>OW386559.1:173647-5568063 GCA_936435175.1 Glyphotaelius pellucidus
CGCCAAGCATCCAATCAGCCGGCTCAGGAGCCTGCACCAACCAACCCGTAGGGTCAGGCTGCAACTCAAGTCCACGCACTAACCGGCCCGTCTACGAACGAGTTTGCAACGAGATATGCTACTCGAGTATACAAGCCAGCCGGAGAGTTTGCAACGAGATATGCAAACACTCAAGTGCACACTCCAACCGGCCCGTCTACGAACGAGTTTGCAACGAGATATGCCACACAAGTACACAAGCAAGCCGGAGAGTTTGCAACGAGATATGCAACAGCTCAAGTGCACGTGCCAGCCGGTCAGCCTACTAATGAATTTGCTGTAACCAATTCAACGGGATATACCTCTACCCAAGGCCACCCACTTCTGACGAGTCCTGTGGACAACATTCCCGCAGCCAAATATAGCCATCTTGGACCCGAGCGCCCACTCTATAATACAATGGGGTACCAGCAACAACCAGCTTCCTCCAGCCAGGATTTCCCATTATTTACACCGCCGCATACGGCTGACGAGACGACACGGTACACTCGAGAATGGTTGCAGCATGGTAACGACCCACTGGCCCAGATTCCCTCTGGCAGAAGCGCTCCGCACTTCCCAAACCCAAGATAGTCCTCGTACATTAGAAGATGACTCGAGAATGGCAGCCCTCATCGCCAGGCAATCCGCAGCAAAAGATTTGCCTACCTTCGCTGGAGACCCACTCGAGTGGCCCACCTGGAAGGCACAGTACACTCAATCCACCGCCACCTGCCAGATGACTCCAAGCGAAAATCTCATCCGGCTGCAACGGGCCCTCAAAGGCAAGGCACGAGATACTGTGGGTCCCCTACTAATGGATCCTGCGCAAGTGCAAGTCCCAGAGATCATCAGCGTCCTCAAGCAGCGATACGGCAGCGCTAACTCCATAGCAAAATTTATGCTAGACAAGGTTAAAAAACTACCTTACCTCACGACCGAGGTGTCACTCGAGGAGCTAGCAGATTTCTCCGGGACGGTACAAAACCTAGTGGCATCCCTCCGGATTCTGAAAACCGAAGGCTATCTCACCAATCCTGCGCTACTAAATGACGTCACTGACAAAATGCCAAGTTCCCTGCGGCTGGCATGGCTAATCGAGATTCACAAACAACATGCTCCGGCCACCATAACCCAGCTCGCTGCCTTTCTGAAAGAGGTGTTAAACGCAATTCCAAATAGCGGGATGGTGGACCGCGTACGATCTCGACCACGCCGTGAACAAATACATGCCGGGTACCAAGAGGAAGAAGGGAGTGATCGCATGCAACTCCTACCGGGCCATGAGCAAATACATGCCGGACATCAGGAGGAAATCAGGGACGGCCCAAAAGAAAAAATCGCCCCGATAAAAACGCCAAATGTACGAATCACATACCTACCCTGGACCAAGCCAAAAAAGAAAATCAGCCAATGAAAGCTGCGCCCAATGCGGCGGCAATCATAGAACCTGCGAATGCAAAGAATTCGCAGCCAAAGATGTTGAACTCCGATGGGAAACTGTGCGCGTGGGAAAATTATGCCGCAAGTGCTTAGAAAAACACCACTCGCGAAGCTGCAAAATGAACCAATGGTGCGAAATAGGGGATTGCGAAGCCCCACACCACCCACTGCTGCACAATCCCGAGTTCGTACAAAAAAGCACTGTGGAAAATGTCAATTTATGACGCCAGAACTCCGGACAGAGAGTACTGTTGAAAATTGCACCAGTCATATTAAGTGCTCCAAATAAAAAAGAAGTGTCAGTGTTCGCTCTTCTGGACGAAGGATCCACAATAACACTTGTCGACACTAACACCGCAACACAAGTCGGAGCAGAGGGACCAGTTCACGGACTGCGAATCCACGGCGCCAAAGGAATGTGCACCTCCGACAATCTCTCGCAACGAGTAAAACTAAGATTAAGAGGTGCAGGCAACAGTAATACATTCCACATCTCTGCCAGCACAATAAGCAACCTCAACCTGCCAGAACAACAGATCCAAGGAAGGTCTGTCGTTCCGAAGCTGCTAATAGGCCAAGACAACGCTCACCTGATTGTGTCGAGAGAAGTGCGAGAATGCAATGTTACTACGCGAATAGTATCACGCACCGCACTAGGATGGATCGCTCATGGGGGAATCAACCCCGGAGATAAAAACACGACCCCCACTTTGGCACTACAACCAGAAACGACCGCAGACAAGCAGTTGAGGGAACTGGTAAAAACAAACTTCGCCATTGACTCCCTTGGAGTAATATCAGCTACCAGAGTCAATGCAAGCGAACAACAAGCAATCACACTTATGAATGCAACTACCCGTCCTCTTCATATAGGAAGATGGGAAACGGGTCTACTATGGCGCAATCCAGAAGCCACGCTACCTGGCAATCGGCAGTGTGCACTAAAACAGCTTCTGGGCCTGGAGAAAAAGCTAGCAAAAGACACAAATCTAGCAGTGGCCTGCGATGACAAATTAAGTCAACTTATCACCAAAGCAACTGCCAGAACTGCGGTGATCCTCAGCGGTGCAGCCAAGGTCAGCGAGCCCTGCCCCAGCAGTGCGAGTGCCAGAACTGTGGTGATCCTCAGCGGCGCAGCCAAGGTCAGCGAGCCCTGCCCCAGCATTGCTACTGCCAGAACTGCGGTGATCCTCAGCGGTGCAGCCAAGGTCAGCGAGCCCTGCCCCAGCAGTGCAACTGCCAGAACTGCGGTGATCCTCAGCAGTGCAGCCAAGGTCAGCTAGCCCTGCCCCAGCAGTGCAACTGCCAGAACTGTGGTGATCCTCAGCGGTGCAGCCAAGGTCAGCAAGCCCTGCCCCAGCAGTGCAACTGCCAGAACTGTGGTGATCCTCAGCGGTGCAGCCAAGGTCAGCGAGCCCCGTCCCAGCAGTGGAACTGCCAGAACTGTGGTGATCCTCAGCGGTGCAGCCAAGGTCAGCGAGCCCTGCCCCAGCAGTGCGAGTGCCAGAACTGTGGTGATCCTCAGCAGTGCAGCCAAGGTCAGCTAGCCCTGCCCCAGCAGTGCAACTGCCAGAACTGTGGTGATCCTCAGCGGTGCAGCCAAGGTCAGCGAGCCCGGTCCCAGCATTGCCACTGCCAGAACTGCGGTGATCCTCAGCAGTGCAGCCAAGGTTAGCTAGCCCTGCCCCAGCAGTGCAACTGCCAGAACTGTGGTGATCCTCAGCGGTGCAGCCAAGGTCAGCGAGCCCGGTCCCAGCATTGCCACTGCCAGAACTGCGGTGATCCTCAGCAGTGCAGCCAAGGTCAGCTAGCCCTGCCCCAGCAGTGCAACTGCCAGAACTGTGGTGATCCTCAGCGGTGCAGCCAAGGTCAGCAAGCCCTGCCCCAGCAGTGCAACTGCCAGAACTGTGGTGATCCTCAGCGGTGCAGCCAAGGTCAGCGAGCCCCGTCCCAGCAGTGGAACTGCCAGAACTGTGGTGATCCTCAGCGGTGCAGCCAAGGTCAGCGAGCCCTGCCCCAGCAGTGCGAGTGCCAGAACTGTGGTGATCCTCAGCGGCGCAGCCAAGGTCAGCGAGCCCTGCCCCAGCATTGCTACTGCCAGAACTGCGGTGATCCTCAGCGGTGCAGCCAAGGTCAGCGAGCCCTGCGCCAGCATTGCCACTGCCAGAACTGCGGTGATCCTCAGCAGTGCAGCCAAGGTCAGCGAGCCCTGCCCCAGCAGTGCAACTGCCAGAACTGTGGTGATCCTCAGCGGTGCAGCCAAGGTCAGCGAGCCCTGTCCCAGCAGTGGAACTGCCAGAACTGTGGTGATCCTCAGCAGTGCAGCCAAGGTCAGCGAACCTTGCCCCAGCAGTGCCACTGCCAGAACTGTGGTGATCCACAGCGGTGCAGCCAAGGTCAGCGAGCCCTGCCCCAGCAGTGCGAGTGCCAGAACTGTGGTGATCCTCAGCGGCGCAGCCAAGGTCAGCGAGCCCTGCCCCAGCATTGCTACTGCCAGAACTGCGGTGATCCTCAGCGGTGCAGCCAAGGTCAGCGAGCCCTGCGCCAGCATTGCCACTGCCAGAACTGCGGTGATCCTCAGCAGTGCAGCCAAGGTCAGCGAGCCCTGCCCCAGCAGTGCAACTGCCAGAACTGTGGTGATCCTCAGCGGTGCAGCCAAGGTCAGCGAGCCCTGCCCCAGCAGTGCGAGTGCCAGAACTGTGGTGATCCTCAGCGGCGCAGCCAAGGTCAGCGAGCCCTGCCCCAGCATTGCTACTGCCAGAACTGCGGTGATCCTCAGCGGTGCAGCCAAGGTCAGCGAGCCCTGCCCCAGCATTGCCACTGCCAGAACTGCGGTGATCCTCAGCAGTGCAGCCAAGGTCAGCGAGCCCTGCCCCAGCAGTGCAACTGCCAGAACTGTGGTGATCCTCAGCGGTGCAGCCAAGGTCAGCGAGCCCTGTCCCAGCAGTGGAACTGCCAGAACTGTGGTGATCCTCAGCAGTGCAGCCAAGGTCAGCGAACCTTGCCCCAGCAGTGCCACTGCCAGAACTGTGGTGATCCACAGCGGTGCAGCCAAGGTCAGCGAGCCCTGCCCCAGCAGTGCGAGTGCCAGAACTGTGGTGAGCCTCAGCGGTGCAGCCAAGGTCAGCGAGCCCTGCCCCAGCAGTGCAACTGCCAGAACTGTGGTGCTCCTCAGCGGTGCAGCCAAGGTCAGCGAGCCCTGTCCCAGCAGTGGAACTGCCAGAACTGTGGTGATCCTCTGCAGTGCAGCCAAGGCGAGCCAGCCCTGCTCCAGCAGTGCCCCAACTCAAGCGCTGGCACCAGCTGACCCGCATCCCAACTTGTTTGCGACGAGATACGCAGCTCAAGTGCCGGCACCAGCTGGGCCACCTCCCAACTTGTTTGCGACGAGATACGCAACTCAACTACTGACACCAGCTGGCCCGCATACCAACTTGTTTGCGACAAGATACGCAACTCAAGTACCGGTGCCAGCTGACTCACCTTCGAACGAGTTGCGACAAGATACGCGACTCGACCGAAGGCAAGCAAGCCTAGTTCTAATTATACATTATAATTTTAAATTCCAGCCCGGCTTTGCAAGCCCTGCCCCAGCAGTGTCAATATAAGAACTGTGGTGCTCCTCATCAGCGCAGCCAAGGCGAGCCAGCCATACCCCTGCCAGAACAGTGGTGCTGCTCGTCAGCGCAGCTAAGGTGCGCCAGCCATGCCCCAGCAGTACCCCTGCCAAACAGTGGTGCTCCTCATCAGTGCAGCCAAGGCGAGCCGGCCTTGCCCTACCAGTGCCCCTGCCCAGAACATTGGTGCTCCTCATCAGCGCAGCCAAGGCGAGCCAGCCTTGCCCCAGCAGCGCCCCTGCCCAGAACAGAGGTGCTCCTCATCAGCGCAGCCAAGGCGAGCCAGCCTTGCACCAGCAGTGCCCCCGCCAGCACAGTGGTGCTCCTCATCAGTGCAGCCAACGTGAGTCAGCCAGATCCAATATCTCCTCACACGGGGGGAGCTTGGGAAAGATTAGTACAATCAGTTAAGAAAGCCCTAAGCGCCACACTTAAGGAAAGAGCACCAAAAGAAGAAACGCTGCGCACCGCCCTTGCAGAAGCCGAGTTTACGGTTAATAATCGACCACTCACTCACATTTCGGTGGACCCACGCGATGAAGAATTAATCTAATCTAACACCCAACCACCTTTTACTAGGGTCGGCTGGGAAACGCCCCCAACTATCCTTCTACGAAAAGAAAGAAGAGAAAGTATGCCTCCGCCGCCAGTGGCGCATCGGGCAACAACTTGCAGACACCTTCTGGAGACGATGGCTGCGCGAATACCTACCTACCCAACGACACCAATTAAAAAAGATGATCTGGTAATCATTATGGACCCAGCACTGCCCCGGAACAGTTGGCCGCGCGGTCGAATCTTAGAAGCCACACCTGCAGCTGATGGACAAGTCAGAACTGCCCGAATTCAAACCAGCACAGGAATATACATAAGGCCGGCAGTCAAAATCATCCTGCCTACTCCACCAACCCCTGATGAAACTACAACCCTGGCAAAGGCCCCCGATTCAGAACACAAACATCGGGAAAGGACTCGCCCGACGAAGTAGCTGAGTACAGACGAGACTGCACGGGGGGAGTGTATCGAACGAGTCCGCAAAAGCAAATGAGATAACTAAAAAAGACAATATTGGAATTTACGCTCCCACACAGTACCGTACCGCCAGCACCCACAATTACACAGTACCATGCCGCCAGCACCATTTCGCCTCACACCACAACCCCCAAGCAATTAGAGAGCTGCTATTGGCTAACGAGACGAGGGGCGTTTCACGCATCCTCCAAAACGATGTCTAATTGCTATTTTATTCTTCAAAATTAATTTAGCACTTAAAAATACAAACACAATTGATAATGAACACACGCAGCATGAAAATCAAACTCAAAAATACATCTCACACCTCTACAAAAGACTACAGACAGCAATGAACCCTGCCACGAGAATAGCTGCCTATTTACGTCACCCCCACCATACAACCACGGGAGCTGTGATTGGCTAATGATGAACAAAGGAAAATCTAAATCGGGAATATTTACGTCAATGAATTCATGTTCTCAAAAATTTGGAGCTAAATTTTGAGAAATTGGTGATAATTACGAGCTAAAAATAAATATCCTCGCAGACAAATGGGCACAAGCAAGTACAATCACTTGAAAACTGACGCCTACCATTGATTCTTGCACTTTAATAAAAATGTTTAATCCTTGAAATTCTACTTTGTACCACAAATGTAACATTGTATCTTTTTTTGTAAAAACAATAAAAATCATGTGAGATTTTGGTTTCGGGGATCGGGACTCTCTTGGTACTGGCTATAATATACAAATTTTACAAATCTTCTCAAAAATCGTAGCAAACAGGGAAAAAGGATAAAAGGACCAACCTACACAAAGAATAGGAAGTGCTATACCCTCACAATCCAACCCAGTTTTGCCCTATAAATACAGACCACACATCGGTCACAAATCAGTTAAAAATTACCAGACAAGAAGAAACAATCTCGAAGAAACCAAAGTCTCCAAGTTCAAACTCTTTTCAAGTGTTTTATTTAAAAGTAATAGCTTCAGTTCTACCTTCTTCCCAGTATCCCAGTAATCCCAGTCTCCAAAAGTCTCCAAAGTCTTCAAGCCTTTACAAGTGTTTAATCAGTTATAATAGATTCAGTTTTGCCAATTTTACTTAGAATCATTCAAAAGTATTAAATTCGCGAAAGTCCATTGGCGTACGCCAAAAATCCCTTGGCGCATAAAGATTCCATTGGCGTGCTATTTGTGTCCAGCTCCCTATTTTTATACAGTATATGTACAAACGTCCCGTACAATATCTATACATTTGCCACGCCGAAACGGTAATTGAATGAAATTCTTCCTATTGAAGAAAATCGTATTATCGTATATTTCGAAAATTATTATAGGCACTTTATTTTTGTTACATCACAAGTTATATATATGAAAAAAAATCATAATTCATTTTTTTCTTTAAAGCTATGACATTTCCCGCGAGATTTTGGTTCTATTTTAAAATAGTTTAAACGAGTCATGTTTTATTAAACATTTTCACAATTTTCGTTTAAATATTATCGTTTTCGCGCTCCCTCTAACATTCGTATTTACATATCTCACCTTCCTCTTCATTTTGAGCGCTTATTAACGGGCTTTAATTAACTACGAATTTCTGTCATTTTTTAATTATTACCTAAACACAAAAAAAAACTTAACGATTGAGCAGCTGATTCAAAACTTTTAAGATAGTTTTCGGCTAAGACATTTTGCAAAACAGAACAGAAGCCTTTGAATATTTTTTAACGCAATTTTTTTGATATTTTTTGTAGTCAAAAGTCCGGAAAGTAGTAAAAGGGCTTGCGGGCTGCTGGTTGCTCATCACTGTGTTAATGATAAGCGACCAAACCTGGGCAGCCCACGGTGCGTGGGCGGTAAAAGGGTCAATTTTTCGTAATTATTTTCAAGCAAACGATGAATGGATTTTTTTTATTTTAAAACTCATGATCAATATATACGTATACGGGACTGTGTTCAAGTTTTTGTACACGAATCTAAAGTATGGTTTGCAGTGTACACCGCTTTCAACGGGACACTTCGACGAAATTGCTGCTTGGTGGTTGACAACGAGCCATACGGTTCATCAGAAAAATAAAATTTAAAAATTATCAGACGCATCCGCCGCCAAGACCCGGACAAACCTCAATCCATGAACCCGGGCACCCCTGCATAGTCACCAAACGTAGCGAACCACTTGGGGTGACCTATACGCAGAGGCGTTGGTTATCCAATAAATGGTTCCCGAGGCGGCGGTACCCATACTCGCCTCCGAAATTGAATCGCTTGTCATAATAAAGTAAAAAAATATTTTTGTCTAATTATATTTATGAATGTCTCGCGATCCCCACTTTGAAAACCATTTGTACACAACACAGCTTGTCGAAACGTCACGCATGCAAAACGTGGCCACCTATTGAAGTGTTAGTTCGACAAATCACACAATGGGATAGTCGGTGCTCATTTTTATATTGCCGAGAATTCGCATGCAAGACGGCGGAATTCGAAGGAGAGTTGTATTGCGAAATTACTGATACTTGGGGTTATTTTTTTCTGATTTTTACTATGAGACGGCTTGTCTAGGGTATACTAGGTCAATGAAGTCAGCTGTTCATTTTTTAATTCGTCCCGTGCCTCTGGAGGAAACTCGAAAATTTCGCGATGTTTTGACTTTGACGTAATATTTTGTGGATTTATTTTATGCTATCATATGTAATATTTACCGAAACACATTCCCTGAACAATAAACTATGCACAATAACAACATTACTTTCGTTTATCTGACGAATTTATATGGTTACGATCTTTCTTATGAGAATGATGCAATTTATCTGACAGTTGAAATGCTGAGAAAAAACTTTGCCAGAGATCCATAAAGAATTCATAAAAAATTATTCGGGTTCCATAGATGTATTCAAAGCATTCTATACCTTAAGAACAAGAATGCCCCAAGCGATTCTGACCATACCCTTCATACCTTTTCTTTATAATTAAGGTTTAAAATCGCATTTCAAAAAATATTTTTTAGAGTTTAATTTGGCTCGCATCTGGCGCGCGCGGGCGCGTAATCGGCAAGCAACCGGTTTGGCACGAACCACGATTTATAACAATAAAAAAATTGTTCAGGAGGCCCTGAGGAAAATAATTTCCCTGACGGCCTATGTCATCTTTGAGGATGCTGGGAAAGGAAGGAGTTCTGGAAAGCAAAAAGGTAAGAGAGCTGGGTAGGAATCTGGGGGTCAATGTGTTTACGAGTGCAGGAGTAGAGTCTCTCTCGCTACGGTGCAAGGCGACGCGACGGGTCGAGAGTCCGGCAGAAGAGGTCTCCATCAATCAATCTCTCCCGATCCGGCCCGATGCGCAGTTGGGAAGACCTGTGGCAGGGGTGTTGGTTATCCAATAAATAGTTCCTGGGGCAGCGATACCCACACCGGTGACCGGACAACTCGAAATGAAACCAACTCACAACCATCTCAGATAAGTCATTTAGAGTGATAAAAAAATATATATATAAAAATTTGGGTAGGTTACGTTAGGTTAGGGTTATCGGCTAATTTAAAATTATTTTTTCATTGCTTTTAATAACTTTTCAAGGAGGTGTTTTGGGAGTTACAATTTAGTACAATACGGAAATGGGTACCGCCGCCCCGGGAACCTTTATTGGACAACCAACACCTCTGCCATAGGTCACCGCAAGTGGTTCGCCACGTTTGGTGATTTAGTAGGGGTGCCCGGGTTCATGGGGTGATGTTTGTCTAGGTCTTGTAGGCGGATGGCCAGGACACACTGAACCCCAGATTACTACCCACCCCTTAAACCCTTTACCCACCCCTTAAAGACCTAAACAAACCTCACCCCATGCTAAATCACCGAACGTAGCGAACCACTTGGGGTGACCTATGGCAGAGGTGTTGGTTAACCAATAAAGGTTCCCGGGGCGGCGGTACCCATTCCCGCCTCCCAAATTGCGAATTATTGCGTCTTATATGCATTATTGAAGTCATTGGATCGCGTATACAACTTCTTTCATTTCGAAGAGATTCGTTAGTTCAATAGTACCCTTTACACACAGAGTTCGGAGCGGGACGTGCCCCGCGCCACTTCAGGCCGCCGTGCAGAAAAGTCTCACAGTGAACTGCGCTGTAAACCGTTATGTTACTTTCGGTCTTTACTTTTCTGCGCGGCGGCCTGAAGTGGCGCGGGGCACGTCCCGCTGCGAACTCTGTGTGTAAAGGGTACTAATGTGTGCGTATAAACAGTGGCGTAGCTAGCATGAGTGTCACCCGGGGCGGATAACGTGGTGTCACCCCAAGAAAGAACCTGGTGTCACACCCCCCCCCCATTAAAATTAACTTTGAGAAATTCAAAACGCAAATTTCGACTTCATAAAAAATAACATTGCTAGCTAGTCAAATTTGTAAAAAAAAATCGAAAACCTCAAAATCAATTATTATTTGTTCTTATTCCTTAATTATGTGTTTATATACACACAACAATGAAACACAGAAAAAAAAATATTCAGATGATTGATCTTTATTTGTATTCGGGTTTTGCGTTTATGAGTTATCGTTTATTACAAAAAAAATAACTATCCAATCCACTTATCTTGTTTTTTGAAAGATGTTTTTCAACACTTTTAAAAACATTGACAAAATAACAACTTTTTCAACAACCAATAGGTAATAATTTTCTTCACGAGTTCACGTCAATCACAATGTACGAAAGAAATGAGAATGACACAGTTGACAAGCGAAGAATATTTCAGGGGAATCTCCAACCCAGCAATAGTTAGAGCTATGAACGATAATAAAACAAGAGAATTTTTGCTGAATCCCTGACCGACCGAGCCGTAGAGCTACGAAAATATAAAAATTCAGCATGGTTTTTTGCGTTTAGCTTTGGTGTAGCCGTCAATTACTGGATACCAAGAACTATTGAGCTTAGCTCCGTCGTCTCTGTTAATATTGATGGGGTTTTTATGGATTTCAATTGCCTCCGTAATTAGGCGTGATCTGTAAGTTTTGGGTCTTCCCAGGACTCCAGGAACAAATCCAAAGTAATGGCCGGTTTCGATTAAGTGCTCGGCGATTGCCGATTTGTCAGGGTGGCCAAGTTTACACGCACGAAAGTGTTCCGAAATCCTTTAGGAGATCGTCCGCTCTGTTCTTTTTTCTAACACCAGCTCGTAGAGAAATGGAGCTGGCAGCACGGTATCGCTTCGACACACATAAGTAAACACTCCCACCAATATCATTTACTCATCTGCCCTGAATCAGGGCCCCTGATGATGGACGCTGTAACGCTGTCCGAAACGTTGGCTAAAGAAGGAGGTAGCGAAACACGGCATAACACCCCAAAAACAATAACAAAAATACTTTTTGGCCGTGAAAACCTAAAAACATACCTATTATGGTAACGTCTTATAAGTATAAATACCTAGATACTAAAGAATTATTTTCCCAATCTACGCCAATCCTTCCCCAACAGGTATAAAAAGAAAGAAAGCGCATTTACTATTATTAACAATCATCCGACTGCCAAATGAAAAAAATGGCCGCAGCAAAAAAGAACAAAAAAAAGTATTCTATTCAAATATTTATTTTTTCCCAGCGAATTTCTCCTATGTTTATTGTACCGAACCTTTCTCCGGATCCCTTTGTTCTCCAGTACCGGGAATGTGACCCCTTGGGCCGGGGGAATAAGGGTTGGATTCAAGCGAAGGCCTTTTCCAATCTTACCCCAATCACATTATCCTTCTGTTCAATACGATTTCGTTGTTCGATACATATTCTAGTTGTTTTTTTCCTTCGCAATATGGGAAAGGTGTTTTTTGGCGTATTTATCAACGATAGGGTTACATGAGAATTTTTATAATCTTTCCAAAATTGTAGATAAGTAATCGGACGAATTTAAAAAAAAAAAAATTATGATTCGACTTCGGATTATAACATAAAAAATGCCAAAAATGAAAGCAAAACAATAAAAATTCGCAAAATAATATGACCGTTTATCATTATAAATTGGTACAATTTTAAAAACCAAGATGTCTCGAATTGGCAAAGATCAAACGTATGTATCTACCTGAACTCCGGATTTATTTTACGACTTATTATTTATTTATATATATATTTATTAACCCACTTTGCAGGTTTTTGCTGCTAGGCCCTGCGGGCAGCTTTTGATTCGCCCACGCCCAGCTAGTGTTGGTGACCATTTTATAAAACCAAGAGGAACTGGTTCCAAAAATAGCCCGTTCCTCAGATCCATTGTCATCCAGTCCAGCTAGACACCGGGACAAAGTAATCGAGACAGGCAATGACGTCATATATAATATATAGCCGCTTGATACAACTATGTATTACCGTCAATCTTTCCATATCCGGAGAGATACTACATATTCACAAATTCGTAGTACTTATACCTAGGGGGGGATCGTCTCCATCCGACCTGCTAACGGAAATGGCGACATCTTGAGACGAATTCTTGAATTCGAAACCGAATTACAACGGGAGCTTTGTTTGAAATTTCACGTACACGTACAATTTCACGTGATATTATTTGTGGCGCGGCGCGTATGGTGTGGCGTCATATATGCACTCCAAGCCATGATATTCAACCATGCAGACGCAAGCCTATTAATACTATTCGATAATGCAACATTTCTGTTTATTTTACTGGGTTTTACAGATTTTTGAGCTGTGAGATCAATCCATTTATAAAAAAGTCAGGGAAAGAAATTCAAAGCTATCCGAGATATATAAAAATATACGAATAAAACAAATGAAAAAAAGGGAGATACAAGAAAGGCAGAAGATAATTGATAATACTAGCAGGTGCAGGTGCAGGCAGGAGTTGAACAAATAGCAGAATAGAATTTAAAATATCAAGTATTTCCTACCACTTAGGCTTCGTGAATTTGATTCTTCTGCTAGCTAATTCCTCCATCAACTCACAAGCAATATATTAATTTAGTTAAAAATAATTAATAAAAAGATCGTCGGGTACCCGGGAATGTTTCCCTTTCTTACAAACTAACCAACCATCGCGCTGTTTCCCCGCAGGGGTAGTCTTGGCACACACTTCTTGCTTTATTCACATTCAGACATCACCTCATTCATACCCTTCTGATAATCTTTTTAACATAAATAATAATAGACGTAATAGTGCTCTTGTTTATCCTGTAGTTTGTTTGGGGCCCGATGGAGTGTGGTGAGTGGAGTGAGCACTCGACCGAAGTGGAAGGGGCAATGGTTATATCGAAAATGAAAAAAGGGGAAAAATATTGTTCCCAAAATGGCTGAACAATATCACCCAGCGGAGTTTCCGTTCCGGATAAAGTTACACTTAGTCTGCGCCATTATTGATTCCGAAAAGGATTTGGGTTTTTTTCTCAAAAACCCGATCTCCAACTTACTATAGGTAGACTATAAGATACTCGTAGGTTACTCGGAAATAAATTGATGATGATGTGAACTTTTTTTGTCATTTATGGGATAGGCGTTTTCAATTTCTGATGTGAACTAATCTCTTCTCTATCTTCAATACAATATTTTTAAATTGATGGCATAATATTCTAGAAAATTATCGATAATTGGACCTCAAATTTTTCAGTTTTTTAGGAATACGCTCTAGGCTGCTCACTTTTTAGGAATACGCTCTAGGCTGCTCACTTTTTAGGAATACGTTCTAGGATGCTCACTTTTTCATTCGATTTAATTTGACAGTTTTTTTTTATTTTTTTTTTTATTCTTCATTTTAATCACCCGCTAAACTGCCAAGGCAGTTTGTCAGCAAGTCAATTTGACAATATTAATAAAACACTAAAACATAAAATATTATAAGAAAACACAATAGCAAAATAGTTCCAGAAGAATAACTTATAAGTACCTACAATACAAAAGCATAAAATATACAGACAGACAGATATAACACAGGTAAATTACTGATAGATTAAATTAATTATAGATAGTATTTATACATAAGATTACAAACAATATCAGTACAAAAAGTTTTGACCCATTAGCCATTTTTTAATTTTTCTTTTGAGATCAGTGGGGCAATTGGATTCGATTTTGAAATTCATCGGCATCTTATTAAATATGGTGGGGACAAGATAAGTGAATGTCCGTTGGCCGTATTTATTTATAATTTTCGGAACGGACAAACCCTCATTTTTACTAAATCTAGTGCCATGTTCATGATCTACTTTTTCTTTGTAAATTGAGTCCGACAATAGGTTTTGGCATACAATTTTAAACCATAATATTCCTCGCACAGGTAATATGTTAACTGATTCATAAAGTAATTTTATGTCCCTTCTTTGTGCATAAACACTTTTGCTTACCAAGAGCTTAGTCAAAGAGTTTTGAATCGTTTGAATATAACCTATATTTGTCTTGCACGAGTTTCCCCAAGATGTTATTCCGTATCTGATAGTGGATTCCGCTAGTGACAAATAAATTATTTTTAGCGTACTAATGGGCATAAAATATTTTATTTTGTAAATTCGCCCCGCAATAGCTCTTAGGCGTTTGCAGATGTTGCTTATGTGGGTATCCCATTTCATGTTCATCTACAGTTATCCCCGAATATACATATGTTTGTACAAGTTCAATGGTTCCGCATTTGCAGGACTGTGACGAATTGTGTATGCACTCAAATGTATGCGACTTTATTACAGGTGTGATGGTATATTTGGCATGTGGAGATCGTATATGCATTAATTTAGTTTTTTTTGAATTTATTATAAGACCCGCATCATGTGACCATTTCTGTAAGGATAAGAAATCGTGCTGCATGAGTTTTATTGCAATTTCTAATTCTTCATGCGAAATAACTAGTGCCGTATCATCAGCATAAACGTAATGTTTAACAAATGTGAAGATTTTATTCATGAGTGAAACAAATATTATGTATAATGTTGGACCGAGGATTGACCCTTGCGGGACTCCTGTTGACATAAATTTAGCTTTGCTGTAAGTTTGAAAGAGTTTCACTTTAATTTGTCGATTTTTTAAATAGTTTTTGAGTAGTTCTAGTAATTTTCCCCTAATTCCAATCGCCTCCAATATCTGTTCGTTCGTTTAGTTCGTTTTAAACAAAGAAGGGAAACGACATCGATTTTTTAAAGTTTATATTTTATTCATATTTTTGATCTGTGTGAATTAAATTTTGTTTCATGTATTTTGTTTTAATAAATGGTTATTTACATTCATAAATTTCCGAATGACTAAAAACCCATATCCATATAAAATTATCTTCTTTGCAAAGCATTCAATAATAAAAACGTATGAATATTAAAAATTAAATTAAATTTGATGTAGAATAACTCTTTTTGGAAAGTGCCACTAATTTCTGTACATCGTTTGTACCATTAAATGTTTGTACACATTTAAAAGTCTAAGTGTGTTTTTTAAAACTTATCGATTCATTCGCATTTTTCGAAACGATTTTTTTGTTGTCGGTATTTTATATTTAATGTATAACATAATTATGTTGGTTTTGTAGAATTGAAAATCGTCAGTTTTCATCTTGGCAAGTCAAAGTACTAAATAAATATATTATCATTATTCTATATTATCAAACGACAAACATGCTATCCGTTGTGGGTCTGTCTGTATGGGATCGTAACTCCGGTTCAATGAACTCGAATTTGTTTGGAATTTCAGTGTAATTTTCAAAATTGGAACTAATTGTGTCAAGAATTCATACAAGCGACATACCTTTAATTTTATAATATTTTTCTATATGTATATCGTGAATTTCACGGGTGTACTCTAGTATACTTAGTTACAATTTTAAAACATATGAACATTAAGAGTGAGAATTAAATCCTAGTTTCTTTTCATAAAGGTTTATAAGATATGGGGGTATTTCATCACCTTTCTGATAGCTTATCCATACGATAACGAATAAATTAATAAAGAAATAAATCCTCGCAACAGATAAAAAAAAACTCGGCCAACTTATCTTATAAATAGTCACTATTCGTAGGTTTAAGACCAATTTGCAAATAAATCGTGTTTAATTAATAGAAAATGTAAGTAATCTATGAGGAGGATGTTGAAATACCCCCATACAAATAAAATGTTTAGTTTACCTAAAACTTACAAGTTATTTCAGTTGGATTCGTGCTAACAATGTTTTTCCCCTCAGAAAAGCAGTGTTCGCTTTTCCATGATGTAATATTACCCGAGTAACGAGTAACAACTCCTGCTGCAGTTGCAAGATGCAACAATGCGGCATGTTGTTGCACCGGCGAAAGGTGAAAGCTGCTCTGCCCGGAGCCCGGAGTCCGGAGGCTGGAGCCCGGACCCCTTTTTGCATCCCTTCACTTCACCAGGTAAACTAGTAAACATTCATGGCAGAGGTGCTCTACCTGTGGTTTGCACAATACCTTTTTTGAAAAACATATATAATAAAAATGCTATAACTTTCCTTTCTGATTTCACGAACTGAACTGAATCTATATTTCCTCCTTCCTATAATCCGGGCCTTTTAATTTCTACAGCCCTTACCTTAACCCGCCTCACAACGCTCCCTCAGTTTCCTCGTCTTTATACTGTACAGACGGGGGCGCTCTTGTGAGGTGTCTCACTTTAAAAACTGACTTAAAATGCCCTCATTAGAGCGTGTACTTTTGTACGAATGACATTGTGGTTAAATCTGGGGTCAGGGAAAATTGCCTGGCAGCCATCTTGTATTACAAATTTGTAAATGTTTTTTAGGTTCATGTTCTGAATCAAAATGCACGGATAATATGAAATCAGTTAAGAGGAACGTATGCGCGGCCCCTTTCGGCCAGTTTCATGCAAATCTTAAATATGGATAAAATACACAATAAAACTGAAAAATTATTTTTGTAATCAAAAGGTATATCTGTACTGATGTGAGCTACTTTATTTATTTTTGCTTTAAATTATAAGATATAGGCCGTTAAAGATTTTAGTGTTTCGTGATTTTAGAGGCAAACACAATTAAAAAAAACACAATTGAAAAACAATTAAAAAATAATTTTGGTGGTAGATATTTTTTTTTGTATTTCAAAGGGTATTTTTGTTGTAAACTGCTTATTATACGAGTACAACTGCGTTTGCTATCAGTTCTGGAGTTCCTAGTGAGACAAATACAGCCCATCATCGATGTGATGTAATTAATAAAGATTAACAAAAAATAAATAAAAAATATTGTCCTGTTAAAAGACCTCCATTCAAAATCGAAACGTTATGAGATGAGTTACCTGTAACGCATTGAGCCGTGCTTGGTGGCCAGATCTAACTAGCCAGGTACTTCCCCACTTTCCGCTTTCCTAACTCCTTCTCCCCCATACCCATTTATTGGGGATGCCATAGATTCACTGGCTCCGGTTAAACTCTTGTGTGGTATTCACATAAAAACCTTGCAAAGTAATTGAAAAATTTTGGTAATTTTTTCAATACCTTCTTTAGAATATATTATAATAAAAACAAATATAATATAATATATTATAATGGAATTCCACCATGAATTATCAGTTTCAAAAATAGAAACCTTCTTTAGAATTTGTTACACAGAATACAAAATGACACATGTGTTTTAAAGTAATGTCGACCCCCTAGAATGGTATTAGACAATCGGGGGCGTTATGAAATTGCTCTAAATCTTACTCAATGGATATCCAACTCGTTCGCCTGATTATAAAAACTGAGACGGAAGACATTTCTATTTTGTGGAGCCGGTATGGATATCATTTATTGGACAGTCAATACATTTGTAACTTAGCATGGATTCCCGGGTTCACGGGGTGAGGTCTTGGCGGCGGACGCATCTGCTCACCTACTGCTTGACGTGCCGGATTGGGAGAGGCCAGTTGAGCCGGACTCTCTCGACCATCGCCTTGCATGGCAGCGGGAAGGATGAATCATGCGTCCGTCACTCCTTGGACACACCGTCTCCTAGATTCGAATTCCCCATACCTTTTAACCCCATATATTTTCCGTACGGAATATTTTCGTTACCATACATTTTCCTTTCCTTACAAAACTTAATTTCCTTCAAAAGTCATTTCCAACAGCATCCCCAAAGAAGATTTTTTTAACATTATTTCCACGCAGGAGGCACTGAGGAAAATAATTTTCTTCGCTTATTTCTAGGGCTTATGTCATCTGAGATGCTGTGTAGAGGGGTCTTTTTGAGGAGAGGAAGGAATGAACATTGGTCTTGAAGAGACCCATGTTGTAGGAAGGAGAAAAGACGGAGGTCTATAAATCGTTCCACAGCTGAGCTGTGAACTCAAGAACGAGCAGAAGCGTAGAAGCGACCCGTTCTCATATGACAAACGTCAACTGTGTACACAATATAAGTCATGGGGGAAAATAATTTTCTCAGGGCTTCTGTGCGAAGGTACCTATTGTAAAAAAAACGGTATAATTTGGCAACTTTGGAAATAATATTAGTAGACCTGCTTTCTCCAAAGGTTGACGATTCTCAAAACAGTCGCTACTTTTGCATATATGGATATTGGACATATGTATTTGAGAAGAGTTCTGTTGATGAGATGTGACAATGTTGGACCACGGGATTGTTGCAATCTACGAGCCCGGCATCCATACACAACACATTGCAAGCTATTATTATTATTTACATTCCTTTTTCCTTTATTTTGCCGATTCATTTTAGATGCATTTTGATCCTTTTTTCAATATGCCAAAAAAATGCAGATTTGCAGATGTAGCGAAAGGATGCAATGTGTTATCATAATATAATGGATTGTAAACTTTTGAAAGCAGACAATGAAATTATTGAAGGAAAGTAGACAATAAAATTAGACTGAAATGCAAAATGTGAAAGTGCATTGTCAAACTTACTATCAGCTGTTATAAATAATATAGTAACAGACCCGTGAAAAACCACCGGATAATCTGAATATTTAAAAAATCAGTTTCAATTTTGAAAATAACGCTTAATTTCAATTTAATTTAATTCAACCAGGGACGTAAGATGCACAAACAACCAAATCAGTATTTTTGATGATCCGCGTTTTCAAATTATTATTCGGTCTATCTGACTTATTTTTTGTAGGTGTATTTTATTAATTTGTAAAAATAATACGATAATTGTTTTAATGTTTTTATAATCATTTCCAAAATCAAAATAACTTTGCTCCAATTGAAATTTAAAAAAATTTATTATTATTTTACCTATGATTCTAGATTTTCACGGCCAAAAGTATTTTCGTTATTTATTCACCAATATCAATTACTCATGTGCCCTGATGATGGACCCTGTAACGCTGTCCGAAACGTTGGCTAAAGAAGGAGGTAACGCAACACGGCATAACACCCCAAAAATAAATAATGAAAATTATCACTACATGATCGCTATGGTGACGAAAAGTCATTAAAAGTGATGGAAAAAATACAAAAAATCGTTAAATAGGTTACTTTGGGTTAGGGTTATGGGCATTATCCAAAAAAAAATCATTGTTTTTAATGAATTTTCAAAGAGGTATTGAGTTGAGTCGTTTCTGAGTTGTCATGGAACCGATCGCTCTTCCCTTCATTACAAAGGAGCTAGAGTTTGTAAACCAAGCCAATTCCTCTATTTGCCATTCTATCAAGACATGATGGCTTTGCACTCTACGCAGGAAGGCTGTAAATCGCATCTTCTTCCGATAAGTCCTTTGTTTCAACAATTCCATGTTCAGTTAACACCCGAGGCGCTAAGACACGTGTAAGTCTGAACCACGTGTGAACAAGGCTGCCATTAGCGTTACGGGCTGTAGTGGAAGGTGCATGAGATGTTAGGAAGTCAGTCGGATGGGTTAGTGGGGTGGGGTGGGGTGGGAGGAAATAGGTCCCAAACTATGATCCCGTGGGACCGAAGTTCATTAGACAAAAATCTGCCCATCGGATTCAGACGATTCTACAACTTTACTATTGGAATAATAAATAAATAATCTTCTGCTTGTGAATTTAAAAATTAACACCGACACCAAAAATACTGAAAACGAAAAAATATTTGAAAAAAGAAAGAGCATTATCTCGCAGTCGAAAGATCGGAAGAAGCATTGTTTTTTTTCCCTTTTATTGGTCTATACGGGTCAAATTTGTCTTCCAGCATGTTCGTCCTCACTTACTACTAGCTTTGTGAAGACCATTCTTCTTCTCCCTGTAAAGGGCCAAGGGTTCATGGGGTGAGGTTTGTCTAGGTCTTGGAGGTGGATGACCAGGACACACTGAACCCCTTTTTCGCGATCTACGACGCTCGTTGATTGACAGCTCAAATGGCGCGAAAAACGAAGGTCCGATGTCATAGATAAATTTAATAAAAATTATTCCGAGAAGCTAGGCGTATTTCGGATACCTTTTACGCCAAGAACAAGAATGCCCCAAGCGATTCTGACCTTGTCCTTGTTAAAATCGGATTTAAATGGAAAATTTTTACGTGTGCGCCGGCGCACACATGGCCAATCACACACTTTATCATTAACACGGTAAGGGCAATCACATACTTTATCAAATAATTTAATCAGCTATGTGAATATTTAAAAAAGCGTATTTCATAGATTTCTTCTTCTTTCTAACAAAAAAAGACAACACCTTTGCGACAAAATGAACGATCTTCGCTGATTTCGCGTAGGTTTGGTTGGGAATGAATGGCGAGCTGAAATGCTGAAACAGGTCGAGCCATGAGAGTCAGCCCCATAAGGTACTCTTCTTTCGACAACTTGATAATTTTGTCGGTTTTTGAAATAAATAACTTTTCTAGATACATGGTTTGGTTAGAGGCCACCAGACTTAAATGTTCAAAACGATTAAAAATTTGTTTTAAAAATAGGTACAGTCGAAATGAACACTTATTTTTTTACCTTTCATGCGAAACCTCTCGCCTTCACCATCACTGCCCGCGAAATTGTAAATAACTAATTTTGTAAAAACGTTAAAAATTCTTATTCGTAAGCTTTTCTAAAGGTCATTTCTTAAAAATTCTCCAACCTTAAAGAGTCCTAAATTCTCCAGTCTTTCAAAATAAATTTCAACTCTACTTTTGCCACTAATCTTCTCATAAATGTAATACTGGGATGGAGGTAGCAAATGTAAAATCAAGCACAAATTTTCTAATTAAAGTGCGTTGATTGGAAGTGACCTGCCAGGTAAGTATGTTTTCTGCATCTATTTGTAAACACTAAAATTAGATTTGTCTAAGAATTCATAATAAATTGTACAGCAGCCTTGAGATGATTTTTCACAAAAACGGTGCTCCAAATTATCCAATTATCATTACTAAGCAATTCCAGACGTAAAAACCTATTATCAGAGGAAGATTAACACCTATCTAGGAGAAAACATATTGATTTGTATCTTGAACTATGTTGAGAAATCCAGTTAATCTGTAGGTAATATTCTTTACGAAGACTTCCCATTTCCAGTGTTAGTATGGATAGTTGTAGATTGTACATAGGTAGTGTTCTACAGGGCGGAATAGGAATTCGCCCCTAAATTCCTCAGGGAGCTTCCCTCCCCGCGAGACTTCCATCATTATTAATTACCCCCTATTTTATGTCCCACTTTAAAATATCTACTTTTCCTAGAACACTTTACTTACTTCCTCCCCAACCAGTAGATACATTACTACCGGATAAAACAACAAATATTATTTTAATTTTATCTACTTGCCTACTAAATATTTGGTATATTTGGTGACACTATAAATTTCTCTGAAGGGGTAGACAATATAACTCAACGAACTTAAATGGAAACTTATTTTCCTATACATACTTACGATTTTTTTTTATTTATTACCGCGCAAGAATAGCAACTGTTCCTGTCTGGAGCCAGTGAGATTATGGCATCCCCAATTGGGGTATGTTGTGAGGCTGAAAATAGTGGGGAGGGGAAGGAGATGGGGTAGAGGAAGGTGGGGATGTATCTGGCTATTCAGATCTAGTATTCAAAATAATTAATTTAATAATAAATTTTATCTACCCCAATTGGGGATGCCGTAGTCTCACTAAGTCCAAAATCCAGACGGGAGCAGTTGGCACACTTGTGCGGTATTCACATTAAAAAAATACGAGTGCAGTTTACACATGGTGGAAGCGTAACATACCAAAACAATCTCAAGCCTTGAAAAGTGAGGTCATAATCAAAGCAGCCAATGAGCGCAGACCTAGGTCCTAGCGTCATTTCCGTTTTATATCTCAACCAATCCTCTAAAAGTGACATCATAATCAAATCGGCCAATGAGCGCAGTGTGATGCTTCGCGGGTGCTAATGCGTAATTTCCGTTTCATCCAAATTCTGAATCACGAACGCTGATAAAGAAGTTTCACTTCAAAAATCAACAAAGTCGCACTCGATCACTCCTTTGAAAAGTCATTAAAAGTGAAGAATTTTTTTTTATACTAGGTTATCTAAGGTTAGGTTATGGGTTTTTTAATCACTCAATGATTTTTCAAAAGCGTGTTGATTTGCCACTTTGTTGAGTTGTCGAGGAAACGATATCTATAAACCCAATATATAAAAGTTTTATGATTTGTATAGTGTAATAATAAAATTCTATTGTGCGCAAATTCTGTAGGAACATACTTTAGTCACGTGCTTACATCCATAAATAAGTATATTTCCTCGCACAACACAAGTAGTGTTGCCAGTATTGAAAAGTGCAGATTTTTTGGTGAACTTCCGCGCTAAATAAAATGCACTAATTCGCCAGAAATAGTTCCAGAAAAAATCGCCAGTCCGGGAAATGTCGCATTCTTCAGTTCTCCCAACAGCTTCTGTACCATAAATCATCTCCAACATACCACAAATGTCCCTTAATTGGCAGCCAGAACGGAAAGGCATTACCATTGGCAACCTTGTCAGCCTAAATATTCTAATATTGGACATAATTGACTCTTTGGAGAAGTACCAAAATAATTTCACATAATAAAAATGATTTGAATTTAAAAAAAACATAGAAAATTGTATAGGCAGGTTACCTTGCCTTATAAATTATTTCAAAGTGTACCTATACTAATTCAAAACAGTTTTGAAAGTTTGGAGAGATTGGTGTGGTGATGACCATTTATTTATTTGTGGACCATTTATTTTTTATATGAATACCTCACAAGAGTCCCAGCTGCTCCCGTCTGGAGCCAGTAAGTCCATGGCATCCCCAATCGGGGTATGTTGTGAGGCTGAAGGTAGTGGGGTGGAGAAGGAGATGGAGAAGAGGAAGGTGGGAAGTACCTAGCTATTCAGATCTGGTCACCAAACACGGCTAGAGCCAACTCAAGCAAAGTTTCAATTCTGGCGATACTGAGAGTATCTTTCACTCTGGAAAATCTGGCCGCAAATATACAATACATTATTTTAAATTAATAAATTGTGAAATAACACAAATTAATCAAATAAAATTTATTTGCCGGGATTTGATCCCGTGACCTTCGGAATGCGAGTCAAGAGCCTTACCGCTGGACTATGCCGGTTTAGTTAGAGTTTAGAATTAGAGTTTAGAGTTTAGTGTTAGAATTTAGAGTTAGAGTTTAGAGTTAGAATTTAGACTTTGAGTTTAGAGTTATAGTTCAGAGCGCCCTTGAAGCGATTTTTCATAAAAGTGGTGCTATGCAAATTATCTAAATATTATTATTAGAACTTTGTAAAAAAATCGCTAGTTCAAACACTCTTTAAAGATTTTTTTAAGATAATAAATTGCAGTACGTAACTTATAATTTTTAAAGTAAAGAAAACAAAAAACGAAGAACCTTGTTTAGCGACATTTTCGTCTATTTTATTAACCACTCCGGCCCCTAGGCTTGTTTACATGATAATATAACAGCAGTCAAGTACGATAAGCTTGTTTTCAAGCTAACGCGTGTGTTCTCACAGAAATCGTTATAATTCAGTTTTAATCCTAGTTACAAGGTTACAATCCTAAAACAAAAAGGAGAATATCTATAAAAAATACGCTACACATCTGAATTCAAAGTTATCTATAGATATAGCCAGGTAATAATACTTATTTTGTAGAAACAGTTTTCACCCGCCAAATCGCATACGCGCCGTTAGACAGTGTTAATTTTTAATTGAATATTTTTGTATGAAATGGTAAAAAAGTAAGGTGACAAAATTGTTTATTATACATTTGTATGATAAAATGTGTTTTTTTTTAATAATTCCTGGTTTTAGTACCGTTTTCACATAAAAACATCACGTGAGTCATTTTAACAATTTTTTTTATGTTTGCATTTTAAATTTTAATATTTACAAATGTTAATATTTATTTGTAATAATACAATTTGAAAGTTTATTTCATAACCTTTCAAAAACAGTTTTTAGTAATCGGCTACGTTCAGAAATATTTAATTTATTGCCCTTTAATTGCGAAGCGGAAACAACACAAATTTTTTATAAATCTGACAGTTGGTTTAAGACAAAATACTTGCACAAAGGCGATAAACCGGAGTGGTTAATAATGATGCAATACATCTATATTTCCAAATTTTTGACAAATAAAATGAAAAATTAATTAGATAAAATAATAATACATACCTACATAAAATAAAATGTTAAAAAAATTATTATCTAAACACAAAAGTCGATAATCCAGTCAATTAGTCCGACATCTTCAAATATTGAGTTTTGAAATAATGAGAAAAACAATATTCGAATATATTAAATATGTTATAAAACGACACCAGAAGGTAAAATTTTCAGGTTCCTTAATTAGTGTGACATTTTGAAATATCCTACTAGTGACCCAGAAAACATCAGTATTTTGTTTAATTTACTACAAGTCTTTTCTGTGTTATAAGTGATTTGGTGGTGTTTATGAGTAATCTGAGTATTGTACTAGATAGAGGGTACACTTATTTTACACATAACTTCGTAATCAACTCAAATTTCGATTTTTCGGATGTGTGACTAATAAACTGGAATCCGTGTGTGCAAGGAGCTGTTTATGGAGGATTTGACCGTTTCCTCTCTCCAGAGGGCAACCTTTTAATGAAATATTTCTCTAAATAAACAATAACAGTGTTAATCTGTCAGGTAAGTATGGTCCTGTATATAATTTCTGCCTGTACAATACATTTTTACAGCAGCATCGCGTTCATTGGTCGAATCACTGGACGTAGTTTCATATCGGTGAACGATGAACCGGTGGATGCAATTTTTAGCCATAAGTTTTTGTAGTGATTTATCTAAATTAAAGTTAAAAGTAAGATTGTAGAAATATATTATGAGTTTGTACAGCGCCTTTGAGGTGATTTTTCACAAAAGCGGCACTATACAATTTAATGAAAAATCTGAGTAATATTATTTATACTTCCTATTTTGTTTTAATAGATTTTTTTTATTATGTTAATGTAATTTTTTACCCATCCTAAAATAATTTTTATATTTTATTTTATATAATTGTTTTTATGATATTTTAAGTAATTAATCACCTCTCCTTTCTAATATTTTGTCTGTGTTCTAATTTGTCTATACTTGGTTGTCTTTTGTTATTTTTTATTAACTTATTATCCTGACGAAGAAAACATAGTTTTCGAAACATGTTGATATTGTTAATTAAATAATGGTGTACACAAAGTTATTTGTTTTCATTAAATTAATAATGACGCCACAAAGTGAATTTGCGAATTTTGAAGAAATTAAAAAAAAGTATTATTATTATTCACTAAGATTTGCACACTTGTTTGTGTGGATTAATATTAATTGTTTATTTGTCGACGCTCTACTTTTATGGTGGGCAACCTATGACAGGTACAGTAATGAAATTTTGCAGTTTATAGACTTCATTGTTGTTGTTCCGGTATTATAATGGAAGATGCTCCGGGGAACTAGCGTCATTGATCCCCTCGGCAACGGTGCATAGTCGGGAAACACGCCAAACACGCCAAACACGCGCCCAACATTTGTACACGGTTGACATTAGTCACATGAGAACGGATCGTTTCTACGACTCGTTCTTGAGTTCAATAGCTCGGCTGTGGAACGATTTGCCGGCCTCTGTGTTTCCTCCCTCCTACAACATGGGTCTCTTCAAGACCTATGTTCACTCCTTCCTCTCCTCAAAAACACCCTCCACACAGCATCTTCAAAGATGATAGGTCCTGAGGGAAATTATATTCCTCAGGGCCTCTTGTGTGGAATGTAAAAAAGGGGTCTAACAATAAGAAAAAAATTGGTGTGTGAAATTCACACGCGATAGAAGTGAAACGTTCGTAAACTCCCCACTCTTGTTTACTTTAGTTTTCTGAAGTTTCACTTCTACCGCGCCTGAATTGCACACACTGATTTTTTTTTTGTTTTAAATTTATAAGGTGCCCTTGAGCCAACAAATTCACAAAATTATCTCTATATCTCCTTTTATTTTTATCCGTTCATTAAGCATTGTGTACTGACATAATAGCACGCGTCACGATTTTTATTGAGTCAACATCTGCAACATTGATTTATTGCAGCAACTGTTCTATCCTTTATTAACCTACATTCTATGTTCGTATGAATGAGCAGGAAGGTCTGCCTGATACATCGATATCTCGCAACGAACAGAATAATCGATATATATTTGCTCCGATTTTTTCCGATCCATAAATACTATTCCAGGGTCCTCTAGCGCTTATTGGCCCTGGACTTAGTGGAATAAAGGAATATGGAGTTTTTTGTTTAGTTGTAGGTGAAATGTGACCGCACGGCGCACGGCAGCTGGCCGTGGACAAGTTTACTAAAGTAACCAACTGACCGGTGAGGAGCGGCTGAAAAACTCAATAAATGTAATATATTAGTAATACTTTCATAATTTTTCTTCTAGCTGATTTTGTGAAACTTCACCTAGGTGAGCTTAGCAGAGCTAGAAAAAATTATAAAATGCGGGTAAACTACGGTGCTACAAGAATAAGTTGGCGAAAAATGAGAGCGCTGTTGTCATGACATTACAATAACAGGTGTGGTTGCCAGATTAAAACAAAGATACAGCGTTAGTTCATGTTTACGCCACCGCCAACTTATGTCCGTATCGTTGTAACCCAACTATGCGAAAAGAAATACAGAAATGAATCGTATTAAATATAATAAAGAATGTTCGGGAATCGGGAATCGGGAACATCATTGTGGAACATTCCAGAACACTCTCGAATGTTGTCCTGAGTGAAGCCGGATAACCCAGCTAGTTTTGAATAAAGTAATACATTAGCAATCACTAATCTTTCTGATAGTTAAGATAAATGTAGTAAGTAGCTTGGAATCTGTAGTACCTATTGAATATAATATGAAAAGGGAAAACATAAATGAATTTTTTGAAATAATCATACCTACTGCACAAAACAAACGGTATGGCGTATTTTTGTTATTGTTTTTGGGGTGTTATGCCGTGTTTCGCTACCTCCTTCTTTAGCCAACGTTTCGGACAGCGTTACAGTGTCAGATCAGGCAGATGAGTGACTCACTGACAAAAATACTTTTTGGCCGTGAAAACCTAAAAACATACCCGGTATGGCGTATTATTATTGAATAATTGAAAAAGTAAACGGCTCCATGCCAACTTAGAATCAACTCAATTCAACACCTCGTTGAAAAATAGCCCATAACCTAACGTAACCTACTTAACCAATTTTTGTATCATCACTTTTAACGATAAATGTTGACGAATGGGGAAGAAATAAAAGAGAGATGGATGAAATATTTTGAGGAAGTCTTTGAAAGCAACCCGGGTGGTAGTGAGTCCAGCGTCGAATCGGGTATGAACGATGACGGAGTGAATGTTACCAAAATCAGCATGGATGAAATAAAAAGATCAATGAAATGTATGAAGAATGGTAAGGCTGTGGGTTTCGACAATATTGCTGCCGAATACTTTAAAGGGGATAGTCCTATTATTCTTACGTGGTTGTGCAAACTTTTTAACCAGTGTTTAGAGGAGGGTTACACGCCATTAGATTGGAGAAGGGCTATAATCATGCCATTATATCTTTTAATAAATAAATAAAAATAAATAAATTATACAAAGGTAAAGGGTCACGTATGGAATGTGGGAATCACAGGGCTATTAGCCTGCTTAGTTCAGTCGGCAAGCTATATGGTAGAATATTGATAGAAAGGGTAAGAATGGAAACAAAGGAAAAAGTTTGGGATGTGCAAGGCGCTTTTATGAGTGGAAGGGGGTGCATGGACCAGATTTTCTCGTTGCGTATGCTCACTGAGAAGTTTCTTGCAAAAAACCAGAAACTCTTCTGTGCCTTTGAAGATTTACAAAAAGCATACGACCGAGTTGACAGGAAAAAGCTGTGGAAGGTGTTGTCCAAGTACGGAGTGAATAAGAATCTCATACACGCAATTGCGTCTCTGTATGAGGGAAGCGTTGCATGTATTAGGGTGAACGGTGATTTTACGGGGTGGTTTGACATCACAAAAGGTGTTAAGCAAGGATGCGTAATGTCACCGTGGTTATTCAAGCTATACATGGATAATTGTATGCAAGAGTTGAAAGAGATGGGATTGGGCGCGAAATTGAGTGATCTAGAAGTATTTTGCCTGTTGTATGCTGATGATGCGGTGCTGATTTCTAACAGTATGGAAGATCTACAGTCGCTCGTGTCTAGGATGAACGAAGTATGTATGAAGAATGAGTTAATGATGAATGTAAGTAAGTCTAAAGTAATGGTATTTGAAAGAGAGAGTACGAAAACAATGTGCAACATAGTTGTGAACGACGAATACTTGGAGCAGGTGGATGAGTTTGTGTATTTGGGAAGTATGTTTACGAGAGATGGGAAGACTGATAGAGATATCGAAAGAAGGGTAAATGCCGGTAACTCCATTAATGGAGGTCTGAACGCCGTTGGCAGCAACAAAAAATTGTCAAAAGAAGCGAAGCTAGCCGTCCATAATGGAGTGCTGGTACCTACCCTGATGTATGGCAGTGAGGCATGGAACTGGCAGAGAAAGGATGAAAGTAGACTGAATGCTGTAGAAATGAGATCCCTGAGACGTATGTGTGGTAAAACCATGTATGATCGTGTGAGAAATGTGGAGATCCGCAAAGAATGCAAGGCTGATGTAAGCGTAATGAATAAGATTAAGAAAGGGACGCTCAGATGGTTTGGGCATGTAGAGCGAATGAATGAGGAAAGGAGTGTAAGGAGAATATATGACGCAAATGTGAATGGTAGACGAAGTCGGGGACGCCCGAGGAAGACATGGCACGACCAAGTGAATCAGATACTTGAGTCGGGCGATGTCATACTTGAGTCAGAATAACAGAAGAGCATGTATGAGACGATGTATGAATGTGAACGAAGCAAGGAGTGTGTGCCAAGATCGAGTTGTTTGGAGGTCCGTCCTCTCTGCCTACCCCTGCGGGGAAACGGCGTGATGGTTAGTTAGTTAGTTAGTCACTTTTAATGAATTTTTAAAGAAGATGTTGAGTTGAGTTAATTCTGAGTTGTCCGGACACCAAATAAACAGACATGGCGTCTTCTCATTACATATTTTTTCCGCAGAATAATGGAAAATTTCAGAGCTTATATATAAACTATGAAGAAAATATTTGCTTTGACCTACAAATTCCTGATATAAAACTGCGCAGCTTTCATGACACCTGAGCTCAACGTTCAAGAGTTTTTGTTGCTTTACAAAAAAATAATAAATAGTTTTTAAATAATAATAATAATAAACTTTGCTTTTCACGTGGATAAAACAAATGATAGCATAGGTACTTTCTGTGATATGCTTTAGTTATTTTTCTGAAATCTGGTTTACTGAACTGAAATTTGCTTTGAATTCGTGTGTCATTTTCCAAATTTAAACTGATTATGTGAAGAATAATTCAAACAAGCAATAAAATAGGTACTTGTGTGTAATATAATATTTGAACAGAAGATTATTAAGTAAATGAATGTTTAATGTTTACATGCGCATCTAAAAAACATTTACTAGCCTGGCTCGATATAAATTGTATTGTATTGAATACAAAAATTAGATACTTCTCACACAACCCTCTTCGGTAAATACTCAATAGTCAAAAGGGTCGAAAAAGTTACCGACCAAACCCTTATTCCTCCCCCACTCACTCTTACCCATTCTTTATCCCTTTTCTCGGAAACAAGCCACTTCTTTACTTCAAAGGGCTCGAATCGCCCTTAAAAATTACAAAAAATGTGCAAACCATTCAGAAGTCACACAAGCAGTCATAATCTATGGATGTTACCCAGATTGACATTAACTATGGTCGTAAATGTGATCTACTACTGATGTGGTCAGTTTTTTAATGAGCAGATGCTCATTTCTATAAAGGAAGTTGGTCGAAGCATTGCTATTGAAAAAAAAAAAGTGTCTTTGTTCAATCGACGGTTCCTGGCGTAGAGTTATACAATGTTCATGGTTATTTTGGTGATTATTGAGAATATGTCATTGATATCAAATAATTATGAATTGTGTAGACAAAACTAAGTAGCCACTAAAGAAGAACGTATGCGCAGCCCATTACGGCCCGTTTCATACAAATATTAAATTTGGATTTGAGATCGAAATACTGAAACAAACTGAAAAATTATTTTTGTAATCAAAAGTTGTATCAAATATCTAGTACGGATGTGAGCTACTTTATTTATTTTTGCTTTAAATTATAAGATATAGGCCATTAAAGATTTTGTGTTTCATGATTTTAGAGGCAACTTGGGCAATTATTTGTGAGTAAATGAAAAACATAAAAAAATACATTTTTCTGACCCCCAGATTCCTACTCACCCCTCATACCTATTTCTTTCCCCGAACGTCCTCTTCTTCCTTTCCTTAAAAAAACCCTCCACCCAGCATTCCCTAAGATGACATCGGCCCTGAGGGAAATTATTTTCCTCAGGGCCTCCTGTGGAATGCTAATGTAAAAAAATGTAAAACGAACCACGAATTAAGGGAAAAGAATGAAGCCACCTGCAGTTATTTCGTTTCCCATAATTCGTGGTTCGTTACGCATTTTGTTACATGCAGCCTTATAATCTTGTCAAAAAAGGTTCTCACGAGTCCAGTGGTACAAAATAATCATATAATATGTTTATGGTTTGAGCAGTGACCACCATCATGTCATTCTATTACGTCTGTTTTGTTTTCCCTCCCAATAAAACATAATTGATTGTTAAAAGTTAAAACAACTAATAGATAATGTAGCCAGCGTCCATCTTGTCTATTGTCTATGGAATTATCACCCGCATGCAGTTCCCAGCCTCTGTTATTATCATTTTATGTGGCAATCTAAACACTATTTATCTACATCTATATTTTATTGCCGACTGAGATAACTGGGGGAATTTAAATTAGTAAATAAGTACCTACAATTTAAAAAAATTAAAATCATGAAACACTAAAATTGGCCTATATTTTATAATTTAAAGCAAAAATAAATAAAGTAGCTCACATCCGTACTAGATATTTGATATACCTTTTGATTATAAAAATAATTTTTCATTTTGGTTGGGTGTTTTAATCTCAAATCCAAATTTAAGATTTGTATGAAACGGGCCGAAAAGGGTCACGTAAACGTTCCACTTAATTCGTGGTTCGTTTTACATTTTATTAAAAAAAATTACATTAGCTCCTCACAGGAGGCCCTGAGAAAGATATTTCCCTCAAGGCCGATGCCATTTTAGGGAATGCTGCGTGGAGGGTTTTTTTTAAGGAAAGGAAGAAGAGGAAGTTCCTGGAAGGAAATAGGTATGAGGGGTGAGTGGGAATCTGAGGGCGGTGTGTCCAGGAGTGACGGACGTATGAATCCAGAGGGATTCTTGCTGGAGAGGTCAAAAGACCTCCTTAACCAATCTCTCTTGATCCGGCCCGTCGCGCAGCTAGTGGCCAGATGCTTCCGCCGCTAAGACCCGGATAAACCTTTACCCCATGAACCCGGTCACGCCTGCTAAGTCAGTAAACGTAACGCACCATTTGGGGTGACCTACCCCGACCTACCTGGCAGCGGTACCCATACCCGCCACCCAAATTGCAATAGCCATGTGACAGAATCGCAATAAAATGCCATTTTCTGGTATAAAATAATAAATGTTTTCAATAAAATTTTTATTATAATAAATAAAATATATCTTTCCAACATCTATATCTATACTAATACCTATTCTATACTTAATTTATAAATGCGAAACTGCGTGTGTTTGTTTTTTACGCTTTCACGCATAAACCAATAAACATATTTTTAAAATTCTTTCACCAATAGAAAGCTACATTATATGCAAGTAATATAGGATATATATAATGGTAAGCTCTGGCGTTGTGAAATTATAAATATTAATATATTAAATTTATTATACGTTTTCTGTCGCTTACAAAAACGAGTTATTGCTAACGTCAGAAAACAAATCGTTGCCGTGGAAACGATGTTGAAATATTTGCGGGAAATTTTATTTCAGTAGTTAATATCTATCTATCTAAGTACATAAATAAAAATTAATCTCCGAAATGTTTGTACGCGTATAATTTCCGAACGACTGCACCAAATTGGATAATTCTTTTTTTACTACTGGTGAGCTCTGGCTTTGTGAAATGTAGGTGGTTGGTACGCGAGCCGTTTGAAAACTGAATGTACCAGAAATGAATGTATGGAATGCGGGAGGGGGTGGTGGGAGGGGGGGTTAGGGAAGGTGGAAAGTGGATGGGGGAGGAAGGGGGAGGGGATAATTGATAAGTGTAAGCTACAGTAATTTCCCCCTAATACCATCCGAGTGAAGCCGCGGGTAAAAGTTAGTTGTCCATAAATGGAAGTGTTATTTTCCATGACGTTTTTTTAAGACAGTTTCATCGATTTTCTCAGAATGTAATCGCAAAGCCCATATTAAATGAGTAACGACAATTTTTCATTTTATCTAACTTTAAATTTGTTTGATGCATTCCGGTTCCGGTTCAAGATGGTGGCCGCGATGGATACGTTTTTATACCACCACAGCTCGCATGATCGTGGTTCGCGCTACGGCTATCAAATCGGAATAATCAATACTTTGATACCTGCCTGGAGAAAGTTTGAATTGAGAAAGTGACATTTCTTTGGACAAATTGTATAATTCCTCAATTAAAATAAATAAAAAAAATGTTTGACAAAATATTTATGTTTTATAATTAAGTAGGTAGGTATTTAAGTATCTACTTACAATTCTTGTGATTTCGGAGGAGATTTTGGTTTTGATTTATTAAATCCTAGCTGACCCGACCACGCGTTGCTGTGGCTAACGAAACACAGCGCCATCTACTGAATGGTTAGCCAAACTTTATAAGTAAGTGTTATTAACTCACACCGTCATTAAATCGAATCCACACCGCCCGCTTTCCAGCCCGTTCGTCCACCACATACACATAATCTCCTTTAATTATATTTTCAACCAGTTTACACAAAACCTTGACAAATTATATACCTAAACCTTCCTCATGAATCACTCATGAGGAAGGTTTAGTGTCTATTGGTGATAACTGCATGAAAATCCGTTCAGTAGTTTTTGAGTTTATCGCGAACAAACAGACAGACGCAGCGGAGGACTTTAATTTATAATATGTAGAGAAGAGAAAATTAGAATTAAATAACTTAAAATTAGGTTGGTACACGTTTTGGGTGCTAGATCGACTGTTACTGTTACTACAGAACTAACAGTAGGTATATATTTAGTTAGATCACCTCCCTTACTTATTTTTACACTACATCAAGCTATGCTTGTATAAAGATTTTATTCTAAACGTTTATCATAACATAATCATATTCTTTCTCTGATCTAATTTTTTTTTATTTAAAGTCTTGTCTTACCTTCTAGAACACGCCATTTATATAGCACCAATTTTTAAAACGAATTTACAGACGAAATTTAAAACGGTCGAGTTAAAACAGGAATTCGATACGCACATGTACCTAAATGTTAATAACTGAGAGGAAATATTAATTAGGTTACATATTATTACTGTTTGCGCCCCTACGAAATGTTTTAATTGAATTTTCCGCACGCGTTGTTTTTAGGAGCCATGTTACCAAACATAAATATGATATATATATTCTGCAAACTTTTAAGAGGGGGTTTCATTTTCAGGGTTGTACTGGACCCACAGATATTATTTTTGCGGTTTCGCCTCAAAATTGGATTATCTTCTTAGTCCTAAGAGAACATTTTGATGCGTTGTATATGTTTGACGTGATAACGTCTTATAAATCGACGAACGCTGGCTGCACTGACGAAAAAGCATGACTCATTGTCACGTTGTCACGTTCCGACTGAGCCGAGCGTGCAAGCGAGAGCGTTCGGCTTGTGACGCATCTATCTCTCTTCCACTCCATCGTTATTATACGACGTTATCACGTAAAATTATCGTCCGTAAACCGACTTTACAGCCAACCAATTTTTTTTTATTTATTGCGACCGTTTCCTTTCATTTTTCTGTTGTGTCTTGTTATTTTTTAGCATTTTATTTTTCTTTTGATATATTACATTGATGAGTAAAACCTTTAAAATTTATTATAGCATGAGTGGTAATTGAATATTCATTTAGACTTTTAGGAAAGATCAATAGGTAGGATCACATATAAATGAAATCTGATATTTTTGTTATTGTTTTTGGGGTGTTATGCCGTGTTTCGCTACCTCCTTCTTTAGCCAACTCCTCATCTGCCCTGATGATGGACACTGTAACGCTGTCCGAAACGTTGGCTAAAGAAGGAGGTAGCGAAACACGGCATAACACCCCAAAAACAATAACAAAAATACTTTTTGGCCGTGAAAACCGAAATCTGATATGTTTATCCGAGACAATATCTAGGTTGGTTACAAACTATTCTTTAAGAACTTCGTGTTCATTTAAAAAGGTAGCAGCCAAAAATATGGGAAAAATTAGTTGAAGATAATATTTTTAATTCTGAGTTTGAAATATGAGATCGAAAAATTGACTCAACAAAAAGAGATCCCAATGACCTAGTTGGTTAAGCCGCGGTATCCCGCATTTCTACCGATTTATTACATGTCTTAAAATATACGTTATTCTTGAAGATAATATCAATACATTCCCCACGCCGAAACGCAAATTATATGAAATTCCCTCGATAGAAAAAAAATCGCAAAGTTTGTTCCGAAAATTATTATAATCAAGTTATAGGTATAATATGAAAAAAATCAGTGTTTCTTTAAATGCTGTTTTAGATGCGAGAATTTTGCTCTATTTTAAACGAGCTGTGTTTTATTAAACATTTTCACAATTTTCGCTTAAATATTAACGTTTTTAACATGAGTGCGCTCCCTCTAACATTCATATTTACATATCACTCCTTCTTCTTCTTTTTGTGCGGGTACACCGCGCCTTAGCCTTAAGGGTCTACTATTCGTATTTCGACCGATTTCTTACATATCTCCCTTAAACATTTGAAGTTTTTAAGCTCTTAAAAAATATATGTTATTTTTGAAGATAATATCTAGATACTTTCCACGCCGAAACGCAAATTATATGAAATTCCCTCGATAGAAAAAAATCGCAAAGTAGGCTCCGAAAATTATTTTAAACAAGTCTATTTCTTTTATTTTAGAAGTTATATTTGTGAAAAAATTCACAATGTTTCTTTAAATGATACTTAAGATACGTTCCACGAGATTTTTGCTCTATTTTAAACGAGTCATGTTTTATTAAGCTTTTTCGCAATTTTCGCTGCTATTTTACGAATTAAAATATTAGCGCGCTCTGTCCAACATTCGTAGTTACATATATCTCTTCTTCTTCTTTGTCAGCGCCGTGCGTTTCAAGAGTGCCGCCTTAAGTGGAACGTTTGCGCGGCTCTTTTCGGCCCGTTTCATACAAATCTTAAATTTGGATTTGAGATCGAAATACTGAAACAAACTGAAAAATTATTTTTGTAATCAAAAGGTATATCAAATATCTAGTACGGATATGAGCTACTTTATTTATTTTTGCTTAAAATTATAAGATATAGGCCTTTAAAGATTTTTGTGTTTCATGATTTTAGAGGCAACTTGGGCAATTATTTGTGAGTAAATGAAAAACAATAAAAAAACAATTTTACTATATCACAGAAATATAAAATTAAAATTAAGAAAAAAAAACATTTTGATACATGTAAATTTAAAATAAAAACTACCTTTATATTGCGGAACAAAAATTTGTCGTTTATACATTAAAATTATACCCGAAAAATGCATTTTTAATAGTGTTTATTTTATTTTTTTTCACTGTATTTGTAAAACTTATATATTTACTATTAAAATTTATATATTTACTATTAAAATTTATATATTTACTATTAAAATTTATATATTTACTATTAAAATTTATATATTTACTCATAAAATATTCATATATTTACTAAGTAATCACATCCAGTGCTGCCCTGCGCCGTTGGTTCCGGGTAACAGCAGTACAACTCCAGCACATACCTAACCCTCTGTTTACGCACCACACACGAGTGACTAGTGACTAGTGACTAGTGGGTAGTGAGTAGTGACTAGAGGCAACTAGAGCACGTGCTGACGATTTAACGCTCCGAGGGCATTACGCTGATCCTGCCACTGATTATGATATTTTAATGAAAAACTTTTTTTTTCAGTTTTACCCTATTTTCAAACCTATAAAGAAACGCGGGCATATTTGTCCATACAAGCGCATGTCCCATTTCCTCTCTCGATACAGACAATAGTGGAAATATTTTTTAACATAGTATGGATATAGATCACTGGCATATTCCTACGTTTTGATTTTTTTGTTACTTATAGAAGTTATATAGATTGTTCTTCTTTTTAACCTACGTAACTTTTACCACTCTGTCACATTTTGTTTTTACTATAGATGAATTCTCTCTGGATCTCAGAGGGGAAATTGTAGCAAGGGGGGAAGGAGGCCTAAAATGCCTATTGGGGGTGACAAACACGAGCTGCGTATACACATATTTCGAATGACAACCCACGTGACAGAATTAACGTACGACATAAAAGGTGTAGGAGGCAAGTTTTTGAGATTTTTATAAATATTTTATTAAACTTCATTAAAAATAATAATTGTTGTTACTTGTTAGGTTATACCTTTGGAGTTTAAAATGTCTTTTATTTTGTGTCGTCATATCATTTTATATAACATTATAGAAAATACGCAAGTCGAGGTGGCAAAAGATAACTGTGATTTGTATGAAATACACTTCTATCACGAGGAGTTACAACTCTGTAACGTAATTTTTACTACAAAAATATAAACACATATTTTTTAAAACGCACACAGTCGTTACGTCTTTAGTACAGTAGATTTGAAAGTAATTATAAAATAATAATATTGGTAATTCTGTAGAATTTTTCTCCACTAACTCTCCACTGGTGGAAACAACTTTATGTAAGTTAAAAAGAAGAACGACCCATTTACTTTTCTTCTAATACAACAGGTAATAAAGCAGATGAAAAAAATAAAGCCGTCCAATTTTTGAAAAACTTGTGGTTACTTCGTGCCTTTCCATAATGCACGGCTCGGTTCACAAATGTAAGCGTAGCACAGTAGCGAGAATGACAGCAACAGTCTTGAAAAATACTTATTATCCAAATTTGTCGGCGCCCGAGCCGTTACGGCAATGGAACCAAATACAGGAGACGTGATTACATACGACAGGTCAGTAGCAGAGTTGGCATGGCATCTAGTTCCCACCAGGCATTGTGAGTTCAATAATAAGAATATAAAGATTCCGAAGCTGAAAATTACAATTTGGGAGGCTGGTATGGGTATTGCCGCCTCGGGAACCATTTGTTGGATAGCCAACACCTCTGCCATAGGTCATCCCAAGTGGTTCACTACCTTTGATGACTTATCAGGGGAGCCCGTGTTCGTGGGGTGAGGATTTTTTAGGTCTTAGTGGCGAATGCGTTTTCTCTCCTACTGCCTGGCGGAGCGGATCAGGAGAGACTGATTGAGAGAGACTTTCGACCTCTCCAGCCGAACTCTCTTGACCATCTCCATGAACCGCAGTGAAAGGGATGAATCTTTCCTCGACACATTGAACCCCAGACTCTTACCCACCCCTCCTTTTCCTTCCCAGAACCTCTCCTTCCTTTCCCTAAAAAAACCCTCTAGACAGGATCCCCAAAGATGACATAGGCCCTAAGGGATTTTTTCTTAATGGCCTCTTGAGTGGCGCTATTCAGCCGTCAAAATGTTAATATTTGCGGCCCGTCGAAAAGATTGTGACATCACAGTACACGCGCGGCGATACTTCAGCACTGCCATTCGCACTATGAATTGTACTGGGTCGTGTCTCATGTGACGTCACGAGACATCACTGCATACGTTTTATCCAAGTTCACATTAAAAACTCATAATTCGTCATGTTTTGAGATGTCGGGTCGATAATAACCCATAAAAACTTTCATAAAAAGTAGGAGTAGACCTAACTGAAATGGCTTCAATGTTAAAAAGAATTTAACCACCATTTCAAATGGCTTTTAGAGGGCTATAAGACAACAAACATTATTTAAAAGTTTAAAAATACTCCCCTTTCCTCATTGGTTCATTCTTCACCCTTCCTCGCAATATATTTACCAACATTCTTTTTAGACAGGCCCCACACTTTGTTTATAAATAGAACGTTTTTTATTCCACGTTTGAATTCAAAGGGGAGAATGCAACAACCAATAGCGTTTAAAGAGAGCATTTTTATAAATAGAACGTTTTTTATTCCATTTTCAAACCGAGGGGGAACCGCGGCAACCAATCGGATCGACCGCGACTTTTTATAAATAGAATGTTGATTCGCTTTTCAAACAACGCGGTGAAGTTTCAACCAATAGTGTGGCTTGCTTTTTTTAACACAATGTTTTTTATCTTTCTTTTTTTATCGCGGTATTTTTATGAACCAATCGACGATCGGTTTGTTAAAAACAAACATAGTTGCCTTTGCTTATTTACAAAATTATCTATTGTATTTTTATTTCCGTTTGGATTTTTCTCTTATCGGGGGTGGGCTATTATTACTTCAATATTCAGCCTGCGAAACTGCACTCGTACCAGCCACGCAGATTTCTAAAGTCTGAAGTTTAAAAAATTAAAAGATATATTTTTAAAATATCCGAATGATAATATAATCTTTAAACAGCCGATAAACAGATAATGTGTTTTCCTATAAAGTTATCATTGTCAATATAATATAGGTAGGTAGGTAGGTATATATAGGTAGGTATGAAAAAAAGTTTTTGATGTCATCTTTGGGGATGCTGTGTGGTAGATCTTTTGGTGGAAAGGAAGGAGTGAACCTGGGTCTTGAAGCGTTCCATCCACAATGTACAAGAGAGGAAACACAGATGGCGGCAAATCGTTTCACAGCCGAATAGTTTCTCAAGAACGAATCGCAGGAACGACCCGTTCTCGTGGGACAAATGTCAACTGTGTACACGTATTGGGTAGCAAAATAAGTCACTTAATGTCTTTGGTGTGTAAATAATAACATATAATATAACAGATGAGAAAGCAAATAATAGAAATCATAGAGTTTAGAAATCCGTTCGATGAATTCTCTTTGGAAAAACATTTTCCTTTCCTTGAGTCAATAAACTTCGCAAACTTGCGTAAATAAATTCGTAAATATACCTAATAATGCGAAAAGAAATTATAAGGATATCACATTATGGCAACACTCGGACTGCTTTCAAAATGGCGCCAAAGAAAATCGGATATGCTTTCTGTCTATGGTTTAGCGCGTTGTCTATGGCAAATATTTGTAGTGTTTTCCCGCCGAAACTATTAGGAAATTGTGAAACTCAGGAAATCATTCGTCTTTTTCAGTCGGCACTTGAATGCTGGGAGTCTGGGAGGTTAGCTTTGTGGACAATGAAGTGGTTAATGGATCTTGAAACAGAAGCATGAAAGAGTCCTAATTATTTTTGGTAAAACCACATTTAAGATATCAATTAATTGTTAACGCTATTAACCATTTGCGGAGTATCGCGGCACGTATGCGGCGGCACTCCAACGATCTATTTAAAGTATCGTATACGTGCGGCCATACGTTTTTTATTCAATTTTACTATTTGTAAAATGTTGAGAGCCACTGAATTTCTCCAAATATAATTTATAATGCAATAAGAAAAGGTTATAGTAATCAAAAAGCTCTGTAATTAACTTGGTAGTAAAAAGCAAAGAAGATAATTAATTAAATCGAATACTTAAAATTAAGAACAACTTGAAAATTAACTCACTCTCACGATGTAAATGATAAAAAAATAACTATAAAATAGATATTTTATAGTTATTTTATTATCATTCAAGGATCGTAGAAGACGCGTTAAAAAGATACGCATGCGCGGCCGTTTCATAAAAATCTTAATTCTGGATTTGAGATCAAAATACCCAACCAAACTGAAAAATTATTTTTGAAATCAAATATCTAGTACGGATGTGAGCTACTTTATTTATTTTTGCTTTAAACTATAAGATATAAGCCATTAAAGATTTTGGTGTTTCATGATTTTAGAGGCAATTTTGACAACTATTTGTGAGTAAACGAAAGACATTAAAAAAATAATTTTACTATGTTTATTTTAAAAATACAATGAAAAATAAAATAAAACATTATTAAAATGAATTTGTTGGGTAGTAATTTTAATACATAAACGACAAAAAAATGCGCCGTAAATAGGTAATTTGTATTTTAAATTTACACTCATCAAAATAAATTTTTTTATTTATTTTATGTTTCATTATTTTTCTATTATAAATAAAGTAAAATTATTTTTTTATTGTTTTTCATTTACTCACAAATAATTGCCCTAAAATCATGAAACATTAAAATCTTTAATTGCCTATATCTTATACTTTAAAGCAAAAGTAAACAAAGTAGCTCACATCCGCACTAGGTATTTGATATAACTTTTGATTACAAAAATAATTTTTCAGTTTGGTTGGGTATTTTGATCTTAAATCCAAATTTAAGATTTGTATGAAACTGGCCGAAATAGGCCGCGCATACGTTTATTTATTTATTTATTAATAAACGCCCTTTTTCGGGGCTTTTACATATATAGCATAGTTAGAAAAATACATTTTATTGTACATAACTGAACTACCTCAATAACAATATTTTATATTTATTCAAAGATAAATTGAAGATGTCCACTGACTTGGTATAATTGTTTCCCTCCATTAGTATTCTGGGCAAAGAGGAATACATATGGTAGTTAGTCCCAGAATTTCTGCACTGAAATAAATCCTGACTTCTAGTATTACGAAGTGGAATTCGGAAGCTTATCAATTCAAGTAATACCGGACTATCATCTAAATCATTTAGAATTTTATATAAAAATACCAAGTCAGTGAAAATTCTTCTGTCTGACAATTTAAGCATATTCATATCGTTTAAAATAGTGTTGTAGTTTAACATATTTGCTGGAATACCCATTTTAAAATTTAGAAAACGTAAGAATTTGTTTTGTATTCTTTCAACAGCTTGTACGTGCATATTATAATGAGGATTCCAGACAGGAGAATTGTACTCAAGTTGGCTTCTTACATAAGCAAAATATAACAGTTTAATACATTTTATACTGTTAAAGTTTCTAGTTAGCCTAGTTATAAACCCCAACATTTTTAAGCCCTTATTACAGATTTCTGTTATGTGGTTAACAAATGAAAGATTTGATTGAAAAGTGATGCCCAAGTCTTTAATTTGCATTAATGTCTGAAGAGCATTGTTATCAATGTTGTAATTAAATATCACTGGATTTTTTATTCTAGAAAATCTAACAATTTGACATTTTGAGATATTTAAATAAAGTCTATTTTCCATACACCAAATTAACAATTTGTTGATATTATCTTGAAGAATGTTGCAATGATAAATATTTTCAATGTTTTTAAAAATTTTGAGGTCATCAGCAAAAAGTAAGATAGATACATCATGAAATATTTTTGTAAGATCATTTATAAACAAGATAAATAAGATTGGGCCAAGGTGTGAACCCTGTGGAACTCCACTTGTTGCATTAATTTTTTCTGACAGGGAGGATTTAATTCTAACTATTTGTTGTCTTCCAGTAAGATAGCTTTTAAACCAGGCTAATATATTGCCGCGTATACCAAGCTTTCCTAATTTCCAAATTAAGATTTCATGGGAAACTGTATCAAATGCTTTACTGAAATCAGTATAAACAGTGTCCACTTGTTTTTTTTCTTTAAAAGCATTGTTTATAAAATTTTCATAAATAATTAAGTTGGAAAGAGTACTACCTGGCATAAATCCAAACTGGTGAGGTGATATAACAGGTTTTATTTGTGTAAAAAGTTTGTCAAGTATTAGGATTTCAAAGAGTTTCGGTATGGTGGATTGAATACATATAGGTCTGTAATTACAAACATCACTTTTATCACCCTTTTTGAAAATTGGAGACAAATAACTAATTTTCCACTTATCAGGAAAAATTCCACTAGATAAAGATAGATTAAAAAGTTTGGATAATGGAAGAGCAATTACTTTGATACATTCTTTGATAAATATTGTAGGGATATTATCCGGCCCGGCAGATTTGTGGATATCTAAGGATTTAACTTTAGTAATTACATCAGATATACTTATGGTACACTGTGAAATATCATCTAGAAGTGAAGAGTTTCATCTAGAGTAGTTGTTGGAATAGGAGAATTATTTGAGTCTGTTGAATAAACACTTTTAAAAAATTTTGCAAACAAGTTAACAATACCATCAGTATTATTGCTATGGCTGCCACATCTTCTTTGAGAGATTTCGAGTATTTCCAAAAATAACTAACATTATTAATTATGGAGTTTTGAATATTATTTAAATAGTTACGGTAGCAGGTTATAGACATTTTTTTACACGAAGTTCTTAAATCTTTAAATTCAATATAATCAGAATTTTTTCGATATAATTTATATTCCTTATGTTTTAGTTTTTTGGTAATAAGAAGATTAATAAGTTCATTGGAATACCATTTTGGATAGGTGCTTGGCTTATATTTCATGGTTGGAATAAACATGCTAATAATAGCCTTTCCCAAAACAGAATAAAAATTATTGGTAGCTATGTTGATGTCGTCATATACGTTCCTCTTAAGTTAAGTTAACTTGACTCAAACAAACTATAGTCGAGCAGAAACTATCTGAGCTGACAAGTTCAAAAATGTAATTATTTGTTCACGTGATCGATTGTGACGTGTTTTTAATTGCTCTTCCTTTCGCTTTCGGGACATATAATAGGTAGTCTGCATTCGTTGTTTAACCCCTCAGGCTAATTTGTTCGGTTTTCGGATCAACTCACACATGTCTCGTATCTAAACTGTTAGAAAGAGGAAACATCGCGCTTTATATTCAAATCTAATAATCAACCGCAAAATAATTAAAATATATTTTATGAAACCAAAGTTTTCGACCGCGAATTGAAAAATATTATGAAGCCTTGGGAATTTGTTACTAATTATTTTTATATGAATCTTCAAAAAGTGAGTTGATAACAAATAAAATGTGTATATTTTTGTATCAGTAATTGAAGTTAGAAAAAACGTAAAGTGAGCCATTTTCAAAACTTTTTTATGTTTGCATTCAAAAATTTTATATTTCAAAAATTATACGTTTATTTCGATTTATAGATACAATTTGAAATAGAATTTCATCACCTTTTTTTAGTTTTCGGATAAGTTCATAAATTTTCAATTTATTTAAATTTTTTTGGAAAGCTGAAATATTTTGATCCTCCAACAAAACAGGCCCGAGGCCTGGGGGGTTGCACCGACATTTATAAAACAAAGTGCGACAAAGTCAGTAATGCTGCTCAAGCTTTTAAAAAGAACAAAAACCCTATTTTACGGACATGGTCAAGGAGTAAGACCCTCGACTAGCAATCCAAAGGTCGCGTATTCAAATCCCTGCGGGCGTAAGTAAATTTTATTTAAATTTGACAATGTAATCGTTTAAAATAAGTCATATTTGTAGCACGTTCCGGAGTGGAAGATACTCTCGGTATCGCCCTGGGTTAAGACCATCGTTCAGAGTTGAAACTTTGCTAGGAATTACTTCAGCTGTGTTTGGTGACCACATCTGAATAGACAGGTACTTCTCCACCTTCATCTTCCCCATCTCCTTCCCTTCCCTACTACTTTCAGCCTGACAACGTACCCCAATTGGGGATGCCATGGTCTCACTGGCTCCGGCAGTTGGGACTCTTGTGCGGTACTAACAAATAATTCGAACCTAACCTTTGTTCTGCAAAAGCTCCAAAATGGAATTATTACTTAATACAATTACCCGTATTTAGATACGTAGGTACTTTCCTATTACAAAGTATTTCAGATATTTGACTCACGATACTTATAGGATCTCGGAAATCTTTAATTCATAATACAAACTTCAATGATTTTCTGAATACCTCGCAACATAAGCAATTTTTTGCTTCTCTTTTTCCCACCGGCCGCCCCCTTCTCATTTCTCTAGGTTCCTTACAATATAATTGACCTTCCTCCACCCCATCTCCTGGAACTTTACTTGACCTCCTTCCCGTACTCTTAAACCAAAACTTACCGGAAACCGGACATTTTACCTTTCCGGATCGTTTATATTTTTAGTGTAACACTTGGTAATTCGAAAAGAAAGTTGTTAAATGTGTCTCCATCAATTAAAAAACTATCACGCCATTTCTCAGCAGGAAAGGGTAGAGAAGGAGAATTTCACACACCTCTCCAAATCGAACATCCCTTTCTTCTCCCATATTCATACATCTTCGCCAATATAGCTATTCTTACTTGACCTGATCTGTCTCAAGTGATTCACTTGATCATGCCGTTTCATGACTGAGTGTCCCTGTACATCAATGTTCCCTGGCTTCTTAATTTATTTTCTTGTTAGTTAAGCCTTACTAAAAAACGTGTTGTAAATTTTATACAATTGATAAACAAGCATATGTAAAAACCTTATTAATAGAAATGTGATAAAGAAACTGTCGTTTAACAGCCATATATTTTTTTACCCACAGCCAAAGAGGGTTGTATAAACTTGAAATTTCTCATCGAATTTCGAAATATTTCCGAAATTTCCGAATTAGTTTTAATATGCGTTACATTTCTTCTTTTTGAAGACCATTTTAGAAACTAGAAAAAAAAATGTGTTTGAAAAATATTTAAATATTTATCAATTGGAAAATTTTGAAATCAAACATGAAAAAAAAAGAAAAAAAAAACATATGATTTAAGGTTTTCACGGCCAAAAGTATTTTTGTTATTTATTTTTGGGGTATTATACCGTCGTGCGCTACCTCCTTCTTTCGCCAACGTTTCGAACAGCGTTTCAGTGTCCATCATCAGGGCAGATGAATATGATGATGGACACTAAAGTAACGCTGTCCGAAACGTTGGCTAAAGAAGGAGGTAGCGCAACACGGCATAACACCCCAAAAATAAATAACAACAACAAAACATTATATGTTTTTTCTCCAAACATCGAAAATTTGTGGGGAATACGAAATTTGGAAAAAAGTTTTATTTAGGGAATCTGCAAGAAAATTGTCATCTAATAAAAATTATAATTTCCAAAGACAAAAAATGACGTTTTTTTCATTGTTTGCGCAATATAAACGTTGATTTATTGGATTTAGATATATTTGCATACACATACATATATAAGGCATTAATGTTAAATTTAAAAAAACGTCACTTTCATGGATTTTTTTATTGAATTCACGCGATAATAGTTAATCAAAAAATAACATGTCAGAAATAACCACACTTTTTCAAGTCTGATGTGCCAGTTTGCAAAAAACGTTTTTGACAGCTCTTTCGGAGCATGATTAGGTAAAGACATTTTTTATTAGTAGTAATTCATATCAGAGCTTGTCGAGTCGTTATTCTATGTGTAACTAAAATACCGTTTAACGGTTGGGAAGTTCTTTTTATTAGTAAGGCTGATGATGTATAGAAAAAGATGCCCGGGGCGCCTAAGGACATGGCACATTAAGAGAGTTAAAATCAGTGTTCTAAGATAAGTCGGGTAATTATATAATGTATGGGGTTTGTTCTTATTAACAGAAAGCCGATTTCAGTTATAAGACCTTTATTCACACTGTTAATAAGTTTAGGGTTGCACATCAAGTGGGGCGACAGACCTACCAACTATCAGCATATCACAGCTCGTGTTTTTACTGGTACCAACATGACAGATACAGAGATACATAACATATAAGAATCAATATATCTACCAGAAAATTATGTATTAGTGTGAATGAAGCAAGGACAAGAATTGTGTGATAAGACTGCGTTGTGTGGCTTTATCCTCTCTGCCTGCCTCTGCTGTAAAATAGCGGGATGGTTAGTTATTAACTTACTTATACGATGGAAATTCTCGTCGAATTGACAGTTTTAAAAAGGGGATTCCTTTGTCTCTTTTTCTTTCTCTAAATCAGTCACGGGGTGGTTTTTTACCCACTCTGCAGTTTTCCTTAAAGACGTCCCCGACCCCCTCCCCTCCCCCATTTTCCCCGACATTAGGCACCCGCCACCCCCATATAATATCCCCCACACCCCGCGCAGGCGAGTCCTGTGTAAGTCTGGCAAGGGGTGGCTGAGGTGGGTGAGGGAAGGCGGGGGGAAGGTTCCATAAAAAATGTGTGCGTATTTCAGCCCCGCTTTTTTCCACCCCCACTTCCCTTTTTCTTTTTCTCGAGTTGCCATGGCGACAGTCCGCCATCTTCCCTTTGACCGGTTCCCGCCGATTTTTCCCTCCTAAAATATAAAACCTTTGTAGTCTGGCGAATGCCAACATTTGGGGAAACACAACTATTTTATTTTCCGATCTTCCATCTTTCTTATGGAGGTATCTACCTACTAGGGCAGACCCTGTATTATCTTTCTAATATATAAAATTCTCGTGTCACGGTGTTTTGATAAAATTTTGTGTGCTTATTGGGTAAGTCTGGGTAAAGTAGGGAGGTCCTGGGTTCGAGTCCCAGGGGTGTAAATATCTTTTTCTGATTTTTCTGTTTCCAGATTTTCGATTGAGTTTCGCTCATAATGTCTTCATTTAATTAAATATTACAATTTGAGGTTTTACTTATAAAAAGTTAAAATAAAAAATAACAATATTCATCCTAGACTTGCAGAAGAGTCAATAGATGTCGCACATTAAATAAAATGGACAAAAATTTATCCAGACACCATCTAGATTGCATTTAGTTCGAGTTGAATCTTGCAATCATTCATAAAGATGGCAGCCAATAAAAATATGCGTTAAGAAAAATTAAGATAATATGGGTGGTTCTTAGTCGAAGTATGGTACAGTTAAAAGTGACCGAATTGGATATCGACACCTTAGCTCAGTGGATAAGAAGGCGCCAAACCCGGAAAGTAGGGAGGTTCTGGGTTCGAGTCCCAGAGGTGTAAATATCTTTTTCTGATTTTTCTGTTTCCAGATTTTCGATTGAGTTTCGCTCATAATGTCTTCATTTAATTAAAAAATATATATTTTTATTTTTTTATGGTGAGGCATTAAAAATACATACTGCCCTAAATTTTCACCCTTCTACCATCAACCCCTATTTTTTAATAGCTATATTATTAATTCAATCATTTTCAACCTCGGAACTAAAAAATATTTCCTAGAAATAATGTATAAGGCAAAACAACGTTTTCCGGGCCAGCTAGTATTTGTATAAATTCTGGGCTTGAAGTATTTATAAAAAAAAATATTTGTGTGGGCTCACGGCCTATGACATCTTTGAAGATGTTTTGGGGAGAGGAAGGATTGAACATGAGTATTGAAGAGATCTATCAAACGGACCCCCCATCTCTGCACACAGAGTCGAGGGTTTTTACCTTTCAAAATAAGAAATCTACCTATCGAATGTTAGTAAATTTGAAAAATTATGACATTATAAAACTTTAAGACACTTTATATTCATACTAATCTCAATCGTATCTTCTTTCAAAGCATTTAAACAAAACAAATAGCATTTCTAGCAAAGAATGATAATAAAATAAGGTATTAAAATTGATTTTGAAAAGTGCTGATTGTTTTGATTACAGAGTAGTGGTGCATGTTGTATGGTGCGTGCATGGATCTTTTTCATTAAAGAATTATTAAGTCATAAAACAATTTTAGCTTACGTTGTTTGGTTAGTTTATCGCTTGTCTGATAAAATAAGAAGTTCCAATAAATTTTGAATTAAAAGTTCATTGAGCTTGAACAAAGATATTGAAAATTGAATAATGTTACGCATTACGCAGGAATATTTCACATTACTTACTTACCCATTCACCAACAATCGAAATTGGTATGTATGTTTAACTAACTGCAATTTTAGTATCTCATGAAGATTTTTTTTTCCTTAGCTCTACACAGGAGGAAAAAAAATTCCCTCAGGGCCTATGTTATTATTGGGGATGCTGTGAGGAGAGTCTTTTTAGGGCAAGTAAAAAGAAGAAGTTCTGAGAAGGAAAAATATATGAGAGGTGGATAGGAATCAGGGGGCCAATGTGTCCATGAGTGACGGACGTGTGAATCCATCCCTCCCTCTGCGGTGCAAGGCGAAGGGTTGAGAGAGTCCGGCAGGGGAAGTCTAGGTTAGGTTAGGTTAGGTCTCCCTCAAATAGTCTCTCCCGATCCGGCCCACCATGCAATAGGTGGGCAGATGCATTCACCGCCAAGACCTAGGCAAATCTTACCCTATGAACACGGACAGTCCGGGCACCCCTGCTAAGTCACACAGTACCAAACCACTTGGAATGACCTACTGCAGGGATGTTGGTTATTCAATAAATGGTTCCCGGAGCGGCGGTACCCATGGTCGCCTTCCAAATTGCACATGCACATTTTTAAAATACTATGAACCTGCATTATCGTTACAATAATAATAATAGTAATCATTGATGTCGCTATTCCAAATTCCTGTAATATTAAAAAATCTGTTTCTAAAAAAATTAGAAAATATACAGATTTAGGAAATGAGATTAAAAGAATTTGGCATTCTCGGACTATAAAAATATTACAATTAAATTTTTTATTTCGGCCACTGGCATTATACCTAGCTCTCTCATTCAAAATTTAGGCTTATTAGATTTGTCTATATAAAAATGCAAAAGTCAGTCATATTAAATACATGTAGGATTACGAAAGATTTTTTAAATTTTTATATTGAGGGATCAGTTGGATTTATCGGTCCAGTTAGGAGTTCTATCGAGCCGAACCCTCTGATACGAAAATATCTGGAGTCGGTGAATTATTTTCCCTTATGGTCTCTGGTAGGTTGACATGTTGTTATTGTATTGTTATGATTTATTAAACTTATACAGTACAAGTGCGTAGCGTGGATTGACTAGATGATCAATTGTGGAAAAGTGTGTGGAAGGGTTAAGTTTTTCCTGCGGGGAAGATTTAACCGGACATAAAGTCAATGGAACAATTTTAAAAATTTGCATGACACGACAATCAGTACAGCAGTGAATAACAGTATGTTTATTAAAAACCTTTAATTTTGTCAACCCAAGTGATAAGTATCTATTCGCCCTCGGGCAGTAAGTAGGTGCATAACATTTTCTGTTGATATAAAGATAATGAAACAACACTTCAAACAAACGTTTTCTAATTTATAGATAATTTAAAAATGTGAAAACAATGTGTGTGTGGATAGTTAGTCATAGCGTGTACCTTGCATGTAGTTAGGATGTATTAGTATTATTTATTGTTGCTGAAATATTTGTGAGGTTAGGTAATATTAATTAGGCGTCATTAGGGGTCTGTGTTTGTACATTAATGCTATTGCTTTGTGGAATTATGACACTGTTTTGTAATGACAAATTAGAAAAGAAAACAACTTCGAATATTTTAACACGAAAGTTGTGAATAATTTTAGCACCCATGTCACAAAATATTTTCAAAATAATGATAATGATTTCACTCCATTTAGCTCCTTTGGGATGGGTTGGAAGGGCCTCCAATACGGTTGGAAGCAGTTTTTTTTACATTGGCTCCACACAGGCGGCCCAGGCCGATGTCATCTTTAGACATATGAAATATAGCTATGTGGGTTTTTATTTAAGGGAAAGGAAGGAAAGAAATATCTGGGAATAAAAAAGGTATGAGGTCGGGTAGGAATCAAAGTCGGTGTGTCCAGGAGTGACGGACGTATGAATCCATCCCTCCCATTACGATGTAAGGCGATAGGTCGATAAAGTTCTGACAGAGAGATAAAAAGGTCTTCCTCAACCAGTCTCTCCAAATCCGGTCCACCAAACAGTATTTGGGCAGACGCTTCCGCCGCCAAGACCTAGACATCTAGACAATTCTCACTCGATAAACCCGGGCACTCCCGCTAAGTCACCAAACGTAGCGAAGAACTTGAGGTGACCTGAGGCAGAGGTGTTGGCTATCAATAGATGGTTCACGGGGCGGCGGTACCCATACCCGCCTTCCAAATATTTGGAACTCTTGTGTAAAATAAATAATTAACACAATTATTCTGCCTCATGATTAGTATAGTGATCAATGGTTTGTTAACGTATTCCGCTTCTGGTAACTTCACAAATGTCAGCCTTGATGACATAAGACGCCATTTGCGAATATCTTCCGATAGGTGTGGTTGACGTGATGGTTTTGCGCCTCCTTGTATTATTAACCAAACACCCGGTTGCGAGAGGAAGCAGTTCGTGGCTTCCATATCTAATGCTGATAAGAGTATGGTGCTTGATCTCAATAGCTAGGTTTTTCCCAAACTTATTATTTTCCATCTCCCCCCCCCCCCCCCTTCACCCTTCAGCATACCAACGTACCTAAAATGGACTTCTGCGCGAGTGGTTAGGGATTTTGACATAATCTTATAGAAAAGCTACATTATATGCGAGTAATTTAAGCTGTATATAATGGTTAGCTCTGGCGTTATGAAATTATAAATATTAATATATTATATTTATTATACGTTTTCTGTCACTAACAAAAGCGAGTAATTGCTAACCTCAGAAAACAAAACGTTGTCGTGGAAACGATGTTGATATACTTATGGGAAATCGTAGTTAATATCCATCTATCTTTATAAATAAAAATGGGGATGCCAAAGACCCACCGGCTCCAAACAATTGGAAGCAGTCTACCAATATAAACATATCTACCAACTTTTTAATTGCATGCCCATTACTTTGAAACAAATACTATCTGCAAATACATCTACAAACATTCATAAAAAACATATCACTGACTGGATTAAAAATCAAGATATTAACTTTATACAAAACATTATTATTCCCAACCAAACATAACAAAAGTATAAATTTAAATAAACCTAAAAATTAAGTAGTTTTTCAGGTATCCAACAACTATACATACACTTACAATTTATATATGCGTGTACATATATGTATGTGTATGTGAATGTGTATGCGTATGTATACGTATGTATATATATATTTATATTCATGTGTGCAGGTACATGTATTTACATGGATGTGTATGTATGTGTATGTTTATATATATATATATATATATATATATATTTTTTTTTTTTTATATTCCTCTAATATATTTAAATACTTTTTTTTTCTCTTCTAAATAACCAATGTTCAATAACTATTAAAATTTGAAAAAAAAAAAAAAAATACATATAAAACTTTATATTACAACACATAAATACTTGTCATATATAAACAAATAATAAACAAAACATAAATACTTGTCATACATAAACAAATAATAAATAAACACGTAAACACCTCAGCACAGGTTCTCCTAGTGAGGTGTTCACGAAACATACAACAATACCTATCCACAGTTTCACCTTCACAAACCTACCTTACACCCAACATAATAAAATTACAATATATATTATGTAAAAATGTTTTTCAAAATTGATCTATAGGTAAATACTGTAATGCATAGAAAAAAAAAAAAAATTTGGTTATCTGTGATGTGAAATACTCCTGCGTAATGAACTCAAATTTGCTTTGAAATTTTCGGAATTGTAACTGATGGTTGTGTGAATTCAGACAAGCGGTAAAGTAGGTACCTATCTATAATCAGAAAATTATTTTATTTTTATTTAATTAATAATCCCATATTTGAAGTGAGTGGGTATTTCATTTGTTCAAATTTTTGACACATAATTTTCAACGTTCATTCTGAAGGTAAATTTCTAACTTTTCTATATTTTGTCAATAAAGAAATGTCAGATTAATAGAAAATAGACGGAAGGTGTTTAAATTTGTAATCCCGAGGTAAATATTTTATAAATACTTTTTCAGCTGCTGAATAATTATAATATCCCGTGGTATTTCACAGATCTGCAAGGCTAATAAAAAAATAAAACTCAATTTAAAATAAAAGTTTGTATCGTTGAAGAGCCACTGGATCGCCTTCTACGCGAGACCTTGGGTTGGGTGTACCTCCTCGTATGATTTCTCGATAATAAAATAAATGTGCGGACAGTACACCCACGGGAATAGGGAGCTCTCGCCTTTATTTTCAGCCAGAGTCAGAAAGTCCTTTCTGACTGTACTCTACCCTCAAATAACTATTACAAGTTTTTTTTTTACAAAGCTCCACAAGGAGGCCTTGAGGAAAATATTTTCCCTCAGGGCCTGTGTCATCTTTGGGGAAGCTGGGTGGAGGGTATTTTTAAGGAAATTAAGAAGAAGAAGTTTTGGGAAGGATAAAAAGTGGGTAGGAATTGAAAGTGGGTAGGAATCTGGGGGTCAGTGGGTCCAGGAGTGACGGACGTATGAATCCATCCCTCCCACTGCGGTGTAAAGTTTTTCGGATCACAAGATCAAATCCAGGCCAGTTTAAAAAAATGTACAAGTTTAATTTAAAAATAACTATAAGATGCAACTCATTTTAAATGGGTACTTACTCTCAGCGTCGCCCTGTTGTGATCCCCCATTCAGAATAGTACCTACCTACCTACCTAACGTTGGAAACCTGAAACGTGAGATCGATAATTTTACAAAGTCGGATCTATAGGCGTAGTTACCGATGATTTTATACCATTTTCCCGAACACGGCCGCACTGTTGATAGTCAGACCGAAATTGACAGGTAATAAAAAATAAATTGAGATACGATGGCAACGCTACGGATTTACATTCGTAAATATCAAACGAAATTGTTAAAATTAAAAATACTTATAAATTAACAATTTCGAATTGAAATACTAACTTTAACATACCTACATTAGCGCTTCGCATGTAAATACTTTTTGACACTAAACGGGAGATAATTACGCCTTTAGTCATATTTCAACCATTTTCCACAAGATCGAACGGAATAAATTTATGGCGTCTCTTTGATGCATTATTTAAGTCTATTAATCGCGTATACGATTTTTCATTTCTAAGAGAACGTTAGTTAATTTTCATTCATATTAGTAAGCCAGTTATTTAGCATAATGAACGATATTATTTAATTTTTTTGTACACTGACCGTTTATCTGACATTTTATATCTGACAGTTTATCTGGCATTTTATATATATATATATATTCTTTTTTACAGTTAATACCGCACAAGAGTCCCAACTGCTCCCGTCTGGAGCCAGTGAGACTATGGCATCCCCAATTGGGGGGGTATGTTGTGAGGCTGAAGGTAGTGGGGAGGGGAAGGAGATAGGGAAGAGGAAGGTGGGGAAGTACCTGGCTATTCAGATCTGGTCACTAAACACGGCTAAAGCCATTTCAAGCAACGTTTCAATTCTGAATGGTGGTCTTACACCAGGGCGATACTGATAGTATCTTCCACTCTGGAACGTGCCGCAAATATACTATATATTATTTTAAATGAATAAATTGTGAAATAACACAAATTAATCAAATAAAATTTATTTGCGCACGCCGGGTTCGAACCCGCGACCTTCGGATTGTGAGTCAAGAGTCTTGCCTCGGGACCACGGAGGCCGTCAGTTTATATCTGACAGTTTACCTGACATTTTATATCTGACAGTTTATCTGACATTTTATAACTGACAGTTTATATGACATTTTATATCTATGTATTCCTTAATGTTTAATCAATATTTGGTAAAAATGGCTTGTAAAAATATTATTGTTTTTTTTTATTGCACCTAATAAATACCTACAAGATACCATGCTTCTAGACTAGAATACCCCCTTAAACGCGAATTCTACGAACCTTCCATTCAATCCATAGAAAAATCTGTTCTCAGGGATCTATTTCATAGATTAGATAAGAGGTTTCATAATTTTCCAAAAGATCACAAAAATGCACCTTATTTCCTAAATTCACTATTTTTTAATTACAGAGCAGCCAGGCAGGGGTCGCTTTCTGAATACATTTTCCTTCCCTTCTAAAATCGTGAGGGGAGAGTTTCAGGTTTGAGTAAGTATATTTATAAGGCATCGATTCCTTTTCTCCTGCGAGGGGGAATGGGGGTGCGAGGAAATACCTCCGACGCGAAGGGGGACTGGGGGGAGGAGATGGGCAAGAGGAAGGGGCTTTAGAGCGGAGGAAATGTCGATGGGCGTTTTACAAAACGAACATTCGGGGGTATTACGCAATGTGTGAGGCGGCATCGATTTTCTTTATCATATCTTTCACCGCGGAGGTAGGTACACTTTTATAACATCGCTTTCTTTGTGAATAAGTACCTACACTCTGCGGGCGTTAACTTTTTAAAATTGGAACCGGTGACTTGAGGAAATTTACAAATTTAAAAAAAATCTTTTCAAATCCAGAAACCTAACGAGGTACCTACCTATAATTTAATATTTGGCCAGACAATTATTGTAATTCTATATTTAAAATACGCGTACTTGCATAAGTTATTGTTTACTTTGGTAGGCGGTTTTCAATCTTCAAGTCAAGTTTGTTCCGTGATCAAATGATTATTAGTTATGTTGTTAAACTAACGAAGACACGTCAAAAACCACGGGATAGTTGTAGAGGCGCTATTGCATAGGTACTAATATCTCTCCGAAATGTGTTTCACTCATTATTAAATGAGTAGCAGCGCGCGGGGACCGGATTCGTGTGGTTTCCGGTCGATCAGTGTTAGAGTATTGAGTCAAGTTGGACTAGTTGGAGGTACAAAATTAAAATTATTTTTTTCGTTTCGTATCTCAACTTTTCTTTTTTTTACATTAGCTTCTCACAGACGGCCCCGAGGAAAAAATCCTCAGGGCCTTTGTCGTCCTTGGGGATGTTGTGTGGAGGGTCATTTTATTAGTTCTGGGAAGGAAAAAGGTATGAAAAGGTAAGGAAAGAGGTCAAAAGGTCTCCCTCAGCCAGTATCTCCCGATTCGGGCCGCCACGCATTAGGTGAGCAAATGCAACCGCCACCGAGACCCAGGCAAACCTCACCCCTTAAACCCGAGTACCCCTGTTAAGTCACCAAACGTAGCGAACCACTTTGGTGGTGAATTATGTATTTTATTCTGATTTGGATTTGTAGCTTACAGCCTTTCCGAGCACTGTAAACTGAGATGCGTGTGTAGGGAATATTTGTCAATAAGAACTCTTGAGTATGCGGTCAAATATATTTACAACTAACGTTATATTTTATAATAAAATTTGGTACAAAATTAAATTCGTTACAACTAGAGTGACACGGAGGGAATGTAAAGCAGCTGAACTAGGGGAACGCGGGAACCGGAATAATTTTGTAATATCATGCACTGGGCCGGAAAGCTACTCTCAGGGATACCAGTCGGTAAAATTTAGCTTTAATAATGTTTTAAGGTTGTTCTGCCATGCATTTTTGGTGACCTATGGCAGGGGTGTTGGTTATCCAATAAGTGGTGTCCGTGACGGCGGTACCCAAACACGCCTTCCAAATTGAAGTGAAATGAGATTGAGTCTGAATTATCGGAAAATCAGTTCCGATTTTAAAAATAAAATAATTTTCTGTTAAAATCGGTACGGTGTATTTATTTATTGTTTGAAACATTTACAGAGTGTTAACAATTATTACAATAATAGAATTGCCGTTGGGATATACATAGATATTATCACTCCAATAAGAAATTTTCACAGCATGAGTAATCAATGTTTAGTTGTTACTAGACGGAAATGCTTGTAGTAATAACAGAAATAATGATAATCAAAATGAAATATAAAACATAGTAGTGTCAAATATAATACATAACCTGCAGAGAAAGAGAAAAAAATAGATGTAGGCACCTATTTAATTGAATTCTGCAAACATATATTAAATTTTGAAAATGAAATAGAAATTCAAAGCAAAGTTCCAAAGTTCGTTGAACCGGAGTTACAGACAACCAAAATTAGCACTTTTAATTAATATTTCACTTTAATTTATATTTCTATTTTAAACTTAAAGTGGAAAAAAGTTTTACATTCGTTTTTATTATTATATTTTTAATTAACTTGAGCATGCCGGGATATGAACCCGATTTGAGTAACCTCAGTAATCAGGTCATAAGACGTATAACTTACAAATCGCTAAGTCTTCAAAATAATATCAAAGGTTATAACACAATATCACTGCTCTGTCCAAGTTTTATTCCTATTAAGAGAAATGAGACGTTAACTATAATACAATACGGTCTGGGGGGAGGGGGGAGGAAGGGGGTCGGGTGGGTGTTGCCATGGTGACAGCCCCCAGAAAAAAGGCGGTAAAAAGGGATGAAAACTGGCGACGCCAGGGGGAGTTTTTTATACACCGGGGGGCGCACACACACACACACACACACACACACACACACACACACACACACACACACACACACACATGTATTTATTATATGCTGCTATCGCACTTATAGCTATGACAATGGAAGATATAAAAACTAAAGGACGTGTTGGTTGTCGCCGAGCTACGACCAAAGTGCACGGACTATCAGCGCGGCGGATCCAATAAAGATCATGCTTTTGGTGTATCTATAGGTAGATGCGATTTGCAGTAGTAGATATATGGGTGAACTGTCTTGGCGATACGCGGTTTCTCTTATTCAATATTCACTAATGTAATTATTCTTATTCAATATTCACTAATCTAATATTAATTATGTGCTTTATGTCAAATCTATCTTGTTCTATTATCTATGCGTTTCTCGGTTAAAATCATAGAATAAAGAAAAAAATACAAGAAATGCCACGTGGGCGTGATCCAAAAGTCTGACCATTCTTTGCTTAATTTTCCTTTGTAGAGCTGTGTTACATCGACGTACTTAGTGTATATGCATGTGTATGTAGTATCAAAGTCTTTCAACAGATGTCGTTAGTATAGGTAGTTACACATCATTTTGATGTATCTCAACTGAAATCAGTGAAGTTTTGTTAAATGAGAGAGACAACTGTCACCCGTTCGGGTCTAATACGTTACGGAGATAGCCGGTGATATCCGACTGACAGGTGGGCATCTTCAGTGACCAGTTTCTCCGCGGCAGATCGACTTACAGCATTCTTTATAACGGACGTTAAGTTCAGTTAAATTTTCATTGTAAACAAGACAATATTAACATGACGAAACGAAGTATCATTGAAACTCCCGATCATTAGAGTACCTACCTAGATAACAAAGGAAATAACTGTATCTACTTCACAACCATCATTATGAAATTCAATTGGGATGGTGATATACGGTGTCAATCAAGTGTAAGAGAGACAGAGCGCGTGCTAGAAACTTATATTAAGCAAGTAGCGACGCTGGTTTCCATTCAAATCTAAATTGAAGGCATTTCTGGAGTTCTTCAGGTTCCATGACAACTCAAAAAAGTGCCATTTCAACACGCTTTGGAAAGTCAATAAAAGTGATAAAAAATAGACAATAACCTAACCTATTTAATAGTAATTCTTTTTTCAACTTTTAGAAGAAATAATCAGACAAAACCGGAAATATGTCATTTTTAAATCAACTTTTAGGCGTGTTGACTCTTTTCCAAAAAAAAATGTAAATTGATTTCGAAAGACTGTTTTTTATCTAGTGAAACTTTTTTTAAAATGTTTTTACTGTAGGTCGTTGGCAGATTTGTTAAATTTTCAAACAAAATATTGTATTTTACAACCTTTCAAATCATATAATCATCCAGTAAAATAAATCAATAAATTGTTTGGGAAACCTACTTTAAAGAATTTTAATTTTAGTTCAAATAAAGTCATTAAAAAAAGATCCGCGCCCTTTTTGTGACGAAAATACTTAGTTAATCTATTATTTACGTTCTTACAAACTAATACATTTAAAAAAAATCATTATAATTTTGCTTAGACATTTTTGAAAAATCATAAATAATTATGATCAAACAATAATTACATAAAGTACATAATTTTAATTGTTTTATCATCACGAGTTTGAGCATTTTTGAATGTGGGTAAATTTGGAATGAAATAAAATCGATACTGAGTCATTTGTTAAAATGCTGGTGTGGAGAATAATTAATCTTTCTCATCGGAACTTCCCTGTACCGATGCAAGGGTACAATCGCAAGATCATCGTTCGACGAAATTTAAATTCTAGGCCACTGGTTAATGGCTCTTAATCACTTTTCAAAGGATTGAAAAAATGGTGAAAGTCCGGTCACCAGTTCTTTATTGCATGCCGCCATCTTGTTTCGAGAAGTTTTCGATGTTATTTCATCACTTTTCTGATTTCTATGCATTTGTTTAATCAATAGAAAACACACACGAATGAAAATAATGATTTCTACGGGTTTTCTTTACTCACACAAAGATATAATTTTCTGTCATAACTTGGAAATGTATGTTCTTTTATTGTAAAAGGTTTCGGTAGATATTGATGCGGACTTTTCACAACATGTAAGTAATGAAATTTCATCCGCCATCTTAGAAAACATATATTATTACTCATTAGTAAGAATTCAGGATTTGAAGGAATTTAATATCTTTATTTTTTCCGGAGAAAATCTGCATAAACTTGGTGATATTTCGGACATGCAAACTGTAGTCTCATAATATATTATATTGACTATGAATCAATTTGTTTTATTTCTAAGATGGATAGTAATCAATCAGGGCTGGGCAAAATACATGCTTTACTGTAATAAAAATAAAAACTACAAAATACTTTTTCGCATGTATTTAAAATACGAAATATACTCAGAAGACACATTTTATCTCCGCTCCACTTGTAACTTTCACGTCCGTGTAAAGTTATGTGGTTTTGACGGAATTTAAACATCCTTTATCAATTATCAATTAACTCACAACTTCATTAATAAATACCGCGAAACGATGAAAACGACAATTCTTCGACATACAATGTTGCCTACTCTAATTATTAACATATATTGCTTTGGATTCGGCGTTTTTAGTCTATGTATTATCTATGTCAGTTTATTTTTCATTATCATTATTAAGATCGCTAAATGTCTTTTGACGCCATAAGTATTTGAAATACAAATTACAAAATACTTCAACATCAGGTAATTGAAACACCAATTACAAAATACATTTTTAGGAAGTAATTGAATTATTATTTGTTATTTATTATTTGTATTTCAAATACGTATTTAATTACAAGTAATTCAAATACTGCCCAGCCTGTAATCAATAATTATAAAATTTTCACGTTGCAACAACTATGTGGAAGTTGAAGACTGACTTACCACTATTCTTCTGAGACTGTATTATGGCGAATCGATATTATGATCTTGGGGGAAACACCTGGCGGTAATCACAGCACAAGCACGTAACAGATTCGTAGTAAACGCATACTCGATATTAAATGCACTTGTAGATCACTACGGTTGATCATTGCACAATGCACAATGTAGAGACTGCTGTAACTGCTGTAACGGACCGATTGTACAATAATGTATTGTTGGAAATGTCACACACATAAGTATATTAGCCACAAACTGTCAGATAGGGACAGGTATTTAAATATCAGGTTGGGTATAGGAATGAGGGAACACATATGTTGAAGGAAGATTCATATAGTAGTGTTAATAGAAACAAAGTAAAAAAACCTCCTCACAAAATGTTTCCATTACTTTTAAATAAGCAAAAACATCTAATAAAAATGTAAACATTTTACTTTGTTCGCTGGAGGTATTTAAGATGAAGTTCAGATTTGTAGGGACCGGTATGTAGGAATAGATTAAAAATGTCTTGTTGATTTTTTAATGATAAATCTTACGAGGAGCTCTCTGTCCGAGCGACGTAAAGCGTATTACACCATTCTGTTGGGCAGCGTCGCGAGGCGGGTTAAGGTAGGGGCTGTAGGAAGGGATTTATTAGTGCAAATCTTGAAGAGGCCCGTATAACAAGAAGGAGAAACAGATGTCTGTAGCTTGTTCCACATGCGAGCCGACTTACACAAAACGAGCCGGAGAAACGACCCATTCTCATGAAACCGATATCATCTGTCGCTCCGCTCATGTCTGTTGAGTTTCGCGTTCGTGCAACGGCGCACAGGGAGTCAATTCTGGTAATTCCTTCATTTAAATACCTGCGGAACAGACTCAGCAAGCCTACATTGGGCTGTGCATTAGAGATGCAATCGGTCTATTCAACGGATTATCAATCGGACGGATGTCCTCCTTTGCATGGAATCGAGAAGGTTAATCAGATATTTGGGGCTCCAGCCCAGAGGTGACTCCCAAATGCAACTGTTGGACGCAGTTGAGATTTGTAGATATCTACAGAATTTGCAGCTGGCCGCTATTGAAGAATCTGCTTCAAAAGCTGTAAAAGGCGCCTAGTTTTTTGGAAGCCATCAGATTTACTTTACTGTAATTCGATAAGCTAAAAGGAAAAGTTATAAAATTTGATAAGAAAATTATAATAAGTACGAGTATATTCAAATGCACGAATTTGACGTTCCCTGTCAAAATCGACCCGCCAACCGCCATCTTGGATCACATCCCGCCAATTATTTTTCATATCTGTGTTGTCTATTATTTTATGCCCATCTATCTCGTCTTTTCTTTTTATGTCGCGTTGTCTATGCCCGCCGCCATTTGTCCTTTTTACTTTATGGGTGTGATTTACTCTTTACGGCCTGCTTTGTTTTTCTCCTTATCTTCGCGATTTTCTCCGCCTATGAAAAATGTTATTATTCTCCCTCATACATATTTATAAAGGAACCGACGCGAGGCGGGCTTTGGCTCGGCCTAGTGGGCAAAATGGTGATAAATGAGTTTGTTATTCATAAACTTAATATTCCCATTGTGCCGAATTGGAAAGGGGCAAAAGGTTTTTGTTCTTCATTCGATCTGTTTGTTGTATTTAATAAAAGGTAATTACCCAGTAAGAAAGAACATTAGGTCATAGTTAGATGTCGAGCTACTGACAGTACCAGCCTGTCGACAGCACCGGGAATCACACCAGTACCTAGTTACTCCTTCAGGAAACTGATGAAAGGAACATTCTTCACGATGTCGTGTTTGAATATGTCCACATTCACACAAATCAGAATCCCTTAGGCCCAATTTATGCATCATGAGCACAGCCAGTGTGGCCAGAGGCAGTTCTGGATTTGTCAACAGGCCGTACAGGTCGCGGCCTAGGGGTGGCAGATTTCAGGGGGCGGCGTGAGTGAGAAAGCCTACAAATAAGTGATTATGATAGGTGGCAACTTCTAAGAAGGAAGAAAGGGCGGCGCAAATTAAGTGGGCTGTACTTATGAAATTGTATGTGGCGGATAACCTCCAATGTACTTATGAAATGGTATGTGGCGGATAACCTCCAATGTACTCATGAAAAGTGTAAATCCGCTACTGGCCAGAGGCAAGGTATTTTTCCACGTTTTCGTGGTTTTTTGGGTTATTTATGGATACCTCAAAAGACCATATTGTTTTTCAAAAAATCAAACAAAGCATAGTATTAAGCGGTCGCCAAAAGTATCTATGTACTTTTTGAATGAGGGACGATTTTTTGCTTGGGTCCCGAAATCCTGAATTCAGGATTGTAGCTCTTGAACTTTAGTACCGGACTACGGGTTCACAACCCAATAATTAAATTATTATCTTTATTAATAATAATATGAATACATTAATAAAATTCAATGATAATATCGTGTTATTCCAGTTGTGTACCTACACTGTAAAATATAAAAAATAAAAAAAAAACAATTTTTGGAGTTGTGAGAGAATTTCTTCTCCCCTCATCTATAATTTTAAAAATTATCTTTATTTTATTAATATTATTATTATATTATTTGAAATGAAGTTCTATAAATTAAACTGATAAAAGTAAAAAAACGTGTTTTTATTTTTCTTTTCAAAAATATATTTTCCTGCTACTAAAATGAAAATTACAAAATAATTTTTTTTAAGCATTAGGTATAATTGTTCTAAGGTATAGATCATTTACTTAGGTACCTAACGGTATTTTCTTAATTAATTTCCCTTAATTAAAACCCTAGCTAATAGTCGAGTCCACAAGGTGCTAGTTTTTTCTACATCCGAGGTCAATCATTGAGCCTTCAGTTGCTGAGATGGTTGACCGGGAGAATTGCAAAGTCATCTTCAAGTGCAATACTTATTCCACTTCAAAATGACCTTCAAACTCCGCGGACTCTCCTCCAGCAAGGGAAGAAGAAGAAAAATATCTACGTTCTCCAAGAACACGTGTTTTGTGAACCAAAAACTCAGAATTTGTTTAACACTATTCACTCTTTGTCTTGTAACTTACGATAAGAGAATAAGGGTCTAATTCAAAAGACCCGCATGACCCAAATATTAAACCTTTTTACAAACACAAGTCCTACTAATTCCCGACAACACAAAGCCAAAGATGAATACAGAAAGCAAAAGTCAAAACCATGTTTTTTCTGACACATTCTGCTTTTTGAAAGAGCGATTTTTTACGGTCAAATTTACCAAAAAGAGCAGTTACAAACAGAATCGCATTCTTTACAAAAATAAGTAGCCAAGTTTGGGTAAAACGACCACCGTTCTAGGAAAAAGCATAAAAAAGCAGCAGATATTAGACATTTGTAAAGGTTTTTAATGATGGATTATCACTTGCGGAAAACTAGGTAAACTGTCAATAAATTTATTGATGTTTTAAGCTTTAGAATTTTTTCTGCTTTGTTAATTTTTATTGAAGAGATAATGTGAAGCAAATATAACCATCAAATTTTGTATGTATTCATAATCGTACCTTTTGCATTTTCAGCTATACGTGAAATCCTATTTAGATTAAACTTTACGACGAATCGGTTTACATTATTAACATAAAAAAATATGCTGTGGATAAATTGAAGCTTTTACTAGCTTATCTATGTGTTGGAATTACAATAAAATTATTATTTACATAAAAAAGCGCAAACCACTAAAAAAAATGTTTTTGCATGACTTAACTATGAAGTAATATAAGAAACAATTTTTTTAAAAAGCCCCTTTATGGCTTAGACTATTTTTGAGGTTTTGTATGATCTAATTTTTTTGTTTTTCTTATAAAATTATGCACAAAATAAATATAAATCACTTTTTCGCTTACTTGCCTAATTCAAATAAGACGTTCGATTTCAAATTTTGAAGGCGTGAGGATCAAAATATTTCTAGCGTTTATTAATAAATCTGTGATGAAGTGGTAAATTTCTCGGCTCTAGGCTAAAAGTATATTCAATGTTTGAGGTATATTCAATAGAAGGCCAAAAGTATATTTAAAATTTGTTTTGTAACAATTAACTTGTTTGGCAGTTTACTAGTACCTAGTTGCTTTACTACCCGGTTTCATTCCACTTTCAACGGTTTTTTTTCACAATTTTTTCTTTTATTGAACAATTAAAAAATCAGAAATACATTATTGTAAGTTTTTTACTTTTTTCTCTATAAAATTAATTTTTCAAAGATGCGAAGCTCATTATTGAAACACCGAAGAGAGCCATAATACGGCAAATTCATGACGCCATAGCTCACCATCTAGAGAGCTTTTAGTGAGGCAAGCAAACAGCATCTTGTTCCAGAGAGTAGATAGGTACCTAAGTACTGTCAGAATTGCTCTGGTAAAACACCATCGTTACGCGTTGGCTAAAATGACTTTTGTATTATTTTAGTTTGGTTTTTTTTACATGAGCTCCAAACTGGAGGCCCTGAGGAAAATAATCTCCACCAGGGCCTATGTCATCTTCGAGGATGCTATATGGAGGGTTTTTTTAAGGAAAGGAAATGGAGGAGAATTCTGGGAAGGAAAAGGATTTAAGAGGTGGGTAGGAATCTGGGGTTCAATGTGTCCTGGTCGTCGGCCTCCAAGACCTAGACAAACCTCACCCCATGAACCCGGGCACCCCTGCTAAATCATCAAACGTAGCGAACCACTTGGGGTGACCTATGGCAGAGGTGTTGGATATCCAATAAAGGTTCCCGGGGCGGCGGTACCCGTTCCCGCCTCCCAAATTGAAAACAGATCTGGTTTAACTTAATACCTTCCAATCTTCATCTTCCTATCTAAACCACATTCAACCTCACAACTTTCTCAAAAAGGGATCGCCACTGACTCCGATGCCGATGTAGTGTTGTGTGTTGTACGAGTAGGTAGGTTATAATAAGTTGCGATTGCTGCCATTTTTTTGTATCATTACAAAAGTATTTATCTTTTGTTAATAGTTACTAAAAGCATTTTTTCAACACCTTTTTTACCTGTGCAACAAGAAATTGTTTGCAAGGGATGCACCAGTTTTTTCGCACAAAGAAATCTCAGGTGCAATTTGGTAGTACAAAAGAATGACGAATGACCTAGTCTTCAATAATATATTATTATGTTTGTATAACAAAACACGAGGAAGTTAAAATTGTAATTTGCTTTTCACTGAAATTAAAAATCCAATTGCAATTACTCAACTTACGAACTTAACTTCATGTGCAAACTTAATTGTTAGAAAGAAAAAGCTCACTAGTCTACAGTAGAGTCGAATAATAAAAAGGAATTCAGTTTAAAATTTGTCTTGTAGTGTATGATACTAATATAATACTAGTCAGGAGTTGAGCCAAACAAAACCCCTGGCGTTAGTAAAACCAGGGCGCTGTGTTAGGCTGCGTTTACATGCATGTAACAAAACGCGAAACGAATCACAAATCATAGGAAAGGAATGAAGCAACAGCAAACGGCGCGAGGCGCCACTTGCAGTAACTTCGTTCCTTTCCCTTTTGTTACATGCGTATATACGCAGCCTTGGGTGTTAAGCATCGATTACATTGAGCGAGTAAGCAAGCTACTAGCCGGTAAGTTTAAAAGCGGGTGAATCAGCGAGTGAGATTGTCATGACACACAAAACTGTCTACTCGCTCAGTAGCGACAGTAGCAACTAAAATAACGACTCGCGCGAACCAATTTGGTCGATTTTGTAAAAAACTTCAGCTCGCAGCTAGCGCCACACGTAGGGTGAATTACGGCTCCCGCGCGAACTAATTCTGACAGTTACGAACTCAGCTGTTGGTAGGCCGCCATCTTGAGCGAGTAGCGAGTAAAGTTGACCACCTTTCAACTTTTTTCCTAGATTGTCCACAATCTGCTAGTAATACGATTACACTGAGCGAGTTTAATAACAGATAGTGAATTTCCCAGATAGTAGACTCAGTTTCCCAGGAGCGGACTGATCCAATAGCGCCTGCACAGAGCCGGCCACGAATAAAAATATAAATAATATTAATACAATATTAATTTAATACAGATCATAAGCTAAAAGTTGTAAATAATTCTTACAGTAATGCTTATCGCCAGCTATTCCGCCTGTCGAGATACTGCAGTGCTGCGGAAATGTTCCCGAAGGGACGAAATCACTCTTCCAGAGCTCTCTCTACTCCGCAACCACATCCACATGGGAGGCTTATGGCGCAGACCAGGCCAATCGAAGAATACAATCATCACTGTGATGGTTGCTTGGAGACCACCTGTCCTGATGGCCATCTGAAGACGGGAGACGGTCAAAGATCCTCCACGAAAGGCTGCTTTTTCGTTTTTATTGAAGTGAAGATTCACTTCAACGCTTCAAACTCGATGAAACGAAAAATACCGACACTAAAAGAAGACAAACACATACGTCTACTGGATTTAACCTGCGAGAAAATGAGATAATATAATCGTTGTCCTCTTTCGGTGCTTCGTAACCTCCCCACTCGTGTCTACTTTAATTTTCTGAAGATTTCACTTCTACCGCGTGTGAACTGCACATTCTGATTTTTTCATTTGTCTGATTCCTTTTTTGTTATTAAATAGAATACTATAGTCAAACAGATATAAAGTGCACTCCCAAAATTTCAAACGTTCTTCCCCGTTTGAAATTTTGGGAGTGCACTTGGTATCTGTTTGACTATAGATAGTTTTCGTCATTCTTTGCAATGCCACTAATAAAGAAATTGTTTCTCCCTGCGTGTCTTTTCCCATTCGTCCCGTTCCCCTTCCTTCTCCCCTTCGCCTTCTATTTCCCGAATATTATTAGAATAATATAAATAAAAATTAAATTCAATTCAATTCTGTCATGCGTAGGTACACACACCGAAAACAAACTGTTGGCAAAAATCCATTTACAAAGAGTTTATTCGAAAATTGATGAATCAAATTCGGTACTTAACAAAAGTAACTTATTAAAATATCTATAACTCTTGATTCGATTCACAGTATTAGGTGAGTACTTCAAATAAATTTATTAATTTAAAGAGTTTCGAAAATTTAATTTTGATTTAACAATCGATGGTTTGCAAAATGTCATTCTCAAATTTTGACAGTTTTGACAGTTTCGTAGGAGTTTTTGCAATGATTAAAAAAAATTTTTAGGAGTGGTCGTAATAATCCAGAATTTATTGGCATGTGGTTTTAACAATCCAGAAATTTTCGCGAGAATGGAAAGAAGACATTTTGAAAGTTTCAAACATTTCCTAAGCTTAATGTAGCAATATATAAACGACTCACATTCTCGCGACCCAGGCAAGCATATTTTGATTTTTATTGTACATACGGCATTTGCAATACTCCTACACACGTTCTGGAATAAACTATTATTATTATTATTATAAATAAAGAGGTAATCTTGTTACATCCTTTTCCTGTCAATAATCTGTAGATATGTTGCTTTGGGCTTACAGTTATCGAGAGCTTTATCTGTTGTAATCGCCTTAACCGTGTAAATAATCTAATGGCAAGTCCTTACTAAACATTCAGGCAACAATCAGTAAAACCTTTGATCACAACATGGAGCTGGAACCTGGAATTGGCATTGCCTCTTCAAATCCCTTGTTTTGAAGGCTTTGCACTCGAAGTATTTACTAGATTCTGTTTGATTAACTGTGGGTAGGGCTGGGCAAAATACATTTGCTTAATTAAAATACAAATTCCAAAATATGTTTTCGCATGTACCTATTTAAAATACGAAATACAAAATACTTTCATGTCGTGCATTTGAAATACAAAATACAGTATTTTAACCATTTTTTTTTTTTTTAATTTCAAATACAAATTGAAAAATACAAAATACATTTGGTTTTAGTAGAACTTTGGTAGCAATAAATTCTCGTAAGTGCCCTTATCTAAGGGTGCGTTTCCATAGAAGCAAAGCTGAGCAGAGTGAAACAGAGACGTGCAAAAATTGACCAATCATATTGCTCAGAAGACACATCTCTCATCTCCGCTCCACTTGTAAAGTTTTGTGGGTTTGACGGAATTTGATCATCCGTAATCAATTAACTAATCATGAATAAATACCGCGAAATGATGAAAACGACCATTGACAAGATACTTGCTTTAACATACAATGTTGCCAACTGTAAATATTAACATATATATATTTTTTTTTACATGAGCTCCACACAGGAGGCCCTGAAGAAAAAAAATTCCCTCAGGGCCTATGTCATCTTTGGGTATGCTGTGTGGAGGGTTTTTTAAGGAAAGGAAGGGAAAGAGAGTTCTGGGAAGGAAAAAGGTTTAAGGGGTGGGTAGGAATCTGGTTATCAGTGTGTCCTGGTCTTCCGCCTCCAAGACCTAGTCAAACTTCACCCCATGAACCCGGGCACCCCTGCTAAATCACCAAACGTAGCGAACCACTTGGGGTGACCTATGGCAGAGGTGTTGGCTATCCAATAAAGGTTCCCGGGGCGGCAGCACCCATTCCCGCCTCCCAAGTTAAGTATATATAGCTCTGGATTCAGCGTTTTTAGTCTATGTATTATCTATGTCAGTTTATTTTTCATTATCGTTATTAAGATCATTAAATGTATTTGAAAATATATTTTAAAGCCATAAGAATTCGAAATACAAATTACAAAATACCTCGGCATCAGGTAATTGAAATACCAATTACAAAATACATTTTTAGGAAGTAATTGAAATACAAATACAAAATACGTATTTGTATTTCAATTACAAGTAATTCAAATACTGCCCAGCCCTGACTGTGGGTAATCTCGTGTATTTGAAATATACTGAACGTCTCTAAATATTACAATGTCAATAAAGTGCCTTTGACTTGGTGCGAATGTTTTCAAGAAGTTTTTATTAGAATAAACAACACCATTTTTCTTGTGAGATTGTGTATAATCGCATCTAGAATTTTTTTATTTGTTGTAATGTTATTAGAAATAGTAAAATGACGATTTTTGGGCGGGCGAAAAATTCATATCGCTACTTGTAGGTGGACTTTAGAGTCGATATTAAGATATAGAAATTATACTGACGACTATCATTGTAGTCTGCATATGGATAGTCGATTTGATTAGTCAAACTTCTCCGAAAAACCGAAATTTGAGTTGAGTGTGCAGTTATGTGTAAAAGTGTACCTTCTATCTGATCCAATACTCAGATTACTCGTAGGTCATATGCAACACCAAATCAATTATAATGCAGAAAAACTTATAGTGAATTAAATAAAATATTGATATTTTCTGGGTCGTTAGTAGCATATTTCAAAATGGTATACTTATATATCGGAGCGTGTTATCTCATAACATACGTATTAATTATGCTATGAGCATATTTTAGGTCTTTGTATTTTGATCTCAAATCCGGAATTAAGATTTGTATGAAACCGGCCGAAATGGGCCGCGCACACGTTCCTCTTCACTAAGTACGTATTGAAATTACCTGCAGATAATAGAAACAAAGAAGATGTGCCGTCAACCATTATTAGTATTAACACCTTTCACACATACAAAATCACATCGGTGCCCATTTTAAAAATATAAATAACTCTGTAGTCCCAGCTGCTTCCTTCTGGAACCAGTGAGACTATGTCATCTCCAAATGGGGTATGTTGGGAAGCTGAAGGTAGTGGGGAGGGGAAGGAGATGGGGAAGAGGAAGGTGGGGAAGTACCTGGCTATTCAGATCTGGTCTAATATGGCAAAAGCCATTTCAAGCAACGTGTGTCAATTCTGAATGGTTGTCTTACACCAGGGCGATACTGGAGTATCTTTCACTATGGAATGTTCCGCAAATATACTTTATATTATTTTTAATGAATTCATTGTGAAAAACAAATTAATCAAATAAAATTTATCTGCGCACGCCGGGATTCGATCCCGCGACCTTCGTATTGCGAGTCAAGAGCCTTACCCCTCAACCTCAGAGGCCATCAAATGCGCTCATGCGTATCCCATAGATCTACGCGCGTATCACCCCGCCTTGGTTTCCACCTACATACCAAACTTTTAACTTTCATTGACTCCGCCGCTTTGATAATCCGTTTAGTTTGGTCGTAGCTTGGCGAACGACAGTCGGCACGCTTCCATGCCATATTTTCTCTTGTCATATGGCTTTATATCAAGAATTAATTGTTTTTGAGTTTAATTCGTAGAACCCCATTTAATTTTTTTAGTTACAGCAGTTTGAAAATGGTCTTGAAAACCGAAACAGCTGTAACTAAGATACATACTAAAATACTTGCAGAACTTGATAATAAAACTATCATATTTAATTTTAATTATATGTTAAAAAAAATTATATCAAGAAAACAAATATCAAAAAACTTTGAAGAGACCAAATAGATTTTTTTTGTTAATATTTTGACCGCCTGCAAGCTATCAAGCTATACATAAAATACCATTCCAAAGTTTTAAATGGTTTTATTTTCTAACTTTGGTAGACTGCATTATCGGTGTTGGATTTAGTCACCTCTTTTATTGAATTGGGTGTCGCCGTTAATCCCAAAATAGTTGACATGGTCACGGTCCGGCCTATGGAGACATGCAGCAGTTGTTGATAGAAAAGCGAATCCCTCACGAGGCATTATTATAACATTATACAGCTAGAGCAAAATAGTCGTAGGAACTGGCAAAGTGTAGTGGCCAACCAGCAGACTATGAGCAGCATCGTTACACGCGAAATAGCAAGGGTATCCCGTGATCCCACCGCGACGTGTAGGAGTGTGAACAGTGGCGATGCATGATTGAAAACTTTGACCGGTCGGTGGCTGAGTTGGTATTGTATTTGGGTCCAACCCGGGCGTCGCGTGTTCGATTCCTGGCTGGCTGAGTCCTCAAGCAAAATTTTCCACTTACTGTGGTGGTAGTTAAGAGATTTTCAAATATTGTCAGGTTATTCGTAACCCGAGAATGTTTGTCTTTCTTTGAGAAATTAATACAAACTAGCAGTTAAAAACCCGCTTCGCAGGTTCTTGCTGCTAGGCCCTGCGAGCGGCTTTTGATTCGGCTTCGCTCAGCTTGTGTTAGTGACCATTTTATAAATCCATTAGGAACTGGTTCCAAAAATAGCCCGTTCCTCGATTCCAGTGTCATCCAGTGATAGCTAGTCACCGGGACAAAGTAACCGGGACAGGCAATGACGTCGTATGTAATATATAACCGCCTGATACAACTGAGTATAACTGTCAATCTTTCCATATCCGGAGAGATACTACAAATTTACAAATTCGTAGCACTTATACCTAGGGGGGACATGTCCCCGTGCGACCTGCTGACGGAAGTGATGACATCTTTTGACGAATTCTCGACTTCGAAACCGAATTACAACGGTAGTTTTGCTTAAAATTTCATGTAAACAGATGTTATTTGCGTGGCATTAAAATGCACTCGAAGCTGGGGTCTGAAATTCAACCACCCTATTAACACTGTTCGATGTTTTTAATAGAAAAAAATATCATAATATCATCACGCTTTTTAAGCTGGATTCCGTCCGAATTTCGACATTTGTATCAAAGTTGTACACGGGTTTACCACACACGCGTTTTAGGGATCTCATTTCATTAACATTTAGTCTAATTACATCCTTCCTCTGCCAGTTCCATACCTCACAGCTATAGTCGTACATTAAGTTTGGTAAGTACTCCATTGTGAACCGCCGGCTTCGTTTCTAATGAAAATGTTAGAATTAGTACCAATCCTGCATTTACCCTTCTTTTTGTTTCCTTTTTAGCCAAAACATGTGAACATAATTCAACAAACTCATCCACTTGCTCCAAATTTTCATCATTCACAACTATGTTGCGCACTATTTTTATACTCTCTCTCTGAAATATCATTGTTTTCGATATACTTACATCGGACGTTATTAATAGCCTTGCGTCTGTACGGTTGAAATTTAGTAATCCGACTACGAATACAACTCTTACGCCGCGCCTTACGCAAAACCGCATTCGTTCGTGGAGTTTGTTTCAAATCTACTTTTGTAAGAAAACCGAATTAAAGCAGTGTCAAAAGATGGCGCCACTTACGTTAACAGTGAAGGCGTCGGCTGGCAGGCGTAAGTACCTACTATTAGATTCGTACTTTCGTCGACTTCTCCGGGTGGATGATGGAGGGGTGGATGGTATGGTATGATTATTATTGTAACTGGCAGTTATGAATAACAAACCACGCTGTGATTTCTACAACGCGTCTATATATTATATATGACGTCATTGCCTGTCGCGGTTACTTTGTCCCGGTGACTAGCTGTCACTGGATCCGAGGAACCGACTATTTTTGGAACCAGTTCCAATTGAGTTATTTTATAAAATGGTTACCAACACTCAAACTGGGCAAAGCAGAACCAAAAGCCGACCGCAGGGCCTAGCAGCAAAATCTGCGGAGCGGGTTTTTAACTACTAGTTTATCATTATTCTGCTTACATCCTTCGTTCATCCTAGACACGTGAGACTGTAGATTAAAAGGTTGTACACTTCTGTATTTAGTGTTTACGCGGCTAAGAATGGAGTAATTCACATTTTGCAAAGGGGGTCAAATGACACAATGGAATGGTCAGATTTATTGACACGCAGCAATTGCAAAGGGCACTTTCATTTGCTGAAAGGGCGACACGGTTAATCTCCCAATTGTGGCTATTTTTTTCAGCCGGCCAATACCATTGTTGCATTTTCTAGGTTAGGTACGAAAAGGGAAAATGGATCCCTTTCGATCTTAAATAAATGGCCGCGGCTTGATTTATTGTCGTTACTTCCGAATTTGAAATTGGAATAATGGAACGGTATTGGAAAAAATCGTTGCTTTAATCTTTTCTAGTATTGAGAAATAACGGTCGATTTTTATTGCTTGCAACATTTAAGCCAGTTTTGTTTCCTTTTGTGAAGCTAGAATCTAGGAGCGCATTTTGAATTTTTCAATACATACCTTTTTTAACATTATCTCTATACAAGAGGGTCCAAGGCCTACGTTATCTTTGGGAATGCTGTGTGGAGGGACTTTTTATGGAAAGGACGGAGAGGAAGTTCTGGGAAATAAGTATGAGGGGTGGGTAGGAATCTTGGGATCAATGTGTTCAGAAGTGGCAAACGTACGAATCCATTCCTCCCACTGCGGTGCATTGAGATTAAAAGGTCTCTTTCAACCAGTCTCTCCCAATCCTGTAAGCCACGCAGTAAATGGGCAAAAGCATCCGCCGCCAAGACCCAAACTAATCTCATCCCATGATTCCGTGCACCACTCTAAGTTACCATACTACGTATACTATGAGACTTACGTATATCACATAAGATTTTAGGACCCAGTGGAACTATTGCAGCCTGATTTGGGAATGTAGTGAAGCTAGAAGAAATAGAGTAGAATAAGGGTGCCAACTATCTGATTATTCAGATCTAATCAATAAACATAGCAAAAGCCATTTTAAATACTTCTCGAACAGTGAGCTCTGCATGGCCGCGCGAAAATGTCGTTTTATCTGTCTGATATTTATAGATCAGCGCAACTTTATTCAGCTCGGTAAGTCACCGAGAGCTATGGAGGTTTGAAATTTTCATTTAACTGTCAAAAATATGAAATCCGGGAATGCTAAAATGTTGTACATGTATAAGTTTATCCTTGTGCGATATTTCACAAAAAGACAACAAAACCTGTGCAATTTTCAAATTACCAGAGCACACAGTTTTGCACACAGATTATTTATTGGTTCTTCGTTTTGGTTGCAATAGAAATATTTTGTAAGGCGAAAAATTTACCAAAATTTTGATGACTTTGAAACTTTGGTTGTCTGTAAAGTCGGACGATAATCTATATGGACGATAATTTTACGTGATAACGTTATAAGAAAACTTTTACATAGAAATTTACAGTCACAAGCCGGACGCTTAGGTCGATCGTGTCTCTCTATCGCTTGTTCCGCGCTTTCGCCGAACGCTTAGGCCGATCGTGCCTCTCTATCGCTTGTTCCGCAATCTCGCTTGCACGCTCGGCCCAGGCGGAACGTGACAACGTGACAATGACTCATACTTTTTCGTGAGTGCTGCCGGCGTTCATCGATTTATAAGACGTTATCGCGCCAAAAATGTCATAATAATATGAATGACTTATTGTAACATTTACATACATAGTTTGTAAAACTGGAGCAAATACACGGTCAGTCAGCCAGCCAAAATAAGTTAACCTAACCTAACCTAACTGTTTTCAGGAAACAACAAATGGAGATCATCAGGACTCATCTGCCCTGATGATGGACACTGTAACGCTGTCCGAAACGTTGGCTAAAGAAGGAGGTAGCGAAACACGGCATAACACCCCAAAAACAATAACAAAAATACTTTTTGGCCGTGAAAACCTAAAAACATACCTAACAAATGGAGACCTCAATAAATCACACCATTGAAAGATGGACACTACATAAGGACTGGGAGGTACTTACTGCATTTTTAAATTACACAAATAGAATGAATTTTTGTTTGTCGTGGGAGGTTCAAATTCTACATGACGTTTTTTTTTAGCAGGTAATATTTATATTATGTAACTTTAAAACTTTATATTAATGTTGTACTTTTTGTAACCATTTATTGGATAACCAGTACTCTCCCTGCCATAAGCCACCCCAGGTGGTAATTAATTAACGGAATTATTACGACATCCATCACTCCTTGACACACTGACCCCCAGATTCCTACCCTCATATATGTTTCCTTCCCAGAACGTCCTATGCTTCCTATCCTTAAAAATATCTCAACACAGCATCCCCTAAGATGACATGGGCCCCGAGGGAATTTATTTTCTCAGGGTTTCCTGTGTGGAGCTAAAGTAAAAAAATATTTTGTTTTAATATTTCCCCAATAATATTAAATATTTGATTTCCTATTTAATATTTTTAGGAAATTTTTGACAAAACTTAACACTGTAGAAAATAATACAAAATTATAAAAAGTGTTGGAAAAACCCAATCCATCCGAACCAACTTTTTTTATTATTTTGTTCTGTTTTGTGTACTACTATGTTTTGTGCATTTTCCTAAATACATAAATTACGTTAAAGGTTTTGATTTGTAGATTTTTTTTTTCTTTATACCTAATGAATTTTCATAATATGATGTAAGTATATCACATTTCTCGACAGTTAATTGAATATTTCAAATATCCATCATATCTTGGATTTAAAGCAGGATGCAAGCATTTATAAAATTTTGCATTTAGAAAAATAGTGCAAATTTCAAGATTACAGGACACAGCGTTTAACAGAATTTTGCTACTACAAACTTCACACACGAATTGATTTCTGATTTATAACTGAGGTGAGCAAATTTCATCCAGTTTGTAGTGTGACATGGACAAAGAATTTAAAATTTTATAATATAATTTATGCAATATGTACCTATAAGAACATACAACGGGGCCTACCAAGCACCCTTCGCTTTTTCATATAGAAGCCAACAACAATAATGCAGCAAATAACTTACCAATTACTTCCGCAATAAACAATTTATGCCCGCTACGAAAAATTACTAACTAAGATTCCTTGCTAACATTAATTTATTAAATTTCTTAGCGTGAAATAATTTATTTTAAAACTATTTACACTTCATTTTTCATTAATCTTTGGATTACAATTCGTGAGCGTGCTTTCCTGACTTCAATATTTTTCATAATATCTCCACCCACATTCATCCGCTTTATTTCTAATACAATCATTAATACAACTTCTGATATATTATAATAAAAACAAATATAAAACTTTTTTCCACTTTAATTTTATTGACCGTAACCGGTTTAAGCTCGCTAGAGATATCTTCAGACTGGTACAAATTATTCTTAGTCGATGCATCATAAAATATAATAACGATTTGCTAATAAAATTGTGTGATAATGCTTAGTTCACACTGAGCTATATATCTGCGAGCAGATATCTGTTGATTCGCGAGCGCTTATCTTTTGTCCTTTCACACGAGGCTATCAAATATTTCTTCCTGTGGTAGGAGAGGGGGTCAGTCAAATTAGGGAGCGGCAACGGAACGCATATTTTTTGTACTGAAATCTGTCAACTTGACATCTGTCATCCACGGGTCTAGGCAGCTCCGTAATTACAATGACCCCCTCTCCTGTTTTAGTCGGAGAAGGGGAGAGTTATCTTCTGGGATATCGCGTCTGGAGCGGTTACATCTGAGATGTGTATTGTCTATGATTGATCTGCGCTTAAAAACGCTTAGGTGTGAACGGTCTGAAGGGATTGTATGGAGAGCGTTATTTGGCGTGCTATGATCTTTTATATTTGATAGCGTAGTGTGAACCAGCTCTTAATAATTCATATTACTTGTAAGGTTTTTTCCCTGAATATTGTTCAAGTGAGCTACAAACCCAAGGTAATTAGTCCACTGGAATAACCAAAATATTTAGAAATTCGACAAGACTAAACGACTTAGTAACAAATGTAATCCTTTAGAATTAAAATCCTTTAGACTACCCCGCTGCCCCTCCCTCATATGTTGTTTATATAAACCGTAGACTAAGAATAATTTGTACCAGTCTGAAAATGGCTCTAGCGAGCTGAAACCGGTTACGGTCAATAAAATCAAAGTGGAAAAAAGTTTTATATTTGTTTTTATTATAATATATTATAATGGAATTCGACCATGAATACAATATCAGTTTAAAAAGTAGAAATATTAATACAACTACATTATTGGTTAAGTTTTGAACCGTTCACATCTTAGGTGAAATTATCTAATGATATTCCATTGACTTGTGTGATAGATGCTACAATCATGTAATAATTGAATTTAATATATGTAAAACTTTTATCATATTGTGCAATGTGTGTCTTAATAAAAAAATAAAAAATGTCGCGTGGTTTCTCGAATAATTCTCACATAAATCTCACCAAAAATTTAACAAAAATCTAACAAAAACAAACCAATTAGTGATAGTTTGACGTTAAGACTTCGATTGATTTTTTTTAGATAAGTTGGTTCACTTTAAGCCCTTGAAATATTCTGATTCATTCGTAATCACTCGCTTAGTTGTCGCTTATACAATCTTCCCCTAACTAAGTTCTACACTTTGTACATTTTGAAACATTTTTTTTATTTTTAGTACATAATCATGGCAGTAGAAGAAATTCAAATAAATAATATGGGTTTTTCGTTACCTGTGAATTTTTGTCTTAAAAAAAGAGTTTATTTTATTTTTGTATGTCTTGAATGACCCCATAGCGAAATGGGGTAGATACAGATTGTAAAAGGGTCCGCCGCCCTCCGAACAATTTATTTATTTTTTCTATAGATTTTAATGACAGATGCGGGTCGGCTTGGTCACCGAGGGTCAGAGAATTTCTCTGTTTTAAAAATAGGGTCGGCACCCCGAGGCTAAAGGTGGACCCCAAACAATAAAATAAATAGGAAGTGTTGTCCGTAGATTAATGTTTCCAAATAAAACGCATTAGGTACCTACTCACGGCTTATTTACAGCTCAGCTATGGGAAAATCGATTTTTTCACAATGGCAACACTACGAGATCCGTTCGAAGCTTTCCACGCAACAATGGCCGCTCTGGATTTGAATTTGAAATGGGAACGTTCTGGGCGGTTCCATTGTAATTGGCTTTGATGAAAAATTGATTTACATTGTCTTTTTTTGTATGCGTGATTTATGTTAGATTTTGATGGTTAAATTTAGTATGAAACCTAGAATAAAGCTTAAAATACGCTTTGAAATAGAATATATTGAGTACACACAGAAATTGAATTTAAGTAACAAACAGTTGAATCTACTGGTACTTCTTTTCTTATTTTTAAAGCAATTATTAAAACTATATTTAATCATGGTATGCATGCAATGCATTTACTATTTTGTTAACTTTCAATCTTTAATTACCTATTGTACACTCAAAGAATCCTTTTTTTACATTAGCTCCACAGAGGAAACCCTTAGGACAATAATTTCCTCAGGGCCTATGTCATCTTATGAAACGCTGTGTAGAGAGTCTTTGGGTGTTTCTGTGGAGAGAGAGAGAAAAGGAAGGAGAGGAAGTTCTGGAAAGGAAAAGGTATGAGGGATGAGAATGAATGTTGGGGATTAGGTGTGTCCAGGAGTGACGGACGTATGAATCCACCCCTCCAACTGCGGTACAAGGTGATGGGTCAAAAGGTCCCCTTCAACCAGTCTCTCTCGATCTGGCCTGTCACGCTGTGGGTGGGTAGGCACATCTGCCGCCAAGACCTAGATACCTAAACCTCACCCCCCCATGAACCCTAGCACTCCTGCTACCGAACATAGCGAATCACTATTTATAATATGATGGGTAGCCAGATAACAAAACAGAGATAAACAAGATAAAATAAAAGGCTGGGTTTGGTTATATTGTAATGACCAAATCATAAATTGATAAAACCACCTCTGGATATAAGTTAGTTGTTTGTCTAAAAAATCAGGAACTGATCACAGTAACTTCACCATATGGCAACACTAACTGGTCCCAAACGTCATCTCCATGTTGGCGGGAACTGTAAAAAAATGTAAACATGATACTTTGACGCTACCATCCATCGCCATTTTTTTCGCTTTTTGGTTTTTTCCTTACCAAGAATTGAACCTGTTTCCTGCATTTTGCATTTTGACATTCCTCTGAGACGAAACAAAAAATGATTAGCCACAAAAGCTGGTTTGAGGCATTTTGCTTTTTGTTGGTTAATGAACGATTCCGCGAACATTCACCAACCCGGAACATTTGGGCGGGAATATTTGGGAATTGAAAAAATGACGAAAGGCAGTTGGTGGATATCTCATTTTACCAATGTTATATTTAAATATTTGCATGTTTTAATAAGGACGCGACGACAATAATAAATAAGTGGTCATAAAACAGATTTTGTTTTGTTAACCTTTCCTCTCCGTGGTCATGGAATATCCGAAATACATTTATGTATTGGATTAAATAAAGTCAACATATTTATTGTAGGTGAATTTGAAGTTGTTCTGAAAGTGCTAGGTACCCACTATGAGTATTGATTTCGGTTTACCACATTTACCACATCGACAAAAATGTTCACTTCTGAAAATAGCGGATAAAATTACACATCTTGGAATATCATCGATAAAAACCTCAAATGGAAAGATCACATCGGCCATACAATAAAAAGAATTAAAAAAAAAGAATTAAATAAAGAAAATTAATTTATATCTTTGTACGAATTATAAACTTCCTATACTCAACGTACTACGCATTAGTACCTACAGTCTATTCTTCAGTATGCCGTTACCAGTTGGGGAGCAGCTTACAAAAATAGTCTGACCCCCATAGAAATTGTTCAAAAACTCATAATAAAAATTATTCTGAAAAAACCTCCAGACTTCTCCACTGAACGCATATTCGAAGAATTCAAAGTACCAACATTCAAAAACCTGTGTGTGAAAAATTCAATCGTAATACTCATTCATAACTGAAAATCGTACTAGACTTAAACATGTATTTGTACGCTCCGAACTAAACACTTCTTTTGCCCAACATCATTATACATACTAAGGAAAATACTTCTTTAACAACCTGCCAGTAGAAATCAGAAGCATTCATGACAAAATACAATTTTTGAATTCTATTAAATAGCATGTTAGTAAAATCATCAACGGGAAGACTGCTTCCCATATTTCCACATAAATGTCAAAGTAAAAATTATACTTGTTTTTCTTCTTACGGAAAACATGGATGTCTTTTAGTTAAATGGTCTTGATTGCGATGTGATTGTAATAACTAGGGGCGTGCACTCCATACAGGCACATAAGCACTGCCTACCCTACCGTATTTGTAAAACATAAGCATGTAAATAATATTATAATATATTAAACTATTGCTAAAAATAAATACACACTTTCAAAAATAGAAGCTGAGCAACTGAAACTACGCGAGCGCCACATCAAACGGCATACTACAAACGTGGCATAAACTGTAACTAGAAACTACACGCGCGCCCTCCGACTGCCTCACTAAAATACGATCTAAGCACGAATTATTTCTACCTAGAGCTAACTTCATACAAGAAACAATATCAATGTTTACGAAATGCACATAGCATTGAGTAGAATTATCGGTATGAATTTGTTTCTATGAAGCTTTTTGTTAGTATTAGGCAGTGCTTTCTGGAACAAAATTAGCAAATGGCACAATCAGTGACGACAGTGACTATTTTTACAGTATTTTTAGCAACTAGTTGTCTTTCATAAATGCGAATTATCTGTTCAAAAACGTAAGTCTTACTTTAATTGTGAATTATCTGATAAAATATGGAAGTTTTAACCTGTGAAACTTGTTGTAGTGAAGGAAATAATGTGTGTTTAAGTAATTTAAAAAACAATGGGTTTTCTCGGTTATCTTTTATCGAAAAAAAAACGAATTATTTGTTTGGGGAGACGTTTGCCTAAATTAGACAACGTCAAATAAAAACTTCATCAGTTACGCGTCGATTCAATATGAAATACTATGATGAATATAATTGGTTAACAGGCTGTGATCACACTAATCGTTTATTCTGTTTTCCTCGTATATTATTTTCTAATAATAAAAATGTTTGGAACGACAAGGGCTACTACGATTTAAAAAATTTTAACGACGCTACTAAAAACACGACACGTCAAAAGTTTTCATTTTTTATTTATTTGAATCAATTCGGTGGTTTTCCTATTGCCTACCTTGATCAAAAACTCTGTGCACGCCACTGGTAATAACTGTACCTATTATAGTGTAACACGTGACTGTTTAATTGTATATATATAAAATGTAAACTCTTCTTCCATCCACAAGCAAATACTTTTAATGGAAGATCAGAAATACTATAATATGTACCATTTTTAAGATAAATAAATAATAAATTAAAAGTTAATTTTTATTATTGTAACGTAAATAAGTAGTGTATGTACATGTAAGATATTTTTACAATAAATAAATAAATTATTTTAACGTATTACATACATAGAGATACATACTGATAATACATCAAAGTTATTCCTAGATGTTGTTTCTTTACATCATAGGTAGGTATTATGGTTTACACTTCAATTTTTAACCTCACTAAAATAGCCTTTGTTGAGGTTAATAACTTTATAACATATATTTGCACTTTGGGAGGTGGGTATAGGAACCGCCGCCCCGGGAGCCATTATTAGGTAACCAACACCCCTGCCATAAGTTACCCCAAGTGGTTCGTTACCTTTGGTGATTTAGCAGGGGGTGCCCGAGTTCATAGACTGAGGTTTGTCCAGGTCTTCGCGGCGAATGCGTTTGCCCACCTATTGCGTGGCAGAATCTCTCGATCCATCGACTTACACCGCAATGGGAGGGATGAATTCGTACGTCCGTCTCACTCTGGGTAGATTAACCCCCAGCTTTCTACCCATCCCTCATACCTTTTTCCTTCCCAGAACTTCCTCTCCTTCCTTTCCCTAAAAATACCCTCCACACAGCATCCCCGAAAATGATATAAACCCCGAGGGTAATTATTTTCTTCAGGGCCTCCTCTGTGAAGCTAATAAATGTAAAAAAAACACACACAAAATACTATATTTTCACTGAATGAAAAATATAAAAAGCAATAAGATCCAAATTTCCACAATAACCGTTTTTTTTATCCGTGGAATAGAAATATGAAAACGACAATGATGACATTTGTGAAGACGAAGTGTTGATGTTTTTATTTCAAAATCATCTGCTGGGAAGGCTGAAGATTTTTCAGCAAATTATCGGCGCAGCAAAACAACGCCATCTTTCAACGAGGAGCCCAAGTTTAACATTTTGGAATTATTAAATAATATTTAAGGATACTTCCAACTACCAGACAGGGGAACAACTTGCTGACGGGAAGACGAAGGGATTGATTGACAGGGGGAGGAGTGTATAATATTCCCTTTCAATATAGCTGAAACAGCTGAAAAAGGTATGAATCGGGTAAAACATTGGCTTGATTAAAATTCACTAACATTAAAGACACAAAAACTAAATATGTTAAATTCAAAATCCACAACAAACAGACAGATAACCTCAACACAAACCTAAACATAAAAATTCATAAAGACTGTTTTTACGTGAACCAAGAAATTCCTCGCAACTGCCCAAAATTGAATGAACTACAAGCAATAAAATACCTTGGAATAATTATTGACAAAAACTTAAATTGAAACTGGGAGTCAAAAATGTGAACAACAAATAAAAAAAAACTAACATACTTTTTCAAAACAATAAGAAACATTTTAGAAAAAGAACAGCTAACTAAAATTTATTATGCATTAGCACAATCTCATCTACAATGTGGTCTTATCGGATGAGGAAGCTCGTGCGATTCCACTGTAAAACCAGTCCTCATAGCACAAAGGGCAATTTTGAAAAGAGTCCCCATCAGAACTCCTACAGATTACGTTTTTAAGGCGCTGAATTTAATGTCACTAAAACAATTGTATGCAAAAGATATTCTAATATACAGATGAAAAAACCAGGATAACTTTGCACTGACAAACTCGGGCCGATTCACATTACAACATGTATTCCACCAACCAACAACTAAAACGACTTTTCGTCAAAGAAATATGCAATACTTTTTGACAAAGAAATATGATATGGATTATGAACATGGGAAGGAAGAACATAGATACAATTTTGCAAACAAATAAAGATTATGGCTTGATTGTGCTTTCTTTTAGTTAATTTTCCTCTTGTAATATTTTAAAATAGGTATTAATTTATAATTCAAACACAAAAACATGTACACTGTGACCTTAAAACGGGGTACCCCAGTAAGCACACATTCATTTCCAAAAACTGTAAAAAATAAATAAATAAAAATATAGGATAGGTGGCTTGGTGGCTCGACAGAGATTTTTAAAATTCCAAAGTCTTATAATTTCGCGGTCCTCAGTGACAATACAAAATATTTATTGTTTTCTGTTATTTTTTACTCATTTTAGATATAGTCTCCGTCACTGTGCGATGGTAGATACATTTCTGCTCTCGATATCGCCCTTTTTATGAGTAAATTTTATTTTATATGCACAACAGTCTTGATCTTGATCGGATCCCGGCGTCCACAAATAATAATTTTTATTTGATTAATTTGTGTTATTTCACAATTAATTCATTAAAAATAATATACCTATAGTATATATTGCGGCACGTTCTAGAGTGGAAGGTATTCTCAGTATCGCCCTGGTATAAGGACACCATTCAGAATTGAATTGTTGCTTGAAATGGCTTTAGCCGTGTTCGGTGACCTGATCTGAATAGCCCGGTACTTCCCCACCTTACTCCTCCGCATCTCCCTATTACCTTCAGCCTTACAACATACCCCAATTGGGGATACCATAGTCTCACTGGCTCCATTTGGGAGCTCAGATGGGAGCGGTTGGGACTCTTGTGCGGTATTCACATAAAAAAGTCTTTATATATTCATGTTTGACAGCGTCAGGAATTTTTAGATCATTGAACAATAAAATAGCGACAATCACAATCGCACAACAGTCCCAACGGCACAACAGTGCTCATCACTGTCCAGAACGTGGGCCTGTGGCATAATAATATTAAACTAGCAGTTAAAAACCCAAAAGTTGTAACAAACTTCACGTACGAAAATGGTTTTGCATAAGGCGCAGAGATGCACACGTGGCGTCAGAAATGCACTCGACGTCGAGTTTATTTATTTCAAAAAAAGAGTTCTTAAATTTCAACTGTACAGACGCTAGGGTATTAATACTATCAGATTCAGCATTACGCACAAGTACACTAGCACAGTCCCGTGAAAAATGTTGATACATCAGTCCCAATTATGAAAATGACACTTAAAATATTCTGTATTCATTAAACAATAAGTTCCAATTTTGAAAACGTCATTTAAATTCAATGCAAATCCGAGTTCGTTGAACCAAAGTTACACATGCAGAGAAACATAATACCAACCGAAATTGGTATTTTCATCACATGCATCCGCCGCCAAGACCCGAATAAACTTGACCCTGTGAATCCGGGTACCCCTGCTAAGTCAACAAAGATAGCGAACCACTTGGGGCGACCAGTGGTCAATAAATGGTTCCCGGGGAGCCGAACTTACCCGCCCCACAAATTGAAAAAGATTTTATGAAAGCTTTATCCGAGTAGTTTTTTTTGTGTAATTTTAAGTATCGATTTTTACATAAACGTAATTTTATTATAACTGGATTTTTCTCACGTAAGTTAAAAAAAATAATAATTAAAACATTAAAGAAGATAATACTAATAAATCTAAACGATACATGAAAAAGAACAAGGCACAGAAAAATAAAAAGGTAACGCATTAAGAGGAACATGTGCGCGGCTCATTTCGGCCCGTTTTACACGCATCTTAATTCTGGATTTGAGATTAAAATACCCAACCAAATTGAAAAATTATTTTTGGATTCAAAAGGTATATCAAATATCTAGAACGGATTTGAGTTATTTTTATTTATTTTTACTTTAAATTACAAGATATTAAAGATTTTAATATTTCATGATTGTAGAAGCAATTTGGGCAATTATTTGTGAGCAAATGAAAAATAACAAAAAAAAATTACTTTATTTATTTAAAAAATACAATAAAAATTAAAACATTGTTAAAAATTCATTTTTTGGGTAGTAATTTAAATATATAAACGACAAATTTTTGTTCCGCCGTAAATAGGCAATTTGTATTTTAACTTTACACCCGTCAAAATGATTTTTTTTATTTATTTTATATTTCATCATATTTTAATGAGAAATAAAATAAAATTATTTTTTATTGTTTTTTTATTTACTCACAAATAATCGTCCAAATTGCCTCTAAAATCATGAAACATTAAAATTTTTAATGGCCTATATCTTATTATTTAAAGCAAAAATAAATAAAGTAGCTCACATCCGTACTGATTTGATATACCTTTTGATTACAAAAATAATTTTTCAGTTTGGTTGGGTATTTTGATCTCAAATTCAGAATTAAGATTTGTATGAAACGGGCCGAAATGAGCCGCGCACGTTCCACTTAACTAGAGATCCTGGCTTCGAATCCCAACTACGGCGGTTACCTTTTTTATTTTACTGTGTCTCGTTCTTTTTCAAGTTTCGTTTAGACTTGTTGATATTATCTTCTTCATCAATGATAAAATACATTGATGAGTATAACCTCCAAAAGTTATTGAAAAAAGTTATTCCAATAAAATGAAATAAATAAACATTTAACAAGAGCCAAATAAAATTTTCAAATTAAAACTTTAAACATTCATTTTTTCTGCCCAAATGTAAGAAATTGTTATCTATAACAAATGTTTACTTGGCCGTCCCATCGCCGGTTGCTCCAAAAATATTTAACTTTTATATTTGTTCTTTAATCTTACTTATAATATTTCGCTTCTTTAAAGACAGCAAATAATATTTAACTAAATTGTAAACATCATCAAACATATCAACCAACCAAAAATAATTTACAGAGTATATTAAAAATATGATGTTTATAATGTTAGCTTTGTCAACTTCTGTTATTGATGCACCACAAAGTAAAGTAAGTGTGTTTTTGGTTTGAAAATCAGATCGCTTAGAAATATTATAGATGTTTTAAAGTAGAACATATATTTGTCTTGGCTATAATCGAGTATTTTTGAGGTGAAAAGCGTGATTTGAAATTCGGTGAAACGAAAAAAAACGAAACTAAAACGAGACAATAGTATTTAACACATGTCTGTAGGATTTAGCCTGCGAGAGAATGTGATAGTATAATCGGTCTCCTCTTAGTGCGGTGCTTCGTAGCCTCCCCACTCTTGTCTACTTTAGTTTTCTTAAGTGGAACGTTTGCGCGACCCTTTTCGGCCCGTTTCATACAAATCTTTAATTCGGATTTGAGATCAAAATACCCAACCATACTGAAAAAATATTTTTCTAATCAAAAGTGATATCAAACAGCGTAGTTCTAGTACGGATGTGAGCTACATTATTTTTTTTCTTTAAACTATATAGACCATTAAATATTTTAGTGTTTCGTGATTTTAGAGGCAACTTGGGCAATTATTTGTGAGTAAATGAAAAACAATAAAAAAATAATATTACTATATTTATCACAGAAATATAATGAAATATAAAATAAAAAATAAAAAATAAGATAAAAAATCATTTTGATAGGTGTAAATTTAAAATACAAATTACCTATATACGGCGGAACACAAATTTGTCGTTAATACATTAAAAATACTACCCAAAAAATTTACATTACATCACAACAATATTTAATTTTTTTATATTATTTTTCATTTTATTTGTTAAATAAAAATAGTAAAATTATTTACTGGTCGAAATAGTCGGACTAGAGAGGTCTACCGGAATAGCTAATGGATTCGCTGCCAAGAATATACAAACCTCACCACATGAACCCGGGCTCCCCTTACCAGTCACCAAACGCAGCGAACCACTTGGGGTGACCTGGATGTTGGTTATCCAGTAAATGATTCCCGGGACGGCGGTATACGGTTATAATAAATATTTTTTTATAATTAAACCAATTCAATAGATTTTCCATCTTTCAACGTTCGTGGGGCGTCGAAGGTCGTACTGAACTTTTTAATAAATTACCCATTTGTACAAAGTACCGCGACCAGAGGAGTATTGTGTAATTATTTTAATGCACTAAAAATTCCTGGAAATAATAAAAATAAACAAGCTCATGTTATAATTCTGGTCTGAACATAATCTCAACTAATGGTAAACGAATGGAGGCGACAGTTATACGAATATCGTTAAAATCCCATTACGGGGGGAAATAATTATATCTGTTTGTTCGGGAATAACCAGCTAAATTCAATAAATCGTTAATAATAATACTTATGGGAATTTTAAGAATACCCGTTATTAGAGAAAGTACTAATAAAACCTTTTCCAGTCTGGTTTTTAATGTTTTATGTTACGTATACGAGGCCCGTTTTGACCCGTTTCATATAAACCTTAATTCTGGATTCAAGATCAAAATACCCAACCGAACTGAAAAATTAATCAAAAGGTGTATTAAATATCTAGTACGGATGTGAGCTTCTTTATTTATTTTTGCTTTAAATTATAAGATATAGGCCATTAAAGATTTTACTATTTCATGATTTTAGAGGCAATTTGGGCAATTATTTGTAGGTAAACGAAAACAATAAAAAAATTATTTTACTATATTTTATTTTACTATACTCCTGAACTCCTTGGTGGTGCAAATGCCCCCACAGGCTTCACAGGCTTCAGACAGATGAGTCAATAAACACAAAAAAAAACATATTTCCTGTTATTTCGACTCTTAAAACGATCGATTTTTTTTTAAATTTACTTGCTAGCAACGAAGCTCGATAAACCCCCCTAATTCGCAAAGAGTATTGGTTTAACCTAATCACTCCTATAAAAAAACTCCCTAACGCGCAAATTATAAACACTTTTCAGTAGCAATAAAAAACTACCGCTAATCTAAAACACACCACCGATCAATTCAGCCACCCCGAAACCCGGTATTTTAAAAAGGTGCTTTTTACAAGTTTTTTCCATCCCCTAATAACACGACACCTCAAACCTTCACACTTGTTTAGCAAATTGAAGATAATATCGCTTGGAAACTCCCCTATTTTGAAGAGAAGTTTTTTGCAGGTAACCTTTTTGAAGGGAGCAGTTTAGTACGCTTTTTATTTAATATTAGGTAATCGTCTGAGTGGTGGCAGTTTTTATCACGCGGGGTTGAACTGAGGGGATGTTATGATATTTCTGAGAACCTACCTATGGCATAATATCTTCATAAGTGTATTATGGCTTTTTACAATGGTTTATTTTGCGATGTACACTCAATTACATACTAGTAGTTAAAAACCCGCCCCTGGCGGGAGACACGACAGTAGTTTTGTAACAAACTTCACGTACGAAGATGGTTTTACATAAGGCGCGGCGTTAGAGATGTACTCGTAGTGGGGTTGTTAAATTTCAACCGTACAGACGCTAGCATATTAATACTATCACGTATATAGATACCCATCTTATAAAATAACCTAACCTAATAAATATGAAAAAAACATTTTTATTATTATGTATTAGCTGGTACCCGGCATGCGTTGCAATGCAGGGAAATAAATTGTTTCTGCATTTCCTTACCCATGTTTCCCCGTTCCCCTCCCGCGTCCCCTTCCCCCCGCGTTCCCATTCCACTTTCCACACCTTCCCCTCCCTCGTCATCCTTCCCACTAACCCCACCTCCTTCATTATCCTTCCTCTCATGCCTTCCCTCCCTGCGCTAAAATATAAAAAAATACACTCATTTTCATTTATACAAATTTCATAACGACAGACTTTTCATAGGAAGTGTTGAGTTGAGTTCATTCTGAGTTGTCCGGCTACCGAAAATTTTCAGGTTTTTATAATTTAGGATAAAATTATTGCTTGTTAGCTATAAAGCGCCGACTCTTGAAAAATCCCGAAATCTGGCTTCAAGACTACCCCTAACAAATTTAAATTAAAAAAAAACACGTTTCAAATAATTTTCTGGTTAAATATAATTAATCTAAGGAAGATACTTCAGAACTTGTTTGAATTCTTGAAACAAACCGTTTCAATTTGGAAAATAACACCTTAAGGGGATCCAATAGACCAGGGAAAAATCGAAGTCGGAATTCACGCCCATTGTGGGAGGAGTTTAAAAATATTCGAGAAAAAGCTTTTGGGACGGTTGAAAAAGGTATTTGAGAATTTTTTTTTACAGGTTGATTTCGTAAAGACATAAAAAAAACATTAACTCCTTTTTTATACATTGTTTATTGTAACAACAAGGAAATTTAAAATTAATTTCACGGGACCGAGCGACGTGGAGTCATACGTCTGTTCCCTGCTCCGGCCAGGGCGTTTCTGAATGGAGTTGGGGTGTGGCAAGCCAGTAGTCCTTCGGTGAACGACATAAAGGTCACTTTGAAAATCCACATTCGTCGGCTGCCAGCCGTATTGTGAAATAACAACGCAAATATGCATATTTTATTTTATTTTGTGAATATCGGGCGTAAATATCAATTTTTTTTGCGATTATCATAAAAGAAACTAAATTTGCTACAATAAGCAATTAATTCCTGTTACTTTATTTTTTTCTAGGCTTATTAAAAGACTTATAAAAAAAATGACCGATATTTTTAAGGACCAAGATATGTTCTACACGCATTATTTAATTGAAGCATCTATAATATTTCTAAGCCATCAAATTTTCAAAACAAAAACACATGATTTTGTGTGATTTTGCATTATTTACTATGGCTTCATCTTAATTCAAAACAAATCAGAGTTCATTGACATTTACAGACATTCACAGACACACTCATAACCGAAATTAGCATTTTTGATGATATCTGCTCGTGACTTTATATTATAATATAAAGTATGTAAATAATTTATTTCTTTTAATCTTATACAAGTTTATACCTTCTTCAGATTTTTTTAATTTGAATTATTGTTAACAAAATTATTTCGGTATCAATTTTGCGCCCTCCTCCTAGGCGTTGCTAAATCATTCATCCGATTGCGATGAAACTTTGGGGACTTGATGTGTGCCTGCCAGCGATGGTTTCTATATATACTGGTGAGCTCGGCATTATGAAAGTTGTATAAAAAAATTGCGATAGGTGGCACGCGAGCTGTTTGAAAACTGAATGTATAAAATGCGGGAGGGGGGAGGGGAACCCAGGAGTGGGATTGCGGGAGGGGGGAAGGGAACTTGGGATGGAGGAGAGGAACACGGGGGGGAGGTTCGCGGGACGGGGGAAGGGGGCAAGGGGAGTGGGGAGAGGGAAGGTGGAGTGTGAATGCAAGAGGGGAATGGGACGCGGGAGAGGAAGGGGAGGCGGAAGGGCAACGGGACGAATGGGAAAGGACACGCAGGGAGAAACAAGTTCTTTATTAAGTGGCATTGCAACGCATGCCAAGAACTCGCTAATTTATTATAAATATTAAAAAAGAATGGTTTATTATATTCTTAGGTACCTACTAAAAATTATATATATTACTGAAATATGTACCGTCGCCCCGGGAAACGTTTATTGGATAACTAATACCTCGGCCGTAGGTCACCCTAATATGTGTGCGTTTTTATTTTTTTGTTTATCAGGAATTTCGGTCAATTCTAATTATTCAAAAGTAGGGTTAGCAATTTTATTTTTTTTATGTTCGCATTAATAATTTTAACATTTCAAAAATTGATTGTTTATTTTTATCAAAAAAAAAATTCATCACAACCTTCACCTTTCAAAAATCGTTTTTGGTTTTCGGAAATATTCAATTTATTTAGATGTTACTTCAAAGCGGAAACTTTCTAACATTCTGAAAAAATACATCCGAGGCCTGTTCATTTTAGAAATATTTTTGATAATCTAAGAAAACTCGTGGTATATTGCGTATTGCGGTCATCGACCAACCAATATATCGATGATTGCAGTAGAGCTACAATTTTTAGAAAATATTTACAGAGTTCTGTAAATATTGAATTGCGGTGAATTCGAGATAAATCAATTTGAAGATATTTTTACTTATGATTTATTGCGCGTTTGCTGGTGTCATCCAATCACACAAAATTAAAGAATATTTGACTTTTTCCAGACTTAAAAATCGGTCGAATATGCACCATGTTCCCCGCTTGTAACGCGAATCTTTGGGGGTGGATTATTAATTATTAGTGACAATCTTAGTAAGAAATGCCGATATTTTTTGTTTGTTTTATTTTTGTGCGGTTTACAAAACGTTCGGTGTGGGTACCGCTGCCCCAGGAACCATTTATTGGATAACCAACACCCCTGACGTAAGTCACAAGTGGTTCGGTACGTTTGTTGATTTAGCAGAGATGCCCAGGTTCATGGGGTGAAGTTTGTCTAGTTCTTGTCGGCGAATGCGTTTGCCCATCTACTGCAGGGCGCCGGATCGGGAAAGACTGGTTGCGGAAAAACTAACCTAGATCACTCCATCCAGACTCTCTCGATCCATCGGCTTACACCGCAGTGGGGGGGATGGATTCATACGTCGTCGGTCACTCCTGGACACGTTGACCCCCAGGTTCCTACCCACCCCTCATACCTTTTTCCTTCACAGAACTTCCTCTCCTTCCTTCCCTAAAAATACCCTCCACACAGCATTCCCAAAGATGACACTGGTCGTTTTCCTCAGGAGTGTGGAGCTTACGTAAAAAAATTAAAAAAAAAACACCTTTATAATTATTCTTTCTCCGCGCTCAGTCAGTTTTTCTATAAATTACGTTAATTTTGAATTGACACTCTTATGCAGTTTCCAAATGAATTACTATTTTTACTAGGCATGTTAAGAGGAAAGTTTGCGTGGCCCATTTCGGCTAGTTTCATACAAATCTTAATTTTGGATTTGAGATCAAAATACCCAACCAAACTAAAAATTTATTTTTTTAATCAAAAGGTATTTTAAATATCTAGTACAGACGTGAGCTACTTCATTTATTTTTGCTTTAAATTATAAGATATAGGCCATTAAAATTTTTAATGTTTCATGATTTTTTAGGCAACTTTGGCAATTATTTGTGAGTAAATGAAAAACATAAAAAAATCATTTTAAAGAAAGAAATTAATTAATTAAAAAAATAATTTTAAAGAAGTGAAGTAAACTCAATTTTTCCTCTTGCTAAAATTAATTTTAAAAATTCCAAATTTCCAATTCCGTCATAGAGTGGTTACGATGTTTGGCTGGAATCCGGGTTCTGACCAGATACAATTTGGGAGTGCCTTTCTACACTTGTGGATATAATAGTTAATGGCCCATTTCCCTTGTTTCCATTATCCATAACAATGAATCATACCCCGTTCGCGTTTTCTATCTGCCCAAAAATCGTTTTCTTTTTTACCTGAGTTCAGCTACTGAAGCGAAAGTCATCAAAATGACTTCAACGTAATTAGAGCAGTTACGTGTGAAGCTACAAGCTAGTCACCGAAAAGGTGTCGTCACTTTTTCTGTGGGTCAAAAACTATATTTGCCCTTAATTTATTACAAAACAATGGAAAGTAATGACGAACCCTTCAGCAGGAGAGTGTCGGAAATGGTAATTAGGTACAATTATGATAATGATCGGAAGTAAACCAATATTAACTAGGAAGTAGAGGAAATAAGAGAAAGCGGGTGAGACAGCATTTGGATGACTGTACCAGCTTTCTTTTTTATTATTACCGCACTAAAGTCCAACTACTGTTCCCAACCGTCTGAAATGTCGCCCAAGCGAGACTATGGCATCCCCGGTGACCCGACAACACGGAATGAAACCAACTCAGAACCATCTCAGATAAGTAATTTAGAGTGATAAAAAAATATGTATGAAAAATGGTTTTTTTTTTTATTTTTTTTATTTTTTTTTTTTTTAAATTTATTTATTTTATAAATCAACAATCCAGTCCCGCTAAGCCAATTGCAATTGGCTTGACAGCAGGTGCTTATAATTCCTTACAAATATATTTAAAGTTATAATTTACATCTTTTATCTACAGTTAAACATTTTTTCATAAATTTTATCAAGTATCAAGTATCAAAATAAATATTCTTTTTCCAATAACCAATTTTTCACCATATATTTAACCTTATTCATAGAATTATGTTGCTTTATATTGTCAGGTAATAAATTAAATATCTTCGGTATGTTGTATTCAAACGTTCTCTGTCCGTACTTATTATTGAACTTCGGAACTATTAACCCGTCGTTACGCGTGAATCTAGTGCTATATTTATGATCTAGTTTCTCTTTATGCTGCGGGGTAAATATATGCTGAATTATAATTTTATACCATAGTATTGCCTTCACAGGTAAAATTTGGTTAGGTTAGTTTAGGGTTGTCGGCTAATTTTAAATTAATTTTTTATAGCTTTTAATGACTTTTAGGTTAGGTTAGTTTAGGGTTGTCGGCTAATTTTAAATTAATTTTTTATAGCTTTTAATGACTTTTCAAGGAGGTGTTGAGTTGACTTTATTCTCAGTTGGCATGGAACCCTTTTTTCACATTCACGCATCGCACCGTGTTACCTTATTTTCTTCATTCATCCTCTCTACACGCTCTAACATTTTTTTAAGTGAAAACTTCTGCAGCACCGTTGTGATTTGAAACTCGATGAAACAGAAACGAGCGACACTAAAAAGAGACAAACAACATTTATAGGATTAAGCCTGCGAGAGAACGAGATGGACTAATCGAGAGAGTTTTGTGCGGTGCTCAGTAGCCTATCGGCCTCCTCTTTGTGCGGTGCTTCTTAGAATAAAATGTAACATAATTTTTAAATTTGGAAACAACATTATAATAAATAAACCCTACAATGATCCTACTCCTGATTCTCTACATTATATGTCTCATTCTCTACAAGTTTATTTTTCTAACGGTTTCACTTCTACCGCGTGTGAAGTGCATACATTTTTTTTAAGTACAAATTCTTTATGCACTTTTGATGCATGATGAGAGCTTTACGAAAAGTGTGATCGGGCGAAGCGAACGAAGCATAAAGAAGTTTTACTTCGATCGTGTGGTCTAAAACACTCGTTTGTTTTTAATATTCTGTACCTTATGGTACATTATATTATTATTTTTGAAGTGAAAACTTCTATAGCACCGTTGTGATTTGAAACTCGATGAAACAAAAAAGCGACAATAAAAAAACATATAGGTACATATATAATAACATATAGCGACAATAAAAAAACATATAGGTACTATAAAATTTAGACTGCGAGAGAATGAGATAAAACAATCGGCCTCCTCTTTCTGCGGTGCTTCGTGGTCTCCCAACTCTTGTCTACTATAATCTTCTACCGCGTGTGAACTACACATTTGTCTCAATTATACTCCCATTTGAATTGCACAATGAAGAGAATCAGTATAAATCCAAAAAAATTGACGTTTTTATTCTTGACAGTAATTATTATTTCCATATTAAAAATAAACAACCAGTTTCCCAATCTCAAAACTTTACTCCAAACCATTCATAACCCGAGCAATGCCGGGTTCACTTTCATTCATAATATTACTCACTACGCACTTTTAATTCTTCTCCAAATTTCACCAAGGTACATGGTTTTTTCACACCTACGTCTCAAGAAACTCATTTCCACAGCATTCGATCTACTTTCGTACTGTATACGTATATACGTGAAATTCTTTAAATGGCGTCTAATCAGTGTTAAATTTGCGGTACCAATCATCACTGCATACCCTTGGTAATTTAGGGCTGATGAGTCAGCATATCACCATGACCCACCCCACAGCACATAGCACATAGCACATAGCACATAGCACATAGCACATAGCCCGTGGCACCGCGGGGCAATCTACGCCCATATTATAGGGGTGAGGGCCGATGGACGGGAGAGGTCGTAAACATGAATACAGCCTTCTTTCTAACCTACCCCAAATTATTGAACTTTCGAATAAGTAGGTAACATATCTTATTCTAGACGTAATGCACAGATAAATTATACACAATTTACGTATTCGTAAGAGTCCCAACTGCTCCCAATCCAGTGGGACTATGGCATGCCTAATTGAGTTATGTTTTGAGCCTGATGGTAGTGGGGAGGGAAAGGAGATGGGGAATAGAGGAAATAGCCTGCTTTTCAGATTTGTTAAACAAAAGAATTATTATACAAGTATTTTTTTTTATTTTGATTTGATAAACTAAGAATTATTATACAAGTAAGTATTTTTTAAATTTTAGTTTTTTATTAAAAAAATCCAGAAATCTTTAAAAAAACTTACTAAAACCGAATATTTTTATTTTTTATAAACACACCGAAAAATAATATCACTTTTTTTTCCCCCGTAAATCCTCCCTGTGAATTGTTTCCAACTTTTCGGGTATTTGGAACCACTGTGCGACGATTGACAAATTTTAGCCGGGATTCCATGGCATCAGATAAGTTTCGGATAGCTGTCAATATATGCATTTATTTGAATCATGTCGTTAATCAACATTACTGGCTTATTTAATGAACGTATTGAACTAACGAAGATGTTTGTATTGAAATAAGTCATATATGAGATCCGTAGACCTAATAATTATACTAAGACGCGACTAAATTATTCCGTTCGAATTTTGAGAAACTAAAGCGGCTGAAATATGACTAAAGAAATGATTAACTAATGTCCCGTGTAGTGTCAAAAAGTAAATGCGAACTACCAATGTATATTTAGGTTTGTATTTCAATTCAACTTTGACGTATTATTATTATTTTTACATATTTGACTGGCGTTTGACGTTTCTGAATGTGAATTTATGGACCGATCCGCCAGTGTTGCGAGCGTATATCGAGTTCTTATTTATTCCCCACCAATATCGGTTCAGCTATCAACAGTGAAACTGTGCTATGGATTTTTTTCATTATTGTTTTTGGGACAGCGTTACAGTGTCCGAAACGTTGTTGTTGAAAAAGGAGGTAGCGCAACACGGCATAACACCCCAAAAACAAATAACGAAAAATACTTTTGGCCGTGAAAATCTAAAACTTATCTATAAGGATGTCGATATAAAATCATCGGAAGTTACTCCTAACGATCCGATATTGTAAAGTTATCGATTTCACCATGCCAGAGCCCCAGATCATTTTAAAGAGTAATTCAACAAAATAGCTGGAAGCTGGAATACCCATTTTAAAACCTAAAAAGCGTAAGAATTTATTTTGTATTCTTTCAATAGCTTGTACCTACATTAATATTGTAATGTGGATGGATTCCAGGCGGGAGAATATTGTACTCAAGTTGACTGTTGCACTTTGCCTTAGAAAGAAAGCAAAATATAACAGGTAAAAAAGAACAAAGACAAAATATAATAGTTTAATACAATTAATTGTCGAATTTTCTAGATAGAACTAATATTAACTTAAGATCAACATTGGTACGCCTTTGTTAGTGATTTTCATTCTAATAAGAATTGGATGATTTGTAAAGCGCCGTTTTTGTGAAAAATCAGCTCACAATTAAGTTCTTAGGCTCCATCAAATTTAATTATTTACGAAACATACAGAAAACCTACTTACCTGGCAGGTTACTTCCGATAAACACTCTTTTATTTGAAAGTTTATGCTTGGAGAAGATACGACTTAGCCCGCAGAAGACACTACATTTAAAACACTTCATTGAAAAGTGATTCTCGAGTATTTAATCTGTGTTAATATCTCAAGAGCATTATTATAAATGTTGTAATTAGAGATCTACTTAAATAAAAATAATATTTTCAATAAAGTGTCTATCTGTACTTACCTACGTATAATGGATTTTATTGGTCGATCATAGTCCTCCGTAACCTCACAAGCAACGTTTTCCGCTTACTGTGGTGATAGTAGGAGATTTTCAAATATTATCAGATTATTCTTAACTTGGGAATGTTTGTCTTTCTTAAAAAAAAACTATTTTATATTCCGTAGGAACTTAATTTCCCAGTTTTCATGTTGGTGTTTTTTTGTTACTATATAGGTGCTCAATTTTATCAAATACCTGAATTCCACATTATTTTCTATTTTGAAAGTTAGACCGTGAGTAATGTTCTGATAATGTGTTCTCTCGAAAGCGACGACTCATTTTAATAATAAAATTTTGACGGCATTTTTCGAAATGTACCTACTTGCCCCCCGGGCGATTATAATGATTACGCATTTATCCGTAAAGTTTTCAAAACAAACTCTTCTAATGACATGAAAACTAATTTAAAAATGTGAAAACAGACAACACGTCGAGTAACTATTTGTGAATCGATGTTCAGTTCAGCGATGCACAACTTTTAGTTTGATGTCAGAAACTAGCGTTGAGAACTTGTATAAATTAAAAATATCATCATCATCATCAGTATATTAATACGTGAAGCAAAAATTTTGTACCCCTTTTTACGAAAATTGCGCGGACGGAAGAGTATGAAATTTCGCACACATTTTATATAGAGAAGGAGTGCAGAATGCTAATATTTTTTTAAATTATGCATAAAAAATACATTTAATCAATAAAAAAAAACATTACAATTATGGTCGAATTTCGACCATTGGGCGATCACTAGTATTTTTAATAGGCCGCCATGTAATCTTAATACCTCTTTATTTTAGGTCAAAATACGATGTTGTGTGTTATTTTGCGGCCAGGCCCCGCAGTCGGCTTTTTGTTGGGTGTTGCCCAATGTTTGTGTTATCAGTTAGTAGGATAATTAGTAGTAACCTCCTTACACAAACAGAAAACATAGCTGGTTTATTAAAATGTATTGAGTGGTAGACACTCTTAGTATTGCCCTTGTGAAAGACTACCATTTAGAATCGAAACGTTGCTTGAAATTGCTCTAGCCGTGTTTTAGTGACCAGATCTGAATATCTAGGTGCTTCACTACTTTTAGCCTCACATCATAACCTAATTAACAGGGGTTCTTGTGCGAAACTCACGTAAATTAAAAAGTGAAATTATCATTTAATCAATTTTCGATCTAAATAAAAACCATTATTTAATGTGAATACCCACATAATTAAGGTAAAATTCCGATCGTTTGAAATTCACGAAATCAATAAACCCTTGGTATGTAGTTACAAATATGTAATCAAGAAGAAAAAAACAGAAATTGTTTTGAATCGGGTTATTCCCACGTAGCTAAGTCGTAAAACAACAACCGAAATCGAAAACAACAATCGAAACCGAATCGGTATTCAAAAATCAATATTCGAAGATTGGGTAAAATCAAATTATACAGGGAGTTTATGAACGAATTCCTGACATTATAAAGAGTAAAATTTTTAAATGAAATTTTAGTTTCTGGTGACTTTTTTTCGTTTTTTTTTTTATTTATTTTTTCTTCAAGACCAAACAAAAAAAAGTTTTTCCACATGTCATCACTTCAGCCGAGTACCCCTCACTCCAATCCATTCTCTATTTACATATATTTGTGATATTTACATTTATAGAGATTTATTCTTTCTTATTAATATTGCTTGTGTTTTACGCACGTCTAGTTTATTAAGCCGCCGCATTCCGAATTTTTACCGATTTCTTACATATTTATCTCCCTTAAACATTTGAAGTTTTTAAGCTCTTAAAAAAATACATGTTATTTTTTAAGATAATATCTAGATACGTTCAACGCCGAAACGCAAATTATATGAAATTCCCTCGATAGAAAAAAATCGCAAAGTATGCTCCGAAAATTATTTAAAACAAGTCTATATCTATTATTTTACAAGTTATATTTGTGAAAAAATTCACAACGTTTCTAACGATTCTTAAGATACCTTCCACGAGATTTTTGCTCTATTTTAAACGAGTCACGCTTTATTAAGCATTTTCCCAATTTTCGCATCAATTTTGTAATTGAAAATATTGGCGCGCTCTGTCCAACATTCGTAATTACATATCTCTCCATCTTCTCCTTTTTGGGCCGGGAAGCGTCGCCTCAATACTTTATATTATTTTGTTGAAATGTTATTATTTTTAGATGCTAGCAAAACTATTGATTTTATGAACCACATACTTTCCATAATAACCTCTTAAAATTTCCAATAAATCTTTTTAGATTTCTGGTATTATGTTCTATGTATATAGTTCTATGTACGTACCGTATAAGCTTGTAACATTTTCCTATAATTATTTTTAGATTTATGGTTTTATGACTCTATGTTCACTCCAAGATAACCTATTAGCAATTACCAAAAATTCTTTCTAGATTTTTGGTTTTGTGATAAACTTTTAACAAGTTCCAATAATTTTATTTAAATTTTATACACTTACGTTTTTTATGATCATGTGCGTGCATGCGTATACGTAGGTAAGTTTATGTATGTGTGTATGTATGTGTATGTTTGTGTGTATATGTGTATGTATTTATATGGATAAATATGTATATGTACGTATTTATGTGTACATGTACGCATATTTAGTTGCCGGCAAATAAAAAAATATAAAAAATCCTAACTGTCCATTACCTATTGATTTTTTAATGTTATTAGTTGAAGAAAAAATAAAACATAAAAATTTCACCGGAGACCAAAATTTCATATACTTTTTTTACTCCAAAAAATTTCAGAAATCACTGGTTAAAAGGTAAATCAAGTACGTCCCTTAATAATTCATGTATCTCTACGTATTATAAATTAAAGTCGTCCGCCACGTCTGTCTGTCTGTTCGCGATAAACTGAAAAACTACTGAATGGATTTTCATGCGGTTTTCGACAGATCAATTTCAATCAATAGATAGAGATTCACGAGGAAGGTTTAGATACCTATATATTTTGTGAAGGTTTTGTGTAAATTGGTTGAAATATATAATTAGGATAATATCTGTATGTGGTGGACGGCGGGATGGCAAGCGGGCGGTGAGGATTTGATTCAAATTAACAGATGGCGATGTTAGTTAATTTATCGAAATTTTAAAGGTTGGGTAACCATCCAGTAGATGGCGTTGTGTTTCGTTAGCCACAGCGAAGCGTGGCCGGGTCAGCTATAATATATCATTTGGTTTTAGTGAATCTTTTATTGAAATTTTCGTAAAGGCGATAAAACGTTTTTCAAAGAAAAAATGGATTACACGCAAATATCGGATCTTAGTTTTCGCGAAACTAGAATATTTTAAACGTTTAAAAAAATACTTATATTTTCTTTCACCAGTTTAAAAAAATGGCTCGCGGACCATTGGTTCTACGCCACTGTTCTAGTTATTTATTGACATATTTAGTGTTGGGTAATGTTAATTAGTCTTTAGGTTCTCGATTGTCCTAACAAACTACACAATGCACTTTAGCATTATGACACTCGAAAAATAATATAAGACGACATTGATTTTGCAACAGTCATGCACTTTCTTGTTATTTTAAAGTGAAACATTGAAAGCTTGATTTCTTATTAATGATTCTTATTTTTGTTAGAGTCATGCATAATTTTACAGAAATAGATTTTGAATTTAAATAAAACTAAGAATAATTAGTGCCCTTGTGTGCTGTTGGTAACCGGTTTAATGCATATGATTTTTTTTACATTAGCTCCACACAGGAGGCCTTGAGGAGGAGAACTTTCATTAGCCCCTTTGATAGTTCGTGCATTTTGGTCGGCACGCTTCCATCCCATATCTCCTTTGTTTCTACGGGTACAACCAAACCGTCCTAGCATAATATAAAAAATTAATTAACCGAATTCTGTATTTCATATAGTTTTAGTGGATATCAGACAAACTTATCACAACGAAAGCCTGGAATATATTTTATGTACCAAACACTGAATCGGCAAACAAATAGAAATGTGATGCAGTTGTGTCTTGTACTCGAAGTGAGGTCATTTTTATTCTGATGCAGGTGAAATTAATCAATCTTTTACAAATATCAAATAATTTGTTGACTAGATGGTCAATATTATCGACCCGTTACAAGTTACTTCGGAGTTAGACGCATAAATGTCACAACTATTTCACAGTGGAAGATACTCTTGCTCCCATTATCTCCTTGGTGAAAGTCCACCATTTAGAATTGAAACAATGCTTAGAAAGACGTGTTTGGTGACCAGATCTGATACTTACAAATACTTCCCTACCTTTCTCTTTCTTTCTCCTCTTGAATATCACAACATACCCCAATTGGGGATGCCACATAGTCTCACTGGCTCCAGACGGGGGGAAGCAGTTGGAACTCATGTGCGGTTGTCGCTTACAAAAATAAATACCTCCCAGACCAAACACAACGAATCATAACGTTGCTCGAAATGGTCTTTGCCGCGTTTGGTGACCAGATTAGAATATCCAGATAATTCTAACACTTTTCTTCCCCATCTTATTTTTCTCCCCACACCCTTACAATATATCCCAATTGGACAAGCCGAAGTTTAACTAATTGCAAACATTTTTTAAATATTTTTTTATTAGTTTCAAATTCAAAAAGTATAATATAAGAATAAATTCAATAATTTTCACAGTCCTCCTCACGAGGGTTTCCTGTCCAGAGGTGACCTGTAGTTTTTTTAATCTATTGTAGGTTGCTTTTACATCGTCTTCGTAATACTATTATTTATGGTATTTTTTTTACATTAACTCCACACAGGAGGCCCTGAGGAAAATAATTTGCCTCAGGGCCTATGTCATCTGGGATGCTGTGTGGTGGGTCTTTTTGAGGAGAGGAAGGAATGAAAATTGGTCTTGAAGAGACCCATGTTGTAGGAGGGAAGAAACACAGAGGCCGGCAAATCGTTCCATAGCCGAAGCTGAAGCTGTTGAACTCAAGAACGAGTCGAAAAACGACCCATTCTCATGTGACAAATGTCAACTGTGTACATATGTTGGGCGCGCGTTTGGCGTGTCTCCCGATTATACACCGGTGCCGAAGGGAGCAATGATGCTAGTTCCTCAGAGCATCTTCCATTGAAATACCGGTAGAACAGGGATAGCATTCCCACCCGACGCCTGTGTTCTAAAGATTGCAACCCGGTCGTTAAGCACCCGTTTCTGCACAGAGTCGAGGGGTATTTTTCAAGTATTTTGGAGCTCCAGACCAGAGGTGGCTGCCAAATTCAATCGATTTGTACAGGGTTAACAGTTGTGTACTATTAAAGTATCTGCGTGCCCTATATTTACAGTAATTATATTTTATTTAATACGTGAGGATTGTTTTATAAGGGAGGAATGGAAAATGTTCTTGTGTGACTTTCTTTTGTTTCATTTTCCAATATTTGAATAAAATTTTGGGAATTCCTAGAGAAGCAGGTAGATAGTTGGCAGTAGGTAGATAACTACAAATACATTCATTTCCGTGCTTTTTTATTTGTTTGATTTGGTAGAGCATTGTATAGCTTCGCAGCATAGAATTTAATACGTGTCCGTCCAAAAGTGTCTGTGTTTAAAATGGGAATAACCATTACATTTTGATTAGGTCTCTAATTTCTAAGAAGTAATTTATACAATCTAATTTGTCTTCAGTTTTCTTTCATTTCTGTACAAATTGTACTTCTGGGGATTTCCTGTGCAGTGGGAGCAAATAAGTCAGATACATTGTTTAGAAATAACAAAGTAAACAGTCCACATTTCCAGCAAGTAATCCTTCGCAATGGAAAGCACCTATTCTGTTATCCGACCAACGACTGACGAAATGGAAGACAAACAACCTAAATAGAATATGATAATATGCTGGTATCGAGAGATCGGGACAAAGTTCAGAAAATAATAAAACAAACATGACTGGACTGATTTTGCAGCTTTGTTTCGTTAAAATTCTTTGTTTAAACGTACCTAGACAGTAATAACAAATTAAAACTCAGTGACGGTAAACCTTTTTATTCCAACGAATCATAAAAAGGAACGGGCGGCTTTGTAATGCTAAAATACTCATCATTCTATCTCTTTTGAAACTAAGGTGATCCAATAGTCCAGGAAAAAATCGAAATCGGAATTCACGCCCCTTTCTGGGAGGAGTTTAAAAATTCTTGAGAAAAAGCTTTTGGAAGGATTGGAAAGGGTGTTTGAGATTTTTTTTACAGGTTGATTTCGTAAAGGCTGTAAAAAACATTAACTCATTTTTTACCCATTGTTTATTGTAATAACAAGGAAATTTAAAATTGACGCAGAGCCAATGACGCTCCGGCCGGGGCAGAACTGATATGAAATGGGTGTGGCAAGCCAGTAGTCCTTGGATGGACGACATAAGGTTCAATTTTAAAATCCAAATTCGTCGACTGCCGGCCGTATCGTGAAATAACTACGCGAAAATGCATATTTTATTTTATTTTGTATATATTGGAGGTGAACATATTTTTTTGCGATTATCATAAGAGAAACTAAATTTGCTACATTAAACAATAAAACCATATCCAAAAAAGGGTTTATAAGTAGGAAAGTTTGCACTGAAAGTGTTTTTTTATAGACCTAATACTTTATTCTTTTCTAGGCTTGTTAAAAGATGTAAGAAAAAAAATTACCGATATTTTTAAGGGCCAAGATATGTTCTACACGCAGTATTTAATTGAAGTATCTATAATAGTGTATCTACTTCTAAGCGACAAATTTTCAAAAACAAAAATATATGATTTTGTATGATTTTGCATTATTTCGCATGGCTTCATCTTAACTTTTTAGAGTAGAGAAAGACCACCATTAGATTCGAAAGGTTGCTTGAAATGGATTTATGCGTGCTTGGTTACCAGACCTGAATAGTCAGATACTTCCACCTCCCCCTCCCCATCTCAATCTCCATCCTCCCTGACATCTTCGGCTTCACAACTTACAGCAGTGGTCTCACTAGAGCAGTTCTCCTTAGGTAATTAAAAAAAATTACAATTTATGGCTAAGCTTTTATTTGTGGCAATTTCACTTGATTTTTTTTCCATTGTTACAAAATGATACACAAAATATATATTTTTTAAATTGAGTATTTCAGACGCGGTAGAAGTCAAACCTTCAGAAAACTAAAGTGCACATGAGTACCACACAAAGAGGAGACCGATTAGTTTATCTCATTCTCTCGCATTGCTAAATCTTGTAGTTTGTCTCTTTTTAGTGTCGCTTTTTCGTTTCATGGAGTTTCAAATCACGACTGTACTAAAGAAGTTTTCACTTCAAAACACATTTTTGCGCTTAAATTAACTGTTTCTAGATTCCGTTTGCCAAGCGATTTGTACCTCTACTCGTTGAGATATAAAGCAGGCCAAGAATAAACATTAAATAATATATGGTTTGTATATTCCTCTTAAAAGGTGAGCTCTAGTTTCATGAAATTTACGAAACTATTTGAGTCTTGATTTTTATGAGTCAACACAAATATTTTCATCAAGCAAAATCATTTTCAGTACGAGCTGCGAGCTGCGAGCCGTCGAGTTTTAAAATATTCATAGAAGTCGGGCTATGTACACTTCTTCCTTTACATTCACATTAGGAAATAATTTTGTTATTGCGACCCAAGTATTCGATTAGCACTCCTTTTCCCGTCAATCCACTACACATGTCCTGAGTCCCGGCCATAGAACAGTTCCTTTATACACTCGTATCATTCATTATACTGAATTTGCACGGATTTAACCCCTGAGACTGATTTGTTCGCTTTTAGTATATTAATTATTTTGTTAAATTTTATTGCAGTAAGATTGTCGACCTCTGTTATTTCTGCCTCTCCGTTCAATAAAAATTACGAAATTTATTTTTCATATTATGTAGATAAAATTAATGATTCGACTATCTTATTTACCTTCTTAGTCGTTATTGTTTAGTGAATGCGTGATAATATAATAACAACGCCAATAATGTATAAAATTATTTTTATCGTATTGTGTCTTCAAACATTGGAAAATAACAAAGCTGTATCTTATCACAATTATCTAAAAACCATTTCTGGGGAACTAAATACTCTATACTTTTGAATCTTTTATATTGATAAGACCGTATCTGGTTAGTATGAAGTAACTGGACATTAAACCGAGTAATTTAAACATGATCAATGATTGGGGTGACAATATTTCATTTTAAAAGTGTTTCAAAAGGTGAATATGGCACCATGGGTAATATTTAAATCAATGGTTTCTTTGTCATGGTAAACCTATAAAACAAGAAATAAATAACAAATATAAGAATAGACAAACTAGTATAGACAAATAATATCTACCTAAATACAATGAGCAGTAATTTATTAATTAGTAATCATATTAAACAAGTATATAAAATAAATTAAATTATTGTATAATAGATGATTATTGCATTGATGAATATTCATAATAAAAAGTACATTATCTATATAGTATTAATGTATGCATGTAGGCAGTGGCGTAACTATACCATCTGAGGCCCGTGGCAAATTCATTGGATGCCTCCCCCCCCCCCCCCCCCCGGTAAAAATCGGCACGTTTTAATTGATTTTAATAGAAGTTAGCCAACAGTATTACTAATATTGTGTGCATTTTTGTTAATATCTAATAAATTTTATTTTCAAAAGCATAGGTATTACATATTTAGAATGAAATAACAATTTTATCATTACAAGATATTTATTAATAAAATTCTTTTCTCCGAGCTTTCTGTTCCGCCAAAGTTTCAATAACGTCATCAAAGTTTAAAGATCGGACCATAGAATTTTCAATCAAGTTCCGTAGCCTGTCTTGTCCCATTCAGTTTCTTAAATAGGATTTATTAATTTTAGTTTGGAAAATGCTCTTTCAGCACCAGCTGTAGTCACAAGAATTGTAACAAATAACATTTACGCAGTACATTCTACAGGAAAGCTGCACGACATAAAACGATTCTTTATTATTAATAAATCAGCAAATTTATAATTTTTACTATATTTTGTTAAAAACATTAGGTTACTTCTGAGCTCGCGGCCTCTCGGGCCAGGGTCCCAGCCCCCGCGGGGCCCGTGGTATTTTGGCAGCCCTGCCACCCTATAGTGACGCCACTGCATGTAGGTATATATTTTTTATTTGTTGTTTTTTTTATTTTACTTAATCTCATTTTATTTCAATTTATTATTTAATATTATCTTTTCATTGATTTTTAATAACTCCTCAGGCCTCGACCACATTTTGTCAGAGAATAATATTACAATAACAATTAAATCCAAATAAACGCAATATTTCTGAACATATACGAAAATTAAACAATGTTTTTGAAAGATTATAAAATACGCTTTTAAATTTTATAAATCGAAATAAACTATAACTTTTTAAGTAGGTATAAAAATTTAGCATGCCATCATAAAACAGTTTAAAAAATAACTCACCTTACGTTTTTACTAACTTAAATCACTGAAAACAAAAATAAAATAAAACCCATACGTATTTTATCAGACAAAACTTTACTCCATGTAAAAATAATTTTAAAAATTTCCCAAAATTTCATAAATTTTTTTCAAAATTGCGGTCCGAAACTTTGATTTCACCAGGTGTACATTTTTCTTATTTTGTTGTTAGCTATTCGATTTGTATATAAAGCGGGGTATATTTTTCTTTCCAAAACCAGGCCAGGTTTCACCTATGCATGCCCCGTTTGGGGGCACGCTGCGCCCAGCCTCTTAAATAAAATTCAAATCTTTCAAAACAAAGCCATTAGACTTGCGTTAAATGCACCAAAATGGAGTAAAATTTGCTCTCTCCATAATGACTCCAACATTCCGTTGATAAGGTACTTCATTTTCTCACAAGCAACTAAATTTTACGCCGGCCTACGGGGCCACACTAATCCTACCATAAATACTCTTGCCAAATACAGCGAAAATGATAACTTTAAATATAAAAAACCAGAGATTGTCCTCCGGAAGGAATAAAAAAAAAACTGCATACAGCCGCAGTATAGTTTTAACTCTCACTCAATCCAACCTTAATAATAAATAAAAGTAAAGTATCTATAGATAATCAATATATAATTATGCTAGAGTCAGTAAACTCATGTTTAGGAACTCTGTAAATAAATCAATCAAAAGTCAAAAGTCTTTCCAAAACCTTCTATATCACATTTCTCACTACGGTAGTAAGGGAGACAACGATTTCTACGAGACTTACATGAATTGTTCTGTAAAGCGAACAAATTATCCTGAGGGGTTAAATTGCATTGGGCCTCGGCACCGACTAAGTATCCAGTGATGCCCACGTTAACATGTGTTTGAACATACATTATATTGTTTTATCAATAAAAAAAATAAATATGTAGAGTTAAATAAATTCTTAAAATATTAAATTTAAAACCATTTGTGATGTGTTTACTAAGTTATTGTTTCATTTTAAATTAGAATGTCGCATCACAAAGTAACTGCTTCATACGAACAAATATGTTACCCCAAATAACTCTATCAGGCTGTTCAAAAGATTTTTAATATGGTTGACTGAAAAGGAAAAGGATTCGGAATATCCTAAATAACTAATAAAGTACATATTATTATCATAGACACATTACACATAATTTCCTCACAAAATTATCTGAAATCAAAATCTGTAGGGTACTGCTTGTTTACAATATTAATTATTATGTACTCAATGTATTTATATATTCTTATTTATTAAATACCATGTACGTACCGAATTTGTACTTATTTCCATGTGAATTTTAAATTACGTATATAATTTTTATGGAAATATATCAAATAACAAAATTTAATCGTAAAGATTTAATATAACAACGTTATGTATGTATGTATTTATGCATGTGTGTATATGCATTTTTATTGTCTTTTTATTTTGTCTTTTTACGTTATTTATTTATTTTATGTTTTTATACCCATGTCTTGATACATAAGGTTTCTACTAAATATAAAATATTATTTACCTCGGAACAGACTTTGTCTAGTGAGGTGGGTAAAAGAAATTTATGTAAATTATTGAAAATAAAATAAACGCCCGGGTGAATAAACTGAAACTGAAATAAAACCGTTTCATTGAAAAAATCCCAAGTTTAGGAGATTCAAACAAAATTGAGAAAATACCCATCCATAAAAAGACAATCAGGTTTCGCCGTATTTTTGTAAAACATCACCTCAATCTGGTTAAAAACTATTTGTGAATAAAAACCCAAATCTATGTAACAATGGAAAATCCCACCATTAAGGAACTGCCCTGTCCAGTTTATTAATGCGGTGGATTAGAGTTATCGATCAATTAGCCGTCCATTAGTGTTATTTTTAATAAGTTGTTTTTCACAAATAATAATGTTATTAAGTAATTATAAATGGATGTGTTCTGAGAAAAGCAGTGTAACAGTATATCATCCCTGCTAAATGTTTTATTGTTCCTGTTGAAAATGCAAAATGTAACCCACTCTTTCTTTATCTTCGTTAAAAACAATTTGCGAGCGTGAACTTTGTGTAAATGATAGAAGTGTGATAAAGGAGTACCTACTTATGTTCACGGTAGATGGAAAAGCGGAGAAGATTATGCAAAGGAGTGTTAAGAAGGAATGGTCATTTTTCATACCGAAACTTTAATATTGTTTGTGAATGAAACCAACTCAGAACCACCTCAGAAAAGTAATTAAAAGTAATGAAAAAAAAGGATTACGTTAGGTTGGGGTTAAGGGCTATTTTAAAATTATTTTTTTCAAAGCTTAATGACTTTTCAAAGAGGTGTTGAGTTGACTTTATTCTCAGTTGGCATGGAACCCCAAAAATTATGTGATTTGAAAGATAGTACGATCTGGCGAGTCAAGCATGTGATTTTTTTATAAGGCCAATTTTCTTTGGAAGAAATGAGGAAATTTGTTTTTTTTAATGGGGTAGGGACCTACTGTTGAAAGCACGATTTTGATGGGATATTTGTATTGACGTATAAGAGAATCCCTTGGATTGACTGGTAATGTGCCAATATTCTGCACAAGAATTGCGGGACCAACCTCATGTGTGGCGGTATATCTTCTCTGCCTACTGCCTACTCCTCGGGGAAGCTCCTGATGGTTAGTTAGAGGTCCTTCGTACATATAAGTATAATAATCTTGCATAGGCTCATCGAATGTCAAGGGTTCAATTAGAGTAACTTATTATTATTACTGAATGTAGCGAACTCCGCATTTCTGTCTGTCTGTAAATTTGTTTGTACTTGCGTCGTTCTTCTTTTTAACCTACATAAAGTTGTCTCCACCAGAATTTACAATATTATTATTTTATAATAACTTTAAAATCTACTATACTAAAGACGTAACGACAGTGTGCATTTAAAAAAATATATGTATTAATATTTTTATTTAATATTAAAATTACCTGACAGAGGTGTAACTCCTCGTGATATAAGTGTATTTCATACAAATCACAGCTGTCTTCTGCCCCTCGACTTGCGTATATTCTATGTTACAAAAAATATATGACGACATAAAATATAAAACTATCTTTAAACTCCAAAAGGTATAACCTATCAAGTAACAGCGATTATTATTTTTAATGATGATTAATAAAATATTTTAAAAATCTCGAAAACTTGCCTCCTACAATTTTTATGTCGTACGACACTTCTGTCACGTGGGTTTTCATTAGAAATAGGTGTTTGTCACCCCCAATAGGCATTTTAGGCCTCCTCCCCCCCTTGCTACATTTCCCCTCTGAGATCCAGAGAGATTCATTTATAGTAAAAACAAAATGGGACAGAGTGGTGGAAATGTGACAGAGTGGTAAAAGTTATGTAGGTTAAAAAGAAGAACTACCCACTTTCCATTTTCGTTTCAAGGTTGTGGCTGTTTCAATGCATCAGCAAACATTCTTTTTTTTAAAGTTTAATCGGCACGTATATTTGTACTTTCTGATTATCTTTTTTTTTCAATGTAGGTGGTACCTTACATAAAAACGCCTGAAGAAAGTTTGAAAAAATGAATTGTCATTGAGATACGGACATTTCTTTGGACAAATTGTGTAAATCCTTGTGTGAATTTAAAAAAAAAACTTATATAATTTACAATTAAGTAGGTAGGTATTTAAGTACCTACTTACAAATCTTATGATTTCTGAGGAAATTTGGTTTTGATTTATTAAATAAGAGAAAATTATAAACATATTTTTTGGACGCCAGCTTCACTAAAATACTGCTTATTTTATTGTCACTCCAAAAAGACTTTATATAAACGAAACTATATAGAAAATTTACTAAATTTATGAAAATTTAAATATAAAACAGAGTTCCGAGTTTTTTTTACAAAAATGCTTTTTCAACAAATTTTGCTGCGTGTCCAATTGTATTCCATTTTTAATCTTGACGAGATAACGGTAATAATTTATAATGAAATATACATAGATAGGTACCTACTTAATTATATTATCGTATGTGAAGCGTATATTATACATAAATGTATGTGTGTGTAATATATGGGAGTGTGTGTAGTAGAGGGGGCGGTCTTAATGGTGTGAGGAGGGGACCAGCTTATACATGCGGAACAGAAGTCAAGCACCTTCAATATTAATAATAATTCTTTTATGTTGTGATAAAAAATAGGTGGGTTTCGCTATGTGGTCTATCCGTTCATAAAAATATGGTACCTATCTTTAGTTTTTTACGATGTGAGGTTTTAAGGTAAGGGTTTTTTTACATTAACTCCACACAGGAGGCATATTGAGGAGGCATGTGTCATCTTTGAAGATGCTGTGTGGAGGATGTTTTTGAGGAGAGGAAGAAGTGAACATGGGTCTTGAAGTTGTAGGAAGGAGTAAACACAGAGGCCGGCAAATCGTTCCACAGCCGAGCTGTTGAACTCAAGAACGAGTCGTAGAACAGACCCGTTCTCATCTGGTGTTTGGCGTCTCTCCCGACTGTGCACCGGTGCCGAGGGGATCAATGACGCTAGTTCCTCGGAGCATCTTCCATTATAATACCGGTAGAACAAGGACAGCTACCACTTGACGCCTGTACTTTTAAGATTTCAATCCGTTTGTTAAGTTAGGAGAATCTGTCAAACGGACCGCCCGTTTCTGCAAGGTTATGTCTATTGTGCAGTATATTGTCTAATGGTTTTCAAATTATAATTTTGGTTATGATAATCAGAAAACATTGATTAAAATAGTCTGTGAAATTAAATATCTGCCAAAGACAATATGGTGTTTGCAGTTTGACAATGCTATAGGGATGCCATAAAGGCAAAACAGCTTTCAAGATAATTAAAATATATCTAAAATATATACAAAATATAATATATATAAAATATATATAAAAGTAGTAATTAAAATATATCTGACGGTCCCGCGGTCGAGGGGTAAGACTCTCGACTAGCGATCCGGTTCAAATTCCGGCGTTCGCAAGTAAATTTGATTGTACGGTGTTATTTCACAATTTAATGGCTTAAAATAAAATAAGGTATATTTGCGGCACGTTCCAGTGCAGAAGATTCTGTAAGTATCGCCCTGAAGAGCTATTCTCTATCTTTTGTGAGAACGAGATCGTTCTCCCAATCGTCCTGTCAGATTTGTGTGATTTTCTATAGCTATTAAATGAATAAATAATCATGCATACTTGCAGGAATTCGTGATTAAAACGACCCAAAAAATACGTGACAGCTCACAACTGAAATTTTAACATCGGCCGATAGAAAAAGCAAATAACAGCCGTAGAAAATCACACAATTCTGACAGCACTTCTCGCGGGAGAACGATCTCTTATCACAAATTTTAGGGAACAGCCTTTCAGGTGTAATACCTACCACCGTTCAAAATCGAAACGTTGCTTGAAAATCATTGATTACCTTTAATAAACAGAAGTATCTCGTAACATATTAACATTTATGCCTACTGTGTTTATATATGTATACTATGTACTGCATGTACGTACATTTGACAAAGTTTCATTTGCCGTTCTATCTTTTTCTTATCATTTATCAATATGCCTTTTGTAAAATTGAAAATTAATGGCTTCAAAATTATTCATGGTTATTTATTCAATCTGGTTATAATATTATCAAATTACACACAACTACTAAGCAATCATCAAAAATCACAACTTAAAGATTAATTTTAAAGGCTTAATAATTATATGCCTCTTTTGGTCCCCATATAGTCCCATTTTCAAACAAGGTGGACGGGCAACTAGTGTCGCGATGGTGGGGGGAGTGCGAGAGGGAAGCCGCTATCCAGCCATTCCCCACCCGTACAATCCGGCGGGCCTCTCGCTCTGCCTGCCTGAAAAAGACTGGTGGGGGAAATTGAAAGTACAAAAATATTGCAGGAGTAAAAATTGATATAGATTTTTTTCAGTCGATTGTTGTCATTCGAGTGAGGCGGTCGTTTACGATTCTTTGTCACAGCCAAAGGGTTATCATCAGCTCATTCGAAGTATTTTATAACTCATCGATCTTTTCAACATTATAAAAAAACAAAACTCTTTCGTATATTATTAAGTGAAGTGTATTAACAATTTTAAATCCTAGTTTCGATTTGGATATAATATTTTTTTTAATTATAATTGTGAATCGAACTTTTTGTGTTTTTTGGAGACGCCATGTTTAAGTGAATGAATATTTGACATTTTAAAATAATTTAGTTTGCAATCTGCTGCCATTTTATCAACAAACATGTCGAGGTAAGACAATTTTTATATTGTTTTTATAATAAATCTTAAATAAAGTTTTTATCAACTGAGAACTTGCTTTTGTCCGTGCGTAGAATCACGATCTGTGGTGGTTTTTTATTGTATCTAATATTTGCATTCCCAATCTAATTCTTATAAACTAAAATACATGCTTTTCAGTATTTTAATACTAATTGACGTATTTAAAAATTATTAAAAGAGGCAAAAAAATAATCACTTTGTTGCATTAATGTGGGTAGATTTCTTCACTTATCGACAATATTTTTCTTCTATATAAGTAGGTACCTACTTGAGTACTTTTAATTTTTTAATAGCTATTTCTTAATAGTTTAAAAGCGAAAGTAAATTTTTTTCGTTAAAAGAACTAATTCTCAAAATTTGAATATTATTTTATTCTATTTGAATAGACCGGCATGTTCGGTTTTTATTGTTAAGAGAAGTGCATTGTTTTGGGGTGTAAATCTTGCAAAATAGTTCCTGGTTTTTTGTAAGAAGAAATTAGCAAGGGTTTTCGCCCTTGGAGACTTCTTTACAGGCACCATAAATAATCTGCTTCTTTCACTTTCGTTTTGCAATTTTTTTTATCTCGTTTTTGACGAAAATGTGTCCTATGCTAATTTATATGAACAAGCTCCTATGCAGGGCTGGACTCCGTGTATCATAAAGGACATAATATTGAAGTTAAACATAATATAAAAAATATATATTTATAAAATATTAAGAAATAAACAGGGTGTCTGTTAGCTCAAATTTGTTTTTAAAGTTAGGTTTAACTTTTTAACTGGAACAGCAATTTGTAGCATTCTCAATAAATTGCTTTTTTTAACAATGCAGCCAGGTTTATTTCGTATCTTTTGCGTAAATTCCAAAAAATGTAATATCATGTTGGTATTCCCATATTTTTTTTTTCAATTATTTTGAGGTCAGTTTAACATACCGTGGGATAATTACTATGACTAGGTAAATCCGAAATCAGCGTTTATGAATGACACACTAAAATCAGAACTCTATTTCCTCGTCTATGAATATATAAGTCGTAACGCATTGAAATTATTAAGTTATTTCAATATATTTTTAGTGGGTATCTCTACAAAGCGGTAGGTATCGTTTAATTCTATAATTAGGTGACTCGAGTTACCGCAAGTTTTTTTCCACGTTTCAATTAGGCAAATAGATTTAGCTAGTTGTAGCATTAAAATTTGTGAAATTGTTTAAGAGGAACGTATGCGCGGCCCATTTCGACCATTTTTTCTATGTTTATTTTACAAATATAATGAAAAATAAAATAGAAAATAAAACATTGTTAAAAATGCATTTTTTCGGGTAGTATATGTATAAAAGACAAATTTTTGTTCCGCCATAAATAGGTAATTTATATTTTCAATTTACAGCTATCAATTTTTATTATTTATTTTATATATCATTATATTTCTATGATAAATATAGTAAAATAATATTTTTATTGTTTTTCATTTACTCACAAATAATTGCCCAAGATTCCTCTAAAATCATGAAACACTAAAATCTTTAATGGCCTATATCTTATAATTTTAAGCAAAAATAAATAAAGTAGCTCACATCTATACTAGATATTTGATATACCTTTTGATAATTTTTCAGTATGATTGGATATTTTGATCTCAAATTCAAATTTAAGATTTGAATGAATTTAGGTAGTTAGTTAATTAACGGAAGTTTAGAAGACGAAATATGATAACTATTTTTTTAATCATCTTACCTACCTCTCTCCGTCCAACCACTCAAATCCAAAACAATATTTTTTTGTATTACTTAATGTAACACAGCTCGCTGTGATTTCCCTGAATTAATATAATGCAATCTCGGTAAATTACTCAATCCGCCCCTGCTTCGAACGTTTTACATATTTAGATAAATTTACGACACCGTCCCTTTTGGGTACAGTTCTGTGTCCTGTGCGATCTTCACCCTTTGTGCAAGTAGCCCAGCATTGTCTGAGTCCACAAAGAGCCTAGTCCTGGGTCCTGGGCCACAATCATCCTTGTGGAGCAAGGCTATTTTTTGCCAAGGCACCGTAATAATGGTTTCTCCATTTAATTTTTTTTATTTTTTGCATATCTACAGCCTAAAACTAATACCCAAAATCTCAAGTTCAAAGATTTCACTTTCTTTATTGTAATATTTCTCCGAATACAGTAATTTTGAAATAATTACTCCAAAAATAGGGAAATTGGCATAACTAGAATTTGTAAGGCATTCCATGTATGTATACACAATGTTTTATGGGCGACCGGACAACTCGGAATGAAACCAACTCAGAACCCTCAGATAAGTCATTTTGAGTGATAAAAAAAATATATAAAAAATGGTTAAATAGGTTACGTTAAGTTAAAATTATCGACTTTTTACTTTAATTTTTCACAGCTTTTAATGACTTTTCAAGGAGGTGTTGAGTTGACTTTATTCTCAGTTGGTATGGAACCGTTTTATGCACCAATGGTACCTTAATCATAATCTGGTGTCTTTCTTATCAGAAGTTGGCTAACATCATGTCAGTCTTAATTTACTCAGTAGTATTATATCACGCATTTCTAATAAGTAGATTTTGAAGCAATGAACCATTTGGAACTGAAAAATAAATTTTTTGTTATTTTATAATATATTCAGGTATCCTTTTTTTGCATACGTTCAACGTGTAACCCATTGCATCCCCAACAATAGCGACGAAATGAGTTCCTTGATAACCGCATCGTAAAAAGCATTTAAACCCCTTCAGGCCGCACTGCAGTAACGGGGCATTGTCATTTTATGTTTGACTTTTTTTTTCTTCTCTTAAATCTTAAATATACAGTTTCTTTTCTTGAGAACCGGACAGAAAAAAATAAGCTAAAAGTGCGCTTTCCAAAACTGTTTTTTGTGTGTGTTTTTCATACATTTTTGAAAATCGTTTGGATCCTACGACGCACATTACAGAAGTATCTACTTAAAACCGTAATAACTACTAAACTAACAAAATAAAATGCTTTTGCTCCGTGGTACAGAATGTTTCGCCGTGTTATATAGGTTTGTAGTTAGAAGTAAGATTGTAGCGGCCTTGAGGTGATTTTTCACAAAAACGGCGCTACACAAGTCAAACAAATATTATTATTATTATTAGGGTATTCCATCCTCTGCCACGTGGCCCACATACATATCTCTTCATTCTTATACTTCTAGACGTTCTATTTTGAAGAGTTTTATTTCACGTGTACATTATTTGTTACTTACTTTTTATTTATTTGCTACCAGTTTTAAAACATCCGTATCATTAATATGAAATTACTAGAAATCTTAAAACTAATTTAATAACTATACAAGCACAGAAATTATTAGATTTTATTTGGTGGGAATAGGGGGACTATAATTTTTCTAGTTGGTATAATGTCCTATCCTCTCCACATACGGCCAGTTATTTCACCTTAATGCTGCATAATCATAAATATTATTCCAACTCTCTGCCGAAAGTATTTGAAAAACTAGGTAAATCAATCAAAGAATTAAATATTTGGTTTATTCGCTTCAATATTAGCTTCTGTAAAACTGAAACTTGCTACGAGTATAAAAAAAGCTTAAATTCAGCCACTGAATCCGATTTTCTACCACTTCTGCATTATGTATTTTCCTCTTTATAGTAAAACTCTGATTTATATTATTACTGCTTCTAAAATATCAAAATACAAAAATTCACACTTCACCATATAGATATGATATTATATGGGTATGTTTTTGTAGGTAGGTACCGTATAAAATAAAGCTATCCTCTCAAACTCCCCCTATCGCTGTCCGGCGGCCATTTTGCTTTTTATCAACCCCCTCCCCCTCACCAATAACCCCTCCCCCCACAGTCGCCGCTTTTTCGACGCAGACGCCGTTTTTTGCTCGATGCCACACTTAAAGAAACACCCACACACACAAGCGTCGCGACGTCCATAGTCCATAGGCTTTTCGTCAATAAATTCGATACGACGCCCGGCGTCTTGGAACAAAGCATCTCAAAATATTGATCTAAGATTCTCACTGCCAAAAGTATTATAGTGATTTATTTTTGGGGTATTATGCCGTGTTGCGCTTCTTCTTTAGCTAACGTTTCGGACAGCATTACAGGGTACATAATCGGGGCAGAAGTGTAATCGAAGATTGTGGTGAAGTGTGCGCTTCTTATGTATGTACACAGATGCGATATTATTTTGCCAGCTCCGACCATTAGTATTTATTGAAGAGAGATTCTATTATAAATTCCGTAATAGTTGATTCCCCAAAGTTGGTCCCCCGGCATACTTATATACAATGTGCAGTCGGTTTAGAGAAAACACAGTATAAGTTATATATTATATAAAAAATTATATAAACAAAATATAACTAAGTGTCTCCGATGAGGTGTGCAGAGAGCACAGACGAAAAACAAAACATACATTCATTCAAATACATAAAAGATAAAACCACTTGTTTATCACTTACTGTACATATCAGCATATGAGTTCAAAAAGATCGACAATGTAAATAAATTCGTTTGAAATCCATACCAACTTATTATAAAAGGTATTTTTGAAGACTATTTAAAGTTTTAAATTGGATAATAAATCACTAAAATTATAATATTACTAGCAGACCCGGACACACGTTGCTGTGGCTAACGAAATACAACGCCATTATCCAACCTTTATAACCAACGGTACCTATTAAGCTGCTTACATGTCAAATCCACCTAATATAATATTTTTAAACTATTATAATGATAGAGGTAGGAATTTTCCAACATTCCATCAAACCGGTCAAGATTTGCCAATTTTAAAAATATTATTTTAATTATTTATGTGAATACCGTTCAAGATTCCCAACTGCTCCCGTCTGGAGCCAGTGAGACTATGGCATCCCCGTTTGGGGTATGTTGTGTGGCTGAGCGTACTGGGGAGGCGAAGGAGTTGGTGAAGGGAATGTACCTGGCTATTCAGATCTGTTCACCAAACACGGCTAAATCCAATTCAAGCAACGTTTCAATTCTGAATTGTGGTCTTACGCAAGGGTGATACTGAGAGTATCTTCCACTCTAGAGCATGCCACAAATATACCTACTGTATATTATTTTTAATTAATGAATTGTAACATAACAGAAATTAATCAAATAAAATTTATTTGCGCACGGCGAGATTTGAACACGCTACATTAGGATTGCTAATCGAGAGTCTTACCCCTCGACCACGAAGTCTGTCTTTTTGTAATACGTTTGTTTAAATACTGTTGATAAGAAAAAAAACATTGGTACGCAATGTAAAATAACGTTTAGCGAATGATTATGCATGCATAATGTTCATATTTTTATTTGTATAATTTGTCCGTTTACGAAATCAAAATATGAAAAGTATTTCTGCCTCCAAAAACATTATTTCATTTTGGGATTCGTTCCAAAATAGTGAATCCATTTAAAATTGTCTATTGTAATATGTCAAGCGGGAATGATATTATTTTGTCCAGGTCTCAGGAGCTCAAATGATAAGAGAAGAATTCGACGTACCTACTTAATAAGTAGTATTTAAAAATTATTTACCTCTTTTTTTAATCAGTAGCAAATCATACTTTATGGCGCTGAAAAAAGCATATAAATAAAGTAACAGTAATAAAATCAAGTCGGGGGTAGATTTCTATCTGAGAGAAGGGCCTTGTCTAGGGCCATGGGGTGGGTGGTATGGTGGGCGGTATTGGGGGTGGTATCGGGGGAGTCGGGGGAGGGATGTTAGTACCTACTAAAGAACGCTTCGGCGGGGTGGTCATTCATTTTTACTGCCGACAAGGGTGGATTTTATTGAAGTCAGGGGCGGATTGAGAAATGATTTTGATGAGGTAGGTACCTACGAATGGGTTTTAATTTGAACTTTTCAGTTTAAAAAAAAAAGAAATTTTATAACCTAAGTACAAATTTACTACCAGGCTTGGCAAATCATTTCTAATTAAACAACAGAAACATAGAAACAAACAATTCGTTGTACCGATTGAATAATTTGTTGGCTGTTTAGTGGTTATTTCAAAGCTCCGTAGCTCATGTTTGAAATAACGGTGCGAGCTGAAATTAGATGTTAACGTATTTCAGATACTAAAAAAGTATTTTTCATTGAAAGAAACATGTGCACATAAAATGATTCAACCTCACAAAACTAACCAGAAGTAAGCAGAAAGAATAGAACGCCAAACAACTTTGTCTTGGCATACACACCTTGCCTCATTCACATTCTTACATCGTCTCACACACTCTTCTATTGTTCAGACTCTTGTATGGCCCAACACAACGTAATTTGATTCACTTGATCGTGGTATGTCTTCCTCGGGCGTCCCCAACTTTGGCACTCATATTTGCGTCATATGTTATCTTTACACTCCATTTATTCGCATTTTACCTCATTATTTTTATGTAAAAGTCTTCCAATAGGGACATCCGAACTTTGACAGCTGATAGCGGCCATTTATTCAGTCTGTTTTGCCAAATCACCATTGACGGATGTAGCGTTCAACAGCACGTGCAAATGATAAAATTGTTAAAAAAATTTAATTCATTGTTTAATAATAAAAACTCACGTGGGGGTGATGTGAACTGGCCACCGAGATGTGCGATTTAACCCCGGTAGACTTTTTCTTATGGAGCTTTCTTAAGTTGCAAGTCTATGCGAATAAGCCACAAACCTCGGCCTCACAGCGGCCCTCAAAGCCAACATAACCCATGCCATCGGTCAAATTCAGCCTGATTTATGCGCCAGAGTCATGGAAAATTGGACATTTCTGATGCGCGCCACCCAGAGAAGCCGCGGCGGGCATATGAACGATGTTATATCTCGTCCATAATAACATCGATAGGCCTGTCAATGAATAAAAAATTTCGATGATATCTCACACACGCTTCGTTTTATTTAAATTTAAAGATAGGAAGCGTTTAATTAAATTCTCTTTATAAACGACACATGCGAAAAACCAACACTAAAAATCGAAACATTGCTTGAATAAATTTTGGCGTATTTGGTGACCAGATCTGAATAGCCAAGTACTTTCCACATTACTCTTCCCCGTCTCCTACTCATCATACCTTCAGCCTCACAACACACTCCAAATGGAGAAGCCATGATTCTTCTTGCTCCAAACAATTGGGAGCAGTTGAGACTGCTGTGCGATATTCTTATGAAAATATTGTTACAACGGATCTCTCAGCTTCTCTGTAATATATTGTCGTACAACTATTTTATGGAGACAATAAAAATGAATAAATATTTATGCTCTAGTTAAAATAATGCAAATTCAATCCGCCCCTGTCCACCTTAACATTTTTCTCCCATTCCGATGTCCGCCCCCGACATTTCCCCATATTGATGTCGATCGGAATGTGTCCCGCCGGTTGGGATTATTCCTCACGAGAAAACCCCTCAGGATAAAAAAGATTAACGAATAAAGAATTCAAAATGGCAGACAAATACATTACTACCACCCGACATACATACATATATAATACATCAACTGGAGAGATTACTTTATATTACATGTTAATCCACGGATCTTACTGCTCTCATTGTTATAAATAATTATGACATCTTTATTTTGACGAATAAACTTAAGTACTTAAATCAAATATGGAATAGAATAATTACAAATCATGAATTATTTCAAATTGGTACCATTTTTCTTTTATCTTTAGTAATAATAAATGTGAAACTGCGTGTGTTTATTTGATACTCTTTCACGCATAAACCACTATATCGATTTTAAAAATTCTTTCACCAATAGAAAGCTACATTATATGCGAGTACTATAGGCTATATACAATGGTAAGCACTGGCGTTATAAAATTATAAATATTAATATATTATATTAATTATACGTTTTCTGTCGCTAACAAAAGCGAGTTATTGCTAACGTCAGAAAACAAATCATTGCCGTGGAAACGATGTTGATATATTTGCGGGAAATCTTAGTTAATACCTATCTATCTACATAAACAAAAATGAATCTCCGAAATGTTTGTACGCCCATAACTTCCGAACGACTGCAACAAATTGGTTAATTCTTTTTTTTTACTTCTGGTGAGCTCTGGCATTATGAAATTTAGGTGGAACGCGAGCTGTTTGAAAACTGAATGTACCGGGAATGAATGTATGGAATGCGGGAGGGTGGAGAGGGAGGGGGGATTATTGATATCCTACTAACAAGCGCTACAGTAATTTCCCTCTAATACCAAGCGAGCGAAGCCGCGGGTAAAAGTTAGAATTTTTATATTTTTAAAAGATAGAAAGGCGATTCTAGGTTTGCAGGAGAAAACAATGTACACAAAATAATGTAGTATCTCGAATCCATTAAGTCCCGGCAGTAAGCATTCAAAAATAAGAAGTAGAGATTTGTAGATACGAATGTTAGAGGGAGCGCGCCAATATTAAAAACGATAATAATTTCGTGAAAATGTTAAATTAAACACGAATTGTTTAAAATAGAGCAAAAATTTCGTGGGAAGTAGCATTTAATTTAACACTTTGAAGTTTTTTAATACACACAACTTTTAATAGTACACAACTGCTTACCCTATACAAATCTCAAGTGCGCCCCACGGTTGAATTTGGCAGCCACCTCTGGTCTGGAGCTCCAAAATACTTGAAAAATACCCTCGACTCTGTGCAGAAACGGGCGGTCCGTTTGATAGATTCTCCCATCTTAACGAACGGGTTGCAATCTTTAGAGCACAGGCGTCGGGTGGGAATGCTATCCATGTTCTACCGGTATTTCAATGGAAGATGCTCTGAGGAACTAGCGTCATTGATCCCTTCGGCACCGGTGCATAGTCGGGAGACACGCCAAACGCGCGCCCAACATATGTACACGGTTGACATATGTCACATGAGAACGGGTCATTTTTTCGACTCGTTCTTGAGTTCAACAGCTCGGCTATGGAACGATTTGCCGTCATCTGTGTTTCCTCCCTCCTACAACATGGGTCTCTTCAAGACCAATTTTCATTCCTTCCTCTCCTCAAAAAGACCCTCCACACAGCATCCCAGATGACATAGGCCCTGAGGGGAATTATTTTCCTCAAGGCCTCCTGTGTGGAGTTAATGTAAAAAAAAAAAAAATACACATAACTTCTAAAATAACAGAAAAAACGAGTCTCAACTCGACAATATTTTATGTCATAATAAATCCAAGTTATATTTATCGATTGATTGATATTTTATACAGCATCATTCTGCTTATAAATAATTCATTTCTGCCCAGCACCCCCGAAAATCTCCATAAATAAATGGCTAAAATGCATCAAAACAACTAACCCCTATATACTCGGCACTCGTTCGATTTTAGTACATAAACCTTTTATTTATCTCGCGTTTTCTATGGTTCTCCATGTACTAAAGGGGTGGAGTATGATAATATGAGAATAGAAAAGGGTTTATATTAAATAAAAGGGGTCGGTTGTTACGCGCTAACGATTTCAGGAAAATGTCTGTCAAAATGTGCTATTATTGATTTCAATTGAAGACCAAATAACGTAGGTACCTGAATAAATAAATCAATGTTTGTTTTGTAATTTATAATAGATGACAGATATTTTTTTTTGGTTAGTTAAAAAATTATTTTACTATGTTTATTTTACAAATACAATAAATAATAAAACATTGTTATAAAAGCATTTTTTGGGTAGTAATTTTAATGTATAAACGACAAATTTTTGTTCTGCCGTAAATAGGTAATTTGTATTTTAAGTTTACACCTATCAAAATGTTTTTTTTTTATTAATTTTTATTTTTTTTTTATGTTTCATTATATTTTTGTGATAACTTTAGTAAAATTATTTTTTATTGTTTTTCATTTACTCACAAATAATTGCCCAAGTTGCCTCTAAAATCATGAAACACTAAAAATTTTTATGGCCTATATATTATAATTTAAAGCAAAAATAAATAAAGTAGCTCACATCCGTACTAGATTTTTAATATACCTTTTGATTACAAAAATAATTTTTCAGTTTGGTTGTGTGTTTTAATCTCAAATCCAAATCTAAGATTTGTATAAAACTGACCGAAATGGGCCGCGCATACGTTCCTCTTAAGCTCCATAGCATCCAAAGAATGTGTGCGTAGTTGGGGCACAAGCTCTGCTTCAATTAAGGTTTATTAATTATTTAGTCTGTGGTTATTTAATTACTTACGTAAAAGCAATAAAACTAACACCGAATCTTTCCGAAATGGAAGAATTTTATTCCGTAATCATCAATAACAAGTCTTCAAACCGCTGATGTGCTGTTTCATATTCAACAAGCCCACAGGCGACTTCTTAATGGCTTTTTAATTTGTTTTTTTCGAAATACGTGACAAAACAACGCTTTGATACCTTCAAAAATGTAATTAGTTTTTTTTTCCTAGAATATTAACAACTGATTTCTTGATAAGAGAATCATTATTTCACAACATGATGTTATTTCTGCCATATCACTTGACTCACCATTAAAGCTTGCTTTAGGCGGATGTTAAAACTTGTATTTAACAATGGCTCGAAGTTCATTAGTAACATTAAATAATAAATATTTTAATGTTTAATAATAATTTCAAGTAATTAATAGTAATAAGAAATGTGTGAATATTGAAGTGTTATGAAATTATTGACGTGTTATTGAAGTGTTATGAAGTCGACTTGGATATTCGTCATGAAGAATTCGTTCCAAGGCTGTACATTTGCATCATCACCGAATCGGGAACTTTGTTAAAAAGAACATGTAATACACCAAATTCAAGCAAATCATTAATATTAGACATATTTTTAATGTTTTTTTCTTTTGTTACAGTATGATGGGGTGGGATTCTGGCATGCTGCGGGCACCGACTCTACCCTGGGCTTCTCTGCATCACATCGTAAGTTTCTTCATCTAATTATCTTTTCTGATATCTAATTATGTTTCAGTAATACAACTTTGCAATGTTCTAATATGTACTTTCCATTCTTCATTCCAGAAGCAAGAGCCAATAGAGCCAACGATGGTCAGTGGATTTATGTCCAGTCACTCCGAGGGTTTCCACAGTTCTTCTCCTTCTTCATCTTCGCGTGGATCTCCTTCGGCTCCTCGCAGTCCTCCCTTCCGCCCCCTCACGCCACCAGGCTTCGAGTCGTCCCCCGCCCAGGGCAGGCCGACCACCGCACAACTAGCCGCGGAGGCCGTCACCCCTCCCAAGTCACCATCTCCTTCTCCTCCATGGACCAGCAACTCCGAGGGTATGCCCAGCCCGGTAGAGTGTAACCTCGACAACGAGGAAGAACCGGGACTCCGCGTCCCCGCTGTCAACTCCCACGGGAAAGTCAAGACATTCAAATGCAAGCAGTGCGAATTCGTCGCCGTCACCAAGTTGAACTTCTGGGAACACACCAAGAGCCACATCAAACCAGAAAGAATGCTCAACTGCCCGAAATGCCCATTTGTTACCGAGTACAAACACCACTTGGAATACCACATGAGGAACCATCTCGGGTGCAAGCCGTTTCAGTGTCCGCAGTGCTCCTACTCCTGCGTCAACAAGTCCATGCTCAACTCTCATCTCAAGTCTCACTCGAACATTTATCAGTACAGGTGTGCCGATTGCAACTACGCTACCAAGTATTGCCACTCTCTCAAGCTGCATCTCCGTAAATACCAACACCAGCCAGCCATGGTATTGAACCAGGATGGAACTCCGAATCCTCTTCCCATCATCGACGTTTATGGAACTCGTCGTGGACCTAAGCAAAGGTGCCTAAACAAAGAAGAGACCATTAATAATAATAATAACAACAGTATGCAACCTCACCATCACATGTTCCAGAATCCATTTGCGGTAAACTTCCCCTACGGATCTCTAATGCCGCACTCGATGCTCTTCCCTAACGGTGGTCTACCCAAGAGCCCGATGAATGACAAAAATAACTATGAACGGCACTCTTCCCCTTCTCCAAATCACGAGGAGCATCCCATGAGAGGAGTTCACACCCTGTCACCACATCTTCTGATGCAGCAGAGATTTCTTAACGAGCTGAATCAGAGCCAGCAAAACTTCCTTACCTCTAATACGACACTTCCCGCTACTTTGCCATCGAGCTCACCCGATGCTCATTCCGCGAGGTCTTCATATTCTCCTCCTCTGAGCAACCATTCCTCTCCGCACGTGTCTCCGAGAGAATCACCTCGCGAGGAGCCAGCATCTGACGCATTGGACCTGACGAGAACGTCTTGCAAACAAGAAATAGTTCACAGCCCTACACCACTGACTCCAACAGCAAATTTGAAGAATCGTCGCAAAGGACGCGCCTTCAAGCTGGATCGATCCGTTCCAAGAGTAGAGCAAGCCGGAGACAACCACGAACGTGACATCCCAGATATCTCAAACCTCTTGAAAAATACGGAACCAGAACGGATGGAGATTCAAGTCGACATCCAAAACCACATCTACGAAGCCGCTAAAGATCAGTTTGAAGCCGACAAGGGAAACCAAGCCACCAGCAACAAACCTGCTGAAGAAGTCGAAGTCAAAATTGTTAAAGCGCCAGTCAAAGAGTCCTACGATTGCCAATACTGTGATATCGTTTTCAAGGACATCATCATGTACACCATGCACATGGGCTACCACGGGTTCAAGGACCCCTTCACTTGCAACATGTGCGGAGAAAGAAGCACAGATAAGGTATCATTCTTTGTCCACATTGCCAGGTCTCAACATTCTTAATTTTATTAATTAGATCATAAAGAAAAAAAACAATTAGTTTTATGGAGGCTTAATGTAAGAAAATGGCGTAAGATCAAATATCCTCTAGTCAAGTTCAAAAAATGATAATTTTTCTTTATAATTATGTTTTCAAGCCAAAATATGTTACAAAGATGATTTTGAAAATACTTTGCATTTAATGCTAGGGTGCATTTAGCATTGAGTCGTATTAATTTTAAATTGGTAGCTGCATTTTTGTTAAGCCATGTTATTTTCACTAATTTAAAGCTAAAAGTTGCAGTTATTTGCGCTAAAATTGTGCATAATATATTATTAACCATTTTATACTTAGAAATTCATTTTGTAAATAAAAACCTTCACGTTCGGATAAACGGGTATACCTACGCATGATTTGACAGAGGTTTTTTTAGGTTCGTAGAAAGGCAACAATTTGTTTCAGTTATTTTATAAGTTACAACAGAGTAACTTGGTTTTGCCTGGTATTTTTGAACCACCTGGTTTCGTTTCAACTTAAACTTCATCAGGGCTTAATAAAACTTTGACGATGCCTTCGAAAGGCGACACAGCTGCCAAGCGTACAAATAAGCTAACTTTTAAAATATTTCAATAAATTTATTTGACTTAGTTGCATGCAACAGTCTACAAATCTATGAGATGAGCTCATCTGCCCTGATGATGGACACTGTAACGCTGTCCGAAACGTTGGCTAAAGAAGGAGGTAGCGAAACACGGCATAACACCCCAAAAATAATAACAAAAATACTTTTTGGCCGTGAAAACCTAAAAACATACCAGTCTACAAATCTGGTTATACCGAACCCGCTTATATCAAAAGGTTGGCTATAACGTGCAAAAGTCCTTTTCCAGTTTGACTCGAAGCGAAATATGGCAGGCGTCAATACTATATTTTTGAGTATTTAAATAATATATATGTTCAAGTGTGATAGAAAAATATTTTTATAATACTTGCATAAAGTAAAGCTTTTCGTGTTGCGATTGTATACCTACTATAAAAAATACTTTTAAGATTAAATAAAATTTATTTATGTTTCGTTTTTCAGTCATGATTATTTCTAGATGTATTCCAATAATAATTATTGGAATTATTCTTATTATTATTATTATTGAAATAATGTTATTAGAATAAAATTAACAAATTTTCCGAAGCTTAAGTTGTACATAAATAAGTACCTATAATTATATAAAAATATTTTACTATCACATAAGTTGGTACTTTGATGAATTTACTATATAAAACGATGATTTTAAATATGTACATACAGATATGTAATTTGTATGATTTTTGTGCATATTTTCCATTCTTTTCTATTTTCTAATTTTTCAAACCTTTTGATTTTATTTTAAATCCTTTTGATTCTTGTAAATATTTTGATGAAATTTTTTCAGATATGAATTTTGTAAATATTGCTGATTTTTCTAAATTATTTTTGAGGGGGCCAAATATGTTTACATTTACTATAAGCAAAAGACTGAGTACAGTATTATTATATGAGCGTTGTGGTGGAGGGTTTTCGTTGTACAGTAAAAATGCTTTAATACGATCATTTACACATGTTGTAAATTATACGTGTTAAACGGGTTTCACTAAATAAATGCTATTGATATTATTTTATTTTTAACATTGTTTCAATGCTTTTAAAATGACAACAGGATAACCACCAGTATTTTTTTTTGTTTTCAAAAGTTAAATTCTATTAAAAATGTTCTTTCGAATATTGTTGAAAGAAAACTTATTTTTTCGTTGATACTTCAAACAATGTATGATATTAAAATAATCATATTCATTTATTTTTATTTGTTTTTCGACTTTAACATGTTGAACATATATATATATACAAATATATATTTTTTTTAATTTAATTTTTTAAAATACCAAATAAATACTTCTACTACAATATCCTCGCCAGATACTTAGATTTAGTAAAAAATATAATAGAATCTGCTATATAAAAGCATTTGTAAGTATTTTTAATAATTAGTAATATAGTATGGCGTTCCAAAAAACCTTACTTAAGAAATATTTGTAAAGCCGTATTTTAAGAAAAAAGTAAAAAATTATCGTGCTATTTTTTTGTTTTGTTTTTGAGTGCATTATAATAATTAGTGTGCATGAGCCTTTAAGTTGAAATTATATCCAGAATATTGTAAATTCTTTTAAGCAGATTGTATTATTTATGAATAAAATTAACATATATTCTTAAAAAGGTTTTTATCAATGTTTAGCAAACCTTTCCCACTCCTGAAAATTTTCCTGTGGTACAAAGTGCCCATGAATTTTGGATTTATTTAAAAAAATAAAAGACAATTTTAGAGATGGGTATGGGTAGCCCAGGTGGTTTGCTACGTTTGGTGACTTAGCAGGGGTGCCCGGTTACATGGGGTAAGGTTTGTCCGGGACTTTGCAGTTGCGGCTGCCCACCTACTACGTGGCGGGCCGGATCGCGAGAGAATGGTTCAGGGTAACCTTTTGACTTTTTGGAAACATCGTATTACACCGCAGTGGAAGGGAAGGACGTCGTATATTTTTACCATCATATATTTTTCCTTCCCAAAACTTCTTCTTACTTTCCTAAAAAAACTCCACGTAGCATCCTCAAAGATGATTTAAGCACTGAGGGAAATTATTTTAATCAGGGCATCCTGTGTGGAGCAAATGTAGAAATAAATTAAATAATAAAATTAGATAGAGCCTAAGAAATCTCAATAAATTGTACATCATCCTTGAGATGATTTTTCACAGAAATGGCGCTCTACAAATTAGCCATTATTGTAAGTATATTATTCAAATGCATTCATACCCACTAGTATATGATTCAAATACATGTATACCCACTTCACGTAATGTGTAGGTATATGTCACATAAACATAATACTATATATATTCCTACGCCATGTAGCTAGTTGGTATATAACTATACAGTTTGCTTAGGTACTTTCTATGCGTAAGCTGCCAAGGTATGTATTTATTTCCTGGTACCTATTCAAGTACATAGGGGAGACGCGTGCAATGCAAGACACGGGGCACAATCCCCTTCTTAATCAAAAGCACGCGCGAGGGGCGCGCGCTGAACTTCGCGGGTCGGAGAAAATAACAAAAAATCGGGAAGCATTAAACCGCTCCCCCCCCCCCCTCCTCAGGCCCGCCCCACACATCTCTTCTTCCGCAGGGTTGTTCCTTCACTAGCGACACTGTGCACAGTGGGGCCCGAGGGGACCCGAACGGCTTCCTGTTTAAAGGCCCCAAAAAAATAATTGAGAAATCTGCCTGACATATGACCCCGGAACACGTGCTGAGGTGGAGCAATCCAGGGGGTCTTAAATTCTTGAGAAATGGGACCAGGTTGAAAATTTTAATTAATTATTTTAAAATTTTAATTATTATTGTAAAATCAAAGCTCTCCTTTTCAGACCGTCGTTTCCATAAAGCCGTGAGCTTCTTTAAATGTTTTTGCTTTAAATTATAAGATATAGGCCACTAAAGATTTTAGTATTTCATGATTTTAAAGGCAACGTGGGCAATTATTTGTGAGTAAATAAAAAACAATAAAAAATATTTTTACTGTATTTATTACAGAAATGTAAAATAAAAATTAAGAAAAAAAATCATTTTGATAAGTGTAAATTTAAATACAAATTACCTATTTACGGCGGAACAAAAACGTGTCTCTATACACTAAAATTACTACCCAAAAAAGTGCATTTTTAACAAAGTTTAATTTTTTATTTTATTTTTCATTGTATTTTTAAAATAAATATAGTATAATAATTTTTAATGCTCTTCATTTACTCACAAATAATTGCCCAAGTTGCCTCTAAAATCATGAAACACTAAAATATTTAATGGCCTATATCTTATAATTTAAAGCAAAATTAAATAAAGTAGCTCACATCCGTACTAGATATTTGGTAAACCTTTTGATTACAAAAAAATCAGTTTGGTTGGGTATTTTGATCTCAAATGCAAATTTAAGATTTGTATGAAACTGGCCCAAGTGGGCCGCGCATACGTTCCTCTTAAGATCATTTCATAATAACTATCCAGTCGTAGAGTCCTAAATTCTTTAGTCTTTCAATGAAAATATCATTAGTAATGGAGGGTAGTAAATGTAACATTAGTTTCCTGACACTGTATACAATGACATACGACAACATTCGTTGATTTAAATTATGGTGAAATTTAATTAGAAAAGTTTTTCTCCCCTGAAACTAAAGAAATCTGAACAACTTCGGCGAACATACAAAAATAATCTGTATTTTCCTCTATAAAACTAAGTCTCCTTTGAATTTGGACATCTTGCTCGCTTCAATTTTGCATATTTTAAAAATGCCTTCCTGAAAACGTCCCCAAAACATTTCAAATGATTCCAACACAAGAAACAAAAATCCTACAAAGAAAACTGCCCTCTACGCCCAAGGATTTAAAATTCAAATTTCACTCAGGTGAGTTACGACGTTTAGGGTTTTAAATGGCAAAGCACGCGTTTCCTTGTTCCTAAAATAATCGTTTTTAGGGAAGCGTTTTTGGATGAAGTTGAAAAATAACAAAAAATAATTGACATTTTGTAGCGGCTGTTGGTTTAGGATTCTATGGAAATAAAATGGATGTCGGTAAACAGATCGGTTAGCAACAGCAGCTTTATATTTTCTAAGCAGATGTTTTTTTCTAATCGATTGAAATAGAAAACTAACTTGTGCAGTTAAATTATGCATTTTGTCAGAATTTTAGACACAAAATCATTTATTGGCGTAGTTTTTTTAGACAACATGTAATACATCGTCAACTTTCTAATTAAAGTGTGTTTTTCGGAAGTGACCTGCCAGGTAAGTATGTTTCTGTATCTTTTTGTAAATAGTTAAATTAGATCGAACCTAGGAATTCTCAATAAGCTGAACAGCGCCTTGAGGTGATTTTTCACAAAAACTCGCTCTACAAATTATCCAATTATGATTATTATTATTAATACAATACATACCTACATTGAAATTAGTTTGATTTGCCTTGCCTGGCTTTGGAAATAAAATGGATTTTACTTCCGAATTTTTAAAAACAGTAAAAATTAAAAAATTTACTAATGCTTAAATACCAAACTAAACTACTATGTGATATATTTTTTAAACAAAAATTTCGTAAGTACTTATAAAATACTAAATGGTCGACCGCAGACTTTAATAATAATAACTTATAACTAACTAAATTCGATAATTTTTAGATCGCCGTTTTTGTGAAAAAATCTCCTCTGTGCTGCGCTGTACACTTTATTATAGGTACATGTTACAATCTATCTAATTTTATTATTTACAAATAGATATATAAAACGGTGACCGGACAACTCAGAATGAAATCAACTCAGAACCACATCAGAAAAGTCATTAAGAGCGATGATAAAAAAATATTTTTAAAATTGGTTAAATAGGTTATGTTAGGTTAGTGTTAAGGGCTATTTTAAAGTTACTTTTTTCATGGCTGTTAATGACTTTTCAAATAGGTGTTGAGTTGACTTTATTCTGAGTTGGCATGGAACCATAGAAAACATAGGTACTTACCTGGCAAGTCACTTCTAACAAACACATTTTAATTGGAAAGTTTATGCTTGGTGAAGATACGACTTTGCACTCGGAGGACTTTGTATTTAAAATACCGGACATTGCATGATTTTGCTTTTGCTACTATTTATATTAAGTTTATGAAAAGATTAGTGGTATTCTATCCTCTAAAAATATTTCATCAGCTTTCGAACTCAACTTGTACTTATTTGTATGCACCCAAATTGTAACAACTAACCTACTTTACAATATTTTCAGCTCTCTCATTTCAAATATCAATGTTTTTAAACCAACTCTATGTACTGACCACCTACCTTATAATCAAATGCAATAATAATACTTTTATTTCTGCTATACATCTATTCCTGTTTTATCTATATTGTGCGTCAAATTTTAACTCTTATTCTATTCTTGTTCATTATATAGACCGGTTATCATGTATAAAGGTTTATTTATTTTTTCTTTGTAATTTAATTACTTAAAATAACATAATTTCTGTACCTATTTTTTTACAATGGCACTACTCCGAAATTCAAACACGAGAAATTATTTCTCTATTGAGTTGGGCAGCTTGTTAACAAGAAATTAATATATTGTAATTAGTTTTAAGAACCATATTGTTAACCTTTAAATAAAAAAAAATTAAAAAAAGTACAGTTGATATTTATTTTGAAAGGCTGTCAATTGAGGACTGTTTAGGACTGGTGAATTTTTGAGTGTAGATTCGGTTGTGAAAGGTGGTATAAAATCCTAATATTTGTATATATGAATCTTGAATCAGCCGGGAATGAAACGCCAAAACACTGTACTAAACTGCCCGTCTCGCCGATTCCCCCGCGTGATAAAGTAGATATATGAGAGACCGCCATACAACTCTGCCAAGACAGACAGTCCTTGCTACATTCACATTCATACAACATCTCATGCATTCTTTTGTGTTATCCAGATCTTGACAGGGCCCGATTCAAGTATTTGATTCACTTGGTAGTGCCACGTCTTCTTCGGGCGTCTCCAACACCAATTTACCATTCACTTTCACGTTATGTAGAAATTCTCTTTCTCTTTACACTTCCTTTTTGACGTGATAAGGTTTATATAAATTTATATACATCGATGAACGCCGGCTGCACTCACGAAAAAGCATGAGTCATTGTCACGTTTCACGTTCCGCCTGAGCCTTGCGTGCAAGCGAGAGCGCGTAACAAGCGTTCGGCCTAAGCGTTCTGCGTAAGCGTTCGGCTTGTGACGCATCTATCTCTCTTCCACTCCATTGTTATCATGTGACGTTATGACGTAAAATTATCGTCCGTAAACCGACTTTACAGACAACCAATTTTTTTTTATTAATCATAAATTATAAAGCTATTATAATAGGTTCCTACATGCCCAAACTACATTTACAATGTATCTAACCAAATAAATAAAAAAATAAATAAAAAAAACATAAAAGAGAGGTCTAGTTTTTTAAAGTTTATACATGGTAAAAATCCCGATTATTACATATTTTTTTATCAGTTTTGTAAAGACTAACTCTCTACCGCACAGTTTTAATTTCATGGGCGTATCTGTCTAACAAAACGCCCCAGATAAAAATCATAAAAAAGCGCGCTGCCTATCGCCGCGGGGCTGACTGATTATTTTTTATCCGTCATTCAACCAATCCGGTCTCGCCGCTTTTTCTCTCAAACAAAATGGCGGCAGCGGCGCTAAAACATATTAAAACATCTCCCTTCGATCTATTTTTCTAATAATGCACATGGAATGGGGGACATTTGTTTGTCGTCTCCCCCAAAATGCACACAGAAATGGGATACATTAACGTGCGCGGCGCATTACGACTAAAATAGAAAAAAAGGAAAAAATGTCACCGCTTGAAGTAGGAACTGGGAAGGTAGGTACCTACTGCAACTGCCTGATGTTATTTCGTGAACAAGGCTATTATTATTTAGGCACGTGAGTTTAATGAGCTTTTTTTGGGCAGATGAATCTCTTTAAAGCTTCAGGAATGTTTCAAATGAGAGCTTTAAGTATAGGAAGCACTGAACTTTTCCTATGTAGGTATACACCTATATGTTCTTATAATGTAGTTAGGAAAAATCGTGACCGGAGACGAAATATGGGCTCATTTTTTTGAACCTGAATCAAAGAGGCAATCAATGGAATGGCATCACACAAACTCACAAATGAGGAAAAAATACAAAACTGTGTGATCGGCGGGGAAAGTTATGGTGATGGTATTCTAGATGTGACCTTGCTTTTTACAACACTATGATACATGCCCTTGTAGAATGTATTGAAAAGTAACAAATTAATCGTCCATAATGTGGTTTTCAACTTGTGTAATTGCATTTATTTCTTGACAATTAAAGGAGAAAAAAAATAAGGGCCTTACTTTTTGACTGTATATCACATGTTTGTGAAAGCCCGTTTATATATATATTAATATAAATATATTTATTTCTCTATTTTAGCCAATTCATAGAAACAAACGGTATGCAAAAATGAAGTAAAGTATATTATACCTGATGTTGACAAATTTTCTAACAAGTCGCCTTTATTTACTTATTTTTATTCTGCTTTAATAAAATATCTGTTATTATAACAACCCCTACACCCTACTCCCTCTGTACCACATTCTTTTTTTTTTGTTTTAACACATAATTCTATTCTAGAACTAAATACTAGTTTTTATCATACATACTTGGTTTAATATACATTCTTATTCTGTTATTAGGTATTATAATTACCCTCCTCTGTACTACTGTATGACCTTATGTATCACTTGATTGTAAAAGCCACAATGGCGTTCAAATAAATAAATAGGTAGAGATCTGCATTATGTAGGTACTAGCTGAAGTTCCAGGCTTTTTCAATTCGCAGAGTTTTCGAAATCAGATGATACATACTGTAATTTTCCTCTTATTTTGAACGTCAAGTGTGCAAAATTTAATCAAGAAGTGTCGTAAGTTGTCGAGAAAAGGGACGGGCGTAGTTTTTTTAAATGTCGTGTGAACAGTGACTTTCTTCTTGTTTAGAAGATTAAGTGTGGAAAATCTCCATTTAAATATAACGAATTTAAAGATTCATATAAAAATCAAATCCACAGACACTTTTCTTCATATAATGTACATAAAAGATAGATAGGTTCATATATTTTTAGGTTATTTGGTACGTAAACAATAAGGGCGGACTGAACGGAGTAGAGAATTGCAAATAGATAGTTAACCCTAGAAGCGAGGATGGCAGCCCACAATGGAGGGTTGGTACCAACCCTAATGTATAGGAAAGAGACTTGGAACTGGCGGAGAAAGGAAGAAAATAGACTAAATGCTGTATAAATGAAGAAAGTGCAGTAGGTAAACAAGATTAAGAAAGGGACGCTGGTTTGGGCGTGCGGAGCGAATGAACGAAGATATTAGACAGACTGTGAGATGTGTTGCGAAAGTGAATGGTAGAAGAAGTAGGGGACGTCCGAGGAACACATGGCACCATCAAGGGAATGAAATACTTGAGTCAGGTCATGTCAAGAATGAGACAATGCGTGAATGTAAATGAAGCAAGGAGTGTGTGTGTCAAGACATCAATGTGGTGGTTTACCCTCTCTGCCTAATTCTCCGGGGAACTAGCGAAATGGTTGGTTAGCTAGCTTATATCCCATATAATTGGCACAAATAATGACGGCAGCAAAAAAAATCCTTGAATACATTATGTTTTCTTCTAAATATATTCGGCTAAATATTTTACTGTCGAAATATTATTACCCCAAAGAATGTCGACAGAAAAATGAAAGCAATACTGAAAAGTGTTGACAGTATTTAGTATTTAGAATACGTGGATGGATGACGGAGATAGTCGATGACGCCTGCGTGATGGCTGATGACACACAGCCGACGTTTCGGTTGTGTTCCGAACACGCCTTCGTGACACGCGTCGAATGATGACTTGTAAAAATGCTGAAACCCATCATAACAACTGCAAGAGATGAGATGAACGTCATTAAGAGGCTCCAGTGGACTTTTGTGTCTTCAACTTTCAACTAATCGATTTGACTTCGAGCAGCGGCCTGCGTTGCTACATTACCAAAGATACAGACAGATCATTTTAACGAGGACACTTTTGAATGTTTTACCTAGTTAACTAGTTTGGAACACTTACACGCAGTCCATTGAGGAAGGAATGAACACTGGTTTTGAAGAGATCCGTGTTGTAGAAACGAGGAAACACAGAGGCCGGCAAATCGTTTCACAGCCGAGCACAAGAACGAGTCGAAGAAGCGACCCGTTCTCATGTGACAAATGTCAACCGTGTACATATGTTCGGCACGCGTTTGGCGTGTTTCCCGACTATGCACCGGTGCCGAAGGGATCAGTGACGCTAGTTCCTCGGAGCATCTTTTATTGAAATACCGATAGAACAAGGATAGCATTCCTCGGCTGTTTATCCTTTGGTACCTCGCTACTCGCTAAGTACCTACGTAGGTTTCGTATTTTAAATTTCGTATTTTCCTATTTTCGGATTAAAATCAAACAAATTACGAACAAAATCAAAGTATTTTCGTTTATTTTTTATATTTGGGGTGTTATGCCGTGTTGCGCTACCTCCTCCTTTAGCGAACGTTTTGGACAGCTTACAGTGTCCATCATCAGGGCAGGTGTGTGATTTATTTATTGGTAAGAGACAAACAGCTTATACATAAAATATATTTTTTTATTTTTTTTATTTATTGAATATAATGGTACAGAGTTTACATGGTTTTTTTATAAATTAAATAAAGTTTTTCTTTTAAAAATACATTAATTAATAAGTATTACACCTTTTTTTTGAGCAGAGCTCGTGTGAAAAAGGCGGAGAAAACGAATGTAAAGTACAATTTAACAAAGAAAAAAAAATAGTATTTTTATTTTATGTGTAAAACAAAAGAAAGGAGAAAAATAAAAAGAGAAAAAGGATATCCGTTACTACAATTGTGATGAGAAGTATAGTATTATAAGATGTAGTCATAATAATGTGTTTTTATTGATTTTTTGAATTTTTTATAATTAGTTTCCAATCTTAGATTAACTGGTAACTGGTTAAACCATTTCACTCCAATATATTTATAGAATTGTTGGGCTGTGGTAGTGTTACAACGCGGGACAGTCACAGAGCCAAGTAGATATATATATACAAAAAAATTTGTATATATAGATACATATATACAAAATTAAATTAAGTATAGCCAGAAGGGTCTCCTGTTAAAGTTACTTGGAGATGGAGTTTTATGATGATGATGATGGACATTGTAACGCTGTCCGAAACGATGGCTAAAGATGAAGGTAGGCAAAGATAAATAACGAAAATATTTTTATCCGTGAAAATCTAAAATCATAACCAAAAATCAGTGTCACTTATCCACTGGGCAGTTTAAGTATCCCTTTTAAATGCTATTTTAGCGAATTTGGTCCACCTAGGAAAGAAGGGTGGTTAGAAGTGCAGTGAAGGGTGGAGATATTGGCAGTGGGCAGAGGCAGAGGTAGAAATAGAGAGTATGGAGGTAGGTAACAGTTAATAGTTAGGGGTGGCAGACGACATCTGCGGTTACAAAACAACAAACACTCGAGTGCTGATTCATAACCAGCTGACTACATTACAGCTTAGGTACCTATTATTACAAGGTATTCACATAATATATGGCTGATGACTTGTTTTAAATTAAGTCAAATTTAATACAAAATAGGTTCTGCAAATATTATACAGGTAGATAGATGCTTACTGTGGAATAAAGTGAAGCGGATAATACATTTAAGATAATAGGGATATTTAAAAAAGATTCTCGTAGTATATAATTAACCAGTAACTCCATATTAAAACTAAAAACGGCGGCACTCTTGAAACGCACGGCGCTGAAAAAGAAGAAGATGGAGAGATATGTAATTACGAATGTTGGACAGAGCGCGCTAATATTTTAATTCGTAAAATAGCAGCGAAAATTGCGAAAAAGCTTAATAAAACATGACTCGTTTAAAATAGAGCAAAAATCTCGTGGAACGTATCTTAAGTATCATTTAAAGAAACATTGTGAATTTTTTCACAAATATAACTTGTAAAATAAAAGAATAGACTTGTTTTGAATAATTTTCGGAGCATACTTTGCGATTTTTTTCTATCGAGGGAATTTCATATAATTTGCGTTTCGGCGTGGAACTTATGTAGATATTATCTTCAAAAATAACATATATTTTTTTAAGAGCTTAAAAACTTCAAATGTTTAAGGGAGATATGTAAGAAATCGGTCGAAATTCGAATAGTGGACCCTTAAGGCGCCGTATCCTCGCTCGAAAAGAAGATGGAGGAATATGTAATTACGAATGTTGGAGAGAGCGCGAACGATAAAATTGAAACGAAAATGTTTAATAACTCGTTTAGAATAAAGCAAAAATCTCGTGGGGTTGTCTAAAACAAGAAGGCGGTAGCGCAACACGGCATAACACCCCAAAAACAAATAACGAAAATACTTTTGGCCGTGAAAATCTAAAAACGTATCAAATGTCTGCTTTCTCATGATAAAAAATAATAAATTACACGGAATAAACTATGTTACAAGTGTATTTATTCATGTAGGTAAATTTGACCTATTATTGGGCTTTTTATATAGAAATATATGATTGGGCTTCTGGGGATAAGAGAGATTTTAAGTACCTACTATTAAAAACTAACAGACAATCTATAAAGAATATAAAATAGATATCATTTATGTTAGTAGCATTCGCGCAGCAACAAAGAACATTCGGGCCGAAACCTCTGTCGTTGATTTATGAATAAAATATGAACGTTTCACGGTTTTAATATAAAGTAATAAATCACCGAACCGGTCGGCAACAAAGGGGAAGGGAAGCGGCGTGAACAATTATTAATAACACACTTCTGCTTTCTGCTAATTACCTGAAAACAGAAAAAATATGGCGCCACTATCATTGGATCCGCGTGGCCTTGTTAAAAATGAATCTATAAAATGTTAGCGATTGTTGTGTTTTTTCGCGGTTCCCCCCCGTTTTCCACTCAAAAACAATATTCCGGAACGATGGTACTACAAGAGGTCTAGCATGGTCGCTCGGTGTACAAATATGGACTACATCGGAACCTAGATAACTATGCTGAAAGACTTACTCACTCAAGAGAAGTCTCACTCGCCAAAAAAGACACATTTCATTTACATCTTTAATTAATCTTAATATAAGGCCGAAATTCACGAGAAGACCTGAAACTTTATGGATCGATTCTTAGCGTAGATAATAATGCTAGTTTTTCAAACCAACTTCAAGAATGACTCGCTAATATAATAAATACTGCAACCATGAAGACTTGGATATATTTTTGAATTCAATCACTACCTTTAGAGAGAACTTGCACTTGCATATGCCTAACGATCTCCTCACTTAAGAGGAACGTATGCGCGGCCCATTTCGGCCCGTTTCGAACAAATCTTAATTCTGGATTTGAGATCAAAATACCCAAGCAAATGAAGAATTACTTTTGTAATCAAATATCTAGTACGGATGTGAGCTATTTTTTTTTTGCTTTAAATTATAAGATTTAGGACATTAAAGATTTTAATGTTTCGAAATTTTAGAGACAATTTGGGCAAAAAAATATTATAATATTTACGTAATTGCTTAGCGTTTGACATTTCGTAGTGTCATTTCATAGAAAATACCTCCAGCGTTGCCATCGTACATCGATTTCTTATTTATTCCCTGTCAATATCGGCTCGGCTATCAACAGTGAAACTGTGCTAGAGATGTCGATATAAAATCATCAGAAGTTGCGCCCATCGATCCGATATTATAAAGTTATCGTATCTTTATCTTTCCCATCTTTAGCTGTAAGTAGCTACCTATTTATTTATCCGTGATAAATGGATTCTATGGTGGTATTATATCCACTTCATTTCTCTCCTAAACAGCATTTTAAGATCTGATAAAATTCTTGCAAGACTAGCTAAACCCGTAACGCAATGGGGCGACAACGAACTTTTCACTGCGAACGTTTCGTAGTGTAACATCATTTCCACATAATATATATAGACAATTGATCGGACAACTCGGAATGAAACCAACTCAGAACCATCTCATTTAGGGTGATAAAAATTTATATGTAAAAAATACGAGTGTGCTTTAGATCACACGACTGAGAGGAAGAGAGAAAGAAAATGTGCGCGCGTACTGCGCTCTCTTGCTCCTACAGTGTGATACAGACAACAGGCCTGTACCTTGTCTTAGACATACGAAACTTAACAGGCTATGAGAGAAAGAGAGAAAGAAAATGTGTGCTCGCACCTCTCTCTCTTGCCCCTGCAGTAATATACAAAACATAACTCTCTCTCTCTTTCTATCTTTACTAACTTATATCCCCCTCTCAACTTCTGTTCGCCTCGCCCGATCACACTTTTCGTAACGCTCTCTTCACGCATTCACCAGCTTACTCCGCAAGTCAAGCGTGCGTAAAGGAGTTTTACTTCAAAAATTGGTTAAATAGGTTACATTAGGTTAGGGTTATCGCCTAATTTAAAATATTTTTTTATAGCTTTTAATGAATTTTCAAGAAGGTGTTGAGTTGACTTTAATCTCAGTTGGAAGGAAACCATGTAGACAATAGAAACAAGAGAGACGGATCGTGAATCTTGAACCCTAAGTAATATGAAATCATGCGCACAAAACTAAATGTAACCAAAATCTTGCTAATCGCACACAGGAATAAACACACCGGCGCCCCACCCTTGTTTCTATCTACACAACAAACGCATAACTTTCATCGGCTCCGCCGCTTTGATAGTCCGTGCAGTTTGGTTGTAGCTCGGCGACAGTCGGCACGCTTCCATGTTAATCTTCGTTAATTTACAAGTCTAGTCCAAAATTAAAAGGTACCGCAGACACGTGTCTCACATTATCAAAATTGCGAAAATTCCAAATTAAAACGCCATATCAGCTGCGAGCAATTTGCAAAAAATCAAATCGAATACTTTTCAAAATATTTCGTGGTATTCGATTCCATTATTTAAAAAAGGGCGGGATCGCGGCACGCTCAAGTTGCCGCCCATTTTTAGCTTCAATTGCTTTTTATGCCACCATATGGTTTTGTGGCCTGTTTTCAAGGAATCTGATAATATTAAGAAAGGTATTTTATTACTAGATTCTACATTTCATATATACTTACCTACATAAACATTTATGTGCCTTAGTCTATCTTTTTTTCGAAACTAACCTATTATTAATACTTTCAGCAAACCTAATTGTCATTGTGTTTTTTAAGAACGTCTCATAAGTAATTCATTTGTAAACATTCAGCCAATGATCAGATACAAATGACGTCAGAGCCAAATCGGACCTTTTGAATCTTTTTTTGTACGAATAACCAAAAACAATCGAAGTTTGTTGTTCTATAAAATTAATAACTATATTTTTTCAATGTAATTCTTATAATTTAATACATATAAATGTAGGTAAATAAGACTTCAAGATCACAAAATGGGTCAAAACTTGATCGTGAACATAAAATAAAAGTGTTTTCAAACCATGGCATTCCGAATTTCTACCGTTTTATAACATATTTCCAATGAATCCTTTTAGTTTTTAAGTTTCTAAAAAAAATATGTTATTGTTGAAGATAATACATTTGCCACGAAAAAACGGTAGTTACCTGAAAATCCTTCAATAGAAAAAAATTGCAAAGTATGCTTCGAAAATTATTAAAAACACGTTCTTTTTCAGTGTTTTTAAATTTTATTTAAGACATTTCCCACGAGATTTTTGCTCTTTTATATGAATACCGCACAAGAGTCCAAACTGCTCCCGTCAGTGAGACTATGGCATCTCCAATTGGGTTATGTTGTGAGGGAAGTACCTGGCTATTCAGATCTGGTCACCAAACACAGAGTGGAAGATACTCTCAGTATCGCCCTGGTGTAAGACCACCATTCAGAATTGAAACGTTGCTTGAAATGGCTTTAGCCGTGTTTGGGGACCAGATCTGAATAGCCAGGTACTTCCCACCTTCCTCTTCCCCATCTTCTTCCCCTCCCCACTACCTTCAGCCTCACAACATACCCCAATTGGGGATGCCATAGTCTCACTGGCTTCAGACGGGAGCAGTTGGAACTCTTCTGGGGTATTCATATAAAAAAAACACGGCTAAAACCATTTCAAGCATCGTTTCAATTCTGAATGGTGGTCCTTTCAGAGCCATACTGATAGTATCTTCCACTCTGGAACGTGTCGCAAATATTATTTTAAATTAATAAGTTGTGAAATAACACAAATTAATCTAATAAAATTTATTTGTCACGCCGGGATTCGATCCCGCGACCTTCAAATTGCGAGTCTTATCGCTGGACTACGCCGGCCTCTATTTTAAAAGTGTCATGTTTTATTAAACATTTTCACAATTTTCGCCGTTTTTGTCATTAGCACGCTCTCTCTAACATTATTATCTACGTACTCTCCTTCTTCTTTTTGAGTGCTTACTAATACCGGGCCTCAACACGAATAGGTACATAACAGCAATTTAAATCTCCAATAAAGCACACAATAGCCCCGCGACTGTCCCTCAAGATCATATCTAATAAATATCAAAGAAAAAATATATAATAGACTCCCTTCATAAAATTATTTGGATATTATTATTTGCTAACTGAGACAGACGTGCGTTTTACAATAATAGCCCGCGTCACCTGACCGCCATTTTTTGTATCGACGGTAGGTACCTAACCTTATTTATTTTTGTACTCGATGGTTTTTATGCACTGGCAACATCCTTGTCTGACCCACATCGGATGCATGTTCCATTTTTTGAAAAAAATGTGGTTATTTTATGTGGGTTATTGCAATATCTATTGATAGGAAGGTGCCTACTTTCTTCGACATGAAAAACATCTTTCAATTTTGTTCATTTGAATTAGGTACCTACTACATAAGATTCTCAAATGGCCGGTGCTAGTGGAACTACGACGTTGACCTAAACCTAATCTAAATCCCCATTATAAATGGTTCCACGCCAACTGAGAATGAAGTCAACTCAACACCTCCTTGAAAAGTCATTAAAATCTATGAAAAAAATAATTTTAAATTAGCCGATAACCCTAACCTAACGTAACCTATTTAAACAATTTTTTTATATATATTTTATTATCACTCTAAATGACTTATTTGAGATGGTTCTGAGTTGGTTTCATTCCGAGTTTTCCGGTCACCATTATAAATACCCTTGGGGAGGGAAATAAGATGGGGAAGAGACCGGTTGAGATGGTCACCAAACACTGCTAAATCCATTTCAAGCAACAACGATTCGATTCTGAATGATGGTCTTTTACCAGAGCGATACTTTGAGTATCTACCACTCTGGGAGAGAATGACAACTAATACATGACGTCATCTGATGCAAAATCAACGAACCGAACGTCCTTTCTATCGTGAGCTATGGAGCTTATCAATTTTAAATTTTAAAAAAATACATAATAAAGGACGTCAATTTCTGTTTTTTTATTGTTCAGTGTGAAAAAGCGTGCTGAAACTCGCCGAAACCGGTTTATAACAGCTACGTAGTATGTTTTTTTTTATTGTTTTATTATTGAGAGATACGTACAGATAACTTAATACGTTATATAGATAGATATATACTTACCGGCAATGGATTTAAAAAGATCAGATCATTCGCGTCAACTTTACACAACAACTTTATCTGCATGTCCAATCGGGGACTCCGATTTACTTCTTACAAAACAAGCGAGTTCTCACTTCATTGGGTTTTGAGTTTGGCTTAAAAATACAGTCTTGTCTTATCAGATCCAGTCGTAGTAATCTGTAGGTTTATATTCTTTTGGTGACAAATCTACTGAAAACTGAACAGGTACAGCATCAATAATTATCCAAGGATAAAATGAATCACAGACGAAAGACGAAAGAGAAGAACGGCTGCGCGGCCTTTTACATTCAAAACTTAATTTTGGATTTGAGTCCAAAATACCCAACTTAGGTACTAATGAATAATTATTTTTTTGATCAATTGTCTAGTACAGGTATATATATTCCATATGGCGGTACCTTTATTGGATAACCAACACCTCTGCCATAGGTCACTCCAAGTGATTCGCTACGTTTGGTGATTTAGTAAGGGTGCCCGGGTTCACGGGGTAGGGTTTGTCTAGGTCTTGGAGGCGGAAGACCAGGATACACTGAACCTCATATTCCTACCCACCCCTCTTACCTTTTTCCATCCCATAACATTCCTTTTCCTTAAAAAAAACCCTCCACACAGCATCCCCAAAGATGACATAGTCCCTGACGGAAATTATTTTCCTCAGAGCCTCCTGTGTGGAGCTCATGTAAAAAAAAATATATATATATATTTTATATATTAGCTTCACACAGGACGCCCTGTGGAAGATAATTCCTCTTAGGGCCTTCAAGGAAATAATTCCCCTCCACACAGCATCTCCAATCCTTGGAGGTGCTGTGTGAAGGGGCCCTTTAGAAAAGGAAGGAGAGGAATTTCTGGGAAAGAAAAAGGTGTGAGGGGTGGGTTGGAATCTGGGGGTCAGTGTATCCAGGAGTGACGGACGTACGAATCTATCACTCGCACTGCAGTGCAAGGCGAGTTCTGCTGGAGAGGTCAAAAGGTGTCTCCCTTCCAGTCTCTCCCGATCCGGCCTGCCACGCAGTTGGTGGACAGACGCATCCGCCGCCGATATCCGGACAAACCTCACCCCATGAACCCGGACACCCCTGCAAACTCACCAAACGTAGCGAACCACTTGGGGTGACCTATGGCAGAAGTTGGTTTTCCCGGTTGGTATTTAATTAAATGAAGACAATATAAGCGAAACTCAATCGAAAATCTGAAAACCGAAAAATCAGAAAAAGATATTGGCACCTCTGGGACTCGAAACCAGGACCTCTCGCTTTCCGGGCAAACGCGCTACCACTGCGCCAAGGTATCGATATCCAATTCGGTCATTTTTAACTATATCATACTTCGACTTAGAACCACCCACATTGTGTTCATTTTCTTAACGCATATTTTATTGGCTTCTATCTTTATGTATGATTGCAAGATTCAAACCAGAACTAAATGCTATCTAGATAGTGTCTGGATAAATCTTTATCCATTTTATTTAATTTAGACTTTTCTGCAAGTCTAGGATGAATATATTTTTTTTTAAATTTTAACTTTATGAGTAAAACTTCAAATTGTAATATTTAAAGCCGGTGTGGCATATTAAATAAATGGATAAAGATTTTTCCAGACACTATCTAGAGAGCATTTAGTTCGGGTTTGAATCTTCCAATCATAAATAAAAATAACAGCCAATAAAATATGCGTTAAGAAAATGAAGATAATTTGGGTGGTTCTTAGTCGAAGTATGATACAGTTAAAAATGACTGAATCGGATATCGTCACCTTGGCGCAGTGGTAAGCGCATTTGCCCGGAAAGCGTAAGGTCCTAGGTTCGAGTCCCAGAGGTGCCAGTACAGCCACTACAGCCAATCTGTTTTCAGATTTTCGATTGAGTTTCGCTTATATTGTCTTCATTTAATTAAATAAAATTTCTTGATCAATTTTTACAAAAGTAGGGATATATTGAGCCTACTTAGGAAACACGCACAAACCTACAACACATCACTTCCATCGATTCACTTCTTCAGCGGTTTGCCAAAATAAAGTAAAATTACTCCGCATTCTAAAACCGAAGAAATTCAGGTATACAAATCCTCCATTATTATTTGTTCGCGACAATTGCTATAAAAAATGTCCGCTTGCCTGGCCGGGGTCTGGCGGGGCGCGATGGTCGAATGGTTAAAAATTGGACGGATGTTTTGCTAGAGTCCTGACACTGGGTTCATATCCCTGGAAGGACCTGTCGGGACCAGCTCCTTCAACTGATCACAAAGGACTTTCTTTCACAGAGACTAAATGCAAATCTTTTATCTGCGGATGCTTTTCACCGATTTCAGTGGCGGACAATTTCTATCATTTCCTTGTTTCTGTGTTACAAGGTATTTAAAAAATTGAAAATATAATTATTGTTGATACGTTTTTAGATTTTCATGGCCAAAAGTATTTTCGTTATTTGTTTTTGGGGTGTTATGCCGTATTGCGCTACCTCCTTCTTGAGTCAACGTTTCGGACATCATTATTTGTAATTACACATCTGACCTGATGATGGACACTGTAACGCTGTCGAAAACGTTGGCTAAAGAAGGAGGTAGCAAGGTAGGTAGGGGTAGGTATGTAGAAAATAATTGTTGATATCTACTGAATCAATTTAATACCACATACATCAAACAAACAGTCAAAAAATAAATATATACAAAAAAATATTATTAACGCCCTTCATCTTGCCCAAGGTAGCCCGCACATCGGGTAAAAAAAATAATCCATCAGGTGACATTACTACAGTTTGCAAGACAAGGGGGTTAATTTCTCCCTGTAACTTGCCAAAAACCAATTATATATTACTGAATCATTTTCCTTTGTTCTTTTTATTTAATTTTAAGCCTCTCACTTTTCAGTGGATCTCTTATTATCATTTTATTGTTTTATATTAGTTCCACACAGGAGATCTGGAGGAAAATAATTATTTTCCCTTAGTCATCTTTAGGGATGATGTGTAGGGTCTTTTTAAGGAAACGATGTTCTGGGAAGGAAAAGGAATCTGTCGTTCAGTGTTTCCAGATCATCCGCCGTCAAAACTTAGACAAACCTCACCCCATGAACCCGGGCACCCCTGCTAAATCACCAAACGTAGCGAACCACTTAAGCAGAAGTTTTGGTTATCTAATAAATGGTTCCCGGGACGGCGGTACCCAGCCTCCCAAATTGAAATATCAATTAAATTAATTTTCTCTTAAAACATGTCGTATCACGAGTATCATATTTGACGGCCGTTCGTGGTTTCTTGACCGAAGGTCGCGGGGTCGAATCCCAGCGTGCGCAAATAAATTAATAAATTTGATTGATTTGTGTTATATCACATTTTATATCTCATATTATATCTCAATAATTTATTAGATACTAAAACAACACAATAGCCAAGCAAATGTGAATTTAAAAAATACCGCACATGCGGGCATTTTTTACCCCGCTTCCATTATGCCATTACTGGGTGAAGTAGGCAACAAAACACATTCCAACCATCTCCTACCATCTACCCATCCAGACCCATTCATAATGCATCGCAGGTAACTACTTGTTCTCCTGTAATAAAAGATGTGCGAAAAAAAGCGCTGAAAAAATCTAGGATGCGATGTAGTATTTACCCACTGTATTAATTTTAACAAAATTTAACTAAACCATTTATTGCAGAAGCGAGGCTAGTAGTTACTGGTCCACAATGGAGTCCTGAAACCAACCCTGATGATGGCAGTGAGGCACTGAACTCACAGAGGAATTAACTAACTAACCATTACTAAAGCTAAGCGGTTTTGGCAACACACTCCTTGCCTCATTCGCATTCATATATATTATTCTATAGTTCTGACTCTTGACATGGGCCGACTTAAGTATCTGGAGGAAAGTAATAATAATTATTATTTATTTCACATAAATTATACAATAAAACAAATGCGGAAACTTTGACTAGCCAACTAGGAATGGATCTTGTTTTAGGCCAATTAAAGTTTAGTTCATATCATAATTTCATATTACATTGTTTAATTAAATAACATATTATTTATAGAAGGAAAAAAAGTGTTGCGATTGGATTCCTCATAAAAGCATTAGTTAAATATATAATTTTGTACTTTAAAAAAAATAAAAATAAAAAAGAAAATGTTGTAAAAATGAGGTCCCCGAGGCGAGAGTGTGGCTTAACCATGTGTGATCGTGTGAGAAATGTGGAGATTCGCAAAGAATGCAAGGTTGATAATAATAATAATAAAGATAATATTTTGCTGATTTATAAAGCGTCGTTTTTGTGAAAAAAAACACGTCAAGGGCGCTGTACATGTAATTATATTGCGAAATATTATGAAAGGGACACTTAGATTATTTGGAAATTTATAGTACCTATAGAGCAGAGGGGTCGCGAGACATCAAGTAATATTAGACTTTTTTTTTACTTTCTTTCAGCAAGCCAACAATGGTTATAGTTTTGCAGAAGTAGGTCACTAAAAGAAATAAAAATTGTACCCTGGTAATGGCCTCAGCCATAATGAATATTGTATTGAAAAGTCGGCAAACTCCAATAAAGAAAATAATACGCACATTTGAAGAAACCTTCTAATTGAACCCAAAAGTGCTTGCAAAAAGTAACTTGTAATAAAACCTTTTATTTGTAATAGTTACACAATTTAAAAGTAAACACACAAATAACGCCCTTTTCCAACGGGTTATAGAAATAAACACATTTACATAATAAAATTTATTTATTAGTTATCTATTTCTTTTAAATGTCGGCAAACTAACTTTGTAAATGGCATAACCGTTTTACGTGCAAAAAATAAATGACGGCCATTGTTTCTACCGTTATATCTAACAAAAAATCTTTTGAAAGGAACTGTGAGGAGATATTTATTTGAAAGGGTTGTTTTCTTAACTTTTTGCTCCATTTTTTGTTTTCTAAGAATCCGGGGTTTGTTGTTTTTGTGATTCCTAAAGTACCGTTTCTCTACAAAATGTTTCTAACTGCGTTTGTGAAATGTGGAATAAAAAATTCTATTATTTACATAAAGATGTAATAATAGTTCTGGATCATTTATTCTGATCAAATATACTCAAGTTAAACAACCTAAAAAAGTTATGGATCGTTTATTCTGATCCAATATTCTCAAGTTAAAAAGTCTAATACGCACTTGTCCAATCATTAATTCAGTATGGAATCATTGGATGGGGAAGTGCATATGGAAAAACTGTCCTGTAAAAGTGGTACAAAAACTAATTATTAAAGTAATTTTGAAAAAACAACCAACATTCCCTTCAGCATCATTGTTCAAAATTTTTGAAGTACCAAAAATTGAAGACCTCTGTAAAAAAAGATTCAATTTTACAAATATTCAAAGAAAATTTAATCAACATATTTAAACTTAACTCATCATCAAGGCATAAATTTAACATCCAAATTCCTTTATTTTCAACACAACTAATGCACAATAATTATATTTACAAAGATGTAAAATATTTTAATAGTCTTCACGAAGAAGTAAAAAAAATATCAGATTTCGTATCATTCAAGAATATGGTCAAATTAATCTTTAAAAAAAATTAACAACCAATCACCAATCAGAATGTTATAACTTCATTATTTCATGCCATATTAAAAAATGGTTCCACGCCAACTGAGAATAAAGTCAACTCAACGCCTCCTTGGAAAGTCATTAAAAGCTATGAAAAAATCAATTTTAAATTAGCCGATAACCCTAACCTAACGTAACCTATTTAACCAATTTTTTTTATTTATATTATTTTATCACTCTAAATGACTTATCTGAGATGGTTCTGAGTTGGTTTCATTCCCAGTTGTCCGGTCACCATTGTGAACACTTATTACATTATTTAATCCTGAAATATGTTTTAATATTAATATATAATATAATATAATGATTGTATTTCGAAAATCAAAAGTAACATTTTATAGTGGGCGGTACAGTAGTACAAGGATTTGATCTTCCTAAATGTGATTCGTAAAGAGACAGATTGATGTGCAAAGATTGAAGTTATTTTAATTCAATAAGAAAAGTGTGATTAAGATATATCTTAGGAAATACAAGCATGATACTCTCAGATAGGTTTATTTAAATTAAGGATATGAGAGCCTTAAATTGTGTTGGACTTGTTATGCTTCTTAGTTCCGAGGGGAGTTTATTCCAAGCCTTAGGCCCAGATACTCCAAAAGCGCGATCTCCAAACTTTGTATTTGACTTGCGTTTAGGTTCCATTAGTCTGCCTATAGCTGATGATGTTGCTAATTTAAGGGTGGACTGCCTCGGACCAGTAATATGCGGATAATATGCTCGTAGCATAAATATGCGAATAAAAACGCGAGAGCTTAAAAAATCCCCTAAAACGTCAAAATATTCTTCTTAATAGTTCAATTACTGTAAAATTACATTTTTTACGCGTGAAAAAAGATTCCCCTTGAATTTTTTTTCTAATCTCTCACCCCTCGTTTTGGGTTCACCGAATAAAACCCCAAGTTGACAGCCTAAAAAGCCACTTAAAAACCAAGAGGAGGGTACTTACTTAGTTTGTATTTACGGTACCTACCGCCAGTCGCGTGGCAAGCCACCTCTGCTCTATGCCCTCTTCAAAAAAGCGGCAAGGCGGAAATGGATCTGATTTGAAAATAGAACAGTAATGTTCTGGGCGAGGGGAGATGTTTTTTGCGCGTGGCAATACCATATTCTAAATTTAAAAACTTAACGGGGCGTTTACCAGTCGGGTAGGTACTAGGACCCAAACGAAATTTACAAATTAAAACTTTTATTTTATTATTCTGTTTGCTCCATTATTGGCTCATCAATAGCACGCGTTTATTTTATTCTACCTATGTACATAAATATTACGATGCATAATGTTTTTTTTTATAGAGAAGGAGTGACTTTAATTTCGTTGCGAAGGTAGGTAGGTAGGTACATTTTTATTTTTGGAAGCTAGCTGTTTCGCTTTCCGAAAGCGAAACAATATTTTCGAATTCTACGAAATAAACACCAAAACGTAACATAACAAAATAAATATTTTATGTACCTATATATATTTTACAAATAAAATTTGGTTTAGGCATGTAGAGCGAATGAACGAAGAAAGGAGTGTAAGAAGAATATACGACGCAAAGGCGAATGGGAGAAGAAGTCAGGGACGCCCGAAGAAGACATGGCACGATCAAGTGAATCAGATACTTGAGTCGAGCCATTTATTTATTTATTAACGCCCTTTTTGGGGGCTTTACACATGAATAATGAGAAACATACAGTATTAATTGTAAATAATTGAATCGCCTCAGTAACAATTATATTTGTTTAAAGATAAATTGAAGATGACCACTGACTTGGTATAATTATTTCCTTCCATTAGTATTCTGGGCAAAGAGGAATCCATATGGCAGTTAGTCCCAGAATTTCTGCACAGAAATAAATCCTGACTTCTGGTATTACGTTGTGGTATCCGGAAGCTTATTATATCAAGAGTCAGAATAATAGAAGAGTATCTACGAAACGATGTATGAATGCGAATGAGGCAAATAGTGTGTGCCAAGACCGAATTGTTTGGCGGTCTGTCCTCTCTGCCTCCGTGATGGTAGCTAGTTATATTATTTTATACCGTAAATGATGATATTTCACTAAATTGGTGTAAAAAATTTGCCAAAAACTCGTAAAAGATTGGGCGTCATGAACTTACACAGAATGTTGTGTTTTTTTGTGGAACTCTGTAAGTCATGACACCATACTGTTAACCCAATAATATAAATTCGGCAGTAAACCAAGTGCAAAATAAATTTACAGCAAGTACCTACCTAATTATGATTATATTACTAAATTAAAATTGTGTTTTAAAACATGATTATTATTCTTACTGAAGCAATTCAAAGTGGTTTTTTGAAATAAAAAAACACGAGCTTTTAATTATATTACCAACGTATACAATATTATGAGTAAATCTATAACACGTGTTTTTCATCCACTGAAAATATCATTCTAAAATAATATGGCAACACATAAAACCCGGATCGTTTCCGTGTGTTGACAGCGTAAAAAAACATCCACAAAAAGCGTCATTATTTATCTTTAACGGTACCTACCAACCTTCCTATAGGTAACAGGTTCCTAACCTCAAAAATTAACCCCGGATAATAAAGGGAAAAACTCCCCTCAACTTTTTGTAGGCTATTTTTTAATACATTACGTAAAAAGGGGAGTTTTTACATTGCGTAAAAAGGGAGCGTTTTTTTTCATATTGCTTAATTTACATGACCCTATTTTTAAGGGGGATATTTTTAGGGTGGGTATACACAAACAAAAAATGGCGCACTTGTTCGAGAATTTAAAAGTACAGGTTGACTTCCGCATAAAAAATTATGCGGTTTTTTGCGGGGTGAAAAATTGAGTTGCACGGTTTGTTGGGGGGTCGTTTTTTATGATTTAGGTTTTTTCTGTGATGAAGGATGTAAAGAAATGTTATGTGCGAGTTAATGGTGTGTTTTTTTTAAACAGGGTGTGTTTTTTTTACAAGAAAAGTTAACTCTTTTTAAAGATAGCAGTACTTGCTTTTTAAAATAAATACAGTTATTCTATTGTGTATCCATGTAAGTATCCAAAGATATTGAAATACCTGGTACCTATCGATCTATCTAGATATGTCGTAAGTTCTTATATTTTATAATCCTGATGAAATTTTTTTCTGAAATATCGCCCAAAGAGATGCTATGATTATTATTAGATCAGCGTTATTCATAAACTATTCATTGGGTTGGGTTTGCATAAGATATCTAGCAAAGAATAGATCATATACCACATACTAGAAATATAGAAATGCCTTCCGTAAAGATTTGGATGGAAACCAATGTCGCCACTTACTTTACCTTTTGGTTCCAGGTCCATTTATTATACGATCTGTGTCTCTAAGGCTGTGGTTTGTTTCGCATTTTGTTACATACATGCATATATTTCGGTCGAAGTAAAAACTTCATATTGTTAATGAAATCCAGTTCTGAATTATACAATTTAAGTAAAGAATGGTCAGACTTTTGGATCACGAAGCAAGCCCACGTCGCGTGTTCTTCATTATTGTATGGTATCTAGCAATAATTTTTTTTTTCGAAATTTCACCTATTTGTATGAAGATTTTCAGGATTCTTTAAGATTGCTTTTTAAAGCAATTTTAAAAGGTAGGTTCCAACTTTTTTGCTAAATTTGACGTTTTGTGCCTTTTTTTTCTTAATATATTTCTACAAATCGGAACATTTTCATGTCTAATTACCAATTACCAGTCTTCATTTGTTTTTCTACACCTGTCTGTGATTAGCAAGATTATGATATTAAAGAGGTTATATTATTCATTATATCTATTGAATGGGTATCCTCGTAGTATAAATTTTATTCTTGATTGGCGAGTACCTGCATATCTATTGATTTATTAGTGCTTAGGTAAAAAAATAGTAGATACATATTTGCCTAACTACTTCTTATTTTTAGGATGAACTCAAGGTTCGTAGAAAATACGTTTAACAAGGTTAGCTCATACTGGTCTTTTCCGAAAAAAAAAACTTGTCGGGCCGCTTTCGAAATTTCGAACACGTGGCGTAGTTTGAAGTAAAACACTGCCACTTGTATTGCAGTTAATTCAAATCTCCCAGTGGAACATGGACTTCAAGCTACGTCACGATTTTTTAGCCAATCACCGCTCTACCCCCTCGATGAGCTAACCTGGATACGAACTCGGATTGAACTGCCAGCTCTACGTACCTATATTTTGTTTTCGAATTTGGAATCGTATGAATCTAATTTTATATACATTTCTACGTGAGTTTGTTCCATAGACAATTATTTTCATGGGAATAAGAGAGAAATGATTTTATTGGTCTTGGGTGATTGGTTCATTCTGGGTGTAGTTAGTTTGTGCATAGGTAAAAGCGTAAAAGGAAAGGGAAAAGGGCAAGGGCACGGGCAAGTCCAGTGAGTAATCCTGTGTTTCATTAACCCTGGGGTTAAAATCTCCCCCAGTAACAGTACAACAATAGGGGTATGCGCGGAGAGATCTTTCAAATTACTGTTAATCTCAAAATCGCCTGTAAACCTCACTGCCTAACAGCCAGGGCTGGACAAGTATCAAATAGTACCTACGTCCAACCGTTATTGTAAATAACTTCTATGAATTTAATTCGTTACTCACATTATCATGGCTTTAACCGTGTTTGGCGACCAGATCTGAACAGACAATGGAAAATGGGGAATCCCCATCTTTTTCCACCTCCAACACCTTCCCAACTACCTTCAGCCTCACAATATTTATTTATTTATTTAACGCCCAGAGGGCTTTTACATGAATTGTAGTGTAATTTTAATTTGACAGATACTTTGAAACTTGAGAAATATTAAAAATAAAATTACATAAGATAAAAGTCATTCAAACACACAAACAAAAACAGAAAAAATACAGCTATTTTATAGGTTTACAAGATGTGTTTAGTAACAGTGTTGATATAAATGTTTAAGATTAGATGATCCACAAAACTCGCCAAGTTGATATTGAAAATGTCAACATCACCCAAGTACTTATTTCCCATGGTGTGAAGTCGTTGTATCGGAGAGTGGGCAATGTAGTTACGCTTATGAATGCTGCTGTAGAATATTGTATTTTGTCGTGTTGTTACTGTGGGTGTTCGTAAGTTAATGAGTTGCAAGAGTTCACAACAGTCGAATTTAGAGTTAAGTATTTTGAATAAAAATGTTAAGTCGTTTATTTTACGTCTGTCTTCTAATTTATGTATTTTTTGAGTATTTAATAATTAATCGTAACATACCCGTAAGGGGATGCCACAGTCTCACTGGCTCCGGACGGTTGGGAGCAGTTTGAACTCTTGTGTTGTTTCACTCATAAAAAAAAACTATTTCAACCAGAATCTTACTTTTTCTGTATGTTTGTTTTTTTGTATTTTTTTTTACTTTTCTTCTAAGTTCTGATTTATCATGGAACCGTTCAAACAGATAAAACAGAACAAAGAATAATAAAACTAAGAAAAGTGTGTTCTTAAATTTTATTAATTTAATAAATCAGAACCAAAATTTCCCCAAAAATCATAAAATTAATAAATATGTAACTTGATTATTTGACCCCCCCCCCCCCCCCGTCACTGTCACACATTGTCACATTTGTGAGACCCCCTCCCCCTTGTGTCCTTGTGTGACATCACATATTTTGCAATTTTTTTATCTAAAAGGAATCAAAATTGAGATTTTTACACGTGATGTCACAGACCTGATGACCCCCCCCCCCATATCTCTTGTCACACAGTATCACCCCCCCCCCCCCCCCATAAGGATTTATATAATATATTTGTCCAAAGAAACTATCGCAATAGCAATAATTCTTTTTTCAAACTGTCTTCAGGCAGGTAGGTACTATAATATTGAAAAATGCGTAACGAAATGCAATCAGCCAACAATATGTTAGGTTAGGTTAGATTTTGTTGCGTCAGGTTTTTCAAGGTTAGGTTTGTTGTTTTGCCATGGAACCATTTCTGCAACAGCCCTGTCAGTTCGCAGAAGCAGTGGAAGTCCCGCAGAACGCGGTGTTCGTTTTTCCTCCCCTGCCTTCGTTCCTGCCTTACCGGACTCCGCCGCGTAGATCAGAACTGGGTGAATTTATTTTATTTCCTTTCTGTTATTTCCCCTCGCAGTGACCAGCGCCATTACATTACCATTGTCCGAGCTCGTACAGCCCTACAGTCCTACATCCCTACAGCCCTCACACACTGGACATGAGTTATTAGCCCATAGAATTGTGCGCCGGATAATATTGCGATAGGTACCGAAAAATCAAAGATTTGAAGCAAAACATCTTTTTTGCAGATCTTGTAAAAAGTGAATTTTCAATCGTTCAAAGGGGTAGAATTCAAGCTTTTTTAATAAAATCGTTTTGACCCGTCTTAGGGCCAGTTGTATCACAAAACTTGGACAATTCATCAAATGTCATAGATAAGGCGATCCAATATTCGTAATCGGGCGGAATCATGCGCTGCATACTCAGATGGTAATTTATTTCTTTGGTACTAGCTTCAAAGAATTAAATTGTCCATTCTCATGCGCCCCCGTTCCCTTCCCGCGTCCCCTTCCCCTCCTGCGTTCCCCTTCCACCTTCCCCGCTCGTCAACCTTCCCGCGAACCCCACCTCCTTCGTTACCCTCCCCCTCCTGCCCTCCCTCCCTGCCGCTAAAATATATGAAATACACACATTTTCAAATCATTCGCACGCCACCTGTAATATTTTTTTTAATACAAATTTCATAACGCCAGATCTAACCATTATACATAATATATAGAAATATTCTTCTGCTAAAATGCAATGTTCTGTAAAAATTTTGAGTCAATCAATCCATTATTTTCTGAGACCAAAACATACGGAACCTAATTTTTTATTTTTTTAATACAAATTTCATAACGCCAGAGCTTACCATTGTGTATAAAAACACTATTCTGCTAAACGCAATGTTCTGTAAAAATTTTGAGTCAATTCATCGGTTACTTTCCGCGATTTGCGAAAGCAAACATTTGGAACCTAATTTTTTTTATATAAAGATTTATAAAATACACGATAAAACATTAAAACATTTTCATATATACGGTTCTTTAAATCAATAAAATACCTAGGCCCTACGCGGCTGCCGGTTTCATAATCCGTATAATCACTGATCATCCGTATGAACACTGATCTAGGAGGCGGAATGTGGAGGCAAAACGAAACTTCCAGAGCCGCTAATTATTAAAGGCAAAACAATTGAATTATCGTTATTTGACCTGTTAAATTCGTTTTATGGGGCCAACAGACTTAGCTATAAAAGATAAAAGATCATTTCGTTTAGACCTATTTCAGCATATCGCTCGTCATACATTCCCAATATGTTTGCCTTCGCCAGCCGCCTACTACTGATCACCAAGTAAGTAGTTACTTTGTGGTGTCTAGAGTAAACAAATGGATTAAAAATATTTAAACATTGTAGTGGAAAGTTTATAAGGAGAATTTTAAAAATCACAATAGAAAATAGAAAAGAGAAAAATTCATGCATAAGATAATTAAATCATATTCAAATAAATAACTCTTTTTTTATATGTGTGCGTGCATAACATACACGTGTAAATACGAACACACCACCCTCACATACATGCGTGTATATATACCACCTTCACATACATACATGTATTGTGAAAGAGTCCCCAATTGCCTTCCTGAAACTGTCATATTTGGCTATTGACTTTGTGGTAAATATTTCCCTAATAGGGACACGCTTAATATTCACTTTTTATTTCAGAAACACTTAATATCAGTTAAATAATTACTAAAAGTAAGTATTCCACTTTCCGAAATTGGAAAATAATGCATTTTAGTCGATATTTCATTAAAAAACAGACAATTACAAATCTTTTCTTCACGCCATGTTTTGATATAATAATATTAAAATAGCTTTTTAGGCTAGTTTTTTATTCCTTTTTTAATTAAACCCAAACTAAGAACCTAAGAACCTATTTTAGGGTCATATATTAATATTTTGGATTAAAAAAGAGAAGAAAAAAAACTAACCTCAAAACTTTGACATCAATGACAATGGTCGCCGAGCGAATATTCGTTTTTAATTTTAACGAAATAACTATTTAAAATTCATTATTTTTCAATTCCGGAAACTGAAATACTTACTTCCCATTATTATCAAACTAATGTTAAGTGTTTTTATAATAAAAAGTGCATATTGAGCGTGTCCCTATGGGAAATAAATACCGACTTTATTTCTATTGGTAATTTATTAAACGTTTTCTCAAGGAGCAAGAAAATTAAACTGTGACTGGGCCATTGAGGTATGGTTGAAAATCGCAGCCTTTTTTGATTTAAGCAAAAAAGGATGCAATCATTTTTTTGTGTTTAATTCGTAGAATTCCATTTTTTTATTTATGTAAATCTAATGTGATGATGTTATTATAAAGTTCTGAAAATATTTTATACAAGATCACAAAATACTAAAGTATTTTCAAAACTTAATAATAAATATTATCTTTGTCATTTAAACACACCAGTATGCACTAAATTATAAAAAATGTAACTGTGTATGTAAAAGCCCATAAGGGCTTTTACATACACAGTTAATAAAATAAAATAAAATAATAACACTATACATTTGATTGATTTCAATATTTAAAATAAAAAAAAAAACAAAATGCGTGTGTTGACGCTTTGTTTTATTTTGTGAAGCTCAGGCATAAATTGAAACAACTTATGCAATCCCGTTTTTAACCGGAATAAAGAATAATTTAAAGAGAATTAAGAGAATATAGCAATATATTTTTTTCCGTATGCTAACGTAGCGAACCACTTGGGGTGACCTATGGCAGTGATGTTAGTTGTCAAATAAATGGTTCCTAGGGCAGCGGTACCCCCCCCCCCCCCAAATTTCATATAAACTGTAATCATGAAATTAATGAAAAATGAAAGGTTTTTTAAAAATCTCCTCGGCGCAGATCTAGGGCGTTTATGAAATCGTCACAAAACTGTATCGATTCTTCCCTTCGATGCATTTCTACCTCGAACGATTTAAATGATTAATTTATTAATACTAGCTTTTCCCTCGGCTTCGCTCGCATGGTATTACGGGAAATTACTGTAGCGGTTGAACTTATCAATTATCCCCCCTCCTCCCCACCCCCACCCCCTCCCGCATTCCATACCTTAACCTTACATTCAGTTTTCAAACATCTCGCCTGCCACCTAAATTTCATAAAGCTATAGCTCAAAGAAAAAAAGAATTATCCAATTTTGTTCATTCATTCGGAATTTATGCGCTTACAAACATTTCCGATGTTTATTTTTAATTAAATATTTGGAAGTCTGTTAATATAATAAAAAATTACAATATTTATTATTCAGTCTTTATAATCGTTACGAATTATATTTTTAATGTAGGAACTCTTATCTGACATTTATTGAAAAACAGAAGCTTGTCCAAAAAAAACAAAACATATTCTAATATTTGAATTTTCCGGAGCAGTAGCTGACCAGGGGGCTGAGTACCTACCAGCTTAGAGCCCACAAATATATCATCATCGTTTCCATGGAAACGATTTTTTTCTGACGTTAGAAATAACTCGCTTTTGTTAGCGACAGAAAACGTATAACAAATATAATATAATAATATTCATAATTTCATAACGCCAGAGCTTGCCATCATATGCAGACTATAGTCTTCGCATATAATTTAGCTTTCTATTGGTGAATGAATTTTCAAAGTCTTTTTATTGGTTAATGCGTGAAAGCGTCATAAACGAACTCTAGCAGTTTCGCATTTATAATATTAAGTATGAATATGGATGGATGGATTATGCTACTTATGTGTAATTTAAAATAAATTATAAAAACCCAATTCAAACTATGCTCTTCGAATCGTCGTGACATTATTTACACAAGCAACATTTAAAATTAGATCACACAACAAGAATCCTCTAAGTATCCATAATTTCTGAAAAAAATACCGTTCACCAAAGAATTCATTCCTAAAACCGTGAACTTGAAACTTTGTTTTGTAAGAAAGACAAACATTCCCGGGTCACGAAAACGATAACCTGACAATGTTTGAAAATCTACTACCAGCACAACAAGCGGAAAATGTTGCTTGTGTCGTGATGGAGGACTTAGCCAGCCGAGGAGTCGATCAATAAGTTTGAAAAAATACGACATTATTGATGCTGCAGCTAAAAATTATATATATATTAATATACATTTACTAGCTATTTTCCTGCATGCGTTGCTATGCCATTTAAAAAATAAATTGTTTCTCTCTGCGTGTATTTTCCCATTCGTCCCGTTTCCCTCCCGCCTCCCCTTCCCCTCTCGCGTTCCCACTCCGCCTCCTCCACCTTCCCTCTTCCTACTCCACTCCCCCCCTTCCCCCGTCCCGCAAACCCCCTTCCCGAGTTTCCCTCCCCCTCTCCCATCCCGCATTCCATACATTCATTCCCGGTACATTCGGTTTTCAAACAGCTCGCGTACCACCTACTGCAATTTTTATATACAAATTTCATAATGCCATAACTCACCAGTAGTAAAAAAAAAGAATTATCCAATTTAGTGCGGTCGTTCGGAAGTTATGCGCGTACACACATTTCGGAGATGCATATAAAAGATAGATATTAACTACGTTTGTATATTAATATTTATAATTTCATAACGCCAGAGCTTTCCATTATGTACAGCTTATATTACTCGCATTTAATATAGCTTTCTATTGGTGAAAAAAAAAAAGAAATCTGTTTATTGTTTTATGCGTGAAAGCGTAACAAACCAACACACGCACTTTCGCATTTTTCCAGATTTCTTCAAAATTTAAATTTGTATATCCGCATTAGTCAAATCCTGAAATCTCCATACAAAAAATTAAAAAAATAAAAAAATTATTTTCAGCTACAACAATAAGGTCGTTTCTTTCAATCTCAGCTGACTCTCACTCATTTAAAATTCACGAGCCGCCACTGCTTAGGTACATCATTTTAAAAGATATCAAAGGATTTTAATAAACATACAATAAAAAACGTGTTCAAATAAAAATGTTTTAGTTCACTAATGTCGTAAATCGCCAACAAAAAATCCCCAGACCTTTTGATACTAATCATATATCATAAATATTTGTTATTGATACAAAAAAAAACCATCCCCTTGATCGCGTGCAGTCTATATAAAATCAAATAAAAATATCTCCTTCTGTTCACAAAGAACCCAAAACGCGTCAGTCTTTTGTCCGACACGCGATTAAACTGAAAAAAAGAACTCATTGAAAACCTCAACATGGTCTATCTCGACCCGATCTTGAACACCCATCGTATCAAATTTCCCCTTTAAAAAAATCGCATAAATAAATCTAAGGTCAAAATGAATAAAATTACGTCAGAAAAAGAATTTGCTTACAATGTAATAAAATCCAACGAGCGTAACGTCCGTTATTGAAGGCGGAAATAAGACTTTCCTTTCTTGATCTTTCCTTTATTCGCTTTAACCTTGGGTAGGTACCTACTGCTACAATTTATCCAGCACGTGAATAAAAGGTGCAGAAATTTTTGTCTATGCCCGTAAATAAATACTGCGCGGGTTTTTTTGCGCCAGAAACGAGGGGCTGGGGGACTCTGCTAACTGACCATCGCTCAATGGCTATCGAATATTGAAAAAAAAGACAGATTATATAAGTAATCTATTCCCTAAAAATTCGTGCATTCAATGCGGGAACAAGGGGAGACAATCACAGTCGTTCGAGAGCCAGAAAGAAGGGAAAAAATATATAGGCGCAATCTGCGGAACATGGTGGTATTACTGAGGGGTATTGGTGTTTTTTTGTTGCATTTTTGGAAGCTGCTTTTCGAGGGGAAGTCGGGACAATGGCGTCGCGGGCACACTTCGAGCACGCTTTGTTCCGACCCTAAAGTAACCTCTAAAAAGACTGACCGGAGAGGGTTTTTTTGATGATTTTTTCGACCCCGACCGGTGGTGTACAGTCCCCAGTCTCCCCAGTCTCCCCAGTCCGTTGGCGACGACTCCTATGTAAAATTGGCCATTCTGCGCGCGTAGGTACTTGGCTGCGTGCATAATCGGGGAATTATCACTCGTTTTATTGTGGGTAGGTACCTAGTACCTATCTCTGATTTAAACTTTTTTTACTTTTATGTCTTGTAGGGCATACAGTATGTCAATGAGAGTAGACAATAAGACGGACGTCAGTAGGTGAGTATTGTGTTGAGGACGACCTATCCGTTCCACAAATTGACTGACAAGTAAATTTGTCACCTCTGAGAACACATTTCATGAAGATCAAAATATTGAAAAGAAAAAAACATCTCAACCAAGTCGCATCTTGATAAGTCATGTGATGAATCCATTTTTTATTATCGGTTTTCCGCGAGTGCATGAACTAACCACTTTTTTATACTTGATTCGAGAAGGTAGGTAGATTTCCCAATCACGTAGATGCCGGGTAATGCAATATTTTTGGGTGGATATATTAAATAACAATAATAATATTTGGATTATTTGTACAGCGCCATTCCCGCCGGGAAAAAACACCTCAAAGGCGCTGTACAAATATATAACAGCGACTTGTCATTGGTACCAATTATTGTATTAACTTCTATAACTTTGTAACTATTTTCTACTATGTAATTATATACTGTTTGTTTCTGCAAAAAATAAAATTAAAATTAAAAATAATGTGTTTCTACAATCTTCATCCTAACTACAGATAAGACAAACCATTACAAAAACGTGGGTACCTGTAGCTAAAAATTGCATCCTCCGGTTCATCGATCACTGATACAAAACTATATTTATTTATTTGTTTAACGGCCAGAGGGCTTTTAGTAGTGTAATTTTAATTTGACAGATAGATACTTTGAAACTTAGGAAATAATAAAAATAAAATTACATTAGATAAAAGTCATACAACAAGTCGTGCAAACACAGACACAAAAACAGAAAAAATACCTACAGCTATTTTATAGGTTTACAAGATGTGTTAAGTAATAGTGTTGAAATAAATGTTTTAGATGATCGAAAACTCGCCAAGTTGATATTGAATATATCAACATCACCCAAGTACTTATTTCCCATGGTGTGAAGTCGTTGTATCGGAGAGTGGGCAATGTAGTTACGCTTATGAATGCTGCTGTAGAATATTGTATTTTGTCGTGTTGTTACTGTGGGTGTTCGTAAGTTAATGAGTTGCAAGAGTTCACAACAGTCGAATCTAGAGTTATGTATTTTGAATAAGAATGTTAAGTCGTTTATTTTACGTCTGTCTTCTAATGTATGTATTTTTAGAGTACAATGTACAATGCATTTGTCAAATGAACGCGATGCTGCGTAAAAATGTACACGTGTTTCCACATTTCTTGCTCATTTCTCATTAATTTAAATTTTAATTAAAAAAATTATAATGAAAATGAAAGATTCCTACCTCAGAACCAACATCAGACCATATTGTTAATTTATAATAATTTCTCTCGTATTTTTCAGTTCCCACACCTTCTACCCTCACCAGCTACCTATTTTTAATAGTCGCAATTATTCTGTAATAACGTGAATCACTTTCCGAACTCATTTTCCGAAATTTCAGCTTGTTTCTTATCTAAATCGTCTAAATGTGGCAGTTTATAATGATAGAGTTTGCCGTGTCCAGATGTCCCCTAAATCCCTTCCTCGTTGAGGTTTAGCAAAGCGGTGCCACGACATGGATTTATAGCTTTATTTTTCATTCATAGAATGCCATTTTTTCTGGCCGCCACTCTTCAGAAGAAATCCGTTGCCGTCGATGTCCTTTGCTTCAGCTGTTCATTTCGAGGAACAAGCCACCATTTTTTCTTCAATTTGAATTTGAAAGATTTTTTAAAATATCTTTCAAATTCAAATTGAACAAAAAATGACCACCGGTAGGAATTGAGAAATTTCGTTCCTTTTTTATTAGAACAAATAACAAACTGAAGGAAAATCAAGGGGAATATGGAAACTTATTGTTATTAGTTATTAGACATATTATGATCCAGTTTTCCGTTCAAAAATTATGATTCTAAGCCGCCGCTACCCGAATTTTTACCGATTTCTTACATATCTCCCTTCAAACATTTGAAGTTTTTTAAGCTCTTAAGAAAATATATTTTTTTACGATAATATCTAGACGCGTTTCACGCCGAAACGCAAATTATATGAAATTCCCTCGATAAAAAAAAACCGCATCGAATGCTACGAAAATTATTAAAAACAAGTCTATTTCTATTATTTTGCAAATTATATTTGTGAAAAAATTCACAATGTGTTCTTTAAATGATACTTAAGATACCTTCCACGAGATTTTTGCTCTATTTTAAAAGAGTCATGTTTTATTAAGCATTTTCGCAATTTTTGCTTCAATTTTATCACTTAAAATATTAGCGCGCTCTGCCCAACATTCGTAATTACATATCTCTCCATCTCCTTTTTGAGCCGGGAAGCGCCGCCTTAACTTGGTAACTCGGCAGAAATTAGAGCTAAACAACTTAAAACATACCTTTTCAACCTTTCACCTTCACAGCCCGCGACTTTGTAAATAACTAATTGTGTAAAAATGTAAGTAAATAAGAACTTGTGAGCTTTTTAAGGTCATTTCATAAAAATTCTACAGCCATAAGAGTCCTTAATTCTCCAGTCTTTTAAAATAAATATCAAGTCCACTTTTGCCACTGATCTTCTCATAAATGTAATAATGAAGGGTAGTAAGTCATACAATGTCCAGTGTTTTAAATATTATATCTATCCTTGGGTGCAAAATCGTATCTACTCGTATTTTTGTCAAATTGTATTTATCAAGTGACCTGCCAGGGAAGTATACTTTCTGTATGCATTATTTGTAAATAATGAAATTAAACAGAGCGTAAGAACTCATAATAAATAGTACAGCGCTCTAAAAGTTAATTTCTCACAAAACAGCGCTCTACAAATTATCCAATTATTATTATTAATACATTAGTAGGTAGTTTACGCGAGTCCCTTTTTGAATAAAGATGTCGCAGCGGTCGGATTATCCCTGACTAAAAAAGCGGTCTTTTACGGTGGCAACACTTTCAAAGATTCAAAAAAGGAATTTGGAATAAAGCTTCCTGCTTTGTAAAGGAATAAAGCGCGAATGTGGGTCAACAGCTCATGCTAGTAGCTAACACGACCTAAGCCGTTTTTTTATTTTAGTTTTTGGGTTGTTGACATTATGTTGAAATGTCTTCGTTGTGAGTTTCGATGATGCATATCATTTTGCCGGTTTTTAAGCCATTTTAACTTAGAAATGTGTTAGGGATGGGCAGGTGGCGGGTGTGGAGTTTATAGGTACCTACATATGTTCGAGGCGTCCAGAGCATAATAATATGACCAGTGAACTTGGTTGGAAATAATAAATGTACGAAAAATAAACCTCACCCTCTATAAAGCGCAACTCTGTTTGTTTATATGAAGCTGAACGGTGAGCTCTGACATCGGAGCATCTTCCATTGAAATACCGATAGAACAAGGATAGCATTCCCACCTGACGCCTGTGCCCTAAAGATTGCAATCCGTGCAATACGTGAAATCCTATTTAGATACTATTTAGATTCATTTTTACGACGAATCGGTGTACATTATGAACATCAAAAAATATGCTACGAATAAATTGAAACTTTTACCAGCTTTTCTATGTTTTGGAATTAAAATAAAATTATTATTTACATAACAAAAAATATAAGCGTAAACCACAAAAAAAAAGTTTTCGCATGACTTAATGAAGTAATATAAGAAACATTTTTAAAAAATTCCCCGTTTATGGCTAGGACTATTTTTGAGGTTTGGAATGTTCTAACTTTTTTCATTCTTATAAAATTATGCAAAAAATAAATAAAAACCACTTTTTCGCTTACTTGTCTCTTGCAATTACGACGCGCGATTTTAAATTTTGTATGGCATGAGAATCGAAATATTTCTGGCGTTTATATTCCTCTTAAGATGGGAGAATCCATCAAACGGACCGTCCGTTTCTGCACAGAGTCGAGGGTATTCTTCAGGTATTTTGGAGCTCCAGACCAGAGGTGGATGCCAAATTCAACCGTGGGACGCACTTGTGATTTGTACAGGGTTAGCAGTTGTGTACTATTAAAGTATCTGCGGGCCCTGTAGAGTACGCCTAGTTTTTGAGAGGCTAACTTTACTCTGGCTTTGATGGAGCCCCCTTATCTGATCTTATCACTTAGAGTTACCCCAAGCATATCAATGGAGGGCCTGTTCAGCTAGTGGTAAAAGGTACCGATTTGACTATGAGATAGTTATTATAAAAGTATTTTAAATACTTGCCATACTTTGAATATTTTCACGTTTGCCACCCACACTTCGAAATTCAAAAAGCAGCCGTCACGTTGTTTCCCGCAAAAAATTAAATTTGGCGCAATACAAATATGGCCGCATGCATCGTCATTCATTCAATTGTATTTAACATCTAAAGAAGTCTGTCTGTCCCCGAGAAATCGAGTTGATCAATCAAAAATGGTGACACGTCATCAACAATAAAACGCTTCCACGTTATACGCTATCATACGCAAACAATTCACCCACGTTTAGTTCAAAATACAATTCAAAACTCACCCTCGTTTCAATAGATCGATTCTGTACTGATCGATTCGCACACCCGCTTCTACACTGCTACAAATCTCAATCTTACATGGATTGGTACAACCTACTTATCCTTTCCTTCTACAGAAAACAAACATGTCTTTTTTACACGAATAGATACCACGCAAGAGCCCCAACTGCCCGGGGCCAGTGTGGATGAGGTTAAAAGAGTGGTGACGGGAAGAATACTTAGATCTAACGTAATTTTCTTAACGTAATTAAACTTCTTCAAACCCAGCAAACTTATTTTGTGACACCATTTTAATTCAAAATTAATAATATAGGTACTTGGTTTTTACCCATTTATGTTGGTTTTGTAAACAATAAAAGTGGTAAAAACTAAGTAGGTACATTATTAATTTTGTAATCTATAACTTTATCTGTCAATCTGCACAATCCTCTTGGAATGATATGGAAGTCTGAAAACTTCAGCCGTTGTCGTCACCGGACGACTTCTTCAAGATACCCCACGGCAGAACAAATGTTCTAGCACAGCATATTTTATCATGACAAGAAGAATTGTGTTATCGAATGAAATTTCTGAAACCATGGATATATTAAATTATTCTTTATAACCTTAAAACTTTTTTTGTGTATTTATCTTTCCAAATATTAATAATTTATTTATTTATTTTGTTTGTTGGCTCGCCAACAGAATACATCACATATAATTATTATATTAAGTTTACAAATTGAAAATGGTTACAGTGACAATTCCAATTAAAGGTGAGCACACCATTAATTGGAAGGTGAGCACACCATTTTTAGAGTTATGACAGTCGATTGCGGGTGTGCGATTTGTTCGTTGGTCGTTTTAGATTTTTTGTCGCAGGGAAGTAAATTGCAACGAATGATATTGAAGTATTATTTATACTTTATATGAATGATCCCCGGAAAGTCAGACTAAAGATGCAGTTAGAATGGGTGGCTAATGGAGGGAAACTAATTTATTGAAGGATGCACTTCGCCTTTTTAAATATTTGACAGCACAGCAGTTACGATGCACTTTTAGGGAGATAAATAATGATATCTTATAGCTAATATTAGGTCGAGGTTTGCTTATAATTATAAATTATAACTTACAACTTATGAATAATATTTACCGCATTCCGAATTTCTACCGATTTAAAACATATTTCTCCTAAATACATTTAGTTCTATTCTCTGTTATTTAACATGTTATAAATATGAAAAAAATCACAGTTTATCTGTAAATGTAATTTAGGCATTTGTGTGGAGATATTTGTTCTCTTTTGAACGAGTGGTGTTTTAAGTACCTACTTAGGGGTCGTTCATTAATCACGTGATGTTTTTTAGCAACTTTTTAACCCCCACCCACCCCCCTCTGGTGATAAGTGCAAACTCTCCTACTTATAAACCCTTTTTCGGATATGGTTTTATTGTTTAATATGGCAAATTCAGTTTCTTCTATAATAATCGCAAGAAAATGATATTTACGCCCGAACTTCACAAAGTAAAATAAAATATGCATTTTCTCGTCACGCCGGCACTCTACGAATTTGGATTTTTAAAGTAATCCTTATGCCATCGGCACAAGAACCATGCACTTGGCACATCCATTTCGTATCAGTTACGCCCCGCCTGCGAAGGGGAATAAACGTCCTAGACTCCGCATCGCTTGGATCCGTGAAATTTTAAATTTCCTTGTTATTACAATAAACAATGCGTAAAAAAGGAATTAATGTTTTTACAGGTCTTTACGAAATTAACCTGTAAAAAAAATTTTCCAACCTTTTCAAAAGCTTTTTCTCAAGTATTTTTAAACTCCTCCCAAGAAGAGGCGTGGATTCCGATTTCGATTTTTTCCTGGACTATTGGATCACCTTTTTAAAAAGGTGTGGAGTTGACTTGATTTTGAGTTGTCATGGAACCCATTTCTAATGGGAATGTATGACGAGCGAAATGCTGAATAGAGGAGCCAAAATAAATAAATAAATAAATAAATTAGAGATGAAAACTGAGAATAACCCAAGGGTATGTAAGAGACGATGTATGAATGTAAATGAAGAAAGGAGTGTGTGTTAAGTTGGTGTTCCGTCCTCTGCCTAGGTACTCCTGCAAGAAAACGAGGTAAAAGTTAGTTACTAATGAACGATGTTGGCGTCACGCGCTTTTTATACTAATGGTTCATGGCCCATCTCTCTTGCTTTTGTGATCTATGATCAGTAAAGAAATATCTCACAATGTATCACAGTCCAGTCAGTCCAAAGTAATAGAATCTCCAACCCGCAGGTGTTTCTTCTCTAGGGACTTGATATTCTTACCTATATCGAGATTTCAACAGATTCCAAAGCAGAGGTATTGAAAGGCAAAGTGACCGAGGCCAATCTAAAAGGTTGGCGGATATCTATTTCGCCTTGTGTTTCAGTTTTTATACTATGATATAGCGCGAGCCAAAGCTCGGCCGGCAGAAGGCGGGCTCGGGCAGGTGGACCATTTTGGCAATAAGAGCATATTCTGTGGGTACCATTGAATAAAGAAAAACACAAGAAATGCGATGTGGACGGGTTTTGAGATCGAGACTAATCGGGCCTTTAATTTCCAATACATTCATCCCTCCTTTTTCCCACAATTTTTAAAAATTCATTAAGTGCTTGACTCCCCAGATTGTAGGTACTTTCCGTTGCCTAAAAGAACTTGGAAGGGTGAAAGGCAGATGCTAAATTTTTTCATCACAATTATGGAATTCAAATTGGATGGCTATAAATATATACTGAAAGTATATTTGCGGCACGTTCCAGAGTGGAAGATACTATCATTATCGCCCTGGTGGAAGACCACCATTCAGAATTGAAACGTTGCTTGAAATGGCCTTAGCCGTGTTTAGTGACCAGATCTGAATAACCAGGCACTTCCCCACTTCCTCTTCCCTATCTCCTTCCCCTCCCCACTACCTTCAGCCTCACAACATACCCCGATTGGGGATGCCATAGTCTCACTGACTCCAGACGTGAGCAGTTGTTACCCTTGTGCGGTAAAAAAAAATCTACCACGCTAGAGGACGCGCCGAAAACACACCATGTGAAATAAGTAACGCAATTTATTCGTAGTAAAATTTACTTGCGCACGGTGAGTTTTGAACCCGGGACCTCTGGATTAATAGCCGAGTGTCGTAACCACTGAACCACAGAGGACATCAATGTACCTTCATCGCCTTTTGGGTTCTAGGTAAAACCTCTTCTGAAAATATTGTAGTGCTTGACGTGCTTATCCCTGAAGGGGGATTTTTATTTCTTGAGAATTCGATCGCCTCTACTCTCCGCAATAATGATTACGATTCGGAAAGTTTAGAATATATGGCGTCATTATAATAAATATGGACGCGAAGATATAATAGCCCAGAAACTTACCTTCATTTCCCTAGTGGCATGTAGTGCAACTACCGAAAAATCCTTTATAATTTCGCTTCTGAACGCTAGATGACGTAAATAGTCTACTCCACCTTGCGACAGTTTAAATAAACATAACTATCCCAGAAACTTACCTTTATTCCTCAGGGGAGTATCATAACTACTTTTCGGAACGCCAGATGGCACAAATTAATCTACTTTACCGGCAACGAAGATTCCAATTTTATCGACGTAGTTTTTTGTGCGTTTTCAAAAATGTATCGTATAAAATTTGCCATAATTTTTTATTCAGTAATAATAATTAAAATAATCGGTACAAAAGAAGAATATGTCTGTACACATTTTTATATTTATTATTACAATAAAATATTATAATTATAATAAAATACAACTCGTTTCCAACACAAATGAGAAGTATCCATTCTCATTCGCAGAAACTAATCATTTTCACGCAGAATTGAGTTCATTAGCATCACCTTACACATTTATAAAAATACACTGTCACTATAACAATATTAGTCAATTATTATCACTTCAGTCCTCTGCTGTCTTTTCACATCACTGCCCAATCTCTAATCTCTGTGAGACGAATGATGCTGCAACTACTATTGCATCTCCCCACAGTTGGTGATGGTGATCTTCTCGGAGGTGGCTCCACTCTTGCTGCCATAGTTCTCCATCTTCTTCACCACATGCATGCCGGATATCACATGGCCGAATACCACGTGCTTTCCATCTAGCCAGTCCGTCCTGCGGATTAAACAAAATTATGTTAGTTTCGATCCAACGAAATCAGTTGAATTCATCTGATTCTGCATTGAAAGCATTGGGAATAAGTGGCAAACAATGCTGTCACCACTGATAAAGAAACACAAGAGATGAAGCATATTTAGTGTGAAACCGGGCGCACAACACGTGTCACAACATCTTAACTCATACTACTGCAACTGTCATCTACGCACTACTCAACCTACCTACACACCAAACGCATAACTTTTATTGGTTCCATCGTTTTGACAACCCGTACAGTTTGGTCGTAGCTCGGCGCGCTTCCATGTAATATCTCCCTTTGTTTATACGCTTATAATAACAGTAGCATGTATTTTAGAAGAATTTAACCAGTCAGATCTATTTGTTCGGTTTTCGGAACAAATCTTATAAGTCTTATAGAAATCGTTGGAGGCTCCCTTATGATAATGGTTAGAAATATGATGTAAACAATGTTAGAAAGAGAGAACACCAAGCTTTATACTCAAAAGTAAAAGTTAACCGCAAAATAATTAAAATGTACATCTTAAGACTTATGTGACACAATAGCTATAAAAGATAATATTATGTAGATCAATTGCCTTGGCGTATTTCGGCATATCGCTCGCCGCACATTCCCAACGGGAATATGCGACGAGCGATATGCTGAAATAGGCTAAGCCAAATGATCTTTTATAGCTACCTACGTGTGACACAAGTCTTATGAATCCAAACATTCAGATCGCAATTAGAAAAAAAAATTTAAACTTTGAGAACTTTTTATTACAGAAAAGTGAGTTGACAATAAAGTTTAAAATACATGTGCCTATTAAAATATGCACATGATTTTTTTTCGATTTCAGTACATAATTTAAGTAAGAAAAAACATAAGGAGAGCCATTTTTAAAACTTTTTTATGTTTGCTTGCTAAAATTTTTGTACTTCAAATATTATTTGTTTATTTAGAATTATAAAATTTGGAAGCATATTTTCAAAACAATATTAAGTTTTCAGATACATTCAGAAATATTCCATTTATTTGCATTTTATTGCAACGTAGAAATATTTTGACCCTCTGGCAAAATATTATCCAGGCCTGAAGGGTTAAACTGAGTTTACATTTGTAATGAAATTAGAATTAAACCATTCCAATGTTCTACGTTTTTTCAGTTGTAATGAAGCGATAAAAAGTAAAGCTGACGTGAGCGCACTGGTTGAGGTTAAGAAAGGAATGCTTAGATAGTTTAGCAATGTAGAGCGGAGAACTAAAAGTTATGCCAAAAGTCAGAATAACAGAAGAGTATGTATGAGACGATGTACGATTGTGAATGAAGCAAGGAGTGTGTGTCAAGAAAGAGAGAGGGTGACCAGACAACTCAACAATGTACAATTTGGAAAAAAAAAACTTGATTAAATACGTTACGTTAGATTAGGTTATGGGCTATTTAAAATTTTTTTTTTGTCACTTTAATACCTTTTCAAAGGGGTGTTGAAATGCCACTTTGTTGAGTTGTCATGGAACTGAGAGAGTTGTGTGGCGGTCTATATCCTCGTCAAACTCCTGCGGAGAAACGGCTTAATTTTTTTCAGGTTATATTACCTGACAGTGCAGAGGAAGAACTGCGAGCCGTTGGTGTTGGGCCCCGAGTTGGCCATGCTGAGCGTGCCCGGGCCGGTGTGCTTCAGCTCAAAGTTCTCGTCCTCGAACTTGCGCCCGTAGATGGACTTGCCACCGGTGCCGTTGTGGTTGGTGAAGTCCCCACCTTGACACATCTACGAGGGGGGGTTAAGGAAAGCACAATGTGGAAAGGGAATACGTAAAACAAATAATCGTTAAGAGCTAACTAACTGACTTCTCGAGTAAGATCCATACAAGAGTTCCATCTCCCATTTGGGGAATGTTATCAATCATCTGCTCTAGAACAAGGTGCTAATATTATAATCTACGTATTTATTAACCATCAAGCCGTTTACCGGAGGGATAGGCAGAGAGAAATGACTGCCACACAACTCTGTCTTGGTTCATTTACATTTACGCATCGTATCATACATAGTGTTCTGTTATTCAGATTCTTGATATGATCCGACTCAAGTATTTGATGCTCTTGGTCTACCATTCCACACCCTTGCCATAGGTCACCCCAATGGGTTCGCTACGTTTTTTGACTTAACAGGGGTGCCCGGGTTCGTGGGATGAGGTTTGTCCAGGTCTTGGCGGCGGATGCGTTTACTCACCTATTGAGTGGTGAGCTGGATCAGGAGAGACCGGTTGAGGGAGACATCTTGACCTTTCCAGCCGGACTCTCTCGACCCATCGCCTAGCACCGCAGTGGGAGGAATGGATACATACGTCATCTCCTGGACACACTGACCCCCAGATTCCTACTCACCCCTCATACCTTATTCCTTTCTAGAACTTCCTTCCTTTTTTTGTTCCCTAAAAAGACCCTCCACACAGCATCCCCAAAGATGACGAGGGCCCCTGTGTGGAGCTAATGTAAAAAAAAAATCATTTTCACATCGTATATCGATCATCCAGTTAATCAGACAGATATCTCCAAATACTACATTTTCAGATAATGAGGAATTCTGGGGGAGCGTCTGTGTTTTACATATTAAATATGTTATGAAATAACACCGGGAAGCATAAGTCCCAGTATAGTATGACATTTTAAAATTTCCTACTGGTAACCCAGAAAAGACAATCATCATCATCATCATTCATCATCAAACAGTATTAATAGCTTTGCGTCTGTCGTACACACTCGATTCACACTTAAATACAAATGGAAGTGCTGCCATCTATATTATTAATAAGCTAAAAAGCTACTTTTGTAATTCGGTTTCGAATTCAAGAATTCGTCAAAGGATGGCGCCATTACGTAAGCAGGTCGCGTGAGGATGTGCCCCTCCTAGGTGTAAGTACTAGGGATTTGTAGAATTTGAATGTCTTTCCGGATATGGAAAGATTGACGGTAATACTTAAAGTTGTGAATAATAGTGTTACGCGGCTACATATTACATATGACGTCATTGCCTGTTGCTGTTACTTTGTCCCGGTGACTGGCTGTCACTGGATCACAGTGGATCTGAGGAACCGGTTATGTTTTGGAACCAGTTCCTATAGGATTTATAAAATGGTCACCAAAATTCTGAGCGAAGCCGAACCAAAAGCTGCCCGCAGAGCCTAGCAGCAAAACCTGCGGAGCGGGTTAGTTAGGTAACTGCTATTTCTTTGTTTACTTCACTACAAGTTTTGTGCATTATAATTGAATTGGTGTTTGTAAGGAATCTGAGTATTGTACCAGATACTGCACACATAACTCAAATATTGATATTTTTGAGATGTCTGATTAATCAACCGGACGATAGATATTCTTCTGACACTCCTTTTTTTGTCTTTGTTCATCCACTTCAAACTTTAATTAATCAAACTAATCGTTCCTTTCTTATACAGCCTTATGCATAGCATGTATAACGATTTATCAGGAGATCTCTTAAGTATTGGCCCCTCATGTGAATTCATTTGCTAAATATGAGTGAGGAGGGGGGTTTTAATTTGGGGGAGTCAGATTATATTCGTGTCAGATTATGACCTCCGTGGCAGAGTAAAGGATACAAAGTCGGGTATGACCCTGTGAAAGCTGCTGCCCTGGTAGCCAAAGCCGCGCTCGTGCGTGCAGAGAGCCTTGAAGTTCTCGGCGGTGCGCGGCACCACATCGGCCCGCAGCAGCACCATGATGCGGCCCAACTCCTTCTTGCCAGCGCTGATGTCCAGGTACACCTGCGGGTTGCGCTTGCCCGAGATGGCTGGCAGGATCTTGTCACCGGTCTCCTGGAAGATGAAAGACGGACAATATTTTAAGATTTGTTTTCCAGGATTCCACGGACACTATTCCGTGGGTGCACTGATATGTCATGAGAACGGATTGCTTACACAAATCATTCTTCTTTTCAACAGCTCGGCACTGGAATGATGTGATCCTATGGGCAATGTATGGGCTCTTTAACGCGTCAAGTCTATTTGTTCGGTTTTTTGGAATAACTCATACAGGTCTCATAGAAATCGTTGTGTCTCTCTTACTATAATAGTGAGAAATGTGTTATAAACGGTGTTAGAAAGAGAAAACACCACGCTTTATATGCAAATGTATAAGTTAACCAATAAATAAGTAAACTGTAGATCTTTATAAATCCAAAGTTTCGGAGCACAATTTGAAATAAATATAAGAATTTTGGTATTTTTTTATAAATTATTAGCGAGTTCCCAGCACGCGTTGCTATGCCACTTAATAAAGAAATTGTTTCTCCCCGCGTTTTTCCCATTCATCCTCTTTCCTTCCTCTCCCGCGTTCCCACTCCGCCTTCCCTCTACCCACTCCCCTTCCTTCTACGCAAACCCCCCTCCTGAGTTCCCCTCCATCCTCCCGAGTGGGCTTGCTCACAACAACTCATCAAAGTTTCCTCGCAATCGGAAGAACAGTTTAGTAAAGCATTTTCATAATGCCAGAGCTCACCAGTTTATATAGAAACCATCGCGGGCATGCAGACATCAAATCTCAAAAATCAAAAAGAAGGGAGAGAAAGAAAGAAGATCAAGAAAATCACACAAATCAGCACAGCACTTCTCGCGGGAGAACAATCTCTTATCACAAATTTTAGGGAATAGCCTTTCAGAGGTCACTATTGTATATAGGAATCATTGTGGGCATGCCCACATCAAATCCCCAACGTTTCACCGCAATTAGATGAATGGTTTAGCAACGCATAGACATTTCATTAATCCCCAAACATTCTGATCTTTATATACATACATAGATTTTTATATGGAAGAAGGTGAGGTGACAATAACGTTTGTAATACAATTTTCTATGGAAGAAGGTGAGGTGACAATAACGTTTGTAGTACAATTTTCTATGGAAGAAGGTGAGGTGACAATAACGTTTGTAATACAATTTTCTAATAAAATGTATGTTTTAAATTTTTATATGGAAGAAGATGAGGTGACATAACGTTTGTAATACAATTTTCTATGGAAGAAGGTGAGGTGACAATAACGTTTGTAATACAATTTTCTATGGAAGAAGGTGAGGTGACAATAACGTTTGTAATACAATTTTCTATGGAAGAAGGTGAGGTGACAATAACGTTTGTAATACAATTTTCTAATAAAATGTATGTTTTAAATTTTTTTCATTATCAGTTTGCACGTAAAATTTTTATATTTTTAAAATTATATTTTTATTTCGAAATGAGGTACTTGAGAGGAGTGGCAGGAGTTACGAAATTGGATCATATAAGAAACTCGACAATCCGAGACGATCTACACATTGAACCACTACTACTCTTCATAGAAAAGTCGCAACTGAGGTGGCTTGGACACGTACTAAGAACGTCTGATGACCGAATTAAAACAGTTTTTAGTTTTCGGATACGTTCAGAAATATTCTATTTATTTAGATTTTATTGTAAAACAGAAATATTCTATTTATTTAGATTTTATTGTAAAACAGAAATATTCTATTTATTTAGATTTTATTGTAAAACAGAAATATTTTTTTGAGAAGAACCTCTCTCTCCAAGTTCACTCCTTCATTTTCTGAAAATGACCCTTCCGCACAACAACCCCAAAGATGACGGAAGATTAACAACTTACCTCTTTAGCATCTTCAGGCTTTTCCTCGCTGATGTCATCAGGTTTAGTGCCAGGTGTTCCAGCGCCAGCGTGCTTCTGGAGCCAATTATCCTCGCTCCACACAGGTCTCAAGGAGCCTTCCTTTATCCTCTGAGGGGTGGCTATATTCACTCTGATGGTTCTGCCGAAGAGTTCAGAATCATTCTGTAACAATTCATCAGAGTTCAAAATAAATAAAAGATATTCATTTTTTTCACACTTTGCAAATTTGAAAAACTGTAGCATATTATAAAAATGTATGAAAACACAAAACCATTCCCAATGGGAAAAGATGTTGAGACATAAAGATACAATTTTCTTGGAATTATTTACGTTAGCCTTGGAAGAAGTATTTAAGAATCTACAATGGTAAGATAAATGTGGCAACATGAAGCAAAACGACCTCCAAAATGCAGATAATATTAAAATTCAGTTGTCAAGAATCGGCAAAGACATTTGAAGGAAGTCAATGCCGAAAGCTGGATGCCAGAAATATCGTCATCGTGCGAGAAGGGGTTTAATAATTCGAGTTAACTAATAATAAATCCTAGAAAGTACCTGTAGTTATTGCCTTTTTTTTTAAATATTGAAGAAAACAATGTTAACCTAAAACCTTGTTTTTTATACCAAAGTTGGTATTTAAGTTGTTTTAAGTGTTTACCATGTTGTCTATCGAGGCTGCAGCATCTTCTGCGTTTTCAAACTCTATAAAAGCAAATCCCCTGTGCTTTTCAGATTCGTAATCCAGAGGTATCTGAATATCAACTATATCGCCGAAAGGTATGAAGGCGGCATTTAATACTTTCTCGTCCACTTCCTCCGCTAAGCCGCCAACGTAAACGGTTCTTTTTGCTGATTTAGATGACATTTCACTTTATTTTATTATACTTTTGATACACAGATCTGAAATGTTTACGTTAACACAGGTTTGTTGGTTATGTTTTCATAAAACGCCAAAAGATCGTTTGACATACAACCACAGTGTTGCCGGTATTAGTTCAGTGTTGCCATTGCCAAAAATGTTAAAAAAATAATATCACCCGGTCATCTGGGGCACGTTGGTTTGGAAAAACAACAACTTATATCAAGTCATGGGCGCCCGCAGAAAATTTTCTAGGGGAGGCAAAATATTTTTTCTTCCTTTTCGTCCATACCTTTCGGCAGAGAAAATCCAAGGAATTCCTCACGAATCATAGCCTTCTCACTAGACGCATCTACAAACCGGATCCCCAGTGATAACTGTTCTGTTCCTAAGATATCGCACAACTAGATAAAGAGTAGCAACAACTCAAAATAATCCAAAATCGAGTTATTGCGATTTTCGGAATCTGCGTCGACACAAACTACAAAAACACCCGTGTAAAAATCTCCATCAATAATAATTTAATGACGCGGTAAGTCAGTCTTTCTGAGTTGCTCCACGAAAATCCCCACCAACAATAGTAACGCATCACGAGTTACATACCAGCCGTAGGGGAAGGTGCTGTCAATACGCACGAAGACTGGATTATTTCGACTTAGTTTTTTATTCGTAATTAACCGCAGCATAAAGCGTGAATTATTTTGAGTTGATTTGGTATTCGTGATTGAACTTGTCTTGTTTCGCGGGCATTCTATAAATCAATTCCACTTACTCCGGTATTTTTTACAAAAGTAAGTAATTTTAATTTTACTAATTCAAAATAGTTTAGTGTTGGTGAAATTATTTTACAATATTTGAGTTGGTCGGGTATTGCTGGTTAAATTTAAATTGGCTCTAATTCTAAAGCAATAAATGCTTATGTTTATTTTGATAGAGGAATATTTAGAGTTGCCCTTGTATTTCTGAAATTGATTTGTATAAATTTTAATTCTTTGATATACTGCGATTTATAAACATTTTTTTGAGTATTAGTGAATTTTAACTACTCTCATTTTTGCTACAGATCGTGAAGGGCCATGGGCTTTTACTTCACAGAAAGCGATGGAGGCCAGCTCAAATGAGCCTGAGAGCAGTTATACGCAGATAGAGCTTCAAGAGAACTCAACAATACCCTCCACGAGCACCAAGGTGATGAAAGAAATCTCACAGAAATAAATCTCATGAGAAATGACACTATGAAGTTACGAAAGAACCCAACAATGGTAGCATTACCATCAACCACCACCCAGGTAAAACCATTGCACTGTGTTTCACCGGTTAACAGGAAATATACCGAGATGGAGCTTCGAGAAAACTCAATAACACCTTCAACGAGCACCAAGGTGATGAAAAAAACCTCGAAAAATGACACCATGGAGTTAAAAAAGAACCTAACAACGGTAGCATCACCATCAACCAGTACTCAGGTAAAACCATCGCACTATATTTCACCGGTTAACGGCGATGGTAGCGATTTCGACGATTCGGCTGCGGATCCGCTCTTCAACCCACCTCCCTCCCACAGAGGTAAATAACCATCCATCACTCATCGTTCCGAGAATAAAGTCTCGTTCCTCCAGTACTATCTCCTCCTCCAGAACCAACCTTCAAAACAATGCTGCTTCTATGACTTTGCTTTCACGATTTTTTGAAGTCATGATTTTTTTTTAAAAGGTTGATTGAAATTGAAACAAAAGAGTGAATTTTAACCAAAGTATTTATTTCCATCACATCAGCATCACAGAGAGCGCTAATAAACCGGTGGTCTCACCAATTGCCACTGAGCGGCCAGGCTCGACAAGTATTGGTTCCTCCACCGGATGGCACCCACTGCTAGGCTGCGTGCGGCGTGGGAAGGCGGCTCCTAATCGAAGAGACCCAGACCCATATCGTCATCTGATTCTGGCTCCTCTTCCTCCACCTTAGCCGGGGCGGCGGCGACGGCAGCGACAGGGGCGGCGGCCACCGGGGCGGCAGACACGAACTTGGAAGGATCCTTGATGAACTCCTTGATGGTGGTGGCTTCCTTGAAGTCCACTTCTGTGGTGGCGGCGATGGCCAGCAGGTTCTTGAATCCGTTGGCGATGGAGTGGGGCGCGGAGGCCAGCGTGGGGTAGCCAATCTCCAAGGAAACGGCAGCCAGGTTGGCGACACCGGCCAGGAACTTGGCGCGGAGGTCCTCGGGCTTGATGTCCAGGATCTCAGGGGCGAAGATGGTGCCAGAATCGTATACCTACAGGAAGAAGGTCAAGAATAAGAATACAACATATGCAAGGGGTATTATAGAAAATTGTTTTGTTAAGTATTATAATTAAACTATGCATGAAAAGTTTCAAATCTGAACTAAAATAAAGATATTTTTGTAGCGACATATTGCCAACATGATAATCAGTCTGGATATTCATATTAGGATAGAAATGAGGCATTGTTTTGGTCCCAAAGCGAAACTGGCCACACATGGAAGTGTGCGGCCAGGATTAGAAGGGACTAGATAGAGAAGATGAAGAGTGGTCGTTTACCTGTTCGACCATCAGACCATACGAGAAGGGAGAGATGTTCAACATGTTGAGGAGGGTGGCTTCGGAAGCTCCCACCTTGTCTCCGGGCTTCAGGATGTGCACATCGTTGATGATTTCAATTGTTCCTGGAGAAGACCAAAAAAATAATTAATATTTGATGAAAAACTATAGTCTAGAACGAGGCGATATGATTATATATATAAAAAGCTCAGTACTTTGTCAATAAAGATTAGATGAAATAATAAATTGTAGCAATCATAATGCCAGTATGCAAAATCAGGATGGATAATCATACTAGGATAGAAATGAAGCGTTACTTTAGTCCCAAAGCGAAGGCCGACAACTCTATGTTGAGAGATTCGGTATTAGAAGGGACATATCATACAAACTGTAAGTACATGATATACAGTGTGGCCTCTATCTGCATAACCTTCTAAAGAGAGTTGGGTTAAAACAGAGCTCTCAGTAGTATGAAGGAGGGGAGGGATGCTTACCCTTGGAAATCTTAGTGGGGATAGCGAGAGCCTGGAAGAAGGAAGTCTTCTCAGGTCCAAGGCCGGTGTTCTGGGCGGGGACGATGACGGCCAGGGGAGCTGTGGCACCGGCACGAGCGGGGGCACGCACCTTGTTCTCCAGAAGCTTGTCACGGACCTGAACATACATTACACAGTCAATGAAACATTCTGCTATTTTATGACGGTCAATTGATAAGTTTTAAGAAAAGATAGGATTGTAGCTTTCATAATGCCAGTATGCAAAATCAGGTTTGGATTATCATACTAGGATAGAAATGAAGCGTTATTTTGTCCCTAAGCGAAGCCGCCTTCTTAGTTTCATGAAGGCATGCAAGGTAAAGGGAGCATTAATTATACTAATAATCAGTGAAAATTAATTCAAAATACAAGCAAATCATGCTAAAAAGGATCCATTTTTGCGGAGAGTATTTGAAACAACCACCCGCAGTTCCTTCTTACCCCACAAAGGCCCATGGAGAGAATGTGCATGGAAATACTTAGCAATTCCATTAAAATTAAGACTCACGGATTAATTAAACGATGTCTTTTTTTTAATGTTTAATTTTTCAGCTTCCAAACAAAACTATCAATATAATTATTTTTTACCCATCCAAGTACACCACTACATGAGCGAAGGTTTCTTTAAAATGATTTACTGCACGTAATGTGATTTTTCAGGGGTAAAAACTAGTTAGAGATATATTTACCTCAACAAGATCTCCCTTGGTGAAGACGAAGCCGACGTTTCCCTTGATGTGTGGCATGAGACGCTCCAGGGCGGGGTTGGTCTCCAGGTGCCCTCGGATGGCCTTGCGCATCATGGTGTTCTTGCCCATGAGCACGACGGCGTGACCGCGCAGGGACATGCGGATCTGCTGCATCTGCTTGGATCCCACATTGTCAGCGCCCACGATGAAGCACTTTGGGTACTCATCCAAAAGTGTCTGAAAAACAACAGTTAAAGTTCATAAATAATGTTTTAATCCATAAAAAGGCAGTGAAAGGGTATTTAATCAACGGTAAATTTTCGATCGCACTGGCCACGCTCAATGCAAATATTTTTTAGAAAAAAACTTTAGATTCGCCTTAATGACTAATAAAGACAACTTTCTGCATTCGGGGTGATGGAAAACAATGCACTTAAATTTTCAATTGCGTAAAGTGAAATTTAGTTCGCGTTCCGAATTTGGACGGCCATGTCATTTTGTTCTGTTCATTCTGTTGGTATTCCTGATAATATAAACAGGGTCGTTCGTAGCCGACTTCATACGTAAATATGAAATGTGAGTATTATAAAGACAAATATAATTAATAATATTCAAATACAGAATAGGTTCTAAGCAAGATTATTTTTACTTTAAAAAAAAAATTTTTACATTGAAAATTTTTTTTTTAAGTAAAAAATAAATTTTCAATGTAAAAAATTTTTTTTTAAAGTAAAAATAATCTTGCTTAGAACCTATTCTGTATTTGAATATTATTAATTATGTTTGTCTTTATAATTACGCACATATCATGTTTACGTATGAAGTCGGCTACGAACTCGTACGAACTACTTGCATATAGTATCAGGAACACCAACAGAATGAACCTTCGACCAAGTATATCAAGACATGCCCTGTGAAATTAAAAATGACGCCAGAAACCAATAAAACTGGCTCAAGGCCCATTTATGAAAAAGTGCGAGCATTGTTTCGTACTATTTGGATCGCATAGTGCTTTGTGTTTTACCTTTTATCGGTCCACACTGAAACTAATTGCTGTCCCAGTCGTCCTGACGGAATTAATTTTTTCAAACACAAAAATATCCTACTTCCGAATATTGTACAAGGTACAGTCCGCGGACTTTATTTTCGATAATGTAACCAGCTATCTGAATACATAAAAAAATTATGCCTTACCGATAGCTTTAAGGCAGCGTTTTAATAAATGTAATAATATTGACGTATTATTTTTTTGGCAAGCAAAGTTTCTGACGTCACTTAATCACCCAAATGCTTGTGACGTCACCACACACCGATACCAACACATAGACGAAAGGCTGGCATCACGAAACGGCAGTGGTTTTTAAACTTTTTAAAAACGCGACCCAGTTTGTATAAAACGGAAAACTTTAAAATACGTTAAACGCAGATCTTAACAAAAAACCGCTGCACTATTCTTCAATTAAGGTCGAAAGTTAACCTATCTTAAGCCATAGCATTCCGAATTTCTACCGTTTTACAACATATTTCTCTAAAACACTTTAAGTTTTTAAGTTTCTAAAAAAATATATGTTGTTTTTGACGATAATATCTATACATTTGCCACGCCGAAACGGTAATTGAATGAAATTCTTCCGATGGAAGAAAATCGTATATTTCGAAAATTATTATAAGCACTTTATTTTTGTTACATTACAAGTTATATATATATGAAAAAAATCATAATTCATTTTTTTCTTTAAAGCTATGACATTTCCCGCGAGATTTTGGTTCTATTTTAAAATAGTTTAAACGAGTCATGTTTTATTAAACACTTTCACAATTTTCGCTTAAATATTATCGTTTTCGCGCTCCCTCTAACATTCGTATTTACATATCTCACCTTCCTGTTCTTTTTGAGCGCTTACTAACGGGCTTTAATTAACTACGAATTTCTGTCATTTTTTAATTATAACTTATACACAAAAAAAAAATTAATGATTGAGCAGCTGATTCAAAACTTTTAAGAAAGATTATAGTTTTCGGCTAAGACATTTTGCAAAACAGAACAGAAGCCTTTGAACATTTTTTAGCGCAATTTTTTTGATATTTTTTGTAGTCAAAAGTCCGGAAAGCAGTAAAAGGGCTTGCGGGCTGCTGGTTGCTCATCACTGTGTTAATGATAAGCGACCAACCTGGGCAGCCCACGGTGCGTGGGCGGTAAAAGGGTAAATTTTTCGTAATTATTTTCAAGCAAACGATGAATTGATTTTTTTTTATTTAAAACTCATGATCAATATATACATATACGGGACTGTGTACAAGTTTTTGTACACGAATCTAAAGTATGGTTAATCTAAAGAGTGTACACCGCTTTCAACAGGACACTTCGACGTAATTGCTGCTTGGTGGTTGACAACGAGCCATACGGTTCATCAGAAAAATAAAATTAAAAAATTATCAGACGCATCCGCCGCCAAGACCCGGACAAACCTCAATTCATGAACCCGGGCACCTCTGCATAGTCACCAAACGTAGCGAACCACTTGGGGTGACCTATGGCAGAGGCGTTGGTTATCCAATAAATGGTTCCCGAGGCGGCGGTACCCATACTCGCCTCCGAAATTGAATCGCTTGTCATAATAAAGTAAAAAAATATTTTTGTCTAATTAAATTTATGAATGTCTCGCGATCCCCACTTTGAAAACCATTTATATACAACACAGCTTGTCGAAACATCACGCATGCAACACGTGTTCACCTTTTGAAGTGTTAGTTCGACAAATCACACAATGGAATTAGACGGTGCTCAGCTTTATATTGCCGAGAATTCGCATGCAAGACGGCGGAATTCGAAGGAGAGTTGTATTGCGAAATTACTGATACTTGGGGTTATTTTTTTCAGATTTTTACTATGAGACGGCTTGTCTAGGGTATACTAGGTCAATGGAATGAACAGAACAAAATGACAGAATGGCCGTGCAAATTCGGTACGGGAACTAAATTTCGGTTTACGCAATTGAAAATTTAATTGCATTGTTTTCCATCACCCCGAATGCAGAAAGTTGTCTTTAATAGTCATTAAGGCGAATCTAAAGTTTTTTTCTAAAAAATATTTGTATTGAGCGTGGCCAGTGCGATCGAAAATTTACCTAATCAACAATAAACTCGTTAACAAGTAATGCGCATTATCAGAGAACATCATACATAACCCTATTCTACAATGCACGATAAACGAAAAATGATCAGAATGCTAACATTGCTTAAATTTTAGGTTAAAATGACAAACCAATTATTTTTTCCGAACATGTGTAAACTACATTAGTAGGGATAAGATTTAAATAGATATGGATGTTTGAAAAATAAAGAGGTGAAAAATTTCGGTAAATTTTCGATCGCACTGGCCACGCTTATTAAGAACATTTTTTAGAAAAAACCTTTAGATTCGCCTTAATTACTATAAAAGGAAACTTTTTGCATTCGGGGCGGCGGAAAATGATGCACTTTAAATTTCAATTGTGTAAAACTAAAATTCACTTCGCGAACTCGTACGGCGTCAAACCGAGGCCATTTACGATTCCGTTATGTTAGTAGCCCTGATACATTACGAAGAGCTAGTTACCAGCCGTAGCCGACTTCATGGGACACATAAAATGGCGCGAATTATGAAAACACACAAAATTATATAATGTTAAATGATAACAAACCTCTATTCGTATATATTTATAATTACTACAAAATAAATATTAGCGAGAAGTTACGTTACTACCACGCAATGTATGCGTATTAGGTAAGCACTACTTTAGGCAAGTTTTTTTACATTGAAAAAGTTTTTTTTACATAGAAAATTTTATTTTTAAGTAAAAAAAAAAAAAACGCGCGCGCGTTTTTTTTTTTTTACTTAAAAATAAAATTTTCTATGTAAAAAAAACTTTTTCAATGTAAAATTTTTTTTAATGTTAAAAATTTTGCCTAAAAACCTATTCTGTATTTAAAACACAATACGTTTCAGAGGAATTTTTTTAATTCAATTATATCAATTTAATTTCAGTAATTTAATTTTATTGTCTTTATCCTTTTATTTCTTCTTTCCGGTTTTTTGTTTTGTTTCCGGTTCCAATCAACGTTATTAATTAGTTAGTTCCGCCGAACAGACCCTTTCGAAAAAAAAAATGGCGTGCCAATCCTGTTCCATAGGAGTTGTGGGCTTTGTGGAAATCGTAAGAAACCAGGAGATCCTCTTGGAATGGCTAAAAGTCACGGAGTGTTTCTCCGAGAGAGAAAATGTGACGTGTGTGCGAATATATGTAGTTTTTCGTACCCGCTGTACAGGTGCAGAAAAACCTCGCCATAATCAAATATTTTATTATTTTTGTTTGTTTTTTTTTTTGTTTTTTTTTTTTTCTATTCCTTAATTATAATGACGACGAAAACCAACACCTCCAATTATAATGACGATAAATCCAACATGATTCCAGTGCCTTAGCTAGACTCTTAAGTGATTCTGATTAGAGGTACGTTTACATTATATTATTAATTCGTGTTTTCATAATTCGCGCCATTTTATGTGTCCCATGAAGTCGGCTACGGCTGGTAACTAGCTCTTCGTAATGTATCAGGGCTACCAACATAACGGAATCGTAAATGGCCTCGGTTTGACGCCGTACGAGTTCGCGAATTGAATTTTAGTTTTACACAATTGAAATTTAAAGTGCATCATTTTCCGCCGCCCCGAATGCAAAAAGTTTCCTTTTATAGTAATTAAGGCGAATCTAAAGGTTTTTTCTAAAAAATGTTCGTAATAAGCGTGGCCAGTGCGATCGAAAATTTACCAAAATTTCTTTAGTTTGACAGTTCAATGTAAATCTTGTGGAGGCTGTAAAATAAATTGTAGCGATCATAATGCCAGTATGCAAAATCAGGATGGATAATCATACTAGGATAGAAATGAGGCATTATTTTAGTCCCAAAGCGAAGCTGAGAACCCTAAGGTCTAGAGTAGTCAGATTAGAAGGGACGGCATTCTGAGAGCCTGAACTCCATTAGTAACAGTATAATTGAATACTCACGATAAGCTTGGTGAAGTAGTTTGACTTCCATGTAGCCTTGTCCTCCCTACCCATCTTGAGTGGTTAGGGATTTCCTTTTGAAAATTAAGGACTGCAACAAATAAAACCATATTGAAATTAATTCACCTCATTTTAACACTTCAAGGGCTAAATAATCTAAATAGCTTGTGCGTAACATAGAAGGACCACTTTGCAACCATTCTAGATACAGTTCTAGTAATATATAAACCAGATTATAACAAATATGACAGATTTGAAAGACAACTCACCAAAAGCGAAAATACAGCACGAATTGCTCGGGCAGAATGGCCGATTTCCGGCGTGTCAGAATTAGGGAGGCTACAGTAAAAAAAGTATTGCCAGCGTACAAAAATATTTCTTTAGGTGAAATGTCGACTACGGAATATACATAATTTTTGTCATTTTAAAGTATTATTGTACGGTCACACTGAGGCCAACTTCAAACGTTCGGACGATTATGTAGAGGGGTAGTTCGTGCGTTGGAAGCTCGCGTAGGAAGGTTGGAGTTCGAGTTGGCAAGGGATTGCCTCCGAGGCGATCGGCGATGGCTGGTTCGTGCAAATTGGCCCAACACATCAGTGTGCGCAATGTTTTTACGGGAGAATAGTAAAAAAATTGTTTGAAATTATTTTTTTAGCTTTTCCATCAAAATCAATATCACGGAAACCGAAACAAGATACAGCGCCGTTGCGGAGTTGGAAGGTTGGCTTCGGTGTGGTAGTAGCATGAGAGATGTTATTTCAAAGTTGGCGAAAAGGGAGGGCACTATCATTAGTACCCTTTACACACAGAGTTCGGAGCGGGACGTGCCCCGCGCCACTTCAGGCCGCCGCGCAGAAAAGTCTCACAGTGAACTGCGCTGTAAACCGTTATCTTACTTTCGGTCTTTACTTTCCTGCGCGGCGGCCTGAAGTGGCGCGGGGCACGTCCCGCTCCGAACTCTGTTTGTAAAGGGTACTATTAATGACATAACAATAGTTGATGTGGTTGGTAGATTAAAATATAAGGATATAGTGTTAGTTCATGTATACGCCACCGCCAACTTAAACATGTAGCACGGTTTATAATTGAATAATTTTATGTATTGCTGCCGACGTATACAGGATCACTTGGCGTATATTGCACGTTGTAACGCGATGGCCGTCCAATCGATTATTATCGGTTATTCGTACACACATCAAAGGATCATGGCGCCAAACTGCTTACAGGCCTTACAGCGTTCACACGTTAGCAGATTGGCACCAACGTGAAATGCATTAATAATAGTAGCAGTTAAGCATGTATCAGACGATTCACTAATCCTTCCTTTCAGGATGTCATTCCGCCTCTTTCCCGCGAAATGACCCGTCTGAACATGCGATGAAACGAAAGCAGGGCCGTAGCCAGAGTTGAATTTAAGATAGGACAGCGGTAATTACAGGTATGGCGCATGTAAAAATGTAACTTGATCTGATCTGGTGAATCGATTTTCGTCAAACATGTGTGAGGCAATACTTAATTGGATGATCAAAACATTTATTCTGCACGTTTATTCTACACATTTTTAATGGAAAGCTCATTGTACATTCGACCACCACAACACGGGCATGTGCCTAGCATGGTGGTCGAAAAATTCTAAAATTTATGTAACCAACAATTCAATGAATAAAGAAAAATTTAAAAAAAAAAAAATTGAATTCCGGAGGTGAAAAATAGTTAAAAATTGTCAAGGAATGAGGTAATTATATAAAACATTCAGGTTAATTTATCCATAAATCAATTTTAGGTTATGTAAAATTTGATATTTCTTTACAGATAATTCATTCAATTCATCGGAGGAACTGATCCCGTGTTTCTGTGTTATTATCGATTGTCTTTCTTAAAATATTGTCTTTCTGAAAATAAAAGTATTTAAAGAGTTTTTAATTTTTGTAAATTCGTTAATATGTCTGCTAACAAGGATTTTTATATTTTTTAAATAATTTATTGGGCTAATGAGTTTATGGATTAGGTCGAGTGCCAGATAGACAAATGGCCTTGAACTTCCTTTAAAAATATCAGGTCTTTTTCGTGGTTAAGTTGATGACACTGATGATGATGATGATGACAAACTGTTTAGTATGGAGAAGGCCCAAAGATATCGATCTAGGGATTGGTTTATTTATGACTCAACTGTTTAATAGCATCCCCAAACTGTTTGGGAATTCTCTGTAAGCAGTGATTGCAAAACGCGCACCGCCTCCCACCCCTCACTTCAAAGCCTATCTATGGGTAGAATAAAGAATTAGTATGATATGATTCTTTGGTTAATTCGAAGCTGTTTAGTTATAGATGTCGCTACGCTACACTAAAAGGTAGTATTTTTTTTAATCATATCAAACTACGAACAAACAGTTTACTAGTATATTGTCATAATCGATGGTGTTCCTTAAGGTAGGGCACAGGTATTTTAAGGTAGGGCATTGCCCCATAATGCCCCCCCCCTAGCTACGGCCCTGAACGAAAGTGATAAGAAACAGTGCCGAATGAAAGGTTCCAACAATGTTGGATATCAGTGTTCATTCGCAACCGGAATGACGTCACCATATGACGTCGCGACGTCATTTTTTATATGAGTTTACCGCACAAGAGTCCCATCTGCAGCCAGTGAGGCAATGGCATCCCCAATTGGGATATGTTGTGAGGCTGAAGGAAGTGGGGAGGGGAAGGAGATGGGGAAGAGGAAGGTGGGAAGTACTTGGCTATTCAGATCTGGTCACCAAACACGGCTAAAGCAATTTCAAGCAACGTTTCAATTCTGAAAGGTGATCTTACACCAGGGCGATACTGAGAGTATCTTCCACTCTGGAACGTGCCGCAAATATACTATATACATTTATTATTTTAATGAAAAAATTGTGAAATAACACAAATTAATCAAATAAAACTTATTTGTCACCCCGAGATTCGATCCCGCGACCTTCGGAATGCGAGTCAAGAGCCTGACTACGCCGGCCGTCAAAGCAGCTTATCCGCACGTTAGAAAATATTAATTAATAAATTCTCGCAACGGATAGAATAATCGACTGACTTATCCATTATACAGCTACTATTCGTAGGTTCGAATACCGATTGTAAGCTTGGAAAACAAAAAAATTAAAGTTATCCTAAGCTAAGCTATCAAGTGGATGGTGAAATACCCCTTCAGTGTAATGGACATGATAGATAGATAGGCAAGTACAAAAGGCATATATTTTTTCTCAGAATTTTATGACATAAGTGGGTACAGAATTAACAAATATTCTTTAAACTATTGATTAAGCATTCTTAATGTTTTTTCGATGCTATAATATTAATTTATTATATTTTATACCTTCTAACAGACATCCAAATCGGTACCTACCTAGGTAGGTACTTCTCAATGTAATCATAAAGTTATCACAGATATTACATTTTATAAAATGAACAATAATTTATATCTACAATCTACATATTAATCATATCCCTCCGGGCTTATCCTATGGGAGGGTAATCAGTATTTTTTGGTAATGGTATCACCTGGCTTATCTTGCCAGGGTGTCTAGCATGATAAGTCGATAAATATTTTATCTATAATGTCGGTAACTTGTCATCGTTCCCGAGCATTACTGCAGATCTCCAACGATCTAACAACGGACGTGGACTGTTGTTTGATCTCTGATCTGAGGTCAGTTATTAATTGTTTATTCGTTTAATTCGTAGAACTCCATTTAATTTTTTCAAAATTTAATTTAATAATGTCAATATCACATAATTTAATTAAAATTAAAATTAATAATGTTATTATCAAGTTATGCAAATATTTTAGTATTTAATACTGCTACAGCTGTTTCGGCTGACAAGATCTTTTTCAAACTGTCCAGTTTGAAAATGGCCTTGTAAGCCGAAACAACTGTAACAAAAGTAAATACTAAAACTTGCAGAACTTGATAATAACATTATTAAATTAAATAAAAAAAGTCAGGTTCGGGAACTACGACAAGTTATCGGTACTGTCGATAAAACCTTTATCAATCGATCGGTATCCAGGGATACCCAGCCGGCTTATTCTATATCTTTTGTGAGATCTCCTGTCAGATTTGTGTAATTTTCTATGGTGGCCCATAGAAAAAGCTTTAGAAAATCACATAATCTGACAGGAGATCTCACAAAATAGATCCCACAAAAGATATAGAATAAGCCAGCAGGGTTCCTACCAGAGAGCAACTCTCATGACGAACATAAAAAGCAACCCCAGTTTTCTCAAAATGTCTGCTGTGTGCCCTATTCCCAAATTAGGTGTTTATAGATATAATATTTTTTTTATTTAGGTGATACTCTCAGTGAGACATGAGCGAACCCGAGCGGGAGTGTTTTATTTAATGGGCTCGCCTCGCCTCGTCTTTCCCTGATGCACCTCTCCTTTCACTGCATCACTTAAGTCACCTGTCGGTTTATAAACCCGAGGCAAGCCAACTGTGGGGAAAGGGATGTGGTGTTCTCAATACACACAACTCTTGCATTGTGTTGTGCGAGACAGAAGAGCGAAACCGACCGGGATAATTGCCTTTGAATTTGGGAGGCAGGTGTGGGTACGGGAACCGATTTATTGGATAACCAACACTTTTGTCATAGGTTACCCCAAGTGGTTCGGTTTGGTGCTTAGCAGGGATGCCTGGGTTCATAGGGTGAGGTTTGTCTAAATTGGCGGAGGATGGGTTTGTCCACCTGTTGCGCGGCGGGCCAGATCAGGATAGACTGGTTGAGGGAGTCTTTTTGACCTCTCCAGTCGGACTCTCCGTGACCCATCGCCTTGTACCGCAGTGGGAGAAATGAATTCATATGTCTGTCACTCCAGGACACATTGATCCTCATATTCCTAACCACCCCTCATAGCTTTGTCCTTCCCAGAACTTCCTCAGGACCTCCATGGAAATTATTTTCCTCGGGACCTCCTGTGTGGAGCTAACCCGACGCCCCAGTGGAACATGATTTGAATACGCTATTTGTATGATGCGCTGTCCATTTTTAATAGGTACCTAAGCCGGTATGGCCACATATCGTACTTTGAACTCCATTCTATCATTTCGAGGTCTGTTGTTCGCAAGTAGCGTCTAATGACGAGGTCTATTGATCACAAGTAGAGTCCAACAGCGAGACCTACGAAACAAAAAATAAGTCCAATGGCGAGTTCTATTATTCACAAGTAGAATCCAATAGCGAAGTCCATTATTCACAAATAGAATCCAATGGCGAAGTCCATGGTTCACAAGTAGAGTCCAATAGCGAGACCCATGATTCACAAGTTATGTCCAATCGCGAGGTCTATTATTCTCAAGTAATGTCCAATGGCGAGGTCTATTATTCACAAGTAGAATCCAATAGCGAAGTCCATTATTCACAAGTAGAATCCAATAGCGAAGTCCGTTTTTCACAAGTAGAATCCAATAGCGAAGTCCATTATTCACAAGTAGAATCCAATGGCGAAGTCCATGATTCACAAGTGGAGACAAATAGAGAGGTTTAAGATTCACAAGCACAATCCAATCTATGATGCATAGAGGATCATTTCAAGGTCTGTGGCTCACAATTAGATTCCATTATATAGTTCACAGGTAGAGCCCCTCCTCCTGGTTTTCCTCATAGGGGCGGCCAGCCCTCTTCCTCCAGGCGTAGCAGCCCCACAGCAGCGCGGGCCCGACGGCCAGCCCGAGGGGCAGCAGGAACAGCAGGTACAGGGACCAGCCATCGCCCGTCAGCTCGTACCACTCGTCTTCTGTGTCACCGACCACCTGCAAATATATTATAATTGATTTAGATGTACAAAATATATATATTTTGTACATCTAATCTTTTGTCACATAAAATAGGTGTGGGTGAACGGTGTTGGCGACACTTTTGTGCGCCATATGTATATATATCTATGGGCCGATTATTAAAATGTCTTTCTTTGTTCCCATTATCTATCTCTTTCTCTAATTAATATTAAATAATTTAAGCGATGTGGATATAAAATAGTGTAATAAATATATAGGTCTATCAATCTTAGTTGACTTCACAGGACTCACACATAACTTACATGCAGCATGTTTCGTTTAGACTTTAATAAAAATAAAAAGAATTGATGAGTTCGAAGTCAAAGTGTATTACATATAAAAAATTATATTATAAAACAAAGTCGGTTTCATAAAATTTATTTTGGCATGCCGAATACTGTTTTATTTCATTGTTATTGAAATATAGTTTATCTGAATGCGATAATCTTCAGGCAGGGGCGTAGCTACCGCCATATCAGCCGTATCAATGATACGGCCCCCCCGGGCTTTTGTTTCTTTTGTGAGAAATCTTTACCCTTCATTTGGGCCCCCCAACTAATTTTGATACAGGGCCCTTCCAAGGCACGCTACGCCACCGTCTTCAGGACTGAATTCAAATGCGTAATAAGCAATGACAATGCTCTTGGTATATTCTTAACATAGTGAACATATAAACTTGCTTGTCCCTTTTCCGCTAGTCACAATAAGAAGGCGTAAACCAGACAAAGGACATCGCGTATGACTATAGGTAAATTAACATATATTTATAAATCATTAGGTTCCGGGAAAAATATCTATATTGATAAATATATATGCATGTATTATCAGCAAAAGCCGTTGTCTATATCGGTGACCGGCCAACTCGGAATGAAACCAACTCAGAACCATTTCAGATGTCATTTAGAGTGATAAAAAAATATAAATAAAAAATTGGTTAAATAGGTTAAGTTAGGTTAGGGTTATCGGCTAATTTAAAATTATTGTTTAGTCACTATAAATGACTTATCTGAGATGGTTCTGAGTTGGTTTCATTCCGAGTTGGCATGGAACCGTCTATATCCTATATTAATTGGTAGGATACGTAATTCATCGAATAAATGAGATGAAAAGTAAAATAAACAAATTCTAGCAGGGAAACTGACACAAATAAACATATTGATAACGATGCAAACATACAATGAAAATGAAAACTGACATTATTTCACTCGCGATATTATAAACCCGATCGAACTGGAACCGATAAGTATATGACACGCTGTAAGCTTCCTTGCAATATTATTTTACAACGATCGTAAACACTTGCTATCCCTCTTCCGCTAGTGACAATGAGTAGGTGTAAACAAGACAAAGGGCTAATCCTCGCCAGTGAGAACTTATACAGATTTAATAAAGAAATACATTCAATGCTACGCTTTTTCACTGGAGTCGACTCTCGATGAGTTACCAAAACCTCAAAACATTCTCACCTCCAAATAAGCGCTACTATTCGTGTAACCTTTGGTGTTGGCCGCCACGCAATAGTATCGCCCCGCGTCCCTCGCCCTCGCTTTGGGGAGCACCATCTTGCTGACGTAGATCTGCTCAGACAGATGCAGCTCCCCCGCCCCCTGCATAGGAGTGGGTGGCTGCTGCTGGCGGGTGGATCCGCTGCCCCAGCCCGGGGCCATCCACCACAGGCGGAGGGGAGTGCGGCTGTACACCTTGCAATGAAATATTGCCTGGAAAAAGAACAAATCACCATCACATAATCAAATATTTCAAAATGATGACATCAGTATATAATTTGAAAATAACAAGAATAGAATTGATCCCAAATAAGACCCTTGAGGAACGCCAATAATTTGAAATATCACCTTGCCGGAAAACTATTTGAAATTAGGAACCATTTCAAGAAAATAGTGCAAAATTTGAGTGTTTTTGTTTTGAAAACAGAAGTAGGATTCGGACTACCTTGAAAGCAAGTGGTTGGTGTTGTTCGTGTATAATATAATCTCGTTTTAAAGAAAAGGAATTTGACTATCTTGGAAGTGCGTGGTATCGTTTATCGTATTCGTTCGTTCGGATTACCTCGAAGTATGGTATGGAACAACATAATATAAAACTGACAGTGTTGTACTCGTTCCTGGAGATACAGGGATAAGTGATTGGTAATCCTTCCTTCCACGCTTTGTTCTTTCCTGCACACACTTTCACCCAATTCCAGCAAACACTATTTAGTTTCGTCTATAGTATTTACAGTCCATTCACTTCAAATGCATACGAAGCTGTAATTTGTAAGTATTTTTCGGGTGAAACAACCAACATAGTCATATTCATTAATTACTACTACATTATTGATTCAATCGAACTGAACATTTGTTTTCTTAAAATAATTTTTAATCAAAAGTCTATTACTTCTATTCCCATTGGCCACCTTCTTAATGTTTCATTTTCACTTTTACCCATTTCCATTCCTTTCTCAAACCTTTCCCATTTCTATGATTTTCCATCTTTTCCCCTGGAATATTACTTGGAAAGAGAGGAAATGACCGTTTAATTATCGTTAACTCGATAAAATCGTCCTGAAATATTATCTGAAAAAAGAAAAATTATCTTCAAAAATAGATTATTATTAGAAAAATATTAGTTAGATATTATCTTCAAAAATAACATATATTTTTTTAAGAGCTTAAAAACTTCAAATGTTTAAGGGAGATATGTAAAAAATCGGTCGAAATTCGAATAGCGGTGGCTTAATCTGATTGGTTGTTGCGTCGCGAATACCGAGCTTCATTTTTGTGCTTGCCACAAAATCCAATCCAAATCAAAATCACCATATTTTTCAATAATTCAATCAAACTGCATAAAGTTGCTTTCTAATGTATTTCTCAAAGGCCACTTTCCCGTCTCTTTCCTTCCTTTTTTTATAGTTAATGTATGATCATTATGTTTTTGTTTACTTTATATTTATTTCCTATCAATAAGTGGCGTTCCCCAGGGGTCTTATTTGAGGCCTTTTCTATTCTTACTATTTTCAAATTACGTACCTACGACTTTTTTGATTTCATTGAAGTTCTATGATAAGTTAGTCATAGCAATAGGAGTTTAGTCGGTTCAAAGAGAGATGATCATTCATTAAGAAAAGTAAATGCGATATAATAGATACCTACAACAACAAAAAGTGTAATTTGTTTCGTAATTCCGTAAGCATTTATTTAAAAAAAAAAGTATTCCGAATTAGTCAGACATAATACCAGTTATTGTCTAAGGAGCCTTAAGTAAACAATACAAGTATTGTTATAATTGGTACCCATATTTTCAATTGTAATTTTTTTTAAAAGATGTAGGTACATGTAAAACCCCTTTGAGCATCTAAATATGCAAAACAAATAAATTACAACATTCCACTGGGCAGGACATAATATAGAAAGGATGAAAGGTTGTTAGCGTCGGCGTGGGTGCTGACGCTATCGGCAGGGTTGGAGAAAGCTCCCACATATTTAATACAATTAGATGCTGGATCTGCCCCAAATAAAAACTAGCTCAGGTTTGGTGCAAGTATGTTTCTCTTAACCTCAAGGCTAGTGCCTGTGGTTCGGAGCTTCACGCTTCTCATCCTCCCAGGGCCTCTTTCGACAAGCAAAACACGGTAGGTTATCACATAAATAGTTTATTCAATTCTAGGAGTCACAATAGTACATAAGAGGAACGAGCCTAGCTGAAAGTTAGTTTGAACGTCAATCTCTGCTCTCTACACGCATTTTTTAGGGCTTTAAAACATTATTTGCACACAAAGGGTAAACATTGTATTGACTCACGTTTGGGTTTATGGGCCAACAGCGGCTTTACGCGCTTCTTCTCCGGGTCCCAGCAGCGTCCATACCGGACACCGGAAGTGCTAACCCGGCGAAACTGAACTCGTCTCGCACATGTTCACGAGAGACGTGGGATCGGGAAGCTCGCTGGCCGTTGACTGGCGAGCTTCCGGCGAGATGCTTCTCGCGACAGGTCGGTTTGTCGCTCGCGGGAGGGGGTAATGCGCGCGCCTCTATATTGGCGGTCTATTCTTCAGTCCGCGAAGAGGTCTATTCTCGAATACGCAACGTGACAATTTGTAACGTAACACTTCCCCCCTCGCCGCAATAAAAGCGACGTGGCAATGGAGCTGTAGGACTAATAAATCCTCTTACCCTTTCAGCACTTGTGCCAAAAACATTTAAGAGAAACGAGGAGAGAGAGAGAGAGAGAAATTCCTAGCTGGAGAATAGTTATGAACAGAACACAAAAGAGATGATACATGGTGTAACAAGGAATTGTCAATAAATGTATATAAAGGCAGTGGCATACATAAATACAGTTGCAAAGAACAAGGATCTGTTGAAGAAAGGTACAAGGGTTATGCAGTGATAGAAAAAAAAACTCTAAAATTGTATCATTGGTCTGTGAGCTAATGTTTGCGAACGTGGTTTGCGTAGGATGTCTGGGGTGGTTGAACGTTTCACTGAAGTTACAAGGTTACTTTGTCACAGTAACCTGGCCCATTTGAGATTACACTCAAGGGACACTAGGGCCTTTAAGAAAATACGAGGAAGAGAACACAGGATGAGGCTTCTAGGTGGTGTGGAGAGTTCTACCTGTCACAGAGGTCGAAAGGGTAACTGCTTCCGGATCCTGTGGGTGAGCCAGTACGAAACCATTGAAGTACTGGAGAGTGGAATCGTAATTGGTGGTTGGTACACTGGTTTTTGTATGTAGTGGGATTGTTTTGTGAACAATCGTTGGTATTGTTATTTGCGCAAGGGCACAGGAGCATCAGCACAATGGCAGTAGGGCATTTGCATTATGCAGCAGGAACATTTGCATAATGCAGCAGGACATTTGCGCAAGGGCAACAGGAACATTTGTATTATGCAGCAGGAATATTTGCATAGTGGCAGCAGAGCATTTGCACAAGGGCAACAGGAACATTTGCATTATGCAGCAGGAACATTTGCATAGTGGCAGCAGAGCATTTGCACAAGGGCAACAGGAACATTTGCATTATGCAGCAGGGACATTTGCATAATGGCAACAGGAACATTTGTATTATGCAGCAGGAATATTTGCATAGTGGCAGCAGAGCATTTGCACAAGGGCAACAGGAACATTTGCATTATACAGCAGGAACATTTGCATAATGGCAACAGGAACATTTGTATTATGCAGCAGGAATATTTGCATAATGGCAGCAGAGCATTTGCACAATGGCAACAGGAACAGGAACCAACCTAGAGCTGGCGTGCTCGGGTTTGTTTTGAGTGTCGGTTCTTTGTGGTGATACAATTCGCAACTACACGCACGACTCACACTAGGTTATGTTAGATGCGGTCGGGTGCTTTTGGTACGCAGGGATTGAAGGCAAGGGACCTCCGTGACGGTAGCGAGGGCAGCATGAAGAGGCGCAGATGTAGATAGGGTGCAGAGCTGCTGGTTTTTTTTTTTTAAATCCGGCAAAAATTATTATTAGAACAAAATTCTTGAAGTTTACCTGCCTAGTAGACCAATGATGAAAAAAGTTTGGAGAGAAACAAGTGTGCATGTTGAGAAAAAGTTGGATTTGTTTGGCGTGTAGAGAGAGAGACGGAGAGAGAGCTAACTAAATGTGGCTAATGCCTAATACATGTTACAAAGGTACGTATTCAAGAACAGGTTCTGTGTAACCCCTTTTTGTTTTTTTTTTCTTTACCAAATACATTTCCAAGAATACGTGGTTGAGGGATTGTACGTATAACAAAATTCCCCATTTGAAAGAAGTTGGTCTTCCATGACCTATGCTCACGTCTATACGGTAGCATTTTTTCTACTTTCGAAAAACAAAACATTGCGTACAAGATTAGTTATGACAAAGTGGGAAAGGAGTAGGAAGTTGAAAGGATCCGCGTATGAAGATTGTCCCATTTGACAAACGAAACGCCAAGTGCGTAACGCATATATCCCCATTCACGGATAATTTCGAGGAAGGGGGAGGGTGATAATTGGGAACATTTGAACGAAGAAAACTGCTGGGGACTCGGCTATTTCCGAAATTCGACCTCTGGGTGGAGGTGAAACAAGGTCTACAGCAGTCATCCTGGCACATTACAATAATGACAACTGGGAAAGGAGTAGGAAGTTGAAAGGATCCGCGTATGAAGATTGTCCCATTTGACAAACGAAACGCCAAGTGCGTAACGCATATATCCCCATTCACGGATAATTTCGAGGAAGGGGAGGGGTGATAGTTGGGAACATTTGAACGAAGAAAACTGCTGGGGACTCGGCTATTTCCGAAATTCGACCTCTGGGTGGAGGTGAAACAAGGTCTACAGCAGTCATCCTGGCACATTACAATAATATTTGGTAGTGTTGGACAAAAGAATACACTGACATAAAAGAGTCTAATCCTCTACGTGTATTGGGCAGAAGATTAGGGGTCGTTTTATTCTCCTACTTGTTTGCGAGAAATGACAGACCCTTGCTCAAATCTCACAAACCTGGGGATTTTTCTTTGTTCGTCTCCCAGACAACGAGTTAGGTGTTTTTGTGTCCATCAACTTAACTCCCACGACACGATGCCCCATAATCATGAGTGAAGCGTATGATTAGTCCTTTTGAGATAGTAGATAGTTCCTGGGTTCTTGTGACAGGAAGTCCACGGGCATATTAATGATTACAAAAAAGGGGTGTGGACTACATTGAGTAGTTCACACATAAAGGTTTGATATTATTTCGTTCGCACGATTCATGGTGAGTATTATAACGTCTTCACGTATAGCGTACAAGATTGCAAAATCAAAAGATTTGCAAGTAAGTTTTATAACGTCTTCACGGATAACAATGAACGAATTACAACTGGGTTGCCCAGTATTGAAGGGAGGTGCAAAAGACTAGGTATTTATGACATTTCTGACAAAAACCCACAGAGTAATTATAACGGGCTCCCCGTATCGCATTTAGTAGATATTCTGAGATTCCCATCTATGACGGCAGATTTTATAAGGTTCCCACCTATGATGGCAACAAAGGTTAACGTTCATATAAAGGTACCTATTCAATACAGACGGCGAGACATACTGATGTACTTAGTACAACAATACCGTAGCATAATAAATCCATATTAGCGTACGTTAAAGACTTGCACAAAGGCAAAAACATATTTGAAGATCTGGCCAGGATTTTATACTTCAACAATAAAGGGACAAAAAAAAATTTTGGCGTGCTGATGGAATGTGAATTTCATCTAAGCTTACCGCAAAAGAGATCCTTTGTGGTACAAACCCTTTTGGTTACACACAGAGTATCGTATCGTGATGGTACAACTTTTAGTTGTACTTACACGTACGATGGTAGCAACAATACAAGACATGCGCTTATCGTTTTGACAAGGAAAATTATTTACATTGGTCCGATTTGAGTGTTTAAGACCTTCTAGGTTTTACTTACTTAAACAGACTGCGATGAACACACCTTGGTGTTATGAAAATTATAATAATGGGATGGGTTGTTCACAGGGTGGTTCACTTGGAGACCTGGCTTCTTGTTGTGACCTCGTACTTTGCACGTGATAAGTCACAACAAGGCAACCCCAAAATTTCAGTTTGAGTAGTTGAGACCAAGGATAACTCAATGTTGCTGAAATGTTGTAAAAAAAAATTTATCGTTAATGAAGAGGCACGTTGAAAGTTGTCCCTTTTATAACGATACTTTCCAGACTCCACATCCAGTTCTGGGGAGAGCTAGAGCAATTTGGGTTATTTATTGAGCGCCATTCTATTTTCTTAAAAAAACAGAAAAAAAAACTTAGAACGGGTAGCAAACATCTGATACCGCCGTGGGTTTACACAGGTTTGCTTACCTAATTTAACTACATATGACATAAGGGTTAGATGCACTTTGGCGAGGACCCGATATTTAATGTACAAAAAAGATTTTTCTAACATTTAGAAAGGGGTGACGAGGTATGACATGATGATGTGAAAATATGATGCTGCGAGTTGTGACGATGCACAAAACCTTGGGCACGTAGTCTCTGACTACTTGCAGTAAGCCACAGGGAATTCCTTTCTCCGAAGTGATCAATTTCAGGTAGAGGTGTGCATGCTTAGAAAAAACGATGTTTCCAAGGTTTGACACCTGGGGCAGCAATTAGAGGCGAATGACTGATGATGACGAGATATTTATACAAACAAAAATAAAATAAAAATGAAACGAAACCACAAGGGAGAATTATAATTTCTTCCCTGACTTTGGCTACAGTTGACACCACTGTGCCAGAGCTAGAAAGGTTTCGTTTGAGTGTCCTAATGAGTGACGATCGTTTACGAGAGGCCGCTCATTAGTGACGAAACAAAAAGGTTGACTTCCATAGTGATCCATGTCACGGTGTAGACGAATGGTTGCTAGGAGTCAAGGAATAACCGTTGGGGTTATACGGGCGTGGCAATGGAGTTTGTTTCCATGTTCCCACTTTTTACAATGTCCTTTATATGGTAGTTACCTATGTGTTTACCAGAGATGTCGGACAATCGGTAAACCAGGTCTGAGATTTTCTTTAGGACTTTCGTCTTTACAAAACGGGGTGCCAATTTGGCAGAGAAGTACAGCGCACCTTGTGACAGAGTGTTGTTTCTCCTCCAGACGATGTCTTCTTCCTTGAATGTGACGTGCCTCCTGCGAAGGTTATACCTGTCGGCGCTCTTTTGGTGGGCCAATAGTAGAGCGTCTGTTACTTCACTATAGATAGCGGAGAGTTCCTCCAAGCGGTGGGCGTAATTTGCTGCGGGGTCTGCTGTGGAGGAAGGGACGGGTGGAAGGCAATTGTCAGGGTGTAGTGAACCGTGAACTACTTGTTCCATGCCGTGTTTGAGAAAAAATGGTGTATAGCCTGTAGCGAGGTTCACCGTGTTGTTCATGGCTGCTTGTATTTTGTCTAATTTTTTGCACCATGTGCGTTGATCTTTGCCAACCAAAATTGCCAGGGCCGTGTTTATGGTTTGGTTGTATCGTTCAACGGTGTTGTTCTGTGGGGTGTAAAGGGTGTTGTAGAATACATCCTTTATACCATATTTAGACAAAAACTCTTTAAATTCCAGAGCTATAAATTGTTTACCATTGTCGCATATTATAGTACGAGGGGTACCGTAGGGTATGAAAATATGTTTTTCCAATAGATTGGTTATTGCTGCTGCAGTTGCCCTTTTCAGAGGAAACAACCAGCAGTATTTGGAAAAGATGTCCACTACGCTGAGTATATGCATGTAACCGGCGTAGCTTCTAGGGAAGGGTCCAATGAGGTCCATAGAAAAGGATTGAAGTGGTCTATCGGCACGCTTGGGGTTGCCCATTAGACCAGACGGTGGTGCCGTACTGTGCTTGTATGCCTTACAGATGTCGCACTTGGAGATGTATAAACGTACTTGTTTGAATAGACCCGGCCAATAATATCTTAAAGATATTTTTTTGAATGTTTTGAAAGTTCCAGGGTGTATGGAGTCTACGGCACTGTGGTTATCAATAATAACTTGTTCTCTATTTTCGAGAGGGACTACCATTTTCCAGGCATAATCCTCTAAGATTGACAGTGGAGGCTTGCAGTTGCGATATAGTTGTCCGTTCTTAATTATAAAATTCGGGAACTTTTGTGGGTTGTCACTGCATCCTCTAAAGATTTTTTGATACCATACGTCTTTTGTGGGGAGACTAGAATTGGATAATTCGGCATTTAATGTTGCTATCTCGATCCTAGAAAGGGCATCCGGGACGATATTATCCGCGCCTTTACGGTGGATGACATCGAAGGTATATTGAGATAGGCGGGACGACCAGCGAGCCAATCTCCCAGAGGGGTTGTCTAGCGAGATCAGCCATTTTAGGCTGCTATGGTCTGTGACGACGGTAAACTTACTGCCCTCAATGTATCCGCGGAAATGTTGAATGGATTCCATGACTGCTAACAATTCTCTCTCGATAATCCCGTAGTTTTTTTCGTGTTTATTTAGGGTACGAGAGAAGTATGCCACGGGGTGTTCGCCGTCCGTAAAATTTTGAGTGAGGACTCCTCCGATTCCGACGTTTGATGCGTCCGAATGGATCGTAAAGGGAAGATTGAAGTCGGGGCAATTCAGTACTGGGGCTGATTGAAGAGCCTCTTTCAGGGAGTTGAATGCTGACTCAGTCTCTGCAGACCAGGAAAAGTTACTGGTACCTTTACGGATTCCCGTGATTTTGTTGAGCGGCGCCGCGAGAGTTGAGAAGTTTTTTATGAATCTTCTGTAGTAACCGGTGAGTCCGAGGAAAGCTTTTACCTCTTTTGCATTTGTAGGTCGGGGAAAATTTGTCATAGCCGCTACTTTTGTGGGGTCTGTTCTTAGGCCTTCTTCGTCTACTATGAAACCCAAGTATCGTAGGCGGTGCCTGCAGAATTCCGATTTCTTCAGGTTGATAGTCAAACCGGCCTGTTTGAGTTGTTGAAAAACCTTTTCTAGAATAAGTATATGTTTTTCAAAGGTATCACTAATGATGATCAGGTCATCCAGGTAGCAAAATAAATTGTTATCAAACTCTGGGCCAAACAATTTATCCATGAGTCTTTGTAGTTCTGCTGGGCTGTTTTTTAAACCGAAGGGTAGTCTTTTGAAATGGAACATACCCCTGCCAGGCACCACGAAGGCAGTCTTTTCGCAGGAGCTGGGATCCAAAGGTATCTGCCAGAATGCTTTGCTTAAGTCTATGGATGAGATGTATTTAGCGTTTCGAAGTCTGTCCAGGATGGAGTTGACCAAGGGGAGCGGGTAGGCGTCTGATATTGTACATGCGTTGAGGCGTCTGCTGTCGAGGCAGAAACGGGCTGAGCCGTCTTTCTTTGAAACTAATAAGGTGGGGTTGGTCCATGCACTGCGGCTGGGTACCACCACTCCCAGTCTTAACATATCGTCCAATTCTTTTTCCAGCGTTTTCAATTTTTGTGGAGCTAGGTTGTAATACCTTTGTTTGATTGGGGGGCCTGTTGTTTTTATATGGTGTTGTACTAGGTTGGTTAAGCCTAAACCGCACCTTTCGAAGGAGATGGATTCATACTTGTTGATCATTTGATTTAATTGTATTGTTTGTAAGGGGTTCAAGTTTTCGTATGGTATTACCGTACGGATTTCGTTTACTTGGGGAGTGACGGAGGGGTTGTTAAACAGTTGCGGGGCAATTTTGAAAGCCATCCAAAAATCCACTCCCAAGATGAATTTCTGTGTGATTGTAGGTACAACTAGAAACTTGATCCAAACTGTTTTTTGGTCGCAATTGATCGGCAGGGTTAGAGAACCGATGACGAGTTGTGAAGTGTTGTCTGCCGTGGTAACATGTGAAGAATGTTTTTCCATTTTAAAACCACAGTTTGTGAATAAGGTGTGGGCGTTGTCGCCCAGGCAGCTGACAGAGGCGCCGCTGTCTAGGAGACCTGAAAAAACCACGTTGTTTATGGAAAAATGCGCGAAGGGTCTACCGTCTATTGCCTGTTTGCAGCAAACTGTAGAGAGGGGTAAGGCCTGTTTAAAAAATTTGACGTGTTCCAACCACTCCGACCATTCCTTTGGCCTATGGGAGGGATGGCCCGGGGGGTTGGGGTCTAGTTTTTTGTCTTCCTGGCTGTCCAATTGGGAGGGGGTCTGGAGAAATCCATAGGGGGTTTGATGAATCTGAGATCCGGGATGGACGTTTCGGTATTGTCTTGGCGTGGTCTTTTGCCAAACTTCCTCCCTTCATCTCTTCTTGGAGAACGATCGACGGATCGCCTTTTGTTAGAATGGGTGTCTTTGGAGGATAAAAGTTTTGCTTGTTTAAAGCAGGCGGCTTGGGAGTGACCAATCTTGTGGCAAAAAGAGCAGGATTTCTTTTCGTTGTGCTCCGGTTTTATGCCGGACGAAGTGCTTGGGCGAAAGTTTTCTTTGGGGAATCTTTCGTCTCTCTTCCGATCCTGGTATGCCTCTAGTAGCTGGCAGACATCTTTCAGTTGCTCCAACGTGGCAATTTTCTGAGAAGTAATGATGTTTTCGTATCTGGGGAGAAGACCGTCGATTAAAACCGGGAGAAGTTCCGCTTCAGGGACAGGTTGGGTGAGCTTTATATTGATGTCCTCTGCCCTCTGTGTGAATCTAGCAACAGGCTCTCCGGAGTGCTGCTTGATAGCGAGTAGGGATAGCCTGACTCTATGTTGGGCCTTTTTTTCTCCGAAACTGGATAAAAGTGCCACCTTGAGTTCCCTCCATGAGTTTGTTTTTCTCTTATGTATCCTGTGCCAGGTAAGCATTTCAGGAGCGATGAGGTCTATGAAGTTCCTGTGTAGAATACTTTCGGGGATTCCTCTGACTTGGGCTGTTTCTTCTATTCTGTTGATGAAATCCTCCACATCCGTGAGTCCGTTGTATTTCGTCTTCCAGGTTGTCAAATCATATATTTTCGTCTGTTCCTGGGCTTGTATCACCAAGGGTTTTGCTTCGGAGACTGTGAGGGAGGTAGAGATGATTTCTGAGGTGTCTTCCTGTTGAAACTGCAACTTCCTGATGTACTTTTTGTTGTAGAAAGAAGCATATTGAATAAGGCATTTTTTGGATTTATTCCTGGGAGAAATCTTTCTACTTCTCAGGGCCTGTAGTAGTTCTTCCTTTTTTGACGTAGAAATGTGGGGGATTATACCCAGCGTGACTTGAGGGACTTCCATAGTGTATAGGGTCGTGTCAGGGTGACCTTACGTTGGAAGAAAAACGAGAACTCGACTCTTTATCCGTAATTGGAAAGAAATTTTTTTGCCAGGGATTGACCACTGGGGACGTATATATATATTTTTTTTTTTACAAAATGCTTCTGCGAAAAAACGCGTATTTGTAAGTGTTTGGGTTATTTGAAAATTTGGGCAGAGGTTTGCCTCTGGCCACGTGCTTTTTAGGAAAAATCCAAGCGTTTTGGAAAAAAAATTTCGAAAATTAAAAAAATCGAAAAAAGGAAAAATCGAAAAAATTTTCAGAGTCCGAAACTGGAGAAAATTTGAGCAGCGATTTTCCTCTGGCCATGCGTTTTTAAGAAAAAATCCAAGCGTTTTGGAGAAAAAAAAAAAATTTCGAAAATTAAAAAAATCGAAAAAAGGAAAAATCGAAAAAATTTTCAGAGTCCGAAACTGGAGAAAATTTGAGCAGCGATTTTCCTCTGGCCATGCGTTTTTAAGAAAAAATCCAAGCGTTTTGGAAAAAAAATAAATATTTCGAAAATTAAAAAAATCGAAAAAAGGAAAAATCGAAAAAATTTTGAGAGTCCGAAACTGGAGAAAATTTGAGCAGCGATTTTCCTCTGGCCATGCGTTTTTAAGAAAAAATCCAAGCGTTTTGGAAAAAAAATATTTCGAAAATTAAAAAAATCGAAAAAAGGAAAAATCGAAAAAATTTTCAGAGTCCGAAACTGGAGAAAATTTGAGCAGCGATTTTCCTCTGGCCATGCGTTTTTAAGAAAAAATCCAAGCGTTTTGGAAAAAAAAAAAATATTTCGAAAATTAAAAAAAATCGAAAAAAGGAAAAATCGAAAAAAATTTTCATAAGTTTTCGTGGAAGTAATTCGTTTGAGAATTCAACAATATCTTGGGGGCCTGGTTTCATTACGCGGCTTCCTATAGCCTGATTTTATACAGCACCAATTTTTCTGGTATTTACACGCGAATTCCCTTCGTCTTTTCGACAAGATATTACCTTCTTTGTCAATTGACAAGGTATTATAGTGTCAGATGTCAAGGAATCCACGTCAACGCGAATTAAGTATTTTTTGCATTATTCGAATGTGATTCGGCATGACCCGGTTTCAGCAGACGACAGAGTCAAAAATACCCAATTGTCAAATGACAGAAAGAATTTAAATCCACTTGTTCCCTAGGTGTCAGCAAGTGTCCGTTTAAGGGACGGACCAGCGTGCTGCAGTATAGTATATTATAAAAATATTTAGCACTTTCGAGACCAAGCGGATGATTTGTTTATCATGTACATGATTTTAATTGTTGAATAAATTCTTCTTTAATTTGTGTTTATTTCCACTATTCACTTGTATTGAAAATAGCAATTTTAATCGGCCGACACTTTGTAATCACTGTATTATTCGCAGCGACAACTTCCTAGGTTGGGCACCTTGCGTTGGAATACCGGTAATATTTTGTCGAGTGACGACTCACAAATGATAAAATCGCGCCCGTAATAATTTAAATTGTGATTCGAAGTTACGTTCACGCCGAGATTCCTGTTGGAAGTGCTAGACAATTGGGAATAAACAATACATCATAATAACCTTTCAGAGTTTACAATTGTTGCTTGGGAACGAGGCCGTGGTGGAACAGAAAAAATTTAAATGGCCCCACGTTTAGCGCGCCAGTGTTAGCGTCGGCGTGGGTGCTGACGCTATCGGCAGGGTTGGAGAAAGCTCCCACATATTTAATACAATTAGATGCTGGATCTGCCCCAAATAAAAACTAGCTCAGGTTTGGTGCAAGTATGTTTCTCTTAACCTCAAGGCTAGTGCCTGTGGTTCGGAGCTTCACGCTTCTCATCCTCCCAGGGCCTCTTTCGACAAGCAAAACACGGTAGGTTATCACATAAATAGTTTATTCAATTCTAGGAGTCACAATAGTACATAAGAGGAACGAGCCTAGCTGAAAGTTAGTTTGAACGTCAATCTCTGCTCTCTACACGCATTTTTTAGGGCTTTAAAACATTATTTGCACACAAAGGGTAAACATTGTATTGACTCACGTTTGGGTTTATGGGCCAACAGCGGCTTTACGCGCTTCTTCTCCGGGTCCCAGCAGCGTCCATACCGGACACCGGAAGTGCTCACCCGGCGAAACTGAACTCGTCTCGCACATGTTCACGAGAGACGTGGGATCGGGAAGCTCGCTGGCCGTTGACTGGCGAGCTTCCGGCGAGATGCTTCTCGCGACAGGTCGGTTTGTCGCTCGCGGGAGGGGGTAATGCGCGCGCCTCTATATTGGCGGTCTATTCTTCAGTCCGCGAAGAGGTCTATTCTCGAATACGCAACGTGACAATTTGTAACGTAACAAGGTAGCTATCGACTAAAGAGCTTTTTATACAATCAGTAATAAGTCTGCAGGGTGAAGAAGTCGAGGATTGTTTGGAGAATTAAATCCAGAAGGTCGAGCGCTACACAACAACAGGAAAATTAATACTGAAACAATTTACACGTGGAGGCTTGGCGCGGCCCTAATAATCTTTAAACTTCATGTCTAGCCGATAAATGATAATGCGATGTTTTCAAAGATAAGAACAATCTTGGATCTTTGCAGTAGCAAATCAATACGTATTAACACAACAAACATCACCCGTTTCTTTCCACCGTCTACCGAATGAGGAAGAAAGCCAATAAACATATCGGCTTATCATTTTGTTATCAGACCTTGTAACGCTGTTAAAATCATTTCTGATTCGAATATGCGCCATAAACTCGAACAGCCCAATCTATTTTTATCTTCATGAAATCGTTATCCGTGGTACCTTCCTAAATAATATTATGAAGTTTTATCACTCTTTTACATCAATCCAATTTTTACAATAAACAGTATTTTTCAATTCCAATATTGCGTTAAAAATCGAAGTCAAAACCAGACCATTTCTCCTTCTCTCTTCCTTTACTAACCTTGCTAAAATCAAGGCAAAATGCTTATATTTGCAAGGGTTCTTTCCAAAAGGCGTAGTCGGTGTTGAACCGCATCATCTGTGTAGCCAATGTCACTGTCCATATTTAACATACCATTGAGAGACGCAAGGACTCTGCATTGAGTGAATATGGAATGATTCAAATGTTCAAACCATCGAGTACATTCTAAAAGAGAGTCAACTGTAATTGTTTTTCGGAGGCTGCACGATACAACGCCGGATGCCACTGCTCACTTTGTAGCCATAAGTCACCATTAAATCTTCCAACGAAAGAAGAAAAAGATCAGACAGTATGTACTTGAGAGTAGAATAACCTCAGAGTAGAATAGCCAAAGCCACCATCAACTCTGCAGCCATTCAAAGAAGTGGATTAGGCCGATTAGGGCAATCTTCATCAACAGATTTCAGGGTAGAATAATCTCTTGAATATCTTAAAACTTCACAAAGTTTTCGTAAATCATGGACCCCTGTACATGCGTCCCTAAAAAAACATTATCTTTGTTTTCACCTGTGAATCTTTGTCAACTGTCAGGTTGTGTGGCAGCCCATCCAAGAAACTAGGCAGTGACAACTCCATATCTGAAAATATAATAAAGTTTCAATTTGAAATGAGTTCTTTATTATTATAACTCTGGACTCTGGAGTACCTATAACTCAATAATAATGTGTAATCGGTTTGTTGATGAGTGGTCCTAATCCAATCAAAACCAGCTAGAACATATGTAGGTGTGACAGTTTTCGCTTATATTTATGGTAGTTGGAGGTATTTAAGTATAGTCACGTAGCCTCGGAATGTATGTCTTTTCGAATAAATATAATTATTGTGGTGTCGGGAATTCATGGTGCACAACACGCAATCACGTTGGAAAAAAACTTTTATTTTTTAACGTCGCGGTTGTTCGGTGGAGGAGTGGAAAAAGCTTGTCCACAAGGGAAATTGGAGTGGTAGCCACGATCTTTGGCAATGGAGCAACATATTTTTTTCAATATTACGGTACCTACTCGTAGAACTAGAAGAAAGTTTGTAAAAATAATTGTCATCACTCACTCCGACTTGGATCACTGGCAAAATAGGAGACAGGAGAAACAATAGGAAGGTCATCAAAGCGCTGGTGTGACATTACTGACGTCCGATACGTGGGTGTCCGCAGCTCTTCACGCAGGTCCGAAATTAGAGGCCCAGGGGTCATAGCCACTTGCAGAGACCCTCCCTAGGCCGGGAGGAGAAATTCAAATTTATTTTTTTCTTTCCTAGTCCTGTATCCTCTGTATGTAGCACTTTGGCACCTAGCTGGGTCCCCCTCCGAATTGGGGGCCCTAGAAAATGTGTTGTTGGGGCCCTCTCGGGCCTCTAGCGGAAGTCCGGCCTCACGTGCAGCTCAGAATCGCGAGGAGTGAAAGTTGGAGTGGGGGTCACAATCTTCAGCAATGAAGAACCGACAAAAGGAGAATACTACACACGACTCACCAATAAGTTGCTTGGATAATATAACCTCCAGTCTGACGGCGCTGTGCAGGTGGATGCTGGAGGTGGCGGACTGCCGGCAGTGGTAGAGCCCCTGCCTCGTGGGGCCCACAGCGAGAAGCCTCAACCTCCCCGTGCTGTTCCCCATCAGCTCTTCCCACCCGTCCTGTGCATACTGGGCCAGGGAGCAGTTGGAGGGCGTCATGCCTGGCCCGCATGGCTGGTAAACAAATGAATATGTGTACTATTGAAATGGTTTTGATCACTAGTAGTTTATGCGGTACACAAAAGGTTTTATTTTTATTATTATTTTTTTTTTATTATTTAAACGCCCATAGGGCTTTTACATAAAGTGCAGTACATGTTTTTGGTAAAGTATAGGAAATAACAAAATATAATATAAACATAATATAACTGTAAGAAAAAAAAAAGATAACATAAGATATAAGAAACAAAACATAGATAACACTAGATATGACACAAAGCAGGTAAAATAGAATATATGGTCACGTAAATTAATGTGAGATAGTTATTTTAATTATAAAGAGAAATAAGACAAGATTGTCATTATTTATGTTTATAATTAGCAATCTTTGTTATACATATTTGGTACGTGTTTATCGAAACATAGCTACAATAATATATCGATAAAGGTGCTATATAGTGCATGATATTTATAGCTTTATTTTAAATGTTCTGATATACTGAGTTTAAATTTAGAAATCGATTGATGTCGATAAACGTCAATTGAAGTATATTTATTTCCGAGTATATGAAGTCTTTGTATTGGAGAGTTTTCAAAATAATTATTAGTAGAATTGGTAACAAAGTAAAGTGCATTAGAACGGGTATCACGCGTGGGTACTCTCAAATTAATTTTACAAGTTAAATCGAGGGCGTCCAGTCTGCCATTCGCAATATTAAAAAGGCAAACTAAATCGCTCACTACACGCCTTGACGTTAAATCGCTTTGATTAGGTACTACAAATATTTTGAGGCAACGAGCTAGTGAGGTGGTGAGGTGCGTCTGTATTGGCACATCGTTTCGTGTAGTCGACATTTTATACCACCCCAGAAACGAAAATATTATTTTGCTGTATAAGATTTTTTTCTCGTTTTTGACACTTTCACACTTCACACCTCACCTCATTTGAGGTGGGACACATCAACACCTCATTTCGATACTTGAGTATTTCACACAAACTCATTGTGAATTCCCAACCTACACAACACTAGTCACGCCTGTCCAGCATAAAAATGACGTCTAGTAGATTTTTTAAGCTATCGATGTGCACGCAGACAATTAAAATGTTCCCGCTGTCAGCGTTGAAAGAAAAGTTATAAATTATATATGTATGCAAATTAAGAAATATCAGCGTTTGACGAAAAATGAACATACATAGTCCGTGTGCGTTCTTTCAAGACTATAATAATAATGACATGTCCATTCAAATATCCAAGAGTACATAATTACCTTGAACTCCCATTGCGCTGAAGCATCCTGTAGCCTCCCGGCGCATGTCAGCACAACATCACTCCCCTCCAGAACTCTTTTAACGGGAGTTACATTCGTTACATTTGGTGCCCAGGGCCAATCTATAACAAGTTAAAACACGATCCTAGAATGAAATATGGAAATACGTGATATTTTTTTATTTTGCAAGTTTTGAAAATAAGATTATGAGTGAGTTCGCAAGGGTTTGAACTTGATGAATCTTGTGAGACTTTAGGAAATAATGGAGAGAAATGAGAAGTTGAAAGGAAAGTTTTCGACGTGACGGCAAAAAAAGGCAATAAACACACGTTCCTTAAGGCGGAAACATACTTACGTGTCGTGGCGTGTCGTGGTGCCTACTGTCGTGACGGTGTGCACACTAATGTGTCGTGTCGTGGCGTGCTCTGGCGTTATTTCTGAACAGTAGATATCAAACCTTTGCAGCATTTAAATGTGCATAATGTTTTCTTCTGATTCGGATATTTTTTTTTTTTACATTAACTCCACACAGGAGGCCTTGAGGAAAATAATTCCCCTCACGGCCTATGTCATCTGGGATGCTGTGTGGAGAGTCTTTTTGAGGAGAGGAAGGAATGAGCATTGGTCTTGAAGAGACCCATGTTGTAGGAGGGAGGAAACACAGATGCCGGCAAATCGTTCCATAGCCGAGCTGTTGAACTCAAGAACGAGTCGAAAAAACGACCCGTTCTCATGTGACTAATGTCAACCGTGTACATATGTTGGGCGCGCGTTTGGCGTGTCTCCCGACTATGCACCGGTGCCGAAGGGATCAATGACGCTAGTTCCTCAGAGCATCTTCCATTGAAATACCGGTAGAACATGGATAGCATTCCCACCCGACGCCTGTGCTCTAAAGATTGCAACCCGTTCGTTAAGATGGGAGAATCTATCAAACGGACCGCCCGTTTCTGCACAGACTCGAGGGTATTTTTCAAGTATTTTGGAGCTCCAGACCAGAGGTGGCTGCCAAATTCAACCGTGGGGCGCACTTGCGATTTGTACAGGGTAAGCAGTTGTGTACTAATTGATTGTACTAATTAATAATACTATATTGATTTTGATGAAGATGTTAAATTTCTTTTAATATAATTTTAGCAATGAAACTTCTTGAGGAAAAAAAAATATAAATTTTAATTTAACATAAAATGGTAAAACATAAAATTAAACATTTAACATTTTATGTTAAAATGTTAAAACATTGCGTTAAAATTAAAAATATAAAATTAAACATTTTATGTTAAAATGTTAAAACATTGCATTAAAATGTTAAAACATTGCATTTAAATGTTATTTTTTTCATAAAAACGCTGCAAACAAGCGTCCGCTAGTTGTTCACGTCATTTAATGATGCGCCACGAGCCACGCAGAATAGAAACACACTTACATGTCGTGTCGTGTCGCGTCATACCCTCCACAACCGCTCTGGCGCAATCGGCGGCGAGCAGTCGGCGACACGACAGAACGCGCCACGACACGACACGACCTACAAGGGTATACTAGGTCAATGCACTAACCATAATAAATGTATGAAACCGATGTGCTTCTGGCGCGTCACGACACGCCACGACACGCAAGTATGTTTCCGCCTTTATCGCTACAATGCTGCAGCTCTTTCTTACATATTAAATAATGGTGAGACAAAATGACAATGATTGTATGTTTCCTTTGGGGGGGGGGGGGGGAGTGCAGACACACGTTCGCCATTTGTCTCATTTTCAGCTGTTTTTATTACGGGTGTAAGAAAGAGCTGCAGCATTATATGTTTAAGAAGAGAAGCAAAACCATCAGTGCATTGATTGACAGAATTTTCATCAAGATGGTGGCATTTCTTTGGACAAATTTTATAATTCCTTATTAGAAATAAAATAAGCCGTAAAATATGTATGGTTTATAATTAAGTAGATTTAAGTACCTACCTACTAACAAATCTTTTGATTTCAGAAATTTCGGTTTTGATTTATTAAATAAGAAAACATTAGAAACATACTTTTTTGGACGCGAGGTTTAGAGTTAAAAGAATTAGTAGTTGTAAATTATAAACGTTGAGTATTGGCAGCGGTAATGCGCGTTTTCATCCCCCAACAAAATATCTACTAAAACCTAACCTAACCTAACAAAAAAATGGGACAAAAATAATTCCGACACCCTCTAAAGACAATAAATTATTGTTCAAAAATAGTAAATGGGATAAAAATAATACAGATAACAAAAAATTATTGTATTTACAGGTGTCTATTATTTTTGTCTCATTTTTTTGTTAGGTTAGGTCATTGATGTATTATATTTAGATGAGACATGAAGCGAAAAAATGGGTTCAACGTTTTTACCTCCAATATACCTCCAACGCTTCCAACGCTCTAACGAATCCGGTATACGTGCACCGCTGATCGCTTTCGAATAGCTGAACACGTTTTGATGAGATGTTAGTAGGCAATAGCGCCTCTTATTGTATAACTCTATGGGTTAGGTTAAAGTTTAGTAGATATTTGGTTTGGGGATGTTTTGTCCGTAGGATATTTTGTCGGATGATATTTTATTGCCGGATGAAAAGTCGTGGAACCATTGGCGGCGGCACATAAAACATTTCTACAAAGAAGATTACAGCTACTAAGTTTAAATGCAACAATACCAGGACTGAGAATAAGATACGATGTGGCAGCGGGCTTTGCTATCAAATCTTTTCAATCAATATTAATTTATTTGTACTAAAGAAGTTTGTATGTAATTGTATCTCTGGTGTCATTTCTTAATCAAATGCCACAATTGACAGTTAAACTATTTTTTTTTATTATTTCTAATATTTTCCTACGATTTTGTGACATGTGTTTATGGTATATGTATACCGTTGATATTAAATAAATAAATAAATAATCATTTTGGTTTTTGATACGTATCTATTTTGTAGCACAATCACTGAAAAAATGTTCACTTACTTTCTTCTGCCGAAGAACAAGAAATCCGGTGTACAGCCACGAGTAAGGACAGGAGCATCCATTCCATCCTTTCCTTCTATGTGCAATGTCGAAAACACCATGACCACGGCTGTCAACTGCAGGGCAAGTCCTACTTCCTACAGGACGTCCGCACTTCCCGCCTCAATCCTGATAACAAAATAATTCTGTTATCATATTTTTTTATGTAACTTATCACTATCACCAAGTTAGAAAAGGCAGCCCAAACAGGCACAGGCGGAGACTTGAAACCATTCCGTTCTCCATTTGGTTCGGAAGAGTAGTGTTGGGTACGACACGATTTCAGAATAAGTTTGTATGAGGTACTCAAATATTGAAGTGAAGTGTTGAGCTGTCCCGCCTCAAATGAGGGGAGGAGCGAAAGAGCCAAAACGGAGGAAAGAAAAAGTTGCATGCACGGAATGTAGTGCTAATACACAAATACCAGACACCTAGCCACCTCATCGCCTCACCTTATTACCTCCAAAAAAGTAATATTACGTGATTGTTTGTATTCATACGCTGGTGTATAGAGTATAGGTGTCAGACTTATTACCGGAAATGGCTTTAGCTTTGGTGACTAGATCTGAAGAGCCAGGTATATTTTCCACATTTTCTTCTCCTCGTATATTTTTACAAAATCCGCTTTTCAATCAAGATTCCTGCTGATATAAGTATATTGACTTTGGTTGTACAGCCGTATATCCTCTTTGCATACATACTTGAAGAAATAATATTTCAGGGGATCAATTGGGGGCAACTGTCGGGGGACCAATTGCATTGTAATTGGCCGGATGAATTGTCGGGTCACTGTTTTTTTATAGTCGTTAAAAAATGTATTAAAAAAAATGATTATCAACATCGTTGGCTTTTCTGAGGCCTACGAGTCTGAAGAGTATAAACGCTAGAAATATTTCGATTCTCGTGCCTTCAAAATTTAAAATCGAGCGTCTTATTTGGACGAGGCTAGTAAGCGAAAAAGTAGTTTTTATTTATTTTTTGCATAATTTTATAAGAATGAAAAAGTTAGAACATACAAAACCTCCAAAATAGTCTTTCTTAGCCTTAAAGGGGTATTTTTTTAAATTATTTCTTATATTATTACTTCATAGCTAAGTCATGCAAAAACATTTTTTTTTTGGTTTTAGCTTTTATTTTTTGCTTTGTAAATTATAATTTTATCGTAAGGGGCCATTCATAAATTACGTCACACCTTAAGGGGGGGAGGGAGGCGGAGGTGTAGAGAAGTGTGACATTAGGGGTATGGGGGGATCATCAGCTCTGTGACGTCACATGTAAAAATCTAAATTATTAAAACGCAAAACTAAAAAAAATAAAAATTAAATTTTGAACTACTCTTTTGATTATTTTTAGATCTAGAATTGCAAAATATGTGACGTCACACTAAGGGGGAGGGGGTCTCACAAATGTGACGATGTGTGAGAGGGACGGGGGGGGGGTCAAAAAATCATGAAATTCGTGTGACGTAATTTATGGGTAATCCCTAATTCCAATACAAAGAAGAGCTATTAAAAGCTTCAATTAATCCGTAACATATTTTTTGATGTCCATAATGTAAACCGATTCGTCGTAAGGATTAATCTAAATAGAATTTCACGTATAGCGAAAAGATGGTTTTTATTTATTTTGTGCATAATTTTATAATAATGAAAAAAAGTTAGAACATACAGAACCTCAAAAATAGTCTTAGCCGTAAAGGGGTATTTTTTAAAAATTGTTTCTTATATTATTACTTCATAGTTAAATCATGCAAAAACATTTTTTTTAGTGGTTTACGCTTATATTTTTGGTTACGTAAATTATGATTTTATTGTAAGGGGCCATCCATAAATTACGTCACATCTTAAGGGGGGGAGGGAGGGGGGTGTAGGAAGTGTGCCATTAGGGGTATGGGGGATTATTAGCTCTGTGACGTCACATTTAAAAATCTATATTATTAAAACGCAAAACCAAAAAAATAAAATTTTGAACTACTCTTTAATTATTTTTAGATGTAGAATTGCAAAATATGTGACGTCACACTAAGGGTTAGGGGGTCTCACAAATGTGACGATGTGTGAGAGGGACGGGGGGGGGGGGGTAAAAAAATCATGAAATTCGTGTGACGTAATTTATGGGTGGCCCCTAATTTCAATACAAAAAAAGCTAGTAAAGCTTCAATTGATCCGTAGCATATTTTTTATGTTCATAATGTAAACCGATTCGTCGTAAAGATTAATCTAAATTGAATTTCACGTATAGCTTGACATGAGCGAATGACATTTCTTTCAAATTTAAATTATAGATTATACTTTTTGGAATGATCTGTTCTAAGTAGGTACCTTCCGTTACGAGTATTTACCCACCTAAATTGTTCATGGAATTTGGAATTTAATAAAAAATCTTAAGATTATTTAAACAAACAGACTGAGATTAAAATATATTTTTCTTAAATTTCTTGAATACAGAGAATTTAAAAGGTCAAAAGGGCAATGGCTGTATTCTATATACCAGAGATACTAAAACATTAGTTGCAAGCATCAATATAATATTTTATATTGGTCTGTGGTTGCATCCAAAGATATTGGAATACAAGTTGCATCCTTTATTGTATAACCAACACCTCTGCCATAGGTCACCCCAAGTGGTTCGCTACGTTTGGTGATTTAACAGCGGTGCTCGGGTTCATGGGGTGAGGTTTGTCTAGGTCTTGAAGGTGGATGACCAGGACACACTAAACCCCAGATTCCTACCCACCCCTTATACCTTATACCCTTTTCCTTCCCAGAACTCTCCTTTCCTACCTTTCCTTAAAAAACCCTCCACACAGCTTCATAGGTGACATAGGCCCTGAGGGAAATTATTTTCCTTTGATTTGTGCTCTATTTTAAACAAGTCATGTTTTATTAAACATTTTCAAAAACGTTTAATAAAACTTCAATTTTATCATTGAAAATATTAGCGCGCTCTGTCCAACATTCGTAATTACATATCTCTCCATCTTCTTCTTTTTGAGCTGGGAAGCGTCACCTTAACATTTTTTTAATATAAATTGTATTGTCCCAAAAACATGCTAAAATAATAAAGTTACGCTAGATACTCAAAATTACTAACTGTGCAACTCCGGGGGCTTCAGCTAGTTGAGTAATAAAGTCGGTGGCATTTGTAAAAGTTTGAGAAGCCCATCATACAAAATACACCCATAACTATTTCATTAGCGGACTAATAAATCTATCGTCAAGAATAAATAAATATCCCATGAGATGTATTCGCGAGAAAGCTATTGAAGGCAATAGAGTGCTAACTGCACAATTAACTACGTATTGAAATCAGACGTATTAAATTAACGGCGGTTTCTCATGTAAATTATTTACTAAAAACGCTTCCAATAAACATTACAAACTGTAAATTATGTATCTAAATCAACTCACTTGTAAACAAACACACCGAGTAGACCAGTGGTGCGCAACCCGTGGCACAATTTACAACAAAATAATATTAATATTTAATTAAATGAAGACACTATGAGCGAAACTCAATCGAAAATCTGGAAACAGAAAAAGCAGAAAAAGATATTTGCACCTCTAGGACTCGAACCCAGGACCTCTCTACTTTCCGGGCGAGTGCTCTTGACCACTGAGCTAAGGTGTCGATATCCAATTCGGTCACTTTTAACTACCTATACCATACTTCGACTAAGAGCCCCCCATATTATCTTCATTTTCTTAACGCATATATTTATCTTTATGTATGATTGCAAGATTTAAACCCGAACTAAATGCAATCTAGATGGTATCTGGATAAATTTTTATCCATTTTATTTAATGTGCGATATCTATTGACTTTTCTGCAAGTCTAGGAGGAATATTATTATTTTTTATTTTGACTTTTATGAGTAAAAACTCAATTTGTAATATTTAATTAAATGAAGACACTATGAGACCTTAGCTCAGTGGTCAAGAGGACTCGCCGGGAAAGTAGAGAGGTCCTGGATTCGAGTCCCATAGGTGCAAATATCTCTTTCTGATTTTTCTGTTTCCAGATTTTCGATTGGGTTGTTTTCATTTTATTAAATATTACAATTTGAGTTTTTACTCATAAAAGTTAAAATAAAAAATAATAATAATATTAATCTCACTGGCAGGTCATGCCGAGAGTCTCAATAACAGGAGGTCATTCAGATCTAGTAACCAAACACGGCTAAAGCCATTTCAAGCAACTTTTCAATTCTGAATAGTTGTTAAGGTCCCGAAAGGAAAAGCCTTAAAAAGTTTTATTATTTATTTATTCACTTTTTTACAATATGTTGAACAGTTATAAATAGGCCTTAGTGTTCTAAGTTCTAACACGGCGTATAAATACAATCCTTACAAAAGTCTGGAATACCACTGACGAACAATGGTGAAATGTTTTATTATATATGTTATGTATTTAATATTGATTGGGAATAAGTATGGGTCTAAACAAATAAAAGCTTATGGAAAGTTACTCGTTAATATGAATATTTGATTAGTTCTGATAGTGACAATTACTTAAAAGAAGATATTGGATGTTGTTCTGTTGATATCTAAATAAACATCCGATATGCAATGGAAAGTCACAACTTTAGAATGGGAGATTGATAAGTATGCAAATAGCTATGTTTAAATGTGAAATTGATAGTTGGGTACATAACATAGTCATCTTACACCAGTGCACTGAGAGTATCTTCCTCTATGGAATGTGCCGCAAATATTTATATATTACTTTAAATGAATGAATTGTGAAATAACACAAATCAATCAAATAAAATTGTCTTGCGCACGCCGGGATCGGAACCCGCGATCTTTGTATTGCTAGTTGAGAGCCTTCCTTCTCGACCACGGAGGCCATCATGAAACGTGAATGAAACACGGAGTGTATGCCAAAACGGATTTTTGTGGATAATCAGGATAAACATCCTCCCCTCTGGAGAAACGGCACGATTGTTAGCTGCTATTTAGGTTTTAGTTTAACCAATGGAGCGATTTTTGCCATATATTGGCGCCATTTTAAATATCTCCGATTGCTTTTCGGATAAAAAGGCAATTATCTCCTTGATTCGACATTTTTTTAAAAATATATGTAACTCCTGTTATTTTGGACTTAAAACGAAGCTATTGAAATTTTTTATCTTTTATGACCGTAGATGTCGCAAATCCGAACTTCGTAGACTTTTTATAACGATGTTAAAAATACATTTTAATATTTTTTTACGCAGAATTTCTGATCAGCTGTTTACGGTTAAAATTAAAGATTTATATATAACTAGATAGATGACTCCCTTTGCCGAAGCGAATTTTGAGCGGTTCACCGGAAATCGACCTCCGCCATCTTTGAATCGGGCAAAATAATCGGCCAGCAGGCCATATCTATGTCAGCAGCCGTCTAGTTTGAAGTTTACTCTGTTCGACGTTACATTAATATTAACAAAATGGTTTTATCGTGCTCTTCGTATAATTGTACGAATCAGTACAGCGAAGGAATATCTTTTCACCTGCTTTGTTACAACTCAACCAGTTCAACATCCCTTCCCGTAGACTAAAAAACTAGACGTAAAATTGTCTGTATATAAGTTATGTAAATGTTTAATCTTTTTTTATTCTTTCTACCCTATATTACGTATGACTGTTTTTTTTCTTGCTTTTGAATGCATTTACTGCTTGTATGTTCTGATAATAAATATTGTAATTTTGTAAGAAATAAAAATGATACACCTATTTAAATCTTGTAGTTTTTTTTGTCTCAACATATAATGTTACCTACCACATCTACACCAGTGTAACTGATCAAGACAATGTAAGATTATCGAACAACAGTTATAAAACAATGTAGAACTGCATGACTTGTGGATGCCCTGAATGAAGTTTCAATATTAAACTTTACTTAGAATCTTCCATAAATAAAGTTGTTCCAAGGATCCTTTTTTTAAATATATTGCGATTTATTTATGCGAAAAACACAAAGTCGCAGTTTGACTTTATTACAATTCACTATGCAACACAACCGAAAACAGAAAGGAAATGTTAAATAACATTTTTTAGTAACAAAAAACTTGGGATTTGCGAGTTCCCCCTTAGAAGTTCCCTGAGTTCTCGCATCTTTTGCCCTCTTTAAAGATGGCGGCCGTCGAAACCGGAAGACCGGTCAATTTGCTCGAGTCATCCATCCAGTTATTATAAATTAATTCCTTTTTCCATAGATACACACCTTCCGTTATCAAGTATACCACAGAGCCACAGACAATATACATAAATCGAAAATATTCTATGTTGACTCGAATAAGTACCTCTCACGAAGTTTTAAAGAAACAAACACGCAGGATTCTAAACGGATGATAAACTTTACGATTTTTTTAAATATTTTTTTTTTTATAAATCCTACAAATATGAAATAAACGGTAAAATACAGGTTAATTCATTGGCTATATAGCACTATTATAAGTTTTTATGTATCCATGTTAAAATTCGAAGGTATGATTTATCAGAAAACGGCGCTATAAAAATCATCCAATAATTATTATTATTTGAGGTGTTCACTCAACACTATTACTATATTGAAATAGCCATCATTTTACAATTTGGGAGGTGGGTCTAGGTACCGCCGCCCCGGGAAACATTTATTGGATAGCCATCACATCTGCCATGATCACCCCTAGTGGTTTGCTACGTTTTGTGACTTAGCAGGCGTTCCCGGGTTCATGGGGTGAGGTTTGTCCGGATCTTGGCGGCAGATGCGTCTGCCCGCCAACAGCATGGCAGGTCTGATAGGGAGAGATTGGTTGAGGTTGAGGAAGACTTTTTGACCTCTCCAACAGAAGAACCGGAATGCTATCGGAACATCTCGGAAACTCTCTCGGAACATCGTCTTGCACCACAGTAGGAGGGATAGATTCATATATACGTCACTTCTGGACACACTGAGCCCCAGATTTCTGCCCACTCTTCGTACCCTTTTCCTTCTCTGTATTTCATCTCCTTCCTTTCCTAAAAGAGATCCTCCGCACAGCATCCCCAAAAATGACACAGGAAATTATTTTCCTCAGGACCTCCTGTGCGGAGCTAATGCAAAAAAAAAAACCTTACATACAGTCTAAAAATGTACTCAGTGTAATATATTTATATATTTTGTATTTTAACTGCAAACTAAATAGAAATAAATAAACTATAGTAAGTCTGTTCGATAAAGTTATACGTGAAAACCTATTGAGATACTATTTGGATTAATCTTTACGACGAATCGGTTTACATTATGAACATCAAAAAATATGTTACGGATAAATTGAAGCTTTTACTAGCTTTTCTATGTATTGAAATTACAATAAAATTATTAATTACATCACAAAAAATATAAGCGTAAACCACAAAAAAAATGTTTTTGCATGACTTAGCTATGAAGTAATATAAGAAACATTTTTTTTAAATACCCCTTTATGGCTAAGACTATTTTTGAGGTTTTGTATTTTATAACTTTTTTTCATTCTTATAAAATTTTGCACACAATAAATAAAAACCACTTTTCGCTTACTTGCCTCGTGCAAATACGACGCTCGATTATAAATTTTGAAAGCATGAGAATCGAAATATTTCTAGCGTTTATATTCCTCTTAAGCTTAGGGGATGAATAAGGAACTGAAAAGTGGAGATGTACCTACCAGCATTTTGGAGATCATCGAAACCGTTTATAATCGAAACTTTGCACGTTATTCCAAATGGCTTTACCCAAGTTTAGCTGTGACGAGCCATGCCCTTGATACTGACCAAAACCACCCCAACCCAGGCCGAGACACTGAATCAAGTCGGCCTCTTATTTATATAAGATCTTCCTGAGCTATTATACTGTACGCCATTCTGCCGTATTCTAATTGTATAAGAGGATCTTTTGTAAATAGCAAGGCTTCACTTGACTTGATTCAGTATCCTTCTCTTAGTTTAAGAGGAATATAAACGCTAGAATTATTTCGATTCTCATGCCTACATAAAATTAAAATCTAGCGTCTTATTTTTTGCGCGAGGCAAGTAAGCGAAAAGGTGATTTTTATTTATTTTGGGCATAATTTTATAAGAATGAAAAAAGTTAGAACATACAAAACTTCAAAAATAGTCTTAGCCGTAAAGGGTTTTATTTTTTAAATTGTTTCTTAGATTACTTCATGGTTAAGCCGCCACTATCCGAATTTCGACCGATTTCTTACATATCTCCCTTAAACTTTTGAAGTTTTTAAGCTCTTAAAAAAATATATGTTATTTTTGAAGATAATATCTAGATACGTTCCACGCCGGAACGCAAATTATATGAAATTTCCTCGATAGAAAAAATCGCAAAGTATGCTCCGAAAATAATTAAAAACAAGTCTATTTCTATTATTTTAGAAGTTATATTTGTGAAAAAATTCACAATGTTTCTTTAAATGATACTTAAGATACCTTCCACGAGATTTTTGCTCTATTTTAAACGAGTCATGTTTTATTAAGTATTTTCCCAATTTTCACTTCAATGTTATCACTTAAAATATTAGCGCGCTCTTTCCAACATTCGTAATTACATATCTCCGTCTTCTTCTTTTTGAGCCGGGAAGCGCCGCCTTAAGTCATGCAAAAACATTTTTTTTAGTGGTTTACGCTTATATTTTTTGTTATGTAATTAGTAATTTTATTGTAATTGCAATATATATAAGAGCTAATAAAAGCTTCAATTTATCCGTAGCATATTTTTTTAATGTTTATAATGTGAACTAATTCGTCGTAAAAATGAATCTAAATAGTATCTAAATAGGATTTCACGTATAACTTCATGTTAAGTGGTTTTTATTATACTGTGTAGTGTAGACACCTACATACCTACCTACATCAACATACATGGGCGTAGCCAGGTTTTGATTTAGGATGGGGCAAAAAATAAAAATCTAGAGTAGGTACCTACTGAAAAAGTAGGCTTCTACAACGTATTCATGCTGTAGGCTTTATGAATACAAAAAATATGAACGGAATAAAAAACATCCTATGAAATGCTGCAAATTTGAAAACGTGACTCGGTCGACATTCCCGGAGGTCCAGAGGCACAGAGGGGCAAGCGCCCCACCTTGCCCCACTGTGCCTACGCCCATGCCTACATGCCTCATGAAAAGATGAAAGAAATAATTCGGATTGCTAGAAGTGCCTACTATGTCAAATTTATGAATAGCTCATGAATTAAGACTGCTTGTCAATTTCTTGGTGTAAAAATGCTAAAACAATGTTTTGACTACCACAATAGTTAGGCCACTATTTCATTAGCACTTAGCGGAGATAATCATAACATTAACATAATGGACGTTTATAGCCTACTTTCTGATACCCAAATCAAATCATCACAATCTGACATCGGCTCTACTGCGAGTAGTATTAACTCCAGAATTATTATTGTATTCCAACAAATCTATGAGAAAAGGGTGCTTATTCATTGGAAGTAATTTTCCTATTTCTTTGCTTAATGCGTCATCATCTTTGGGCACGCTATGTGGGGGATCTTTTTAGGAAATGAAGAAGAGGGAAGGAAAGGGGTATTAGGGTGGTAACCAGTGGGTAGTAATCTGGAGATCAGTATGTCCAGGATTGGCGGATGTGTGAATCCGTACCTCCCACTGCGGTGCAAGGTGATTACGGTTGAAAAGGTCAAAGAACTCCCACTCCATTCTCTCCCCATCCGGCCTGCCATGCAGCTGGTAGGCAGACGCATCCGCCGCCAAGACCAGGACATACCTCACCCCTTGAACCCGGGCACCCCTGCTAAGTCATCAAACGTGGCGAACCACTTGGGGTGACCTATGGCAGTTACGGGAGGTTACCCAGGGAGGGGTACGTGAGGTTATCCTCAGGGGTTCGTGAGGTTGCCTGAAGAGGTGCGTGAGTTTGGGATCTTTCTTGAAGGGGTACTCAGGAAAAGCTACATGGGAACCACTGCTCTATGCCTGTGTCTTTACAAACTGCACAACTGCATGAGCGCACGCCCCCGATGTTTAGTGACTAGGTATGAATGTCCGGGTATTTTCCATCTGCTTTCCTTGAGGTGAGTTGTAGCCAGCTGATGATAGCCAACATCCAATAGGAGAGGACAGCGGAAGAAGAAGTAGACAAATATAATACATACCTACAAGAACATTATAAGACACTGGATAATCAGGCAACACCAGACACTAACAAGACTTTGCAACAAACAAGAAGCTCGCCTGTGGCTTCAACAGTCCTTGCAACTATTTGCGTACCGCTATCTGCTATCCGCTAGACAGTGGACCAATTTGTATCGTAAACGACTAGTCCCATAAATTCGCCTTAATTTCCCGACGGTAGAATTAATCCACGCCGAAATAATAACAACGCCAACTGATTTTTGCCAAAGAGCACGTAATAAAAACAACGCAGCCCGTCCGATCTCGGCGGAAGTTGGAGCACTATTGAAGACATTGAAGATACCAAATAATCAATCCGGCCAAATCAAATAGCCTTATCTTTTCTGGTAAAGCTGGATAATAAAATGATCTATTATAACCAGCTATATACAACTTTATATCACACTGTTACAGTTACAGTGGCGTGGAAACTGCATGATACTGGGCAGATAAGAAGTAAAGGGCTCTTCCGGACCTGGTGCTAGAACTCGTGTAGCATGCAACACAAATTTAAAACCCATGAAACGCAAATAAAACAACACAAATCTAAAACAAATTGAACGCATCTAAAACATTATTGCAACATGCAGCACAAATTCAACACATCTAAAACAAATGAAACGCATCTAAAACACAATTGCAACACGCAACACAAACTCAACAAAAATGCAACACAAATGTAAAATTAAACAACGTAAAATAAATGAGACGTAAATAAAACACAATTGCAACACGCAACGCAAGCGCAACACAAATGCAACACAATTTTTTTTTTTTTACATGAGCTCCACACAGGAGGCCCTGAGGAAAATAATTTCCCTCAGGGCCTATGTCATCTTTGGGGATGCTGTGTGAAGGGTTTTTTTGCAAAGGAAGGGGAGGAGAGTTCTGGGAATAAAAAGGGTTTAAGGGGTGGGTAGGAATCTGGGGTTCAGTGTGTCCTGGTCATCCGCATAGACAAAACTCACCCCATGAACCCGGGCACCCCTGCTAAATCACCAAACGTAATGAACCACTTGGGGTGACCTATGGTAGAGGTTTTGGTTATCCAATAAAGGTTCCCAGGGCGGCGGTACCCATTCCCGCCTCCCAAATTGAAATGCAAATAAAACACAATTACAATGCAACACAAATGTAAAACAAATGAAACACAAATAAAACATAATTGCAACATAAAACATAAAAAAACGAGATGCAAATAAAACACAATTATTGCAATACGCAACACGAATGCATCGCAAATTCAACACAAATGCAACACGAACTAAACGAAAATTAAACATGCAATACAAATAATGTAAGTACTAAAAACATAAGTACCCGGTAGTGGTTTTTTTTTACTTAAGGTGAGTTGGGGTAAGATCCCATTTTCCACAGGATTATCACATTGCATTCAAGTATTAATACCAGGAAAAATAACTATAGTTTTATCGTCAGAAGGTAATCTACTCTTTTTATACGATGTTTAAGTACTTTCACGGTAAGTCCTAATAGACCCACTTACACCGCCATCGTCGTCTTATTACTTTTATTATTGGCTAAATTGATAAAAAAAATGTTTAATTGCCAATCCAATAAAACGCAATAAAAACACCATTTTGCTGTATTAAAATAATTAATATACTTAGTGGAATTATAAGTCAAACATTATTTTGCAGACTGGTGTAAGCGCACTATATTTCGAAAAAGAAAACTTTTATTTTTTTTATTATATTCCCAATTCAATTAAAGAGTGCCTACTTACCAATTTGTGGCTTACTCGCACAAGGTTTAATGAAGTTATAGATAAATTACGAAAGCATTCACAACTCGCACACTGACAAAAAACCACTATGAAAATTAGAAGTTTTTTTAACGATTTCTGTACTACTTGTTAATATAATCTATCTATTCCGTGTAATCTGTGTATAAAAAAATGTAACTAATTTTGGCTAAAATCTATTCTTGTAAATGGCGAAGAACCCCTGTACACAGACTCGTATTTTTTTTTTTTTTAATTACCTGCTATTACCAGCTGTGCTGTTTATTTTGAGAAACTGTTCTTTAATTACATGTAAATTTGTCTTCTCTCGCTTGCGATATTTGTTGACATCAGTTTGTCTATTTCATGCATCCACAGTTTCGGGGGGAAAAAATGTAATCAATTTTCGAAAAATCTGTTCTTTTGAATGGCGTAGAACGCTCACTGTTAATATACCTAGGTCCCTATTTTATAACTCTGTGATTGTCTCTTCAACGTAAATTTTTTAAACGCGAATGGAACTGACTCCATTTGACATGAGCATGCTCATTAAAGAGCGTGTGTGTTCAGTTGTTGGCTTTCAGGATGCTAATTCATGAGAATGCTCAAACCAAGCCCGCTCACTAATGAGCATGCTCACAAGCCGGCTTGCCAGCTTGTGTGCCAGTACCTCTGTGACGTCACAGACGCCTTTTGCACCAACCATCGATATCTGTTACCTATTTGGTCGATGGCACGAATATAATATATAGTTTTGGAGGCAAATCAAAATACGCATAATATAAATCTTTGTAGAAAACTTATAAGTCAACGTAAAAATAGATTATAAATACCTACAATTATTTTCTTAATTTTATTCAAGAATAGAAAATTACAATAAAAATTATTTATTTGTTGCTCTACGCCATTGATTATGATCGTTGTGTTTGATTTGCTATCTCGTGTAGCGCGTATGTACAAACATCTTATCGGGAACTTGGCTGAGTAGGTAGTAGAGAAAAAAGGTTCGCTTTGGTTCGAACCTCAGAACAAGGTGTCAATGTCAATACAGACACAGTAGCGAATTAGCCTCAGATAGTAACAGATAACCATCAGAGCGACTACCTACTCCTCGTAATCCTGTAACTAAACGAGATGGCTACTGACTGAACCATTATAGATAATAGAAGCAAATGGAAATATGGCACGGAATCGTTCCGACCCACTGTTGTCGAGCTACGACCAAATTGCACGGACTGTCGAGGTGGCGCGGGCGGAGTCAATGAAGGTTATGCAATTTGCAGTAGTATGGGTGAAAGATGTTGGCGATACGCATTTTCACATTAATGTCCATGGTCCATCTCCCTTGCTTCTGTTATTGATGGGATGAACGATGAGGGAGTGAACAGGAGACCAGCAGGAAAGAAGGCGTTTGTTAGAGGTGGCCAAGTTAGCCAGTGGTTACTGCTAATAGCTCCGTTGTAACTTACTCTTTTTCTTACATACGAAGCATGTACATATATCGCAGCGAATATTAAATCGAACACAGTACCTTCTCACGTATTGCTGGCGTACAACACGTTTGAAACTCATTATTGATTGATCGGGGGGGGGGGCTATGTCGTCTTCGGGGATGCTGTGTGGAGGGTATAGGAATCTGGGGGTCAGTAGGTTCAGGAGTGACGGACGTATGAATCTATTACTCCCACTGCGGCACAAGGCGATGGGTCAAGAGAATCAAGTTAAAGGATCTCCATCAACCAGTCTCTCTCGATCCGGCCTACCACGCAACACGTAGGCAAACTCATTAGACGTGGGCAAAATTGAATGAATGAATTAAATGAATAAATTCAATTTTGTGACATACTCGATCTGATTCTCTTTTTCAAAAGGAATTAAATCTTAATTCCTTACCATTGGCCTTGCATCCTACGATTTTTTAACAGCACCATATTTCTTTTTTTATTTCTATTTATTTATTTTACAGTTAAATTATTTCATGTTATATTGAGGTAAGAAAATAATAATGTGCTCTGTAAATATTGTAGTATTTTGTAGGAATTTAGTTAAATATTATTCTGGTTATTTGCTGCGCGGATAGGCAGGTAGGTAGATAGGCAGGCAGATAGGCGGCGCGCCGCGAAATGCCTGTCACGTGTAGTATCCCGCGCAGTAAATCCATAAAAAATAATCCCGTAGGCCAGAGAGTTAAGTCCCCCAGCCCAAGCGACAAAACCGCCAACCGACAAAGTCACGACGAGTCAGTCATGAACCAAGTAATTCCGAATTCCGGTGTCGCGTCTTTTTCACAGTCGTCCCGCAGCTCCCACTTATTCAAGGAATTAATAATTTTATTCCTCATTCATTTGTGTCGTCATATTCATAAATGTCTGTGCGGACCGTAGCGCTCAATCCCAATCTCTGTTTCACTTACTCAAGGAATCAAAACATTTGTTTCTAATTCAGTTGTGACGTCTTTGTCTCAAAACCTATGTCCCACGTGTCGAGTCGATCTGACCGGACAACTCAAGTCCGTTGAAGATTAACTAGGTCCGCGGAATGCAAGTTATTCAAGTCACTGCAAGACAAAAGACACTTATTAGTCAGAAGTTCCTAATTCATCCCTTAATGCTGGCAGAGATTGGGTTCGTCGTTAGTTCCCGCGCGGCCAAGCCGTCAACTTAGGGCGAAACTTTCCACTTCCTGACCCCGAACTCCTGCTAAAAAAAGCGAAATTAAGTTCAATGTTTTTTCTCCCTCCCACCTGCGATAATTATGCAATGCGTTTAGAAACAAAACGATGTTTATTTATATTATTGTTTTTTATGGTATCTGCCTATCTATCCGTAAACAAAACATCAGTCAGCTGTCGAGTGTCGAACAGTGATAAATAATAATCGAGTGATTATTTGTTCCGTTATTTTTGTAAGAAATTGTACGACGCGTGTCGCTTAGATTTCAATCAGTTTTTATTTGGCGCAAGGTTTTAACTTTACCAGTGAGGTAGGTACCTACATGCATTTAAAAATATATATTTGGGTAAAGCTTATTCCAGGTGACCGGATCGGATATATGAAAGCGCGATAATAATATATTTTTTTTTTATGTGAATACCGCACAAGTCCCAACCGCTCCCATCTGTAGCTAATGAGACTATGGCATCCCCGATTGGGATATTTTGTGAAGAAGATGTGGGCAAATTATGTGTATTTTCTCTTTCTTTCTTGTTATACGTATAATTTTTATGTAAAGGCAATTGGGAGTGTGTATGTTTTTTTTTATAATTTTAAAATTTAATCTGGTTTTGAGTACTCTTTATTTTTTATCTAAGTGAAAAAAAAATAATGGCTTCGTCATTAGTTTGTACATACTGAATTTGGGGTTTATGTAATATTGAGTATGGTTGCTATGTATCTGGTGTATAAGTTTTTGTTTTAACGTTTTTTGTTTAAAATGGTGGTGTTTTGTGTTTACTGTTCGTGCATATAATCATCCTAATTGTTACTGTTACACACATATAAAAAAAAGTCGTCGTTGTTGTTTTTTTTTTTTTTTTTTCTTTTTTTTTTTTTTTTTTTTTTTTTTTTTTTTTTTTTTTTTTTTTTTTTTTTTTTTTTTTTTTTTTTTTTTTTTTTTTTGAATTCATTGAATTAAAAGAATGAATTAAAGGAATAAATTCAAAAGGCCGGGAGAATCAGACTGAATCGATTCAGTACTGGGAATAAATCTGCCCATGTCTAAAACTCATCCACCATCAAGACCTAGATAAACCTCACCCCACGAACCCGGGCACCCCTGCTAAGTCACCAAAAGTGGTGAACCACTTGGGATGACCTGTGGCTTATCCATCCGGTTTGATTATCTAATAAATGATTCCAGAGGCGGCGGTACCCGCCCCCTAAATTAAGATTTGTTCACAAAATACTCTTTTTAGTTAGAATTGCCTATTTTAAAAAAATGAAGGTTGGTAGGAAGCCTTATTAACATTATTATTCTGAAAATTTAGAAGGGTTTGTGTTTCAAAAAAAAGTTTTCTCTACTTGTGTCTTGTAAGCCCAATATAGGCAAAGAAAATTTAAAAAAAAAAGTATTTTAGATCCTCCCCCCTCATTTTGTTAATTAGAACATTATGAACGTTTTAGTTGGTTTATTGAAATAATTTGTGCCCACCAACCCCATAATGTTTATTCAAACTATTTGGTTAATATCATAAAATGTCTATGATTTTGATTGCGAACGATTTGACTACTGGCAGCACCGCCGTTTTGTTTTCGTTTTGGCGGGTTGTCAAAACTAACGTCAAACCTGTCAAACGAATTACAAGTTCGTACAAGTCTCAAGTCTTAAGTCTTATAAACTAGGCGAATTCAAGTCAATGTGTTATGTTTATATGTTTGTGAGATATAAATATTGTAGGTAGATACTAGATATCCCCGGATCATACACGTATTCTTCAAAATGTACAAAAGAAAGTCTAAATCCTTATCTAATGGATCTAAAGTCATTCCTGTAACTCCTAGTCCCACTGACTCGGTAAGTGAAGAAGAAACTGTGGAGAATATTCAGAAATCTTTGTCCAGACCCCTAAAGGAAAGAAACCTAATTCCCTCATCACAAGTAGACAGATCACTTACCGGAGATTGCTCAAAATCAAAAAAGGCAAAGACAGATTCAACAAAATCTCAACAAATTAAACCATTTGCCACCAAATACTTTGAAGAAATATCAGAAAAATCTGGACTGACACTGAGTGACGGAACAGGTAACCACAGCCTCGTGTTTGAGCCAGTGAAGTTTTTGAGGAATCTCAAATCAACGCTGGAAAACAATGTCGATTTTCCCCGTAACGTCACAGAGTTTGTCAAAGGCTTCAAAAACCGCACAAAAGATGAGGAAAACTTTAAATTGTTTCTGATTAAGAATGTATCGTTGACTGCGGAAGATAATTCAGAATGCAGAATTGTTCAAGACAGTGTGTTAAAGTTCTTACTCAACGTGTCCTGTTTGCAAGAACTTCTTGTAGAATATGTTCTGGAAAGAGCTACAGAGTTTGCAATTGACGACAAAACGACATGGGTTCAGATGCTTTTGAAGCACTTTATGTTTCTAGACACTATCGTCTCGGAGACCAAACTAATGAATGGTTTGAGAGAGTTATTAGATGTGGCCGGGCACTCCATGCGCCTGGAAATCATTACATGTCTGCCTGATATTATCTGCCATCTTCAACATGAATCTATCGCTCTAGAATTGGGGAAGTATCTTACTGAAGATCAGGAGTTAGCTCCGGCCATTCTAGATTGCTTGTCTTACTTGTGTTTGCCCAATGATCTGAAGGCGCAGGTCCACCAACAGATGCTGGCAATATTAAAGACGAGTGCCCCACCAAACTTTTTCCCAAATCTCGTAAACTTTTTCCTTACTGGCAACAATTCTGATACGGACTTGGACGTGATCCGTGGCTTGCGAGATGGCTTGGATTGGACTGTAGTGGGTACGCAGTCAAACATAGATATTTCCAGCAGCCAAGTGATGACTGTCTTAGCACTAAAGAATGCCCTATCCAAATCCAAAGTTCTAGCCATGAATTGGCTCAAAGTTATAAATCAAGTCAAAACCGACGAAGAGCATAAACCGTTGGATATAATCATGCTGCTCGTTCTGTTCTCTTCGTCCAATGCTCGTGAAAAGATCATTGAAGGCATATTCCGCAAACGAATAAAGGCTGGCCTATTCAAAAGTGAATTGATCAATGTTACCTTTGTGAAATTCAAGCCTGTTTTGCGCGAGTACTTAAAAGAGATGTTGAAGATCGCAAAGATTCTTCTCAAAACTAAAACGGAGCCCTCCATTGTGGAATTCGCCGCAAACTGGTTTAATGTACTGTTTAAGGAGTTGAAAGATTCCCAGAAGGCGGTTATAAGCGAACTGCTGGTGAGGGACTACACTGATAATGATGAATCTATCGTAACTTCTCTCAACATTCTAACCAAGATAGCCACTGAAGATATCTCTTCCTTAAAAGCTCATTCGTTGCAAATATTCTGTCTCGTAGATATGCTGGATAATCTCACGGTAGACGGTATCCATCTGGTAATGGACCTTCTCTGTGGTCTTGCTTTCGGCGTGGATAATTCCTTTTTACAAGGCGACGTCCACATGCTCATTAACAAACAGCTCAGCAGCTCCAACCTGGAGATTAAGATACGGGGAATCATCGGGGGAATTATGGCTGTCAAGCATATGGTTTGCTCGGATCTGAACCAAGACAATGACCAAACAGATTCTGAGATTTCTGAAATCGGTAATTTGCCCGACGGGCCACCGAAAGACGCTGCCACTATTATAGACTTGATTTCAAAGAGCACATCCAAATTTCCAGAAATGATTTGTCTATTCTATGATGAATTAGCACAAGTCCTTTCAACGTGCACCAATGTAGAGAGTTCCTTCTTGAGTTGGTTATCCTCAGCAGTCACTAAAGACCTGACGGATATCTTCATCATCGATGTGGATGACTCCGTCACCCGAGACGTGAAGGGTATTCCCGTATCTGTACAGTTTAGTCTCAATCCTCGCGATGAAGAAGAAGGAGAAATAGCCCTGAACCTGGTCAATCTATGTTTTGGAGAGGTGGAAGAAAGCTCTGATTTGAGAATATTGCCTTCCTTATTCCGACTAACTCAACTGGTCTACACCAAACAACACCACGGGAACTTGTCCGCTATAGATGCCCTTCTGGGATGCGGTATTCTCATGCCAACGGTGGATACTGAAATTGGTCTAGAAGATTTTGAACAGGAGCAAGCTGTTAAAATCTTAGACTGTTACGTATTCTGTATCAATTGGTTCAGAGAACTGATCAATGCCTTTTTAAAGCAAGAAGATCTGAGAGAAAGAGTCGTCCAACGTCTCAATGCATTAATCTGTTTGGAAAGAAACCTGGCGCAGTTTATTAAGAATCTTAGTATCGATTATAAACCTCCTCTCTGTTCTTATGAACCCAACCATACTGGTAAGAATAAATCTGCTATAATTCAGGAAAAAGCCAAGAAGTTTGCAAAGAAAGGAAGTCAAAAGAAGAAAAAGTCAGTTCCTGAAACGGACACTTCTATTATTTTACCCGCTACACTAAAGACTCAAGCAGAATCCACCCAAGTTCTCCCTCAAGCCGCAATTTCTGATTCCAAATGTAAACTAAACCTTAACTTGTTCAGAGTCTTAGATTTTGAAGTGTTAAATCTATTTGAGGAAGAACTGGTAATTGAAGATATCCCAGTTGACTGTTTGACTACTCCGGATAGCAAATTCAGGCCACACAACATCCTTTTACTCTTGGATGAAATATCGCCAAAACTATCTACGATTCTGCCATCCAAAATAAAGAAAAAAGGATTCTTTGGCAGAGCGGCACCTCCAAAGCAAATTCACAGAAAACCGGAAGAGGTGATTGAAAACTGCATTAAAATTCTACCAAGAATTTGTTTCTACATGGAGACCATTGCCGAAAGTGTCCAGAAGACTTTGGATGCCAATGACGGAGTGAGAGATTCAATGGGGCTGTTTACTGAGATCGGTTCCGAATCACAACTTTGTCTCGGTAGTCTTTTGAATACACTCTCCATTATATTCTCGTGGTCTGGCTTTCAGTCCCAAAATAACACGGCTAAACTGAAAGAAGGCCTCTCCGTCTTGGCTAACAGGAGAGACCCAAAAAAAGCTTCAAACAAAACTTCTCTAAAAGAACTTGTTTCCGAATCCAGCATTTACGCCCTCAAATATAAAGATTGGTGTCTTTTGATTGCTACTGCCGTGAATCTAGTAAGTTTCTTTAAGGTGCTATCAAAGATCTACGAAGACAAAATCACAACGAAGAAATTGGTACTTCTATCTTTGGACATGCTCTCACAAACTTGGAGAGATTCTTTGGGAATGCCAGAAAAAGGATTAGTCTATAATCAGCATCTTGACATCCTTCTCTCTTGCTACTTTACTAAACCTGACGTTGACATGATCAAATCTTTATCGATGGAGCTGAAAGTCCAAGTACCTCTTCTGGCCGAGAAGAATCGAACCTTGGGTACATTCCAGTGCATCGTAAAATCCAACTTTCCTCTGTTGTTCCGTGCCACGTACAGCGCCTTGTATGACGCCGTCAAGCTGGAAATAGACAAAGGTCTCTCAGACAACGAACACCTAGAATTATGGAAGAACGTTGCCACGACCATGAAAGATTTCACAGAAATACTCAAAATACAAGAAAACCGTACCAACCTGTTAACATTTTTGAAGAAATCCATTCCATTGCTCAGATTTTTCTTATCGCACGGCATGCCGATGATGGAATTAAAACTTCGCAGCGAGCCTGATGCAGTAGTAGAAATACTACGATTACTTCAATACAGCACGAGGTTCCTTCACTCTTTGCATTGCATTTCTCGACTAAAGAAGGACACCTCATTTGTGGCCTATCTCCCGCAAATGAAACTGATAATGGAAACCCTCGTTTATCGAGTGAAGGCAGCTCTTTCTGCCAACAACTGCAGCGAGGCCTTCTGGATGGGAAATCTGAAGAATAAGAATCTGCAGGGGGAGCTCATACCCTCGCAGAGCACCACAGCTGATAGTGATGCAGATGCGGATGATCAGCTGCCAGAAGACGATGAGAGTATCTCTTCAGACTTGGAAGGCGATCTAACTGATGCTGGCTCTAAAAGTTGTAGTAATATTGTTTAAATTTTGTGTTTATAATAATATGTACATATTCCAAGGCCTCGATTCAACTAAGCTGCGAGTCGCAAGCGATTCCTATAAACATGATGTTGACTCACAAGTCGTAGCCGGGTCAGTGGATATTGTTTGTAACTTAATGTAAATAAGACTCGCTTGCGGCTAGCAGCTTAGAAAGTAGCAACTTATCTAAAATAGTTTGTACACATAGATATATTATTGATTTCTATAAGTTGTCCATTGTACCAATGTATCGTCAATAAATCTCTCTAAACTCTATTAATGTTTGTAATAAATTATTACCTGTTTTATAAGTTTAGTGTGAAGGTGTTCTTTTTTTTTACATGAGCTCCACACAGGAGGCCCTGAGGAAAATGATTTCCCTCCGGGCCTATGTCATCTTTGGGGATGCTGTGTGGAGGGTTTTTTTAAGGAAAGGAAGGGGAGGAGAGTTCTGGGATGGGTAAGAATCTGGGGTTCAGTGTGTCCTGGTCATCCGCCTCCAAGACCTAGACAAACCTCACCCCATGAACCCGGGCACTCCTTACTATTAGTTTGAACATTCCTATGCATGTATCTCTTGTGAACAAAAAACACATCACAGGGTATGAATGCTTCTTATCTACAAAATGCATATTTCCTTTTTTGAAAGTAACTTGTCAAAGACAAAACTATACATTTCATAATGAGTACAGGGCTCACCACTCAAGTTTGCAGTTAGACAAACATATTGTTTATATTCTGTTTGCTTTCTTAAATTTCTTATCAAAGTAGAAACATCTCCAACAATACTGCAAAACTGATCAGAATTAAAAGTTCTCTAATGGTTCACATACACTACGACACTTTGGAAATGTAGACACTAGTATAGTCTTACAAAAGCCAACCGTATTTGAGTGTCTAGATTAGCATCCGCACGGTCAATGTTCATAGAAAATGCGTTTAACAAGGGTTAGCTCATAGGGGCCTTTTTCGAAAAAAGATACGAGGAACTGCCGGCTGCACACGTAGCCGTGTTTAGTAACTAGATCTGAATAGCCAGGTACATATTCCTCATCTCCTTCCCATCCCCACTACCTTCAGCCTCACAACACACCAAAATCGGAGATGCCAGTCTCACTGGCTCCAGACGGCTGGGAGCAGTCGGGTCTCTTGTGTTTTAGTCTGATAAAAAAGTTATTTATATTATTATATGATTTTTTACCCTGGTGTACAGTATATGTAGGGTCTTATTCTTTGAAATGGCTTTAGCCGTGTTTGGTGACTAGATATGAATAGCTAGGTACATTTTCCACATCTTCTCCTCTTCACTACCTTCAGCCTCACAACATACCAAAATTGGGGATGCCATAGTCTCACTGGTTCCAGACGGTTGGGATTCTTGTGATATATAAAAAAAAAAAAGTTAGATTATACGCAAGTAGGAATCTTTAGCGGTTTTTTGCTAAGCCGACTGCACATATAATTATGTCGAATTTTATTATTACCTCATGCTCCTTCAGAGAGTCGGAGTTATTATTACTAAAAATATTTTTGCAGCAGATTTTCACTCAAGATGCCTACAAATTTAAGTATATCGACTTTGGTTTCACATCATTTTTGGCCGTATATCCTCTTTGCATACTTACTTGAAGAAATAATCTTTTAGGGGATCAACTGTCGGGGGTGTTGTTTGGCAGTACATCCTCTCTGCCTACCCCCGCAGTGAAGCTGTCTGATGGTATTATAGAATGTCGGTATGACTGAACCAGTAGGTATGGGCTTGTGTGTAAATGTGGCAATGTATGAATGTCGTTGAAGCAAGGAGTGTGCAGTAAATGACGAAATATGTTTTGGTTGTTTATTATTTATTAAAAAGTACTGTAACTGTACTATTAAAGATCCCACAATGAGTACCTTACCTTTTGGGAATATAATGCAAGCTATGTATTGTACACATTTAATCATCAATATAAATAAAAAAAACTACTCTATAATTATAGTCGTCACCCACACTGTAACAGATAGAGAAACAAACCGCATTGGCGACTGAAACGGTATAGGGTTGTTGTGCAAAATCACCTTACAAAACCTAACCCATTTCAGATGCGGCCGCGGCTGAACCGGTATAGGGTTTGTAAGGTGATTTTGCTGCCATGATTGAACCGGCATAGGTTTTGTAAATACGCTTCCAGGTCTTCCACCACACGTACCCAGGCACCCCTGCTAAATCACCATACGTGTCAAACCACTTTGCAGAGGTCTTGGTTATCCAATAAATGGTTCCCAGGGTGGCAGTACTCCGCCTCCCAAATTTTATTATTATTGATCTTACAAAAGAAAAACTTAAAATATGTAGCTCTACAAATAAATATCTATATTATGTATTGTGAAAATAAGCTTATGCGTTCGAGTAGTTATTAAAGGAGTAGGTACATAAATACAAGGAAATAAAGGATGCCTAGGAAAAGGTCTGTAAATAGTTTGTGTTTAGTGCTACATAATTGTAATGTTTCACCGGAGGAAACGACCGACCATAAAAATTTTTTGTCCGATCTCAGAAAAGTAGTCATAGATGGCCTTAGCCGTTATTCACCACAAAAATGTTGCTGTAAACTGTGCAGCGACCACTACTCTTTTGTCCACATCATATTTACTTACTTGTTTGCTCATTTCATGAGCAAACAACATGATGCGAGGCTCCCTAAACAAAACCAGCATTTTCTCTTTCACATTGTAGACATGTCGAGACTCTTAACTGATCGACATTCACTATACAACAATTTTGAAATGATAAAGAAACAATTTTTCTTTCAGCAGAAAAAAAAATGAAAGACGTAATTTTCGGATTTTCCATTGTTTATTTTAAAATGTACAAACAGGAGAGACTCCCAGCTGCACACAGATGGTAAAACACCTCAGTACAATCTCTGGGGCGGGCTCATTGTGGACTTCATGTGCAGGGATCGGACATTCTGCCAGTGCTTCTTCAGCAGGGAGACCAGGAAGTTGATGGCCAAGTGGACATTCTGGGCCAGCTCGTCGGGGGTCATGGCTACGTTTCCAACAGCCACGGAAAGACACAGCACCTGGGGAGATGAAAGGTTCGTCAGTAACTTGTCGAGAACTATGTCCAATCACAGTATTGTTACATCATTTTGTAGCAATCATAATGCCAGTATGCAAAATCAGGATGGATAATCATACTAGGATAGAAATGAAGCTTTACTTTAGTCCCAAAGCGAAGGCCGACAACCCTATGATAAGAGATTCGGTATTAGAAGGGACATATTATTCATTTATTGCCTAACGTGTAGAAGCAAGCGTGAATCTCCAAAATCACTTATTATTATGTATTTTCAATTCATGTAATTTAATTTAAAACTTTATGAATTAAATTGTGCTTATGATTTTAGTACAGCTTCTATTGAAGAACTTTTTGATCTGCGCTTTAAAGCTGGAGTGTGCACTCCGTGGAGGCTTAACAATGACATAACTAACTCCCGAAATATTAAATCTTATTGAGCAATAACATATCAAATGGTCTAAAATAAACAATGTATTGTTGGTGGATTGGTTGCGTACCTTCTTCATCTGGAACTTGATGGTGGCCTTGACCTCATCAACCTTAGCGGTCATGGACTCCTGGTGGGAGAGCAGACCGGGGAACTTGCCGGCCTTGTTGAGCCCGGGGCCCAGCAGACGGGGGATCTGCTTGATGAGGGACTCGGAGGCCAGGAAGGCGTCGTACTTCTTGGCCAGCTTCTTCACCAGCTTCTTGTTCTTGTTGAGCTTCTTGAGCCCCTCGGCATCCATCCACGGCACGTTCTGGGCCTTGGCCTCGTCACAGTGCTGCTGGTCGCCCAGGATGCACACCTGCATCTTGGGGCGGGGGATGTACTTCAACCTGAGAGGTAGACACTAGTAAGTAATCTTTACTACATTTCATAAAAGACCGAGGAAGGGGGGTAATGCAGCTGAGGAACTGCACCCAGTGGAAGAGCCTGGGATATAGCGCCAATGATTGTTTCAAGCAATACCGGGGAATGGATACTGTGTAATTTCATAAGTACGTATTATTATTAAAATTTTCAACTCCGTCTATCCCACCATGTGGTACGTTTTATAACATTAGACATTTAGATTTACATATGACCTACACGGGGGGATGGCTGCTGGTGGAAATCATTTTATGGCCCATCAAATTGACAATCAGTGCCATTTAATTCCATTTAATGCCTACTGTGCCGGGTGTGCGCCGGCGCACATGCCAAAATTAAAAAAAAAAATTATTTTGGAATGCGATTTTAACCCTTATAAAGAAAGTGTTAGAAGAACAAGGTGAGAATCGCTTGGGGCATTCTTGTTCTTAAGGTATAAAATACCGTGAACACACCTAGCCACTCTGAATATGAATTTGTATTAAATTCTCTATGGCGTCAGAGTGTCATTTTTCCCGGTATTTGAGCTGTCAAATTAGCTAGCGTCGTTCTCGTGAAAAAGATTGTAAAACATAAATTCATCGAATAAACGCAAGTAATGTTGTTTTTATGCATAGTTTATTGTTCAAGGAATGTGTTTCAGTAAATATAATATACGATAGCACAAAATAAACCCACAAAATATTACGTCAAACCATCGCGATTTTACGTCGTTTCCTCCCTAGCATTTAAAAAGTTAAATGTTCCAGAACACTGATTTTCAGCTCGTTATCAAATTGTGACAAGCAAAGCAATATGACTATCATACTCTGCATGAAAATTAATCAGGCAATGATTATCATTAAATATATGTACATATTAATCCATTCCCTAGTTATAACTTGTTTACCATTCTAAGAATAATTAGCGATGTGGTATCGTGTTTGAACACCTAGGTACACACAAGTCAATCAATTTGATCATGCATGTGTTTTAAATGACAATTTTATATTTCCCATTATAATTGAATACAGAATTTTCAGTTTGGAAATTTGATCTGTAGCGTTGATGGGGGTACTTGCTACCTTATTAGTAGTGTGGTATCTTTGAAAAATAACATTGCATTTCAAAGCAAACTAAAAATAATATCTATTGTTGTACTTTTCACTCCTCGCAATAAGACAATTTATTAACAAGGTTGGATTTGCACAATACCGTGGAGAAATGTGATGGGAAGAAGGCTTAAATACCCTCAGGAGCCACATTACCCAATAGGCTTACGGGAGAGTTATGTAGACTGTCTCCTTATCATATTACAACAATAATAACAAGAGCTGTCTAGAAGGAGGCAGGAGATTAATTTTCATTGCAAGGAGTGAATCATATGAATTTTACATGGACTTAGTTAACATGAGTTTAAGTTCGAACACTCCAACAGAAGTTGAAGAGTACCTAAATTACGTAAATAATATAATAAGCAATAAAATAGAGACCCTGGGTTTAAGAAAGAAGTGGTTACTTACTTACCGTGAAACACATTATAACACAATAAAGTGAGAACGTGCTCGGTAAGTGTCAGAAACACACACCTCTCCAATTATTTTAAGACCCTGGATAAAGGTCCGTCAGCCTAAACCGACTGCCTGATTTAAAGTCCTGGTGATTTTAACGTATCAGGTTAACATACTTGACGGTTCCGGAGAAACGCTTGTCCTTCTGGGGATCATAATTCTTCAGACCAATCTGTAATTCCACTGTCTCCAGGAAGTTCTTCTTGTGTTCCTGGCAATGCTGGAGCACAGCATTGACTCCCTCGTATAGCTGATCTCTCGATACTTTGGACCTGTTGAAAAATTACTATCATTATAACCAAGAATTTGAAGACACGTTGAAATATATTTTTAACACAGAATTACGGCGAAATATTGCCGCAGTCATAATTAAAAGTGTTGAATTGTTCAACTGTAGCACTTTCACATTATATTAAACGAAAGATTGCATAAATTAACTAGGATTTCGTTAAAATTTTACTTACGACATTTTAAGTCACCGATCACGGCACGCGCACAATCCGGAAAGAGAGAAGAAAGATTTGACCATAAATATACCAATCCCTAGATCGATATCTTCGGGCCTTTTCTATGGGCCAATTTTATCATCAAACCATAGATAATCTTTGCATCAAACTAACCATGGAAAAACAAATTGTACCTCACAGACTAAAAGATAGAGGAAGTTCAAGGCCTTTTTTTCACCATAGACAATATAATCACACACGACCTACTTCATTAGCCAAATAAATTATTTAAAAAATAAAATGCTTGAAAGCAGAAAAATGTTTTACTTTTCCCCAAGACAACAACGTTCCATCTGACAAAACCTAAGGGAATGAGCTTTACATTGTTTTTTACAACTCACTTTCTCAGCAGGGAGCTTTGTCAGATGGAAACCTGTTGTCTTGAGGAAATGAAAATTAGGAGTTAGTAAAAAAACCTATAATTACTTGAAATATGAATTCCTTATAAATGAAAAACATTTTCAAATAATTATTATGGTTTTCTACAACAGTAATGAATTTTAACATTTTTCTGCTTACTTTAGAAAAATGAAAAACTCACAGGTGCATGTTAAAATATTTTTTTTTATTTTCAAAGAGACAATGAATAAACATCACAGAGTTGAAATAAACATATATCACATAAAAACACAGAATTAGCTTCACCGATAGATTGAGCATGAGTAGCTCTTGCAAGTGACTTGGCGGTAGCTATCACACTCGTTTTAGGTCATGATTAGTTACTTAGAAAAGCCACCGCCTAGTCAGAAGCTAATCTTGACTGGGCCATATTGTATTCATGCCTGTATTACAGCTTATCCTCGACGTACATTGTACTTGTCATATTATTATATTATTTACATATCCAATTGAATATCCATGAATACATTATTCGACTTAATATGATAACTTTGTAAATTTCTGTATGAAATGTACAATAAATTTACAATCACAATTTACAAGCACAAAACACTTTAAGTGCACAAAAAAAAATTAAAAAACACAAAAATATGTAAGCACACAAAGCTTTATCCAAAAAAATGTAAGCACAAAAAGCTTTGTACAAAAATATGTAAACACAAAAAGTTTTATACAAAATATGTAAGCACTAAACACATTTTAGTTAAAGAAGATGTTGAAAGATATTCAAGAAAGTAATAAGCGCCCCTCAAAACGGGCGATATATTCCAAGAGCTCGGTACCTGATATGGTAAAAGAACCTCTGATAGTTAGCCTCCAGACCTCAGTTGGAGATTACGCGAGATATTGGAGATATATTTGTAAATAAATGTTAATACAAATAAATGTCAATAAGGAAAAAATATATTTACCCTTTGATAAGTGAGTTATTTTTTTTATCATTTTCTTATATTTTATTATAATATTTTTTTGTAATTAGTAAAAATGTTTGACAAATATAAATATATATATATATAAATCATAATTTAATTGAAATTACGAACACGGCAACAGAAAAATTTAAATAAGTCATTCCGTCGTACATACGCGGCGATACGCGCCGCTGCCATGCCACCACAGTACGTAGTGATAGTGAACGATAGTGCGGCCATACTGCTCAAAGGGTTAAGGTGACCATTTTTTCTAAATCTATAGTGAGTTGCCATATGAATACATTTTTTCAAGGTACAATTCTTACGCTGGACGTATCACAGCTGATGCCTGGTTCTCAGAATCTCTGAATTCACCTTCTTCCTAGGAGTCGGGGCTACGATCGGTCCAATGTAACGTAAAATGCTCTTCCTCTTACCTAGAAAGACAATATTTGAGAAAAATTATTACATTTTTCACAACAAAATGTAGCAAACCATGATTTACAAACAAAAAGCTATAAATATGCTTACGCATAAAACCTTCATTTTGTTGTGTGGCGACTGAATAACTACTGCCAGGTCCCACAGGAATGCTTATATCTGAAAAAAAAAGAATATGTATTTTAGTTCTTGAAGGAATTTTAGAAAAAATATACAAGTTAGATCAGAGGTTCCCAAACTTTTTTCCTCATGGACCACTTTCAAAATTTTACTGGTTTCGGTGGACCCCCATTTTGCTGCAACATTTCTACCATATTCCCAAAACTCGACATGTGTTGTACTGAATATTGAATACAACGCTGGAGTTTTGGTCTGTCACAACAGGGGGGGGGGGGGGGGGGGCAAAGTTATTATAGTTGTTTCATTAAATTAAAATATTTTAAATGAAACAATACACCTTGTGGTACACCAACCACTTTTTATTATTAATATTTCATTTTGCTTAGCTCAAGCTTCATCATGGCTTATTACATTAACTAAAGTTGATTACATACATATATATATATATATATATAAGTTAGCTCAAGCTTCATCACGGCTTATTACATTAACTAAAGTTAATTACATACATATACAGTGAACCCACGGTAATCCGGCCCCTGGCTAATCCGGCGCCCCCTGTAATCCGACATGCCTGATGTTTGACAGGTTGTAACTTGTACGCGCCACTATTCTGCTCGACGTGTATTGTTTCAGTTTGAATTTGATTGTATCTATACAAAACACAAAAACAAGAAATGAATATGTTATAAATTGATTGGAACATATTATCCTTTGATGATGTTATATAAAATAATAGCTCTCCATTGTCATGTTTAATTTACTAAATTCCACATACATATTATATATTTACATAATTATATAAATAGATTCTTTGATTTGTAATTTGTCTGATTACAAGGTTAAAAAAATTCGAAAAATTCCGGTCTTAGGCATTACTCCATAATCCGACATCACCCTGCAAAACGTGTGTAGGATTACCGCGGGTCCACTGTATATTATATAGGTTAGCTCAAGCTTCATCATGGCTTATTGCCTAAAGCTAATTACATACATATACGTATATAAGAAATGAAAAAAATGCAATGGAAATTTGAAAGAAGGTATATTATTGGTGACAGAAAGAGATAAAATAGAAAAGAGGGAGACAAAATTATTACAGGATAGGTAGATAGGGGGAGAAGCAAACAGTTTCAGCGGAGATTAACAGAATAAATTAAATATGGGACTATTAGTTAAATTTATTTGATTATTAATTATGTTTGATTTATTATAAACGGCTTTCTTAATTTTGAGGGTTTCTTGATTGTTTAACCTAATTCCAATTGTATTTTCATGTAATATTGTAGTCGCAGACGTTTTATCAAATGAGTAATGAGTTTCTAATAGGTGGTTGGCGAATTCTGAAAATGCATAATTATTTAGTGCAATAAGCCCTGATGAAGCTTGAGTTAAGCGAAACCCGATCGGCTGTTAAATATTAATAATAAAAAGTGGTGTATTACAAAGTGTATTTTTTCATTCAATATATAATGTCAAACCCCAAAGTATTTGCTTCCTTCGACAAAATAAAATAGATGTATGCTTTCTTAAACTCCTGGAACCCCTTTGGGAGGATCAAACATACAGCTGGTCCCTCGGTAGATATTTTGCTCAGAAATAAATATACTTAAAACATTAACCAAAGTTTAGAAACAAAAAATTTGAATTTTTTTCCCTTCCAAGAAATATAAATTGAATACACATACCTTTGTTACTTCCTGGTACCCCTTTGGCGGGAACAACCTCACTGCTGGTCCCTAGGTGGAAGTTTTGGTCTGAAATAAATATATTTAACACATTAAAATAAATCACTCAACAATGATTGATTAGAACTGCGTGAAAGGTCTCAAAATGTTGCTTGAGATGTTGCTTGGCACAACCGCCCCGATAGACACCTTATCGTGTATCCCAAGTTTACGTCTTCCACTTTCTCCTTCTTGAGCTAAAATTTTGATATCTTCCTCTATCTATTTAAGGAATCATTAGAAATGCTCGAATAGGGTCCTTTTGAAGACGCTGCCCTGGGAACATGCCTTCAGCACTCGGCTGCTGTTTTTTTTTTAACCGAATGAAGTCTCACTGGTTATTGGAAAATCTATTACTTATCTTGTAAAAGCCCACTAGGGTGTAAATAAATAATTATAAAATTTATACGGCTTCTGAGCTAGCAGCAAAAACCCGGGTCAGGTGGGTACTATAGATACCTGGAAAGGCTTGGGAATTGGTGGATGCTCATTTACTCATACCATCCTTCAATAATGCCTTTATCAACGCACATTTGTAGGTATCGGGAAATCTTTTTTTTTCAGTGTGCCAAAGTTTGCTAAATACATACCTTCGTTAACTCCTGGGACCCTTTTGGCAGGAACAACCTCACTGCTGGTGCCTGCGCAGACTTTTGGTTCTGAAATAAATATATTTAATACATTAACCGAAGTTTGCGGACAAAAAGTAGTTTATTTTTTCCCTTTCAAGAAATATAACCCCCCTTGGCAACCACACCGATGGCCCTTGGGAAGTCGTAAATATAATTAACCAAAGTTTGTGAACAAACCATAGTGTTATTTCTAGGCTAACTTCTAGAAAAAACAAGAATTATACGTTGCTCTCGTAGCTTCTGACAGAAATAAAAAGGTGCTCCTGGGTGTTTCAAAATTAAAAACTATTCAAGTTCTCATGCTACGATTTGCAATCATTTCCAGAGCTTTGTCATCAGCGAACGATATGAAGTTTGCAGATTAAATCTGAGTACATAAAAATGAAAAATGAATAATGATGCAATTTAAGATAACATACCTTTTTGACGTTTGACGTAATCGTGATCTCTTAGGCATCACAATGCAATATTGTACACTTCGGGGTCTGCAATAAGAAATAAACTCAGTTATAGGCAAATAAAGTATCGGTGAAACATTAAAAACGACGTTGTAATAACGGATGAGAGATTATCACCTATATTTTTTGATTTAAAATAAAATCTCCACGACCATTCCCGAAACTGACTTTCTTCATTTTTGTGGTCGGGATATCTACGTCGAACCGAAAACCTGTCTACACAGCCTTTAACGCAGCACGGCTTTTTAATTTTCCCCTCGAAGTACTTCATCAAGCAACATTTTTAATTCAAAATACTGTCACTGACGCTAACAATTGTAAACAAAAACCAAATTCAAAATATTTACGTGTATTACGCAACTTGCAACCGACTTTCCACTGACAATTGTAACTTTGAATACCCGACCGGATATACTGCTTCAATGGCGTACTTGTCATTTCCGTTTACTATCTACAATTCATCTTTATCTATAAGAATTTGCACCTTTTTTTGGCGTTTCAAGGTTAAAGCCAAGAGAAACGCCCCTGGATTTGACAGATTCTATTTTGTATCTGTGGATTTTCCCCTAGTGCTGCCCGTTGAAGTTCTGTGTTGTGTTAAGTTTTTTTAACAGGTAAGTACTAAGCCAATGTCGTGGGCTACTCCGAGAAATTAGAAAATATCTAATCAAGTTGATATGCCTCATAGGTGATTTAATGTAAAAAGAAGCTACGCAATTAATTAATCAAACTTCAATTTCTTTTTACACTTTAACAATAATAATAACATAGTATTTATATAGCGCAATTATTTCACTTCAAGTGCGCTTAGCTATAATAAACTTAAGAGTAATCCTATAGTGTTCCCTACGAGTCCTTACAAAAATTGATCAAATAATATGAAAACAATGATTATACAGTATATACAAAGCAATGCCAAGAGAACAAAATTAATAACAACGGTGTTGTTTTGGCACAGGACTATGGATAATGATAAACAATAACGGTGCCCTTAAACAAGAACCATTAAAAGTAAAATATAATATAGAATAGGAGGCAGCTTAAGTTGAATTGTTTTTTAGGCCAGCCAGCATAATATGCACTATTACAATAGTCCATACGTGAGGTAACGAACGAATTTGTAAGTGACTTTGCTCCATCAGAGGGAAGGCATCGCCTAATTGATTTTATCTGTCTTAGATGAATTCACAACTTTTGAAATTTGTGATTTAAGAAAGAGACTTGTCTATAGTGAAATCCTAAAATTTTATTTCTGTAGAAGGGATTATATCTGTACCCTGAATAGTACCCTTCACACACAGAGTTCGGAGCGGGACATGCCCCGCGCCACTTCAGGCCGCCGCGCAGAAAAGTAAAGACCGAAAGTAAGATAACGGTTTACAGCGCAGTTCACTGTGAGACTTTTCTGCGCGGCGGCCTGAAGTGGCGCGGGGCACGTCCCGCTCCGAACTCTGTGTGTAAAGGGTACTAATATGGATTGGACTGGAGTCGATGAAGGCTTGCCTTCCAGGAGAAGCTATACAAATGAATTTCGTCTTTGTCGGATTAAGTTTGAGTTTATTGACAGAAGACATTCAACTTGAGACTTTGTTAATGAAGCTAACCACCTCGTTTTTATGAGTAAAACCTCAAATTGTAATATTTAATTAAATGAAGACAATATTAGCGAAACTCTATCGAAAATTTGGAAACAGAAAATCATAATATTATTATGATATTTCGAAACTTGGAAATTTCCGGTTTAATTTTGCTCCCCATTAGAGGAAAGAATATTTTAACTGCTTCGAGAAATATGAGATTAGAATTTATTGGGCGCATAGACAATACAGTCCGTGATTATCTGTGTTTGGGGCGCGTTTTTGGGTATATTTATATTTTTATTTACTATGGCAAAATGGCCGCTTCTGACACTTTGAGCCTTAGCTTGTTTTTTATACTACCGCCACAATCTGATTATGAACATACACAAAATATAAAATCTGAAGTTTTATAATGTTAATGATGGACTCTACATCTCAACGGGCCCTAGTGCATATCAAGAGTTTGCTGAAAGCGGTGGAATGTCACGTGTGGTAAGTAATCCAGATTCTCATGAGAAGCAAAATTACCCAACTGATTTAGAGGAAGATTAATAAATGACGTGGTAAAGCAAGCGCGGGTGATTACTCTGATGGTAGCCAAAAGATGAAGCGTTTCTTCCTTCTTGAGTCAATATTTCTTACAGCGTGCAATATTAGAAAAGTTGGATGAAGCGCTACATGAGTATCAAACAGGGCCGGCCCTGAGCCAAATGGCGTCTGGCGATAGTGAAAACATCAAGGGCGCTATGATAGGCTATTTATTATCAGCGGGGCGGACTGCTCCAATTAATTAAATTAATTGGAGCAATAAAGTATTGAGTGTGATGTTTTTTCTTTCTAACACCGTTTAGACCAGGACCGGCCAACCCACAACCCGTTTGGTGCAGTCCGCGACGCATATGCGCCTCCGTACATGACGCTACTTACAATCTATTCTAGCCTCATGCGCGTAGCATCCGCGCCACTCGAGAGTACCCCCCATACGATTTTGCCAGAGTTCGTACACGACGCTACGGGACGACTGTCGGTTCAAAGTCAGTTGCGCGATATTGACGGTGCTGATCGCGCGCTACGCATCGCAGCATTCGTGTCTGCTACTTTTCGTTTGACGTTTGATAAAATTGGGTCTGAACAAGAAAATAACGTTAGATTTGTTCTGGAAGTGGAAAAAAATGCGTGTTTGTATAACTTTACATTACCAGAATACGCAAGAAAGGATTTAGTGGAGAAGGCATAGATTAATGTTAGAGAAAAAGTCATTTGACATCGTTTGACATGGTGTTAACTCCACGGCTGCACGTGAAAAATGATCAAGTTCAGTATAATTCGGGTAGCGCCGTGTACGGAAACCAGCTTTAAAAAGTAGTACATCTGCAGGGTACTTGTGGTTGTGTCACAATCACGTAGTTTATAGGTATCTCCATGAACGGAGGGCCTATCTGTACCATGTACCTAGGGTTGCCATCTCTAAAATTAGGCAACCAGGACAAGACGCGTGAAAACCCCGGATTTTAGAGCCCAGAACCCGGACATGTCAACAGGATTTTTTAAACATAGTCAGTTTAATAAAAAACAGTGGAAAATGTCGTTAATCACCTTTTTATTTATTTTCAGACCTTAAAATTAAATATAATCATCTTTTATCATCATTTTAAATGTACCTTACACAACAGAATCTTATTACAGTTTGTTACAAATTGTTTTAATAATCAGTTTTAAATTTTTAAACCCAGACCACAAATGAAGCCCCGCCCGGACGCTCCCCGGACGCCCTCTAAACTAGGACAAATCCGGGGAAACCGGACGGATGGCAACCCTTCATGTACCTATCAATTACTGGATACCAAGAACTATAGTTCTATCAATTACTGGATACCAAGAACTATCAATTATTAGAACTATAGTTCTTGGTATCCAGTAATTGATGGCTACACCAAAGCTAAACGCAAAAAAACCATGCTGAATTTTTTTCTAATACCAGCTCGTAGAGAAATGGAGCTGGCAGCACGGTATCGCTTCGACATACATAAGCAAACACTTTCACCAATATCATTTGCTCATCTGCCCTGATGATGGACACTGTAATGCTATCCGAAACATTGGCTAAAGAAGGAGGTAGCGAAACACGGCATAACACCCCAAAAATAAATAACAAAAATTCTTTTGGCCGTGAAAACCTAAAAACATACCCGAAGGGTTGCTTGCCTAGTATTGACATCGTTTGGAATGCACAGTTCCGACAGGTAGGGTGGCGCCATGTCGTGCGTTGCTTTAAAAACCATCCGGCAGAGTTTGAATTGGATTCTCTCAAGACACTTAAGGCCAATGATGGTACCTTCCGTGTACTAACAAGAACTACTCAATATAAATTTCTTTTGAATTGCAGCAACAATATCAGGACTGATTTATTTAAATATTCACTTTATTTAGATTGCACGCAGTTAGCAATATATTTCAGAAGTAGTAGATGTATTCCATTGCACGGAATGTAGTTACTGTAGCTATCTATAATGACCAGGAGGCGGAATGCATAGGCAAAACGAAAATTCCAGAGCTGCTAATTATTCAAGGCAAAACAATTAAACTATCGTTATTTTACCAGTCTAATTTGTTTTATGGGGCCAACAGACTTGGCTACAAAAGATAAAAGGGTCATTTGGTTTTGGCCTATTTCAGCATATCGCTCGCCATACATTCCCAATGTTTTTGCCTCCGCCAGCCGCCTACTCATAATGACTTATCTCTATAATAACAATAAATGCTAGCATAATACCTACTATTCTTCTATGTAAGTACTATAGTATGATTTAATTAGCATATTTTACTAATCCATGATTACTGTACCACAAAATTATTATATATAATTCAATAATGCGTACAAGCCAATAATTTCAAAATAGGTTTTTTTTTTTGGTGCTTTATAAACAAAAACAGTATTTTTTTTTCACGTTAGCTCCACACAGGAGGTCCTGAGGAAAATAATTCCCCCCAGGGCCTATGTCATCTTTGGGGATGCTGTGTGTAGTCTTTTTAGGAAAGGAAGTTCTGGAAAGGAAAAAGGTATAAGGGAAACTGGAGGTCAGTGTAACCAGGAGTGTAAATCTATTCTTCCCACTGCGGTGCAAGGCTGAGAGAGTTCTGCTGAAGAGGTCTAAAGGTCTCCCTTAAGGGGGGGTAAGGTTTTAAAGGCGAAAAAAAGGCATATTTTCATGATTTTTTTTTGGAGAAATGAATAATGTTGGCTTATTTCTTTTAAATACACCTTATAGTATGACATCTGAGGTATCTTTGAAAATTTTTTTGATTAATAAATAAGACCGTGAGAGCGAACCTTCGGAGGCGCTTCGAAAAAAAGGTGTTTCGCGGTTAACATTATAACTCGTTAACAAATCATTTGAAACAAAAAAATTGAAATGGGTTTAAAAGGTGATATATTTTTCCAGGTAGTGACAAAGCGTTTTTTTTTTTGATTTTTTTTTTTTTTTTTTTTCGGTGAATTTGTTATTATAAAATGGAAAAAAAAAAAACTCCGTCACTACCTGTTATTTATGTGTAAAAATAGTGCGCAAAATTTCAAAAAGATCGGTCAAGTAGATTTTGAGTTATGATGTTCACGGACTAAAAAGCATTGTTTGCCAGAAAATCAATTTAAAGTTTTGTTATACTCTAAATATACTTGAATAGAGCAAGAGGGCCGGTCACTTGAAATGCTGTAACTTCGTTAGTTTTGCTCCAATTTACTTGAAATTTTGGCACAATACTCTCGACATATTGTACATTTAGAAAAAAAATAATTTGAAAAATTTCTTTTAAAACCTTACCCCCCCTTAACTTGTCTCCAGCAATGCAGTAGGTGGGCAAAAGCATGTACCATCAAGACCTAGACAAATGTGACCCCATCAACCCCATCAGCCTCTGCTAAGTCACCAAACCACTGGGTGACCTTGTGGCAGGGGTGTTGGTTGTCCAATAAATGGTACCCATACCCGCCTCCCAAATTGTACTATTATTATTATATACATGTATGTATTATAGCATTTACTGCTATCTTGTTGTACAATGCACATTCTGTAATTGCAAATTGTTGTCCTCAGCTCTTGCACGCTGATGACTCCGCTGGTGGGGCGGTGCGGGCACGGGGCCTGCGCCCGCTGCTGGGCGCGCTCCCCGCTGTGCTGTCCGCTGTGCGCGCTGACGGTGGACCGGAAAGAGGTGCGCCCCCACCTGGCGCTGGCCACCCGGGCTGCCGCCGTCCTCCGCCTGGCCGACGCCTTTCAAAAGTACACCGGTGTCGAGGGTGAGACACTTTCAATACCCAGAAACAAGCTTGAATACCCATGAACCATTATCAGTACGAAAGAAACTGCATGCACCAAATTTAGAAAGGGTCTAACTGGCATTTAAAAAAAAATGACATATTAATGCCAAAACATTTATTTATTTTGCTTATTTCTATACCCAAAATAATTTTCAGAACCGTCTTTGATATTTTCGTAGATTTATGTATGACAAAGTTCTAACATCAAGCATTTGAAATAATCATTTATTTTACAAGGTTCTAAGGGGGCCTCCATTAATTACGTGAGCTGTTTTTTTTTTTCAATTTAGACCCCCCCACCTTGGTGAGATTAAGTGATATTTGGTGGAACCCCCCCACCCCACACGTGAGACTTACACTACACTTATTAAATTACTGTAACACAATACTTAATTGGTGGGGTAAAGTCAATTATTAGTCAGTAGTTCGGTTAACCCCTCAGATGCCAGGAAAAAACGAAAAAATGTCAACTTTAACGTAATATTTTGCAGGTTAATTTTATGCTATCTTATGTAATATTTACTGAAACACATTCCTTGAATACTAAAATATACATAAAAACAATATTACTTGCGTTTATTCAATGAATTTATACTTTTTACTACTTTTCAAATGCCACGGGAAAAATCGAAAAATTTCGCGATGTTTTGAATTTTACGTGATATTTTGCAGGTTAATTTTATGCTATCTTATGTAAAATTTACTGAAACACATTACTTGCGTTTATTTGATGAATTTATACGTTTTACGATCATTTCATCGACCGCGACGCGAGACTTGACACCCGTGTCATCTGACAGCCGAGCGGCGGGAAAAAGTTCCAGGCCGTGTCATAAACAATTTCAAAGAAAATATATCGCTGCTCTAGGTGGGTTCACGGTATCTTATACCTTATGAACAAGAATGCCCCAAGCGATTCTGACCTTCTTCTTCATAAGTTTTCTTTATACATAAGGGTTAAAATCGCATAACAAAATTATTTTTTAGTGATTATTTTGGCCTGCGCCGATGGTACGCCGGCGGACGAACGGCAAGGGAGCTGTTAAACTATTTATTTCCAGTTGTCACTTGGTTAAACTACTCATTTCCAGTATTTCTCACAGCGGTTACAAATAAGTCCTGTTGTTTACTCTGCAGCAAGCGGAAGTGCCCATAGATAAAAAGCATCCCTCTACCGGAAAAGCCTTTTCCTTCTTCTCAATTGATGTAATAAACATGAATGTCTTTTCTTTGTTACACAACTTAGCAACACAAGTGTTTTATTCAAAGGAAGGTAAATTGTATTTGTATAATATAAATTGGTAAATGCAAGAGCCGCCGCAGCCGCTACACTTTTAATAGGCAAAGATTTTGAAAAGTAAACTACTTTTGAACTTAATTACCAAAAGAAACTTCGGTTTCAGTTCGGATAGACGGAAAAATATGCACTAAAACTCGATTTTCATTGAATCAAAGTTAAAAATTTCCATTGCCCCCATTTTTTTTTGTATGGATTTGACATTTGTGAAGTTTCGTTTTAAACTAAATACACCTCAATTAGATTACCTAAACTAAGAACCTAATAACCTAATTTGTGTACGTAAATAGTGGTTTCTTGGTTAATTGTTGAAATGAAGTGTAATTTCCATAATCCGTGCTTAAAAATGCGGCGACTTATGCACCAAATTAATAAAAGAAATTAAACCTTGTATACATAGACCCAAATTTTATAGATCAATATTTTATTTTTTGTAAAATTCAAACTTTTTGTAAAATTCAAACTTTTTGTTTAACAGTGGCTGTAAGCAGTCCCTCCAGTGGTACCATTAACTTCATCAAGGACGAAGACTCGGAAGATTGGTTTTATCAGAAAGACAAGAAACTCCCAAAGAAGACATATGAGAAGAAGCGTGAATCCACCATCAGCAACTTGCAATCCGCCAGCCAGGTGGAGGCTACCATCGTCTTCCCGGGAGAAGCTATAGACACCAGTGTCTGCTCAAATGACAAAAGTGGCAAACCTGATCCTTTGGATAAGGTCAAGGGATGGTTGGAGTGCACTGAGAACGTATTTTCCGAGGAAGATCTGCCGACTGCGACTCAAGGCAAGCTCCCACCACAAGCAGTAAAGGACATATCCAACGCATCCTACGAAAAATTCTTTAGCGACAAACATGCGGAACACTTGCCTAAATCTCAGCCTGACTGGGACGAAATCCAAGTCATCAGTTCTGAGCCCATCCACAGTGTTGAAGACAGTATAACTGGACACATCCACGGGGTTGAAGACAATATAACTGAACCCATCCACGGGGTTGAAGACAATATCACTGAACCCGTCCATGGGGTTGAAGACGATATCACTGAACCCATCGCCAGGGCTGAAGATGACAGCTCCGTAAGTATCGAAGAATGCGACTCGTCCAAGAAGAATGATAGTTTGCTAAAGAAGTTCTTCACTAGTGCCTTGAATAAGGCTGGACACAACACCGAGGAACAGGAGCACAGTATTAAAAATGTCATCAAGGATAAGAACCCTTGGAAGAATGTTAAGAAGATGAAGAAAGACTTGAAGAAACACACCCGCCCACTTTTTAAAAAGCTTGACACGTCCATTGACATCAAACCAATAGTGCCTGCAAAATCTTCACAATTGGATACTTGCGGAGACAGTCCAATAATTGAAGTTACAAAGAGCCAGATTAACAATGGAGTTGCTGATCCGATTCGATCACCGGAGTTTGTGGTTCAGTGCGCAGCTTCTGCTGAATCATCCATCCCCAGTCCCATCTGTCTGGACTCCCCCCAGGACCTGCTCCCAAGAGTGGATAAGGATTACTTGGCCTGTCGACAAGCTATAATCAAGTCGGCTATGTACCAAGTCACGCGGCCAGCAGACTTGAGCAGTACCAAGTCTGAAGCAGACTCCAGCAAGAACTTATCTGAAATACCGCTCACGCACTTCAGTCCCAACGGTAAAAACGATGTCTCAAAAGTCAAACGCATTGTAGAAAAAATTGAGAAAAAAATTATAGTTTCAGATATTTTGAAGGATTTCGCCGATGACGACCTGTCTGAATGCTCTTCCACGAAGCGATCCATCAAATCTATCAAGACTGATTCATTTAGTAAAAGTGTAGAAATTCGAGACTCGGAGGCACAGCGAGAAACTTCTTACGATTTTAACTCTGTGATGCCGGACCAGAACGCTGATGACGTTGTGCTTCACAATATTGGAGAGGAAACACGAGGTAAGCCGATCATCGATAGCGATATTGAAATCCTGCATTCAGATTACAAGGAAACGACAGCTGTACCTTTTGTGTATCGCGGGCGTTCTAACAGCCAGGCGCAGAATAGAAAAGTACCGTTTTATTACAAGTCCAAGTGCAATCCAAACATTTCTTGTACCGAGCAGCAAGACGGATTGAACATTGAGATCACGAGAGATAACATCGTCACCACTATCGTCATCAGAAATCATCCAGTGGTACATTTGTCAGGAGACAGTCGGTGCCACGTCAAAGTTGCCAAAACAAGAGATGCCCAAACCAGTCCTATACCATTTGCACAATTGGACGGATACCCTTTGCCCCGGGAAGAAAGTGATGACGAATTGTTCGCCGAAGACAATGAAATTGATAACCAAAATAAAATTGCTTTCAATTTGAGGAAATCAGTCAACATCGGCGCACAGAGTGATACACTCGCCCCATATTCCAAAAGCATTAAAACTAATCCGATAGATGGTGCTGGTGATAGACGCGTTCAAAAGCCCAAAGTTGACATTTGTGCAGATGTATACGAAATAACCGCCAGTCTAGAAAATGAAATGCGGGAAAATTATTCACTCGAATGCGATCTCAAGTTTCCTGTCAGAGTTGCTTCAAAAGTAATTCCTTCTACTCGTTCGAAAATTACTTCCCAAAAGCGTTCTATAAGACCTGTCGATAATTCCATGAAAGAAGCGGTAACACCGCAATCGGATCAGTTGGTTTGTTCATATATTGATTCTTCTCAGAACTCGAGTCTTCCCCTACAAGTCACCATTCCTGATGTGCACAATGCAGGCTCGCTCTCATTCAAAAAAAGAAAATATATCTTGGACGAAGATGATAAGATAACTGTTGATTCCGATCCCAAAAAAGTTAGAACCAAAGACGACGCTGGAATAATGGATGAAGATTTAATAATCAATTATGTTGATGATTCCCAAACACAGGAATCATTTGAGGAGCAACCGGCTGTAGTTGCAGGCCCCGAGAGTGAACCTATGAACTACGATGAAATCATGGGAACAGTGTTTGCCAACATTGACAAGGATCTTCAGTTAGCCAATGGATCTCAAAAATCAGGGATGAAACCAATGAACTGTAATAAAACACTCGATAAAAGTAACGTTATTAAATCGCCATCGAGTATTATACACAAAGCTGAGTTAACCCGAGAGGAACGTGATAACTTTTCTCAAATTCGGAAAGATGACGTAACTGATTTGAGAAATTTAAGCATGGACATCGAGACGGACGTAAAATACAGTGAAAATATGTTCAACACAATTTATGAAAAGAACTCGTTGGGTTTTCGTTCTCAAACATCACAGGTTGTCAATGTATTACCTAAGAACTCTTCTCAGATTATGAATAAAGGAGACTTGCGTGAAAGTGATGGTACCACACCAGCCATTGTAAGCAAAGGACTTCAGGAGAGAACCATAGAATTGTCTCCTGAAGAACAAATGTTGCTGACCCCCACTAACAAGGTGGGAGAGTCAATGTTGATGCAGCCTAGTCAAGATGTCTTTACTCCGCAGATTGACAAGCTGGATTCTGATGACGTGGTTGAGGACACTCCTCAGAAGCCAAGGTTTGTTTTAGCTTTATTCTTTTATTTAAATATTTTATAAATTGTACAACTGTGGCAGAGTTGCAAGCTTCTTGCCTCCAGACCCAGAGAATGTTCGAAACCCGACAAGCAAATTATAAATAATAACAACAGTTATTTTTCGTTGATTGGTTTTAATTAATTTCTTATAAAACTGTTGATATGAGAGACCGTCATTCGGGATCAAAACTTGACCTGAAATAGCTTTAGGTATGTTTGGTGTTCAGTTCTGAATAACGAGGCACCCCCCAACCTTACTCTTACCTGTATTCTTCCCCTGCCCACTTCAATCTCACAACTTCTAGGGCCACGCCTACTATGGACTATGGCATCCATATTTTTGTGTCCAACTGTTTGGATGCCATTTCAATGTTTTGCATTTACTGGTGTTTTATTTATCTGTTTTTTTTTTGTTGCAGAAAAATGACTATCCTGAAAAAAGGGCAAGATAAAACAAACAAACTGTCATCCTCATTAAGGCGCATATCCCAGTCTGAGAATGCCAATGCTTCAGATATCGTTCCCTTAGAACTCACGCAGATTGAAAAACCACTCTCCAGAGAAAACTTGCTTACCAAGAATTTGGAGACAGCCGAAAAAGTTAATTTTGCTTCGCTGAAGAAAATTGAAACTCCACTCAGCATCACCAAATTTAATAACGACGTAAAGTCTCGATCAACTCCCAATCAGGCTCCGGCGCGAAGATCTCTGAATTACATGGACGCCTTATCCAAAATAGCCGAAGATGAAGAAAAATCCCAAATCAATATGGACGACAATGAAATTCAAAGTATATCAGAAAGATACAACATCAGTCGTCAAAATACCGTTAATTCAAATACTTGCGGCGAAAAGGAATTCTTGGAACAAGCGTTTGAAATTAGCGCCAACGATTCAAACAAAAAAAGTAGTAGTGGAAGAGAAAGCGCCATCATCGGGTTTACGAGCAAAGATAGTTTGGTCAGAGCTCACGGCTCTCAGTTGAAACTACTTTCCAAGCAAGTCTACAAGCCAGAGACGAGTCCCAGGACCAAATCTCCGCCTGTCTGCATCGCCACGTCTTGCTTGGTCAAGGACCAGGTGAAAACTGTGAAGGAGCTGGTAGCCAACATGGGCTGGAAGTTTAGTGACCAGTATTCCCAGAACCTGACGCATTTGGTGGTGAAGGTGGATGAGAACAACATCTCTCAGAGGACGGTGAAGTACATGCAGGCCCTGGCCGATGGGAAGTGGATCATCTCGTACAACTGGATCGCCCAGTGCGCCATCAAGAACAGACATGTGAAGGAAGAGGATTATGAAGTTCTGGATACCTCCGGTGGAATGGGACCGCAGATTTCCAGGACTTCCAACACCAAACTCTTCAAAGGTACCTAATTATCTATTTTCTCATTATCTTTTTCCATGATTTCTTAAGACAATTGTTCAATTAGAGATATTAACCCCTCATCCTCGACCATACTGTCAGTAGATCTGAATATTTCTACAAAACTGTTTTTGAAAGCTGATGAAATACACTTTTGAATTTTATTGTTGGAAATAACCATATTAATAAAAATTTGGAATACAAACTTTAACACTAGAGAGACCGGGTATTGCTTCATACCTATAAAGACCACAACATATTTTGATGGCTTATCACTAATTCACAATTTCATAATTTTTTTTCAAATTGCGGTCGGAAACTTTGGTTTCATAAAGATGTACCTTCTAATTCTTTTGTGATTAACTTTTAGATGTGAATACACAGCATGGTGTTTTCTCTTTCTAATACTGTTAAGATCATATTTCTCAGTATGCTAGTGAGGGAGATACAACGATTTCTATATATATATGTACATATATATTTGTTGTTCCGAAAAGCAAACAAATTAGCCTGAGGGGTTAAAAATGTTTCCTATTGATACAGGGAAGGTTTGACACTCAGACCATTAGTTTTCAATAATTTATTTGCTAGCATTCCAGTCAATTTAATAAAGTTCAGCAGGGTTATGATTGGGTCTCCCGGTTCCCCAATGTGTCTTCCCAGGCACATGAGCATTCTTCCCAACAGTTCAGAACATTGTCACCATAGATGACAATGCCAACAATTGCATAATGGTCTTCTTACTTGGCAGTGTTCTGTTAACAGTCGTGCTAGCTCCCTCAATGGGGTTTAATTTTTTGCATATTGGTTAGTTAAAATGATTATTTTTGTTCTCAGGTATAACTTTCTACCTAGTAGCGCCGCTCACTACTCTCAAAGAAGATGACTTATTGGGAATTCTTAGAGCGACAGGCGGAACGGTGGCGGACAACATAAAGCAGGTTGAAGTGCGGGACTTGAAGAAGGTGGTCATTCTCCTGGCCGATCCAACCAACACCCAGGACGACCGGTTCTTCGATGTTTGCTCCAAACACCCCGTCGTTCCTCTGAATGTGGAATGGGTGCTGGACAGCCTGGGGCAGGGCCGACTGGAGGGGGCTGCTGGCTATCTGCTGGTGCCGCGTAGTCTGCTGCCGACCGTGGATTGGCCCTTCAGCCTCGCTAGTGACGAGTCCATGGACGAAGCTAACTCCTAACCTGCCGAGGCAGCCAACCAACTAATATCGGAGGATGGACCCGTTCAAGTATGTGATAACGTGATAAAACTGCCATTCTAGCCTTCTCAAGTACCTTAGGGATTGCAAAAACGGGAAAAACCTAAATTACCTTTTTATTTGCTTTCATTTATAAAAAAGACTGACACCACATTTTGTGTGCACTAAATTATACCTTTTTTGAATTGGTATAAATTTCAACAGTTAAATTTTTAATAAATAGAGGATAATTTCTCCTTTGCGATCCCAGTGTTGTGTAAAATGTATTGTATTACTGTTGATATGTATACCTTAATTCTATTCCAGGATAAAAGTATTTATGCATTTTACCAAATTACCTCAAAACAGGTAACAAAAATCCTATCTACGCATTTTGTATAGGATTAGTCCTAGTCCTTCAGGTTTAAAAAAATAAATTACTATATGCGGGTTCCAACTGTTGGGAGCTAGTGGAAAAAAAATCATAAAAATAAGCAAATCTTATTTCCAAAGCGTATCATCAGTGTAAGTGAAGTGCTCAACTCTTTGGGCACAAATCTTATTTCCAAAGCGTAATATCAGTGTAAGTGAAGTGCTCAACTCTTTGGGCACAGCTTTGCATTAGTTATAAATTTAGCACCGCGGCCACTAAAGGAGCAAACCTTTTTTATTTTTGAATTGGTTTATTTTTGTTTGGAAACATAAAATGATTGATGTCAATGTAAATATTTATCTTGCATATTGGTAAAACAGGAAGTAAAAGGTGTACTTTCAAGCGATTTGCGTTTTATGCGCTACAATTGATGTTTTCTAATTAAATGCTTACGTTGTATTCAAAAACGTGTTTTAATTTTCATTAAAGAGGATTTTGGAACTCATGTTCAATCGGAGAGGATGTTGGAACTCATGTTCAATCAAAGAGGATTTTAAAACTCATTTTCAATCGGAGAGGATTTTGGAACTCATGTTCAATCGGAGAGGATGTTGGAACTCATGTTCAATCAGAGAGGATTTTGAAACTCATTTTCAATCGGAGAGGATTTTGAAACTCATTTTCAATCGGAGAGGATTTTGGAACTCATGTTCAATCGGAGAGGATGTTGGAACTCATGTTCAATCAGAGAGGATTTTGAAACTCATTTTCAATCGGAGAGGATTTTGAAACTCATTTTCAATCGGAGAGGATTTTGGAACCCGTATAGTTAAATATGAAGGGTTTTGTTCTATGATCTTTTGGCAAGTGTAGTGGAGTGAAAAATTTAAAACTATTAGTTGAAAATATTGTACGGCATTATAAAAAAATAAAAACAACTTATTAACTTCTTGATGGTGGATGCAAAATTTTTTCATGCGTCTGATTTCATGCGCATGCTGCTGATTACTTTCAAATGACCTACTTATTTTTAAATAGATCTATTTGAATTTCGATTTTGTTTTCTTGAATGAACAAATTGAAATCTTGGAAATGGAAATTAACTCACTTTCCGAAATCCGATAGAGCTGAAACATGGCAGATGTGACAATGCATTTTATCAACTTTTGGAGGCACTCACACACACAATAGTATATAATCTACCATAAGTAGTTTCCCCAGTATAGCTAGTTATATTCAGAGAAATAATATTTTAAACATATCCTTAACCTGTCATTTGCCGGAAGCCCGCCGGCGGGATCGGAATTTTTTATTTACTTATTTTTTTTTAAATGCGATTTTAAACTGTATGAAGGACAAGGTCAGAATCGCTTGCGCCAATATCATTCTTGACATAGCCAATGGTTTCATTCATCTAGCCACACAAGAATATTTTTAAATGAATTATCTACGACTTGGCAGGTCGACTTTTGCAACTGTCGAAAGCGAAAAAAATCGATGTTTTATGTTTTCAAACTTTATTTGCAAACTTCTTTGAATTGTGTTTTTTCATATTGGGTATATATTCAGATTTGTGTAGAAATAATAAAATCAGTTTATATTTGTGTGACACAAATATAAACTGATTTTATGTTATGTTTATGTTAACACCCTCCACACAGCATCCTCAAAGATGACATAGGCCCTGAGGGAAATTATTTTTTCCTCAGGGCCTCCTGTGTGAAGTTAATGTAAAAAAAAAATAAAATTTCAAAAATGGGAGATTTTAAAAATCTTTTTTAGTTAGTTAGCTGTTCTGGAAAAACCTCTTACAATATTATCACGCAATATATATGAATAATAAGATACATTATCTGGTAAATTGAAAACAATTGCAAAAAAACAATTCCTTTGTTTTTATGTACATATTTGACCAAAAGTCAGAAAGGTAATTTCTGCACGGTTTTGCGAAATACGGCTTGCATTCGAGAGGTTAATGTAATTTGCTTCACATAATGGCGATATTACACGGTTCAACCAAATTGATTCATTTTGGTTGAACGGCGCAGAAGTGAAAGTATACACATATCCTGAAGAAGTGAACTATTCAATTCACTTGAGAATTAAGTAAATTTATGATAATTTTATTAAAATCTTGAATCAGTGCTTTTATTGCATTTGTGTGTACATCTCGGTTTTTATAACTTCCCGCGTTAATATTCCACATGCTAGGGTACTTCTTGAAATTTTCTTGAAAAGACGAGAAACATATGCGCTCCCCTTTCCATTTATAAAGCATTTTGACTACATCGACGATGCGAACTTTCGCTTGACAGCTGCGCGCACGAATCAAGATCGAGTGAATCTTTCAGTACACATTCATCTCTCATTCATCTGCGTTGAATATCGAGCATTGAATGTGAAAATGTAGAGCAAGCAATTGAACAATGACATTAAATCACATTGAATCATTCACTTTTATATTAACGTGATTCAATTTGGTTGCTTTATTCAAATTGAAATGCAGAAATGAAGAACACTGTGATATCGCCATAAACTCAAATCAGAAGTTTCTTGTTCAATTTCTTGAAGATTTTTGGTGATCATCAATTTTTTTTTGTGGGAATTGAGGTTTTCAAATTATTTTCAATCGATGCCCAATTTTGTTTCAACAAACAATTATTGTTGACACCCTTCATATTATTTAGAAAATATATATACAGTAAAACCCCTATTTTTTGTTTTTTAAGAGACTGAAAAAAAAACCTAAATGGAGGGAAATTGCAAGTTTTGAAAAAAAAAAACATTTTAAATTTATTTTTTTATTAAAAAAAAATCATGTAGATTAGTTAGTTGCATTTTTTCTGTGATTCTTGTTCAATCCTGTGTACACATTTAAAAGTTTCATCTTGGGAAAACCACCAATGCTTGAAAAATAGGTTTTAAGATCCTCCAAGTACTTTATTGTTCTCGTTTTGTTTTTTTTTTTTGTGTTTTTTTTTTTTTTTTTATTAAGGAGAAAATACAGATACAGATTTCAATTGACAAGAAAGAATAAACAGATTAACAATTAGAGAATTCACCTGCATTCAAACGAATTGACATAAACAGCAGATAAAAACATATACACATATTTTTAATAATCAATAGGGAAAAAGTATATACAAAATAATATTATTTTACAAATAGAGAGATAAGATAAATGCGCAATATACTTTTTTTTTTTTTTACAAGAGCTCCACACAGGAGGCCCTGAGGAAAATAATTTTGTGGTGCAATATGACGGGCTCTAAAAATAATGATTTTACCTTTTCAAATGCACGCTGTTCTATATCTCCCCACTTCCATGCTTGATTTTTCTGTAATAAATCACAGTGTCCGCGTTGTTTCTCCGTACTCGTTCGCAAATCTACGATAATAATTACAAAGACCGAGGAAAGCTCTAACCTGTTTTACCTTTTACGGTACGGGAAAATTTTTTATTGCTTCTATCTTTTCTGGATCATCTGTACTCCGTTAGGCGTTATAATGTGCCCTAACATTCGCACCTCCGTAAACAGAAATTGACATTTCTCGAGCTTACAAGTCATGTTGGCTGCCCCTAGTCGCTCTAATACCGCGTCCAAATGTTTGAAATGTTCTTCCTGGCTTCCGCACGTGTATATTATTAAGTCATCTAGATAGTTCGCACAATACTCTCGCACCCCCGGACCCAGAATTTTATCCATAGCCCTCGAAAAACTCCCCACATGTTTTCAATCCTTGTGGCAGTACTTTATAAACATGATTTTCCGTTATAAACAAACCCTGTATACTTCCTACTCTATCCGCTCAAAGGTATTTGAAAGTACGCATTATTCAAATCTATTGTAGTTAAGTACCTAACCCTGTGAAATTTTTGTATAATTTCAGATGTTAGTGGTGGCTTTTCCACTTCGGCCTGCATTCTAGTGTTTAAAAATCTAGCATCTAAAAGAATCCTAACGGTTCCATCTTTCTTTAGTGTAAACATCAAAGGGCTGGAAAATTGGGTGACTTTGCGGCTAATTATGCCCAATAATTCTAACTCTCTAATCTTCTCATCAACTTTATTCCTGTATGCGAAAGGCACTGGATATGACCGCTTAACGAAAGGTGTCGTCATCCGTCATCCTTATCTCCTGAGTGTATACACTTGTTAAACCCGGCATATCTATAAATATACTTTTATGTTTGTTTAAAATTTTATTTAAGCCTTCCTTCCCTTTCGGTTCTAAACTTAGTCCGGACACATACGCATTTACCCTACGCTCGAGACATGTATCATTTATTTTTGGGCTGATTTCAATTACGTTTATTTTCCCATTAGTGCAATTCGGAATCTGGTCACTAATGTTCCCGATAATATGTGTTACCGATGAATCTACTAGTTCTATCTCTTTCCTCCCGCTTGCCATTTTGATTTTCAACTTCCTGTTACCCGCGTCCGTTTCCCGAGCTGCTGGCGACGCAAATTTCCTTCCTACTTGATGGTGTTGTTGAGGCTTCTTTGGATGCTGGGCCCGCTTCGGTGCACTTACTGCAGGTTACGTTTTCGGTGGCTCCTTCGATGGCGTGAATTCTTCTTTTCTTAGCTTGGTATCTGCCACGGTACTTATCCTTTCGGTCGCTTCCTTCACCATTCCTCTTTTTTGAATTTTGCTCCTCCGGGATACAAACCATTGTATCTAGCTTCTGAAGAAATTCTGCGGCAACTATTTCATCTCCCGACTGTCCCAAAAACCAGAGCGATTGTATTTCCTTTGGAAAGTGTCTCATTATCTCGTCCACTATGCCCAACGAATTTTCCGTGATTTTTAAAGCCTTAGCTAGTTCCCAGTAATTTGCAAAATGAGTTAGCATAGAGTTGTCCCTTTTGGAGTCATACACTCCTTCTGCAAGACGACGACGACGACGCACCTCGTTCTTCTTTAGGTTGCCCCAGTAATTTGCTAAAAAATCCCGCTCGAAATCGTCCATCGTTTGCCATCTTTTACAATATAACTTCATCCAGGTTTTTGCTTCTCCTTTCAAATTCTCCCGAACGACAACTAATGGATCCGTGCGCTTCACTTTTCTCGTGTATTCCTATGTCATCTTTGGGGATGCTGTATGGAGGTTTTTTTTTTTAAGGGAAAGGAGGAGAGGAATGTTCTGGGAAGGAAAAGGGTTTAAAGGGTGGGTAGGAATCTGGGGTTCAGTGTGTCCTGGTCATCCGCCTCCAAGACCTAGACAAACCTCACCCCATGAACCCGGGCACCCCTGCTAAATCACCAAACGTAGCGAACCACTTGGGGTGACCTATGGCAGAGTTGTTGGTTATCCAAAGTGCGGTGGTACCCATTCCCGCCTCCCAAATCGCGAGACCATTTTACTAGAGGAAGAGTGTCTTTTGACTTATTCCACATTCGCAGGAGTGATACATTATGTAGGACATATGAGGCTTCGAAATTACATAGAATACTTATTAGATTAAGGAGTGTGAAATATGTCAACATTTTAGAATATGAATGAGTATGCAAGAAATATGATATTGGCTTAAAGTTATAGGGATATTGCGCAGTAAACAAAAATATACAGTAGCTTTGAGATAAACAAATTAATAAGCAAGGGTGCAGAATACTGGGAGAAAGCGGATATTGAAGACAGCAATAACAGCTTTGTGGTAGGAGTCATATGTTTTGTTGATCAGGTGTGACGATCTTATGAAGGTCTCCTTCACGACAAATGGTGACTACCCTCAAGATATCGTTCCTCTTGGCTAGAATGCTGCCGTTCCGCACCCATATGTATTTAAAGCCATTGGCTTTTCCGGCGGCACGGGTTTCCGCAAAAAGGATTATTTTTTAATGTCAGGTGCTCATTTATATAAAGATTGGTGGCGGGAGCACCAAGTCCTAATTGTTCCGCAGTAAGGCCGCGGCGAGTTCTTGCCGCAGCGATGACATCATCACGTAGACGCTTCCTCGAGAGCTGGTCGACTATGTTGTGTGGACGGTTGGAGGGTGACGAGTGACCGCGAGCGAGGCGGTGCGCTGACACCACACAGCTACTTGGAAGCGGGACGTTAATGTTGGATCGTATTTTCTCTATTAAAGAAATTAAATTTTCGCCCTTTGCTTCAGGAATGCCATGGATGTCAACGTCGCACATTCTACTGCGTTACTGTTGGGATCTCATTTATTTCTTCTTCAGTGGACGAGTTTTTTGATACTGTATGACCGTCTAGGATGTCATCAACTTCCACCAAGTCTGACGTTGGAGTCAAGATTCACGCATACATAGTCCTCCAAGGGTTGATCTGAAATCCTTTCCCAGCTGTCGATAATATCATCCTCGGTATTTTCTTCTCCTTGTTTACGCCAGCTTTCCAGAAACTATTTCTTAGCTTTAGGTCTGTAATGTCACCCCTTGTAATGCCTTCCTTGACAGTAAAATGCATTGCATCTAAAATAAAACCTTAAAATTTATGGGGTCCTCACCTCATTCTAATTCGGACAATAACTTATTTACTAAGTTAATTAGTCTTATCTTTGTCATTGTAATTTATTTATTTACGCCCTAGTGGGCTTTTACATAAATAAGTAATAAGTAATGATAAAGTAATAAGTTATAAAGTAATAAGTAATAAAGTAATACACAACGATTCAAAATTAAAATTATTTAGTGAATTCACTACGGAATCGTTAAAGCATATATTTCAATAAAGTAATTATAAATAATTAAAATTGTACGTTGAAGTTTTTAAGTTCTGCTAATTTTTAGACTCATCTGTAATAATAATGTCTAACGACGGGTGATGTTGATCAAGAGGTAATAACAGTTCATCCGATTGCTCCACCATTGTCTTTGGGTCACTAGAAAATACTAGATCAAGCATTCGATTATTAGAGTTATGCACTTTATTTAACTAGTCCTAGGAAGATAGACAAGCCCAGCATTTCCTTTGGTTTGGCGCACTGTACTTCTGTTTCGTTAATAACCAATTCATTGTTAATATCGAAGGACCAGTCAATTTTCGGTAGATTGTAATCGCCAGCAATTATAAATTTGGCTTTAGGATATTTATATTTCAGTATCTCTACATTCTCGTTGTGGTTCTTGTATGTTTCTAGATCTGACATTGGTGGAATATACGTACAAGCGATAATAACTTTACTGGTTGAAATATTTAGCATTACAAATATCTTTTTTTTTTTTTTTTTTTTTTTTTTTTTTTTTTTTTTTTTTATTGTTTTTGGGGTGTTATGCCGTGTTTCGCTACCTCCTTCTTTAGCCAACGTTTCGGACAGCGTTACAGTGTCCATCATCAGGGCAGATGACCTGATGATGGACACTGTAACGCTGTCCGAAACGTTGGCTAAAGAAGGAGGTAGCGAAACACGGCATAACACCCCAAAAACAATAACAAAAATAATTTTTGGCCGTGAAAACCTAAAAACATACCTTACAAATATCTGTTCAACGTTTTTGCGCTTAACTGGTAATTTTCTAGATGATATTTTTTGGATATGCACACCATTACACCGCCTCCTTTTGATTTAATGCTTGTAGTGCGGTTACGGTCGAGACGACAAATGCAAATATCTCAACAACTTTCAGTACCTCTTCAATGTCAGTAATTTTCTAACACACCACTTTTCATCACCCAATGAGTTGAAAAACATGAATTTATTATTGGCAAACGAATAATGCCTTGCATCATGAAAAATGCAAACAAAATTAAAATCTCATTCCTGCCATCATGTCTTTGGGACTTACGTATGTCCTATCTTTGTCGTAATGCAAATATCTTAACAACTTTCAGTACCTCTTAAAAAGTCAGTAATTTTCTAAACACACTACTTTTCATCACCCAATGAGTTGAAAAACATGAATTTATTATTGGCATATGAATAATGCCTTGCATCATGAAAAATGCAAACAAAATTAAAATCTCATTCCTGCCATCATGTCTTTGGGACTTGTGTATGTCATATCTTTGTCGTAATGCAAATATCTTAACAACTTTCAGTACCTCTTGAAAAGTCAGTAATTTTCTAAACACACTACTTTTCATCACCCAATGAGTTGAAAAACATGAATTTATTATTGGCATATGAATAATGCCTTGCATCATGAAAAATGCAAACAAAATTAAAATCTCATTCCTGCCATCATGTCTTTGGGACTTGTGTATGTCCTATCTTTGTCGTAATGCAAATATCTTAACAACTTTCAGTACCTCTTAAAAAGTCAGTAATTTTCTAAACACACTACTTTTCATCACCCAATGAGTTGAAAAACATGAATTTATTATTGGCATATGAATAATGCCTTGCATCATGAAAAATGCAAACAAAATTAAAATCTCATTCCTGCCATCATGTCTTTGGGACTTGTGTATGTCATATCTTTGTCGTAATGCAAATATCTTAACAACTTTCAGTACCTCTTAAAAAGTCAGTAATTTTCTAAACACACTACTTTTCATCACCCAATGAGTTGAAAAACATGAATTTATTATTGGCATATGAATAATGTCTAGTATCATGAAAAATGCTAACAAAATTAAAATCTCATTCCTGTCATCATGTCTTCGGAACTAGTGTATGTCCTGTCTTTGCCCTATCTTTAATATCCCGCTTTTTATTGCCACCCAATGTTATTTTTTGCAAATAGGCTTGTCTCAAACTTGGAGAAAATTGGTGATCTTGTGTTCGCCTTTGATTCCTTATAGACGCTTTTTTAAAAACCGTTTGGTCATAAGAATATCATCTGCTGCTTTTCAACGTGAAATTGTTTGATATTGTGCTATTTTTTTTTTGTTCTCTGTCAATATTAACAGTGAAATTGTTTCCCCATTCTTCTTGAAGGGATTTCAGATCATAGAACTTGCCATCTGTAAGTTCTTCCACACGATAAGGTTTCCCAGTCTTTTTAGCTGTTCTTATTAAGGTAGCGTATTGTTGTGGACAGTATATCAGGCCTGATTTAGATATCTTTTGATTTGCTTTTCGATAACGCTATGCACATTATCGCCTTCGTTTTGCAAATGACCATGAATTAAAAATTTATGAGTAATTGAGTTTATTCTCATGGTTGCAACAGCATAGGCAGAAAGTAGATATTTATTTTTTTTTTGACCAAAACAGTTGCCACTATAAAATACAATGTCCACTTCGGTATCTGATGTATTTTTCTCAACTATACTTGTAGATATTGCAGTACACAGGATCCAATTTTCACAGCACCACGTTTGCCATCGATTTCGTCCCAAAAGAAGCATATTACATCTTTTGCGTACAAGTCACTTATCGCAAAATTTGAGCAATTAATTCTAGATTTATAAAAAACGACGATACTTGTCCTTTGAGCAATTGCATCACAGCTTGAAGATCGTAAACAGCAACAACTGCGTCTTTCCTTTTCTGATCTGGACAGCACTTTCTCTTTCAAATGTTGGCCATAAGCCTCATGTGGTTTTTGTTTTTCTTCTCCATTAGAATTTTTGTAAGTTTCGCAAAGATCGCACAAATCTTTTTTCGGGATGTGAAAAGAAGTATTTAACTGTGTATTGAAATACGATTAAAAGCTGATGACGAAGCAATCAGTAAACATTCATTTTCACGTAGATCTTTGTAATCTCGGTATAGATCTGCAAGTGATTTTTCACTTGGGATGAATTCTCTCGTTGAAGGTAGTGATATTCTATTCTGGGGATAGATTTGATGAAAGCTACGACACTTTCTTTTATTTCATTATTTATAATCGAGTGCTGTCCGTGCTTACCCCTTCGGTCATCTTCTATGAAACCGCCTTCTTGTCTTTTCGAAAGAGCTGTCCTAATGAACTGGTCGCTTAAGTTTAGGGTAGCTTTAAAAAAAGTCTTGCAGACTCTAATACGAATGTCTTCAACCTCAAAGAAAAATGCTACATTTTCTTTACTGTCGGCATCTCTCGCCTGCCATTTCTTCACGTCTAATTTATATGAAATATGAAGCAAGCACTCAAAACAATGAATCCATGCATGCAATGAATATGTTCTAGGATTTGGAGAATTTTTGGATACAATTTCTATATTATTCATCTGTTTGGGTGATGCCCCACATACGTAGCACCTCCCCGAAGATTTGTACGCTGTTAGAGTATTGCATATTTTACCGTCAACCATTATGTTTAACTTTAATTTCCTTGCCATTCGCTATTACATTTGTAGGCACAAGAGATTTTATTTGTAAATTTATGCTACTAGTTTCGTCTTCAATTAACTTATCAGTTTCTTTTGCAAATACAAACTTTATTGCCCGATGGCCTTGGGTTTTGCTAAATAATGACATTATGATCACTAACGATTTGTAGTGGTGCAAATGAAACATTGCTTAAATATTCGTCACCATATTCACCCTCCTCCAAAAATTTGTGCTTATATGTGCTTGGCGTCACACCCCCACTTAGAAATTAGAGTCAGCGAGTCAAATTATTGCTCGGGCTTTAGATTGTGTTTCTAATTTTAGATCTGAATATATTTAACTCATTCAGATCTAAAAGTAGTGTAACTAAACTCACCTTTAGTAATTCTTCATTTTTATCTACTGTTAAATTCAAATTTATGTTAAATTAAATTAAAGCAAATTACTTTGTAAAAAACACCGTTTAATCAAATTCATATCAATTAGGTACCTTAACAAAAAAATGTTTTTTAAAATGTGGTTTACTGTGCTCTGTACATTCAGTGTTATTGTACTTTAAAAGAATATTTGACAATTTGGTGTTACCAGCCTACAAATTTTGTAGTTCCACTTTTAATATTTTCTGCTCTTATTTGAATAGTTTTTGACGGATAAACAAAGAACAGTTCTGGAAGCCTCGTGTCACGATTCGGTACTCTGGAGTGTTATTAGTTTTGTTAAGTCAGGTGCGTCAAGTAATCCATTAACTAATTTGAATAAAAGTACCAGATCGCTCTTAGTTCTTCTACATGATAAGTCAGTTAAATTAAGTACTTTCATTAAGTTTTCATAATTAATTTGTTCAATGGGTATGGAGAGTTTGAAATTAATGAACCTTAAAAATTTATGTTGAACTCTCTCAATTTTTATTTGATGTGCTTTATAGTACGCTAACTAGTGGAATTGTATTCTAAATTACTTCTTACTAAAGCAGTGAAGACAATTTTAAATTAATAAAGTAACGAAAAATTAATTACTTCTTGAGAGCGGGCAACGCGGTAAACCGTGAGATTTAGTATTTTACCTCAGCGTAGGTTTCGGTTACAACAGTATCACCAGGGGGTGGTGTCAGGATAACGAGATATCAAGCAGCTTTGTATGGAGGATGTAGTGGACTATTTAGTTCTCTTGCCTGCTTCCTAATAAGTTTATACTGATTAGTAGTTAACTTTGCATTAACATTCAAAGACAGAGCTTGATCTGCCGTCAATGTTATAATAGCTACATGGGATGTTTTTCAATGGATAACGTTATGTGAAACATAGTCATAAACAATTTTTTAGGAGTTTGGTGAAATTCCCCCTCCATCTCCTATTTTCAATTCAGACAAGTTCTGAACCTTTTTGTTCAAATATTTTTCTTATTTTGTTCTGACGATCTTTAAATTTATTTTCATAATCTTTAAACTGTACTTCTTTTGGTCTAAGTTGACTGGTTGTTACTGGTAAATTACATCTGAGTTGACGAGACATTAAAAGACTCGCAGGGGGTGGAAAACAATTTTTTGCGTTATTTCTGTAATGCAACAAAGCAAGATACGGATCAGTTTTAGATTCAGGGCATTTTCTTAATAAATTATTCTCTTTTGTATTATAATCTACCAGCTGCCATTAAAACAATATTGTGTTGGTCTTTATAATTTAAATAGTAAGAGCCATGTGCTTCTCATCTAGAGCACACACACTAGAAACACATTCATTTTAATTGAAATTCTTTGTAAATCTTCAGCCATTCCCGTTCAGTGGAAGGTATTTGAAATGTTAAATATTCATAACCTTAAATGTTAAATATTTAAATGTTAAATATTCACAATATAATAGAATGAATACTACACATTAACAATAATAATGACAAATTTTACCTTTAAATAATCTTTCTTCAAAACAACATATAATGCAGCATATATTTCTGGAACAATATTGCTGATGGTGGAATCATATATTCTAGAAGCATGCATCAGGATTCTGAACGTTTATCATCTAATCTGAAAATAATTAGAAAGGGGTACCTTTTATAAATGGGCCAAGGAAAATATATACTTTCCAAGCAATAGATGCTTAGTTTGTCTCTAGTTTGGGAATGTTGGGAGAAATTATGGCAATAAATAAATAATTAACAGATTTTTATAGGTACCTGTGCCTTTTGGCCATCGCCAATAATTTCAGGAAAATCGCATCTGGCATTCTCTAATATTTTTTTAGAGAAACGGGATCTTTTAGACGAAGTTCACTGTTTTGAGCATTTTTAATGCGCCGTGTTCATTGCACCGGAGAAGCTGCGGTTCTCTCCACAACTTCCTATCTATTCTGTGAGTCACTCACCTTTCCTAAAACATTGCAGCGCAATTGCCGAAGATGGTAAAACAATAGCTTTCAAAATCCCTTTTCATTGTGAGCTAAAACTCCGATTTGCGTGAAATCTAATATAGATTCCGACATTCTTAAAACGTCAAGAATAAACTGTCACGTTCCGGGATTGCAAATCTACGTCCGCCGCCTACTTTCTCCCCGTCTTTCCGCTGCGCTCCGTTTCCTGCGCGATCTACCAACTTGCCGGTTACCAATCTGTCAAACTTAATAATAAAAAAATAAAATAAAAAAACAGTACCTACTCGCGTAAGAAAATAAATACGTTACACCTTGTCGGTCTTTTGCAACTCATAATTAAAACATGGTAGGTTATTATGACTATCGGTAGCCATCTCCCCCAAGAAGTGCTAGCCGAGAAGTGCCGTTGAAGCAATCCGATTTCATCCGCCTCCCAAAACTGGCGCCTATATCCGGTGTTGCCTGCTCTAATTGCCAAAGACAATTAATATTGACTAATTTGACGGTACTTGTTTACTGAAAGGCATTAATTTTATAAAGGAACAAGTATCGGTTAGTTATTTCATAACACCTATCTTGTAAAATAACTGCTATATGAAGTAAGTCACTCCCCACGAATGCTTCAGGCCGCGTAGGTGCTCACTCCCAGGTGAAGGAGTTCAGCCCTAGTGGGAGCACCATCGGGCGAGGTGTCAACGTCGTGATGTTTAAAAACTGATCACCAGCAGTGGTCCGTCAACCCCACTCCTCTCCATTAGTGCTGCAATCTTTGTCTTCCATCAGTCCACCAGCTTGTTCCCTTTGAATAGAGGGCAACTAATACGGAAGCTTGATTGGGATTTTAGCTAAGCACTGAACATCCATTGCGAGATTCGTCAAAGTTGGCGAAATTAGTTGATTGATTTTATATTATGATTGATTAAAAGTAAGGTAAACCATATCCAAAATAAGTTTGGTACATGCACTACCGGCAGATACCGCCCAATACAAGTGGAAAAGCAGCCAAGAGGTCGGACAAGGCCCAGAAGAACATCTCCAAGAGAAGAGACAAGAAGAAGTCTAAGCACAGGAAGAAGGAGAGCTATGCAATCTACATCTACAAAGTGCTGAAGCAGGTGAACTCGACAGAGGTATCTCCTCCAAAGCGATGAGCATCATGAACAGCTTTGTGAATGACTCTATGATCGCATTGCTGTCTCCGCCTCTGCCTGGCCCAACATGAGATCCACAATCTAGGGCTATCCAGTATGCCATGTCCAAGGGCACCAAGGCCCTCACCAAGTACACCAGCTCTGAGCCAACCCCACACTTGACACTATGTTGTATTGTGGTGTTTAATCAGAACCTAATTTTAACTGCTATGTCATTTATTAAACCTCTCTGGTTAATCATAGAATAACAAATGCTTGACCGAAAGAGTTATGAAGCAAAGACAATCTTAAACTGAACGAATCCACCAAGGTTTTATTGTGTGTTTGATATTTTAAGTTTCGTACCTCCTTCTTGACTAGCTTTTGTGTTATGGTCGTGTCTAATTCTCGTACTGAGACGTCAGTTCCAAAAATTGAGTCCAAATAAATTGGTTTGCTTATTTGGGGTGTTAGATTTTCATTCCATCCCATTGAACTTGGTGGTACAACCTTCATAAAGATTTTGGTCATTTAGGATATCCGTCTTTATATATTTACTATCGGTTCATCTTGGTTTGTTGAGGCGGTCGTGAGAGTATCCGAAACGACTCGGTTACAAGGCATGGTATCTCTTTGAACCAATTGTGATGGTCCTCTGCGATTAACTCACCATGGTATCTTCTTAGTCCACCAGCTACTGCTGTTGGTAATGGAATGGCATGGTATCGCTTCGATCAAATTGTGATTGCAGTTGATTAGTACATCGACATTTCCTTTGAGAGTATCTTATCGATGGATTTTTCATCAGTGCCGTAGTTAACGTAAGCTTCTCGGATATATAGAAATGTTATAGTTGTCCAGGATTACAGGATTGCGGGAGTATTCTAGCACGCTCAGGCGCCTCACCTCGTCTCCTGGTCGCGGTACTACCGTCCTGCTGCTGGAGGTGTAACTCCCGTTAGCAGGGAAGGCAGGAATTAACAGGAGGCAACTGCAGGTGTGCAAAATAATAATCGTTATTGAATCACAACTAGGGCTTTCCATTCTTCTTGCTTCCGGACTCCTTCCAAATTTGGGATTCAGTGAAATATTGTCGTCGTCCACGATGGTCCTATTAATCTTACTGTCGTATGTCAAAATAACGTCTTTGTACTTTGGCATAAATGTTAACGCCCGTGCATCAGACATCTTATACTTATATAGTTATCCAGGATTAATGGATATATAGAAATGCTATAGTTATCCAGGATTGCAGTACTCCAGCACGCTCTGGCGCCTCACCTCGTTTCCTGGTCGCGGTACTACTATCCCGCTGCTGGAGGTGTAACTCCCATTAGCAGGGAAGGGGGATAGGAGGCAACTGCAGGTGTGCGAGATAATAATCATTATTGAATCACAACCGGGGCTTGCAATTCTTCTTGCTTCCATCTTCTTGCTTCTGGACTTCTTCCAAATTTGGGATTGGCGAAATGTTGTCATTGTCCACGATGGTCCTATTACTCGTACTGTCGTACGTCAAAATAACGTCGTTGTACTTTGCCGTAAATGTTAACGTTGTACAGTTGTTACGTTACTGTTGTCTAATTCTTGTACTCATCCAAAAATTGAGTCCAAATAATGGCAGGTTCATACGAGGAGTTGTCTTCATTCCATCCCATTGAGCTTGGCGGTATCGCCCTTGAAGATTTTGGTCCCTTGGTGTTATGGTCGTGTCTAATTCTCGTACTGAGACATCAGTTCCAAAAGTTGAGTCCAAATATATTGGCTTGCTTATTTGGGGAGTTGGATTTTCATTCCATCCTATTGAGCTTGGTGGTACAACCTTCATAAAGATTTTGGTCATTTAGGATATCCGTCTTTGTTTATTTACTATCGGTTCATCTTGGTTTGTTGAGGCGGTCGTGAGAGTATCCGAAACTACTCAGTTACAAGGCATGGTATCTCTTTGAACCAATTGTAATCGTCCTCTGCGATTAACTCACCATGGTATCCTCCCAGTCCACCAGCTATTTCTGTTGGTAATGGAATGGCATGGTATCGCTTCGATCAAATTGTGATTGCAGTTGATTAGTACATCGACATTTCCTTCGAGAGTATCTTATCCATGGATTTTTCACCAGTCTCGTAGTTAACGTAAGCTTCTCAGATATATAGAAATGTTATAGTTATCCAGGATTACAAGCGTATTTCAGCACTCTCAGGCACCTCACCGCGTCTCCTGGTCGCGGTACTACCGTCCCGCTGCTGGAGGTGTAACTCCCGTTAGCAGGGAAGGCAGGAATCAACAGGAGGCAACTGCAGGTGTGCAAAATAATAATCGTTATTGAATCACAACTAGGGCTTTCCATTCTTCTTGCTTCCGGACTCCTTTCAAATTTGGGATTCGGTGAAATATTGTCATCGTCCACGATGGTCCTATTAATCTTACTGTCGTACGTCATAATAACGTGTTTGTACTTTGGCATAAATGTTAACGCCCGTGCATCAGACATCTTATACTTATATAGTTGTCCAGGATTAATGGATATATAGAAATGCTATAGTTATCCAGGATTACATGAGTATTCCAGCACGCTCAGGTGCCTCACCTCGTCTCCATAGCGTCAGACATCTTATACTTATTATAGTTATCCAGGATTAATAGATATATAGAAATGTTATAGTTATCCAGGATTACATGAGTATTCCAGCACGCTCAGGCGCCTCACCTCGTCTCCATAGCGTCAGACATCTTATACTTATTATAGTTATCCAGGATTACACGAGTATTCCAGCACGCTCAGGCGCCTCACCTTGTCTCCATAGCGTCAGACATCTTATACTTATATAGTTTTCCAGGATTAATGGATATATAGAAATGTTATAGTTATCCAGGATTGCAGAAGTACTCCAGCACGCTCAGGCGCCTCACCTTGTCTCCTGGTCGCGGTACTACCGTCCTGCTGCTGGAGGTGTAACTCCCGTTAACAGGGAAGGCAGGAATTAACAGGAGGCAACTGCAGGTGTGCAAGATAATAATCATTATTGAATCATAACCAGGGCTTGCCATTCTTCTTGCTTTCATCTTTATGTATACAGTATATCGACATTTCCTTCGAGAGTATCTTATCGAAGGATTTTTCATCAGTCCCGCAGTAAACGTAGGCTTCTCGGATGTATAGAAATGTTATAGTTTTCCAAGATTACATGAGTATTCCAGCACGCTCAGGCGCCTCACCTCGTCTCCTGGTTGCGGTACTACCATCCCGCTGCTGGAGGTGTAACTCCCATTAGCAGGGAAGGGAGGCAGGAGCTTCCATTTAAATGAAAATGGACTTCATCATTCCAAAAGATATTGTTTACCGTATGAAATCACTAACATTGTCTTGCAGAAAATTTTACGTAATTTGTAATCATTAGGTTTAAGCGCTTGCACAATTTGAATCTTAAAAGGGTGAAATTTGAGGTCCTTCTTCAATATTTCATGCACAATAGTTAATGGAAGCCCTAGGGTAGCCGCTTTCTTGCGCACGGACTGGCGTCGATTATCTGTTTGTGTTTTGATTTGTTCTCGACGTCGTGCTGGGCCCCGGCCATGTTTGCTTCCTAACCTGTTGCCCTGAACCTCCGCACCCATGATTGACTCAAATCTTCACTTGGGGCGTCACGTAAACGTCGAATATTGTCACGCGTACTAAATCTTTGACGTGCAGTTGCACATTATTGAATCATTAGTCTTGAAATACGCCTCGATTACAAACGCACATTGCTCTCCCGTCCACTGCGACATCGTGACTAAATAACCCGCACGAATGACGAAGCTAATGCGGCCCCCTCCCCGCTCCTGTTGCTTAGCTGTTACAGAGAAATTCGAAATTTAAAATCTAGTTCTGCCACCGGACACCCTGTACAAACTCTTGGATTACTGAGAGAGATTTCGTGAGTAGCTTAATAAACAGGACATGTATCCCGTAGTTATGTACAAGATTGCGCCGAAACAGCCCCACAACATAATGAAGCGGACAAGAAATTTAAAACTAAAAGTTTTGTCATAAAAAGATTCTAGCCGGAGGATGGATATTGGACGTATTAATTATACATTTCGCCTCCGCAATGGTAATTTGCCCTCTGTTTAATGAATTATTCTATCAACGTAGATGGCCGCTCTTAAAGACTCACTCCTCTCCAGGAGTGCTGTAATCTTTGCTTTGTCCACTAGCTTGTTCCCCTTGGAATAGAGGGCAACTAATGCACAAAGCTTTGGAAGCTTAATTGGGATTTTAGCCATACACTGGGCATCCATTGGGAGATTCTTTAAAATGGGCGAAATTAAGTGATTGAGTTCCCTTTGGAAGTAGAGTGCTCTAATTCACAAAGCTTTGGAAGTTTGATTGGGATTTTAGCCATACACTGGACATCCATTGGGAGATTCTTTAAAATGGGCGAAATTAAGTGATTGAGTTCCCTTTGGAAGTAGAGTGCTCTAATTCACAAAGCTTTGGAAGTTTGATTGGGATTTTAGCCATACACTGGACATCCATTGGGAGATTCTTTAAAATGGGCGAAATTAAGTGATTGAGTTCCCTTTGGAAGTAGAGTGCTCTAATTCACAAAGCTTTGGAAGTTTGATTGGGATTTTAGCCATACACTGGACATCCATTGGAAGATTCTTTAAAATGGGCGAAATTAAGTGATTGAGTTCCCTTTGGAAGTAGAGTGCTCTAATTCACAAAGCTTTGGAAGTTTGATTGGGATTTTAGCCATACACTGGACATCCATTGGGAGATTCTTTAAAATGGGCGAAATTAAGTGATGTTTGTTTTAAATAAAGCACCCTTTCGAGAAAATGAATAGGGTAGACCGAGGATATTCGGATCATTTTTTATGTTTTCTTGAAAAAAATTAAAACTAATGCATTTTCGAATTTTTTTTTTATTTAATATTAAGGGACAGTCTCTTATTACCTTTTCCAGTGTGTCATAAAAATTTGAAATTTTGTCTGGATCCATTCCGTTAATCCTTGCTCGAGATAGTCCTTCTGGTTTTCCTATTGAGAGGTACACTGAAAGAAATGTTTAGGTACTATTTACTAAATTTTCAGTAATTATCTACTAAACAGTTCAGTTGCTGTGGTGACTGCCGAACATTTAGCTACTGTTTGCTAAACAGCAGTTTATTTATGACAGCTCAACGATTCAGATAATCTAGCTAAACTAATCGGTTGAGACAGCTTTCTGTGTTTAGTTGTGTTACCTAAACTGTTGTGTATTTTATATCTAAACCATTTGGTAGTGTTTGGTTAGAAAAACATAACTGTTTAGATGTAGTAACCTTATTATTTAGTTAATATTCCAAAATGGTTAGGTTGATTTAACTAAACTTTGGTTGGAATAGCCCTACCGATATAGGTGTTTTAGCTCGCTACTTTAGTTGTGTTACCTAAACTGTTGTGTATTTTATATCTAAACTATTTTGTAGAGTTTGGTTAGAACAATATAACTGTTTGGATGTAGTAACCTTATTATTTAGTTAATATTCCAAAATGGTTAGGTTGATTTAACCAAACTTTGGTTGGAATAGCCCTACCGATATAGGTGTTTTAGCTCTCTACTGCTAGCTAGCTTTAGGTACTGTAGCTTAGCTTTTTCGTTGGGTTATCTATATTAGATAGGAAGTGCAGCTTTGCAGTTTAGCTGAAAACAATACAGGGTGTAAATGTAACCACCACCAACTCGAAGGATTGTACCCATGATTCAGAATCATCATGGTCAATCAGAGTTGCTGGTAGTTTATTACAACCCTTTGAGAGATGAAACCTAAATAAATATTATGTTTTGTAAGACTAGAATCTACTTATTAAAATTCACATTAAAATTATTTTGTTAAGAATCGTCTCTCAAAATATTGTTTCCAGCTACCAGCAAAGCCTCAAAAAAGAAAACACGTTTGATCATACACAAATTTTTCTTAAATATAGTAAAAGTTTTTCGTGTACATACATACAATAGTACATTATATTAAATAAATGAACTCGATGGATATAAGTACCTTAATTAGTACCATCCATGCTGATGCTGATCCATGCTTTTCCTTCCCATAGGAATGGGCAGACCATCAGCAGGTATTGCGGCCGGATAAATACCTACATCTTTAATTATAATTGAGCTCTTAGTGTTATATGTATTTCCATTTGAAGATAAAGTTAAATGATTAGGTAAATGACGTATTAAGGAGTTGTAAAAAACAAATATTATATTTACATTTGTAGTTGTATCAACATGATAACTATGAAAATGTTCATCAAAATCTAAGGTTACAAACTTGGTACACTCAAAGATAACTCTCCTGGTGCTATACACATAAATGTTATTAATACACATGAAACTAATTCCTTCTAAGTCGATTATTTCCTCGAAAAGTATTGATTTACTTTTAAAAAGTGTACCATTAATTTTAGCCCAGGAAACTCGCTTCAACGGTTCTTGAGAACTCAAATTTAGAGCAGTTATAATCTCCTGACACTTTGAATTTAATATCTTTTTAACAGGGCCTGTGCTAATTGTTTCAGCCAAGTGGCCTGTCAAAAATATATCATTGAGTTGCAGTTGATGCTTAATCGCGAGCGTTAACGTAATATTACGCCTATTAAATGGAGCTCGTGCAGCAATTTTGGAAGTCCTATGTTTTGCTTCAAATCTCATTCCCCAAATGTTAATTACAGGCCCAAAATTTTTCATAAGCGCATGATAGTGAGTAAGAAAATGAAATTTTGGTTTAAGACTTTGGTTAGTTAATTCTAAATAGAGCTCATTAAGTTCTCCAACTGAGCATCTTAACAAATCACTGATGGTTTCTGTAATTTTTTGACATGTTACTAAATCAATCAATTTTCTTAAACTTATATATAATCTCCAATATGGATCTTGATACGGCACAAACTCGCCAATTATCAAGCTAAAATATCGAATGAAAGTCAACATTTCTGACGCTGAAAGTTTTACGTTGCCGTTAGCAATATGAGCCATATTCAAAATACATGGCTTACTACTGGTATCTGGGCCATAATCAAAGCTTGATATTTTGTCATTCAATAGTTGGATTGAAAAATACTTTAAATCAGTTACATACTTTGAAATTAAAAAGCTCATAACATACTTAGCAGTTCCTTCGAGGATATCGTGCATGACATCAACTCCAACTTGTTCAAACAAACTGAATCCTTTTACTGCAAGCCACACACACTTCTCCTTAATACCAGTGTTAGAAGAGTTATTTTCAGCCAAGTGAATTTCATTTTGGTCTGCATTACGGTAAAGGTTTTCGTCTTCATAACACTGCTCTTTCATCACTTCTTTGGAAACGTATCCATATACGACATGGAAAATTGGAAGAAAAGGATTCATTAAATCCGATGATTGAATGAATGCCGAGGTTATAATATAAAATAAAGTTTACCTTTGAAAGATGCTGTATGTATTTCAACACCATATTCTAACAAAAAATTAAACTCTTCAATGAGAGGTTGAAATATTACACCATTTCCAAAATTATTTCGGTCAGACGAATGAAAAAGCAGTGCGAGGAATATGTTGGTTAAAGAAGAAGCTCTGTGTGGAGGCATACATGCTACTGAAACATATACAGCTCCAAGTTCATGGATGCCTGAATGGCTGCCTAACACATTTCCACTCTCATAATCGTCAAAAAACATAAATAGTGGGAAGACCATTTTATTACCATGCTTTTTCTTACGGGTAACCCAAAAACTACCCTGAATAAAGTTCTCTATGAGACCCTTTTCAGTCATAAGAGATAGAAAATTTATGTAATTCAAGGTTTCTGTCATCACACCTTCAAGAGAAAAAAACATTTGCAATACTTTTCGTAGGGGAATCAATTGTTTTGTACATTCGAATGGTTGAACAGTAACTGTACCTTGTTTTCTGACTGTGATCATTTTTTGACCTATTGTTATTTGTGTAGGTGCTATATATGTACCCCTTACAGTTAAATGTTGTAATCGCAAATGTTCAGTTTTGAAACTCTCTAAAGGTGATTGCACAGCTAATAGAAATCTATTTTTAAATGAAGTCATATCTTGACCATTCTGCAAGGATGTTAACATTTCATCAAAGATGTTTGTAATGTCGTGACTTAGGCCCTCCTGCATATAGTTGCTCAACCCGTCAACAACAGACTGAACTGCATTTCTTGGTAACAAGGGATTTGCATACAGAGATGATATAAAAATAGACAATGAATCTGATGATACCGGTTTAAATAAAGTTGCATGAGAGGTTACAGAATAAGGTACTAATTGTTGAGGTTGCACGGTTGATAGTGATTCAGATTGATGACAAATGCTAGGAATATCAAAAACAATATTTAATGAACTGCTACTTTCATCATTACGTTGATGTTGAGTATTAAGATGTTTTCGAAACGTATTTTTCAAATGAAATGATCTGGAGCAACCGCCGTCAACACAACGGTAAAAGGAAAATTCTTGACTACTATGAAAATAATCAAAATGTTTAAATAAGTTTATCACACTAGTTTTAACTGTGGTACAAAGAAAACAAGTCGGTATCTTAGGAACTGATACCCAAGTCAGTTATGAATGCATTGACAGTAGTAAAAACTTTATCATATTTTGTACTAAGTTTGTACACAGCTTTTTGAATGAAAGTCCATACGTGTGCACTTTCTGCTGGGTATTCTGCATTTAAAGCAAACAAAATTTTGAAACAGGAATCAACGGCATGGATAATTGAAGTCGAATTATACCGAATGTCTGTTTTTGGTGAGTATTTCACATTGTTAACTATAATGTACCTTGTATGTATCTGGTTTAAAGAAGGTCCAATTATCACAATAAAAGGTTGCACTGTGAACCCCAAATTAATCATTTTTTCTTTGCGAAGCGTTATTGACACTTCCAAATCCGCTGAGCTGGTAACGTGCATTATGAATCCTTGTTGAGACTATCTTTGAAGGCCTCCATTGCTTTAGGGTCTTTGGCTTCCGAAGAGTGCTTGTATTCATCAAATACGGTAAACACAGAAAGGCAACCGTATTCAGAACATCCTCATCGGTGGAACCTAAAAAATATTAGAATTTGATATGCAAATTAATACTAAGGGTCCCATACCACCGTCGAAGGCTCTAAAAACTGGATAAGAGCGTGTTGGTCCAGTGATTAAGTTCTGTAGTGATGTTTTAAGGTAATGATATTATAGTAATAATGCACCTAGCCAGGTGATTACGGGAGGGGATATTATAATGGATGAGTTGCAGCAAAGTGAGCGAATCAATAATACAATTAATAATTATAGAGTACCTTGGTACATTATTACCTCTGAAAGCAAGAATTATAATCACTAATACAGAATAATGATGATGATGTGTACATAATTTATATTGATTTAATATTCAGAATAATACACAAACATACATACCGTCCCAGTTAGATACTATCTTTACAAGAGCTGGATCAATCCGCTTCTTTGCGAGTTCAATTATATTGTCTCGATATAGGGGCCAATTTTCATATAGTCTGTCTTTGCAGTCTGTATACAGGCTGTGGAAGTCATCCAGCAACTGTAATCAATGAAAATGTAAAATCAATTAAGCATATTTTAGCAGCGTTTTTCTATTTTTACTATGCCCTCTAAATAAATTTCTCAACATAGTCATATATACACACAGGTATACAGGTGTCCCGTAGAGAGTGGTTCAATATTAAGGAGAAGATACACTCACACCCTAATATAGTACAAAAACTATACGTTTTTCTGTTGTTCTTTTAAAATTAAGATCTAAATTTAAACAATTTTAATGTAAAATCTCATGCACTTTGGTTTGTTTATAACTGTAAAAGTTATTAAGTCGTAAAGGATTCGGACAGAATGATCATACAATACCCACTCAATAAATATATTGAAAGCTAGAAAGAAATGGGACAAAACGCTAGGCAACTGAAAAACATTAGGTAGTAAGTACCGCAGACTAAAGGGGAAATATAAATATGCAAGTAATTACCAGATATAGCCCGCCTGATTGCCCCAATGCTCGATAATCATTAAAATAATCAGCAATACTCATTCCAGCAGCATACTTCTGGAAACGCACTTTTCTTGTCAGTCATCCACGGGTCACATGTATTTTTCAGCCACAGCATGTAGTCTTCTAAGTTCTCATCTGGTTCATCTGGTAGTTTTTGTACAGCTTCATCTACTCTAGGTGATGGAGATGAGGGAGATGCAGGCGCACTGCATGGTGAGCTGCTTGAATATCTCCGCTTTCTTGTGGTTGATTAGTCCAGATTTAGCAAATTCTTTTCGGCGCTGCCTGTATGTGTCCAGTAATTTACCTTTAGCAGCAATTTTTTGGGTAGGCCCGCTTTCTTTATTAAAGATTTTGGTGATTTGAAAAGCTAATTCATAAAATCTCTTGCTTGTAATTGATCTATCTGAATTACCCTGCAATTATTTACTTATAATAATACTGCACAGTCGACGCCTGGCAGAATTGTCCAACAGACCCTTTGACTCAAACTGCATTAACCCGTCTAATCACAGGAGACCCTAGTTGTCCCAAAACATCATATGCCGTTATAATAACAGGAGACCCAGATTGTCCCAGAACGACCGAGCGTCATTAAAAGTTAGATATCTCTCTTCCTGTCAAGCAAAAATTTGTGATTTCTTTTATATTTGAAAGCGAAAGAAATATTGCTTCTTATTGCTTTAGGAATAAAAGAGCTATATTGATCAGATATTTTACAAACCCGATCATAAGTGACGATTTTATTTTGCGCCAATGTGTGACGTAATAAACAATTAATTTAAAAATAAAATTGTATGAATGTGATAAAAAGTGAAGTGACAGTTTTATTACAAATTTTCTTAAAAAAAGTAATCTGTATTTAAAATTTCAATTTTCTTTTATTTTATGTACTTTTTTGGGGAAACCCCAGGTACGTAATTTTTAAGCTAATTCACATTTTCAATATAAAAATTTTAATATTCTCAAACAAAAATCTTAATTTTTGATAAGCACATCGGAAAGATTATTTTATCTAGATTTTAGCACAATTTTTTTTTTTTTTAAAGATTAAAAAATAACCAATAAAAATGAACATTTGAAATGCATGGGAAGAACCGAGAATTTTTGCGTGCAAACTTTGACAGGCAAAAGTTCATAGATATTATTTTCTCATTATTCGAAGGGTTAAAAGTGCTTGCCCCTCATTGATTGATAGGAGATGATTGCGTAAGTCCTAGAAAAAAAAATGAAGTTGCGTATTGATTACATAACTAATAACCACTTCTATAATCATCATCATATCAGTCACAGAACGTCCACTGTTCAATGTAGGTCTGACCTGTATCAGGTCATCTGTCCACCTTGTGGGTGGCCAATGGCCGTCTTACGCTGTGAGATTCAGCTGGTTTTGCATGATCGAGTCCATAACAAACATTGCATTTACAATGTTACTAGCTATCGTTGTATAGAAAAAAAATAAAAATTCCAGACAGAACAGCACCTTTTTCAAAACGTCTTTTCCTATTTGCCTTTTACGACACCAAAAGTAGAAGGCTATTCTACGCTGCCACCACTAAAGTACATAGATCTGAATGTATAAAATAATTAACCTAAGTTACTTAGGTATCTGAAACTTACTAACACTATTTAACTTACACTCGAAATTTGCTCTTCAAAAGCTTCTTGCGTTATTGTTTGCGAGTTGGTTATATTACCCAACAAGGAAATGTCATTTTCAACAAAGTCATCGAGTTGGTACAGGGGCGTTGTTTGTTTAGAAGTTGAAGGTATATCTTCAATCTGAAAAAAAACAAAAGTATTATCAAGAGGCATGTACTTAATCTTAACGTCTATAAGTAAGGTTAATAACTATTTCCAAATGTTTATCTAAAAAAGGCCTAGGTATACATGTCATCATTACTGCTTTTAAAAACTTACAGTTATGACAGGTGGATTGATTACATCTTTGAGCGCATTAATGTGTGCTGTAAACAGTGCCCGGTGCCCTACAGTCGGAATTAATTCTTTAATATCATCTTGAGATATTATCACGAGTGTTTTCGAGTCTATGGATTGTTCTGAAATAAAGAAAAAAAGACGAGAAAATAGAAAAATTTTCAAAACAAGAAAATAAAAATTTATTTTCCAAAGGAATGAAAATTATTTAAAAATTATTCATTTAAAAAAAATGTATATTCTGCATCTGCATTATTATTCGGTATCTGCAACAGCAGATACCGAATACCCTGTATCATGAACCAAGCGGAGATAAAATAGTTAAACACAATTCAATGTTCAAAATGTTATGACCGAAATAATTGCAATATGTACACTTTTATTAAAATTATAAACATAACCTGCTACGATCGACCATCTATCGGTACTTCAAAGCTAGTTTGGTTGGTTCTAGTTTCTGACGCTAGGGTAAAACTGTAACTCAGAAGATACTGCAGTTTCCAAACATTCGTTCAATACAAAATAATACTGGCGGAAACTAACAAAGATATTATAAAGATATACTGTACTCTCTCTGACCTGTGTCATGACACAATCTTGGTTTTAGCGTCCACACGCACTATACAAACTAGGTACATAATAAATACAAATCTACTAAATCTATTGCGTACTTGACAGTCATAGAATAAAGAAGGTACCAGTATCTAAATCGAAATGAATGGATATTATCATAATATATATCATAGTTCCATGATCTAAATCAATCAAAAAGTTAAAAAAGAAAACTCACCTTTAAATTTTTCTATATAAGCTTCCAGATTCCAAGAAATTAAATAATCCACCACGGTGTTGTCTGCCATTACAAATTAGAACTAGGAACAGCGGCCGGCAAAAAATAAATTCCCAACGAACGTCAACTCGCGTATAATGCGTACAGAGAACTGAGAACTGCGTCAGTCATCTCAGCCGGGCAGAAGCTGGGCGCCCGCCGGGCAGCTAGCGATAACGAAAAGGCCGTTGTATTTATTGCTCGTCTAGGTACCTAGGTAGGCAAAGTTTGGGAGAATTAACTAAAGTTTTGTAGCAGTTTGCTCAAGTTTGTGCAATGCAACTAATTGTTATGTAAAAATACCAAATTTAGATATTCCAACCTCAGTTTGGCTAAGTGAACAAAACATTTAACCAAACTAGATGTTTAGTTAAATTTAGCTAAATAGTTTGGGAAGTAACAAATAAACTTAGGCTACTAAAGTGAAATAGGTTTAGTAAATTACTTTAGGTTAATTAACTAAACTGATTATTTTGTTAAGGTAAGTAAGCTTTTAGTATGCTATTATTAAAGTTTAGTTGTAGTAGCTCAAGCACCTTTAACTAAACAACGACGGTATCTGCACATAAAGTAGTTTAGGAACAAGTAGCTGAAGTTTAGGCGATAGTTACACAACTTCGATTAGCTTAACACTTTAGTTAACTCATTTTTTTCAGTGTACCGACACATAATGTGATTTGGAGTACAGTGCCCTAATTCACAAAGCTTTGGAAGCTTGATTGGGATTTTAGCTATACACTGGGCATCCATTTCAAGATTCTTTAAAATGGGCGAAATTAATTGATTTATTTTATATTATGATTGATTAAAAGTAAGGTAAACCGTATCCAAAAAAGTTTGCTGCATGTAGCACCAGCAGATACCGACCAATACAAGTGGAGAAGCAGTCAAGAAGTCGGGCAAGGCCCAGAAGAATATCTCCAAGAGAGACAAGAAGAAGTCTAAGCGCAAGAGGAAAGAGAGTTAAACAATCTACATCTACAAAGTGCTGAAGCAGGTGCACCCCGACACCAGTATCTCCTCCAATACTATGGGCATCACGAAGAGTAATCAGTGTAGATTTCATTACATATCTATTTCCAAATTGCTTGCTAAATATTCCATAAATTTTACCAAGTTTGTTAGTACTGATCTTTTTTCAAGAAATCTGTGTTGTTGGTTTTGTATATTGCGAACAACTGTTTTATAAATTTGATCGTAGACAATACACTCAAAAAGTTTACTAAATACCGTGAGTATTGAGATTGGGTGGTAATTTTCAAGTTACTTTTCGAGCCTGTTTTATGAATAGGGATTATAATTGCTTCTTTAAACTTTGTGGGAAATTTACCTTCACGTGACATTATAAAATATGTTAGTTAAAGGGTAAGAAAGATTTTTGGCACATTTTTTGATGAAATATGGCGAGATACCATCACTGCCAGCACCCTTACTAACATCTAAATTCTTCAGGTATTTATTGATCATTAGATTGTCAATATTTACGTTACCAATCGAGGAATGATTATTTACATAAGTAGAACTATCAATTGTGCTGGTATTGTTCGTGCCCATATCGCTCACATAGGTGGACTGAAGGTTTTTAGAGAATAATTGACATACAATGAGCGCCGGTGCTTGACCCGTCTTTAAGGTGCGTGATTTGTGGGATGCCAGTTTTACCTAAACGGATCTACGATCAGTCAACCGTTGAAATTAGAGTAAAACGGGTCTGTTCTTATTAGGCTTCGGGCGACCTAACCTGCATTCCATGTCCTTGATGGCTTCTTTGGGGCATCCTAGGCTGGACAGCATGGTGGTCGCCAGAGATCTTGTGTCTTCTGAAGGTTCTTCTTTGATGCCGTGAAGTAAGAGTAGATGGTTTCTCGAAGCGGCGTTGATGGAGTCCACTTGGAGCTCCAGACGAGTCACCTCCTCTTGAAGGGCGCATAATTCCGTGGTCATCTTTGTCTTAAAAGCGACGAATTCTCCTCCGAGGAGTTTAAGATGAGGTTGAGAGTGGCCGGGTTTATTAGTGGCTTTTTCGATTAGCTAGCCGATTCTAGCAAGAATCGGCTAGCCGGTTGGCTAGCCGATTCTTGAAATCATTCATTGTTTCTATAAATTTTTGATTAAGTGTTTCGAATGACATATTTATTTCGGTGGGTGGATAAGAATTAAGTCACTCTCACTAATATATTGTATGTGGGATAACAATATCACAAAATGGTGATTAGGGAGTCCGGGAGAGTGTACCCGCCCTCAACTATTTTATTTTACTTTTTTTCTATTACTGCTACTTTTTATGAATTGTATCTTAAGCTGCTCTATTTAGCTATATTTTCTCTGAAGAACGTTTGATATAACATTAATAATTTATCAGTTATTAACGAATTCACACAAAATTGATTTTGGCTAATTTCTCCCGCCTGGGTGGGAGACTTTACCCTCCAAGTAGGGAGACATTACCCTGACTTAGAGGTAGGTGAAATAATAAATAAAAAACTGTTATTTTATTTAAAAAAAAAATATTTTTAAGATAAGGCACTTGGTAATACATAATACAATGAGGAACTTTGAGTATTTTAATAATTTTAATTTGACAATAGCCACAAATTAATGATATCACAAATATTTTGAGTTGTGACATAATTAGTATGACCCCAATAAGTATTCAAAACCTTATAACTATGCGTAAGAGAATCAACATTTATTATTTAAATTATTATAAACTTCAATTTCCCTTTTCTTAATTAGAACAACGATGGCAAATAAACTTTTCCTTGTCATCCTTAGTTAGTCCGACACACATCTTATGGACATATTTGCCACAAATGGCACACAGTCGCATGGCTATCTTTTCGTCCGTTCCACATACGAAACAAAACCAATTATCTTCGTCGCATGGGTCATCTGAGCTATCGTCATACTTGGGATCTTCTTCTAAGTCGGTCTCACTGTCACTTGACTGTAAAATTTGTCTTGTAAATGTTTTCTTTTTTGCTTTACCTCTTTGGTTTGTTTTAGTTATTTTTTTTTTTATTTTTTTTTTTATTTTTTTATTATTTCCAACAAAGACATACTTAACAAATACAGATAAAATTGGCAATTTAAATAGGTAATCCCGCGAAGCTGCCACATGGCTGCTTGTCTGCAGGTTCTACCTCAATATACATCCATTACCATTTGAAATAAATAAAAAACATATTTATAAAATTTAAAATTGTAAAGAAGAAAGCAAATAGAGACAATCAAATCCTAATGAACTGGTTGGTGCAACCTACTTTACAGTTAATGAAAATAAATACAGTAAAAAAAAAAAAACAACAACATTTTATGTTTACAAAGGCATACAATATTTAACAGATTTGTATCTATCATTCATGAAAAAGGTAATATATTCTTAATAATTAGAAACCATTACATCATCAATCTTTCTTTTTCATCTTTGAACATTTTTTTTACAGATATACTGATTTTTCACTCATAATCCACATCTTCACAATTTTTATATATATACTCTCATTTTCCTCAATAACAAATCTATTTTTGATTTTATTAAAAATCACCGGTACACAGTACTGCAGCGTTCGGCTTCCATACTTATTTGATATTTTAGGTATATTTAGGCCTTTTTTTTCTGTGAGTCGTGTGCTGTGACTATGTACCAGTGGTTTTTTATAAGTACTATCTCCCCAGTTATCCTTAATGGTAAGTAACCAGAATATACCTTTTATTGGGAGTAGGTTCTCAGCACAATATAAAAGCTGCACATTGTGTCTTTGTCTATATAAATTAGGTGATACAATATGTTTTATGATAGAGGTTTGCAAATTTTGTACATGCTTAATATAAGTCATGCTTGTATTTCCCCAGCTTCGAATTCCATATCTAAGAATAGATTCTACCAATGAAAAATATATCAATTTAAGTGTGCAATGAGGCAAGACGAATTTTAATTTATAGAAATTGTTCGCTAGAGCTCTTAATTGGTTACATATTTTAGTAACTTGCTTATCCCATTTAAAAGTGTTATCTACTTTTAATCCTAAATAAGTATACTCATTGACAAAGTCAATATTTTCACATTGGCAATTTATTGATATTTTTTTATGGATGCATTCAAAGTTGTGTGCGATTAGTTTCGGAATATTCCATATTTTCAAACTTGGTGATCTGATATACATGCATTTTGTTTTTTTTACATTTATGACTAAACCTACATCATGTGCCCATTTTAGCAGTTCATTAAAGTCGGTTTGTAATTCTTGAATCGCTATTTGAGGATTTTCATTTGATACTATAAGTGCAGTGTCATCTGCGAAAATAAATCTACGCGCTTTACTAAATAGTTTTGACATAGCTATAACATAAATTATATATAATTTTGGACCCAAAATTGACCCCTGTGGGACACCAGATCTTATAAATTTCGATTCGCTCATCGCATTCAATATTTTAACATTCATTTTTCTATTTGATAAGTAGTTATTAAAGAGAGTAAGCAATTTACCTCGGATGCCAATGGATTGTAGAACGTTAATTATTTGTTTATGTCTTAGTGTGTCAAAGGCTTTAGAGAAATCAATAAAGAGTACAAGTACATGTTTTTGAGAGTTGAGCTGGTTGAGGTGTTTATGAAATTAGAAAAATCTTTTAATAAAGTGTCGCAGCTTTTTTTTTCTGGAATCCATACTGACATTGTCAATGATACCAAATTTATTTAAATATGCATCTAAGTATGTCGCTATATATTTTTCAAGAATTTTTTCCAAAGCAGGTAATAAAGAAATAGGTCTGTAATTATTTATAATTGAATGATCACCGCCTTTAAAAATGGGTCTAACAATACTAGTTCTTAATCCTTCGGGTATTTGGCAAGTATCAATTATAGTGTTTATGAAATGAGTTATTACTGGGCTCAGTATTTTACCATGTTTTTTAATATCATACATACGTATTTGGTCCAATCCTGGTGATTTTGAGTTTTTCAGTCTTCCGATAATAGATTCAATTTGTTTAACGCTAGCTCTGGGTAGGTACATAGAGTGCGGTGTATCGTCAAGCAAGTACGAAGACGCACGAATATCACATTCGTGTAGTAACTTGTTTACTCCCTCATCGAAGAAATTCGCAAAATTTTCTGTTACAACATCTGTCGAGTTGGTCTTCAAGAAGTATTTAGATAGAACTGCGTCACAGCTGGATTTGTTTTTTCTCCCCAATACTTTGTTTATTTCGTTCCACGTTTTTTTAATGTCCTTAAAACAATTTTTGAATTTGTTATTGTAGTATCTTTTTTTAGTATCCAATATTTGCTTATTTAGATTATTCCTGTATTTCTTGTAGTCATTTTCATATTTCTTGTTTGTTGGCATGTTTTTCCATTTTTTCCATAATTTATCCTTTGTTTGTATATTTTCCATGAGAATATTATTCATCCAAATTTTTTGGTTATTGCGATACGTCTTTTTTATTAATTTTGTGAAACTACTTTTTTCGTATATTGTTTTGAAGTGTGATTTAATATCTTGATATACGATATTAGGATCAGTATGAATTTGAATTGAGTTCCAATCAGTTTGTATAATCATTTCTTCAACTTTTTTTTCAGATAGTGCAGTATTATATTCATGGTGCGATATTTCGCCATTGTCCTTAAGGTATAAAGACACTGCAGTTAAATAGTGATCTGCTATCCTTGTTTCACATACGCAAGAGTAAATTTCAGACTTCTCTTTTTCTCTAATGTATATGTGATCTAGACACGTCGCCGTTGTGTAGGTATTTATCACTGCCTCCCTCGTTATATCATGTATACATTTCACTAGTCCGTAGTTTGCCATAAGATGTTCGTATTGTAGAATTATTGAGTCGTTTTCACTTAATAAGTTCAAATTAACATCTCCGAGTATTAAAATGGTTTCCTTGATATCAATGTTTCCTATTATGTTTTCTAACTGTTGTAGGAAGGTTTTTTTATTCGTGTTTGGAGGTCGATATAATGCTATTAAATGTATGCGTTTGTGTTTGTTCAGGGAAAAGGTTCCGTAGACGCACTCTAATGTAGTAGCCATTATATCCTTTTTTTCGAATATGAATTTTTCTTTAATATAGACTATAATCCCGCCACCCGATCTTTTTGTACGGCAATAATGAAATGAGTTAAACCCGGATATTTTGTACAGATTTACACTGTTTTCGTCAATAGAAGTTTCACAAAGTATGATAATATCAATGTTATTTAGTTGACTACAAATACTTAGTGAGAATGTATCCCAGTACTTGGAGATAGATCTAATATTCAAACTTACCACAGTTATCGTTTTATATCCTGTTACATGTTTGAATTGGGACCAGTTTTCGAACTTTTGAATCCGTTCATATTCTATATCTGAGGACTCAAAATCAATATCAGATGCCATATTCAATTTTAGCTAAGTCCTTTTGAAGGGCTACCTTGTAAGCCGGACATTCTTTATCTCCGGATGGGTGGTTTGCGGGCTTGTGAAACTTCGTACATGTCGCGCAGACGGGCTCTGCTGCAGCAGAAGGGCATGTCTCACGTGTATGTCCTTCCCGGGCACAGTGTCCACATCTCGTCGTCTCCTTGCAGAACTTATAAGAATGTCCTATCATCTGACACTTTGAACACACAGTTAAACCAATAAAGTCTCGAACACCGCAGACTGTCCAATCAACAAATACGCGTCCTTGCTTTACTAGCGCATGTCTAACGTATGTGGGGACCACGTAGATTCTATGGCATGCAGGTCCAGTGCGAGGGCCAGCTAGATGACTAAACTTGCATTGTTTGATGGCTTCGTTAGTCTCCTCGATGTTTGGAAGTCCATTTAGTGCGCACTCGAGAAAAGTTTCATCAGACAACTCCCTTGGAACGTTGAAGAAGATGACCCTTGGTAGCCTTTTTGTTGGGAGTCGGGCGGTCAGGGTCCCAGATCCGGTTACGATTTCCGACTTCAGTAGCCTCTCTTGTTCCGCAGCACTAGCCGTATGTATGATTACTCCTTTGTTTCTAATGCTTTTCACTCCGGTTATTCTCACTTTAAGCTGAGACGGCTTCAGTGCTTCCCTGATCATTTTTTTCGTTTCTTCGCTGTCTTCCACCGATGGTAATTTAGGAAAGAAACAAACGGATGGCCTCGGTTTTCCTATGAGGTTCCTTTCATTTTCTTATTTTTCAGTTCATGATTATTAATTGAGTCTTGTTTTTCTGGTGTTTTAGTCAAAATTTTTGTTTTTCCGGGCTGTCTACCACGACGAATATTTTTTCTAGGAGCAGATTTAGGAAAAGGTCTAATAATTTCAGCAAAACAGTGTTTGTTTTTGGTGAATCGGAATGTACAGTTGTAATATCCAGAAGTTGAGATGTTGAAGCCGTCTCTGCTGATTGTTCTGCAATATCGAATACATCTGCATCAGCAGTCGTTGAAGGCTCTGGCTGATGTTGTACAGTTGATGTTGAAGCTGATTCGATCATGGTGACATCTGGGTCTAGTTGGGGAGCTATTAATGATGAATCAGCCGAAGAAGCTTCCAGATCCTGAAGTTCACCAGTCATTTTTTTATCTGTTACTGCTGAGCATAAGAAATCATCATCTGTAAAGATATTTGGGTTGTAGAGATGTATTCCGGTTTTACGAAATCCACTTAAAATATTGGATTGGCTGAAAGCCTGCGACATAATGGTGCTTGCAAAGCTGGGTATATTATAAATTGTAACTGTTCTCCCTGGATTACTTAGCATCCAGTTATTCATGGCTGTGTTATATCTTGCCTTGAAAGATGAATATATGGCAACATCTAAAGGCTGTAACTTATTGCTACAGTGGGGTGGTAAAGTCAACATGACTACTCCATTTAATTTTGCATATTGGACGACTTCAATATTGACATGACTCTCGTGGTTGTCGAGGATAAGCAAGACTCGGTTTTGAAGAGATGCGTTTGAATATTTCACAAAATGCTGCATATATTTCATGAAACTTTTGGTTGTCATCCATCCACTTGGATAGGAGTCGCCCTGTGAGCCTGGGGGACCACCATTTATAAAAGTTTCGTTATATTTAACCCTTGGAAAAACGAAAAACGGTGGAATAACATTTCCCAGAGCGTTGACGGCGAAACAAACGGTCACAAGAGTGCCACGCTCAGCTGAAGTAACTTGTCCTACTTGACGCACACGCTTGCTAGCTATTACTTTGGGACACACTTGTACGGTCGTACACCCTGTTTCATCACAATTGTAGATGTTGTGAGCTTCAAATTTGTATTCCTCCCTAACGTGTTCGAGATTTTTGAAGAAATCATTATGGTTTTTTCTGTTGAAGCTCGTTGATCTGGACAAACTGGTTGCTTCGGGAGTTCTCAAACTAAGTTCAGGATGTCTTTGCATAAATCCTCTGAACCAATCTTTTCCAGTGCAGTCATTTGTGGTCCAAGACTGAGGAACGTTTTTGGAATTGATTTTTGCATACTCACATGCTAGTTTCATAGCCGCCTTTTTGGTCAAGCCATAATTCATTTTGCTACAAGTTAAGAGATAGTTAACAAGTGCATTTTCTTCTTCTATTGTAAATATTTGAGATGTTTTATACTGGCTTCCTTTTTCACTTATTTTAGTTAATTTGTTGCTGTCCCTTAGATAATTCCGTAATGTGTTTCGATCAATCCCATATTCCAAAGCAGCACCTCTAATAGATTTTCCTTTAAGGATGTCATCTAAAGCATTTTTTATTACTGATATTTCTAATTTACTTCTGTTCCTTGTTGAATCTTTTTTTTTATATTTGAATGGCATTTTGGGTGTTTATTTATCTGAAAAAAAAAAACATTATAGTGTACCTGAAGTGTCGGGAGAGATTACCCTGGGGTGCCGGGAGAGATTACCCTGGGTAGTCTCCTTCCAACGCGTGACTAATGTCTCCCACCCCACGCCAATCGGTTTATTATGTAATTTTTATAAAAAACTATGCCACATCCGTAAAAGCTATCTACTGTAGGTGTTACTAGGATAAATACACTTGTCATTTAAATAGATAACTTTTTTGAATCAATTAATATAAGACAACACCGATGATATATCTGAAATTGAAATAAATCACTTACCGGACACGAAAACACGTTATCACTTCGCAATTTTAAACCACACTGACGAAAGGAATGACAGCGCGGTAGAGGGATGGGGGGGGGACGCGCGGTATTTAGGAAGTAAGGCAACGTTGCAATATGTAGTCTTGCACAGATTCTGTGAGCAGTGGCTATTGTCTCCTCCCTGCTAAACTCTCCCGAATTCACCAACTATTTGTTTTTACTTGTTAATTGTATTATTCACTCACGCACTATTATAATATTACATTATTAAGTTAATTTTATTTTTATTTTAAGGTATTATTGTTATCCTACAGCAAACAAACGACAACACCCGTGCGTCACTATAATTATAGTTATCCAGGATTACAGGAGTACTGTAGCACGCTCAGGCCCTCAGTGTCAGACATCTTATACTTATTATAGTTATCCAAGATTAATGGATTCAGAGAAATGTTATAGTTATCCAGGATTGCATGAGTATTCCAGCACGCTCAGGCGCCTCACCTCGTCTCCATAGCGTCAGACATCTTATAATTATTATAGTTATCCAAGATTAATGGATATTTAGAAATGTTATAATTATCCAGGATTACATGAGTACTCCAGGACGCTCAGGCGCTTCACCTCGTCTCCAGGTCGCGGTACTACTGTCCCGCTGCTGGAGGTGTAACTCCCGTTAACAGGGAAGGCAGGAATTAATAGGAGGCAACTGCAGGTGTGCAAGATAATAATCATTATTGAATCACAACCAGGGCTTGCAATTCTTCTTGCTTCCATGATATGATATATAGAAATGTTATAGTTATCTAGGATTACAGGATTAGATGAGTACTCCAGCACGCTCAGGCGCCTCGCCTCGTCTCCTGGTCGCGGTACTACCGTCCCGCTGCTGGAGGTGTAACTCCCGTTAGCAGGGAAGGCAGGAAATAACAGGAGGCAACTGCAGGTGTGCAAGATAATAATCATTATTGAATCATAACTAGGGCTTGCAATTCTTCTTGCTTCCGGACTCCTTCCGAATTTGGGATCGGCGAAGTATTGTCATCGTCCACGATGGTCCTATTACTCGTACGTCAAAATAACGTCGTTGTACTTTGGCGTAAATGTTAACGTCGTACAGTTGTTACATTACTGTCGTCTAATTCTCGTACTGATCAAAAAATTGAATCCAAATAATGGCTGGTTCGTAGGAGGAGTTGTCTTCGTTCCGTCCCATTGAGCTTGGCGGTATCGCCCTTGAAGATTTTGGTCCTCGCTGGGGTTTGGTTTTGTCTTCTCACAGTGGTCCAAAATTAATAGTACATATAATTAAATTAGGCCTTAAATACCAATCATTGACAACATGAATTTCTGCTTGAAAATTCCAATATGGTAAAATGCAACATTCAACTTTTTTTTTTTCTAGACGGCCAACCAGTTTTGTAATATTTCTAATATTTCATTATTGTTAACGTTTTTGATGCACAAGCAATAAATCTACACTCCTGTAAAATAACTGCTATGTGAAATCCACGGATGTTTAGGCGCTCACTCCCAGGTAAAAAACTCCCTAGTCGGAGCAACATCATGTGAGTTGTCAACGCTGTGACGTTTTAAAACGTTTTAAAGACTGATCACCAGCAATGATCCATCGACCCCACTCCTCTCAGTAGTAGTGCAGTAGTGCTGCAATCTTTGCTTCGTCCACTAGCTTGTTCCCTTTGGAATAGAGTGCATCTAATTCACAAAGTCTTAGAAGCTTGTTGGGATTTTAGCTATACACTATAGGCATCCATTGCGAGATTCTTTAAAATTGGCGAAATTAATTGATTGATTTTATATTATGATTGATTAAAAGTAAGGTAAAACATATCCAAAAAAGTTTGGTACATGCAGCACCGGCATACATACCACCCAATACAAGTGGAAAAGCAGTCAAGAAGTCGGACAAGACCCAGAAGAACATCTCCAAGAGAGACAAGAAGAAGTCTAAGCGCAGGAAGAAGGAGAGCTATGCAATCTACATCTACAAAGTGCTGAAGCAGGTGAACTCTACACCGGTATCTCCTCCAAAGCGATGAGCATCATGAACAGCTTTGTGAATGAAGTCTTTGAGCGCATCGCTGTCTCCGCCTCCGCCTGGCCCACTACAACAAGAGGTTCACGATCACCAGTAGGGCGACCCAGCCACAAATCCCACCAATCGAATCGTTCCCATTTCTTGAGATATTACGCCTTCTGTCTTCCATTATGATCTGTTTTTTTTTAAATTTTATTTATTTTAGGAAATGTTGACAGCAAATCATAAATTATACAACAATACAATGATAATATACTAAATTATGCCAATTATGAACTTTCCACTGATGAAAGTTAATGATAAAGTGTGACATTATAAAGTGTTTTCTTTAGTATGGGGGGCGAAGTAGGATTTTTTCTCATAAATATGTTGCTGTTTTTTAGCCACGTGAATTTGTATCCCTTCTCCTTTGCAGTCCCCTTGGCCCGAAAAAGGAGGTTTTTGTTAAAGCTCGTCAAATGGTCATTGACAAAGATTTTTCTTTCGTCACCGGGATAATTTAAGTCCTTCGTGCTTATTCCTTTTCTTCGTTGAATTTCCGAGATGAATTCATATTTACGGGAGCGGGTGGTGAATTTTACGATTATTGGTTTGATTAGTTTAGAATGAAGTGGGTCTTTCGCCGAGTCTCTGCTGGCAAACTCAATTTCATTAGTTTTAAAGTTTTGTATACCAATTTTGTTTGCTATTTTTGATAAGGATGTTTGGAATGTTTTTGTTGTTATCTTGCGGTATTCCTTTTATTTCGATATTCTGAAGCCTCATCCATTGTTTCCTTTTGTTGGAATCTTCTTGCATAGATTTGATTGTTGATTGAAGAGAGGAAACTTCTTGTTCTAGATAGTCTACTTTGCTCATCGATTGTTCAAAAGCTTGGAATCGTTTGGTAAAGTCATCCAATTTTGAATTGTTGAAGTCAACGGATTTTTTTAAGTTCATACATGTCTTCCTTGACTTGATTATTAAGGGTTTTGAGGGAGGCAAGTTCCGAAAATATTTTTTTTATTTCAACCATCACATCTTCTATGGGGTTGGTTGACGTAGCTGTAGATTGGGGTGAAGTTTTGCATGTAATACAGCGCCAGGTTCTTCTTTTCTCATTGTTAGCCTTTCGAAATGTAGTTTCAGATGTCCCTCCGCATTCGTAGTGAAACTGCTTACTGCAGGAGTAACATGTGATGCCATCGGTCATAGTTAGTTGGCACTTGAAACAGATCATGTTGAAAAGGTTGGTCAAGCGCACGGTGATGTGAATATATAAGCATATATGTCTGTTAGATGTCGTGAAAGCCGTAGCAGGTGGTACATGGACAAGGGTAGCTAATGATAGAGAGAAATGGCGACAGTTGGAGGAGGCCTTTGTCAACTGGTGACATACAGACAGGGAGTCGATGCATGATAAGTGTAAATGTGAAAAAATTTCCAACCTAAATGTGAAACCATTTCCAAGAACAAATTATTGAACTTCAAAAAAAATAATCATCAAGCTTGAAAAAAATTATAAACAAAAATCCTATGCAATGGTACTAAAAGAAAGGATGGTTCCAATCGAAGAACCCAAATTTGCTGTTTTAATTACCGCTGAAGGCAAAGAAACGTCTGAAGACATAAAGAGTATTATCACAAAGACAATAAAAGCGCCTAACCTAGGAATTGGAATAAGTGGAATAAAAAAAGCAACAAATAATAAAGTAATTATGACCTGTTCGAATAAAGAAGATTCTGAAAAATTGAAAACAGAAATAAATAAAAATAAAAATGGACTATCTGCAGCAGAACTAACAGCTGCAATAACGCCATACGGGGAGAGAGAGTTGGTGTATTGGGACAAAATCCCTCGAGCTACATCCTCCCCCTCTGGATCGAGGAGCTTCCCACAGAAGATCCAGATTTGTAGGAAGCGTGGTTGCTTATTTGTTCTTAGGGCGGCCTCGTTTGCACAGAGGAATCACTGGATCGGGCAGTGGTCTCACAAATCCTTGGTATGGAGTCAGTGTTGATGTATGGTAGGTACCAAGCGAAACTTCCGGTGCTCTGGTGGCTGATATTTCGTAGCTTGTTGGTCCGTGTTGTTTTTGTATTATGTATGGAGAAAGGTGTAGCAGGTGAGGCGTGGTTTCTGGATGCTGGTGCTTTCGGGGCCCTCCCCCTAGACCAGAACTGCTCTTGCTGCGTAGTTTTGCTTTATCTGACCGAAGGCCCATCACCTCGGCGTCCAAAAAGCAAAATTCCATTGACGAGTCCTTTCTCTTTTTGGGTGGGTTGTCGAACAGCCTGTAGGAGTCTGTCATCGTCTGCACCAGTTCTTCTTCCTCCATGGCATCCTCGGGGAACAGCTCGTTGAGGGCTACCATTTTTGCCCAGAGATTGGCGCAGGGGGGTGTTCTCTTTAGAGGACTTAGGAGAGGCGGTGCATAGATTTCAAGGCCTTGGTTCTGCAGTGGTGAGGATGGCAGTGGACTTAGAGGAAGAGGTACATGCAGTTTGACCTCTCCTATCGCACTACTCTCCTTTGGTTGTACTGGGATGTCATCTTCCATGCGCAAGAGATAATGTTTCTCAGGGCTATTGGAAAATGCCCATGCTCGTTGCGGAATGTTAATCTCGATTCCCGCGTCTTCTATAAAATCCACTCCCAAAAGTGTTCGATTCTCATGGCACCCTGGGAGGACGATAAAACTGGAGGGTACTCTTCTTCCTCTTAGCGTCACGGTGGCGTTAATGATCTCCACCTCTTGACGTTTTGAAATTCCATCTGCCAGGACAATATCCATCGTCTTTTTGGTTGTTTTGAAATTTTGGGCAATCAGGTATCTGTGTAGCTCGGCTGATGCCACAGTTAGCCTGGCCCCGGTGTCCACGTGGGCGTTTCCCGAATGTGATCCGACCTTCACGTGAGCGCCAGGTTTGCTGCAACCGTAGCATGCAAATTTGATGTCACCGGATGTCTCCTGTGGGATGCTGGTCCGCGGGGTTGGTTTTATAGTTGCTCCAACTTCTTTGTTCTGGCGGCTATGGCATTCCTCAATAATGTGTCCGAATTTGTGACAGTGCGCGCAGCATGTTCGGCCTTCAAACTGGATTGACCCGGCTGAGGTATCTTTTAATTCGAAATAAATCATATTACTTACCTTTAACAAGAAATTCGTGTGTATTAACTTGGAGAAATGTGCCGTTAGACGAAGTATCAACTAAGTTTCAAGGTTGTTTTACAAAGCGGAGGTCCTTCGACCCAGTTTGGGAAACATGAAATTAATGCGTTTAAGTTACACTAACGGAAGTAGGGAGTATCAAAAACCAACGAAAAATGTCAAAATACAAGGACATCGCCAGGCGTCGCTGTGAGAAGCAAAAGTATTAATTTTTAGTTTGTGACTTTCGGGTTTCCGACTGATAAACAGGGCCAAGTTTGCAAAACTGTCAAACATCAAAAATACGGGTGTGTGACGTAGATATTGGCGGTTAAGAGAAATAGAGAGTAAGCCTATATTGCTGTTTATTTGGTATGAGTATTAAAACTGAGGCATTTTACTTTTCATAAAACAGGATCAGGGGTGGGTGCCTAAAATATTTTGTTTACGGCATTATATTGCATTAATTTGCGGTATCCCGTGAGATAATATGTAAATACAAAAGTTATACAAAGTCACCTCCTTAAAGGAGTGGCTATAATTATATTTTTTTCAAAAAGCATTAATTAAGTTATACATAGAACTACTAAATACACTTTTAACAAAAACACGTTGTTCGTACCTCAAATTATCTTATCATTAAATTTCAATAATGCTACCTACTCATCCCCTTAAAAAAACAATGTTAGTGAAAAATTCCAAAAAAGTGATGCAAAGTAACTTCCGTTTTACTATATTTTAAATATAATAGAATCAAATAATGTTGACCACTCTATTTGATCACAGATACCTAATTAATTATGGGAATAAATTCACAACAGCAACAATAATTTAACAATATCACTCTTAATCCTTTGAAAAAAAATTTGACACCACTAGGATTCGAACCCGGAACCTTCCACCGGTACCTAAGCAGAGTTCATTCTCTGAACGGGCATGTTTTTAATTTAATTTTGCATAAATAATAATTGTTCAAAATTGACTACACTATCTACTTATAAGAAAAGTTGGATAACTACTTTTCTCGTTTCTCTTTGAAAGGATGTTCTCATGTTATCAATTTTTTTTTAAGATTGAGATTGTTACTTCCCCATTGACAACTTGATATTTATCAAGTAATAATTCCATTGCTTGATTTCGGATGTCTCGTCGCAAATAATTTTTGTGGGAAATATCCCATAAGCATCGAAGGTCCTCGTAGAGATCAAAAATATCTACCCAAACTTATTTTTCCTTTTGCAATATAAATTAATAATATTTATATCATAAGTCGCTGTCAACGACCGCACGGAATGCTCTCGTTGTGAAATGACGAAATATCGGGTCGGAGACAAGTCGAAACATGCCGGTTCTTCTGCAGATTGGTGGCAAATTGGAGCCAAGCTTCTGCGGCTGGCCCGACAGCAGAATCCGCAGAAGGGAAATAGGATCAACATTATCAATTTTTCCCCTTATGCTTTGTCGGAAAATTTGGAATCGTGCTGCCAATATCCCAAAAGCGTTCTCTACAACTCTTCGTGCACGAGATAATCGATAGTTAAATATTCCTTTCTCGTGAGAAATGTTTCTAAACGGATATGGTTTCGTAATATGCTTGTTGATGGCAAATGCACTGTCTCCTACAAAAACATACGGCACTAGAGTGCAAGTGCCTGGCAATACAGACGGTTCAAGCAAGTTCAGTTTGCATCTCATAAATTTTTAATAATACGGCAGGAGAATAATAACAATATGGCCGGCAGTTGTGACTACTAACCACCCGATTTGCGGAGACTGCATGCAGAAAGGCAGGCAGTGACTTCATATCGGATCGTCAGGAGAGACTGTAAATAAGGTCAGTCTGATTCGATTCGATACCAAGTACTTTTGTTTCGATACCGAGTAAGTATTGCAAGATTTATTTGATGCTATTAGTACTTGGTATCAAATCAAAAGTATAGAGTACCTACTCGTTTTTACTAGTATCGGAATGTCCCTAATCGGAGGTGCCTTTATTTTTGCTGAAGCCAAATTGGTTGTGGGATAATATATTATTTTTTTAAAGGTATTCAACTAATTGCGCGTTAATTGATTTTTCAAATACTTTAATGTTATATCCGCTTTAGAGTCTCCTTTATGTATTGGAATTATGATTCCGTGTTTAAGTTTATCGGGGAATTGGCCTTTTGCGATGCTGAAGTTAATGAGATTTGTAAGGGGAATGGTGATTTCTGGTAAAAGTTTTTTTTATGGCAATATTTGAAAAATCGTCCAAGCCAGTTGAAGATGAGTTTATGATCGTTCTAGTATTTTCATTCGAAATTTGTTTTAGACTAAAATTCAAGTTATTTGGCCAATTTGTATTACATCCTTGTGTGCTGGAATTGGTAGAATTTTCAGCGATATTTTTTGCGAGTGTTTCACCAATTTTTGAAAAGTATTTGTTTGCATGATTAACAATAATATTGGGATTACTAGAAAAACTAATTATGATGAAAATCTGAAAATTCTGTGCGATTATCCTTTAGCAATACCAACGCCAATATATTGATAGTCTCGTAATTCAAGTACGGGACCAATATTCACACAAAATTTTGAAATCAGTATATAATATTAATATCATGTCGTTTGTTCAGTAAATAAGAAGTAGCAACGTGTTTCATTTTATTTAATATTACTTTATTATGTTTAATAAATTGGTCCGGCCCTTGACTTGGAGACAGAATGAATGATTTGGCCCCAGACCTAGGAAAGGTTGTCCATGCCTGATTTATAGTATAAAATATTAATTAAAATATATTAAGATATGGGATCCAGTTCCCAATAGCAAAAAGTACATTCATTTTCAGTTGTCCAAGTAAATAGCGACTGGTCACAAATTTCGTAATAGAAGTAGTCGGAGCTTATGTTACTCATCCATTCTTCCGGTGTAAAAATTCTATGTTGTTCTATATTAACGTATTCTGTATCTTGCCAAATGGAAATGATATCATAGCAGTCGACACAAACAAAACGACTTTTATTATCGACTGTCCACGATGAAGAGTGAGCTTTTTCAAAAATGTGGTGTTCGTTTTCGCTGAAGTCGTGCATCTGTAACAATTACAAATATTTAGACCATACTTTTTCCCATATAAAAGGTGTTATAGAATTTTTCTTTGACAACATTATAAAATTGGTATTCAATAGTTCTACTGGCTATAGCTTTAGAAGCTTCTGGTAATTGTTTAGCTGAGTGATGTCCATAATATTTGACCATCGACTCGTCAATAGAAATATTTTCGTGAAAAATGCCCCACTGGTTGAATTTTCTCATAAGAATGTTAGCTAAAGATCTGATTTTGAACATTTTGTCCCTACTACTTAATCAAACAATACTTTTATGTCTTCAGAGAATTGCCCAGTCGGATCTAGCGTTCTTGATTCATCCTCACAGATTTCATTGTGTTGCACTTTCTTTTTATGAATACTGAAAGAAAGCGGGAACTGAAGACAGCAGTAACATGTTAGTAGTGGGAGTCGCAAGTTTTCATGATCATGAGTGATGTCATTATGAGGTTTTATCATTATTCCCTCACGACGAATGGTGATCGCCCGAGAGAGATCATTCCTCTTTGCCAGGATACTGCCGTTCCGCACCCATATGTATTTTTTTTAATAACATCAGGTGCTTGAGTCATCGTCTCCAATGTAATTTCTATACACCACTCGATTACTGCATCGACTCGCAGTAATCGAGTGGTGAAATTACATTCTTCTCAATCGACTTCCATTTTTCCAGAAGAACCTGAATGATTTGCACGTGTTGATGACCTTCATACCAATACTCTTATTATACTCTTTATTATTAAGTTTCTTACTCCAAGTTTCACACTGTTTACGGTAGGAACTTTTCACAAAAATATCAATGATTTTTCCAGAATAGTATCCGATCAATGATGTCACGCCGTACAAGGAATTGTTGAAATAATAGGATACAGTTTCTTTTTGTTTTCTTCAATAGTTCGTTTTACAGAATTATCTATCTGACAAATAATATCCTTATTTGGATCTCTAATGGTTGACGCGAAGTGATCAGCATCTTGTTGATAACGACGCCATGCTGAGCTGGTATGGTTTCTGGCACATTCATTAAAATCTTTGTACTTTGTAAAAGGAGTAGTAATGAAGGCACTTTGAATTCCTCTTTGAACTGGTTGCGGAAATAAAACAGAAAATGCAAAAAGCACCTTTTAACCTATGTGAATATGATAACCATGGAGTATACTGGGTTAGCCAAGATTCCCTGAAACAATGTTTTCCACTTCCTGACATGCCGCCTTCAAAATCATATGACGGGTGAGGCTTGAATGGATCAGTTAGCAAAAAAAACAGTGGATGGAAGTTCCATCCACTGTTTGCAGTTTTTGATAGTGGTCTCTATGTCCTCTGTATTAGGGATGCCCGCTAGAGCGCTTTTAATGAGAGCCTCATCAGTAAGTCACGCGGAACATTAAAAAATATAATCCTTGGTAGTCGCTTTCTCGGAAGCTGGGCTCTCATGAGTTTGAAAGTTCGCAAGAACAGGGTTCTTTAAAATCTTCTCCTGTTCCTCACGAGAAGCGGTTTGGATAGTGATTCTCTTATTGCGGATCTTCCTTACTCCAGTGACGCATACTCCATCTGACGTATGATGTCCTTTATGAGTTGTTTGGTTTCCTCACTGTCCTTGGCCGCATCCAATTTAGGGAAGACGCATATTGAAGGTTCGGGAGAACCATAGCAGTGTCCAGTGATAGGAGGTGGAATTTCCTTCTGCTTACGATTTCGGACGATATCAGCAAAAGTTAGACTTGCCTCCGTGGCATCTGCAACCCTCCTCATTAAAGATCCTAGGTCCTAGGTATGACTCTAACATCAGGATTTTTTGTTCCAGTAGATTTTTCTCAGCCTTTTTTCTCCTTCTGCCACTTTTAGCTGGCGGCATAGGGTAGATTGGCACCCGGGGCGGTTTTGTATTGAGCACCCCTACTCAAAAAAAACACCAAATACTTACGAGACTTTATTTTACTATATACTCGATCACATTATCAACATTGTTTTCCCGGTCTCTTTCAATAGCGGTTAGCGCTTGGCTCACTGTGGACCTTAAGTAAGATTTTATTAATTTTAACTTTGAAAAGCTTCTTTCACATGAAGCCACCGAAACATAAATTGTTAAAAAAAAATCTAAGACTTAGCGCTAAACTTGAAACAGACTCAGAATAGGCCCATTTTACAATGAATCTGAGAAGCTCCAGTGTCGACCATTGAACCAATAATAAGGTACAGGCAGGTACCCAACTAAATCTTATTAATAATTATTTATAATAATATTCAATTGTAAAATGCGTACATATTTGAAATTCGTGGAAAACAGAAATAATACTAATGTTGCTAGTAAATAACAATGATATCATTGCCAAGAATAAAAACCAGTGATTGATTTAATTTTGTTACAGTACTTACTTTTCAAAATGTTGCCATACCAATAATTGTTGCCTTGGAAGATATTTGTCATAAAATATCTGCTTCATATGAAAAATATATATTTAATTTATTAGAAATGAACATGAATGAAATTAACATCGGTATCTCTTAGTTTATTAATTTAAATTAAACAATTTCTGTAGTAAGATAACTTTATTCAATAATAATTCACAAAATAATGCAATTAATTATGATGAATATATTATGAAATACTCTTACGGATATGTTTATTGGAGGTAATCAATGATTTTACTTTTAAATAAACTTGTGGTTTGCGTTTTTCTGATGTCCGTAGGTAGAGAATTGAATAGCTTAGTAGCATTATATTTAAAACTTCTTTGCCCCATGAGAGGTTTGACAAACTGGGATGTTAAAAGATTTTACATGTGACTCTCTTAAGGCTCTAGTGCTTATTCGTTCTTCAAAATATATGTGAATTTTTAAATTGATGGAGCAGGATATTTTTCGAATACAATTTTTTCAAGTGGGAACATTGTCTTAAAAATAAAATCAGTGCTCTTCCTCATTGAGACTTTAAGAATTACCTTCAGAATTAGTTTTTGAATCTTTTCTGAAGGCTCCAGGCAAGTATTTGTGGCACTTCCCCAGCTAATAATACCATATTCAAGTGATGATTGTATCAGAGCACAGTAAACTTGTTTAAGTTGTTTTCTATTTAATATATCCCTAACATTTTTAAAGAAATAGATGAGTTTCCTCAGTTTTGTTAGGTTTGTAACACGTACATTCCATTTAAGAAGATCATCTATTTGAATACCAAGATATTTAATACTATCAACTCTATTTATAGAAGGACAGGTACATGGGGTTAATAAGGGGTTACAGCTGTGCAGTTTCAGGCTTTGTTGTGAAGGTAAGAGCTTATTTGATATACGAAATGTGAAAAATTTGGTTTTGTCTGTATTCAGGGTTAATATATGAGCATCAAGCCAATTTTTAACAATACGAAAGCCATTTTCTGCCGTTTTAAGGACTTCATCCCAAGATTTGCCGTAAAACAGCAAAACCGTATCATCGGCAAAAGTTGTGATTTGTCCACAAATTTGTAGGTTACAAAGATCATTTATGTATATTAAGAATAATAGGAACCTAAAATGCTACCTTGTGGAACGCCACAAACCGTTTTTTGAAGACGACTTCAGGCACTGTTTATTTTAACACATTGCGTTTGATCAGTTAGATAACTACGAAATAATTGAAGGACTGTATCTGATATTCCTATCTTCTTAAGTTTATATAAAAGTATTTTATGGTTTACAGTGTCAAACGTCTTTGGAAAATCAAGGAAAATCTGCCATTAATCGTATAGTAGTTATTCCATCCAGGCAGACATTTGAAAGTCTGTGGTGGACGGCTGACGCAATTTCATTTGAACTTTTGGAATGAATGCTTTCCAACCAACAATACCTTAATACATTTCCGGGGGTTAATGGTTGCTTCGAAGAATCAATCACAACTGTCAGATTATAAAAATATAGCTGGCGACTAAAGTATGCCTGTTGATCTGGAACTTTTGGCAAAATAAGATTTTTTTCACAGTCAGAGGATATGGTCAATAAATCATCTGTTTGTTCCTTTAAACATCTAAAAAATGCTTTGTGTTTAACGGAGTGACATCTTTTCTTCAACATTACATCAGTTTTTTTTTTTTTTCGAATATCACCGCTGTATTGCTTTAACTGTTCATTACACCCGAGGCAAAATGAGCAAGCATCTGTACGCGGTGTACCAAACCTGAGGTTAAATTTTGAATTGAATAATTCTCTAAAAAATGTGTGCTTTATGCTCAAATTTTTTGTTTCCGCTTCTTCTTTACACATACGAAATTTTTTTTTAATATTCAAATCCGATGATAAATATTTTCTTAAACTTGATGCGTTGCGGCAGTAATGTGCTTCTTCACACGGAATTTTTTTTATGAAATTTATCACAAATTTCGCATTTGCTTTGTATTTGTGGCTTCTGTGATCCACCACCACGTGTTTCGTTTGGCAGATGGCCCTTTTTAAAAACATTTTTCATAATGTACTGAACTCGGTAATTGTAACTGTTAAAGAAAGGGCGAAGGTCTGAACATACAGTTGAGGATGACGTACGGTCAATGATCAACAGGTTATTTTGATAAATTGGTGAACCGTCAATTTGTAAAAGTTTCTTCAGCCATGGCCAATCTACGACAATGTAATGACTTTCGTTTGTGTATTTATTTATTGGATGAGAACTGTTAACCCTTTATTTAATTTGGGAGAATACATTTAGAAGGCGGATAATCTCAAGCGCACCGTCTTTAGTTACTATGGAGAGGACTCGAGCAGTGTCCGAAAGCAACGTGAAAGTGAACCGTCAATTTGTAAAAGTTTCTGCAGCCATGGCCAATCTACGACAATGTTATGACGTTTTTGTATTTATTTATTGGATGAGAACTGTTAACCCTTATTTAATTTGGGAGAATACATTCAGAAGGCGGATAATCTCAAACGCACCGTCTTTAGTTACTATGGAGAGGACTCGAGCAGTGTCTGAAAACAATGTGAAAGTGAACCATCAATTTGTAAAAGTTTCTGCAGCCATGGCCAATCTACGACAGTGTAATGACTTTCGTTTGTGTATTTATTTATTGGATGAGAACTATTAACCCTTTATTTAATTTGGGAGAATACGTTCAGAAGGCGGATAATCTCAAACGCACCGTCTTTAGTTACTATGAAGAGGACTCGAGCAGTGTCCGAAAGCAAGAAGTTCTGGAGATATAAGGAATCGTTAAAATTCAATGAAGATTTTGGTAATGAATTAAGAAAGCTCTGTCCTTGAGCTCGGTAAAACAAGTCAACAGTTCGAGGCAAAGCCTCAATCTGCTTCTTGTAATGTTCAATGCCCTTAAAAATGTATATTGGCACACTGGAATTACACACTTATTCTTAAGCCAGAAATTTTTTTTGTTTGAAACTGTTTTGAAAGATGTTTTCTCTTTTGTTAATGCATTCTTACAATGGTTTGCAATATTTTGCAACCAAGGTGTTTTAGCGTTTATGGAATTTAGTCTTCATATACTTACCGATTACCTACGGGTAATCGTGCTAAGGTTGTGTCGGTGAGAGATAAAATTAAAGCGGATTATGATCACAGACTTTATGTTTATTAACTGAAAATTTATAAATTGAAATTCAATGAAGATTTTGGTAATGATTTAAGAAAGCTCTGCCCTTGAGCTCGGTAAAACAAATCAACAGTTCGAGGCGAATCCTCAATCTGCTTCTTCTTGTAATGTTCAATGCCCTTAAAAATGTATATTGGCACACTGGAATTACACACTTATTCTTAAGCCAGAAATTTTTTTTGTTTGAAACTGTTTTGAAAGATATTTTCTCTTTTGTTAATGCTTTCTTACAATGGTATGAGGCTTGCAATATTTTGCAACCAAGGTGTTTTAGCGTTTATGGAATTTAGTCTTCATATACTTACCGATTACCTACGGGTAATCGTGCTAAGGTTGTGTCGGTGAGAGATAAAATTAAAGGGGATTATGATCACAGACTTTATGTTTATTAACTGAAAATTTATAAATTGAAATTCAATGAAGATTTTGGTAATGATTTAAGAAAGCTCTGCCCTTGAGCTCGGTAAAACAAATCAACAGTTCGAGGCGAATCCTCAATCTGCTTCTTCTTGTAATGTTCAATGCCCTTAAAAATGTATATTGGCACACTGGAATTACACACTTATTCTTGAGCCAGAATTTTTTTTTGTTTGAAAGATGTTTTCCATTTTTTTAATGCTTTCTTACAATGGGTGATGAATTAAGAAAGCTCTGCCCTTGAGCTCGGTAAAACAAGTCAACAGTTCGAGGGGAATCCTCAATCTGCTTCTTAAAATGTATATTGGCACACTGGAATTACACACTTATTCTTGAGCCAGAATTTTTTTTTTTTTTGAAAAATGTTTTCCATTTTTTTAACCTTTTCACCGCGATCAAATGTACCGAAAATTAGACTCGTACGCGCGGTACTCACTTTGAAAATCAAAACCTACCACTTTAAACAGCTATAAATCTCTTATTTCTTGACAGATTTATGATTTGCTCATCTTAAAAGCTTTATTAATGCTCTTGAAGTTTGTTGAAACACATAAATAAACAATAAACCGCAGGATACAGATATAATATTATAAACAGTGACGCATCACAAGAAGTCAACAAGAACTGTCGCCATACGCATGCACACTGCTATATTGTTTATAGTTGTTACTTACCCGGTCTGATGGGATTTGGACCACTGCGCCGATATCATCAAAACACAATTATTTTTATTATATCTACTAACAAATAAAGTTTTAATGAAAAGTTAACAAGAGGAGAAATATTTATAAGTTTTGTTTTTCGTGGTAGTTTCTAAAACATGGCCACACATACAATGTCACATCACACTCTGGGCATTTATACTGGGACATTTTCCTTTTTTTAGAAATGGCGCACACTCGGCAGGCTCTGTGAAGTTTTTGAGAATTATTTCCCTTTATTGGGTGGGGCATGTTTTGCTAATGCCTTGGCAGTTAGTCTCGGAGGTAAACGTGTGAAGAGCGAGAATGAGGCTCAGATTGGGAAGTTGTAGATATTTTTGCAACAATTGTCGTATTACGGCTAATTGGAAATCTGCTAAACTAACATTTGTATTTGTTATTGATTTAAAAGCTATATGAGAGTTCAATAAATATAGATCAATAATATGGCAGGCCACTTTTTTATACCACTTATTGTTTTTCGCAGGCAATTAATACTACTTAACATCAAGTCCACTTTGTCAACAGAACCCATACACTTATTATAGTCTAGAACGCACTTGGGTTTCATAATTGGTTGACGAGTTTTCCAATCAACTTTTCCCATCATGTCCATGGAGTCGTCATGTAAGGTTGTTGGCGTGTGAATTTCTCTTTTATCGCACCACTTTAAAGCCAACAGAGGTCCACGATGTTGTGCTTTCATTTCACCCTTTTTAAGTTTATTAAATTTCGCCATGCCTTTTCGTGTCTTCCGCACCGTACCACATGCATTGGTTTTGTTCGTATGGAGAAAATCATACAGTTGAGGGCTACTGTACCAATTATCAATAAAAAGATTATGTCCTTTATTTAAATAATCTTGAAGTAGTGTCGTTACTACAGCCCCCGAAACCCCGAGACATTCAGAGTCAGTTATGTCAGTCCCTTCGCCACAATAAATGACGAAGTCTAATATAAAACCCATCTTCACGTCACACAATACAAACATTTTAATTCCAAACCGGTGACGTTTGGATGGTATATATTGTTTGAAAATTAAACGCCCTTTGAAAACAATTATGCTCTCATCGATGCATAAATTTTCATAAGGTATCAAAGTTTTTTTGAACAATTTTCGGGTATGTTCAATTAGGATTTTAATTTTGTAAAGTCGGTCACCAGGAATTTGTGTGTCGGGGTTTGAGAAGTGTAACATTCGCAATATAATTTTGCAACGATCCCTAGACATGGTTTTTCCGAAAATTGTACTAGCGAGCAATGGGTCAGTGGAGCAGTGTTCTTCGATAGTAAGATGTCGGTTTCTAGTCATTAACATTAACAGTGCAAAAAAAATGTACATTTCTTCGACAGATGTGTCAACCCATTTACGAAGTCTGGATTTTTGGGAAGGTTCTTGTTTTGATATGGTGGCTATATAATATCGATTAGTTTCGATCACCATTTTTGTCACTATTTCTTTGTTCAAGAAGTATTTAAAAAAGTCAATTTCCGATGAATTACCAGAAAACAAAGTGGATGGATCAAAACCTGACACAAAATCATCAAATTCATGAACTATTGGAATAAATGGACCAGAGGTCCAAGAAGAAAAGCAGTCTGCATTTACAGTATAGTCTAAGTTAGGTGTACGAGAGTCATGATCTTGGCTTGTCCCGGGGGGGCGTTTATTTCACTGTCACTAACCTAATTGGTATATCTTGATCATCTTCACTTATTTCTAAATCAGAGTCAATGTCTAAAAATGTTTCATAAATTTCGTCTTCCGTAAGACTGCGGTTTGCCATTTTTAAGGGAGTTCAATTTTGATAAACGGTAAGCCCATAAATATAGACAGATATATTACAATTTAGGTTGTCCACAAAATTTAAAAATAAAATCACAAAAGAAAGTCAATCAAAAGGTCTTGAGTAAAATAACTATTTTTAAAACACGTCACGTCACTTAAGTTCACAAATAAACTAATGTACCACAGAAAAATAAATTACTTAAAAAGATTCGTAAAATAGAAATCGGTCAATATTTTTACATCGACACATAAGTCCATCAAAGCAGATTGGATCACCTAAGAAATACTATGGATGACATAACGGTTCAGCGGCGCGGCATTCAAATGACTGAATGAGGATTTAACGAATCATCGCCTTCACAATGTTTTATGTAAACAATTTATTATATTTTATTTATTAATTTATTTGTAAGAGACAAACAGCTTTTACATTAAATATAGATACATACATATAAAATTAAATTAAGTTAAGCCAAAAAGGTTTCCTATGTTAAAATTATTTGAAGATGGAGTTTTATTATTATTTTAACCAGCAAACGCCAGATGTCGGTAAGATAAAGGATTGAACTATTTTTTGGTTCAGTTATCTGCTAAATTCGTTGCGTATTTACGTAGTATACAGCCGCTAAAGTCAAATGCATGATATGATGCGCGTAGCACAAGTAGGCACAAACTATTTTCGCATGAATTGATGAGCGTAGCGGCGAAAAAGTTAATGTTTTCTTACAATGGTATGAGGCTTGAATATTTTGCAACCAAGGTGTTTTAGCGTTTATGGAATTAAGTCTTCATATACTTACCGATTACCTACGGGTAATCATGCTAAGATTGTGTCGGTGAGAGATAAAATTAAAGCAGATTATGATCACAGACTTTGAATGTTTTATTATTGTGATTGCAAGATGGGGCATTTGGTAAATTTTTTGCTGCATTTCTGAAAAACAAATTATGTTGTAAATAAAATAGGTTAGTACCTAATAATAAAAGAATCAACGTAAGATAAATATTTCAGTCTCCTCCTTTATCACAATATTACACTTACACGGGTACTAAATACATATTTATGGGCATTTCACCAAACTGACAAAAGTTTGACATTTACAATAACACTAGCTGGGTTACCCGGCTTCGCTCAGGACAACATTCGAGAGTGTTCTGGAATGTTTCACAATTTATTTTATTTATTTATAGCAGACCCGACAGACGTTGTCTGTACACAACTGTCGGGACAAACTAAAATTAAAATAGAATAATATTGAATATTCGATACTGCGATGGTAGCGCAGTCTGCCGGATCCAATGTAAAACATTCCAAAATCAGCAACTCCTTAGAAATAAAAAAATTAATTAAAAGAACATTTTCCAGTGGACCAAATTGTGAATCTAAACCATTCTCGAATCCCCTTGAACCCACACAAAAAATTTCATCAAAATCGGTCCAGCCGTTTAGGAGGAGTTCAGTGACATACACCCAGACAGAAGAAATATATATATTAAGATTATATGCATTACTAACCTCTGTTTTTTGGCAACATTTCTGGGTTTTTCGCACGCTTCCTTGCCATTTCTGGTGTAACTTCACTTGGAAAACATTCCATCTTTGATTTTGATATAATTTACACCAATAAAATTCACTTTTTTGCCACAAAAACATTAAAAAACCGAGCATAAGTATCAGTCCTGCCGTTCACACTTTGTATGGGGCGGCCTTGTTGAATATCATATTTCTGGCTCTCTGATTGGTCCAAACAAATTGGTTGAATTCGGCAGCCTTCTCTGGTCTGGAGCCCCAAAATACTTAAAAAAAATTCTCGACTCTGTGCAGAAACGGGCGGTCCGTTTGATAGATTCTCCTAACTTAACAAACGGATTGCAATCTTTAGAGCACAGGTGTCAGGTGGGAATGCTGTCCTTGTTCTACCGGTATTACAACGGAAGATGCTCTGAGGAACTAGCGTCATTGATCCCCTCAGCACCGGTGCATAGTCGGGAAACATGCCAAACATGCGCCCAACATTTGTACACCGTTGACATTAGTCACATGAGAACGGGTCGTTTCTACGACTCGTTCTTGAGTTCAACAGCTCGGCTGTGGAACGATTTGCCGGCCTCTGTGTTTCCTCCCTCCTACAATATGGGTCTCTTCAAGACCCATGTTCACTCCTTCCTCTCCTCAAAAACATCCTCCACACAGCATCCTCAAAGATGACATAGGCCCTGAGGGAAATTATTTTTTCCTCAGGGCCTCCTGTGTGGAGTTAATGTAAAAAAAAAAAAAAAATTTGAAGCCAGATGAGTATGCTTACAAAATTAACTGCCGTTTGATTTATGAGCATGCTCATCGGATTATTGGGTGGAAGGGGAAGCCTCTAAGCATGTGTGAACAGGCTAGCTTATGACCATGCTCATTTCAATCCGATCTCAGTTCGCGCCTGCGCATTCTTTGCAAAAATGTCAAAATAGCCCGCTGGGGAGATGAAAAAACCTTGTTCGTGATTTATTATGGGAATCACAAATATATTTGCAACACAAGGTCACCAAAATACCCACGATAGATTTCCAAATTCCCCAAAAGCTCCTTTACCTCCAAAATGAAACCACATTCTATTGAAATTAGCATTTATTTTTTAATATTTAATCATTTTCGGATTTGTTGACATCTTGAACCCAAATCAACCGTCTAATTTTTTTACGTCAGAAGATTCATCTGTCATTAATGAGCATGCTCATAAGCCGGTTTGTTAATGAACAAGTGTGTCAGTACCGTAAAGCTTTCACGAATATCAGCGGTCACAAGAAACCCTCAAACTCGGTAGGAACCACTGATTTGGAGGTTTTGGTAAAATGCATAAACAATTTTTTTCTTGACAACGGTTATTTATTATTAAAATATTGTATAAAGAATAAGTACTGTATTGAATCTCTGTATATTATATTATAGTTTTTCCGTGCTCAAACAAGTTTAGATGATCTCTAACTGAACTATGGATGTTTTCAATTTGAATAAAAAAATTATTATTGTACGATTTTGTTTTATTCCGCATCACTTCCTTCTTCTATTGTTGACATTTTAGTTGTTATGTCCAAGTCAGGCCACGCTATACGTGCGCAATATTCTTGTGGCTTGGCCTATCTCAGCATAAATTCTCAATGGTGAGCGATGTGCTGCAATAGGCTGTTGGCCCCATTAAAAGTCTATCTTAAAAGTAACTAACCAGACATCATCAGTAGGTCTGAGATAATTGCTGACCATACAACTATGTTGCCTCATACACTTTCTTGCAATGTCTCAAACATACTTTTCTGTTGTTGACTTTTTAGCTCCTCACTGAGGAAAATAATTCCCCTCAGGGCCTATGTCATGATCGGGAGTGCTGTGTGGTGGGTCTTTTTAGGAAAGGAAGTTTTGGGAAGACAAAAAAGGAATGAGAATCATTAATCTCTAGTGACCTCCCAGGTAAGTATGGTCCTGTATATTTTCTGCCTGTGCAGTACATTTTTACTCAGCATCGCATTCATTTGTCAAATCATTGTACATATAGTTTCGTATCGGTGATCGATGAACCGGTGTACCATAAGTTGTTATAATGGTTTGTCTAGTTGGTAGTTAGAAGTAAGATTGTAGAAATATATTATAAGTTTGTACAGCGCCCTTGAGGTAATTTTTCACAAAAAGAGCGCTATACAAGTCATCCAAATATTATTAAGGGTGGATAGGAATCTGGGGGTCAGCATGTCCAGGAGTGACGGACTTATGGATCCAGCCCTCCCATTGCAAAGAGAGTGCTACTGGGTGGTCAAAAGGTCTCCCTGGACCAGTCTCTCCCAATCCAGCCTGCTGCGCAGTTGTGGGTAGACGCATCCGCCGCCAAGACCCGGACAGATCTCACCCCTTAAACCTGGCCGAGTCACTAAACCTAGCCAACCGCTTGAGGTGACCTACGACAGAGGTGTTTTGGTTATCCAATAAATGGTTCTCGGGGCAGAATTACAACTGACTGTTAAATGACATCTTTATTTAGGTTATGTCGGAGTGGAAGATACATTCTGGTCATCATGTTTGGAGACCAGGTCTAAATAGACCGGTACTTCCCCACCTTCCTCTCCCACTACCCTCATTCTCACAGGATGCCATAGTCCTGCTGTTGGGATTCTTGTGAGGTATATAGAGGTATAAGGAAAATAATTTCTCTCGGGGCCTGTGTCATCTTTGTGCTGTGTGGTGGGGTCTTTTTATGGATAGGGAGGAGAGGATGTTCTAGGGAGAAAAAAGATTTGAAGGGTGAGTATGAGTACAGGGTCAGTGTGTCTGAGAGTGACGGGCGTATGAATCCATCTTCCTACTGCGGTGCGAGGCGATGGACCTCCTGATCTGGCCCGCCATGCGCCAAAACCTGAACAAATCTCATCTCACGAACCCGGGCACTCCTGCTAAGTCAACAAATATAAAGGATGACCTACGGCACACATGAAACCATGCTCTGGTGAAAGTCGCAATTCTGAATATAAATGTTGCTCGGAGTCGATGTCTGAAGAGCCGCAAACGCCCTTCCAAATATTGTGAAAATATATTTAGAAAATTAGTGGCTTTGGGGGGACCATTATTATAAAAGAGAATTAATTTTTTTGAATAGACCACTTTATAAAATTTCATGTGAAACCAAAATTTTGTATTTTAATCGATAAATGGAGATGAATCGGAAATTCAATGGTAAGAGATACTCAGCCTTACTAAAAAACGTTGTGAAAATTTTATTCAATTGATAAACGACTGTGGATGTGAAAACACTACTAATTAAAAACTGACAAAAAAAAGTTCATGGAAAGATGGTTGTTTATCTACTGTATTTTACCTGTTTTATTAACAATGTCTCAAAGAATTTGGGAATTTTTCTAAGATATTTTAAATGTCTTATATATTTCTTATATTGAAGATGTCGTAAAAACAAATACCGTTTTAGAAACTAGATAAAATTAACTTTTAGATTTTTGTATTTAAAATATATTTTCGTGTTTAAAAATTGCAGTATTTTAAGCTTCAAACATGAAAAAAATCTTACCCTGAACATATTCTATCAAAACGTCAAAAAATTTCAGAAAATTCAAAATGAAAAACAGTCCTTTTATTAAATAAGTCAGGTGCGCCTCATACGTCATTCTTATGTCTGGCCATGTTGTAGGTTAGCTTGAAAACAAGCTTATGGGTCCGAGTAGTTGAACATGTTCCATTCCTTATGGCCTAGGCTGAACATCATTGTCTGGCTGCATCAGAGTGGCTCAGCTCTCCACTCAATGAGAATAGGTGTAGGATAATGCGGCAATCCTCTAACTCTCCTTTCATTTTTTTTTTTTACATGAACTCCACACAGGAGGCCCTGAGGAAAACAATTTCCCTCAGAGCCTGTGTCATCTTTGGGGATGCTGTGTGGAGGATTTTTTTAAGGAAAGGAAGGAGAGGAGAGTTCTGGGAAGGAAAGGGGTTTAAGGGGTGGGTAGGAATTTGGAGTTCAGCGTGTCCTGGTCATCCGCCTCCAAAACCTAGACAAACCTCACCTCATGAACCCGGGCACCCCTGCAAAACCACCAAACGTAGCAAACCCTTGGGGTGACCTATGGCAGAGGTGTCGGTTATTCAATAAATACCCGGGGCGGCGGTACCCAATCCCGCCTCCCAAATTGAATTATTTCCCGTTTTTATTTTATGTTGTCATTACTTACTTAGTGTTTTTTTTTTAATTTTTATTATTTTCTCTTAAACCCCCCTCAGGCCTATTTTGTTGGCAGGTCAAAATATTTTCGCTTCGCAATAAAATCCAAATAAATGGAATATTTAAGACATCCGAAAATTAAAAAATGTTTTCGAAAGGTGATGAAATACACTTCTAATTTTATAATTCGAAATATACTTACAATTTTTTAAATATAAAAATTTTGATTTTGATGAACAAAAAAGCTTTAGAAATGCTTACCTAACATTTTTTTTAACTAAAATTACTGATAACTAAAAAATTACATGTGTGCGGTTCACACGCGGTAGAAGTGAAACCTCCAGAAAACTAAAGTAGACAAGAGTGGGGAGGCTACAAGGCACCGGACAAAGAGGAGACCGATTATTCTATCTCATTCTCTCGCAGGCTAAATCCTATAGGTGTATGTGCTAAAGAAGTTTTCACTTCAATAAAAACACACGTATTGTATTATAAACGTTATCGTCAACTCTCTTTTTTGTCTTTTTATATAAAAATAATTAATAAAAAATTCCCAAAGTTTCATAATTTTTTTTAAATGCGGTAGAAACGTTTGCAGTCAAAGTGTGGTGTCTTCTCTTTCTAACACCGTTTAGATTATATTTCTAACCATGATGGTATGGGCGACAACAATTTTATTGAGACCTACATGAGTTGACCAAAAATTGAACAAATTAGCCTGAGGGGTTAAACGTAATACATAATTGTTTATATCTCTTGTAATATGGCAGACTGGGCGCTTATCACAACATCCGGCCGGCGGCCACCCTGCAGGTCCTGCAGGCTCACAAGTCCTCTTCCGTTCTTGCTGCATGTCCTGACCGACGGAGCCTTTTCACTTTTGTAATTTTTATTGACGGCTTTCCAAAAAATTGGTACACTTGTGATAGTGATAGTCAATAATAATAAAAAAATTTTAATTTATATTTTATTTCATAGGAATAACAGTACGAACGACTTGATCGACAAATCTAGATATCAAATTACACCGTTTTTTTTATGAATAATAAATTAGTAGCAAAAATCTACTTACCATAAAAAAATGTTCAAAAAATTTGAAAAGATATTTAAAAAAAAAAGGAAAATTTTGCAGGATTTTAGCAAAAACAGTCATAAAACAAAATAAAGCACATCAACACTTGTTATTTTGCTTAAACTATAATTATTTGTAAATAAATTAATATTTACGCATTGAAAGGAGGAAGCAGCATCATTTATATAAAAATAAGATGATCCTATTACTTATTTTTGTATTGTTTCAAATGTAAAAACTAAGATTTCTTTTACAAGCAGTTTATTTATTTTAGACAATCGCTAATTTATTTGAATATATGTACACAATTTGATAATAAACACTTGATCAGATCACAGTGAGTGATGAAAGTTGTCCGAACACCATTCATATGAAAAGTCTTCACAACATAACCATAAACTCAAAAGATGATGAGAAGAATTGTCCCTGTCCAATATATTATCTCTGACCCAATTAATCCAAGATGGCCACTCCTAAATGCTGCAACCTTTCAAAATAGTATTGAATTATTTTGCTGTTTGGATTGTTAAACTACTTTACCGGCGGAACTTGAAAAACGCCTTACATCCAAATATTGTCCAATGTTTTTTGTGACTTGAAAATTGGGACGGATGACCGACAATACTAATAATGTGTATTTTGTTAGCGTAGGCTTAACTTTGTGACAACACCACAATCACTATGTAATATTAAAACTTATACATTTGTACAAACATAATTAACAATAAAACTCAAAATAAAGTGTTACAATTGTTTGCAATAGATTTCTTTATAACCTGTTTAAGATTTACAAATCAATTATTGCATGTTATGTTGTAGGGTTCAATTTCATATAAAAATTTGTAATGAATTAAATCTTAAAAAAATAATACAGTAAGCAGCAAATTGTGATAAAGTTTTGTGACAATTAAAACGAGCCGTGTTTTCGCTGAACTTATATTAAACATTTACATTAACTTACGAGGAATGTTTAACGCATTGAAAATTAAAAACGTGACACTTTTTCAGCCCGGCTCCTAGACAGAAAATATCATATATTAAATTTATAATAATAAAAAAGTAGGTACTTGTACAATATGACTATTATTATCCCAGAGACTGGCAACCTGACTTATTCTATTCTGGCAACCATGTTTGTTTTAGTGCTGTAATTATTGTAAACAAAACAAGGCGCCCAGACACTATGAAACAAAAGGGCATGATTTATTAGTAGTTCACTAGTGTCTGTTGGTGGCTTATCGTACTGAGACAATGCTAGCGATCGGTCTTTTGTTTTTGGTCCAGCTACACATAGCGTTTAATGCCCTAGTTTTATTTTAAGGTTAAATCTTTTTACATTTGCGCGCTATAAAATGATTGCCGTCATTGGCAAATTTGTTTTTTTTATCTCATTTATCCTATTGTTGCCTATTTCGTCATTGATAGCAGTAGTCATAATCGCAAAGTACCAAAAAAATGACAAGTTAGAATTTGTGACGCAGTCTTTTTAAAAGTAATATAGTTTGTGAGCCGATACGGGCGTATCGTGTGCGTGCAAAGATATTGAAATATAAGGAGATGGGGCTATCGGTAGTTTTTACTGTTCACAACTTCGAAAAATCAACTTATTCCGTATCCAAACTATTCCCATTAGGTAGTAGTTCCGGCGACAGTCTGGCGGACATTATAACATATCTCCTTATATTTCAATATCTTTGTGTGCGTGTCTATGTCTGCTGGGGGTTGGCGGTCATCACACGCCCCGGTTGCGCAGCTTCTTGACCTTGTATATCCGCACGAGCCAGTGCTCGGTGGTGTACGCCTCCTCCAGCACGTTCAGCTCAAAGTCCTTGTGGCCAATCTCGGCCGATCTCACTCGATCGTAGCCCGGGGGGCGACCTGCAATGACACCACAGGGAATTAGGTAAACCATCACATACCCAACTGCTGGTCAAGTTATTTACCAATCGAAAATAGAAACAAAAGAAACGGGCCATCCGTCCATCCATCTAATATATGCAACTTAAGATGTTGGTTGTCTTCCAAATAAGTTTGAGGTTTGTGTGATTACTATATGATTTTAAATTATAGTAAATATTACATTAAATATTAAACTGGACAGGCGTCCTTACTAAACTAGGCTCTAAGTAGTTCTGCTGCTCCCGCGGGCAGATTGGAGGTGACCATTCTACTTGCCCGATGCCTTCGGCAATCATCGTAACCGTTTGCACCTAAGATACTAACGGCGATAGATAGTACTCTTCTGATATCATACTCAACTGCCATCTGTTGAGATACAGCAAAACTTCTATTAGTATTGCTAACTATGCTATCAACATCTATTGAAGGAAGTTGAATAATCAACATACCACAGCCACAAACCATTATTAGTAAGAAACCGCGCACACAAGTGTGGGAAACATCAATCACCCAAATGCAAATCGCATCCACGTACAGTAGTGGCCCGCCTTTGTTTCTGCCTACAAACCAAACTCAAAACTTTATAGCCACTTTGATAGCAGTTTGGTTGTAGCTCGGTGACAGTCGACACGCTTCCACGCCATATCTCCCATTGTTTCTTTAATTTACAAATAAAATATGGGTTTGCCCTCTGGATGAGGTGAGCATTGCTCGTGAAACACGTAGATTGTAGCTAAACAAGGTATTGAGGGCAACGAGTGGGTTGACAAACTAGCAAGGAAAAGGGGCGAAAGCACCACTTGTGGGATCCGAGCCGGCCGTACGAGTAGCAGCTTGCCACACAAAACTAAATCCCAGCACTGTAAAGAATGGGAGAGGGCGCCTGCAATGAGATAATCCAAAGTACTCATAAAAGGACCAGACCCTAGAACCAGGAAACAACTCGATACGGACAGAAACTCGCTGAGGGAACTGGTAGGACTACTAACGGGACACTGCCATCTCAGGAGACACATGCAGATATTGGGAGTGAAAAACACCAATAGATGCAGGAAATGTGAAGAGGATGAATAGACTCCAATTCATCTATGGTGCCAATGTCCTGCCCTGGTGGGAACTGGGCTCGGATACCTGGGGAGACATACTGTAGAACCAGAAGACATAGCCACATATCCAATGCCAACCCTGGTGAACTTTATTAAAGGGACTGGGTTGTTATTAAAGAATTGAGGTAAAATGGGAGATAGCACAATGGGTCTATGGCCTAAGTGTGCAACAGGTTTGATAACAGTACCTACACGCGACGATTTTACGGCTGTCAACACTTCGTGTTGGTGTGTAAGAGAGGGAACGCAGGAGCGGGCTCTTTCGTCGCGGCCAGTTTCAGCTGAGCTCTCATGTGGAAGACAGTGTGTTCGAGCCTTGCAGAATTGGTGGAGCGAAGGCCGTGAGAAATATTCGTTTCTTGTTAGTCGATCATGTTTAATATTTTATAGAATATTTGTTAGTGAATTACCATGATTCTATTAGTGTCTCATGCATCACATGAGGCTGGCACCCATAACCAGGTTTGATTTATTTTAGCTTTTCAAATATGTCGGTACATGTAACTATGACGCAGCAGATTGTAACATCTTTTAAATTCATGTTTTCTAGAAGGCCACCCCTGAATTAAACTTAATATTTATTTGTAGTCTGATGTCTCTATTAGAAATTCCTAATTAAGTAATATTTTATAAATGAATTGCCCGCATAGATTGTGAATAAATTTTAATTGTTCTTAACATTATGAGTGTTAATTTTAAATCTACCCTTTGTTGCATTTACTATTGAATACTTGCATTGATGGCGATCCTGGGACACCATTTGATCATTGCTTTTCAGGGTTCCTGCCTGAGCAGAGAAGTGATTTTGGTAGGTTGATATGAAATTACACTTATCATTGTTACAAGTGCTCACGGGAACTACTTGTAAACCGTCTCCGCCTTTAAAAAAAAAAAATTATTCAAAGCATTCTCAAACCTTCCTGGTGTCAAAAATATGGGCACATGGTTTGCTTCCAACTCGTCAAAAAGATACCCAGATTTGATGTTAGGGCAACATGCAATAAATGAGATAAAAGTTAAATAGTAACCTCCTTCTGTGTAGACCTGTCCAAACTTGTAATAGCACATCTTGTACATGAGGCAGTTGAGCAGCTTGGGGGCCCCCTCGGCGTCCACACGGAACTCTCCCCCCGCCGTGTAGTAGTCCGTCTCCTTGATGTGCGCCCCGCGCTCCGTGGAGCCCCCGATGCGCACCATCCACAGGAACTTGTTTATGTCTGAGGGCAAACAAACAAACAAACAATGCAAACCTTAAGTTTTCAAACATTAGGTTAGGGACTTTCCTAACAATTCAAATGTAGCATTGCCATCTATATAAAAAGTAAATTACTAGTGACATCACAAGGCTCCTTATCACGGTCGTTTTAGCAGGAATTAAAACTTTGAAATTATTTAAACTATTCAAACTAACTATAAAAATGCTGTTATTTAAGTTAGAATGTTATATCCATACTAATATTATAAAGAGGAAAGATTTGATTGTTTGTTTGTTACGCTTTCACGCCTAAACCACTAAACCGATTTTAAAAATTCCTTCACCAATAGAAAGCTACATTATCAGCGGGTATCAAAGGCTGTATATAATGGTAAGCTCTGGCATTATGAAATTTGTATGAATGAAAATGTGTGTATTTCATATATTTTTTAAGGAGGGAGGAAAGGTAGGGGGAAGGTGGGGTTTGTGGAGGGGGAAGAGACGAGGCAGGGGGAAGGTGGAAGGGAACGGAGACGCACGGGAAAGGATAAGAAGGGAGAGTCAATTTATTTCTTTGAATGGCATAACAACGTAACAAGCGTAGCATGCCAGGAACCAGCTAGTTATTAATAAAAATAATTTTAAAGGTGGACTGGAATTTCATTATTTCAGCATATTAAAAGAGTGTTGTGGTTCAACTAAGTTGCTGGAATACCAATTTTAAAACTTAGAAATTTAAATTTAAACAATTTTAAAACTTAGAAAGCGTAAGAATTTATTTTGTATTCTTTCAATAACTTGTACATGAATATTGTAATGTGTAACGTGGGTTCCAGACGTCATTGTATTTATAGACAGCCTTGATTTACTTAAATTTAGGCTAAAGTTCCATTTAATTGGAATAACTATTTATTTCAGGAGCAGTTCTTAATCTTGTTCCTAGATTGAGTGCAGTCGGTAACACATTCGCAGAGGTGGTTGATGGATTTGACTGCAAGGAATTAATACCTAATTTCCTCTCCCCACACTGCCTTCAGCCTCACAACATACATAGCCATCTGCCAAAGTAATTCTTTGATTATTAGAGATGAGTTATAATCACCATCGGAAGAATAGCCCGTCAGCCCGCCAAATATAACAAGGACATAGTCCACATCCAGCTCCTGCATGATCTCGTACGCCTTGTCCTCAGAGCTGGCCATGGCTTGTCCCACGCGCGATATGTGTGTGTTATTCCACGTGTTGTTGTCCACCAGGATGGTCCGATTCGCCATGGCCGTTATCTGGTAACCGTAGTCCCACCAAGACATAACACGTGCATCCTAAATAAAGTTTACTTATTTAAACAACATCAGAATTTAAAATAAAGAAGAGCATAAGAAATACAATGTGAGCATTGGTTTCATATCAAGTACAGTTTCGAGTTGCAGCCTTAGGGTGAAGATTCCCCTGATGATGGCTAACCTCCAATAAAAGAGGGTACAAGAAGAAGAATGACTCCATGTAAAAATATAATGGTATATAACATGATTTGCACATCAGCGATCAAAGTGTAAAAATCACAAAACGGAATACGCCTAACAGGAGACAGCAGGTTCAGCTGTCTCAACTGGTTTGGCTCTCGACACTTTCAATAGATTGATTTCATCATTATGCAAATGATCACATTATATCAATGAACATTAGTAAGACTATCAGTTTAGAAATGATAACAGTTCATAGAACTTGGCGGTATTGGTTGGTATGTACTGGTCTGGTAACAGTAAAGAAGTGACTTGAAGGGTGTGGGCTGAACTGGTAACAGATAATCAGTTGGCGGGACTTACTTCAGGGGTGTTCATCTTGAGCCAGTAGTAGGCCTCGCGGAAGTCGTCGAAGATGATGCGGCCCCCGTCGTGGGAGCGCGCCGACAGCACGATGGAGGGGGAACTGTACGCCTCACTGGTGACCCAGGTGCAGTGGAAAGTGTAAGACACTAGCAGGCAGGTCATCACGCCCACAAACACCAGGGCGATCTGCACATTTATTATCAGCGTTTAGGTATTTATCACTTTGCCCCCATTCAGACAAAAGTCAAAATCCCCAAACACAGCAACTAAAGAATACCAACAGACACTGCACAGTACTTAAATTACATACTGCGTTGACTCAAAGACACTCAAACGAGTTTACGTCTGACAGCGACGTGTATTATAATAATATCCAACAGAAGCAATATCACATTTGGGTCGAGGGATTCTGGCTGAAGAGGTCAAAAGACCTCCCGCAACCAATCTCTTTCGATCCGGCCTGCCACGCAGCGGGTGGGCAGACGCAGACTTATTGGCCGCCAAAACCTGGACAAACCTCACCCCATGAACCCGGGCACCCCCGCCAAGTCACCAAAAGTAGCAAACCACTTGGGGTGACCTATGGCAGAGGTGTTGGTTGTCCAATAAATGGTTCCCTCCTCCCAAAATGCTTGCTTTCATTATGCAATTTGATTAGTTTGTTGTGATGGTACGTAGAGTTGACTTGTACGAGTGAACTCACCTCGCTCTTCATGACGTAGTTGGATTCGCTCTTCTTGGACTTCTTGTCCTGCACCTTGGGAGGGTCCACCTGCTTCATGTAGGTGAGCAGCAGCGAGGAGACAGCGATGCCAGACAGGATGCACATGACGGGGGCCAGCACGAGCATGAGGCGCACCATCACGCCAGCAAAGTAGATGCTGGTCACTCCGTACAGGATCAGGAAGATGTTGGCATCCGTCAGCTTGGAGAAGCAGAAGTACAGGCCGGCGGGGAAGAGGAATACCAGGATCTGCAGGTCGAAGTAGAACGAGGACCACGAGGTGGGCTGGTGCTCCGACACAGATGCTAACAAATTACAATTATTAAATATTAGATACATACAGTCAATTTTGTTTTTAACATATTTATTACAGGTATGTTTTTAGGTTTTCACGGCCAAAAAGTATTTTTGTTATTGTTTTTGGGGTGTTATGCCGTGTTTCGCTACCTCCTTCATTAGCCAATGTTTCGGACAGCGTTACGACGACGGAGCTAAGCTCAATAGTTCTTGGTATCCAGTAATTGACGGCTACACCAAAGCTAAACGCAAAAAACCATGCTGAATTTTTTATAACACCAGCTCGTAGAGAAATGGAGCTGGCAGCACGGTATCGCTTCGACACACATAAGTAAACACTCTCACCAATATCATTTGGTCATCTGCCCTGATGATGGACACTGTAACGCTGTCCGAAAGGTTGGCTAATGAAGGAGGTAGCGAAACACGGCACAACACCCCAAAAACAATAACAAAAATATTTATTACAGGTCTATTGACGTAATTTTAGAGAAGGTCTGATATGTATAGTATTTTTTTATGTTGTTTTAGAGGAGATGTGATATGGCACAATGTATTTTGATGTCATTTTAGAAGATATATGATATGTTGGAAATGTGATTTAGAGGAGATGTGAAATGTACATATACGACTTTTAAATGTATGTATACGAGGGACGCAATACGACGAAATACAACACAATTGATTGGGAAGTCAAGTTTTGTATTGTAACAGTATATAGCCAGTCTAATTGTATCACAATGCAATCACTTCCATACTTGATAGTGTCACACTTCAAAGACATAATTTTTTATTACTGATTTTCATATCTTCACAAAACACATGTAATATGGCATGTGTCATATCAAGAATGTCTGTTTTCCGGAAGTGTTTGTCTATGTGTCAAATGGTGGAAAGCATCTCCCGTGTAAAAGCAGCGTTATTGTATTATATTATTTTGCGTCAACGTGACTTTAATTTGACTCACCAATAATGGGGATGTGGTTCTTGGCGTAGGAGGGATCCAACAGGGAGTAGAACCTGCCGGTCCAGGGTGAGATCTTGCCTGGAAAAAATAACATCCCCTTATTAGCATTTTACTCGTTTCTTTTGTTTTATACTGCAACACATTTCAAAGAATGAGGGAAAATGTCAGTTCTTGGTACCGATGCAAAAAAGGTGTGCTTACTGTAATGAAAGCCAAACAAGTGAGTACAAAATGTTATAAGATTAGTGAAAAATTACCCGTAGTCTAGACAATCAATTCCAATTTAGAAAATAGCAATTAAAATAATTTTCACAATTATCATTCTTTTTATTTTTCAATGTGAATACTGCGTAAGAGTCCCAAATGCTCCCAACCATCTGGAGCCAGTGAGACTATGGCTTCCCCAATTGGGGTATATTGTGAGGCTGAAGGTTGTGGGGAGAGGAAGACGGGGAGTACCTGGCTATTCATATCTGGTCATAAAACAGTAAAGCCATTTGAGCAACATTTCAATTCTGAATGGTGGTCTTACACCAGAGCGATACTGAGAGTATCTTCCACTCTGGAACGCGCCGCAAATATACCTTGTACATTGTTTTAAATGATTAAATTGTGAAATAACACAAATCAATCAAATAAAATTTATTTGCATGCCGGGATTTGAACCTGCGACCTTCAGATTGAAAGTCTTACCCCTCGACCACGGAGGCAGTCATGTATATAACAGAAGCGCTTAAATCGATTCATAGCTTTATTACAATCAAGTTTCAATTTTGAAAATGACACTTAAATTCAAAGCAAATCAGAGTTTTTCAGTTCATTGAACGAGAATTACAGACAGACCCACAACCGAAATTAATATTTTTGATAATATTATGAACTAATTTTTAAATCCAATCTTTCTGAAAGACATGGAGATATATTGGAGATGTCAATTCATAATAAATTTGGCCAGGATTTTAGTAAATTAGATTATAGTAAACAGGGCAGTGAGTGGTAATAGTCAAATATAGACTCTCAAGATCGTGTGACATATTAAAAATGGTAAATAGACTAAACAGAGTCATGATAAGTGATGAAAAAAAACATGTTAACGAAGTTAGGTTTTAAGGTTAATTTTATGACTGAACTATTATGTAAATTCTGACATCGGTGCATGGGAACCCAAGGCCGACCAGAGTACAGGAGTATTTTAGGTTAGGTTATATTTGCAGTGATTTAAACAAGCTTAGCGGGCGATTGGTTGGTTGTTTACCTGAGATGGTAAGGATGACGGCTGCCAAGCCCAGTACCACCACGAGGGCGGTGACGGTGGCCTTGAAGAGCACCTCGAAGTTCTGCTGCGACACCTTGGACTTGACGTACTCGAAGAAGGCGTACAGCTGGCAGAGTCCAAACGTACCCAGGGCCTGGACATCACATATAACACACAAACATAATTTATCACATGCCACACACACATCATTTTTAGAGGTAAGAACTGTACGAACTTCAACTCCTAGAGCGATTTCGGGAGATATTTCAGATGTCAAAACACCCAGTCTTATTGGGAGACGGTCCCAGTCTGACATTTTTTTTTTTCTAAAAAGAAAGACAAACATTCCCGGGTTACGAATAACCCAACAATATTTGAAAATCTCCTACTACCACCACAGTAAGCCGAAAATGTTGCTTGAGTCGTGATGGAGGACTTGGCCAGCCGAAGAAACGAACACGGAACGCCTGGGTGGGACCCAAACGCGATGCCCACTCAACTACTGACCGGTCATGGACTCATAAAAGTCATGCTATCTCATTTTGTGTAAGTGATATATATGATTTCAACAGTATTAGAAAGAGAGAACACCATGCTTAATATTTGCATTTAAAAGTTAAAAATATACTCCTGAAAATTTTAAATAATTCTATAATTATCACTCCCTCCACACAGCATCTCAGATGACATAGGCCCTGAGGGAAATTGTTTTCCTCGGGGCCTCCTGTGTGGAGTTAATGTAAAAAAAGAAATAAAACAATATTAAGCATTTAAAAGTTTGTCAAGATTTTTAAACTTTTTAACAAATATTAAGTTAGCGCCTCTGTACATGACGCTACTTACAATCTATTCTAGCCTCATGCGCGTAGCATCCGCGACACTCGAGAGTACCCCCCATACGATTTTGCTAGAGTTCGTACACGACGCTACGGGGCGACTGTCAGTTGCGCGATATTGACGGTGCTGATCGCGCGCTACGCATCGCAGCATTCGTGTCTGCTACTTTTCGTTTGACGTTTGATAAAAATGGTGTCTGAACAAGAAAATAACGTTAGATTTGTTCTGGAAGTGGAAAAAAATGCGTGTTTGTATAACTTTACATTACCAGAATACGCAAGAAAGGATTTAGTGGAGAAGGCATAGATTAATGTTAGAGAAAAAGTCATTTGACATCGTTTGACATGGTGTTAACTCCACGGCTGCACGTGAAAAATGATCAAGTTCAGTATAATTCGGGTAGCGCCGTGTACGGAAACCAGCTTTAAAAAGTAGTGTATCTGCAGGGTACTTGTGGTTGTGTCGCAATCACGTAGTTTATAGGTATCTCCATGAACGGAGGGCCTAAGTCTAATAATTAAGTATGTTTTTAGTTTGGCATTAAGTGGTAATTAGGATAAAAACTAAAATAAAAGCTAATTCAAAAGCATTACCTTCAATTAATTGCATACATAGATTTATAATACTAATATGGAAAATTTTCAAAAAACGTATTACATTTCAAAACAGCTAATTTATCTGGAATCCAATGTAATGAGAAAGTACATCTCACACAATACACATTTCAAAAGTTCGCCTAACGAATTGTGTGCCGATCGTGCTCCTGAGATTGTTCTAATATCATCATTGATGCAATTTTAACCTTCGTGTTTTGAAAAATAAATGTATAAAGGACAAAATCCGAATCACTTGCGCTAAAAATCCATTTCAACATTTCCATTAGGAACGTAGGGCGAGTGGTATGCTGAAATAAGCCAAGCCATGTCAGCCCCATTATGCTTTTGGACTTCCAGTAGAAGAGGGAAGAGACATTCTCTTACCAGCATGTGCTCAGAGCTCAGGACGGGCTGGAAGCCCACAAAGGAGATCTGCATGGAGAGGATTGTGCCAACGCAGAACAGCGTGCTGTACGCCACGTACAGGCGATGTGAGTAGCGCCCCGTCACCATTAGCGCCAGCACGTGCATCGGGATCAGGTTGATGAGGAACACGTAGCCTCCCCACGAAGACACCTAAACAAATAAAATACATATTTATATATCGGCCAAGGATCTTTCTCTCAGATAGATAATAGAAACAGGGGGAAATATGGTACGTTGGTGAGTCCATTCATTGGTTCAAAATAATTGTACAAAGACGCAAAAGCTAGAGAGACTAGAAAAGTCAATCCGGCGTGAATTCCTTGTAAATTGATGTCTGACCATTCCTTGCTCTTCTTTCCAAAGCTTTTAGGAAAGAAAATTGTAAAAGAAATATGTCAATGATATATTTTAGAAAATATTATAGAAAACTAAACAAAATCCGCTCTTAGCAGATATTCGTGATATTCTCTATTATGTACACCCAATTTTTGGGAAACAAAGACGCCAACAGAACTTGTCGAGACGTACAATACAACGCTTTTGTTTCTATTAAACAAATATGCTCCGACAACGTCAAAAACACGTAAAGTTCGGAAGTCTGACGGCTGGTTTGATGACGAATGCCGAAACCAGAAAAGACTTATGCGGAAATTAGAGAGGTCATATAGGAAAAACTCTGCAGTAACTTCGAGAGATGAGTGGATCCTTGCTCAAAAACAGTACATGAGCAAAATAAATTCCAAAAGATCAGAATACTGGAATGAAAAGGTTGACTCTGAGCGAGCCAATCCACGGCGTCTCTGGAACTCAATAAAGACTGTTATTGCCGAAGTCGCAGTTCCAACTAAAATAGATATTACCCCGGATGCCTTTTTTCGGGAAAAAATTGAAACCATTCGTGCCTCCACATCTCACGCCCCTCTGCCAATATTCACTATCAATTCTAAAGGAAATTTGTCGTCCTTCAAACCTACAACGCTTGAAGAAGTAAAAAAGATAATTTCAAGTTCGCCAAATAAGCAGTGTAGTCTTGATCCTATACCAACTTGGTTATTAAAAAAATGTGTCAATGTCTTAGCTCCATTCCTAAATCATGTTTTCAATAAATCTCTCAGTACAGGTGATTTCCCTGAACCACTAAAATCAGCTGTAGTTACACCAATACTAAAAAAGTCACAACTAGACTCTGATAACTTAGGTAATTTTCGACCCGTCTCAAATCTACCTTTCGTGTCAAAAATCCTGGAGAAAATTGCTGCTACCCAAATAACCAGCCACTTGAATTCAAACAAATTATTAACAAATCGACAATCCGCATATAGAAGGTTTCACTCAACAGAAACCGGACTTCTTCGTATGCTGTCAGATATAACTCTAGCCATAGAATCAGGTAAGTTAGCACTTATCTCACTCTTAGACATGAGTGCAGCGTTTGACACGATTGAGCACGACTTCCTCATTAAGAGATTAGAGGAAACATTTGGTTTGAGTTCCGATATCAAAAATTGGCTGGCGTCATATTTATCCAATCGCTTACAAGCCGTGAAGGTTGGAAATAAACTCTCAAACTTCGCAACACTTTCTTCAGGAGTGCCCCAGGGTTCCGTTTTAGGTCCACTTCTTTTCATTCTTTTTACAAATGATGTCGCCAAAATAATCGAGTCATTTGGTCTCTTGTCACACTGCTACGCTGACGATCAGCAAGTTTATTTTTACTGCACTCCAAACGAAGTCAACAGTCTCAAAATCCGTGTAGCTGAATGCCTAGAAGCAATAACTCGTTGGATGTCTTCAAACAAGCTAAAGCTGAACCCATCTAAGACTGAGTTTCTCTGGGCGGCCACAAACAAACGCCAACATTTCATAGACGATTTGCCTATTTCCATTTCCGGCAGCGATATTATTCCCAAGACAACCGTCAAACTTCTTGGCGTTAATCTAGATTCAGACTTTTCGCTTAAAAGTCAAATAAATAGGACTGTAAGCACCGGTTTTTTTCACTTAAGACAACTCAAGTCCGTCGGAAGAAATCTTCCTACAGAGGTGACAAAACTACTAATCAACTCTTACGTAGTTTCGCGGCTCGATTATTGTAACGGTATCTATGCTAGCCTTCCAAAATATCAAACTGACAAACTTCAATCCGTTTTTAACGCAGCGGCACGGCTCATAACCGGAGTCTCTAAATATTCACACATTTCAGAACACCTTCGTAACCTTCATTGGCTCAAGTGCCCTGAAAGAATCCAGTACAAATTGTGCTGGATGGTGTTTAAATCAATCAATGAAATGGCCCCACCTTATATCTCTGAACTATGTGTCCCGGAAAATACTGGTCCGAGGCAGTCAACCCTTAGATCAGCAACATCATCAGCTATAGGCAGACTAATGGAACCTAAACGCAAGCCAAATACAAAGTTTGGAGATCGCGCTTTTGGAGTATCTGGGCCTAAGGCTTGGAATAAACTCCCTCCGGAACTAAGATGCATAACAAGCCCAACAGAATTTAGGTCCAAATTAAAAACCTACCTTTTTGGGCTCTCATATCCTTAATTTAATTAAACCTATCTGAGAGTATCATACTTTTATTTTCCATGATATGTCTTAATTACACTTTTATAATTAATTTTCTAATTACTTGAATCTTTGCACATCAATCTGTCTCGTTACGAATCACATTTAGGAAGATCAAATCCTTGTACTACTGTACCGCCCACTATAAAATGTTGCTTTTGATTTCCAAAATACACTCATCAAAGAATGTATTTTATACTAATATTAAAATATATTTCAGGATTAAACACATATAACAAGTGTACACAATAATGTCCTCTGCGTGCGAACTATATCTAAATTTCTTAATAGACAATAAACAGTGTTAATTTCAAGCGACCTCCCAGGTAAGTATGGTCCTGTATACATTTTTAAAAAGCATCGCGTCCATTGATCGAGACATTGTACATATATTTTCTTATAAACCGGTGGATGCAATTTTTAGCCATTAGTTGTTTTAATTGTTTGTCTAGTTTGTAGTTTTTCTAGATTTTAGAAATGTATTGTAAATTTGTACAGCGCCCTTGAGGTGATTTTTCACAAAAACGGCGCTATATAAATCATCCAATTATTATTATTTTATTATTAAAAAAGTTAGTTACACATCAAATCAGAATAATTTATTAAAATAAGGGTTGAAATGTCCTCTAGGAACTGAGGATAAGGGCACAATATTGTAGTCTATTGAGAAAGTCAAACGTATGCGACTTTAGACTTGGATGAGTATCTCTTCACCTTCTTAACTTACTCCAGAATCAAATATCTAAATTATAAATTCTATAATTAGTGAATTACTTGCACTAGCAAATCAACATATTTAACAACTTTCATTCTATTAGTGTTTTACAAAATACTAAAGGGTATCGCAACAAACTTGTCCATCTTCAATATTTTGAATCAGCTGTCCAAAATTACAAGCATTTTTTTAATGTTCTTTTGCCGACAGTCTCCAGCAAGAGGTGCCCAAATTTTTATATTCAATTTCTCTGGTATCAATTAAACCCGAGGAAGTTAAATTATGTTTAAAAAACCAAAAGCCCAACAAGGACCGGTTGGCATCATCGTGTTAGAAACTTCTTGGTTTTGTGATAAAAATAAGTAACCAATTTTCCAAGCCCAAAGCAATCACATTGATGTTCAGCTGCATTATATGATCAAAACTAGGATAAGCTTTCGCTGTTTGGACTCCATACCTCCAAAAATACATACAATTATTGGAACAAATCCAAAAAAGCTTCTAAAGTATCTTTATAGGAGAATAGCCGCCATATAGGCATCACGTGGATTTGCTCTCTGAAACATATTATGAAAGTCTCCAATCTGGAAAGAATGGGACCCTTGCAGTAACAGCTTTTAAAATTATAAACTATTACATTGACAGCCCATACCTCTTGGAATGCTATAAATTGTTCGTAACGAACAAATACGGCCAGGGTCGACACCACAGCCTGCTGCGTATTCCACATGGCAGAACAAGAGGTATGATGCTGCTAAATGATATCTCTAGGTCTCTTAACATTTTCAACATTGACCTTGAAGCTTTCAAGAGTCATTTTTTTCATTTAGTCATGTCATTTTCATGTTAAGGTATAAGTACCCGACCCCCTGCGAATTGCGAACAAATTGGAAAATGGATGGATTGGCCTTCCGGCTAAAAATGTTGCTAAAAGCAATATATTTATGTAATTTTATTTAAGTTTTCCGAGTTTAAGGTTTTTTGGTCTACTGAATAAAAAACGTAACATCAGATTGCCGCCTTAAAATTATACGACTCATCGTATATGACAAGTTAATTGGTAATTATAAGATGTGTGGTAAGCTCACCATGTAGAAGTAGGCGAGGGCTGCCATGGTGGCCCACAGGATGGTGCCGGTATTGACGGCCTTGATCCAGAAGTAGTATGTGAGCAGCATGCAGAATATGGCGATGCCCTCGTTGTCGTAGCTCCCCGCCACCGAGCGCGAGATGTAGCCCGGCACGATGGCGATCATGGCGGCCGCCACCAAACCCGCACCAGAGTCCTGCGCACACACATTGTATAGTCAACCAACCACTACTCTAATATCCAGTCATCTAGGAGATAGAGATACATTACAAAATAGGCATAAATAATATCATTCATACAATTTGTGGGGAATTTTGTCAAAGTTTGTACATTGCGTTTTTGTCTTGGTTAGTTAAATACAACTGTTGAACCTGTTTATATTTTTAATTAATTATATAGATCAAAAGGTAGTGTGTTTTACTATGTCCCATTTCTGCATTCAATGAAACAAAGTCTGATTTCGAAATTAATTTTAGGTATAAGACTAATTTGGTGGTTTGTGAAATAACTTATATAATATATTTTTGTAACATTTACATATTTTATGTAAGTTTTGACCAGCTTTGAAAAAAAATAGTAGAAACAAGCGTAGAAATCCTATTTTTTGTTACGACTTCATTTTCATTCAAGCGCAAAACAAAATAGGGGAATTCTTGCAATTCACTTCAGGCGGTGTTGCCAGTTGCTGCAGTGATCAAGATGACATTATTATACATTCATTTAACAGGTCGCGTGCGGTTGGCACGCCCTATAGCCGAATAGAAAATAAAATAAAAAACTTTTCGATATGCGATTTTAAACCTTATGTATAAAGAAAATGTATGAAGAACAAGGTCAGAATCGCTTGGGGCATTCTTGTTCTTGACGTAACAGATATAAGGAACACACCTAGCCACTCAAATAATTGTCTTTGGACATTTTTATGACTTTGGAAATGGGCATTTCTGCCGCGATTCGAGCTGTCAAACTTTGAGCGTCGCGTGTCATAAAAAGATTGATAAACCTATCAATTTGTCTAATAAACGCAAGTAAAGTTGTTTGTAAGCGTAGTTTGTTGTTCAAGGAACGTATTTCGGTAAATATTATATACCAAAGCATAAAATTAACCCACAAAATTTACGTCAAAAGTCAAAACATCGCGAAATTTTCGAGTTTCATCCGCAAACACCGAGGCGTTCAACCGGTTAAAGAAAGGGGACTCACCGGTTTCGTCACAGAATGAGTAATGAAAAATTCCGTACTCATTTCAATCGGTCGGAATCATAGGTGCGACAAAAATATGAAATGAAATGGTTAAAAATTTTACAAGATATTATAATTTATGAAATTTTGCCGCCCCTTAAAAATATAATATCTGTGTGATAGGTATTAATGAATGGCACTCGTCTTCCGAAAGTCAGTAGACCCAGACCCAGCGGGTAACACAGAGTTGAGGGTCATACCTTGAGCTCCTTGGTGAGCAGGTAGGTGACGATGGTGGTCAGCGAGGAGAAGAAGGGAGCGAGGAAGACGCACACGTTCCTAATGTCGATGGTGATGTTCAGCGCCCACATCAGGTGGTACAGCGCCGCCGACGTCACCATCAGTCCGGGGTAGATGGTTCCTAGACACATTCACACACGTACATTTACACATGTATCATGACATCGAGGGATATTAGAATTGTACAAATTGTGAAGCTAAAACAGAAACTAAAAGATCAAAAATAAAATTTCCATTTTCTTGTTGGTAAATTAGGGAGACATCGGAAATTTACCTTTCCAAATGAACAACGTCAATAAACTTGAAAAATCATGCATCTAATATTTAAACAAAAGAAACACATTTCAAATACAGAATTATTAATTAAATAAAAAAAATTATGGTTATAGGCAGGTTTATTGCCTGTCATCATTTCCAATTTAGAAAATTTAAAAGCAAATTTGAGTTCATTACGCAGGAATATTTCATATCACACACAACCTCACAGACAACCGAAATTTGTTTGGCCCCGCGTTGCTGTGGCTAACGAAACAAAACGCCATCTGTTAATTTGTATGCAAATCAAACACACCGCCCGCTTGCCTGCCCGCTCAGACATTCTTATATATTTCAACCAATTAACACAAAACCTTGACAAATTATATACATAAACCCTCCTTGGGAATCACTCTATCTATTAGTGAAAACCACACAGTAGTTTTTGAGCTTATCGCGAACAGACAGACAGACAGACGCGCCGGAGGACTTTAATTTATAATATGTAGAGATTCACATTGTTGGTTTTTATTTCGATAGAAAAACGAGTATGTATGTGATTTTTGCACACATTCACATTGCAATTGTAGGTACAGGGGCAAACCTCTATAAACAGGTACCATTTCTTAATTGGGCAAAACCCAGCAAAGGCTGCTACAAGATTTAGCAGCAAAAAAAACATGCAACAACGGTTACCTGCTGGTTATTATTATTATAAACGTAAGAATAAAAAAATATATGCAAAAACAAAAAAGAATAAAATTAATGTGGCGTTAAATAGCAAACAAATGAATATTTTTTATGACTTCCAGTGGGCACATAATAAAAGTAAAAAATTAAAATTTTACACTTGTATTTAATAATATTATTAAGCCATCCCAAATCTAGTTAAAACGATTGATAACATGGATGTTTGGAAAACTAGATAAGTTTTCTGATAAGAATAAAATACATGTTGCATTTTAACTCCCAGCTATTCTTTCTCAGATTTTTTATAAGTAGCTTAGAGTAGTAGTTTTAGATACCGATTTTTGACTGCATAATATTCTAAAAAACGTCACAGGAGTTGCTGATTAGAAATTGCACAAAAAGATTTTGTACAAATAGGACTACCTACACCATAAATACTTTGTAAAAGAAAATATTATGCACATTGTTATGAAGTATTTTTATAAAAAATGTAAACACAAACCTCCAATGATTCTCCCCAGGGGGTACCATGCTCGGTCATCGAACCAATTGTGGAAACTGTAGAAACCTTCTTCCACCAGGTATCTGGTGGTTCTGTAGTTGAAATAGGGATCAAACTCGTGAATAACACTCTCAAACCTCAACACTGAGAACAGCCTGGTGGCAAATGCTGAAAACGATACAAGAATAAAATTAATTGCTATCTAGTTAGATTATCTCTTGCGATTGTATAATGTGGAATTTATTGGCCACGAAAACACTGTTTTAGAGGGTTATTTTAAAGGATGCAGGCGCATTATACACCGCTTGAATAATTTCTGTACTCACATAATATCGCCGCTATAGATAAAATTGATAGTTTGAGGAGCGTTTCTTGTTTATCAGACGACATTCGAAGCCCTTTGGGCTTCGAAGTAACTTCAACTGTCATTCCAGGGATTCTGAAAACGTAAACTTTACATTAAAATAACGCGAGGGCACTGTTATTGTGTATGAATCATTTTCCAGCGGAATTATCTTTAATGCACACATAAAAATATTTATTTGTCTTACTTTTATTAATTTATCCACGATTAAATACCGGCCAAAAAGCCGGTCGACAAACATCAGCGTGGCAAAACCACAAACTATTTACATAGAAAAATGACATTTTTATTTCTCATGTTGGGTAAACTTCTGTGGTAGTTTGATAGCATGGAAGTACGAATACACAGTTTACCAATAGCAAGCTAGGGATCAAACAAGCGAAGTTTGTTATTGGGCCTAATATTCAATATGGCCGAAAGCAGCAAATCGTAGACGTCAACGTATTTCGTGTGTCTTTGGTTTATTTTTTGGAAATCCGCCAATCGAATGTAATGTAATTTATAATCGCGATGACACTTCTGAAAACTATTTATTCGAAGGAATTTAATCGAAGTGTTGGAAATTGAAACCGATGCCACCGCGGAGTTGGGAGTATACATTTTCTTCAGACTGTCGGGGGAAGACATTAGACAATTTTTCTTTTTTTGATTTTTTATTTTGTTATTTTTTTATTTTTTTCGTATCTACAATTACGTCATTGATAATTAAGCAGTTTGACGAAGAGCATACAGTTTTGTACTGTGCCAAACAGCTTGATGAATGCGTCAAGCCGTTTGATACACGGCAAACGGCTTGAACAAAAAAAGGCATTTAGTGGGTTCGGTTTATTTATGCATTTAGTGCATCGATCTTTGCCGCGCGCACTGTTAGACAGTTCTTGTTAAAAATGAAAGTTATAATCCAGCTTCTGCACGTATTCCAGTTGTGTGACTGATGGACACTATGCTTTCCAAAATGTTGGCTAAAGGAGCAATACGACATAATACTCCAAAAAAATTAGTATAATTTAATTAAATATCGATTAAAATAACGGCCCCACCACTACTTGTTGACCCACCACTATTCCGCCGACCCAATGTTGCCATTTACACGATTTAGTTCATTTATGATGACAACTCAGAATCAACTCAACTCAACACCTCTTTGAAAAGCCATTCTGAACAAAAAAATTGAAAAATAGCCCATAGCTGTGGGCGTAGACACGGTGGGGCAAGGTGGGGTGTTTGCCTAACCTAACCTATAATCAATTCTTAATATATTTTTTCATCACTTTTAATGACTTTTCAAAGGAGGTGTGGAGTTGAGTTGTCCCCGGTCACCGTTTTTACCAGCCATTAAGTTTTCATGGGTTTTTTAGGTCATTTCTACGTGAACACGGCATAGTTTTTTACCGGTCACCAAAAATATGAAAATGAAATTTTAGTAAACTTTCAAAATCACTGGACACACATAATGGGAATATTTTTTTGAAAAAACCTTTCTTATTTTACTATAAAAGACAATTTTTTGCATTTGGGGTGATGGAAAATAGTGCATTAAAAATTTTAATTTTATGTACTTAATTTAACTTTGTCAATAAGTAATATTAAAACATCGGTAAAAATAAATTAATATACTAATTTTGTAGGTAACTTTAATTAGGTACCTACCCTGACCGCTGTAAAATGTAGAATAAACATAATTGGAGTAGTGGAGGAATTTTTCTCCCTCATCTCATCGACCCGAAAAAAACTTATTTTTTAAATCTAAGAAACAGTTAGACCTGTGCCACACACAGCTATAAAAGATAATTTGGCTTGCCCTATTTCAGCATATCGCTCGCCATATATTCCCATTGGGAATTTCGGCGAAATACGCCAAGCCCATGATCTTTTATAGCTGTGTACGGCACAGGTCTTATTTATTTTCTAATAAGTAGGTACCACAAATTAAACTTAATAACGGTAAAAAAGCTCTTTCATAAAAAAATATTTCTATTGCTTGGTGTTTTTTTCTAAAACATTATTTTTTCCTACTATTGTTAAACTTTCCTGCCATTGCAAAACAAAGGAAAACTATAAAATGTAAAGAAAAAAAAAAAGCATTACAGATTCTAATTGGGTAACCATTATTTTCTTATTTATATTCTCAATAAAAAGCTTAAAAAAAACAATTTTTTTTTATCCTTCAAATCATCACTGCAGCGGAGTAAAGAATGTCGATCTACACAGATATAGAAACAACCTGCTATAATAATATCACACCCTCCCGTAGGGGCATGCAGAGGGGACAAACTGCCACCCAACCCTATTTTGGCACACACCCCTTGTTTCATTAACATTCATCCATATATTCCATTATTTAGATTCTTGACATGTCCCAACTTATTTGATTTGCTTAAGAGTTAGTATAAAAGATTGTTTTCAATAAAACTCAGTGTATTTTTTAACACAGCTTATTTATTTAAAATACTTTCAAACATAATACAAACATGTGCATAGTTTTGGTGTTATTAATTTCATCTAAAGTTGGTTTGTTAAAATTATTTAATTCATATTGAAGTAATTAAATTAATTGGTCAGTATAATAATTTAATTACAAAGAAATATAATTTTTTAATCCCACTGACCCCAAGACTCAGGGAGGGGTTTGTGTCTCAAGTGCGTAACCCCTAACCCGGCAAGGAGGTGATATCTGTATTAAATAATATCTTATGCAAATTGCCCTCTAGATTCTAGATAATGAAGCTTTTGCTTCGTAATATTGACAATGTTATGTTTGTAAAGTTTTTTCCCTGATATTTACATTCAAAGTTTTGTAAGCAGCCGGCAGCCATTTAATTTCTTCAAAATGGCGTTGGGAATGTAAAAAATGCAAAGTGGCCCTTCACCTCCCCGAGTGCTTTAATACTATTTTTTTTAGTTATAAGTACATAATATATAAATAGATAAAAATATTTTTTTTTTTCTCTGACATTGTCATCATATGGCCCCAATCAACGCCATTTTGTTTTTTTGACATCTGAAAAGTTTCTGTTGAATGCGGATTCAAGGTGCGTTTCAGCTTTCTATAAAATTGTAATAAGCAAGCTTAACAACATGAAAGTAGACCCCCTTCCCCCTTCCGCTCATCACAATTTATTCAAAGGATGAAAGGACCTAGAATTGGCATTTAACTTTCAACTTAAAACCTGTTAAATGCCAGGGAGGAAACGACTGAAGTTTTGAAAAAAAAAACTGCGAAAAATCGCAAAGTTTTGACTTTGACGTAATATTTTGTGCTATCGTATTGTATATTATATTTACTGAAACACATTCCTTGAACAATAAACTATGCATAAAAACAACATTACTTGCGTTTATTTGATGAATTTATAGGTTTTACGATCTTTTACACGAGAATGACGTTAACTAATTTGACAGCTTAAATACCGGGCAAAAAGACACCCGGATGCCATAGAGAATTTAATACAAATTATTCCGAGTGGCTAGGTGTGTTTACAGTAACTCATACGTCAAGAACAAGAATGCCCCAAGCAATTCTGACCTTGTTCTTCATACGTTTTCTTTATATATAAGGGTTAAAATCGCATTCCAAAATAAAAAAATTTATTTGGCGCACATCCGGCACAGTAGGCATTAAAACAAAAAGCGCTGAATGGCCATTTGATGATTTTGTCACACATGAATTTCTGCAAAACAACTCAGAAGCCTTAGATTTAGTGCATCAATGCAGATTTCAATTTTTGGTACAAAATTAATTCAGGGGTAATTTTATAGCTTAACAATTCAGGGGCCAATGGGTTTAATATATTTATGTAATACAAGAGTCTTTCTTATGCATAATAATAACAATAAAAATACATTTCGTAATACAGTTGATTCTGCTTAATTGGGTCACATCGGTCACATTGGGTCTCAACAGGACATATGTATTACCTGAAAAATTAGCAAAGTTTGTGATACAATTTTTTTTTCTAAGCTTTTTTATATGTTCATATGCATTTATTCGAGTTCTCTCAAATGTGTTTCATTAAACTTAAAAAATATCTACTATAAGTACAAATATCGTTGCTGGGCGTGTAATAACTCCATGTGATTTTTTTTTATTTCGCAGGAAAGCGAAAAACACATTTTTAAGCAGGAACTTGAATGGAGACTTCCATTTATTTTTATTTATTGTGGACATTAATAAAATCAATGTTAATATAAACAAATATTATTAGGAGATACCCCTTCATTTTTCTGCTTCAAAGTTGTTTTTTTTTCACACTAAAATATATTTTTTTCACATTATTAATTACTTTAATTACAATCCCAAAAAATTGGCTTTCCTCTCCTCAACTGCACTGCATACCGCTCGCCCGCCCTTCTTAACTAAAATTCGTTTACCTAGATATGTTTGGCATCGACTTCAGATCGGATTTGTCTCAATTAAACGGAATGGTGTCCCAGATTGGATGTATATTGAGGTAGAACCTGCAGACAAGCAGCCATGTGGCAGCTTCGCGGGATTACCTATTTAAATTGCCAATTTTATCTGTATTTGTTAAGTATGTTTTTGTTGGAAATAATAAAAAAAAAAAAAAAAATTAAAAAAAAAAAAAAAAAAAAAAAAGATAACTAAAGTAATTTAGTTACAAGTTTACAGTTTTTTTATTTAGTTTCTGTTCCTTGGGTTTTGTCCCAAATAACCACTGACTGTCCCAATAAACCAGTGATTCAATTAAGCAGAATCGATTGTACCTAAAGATATGTAATACAAGAGTCTTTGTAATACATAATAATCATAAAAATACATTTCATAATACATACATAATTATGAATATTTAAGGCACTTTGGAGAGCGTAAAAAAGTGGCTGAGATCGGGATGCTTTCCAGATATTGACATGTTAAATGTCCAATCAGAGCAATTTTTGTTTTTTGACATTTGAAAGGTTCTCGTTAAATGTCGATTCTAGGTCTATTTCACCACTCGAGCGATTGGTTATCTGAAAACAATACTTTCTGTTTGTGGGCACTACAGGGGTGTTCGGGGCTCGGCATTTCGGAAGTTAAAGCTAATAAATCCATCCACATTTCATTGTTTATTCTATATTTGCAGGTCACATAAAATTTAAAAAAATATACAAACGCATGAAAATTTGTAGGCTAATTACCAGAAATCGCCCTACCTCATATTTATGTGGGGCAATATTGAACACTTCTATAACTGCATGTTGTCTATAGTCAGACTTGAAAAAAAATTTACATGTAAAGATGCTCAATTCTTAGTTTGATAACAGTTTAAAAATGTCAGTTCGCCAATGTCAAAATTGAATGTATTGAATTCAAATACTTATAACATTTAAAACAAAGTATTACATTGGAAAGATACATTATTCATAAACAATTACCATTTAGAATCGGCATTTAACGGGACCTTCAAAATGTAAAAAAAAGACAAAATGGTGCTGATTGGCCATTTGATGAGAATGTGACATTTGAATTTCTGCAAAATATCCCGACCAAACAGAAATTAAACTTTAAAATAAAAATATTATTCTAGTAAATCACGAGTCCAAAAAATAACAGATTTATCATTTCAAATAAATTATTAATAATTATAATGTAGTAACTATATTATAGTACACTTTTTAATTATATAATAATTTATTGTGCGGGAAAATTATTGCTTTTTATAAAATTTTGGTCCATCAGATCCTAACATATATAAAAAAGTATTGTCACAATATCTAAAACAGTAAACCTAAATATTGAAGTACAAACATTAGATAATTAAAAATATAAGTTTATTATTTGGTGCTGTTATAAATAATTAATATCTTAATACTAAAAATTAAAACTGTATATACGAGGTGTGGCTAGTAACTAAAGAGACTGAAGCTGGAAAACATTTTATTTTGATTTCATACATCATTATCACCTTCAATATACACGCCTCCCCTATCCCTACAGGGCGCCATGCAAATCTTTCATTGTTCGAAACAGTGCTGGAAGTCTTCTTCTTTCAGCTCCTTCAGGACGCGTGCTGCTTTCTCTTTCATAGCTTCAAAGTAGTTAGATGCAAATCTTGTTCCTTTTAACCTCTTAAATGCCACGGGAGGAAACTCGAAAATTTCGCGATGTTTTGACTTTGACGTAATATTTTGCGGATTTATTTTATGCTATCTTATATAATATTTACCGAAACACGTTCCCTGGACAATAAACTATGCTTACAAATAATATTACTTGCGTTTATTTGACAAATTGATAGTTTTATCGATCTTTTCATGACATGTGACGCTCAAAGTTTGACAGCTCAAATCGCGGCAGAAATGTCATTTCGAAAGTCATAGATATGTGCAAAGATGATTATTTGAGAGGCTAGGTGTGTTCCTTACATCTGTTACGTCAAGAACAAGAATGCCCCAAGCGATTCTGACCTTGTCCTTCATACATTTTCTTTATACAAAGGTTTAAAATAGCATCTCAAAAAATTTTTTTTTTTTTTATGGCGCGTCCTGGGCGCGCAATCGGCAAACCAGAGGTTAATGCAGATTTCACTTTAGGAAACAGACAGAAGTCGCACGGCGTAAGATCTGGCGAATAAGGCAGCATAAAGTGTCAGTACGACATTTATGCGAGCTTCTTGTTGTTCAAAGCGAGAATTTTAGGCACCATTTTGGCACTTGCATGTTAAAATTGTTATGTAAAATTTGCCTTACGCGTTCTTTGTCAATTCCTACATTTTCAGCAATCGCGCAATTACTTAACCGAAGGTCAGATGGAATCAGATTAATGATTTTTTCAATATTGTCATCCGTTTTTGATGAAGAAGGTTGACCCGGGCATGAATTATCTTCAATGTCTTCTAGGTTTGAGAATAAAGTTAAATCAACACCTCTTTGAAACGTCATTAAAAGCTAAGAAAAAAATAATTTAAAAATAGCCAATAACCCTAACCTAACGTAACCTATTTAACCAATTTTTTATAATTTTTTTTAAGATCTGGCGAATAAGGCAGCATAAAGTGTCAGTACGACATTTATGCGAGCTTCTTGTTGTTCAAAGCGAGAATTTTAGGCACCATTTTGGCACTTGCATGTTAAAATTGTTATGTAAAATTTGCCTTACGCGTTCTTTGTCAATTCCTACATTTTCAGCAATCGCGCAATTACTTAACCGAAGGTCAGATGGAATCAGATTAATGATTTTTTCAATATTGTCATCCGTTTTTGATGAAGAAGGTTGACCCGGGCATGAATTATCTTCAATGTCTTCTAGGTTTGAGAATAAAGTTAAATCAACACCTCTTTGAAACGTCATTAAAAGCTAAGAAAAAAATAATTTAAAAATAGCCAATAACCCTAACCTAACGTAACCTATTTAACCAATTTTTTATAATTTTTTTTAAGATCTGGCGAATAAGGCAGCATAAAGTGTCAGTACGACATTTATGCGAGCTTCTTGTTGTTCAAAGCGAGAATTTTAGGCACCATTTTGGCACTTGCATGTTAAAATTGTTATGTAAAATTTGCCTTACGCGTTCTTTGTCAATTCCTACATTTTCAGCAATCGCGCAATTACTTAACCGAAGGTCAGATGGAATCAGATTAATGATTTTTTCAATATTGTCATCCGTTTTTGATGAAGAAGGTTGACCCGGGCATGAATTATCTTCAATGTCTTCTAGGTTTGAGAATAAAGTTAAATCAACACCTCTTTGAAACGTCATTAAAAGCTATGAAAAAAATAATTTAAAAATAGCCAATAACCCTAACCTAACGTAACCTATTTAACCAATTTTTTATAATTTTTTTTTCATCACTTCTAATGACTTTTCTGAGGTTCTGAGTTGGTTTCATTCTGACTTGTCCGGTCACCGTCTTCTCGGCTATCTTGAAAACGCTTACCATTCAAAAACACATGCATGTGATAAACGGTGACCCGACAGTTGATCCTCAAAATGATATTTACTATAAAATTATAAATTTTGGTGCATTATTTACCAATTTCAAATGTAAAAGATATTCAGTTCAAAGGAATTTATACAGTGTCGATTTTTTGTACTTATGCGCTGGTACGTACAGTATATAGAGAAGCAGATTTTTCCTTGATGCATTTGAATGAAAACATGTTTTATTCTTTTGCTATTCGGCGGTAAATACTCTCTGCACATCCTTACGGGTCACTTAGTTTATTTTGTGTAATTATGTAACATATTTTCCCTAAAGCGACTGCACATTGTATATAATTGGGAGGGGACGAAGTGTCATGGAACCGCGATAAACATTCATTGCCGTACACTTCTTTCAATAAATTATAAGTTTCAGTAGCGATTTATCCAAGTTTCATGTGAAATTTCACAACAATGCGTTGCTCTATTGTTATACTAGCGAAACAAAAAACAACTAATGCGAACGAAGGCTACGGCTATACGGATTTGTTTAGAGAAGTGAGAGATACTACATTTGAAAGAGAAGGTTTCACGCTAAACAGCTGTCGGTCGCTGGCATTTGGCGCACGCGCACTTCTTCTGTAACAGCGTCAGTCTCGTTATTTAATAGCCACACCTTGTATATATTATAATTCTTCCTTTACCCATCCTTTATAACATTATGAATTTTATTATTGCAGAAATAAATATTAATTCATATTTTTAACCTAAACATTAATCCAAAAGTTAGTTTACTGTTTTATTTCGCTTTAAGGCTTACATATAATACAAACATTAGATGGCTGTTATTCATCACTAAGATTGTATCATAAACAAAAGAAACAAGAGAGATGGGCCATGAACCATGAAAAGTGTCACCAACATCGTTCGCCCATTCTACTGTAATAAAAGTTATGCGTTTGTTTCTACTTCCAAAACAAACGCATAACTTTTATTGGATCCGTCGCCTTGATATCAATGCAGATTGGTTGTATCTTGGAGACAGGCGGCACGCCTACATGCCATATATCCCCTTGTTTCTATAATCTATGGGTTGCATACAGGAAAAAAAATCTTGTAATATTTGCTTCTAAGTTTACCTCTATTTAGTAGCAAAATTTTCACATAAAATTAAACAAAAATTGGACGCATTGTTATCAAATATGCAAACTTTTTATTTTATATTCAACACAATTTAAATAGGATATTAAAATAAAATATTATGCTTGTGTAAAAATGCCTGAATACAAAGCTGCCATCACAATTCACAACTGCTCACTAGAAGCTCCTAGAAGCTTTTATAAAAATAGATTTTAGAAAAATTATATTAAAGAGTTAACAAAATAATTGGGAAAATATTATAAGCTGCCTGGGTTTGTACTATGAAGTAGTCTGTACTATGAAGATAGGGAACAAAACTTAAAAACAATAGAACCTCGATAATTTGAAATCCACGGGACATGAAAAATCAAATTATGAATTAACAAATTTTCGAGTAAAAAGAAATTTAAAAAAAAAAATTGCCATTAAATCGAGTTCCCCGGCCGCGCTTTCAAATCCGGGTAGGTTATTCGTTAAATTCGTAAAAATAGGACGTATTCCCATGAAAATCGTTAATTCAGATATTTGAAGATTTTAATAAAAAGACGATATATTTCCACATAAATCAAAAAAAATTTGAGGCCGATATCCAATGCAGTCGGCTCTTTAAAATTAGACATTCAAAAGTAAATTCGTAAAAATATGATATATTTTTGTGTAAATTGAAATTTCGCTGCCAATTCGTCGCCTCAGTTTTTATTTGTCCAACAGACTATTTTAGTTTTAGTTCAATCTCCACTTTAAAATTAAAAATAGAGTATAAAAAGGTAAAGTTAACCACTTAATTGAGAATTATGTAAACTAATGAGACCTTTACCTTTACGGAAATAGCTTTATCTTAAACACCTTTCATAATGTTTCATTGAAATAATGAAAGAAAACCTTCTCCTCCTGTAAAATTTTCTAATGGTCTGTTGGACAAATACGAACTAAAGCGATGAATTACTGTTGTGGCCGGCTCTTCAAACTCAGATAGATATTTGAAGTAAATTTGAAAAACAATGCGACATTCAAGTGTAAAGTGCAAATCGATTCAGATTTACACAACAATAATACGAATTAGGACAATGTATAACCCCATAGATCAACAAATTACGGCGTTTTACTGCCACAGCTGTAAATCAGAATCAAATTTACAAAATTATTTGAAAATAAAATTAATTTTTTCAAAATACAAGGACAAACTTGCACGGAAAAAATAAATTTTGATGTACAAATTTCGAATTAAAAAACATTTTGTCTGAAATTTTTTTTCTGGGGATATTTTTGGCAAAAATTTCGAATTACGAATTTTTAGATAAATCAGGGTTCGAATTAAGGGGGTTCTACTGTACCCTATTATAAATTTGCTAAGAGTGCTTCATATTCTCTGCCTACATTTGTAAGGACGGGGAGATGATATTATGTTATAAATAATTTGTCTATCCCTTTCCATGAAAATAATGAATTAAGTGCATATTTTTAATTGAAAAGCCGTGATGAAATAACTAAAATATTCCTATTTATATAATTGGGTCTACCTTGCAAATGCATCGAAAAACTTAAAATAAATATTTATTATAAAAACTTTCACAATATACAAAAATATAATTTAATCCTTCCGTCAGAATGTTAACTTTTAATAATTTATTAGCAAAGGTTTGTTTAACGCTGCCGCTTTTAATATCCCTTTAATTACTATTATTATTATTTAAGAAATAAATTACTCTTCGAGCGGAGGTTGAGTTGTGGCGCTTCCGATGACTTCCATCCACCTGGAAACAATAATTAAATTCTATATTTTTATATTACGTAACTCCACAAAGGCCTGAGTCATATTTGGGGAGTCTGTGTAGAGGGTCTTTTTGAGGGAAGGTTGGAGTGAACATGGATCTTGAAGATACTCGTAGGAGGCTGGCAAATTATTCCACATTCGAGTCGTTGAACACAAGAAAAGAAGTACAAGCGATTAGTTCTCACAGTGCACCGGTGCTGAAGGGATCAATGACCCTAGTTCCTCAGAGCATCTTCCATTGAAATACCGGAAGAACAAGGGCAGCATTCCCACTTGACAAATGTGCTTCAAAGATTGCAATCTGTTTGTTAAGATCGGGGAATCTATCAAATGGACCGCCCATTTCTGCAGAATCAAGGGAGTTTTTTGATTAGAGGTGGCTGCCAAATTATGAATAAAAATATTGCAGGAATGGCAGCAATGCTGATCCTGCTGCAGGATTTGTCTTGACTTAAATAAATAGGTGCCCACCTTTTGAATGTGTATTCGCTCTCTGCCCTGAAGAAGTAAATGTGATTTTTGAAAACCAGCTTGAAGACATAGTCCTTGTTAATACCGTCCCTTTCGCTTGGTGTTGTTACCACGTATCTACAAATATTTAATTTATTTATTAATTTCAATCACATTTTACATATTTTAAAACACTTCAAATGTTGGCCTTTTCAACGCTATAAACGTACTAACAATCTATTACATATTGACCATAGAATAAAGAATAACACTAGAAGTGTCTTCCAAATTAATTTGAATGGAAACAAGTGTTCTATTTAGCCCAAACGCCCGGCGCTCCAACTCGCATTCACTTGCCCGAAATTGTAGATCTCCATCCCATTTGAATTTCATAAACACAGTTTTGTATGGAAATTTAAGTGACGACTAGGCAAATATTTGGATCACAAAACACGGCTACAAGGGATTTCTTGTGTTATTCTTTTCTACAACGTACAGCGTATCGATAAAACATAAAAATGTAATAAAATGGAACAATTTTTTTCCATTTTATTTTTATTTTTTGTGAATACCCCGTACAAGAATCGTATCTGCCCAACAATTACAATGGCAAATACGAGTAACACTGATTTTAGAAGAAATTATAGTACATTCAAATGTGTTACATATGTACAAATTGCAGATTGGCCGACAGCTGGTTCCGATTATAACAATAATGAGATAGATTTACCCAAGCAGGGGGAGGGATGCCAGAGGGTAGTCGTCGTGGCAGGTCTTGTAGAAGTAGAGGCAGAAGGAGGCAAACACCACCCATAGCTTCTGCCAGCCCAGAGAGTTCTTGAACTTCCTCAGCAGGTTGCCCGACAGCTGGTTCTGATTACAATATTAAATATATTAATCTTAATTAGGAATTTAACTCCACGCTCAATTAGGAATTTAAATATTTTCCTTTAAAATATGCTAAACTAAAATACTTTACACAATATTGAACCTCAAAATCAGAAATTGTTAAATAGATTATGAGAATAGCCTTTGCAAACATTAACCTTTTCATCCCGGAAAGAAAAAAAATCGCACACGATCCGAAGGGGGGTCATTCGGGTCCCTAAATTATTTTGCTTTTTAAAGGGTGTTGTTAAAAACATAATTTTGTGTATTTTGTTTTGGTAATAATTAAAGGGAAGTATATTCATAATATTTCAGTAGTCATTATCAAAATCGTTTGATAAATAAAGTCATAGTAATTAATATTCTAATGAATTAATAATGGGTATTTTTCCATAGAAAACAGAGAAGACGGGCCGTTAGCCACCACGACTCTTTGTTTCCGAATCTCGACTGGCGATTACAGCATCCATGTTCATGACTAGTTTGTTGCACAGGGTGGAGAGGATAGGAACGGGGTAACACCAGACGATCTAACAGAGACGAAGTGGGGCTGGCGAGATATTCCGCCGGAATTTGATAGAAATTATTTAAAATTTAAAAAAGTAGTAATACGATATACATTATTTAAATGCAGATTGATAACAGAATAGTTTTTCTAGGATTACCTAAATTATTGAGTATCTGGTTTAAAAAACAACTTAAATACAGCATAAAACTCTTCTTAGTGTAAGTGCGTTCCCCCAGTCCGGTACGGAAGTGTTAAACAAGATTCAACATCAAAATCAGAAATCGGTGAATAGATTACGAGAAATCATCTTTGCAAAATTTGACATCTCATTTCTCAGAACAAGGTGAAGTTAGAACCCTGTCCAACCAAAGTGAAGGTGGGTCTGTGCATGAACCTTCGTGCAGATGCGTGGCAGTTGCGTGCAGTAGTCGCCAAGATACTTGAATCATTGAGTATCGAGATCATTGAGTATCGGATGCTTGCATGTGCCTGTGGAAGAAGTCTGAAAGGTTGTAGGACGGATGATGTATATATATATATATATATATATATATATAGATTTTAATAATACTAACCTCCATAGCGGAGAACAGATGCCTCCAGGACAGGGAGGTGTTGCGGTGCCAGCAGACGTGTGAGAGAGTATTGCTTCTCTGCAGAGCCGAGCTGACTGTGTCTCCTCCGTCTGACAACTCTTCGGCAGACACAGAAGTGGATATAGAGCGGGAGAGGGGCGGTGTTTCGTGGGGAGAACTCCTGGCTTCCTCGGCAGCCATGTCCAGCTCCGTGAGCCAGTGATCACGCTCCGCCGGGTTGCTGGCACTCAGGGTCATGGCTCGCCCCCCGCCTAATGTCAAAATTAATACACTATATTATTATAAAGATGACAACAATATCATCAATGCAACACCATTAATTTCAGCACTAAAACCATTTAAATTGTTTTAAAAGGCAACACTAAGATGGTTAAAAGGAAAAATAATGTAACTTAATAAAAGCAATTTCGACTCGTTCTTGAGTTCAACAGCTCGGCTATGGAACGATTTGCCGGCATCTGTGTTTCCTCCCTCCTACAACATGGGTCTCTTCAAGACCAATGTTCATTCCTTCCTCTCCTCAAAAAGACCCTCCACACAGCATCCCAGATGACATAGGCCCTGAGGGGAATTATTTTCCTCAAGGCCTCCTGTGTGGAGTTAATGTAAAAAAAAAAAAATATTTACCACATAAATGATTTTTAGAAATTAATGGTAGGTACCTTCCGAAAGGATTTGATTCTAGAATTACAGTCCAAAGAATATTAATACTCAAACTTGTTATTTTCAACATTTTGTGAAAAATTAAATTACATTTTAGCAAAAACATGATTTTTTTTAAAGAAAAATTGAGATGTGTCATTTTTCCTCATAACGCATAACCTCACATGAAATCTACTATAATCAATTATATTATAAAAGAAAGTGTACAACATGCGTGCCGCTAAAATTCAGAAACGAGTCCCATTACGATCAAGGGAGTTATATGGTGTGGTAGCCCTTTATCCCCCATCCATGAAGAAGGTTCCCATTTTTAACTGAAGGACGTGCTTTTGAAGATTCGCGAAGATGGAAGTTTCACCCTTTAGAAATTTCTAAAGCAGTCAAGAACATTCAAGAGTATTCGAGAGCATTTCACAACATTCCAGAACATCCCAAAACATTATTGAATGTTCTGTATGGGCGGGGCTTCCTATTGATTGGTAGGGGTAAATAAAGCAAGATCCGTTGTGGGTTCAAATATCAGTTCAATCCCCTGAGCGAAGCCGGATAGCCCGGCTATTTCCTCCTAAAAATCGTTGTTGCAATAGTAATAAATAATAATTTTATAACAATTTTTTAGACTCTGTCAGTGAACTATAACTGATCATGTACAGGCTTCAGGAATGTCGGTGTTGACGGCTCTATCAGGTCAATTGGAGTGCGGATCACAATCCTCTGCCATGAGGTAATTAATAGGTAAGACTAAACAAGAAGTAATTAGTGTGACCGTATAGGGTGAAGGAGTTGATGTATTCGGCTGGTTCCACCTGCACAGAAGACAGCGGTATGACCCCGTGGACCCGGAACTGCTGCTGGGAGCTGGAGCACTTGCTCCCGTAGACCAGAATGTCAGAAAACTAAAACAATAACAGACCGTTTGTGTAAATTGGAAATTTGTACAAATAACAACAAATAAATTTGTAATAATAAGAAACAGTAATCCAGTGAAGAGTGTGAAAAAAATTCAGTGTTTTTGGTTTGAAAATTAGACGGCTTAGAATGTGTGAAGCATTTAATTAAATGAAGACACTATGAGCGAAACTCAATTGAAAATCTGGAAACAGAAAAATCAGAAAAAGATTTTGGCACCTCTGGGACTCGAACCCCCGACCTCTCGCTTTCCGGGCGAACGCGCTGTCCACTGCGCTAAGGTGTCGATATCAAATTTAGTCACTTTTAACTGTATCATAACTTCAATTAAGAACCACCCATATTATCTTCATTTTCTTAATGAAATTTTATTGGCTGCAATCTTTATGTATGATTGCAAGATTCAAACCGAACTAAATGTAATCTAGATAGTATCTGGTTAAATTTTTATCTATTTTATTTAATATGCGACATCTATTGACCTTTCTATCATAGACTTGCAGACTTAACTTCGTTGTAAGCCCGTTATATAAATTCTATTATATATTTATTTGTACAGTGCCCTTGAGGTGATTGGCTTTTATATTTTGCAATGGATTTTTTTTAGTTCTTGATCGCCAATGCAAAATTTTCACGTTGCCGAGCTGACTCTATTTTCGTAATAACTACTTGTTTTTAGCAGAATGATGTTTTTGTAAATTGTACCCTCTTACCAGACAACGCGTTTGTTTGAAAGCTGAGTTTGTCAGCTTTCTGCCATCAAAATCAGCGTTTGAAAATATGTATCAAAGGCAAAGATATCAATGTGTTTTCTGCCTTTCTTAAAAAAAACGAAAGTGGAGATTGCTGCCTTTGCTTCTACACACCTCATATAATCTACCATAAGTAGTTTCCCCAGAATAGTTAATGAGGATAGGTGCTCACCAAGAAGAACATTCTCTGTTGCGGTCCCTTGTTGGAGTGCTTGAAGAGACATCCCTGGCGGATGAACTGTCTCCCGGGCAATACCAGATTATCAAAACCTGCAAAAATAGGATGTCATTACGTAAAAAAGGAAAACATAAGAAAACAGACAATACTTTTTGCTTATTTTTATTTATTTATTCAATTTATAATTTTTTTTATAACATTATAGATTTAGGGTCCAAGTCTTTATTATTGTACCGTTTAATCAACTTTGACAGATAGATCCATGTACAGCGCCCTTGAGGTGATTTTTCACAAAAACGGCGCTATATAAATCATCCAAATATTATTATTATTATTATGTACCATGGAAGGTAATACTGAAAGTATCCAACACTCTATGATACAAACATAGATAATAGAAACACAGGGAGATATGGCATGGGAGTGTTGAGCTACGAACAAACTATGCGGGCTATCAAAGCAGCAGAGCCAATGAAAGATGTATATATATTTTTTTTACATTAACTCCACACAGGAGGCCCTGAGGAAAATAATTTCCCTCAGGGCCTATGTCATCTTTGAAGATTTTTTTTTTACACAAGCTCCACACAGGAGGCCCCGAGGAAAATAATCTCCCTCAGGGCCTATGTCATCTTTGGGGATTCTGTGTGGAGGGATTTTTTAAGGAAAGGAAATGGAGGAGAATTCTGGGAAGGAAAAGGGTTTAAGGGGTGGGTAGGAATCTGGGGTTCAGTGTGTCCTGGTCATCCGCCTCCAAGACCTAGACAAACCTCACCCCATGAACCCGGGCACCCCTGCTAAATCACCAAACGTAGCGAACCACTTGGGGTGACCTATGGCAGAGGTGTTGGTTATCCAATAAAGGTTCCCGGGGCGGCGGTACTGTTAGGAATTATTATTGTCCTTTTGAAATTCCTACCCACCTCCTTCCCACTACCTTCAGTGCAGTTTAAACCTTCGAACCATACGCAGTGTGTTATGAAGTTCATACTTTCAAAGTGAAAAGATAACCTTCGGTGAATAAACATTGTATTTACATGTGTGTGCAAAGACTTCAAATAACTGTACAGTTTGGAACATTTTGTGTGAAAATTCGTATGTGCATATCAAGCCAGCCAACTGCATCACAGTGAGTTTTTTACCATCCTCATTTTCCTTCCTACCTAAAGAAAGTTTCTAACAGGTACCCATTCCCGCCTCCCAAATCGGAGTTGCGGTGTGGAGGGTGTTTTTGAGGAGAGGAAGGAGTGAACATAGGTCTTGAAGAGACCCATGTTGTAGGAGGGAGAAAACACAGAGGCCGGCAAATCGTTCCACAGCCGAGCTGTTGAACTCAAGAAACGGGTCGTTTCTACGACTCGTTCTCATGTGACTAATGTCAACCGTGTACAAATGTTGGGCGCGTGTTTGATGTGTTTCCCGACTATGCAAAGTGATTTTCAGTAGTAAGTGTGAATGATATTTGCGACACTTCTGTGTTTGTGGTTTCACAATAATAATGGTTCATGTCCCATCTTTCTTGTTTCTACATGTATAGGCGTAAGTATAAAGCTCACCGTCAATATCCCTGTGCAACAGACAGAGATGGGAATAGTTGAGGCTGTCTGGCAGGTCATCCTCGATCACATTGCAAACCGGCTGCAGGATGTTCAAGCACTCCTTCAGGTCATCGTATTCTTCTTCGTCATTGGAAGAAACTTCTATGGCTCCTGAAATGAATATTATATTGTATTAACCCCTCAGGTCTTGAGCATATTTTGTCAGATTGTTTACGCTTTGGAATAAAATCCAAATAAATGGAATATTTCTGAATTTATCTGAAAACAAAAAACTGTTTTTGAAAGGTGATGATAATTTACTAAATATAATTTTTTTTATACAAAATGTAAAAAAGTTTTAAAAATGGCTCACGTCACATTTTTTCTAACTAAAATTACTGATAATGTAAAAAAAAAAAAAAGTGCACATTTTTATAAGACAAACCTATCATAAACGTTTTTGTCATCTTACTTTTTTGTCGTTTAACCCTCGACGAGTCGAGTGGGGTCTTTAAAAACCTAGGTTTACAGAAATGCTAATTATGTACATTTTTAATTTTCCCACCGACTCCTTACTTTCGATAGCTTTCTAAAAGGGACTATACTTTACGCTAGCGCCGCCGAGATACAGACGTGTGTTTCGGCGTGAGGCGTTAAAATTCTTCACCGTAACAATAAAAGCAAAAAATTAGATAACTTAGAAACACTTGAAATTAGACAATCCTTATTGTAATTCTAGTATTTTGAATAACCAAATTAATTTATCTTTTAGCCCCATTCTAAACATATTTCCAGTGAAACGCTCTGTTCTTCCAGGAAATCCCGCTATCACCCTTACCTCTCTGCTTACCTCCCACCCAAACACCTAAATTTTTTATGTCTGTCAATATTCTACATTGTAGATTAGTTATAATATTCTCCCGACGAGTGAAGGGTTCCGAAACAGGTAGTGTTAATAAAATAAAAGTGGTTTACAACAAATTTATGTGTTTTCAGTGAAATAATATCTGAATCTGAAATGTACCGAACTGTGTTTTTCCTAATTAATTTTAACATACCCTTAACCGGTTGAATGCCTCGGTTTTTATGGATGAAACTCGAAAATTTCGGGATGTTTTGACTTTTGACGTAAATTTTGTGGGTTAATTTTATGTTCTGGTATATAATATTTACCGAAATACGTTCCTAGAACAACAAACATCTTTACTTGCGTCTATTTGACAAATTGAAAGGTTTATCGATCTTTTTATTACCCGCGGCACACCCAGATTGACAGTTGAAAATCGCGGGAGAAGTGACATTTAGAAATTCAGAGAAGCCGTTCAAAATAATAATTCGAGTGGCTAGGTGTGTTTCTTATATCTGTTACGTCAAGAACAAGAATGCCCCAAGCGATTCTGACCTTGTTCTTCATACATTTTCTTTATATATAAGGTTTAAAATCGCATATCAAAAAGTTTTATTTTTTATTTTTTACATGAATATTTTTTGTCAAGTGATAATATTTTTCCTCATTGGGGCGTGTTGTGAAGGTGAGGTCGTATGGCCAGCATGCTTACTTGTGAGCAGCTGCTGGTAGTGCAGCAGCCGGTAGAGCGGCTTGAGCAGGAAGGTGGTGATGGGCAGGTAGCAGGCGCGCTGCTGCTGCTCCACCTCGCGGCACACCTGCTCCAGGGTGGGGCTGACGGAGCACGCCTGCTCCAGCCGCTGAAGGCTGTCGCGGTGCGAGGACACCCATGTCAAGTACAACTGGAAACAAAACAAACAAACTGTTATACTCACAACAAGTCCACCATTGATTTGCTTGGTGTAACTACAAGTGACCAGCTCAGATACGGGGGCTCCATCGAAGCCAGAGTTAAATTAGTCTTCCAAAAACTGGGTGTACTGTACAGGGCCCGCAGTCAATAATTATACAATAGAACCCCTAAATTCGAAATCCATGGAACATCAAAAATAAAATTTTGAATTAACGAATTCCCACGTTAGGATGGGTTGTTTCAAAAAATTTGATGGATTCATCAAATATTTGAAGTTGATTTTCACGTTCTGTGTAGGTTCTATTCAAGTTCTGTTATTATATCGTTATAGGACAGCTGCTTCACAAAACTGAAATAATCACAGAACTTGAATAGAACTTACACAGAACGTGAAAATCAACTTCAAATATTTGATGAATCCATCAAATTTTTTGAAACAACCCGTCCTTAGTATTCCTAAATCCTGTTGGTTTTTCCAGGTGTCTAACTAAACATTCCACATTTTAAACAGCTCTCTTCATATTTTATCTTACCGGCATGACGTCCTTCAGGTAGGCCAGCATGAGCCCCCCGGTGCGCAGGGGCTCGGGGGCTCCCTCCCTGTTGTTGTTGTCAGGGCGGCCAAGTAGACGGGCCTCCAGCGCGCGCAGGGCGGGGTCCTGCAGGGCACGCACCCCCTCCAGGGGGGCCCACAGGGGGCTGCCGCACAGTTCCAGTTCCAGCTCAAGAGGGAGTTCTTCGCGGAGCCACTGCAGAATAAAAAGGGCGTTGTTAATTCAATATGTGGTAATGTTTGGAATTGATCTCCGGCTTCGCTTGATGGAATAAAACCGTTCAGAAATTAAAGGTTACTGAAAATGTCTTTAGTTATGTTTAGTGTCCAGACCTTAACGGCCTCCGCATTTAAGATCCTCAAAGTGAGTTTGAATCTCAGCATGAACAAGTAAATATTATTCAATTTGGGAGGCAGGTATGGGTACTGCCACCCCGGAAACCATTTATCGGACAACCAACACCTCTGCCATCGGTCACCCCAAGTGGTTGACTTAGAAGGGGTGCCCGGGTTCATGAGGTGAGGTTTATCTATGTTTTGGCGGCGGATGCCCATCTGCTGTGTGGTGGGCCGGATCGAGAGAGATCGGTTGAGGGAGGCCTTTTGACCTCTCCAGCCAGACTCGTCATCGACTTGCACCACGGGAGGGATGGATACATACGTCTATCATTCCTGGACACAATGATTCCCAGATTCCTCATACCTTTTTTCCCCAGAATTTCCTCTCCTTCATTTCCTTAAGAAGACCTCCACACAGCATCCCCTAAGATGATGTAGGCCCTGATGGAAAAACCATCCTTTTAAAAAAATTATGATTTTACATATTATTTAAATAAAAGAATATAATCTTCTACAGAGTGTAACAGCATGTGCCAGAAGGGTTTTAACCAGCAATTCTGGACATATTTGGAGTAAGAAGTCTTTTAGTTGTCTGATGATATTTTTTTCAAACAAAATAAAACAAAAACAAAAATGTATATCACACGTTGCCACTGATCACACTGCTTCGTGTTGCAACGGGATCCCGGGAAACTCACCCTTTGATTTGGGTTAACAAGATTTTACACTTGCTATTTTACCTTCCATTACATATTTTAGAAGATTAGTGGCAAAAGTAGTGTTGAAATTTATTTTAACCCGCTCCTTGCCGTTCGTCCGCCGGCGTACCATCGGCGCAAGCCAAAATAATCACTAAAAAATAATTTTGTTATGCGATTTTAACCCTTATGTATAAAGAAAACGTGTGAAGAAGAAGGTCAGAATCGCTTGGGGCATTCTTGTTCATAAGGTATAAGATACCGTGAACCCACCTAGAGCAGCGATATAATTTCTTTGAAATTGTTTATGACACGGCCTGCGCGCCGCTCGGCTGACAAAATGGCGGCTGTCAAGTGTCGCGTCGCGGGCGACGAAATGATCGTAAAAGTATAAATTCATCGAATAAACGCAAGTAATATTGTTCTTATGTATAGTTTAGTATTCAAGGAATGTGTTTCAGTAAAGATTACATAAGATAGCATAAAATTAACCTGCAAAATATTACGTAAAAGTCAAAACATCGCGAAATTTTTTCGTTTTTTCCGTGTTATTTGAAACGTAGTAAAAAGTATAAATTCATTGAATAAACGCAAGTAATATTGTTCTTATATATAGTTTAGTATTCAAGGAATGTGTTTCAGTAAAAATTACATTAGATAGCATAAAATTAACCTGCAAAATATTACGTTAAAGTTGACGTTTTTTCGTTTTCGTCTGGCACTTGAGGGGTTAAAGGACTGTCTGCAGTTCGGAGCTATCCTCAAATAGAGGGAACCGGAAGAAGAAAATTCCTTTTATCAAATTGCAGATTGAGCAAACTCACCACAGTGATGACCTCCAGATCCTTCTTATAGGTGCGCTCCGTCATGAGCAACTCCTTGGCGATGTAGAGCTGGCGATCGCCGTGCCCGCGCCGCCCGTGCTTGCCATCGAAGGTGCCAGTGCCAGTGCCGATGTTGGCGTACTCGGCCACGCTGTTGATCACGCCGTTGCTGGAGGCGGGCGTTCGCAGAAGGCGACCAAGACTACAAATTAAAAAAAAAAATTGTATAATCAATTGTAAGTTTTCATATGAATTTAGATTCACTTTGTATTGGCTGGGTCGCAGACCGAGAGTTTGACATGATTGGCCTGCAGGAGGCCTCCCACATTGAGGATAAGAAGTTAGTTTGACAAAATTGCGGTACTCACGTGTCGTCCCTCCTTTTGCGGAGGCTCTCGCACTCGCTCTCCCCGCCGCTGAGCACGTCTATACTGTAACTCGAGTCGCTGTTCAGCTGGCCTCGTGCGGGCACCGGCAGGGTTGGTGCTTTATCTGTGGAACAATAACAAACACAGTCATTAACTATTATTATTGAATTACAACAAGGCAGAAATACCATTGCTAAAACGTAAGACAATCAGTTTTTGGGTCGTTTTAAAATTTTGCGCAGGTATATGAAGCTTGGATTCAAAGTTTTTAATTTAATTCCAAATTATTTTTTTATTGCTTTTTTGGATTCTTTATATTATATAATAGCTATTGTATTTTGATTTTCTGTTATTGGTCGCGATGGTTGCCCCATAGTTCCTTTTTTATTTTAAATTCTGTACCATAAGGTGAAAAAAAAAATACAACTCTGTTAACTTTGAAATTCAAGTTATAGTATGTATGTATAAGTTGTAGGTAACAGAGTGGTAAACCTTTTGGCAACTCTAATTACACTTTTCTCCAGAGAGACTACGATATGTGACTATGTCTTGGCACACACTTGTTGCTGTGTGTCTTTTTAAGGTAAGGAAGGAGAGGAAATCCCGGGAAAGAAAAAGATAGGGGATGGGTGGGAATCTGGGGATCAGTGTATCCAGGAGAGTTCACAGGGCAAGGTGATGGGTTGAGATAGTCCTGTAGGAGAGGTCAAAAGGTCTCCCTCGACCAATACCTCCCTTAACCAATGTTTCCCTCAACCGATCTTTTCCAGTCCGACCTGGCAGGACCCGGTAAGGCAGATGCACCCTCCGCCAAAACCTAAACAAACCTCCCCTCTTAAACTGCTAGTTCATCAAACATAGCGAACCATTTGGAGAAACCTACTTCTGTTCAATTTGTTATCAGTTGTGTAAAATTTAAAATACCTTTATTAACAAGACCATGATATAATGAAGGTTAGGCAATTGTTACCTATTCCGTTAAGTGCCTCAGTGTGGTCCTGCGCCTTCCTGGAGGCCAGGGGGCTGGGGGGCGCCTGCTGACTGAGACGTTGCCCCGCGTTGGAGTCCGCTCGCGGTGTGGACGAGAAGAAGGAGCGCTCCTGGCGGGACGCGGGGCTCCCTGGCCGCAGGTAGAAGCTCTCCTGAGTAGTGGAGGAGTCGGTTCTATCCATGTCCATCATGGATTCATCGGTACCTACGCAAGAGGAGATTGTTATATTTCTGATATATTTAAAAAAATATTTTTATTTGTAACTAACATGTAACCACCACCACACAGTTTCTGCATGGGAGTAGTTAGAGAGGATAGACTGCCACACAACTTTGTTTTAGCACTCTTGCTTCAATCACATTCATACATACTCTTCTATTATTCTGAATCTGATGGCCAACGTGGTTAAGCCATGAATCCGAAGATTGCGGGTTAAATTTACAGCATGGGCAAGTAAATTTTATTTAATTAATTTGTGTTATGTCACAATTTATTCATTAAAAAAAACAATATATAATGGTATATTTGCGGCACATTCCATATGGGTAGAAACTTCCAGTATCACCCAGGAGAAAGACCACCATTCAGAATCAAAACTATGCTCGAAATGCTTTAAGCCGCTTTTGGTGACCGGATCTGAACAGCACGGTACGCTTTTCCCCATTTCCTTCTCATCCCCATTACCTTTAGCCTCACTACACACCCAATTTAGGGATGCTATAGGACAATATAGGACTCCTGTGCAGTCTCACACAATCTTTTACACATTTCGAATATGTATTATTTGATCGTGCCACATCTTCCTCGGATGTCCCTGACTTTTTCTATCATTCACTTTCGCATTACATATTCTCCTGGCACTCCTGTCTTCATTCACCCATTCCACATGTCCAAACCATCTAAAAGTCCCTTTTTAATCTTATTCACTATACTTTCTGCAGCCTTTATTCATTCCATATATGGAACAAACATTGGTTTTTTACCACATACTCTTAAGGGATCACACTTCTACAGCATTCAGTCTACTTTCATCCTTCCCCTCACTGCCGTACATGCAAAACGGTATATGGCGAAAAATTTTCAGGGGGGGGATGATTCTGTGTCTATCGCGTTAGCCTAAAGCGTATGAAATGGATGAAGTCCACATGAAAGCGATTTCAATTCAATTTCAATTGTTTGAGCAATTTGAATTCGTTCCAAGCAGAGCGATGATATCACGTTTGCCCCCACGCACAGTGCAACGCAATGCACAATCATCTCCCCCCTGTAAATGACAATCTTATATAAATACACATAAAATAAAAACAATGTTAAAAACCAATTGGGGTAAAGAAAACAAAGGGTTTTTGGGAAAAGGATTGCGCTGAAAAAAATGGAAAAATAATACTGAAAAAACATTTGACATAAAAAATAAAGTAATTATAAACTGAAAACAGAAAAAGAGATAAATAAATTTTAATAGATTGGAGCTAAAACATAATTAAAATCATGCATATTTCGATCACCTAGTTGATTAGTCAGACATCTCCATAGTACATTACGTCTTAGCAGTATTGAAATAAATGTCCCCAATTCCCATTGTTTAAGACGCCATAACATTTTTCACATGAATACATTTAAAAATAATATCGCCTACTTTAGCCCTCTGACCCAGATGTGTCGACTATATAACAAGATAGAGTGTGCTGAAGTAGATATTTTTGTCGATAATTTGTACGGATTCAAAAAAAGTTATGGCGCTGTTAAAAAATACTTAATTATATTGTGTCAATTGTCTCTCGATGCATGCCTCGCGTATTTCTTATGTCTCTTGCTACTCATTATGTGTTCTCAATGTGTTACTTGAGTGAGCTTATATATAATTCTGTATTTTTATTTGTGATGTTTTTGTTTTTCTAATTGTACGTATCTGTATTTAATTGTATGTAATTTAGATTTTTGTAATTGTGTAATAACTGAGTTTTTAAAACTGGATTGTTCTCACGTAAGTGCGAACATCTGTAAAACCCAGTATAAATAAATAAATAAATCTCTGAAAAATTAAAATTATAGTTTTACTAGCTTTTACCCAGCAAGTGTTGCAAATGCCATTCAAAGATTGCAAATGCCATTCATTGATTCTCCCTGCATGTCCTCTCCCGCATCTCCTTTCACCTCTCGAGTCTCCTTCCCTTCCACGTTCACCTTCCACCTTTCCCGCCTTCCCACTCCCTCGTCACCCTTCTCGCGAACCCCACCTCCCCCTCTTGCCTTTCCTCCCTGCCGCTAAATTGTATGAAATACGCACTTTTTATTTATACAAATTTCATAACGCCAGAGCTTACCATTATAGATAGCCTATAAACTTCACAGACATGCGCACAACATATCACCAAAGTTTTATCACAAATCGGATGAACGGTATGACAGCGCATAACATACGAACAAACAATAAGTATTGATTTTTATACATAAGAAGAAAACCTTCGCGGGAATGTGCACAACATATCACCAAAGTTTCATCACGATCGGATGAACGGTATGGCAGCGCATAACAAATGAACAAACAAACAAATATTGATTTTTATATATAAGATGTAAAAGTGTACCGTCTATCTGGTACAACACTCAGATTCCTCATAAATACAACTAAATCAATTGAAATGCACAAAAACTTGTAGCGAATTGAAAAAAATGTTTTCTGGGTCACTAGTATAATATTTCAAAATGCCATACTAATGTACCGGACCGTCATGCCTCCCGGTGTTATTTTATAATGTAATATGTAAAACACAGACACATGTTAATAATACATTTGATTTACGGTGAGCATTCGAATATTGCTGTTCTCATTTTCTCACAACTTAGTATTTGGAGATGCCTGACTAATCAACTGGATGATCGATTTGTTTATACATTTTAGAAAGAAGGGAGATTTGACATGGAAGCGTGCCAACTGTCGCCGAGTTTATAAAGCGGCGGAGCTAATGAAAGTTATGCCTTTGGTGTGTAGGTAGAAACAAAGGCACGGCGCCGCTGTGCATACACGATTTGCAGAGGCGTGGGTGAATGATGTTGACGACGCTTTTGTGCGAGCGGTTTAATACTAATACTGCTTCATGACCAATCTTTCTTGTTTCTATTATCTATCCATTATACTCACATTTTTGTCCAATCGAAATGCTTGTTAATACATAATAGTCAAAATTTACACTAAAATCATAATATTTCAGGGGTTATAAAAAAAGGGTAATGGCTATCGCTGATCCGTTGTTACCTCTCCCTCTTTCTCATAAACAATGCATGTAACAGAAAGAGAGATAACAACAGTGCTCTCAGCGGCAGTACCATATGCTGTAACTACTGAAAAGATAAACCGATAGAAGTGTGTTATTTGTGTGCCCAAAGTAAGCTCAATTTTTCCTTACTTTTTTTTACATTAACCTCCACACAGGAGATCCTGAGAAAAGTAATTTCAATCATGGCCTATGTCATCTTAGGGGATGCTGCGTGGAGGGTCTTTTTAAAGAAAGGAAGGAGAGAAAGTTCTGGGAAGGAAAAAGATATGAGGGGTGGGTAGGAATCTGGGGGTCAGTGTGTCCAGGAGTGACGGACATATAAATGTCAGGTTCATCCTTTCAACTGCGGTACAAGGCGGTGGGTCAAAAGAGTCCGGCTGGAGAGGTCAAAAGGTCTCTCTAGATCTGGCCTGCCACGCATCCGCCACCAAGACCTGGACAAACTTCAAAACCCATGAACCTGGGCACCCCTGCTAAGTCATCAAAGTGTATCACTTGGGGTGACTTACAGCAGAAGTGTTGGTTATCCAGGTTCGCCAAGAGAGACCTTTTAGTTGGGAAACTCTTTTGAATTTCTAAGAATTTGCAATAGTTTAACGCAACTAAAGTCTCTCGTCTGGGGGCGCTCTTGGAGTCGAAAGCATTTAAGGTAACTGGCGACACATTATTTTTATTCCAAATCCTCCACACATCTAGGGTTTATTGGTTCATTGATATTTTGTTATTGTACTGCTAAATAATATTGAAAAAAAAAGAAAAATAACTAACTTAACAATAAGAAGACGGCGGTTATATTCGTTATTTTATTTTGTCAATTTTCCACCAACCTATAAAGATTACTCAATGTTTATACGTATGAAATAATGTTTATAAATACCATCTAGGATTTTATTTTTAATCTATCACAATCAGATCATTAACTGGAAATAAATTCATTATTATTATTGTGTTATTAATAAAACAATATCGTGACAACATTTTAAATTAAAAGAAATACATTAAAATTTATATTTATTATATTTTTAAAAAGATTTTTAGGTTTATATGCATTTCGTAATGAAAAAATGGTGGTAGAATGATCTATATTTTTGTTTTACCAATAACTTCTGACTGACAGTAATAATATTGCGACTACAAAACGTGACAGTGGAAATGATGCAATAATTCAAATGTAATATTGTCAGCGCCATTTTGTTTTTTTTTTGACATTTGTAAGATTTCCATAAATGCCAATTCTAGGTGCATTTCAGCTTTCTGTCAAGTTGTAATAAGCTGACAAGCTTAACAACATGATGGATGTCCTCTTCTGCTGATCACAGTTTGTTCAAAAGCTGAAACAGACTTAGAATCGTCTCTAAGTGTAGGTTAGTTTTTATTTCAGTGAAACCCTTTAACCTCTTGAACTCCAGCGTATCCTTAACTACTCCGGTATTTTGCACTTATGCAAGTTTTTTGTCTTAAGCGAACTGTCATAATTATAAAAACTTTGTGTTGTTTCCGCTTTGCAATTGAAGCCTCTATAAATGAAACATTTCTGAACATAGCCGAATACTAAAAACTGTTTTTGAAAGGTTATGAAATAAGCTTTCAAATTGTATTATTACAAATAAATATTAACATTTGTAAATATTAAAATTTAGAATGCAAACGTAGAAAAATTGTAAAAATGACTCACGTGATGTTTTTATGTGAAAATGGTACTAAAATCATGGATTATGTAAAAAAAAAAAAGAAATACTTATCCTATTGCATAAATGTATAATAAACAATTTTTTCACCTCACTTTTTTACCATTTCATACAAGAATATTTAATAAAAAAATTTGCAATGTCGCGTAGGCGATTTGGCAGGTGAAAACTGTTTCTACAAAATAAGTATTTTTATGTACTTATATGGACAACTTTGAATAGAAATGTGCAGCTTGATTCAATGGATCTAATACTTTTTGTTTTAGGGTTGCCACTAGAACAATTTTTTTTTTTTTTTTTTTTAAGTTTTCTTTATTCATTGAAATGTTGGTTACATAAATTTTAGAATTTTTCGACCACCATGCTAGGCACATGCCCGTGTTGTGGTGGTCGACAATAAAAGAGTTATAACAATTTCTGTGGGAACACACGCGTTAACGTGAAAACACACTTATTGTACTTGACTGCTATTGTTATACTGCCATGTAAATACGTTTACGGGTCGGAGTGGTTAAAGATATGCATAAAAATTACAATTCTGAATATAATTATTCTGGGGAAACTGTACATGGTAGATTACATAATATTTTTAATAAATATTTAAACACATTATCTGGTAAGACTCTACGCGCCTTCGGACAATTATCAGAAACATCATTTTGCAAAAAAACAAGGAAGTTATGTGGAAAATAGTATCACATGGCGCACGGCGAAAATTTTGCATCGACACACCAAGAGTTAAGGGAGATTTTTAAGGGACTAGCCAAATAAAACTTCTTACCGAACCCGATGTACGCGAAAATAGTATATTATGTATCCATCAGCAGTTATCACATATCACAATTGTGTCAAAAGTGCCAAGTGGTGTTGAAAAGGTAAAAAAAAATGAAACTATGTCATTCAAATACATACCACCATTTTCATTTACGAAATCCAATGCCATTATCAGCTTTAATAACATTTTAATTCTTTTAGATACTTTTATAAAATACAAATAACGTGAATCTAATAAAACGAGACACAACAGGGTTTACACTTCCATTAAAGGTTCGTAACAATAATTTACAATAATACTTGTGTCAAGTCAAACACTTACTTTATATTGAGCAGCTGAACACAGCCTGGATATTCACCGCCTCAAAAAATAATATAATAATGATAAAACAGGCTAACAGCCACTGAAATACAACTAAACCCTCTTATAAAGTTTCCACATAAAAAGTTTTCATGCTTAACCTCACAGGCTCAGAAGGTTAGTAGAGCATTTCTGCTTTGTAATAAAATCCAGATGAATGTATCCGAAAACTAAAAACTGTTTTTGAAAGGTGATGAAATAAGCTTTCAAATTATACGATCACACATAAACATTATTTTTTTTTAATTAAATTTTTTTTTATGTAAAAATAAAAGTTTTAAAAATGGCTCACCTTATTCTAACTAAATTCACTGATAACAGAAAAAATAAAATAAAAAATTTACAAAGTTTCATAAATTTTACTCAAATCGCAGTCAGAAACGTTGGTTTAGTGTACATTTTAATTCTTCTGGTTGACTGATTTGAATATAAAGCGTGGTGTTTTCGCTTTCTAACACTGTTTAGATCACATTTTTCACCATGACAGTAAGGGAGACAGAAAGATTTCTATAAGACCTGTTTGAGCTGTTCAAAAAAGTGTCTCTTGAAGACTGCAATGCAAAAATGGTTCAAATAATCCTAAACTAGCAAATTTTTCTTGGAAATGCCTTAAAAAATCTTACAAGGTGGTTTGACTTTATATTATATTCTGGTTGCTGATAGAATGATCATAGATTCTTCCAAACACCACATTGCTAAAGGGGCCCAATTCATTATTGTATCACGATCACATGGATAGTAAGTCAACCTTCTCAGCCGCAGCTAAACTAAGATACCTTTTAGACTGAGCTCAAAGCCTTGAGGCGCTGATCCGTTGGTGACAACTTTTATGTATCACCGTAGTAAAAGACAATGACTTAAGAAGCATTGTGAAACACAAAGCCCATAAAAGGAATCTTAGTACAAAAAAAAGTTTTGTTTTTTCAGTCTCTTTAAAATTTTAAATTAAGAAATGACCCAAGTTATCCCACATAAGCCCTTCTTTCACAAAACCTTATAAGAGGGTTTCACCGTATTTATGTTTTGCGAGTGTCTGAGGCCAAAAGATTAAATTACCTGTCCAGGATATCTAGCACAGTCGATCGTTAAAGGATTTATCGATCATGTCGATAGCTTGTCACTGTTCTCGAGCGCGACCGCAGACGGCTAGCATACAAACAACAGTTCACGACCAATAAATTAAGCACGCTTAGTCATTGTGATCGGCAGTCATACATGTGAACGATGAAAAGTTACCAACATTATCGATCGACCATGCTAGATATCCAAGTCTGCACTGAGGTTGTCTTCTTTAATGTAATGAAGCATAAAGTCATTGCAGCAGATATATATATATATTAATTATTCGTTTAATTGCCCTGATTTAAAAAAAAAAACATAGCCTGTCAGAAAAATTCATAGATAAATTTCCCCAACTTTGTAATTATTTTTTTAGTCTTCGTTTGACTTTATTTTCTATCCAGGCTTACCAAATATGTAAATATACAATAAAATGTAATTAATTTTAAAACCATAGATATATAATTATATTCTAATCCATCAAAACAATGTGCCTCATGATAATAATACGTAAACTAATAATCGTACACTCTAATAATATGTGAGAAAATTATTTACATAATATATTATGACAAACATTTCGTTAGATATTCTCAGTCATAGAATGAAAAAAAAATACTCTACAAGCAATGATAAATTTAATACATAAGTAGTAATTTTCATCTAAAAATGTTTTTGCAAATGCAAAACAATATGCCTTATAAAATGTTATAAATAAAATAATGCCAATATTGAATTGAAAAAAGCACACATTCAATAATGTCCCAAATGGTTTAAAAATTTAATTTTAGGGATACTTAAAAAAATTGTATAAAACTACAATAATGAGTGGTTAGATTTTATGGAACATTTCGTTCCCAAGTCTTAGTTATTTAGGAATGCAATGTATCCTTTTTATTTATAACATTTTGTTTAGTTGTTAATTTTAATAATATTAGGGGGGCATTCATTACCAAAAGAAATTTAAACAGGTACTAAATGACATATGGCTGTAAAAGAATTGCAAGGGACAACCCTAATTCAATAAAATGTCATAGACAACTACTAAAGGTAGATGGGTGATTGGAATAATTTTAAAATTTTATTTAAAACTAGTGATGGGCATAATTGAAACATTTTGATACTAGGGAATTTCCAAATTTGAAAAATTAAAATGATCGAATGGTGTTTCTATTTCGCTTCAAACTAATTTTGATGTTTCTCAGAGTTGAAAATCAATTGTTTCAACTTAACTACATCTCTATAATCGATTGTCTACGAGCATAATTCGGAATGCTCCTATTGTAAAAACGAAATGGATTTCTCAATTGTGCCCATCACTATTTAAAATCTTACACAGTTGGGATTTAATTTCTATGGTTAAGAGGTTCCAATACCTACAAAAATGACCTAAAGACAATGTATATAGTTTTGCCAAATTCTTTTAGAAGTGGTCATAAGTTGGAAAAAGGATTTATTTTTACATCCGGTTGATTAAAAATTTATTTGGCTACGAGACTTATTTTTTGTTTGTGTATAGGGGATCTAAATCACATCTAACAATTCAGGGAACTAGTCCAAATACAAATTACTTGGAGAGACAAAGCTCTTATTTACAGGACTAAATAATGAAATCTGTAAAAAACATCAATTACTTAGGATGGGTTGTTTCAAAAAATTTGATGGATTCATCAAATATTTGAAGTTGATTTTCACGTTCTGTAAAAGTTCTTTTCAAGTTCTGTTATTATACAGTTACAGGACAATTGCTTCACAATACTGAAATAATCACAGAACTTGAATAGAACTTACACAAAACGTGAAAATTAACTTCAAATATTTGATGAATCCATCAAATTTTTTGAAACAACCCGTCCTTAATTGAGCTAGTGATGTATGAATGTAGTAATTAGCTACTTCTTGACTGGGTTGCCAGCTAAATAATTTATTTTAATAAGTTTTCAAGTGTTGAACCTTCATGAATTGAAGCATTTTTACGAGGATCGATAGTAACTATGTAGGTCTACTTTTAAATTCGTTAGTTTACGATAAGAAGTATACATATTGTTATATAAATCGATAGCGAAGCTGGTCGAAATGATATTCATTGTGAAGCAAAGAAAATGCAAGATTTCGTCATTTCTTTTCAGGTCAATAGCCTTCCTTACCTACCATAAATCTATTATCTTAGATTAGTTGGAAATTGATAAAATCTTAAGCAAAATCTTAGTTATTATGTTGGTATTGGATTCTAAACAAAATTTGCAAAAAAAGCAAAGAAAATCAATCAATAAATGCAGCAGAGAAATTATTCTAACGCAGAGTGGCAATTTTGGAAGACATATCAACCAAACCACGAGATAAAGGTATCACCATCGCTGATAGCTCCATCGTTACATCTCCCTCTTTCTCATATATAACGCATGTGACAGAACCATATTCCACATTATTAACACTCGAACTCAAAAAGCTCTGGACATATTTTTCCAGCCAATAGCAAACAGCCTTTTAAAATGGTTGCCAGTGATACCACGGCAGTTGGCATTGGCTAGAAAAAGATCACGGGAGTTTTTCACTCTCAATATGAAGAGAACATTACAGCTAAACTCTAAATTCAAAGAAGTTGAAAAGAAGATAAAATAAGTCAGTTAATTAGGTAAGTCAGTTTTGTGAGTTTCGTATCGTGTTGACTGCCCTTAAGACGCCGAAGCTATCATTACTCATACACATTAGTGTCTAAACGACAACCAAAATGCAGAAACTATCAAATCTAATGAATGTTATGCATTTGGTGCACAGGTAGAAACAACGGCGGAGGGCCGCTGTGCGTGGTTGCGACTTGTAATAGTATGGGTGAATGATGTTGGTGTCTCACGTTTTCCGCGCAGTTTCATACAAATAATGACTCGTCTCCCTAGTTTCGGAAGTATTGATGTGAATAAATTTGGCCTAAAAGAGCTGGCGTTAACAAGTCAGTTACAAAACTACATAAATTAATTTAATGTTGGAAACAGTAGTGGCGTCTCGACTCAACAAGTTTGGCGCATTCATTAATGGGGTTAAAACTTTTTCTGATAGTAATACTTGCGTATATAAATTTATTTCATAGAAGCGCATAATTTTCAAATATGTCCTTTAATACTTGTTAATTTATCCTAATTGTCCCTAAATATAACCAAAGTATAACGGATGTACACAAACTAAGTGAATATAATTATTGACTTGAATGCGTCTTATCATATTGTGAACCTATAACATACAATATAATGATTGTTCTTACATAACTTTCAATTCGAATGCAATACTGAAGGTTAATTCGCACTATTCCTATGCTAAGAAGTTGATTAAATAATTTCCTAGAGTAAGTTAATGATAGTTTAAGTATGGTAATACAAATTAACCAAATATATATTTAAAATTTTAAACACACCCTTTGAATCCAATAAATCATTTAAAAATTATAAGACAGTTTGAAGTTTAATAAATATCAATTATTTAATAAAAAAATATCAGATTAATTACAATGAGGAACAACTATTTCAGTCAGCAGAGAAGTAAAATAAGGAATTTTTTAATATTCAGTAAAAAATAAAATTTTCAAAATTTCGCCGTGTTCACTTTAAATGTTTGTAGAATAATATTACTAATCGATGTGACATGAAAACAGTTTTAAGGCTTTTTTTTTTTCTTTTTTGATTAAGTCCAAACTAAGAACTTACAAACCTATTTTCTAAAAAGTTCTTAATTCGAGTTTAACCGCTCATTATGCAAGTTTTTTGTCTTAAACGAACTGTCAGATTTATAAAAACTTTGTGTTATTTCCGCTTCGCAATTAAAGCTCTATAAATGAAACATTTTTGAATGTAGCCGAAAACTAAAATCTGTTTTTGTCAGGTTATGAAATAATCTTTCAAATTTTTATATTACAAATAAATATTAACATTTGTAAATATTCAAATTTAGAATGCAAACATAAAAAAAATTGTAAAAATGACTTACATGATGTTTTTATGTGAAAATGGTACTAAAATCAAGGATTATGTAAAGAAAAACACGTATTCTATTGTATAAATGTATAGTAAAAAATTTCATCACCTCACTTTTTTACTTTGTAATATTTAATAAAAAATTAACAATATCCAACGGCACGTAGGCGATATGGCGGGTGAAAACTGTTTCTACAAAATAAGTATTTTTATGTACTTCTATGGACAATTTTGAATAGAAATGTGAAGCTTGATTCAATATGGATCTACTACTTTTTGTTTTAGGGTTGTCACTAGAACAATAACAGAGTTATAACGATTTCTGGGGGAATACATGCGTTGATGTGAAAACACGCTTATTGTACTTGTCGAAATTAATAAAAAAAATAATAATAAAAAAAACTAGCCTAAAAATCTATTTTCATATATCACAAACATGGGGTGAACAAAAGATTTGGTAAAATTATCCATATATTAATTTGAAAGAAATAGAACCATTTAAATGCATTTTTTATGCGGTGACTGAAATGGTTGTTGCTTGTTAAAATCAATCCGATTCAAAATGTTTTTAAAACAATTTTTGCATATTAAGGAGCATTTCTGGATATTTATCGACAGTTTTTAAGTAGCTATGGAATAACAACATGTAATATTTTAAAACTGCAAATATGAGTTCACATTATTTAAAAAATTGCAATTTGTGTTGCCCCCAATGCAACATAGAATTATATTTCTTCAGGTCAATTTTTTACTAATGACAATGTGTACGTGAGAGCTTCCTATGCAATATCTTCACAACGGTTGGTCGATTAGCAACGCTCGCTTTGTGCATGGTGAGCGGTTATTTTCTGTCACGCTTAGGAATTATTATTGCCTGCGACTGTACAGTGCCAAGACTGAAAAATTGACTTAATTGTAAGTTCAAGAGGAATAAACTCTGGAACGAAGGTTGATTACGTTCTTAGAATGACAATTTTTGGCACACAAGTTATATTGACAAACAATAATTGACTAGTTATGACTTTATATTTGGCACAATCTAAAAATTGTTATTTAAAATTAGGAGACCATAATATTTTTCAAGATACGCCATGTCATTATTTTTAACGCACAAAAAAAATTATAATGTAAATATAAACTCACCAAAATAAATTCTGTAAAAAATAAATATTAAATTAATATACATTATGAATTTATCTTTCAAGAAGAGACCTGAAAAATTATCTTCATTTTTCAATGAAATTCGCATTATTTCTGGCAAAATTTTCCAACAAAAGTATTACGTTAGTTTTTAGGTTTTTGACAACAAAAAAAAATAATGATAGTACGCTGCGTCTACAACGTGAAATTAGCTGCACTTCATTTTATGGCTATTCAAGTTTGTCAAAACCAAAGACAAATAAATATTTAGAAAGTGTTATATTACTTTCTTATTTTAAAATATCAAAATAAATTTGCTTGGAAAATACGAAAATTCGCATTATTTGCTTGAAAAATGCGAATTTCGTGTTATTCTCGTGAAAATTTTCAGGTCTCTATCTCTACGATAAATACATCATCAAGTATTCGTGCATAAGTGGATATTTTTACAAGTAAATGAAGAATAAGTATACATTGCAACGAGTTAGTAAGTTCTCAGTACCCATTTTAATTCCACCGGCCGTTTAGTTTCATATATGAAATATCCATTTTAATGATGTTATCAGGAAACGGATTGAAATGAATGTATTTTTTAATGTGCTTGCAAACATGTTTTTAAAAAAGTGGAAAAAATGCACGACCAATAAATGATGATTAATTTATTATTCTCCAATTTAGTTGCGGCATTTCAGACCGCAAAAATAGTCGAGGATGTGACAAAAAATACACTTCTTTCCACTTTTTGCCACAAGTTTACCATTTTGCGTGGAGTTTCGTGAAACTATGCTCTCATAGTAGTATCCACTCCCCAGTTATTATAGTGTTACACATAGATATTTGTCAAGATGAATTCATAATGCTCTCAGTTTTATAAAGATTGGTATTAACGTACAACCCAATGCCAATAATTATTGTAAAAATGCATCAATAACCCATTGGTCTTTATAGATGCATATAAGTTTAGTGGTAATAATGCATATATCCATAATAATATCAATATCCTATGTAAATAAAATATTACAATAGTAAAAAGCTGTTATTTTTTTTACACAGCCATTAAGTTATTTTGTGTGTCATTTGAAATCGTAAGACTTGTTTAGATTTGCCAACTATTGAAAATAATGCATAACTTCTAAAATTTATTTATCTAAGATGTAAAATATTAATCCTATAAATTTAATTTATTATTATTATATAATATAATATTATACCCATAAATAATTTCATCAACAGGAGCACCTACTAATAATTTTATCTATGAAACGTATAAATAGATGCGATTTTAAAGTTGTTTTTACAAAGTAACTAAAAATATTTAACTAGAAATAAATAAATAAAGTCGTTCATGTCTTTGAAAAACAAATTCTTTTGTTTACTAATTTAAATAATATACTTTTTTGTATACACAGTCAAATAAAAACTAAAATGGAAGACTCAATGAAAGGAAATTATTTTTATATAACATTCCTATAACCGAATAATTACCAAAGACATGTTCCATGTTTAAAAAGGGTAAAGTAAAAAAATGAGATAAAGACCCAACTAATGAAAACATTATTTTAAATTACGGCAACGTTATTATTTTTCCTAATATAAACATTTTGGCAATAAGGGCGAAATTACTTTGTAATACTGAAAATGTTATTAAAAAGAATTAATCTCTAGTGAATGTATCTAATATAATTTCTAAGTGACTAAAATTAAAGTCTAAAAATGGGGTCAGGTCAAGTGGGTATTGCGAAAAATATTGCTAATCTAAATTAATAATAGTAATGAATTCGTGCAAATCACAAACATTGAAAAGATCATTCTTTAACGCTTCCAGAAGACTAAAGAAGCGAGAAACTTTTTTTTGAACAGTCCGCATGGGCCCGAATTTTTGCCAAAAGTGACAAATACGATAATGGTAATTTTAGATTGAACGATCAGCGGTGTGGAAATATAATTTTGTGCGATGTTATTAATTTAAAAGTGCTCCAATAATTGGTCTTAATTCTGTACTTCGTCCTCTTCTTCGGAAAATAGAGGAGGCGGGATAGTCGACACATCGAAACTGTGCTCCGAGCCTTCGAAACTTGGCTCTGAAGTGTAATTGGGTCTGACTGCAAACCGAGTCATATCAGGAAGGGAATTGGGGTCTTGGTTTGAATCATCGTCGTATTCGTCCACTTCTTGAGGAAGTTCCATGGGCCCGCGCTCCCCGGTTCCGTAGTAAGGATTAGCCTCTTGCGGCAGGGCGTACGTATCGTCGTATTGCGGATATACTTCTTGCATTTTGAACATCCCGGAAGAGCTGTATTCGTAGCTCTCCGGGAAGTTGCCTCGGTTGCCGAGTTGATCGTAGCCTAGTCTGGAATCGGACGGGCTGTCGTAGCCAGCGAAAGCAGAGATCGAGTCTTCACGAGTGAACATGCGTTTTCCACTTTTGGATGACGGGGCTTTCTTTATTGTGGTTGCCGTGTAAACAAACGAGTCCAAGTGATACGGAACATCTTCATTATTGTCTTCCTCGTCGTCTTCAAAGTCGTGGGATTGTCTTCTGGGAAGCTCGGTCGGTGAGCATTGTTCCTGTGGATAGTGCGATGAAGATTCCATTTGATACGACGATGATTCAGGCGGAGGGCTACTCATGTAAGCGTTCTTTCCCGATTTCTTTTTGACGGAAGATCGTTTGCTTCCTCCACTACGATATCCCATCTCGTCGCATCTATCATCTGGAGGTGCCGGGTAAGGAACGCTCGTGTTGCGATCTTCACTGTCTAGATAAGGATGCCGCAAACGACCCAGCCTGTCAAACCTCGGGTAGCCCATCTCGTCTTCATCAGCCGAAACCCCGAAACCCTCAAAGCCAGGATTAAATGTTTCCGTTATGTGGGGGAAATTATCATCCAGATCTCTGAACCTTCGATCTTGGTCATCAAAGTGCGGATACGGTTCGTCAAATCCAATGTTGGGGATTTTAGCATAAAGATCATCGTAACCATCTTGGTTGTCTTCAAATTCAATAGTCCTCTGGCACTCCTGATAGTCTGTTTTGGATAATTCCGAAGAGCCTGATTCAAACTCTGGAATGTATCCTTCGGAGCATTCGGAACTTTCAGCTCCCTTTCTTCCCATCTGACACCTTTCAGAATGCGATGTCCTATCTCCTTCCGAAGAGTTCTGACTCTTGGGAGTGTCTTCTTCCATCAGATCGTGCATACAACCATCTCGATCTTTCATCTCATACTTGTCTTTATCTAGTTTATTCTTTTTGGCCGAGACTTGACGCCTTCTCCGGTAGTTCCTGATTCTTTCTTTAGGATCATGCATCAGATCGAGTGAGCTATCGGTATCATTTCCACTGGGTGGGCTCTTCATGGATAAGTTCCGGACTAGAACAGACTTCTTGGCTGTCACCTTGGATGTTTGAATCGGAGGAGATTCAGAGCTTAAGCTACTAGAATAATATGGAGAGCATTTAGACAGTTTTATAGGAGTTTTAGAAGCCCTGTCCACAGCTTGCAAGTTTTCTGGAAGATTTGTTACATTCTCCTTGGTCAAATGGTGAGTGACCTCCAGAGGTAGCCCTGCCCCTTCTGGTGATATTAGGAAGTGTTCATGGAACGATCTACTCTTAGTTTTGATTCTGTGATGCTGGGAAGACTTGTATTCTCGGATCTGATGTCGAGAGAGTGTCTTGTCATCATAACTAGAATGCTTGGTCAGAGGTTTATATTCAGGTGGAATGAAAACCTTTTGGTTGTTATCATGGAAGTTGGCAAAATCTTGGCTCTGGTATCTCAATGATAACTTTTCCTCTTGGCTATAAAGCTTAGATTCTGCTCGTCCTGAGAATTCCCCTAAGGGAGAAGCTAAATTGTACTGATCTACAACCGCATTGTCTTCACTCTGGCAGCGATGGCTGAAGGTGGTCACCTCTTTGGAATTAGCTCTTTCCTCACAGCTGAGACTCTTGGGAGAGATCTTCAAAGGTCTGTCAAAAGACTTTCCATAAGGAGAAGCTTTCATATTACGGAGGTTCAATGGCTTCTCAGGTACTGCGGGAGGTTTGGGTTTTTTATCACTAGAATTTGCGCTGGAACTCGACTTATCCGATTTGCTGGATTTATCACTTTCACTTTGAGAATAGTACCGAATATCCATGGGTCTTTTTGACATTGAGGTTTTAACTCTGGGTGGTTCATTAACAAGATGGTCGATATTCTTTTCAATGTGGGACAGCGATTGATTACCTTTCTTGGAAGATATGTGAACTCTGGCTGGTTCCGTGTTATCCACCTCAGGATGTTTGTTGGGATCGAGTGGTTCCACAGTTGTGGCTACCAGAGTATTGCTGGTGCTAGCCGACCACTCCGATATGGACTGAGCCAGAGTCAAGGTGCTATCACTCTTAGTTCCGGAGCTGGAATTATCGTTTGCCGGCTGTTTCTTGTTAGATATGGAATGTGTTTCAGAATTACACAATTTGTCATAATTATTGATATCATAGGACAAGTTGTCAGAACTGCTTTTGTTGTTAGTTTGCATTATAAACTTGCCATTATCTGTTGACTTGTTATTACAACTAAGATTAGAAGAGAAATCACTGCTCTTGTTGGTAGATTTTTCACTTTTGGCCCCAGATAGGTTGGAAACACCCGACAAGCTCTCAGAAGCTGACAGATTGGCATACTGTCTCACGGTGTTGGTGCCAGTCGACCATTCTGAGATACTTAATCCAATGGAAGTGTCCTCAGAATGCGAACTGTGCGTACATTTCTTAGGCTGAACACCCATTTTGACTGTTCCATCCAAGTCTGTTCCCAAGGAACTAGTTTCTTCTTCAGAGTGACTACTATGACTGCAATGCTTGTGGGAAGTGACACTCAACCTAGAGCCTGGAAGTTCCTCGATAGTATTTTGCGACAACATATCGTCAATAGAAGTATCGGAATTATTTGATCCGTGAGAATACTTGTGAGAGACGAATGGATGGAGTGACTTCTCCGTTTCGGGAGATGCCCCCGATTTAGTAATGCTAAATACTTCATCATTGAAATAAATATCATCTTCTGAGACAGGGCTCTGATTTTGTGGAGAGCGGGTCGGTTGGGCAACAATCACCTTCTGATCCCTAGCCTCTGAACTCTGTGTTTTCATGTGGTTTTGCGAGCAACAGGCGCCAATATCAAAACCTCTCAAACAGCTGGCAGAGCTGACAGTATGCTCCAAACAGGACTGATCATAGCTAGGAGTAATGGCAGTCTTTAGACAAGAATCGTCTTCAATGGGATTCAAAGGGTCAACCATGTAGCTGGTTTCTTCATAAGAAATGGGCTTAGACAATTTCAGCTTGGCATCTGCGGCTTCCCTCATTTCAACTGATTTGCTGACAGTGCTTACTTTGACATTGTCGTCTACGAATCCTTCTGAGGAAATATCTTTAGAACCAAATACATCATCTTTTATATCGTGGTCATCGTCTTTGTAAAAGTCATCCTCATTATTAAGAGTATTATTTTCATCATCCGACTCGTGGTGGCCTTCGATAGTATTTTGGTCCGTGTTGGAATCGGTCAGCAGAACCTTGTCGGCCTCTTCTCTTTTATTATCCACAAAATATGTTTGGATGTTTTCGACAATGGGAGTTTCCAACAAACTGGAAGGGGGAGAAGGCCATCCTTCAGAATCAACAGACTTCAAGGGTTGAGTTTTCCAAAATACTTTAGAGTTCTTCATATCAGTGGGCAGTTTCTTCTGAGGTTGTTGGGTCGGTTGAGGGATGGGGGCATCTTTCGGAGGCAACTCAGGCAAGGGCCAATCTTCAGATTCCTGACTGCTGGTGTTGTTACTATCCAATAATGATTTTGGTGGGTCCTTTTTCTCCGCACATTTTTCTTTGGTTTCATGTAGGGTTTGAAAATAAATACCTTCATTGACACGCTCAACAGTGAAGCGATTTTTGGAGTCACCATTTTGGCTCGTGTACATTTCGTATATTTTGTCGGCTAATCCTTGATCGATGGGTATGTCGGGCATTTCTGCAGATGTTCTGCGATCCGTGTCTGATATGTAAGCTAAGTTCGTATGGCTGGGAGGATCGGAGCTCAGGCTGGCTTGGTGGTCACTAGAAACTACAGATTCATCATTTAGACTTTCAGAATGAGATGTCGCTTTTGTGGAATCATCATCTCCGCTAGACTTTTCAGAGTTTGTGCTTCGCTCGGATATACGCGACAATGTTCTTGACACAGCAAAGGTACCCCCGTAATTTACGACTAAATCGGGTGTGCTTCCACTCATAGAGCCGCTGGATGAAGGAAAATTGAAATTTACTGGAAAATCACTTAAGTCATCGGTAAAATCGGCTTCAGTGGAATCTTTACTAGTGCCAGCTGAGAGTGAAGGGTTTTTCATTGAAGAAAAGGTTTGGAACTCATCAATGGCTCGCTGGTTAGTGAAGTCATACGCTTCCTTGTTGAAAGAGGTGGCATCATAGCCATCTGCATCAGGAGGGATCCATCCTTCTTCCATGCTGGAACTTCCTTCACTGCCTGAACCAACCAAAAAAGGTCTCCACGTCGGTTTGATTTCTTTTTCAGCATCTCCTCGCCTATACGCAGCCCCTAAAGAACCAGAACTGGATTCGGTTTCAAAGGAGCCTCTTGATTCCACACTCAGAGAGCCTCTTGACTCTACACTCGACTTGGAAGAACTCTTTTGGTCATCTCTCAACCTACCTTTCCTGTTTCTAGGTTTGGAATCCTCCACACTAAGAGATCCTTTGGATGTTGTTTCCAGACTGGACTTAGAAGAACTTTTCTGATCAGCATCTTTCAGTGATCTCTTCCTGACAACATCTTTAATAATCGGTTTGGAATCCGTAATGTTATCATCAATATTAACTTGCTGTGTCTGGTCATCCTGCGATACCGTAATGGATATTTTGGTAGTTTTAGAAATGTTAGTAGGTTTGGTGGTGCTGGTAAAAGTCTCCTTTTTATATGCTCCTGACAAACTGGATTCAGAGTCTTCAACCACCTTATCTACTTTATCTAGGCATGGTTTTCTTTCTGGTGGCTGCCGCATAGTTTCAGTGATTTTATGATGACTTTCAGAGCTGGAATCAGAATCAGAAGGTGCTTTCTGAGAATCTACCTGACCTTGTTTTTCCAGAGTCGGTGTGGGTGATGATCTGACTATTCTAGGGCTCCGTGGACCATCACCTGTGCCAAAATCCGTCAGTGAAGGGGAGGGAGATGGAGTTTTGGAAGTTTCACTAGAAAATATCCTCTTGAGGTTTTCGTCACTATAATCAACAGACAATTTCAACTCGTCGGGTTTAGTCGGTTTCTCTTTCTTATGCAAGGGTTCCATATCTTGGGAAATGCCAAGAGGCCTGGCTATTAAACAACTGACGCTAGACTCATCTTCTATAGAACTACCTTTGATATCTCTATTGGTACTAGAAGGGCTTAGATCTTTTTCTACGCTGGTCCATGATGTTGACTCTGAGCTCCTAGACCTATCCTGGGCCTTTAGGAGATCACCCCGTTTAGAGGTGGTAGTGAGAAGGTTTGCATCGGGTGATCTTTGCTCGGCATAATCGTACTCTGGATCATCAGACAGTTTATTGGATTTGATTCCAAAGAGAGCAATACTCTCCACCGTGGGACTGTTCTCTTGTGGAGGTGTTACAATGATTTTATTTTTCCACTTCAATGACAAATCGATGCCAGCAGGATCTCTTCTGGTAGTTTTATAAGGATCTGTATCCACGTCGGATTCTGGAGGAACTTGGACAGAGGACTCATTCTTTAAGAACTCTGCCAGACTTGCATCTTCCAAGGTATTTTGTTTCTCCACAGATTTTTGTGGCAGAGGTTCATTAGAACTGGCAGTATCCTGACTTGATTCCAGTTCCGTGTAGTTGAGATACTTTAGTTTAGCAGAGTCTGATATTTTCCTTGTAACCTGCCTAGGCAAAGACTCTATGTCTTGTGTTTCTGAGGAGCTCTCAGTGTCAACAAACTGCATGGGCACTACGTAAGGACTATTGTCATCTGATATTTTTAACTCGCTGACTTCAGTGAGAGATTCCTCCTCACTGATTATTCTGGCGATTGAAACGTTGCCTCCATTTGGAGACTGTTCAGCAATAGTGACTGTTTTAGAAATGTCGCTTTCTTCTGTGGGCACATCAGCCTCTGTTTTAGATTTATCAGAGGATTCTGAAAGCTGCCGTTGCTTGTTGATCATATCCATTTGCCTGCGTTCCAAAATAATGTTTTGAGTATCATCGAAGAAGGGCTGAGGAGAGACACACTCGTTGTAAGACTTGCCATAGTATTCCTTTGGTGTTTCTGTTCCTTTTGACTTGGCTGGTTTATCACTGCGTTTATCCTCATCTACCGAAAGCCAAATGTCTAAGCTTGTTCCCTGTAAGACCACTCTTTCTTCCCTATCAGACTTCTCACTATCAGTTGATTTTATGGGTGATCGACACTTAGGTGATCTGACACCGTATTTCCTATTGTTTATCAAAAAATCTTGGACTTCCTCCGTTTCCGTGTTGCGGTAATGTACATCAGTCGTTGTGTCCTGATTGTAATCCGAGGACGAATCCTGATAAGCGTCATCGGGCATTTCAAAATTTCGGTCGAGGCTTTTAGACTTTGCTTCTATGGGCATGTGGTAATCCACGTTCCTTTCCAGACTTTTTGATTTGATATTCTTGTGAACAACTCTGCCTTCGATCTGCTGTTTGAGTTCTTGTTTCCGCGACAAAGTTTTGGGCGATTTTTGTAGAGCTTCAATTTCTTCTTTCTTATAATCTTCAAAAGACTTACTTTTATCGTCAAAACTTTTGTAACCCTTTCCAGCTTTGGTGATATTTTTCTGTTCTTCAAAACTCCTGGTGATAATGCCACCCAAAGTGTTGTCTAGTTTCTTGGGAGACTTGGCAATAAAGACATGATCCTCAACCTTGCTCTTTATTTCTGTTTCAATGATAATCTTGTCTCCTTCGGTTTTAACTACAATCTTGTCTTCAGGAGCTGGAAATGGAGGCAGAGAGTCCTTCACGGGACTGACTAGAGTTTTGGTTTGTTTTAAAGCTGCTTCAAAGAGCATTTGTTGTTTTTCTTTCCTTTTAGCTATTTCAGTGTCACTTTCATCTTGAGATTTGGTTCTTTCTTTGCTGTTAGTTCGTTTTAATTCCATCTTTTCTATTGATTTAGATTTCTCTTTGGAGCTAGATTTCTTGACCTGCTCTAGCTCCTGACTCTTGGTGCGTTTGATATCTAATGAAGGAACAGTCAGGAAATCAGGTCGGTCTTTGAGTGTGGATGGCAAAGATTTTTGAGTTTGCAACATTTGAGATTTGGGTTTCTTAGACTCTGTTTTATCCAAAGACTTGCCTTTTGGTGGCAAACCTTTCTGATGATGTTCAGGTGATTTGTTTTGAAATGTTTTAGGAGGTGAAATACTTTGAAAATCTTCATCATTGATCTTTTTGTCTGCCATCTTTTCTTTAGTTGCTGGTTTTTTCTTTTCCTTTTTGTTTTTGATTCTCTCCATGTCTGGGACAATTTGGTCATTTTCGCTCAAATCTGAAAACTTTCTAATACTATCTCTGGGAGAGTTGAGAGAGGAGCATGGAGAACGCGACGGAGACTTGGAAAGAGGAGACTTGGATGTTGGAGATCTGTTTGGAGATTTTCCCTTTGCTTTTCCAACATCCTGCTTTCTTTTAAATGATCTTGGTCTTCTAAATTCAGTCAGGCACTCTAGCAGAGCCATTTCTTCACTATCTATGGTAATGTTTTCCATTTCTTTAAGTTTTTTTATACTACTTGGAGCTACTTCATCATCTATTTCCTCAATAACATGGATACTGCTACTTCTAAAATCTTCTTCAATTGTAGTAGACTTTTCTTCCATGAGGGTTCTCTCTAAGAGGTCTTCTTCATCGACACTTTCCACTGTGTCATCTTTGGAAGAAAAGGCATTGACAGCTGGAAGTCTATGGACAGATATAACGGGCGTGTCGAGACTCTTGGCTCGCCTCCCTGCAGTGGGAGACTCTTGGGTAGCCGTCTGTCTCTGAAGGGATAAAACAGAACCCTCGGAAAGGTTCAACCGCGCATGAGCGAAAAGTATTGGAGTACCCCCTTTAGTGCGGAGCATGGGCGATATTAGTTCATCTCTTAGTTTATCTCTTGCTATTTGAAGTTCGTTGGCAGTCTTTTCCGCTTGAAGTTGGGCTTCGTCAGATTCATTGTTTTTAGGTTCTTCTATTATCTTGAGATGATACTCAACATCATCCGCTATCATTCTCGCTACTTCTTTATCATTGTCATCTTCTCCATCAGACTTGAGAAATTCACAGCTTTCGAGGATGGGTGAAGGAATGTTCTCAGTTAGGTGATATTCCCAAGTTGTGTGCTCCTTTTCCTTCACCTCTGATTTTGAAGGTTCGCATTTCTTAATAATGATATCATCTTCAGAACTGGGAATTGAAATAGAACGTTCAGAAATCCTCCGCAGTTCAGTTGCATTTCCAAAATTAGGATCTAATATTTGTGGGGTATATTTAGCTTCCAATTCAACCAGTCTCCGGCACTGCGGGGGAGAACCTTCAATCTCAGTAGAACTCATAGTTTGTCCTCTGTGCCAGGCTCCAGAAGTTATCTTGTCATATTCCAGCTGCAGAATTGGTTCCATATCCTTTCTAGACTGAGGAGGTGAAAATTCTAATTTGGTTGGAGTTGCTTCCGCTGAACCAAATACATCATCAGAATCCAGGCTTTCATCATCTGATGAAAAGGAAGTGATGCGTGTTTTTGGTTTACCTTTTGGTTTTAAGGAACTTCCTTTCTTTGGCGTCATTCTAGGTTTGATGACTCTCTTTGGCGGAACTGGTTTCTCTTGCCTTTTGGCATCAGCCTTCAGTTTCTCTATGGTAGTCATAGTTGCCGGGTCTTTATTGGTTACGGTATTGATATTTGATTTTGGATCTATGTGTACTTTAAACTTCATTTTGTCAGGAATGCTTTCTGTTTTAGAACTTGTGGCTGAATCACTTTCAATTTGGCTAAGTTTGGAGTTTAGTGTTTCCAGAAGTGCTGGATCCATAGACTTGGTGATATCTCGTTTAGGGCTTGACATGTGGTGGATTGAAGTTGCATTTTTATCTACTTCTAAAGTAACCGGGTCGATTTTAGACAAGTCAATATTTTGTGTGAAAAGAAATCCGGGTGGTTCAACATCCAGGAATGCTGAATGGACATTTGCAATAAGGAGTTCAGACATATTCTTGGGGGATTTGGGTGACTTTGGTGATTTGGGGGACTTGGGAGATTTGGGGGACTTGGGAGATTTGGGGGACTTAGGTGATTTTGGAGACTTAGGTGACCTTGGAGGGTGATGGTGACAACGTGATCCATTGTTTCCATATTTTCCATTCTGATTTTTTATGAATCCTGTGTCCAAATGTATAGTTGGTCTTCCTGTTGTGGGTGTGGGGGCGGTGCCATTCATAACATGGATCTTGTGAAGAACATACGGAATATCATAATCTTTTTCAGGTTCAACGGGAGATTTTTTGTAATCTTTATTGAAACCTGCTTTCAGGTCATCGAATTCTTTGAAGTAATTTTTGGGCAGATCAAAGCCTGTTTTTAAAATCTCTTGTCCTGGTCTTCCCATTTCCAAATGAGGCATTTCAAAATGGCTGAATTTGTATGATAGAGGTGGTGCGCTGGGAATCTGTCGGAAGATGTATTCCTCATCACTTGAATCAGCAGGAGTTAAATCTATGGATTTCTGATGCATCAGAACATGCCGACGGGAAGTGGAACATAACCTCTGCCGATTAGCCAGACTATTTGGATCACTCTTGGTCCTTTCAACTGTAGCGTGCGTGTAGGTCATCTGAGCATCGCAAATCCGGCTACTGGAGCTAGTATCAAGGATGACTTTAGGATTATACTCGTCAAAGTGTGTTTTGGCAATAAGTTCTTCCTTTCTGGTATCTTTTTTGGAGTTCAATTTACCAAATAACAAGAGATCAGATGTATTGGTTTTATCGAATTCAGATTGCAGCACTGAATTGTGTGACCTTGACTTGGCATATTCAATGCTATCCATAGCGGGAAGCTTGCTCGGCATTGGCACATCGGAATCTTTGGAAGAGTCCGTTAACACCATGAGGCCGTTGTCTCGGTGGGAGCTTGTCATAGATTCTATCTTCTCTTTGTCAAAGCTGAATATATTTTCCGAATCAGAAGATCTCTGCCTCTGATATGCGAGAACTTTAGCACTTCTATTGCTATCTATCTCAGTGTTGATGCCGGCTATTTGCTCCGGCCAGATGTGAGTTGTGTTTTGATATTTTTTATCCTGTTCTTTGGGAGAGATCACTTTGGCAGGTGAGAGTTTTTCTTCAGCTATTTTGGCATAAGTACGAAGATTCTGTTCTGTTTCAACATTTTGAAGGCTTATGGAATGAACATGGGAGGGTTCCTTGTGTCTTACGTTACTGGGGAAGGTGGAATAGGGATTTTGGATATCGTAGAAGTTGGATTTGGCACATTTAGTATTTAATTCGATCATAAGACTTTGGTGAGACTTGACTTGCCTGGATTTAATGTCATCGGGAGAAGTGTCTTCCGCGACGACGAAGTTAGCCTGCGTATCGTGAGTGTCGTAGTATTCACTCTTGGACTCCTGACTAGAAGCGCGAGAAATGGGTTCAGGAGGTAGACTCTTAGTGTTAATATCATACATGGGAGTGATCACTTTTCTGATTTTTGGCTCAGACTCTGAATTATAATCATTCTTTTTGAATTCGTGATAGTCAGATTTGGATTCTTGACTAGATGTTCGCGAACCGCCAGACCTATCAGAGCTCTTGCTTTTAATAGTTTCTCTAGATTTCTTACTGTCAGTGTGATAAACGCTATCTTTTGACTTTTTGCTGGAATCACCGCTACTTTTAGAGATCTTAGAATCGTAAATATCACTTTTGGATTCCTGGCTCGAGGCCCGGGAACCCATGGTTCTTTTAATTTCCTTATAAAAACTACCGTCAGACCTAACACACATTTTTTCACGAGGTAAATCTCGGGGATCATCCATTAGGAACGGATCAAACTGAATGTCGTTATCGCTTTTATACTTAATGTAGCTAATTACTCTAGACTTGGGAACGTGTTGGTGGTGGGTTTCATAATCGGAACCTAAATGGGCACTGGAGTTATCGTCATCCGAAGGGATGTAATTACCTGAATCTAAGGAACAAGACCTCGTATTGACATTGTGATGGGAACCTTTGTACCGATCGTACACAACGTTGTCGAAGCATTCATCGTCGGACCGCTCGATGAGTTCGTAGCTGTCGTGGGAGATATCGTCCTGAGACACGCCAAGATCGAGCGCCACAAACGGCTCCTTGCGGCGGGTCTTAAGCGTGCCCGGGTAACTGGAAGAGAATACCTGTTGCTGCAAAAGGCAGAAGGTGTTGCGGTCGAGGTCCACGGAGTGGTTGCGGGATGCCGTGGCGCTGGCGAGGATGCGATGGCTGTCATCGTATCGGGTGACGGGCGAGTCGATGCGGCGCTCCCCCTCCAGCGTGAAGAAGGAGCAGGCGTCGGCCAGGCGGGAAGAGTGCGAGGCGGTCTTGGGTCGGCGAGTGCGCTTGGCCTGACCCGTGTCGTCGAAGCTGAAGTCGTGCAGGTCGCGGGCGCTGGCACTGCGGGCTCTAGAGGGGGGGCCAGTGTTGGTGGGTGGGGTGGGGGGGCGGGCAGCAGGGGGGGTGGGGGTGTGAGCACCTGAGGGGGGCAGGTGGGCGACAACCTCCCGAGGCGGAGCAGCTTCGGGAGCGCCCGTGCTGTGCAGCGAGGTCGATTGGCTCCACGTACTCCCCGGAGAAGCCTAAAATACACAAGTACATTAACCCACTATCTAAATTTTAAAGAAATTAAACAAGAACATAAATTAAAAAAGCAGGCACTGACCAGCGGTGTCGTCATCTGACGCTGAGGAGACGCATCCTCCATAGGGTGATGGTTGACTTCCGCGTGAGTCACTAATCCGGTAACCTACATAATGCAAACAATACATATTAATAGAAGCCACTCAATTTTCACCCAACTCTCCACAGGAGGCCTCGAGGTTTGCATTAGGACTTTTGTCATCTTTTAGCAAGCTGTGTGGAAGGTTTGTTTAAGGAAAGGAAGGTGTGAACCAGGATCTTGTAGAGATCCAACCCATTCTAAAGGTATACACCAAGATAAAATCGTAACCCTCATGTAAAAGAAAACATAATAAACAAATAAAACATGTAAGTAGGTCAATTAAAGTGAGTAGATGTAGAGCAATACCTGGTCTCTCGTGGCAGCAGAGCTCGTAGGAGTAGCGGGCAGGCGACGAGGAGCCCCCTCCGACCTCCTCCTCCCCAAGACCTCCTTGGCTGCTTCCCCCGTGTAGCCCTTCATCATCAGAGAAGCCTCCAGATACTGAGGTTGCTGGTCCCATTCCAGGGATATTGCTGGAATTACAACATTGCTTGATTCCTCTGCTCTTGGATACACTGCATCTTTATAAGTGTTTTATTTTTAAAATGTAGGTAATAAAACACCAAGGTTGGGTATTAATCAGAAATCAAAATCTAATACAGTTATCAAATGGCCAATCGAAATTTAAAAGGTCCCCCCGCTAAACGCCGATACCGGGTCAGTTTCAGTTTTTGAAAATTGTGATCAAAAGCACTACTTATCAGATGATTGCAATTTGCTCGAACCTAGAATCAGCGTTTGAAGGAGACCTTTCAAATGTAAAAAAATAACAAAATGATTGGCCATTTGATGACTGTGATACATTTGAATTTTTGTGAAACACTCCAACATAAGATTTTTTGAAGTTTTATTTAATATTGGACCCAAAGCGGGTCCTTGCAGAACACCAAAATATTCTAATCTTTTAAATAATTTTATATTTTAAAAGATTAGATTCTTTCTATTTATGGAAAACAGATTTATCTTCTCATCATATTTATGCAGTACATTTTACCAAGAAATTAACTGAAAATAAAAAATAAATGTAAACAAATAAAAACAGAGGATCAGAAAATAAACACAATAATCAAAATAATATTTCAAAATATCTGGATGCATTTTCGAGAAGCGGGTTAAAATTAAAAAGCAAAATGAAATAAATTAACTATTTTCTACACACAAAATAATAAAAGTTTGGACTAATTTCTACTTGTGCATTCATGATTGGAAAGGGTGAATAAAAAAATGTGTGAAACTAATAAATATTCATGTCCCAAAAAAATAAATTAAAGAGCAAACTTCTTTAGGAATATTAGTTGGTCTTTGGGTTATGAAGATACTAGCAGTAAATTAAGCATGAAGATGAAATAGAGATTTGGATGAACTGAGCCTTTCATTTAGAGTGCGATAGGAATCATATCGCCATAAAATATGACAAGGAAATTGGAGAGTGATTTCAGTATAATAATTTTTTTAATTTCTTCAGCAAAATTTTGATTAATTCAAAAGGCCAACTGCCCGTAAGGCGACACGTTCCCCACCCCTGTCCTTGGCCTCAATACAGGAAGATTTTGGTGTAAATGGTGGTGTAACAGATTTATTTAACCCTTCAGGCCTTGGGTCTATTTTGTCGGAAGGTCAAAATATTTCCGCGGAATATTTCTTAACGCGTCGTAAATTTTTTTAATTCGAAATAAACATATAAATTTTGATATATAAATTTTTTTTAATGCAAACAAAGTTTTAAAAATGGCTCACCTTATGTTTTTTCTAACTAAAATTATTGATAATGAAAAAAATATAAAAAACACCAATATTTTATTAGGCAAATGAATTGTAAATGTTATTGTCAAATCACTTTGTTGTCTTTTCATGTAAAAATAATTAATAAAAATTCCCAAAGTTTCAAGTTGTACATTTTACTTAATTGTGGTTAACTTTTAAATTTGAATATAAAGCATGGTGTTTTCTCTTTCTAACACCGTTTAAATCATGTTTCTAACTATAATAGCAAGGGAGACAACTATTTCTATGAGACCTATTCGAGATGTTGTTGATGTATGAGTTGTTACGAAAAGCGAACAAATTAACCAACGAATGAAAAATGCATCTACCTCATACATACTGCATCACCGAGTAATTGTTCAGATTCATTTAAAAAAATTGGTATTTGCAAGAAACTTTCATGTTTTGTTTCTCATAGCTATTTAGTTAAGCGAGTCTCTTTTATTAGTTCCGCGCTGGCTTTAATAATAATGATGCCTCACAAATCTGGTAGGAAATCGTTCGATACAGTTTAATTAGTAAAAAATCAATGGCCGAGAGGTTAGTGGAGTTATCTTTAGTAGAGGTAGAGAGAGAGGAGAGAGAGAGAGGATTCCAAGGCTTGTTCGCTTGAAGAAGAAGTAGTAGAAGTAAGTAGAATGAAGTGATTGAGTGAGTGGGTGAAGTGATAGAGAAATGAGACAAACCGTTGGATCCCGGGGGCAGAGGCAGCAAGGGGTGAGCGGAAACGGCAGCGGCGTTGGGGTGTTGGTGGGGAGGGGGCCCCAGCAGGGTGGCAGAGCCCGAGCTGACGTTGGCGCGGCTCGAGCGCAGCGAGCGGCTCACGCGGAAGGACTGCGACCTGCGGACAAGCGACACGGGACGGTTCTCACTCTACTCCACCACATCAAACATGGCAGCCGATACCAGATACCAGTGACTCCCCTTCATCAATATCAACATCTCTTAAACCATATTATTATTTTGTACTAACGATGGAGGGTCTGCAAAGCTCCCTTAGGTGCTCCCCATCATGCCTACTGTACCCATCTCCCCTTTGTTCCCTTGACAGCAGATGATATTTGGCAATGATTAGTTCCATTAAATTATATTAACCTTCCCTTTGCCAAGGGGGAGTTTACATTTTACAGCTTAAATAGTAAATTTATTATTTTTTGTGTTCCTACAAAACCTAGCCTTATGTTAAAATGTATGGGGTATCTCAGTGACCCCTCATGGTAACAAAAGTTGAAGGTTAAGCATTATTAGAAGCTATAAACTGTAAGACTTGTGATGATCGTTGTCTGTAACTTCCCTTAAAATCAACATCTATTAATCCATGTTAAGTAAGAATGAAACACAAACCACGAAATGTGATATATATGTATTTCACTCAAAGCTGTGAGTATCCTAACTTTTGCGCATGTGAAGTGAGCTTACTTTACAGTGAAGAGAATTTGGCAAAAGGAAAACATTTTCAAATAACATTGATACCAGAACTGAGCTGAGAGTTGCTGCTGTCCGAATTTGCCCCATCATAAATTGAATGAATTTGATTAAAATCCTAATTGATTGATCAGCTAAAAGAATTGTTTCCACATGTTACATTATCTTTCGTACAAAGTTGAAGTTAATTGAGGAAATTACTTATTGAGGAAAGCTCAATAAACAAAAACTCGCAAATTAAGTTTTTAGCCTGCTAAGAAAATATTATCTATAAATAGTGCTGGAAATCAAAAAAAAAACTCTGAATATCTTAGCACTCGTTTAAAATGTGTGTGCAAATAATTAACAATCATCTACAAAGTAGACTACAACATCGATCGGGATTCTTATGTTTAGACGTGTCGGTTATCCTACAAAATAAAATAATAATAAAATATGTGTTTTATTAAAAACAAAAGTGGTGAGAGTTCAACTTGAATGACAAACATGCATTAAAAGAAAGATAAATGTTTTCCATAGGTAAAATTAATTAAGAAAATTTGAGCAAGTTATAATAATAAATTGAATCGGCGATATGAATATAAACAAAATAATGACGATGACTTAACATTTAAGAAATCCATAGATGAAGAATATTGCTCGTGGAACAGATTAAAGTGAATGATATGATAAATTTAATAAAAACATGATTTTTTAAATAAACAGAAAATAACAAATAAATAATAATCAAATTACAATTTTTTGCTTAACACGGCAATATTTCAATTATGCTAGTGTCAGATCTAGTGTTAAAATTGACAGCATTTTTTGGCTTGGCCTATTTCCCAGTGGGAATGTATGGCAAGCGATATACTGAAATAGGTCAAGCCAAAACACGCTGGCATTTTGAACGCTAGGTGTGACACTAGCATTACGGTGAAGATCCCTGTGGATCAATCTTAAAAATAGATACTTTTAAATAAGCCTAAGCTAAGAAAGTTTGAACCTTTTACAGTTGCCATAATATGTCCATACATCTTATAATGTGTTTTTTTAAGAGGTTTGTTTTTAAAATTGGTAACAATTTTTCCAGGGACTGTCAATTTGACGGCTGACAGCTAATTTTTTCTCTGTTTGTTTGGCCATTTCAACACAAATAGACAAACTCCAGAAAATTTTTTTCATTCCCCATTTGGGTGGCATTAATGTGGGAGTGCTTTGGTATTAAAAAAGAGATGCAACATGCCATACAGCGCGCGCCACATTCAATTTACTGAAGGAAACATTGCAATGAGTACATCATTTCGATATGTGAAGCCGCTATTCTACGTCAACTTTTGCCACGATTTTACCGATATACGGCTCGCTGCTGCTTATTCATGTCAGCCGCGGCACCCGTTTGCCGTATACTCCAAGTTAAATTTAAACACTAATGGCATAAATTTATCTATCCAATAAAGCCAATACCATGATTTTTATGTGATTTATTTAATTTTAATGACAAGTAGACAAATCAGAACACTTTTGAAAAGTGATACAAATTCATGATGAACAAAAAAAACTAGGTTAACTAGCTTAGGTTAGGTTTTTAGGCAAATTTCATCATTTTTAACCCTCCCACATCAAAGAGGGGTAATACATTTCCCCCAAATGAGATTTTGACAATACATACTTTATGATTTAGGTAATTGAAGTAAAACTATTCAAATTGGAATCCATGGTAAAAAATAGCAAAACTGGTTTATTTAATACACAATAATATAAGGAAGCATTGAAAATGCTTTATCCTTGTGGATAAAACACCAATGCTTAACTAACTTAGCCTCAGCTAAGCCAGCGCCTTGACTGAGCTAAAACCTTGCGAGGCACTGTGGCGCTGACCTAATGTGCAAACTTTCATGAAAAAAAAAAAGATAAATCGCCCTGTTGAGGGTTCAATCTTATGGTATATGTAACCCTTTTAGCCTCAGAATATATATCTTCAGGAGCACCTAGTCGCCAAGTGTATCATGTATACATACATAGAGTCTGCAAACTCATACAAGCGGGAAACTAATGAATCGACATCACACAGAGAACCCAAAAAAACTTCATATTTTTTGATCAATGCATTTTGAATTTTTTATTTTCTAAAACTTTTTTGACGTGATAATGTCTTATAAATCGATGAACGCCGGCTGCACTCACGAAAAAGCATGACTCATTGTCACGTTCCGCCTGAGCCGAGCGTGCAAGCGAGAGCACGGAACAAGCGTTCGGCCTAAGCGTTCGGCTTGTGACGCATCTATCTCTCTTCCACTCCATCGTTATTATATGACGTTATCACGTAAAATTATCGTCCATAAACCGACTTTACAGACAACAAATTTTTTTGGTAACTCAAGGGATAAAAAAACTTTTGAAGCTGGGTCTACACTTGATGCATTTTAAAATACCCCCCTGTAACACTATATGGTTAACCCCTAAACGTTTTTTTTTTCAATTTACCTTATTAATTTACTTAATATACTCGAAAATGAAAGCTCAAATCAAAAAAAATTTATACCACAAAATCAACTTCAAATCGTTTAGATTCGTCAACTTTCCGCTTGTACTATTTCTGGACATTGTGTACAGTAATATATAATACATAGGAGAATTATCTCGTTGATTTGTATTAACGAAACAAAAAAAATCAAGAGAGTAACCTCTTGTCATCCCAATGAATTCATTTGTCAAACATCTTTTTTTACTAAAAAAAATGGCTGAGATTAAAAGGGTTCATATAACAAAAAAAATCTGGTGGAAACAAAAACCGGCCTGTAATATTGTTGTGGAAAATGACCAATTTCGAAATATTGCCGAGTAACACAGCTCACGACTTCACAGAATTTAAAAGTTCACATAGACCTAAAATTTTCAGGCTTAATAACCAAGTAACATATATTTTTGTCTGACCAAACCCACTATGATAATGTTTTAGAGCCAAATACAGTATATCAATATGAAAACCATCCCGAGTCGCTTGTCCGCAGTTACGCCGTGGCGAAATGAGGTAAATAAAATTAGTCCAAAACAAAAAACAATGGATGAATGATGGTGGTAAATAAAAAAAAACAAAAACTAGAAACACGGATTCGACGGTTCCACAAATATACAATCACGTGTAAATTTTTTATAGAATAGTTCAAGCCAAACAATAATAAAAAGCTAGAGTGCTAAAATAAATAAAAAAATAATTATACTGCCAAAGAAAACATTAAGTTGTATTCATCTGATAAGGTAGCATTAACGCCTAATACCATAACCCGCCTCAGAACAGATTTCTTCTAGTGAAGCGGGTAACTTACTTGCATTATCATAATATTTTATTATCAATAAACGCCCGTGTTTTTAAATTAAATTAAATTATTATTATATTACACATTCAATGGAAGACTTTCTTTCATCTGTTGAGCATCACCTTATTTATTACTGTTGTATTTTGCTTTCATGATAGAATCAAAATGTACCGATTTACTAAAAAATGCTCAGATATAAAAAAAATGATTACAATGAATTCTTAGGCATAATTGAATTCAAAACGTTCTTTCTTTCCACACAACCTTTACAAAATTCTATTTTGTTTTAACCTTTTGTAAGCTATCGTATCAACAATTGATACGGCGAGATATCAGCTTGATGCGTGGCTGTAACAATTACTGATATGGCAACTTTGGTTACGAATAACTTTAATGCATTTTACCTGTGACCATTATTTGCATATTTTTAACCCCCGAAGCAAGGAGCGGTGTTATAAGTTTGACTTGTCTGTGTGTCTATCTGTCTGTGGCATCGTAGCTCCTAAACGAATGGACCGATTGTGATGCAGTTTTTTTTGTTTGAAAGCTGACGTAATAGAGATAGTTCTTAGCTACAATTCATGAAAATCTGTTCAAGCGTTTCAAGGTTATCAGCCTTTTTTGTGTCGGGGGTTTCTTAAAATTTTGAAAGATTTCACATATTAGAAGTCTCAAAATATGTTGATAAAGGTCTAGGTATTGCGCGTTAAAAGGTAAAAACTTAGACTCCAGAGTGAACAACAGAGAAAACGATCCAGAGTAAGATAAACAAAAAAAAATGAGGTTTGGTGCATTCAAAAGCATCTATCAGAAGAACACTACTTGAGAAGAGAACTATACTAGTAGAAACTTCAAAAAAATACTTCAAACATTCTTTGTATGAGTTCAATTTGTTAGAGAGAACCAAGAAGACATTAATTTGACTAATCTATCCATCAGTCTAACTCCTAAGGAAAAATAAGAGCGGTTTAATTCTTAAACCCCCTTGCCAGATCATTTACAATGACATCATGACATCCATTTTTGGTTTGGTGTAACTTCATATGTACATACCAATCCACATGCGAATTCGCGCTGACTTCTATGGATAAAACGTGAAAACAGTTCAGAACCAAATAACAATAATTACCTAAAAATGATTTTCGAAAATTACTAAAATGGAAATTGGTGTCAACCTACGGGCTGTCAGAGGATTAAATCAATTTTGTGACATGTTTATCGCAGTTCATTCAAAATTTTGACAAAAACAAATTTTCAAAACTTTAGACAAAAATTCGATAATTCAAGATTGGCTTTTTAAAACAATTTTAAACTCATTATCGGAAGCAGTAAAATTATACGAACAGGGAGTTCAGGCAACATTTAGTTTGCACAGCTTTTTCTATCTGGAATTTCTAGGTCAAGATAGTTCTTTTCAGCACGCAACATCATTTCTATCAAGAGCTATTGAACCCTGAAAGATGTTCTCAAAAAAGTCTCCTAATTTTTGTTCCATTTTCTTCAATTCAAATCTTATACGAAGTCATGATTTAAAGATATTTAATAAGAATTGTCAAACCTAAGAACGCAAAACACTCAAAAATAGTAAAAAAAAATCAGCTCATTGGGAAAGTATTTCCAATTTGAAACAAATAAAAATGAAGCAGGATTTGAAGCTTAAAACAAATTGAAGTCAAAAGTGACTAAAAAGGTTTATAACGTTTAAAAGAGAAAACAAACTACAGCAAAGCGGCACATCAAACTCACCTCTGGAACGTTTGTCTCTTCACATAGTTTTCTCGTACAAACTCTACTATCTGCTTCTGGGTTCTTCCGCTGTATCTGTGGAAAGAGATATCAAAAGAGTCAATAATGTTAGTGTTTGAGAGTTGGTCCAATTATTAGCTTACTACAAAACAAGATCTAACAGTGTTTGCTTTTGAAATGGTACCGCCGCCCCGCAAACCTTTATTGGATAACCAACTCCTCTGCAATACGTCACTCCAAGTGGTTCGCTACGTTTGGTAATTTAGCAGGGATGCCCGGGTTCATGGGGTGAGGTTTGTCTAGGTCTTGGAGGCGGATGACACACTGAACCTCAGATTCATACCCACCCCTTAACCTCTTAAATGCCAGGGAAGAAACTCGAAAATTTCGCGATGTTTTGACTTTGACGTAATATTTTGCGGATTTATTTTATGCTATCGTATATAATGTTTACCGAAACACGTTCCCTGAACAATAAACTATGATTACAAATAATATTACTTGCGTTTATTTGACAAATTGATAGTTTTATCGATCTTTTCATGACATGCGACGCTCAAAGTTTGACAGCTCAAATCGCGGCAGAAATGTCATTTCGAAAGTCATAGATATGTGCAAAGATGATTATTTGAGAGGCTAGGTGTATTCCTTATATCTGTTACGTCAAGAATAAGAATGCCCCAAGCGATTCTGACCTTGTCCTTCATACATTTTCTTTATACATAAGGTTTAAAATCGCATCTCAAATTTTTTTTTTTTTTTATGGCGCGTCCTGGGCGCGCAATCGGCAAACCAGAGGTTAAACCCCTTTCCTAGGTTAGTTTCTTACTAATGGTTTGTAACCATTTCCATTTTTTTATTTTAACATTAGCTCCACACAGGAGGCCCTGAGGAATAAAATCCTAAGGGCCTATGTCATCTTTGGAGGTGCTGTGTGGAGGGTCTTTTTAGGAAAAGGAATGAGAGGAAGTTCTAAGAAGGAAAAAGGTAGGAAAGGTGGGTAGGAATCTGTCCATCCCTCCCAACGCGGTACAAGGCAACGGGTCGAGAGAGTCTGGCTGGAGGATTCAAAAGATCTCCCTCAATCAGTCTCTCCCGATCGAAGACCCTCCGCGAAGACCTAGACAAACCTCACCCCATGAACCCGGGCACCCCTGCTAAGTCACCAAACGTAGCGAACCACTTGGGGTGACCTGTGGCAGGGGTTTTGGTTATCCAATAAATGGTCTCCGGAGCGATAATACCCACACCCGCCTCCCAAATAAGAAAACTGACTCTCACAAAACTGCATGGATTGTCAAAGCGGCAGAGCCAATGAAAGTTGTGCATTTGGTGTGTGGATAGAAACAAAGGCGGGGAGCACTGTGCATAGATGCGATTTGCAGTAGTATGGGTGAACGATGTTGATGACACTTTAGTATGTGCGGTTTCGTACTACTAATGGTTTGTGCCCACCTCTCTTGTTTCTACCACGATACAGCATTATAATAAACTAGGTTGCAGGTTATACCTGAAAGAGGATCCCCTGGAGAGCACTCTGGTCCGATGTCTGGGCATCCGTTTGACAGTTGTGCATCGAAAGAAGCTGTGATTCTCTACGCACTTCTTCCAGAAGTTCTTACACTCATTCCTGCTTTCGAAGAAGAACTCCACCAGATCTTTGTAGTAGCCCTGTGGGAGAAAACAAAATATTTGATTAGAACTAAATCTGGGCATCTAGCACGGTCCATCGATAAAACCCTTTATCAATACGATATTGAACAAATCCACCATCTGTAGTTATTAGGAGGCGTTAGAAAATATACGCAAGCGATTGATTCCGATAGCCAGTAGGCGAAATCCCCCGATTAAGCGCCGTGTCTTGGTTATCACTGAACTTCGGTTAACACACAACTTTTTAAATAATGTCTTTCGTTATGCAAAATTACCGGCTTATTAATGAATGGAGGCAGGACTAATGAAGCTCATAGAATTGAAAGAAATTCTATACACAATCAATTGGATCCGTTTGAGCTTGGAGAAATGAAATTCAGAAAGTTGTTCTTAACCGCCCTTCCTTTGGGTTATTTTTCAAAAAGTAGGTAAAAAAAACATAAGGTTTTTTAAAGGGATATGCAAACCGCGCCACTTGTGTAGAGAGTACCGCTTGCTAGCTGCGTTACTTGCATGGGAGAGACAAAGGTACCCTTCCCAAGTCCCTTAGCTTCGCGATAGTGCAGGAACAAACTTAGGATGGGTTGTTTCAAAAAATTTGACGAATTCGTCAAATATTTGACGTTAATTTTCACGTTCTGTGTAAGTTCTATTCAAGTTCTGTGATGATTTCAGTTTTGTGAAGCAGCTGGCCTATGATGATAAAAAAACAGAACTCAAAAAAAACTTACACAGAACCTGAAAATTAACTTCAAATATTTGATGAACTCATCAAATTTTTTGAAACAATCCGTCCTTAATGTATACAAACGTATCACGTACGTTTTGTGGGTTTCGGGTATAGTTATTTTTGATACGAACGTACGTGATACGGTTTGTTGCATTTGGGCGATAATGTTGCGGACGTATCACGTAAGTTCGTATGTGTAGGGTGGTTAATATCGCAAGTTCTGGCAAAAGACCTCATTTTCAACAATCACATCAATACCATTGAAAGAGTCTAACACAAATTTTTGAGGTGTATTAATTTTAGACTTGGAATTCCCTTAGAATCAATAAATTATGATTTTTTGTTGCACTCATTAAAATTGTTGAAATTAAGTGACAGAAGAAAAATTTTTGATCTGATATTTTTGTATAAAATTGTTAACTATCAGTTGGATAGCCCTGATATATTAAAACTGATTCACTTTCATATACCTACAATAAGATCAAGGTTCCCTAGTTTGTTTTATTGTGACAACTATATGTCGGTATCAGGCTCCAATTCAGTTGTAAATAGATTACACACCACTGGAAATTTTTATGCCAATGTGGCTGATATTTTTAATATTTCCATACTGAAATATAAGGTTGTACTGATCGAATATTTCAGCCAATTATACGTTAACGAGGTCACTACATAATGATTTTTTGATATTATTGTTTATTTTTAATGCCTGTATAATGTACTATGACTGTAAATTTTTTATTTTTTTTTTACAGTTAATACCGCACAAGAGTCCCAACTGCTCCCGTCTGGAGCCAGTGAGACTATGGCATCCCCAATTGGGGTATGTTGTGAGGCTGAAGGTAGTGGGGAGGGGAAGGAGATAGGGAAGAGGAAGGTGGGGAAGTACCTGGCTATTCAGATCTGGTCACTAAACACGGCTAAAGCCATTTCAAGCAACGTTTCAATTCTGAATGGTGGTCTTACACCAGGGCGATACTGATAGTATCTTCCACTCTGGAACGTGCCGCAAATATACTATATATTATTTTAAATGAATAAATTGTGAAATAACACAAATTAATCAAATAAAATTTATTTGCGCACGCCGGGTTCGAACCCGCGGCCTCCGGATTGTGAGTCGAGGGTCTTGCCTCGGGACCACGGAGGCCGTCAAATTGACCAACTAACTCTCTTTTTAGTGTCAAAAAGTACATGCGGATTGCCAATACAGTGGAACTCCGTTAATTCGAATACCGATAATTCGAACCCCGACAATTTGAAAAAAATACATAATCCAAAATTTTTGCCAAAAAAAGTCAGTTTAGATTGGAATGCCGTATTTTCGATTATATGAATTTAAGGGGCCGGCTGCGACGGAAATCGGCCGCCAAATTTCGATTTACGAGAAATTTTTTCATATTTTTACAAATTTACTTCAAATATCCGAATTAGAATGGCCAACTGTGACAGAAATCTGCGGCGAAAATTTGATTTACGCAGAAATATTGTATTTTTATGAATTTATTTCAAATAGGTATCCAAATTTTATAAGGATTCGGATGCGAAATTTAGATTTACGCTGAAATGTATAATATTTTTATGAATTTACTTCGATTATCTATATTTGGAGAGTTGCGGCGGTGATCAGTTGCGGAAATTTGATTTACGCAGAAATTATGTGGTATTTTTATGAATTTATTTAAAGTAGGTATCTGAATTTAGAAGGCCGGCTGCAAAATTTCGATTTACGCTGAAATATATCATATTTTTACAAATTTACTTCGATTATGTAATTTATTTTACGTATCTGTTTCGCCCGCACCACTTCGTCTCTGTTAGATAGCCTGGTTCCTCGTTCCTACCCCCTCCACCCTGTGCAAGAAACTAGTCGCGGAGTAAAGAACGCGGACGCTGTAATCGCCAATCGCCAGTCGAAATTCAGAAACAAGAAGTCATGGTGGCTATCGGCCCGCCTTCTCTATTTTCTAAGGAAAAATATGCATTTTGGTCTAAATTCATTTGAATATTAATTATGACTTTATTTATCAACCGATTTCGATAATTACTACTGAAATGTTATGAATATACTTCCCTCTTATTATTACCAAAACAAAATACAAAGAATTATGTTATTAACACCCTTTAAAAAGCAAAACAAATTGGGGGACCCGAGTGACCCCCCTTCAGATTCTGTGATTTTTTTTCTTTCCGGGACGAAAAGGTTAAAGAGAAAATTATAAAAATATCTTTTTTGGACGCAAAGTCTACTGTTCACAGAACTACTAATATAAGCTCTATACTTACTATATATGGCTAAAGTGTGTTTGCAACTTACATATCCCTCAGGGTGCAGTTTGATCAGGAATCTCTTCCTTTTGAAGGAGATCTTGCGTATCTTGGCCCAACTGAAGGTGTTGATCCTGGTGAGGTGTTGGAACACCACAATGCCCATGTGCGCCACGGCGATGTTCAGCGGAACTCCTTCGTGGTCCTTGGCGGGGTGCATCTTCATGCCTGGGAAAGAACGACTGTTTAGCAAGGGTTCCTTTGTCACGTAATGGATTTGAGAATCATGTTGTCAAGTTACATTATATAATTTAAAATAAAACAATAACTTGGTAAACACCACTTTTATTTTTTTATACAAACTTAATTGGTCAAACGCCACGGGAGGAAACTCGTAAATTTTACGATGTTTTGACTTTGACATAATATTTTGTGGGTTTAATTTATACTATCGTATATAATATTTACCGAAACACATTCCTTGAACAATAAACTATGCCTAAAAACAACATTACTTGCGTTTATTTGATGAATTTATATGTCTTACGATCTTTTTCACGAGAACGACGCCACCGAAAATGACAGCTCAGATGCCGCGAAATATCTGAGCAGGCCGGCATAAACAATTCCATAGAAATTATTCCGCTTCCCTAGGTGTGTTCACGGTATTTTATACCTTAAGAAAAAGAATGCCCCAAGCGATTCTGACCTTTTCCTTCATACATTTTCTTTATACATAAGGTTTAAAATCGCATTTCAAAAAAAAAATATTTAAAATTCATTTGGCGCGCGCCAGCACAGGATGAGTTAACGCCGACCGGGTTTTGCTACAAGCGTAACTTCTTCAGGGCAGTATAATCTATCAGTTAAGTAACTTGTGTTATATAATATATTCTGCTTTGAGAGTGGGTTGAAAAAAAATGGGCTGATCTCCGGAGGAGGAAGTAGTGGGAGTTGGGGTGGATGGGGTATTGGGAAGTGATTGTTCTTTGTCAATGGGGAATAATCTAATTACTTTGTTATTAATGTTTTGGCTTTCCTTAGTTTTAGTGCTTCTAAGTTATCCAATCTTAGTTATCTATTAAGATGTTTAGTTTACCGTATAATTCACATCTTCTCGCCGTCTCCAATAAGTTCAGGTCGGCTTCTGCAGGACTTTGGCCACTGTGGAAATGAAATAACAATAATAATTAGTTACATCTATACAACCATTGTCGGAGTTTGATGTAGGCCTATCGTCACCTCAGTTGGACAAGGTTCCTTGTTCAAGGTTAATTTTATTTGAAAAATGACCTTTGAATGCAAAACCATTTCTTTTGCTCATTTCTTTAACCAAAATAATTTTTAGAGCCATCTGTGTTGTATTCCGTTTGTGTGAGGAAATTCTAAAATTGAGTTTTGAAAGCTTACATTTATTTTACAAGATTCTAACAAACTTTTCGCAATTGCCAATTTTGTTTGTTTCTGACAGTGACAGACAGATTTTATGAGGCGTAGCGTAGTTTATCACTTTAGTTGGATAGGTTTCTAACTTTGCCTTACCATGTTCTGAGGTGTCAAAGTTTGCGTGACGAATTCTCATACTCTATTTAACAATTTTGAGATTCAATCTCGAGCCAAGTATTTTAGTTCAACATATTTTAAAGAAAAATATTTTATCAAAACATGGCCCTATCTTGGAATGGCATTAAGAAAATGGTTCCATGCCAACTGGGAATAATGTCAACTCAACACCTCCTTGAAAAGTCATTAAAATCCATGTAAAAAATAATTTAAAATTATCCGATAACCCTAACCTAACATAACCTATTTAACCATTTTTTATAAATATTTTTTATCACTCTAAATGACTTATCTGAGACGGTTCTGAGTTGGTTTCATTCCGAGTTGGCCAGTCACCTAAGAAAATATATTAGAATTTTACGCAATGAATTTTCATGCATTATTTGGTTGCATTTTACATTTAGGCATCTTATAAAATGTTAAGTATAAGTCATATTTGCATATTTTACTTTAAAATACGTTAAACTAAAATACTTTACACAAGATTCAACCTAAAAATCAGAAATCGGTAAATAGATTACGAGAAATCGTCTTCGCAAACTTTGACACCTCATATCTCAGAACAAGTTAAAGTGAAGTCAGAACCCTGTCCAATCAAAGTGACGCTATGTTGAAATGCTTTATGTTACTGCAAAAACATAGAAAAATTTGATAAAGCTGATTAAGTAAATTTTACGAGGGTAGTGAGTTTTTATACAATTAAAATAACTACAAATTTTCCGGCCCGCCAACCGTCACCAAGACGTGGGCAAACCTCACCCTATGAACACGGACATCCCTGCTAAGTCACCATCAAAGGTAGCGAACCACCTGGGGGACTTATGGCAGACATGGCAGGTTATCCAATGAATTAACCAAGAACAGAATATGTTTGGCGAATGTCAGAATGCCGAGAGAATCGTTGGACTATCGAACGCAGGAGTCCTCTGTATCCTGTGAATATCTCCTCGAACCAAATGGAACACTTGGTCTCCTCTATGTTGTGATGCAAGTGCACGGAGGGAATTATAACTCACGAATGTTTCTTGTGGTTCTCCATGATCCTCCTCTCCAGGTCAGCGTCCTGCAGTGGGAAGAACTTGTAGCTACTCAGGTAGGTGTGGTCCGGGTAGTCTTCGGGAACAAAGTCACCGCACTCCGCTGGAAAGAAGGACTAATTTAAAGATGCATGTCAGAGAGTAACTAGAGGGCCAGTTGTTTCACAGAATTTGAACAATCACCAAATTTTAACGAAACGTGAAACAGGACAGAAAAGTCTCATCAGGGTTCCAATTGTTTGATGTTTGAAAATGTGGATATTAATCATCTTTAAGACAATGAATAGCTAGATGAAATGACTAAATAAAAATATGGGTTTACACACCCCTGGTAATTTTGAGAGAATTTTTTAATGGCCTGAAAAGAGCAAATAACAGTATACAATACGATTCTAGGTGAAAAACAATTTTAGCAGAATATGTCATGAAGTCTGCAAATTTTTGAAGAATTTTAGATCCACTCAGCAAATCTCGTGTGAACACCGCAACAGCAATAGATAATAGGAGAGGGGAGACGTGGCATGGAAGTGTGTCAACTGTCACCGAGCTACAACCAAAAGAATTCCTCAAAATTAATGTCCGATCATTCCTTGCTCTTCTTGCAAAGCTTCGAAGCAGTAGAGTATTTAAAAAAAAAAGCCTTAAAAAACAGACCATATGGTAAAAACATTACCTAGAATATTACATTTAGTGACATCCTTTGTATCCGATAGACGCTTAATCAAGCTAGCAAATAAACATAAAATTAGCTAGGGTAGCTATCACTCGAGGGCACAAATAAAAAGTTTGGAGATCGCGCTTTCGGAGTATCTGGGCCTAAGGCTTGGAATAAACTCCCTCCGGAACTAAGATGCATAACAAGCCCAACAGAATTTAGGTCCAAATTAAAAACCTACCTTTTTGGGCTCTCCTGTCCTTAATTTAAATATACCTTTCTGAGAGTATCATACTTGTATTTCCTATGATATGTCTGTATAATTTAATTTAATTAGCTAGGGCTCACACCTCTCCAGACATTTCGATTTGTTGGTTTGTGTAAAGTTAATTAATTAATAGAAGAAATTATCCATAGATGTCAGGAGACGCAAACTCCCTTCAGACAAGACCGCTATAAAAGACCTAGGTTTAGGTTTTATCTCTCTCTTCTCACCAGCCAACCTTCTTAATAAGTAAAAGTAAAATCCTTGGTCTGTCTTGGGTAGTTTGGGTCTCCGAAATTATTCACAATGTAATTGGGAATAAAGCAAAATAAAATGTCACGAGTCCTTTAAAAGTTTCCTGAAGCTGCCTTTATTATTTACGAAGTTCCTTCCTCCAAAACAAAACATACGATCCTACGAGTCGGATAATTTAACGCGAGTGATTAAATTAGTAAAGAAGAACCAGCACTGAAAAAAGGAACAGCCAACATGCAGTTTCCAGCATCCAGCAAGCAGCAGAGGCCATCAGCGATAAAAAAGGGCAAGTGACCAATCCATATCCATACTACCTTACCATTAAAATCCTTAAAAGCAAAAAAAATATATCAATGACATCAATATTGTGCATTACTCAAAAAAATTGTTGCAAGCCGGTATGACAAAATTATTGACAAAATTATTGATTATTGACAAAAACTACAGCAATGTTTTAAATTTCGAGATTTAATAAAGTTTGTTTGAAATTTTTATTTTAAATTAGCCGCGAAGTCAATAAAGCAGTTTTTGTTGGAAATGCTCTATGGGCGATTGAATAAAAATCAACGGGATTCATCTATGATTAACGACGTTGATAAATTATTGTTGTGTTATGACAGTTCGTGAAGTAAATAACTAAAATTTGGGAAGTTATCAGTGCGTATATTATATGATTAATAGTGATTAAACGGTGATTGCGATAAAATAATTGGATAACTCTGTAAATTGTAAGTACACATCTGATTAATCAAAATGGATTTAAAAACGCTGATCGCTCAACGGGGCGCTTGTAAAGGCAAAATGACAAGGTTCAAGGAATTTTTAAACAAAGATTCACTGACGCAAAGCGAACTAGAATTGCGTATAAAGCGTTTCGAATCTTTGCTAGATAATTTTGAAGAAATTCAAGATAGAATAGAGGCATTATCTCCCGACGATGATGAAGGCGACCGAGCGAGCTTTGAAAATGATTATTTTTATATACTGGCCAGCGCAAAAGAGAGGTTAGCTAAAAAGGATTCTGCAATCACGGCGAATAACAATATTAAATTACCGATAATTGAATTACCGAAATTTAAAGGGGATTACTGCGAATGGATGCAGTTCCGGGATGCGTTCATATCTTTAGTAGACAGCAATCATAACCTGGATGCCGTTCAAAAATTTTATTATAGCGGTCTTGTCTGAAGGGAGTTTGCGTCTCCTGACATCTATGGATAATTTCTTCTATTAACACAATGTGATCGGGCAGTTTTCGGCCGCGTACTAGTGCTGCGAACGGGTGATTTTTCGCGTAATTTCGCGCTAACGTAGACCTCTAGAAAAATTGCGATAACTTCAAAAATATTTGTTTGATTTCAATAATTCTTTTTGCAAATTATTTATTTTAATTCATTTTATTTTATTATATTTAGAAATGTATTCTTTATCGTTAAACTAGTGCAGAATTTCACATAAAGCAGGAAAGTTATGAAAAAATTTATATTTACACTACCTCGGTACCTACCGTACACCCCATCTATTGTTCTCAAAAGGTTTTTACCTGCATAGCTACAACCCTACAGACGCTATATAGCGAAAACTCAAGTATATTGGAACCCGTATTTTAACGTGACCCGCGCTCCACTAACAATCTATCAAAAACGTATAAATACGTGATCCGCTCTCTAGCATTAATTTGCTAAAAACGTATCAATACGTGATCCGATTACAATGTGTTAATTAATTAACTTTACACAAACCAACAAATCGAAATGTCTGGAGAGGTGTGAGCCCTAGCTAATTAAATTAAATTATACAATGTCTTTATCACACTTTTCTTATTGAATTAAAATTACTTGAATCTTTGCACATCAATCTATCTCTTTACGAATCACATTTAGGAAGATCAAATCCTTGTACTACTGTACCGCCCACTATAAAATGTTACTTTTGATTTCCAAAATACACTCATTAAAGAATGTATTATATACTAACATTAAAATATATTTCAGGATTAAACACATGTAACAAGTGTACACAATAATGTCCTCTGCGTGCGAACTGTATCTAAATTTCTCAATAGACAATAAACAGTGTTAATTTCAAGCGACCTCCCAGGTAAGTATGGTCCTGTATACATTTTTAGGAAGCATCACATTCACTGGTCGAGACATTGTACATATATTTTCATATGAACCGGTGGATGCAATTTTTAGCCATAAGTTGTTTTTAATTGTTTGTCTAGTTTGTAGTTTTTCTAGATTTTAGAAATGTATTGAATGTTTGTACAGCGCCCTTGAGGTGATTTTTCACAAAAACGGCGTTATATAAATCATCCAAATATTAGTGATGCTACCAACTTTTTTTATTTTTGATATAATGGCGTACAGAGCTCAGGGCCAAAAAGGCACCTTACTCTTTTATCATGAGTTTATATTATGTTTTATCAAGAGTTTGTATTATGTATTTGGTTGTTGAAAAAATAATATAATTTAGAGTTTGTTAAAAAATATTTGCAAGGGGTCATAGCTGCACTATGGGGAGAAGGATTTACAGAGGCTTTGGTTTTTTTATGTTTTGTATGAAAGTTTTCGCCCTGCGGCGAAACGGTGTGATGGTTAGTTAGTGAGTTAGTTAATCAGTTAACAGCAATTTCATCCATTTGCCTGTGACGAGGCATTCACCTACCTTGCACGATATAGCTGGCCATGAGCGCGGAGGTATTCTCGTTGCACTGGATGCAACCGTGGGCGAGGTCCCGCTTGATCTGCAGGCAGAAGAGGTAGCGGGTGAACTCCTCCTCCAGCTGGGCGGGGTCCGGCGTGTAGAACTTCACACAGAACCGGAGCAGGGGGTCCACCAGGGAGAGGCCAACCTGGCGGCATACCGGCTTCTCCAGATCTAGCCAGTACTGGAGACAATAATAACATGTTAAAAACTATTATACAGTGGGTGTCCAAATGATTGGTTACATTATAGTTTTTTCTTATTATTAAGAATTAACCACTTTTCAAATCGGCGCAGTATCATCAGCATACAACAGGCAACAAACTTTTAGATTGCTCATTTTTGCACCCAAGCCCACACCTTTCAGAAATATAGATGGCAAACACAAGTTGTGAAGAATAATACAATGTAGTACCTTAGCTCCGCCGAGTTCCTGATACTCCAGTCCAAAGTAATCAGACTCCAGCAGGTGCAGCTGACGGCACACCTGCTCAAACAGGACTCTTCCCAAAGCCTTGGCCTGAAACAATTATAATAAATAGCATTGTAACATTTAATTTAGAGTTGTGTGGCAGTATCCTCTCTGCCTACCCCTTAACTAGTTAGTTGGGTAAAACTATAGATAAAAGAAAAAAGTGAGAGTACACAGGGTTTTAAGGGACATATTTGATTAACTTTAAACCAGTGATTGCTGATTTTTTTTTTACACGAGCTCCACACAAGAGGCCCTGAGGAAAATAATTTTTCTCAGGGCCTATGTCATCTTTGGGGATGCTGTGTGGAGGGTTTTTTTAAGGAAAGGAAGGCGAGGAGAGTTCTGGGAAGGAAAAGGGTATGATGTGGGTAGGAATCTGGGATTCAGTGTGTCCCGGTCTTCCGCCTCCAAGACCTGGACCAACCTCACCCCATGAATCCGGGCACCCCTGCTAAATCACCAAACGTAACGAACCACTTAGGTGACCTATGGCAGAGGACTTTATTTGGAATAAAAAATGTAAATAATATTTTGGTTTCCGGTGACATTTTTGATGTTTTTTTTCAACTAAAAAACATAAAAAATCAATAGGTATTGGACAGTTGGGGGCGGGATGAGGGGTTGGTCGGTGAGTGACCAGTGACGACATGTGGAGGAAAAATTTTATTGTATTTTATTTATTTATTTTTTTATTACAAAGTTATTGTTTTATTTCATAAGTAATAAATAAAGTAAGTCAAGTACGTCCGTGTATATGCATACAGTAGATTCTGCTTAATTGGAACACCGGTTATTTGAGCCAAAAAGGTGAGGAATACCTGCTTTTCAGATATGGTCACCAAACACGGCTAAAGCCATTTCAAGCAACGTTTCACTTCTGAATGGTGGTCTCCCACCAGAAGAGTATTTGGAACATCATACAATAAAGATCACACACCTACACGCCGCAATAGGATCACGAGAAATGCATGCTGTTTCTCATGTTACTTTTGTTAGTGCTTATCACGTTACCTGATAGGCTATACCCGACTACTTAGTAGGAAAAATATTAAAAATGCTTGTAATTTAAAAAAATATATCAGTCAGGAAAATGAAATTAACTCCACTCTTTTACTCCAAATATGCCCAGGAATAACTGGTTAAATTAAGTCAAGTGCGTCCTTAACAGCCTATGTACTCGAAATATGCATAAAAATTTAATTTGCCTATCTATTTAAGAAAATTCATGTATCAAGCATACAAAACATCCGTCAGTTTTTGATTTTCAATGAAAAATTACAGAATTTTTGTTATTGTTGAAAAACTTAATTTTTACACTAATTTTTCCTAAGTTAAGAGGAATATAAACGCTAGAAATATTTTGATTCTCGTGCCATACAAAATTTGAAATCGCGTGTCGTATTTGCACGCGGCAAGTAAGCAAAAAAGTGGTTTTTATTTATTTTGTGCATAATTTTATAAGAATGAAAAAAAGTTGAATATACAAAACCTCAAAAATAATGTTAGCCATAAAGGGGTATTTTTAAAAATTGTTTCTTATATTCCTTCATAGTAAGTCATGAAAAAACATTTTTTTAGTGGTTTACGCTTATATTTTTTGTTATGCAAATAATAATTTTATTGTAATTCCAATACATAGAAAAGTTGTTAAAAGCTACAATTTATCCGTAGCATATTTTTTGATGTTCATAATGTAAATCGATTCGTCGTAAAGATGAATCTAAATAGTATCTAAATAGGATTTAACCCATCGCTCAGGGAGTGGAAACACAAACCTGCAATAGCCATCCCAAGCCAAGACGTGAGCTACCGTGCTCAGGCTGAATGTCCTGGGGAACAGTGTCAAGAACGGTGCCTCCGAGAAACAAGGTCGCATCTTGGAGTATTTAGACCTTACTCCAACATTCGGGGCTCTGCTGGAGTGGACCTTCTATTTCCCTGGTCACTCGTGGGACAAAAAAATTGGACCATTCGAAAACTAGGGGCCTTTTGGGAACCTAGGAGTGCTGAGGCCACCTCCGTGGACTTTCTTCCTGGGGCCCTTAGGAGGAACCAAGAGGAGAAGCCGTGGAGAGGAGAGCTGAGGCCACCTCCATGAACCCTTCCCTTGTGGGGCCTTCACGGAACCAAGGGGAAGGGCACTCTTCTGGCACGGGGCCTTTGGGGAACCGAGGAGGAGTGAAGTGGAGAGATGATGGCCTCTTCCTATGTGGGGCCTTCAGGGAACCATGTAGGAGTGAAGAGGAGAAATGAGGCCATCTCCGTGAACTCTTTCTTATGGGGCCTTTAGGGAACCAAGGAGGAGTGAAGAGGAGAGATAAGTCCTCTTCCCTCTTGGGGCCCTCGGGGAGCCAAGGTGGAGTGGGGCTCTTCTCTTGTGGGGCCTTTAGGGAACCAAAGGGAGGTGAACTCTCCATCGTGGAGCCTTCGGGGAACTAAGGAGTGGAGAGGAGAGATGAAGCCCTCTTCCCTCGTGGGGCCTTCAGGGAACCGCGGAGGAGTGAAGAGGAGAAATGAGACCTGGGAAGACACATAGTCGAACCAGAAGACATAGCTTCATTTCCAATGACAATCCTGGTGAACTTTGTAAAAGGGACTGGATTACTGTCAAAGGAATGAGGTAAAATGGGAGATAGCACGATGGGCCTACGGCCTAAGTGCTCACGGGAACTTTATTTATGTAAACCGTCTCCGCTCTTGAAAAAAAAAAAAAAAAAAAATAGGATTTCACGTATAGCTTCATCTTAAGTGCGGCTTTTCAGTCTTTATGGACAGAAAGCCGATACAGGTATTCATAAATGAAAAAAGTCAAGTTATTAAAACAGTAATTGAAATGGATCCAAAATTCAATAAACTCAACCACATGACAAAGACGGTGACCGGCCAACTCGGAATGAAACAAACTCAGAACCATCTCAGATAAGTCATTTAGAGTGATAAAAAAATATAAATAAAAATTTGGTTAAATAGGTTAAGTTAGGTTAGGGTTATCGGCTAATTTAAAATTATTTTTTTATCACTCTAAATGACTTATCTGAGATGGTTCTGAGTTAGTTTCATTCCGAGTTGGCATGGAACCGACAAAGACAGTGGTAAATATTCCGTTTTTGAAATTTCATTAAATTGACGAGACAACTGTTGACAGCAATGGAACCCCCAAAGTGGCTATGTAATATATTATTGGCAAAATTACCACTACCCACTATTTAGTATGCCGGTCACAGAGGAATAGACGGCTATTGTCTCGTCTCTAGCTCAATTGGTTCAGGCACAATTAGTTAAGTGCTTTGACTCTTTCAGCACCTAACAGTATGAAAAAATAGTTTTTTTCTATTTAAAAAAAAAATTCAAGGTTATGAATAATCTGACAATATTTGAGTAACTCTTAGTACCATCATTACAAGCGCAAAATGTTGCTTGTGCAATGATGGAGCACTGGAGGATCTTATCGACTCTGTGCAGAAACAGGCGGTCCGTTTGATAGATTCTCCCACCTTAAAGAACGGATTGCAATCTTTAGAGCACAGGCATCGGGTGGGAATGCTATTCTTGTTCTACCGGTATCTCAATGGAAGATGCTCCGAGGAACTAGCGTCATCGATCGCTTCGGCACCGGTGCATAGTCCGGAAATACGCCAAATGCACACCCAACATGGTAACATACATGGTAACATACACGGTTGACATTTGTCACTTGAGAACGGGTCGCTTCTTTGACTCGTTCTTGAGTTTAACAGCTCGACTGTGGAACAATTCACCGGCCTCTGTGTTTCCTCCTACATACAACATGGGTCTCTTCAAGACCATTTTTCATTCCTTCCACTCCTCAAAAAGACCCTCTTCACAGCATCTCAGATGACATAGGCCCTAAGAGAAACTATTTACTTTCAGAACAGCTTTAAAAAAAATTGCAAATAAATATTACATAATCTAACAATTGTTTTGGTTTGGGTCTATTGTTAAAGGCTTCGGTGATTTGGGTTTTCATTAGGAGAAGGTTCAAGTCCCCATTGTTCGGTGGTCCGGTGACTTGGGTTTCCATTAGGAGAAGATTTGAGTCTCTATTGTTAATGAATCAGTAATTCAGGTTTCCATTAGGAGACTGTTAGTCTCTATTGTTAAATGCTTCAGAGATTTGGGTTTCCATTAGGAGAAGGTTTAAGTCTCCACTGTTCAAAAGTCCGGTGTCTTGGGATTTAGATTTCCAGATTTGAGTCTTCAATGTTAGATGACTCAGTGAATTAGGTTGAGGTAGTTTAATTGGTTTGAGGTTTTATAATGGAGGGGGTAAGGTTTTAAAACTCATTTTTAAAAATATATTTTTTCTAAATGTACAATATGTCGAGAGTATTGTGTCAAAATTTCAAGTAAATCGGAGCAAAACTAACGAAGATACAGCATTTCAAGCGACCGGCCTTCTTGCTCTATTCAATTTCGAGTATAAAAAAACTTAAAAATTTTTTTCTTGCAAATAAATTTTTAAAGTTCGTGAACATCATAACTCAAAATTTACTGGACCGATCTTTTTGAAATTTTGTACACTATTTTAACAGATAAATCAACAGGTAGTGTCGAAGAGTTTTTTTTTTACTTTTTGTTTCAAATGATCCGTTAATGAGTTATGATGTTCACCGCATAACACCTTTTTTCGAGGCGCCTCCGGAGATTCGCTCTCACGGACTTATTTATTAACATTTTTAATAAAAAAAATTTTCAAAGATACTTCAGATGTCATACTATAATGTGTATATAAAAGAAATAAACCAACATTATTCATATCTCCAAAAAAATCATGAAAATATGCCTTGTTTTCGCCTTTAAAACCTTACCCCTCCCTCCCCTTAAGAGATGGAATGGAGTTATGGATTTTCATTAGAAGATGGTTCGGTTGATTTAATCATTCACAAATAAATTGAGACAGTAATTAATTTATCGTTAATTTGCAGAATTCCATTTAATTTTAGCCTATGCTTTAAATTGCTGTATTGATCTTTAAACATAATTTTCATTAATTAATCACAAATATAATAATTTGTCTTGGTTCCAAAGTGTTAAGTCAATAATTTCTATCAATGTCCAAAGTAAAACGTCCTTGTGTTTACATACAGGGAATATATTTTTGCAGAGAGATGCTGCAACCGTTTAGAGCACAAGTATGTTGGTATGCGAACATTAGAATAATCATTTTGGAGTGAATTATGGATGGGCTGTGATACGATCTGTCACTTAGCATACCACAGCTGGAGGGATTTATTTGAATCTATTTATTAATCAATGAAATAGCAAAACTGTTGTTGTAGTGTGAATTTAAATACAATATTTCCGATGAACCAATCTACATAATTGAAATAATATGCAAATCGTATAAATTCTATTTTATCTCCCCCATCAAATTTTTTTTTTAAATCGAAAAAAAAAGGAACAGATTAAGCCAGACTTCACCTTTTGCTCTTTCAGATAAATAGATTTTCTTTTTTAACCCATTGGCCACATAATTAATTTTGTACCAAAAATTGAAAACCTCCATTGGTGCACTAAATCTATTGAACCATATTTATATTCAAATGAATTAATTTCTTTAAATTTGTTTACATATTGGATTAATGAAAAGAAACAAAAATTTAAAAAATATTAAAATATGTGTAAATAAGGACACAAATATAATCTTCTCTTTTTTCGTGAGTTTTTTTTCAAATTTTTATTCATAAAGTTACAAAAAAACATAATATTCATAAATCAAACATTAATAATTTTTGTTTTTACCTACATATATACTAATAACTAATAAAATAATTTGGTATAATAGTCCTCAAAGCAATCAGGGACGTGCCGGGTCACTGCCAAAGGCCTAGAACCACTCGCAATTTTGAAAGGAAATTAAATGGCGGCTGGCTGCATTCAAAACTTGAAACACAAATATCAGGGAAAAAACATAAAAAAACATATTATTGCCGATTCTACAAAATGAATGATTAATTACCCACAGAGCGTTCGGCATTTAAAATTTTGTTCAAAAATGTCGCTATCGTGCCCCTTTGCCGTTTTTTTTGGCGGACCTACTCTAACCCGGCAGGCTGCCGGGGTTTGTAGCCAAAGGGTTAAGATAAATATTAAAGATCTCAATACTAATCCCTGCAGAACCCCTAAAACCCCTTTCAAACGGTAGGTTTCTTATATTATTGGTCTTTGCTAGATGTTGAAAAATGTGATTTGGGATTTGACCTTTCTACAAAATGATATTTTCAATGATACTGACATTTAAAGACCTTTCAGTGGCGTTTACACTAAATTTTCAAGGATAATTATTGAAATTTATGAAATAACTATACCTAAATTTGGTTGTGCAGGAGAGTTTCTATCATAATTTTAAACCTTAATTACTTTCAATTTCGATATAAAAAAATTTAAATGCAAATACGGCGTAAGAGTCCCAACTGCCAGTGGGCCCATGATATCCCCAATTGGGATGTTCTTTACAAAAATAACAATGGTTTTTTTGTGACTTTTCGCAGAGAGCTTTTTGTGTAATATTTCACAGACGTAAAATAATACAATAGAGACATCAACAAGCATAATGCATATTTGATGGCGAGGTCACGGGGAATAGAGACAAATAACACTTTTCTGCTACTATTCATAATGTAGTATATTAAAAACATGTTGTATTGAATGACAGATGTGTTTTAAATCTAAACAAAAGGACAGACAATACAGTGACATAACCAACAATGCTGTAATAAAAAGAAAAATATTCATGGATTGGGAATTAAATGATTATTATCATTGCTGAGTTGGGTTTATTGATTTGACAACTAAGTATATTTATCATCTGCATATACTAGGTAATTAGTATGTAAAAAAAAACATTTAAGAATATCGGATTTATACACATTAAATAATAGTGGCCATAAATGAGAACCTTGAGGTATGCCAAAAAGCATGGAAAGGACTTAGCTCCCACAACAGATAAACATTTAAGTCTAATCCGAAGGTATGAAGTGAGCCTCCGGAGTACGTCACCATACCGGGTTAAATAAGAAGAGACATCCTGCAAGAACGGTGTTAAGGGCGTGTCTGTGTGTCCAAATTAATTCTTTTTTGTATAGAAAATCATTATCATCGGCCTGTCTGGGCTTGGGAGTCATCAGTCTTATGCAGATTGGCTACATCAGTTTTATTTCAAATCAGTACACATGACACTTGCAGGGATTATCTTTTCATGAGGTTCATAGCTTATTAAATAAAAATGTAACCTTCTACATCTATTTACAAAAAGAAGAATATCTGTGGCAGCCAACGTGGATTTCATTTTTATACAACTCTACAATTTTATTCCGAAGTTGATGAAATGTTGCACACTTGACCATCAAAACAAGAGGAAGGTCAGAGTATACACGAGATTTCAATAAACCACCGACATCCTCTTTTCCTCAGGGCTTCCATGTGAAGAGCTATTGTAAAAAATATAATCAAACACTTAAGGCAGTATTCTAGTCTAGAAAAAAAAATCAATTTTTTTTTCTTCATATTTTGAGGATAAGGATAAGGATTTTTCGAAATTCGCATTATTTTAAAAGTAAAACCATTTTAATGTCGCGGTTTAGATGGAATCTAACCAGAATATAAATAGAACAAAATTTTAAACACATTTTTCTCAAAACTACTTCTTTCAAGACGGTTGACACGATATCTCAAGTTCTACTTAACCAATTTACTTTGCGAAAAAAAAAATTATTTTACTTTTCCTTAGTTCGTTAGGGTTAAGAATTAATTTGTTTTTTTTTTTTAGATTTATTTTATTTTATTTATTGTATCTTTACATTGCAGGTAAAAATGTTTACAAAACAATTTGCAACCTCACTAGGACAAGCCTGTGTTGAGGTTAACAATTCTACAATTAACAAAATAACACAAAATTATACAGATATTGAAAGAACAATATTGTTGCATTTCTTACAGGTTGAGATTATTACTAAACTGCTGGCGCTAGGTAGTACATTCATGTAAACATGTAGACTTTTGTAGGGGGCCATTGTTTTGAGGACTGATTTAAAGTAAAAAATAAAAGTTTTTTTTTTTTGTTTTAACGATTAAGTTGTAAATAATAAATATATGTATATGATATAATATGCTTTAAGTTTGGCAGAAGAATGCTAATACTAATTTGGCTTATTATTACTATAAACATAATCATTTAGCTAATAATTTAGAAAGGACAAAGTTGAAAAAATCAATTGGCAATCCTCGGCTAACATAAATAATTTGACAATCTTTTTAAAAGTGCTCAAGGAATTAGATGACTTGATATTTTCTGGAAGGCTGTTAAAAATGAGCGGAGCCTGATAAAAATAATTTCTTTGGCCTACTAGGAGGATTACTAGGAGGGTTGCAATCGTGTCAACCAGGGCGCACCATTTTTTTTGAGACCCCCCACTTCAACACCCTGTAGCTTTTTGAATTTTGAAATTTTTCATTTGATTTTTTTTTATTGTATTCTTTAATTTTTAATAAATATTTGGTAAAGTAATGGCTGGTAAAAATATTATTGATTTTTTTCATTGCACCTGAAAAAACACCTACAATTCATACTTCTAGACTAGAATACCCCCTTAAGTGCTTTCCAATACTGCTTACTCCTGTGGTAATACGGCTTGCTGATTATTTAAAAGTATAAAAAGGTTAGGTTCAATGACCCATCATTACTGAAGTTATTACAGACTAAACCTTCCTCAATAAAGTAATTTAATGCATAAAAAGGTACCAAAGAAAGTGTAAACAGACATGTCCAGCGGAGCATTACACTCAGCTATGTATTGTGGTAACCAGAACAGAAAGTCTACCAGGCTGACCTTGAACGTGACATGTTATGGACTCTAATTGGACTGACCTCATTACAACAGCACTTGTGGCATTAAAAGCAATCAACTTCTAGATACTTACAAACAATAAATTTTAATTAAAAGGATGGAGATATTGAATAAATTAACTAGTCTTTACTTCTAGCCACTTTCAAAAACCATAAATATTGCAAGGAGAGTTATTTCGTCGTAATTAGATAGATATTATTTAACCTCTCGAATGCCAGGCGTATTTCGAAAAACCGCGCAGATTTTACCTTGTTGCTTTCTGGTCAAATATCCATACAAAAATAAAGGAATTGCTTTTTTTGCGATTGTTTTCTGTTTACCAGATAATATATCTTATTATTCATGTATATTACGTGATAATATTGTAAGAAGTTTTTCCAGAATAGCTAACTAACTTAAAAAAAGATTAAAAAATCTTCCATTTTGGAAATATTTGTCAAAAAATATAATCACACAAATATAAACTGATTTTATTATTTCTACACAAATCTGAATACATAACCAACATGAAAAAACACAATTCAAAGGAGTTTGCAAATAAATGAAGACCTTTATAAGCATTTGAAAATGTAAAACTTAGAATTTTCGACTTTGACCGTTGCAAAATAGTATTAGAAAATTCATTTAAAAATATTCCAGTGTTGATAGATTAATGAAATCATTGGCTACGTCAAGAATGATATTGGCGCAAGCGATTCTGACCTTGTCCTTCGTACAATTTCTTAACCCTTATGGTAAATGACAGGTTAATACCCTAAAAATAGTAACAAGATAGTTTTATTTTATAAGCAGTTTTAGTTTTTATTGGATTACCTTATAAAATAAAATACTAGGGGGTACCCGGCATGCATTGCAATGCCATTCAAAGAAATAAATTGTTTCTCCCTGCATGTCCTTTCCCACGCGTCCCCATTGCCCCTCCCTTTTCACCCCAAAATGAAACATTCAAAAGAAGAATAGTTACAATAATTCATCTTGGATGGTCGCACACATCAAACGTTTGGTGAAACTAATCCATTATTTCTTCTTCAAATTTTTATTTGGTAACAAATGTCCACCTCTATTATTACACACAACAAGTTGACGGCATTATTATGATATTATGACAAAAACTTTAGATTGTCTCAAGCGGTCTAAAACAAGCATCTAGCGGCGAAAATCGTGCAAAAACAACCCATTGCATTTAAAGTTTTAAAATGTGAAGGCGGTTCAAGTAAAAGTTGCAAAAAATGTGGAATTCACATTGAATTTTTGATGCATTCACTTCTATTTGATGAAATGTATTATTTGAAACGTGGGATGTGTCACTTGATATGACCGCCTCATTTGAATTTTCCCTGCTTCCATCATAAGAACCTTAAATTGTTATTTGTGTTGTGATGGAGAACTTAGCCTGCAGAAAATTGAATTGAGCCGTTTCAAGCAACGTTTCAATTCTGAATGGTGGTCTTACACCAGGACGATACTGATAGTATCTCCCACTCTGGAACGTGCCGCAAATATACTATATATTATTTTAAATGAATAAATTGTGAAATAATACAAATTAATCAAATAAAATTTATTCCAAATTAATAATAAACTTAGTTTTTACTACTTTTATTGTTTACAAAACCAACATGTTTCGTGAGCTAAGCCCACTTCTTCAGGGTGTTTGAAGAAATAAAATTTATTTGCACACGCCGGTTCGAACCCGCGACCTTCGGATTGTGAGTCGAGAGTCTCCTCAGGACCACGGAGGCCGTCTGTGCACCACTAGGCTATAAACTGGTTAAATATAAATTTATCATAAAAAATTACCCCTGGGGGAGCTGTGAAACTTTGCCGCTAACTTGCTCATACTGAGAACGGGACAAGTAAGCTCTATAATTGGACATGAATAAATGATCACACTCCAACTGGGGAAACTCCATTCATACCATTACAGATTGAATTGTGTGTAAAGGACTAGTGTAGAAGGCTGGGGTTGTGTTTTGCCAGGGAATAAACTGACATGTCAATTTTTAAACAAGGTTTTCCTTTGAGAGAAAAGCTTACCAATTCTTGAGTTATTGATTTTTTACATCGACCCAACACAGGAGGCCCATGAGGAAAATAATTTCCCTCACGACCTATGACATATTTGGGAATGCTGTGTGGAGGGTCTTTTTAAGGAGAGAAAGGAAAAAAGGTGTGAGGGATTTGTAGGAATTTAGGAATCAGTGTGTACAGGAGTGACGGATGTATTTAATTTAATTCAATTCCATTTATTCATTTTAACCACTCAGGTATTTTGCCATTTGTCTTAAACGAAATGTCAGATTTATAAAAACTTTTTGTTATTTCCGCTTCGCAATTAAAGCTCTATAAATGAAATATTTCTGCATGTAGCCGAATACTAAAAACAGTTTTTGGAAGATTATGAAATAAGCTTGATGTTTTTATGTGAAAAGGGTACTAAAATCACGGATTATGAAAAAAAAAACACTTATTCTATCGTATAAATGTATAATAAATAATTTTGTCACCTCACTTTTATCCTATTTTATACAAGAATATTTAATAAAAAATTAACAATGTCTAACGGCGCGTAGGCTATTTGGAGGGTGAAAACTGTTTCTACAAAATAAGTCTTTTTTATGTATTTCTATGAACAGCTTTGAATTAAGATGTGAAGCTTGATTTCATATGGATCTTTTACTTTTTGTTTTAGGGTTGTCACTAGAACATTAACGGAGTTATAACGATTTCTGTGGGAACACACGCGTTATCGTGAAAACACGCTTATTGTAATTGACTGCTATTATTATTTTGTCACGCAAAACACGCTTGGGGTCGGAGTGGTTAAAAACATTACAAAATTAAAATTCAAAAGCATTTTTAAAAGAGAAAATATTTTACTAGAGAATATTTTAGATGAGAAAAGCAGATTTAAACCAATGTCAACAAAGCTTACTGTTTGAATTGCGCTTCATTGATGTTAAACATATCGATATTCAAAGTGATTCTATTCAACAACAAGACAGCTCTCCCGACAGGCATGACCATTAGCAAGTTAGTTCTGCAAACCGGGAGATAAAACAGTCTATGCTGTCGGTGACAGAGATAACCATCGGTAACATACAAACTAATGCTCTCCATGATGGTTGAGTTTAATCCATCCCTCCCGCTGTGGTGCATACGACAGAGCGTCTCCCCAAACCGGTCTCTCCCAATCTGGCCCGCATCGCAGCTGGTGGGCAGGCGCATTTGCCGCCAAGACCTGAACACACCTCACATGCTAAACCCTGGCACCCCTGCCAAATCACCAAACTTAGCGAACCACTTAGGGTGATCTATGGCGGAGGTGTAGGTTATCCAATAAATGGTTCCCGGGAGGCGGTACCCATACTCGCCTCCAAAATTGATAAAAAAATAAAAATACAAATTGTAACGACATATCGTTACGAAAAAGACGACATATCGGTATGAAAAAGACGGTACGAAAGAGTGACAAGAAAAAACAATAGGTGAACGGTTGTCAAGTGTTACTTTAACATTACAAATCGTATCTACGAACAGCGGGGCCGAGCCTTTGTTTCTACCTACACACCAAACACATAACAAATATTGGCTCCGCCGCTTTGATCGTCTGTGCAAATTGATTGTAGCTCAGTAATAGTCGGCACACTTCCATGCCAAATCTCCCTTTGTTTCTATAACCTACGGTAATGTCAAAGATGTCCACTTAGATGCAAACGTTTTGAATGGAATATCATCATTATCAAGTCATTAGAGGGAAGACGGATGAAGGGGAAACCCACCTGAACCTGGAACATGGTGATGGAGTCGTCCAGCATCTGCACCCTGACGGCGAGCATCTTGCCGCCCTTCTTGGGGGTGGCAGGGGGGGTGCGGAACAGGGCCCCGGAGGAGCCACCGCCCCCGCAGTCCACCCCGGCGGGCGTGCTCAGCGAGTGGTGCATGCGCCCTGAGGACAGACAAACAAACAAACTTTAATAATATCTGTATAACTATCAAACTACAGTTCGACAAAAGACCATTCCATAGTGTTGTCTGGAATGAAGTGTGGTTAGGGAGGCAAGTGTGGCAAGCCACCAGCGAGCGCCGGCGAACTACTAATAAATCACGTCCTTTCTTTGCATCGCAAAGACATGTGTCTGCACACCTTCTTTTGCTTGTGGTCTATTTATATATCTGAGAGAAATATGGAAGAATTTTGAACTGTGCCTTCGCTCATGGAAAAACTGAAAACTGGTTGGTGCAAATGGCACAATTCAAGTTTACAATTTCAGTAATTATATCAGGTTGTTTAACATAAAAACTTAATTTATTAATAATTTATCAATTATCAACCTTAATATATAATAATAATTTATCAAACTCCTGAATAAAATCGATATTTTCCTGCTCTGACATATTGCAAATTACTCGAAAAGTTGACAGGTCGTGAGGCGCAACCATGGAAACCTGTCAACCTGTCAAAACTGAAATGCGCCGGCCGTGGCAGCTAGCACAGTGAGTTGCAAGTGACTGGTTGCGTCGCCCCTGACAACTGGTCTTTGAGAAGTTGCCTGTATGCGGACCGCCAATGAAATTCGCAAGTAGCTTGCTTCCCTGTGGATAAAGGATTGAGTTGCCAACTGGTTTTTTTTTCAGTTGCCCCATGAGCGGATGGACTTAATAATTTTAAAATGGAAACACAATAAAATATAATTTTTGTGTTTTTCCATTTTAATAATGACCGTGCGAATGATGTCTAGTATAAAAGAAAGTGCAAGAAGAAGAAATTGCAAAAAATTCTATTGTTCATTAAAGGTTTAACAGTTGCAATTTCATAAGTCATCTATACTAATATTATAAAGAGGAAAGATTTGATTGTTTGTTTGTTACGCTTTCACGCCTAAACCACTAAACAGATTTTAAAAATTCTTTCACCAATATAAAGCTACATTATCAGCGAGTAATATAGGCTGTATATAATGGTAAGCTCTGGCGTTATGAAATTTGTATAAATGAAAATGTGTGTATTTCATATATTTTTGCAGGAGGGAGGAAAGGCGTGGGGGAAGGTGGGGTTCGTGGAGAGGGAAGAGACGAGGGAGGGGGAAGGCGGGGAAAGTGAAAGGGAACGGGGACGCACGGGAAAGGACATGCAGGGAGAATCAATTTATTTCTCTGAATGACAGCAATGCACGCCGGGAACCAGCTAGTTAGTAATAAGTAATTAAGGCATGCTATGGAGCAATTAAGTCACTGCATTCGGGTATCTATTTTATTTGATTCATTGTAAAGCCACCTTAATAAGGTGATTCATCAAATAAAAAAATGGTGTTTAAGTCACAAGATTATTTTTGTGCTTAAATTCATTTTTAGTGTCACAAATGAGAGCTTCAATCTCAGCCGTCTCAACCCATCTAGATAATCATATTGATAAATATATAGATAATCTGCAATCATGATATTAGATCCCTATAACCCATTATTGTGATGTATCGGAATCTTTATCATTATTAAGAAAATACAATTTGTAATCATCACTGTTCAGGTTCAGTAACTCTAGAATACCGTTCCTCAGCTGCGTGTAGAGGTGGTAGACAATCTGGGTAATTTGGGAGGCAGGTACAGATACCACTGTCCTGGAAACTATTTATAGAATAACCAACACCCTAACCAGAGGTCACCCAAACTGGTTTGTTACGTTTGGTGACTTAGCAGGGGTGCCAAGTTAATGGCGAGAGGTTTTTCTACGCCTTGGCATCGGATGTGTTTGCTCACCTACTGCGTGGCGGGCCGGATCGGGAGAGACTGGTTGAGGGAGATCTTTTGACCTCCCCAGCAGGACTGTCTCAGGACATTGCCTTGCGCCGCAGTGAGAGGGATGAATTCATAAGTCCGTCACTCCTGGACACATTGACCCCAGATTCCTACCCACCCCTCATATATTTTTCCTTCCCAGAAAATTTTTTCATCTCCTTCCTTTCCATAAAAAGACCCAACACACAGCATCCCCAAAGATGACATAGGCCCTGAGGGATTTTTCCTCAGGGCCTTCTGTGAGGAGCTAATGTAAAAAAAATAAAAAATAAGTTTTCAATCTTTAAGCATTCAATTGTCTTTAATCCTTTCTGAAGACAGTCTTCCTAAGTAGGCTGAATTTTCAACATTTTTTTATGTGAAGAGTCCCAACTGCTCCCAACCGTCTGGAGCCAGTGAGACTACGGCATCTTCAAGTGGAGTATGTTGTGAGGTTGAAATGAGCGGGGAGGGGAAGGAGATGTAAAGAGGAAGATGGGAAAGTACCTGCTATTCAGTTCTACTAACCAAACACGTAAAGCTACCAGTAAAGCACAAATGCAGTTGCATTTATCATTACATTGTCATATCACGTCTCACTGTCTGACGCATTCAATAATAACTTAACCCCTGGAGTACTACGATCTTTTGTCGTCAACTTACTTTAACCCCTCAGACTAATTTGTTTGATTTTCGGAACAATTCATACAAGTCTCATAGAAATCGTTGTGTCCCCTTTACATCACGGTTAGAAATATGATCTGAACGGTGTCAGAAAGTGAAAACAACACGCTTTATATTCACATCTACTAACTAACTAACTAACCATCATGCCGTTTCCCCGCAGGGGTAGGCAGAGAGGACGGACCGCCAAACAACTCGATCTTGGCACACACTCCTTGCTTCGTTCACATTCATACATCGTCTCATACATGCTCTTCTATTATTCTGACTCTTGACATCGCCGACTCAAGTATCCGATTCACTTGGTCGTGCCATGTCTTCCTCGGGCTTCCCCGACTTCGTCTAGCATTCACACTTGTGTCATATATTCTCCTTACACTTCTTTCCTCATTCATTCGCTCTACATGCCCAAACCATCTGAGCGTCCCTTTCTTAATCTTATTCATTACGCTTACATCAGCCTTGCATTCTTTGCGGATCTCCACATTTCTCACACGATCATACATGGTTTTACCACACATACGTCTCAGGGATCTCATTTCAAATCTAAGTTGACCTAAAAATAATTAAAATGTACACCTTTATGAAACTAAAGTTTCCAACCGCAATTTGTAAAAAAATTATAAAAATTTGGGAATTCATTATTTTTACATGAAACGATAAAAAGAGGAGATGAGGATAAAGTTTATAATACATTTGCGTAATAAAATAAGTGTACAATTTTTTTTTTTTTTTTTTTTCACTTTCAGTAATTTTAGTTAGAAAAACGTAAGGCGAGCCATTTTTAAAACTCTATGTTTGCATTCTTTGGCAAATCTTTTGCAAAGCAATTGCGATTGATGACTTTTTGGAATATATTACAATTGTCCATGTTAAACTTTTAACTATACAAAGCATGGTGTTGTCACTTTCTAACACTGCTTAAGCAACTATGCTGATATCCATTCAAAGTATTAACTTACAGTCCTATCAGTCAATATTTTAAACCTGAATGCTGTAGAAATGAGATACCTTAGGCGTATGTGGGTAAAACCATCTCAAAAAAGTGGAAATCCGGAAAAAAAAAAACAAGGCAGATGCAATACAAGCGTAGTGGATAAGATAAAGAAAGAGATGTTAAGATGGTTGGGCATGGAGAGTGCATAAATGAAGAAAGGAGTGTAAGGAGAATATATGCAGAGGAAGTGAATGATAAAAAAAGTCGGCGACACCTGAGGAAGACACGGTAAGGCTAAGTGAATCAAATACTTGACTCGGGCCATGTCAAGAGTCAGAATAACAAAAGAGATGATTTATGAATGTGGATGAAGCAAGGAGTGTGAACAGAGTTGTATGGCGATCATCTCTGCTTAAAGTATGGTTATTTTTTATTATTCTAGTTTATTAATGTACACAATGGGGGTTAAAGAAATACAAAGAATACAATAATGGTGTACAAAAAAAATGTTTAAAAGTAAAACAATACTCCTTTGTAAATTGTAAACAACTGATAAACCTCTATTTATACTACATTAATGATTTGTTTATTAGATTAAATTTAATACACATTTGTTAATAAGGCCCTACTAAGCTGTAAAACAACAACAATAACACAAGACAAAATAAAGTTTGAGATAATTGAAGTCAATTTAAGAAAAAAGATTCAAGAAATTTTGTAAAATTCGGGGGGCCGTCGCTAAATATGTCCGGAATCTTGCCACTACAGTGGATGTCACATGGTCGGCACAATCGGACAAGAGGTTGGTAGAAGGTTAATGGTTCTTTGGAAAGGAATATGGAAAGTTTCAGGGTTTCTTTGTAGATCAGAGGTTCCCAAAATTTTTTTTCTCGTAGATCACTTTCAAAATTTTACTGGTCACGGTGGACCCCCTGCTGGTACATTTCTACCATATTCCCAAAACTCGACACGCGTTGTACTTTCAAACGGGGGCAAAATGGACCAGTATTCGAGATTATATTTTTCACGACGGAGGGGGCGTAACGGGATATGGGACGGGGGGGGGGTTATGGTATGTTCCAATCCCAGTACAGTACACCCATATCCCATTATGCCCCCCCTTGCCTAGCTGGGCGTTTTAAGATCTCATGCATAACCGGTACAATAACGTGGATGGAGGGGGCGTAATAGGATATGAGACGGGGGGTGGGATGGGATACGGGGCACTGGATGGGTCTCAATCAAAATCAGTTTGTGGACCCCCACTTACAACTTGTGAACCCCCATTTCTTTGTCGCGCCTACGTGGACCCCTGTCGGGTCTCCCGTGGACCCCTAGGGGTCCACCTAGACCACTTTGGGAATCACTGTTGTAGATGGTGATTGGTAGTGATTTTGATTGAGGCCAAAAGGGAAGATTATGGATATTTATAATTCTGAAAAGAATTTTGACATAATTTTTATCACAATGTTCAAGATTTGTAATTTGAAATACTATTCTTGGCGTTTCTTATAGTAGGTTAACGGTGTGGACAATTCGGTTAGTTAGTAAATTAAAGAAAGTAAGTGAATGGGTATAGTTACCGGTTCCAGCGCTGGTGAAGGCCACTCCGGCCGAGGACAGGTGCCCCGTGGAGCTAGAGCCCCCGGGGGGCAGCTGGCTATCCATCATGGCGCCCCCTCTCGATGCGTCGGGTCACCACACCACCTTGCGAATCCCGTCCCCCGCTAGCATGGCTGGCGGAAATCTCTGACGACGCCTCCCGCACTCTCAACCACTCACTACCGGCGACACTGAGATCACTGACAACCCGCTTATCACTTACACTGATATTACTGACAGTCTAGTTGTCACTTACACTACTAAGTCTGCTGACAATCTTGAACTGCTCAAGTGACGCTAATGCAATCCAAGTCTATTTTAGTAACTTTTTATGACACTCACTGGATGTAATTATTGGCTGTAATTATGTTTGCAATATTCAATTTTTCAGATTTTAATTTTATTAAAATTTCCTGTAAATTATTTAACAATTAGACTTTTTTCAGTTCTTAAATCATTCTTAAAGGCTCTCCAATCTAGTGACAAAATCTTGTATAAGTAAAATTTACAAAATTTTAAGAAACCCCCGACACAAAAAAATGCTGATAACCTTGAAACGCCTGAACAGATTTTCATGAATTGTAGCTAAGAACCATCTCTATTACGTCAGCTTTCAAACAAAAAAAACTGCATCACAATCGGTCCATTCGTTTAGGAGCTACGATGCCACAGACAGACACACAGACACGTCAAACTTATAACACCGCTCCTTGCGTCGGGGGTTAAAAAGTATTTCAGAATTATTGGAGAAAATACCACCATTCAAAATCGAAATGTTGGTTCAAATGTCAAACGTTAGTTAGAGCCATTCAAAATATTATAAGCTTGGAATTTGTATTGCTCTACCAGCAAATACAGATTCAAAACAAAACTATTTAAAGATAATTTATTCTTCATATTTTGAGAACATTTAAAAAGTTGATTTAGCTAAAAGAGCTAAGATCATATGATCAATATGCAATCAAGATCATATGCAATTTTGAGAGTATTTTGGAATTTAAACTGTGAAAACTTATTAAAATCACTTATTAAAATCAAATGATGATTTTATCTGTAAATTAAATCAACATCTAGAAGTTAATACTTCAACTGAAGGTTATTTAATTTAACCATTTGGGCCACCCAAAATGAGACGCGCTTGTAAAACTCGTTCTGTCCCTCTTCTTTAATGGTCAGACGTTATAATATTTAAAAAATTTGCTTTCAAGCTTTCTCTTTGAGAGTTATGTTATCGTCAACTTACTCTTTCATAATTTCATGTAAACATAAAATAAAAAATTTCCAAAATATCATAATTTTTTTTCAAATTGCGGCGGGAAACTTTGGATTCGTAAAGGTGTACATTTTAATTATTTTGTGGTAATTTTTTAGATTTTAATGTAAAGCGTGGTGTTTTCTCTTTCTAACACCGTTTAGATCATTTTTTAACCATTATAGGGAGACAATGATTTCTGAGACCTATTTGAATTGTTCTTAGCCAGAGGGGTTAACAATTATTTTTATATAAAATTAAAAGAAGTAAAGTTACAAAAACGTTTTTTTCTATCTAAATGTGTTTTTTAGTTAGTTAATAAAGTTGACAAAAAAAAACGACCAGAAAATGATTTTTCCACTTAAGCTATGTTTGCGTTAAAAACAGTGAATATATTTGAAATTAAATGTCTAGCGGGAATATTTGATGACACCACGGATATTTGGATATTATAAATATGGGATGATTTGATTTTTTTAGTATGTAAAAAATAACTTTCGAAATAATTGTTTTGCGATAATTATGAACGTCTATTGACTGTCAATTAAAATTTATTGGTCTTTCGAAAAAGATTTACGAGGATGAGGAAAATTCTGCATTATTTACAAATAACATTGATTTTAATGCATCTTATTTATTATAGGCACGATCTGAAAAGAAGGAAAAAAGCATAATTAATATCATAAAATTTAATTTCATAATAACATTTAGTAAAATTGCTTGTAGCAGAATTAATGAGCAGGGTAACTTGAAATCAGCATTTTAGAGTTGTACACAAAAGCATAACTTTATTTCCTCTTCTAAGAACGCTACAAACAGAAAAGTCTGAACGCATCGGAATCATCAAGTTATTTGAAATTTTTTTTGTGAGTATCTCCAAAATATCGTTTAATTCTGTAATTAGGTAACTCAAGTTGCCACATTTCCATGTTTCGATTAGGCAACTAGATTTAGCTAGTTGTAGCACTAAAATTTGTGGAATTGATTTTTTTATTTTTATATGAATACCACACAAGAGTCCCTACTGCTTTCGTCTGGAGCCAGTGAGACTACGGCTCGTCAAAAAAAAATAATAATAAAATCAAAATACTCGGTTCCAAAAAAAATATTTATTTGGGCTGTGTATGACATAGATGTACTAGATGTACAAGTGTGAATCACTCAATCTTATCTGCATACAAATGAGGAAACAAGAAAGATAATCTTGTTTGCATTTTGAGTGTAATGAATCAGAAATATCATTCATGTCCTAACATTTTTAAACAGGCTTTCAAGAAATTCAAGAAATCTGGTTAAGCTTGAAATTAAAATCATTCCGGACTCTTTCTTTGGCAGTATGAGTATCATTCGGATGGGTGGATTTTTTAGCATGGAATTTGAATGGCATCTTTTTAACGTTTGGTAAAATTGTACTACAACTTTGTCTTATTTCTTATATGAATAAATATACATATAATGAATCTTATTTAATAATAATAATAATAATAATTGGATAATTTGTAGAGCGCCGTTTTTGTGAAAAATCACCTCAAGGGCGCTGTAATAATACTTTTTATGATATAAGAAATAATAACAACGGAGTCCGCCAGACCTGATGTCAGCAATTAAATTTTTCATTGTACTGTATGCACGATGGATTCCTATTAAGCCGCCGCTACCCAATTTCTACCGATTTCTTGCTTATCTCCCTTGAACATTTGAAGTTTTTAAGCTCTTAAAAAAATATATATTTTTTAAGATAATGTCTATATCCCCACACCGAAACGCAAATTATATGAAATTCCCTCGATAGAAAAAAAATCGCAAAGTATGCTCCGAAAATTTTTATTTTCAAGCCTGTCTCTATTATTTAACAAGTTATACGTATGAAAAAATTCTGTGTTTTTTTTAACGTTGTTTTAGACAACCCCCAAGAGATTATGCTCTATTCTAAACGAGTCGTGTTTTATTAAACTGTACAAAATCGAATGAATTTTGAAAATGTTTTATTAAACATTTTCAAAATTTTCGCTTAAATTTTATCGTTTGAAATATTAAAGCGCTCTCTCCAACATTCGTAATAACGTATCTCTCCATCTTCTTCTTTTCGAGCTCGGATACGGCGCCTTGGCCCGGTAGTATCCACTCAAAAAAAAAGGAGAGATATGTAAATACGAACGTTAGACGGGGTGCTAATATTAAAAACGATAATATTTTAGAGAAAATTGTTTAATAAAACACGACTCGTAATGTCTACAATAGCATTTAAAGAAACACTGTGATTTTTTTCATATATCATAACTTGTTAAAATAACTGAAAAATTGGAAAAGGGTTAACTCTATGAATGACTGAATACAGTTGGCACTAATAAAAGTTGTCCAAAGAAGCTAGCAGTCGACAATGGAATGCTGACACCAACCCTGATGTTTTTTTGTTATTCGAATATCTCACAAAAGTCTCAACTGCTCCCGTCTGGAGCCAGTAAGCTTGGCATCCTTAATTGGGTAACTGGGAAGAGGAAGGCAGGAAAGCACCTGTCTATTCAGATCTAGTCACCAAACACGACTAAAGCCGTTTCAAGCAACATTTCAATTCTGAATGTTGGTCCAACACTAGGGCGATACTGTAAAGCCATTTCAAGCAACATTCCAATTCTCAATGGTGGTCCAACACCAGGGCGATACTGAGAGTATCTTCCAGTCTGGAACGTGCCAAAAATATATCTTAAAAAATGATTAAATTGTGTCAAAACAATCGAATTAAATTTATCTGCGCCCGCCGGAATTTGAACCTGCAATCTCCGGATCGCTAGTCGAGAGTCTTACGCCTAGACCACGGAGGCAGTTGTATGGCAGTGCATCATGAAATTGGCAGAGAAAGGATGAAAGTACAATGAATGCTCTAAAAACGAGATCCCTGAGGCATACTTGTGGTAAAACTTATTTGACAGTGTTACAAATGTGGAGATTTGGAAAGAATGCAAGAAAGAACAGACAGAAGAAGTGTAATAAGCAAGAACAAGAAAGCGGCGCGTTTATTTATTTTCATCTTACTAATTTATTCTTCCACCTCTTCTAAAATTTCGCCTCTTCTAAGCATACAACACGGTTAATTAGCACATTTACTTTGCTTTGTAGCAGCCCGTCATCCGCCGTCATCTTGCACCGGGCGGCGGGCACAAATGTACTCTACTTGAAAGTAATGCGAACGATTTTCGGCGATTCAAGTAGTAAGTATACTCGGTACTTGAATTACTTACTTGATGAATCTGAACAAGCCATAACATCTACAGTGATGAGGCCATCGACTGCAAAGTTAAGTGTGTCGATCTGTAACCTTAAAATAAAGAAATTTATCTTTATCTACATCATATTATGAGATTAAAGCCACTATGAAGTCAGTTATATTGACTTTAAATGCTTTGTTGACTGTAATAAAAGTACCTACTTACCCATTGTAAAAGCCAAAAACATTGATAAGGAGGCTTATCGACCAATCAAAAGTCTCGACAAACATTACTTAAGTAGGTACTTATTTACCTAAATACATTCCAAATCTTTGCTGGATACTTTTCTGATGAATATTTTTTTTTTACATTAGCTCCACACAGAGTGGAAGATACTCTCATTATCGCCCTGGTGTAAGACCACCATTCAGAATTGAAACATTGCTTAAAATGGCTTTAGCCATGTTTGGTGACTAGATCTGAATAGCCAGGTACTTCCCGCCTTCCTCTTCCACATCTCCTTCCCCTCCCCACTACCTTCAGCCTCACAACGTACCCTAATTGGGGATGCCATAGTCTCACTGGCTCCAGACGGGAGCAGTTGGGACTCTTGTGCGGTACTCATATAAAAATAAAAAAAAAACTAAAAAAAACACAGGAGGGAGGCTAGGAGGAAAAATCCCTCAGGGCATGTCATCTTTGAGGATGCTGTGTGGAAGTCTTTTTCATGGAAGGGAAGGAGAGAAGTTCTGGGAAGGAAGAAGGTGTGGGTAGAAATCTATGGTTCAAAGCGTCCGAGAATGACGGTCGTATGAATTCATCCCTCCCACTGCGGTGCAGGCTGATGGGACGAGAGAGTCCGGCTGGAGAGGTCGAAAGGTCTCCCTCACCCGGTCTCTCCTGATCCGGCCTGCCACACACAGTGGTTGGGCAAACACATCCGTGGCCGAGACCTAGACAAACCTCACCCAATGAACGCAGGCACTCCTGCTAAGTCACCAAACGTAGCGAACCATTTGGGGTGACCTATCGTCGCCTTAGTTTGTATTTGTCCAACAGACCATTAGAAAATTTTACAGGAGGAGAAGTTTATCTTTCATTATTTCAATGAAACATTATGATAGATGTTTAAGATAGAGCTATTTCCGTAAAGGTAAAGGTCTCATTGGTTGAAATAATTCTTAGTTAAGTGATTGACTATAATTTTTTATGCTTTATTTTCAATTTTAAAGTGGAGATTGAACAAAAACTAAAATGGTCTGTTGAACAAATAAGAACTAAGGCGACGCCATGACAGAGGTGTTGGTTATCCAATAAATGGTTCCAGGGGCGGTGGTACTCGTAGCCGCCTCCCTAATAGTAAATAAAGGTACTTTGTACAATTTTCGTTATTTACTTTTGGGGTGTTATGCCGTGTTGCGCTACCTCCTTCTTTAGCCAACGTTTCGGATAGCGTTGCAGTTTCCATCATCAAGGCAGATGTGTGTATTGATGCTGGGCACTGACACTGATGTTGATGGACACTGTAAAGCTGTCCGAAACGTTGGTTAAAGAAGCAAGTAGCGCAACACGGCACAACACCCCAAAAGTAAATAACGAAAATACTTTTGGCCGTGAAAACCTAAAATCATATCTACTTTGTACAAGTTCAATAAGAAAATAAGGGTTTTTGGTGTGCGAAATGAAGTTTAGTTCTTCGACATTTGTAACGTGTGAATATTACAAGGATGATATTAAAATAAGATAAAGAGATAGATGGAAGACACGGTCAAGAATGAATATATCAGAAAAATATTACACAATCAAATTAAAAGAACCGTAAAAGATGTTCACTGATTCTGCAAATCAGGGGTATTTTTTATATTGACTCAACACAGGAGAGGCTCTGAGGGAAATCGTTTTCATGCTCAGGGACTTTTTATTTTTATTTTTTTTATATTAACTCCACACAGGAGGCCCTGAGGAAAATAATTTCCCTCAGGGCCTACGTCAACTTTGAAGATGCTGTGTGGAGGGTGTTTTAGAGGAGAAGAAGGAGTGAACATGGGTCTTGAAGAGACTCACGAAGAAGCGACCCGTTCTCATGTGACAAATGTCAAACGTGTACATGTGTTGGGCACGCGTTTGGCGTGTTTCCCGACTACGCACCGGTGCCGAAGCGAAATGACGCTAGTTCCTCGGAGCATTTCCCATTGAAATACTGGTAGAACAAGGATAGCATTCCCATCCGACCCCTGTGCTCTAAAGATTGCAATCCGTTTGTTAAGTTAGGAGAATCAATCAAACGGACCGCCCGTTTCTGCAGAGCCGAGGGTTTTTTTTAGGTATTTTGGGGCTCCAGACCAGAGGTGGCTGTCAAATTCAACCGTGGGGCTAACTTGCGATTTGTACAGGGTTAGCAGTTGTGTACTGTTAAAGTATATGTGGGCCCTGTACAGTATGCCCAGTTTTTGAGAGGCAACTTTACTCTGGCTTCGATGGAGCCCCCATACCTGAGCTGGTCACTTAGAGTTACACCTGTTTTTGACTATGTTATTTATGAGGCTGCTGAGTGGGGGATACGACACCTCCACTGTCTATAATTATGTTTTGCTACTATCCATAGTGGTCGACAATCCCTCAGTACTGCCCTGCTGAAAGATCATCATGCAAATTGGAAACCTTGCTTAAAATAGCACTAGATGTGTTTGGAAACCAGATCTGAATAGCCATATACTTCCCAACCTTCCTTTACTCCATCTCATTCTCCTCTCTGCTCCCTTTAGCTTCACAACACACCCCAATTGGGGATGTAATATCCCCATTAGCTCCGAACAATTTCGACTCTTATGAGGTATTCACATAAATAAAATAAAATCCATAAAAAATATAGGTAGGAACCTACAAAATTATGTAAAAAAAAAAAAAATAAAATTGTACCTAATCTTGCACTATTGGGTTATATTGTTATCTTAGTGTCAGATTAACGAGATTCTACTATACAATGCATCTTCTAATTCCAACTTGTAGTTTAACCTCTCAATTCTTTATTTTTTATGTATATTTTCTAGAATTTCACTGTAAAAGTCCAATGGGCGTACACATAATAAATAAATAGAATTGTTAGACTTATACGGTAGTAAGCAAAATTAGTCATTGAAAAATTACATACAGTAAATTTGATAACGATGACGGAAAACAACATTTACAAAAAAAGGAAATGCACATAGTTAGCTATAAAAAATGGTAAAGAAAATACGCACCTTAAATGCCAATTGCGCAATAATCCCTTGGGAAGAAACTGTAGACTATAATTATTATTCTAATTTCGTGATATAATGGATAATATGCAATGGTTTCTTGCGCACACAGCCGGACATGTTTAGATAATATTAGTAACAGAACTTCAGCACGGATTGACAAGACCAGATCGTCCCACAAATAACAGGAATTTGTCTCCACGAAGAAATTCAATAATCCCGTACGAATATCTCATTAAGTATTTATGGATAGACCGTTAGGAATCACGGCGAGATAACTTCGCTTTATCGCTTCGTATTCAATACAAATTAACTTTATTTAGCTCACGTTATTCTTTCTAAGAAACGTAAATACACAAATATCATAGTAAGGGCGGGTGTACCCTATCCCGCTTGGAGGAGAGTCCTGTTCCTGTTTTATTTCCACGAGAGATTTGTTTTATCGACTCAATAAGAAATTATACTTTTCGTTTATTAGCGGTTACGGTGAAGACTTTTCGGGTTTTCACAGGTTTTACGATCAACTAGGAAATTCTCTAGTAGGAAGAGAAAATTATGTCAATGCAACCCACACGAAGCTACAGGATCCGACACGGAACGGTGCACGCCTCTCGCTGCAGATATGCAAGTGCGAGCGGGACAGACGCACGGGACGTGCCTCCATTTGAAAAGGGTCGTATCACACAAACCCACCCACAGACGGGAGTCATTGATCTCTAATAAAACAAACACTCAAAATTACATCTTTCGCCATAAAAAATATCAATTTAAGTTATCACACCACTCACAAATGAATTTTGTAGTTGTAATATCGAGAATTCGGCGTAAAAACACCCGCCTAAATTACTTTTCTGGCACTGACATTCAGTTTCGATGACAACACACCCAGGTAATTACTGTACGTTTTCACGTGCGATGATAGTCGTTCGATGCTCCGCTATGAAGCCGCCATGTTAACATTTTGACCAATTATAGACAAGAATCTCAAAAACCCTCGCATGTGATTGGTATTTCGGCGAGATTACGAATTTGAAAACGGAGAAACATTCATGTCGTTGTGCGAGAAACAAATTCTAGGTCGCTTTCATACATTTTAACCCTTCCAATGACTTGACACACTTGCAGTAGTAGGCAAACTGGTTAGAATTATCATCATTATCGTAAAAAAGTAATCATTCGGTTGTCTGTGTATCCTACGTAACTCCGGTTAAATAAACTAAAATTTGCTTTGAATTTAAGTTTCATTTTTGAAATTGGAACTTTGATTCTGTGAAGAATTCAGACAAACGACAAAGTATCTAGCTATAATAATATTTAAAAAAAATCGATTTGATTTCATTAATAATTTGATTTCATTAGTAATTTTCGAAGTTGGAACTGACTTTTTAAGAAATAAGACTATCCTGGTATTTTTTATTCATTTATTTATAAATCGCAAAAGCGCCTCACGGTTGAATTTGGATCACCGCTTTGGTCTGGAGATTCTCATATCTTAACAAAGGATCGCAATCTTTAGAGCACAGTCGGGAAACGCGCGCCCAACATTTGTACACAGCTGATATTTGTCACTGAAATTGGGTCATTTCTATGACTCGTTCTTGAATTCAACAACTAGGCTGTGAATGGTGGTCTCTTGTTTCCTCTCCCCTGCAACATGGGTTCTTCAAGATCCAGGTTCACCCCTTTCCACAAAAATACCCTTCACACAGCATCCCTGAAAAGGGCTCTGAGGGAAATTATTTTCATCAGGGCCTCTTGAGCTGAGTTAATGTAAAATAAAACGAATTTAGGTTATAACCTTGCTCAGGGCATTAGTGACGATTTTTCATGAGATATACGTACCTATTGGCGTTTGTAGAAGCATTTCAACAAAACAATTTGATTTTCTTATAAGAAAAAACTTAAGGGGTATTTTTGGCGTAGAACTGGAATCTATTGCTGCGCTACATGAATTGGGTTGGGGTTTGTATAACGAACGGATTAGTAATGAAGTAGAAAATATTATTTTAGGCGGATGCAGTTTTTCCTTTAAAATGTATAAACAATTGTAACATCATGTCATTATACAAACAACATGGGTCCGGTGTATCGGCATTTTTCTGTAATGGTTATCAGTCGGTTTACCTTGTCAGGGTTTCTTACACAAAGAAACTTGACGAAACTAAATATATCCCATAGCAAGCTTAAAAAGCAACTCAAATTTCGGCCCTGCATCATGTAAAAGTGCAATAGCTAACTTTATTACCCACTTCTTGGGGGACTTCATGATTTTTTTGACTGTAGAGTCTTACTGGAATCGTAAATATTGTTATTTCGTCAATGATTTTTCATTTTTACCGTTAACATTTTTCTCCATATTGATTCGTGTAAAACGTCACGTTTTTGAAGTGCCTACGTGACCATAAAAAAACCTTTGCTTTTGTTGTCTGTGATTTTTTTTGGTTAGTTTATTGTCTATGATTGAACGCGAAAAGGTTATGTTTGCGTATCACTCAATAATCGCATTCAAAGCATTGTTTTGACTCTTTGTACGGCTGAAACGAAGCCGGATTGATAACTAAAACTTTGGAAAAGGGTTATCACAAACAATGGCATCACAGGATTCACACAATATTTGACGTCGCTCAGGTTAGGTCAAGCAGGTCACCAACATAATTTACCGATTGCACCCGTGTTTGAGTATATATATGCGATATTTAAAAATGGCAACGGCCCGTGCCATGTCGACCGTCCGTGTAGTTTCACCGGTGTATTCCCGAATTCTGTGTAAATTTCCCAAATCGTGTAGCTTTTCTTTCGCGTACGGCTCGGGGGTGAAGCCGCAGACGGGGACCATTAAGAGTGAACAGATGATCGACCTCATCATCTCCACGGAGGACTCGCTGCAGTGGCACGCAGATAACCTGAAGACAAACGGCAATCATTACTCCTTTCTCAAGTATTTAGGTGGGGGGTTCGTAACCAAGTACCAAGAGAGTCTCGGCGCCCAAGTGTACTTCAATACGCTAGTTCCAATCAAAGAAGAAGGAGTCCTCATTAAGTATGGCGTTGTGTCGAAGAAGGATCTCATCGCCGACCTGCTGGATTGGGACTATCTCTACCTGGCTGGAAGGCTGCACAAACCTGTTGAAGTAATTCTGACAGAAACAGATGCTCGCCTTCACACGGCTCTCCAGGCGAACCTGACATCCGCCGTGCATTCTGCTCTCCTACTACTTCCGGAAAAGTTTACAGAATTCGAGTTCTTCCACACTATATCCAACCTCAGCTACTCCGGTGACTTCAGGATGATCTTCGGAGAAGATAAAAACAAAGTGAAAAGCATTGTGGAGCCGCAAGTTGCCAAATTCAGGCACCTGTACACTCCAACCATCACTAACCTGAAGACTCTGGTTCACTTTGCTCCCGAAGGCGGTGATGGAAACTGTCAGCAAGATATTTCACCAGGAGCCAAGCATTACCATCTGTCCCAGTTGCCGTCCAACCCGCTGCGACTGATTGAAATCTTCCACTTCAAGAAAAGTATGGGGAAGGAGGCAGGAACTGGAGACGTGTTGGACCACCTGGCCCACGACCCTAAGTGCGCCGACATCCTAAAGAAAGCCCTCAGCACCATCGTGTGGCAGTCCAGCGTCAGACAGTCTATCAAAGGCATCCTCACTGCCGGACTCTTCAAATCTCTTAACTATAGCGCTAGGAAAATAGGCAAAATGTTTAAATAATAATAAGATAAAACTAAACTAATAAACTCATTTTATGATATTTTTTTTACTTAGTAATTTAAGTTTCCCAACAATTATTTTGTAGGTGAATTTGTGATTAAATTTTTTATTTCCGTACTGAATGATTTTTGTAATTCTGACATTTTTTATTACATTGTTGGAAGATAAATAAATATTTTTATACATGCTTACGTTTCAGAAGTTTCATTTATAAACCTTATTTTAACCTATTTTCTTAATGAATAGTACCAGCTTTCGGTAAAATAAGCCATAAATCCTTTCAAAGTTGTGGCACAAATATAGAAAGTTGGCGAAAATTGACATAGATTAAAAAAATGAAAGTTTTTTTTCTCTCAAACAAGAATTATAAACTAAATTAACTATTATTTTAGTGTTCTTGAGTTACAAACACATTTTTCAGATAAATTTATTAATTCTTGTTCGTTTAGTCATTTATATTTTTAATTTAAAAGAAAATTACTAACATTGTTTGCCCCATTATTTATATTTTTATCCAAAAATTAGGAAGTGGTTTACCGACCTAACATAAATAATATTGAAGATAGTACCATAGTCATGTAATGAAAATGTAGGTATTGAATTATTACAACTTTTTAATTTAAATGCTTTCTATTTCAATCCAAAACCCCTGATTTCATTAAAACAAAATAGATTATTTTTTAGAAAGTTTCATTGGTTCAAAATATAAACATTTCTAACCATACTTTTTTTATTTTCAGCTTGAAAATGTTATCCGATGATTCAACATCAGATTCGGATTCCGGCGTCCGATTCAAAACTGATTCGACGCGGCGTCAACAGCCTAGCGATGGGGCTCTACTAGACCGCAACAAGGGGGGACGGAATAACCCCCGGTTTGATGCCGCTCCCGGGGGCAGGGGTCGGAGCGGAGGGTTCTTCCCTGGGAACAGAGACAGACAGGAGCGCAGGTCTCCCCCAAAAGGCAGGGATAGGTCTCCACAACGCAATAGGGATAGGTTTAATAATGATAGATTTCCCAGAAATGACAGAGCTAGAGAAGAAAGACCCAGGGAAGAGAGACCTAGAGAAGAAAGAGGCAGAGAAGAAAGACCTAGGGAAGAAAGGCCTAGGGAAGAAAGACCTAGGGAAGAAAGACCTAGGGAAGAAAGACCTAGGGAAGAAAGACCTAGGGAAGAAAGAGGCAGGGAAGAAAGACCTAGAGAAGACAGACCTAGAGAAGAAAGAGGTAGAGAAGAGAGGCCTAGGGAAGAGAGACCTAGGGAAGAAAGAGGTAGGGAAGAGAGACCTAGGGAAGAAAGAGCTAGGGAAGAGAGAACTAGGGAAGAAAGACCTAGAGAAGAAAGGCCCAGGGATGATAGACAAAGGGAAGAAAGACAGAGAGAGGAAAGACCCAGGGAAGAACGACCCCGCATAGACTTCTCCCGGCAGAGAGTCACCAGCCCCAATCAGGAAAGACCACGAGATATCCAGAACGAACGAACCTCAAGCCGCGATGACAGACCAGAGAGAAATGGATCCAAAAGAAACTCGCAACAAAGGACCAGCCATTCTAGAGAAAACAGCGAATCTTTCAGACCACGTGAAAAGGTCGTCGAAAGAGTTGATCCAAAAGAAGTGGAACAAAGAAGGGAATATGATGCTCGAAGGCACCAGGAAAAAACAGAAAGAAGCAATCCTAGAGAAGTCAAAGATAGACTCAACCTCAAGCCAGAGAGGCAGATCAGCGAAAAGTCAAACAGAGCAACGCCACCACCTCCTCGCCAAATTAATCGCCAAGCTCTTCAAGGTATTAGAAAAATTATCAAAGATGATGTTAACAGCAGAGAACGAGATTCGGTGAGTTCCAGTCGACCTCGAACCATTAGTCCCATCAGGTTTGGTAAGAATTCAGGTAATGCAGAGAGGCATTCTTCTCGAGTCAAATCTGTCAGCACAGAAAGAGATAAGAAAAGAAAAGCGAGTCCAGTTGGGGATTTGCCTCCATTGCAAGAAAGCAACCCCAAAATTACAAGAAAGAGCGAGAGTCCCGTACCGGATATATCGGATTCAGAACCTAAACCAGTATCTTACTACAACATGATTAGTAATATTCCACACGTGTCTGACAATGAAAGCGTTAAAGCCGTTCAAGAGGAACCCATTGCCGTCTCAGATTCGTCAGAAGATGAAGTTGCACTAAGAAGAAAGCTCTTATTACTTGAAGATGAATTAAAAAAAACCAAGAAAAAAACAAAAAAAAAGGAAAAGAGAGCAAAGAAGCAACGCAAAAAATCTAAAGTCAGTAAAAGCGGCAGCGATCCGACGGTGAGCAACAGTGAAAAATCTGACGGACAAGCCGAACTTTCCATAGACGAATCTAGAAGCATGAAAGTTACAATAAGCTCAGCGACAGATATAATAGAAAGACGAGTAGTAACGCAGGCTGTGGCTGAAGTAAAGACTGATGTTGTTTCTCCAGTCAAAAAGGTTAAATCAGAAGAATCAAATGAGGAAGGAGAGATTGTGAGCGATTCCGATGATCAAAAGATAGCAATGGATTCGTTGGATCTGAGACACAGACTCGGCAGACAAATAGGCCCCATGCTTCCGAGCATTTCTCAGAACAAGTCGAAGATTCCGGACTTGAGGGACAAGCTGTCTGTGAAAGTAGAAGGGAAGGAGACCCCCACACCCAGCCCGACCTTGCCGCCGCACATGCGCGCCAAGGAGAAGGTACAGTTTGACGATGGGAATAATCCAGCCGTTGAAGGTCCTGCTCTTCCGCCACATCTGAAGAAGAATCTCTCGGAGAAGTCCAAATATATGGGTGAGCTAAATTGTCATACTTTTCTTATGTTATCTATAGTGGTTGGCCCATGTCCAATGCGGCAGTCAAGCATTAACTTTTTACCGTTGAATTGTCTCGGGACGAGCTGTTTCACAGGATTTGAACAATTCATCAAATTTCGAAGTTAATATTCAAGTTCTGTTATTATCCGAGTATTGTGAAAGAACCGGCCGATGATGAATTTTAACTTTGAAATTTGATGAATTGTTTGAATTTTCTGAAATCCAGTCTTAGGATCTTGTTCAATCAATGAATGGACTACCATTATCAGTCTTGCCAATTTCTAATGCTTGTTTCACACTCTTGGCCAGACTACTCGAGGAAGCCCAACCGCCGGCACTTAGAGCAGGTGTCATATTCTGCAATGCTCCATAATATATATTCATCTATATAAGAGATTGTCAGCTAGCGATTTCGATTTTTCCTATTTCCCCATAATGATTCTTATTAGCAAATCGTATCTGTCATGTCGAAATCCGGGGTATCCCAAATGAAACATTAATAAACTAATTCCTATGAATATTAGGTTCTCCAAGCAAGGAGACAACCCCACCTCCCGCAGATTCAAATGCATCTGCTCCTGAACAAGGTACTAACAACTACATAATATGTGACTCCATCTGACTTCAATTTCCCTGATGATATTTCTTATAAGCAAAACATGTCTTTTAATTTAAAAACTCATTGCACGTTGAATGAAACAATGACACCACACAATCGTCTCAACTCCGAACCGAGTTGGTTAGTGGCTCCATTATATGTCCAACACCAAACTCCAAATGTTCATTATCATCGCAGAGGTCGAAATAATAGCTGTGGCTGCACTGTATTTTATAGGTGTTTTCTATATGTAATTCATCCCTTGGCTTATTCGTGTAACGACACTTTGTTTTCGTACAGGCGATGTTTCAGGCTCCATCACATTGATTCCACTTCATAAAGTTCCAAAAATAGTAGTATCGAATTGTTACTCCATTCTCGACTTGGCGTGAAAAAAATTAAGTAAGTCTGTTTCGATAGCCTGCCGAGAGCGAGCGCACACTGATGTGTAGAGGGCCGGTTCATGCAAACTGGGCGAACTCGCTTAAACTCCTTTGATGTGGGTGTTGTTTACCGCCACCGGAGTGATCCCGGGCCTTCTCGACTGAATACGATCGTTCAACAGTATTGTGTCAGCATAAAGCCGTTTCTTAAGTTCCAAACAAAATTTTCTGTTCTTGTACAAAAATGAAATTTCAATTGAATTTATTCTGAAAGGTTTTATGATCCATAAATAAATAAGATCTTCAAAACCTTATTTCAGAACTACCCCATTGTACATAAATTCTACAGTGTTTTCAATCTTCCTAATAATAGTAGCAGGTGTGGGTACCACCGCCCCGGGGACCTTTTATTGGATAACCAACACCTCTGCCATAGGTCACCCCAAGTGATTAGCTACATTTGGTGACTTAGCTGGGGTGCCCGGGTTCATAGGGTGGGGTCTGTCTAGGTCTTGGCGACAAATGCGTTTGCCTTCCCACTGCGTGGTGGGCCGGATGGGAGAGATTGGTTGATGGAGACCTAACTTAGTCAAACTTCTCCAGTCAAACTCTCTCAACCCATTGCCTTGTACGGCAGGCGGAGCTATTGTAAAAAAGAAAAAAAAGCACACCAATAAGAGTTTTCTCCAATATTCAAATTTCAACTATCCCAAAAGTGTGTTTTGATATTTTTCGACTGACCTTTTCGATTGACCTTTGCCTGTTGATGTTACTACGACTAATTATTATAATTAATATTTATTTCAGGGCCTTCTCTCACGGCGGAGATGCGCGAGAATCTCGCCAAGCGCGCACCCTCCCCTGAATGCTCCGATTCTGATGACGGGGGGGACATAGTGGGCCCCCTGCCTGCTGGGGCCCCAGGGCAGGGGCTGTCGGGGGCCCAGGCGCGGCTAGAGGAGCGGGCGCTCCGCATGAAGATAGGCTCGCTGGAGGGGGCTGGCGCGGCACCCGAAACGGATGCCCGCGAGGCCTGGATGCTGGAACTGCCCGATGCCAAGGCCAAGATCATAGGACTAGGGCCCCGCCAATTTAGGGCCAAGGCCGGGCCAGATATGAGCGACAGGTATGTTACAAATTGTTTTAATTCTAAACAAACAGTATAGGGGTAAAATATGTAATAATTGCCCGCTTTTGATTTTGAATGGGTGTTGGTTTAGCGCTACCCACCATATTACAAAACAATAAATAATTGCATAATTTTTAATTGAATACCTCCCGTCGATTAAATTACACCATAAATCTAAAAGATTCATTAACATATAATTTATCAACTTTAGAAGATAGAAGAAATATATCCAACCAGAAATTTTTATTCAAAATCATCAACAACATTGTTGATAACAACTAACTTCTAGAAAACATTAATTTCCACTGTCCAAAACGAAATACAAGGTCAAACCAACCATTCCACATCCCGAACTCGAAAACAAATTACACACAACATTCATTTCTCAGAAGGATGTGCACAAAATACAATAATATATTTTCAGATGCTGATATTTTCCATTTGTCCTCGGGTCAATTTACTAAATGCATAACAGAAAAAATTTAAATAATTTGTTAATTACGAACCCTCTACCCCTGCTGTGGGTTATTTTCTTTTATGTTGTTTTTCCTTTTTTTTTTTATCAAGTTTATCCTTGAAAATTATCTAATGATATGAAAATGTATTATTTTTATACAGGTTCCTAGTTCTATTTCATATTATCTTTCCTACATACTTTAAACTGTTTTTTTTTTTTAATTTCTTTTTTGTAATATTTTTTTCTCTTCTTTTTCTGCCACTTTATGTTTTCTTTAATCATCTATCTTTTCCTATATATACTATGAATTTTTGCGGAAACTTCGCTGGTTCACAAAAGGATAGAATGGGGTATTTCCACATTTTTTTTATTATTGAAAAAAATTAAGCAAAAAATTACGATGATAACGGAATTTTTATTTTATTTTTATGACGACGACTTATCTTTCTAAAACGTTTTAAAATACGCCTTTTTAAAATGCCCCCAAAACGATGTTTTTGCCACCTGTGGTGTCACAGGCGCCTCTCATCATGCGATCGCCGCCCGTAGGTGACTGTAGTGAGTCCGTAACTTGTACTTGGTGTTACTTATTGACTTCCAGTTTGCTCGAATTATATCTTTATATTTATCCTATATTTTCCCACTTGCAAAACATGTATAGTTGGTACACATGTTTACAAATACTACAAGAAAAACCCAAAATAAGATGTTTAAATGACCCTTTCTAAGGCGACAAAAAATATCGACTGTGTACAAATGTTGGGCGTGCGTTTAATGTGTTTGACACCAGCGCCGAAGGGTTCAATGACGCTAGGTCCTCGGAGCATTTTCTATTGAAATACCGGTAGAACAAGGACACCATTCCCATCTGAAACCTGCGCGCTAAACATTGCAATCCGTTTATTAGAGGGAAATCTATCGAACGGACCGCCCGTTTATGCTTTCTGAATTTTCAAGTATTTTGGGACTCTAGACCAAAGGTGGCTGCCAAATTCAACAGATGGACTTGCGATTTGTACAGGGTCAGCAGTTGTGTACTATCTGCAGTATACATTGGCCCTATAGTACAGTAAGAAGAAGAAGAAGGAGGCTTCCATGGAGCCCCCGTGCCTTTTTTTTTTCAGATTTAAATTTTAAACTACAAAAAAAACCTTTCGTTATTGACTATTTAAATTCATAATTTAAACGTAGTAAGATGAATATCTACACAATAATGACTGCCTCCGTGGTCGAGGGATAAGGCTTTCGACTAGCGATCCCGGCGTTAATATGTACCTATATATATGTATGTATATAATACACAATATAAATTTTATAATAAACGTTAAAAAAATATATTTATTTTAAATCAAGACAAACATTCCTGAGTTACGAATGATCTGACAATATGTGAAAATCTCCTACTACCACCACATACGAAATAGGATAATGTTGCTTATGTCGTGATGGAGAACCCAAACGCGATGCCAAATCAGCCACCGACCGGTCTTTGAATAAGTTGTTTTGCATTTCACAATTTATTCATTTAAAATAATATGTACTACATTTGCGGCACATTACTTGTAGAATGGCCAAAGTTTTAAACGTCATTTTATGACAGGGAAGTTATGTGACGAACTGACACTTGCTGTTTTGTTCCAATTTAATTTCAAAAGGGTCAGAATTAACTCTATTTTGTCAAAATATTGAAACCAGTATATAACGTATATAATATGAGAGTTTGTGTAAACAAAATGTTTTCATTACCATATCGTCTTAGAATCCCGAAATTTAGGGCTTAGAAAATTACTGTTACTCATTGTAACGTCTATTTTAGACAAGTTGTCGAATTACGCCGTTAAAAATACTACTGTCAGTCATTAACCCGTCTAATCACAGGAGACCCAAGTTGTCCCAAAACATCATATGCCGTTATAATAACAGGAGACCCAGATTGTCCCAGAGCGACCGTGCATTATTAAAAGTTAAATATCTCTCTTCCTGTCATATAAACATTTGTGATTTCTTTTATGTTAGAGAGCGAAAGAAATGATGCTTCTTATTGTTTTAGAAATATACATGCTGTATTGGTTAGATATTTTACAAACCCGATCATAAGTGACGATTTTATTTTGCGCCAATTTGTGACGTAACAAACACTAAATTTAAAAATAAAATTGTATGAAAGTTGTAAAAAGTGAGGTGACAGTTTCATTACAAATTTTTTCGAGGAATCCCCAGGTACGTAATTTTAAGCCAATTTACATTTTCAATATAAAAATTTTAATGTTTAAAAACAAAAAAATTGATTTCTAATAAACACATTGGAAAGATTATTTTATCTTGATTTTAGAACAATTTTTGTTTTTGCAAAAAAGTTACAAAATAACTAATAAAAAAGAACATTTAAAATGCATGGCAAGAATCGGGAATTTTGCACGCAAATCTTGACAGGCAAAAGTTCAAAGATATTATTTTCTCATTATTCGAAGGGTTAAAACTGGACAATATTATATAAAAAAACTGTAGAAACAACACAATCATCTTAAATATTAAATAAAACCGTCCATAACCCCTGACAAATCGAAAATGTTTAGATTTTTGATAGTAACACGGTGATAAACCTCGAAACGGCGACTCTTGTGACGTCATGAATCGTACAAGCAGTCATGGGCCGTTTACGTTTCGTTCCGTTTACGCGTATTTTGAAATCAATAATTATGAATGAAAATATTTATTTATTTATTTATTGTTGTTATACGCCCATATGGGCTTTTACGTAGATTATACAATAATATTTAAGATATCGAGGATTAAACATAAATAGAATTTAAATCAAAAGTTATAAAAATGAAAACATTTAAAAAATATAAAGGTAGTTTTTGAAGATTATAGCGTAAAACCGTGAAATATTTGAAACAATATAACATTTGACAATAACATAGAATAAAATACAATATAAAACATTACAATAACACATCAAATCGTTAAATATATTACACCCACGTTACAATAATTTGTAGGATTCCACAAAGTGTTGGTTTAAAATGCATTTTAGATTATAAAGGGAATCAGCGAATATATCTACAATATCACCAAACTTGTTGCCTAAATCATGCATCCTATTGGTAAGTGAGTGTGATTGATAGTTGGTTGTGTATGTGTTGCAAAGGAATGTAATATTTTGTCTAGTATTCCTTGTCGGTACATGGAGTTTAATGGTACTAACAATGGCAGGGCTGTCAATTAGGTTGTTCATGACTCTGTATAATAAAATTAAATCTGAAATGATTCTTCTGTCACATAGCGTAATTAAATTAAGTCGATTCATCAAACTTATATAATTAATGTTTTCTATTGGGATTTTGAGCTTGAAATTTAAGTACCTAAGAAATTTGTGTTGAACCCGTTCTATTTTGTTAGAGTGTACTTTATAGAAAGGGGACCAAATAGGTGAATTATATTCCACTTGATTTCTAACTAATGAAATATAGAGTGTTTTCATGCAATCAAAGGACTTAAAATCAGTTAAGGTTCTACAAAGGAAGCCAAGCATCTTTAAAGCCTTATTAGTTATTTCATCTATATGAGCTGTGAAAGTTAAGTTTGAATCGAATATAACTCCCAAGTCGCGAATTTGTGATACTGGTGTTAATTTAACATTATTTAAATTATATTCATGTAAGATTTGAGAATGAGTTCTGGAAAATCGAATTACTTGACATTTCTCAATGTTCAAAAATAACATATTTTGTTTGCACCATTTAAAAAGTTCATCTAAATTAGCTTGTAAAATTAGGCAATCATGTATATTTCGTATTCTTTTAAACAATTTTAGATCATCTGCAAAAAGTAGGACTTGTACATCTTTAAATATATTTACAATGTCATTAATGAATATTAAGAAGAATATTGGGCCGAGGTGGGACCCTTGCGGGACACCACTTGTGGCCTCGAATACATAGGATTCTATAAAATTAATCCTGACACTAAGCACTCTATTACTGAGGTAACTGATAATCCATGTCAATAAACTACCTTTGATGCCCAACAGTCTGAGTTTAGATATAAGAATGTGATGTCGAACCTTATCAAATGCTTTACTGAAATCGGTGTAAATAGAATCCACTTGTTGTTTCAGACTAAGGGATTCGCATATGTAATTATTATAGATAGTTAAATTACTTAAGGTAGATCGACCTCTGATAAAGCCATGTTGGTTAGGAACAATAATATTGTTGATAGGTTTTACAATGGTATCTAATACTAATGACTCGAAAAGTTTGGGTAAAGCAGACATAATGCAAATAGGTCTATAGTTTGATATATCGCTTTTGTCACCTTTTTTAATATCAAAATTAAACATTTTTAATGCGATAATCATGATCAGAAAAATAATCTTTAAATCTTCCACATGTTTTTAGCGGTATACCTGGTTTGTGGAAATACCCCATTACTTTAATAAAATATGTATAACTGTTTGTTTCCCTAATAAACTAAAATAATAATTTTTTTTTTTTTAAATTAACAAAAAAATATAGCTAAATCTAAATGGATTGCACACTTGTAAATACTGAGCTAGTAGATAACTTATTTAGAGGGAATAATGTCATTTTTAAATCAAATTTTGGACGTATTGACTCTTTTCCACAAAAAATTAAAAATTGATTTCGAAAGAATGTTCTTTTATCTAGTAAAGCTATTTTTAAAATTTTGAGAAAATATGTTTATTTTTAGTACAATAAGGTTTTACCGTAGGTCTTTGGCAGACTTGTTAAATTTTCAAACAAAATTTTGTATCATACAACATACATTTCAAATCATATAATCATAAAAAAAGATCCGCGCCCTTGTTTTGTGATGAAAATACTTCAGTTTGTCTATTTATTTACGGTCTTAAAACCTAAATATAAAAAAAATTTCCTTTCTTATTTTGCTTAGACATTATTGAAAAATTATAAATACTTATGATCAAAAAATAATTACAAAAAGTACATAATTTTAATTATTGTTTTATCATCACGAGTTGAGCATTTTTGAATGTGGGTATTTATCAAAGCAAATTTGGAATGAAATAAAATTGGTATTGAGTTATTATATTAAAATGCTGGTATGGAGAATAATTAATTTTTCTCATCGGAACCGCCCTGTACCGTTGCAAGGGTACGATCGCAAGATCATCGTTCGACGAAATTTAAATTCTCGGCCACTGGTTAATGGCTCTTAACTAATAGAGATATGCATCTGTTAAGATTTTGGCGAAAAATTTGCATACTTTGGTGAGAAAAGAACAATCAAAGTGAGAGTGGGCAGCCATCGTCTAGTTTACCCTACATGAAATTAAAATAATCAAAACAAAATTTACATTATGCGGGAATCAAGGTTAAACAAAACATCTGTCAAAATATAAACATGGCTTCTGTCTTAACAAGTGACTGGAATCCAACGTAAAAAATAGCATGCAAAGCCATATTGCCAGCAATTGGAAAACAAAAACTGCCAATTTTTATTCATTCTTGGTGAGGAGGAAAAAATCTCAAAATCTATATACATATTTAATTTTAATCTATGTATTTATAAATCTATAATTTGTAACAGTATTCTGTTTTTTTGTTCAGATCCAGCTGGACGGACACTCCGGAGCAGAAGGCGCTGAAGGCTCTGGGCGTGCTGCAGGTGGACGAGGACGAGCAGGCCCGCGAGGACCTGAAACGCGAGGCCGAGCTGCATTTCATCACCCAGCGGGACCAGGAGCAGGAGGAGGCTGCCAAGTCAGTATTACCATAATACAACATCCTTCTTCACTCAATTACCACTTATACTCATAACTCATTACACGTTATACCCGGCATTACGATCCAATTGATTGTATCAGTTTATGCTTTCTAGCATTGAAGATATTCATATTACATATTATAAATACATTAACAATTTTCTAATTTCAATTAATGCATATATACATTATATCTCTATATAATGCATCTCTTTCGTTAAATGCATCTCGCTCTTCTTAAGAGGAATAAAAACAATAGAGATATTTCGATTCTCACTCCTACAAAATTTGAAATCGCGTGTCGTATTTGCACGAGGCAAGTAAGCGAAAAAGTGGTTTTTATTTAGTGCATAATTTTATAAGAATGAAAAAAGTTAGAACCTACAAAACCTCAAAAATAGTCTTAGCCATAAAGGGGTATTTTAAAAAATTTTTTTTCTTATATTACTTCATAGTTAAGTCATGAAAAAACATTTCTTTCAGTGGTTTACGCTTATATTTTTTGTTATGTAAATAATAATTTTATTGTAATTCCAATACATAGAAAAGCTAGTAAAAGCTTCAATTTATCCGTAGCATATTTTTTGATGTTCATAATGTAAAACGATTTGTCGTAAAGACGAATCCAAATGGTATCTAAATAGGATTTCATGTATAGCTTCATCTTAACTCTATTCAAATGAACAGAACTTGTAGTTTTTTTTTTTTAAAGGCTGAGACGGTTTACAAGTAATTCCCATGAGCACTTAGGCCATAAGCCCATTGTGCTATATCCCATTTTACCTCAATCCTTTAATAACAACCCAGTCCCTTTTAATAAAGTTCACCAGGGTTGTCATTGGATATATGGCGATGACTTCTGGTTCTACTGTATGTCTCCCCAGGTATCTGAGCCTAGTTCCCACCAGGGCAGGACATTGGCACCATGGGTGAATTGGAGTCTTCATCCTCTTCACATTTCCTGCATCTTTTTCCACTCCCAGTATCTGCATGTGTCTCCTGAGATAGCAGTGTCCCGTTAGTAGTCCTACCAGTTCCCTCAGCGAGTTTCTGTCCATATTGAGTAGTTTCCTGGTTCGTCGAGGGTCTGGTCCTTTTATGAGTACTTTGGATTGTCTCATTCCAGGTGCCCTCTTTGGATTTGACCCACCTTTCAACATGTAGTTTTGTGTGGCAAGCTGCTACTCCTGCGGCCGGCTCGGATCCCACAAGTGGTGCTTTCGCCCCTTTCCTTGCTAGTTCTCATTGCCCTCAACACCTGTAGTAGAACTTGTAGTTTAACAATGTCCGTCTCTTGAAAAGGTCCCTTATAAAGTAAATATTAGTATTGTCACAAATTGACATTTGTCACTCGAGAACGGGTCGCTTCTACGACTCGTTCTTGAGTTCAACAGCTTACCTGCGGAACGATTTGCCGTTTCTGTGTTTCTCCCTCCTACAACACGGGTCTCTTCACTCCTTCCCCTCAAAAAGATCCTCCATACAGATCTCCAAAGATGACAGGCCCAGAGTGAAATTATTTTCCTCAGGGCCTTCTGTACAGAATTAAAGTAAAACAATACTAATAATGTTCTTTTTAAATTATTTATTAACCAACATAACATAATATAATATATAAAAATACTTTTTTTTTGGGGAATGATGGATGTTTTTTGAGCGTTCAATTATTTAGGAGGGAACGCTGTCCTTGTTCTACTGATATTTTAATTTAAAGTTCTCCGAGGAACCAGTGTCATTGATCCCTGCGTCACCGGTTCATAGTCAGGAAATACGCCAAACGCGAGCGCATTATTTGTCACGAGAGAACTGGTCGTTTCTACGATTTGTTCTTGAGTTCAACAGCTCGGCTGTGGAATGATTTTCCGGCTTCTGTGTTACTCCCTCCCATAACACGAGTCTCTTCATTCCTTCCTCTCCTCAAAAAGATCCTCCACACAGCATCCTCAAAGATGACGGGCCCAGAGTGAAATTATTTTCCTCAGGGCCTCCAGTATGGTTTTAATGTAAAACAATTACTAATAAGTGTTTTTTTTTTCAAATTATTTATTGACCAACATCTATACTAATATTATAAATGCGAAACTGCGTGTGTTTGTTTGTTACGCTTTCACGCATAAAACAATAAAACGATTTTAAAAATTCTGTCACCAATAAAAAGCTAAATTATATGCAAAGACTATAGGCTGTATATGATGGTAAGCTCTGGCGTAATTAATATATTATATTTCTTATAAGTTTTCTGTTGCTAACAAAAGTGAGTTATTGCTAAGGTCAGAAAACAAATCGTTGCCGTGGAAACGATGTTGATATATTTTTTATTTCAGGCGTCGTAGTAGATATTAATCTATCTATGTAAATAAAAATGAATTTTCGAAATGTTGGTACCTACGCACGTAACTTCCGAACGACTGAACCAAATTGGATAATTCTTTTTTTTTTTACTGCTGGTGAACTCTGGCATTATGAAATTTGGGTGGCCTGCGAGCTTTTTGAAAACTGAATGTACCGAGAATGAATGTATGGAATGCGGGAGGGGGGGATAATTATCAAGCGCTACAGTAATTTACCCCTAATACCATGTGAGTGAAGCCGTGGGCAAAAAAGCTGGTAATATAATAAATAAAAATACATTTTTTTTTATTTAGGAAAATGATGGATGGTTTTTTGAGTGATCAATTATTTATTTAGTTGTTTGATATTTTTCCAGAAAGCATAAAAAGAAACACAAGAGGGATAAGAGCTTACTTGAAATACATGAAAAGAAGTTGGAGAAAAAGAAAAAGGTACATTTCTATGCTTTTATTGATATTCATTTAAATGTTTCCAAAAATTCCTTACAAATTGCACACATGAATGACAATTCCCTATTAATCCAATTTATCACAATGTTAATCATATACGAGGTGTGGCTATTAAATAATGAGACTGAGGTCTCTTCAAGACCCATGTTCACTCCTTCCTCTCCTCAAAAAGACCCTCCACAAGCATCTTCAAATCTGAGGGAAATTATTTTCCTCAAGGCCCCTGTGTGGAGTTAATGTAAAAAAAAAAAAATAATAGAACGTAAAACAGAAAATTTTGATTTTCAACTCTTTTCTACAGGATGTGCGATATGTTGTTTTATCACATAAACGCCTCAGGGATTACTTTTTACTAGCATTGCATCATCTTTAATCCTTCTTGGTAACAGACTTCCCGAGTAGACTGATTTTTAAATTTTTTTTATGTGAATATTATTGCACAAGAGTCACAACTGATCCCAACCTCTGGACTGTAAGACTATGGCATTCCCAAATTGGGACGCATTGTAAGGCTGAAGGTGGTGGAGAGGGAGGGGCAATAGATCCTCATGCCTAATGTGTCGAATTCTTAAATTGATTAGACTCGGGAGTTCTCATCAGTTGAGCTCCGAATTGGTATGGGAAAGGTTAGATGAAAAAAATAGGTTCGGTTTGTTTGTTATTTTTCTTAAATATTCTGTTTTGTCATGGTCTGTGTTGTTTGTTACATAAACTAATCTCTTAATATTATGTCTCATGCAGAAAGACAAGGAGAGTGGCGAGCCGACGCGGAGACCGTTTGACCGCGACATCGACCTGAAGGCCAACCGCTTCGACGAGGCGGCCAAGAAGTCCATCTTGAAGAAGGCGCAGTTGTTGGACACCAGATTCTCCAAGGGAGAAAACAAATTCTTATAATTCGCACGTATTTAAAATTTTTCCCTGATGTAAATATTAAGATCATAGTATTATGTTAAAAAAATGAAAACGACCTAGGCATTAATAATAAATCAAAAGCATCATAATTCATAATAAAGTTTTTATGTTGATCATGTTGAAATTTTTCCAAAATCCTTTTTTATTTTTTTAAATAATCTAGTTCACTATTCCTGCCATATTTTTCGGCCCATATTGATCGAACACTGAAATGGGACGACATCAGCCCCGGATCTACAATTTTTTTAAACCGGGGCAGAAACTTGATTTTCTCTGGGTCTTCTACTGCCACTCTGAAAGTCTCAAACAAGTAGCCCACAAGGGGGCACGTTATCACCCACGTTGAGAACCTTTGATGTGCACAATGCACATGTTTAAAATCGACTTAGGATGTGTTCATAAATCAACCTAGGATGTCTTAAAAAACCAATTAGACATTGTAAAATCAAATGAATAATCGATAGAATAATGCGCCCTGGATGCCAGGCGTTTTGTGAATCAAGTTTTTTTTTCAATCAAATGTATAAATTACAAATTTGGCGCCCCCTTAAACTGCCGCCCCGGGGCAGGCGCCCCGGTTTGCCCCCCCCCAGATCCGGGGCTGGCCGACTCTCATGTTGAACCAACCCAACCATCGACATAGTTAAGCTTTTTTGTTGTTCATATTTAGTGTAATATCCAAATATTATATATAACTAGTTGTAATGAACAATCTCCTATAGCAGTGACCTCTCATGTAATTGAAGCAATAAAAAAAATAGAAATTATCAAATAGTCGAAAATATTTTATAACCAATCATCGTTGTCATAACTTTTTGTGTAAAATATTTTTAGAAGTTTATTTATTACTTAATTAAATTAGAGATGTCAAAAATCATTAACTATTGCAGTCAAATATTCCGGTTAACGAAGCCTCATTACTAAACACGGGGTTATATGTACAAGTCTATTATATATAACCATTATACGAGGGGGTACCCAAAAGAAACCGAACTGATGTTGTGGTGGGCCAAGTTTTTGTAGTACCGCGTTCTGCCGCTAGGGGGGCGTATAGAGCCACCATTCCCGAGTCAGTAAGCCAAACGTCATCTCTAAAGACGGTTCTGTTGGGTTTGATCCTCGTTTTTGCAATGGCTGATTCTCGCGAACAGCGCGGCAGCCGTAAAGTTTTGCTTCTTGCTCAGAAATTTTTTTTCAAGGTCGTCACAGGTGACGAATCAAGGTGCCACGGTTACGACCCTGAAACGAAGCAACATTCAAGCCAGTGGAAGACTTCAAGTTTCGCCTCGCCCCAAAAAAGCTCGCCAAGTGAAATCACTTAATGAGCTTTTTTGCTCACACATTCCACTGGCTTGATTGATGCTTCGTTTCAGGGTCGTAACCGTAGAACTATAATTCGTCACCTGTGACGACATTGGAAAAAACAAATTTCCCGAGCAAGAAGCAAAAATTTACGGCCGTCGCGCTGTTCACGAGAATCAGCCATTGCAAAAACGAGGATCACACAAAACAACTGTCGCTGAAAAATTAAACTCGGCCCACCACAACATCAGTTTGGTTTCTTTTGGGTACCCCCTCGTATAGATGGTGAATCATCACACATTCAGCCATTTTATTCTTAAAATATGGTTTTTATCTTGGAGTCATTCTGTGTTAGCGATGGTTGATATTCCTGTTCCGGTGACTTTTCTTCTGAGGAATCAGCCTATCCTCCAGAATTTCACTGGCAACCTCCCCATCAAAAATCTAAAACTTCTTGGAAGATATTAGCATACCTAATTTGGGCACCGCCGTCTTGAGAACCATTTATTGGATTACCAACACCTCTGCCATAGGTCGCCCCAAGTGTTAGTTGACTTAGCAGCGGTGCCCAGGTTCAGGTTTGTTCAGGTCATGGCTGCGGATGCATCTGCCCATCAACTGCGTGGCAGTTCAGTGGCAGATCGGGAGAGACCCTTTGACCTCCTGACTTGACACCAAGACTCCAGTCTTGTCTTGTCCAGTCAGGAGTCTTGCATCGCAGTGGGAGGGATGTATTATGTCGCTCCTGGACACACTGACTCCCAGATTCTTCCCCACCCCTTTGGGTAATGGAAACCAATTGAAACTACAATAGGAGATTCAATGACATTTTTTAAACCAAATGATATTTTTCACTCTGTTGACACTTTTTATAACTAACCTTTGACTGAGCCAGAGGTAAATCCAGTTGTTTGGTTCCTCTTGTTTGATTGGAGACATTATCAATCCAGTGGCAGGTTCATTTATGATTGGAGAGTTGCGTTGGGAAGTTGCGCATTTGAGGAGTGTTGAGCCAAAATTTCGGCTCAACAGTTGATCAGTGGGCCTGGAAACAACGGCCGTAGGTCTTGGATCAAGAATGGATGGTGTACTTATTCCGCTTCACTCATTTTTTTTCAATTTTTTTATCCATCCAAACCAGCGTGATGGGCACTGTTGGTTGCTAATATGTGTGAAAATATATTATATTATACCTTCTTCATTTAATGTATAAAAAAAACAGTCTTAATAATAAACAAAGCAAAAGAAAAAGGTGGTACCCTTAGGTACCACCAATAGCTCCACACAGGAGGCCCTTAAGAAAATAATTACCCTCAGGGCCTACGTCATCTTTGGGGATGCTGTGTGGAGGGTATTTTTAGGAAAGGAAGAAGAGGATGTTCAGGGAAGGAAAAGGTATGAGGGGTGATCAGGAATCTGGGGGTGAATGTGTTCAGGAGTGACGGACAAATGAGTCCATTTCCCACTGCGGTGAAAGGCGATGTTCCGAGAGAGTGCTGCTGGAGAAGTCAAAAGGTCTCCCTCAACCAGTATTTCTACTCTGGAAAGCTGAAGGTCCAGCTGTTCTCCCAGATATAAATGCATAAGAATACATAAACGTGTTTTGAACTCCAAAAGATATCAACAGAGCGCAGCAAAAGCAGAAAATAGCTGGAGGTAAGGATTGTTGTCAACTTCTTAAAAAACTTTTTAACTTGATCTACACGGCTGTTGAATATGTAATCCATCACGATAAAACACATACAAAATGTGCCGCATGATGGGAGAGATTACGATGAATAGATCTATGAGATGAAATTTTAACTTTCAAGCAACGTTGCATTGTGGCAATTAATTTTGTGTAAATATGTGGTACATTTTAATTTGTTATTTTGATTGTAGTACGCAGTCGCCTGTGTTATTCGCTTTGGGCATATTAATATTTGCCACCAACTTTGGTAGAATAACTAATAGTTTTTACTGATACATTGATCGTCCAGTTGATTTGTCAGACATCTCCAAATACTAAGTTTTGAGATAATGAGGAAAGAAACATTAGAATATTATTTGTACATGTCTGTGCTTTACAAATTAAATAAGCTAAAAAATAAATCGGGAGGCATAACAGCCCGGAAAACTAGTATGACATTTTGAAATATCCTGCTAGTGACTCAGAAAACATCAAGTTTTTGTGCATTATAATTGATTTGATTGTAATCTGAGAATTGTACCAGATAGAGGGTACACTTTTACATATTTTAATATTCTCCATAATATTCTGGTGTACAACTGTTTTATGGAGAACCTGATAAAATAAAATAAATAAATATTATAACTTCTTACTCAACTCAAATTTTGATTTTTTAGAGATGTCTGACTAATCAACTGGCCGATCGACATACTTAAAGAAATACCTCAAGAAATTAAAGTGTCTGAATTTTATACATGTTTTCTGTGATTATCCAATAATTTATAAAGTTAAAAAAATTATCTTAACCACTGGAGCGCTTTTTGCCACAATATGGCACTATTTAAAATACCTCGGATTGCTTTGCTGCCAATTTTGGCAAATTTTCCTTTATTTGTGAGTAATTAAGTAGAAGTTTACTATTTTATAATATTTTTTTATAAATCCTACGAATATGTGATAATCGACAAAAGATAGGTGAATTTATTGGCTGTATAGAACTATAATCAGTTTGTATGTCTCCGTATTAAAATTCGGAGGTATGATTTTTTTAATGTGGGCGGAAAATATTCAAAATGTTCACCAAAAAATCTCAAGCAATCGGAGAAAAAAATTTTAAATTGCGCTGTCGCTCCAGTTTATGCGCATAAAAAATTTTTGCTATGTTTTGTGTCTTGGATAGATTTTTAATTATTGGAATAATATTAATTACACATAATATAGGTATCGTAAAGAATTTCGAATTAAACACAGATGCATTGCTTGCATATAGCTTGTATCAAACTCGTTGTTTGAATTCAGAAAAGAATATCCCAGTGATATTGATAAAAGTTCAATTTAAAATAAGAGTACTTCAGTTTAATAGAACTAATGAATATAAGAACATACAAAACAACATAACACCAAGAAGGATTCAGTAAAACAAAATGCTGTTTCTCAGAGACTTTTCGCTGTCGTAGGTGTATATTTTGGAATTTTATTTTATTTCCACTATGTTGCTACCATTGAATTGTTAACTTATCTTTGTATATAAGCGTGAATAGTTGTAATTTTTCAGAAAAATAATTATGTATGGCAAAAAATAATAAAGCTAGTTACAGAAAAAAAGGTTTTTATTAACAATACCCAAACAAGAACAAAGCTTTCTATAGAAAATCATTTCAACATTTATAGTTGCAAGTTAAAAATTTAACATTAACCGTTCAGTCAAAAATCGTATTCCAGTTAAGTTTTGAAAGAAATCGTTGAAAACTCACTGAACGACATCATTATGTTATGTGTATCAGCAACTTCAGTCTTGGTTAGTGGGATGCTTTTACATCAATGCATTAGTTGTTTCTAGTGTCACACCGAGACTTGGCAGGTTTTAAATTCTGGTATTTTTAAAAGTAGAACTATGCAAGTCATTTTACATCCAGTGATTTTTCACAGGTAAACCAATGACGTGACAAAACTTACAGACACGTAAAGATCTCAAAGGGCAAGCAAAAGTTACGGTAATTGCCGTCCTTTCAATATGAGATTGTGAGCTATCTCTAACCAAATTGCACAAATGAATTCTAAAATAAACTTGTGTGTAAAAGCCAAGGAATGGAATAACATTTGATTCGTAAATACAGGCAAACTATTTATTATTTTTTAATTGTTCTTTTGACTTTGTGTCCGGGTTAAATCTTCCCCACAAGAAAAACTTAACCCTTCCACACACTTTTCCACAAATGATCATCTAGTCAATCCACGCTCTGCAATTGCACTGTATAAGTATAATAAATACAAAACAATACAAGAACAACATGTCAACCTACCAGAGACCAAATGGGAAAATAGTTCACCGACTCCAGATATTTTTATATCCTAGGGTTCGACTTGGTAGAACTCCTAACTGGACCGATAAATCCTACTGATCCCTCAATATAAATATTTTAAAAATCTTATAAATAATATAATTATTTTATTTGTTTCCCGCAAATTTAAAGTGCCCTTAGAGAAAGTGAGATAGCGAAAGTAGTAATTACACAAGTATCCTGGCAGTAGCTTGTCTCACACAGCGTTCCATATTCGTCTTTAGTATAAACATATTGTCATCTCAATCACATCCGTGATGTAGAATAGTATTCGACGCAACTTTTAAGTACACAAACGCCGTCCGGTCCTTTATCTATTTTGTTCATACACACATGTTCTTTGAATGTCCATCTTTGCCAAATATGAGTTAACTTTTTGAATTAAGTATTTATTGGAAACATAAGTGTATTTGTTACTTTTGTGAGACAATGTTTGTAATATCATCAGGGTAAAAAAATTGTTTAAAACTTATTTCTGACATCTAAATCAAGCAGATGAGATGACTGACAATTTGTCTGCCTTGAATCGTCTGTTTTGAATAAAGTAGATTGTTGAAAGTAGTCGGGAGGAGGCTCCAAAGTAGTAGAGTTGTACTTCCACGAACACTAATGACAGTGACGACCTTTTGTACTATCTTTGCGGCGCAGGTTTAGGTTTGGGCATCTTGGCGAGAAGGGCCTGTATCTCTTTCTTTTCATCATAACTCCGCCACATTTCGTACAGGTTTGTGATTGCACGGACTATTTCTTGAACCTGTAAATATAAATAGCATAATATTAAATTATTTTAAAAATGGAGCAATTATAATAACTAGTGGTCGAAATTTGACCATAATTAATTTAAATTTAATGTATTTTTTAAGCATAATTTAAAAAAATATTAGCATTCTGCACTCCTTCTCTTTATAAACTATAAGTATGCGAAATTTCACACTCCTCCGTCTGTGCAATTTTCGTAAAAAAGGGTACAAAGTTTTTGCTTCACGTATTAATATACTGATGATGATGACAGAATAGAAATATATATATATATAGATAGATATATATATATGGATATAGATAATAAATGATTTAATTATCTTCCCTTTTTTATTAAGAGTAAAGATAACAATATTCTCACCGGGAGTTCAATTACATATTAAAATTTTATTATATAAATAATATGATGCTGCTATAAGAATATAAAAGCGTAGCCTGACACGCTATAATGTAGCAAGTGTTTTTGGGTGTGGCCTATACCACCATATTGCTAGTCATACAGACCTGTCACACCAGACCAATGACGTGTTATAAGTGTTGGGTGTGATGATATGGTAGTTACAGCTATTCAACGTTGAAATTTGGAGTGAAATACTATTTATTCAAATATCGAGTGTGGCGCTTCAAGAAGCTCTGCAGCGAATGATTGTTGGCATAATTGGTAGAATTTACATTAAAAGGGATATTTTGCTTGTGATTATATTATTTAATGCTTAGTTCACACTGAGCTATATATCTGCGAGCAGATATCTGTTGATTCGCGAGCGCTTATCTTTTGTCCTTTCACACGAGGCTATCAAATATTTCTTCCTGTGGTAGGAGAGGGGGTCAGTCGAATTAGGGAGCGGCAACGGAACGCATATTTTTTGTACTGAAATCTGTCATCCACGGGTCTAGGCAGCTCCGTAATAATAATAATAATAACATTACATTTGTATAGCGCAGTTTTGTGTCACTTCACTTCAAGTGCGCTTAACTTAATAAATTAAAAAAGTAATTATAATAATAATCCTACAGTGCTCCTTACGAATCCATTACAAAATATTGTTAAAATAATATGAAACAAAGAATATAGAGTATTTACAAAACAATAACAAGAGAACAAAATTTAACAAAAACCGTGCTTTCATAGCACACACTGGACAATAATAATAAACAATAACGGTGCTTGTAGCACAGGACAAAACAAGAACTTTAAAACTAAAATATTATATACTAACAGAAAGCAGTTTGCGTTTAGAAATGAGAAATATTCTGACATTATATTCGAACTTTAAACATAAAAATACAATTAGGAGGAAACTGAAACCAAACAATTATCGGAAACTTGAGAGCATGGCTTAGGTATTACGTGTATTGAAAATATGTTAGGATTCATGAATGGTATGATTTTTTTAAATAGTTTTGTTTTTAAATCCCGTTTAAATTCAGCCAAATTCTGGATATTACAATGACCCCCAATTACAATGTAATGTACAAGGTAATTACAATGTACAAGTTACAATGTACATTGTACAAGGTAATTACAATGACTCCCTCTCCTGTTTTAGTCGGAGAAGGGGAGAGTTATCTTCTGGGATATCGCGTCTGGAGCGGTTACGTCTGAGATGTGTATTGTCTATGATTGATCTGCGCTTAAAAACGCTTAGGTGTGAACGGTCTGAAGGGATTGTATGGAGAGCATTATTTGGCGTGCTATGATCTTTTATATTTGATAGCGTAGTGTGAACCAGCTCTAATTATAATTTTAGGCACTGCCCGATTCCGGGAGAAATCCGGAATCCAGCTGAGCAGTGACCCTTTTGTCAATAGAATCAATTTACATAATCAAAGAAAATAAGGTGTATTAATATGTAACGATCTTTTGTCCCTGACAGCTCCCCTATTGATCTGACTACTTCTCTCCTGCCGTAGAGACAGGAGAGAGGGGGTTATAGCGTTATAGGTTATGAGCGTTGTGACAGTACAACATATTATATAATCGGTGCAACGCCCAGAAAGGCACAAGTGCAGTTGAGAGGTTTCTGTTTCAATCTGTATTTGGTGTCAGTATGTTTTCAATTTCTGACCTTCCTATGTTTTGTATCCAGCTTTTTATTTGAATTTTAAAAGTTGTGGTGATTTTCGGATGAGAGTAGAATTTTGTTACCATTTAGTATGTTTTTAGGATTTTAGAGTTAAAATCACATCAATCAAATATCCACTGCGGGATTGAAATTACTTTCATAAATGAATTATTATACAGTGGAATCCGTTTATAATGACGTTGAAGGGAAATGACAAACAAGTCATACTAAGCAGACGTCATACAAAGCATTTTGTGGAAAATAAACAACCTCCTGTTTTTGTTAGGTATAAATGTATGTATTTATTTTAAAAGAGAGAAACACAGCGTATTAAGACTAGTGACGTGAGAAAAGAGCATTTTAAGACTCGTGACGAGAGAAACACAGCATATTAAGACTAGTGACGTGAGAAAAGAGCATTTTAAGACTCGTGACGAGAGAAACACAGCATATTAACGTCGTCGGGCGTCACGTGACCCTCCTGAACACTACCGAAGGTGTTAGGAATCATGTCGGTCACTATAACCGACATAATTTTCCATGAAATTAGGACATAATTTATTAAAAATAATAAGCGACATGTCACTATAAGCGAAGTCATTATATCCGACTTTGTTATAAAGAATTTTATATGAAAACCAAACTTCACAGTGTAATTATTATGTCATATTAAGCAGTTGGTCAATATAGGCGGAGTCATAATAAACGGATTCCACTGTATTAGTATACTACTAGGTTAACAATTATTCACACTGGTATAGTACACGCCAAACTTTAAGACCGGCCTGAACGTAATTCACTGTCGCGCAGTTACCGACTTTACAATGAGTGTAAGCGAAAGAGAAAACTGTGTAAAAAACATACGTGCGACACAGAAAGACGTGGGCGGGGGGCTGTCCTTAAACTCACGTAGTGCGATGATTTCTGTTCAACGTCAGGCCAGTATTAAAGTTTGCCGTGTACTACATCAATAACTCAATTTTAGGAAAATAAATGAGCAAAAATGTAAAAACCTTTTCCATGTCAACAGTCAGTTCAGCAAACCAGCTTTTATTGTCTCGTTGTAGAATAACACACGCTATATGGAGGCAGCCAATTGCTATCTAAAACAGTCAGAATAAACCAAATAATTATAGTTGTAATACGGTCAATTCTGTTAATAATATATTTTTTTATTTTTTATTTTTTATTTAGAATACATACATATAACAGATTTAAGGGTAAACAATATGGTTCTTAAAAATAATTACAATATATTAATTTCTTGTTAACACATTGTGATCGGGCAGTTTTCGGCCGCGTATCGTGCTGGTAACGGGTGATTTTTCGCGTAATTTCGCGCTAACGTAGACCTCTAGAAAAATTGCGATAACTTCAAAAATATTTGTTTGATTTCAATAATTCTTTTTGCAAATTATTTATTTTATTTCATTTTATTTTATTATATTTAGAAATGTATTCTTTATCGTTAAACTAGTGCAGAATTTCACATAAAGCAGGAAAGTTATGAAAAAATTAATATTTACACTACCTCGGTACCTACCGTACACACCATCTATTGTTCTCAAAAGGTTTTTACCTGCATGGCTACAACCCTACAGAGGCTATATAGCGAAAACTCAAGTATATTGGAACCCGCATTTTAACGTGACCCGCGCTCCACTAACAATCTATCAAAAACGTATAAATACGTGTTCCGCTCTCTAGCATTAATTTGCTAAACACGTATTAATACGTGATCAGATTACAATGTGTTAACAAGCTACCCAACTCAATAGAGAAAGAATTTCTCGTGTTTGAATTTTGGAGTAGTGCCATTGTAAAAAAAAAATAGGTACATAAATTATGTTATTTTAAGTAATTAAATTATAAAGAAAAAAATAAATAAACCTTTATACATGATAACCGGTCTATATAATGAACAAGAATAGAATAGGAGTTAAAATTTGACATACAATATAGATAAAACAGGTATAGATATGTAGCAGAAATAAAAGTATTATTTTTGCATTTGATTGTAGGTGGTAAGTACATAGAGTTGGTTTAAAAACATTGATATTTGAAATGAGAGAGCTGAAAATATTGTAAAGTAGGTACATCATAATTAGTTGTTACAATTTGGGTGCATACAAATAAGTACAAGTTGAGTTCGAAGGCTGATGAAATATTTTTAGAGGATATGTTCTGAAATTTTTTTTGTTTTTTTGTTTATAAGGATATTAAAAATTAATTGCGTAGTAGAAGGACATATTATAATTTGCACTTTATCAATTTCTACTAGTGGGTACATGTAATCATAAGATAAGTGAACATTTGTTCTATGAGATTAAAACTTATAATTATTGTTGGGTTGGTCAAGTAGTTTTTTGATTTGGGATTTAAAAACTTTATAATTTTTTTCGGATTTGATTTTATACGGGAGGGCATTAAAAAATTTTACACCTTGATAAGCATAATGTTGTTGAGAAGCACTTGTTTTATATTTTGGGATTTCTAAATTGCCACGTGATCTTGGTCGGTTACTTAAGTTTGTGATTGTTGTTGTTGTATTGAAATGATCTTTGTGAATTTGTAATAGTGAGTTCTTTTTGAAGATTTTATTTAGGCTGAGAACCTTAAAAGATGTATGTAATATGTACCCATTGTAGACAGAATTTCAAATTTTTTTGTTCTTCATTATAAGCACCCACTAAACAGCCAAAGCAGTTTGTCAGCAGGTCAATTTAATACTATAAAATTCCAAGAATACTGGAAGAAATTTGCGCAAGTATACCTGAGCTATACTTGCGCAAACGGCATTTACATTTACACAAGCATACTTGAAGGTATGAGTAAGAAGTGTCAATTTTCAAAGACAGGAAGAGGATTTAATTCAACAGTGAAACTAATATTAATGGCAGAAGCTCCAATAAGATTCTTTGTTTATGTTTTTCGGAGCTAATTTCAATTGAATGATTAAAATTATTTGTGAATATCATTCTGCAGCAAATCTAATTATTTCTAGCGTATTTGAGAAGTGTTCAAGCTCCAAAACGCTCTCTGTCTAACATTGCTGTCTCTCAGAGAGAGGGATCCTATTGGTTAGAGGTTGCATCCCGCCACTAGGTTTCACATACGGGTCGACCGATAAAAGGTTGTGTGAGATCGAAAAATTTTAAGTCTGCTTCCCGAGTTTGCTCGCGCGGCTTCAGGTCTCTAGAGAGAGAAAAGGTACTCGTACAACCTTTGTTATAAGGTGACGAGCAATTAGAGGACAATTGGTGTCCCCTGGGGTTATTATTATTAAAATAACCATAAAGCTAATGTTGTAGTTTTTATTGTTATGCTACTGTGTTTTATGATTATTGAACTGTGTCTACTTGCAAATTGATTGACCCACCAAATAAAGATTAATTGTGTTTACGGAAGAAAAGTGTGGATTTTATTTATTTAATTATCACGACTGTTACAATTCTCTTTTATTTAACTAGTCAAACAATATATTGTTTCCTACCCTTCTGCCTTTTTTAAATAGCTAACAGTAGTTTAGTAAAAGACAAGCACAGCACAACCGTCTTCATCGGTTGTTCGCCAGACTAGAACTGACACTCGTGCAAGTATACTTGAAGGTGTGTGGTCATAAGGCCAATAAAGTAAACTTGTAAGCAGTGGCGGCTCGAGCACTTCTTTGATGGCGGGGATCGATATTTTTTATGTAAACCTACTGTACGGTAATCTCACCACCCCGAGAATATAATATAAAATTTCTCAAACAAAAATGTTGATAGTAAAATCATGCTAATCGGATATCTAAGCACAAAATAAAATAAAATGTCTATAGATGTATATTTAATATAGTGTAAATAAAATAACGCTTTATCTTGCAAGATTATTATCGAACGCGAGCGATTCCCGCCCGAAACTACGCAAACAAATGATTCAGTATTTTGTTATGCGGGGATCAATTGGATTGTCCCTACGGTATTTGAAATTCACATATGAGTGCGCTCGCGCAGTTCTCGGATTGCATACGATCGAGAAAGAAACGCAAAGAACAAACCAAAATGCCCAAAGGGACGACTCAGATTGTCCCCGCAAAAGCGCAGTAGGTTCTGCGCTCTGAGAAACGGACTCTAATAGTGCATGCGCTGGTCGGCTGTCCGCTGGTCAGCCTTGCATTATTCATCCGGAATAATTTTTGCATTTTATTTCTGCAAATGTTAATTGCTTTTAGGTAAAGAATTAATTCATTTTGGTGAAGACAACATCGACTGTTATTTCCCTTGGTAGGTTTCGGGTGTAACTGGTGGGGACTGTCCCCTGTGAAGAACCGCCACTCTTGCAAGTCTTCAGCTCAAGTATACTTGAATGTGTATGGCTAGCCTGACAGTGACAGTAAGCAAACAATGAATCTATATACTATTTTCCTATACATCATGTAAAAAGAGAATGAAGTATGGAGTAGGTATTGTATAGTGAAATTGTACTTACTTGATAAGGGGGGTACAGCAAACTAACATCAGTCCTCAAGGAATCGTTTACTATTCTCCATGCAACGGTTAATAACTGGTCTTCTTGTCCAATGTCCTGAACAAACACAAGTAAAGGTCTATATGGCTGGTAAACTATCAGACAACAATCTAAATTCTCCAGAAGGTAAAATTCGCACTCCAATATGTGGTTAGTTCGGTAAGGAAACTCCTGCTGCCCGTAGGCATAACCGAATTTATTCTTCACAACTGTCTGGCACGTAGTTATCAGGCGAGAATTAGAAATAACACCAAATTCTTCTACTTTTGATGCTAAGAATATGCAAGTGGGCGCCAGCAGAAGCGGGTCGATGCATTTTAAAGAATTCCTGGCGTAAAATCGCTTGAAGTATACTGTGGCGGTGGCTATAACTTGCTGCCGGAGTTTCAATTGCTCCCCGAGAATTTGAATAAGACTAGCGAAGAAATTAAATATCTTTTGGTATTCTTCTTCGGTGAGGAGAGCCAAGTCGTGTTGGCGGTCCCTGATCAAATCTTGTTTATCTAAAATCCACTGCTGATGGTGTGAGCTTTGCCAAAAATTTCCGGCCATCTCACCAAATTACAGGGTACAGAAGTGTTTTCTCTGAGAGATTATTCATCAAATCAGTCGAAAATGTCAATAAAACAATGGAAACGGTTAGTCGATATTAATTAAGTTTTTAGTTTCAAACGGCCGATTCGATCATGTCCCGTTTCCCCACTTGACAGTTTGACAGACAGCAAGACGCATAAATATACCAAACCACACACGCAAGACGACTGTAATCAAAGAATCTATGGTTTAGTAATGTTGCCATCTCGCTGTCAAACTATCTATGATCCCAAGTCCCAAGCATAATTCCCTAGATCAATATCTTCGGGTCTTTTCTAGAGACAAATTTTGTCATCAACTAACCACAGAAAATCAAAACGGCTCTTTTTAGAGGAAATTCAAGGCCATTTGTCTATCGTAGACAATTTAATTGCTAGTGTCCGACCGAAACAGGACTTTCTACCGAAACCGAATCTTCGGTATCTATCTAAGTTTCGGCCGAAACCGAAACTTTTTTAGACATGTTGAAAACCCATTGTTTACTGAAATTTGACTTATTTTTTATATTTTTACAGACAGTTAACACGTGTTAAATGAAATAAAAAAAACAATAATTGAAGTATGTGAAAAAATAATAAACGTATATGTATTTTTATATTACTACTATAAAACAAACAAACATTATAAAAATCAACAAAACATGTTAACTATTTCTTGGAACAAAAATTTGTCAATAATCAACAATTCCATTATAATGAAAGGACCTCATTGAGTATTTTAATTGCGTTTACAATCACCACATTCTTATTAAACGTGTTAAACGAAATAAAAAAAAACAATAATTGAAGTATGTGAAAAAATAATAATGTATATTTTTTTAAATTACTGCTACAAAACAAATAAAAATTAACAAAAATTTTAACTATTTCTTCGAACAAAAGTTTATTAATACTTACATTATAAAAGAAGGACCTCATTAATTGAGTATTTTAACCGGCCGGCGAACCCAGTTGATGATGGCGGGTGACACACAAGCCACGAACTCACCCGAAGTAAGCCGAGCGATGCGCGATAATTCATGAACGCAGAGTTTCAGTGCGGCCGAAGGTCCGGCAGATTTTCTGCCGAAACCGAAACTGATGCCGAAACTAGATTTTTTTGCCGAAACTTGTCGAAACTGAACCTCTGGTCGATCATTGATAATTGCACCCGACCTACTCCATTAATTCACTATCCTAAGCAATCTCAAGGTTCGTAGAAAATGGGTTGATGAGCGTTTTTTTTATTTAAGATTGGTTGTTTTTGCACGGTTTTTCATGGAACCGGCTGAAAAATTTAGGAACATAAAAAGACCGAAACCAGTTTAACTCTCTCACCATTTGTCGCCGGCGAGTGGAGGGGATGGAAACGGGGGATAATGGTCAACGAGCGGGGGAAGGGTCAGCGGTCTGCAATAAAGCAGTAAGGGGCCATCCGTAAATTACGTCACACGAAATTCATGATTTTTTTTGACCCCCCACCCCCCCGTCCCTGTCACATTTAATAACATACATTTAATGGTAATATTTGATAGGGGGCGAGATGGGATAGTGAAATATTTTTTTTGTTGAATGCGTTGTCTAAGGGGAGGGGCGAATCGGGATATGGAGATAATTTTGTGAATTCACTGCGTGCGGGGAGGGTTGAAATGGGATAATAAACCCGGGTTTCATGGATGTTTTCTGTCTTTTTGAAAATTCGTACAATCAGACCGATATGTCAGGAAAATTCCTGTCCTCTGGTAAGCCCAACTGCATGCGACGTACAAGAATGGTAAACTGTTAATCTTAAAATAATTTTTAATCAATAAATTCAATTTACTCGATAATTAAACTTAAGAGGAATATAAACAAAATTTAAAATCGCGCGTCGTATTTGCACGAGGCAAGTAAGCGAAAAAGTGGCTTTTATTTATTTTGTGCCTAATTTTATGAGAATGAAAAAGTTAGAACATACAAAACCTCAAAAATGGTCTTAGCCATAAAAATATTTTTAAAAAATTGTTTCTTATTCTTCATAATTAAGTCACGAAAAAACATTTTTTTGGTGGTTTACGCTTATATTTTTTGTTTTGTAAATAATAATTTTATTGTAATTCCAAAACATAGAAAAGCTAATAAAAACTTCAATTTATCTGGAGCATATTTTTTGATGCTCATAATGAAAACCGATTCGTCGTAAAGATTTATCTAAATTGTATCTAAATAGGATTTCACGTATAGCTTCATCTTAATAGTAGGTCACGTGCATTAAGGGTAGGTACTGTTCATGGGCAAAGACACGGTCGGGCAAGGTGGGGCATTTGGCATAACCTCTGGGATTGTCGACCTAGTCTCATTTTCAAATTTACAGCACTAGAATGGTTTTTCCTTCTTCCGTTCACATTCTTTGTATTCATAGAGCCAAAAGCATGAACATGTTGGAGAAGTCTACTTTTTTCGGTACCTACTCTAGATTTTTATTTTTTGCCCCAGCCTATATCAAAACCTGGCTACGCCCATGGTATTGTTATACTATAAAAAAGAACATTTTGAATCGAAAGGCATACGTAAATCATTACCAGCTTTCAGTCGATTCCGGGATTTGTTTTTAATTACAAGCAATAGAGAACTCCAGTCCAATTTTTTATTTATTTTTTTATGAATAATGACCTTCTAACTTAAATAACTGCATATTTATTTTTATAGTTAGTTTTAATAGTTAAAGTAAATGTCAAAGTATTAATTTTTCAAGATCCCCCGAAAACCACCGAATCTAGTGTGACGTCATCATGACCAGCCGAAGTATGAATTTTGTAGGGAACTGGAATCAGCTGTTCGACTCCCGCCATTTTGAATTTCAGCATTGGAGCGTTTTATTGGGCATTATGATCGTTTTTTGTACAGTTAGAGTTTTTGAATATTTTAAATAATATAGATAAACTAATAGAAATACTTTATTTTTGATACTGAATTATTTAGGCCTAAATAATGTTTCAATAACAACAAAAACTATTATATGTCCAAATCTCTATAAAACAATAACACGGAATGTCGAACGGCTTGCGTCTTACATTTCTATTGATTTCTATACAACTTTGACCTAGGTGATGCGGCGCGGTGACGTCACGCCGCCAAAATCCAGCAATACCAACTTGACAGGGTGTTTTAATGACACGTTTTAAAATGGACTTTTTAATATATTTTTTAAACTCTACGTTAAATATTATGTAATAAAACTTATATAATCAGAATCAGCGTATATTGGTCTATATGAACATATTTTTTTAAAGCCATAATATTTTTCACTGGAGTTCCTTATTGCAGAAAATTCTTGTTCGTATAACAATTTTCTTAGGGGTAGGACACGACCTTACGCAATACGCGACGCGTGGCAGTTTAGTACTAAAACTACGAAATCGTAGACAATACAAATATCTCAGCATGATTTTATGGCTTGGCTCCCTTTACTTCTACAGTGACAATATTCACAATGACTGATTACATTGTAATAACATAAATAATAATAATTTTCTTTCTTATGATCGCAACCAAAAGAAAAACAATCATATTAAATTAACAAACAAACATATTAAATCAGGGGTAGCAAAATCCCGATCAGCAGGCAGTACGCGTACCTCGACACCATTTGGTTTGGCCCGCGGCTACTTTAGTAGGGTGATTCTCTATGTTTTGCGTTAAGATGAAGCCTTGCGACATAATGCAAAATCATACAAAATCGTGTATTTTTGTTTTGAAAATTTAATTGCTTAAAAGTATTTTAGATGCTTCAATTAAATACTGCGTGTAGAACATATCTTTGCCCTTAAAAATATCGGTCATTTTTTTTATAAGTCTTTTAATAAGCCTAGAAAAAAATAAAGTATAAGGTCTATAAAAAAACACTTTCAAGTGCAAACTCTCCTACTTGTAAACCCCTCTTCGTATTTAATTTTATTGCATAATGTGGCAAATTTAGTTTCTTTTATGATAATCGCGAAAAAAGTCGATATTTATGCATGAACTTCCCGAAATAAAATAAAATGTGCATTTTCGCGTTGTTATTTTTGACATCAATCAAGACCGCCGGCATTCGACGAAAATGTTATTTCAAAGTGAACCTTATGCCATGGACGTAAGGACCACACAATCGTCACCGCCTTTTTGTCGCATTCTCCACCCAACAGTTGTGGTGGACGGACGTCCTCGACGTCCGTGACTCTCTGCGCCGTAAAATGTTATTCGAGTTTACGTACTATCGATTTTAAAATTTCGTAGTTATATACGTAGATGTTTGAATATACCGGTTAACCACTTTATAATTTACTTTATTTATATAATAATACTCGTATTTGAAAAAAAAAATATAATTCTGTTGCCAAATGTCGTTTGAAGTAGGCAATAACTTTGCCAATGATTTGGCATTTACAATTTTAAATCTGGCGCGCTTTTGAGTATTAAACAGTGACAACAGTACCGCACAGTGAGCAAATTTCAATATATCGTTAACAATTTAATATTTATAAATTCGTTTCATTTTCCGTATAAAGCGACTTCCTTGAAGTACTCGATTCACATTTTGTGTATCGAACGAGTCCGCAAAAGCAAATGAGATAACTAAAAAAGACAATATTGGAATTTACGCTCCCACACAGTACCGTACCGCCAGCACCCACAATTACACAGTACCATGCCGCCAGCACCATTTCGCCTCACACCACAACCCCCAAGCAATTAGAGAGCTGCTATTGGCTAACGAGACGAGGGGCGTTTCACGCATCCTCCAAAACGATGTCTAATTGCTATTTTATTCTTCAAAATTAATTTAGCACTTAAAAATACAAACACAATTGATAATGAACACACGCAGCATGAAAATCAAACTCAAAAATACATCTCACACCTCTACAAAAGACTACAGACAGCAATGAACCCTGCCACGAGAATAGCTGCCTATTTACGTCACCCCCACCATACAACCACGGGAGCTGTGATTGGCTAATGATGAACAAAGGAAAATCTAAATCGGGAATATTTACGTCAATGAATTCATGTTCTCAAAAATTTGGAGCTAAATTTTGAGAAATTGGTGATAATTACGAGCTAAAAATAAATATCCTCGCAGAAAAATGGGCACAAGCAAGTACAATCACTTGAAAACTGACGCCTACCATTGATTCTTGCACTTTAATAAAAATGTTTAATCCTTGAAATTCTACTTTGTACCACAAATGTAACATTGTATCTTTTTTTTGTAAAAACAATAAAAATCATGTGAGATTTTGGTTTCGGGGATCGGGACTCTCTTGGTACTGGCTATAATATACAAATTTTACAAATCTTCTCAAAAATCGTAGCAAACAGGGAAAAAGGATAAAAGGACCAACCTACACAAAGAATAGGAAGTGCTATACCCTCACAATCCAACCCAGTTTTGCCCTATAAATACAGACCACACATCGGTCACAAATCAGTTAAAAATTACCAGCCAAGAAGAAACAATCTCGAAGAAACCAAAGTCTCCAAGTTCAAACTCTTTTCAAGTGTTTTATTTAAAAGTAATAGCTTCAGTTCTACCTTCTTCCCAGTATCCCAGTAATCCCGGTCTCCAAAAGTCTCCAAAGTCTTCAAGCCTTTACAAGTGTTTAATCAGTTATAATAGATTCAGTTTTGCCAATTTTACTTAGAATCATTCAAAAGTATTAAATTCGCGAAAGTCCATTGGCGTACGCCAAAAATCCCTTGGCGCATAAAGATTCCATTGGCGTGCTATTTGTGTCCAGCTCCCTATTTTTATACAGTATATGTACAAACGTCCCGTACATTTGGTCCTTCGAGCCGGATCTGCAAATAACACGCCTTCAGTCTTACCCAGTGGAAATGCCGTTTCTTCGCAGTGGCCGTAAGACCCCAACATCATCCGAGACGTCACTGTCTAAACCTGACGCCCCAGGGACAAGCCGAAACACGTCCGTGCCACCCCGTCGGACCCCGGGCCCACAGCATAGAGACGCCATCCAGTGGACCCCGTCAGATCCACGATCTACCTGTTACGAGCCCAGCCAGGAACTCTGACCTCATCACTCTTGGCCAACTTGCTTCGGAACATGTCGCCAAGAGCCCCCACGAATCCAATACTAATAGCAGCGAGGCATCTTCAGAATTAACTGAAGACTCCCTGCGAATGCGGCGCCGGGAGATGCGCAGTCGAGACAGACAACACGCCAAGCATCCAATCAGCCGGCTCAGGAGCCTGCACCAACCAACCCGTAGGGTCAGGCTGCAACTCAAGTCCACGCACTAACCGGCCCGTCTACGAACGAGTTTGCAACGAGATATGCTACTCGAGTATACAAGCCAGCCGGAGAGTTTGCAACGAGATATGCAAACACTCAAGTGCACACTCCAACCGGCCCGTCTACGAACGAGTTTGCAACGAGATATGCCACACAAGTACACAAGCAAGCCGGAGAGTTTGCAACGAGATATGCAACAGCTCAAGTGCACGTGCCAGCCGGTCAGCCTACTAATGAATTTGCTGTAACCAATTCAACGGGATATACCTCTACCCAAGGCCACCCACTTCTGACGAGTCCTGTGGACAACATTCCCGCAGCCAAATATAGCCATCTTGGACCCGAGCGCCCACTCTATAATACAATGGGGTACCAGCAACAACCAGCTTCCTCCAGCCAGGATTTCCCATTATTTACACCGCCGCATACGGCTGACGAGACGACACGGTACACTCGAGAATGGTTGCAGCATGGTAACGACCCACTGGCCCAGATTGCCTCTGTAATGGCAGAAGCGCTCCGCACTTCCCAAACCCAAGATAGTCCTCGTACATTAGAAGATGACTCGAGAATGGCAGCCCTCATCGCCAGGCAATCCGCAGCAAAAGATTTGCCTACCTTCGCTGGAGACCCACTCGAGTGGCCCACCTGGAAGGCACAGTACACTCAATCCACCGCCACCTGCCAGATGACTCCAAGCGAAAATCTCATCCGGCTGCAACGGGCCCTCAAAGGCAAGGCACGAGATACTGTGGGTCCCCTACTAATGGATCCTGCGCAAGTGCAAGTCCCAGAGATCATCAGCGTCCTCAAGCAGCGATACGGCAGCGCTAACTCCATAGCAAAATTTATGCTAGACAAGGTTAAAAAACTACCTTACCTCACGACCGAGGTGTCACTCGAGGAGCTAGTAGATTTCTCCGGGACGGTACAAAACCTAGTGGCATCCCTCCGGATTCTGAAAACCGAAGGCTATCTCACCAATCCTGCGCTACTAAATGACGTCACTGACAAAATGCCAAGTTCCCTGCGGCTGGCATGGCTAATCGAGATTCACAAACAACATGCTCCGGCCACCATAACCCAGCTCGCTGCCTTTCTGAAAGAGGTGTTAAACGCAATTCCAAATAGCGGGATGGTGGACCGCGTACGATCTCGACCACGCCGTGAACAAATACATGCCGGGTACCAAGAGGAAGAAGGGAGTGATCGCATGCAACTCCTACCGAGCCATGAGCAAATACATGCCGGACATCAGGAGGAAATCAGGGACGGCCCAAAAGAAAATATCGCCCCGATAAAAACGCCAAATGTACGAATCACATACCTACCCTGGACCAAGCCAAAAAAGAAAATCAGCCAATGAAAGCTGCGCCCAATGCGGCGGCAATCATAGAACCTGCGAATGCAAAGAATTCGCAGCCAAAGATGTTGAACTCCGATGGGAAACTGTGCGCGTGGGAAAATTATGCCGCAAGTGCTTAGAAAAACACCACTCGCGAAGCTGCAAAATGAACCAATGGTGCGAAATAGGAGATTGCGAAGCCCCACACCACCCACTGCTGCACAATCCCGAGTTCGTACAAAAAAGCACTGTGGAAAATGTCAATTTATGACGCCAGAACTCCGGACAGAGAGTACTGTTGAAAATTGCACCAGTCATATTAAGTGCTCCAAATAAAAAAGAAGTGTCAGTGTTCGCTCTTCTGGACGAAGGATCCACAATAACACTTGTCGACACTAACACCGCAACACAAGTCGGAGCAGAGGGACCAGTTCACGGACTGCGAATCCACGGCGCCAAAGGAATGTGCACCTCCGACAATCTCTCGCAACGAGTAAAACTAAGATTAAGAGGTGCAGGCAACAGTAATACATTCCACATCTCTGCCAGCACAATAAGCAACCTCAACCTGCCAGAACAACAGATCCAAGGAAGGTCTGTCGTTCCGAAGCTGCTAATAGGCCAAGACAACGCTCACCTGATTGTGTCAAGAGAAGTGCGAGAATGCAATGTTACTACGCGAATAGTATCACGCACCGCACTAGGATGGATCGCTCATGGGGGAATCAACCCCGGAGATTAAAACACGACCCCCACTTTGGCACTACAACCAGAAACGACCGCAGACAAGCAGTTGAGGGAACTGGTAAAAACAAACTTCGCCATTGACTCCCTTGGAGTAATATCAGCTACCAGAGTCAATGCAAGCGAACAACAAGCAATCACACTTATGAATGCAACTACCCGTCCTCTTCATATAGGAAGATGGGAAACGGGTCTACTATGGCGCAATCCAGAAGCCACGCTACCTGGCAATCGGCAGTGTGCACTAAAACAGCTTCTGGGCCTGGAGAAAAAGCTAGCAAAAGACACAAATCTAGCAGTGGCCTGCGATGACAAATTAAGTCAACTTATCACCAAAGCAACTGCCAGAACTGCGGTGATCCTCAGCAGTGCAGCCAAGGTCAGCTAGCCCTGCCCCAGCAGTGCAACTGCCAGAACTGTGGTGATCCTCAGCGGTGCAGCCAAGGTCAGCGAGCCCGGTCCCAGCATTGCCACTGCCAGAACTGCGGTGATCCTCAGCGGTGCAGCCAAGGTCAGCGAGCCCTGCCCCAGCAGTGCGAGTGCCAGAACTGTGGTGATCCTCAGCAGCGCAGCCAAGGTCAGCGAGCCCTGTCCCAGCAGTGCCACTGCCAGAACTGTGCGGTGCAGCCAAGGTCAGCGAGCCCTGCCCCAGCAGTGCGAGTGCCAGAACTGTGGTGATCCTCAGCGGCGCAGCCAAGGTCAGCGAGCCCTGCCCCAGCATTGCTACTGCCAGAACTGCGGTGATCCTCAGCAGTGCAGCCAAGGTCAGCAAGCCCTGCCCCAGCAGTGCAACTGCCAGAACTGTGGTGATCCTCAGCGGTGCAGCAAAGGTCAGCGAGCCCCGTCCCAGCAGTGGAACTGCCAGAACTGTGGTGATCCTCAGCGGTGCAGCCAAGGTCAGCGAGCCCTGCCCCAGCATTGCCACTGCCAGAACTGCGGTGATCCTCAGCAGTGCAGCCAAGGTCAGCTAGCCCTGCCCCAGCAGTGCAACTGCCAGAACTGTGGTGATCCTCAGCGGCGCAGCCAAGGTCAGCGAGCCCTGCCCCAGCATTGCTACTGCCAGAACTGCGGTGATCCTCAGCAGTGCAGCCAAGGTCAGCGAGCCCCGTCCCAGCAGTGGAACTGCCAGAACTGTGGTGATCCTCAGCGGCGCAGCCAAGGTCAGCGAGCCCTGCCCCAGCATTGCTACTGCCAGAACTGCGGTGATCCTCAGCGGTGCAGCCAAGGTCAGCGAGCCCTGCCCCAGCATGGCCACTGCCAGAACTGCGGTGATCCTCAGCAGTGCAGCCAAGGTCAGCAAGCCCTGCCCCAGCAGTGCGAGTGCCAGAACTGTGGTGATCCTCAGCGGCGCAGCCAAGGTCAGCGAGCCCTGCCCCAGCATTGCTACTGCCAGAACTGCGGTGATCCTCAGCGGTGCAGCCAAGGTCAGCGAGCCCTGCCCCAGCATTGCCACTGCCAGAACTGCGGTGATCCTCAGCAGTGCAGCCAAGGTCAGCGAGCCCTGCCCCAGCAGTGCAACTGCCAGAACTGTGGTGATCCTCAGCGGTGCAGCCAAGGTCAGCGAGCCCTGTCCCAGCAGTGGAACTGCCAGAACTGTGGTGATCCTCAGCAGTACAGCCAAGGTCAGCGAACCTTGCCCCAGCAGTGCCACTGCCAGAACTGTGGTGATCCACAGCGGTGCAGCCAAGGTCAGCGAGCCCTGCCCCAGCAGTGCGAGTGCCAGAACTGTGGTGAGCCTCAGCGGCGCAGCCAAGGTCAGCGAGCCCTGCCCCAGCAGTGCAACTGCCAGAACTGTGGTGAGCCTCAGCGGCGCAGCCAAGGTCAGCGAGCCCTGCCCCAGCATTGCCACTGCCAGAACTGCGGTGATCCTCAGCAGTGCAGCCAAGGTCAGCGAGCCCTGCCCCAGCAGTGCAACTGCCAGAACTGTAGTGCTCCTCAGCGGTGCAGCCAAGGTCAGCGAGCCCTGTCCCAGCAGTGGAACTGCCAGAACTGTGGTGATCCTCTGCAGTGCAGCCAAGGCGAGCCAGCCCTGCTCCAGCAGTGCCCCAACTCAAGCGCTGGCACCAGCTGACCCGCATCCCAACTTGTTTGCGACGAGATACGCAACTCAAGTGCCGGCACCAGCTGGGCCACCTCCCAACTTGTTTGCGACGAGATACGCAACTCAACTACTGACACCAGCTGGCTCGCATACCAACTTGTTTGCGACAAGATACGCAACTCAAGTACCGGTGCCAGCTGACTCACCTTCGAACGAGTTGCGACAAGATACGCGACTCGACCGAAGGCAAGCAAGCCTAGTTCTAATTATACATTATAATTTTAAATTCCAGCCCGGCTTTGCAAGCCCTGCCCCAGCAGTGTCAATATAAAAACTGTGGTGCTCCTCATCAGCGCAGCCAAGGCGAGCCAGCCATACCCCTGCCAGAACAGTGGTGCTGCTCGTCAGCGCAGCTAAGGTGCGCCAGCCATGCCCCAGCAGTACCCCTGCCAAACAGTGGTGCTCCTCATCAGTGCAGCCAAGGCGAGCCGGCCTTGCCCTACCAGTGCCCCTGCCCAGAACATTGGTGCTCCTCATCAGCGCAGCCAAGGCGAGCCAGCCTTGCCCCAGCAGCGCCCCTGCCCAGAACAGAGGTGCTCCTCATCAGCGCAGCCAAGGCGAGCCAGCCTTGCACCAGCAGTGCCCCCGCCAGCACAGTGGTGCTCCTCATCAGTGCAGCCAACGTGAGTCAGCCAGATCCAATATCTCCTCACACGGGGGGAGCTTGGGAAAGATTAGTACAATCAGTTATGAAAGCCCAAAGCGCCACACTTAAGGAAAGAGCACCAAAAGAAGAAACGCTGCGCACCGCCCTTGCAGAAGCCGAGCTTACGGTTAATAATCGACCACTCACTCACATTTCGGTGGACCCACGTGATGAAGAATTAATCTAATCTAACACCCAACCATCTTTTACTAGGGTCGGCTGAGAAACGCCCCCAACTATCCTTCTACGAAAAGAAAGAAGAGAAAGTATGCCTCCGCCGCCAGTGGCGCATCGGGCAACAACTTGCAGACACCTTCTGGAGACGATGGCTGCGCGAATACCTACCTACCCAACGACACCAATTAAAAAAGATGATCTGGTAATCATTATGGACCCAGCACTGCCCCGGAACAGTTGGCCGCGCGGTCGAATCTTAGAAGCCACACCTGCAGCTGATGGACAAGTCAGAACTGCCCGAATTCAAACCAGCACAGGAATATACATAAGGCCGGCAGTCAAAATCATCCTGCCTACTCCACCAACCCCTGATGAAACTACAACCCTGGCAAAGGCCCCCGATTCAGAACACAAACATCGGGAAAGGACTCGCCCGACGAAGTAGCTGAGTACAGACGAGACTGCACGGGGGGAGTGTATCGAACGAGTCCGCAAAAGCAAATGAGATAACTAAAAAAGACAATATTGGAATTTACGCTCCCACACAGTACCGTACCGCCAGCACCCACAATTACACAGTACCATGCCGCCAGCACCATTTCGCCTCACACCACAACCCCCAAGCAATTAGAGAGCTGCTATTGGCTAACGAGACGAGGGGCGTTTCACGCATCCTCCAAAACGATGTCTAATTGCTATTTTATTCTTCAAAATTAATTTAGCACTTAAAAATACAAACACAATTGATAATGAACACACGCAGCATGAAAATCAAACTCAAAAATACATCTCACACCTCTACAAAAGACTACAGACAGCAATGAACCCTGCCACGAGAATAGCTGCCTATTTACGTCACCCCCACCATACAACCACGGGAGCTGTGATTGGCTAATGATGAACAAAGGAAAATCTAAATCGGGAATATTTACGTCAATGAATTCATGTTCTCAAAAATTTGGAGCTAAATTTTGAGAAATTGGTGATAATTACGAGCTAAAAATAAATATCCTCGCAGAAAAATGGGCACAAGCAAGTACAATCACTTGAAAACTGACGCCTACCATTGATTCTTGCACTTTAATAAAAATGTTTAATCCTTGAAATTCTACTTTGTACCACAAATGTAACATTGTATCTTTTTTTTGTAAAAACAATAAAAATCATGTGAGATTTTGGTTTCGGGGATCGGGACTCTCTTGGTACTGGCTATAATATACAAATTTTACAAATCTTCTCAAAAATCGTAGCAAACAGGGAAAAAGGATAAAAGGACCAACCTACACAAAGAATAGGAAGTGCTATACCCTCACAATCCAACCCAGTTTTGCCCTATAAATACAGACCACACATCGGTCACAAATCAGTTAAAAATTACCAGCCAAGAAGAAACAATCTCGAAGAAACCAAAGTCTCCAAGTTCAAACTCTTTTCAAGTGTTTTATTTAAAAGTAATAGCTTCAGTTCTACCTTCTTCCCAGTATCCCAGTAATCCCGGTCTCCAAAAGTCTCCAAAGTCTTCAAGCCTTTACAAGTGTTTAATCAGTTATAATAGATTCAGTTTTGCCAATTTTACTTAGAATCATTCAAAAGTATTAAATTCGCGAAAGTCCATTGGCGTACGCCAAAAATCCCTTGGCGCATAAAGATTCCATTGGCGTGCTATTTGTGTCCAGCTCCCTATTTTTATACAGTATATGTACAAACGTCCCGTACATTTTGAATAAGTTATATTATTTTTATTTAAAAAAACGCGATTTTTAAAATTCCGCCGCAACATTGATGAACTTAATTATTTTTACCTTGATAACACTGGCATAAATCTAACTATGCACATCAAATCTCCGTAGAAGAGAAACTTATTAACTTTAATTAATTAACTTTTATTGCCAAGTTCTTACTTTCGGGGAATGATTAAATATATTTTTTTGTGTATTAAGACCTAAATTACAGTCCGAAGCTTTCCCGTTCAGTTGTTAACCGCCAAGCTGTTGGTGAATATTTTTGTTGAAAATTGTTATTTCCAATATTTTTATTTTTAAATAAATGCAAATTGTTCAGAAGAATTTTAAACAATCCAATTTATTAGCAGTTGAAATATAATTGTAGGCCTCCTGGTCAAATGTATTTGACGGCCTCCGTGTTTGGGGGGAAAGTCGATCCGATGGTCGCGGGTTCAAATAATTAAATATAATTTATTATGGTATATTTGTGGCATGTTCCGGAATGGAAGATACTCTCAGTATCGCCCTGGTGTAAGACCAAAATTCGAAATTTAAACGTTGCTTAGTGACCAGATCTGAATAGTCAGGTACTTCCCCACCTTCCTCTTCCCCATCTCTTTCGCTTCCTCTCTACCTTCAGCCTCACAACATACCCCAATTGGGGATGCCATAGTCTCACTGACTCCAAATAGCAGTAGTTGAGATTCTTGTGTGGTATTCACATAAAAAAAAATAAAAAAGGCACTAGAAAATAAGATAAATTTTCTTGATAGAAACAACGCCATAATTTTGTTAACTGTCAATTAAAGTTTAGTCGGTATTATATAAAACAGATTCCCAAGAATGAAGATTTTTTTTAATCCACTTAAAATTTGGAGTTCACCACTCTCAGTCAATTACTTAACTGTAAACTAAATGTTTGCATTAATGTACCCTCCTCCACACAGAGCAAATGATTCCTTCATATATTCCGTCATCTTCAAAATTCGCGTTAATACATCCCTTCTTACAGATCCTCTTTAAGCCGCCCCACAACGCTGCCCAACTGGTTGCTTGAAAATAAAAACTTTTCAATAGAATTCTAAAGAAATGTGAACTGCAAGAGTGTATAGAAGAGTTAAATAAATCGTATGATAAAATAACTGTAAATTGCATATTAATAACTACCTATAAAGTTATATTATAAAAAATAATTTAAAAATTCAAAATTATAAAACATTTTTTTATTAATAAACTATACAAATCTTAAGTACGTTCAAATGTTTTATAAACCTAGTCTATTCCGTGCGAAGGAGAGCGGTTCATCTTGGTTCATGAGTTTAAAAAACAGTCTTTACTGCCTCCTGTAAAATTTGATAAATGAAAGTTACTTGTTCTACAAATTAGGCCCATAATATGTTAATTTTACCATGTATTTTGATAATCATAAATAAGTATTTAATATAATTATTATGTTCATATTTTTCACAATTTTTACCACAGTGTATTTGAGGGCGGAACTCGGGATTTATGAGCCTGACGCCTCTCGTCTATTATTGGTTGTCAAGTTTTCTCAAGTATTTTATAATCCCTCGCAAAACAGACGATTTCGAATTTTTCAAGGACTATGGGATCACCTTAAGACAGCGTTACGAGACAATTAAGGCCAGGCTTCCAGGCGCAAAAAGAAGAAGAAAAGGAGAGATATGTAATTACAAATGTTGGACAGAGCGCGCATTTTCATTTTCAATGATAAAATTGAAGCGAAAATTATGAAAATGCTTAATAAAACATGACTCGTTTAAAATAGAGCAAAAATCTTCACAAAATTTTCACAAATATAACTTGTAAAATAATAGAAATAGACTTATTTTAAATAATTTTCGGAGCATTGTGATTTTTTCTATCGAGGGAAGTTCATATAATTTGGGTTTTGGCGTGGAACGTATCTAGATAATATCTTCAAAAATAAAATATGTTTTTTAAGAGCTTAAAAACTTCAAATAAGGGAGATATGTAAAAAATCGGTAGAAATTCGGATAGCGGCGGCTTAACACAAAAATCCGAAAGCGTCCGTCGTGCGTTCGGCTGCCGAAATTCTGTGATTTTCTATGGCTTGTCGATGCCTGTCGTATGTTGCATGGGGATTGGTATATTTATAGTTGCATGACTGTTTAATGGATTAATTACCTGCTTAAAATCATGAATTACTCTTTTCAGTTTTTAAAACTACTTACAAATAAGCGTACCTACCTACTTAATAGGCGTCCATAATTGACCATCCATTGGTGATATTATTTTCTCGCGGCAAAACGTGCCGTCACCTTTTTGCAGAGTTGTGGAGTAACCACTTTTAAAAGTTGATGTCTTAACACAACTTTTAGCGCAGTATTTAGCTCGTTAGCGCGATACGGAATACAGCATTTAAGAAAACTGTCAAAATGTCTCGCAAACGGCATACGGACGATTTAACTAGCGTTAAGCCGAAGATACAGAATCACCAAGAGCGATTCTCTATCTTTTGTGGGATCGTTATCGAGGTAACGGACGTGATCTCCTGTCAGGTTTGTGTGATTTATTTGCATTTTCTATGCACAACGTACATTAAATGAATAAATAATCATGCATACTTGCAGGAATTCGTGTTTAAAACGAGCTAAACTAAAATATGTTACAGTAAATATGTAAAAATCACGCAAATCTGACAGGAGATCACGTCCGCTATCTCGATAACGATCCCACAAAAGACAGAGAATCGCTCTTCTGGTCCGCCTTCAATAAGAAATACAGTTTGTCAGACCTCTTACGGGCAAAGAAGTTTTAAATATAATGCTACACTAAGCTATTCAATTCTCTACCTACTGACATTAGAAACATGCAAACCAAAAGTTCATTTATAAGTAAAATTATTATTTTTTTTTTTTTTGGTTTAAGGCAATTCACCCTGGAGAGAGTGCTTTGTGCCGGTAATATTTAAAATGGATAAGAAATTTCGGTTAATCTAATGGGAAAATAATAAAACAAATTAAATATTGGACTCATTTAGATCACTAAAACAAATTAAATATTGAATTCATTCAGGTTAATAAACTTACATAAAGCTGTATGAACACGAGAATTGTTAAGAGATAAAAGGTATGAAATGTTAAGGGGGGACTGGTGTGTGATTTTAATAAGCCGGCGGTATATGTTCTTGAAAGATGAATGGTTTTTACAGTTAAAGAAAACGTGGTCGAGGGTTTCCTCTTCCACACCGCACTGGCAGAACGGATCATCTAAAACTCTAATTCTAGACAAGTGAGATGCAATTGAACAGTGGCCAATTCTCATTCTCGAGATACATGAAATGAATCGTTTTGAAAGTTTTTTACCGTGAAACCATGGCTTAGCAGGGATATGGTTTTGAATTCCCGCATAGAAAGATCCAGTTCTTATTTTGGAGACTGCCCAATTTTCTTCCCAGGCACGAGTCATATTAGATTTAAGAATCGGAAAGACATCGGATATAGGAATTCTAAAATTTAGTGGGATAGTTCCGGAATCTGAACCAGATTTGGCGAGAAAATCGGCCATCTCATTACCCTCGATACCCAAATGGGCAGGGACCCAGGCCAATATCGTCTCAAACCCAGATTCACTAAGAGAATTGAGAAGATTTTTTATTTTACATATAATATTGTCTTCCGGATAACGTAAAATATTTGACCTAATTTTAGTTAGAGCACTTAGCGAATCAGTACATAGTAAGGTTCGATGAATGTTGAGAACCTGGATTTGATTTAGCGCTTGTTCAATTGCAAAGCATTCGGCTGTAAATATGGAAGCTTCTTTCGGTAATTTATAAGTGAGATTGATGTTGAATTCTGGACTATATATAGATGCTCCACATCTTTTATTTTCAAATTTGGAACCATCCGTGAAAAGGATGGAAAATCCAGGGAATTTCGAAGCCACTATGCTTTTAAAACAATCATCCACATTTTGAAATTTATTTGGGGAAGATAAAATATTCTTCTGAAAGACTGATGTTATTGTGTTTGGCATAAAAGTGATTGCCTTAAATGGAATATTGTATATAGGAAGATTGGGAACTTCTTGAAGATATTGGAGGGAAGATGATAGAGAATTATAGAGATGAAAACTTTTAATTAAGAGAGGAAAACATTGTTTTTCTCTCAATCTTTTGTTAGAATTCAAATTAACACTTAACCTATTAAGACTTTGTTTAATAGGATGATGTGATAACGATAAAGCCTTGAAAATATATTTATTGGCAAGGAATTGCCTTCTGAAATATAATGGAGGCTCCACACATTCCACCTGAAGAGCATTAATTGGAGAAGACTTCATAGCTCCAATAATCATTCTGAGGGCTTTTGATTGAATTCTTTCCATTTTCTTATCTAGATATTTAGGGAGTGGGTCAAAAAGGAATGAGCCATAATCCAAGTGGCTCCGAACTAGGGAATTATACATTAATTTAAGAGTGGTAGGGTGAGATCCCCACCATACTCTGGAAACTGCTCGCATCATATTAAGTCCCTTTTCACACTTTGTAGAAATTATCTGAATGTGTGGAAGCCAGGAAAGTTTATGGTTCAAAAGAAGACCAAGGAATTTGATTTGAGTAGCGGTTTGTAGAGGCACATTATCAAAAGAAATTGAGAATTGGGGAATTTTTCTTTTGCGCGTGAAAGCCACGACCCTTGTTTTAGATGCCGCCAGATTCATCCCATTTATTGACAACCAGCTTTTAATATATTGTAAAGCCAAATTCATTTCCTTAGCTGCAAGAATAATATTTTTATGTAACAAATATATAAGGATATCATCCGCAAAGTAAAAACGCTTGATAGAAAAAGGAATTACTGAGTCTAGGTCGCTTATATAAATATTAAACAACAGAGGACTAATAACAGAACCCTGGGGCAAACCTCTCCATAGTTTGCGCCTTAAGCATTTAGAGGAAGACTCAATAATAATGGACCTATCTGAGAGTAAATTAATAATAAATTGGACTAATTTCGGGGGGATTTGTTTTTTAATTAGCTTTTCTTTCAAAACATTCAGTAAAACATCATCGTAAGCTGATGAAAGGTCAAGGAATGTGGCCAATGTATAAGAATTTAGGGATTGGGAAACTCGGATATCAGTTGTGAACAAACTTAAATTATCCATTGTAGATTTCTTTTTCCGAAAACCATACTGATTTGGTGAGATAATATCTTGACTTTCAACAAACCACTCTAATCTGTTCTTCATCAAACGCTCCGCTACTTTCATCAAACATGATGAAAGAGCAATAGGCCGATAAGACGAAATTTCAGATGGATTTTTTCCAGGTTTTAAAATGGGAATGATTTTTTGAGTTTTCCAATCATCCGGAATTAGTCCTGTTTCAAACATATTATTAATAAGAGATAAGAAATATTCAACCGCCATATCAGAAAATGATTTAATGAAACTATTAAGTATTCCATCGGGACCCGGAGCAGAGTCAGAAAGGGTTCTTATTACTAGTTTCATCTCATCAATGGAGAAAGGAGCATCTAGCCAGTTAGAGTGAGATGGATATGGCTTAATAGAAGGCATTTCTTCACATCCGGCCACTGATGGGGGGGCTATTTTATCCGCAAATCCTATAAGAATTTCTTCTGATATATGCTTGGTACTCGGCGGAGAATACGATGATCCGAATTTTTTTAAGCTAGACCAAACTGAAGATTGGGGAGTTTCCGGAGACAGGTTCTCACAGAACTTCCGCCATCCAGCGCGTTTTTTATTTTTCAAAATTCGTTTGGTTTCTGCCTGGGCTTTTTTAACTGATAAAAAATTTTCTAGTGTCATACACTTACGAAAAGAGGAAATTGCTTTTTTACGAGAGTTGACGGAGCGAGTGCATTCCTCGTCCCACCACGGATTAGAGTGTTTTATTTTAATGTTCGCATTGCGTTTCGGGATGGATTTTTCTGCTGCATTTATAACCATAGAGGGAAACGTCTCACATTGCAATCTGATGTCTCCCGGGGACGATTTTTTTTTTAAATTAATAAGGTTATCTAGTTCAGAAGAGAAAGTGCTCCAATTCGCATCATTTATTCTAAATTTGAGATTATTTTTAACTGGTGGAGGATAAGTGTTAGATTGATGTTGGAATCGGATTATAATTGGAAAATGATCACTAGAGAGGGGATCGTTTAGGATGTCCCAAGAGCATTTAGATGCTAACGAATATGAACAAAGAGATAAATCAACAGCACTTTTCCGTTGATGAGGGGGGGTGAATCTGGTTGGAGATCCGTCATTTAAAAAACATAGGTTATGGGTATCAATAAAATCTAAAAGATTGCGGCCAGAACGATTTGTTATTTTGCTACCCCAAGAAGGGGAATGTGCATTAAAATCTCCTAGGATCATAAAAGGGGAACAAATCTGGGTTAAGATTGGTGCCCATTCATTTTCAATAAAAGTGGTAGAGGGAGGAATATATATTGATAATATTGTGATATCAGATAAGACAGCTGCTATTATCTGGATATCGTCGGAGGGAGTATGTATATTAATTTGTTTAAACGGGATAGAATTATGGATTATCAGAGCCGTGCCGCCTTTACCATCCGGTCTGTCGTGTCTGAGACAATAATAACCCGGAATTCTTAAGTGAAAGGAGGGTTTTAACCACGTTTCAGAAATGGCGGCCACTGAAACGTCGTGTTCGTCGAGTAATTGAATTAGGTCAGATTTGTTAGCGAAGAGGCTTCTACTGTTCCACTGAAGAATTTTGTTCAGTTTCGAAGTCATTGGGGAGGCAAGATAATAAAGATTTAATGTAATCGGCAGCGTTGGACGGTACAGTATTGTTGTTTGTAAGGATAGAAATTAAAAGGGTAATTAAAGTTTGTATAAAAGAATTATTATTCAATATTTCGGGGAGAGCAGGAGGGGATGTATTACTATTAATGGCACACCCATTGGGGGTCCGAGATTTGGCATTCCCATTCGGGCTGGTCAAAATATTATTCAATTGTTTTTTATCAAGGTAAGGAGTATATTTTGGGTTGGGTTTGACTGGCTTGAGAATGGTTTCTCTGTGAGAAGATGACGTTGAATTTAAAAAGGTGGTTGATTGGAAAGGAGCTGAGGACGATGTCATCTCTGCGAAAGATTTTTTCGCAGGAGAGAATAACTTTGAGGCCTGGAAGTACGAAATGTTGTCGGTAGCCATTTTATGTTTTATGTTCCTCTGTCTTGTCAATTCCGGACAGGCTAGACTGACCGCGGTATGTGCACCCGAACAGTTAATGCAAATGGGATTATTGGAAGATTTTGGACATTGATCAAATGGGTGATTTTCTCCGCAAAAGTAACAACGTGGAGGGGAGCGGCATACGGATTTTGTATGTCCAAACCGGCAGCAATTGAAGCATTGAACAGTTGGAAATTTATAAACTTCGACGGGAAGCGAGGTATAATAAATAAACACACGAGACGGAAGGGATTGTCCCTCAAATGTAACAACAACAGATTGGGAAGGTTTCCAGATCGTGTTCCCATCAGTTGAATCCTTGTAGTTCAGTCGACGTGCTTTTATTACTTTCGGGGTTCCTTGGGAATTATTCAAAGCATCAACAATTTCAGCCTCTGGGATATCCGTGGGAATTCCTCGAACAAGACCCATTCTCGTAAGGTTAAATGACGGGATGAACGATTTATATTTATGTTTTGAGAGCGAGTCAATTTTTTTTACAAATCCATTTGCGGAAGCGGCAGTATTAAACTCGATAGATAATTTATATCGCCCTTCCGGTTTAATTGAACCATTAACAATACCAAGGTTATTATTTTTTGAGTCAAATAAGAATTTTCCAAAATCTAAAGGATGAATAAGTTTTCCTTGTTCAGTTCTCTGAACAATTACGATAAAAGGACCGGAAGCGGAAGCAGGATAAAGTAAGTCAGTACTTTTTGTATTATCGCTAGCTAAAGTACTTGTCTGGGTGTTACTATTGGGGTTAAGGTCGTTAGAGGTCGAGGTTTGTTGAATCGGCGGTATAGATTTAACTTTCGATGGGATGTGAAGGCTATGCGATGGTCGTCGTTTACGAGATGGAAGCGTAATAGAAGCCTGGCTAGTGTTAGATTCCGAATCAGAAAAATCTAATATCGATCCTGGGTCGGGAGGTCTATCTTCGTCTTCCTCCATTATATAAAAAAAAAACTTAACTTTTAAAAATTAAACTGAAAAAATAATACGCAGTCTATTTCATTGACTGTACAAACAAAAACGGATTAGCCGTAAGTAGGAATGCAAACAAATAAGTATACGATAAACAGAATTAACTAAAATGTAACAATAATCTCTTATCTGTATGAGGCACGGGAACGGGCGAACGGCACTAAGCAATAGGTAAGGTACACACAACCACTGTTGACCGCGGCTCGAATCGGACTGAGTAAAATTATTGATTACCTCCAATAAACATATTCGTCAGGAGTATTTCATAACATGCTTATATTTATACCTACTGTGTATATATACATATGTATACTATAACTGCATGTGTGTACATTGGACTAAGTTTCACTTGCCTTTTTGTCAAATTGAAATTAAATTGTTTCAAAATTATTCTCGATTCGTCTTAATCTTTCACATTCATACTTCAATTGTATAATAAAATAAAATACTGATTTTATTTTCATCTGTCATTTTCATAATTTTAGGTAAACAAAAACCTAGACAACAACCACTTTGTAAATTGCCATCTCAATACAGGCGTTTCATACCTAATGAGATGGGCAATACATCATTACGGTAATCAAATGTAGATAATATTAAAATAACGAAATAATAAAAAAGAAACAAAAGATAAAAATAAATTCATAAGATCATACATTTGTACAGGTCAATAATTTTAAAGAGATCCCTCCCTACTTGTGTAATGGTGCACTGGATGGTTAAAAAACTAATTTACTTAATAATATTTTTGTTTGTGAAAGAAGTTTTTAAAGATGTTGAAAAATGAAACAATAAAGAACATTGTCGAATTGAATCGTAAGTCTAAATTTAAACGTCACAGACAACGTCGCTACGGACCAAATTTCTTTGGGCATTTGCAGGGTAAGAGGGGACTGCGAAAAACTGTTCCGAAGTAGTCCGAAAAACTTTTTCAAAACTTTTAATACTATCGGTGTGCAAAGTTGACCTTTCCTAAAAAAAAAAAAATAATTTCCAAGTTACTTTCTGATTTCAAACTTAATGGATGGGTAATCCAATTTTAATTTTAATTTTAATTTTAAAATGTCGCTCTAGAAAATCATTTTTTTAAAATCCGTGAAATTATTTTTTTTATTCTTTTTCAGAATACCCACCGTTGCCATGTTTCAAAAGATAAATTATTTAATGTTCCATGAAATTATATTCTTGTAGTTTAATTGTTTTTTAATCATTTCGAAACTTGATAACGTTTTACCTTCGTTACCTTTAACAAATCTAATCCTTCTGTATGCAGGAGGCGAAGAGATGAACTAACGATCGATTTAAATAGTTTTAAAATGAATGTCTCTTAATGAAAAACATCAATTACTTTGTTTGTATCCATGATTCATTTTTATTTAATTGTTTTAAAACCAACCTGTTTCGCTTAACACAAGCATCTTCATGGTATAAAATTAAACTGGGCAAAAAATGCATTGTGCGAGCTTTTATGCAGGGCATATTATGCAGGGTGTTAAGGGACGTACTCGACCTACTTTAACCAGTGATTCCTGACATTATTTGGAGTAAAAAATGGAAACGAAATTTTGGTCTCCGGTGACTTTTGTTTATTTTGATTTCCAAAATCTTTTATTTGTAATATTTCCGTTCTGGAAGAACAACGACGCAATTGCAAAAATTTGTAAAATTCTGTTGAGTCCACAAATAGTCTCAGAAAACCGTTGGGCATACTGGGGAACAACGACATAACTGTAGTTCCTATTCGGACCACCAGAGGGTAGTTACTTCATTGTTGAAATATCAGCTGTTTGTTATCTTCCTTCAGGGCGAAAACGCCGCAACCTTCAGTTGTGTTGATGAGTGACTAGAGGAGTGTTATATTGTGTAGAATAGTGACGTAAATGTTCTTAGTGACTGAAATCAAACAGTTTTCAAACGTCTTCTGGAAGAGCAAACAATTTATGGGGGGAACAATGACGTAATTGCTCTTGTCAGTTGAAATTGGGGGCCAAATTAAAGTAATAAAATTCTAACTTCTGGCGATTGAAAGAAAATTACGTATTCTACGTACATTTGTTATGACATTATGCTCTGTCGCATTCACACTATTTAAAAATCGATTTTTTTTGCTTTTTTGTAAAATTATAATTTTTGCAGTTGTGTCGTTGTTCTTATGGAACAGCGATATGCTGGTAATTGATAATACATTAAAAATATAAAATGACACGATAAGTAAAATAGAACAGCAGGTGTTTGACGTTAATGTTTGTAAAGCTCCGGCCCACAGTTTGGCAGTCCGATTTGAGGGTATATATTTCCTCGGAAAAGGCGTCTTTCAATAGTGTTCCAGCAGGCAGCCACAATGGCGCCCTCCAGCAACATGATTTCTGGTAAGGAAACTCCATTCTGCCACATTACAACATGATAAGGGTCATTAACCGGCGGTCGAGAATTCAAATTTCATCGGAAGATGGTCTTGCGATCGTTCCCTTGCAACTGTACAGGGCGGTTTCGAAGAGAAAGATTGATTATTCTCCGTACCAGCATTTTTAATTAATAACTCAGGATCGATTTCATTTCATTCAACATTTGCTTCAACATCTACCTACATCTATTTCAACATCTTCTTCACCTACATTCATATTAATTATGTACTTTTTCAAAATAATTTTTTGATCATAAGTATTTATATTTGTCAACAATGTTAAAGCAAAATACGTGCGTAAAAACTAAACGAACAAACTGAAGTATTTTTGTCACAAAACAAGTGAGCAGATTTTTTATTTAATGATTTTATTTTAACTTAAATTAAAATTTCGAAAAGTAGCTTTCCTAGATAATTTATTGATTTATTCATCTGTATGATTATATTATGATTTGAAATGTGTGTTGTATAATACAACATTTTGTTTGAAAATTTAACAAATCGGTTAACGACCAACGTTTTTATATCTGACTGTCCTAAAACGGGAATCCTCCTAGTTGGGCAGTCAAAACATTTTATAAATAATGTAGGTATATTAAATGTATAATCTTGTACTAAATAAATAAAATAAATAAAATAAACATAAACACACTTTTTCAAAATTTGAAACATCACTTTATTAGACAAAATAACAATTTTTCTAAATCGATTAATATGTTTTTGGAGAAAAGAGTCGATACGTCTAGAATTTTAGAGTCTGTCAAATAAGAGTAGAAAATATTAAAAATGGAACTATAAAATTCGTGGGCTGGCAACACCAATTCACCTGTGAAATATTATTTTAAAATGCAATGACACTGAATGTATAGAACACAGTAATACAACTTTAAAACAACATTTTTTGTTCTTAAAGAAAAAAAAATAATAAAATCAAAGAAGCACTGTTATTAAAGTACTTAATGATATAAATTTGATTTGGTGTTAATTAAACAGTAAATAGAAAGGAAGAATCAATAATGTTGAGTTTAGTTACACTACTTTTAGAACTGAATGAGTTATATTTTCAGATCTAAAATTAGAAACATGATCTAAGGCCATTGGAGGGGACCCCACCACTTTCCCAACGGCTGTGTGAGGAAACTGATTGTTTAACCTCCTTAGCCGCACACGTCAGGACTCTAATTTTTTTGTAAAAAGGAAGCTACATTTATTTTCAAACGAATCTAGATCCTCCAATGTCCCTGCATGCATGATTGTTAGTAAGAAGGAAAATGTATGCATACTTACATTTGCAGTAATTAACAAGATTAAGACACATCATAGATGTGTTCGCCTGTTAGTTCAGCATCTAGTTACAGTGAAATAAAAACAAAATATTTACATGTGTGAGTAAGATTAAAACCAAAGAAAATATATAAAAAGAAAGATATCGAGGGCAGTTTGTCCCACTATCGCGGGGCAGTCCCGGCGAGAATAAGCGGGCAAGTGGCCTGGCCGCAACGTGCCCAAACACCCGCGTCCCTTAGCCGGTTTCCCAAGAATACCCCTGAAGAAGTGTTTGTGGAAAAGAGGGGAGATACTCCCAAAGACCCTGAGGAATGAAGTGAGCCTCGGATCACCGGAGGCAGAACGGAAGGGAACCGGACTCGCGCAAACATTCCTCAGGCTCGCTCATGACGCCGGGGGAGGCACGGGCGTTAGTGGGACGGCCCTACTGGAATTCTGCCACCTGACTGGATGCAGGGACCGGGTCTATCCACCCCCATGGCGGGGAATCGGACAGTACAGTACGATGGAGTTCAGTACAGCAACCTAGTCACAAGTCAGTGTGTTAGTAACATAATTAAACCAAATGAGACAGATAAAAAGGCAGAAAATAAGTTGTGATCAGCAACAAATTGACGCAACATAATAAAGAAATAGTAGAAAAAAAATGTACGCATTAGTAGAGCGCAAAAAAAAAAAAATTATGTAGATATAACATTCATTTTAAGTAAAAAATAAAATATAAAAACAGAATAATAAATACAGTGTGGTCATGCTGCCAAACAAGAAAAGTAAAAACAAGAGTATAATAGAAATATAAAGCAATCGGGCATAGGCAATAATAAAATTGAGATAGAGGAGTAACCATAGAGAGACAAGAGCAATACGTTTGGCACCTGAATCAAAGATGATTTTAATCTAAGTCAGCAACTCTAAGCACAGGCCATCTCTCCACCCACGACTTTACAAACTTTTTGAAGCATTCAAAATTATCTCTGATCGATACCAGATCGGCATTCCACGCCGGTTTTGTAATTCCTCTCAAACCATCCAACATTTCCTCTCTGGCATCCTTCATCAACTCGCAGTGCCACAGAATGTGCTCAGCTGTCTGGTTGGTGTCACCACATGCGCAGTTCGGATGAGGAGACAGTGCCAGACTATGCAGTCTTCCCCTGAGCTCCCCATGACCGGACACCAGTTGCGTCATATAGTGATCCAGTTTTATGTGCGCCCCTTCCATTCTGCTTTTAACTGAAGGGAAGAAAGAGAAAGTCAATCTACCCTTCGTCGACCTATCCCATCGCTCTTGCCATACACTCAGCGTTCTATATCGCATCACTTTAAATAAGCCAGGGAGGGACACCGCTCCGCCTGGTGCCAGTTCGACTCCCAGATGGACAGTAGCCCTCCCTCTCCTCAATGCTTTTTTTGTCAAAACTTCCCTAATTTCCAAGTCAATCGGCAGAGTACCGGCCAGAACCGGCAATGCATCGTTAGCCACAGTCCTATATGCGCCCGAGAGCGCCAGCAGGGGAGTCCGTTGGCCCCGCTTGAGAGCCAGGTGTATCAATGCATTTTCTAGCCGGTGCTCCCATACAGAGGCGGCATACGAGACTTGCGCCACGTACACACACTTGTACAGGAGGCGAAGTGCCGGAATCCGCAATCCCCACTCAGCTGTTGAGAGCCTTCTCAATTTCAAGAAAAGAGCCTGGGCCCTGCTAGAAACGCTCTTGACGTGCGCTAGAAACGAAGAGGATCTATCTAAGATGACGCCTAAATACCTGGTGTTTTCAGCAAAACGAATAGTGGAGCCTCCCATTTTGATTGAAGGGTTTCTGGTGCGACTGAGCGTACCCTTCATCAAGAGTCCCACAGTCTTATGGGGAGCGAAGTTCAGCCTGTTTCTCTTACCCTATTCAAGAATTTCACGCAGACCTTCTTCTGCTTTGCTCTCCACTTCCTTTCTGCTGTCCCCTGAGACCAAAAGAAACTTATCATCAGCGTAGTCGACCGATATGCATCCTTCAGGCAAAGGTAATCTAGAGGAGTCATCAAAAAGTATGTTCCACAGTCCGGTCCGAGGACCGACCCTTGTGGACAGCCCATATCAACATCACGTACGATGAAAACATCGCCGTACATCACAATTTCCTTTCTGTTGTGTAAATAATCACTAACAATTTTGGACAGTAGAGGCGGGCAATTACGACTTTTCAATTTAGTTAAAATCATCGGCTACCACGCATGATCGAAGGCACCCGAGATGTCCAAAAAGATTCCTATTACATACTTCTTGGTGCAAACCCTCACCCATTCAAGCGCATACTTGATGGCGTACTCCGTAGACTTACCGGGGACGAAGCCAAATTGACGGTCGCAGGGTGTAGACAGGGTGAGGCGGAGCCTATGTCTGATGATTTTTTCCAGTATTTTACCTAAAATTGGAAGTAAAGTGATGGGTCTGTAGGCCCCGATATCTGTTCTCGGCTTACCGTTCCCCCTCGGTATAATCCGGAGCACGCCAATCGATCTAAGGCCAGGGTAACGCAAGTAGGTACTTAAGCTAGTATTAAATAAATGGGAGCAATTTCTAAACTGTGCTTTAAATTTTACTAGCTTTTACCCGGGGCTTCGCTCGCATGGTATTAGGGGGAAATTACTGTTATTGCACTTATCACTTATATTATAGTCCCCGGCATGCGTTGCAATGCCATTCAAAGAAATAAATTGATTCTCCCTGCATGTCCTTTCCCGTGCGTCCCCGTTCCCTTCCACCTTCCTCGCCTTCTCCCTTCTTTGTCTCTTCCCTCGCCGCGAACCCCACCTCCCCCGTTCCCCCTGCCTTCCTCCCTGCCGCTAAAACATATGAAATACACACATTTTCATTTATACAAATTTCATAACGCCAGAGCTTACCATTATATACAACCTACGTTACTCGCTGGTAATATAGCTTTCAATAGGTGAAAGATTTTTTAAAATCGGTTTAGTGGTTTAGGCGTGAAAGCGTAACAAACAAACACACTCACTTTCGCATCTATAATATAACTAGCTTTCACTGCCGGCTTCACCCGCACGGTATTAGGGGGGTTCCGTCCCCCTCTCCCCCCTTTCTCTGATTTCTATCCCACAATCCTGCGGGATTTGCAAACCCTAATCCCAACAAGAGATTCAAGATCCCCAGATATTTTATGGGTTACTCGTTCCAAGTTCGGGCAGGTGGAGGAAGAACTCGATCTTGGACGAGATTAAATTATTATTTGATTGTTAGTAGGTAGGTTGGGTTGTAGCTCACAGGCTGAAGTTGAGAAGGGTTCAATTTTTTGAGCACTGGGAGTAAAGAGATTATCGTATAACCGATTCTTTATAAGGCCTAGGCTTTTTTAGCTATCGCGAATGTTCCTTAATGTTACACAATATGTTTGTTTTTGTTCCAGTATTTCTTTGCCTTGTCTTCTTTGTGAGCATTGCGAGCAGTCACCATCACGGAAATGATATGGAAGAGAAGCTGACCCAAAGCATGAACCTCTTTTCTTCGGATTTATTTAAGGTAATGTTATATCGAGACGAGACATCTCAAGGTGATAACTATTCTGGTATACCAATTACGAAATATCTTATGGTAGTAAACTATTATGGTACATCAATTAATATGAAACTAGCAGTTAAAAACCCGCTCCGCAGGTTTTTGCTGCTAGGCCCGCGGGCGGCTTTTGGTTGGGCTTCCCCCAGTTAGTGATTGACCATTTTATTCCAATAGGAACTGGTACCGGTACAAAGTAACCGAGAGAGGCAATGACGTCATATGTAAGGAATAGCTGCACGATCCAACTATGTATACTATCAACTTTTACATATCCGGAAAGATGCATTAAGTCTATAAATCCGTAGCACATATACCTATGGGGGAATTTTCCACATACGAGCTGCTGACGGAAGTAGCGAAATCTTGTGACAGATTCTTGAATTAAAAACCGAATTATAACGGTAGTTTTGCCTGAAATTTCACCAACACAGATGTTATTTTGGCGTGGCCTCAGATATGCTATCGAAGTGGGGTTCTGAAATTCAACCACGCAGATCGAAGGGTATGTATGATATCTCATTGTGGGGAACCATTCTGGAACACCAAATTATTATGAAATATCTAATCGAGGTGAATAGTTCTGAAACACCAATTATGTAATACTAGCTTTTCCCCGCGGCTTCGCTCGCATGGTATTACGGGAAATTACTGTAGCGCTTGCACTTATTAATTATCTCCCCCCCCCACCCCCATCCCCTCCCGCATTCCATATATTCATTCCCTTACATTCAGTTTTCAAACGTCTCGCCTACCACCTAAATTTCATAATGCTATAGCTCAAAGAAAAAAAGAATTACTTTTCCAATATTGTTCATCCGTTCGGAATTTATGCGCTTACAAACATTTCGGATGTTTATTTTTTATTTAAATATTTGGATGTTCGTAAATATAATAAAAAAATACTCTATTTATCATTCAGTCTTTATAATCGTTACGAATAATATTTTTAATATAGGAACTCTCATCTGACATTTATCCAAGCTTGTCCAAAAAAAAAACGAATTCTAATATTTGAATTTTCTGCAGTAGTAGCTGACCAGTAGACTGAGTACCTACCAGCATAGAGCCCAAAAATATATCAACATTGTTTCCATGGAAAAGATTTTTTTCTGACGTTAGCAAAAACTCGCTTTTGTTAGCGACAGAAAACGTATAACAAATATAATATATTAATATTTATAATTTCATAACGCCAGAGCTTACCATCATATACAACCTGTAGTCTGCGCATATAATTTAGCTTTATATTAGTGAAAGAATTATTAAAGTCTTTAAATTGTGTTATGCGTGAAAAGGTCATAAACAAACTCGAGCAGTTTCGCATTTATAATATTAGTATGGATTTAATTGTGGTGAAATATTTGTTGATGCCCCCGATAGTTGATCCCCTAAAAGATTATTTCTTCAAGTAAGTATGCAATGAGGATATACGGCCGTACAACCAAAGTCGATATACTTATATCTAAAGGCATCTTGATTGAAAATCCGCTGTAAAAATATTTTTACTAACAATAATTTCGTCTCTCGAATGAGCATGCGATAATAACAAAATACGACATGATTATTCGTGCAGTCGGCTTAGAAAAAAACTGTTAAAGATTCCTACTTGCCTATAATATATTTTTTTATCTGAATATAATACAAGAGTTCCAACTGCTCCCAATCGTCTGGAGCCAGTAAGACTACGTTTGTTATGACTTTTTGCCCAATTTTAGTATGTTGTGAGGCTGAAGGTAGTGAGAAGGGGAAGGAGATGTGGAAAATGTACCTGGCTATTCAGATCTAGTCACCAAACACGGCTAAAGCCATTCAAGTAATACAACTAAACAGTGGCGTAGCGTGCCTTGGAGGGGCCCAAAATTAGTTGGGGAGCCCAAATGAAGGGTTAAGATTTCTCACAAAAGGAACAAAAGCCCGGGGGCCCCGTATCATTGATACGGCTGAAACGGCGGTAGCTACGCCCCTGCAACTAAACCTACATACACTGTAGGTACACCAGCGTAAAATTTAAAAAAAATATATATACCAAACATGGCTAAAGCCATTTCAAGGAACGTGTGGCGTTCATACAACTATTTTTCGCCACTCAAAGAAATCGCGAGAAAGATCTACAGCCGCAAAGTACTTGCAAATTCACACTGCGCGCACACCTACTTATGCACGTATCGGCCGGCAATGTACTCGTTAGGCCGGCTGCCCAATAAATAATAATTTCGCCACTTTCGCGAAAGGTCGAGACTCAAGCGTGCATCCACGACCACAGTGACGAGTAAATTCTAGCACCTTCCAGCGCACATATTGCCAGCGAGTGGAAAGTTACTTGGCCGGTCGCTCCTATATAAGGCGGCGCACTAAACTTCAAACTAGTTCAGTTCAATCTCTATCCGACGGTCGCATTTACGTTCGCCTCTCTACAGCGAAGCAGTGTGTAACCCCGAGTGCCCGGTGCATCTGCTCTCTTCTAGGGCAGCTTCCTTCGTGGACATCACAAGGACTACCTGCCGGTGTCTCCGCTCATCGAGACACCGCCGTTCATCTCCGCAACGCGCGTCGAGCAGCGGCCTGGAAGACGAGGTCATCCTCCACCGCCACGGTGTCGAGCATCACGCTGGTGGCTCCACTCACCAAGTCACCGCCAGCTTCCTTCGTGGACATCACAAGGACTATCTGCCGGTGGCTCCACTCACCGAGTCACCGCCGTTCATCTTCCACCACAGCATCATCAACCTGCATCACTCATCATGACCGTGCCCCCGCAACGCCTCACTCTACGGCACTTCGACATCTTCATGTTACATCGCACCGACCTCAGCTACGTAGCTCTCTTCAATAAACGACTGGACTCGCAACCAACTCGGATGCCTTTCATTTCTCCCTCCGTCTCTGTCGACACCCGGAGTCCGTTCCCTCAAACGTTTCAATTCTGAATGAATAGGTACTGACGAATAGCCAAATACGACATACTTATTTGCCCATACCATTTTGGAGCATTGTATTTACCGCCGCCCCGGGAACCATTCATTGGATAACTATACCCCTGCCTAGGTCCCAAGTGGTTCGCTACATTTGGTGAATTTGGTGAATTAGGGATGCCCAGGTTCTGTGAGGTGGAGTGAGGTTTTTCTAGGTCTTGGTGGCGAATGCTTTTCTTCAACTACTGCGTGGCGGTCTGGATCGGGAGAGACTGTTTGATGCAGATATAATCTAGATCTCTCCAGCCGGGCTCTCTCGACCTATCGCCTTGCACAGGATTCATACGTCTCTCACTCCTGGACATATTGCCCCCCAGATTCCTACTCACCCCTCATACCTTTTTCCTTCCCAGAACTTCATCTACTTCCTTTCCTTAAGAAGACTTCCACACAGCAACCCCAAAGATGACATAGGCCCTGAGTGATGTTTTTTCCTCAGGGCCTCCTGTGTGGAGGTATTGTAAAATAAAAAAAATGCAGTCGGCTTGAGAAAAATACGCTTTGGTTAAAAATCGACTTTGGTTGTACGGCCGTATATCCTCCTCTTTGCATACTTACTTGAAGAAATAATATTTTTTAAAATTTAAAATTTTTTTATTTGTTTATCTTAAAAATGGTACATATTAAAGTAGTACTGGTCTTCCATTAAAAGCATTTGCTTGTGGATGGAAGAAGAGTTGAATTTTAGAGTTCTATTTGGGAGGCGGGAATGGGTACCGCCGCCTCAGGAACCTTTATTGGATAACCAACACCTCTGCCATAGGTCAATCAATTGACAGTTGATCCCCTAAACTGATCAATTTGGGAGGCGGGAATGGGTACCGCCGCCCCGGGAACCTTTATTGGATGACCAACACCTCTGCCATAGGTCACCCCAAGTGATTCGCTACGTTTGGTGATTTAGAAGGGGTGCCCTGGTTCATGGGGTGAGGTTTGTCTAGGTGTTGGAGGCTGATGACCAGGCTGATGACACTGAATCCCAGATTTGTACCCACCTGATCGAACAATTGAGTAGTACACTCTTTTTAGGTTTTCTAGTTTAAGAATGTTCCTTATATATGTGTACTTTTTTTGCCAATGATGATTTTTTTTGTATTCCAGGAGGTCTTCCATGACGCAGAGCATGCCGGTAAGAACCTCTTCATGTCCGGAATGTCTGCGGACATAGTGCTGGCTATGTTGTCTCTCGGTGCCAAAGGAAAGACCCTCAATGAGATTATTGATGGTCTGCACCTGCCCAACCCCGCATATGTGAGTATCCCTGGTAAACTTGTCCAAGGATACCCTATACGGGTATAACAAATCAGTTAATTTGAGAAAAGAAGAAGATGTGGATGGACCGCCTTTAGCGGCTTGCACCGCAATGGGTGGATGGATTCATACGTTATTGTTCGTACCTAAGATACGATCGTGGCACTCTTCTGACATCCTACTCAACTGCCATCTGTTGGGTTATAGCAGAACTACGTATTAAAAACTAAGCTATTAACATCTATTGAAAGAAGCCAAAATTACATCAATAATCACATATGAAAAGAGCAGTGTCGTCAGTGAAAAACGTTTTTTTTTTTAAATTATTAGTTCAAACGTAATATATATTAGGTATAGCGGGGTTCACAAAATTGATTATTAGCCAGGTTTTATCACCATCTTATCTTATTATCGTCTACATAATACAATTGACTGTGACCATATAGATATTTACGCAAACAATCTCACATATTAAAAAAAAAATTATCAAACTTCTACCATGACACTTCGTGGAGAACAGTTATGTAGCTGCTTTATTGTGATACCCTTTCTTTTTTTTTCTCTTTCTCTGCAGGGTATATATTTGAAACTACTATGTTTTATATTTCATTTTGATATTCATTATTTCTGTTATCACTACAAGCATTTCTGTCTAGTAACAACTTAACATTGATGGCATTTGATAAAGTTAACCACACTATATTATTACAGAAGCTTGATCAAATAGGAATTCACGGTGATCTGTTTAGATGGCTTAAGTCGTATCTGGAAAACCGAACACAGTTAGCACTTATAAATGGACACAAATCACCTCCCATAATTGTAACGTCGGGTGTACCTCAAGGGTCCAATCTTGGCCCTCTGCTTTTTTTAATCTTCATTGATGACCTTGGCCCCATGTTACGCTGTGATTTTGTTCTATTTGCTGACGACGTTAAGATTTATCGCAAAATTTCCTCTGATTCTGACCATGTAATGCTTCAAAATGACCTTTACACATTAAATAACTGGTGTATTCAAAACGATATGTTTTTAAATATTGAAAAATGTTACATTATTACCTTTACTCGTAACAGAAGACCAAATGATTATGCATATTCCATTAAAAATGTTCAATCAAATGCAGTCACCACTATAAGAGAGCTAGGAATTATTCTTGATTCAAAGTTTACTTTTAATGAACACATCAGTGATATCACGAGTAAATCTTTGAAAATGATGGGATTCATACATAGAATATCGAAACCATTAAAAAATCACCAATCCATTATAACCTTATACAACTCGTTGGTCAGAAGCAAATTGGAATATGGGAGTGTTATCTGGAATTCACAGAATTTAAAATATTCAAAAGCCATTGAATCAGTACAAAAAAAAATCCTAAGACTTTTATCAATTCAACTTGGATTAAATGCCTTACTCCTATCTTACGAGGAACGACTCCAACAATTTCATTTTACAACCCTGGAAAAAAGAAGACAATTTGCTGATTTAATATGTTTATACAAAATTATTCATGATAAGCTTCGAACCACTCATTGTCTGAGCAATATTAATATAAAAATTCCTAATAGACGCAATTTAAGGAGTCATAATACATTCCATCTTGAATTATTTAATAACAATATTGCATACTTCAATCCACTGTCTCAAATGTGTTGTCTATATAATACCATTGAATGTGACCATGTAGATATTTATGCAAACAGTCTTACATATTTCAAAAGGCAAATTAACAATCTTCTCCCATGATATATCGTGGAGAACAATTATGTGACTGCTCTATTATCATTTTATTTTTATTATCTTTCTTTTCTTTCTCTGCATTTCTGTTTTATATTTAAAATTACTAGGTTTTATATTTCCTTTTGTACCTAATAACAAGTGAACACTGATTATGCATGCTGTGAACATTTATAATTGGAGTGTTAATACCTATGTACTTCCCAACGGCAATTTTATAACTATAATCATTGTTAACACTCTGTAAATGTTTCAAACAATAAATAAATAGATTATTCATGCTGTGAACATTTCTAATTGGAGTGTTAATATCTATGTAATATACCAACGGGCAACGGCAATTCTATTATTGTCATAATTGTTAACACTCTGTAAATGTTTCAAACAATAAATAAATAGATTGCTCATGCTGTGAACATTTCTAATTGGAGTGTTAATATCTATGTAATATACCAACGGGCAACGGCACTTCTATTATTGTCATAATTGTTAACACTCTGTAAATGCTTCAAACAATAAATAAATCTTTGTCTCATGAGACCTTCTCTTAACCAGGTAGTACTTTAATTACTTGCCCCCTCAGACCTAGGCAGCATTTTAACATACCTACTTTTATTGATTTTTTCTCAGTTGATTTGTTTCGTCTTCTGAATTAAATGATTACTCGCCCCCTTCAGGTCAAAGCATTCTACAAGGAAGCAATCGACAAGATGAACGCCTACCAGCATGTCACCATGAACTTGACAAACAAGGTGTACGTCAAGGAGGGAGACAAGTATGAGCTGGCCCCCGCCTACAAGGCTTACGTCACTTATTTGTTCAACAGCGAAGTGGAAAACATCGATTTCAGCCAAAATGTTGCCGCAGCTGCCAAGATAAACGCTTGGGTAAGATGAACAACCTAACACAGTAATTGCAACCTTAACATTACTTTATTATTTAAGTTTCCACCCGCGGCGCCAAAAGAAAACCCCTCAATGAGGTTAATGATGGTTTGTACTTCTGTACCTGCCTAACTCCGCCTTTGTGAGTATCCCTGGTAGTCTTGTCCAAGAATCGCCTGCTATATGGCTATAACAAGTTAAGTTGACAAAAGAAGAAGATGTGGATGTGCCTTCAGCAAATTTCAGTCATTTCCTCGAAAATAAAAACTGGACATTTGGGACGGTTGAACATAATTGCCACCTGGCGTAATCCTGTCATTTTAATAATAGCCTAATTTTGATTTCGATAACAAAATGAACCTTTACATGTTGTTTGAAGTTTAAAGAAATGTTAATGGCATTTTGATCTGCTGTATCCCTTTTGTTGGTTTGGTTTTTTTATTATTTTAAAATAATTACAAATAATTATTAATAACTTCTTCAAACTTCGCAAATCCACTCACATAATAAAAAAATTAAATTATTTATAATCCTGAATTATTTCAACTTACCAATATCCGCGTTCCCAAAAAATCATGCCGACAGTTATTACCCTTTTACTTCAATTACACCAGAACATAAAAATTATGCTTATAAAAATTGTCCGATTCCGAGACTTCACAGTCTCGGAATCGGACAATTTTGATCTGAAAGGCTATTCCCTAAAATTTGTGATAAGAGATCGTTCTCCCGCGAGAAGTACAGTCAGTTTCGTGTTATTTTCTACAGCTGTTAAATGAATAAATAATCATGCATATTTGCAGGAATTTGTGTTTAAAACGACCCATACTAAATAAAATACGTGACAGCTCACAACTGAAATTTTGACATGGCCGATAGAAAAAGCAAATAACAGCCGTAGAAAATCACACAAATCTGACAGCACTTCTCGCGGGAGAACGATCTCTTATCACAAAATTTAGGGAATAACCTTCCTGGGTGATATATTTCATCTTAAAAATTATTAATATAAATGTTGTATATTCTATCACTTTTATTCATCTAGAGACAAAAGACCTATTTACCCATACAACTTCTACGCTTCTACTATATTGTTTTGTAAAATATTTTAAATTCAATTATATGCGAGAGGATTCTTAGTTTCTGTTAACATTTTTATCTATGTATTTTGTTTTGTGTTTTTGTTGCAACCGTTTTTGAAATTATATTTTTATTTGTATTTATTTATTAAGTATTTACTTTAATACAAATAGCTTGTAAAATTTTACAAGAAAAGCCCCCTAGGGCGTGTAATAAATAAATAAATAAATACTTACAGAAAACAAAATCTGGGTAAATATGCAAAGGCGCGTCTTGTCTAAAGTATATTAAAAGCACTTTGTATCAGTTTAATTACAATGAGGAACTACTTTTTCAGTCCACAGAGAAGAAAAATAAGGCATTTTCGTTAATATTTAATGTTCACTTTAAGTCCATTTTCTCACGATTTTACGAGAAGTGGGTTTTTAGGTTAGCTTTCTCCTTCTTTTTTAATAAATCCCCAAAGAAAACCCCAAAAACTTTCTTTAGAAAGTAGGTTATGAGGTTCTAAGTTTCGGTTTAATTAAAAACGAAAAAAAAACAAGAATCTGTATTTATTATGTTAGTGTCTTTTAAAATAATTTGTGCTTTGGATGAGGCGCGTCTTTGCAAATTTATCAAATTCTGTTATAGTACTTATCATTATCTCGGGCTCTACAGGCCCCCCCCGACTGAAATTTTGGAATCTTATTAAAAATGAAGGCCTGAAAAGGAATCAATAACCAAATCTCTAAATAATGACATTCGTTGAAAATTCATCAATTCTATGGCAAAATGCGAGGTATGCGATCGGAGTTTAAAAGCCGTTATCTCGGGCTTAATGCCGGCCTGCACTTGATACGATCCATTCTCGCGCAGTTACTGACTTTGCAATGAACGAAAGCGAAGGAGAAAGATGCGTAAAAACATACGTGCGACAGAGAAAGGCGTGCAACTTTTCTGACCTTAAACTCGTATTTTGCAAAGATTTCTGTTTTAAAGTCAGGCCGGTATTAAAGTTTGGCATATACTATACGTATCGCTTCTACTGGTCGCAGCAGAGTAACTTGATTTATCTTCTTCTTATTTTCTTATCTTTATCATTAACCCCTCCGATATTTTGAGATTTTGTCGTCAAGTCTTCAAGTTCTAACATTTTAAAACTATCAAAATATGGAGTTTATATTCTCACATTTCATAATTTGATAACACGAGACCTCTGGTTATGATATAGACGCCCTGGCTCTACAGCACAGCCAGGCATGATCTTGCAGGTGTCAATTAAATAAAAGCCATTTGTTACAATGTGAAGTCTTCTGTTTCTCTGTTTAGGTTGAAGAAAAGACCAACGGGACAATCAAGGACATTGTGAAACCCAGTAATTTTGATAGTAGTACCACTCTAGTACTTGTCAACACTATCTACTTCAAGGTTGGTAAACTTACATGATATATAGCTTTGATATTATCAAGGATTGATAGGCGTAACTTCCGACGATTTTATATCAATATATTCCACAGTTGACTGCCGAACCAATATTAATAATAATACAACGAGCGAGATTCCACTGTTGACAGCCGAACCAATATTGACAGGGAATAAATAAGAAATCAATATACGCTGGCAACACTGGCGGATATTTTTTTTTTTTTTTTTTTACATTAACTCCACACAGGAGGCCTTGAGGAAAATAATTCCCCTCAGGGCCTATGTCATCTGGGATGCTGTGTGGAGGGTCTTTTTGAGGAGAGGAAGGAATGAACGAAAGTCTTGAAGAGACCCATGTTGTAGGAGGGAGGAAACACAGATGCCGGCAAATCGTTCCATAGCCGAGCTGTTGAACTCAAGAACGAGTCGAAAAAACGACCCGTTCTCATGTGACAAATGTCAACCGTGTACATATGTTGGGCGCGCGTTTGGCGTGTCTCCCGACTATGCACCGGTGCCGAAGGGATCAATGACGCTAGTTCCTCAGAGCATCTTCCATTGAAATACCGGTAGAACATGGATAGCATTCCCGGTAGAACATGGATAGCATTCCCACCCGACGCCTGTGCTCTAAAGATTGCAACCCGTTCGATAAGATGGGAGAATCTATCAAACGGACCGCCCGTTTCTGCACAGAGTCGAGGGTATTTTTCAAGTATTTTGGAGCTCCAGACCAGAGGTGGCTGCCAAATTCAACCGTGGGGCGCACTTGCGATTTGTACAGGGTAAGCAATTGTGTACTATTAAAGTATCTGCGGGCCCTGTACAGTACGCCCAGTTTTTGAGAAGCTAACTTTACTCTGGCTTCGATGGAGCCCCCATACCTGAGCTGGTCACTTATAGTTACACCAAGCATATCAATGGAAGGTCTGTTCGGAAGATTGCTTCCGTTGAAGGAGACTAGATTTTCATTTCGATCCCTTTTAGACGTAATCAGACATGATTGGGTCTTTAAAACATTGAATTCGACGAGGTTATTCTTACCCCAAGAGAAAACACTCTCGAGGTAACCATCCATTCTTTGCTTCAAAGCCCTCCTAGCCGTTGGAGTTTGTGTGCCCTTTGGGGGCTTGTCAAACGAAAAGCTGTCATGGACTGTACTGTCATCCGCGTAACAATGAATTGGTGCACATGACAAAAGGTCGTTGATGTGCAACAAAAACAAAGTCGGGGACAGAACCGATCCCTGTGGGACGCCAGCATTTATTGGATGCGAGGAAGAGGTGAAAACATCAGCAACCGTCTGAATTGACCTCTCCCTCAAAAAGTCGGCAATCCACGTACACAGGGATACGGGAAGTCCGTAAGATGGCAGTTTGTTGACAAGTCCTCGATGCCAAACCCGGTCAAAGGCCTTGGAAATGTCCAGTGCGACCGTTTGGGTCTCACCGAAACGTTCCAGGCACCGCCCCCAAACATGCGTCACATATGCGAGAAGATCACCGCACGAGCGGTTCCGCCGGAATCCGTATTGACGGTCGTTAATGATTTTGTTCTTCTCGAGATATGTGAGCAGTTTGTCGTTGATCACACGTTCCATCACCTTGGACAAAACTGATGTGATCGCTATGGGGCGGTAGTTGGCCGGGTTGGAGCGATCACTCTTCTTTGGAATAGGATGGATGACCGCTTTTTTCCAACCAGAGGGCACAATACCAGACTTCAGGGACATTTTAAAGAGTTTCGTCAAAATTGGAGCAATTTCTGCAGCGCACCTCTGTGATACCAGGGCAGGTATTCCATCAGGTCCACTAGCTTTATTAACATCAAGCCCTCGTAAGACTTGGATTACATCCCGATGCCGGATCCTCAGCTTTTTCATACGAAAACCGCAGTGAGGAGCCGACGTCGGGACAGCACCTTGATTGTCGAGGGTTGAATTATCCGCGAACATTTTGCCTAATAAGTTAGCCTTTTCGGCGGCGGATATGTACGAATTCACATTCCAATTGCGTAAATCATTAAAAAATTGACAATTTAAACTAAGATACTAACCTAAAAGTACATTGGTAGTGAGCATTTATCTTTTGTCACTAAACGGGAGTTAATTAGTTAATGAGTATTTAGTTATATTTCAACCATTTTCGTTTCTCAAAGAACGGAACGAAATTTTCGAATGAAATAAATTGATTGCGTCTTTGATACATTATTTAAGTCTATGGATCACGTATACAACCTCTTTCATTTCTAAGAGCTTCATTAGTTTAATCCGTTCATTAAATTAGCCAGTAATTTTGCATAACTGGTGGTGACTTAGCAGGGGTGCCCGGGTTCATGGGGTGAGGTTTGTTAAGGTCTTGGCGGTCGATGTGTCTACCCCCCTCTGCATGGCTGCAGAGCAGGTTGAGACTGGTTGAGCAGGTCTTTTGACCTCTCAAGAACCCCAACAAGAAAGCGAAACGAAGCTGGTGTTTTGTCTTTGGCTGGAAATGGGATATAGGTAGAGGAACGGGGCAAATTAATTACTAATTCAATTACTAATATACACGATTGTTAGGCACCATCAATTCGCGCAAATATTAGGATTTATCGATCATCGATACATGCCAGACCTCCTGGAGTGTTTTCTAATGGCAACAAGGAATGTGAATAGTTCCCTATTTCTTCATTTCACCTGGATAATAACTCGCGTAGACATCAGCGTTTGAAACGTGAGCAATATATAGCTACTTAGGGCTAATAGAGAATTCCAGTCCAATTTTTTTATTTTTTAAAATTAATAATGACCTTCTAACTTAAATAACTGCATATTTATTTTTATTTTTATAGTTAGTTTTAATAGTTAAAATAAATGTCAAAGTTTTAATTTTTCAAGATCCCCTGAAAACCACCGAATCTAGTGTGACGTCATCATGACTAACCGAAGTATGAATTTTGTATGGAACTGGAATCAGCTGTTCGACTCCCGCCATTTTGAATTTCAGCATTGGAGCGTTTTCATAGACATTACTGGGCAATACGATCGTTTTTTGTACAGTTAATGTTTTTGAATATTTTAAATAATATAGATAAACTAATAGAGATACTTTATTTTTGATACTGAATTATTTAGGCCTAAATGATGTGTCAATAAAAACAAAAACTATTATATGTCCAATTCTCTATAAACCAATAACATGGAATGCCGAACGGCTTGCGTCTTCATTTCTATTGATTTCTATACAACTTTGACCCAGGTGACGCGGCGCGGTGACGTCACGCCGCCAAAATCCAGCAATAGGGTGTTTTAATGATACGTTTTAAAATGAACTTTTCACAAAGCACTCTCTCCAGGGTGAATTGCCTAAAACAAAAAAAAAAAAAAAAAAATGAACTTTTTAATATTTTTTTAAAAACTCTACGTTAAATATTATGTAATAAAATTTATATATTCAGAATCAGCGTATATTGGTCTATATGAACATATTTTTTTAAAGCCATAATATTTTTCACTGGAGTTACTTATTGGCAATAGAGTCATAACCCGGCTTCAGTCGGTTACGAGACTAACAAGCGGTCTGCGGGTACGGACATAAATATACCAAACCACCCACGGTACGGGTCTCCAGCGATAACTGCTCAACGCCTACGACAAGTTAGCTAAAATACTGTACAAGCTCTTCTGGAAAAGTAAAAAAAATATTGTCGTAACCGTTCAGCGGTAAGAAGGGTTTTACGAACGGAGCTGCCGGCCCCCGGGCACTGCCGGCCACCGGGCACTCCGTTGGATGAGCTGGTTGAGCTGGGTGACAGTCCTCTCACATACCTTCCTACTTCCCGCGGCAACTATATTTTACACAGATTTTGCAAGGATCGTAGATTCTATATATATCAACTACTAAATAAAATACCTAAGAGAGGACTTAGCATTCCAGTAAAATATTCTGTCCAAACGGTTATAAAAAATGGCGGTCAAGGTGGAACCAATATTCATTATTTAACATGTAAACTGAATAATGATAGCGGGAACCGCCGCCATGTTTGTAAAACCGTGTGTACTTGGATCGGTGAGCCAAGTGCTTCTGTTGGGTATTTTGTTTAGACATATATTTTACGAGTATTTAGCACAATTTGTAAATATTTGTATTTTTGTATTGCAGGGCGTCTGGGAGAACAAGTTCAACCCGTATGAAACCGCGAAAGACAGTTTCCACGTCAGCGCTACCAAGCAAATACTCGTTGACCTGATGTTCCAGCAAAACTATACCAAATACGGAGAGAGCGAAGAATTAGACGCAAAGGTAATCTAACACATTGTAATAATTAATATTCAGGACCTCCGTGGCGAAGCGATAGGCAGAACTTCTCTTTCCTGAACCCAGAGGTGTGAGATGAAACCTGACGATAGGCAGAACTTCCCTTTCCTGAACCCAGAGGTGTGAGATGAAACCTGACGATAGGCAGAACTTCCCTTTCCTGAACCCAGAGGTGTGAGATGAAACCTGACGAAAGGCAGAACTTCCCTTTCCTAAACCCAGAGGTGTGAGATGAAACCTGACGATAGGCAGAACTTTCCTTTCCTGAACCCAGAGGTGTGAGATGAAACCTGACGATAGGCAGAACTTCCCTTTCCTGAACCCAAAAGTGTGAGATGAAACATGACGATAAAGAGAAAATGTTATTTAGTCCGATTTAGTCGGTTTTATCACACTCAGGCCATAATCCACAAGCTTTAATTTTTAAAATCAACTCACTGGATGGTGACATAGTCTCCTGATTCCACAACGCGCTCATCAGTTATCCGAACCGTCTTCCCCCCAAGTGACACATATTATAACAGTATGAGGGGTTTTTCTTCAACCTGCTCATGTCTCCCGAGGTGACAATATCCTGTTAGTAGTTCTACCAGCTCCTTCAGAGACAAACTAACTAACTAACTAACCATCACGCCGTTTCCCCGCAGGGGTAGGCAGAGAGGACGGACCGCCAAACAACTCGATCTTGGCACACACTCCTTGCTTCGTTCACATTCATAAATCGTCTCATACATGCTCTTCTGTTATTCTGACTCTTGACATCGCCCGACTCAAGTATCTGATTCACTTGGTCGTGCCATGTCTTCCTCGGGCGTCCCCGACTTCGTCTACCATTCACATTTGCGTCATATATTCTCCTTAGTTTTTTAAATCCATATTGAGCAGTTTGCCTAGTTCGTTTTATTAGAATATCATCATGAAATGCTAAGTTTCAATAATATATGTGATTTTATTTTTTATTTTTTTATTCTTCATTTTAATCACCCGCTAAACTGCCAAGGCAGTTTGTCAGCAGGTCAATTTGACAATATTAATAAAACACTAAAACATAAAATATTATAAGAAAACACAATAGCAAAATAGTTCCAGAAGAATAACTTTTAAGTACCTACAATACAAAAGCATAAAATATACAGACAGACAGATATAACACAGGTAAATTACTGATAGATTAAATTAATTATAGATAGTATTTATACATAAGATTACAAACAATATCAGTACAAAAAGTTTTGACCCATTAGCTATTTTTTAATTTTTCTTTTGAGATCAGTGGGGCAATTGGATTCGATTTTGAAATTTATCGGCATCTTATTAAATATGGTGGGGACAAGAAAAGTGAATGTCCGTTGGCCGTATTTATTTATAATTTTCGGAACGGACAAACCCTCATTTTTACTAAATCTAGTGCCATGTTCATGATCTCCTTTTTCTTTGTAAATTGAGCCCGACAATAGGTTTTGGCATACAATTTTAAACCATAATATTCCTCGCACAGGTAATATGTTAACTGATTCATATGGTAATTTTATGTCCCTTCTTTGTGCATAAACACTTTTGCTTACCAAGAGCTTAGTCAAAGAGTTTTGAATCGTTTGAATATAACCTATATTTGTCTTGCACGAGTTTCCCCAAGATGTTATTCCGTATCTGATAGTGGATTCCGCTAGTGACAAATAAATTATTTTTAGCATGAATCATTTTGTTATGTCATTTAATCACAGATGATGAAGCTGAATTTTGAAGGAAACGAGATGTCAATGGTGTTCATTCTGCCCAACAAGGTGGATGGTCTCGCAGCACTGGAGGAGAAGTTGACTGCAGATTACGGCAAGCTGAAAGCCATGTTTGACAGCCTTCAAACAAAATTTGTCACTATGTATCTGCCCAAGTTCGAAATCGAGACTTCTACTGATCTTAAAGCCGCCCTGTCCAAAGTGAGATTTTCTGTATCATTCAAATTCACTTTCTAAAGATTCATTCTTATCGTGGTACCTATATCCCAGGGTGACATTTGGCCTCCTTCACGAAAGCTTTCTTCTGATTCCTCGCTCGTGTAATGGCAATATCCCGTATCTACAGATAGAGCATATTGGCTTTACAACACTCAATCTGTGCCATTCGACCAGTTACATTATTTTATTTGTTTATTGTGGTTACTTTCCAAAGAATTGACGAAAGCACAATATTACTGCCAAAAATAACACTTCTTTAAGGGCAGAGTATTTCAACTTAAAATACAGCATTCTGCCAGGACAACCCCATGAATACGCTGTTTTGCCATTTGCCAAAGGCCGTTGCCGTGCAGGAGGCAGGATGTTTGAGTTACAGCGTATTGGCCTCACGTATCGGCAGCTATCCATGACGCATGCGCATCGCGTGATGTATCAATATACTGCATCTTCAAAGTTAATTTCGAGAGGAATGACTTTACTTTTTTTAGTAATTGACGGAAAAAAACAAAAACATATTTTCAAAACTGCCAGTTAAAAATACATCAACACACTGTTTAAATTTTTGTTATTGTTTTTGGGCTGTTATGCCGTGTTTCGCTACCTCCTTCTTTAGCCAATGTTTCGGACAGCGTTATAGTGTCCGAAACGTTGGCTAAAGAAGGAGGTAGCGAAACACGGCATAACACCCCAAAAACAATAACAAAAATACTTTTTGGCCGTGAAAACCTAAAAACATACCACACTGTTTAAAGTTCAGAAAACCTTAATAAAAGTAATACTCAAAATACCAATACTACCAACCACTTCAACCATGTTAAAAAATTCCCAATGCTGAATATTCAAAACAAATACTAACTCTCCTTTACAAGAACTTAAAGACGTTTAACACTTCACAAAATTCTCACAATACTAGAACAAGACAAGCACACCAACTACAAATAGCAAAAACAGATACATCTTTTGGACAAAAATCTACGGAAAAACCTACAAAAACTACAATTAACTATAAAACCACACAATTCACTTTGAACACAAGGTAAAACAACTAATCTTACAGAATACAAAATCCATATAGAATCATTAGAATACATTGCGTTCACTAACTATAACAAATTGCCTGAAGAATTAAGACAGGTATATGCCTCTAACAAATCTCGAAACGATATATTGAAATCCTATTTCTTCAAATGTTATTTGGAAAATGAGTCATAAGTAGGTACAAACTCTGTTCGTGGGCGCAGTTTATATCTTTTTTAAATCTTATCATGTATTTTTTTATGTAAACATTTTGTATTAGGCCTGTGTATTTTTGAGCATGTACTTTTATTGTATTTTTCCTGATTTGTTTTTTATGTATTTCTATAGTCCATCATGGAGGATACTTTATTTTAACTTTGTGACACCAACAGTACATAAATCAAATGAGTGGTTATAATATTATTCATAAAATCTTCATATTATTCATAAAGACATGTTTCTGTGAAATATTTGTACAGTGATTCTTCTTATGTTTGTGTCTGTATGTTGCTTCTGTAAAATGTTTTGTAAAATTTTTCTTCATTTATTGTGTCTGCATATTGGGTTGGGTTGGGTTTATCTTTTCAAATGTACCAATTGGCGATCCCTTAATGAGTTTTGATAACTCATGGGAATGCAACTTCGTTGTATGTTTTATTTAAAAAAAAAAAAACTCGCAACAATCCTTATAACTTTTAAATTTACAATTTCGTTACCTCCCTATTAACTTATAAAACACATCTATTTTATTGAAACTTTGTAGAAGTCGATTTTATATTTTAATTTTTATTGTTTCTTTTTTATATATACTGTAACTATCTACTGTTTGTTTACAATTTATAATTTACAATTGAAAAATGTCCTCCACAAACCAGGTGAACTCATAGCGCGAAACTTTCAAACTTTCTTTCTTTGAGTGGCATTGCAACGCATGCGGGATACTCGCTAGTAATAATAATAATAATAAAAAAATGACATAGGATGGTGTAGGAACGCCTACGGGACAAACAAAGGAATATTAAATTTTCGATATAAAGTTTAATAATTGATAATTATTTAATTTCTTATTGGTAAACAATTTAATTAATCAATTACAAATAGGTTCATCTTATATTAAAAAAATGATGTAAATAATTCAACGAACTTAACACTTCCTTTGCTACCAGCTCGGCATGAGCACCATGTTCTCCAGCGATGCGGAACTCGGAGGTATCCTGGTCAACTCTTCTCCAATGAATGTTAACGACGTCATCCATAAAGCCTACATAGATGTGAATGAGAAGGGAGTTACAGCCGGAGCTGCCACCGGTAAGTCTAACAAGTATCACATTCACGGTGTAGAGTAGTTTCAAGGGACTTAGGAATAATAATGGATTCCGGAATATCTTTCCGAAGATATATAAATTCCATCTGTTGCAGGGCCTACAAACTTCTACGATTTATCATAAAAGTGACTAAACCATTCAGGTCACCACACATCAAAATATTCTGTCTCTTTTGTTCGCTCAATATTAGAAATTTGATTTTTTTTTCACATGTAGCAAACACATTGTGGGAATACATAATTATAATAGACACGATGGTATAACTTTGTTTAATTCCACTTTTTATTTTCTTATCCAACTAGTTTCGGTTCAACCTGAACCTTCTTCAGGGAAGAATAAAAACATACTTCAGTATATTTTTATTCTTAACCTTCTTCAGGGAAGAATAAAAACATACTTCAGTATATTTTTATTCTTAACCTTCTTCAGGGAAGAATAAAAACATACTTCAGTATATTTTTATTCTTAACCTTCTTCAGGGAAGAATAAAAACATACTTCAGTATATTTTTATTCTTAACCTTCTTCAGGGAAGAATAAAAACATACTTCAGTATATTTTTATTCTTAACCTTCTTCAGGGAAGAATAAAAACATACTTCAGTATATTTTTATTCTTAACCTTCTTCAGGGAAGAATAAAAACATACTTCAGTATATTTTTATTCTTAACCTTCTTCAGGGAAGAATAAAAACATACTTCAGTATATTTTTATTCTTCCCTGAAGAAGGTTCAGGTTGAACCGAAACTAGTTGGATAAGAAAATAAAAAGTGGAATTAAACAAAGTTATACCATCGTGTTTATTATAATTAGAAATTTGGATCAGTCGTATGGAATCCCCAATACAAAGTTAATATTGACAGGTTAGAAAGAATTTTAAAAAATATATTGAAATACACAATAATAATAAATCCTTTCGAACATCAGAAAACCTAAAAGATTCATTAACATTCCATAATACTATCTCAGAAGATAGAAGAAATATAAATGACCAGAATTTTTTATTCAAAATCATCAACAACGTGGTCGACAACAACTATCTTCTAAAAAACATTAATTTCCACTGTCCACTACGAAGTACGAGGTCAAAAACAAACACACAACATTCATTTCTCAGAAGAACGTGCACAAAATACAATAACATCTTTTCAGATGCTGATATTTTCCATTTGTCCTCAGGCCAATTTACCAAATGCATAATAGAAAAAAATCAAAACAAATTGTTAATTACGAACCCTCCACCCCGGCTGTGTGTTATTTTCTCATTTTCATTATATTATTCTTCCTTCTTTTCTTAATAATATTTTGAAGATTTATATAGCACCGTTTTTGGTTGTTGTGAAAAATCACCCCAAGGGCGCTTGCAAATGGCTAATCATGTTTATCCTTATTATGATGTGAAAATGTATTACTTTTGTATAGATTCAGAGTTTAATTTCATTTTATCTATCCAACATGCTTTAATCAGTGTTTTTTATTTGTCTTTTATATTATTTTCTTCTTTTCTACCACTTTTTGTTTTCTTTAATGTTTTAATTTTTGCGGAAACTTCGCTGGTTTACGCAACCATGTAATATGTATATAATATAATACCTTAATAAAATATGTATAACTGTTTGTTTCTAAAAAACTAATAAGCTAAAATAAAAAAATAAATTTTTCAAAAGAAGCAAACACATTGTGACTTGACATTTTAAATAAATAAAAAGGAAACACTTTGTTTTACGTCACTTTATTGATATTTCTTCCGTCTACCGGTTTCGGTACCTCCGTACCATCATCAGGACTGAATATTATTCAGTCCTGATGATGGTACGGAGGTACCGAAACCGGTAGACGGAAGAAATATCAATAAAGTGACGTAAAACAAAGTGTTTCCTTTTTATTTATTTAAAAAAATAAATGGTTAAATGTTAAGTTTTTTTTCTGTATTTCTTGGGCATTAACTATGTAACAATTTCTAGACATTTTGTTTTTGAAAAGTTTTATTTTCCAACGTACATTTGTTATTTAAATTTAGTTTCTCCGCGACCGGTTTTGATACAACCGCATCATTCACGAGCAGGATTAAAACTAACTTAAAAATTAAATGCAAGTACCAAAGATTAATTAGGTGGGGGTAGTGGGAAGGGGAAAGCGGTGGGAGGAGTCAATATTACACGGAAACATGGTTAGTAAAGGAGATTTGCAAGGCGCTATTATTTTATTCACTAAATTAATTTTCGATTTAATTTTTTTGTTTATTTCGAGGGTTTCTAAAGCGCACAGATTAAAGTATGAATTTATATTGCAATGTTTAAACTTTATTTTTTCTTTATTGAAACTATGGCCTGACTCTTTTAAATGATTATCAAATTCGGAGTAATTATTATTTCGTAAACAAAGTTCATGTTCCCTGATTCTAGTTTTGAAATTTCTAGTTGTCATACCTACATACTGTGCGTCACAATCGTTACATTCTAAAGTGTATATCCCGTTTTTTTCAAATTTATTAGAAACATCATTATTATTTAAAATTTGCAATATAAATTCATACTTTAATCTGTGCGCTTTAGAAACCCTCGAAATAAACAAAAAAATTAAATCGAAAATTAATTTAGTGAATAAAGTAATAGCGCCATGCAAATCTCCTTTACTAACCATGTTTCCGTGTAATATTGACTCCTCCCACCGCTTTCCCCTTCCCACTACCCCCACCTAATTAATCTTTGGTACTTGCATTTAATTTTTAAGTTAGTTTTAATCCTGCTCGAAACCGGTCGCGGAAAAATTAAATTTAAGTAACAAATGTACATTGGAAAATAAAACTTTTCAAAAACAAAATTTTATCTTCTTGACTGCTGGCGGACTTTAAGGATTACAACAGGAATAAATACAGCCCTTAGAATGTGTGAGGATCACTTTTGGATTTTCGTTTGATGCATGTTTTTCATTATTCCAGCGGTGACGGGTCATATAGTGATTCCTCCCGAAAAGGAGTTCATTGCTGATCATCCATTCTGTTTCGGACTGGTCAATAGTGATGGACAAATCGTCTTCTCCGGGCATTTCACCGGCGAACAATGAGCGTAAGACGAAATATTGACTTTTTTATTGTTAAAACACATATTTCATTATATTTCAAGATATTGTAAGGAATAATACTAATTTCCTTATAATTAAAATGTTTTTTATCCATGGTATTTTAACCCATATTGTTGAAGTTAGAGGAAAAACAAGTTTTTGCTTTTCGTAATATTTATTAATTCATCATTGAGTTTTTTTCTTTCGGCAATAGTCTATGTTTTCATCTCAATATTTGTGTAAGAGCCTCGTAAAACAAAATAAAACACGCTTTTGGCGATGTTTTTTCAAGAATAAAACAAAACAGGAGGCTGGTGAACGAAAATTAAAAACTTATCGCTAAAAATATTGCTACAAAATGTTAGGAGCTTTCTTAGAAGGGGGAAATTAGAAAGCGTAAAACTCACTGTACTGTTGTTAATGTAGCCGGCTGGATTGATGGTGTCCACATAAGAATTCACATTCCACATAAAATGTTCCGAACTGTGCACGAACATAATAGAACTTCATAATAATACACTGCTTGCTTGTTGAAGGTTGCCACTGCACTGATTTACATGTGTAGGTAGAGGGAGGTAGGTAGGAATTTTGGGAAAGGACAGATATATTCCAAACACCTTCTACGCAAGGAATGATATTGTTTGCGGCCTGATCCCGAATTTTATACGACGTGGTGGATCGCCATAAAAGTCTGTGAAAATTCTTTACGGGCCGGTTGTACACAGTATTTGGGTAATAACAGAACTTGAATATTAAATTTGAAATTTGACGAATTGTTCAAATTCTGTGAAACGACCCAAGTAATCAATGTTCTTTGTAAATATGTTTTCTATACAACATACAAGTATATTTATTACACACAGTTTAGGTACAATAAAAAATGCTGCTGTTCTTCGTTATGTTTTTTGCATTTCGGGAGGCGGATATGGGTAAAGCCGCCCGGGGAACCATTTATTGGATAACCAATACCTCTGCCATAGGTCGCCACAAGTGGTTCGCTACGTTTGGCCAATGCGTCTGCCCACCAGCTGCGTGGCGGGCCGGAAAGAGAGAGACTGGTTGAGGAAGTCTATTGACCTCTCCAGCCAGGATCCCTCGACCCATCGCCAAGCACCGCAGTTGAAGGGATGGATTCATATGTCCGTCACTCCTGGACACACTGACCCCCAGATTCCTTCCACCCTCTTGCCTATTTCCTTCCCAGAACTTCCTCTTCTTTCTTCTTTAAAAAAAAACCTCCACAAAGCATCCCCTAAGATGACATAGGCTCTGAGGGAAATTATTTTGCTCAGAGCCTTCTGTGTGGAGCTAATGTAAAAAAAATCTTGATGATTTGTTCACTTTCAAACAAACCAACGAAGATGTATTAAAACACGTTTGGAAGTGTTTATGCAAAAGAATAATTAAATATATTTTTTTTAATTTTTGAGATTTATTTATTAAAAGCCGTGAACTTGCGGATTCACTGAATATTTCTTTAAGGCTTCTAGTCTAGAAAAAAAGACAATTTTTTTCTTCATATTCAAAAATATCTCCTTAAAAGGATTTTTCGAAATTCGCATTATTCTAAAAGTTATGACCATTTTAATGTCGCGGTTTAGACGGAATCTAACCAGAATCTAAATAGAGCAAAACTTTAAACGCGTGTTTCTCGAAACCACTTTTTTCGAGACCGTTGACATGATATCTCAAGTTCTACAAAACCAATTTGCTTAAAATTTGGTGTGAGCTTTCTCTACACATTACCCTATCGCCCCTATCAGAATTATTACAAAATTTCAATTTTTACTATTTTTAAAAAATTCGAAAAGTCAAAAAAAGGGGTAAAAAATGTCTTTTTATTTCAGACAGCCGCCATTTTGCGAATGTTTTTTTTTTTACTTTTCCGAGGTTCGGGCCATAGCAGCATTTGTCTGGATTAAGAATTAATTTGTTTTTTTTTCTTCCGATTACTAGGAGAGTTGCAATCGTGTCAACCAGGGCGCGCCAATTTTTTGAGACCCCGCTCTTCAACACCCTGTAACTTTTTGAATTTAATTTTTTTTCGTTTGCTATTTTTTTTGTATTCTTTAATGTTTAAAAATATTTGGTAGCGTAGTGGTTGGTAAAAATATTATTGTTTTTTTTTATTGCACCTGAAAATACGCCTACAATTCATGCTTCTAGACTAGAATACCCCCTTAAAGTTATCGGAGAAAACATGAGAATAACAATCACTGTTTAATCTTGGTGTATTCCAATAAATGTGTCATCATCTCCAGCTGTTTGTAGCGTTTCCACAATGTTTTTGATGCATTATAAAGCAGTTTTCCTAAAAGCACTTTTTTCTTTTTCAGGATAAACGGTTTCCGCCAATATTTCCACATCTTATCTGAGTTCCACAAGACTCGGAACCGATCTGCACGATTAGAAATGACCAATCGGACATCCTTTTCGTTGGGACAATTACAATTTCTTCTGTATTTCTGCTATTTAGCTAAAATGGAATTAAATTAAAAAAACTTCATATTAATAAACAGTATATAATTATAAAAAATGTTTTATTATTATTGATTATAAAAAACTATGCTGGGATGAATGATGAATATAACGCTCATAATTACAAAGGCGTGCATGACGCTTCAATTAAATACTGCGTGTAGAACATATCTTGTCACTTAAAAACATCGGTCATTTTTTTATAAATCTTTTAATAAGCATAGAAAAAAATAAAGTATTAAGTCTATAAAAAAACACTTTCAAGTGCAAACTCTCCTACTTACAAACCCTTTTTCGGGTATGGTTTTATTGTTTAAAGTAGCAAATTCAGTTTCCTTTATAATATTTATAAAAAAATTAATATTTACGCCCGAACTTCACAAAATAAAATAAAATATGCATTTTCACGTTGTTATTTCACAATACGGCCGGCAATCGATGAATTTGGATTTTCATAGTAAACCTATGGCGTCCACCCAAAGACTACTGATTTGCCACACCCATTTTGTATCAGCTCTGCCCCGGCCAGAGCTGGGAATAGACATATAGGCTTCGCGTCGTTGGTTCCGTGAAATCAATTTTAAATTTCCTTGTTATTAAAATAAACAATGCGTAACAAAGGAATAAACGTTTTTTACGGGCCTTTACGAAATCAACATGTAAAAAAAATTTCTCAAATACCTTTTCCAACCTTTCCAAAAGCTTTTTCTCGAGTATTTTTAAACACTTCCCAAAAAGGGGCGTGAATTCCAATTTAGAATTTTTCCTGGATTATTGGATCACTTTAAATAATAATATTAGTTATGAGAAGTGCAGGAGAAGTGCAATGCAATACATTCCGAATTTTGAAATAACAAAAGAAAGAAAAATATTAGATTAAAAATTAATGGCTGGCGCTCGTACGTATGCAATATGAATTATGAAAAAATAGTTTTGTACATAAACAAACTAAAAATCTTTCAAGAAAGGCTAACAATTACAATATTGTAACGGTGATTTTATTTTTTATTTCTATTATCGAACATACATTTACCAAATGATTACAGAGGTTTACGCAGATAAAAATCAGAGTATGCCATTCACATGAGTTAGAAGTAAAACCTTCAGAGAACTAAAGCGGGCAATAGTGGGGAGACTACGAAGTACTATTTTTATTAATGTGAAGGATGATTTTTTCCATATTTTTGATGTCAAATTCCAGTTCGCCTTTTCCTATACATTAAATCATCATATTAGTTTTAAAGTTTTTTATTTTTTTTAAATTTTTAAATTTTTAAAAAAAATTTATTTATTTATTTTATAGATCAACAAATAAGTCCCACTAAGCCAATTGCAATTGGCTTGACAGCAGGTGCTTATAATTACTTACAAATATAATTAAAGTTATAATTTACATCTTTTATCTACAGTTTAAACATTTTTTCATAAATTTTATCATCAGTATCAAAATAAATATTCTTTTTCCAATAACCAATTTTTCCCCATATATTTAACCTTATTCATAGAATTATGTTGCTTTATATTGTCAGGTAATGAATTAAATATCTTCAGTATGTTGTATTCAAACGTTCTCTGTCCGTACTTATTATTAAATTTCGGAACTATTAACCCGTCGTTACGCGTGAATCTAGTGCTATTGTTTTAAAGTTTCTTTATTCTTTGAATTGTTTGTTACATCAATTGGGGATTTTTCGACCACCATACTAGGCCTGTGTTGTGGTAGTCGATTAGTATTTGTGTTTTCTTCTTCGAAGTCGCTAGATGTCGCTTTTTTGTGTTTTATTTTGCACGTTCATTCTGGAGTGGTTTGAATATTGGATATTGATTTTGCAGAAATATATATATATTTGATTTCGTAGGATTCGATCCTTGGTCCAGTCGAGGGCACCCACCACTTTCCCGAACCGTTTTAAGGACCAGATTGGTCCCTCTATCGGTTCTCACATCAAGACTCTAAATTTATTTTTTAAACGAAGCTACTTTGAAATGATTCTAAAAGCCCCCGACTGTCCCTACACGGCACAACATACAATTAAACATACCAAAAAAAAATTTTTTAAGTGTTCTCATCCGAGGCAGTTTGTTCTCGTTCTTGAAGCTAGCGGAGAGACAGCATTTAAAGAGAAATATAAATTAGAAAGAAAAAGCAATTGAAACATGTTCCCACGGCAGCCACAGCACAAGAGCAGCATCTAGAGCTTCTGGCAAGCCACAGGCAGTCCTGAGGATAGACAGTGAGCAGTGGAAGGAAAGTTGGCCCTTCAAACCCTTCACACCGTCCCTGGCAGCACAGTGGCCAGACGTGACCCCTATGAAGATGGTGGGATAGTGGAGAAGAGACTTCTGAAGAACCCAGGGGACTAAGTAACTCACTCCAGCCGACAGGACCACAAGAGAACTGGAGATCAGGGTCGAAAGGAACCCACCTCTCACTGCTACCGCTACATCAGGGGTGGCGCAGTGACAGTGCAGGAAGCACTGCGCTTGCAGCTAGTATAAATTAAGGGCACCACCTGTGCCAGGCAGGGACAAGGGGGCTATTCCACCCCCTTATGGGGAGGGAGTAACAGTACAGACGAAGAAGCAGTACAATTCTAGCCGGTTTTATAAACGGTTAAAATATTTAAAGGATTCCAGTATCATTCCTAGAAGAAAAAAAAAAAAAAATAAAAAAGTGAGGAAATTCATAAAAAAAAATTCTAGCCTATTTTATATTACCATGGCTGCAATAAAATAAGTACATGGCTACAAAGAAAAAAAAATATTCATACGCAGTATATATATGCAGTTATTAAGACAACAGAAAAAGAGCAAAATAAGTAAAATAATAATTAGAGTTACATAGCATAAATCATGGCATACGATTCAGAACATTTCTAATTCCCAAGGATACTAGTCCCTGCAGGAGCAGCACACCAGGCACCTGAAACGAAGTAATGATTTTATTCTAGTTCAACGACTCTAAGCGCATCCCATCTCTCCACCCATACATTGACAAATTTTTTTAGGCACTCAAAATTCACCTTGTTCGATACCAGGTCGGAGTTCCAAACCGGCCTGGTAGTAATACCTTGCAAACCCTCAAGCATTTCCTCTCGAGCATCCATCATGATCGGACAGTGCCACAGAATGTGCATGGCCGTTTGGTTTTCCTCACCACATGCGCATCCTGCACTCCGAGAGAGACTGAGGCTGAACAGTCTTCCCCGGAATTCTCCATGTCCTGTTAACATCTGGATCACATAGTGGTCCAGCTTGAGGAAGGCCCCTTCCATCCTGGCTTTAACTGAGGGGAAGAAGGAGTGAGTCCATCTCCCCCTTATCGACCTATCCCATCGACTCTGCCATACATCGAGGCTTTTCATTCTCATCTCTCTCAATAATGCTGGAAGACGCATGACTCCGCCAGGAGTAAGAGTCGCTCCTAGGTGGACAACAGCCTTACCTTTGATGAGATCCTTTCTTGCTAAGATTTCTTTGATTTCAAGATCAATCGGCATCTGTCCAGCCAGTACTGGGAGTGCGTCAGATGCTACAGTCCTGTAGGCACCCGTAAGAGCAAGCAGGGGAGTGCGTTGGCCCCGTTTCAGCGCCAGTTGTATCATCACGTTGTCCAACCGATGCGACCACACAGAAGATGCGTATGCGACTTGAGCCACATACACGCAACTGTATAACAGTCGCAGCGCCGGACTCCGCAGTCCCCACTCAGATGTGGAGAGTCTTCTGAGCTTTAGAAATAGGGATTGGGCTTTGCTTGAAATACTCTTGACGTGTGCCAGGAACGATGACGATCTATCAAGAACAACACCTAAGTACCTACACTGTTCAACGAATTTAATATGAGTACTCCCAATTCGGATTGAGGGGTTTCTCGTACGACTGAGAGAACCCTTCATCAGGAGACCAACAGTCTTGTGGGGGGCGAAGGCCAGCTTGTTCATTTCTCCCCATATCAGTATGCGTCTCAGACACTCTTCAGCTTTTCTTTCGACATCCGTCCGGTTGCCCCCCGAGACTAACAAAAATAAATCATCCGCGTAAGCTACCAAGGTGCAACCTTCAGGTAAGGGCAACCTGAGAAGGTCATCAAAGAGTACGTTCCAAAGTGTGGGTCCAAGAACCGATCCTTGGGGGCATCCCATATTGACAGCTCTGCTTACCTCGGTAGCTCCATGGGAGACCGACACTGTTCGACCTGAAAAATAATCTGCCAGAATTTTAAATAAGCCACTGGGGCACCCGCGATTTTTAAGTTTGCACAGAATCATCGGCCACCATGCGTTGTCAAAGGCCCCGGAGATGTCTAAAAATATTCCTACCACATACTTCAACGGGCAAATTTTCACCCAGTCGAGCGCATGCAAAATGGCGTGCTCAGTAGACTTTTTTGGAACAAAGCCAAACTGTCTATCACAAGGAGGCGATAATGTCAAGTCTAGGCGGGTTCTGATTATTTTTTCAAGGACTTTTCCAAGAATCGGCAGTAGAGTTATCGGCCTGTAGGCTCCTGGATCCGACCTTGGCTTGTCATTACCTTTTGGAATGATTTTGAGCACACCTCTCTTCCATACTGGGGGAAAAATCCCCTTTCGCAAACAGGTTCCCATAAGGGTGAACAATTCCTGACGTGCATATTTCCATACCTGTTTTATGATCGCACCGTTAAGTTTATCGAAGCCCGGAGCCTTTGTGGGGCCAAGACCCTTGATTATTAAGTCCAGCTCTGCCTCCGTTAAGGGTGGTATACGACAAGCCTCCTGGGAGAGGTCACTAGGTATGAGACGTGACAGACCTCTGATCTGTCTATGATGGTCGTTTTCTCCAGTTACTGATTCTAAAGGGACTAGCCTTCCCAGCAGTATGTTGAGAGTACTAGCTACGCAAGTACTCTCACCATCCCCGCTTCCTGGTCCAAGTGTAACACTAGTCAGGTAACGTTCGGATCCTTTTCCCGTTTTCCCGATGGCACTATGAATTTCCCAGGGATTAGAGTTACCCACGTTTTCCACCCACAACCTCCACGCAGCTCGTTTTGCCTCGCAAATTCCCGAGCGGTACGCCCTACGTGAAGCACGGAGATCATCCAGAAGGATAGACTCTCTTTCGGGGGGACATCCACCCTTTCTGGCCTCCCCGTAATTCCTGTAAGACCTTTTGTAGGAAGTTTTGAGGGAAGTTAGCTCACGCGACCACCATGGCGTCTTTAACTTTGCCTTCGGGTTTGATCTTCCCAAAGACGTGTTAGCCGCATTGACCACCGCCGCGTTAAAAAAGTTTCCCAAATTATTGGGCTCCCTAGCAGCAACGGCATAGAAATCCCTGATTTCATCGCGTAATATTCTGCCAAAGAAATCCCAGTTTGCCTGCTTAGTTTTAAAGTGCCAAGTTTCCCTCGGGATTTCATCAATTCTAAGGCATAGGTTAAAGGTGATGAGTCTATGGTCACTAACTACCGCAGCATCATGAACCTCCCAATTTTTAATTTTGGTGCAAATAGACCCAGAGCATAGAGTTAAATCTATGTTACTTTCTCCACCTGCACCTGAGAATGTGGTTAAGTCTCCCGGTTCATTTAAGATGACAAGACCCTGTGCCGCAATTAAGTCTTCAACGGCGTCCGATCTTTCCGTTCTGTTTCCTCTGTGGTCGTGCCAGAGTGGAGAGCGCGCGTTGAAGTCACCGCCTATGATCACATTACGTCCTTTGAGAGCGTGTAGTGCGCGCGTTAGCTGCAGTATGTGAGATCCTACATCATTACCGTACTTAAAATACACTGAGATCACAATAACTTCAGTGTTCCCGAACTTAATGGATACACAGGACTGATATTCGTCAGAGAGACCCTCGAGGAAAAGGGGACTGACCAACGAAGTGTTGATCAGAACTCCTGCTCCCGGAGAGTGGCCGCTTTCGAGCATCACCCCAGGAGACACAACACCCCTAGTTCTACCTTGCCAAGTGTACTGCTCCTGAACGAGCATAATATGAATTCCCATCTCAGACATGACTCGTTGTACCTCCAAGGTCGTGGGGCGTGACCTTTGGAGATTGATTTGGCCCACGAGGAGACTACTTTCGTCCGCCATAGTCGGTCATCTTAACCTGCGCAGTGATGGCTGCAACCTGGGCTGGGCAGCTCCTATCACCAGTAGGGTGGTCGGCCTTTTTGCCAAATCTAGTACATGTTGCGCATTTAGCGGCCTGTGCCTTATTGGGGCAGTCCTCAAAGTTATGGCCTGATTCAGTACAGTGCCTGCAAGTCTCTTTTTCGGCGCTACAATTTTTTGACACATGCCCATATAAGTGGCACTTGAAACAGCGTGTTGCACCCACATAGTCTCTCACGCGGCACGCTTGCCAGCCAATAAAGCACAGCCCGCTGTCCAAGAGTAATCTTCTCGCCTCCGGGTGAACCGTGGCGATCATATTGACGGTTGGACTATCACGCTTTCCAAAGAAAGAAACCCGTCTCGTCGTTCGTAGGAAGTCTTCTTTTGAGAGACATTCCTTCCCTGAAAAAATTGACATGAAAATCTCTGTGAAAAAATCTAACTCCTTATCTTTTTGTGGCCTAGGCACGTCGTACAGGACGATCTTTGGCAGTCTCCCCATAGGAGTGACCGACACCACATCTTCCAATTTCGCTGATGCTTTTTTAATATTTGCCAAACCTGTGGGTGATGATGTCTGCACAAGGACGCCTGCTCCTTTGACACTCTTCAAACGAACGGTTTTAAAGCCATCCGATTTTGGACTAAGTTTTGACATGAGTAGTTTTTTGGTGTCCTCTGACGTCCGTCCCTCAGGCACCTTGGGGTAGAAGATGATAGTCGGTTGAATGGTGCCAACCTCTCTTGGAATACCGTCAACTGTGACTGAACCCGATGCCTTAGAGCTGGCCATTTCAGCATATGATCGCTGGTTCAAGGGGCTCTCCTTATTCTGCCCAGCTCGGACAGCCTGTGAGATTTCTCTCGTAAGCAGTGTCAGCTCGGCCACATCATCCTTGACAGTGCCTTGAACCCGTAGCGCCTCTTTAATACCCTCATACTTCCCTTTATAAAGAGCCAACTCCGCAAGTACAACAGCAGCGAGATCCAAAATAATATTTGTGTTCGTACTGACCTTGGTTTTGTCTTCCCTGTTTAATTTGGTTTTGGAATCTCCAACGGCAGACTCAATGTTCCTTATAGCCTCCCTAAACGAAACTAGCGGATTTTGCTCCAAGATACTGCCCGTGTCCTCCATCCTCGGCCGCTTCTTGGTTGCCTCAGCCATAAAAACGGGGTCCAAGCACTCTGATGTCTGCGCCTGGGGTGGGTCACGACTCCTCTGCTCTGTTTCCACAAAGAGCGGTGACGTGACACTTGGGATAGCACCCTGGGTACTTACCTGCGCCCAAACATCTCTCTGCGGTTCTGACACAACCTGTGTAAGGAGATTTATATTCCTAGGGGACATACTAGCCGCAACAGATTGTCTCAGGTGCATCAGACTGGTTGCCACCTCTCTCCCTCTTTGAATATTTGCACTTGTGATATTTTTCAATTCTAACTCCTCTTTCTCCAGCTCCAGGATGGAGGCAGAGATGTCTTGCCTCGTGCCCCTGTCAGCATCTCTTTTCTTCTCCGACATGCTGCCCAAAACCCAATTTCATTGAAAAACAAAATATTTAAGAGAAAAAAGAAAAAATATTATAAATAGAAATTATTTCCGACCTACCCACTGACAATTGGGCAAAGTCGGAAATTATTCTGTTATTTGCTCACTAATTACGCTTCACCGCCACTAAAGTTTAGAAAAAACAAGCACTAAAAATAATGTTTCACACAGGATTACTGTTTGTATTACGTTTCTTTACGATTACACTCGAAAGGAATTGATAAACTTCAAGAGCAATGTAAACATAACCAATCCGCACGGTGGCTAGAAAGGTACTGATCGACTCTGCAGACATTTAGCGGACCAAGGATCTACTCGATCCTTGGTCCGCTAAATGTCTGCAGAGGTTCGCCAGGCTAAACTAAATGAGACTTGCGTGGGACTGTGGATTTGTCTTATTAGTACCCTTTACACGCAGAGTTCGGAGCGGGACGTGCCCCGCGCCACTTCAGGCCGCCGCGCAGAAAAGTCTCACAGTGAACTGCGCTGTAAACCGTTATCTTACTTTCGGTCTTTACTTTTCTGCGCGGCGGCCTGAAGTGGCGCGGGGCACGTCCCGCTCCGAACTCTGCGTGTGAAGGGTACTATTGTATTGTAACCAAGTAGGTACTCGTTCCTTGCCCTGTCCCAACGCATTGCCTAGGAAGCTGTTGGGGTCGGCTTTTCTCGTTCTCAGGCTATATCTCCTTCGATTTTGGGGATAGCTTTCATATTGTAACCGAGTACCCGTGAATTAAATAAATATTTTATTGCTATCTCAATCTTCTCATAAATCTTATAGATGGGTGTGTTTGTCTCGTCACAACGATGCTAAAGAAGTTTTCACTTCAATAAGTTCCAGTAATAAAAAAAAAGTTAAAAATCAATAATTGTATGCAAATAGGTTAGAGGTAGTGTTTTGTGAACACCTCACTAGGAGAAACTGTGAAACAATCCAAAGTTGTATTTGTTAGCCTTTCTGGAAAGAATTGAGTTTGTTTATGCGTATATTTTTTATTCATGCGTATACGCAATCAATTAATTAATCTTTATATTTTAAAGCATAATTTGCAAAAAGTATTTTTCCAAAAATAATTCAACTAGCACCATCTATGAGAGAGAGCAGACTACGAATTATTTTGTGTATCACCTTAACATTAAATATTCATAAAATACTTATAAAGATTCGCTGCTTTTTTCAAAAATTTACATAATAAGAAATTGAAGTCTTCACCAGGCAGAAGTCAGACGATCTTAAAGGCGCTGTGACCTCAATCTTGTAACCGTGTGGCACAGTGGTTAAAAATAGGTCTAACAGATTGGAGTGGTGAATTTGGACATCGGGAATTTATGTACACTCCTGAATCATTTGCTTCAATCGGTGGCAAAGGGCAAAGGATTCCGCTTGTCGGCCAGCCGAGTCTGTTGATCCTGAGAACATCAACCACCCACAGTTCGTTATGAACATTGAAGTCCCCCAGAATTACAAACTCGGCCGAAGGGTAGTGGGGCAAGAGGTCATCAATAGTCTCGCTTAGATGTCTGAAGAGCTCGGATGTGTCTTATTTGCTGTTCGGTAAGTGGTATAGACACGCGTAGAATGTTGCCGTACTGGCAAGACTGACGCGCACCCATATTACGTCGAATCTGGAGTTTTCTAGACCCAACAATCGCACGCAGTTGACGTCAGATCGTCTATACAGACAGACACCTCCTTTGGCTCTGAACTTGCCTACGAGGGTGAAGCCCGAGCAGTCCAGATAAGAGGCGTCTAGAGGCTCGGCTATCTGGGTTTCAGAGAGGAAGAGAAGGTTGGGACGTTGTGAGAGAAGGTAGTGATGTGCAGGCCGCGAATGTTGGCGAAATTCACCAACAGTATTGGCCCGCACCGGGGAGGCCTTCTACTCGCTGCTGCGCACACGACCAAATTATCAATTTATGTATTAGCATTTGAAATTCTGATCAGAAAAACGAATATAATATAAATTATTTCTGTATTTTGAATTTTTTTGTTTTTTTTATTTATATTAACTCCACACAGGAGGCCCTGAGGGAAATAATTTCCCTCAGGGCCTATGTCATCTTTGAAGATGCTGTGTGGAGGGTGCTGTTGAGGAGAGGAAGGAGTGAACATGGGTCTTGAAGAGACCCATGTTGTAGGAGGGAGGAAACACAGAAGCCGGCAAATCGTTCCACAGCCGGGCTGTTGAACTCAAGAAATAGTAGTAGAAATGACCCTTTCTCACGTGGCTAATGTCAACCATGTACAAATGTTGAGCGCGTGTTTGGCGTGTTTCCTGACTATGCACCGGTGCCGAGGGGATCAGTGACGCTAGTTCCTCGGAGCATCTTCCATTGTAATACCTGTAGAACAAGGACAGCATTCCCACCTGACGCCTGTGCTCTAAAGATTGCAAGTTAGGAGAATCTATCAAACGGACCGCCCGTTTCTGCAAAGAGTCGAGGGTTTTTTTCAGGTATTTTGGGACTCCAGACCAGAGGTGGCTGCCAAATTTAACCGTGGGGCGCACTTGCGATTTGTACAGGGTAGCAGTTGTGTACTATTAAAGTATCTGCGGGCCCTGTACAGTACGCCCAGTTTCTGAGAGGCTAACTTAACTCTGGCCTCGATGGAGCCCCCGTACCTGAGCTGGTCACTTAGAGTTACACCAAGAATATCAATGGAAGGCCTGTTCGGGAGATTGCTTCCGTTGAAGGAGACTAGATTATCATTCCGATCCATTTTAGACGTAATCAGACATGATTGGGTCTTTGAAACATTAAATTCGACGAGGTTATTCTTACCCCAAGAGAACACACTCTCGAGGTAACCGTCCATTCTTTGTTTCAAAGCCCTCCCGAGCCATTGGGGTTTGTGAGCCCTTTGGAGGCTTGTCAAACAAAAAGCTATCATGGACTTTAATGTCATCCGCGTAACAATGAATCGGTGCACATGTCAAGAGTGATACATGAATAAGTGATACATTAATATAAAATATATAAATATGATTAAACTGTAAAATGGTGTGGAACTCGGAAATGTTAATGGAAATGTTATTCCTTGATTTTTAATAGTGTTTGTCGAATGAAAATTTAATGAAAACATTTTCAAATCGCGCACGGGGGCATTTTGGCCCTTTTTTAATGCATTTTCTTAGCGGTAGGAGACGACTTCATGCGACGCATGGCAATTTAGTACTAAAACTTCCAAATCGAAGACAATACAAATGACTTGTCTTTGTCTTGTTTCACTTTAAGATTTCTACTGACTGTATATTATATAATGTCATTGATTTCGAGGCGATAAAAAATCTAAGCAGGGTTGCCAATGTATATTCCCTAAAATATCCCACTCGTTCCACGTAATAATTCTACTTTCAAAATGAAACAAAATTTTATTGAAATTACCATTTATTTTTTATTATGTTAGAAGGTTGTTATAGGTTGGGCAATGAACTCACTGATGTCGCTGAAATATTTAATGTGAACTTCGACACATTTAAAACCAAATAAGTCCACAACTTTTTAGATGTAAATAATGAATGAGAAAACATTTTATTTTATTTCGATTTTTGTTGTTTGTTTTTATTCTAGATGCAGACAACGAGTAATTAAGTAAAAATTTGTATTTTTTTATGTTTTTGCTTCTCGTAGGTATATGAATTGTTCCTACGAGTTCTCTAAAGTTATCTATGTGGATTTAGCGTTAGTTATATTCTTATTTATTATATTGAGTTTATGCTATATTTATATATGTTGTATTATTTATTATTAATGTTATAATATTGTTTTAAAAGAAATTTGTATTTGATATGTAAAAGCCCAATAGAGCGTCAATAAATAAATAAATTATTTTGTCATTTCCGATTTTTCTTTCGTTCAGGCTTAAATAAATAGAAATTTTTTGAAAATTTGCCGCTAAATAGAACGAAATTACAGTACATTCTTGCTTACAATAATTATAAATATTATTTTTCAATATGGTTGGATAATCGAAGAATGTTAGTGTTGGAAAATCAGTATTCTTTTTTTATTTTTTATTAACGAAAATTTTTTGATACATCGGAATAGGTACACACGTAATAAAATAAAATATAAAATAGTAACAAAAAAAGATCCCACAAAGGCGAAGCCTGTGCGTGGGTATTATTATGTTGATATTAAACAGTGGTGGTTAAAATAGAATTTAAAAAATATCTATACATAGTAAATATAAAGATCAGGATGATTGATTTTACAGGAGTTGCTGAGAATTTTCTTAAAATTAAAAATATACGTATATATTACCTTTTTTTAAATCTAAATATACAGAAAGACATGGAATATTTTAGGAAATTCTCATTTCCAAATTATTTTTTAACCAGCTTTTAACATTTTTTTTTATAAACGTTCAGATTTTGATTCGTGTTGATGGAATTGGGTAGGGAATAAAAATTTTTTTGGGGCAATACAGTTAATGTGCCTTTGGGCCGACCTGGTTTTGCGATGAGGCACCGTGAACACGCACGTGGTATGTATCTGGCTAGAGCGGTTTGTGTTTTTGTTGAAATTGTTAGGACGAGAAAATATAAATTAAAGACATTGGATACAGCAAATCCGCCTTATCTCCATAATTTCAGTTTCCTGAAATAACTGATTGGTGGGATACGTTTTGGCCTTCTGGTACATTACCTTAATGATGGACTTCTGTGAAATTTTCTAAAGGTTTTATATGGTTATTGTATGTTCCTCCCCATACGATTATTCCATAGGAAATTGATGAGTGCACCAATGCGTCATAAACAAGTTTCATGGTCCTTACATTGACAATATTGCTCATGCGTTTGAATATGTAATTTAGGTATCTCAGTTCATTAACAGTTTTTTTCTATTTGGTAAGTCCATTTGAGTTGGCAGTCTATAGTTTTTTTTTACATGAACTCCACACAGGAGGCCCCGAAGAAAATAATTTCCCTACGTCATATTTGGGGATGCTGTGTGGTGGTTTTTTTAACGAAAGGAAGGAGAGGAGAGTTCTGGGAAGGAAAAGGGTTTAAGGGGTGGGTAGGAATTTGAGGTTCAGTGTGTCCTGGTCATCCGTCTCCAAGACAAACAACCCTAAACCTCACCCCATGAACCCGGGCACCCCTGCTAAATCACCAAACGTAGCGAACCACTTGGGGTGACCTATGGCAGAGGTGTTAGAGAGGTGTTAAGAAGAGTTACACCTAAGTACTTGATATATTTTCCTAATTTTACATCTTCGCAGTTTGAGCATGTCGCAAAATTACAATTAACGTTATGGAACTTCAAAGTAAGATTTTTTTAGGGGATGAATTTTGGGAGTTATAGAAGCCTATCTAGCCAATCTTTGACCGTCGCAATGCATTCGTTGGCTTTACTGGTTATATCTTCCCACGTTTTACCTTGTACTGTTATTGCAGTATCATCAGCAAAAGAGAGAATTTTACCTGGTATTACAATATTGCATAGATCATTGATGTAGATTAGAAAGAGTGGTGGTCCTAAGACTGTTCCTTGAGGAATACCATGCTTTACCAAATCACAAGTGCTTAAGCTTGATCCTGTTTTTGTGGGTTGTTGGAGATTTAATATGCCTATAGCTTTTTAATAACAAGAGACTTTTATTTTTAATACTATTCGATAACGATATTCACGATGATAACATTGTAGTAGTTAGCAATACTAATAATTTTTTTTTCTTATGATCGTAACAAAAAGAAGCAATCATAACAATCATATTAAATCAGGGGTGGAAAACTTCCTATCCGCAGCCGTCTGCGAACCTCAAGAACATTTGGTTTAGCCCGCGAGTACTTCTGAAAGGTGATTCTTTATCTTTGCCAGCGTAGTCTAGCGGTAAGGCTCTTGACTTGCAATCCGAAGGTCGCGGGATCGAATCCCGGCGTGGCGTGTTATTTCACAATTTATTCATTTAAAATGATATATAGTAAAGGTATTTGCGGAACGTTCCAGAGTGGAATGTACTATCAGTATCGCCCTGGTGTAAGACCACCGTTCAGAATTGAAACGTTGCTTGAAATGGCTTTAGCCGTGTTTGGTGACCATATCTGAATAGCCAGGTACTTCCCCACCTTCCTCTTCCCTATCTACTTCCCCTCCCCACTACCTTCAGTCTCACAACTTACCCCAGTTGGGGATGCCATAGTCTCACTGGCTTCAGACGGGAGCAGTTGCGACTCTTGTGCGGTATTCATATAAAAAAAATCTTTTGCGTTAAGACAGTGTCACGAGACAATTAACACACAAAGGCAAAATCCGTCGGTTTTTACCCTTGTTAAAGGTGAAAGGCGTCCGTCGCGCGTTATCGGCTGCCAAATTTCTGTGATTTTCTAGGGAATTTCAGGAATAAAATTTTTTCCATAAATAAAGGCTATTTTCGCCCACAAAAAGGCCGTCCGACACAAAATTCTTACGTTTCGGGGCACTCCACGGGGAGCCATGTAGCGATAAAAATATAAATAACAGTTCAATATTCAATATTGAACAGTTATTTATATTTTTGTGGCAATATCCGTCGTAATTTTCTTTCCACCGTCGGGTGCCCCCTCCCCCCGCCACCCCTTAGCTACACCACTGCACACAGCATACATTTGTACAGGTGCACTGGATACTTCAAAAACTAATTTAATCAGTAAAATATTTATATATATATATAATTTTTTTTTAAGTTGAAAAATGATGCAATAAAGAACATTGTCCAAATTTAAATCTTAATTTAAGCGTTATTGACAAACCATAAAAAGACTAAGGACGGGTTGTTTCAAAAAAATTGATGGATTCATCAAATATTTGATGTTAATTTTCACGTTCTGTGTAAGTTTTATTCAAGTTCTGTGATTATTTCAGTTATGTGAAGCAGCTGTTCTATCACGATATAAAAACAGAACTTGAATAGAACCTACACAGAACGTGAAAATTAACATCAAATATTTGATGAATCCATCAAATATTGAAAGTTAATTTTCAGGTTCTGTGTAAGTTCTTTTCGAGTTCTGTTTTTTTATCATCATAGGCCAGCTGCTTCACAAAATTGAAATCATCACAGAACTTGAATAGAACTTACACAGGACGTGAAAATTAACGTCCAATATTTGACGAATTCGTCAAATTTTTTGAAACAACCCATCCTAAGGATGACGTTTGACGAATTCGTCAAATATTTGACGTTAATTTTCACGTTCTGTGTAAGTTCTATTCAAGTTCTGTGATGATTTCATTTTTGTGAAGCAGCTGGCCTATGATGATAAAAAAACAGAACTCGAAAAGAACTTACACAGAACCTGAAAATTAACTTCAAATATTTGATGAACTCATCAAATTTTTTGAAACAACCCGTCCTTAACCTAGTCAGTAAGCTAGCTGGAACTAGCTGGGGATGCGATGCCAACACGCTCAGAACGGCATCCATTGCTCTGGTTTTCTCAGCAGCTGAATACTGTGCTCCAGTATGGACTAGAAGCGCCCACACGTCCATGGTCGACGTTCAGCTTAATGTCACAATGCGAACCATCAGCGGAACGTTAATCTTCTCCTCTCTCTTGGCTTCCTGTACTTATAAATATAACCACGCCAAATATCAGTCGAGAGATTGCGGAACACTAAAGGAGTACAAGAAGGCGCTGCAAAAAAGCGCTATACCTTTGCACAATGATGTCGTCTCTCACCCGGCATGCCGTTTGAAGTCTCGAAACCCTTCTGGACAGAAGGAAAAAGACTCCTCCAATCACCTCTCACCCCAGAAGGTGGAAACTTGAGTGGCAATCGGCCGAGGTGGAAAATGCCCATCTCGTACAAGACCCCACTGAGAGACAGCCTGGGTTCTCATTGCCTCGCAAACTCTGGTCCGCCATCAATAGGATAAGGTGCTCCCATAGCCGTTGTGCCCATATGATGTATAGATGGGGCCTTAAAGAGTCGGAGACGTGTGAATGTGTGGTGCAGACCACCTAACATGTGGTAAATGAATGCCCGCTCCATTCGTTCCCCGGCGGGATTGATGCGGTCCACAGGGAAACGCCTGAGACCCTAGACTGGCCGCAGACCTAGGTGTCTCCCTCTGATCCTCCCACCATATGAAAGAAGAAGAACGTTATTGACAGCGTCGCTTGAACAAATTTCTTTTGGCATTTGCAGGGTAAGAGGGGACTGCTAAAAACTGTTGTAAACCAGTTCGAAAAACTTTTGATACTATCGGCGTGCAAATTTGTAGTGCGCAGTTTGTTAAGGTTGACCTTTTCTAAAAAAAATAAAAAAATTCCATTTTACTTTCCGATCTCACACTTAATGAACCAATCCAATCCAATAATCCAGTTTCAATTTTTATTTTAAAATGTTGATCTAGAAAATGATATTTTTAAATTCCGTGAAATTAAAAAAAATAATTATATTCTTTATGAAGACATCCACATATATAAATAATTTAATGTTCCATGAAATTAAATGTAATTGCTTTTTGCAGGTTTTATCCTTCATAAAACCGTTGAGATGAAACTCCAAGACTGGGCCCTGTATCTCCAGTATTCTTTTCTTCTCCGATATTAATCGGTCAAATGCCAAGGAGGAAACCACGGAAATTTCGCAAAGTTTTGACTTTGACGTAATATTTTGTGGGTTTATTTTGTGCTATCGTATATTATATTTACCGAAACACATTGCTTGAACAATAAACTATGCATAAAAATAATATCACTTGCGTTTATTTAATAAATTTATAGGTTTTCGATCTTTTCGCTACCTACCACGCTCCGTGTTTGACAGTTCAAATAACGGGGAAAAATGATGTCTGGACGGCATAGAAAATTTAATATAAATTATTCCGAGTGGCTAGGCGTATTTCGGGTATCTATTACGTCAAGAACGAGAGTGGCCGAAGCATTCTGACCTTGTACTTCATACAGTTTATTTATACATAAGGGTTAAAATCGCATTCTAAAAAAAAAAAATCGAAATTTTGTTCCAACCGCGCCGGCGCGCGCGCGGCACGTAAGGCTAAGATTTATACGTCATTGAAAATCGTAGGAACTTTAGTACACAGTAAGTTTATTGTTAGATATAAATGTGACAACGTTATAATTAGTTCTGGCCACTAATTTAATGTTCCGTGAAATTATAATCATGTAGTTTTAATTGTTTTTGAATAATGTCGAAACTTGATAACGTTTATGAGTTTTAAAATCAATATCTTTTAATGAAATAAATACGATTTTTTATACCGACCGGTTTTACTACACAATCATCTTCAGGGTATAAAATTAAACCAATCAAAAATAGATTGTGTCAACACATATATCCATATGAGTACATAAAGAAATACAGAAAGAGATAAAACATAAAATAAAAAACACAACACCAAATTCTTATAATAAATTAAATGTGTCCAGACCCCCAAATAAGGGACATTTCCCATAAACTCGTAAATACCTTATTTTTCCTTAATCAGCTGTTCATGTGACGTTTTGTCCCTGTAGTCCTGTAGATATAATATGGTAACGCATCATGTACACATCTGCTTTTTTCTCTCTATTACCACGTAATATATATTTGACACTTCTATGTTTTATATTTCCTGTTTCATATATCATGTTTTATAGTTCTTTCGAGCAAGCTCATTAATATTGCTGTGAATCCTTTCCAGTTGCATACTTGTCATTCGACTTAACTATTGAGTTGTAGGTGTGTACAATGTACATATTATTATTATTGCTGTTGTGGAGTGAGAATACTTCATTTTGAAATTTAGTAAGCAGGTTATTATAGTTTATATTGTGTTTTTATATCTTTTTTTTTTAATAATTTTTATATTTTTAAGTTCTTACGGGTACAGGACCCTTACTTTTTTGTTTTACTTTTTAATTATCAATATATTAATACGTGAAGCCAAAACTTTGTACCCCTTTTTACGAAAATTGCGCGGACGGAGGAGTATGAAATTTCGCACACTTATAGTTTATATAGAGAAGGAGTGCAGAATGCTAATAGTTTTTAAAAATTATGCATAAAAATACATTAAATCAATAATAAAAACATTACACACACTACCGTGTATTTGACACACACACACGCGTCTTTACTCTATTGTTTATTGTTAAAGTCTATGGTCAAATTGAGAATAGATTAATATTGTTTGTCTTTAATATTATTTGTCTATGGTCTTACTGAATGTCAAACATAAAAAAAACATTACAATTATGGTCGAATTTCGACCATTGGGCGACCACTAGTAATTTTAGTTATGTGAAAATCTATCATTGGATATTATGTTTATTATTAAGGTTATTATTATAAGTGTAATATATCTGTTGATTTTCCAAAATAAATAAAAATAAAATAAAATAAATAAAAATATGTTTTGTGGCAACAGCTAAACATTGATTACGCAAGCTGTGAACGTTTATAATTGGATTGTGAATACCTATGTACATCCCGAAGGTAATTTTATAACTTTAATAAATGTTTCAAACAATAAATAAATAAGTAAGATTTTAATTTATTGCTTTCTCACTTTAATTTTTTTTTTGTATGAATACCGCACAAGAGTCCCAACTGCTCCCGTCTGGAGCCAGTGAGACTATGGCATCCCCAATTGGGATATGTTGTGAGGCTGAAGGTAGAGGGGGAGGGAAAGGAGAGGGGGGAGAGGAAGGTGGGAAGTACCTGGCTATTCAGATCTGGTCACCAAACACGGCTTAAGCCATTTGAAGCAACGTTTCAATTCTGATTGGTGGTCTATATGGTGGTCTATGGTGTATGGTCCAGGGCGATACTGATAGTATCTCCCACTCTGGAACGAAATACTTTAAATTATTTTAAATGAATAAATTGTGAATTATAAATGAATTATCAAATTAATCAAATAAAATTTATTTTCCACGCCGGAATTCGATCCCGTGACCTATGGATTGCGAGTCAAGAGCCTTGCCGCTGGACTGCGCCGGCCGTCTGAGATGTATCACTGTTTCTTTATTCAGTCTTCTGTCTCTTTCTCTTTTTGAGTTTCTCATTGCATGTATATATAAACTCACACAATGTACTTTTGATCATTTTAATTTTTTAATCATCTGATGATGCTTGTGTCAAGCGGAACCGGTTGGTATCATGGTTACAAAACAAAGTAATTGTTTTATTTCTTTAAATATGTCAAACCACAAGTACAATATAGTTTAATTTATTTTTCAAAAGAGTGGTTATTTACCAGGTGATAATTTTTAATTTTACAACTCACGAGTGAAGACAGGGGAACAATATTACCATCCGGCTGGGTAGCGTTATGAGGCAGGTCAAGGTAGGGGTTGTAGGAAAGGATTTAGGCCAAACAGCATGAAGTATGAAGGAAGTAAAACAGATGATGAATAGTGCACAGATGATCCATGGCGTTAGTTCTTTCGAGCAAGCTCGTTAAAATTCACGTAAAACAGACTCAGTCTACCTACATTGCGTCTTTGAATTCAATCGGTCTGTTAATAGGGTATTGTCAGTCAGACGCACCCCCTTTTGTGAATTCTATACGCACTAATAGAATTTACAGAAACATAATTTGTAGTATTAAGCTTTGCCCTAATTCTTTTCTGTGTGTTTTTGGAATTTGGAGTGATTTCGACTTCGAAAATCATTTTTGTAATTTGTTGATAATTGATAATACATTTGAAAAATATAGAATGAAACATGATTTATAAAATAATAAAGCAGGTATTTGAGTATTTTCGTGATAATGTTTGAAAAGCTCCGGCCCACAGTTTGACAGTCCGAGTGGCCGCTGGGCGAGGGGAATATATATTCCCTCGGAAATGACATCTCCTCAGTCGTGTTCCAGCAGACAGCCACGATGGCAACCTTCAGCAACATGATTTCTGGTAAGAAAACTCTAATCTGCCATATTATATGATAATTTATTTTGTTTTTTGTATTGTTTTATCTTCCAGATATAAATTAATTATTTACCACTTGTAATAAGTATTTACTTATTACTTATTTACTTATTTAATTATTACTTATTTACTTACTAATATTATAAATGCGAAACTGCTCGAGTTTGTTTATGACGCTTTCACGTATTAACCAATAAAAAGACTTTAAAAATTCATTCGCTTATAGAAAGCTAAATTATATGCGAAGACTGTAGTCTGTTTATGATGGCAAGCTCTGGTGTTACGAAATTATAAATATTAATATATTAAATTTGTTATACGTTTTCTGTCGCTAACAAAAGCGAGTTTTTGCTAACGTCAGAAAAAAATCGTTTCCATGGAAACGATGTTGATATATTTGTGGGCTCTAAGCTGGTAGGTACTCAGCCCCCTGGTCAGCTACTGCTCCAGAAAATTTGAATATTAGAATATGATTTGTTTTTTTTGGACAAGCTTCTGTTTTGGAATAAATGTCAGGTAAGAGTTCCCACATTTAAAATTTAATTCGTAACGATTATAAAGACTGAATAATAAATAATGTTATTTTTTATTATATTAACACATTTCCAAATATTTAATTAAAAATAAACATCCGAAATGTTTGTAAGCGCATAAATTCCGAATGAATGAACAAAATTGGATAAGTAATTATTTTTTTCTTTGAGCTATAAGCATTATGAAATTTAGGTGGTAGGCGAGATGTTTGAAAACTGAATGTAAGGGAATGAATACATAGAATGCGGGAAGGGATGGGGGTGGGGGGGGGGATTATTGATGTGTGCGAGCGCTATAGTAATTTCCCATAATACCATGCGGGCGAAGCCGCGGGGAAAAGCTAGTATTTTAATAAAGGTACTTATTTATAACATAACATAAACATGTACAACGTGATTTTAGAACAGGGTAAACCAGTATGTATTTGTATATTATTTAAAAAAAAATTGTTATAAAAAAAAACATTGTGCAGGGTGTTAAGTAATGAAATAACCTTATTATTACCTTACTTAGGACGGGTTGTTTCAAAAAATTTGATGAGTTCATCAAATATTTGAAGTTGATTTTCAGGTTCTGTGTAAGTTCTTTTCGAGTTCTGTTTTTTTATTATCATAGGCCAGCTGCTTCACAAAACTGAAATCAACGCAGAACTTGAATAGATCTTACACAGAACCTGAAAATTAACGTAAAATATTTGACGAATGCGTCAAATTTTTTGAAACAACCCATCCTTAATCTACAAACTTGAAAATTTTATCAAATATTTTGCTTTACTGAAAAATGTACTTTATTTAATATTTATAAAATATTTGTAATCTTGTCTGTCTCGACACAGCATTTCCTAGTGAGACAGGCAAGGCTAAAAAAATGTAAACCTTTTATATAGATGCACATAATAAATAAATAAATAAAACTTTTACCAGTGATTCCTGACAATGGGCTGGGATGGTCCGACGCTCTGTAGGGAGCCCGCTTGCACAGCGCGGGTGTAAACTGTGCGACCTAAAGTATAAGTTTAGACTTACGGAATTTAATAATTCGTTTGTGTGAAAGCACTATGAAACCATACATGATTTTACTTGCTTTACAATATTTGGAGAAAGATAGGTAAATGAATTTCGGTCTCCAATGACTTTTTCGCGTCTTTTTTCTTCTATAGTGGTTGTTTATGGTTTAAATATTGTTACAATTTATCGTCAAGTTGACCATCTGATCATCTATGTAATATGTTTTCTTTCTTTCTCCATGTAATCAATTTTATTTAATTATTTATTCAAACAAATAACAGAGTTATACAATTAAAATCGTAAGCTGCTCATCTCACGAGGACATTCTTGTGTCAAGATGGGCAGCTTTAAATCGTAGAAATTAAAAGAGAAAAAAATGCAAACAAACTTAAGAGCTGGTTAACACTCAGCTATCAAATATAAAAGATCATAGCACGCCAAATAACGCTCTCCATACAATCCCTTCAGACCGTTCACACCTAAGCGTTTTTAAGCGCAGATCAATTATAGACAATACACATCTCAGACATAACCGCTCCAGACGCGATATCCCAGAAGATAACTCTCCCCTTCTCCGACTAAAACAGGAGAGGGGGTCATTGTAATTACGGAGCTGCCTAGACCCGTGGATGACAGATGTCAAGTTGACAGATTTCAGTACAAAAAATATGCGTTCCGTTGCCGCTCCCTAATTCGACTGACCCCCTCTCCTACCACAGGAAGAAATATTTGATAGCCTCGTGTGAAAGGACAAAAGATAAGCGCTCGCGAATCAACAGATATCTGCTCGCAGATATATAGCTCAGTGTGAACTAAGCATAAAAATAATATAACATTAAACATTTAAACCTATTATTACAAAAGAAACACTAAATACAATTATTAATAAATATTTTAGTATTAACTTATGAAAACGGTAAATTATACAAATGAAAACAAGATTTTTTTTTGTTGTAAAAAACGTATAATATGAAAATAATATCAAAGATGTATCTAAGGACCCTAAAACAGCAAATATTTTTAATTCTTATTTCTATAAAGTAGGAAATAATTGCGCTGAAAAATCTTTAAACCTTGTTTACACACGCCACAACCTACAACTAGTAATAAACAAAAACGAAATACACTATTTTAAAAAAACCTAATAGATCTAATACTTCATTTTTTTCTAGGCTTATTAAAAGATTTATAAAAAAATGAACAATATTTTTAAGGGCCAAGATATGTTCTACAAGTAGTATTTAATTGAAGCATCTATAATACTTCTAAGCGATCAAATTTTCTAAACAAAAACACAATTTGGGAGGCGGGAATGGGTACTGCCGCCCCGGAAACCTTTATTGGATAACCAACACCTCTGCCATAGGTCACCCCAAGTGGTTCGCTACGTTTGGTGATTTAGCAGGGGTGCCCGGGTTCATGGGGTGACGTTTGTCTTGGTCTTGGAGGCGGATGTCCAGGACACACTGAATCTCAGATTCCTACCCACCCCTTAAACCCTTTTCCTTCCCAGAACTCTCCTCCCCTTCCTTTAAAAAAAAACCTCCACACAGCATCCCCAAAGATGACATAGGCCTTGAGGGAAATTATTTTCCTCAAGGCCTCTTGTGTGGGGCTCATGTAAAAAAAAAAAAAATGTATGATTTTGTATGATTTTCGTTAGCCGGCTTGGAGTCTCTTCTTTTGGGAAGTCCCCACATCTTTTTTTATGTTTTTATTACTGGCGTTCAGTTTTTCTGCGATTTTTATTATATTTTCATCTTGCATTATTTCAAGACCAAACATTTTTATTATATTTTCATCTTGCATTATTTCAAGACCAAACATTTTTATTATATTTTCATCTTGCATTATTTCAAGACCAAACATTTTTATTATATTTTCATCTTGCATTATTTCAAGACCAAACATTTTTATTATATTTTCATCTTGCATTATTTCAAGACCAAACATTTTTATTATATTTTCATCTTGCATTATTTCAAGACCAAACATTTTTATTATATTTTCATCTTGCATTATTTCAAGACCAAACATTTTTATTATATTTTCATCTTGCATTATTTCAAGACCAAACAGTTTTATTATATTTTCATCATGCATTATTTCAAGACTAAACATTTTTATTATATTTTCATCTTGCATTATTTCAAGACCAAACATTTTTATTATATTTTCATCTTGCATTATTTCAAGACCAAACATTTTTATTATATTTTCATCTTGCATTATTTCAAGACCAAACATTTTTAAATTGAAATTTTTTCGTCTCGTTCCATTTCTTGAATTCGACATTCTAGTGCTCGAATTCATGAAATGGTGGTTCCATTTTTCAAGGTCTGTATTTTTTAATCACTTCATTATGTTTGTTTTAAATTTCTTTAAGTTTTTTCTCCTAACCTAAGTGAAGTGATATCAATTCATCATATTTATTTAATTAAAATTCCGTCAACTGGTCAAAATCTTTTTTCATTACGTATAATACATTATGCTATTTTTTTCGTTTATTTCATTGAAAATTGGTTAATTCTGGAATCTTAGCTTGGTTTGAACCTTGTGACTGTTCGCCGTCGGCTCCGATGATCTCTTCGATATCTTGATTCTGAGGCAATTTCTTGTTATTGGATTTTTTTATCGGCCTTTTGTCAATATCCCCATCTTTGTCGTCAATAGAGGGCGAAGCCGAGCAACAAATAATTAGAGTGACGATCATACTTTTTTAATTTTTTTAAATATAAATACCGCACAAGAGTCCCAACTGCTCCCGTCTGGGGCCAGTGAGACTATGGCATCACCAATTGGAGTATGTCGTGAGGCTGAAGTTAGTGGGGGGGGGGGGGGAGGAGATGGGGAAGAGTAAGGTGGGAAGTACCTGGCTATTCAGATCTGGTCACCAAACACGGCCAAAGCTATTTCAAGCAACTTTTCAATTCTGAATGGTGGTCTTACACAAGGGCGATACTGAGAGTATCTTCCACTCTGGAACGTGCCGCAAATATACAATATATTATTTTAAATGAATAAATTGTGAAATAAGACAAATTAATCAAATAAAATTTATTTGCCACGCCGGGATTCGATCCCGCGACCTTCGGAATGCTAGTCAAGAGCCTTACCGCTGGACTACGCCGGCCGTCTAGTACCAGACTAGTTCAAAGATAAATGATACAAAATAATATTAAAAAAATACGATAGTTGGTGTATTTCAATTAAATGCACCTTAAAAAAAAAAAACAAGCAAATGCCGAGGGATTTCTGAATTATATCCCGGAATCCCGTCGGATTTGAAAAATATGCCGGATTCAACAACCCTAATCCTAATGTAGATGCTGATCAATCAAGGCAAACAATTGCGTGACTCGAAGAACCCGATCTTGGACAAGACTAAATTATCATTTTAAGATTGTTAGTTAGCTTTGTTAGTTAGTTAGATTGGGTTGTAGCCCACAGACTGAAGTTGAGAAGGAGTTAAATTTTCCAGGATTAGAGTAGATTATCGTTCAACCAATTCTTTACAAAGTCTATATTATTTTGAACTATTTCGAATATTTCTTAATGTTAAACAATGTTTGTTTTTGTTCCAGTATTTCTTTGCCTTGTCTTCTTTGTGAGCACTGGGAGCAGAGCCTCTTACGCAGATGATGTAGAAACAAAGCTGACCGAATACATAAACTTATTTTCTTTGGATTTATTTAAGGTAACGTTATATCGAGAAAGCGCTCTATTTCTTAAAAAAATGTAAATTTGAATATTTTTATACATTTTATCTGTGGTAGGTACCTTGAATATTAAGAAGAGAATTTCAGTAGAAAATGTAAATGTTTTTGTCAAGATTTCCTTAATTATCAATATTCGAACTATTTTAAGTGGGTTAAAAATATCATATTTTCCTCCCCAGCCAATAATACCATATTGTTATATAGATTGAACAATTGAGTAGTACACTCTTTTTAGGTTTATGGTTCCATACCAACTGAGAATAAAGTCAACCCAACACCTCCTTGAAAAGTCATTAAAAGCTATGAAAAAAATAATTTTAAATTAGCCGATAGCCCTAACCCAACGCAATCTATTTAACCATTTTTTATCACTCTAAATGACTTATATGAGATGGTTCTGAGTTAGTTGCATTCCGAGTTGTCCGTTCACAATAGTCTATATATATGTTTTTGCTAATGATGGGTTTTTTTTTATATTGCAGACGGTCTCCCACGACTCAGACCATGCCGGTAATAATCTCATCATGTCCGCAATGTCAACGGACATAGAGCTGGCCATGCTGTCTCTCGGCGCCGATGGAGAGACCCACGATGAAATTAATAAGGGTCTGTACCTGCCCAACTCCGGCTTTGTGAGTATCTCTGGTAGTCTTGATAACTCTCGCAGTCCTTGACTATATGAGTATAAAAAACCAGTTAAGTTGAGAAAAGAAGAAAACGTGAATGGACCACCTTCAGCAAATTTCAATCATTTCCTCGAAAATAAAGAGTTACCTCAACAAGTTGTTCTGACTGCTCTGTCACCAAAACTAATGGATTACTTTCCTCTTAGAACAAGTGTTGCCTTCAAAGGTAGAGAGATTACTCTCGCAGTCCTTTACCTCTGTGTTCTCAGTTTGAATTATCGTCTATCTAGCGGAACTTTGAGAGGCGGGTATTGGTGACCCCTAGTGCATCGCTACGTTTGGTGACTTAGCAGGGTGTCTACTTCTTGGGCGCCTGCATGCCACCTACATAGAGTTCAGTAACTACCTTTTGACATATGTCACAACATAGTGAAACTGTCACCATACACTTTTTTTTTTAAATTTTGTAATCCTCTCCATAATATTCTGGTGTATAACTGTTTAATGGAGAACCTGAAAAAATAAATAAATAAATAATGCATGGCGGGTCGGCTCGGAAGAGGTTGGTTGAGAGAGACCCTTCAACCTCTCCAATCGATCTCTCTCAACTCAACGCTTTACAGTGGGAGGATGGATTTATACGTAATTGTTCGTATTTAAGACACCAACGGCGATAGACAGTACTCTTCTGACATTCTACTCAACTGCCATCTGTTGGGATATAACAAACTTAACATCTTTTGAAAGAAGCCGAAACTACACAATACTACAGATGCACTACTCTACAGATACGAAAAGAGCAGTGTCATCAGTGAAAAAAGTTTTTTTTAATATTATTAGTACAAACGTAATATATGTATGGTGTGGGTCTCAAAATTGATAGCCTGGATTTATCCCCATTTTTGTTTCCTGAGATCTTCTCTTAACCATGTACTAGTAAATTGGTTTCCTCAAAACTACGCAGCCTTTAAACATACCTACCTACATGGAGGTATGCACGGTGGAGCAAGGTGTCCTGCCCCAACGTGCCTTGCCAAACCCTGGCTGGCCGATGCACGACCTCTAGGATTGTGGACCGAGTCGCGTTTTCTAATTTACAGCACTTCATAGGGTGGTTTTCCTTCTTCCGTTCGTATTCTTTGCATTCATAGAGCTTAAGCATGAATACGTTGTAGAAGCCTACTTTTGTCGGTACCTACTCTAAACATTTATTTTATGCTTCTTCAAATTTTGCAAATTCACCTTGTGGCACCATTTTATTAATGAAATAATTAAAAACACTTTGTTTTTACCACAATAAACTTTATTTAAAAGTCAACATGTTTCAAGAACGATGTTCTCTTCATCAGGACATACAACCATTCATTTGATATAAATACTGGTTTTAAAAAATTTTACACACTGACGTTAGTGGTTTTCACTTAGATCTTTTAGAAATATTAGAAATTAGAAAAAATGTCAATAGAAATTTAAATATTATTAACAATCAAATTAATTTTGTGAGTAACCCTATCTTTAACATATTTCCATTGTAATTTTTGTCTTTGTTCTTCTAAGCACCTCCCCTTTCCACATCTCTCCTCCCCCAACGCCGTTCTATGTTCGATCATTTAGTTTTAGTACATTTTATGTCCTGATGAAGAGAACATCGTTCTTGAAACATGTTGACTTTTAAATAAAGTTTATTGTGGTAAAAACAAAGTGTTTTTAATTATTTCATTAATTTATTTTTTGCCCAATTCTAAATCAAAACCTGTGCCTTCGCCTATTACATTGATTTTTTCTCAGTTGTTGATTTGTTTTGTCATCTGAACTAAATGATTACTCGCCTTCTAGACCAAAGGAGCCTACAAACCCGCAATCGACAAGATGAACGACTACAAGCATATCACCGTGAACTTGACGAACAAGGTGTATGTACAAGTGGGAAAGAATAATGCGTTGGACCCCTTATACAAGGTTTATGTCACTCATTTGTTCGGCAGCGAAGTGGAAATCATCGATTTCACCCAAAGCAAAGCCGCAGCTGCCAAGATAAACTCTTGGGTAAGATAAACAAGCTAACGTAATAATTGCATCAGTAACATTACTTTATCATGTAGATTTACACCGGATACTTAATTAATTATTTAAATGCCATAAAATGGCTTTTACATTTATGTGATACATGAATTATAAATATACAGTGGAACAGAGCATTATATTAAGAACACAATAAGAATGTAAGAGTACACAAAAATAATATCGCTGAAGTAATACAGTTGTTATTAGTAGGTACAATGAGGTAATATTGAAAAGAAATATGGACTAGTGCAATATTTAAATAATATACTAGGTTTATATAAAGACATAAAAGCTAGTATTCAGTCTAGGATACAATTATTTTTTAATGTGTGTTACAAAAAAAAAAAAAGAATACGAAGTACCAGCGTCCGAGAATTTAAGTTTCGTCGAACCACGATCTTGCGATTGTACCCTTGTAACGGTACAGGGTGGTTCCGATGAGAAAGATTAATTATTCTCCATACCAGCTAACATAATGACTCAACACCAATTTTATTTCATTCCAAATTTGCATTGATAAATACCCACATTAAAAAACGCTCAAACTCGTGATGTTAAAACAATTAAAATTATGTACTTTATGTGACTATTGTTTGATCGTAGGTTAATTATAATTTTTAAATAATAATATCTAAGAAAAATAAGAACGATATATATATTTTTTAAATATATTAATTTGTAACACGTAGATACACTGAAGTATTTTCGTCACAAAAGTAAGGCGTAATCTTTTTTTAATGATTTTATTTGAACTTAAATTGAAATTCTGAAAAGTAGGTTTCTCAAATAATTTATTGATTTATTTTACTGCATGACTACATGATTTGAAATGTATGTTGTACAATTCAAAATTTTGTTTGAAAATTTAACAAATCTGCCAACGACCTACGGTAAAACCTTATTGTACTAAAAATAAACATATTTTCTCAAAATTTAAAAAATAGATTCACTAGATAAAAGAACAGTCTTTCGAAATCAATTTACGGGAAATGGCGTGATGATTAGTTAGTTTAAAAAAAGAAATTAAAACTAGCCTGAGAATCTGTTAGTGCTTTTATAAAAATAATAATTTGTGCATATTGGATGAAGCGCGCCTTTTCATGTCACTACCGGTCGCTACCGGTCACTACCGGTTACTACCGGTCACTACTGGCCACTACCGGTTACTCCCGGTCACTACCGGTCACTACCGGTCACTACCAGACACTACCGGTCACTACCGGTCACTACCGGTCACTACTGGCACTAACGGTCACTACCGGTCACTACCGGTCACTACCGGTCACTACTGGCCACTAACGGTCAATACTGGTCACTACTGGTCATTACTGGTCACTAGCCGAGTAACAATTTCTTTTTTCTTATTTTTCTTATCTTTATTATTAATGATAATTTGAGATTTTTAGATTTTGTCATCAATTCTTAAGTTCTAACATTTTAAAACTATCAAAATATGGAGTTTACTTTCTCATATATCATAATTGGATAATGTGAGACCCTGGTGGTGATACAGACCAACTGGTGATACAGCCTTACAGCACTGCCAGGCATGATCTTGCAGGGGTCAGTTATATAAAAGCCATTTGTTACAATGTGAAGTCTTCTGTTTCTCTGTTTAGATTGAAGACATGACCAACCACACAGTCAAGGACATTGTGAATCCCAAAGATCTTGATAAAGAAACCGCTATAGTACTTATCAACACCATCTCCTTCCAGGTTGGTAAACTCACATGATACATAGCAGGGATATTATCAAGGGAACAATCACAGAGAAATCGATAATTTTACAATATCGGATTGATGGGCGTCACTTCCGACGATTTTAATCGATTTACCAGCAGGGTTTCACTGTTGACAGCCAAACCGATATTCTCAGGGAATAAATAAAAAATCGATGTACGTTGGCAACACTGGCGGATCTGTACGAATTCACATTCCGAAACACCAATTACAATTACGTAAATTTAACATCATAATGTTAAATTGAAATACTAACCTAAATATGCATTAGCAGTCCGCAATTAACTTTTGTCACTAAACGGGAGTTAATTAGTTAATGGGGTATTTAGTTATATTTCAACAATTTTCGTTTCCCAAAGAACGGAGCGAAACTTTTGAATGGAATAAATTGATGCGTCTTACGGCTTCTGTCAATTCTAAGAGCTTCGTTAGTTTAATCCATTAATTAAATTAGCCAGTAATTTTACATAACGAAAGACATTAATCCAAAATACGTGTACATTGACAGTAAAACGAAACTTATCTGGTACTATGGAGGCTGCGCTAAAATTTTTCAATCAGAGGACAGAATATCTGTTAAAAATCGTTGACCGTGCTCGCAAATATTGATAACTGACCACAGATGAAGGATTTCATCAATACCGTATCGATGTATATTTTTATCGATCGTCCGTGCTAAACCTCCTAGGGTCTCTATGCTAAATCTCCACACAGGAGGCCTTGAAGAAAATAAATTACCTCAGGGCCCGTGTCATATTTGGGGATGCTGTGTGGAGGGTCTTTTTAGGGAAAGGAAGGATTGGAATTCTGGGAAGGAAAAGGGTATGAGGGGTGGGTGGAAATCTGGGGGCCAATGTGTCTAGGAGTGAAGGACGTATTAATTCATCCCTCCCACTGCGGCGCAAGTAGATCGAGAGAGACCAGCTCCGGTTAGGCTCCGTCAACCAATATATCTCGATCCGGCCCTCCATGCAGTGGGTGGATAAACGCATTGGCCGCCAAGACCAAAATAAACCTCACCCTGGTAACCCGGTCACGAAGTCAGTCGGTTACAAGACTTGACTAACAAGCGGTCGCCTGGTATGGGTCTCCTGTCTCCTGTCTCAAGTCTCCAGCGATAGCTGCTGAATGTCTACCACAAGTAAGCTGAGATACTGCACAAGTCGTTCTGGAAAAGTTACAATAACAATGGTATTTTCAAACTTGACAGTTTGAAAGTGGCCTTGTTAGCCGAAACAGCTGTCACAATAACAAAAACTAAAATGTTTGCAGATAACAATAAAATAAAATTTTATTTAAATTAAATTAAATTAATGGAGTTCCACGAATTAAACACAAAAACATTTCATACTTGACTTATTGTTATGTCAATAAATCTGGATGTATTTAGCATAATTTGTAATTATCTGTATGTTTGTGTTGCAGGGCAAATGGGAGAAGAAGTTCAACCCACATTATACCGTGAAAGATGTTTTCTACACCAGCGCCGACAAAGAAATACAAGTGGACATGATGTTTCAGCAAAACAATTTCAAATACGTAGAAAGCTCTAAATTAGACGCAAAGGTAATCTAATATATTGTAATCAATATATATATATATGTATAAAAGAAAGTGTACAAAAGTGTGCGTCCCGCTAAAACTCATAAACGAGTCCCGGTACGATCAAGGGAGTTTTTACAAGGTGTGGTAGCCCTTTATCCCCATCCACGAAGAAGATTCCCGTTTTTACTTGAAGGCCGTGGTTTTGAAGACATAAGAGATGGAAGTGTCACCCTCTAGCATTTCGCAACATTCCAGAACGTCCCGGAACATTCTTGAATGAAGTGGAATGTTCGGGAATATTGGAGCTTTTCCATCACTTACCCGCCCTGGGGGCCTAGTCACAAACGCATATTAACCCTCCTCCTATCGTGCTAAAACTTCCTCGCGCTTCAGTACCGTACACTCAGTAAATATGTATGTGTTGTTATTGTTTTATCCAACATATAAATGTATTGCGGAGGAATACCTAAAATATGAACTCTATTTTTAGTATATTTACAGTAATTATAGACTGTTTCCGCTTAGTTGACAGCACCCGCTACTGAAGGTTAAACCACAAACGTGCTGGTTTGTGAAACCGAAAGATAGAGAGTAGGCCCCCTGGTATAAGTAATAGATTTTTACTCCTTCAAGGCTCTCGCAAGGACTCTAATTTTTTTGAAAGAACGAAGCTACATTTAGTTTAGAACGAATCTAGACCTCCAATGTCCCTGCATACATTGTTAGTAAGCAGTATGCAAGTGCTTATATAATAAACTTGACACAATAGTGTTAGTAAGACATATATAATGGCATGGATATATGATAGAAAGCAATACGAAGAACAGCAGCTCGCGGGGGATTGTATCTTGCGTATACTGCAAGCACCTGCAAGAAAGGATAGGAGAAAAGACGAACATGATTAGATAAAAAAAAAAAAAAATGGCTCTGCAGTCGGGAGGGTTCCCCCTCTCGTCGTCTGGCAGTACCAGCAAGAATGTGTATGGCGGTCGGTCAAACCATAACGCGTCGGTCAAACCATGACAGGGCGTCCGCGCCCCTTCGCCGGTTCCTCGGTTGTGCCTTGAAGAAAGTAAGTGGAAAGTAGGGGCAAAATGCCCAAAGAAACGTTCGGAAAAATCCCGGAACATCCCAGATCATTATGGAACATCCCAGAACACTTTCGAATGTTGTCCTGAGCCAAGCCGGGTACCCCAGCTAGTAATTAATGACGACCTCCGTGGCAAAGTGATAAACAGAAGCTCTTTGTCTCCGAACCCAGAGATAGAAGGTGAAACCTGATCCCAAAAGAGAGAATTCTGAACCTTATCCCACAAGCTTTACTTTTTACCTACAACGTCACTAGGTGTTCTTCTGGATAGTCTTCTGGTTCCACAACGCGCTCATCAGTTATCTGAGTTTTCTTCCCATCAAGTGGCATATTGTAACATGGTATGATGGATGTTTTTCCATTCTTCCCGAGGTGACAATATCCTGTTAGTAGTCCTACCAGCTCCTTTAGTGAGTTTTTATCCGTATTGAGCAGTTTGCCTAGTCCGTTTCATTAGAATATCACCATGAAAGGCTAAGCCCCAATAATATTTGTGATACAGTATTTAAGAGGAGTATTTATTTTTAGGTGTAGCATTCCCCCACGTTGGAGAAGTTTCAGAAGAAATTTCTGAGATTTCTCTACCTGAGGGAGGACGGTTACTACTCGTGGATCTACCCTACCGACTTTCTCTTGGGCATGCTCGCAATGAACCATCTACGGGTCAGAAGGAATATGCTCATTGTAACACATTTCTTCAGACTGATTCGTTGATGGTTCGAAAACTCGGCTAATATGGAGAGCATTAGTTTTTATGACTATTCACCGACGGCGTAAACTGTTTTTTTTTTATCTCTCAGTTTGCAGAACTAACTTGCAAATGGTCATGTTAGTCGGGAGAGCTGTCTTGTTGTTAAATAGAATCTTTTTGACTATCCACATTTTTAACATCAATGAAGCATAATTTTGACGGCAAACTCGTTTTTTTTTTTACATTAATCCACTCAGGAGGCCCCGAGGAAAATAATTCCCCTCAGGGCCTATGTCATCTTTGGGGAGGGTATTTTTAGGAAAGGAAGGAGAGGAAGTCCTGGAAAAGAAAAGGGATGGGTAGGAATCAGGGAGCGGACGTATGAATCATAGGTCACCCCAAGTGATTCGCTACGTTTGGTGATTTAGCAGGGGTGCCCGGGTTCATGGGGTGAAGTTTGTCTAGGTCTTGGAGGCGGATGACCAGGACACACTAAACCCCAGATTCCTACCCACCCTTAAACCCTTTTCCTTCCAAGAACTCTTCCTTTCCCCTTTTCCTTAAAAAAAACCCTCCACACAGCATCCCCCAGGATGACATAGGCCCTGAGGGAAATTATTTTCCTCAGGGCCTCCTGTGTGGAGCTCTTGTAAAAAAAAATCCATCCCTCCCACCGCGGCGCAAGGCAATGTTCCGAGAGAGAATGGCTAGAGAAGTCAAATGGACTCCCTCAACCATTCTTTCCCGATTCGGCCTGCCATGGAGCTGGTGGGCAGACGCATCCGCCACCAAGACCCGAACAAAACTCACCCCATGAACCCGGGCACTCCTACTAAGTCACCAAACGTAGCGAACCACTTGGGGTTTGTTGCTGTTAGCTTAAATCTGCTTATTATATTGTACATATTTTCTCTCTTTTAAAAATGCTTTGATATGTCAATTTCGTAAAATTTTAAAAATGAATAACTTGAATTGATAAATCATTTCGTCGTGTCATTTAATTCACAGATGTTGGAGCTGAATTTTGAAGGAAATGAGATGTCAATGGTTTTCATTCTGCCCAACGAGGTCGATGGTCTCGCAGCACTGGAGGATACGTTGACTAAAGATTACGGCAAGCTAAAAAACATGTATGACAGCCTTCAAACAAAATTTGTCACCATGTATCTGCCCAAGTTCAAAATCGAGACTACCATTCACCTTGAAGCCGCCCTGTCCAATGTGAGATTTTCTGTATCAATCAAATTCCTTTCCTTAAGATTCATTATTATTATGGTATATCCCAGGGTGACATTTTTCCTCCTCAGCAAAAGTTTTCTTCCGGCTCCTCGCTCGTGTTATTTATGTATTTATTCACGCCTTGAAGGCTTTTACATGTACACGTTATTATAGATAGAAAAGTAGTTATTCAGGAGTAATAACATTGGTCTCTTCAAGACCAATGTTCATTTCTTTCTCTCCTCAAAAAGATCCTCCACACAGCATCTCAGATGACATACGCCCTGGGGAAAAATTATTTTCCTCAGGGCCTCCTGTGTGGAGTTAAAACATTAAAAAAAATTAAAAAAGCTGAGAGAGCTGTGTGTATTTTATATAGTTTAGCGGCAGAGAGGGAAAAAGGAAGTGTGAGGGTATCCGAGAGGGGGGGGGGGAACGAAGGAGAGGTGGTTCGCGGGAGGTTATTTGTGTACGCACCGCGTACGGAAAAAACAAAAACATATTGCAAAAAGGCTTCAAGAAAACAAATTTAGAACACAAAAACTTTTTTTCTTTGAGTGGCATTGCAACGCATGCCAGGTACTCACTAGTAATAACGGGGCAAACAAAGAAACATTAATGTTTAGATAAAATCATTACAAATTAATAATTATTTAATAAAATGAAGACACTATGAGCCAAACTCAATCGAAAATCTGGAAACAGAAAAATCAGAAAAATATATTTGCACCTCTTGGACTCGAACCCAGGATCTCTGTACTTTCCGGGCGAGTGCTCTTGACCACTGAGCTAAGGTGTCGATATCCAATTCGGTCACTTTTAATTGTACCATACTTCGACTAAGAACCACCCATATTATCTTCATTTTCTTAAAGCATATTTTTATTGGCTGCCATCTTTATGTATGTTTGCATGATTCAAACCCGAACGAAATGCAATCTAGATGGTGTCTGGATAATTTTTTATCCATTTTATTTAATGTGCGACATCGATTGACTTGTCTGCAAGTCTAGGATGAATATTAGTATTTTTTATTTTAACTTTTATGAGTAAAAACTCAAATTGTAATATTTAATTAAATGAAGACACTATGAGCGAAACTCAATTGAAAATCTGGAAACAGAAAATCAGAAAAATATATTTGCACCTCTGGGACTCGAACCCAGGACCTCCCTACTTTCCGGGCGAGTGCTCTTGACCACTGAGCTAAGAGGTCGATATCCAATTCGGTCACTTTTAATTGTACCGTACTTCGACTAATAACCACTTATCTTCATTTTCATAACGAATATTTTTATTGGCTGCCATCTTTATGTGCGTTTGCAAGATTCAAACCCGAACTAAATGCAATCTAGATGGTGTCTGGATAAATTTTTATGCATTTTATTTAATGTGCGACATCTATTGACTTTTCTGCAAGTCTAGGATGAATATTATTATTTTTATAACCCAGGATCCTGGGTTCGAGTCCCAGAGGAGAAAATATCTTTTTCTGATTTTTCTGTTTCCAGATTTTCGATTGAGTTTCGCTCATAGTGTCTTCATTTAATTAAATATTAAAATTTGAGTTTTTACTCATAAAAGTTAAAATTAAAAAAAATAATTATAATTTATTTAATTTCTATTAGGTAAACAATTTAATTAATCAATTACAAATAGTTACATATTATATTGAAAACGATGTAAATAATTCAACTAACTTAACACTTTCTTTGCCACCAGCTCGGCATGAGCACCATGTTCTCCAAGAAAGCGGATTTCTCGGATCTCCTGGTCAACGATATACCCTTTAAGGTCGACATAGTAACCCAGAAAGCCTACATAGATATCAATGAGCAGGGAGTTTCAGCCGCAGATTCCATCAGTAAGTGTAACAAGTGTGCCATGGCCCTCACATTTACGATGTAGAGTAGTTTCACCATTATCAGATCCTCGGGTACAGAATGGTTCACACTGACCTCGCTCAAAAATACGTTAATTTATTTAAGGATATATTAAGTAATTTTGAAATTATGAGTAAAGCCATAACCGTCCAAGCCATAACAGCCGCCTTCGTGGTCAAAAGGTCAGCATACTTTTCCATTTTTATAAATTTATTTTATCAGGTTCTCCATAAAACATTTATACACCAGAATATTATGGAGAAGATTACAAAATTTAAAGAAAAAAGAGTATGGGGGGCAGTTTCACTATCTTGTGACGTATGTCAGGTGTATGTGACATTGAAGGTGACATTGAAGATGTCGATGCTCAATACAGATTCATTTAGCAGTTGAATTGCTCTGTTTAATGGCACATTTTGATAGGAAGAAGTTCTAGCTTTCGGAGCATAAAAAAGTGCGTGGGATCCCCCACGAGTGAACGCGTCGGATACATATAAGTTAATCTCCTTCAACATGGGCGGATTCAGTATAATGCCGGAGATATTTATAATAAAAATATTTTTCGGCTGGCTTCTAATGTATTAAGATCGAGCATTCCTGATAAGAACAACGATGGACACAGGAATGGGTAGTATGTATATTCCCTCATATGCAGGTAACGCATAAACCTTTTTTAAAATTCTTTCTATTTCTAGAATATGGTTTGTTCAGAGGGGGTCCAAATAATGGAGCTATATTCCAAGATGCTGCGGACAAGTGCTTCATATGTTCTCCGTATTGCAATTGCATTAGTAAATTATCTCGCATTACGAAGAATAAATCCAAGCATTTTGTTGGCGCGGGAGACAATGTCAGATATGTGGGATTTGAAAGAGAGATTTGCTTCAAAAATCATGCCAAGGCGCAAGGTCTCGAATCTCGTTTTTGCGTGTCAATATAATTTTATTAATGTGGTATGGGAATAGAAATGTGTCTTTGGATCTTGTAAATGTAACGACACTGCATTTCTGGATGCTAAAGGGTAAGTTATTCAATTCGGACCATTTGAAAAGAGAATCAAGATCATTCTGCAGTGGATGAAGACTCTTGAGGAGGCCAAGACCCACCAGGGGCTGCAGAGCCAAGAGTGATAATGATAGAAAATACTATTTAATTCTATCAACTTCAATTTGGGAGGCGGGAATGGATACCGCCGCTCCGGGAACCTTTATCGAATAAACAACACCTCTGCCATAGGTCAACCCAAATGATTCGCTACGTTTGGTGATTAAGCAGGGGTGCCCGGGTTCATGGGGTGAGGTTCGTCTAGGTCTTGAAGGTGGATGACCAAGACACAATGAACCCAAGATTCCTACCTTATACCCTTTTCCTTCCCAGAACTCTCCTTTCCTTCCTTTCCTTAAAAAAAAAAACCCTCCACACAGCATCTTCAAAGATGACAAAGACCCTGAGAGAAATTATTTTCCTCAAGGCCTCCTGTGTAAAATTAATGTAAAAAAAGTACCCTTTAATAAAATAATTTTTTTTTGAGCGAGGTCAATGCGAACCATCCTGTACCCGAGGATCTTATAATGGTGAAACTTTTCTACTTGTTTACCCTTTTATTGACAATATTTTAGACGTTCTATATTTAAAATACGAATTATACATAATAATACGTTACGTTGGTACGATCTAACTCCTTTTAATAAATTGATCGTTTTTCTGTGTAACAACACCGCAACAATTTATATTACTTTATTTGTCTTAGTTCTTAGATCAGTCGATTTAGGGAAAATGCGGTATACCTAATTACCGAACCAAAAGGGATATGCAGAGAGGATGTGCCACCTTACTTGTCTATATATTGTATATACCAGCGAACAATTACAACAAATCAACACTTTATAAAGTCGTTTGATATTCATACAAATTTATTTTTAAGGGTATTTTTGAAGTCGATTTTACGTTTGAAATCATCAATCATCATCAAACAGTATTAACACCCTTGCATCTGCGTGGTTGAATTTCAGAACCCGACTTCGATTGCATATCTGACGCCACGCCTTACGCGCCGCGCCACAAATGACATCTGTGAAACTCAAGCAAAGCTACCGTTGTAATTCGGTTTTTAACTCAAGAATCTGTCAAAAGATGTCGCTACTTCCGTCAGCAGCTCGCATGTGGAAGTTTACTCCCTAGGTATATGTACTACGGATTTATAGAATAAAAGTATCTTTCCGGATGTGGAAAAATGATACTTGACGATTTGAGTAATAGTATCACGCGGCTATATGCTATATATTAAATATGACGTCATTACGTGTCTCGGTTACTTCGTATCGGTTACTTTGTCTCGGAGACTAGCTGTCACTGGATCACAGCGGGTCCGAGGAACGGGCTTTTTTCGGAACAAATTCCTATCGGATTTATAAAATGGTCACCAACACTCAAACTGGACGAAGCCGAACTAGGGACACGATATCGAATAGAAAGTATCGATACTATACTCATGAGTAGTATCGGAAAAAAGTATCGTACTCGCAAAAGTATTGAAACAAAAGTATCGATACTTCAAGTATCGAGTACATTTCATAAGGAGCTTGATTTCCAGTTCTGACCTTCAAATTCAAGAATTTGAAAATATTCTGATCCTGGGGGGGGGGAGGGTGGATACGTAGTTAGCCCAATACGGGTCAAAAAGGCCAAAATTTTTAAAGGTATCGATACCTGCCAAAAAGTACTCATTGAGTAAAAGTATCGAATACAAAGTATCGATTACAAAAGTATCGGTATCGAAAGAAAGTACTCGATACCACAAAGTATCGATACTTTTTTCGTGTCCCTAAGCCGAACTAAAAGCCGCCCGCATGGCCTAGCAGCAAAAGCCTGCGTAGCGGATTTTTAACTGCTAGTTAAATAACACACAAAAAATATTATTTTGTAGTAAGTCGGCGGACCAGCTGTCAGGTCCCCGTGTGTTCTAATGTAAAAACAGAAGTATGAAAACAAGTACTGACATTCTACATTATTAGGTAATGGTAAAACTTTAAATTTTATCTTGTTGACTGCTGGTGGACTTTAAGGATTACAACTTGAAGATCTTCAAATAGGGAATAATTACAGCCTTTAGTAGACTGGCTGGCGGAGTAGACAGGGTGGGAGTAAGCAGGATGGGAGTAGGCAGAATGGGAGTAAGCAGGATGGGAGTAGGCAGGATGGGAGTAAGCAGGATGGGAGTAGGCAGGATGGGAGTAGGCAGGATGGGAGTAAGCAGGATGGGAGTAGGCAGGATGGGAGTAAGCAGGATGGGAGTAGGCAGGATGGGAGTAAGCAGGATGGGAGTAGGCAGGATGGGAGTAAGCAGGACGGGAGTAAGCAGGACGGGAGTGAGCAGGAGGAGGCGAGCATGACTTTTGGATTCTGATTTAATACATGTTTTTCATTATTCCAGTTCTGATGATTGATCACGTCAGTAAAAATCACGATAACTTGTTCTTTGCTGATCATCCATTCTGTTACGGACTGGTCAATAGTGATGGACAAATCGTCCTCTCCGGGCATTTCACCGGCAAACAATGAGCGTAAGTTATATTGACATTTTTATTGTTAAAACACATATTTCATTACACCTCGCCATAAAGTAAATTCATTATTATCAAAATGCTTGTTATCGAACGTATTTTATTTAGTGACCGACCGAAAATTCGGTTTCGGCAAAAAAATCTAGTTTCGACATAAATTTGCGTTCGTGAATTACCGCGCGTCGTTCTGCTGACTTCCGGCAAATTCGTGGCTAGTGTGTCACCCGCCATCATAAGCCGAATTAGCGGAGCAATTATTGCAACGTAATGCCGACATATCTACATCTTAGATACGTCGGCATTATTATGACATACTAAATCTTAGACAAACGTCAATACTTCCAACTCCAAAATGTAAAAAAAATAGGACAACTAAATCATAAATATCTCAGTGTATTTTTTTTTTAATTTACTACCAGAAAAATTTAGAAACATGAATACTAATATAAAAGAATTTAAAACTCACCTTAAAAATTATACTGAAAACTTGAACTGAATCATGTCAAATAAAACCAATGCGATAACACACCTCCCCCCCACACATACAAGCCCTGCTTATTTATGGGGGTACATCAAATACATCTATTATGTAATTAATTATTGTATATAATTTGTTTGTAATACATGTATCTTTTTATTACGAATAAAAAATATATATACATGGTTATTGGAACAGTAGTCCATATCCTATCATGAGAAAAGCGATCTTAAGGCGACACATTACCTCGTTTATCGAGGTTTTGCCCGAGGCTCACATTTTAATTTATTTCGGCGAATTCGTAATTGAATTATCATTTTTTTTTCATGCCACTCAAAGGATGCGACAAATATATGTTTAGATTAATAAAAGCAGTTCGTTACCATAAATATTTTTTACATACAACGCCTTGAAAAAAATGTAACACGTTGTACAACTACAACTTTAACGGTAAGGCCAATTTTATTTTTCTATGTTAAGAATTCATATCTTCCTGACGGTTTTGTTGAAAAACATCTTAGATTTTTTTAATATCTTCATCAGAATTAATTAAAATCTACCACTCGGAAAAATCCAATTTCTGGCATTATAAAAGATACTCCACCGTAGTTCCTTCAAAACGCCGCAGTGCCCGCCATTATTTTTACGTGCAGAGCGAGAAGCACTTAAACAGGACGTATGCGCGGCCCATTTCGGCCAGTTTCATACAAATCTTAAATTTGGATTTGAGATCAAAATACAAATATGTAGTACGGACGTGAGAAAAACTCACCCTTGTTAAATCTTAAAAAAATGTTAGATAAACCATTAAAAATGAACTATTTTTAATAAAACACGAAATAAAGGGAATATTTCTGTTTAAAAAAAAATATTTGAATATAATTGAAATTATTTCAAGGCAGTGAATTCAAATACCAGCAATATCCTTCTTACTCTCAAATTTGGAGACTCAATTTTGGTACTTTTTGTAAATGATTTCGTCAAAATATACTATATTTGCTACGGAAGATTACAAAAAATATGGTTTGGTAAAAAAAAAATATTAAAATTTTCAAAACTTTGAAGTGAATCCGGAGGAAAAGGATCGTATCGGAAATTTGAAATTTTTTTAACACGTTGTTTTGAACCCATTTGGCACCCTTTTATCGCTCTAAGAATTATTTAAAAATAACATTTTTGTTAAATGCCCCACCTTAACGTACAATGCAAAAGAATAATTATATTATTTTTTAACTTTAAGATTTATTTATTGAAAGCCATGATATTGCGGATTAATCGAATATTTCTTTTAAATTATCGGAGAAAACATGAGATTCACAATCACTGTTTAATCTTGGTATACTCCAATTAATGTGTCATCATCACCAACTGTTGTAGCAAATCCACAATGTTTTTGATGCATTATAAAGATAACTAACCATTACGCCGTTTCCCCGCAGGGGTAGGCAGAAAGGACGGACCGCCAAACAACTTGGTCTTGGCACACACTCTTTGCCTCACTCACATTCATACATCGTCTTGTACATACTCTTTTATTGTTCTGATTTTTGACATGGCCCGACTCAAGTATCTGATTCACTTGATCGTGAATCCTCCCCCTTATAAAGCAGTTTTCCTAAATGCACATTTTTTCTTTTTCAGGATAAACGGTTTCCGCCAATATTTCCACATCAGATCCCACAAGACTCCGTACCGATCACCCATTCATCTGCGCTATCAGAAATGACTAATCGGACATCCTTTTCGTTGGGACAATTACATTTTCTTCTGTATTTCTGCAATTTGGCTAAAATGGAATTACTTTTAATAAACTGCATATTAATAAATACTACATAATTATATAACTTGTTTTATTATTATTGATTCCAAACAAAAACTATGCTGGGATGAATGATGAATGTAACGTTCATAATTACAAAGGTGATACTTTATTTATTTATTTATTTTACGCCTATTTAGGCCTTTACATATACATAACAATATTTAAGAAATTACTTACTAGAATTCGAAATGTACTCTTTCGTGAATGGCGCTAGTTTCATTATTTTAGAAAAAAATTTGAGTCTAATAAATGGTTTGCGCCCGTATATAATATATGCAATATAAATATGAATAAACAGTTTTGTCCATAAACAAACTCAATTATTTCAACAATTTATTGTAGTGATTTAAATAGATAATTAGTTTCAATAATACAAAAAAAAATCAATAACTGTATGCAAATAGGTTAGAGGTAGTGTTTTGTGAACAGGAGAAACTGTGAAACAATCCAATGTTGTATTTGTTAGCCTTTCTGGAAAGAATTGAGTTTATTCATGCGTATGTATGGACTCAATCAATTAATTAATCTTAAGAGGAAAGTATGCGCGGCACATTTTGGCCAATTTCATACAAACCTTAGATTTTGATTTGAGATCAAAATACTCACAAATAATTGCCCAAGTTGCCTCTAAAATCATGAAACACTAAAATCTTTAATGGCCTATATCTTATAATGTAAATCAAAAATAAATATAGTAGCTCACATCCGTACTAGATATTTGACATACCTTTTGATTACAAAAATAATTTTTCAGTTTGATAGGGTATTTTGTTCTCAAATCCAAATTTAAGATTTGTATGAGACTGGCCGAAATGGGCCGCGCATACGTTCCAGTTAATATTTTAAAACATAACTTGCAAAAAGTATTTTTCCAAAAATAGTTCAACTAGCGCCATCAACGCGAAAGCAGACTACAAATTATTTTAGGTATCACCTTAACATTAATATTCACAAAATACTTATAAAAATTCACTGCTTTTTTCAAAAATTTACAAAATAAGGGATTGAGGTCTTCACCAGGCAGTGGTCTGACGATCCTAAAGCCGCTGTGATATCTATCTTGTAACCGTGTAGCACAGTGGTTAAAAATAGGTCTAACTATCTAACTAAAATTGGAATGGTAAATTTGGACATCAGGAATCCTTGTACGCTCCTGAACCAATTGCTGTTATTTAACGTATCGTTATATTCTGAACACAACATTGGTTTAAATTAAATCTGTATGCGGGAATTTGAAAACTACACTCAGAACATGAAAATGGTTTTACTTTGATTATGGCAGCAAATTAAATACAACAATTATAACTGCATTTCTAAAAAGAGAATGATTTCCTTCGAAATGGGTCAGCACACGAATCCACAACTGGAATTTTATCGTTACATTCTGAGCACAAAACTGGTTTTAAATAAGAGTAAATCTGCAAGCTAGTCCCCAGCTTTAAAAAGTATTGCTCCATGATATGCGTATGGTTTTACTACGAATAACGAGTTTTGCAGCGTATCGTTTGAAACAAAATTTTTAACTCCCGTCGAAACATTAGAACGGTTTTCATGTCAGTAGATTAATCCGCTACTGGGATTTGAGACCAATCATTTGAAATATGAAACCGGAAGTGAATCTGCATGCGATTCAACAGCTTTAATTCATACTACATCCAGAACACGAAAATGGTTTTCCTTGCATTTTTGCACTTGGAACGCATAGATGGAAGGATGGTTTCCTTCGAAATGCGTCAGCAGATGAATCCGCAACTGGAATTTGCATTATGAACACAAGAGTGATTTTAATTTAGGAATGAATCTGCGAAGGAGTCCAATAGTCCACCTGCTTACATTATATTGTACTTAGAGCACGTCAATGGTTTTTTTGCATTTTACAACTCATTTATTGACTGCAACAAATTTTTTATGATTTAAATTTTTTTTACTATTTACAATAATTTATGCGGAACGTTTAAATTATTTAAAATGCTAAAGTAAACTTTTTCATGGTAGAAGTGTGGCAATATTTAAAAAAAGCGAATTTTTTTTCCTTTGTAAGTTGTCATCAATACTGAAAAAAAATCAATTTTTTATTTCCCTATCGCACAATAATAATAAATTAAAATAAAATTAAAAGATTATGTTACACAACGTATGTATTTGTGTCTAAGCTAATTTATAGTAACATGGGTGCGTACGTAAGTACGTAAGCACAACTCTGGGTTTAGTAAGAGTAAATTTAAAACGTATCTGTGTACACGGTAAAAGAAAACCGATCTCGCTTTCTGAGGGTAATTTTTTATGTTGCTTTTAGCAGGCCGCACCAAAAGTGCTCGCCGGCTGCACCAAAAAGCTTCGCGGGCCGCAGGTTCCCCGCCCCTGGTCTGTAGAGATGGACACCTCCTTTGGGTCTGAACTTGGTGAAGCCCGGGTAGTCCAAATAGGACGCGTCTAGAGGCTCGGCTATCTGGGTTTCAGAGCGGTAGAGAAGGTTGGGACCTTGTGAGAGAAGGTGGTGATGTATGGGGTTTAAATTTGTGTGCAGGCCGCAAATGTTTGCGAAATTCACCAACAGTATTGGCCCGCACCGGGGACGCATTCTACTCGCCGCTGTAGGGATGTTGATTGTTTGTTGTTCTGTATTCATGATTTTATTGTTTTTTTTGCTGTAAGGAAATGAGGGGAAAGAAGGTCTGGGATGGAAAAGGTACGAGAGATGGGCAGGAAGCTGGAGATCTGAGTGTCGGGGAGTGATGGACGTATGAAGCAAACCCATCCAGTGCGGTGCAAGGCGACAGGAGTCGGGCTGGAAATCCAATGCATCCCAAACGCTTCTGCTGGGTCCCCTCCTGTTACGAGCCAGCGCAACAGCAGCGACGGGGTTTTTGCATTCATTGACGGGGCTGAGAGTCGGACTTTTGTACTACCGAGCGACCCGGATAGCGGTTACCGGTTGTAAGGGGTCTCCTTCAACCAGCTTTCCCAATCCTGTCCGCCACGCAGGTGGGCCGACGCACCCACCACCAAGATCCGTACAAACATTACCCCAAGAACTCGGGCGCCCCTGCTAAGTTTTGTGACGTAGCGAACCACTTGGAGTGACCTGTGGCAGAGGTGTCATAGGTCATCCAATAAATGGTTCCCAGGGCGGCGGTACCCATATTCGACTTCCATATTGTAGGCTTTTTATTGAGAATATAAATAAGAAAATAACGGTATCTAAATAAAGCTAACGGCACCTTTAATGCTTTATACAAAACAATGCTTTTATTTATTTTGGTTATATAAAATACTTATACCTACACAAACTGCAAAAATGTAAAACGTTGATTTCCCGAAAATTAATAAATAAAATAAACATGTTCAATGCACTCTACTCCTTGAACGCATTTTTGGAAACAATGAAAATAATATGCCTTTCCAAAATAATTTTTCTCAGATTTTACCCGGTTTACAACCCAGAACAAAAAAATCTCGTAATTTTTCTGATGAATTATATCCAAATTTACAATTAATCGACAAAGTTTTTAAAATAACTGCGAAATCCATTATTGACTATATATATTTTCCTATTCTACTGTTTTTCACCATAAAAGTACTGTTTCTGTATTATTTTCAACTTTTGCATATCACAATGTTGGTAGGTATCTTATATGTCGTTACATGTATGATGTTGCTACGCTAATGCGTTTATGGTTATTTCATTTATTGTTGTTGTGGAACAAATCTCCTGCTGACAAGCTACTTGCAGTAGCTTAGCGGGTACAAATTCCCATTGTATGTATTTTTTATACAATAAAAAAAAACTCGTTATCCCCCTGTCTCGCTGAATAAAATTGCGATCTCTCTTCGAAAAAAACATATAGACATAAATAAAATACAATAATCATTTAGTTTAGATATTAAATCCTCTAATTTTACATCATTTATCTTTTTAGGTATACACAAATTTACCAAAAAGTTTAAAACTATCATTTTCAAATGCATTAAGAAAAACAGCCTATTTTTCACAACTGTTGCGTATTTATCATCATTCAAGAGGAGATTCTGCTCGAGGTGGACCTTGAAATTCTACTTTTAATCTTTCATTAAAAGACGCGGCTTGATAATATTGTTAATTGAAACTTCCCGCTAAGTTGTGGCACCTTAGAAAGACAAGGCACGATTAGGTGAACCAAATACCTTACTGGCCTTACCTTTACACCTTTATCTGAGTACGAGAAACAGGCTACTAACGTTATCATTAACATTATCACATTCACTCATCATATTTAATAAATAGTGTGTGTGTGTGTCTTAAAGGCGAATGCGTTTGCCTACTGCGTGGAGGGCCAGATCAGGAAAGACTGGTTGAGGGAGACCTAACCTAGACTCGTTCGGAGGGATGGATTCATACGTCCGTCACTCCTGGACACTTTGACCTCAGATTCCAAGGCACCTGTCATACCTTTTCCCTTCCCAGAACTTCCTCTCCTTTTTTTACCTTAAAATACCTTCCACACGGCATACTGAAAGATGACATAGGCCCCGAGAGATTTTTTCCCTCAGGGTCTCCTCTGTTTGGAGTCAAAAAGGTATCTAAGTAGCCATTTAACCGCGGAGGCTGGCAGTTTTGACACGGCAAAATAATCTTCTAAATTTCTTCTACTTTTCCGCCTCTGACGTTATTAGGTTCTCTGGATTGTGCCTTGTATTCCAGGACGTTCCCAAATTCTTTCTCCGTCATTCTTGCGTCATTATGTTCTCCTGTTCATTTTTTTCTTAATATCCAGCCCACAAGAATAAACCACCCAAGCGTCTCTTTCTTAGTGTTATTCACCACAGACAACAGCCTCGAGTTATTTTCGGATCACATCATTCGTAAATCGGTCAAACATGGATTTACCACATCTATGCCTATGCATGAAGAGAAAATCTTTTTATGTATAAATCAAATTGTGTTTGGCTATCGAAAGGTCATTGACTGGATTTACATTCAAATAATACTGTTACCCTATCTATCTGCTCATGTGTGATATATATTTCAACATTAAAGGCCTCCGTGGTTGAGGGATAAGGCACTCAACTAGCAATCCGAAGGTTATTTCAAAGCTATTCACGATTTAATCATTATTTAAAATGAAATAAGGTATATTTGCGGCACGTTGTAGAATAGAGATTCTCAGCATCGCCCTAGTGTAAGACCACCATTCAGAATTGAAACGTTGCTTGAAATGGTGTCGGGCCACATCAAGGGTTAGAATAACAGAAAGGTATGGATGAATGTGAATGAAGCAAGTGGTGTATGCCAAGACCGAGTGGTTTTTCTGTCCATCCTATAAGTTTATCAGGAAAGTAGGCAGATAGACTTTCGATAAAGTACTTCCACAAAATGCGCTTTGTCCACAAATTTTCAGGGGAAAAGTCCCAATTTTGACTACTACACAATGTGCCTTCTGTTAGTTTCAAAATTCAGAGGTCAAGTGATATAACACACATTTCTTCTAAATTACAATTTTTTAAAGTTATTTAATCAAAATAATAATAGATAACATCCCAAAGTATCCATGTTCATAATTTCACAGTTAAATCTTTAAAAAAATCTTTTTTTTTTTTTTACTTCTTTGTCAACAAAAACAATTGTGCGCCATCTTCAGCTCGGCATGATTTTATGGCTTGACTCTCTTTACGTATATGGTGATGATATTTACGATGACTGATTACATTATAGTAACAGAAATACTGATAATTTTCTTTCTTTATGATCGTGACAAAAAGAAGCAATCATATTAAATCAACAAACCAACCATTTTAAATCAGGGATGGAAAACTTCCGATTCGCAGGTCTTCCGCGAACCTTCTGACCATTTGGTTTGATCCGCGAGTACTTCTGTAAGGTGATTCTGTATCTTTAGCGTTAAGAGAAAATTAACACAAAAAGGCAAAATCCGAAGGCGTCCGTCGCGCATTATCGGCTGTCGAAATTCTGTGACTTTCTATGGCTTGTCCATGCCTGTCATTTATTAAATTACAGTTAAATGGATTAACTACCTACTTAAAAAGATGAATTATTTTTTAAAGTTTTTAAAACTATTTGAAAAAACCCTAATAGGCGTTCACAATTTTTTTTTTAATTGCCGGCAACCCGGGCGTTTATTACAGTAACAATATAATACAAGAAAAGTCTGTAACCCGTCTCACTAGACGATGTCTGTTCTGAGACGGGTACATAAATATGCGTGCATGAACATATTAATACACAATTAATATGTAATGACTCTCCGTTTGCAGTATTATTTTGACATCTCTAACGAGCATTATGCGGCAAAGCGCGCTGTCATTTCTGGCGAAGGAACCACTTGGTGGTTGCATGTAGGAGCCTTAACCCGTTTAATCACAGTACACCATATTTGTCCCAGCTCACATAGGTCTTATAGAAATCGTTGTGTTGTTGTGCCTTCCTTAAAATCAGAGTGAGAAGTATTGGAAAGAAAAACAACACTCTTTATAATCAAATCTAATATTTAATCACAAAATAATTAAAATGTACACTTTTATGAAACCAAAATTAGAGAAAAAAAATAAAGAACATTGGGAATTATTTTTACATAAATCGAAAAAAAGGGAGGTGACAATAACGTTTCTAATTTATTTGTCTAATAAAATATGTGTGTGTTTTTATTTTTTTTCTCTATCAATAATTTTAGTTAGAGAAATAAAAAGTGTGCCATTTTTAAAACTTTTTAAAGCTTGCAAATAAATTACATGGTTCTTTATAATAACAAAATTTGAAAGCTTATTTTATTACATTTTTATACACACAAATATTACATTTATTTGGATTTTATTGCAAAGCGGAAGTATTTTTACCTACTGAAAAAATACGCTCAACTTTTGAAGGGTTAGCACAAGTGCAGAATTTAGCTTGCTAGCGCGATACGGAATACTGCTTTTAAGAAAAATGTCAAAACATGTAGCAAACGGCCGTTTTTACACGTGTACTGTCACAATTGCAAAATATACAGAATCGGTCTGCAATAACAAACGCAGAAACAAAATATACAGAATCACCCTTGTGGTCCGCCTGCAAAAACAAACGCAGAAATAAAAGATACAGAATCAGCCTTGTGGTCCACCTGTAATAATAAACCCGGAAAAAAAAGATACAAATCACCCTTGTGGTCCGCCTGCAATAATAAACGCGGAAACAAAAGATACGGAATCACCCTTGAAGTCCACCTGCAATACTCGAAATTCAATAAATTTGGAAGAAATGGATGTTTGCGCTTAGAGCACCATTTGCACAGGTCAATAATTTTAAAGAGACTCCTGCTTGAGTAGTGGTGCACTGGATGGCTCAAAAACTAATTTAATCAATAATTTATTTATACATGTATATATTTTTTTAAGAATTGAAAAATGAAACAATAAAGATCATTGTCTAAATTTAAATCTAATTTTAAAGTTTATTCACAACGTCGCTACGGACCAAATTTCTATGGGCATTTGCAGGGTAAGAGAGGACTGCGAAAAACTGTTCCAAACTAGTACGAAAAACTTTTTTCAAACTTTCAATACTATCGGTGTGCAAAGTTGTGTTTCGCAGTTTGTTAAAGTTGACCTTTTCTAAAAAAAATAAAAAAGTTCCAATTTACTTTCCGATCTCACACTTAATGAACCAATCCAATCCAATAATCCAGTTTTAATTTTAATTTTTAAATGTCGATCCAGAAAATGATATTTTTAAATTCCGTGAAATTAAAAAATATAATTAATTTATTCTTTTTGTAGACATCCACATAAAAAAATAATTTAATGTTCCATGAAATTATAATCTTGTAGATTAATTGTTTTTGAATCATTTCGAAACTTGATAACGACACCTTTATGAGTTTTAAAATCAATATCTCATAATGAAATAAAACAATTACTTTCTTTGTATCCACTATTTTTTTATACCGTATAAAATTAAACTGATCAAAAAATAGATTGTGTCAACACATATATAGATAGGAGTACGTAAGGAATACAGAAAGAGACAAAACATAAAATAAAAAACCAAACCCCAAATTCTTAATAATCAATTCAATGTGTCCAGAACCCCATATTAGGGATATATCCCATAAACTCGTAAATACCTCATTATCCCTTAAGATGAAGCTACACGCGAAATCCTATTTAAAGTAATCTTTACGACGAATCGGTTTACATTATGAACATCAAAAAGTATGCTACGAATCAATTGAAGATTTAACTAGCTTTTCTATGTATTGGAATAACAATAAAATTATTTCTTCAAATTTTGCAAATTCACTTTGTGGCACCATTTTATTAATGAAATAATTAAAAACACTTTGTTTTTACCACAATAAACTTTATTTAAAAGTCAACATGTTTCAAGAACGATGTTCTCTTCATCAGGACATAAAATGTACTAAAACTACAATGTACTACACTAAATGTACTACATTTGAGATGTCTAAATAGCAATAATTATTCGGAATTTGCTAACAATCTAATTGAATTTAACCATTCATTTGATATAAATACTGGTTTTAAAATTTTACACACTAACGTTAGTGGTTTTCACTTAGATCTTTTAGAAATATTAGAAATTAGGAAAAATGTCAATAGAAATTTAAATATTATTAACAATCAAATTAATTTTGTGAGTAACCCTATCTTAAACATATTTCCAATGTAATTTTTTGTCTTTGTTCTTCTAAGCACTCCTTTTCCACCGCCCCCCCCTGCCCCTTGTTGATCTTCTAAGCACCTCCCCTTTCCACCTCTCTCCTCCTCCACTACTTCCATTTCTACCCACGCCGTTCTATGTTCGATCATTTAGTTTTAGTACATTTTATGTCCTGATGAAGAGAACATCGTTCTTGAAACATGTTGACTTTTAAATAAAGTTTATTGTGGTAAAAACAAAGTGTTTTTAATTATTTCATTAATAAAATTATTATTTACATCTCAAAAAATATAAGCGTAAAATAATAAAAAAATGTTTTTGCATCACTTAACTATGAAGTAATATAAGAAACATTTTTTTTAAATACCCCTTTATGGCTTAGACTATTTTTGAGGTTTTGTATGTTTCAACTTTTTTTCATTCTTATAAAATTTTGCACAAAATAAATAAAAACCACTTTTTCGCTTACTTGCCTCGATTTTAAATTTTGAAGGCATGAGAATCGAAATATTCCTAGCGTTTTTATTCACCTTAATCATCTGTTCATGTGACGTTTTGTCCCTGTAGTCCTGTAGATATAATATGGTAAAGCATTATGTACACATCTGCCTCTTTCTCTTTTTGCGTTTATTTATGTACTAGCTTTTCCCCGCGGCTTCGCTCGCATGGTATTACGGGAAATTACTGAAGCGCTTGCACTTATCAATTATCTCCCCTCCACCCCACCCCTATCCCCTCCCGCATTCCACATATTCATTCCCTTACATTCAGTTTTCAAACATCTCACCTACCACCTAAATTTCATAATGCTATAGCTCAAAGAAAAAAAGAATTATTTATCCAATTTTGCTCATTCGTTCGGAATTTATGTGCTTACAAACATTTCAGATGTTTATTTTTATTTAAATATTTGGAAGTTCGTTAATAAAATAAAAAAAATACTCTATTTATCATTCAGTCTTTATAATCGTTACGAATTATAATTTTAATATAGGAACTCTCATCTGACATTTATTCCAAGCTTGTCCAAAAAAAAAACTAATTCTAATATTTGAATTTTCTGCAGTAGTAGCTGACCAGTAGACTGAGTACCTACCAGCATAGAGCCCAAAAATATATCAACATTGTTTCCATGGAAAAGATTTTTTTCTGACGTTAGCAAAAGCTCGCTTTTGTTAGCGACAGAAAACGCATAACAAATATAATATATTAATATTTATAATTTCATAACGCTAGAGCTTACCATCATATACAACCTGTAGTCTGCGCATATAATTTAGCTTTATATTGGTGAAAGAATTATTAAAGTCTTTATATTGTGTTATGCGTGAAAAGGTCATAAACAAACTCGAGCAGTTTCGCATTTATAATATTAGTATGGATGTGTATTTAAGCTCACACAATGAATTTTTTGATCAATTTAGTTTTCTAATCATCTGAAGATGCTTGTGTCAAGCGGAACCAGTTTACATTAAAAAAATAATTAAATAAATCATGAATACAAAACAAAGTAATTGTTTTATTTCTTTTAATATGTCAAACCATAAAGTGACTGCTTTCTACCAAAGTACAATATTTTTTAGTTAATTTTTAAAATTTATTTATTTGTTTTTCAATAAATTGGTTATTTACCAGCAGACAATTTTTAATTTTCTCACGAGTGAAGATAGGGGAACAATATCACCATCCGGCTGGGTAGCGTTGTAAGGCGGGTCAAGGGCTGTAGGAAAGGATTTATTAATGCGAACTTTGAAGAAGCCAAACAGCATGAAGTAAGTAAAACAGATGATGGAAAGTGCACAGAGGATCCATGGCGTTAGTTCTTTGGAGCAAGCTCCATTGAAATTCACGTAGAACAGACTCACGTACCTACAATTCATATTATATAGGTATTGTGAGTCAGATGCACCCCCTTTTGTGAATTCTATACGCACTCATAGAATTTACAGAAACATAATTTGTAATATTAACCTATTTTACCCTAATTCTTTTCTGTATGTTTTTGGAATTCGGAGTTGATTTTGACTTTAAAAATCATTTTTTGTAATATGTAGATAATTGATAATACATTTGAAAAATATAGAATGACATGATTAGTAAAATAATAAAGCAGATGTTTGAGTATTTTCACGTTAATGTTTGAAAAGTTCCGGCCCACAGTTTGACAGTCCGAGTGGCCGCTGGAGGAGAGGAATATATATTCCCTCGGAAATGACATCTCCTCAGTCGTGTTCCAGCAGACAGCCACGATGGCAACCTTCAGCAACATGATTTCTGGTAAGAAAACTCTAATCTGCCATATTATATGATAATTTATTATGTTTTCTTGTATTGTGTTTTCTTTTTACTATTACTTTAAATTAACCATAACAAATAATAAGAGTGACGATCATACTAGTATCAAAGATTAATCGTACAAAATATTAATAAAAAAATACGATATTTATTTATTTATTTAAGGAACATAAACAGTCTTAGTAATATAATAAACATGAGGGGATGATAAAAAACAGACCAATTATTAATGTTCACAGATAGGTATTTAGAAACAAGACTTACTAAATGTAAACTAGAATATTTTAGAAAAATTAAGAAAGGAAAACAGAACTCAGCAGCAATTAAAAAAATAATAATAATAGTACAAATCTGAATTCAACAAATGATAAACCAATACACAACAATAAAATAAGTCTGATTATAACTAAAACAATAGGTATTTGGTTTGGAAAGGGTAAGGGGAGGAGAGGGATAAGGGAAAATTAAGGGAAAGTTGCCACGCAAGTAATATAAAAATATTAGATACAATTAATTAATATTCATGAATATGTGTTATTCGCACCTAGAATGTTATACAGTGAAGTTCTGTAGCGACAGTAACTAGCAGTAAATACGTCGGCACGTTTGTCTATATTTGCAAATTTGTTGTTATAGTAGTTACATGTCAATATGTCGGTGATATTTCAATTGAATGCCCCCTCATGACGTCCACGGGAGGAAACTCGTAAAATTCGCGAAATTTTGACTTTGACGAAATATTTTGTGGGTTTATTTTATGCTATCGTATATAATATTTACAGAAACACATTCCTTGAACAATAAACTATGCCTAAAAAACAACATTACTTCCGTTTATTTTAACTTTTTCATGAGAACGACGCTACCGAATTTGACAGCTCAAATGCCGCGAAATATCTCGGCCCGAGGGCATAGAGAATTCCATAGAAATTATTCCACTTCCCTAGATGTGTTCACGGTATTTTATACCTTAATAACAAGAATGCCCCAAGCGATTCTGACCTTGTCCTTTATAAATTTTCTTTATACATAAGGATTAAAATCGCATTCTCAAATTTTTTTTCGAAAGTTTTGTTCTGACCGCGCCGGCACGCAATCGCCACATAACGAGATTATAAAAAAACAAGCAATTCCGTGAGATTTGAAAAAGGTACGGGATTTGAAAACCCTAATCCTAACGTAGATGCTGATCAATCAAGGCAAATAATTGCGTGACTAGAAGAACCCGATCTTGGACAAGACTGAATTAGTATTTTATGATTGTTTTTAGGTTGGGCTGTAGTTGAGAAGCAGATTAATTTTCCAGGACTAGAGTAAGGAGATAATCGTTCAACCAATTCTTTATAAAGCATTTTTTTTTACATTAACTCCACACAGGAGGCCCCGAGGAAAATAATTTCCCTCAGGGCCTATGTCTTCTGGGATGCTGTGTGGAGGGTCTTTTTGAGGAGTGGGAGGAATGAACATTGGTCTTGAAGAGAACCATGTTGTAGGAGGAAGGAAACACAGAGGCCGGAAAATCGTTTGAACTCAAGAAAGAGTTGAAAAAACGACCCGTTCTCATGTGACAAATGTCAACATATATTGGGCGCGTGTTTGGCGTGTCTCCCGACTATGCACCGGTGCCGAAACCTATATAGTTTTGAACTCTGTCGAATGTTCCTTAATGTTATGCAATGTTTGTTTTTGTTCCAGTATTTCTTTGCCTTGCCTTCCTTGTGAGCTCTGGGAGCAGTGCCCCTTCTTTCACAGATATAGAATCGGAGCTGACCGAAAACATAAACTTATTTTCTTTGGATTTATTTAAGGTAATGTTATATCGAGACGAGACATCTCAAGGTTTGGTTTGTTATACCAATTATGAAATATCTTATGGTAGTTAACTATTTTGGAATATCAATTATTATGAAATATCTCATTGTGGTGATTCATTCTGGAACACTAATTATTATGAAATATTTCTTTATGTAGACTGTTCTGGAACGCCAATAAGGAACTCCAGTGAAAAATATTATGGCTTTAAAAAAATATGTTCATATAGACCAATAAACGCTGATTCTGATTATATAAGTTGTATTAAATAATATTTAACGTAGAGTTTTAAAAAAAATATTAAAAAGTTCATTTTAAAACAGTTCATTAAAACACCCTGTCAAGTTGGTATTATTGAATTTGTGAGGCGTGACGTCACCGCGTCCATAAAACGCTCCAATGCTGAAATTCAAAATGGCCGGCGATGATCAGCTGATTCCAGTTGCCTACAAAATTCATACTTCGGTTGGTCATGATGACGTCACACTAGGTTCGGTGGTTTTCGGGGGATCTTGAAACATTAAAACTTTGACATTTATTTTAACTATTAAAACTAACTATAAAAATAAATATGAAATTATTTAAGTTAGAAGGTCATTATTCATTTAAAAAAATAAAAAAAATTGGACTGGAGTTCCTTATTATGAAATATCTTATGGTGGTGAATTGTTCTGAAAAGCCAATCATGAAATATTTCACGGTAGTGAACTGTTCTGGAGCACCAATAATTATGGGTTATGAGATAATTTTTAAAATTTTATTATTATCATATTTATTTCTTGGCAATCCCGATAAGTTACAGAACTCATTTTAGGACGGGAAGAACTTACAATTCATAAGTGGGTGAAAATAGTTACAATTTTATTTAGGTATTTTGAAATTAAAAATATCAGTTTCTCATACAGTAAAGACGAAATATAAAAGGCAGGTTAAAAAGAACAAACAACAATAGAAAACAAATAAAGAAAAAAAGAACAGGGAAAGAACAAGGGAGAAAAAAAGAGAAAAGGAAACAAGATGGTACAGAACATTACAATAAAATTACACAGTTTCACCCTTAAACGTACTTAAAAATATTCTCTTAAACATAACTCTGAAAGTTTTTATTTTGCTATATCCCCTTGTGAATCTGGAAGCCAAATATACAGTGTGTATGGAAATATAGTTCAGAGATTTTATCCCATATTTTGTGGTAGATGTTTGATGAACGCGGATTTTATTGCTATTTCGAGTATTGGGTGTGTGGATGGCTCGATTACAAAGTGGCTTGATGTTAGTGAGAGTTGATTGTTGAGTAATTTGTAGGATGGTGCTTGTGATTTCATGTTCAGGAAGGATTGTGATTGGAGGAATACCGGAAACTGAATAGATGTCTCTGTCATGGGTGTATCATGGAAGTCCAAAATCATTTCTAAGAGCTTGGTTTTGAACAATCTGCAGATCAGCTATCAATTTCTTCGATGCAAAGCAGAGATGGGAGAGGTGTGAATATACCAAGGCATAGTACACTGGTGTTAGTAAAGGAATGGGTAGTAATCTTTGAAGTTTATATAGGTATGTAGGTAATGTTATGGAGGTAATGTATGTGGATAATTTTCTCCTTTCCATGATTTATGTGGTGATCCCACAAGAGTTGGAATAATCTACAACAAGACCCAAATATTTTGTACTCTTTGTCTTTTTGACCAACTTTGATATTGAGGCTATTTTTCTTGTTACCGGAAAGTATGTTATGGTTTTATTTATATTAAGAGTTAGGTCACGGCCGGCGTAGTCCAGCGGTAAGGCTCTTGACTAGCATTCCGAAGGTCGCGGGATCAATCCCGGCGTCGCAAATAAATTTTATTTGATTAATTTGTGTTATTTCAAAAAATAATAAATAGTATATTTGCGGCATGTTCCAGAGTGGAAGATACTCTCAGTATCGCCCTGGTATAAGACCACCATTCAGAATTGAAAAGTTGCTTGAAATGGCTTTGGCCGTGTTTGGTGACCAGATCTGAATGCCAGGCACTTCCCACTTTCCTCTTACCCATCTCCTTCCCCTCCCCACTACCTTCAGCCTCACAACATACCCCAATTGGGGATGCCATAGTCTCAATGGTTCCAGATGGAAGCAGTTGGGACTCTTGTGCGGTATTCATATTAAAAAAAGGCCATCCGCGGCAAAGGTACTTGTGAATTTCATTGGCAGTCTGCACACAGGCAACTTGTTAAAGACCAGTTGTCAAGGGCGACGCAGTGACTAGCAAGGCTGATCGCCGCGGCCGTCGCGTTTCAGTAGCCTTCTTGACAGGTTGCCATGGTAGCGGCTCCCGACCTTTCAAGTTTTCGAATAATTTTCGATATATCAGATCAGAAAAATATCGATTTTATTTTGGAGTTGTGCCGTGAACTGAGTTGCTAATCAGTTTTCGGTTTCTCTATGAGCGAGGGTCCTTAGTTTGTTCATTCTGAACCAGCTTGTGAGTTGGGAAACATAAATATTAATTTCTGAACGAACGATACTAATTCTATTTTCCGACGGCCAACTTTTTTATTTAATTTATTTATTGATGTTTATTGTTTAAGGGGCTTTTGATAGTAAGTGAAGGTATAATATTATGAATAATATTAATTAAACAGTGAACAGTGAAGGTTTGGTTAATTTATATTTCCACATTATTAGGATTTCTAAAAATTGACATTTACTTTACGTGTCTAGTGATTTATTCAAATACTAGCGAGTTTCCGGCATGCGTTGGGATGCCACTTAATAATTTTTTTTTCTCTCTGCGTGTCCTTTCCCATTCGTTCCGTTCCCCTTCCGCCCCCTCTTTCTCTCCCGCACCAACTTTTTATACAAATTTCATAATGCCAGGGCTCACAAGTTTACTTAGAAACCTTCGTGAGCATGCACACAACAACTCACTTAAGATTCTTCGCAATCGGATGAATAGTTTAGGAAATAATTTCATAACGCCAGAGCTCACCACTATAAATAGAAACTATCGCGGGCGTGCGCACAAAAACTCACTAAAGTTTCATCGCAATCGGATGAATGGTATAGGAAATAATTTCATGACGCCAGAGCTCACCATTTTATGTCATGGCATCACTGGCCAGGAATAAACTTTATTTTATTTTTATTTATTTATTTTTTTGTTATAAAAATACAAAAACAGTACAAGGAAGCTTTTGACTGTCCAACTAGGAAGGACTCCCGTTCTAGGACAGTCAAATTGATAGGTTTCGAATATATTAGGTACATGCTGACTAATATATGTAGTGTTAAGTAAGATTGAAAAATTACATTTACCTAATTATAATATATGTTACAGTTTTATAATTAGTCAAGCATCGAATTTAAAACGTATAGTGTTTTCGAATTTCGAATGAAATAAAAACAGTAAAGGCAAAGAAATTAAACATTTGGGTAACAAAAGAAATATAGTAAATAAAAGTACGTATACAATAAAAACAATAAAGGAAAAGAAAATAAAAGCAGTAAAGGAAAGGAAATAACATTTGGGAAATAAAAGAAATATAAGGCGCTCGTAAGACATAATTATCTACTGAACCAGTAACAATTTTGTTATTCTTGAATACTAAAAAAAAACAGTATACAAAAGAAACAGAAGAGGAAAATAAAATAAAAATTTTGGAAACAAGGAGATCCATACCATCAACCATTTTAGTATTATTGGATACAAGCAAAACAGCAAAGAAAATCAGCATGAAAACAGTAAAGAAAAGAAGATTAAAATTTTTCAAATTTTGGGAACAAAAGAGATGTACAGGGTGCTCGTAATATATAATTCTCATATAACATTTTTTAATAGTGTTTCTGACTCCATTTCACACAGTTTTTGTTGAGAAGGGATTTTGTTGTATAATTTTGGTCCTAGGTATGAGAATATTTTTTGATAAGCTGCTATGTTACTTGTTGGGATAGATAGGTCATTTCTGCCCTTACTTCTGGTTTGATGTTTGTGTTCGACTGTTTCCATTTTATATTTATTTTTATGAGCATAAATTATTATCTTTTTAATGTAACACTGTCGAACATCTAGTACATTAAATTCCGTGAAGAGATACTATACTATTATATATAAAAACGATCGTGGGCACGCGTACATCGAATCCCCAAAGTTTCATAGAGTCGGATGAACGATCGGTTTAGCAACCCATAACAACCCATCACTTTTAAATATATTTTATCCATCGTGGGCACGCGCACATCGAATCCCCAAAGTTTCATCTTAGTCGGATGAAAGGTTTATGACGCCAGAGCTCACATTTATATATAGTTACAAATTAAACAACCGGTGAATGTGTCTGTACCCCACCAAAGGAAACATAAAATTATTTTTATACACAAGTATTAAGAAAATGAAACGCAAGGAAAAAACAGTACTTTGAAGAAAACAGATTTTTTGTCTCACCGTTATTTAATGTCTAAGAAAGAGCTGCAGCATTATAGTGATATAGAACGTACGTTTTTTACTTTTTTTGCCGTCACAGTACCGTAACCATGTATCGACACGGTAATTGTGAAAGTGCTCTATTTCTTAAAAAGTATGTAGAAAAAGTATAGTAGAAAATGTAGATGGTGTTTTCAAGATTTCCTTAATTATCAATATTTGAACTATTTTAAGTGAATTTAAACTATCATATGTTCCTCCCCAGCCAATAATACCATATTGTGATATAGTTTGAACAATTGAGTAGTACACTTTTTAGGTTTAAGTCTAAAAATGTTCTTTATATATGTGTGTGTACATATTTTTTCTAATGATGGTTTTGTTTATTGCAGGAGTACAACAAGGACGACCATGCTGGTAAAAACACCGTTATGTCCGCAATGTCGGCGGACATGGTGCTAGCCATGCTGTCTCTCGGCGCCGAAGGAAAGACCCTCGATGAGATTAATGCTGGTCTGTACCTGCCCGACTCCGAGTTTGTGAGTATCCCTAGTGGCCTTGATAATTCTTGCAGTCCTTGACCTCGTGAGTATCCCTGGTAATCTTGTCCAAGAACCTCCCCCTATATGAGTATAACAAACCAGTTGAGTTGAGAAAGGAATTAGATGTGGATGGACCGCCTTCAGCAAATTTCAATCATTTCCTCCAAAATAAAGAGTTACCTCAACAAGTTGTTCTGACTGCTCTGTCACCCAAACAAATGGATTACTTTCCTCTTAGAACTAGCGTTGTCTTCAAAGATAGAGAGATTACTCTCGCAGTCCTTGACCTCGTCACCTCTGGGTTTTCAGTGTGAATTATCGTCTATCTAGCGGAACTTTGAGAGACGGGTATTGGTCACCCCTAGTGGTTCGCTACGTTTAGTGACTTAGCAGGGGTGTCTACTTCTTGCTGGCCGATTCATCTCGGGCCGGATCGGGAGAGGTTGGTTGAGAGAGACCCTTTAACCTCTCCAACCGACCTCTCTCGACCCAACGCTGTACACGGGGAGGATGGGTTCATACGTAAATGTTCCTAAGACACGAACAATAATAGATAGTAGTCTTCTGATATCCTACACAACTGCCATCTGTTGGGATATAACAAACTTGACATCTTTTGAAAGAAGCCGAAACTACATGAATGATCACTACTCTACAGATACGAAAAGAGCTGTGTCATAGGTGAAAAAAGCTTTTAAAATTATTAGTACAAACTTAATATATGTATAGCGTGGGTCCCAAAATTGATAGCCTGGATTTATCACCATCTTTGTTTCTTCTCTCAACCAGGTACTAGTTTAATTACTTGGCCTCCTCAGACCTACGCAGCCTTTACACATACCTACCTACATAGAGGTATGCACGGTGGAGCAAGGTGGTCTGTCCCACCGTGCCTTGCCCCACCCTGGCTGGCCGATGCATGAGCTCTGGGATTGCCGACCGAGTCACGTTTTTAAATTTACAGCACTTCATAGGATGTTTTTCCTTCTTCCGTTCGTATTCTTTTTATTCATAGAGCTTAAACATGAATATGTTGTAGAAGCCTACTTTTGCCGGTACCTACTCTGCCCCACCCTCAATTAAAACCTATACCTACATTGATTTTTTCACAGTTCTTGATTAGATTCGTCATCTGAACTAAATGATTACTCGCCTTCTAGACCAAAAAAGCCTACAAACCCGCAATCGACATGATGAACGACTACCAGCATGTCACCTTGCACTTGGCCTTCAAGGCGTACGTTAAGGATGGAAAGGATTATGCGTTGGACCCCTTATACAAGGCTTACGTCACTCATTTGTTCGGTAGCGAAGTGGAAAACATCGATTTCGACAAAAACCATGCCGCAGCTGACACGATAAACACTTGGGTAAGATGAACAAGCTAACGTACTAATTGCATCCATAACATTATTTTATCATGTAGGTTTCCACCGGATAATTAATTAATTATTTAATCGCCATTAAATGGCTTTTACACTAAAGTGATACATGAATTATAAATATACAGTGGTACACAGTATTATATTAAGAACACAATGAGAATTTATGAGTACACAAAAATAATATCACTGAAGTGATACAGTTGTTATTAGAAGTCATTACTTTCATGGCAGTTTTATTTAATACACGCGGGAAAATCAGGAATAACCTAAAAATTATCAATAACAAAACTAAATATCAACAAAACATTGATTACAGGACTAAAACTGAAAAAAAAATAACACCAATGTTAGTTAGTATGTTGAATTATACAAATACTAGCTTTTCCCCGCGGCTTCGCTCGCATGGTATTACGGGAAATTACTGTAGCGCTTGCACTTATCAATAATCTCCCCCCCACCCCACCCCCATCCCCTCCCGCATTCCATATATTCATTGCCTTACAATTCAGTTTTCAAACATCTCGCCTACCACCTAAATTTCATAATGCTATAGCTCAAAGAAAAAAAGAATTACGTATCCAATTTTGTTCATTCGTTCGGAATTTATGCGCTTACAAACATTTCGGATGTTTATTTTTATTTAAATATTTGGAAGTTCGTTAATATAATAAAAAAAATACTCTATTTATCATTCGGTCTTTATAATCGTTACGAATTATATTTTTAATATAGGAACTCTCATCTGACATTTATTCCAAGCTTGTCAAAAAAAAAAACGAATTCTAATATTTGAATTTTCTGCAGTAGTAGCTGACCAGTAGACTGAGTACCTACCAGCATAGAGCCCAAAAATATATCAACTTGTTTCCATAGAAAAGATTTTTTTCTGACGTTAGCAAAAACCCGCTTTTGTTAGCGACAGAAAACGTATAACAAATATAATATATTAATATTTATAATTTCATAACGCCAGAGCTTACCATCATATACAACCTGTTGTCTGCGCATATTATTTAGCTTTATATTGGTGAAAGAATTATTAAAGTCTTTATATTGTGTTATGCGTGAAAAGGTCATAAACAAACTCGAGCAGTTTCGCATTTATAATATTAGTATGGATAATAGTAAATCGTTCATTATAATGCAAAATACGTTACAAAAACATTACATGGGAACAAAACATCTTTTGTCAAAACAGGTGAAAACTATTATTTTCTATTTTAAAGATAGCCGACTTAGCGGGCTGCACATGCGCAGATCCACCGAAGTCCAGGGTGGCCAACAGGAAAATTCCATTTTGTTATTAGTAATCTTTTAAAAAATAAAATGTACAGTCTTTGCACAGAGCGGAACAGATATACCGTTCAACAGTCGTTAAGTGTTTTTTTTATTAGTAAGGCTGTTATTTTATTTTTTTTTATTGTTTTTATTTCTCGCCAGGGCAATCCCGATGAGTTACAGAACTCATTTTAGGACAGGAGGAACATACAATTCATAGGTGGGAAGAAATAACAATTTTACATAGGAGCTTAGATATAAAAAATATACATTTCATATACAATGTAGACGAAAAATAAAAGACAGGTTAAGTAGAACAAATAAACAATACAAAACAATTAAAGAAAAAAGGAACAAGTTTATACAAATATGGATGATTACAAACTAAATTAAAAAGAAAAGAAGAGAAAGGGAAACAAGACATAATTGAACATGACAAGAAAATTACATAGTTTCATCCTTAAACCTATTTAAAAAATATTCTTTTAAAGCATTGCTCTTATGGATTCCCTTGTACATATCGGGAAGCGAATTATAAAGAGTATAGGCAATGTAGTTCAGAGATTTTATCCCATATTTTGTAGTATTTGAGGTACGCGGATTTTATTGCAATTTCGAGTATTGTGAGGGTGGATGTCTTGATTGTAAAGTGCTTGATGTTAGTGTGAGTTGATTGTTGAGTAATTTGCAGGATGGTGCTTGTGATTTCATGTTTAGGAAGGATTGTGATTGGAAGAATACCGGAAACCGAATAGATTGCTTAAATTTTCTGGCTACGAGTTGATTTATAAGTTCTTTGGAGTACCATCGTGGAAAGGTGTTTGGCTTACATTTCATGGTTGCTAATATTTCCCAAAACCGAATAATATTTATTGGTAGCTGTGTTGATATCACCAAATTGCATAGATGACCAATTAAAAGAGAGAAGATAATTACAAATTTTCTCGTAATCAGTTTTGAAAAAAAATTGGTAACTGAAAGACAGTTTACAAGTATTGACATGATGGAGGATAATATGTATCAATGGGCACCAGCGGTTTACTACATTCTTCAATTATCAAGCATTAACAAGTTAGAAAAACAAAACAAGAATACGATTATTTTCACTTGGTATAGGTATTTGCCTGATTCAGACCTTTGAATTATAAATATGTCTAGAATAATGCGTTCAGACTCACAACCCTGATATTATTGTCACTGTTCACCCAGTTAACATTCGGAAGATTATAATCACCAGCAAACAAAAATGTTGCACTAGGATTCCTTTTTGATATAGCTTTCACTTCCTCACGTCATGGTACCTGTAAACTTCATTGTTTGAATTTGGTGGGATATAAATACAGCCCACAATAATCTTTTAACTCCTGGCAACATTCACTTGTAAGAAGATTTGCTCAAGTTGTTTGTGTTTTGTTGTAATTATGTTTGCTTTGTATTTCTTGCTGACAGCGATTAAAACCCCACCAACTCTGCTTTTAGCACTTGTCAATGTATTTCTGTCTAGTCTGAGCACATTATGATTTATGAAACCTAATTCATTTGAATAAATATTTGGCTCTAATCACGTTTAGTTTTAAGGCCCCAGTCTCGAACGTCGGGTGAACTGCAGTTAGGTATTTTAACTACTTGTAAAGGAAATGAAACACCTGCGTGTTTCGCCGTCTGCTTGGAGGAGACGGGCGAGCGTTAGACACAATTTTGATTAAATAAAAATACAATAATAATAAAAATACACTTGCTTTATAATTAAAATTTATTTACTGAATAACGGATCAGCTTTACAGATTAAAAATCATATTAGAAATGGAATGGATACATACACACAGATGCATCTTTTATTGACGTCTCAGTTTTTTATTCAATCTGTCATAGAATCTAAAGGTATTTTGACAATTTCTGGTTCTGATTTGATGATTTTATAATAGGGTGTGAATAAAAGGAGATCTGAGGATAAGGTTACGACAAATATTTTTAAATATGTGCGATAGAAATGACAAAAGGTTGCTTTGTTTTTGAAAGTTCATTTAGATGATTTTTTTCGTACTTATGTAGGAATATATTTCACGATATTAGCTAAAACATAGAAAAGTAGACAGGAAGGTAGAAGAAGGACGGACGAGGAAGACATGGCACGACCAAGTGAATCAGATACTTGAGTCGGGCGATGTCAAGAGTCAGAATAATAGAAGAGCATGTATGATGTATGAATGTGAACGAAGCATGGAGTGTGTGCCAGGATCGAGTTGTTTGGCGGTCTGTCCTCTCTGCCTACCCCTGCAGGGAAACGGCGTGATGGTTAGTTAGTTAGAAAAGTACAATTAAGCACATAAAGAAAAAAAAAACGGTTTTACGAATAGAGAAGTTGATACAAATTGATGTAAAATAAACTAAATGATATCTAAATATACATTTTTTTTAAATATGTATTCAGCATAATAATTGGCTCGAAAAGTGCCATGACTTTATTTGTGGTATAGGAGGCTATTAATTTTATTTTGTGTTTTGTGTAAAACACTCTGTTATTCGTACGATACGCAAGTTGCAGGTGCATCATCAGGGCAGATAAGCACTGATGATGATGGACACTGTAACGCTGTCCGAAACGTTGGCTAAAGAAGGAGGTAGCGAAAAACGGCATATCACCCTAAAAATAAATAACAAAAATACTTTTGGCCGTGAAAACCTAAAAACATACCTGAAGTAGACTTAATTTTGTTTTAAGGCCTTTGACATTCTAGAAATACATTTTCAATTCGATAGGTTTTATCCTTCGACCTCTGCTTTTCTGATTTGATGACATCGTGTGAGAAAGTAGGGGCACTTATTGTAAACTCCTTAAGTTTGGATCGGATGCCTCTGACATTTTGGTAATACAGGTTGCAATTATTTAGTTGGTGTTTTTTGGTGGGTTTTCAGGTCATAAAAAATCCATTTTCTTTTTTTCTGCTTTAATTTTTCTCAAATGTACTGAACATTCATCACTCCAAGCATAATGGTCAGTGGGCAATTTTAATTTTAGTTGGCAATTATATAAAAGCCATTTATTACAATCTGAAGTCTTCTGTTTCTCTGTTTAGGTTGAAGACAAGACCAACCACACAATCAAGGACATTGTACAACCCGACTATTTTGATAGTTATACCGCTCTAGTACTTGTCAATACTATCTACTTCAAGGTTGGTAAACTCACATGATCCATAGCAGGGATATTATCAATGGGACAATCACAGAGAAATCGATAATTTTACAATATCTGATCGATGGGCGATACTTCCGACGAGGCGGATCTGTACGAATTCACATTCCGAAACATCAAACAATTACGTGAATTTAAATTGTTAATGTTAAATTAAAATACTAACCTAAATATGCATAAACAGTCCACAATTAACCTTTGTTACCAAACGAGAGTCAATTAGTCAATGAGGTATTAAGTTATATTTCAACCATTTTCGTTTCTCAAAGAACGGAGCGAAACTTTCGAATGGAATAAATTGATTGTATTTTAGATACATTATTATTAAGTCTATGGATCGCGTAAATGATTTTTTTCAATTCTAAGAGTTTCGTTAGTGTAATCCATTCATTAAATTAGCTAGTAATTTTGCATAAATAATGAAAGACATTTATTCAAAATATGTGTATATTGACAGTTAAACGAAACTTATTTGGTACTATGGAGGCCGCGCTAAAATTTATCAATCGTCGTCGGTCAGAATATCTGTTAATAATCGTTGACCGTGCTCGCAAACATTGATAACTGACCATAGATGAAGAATTTGGTCAATATCGTATTGATAAAGGGTTTTATCGATCGTCCAAGGGTCTTCCTTTTATATTTTAACGTTAGTTCCACACAGGAGGCAATGAGAAAAACAATTTCCCTTAGGGCCTACGTCATCTTTGGGAATGCTGTGAGGAGGGTCTTTTTATGCAAACGAAGGAGAATAAGTTCTGGGAAGGAAAAGGGTATGAGGGATAGGTAAAAATCTGGGGATCAATGTGTCTAAGAGTGATGGACGTATAAATCAATCCCGTCAACTGCGGTGTAAGGCGATGGGACGAGAGAGACCAGCTGTCTCGATCCGGCCCGCCATGTAGTAGGAGGAAAAACGCATTATAAACCTCACCTTGGTTACCCGGTCGCGAGGTCAGTCGGTATCAAGACTAACAAGCGGTCGCCTGGTATGGGTCTTCAGTCTCCAGTCTCCAGCGATAACTGCTAAATGCCTACGACAAGTAAGCTAGGATACTGCACAAGGCGTTCTGGAAAAGTTACAAAAGCATTGGCGTGACCGATCACCGGTAAGTGGGGTTTACAATAATCAGTATTCGTGTAAATTGATTTTTTTAATGTAAGAGAAAACTCAAAATATACCCGTCACTGAATACCGAACGGAGCTGCCGGCTCCGGCCACCAGGCACTCCGTTGGATGAGCTGGTTGAGCTGGGTGACAGTCCCCTCACATTCCTTCCTACTTTCCGCAACAACTATATTTTACACAGATTTTGCAGGGATCGTAGACTCTATATACATCAATGACTAAATAAAATACCCCCAGAGGACTTGGCATACAAGTAAAACATTCTATTCAAATTGTTATTAAAAAATGGGGGCTAAGATGAAACCAATATTTATTACTCCTATGTAAACTGAATAATAAGCATGGAAACTGCCTCCATTTTTGTATAACAGCACAAATGGACATAATGTTCGGTATGTGTTTGAATCGGTGAGCCAAGTACTTTCCTTGAGTATTTTTTTGGTCGTTGATTTATACATGTATGTAAGGCCATTTTCAAACTGGACAGTTTTTTGGACTAGCCTTTTTAGCCGAAGCAGCTGCCACAATATTATAAACTAAATACTTGCAAAAAATACATTAAATTAAATTAAATGGTGTTCCACGAATTAAACACAAAAACATTTCATAATTGACTAATGGACCTCAAGCTGGATGTATTTTGCATAATTTGTAATTATTTGTACGTTTGTGTTGCAGGGTGATTGGGAGATCACGTTCAACCCACATTATACCGCGAAAGTTCCTTTCCACACCAGCGCCAGCAAGGATATACAAGTTGACATGATGTTCCAGCAAAACTATACCAAATACGTAGAAAGCTCTCACTTAGACGCAAAGGTAATCTAACATATTGTAATCAATATATATAAAAGAAAGTGTACAAAAGTGTGCGTCCTGCTAAAACTCAGAAACGAGTCCCGGTACGATCAAGGGGTGTGATAACCCTCTATTCCCCATCCATGAAGATGATTTCCGTTTTTACCCGAAGATCGTGCTTTTGAAGATATCAGGGCTGGAAGTTTCACCCTCTAGAAATTTATAGACGAGTCCAGCACACTCGAGAGTATTTGAGAGCATTTAACAACATTCCAGAACGTCCCGAAACATTCTGGAATGAAGTGAAATGTTCGAGAATTGTCTGGAACGTTCGGGAAAATCCCGGAACATCCCAGATCATTGTGAAACATTCCAGAACACCCTCGAATGTTGTCCTAAGCCAAGCCGGGTACCCCAGCTAGTAATTAGTAATCACGACCTCCGTGGCAAAGTGATTTTTCTTTGTCTCGTAGGAGAGTTCTTTGTCTCGTAGGAGATGAAACCTGATCCCAAAAGAGAGAATTCCGAACCTTATCCCACAAGCTTTACTTTTTACTTATAACGTCACAGGGTGTTCTTCTGGATAGTCTTCTGGTTCAATGCGCTCACCAGTTATCCGAGTTTTCTTCCCATCAAGTGACATATTGTAACATGGTATGATGGATGTTTCTTCATCCTGCTCATGTCTCCCGAGGTGACAATATCCTGTTAGTAGTCCTACCAGCTCCTTCAGTGAGTTTTAATCTGTATTGAGCAGTTTGCCTTGTTCGTTTCATTAGATTATCACCATTAAACGCTAAGCTTCAATAATATTTGTGATAAAGTATTTAAGGAAAGTATTTGTTTTTAAGTGAAGTATTCCCTTATGTTGGAGAAGGTTCAGAAGAAAGTTTCTGATATTTCTCTGCATGAGGGAGAATGATTATTACCCGTGGCTCTATCCCATAGACTTTCTCTGGGGGATGCTCGCTACAAACCATCTACGAGTCAGAAGGGATATGCTCATTGTAACACATTTCTTCAGACTGATTCGTTGATGGTTCGAAAACACGACTATTAAGGAGAGCATTATTTTCTATGTTCCCGATGGTTATCTCCGTCACTGACAGCATAGCCTGTTTTATCTCCCAGCTTGCAGAACTAATTTTCCAATGGTCATGCCAGTTGGGAGAGCATGGAGAGCTGTTGTTAAATAGAATCACTTCGAATATCGACATGTTTAACATCAATGAAGCACAATTTCGATGGCAAGCTTTATTTTTTTTTACATTTGCTCCATACAATAGGCTCTGAGGAAAATAATTGCCCTCAGGGCCTACGTCATCTTTGAGGATGCTGTGTGGCCCTCCACACGTATGAATCCATCCCTCCAACTGCGGTGCAAGGCGATGTTCTGAGAGAGTATGGCTGGAGAAGTCAAAGGGACTCCCTCAACTATTCTCTCCTAATCCGGCCTGCCATGCGGCTGGTGGGCAGACGTATCCGCTGTCAAGGACCCCTGCTAAGTCACCAAAAGTAGAAGTTTAAATCTGCTTATCTTATGGTATGTTTTCTCTCTCTTTAAAAAGGCCTTGAAATGTCAATTTTGTAATTTTTTAAAATGAATAAATTGAATTGATTTGAATAAATCATTTCGTCATGTACATTTTCTTAGGTACTTAAATTTCAAGGTCGAAATTCCAATAGAAAACATTAATTATTTAAGTTTGATGAATCGACTTAATTTAATTACGCTGTGTGACAGAAGAATCATTTCAGACCTAATTTTATTATACAGAGTCATGAACAACCCAATTGACAGCCCTGCCATTGTTGCTACTATTAAACTCCATGTACCGACAAGGAATACTAGACAAAATATAACATTCTTTGGCAACACATACACTACTAACTGTCAATCACACTCACTTACCAATAGGATGCATGATTTAGTCAACAAGTTTGTTGGTATTGTAGGTATATTTGTTGATTCGCTTTATAATCTAAAATGCAATTTAAACCAACACTTTGTAGAATCCTACAAATTATTGTAACGTGGGTATAATATATTAACGACTAGCTGGGGTACCCGGCTTCGCTCCGGACAATATTCGATAGTGTTCTAGAATGTTCCTTCAAGAGCATTAGCGAACCATCTAGAACGTTCTCGAAACTTTTGGACTCACCAACATAATCCGCCACTCCTTCCAGAACTTTCTAGAGTATTATCGAATCTTCCAAAACTTTCCGGAAGACTATTCTTGAAATTTCTAGAGGGCGAAACTTCCAGTCCTTATATCTTCAAAAGCACGCCCTCTAAGTAAAAATGGGACCCCTCATCCTGGAGGGGGGATAAAAATCTACCACACCATATAACTCCCTTGATCGTACGGGGATTCGTTTCTGAGTTTTTGTGGGCCGCACGTTTTTTTAAAACTTTCTTTTATTATATATGGATTTGGTGTGTTATTGTAATGATTTTATATTATATTTTATTCTATGTTATTGTCAAATATTGTATTGTTTAAAATATTTCACGGTTTTACGCTACGTTCTTCCAACTACTTGTATATTCTTAAAATTTTTCAATTTTATAACTGATATAAATTCTATGTGTGTGTAATCCTCGATATCTTAAATATTATTTTATAATCTATGTAAAAGCCCCCACGGGCGCATAACACTGGGCTTTGTTCTGCGTACTGCAAGGAATTTTAGAGACACCCGGGTTCTCAAAATTTTATTCAATTCCTTAGTAAGGAGTAGACTTGAAAGTGGGTCGGTAATTTGGAGTCCACACCAAGTAAAATATTCCCTCATGTTGGAGAGGGTTCAGAAGAAATTTCTAAGATTTCTATACATGAGGGAGTATGGCTATTATCCGTGGCTCTATCCTACCGACATTCTTTTGGGTATGCTCGGAATGAACCATCTATGTCAGAAGGAATGTACACATTGCTACGCATTTCCTCAGATTGATCCGCGGATGGTTTGAAAACTCAGCTATCATGGAGAGCATTCATTTCTATGTTCCCGATGGGTATCTTTGCCACCGACGGCATAGAATATTCTACCCTCCGGCCTGCAGGACTAACTTGCCAATGGTCATGCCGGTCCGGAGTGCAATTTTACTGTTAAACAGAATTAATTCGGATGTCGACATATTTAGTGTTAGTGAAGCTGCCTTTAAAAAGCAAGCTCTATTAATGCTTGAATAGTTTGTATCTACCACTGTTACAAATGTATTTTAAACGAATTAACTGTAAAATTTTGTAATGTTCTTAAAATAATAAAATGAATTGAATTGAATAACAACAATAAGTAAATAATAAATGAATGTCATTTAATCCACAGATGTTGGAGCTGAATTTTGAAGGTAGTGAGATGACAATGGTGTTCATTCTGCCCAACGAGGTCGACGGTCTCGCAGCACTGGAGGATACGTTGACTAAAGATTACGGCAAGCTAAAAGCCATGTATGATAGCCTTACAAAACAGTATGTCACTTATGTGCTGCCCAAGTTCAAAATCGAGACTGCTGCTGATCTTACAGATGACTTGACCGATGTGAGATTTTCTTTATCATTCTAAAGATGCATTATTACCGTGGTGTATTCCTGATTGGCATTTGGGAAAGATGCATTATTACCGTGGTGTATTCCTGATGGGCATTTGGCAAAGATGCATTATTACCGTGGTTCCCTCCGGCTCCTCGCTCGTGTTATGCCGGCGCCAGACATAAGTTCAAAGAAGTGATTGATCACTTCTTTGAACTTATGTCAAGACTTGGCTCACACTTTTGGTCACATATTGTTGTACCTGCCAGATATGTGTTCAAATATTTGATCACTTCTTTGATCTCACAGTTCAAATAGACTTCAACTGGGCCCCGCGCAGTGTGGCAGGCACACAAACGTTTGTACATTGATCCCTTTGATGTGCGCTAAAAAACCGACACAGAACGGCAAAGCGCACTTAAGTGTTCAAATGTGTGACAATAGTATCAAATGCCCGTGCCACACATGTGAACACTTCTTTGATCACATCTTTGAACACATGTCTGGCGCCGGCATTATGGTAATATCCCGTATCTATAGATGCAGCATCTTGGCTTTACAGCGCTCAATCTGTTTCATTCGACCAATTACATCGTTTTATTTGTTTATTGTGATTAATTTCTAAAGAATTGACGATGGCACAATGCCGTAACTGCCAAAAATAACACTTTTGTAAGGACAGAATATTTCAACTTAAAAAACAGCATTCTGCCAAGACAACCCAATGAATTCGCTGTTTTCCCATTTTTTTTAGTAATAGTAGTAACAAAAATATTGTGGAGAGGGAAGGGCAGAGGGAGGGATTGCAAAACAGACATAGTTGTGGTAGGAGATACAAGGGGGTACATTTGGTAAGTCCATGCTTCTGAGGACAGCAGGGAGAGGTGTGTGTATTTCATATAGTTTAGCGCCAGAGAGAGAAGGAAGAAATGGGAGGGGTATCAGAGAGGTTGGAGGGGAACGAAGGAGAGGTGGCTCGCGGGAGAGGGGAGGTAAACGCGGGAAGGTTATTTGTGTAGAAATACACTTACGGAAAAAATAAAAACATATTGCCAAAAGGACATTAAAAAAACAGAATCAAAACACAAACACTTTCTTTCTTTGAGTGGCATTGCAACGCATGCTGGGTATTCGCTTGATTATTATTAAATATGATAATGATTGAAATTGATAATTATTGAAATTGATAATTATTAAGATTGATAATTATTGAAATTGATAATTATTGAAATTGATAATTATTGATATTGATAATTATTGAAATTGATAATTATTAAAATTGATAATTATTAAAATTGATAATTATTGAAATTGATAATTATTTGATTTCTAGTGGGAAAACAAATTAATTTATGGGCATCACTTACATTTATTTTTACGTGTGGTGTCATTGCCACCTCTCCAAAAAATATCTCGGCACCGCTCCGAGAATGACCGAGCAAATCATTCCGTTCCGAGCACTCGATCCAAACGCCCGTTCGCGATTTGTACCTCTCTACCCGTTTCATACGTGAACACTAATTGTGTAAATTATTAAAATCTTAAATAAATGTTAAACCACTCAAATAAGAGTACAGTGTTATCAATCATCATCCAGTATAATCATTAAACACAGGATCGCGGTCTGAAAGTACCTTGACCCCCAGGAGCCTGACTATTCCTCATAGTTAAATATTAATATACACTCGTCTGATGAGAAGACGGAGCACAGGTCAAACACCCTCCACCAGCTCCTCAGCCTCTGGAACCAATTCTTTCAACATTGGCAGTCCCGACGCTCAAAAACTACTTTCCACAAATTAATCAATTCCACATAGGTACATATTATATTGAAAACAATGTAAATAATTCAATTAACTTAACACTTCCTTTGCCACCAGCTCGGCATGGGCACCATGTTCTCCAACCATGCACAACTCGGAGGTCTCACGGTCAATAGTAAACCTATAAAGGTCGACAAAGTAGTCCAGAAAGCCTACATAGATTTGAATGAGCAGGGAGTTACAGCCGGAGCTGCCACCGGTAAGTCTAACAAGTATCACATTCATGATGCAGAGTAGTTTCACCATTATAAGATCCTCGGGAACAGGTGGTTCATACTGACCTCACTTAAAAATACGTTAATTTATTTAAGGGTACTAATTTGAAACTACGAGTAAAGCCATAGCCGTTCAGTTGCAGAACGGCCGTGTAATACAAAACAGCCGCCCCCGTGGTCAAATGGTCAGCATTCTTTTCCATATCATAAACTTGTACGAATTAAATAGTATTTTGTATAATACTTATATTGGAGGTAGAGATAGTAGGAATCTGCGGGTCAGTGTGTCCAGGAGTGACGGACGTATGAATCCATCCCTTCCACTGCGGTGCGAGGCGATGTTTAGACAGAGTACGGATGTAGAAGTCAAAGGGACTCCCTCAACCGTTCTCTTCCGATTCGACCTGCCATGCAGCTGGCGGGCAGATGCAGCCGCATGAACCCGGGCACCCCTGCTAAGTCGCCAAGCTCTAGTCTGACAGAGAACAATGAGGATCCAGCGAAAATCAGAAGCAGAATCACAGCAGCCAACAAAACATACTTCTGTTTGCTCCCAGCGTTTAAGTCACGTAGCGTCCACAGAAAAACCAAAATAACCATATAAAAGACCATTGTTAGAACTGTACTGGCGTATGGATGTGAGGCGCTGACACTGACGTAAAGATGACTGAAATGCTAGATACTTTTGAAAGAAAAGTGCTGAGAAGAATATGTGGACCCGTGAAAGAGGGGGAACAGTGGCGCATCCGGCACAACAAAGAACTGTACGATATATATCAGGCCCCTAACATCTCAGCCCACATGAAACGCCTCAGGTTGAGATGGACTGGACATGTACAGAGAATGCCGAATGCACGTGTCCCAAAAATAATTTTGACTGGACACCCAAGTGGAAAGAGAAAAGACTGAGGTGGGAAGACGAAGTAAGAGAAGTTGCAGCACAGCTTTTCCACGTAACGAACTGGAAGTCAGCCGCTGATGATAAGACGAGTTGGAGGCGAATGTTGCGGGAGGCCAAGGCTCGATATGGGCTGTAGCGCCATCGGAGAGAGAGAATTTTTGGGGTTACACCATGTTCATTCTTGGGGTGTCACCATGTTATCCTCACCGGGTGCTAACCCCGCCACTGCTTAGTAGTTTTGATGCAGTGCAGGTGTTCAAATGGCCACATTTTGATCAAAACTATAAGTAACGCGAAGTAATTTTTTTTCTTTAATTGCTATCACGGTATGCGGAGAAGAAAGAAAACAAATATAAGCAAACGAACCAGCTTTGGACAACATATAAGTGCATGGACTAGTTTTTAATTTACAAGATGACCAATGATGATTTTTTTATTGAATATAATGGTACAGAGGTTACATGTTTTTATAAATTAAATAAAGTTTTTCTTTTAAAAAATACATTAATTAATAAGTATTACACCGTTTTTTAGAGCAGAGCTCGAGTTAAAAAGGCGGAGAAAACGAATGTAAAGCACAATTTAACAAAGAAAAAATAGTTTTTTTTTATGTGTAAAACAAAAGATAGGTATTTAACAGTGAAATAAAAAAAAAGTCATATATGTAAGTCTACACATACACACGTAGATATACAAACATACTTACATATATATACACATATACAAAACGTTATCGCTATGTGTACATACATAAAAACATATGCATATGTGTACACATACATATATAAAAATATACATATATGAATATAGCAGAAATGAAGTTGAGGAGGTAACAAAAAAGACAGGAGAAAAATAAAGAAAGAAAAAGGATATCCGCTATTACAATTGTGCTGAGAAGTATAATATTACAAGATGTAGTCATAGTAATGTGTTTTTATTGATTTTTTGAATTTTTTATAATTATTTTCCAATCTTAGATTAACTGGTAATTGGTTAAACCATTTAACTCCAGAATATTTATAGAATTGTTGGGCCGTGGTGGTGTTCCAACGCGGGACAGTCATAGAGCCAAGAATATTTGTTCTAATGCTGTTTGAAAAATGAGTAAGGCTCTCATTATTGAAGCAATCTTTGTGTATTTGTAAAATTGTAATTTTTTATAAATAATGTGAAGTGAAGGTACTTTAAAATCTTGAAATAGTTTAATGGTGGGGTAATCATATGACTTATTTAAAATTATTTTTATTATTGTTTTTTTTAATGATTTCCAAAGGTGAAAGAGAAGTTTTGAAGGCACCATCCAACCAACAATTCCATATTGTAGCACTGATTGGATTAAGGAAAAATAAATGGTTCTTAACATCGTAATATTTAAAATGTTTGGAATTTTAATGAAAATGTACATAAATTTTCTTATTCTCTCAACTGTTGAACTGATTTGTATTTTCCACTTTATGTTGCTATCTATAATTACACCCAGGTATTTAACGTTGGTTTTAACAGTAAGTGTAGAACAATCATGTTTACATGGATATGAATTTGAATTACAATCATATGAGTGGATACATATGTTTACATTCTCAGGGATAGCATTTTTATTCAAAGTGAATGGTATAACAAAAGTTTTATCAGTATGTAGGGATAGTAAATTTTGATCGAACCATTTTTTTATTAAATTTATATCTAATTCCAAGGGGATACAAGGGGAGTTTATATGTTTTCGTGCAAAATAATGTATTATTGATTTTATATTTGCCATGTGAACATAAAATGTTTTATATTAAGAATTTTTTTAATTTTTGTTCTAACTGGCGTAATGAGAAAATATTATTTAATTTTTTTTTATTTTTTATATTAACTCCACACAGGAGGCCCTGAGGGAAATAATTTCCCTCAGGGCCTATGTCATATTTGAAGATGCTGTGTGGAGGGTGCTGTTGAGGAGAGGAAGGAGTGAACATGGGTCTTGAAGAGACCCATGTTGTAGGAGGGAGGAAACACAGAAGCCGGCAAATCGTTCCACAGCCGGGCTGTTGAACTCAATAACGAGTCGTAGAAACGACCCGTTCTCATGTGACTAATGTCAACCGTGTACAAATGGTGAGCGTGTGTTTGGCGTGTTTCTCGACTATGCACCGGTGCCGAGGGGATCAGTGACGCTAGTTCCTCGGAGCATCTTCCATTGTAATACCGGTAGAACAAGGACAGCATTCCCACCTGACGCCTGTGCTCTAAAGATTGCAGTCCATTTGTTAAGTTAGGAGAATCTATCAAACGGACCGCCCGTTGCACAGAGTCGAGGGTTTTTTTCGGGTATTTTGGGGCTCCAGACCAGAGGTGGCTGCCAAATTCAACCGTGGGGCGCACTTGCGATTTGTACAGGGTTAGCAGTTGTATACTATTAAAGTATCTGCGGGCCTTGTACAGTACGCCCAATTTCTGAGAGGCTAACTTAACTCTGGCCTCGATGGAGCCCCCGTACCTGAGCTGGTCACTTAGAGTTACACCAAGCTTATCAATGGAAGGCCTGTTCGGGAGATTGCTTCCGTTGAAGGAGACTAGATTATCATTCCGATCCCTTTAAGATGTAATCAGACATGATTGGGTCTTTGAAACATTAATTTCGACGAGGTTATTCTTACCCCAAGAGAAAACACTATCGAGGTAACCGTTCGTACAACTTTGTGATATGGAAAAGAATGCTGACCATTTGACCAAGAGGGCGGCTGTTTTGTTTTATCACGGCCGTTCTCCAACTGGATTCATGCAATGGCTTTGGCTTTATTTATGTTCCTAATAAGTAACCTTAAATAAAATAACGTATTTTTGAGCGAGGTCTATGGATCATCTTATAGACACCCGAGGATCTTATAATGGTGAAACTTCTCTACTTGTATACCCTTTTATTGGACGTACTGTATTAAAAATACGTTTTATACGTAATGATACGTAACGTTGATAAGATCCAACTCTTTTTATAAATTGATCGTTTTTTCTGGGTAACAACACAACAACAATTTATATTACTTTATTTGTTTTGTTTTTTGAAGAGTTTTATTAAATGTACATTTGTTACTTAAATTTAATTTTTCCGCGACTGATTTCGATACAACCGTATCATTCACGAGCAGAATTAAAACTAACTTAAAAATTAAATGCAAGTACCAAAGATTAATTAGGTGGGAGTAGTGGGAGTGATGATTTTGGGGGGAGGGGTTACTTTATTTGTCTTAGTTCACATCATTATGTGTTCTGATCCGCCGACAGTTAGCCCCAGGCATACTTATATTCAATATGCAGTCGGTTTAGGGAAAATACGGTAAACCTAATTACCCAAAATATAATTAAGTGACCCGAAGGGATGTGCAGAGAGGATGTGCCACCCAATAACAAAGCATAAAACATATTTTATTTCAAATGCAAAAAAATCTACTTGTTTATATACTGTATACCAGCGCACAAGTACAAAATATCGACACTATATAAAGTCGTTTGATATTCATACCAACTGATTTTTAAGGGTATTTTTGAAGTCGATTTTACGTTTGAAATTGGTAAATAATACACAAAAAATATTATTCTGTAGTAAATATCATTTCTGGAGGCCAATTGTAGGCTGATCAATTTCAATTTCAGGTCACCATGTGTTCTAATGTAAAAAGTGTGAAGACAAATACTCATCATCATCATCATCATCTTCGTCCCTTTATCCTATTCGGGTCGGGGACCCATTGCATCGACAAGGCTCCTCCATACGTCCCTGTCTTGAGCTGACTGTTCAGCCTCCGTCCATGGCAGTCCCATCCTCTCCTCACACAGTTTCTGGAGTTGTCTCGCCCAGCTGTGTTTGGGGCGGCCCACTGGACGTCTACCCTCTGGAATCGCACATAGTATCTTCCTCGGAATTCGGTCATCAGGCATCCTTAGTACATGCCCAAGCCACCTCAGTTGCGATTTTTCTATGAATAGTGGCAGTGGTTCGATGTTTAGATCATCTCGGATCGTCGAGTTTTCTTATATGATCCCATTTCGTAACCCCTGCCACTTCTCTCAAGTACCTCATTTCGGCAGCTTTGACTCTAGAGCGCGTTCGTTCGCTTAGCATCCATATCTGGTGGTCATAGGTGAGCGTCGGGCGATATACCGTCTTGAATACTGCCATCTTTGACAAATACTGACATCCGATATTATCGGGTTATTGCAGTTTTCCACCACTTACCCACCCTGGTATAAGCAACAGATGGTTACTCCTTCAAGGCTCTCGCAAGAACTCTACATTTAATTTTGAAAATAATCTAGACCCCCAGTGTCCCTGCATTCGTTGTTAGAAAGCAGTATGCAAGTGCTTAGCAGGAAATACAAGATACAATAAGTGTTAGTATAAAGACAAGACAATGGAACAGGTTGGTGACAGTCCACGAGGCGGCAAACGCTGGGTGATTGCATCCAGCGTATGCTGCAAGCACGTAGGGAGGAAGACACAGTGCGTAAATAATAAGGGTATGGCGCTGGAAAACGGGTGGGATTCCTCTCCAATCGATTGGCAGTCCTAGCAAGAATGCGCATGACATTCAGTCTAGCAGTAAACCACACTCAGCTTCCGCGCCCATTAGCCGGTCAGGTTACGGTAAAAATTTACCTTTTATATTTTTGACTGCTGGTGGACTTTAAGGATTGCAACTTGAAGATTTTCAAATAGGGAATAATTTCATGATGGGGATTGAGCAAAACGAGATGAGCATGACTTCTGTTTTTTGATACTTGTTTTTTATTATTCCAGCGGCGATAACTAAACACTACGATAGTTCTTACCCCAAAACGTTGTTCAACGCTGATCATCCATTCTGTTACGGACTGGTCAATAGTGATGGACAAATCGTCTTCGCTGGACACTTCCTCGGGAAGCAATAAAAAGTAATATTGACCTTTTTATTGTCAAAACATACATATTTCATTGTACTTCACCATAACGGTAGGTAAACTTCTCATATCATTATTATCAAAATGCTTATTATCCAACGTATTTGATTTCATATTGTTGAAGTTAGAGGAATAGTTAGTTTTTACTTTTCGTAATCATCATCGTCATCAAACAGTATTAATAGGCTTGCGACTGTACGGTTGAAATTTAAGAATCCGGCTAAGATTGCAACTCTGACGCCGCGCCTTACGCAAAACCGTTTTCGTAGGTGGTGTTTTGTATGCAAAAGTTCTTTGTAATAGAACTTAATTAAAGTAATGCCAAAAGATGGCACCACTTACGTTAACAGCTATCGTGATGCGTATCGCCTGGCAGGCGTAAGTACTACGGATTTGTAATTTCGTCTATCTCTCCGGATATGGAGAGATTGACGATAATATGATTATTATTGTTGTGGATAATAAATAATACCACGCGGCTATGTATTACATATGACATCATTGCATGGTGGTGGCATTGCAAGTGGTTCGCTACGTTTGGTGATTTAGCAGGGGTGCCCGGGTTCATGGGGTGAAGTTTGTCTAGGTCTTGGAGGTGGATGACCAGGACACACTGAACCCCAGATTCCTACCCACCCCTTAAACCTTTTTCCTTCCCAGAACTCTCCTTGCCTTCTTTTCCTTAAAAAAACCCTCCACACAGCATCCCCAAAGATGACATAGGCCCTGAGGAAAATTATTTTCCTCAGAGCCTCCTGTGTGGAGCTCATGTAAAAAAAAAAAAAAATTGCATGCCGCGGTTACTTTGTCTCGGTGGATCCCAGTAGATCCGAGGAATCGTTTTTTTTGGAATCAGTTCCCTTCGGATTTACAGAATGGTCACCAACACACAAACGGCGAAGCCGAACCAAAGCCGCCTGCAGGGCCTGGTAACAAAAAGCTTCGGAGTAGATTTTTCCCCCCCTATGAACCCGGGCACCTCTGTTAAGTCACCAAACGTGGCGAACCACTTGTGGTGACCTACGGCAGAGGTGATGGTTCCAATAAAAGGTTCCCGGGGCAGCGGTACCCATACTCGCCTCCCAAATCGGAAATGTTTATGAACAATGCAAAAGAATAACTTGAGAATTTACCGAATATTTATTTATTTTTAAATTATCGGAGAGAACATGAGATTCACAATCACTGTTTAATCTTGGTATACTCCAATTAATGTGTCATCATCGCCAGCTGTTTGTAGCGTTTCCACAATGTTTTTGATGATTCCATGGCAATTGAGAATAAAATCAACTCAACACCTCCTTGAAAAGTCATTAAAAGCTTTGAAAATAATAATTTTAAATTAGCCGATAACCCTAACCTAACGCAACCTATATAACCTTTTTTTTATATATTTTTTTATCACTCTAAATGACTTATCTGAGTTGGTTTCATTCCGAGATGTCCGGTTACCGTTTTTGGTGCATTTTAAAGCAGTTTTCCTAAAAGCACTTTTTTTCTTTTTCAGGATAAACCGTTTTCGCCAATATTTCCACATCAGATCTCAAACGACTCGGAACCGATCACCCATTCATCCGCACGATCAGAAATGACCATCGGACATCCTTTTCATTGGGACAATTATATTTTCTTCTGTATTTCTGCTATTTGGCTGAAATGGAATTAAATTTAATAAACTGCATATTAACAAACCGTATATAACTTGTTTTATTACTATTGATTATAAAAAAAACTATGCTGGGATGAATGATGAATATAACGTTCATAATTATTACAAAGGTGATGATACAAGAATTCAAAATGTACTCACTCTTTCATGAATGGTGCTATTTTCGTTAATTAAAAAAAATATAATAATAACTAGCAGTTAAAAACCCTCTCCGCTGGATTTGTTGCTAGGCCCTGCGGGTGACTTTTGGTTCGTCTTCACCCAGTTAGTGTTGGCGACCATTTTGAAAATCCAATAGGAACTGGTTCCAAAAATTGCCCGTTCCTTGGATCCACTGTCATCCAGTGATAGCTTGTCACCTCGGCAAAGCAAGCGCAATGACGTCATATGTAATATATGGTCCCTTGATACTATTATTCATATCTGAGTACAACCGTCAATCTTTCCATATCCGGAGAGATATTTCAAATTCACAACCTGGGGCACGTCCTGCTGACGGAAGTGGCGACATCTTTTGACCAATTGGAAATCAATCAATTGGAAACCGAATGACAATGGTAGTTTTGTTTGAAATTTCACGAACACAGATGTTTATGTGGCGCGACGCGTAGGGCGCGGCGGCAGACATGCAGTCGAAGCCGGATTCTGAAATTCAACCACGCAGAAACAAACGTATTAATAGTCGATAATATTAGTTTACAATAATTTCAAAAACCGGCTTCTTCGACATGTCTAATGCCACGCCATACGCGCCGCGTTACAAATAACATCTGTGTCCGTGGAATTTCAAATAAAGCTACCATTGTAATTCGGTTTTAAATTCAAGAATTCGTCATAATAGGATGTCGCAACTTCCGTCAGCAGATCGGATGGGGACGTGTCCCGCCTAGGTATAACTGCTACGAATTTGTGAATAAGTAGTATCTATCCGGATATGGAAAGATTGACGGTAATATATAGTTGTATCCAGCAGCTATATATATTAAATATGATGTCATTGCCTGTCCCGATGACTAGCTACACTGTATAACAGCAGATCCGAGGAACGGGCTACTTTTGGAACCAGTACCAATTGGATTTATAAAATGGTCGCCAACACTAACTGGGCGAAACCGAACCAAAAGCCGCCCGCAGAGACTAGCAGCAAAAACCTGCAGAGCGGGTTTTTAACTGCTAGTATTAGTTTATTCCAGAATGTTTGCAGGGGAAGCGCAATGCAATACATTCCATATTTTGCAATAATAAAAGAAGGACTAAATTTTTACGCCCGTACAAACGCAATATGAATAAAGAGTTTTGTCTTTCAAGAAAGGCTAACAAATACAAAATTGCATCGGTGATTTTATTTATTTATTTCTATTCTCAAACATACATTTTACAAATTATTACAGAGGTTTACGCAGATAAAAATCAGAGTGTGCAATTCACACGCGTTAGAAGTGAAACCTTCAGAAAACTAAAGTGGACATGCGCAGGGAGACTACGAAGTAGGTACTTTTTATAAGTATGATTTTCCATATTTTTGACGTCGAATTCCTGTGCACTTTTTCCAATGCATTTGGTCATCTTATTAGAATTTGTGTTTTCTTCTCCGGAGTCGCTAGATGTCGCTTTATTTTGTGTTTGACCTGATCATTTGAGAGTGGTTTGAAGATTGGATATTGATTTTATTAATTTTTTTTTTTTTTTTTGATTTCATAGGATTCGATCGTTGGTCCGGTATATATTTGCAGAGGTTTGTTAAGCGTTTTATAAGAGTACCCGTGAATTATTCAGATATTTTATTTTTATACCATTCTTTCGCAGGCTGTGTTTGTCTCTTTTTAGTGTAGTATCACTCATTTCCGTTTCATCGTGTTTCAAATCACAACGGTGCTAAAGATGTTTTCACTTCAATAAGTTCTAGTAATGAAAAAAAATGTAAATAATCAGTAACAGTATGTAATAAGGTTAGTAGTAGTGTTTTGTAAACACCTGTGAACCAATCCAATATTGTATTTATATAAGCCTTTCTTGAAGGACTGTGTTCGTTTATGGGCAGCATTTTTTATTCAATTTGAAAGCATAACTTGCAAAATGTATTTTTTCCAAAAATTATTCAAATAGCGCCTTCTATGAAAGAACAGATTATGTATTATGTTTAAATATCCAAATTTCGACCGATTTCTTACATATCTCCCTTAAACATTTGAAGTTTTTAAGCTCTTAAAAAATATATATATTATTTTTGAAGATAATATCTAGATACGTTTCATGCCGAAACGCAAATTATATGAAATTCCCTTGATAGTAAAGTATGCTCCGAATTTTTTTTAAACAAGTCTATTTCTATTATTTTACAAGTTATATTTGTGAAAAAATTAACAATGTTTCTTTAAATGATATTTGAGATACCTTCAACGAGATTTTTGCTCTGTTTTAAACGAGTCATGTTTTATTAAGCATTTTCTCAATTTTCGTATCAATTTTGTCATTGAAAATATTGGCGCGCTCTGTCCAACATTCGTAATTGTAATTACATATCTCTCCATCTTCTTCTTTATGAGCCGGGACGCGTCGCCTTAACATTAAAGTTAAAACACTTATGAAAATTCACTGCTTTTTTCAAAAATTTACGTAATAAGGGATTGAGGTCTTCACCAGGCAGTGGTCGGACGATCCTAAAGGCGCTGTGACCTCAATCTTGTAACCGTGTAGCACAGTGCAATTGCATAGCGTGGATTGGCTAAATGATCATTTGTGGAAAAGTGTATAGAAGGGTTAAGTTTTTCCCGTGGGGAAGATTTAACCCGGACACAAAGTCGAAAAAATTAACAATAATAACATTCAGTTGCATTGTTGACAGGTTGCCATGGTAGCGGCTCACAAACTGTCAAGTTTTGATATGTCAGATCAGAAAATTACCTATTTTGTCAAGGAGGTTGATCGCAATTGCGTTGAGAACTGTTTTTTTTCAGTTTTTCCATGAGCGGAGGTCCTTAAATCTTCAAAAAAAGTCGCAACAAAAAATGATTTATCTCAGCATGATTTTATGGCTTGGCTCTCTTCACGTTTATGGTGACAAAATTCATGATGATGATTACATTGTAGTAACAGGAATACTAATAAATTATTTCTTATGTTGGTAACAAAAAAAAAACAATCAATTGGAATCAACAAACAGTCATATTAAATCAGGGGTAGGAAACTTCCGATCCGCGGGCCGTAGGCGAACCTCAAAACCATTTGGTTGGCGAGTACTTCTGAAGGGTGATTCTTTATCTTTTGTGTTATCTTTTGCGTTAAGACAGCGTTAAGAGACAATTAACACAAAAAGGCAAAATCCGAAGACTTCCGTCCGCATTATCAGCTGTCGAAATTCTGTGATTTTCTACGGCTTGTCCATGCCTGTCATAAGTTAAATGACAGTTAAATGGATTAACTACCTACTCAAAAACACAAATTACTATTTTTAAGTTTTTAAAACTATTTAAAATAAGCCGAATAGGCGTTCATACATGACTATCCGTTTGTGATATTATTTTGACATCTCTAATGAGCATTACGCGGCAAGGCGCGACGTCATCTCTGACTGAAGGCTTGTTTTTCAAAATAAGCCAATAGTTTAGTCAAGTGGCGAGTAAATCGTTTGCATTACTTTCAAGTAGAGTACATTATTGCCCGCCGCCCGTTGCAAGATGACGGTGCTTGACGAGCTGCTACAAAGCGAAATAAATACGCTAATTAAGCAAATTGTAGTTTTTTTTTTATTTATTTATTTTATATATCAACAAAAAAGTCCCGCTAAGCCAATTGCATTGGCTTGTCAACAGGTGCTTATAATTCACTTACATATAATTTACATCTTATATCTACAGATTCAACATTTTTTCATAAATTGTTCCAATAACCAATTTTTCACCATATATTCAACCTTATTGATAGAATTATGTTGCTTTAAAGTGTCAGGTAATAAATTTAATATCTTCGGTATGTTGTATTGAAACGTTCTCTGTCCGTACTTATTATTAAATTTCGGAACTACGTCGTTGCGCGTAAATCTAGTGCTATATTTATGTTCTAGTTTCTTTTTATGCTGCGGGGTAAATATATGCTGAATTATAATTTTGTAACACAGTACTGCTCTAACAGGTAATTTTTTTGCACTCTGAACTAGCAACGGAGTATTGTGTCTCTGTTTGAAAATATTAGGGACAACTTATAATTTTACAATTGCGTTTTGTACAATTTGGACTTGTTTCAGATTGGTTACAGTAGTGTTTCCCCATATTGTTAATCCATATCTTATAATAGATTCTGCCAGTGACATATACATTATTTTAAGTGTTTCAATTGATAGGAATTTTTTGTGTACATTCTGCTAGCAATTGATCTGAGTCTTTTACAGGGTTTTTTTAATGTGTTTGTCCCATTTAAAAAAAACAATCTACTGTAACACCAAGATACACATATTCCGTAACTAACTCTAAGCTTTCACATTTACAAAAAGTTTGAATATTTTTATGGATGCAATTAAAATTATGAGAAATAATATTAGGATTAAATTGAAATTTGGCATTGTACGATCTTATATGCATTACTTTAGTTTTTTTTAGCATCTATTAATAGTTATAACGTAAATTATAGTTTTTATCACTGCCCCGCGTTGGGCGCCAATTTATAACGTAAATTATATTTAAACACTTCGTGAGTTCAACAGAGAGCTTTTATTTACGAAAAGCATAACAAAAAATAATAACAAAGGGTGTAAGAATACTTCGTTAATACACGCGGCGTGTAACCTCCTACTGAGGTCTTCAGACTTGCTATCTCTAAAAGTTCCTCTACCGATCAAAGTGGACACAAAGATATCTCACAGTTGATCCTGGGTATTGAGCCTTTAGCCTCGTTGGATATCTAAGGGTTCCTATACCGATCAATGTGGACACAAAGATATCTCACAGTTGATCCTGGGTATTGAGCCTTTAGGACCGCTTCCTGGATCTCTGGCTTCTCAAGGCCGTGCAGTCGTTTTTATAGGCGGCTGGAGGCACATCTTGTGGTAAGTAGGTGTCCGGGAGCGGGGGGCTGCATGCTGATTACCCGTTAGTTTGAATTGTGCAACCAATGTAAGTCCTCCGGCACGCTGAGACGGGAGACAAGGATGCCGTATTATGTATGAAAGAGAAAGTATTCGGATCGGCGCGGTGCTTCTCGTTACATAGTCCTGCATCATGTAACCATTTACAGAGTTGATTAAAAGTCAATCAATGACCAATGCCGTATCATCTGCGAATACAAAATGTTTAACAAAAGAGAGAAAAAATGCTTGAAAGAGGTGAAGTTTTAGAAGAGGTGGAATAATAAATTAGTAAAATGAAAATAAATAAACTATAGACACGAAAAGAGATTAATAGCAGCTGGGCGCATACATCCGATTTGGCTTTCCGATTGTCTGATCAGAAAATCGGATCGGAATAACACCGCACACATCCGATTCGAAGATCGGATGGGTAATACGACCGGGGCCACGCCCTTCGGACGGCCGGATTGGACGGCTGGCGTGGAAGGACGTGGCCTATTTTTATTGCCAGTCAGTTTTTCGAATCGGATGTGTGCGGGCTTTCATAAGAAATGTATGGCGCGAAGGCCTTCAGGTTGTCTGATCAGACAATCGGATAGAGAAATCGGATGTATGCGCCCAGCCTAACCCACTCTACTAAAATTATGGTGTTCGGACGCGTTTAGTAACTACTCTCCACTCCACTCACACTCAACACTCTACCAATGCGAACGGGTCATGAGGGTAACCTTTGGGTGGTTGCAAGTAGGTTTTTTTTTTTTTTTGTTTTCTTTATTCATTAAAATGTTTGTTACATGAATTTTATGATTTTTCGACCACCATGCTAGGCACATGCCCGTGTTGTGGTGGTCGATTTTCTATACAGTACTTTAACATATATGCAATATAAAAATGTGTGAGAATATAAAAAAATATAAAATAATATAATAAGAAAGAATATTATTGAATACAAAAATATAAATTGCTATGTAGTAATATGAAAGCGTAAGGAAAAATAAAGTAGAATATAGAAAAAAAAATAATGTAGTACTAAAAGTGTAGAACATAGGAGTTCAGAGAACATAGAACACAGGAATACTAAAAGTGTTAAGTAAAGAACACTAAAAGTGTAAAGAAAAGAAAGCATAGGTATACATGAAAGAAAATAAAATGATGTTATTATAAAATATATAAGATAAAGTATATAAGGTAAAGTAAGTGCTATATAGTAAGCACATAATAAAAGGTTTTTAATTACAGTGGAAATCTATCTGTGCGTGGTTATATTGGTAGGTAAATATTTTACAAATAAATTTTAGAATTTATGTTTCAAGTCCGGCGAATTACAATGGACATTGGAATAAATTATTATTGCTACGAGTGGACACAGAGTACATGATACATGAAGGCACCGTAGAGTCTGTTACTCTAAGATACACACACAGTGGCAGTATTCAGTGGTGCCAAACAGTTTAATAAAGTAATTAGTTTGAAAAGTATTTAAAGTTTGGTTATTAATATTAAAGTAATAACTAATTACGTATAATTCTGTACATACAAAAACTTTTATTGGTGGTGTATTAACATACGTTCTTTAACGAATTTTTTTAAAGAAATTCTTCAAAGAAATTATCTAAAGAAACTCTAAAGAACTTTCGACCCTTTCCGGATATCCATATTTGGACACCTGTTGTAAATTGAGTAAGTGTACTGGATCTTTTAATGTTGTAATCTAGTGTGTTGTATATTTTAGGTGCGACGTATGTGTATTGCCTTTGTGAAAAAGTGGTTTTTGTTATAGGGATTGTGCATTTTGCATGAGTTGAATAGCGTGTATGTATGTCTTTTTGTGTGGATGTTATCAAACCATTTTTCCAGATATGGATGAGAACTATCTTAATATATATTTGGCGAATGTCTAGAACTGCTAGTTTCTTGAAAAGTGGCTCTGATGGATGAGAAGGGGAACATTTGAAGATGATCCTTAGTAAAAGTTTTTGAACGGTCACTAGGGGGTAGAGAATGGATGCTGCACAACCTCCCCATCCTATAATGCCGTACGTTGCTATTGATTGGAAAAGAGCAAAATAAACACTTCTGAGTGTTTTTATATCAAGAACTGACCGAAGAGAATAAAAAATATGGCATAACTTACGGAGTCTCTTTGTTATGGAGTTAATTTGGGCCTCCCAGCGTAAATGGTTATCTATAATGACCCCTAGGTATTTTATTTCTTTTGATGGTTTAAGAATTGGGCATGAACAGCTGTTATTAAAAGATAGTGAGTGAGTGTCAAGATTTTGTGGGCAAGTGTGAATGATGACCAAGTGTGAATGGTACCCGCAGTATTTAGCTCGCTAACGCGATGCGGAATAGAAAACTGTCAAAATGTGTCGCATTTGGCCAATTTTACACGCTTTACTCTGTCGCAATCGCTAAAGATACAGAATCCGCCTGCAATAAGAAACGCAGAAACAAAAGATGCTCTACCCAAAATTACGAAAAAATGGGTGTTTGAACAATGCACCTAGAGCATACATTTGCACAGGTCAATAATTTTAAAGAGACTCCCGCTTTAGTAGTGGTGCACTGGATGGTTCAAAAACTAATATAATCATATAAATATATATATATATTTTTTAAGAAGTTGAAAAATGAAATAATAAAGAACATTTTCGTTATTTGTTTTGGGGGTTTTATGCCGTGTTGCGCTACCTCCTTCTTTAGCCAACGTTTTGGACAGCGTTACATGTCCCTGATGATGGACACTGTAACGCTGTCCGAAACGTTGGCTAAAAAAGGAGGTAGCGCAACACGGCATAACACCCCAAAAACAAATAACGAAAATACTTAAGGCCGTGAAAAATCTAAAAACTTATCCAATAAAGAACATTGTCTTAATTTGAATCTAAATTGTTATTGACAACGTCACTAGACCAAATTTCTTTGGGCATTCGCAGGGTAAGAGGAGACTGCGAAAAACTGTTCCAAACTATGATACTATCGGGGTGCAAATTTGTGTTGCCCAGTTTGTTAAAGTTGACCTTTTCTAAAAAAATTAAATTTCCAATTTACATTCCGATCTCAAACTTAATGGACCAATCCAATCCAATTTTGATTTTAGTTTTTAAATGTCACCTTGGAAAATGATATTTTTAAATTCCGTGAAATTAATTGTTGATTTTATTTATTCTTTTTCAAAACACCCACCGTTGCCATCTCTCGAAAGATAAATAATTTAATGTCCCGTGAAATTATAATTTTGTAGTTGAATTGTTTTTGAATAGTTTCGAAACTTGATAACGTTACCTTGAACAAATCTACTCCTTCTGTATGCAGGAGGCGAAAAGATGAACTAACGAGCGATTTAAATAGTTTTAAAATCAATATCTTTTAATGAAATAAAACAATTTGTTTGTAACCATGATTCATTTATTTAATTTTAAAACTTCGGTTTCGCATAACCCAAGCATCTTCAGAGTATAAAATTAAACTGATCAAGAAATAGATTGTAGCAACACATACGAGTATATATATATATATATATATATATATACACACGAGTACATTAAGAAACCCAGAAAGAGACAAAACATAAAATAAAAAACCAAAACCTGAATTCTCAATAATCTTATACGTTTTTTAGATTTTCACGGTCAAAAGTATTTTCGTTATTTGTTTTTGGGGTGTTGTGCCGTGTTGCCCGCCCTCCTTCTTTAGCCAACGTTTCGGACAGCGTTACAGTGTGTAATTGTTAGAGGTGAAATGTGAGCTTATGTACTTGGAAGCAATTCCGTGTTGCCAGTTCTCTACAGGTATTACTACAGGCCAGTTGGTATTACAGTATACTTCAGAACGGTTGTAGATTTCACTTGTCTTCGTAATCAGGCGTAGAACTGGTTCCAATAAACCTGTTCCTCGTTCAGTGATCTCTAGTCACCGGTACAACGTAGCCGAGACCGGCAATGTCGTAGGAACTGGTTCCAAAGTAGCTTGTTCCTCGAATCCACTGTCATCTAGTGATCAGAGTAGTGTCATCTAGTGAGACAGGCAATGGCGTAGGAACTGGTTCCAAAGTAGCTTGTTCCTCGAATCCATAATCTTAATAACCTGTTGAAAGTGTCCAACAGCTCTAAATTAGGGATATTTCCCATAAACTCGTAAGAGCCCCACCATCCCTTAATCATCTGTTTATATGACGTTTTGTCTCTGTAGATATAAAAATGATAACTAATAACTGATAACCCATAATGTACATATCTGTTTCTTTCTCTCGATCACTATGTAAAATTTTAATTCCATACTTTCTCAATATTCCTTTATTTTATCATTCGTCACTTTCTGTATTTCTGTATGTATGTATAAATGTGTTGACACAATGCATTTTTTGATCAGTTTAATTTTGTACCCTGAAGAATGCTTTCTACCAAAATACAACAACATCGTTTTATTTTATTAATTAATTTTTTTTTTTTAATAAAATGGTTCCTTACCAGCAAATATTTTGATGGTACACCTCACAAGCGCATCACTGTTTGTAAAGTGCAAAGACAGGGAAACTACATCACCACCCGGCTGGTATAAGGCTTATAAGGCGAGCCAAGGTAGGGGCTGTAGGATAGAATTTATAATACTAATGAGGGCCTCAAAGGCAACATTAATGAATCCTCTAAGGCTCTAATCCTCGAAGGACACACTATATCACCATGCAGTATGGGGAAGAAAAACAGATGATGAACAGTATAGAGAAGATCAAAGAAGCTAGCTTCTTCGAGCAGGCTCCATTAAAATACACGTAGAACAAACACAGCGTGGCTACATTGTGTCTTTGCATTCACGATGGTAATCGGCTGTTAACAAAGATTTGTCAGTCAGACGCACCCCCCTTTGTGAATTCTATACGCACTCATAGAATGTACAGAAACATAATGTGTAATATTAAGCTAATTTACCCTAATTCTTTTCTGTGTTTTTGGAATTTGAAGATGATTTTGACTTCAAAAAATCATTTTTTGTAATTTGTATTTAATTGATACTGCTTTTAAAAAATATTATCATGATTAGCAACATGTATTAGCAGGTGTTGTTTTTTCACGTTAATGTTTGTAAGGCTCCAGCCAGTCTAGGCCTGCATATCGTGGATAACGCTCCGGCCCGCAGTTTGACAGTCCGAGTGGCCGCTGGGGGAGAGGAATATATATATATTCCCTCGAAAATGACATCTCCTCAGTCGTGTTCCAGCAGACAGCCACGATGGCAACCTTCAGCAACATGATTTTTTGTAAGAAAACTCTAATCTGCCATATTACATGATAATTTATTATGTTTTCTTGCATTGTGTTCTCCTCTAGGTATAACTTTATAATTTACCTATTGTATTATTTTAACATGTGTACTTATTTATAATGCAAACACTACAAATATGTGCAACGTGAAGAAAAGAAATATTATTTTCTAAAAGATTGTAAAAAAAAAAATACGTTTTACAGGGTGTTAAGGAATGTACTTGACTTACTTTAAGCTGTGATTCCTGAAATTATTTTGAGTAAAAAACGTAAACGAAATTTAGGTCTCTGTTTACTTTCTCGACGCCCGTTTTCTTCAAAACATGTTTTATTTCTTCAACGTGTCACTGGTCTATAGTGATTGTTTATGGTTTAAATATTGTTACAATTAATTGTCAAGTTATCCTTCTGTTCACCTTTGTAATATTTTTTTCTTTGTTTCTCCATGTAATTCATTTTATTTATTTATTTATTCAAAAATGTAACGGAGTAATTATGGTAAAAATCGTAATCTGCTCATTACATCTCACGAGGACATTCTTGTATCGAAATGGGCAGCTTTACAATTGTAGAAATTAAGAGAAAAAATACATATAAACTTAAAAATATAAACCTCTTATAACAAAATATTTAATTATTAATTAATATTTTAGTGTTTTTATAGAGTGATTCAACTTAGGTAAATTTTGCAACAGAAAAAAAAATGTATGAAATACGTATAACATGAAAATAATATCATAGATGTATTCAAGGACCCTAAATTAACAGCAAAAATTTGTAATTCTTATTTTTCTAAAGTAGTAAATAATCGCGCTGAAAAAATCTTTAAACCTTTTTAAATACCAAAACCTATAACTAATAATAAACAAAGACGAAAAACACTATCCACTTTTAAAAAAACTACTGATACTGAAATAAGACTAATAATAGAAAACATGAAAATGGAACTTCTCCAGGCTTTGACCAGATTTCTGTGAAAATTCTCAAAACAATGAAAATGTATTTACTGAAACCTCTTAATAACCTTATTAATCTCAGACTGACTAAAGATATTTTTCCAACAATTTAAAAAAAATCTATAATATCGTTAAAACTGGTGACCCACAAAACGTTTCAAATTATGGGCCGATATCCCTAATATGGAATGTAGCAAAAATATTTGATAATATTGTGAAAAGATTGCTGATTTTCTGGAAAGCATTAAATTATTACACTGCAATCAATTCGGATACATAAAAACAAAAAGCACACATGACGCAATAGCAGATGTAACATCATGTATATCTCGGAACTTGATGAAGGCAATAAATGCGCACGAATAATCATAGTAAGAAAAGCAATCGATGTATCTTACATTTAAAGATTATTAAAAACTGAAATCAAATAACATCAAGAATAAAGCCGTCCAATGTATAAATGTTGCTTAAACAATCGTCTACAATTCGTTAAAATAAATGACAAAACCAGCGACCAAGAAACATCAAATTTTGGTATCCCAGAGGGCACCGTTATGGGACCTATATTGTTAATTTTGTATGTTAATGACATACTTTTTCAGTCATTACATGAAAAAATTATCTTTTTTATCACGGAAGAAAAAACATGGGAAAAATTAATTTAAAAACCACAGAAGATATAAATAATCTAAAAATATGGTTTGACGTTAAACTCTTGTCGTTAAATAGTGAAAAAAACATATTTCATCCCTTTCGAATTTAACAATAACAATATACCTCCAAATCTTTGAATAATCTTATAAAATCATGCTCTCACACAGTACGACCCCAATCACTATCGACCAAACAGTTCACTTTTGAAAAAGCAGATAAAATTACATATCTTGGAATAAACATAGATAAAAACCTTAAATGGAAAGATCACATCGGCCATATAATAAAAATAATAAATTTATATATTCTTAGATTTACATATTTTTAAGATAGATTTAATTAGGTGATATATGATTACATAGATATAGGCCATAGCTTCAACAAAGAAACAAGTTTGCAATGTTAATTCATATTTTAATTTGGGCGCTTTAAAAACCTTAGAAATGAACAAAAAAATTAAATCAAAAAATATTTTAATAAGTTATTGGATTTGAACAAATATACAAATTTAGAACATATATTATAATTGGGGCTGGAATAAACAGGAACGACAGGTCTGATATTTTGTTTATGAATTTTCGTCAAACCATACAATTTAGGTGGCTGAGGATTGGTTAATACAATAATATTTAGGTTTACCGCAAATTAAAGGAGAGCTCTTGATTGTCTCCTTGACGGCTTCTTGAAACTTCTTTGTGGGGTCTTTTGAAAGAGTGGTAAAATTATCACTGTTTAAGAAATCTTCTACTTTTTTCGCTATTTATTTTTGGGGTGTTATGCCGTGTTGCGCTACCTCCTTCTTTAGCCAACATATTAGCCATAACCGCCAGCCGGGAGAGGAAGTGTTCGCTACGGTCTGAATCAGAACATTTATTTTGAAGATTTGAAAACGACTTTATAAATAAGTACGAATTCCTTGCTTCTTTGTTTGTGACCTAATCTACAGGGTTTACCAAACGCATCATGTTCATCGAATATTTTTATCCTAAAAAATTTGTATTTAAAAATTAACTTTGTTCGTCCCTCATTACTTTCTACATAAAATGGTGAGCTCTGGCATTACGAAATGATTTAAAATAGCATTTGTACATACCATTCATCCGATTGCGATGAAACTTTGATTACTCGCAGTGGACACGTCCGTAAAGGTTTCTACGTACAATGGTGAGCTCTGGCGTTATTACATTTTTTCTGTACCATTCATCTGATTGCGATGAAACTTTGACAATTTGTAGTGAGCACGCCCGCTATATACAATTGTGAGTGAAATTAATATAGCGTTATGAAATTTTTTCCTACACCTTTCATCCGATTGCGATGAAACTTGGAAATTTTGTAGTGAGCACGCCAGCGAAGGTTTCTATATACAATGGTGAGCTCTGTCATTATGAAATTTTTTCAATATCATTCATGCGATGAATCTTTGGTGATTTGTTGTGCGCACGCCCGCGAAGGTTTCCATTTATAATGAAGAGTTCTGGCGTTAGGTAATTATATCCTATAACATTCACCCGATTTTCGTGAAACATTGGTTATTTGTTTTGCGCACGCCCGCGATGGTTTCTACGTAAAATATTGACGTTATGAAATTATTTCCTATACCGTTTATCCGATTGCCATTTGCCCGGGTTCATGAGGCGAGGTTGGTATGGGTCTTGGCGACAAATACGTTTGCCCACTTAATGCATGGCGGGCTGGATCGGGAGAGACTGGTTGAAAGTTTGACATCTCCAGCCCATCTTTTGAATCATCGCCTTGTACCGCAGTGGGTGGTTTCCAAAGTGTTCCATTGCAGAAAAGTTTGGGAAACCCTGATCTCGTTCATAAAACGTCCGCTAGCGAGACCCTAACTAACTAACTAACCATCACGCCGTTTCCCCGCAGGGGTAGGCAGAGAGGACGGACCGCCAAATAACTCGATCTTGGCACACACTCCTTGCTTCGTTCACATTCATACATCGTCTCATACATGCTCTTCCGTTATTCTGACTCTTGACATCGCCCGAATCAAGTATCTGATTCACTTGGTCGTGCCATGTCTTCCTCGGGCGTCCCCGACTTCGTCTACCATTCACATTTGCGTCATATATTCTCCTTACACTCCTTTCCTCATTCATTCGCTCTACATGCCCAAACCATCTGAGCGTCCCTTCCTTAATCTTTTTCATTACGCTTACATCAGCCTTGCATTCTTTGCGGATCTCCACATTTCTCACACGATCATACATGGTTTTACCACACATACGTCTCAGGTATCTCATTTCTACAGCATTCTGCCAGTTCCATGCCCCACTGCCATACATCAGGGTAGGTACCAGCACTCCATTATGGACGGCTAGCTTCGCTTCTTTTGACAATTTTTTGTTGCCGCCAACGGCGTTCAGTCCTCCATTAGACCCTATTTAAATGAAATCTGATTTCTCGGCCGCTGGTAAAGCCCCATCTTCGTCGTCAGTAGAGGGCAAAGCAGAGCAACAAATAATTAGAGTGACGACCATACTAGACTAGTTCAAAGATAAATGAAACAAAATAATAATTAAAAAATATGATTTTTTAAAAGAAAGACTAATATTTTGAATTCTATCCCGCAATTCCGTGGGATTTGTAAAACGTGCGGGATTTGAAAACCCTAATCCTAACGTAGATGCTGATCAATCAAGGCAAACAATTGCGTGACTCGAAGAACCCGATCTTGGACAAGACTGAATTGTTGTTATATGATTTTTTGTATTTCTTGGGCATTAACTATGTTACAATTTCTAGCATTTTGTTTTTCCGTATAATGTTGACTCCTCCCACCGCTTTCCCCCTCCTCCAAAATCATCCCTCCCACTATTCCCACCTAATTGATCTTTGGTACTTGCATTTAATTTTTAAGTTAGTTTTAGTCCTGCTCGTGAATGATACGGTTGTATCGAAACCGGTCGCGGAAAAATTAAATTTAAGTAACAAATGTACATTTAATAAAACTCTTCAAAAAACAAAATGTTGTTTTATGATTTTAGTAGTTTGGATTGTAGCTCACAGACTGAAGTTGAGAAGGTGTTGAGTTTTCCAGGATTGGAGTAAGAAGATTATCGTTCAAGCAATTCTTTACAAAGCCTATATAGTTTTGAACTGTGTCGATTATTCCTTAATGTTATACAATATTTGTTTTTGTTCCAGTATTTCTTTGCTGTGTCTTCTTTGTGAGCGCTGGGAGCAGTGACCCTTTCGAAGATGATGTAGAAACAGATCTGACAAACGACATGAACTTATTTTCTTCGAATTTATTTAACGTGAGCGCTGGGAGCAGTGCCCCCCTCGCAGATGTGGAATCGGAGCTGACCGAAAGCATAAACTTATTTACTTCGGATTTATTTAAGGTAATGTTATATCGAAAAGAGACATCTCGTGATAATTATTCTGGTTTGTCAATTATGAAATATCTTATGGTACTAAACACTAAACTATTATGGAACACCAATTATTATAAAATATTCCATCGTGGTGAACCATTCTGGAATACTAATTATTATAAAATATTCCATCGTGGTGAACCATTTTAGCATACTAATTATTATGAAATATCCCATCTTGGTAAACCATTCTGGAACACTAATTATTATGAAATATTCCATCGTGATGAACCATTCTGGAATACTAATTATTATGAAATATTCCATCGTAGTGAATCATTCTGGAACACTAATTATTATGAAATATTCCATCGTAGTGAATCATTCTGGAACACTAATTATTATGAAATATACCATCGTGGTGAACCATTTTGGAACAGTAATTATTACGAAAAATCCCATCGTGGTGAACTATTCTGGAACTCTAATTATTATGAAATATCTAATTGTGGTGAACCGTTCTGGAAAGCCAATGAGATATTTCATAATAATTAGTATTTGAAAATGGATAACGGCAAAAAATAAACGTACGTTCCTTAACGCAATAATGCTGCAGCGCTTTCAAAAGATGAGATGCACAATGTACGTAGGTCTGTTTCCACCAAAGGAAAAAAAGTCATCATTTTCTGTCACACACGGCACCGTGACGTTTCCGTAATACTACTAGCCGTGACGATAATTTTGAAAGTATGGAATATAGTTACAAAGATAATATTGAAGTGTGAGTGAATTCCAAAAAATTCAGAAAGTGAAATGTCAATGCGCTGATGGTTTTGCTTTTTTTTAAACATATAATGCTGCAGCTCTTTCTTACACACTATATAACAACAGTCGAAAATGAGACAAACTGTAAACGTGTGTCTGCACCCCTCCCCCCTCAAAGGAAACATGTGCAGCAGGGCGCTATATTGTAGCATTCCAATGAATCTCTAAATGAAGGGTTAAATCAAATGTGTTCAATAAAAACCTTGACCTTGTAAATCATCTAAATGCCTGCATCTGGTCTGATTACAAAATTCATTTTAATATGTGATACAATATAGTAAATAGTCAGACAACCATGCAGGTAATGGATGAAATGAAATTCATTAAAAATCGAGCAATAAGGCATTTATTGAATAAAATTTAGAGAAAATTAATATTACTAGCAATGAGACTTTTAAAAATTAAAAAAAACACTCAGGTATGGCAGGTAACAATTGAAGATTGAATCCTGCTGGTAACAAAATGATAAATTGCAAAGTCATGCTTAATCTGATAAATTACTAAAACATCATTATTTATAGAATTTGGGAAAATTTGCTTAAATTGGGCGCCATGAATGTATGAACACTTTCACATATAGATGATCCAGAAGTTTCAATTGTTCCCATTATATACTTACCTATTGCATAATGTTATTCTAGTTCTGTTATAATTAGTGTAACTCGCTCATCAAGCACAAAAACTAGCTTCTTCTTTGGTGAGATTGCAATTTTAAATAATTTCTGTACCAATATGTAATTTATATTAACACCACTGTACAATTATATATCTATATTAAATTTAAAAAAAAAAGTCGTACATCTCCCTCAAACGTACTTACAAAGAAAATGAATCGAAACATTACCGTCGCCGTAATACAGCCGTAATAAGATACCTATATCTCTTTCCTCCATAGGAAAAAGTAGTACTTTGGAGGAAACAGTCAAACGTATTTTGTATCTCATCTTTGGTCTCATCATTATTTAATATTATGTGAGAAAGAGCTGCAAAATTAAAACAATACGGAATGTGTCTTCATTGCCTTTTTTTTGCCGTCACGGTACCGTTATCGTGAATCGTCACATGAATTATAAAAGCTTCTAAACATGAAAAATTTCACTGTAGTGAACTGTCCTGGGTACTTAGCATGGTCGATCGACAAAGATTGATAGAATACTTTTCGATTCTTCATACGGTCTCATAGTTCCCTAGCATGACTGCAGTTCGCCAACGAATAAACAACAGTTCACAATGACTAAATGTTCAATAAATATTTGAAATCAAATTGTTTGTAAGTCAGCAATCTGCAGTTGTCCTAGGATTCGAAAAAGACAACATGTTCAATAAATATTTGAAATCAAATTGTTTGTAAGTCAGCAATCTGCAGTTGTCCTAGGATTCGAAAAAGACAACCCTACGTCACCGAGTACACTACAAGTACACTAGTACACTACTAGTACACTACTAGTACACTACTAGTACACTACTAGTACACTACTAGTACACTACTAGTACACTACTAGTACACTACTACACTACGAGTAAAGTGATAATAGACATTTAGTAAGCCTCAAAAAAGCCGGTCTGCCGGTGCGCCTCTTGGTAGGTTCCGCGCAGTCATGGAAAAAGTGAGCGATTTTTTTCGAAGAAATTACGTCATCGAGTACACGAATGGGAATGGTTTCAAATGATAAAGGTCGATTAGTAGATGAGAAAAAAGCATGTCTGCTAAACGGCAGCCTGGCACGTTCACAGGCAGCCGGTATTCAAGTGGGATAAAAATTAGTAAATATTACGTCATCGAGTACACAAATGAAACCAGCGAATAACTGAAGTCTAGATCATAACATTGAAGATTTTTTTGGTCTGCCGACCAGCAGCCTGGCAAGTATTTTTAATATTTTGAAATTATTTTTGTGGCGTTCATACAACTATTTTTCCGCCACTCATAGAAATATCGAAATAGCGAGAAAGATCTATCGCTGCAAAGTACTTGCAATTCACACTGCGCGCAGTACCTACTTATTTACCTACGCCGGTATGCTACTACCAGTACGAGGTATCTTCTCGTGTGAATAATAATTTCGCCACCTTCGCGAAAGGTCGAGACTCGAGCTTGCATCCACGAACACAGTGACGAGTTAATTCTAGCACCTTCCAGCGCACATATTGCCAGCGAATGGAAAGTTACTTGGTCGCTGGCTCCTATATAAGGCGACAAACTTAACTTCAGAGTAGTCAGTCTCCATCCAACGGTCGCCTTTACAATCGCCTCTATACAGCGAATCAGTGTAACATCAGTGCCCGGTGCATCTGCACTCTCTCCTCCATGGCAGCTTCCTTCGTGGCCATCACAAGGACTACCTGCCGGTGGCTCCACTCACCGAGTCACCGCTGTTCATCTCCGCAACTCACCGCGTCGAGCAACGGCCTGGAAGACAAGGTCATTCTCCACCGCCACGGTGTCGAGCATCACGCTGGTGGCTCCACTCACCGAGTCACCGCCGTTCATCACTCCAGGGCAGCTTCCTTTGTGGCCATCACAAGGACTACCTGCCGATGGCTCCCCTCACCGAGTCACCGCCGTTCATCTCCGCAACTCACCGCGTCGAGCAACGGCCTGGACGTCCGGTCATCTCCGCCGCCACGGCGTCGAGCAACACTCTGGTGACCTGCAGGCCCGTGGCCTGCTCCACCACAGCATCACCAACCTCCATCACTCATCATGACCGTGCACCCGCAACACCTCACTCTACGGCACTTCGACATACTTCCTGTTACATCGCACCGACCTCAGCTACGTAGCTTCAGCTTCATTATCTTTATTAATATTTTTATTGCAATATCATTTTAAAAACTCAGAATGCCACATTTAAAAAAAAATAAGTGATATTGACAAAAAAAATTGAGAGTTCCGAGTGTACCAATCGTTCGGCCGAGCCTTTCGACGCGAAACAACTTACGAAACCTGCCGCGGTGCTCCTCACCGCTGTCATGTGCCCATATTATTATACGAATTTATAATAATAATAGTCCTTTTAAGATTTCCTAATAGTCCATAGTGGTTGGAAGTTCGAACAACCAACGTACCGTCGTCGATGGAAACGATGTAAATTTCCGTCCGTTTCATATCAGTTTCAAGTGCCCAGCTGGAAAATTACATCGAATACAATCGAGGGTCAAGAAAAACACAAAAATTGCGCCTACAAACAAAATTGTGCAAGGCCGCGCCCCCGTATTGAGTATTTAAACCAATATTTGTGGTAATGTTTTATGTATTGTTTGTGTTTTCGGCCGCAAGAGACCCCGCTTAACACAGTTTTCTGAAAATAATCTAGAATGCGGTACCTTGATATAATTATCAATCTTTGAACTATTTTAAGTGGATTTTAACTATCATATGTTCCTCCCTAGCCAAAAATACCATTTTATTTATTGATCAACGCCCTTTTTCAGGGCTTTTACATATTAATGGTAATAAATACAATATTTATTGTACATAACTGAACTGCTTCAGTAACAATATTTTATATTTGTTTAAAGATAAACTGAAGATGTCCACGGACTTGGTGTAATTGTTTCCTTCCATTAGTATTCTGGGTAAAGAGGAATACATATGGTAGTTAGTCCCAGAATTTCTGCACTGAAATAAATCCTGACTTCTTGTATTACGTTGTGGAATCCGGAAGCTTATCAATTCAAGCAATACCGGACTATCAACTAAATTATGTAGAATTTTATATAGAAATACCAAGTCAGTGAAAATTCTTCTGTCAGACAATTTGAGCATATTAATATTATTTAATAGAGTGTTGTAGTTCAACATTATTTTTGGAATCCCCATTTTGAAATTTAGAAAACGTAAGAATTTGTTTTGTATTCTTTCAACAGCTTGTACATGTATGTTATAATGTGGATTCCAGACGGGAGAATTGTACTCAAGTTGACATCTAACATACGCAAAATATAACAGTTTAATACATTTTATATTGTTAAAATTTCTAGTTAGTCTAGTTATAAATCCCAACATTTTTAAGCCCTTATTACAGATTTCTGTTATGTGGTTAACAAATGAAAGATTTGATTGGAAAATGATGCCTAAGTCTTTAATTTGTGTTAGTGTTTCAAGAGCATTGTCATCAATGTAGTAATTAAATATCACTGGATTTTTTATACGAGAAAATCTAATTATTTGACATTTTGAGATATTTAAATAAAGTCTATTTTCCTTACACCAAATTAACAATTTGTTGATATTATCTTGAAGAATGTTGCAATGATAAATATTTTGAATAATTTTAAAAATTTTTAGGTCATCAGCAAAAAGTAAGATAGATACATTATGAAATATATTTGTAAGATCATTTATAAACAAGATAAATAAGATTGGGCCAAGGTGTGAACCCTGTGGAACTCCACTTGTTGCATGAATTTTTTCTGACAGGGAGGATTTTATTCTAACAATTTGTTGTCTTCCAGTAAGATAGCTTTCAAACCAGGCTAATATATTGCCACGTATACCAAGCTTTCTTAATTTCCAAATGAGAATTTTATGGGAAACTGTATCAAAGGCCTTACTAAAGTCAGTATAAACAGAGTCAACTTGTTTTTTTTCTTTAAAAGCATTGGTTATAAAATTTTCATAAATAGTTAAGTTGGAAAGAGTACTTCTCCCTGGCATAAATCCAAACTGGTAAGGTGATATTACATGTTTTATCTGAGTAAAAAGTTTATCGAGTATTAGGCTTTCAAAGAGTTTTGGTATGGTGGATTGAATGCATATTGGTCTATAATTACAAACATCACTTTTATCACCCTTTTTGAAAATTGGAGTCAAATAACTCATTTTCCACTTATCGGGAAAAATTCCACTGGATAAATATAGATTAAAAAGATTGGTTAATGGAAGAGCAATTACATTGATACATTCTTTGATAAATATTGTAGGGATATTATCCGGTCCCGCAGATTTGTGGATATCTAATGATTTAACTTTAGTAATTACATCAGAGAGTTTCATCTAGAGTTGTTGTTGGAACAGGAGCATTATTTGAGTCTGTTGAATAAACACTTTTAAAAAATTTTGTAAACAAGTTAACAATACCATCAGTATTATTACTATGGCTGCCATTTAGGTGCATGATGCTCGGGAAATCAGAATCATCTTCTTTAAAAGAATTCGAGTATTTCCAAAAATAACTAACATTATTTATTATGGAGTTTTGAATTTCATTTATATAGTTACGATAGCAGGTCACAGACATTTTTTTACATGAAGTTCTTAAATCTTTAAATTCTATGTAATCAGAATTTTTTTGATATAATTTATATTCTTTATGTTTTAGTTTTTTGGTGATAAGTAGATTTATAAGTTCTTTGGAGTACCATTTTGGATAGGTGTTTGGTTTACATATCATGGTTGGAATATACATGCTAATAGCCTTTTCCAAAACAGAATAAAATTTATTGGTAGCTATGTTGATATCATCATATTGCACAGATGACCAATCAAAGGAGAGAAGATAATTACAAATTTTCTCATAATCAGTTTTGAAAAAATTTTGGTAACTGAAAGACAGTTTACAAGTATTTACATGAACATTAGAAATTATAACTTCCAGTGGAGGATGATAAGCATCAATGGGTACCAGCGGTTCACTACATTCTTCAATTATTAAAGACTCTAAGTTAGAAAAACATAAGTCTTAAGTGCGATTATTTTCATTTGGTATAGTATTAGCCTGATTCAGACCTAGGAATAACGCCATGTCTAGAATAATGCGTTCAGACTCACTAACACTGATATTGTTGTCACTGTTCACCCAGTTCACATTTGGAAGGTTATAATCACCAGCAAGCAAAAATGTTGCACTAGGATTCCTTTTTAATATAGTTTCCACTTCCTCACTATTGCGCCTGTAAACTTCATTGTTTGAATTTGGTGGGATATAAATACAGCCCACAATAATCTTTTTATTCCTGGCAACACTCACTTGCAGGAAGATTTGTTCGAGTTGTTTGTGTTTAGTTTTAATTAAGTTTGCTTTATATTTCTTGTCGATGGCGATTAAAACTCCACCGCCTCTGCTTTTAGCACTTGTCAATGTATTTATGTCTAATCTATGTACATTATGATTTATAAAACCTAATTCACTAGAATGAATATTTGGTTCTAACCACGTTTCGGAAAGTAGTACAAAGTCGTGTTCAAACATTGGCAGTGTAGACTGAAGTATACTTAATTTTGTTTTGAGGCCTCTGACATTCTGGTAGTACATTTTCAATTCATTTAGTTTAATCCTATGATCTCTGTTTTTCTGATTTGACTTCTGCTTTACTGATTTGATGACGGGTGAGAGTAGTGAATGTTTATAAGTAGAGTTTTTTAATGGCATAACAAATCAATTTTCTTTTTTTCTGCTTCAATTTTTCTCAAATGTACTGAACATTCATCACTCCAAGCATAATGGTCAGTTGGCAATTTTAATTTTAGTTTTTCATTAATTTTTTTGCAGTTTATGCACTGAATATCATTTTTACAGTTTTCATGTGCTTCGGAACATCGAGTGCAAGCTTTTTCACTTCTGCAGTCTTGTGCTTTATGCATATAACCATTGCACTTGTAACATTTTAGAAGTGAGATGTTGTCGAAAACCCTACATCTATCCCATCCAATATTAACTTTACCTTCATGTAACATTCTTTCGTATGTTTTTCCATCAACTTCCATGAAAATGGTGTAGTTAACATCACCTTGTTTAGTTTTCACTTCTTTTATAAATTTTATCTCAATTTTTGATTCAACTGTTTCCAGGTAGTCATTTTGCATCTTAATTTTTGAAACAATTTCTTCTGGTGTTTATTTATCAGATAAACCAATAATTTTTAATTTGATTTTGTAATATAGATCGTAAAATTGACTCGTTTTAGGTTTTCTGGTCTAAGAATGTTCTTTATATATGTGTACTTTTTTTCCTACTGATGGTTTTTTATATTGCAGGTGATCTCCAACGACAAAGACTATTATGCCGGTAAAAACCTCATAATTTCCGCAATGTCGGCGGACATGGTGCTGGCCATGCTGTCTCTCGGCGCCAAAGGAAAGACCCTCGATGAGATTAATGCTGGTCTATACCTGCCGAACTCCAGCTTTGTGAGTATACCTGGTAGTCTTGATAACTCTCGCAGTCCTTGACCTCGTTAGTATCCCTGGTAGTCTTGATAACTCTCGCAGTCCTTGACCTCGTGAGTATCCCTGGTAGTCTTGCCCAAGAATTTTTCCCCTTGTATTGGTATGACAAACCAGTTAAATCAAGTCAAGTCTTGAGAAAAGAAGAAGATTTAAAAAATATGCATACATTTAAAATACTATATACAACTCTAGTAAGAAGTCGTTTGGAATACAATCCCCCCACATGAAACCCTTTCTACAAAAGCCATGCAAATTCCATTAAAGAATCCAACACAAATTTATCAAATCAATTAATTTCAAATTAAGAATTCCCGCGGATGGCATAAATTATGATTCTCTATTATAAAAAATGCGACTCTTATCGTTAAAAGATTACTTAATGGTCTTATTTTTTATTTAAAATAAACAATCACTGGTTTGACTCCCCTGAATTGGTCTCGTAAATAAATTATCATGTACCTCGTATACCAACTCGACATAAATACCTTTTCATTGTAACAACACTGGCACAATGAATATGCTAATATCGATCACGCCGGATACAAAAGATGCATACAAAATTTGTCTGCTAGTACCACGTAAATATAATAAATACATCATGTAAACGTAATATGCCTATCACTCTTGCACTCTAAAATTATTAATGCATTAGAAATCTTAGATACTTGTAAAATTTATCATATCGGTATACATAATCCGTAATACCTTCCTATTCATTATTTTATTATTTATTTATTAATTTTTACATTATTTTATTATTTATTTCTTACTTTTATATTGAAAACTGTGTACCCTTTAAAGATATTTTATATTTCTATTTTACTTTAATTATTTTATTTCTCACTTTATGGGTGGGTTTTTTCATTTACCGAGAATGCTAATTGCAATGCTTATTGCAAAAGTATATGGTAAAAGTCATAGAAATGAGTTTTCTCATTTGAAATTTACCGTTTTCTTTTACCTACAATCTTACAGGCCCACAATGGTACTGTAAATGCTAAAGTAAAGGTAATCGAAATGGCGGCCGTTGTCTAATGTCACTTTAGGGATAGATTCCGCGTCAATAAAGAAACTGCTCGACTTTTGACTACATTAATTGCAGATATGATATGTATTCTCAGTGACATGTAAGTAATGGTTGATAAAGAGTAATTACAAATATTCAAACGACATGACGTCAACAAAATAAATCTTCTATAAATTGTTTCTCTACTCTGCTAGGAATAATTCTGTTAAATCATCTGAGCAGTTGTTATTGGCTTTACGGCTTAACCCAGTCGCAACCGGGTCAATGTAAAAAGTACTTAAAAATATTGCAAATACTCACAAAAGTACAGTGTGTAAAATAATGTTTAATGTGTCAAAGGCCATAGCATCATTCAACAAAAATTTCATATCAATGCCTGAAATGTTGGAAAATAATGTGAAATTTTACAAATGGCAATTTCCAAATATCATAGGAGCCTTTGATTGTACCCATATACCAATAACATCTCCCATCACAACATAACATCTCCCCAATCACTAAATCTACACAAGACGATTCAATCATAGACATTGCGCATAGAATTCACCGAATGTTTGACATCTGTTGTATGTGTTGCCACACGAAAAAAATATATGAACAGTTCCCAATACGAAAGTTTGGGAATTAGACTGTTTATCATACTGCCATCCCTGTTTACCTTTACTTTAACAGTTGGCGTCGTGAAAAAACTCGTTTTGCCGTAAATGTCAAATGTACTGCGAAAGTAACTGTAAACTGCACAGCTAAAAGTAAAGGTAAATGAAAAAACCCACCCTTAACTTTTTATTTTTTACTTAATACTTTATAGTTTGTACTTTATTCTTTATCTTTTATACTTTATACATCTTATCTTTTACTTAATACTTACTATCTTACTTACTCCTTACCTTTGACTTTTTTTTTTGGATTTAACTAACATTTATACTGTTATTGTTGTTGTTGTACTATTTATATGTTTTGTCAATTATGTTAATAGCACATGTTGTGCCTTATATGTGTAAATAATTAAATAAATAAACAATGGTAAATATTTACCTAATAGGGACACGCTTAATATGCACTTTTTATTTCAAAAACACTTAATATCAGTTAAAAAATAATGAAAAGTAAAGGCCTCGTCAAACAGACGGCGTAATTTACGCGGCGTAAATTACGCCTTAACGCCGCGTACTTTCTGTTTGACGGCTTCGGCGTACAGAAGAGCGTACAGCAGAGCGTACAGCAAAGCATAATCTTAATCCCATAATCTTGCCTTCATAGAACTATTTATAAATGCACTGTTCCTCATTTCATACAAACAAGGATGTTTTCGAACACATTCAATTAATTTTTCAATAATCATTTTTATCACAGTCGAGCAAGAACAAAATCTTAAAAATCGTAAAATAAAATCTTGTAAAAAAATACAACGCGACGTCCTAACGCCGCGCTAGAGCGTAGCGTACTGTACGCGCTCGGCTCTGTTTGACTGGTTCAGACAAGTTCAGTACAACACAACGCGGCGTACAGTACGCGGCGTATTTTACGCCGTACGCCGCGTAAATTACGCGTTCTGTTTGACGAGACCTTTAGTATTTCAGTTTGGAAAATAATGCATTTTAGTAGATATTTCGTTGAAAACAGACAATTTCACATCTTTTCTTCACGCCATGTTTTGAAATAATAATATTAAAATAGATTTTTTTCTCCTTTTTTAATTAAACCCAAACTAAGAACCTAAGAAACTATTTTAGGGTCATGTGTTAATATTTTGGATTAAAAAAGAGAAGAAAAAAAACTAACCTCAAAACTTTGATATCAATGACAATGGCCGCCAAGCGAATATTAGTTTTTAATTTTAACGAAATAACTATTAAAATTCATTATTTTTCAATTCCGGAAACTGAAATACTTACTTCCCATTATTATCTAACCGATGTTAAGTGTTTTTGTAATAAGAAGTGCATATTGAGCGTGTCTCTATTAGGTAAATATTTACCAAAATAAATAAATAAAAAGATGTGGATGGACCACCTTCATCATATTTCAGTCACTTCATTGAAAACAAAGAGTTACCTCAACAACTTGTTCTGACTGCTTTGTCGCCCAAACTAATAGATTACTTTCCTCTTAGAACTAGTGTTGCCTTCAAAGATAGGGAGACAACTCTCTCAGTCCTTGACCTCGTGAGTATCCCTGGTAGTCTTGATAACTCTCGCAGTCCTTGACCTCGTGAGTATCCCTGGTAGTCTTGATAACTCTCGCAGTCCTTGACCTCGTGAGTATCCCTGGTAGTCTTGACAACTCTTGCAGTCCTTGATCTCGTGAGTATCTCTGGTAGTCTTTATTTTTATTTATTGCCTCACCCTAAGTCAATACAAATGCCTACCTACATTGATTTCTTCTCAGTTGTTGATTTGTTTCGTCATCTGAACTAAATGATTACTCGCCCCCTCCAGACCAAAGCAGCCTACATGCCCGCAATCGACAAGATGAACGACTACACGTTTGTCACCTTGCACTTGGCCTTCAAGGTGTATATCTCAGAGAAGTATGAGTTGAACCCCTTATACAAGACTTACGTCACTCATTATTTCGGCAGCGAAGTGGAAAGCATCGATTTCGGAAAAAATGCTGAGGCAGCTGCCAAGATAAACTCTTGGGTAAGATAAACAAGCTAACGTAATAATTGCATCCTTAACATTACTTCATCATTTAGATATCTATACATTTCATTGCGGTATTATTTAGGTTGGTTGGAAATAATTGCCACCTGGCATAATCTTATACTTATAATATTTTCAAGAATTGGTTGCAATTTTGCTGGAATTATTAAGACGCATTTTAATTTTTTTGCGAATAAAAGAGATTAAATTTTACCTTTCCAAAACTAATTACGATTTGGGAGGCGGGACAGTACCGTCGCCCCGGAGATCATTTATTGGATAACCTCTTCAGTAGGTCACCCCAAGTGATTCGCTACGTTTGTTAACTTAGCACGTTTGTCGAGGTCTTGGCGTCGGGTGATGTGGACACACTGAACCCCACATTCCAATCCACCCCTCTATCATTATCCTTTTCTTTCCCAGAACTTCTTTTCATTAAAAAACCCTCCACAAATCATCCCTTAATGTCTAAACTAGGGCCACGTCCACGAGGGAAATTATTTTCCTCAAGACCTATGTCGTTTTTGGGGATAGAATTATTTTTGGAATAATAATTACTGGTCTTTCAGTTATTACTGCATTGGAAAAATAATTTATTAATATTATGGTCTCGGGAATTTTTATGATGTTGTATGGATTACATAGGGAGGGGGTATTTACACACCCTCATCGTAGATTATATGTATAGAGGAGTATTTACACACCCTCATCGTAGATTATATGTAGAGAGGAGTATTTACACACCCTCCTATTAGATTATACATTTTCGATTAATTAAACGCAATTTTATTTAAAAAGTCTTGAGCTTATTACTTTTACCACTTGAACCTATGAAAAGTGGCTATACGAGTAAATAGGATAAGTTAGCTGAGTTTTTTTACCGTTGCGAGTATGAATTTATTAATATTCGTTATCGCACGGATAAAATATCAGGTGGGATGGTGAAATGCTTCCTGAGTATAACAAAATGTACCTACACATGTTATTTGAAGTTTAAAGAAAAGTAAATGGCATTTCGATCTGCCTGCTGATTAAATATGTGGGTAAATGTGTAAAGTCGCGTCTTGTCTTTATTACGCGCGTGTTTAATTATAAAGAGGAACTACTTTCTCAACCCATAGAGAAAAAAATATGCTTTTGAGTTAATATTCGACAAATTCTTTGAGTTCACTTTGAGGCCATTGTCTTACGATTTGTGGTTTTTAGTTAGTTTCCACTTTCTTTTTAATAAACCCCGAACAAAGAACCTAAGAAACTTTTTTTATAAAGTAGGTTATTATGTTCTAAGTTACGGTATAATTAAAAAAGAAAAAAATAACCAAAGAATCTGTATAAGTTGGATGCAAATTTACCAAAATGAAAAGGAATCAATAGTAAAATCTCCAAAAAGTAACATTCGTGTTAAATTCATCGTTTCCAAGGCAAATAATGCGCCAGGAGTTGCGACCAGAACGCTCTGATGAAACTACAAGGCCGTTATCTCGGGCTTAATGCCGGCCTGCACTTGATACGATCTATTCTCGCGCAGTTACTGACTTTACAATGATCGAAAGCGAAATAAAAGAGAAAGATGCGTAAAAACATACATGAGACAGAAAAAGGGGTGGGCGCGGAGGCATTCCACTTTTCTGACGATATAGTTACATGTTGCGAAGATTTCTGTTTAAACGTCAGGCAAGTTCTAAAATTTGGTGTGTACATCACGACACGTATCGTCACTATTAGTTACTAGCCGAGTAACCGCTTATGTATGATTGTTTTTACTTATTGTTCTAATCTTTATCATTAACCCAGTTCTTATCTTTATCGTTAACCCGATTCTTATCTTTATCATTAACCCGATTGATTCGAGATTTTGTCGTCAAGCCTTCAACATTTTAAAACTATCGAAATATGGAGTTTTCATTCTCACATATCATAATTGGACAATATGAAACCCTGGTGATGATACAGATCAACAGATGATTACAGCACAGCCAGACATGATATTGCAGGTGTCAATTATATAAAAGCCATTTGTTACAATGTGAAGTCTTCTGTTTCTCTATTTAGGTTGAGGAAAAGACCGTCAAGACAATCAAAAAGATTGTGAAAGCCGACGAGTTTGATAAAAATACCTCTCTAATACTTGTCAACACTATCTACTTCAAGGTTGGTAAACTCACACGATATAGTTCATATACATATTAATATTAATTTCTCTACCTACTGACATTAAAAATACGCAAATCAAAGGTCATTTAAAATAAAAATCCATCCGTAGCAATGTCCATCAGGAGTATTTCATAACATATTTACATTTATGCGTACTATGAACCGCACATATACATTTGACTAAGTGTCACTTGCCTTTTTTCTTATCATTTATCATTATGCCTTTTTTTCAAATTGAAATTTTTTTTTTTTTTTAATTTTAAATTTTTATTTGTTTACCTTAAAAATGGTACATATTAAAGTAGTACTGGTCTTCAATTAAAAGCATTTGCTTGTGGATGGAAGAAGAGTTTACATATTATTTATACATTTAAACAGTCACGTGTTTCACATAAATAATTAGTGCAGTTAATACAAACACATCGCAATCTTTAACTAAAAGACATCCATGTATTCCGTAAGAGTAAAAACAAGTATAATTTTTGGTGTTACATTCATGTGGAAATAGGGGAGGCAGTCTTCCCGTGGCTGATTTCTTTAAAATGATTTTTGATAGAGTTCGATAATTGTATTTTGTTATTAATGATTCTGATTTCTATGGGTAGGTTGTTAAAGAAGTATTTTCCCTGGTATGAAAAATGATGTTGGCCAAAAGAAGTGTTTAGTTTCGGCTAAAATACATGTTTGAGTCTGGTACGATTTTCCGTTACGAATGAGTGTTTTTCTTTTTCTTTTACAATTTGTAAGATTGAATTTTTTATAAAAAGGTTTTTGAATGTTGGGACTTTAAATTCTTCGAATATTTTCAGTAGGGAGGTCTGGAGGTTTTTTTAAAATGATTTTTATTATGAGTTTTTGAACAATTTCTATGGGGGTCAGACTAGTTTTAAAAGCTGCTCCCCAAATGGTAACGGCATACTGAAGAATAGACTGTACTGATGCGTAGTATATTGAGTATAGATTTTTCGTTGATAAGAAGTTTCTAATTCGTAAGAATATATAAATTAATTTCCTAATTCTTTTTATTGTATGGCCGATGTGATCTTTCCATTTGAGGTTTTTATTTACGATTATTCCAAGATATGTAATTTTATCCGCTATTTTCAGAAGTGAACATTTTTGTCGACAGTGATTAGTGTCGTGTTGTGCGAGAGAATGATTTTGTAGATTTGGAGGTATATTTTTTGTGTTAATTTCGAAAGGGATGACATTTGTTTTATCACTATTTAACGACATGAGGTTATTGTCGAACCATATTTTTAGAGTGTTTATGTCTTCCGTGGCTTTTAAATAAATTTTTTCCCATGTTTTTCTTTTATTATAAGCATTGTATCATCGGCGTAAGAGATAATTTGTCCATATAATGGTTGAATAAATAAATCGTTTACATACAAAATGAACAACATTGGTCTCAGCACGGTGCCCTGTGGGATACCAAAACTTGGTGTTTCTTGGTCGCTAGTTTGGTCATTTATTTTAATAAATTGTGCACGATTGTTCAAGTAACTTTCTATCCATTGGACGGTTTTATCATTGATGTTATTTGATTTCAGTTTTTAATAAGCTTTACGTGTAAGATACTATCAAATGCTTTTCTTAGGTCAATGAATATTCCTGCGCATTTATTGCCTTCATCAAGTGCCAAGTATGTAAGTGATGTTACATTCGCTATTGCGTCTTGTGTGCTTTTTGTTTTTACGAACCTGTAAAATTAATTTAAAAATAGTAATTGCTTCAACATTATTTTGTCTTATTCTTCTACACACCTGAATTGTATAACTAAAAAAAATACTGATTTTACTTTTAACTATCATTTTCATAATATTATGTAAACAAAAACCTAGCTAACAACCACTTGTAAATTGCCATCTCAACACAGGCGTTTTACATCAAGTGAGATGGGCAATACTGTATTCAAATGGTATGCTAAAATAATCAAATAAATACATAAAAATAAAGCAGGGATATTATCAGGGAAACAATCACAGAGATATCAATAACTCTACAATATGGAATCGATAAGCGTAACTTCCGACGATTTTATATCGATTTACGGAGCACGGTTTCACTGTTGACAGCCGAACCAATATTGTCAGGGAATAAATAAGAAATCGATGTCAACACTGGCAAAACTGGCGGATCTGTAGAAAATCACATTTCGAAACGTCAAACACCAATCAATTACATTACATAGCATGGGGAGGTGGCACTGCATCAGCACTAGACCCAATCATAAAGGCACAGAAAACTACTATAAAAATAATCCTTAGGCTACCTCTAACTACAGACTCAAACTTAATCTTTAATATTATGAATGTGTTTGACGTTCGGCAGATATACGCAAAAACAATCCTCTGGCACTCGAAACAATAACCCATAACGCATACTACTTTTGGCCAACGAAACTTTAGATACCTTACAAAAAGACTTTATAATATTCTTCCAGTTAGAATAAAAAATTGTGATTGAAAATGATAGGGCCTTTACCGGTGCACTCACCCGAATTCGAAATTAGTAATGAATCCAATGTTGTTATTATTGTACCAATGTGATTGTTATTATTAATGCAACCATCAATCTATTGTATGATTTTTATATTAATATAAGTGTACTTAATGTAGGGTATGTTCACAAGTATTATAAATTGACTTATCAACACAGGCTAGCCTGGTGAGGCAGGTTATGAGAAACCTAAATTTATAACTATTTTATACTCTTTCTACTGTTCATATTATTTATATTATTTTCTGTTGTTAACCTTTTTGTTTTTCTTGTTGAGTTCAGTTCTAGCTTCCGATAAGGTTGCATGTACTTAGCATTCTCTGCATTTTAATTTAAAAAAAACCAGTTTAAATCGCTTTTCAAAGTGTTAAATTGTGATATTTGGGTTACGGGACTTCTTCCCTAACCATTTTAATATAATTTGTGAGTTATAATGTGTGTTTTATATTAGTTTTTGTGAAAATTAATTTCAAATGGACATATTATTTTTTCTTTGACATTTCGTTTAAAATCATTTGCATGGAATTTGAATTTTGAATTTTGTTCTTCCGAGTCGGGGACTTTAAGTCCCTGACAATAAATTGGTTTAAGTACTTTTAACCTAACTTGTTTTAAACATTTCAAGTTTGTGTATGGTTTTTTTTTTTTTTTTTTTTTTTTTTTTTTTTTTTTTTTTTTTTTTTTTTTTTTTTTTTTTTTTAACTCGTGAAGGTTTACTTAAAAAAATATTACAATGGTCTCTTCTGAATCTGAAGATGATGACTTTCCTAGTCTTACTAATATTAATAGTTATGTACGACAATCCTCTGCATCAACTTCAGCGTCTATTCCTGGAAACATTAATCAGAAGAACAAAAATAATGATGTGGACAAAACGGGCATGGATCCAATTATCGACCAATCCAAAAATTCTGAAAATACACCAGATGACAATTTTTCAGTAGAAATACTGCAACCTATTTTTGAACAAATGTTATCCATTTCTCGTACCGTAATTGACGGGAAGATGAAGAAGGATGATCGTTCCTCCATTCTTGGTTCGATTGAAGAGATGAGGAGGTACCTTACCTCTCTAGCCATCTCTCACGCAGCAGCCATTTCTAAAGCGGAAACACTTTCAAAAGTATTAGACGTTCAGTTAAACATTTCTGAAAAAATTGATATTTTAATAAATAAATCGAACAATCTAACAGCGGGAACTTCTGTACAAACAAAGAAGAAAACGTATGCAAGTGCTGCATCTAGTGGAGAGAACCAATCTAAGAAATTATTTTTGAATGGAACAGAACGACCCACACCTTCCCTTCAGCCGACTATTTTATTTTACCCTACCGTCCCGGAGGGTAAAACATCTGAGGAACTACAAAAAAAATTAACAACTGTTCTAAATCCTCGCGAAGATGGATTTCAAGTTGTTCGCACTAAAAAAATTAAAGGCGGGGGTATTGCCCTACAAACGACCACTTCGCTGGGAGTTAGTAACATAAAAAAAGCAGTCGAAAAACTATCAGCAACAGGTATAAAATTAGTAAGTCCACAAGGCCGTCTTCCCAAGATTGTACTATATGATGTTCCAAAGGGAGATTCTTCTTTGGACACTGCTCTCTTTGAAGAGATTTATCAGAATAACATAACCGGTAAGTGTAATATTTCTAAAGAGGACCATTTGAGGACTATGAGACGAGTCTCACTTTTTGGAAAACGAGATACCCCCAAAATGAATATGATCCTGACGTGTCACCCTGAGGTAAGAAAAATTCTAATTGACAGTGGTATGTGCTTTCTTGGGTGGAATGCCTGCCGTGCTCGGGACTATGTTGGCGCTACCCGTTGTTTTAAGTGCCAACAATATGGACATATCAGTAAATCATGCACGCAGGAGCATTCCACTTGTCGCCACTGTGCAGCTACTGGTCACGATGTGGAGAATTGCCCCAAGAAAGCACAAGCTGCTGTATGTGCAACCTGCACGAGATTTAAAAAACCTGCTGCACATGTTACTGGGGATCGGCTGTGCCCTGCACAAATAGCTGCTATCGAAGCTCAAGTTAGATTTACTGACTATGGCTATTAACAACATTCTCTCTCTTGGTCAGATTAATCTTCAGAGGTCTCGATTGGCCACGCTTGAGGCTGTGAAGGTTATGACTGAGAAAAAAATTGACATATTACTCATTCAGGAGCAATACACCTGGTTAGGTAGAACGCCTATTCAATATCCGGGTGCGGTACTCGAAATTGGCACAGCACCGGGGGCGGGAGTCCTTGTTAACATTTCGTTAATCAGTCCCCTCCTTCTGGTGGGACTGTCAAACGAATACCAAACTTGTGTTTCACTTAATTTTGGAAATACTGAAATTATTTTAATTTCAGTCTATTTCAAATATAATAATCCAGTAGGACCTCATATCTTGAGCCTGACGCGCGCGCTAAACGTGCTTAAAGGACATAACATAGTTATTGGAGGAGACTTTAATGCTCGCTCACCAATGTGGTTTGACACTTTTGAAGCACGGACGGAACGCTCAGACGCCGTCGAAGACCTTATTGCGGCGCAAGGTCTTTCTTTAATAAATGAATCTGGTAGTATTTTTACTTTCAGTAACACACATGGCGAGAGCAATATTGATTTAACTCTTTGCTCTGGATCAATTGCGGCCAAGATTTCTAAATGGAAGGTCCACGAATGTGCTATTAATTCTGATCACAGATTAATAACATATACAGTGGGTGTCAAGAAGACCGAAGTTCCGAGATCCTCCTGGAACTTCAGAACCACTCGGGCGAATTGGGATAACTTTGGGGATGCTCTGCGTGATACTTTAAGGGGTTTTCATGACGTAGCAGCAAGAGATCCGGACAATTTGGGGAATTTTTTCAATGCAGCCGTAGTATCAGCTGCTGAATCGGCTCTGGGAAGAACAAACCCAAAGACGATTATTAGGTCTCCGTGGTGGTCGACTGAGCTGACTTTGCTCAAGGGTGCCTTTAAGAGGGCTTACAGAGCTTTAGGTGTCTCTAGACGGGTTGGATGTACGGAGGAGGAGACATGCACCCTTAGGAGACAACTTAGTAGCTCTCGTAGAGCTTTCAGATCGGCTGTACTTTTGGCAAAACGAGCTGCTTGGCATAATTGGGTTAAAGAAGTTGGTAACTCTAACCCATGGGATATTCGTAGCGCCATTGAAAAAACGGGTAAAGGTTCTGATCGGTTTTTATCTAGTGTTATCGACAATGATAACGGGAATGTTGAGAGTATTAACGTGGCGACTACTCTCAATACACTTCTGGGAAAGCTAGTTCCCTTAGATTCAGTCATTGGGGAAAGCGACCACCACCAACAGATTAGAAATCAATCACGGATTCCTCCAATCCTCTCCCAGGAGGAAAGAATTTCTAAAGTAACTAGAGCTGAAGTAGAAATTATAATTAAGGGTTTGGGTCCTAGGAAGGCACCAGGGCATGACAAACTGAATAGTATAATCGTGAGGTATGTATGGATCCATGCCAAGGAAGAACTCTTTCAGGTTATGGAAACGTGTATGAGAAGGGGAGTTTTCCCTTCTGTATGGAAGAAAGGCGTGCTCAGGATCATACCTAAAGGGAACGACAAAGAAAGAACTGATGTTAAAGCTTATCGACCAATAACACTTCTTCCTGTATTGGGGAAAATATTGGAAAAACTTATTCAAAATCGTCTACGAGAAACATTGACACCATCATACGTACATCAATATGGATTCGTCCCAGGTAAGTCCACGGAGCACGCCATTATGACTGCGCTTGACTGGGTGAAGGTCTGCACAAAGAGGTACGTAATCGGTATCTTCTTAGATATAACTGGTGCCTTCGATAATGCATGGTGGGCGATGATTTTGACTAAATTAAAAAATCGTAATTGTCCAAGAAAAATTTTTCAAATATCTTGCGATTATTTTAAAGATAGAAAAATTATAATTTGCTTTGGTGATTGCATCATTGAAAGAGATGTGGACATGGGTTGTCCTCAGGGTTCGGTCCTTGGACCGGACTTCTGGAATATTTTATTCGATGACTCCTCCAGGTTACCCTTACCTGAAGGCACTATTGCGATTGATTACGCAGACGACAAATTGTATTTGGTCTCTGGGAACAGTAGAAAAGAAGTTGAAAATAAAGCTGAAGAAGGTTTGAATATGATTCTTAACTGGGGAAAGGAAAACAGACTGACTTTTGCTCCCCATAAGACCGTGGGTCTCCTTATGAAAGGCTCCCTCAGTAGAGGTAGAAACCCTTTCATAAAAATGGGAGATACCGCAATCCGTTTCGTTGAGAGTACTAAATATCTAGGCGTTACATTAGACAGATCGTCCTCGTTCTTGACTCACGTTAAAAGCGTTTCTAGTAAGGCCCAGGCTCTCTTCTTAAAACTGAGAAGAGTCTCAACTGCTGAATGGGGTTTACGTTTCCCTGCGCTCCGTCTATTATACACATGCATATATGTGGCACAAGTTTCATATGGTGCCTGTGTATGGGAACATCGACTGGGTAATTCACTCATTCATTCAGCGCTTAAGAGGAGCCAGCGAATCCCTTTACTGGCGCTTTCAGGAGCCTACAGAACAGTATCATCGGATGCTTTGCCGATTTTGGCCGGCATTTTGCCAATAGATTTAGAAATTAGGGAAGTTTTGACAAAGAAGTGTCTGAAAAGAGGAAGACCTGTAAACCACCTTGGTATTGAATTAATACCTGGTGGAGCAGTGCCTCTCCCTGAACTTCTAAAGATGATGAGAAAAAGAACGCTGAGTGAATGGCAGATGAGATGGGATAGATCGAATATGGGAAGATGGACCTTCTCCTTCTTTCCATCAGTTAAAATCAGAATGGAAGGGGCATATCTTTTAATGGACCACCACATCACCCAATTGCTTTCTGGGCATGGAGAGTTTAGAGGTAGACTTCACAGACTGACTCTATCATCCCATCCCAATTGCGCTTGTGGTGATACTGACCAAACAGCCGAGCACATTTTGTGGCACTGTGAGATTTTGACGGATGCTCGAGATGAAATGATTGATGGTTTGCAGGTTATTACGAGACCTGTTTGGAATACAGATCTCGTTTCGAATAAGGTAAACTTTGAGTGCCTGAGGAAATTCACGAAAGTCTGGGTTGAGAGATGGCCTGTTCTTAGAGTCGCTGACTAGCTGTAAAATTACTTAGGTACCAGGTGTATTTTGCTTTTGAATCCACGGACACTCTTTATGATTCCTTTACTGCTTGGATTTATTTGTTATGTAATATGTATTTTGTGTTTCTGTTATTTGTTATTTTATTATTAGTTATTTGTTATATTTTTCAATTGTATTTTACATATTTGCGTTATGTTTATTCTTTATTTATATATAAATATATAATAGTTAATTGTATACAATAGTTAATTCTTTTGCAATATTTTATTTATCTATTTTGTTCACTATATTTTCAAAAAAATTATATAGTTGTCTTGCGATTTGTTCTATTAATAATTACTTTAATACCTGTTACTTAGGTCATGTTCCTTGTTTTGTTATATTTGTCTTTAACTTTTTCATTGTTTTACTGGATGAACTGAACTCCAACTTTTATTTTTTATTATTTTATTTCCCTATCCCCGTATGGGGGTGTGATGGACCTCGTTCCTGCTTCATATTTACTTACATTATCTGTTTTGCAGGTCCCTCTCAAATCTTTGCGCCTCCCCCAATGACATGTGTAGGCTTGAGGCTTGATCAGGCGACCTTGACTGTCCTTTGTCCTGCCTCCGACTACTCAATGCTGAATTTTCTTTTAGTCTTCGGGTATTTTACCCCAAATATTCAGTTAACATTCTTTGAGGCTTCACTGAGTGGTTGGCTAAGGGACACGGAAGCTAAGTGTGGTTTATGGTCAGACCGAATGCCATTCACATTTTTTGTTGGTTCTTGCCTAATGATTTGAGAATTATTGTATTTTTTATGTTCTCCATTTTATACAGGTGCTTGCAGGTTTTTTTTTACACGATGCAATGCCGCCTCACGGAGTCTCATGAATGAGTTTATTTTTTTTTTCTCATTTTGCCCTGTTTAATTCATATTTGCTTTACTAACATATTTTTGCATTTTGTTTCCTGTTAAGCACTTGCATACTGCTTACTAACAACGTATGCAGGGACACTGGAGGTCTAGATTCGTTCAAAAATAAATAAATGTAGCTTCGTTTAACAAAAAAAAATTAGTATCTTGCGAGAGCCTTGAAGGAGTAACCATATGTTACTTATACCAGGGCGGGTATGTGGTGGATAACCTCCAATGTTGTTAACCTTTTGTAATGTAATTTATAAACCACTGTACATAAACAAACACTGAATATATACTTCATTAGTTATAAATCATGCAAATTTCGTTCAATAAAGATTATATATTATTATTACGTTAATTATTAATAGGTTGGCAATGTTAAATTGAAATATGAACCAAAATATGCATTAGCAGTCCGCAATTACCTTTTGTCACTAAACGGGAGTTAATTCGTCAATGAGGTGTTTAGTAATATTTCAACCATTTTCGTTTCTCAAATAACGGAGTGAAACTTTCGAATGGAATAAATTGATTGGGTCTTAGATGCATTATTTAAGTCTATGGATCGCGTAAACGACTGCTTTCAATTCTAAGAGCTTCGTTAATTTAATCCGTTCATTAAATTAGCCCGTAATTTTGCATAACGAAATACATTTATCGAAAATATGTGTACATTGACAGTTAAACGAAATTTATCTGGTATTATGGAGGCTGCGCTAAAATTTTATCAATCACAGATCAGAATATTTGTTAACAATCGTTGACCGTGCTCACAAATATTGATAACTGACCACAGATGAAGGATTTGGTCAATATCGCATTGATATATGGTTTCATCGATCGTCCATGCTAAACCACCTGGGGTCTTCCTTTTATTTTTTTAACATTAACTCTGCACAGGAGACCCTGAAGAAAAAAATTTCCATTAGGCCTATGTCATCTTTGGGCATGCTATGCGGAGGGTATTTTTATGGAAAGGAAGGAGAGGAAGTTCTGGGAAGTAAAAAGGTATGAGGGGTAGGTAGGAATCTGGAGGTCAATGTGTCTAGGAGTGATGGACGTATGAATCCATCCCTCCAACTGCGGTGCAGGGCGATGGTTAGAGAGAGACTAGCTGTAGAGGTCTGGGTTAGGCTCCCTCAACCAATCTCTCTCGATCCAGCCCGCCATGCAGTTAGTGCACTTAGCGGGTGAACCCGGGCACCCCTGCTAAGTCACCAAACTTAGCGAACCATTTGGGGTTATCCAATAAATGGTTCACAGGGCGACGGTTCTTATGACAACAAGGAATGTGAAGAATTTCCTGTTTCTTTATTTCGCCTGACTGCATAACTTGCGTAGAAATCAGCGTTCAAAATGTGAGCAATAATTACTTACTAGCTTTTGCCCGTTGCAGGCAACCAACGGGTTAAAACACTAAGCGATTTGACGTGTGAACGCGGATGGAGCGAAGAGTGTGTGTTAAATATATGAAAAAAATGATGTTTGATTGTGGATACAGCGAGGAGTGTGCGCCTACAAGGCACAGGTAGTCGATAGTCGACCGCTCAATTACGTACACCTGCTCTCGGGCCGCTTCGTTTGCCCGGTTCAAGGCGTTCAGTACGGCCCTTTATTTATTTATTTTATTTTATTTATTTTACTTTATTTGGAAGACCAACAGTTTACATTAATATCAGAGCATAATAGTAATTGAGTCAATAATTGTACCATTTACAGGCTTCCACATGGGTATTATATACAAGTGATTCGATAAATGATAAAACTTACATTAACATTATTACAAGTGATTTAGGTGGGAATAGGGAGGGGGTAGGATGGGGGGATCGGTTAAGTTGAGGTATAGTAATAAAAATATACACAGCAAAAAAAAAATAAAAAAAAGAAGAAGTTAATAGGGTGGTGGTTGCATTAGTTGGATATCTGTAGTTATTGTTATTGTTGTTGAGAACGCATGTGTGATTTTAAAGAGTGTGATGCAGAGTTAAAAATGTCAAATTGCGTGTAGTGTGTGTTGAAAGTGTTGGATGCACGATAGTTGGAGGAATTCTGCTTAGAATTAGTGTTGCACCGAGGGAGGCTAAGTATCATGTCTGATCTGGTTCGTCTGTTGGGAACTCGTAACTGGATTCGTTGCAAGAGTTCTGGGCAATCTACAACGGATCTGGCTGTTTTTGTAGAAAGAGTACATCGGCCGAGCTTCTCCGATCTTCCAATGTTAGTATATTGAAATATGCCGCTGAATCTTGGTGATTTAGGTGAATGCGATAGCTACGGAAATCTAAGTATCGTAGAAAACGATTTTGAACACGTTCCAGATTTTCCACATATGATTTGTATTGCGGGTTCCAAACTTGTGACGCGTATTCTAGTAAGCAAAATATAGGATTTTCATTGTTCTGAAGTTATTGAATTTTTTACATGTCCTAAGAATGAATCCTAATATTTTCGAGGCTTTTGATTTTACTGAGTCGATATGAATATCAAAAATAAGGTTGGAGTTCAATGTCACTCCCAAATCTTTGACTTCTGTTTTGTTGATTAGTATTGAGTCGTTCAGACCATCTTCATTGGTAATGATATTTTTATTTCGTGTGAAATTCACGACGAAACTTTCTTCGCAAAAGAGGGCCAAGGAGCTTCCTCAATTTTTCACTGCGCCATGTTGTGCAGGTAATTGTGCGTTACGGGTAACGCTTAATTTGTTACCCGTAACGCATAATTTCCTGTTGAAAAGAAGACTCCTACCACCGAGCCACTTTGGTCGCCGAGACTTTTAAAACGTTCCAGGAAGCTTACCGCTCAATTTAGTACTGAACCAATCTAGTCGCCCGACTCAGGGCATTCAGTATTTCATTTAGAAAAAAACAAATAGAGCCTTATCTCGAAAAAAAGGAGCCCAGGAGCCACTCAATTTTTTTACTTAGCCCTAAGGATTGTGTAGGTCGAGACGCGTAATTTGATATCCATCTCGGGTATTTTAATGCATTCATGTTTCCATGAATTAAATATTTATAGAAAAATAGTTCCTTCTTTCAGTACCTACCCACTGAGTACATCAATCTATTCTGATGCACAACATCCGAATAGATACCTATAATAGTTAGTAATCGGAATTTATTTAAAAAAAATTAAAAAATTTGGTTTTTCAAATTTAACTTTTGTTTGAAAATCAGGATTTTTTAAAATGGAAATAAGAAATTTTTTAGGCTTAAGAATTTTTTTTGAATTTTGAAAATTTTTGGATTCTTAAATTTTTTGGATAATGAAATTTTTTGGACTTGAAAATAATTATTTTTGTATTTTTAAATTTTTTGGATTTTGGAATTTTTTGAATTTTGAATTTTTTTGGATTTGGAAATTTTTTGGATTTTGGAATTTCTTGGATTTTGAAATTTGAAATTTTTTGGATTTTGAAATAAGAATTTTTGAAATTTAAAATTATTGTAGAATTTTTTTAAATTTACAATTTATGATTATTAACGGTGATTGAAATGATGTTTGAATGTTGATGAAGCCTTATCTCGCCAAAAGGAGCTCGGATTATACACAGTACATACACAGTACGTACACAGTACGTAGTTCATACATAGTACGTACACAGTACGTAAATCGGCCTACCATTTATTTAAAAAAAGTATTTCTGTATAATTTACTCTGCCACTTGTTATTTTTGCATAGGAGTACAGCGTCTTTGAAGTGATTTTTCACAAAAACGGCGCTATGCAAAATTTTGTTACAAAGGAAAAAAAATATCAAACTTCATTTAAATGCAAGAAAAATTTTCCGAACGAATAATTTTATTTGATATCATGTTTTGATAACATGTTTTAAAGAAAAAAGTTCCTAGGTAAGTAAGTACCTAGTCTAGTAAATTTTTTAATTTTTTAAATTTTTATTAATATATAGATATCTATTGTTTTTTTACATTTTGGAGTTGGTAGTATTGACGTTTGTCTAAGATTTCTGTTATTTTTAAAGAGTGCTACTTTATTTATCATCTTTATAAACTTGTAATGTTGCACTGTAGAAGTATAATGCATTTAATTGTCTGACCTTAAATTGTCTGAATAAAAGTTCTGACGAATATGAATAAGGTTTTTTTTAAAATTGTTTTTATTATCAGTTTTTGTAATACGTAAATTGTTTGTGTTTGATTTTTATATGTACCGCCCCATCCTATAATGCCGTATTGTATAATTGATTGACAGAAAGCGAAGTATGTGGTTCTAAGTAATTTTTCTTTTAAAATATCTCTTAAGCATCTAAATATGTATGTAAGTTTCCTTACTCTGTCGTTCAGAATATTTATATATGGGGACCATTTTAAACGTTGGTCTATTGTTATGCCCAGGTACTTAATATCGGTTTTTATTTCTATGTTTGTACACGATATATTGCATTTGTGGTTTTCTGTATTTGTCACTGAGTGGATTGTTATGTTTATTTCTTTAGAGGTTTCTTGCTTTTTAATGAAAAAAGGTAAATAACAAGTTTTTTTAGAATTTAAAGTCAACAGGTTTTTATCAAACCATAATTTTAGTTCATTGATGCCTGTATTTGCCATGCTATTTAATTCAGACCCAGTGTTCGCTTTTAGTAGTAGGACTGTATCGTCAGCGTAGGAGACAATGTCTCCATATTTGGAAACATGGAATATATCATTGACATATATAATAAATAAAAATGGTCCCAAAACAGTTCCTTAGGGTATTGAAAAGTCGATATATTTTGAATCACTGACTTGATTGAGTAATTTTACTTGTTGAAGTCTTTTATGTAAATAAATACTTATCCATGCTAAGACTTTTCCACTAATTCCTATTGATTTTAATTTATTTATTAATTTTTGATGTGATACTCTGTCGAATGCTTTTTTTAAGGTCTACAAATATTCCGATACAATTAATAAATTTATTTTCTGTAATTTTTCACTCCTGCGTATTGTGTGCTCCCGGGAAACTCTCGATATTGTATAGCGCCCTTGTTGTCATTTGTCACAAAAACGGCGCTATTAAATTATTTTTGTTGAGCATACAATAATCTCATCAATTTAAATTTTTTAAATTTTAATATATTTCTTATTGAAACATAATGCATAATTTATCAGAGATTTTTTACTTTTGTCTACCGGAGACAAATTTCTGTCGCGTAAGGCTTGTAAAAGAGTTTCCCTTTTCGATTGGAAAATGTCAGTTATGACACCCAAGGTTGAACTGTATGAAGTAAAAAGGGTTTCCATTTTGAGAAAAAACTCGACACTCGGTTTTGCCAAAAAAAGGTTGAGAGCCCTTTGAAAAAAGGGTTGAGTTGAAAATGGACTTGGGACAGTTTGAAAGTGGCCTTGTTAGCCGAAACAGCGGTCACAAAAATAAAAACTAAAACACTTGCAGAACTTAATGGTAAATATATATATAGTTTAGTGCAGCTCACACGCGGGAGAAGTGAAACCTTCAGAAAACTAAAATTTGAGAGAATGAGACGAATGCAGAGTAACAAGAGTAGGATAATTATACGGTTTATTTATTATTAAATTGTTACTAAGTTTAAAAATTATTTTTAATTTTATTTTACGAGGAGGCCGATAGGCTACAAACCACCGCATAAAGATGACACCGATTAATCTCATTCCCTTACAGGCTAAATGCTATAGATGTATTCATCTCTTTTTAGTGTCGCTCGTTTCCGTTTCTCCGAGTTTCAAATACAACGGTGCTAAAGAAGTTTTCACTTAAATAAATTAAACACAAAAACAATTAATACTTGATTTATGAACCTCAATCTGGATGTATTTAGCGTAATTTGTAATTATTTGTATGTTTGTGTTGCAGGGCAAATGGGAGAACCAGTTCAGTCCATATAATACCAAAAAAGATAGTTTCAACGTCAGCGCCACCAAGCAAATACAAATTCCAATGATGTTCCAGGAAAACTATACCAAATACGCAGAGAGCGCTGAATTAGACGCAAAGGTAGTCTAACATATTATTGTAATCAATATCAATATGTGTTATAAAAGAAAGTGTATAAAAGTGTGCGTCCCGCTAAAACTAAGAAACGAGTCGCGGTACGATCAAGAAAGATATATTATGTGGTGGCCTTCTATTCTCCATCTATGAAGAAGGTTCCCGTTTTTACCTGAAGGGCGTGCTTTTGATGATATAAGGGCTGAAAGTTACGCCCTCTAGAATTTTCAAGAACAGTAGGTACAGAACAATCTAGAATATTTGAGAGCATTCCCCATGTAATATTCTCGCTTTTCCCTCTTTCATGCTTGATAGCTAAAGAATTAGAGCTTTTCCTAAACCCTTCTTCTGACTGTGATCAAATAATTTACTCTTTTAAGGCTTTCTATATGCTGAGTATGGGATGGAAAATTCCTCCCCTAATCCACATAAGCCTTCATGAAATGTTCTCCTGACCCCTTCGATAGCTATAGAATGTTCCTTTTAACCCTCCAGTACTTTACATCTGAGTAGATATGTGTACTGGACTTTGTATACGACTTTTATGACATGAACATAAAATTACACGCATAATTTTTTTTTATAAGACTTCATCATACGTTGTGATTGATTTTTGTTTCATGATATAGAAAACTAATTATTTTTATTGTTTGTGGTAACCCTGGTTCTAGTGAAGCGTTGAATCGAGAGAGACTGAATTGATTATTTAATTAAAAAACTAATCTATTTTATTTTCCTTTTCCAAACGCGATTGAAGGATTTAAACCCCAGAATGAAGTCTTTATCCATTTTGTATGGCCTGCATATTACCTGCTAGTACCCCAAATTTCAAACAATTTCAAAACACTTGTGCAAAACAATAAATACAGTTAGTGGTGGTTAATACAATGTTTCCTCCGGTCATTACATCCACATCCTTCGGCTCCAAGTTTATGAACTGTAAGATTACAAAATACAATCAAGGCTTAGTTGGTTAGTACACTTGTTATTGTACAGTGGACGAATCAGGAACAAGCCCCTTACTGGCAATAATTTGGCTCCAATTCCTCCTGCAAGTACAACCAGGTGCTCCCAGTTCAACAAGAATCTCCCACGTGTCACAGGCCCACACTAATTGACGCCTAAGTCGTCGCGTTTTAGTGATTCCTTGCCCTCGCGCGGTACTTTCAAGTCTCTCCAGGAGACCGATGACCTCCAAATTCCGACCCCTCCTTGGATTTTTTTTTTACTGAAGGCGAACCGGTTTCGTCCTCTGTACAATCATATACTCACGATGTTTTGTGATAACGAGGTTTCCTAGGCCTTTTATCACATCCAGAAAAGATGCGACATAACCCGACAGGTTTTAGACGTTTGCTTTTAAACGAATTTGCACCATTCAATGGATAATACATAGAAATATATATGTAAACATACTTTGGGTGAGGTTTATAATCCACAATGCGACATTATGTACACCGCATTGGGGACCTGAATTTCGTGAAGGAAGTTGTGAGTTTCCAACCAATGATCAGATACATACTTAACAATATTGGAGTATAACAATAAATATCCAATAGATTAAGATCGTATAAGATCCGGTAGTTTGATTTTGGAGAGCTACCAAACTCCAGGATTGATTTGTTTTGTTTTAATGATTTTCTTTTAGAGTTCATTAACTCTGTTTCACTTTTCTTTTGATACCCTTATCAAGAAGGTCAACTCCCATGTTTGACCCGATTTGAAATTACCTCAAAGGGTCAATTACTTTTATTTTTTTTATTTCGACAAAGTTTCTTTCCCGTGATTTTTCAATAGTCTTATAGTTAAGTATAAGATGTGCTTGAAAGTTAGTACCATGATTCATTTCCATATAAGGATTTGAATGTAATTTAATTGGGTACATAAAAGAATTAATCAATCATTCAATTGATTGACTTCATTAATCGACCGGCCCCACATTTGGTCGTCCCTGACACTTGTCACATCCATTGTCTAATATAATGAATAACCACCCTTCCTTAAATAATCCAAAACATATACAATGTTAAAATATCATTGATAAAACGTCACCACCTTTGACACCTAAACAATTATTGTTCAATAAGAGTATCTGTTATATGCAACGGCACACGGACCACTTACCAACTGAGCAACAGGTACATACTTCCAGTTATGTAAACACGACCTTGTAATTATAGTTAACCCAGCGACATAGTTAATTGTTTGTTTGTATAACCCTTTGACCTACTAACCTAGAGAATAAACATCGGTATGCATGTATTTTTATTTATTTCTTTATCACGTGGAATATTAAAATTGATTTTAACCGCCTCGTTTGTCTTTATCCCCATTCAACATATGATTGCTATAGTTAGATATTTTATATACCTTCTAAAAAATAGATATTTTTACTATAGATAAGTTACTCAATTTTGGTTCAACATACGAAAATTATAGATAAGTAGTTTATTTACCTATTTGGAGGTTCCCGAACGACCTGATTTCATTTATTTATTTCCCCAAACACGCTGAAATACGCACGACTTTCTATATGCGACCTAAGTTGATAGTAAACTACAACATGATTATACCATTTCCTCCTGTAAAATTAAGTTTAATAATATTAGATAAACATAGATAATAGTTCATAAATACGGTCACATATACCCACAAACAAGTAGGCTATTTTATCCAGAGTCAAGCTCCGAAAAATCGAGTAGGCACCATCCTGCTACGCCATCACTTGCCGACCAGGCTCCTGGAAAATCTTTAAGGAAAACTGACTCACATTTCCGATTTGCTTATCAAAGTTCCAGCAGGGAATACAAAACTGCTCTTTGAAAAAATCGAAATCCAACCTGAAACCGTCATTACTTAAACATCCATCTCCCATTTTTTCGGACGATACAAGGTTTTACCTATCTCAAAACGTGATTAATTTGGTTATTCAATCTTTACATTTATTTATAATTATTAAATTATTTAACTGAATTTATTATCTCTGACGATGTTATTATTTTAAGCTATATCAAACGTGATTAACTTGATCATTCAATTTTTATTATTTATCACTACTTTAAACATTTCAAAATTTTAATAACTTTTAGGAACACTTCACGCCACAATTTATTTTATGATATTATTTCTGACGACGTTATTTTTTTAACCTATACCAAAACGTGATTAACTTGATCATTCAACTTTTACTATTTATTATTACTTTAAACATTTCAAAATTTTAATAACTTTTATAAACACTTAGGTATAATATTTATAACCCGATAGAGGTATAATTGATTACGTTATCTAAGGTTCCGTATATTAATTTATTAATATATAAATTATTCCAATAACGGTTAACTCGATAAATTGAATTTAACGATGTTGTTATTTATCACTGGATTTAACACGGATAAGTTACTACAATAAACCACCATTGTTTAAACCGGATTGATAAAGAAATAAATTTTTATTTTAAATCTTACACTAAGTTTTAAATCCCGTTGCGAGCAATTTATTTATTCACTGAATTTAAATTAGATTGATAATTAAAATTTTTATAGAATTACACTGCTTTAAGATTAATAATTCAAAGTAAATGAGCACTTCTTTGGAATTTTGAAGTCCTGAAGACACTGAATTTATTAATAAGTATGTTTTCAGATATTTTCTAAGTCCTGGAAAAATTCACTGATAAACTCAAAAATACTAACGATGTCAACCTCGCGTCGCCCAAGAACACTAGAGAACTCTTCTTCCACCTGAAACTTGACTGACAATTCCGCTCCTGGATGATTTTATATGTACCTCAGCTCCAAAAGAGCTTAATCGTAATTTTAATGATCTGAGATAATACGCTATATCAACTCGAGAATCAGAACACTTATCTCACTACAGTCCCATATCACTGATATAACCACATCCCATTACTTCTCCCTTTCTGACACAGTTTACAGGTTCGAACTTAGTGAATGTACTATAGATCGCCCTATCCTTTCCTTCGTTCCAGAATACAAAATTATTCTTCATATGAGACAGTTTTTGTGTCCCGTTTTTCTTTAATTTGGAAAGTGTCCGTCCGTGTAAGTCCGCGAATCTGAACAGGCGTTTGTGAAACGCAGATACCTCTACATTTTCACCCTAATTATGGGATTGCTAAATTATTTTTCTCTCTGGGCATCCACGTTTTCCCTTGAACGCATGTCCATTATTTTTAAAGACCGTATTTACGCTTTCTTTTGTCGTTTATCCCGTCTTCCTTTATTTCCCCCCTAACTTTCACAAATTTTCTGTTTCTCGAAGTTTCCCTTTCACCATCTTCGTCTGCCCTCTCCTTTCCAAAGCATTCCTCTTTTTTTTATAACACTATGATTAGGCAAAGCCTGATCCGGGATCGTTTCTTTCTCCCAACGCTCCGACGACACTCCTGATTGCGCAATTTTGCTTCCAATATTATATTTTTTTTCTTCACATGTCTTCCTATCAATCCTTTCAACATAAGATCGATCTTACCAGCTCCTCGAATTTTATATATAAATCTCCGTTTTTTTTTGCTCACTACCTAGTTTAACCCTTGAATATCTGTCAATTTTATTGCTTTCCCGAAGGTCTGCCTAAAATACATCTCATTCTCGCAGGAAAACCCATTAATTCTGTCTGATGATTATTTACATTTCGAAAGTTAAATAAGTCCAAGCAGTTAATTATGTTCTATCTCTCAGTCGTTAATTTTTATGGTTTTTTCTTTAAGTAAACTGTCCATAAGCCACATGCAATTTTTAATTTCCTTTTTAAGCCATTAGTTCTCTTAATTACTCAAAAATCATGTCAGAAATATTGTTTAGAATAAACAATAAAGTGCAAGAGCTCGACAACCATTTATCTTAGATCATTTTAACGTGATTGTTCATCTGGCCTACGGTATTTTCCTAGTCTAAGGTTGCGTAAAATACACTTTTTTTTCTCACTAATAAAGTTGTTATGCGACTAATGATCACTTGACCTCAGACGTGAGGCTGTCAATCCCTTTTTTTCTCTCTAAATGTTTCCGAGATGCTAGATCCTAGACCCTCCTCTCTGAGCATCGATATATTGATTTTAATAGAATTTTATTTTGAAATTTGTTTTTTTCTTCTTCTTTTCACCAGCCTTGTTTTCACAGATCTAATAATTATGATCACCCTGCACCCACGCCCCGTCTCGTTCAATTTGTTCATTTCCTTCAGATCAGCGACTGTTAGTCACCACGCACAATATGCTTTTGTCTGAAGTTCCCCCGGAATAAAAGTCATTTATTTATTAATAAACGCCCCTTTTCTGGGCTTTTACAAATATTGCACGGTTACATTTTCATATTTATTGTACATAACCGAACTGCCTTAATAACAATAATCTATATTTATTCAAAGATAAATTGAAGATGTCCTTGGTATAATTGTTTCCCTCTTCCCTTGTCCCCACTTGGTATAATTGTTTCCCTCCATTAGTATTCTGGGCAAAGAGAAATACATATGGTAGTTAGTCCCAGAACTTCTGCACTAAAATAAATCCTGACTTCTAGTATTACGAAGTGGAATTCGGAAGCTTATCAATCCAAGTAATACCGGACTATCAATTAAATCATTTATAATTTTATATAAACACTAATTCATTGAAATTCTTCCGTCATAACTTTTTTCCGTGCTCCCTACCCTCATTTCTAATTATATAATTTATTTATTTTTTTCACATTTAAAGTTAACATCTTCACTCGTTTTCCATGGTTGTCAACCGCGTAATGTATTGAATGTTTACCTTCAAACCCGAGTTCATCGGCCGCGATGCACCGATAGCGTCAATGTTTATGTCTAGAGTTCATCGCTCCCCATACTCCGTGAGAAGGTTGGAACCATCAATCACTCATTTTATAGCCCATTTCAAAGTCCGAAATTTCTTTGCCTTGATTCTCGAGTCTGCTATTGGTGTTACCCCTTCTCTAATGGGTGTAACTCTATGTCTTTTCTCTATTGTTTAGTATCTGTTTAATACAACGACTTCACACCATGGGGAATAAGTACTTGGGTGATGTTGACATTTTCAATATTAACTTGGCGAGTTTTGTGGATCATCTAAAAAAAATATTTCAACACTATCACTAAACACATCTTGTAAACCAATAAAATAGCTGTATTTCTCTGTTTATGTTTATGTGTTTGTATGACTTGTTGTATGACTTTTATCTAATGTAGTTTTATTTGTATTTTTTCCTTAGTTTCAAAGTATGTATCTGTCAGATAAAAATTACACTACAAATCATGTAAAAGCCAAGTCATGTCAAATAAATAAATAAAAAAATCTCTTCTGTTGTCCAAAGCAGTCTTCATTGCAAGCTTCGAATTTAAATGACAGATGTCGATAGCATACTGTTTTCCAGTGGGAAAACAGTATGCTATCGACATCTGTCTTCGAGTGCGAAACGTTCCAAAGATTTTCTCTTCGTCTGTTAGAGTGACACCTATGAATATTCAAATATAACGCAATCACGTCTTTGACCCCTCAAAAGAAAACATAGAACCCACGTGACCAACGCAGCACTGATGATTTCTTCATAACATCACACCCAACAATCCAGAACATCCCGAAACATTCTGGAATGAAGTGGAATGTTCGGGAAAATCTCGTAACATCCCAGATCATTCCAGAAATTCTCGAATGTTGTCCTGAGCGAACCCGGGTACCCCATCACGACCTCCGTGGCGAAGTGATAAACAGAAGCCATTTGTCTCCGAACCCAGAGGTGGGAGGTGAAACCTGATCCCAAAAGAGAGAATGTTATTTACCCCAAGTTTTAATTTACACCTACAACATCACAGGGTGTTCTTCTGGATAGTCTTCTGGTTCCACAACGCGCTTATCAGTTATCTGAGTTTTCTTGCCATCAAGTGACATATTGCAACGTGGTGTGATGGATGTTTCTTCATTCTGCTCATATCTCCCGAGGTGACAATATCCTGTTAGTAATCCTACCAGCTCCTTCAGTGAGTTTTTATCCATATTGAGCAGTTTGCCCAGTTTGTTTCATTAGAATATCATCATGAAACGCTTCAAAGTTTCAATAATATTTGTGATACAAGTATTTAAGTGAGTTATTTATTTTTAAATGAAGTATTCCCCCATGTTGGAGAAGGTTTAGAAGAAATTTCTGAGATAGCTCTACCCGAGAGAGTGTGACTATTACCCGTGGCTCCACCCTACCGACTTTTTCTTCGGCATGCTCGGTATGAACCATCTACGGGTCAGAAGGGATATGTTCATTGTAACACATTTCTTCAGACTGATTCGTTGATGGTTCTAAAACTCAACTATCACGGAGAGCATTAGTTTCTCGATGTTCCCGATGGTTATCTTCGTCACCGACAACATAGACTATTTTTTCTCCCAGCTTGCAGAACTAACTTGCTAATGGTCATGCTAATAGTCGGGAAAGCTAACTCGTTGTTAAATAGAATCAATTCGAATATCGATATGTTTAACATCAATGAAGCGCAATTTAGACGGCAAGCTTTGTTGCTGTTAATATAAATCTGGTTATTATATCGTTTATATTTTTTCTCTCTTTTAAAAACGCTCTGAAATATTATTTTTTTAATGTTTTTAAAATGAATAACTTCAATTGAATTGAATTGAATAAATCATTTCGTCATGTCATCTGATCCACAGATGTTGGAGCTGAATTTTGAAGGTGAAGAGATGACAATGGTCTTCATTTTGCCTAACGAAGTCGATGGTCTCGCAGCACTGGAGGAGGAGTTGATTAAAAATTACACCAAGCTGAAAGACATGTATGACAGCCTTCAAACACAAAATGTCACTATGTTGCTGCCCAGGTTCAAAATCGAGACTGCTGCTGAGCTTACGCCGTATCTGACCGACGTGAGATTTTGTATATCTTTCAAATTCCTTTATTTAAGACTCATTATTACCGTGATGTATCCCAGGTTGTCGCTTGGCCCCGTCATCTTGGCTCCTCGCTCGTGTTATGGCACTATCCCGTATCTATAGATACAGCTTCTTGGCTTTACAGCGCTTAATCTGTTCCACTCTAAGTGACCAGCTCAGATTTGGGGGCTCCATGAAGTTAGAGGTTAGCCTCTGAAAAACAGGGCGTATTGTACAGGGCCCGCAGATAATTTAATAGTACACAACTGTACAAATCACAGTGCGCCCCACGGTTGAATTTGGCAGCCGCCTATTGGTCTGGAGCCCCAAAATACCTAAAAAAAAACCTTCGACTCTGCAGAAACGGGCGGTCCGTTTGATAGATTCTCCTAACTTAACAAACGGATCTTTAAAGAACAGGCGTCAGTGAGAATGATTTACTTGTTCTATCAGTATTTCAATGGAAGATGCTCCGAGGAACTAGTGTCATTGATCCCCTCGGCATCAGTGCCAGTAGTCGGAAAATACGCCAAACGCGTGCCCAACATATGTAAACGGTTGACATATGTCTAATGAGAACGGGTCAATTCTTCGTCCCGGTTCTTGTGTTCAACAGCTCGGCTGTGGAACGATTTGCCGGCCTCTGTATTTCTTCTTTCCTACAACATGGGTCTCTTCAAGACCAATGTTCATTCCACCCTCTCATCAAAAAGACCCTCCTTACTTCAGACTTCCTCCCTCTCAGATGACATAGACCACGAGGGAAATTATTTTCTTAAGGGCCTCCGGTGTGGAGTTAAGTAAAATAAAATCAGGGCAGGACACATCTGCCCTTATGATGGACATTGTAACGCTGTCCAAAACGTTGGCTAAAGAAGGAGGAAGCGCAACACGGCATAATATCCCAAAAACAAATAACGAGAATGGCCGTGAAAATCTAAAAACGTATTTTAGAATAATTTTCTTATTTTTATCGCAAACTAGTAGTAGCAAAAATAACTTATATTTAGGAAAGAGGGAAGGGCAGAGGGAGGAGCAGATGAAGGGCAGAGGGAGGGCAGAGGGAGGGTTGCAAAACAGACATAGTTGCGGTAGGGGATACCAGTAATTTTGGAAAATCCATGCTTCTGCGGATAGATGGGAGAGATGTGTGTATTTCATATAGTTTAACGGCAGAGTGGGAAGGAGGAAGTGGGAGGGGTATCCGAGAGGGGAGGGGGATGAAACGAAGGAGAGGTGGTTCACGGAAGGGAGGAGGGGAACGCGGGAGGTTTTTCGTTTTGCACCGCGTACGAAAAAACCAAAACATATTGCCACTTTCTTTCTTTGTGTGGCATTGCAACGCATGCTGAATGCTGGGTACTGGTAATAATAATAATTAAAAAATAAGGATGGTGGAGGAGCGCCTACGTGACAAAGAAAAATTAATTTTTAGATATAAAGATTTATTTCTAATAGTTAAATAATTTAATTAATCAATTACAAATAAAAACAAATTATATTGAAAATGATGTAAATAATTCAACTAACTTAGCACTTCCTTTGCCACCAGCTCGGCATAAAGACCATGTTCACCAACGATGCGGATCTCAGCGGTCTCCTGGCCAACAACCCTTTACCTCTAAAGGCCAACAAAGTAACCCATAAAGCCTACATAGATGTGAATGAGAAGGGAGTTACAGCCGGAGCTGCCACCGGTAAGTTTAATAAGTGTCACATTCATGATGCAGAGTAGTTTCAGCATCATAAGATACTCGGGTACAGGATGCATTCTGACCTCGCTCAAAAATACGTTATTTTATTAAAGGGTACTAATTTGAAACTATGGGTAAAGCCATAGCCGTCCAGTTAATACAAAACAGCCGCCTTCGTGGTCAAATGGTCAGCATAACATTATTGTGAAACTACTTTGTAGTGATAATGGACATTTAGTAAGCTTCAAAAAAACTGGTCTGCCGGTGTGCCTCTTGGCAGGTTCCGTGCAGTCATGAAAATAAAGAGCGATCAAGGTACACCTACCAAAACAAGAAATTTTAGAGGTACACGAAAGAAAAAAAACAATGTGTATTTAATACATATTCATAAAATCAGTATAAAGTAAAAGGTGTTTAATGAGAAATGTGAGCCTGCTTAACTGAGCACAGGTGATCAAAATTTGGAGCAATCGTTGATAATGCTTCTCTTATCTCTTCGTCGATCATCCTGAGGCGTTCTCTTTTTTTATATCGTAGTGAGATTCGCATAAATAGGTAGTGGCAAATGGTAAGAGAATTGTAATAGCACGCTTTGAAAGCAGTGGGTGCTCATTTTGTACCTAGCCAAAAATGTGCTATCTCTGTTTCAGAAAATGTTACTTTTAGTGTCTGATCAAATGTCCAAGGGAAATGCTATCTGAGAATGGATTTCGTACCCAGTCCACTCCATGTGCTTTGAGTTTTTCACTAATCAGAGCCTACACTTTTTTTATTGAATCGGCAGCCATGACATTTGTGAACATTTCGTTACTACCGTTGGTAGCGTGGCTTATCCATAATACCAACTTAGCGCGAAAGCTTTCAATCTTATTTGCAAAATAAATTGATATTTACGCCCGAAATTCACAAAATAAATAGAATATGAATTTTTGCGTTGTTATTTTACAATACGGCCGGCAGCCGACGAATTAGGATTTTCAAAGAGACCCTTATGTCATTCACCAAAGGACTACTGGCTTGCCCCACCCACTTCCTTTCAGTACTCCCCTGGCCGGAGCAAGGAACAGACGTGTGGCTCCACGTCGCTCGGTTCCGTGAAATCATTTTTAAATTTCCTTGTTATTACGATAAACAATGTGTAAAAAAGGAGTAAGGAGGAGGAGGAGGAGATGTTTTTTTTAGGCCTTTACGAAATCAACCTGTAAAAAAAATTCTCAAATACCCTTTTCAACCATTCCAAAAGCTTTTTCTCAAATATTTTAAACTCCTCCCACAAAGGGCGTGAATTCCGATTTAGATTTTTCCCTGGACTTTTGGATCCCCTTAACAAGCGTTGAACTCCCAATTCTCGTGTGAACGCCGGACCCATACATTTTATCATTAATTTCTCAGGTTAAACATCATTTCCTTTGTCCGAATTCAATTACACGCCTACAAAATCTATGATTGGTCGTTTCGAACATCTTGATCCTCCCGCCGATTCTCGAGCTTTTAATTGGTACAACTCCTTCCATTTTGAGTGTAACGTTATGTTCTTTCTCCCTTGTCTAGCATGCTCTATTGTTCAAAGCAGTTCCCCTTGTGAGTTTAGAAATTATTTTGTAGATGTCGATGGCATACTGTTTTTCTGTCCAATGCGATCTTAAGTTTTTTTTCCCTCTTCTGTTAGGGTGACACCTATGGGTATTCAAACATAATTCAATCACGATTTAATCCCTTCAAAATAAACCGTTGATTAACGTTGAGCAGGACGAGGCGAAAATGATTTTCGGATTCTGTTTTGAATGTTTTTCTTTATTTCAGATGTGGAGTTCAATCTCGATACGCCGAATATAGACATACTGTTCAATGCTAATCATCCATTCTGTTTCGGACTGGTCAATAGTGATGGACAAATCGTCTTCTCCGGGCATTTCACCGGTGAAAAATGAGAAGTAATTTTGACCTTTTTATTGTTCAAATACACATATTTCAATCTACTTCACCATAACGTAAGGAATAATACTCATTTCGTTATTATCAAACATATTTTATTTCATATTGTTGAAGTTGAGGAATATCAAGTTTTTACTCTTCAAAATATTTATTAATCTTATCGAAGGAAGCAAATACTTTGGGGTGTGACAATATATCCATACTTACTTATACTTATATACTTATACTTATACTTAATATTATAAATGCGAAACTGCTCGAGTTTGTTTATGACCTTTTCACGCATAACACAATATAAAGACTTTAATAATTCTTTCACCAATATAAAGCTAAATTATATGCGCAGACTACAGGTTGTATATGATGGTAAGCTCTGGCGTTATGAAATTATAAATATAAATATATTATATTTGTTATACGTTTTCTGTCGCTAACAAAAGCAAGTTTTTGCTAACGTCAGAAAAAAATCTTTTCCATGGAAACAATGTTGATATATTTTTGGGCTCTATGCTGGTAGTTACTCAGTCTACTGGTCAGCTACTACTGCAGAAAATTCAAATATTAGAATTCGTTTTTTTTTGGACAGCTTGGAATAAATGTCAGATGAGAGTTCCTATATTAAAAATATAATTCGTAACGATTATAAAAACTGAATGATAAATAGAGTATTTTTTTTATTATATTAACGAACTTCCAAATATTTAAATAAAAATAAACATCCGAAATGTTTGTAAGCGCATAAATTCCGAACGAATGAACAAAATTGGATAAGTAATTCTTTTTTTCTTTGAGCTATAGCATTATGAAATTTATGTGGTAGGCGAGATGTTTGAAAACTGAATGTAAGGGAATGAATGTATGGAATGCTGGAGGGGGTGGGGGTGGGGAGGAGGGGAATAATTGATAAGTTCAACCGCTACAGTAATTTCCCGTAATACCATGCGAGCGAAGCCGCGGGGAAAAGCTAGTATTAAATAAAAAAAAAACATTTTTAATTAATTATCGAATAAATTTAACTGACAGTTCCATACTTAATTTTTTATTTATTTTTTTATTTATTAACTTTTTTTTTAAGAAAGACAAACATTCCCGGGTTACGAATAACCCAACAATGTTTGAAAATCTCCTACTACCACCACAGAAAGCCGAAAATGTTGCTTGTGTTGTGGTGGAGGACTTAGCCAGCCGAGGAATCGAGCACGCGACGCCCGGGTTGGACCCAAACGCGATGCCCACTCAACCACTGACTGGATAGTCCGATTCGAGCCGCGGTCAACAGTGGTTGTGTGTACCTTAACTATTGCTTAGTGCCGTTCGCCCGTTCCCGTGCCTCATACAGATAAGAGATTATTGTTACATTTTATTTAATTCTGTTTATCGTATACTTATTTGTTTGCATTCCTACTTACGGCTAATCCGTTTTTGTTTGTACAGTCAATGAAATAGACTGCGTATTATTTTTTCAGTTTAATTTTTAAAAGTTAAGTTTTTTTTTTTATATAATGGAGGAAGACGAAGATAGACCTCCCGACCCAGGATCGATATTAGATTTTTCTGATTCGGAATCTAACACTAGCCAGGCTTCTATTACGCTTCCATCTCGTAAACGACGACCATCGCATAGCCTTTACATCCCATCGAAAGTTAAATCTATACCGCCGATTCAACAAACCTCGACCTCTAACGACCTTAACCCCAATAGTAACACCCAGACAAGTACTTTAGCTAGCGATAATACAAAAAGTACTGACTTACTTTATCCTGCTTCCGCTTCCGGTCCTTTTATCGTAATTGTTCAGAGAACTGAACAAGGAAAACTTATTCATCCTTTAGATTTTGGAAAATTCTTATTTGACTCAAAAAATAATAACCTTGGTATTGTTAATGGTTCAATTAAACCGGAAGGGCGATATAAATTATCTATCGAGTTTAATACTGCCGCTTCCGCAAATGGATTTGTAAAAGAAATTGACTCGCTCTCAAAACATAAATATAAATCGTTCATCCCGTCATTTAACCTTACGAGAATGGGTCTTGTTCGAGGAATTCCCACGGATATCCCAGAGGCTGAAATTGTTGATGCTTTGAATAATTCCCAAGGAACCCCGAAAGTAATAAAAGCACGTCGACTGAACTACAAGGATTCTACTGATGGAAACAAGATCTGGAAACCTTCCCAATCTGTTGTTGTTACATTTGAGGGACAATCCCTTCCGTCTCGTGTGTTTATTTATTATACCTCGCTTCCCGTCGAAGTTTATAAATTTCCAACTGTTCAATGCTTCAATTGCTGCCGGTTTGGACATACAAAATCCGTATGCCGCTCCCCTCCACGTTGTTACTTTTGCGGAGAAAATCACCCATTTGATCAATGTCCAAAATCTTCCAATAATCCCATTTGCATTAACTGTTCGGGTGCACATACCGCGGTCAGTCTAGCCTGTCCGGAATTGACAAGACAGAGGAACATAAAACATAAAATGGCTACCGACAACATTTCGTACTTCCAGGCCTCAAAGTTATTCTCTCCTGCGAAAAAATCTTTCGCAGAGATGACATCGTCCTCAGCTCCTTTCCAATCAACCACCTTTTTAAATTCAACGTCATCTTCTCACAGAGAAACCATTCTCAAGCCAGTCAAACCCAACCCAAAATATACTCCTTACCTTGATAAAAAACAATTGAATAATATTTTGACCAGCCCGAATGGGAATGCCAAATCTCGGACCCCCAATGGGTGTGCCATTAATAGTAATACATCCCCTCCTGCTCTCCCCGAAATATTGAATAATAATTCTTTTATACAAACTTTAATTACCCTTTTAATTTCTATCCTTACAAACAACAATACTGTACCGTCCAACGCTGCCGATTACATTAAATCTTTATTATCTTGCCTCCCCAATGACTTCGAAACTGAACAAAATTCTTCAGTGGAACAGAAGAAGCCTCTTCGCTAACAAATCTGACCTAATTCAATTACTCGACGAACACGACGTTTCAGTGGCCGCCATTTCTAAAACGTGGTTAAAACCCTCCTTTCACTTAAGAATTCCGGGTTATTATTGTCTCAGACACGACAGACCGGATGGTAAAGGCGGCACGGCTCTGATAATCCATAATTCTATCCCGTTTAAACAAATTAATATACATACTCCCTCCGACGATATCCAGATAATAGCAGCTGTCTTATCTGATATCACAATATTATCAATATATATTCCTCCCTCTACCACTTTTATTGAAAATGAATGGGCACCAATCTTAACCCAGATTTGTTCCCCTTTTATGATCCTTGGAGATTTTAATGCACATTCCCCTTCTTGGGGTAGCAAAATAACAAATCGTTCTGGCCGCAATCTTTTAGATTTTATTGATACCCATAACCTATGTTTTTTAAATGACGGATCTCCAACCAGATTCACCCCCCCTCATCAACGGAAAAGTGCTGTTGATTTATCTCTTTGTTCATATTCGTTAGCATCTAAATGCTCTTGGGACATCCTAAACGATCCCCTCTCTAGTGATCATTTTCCAATTATAATCCGATTCCAACATCAATCTAACACTTATCCTCCACCAGTTAAAAATAATCTCAAATTTAGAATAAATGATGCGAATTGGAGCACTTTCTCTTCTGAACTAGATAACCTTATTAATTTAAAAAAAAAATCGTCCCCGGGAGACATCAGATTGCAATGTGAGACGTTTCCCTCTATGGTTATAAATGCAGCAGAAAAATCCATCCCGAAACGCAATGCGAACATTAAAATAAAACACTCTAATCCGTGGTGGGACGAGGAATGCACTCGCTCCGTCAACTCTCGTAAAAAAGCAATTTCCTCTTTTCGTAAGTGTATGACACTAGAAAATTTTTTATCAGTTAAAAAAGCCCAGGCAGAAACCAAACGAATTTTGAAAAATAAAAAACGCGCTGGATGGCGGAAGTTCTGTGAGAACCTGTCTCCGGAAACTCCCCAATCTTCAGTTTGGTCTAGCTTAAAAAAATTCGGATCATCGTATTCTCCGCCGAGTACCAAGCATATATCAGAAGAAATTCTTATAGGATTTGCGGATAAAATAGCCCCCACATCAGTGGCCGGATGTGAAGAAATGCCTTCTATTAAGCCATATCCATCTCACTCTAACTGGCTAGATGCTCCTTTCTCCATTGATGAGATGAAACTAGTAATAAGAACCCTTTCTGACTCTGCTCCGGGTCCCGATGGAATACTTAATAGTTTCATTAAATCATTTTCTGATATGGCGGTTGAATATTTCTTATCTCTTATTAATAATATGTTTGAAACAGGACTAATTCCGGATGATTGGAAAACTCAAAAAATCATTCCCATTTTAAAACCTGGAAAAAATCCATCTGAAATTTCGTCTTATCGGCCTATTGCTCTTTCATCATGTTTGATGAAAGTAGCGGAGCGTTTGATGAAGAACAGATTAGAGTGGTTTGTTGAAAGTCAAGATATTATCTCACCAAATCAGTATGGTTTTCGGAAAAAGAAATCTACAATGGATAATTTAAGTTTGTTCACAACTGATATCCGAGTTTCCCAATCCCTAAATTCTTATACATTGGCCACATTCCTTGACCTTTCATCAGCTTACGATGATGTTTTACTGAATGTTTTGAAAGAAAAGCTAATTAAAAAACAAATCCCCCCGAAATTAGTCCAATTTATTATTAATTTGCTCTCAGATAGGTCCATTATTATTGAGTCTTCCTCTAAATGCTTAAGGCGCAAACTATGGAGAGGTTTTCCCCAGGGTTCTGTTATTAGTCCTCTGTTGTTTAATATTTATATAAGCGACCTAGACTCAGTAATTCCTTTTTTTATCAAGCGTCTTTACTTTGCGGATGATATCCTTATATATTTGTTACATAAAAATATTATTCTTGCAGCTAAGGAAATGAATTTGGCTTTACAATATATTAAAAGCTGGTTGTCAATAAATGGGATGAATCTGGCGGCATCTAAAACAAGGGTCGTGGCTTTCACGCGCAAAAGAAAAATTCCCCAATTCTCAATTTCTTTTGATAATGTGCCTCTACAAACCGCTACTCAAATCAAATTCCTTGGTCTTCTTTTGAACCATAAACTTTCCTGGCTTCCACACATTCAGATAATTTCTACAAAGTGTGAAAAGGGACTTAATATGATGCGAGCAGTTTCCAGAGTATGGTGGGGATCTCACCCTACCACTCTTAAATTAATGTATAATTCCCTAGTTCGGAGCCACTTGGATTATGGCTCATTCCTTTTTGACCCACTCCCTAAATATCTAGATAAGAAAATGGAAAGAATTCAATCAAAAGCCCTCAGAATGATTATTGGAGCTATGAAGTCTTCTCCAATTAATGCTCTTCAGGTGGAATGTGTGGAGCCTCCATTATATTTCAGAAGGCAATTCCTTGCCAATAAATATATTTTCAAGGCTTTATCGTTATCACATCATCCTATTAAACAAAGTCTTAATAGGTTAAGTGTTAATTTGAATTCTAACAAAAGATTGAGAGAAAAACAATGTTTTCCTCTCTTAATTAAAAGTTTTCATCTCTATAATTCTCTATCATCTTCCCTCCAATATCTTCAAGAAGTTCCCAATCTTCCTATATACAATATTCCATTTAAGGCAATCACTTTTATGCCGAACACAATAACATCAGTCTTTCGGAAGAATATTTTATCTTCCCCAAATAAATTTCAAAATGTGGATGATTGTTTTAAAAGCATAGTGGTTTCGAAATTCCCTGGATTTTCCATCCTTTTCACGGATGGTTCCAAATTTGAAAATAAAAGATGTGGAGCATCTATATTTAGTCCAGAATTCAACATCAATCTCACTTATAAATTACCAAAAGAAGCTTCCATATTTACAGCCGAATGCTTTGCAATTGAACAAGCGCTAAATCAAATCCAGGTTCTCAACATTCATCGAGCCTTATTATGTACTGATTCGCTAAGTGCTCTAACTAAAATTAGGTCAAATATTTTACGTTATCCGGAAGACAATATTATATGTAAAATAAAAAATCTTCTCAATTCTCTTAGTGAATCTGGGTTTGAGACGATATTGGCCTGGGTCCCTGCCCATTTGGGTATCGAGGGTAATGAGATGGCCGATTTTCTCGCCAAATCTGGTTCAGATTCCGGAACTATCCCACTAAATTTTAGAATTCCTATATCCGATGTCTTTCCGATTCTTAAATCTAATATGACTCGTGCCTGGGAAGAAAATTGGGCAGTCTCCAAAATAAGAACTGGATCTTTCTATGCGGGAATTCAAAACCATATCCCTGCTAAGCCATGGTTTCACGGTAAAAAACTTTCAAAACGATTCATTTCATGTATCTCGAGAATGAGAATTGGCCACTGTTCAATTGCATCTCACTTGTCTAGAATTAGAGTTTTAGATGATCCGTTCTGCCAGTGCGGTGTGGAAGAGGAAACCCTCGACCACGTTTTCTTTAACTGTAAAAACCATTCATCTTTCAAGAACATATACCGCCGGCTTATTAAAATCACACACCAGTCCCCGCTTAACATTTCATACCTTTTATCTCTTAACAATTCTCGTGTTCATACAGCTTTATGTAAGTTTATTAACCTGAATGAATTCAATATTTAATTTGTTTTAGTGATCTAAATGAGTCCAATATTTAATTTGTTTTATTATTTTCCCATTAGATTAACCGAAATTTCTTATCCATTTTAAATATTACCGGCACAAAGCACTCTCTCCAGGGTGAATTGCCTAAAACCAAAAAAAAAAAAAAAACCACTGACTGGTCTGAATTTATTCCGTCAGGGCCCTCGCTCATAGAGAAACCGAAAACTGTTTGGCAACTTTACGATTTCAGTAATTATATCAGTTTGTTTAACAAAAATATGATTAAATAATAATTTGTCAATTATCAACGTTAATCTTATGTATGAAAAACAATTTTCGTTTGTTTGTTTGTTCGTATGTTTTGCGTTGCCGTACCGTTAATCCGATTGCGATGAAACTTTGGTGATTTGTTGTGCGCACGCCCGCGATGGTTATAGGCTATATATAATGGCAAGCTCTGGCGTTATGAAATTTGTATTAATGAAAATGAGTTTATTTTACATGTTTTAGCGGCAGAGAGCGAAGGCATGAGGAGAAGGGTAATGAAGAAAGGTGGGATTAGCGGGAGGGATGACGAGGGAGGGGAAGGCGTGGAAGACGGAGGGGAATGCTGGGAAGGGGACGCGGGAGGGGAAGAGAAGGAAATTAAATGCGGGGAGAAACAATTTATTTCTTTGCATTGCAACGTATGCCGGGTACTAGCTAGTATATAATAATAATTTATCAACATCCTGACCAAACGATATTTTCCTGTTCTGACATATGACACTAACTTGAAAAATACGATGAAAAAAAATTGCTTGAATAGGTTACGTTAGGTTAGGGTTTTCGGCTATTTCAAAAATATTTTTTTCATGGCTTTTAATGACTTTTCAAAGTGGTGTTGAATTGACTTTATTCTCAGTTGGCATGGAACCAAATAAACCAATCCCACTTGACAGGTCGTGAGGCGTATCCTGTAATAATGTTGTCTCCATCTTTTCTATTTGAATCGTTTTCTGTCACCAATAAGCCAATAGAGTGTCTTTTCTATTTCCATCTATTTCACTCATTGATTTATTATCTTTTATTTATTTATTAAGGGTATTAAGGGACGAACTTGACTTACCAGTGATTCCTGACATTATTTGGAGTAAAAAATGTAAAAGAAAATTGAGTCTCCCGTGACTTTTTGGATGTTTTTTTTTGCTGCTGTTCTTCGTTGTCTTGATGACTTTCACATAAACTCAGCGGAGAGGTGGGGTTAAAACACGTTCGAAACTCAGATAAGTTTTTAGATTTGCACGGCTAAAAGTATTTTTGTTATTTGTTTTTGGGGTGTTATGCCGTGTTGCGCTACCTCCTTCTTTAGCCAACGTTTTGGAAAGCGTTACAGTGTCCATCGTCAGGGCTTATGTGTAATTGTTAATGGTGAAATGTGAGCTTATGTACTTGGAAGCAATACCGTGTTGCCAACTCCACTCTACTACGAGCTGGTATTACAGAATAGTTGTAGATTTCACTTGTCTCCGTAATCAGGCGTGGAAATGGTTCCAATAAACCTGTTCCTCGAATCTGCTGTCATCTAGTGATCCCTAGTCACCGGTACAACGTAGCCGAGACAGGCAATGGCGTAGGAACTGGTCCCAAAGTAGCTTATTCCTCGAATCCATTGTCATCTAATAATCGCTAGTCACCGGTCCAAAGTATCGCTTGGCGAAAGAAGGAGGTAGCGTAACACGGCATAACACCCCAAAAACAAATAACAAAAATACGTTTGAAACTGTTTATGAAAAATAAAAAAGAATAATTGTACTATTTTTTTAACTTTTAAAATTTATGTATTAAAAGCTATGAACTTGCGGATTCACCGAATATTTCTTTAAAGTTATCGGAGAAAACTTGAAAATCACAATCACTGTTTAATTCTAGGTATACTCCAATAAATATGTCATCATCACCAGCTATTTTAAGCGTTTCCACACAATATTTTTGATGCATTTTAAAGCAGTTTTCCTACATGCACTTTTTTCTTTTTCAAGATAAACGATTGCCGCCATTTGGGTTAATTTTTCACACCATATCCCACACGACACGGAACTGATCACTCATTCATCTGCGCGATCAGTAATGATAAATCAGACATCCTTTTCGTTGGGACAAATACAATTTCTTCTGCATTCCTGCAATTTAGCTGAAATGGAATTACATTTAATTGACTGCAAATTAATAAACATAATTACATAATTAAATAACTTGTTTTTATTATTATTATTGATTACAAAAAAAAACTATGCTGGGATAAATGATGAATATAACGTTCCTAATTACAAAGATGAATAAATTACAGAATTCAAAATATACTCTGTTAGTGGCCGATGCGGGCCCACCTACCTGTTGCCGGTGGCCAGCTCAAGTTCGTCGGGTAGGCAGGAGAGTCCCACCTCATCAGGGTCGTAGGTGGGTAAGTTTACCTGGATACATTGTTATGTAACTGTTACTGCAACATATCTACCATATTCCCAAAACTCGACACGCGTTGTACGCGTTGAATATTGAATATAACGCTAGAGTTGTGGTCTGTCACAACAGGGGGGGGGGGGGGGGGGGTAATGTGATATGAGATGGGGGGCGGATGGGATATGGGCTGGGTCATTTTGAGACAGGATGGGTCTCAAAATGACCATTTTTTACCGAAATACTAGTGTACTATCTGCCTACATTGACAGGTAAAAGCCAAGCCAACATTTTTGTTCTTTACAATTGAAACCAGCAGGCTTATCCTCTATCTTTTGTGGGATCGTTATCGAGATAACGGACGTGATCTGACAGATTTGTGTGATTTATTTGCTTTTTCCATGTACAACGTACATTAAATGAATAAATAATCATACATTTCTGCAGGAATTCATGTTTAAAACGATCTAAACTAAAATATGTTGCAGTAAATATGTAAAAATCACAGAAATCTGACAGGAGATCACGTCCGTTATCTCGATAACGATCCCACAAAAGATAGAGAATAAGTCTGCAGATAAATTTTCGTGGACCTCCACTTACAATTTGTGGACCCCCATTTTTTTATCACGTCTACGTGGACCCCCGTCGAGTCTCCCGTGGACCCCTGGGGGTCCACCTAGACCACTTTGGGAATCATTGATGTAGACATTTCAGACAGCGAATCTGTTATTCTAACTTTAATTAAAAAATGAAGTTTAGTCCCTCTTCCCCAAAAAAAACTTTACTCGACTTGACTTCACAGTCCCCACCAACTCTTCCTGAACTTCCCCCGACAAACGTTTATTCTTTTCATTCCCGTGGCCCATACATTGTATGTGCTCAAAAAACTGAGCAAGGTAAAACCATTCACCCTCCTGAATTTGGTAAATTCCTATCAAATAGAAGAACCTACGGCTGAACAACCTTAAAACATTACTAAAGCTAAATTTTATCGACTGGTATCCCTAAGAGTCGCTCTCTGGTCCAATGCACGATTTTGCAATTTTTTTTTACACTAACTCCACACAGGAGGCCCTTAGGAAAATAATTTACCTCAGGGCCTATGTCATTTGGGATGCTGTGTAGAGGGTCTTTTTGAGGAGAAGAAGGAATGAACACAGCCGTAGAAAATCACACAAATCTGAAAAGACATCTCGCGGGAGAACAATCTCGTTCTCACAAAAGAGAGAACAGCTCTTCAGGTAGCAATCAGCTTACAATTCGATCCAAAATTCAGGTGGGGTTGAAAATAATTCAAAATACGACCTTTGTATTGTGTTGGGGAGATTTTCATCACAATCTGTCAGAAAATTGGCTCGCCGGGCATTCCGATTACTTCGGATTAGTATTCTTCACTCGATTTATAAAAGATTACATCTCGTACGATTGATTCATCGACGAAGACACACCGAAATCCCAATCGGACTGTGTTTTAGGCAAGGAATGAAGTTTTCTCTTCCTGTAACTGACATCTCCATAGGCAACCGGATGATACCAGTGCGTAAAAACAAAAAGACAATTTACTGCTTTGAATTTAGGTACCTCTTCACGGTTGCATAATTTATATATAACACAAGAACACGCAAAATAATGATTTAAAAATATTAAACAGTCATTAAATTTAATAAAATACACAATGATATTATTTACAAGCATTTATTAGTTTGTTGCCATAATGCAACCATTTTAGCAATTGTCTTACAGTGACACCTATCCAATTATTAGTAACACACAACATTATGCATTCAACAAAGCTTCTGTTAATATATATATAAATAGGTACACCTTAAAATATAAATTACACTACATACATAATTATGTATCGAAAAAATAATAATATCGATAAACATCTCAGATGATTAGGCCTTCTAAATATATTATTATATAAGTTTTATTTTACTGACACCTGCCTGTCTACTCACAGGAAAATTGCACAAATTTATGTCTAGGCGGGACAATTTTTACAGCGATATTTATAATGAAGCGTGTTTAATAAATACGAAAAGCATATATTTTCAAATATAGCTAGAACGTTGTGGTTATCCATCATTAATACATGAAACAATATTACTTCGTTTGAACCATAATATTTTTTTGTATACGATGACCGTTTTCGAAACAACTGTTTGACAGGGCAAAATAATACTAATTTGACATTACAAAACAAAAGGTGAACTTAATATTTTACTAAATGTTGAAATGGAGGTTGAAGCGTGACTACAATGACACAAAATAGCAATGGATGAACACATATTATACTAAAAGCCGTTTTACGTCATCTCTCTTTTCTTTGAAATAGTACCGCCGCGCCACATGGAACAGAAGTTCCTACAAACCACTTATTCGCAAAAGCAATACAAAATCGCAAAAAACCGTTAATGCCGCAGTTTTAATACACTTTGAAGTCTCGCTTGCCATTCTGAGTTCAAAACCCGCAAATATCACCAATCCTTTCCTAAAATCTCTCCCACAAACATTTACCTTCCCGGTGAATACCAAAATAGTGGAAAGCAGGAAGCAGTTTGGTAAGTCAGATTTTAAGCATAATAAAATAGATAATTTAAACCGCATTCAGTCCATGCATGACTAAACATTTGGTTACAGCCCGATCCCGTACAGAGACCGAAGACAAAAATTTTCGCTTTTCGCTATTGCCATTTTCATCCCTATTTTCATATCTACGATTTCAGTTGGCATCACTGCAAAGATCATAGTTCATGTGCTGTTTGCAGTGATGCCTACTGAAATCGTAGACATGAACATAGAGATGAAAATAGCGAACGTTTAAAGCGAAAAATTTTGTTTTTGGTCTCTATACGAGAATAGGGCTGAAAAAAGAGATGGTGCAAAACGGCTACAAGTGTTTTGACAGTTCAAAATGTCTTCGCTCCAATTCCACCGCTTTAACGCTTAGTAATATATTATTTTTACCCATTGTTTTTTTACTGTCAAATAAGTATATTTTGCCCTGAGGAAGAAACGGTTGTTCCAAAGTCGGTTGGTGTATATACAAACGTTTAGTGGTTCAAACAAAGTAATATTGTTTCATATACATAAAGCGTAAAGCATACTTTAAAATACAGCGGATTTTTTAAAAGTTTAGTTTTAAAAAGCTGCGTTAAAATGAATGTGTTATTTAGTGTGAACCGGGGTTTTTTAGTCACTTCTACATATAAATAATAGAAACAAGGGAGATGACCATGACCATTATTGTTATGAAACTGCACACCCAAAAATGTCGCCAACTTTGTTTATCCATTATTGCATCTGGGCACAACGGCCTTCTGCCTTTTTTCTACCTCACACCGAACGCGGAACTTTCGTTGATAGTCCGTGCAGATTGATCTCAGTTCGGTGATAGTTGGAGGACCTCATGAGTATCTCCCTTTTTTCTATTAATCTATGATTCAACACTTACGTAAGTTTAGGTTAAGTTAGTTTGATAGTTATTAAACACCGTTATTTCTCAGCACATGAACATTTTCAGTCTGCCCTATCCCAAGAAGTAGAAATAACTTCAGCTAATGGTCACGAGATGACACTTTATTCCTATTTAAGCGTGAAATTAACGTTTGACCTTTATTTTTCAAATATTATGTAAAGTGACTGGGGATAAAGTGTAGTAACTTCAGAAGGTGATGATATATGATAATGTTAGCGTAAAAGCCGAACAAATTTGTTCGAAATTCCAAAATTTTAAGACAGGTATTTTTCAGGTGAAAATCTTTATTTAAGCTTTGATACATCAAAACTATCTTGCGAAGTTGTCACTCCTCACTCCCGGCGTATTTTCATAAATTTAAATACCGACCTGAACTTTATACTATTCATTCACTTTACTGACTTTACAACGACCGTAAGCGAAAGAGGAGGATGCGCAAAACATACTGTGATGAATCGTAATGCCTACCTACACCTACGCTATCGGAGGAGAAATATTTTCACGTTCAAGAGTGCCTGCGAAGTTTTTTTCTTAATATCGTGTAAATTATGGGTACATCCAATAACGCCTAATAATCAAAACAAGAGACACGTGAACTTTTATCACGATGGGCGACCTTCAATTTCGTTCCCACAGGAATTAAAGTTGAACGAACTTTATTTTAAACAGAATCAAAGACAAAGAAATGAATGTTTATTGGCCCTGAGGAGTGTTTATAAGTGACATTGGAAACAGAGGGTCTTGGAAACGGAGAGTCTCTTTGGGCGCCGTTAGTGTAATCAAAACAAAAAAAATTAAGGCGTAAGTACATGTTTGGTTTGACACATCAGACATAGAAGTTTACTTTAGAGAAAACCGATTATATTTGACAGTGCGGCCATTAAAATTGAATTATAACCAAGTACGTAAAAATTCTAATATAAACAGAATTCAATTAATGAAGATTTATTTCAAAATATTTTAAACATAAGAAGGCGTTTAACAAGTTTGAACAAAGGGGAATCCGGCCCTTGTCGTCAGTGGGTGTACAATGGACGGGACGGTCGGACGCGGAATTGAATCGCGAACTCTTGGTCTCGGACTTAGAAAATTTATTCAAGAGTTTCTCTCATAGATTCAGTGTTTTTCTTTCAACTTTGAGAAATAAAAAAAATTCATAATTAAAAAAATCCGATTTATTACAATTTAATTTACATTAGTGAGGGAAGAATTGGCGGCGAGGACGGTTGATCGTGAACAATTCGTTGTCTTTTTTTTATAACTTAAATCGAAGTGTAAAATCCAGTGAATTTATATTCGATGTTTCTGTACGAATTAAAGATAATTGAAGAGTGGTCTTTAAACATATAAAAATTTTGTGTCTTAAAATATAAATAGGATTTCGGAATAATAATAACATAATTAAAACTTTAGAAATCCGATTTACTACAATTTAATTTACATTTGTGAGAGAATAATAATCATGAGATAGATACGCGGCATATAATTGAAAAATAATTTAATTTCACTATGAGTTTACAAAGGAAAATAATAATAATAAAATTTAGAATTTTATATCTAAAATAAAGTTTTGATTACGACTAAGAAGTCCGGCTGAAATAAATTTTAGAGTATTAACGAGATATTAAACAATTAAAACTTGGTTTTAAAACGAATAAAATAACATCAGTGAAATAAATAAATAATAATAACGAATTGCTCGAAAGCGATAGTGATTTAATAAGATGGTCAAATTTTAAAAATTAAAACTTTGGTTTTAAAACAAATAAAATAACATCAATGAGATAAATAAATAATAATAACGGATTTATTATGAGTGATTAAAATGATTTAAACTAAAAGAGGGAGAGGATCAAAGGGTTTTAACATAATCTAATAATACTCAAGTGAAAATTTGAATAGAATTGTTTTTTTATAATTCAACAATAGCAGGAGAAGGTTCTAGACATAGTCTAAAATATCCAAGTAAAAGATTTTTTATAGTATCGATTATTTTTTTTAATCAAAAAATCTAATATTAAAGAATGCGATTAAAATTTTTAAACACCAAAAGGGTAATTTGCAGAATTTTGGTAAGTCTTTTATCATTTAACTATTTACAGGTTCTTGGAGATAATGCAGAGCAAGCAGTCACACTTATTTATAAAATTTGCGAACGGAGCATGTCGGTGACTAACGGTTTTAAGTTTTAATAACAGCATGATACTTACTAATAGCTGTGCGTGGGAGTTATGAAATGAATACCTATCCAAGGAGTCGGGTCAATCCCATCAGACATAACATGACTTAGTTTGATAACTTCGGCCTTCGAATTTGCTACGACGAGTATATACACAGAACTATTTAACTTTCATATTTGAACTTAAATAATTTGTTCCTTAATCGGATTGATCTAAGAATCTTTTAGAAAATCACGTATTCTAGGGCAGTAGGACATCCAGCAATCACATGGCTTATTATAAACAAAACATTGACATTCTTTTACTTTGTTTATTTAGAACGAGTTGGGGAGCAGCGTGTTTGGGGACAAGTGTATTATAGTTTTGCGATAGACTTTCAGTTGATATGTGAAAATTAATATGTGCAATTTTAAAGCAATAAACCCAAGCATAAAATCTAGGGACGTTTATCAATTATGGTCTGAAAATTTAAAATTTAAATTTATCAAAATTGAAATTAGAACTTTGTGCATGACAGTGCCCTTCTAGTTATCTAGGTGAATACCTACTACTTCATGAGGAGGGCTTCCTCAATAAAAATAAAGCCAAACCAAAAACTCACTTTTCCATTTATACCTACCTAATAGGATAGGTATCCCCTATCCTTTCATACCTAAACACGTGGACTCAGTGACCACATTAAAAAGCACTGGTAGTGAATGAAGACATACAGTCCAAATCCAAAAACTTTACCCACGCAGTAAACTTCAGGATTGTTGTATGCAATTATGTGTCTCTGGGGAAGGTTAGTGTCAAACGTTCCCTGAGGGAGAGAGAAACTTTAGGCCCTGTGACGGTATTGCCAAGGGAGGAGGCATGCGGAGGCAGGAGGAGACGTATGCGAGGAATACGCTGGCGCGGCGCTTAAAGAAAACTCTAAGTCATTTGCATATCGTAGTCTTGTCGACCTTCGATTTGATGCGAGCCAACTGGAACGCTCCCTTGGCGCAATCGCAGCAGGTCTAAGAGGTGGCAGGAGTGCGATTCTGTCGGATCACGAGGGAGATGGATACGACAAAAACAGTCGCACACCACATTCAACGCGAGTAGAGTCGTGATAAGGGATGCAATGAAATACCCCTTCTAGAATCAGTCGAGTTAAACTACCTGGAGGTGAGGAGGTTGGGATAGTTCTGGGATACGATGGAAGACCTGGTACTTATCTCTGGTACGTAAAGCTCCTATCGAAGCAAGGAAGCCCGCAGAAGAGGGTAAAATCCGGTCTTTAGGTATGTGTAGCCGTTCATTGACAGAGGCCTTTTCGGAAGTCGGTCACCAGAATCTATTTGGTTAGTGGAGGAGCCAACCTTTGCAGAAAACAATTTTTTTTTTATCCTTGACCCAATCCCTACACACGTCCCTTCCCCAAACAATCTAGTGTTTACTAACCATGAAAATAAAACTCATGTTAGGTGGAGGCTTGCAGACTTCAGGTGAAAAACTGAGACCTAGAATTAGGTCATCTCACGCAGGTAAGGTAAATACTTTTCATGAAATGTTTGTTATAAATTGATAACTGTTATTCTCTTTTATTTGTATTTTAAATAAAGCTGTGTTAGGGAGGAAATAAACAAAACGAATATCAGGTATAGGCAGAATCTAAGACAGGGTTAGTTTATCAAACGCGTTAGAAGATATTTAAATCAATCAATTAAGAATTCTTTCACTCTTACTCTAAAGAACCGAAGTTACCACAAAACCATACATTATACTCTTTACATTTGTATGCGTTTTATTACGCGTATGAGTGTAAATCCTAAAACAAAAAATTACACAACGCAGGATACGGAGATAATGTAAACAAAAATTCAAAAATCTTGATTACTGTGTGAAATTATCACAGGGATTGCGAACAATAGGGTTAGATTAGCCCAGAGTAATGTAGAAGTTTGAAAAATAGGTTAGAGAGAAGAGGTCTCCGCAAAAGTGCGAATGATTTAAAGTTAGACTAGAAATACCCTAAATGATGGGCTAGGTACATCATGATAGAAAGCTACGAAAATATTGGAGCTACGAGGGTAGGCGCGACACAGCGCATTCGGTGCCGTGATCGTATATAGGGGTAGAATCTCAACACATTTGATACAACGTAGCCAGAGTAGATTCATCACGATTTGGTGCACGTAGGCAGGGTGTATCGTCACATTTGGCGCTTGTGACCAGGAGAGTAAGATTTAAAAGCTGAAAGAATTCAAAAAATAGAAAAATAATAATAATAATAATGATGAAATAAAAAAATAAGTGATTAATAAGCCATTAAACCAACGTCATAATAAATATAACAAGTGGGAAAAATAAATCGAAAACTCGCTTCTTTAAATTAAAATAGTTTAGAAAAAAAAATATAATTTTAATTTTAAAACAAATAATAAAAGTTCAAATACAAGAAAAAAATCTAAACGAATAATGAAAAACGGGCTTTAAGCCGAAGGATTGAAATTTTGTTATCTTAATCATAACATAGACTAGCTTGACTCATATTTTGAAGGGCCGCGCATTATTATAAACAAAAGATCCATGTTATTGCGGTAATATAAACAACACATTTCTTCAGTGATCTTTAAATAAATATTTGAAGTGGTTAATCAATAAATCAGAAACGTGAAAGAAAAATTATCTTAGATAAAGTTTTGAGGAGATAAAAACAGTGTTTTTTATCTTCTCAATGTAAACAAAATATTATTGGACCATTGAGCGTAAATAAACACTGTCGCAAGAGAATTATTGTAAAGTGTGAACATTTTTATTACGGAATAGACAAAACATTGTTATGAATTCATTTATTTGAGAGAGATTAGTTTGGGTAAGTCTCGATGAAGAATTTTTAAAATAAACATTTGATTCGTGTTTACATTAATTCATAACAACGATATATTGAGTTCGATCGGGTATATTATGGTTTATTTATGTCTAAGGAATAAATAATTTGGATGAATCTTACATAAACACGGCGACATAAAAATAAAAGTCAACATAAAAATACAGAACAAAAGACGAATAAAATAAAGTATTACATCACGCGTAATAATAAAATAATAACAAAAGTGAATCCTTTATCCGTATTAACATTATGCAGGGACGGACTGAACGTTTAAAAATCAATATTAAATACATCGATAAACTGATGCGGGCTGAAAAAATTTAAAACTAACCTTTCAATTTCGGTTTGCAATAAAGAGTGGATAATGGAGGAGAGAAAAAAAACGGTTCAACTTCGTTATCTAAATAATTATGTCTTATTAAATTGAAAATTGCTAATGACAACAAAAATTTAAACACGTATTGTTTGATAAATGGATGTATTATGAACGGTATCATCACTCCATTTTACCGTTTCTTGTAGGGGAAATAAACTGAAGAGAAAAAAAATGCAATTCCTAAAGTCTAAACAATTTTATCAAATTGCGATTCGAAATTTTGATTCATGGGGGGGGGTTTACATTTAACTTTAATGATTGATTTTGAATTTGAATATGAAACGGAAAAGTATCCTTTAAAAGCCATTTGCAATGTGTTTTCCATAATAAATATTTCAGATACCGGAGAGGATACGGAAACAAAAAATCTTAGGGGGGGGGCGTTACGAAAGAAGAATCTTATGGAGGGGGAAGTTATGAAAGTAGAGTCTTAGGGGGGTGGTTATGGGAGTAAGGATCATAGGGGGGAGGGAACAGAAGTAAGAATCTTAGGGGGGTAGGACAACGGGTAGGAAAAAAAAAAAAAAAACCCTTTGACATGAGCAAGGCAACTCAAGTTAAAAAGATTAGAATAAAGTAGAAATGATATACACCAAGACCAAACATAATTCTGCGGCATTGAATAACGAAGTCAGGGGCGCAAAACAATTTCGGAAAAAAAAAAAATGAAGAAAATAAAAATAATCGAAGAAAATTAAATCACCTATGTTTAGTTTTAATTCCATCGATTAACACTAGGAGGCGTGTTTACCTCTGGACTTGAAACTATAGGGGGGCTGTGATGAATCGTAATGCCTACCTACACCTACGCTATCGGAGGAGAAATATTTTCACGTTCAAGAGTGCCTGCGAAGTTTTTTTCTTAATATCGTGTAAATTATGGGTACATCCAATAACGCCTAATAATCAAAACAAGAGACACGTGAACTTTTATCACGATGGGCGACCTTCAATTTCGTTCCCACAGGAATTAAAGTTGAACGAACTTTATTTTAAACAGAATCAAAGACAAAGAAATGAATGTTTATTGGCCCTGAGGAGTGTTTATAAGTGACATTGGAAACAGAGGGTCTTGGAAACGGAGAGTCTCTTTGGGCGCCGTTAGTGTAATCAAAACAAAAAAAATTAAGGCGTAAGTACATGTTTGGTTTGACACATCAGACATAGAAGTTTACTTTAGAGAAAACCGATTATATTTGACAGTGCGGCCATTAAAATTGAATTATAACCAAGTACGTAAAAATTCTAATATAAACAGAATTCAATTAATGAAGATTTATTTCAAAATATTTTAAACATAAGAAGGCGTTTAACAAGTTTGAACAAAGGGGAATCCGGCCCTTGTCGTCAGTGGGTGTACAATGGACGGGACGGTCGGACGCGGAATTGAATCGCGAACTCTTGGTCTCGGACTTAGAAAATTTATTCAAGAGTTTCTCTCATAGATTCAGTGTTTTTCTTTCAACTTTGAGAAATAAAAAAAATTCATAATTAAAAAAATCCGATTTATTACAATTTAATTTACATTAGTGAGGGAAGAATTGGCGGCGAGGACGGTTGATCGTGAACAATTCGTTGTCTTTTTTTTATAACTTAAATCGAAGTGTAAAATCCAGTGAATTTATATTCGATGTTTCTGTACGAATTAAAGATAATTGAAGAGTGGTCTTTAAACATATAAAAATTTTGTGTCTTAAAATATAAATAGGATTTCGGAATAATAATAACATAATTAAAACTTTAGAAATCCGATTTACTACAATTTAATTTACATTTGTGAGAGAATAATAATCATGAGATAGATACGCGGCATATAATTGAAAAATAATTTAATTTCACTATGAGTTTACAAAGGAAAATAATAATAATAAAATTTAGAATTTTATATCTAAAATAAAGTTTTGATTACGACTAAGAAGTCCGGCTGAAATAAATTTTAGAGTATTAACGAGATATTAAACAATTAAAACTTGGTTTTAAAACGAATAAAATAACATCAGTGAAATAAATAAATAATAATAACGAATTGCTCGAAAGCGATAGTGATTTAATAAGATGGTCAAATTTTAAAAATTAAAACTTTGGTTTTAAAACAAATAAAATAACATCAATGAGATAAATAAATAATAATAACGGATTTATTATGAGTGATTAAAATGATTTAAACTAAAAGAGGGAGAGGATCAAAGGGTTTTAACATAATCTAATAATACTCAAGTGAAAATTTGAATAGAATTGTTTTTTTATAATTCAACAATAGCAGGAGAAGGTTCTAGACATAGTCTAAAATATCCAAGTAAAAGATTTTTTATAGTATCGATTATTTTTTTTAATCAAAAAATCTAATATTAAAGAATGCGATTAAAATTTTTAAACACCAAAAGGGTAATTTGCAGAATTTTGGTAAGTCTTTTATCATTTAACTATTTACAGGTTCTTGGAGATAATGCAGAGCAAGCAGTCACACTTATTTATAAAATTTGCGAACGGAGCATGTCGGTGACTAACGGTTTTAAGTTTTAATAACAGCATGATACTTACTAATAGCTGTGCGTGGGAGTTATGAAATGAATACCTATCCAAGGAGTCGGGTCAATCCCATCAGACATAACATGACTTAGTTTGATAACTTCGGCCTTCGAATTTGCTACGACGAGTATATACACAGAACTATTTAACTTTCATATTTGAACTTAAATAATTTGTTCCTTAATCGGATTGATCTAAGAATCTTTTAGAAAATCACGTATTCTAGGGCAGTAGGACATCCAGCAATCACATGGCTTATTATAAACAAAACATTGACATTCTTTTACTTTGTTTATTTAGAACGAGTTGGGGAGCAGCGTGTTTGGGGACAAGTGTATTATAGTTTTGCGATAGACTTTCAGTTGATATGTGAAAATTAATATGTGCAATTTTAAAGCAATAAACCCAAGCATAAAATCTAGGGACGTTTATCAATTATGGTCTGAAAATTTAAAATTTAAATTTATCAAAATTGAAATTAGAACTTTGTGCATGACAGTGCCCTTCTAGTTATCTAGGTGAATACCTACTACTTCATGAGGAGGGCTTCCTCAATAAAAATAAAGCCAAACCAAAAACTCACTTTTCCATTTATACCTACCTAATAGGATAGGTATCCCCTATCCTTTCATACCTAAACACGTGGACTCAGTGACCACATTAAAAAGCACTGGTAGTGAATGAAGACATACAGTCCAAATCCAAAAACTTTACCCACGCAGTAAACTTCAGGATTGTTGTATGCAATTATGTGTCTCTGGGGAAGGTTAGTGTCAAACGTTCCCTGAGGGAGAGAGAAACTTTAGGCCCTGTGACGGTATTGCCAAGGGAGGAGGCATGCGGAGGCAGGAGGAGACGTATGCGAGGAATACGCTGGCGCGGCGCTTAAAGAAAACTCTAAGTCATTTGCATATCGTAGTCTTGTCGACCTTCGATTTGATGCGAGCCAACTGGAACGCTCCCTTGGCGCAATCGCAGCAGGTCTAAGAGGTGGCAGGAGTGCGATTCTGTCGGATCACGAGGGAGATGGATACGACAAAAACAGTCGCACACCACATTCAACGCGAGTAGAGTCGTGATAAGGGATGCAATGAAATACCCCTTCTAGAATCAGTCGAGTTAAACTACCTGGAGGTGAGGAGGTTGGGATAGTTCTGGGATACGATGGAAGACCTGGTACTTATCTCTGGTACGTAAAGCTCCTATCGAAGCAAGGAAGCCCGCAGAAGAGGGTAAAATCCGGTCTTTAGGTATGTGTAGCCGTTCATTGACAGAGGCCTTTTCGGAAGTCGGTCACCAGAATCTATTTGGTTAGTGGAGGAGCCAACCTTTGCAGAAAACAATTTTTTTTTTATCCTTGACCCAATCCCTACACACGTCCCTTCCCCAAACAATCTAGTGTTTACTAACCATGAAAATAAAACTCATGTTAGGTGGAGGCTTGCAGACTTCAGGTGAAAAACTGAGACCTAGAATTAGGTCATCTCACGCAGGTAAGGTAAATACTTTTCATGAAATGTTTGTTATAAATTGATAACTGTTATTCTCTTTTATTTGTATTTTAAATAAAGCTGTGTTAGGGAGGAAATAAACAAAACGAATATCAGGTATAGGCAGAATCTAAGACAGGGTTAGTTTATCAAACGCGTTAGAAGATATTTAAATCAATCAATTAAGAATTCTTTCACTCTTACTCTAAAGAACCGAAGTTACCACAAAACCATACATTATACTCTTTACATTTGTATGCGTTTTATTACGCGTATGAGTGTAAATCCTAAAACAAAAAATTACACAACGCAGGATACGGAGATAATGTAAACAAAAATTCAAAAATCTTGATTACTGTGTGAAATTATCACAGGGATTGCGAACAATAGGGTTAGATTAGCCCAGAGTAATGTAGAAGTTTGAAAAATAGGTTAGAGAGAAGAGGTCTCCGCAAAAGTGCGAATGATTTAAAGTTAGACTAGAAATACCCTAAATGATGGGCTAGGTACATCATGATAGAAAGCTACGAAAATATTGGAGCTACGAGGGTAGGCGCGACACAGCGCATTCGGTGCCGTGATCGTATATAGGGGTAGAATCTCAACACATTTGATACAACGTAGCCAGAGTAGATTCATCACGATTTGGTGCACGTAGGCAGGGTGTATCGTCACAATACGTGCGACAGAGAAAGGCGTGGGCGATGAGGCATGCTGCTTATCGGACCTTAAACTAATGCAACGATTTTTGTATCAATGACAGGTCGGCGAAATAAGTTATTAAACGTTTTTATTTGTACTGTTGGGTGAAATCATCTGCCGGACTCCACTTTATCCCCGGACACGTTGAATTGTTGGACTAAAGAGTTATGTTGCTAGACTGTGCATTGCAAAACATCCAACAGAATCTAAACTTTTAAATGATTCCTTTTTGCTGTTGTTTTTGTCAGCTGACTAAATGCACAGTATGGTTGGTGAATTTAAAACTGGAATAGCATTCAGGATACGTGGATTTTGCTTGGATGATAATTTAAGGAAACCGTTTCTTTTGTATTTTTTATAGTTCTCTGTAGCTAAGTAAACATTGGCAGCTGCCCAAATAACAAACGTCACAATTATTACGCTTTTGTTGCTTGCTCAGTATTCATTCTACCATCCAACTTTGCGGGTGCAAAACTGATTGATTGGACAGCATTAAAATCCGTGTAAGCTGTTGTAATAGTGATATTGAATCGACAATGCAACTGAAATTTATTGTGAAAAAGACGGCAAGAAGAAAGGACTATAAAAAGCCGTTGACCGTTGTCAGACCTTTGTCTCCTTTTCATCAACTGTTACATTATTCCGCCACCCGTAAAATATTAATTATTGCTACAGCTGGCATTTTTAAACAGGTATATAAAAAATACACCAGAATTTGCACCCAAATTTTTTTATGAATTTATTTTACAAATTGAATTAATGGTTTTTTTTCTTTGCTCAATTTTCTTGTTAATTTTGATTGCACTTTTGCGAATTCAATATTTTTTTAATCTCGAGAGGCCTTTTAATGAATCCTTCGTAAAATGTAACTATAATAAACCGACAGAATAGGCCATATTCATTTAAAGATTAAAACTGTTTTACATAATTTACCATCGGTACTCCATTAAACTGAGTTTTTATTAATTTTCAAGAATACACCTTGTATTATTTATAATACGCCATCTTTTATCCTTTTTCCAAAAACTGTATTTCAACTTAAAAGGTTTTACTGCACTGCGTTACATTTGAGAGTTTTTGAGAGTTAGCTTTGATCTGTTACATAATTTCAAACTATTAATATGTCTTGAAATGCACTTTAAGATAAATTTTATTAAATAGAGTTACTGATTGGTAAAATAGTGTTGGCATTTAATGATTATTTATGTACTGCTGATTTAAAAGTAGGAACTGATGTTTTACGCTTATTTTAAGTGTTTAAGGTTAAATTTTAAATTATTCATACAGTACGAATTTTTAGATGGCGCTAATGTAATTATTTAAGAATAATTTGCAAGTTGATTGTAAGTTGGATCGAATCACCGAGATACATCTTAAAAGTTTTTAAAAATTCAAAATGAAAAAAAATGACTTTTATTTAAGGAATTTGCAAATTTTGAAAGCTGTTACTTAACTTCTCCCCGTTCATGCAATTAAAAAAAATATTGAATAAATTTGAATTTGCTTTTCTTTCCCGAAAAAACCTAAAAATATACTGTCATTTCGAACGGATTACTTTCTAAAAACGTTAATTTCTTTCATACGTTTACCAACACATGTATAAGTATGACATTTTTGTCATAAAAAAACATAACTTTCAAGAAATACTCTAAAAATAGAACATTAAATTGAATATTAATATAACGGTTTAAATATAAGTTTTAATATATAAGTTCCTGACAGAATGAAAATTCAATTAATAAATAAGCAATTACTGACTAAAACTAACGAAAAATAACACGAATTAGTTTCATGAACTACGCAAATATAATAAAATGACCGTTTTATGAAATAAAAACACAATTCACGAAGAGATAACTAACATATACATCTATAACCCAACACCGACCTTGCTCATAGCTGGCGCGTGATAAAAATAATCACAACTGCGCATGGGCGATTTGAACCGTTTTTCGTAAGGCATCTTTTATGTTATGCTTATATTGTTTTGATATTACCAAAAAATATTAATGGTTTATTTATTTTCAATTTACTTCAAGTCAATTTGGGAGGCGGGAATGGGTACCGCCGCCCCGGGAACCTTTATTGGATAACCAACACCTCTGCCCATAGGTCACCCCAAGTGGTTCGCTACGTTTGGTGATTTAGCAGGGGTGCCTGGGTTCATGGGATGAGGTTTGTTTAGGTCTTGGAGGCAGATGACCAAGACACACTGAACCCCAGATTCCTACCCACCCCTAAACCCTTTTCCTTCCCAGAACTCTCCTCCCCTTCCTTTCCTTGAAAAAAACCCTCCACACAGCATCCCCAAAGATGACATAGGCCCTGAGGGAAATAATTTTCCTCAGGGCCTCCTGTGTGGAGCTCATGTAAAAAAAAGTACTTTTTGTGAAATTTTTAAAAAAATTTCCAGAGCTTGTTTTGCATCTCCACAACTCAATTCATCTTGATGTTTTAGCATAACTTACAAAAAGTTTTTTTTTCTAAAATAATTAAATTAGCGCCATCAAAAACGATAAATTTATGAATAATTTTAATTTTACCAGCAACAACCAGAAAGTAACTCTATTTAATAAGAATTGAATTTTTATTTATTTTCACAAAAGCAAATACAATAAAATTATTATCAACGATTCATGTTTATTTTTAAACAAATGAACTATTTTATGTACCTAATATTTGTATTGTAAAATACAGCGTGATAAAATTAACTTATGTATTAAATGTTTAGTTTAATGAGGAGGTACAAGTAAAACGCCCCATAAGGTTTATAGAAACAAAGACTTTCAGAGAGTTCTAGGGGTGAGTTGAAGGAAAAATGCTACATAAAATTTCACAATCGGTGCATTCTAAAGATTTCAACACTTCATAATATTGTTACTTAATTCTTTTCCCCATAAATATTACTACGCTTAGCCAAGTGAATTATTAAAACAATTGTTTAACTCCTGTCCGACAGATATCATATTGAACACACAACAATCAGGTTGTTTCGAAATTAACGATCGACAAATGTCTTAACTATCGATATAAGATTATATACGATACAAAGATTTTTTATCATTAATTGCAGACAATTTTTTTAGCATCCATCTAATGACATTATTCCTACAAGAAGATTTTGCTCTGATTGCTCTTAACAGACTGAAATTTTAACTGTTAATTCTAGCTCAATCTGGGACCTAAGTCTCTACATTTTAACATTACTGCATATTGACAATATCTATAAGATCTCTTTGTTGTTTTCACATATTAGAATTGCATGTGGTTCTCACAGAACTGTATGAAAATAAAATTAAAAATGAATATTGGCAGTTCTCACTAAACTTTGACAGTTCTCACAAATGATAACTGTTTATACTCTCACATATTTGACAGTTCTGGCATCTGTGAACTATCTGTTGATATTTTTCAGTTATGAGAACAGTCTGTCGTTTTCACTTTTAGAATTGTATGTAGTTCTCACATAGTATTAGAATTATGTGTAGTTCAAACATATTTTGACAGTTCTCACATATGAGAACTGTTTGCAGTTCTCACTTATTTTGACAGTCTGTGGTTTTCACGTTTTAGAATTGTATTTTGTTCTTACATTAAGAACTGTCCGTAGTTCTCACATAATATTAGAATTATGTTTAGTTCAAATATATTTTGATAGTACTCTGATATAGTTCTCACATATTTTGATCTGATATCTGTGAACTGTCTTTTTATATTTTTCATCAACGAGAACAGTCTGTAGTTCTCAAATTTTAGAAATATTTCAACAGTTCTCACAAATGAGAACTGTTTGTAGTTCTCACATATTTGAACAGTTATCAAATCTACGAACCGACTATTTATAGTTCTCAGAAATAAGAACAGTTTGTAATTCTCACATAAATATTGACAGTACTCACATTTGTCAAGTTCTCAGATATAGGAATTTTTTGCACTTCTCATAAAATAGAATGGCTTGGGCTTAGGACATACTTTTGACAGTCGGTAGTTTTCATACATTAGAATCGTTAGATATTTCGACCCTTCTTACATAATATATTATATATTATAAGTATAATATGTAATAAATATCTGTCATTGTTTCCTAAACATTTTGATATTTCTCAGATATTAAAACTGTTGAAATACCTATGTACATAGTTACCGGCCACTCAACATGCATAAAATGATAGAGACTTAGGTCTTAGTCAGAAATACATTTTGAATAATACAAATATCTCAAATCATTGAGTTTCTTCACTGATCTTCTGTCAGTTCTTCTTCAATGTAAGGCAACTTCTGGAGTTATAAGACTGATGATGACTTTTTCAAATAACTTGCACGTGCTTGCATTGTAGTTTATATTTGATCAAATTGTATCTAGTTCTTTATTGAGCAGAGTAAACGTTATTATAAGATTCAAGTAGCATTCTTTTACATTAAATCTAGTCATTTTGAACTTCGAGCTTTATCCAAAACATGACAAACAAGTCTGATTATTATTTGGTGCATAAAAGAAGTTTTTCTACAATATTATGTTATGTATTTCATGATTGTGTTAGTACATAATTTTTGATATAAAATATTGTATAAAGCTACAAATACTGCGCAATATGTACAAATATTTTTTCACATACTTTTAGAGATCATAAATTTGCACCATTACAAAGATATGTATGTTTTTATAATTACATATCTTCATGACAAAGACTACTAGACAATGGTAGGATTTCACTCCATTGTATATTTTTCATGTTCTGGGGTAAAATGATTGAAGATTTCTTCAGTAAAATACACCACTTTTGAGATATCTCATATCTGCTTTGAGTATCATGCTATGTCAATTTTTTCATTAAAAATGGTCGTGGAGAAACTAGTTTACAAAGTTTTTATACAAATCGCTGATTCGTTCAATACTGATAAACTTCATCATTTATTTCTTAACAATGATAATTTTCAAATTTGTTGTAAATAATTTTTATTTTATTTTAATTAGATAGCGTGCTTTTGTAATATTTTTTGGATGTACGTAATCCAAGTGTTAGTTTTTTTACTATTGAATTGTAGTATTTCTTAAGTAACATAACTTCAAAATTATAAATATTATCACTAAAACATTGAGTAGTGTCGTAAAATTGGTGCAAAAACCCACTAAGTGACATTATGTAGCATTGTGATATCTTTTTCTTAATTTCATCTTCATTCCAATAAATTCGTCTTCATTCCTTTAATTTCCGTTCACCAAATGGAATATCAACCTCCTTGGCACATACTGACTTTTCCTATCGGGCATAAGCTTTATTTAGGCACTTATGCTCTTAATACATTTATCTTTACTTCATTTAGTGATTTTCTACACACAGTCAACAAAAAGAAAGAAAGAGAAGATACAATGAGGCATTGGTGGAAGAATACTTAACTGCCTTTAGATATTATTAATGAGGGTTGTGATGTGGCAGTCTGACAATTTTTCTAGCAATACTTGTTGATTTATTCGTCTTCTTACGATGCTGTCTCATAGCAGACATAATAACCAGGTATTTCAAATGTGCCGTAGCATTCCGCACATACATTGAGAAGGGGTATCGATTCTGGTGCAGTTCATAAAACATGATATTTTCTGATTCTGCATTATACCCTAACTTTTCTTGCACTGGTTGACAATATTTTTGAGTTTTGAGGACCAAGTTTTCCTCTTCACGAATGTTATCAAATTTATGAAAACATTTTTGTTAGACCACGTTCATCCACAAAGTTCGTCCACGATACTATTAGCTTTCATCCATTAATTTCAAGTCTCCAATATTGACAACGATAATTGTTTTTATTATTTATTAATTTAACTTTATGAGTAAAACCTCAAACTGTAATATTTAATTAAATGAAGACATTATGAGCGAAACTCATTGAGTGATGAGTTTCGCTCATAATGTCTTCATTTAATTAGATAATTGTTTTTGATTATAATGTCAAAAAAATTGCAAAATCTTGACAGCAGTTAAGTTATTCTTCTTCAAATGCCCTCTGATTTAAGATATAATATTACACATGGCAGGAATAAAACAACAACATAACCTAAGTAAAATACTCTTTCTTCAAATTTCTTGCGAAACAGGAGCAGGAGCAAACCAAGAAATTTTTGGTGCATTGGTCAAATTATTCTGAAAAATATCTATTTTAATCTTCATAATTGTGGTGTCTAGGATTATCTATGTATTTTCAATGTCCTTCAACAGATGTCATTCATATAGGTCAGTATCAGTTAAGCAGTACATTTCTTTTCTAATGCACGAACGGTTATGGAAATAGCCGATGATACACGATCGACAGTTGGGCACCTTTAGTGTCGAGTCGACTTCAAATTAACTCGTAGGATCCAATACCTACAACGAAAGTTTGATCCAGATAAATATTCATTTTTAACCAAACGACAGCGTCTAGTAACTTGTAATCTCGACAAATCTCAAGTTTTATTGAAGATTCCCGAATACATCAAGTAATTCCAATCACCGGGATTGAATGACATTACAATCATCTACATAGGGTCGAAAAGAGATATAGACTTGAGTCAATGTAAGTAATTCTCTTTAAGTTATCAGTTTCCCCACCAGGGGACATTATCCACGATCATTCAACAATAAAAAACCAAAGACCATTCTTAACGGAATGGTGATTTGTTTTTTGCCGAACTTTATTGTATTGCATAATAATAATAACTAGCAGTTAAAAACCCGCTCTGCAGGTCTTTGCTGCTAGGCCCTGCGAGCGGCTTTTGGTTTGGCTTCACCCAGTTAGTGTTGGTGACCATTTTATAAATCTGGTAGGAACTGTTTCCAAAAATAGCCAGTTACAGCTAGTCACCGGGACAAAGTAACCGAGACAGGCAATGAAGTCATATATAATAATATATAGCCGCTTGATACAACTATGTATTATCGTCAATCTTTCCATTTCCGGAGAGACACTACACATTAAAAAAAATCGTAGCAGTTATACCTAGAGGGGACACGTCTCCACCCGACCTGCTCACGGAAGTGGCGATATCTTGTGACGAATTCTTGAATTCGAAACCGAATTAAAACGGTAGTTTAGTTTGAAATTTATTAAATTCATTATATTATATAGCGGCGCATATAGCCAGGTTCTGAAATTCAACCACGTAGACGCAAGCTTATTAATACTATTAGATATTTGTATGATTTTTATAGTGCATTTGTCAAAAATCTTTAAAAAATAATATTCTGAAATTTAAAATTTGTAACACCACAACGTCAAAAAATACATATAAAAGAGATCCAATAAAGTGAGAGATTTGCAGGAGTATTTTACTTAGAGTACTCGAAAAATATATTTAAAATAAACAAATTATTGAAGGTTTACATTTCAATATTCTTAATAATATTCTAATAGACATAAATTACTTCTTCTTTTTAATAATACCTACAACGATGGACATTAAATAGAAGAGTGACTAAGAGGCACTATATAGGTTTTTGACAGGTTAATAACTACGTAGCATATAAGAATATTCAAAGTCGTGAAAAATTATTGTTTTTAGAGACCATGATATTACCAGCTAATCTTACATACCTTATAATATGTTACAATATAATTAAACAGTATTTTATTTAATTGTAAAATTACTCATTATATTATTAATGTCAAATTAAATGTGTTGCAACGGTGAAAACTTGTCTTATCATTAATCTTTCAAGTGAGTTTTTTACCAGCCAAATTTGATTGTATTTTTTTGCGTTGTTTTGTAGACTGGTACTCAATTTTTTTAATATATATATTTTTTAATTTAAGCCTCAAATTGTAGTATTTTAAATGAAGACAATATTAGCGAAACTCAATCGAAAATTTGAAAACAGAAAAATCAAAAAAAGATACGATCACATCTAGGACACTTTTGAGTTTGTTTGTCCTAATTAATTTAATTAAAATATTACAATTTGAGGTCTTACCCATTAAATAAAAACTAAAAATTGATAAAATTTATCAAGACACTATCTAGATAGCATTTAGTTCGGGTTTGAATCTTGCAATCATACATAAAAATAGCAGCTAATATGCGTTAAGAAAATGAAGATAATGTTGTTAGTTTTTAGTTTTTAGATACATTTAAATATGACCGAATCGGTTGGGGACACATTAACTCTGTTGGTGGAGCTCCGCCCCGGCAAGGCGTAGTGAATTCGAGTCCTAGATATGACCGAATCTTTTTCCAATTTTCGCTAACATTGTATTTATTCAATAAAATAATTTTTTGTAAATCTATACTAATATTATAAATGCAAAATGAGCGTGTTTGTGTTTTATGCTTTCACGCCTAAACCACTAAACCGATTTTAAAAATTCTTTAACCAATAGAAAGCTACATTATCAGCGAGTAACATAAACTGTATATAATGGTAAGCTCTGGCATAATGAAATTTGTGTATTTCATATGTTTTAGCATCAAATGTGTGTATTTCATATATTTTAGCAGCAGGGAGGAACGGCAGGGGGAAGGTGGGGTTCGCGGAGAGGGAAGAGCCGAGGGAGGGGGAAAGGGGAGAAGGTGGAACGGGGACGCACGGGAAAGGACATTATGTATTGCTAATTGCTACAGTAATTTCTCCCAAATATCATGCGAGCGAAGCCGCGGGTAAAAGCTAGTTATTTTATTTCACTAAAAATGCAGTAAAGTTGAGAGTTAAGACCAACTGTCTTCTACAAAAGCCATCAGGCGTCCATGTTTGGATATAGGCGTCCCTCAAATGTGTCTGTCTCCTGCCCTCTTAAATTTTTGTATCTAACTCAAGCAACAACGCCTCCACGAGTATTTGGTGTTTTCGCTCACGCGATAGAAAATGATAAATCAAGTTTTCACGTTGGTAAATTCTAATGGAAATTGGTTATATTATTAACGGTCTACGATACATATTAAATGGAATTCAAATAGAAAACTATAATAATTATTGTATAAGTTCCTACAAAAAGAAAAATAATAAATTATGAAAAAATATTCCACAGATTTGAAAGACTTTTATTTGATTACGGAAGAACTATTACTTAATCTAGATTATTTGAGAATGCTGATATTAAAATTAAAACATTATTTTTACGATAGTTAAAATCAGTTAATATAAATATTTAGTTTCATAAGCAATCCCTTATTTATTGTTAATTTAAAATATAGCAATTTTTCAAACTTTCCTCTATACTGTTCATTTTTCTGGGGTCATACATTTTCTAATTTTAATTCGATCAATCGTTTAATGTGCCTTGTATTGTCTCAAGAAATGTATCAACACTTCAACATAATTCAAACTATGATTTAAATTCAACATAATTCAAACAACGTATTAACAAATCAACATAATTCAAACAATGTACTAACACATCAACATAACTCAAACAATGTAATAACACATCAACATAATTCAAACAATGTATTAACTTCAACACAATTAAAACGTGTATTAACTTCTCAACGAAATTCAAACAATACATTCAACCGTTCACCACAATTCAACCAATTTATTAAACTTATCAACATAATTCATTTTATCAACATGATTTAAATGCTCTATTTAAATTAGCAAAAAAAAAATTAAATAAATGTTTTTATAATAAATAGTTAACGTGTTTAATGCGTTTAATGTACTAAAATTTGTTCAGGTTTGTTTTGTGCTGATTTTCTTTGCAATTTGCAAGATTTTCTAAAAACTGAGACCATCCAACAATTTTTATAGAATTTGATAAGATATTAGACCAATTGTAGCATTCTTCTTTAGCAGTATGACCCGTAAGCAACCATTTCGTAAGTTATAGAATTTGTGCAAAGTATACCAAATAGAAGTTTTTATGGAAAAATAGTTTCGAAATGCACGAGGAAACGGCTACTACTCTTAAAATTGAATCCTTAAGTTTACGATCATATACGGCAAGGTTCTCTTAAATGTAATATAAAGATATCGTTCTTGTATTATCAAACTTATTGAAATGCAGCTTCTTACTTTGAAAGCAAAGTTACATCGAGTCTACGACGCGTCGTCCCGATGGACTGCAATGAATATAGCAGACGTGGCTCTGCACGCACGAGATTGCACGCGCGAGACACTGCACGCACGCGGCACTTCACGCACGTGTTAGAACATCCTTGTCAAGCTCGCCTCCGTTAAACAACGTATAAAACAGTGATTCCCTAACTAACAGAATCTAGAAAACATAAACTACTCTAACACCGAATCTAGGTGCTTAAAGCTGTCCAAAATAATAAACAGTCGATTGATTATAATAAGTGTTTCAGACAAAAATGTTAAAAAAATCTATTTATTGAAAACGTGTTTGATCCCTTTGTGAAATAGGCTACCGTAACCCCCGTTCTTCAGTGTTATTTATTGGCTTAATTCCCCAATAACCAAATGCACAAATTGGAAAACTTCCTGTGATGATAATATAATATTTCCTAGAATTGGACTACTTAATTAACTTTCCTCCAAACTCCGTTGGAATTATTTTTCAGCTCTGTGAATAGTTTGTGTCTTTTATAATATTTTTCAAACCAGCACAAATTGGAAAATTTAAGATTTGTAAATAGTTTTATTTTTACTAACATTGGTTTATTACGCTATGAAGTTAATAAATCCATTTTAGATTATATCATAAAATGTATACGTTAACTATAATCAGGGCTGACATGTGTTGCCTTCCAGAGGGTCATAATTTAGTAATCTTGGAGCATGTCCATAATCTTTCCAATTCTGATCAAACATACTTGCAGTACAAGCAATTAGCATTTCATTCATATATCGTCAGAGAAGACATTCATTTCCTAAATGCTTTCCTAAAAGTTACAAGCCAATACTCTTTCGTTGATTTTGATATGAAAACTTTGCGCACTTGCGCATCAAAAATCTGATCGTTTTTCCAATCGTCATTACCAAAACTCTGGTCATTCTCCTAATAATTTTCGAGTGAAATTCTACAATTGTGGACGTTATTTCGCGAATTCAATGCCAACACTCCAACCGAAATCAGGTGTTGTACCCAATTTCGATGCTCTGTCTGTAGATCAGACGCACGTCATTTTGAAGAGTTAGAATTTTTTTTAATGGTATTCAAGTAAAAAAATCTGGCCATTTGTTCACAGTTAGGTACCTATAGAAAAACTCTCTAATCTTTCATCAGAACTCCGGACAAATTTCCATTTTCCAAACTCTCGAGATTATTCCATCAGTCATTATGCCAACACTCTTGACGTTTTCCATGGATTTGACGCTAAGACTTCTCCAAGAATTTATCTTCAAAAACTGGCGCCCGGGGCTTTGGCCCCAAAGGCTCGCCTAGCCCTGGCCCGATGCCCCTGTTGCAGTAAACATTCACATCTCATTGGGTCAGTTAAGGTTAGGCAATTTTTCACCATTTTCGTCTAAAACAAATAACCATAATTAACGTCTCAACAACAACTGAGACAAAATGAACAATGCCACATTGACAATCGCAACACAATGAACACTGCCTCAATTAATTACAATCGAGACAAAATGAACAATGTCACCCTGACAACTGCAACAGAATGAACACTGCCTCAATTCGTTACAATAGAGACAAAATGAACGATGCAACAATGACAATTGCAACAAAATGAACACGGCCTCAATCGAGACATAATACCTACAATGCCTCAATGACTGAGACAACATAATCCACAAGTAAACAACGATCTGTGCATAATTATAATATAACAAATTATTGACATAACATGATAATACTTAGAACTAAGTGTTTTTTTTCATTGATAATTATAATTACTGCGCGATTGCAATTATTGGGCTTTTGTGTGTTAAGATTGAGTACATTATTTGATATGACAGGGAGCGTCGCACCTTCTAGCCGACGCGGCATCTAAAATGATATGTTTGAAGGGTTCCCCACTCGGGACTGGGAAGCGGGGCCTAGGAGAGGAAGTTTTGCAGAACTAGGACCTGCAGGAAGGCCCCCGCCAGGAGCAGATGCTGCTGCAGGGACGTGCTGCTTGCTCCGCAGGTCTGGGGCGGCTTGGCGGCGTTGGCCGTTTCTAAGTTACCTGGAAAACACAACATTTTATGTATTTAAGGATAACTTTACAAACGAAACTACGCAGTGTTCTCGCGGGACAATTAAGTGTGACAATACGGACTGCAAGTTCTTGATTGATAAGAACACAAGACTTTATGTCCTTATCAAGAACATGCAGCCCGCGGAGGCTGTAATACACGCCCCAAGAAGCTGAAAATTATAATAAATTTCTTAAAATTTATTTCATGGTTTGACAGCCTACACATGTTCGATTATTTTCATAATTCTGTTGATTGAAAGAAAAAAAGGGAACTAGGAACTGAGGAAAAAGAACAAAAACATTACGAAACCATTTCAGATCATATTAAACTGTTGAGAATTGGGTAAGCATTAGTTGGAAATTTAATCAATCAGGATAAAGAAAGGTCATAAAGTTTTATAGGATCTATCCAGAAGCCTCTTAGAGACGGCCGGTGAACCACCACAGATAACAAGAAGCACTGCAGCAAGAAAAAGTTTTTTCCAGATATCTTAACGGTTTAATTTCAGTGATGCTTGAGAAACTCACTTGTAACTGCGATCAGCTGAGGCAGGTACTTCTTCCAAAAGGCGCATTGCTTGAGCCGCGGCCCACGGCCCGTGGCGCTGGAGTTGACATCCAGAGAGAGGAACTCGCGCCCGTAGGTCGTGTGTACCGGCCAGTACGTGTCCGTCCAGGTGCCATCCGAAGACATACTGGGGTTGCTGCAATGGAAACATTGAAGAAAATTTGTTATTTTAAGTTTTCTTTGTTCATAGTTGCAGGAGGCGACAAATGCATCTCTTCTCTTTTTTAATCGTGGATGAATTCGCATGGAAAAGAGAGGCAGTCGTCTGTGCAAGAGATTTGCTGATGATCTGAAAATAAGTCTGGTTTTGAATGAAACTGGAGATATTTGGGAAAGGTCTCGTTTCTTGTAGCGAAGGCAAAATCCCATATGATATGCTTCCATTCCTCCATTGATATGCTTGGTGTAACTATAAGTGATCAACTAAAGTATGGGGCTCCATCGAAGCCAGAGTTAAATTAGGCTCCCAAGAATGTACAGGGCCCGCAGATACCTTAATAGTACAAATCGTGCAAATCGCAAGAGCGCCCATGGGCAATATTTAAAGCACAGGCGTTGGGTGCATGTTCTACCGACATTTGAATGGTAGATGCTCTGAGGAACTAGCGTCATTGATCTCCTCTGCACCGATGCATAATCGGGAAACACATCAAACGCGCGCTCAACGTATGTACATGGTTGATTTTTGTCACACGAGAACGGGTTGCTTCTTCGACTCATTCTTGAGTTCAACAGCTCAGCTGTGGAACGATTTGCAGGCCTCTGTGTTTCCTCCTTCCTACAACATGGCTCTCTTCAATGTTCATTCATTCCCCTCCTCAAAATCACCCCTCACACAGCATCTCAGATGATACAGGCCTTGAAATTATTTTCCTCAGGGCCTCCTGTGTGGAATTACTGAAAAAAAAAATACGTATCTTGTGGATTCAGCGGCTTTCATCCAATCTGGCATCAACTTAGTTGCCATAAGTACAATTTAATATGTTGATTAATCCAACGGATTTAGAAAACGCCAAAAGAGGTTACCCGGAGATTTTTATTTATTTATTTTGCAAAAACAGTATAAAAACCTATACATTGGAAAAGCGATTAAGAAAATTAAAAAAAAATCGCATAATAAAAATATATGGGATACAAAAAGTTCGTGCTTATATATTCGTTGTAGAGCACGTGGAAAATATCCACATTTCGTGCGAGGCAGTTGATCAACCTGGTAGGTCTTCCCAGGGGCATCACCATTGGTAAGTTCTGCACCTGGGAAGGATCAAAAGCACGTGTTGGCGGCCTCGCCTGAAATTATCCGGTCACAAAGAATTTATTTTAGCCAGAATGTCTGGTATTGATAATAAAGATCAGAAGCTTATAAGCCATCAGCAGTAATGCGACATCCTCCTAGGCTGCAGATGCCCAGCCGTCAAGCAGTCAACAATCTTCAATTTTTTATAAGAAAAACTCTCTTTTTATAACTTTTGAAGGTTATTCCCATCAACGTAATATATCATTGAAGATAATATATTATGGAAAAAAGAACTAGTTGAAGATAATATTGTTGATTCTAAATATTTGAAATATGAGATTGACAAATATGACGGTTTGACAGAAGGTGGCAATAGCGAAATTGGATAACGAGCACGTCCCGGTTAGACGAGAGGTCTGGGTTTGAGTCCCAGTTGCGACCATTGTCTTTTTCTATTTTTCTGTGTCTTGTTCTCTTTCATATTTTCATTTAAATTATATGTGTTATCTTCTTCTTCAATGATAGTCAACAATATTCCTGAAGTTTTACAGTCTTCCAATAAACTTGTTTTCAAGAAAAGTTCAATGTCGTCAGAGAAAAGACGAACGTTTATAAATATTTAAAATAATAAGGGTCCTAAATTGAATCCCTCTTGCACTCCAAGGTTACCAAATTCAATAAATTTTCAGAAAAACCAATTTCTTCAAGTCTATTTAAGAGCATTAAGTGATCAATCTTATCGAAAGTCTTCGCCATGGTATGATGTATCAACTTGCTCATGGTTACCGAGCGCTCTTGTCACGTAATCTGTAAATTTTGAGTTGGGCTGACGACTTGAAAAGAACCAGTAAGATTAGTATTATCGGCAAGGTAATTGCTTGGTGACTGCTAGCTTTAGACAAATATCTTCCTAAAAATCTATAGTTTTCCGATTTATGGCGACTCTTTTGTATTCAACATAAATAATATAAATGAAACTTACCCAGTCTTTGCGAAATTGGCCCAGTAACGCATGATCCTCCTGCTTAGTTCTGCCTCTTGCGGAGCGTAGTTCTTCCCCGGGTTCAGCGGCTCTCCAAATACGAAGCTGATTTCGTCTCCATGAATCACTCCCGCCCAGGAAGGCCAGGGGCTGACAGCACTGCGGTGTTTGTAGTAATACATATACACGTTGTTTCCAGTCTCTGCATAGCGATTGGCAAACTCGTTCACATTGCAAGTGAACTGATAGTCTCCGACCATTTTATCCAATGCATCTCTGTTCCTTATCGGGTCGTCGGGATTCAACCAGTCGGTATACTCAAACACAATAGCTTGCCGCGCTACGTTGTTAACGTACGGGTTCAACTCTTTAACTGCTTGCAGGAACTCTTCTCTGTTGACGTACACGTTTTCTTGCATCCGGAAAAGATCAGTCAGGTAATAGATAATGAAATAGTGACCTTCTTCAGAGTTGGAGCCCATCAGGATATTCGTCTTTTTGAAGTTCTTAACGGCAAGGGAACGTGTTGGATTCTCATCCAAGAAGGCACCGTCTATTATTGGTACAAATGGAAACTCGCATATGCCCAAAGTTCCCCACTCATTGTTTACCAGTTCGAGTGCGTCTTTGGTTCTGAGGCACTCGATGGCAGCGGATACGTCATGACGATCGTGAGGACATCCAACGGCCTCGGCCAGTCGCAAACCTCTCAGTAGACTTTCGTCTCGAGATATGATCGCCCAAGGAGCAGTTGGAGAACCGGACTGCATAATTGCTTGAGAAAATAAATTTCTCGACAAAGGTGATAGCAAGTGAAGGGATATTGCCACTGCTCCGGCTGATTCTCCAAAGAGAGTTATATTGTTCGGATTTCCTCCAAATGCATGAATATTGTCACGGAACCAATGCATTGCCATCAGTTGGTCGAACATGCCTGCGTTGCCTGGAACTTCTGCATTGTCAAAGAATAAGAAACCGAGTGATGCGACTCTGTATTGCATGGACACGACGATCACATTCTCTTCAGAAACCAATATTTTCGGATCATATACATCTAGAGTTGTAGTTCCGGTATAGAACCCGCCTCCATAAACCCACAACATGACTGCAGCATTCTTGGGTCTAGGCTTTGGAGAGTACACGTTTACATACAGACAATCTTCAGAAAGTGGTGTGTTAGGATTCCACATCGTAGCTCCAGGGAAATCGGGAAACACTGTATCTGTGATCTGAACACAAGTGTTAGGGTGGCTTGTTGCATTTATAATATCATCTCCCCATCTTTCCACCGGTCGAGGGTGCCTAAACCTGAGCGGTCCAATGGGCTTTTGAGCATATGGGATCCCCAACCACGCGTCTACCTTCTTTCCAGTGGCAGCTGTCAGAGTAATACCCCTGACTTTACCTTTTTTCGTTTGCACAACAAGAGGATCTTCCCCGGTCTCTTCGGGATTCTCCTTCTTAACTTCGGGTTGATCTGTTACTATGGGTTTCGGGGGAGCGGGTTCGTCCGCCATCGGGAATCTGTACTGTGGCTGTTCATCTGGGTTGGTAAGTGACTCCCTCCTGGTGAATTGCCGTCTTTTTGGTGCTGGTTTTTCCGAAGATTCGTATTCCTCGTCCATTCGCGTGTGATGCTCGATATTATTTTCCACACTGTGTGATTCTTTGTCGTAAGCGACGCTGGCGTCTTCTTCTCCGACCTTGTTGATGATATCTAATTCTGGGTTGTATCTCACTGTGTCTCCGTGTCCAAGGTAGACCTTATCGTGTAGGCTTTGGGGGATGTCGCTCTGTTCGATGGCATGCTTTCCAAGGAGGACGTTTTCGTTCCTGGACTTTCCGATTACCGAAATGTGGTCTGGGTCTTGTTGGAGGTTGTGTCTGAGCTTGTCTTGTCTGTCGGGGGAGTGCGATGAGAGCGTACTGTCCCTGGAGTGGAAGGGTTCCTCGGCAGTGTCCAGGGGGTGAAGAGAGAAGGGTTCCTGGAGGTCGGGACGGTGTCGAGGGCGCCGTTCCCTCGGCGAGGACATGGTTCCCGCCACGAGGAACAAAAGGAGACAAGCGTTGCGCGTGTTCGCCATCTTGCAACCAACTTTTATGGTTTACACCAAATCTGAGGAAAAAAGAAAAATGTCTATTAATCTTAATGTATCCCAAATAATAATTAACTATTTGACGTAATCTCACGTCAACGTACCCGATCTGATCAGTTCGGGCTTAGTTCGTTTACGCTCTCAAATTTTAGAGGCAGCGAAACTGTTAAAACTGAAACAAACACTTCAGACAAGTTTTCACAAGGTATAAAAAATAGTTTGACATCTACAAATGTTTACGTATTTTGTCAGAAAAAAGTTAAAATAGGTTCCGCTTTCGTAAATTTTCGTTAATTTTTTATCGGAAAAAATATATACCTATTTTTGGTATTCTTCATCTCGCGTTCTATTGTATTTTTCACAGCTTATTTTTAAGTTAAGTTCATAAAACAGGCATTATGCCCAAAGGTTAGGTTCATGAAATAATTAATTATGCATAAACATTAAACAATAAATAGCAAAGTAAATGAAAAACGAGATGAGTAAAAGGTAGAATACATAAGCAGCTACGCAACTATGACACATACATATTTAAGGCATAAATTTGTTCCCGATCGACAGTTTAACAAATGTATAAAAAATGTTTATTTAGTAGCGACAACGAAGTAATTTTGATATTGTGGGAAGTGTCTCTGATATTGTGGGGTCGGAAACTAACTTAAAGCCACGCTTTCCGGCGCAAAAAGAAGAAGATGGAGAGATGTAATTACGAATGTTGGACAGAGCGCGCTAATATTTTCAATGATAAAATTGAAGCGAAAATTATGAAAATATAACATGACTCGTTTAAAAAAGAGCAAAAATCTCGTGGAACGTATCTTAAGTGTATCATTTAAAGAAACATTGTGAATTTTTTCACAAATATAACTTGTAAAATAATAGAAATAGACTTGTTTTAAATAATTTTCGGCGTATACTTTGCGATTTTTTTCTATCGAGGGAATTTCATATTTTGCGTTTTGGCGTGGAACGTATCTAGATATCTATTATCTTAAAAAATAACATATATTTTTTTAAGAGCTTAAAAACTTCAAATGTTTAAGGGAGATATGTAAGAAATCGGTAGAAATTCGTATAGCGGCGGCTTAAACAATACCGTTGAAACATTTTTTTCAGGGGACGTACCTAATTCCAGAATTAAATAAAATTCTGCAAAGTGTACGTGAAATACGTAAATAACTGAACGATTTAACCTTTCCGAGAGTGTGCATGATGCGTAGACGTCCGCTCGTGTTTTCGCTTAAGGAGTATTGACGTTAATACGGGTTTGTGACAAATACCATTTCAATAAGTTGCAGAAAACGAGTTTTACATGTTAACATGCTTACTATTACGATTTAAATTTTGTTTATAATTTATAACGTAACCAACAAGAGGGAATAATCAGACAAAACCGGAAATATGTCATTTTTAAATCAACTTTTAGACGCATTGACTCTATTCCACAAAACTTATAAACTGATTTCGAAAGACTGTTCTTTTATCTAGTGCAGCTATTTTTTAAATTTTGAGAAAATATGTTTATTATTTACAACATACATACATACATTGATACATACACACATTATACAACATACATTTCAAATCATATAATCGTGCAGTAAGATAAATCAATAAATTATTTGGGCAAGCTAATTATCAGAATTTTAATTCTAGTTCAAATAAAATCATAAAAAAAGATCCGCGCCCTTGTTTTGTGACGAAAATACTTCAGTTTGTCTATACGGTACTGTCTCACAAACTAGTATATTTGAAAATACTTCAGTTTGTCTATACGGTACTGTCTCACAAACTAGTATATTTGAAAATACTTCAGTTTGTCTATACGGTACTGTCTCACAAACTAGTATATTTGAAAATACTTCAGTTTGTCTATACGGTACTGTCTCACAAACTAGTATATTTGAAAAAAAAAACATATTTGAAAAATTGTAAATACTTACGATCAAACAATAATTACACAAAGTATATAATTTTAAATGTTTTATCATCACGAGTTTGAGCATTTTTTAATGTGCAAAAGTGTTATCAAAGCAAATTTGGAATGAAATAAAATCGATATTCAGTCATTATGTTAAAATGCTGGTTTGGAGAATAATTAATCTTTCTCATCGGAACCGCCCTGTACCGTTGCATGGGTACAATCGCAAGATCATCGTTCGACGAAATTTAAATTCTCGGCGCTGGTTAATGGCTCTGAAAATACCATTAATACGCAGTGCACTGCCATCTTTGGCTGAATTGCCGTTACTTTTTACCAGTTTCAAACGTTTCTATTTTCCTTACCGACTCTTAAATCACATTTTGAAGTGAAACTTCTTTAGCACCGTTGTGATTTGAAACTCGGTGAAACGGAAACGTCACCAAAAAGAAACAAGTACATACATCCTTAGGATTTAGCCTGCGAGAGAATGAGATAGAGTGAAACCTTACCGCATTGGCCGCTTTGATTATGAGCTCACTTTTCAAGGCTCCTATTGATTGAGATTGTGTGTAAGTTATTGTGAAGGTTTCACTTCTAGCGCGTGTGAACTGCGCTTAATTAATCTCATTTTGTTTGACATCAGGCATGCAATTTTATTTTATAAAATGTACACAACAGACAGGGTTTATTAAAAAAAAAAATTGTTTTGAGGATTTTTATTCACAATATACATTTTTTACTTAATTTAAATTTATTGTTAGCGGATTTCGACAGATCCGTATCATTCACTAGCCTTCTTTTTTAACTAACTTAAACATTTTACTAGTACAAATTAAATGTTATTAGGTGAGGGTGGTGGGAGTGGTGGTTTAGAGGGGGAACGGTAGGATGTTAGGAAATATGATCAACAAAGGTGACTTACAGGTTTTTTTGAGGAGAGGAAGTTAAAGAAAGGAGGAAACTCCCTATTGAACTCAAGAACGAGTCTTAAAACCGACCCGTTCTCACGTGTTCAATGTTTGGCGTGTTTCCTGAATATGCACCGGCGCCGAGGTGATCAATGACGCTAGTTCCTCGGAGCATATTCCATTGAAATACCGATAGAAAAAGGACAGCATTCCCACCAGACAATCCGTTTGTTAAGATGGAAGAATCAATCAAACGAACCGCCCGTTTCTGCACAGAGTCTGAGGGTTTTTTCAGATATTTTGGGGCTCTAAACGAGAGATCGCAACCAAATTGGCTGACACATAGTTTTGTTTTGGAAATTTCAGTCCAGATTGGCCAAATATCTATATCAGTAAACACGTCGCAAGGCATTTCTTCTGTTCAAATTTATTACTTGCAAATATGAAATAAACTACCCTATTCGTATACAAGGCAGCGTATTGTTGCATCAAACGAGCAGCGCTTCATTTCTCAGACGATAATAATTAAATCACTGGAATTACCGCGGAGCATCGGCACACAAAGCAATTAGAATTGTTTCCGTCCGTAAAGTTTCCATTATATTCCCGGGACAGAATACCCGAGAAGGTGAGTACTAACTAGTGCTGTACCAAAACATAACTTCCCAATGGAAATATAACTGAAAAATTCCGTCAACGTTATACATTATTAACAAAATTCAGAATTGTAAATTACTGATAGTATCGGTAACTGTTATAACTTTGGGGTTGTCTCAAAGTCTTAATAAAAACTTCGGGGGCAAAAAAACACTCCATACCTTAATGCGATAGTTTGACGATGGGCTCTGGAATATTATTTAGCAGGCGGTAAAAATAATCTAACCCTCGACCTTGAGGTTCCCACCGTATTTATTTAATGCCTGGTAACCTAATAGATTACTATTTATGGGTGGGCTCTTACACTAATATTAAGGATATTACTACAGTAATTACATACGAATATAATTCAACACAACTCAACGTGATCGAATGCGAAACGTAATCCATGATGACCGTTTGTACCGCGTTAGTAGTCATGGTGAACAGCTTATATTTCTTGTTAGTAGTCACGATGAGCAGTTTACACTTCTTTAAGGCAGTATTCTAGTCAAGAAAAAAAAATTCTCTTCATATTTCCAAAGCTTAAATTTTCAAAAATATCTCTGTAAAAGGATTTTTTGAAATTCGCATTATTTAAAAAGTTAAAACGATTACCGCGGTTTAGACGGAATCTAACCAGAATATAAATAGAACAAAATTTTAAACGCATTTTTCTCAAAACTTCTTTTATCGAGACGATTGACACGATATCTCAAGTTCCATTAAACCAATTTACTTGAAATTTGGTGTGAGCCTTCTCTACACATTACTCTATTGCACTGACTAAAATTATAACAAAATTTCAAACTCAAGTCAAAACAACTGGTAAAAAATGTCTTTTTATTTCAGACAGCCGCCATTTTGGGATTTTTTTTGGACTTTTCCTTAGTTTGGGCCATAGCCGCATTTGTTTGGATTAAGAATTATAATTTTTTTTTAATTATTAGGAGGGTTGCAAGCGTGTCAACCAGGGTGCGCCATTTTTTTGAGACCCCCCCTTCAACACCTTGTAACTTTTTGAATTTTCAATTTTTTCGTTTATTTTTTTTAATGTTTTCTAAATGTTTAATAAAAATTTGGTAAAGTAATGTCTAATAAAAATATTATTGTCTTTTTTTTATTACACCTGAAAAAACACCTACAATTCATGTTTCTTGTCTGGAATACCCCCTTAAGTAGTCATGTTGAACAGTTTACACTTCTATTTCAAATAATCTTTTGGTTAAGAAGAATACACAAACTAAAAATGTGTATATTATTCTTGGTGTGAATACAGGTAATATGCATAAAAATCGCTAGGAAAATGGAGTCTGGAATCAAATTTTAGCTCAAAAGTATTTAAAAAAATTATTTTGTGAATATTTTTATAAGAAAGAAAAATTTCATCAATAGAAACGCAGATAATCGTAGTAATAAAATATTTAATTTAAAAAATTGTCATAATTTTGTCGTTTACTTTTATATTTTAAATAAACCAATATATTAATTTTAATTATAATCAAGCGAGACGATAGTAAAATCTTCGATTTATCCAAATTGTATTTTTGGAATTCATAATGTAAACCAATTCGCAGAGTTGATTAAAAAAAATGTGATTTCACACCAAGCTTTGCCATTTCGTACCTTACTACATATCAGATTTTCCTGTCCAATACGGCCGATATCTAGCGCCCAGCGTCAGACGATTTCCCCCGTCACGTAAATTATAAAAATTTTATATCAGTCCCTGTAGATGGAACTCCCTAACTTTGGATTTCCCTAATATTATTAGGACGGTTATTTATCATTTTTGTTAGTCAACGTCGGCGTTATTTCCAACGGTTTTATTCAACGGTTGGTAATCGCAAACGATAGCGGCGTTGAGGTTGTTTAGAAATATCCTCATCGACCAGTAATATGTAGAACAGACGGCTGTTAAAGTCCCCTTTCATCATACCAAATACCTGGGCGACTTGATCGGTATCCAGAGACAGGAAGGACTCTGCCACAGAAATTATTAATCGATCAGGAAAATGTAATTGGTCTCTTAATTTAACCTCTCGGGTGACATCGTGTCGTATTCGGAACAAAACATCAATAGACGTTGAAACACGTTGTGGCATACGTTTCACAAAATGTTTGCCCCCCAAGACTCGAATTGTCGTATTTTTCTGTTAACTACAGATTTAAGTGATTTGTTAAGTACAGATTTAGGTATGAAATAAGCAGTTTTAGAAAGAAAACATTGTGCACTTGCTTTTAAATTTTACTATTTATTTGTATGAAAAAAAAAATGATCTTAAGTGTTAAGAGGGAATATTTTTTAATAGATCTCCAATCTGACAGATTTTGTGATGATTATAAATATAATATTTGGAAAACTTTTGTTGTATCATATCACTTCAAATCGTTAATAAAATGGTTACGTTGCTAAACAGGGATTAAAATTAGATTTCAGAAGCTCGGCAGATCAAAACCAGTCTTCAGTCTGGAAGGACGTGAGTTCTCAGAAGTATGATTGTATTTACAACTAGCAGGCTAACGAAACACAACGCAATTACCCAACCTTTATAACCAACGCCATCTGTTAATTTGCATGCATATCAAATCCACACCGCCCGTCTGAATTGATTCTTTAAATTCCTCGACTGTTTTCTTCTATAATATGCATGTATTATACATATAAACCCTGTTCTTGAATCACTCTATCTTTTGGTGAAAACTGCATGAAAATCCGTTGCGTTGTTTAAAAGATCTAAGCGTGCAGATAGCGGGAGCGACTTCATTTTGTATTATGTAAAGATATGTCAACAAACAGTCACTGTGTTATAAAGAACGTAAGTCTTTCAATAAAAGCATCCACATTTACGAGTAAGTACTGAGGAATACAGATCCCAGTACAAACCATATTACATTATTCTCTGGAGAGAATACAACTGGCCGATATGCCGACATGCGCATATCAAATATATAATAACATGTTCCAATGTAATGTAAATTCCATAGATAAAAGCATCAATTGAAAGCCGATAATTTCACAATGGCGAATAACTGCGTAAAATAATTAGTTTTACAAACCCCCCTGTTCAATTTGGCCAAAAGAGGAACTGACTAACGTATAACAGTTAGTTGCATAGCTCACAACAATATACAGACTGCACTGAATAATATTTACATAATGTTACACAAACATCATGATTTTCAATTGATACGATGTTTTTTTGGACATGAGCACAAAATATCAGTCTTTACTAAATTGATATTGAGTTAAATATAAAGCATAAATTTAAACGATGAACATCGTTCCGCATCTTTATCAGTCAATTAACTCATTAATCTGTACGCAGAAAGTCTTATCAACACAGGTCAAGATGTCGGCTGGTATATATTATATAGGTTGCGCAATTGGAGTTGACCCATACACTTCCAACAGTGATATAATAATTCGATTTTACGCCCAGCTGGGTTTTTAATGGATTGTACGATCAGAATACACCTAATGAAAAAATTGAACAAAATTGAAAATTATACAAAATAAAAGCATGAAATGTGTAGTGTATGTGAATATGTATGTAGTTCAATATCTCTCAACAGATGTCATTAGTATAGATACTTATATGAAGTTTTAAGGTGTCTCAACAGAGGTCAGTAGTTATATGAGAGAACGGTTGCGAATATAGCCGATCGTATCCGATCTACAGATATCCGACCTTCAGAGAGCACTTCCCCAGATTATTACAGACCATGCCTTGGAATGGATGTTAACCTTCCTCGGTTCTCCGGGTCATTTTGACCCGAAACTGAAATTTAACTGATCATAAAAGTTGTAATATAATTTATAACAAATTATCATCAGTATTGTAAAATTATGGATAAGTCCCTTATGTTAAAAAAATTAGGTTTTTTCAATCTTAAGTCATTATCTCAGGTCATTATGACCCGAAACTAAAATTTAACTGATCATGAAAGTCGTAATTATTAATGTATTTTATAATGACTTCATGACAATTATCAATAATCATTTTATTTATTATCAGTATTGTAAAGTTACGAATAAGTCTCTTACGTTAAGAAAATTAAGTTTTTTCTTTCTTTCTTTCTTGGGTTTCTCCGGTTCGATAATACCCGAGTACAAGGTCCTCGGGTCAGAAATGCCCGTGTCTTCTAAATAAAAATGCTTTGTTTCTAAGAATATACTAAAATACTATACTATTTTTATTTAAGAAATGTGTGCTACAAATAATTGAATTGAAAATCATTACTTCATTTTTTTAAATCGGGTCAACATGACCTTAAGTGTTTGAGGAACCGAGGAAGGTTAAGTACATTCATTGTAAATAAGACGATAATAAACTAAACTCGTAATTTAGACCAACCGAAGTATCATTGAAACTCCCGATCATCAGAGTTGTATTGACTTATTTATTACACGCCTTAATGGGACATTCTAGTTTATATGTTGACTATCACAGTTATTTTAAGTACTCAATAACTAAAACAATAAATAAAGTATTAATAATTAAGTAGTAATACAGTGAAAAAAATACAAAAGCATTTGATAAAATAAAATACATAAGATAGAAAAAAATCTCACATAAATAGATATTCAATAAAAACAAAAATTTGCAGAAATTATGTTGTCTATTTATGTCTAGATTTATAAAAGAATTGAAATAAACAATATTTATCCTTTTTTTTGTTGTTATCGTTTTTGGGGTGTTATGCCGTGTTTCGCTACCTCCTTCTTTAGCCAACGTTTCGGACAGCGTTACAGTGTACATCATCAGGGCAGATGAGCAAATGATATTGGTGAGAGTGTTTACTTATGTGTGTCGAAGCGATACCGTGCTGCCAGCTCCATTTCTCTACGAGCTGGTGTTAGAAAAAATTCAGCATGGTTTTTTTGCGTTTAGCTTTGGTGTAGCCGTCAATTACTGGATACCAAGAACTATTGAGCTTAGCTCCGTCGTCTCTGTTAATATTGATGGGGTTTTTGTGGATTTCAATTACCTCCTTAATTAGGCGTGCTCTGTAAGTTTTGGATCTTCCCAAGACTTCAGGAACAAATCCAAAGTAATGGCCGGTTTAGATTAAGTACTCGGCGATTGCCGATTTGTCCTGATTATAATTAAATATATTAATATTTATCCTGATTATATTTCAGGTGAAATATATCTCCCAGATCAGAATATTTACTTCCGAGACGGTGAAGTCTCGGAATCGGAGAATTTTGATAAGACAGTGTCCTGGTGTTGTTCAAATAAAATCGTAGTAAATGCCGGCAAGATTTTTTGGGAATATGGATGTTGATTAATTGAAGCAATTTAGGACGGTCAATTGTAATGCAGTATTTTACGTAATAGTATTGTTCTTCAGAAGAAATAACAGTTAACCACAGAGTATAAAACTAAATATGAAATAATATTAAAAATATGAAACAGCAAAATAAAATAGAAACCAAAACAGTACTGACACGTCGCTAAAAACACAGTACCGACACAAAACGCCACTTGCATCACATTTAAAAAATAATTTCCGGCTTAGGCAAATATTCTAAGACATTCCGTTTTTTTTTTTTGAATCGCATTTTTGAAACTGAAAATTTCAATCCAAAAAATCTGACCACTATTTATAAACCGAAAAGACGGGACATAATTTATAACGAAGTTCACAGGCAATAAAGCAAGTGAATTTTATGGTACTTGCACACCAAAGCCAACCTTCCAACTTCTAACTCCAAAATGGCGGACATCGAACAGCTGATTCGGCGCTGTATCTTATCAGTTAATTAATTAGAGCTTGTTAGTCGACTATTGACGAAAATTATTATTATTATGACTGTCGATAACTGTTTCGTGACGCCGCAGCGCGCCGTGCATTTTTTGTGCGTGCATTTGTTGGTTTGACCAGGTAACAACAGAAATTCTACGGTAGAGAATTTCACACAGTCAAGGTACCCACACGGGCGAAGCGGGAACAATATTCGCCAGTCGTGTTTGAAGATCGGATCCATCAGGACATACAAAAGTGTCAAGTTATCGTAAATCGATCGTAATTCGTGCATGGAACAAAACCCTATCGTCTGCTATCGTTGTTCCATGTTTCTTTCCATCGATCCATATAACAGTATCGTGTGCCTGCGGATTTTAAAATCAAGTGAACATTGCCGTGTCTGTCGACCAAGGAACGAGGAACGACCAATGAAGAAACGGTGACCGGCCAACTCGGAATGAAACCAACTCAGAACCATCTCAGATAAGTCATTTAGAGTGATAAAAAAATATAAATAAAAAAATGGTTAAATAGGTTAAGTTAGGTTAGGGTTATCGGCTAATTTAAAATTATTTTTTTATCACTCTAAATGACTTATCTGAGATGGTTCTGAGTTGGTTTCATTCCGAGTTGGCATGGAACCGAAGAAACATATCTTCCGTGAGTATTTCTGACTTGTGTTGTACTGTTGTTTGGTTGAACTAGACGAATTATCGTATCGCATCCGCGGGCGCTGTTTCGCACAGAGTGGCCCTACCAAGGCATTCTGACCCCGTGATTCGTCACGATTCAATAACTATTATGTAAATGACACTTGTGCCGTTAATTTCTAAATAAATAAAACATCCCCATTTCTGCGTTCAGTCTCATATTTCTAAATTTACAAACTAAATTTTTTCACATTTTCTCTGTTGCGGCCCTGTGCAAGGACAACAAAGTACGAGCCCGTTTTATATTGGACAATTTAATATTTCCAAGCGGGAACTTACAAAGTTCTCCAAGTCAGCATTTTATGACATCGACGCCTCGCGCTATCGGTGTTATATTGCGGCCGATGGAGCGTACTAATACTTCCTGACTACGGAAACAATAATAAAATATACAGCGTTACCTTTTTATTGACTAGGGTGTAGAATTGCTTACGTTTTGCCACCCGGCAGAAAGATCAGCACTTTCAATGACAATGTTTTTTTTTATTGTAGGTAGGAACGCCGCACCGTGGTTAATTTAAAAAAGTAAATAATTAAATGAAGACACCATGAGCGAAACTCAATCGAAAATCTGGAAACAGAAAAATCAGAAAAAGATATTGGCACCTCTGGGACACGAACCCAGGACCTCTCTCTTTCCGGGTGAGCGGGCTGTCCACTGCGCCAAGGTGTCGATATCCAATACTTCGACTAAGAACCAGTCATATTATCTTCATTTTCTTAACTTATATTTTATTGGCTGCCATCTTTATTTAGTATCTTCATTTAATTAAATATTACAATTTGAGGTTTTACTCATAAAAGTTAAATAAAAATAATAAATATATATATAAAATTATCTCCAAGCAGGAGGGCCTCAGTAAGAAAATCTCTCAGGGCCTTTGTCATCTTTGGGGATGCTGAGTGGAGGGTCTTTTTTAGGGAAAGTAAGGAGAGGAAGTTCTGGGAAAGAAAACGTTATGAAGGGTGTGTAATAATCTGAAGGTCAATGTCTCCAGAAGTGATGGACGTATGAATCCATCGCTGACGGCCTCCATGGTAGAGGGTTGAGGCTCTTGACTGACAATCCAAGGTTCGCGGGAATGAATCCTGGCGTGCGCAAATAAGTTTAATTTGATTAATTTATGTAATTTCAAAATTAATTAAATAAAAATAATACATTGTTTATTTGCGGTACGTTCGAGAGTGGAAGATACTCTCAGTAACGCTCTGGTGTAAGACAACCATTGAAACGTTGCTTGAAATGGCTTTAGCCGTGTTTGGTGACCAGATCTGAATAGCCAGGTAGGTACATCCTCACCTCCTTCGCCGCCCCACTACCTTCAGCCTCACAACACACCCCAATTTGGGGATGCCAAAGTCTCACTGGCTCCAGACTGGAGCAGTTGGGACTCTTGTGCGGTATTCAAATAAAACACAAAAAAATTCACCCACTGCGGTGCAAGGCGATTGAGAGAATCCGGCCGGAGAGGTTTAGGTTAATTCTTTATCAAACAGTCTCTCCCAATCCGGCCCGCCACGCAGTAGGTTGGCAGGCGCAACTGCCGCCAAGGCCCGGACAAACCTCACCCCATGACCCAGGCACCCCTGCAAAGTCACGTCAAACGTAGCGTGCCACTTACGGTGACCTACGGCAGAAGTATTAGTTATCCAATAAATGGTTCCTGGCCCCCCAGCACGGTCGATCGATAAGGATTGATAGGATAACTAGCACGACTGCAGATCGCCAACGAATAAGTAACAGTTCATAATGACTAAGTGTTTTCAGTATATTCGACGTTAACTGTTGTTTGCACATAAGCCATCTGCAGTTGTCCTAGGGAACTATGAGAAGTTACCGAAAGTTATCAGTTAGAAGTATCGATAGACTGTGCTAGGAGACCTGGGGCTCTAGCACAGTGAAATCGATAACTTTACAATATCGGATCGTTAGAAGTAACTTCCGATGATTTTATATCGACATCCCTAGCACAGTTTCGCTGTAGATAGCCGACCCGACATTGGTGGGGAATAAATACGCTGACATACGCTGGCAACACTGACGAATCTGTCTATAAATTCACATTCAGAAACGTCAAACGCCAGTCAAATACGTAAAAATTTGGCTATGTAGAAATGAAAATACAAACCAAAATATGAATTGGTAGTCCGCATTTACTTTTCGACACTACACGGGAGTTTATTAGTAAATCATTTCTTTAATCATATTTACGCCACTTAAGGGGAGGGGGGGGGGGGTAAGGTTTTAAAAGCCATTTTTAACATTATTTTTTTCTAAATGTACAACATGTCAAAAGTATTGTGTCAAAATTTCAAGTAAATCGGAGCAAGACTAACGAAGATACAGCGATTCAAGCGACCGGTCCTCTTGCTCAATTCAAGTATATTTCGAGTATAAGAAAACTTTAAATCGATTTTCTCGCAAATTTTTTCAAAAAGTTCGTGAACATCATAACTCAAAATTTACTTAATTGATTCTTTTGAAATTTTGTGCACTATTTTTACACATAAATCAACAGGTAGTGACGAAGAGTTTTTTTTAAATATTTTTTTTTTCCATTTTATAATAACATATTCACCGAAATTTTTTGCAAAAATCACATTTTTGACTTCAACATGCTGCAAAAAAAAAATAAAAAAACGCTTCGTCACTACCTAGGAAAACATACCACCTTTTCAAAACATTTTAATTTTTTTCTTTGAAATGATTTCACGGACTTATTTATTGATATTTAAAAAAAAAATTATAAACATACTTCAGATGTCATACTATAACGTGTATATAAAATAAATAAACCAACATTATTCATATCTCCAAAAAAAATAATGAAAACGTGCTTTTTTTTTAGCCTTTAAAACCTTACCCCCCCCTTAAGTTTACCAAAATTTGGACGGAATAATTTGGTCGCGTCTTAGTTGAATTATAAAATCTATGGATCGCACGTATGACTTCTTTCAATTCTTTAGTTCAATACGTTCATTAAATAAGCCAGTCATATATGATTAACGAACGACTAAATGCGTATATTGGCAGCTAATCGAAACTTAACCGATACTGTGGAATCCGGGCTAAAATTTGTCAATCGTCGGTCGGAGTTTCCCTTACCGATTGTTGACCATGATCGCAAATATTGCAAAGTGACCATAGATGACGGATTTGGACAATATAGTATTGATACAGGGTTATATCGATCGATCATGCTAGGTACCCTCGGCGGCGTATCCAATCACTTAGCCCAAATTGAGAATGTTTTCTTTAACCAATATTTTTGGTTTCGGTGTTAATTTTAAAATTCATCCGCCTTGTCTAAATAACACTCGGTCGATTCTTCCTATGCACCAAAACACACAACCCAAAAGTAAGTGTTGTTTGAGTCAAACCGAATTGCGTGACATATACTTCTTAATTATGTGAGTTAAAAAATCTTATACCGTGATATTCCAGACACCTCGTAATCAAATAATAATAAACAATTCATGCAAATGTTAGCACGTTTGTTTACGCTCAACATAAGAATGAATATAAAAAGGTAATATGCAATAGTGAGGCGGATGGCAGGAGTTATAAACTCAAACACATGAATCATATGAGTTCTTTGTAGTAACCTTCTTAAGGCTGGTATTTGAGTGCCCCTGCAATGCGGTCTTTTGCAATAAAGCAGCCGCTTTGGGTACTAAATGCCAAATATCCTATAAATGAAGTTTGTTAGCGAATTACCTTCTTACTAGAAGTAGTACAACGGCGAAATAAAATTATCATGATTTTTAACAAATAACAAAACTAACCTAATTCTTTCTGTTAATTCAAAATTAAATAATTCTTAGTTTTACTTATTTTCATATATTGATTTTATGTCGGGGTTAAATCTTCCCCACAGGAAAATCTAAACCCTTTCACACACTTTTCCACAAATAATCATCTAGTCAATCCACGCTATGCAATTGCACTATATAAGTATAATAAATACAAAACAATACAAGAACCATGTCAACCTATCCTACCCTCTGATATGAAAATATGAGAGAGAGTATATGGAATCGGTGAATTATTTAACCGCGAACGGGCGGTTGGATCGAGTGCTCGGAACGGAATGATTTGCACGGTCATTCTCGGAGCCGTGCCGAGATATTTTTTGGAGAGGTGGCAATGATACCACACGTAAAAATGCATGTAAGTGATGCCCATATTCATTTGATCTCTGGTAGGTTGACATGTTGTTCTTGTATTGTATTATATAATACAATAAATGTTAGAAAATGACTGATTTTTGCATTTTTATATATATATATTCTTTGAAAAATCGAATAAGCCTAAATTTGAATGAGAGCGCTAGGTATAATGCCAGAAGCCGAAATAACAAATGGTAATATTTTTATCGTCTGAGAATGAAAATTCTTTCAATCTCATTTCCTAAATCTGTTTTTTTTCTTTTTTTTCCGAAACAGATTTTTGAATATTACAGGAATTTAGAATAGCGACATCAATGATATAAGTTATTTTTTTTTAAATTTATTTTAATTTTATTAAAACATTTATTTTTTAGTACGTTATGATTATTTCCAATTTTTATTCTTCAGAACAAATTAACTTTATTTTTTTATTAAATACCTTAAAAAACATACACTCGATGATCGGCGAAGGATAAACGAGCTGTTTCTTTTTCAAAATTGCAAATTCGGAGCTCGACCGTTGCGGACTCTTGAGTGTATTCAATTTACGAGTACCTACTCGAGTCACTAGGCATACGGACCTGTAAAGTCACCACTCAAACAAATTATGTACCAAACTCGCCAATTTCTCGCAAAAAATTCAACATTGATTAAAAAAAAAAAAAAAATTCATATGTACGTATAAAATTATTTAAAAAATTGTGTTATAACTCGGGCGCCTAGTGCGAAAATTACGGAGTTATAAAATTGTGGAGACACTAGCAAAAAAAATCTTATAAAAGTCGGACGAAATTTTATATTTAATCGATAAATCTGGAATTATCAAAGGTGTACTTGGCTACGTTTACATAATATTATTTCATTTATAATTTATATCAAATGAGTAGATAGGTACCTTGATTGCGCGATTTATTTAAAACACTGTTGTTCGCTGCGGATTGCGTACAATAAAACTAATTATACATTGAATTATCTGATATGTGCTTGTGACGGAAGGTCTTAAACTCATCTGGTCTCTTCTCTTCATCCAAGCAGCCGCTGGTCATTTATTAATATGATTATCTCTCAAAATCGTAAAACAGATCAACACAATATAATATCAACACAAAACACAGCTATAATCTGGAGCCGCGACGGACATAATTAATGATTCACAAATTGAACTCATTTGCGCGTATTCCAAGTATCACAACTAAATGCAAAATGCAATATTCACACGCAATGTATAGCGCTGCGGAAACGATGAACGATGATTCTTGGTTTGGCCAAAGTCATGGAGAAAGGAATGGGGTGCAAATTTAAGCTAATCAATTACCTTGTTTTAAACAATCGGTAGGTACCATAAACCGCGCAAGTTTATCTTTTTTATTGTTTTCATTGTGACTGCAAGAATTCATTGTCAATTACATATCCCTATAATAAGCTCAGGATTCCATGAATAGCTTGACGCACAAATGTATCCATTCTGGAAGAACTAGGCATTCACTGCAGGCTTTCAACCATCTGACGGCCTCCGTGGTCCCGAGGTAAGACTCTGGACTCACAATCCGAAGGTCGCGGGTTCGAACCCGGCGTGCGCAAATAAATTTTATTTGATATTTGTGTTATTTCACAATTTATTTATTTAAAATAATATATAGTATATTTGCGGCACGTTCCAGAGTGGAAGATACTCTCAGTATCGCCCTGGTGTAAGACCACCATTCAGAATTGAAACGTTGCTTGAAAATGGCTTTAGCCGTGTTTAGTGACCAGATCTGAATAGCCAGGTACTTCCCCACCTTCCTCTTCCCTATCTCCTTTCTCTCCCCACTACCTCCAGCCTCACAACATACCCCAATTGGGGATGCCATAGTCTCACTGGCTCCAGACGGGAGCAGTTGGGACTCTTGTGCGGTATTAACTGTAAAAAAAAAAAAAAAATCTGCCTACAACGTAATTTAAAAAAAATTGCACACGTTACTCGTCAAACTGAGGATTGCAACCTAGAGAAACTCATAGTCACTGAAAGAGGGTTTGGCATGAAAAACAGAGGAAGGCCATCAATGCGCTGCAACCAACCAGTAACCAAGTAGCACTAGCGGCCCTAAATGTCAGTGTCGAAATCAAAATTTTACAATATCAGATTGACAGGCGTAACTAACGATGTTTTTTACCGATTTCCCGAGCATGGTCGCAATATCGATAGCCATATCGATATTAGCAAGAATAAAAAATAAGAAATAGATATATTATATGATGATTATAGCGCCATTGGGGTGATTTTTCCCTAAAACGGCGCTCTACAAATTATCCAATTATTATTATTATTATGGCAAAAATGGCGGATCTTTCTATAGATTCATTTTCCGAAATGTCAAACGGATACGTAAAAATTTAAAATACAAGTATCTTAATAATTTCGATAAAAAATACCAACTTCAGTATACATTGGCACTTCGCACGTACTTTTGACACTAAACGGGAATTAATTACTTGATGAGGTCTTTAGTCATATTTCAACCATTTTCGTCCCTACGAGATCTAACGGAATAAATTGATAAATTATTTAAGTCAATGGATCGTGTATACGATTTCTTTCAAATCTTAGAAGTTCACGTCCATTCTTTAATAAGCCAGTTATTTTGCATAACGAATGACATAATTAAAAATGATTATTAAATTGACAGCTTATTTGACACTAATACGGAAGCCGCGCTAAAATTTGTCAATGGTCGGTCGGAATATTCATAATTGTTGACCGTGCTTGCAAATATTGATAACTGACCCATAAATGACGGATTTAGTCAATATCGTAATGATATAGAGTTTTATCGATCGTCCGTGCTGGGCACTGGAAAGTCTTGTCTACCATTCTTAGCAACGAGGAATTGACCAAAGAAGATCTTTATATAAATATTTTTGTAGGCAACACGAATGAAGGTAAGTAGGCTGTAGGTGTCAATGTCCATTATAATCCCAGCTTGGTTGACACGAGACGTGGGGCTGTGATATAATGACATGGCAGCCTGGTAGTGGAGGAGTACAGGCGGCACGAGACCTCCAGGCGCTGACGTAGAGCCCAAGGTGATTGAATGCTTTACACGAATTAAATAACTTTTATGTAACGTTATTCATTTTTCATGGCGAACATTAGTCGTCAACATTTTTTTAAAAATACTTTTTTAAACATTTTTGTCTGCAGACTAAGGATGCTTTGATTTGATGAGTGAGAAATTGTCGTTTTTTTTAAAACAAATTTGAATGCAAACAACGATTACGTTGTACTATACATTTATGAAATTAACAACTTCTAAATAAGAGGAACGTACGCGCGGCCCACGTTTCTTACAAATCTTAAATTTAGATTTGAGATCAAAATACTCAAAAAACTAAATTGAAATTATTTTGTAATCAAAAGGTATATCAAATATCTAGTACAAATGTGAGCTACTTTATTTATTTTTGCTTTAAATTATAAGATATAGGCCATTAAAGATTTTAGTGTTTCACGATTTTAGAACCAACTTTGGAAATTATTTGTGAGAAAAAGTAAAACAGTAAAAATTTTTTTTTTTTTTTTTTAATTTATTTATTTATTTTATAAATCAACAATCCAGTCCCGCTAAGCCAATTGCAATTGGCTTGACAGCAGGTGCTTATAATTCCTTACAAATATATTTAAAGTTATAGTTTACATCTTTTATCTACAGTTAAACATTTTTTCATAAATTTTATCAAGTATCAAAATAAATATTCTTTTTCCAATAACCAATTTTTCACCATATATTTAACCTTATTCATAGAATTATGTTGCTTTATATTGTCAGGTAATAAATTAAATATCTTCGGTATGTTGTATTCAAACGTTCTCTGTCCGTACTTATTATTGAATTTCGGAACTATTAACCCGTCGTTACGCGTGAATCTAGTGCTATATTTATGATCTAGTTTCTCTTTATGCTGCGGGGTAAATATATGCTGAATTATAATTTTATACCATAGTATTGCCTTCACAGGTAAAATTTTTGCACTCTGAAACAGCAACGGAGTATTGTGTCTTTGTTTGAAAATGTTAGGGACAACTAATAATTTTACAATTGCGTTTTGTGCAACTTGTACCTTTTTCAGGTTGGTTACAGTAGTATTTCCCCATATTGTTAACCCATATCTTATTATTGATTCTGCTAGTGACATATAAATTATTTTAAGTGTATCAATTGATAGGAAAAAATTTAATGTGTACATTCTGCTAGCAATTGATCTGAGTCTTTTACAGGTTTTTTTTAATATGTTTGTCCCATTTAAAAAAACAATCTACTGTAACACCAAGATACACATATTCAGTAACTAATTCTAAGCTTTCACAATTACAGTTAATTTGAATATTTTTGTGGATGCAATTAAAGTTATGAGAAATAATATTAGGATTAAATTGAAATTTGGCATTTGGTGATCTTATATGCATTACTTTAGTTTTTTTAGCATTTATTAATAGCCCTGCATCATGTGACCATTTACAGAGTTGATTAAAGTCAATTTGTAAGAGTTCAATTGCAATTTTTAGATCTTTGTGTGATATGACCAATGCCGTATCATCTGCGAATACAAAATGTTTTACAAAAGAGAAAAGTTTTTTTTTTTTAATATATTTATCATAGAAATAAAATGAAATATAAAATAAAAAATAAAAGTTAAGGAAAAAAATCATTTTGATAGGTGTAAATTTAAAATACAAATTACCTTTTTATGGCGGAACAAAAAATTGTCGTTTATATATTAAAATTACTTCCCAAAAAAATGCATTTTTGATTATATTTTATTTTTCATTGTATTTGTAAAATAAACATGGCAAAATTGCACAAATAATTGCCCAAGTTCATCTAAAATCAGGAAACACTAAAAATTTTAATGGCCTATGTCTTATAATTTAAAGAAAAAATGAATAAAGTAGCTCACATCCGTACTAGATATTTGATCAACCTTTTGATAAAAAAAATAAAAATTTTCAGTTTGGTTGGGTATTTTGATCTCAAATCCAAATTTAAGATTTGTATGAAACTGGCCGAAATGGACCGCGCATACGTTCCTATTATTTAGAAGTTATTTATTTCATACATGTATAGTCCAATTCGATCGTTGTTTGCATTCAAATTTGATTTAAAAAAAACAGCGTTTATCGGGAGATATAGTTCAATGTCTTACACATCAAATCAAAGTTTCCTTAGTCTGCAGACAAAAACGTTATCCCCAAAGACAACATAGGCCCTGAGGGGAATTTTTTTTCAAAGGTCCTCCTATGTGGAGTCAATGTAAAAAAATACCCTTCCTTAAACCATCTCACAACGCTGCCCAAAGGAATATGGTACCCATGTATTTACTTTGAGCAAATAGGGGTGTTCTTGTGAGCTCTAACATACAAAATAAAAATAAAAAAACACCGCCGTTTCCCTACCCCTTAAGGCTCGCGTGCAGGAATTTTCCGTAACGTTCGCCCTTAAAAGTATTCCAACCCCTCTACCTGACTTCTGTCACGCCACTGCTCCCGTCTCTATCCATGTCCGCCCCTATTATCATTTTAAACTTGAGCTGCGATGGAGATATATGTTACAAAGTCGGGGTAGTAACTCACGCTGATACGGGAAAACGTCAAACATCTTTATTGGCATGACGGTTGACAAATCAACTTAAAACAATTCTTTTTCTTTTAATGGGGTATTCAAGTATAGAATTTTTTTTCATTCTTATTTCGATGTTTTAAATATTCAAGAATATCTTCTTAAAAGGATTTTTCAAAATTCGAATTATCTAGAATCATATTAGTTCGATCGGTTTAGACGGAATCTAACTAAAATCTAAAAAGAGAACACATTAAACTCGTGTTTCTCAAATCTACGTTTTTCGAGACGTTTGACACGATATCTCAAGTTCTACTGAACCAATTTACTTAAAATTCGATGTGAGCATTCTCCATACATTAATCTATCGCGCTAATCAAAATTTTAACAAAATTTCAACTTTAACTATTTTAAAAAAATTTGGAAAGTCAAAAAACGAGTAAAAAATGTCTTTATTATTTCAGACAGTCGCCATTTTATGAAATTTTTTTTTGACTTTTCCTTAGTTTACATTTGTTTGGATTAAGAATAAATCTGTTATTTTTTTAGATTACTAGTAGGGTTGCAATCGTGTAACCAGGGCGCGCCACTTTTTTGAGACCCCCCACTTCAACACCCTGCAACTTTATGAATTTTAAAATTTATCGTTTTTTTTTCGGGTATTCTTTAATGTTAAGTCAATATTTGGTAAAATAATGGCTCCAAAAATATTTTTATTTTTTTATTGCACCTGAAAAAATACATACTATTCATGCTTCTAGACTAGAATACCCCCTTAAGTTCTTTTATTTCCATAGATATTAAATATGGAATGAAAGCATGCTGACTGTCGCCAAGCTTCGTCAAATTCAAATGGGCTATCAAAGCCGTCATGTAGTGAAAGTTAACCCCCCAGGCCTTGGGCATATTTTATTTATTTATTTATTTACGCCTTGAAGGGTTTTACATGTGACATTGGTAAGTTGTACAGGAGCATCATAACAGGTATTTTTTTTATTTTTTATATGAGCTCCACACAGGAGGCCCCGAGGAAAATAATTTCCCTCAGGGCCTATGTCATCCTTGGGGATGCTGTGTGGAGTTTTTTTAAGGAAAAGGGGGAAAGGAGAGTTCTGGGAAGGAAAAGGGTTTAAGGGGTGGGTAGGAATCTGGGTGAGTCCTGGTCATCCGCCTCCAAGACCTAGACAAACCTCACCCCATGAACCCGGGCACCCCTGCTAAATCAGCAAACGTAGCGAACCACTTGGGGTGACCTATGGCAGAGGTGTTGGTTATCCAATAAAGGTTCCCGGGGCGGCGGTACCCATTCCGCCTCCCAAATTGTACATAAATAATAAACTGAGCACTATTCAATAAGTAAGTTGTACAAATGAGTTCGATTAAACAGTTATTGTCAGAATATGTATAATAATTATATAATATTTTTTTCATTTTTTTTATTTATAAACAGAAACAAACAGTACATTAGTTACAATGGTGAAAACAATTTACAATTATTAAGTACATTTCATGATGGGTACCTATGACATGTTTCTTTGTAGTGTCTATGTATATTAAGTAATTACCGGGTGATGTGCGTAGTGGGTAGGTGTGTGTGTGTGTGTGTGTGTGTGTGTGTGTGTGTGTGTGTGTGTGTGTGTGTGTGTGTGTGTGTGTGTGTGTGTGTGTGTGTGTGTGTGTGTGTGTGTGTGTGTGTGTGTGTGTGTGTGTGTGTGTGTGTGTGTGTGTGTGTGTCGATGTTAGATGTCGAGATGAGAAGTCACCGAATATTATCGATTTAAACCTTATCGATCCACCGTGCTAGGGTGCCTGATGTCTGACGCAAAGAGGCATTCTGAGACGCCTCAAACTATGTATATTTTGAAACTCCAGACATTAATGTCGCCAATCTCGTTGCAAAATCAACCAGAGGTTTCTTTTCTAAGCCATTTGCATAATACAGCGAGTATTTCGACTTTCAACGCACAAACATTTTTATTTTATCCGATACTTTTTCGTTGCCCGCATTAAATTTCGATTAGCGCGCGAAAGCCCAATCTGACAGCCAGCAAGAGAAAATAAATAAAAAAATTGCGTAAGAGCGCGTTACTTTTGCCTGACGGGGTAACATTGTTGATTACTTTATAAAAAAAAATATAAGCGTAAACTACTAAAAAATGTATTTTTTGATTAGAAATTTATGAATACAGATAAGAAACAACTTAAAAAAATACAGTGTTATGGCCAAGATTATCTTTGACTTTTTCTTTTTTTTTACATTACCCCCTTCGCACAGTTTTTTTACATAACACCCGAGGAAAAAAAATTTCCTCAGGGCTTATCTAATCTTTGGGGATGCTGGGTGGAGGGTATTTTTAAATAATAATAATAAGTTTATTCCGGTATGTGGGGAGGTTAGTGCAGTTTCATAAAGACATACATTACAAAAGCAGGTGGCTATAGTTATATATGATAAAAGAAGAAGCAAATGATAAAATAACAGTAAAAGTTAAAGAAAACAACAAAAAAGGGTAATAAAAATAAGCCTTTAGTGTTCTGTGACTATATTAGGTGCTAGTAAGAAAAGGTAGGAGAGGAAGTTCTGGGGACGAAAAGGTCAGTGTATCCAACTTAACGGACGTATGAATCCATCCCTCCCGTTGCAAGATGATAGACGGAGAGGGGATAGCTGGAGAAGTCAAAGAGTCACACAAACTGGCTTCTCGCGATTTGACCCGCCACGCAGCTGGTGGGCAGGCGCATCCACCGCCAAAACCTGAATACACCTCACCTGATGAGCCCAGCTAAAGCACCCCTGCTAAATCACTAAAATTAGCGAAACATTTGGGGTGACCTATGGCAGAGGTGTTGGCTATCCAATAAATGTTTCCCAGGACGGCGGTACCCATACCCTCCTCCTGAATTTAAAATTATTGACAAAATAAATAATAATCACTTTTGACCTAAAATTCAGAATCGCTAGAATCCATTTGCCAAGCGATTTTTATGCCTATTACCAATATTCGTTGTGATATAAGGCACACTAACGGCCATTGTTCCCAATCCTACTGATCAACTGTTGAGCCGAAATTTTGGCTCCAATCTTCTTAAATACGCTCTTTTTAACGTATGTATAACGTATCTCTCCGACTAACAGGCAAATTGAGTATTACTAAACAAATCACTTGGGTGGTCGGAGACTCAGATTGTCGATCGAAAGTTGGGAACAACGGCCGTAAGAATATACACTTTTTCCGCTCATGAAGCGAATCAGCGAATTGTCGTATTTTAATCTAGATTCGACAGGTCGAGAATCACTCACTCAGTGTGTGCTTCACTCACATCGTCTCACACATACTCTTCTATTATTCTGACTTTTGACATGGCCCGACTCAAGTATCTGATTCACTTGATCGTGCCATGTCTTCCTCGGGCGTCCCCGACTTCTTCTACCATTCACATTTGCGTCATATATTCTTCTTACCCTACTTTCTTTGTTGATTCGTTCTACATGCCCAAACCATCTGAGGGTCCCTTTCTTAATCTTACTCATTATGCTTACATCGGCCTTACATTCTTTGCGGATCTCCACATTTCTCGCACGATCATACATGGTTTTATCACACAAACGCCTCTGGGATCTCATTTCAACAGCATTCAATTTACTTTCATCCTTCCTCTGCCAGTTCTATGCCTCACTGCCATACATCAAGGTAGGTACCAGACTCCACTTGTGGACTGCTAGCTTCGCTTCTTTTGTTAGTTTTTCATTAGCGTCAAAGGGATTCAGTTCTCCATTAATGGAGTTACCGGCTTTAACCCTTCTTTCAATATCTCTATCAGCCTTCCCATCTCTCGTAAACATACCACCCAGACATAAAAACTCATCCACCTGCTCCAAGTATTCATCAATCACAACTATATCACACACTGTTTTCGTACTTTCTCTTTTAAACACCATGAATTTCGACTTACTTATATTCATCATTAACTCATTCTTCATACATACTTCGTTCATCCTAGACACTGACTGTAGATCTTCCAGAGTGTTAGAAATCAGCACTGCATCATCAGCAGCAGTAAGTAAATGCATATAATGAAATATATTGCCTTCACAGTAAATGACAATAATAACATTTAATACCGGACAAGATTACGTCGCGCCATTCAAATTCCCAACCTTTGGCTCTTGGTATTTAGTAGGTTGTAGCCTTGCCAACCTGCCGGTGTCAGTAGTTTCAGTCAATCCCTTCTTTACCGACCGCAGTAACTGGAGCAGTTTCCCTGTTGGCCTCCAGAAGTGCAAGCAACACCTCTGGCGGCGGATGAGTGAACAAAACGTGTGAGGGTGCAATATTTAAATACGCTGCTAACAGTATCTTAATTTTTTTTTAAAAGGGAAATGTTAACCCATTAGGGGCAAAGTACCTACTGTCGCTTTTACGGTATTTTACGAATACGTTTCCAGTGAGTTGCATTTATACATATATATATATTATTTCATAGTTGGGGGAGAGAGCTTAACGATAGCCATTAAGACAGGCTTTACGAACTGGCGAAGGCGAAGGCGAGATCATGGCTTAACGACGCTAAAATATTAAAATTATTACTTGAAATGGGAAACATAATGCCTTACATGATTTATCGCCCCCTGGCGGAGACTCTATTAAGTCATTACGGCGCTATTACTTTTGTTAATTTAAAAGCTGCTATATACAGCGACTCTGTACAATATATAAGCAGGGTGGGATCTAGGGCAGGTGCAGATAAAATATGTAACCAGGGCGACAAATTGTGGTAGGCGATAGGAAAACCACATTTTTCCACAAAATCTTTTGTTTTATTGCCCAAACGTTGGGGAATGATGCGAATCTGAAGGAAAATGGAAGGAAAAAAAATTAGTGAAGATTCATAATAATATATAACAAAAATTATCGCGTTTTTATGATCGGCATTTGACGGCAGTTGACAATTTTTGCTAGCCCATGTTGAGTTATTAGGAGGCCCCGAGGAATATAATTTAATAATCAGCGATTAAAAATAGCTACAAGAACGCGTACAGGCAACTTATGCAACTACCGAGGTTCTGCAGTGCTTCCACGATGTTCACCGAGGGGAGGGTGCATTCATTCCCAGCCCTACTCCGCCACCGACTAGCCAGCTTCTGGAGCAGGACACAGAATTCAAACAACATCATTGTCGTGGCTGCATCCGAGTGGCTTAGTTCCCCCCTAAATGAGCGATGGATGCAGACGATGAGGCGACCTCCCTGATGGACAATCCCAAACTATTTTTAAAATTTATTTATTTTTATTTTTTATTCTGTTTAATTTAATTTAAATTTTATGCTTAGTTTTAATTGCTTTAATTTATTTTAATTTTTTGTTTTGTTATTTATGTGATGAAATCTTCATTTTATGTTTTAATTAGGTAGATACCTAATATTTTATTTATTTTTTCTTCTTTTAGATCTTTTAATGCACCTACTCTATTATATTATTATATGTTTTATAGTTATTAATGAAATATGGCAGACTGGGATTGCACACCCCTTCCAGCCCTGCTGGAGTAAAATCTTCAATAAAATAAATAAATAAATAAAATAAATATAAGTTTGAAAAATAACGTGGCTTAGAAATCTCTCTAACTGAGAAAGTATCATGCGAGAGAAATTTTTAATCAAATGGTACCTATGCTGTCAAATATGCTCTTTTATTTTTATATTTTATATATTTTCTTTTATTTTTTGCCCTTTTTTGTTCTTTTATTTTTTGTACCCACTTTACATGATTAACAGTAAATTGTTTATGTTATAATAACGAAAATCTTTAACATGGAAAATTTCTAATAATAGTTTTTCTCAAAATGTTCATGTAAGTTGCTCATGAAAACTTAAAATGATGATTAGATCGACAAAAAGACAATAATAAGATCGACAAAATGACGTAAAATAAATAGGTCCCAATGGCTAAATTGGTAAGTACGCTGTCCCGGTAAGACAAGAAATCCGGGGTTCGATTCGCAGTTGCGAACTTTACATTATTATTTTTTTCGTGTCTTGTTCTGTTTCTATGTTTAGTTTTATTAGTATCATGGTCTTCTTCTATGCGTCTATACATTGATGGGCGGGATTCTACAATAAACTTGAAATTTCATGTTTTCTTTTCAGTCTTCTTCTTTCTTTTAGAAATCAGTTCAGATTCAATAAATTATATTGTTCAATACTTTGCGTGAGCAAGAAAAATCGGCTATTTTAGGCCTGTTAGCTACACACTTAAGATTGAAGTGTTTCAACATTTCATCGTAGGTATTAGTTTAAAATTTGAATGCGTAAAACGTATTCCATATGAGAGGGAGGGCCGATAGAATAAGTTATAGGTACATTTAAGTCCGGCCCTGTAGAACTTTGTACATATTATATTAAGGAGGAACGTACGGAGCTCAGGTAATGTTATTTTTGTTTGACAAGATAAGCAGTAATCACCTGACTGACTTAGCAAATAATTTGAAGTTTCAAGTCTGGCGAGAAGTTCTTCTGACGAGTTGCCAGCTAAAATTCGAGTGAAAACAACATTTTGAAGGAGAGAAGTAGACATTAAGTTGAAATTAACTTTCTTCTCAGTCTAGAAACTGTTTCGACCTTTAAGAGGAACCCACAAGCCAAAAATATGCGTATTCTTAGTGTGCTTTATATCACCTACTATTAACTGCTTTTATAATTTCCACGTTTGCGGCCCGGCGGCGGCACAAATAGGCAATAAACGTACATTCTTTATCACAAATGTATGTCTGTCTGTCAATTAAGAGTAGACAATATTAAAAATGGAACTACTAAATTTGTAGGCTGGCAACACCAATTTAATTGTCAAATATTCTTCTAAAGCGCAATGTCATATAAAATGAAAATATAGAACACTGTAAATCACATTTTAAAAAACATTTTTGTGCCTAAAGAAAAAAATTAAAATCGAAGAAGCACTGTTATTAAGGTACCTACTTAATGATGTTTTACAAAGTGATTTGCTTTCATTTAATGTAACGTAAATTTGAATATTAAGGTAGAAACGAAGAATCACTGATGGTGAGTTTAGTTTCACAATTTTTAGATCAGAATGAGTTGAATATATTCAGATCTAAAATTAGAGACATGATCTGCCCGGGCAACTCTAGGTACTTAATCTAGTATTAAATAATTGTGAGCAATTTCTAAATTGTGTTTTTATATTTTATTACAATATCGTTATTCTTTTTTATGTTAACACAAAATTGCAAAGATATAATAAACTTTTATGCAATTCTAATTTTGAAATCAGTGGGTACCTATATATATTTTTTAAATATTGTGACATTTGTCGCGTGAAAACGGGTCGCTTCTTCGACTCGTTTTTGTGTTCAACAGCTCGGCTGTGGAACGATTTGCCGGCCTCTGTGTTTCCTCCTTCTTGCAACATGGGTTTCTTCTAGACCGATGTTCATTCCTTCCTCTCCTATAAAAAACCCTCCACACAGAATTTCAAATGACATAGGCCCTGAGGGAAATTATTTTCCGGGCTCCCTGTGTGGAACTAATGTAAAAAAAAGAAACACATGCAATCATCTAGGACATAAGTGACCTTAATCTGAGTGTTTTCAAATGAATGGCAGATGACATATATAACAGTGTTATATTTAAAAAATCTAAATAACATTTTATGGGCCTATTTTCAATACCCTTAATTATTTATTATTGGCGCAGTAAAGTCTATCAGTTAGGATTTTTATTGGGCGTAAAACAAGGAGAAATGTTTGAATATTCAGTAAAATATTGAGGCAAAAAATCAATTTTACCTTTTAATACATCAAGTATTGTCAGCAAAAGTACTTGTGTACCTTTTCGCAAGCTTTTCCAACAAAACATCTGACAGATTGAGAGAGTGTCATTAATATTAATTTGCAATTCGAAATTCAGAAATCGCAGAATGTGGATAAATTTAAAATATTGGACTAATTTTGAATCACGTAGAATTATGTATTTCTGCATCATGTTAAATGTATTATGATAAAGATTACAGTATGTGATATTGACATTAACTCCCATTTGTTTCGAAGAAATTCATATGGGTAACATTGTCATCAAATTGGCATTCAGCGCCATTTTGTTTTTTACACTAGAAAGGTCCTCCTTAAACCGATTCTAAGTGCGTTTCAGTTTTCTTCCAAATTGTAATAATCTGACGAGCCTAAAAACATGACGTGAAGCCTATTATTTTCTGCTGCTGACCACAATTTGTTCAAAAGCTGACACGGTCGGTCTTAGAAACGGCATATTTATTAGACTTAATGTACATGTATGCAACTAACCACACTTTCAACTGTCAAAAGAACAAAATGGCGCTGAATTCGATGACTTTGTCACATGTGAATTGTTCCGTTCCTTCACACCTTTTGAAATTCTTTAGGCACCATTGTGCATTATTTGAAACTCGATGTAGCGGAAAAGAGCGACACTAAAAAGAGACATGTATAGGATAGGATTTGGCTGCGAAAGAATGAGATAGCAATAAAATATTCCTTCGCATTGATAAAAAAAAAGTGCTTCGTAGCGTCCCCACTCTTGTCTATTTTATTTTTCTGAAGGTTTCACTTCTACCGCGTGTGAATTGCACAGTCTGATTTTTTTAAATTCACATTCCTGACTCCCCAAATTGTACATTATGTGATCAAGAAGTAGGAACTTTCGATCACATATTTTTTGGTTGTCCCTCTCTAAACATACATCCTCCCTTCTATCAAGCCTTACCTAAAATTGCCTCAACATCTCATCTCTCCTAAGTCTAAACTCGACTCCAATCTTCTATATGATTTTGAAATTTGCCCATTTAAATAAAATGAATATATAAATTTATCTTTCCTCTCTCCATAATTTCAAAAGATAGCAACCCTTGAAAGATGAAAGTAAAGAAATATTTGAAAAAAAAAAAAACCTAAAATTTTTCTTTAAATAAAAATATTGCGAACCATTTATTTGGCTTTGGATGTACTATATAATGCTCTTTCATATTTAAAAAAAATGTTACTTTTTAAAGCGTACGTACGCTAAAAAAACTGTTTTCTCATCTGTTAGAAATGACGGTTGATTTGTTGTGGGGAAAATATAGAAAGAGAGAAATGTAGAATTGAAACAAAATGGTTAGAATAATGTGATGTGGAAATGGTGTAATAAAGAGAATAAAAGTGTAAATATTAACGTAAAAAGAAGAAAGGCAGAAAGTAAAAGTGGGTAATTTTCCGATTTTGGCTTTAAAGGCATCTGTTTTCGCCCTTTACATAGGGTGTTAAGGAACGTACTTAACGCACCAGTGATTCCTGAAATTATTCGGATTAAGAAATGTAAATGGAATTATGGTCTCCGATGACTTTTTTTTTTCAAAATCAATTTTTTTTTTCTTCCGCCTGTCGTCACTGGTTAGTCAGCCAAGTAAACGACCTACCAATAACCCTGCCTCCAACTGTTTTTCAACACCTACCATTTTTTTATGTTTTGTAGAAATTTCATTTAAATTTTTTACTCAAAATAATGTCAGGAATCACTGGTTAAGGTAAGTCAAGTACGTCCCTTAACACCCTGTATAATTTGGGCCTCTTCAAAGCCCGCAAACAAATCTCTCCATACAGCTCCTATCTCTACCCGCCTTATTTTTTTTTTTTTTTTGATTTACTAGATTCTTATATTCCTTGAAGAGGTGAATCATTTAAATTTACTGAATTTAAAGTTAATGTTCTTTATACAAATAGAACGGCGTCATTTGCGCCTCGCAATCTTTACCTCATGTGGGTATTTAAAAATTTTACTTGTTTATTATAGACTTAAGGTCCTGAATTTAATCGGTAGGGAAAAATTGTTACCTAAAAACCCTACTAAAATTGCATCTTTTTTGTTCATCATTTACTCTTGATCGTCAGCAAACTGGAAAGCATAAATACATATGTGTGTGTTTGTGTTATGTTGGGAGTGGGAATGTCATGTCCTTTTATTTGGAGTTCTTCCGCATTTGCCTTCGGGAATGAGGAAACCATGAAAAACCTCATCCAGGAAGATTCGGCCGGCGGTCAACATGAACCCGGTCGGCCTTCAGTGATATCGGTGTACGATATCCTGCATTGTGTGTGTGTGGGGTGTATGTCTGTTTTTATGTAGATATATACTTTATGGGACTATAGGGGATAAACATACATATACATACATACTATACAATATTATATAAATATATACATAGATATATAAACATAAGTTACGGGGTAGGGGTCTGGAGTTTGGGAATACCTACTGCTCGCTCACTCGTCGGCGTCTGAATCTGGTTCATGCCAGATGTGGTCAAGGTCCATCAGAATGTGTTTGGGTAGTCTGTCTACGTATTTGAATGTGAAGTCGCTGGGAGAATTGTATTGACCGATTTCCTGTATGAGTTTATTTTTACTGTGTCTTAAAGATTTGTAAAATCGGTCTGTCAGTCTGTGAGTGTATTCAAATAAGGTCGGAATGTCTTCTCTCGCATGTAGTCTTTTCAAATTTGTTCTGATTCTAGTGTTGTATGTGATTTTAATGCAGAGATTCTGTAGTGTCTGTAGTTTTGTAAAGTCAGATTGTGAGATGCTACTCCACACGGGAATAGCATAGGTCAGCACCGGTCGAATGAGTGAATAGTAAGTCAGGAGTTTGGTTCTGGGAAGTAGCGGACTTTTTCTATTGAAGATGGGCTTCATCATGCCGAGTGCCATTCTGGCTCTTGCGTGCATCTTGGCTAGGTGAGATTTCCAGTTGAGTCGTGAGTCCATAGTCAGGCCCAGGTAAACGACTTCATCCTTCCATTCTAAGACGTGTCCGCCCATTTCGATGTTGACGTCTGGTGTCCTTCTGACGCGTTTCCTCGTGTACATGATGACTTCGGTTTTGGCCTCGTTCAGTTTGAGGCGCCACATCTTGTAGAACTCTACGAGAGCGTCGAGCGCTCTCTGTAGGTATATGGCCGCCATCTCGGCTTTCAGCGAGGAAACGTACAGCTTGACGTCGTCTGCATAGATAGACAGGTTGCATCTCTCGTCTCGGGGGATGTCATGTGTAAAGATGTTGAAGAGATGAGGTCCCAGTAGACTTCCTTGTGGCACGCCTTTTGGAATCTCACGTAGTGACGACAGCGCGTTCCTGATGAAGACTCGGAAGGATCTGTTCTTGAGGTATTCTTGTATCACTCTCGTTAGGTATATGGGCGTGTTAGTTCTGTGCAGCTTGTGCAGTAGCCCTCTGATCCAAACGGTGTCAAATGCCTTCTCCAAGTCTAGCAGTGCAGCGGCGATGTAGCGATGTTCGTTAAATCTTCTGGTGATGAATTCCGCTACTCGGGTGAGTTGATGGGTGGTGGAATGCCTCTTTCTGAATCCGAACTGCTCGTCTGGCAAAGTGTTGTTTTCTTCGTGGTGTGGAAGCAGCCTGTTGAGTATAACCTGTTCAAATACTTTGCTCAGCGTGGATAGTAGACTGATCGGCCGGTAGCTTGTCGGCTGCCTCTTGTCCTTGTTTGGCTTCGAGAAGGGCAGCACGGTCGCCGTCTTCCAGATCTGTGGGAAATGTCCGGTGATGAGACAGGCATTGAACAGCTTTGTGATGTAGATGATGGCTTTCTGAGGTAGATGTTTGAGTAGAATGTTGTGTATTTGATCGCTTCCCGGCGCCTTATTGGTCTTCAATCGCTTAATGATGACGGCAACTTCGCTCGGTGTGCTGAAATGGATGTCTTCGACGTTCGTCTGCTCCGCTTGTTCGAGATGTCGTAGAGATTCATCTACTTGTCGATCCGTTTCCGGATCGGATAGGCCGTCCGTGGCTGCGTAGGCTCTCTCGAATCCGTCGGCGAGCGCGTTTGCCTTCTCTTCTAGTGACAGCGCCAATCCTGAGCCGTCTAGCTTCTCTAGCGGGGGAATCGTGTGGTCTTGATGTTTCAGAGCTCTTGCCATTTTCCATAGGCTGTTATCCTTTGGCGTGAGGGATGTAACTTTCTTCGTCCAAAGTTGGCGTCTGAGGTCCGTTATTTCCTGCTTGATTTCCCGCTGTAGAGTGTTGTAGGCCGTTTTGAAGTAGCCGTCGCGCGTACGATGGTAGATGCGTCGCAAGCGATTTTTCTCCTTGATGAGCGATAAGACATGCTTGGGAAGCTTGATCGTGTGTGTGTGTACTTCTTTGAGAGGTATGTGTGTGTCTTGTGCATGTTGTATGATTTCCGTGAGAGTGCTTGCGGCCTCGTCGATTTCATCTGTAGAGCGCAGAGTTCCCGATGTTAGGTGAATTCGTTCGTTAATCTCTTTCTTGAATCCTTCCCAGTCTGCGTTCTTGTAGTTTCGCTGTTTTCTGGGGCTCCTTGAAGTCGTTCCTCCAATACTGAAGCTCACGGGCAGATGGTCCGATGACAGTTCATCCAGCGTGCGCAGTGGCGAGATCGTCTTGACGTTTTTCTCGAGTACGATGTCCAGAGTGCTGGGGTACTGTGCGTGCACTGCGTGGTATGTCGGTTTGTCCGGCGCCATTATCGTGTAGTTGTGAGTCTGCATATGCGTAAAGAGCGTTTTCCCGTTCGCATTGCCTCTGTAGTTATTCCAATAGTTGTGTTTGGCGTTGAGATCTCCTCCTAGAACAACAATTGGGTGCAGATTAAGTAATTTGTCCAAATCTTCTCTCACCAGAAGGTTGTGGTGTCTGCAATAGGCGGCGATGAAGGTATGCGCTCTATCCTCTATGGTGACTTCGACAATCGTAGCTTCAGTATGCTTCAGCTTCGGAGTGGGGATCCTTGTAGATGTGATGGATTGACGAACGAAAATGGCGGTGCCTCCGCCTCCTCCTTCTAGTCGGTCGTCTCGGTGAACTTCGAAGCCGGGCACTCTCAGCGGTGTGTCGGGTTTGAGATGTGTTTCTGAAATGAGAATGATGTCAATGTTAGTGTTATTTGCCAGAGCGAGCAGTTCATCAATCTTAAAGCGGATGCTGAAGGCATTCCACAGGAGGACGTTCACCATCTCGGGATTAAACATTGATGGTGGTGGTGATGACATCCATCAGGATGCAAGCCCTCTGGTATATGGAGGTGCAGCTGGCCAGCTGCGATCGCACGCCATCTAATCCCATGAGGAGGGACATCATCAGCGTGGCGTCGGGGTCTCTGGAGCCTGTGGGCTGCTGCGTGTAGGTCTGCGAGCGGGGCTGCGGTTGGGGCTGAGGCTCGGGCTGCGCCTCGGGCTGCGCCTCGGGCTGCTGGGTGGCCGCTCTTCCGCCAGCCACGTGGGCCCATGAGCGTCCATCAGTCCTTGTCGTCTGCTGCGCCTGAGGATGTGGCCTGCTGGCCCCTGGTCCGGGGCGATGGGGCTGCTTCTGTCGCTGCTGGAGGGAGGCGACGTACGCTACCCTCTTCGGGCAGCCTCTGAAGTTGGCGGGATGGGGGCCTCCGCAGTTGCAGCACGCGGCGGGCTCGTCCCTGGTGGTTTTGGGGCACTCGGCCGAGGCGTGCTCCACCAAGCACTTTACACACCTCGCGGTGTGTGAGCAGTTGCGGGACCCGTGCCCGAAGTTCTGGCAGCGGTAGCACTGTGTCCCGTGCTGCAGATGGTTGCTGCGGTGCTTCTGCAGGCGGATCCTGCAGTGGCAGATGTACTTTACTGCCGCCCTCAGCTGGCCCATGTTCACTTCCTTGCCAAACTGAGCCAGGTACATCGGGTACTCAGCGGCGGTCGTCATCCTCACGACTTTGACTGGGGGGAAGCCCTGATCCGTCAGGTCTGCGGCGATCTCCTCCGTCTCGATGTTTGGCAGGCCCTTGATGACTGCCTTCTTGAGTTTTTCAGCCTCCGCCGTGTATGTATGAAAGCCGCGCGCCTCCACACGCAGCCCGTTTGTGAGAGCGCGGTGATCCGCCATGCTCCGCACGAAAATGTTCGCTGTTCCACCCCGGTTGTAGCGAAAGGTGAAGTTGGCGTGGCCCAGGTGTCCCTGTACCGTAGAGGTAATTTGGGCGTGAGTCAGGGTGCCCAGGGTCATGACCACTGGGGGGACGCGATCCTTCTTCTCGGGCTGGCTTCTGGTACCTGCGGAAGAGAAATGGGAGGGATTAGATGTGTTGGCGCGTTTGGGTTGCGGAGCGCCGCCGCCTTCAGAAACCTCCTTGAGGTCGGAGAACCGGTTACCGACAATAACCGGTTCCGGTCCCTGCGGTGACAGGGGCCTCTTCACGGGGTTGGACGGCCTCGTCCAACCTTCCTCCTGGGTCGTCTCCATGTCCTGGGATGGCTGCTGGGGTCTGGGGGGCGGCACGTAGCCCGAAGCTGGGCCTACTGTGGGGCGGTTGCTGGGTCCGGGTGCGGGGGCGGGCTCGGGCATCACGGGGGACGGCATGGGGATGGCCGGCCTTGTCCTCGGGTCTGCGGGGTGGCTCTTTACTGGATGCTGGGGCTGGATGGCGGGGATCGTGTACAGCACGGTCCCGGTCTTTGTCCTGCTGCGGTACTGGCGGGCGCCAGGGGGAATCACGATAGGAGATTCCTCCGGGTCTGCGGCTTCTAGCCGCGCGGAGTACATCCGCACGGCAGGAATGATATTCTTCCTCTTCTGGATTGGGATGACAGTCCTGTGGTCTCGTCTCGGTGGGGCCAGGTCGTCCTTCTTCTTCTTTGCCTTGAAAAAGGCAGTTGGTGGCGCGGGGGCCTGGGCAGTGAGCCGGTCGGGCCGGCTGGCTGCGAGGTGGCAGGTGTCTGGCCGTGTAAACACAAGCCAGACAAAAGCGAATTGGGGCGAAAGGGCGGTGGTCTCGAAAAGCGACTGTCGCAGGCGGCAGTCACAATGCGAATGATCGATCTGATGATCTCTACCCGCCTTACGGCGTTACCCAACCCTCTTACCATGTCTTTATACCGTACAGGCAGGGACGCTCTTATGAGGCGTAAAAATGTGTTTGGTGACCATATCTGAATAGCCAGGTAGGTACGTAAGGGTCCATAGTAAGCCTTCAAAAAACCGAAGAAGATAGTTTGAGAGAGAGATAAGTAAATAAGGATGTTAGAGAGAGCGCGATAATAATAATAAAAAATATTTAATTAAGCGAAAATTGTGAAAATATTTTATAAAACAGGACTCTTTTAAAATAAAACATACCTAAGTCTCTCGGCAAAAGTCTAAAGTAGCATTTAAGATACAGTGTGAACTTTTTCGTACCCATAACACGTTAAATAACGTAACACATGTGCTTTTAATATTTTTCGGAACATACTTTGCGATTTTTGAAGTGAAAACTTCTTTTGAAAACCGTTGTGATTTGAAATTCGATGAAAGGAAAGGGCGACACTAAAAAGAGACAAACACATACTTTTATATAGGATTTAGCCTGAGAGAGAATGAGATGGACTAATCGGTGTCCTTTTTGTGCGGTGCTTCGTAACCTATCGGCCTTTACTTTGAGCGGTGCTTCGTAAAATAATTTTTAAACTTGGTAACAATACTATTGGTAACAGTATTAGTAACGATACTCTGCATTCGTCTCATTCTCTCGAGGTTCAGTTTTCTGAAGGTTTCACTTCTAGAAGTGAAACCTTCAGAAAACCTTCTATTTCTACTGCACACACGTTTTTTTCTTTGGAGGGAATCGAACAGTATTAATAGGTTACCGTCTGCGTGGTTGAATTTCAGAATCTGGCTTCTTCGTCATGTCTGACGCCACGCCATCGCGCCGCGCCACAAATAACATCTGTGTAAGTGGAATTTCAAACAAAGCTACCGTTGTAATTCGGTTTCTAATTCAAGAATTCGTCACAAGATATCGCCACTTTCGTCAGCAGGTCGGATGGGAACAAGTCCCGCCTAGGTATAACGGTATAACTACTACGAATTTGTGAATATGTAGTATCTCTCCGGATATGGAAAGATTGACGGTAATACATAGCTGTACCAAGTGCTATATATTACATATGATGCCATTGCCTGTCTCGGTTACTTTGTCCCGGTGACTAGCTACACTCAGTGCATCCGAGGAATGGGCTATTTTTGTAACCAGTTCCTATTGGATTTATAAAATGGTCTAGCAGCAAAAACCTGCGGAACAGATTTAACTGTTGGTATCATATAATTACCGTTTGGGCCCAGCAAATGTAAGATCTTCGAAAATAAATTTTTAAAAACCAAAAAACATGAAGTGTTTGGAAAATATGTTATAAATCGGAAGAAATTCACAATGCCGAGTCTTAACATAGGTATTCCAATTATTGTCGATTCAATTATCCGACTTACTGGCCCCGAATAGTTGACTCTTCTGAAAAAGATTTATTTTAACTTTATTTCTTAAGTCGCAAAAATTCAAGGCGCAATTTACTCCAGGCTAGGTTCAGGGCCAGTACTAAAACAAGAACATAAAATCGTCACATTGAAACGAATAAGCCTACAAGTAGCATTTCTGAACATGGAATAACTTTACGTTCATCTTATGACCGCGTTACATGCAATGCCAGCAGGACCTCAAGTCCAATTAATTATTCAGTCTTGTGGAGAATGTCTTTGACCCCTTGCTCCTGGGGGTTCGACAAAAAGTCTGACCGAATACAGAAGTGGATCGGCCCGGAAAATTCTTAGGAGTCGACATTTAACTAAATGAATTTATTTAGGTACTTGCTAATTTTATAGTAAACACTACCCGAATTTGTCCGAATGAAATCAACTCAACGCCTGTTTTTTAAAGTCATTAAAAGTGATTTATTTATTTATTGTTTGAAACATTTACAGAGTGTTAACAATTATTACAATAATAGAATTGCCGTAGGGATGTACATAGATATTAACACTCCAATTGGAAATGTTCGCAGCATGAGTAATCGGTTCCATGCCAACTGAGAATAAAGTCAACTCAACACCTCCTTGAAAAGTCATTAAAATCTATTAAAAAAATAATTTTAAATTAGCCGATTGTTATCGGCTAACCTAACCTAACCTAATTTTTTTTTTTTTAAATATATTTTTTTATCACTCTAAATGACTTTTCTGAGATGGTTCTGAGTTGGTTTTATTCCGAGTTGTCCGGTCACCCGTTTATGGGCTGTAGGTTATGGGCTATTTTTCAATTCTATTTTTCGTATCTTTTAATGACTTTTCAAAGAGGTGCTGAGTTGACTTTGATTCTGAGTTGGCATGGAACCATTTTATTCATGTGCATGATATTACAACTTTGCAGGTTATAATTACAGAAAATTCACATTTTTTCAGCAGTATTATTTTTTATCGAGTTTGCCCACGAGCTGCGCAGCGGGCCGGATCGGAAGTGACCGCCTGAGGGAGACCCTTTGACCTCTCAAACCGGACTCTCTCTACCCAACGCCTTGTACTGCAGTGGAAGGAATGGATTCTTACGTCACTCCTGAACATCCTTTTTTTTCTTTCTTGATGATATAACTTTTTATTTAGTTTTTATAGGTTTTTCGACAACCTAACACACTAGGCACATGCCCGTATTATGATACTGACTCCCAGATTCCTACCCACCTCTACCTTCTTACTTCCTAGAACTTCCTCTTTTCCCTCATTATATAGATAGGTACAATTAAACACATCGATCTAGACCATAGGTTCTCAACATGGGCGATAACGCCCCCTTGTGAGCGTTTGAGACGAGGGATTTAGGGGATTTAGTTTGATTCAGGGGCGGTAGAAGACCCAGAGAAAACTAGGGGGCGTTGAGGAAAACTAGAGGGCGTTGAGATGGCATCGTGAGAGCATGGGTAGGTTAAAAAATATTAAAAAAAGAAAGATAAACATTCCCGGGCTACGAATAACCCGACAATGTTGGAGGCTCTGAGGAAAATAATTTCCCTCAGGACCTGTGTGATCTTAGGGGATGTTGTAAGGAAGTTCTGGGAATGTAATAGGATTGAGGGGTGGGTAGGATTTTGGGGGTCATTGTGTTCAAGAGTGACGGACGGATGAACCCATCCCTTCAACTGCGGTGCAAGGCGATGGGTCGAGGGATTTTGGCTGGAGAGGTAAAAATACCTCCTCAACCAGTCTCTGCACTCAACGTGCAGGTGGGCATACACATCGGCCGCCAAGACTTTGACAAACCTCATCCCATGAACCTGGCGCCTTTTTTAAATTTGAATACCGCACAAGAGTCCCAACTGTTCCCCTCTAGAGCCAGTGAGATTATGGCATCCCCAATTGGGGTATGTTGTGAGGTTGAAGGTAGTGGGGAGGGGAAGCAGACGGGGAAGAAGAAAGTGGGGAAGTACTTGGCTATTCAGATATGGTCACCAGACACGGCTAAAGCCATTTCAAGCAACGTTTCAATTCTGAATGGTGGTCTTACACCAGGGCGATACTAAAAGTGAATTGCATTACGAAACGTGCCGCAAATATACTATATATTATTTTTAATTACTCTAATACACCTCTGATAAGTCACCAAACGTAGCGAACCACTGGGGATGACTTGCAGCAGAGGTGTTGGTTATCCAATAAATCCAATAAACATTTGGGCGGCGTGCCCATCCCCACCCCGCAAAATGAGTATTCTTTCAAATACTGTTGATCAGGGTTGATTCAGTTTTGGGGGTATTAAAAGATTGACCTATTGGAAACGCAGATTTTAGGTTTAAATTTCGTCAGTCTGCCTCTGATTGGTGACATGGAAAAGGCACGGAAAAGACACGGAAATACGGAATAATCATCCAATGAATACGAAACGACGCTTTCCCCCTTACTAAGCCCTATGGCCCTGCAGAATGGCAGGATGCGGTCTGTTTTACTAGCGCCCCGGGACGCTATTTGGTGCTTCCTTACTGCGACTGGTCGCGCAATGGCCCCTGTAAGGAGAGACTAAATGTATTGATTGCGTTATTTTGTATCCAATAACACGATTGAGTAACATTGGAAATAGAAGTGAAATGAGTTAATTGACTCAAAACGCTACCAAATAATGTTAGATGAAAATAAAATATAGAAAATAGATATAAAATTATTATACGAGTCAGTTAATATATTACCTGTTCGAGGGATATTATGCTTTAAGATTATAATGCCAAAACCTATTGTCGGATTCAATATACAAAGAAAAAGTAAATATGCATATGGCTCTAGATTTATTAAAAATGAGTTTTTTTATATGAAATACCGCACAAGAGTCCCAACTGCTCCCGTCTGGAGCCAGTGAGACTATGGCATCCCCAATTGGGGTATGTTGTGAGGCTGAAGGTAGTGGGGAGGGGAAGGAGATAGGGAAGAGGAAGGTGGGGAAGTACCTGGCTATTCAGATCTGGTCACTAAACAAGGCTAAAGCCATTTCAAGCAACGTTTTCAATTCTGAATGGTGGTCTTAACACCAGGGCGATACTGATAGTATCTTCTACTTTGAGGGTATGTCCATTCCAAAAATTATAAATAAATACGGGCAACGGACATTCATTTTTGTTATTGTTTTTGGGGTGTTATGCCGTGTTTCGCTACCTCCTTCTTTAGCCAACGTTTCGGACAGCGTTACAGTGTCCATCATCAGAGCAGATGAGTAAATGATATTGGTGAGAGTGTTTACTTATGTGTGTCTTCGGAACCACGACAAAAATCCAAGACCTACTGAGGTCGGCAAAGACTAAGTTTCCTCTGGAAGCAGATGGAGTATATAAACTCAGCTGTTCCGGATGTGACAAGGTCTATGTAGGCCAGACAGAGCGGACGATCTCCAAAAGGATTTCGGAACACTTTCGTGCTTGTAAACTTGGCCACCCTGACAAATCGGCAATCGCCGAGCACCTAATCGAAACCGGCCATTACTTTGGATTTGTTCCTGAAGTCCTGGGAAGACCCAAAACTTACAGAGCACGCCTAATTACGGAGGCAATTGAAATCCATAAAAACCCCATCAATATTAACAGAGACGACGGAGCTAAGCTCAATAGTTCTTAGTATCCAGTAATTGACGGCTACACCAAAGCTAAACGCAAAAAAAAAACCATGCTGAATTTTTTCTAACACCAGCTCGTAGAGAAATGGAGCTGGCAGCACGGTATCGCCTCGACACACATAAGTAAACACTCTCACCAATATCATTTACTCATCTGTCCTGATGATGGACACTGTAACGCTGTCCGAAACGTTGGCTAAAGAAGGAGGTAGCGAAACACGGCATACACCCCAATAACAAAAATACTTTTTGGCCGTGAAAACCTAAAAACATACCTAACGGACATTCACTTATCTTGTCCCTGCCATATATAAGATTCCAATTAATATAAAAATCGAATCAAATTGCACCACCGATCTAAAAAATAAATTATATAGTTGATATTATTTGTAATCTTGTATTATCTGTCTATCTGCGTATTTTACGTCTTTATATTGTAGCTACTTCAAAGTTATTCTTCTATATTTTGTAAGTTGTGGTTTCTTGCTATTATTGTGCTTTAGTGTTATATTAATAATGTTAAATTGACCTGCTAACAAACTGCTTTGGCAGTTATGCGGGTGCTTAAAATGAAGAATAAATAAAAAATTTAAAAAAATTAGTAAAGTACTGTAATTATAGTAGAGGATTATATTTTGAAAAAAAAGGGTTATCAAAGTAATCCTTAAAAAAATCTCTGTATGCCTTTCTTTGTTTAAGGTATTCAAAATCAAAGGAATCTATTTGGAAGGCGGGTGTGGGTACCGCCGTCTCTAGAACCATTTATTGGGTTTAGGGGTGTTGAGTAACCAACACCCCTAAAATAGAACAACCCAAGTGACAAGCTACGTTTGGTTACTTAGCAAGAGTGTCCGGGTTTATGGGGTGAAGTTTGTATAGGTCTTGGCGGTAGATGATTTCGCTATCTATTGCGTGGCGCGTCGGACCAGTTGAGACTGGTTGTGGGAGACTTTTTCGACCTCTCCATCTGGGCTCTCTCGACCGATCGTATTGCATTGATTGCAATGGATTCACACGTCTGGTCACACTGATCCCCATTCCTACCCAACCATCATACCTTTTTCCTTCCCAGAACTTTTTCTCTTTCATTTCCTTAAAAAGGCACTCACACAGCATCCCCACAGGTGTCGTAAGCCTTGAAGGAAATTATTTTCCTCAGGGCCTCCTGTGTGGAGCTAATTTAAAAAAAGTGAAGTTTTTTAAATAAATTTGTTTTAACGACATTTTTAAAAAGAAGATAAATTGTAAACTAAAATTAAAATACCGAGGAGTGATTAAAAAATTCGAAGAGAAATTATTTTCAACCATAAATAACAACCCTCTTTGGCAATGTATATATCTTTCTATCAAATATTTTATATCAGTTTCTTATTACGATATTTTAGTGGTTTTCACATACGCGGTTGTATATCAATTGCATAAAATTTTCAACACGTTTATTAGTGAGGCGGATAGAGAGGCTGATAGGCCTTAAATTTTGTAGTGCAACTACGTTTATTATTGTAAGAATATTTAAAATATTTTTAAAAATAAACATTCAAAATATATTTTTTGTCAAGGAGTCCTAACTGCCTGCAGTCAGTAGAACACCTATGGCATCTGGTATCACAAAATTGGGGTATGTCGTAAGGCTGAACGGGGTGGAGAGAGGAAGGAGACGGGAAAGAGGAAGATTGGGAAGTACCTGGCTATTTCGATGTGATCTCTAAGTACAGCCATTTTAAGAAACGTCTCAATTCTGAATGGACGTCTTTCACAAACAGATGATATTGAGAGAATTTAGCACCTTGGATAGCGCCGCAAATGTACCAAAGTTTTAAAAAAATACATAGATCGTTCTTCTTTTTAACAAACATAAAGTTGTCTCCACAAGCTAGTGGAGAAAAATTCAACAAAATCACCTCTATTATTATTTTATAATTACTTTAAAATCTACTGTACTAAAGACGTAACGACTGTGTGCGTTTTTAAAAATATGTGTTTAAATTTTTGTATTAAAAATGATGTGACAGAGGTGCAACTCCTCGTAATAGAAGTGTATTTCATACACAGCTGTCTTCTGCCACCTCGACTTGCGTGTATTCTATAATGTTACAAAAAAATCATATGACGACATAAAATATAAAACTATTTTTAAACACCGAAAGGTATAACCCATCAAGTAACAGCGATTATTATTTTTAATAATGTTTAATAAAATATTTTTTAAACTCTCAAAAACTTGTCTCCTATAATATTTATGCCGTACGACACCTCCGTCACGTGAGTTTTCATTCTAAATATTGATTTATTTTAAATTTTCAATGTATTGATTTATTTTACTGCATGATTATATGATTTGAAATGTATGTTGTATAATACAAAATTTTGTTTTAAAATTTAACAAATCTGCCAACGACCTACGTTAAAACCTTATTGTACTAAAAATAAACATATTTTCTCAAAATTTAAAACAAAGCTTTACTAGATAAAATAACAGTATTTCGAAATTCGAAATTCGAAATCAATTTATAATTTTTTGTGAAAAAGAGTCAATACGTCTAAAATTTGATTTAAAAATGGCATATTTCCGGTTTTGTCTGGTTATTCCCTCTTAAATAAATATACCTAATCGAGTTTTTTTTTATTATCAAAGTTACTGTGTAAACAGGTCCATGACAAAATTATAAAAGAACTTAAGTAAAACTTTCACATAACTTGAATTTTATCCTTATGTTAGATTTGTTGAATTGTTCAAATTCCGTGCAGCAACCCGTCCTAAGAGCGGTACCTACCTATCTACCATAAAATCTTAACTAAGATATCAACATTTAAAAAATATCTATTGAAATAAAGCAATTACTAACTTTGCTTATAACCACGATTTATTTATTTGATTTTTTAAGTACCAACCGGTTTCGCTTTACGCAAGCATCTTCAGGGTTTAAAATTAAAGTAAGCCTTGAAGATGTTTGTGTTAAGCGAAACCGGTCGGTACCAAAAGAAAATAAATAAGTAAATCGTGGTTGCAAACAAAGCTATTGTTTTAGTTCATTTCAGTTTAATTTTATACCCTGAAGATGCTTGTGTAAAGCGAAACCGGTCGGTATTTAAAATAATTATAAAACTAAATCGTGGTTACAAACAAAGTAATTGTTATATTTCATTTCGGTTTAATTTTATACACTGAAGATGCTTGTGTAAAGCGAAACCGGTAATTGTTTTATTTTATTAAATACGTCAAACCACAACGTGACTGCTTTCTCCTAAGTAAAAAAAATAAAATATATATATTTAACTAATAAGAAAGAAAGTAAAAAATTCGAGAAGGACTTACATAAAAAAAATAAAATGTCAGCATAATTAAGTTAAGAAAAAATTCCAGCAAATAACCTGAAAGAAAACGTATCAAATTGCCTCGGAGAAATAAACTCGTCTACGAAGCTGGCTGGATATAAAGACGCGTAATAAAAGAGAGTGAAAATTCAATGTCAGGCCCGGATCGGGCTATAAGGGCGATAAGGGCCCGGCCGATCTTATAATGCGGATATGTCACGCGACAATGACACGGCGGGAAGCGACAGATGCCATCTTGAATTCGTTATTCAAATTTCCCGCGCTCGGCAACGGGGGCGGATCGGATTGTAAATATTATGGCTTTAAAAATTATTTTTATATAGACATGAGCTATAAACGCTGATTCTGAATATATAACCAACACCTCTGCTATAGGTCACTCCAAGTGGTATGCTACGTTTGGTGATTTAGCAGGGGTGCCCGGGTTCATGGGGTGAGGTTGAGGCGGTTGACCAGGACACACTGAACCCCAGATTCCTACCCACCTCTTAAACCCCTTTCCTTCCCAGAACTCACCCCTCCTTCCTTTCCTAAAAAACCCTCCACACAGCATCCCCAAAGATGACATAGGCCCTAAGAGAAATTATTTTCCTCGGGGCTTCCTGTGTGGAGCTCATGTAAAAAAAAAATATATATATACATAAGTTTTATTAAATAATATTAAACGTAGAGAGTATTAAAAAAAATTATGACACTGTCAAGTTGGTGTTATTGAATTCTTAGTTCTGACATCACTGTTCTCCATAATTCTCAGAACACTTATTGTTCTTCAGCTCCGAACTCCGAACTCGAAAATGGCGTACGTCGAACAGCTGATTCGGCGCTGTATCTTTTCAGTTGCCTACATATAATATTAATAATGCAGATCGTGGAACACTAATAAACTGTTTATCAGGTCACATATGTATTATTGCATTTTGGTACAGTACAATAACAGAAACGAAGAGATGTTGACATTTTACCTAATGTTTTTCAATATGAAAAGCAGTTAATTTTGAATAAAAAACGCCTTGACTTCTGACACCTTCATTGATTTTTCAATGGCCACAATGAAAACACCTGTTGAAAATACATAAAACTTTTGGAGAGTGATGACGTCACACGATTTACACTAGATTCGGTGGTTTTCGGGGGATCTTGAAAAATAAAAACTTTGATATCTATTTTAACTATTAAAACTAACTATAAAAATAAATTTGCACAACAGATATACATAACTTTAATAGAGAAAAAAATGTACAATAATCGCTACTTTAAAGTTCTTGCCTAAAATGACTTTTGGAATCTTCAATGCGAATGTTGAAAATGTCAAGAGGTATCATTTAGCAGCACCATACCTCTTGCCATGCATGCTGACCCAGAACGACTGTGACGACCCTGGTAGTAGTTGTTCGGTACGAACAATTTGTAGTATTCCAAGAGGTATGGGTTGTCAATGTAATTGTTTATGATTTTAAAAGCTGTTACTTTAGGGTCCCATTCCTTCTATTTTGGAGACTTTTGTAGCGCGTTTCAGAGAGCAAATCCAGGTGATGCATAAATCGCGGCTATTCACCGTGCATACTCATTTGAAGATACCTTAGAATTTTATTATTTTGAAATAACATAATATAACACAATAAAACTTTGTTTCGAGACAGAAAATATTACCACAATATCCGTGATTATACCATTGGCGCGTGGTCCATAGGAAAAATATATCTAGCGTTTATCAAGACAATTATTTATCTTACTCATAATCTAGATTCTAAGAACAACCGTATATATAGATCCCCACCGAAACTAATCTTTTAATTTATGTGTATGATGCTGCCGCCATGGGTCGACCCACAGTGCCCTTCTTGAAAATATCAAGGAGGATACGGTGTTTCTACTTAGGTCGACAGAATAGCACCTAATCCCAAACATGGGAACACCTCAGCACAAGTTCGCCTAGTGAGGTGTTCACAAAATACTACGACTAACCTATTTACATACAGTTACGGATCATTAACATTTTTTTTTCTTATTACTAAACCTATTATCTATGTAATAATTTGTAAAGTATATGTACAAGAATAGAAATAAATAAAAAAATAGTATATTTGCGGCACTTTCTAGAGTGGATTTCATTGAAACCGATGGGAAAGACCCCCATTCATAATTGTTGTAACTCCGGGTTGTGTCACCTCTTTTTATTAAAGCTCCAAGGTCACCAAAACACTTTGGCTTTATTATGACAGATTGACATCAGGCTTTATGAGGCATAAAGAACCCAGGCTGTCTCTCAGTCTTGTAAGAGATGGGCATGTCCCACGTTGGCCGATTGCCATGCAAGTTTCCAACTATCTTCTGGTGTGAGAGATGATTGAAGGAGTCTGTCTCCTTCCATCAAAAAGAGTTTTCGGGACGTCAAGCGGCATGCCGGCTGGGATACGACATCATCGTGCAAAGGTAATGCGCTTTTTAGCAGCGCTTTCTTGTATTCTCTCAGTTGGAATTTGGAATGATATTTTTTTAACATTATCTCCACACAGGAGGCCCCGAGGAAAATTATTTCCCTCACGGCCTATGTAATTTTAGAGGATGCTGTGGAGGGTCTTTAAGGAAGGGAAGGATATGAGTTCTGGGAAGGAAAAAGGTATGGGGGGTGGGTAGGAATCTGGAGGTCAGTGTGTTCGGGAGTGACGGATGTACGAATCCATCCCTCCGACTGCGGTGCAAGGTGATGAATCGAGAGAGTCCGACTGGAAAGGTCAAAAGGCCACCCTCAACCAGTCTCTATCGATCCCGCCGCCAAGACCCGGACAAACCTCACCCCGTAAACCCGGGCACCCCTGCTAAGTCACCAAACACGGTGACCACTTAGGGTGACCTATCGCAGAGGTCCACATTCACACAATTCAGAATTATTTTGGCCTCATTTGTACATCAAACACGTACAGCAACTGTGACTACACATTATGCCTACTAATAATCTTATTTAGGTTTCCTAATCTTTTTCCCGAAGATAATAATAATTGACCGACCGGTGTTTGTCATTGAAAGCGTTGTAGCACCAATCCGGCCCTGTAAACAGCTGCCGTAAATAAATGAAAACCAGGGCAGGAGCAGAACGGAACAATATCCTGGCAAAAAGTACCCATCAGCTTCCAAATACCAGATAGCAGAATCTGCTCTCTTCCAAGAAATTGAATATTCAATTATTTTACGCGGGATAGAATAATAATACTTCGCAGCATTAAAAGATAAATTAATCAAATTTATTTCAGGCTTTGATGTGATGAAACAAAAAGCATTATTTAGGTAGTATGTTCTACTACTTATAAAAATAAATTATTAATGATCATAATGCAAAGTACTGCATAATCGTGATTTATTTTTGGGATATTGTGCCGTGTTGCTCTTTCTTTAGAAAATAGACAGCACTAGTGTTCATCATGTGTAATCGAAGATTGTAGTGAAATGTGTGCTTATGTACGTATTTGCGATGCTGAGTTGCCAACACCAGTCCTTTACGAGCTGGTTTTACAGTATAATTTAAAATTGTTTTCTACGTTTAGTTTTGGTGTAGTCGTCAATTACCGTTAATAACCAAATTATTGAGCTTAGCCCCGTCGTCTTCATTCATATTAATGAGATTTTTGGGATTTTCAATTGCTTCAGTAATTAGGTAAAGCGCATAGAGTGCGCCTTAACTTCAAGAACAAATCCAAAGCGATGCTCGGTAATTACCGATTTGTCGGGATGATATTATTTGGAGATGGTCCGTTCTGTCTGGCCTACAAAAACTTTGCCACATCCTGAACAGCCGAGTTTAGCAACTCCATCTGACATCGGACATTGTATTGCTCTCCAAAATTTTGGCTAAAGAAGGAGGCAGCGCAACACGGCATAATACCCCAAAATAAATCACCATTGCACTTGTCCATGAAAATCTCAAATCATATCCCCAAATGGTGACCGGACAACTCGGAATGAAACCAACTCAGAACCATCTCAGATAAGTCATTTAGAGTGATAAAAAAATATATATAAAAAATTGGTTAAATAGGTTACGTTAGGTTGACGGCTAATTTAAAATTATTTTTTTCATAGCTTTTAATGACTTTTCACGGGGGTGTTGAGTTGACTTTATTCTCAGTTGGCATGGAACCCCCCAAAATACAGTAGTTTATTCACAGTCCTCCTCACTAAGGATTCCTGTTCTGAAGCGGACCGTAGATAGTTTTTTCTCATCTCCATGTTTGTTTACTATGTTTGTTGATTTCCAAATCTTCATGTTTGTTCTGTAGTGACTGGTGTTACTTACTACGTTTTGATGTTGTTTATAAAAATACATTAGGTAAAGGTTTAGAATTTTTTTTAAATAATTTAAGTGAATCCATTTGGGAACAAATTTATTTTTAACCCCTAAAACCTCGGGTCTTTTTTGTCGGAATGTCAAAATATTTCCGCTTTGCAATAAAATCCAAATTTGTGGAATTTTTCTGAACGCATTCGAAAACTTAAAGCTGTTTTTGAAAGGTGATGAAATATGACTATTTTTGAAACTGACGATTCGTGGTTATTATTATTATTATTATATATTAAAACAAATTTTAAATTTATTTCCGCTTGACTTAATTGGAACTTAATTAAATGAAAATAAGTTTTATATTGGCTAATGTTATTATTAATTTATTATAACGATAAATATGCTTTAAAATTTTATGATTCGAAATATTAATAATTATTGTTAAATATAAAAATTTTCAATTCAAACATAAAAAAATTTAAAAAGCTTTTTACGTTAATAAAAAAACACACACGTATTTTTTTAAGCAAATGTATTAAATTATCGTCAAACTCATTTTTTTTTGTCGTTTCATGTAAAAATAATTAATAAAAATTTTTTTAAATTTTAAAATTGTGGACGGAAACTTTGGTTTTAGAATGGTGTATGTTTGAATTATTTTGTGATTAATTTTTAATGTAAGGCGTTTGTTTTCTCTTTCTAACACCGTTTAGATCATATTTTTAACCATGATAGTAAGGAAGACACAAAGATTTCTGTAAGACCAATATGAGTTGTTTCGAAAAGTGAAAAAATTAGCCTGAGGAGTTAAATGAAATGTGAAAACATCATCATCATCAAAATATTAATTTCGGTGTCAATTAACGTGCGGCAAATATGCCGTATATTGTTTTAAATGAATAGATTGTGAAATAACACAAAATAAATTTTATTGCGTTATTTTTATTATTTGAGATTGCTAGATGAGAGCCTTCCCCCTCGACTACATAAGCCATCGATGGGGCCCCGATATTATAAAGAAAATTGACAAATGTATTTCTTAAAATGAAATAAGAGGTAAGATGAGATTTAGAAAGACCGCCATCCTTATTTCCTTCCCTTAACGCAGAATTTCCTTCCCTTAACGCAGAATTTTGCTATTTGGGAGGCGGGAATGGGTACCGCCACCCCGGGAACCTTTATTGGATAACCAACAACTCTGCCATAGGTCACCCCAAGTGGTTCGCTACGTTTGGTGATTTAGCAGGGGTGCCCGGGTTCATGGGGTGAGGTTTGTCAAGGTCTTGGAGGCGGATGGCCCGGACACACTGATCTCCAGATTCCTACCCACCCCTTAAATCCTTTTCCTTCCCAGAACTCTCCTCTCCTCCTTTTCCTTAAAAAAAACCCTCCACACAGCATCCCCAAAGATGACATAGGCCCTGAGAATTATTTTCCTCGGGGCCTCCTGTGTGGAGCTCATGTAAAAAAAAAAAATTCCTTCCCTTATTTCCTTCCCTTAACGCAGAATTTCGACACTTAATAAAATTTTGTGCACTTGACGAAAAGAAACATAATTTATTTATTTAATATCAACGGTGTAAATATACCATAAGCACACATGTCACAAAATCATAGGAAACATATTAAAAACAGTAAATAAAGAGTGTAACAGATAATTGTGGCGTTTGAAAGAGAAATGACACCAGAGATGCAATTACATACAAAAATCTATAGTACAAATAAAATTAACTTGATAGTATAGCCCTCTTGTACCTACCTTCCGAGAAGTTAAATAGATCTGCCTCATCTGCCTATCTATTAGTAACTTCATATAATCTAGGTACAAGCGAGTGTTTCGTGTACTCAGTCCGGTAACGTAGCATTTAAACAGGATTTTAGAACGAATAGCTGTCGTGGGTAAATAAATTCAATGAGCTTAGTTAAATCAGGACTGTCTATTCTACCATTTAAAATTTTGAACATAAATATTAAGTATAATGTATATATCTGATTTCGAAAATCTGCACAACTAACGGACAACGCCGGGGACTTCAGCTTTTTAATATTCACAAATACGAGGAAAATAATTTTCCCTTAGGGCCTATATCATCTTTCGAGATGCTGGGTGGAGGATTTTTTTAGAAAGGGAAGGAAAAAAAGATATCAGAATGAAAAAGATGTGAAAGGTGGGTTCTCGGGATCATTGTGTCCAGGAGTGACGGACATAATATGAATCCATCCCTCTCACTACTGAATCTTGCTGGAGGGTTCAAAAGGCTTATCTTAACCAGTCTCTCCCGATCCGGCCAGCCACGCAGTTAGTGCCAAGGTCCGGATAAACCTCACTCTATGAATTCAGACACCCTTGACAAGTCACCAAACGTAGTGAACCACTTGGGGTGACTTACGGCAGAGGTGTTGGTTATCCAATAAATGGTTGCAAGGGCGGCGGTACCCAAACCCACCTCTCAAATTGAAAATTGTTGTGAATTTTGTTACTAGGTTACTGGTATTCTTTTATATTTAATAAATATTTGATAAAATAATGGCTACAAAAATTAAATTGGCTTTTTATTGCATCTGAAACACCTACAATTCATGCTTCTAGACTAAAATACCCCCTTAAACAAAAACATAAGAAAAAGTTTATTAGGTCTGTCTCAACTCATTGAATTAAGATCAACTAACCTTCTTCCTTACACTGTCCCAACTCATTGAGTTAAGATCAAATAATCTGCTTCCTTGCACTGCCCCAACTCATTGAATTAAGATCAACCAATTTTCTTCCTTACACTGTCCCAACTCATAGAATTATAATCAATTAATCTTCTTCCTTGCACTGTCTCAACTCATTGAATTAAGATCAACCAATGTTCTTCCTTACACTGTCCCAACTCATTGAATTAAGATTAACTAATCTTCTTCATTGCACTGTCCCAACTCGTCGAATTATGATCAACTAATCTTCTTCATTGCACTGTCCCAACTCATTGAATTATGATCAACTATCTTCTTCCTTGCGTTGTCCCAACTCATTGAATTATGATCAATTAATCTTCTTTCTTGCACTGTCCCAACTCATTACTCATGTATTTTTAGAGCCTCACAAATAAATTTCATTTAACACAACTGATAATCTATCGTTAGATATACATAAATGGTTATTCATCAGTTGTTTAAAATTTAAAACAGATTTTTTTAGTAAGTGGTTTACCGTGTAACTAACCGTACTGACATTCTAAATAAATATTTGAAGCGTTAAAGTGAGGCAGGGCACAAATAAAGTAGAGAATAATACACTGCATTAGAAGAATATACCTATGTGTCAAATTAAGCAGTTTTTGCCGATGTGAACTGTCACAATACATGTCAGTGGCTATCTGGGTAAATGTTCGGGAATGTTGACAAATAACCGATATTGTTGATAAAAGCTTTTATTTTGTCGAATTTGGGCATGCTGTATTGTTTTAGTTGAAGTCCTCAGTGTTATCTTTATTTACGAAGAGGTTTCCGAAATCAGATGTAGACAGAAATTATTTTCCTATTGTTTCATCAAGAAATACCAAAATTCATCTTTCAGGAGGGGAAAAGGAGATAAGGGGAAGTTTTTTGCCATCTGTTGACAAGACAATCTTCTTATATAGATAGATATAAGATAGAATAGACCCATGAAAATCACAGGATAGTCGGAATTCTCGACAAACCAATTTCTCAACCAATCAAAATAATTTCTGTTGAAAAAAGATATCATAAGTAGGTACTTTGTCGCTTCTCTGAATTATTTACGCAATCAGTTGACGGTCCCAATTTAAAAATTTTTGTTCTTTGAACGAGCTTCCACGCAGGACTAACACACAGACAACCGAAATTAGTTCTTTGATGATGCTTATGTTATATAGATCAGAATTTAAAAAAAACTTCTACATGTCTTTCGCGTCACTGCTTGGTTATAAATTCTCCCCGTGTCATAGTTTCTATAGGTAATAGAAGACAGTAAAATAACAAAGACGAACCCCATGTATTTCAAAAATTTGTTTTCGTGTCATGGTAACATTTTGAGAAAAATATGTTATTTCGTACCGAAGGCGTTAGTTTTCCCAACCTGTTCCGAATTATCACATTTTCACCTCCCATGTACGTACATCATAGTAATGAGTGTTGGTAATACAATTTTGTAGGCAAAATAATTTAAATTTTCCCAACGTCTTGAATTAATTAAGGCGTGATTATAATCGACGACGCTGTAATCAAATGAGAGCTTTCTCTTTGTAGGAATTGCTTTGCACAATAATAATTTAGGAAACCCCCGTGAGCATACGAACTACATACTTACATTCTTGCCTACCCACTCAGGGGTGGATCAACAACAACCGTTTTAAAGGCCTAGCCAATAAAACTAGAAAACTCAGTATCGGGAACCAAAAGATAAAAAATCGGGTGTTCCTCAAGGATCTGTTTTGGGTTCAATTTTGTTTATGATTTAAGTACATTAATGATGCTAGTAAAATAATAAAGCACTGCGGATGCTACATTTCATGATATAGAACTAAATCAAATAAACCCTGAAAAAATGTTACTCTATTACAAATTGCGTAAAAAACAAATGAACGTACAAATTAAAAAATATTTTTTTCCTGGAAGTAGGCGAAAAGATAATTAATTCTCTATCTTGTTTCTAAAATAATTTTCTGTATCTAAAATATTTTTTCGATTTCGCCTCAAAATTTGGTTTTTCCGATTTCTAAAAAGAACCTAACGATTTTCAGAAAGGATTTAAAATTTTTGGGGACCAACGTTAAAATAGATAATCGCTTTTCACCAATTCTACACAGGCCTCATAAAATTTGGAATACTGCCCGTTTAGAAGCAAGCACCAGAATTAACATAGGCTTTTATTTGAAAAATGGTGGTAAACTTATTGAGAGAATAAGTAAAACAAAAACACCTACGATTAGGAAAATAACATAAAAATTAGGTCTTTTCTACTCGAGTAAATGTTTGAAAACAAAAATATTCATAAATAAATCGTTTTAACCACATCACTTTATGCTATAATGTAGAAATTAATAAAATTCAGATTTGGTGTTTAATTTGGTAATATCACAGTCTTATAAAAATTCTAAAATAGTGTTATTTCTGTGAAATTAACATCAATTTTCTCCATGTGAATTCACCCCTGACTTTCTATCCCCTGAGCATCTCTGAAACCCCACACAACCCCCTCATAAACCTTTCCTCACCCCTGGACGTGATGGAAAGGACTTGATTACATTTAGCGCTCTCACAATTATTTTGTTGTTAGACGTTAAAGGATAGGTAAGTGTTTGTTGCGCGTAGCGTTCAGTTATAGATCCGAGAAGGAAATTATTGTGTTTAGGTTGAAGCATTTATTTTTCTAATTTAGATGAGCAATTAATATTTGGGACAATTAATTAAGACTCTCGACTCACAATCCGAAGGTCGCGGGTTCGAATCCGGCGTGCGCAAATAAATTTTATTTGATTAATTTGTGTTACTTCACAATTTATTCATTTAAAATAATATATGGTATATTTGCGGCACGTTCCAGAGTGGAAGATACTCTCAGTATCGCCCTGGTGTAAGACCACCATTCAGAATTGAAACGTTGCTTGAAATGGCTTTAGCTGTGTTTAGTGACTGGATCTGAATAGCCAGGTACTTCCCCACCTTCCTCTTCCCTATCTCCATCCCCTCCCCACTACCTTCAGCCTCACAACATACCCCAATTGGGGATGCCATAGTCTCACTGGCTCTAGACGGGAGCAGTTGGGACTCTTGTGCGGTATTTCATACAAAAAATATTTAATTTAATTTTATGAAAATGTGTTATGATAACGATTTTTGATGGATTAGATTCAACCACAAACAGTTTTTAACAATGATTTAGTTATGTCTCTTAATTTTCAGTAATAAGACGTGTTGGGCATCTTCCAAATATGTTGTAGGTTCCAGTGATTATTACTTGGTTTGTATAATTTTCGTAAATTTTTACAAAGAAAATTATAACTGGACTGAGGACCTTACTAGGATAGGCTCTATTTATTGGATAACAAACACTCCTATGTTTAGAGACTTAGCGGGGGTGTTAGCAGTTGGCCCGGGTCTTGGCGGCGGATGCGTGCGCCCACCAGCTGCATAGCAGGCCGGATCGGGATAGAATGGTTGAGTCCCTTTGACTTCGCCAGCCATACTCTCTCGGAAATCAATTTTCGCCGCAGTGGGAGGGATTCATATGTCCGTCGCTCCTGGATAAACTGACCCCCAGATTCTTACCTATCCCCAATACCCTTTTCCTTCACAGAACTTCCTCTCCTACCTTTCCTAAAAAGACCCTCCACACAGCATCCCCAAAAATGACAGTGTGGAGTCCTGGACTCCTGTTTGGAGCTTATGTAAAAAAAGGTTCAGTCGCTGCAGCGAGCTGACTGTGGAGCCCGCCCAATTTCACTTATGTCTTCGGCCATCGTTCATTCCTAAAACAACAGCGATAGATGGCAATCTTCTGATATCCTATTCAACTGCCATCTGTTGGGATGTATCAGAACTTCGTATTACAAACTCTGCTATCGACATCTATTGAAAGAAGCTGAATCTAAAAAATAATCATTTCACCACAAAGTTTAGTTAGTTGGATAAATAAAAAGTTCATAGTCACAGTTATAGATATCGTGAGTATCGTCGTGGTGGGAGATCAGCATTCAGAAAAGTTGCTTGACCTAAATAGGTGTTTAACATAGACCTTTCAAGAAAAAGCAACAAAAAATTATCCAAATTGGATTTGATGACCGTATTACATTAGAATTTCTGTGGAACACAAAATATATTGTTTTTAATTTGTTTTATTTTATATATGTTTAGAAAAATGTGTATTGTTTTGAGGAGTTTATTTGTGATTTGTTTGATATGGTGTGTCCATTTTAAATTTTGGTCGATTACGATTCCTAGACACTTTATTTGTTCTGTTTTTTCTAGAAAGGGGCAATCGCAGATGTTAGTGTTTATGCATTCGTGTATTTTTATGGTATTTGCGTTGTTTTTTGGCTATCCCGTGCTATTTATACTGTACGTTGTGAATTTTGTTTTGACGGTAACTTGTTAACGGGTAAATGCTGGCCTTGCGGCGTGACCTACCTTCTGTCGGTCTCCTCATCAGGTGTTCTCGGGTCGCCGTTCAGAGCACGGAAACGAATGGAAAAGTGTGATGCGATGCGATGTGCGATGATGACGGATGAGAGAAATGAAATGGATGGACGGGTAGATGTCGAGAAAGCGGAAAGCGGAAAACGAAACACGAGGTTTGAAGATTCAAGCGAGCGCCATTTTGTTCGGACTGAATTTATATTGATCGATTGTTGTTTGTTTATTATTTTATTATTATGACGGTGATGGGAGATGGGAGTGGGACGGGAGAAGATGACGGATAGTTTTGGGTGGGATGCGGAATTGGCAGCGCAAAGAAATAAATAAATAAATAACAACCAACAAAAATAAGTAAATACAAAAAAAACACACACACAACAATATAACATCAGATCCGTAGGTATTATCAGTCGCATCTCAGATCATCGATGATTGATTGATTGATTAATTAATTAATAAATGAATGTTTAAACACTATAAACATCCCGCCGCCCCGGGAACCTTTATTGGATAACCAACACCTCTGCCATAGGTCACCCCAAATGGTTCGCTTCGTTTGGTGATTTAACAGGGGTGCCCGGGTTCATGGGGTGAGGTTTGTCTAGGTCTTGGAGGCGGATGACCAGGACACGCTGAATCCCAGATTCCTACCCACCCCTTAAACCCTTTTCTTTCCCAGAATTCTCCTACACACAAAGATGACACAGGCCCTGAGGGATATTATTTTCTTCAGGGCCTCCTGTGTGGAGCTCATGTATAAAAAAAAAACATCTACCGATAACAGTGATATGGCAAAGCAAATAATGACAACAAACAAACAACGTTGACAACTACTTACTGACATACTGACTGCATCCATAGAAAGGAGAAATTCATAGAAAAAAAGTAGGTATTCAAATAATAATAAAAAATGACGATTGTCATCTTATTAACGGGTAATTTGATGTCATTGTATTTCTCCCTTTCTTGTATCAAAAAATGTTCAGGTATACCACATAAGAAAGAACAAGAAATATATAGTATACGATTGTACATTGGCGTTAGGCTCAGTTCTACAGAGTCGCGGATGGCAGGCGGGTGTTATTTCATTTTGCCAATTCTAATAGGGATGAGGGCAAAGCCAAGAATTTGCGAACTGTGCAAATGAGAAACGGAGTTAGCCCATTCGGATTCCTTGGGATTTGACAACTAGTTTATTCTTTCAGGCAACCTCGAACAAGGTTGAACGTAATTGTAATTATTTACGACAACGATATAAGTTCATTTGGAATGTGATTATATTAGTCAATAAGTAAGATTGCTTCTACGCGTTGTAGAGGAGAGACGTAGAGGCTAGTATCTATAAAAATGGATGTTTGAATTAAAAATTAAACTTGGGTGATTTGTTGTGCGTATGCCCATGAAAGTTTCTGTGTATAATGGTGAGCTCTGGCGTTATGAAATTTGTATAAAAAAGTATCAAATATCTAACTCTTGACATGGCCCGTCTCAAGTATCTGATTCACTTGATTGTGCCATGTCTTCCTCAGGCGTCCCCGATGTCGTCTACCATTCACATTTGCGTCACATTTTCTTCTTACACTACTTTCTTCGTTTATTCGCTCTATATCAATCCATCTGAGGGTCTCTTTCTTAATCTACGTTTTTTTTTTTTAAAGAAAGACTTAGTTTGAAAATCTCCTACTACCACCACAGTAAATGGAAAATGTTGCTTGTGTCGTGATGGAGGACTTAGCCAGCCGAAGAATCAAATACGCGACATCTAGGTGGAACCCAAACGCAATGCCAACTCAGCTACTGTCTAAAGACTAAACCTCAAGAAGGATATCAGGTTATTTTTTAAAACAATATTAATTTAACCTTTTTTACATTGGCCCAACACAGGAGGCTCTGAGGAAAACAATTTCCCTCAGGGCCCGTGTCATCTTTGGGGATGCTGTGTGAAGGGTCTTTTTAAGGAAAGAAAGAGGTAAATTTAAGGAAAGAAAAATAAGCGAGGAGCTCTCCTAGGTCTCAATCAACCAGTCTATCCTAAATCGGCCCGCCACGCTGTAGACAGTGCCTACGGCAGAAGTGTTGGTTATCCAATAAATGGCTCGCGAGGTGGCGGTACCCAAATTGTAATTGACTTTTAATTGGCTGTATTGTTTGATTTTGCAAAGCTAATTAATGCAGAAAACGTTGACAGAGTTTTAAACTAACTAATTAATAAAATATTCATTTCACGATAATTTCGAATCCATTTCATGATTGGTATTATTATTGATAAATAGTTCAAAGGAAAATCGCAAGCTGATTTATAATTTTTGAAACGTCCGCTGAAAGTTTTAATGTTAACATTAATTTTATTTTACGATTGATGATTGTCAAATTTCAACGAATAAAAAATACTGTGAACGAATATTCGAAGTTTCAAATTATATTTGAATTATTTGGTATGGCATATTTAAAACAGATTGCAATTAAAAAATAATAACTCTGGCCAACAGTTGGTATCAAATATCATCAAACATATTTCGGTTATCTGAGCTGTGCGTTCATTAGTCCTGCGTGAAATCTGATTAATTAAATTCAAATTTCTTTTGAATTAAAGTAATTTTGAAAATTGAAAATGATTGTTTGAAGAATTCAGACAAGCGATAAAGTACCTACCTAAGACACAATTTTTTTAACAGAAAATTATTTTAATTACCATTTTCAAAACTGGAACTGATTTATTAATTTATTGATTAACGCCCTTTTTCAGGGTTTTTACATATTAATGGTAATAAATACAATATTTATTGTACATAACTGAACTGCTTCAGTAACAATATTTTATTTTTGTTTAAAGATAAACTGAAGATGTCCACGGACTTGGTGTAATTGTTTCCTTCCATTAGTATTCTGGGTAAAGAGGAATACATATGGTAGTAGTCCCAGAATTTCTGCACTGAAATAAATCCTGACTTCTCGTATTACGATTTGTCGAGAATTTAAATTGTCCCGTGATTTTTACGGGTGTGCGCTAGTAATTAACGGCGCCCAAAGTGGCTCCGGTCAATTCGAGTCTCGTAGTTCACTACTTTCGTCATCTACCGAACGTACACGTCGTACCCGTAGAACATAGTTTTAGCATATTAAGAACGAATTTCTGAATACAATATCGGATAAGTACTAAAATATTCCAAGAACAATACCTGAAAATTTATTTTATATGCAACTAACTGCCACTGCAGAGCAGCATATTCGCAGCGTCTGTATACTTGCGGTGCCTGAAAGAGACGAACCAAACCGAACACACGTTCGCCTTCTCGCACCGCGCACCTTCCCGCATTTGGACTTATATGGATCTGACAATTCAGTTATTAAATGGTGGGGTCATTACTACAACTAGGTTAACTCCAAAATCAGCGTTTTTGAGTTACACACTAAAAGCATAACTTTATTTCCTCGTCTAAGAATGTTACAAACACATATGCATACAAATCTCACTAGTTACCTGAGTGCGCAGTACCTATGAAATTGAAAGAATCAACAGATTTTTTCTGTGATTATCATGTTTTAGTTAATTATCAAGTTGTTATTAAAATATAAATTAATTATTGTGGTTTTGTGTTGCTCTTATTTGAGCGGGAGTTTAGATGATACTTCAGTTCGTCAGGTTATGTCGAGGCATGTTTATCATCGTCGTATTAACATTGATTATTGAACATTCATGGTTCATTTTATAGGATGCTCTGTGTTTATCTGCAGCAGGGGAACTGGTCACTGAAGGTGCACGCCTGTCGATCGGATATCATCGGCTATCTTAGTAACTTTAGATACGCTAACCCTGTACAAATCGCAAGTGCGCCCCACGGTTGAATTTAGCAGCCACCTCCGTTTGATAGATTCTCCCACCTTAACGAACGGATTGCAATCTTTAGAGCACAGGCGTCGGGTGGGAATGCTATCCCTGTTCTACCGGTATTTTAATGGAAGACGCTGTGAGGAACTAGCGACATTGATCTCTTCGGCAACGGTGCACAGTCGGGAGACACGCCAAACACGCGCCCAACATATGTACACGGTTGACATTTGTCACATGAGAACAGGTCATTTTTTCGATTCGTTTTTGAGTTCAACAGCTCGGCTATGAAACGATTTGCCGGCCTCTGTGTTTCCTCCCTCCTAAAAAATGGGTCTCTTCGAGACCAATGTTCATTCCTTCCTCTCCTCAAAAAGACCCTCCACACAGCATCCCAGATGACATAGGCCCTCAGGGAAATTATTTTCCTCAGGGCCTCTTGTGTGGAGTTAATGTAAAAAAAAACTGTAGGGTATTAGACCCGAACGCGCGACAGCCGACTCTCTCATATAGTACATTATTGACCTCTGTAGAGTCCCGTCAAAACTACATATAAGTATCTATACTAACAAAATTTGTTGACTTACGGATACACTACAATACTTTTAAAAAAACTTTTTATATTAAAAACGAACAGCTTGTTGCATAAAACGTGATATCTTGTATTTCAAACTAGTTTTTGTAACCTACGACTTTACGAGAATTCTTTGGCCACAGACGTTTTAATAGAGCTCCGAGTGGTAAATTATTGCTTAGTTGCTAATCTCTGGTGCAGTGATGTGATAAATTCCTCCAAATTGAATAAAAAACAAACTTAACATGGAAAAGATCAACAAGAGACTATTTCATTTGTCTGAAGGAATTTTTTTCTCCCGTTTTATCTCCGATCGAACATTTACTGAGAAAGGCCACGATCCGCCAATTCAAAAAAAATTAAGTACGTCCAGGAGTGACGGACGTATAATCTATCCCTTCCACTGCGGTAAGGCGATGTTCCGAGAGAGTCCTGCTTGAGATATCAAAATACGTCAACCAGTCTCTTCTTATTCGGACTACCACGCAGTTCATGGGCAGATGCATCCGCCGCTGAGATCTGGACATACCTCACCCCACGACTCGGGTATCCCTGCTAAGTCACCAAACTTAGCGAATCACTTGAGGTGACCTGAGACCGCTGGTCTCTGTCCAACAGAACTTCGGGAGTTAATCGAAAACAATGATGGAGAATTAATTGATGGAGTTAATCGAAAACAATGATGGAGAATCGAAAACAAATTTCATTTCAATACATCAACAGACATTTTATGTTGCAGGTATTAATAATTCAACGAATTTTAACCCGTCTAATCACAGGAGACCCTAGTTGTCCCAAAACATCATATGCCGTTATAATAACAGGAGACCCAGATTGTCCCAGAACGACCGAGCATAATTAAAAGTTAGATATCTCTCTTCCTGTCAAGCAAAAATTTGTGATTTTTTTTATATTTGAAAGCGAAAGAAATATTGCTTCTTATTGTCTTAGGAATAAACGAGCTATATTGATCAGATATTTTACAAACCCGATCATAAGTGACAATTTTATTTTGCGCCACTGTGTGACGTAATAAACAATTAATTTAAAAATAAAATTGTATGAATGTGATAAAAAGTGAAGTGACAGTTTTATTACAAATTTTCTTAAAAAAAGGAATCTGTATTTAAAATTTTAATTTTCTTTTATTTTATGTACTTTTTTGGGGAAACCCCAGGTACGTAATTTTTAAGCTAATTCACATTTTCAATATAAAAATTTTAATATTTTAAAACAAAAATCTTAATTTTTGATAAGCACACCGGCAAGATTATTTTATCTAGATTTTAGAACATTTTTTTTTCAAAAAGATTAAAAAATAACCAATAAAAATGAACATTTGAAATGCAAGGAAAGAACCGAGAATTTTTGCGTGCAAACTTTGACAGGCAAAAGTTCATAGATATTATTTTCTCATTATTCGAAGGGTTAAAATGCGCTTTCAGATTACTCCGAATTGCATGGATATGAAATTTTAGATTACAAATTATTTTATTCACCGCTTTTTGGTAATTGGTGAATACGTCCCATTTCACCAGCGGGCTTCATTTTAAGCTTTGTGTTTTTCAACTAATTCGAATCGTTTTATTATTTAATCTTGAAAATATATTTTTTGTAGTGTAAGTACTTACCTACCGCCTGCTTTCTACAGTGATGGGAAATACCCGGGTACTCAGATCTGGGCACAAAACACGGCTAAATCCGGGTATGATTTTAGGTTTTCACTGACAAAAGTATTTTTGTTATTTATTTTTGGGGTGTTATGCCGTGTTGCGCTATCTCCTTCTTTAGCCAATTTTTTGGACAGCGTTACAGTGTCCATCATCAAGGCTCATTGATGATGAACACTTAACGATGTCCGAAACGTTGGCTAAAGAAGGAGGTAGAGCAACACGGCATAACACCCCAAAAATAAATAACAAAAACACGGCTAAATCCATTTATTTATTTATTCAAAATATAATGAAATACATACAAAACATAAGCTACACATTTCACTAGGGCATTCCTGTATCGAGATGTGCATTTCGAGAAATGTTTCTATTCTGAATGTTGATCTTTCGCCAGGGCGATACTGAGAGTTCTCTCTGCACTGAGAGAACACCCTAAAACGTTCTGCAAATATACAATATATTGTTATAAATTAATGAATTGCTAAAAAATGAATATGTGTATAGTTAAATGATTTTAAGGTACATTCAAGAGTTCAAAGTTCACAAAAATTTTTTTTGAACATGCGGTTTGGAGACGGACATTCAAAATATCCGTAGCTGATGATAGAAATGACTTTGCTAACGGAAAATACTTGCATTGGCCTAGAAAATGTACAAAAGATCTCAGTGTCATGGTGAGAGATCTCACTATAAGAGAGTTTGTAGCGGCGTAAACAGATTTTCTATTTTATATTTGAGAGTTAATAGGAACTATATTGTTTTCATTTGGCCATTTCCATTTTTTAAAATAAAACAAACATTTAAAATGGACGAAAAAGCGGGAACGACCCGACGGGGACGATTGTTAAACGGTGTCATTTAAATAAATCAATCATCACTAATAAAAGATATTCTTGATTTCGCTGCGAAAGAACAGTCAACATTGCATTTTGAAATTTACATATTTTTTCTTCTCCAATCTTTCAAATTCACTTTGAGGCATCATTTTTTATTAAACAAAAATAAATCATCTTGTGAAAAACCACTTTTTAATCAAAATTATCTACATGTTTCAAAACAAAAGATTTCTTTGTCAGAATAAAATTAAAATTAATAAAAATGACAAAAGACAAACAGGTAGAGATAAATAAGAAATAAAGACAAAATTCTTATATTGTATAGAGTGGTTATTAATTAATAATAATATAAAGATATTACAACTCACGTATGTTTTATTTTTTTTTTTCTATGTGTAGGTACTATTTATCGCTGCGTTAATTTTGCTGAATTCTTGAAAAACATGCTTTCGAACAATTTATTCATGATCAAGTTAATAATAAAATCAACATAGTAAATACCTACACGTTCCTCAATAACTACTTTTAAAGTATCTTAAGCACTCTTCCGTTTTACCATTATTACACTATGTAAACTTTTTAACTCCTTTGTACAATTTTAATGATAACGAAACTACATACCTATGTACATATTAAACCTGTTTGTATCCTTAAAGTACAGTTGATAATGTTATATACTTCATGCTTACAATTATTCTCCTGAATAACATGTGTAACTTTAATAATGTGATTCTGTAAAAGCCTTCAAGGCGTGTATGAATAAATAAAATAAATAAAATGAATAAAATAAATAAATAAAATAAAATAAATAAAATGAATAAAATGAATAAAATAAATAAAATAAATAAAATAAATAAAATAAATAAATAAAATAAAATAAATAAAATAAAATTATTTAATTAAATACTGTGTCATTAAAGTTTCATAAAACAAACAATTATATAAAATGAAATATAAAAATTATCTTGGAAAAGATAAAAATTGCAATTATATATTAAAAACTTTTAAAATAAACCAAAATAATCAAGATGTTCAAATATCAAAAACGAATTATTACAAAAGTAGATATTTGTTATTATAAAAAAAAATGGACCTCTTTACCCTTTTTAGAATCCTGCGACTAAGTTTCGTTATGAAAATATTTTCATTGCCCTCAAAAAACCAAAAATGAATATTCTTATCTATTTGAGGTGTATGGACAAATAAAATAAATAAAATAAATAAAATAAATAAAATAAATAAAATAAATAAAATAAATAAAATAAATAAAATAAATAAAATAAATAAAATAAATAAAATAAATAAAATAAATAAAATAAATAAAATAAATAAAATAAATAAAATAAATAAAATAAATAAAATAAATAAAATAAATAAAATAAATAAAATAAATAAAATAAATAAAATAAATAAAATAAATAAAATAAATAAAATAAATAAAATAAATGAAATAAATAAAATAAATAAAATAAATAAAATAAATAAAATGAATAAAATGAATAAAATGAATAAAATGAATAAAATGAATAAAATGAATAAAATGAATAAAATGAATAAAATAAATAAAATAAATAAAATAAATGAATAAAATAAAATAAATAAAATAAAATTATTTAATTAAATACTGTGTCATTAAAGTTTCATAAAACAAACAATTATATAAAATGAAATATAAAAATTATCTTGGAAAAGATAAAAATTGCAATTATATATTAAAAACTTTTAAAATAAACCAAAATAATCAAGATGTTCAAATATCAAAAACGAATTATTACAAAAGTAGATATTTGTTATTTTAAAAAAAATGGACCTCTTTACCATTTTTAGAATCCTGCGACTGAGTTTCGTTATGAAAATATTTTCATTGCCCTCAAAAAACCAAAAATGAATTTTCTTATCGACTTATCTCACTATTTGAGATGTATGGACAAATTTTGTAATTCATATTTATTTTATATTATTAGGCCGCCCCTGATCGTGCCTCGGGGTGTTAACTCGTGCAGATAAGGGAGGCCTCCACACAACTCAACCCTTATGGTATTTATCGCCGCGGTAAGGTATGGGAATGTGTTTACTATTCTTAATTAACGCTCGGCACGAAGGGGCTGTTAAATTATTGTTACCGCACTGGAATGTCACCCTCGGATGGTGTAATCATTTGAAGAAAATGGCCTAAGATGGTTAGATTTTAATTTCACATACATAAAAATAAAATTAAAAAATAACATCCTCGACTGTGAATCTAGAAGTCGCGGGCGCAAATAAAATCGACACATTTTTTTTATAATTTACCTTTTTTTTACATGAGCTGCACACAGGAGGCCCTGAGGAAAATAATTTCCCTCAGGGCCTATGTCATCTTAGGGGATGCTGTATGGAGGATTTTATCAGGGAAAGAAAGGAGAGGAGAGTTCTGGAAAGTAAAAGGGTTTAGGGGTGGGTAGGAATCTGGGGTTCAGTATGTCCTGGTCAAACGCCTCCAAGACCTGACAAACCTCACCCCATGAACCCGGGCACCCCTGCTAAATCACCAAACGTAGCGAACCACATGGGGTGACCTATGGCAGAGGTGTTGGTTATCCAATAAAGGTTCCCGGGGCGGCGGTACCCATTCCCGCCTCCCAAAGTGTATAATATATAATATATTTAGGGCAGATTCCAGAGTAAAAGACACTCTCAGTATCGTTCTGGTAAAAAATCACCATTCACATTCAAAATATTGCTTTAAATGGCTTTAGCAATGTTTGGCGACTAGATCTGAACAGCTAGGTATCTCCCAACCTTCCTCATTCTTTTCCCAATCCCTTTAGCCTCACAACACACCCCAATTTAAGATGCCATAGTCCCGCTGACTCCAGACGGTTGGAAGCAGCAGTTTCGTGCGGTATTCACATAAAAAAACGTTAAACTTAAACTTTGTTTAATTAGATCCTACTTTGGTCTGCTGAGTTCCTGTGTGCGCATGCCCCTGATGGTTTCTGCATGCAATATTGAGCTCTGGCGTTATGAAATTATTTCCTACACTATTCATCTGATTGCGATGAAACTTTGGGAGTTGCTGTGCGCACACCCGCAAAGATTTCTATATATAATGGTGATCTCTGGCATTATAAAATTTGTATAAAAAATTACAAAGGTGGCGCGCGAATACTTAGGAAAATGTGTATATTTCATGTAGTTTAGCGGCAGAGAAGGCGGGAGGGGGAGAGGAGTCCGAGAAGGGTGAAGGGGAGGGGCTTTGAGGGAGAGGGAAGGCGGAGAAGGTGGAAGGGGAATGCAGGAGAGGAAAGAATGCGGGAGGGAAAGGGGAAGCGGAAGGGTTAGGGGAACGGGGACGAATGGAAAAGGACAAGCAGAGAGAAACAGTTTATTTCTTCGAGTAGCATTGCAACGCATGCCGGGTAACTAGCTAGTTGTAAATAAAATTAAAATAATTTTTTTTTTACCTTGAAAAAAGTATCCAAGAAACATTTAAAAACTCAACAAAATATCAATATTCGATCAAACAAATATTAAATCATTTCAACTTCATACTAAAATGCACTTTATTAAAAGCGATTCTAAATTTTCTTGGCAACGTTTAGCTTTTGGCAATGGAACGCGAACGATACCATACAATGTTGCCAAGGTGTAAAAAGATGACCTACTCGTTCGAAGTACCTAAATAATTTAGTTTTTAAATGTCATATAAAGCAGTATGCATTACGTTTGCATGAACCAAAAAGTAACTTTTCTACAGTGGGTTCTGGCGTCACGAAATTTCACAATTTTTTAGCATGGAATCTGGAGTCAGTGAATCTATTTTTATTTCACCACGTCATGTCTAGCTACCGAACTTTTAATTGTGAAATATAAGGCAAGACGTCACATTGTTCAATTTTTGTTCAACGAGACAGAAAGCTTTTTAATCATAGCTGACTACAATTTGGGAAGCCGGTATGTGTACCGGGGCCTCGGAAACCATTTATTGGATAACCAACACCTCTGCAGTAGGTCACCACAAGTGACTACTGCTTTTCGCAACGCTACTGGTTCGCTACGTTTGGTGACTTAGCAGAAGTGCCAGGGTTCATTCGGTGAAGATCATCTAGGTCTTGGCGGCGGATTTATCTGCCCACCTACTGTGTGGCGAGTCGGATTTGGAGAGACTGGTTGAAGGAGACCCTTTAACCTCTTCAGCAGGACTCTCTCGACCCTCTCACCCAGTGAGAGGGATGGATTCATACGACCGTCATTCCTGGACAAACCGAGCCAATTTTGAAAATTCCTACCCACCCATTAGATAATTCAACCCTCAGATTCCTACCCACCCCTCACATCTTTTTCCTTCCCAGATATTTCTCTCCTTCCATCCCTCAAAACAAACCCTTGGCTGAGCAACCCTAAAATAATGGCCTGAGAAAAATAATTTAGTTCAAGGCCTTCTGTGTGGTGCTAATTTGAACTCTTTAGAAGTTTCTCAAAAATAACGCAAATTTCATCACGCCAGAGCTCACCGTTCGTAAGTTTTACTGTTACAAAATGTGTGGTACAAAAAAGTGTAAAAAAGCGGTTCAAAATAATATGTAGCTCTTACATTAGATTTTTAAGTCAGGAAAAAAATATCCGATAAAATAATCCCATAAAATGGGGAAAAATCTGATGTTTTTCTTGTTACAAGGATACAAAAATAATAAAGCGAAATCCCTTTGTCTTTTTGAGCGAGTAGCCTTGATCTTGAATCAAATCGCGCATCGCGTGAAACGTTTGTTGAAAACAAATGGAAGCGATGTATCGATCTCGCTACCGCAACGTCCCCCTCCCTAGCCCACTAGTACTTACCCACCGATATTTGCCCCATCCCTAGCGGCCGCGGCGGAAAACGATACTATGGCTGGCAACACTGAAAACTATCAAGAAATTTATATTTATAAACGTCAAAAACCTATCGGCAGAGATTATAAATGTAGTACAAATACTTAGGGAAAAAATTGATCTTAATAATAACATAGTAAATAATTTGTTGTCGTTCTAATCCACTTCGTTAGATGGCATTATTTTTTTTATGCAACTTTGCAGCCGTAATATGACGAGGCGTGTAAAAGATGGTGTCATTGTCATTATCAATATAATATATTGATTTTGATTTTACTATAAAAGAAAGTGTACAATGTGCGTGCCGCTAAAATGCAGAAACGAATCCCGGTATGATCAAGGGAGTTAAATGGTGTGGTAGCCTTCTATCTCCCATCCACGAAGAAGGTTCCTGTTTTACCTGAAAGGCGTGCTTTTGAAGACACAGAAATTTCAAGAACAGTCCAGAACAAGATTCGAGAGCAGGCGAGAGCATTCCACAACATTCCAGAATATCTGGAACATTCTGGAATGTTGTGAAATGTTCGGGAATAGTCTGGAACGTTCGGGAACATCTCGGAACATCCCAGATCTTTGTGTAACATTCCAGAACACTCTAGAATGTTGTGGAATGTTCTGGAACATTGTGGATCATTCGAAGCCTTTTCTGTATGGGTGGGGCTACCCATTGGTAGGGGTATATAATGCAAGATCCGTCGTGGGTTTGAACGTCAGTTCAATCTCATATCAACTCCCTAAGTTTCGTCTAACTCCGAAGAACCTATTCTCTATTCATCAGTGGCCCCGATATATTTCATAATTTTATTCATCTGTACAGAAGTGTGTTTTGCGGAACTGTGATGACGTAATGAACTCATTTAAAAAAAATGTGAATTTCCCACAAGAGTTTCAACTGCTCCCAACTATCTGGAGCCAGTGAGACTATGGCATTCTCAATTGGGGAATGAAGGTTGTGAGGCTGAAGATTGTGGGAAAGGAAGGAGATGGGGAAAAGGAAGGTGGAGAAGTACCTGGCTTTGAATTAGTATCATTTTTAAAACTGGCACTGGTGTGAAGAATTCAGACAAGTGATAAATTACATACAATTTAACAGAAAATGATTTATTTTTACTGTGTTAAATAAAGGGGCACTATTTGGTGTATCAGTCACATGCTTTGTTGAATCATTTCATTTTATAATTATATAAAACAGTAGGACGCTTCGGTCAATGATTTTCAATTTAGAAGAGAAAAATTTAGTATTTAAACAAAGGAAATTTGGCTACTATGGTTGCAGTAGGTAGAACAGGAATTTACCAACATTTACAGAGACATCTATTGACATGTCAACATAGTTCAAAATTAAACACACTGTTATTTTCAAATAATGGTGTGTTTTCACTTCGTTCCACAATCTTTCACAATCTAAAAATCGCTTAAAATACTATGTCTAGTTGACAAAACTTTACAAACTCACTTTTCCCTATATTCATCCCTTTCCCACTTCCTTCAGCCTGGCAACATACCTCAAAATATGGATGCCATCGTCCCACTTAACTCCAGACAAGAAATTAATTATTTAATTATTTTTTTTTAAATATTTGTGGACAGTTCAGAGCGAGCATTCTGATTCGTTATTCATAGTATTTTCCGAAAGCAGCCGCCATTTTCCGCGATATGTTAGCTTTTCCCGCGCTGTCAGATTGGGCTGCGCTTTTTCCCTTTTGGCGCTGTGTACGTACCCTCTCTCAGCGCACGCCAATCACCATTTGTACGCGAAGTAAAAAATATTATAATATTTTTATTTTTCTCCCGCCTGCGCCATTTTTCCATCGCCTTCAACGGGAAACGAAATAATGTTATTTGATAAAATATCATGGAGATACTGGAATGGAATGATTTTTGGCTTATATTTTCACAAATACGGAATAAGTAATGTGTTTGGATGGGTACCTATCTACCTGAACACATTTCAAAGTTCTCAAACAGAAACCTTAGTTTATTTAAAAATCGAAAAAAGATTAGTTACACTATTGGAATTTCAATGGAATTATGATTTTGAAATTCTAATTTCGGTTGTCTGTGCGTGAAATGTTATTTAGCCGCGCGTTAATATTTTAACGTTTTTTTGTTGTTTTAATTATGAGTGACATTTTCAAAATTGGAACTGATTGTTCAGGCAAGCGATAAAGTAGTACTAACATATAAGTTTTTTTTGGTTGTAATTATTTTTTTAATAATTCTATATTTGTGGGAAAACGTGCATTTTTTTGTTAAAATTATTGACAGATTTCGTGATTGTTATACTTAGACTTCAAAATATACTTTTTGTTATTTATTTTTGAGGTGTTATGCCGTGTTACCTCCTTCTTTAGCCAACGTTTCGGTCAGCACTACAGTGTCCATCACCAGGGCAGATGAGGCGCAACAGGGCATAACACCCCAAACATAAATAACAAAAACACTTTTGGCCGTGAAAACCTAAAATCATACCTCAAAACGTACTGTTTCACATATGGCGCTAATTTGATTATTTTAGAAAAAAGCACTTTTGCAAGTTATGTCTTAAAATATTAAAATGAATTAATTGTTTGCGACGTACATGCTATATGTCAGTATGAATATAAAGTTTTGTCCATAATAAAAATTCAAAGAGCAGATAACGAATTCTTAGTAAGGACGAGCAGTTTTGCAGAATTTGAACAATTCATCAAATATGAATTGTTCAACGTTTTTACCCAAAACTTGAATAGGACTTTCATAGAACTTGGGTAAAAAAGTTGAAATTTGACGTTCATCAGAAATGTAAATTTTGATCATCTCTCTAATTTATCAACGAAGATTATAATTATTATAAGAAAATTGACAATATTTGTTTTTGAAAGGCAACGATTCTAAAAATATTCGTAAAAACGTTCATCTTCATAAATCCAACAATTAAAATATCCCGTGATTTTTCAAGGGTCTGTGCTAGTTATAATACACCTAAGTTTCTCACTTATTTTGTGCTTAATATAATTTAGTCTGACAAAAAAATGTAGAGTAGTATTTCTAATCGAAACGTAGCTTAGCTAAGAGGCTTAAGCCGTGTTTTTTACATTAGCTCCTCACAGGAGGCCCTGAGAAAAAAAAATCCCTCAGGGCCTATGTGATCTTTCGGGAGGTTCCATACCAACTGAGAATAAAGTCAACTCAACACCACTTAAAAAGTCATTAAAAGCTATGAAAAAAAATATTTTAAATTAGCCATTAACCCCAACCTAACGTAACCTATTTAACCAATTTTTTATATATATTTTTCTATCACTCTAAAAAACTTATCTGAGATGGTTCTGGGTTGGTTTCATTCCGAGTTGTCCGGTCACCCTTTCGGGATGCTTTACAGAGGTCTTTTTAGGTAAAGGAAGGGGGGGGGGGAGTTCTGGGAAGGAATAATGTTGAGAGGGATAGGCAGAAATCTGTGGGTCAAAGTGTCCAGGAGTGACTGAAGACTGAATCCATCCCTCCCTTTGCGAAGCCGATGGGTCGATAGAGTTCGGCTGGAGAGATCTAGGTTAGGACACCTCAACCAAACTATCCCGATCCGGTCCACCTTGCAAAGGCAAAGCCAAGACCCAGACAAATTTCAACCCATGAACCCGTGCACTCCTGCTAAATCACCAAACGTAACAAACCATTTTTATGTCTCAAATTAAAAGCATTAATTTCAATCACGAGGTATTACTTTATTTATAATGATATCTGTAATGTACTGTTAATTCATTACAACGATTATCTAACTGATCTTAACGCCCGTTCTAAAGGATGTGTTGGAATCGCTCAGTGAAGATGTTTGCCTGTAGATCGCCTGTGGATCGCAAACGTTCGGGTATTACGCCCAAACGTCCGACAGTTATCTCTATCATGTACTACTACCGATGATACTTATTGAGACATCTTAAAGACAGCTGTTGAGAGACATTTAAACTACATACGGGTCGTTCTTCTTTTTAACCTACATAAAGTTGTCTCCACCAGTTAGTGGAGCAAATTCAACAGAATTACCAATATTTTTATTTTATAATTACTTTAAAATCTACTGTACTAATAGAAGTGCATTTCATATAAATCACAGTTGTCTTTTGCTACCTCGATTTGCTTGTATTCTATGTTACAAAAAAATGTAATGATGACACAAAACATAAAACTATTTTTAAACTCCAAAAGGTATATATAACCTCAAGTAACAGCTATTATTATTTTTAATTTATTTTAACCTGTCTCCTACAATTTTTATTGTCCTGTCACGTGGATTGTCATTCGAAATAGGTATAAACCCAGCTCGTGTTTGCCACCCCCGATAGGTATTTTAGGCCTCCTTCCCCCCTTGCTACAATTTACCCTCTGAGATCCAGAGAGATTCATTTATAGTAAAAACTAAATGTGTCAAAGTGGTGGAAATGTGACAGAGTGGTAAAAGTTATGTAGGTTAAAAAGAAGAACAACCCATATAGTTTTACAAACACTACATTATCACAATATGTCAAATAAGAAGAGTTGAAAAAATCGATAAGAGATACAAATTCCACAAAACTCAACCAATAAGTGTAGGAACCAGGAACTAAGTAGGTACTAGATGTAATATAAAAACGGTTTTCATACATCACGTAATACGTTATAACGGACTAGTTCGTGTTGTATTGGAGGCTTCCCTAATCATACATCTGACCCATTTGGCTACGAGGGTAGGTACCTACTGTCCGACCCTAGTTCACCTTCCCCTCCCCCCTCTCTCCAACGCGAGGCCTGCCAAATCAACCACCTAACGGTCAGAAGCAGCCCAACTAATAACCCAATCGGCAATAGTGTAATCCGATTTCTGACAAAAAAATCTTCCAATGAGTGGGTATGAAGTTATTTTTTCAACTATTAACGCATTGACGCATAAATGGAAATATTATTATCATATTAGTACACTAATTTCGGTTGTCGGTGCGTGCGTGCAAGATGTGAAGTATTCCCATAAGAATCTCAATTGCTAGTGTCTGGAGCTAGTGAGACTATGGCATCCCCGATCGGGATATGTTGTGAGGCTGAAGGTAAGCGGGGAGGGGACGGAGATGGGAAAGAGGAAGATGGGGAAGTACCTGGCTTTTCAGATCTAGCCATCAAACACGGTGGAGAAGGTAGATAGATTAGTTTAAGCCTGGGTCTCATCCAGGTAGTGCGAGTTCAATCCGTCAGGACATAAGCAACATTTTCCGCCTACTGTGGTGGTTGCATAAGATTTTCAAATTATTGTCGGGTTATTCGTAACCCAGGAATCATGTTACGCCGTAAGAATATATAGGAACCATTTGTTCTGAAACGTGTTGATATTTATAATTAAAATATTAGATAGAGCAAAGTTGCCAAAACTTTTTAAATTGTTCTCTAGACTTTATGTCCGGGTTAAATCTTCCCCACAGGAAAAATTTAACCCTTCCACACACTTTTCCACAAATGATCATCTAGTCAATCCACGCGATGTAATTGCATTGTATAAGTATAATAAATTCAAAACTATACAAGAACAACACGTCAACCTACCAGAGACCATATGGGAAAATACCTCACCGACTCCAGATATTTTCATATCAGAGGGTTCGGCTCAATAGAACTCCTAACTGAGGCGATAAATCCTACTGATCCCTCAATATAAATATATAAAAAATCTTTCGTAATCCTACATGTGTTTATTATGACTGATTTTTGCATCTTTATATAAAGATTCTTTGATAAATCTAATAAGCCTAAATTTTTAATTAAAGAGCTAGGTATAATGCCAGTAGCAGAAATAACAAATGGTAATATTTTTATAGTTCGAGAATGCCAAATTCTTTTAATCTCATTTCCTAAATCTGTATATTTTCTAATTTTTTCAGAAACAGATTTTTGAATATTACAGGAATTTGGAATAGCGACATCAATGATATAAGTTATTTTTTTAATTTTGTCATGTAAAACTATATCGGGTCTATTATGACGAATCGTTCTGTCTGTTAGTATAGTTTTATCATAATATATTTTATAAAATTCATTTTCTAAAAACGAATTTGGTTCGTATTCATAATATGGTACTACATTACGGCAGTCAATCAATTTATGTTTAATTACCAAACTTTGATGAATTATTTTTAAAACCTGATTGTGTCTAAAAGTATATTCGGAAGGCGCTAATATAGAACATCCCGATATAATATGTTCTATAGTTTCCGGAAAAGCCAAACATTTTCTACATAAATCATCAATTCGATTTCTATCTTTGATTACATACTTCCTATAATTTTTAGTATTAATGACTCTATCCTGAATGGCAAGCATAAATCCTTCTATTTCTGCGCTCAACAAACTATTATTATTATTGAAGAATTTATTATTGAATTGGTTAAAACGTCACTCCTATATCATGGTTTCAGTAAAAGTTCCGAGATGGTCAATTCGTAACATTTTTGTGTTCCGTATGTAACTTTTTCCATTTTGGTATTTTTTAATAAGGAAAAGAAAAAAGTTTCGTTAAGAAAATGATGATAAAATGGGTGGTTCTTAGACGAAGTATGGTACAGTTAAAAGGGATCGAATTGGATATCGACACCTTAGCTCAGTGGTCAGAGCACTCGCCCGGAAAGAGAGAGGTCCTGGGTTCGAGTCCTAGAGGAGCCAATATCTTTTTCTGATTTTACAGTTTCCAGATTTTCGATTGAGTTTCGCTCATAGTGACTTCGTTTAATTAATATATTACAATTAGAGGTTTTACTCATTAAGTTAAAAAAAAAATAATAATACTTTTTTAAACAGTTAATAAGGCGTGTAAAAAATGTGTGTTTTACAAAAACCAGCGAAAAAAATTGAAAAATACATATAGATTTTTTCCGGTCTTTAGTCATTAAACAGTAGTAAAATTAGCATTTATTTGAAATTGATAAAGATCATAACAAATCAGGTAGTTTGCATTAACAGTGATATTAATATTAAAAAGTTTTTTAAATATTAACATATTTTCTTCATATTCAATATTAAAACAAGAAATAAAACTCATAAATAAGAATAAACTAGCTGGTTGTCTACGCCTTACTGTAAACGTCCGGAATTTTAATAAAATTAAATATTTTGTATCGTCATTTCTTACAAATTATCAATCATTAAATTTAATAAGGATTAATTTATTTATCGCACAAGTTCTAGACACTAAATAGAACTAATAACCCCTAGAAGTATGACCTATATTAATTAAATGAGCGCTTTTGTTATTACCGTGACGATTCACGATTACGGTACCGTGACGGCACAAAAAAAGCCTAAAACGAATGTTATTTATCCTAATAATGCTGCAGCTCTTTCTTACACATTAAATAATAATCCCCAAAGATGAAAGAGACCATTTTTTTTTTCAGGGCCTCCTGTGCGGGGATAATGCAAAAAATCATCCTCTCTGCCTAACCCTCCGGAGAAACAACGTAATGGTTAGTCGGTTAAATGAAACAACTTGGGAGGCGGAAATGGGTACCGCCGCCCCGGGAACTTTCATTGGATAACCAACACCCCTGCCATAGGTCACCCCAAGTGGTTCGCTACGTTTGGTGATTTAGCAGGGGTTCATGGAGTGAGGTTTGTCTAGGTCTTGGAGGTGGATGACCAGGACACACTCAACCCCAGATTGCTACCCACCACTTAAACCCTTTTCCTTCCCAGAATTCTCCTTCCCTTCCTTTCCTTTTAAAAACCCTCCACACAGCATCCCCAAAGATGACACAGGCCCTGAGGGAAATTATTTTCCTCAGGGCCTCCTGTGTGGAGCTCATGCAAAAAAAAAACTAGTTTAGTTAACGAAATTTATTTACATTGTCAAGTAGTTTCCGAAAAAAAGTCTTACGTAGTACGGGCAAAAGTTAAAATAACAATTAAAACTTGTAAAGAAAGGCGTTTTATTTCATAAAAATAATAATTAAGAGTTAGGGTTGGAAATAATCGGTATAAATAGAGTCAACTTGGAATGTCAAGTTGACTCTATTTATACCGATTTTAGCAAGGCGTTCGATAAAGTTAATCATGAGATATTGCTAAATAAATTGCGTAAACTCGGTATAGGTGGTTCAGTATAGAAGTGGTTTAACAGTTACTTGATAAACAGATTACTGTCTGTTAAAATTGATGGTACATTTTCATACAAATTCACTGCTACGAGTGGTGGTGTTCCCCAGGGGTCACATTTAGGTCCAATTCTGTTTTTATTATTTGTTAATGATGTGTTATATATTTTCAATGATGTTCAAGTATTAATGTTTGCAGACGACCAGAAATTTTTCAAAGCAATCAGAAACATTAATGATTGCCATATATTGTCAAATAACTTGTTGAGATTTATTATATGGTGTCATGATAACCGCTTGCAACTTAACATATGCAAATGTCAAATTATGAGGTTTTATCGAATAAAGAATCCAATATTAGTCGATTATTCCATTAACAATATGTCGTTAGTATCTGTCTCGGAAATTAATGACTTGTATTTGGTTTGACATGAAACTCAACTTTATCAAGCATATAGAAATAATAACCAATAAAGCTTTGAAAATGTTGGCATTTATTTTAAGGGTATCTAGTGATTTCAATAATGTCAATACTGTAAAAACATTATATATATCACTAGTAAGGAGTAAAATAGAATATAATTCCACGGTTTGGTCCCCAAATTATGAGGTTCATTCATATGTGATTGAAAGAATTCAAAATAAATTTTTAAGATATGTAAATTTTAAAATGGGCATTCCTAGAGAATGCCTAAATTACGATAATGTACTTTGTCCATTAAATTTAATAAAATTATCTGATCGTAGAATCATTTCCGAATTACTTGTTTATATAAAATCGTAAAGTCATGTATTTTAGCACTTTTTTATTATTTGATATATTTTCAGGGCAGCCAGCTAGCTATGCTGAAGATGAAATAAACATTATATATTTACAATATTACATGAGCGGCATTAAGATACATTTTCTTCTTAACTGTTTCACACGAAACACATAGTAAATAAATTATCCCAAATTATAAAAAAAATTGACTTAGAAACTAAACAGCCTACAAAAGACATTTAAATTTAATATTAAATCTTTTACTAAAGCGTATTTTTCAATATAACTAATTTTTCTTCGCAAGCCTTTAATCGAGGTTTTCAACGTGGCCTGTAATGCCCTTTTGCGGGCGTTTGAGACTTTCAGGGGGGCAATAGAAGACCCGGAGAAAATTCGGGGGCATTGAGATGGCACATTGAGGACGTGGGCAGTTAAAAAATATAGTCTAAAAAAAACAAAAAACGTGCTTTTTTGTCTTTTTTAAATCACATTTTTTATGCCGCGACAGTAAAAAAAATTGGGAAAAAATATATTCTCAAAGGTGGGCAAAGTAAGGTTGAGAATCTAGGTTAGGTTAACCCGTCAGGCTAATGTCTTATAGAAATCGTTGTCTCACTTACCATCATAGTGAGAAATACGATTATTATTCTGACTCTTGATATGAACCGTCACAAGTATATGATTCACTTGATCGTGTCATGTCTTCCTCGGGCGTCCCCGAGTTCTTCTACCATGGTTATGGTTTGTTTGCAAATAAACAGATGGCGGTGGTTATAAAGGTTGAGTTTCCATCCAGTAGATGGTAACTCAACTCAAGTGTTTCGTTAGCCACAGCAATGCGTGGCCAAGTTAGCTAATGTATATTATTAACTTTATCGTCAACTCACTTTTTGTCGTTTCACGTAAAAATAATTACCAAAGTTTCATAATTTTTTTTAATTGCGGCGGAAAACTTTTGGTACATAAAGGGGTGTCTTTTAATTATTTTGTGGTAATTTTTTGATATTAATATAAAGCTTGGTATTTTCTCTTTCTAACACCGTTTAGATCATATTTCTAACCATTATAGTTAGGGAGACACAACTATTTCAACGAGGAGTTAACATACATAATCCTTGTTGCTAACGTTCTAGAACAGGACATGGCCAGAACGTCCAGTCTGCAAATAAATAAAAAAAAAATTTTAAATTAATATTTCCAACAATCGATATAAAATACTATGTAGGTAGGTATATTATGTACCTTGAAGGATAAAATTAATAAAATTATGTTCGGTATGCCAAATGAATCATTGACTATCACGACGTTGAACAAAACTTGTACATAAAAAACTGGTTTTCTGCGTCTCAGATAATTAAATGAGGATGAATATTGCCATTCCTTAACAGAAATAGACATAATTTGTGTAATTATTTAAATAAAAGTAATAACTAATAACTTTGAACACCTCTCATATACTTAGATAGGACATCTCCGACAAGATTAAGATGAATGACCACGCCACCTTTTTCATACACAACTTAAATTTGAACTTAAAATGAAAATAACCAAACAATTTGAGTAATATTTTTACATCAAAAGGTAAAGCAAATAAATATCTAGTACGGACAGAGGCAGCTCTATTGGTTCAGAAGTGGAAGGTCATTTGAAAAATATTTGTGACTATTTTTTAAAATTATTTTATATTCCTCCCGTTTCCACCGTCCCGCGAACCTCCCTCCCGAGTTCCCCTCCCCCCTCCCGCATTCCATACATTCAATTTTCAAACAGCTCGCCTGCCATTGCATTTTTTAATACAAATTTCATAATGTCAGACCTCACCAGTATATATAGAAACCTTCGCTGGCGTGATCACAACAACTCACCAAAGTTTCATCGCAATCGGATGAATGGTTAGCAACGCATAATTTCATGACGTCAGAGCTCTATTTTATATATAGAAACCATCGCGGGCATGCACACATAAAATCCTCAAAGTTTAATTGTAATCGGATAAATTTATTTATTTATTTTATCAGGTTCTCCATAAAACAGTTATACACCAGAATATTATGGGGAAGATTACAAAATTTAAAGAAATAAAAATGTAAGGGGGCAGTTTCACTATCTTGTGACGTATGTCAGAAGATAATTACTGAATTCTCTGTAGGTGACGTTGAAGATGTCGATGTTTAATACAGATTCATTTAGCAGTTGAATTGCTCTGTTTAATGGTGCATTTTGATAAATGGTTAATAACGCATCATTTCATGATGCCAGAACTCACTATTTTAAATAGAAACCCTCGCGGGCATGCGCACATCAAATCCCCAAAGTTTCACCGCAATCGGATGAATGGTTAGCAACGCACATATATATACACCTCGTTTATATACACCCAAGTAAGCATATTTTAATTTTTATATACATGAACGTTTTATAATTTTGAGAGGTCTTTGTCCCATTGACCCAAGGAAACAGCCTCCCCTGAGGCTGTGAATAACGTGAATAAACGGATCTGTGCTATCTTATTTGTTTGTGTTTTAATTATTTATAAAATACAGGCCATTAAAGAATTCGATTTCTTCATGATACACTTTTAAGAAACCAAAGTTTTCAAGCGCAATTTTGGTAATTTTTTAAAAATTATTTTTACATGAAATGACAAAAAGTGAGTTGACGATAACGTTAATAATACATTTGCCCAAAACAAAATATGTGTTTTCATTAAAACACAAATATCTTTGTACACATCACTTTTATTTAATATACATTCAACATGTTTCGTGAACGATGCTCGAAACATGTTGAGTGTATATCAAATAAAAGTGATGTGTACAAAGATATTTGTGTTTTAATAAAATAAATAATGCCATCACAAAGTAAAACCCTTAATGAAGAAGTTTTCTTCGAAAAAAAAAAGAAATATGTGTGTTTTAATTTTTTGGTCGTTATTAGTAATTTTATTTAATTTATAGACAATAATATCAAAATACAGAGGCAATATCCATTTTTAAAACTTTTTATGTTTGCATTAAAAAAAATTATATTTAAAAAATTATTGAATTTTTTCGAATTATAAATCGAATTAGGTACATCACATTTAAAAAACATTTTTAATTTTCGGATGCGTTCAGAAATAATCCAGTTATTTGAATTTCATTGTGAGGCGAAAATATTTTGACCTTTTGACAAAATAGGCCCGAGGCCTGACGGGTTAAGGCCTGCCAACTAAATTCTGCGCGAAAGGGACGGAGAGTACCACGTGTTAACGTATACAGGACTGGCCTAGTGTATAAACTTAGAAATCGCCTGGTAGAAATCTCTCAACTACGTCATGTTATAGCGAGTATACTAAATAATGTTGTAATATAAAATGTGATGATGAACATATTATAGTATTGAAATTTAAAGTTTAAACTAAGATTAGCCCTGTAAAAATGTCTTTACATTATTCGCATCAAGAGTTGGTACATATATTAAAACTCACATTTACGGAAATGTTCAAAAGAAACTTAATCAAATAACTAGGTACAAATTGTCGTAATAATTATTTGACGTTTTACTTTTAACATCAATTATTAACATTTAGTTTTGCCTTCCAGAGGCAAAATTCATAAAATGTAGAACAATAATGAAACTAAAACTAAAATAAATTAAATAGAAATTCACATAAACAATCTAATGTGTTCGCTACTTGATTTGGATCACTGCACTAAATAAAATAAAGATCGTGTAAAATCTAAAGGTTACTCCTTCTGCGAATATCTATGTCACTTGGTATTTTTATATCATCTGAATATTGCTCTTCTATTGCTGTATCTTCATCATCTGGTGTCACGTCTTCGTAATTTTGATTGACATCATAATCATTCTCTGGATCAAACCGCGATTCAAGTTTATAATTAGCTTTTGGTGTTTGTTTTTTGTTCTGATCCTCAGGTCGTCTGGACTCGTCCGTTGGCCTTGTCCTTTTTGATTGTGGAGGAATTTTACCTGGATTAAGATTGAGAGGTTTTCGCGTTGTTCCAATCGTGGTTGCTATCCGATTTACATTTGATTTTGAAGTAGTTGTTGGAAGTTTAGGTTTGCGCGTTGTCTTCGAAATTTCTTCTTGTTCTTCATCGTCATCTTCAAAAAGCCGCAAGTGCTCCAAATGGATTATTTTTGCTAGTTTCTCTGGCGGCACACCGCTGCAGTAATTTCTCCCGTTGAACGTGATCAAAGCCAGCGATGGTACAGTGTCCAAAGGGAAGACCACTTTGTATAGGATTAACCTATTGTGAACAATATTTTCGTACACTACTTTTGGATCATCCAGTAATTCTATATGTCCTTCATATTCTAAAGACGGCGGCGGCATCTTCAATGACAAAACAACGGATAACTTTAAAATTTCGTCAACATCGGCGCTCGGTATTCTCACCTTACCGAACCACCGCATGTTATCATCTTGCACATAAGTAAACACGTCTTTGCAAGGAGTTTTGAAAGCTACTTGTTCAGATGCTATTATCACAGAAAATATCACAAGAATTGCACTCCCCCTGGTACAGATCTCCATGGTTAATCGATGGAATCAATCACAAAAAATCACTTTTAAAAAAATGCAAAATTTTGGTTGATGCAAATGATGACCATCTGCCTGCACGGATTAATAAAAACTCAGGAAAAACTTGTTTTGGCATAAGCTACGATCTTATGGACCACCACCAAACTAGTAATCATGATCAGATGAGTAAAAGCGGTTTAAAGATAATTTGTACTGCGTCGGTAAACTGGTTTGAAACTCCTTCTATCAAAGGTCGTAAGGTCGGACATATTATAAAATTAATTGAGATTTTTTATTAAATTTGGTAAAGTTTTTGTACAGAAGATTTCCGGATGCTGATTGTTGGTATTAGTGTTTCGATGAAGTAAGTAGAAGAGTAATGTTTTTCTGATGAATTATGAAGTAAAAAAAATTATTTCTTCAAACTTCGCAAATTCACTTTGTGGCGTCATTAAAATAAAAAAAAACTGTTCGAATTCTTGGAGATATTAAATATTTAAGAACGTACGTTTCGTAAGAATGTATTAACGTATTTCTAGTATTTTTTCGTTTGATTTAAAAGCATTTTTTATTCAAAATTAATAGATTACTTAGTTGTAAATACATTTATTGTTTGTAAAAAACCGACATGTTTCTTAAGCAATGCTCACTTCCTCCAGGGTTTACTTAAAATTAATTACGATAATAGACATAGACTTGAGAGGAACGCTTGCGCGGCCCTTTACGGCCTGTTTCATACAAATCTTAAATTTGGTTTTGAGATCAAAATACCCAACCAAATTGAAAAATTATTTTTGTAATCAAAATGATTATTAAATTTCTAGTATGGATATGAGCTATTTTATTTATTTTTGCCTTAAATTATAAGATATAGGCCATTAAAAATTTTAGGGTTTCATGATTTTAGAGGTTGGGCAATTATTTGTGAGTAAATGAAAAACAATAAAAAAAACAATTTTACTAAACTTGTCATAGAAACAAAATTAAGTTTAAAATTTACGAAAAAAAATCATTTTAATCGGTGTAATTTTAAAATACAAATTATCTTTTTACGGCGGAACAAAAATTTGTCATTTATACATTAAAATTACTACCCACAAATAATTGTCCAAGTTGCCTCTGAAATCATGATACACTTAAATATTTAATAGCCTATACCATATAATTTAAAGCAAAAATAAATAAAGTAGCTCATATACGTACTAGATATTTGATAAACTTTTTGATTACAAAAATAATATAGAAATAGTATACTAGAAATTTAATAATCATTTTGATTACAAAAATAATTTTTCAATTTGGTTGGGTATTTTGATCTCAAAACCAAATTTAAGATTTGTATGAAACAGGCCGAAATGGGCGGCGCATACGTTCCTCTTAAAGGTTTTAATGAATAGGCGTGAGTGGGAAGGGGGGGGGGGGGGGGGGGGGGTAATATGGCATATTTTACAAAGGGAACAAGTTAATTAACTGGTCATTTCAAAATATTTTTTGATTATTTATAATATTTTAATTAATATTTACGCACTTTCTAATTTCTAAGATTTCCAATTCGTCAAAATAAACACTATTAAAATTACAATGTAGTAACTCGATTCCGTTATTAGAGTCAAAAGTGTGATTCGTCTCCAACAAATGATTCGTTTTCAAACTCATTGTAGGTTTCGAAGAAAACGAGGAATTTTACGTTCATCGTTCGCCATACTGCAGCACCAACCTCATCTCCTGAATGGCATAAGCAAAATTTTTCTTGTGAATAATTTGTTATAATTCGGTATAATACATTGTAAAAATTTGTAGCACTAATCATCTCAATCTCAGGAAAGTTGAGTTTATAATGTTTTTTCTATATTTATTAAATGCGATATAAAAAAAAATTGAAGAAGTAAACGTTTTAAAACTGGAAACTAAGATGTTAAAATGTTATTAAATGTGGTGAGCTTTTAGAAGTTGATAATTTAACAATAAATAAAATTTACATATTTACTGGTCTCTTCGGCGAAGTCATTGGTTTTAATGGAATTCGAAATCATAAAAATACAAATATAATAAAAATAAATAATTAATAAAAAAAGTGCAATACGTTACGCTTTACACGATTGACAATCTTTAACAAACCTTTAACAAATTTTTAACAATTTTTAACGAATTTAATTAATCCAAATACTTTTTTCGGCATTCCCCAAGAACGTGTACTTGGACCTAAACTATTGTTGGTATACACAAAAATTATTTGCCGGTGATTCCTTTAGCCTTACTTTAGACAAAGGCGAGGCTTAAAATATACAAAAACAAGTTTTGAAATTTACTAACGAATTTTAATGTAGTCGAAATACAATCTCTTAAAACTCCATGCGAAAAAACCAGCTTAAAATGAAAAAACTTTTGCTTTGAATCAAATTTACGGTGATCTTCCAAAAATAAATATGTACAGAAAACACTAACATCCTAACCACAAACGTTCTATAAACCTATGAATAAAGTGGAATAGAATGGGTTAAATTCTTTCAAATTATGAAAGACTAGCTGGTACCCGGCATGCGTTGCCATGCCATTTAATAAATAAATTGTTTTCTCCTGCGTGTTCTTTCCCATTCGTCCCGTTCCCCTTCCGCCTCCCCTTCCTCTCCCGCGTCCTCTTCCCCTCTCGCGTTCCCACTCCGCCTCTTCCACCTTCCCTCCCCCCACTCCACTACCCCTTTCCCCGTCCCGCGAACCCCCCTCCCAAGCTCCCCTCGACCCTCCTAGGTTCCCCTCCCAGATTCCCCTCCCCCTCCCGGGTTTCCCTCCTCCCCCTCCCGCGAGTCCCCCTCCCGCATTTCATGCATTCTTTCCCGGTACATTCAGTTTTCAAACAGCTCGAATGCCACCTTTTGCATATTTCATAATGCCAGAGCTCACCAGTAGTAAAATCCAATTAGGTGCAGTCGTTCGTAAGTCATGCGCGTAAATACATTTCGGCGATTCATTTTTTAGAGATAAATAGTAACTACGATGCCCGAATTAAAAAAAATATATATCAACATGGTTTTCACGGCAACGATTTGTTTTGCTTTTCTTCTGACGTTAGCAATAACTCGAAATTTCCGACAGAAAACGTAAAATAAATATAATATATTAATATTTATAATTTCGTAACGCCAGAACTTACCATTATTTATAGCCTATATTACTCGCATATAATGTAGCTTTCTATTGGTGAAAAAAATTCTAAGATCGGTTTATTAGTTTATGCGTGAAAGCGTAACAAACAAACACACGCAGTTTCGCATTCATAATATTAGCATAGATTTAGAATTTTAGGGTAGGTACTTTCTATTACATAATTCAATTTTACAAAATTCTGACACAGGCATTTAAATACAATAGCGAGTTCCCGGCATATGCTATGCCACTCAATAAAGAAAAAAATTCGCTCTACTAACCCTTTCCCATTCGTCCTAGATGATGCCAGAACTCACTATACACGTATAGAAACCATTGCGGGCTTGCACACATCAAATCCCCAAAGTTTTATCGCAATCGGATGAACGGTTTAGCAACGCAAAACATCTCGCACACATAGACAGAAACAAACACATTTTCTATAGATCAGTAATTTTAATATTAAAAATGTCAGTTGAGCATTTTTAAATTTTTTTAAAGAAAACATTAAAAAAATTTGAATTTAATTTTTTTTTTTGTAATTTCTAATAATACCATATATTTAAGCGTATTTCACCACCTTTCAAAACCAGTATTTAGTTTTTGGATACGTTTACAAATATTCCATTTATTTGAATTTTTATTGCAAAGTCGATATATATCGAAACATTTATACCTTTTGACAAAATACGCCAAATTTTTGAGGGGTTAAGCCTTGAGCTTTAAACTTAAGCTTTGAGCTTTAAGCTTTGAGCTTCAAACTTTGATATTTAAGCTTTGAGCTTCAAGTTTTGAGCTTTAAGCTTTGTGACTTTGCAATACTTAAAATTCAATATCAAATCTTAAAGTTCAAAGCTTAAATAACACGTAAAGCTTAACGTTGAATGCATAAAGTTCAAAGCTTGAAGCTCAAAATTAAAGCTCAAAGCTTAAAGTTCAAAGCTTAAAGCTAAAACTCAAAGCACAAAGCACGGCTTACGTTGCAATGCAAAGAAATCAATTGATTCTCCTTGAATGTCCTTTCCCGTGCGTCCCCGTTCATCTCCCGAGTCCCCTTTCCCTTTCACGTTTCCCTTCTACCTTCCCCGCCTTCCCATCCCTCGTTTTCCCACCCACGTATCCCACCTCCCCCTCCCCCCTGCCTTTCCTCCTTGCCGCTAAAATATATGTAATAAGCACATTTTCGTTAATTCAAATTTAATAACGCAAGAACTTGCCTTTATCCTTTGCGGGCGTGCGCACAACAAATCACCAAAGTTTCATCGCAATCGGATGAACGGTATGGCAGCGCATAAAATACGAACAAACAAATTTTAATTTTTATATATAAGATAGGAAAGATTTGATTGTTTGTTGGTGTCCTCTCGTACGGTCCGTACCCCAGTGACGCTTACATCGTATAATACTTACAATTTTTAAACTCGTGATATCTTTCAGATGGGATGTCCGAATTGAATAATTCAAAAAGTAATATAAAGGCATTGAAGCAGTCTCGAATATAAAAGAATTTATTTTGATAAAAATTAATACGAAGATACAAATAAAGAGTATTTTCTAGCGGCGGCATTTCAATTAAATTTTTAAAATAAAAGAACACTTATTGTGGCGTAACTATAATAGTTAGACATATGCTGTCGCGACACTTTTTGTAGATAATGATGTGTTCTGCAAAGTCGTAGTACATTATTTTATTCTATCATCAATGGTTTTTGCAGCGCACGCGATGTAAAGAATATTTTAGGTAATTTTTTTACACCTTGGGTTACATTATTGGAGTTTTAGTAAGGATCGCTAATTTTTTTAAAATTATAATATAGCCTATGTTACCCGGGAATAGTGTAGCTTCCCAACAGTGAAAGAATTTTTCAAATCGGTTCAGTAGTTTCGGAGCCTATTCGATGCAAACAAACAAACAAACAAACAAACAAACAAACAAACAAACAAACAATCAAATCTTTCCTCTTTATAATATTAGTATAGATGAGGAAGAAACAGCAATAACATATAATAAGGAACTCCAGTGAAAAATATTATGGCTTTAAAAAAATATGTTCATATAGACCAATATACGCTGATTCTGAATATATAAGTTTTATTACATAATATTTAACATAGAGTTTTTAAAAAAATATTAAAAAGTCCATTTTAAAACGTGTCATTAAAACACCCTGTCAAGTTGGTATTGCTGGATTTTGGCGGCGTGACGTCACCGCACCGCGTCACCTGGGTCAAAGTTGTATAGAAATCAATAGAAATGTAAGACGCAAGCCGTTCGACATTCCGTGTTATTGGTTTATAGAGAATTGGACCTACAATAGTTTTTGTTTTTATTGAAACATTATTTAGGCCTAAATAATTCAGTATCAAAAATAAAGTATCTCTATTAGTTTATCTATATTATTTAAAATATTCAAAAACTTTAACGTATCGTATTGCCCAGTAATGTCTATGAAAACGCTCCAATGCTGAAATTCAAAATGGCGGGAGTCGAACAGCTGATTCCAGTTCCCTACAAAATTCATACTTTGGTTGGTCATGATGACGTCACACTAGATTCGGTGGTTTTCGGGGATCTTGAAAAATTAAAACTTTGACATTTATTTTAACTATTAAAACTAACTATAAAAATAAAAATAAATATGCTGTTATTTAAGTCAGAAGGTCTTAAAATTATTCATAAAAAAAAATAAAAAAAATTGGACTGGAGTTCTCTATTGGAATACATGTCAAAAAACGAAGGCGATAAATCGCAAACTAATGATCTAACCATGACCATTTCCTAGAGGGAAAGGCTAGAGACAAGATAATGTGTCAAAAATCCATGTTGGCATGTACTGCTTGCTTCTTTCACATTCATGCAACGTCTCATGAATAATCCTCTGTTATTCTGAATCTTGAAAAGATCCGACTCAGTATTCGAGCTACTGTGTCATGTCTTCCCGGGCATGTTCGCCTTCTTTTTGGGTCTACTTGCGCTGCTCCATTCCACCATTTTATAATTTAATAAAAGTCAGATATTTAATGCTGCTTTTATTTAGTTTATTTTAATATAAGAGTATCCTACTTGCAAACAATATAAAATAAAGTAAAATGGGATATACAAGTTTCGCGGAGAAATAAATAAATTATTTATTTCTCGTCGTACACTAAAAGCGTGGTCTAATACATAAGGAGCCTTTTTTGTTTCTCGATAAATAAATAAAATTATTTTTAAACAATATTTCCATCAACATTCAAATCATTATTTTGAAAAAAAAAGTGATTCTGTAAACAGTGGATACGGTAATAAAAACATACATCGTTTAGCAATGGTCTATTAAATTAGGAGCCTTGTTTTGTTTCTTGATAGTTAAATAAAATTATTCAATTTTTTATGAGAAAAACTCTCTTTTATAACTTTTGAAGGTTATTCCCATCAACGTAATATATCATTGAAGAAGAAGATAACACTTATAATCTAAATAATAAATAATCGTCCCGGTTAGACGAGAGGTCTGGGCTCGAGTCCCAGTTGCGACCATTGTCTTTTTCTATTTTTCTGTGTCTTGTTTTCTTTCATATTTTCATTTAGATTATAAGTGTTATCTTCTTCTTCAAAAATAAAATTATATTTAAACAATATTTCGATTAACATTCAAATAAAAAATTCCGAAAAAAATATTGATTCTCTAAACAGTAGACACGGTAATAAAAAGATACAACGTTTATCACATTGGGTTAGTGAAAAATTCATCGATTTTTTTTTCTACTTCTTTACAATTGCAAAATTTGGTTGATGTTTCAAATAGTAATGTGTTTGACGATGCTCAGCCATTAACTTGTAAGCCCGTACGAATGTCAAGAAAACCTGCATATTTTTCACTCTCTTTTTTATCTCGAAATGCTTCATCTTCTTCAAGTTGTCCGTTTGATTTCACAGGATCATTTTCATCATAATTTTCGATATCGTCGGACGGTTCTTTCTGAACCGATTCTTCAGTGTGTTTACTTTGTTGTCGTTTCGGTTTTTCAATCAAGTAATCACTATAAACCAAATATTCATCTTTAGGTTGATTATTGACGTTAGGTATAACTAAGGGGCTTTTTTTGTTAGGTCTCACGTGATGAGCTAAAACTGTTGTTTCTGGTCTCCTAGAAGTTCTCTGTTTGTTGGGTCTGTCGTTCGGTCTCACAATTTTTTCTTGTCCCATGTTTTGAAATATTCCAGTGTACTCATCATCTAAATCGTAGTGAGCTGATACTGTTGTTTCTGGTCTCCTAGAAGTTCTCTGTTTGTTGGGTCTGTCGTTCGGTCTCACAATTTTTTCTTGTCCCATGTTTTGAAATATTCCAGTGTACTCATCATCTAAATCGTAGTGAGCTGATACTGTTGTTTCTGGTCTCCTAGAAGTTCTCTGTTTGTTGGGTCTTTTGCTAGTTCTCATAATATTTTCTTGTCCCATGTTTTGAAATATTCCAGTGTACTCATCATCTGAACCGTAGTGAGCTGACACTGTTGTTTCTGGTCTCCTAGAAGTTCTCTGTTCGACGGGTCTCTTGTTCAATATATTTTCTTGTTCCATGTTTTTAAATATTTCACTGTACATTTCATCTAATTCGTAGTGAGGTGATGCTGTAGTTACTGGTTTCTCAGAAGTTCTTTGTGTACCTGTTCGCCGAGTAGTGGTTGATCTCCTGGTACTTGGTTTTTTTTGGCGCGTTGGAGCACGAGCAGTACTTGATTTTCTCGTTGTGGCTTCATCTACGCTTCTCAATTGATTTTTATGTTCCAATCGGATGATTGTCGCGTATTTCTTCGGTTTAACACCCTCGCAATAATTCTGCCCGTTGAATGTAATCGAAACCACGGAAGGTATTTCAACTTTCAGAGGAAAGGTCACTGTGTAGGTGATTTTCCTTCCATTTATGATATTTTGAAAGACTGTTATGAGATCATCCTTTAAAGTAATGTATCCTTGAAAGGTACTTGGTAACGGTCTTTTCAGAGACATTACAACTTCTAAGTTTAAATCGTTTTCGATATTAGTAGTTGGAAGTACGACTGTACCAACCCAAGTTAATCTCTCCTGGTCATAACTAAACACTTTTGGACAAGGAGATATCAAATCCTGTTGTTCAGACACTTGTATCACAGACATAATCGCAAGAACTGCACACAATTGGGTAAAAACTTTCATGATTATAGAAAGAACTGCCCAAGTTCACTAATAATTTTTCAATTAATTGTTGAAATTGTATTGTTTTCCTTACGAAACTCTCACTGAATCGAAACCATCGCTAAGTGTCGACCATATAACAGCACGATCTTTGCCTCACTCAACGAAAACAAGAAAAACATGTTGGTTATGAAGTTTAACCTCTTCGACACCGGGCTACAAATATTTTTCCTTTCCATATTATTTATTTAAAATAATTACAGTTAAAACCAATAAAAACAATATTTTTTCGTCTTAAAGTTTTTTGCCTTTGCCCAGTTTACAAGAGGAGAGGACATCAAAACAATAATTGTGTGACTCTTAAAAGTAAGTTTTCTTATCTGTTGAATTGTGGTAAACTTAATTTTCATTATTTTGCCGAGTGACATAATAATTAAAGTATGTAAGTATATAATGAGATATAAAAATAACGCATTGTAATGTAACGCACGGTTTGATTATTATCTCTCTGAAAAAATTCGAATGGTAGAACGATGAACCTAGAAGATTTTGAATTTTTTTCGGCGTGCCCCAGGGGCCACAACTTGGACCGTTATTGTTTTTAATGAACCCTTATAATATAAGCATAAAAATTAGATAAAATTTGTATGTCTGTGTTACCACTTAACGTTCCAAACGAGAGGCCCAACAAAATACGAAAAAAAAAAAATTACGCAAAGTAAGACGTTTTTTCCAAATAAACGTCGATGCAATAATGGATTAAAAAAATATATTTATTCGTATAGAACACTATAACATCTTAAGACTAACCAAGATCTTTAATGGGTTAAATTTAAAACATGATATGGTTGACACTTTAACCTATGGAAGTACTTTAAAAAAACTGGTTTCCTTAACCTCTTAGACCTCGGGCATATTTTATTAGAAGGTCAAAATATTTCCGCTTGTTTAGCTTACTATTTGTACTTTATGCTGAATTCAATGATAAGTTTAATTTTTTATTTCATATGAATTAATTTTCTTTTCTATGTAGATTCTGTATCCACATTTCAAATAATTGTAATTTCGGCGTTAATTCATAATAAATAAATAAATCTCTACTACGCCTAGTCTTACAGCATATCCCTATTGAAGATGTCATTGTGTGGAGCAGTTGGGACTCTTGTATTCATATTAAAAAATTAATTCCCTAATTTTTGATTATTTGATGACGTCATGCCTTCTCGGGTCTTTTTCTACTTATTTTTAGCTCATCATCAAAATATCTGTAGATTAACTTATTCAAAAAAATAAAAATACCCTTAACTTGTTAACAAGTTTGACTTGACCGGTCAGTTACTAAGTTGGCATCGCGTTTGGGTCCGACTCAGGCATCGCATTTTCGATTGTAATTAAAAAAAGGATTTAATATTCTAATTAAATGAAGACATTATGAGCGAAACTCAATCGAAAATCTGGAAACAGAAAAATCAGAAAAAGATATTGGCACCTCTGGGACTCGAACCCAGGGCCTCCCTACTTTCCGGGTTGGGAAAAAGAAAAATGAAGATAATATGGGTGGTTCTTAGTCGAAGTATGGTACAGTTAAAAGTGACCGAATTGGATATCGACACCTTAGCTCAGTGGATAAGAGCCCCAACCCGGAAAGTAGGGAGGCCCTGGGTTCGAGTCCCAGAGGTGCCAATATCTTTTTCTGATTTTTCTGTTTCCAGATTTTCGATTGAGTTTCGCTCATAATGTCTTCATTTAATTAAAATATTACAGTTTGAGGTTTTACTCATTAAGTTAAAAATAATAAATAATAATAATGATTTAATATTCATTGATTTCATCTGACTTGCTAACATATATATATATATATATATATATATATAATACTAGCTGGGTTACCGTTCGAGAGTGTTCTGGAATGTTTCACAATTTATTTTATTTATTTATAGCGGACCCGACAGACGTTGTCCTGTACACAACTGTCGGGACAAACTAAAATTAAAATATAATAAAATTGAATATTCGATACTGCGATGGTAGCGCAGTCTGCCGGATCCAATGTAAACATTCCAAAATCAACAACTCCTTAGAAATAAAAAATAAATAATTAAAAGAACATTTTCCAGTGTACCAAATTGTGAATCTAAACCATTCTCGAATCCCCTTGAACCCACACAAAAAAATTCATAAAAATCGGTCCAGCCGTTTAGGAGGAGTTCAGTGACATACACATGGACAGAAGAAATATATATATTAAGATTATTTTATATACCGGTAGGTTGTAGGAAACCATACTGTATATGGTTTATCATATCTAGCTGAGGTCCCCGCCGTTGCCCGAAAAGTTTTTTTGTTGGAAACCAAATGCAAATAGTGACCCTTATTTTGAAGGTCCAGTGTGCCAAATTTCATCATTCTCGGAATAAAAATGTATTTGGGTTGGATTGGGATGAAACATTGGTCATTTGATGAGCGTATGCCCGCTATGGTTTTTATATGTAATGGTGATCTCTGGCGTTAAGAAATTTGTATAAAGAGGGGGGAGGTGGGAAAAAGGAGGGGGGAAGGCGGGGGAGGTGGAAGGCGAACGCGAGAGGGGGTGGGAAATGCGGGGGGGGGGAGGGGTTCGAGGGATGGGTGGAAGCGGAAGAGAGGAGAGGGGAAGGTCGTGAAGGTGAAGGCTGAACGCGAGAGGGGAAGGGGAGACGGAAGGGGAACGAGGGCGAATGGGAAAGGACATTCATGGATGAACAATTTCTTGCAACGCATGTGGAAACACGATAGTACTTAAAAAGTTTATTTATAGTAATACTATCGCTTATTACGCAGTTGATAATTTTGAAAATAAAATGAGATCGGATTTTTTCCGACGATTTTCTAAAGAAAAAGTTCAATTTCATCGTTCGAGTTATAGAATGAGGCAATTGCCTCATTCTAATCCTAGCATCCTAGCAAACTCCTTTGAGAATCGATGTTGAACGGACTCAATGCGACGAAATAGACAGTATAAAAAGGAGACCAAACAACACAAGCGTATTCAAGATGAGGGCGAACCAAGGAAGAGAGTTCTTAGGTATTTATGTTTTTGAAGTCAGAAGTAATTCTAGTGATGAAACCAAGTAGTTTGAGAGATTTATTAATAATCACATTTATATGTTCCGGAAAAGAAGCTTGCTATCTAGAAATACAATAAGGTCTTTGATAGATGAACAGTTTTTAAGCAAATATTATTTAATTTGTATCCGTTTTTTGGCTTTGTAGAAGGATATAATTTTGCACTTTTTGACATTTAGTTCCAAGCAATTACTTTTACAGTAATCATTGAATGGGTCAATATGTAGAATATTGATTCATATGGTTATTATCATTCACTATTAACATATATTAATGTACAATTATACATGTACGAATAATAAAAGCTGCATGGTTGAAATCCCCGTTTGTAAGGAATACCCAAGACGTGTGTTTTTAGTATGACTTGTATCACCAAGAATATAGGTAATTTTCATAAAAATCGCCTGACAAATTGAGTCTAGAGATTTTAGCGCGTAGGTTTTTATTTATTTTATGAATCACTTTATACGAAAACAAAGTTCATCAAGGGAAATTCACAGTTTCTTGTAATACGCGTTCAAACATTTCCGATGGAATTTTTTTTTTTTAAGTATTTTATTTATATTTTTTATAAAATACCTAATTTCCTATTTTATTTTAATTTTACTTGTTAAACGACAGGAAAAACTTGAATTTATCCAATGCGGTGTTCATGCGTAATTTAAACAGATTCGTTGTAAAGATTCATCGAAAAATGCATGTGTTTTATTTTGTGAAGTTCAGGCAATATTTTTTCCGATCATAATGCAACTAACTTTATTTTTCATTTTATGCATTAAAATCACACCTCAAAGGGGTTTTGGAAATAGGAGGCTTTGAATTTCAAAGCATTTTTTATTTTTTCCTAGGCTTATAAAAAAATTGTCGAAGAAAAACGCGATCGTAGCTTTAATTAATGCAAAATTTCTTTAATATTTCTAAGCGATCAAACTTTAAAACCAAAAACACATGATTTTGCATAACTTAGTAGTGTATCGCTTTCAACTTCAAATCACAGACAGAAAAAAACAAATTTCAAAATTCACGTAAACTAATCTTCGTCATAGTTAAGGTTATTTAAAAAAATAAATAAATTTTCTCTCTTCCTTTCTAAACATTTGTTAGAAATATTTATTTAAAATCCATACGTTTTCATTAAAAAAATCAATATTATCTCCATCATTTCAACCATCGAGTAAAAGGATAACTCTACATACATAATGCGTGATTATTCCAAACTAATAAATTAAAAATTCGTTTAATAAATACAACACATAAAATATTATTACATGAAAGCTTATTATTAATTTGAATTAATTTTAAATAACAAGCGAGAAATAAGTCAATTATATTTGAAACGAAGAAATACTTATCAATAATTATCACTTAATGAATAAGTAATAAAAAAACATGTTAAATCTCAAATACATAATTTTATACCTTACTTTATAAACGTCCACAAAGAGCATAATTTAGTTTTTCAGTTTTATTATTACTGTCGTCTTAGCAAATACTATACACGTTGTTCGGAAACTAGTGGTAAATGCAGGAACTTTTGATTCTGCATTAAATTGATTACATAGACATAGAGAAGCCAAAAGACTTATTTTATTCGCGAGACGCTTCGACGCATTTTAAAAGACAGTTTACAACTGATGGAAACCACGTAGAGACCAATTATTTAAAATTTTTAACAAAAAATTTGAACTTGATTTATTCAAAAAAGAAAGCTCAAATCAATGAAAGTAATGCAACAAAATCTACTCATGTTGTACAGCATACACATACTACATATGTGGATCCTGTACAACTAGTTTCCGGACACCATGTACATTCCGGTCAGCGAATGCACACTTTATACCCACAAACAGTAGACATTTTTTGCCATATTATATTACTAGAACGGTCGTTCTTTTGTTCAACAACTGGACTTAGAATTTGTGGAACAATTTGCCGGTCTCAGTGTTTTATTCCTTCGTACAACAAAGGTCTCTTCAAAACCCAAGTTCACTCCTTCCTTTCCTTTCCTCAAAATGAGCACAAGCACAGCGTTTCCAAAGATGGCATGGGCCCTGATGGAAATGCTTTCATACTGTGTAATGCATTTATACCGCGAGGAGATTTCATTTAAATTGCACACTTAATAAATTCTGAGTTCGACAATAATGAGAAACAAGAAAAAATATTTTACTTTGGAGTTAAGTACGTAGACGTCAGTTGCACAATCTTTAATTAAAAAGAAACAACAGCAACGTTCCGTTTTCCAAACGGTATGATGAACTACTGGAAAACTCGACAAATAAAATGTGTCATTCTTATTTCTTTTCAGCTTATTTTGAGTCGACTTATTAAAATAAGTCATTCTTATTTCTTTTCAGCTTATTTTGAGTCAACTTATTAGAATAAGTCATTCTTATTTCTTTTCAGCTTATTTTGAGTCAACTTATTAAAATTAGTCATTCTTATTTCTTTTCAGCTTATTTTGAGTCAACTTATTAAAATTAGTCATTCTTATTTCTTTTCAGCTTATTTTGAGTCAACTTATTAAAATAAGTCATTCTTATTTCTTTTCAGCTTATTTTGAGTCAACTTATTAAAATAAGTCATTCTTATTTCTTTCTAGTTTATTTTGAGTCAACTTATTAAAATAAGTCATTCTTATTTCTTTTCAGCTTATTTTGAGTCAACTTATTAAAATAAGTCATTCTTATTTCTTTTCAGCTTATTTTGAGTCAACTTATTAAAATAAGTCATTCTTATTTCTTTTCAGCTTATTTTGAGTCAACTTATTAAAATAAGTCATTCTTATTTCTTTTCAGCTTATTTAGAGTCAACTTGTTAAAATAAGTCATTCTTAGTTCTTTTCAGCTTATTTTAAGTCAATTTATTAAAATGAGTCATTCTTTTTTTTTTGGATTTATTAAGACTTGTTTTCTACTTCCTTTGCACACTGAATCATTTTAGAATGATTAGTGCCATAACATTGTTTATAAAATATCATTTTCAATACATAAAAATTATATATCAAAGCCTTGATTAATACAATTATTTAGCTAATATCAAAACACATTTAAAAACTAAAATTACAAATAAAACCATTTGTAGCTAGGTAGGTATCTATTTACGATAGATGACAATCATATACAGGTGACCTTTTACAATGAAATTTTTCTTAAAAGGGAAGCAATCTTTTTTCATGCATTGAGTTTAATTTTAGAAAATCCGGTTCGCATCCAATTCACATTATGTTATTAATTTACGATATAATATTAGGTTGGCGAATCCGATTTCTACGGAATCACTGTATTTTTTGTTTAACAATCCATATATATATGCATACAACAAAAAAAACACATCTTAAATTTTATTGGAAACCAGTCTGAAAGATTTTTGCTGATGATTAGAATGCCTTTGTTTAGACATGCTAATAAGGATGAAGTTGAATTTTACGAGATGCATCAATAAAAAAGATATCACTTGCTAATTTGTGTTCACTTTATCCATAATCTCATTGTTTACAAAATATTTTGGGCTAAAGGTTAATTATTTGTGCGAAATGAAAAAAAGAGAGTACACCATCTCAAACGACGTGAATATTCGTGAATTCTCGCCGTTTCTTCTTATCTTTATTATGTATGTTTTACTGATCAATGAAACATTAAAAATTTTTGCATTCCATATCATTAACATGACAACTATTTTTTCTTGTAAAATTTGTAAGGAGCTACTTTACATACTTGAATCAAAACACGATTATTCGACGCACCATAGCCATTTTCGTTTCGCATAAATAATTAGTTTAGATTTATTTTAAGGTTGGCACACATTCGCAGAATTTTAAAAATGTTTGTTCAAAGGATTTATCTTTTAATAGTCTTCTGAGTCGTTAGAAACATTATCTTCGTCATAAAATTCTACATCAGGGAAAGTTTGTATCTTAACCGGACGATTGGTATTTTCTTCAAATTTGTTGATAAAATCTTCTATATATTTAGCCTTAAGCTGTTCATTATCTTTTTCAGGATTTAAATTTGGGTTTTTAGTTGTTTCCAATACAGAAATATCATCATAATTGATTTCTGGTCTCGTATTTGATACTTTTGTGTCCTCTGTATTTTGTTTAATATTAAAAAAATCACCGTAACCATATTCGTCTGACGTTTGATCTTTAGATTGATTATCAGCGTTTGGTTCAACTGCTGGTGGTTTTTTGTTAGGTGTTACATTATTTTTGTTTTTCTGATGCGTTTCTTGTTTAACGAATTTAAAAATTCCATCGTACGAGTCATCAGAATATTCTGTAGAGTTATTTTCGTCAGGTTCTTGATCGTGTTCTGTAAGTTTGGTATAGTCTTTTTCTATTTTAAAAAAATTTTCGTAAGGATTGTCGTAATCAAATGTAATTTTTTCAGGTTCAATTGCTGGTACACGCCAACTCTGCTCGATTGGAACGAGAGTAGTTCGGGCAGGTGTTAAGTTTATTGGTTTCCTAGAAGTTTCACGTGTACTGGATCTCCGGATAGTTCGTCTGCTCTCACCGGGCTTCCTGGTGGCCGGTAGATTCCACGCAAATCTTTTTGTCTTCGGTGTTTCGTCTACTTTTTTCAATTGACTTTTGTGTTCCAATCGGATGATTGTTGCATATTTCTTGGGTTTGGCACCATCGCAATAGTTCTTTCCGTTGAAAGTAATTGAAAGAACAGATGGTATTTCAACTTGAAGAGGAAAGTTCACTATATATGTAATCTTCCTTCCATAAATGATGTTTTGAATGACTGTCGTTAGGTTGTCTTTTAAAGTAATGAATCCTCGAAAGTCACTCGGTAATGGTCTTTTCACAAACAATACAACTTCTAAGTTTAAGTCGTTGTTGATTTCAGCAGCTGGCAGCTCAACTCTCCCAATCCAAGTGAGACCTTCTTGTTTATAAGTGAATACTTCTGGACAAGGAGATATAAACTCTTGTTGTTGAGATACCTGAAGCACAGAAACCAACACAAGAACTAGACGCAACTGGGCAATAGTTTTCATGGTTGCAGGAAGAACTGCCAACGTTCACTTATAATTTTTGAATCGATTGTTGGCTTTATTTACTTCTAAAACTCACCGAATCGATACGATCGCAAAGTGCCGACCATACAACTGAACGATCGTAGCCCCACTCAAAAAAAACTTGTTCCTGACGAAGTTTATCCTCCTCGGCACCGCGCTATTATTTTAAAACGTTTAGATATTTTTTAACCTATTCGGCACATAAAAAAAAGTTTCATAAACAATATTTTACCTAATGATTTTTGCAGGACTCGAATATTTCAATATTTTACCTAATGATTTTTGCAGGACTCGAATATTTCAATATTTTACCTAATGATTTTTGCAGGACTCGAATATTTCAATATTTTACTTGGGCAATAGAAGAGTTTGTCAACGCATAGTATTATATTATGACATATTTATTGATGGATTCGACTTTTGTGGAGGAATTGCCGTGATGATAATTAATTTTTTTTTTTTTTTTATTTTTATTTTTTTTTTTTTTTTACATTAACTCCACACAGGAGGCCCTGAGGAAAAAATAATGTCCCTCAGGGCCTATGTCATCTTTGAGGATGCTGTGTGGAGGGTTTTTTTGAGGAGAGGAAGGAGTGAACATGGGTCTTGAAGAGACCCATATTGTAGGAGGGAGGAAACACAGAGGCCGGCAAATCGTTCCACAGCCGAGCTGTTGAACTCAAGAACGAGTCGTAGAAACGACCCGTTCTCATGTGACTAATGTCAACCGTGTACAAATGTTGAGCGCGCGTTTGGCGTGTTTCCCGACTATGCACCGGTGCCGAGGGGATCAATGACGCTAGTTCCTCGGAGCATCTTCCATTGTAATACCGGTAGAACAAGGACAGCATTCCCACCTGGCGCCTGTGCTCTAAAGATTGCAATCCGTTAGTTAAATTAGGAGAATCTATCAAACGGACCGCCCGTTTCTGCACAGAGTCAAGGGTTTTTTCAGGTATTTTGGGGCTCCAGACCAGAGGTGGCTGCCAAATTCAACCGTGGGGCGCACTTGCGATTTGTACAGGGCTAGCAGTTGTGTACTATTAATTACAGATGATTCCACTTAATTGGGACACATTTTTTTTATTAGTGCCTATTTAAAAAAACACAACGTAAAGTACTTTTTTCACAGTCCACCTCACAATTCTGAGTCAGACGTTGTACATTGTTGAATGGGTATTCCATCATTTTATCATGATTTCTTCATCTTCAAATGTGGAGATTTTCACGAAAAAAAGAATAACCAAAATTAAAATAATCTTCATGTTTGTGGACTGTAGGTTGTGTTAGTGGCACTTTATAATTTAAATAAATTGCTCATATTCGTGTACAGTTATTTTTTCGTTTTTTTTTAAATATTTCGGTTCCATGACAACTCAGAACCCACTCAACTCAACAAGTCTATGAAAGTCAATAAAAACATTAAAAAAAATTAAAAAAGGCCTTATCATAACTTAACGAAACCTATTAAACCAATTTAAAAAAATATTTTTTCCACATTTTAATAACTTTTCAAAGGAAGTGTTAAGTTGAGTTTATTCTCTGTTGTCCGGTCAAACTTTTTTTTATCAGTGGTATTTTTAATTTCATTTGGATGGTTTTTCTGGCCAAAAGATGTACTTATTTTTGAGATTTGAAGTAGATTTGAGGTTTTCGTCTTTGTAGATTTGTTGATCAGTAAGGTACTCATTTCTTCCTTTAAATTTGAGATAACACTGAAAACATTAAAGTTCTTAAAAAATTCGAGTGATGGAGTTCTAATAGGTTGCTTAAAAATTATTTTTATTATTACTTTTTGTGTAATAATGAGCTTCAAATAACAAGTATGAGGCAGATCCCCATCCAATAGTCCCATATTCTATACGAGATTGGCAAAGAGCGTAGTAGACTTCATACAGATCATCGTTATTTATTTTTGGGGTGTTATGCCGTGTTGTGCTACCTCCTTTTTTAGCCAACGTTTCAGAGAGTCATGATAGGAGTCAGGAGGCCAGAAGTCAGAAGTCATATATTTCTTAAGTATTATACGAGCTTTGTGGGTTTTTACGTAATGCTATTTGTATGGAAGTCAATTTCAATGCCAAGACAGGGCCCAAAAAATTTGCCCCAAAAAAGCGACTGTACCAAATAAGCGAAGCTTAAAGTAGGTAAATGTGTTAATTGTTAACAGTAAGCCAAATCCCGGGCATCCCTGCTAAATCGCCAAACGTAGCGAACCAATAACGTTGTTTATGCAATAATTGATTCCCTAAGCGGCAGTACCCATCGCAAATCGCCTCGCCTCGCAAATTGAAATACATTTAAAAAATATATTATTTCATAACATTTATGTTTTCAAAATATTATATCCTTAAATTTCAAAAGACATCAGGCCTTAGTGGGTTAAATGATTTAAGAATCGTAAAGTAAATGGCGTATCGTGGAACAAAAACGGATTGGAATGTTAATCTCTTTAATATATTTTTTTTAACCTCTTTTTGATAATTGTCACCGTTAAACTGGTTTATTAAATACATGTTAACCCCTCAGGTCTCGAGCACATTCTGGTAGGTCACCGTATTTCCGCTTTGTCATCGGATACCAAAATTTCATTCACATTTTTTAATCCAAATAATATCAGGAATCACCGGTTAAAGTAAGTGAATTACGTAATTATTTTTTAAACTATTAAATAATCATCACGCCGTATTACCGCAGGGGTACGCAGTATTGGAAAGCACTTAAGTAGAACGTTTGCGCGGCCCCTTAAATTTGAATTTGAGATCAAAATACCCAACCAAACTGAAAAATTATTTTTGCAATCAAAAGTTTTGTCAAATATCTGGTACAAAAGTGAGCTACTTTATTTATTTTTGCTTTAAATCATAAGATATAGACCATTAAAGATTTTAGTGTTTTATGATTTTAGAGGCAACTTGGGCAATTATTTGTGAGTAAATGAAAACAATAAAAAGCAAATTTTACTACATTTATCATAGAAATATAATGAAAAATAACATTAAAAATAAAAATTTAGAAAAAATCATTTAGGTATGTGTAAATTCAAAATACAAAATTCAAAATACCTATTTACGGCGGATAAAAAATTGTCGTTCATACATTAAAATTACTACCCAAAAAATGAATTTTTAACAATGTTTTATTTTTTATTTTATTTTTCACTCTTTTTGTAAAATAAACATAGTAAAGTTATTCTTTTAATATTTTTCGTTTACTCACAAATAATTGCCCAAATTGCCTCTGAAATCATGAAACTTAAAATCTTTAATGGCTTATACCTTATAATTTAAAGAAAAAATAAATAAAGTAGCTCTCATCCGTACTAGATATTTTTTGATGTATCTTTTGATTGCAAAAATAATTATTCAGTTATGTTGGGTATTTTGATTTCAAATCCAGAATTGTAATTTGTAAATTAATTTGTAATTTGTACATTGTAAAGAAAATTGACAATATTTTTTTGAAAGGCTAATATTTTATACATGCAGCTTCACAAAATCCTACAAATGTGATGATCCAGTATAATTAAAATTAATGTTTCATTTATTACACTCGAATGTTATAATTATTAAGTTATTTGATATTTAAGACGTGCCGCCTTTAAAAACCGCATTACTTACAAATGACGCGGGACCACCATCCGGATTTTACTCCTCTTGCCACAATGTTAATACAAATTATTATACACTGTGAATCATACTATGTATAGATGTGCAAATCGATTCAACGTTTTATCCATTTTTGGGCGACCTTTACCAATCTTGGAATTAAGAAAAAAGTTCTTACCTATGGTTGATGGCCGATGCGCGAGTATCGAAAAATTCAAATCTGAAAACAAGGAAAATCGTTTATTAAAACAAACCTGATTGTTTAAACGCAAAACAAGCAAAGAGATTCCACATAATAAACTCAGAATATAAAAAAAAATATACGATGCTTTTTCGACTAGTTTTTATCAATATGCGTCGTCGCTGTGGAATGGAGGAATGAAATACCATTTCATGAGCATTATATTTTAATATATATGAAACATGACATTATCAAATGTTACAAACTCGTGACATTATCAAACCTGTGACATTTTCAAACTTTTGTAATTTTTTTTTTTTTTTTTTACATGAGCTCCACTCAGGAGGCCCTGAATAAAATAATTTCCCTCAGGCCCTATGTCATCTTTGGGGATGCTGTGTGGAGGGTTTTTTTAAAGGAAAGGAAGGAGAGGAGAGTTCTGGAAAGGAAAAAAGGGTCTAAGGGGTGGGTAGAAATCCGGGGTTCAGTGTGTCCTGGCCATCCGCCTCCAAGACCTAGACAAACCTCACTCCACGAACCCGGGCACCCCTGCTAATTCACCAAACGTAGCGAACCACTTGGAGTTATCCAATAAAGGTTCCCGGGCGGCGGTACCCATTCTAGCCTCCCAAATTGTATCAGACCTTGAAAATTATCAAACCTGTGACATAATCAAACTCGTGACACTATTAATTTTGCGAGACTTCAAACTTGTGACATTATCAAACTCGTGATATTATTAATTTTGCGACATTTTAAAACTCAGTATATTATTAATTTTATGACATTTCAAACTTGTAACGTTATCAAATATGAAACATCATTAAACTTGCTACATTATCAAACTCGTGGCATTATTAAACTTGTGACTTTAACAAACTTGTAACATTATCAAATTTGTGACTTTTAAAACGTGTGACATTAAATTGAAATAATTAATTTAATTAAAGTGCGAAATTATCGAACATACGACATTATTAAACTAATATAAATACTTTCAAATTTTTGTGATCTTATTAAACTTGAGTCATTTTCAAACTTGTGACATTATTGAACTTGTGACATTATCAAAAATTTGACATTTTAGAATTTGAGACTTTTTCAAATTTGTCATATTTTCAAACGTGACATTTCGAACTTCGAATATTACAAAGCTTCTGATATTGTCAATATAAAACGTAATTGTTTATATCATTGTTAATACAAATGAGAAAAACAGCGAGTTTACCAAATATGTAATCTATATATTATATAAAAATCAAAATGCTTGCTTGGGGATATATAGGTGCGTAACTATATGAGTTACGAGTTGTCTATAATGTATTGCTATATTAAGCATAGAAAATGTGTGAAACTTTCCAAATACCTTCTCTCCACCCCAGCGAAGGTTTCTAGATTATAACAACCCTATGACAAAACACCTGAAAAGTTTTTAAATCATTACAAACGCTCTTGCGAAACTGTCAAAATGACACAATTTAAGAAAGATATTTTGCAAAAATTTTGACATTCAATCAAAATTCAATTTTCTAAACTCTTTAAATAAATGAATTTATTTGAAGTACTCATCTCATAATTTGAATAGAATCAAAAATTATAGATATTTTAAATAGGTACCTTTGTTAGGTACCAAATTTGATTGATCGATATTCGAATAAACTCTTTAAAGCTGGTTCACATTACGCTATCAAATATAAAATATCATAATAACGCTCTCCATACAATCCCTTCAGACCGTTCACACCTAAGCGTTTTTAAGCGCAGATCAATCATAGACAATACACTTCTCAGACGTAACCGCTCCAGACGCGATATCCCAGAAGATAACTCTCCCCTTCTCCGACTAAAACAGGAGAGGGGGTCATTGTACACATTTCATTGGACCCGCGGATGACAGATGTCAAGTTGACAAATTTCAGTAAAAAAAATATGCGTTCCGTTGCCGCTCCCTAATTCGACTGACCCCCTCTCCTACCACAGGAAGAAATATTTGATAGCCTCGTGTGAAAGGACAAAAGATAAGCGCTCGCGAATCAACAGATATCTGCTCGCAGATTTATAGCGTAATGTGAACCAGCTTTTAAGTAAATGAATTTTTACCAACAGTTTGTTTTCGGTGTATGTAGTAAGCATGCCATTTAATTTTAATTTTTTAATTTTTTTTTTATATTTACTCCACACAGGAGGCCCTGAGGGAAATAATTTCCCTCAGGGCCTATGTCATCTTTGAAGATGCTGTGTGGAGGGTGCTGTTGAGGAGAGGAAGGAGTGAACATGGGTCTTGAAGAGACCCATGTTGTAGGAGGGAGGAAACACAGATGCCGGCAAATCGTTCCACAGCCGGGCTGTTGAACTCAAGAACGAGTCGTAGAAACGACCCGTTCTCATGTGACTAAAATCATCGTTGTTTATAAATCTTAGAATATTCGGGAACACGTGAGGGGAAGGGGACATGGGAGGGGAAGGGGAACGGAACGAATGGGAAAAGACACGCAGACATCTGTGAAGATATTCTTAATTTTTTATTCTAAAATATAATTAAATATTTTATTTTTATTATTGAATAATGATGAATGTCTGGAAATAACTGACTATTCAAAATTCTTATCAAACCGCAAAAAATTCTTATCCAACCAAAGCATTTCCTTTCTGAAAGGTTGTGTCACTTGTACGATAACTAGAGTACCCATATAACTATGTACAAAACATTAAACTATTATTTGATTCCGTAATCTAGATTTACTGATCAAAGAGGTCAAAACAAAACTAATGGTGATCGCCAGGGCAAACATCTTTGTAAGAACAAAGAATGCTGTCGCAGACTTAGAAACGATGAATGATTTCATATATCAAGGTTCGTCCATAAGTGTAGTATTTTGAAAAGTTACTAAGTTTTTGTTTTTTTTTTGTTTGTTTGTTTGTTTGTTTGTTTGTTTGTTTGTTTTTTTTTTTTTTTTCAAGGTTTAATTTATTTATTATAAATACAAAGTAATACAATATGACATAAAATATTATACAGAAAAAAGAAAAGTCCCAATAAACTACTTTTTAGCAGTTTGTCGATGGGTACTTTTACTTTGGAGATATATATAAACTTATTTTACAATTTTTGCGTTAGTCTAATACAAATTATTTCTTTCGGCAAGCCAATTTCTCAACAAAATATTTGTTTTACCATTTGTACATTTTTTAATTTCGGCAGGTAACATATTTAAGCAATTAGGTATCATATAGTCCAGCGTTCTTTGTCCATATTTGTTTAAATGCTTAGGTACAATTAGTCCTTCATTTAACGTAAAACGAGTATTGTAAGTGTGGTCCAGTTTATTTTTGTATATGGGGCTATTCATATGCGGAAATATAATTTTATACTACAGAATTGTTCTTACTGAGAGAATTTTGAGATTTTGGTAAAAGTACGGAACATTATGCCTTTGTTCATATTAACTTTTATGAGCTAATAATTTAACTAATGAATTTTGAACTGATTGAACACGATTTACATTTGTTTTACAGGAAAGTCCCCAAGCTGTTGATATCAATAGAGGAATAGTGCCGGCCGGGTGCACCGCTGGGAGCGGTCAATGCTCATCAGCCAGCGAGCCAGCCTCTCAGGTACAATTCGTAGCCAGTTAAGATCGGTCGTGTTGACCCAGAAGTATAATATATTGTAAACAAGTTAAAATAATAATACACCCGATTGTGACAAGGAATAATTTATTCTTGAAGAGCCCCAACACAACAAAGCAAACATTACAATAAGTGATGGAGTCTGTGAAACAGAAATGAAAAGAAGAATTTGTATTGCAAGAGACGCAGAGAAAAACGAAGACAACAAGAGGCTGGTCCGGTGTTTATTTTTCCCATAATTCTTTTTGGTGTGGTAACATGGACTTATGGCCAGTTATTTTCAAGTTTATGTTATGATTGGCCAGTTATTTCACATAACTGAAATGATAAAGGAACTTGTTTAGAACGTTCACGGGATTTGAATTTTAACGTTAAAAATTGACGAATCGTTCAAATTTTGTTTTGTTCAAATTCGGCATTTTCCTCCAATCTCACATTTACTTTTCTTTGAGGCATCACTGAGGAACCAGGGGCGCGGAAACTGAGGAGTGTGGTTTACGGATAGACCGAACGTCATGTGCATTCTTGCTGGAACTGCCAATCGATTGAGGAGGACTCCCACCCGTTTGCCATTCCCTTATTATTTGTGTAATGTGTCTTCCTCGCAAACAGGTGCTTGCAGGATACGCTGGATGCAATCACCCAGCGCTTGCCGCCTCGTGGACTGTCACCAATCAACCATTGTCTATATTCTGTCATACTAATACATAAATATTGTATCTTGTATTTTCCGCTAAGCACTTGCATACTGTGCACCGGTACAGAAGGAATCAATTTCATTGAAATACTAATAGAAGTACCCAAGTAATTTGGGAGGCCTCCATTCACCTCTCACCCCAGAAGATAGGTGGAAGCTTGAGTGGCAATCGGCCAAGGTGAAAAATGCCCATCTCGTAAAAGACCCCACTGAGAGACAGCCTGGGTTCTTATTGCCTCGCAAACTCTGGTCCGCCATCAATAGAATAAGGTGCTCCCATAGCCGTTGTGCCCATATGATGTATAAATGGGGCCTTAAAGAGTCGGAGATGTGTGAATGCGGTGAGGTGCAGACCACTGAACATGTGGTCAACGGATGCCTGCTCCATTCATTCCCCGGCGGGATTGATGAGGTCCACAGGGCAACGCCTGGGGCCCTAGACTGGCTCGCAGACTTAGATGTCCCCCTCTGACCCCCCCACCATACGAAAGAAGAATTTGGGAGGCGGGCGTGGGCACCGTCACTCCGGGAACCATTTATTGGATAACCAACAGCCCTGCCATAGTGGTTCGCTATGTTTGGCGATTTAGCAAGGGTGCCTGGGTTGTTATAATGAGGTCTAGGCGTTGGTGGCGAAAGCGTTTCCTCACTTATTGCGTGGCGGTCCAGATCGGGAGGGACTGCTTGACGCATACATAATCTAGACCTCTCCAGCTGGACTCTCTCGATGGGAGGGTTGGTTTCATATGTCTCTCACTCCTGGACACATTCATCTCCAGTGTCCTACCCACCCCTCATACCTTTTTGCTTTCCAGAACTTCCTCTCCCTGTTTTCGTTAAAAACGCCTCCACACAGTATCCCCAAAGATGACATAGGCCCCGAGGGATTTTTTCTTCAGGGCCTTCTGTGTGGAGCTACCGTAAAAAAAAGTATTTTGAGGATCCAGACCAGAGATGGCTGCCAAGTTCAACAGTGGCGCCTTAGCGATTTGTATAGCTCCGCCTCTAACTTAAATGTCCTAACTAAAAAGAGTTGAAGTATTAATTACATTTAGTTTTTAACAATTTGTAAGCCATCAATGAAAATTACATTTTTTTGGAACTAGTTAAAAATAACTGGTTCCAAATAACTGGTTCCAAATAACTGATTCCAAATAACTGACTCCAAATATCTGTTTCCAAATATCTGATTCCAAATAACTGTTTCAAATAACTGATGTCAAATAATAACAGTTGCAAGTAGCAAATTGAGTATCAATTGCATTTCCTATTCAAATATCGCTTATCTATATGACAATAACAGGCTCCTGTAGTATCAAATGCGCAGCTGTCAATATGTAACTGATATGCATGCAATCGTAATTGAGGGCCTGCATCAATTGGAAATGCGCATTATTCTGCAATCAAATCCAAAATCTATTATCAATCCGTAATCATCTATTCTGCCAGCTGCAAATTAATTCCTGGTAATGGATTCAAATCATTTCAACTGCCTGCGGTGTGTTTGACAGGATGGCTAGATTAACGCAAAGCGTATTAACAGAACAAGTACATAGGAATCACTGGATGACCCTCGTGAAGTGGTAAAGTTTTCATTTTTTCCATATAATATGCTATATGCTCTTGAGACATTAACACAGATTAAAGACTTAGGAATCATTTTTCCATCAAATCTTTCACTTGTTAACCATATTACAGAAATCTGTAATAAAGGCTAAAAATTTTGGGATTTATAACTAGGCTAACTAGAAATTTTAACAGTATAAAGTGTATTAAACTGTTATAATTTGCTTATGTTAGAAGTCAACTTGAGAACAATTCTCCCGTCTGGAATCCACATTATAATATACTTGTACTGTACAAGCTGTTGAAAGAATACAAAACAAATTCTTACGTTTTCTAAATTTTAAAATGGGTATTCCAGCAATTATGTTGAACTACAACACTATTTTAAACGATATGAATATGCTCAAACTTTCAGACAGAAGAATTTTCACTGACGTGGTATTTCTATATAAAATTCTAAATGATATAGTTGATAGTCCGGTATTGCTTGAATTGATAAGCTTCCGAATTCCACTACGTAATACTAGAGTAAGGAGAAGTAGAAATTCTGGGACTAACTACCATATGTATATCTCTTTGCCCAGAATACTAATGGAGGGAAACAATTCCATCAAGTCAGTGGACATCTTCAAGTTATCTATAAACAAATATAAAATATTGTTAATAAATATTGAGGCAGTTCAGTTATGTACAATAAATACTGTATATATGTCTAAATATGCTTTATATGCAAAAACCCCGAAAAGGGGCGTTTATTAATAAATAAATAAATAATTTTATTTATTTACTAGCGAGTACCCGACATCCGTTGCAATGCCACTCAAAGAAAGAAGGCATTTGTATTTTAATAACTCTTTAATAATACGTTCTACTTAGGTTTGTCAAGAATGTTACATTGTCGTGTAAACAGGTTTATGGGTTTGAGTGGTTAATTCGGTTTATTGAACTGCGTTTGAACACAAATTTATATTTTTTTCCGTCTGGTGCATTTATGAATAAATCAGAAGGTTTTCCGTCGTTAGAGCAGGCCACAGAAGCATGGATTTTCCAAATTTACACAATTCATCACTAAACACGGCTAAAGCCATTTCAAGCAACGTTTCAATTCTGAATGGTGGTCTTACACCAGGGTGATACTGATAGTATCTTCCACTCTGGAACATGCCACAAATATACTATATAAGTATTATGAATAAATTGTGAAATAACACAAATTAATCAAATTACCTTTATTATTTGCCGGGATTCGATCCCGCGACCTTCGGAATGCGAGTCAAGAGCCTTACCACTGGACTACGCCGGCCATCAAACATTGTTTGTTTATTGCAAATATTAAATGTTTTTCGCAAGTGGTTGGGAATATTTACTATTTCCAACCACTTGGGTTATCCAATAAATGGTTCCCGAGGCGGCGGTAAATATATCCGCCTCCTAAATCGTAAGTAGATATTGCGTATAAATACGCTACACATATAAGTATGGCGTATTTTGCAATTCGTCAATATTCATTCAGAATTGAAACGTTACTTGAAATGGCTTTCTGGTGACTAGATCTGAATAACCAGGTACATTTTCCACAACTCCTTCCCTTCCCCACTCCATTCATATCAAATCGGGGATGCCATAGTCTCATTGGCTCCAGACGGTTGGGGACAGTTGGTCTCTTGTGTTGTATTCGGATAAAAACATTATACGAGTATCATATGACTTTTTTGTATTTTTACGCTGGTGTATAGTGCATGCAGGGACATTGGAGGTCTAGATTCGTTCTAAACTAAATGTAGCATCGTTCATTAAAAAAAATTAGAGTCCTTGCGAGAGCCTTGAAGGAGTAACCATCTATTACTTATACCAGGGCGGGTAAGTGGTGGATAACCTCCAATGGTGTATAGTGTATACAGGTTATATTTTAGACTTAATACTTGAAATGGCTTCAAAAAATTCAAAAATCATTGAATCAGTACAAAAAAAAATAAGACTGTCATCATTTAAACTTGAATTAAATGCCTCACTCCTATCTTACGAGGAACGACTCCAACAATTTTATTTTACAATCCAGGAAAAAAGAAGACAATTTGCTGAATTACAAAATTATTCATGATTAGCTTCAAACCACTCATTGTCTGAGCAATATTCATATTCAAATTCCCAACAGTCTAATTTAAGGAGTCATAAAATATTCCATCTTGAATTTTTTAATAATAATATTGCATACTTCAATCCACTGTCTCGAGTGTGTCGTCAATATAATACCATTGAATATGATGATATTAATATCTACGCAAACAATCTGAAATATTTTAAAAAACAAATTATCAAACTCCTACCATGACACTTCGTGGAGAACAGTTATCTAGCTACTTTATCGTCATACCCTTTCTTTCTTTCTTTTTTCTCTTTCTCTGCAGGTTATGTATTATATTTGACACTTCTATGTTTTATATTTCATTTTAATTATTATTATTTCTGTCATCACTACAAGCATTTCCGTCTAGTAATAACTAAACATTGATTACTCATGCTGTGAAAATTTCTAATTGGAGTGTTAATATCTGTATACATCCCAACGGCAATTCTATTATTGTAATAATTGTTAACAATCCGTAAATGTTTCTTACAATAAATAAATAAATTTATTTTGGTGGCGCCATTTAAAACCATTTAAACTAGAGCAATTAAATAAATTTGTTTACTATTATTTTATCAAATAAGTAGAAAAGTTTATTTCACATCAGAGGTTTGACTTTATTAAACAAAATTAATATTCTTTATACTCTTTGTAAAAAAGTGTAACAAGCCAAACAGGGTCATTCCTTGCAAATTCATTTTTCACACAGGACAAAACAAACACGAAAAAAATATAAAATTCCCAAATGGCGGGCGAATTACCCCGCGTTCAGTCGCAAATGTTGCCATAATGCAGCATTCGGGCGCGCGAGCCGAAACTGCATACAATACCGGATTAATTAGTGCAGTACATGGCGGATCGCCAGCCAGTGTTGCCAGATGTAAAATACTGCTGCAAGTCGGGTACAAAACAGGGAGGTATGCGCCGAGTATGTGGACTTACAGCGAACGTGTTATGGAAGCTCGGTAGGAACTGGCGGACGGCAGGGTCGGTTTAAAAAGAGAATTACTTGAATTTGTTTTGGGGATCAATTTTTGTATTTGACTATTTGACATTTGACGGGTCGGTTTAAAAAGAGAATTATTTGAATTTGTTTTCGGGGATCAATTTTTATATTTGACATAAGAGAATCGTTGATGAATTCAGCAGAATTTCAATCAGATAAAATAAGATCAGAAGGGTGAGATACATCAAATTATCTCACTGGTGACCTCACAACTCGCAACAGAATGAATTCAACTCAACACCTCCTTTAATAAGTCATTAAAAGTGATGAAAAACAATGCTTAAATAGATTACGTTAGGTTAGATTATGTTCATTCGGTAAGTTATTTTCTTAGCTTTAAATGACTTTTAAAAGGGGTGTTGAGTTAAGTTGATTCTGAGTTGTCATGGAAGTTCAGGCACATTAGGTTTTCAGGGGTGCCCGAGTATATGAGGTGAAGTTGGTATAGGTCTTGGCGGCGGATGCATCTACCCACTTACTGCATGGAGGGTCGGATCGGGAGAGATTGATTGAAGGAGACCATTTTATCTCTTCAGCAGGACTCTCCCGACCAGAATAAAAAATAGCAGCATGTAAACAATCAAATAAATTTATAAATAAAACACGAAAAAATAAGCAGATGATTATTCAATGCATTTTTAAACTCCGGTCAAAGCAAAGGTGAAGATGTGTTCTACTTGCAGTACTTAATTAGATAATTTATAATAACTCTAATACAAGATATTTTTTTTAAAGTGATCTGTTGCCATCTCTTTAAATAAAAATATCATTAATTTTTAAAAGCACAGGGTGATTGTATTAAAACATTTTACTACACGAACTTCGCGCTATTTCGTTTACATGACGTTACACATAAATCAGTTTTGTAACCGTTATTTTGTCGCCGGTTCCTCGATCCTTCCCTGCCATCACTACACGATACTTGATACCATATACCCTCGATTTGTTAGTGTCAGTTTTCCTTCCACAATATATTTTTTTAAACTTTTTATCTCACTTTTTCTTTCGACTACGTAAACTACTAATAAATGTAAATTATAAACAATAGCTGATGCTGAAAATGCATGCACATTGCACATATCTATCAACATATATAATTCAGAACTGAAGATTATCACATTCAGGTTAAAAATTAGTTAAGTTCACTGAAGTTTAAAAAAAATGAATATGTATGATTTTAGGTTTTCACGGCCAAAATATTTGGTTATTTGTTTTTGGGGTATTATGCTGTGTTGCGCTACCTTCTTCTTTAGCCAACGTTTCGGACAGCGTTACAGTGTCCATCATCAGGGCAGATGTGTAATTTTGTACTTGTTAGTTGTGAAATGAGTGCTTATGTACTTGGAAGCAATATTGTATTGATGGCAACACGTACACAATTACACATCTGTCCTGATGATGGACACTGTAACGCTGTCCGAAACGTTGGCTAAAGAAGGAGTAGCGCAACACGACATAACACCCCAAAAACAAATAACGAAAATATTTTTGGCCGTGAAAATCTAAAAACTCATCTGAGGATATTATAGGTTTTTTTATGGCTTAGTAAATAAAATATTTTTGCAATTGAGTTGTTTTCCATTTCTCAGTTGAATGTTAAATTCTTGATCTTCTTTGTTATTTTTTCTTTACACATTTTTACAGTGGAAGCTTGCTTAAATATGTCATCGACAATTGGTACTGGAAGCATTTTAAAAGTGATTCTGTTGAAAAGTTAGATATTTTTAGATTATTAAGTTTATGGTGATTCTTTGCAAAACTTTTACTGAGTTTAGATTGTTTTATTATTTAATATTTTAGTAAAAAAAAATCTTCATAACTTTTAAAGATTTTCAAAAGGAAAGTGAAGTTCATGATTCTGAAACGTCATGGAACACCCATTCAGATATATTTTAACAACCTTTAATTTAATAACAATGAGATGAAACAATATTGGGAACATCAAAAACATTCTATATTGAACTCTAAATTGTGAAATAATCCTATTTTTGAAACTGATAATTCATGGTGGAATTCCATTATAATATATTATAATAAAAACAAATATAAAACTTTTTTCCACTTTAAGTTTAATGACCGTAACCGGTTTCAGCTCGCTAGAGCCATCTTCAGACTGGTACAAAATATTCTTAATCTACGGTTTATATACATAACATTTGAGGGAGGGGAAGCGGGGTGGTCTTAAGGGTTTTAATCAATTATACTAATTACATTTGTTACTAAGTAGTTTTAGACTGTTGAATTTCTAAATATTTTGGTTATTCCAGTGGGCTAATTACCTTGGGTTTGTAGCTCACTTCAATATTGTTTAGGAAAAACCTTACAAGTGGTATGAATTATTAAAGACCTAATTTTATTATCAAATCGTTATTACATTTATGATGCATGGGATTTTTTTTTTTTTAATAGCTTTTTGAAGGGATACATGTTTACATTGGAGTAGGAATGGTCATAAAATGACCATTCCTACTCCAATGTAAACATGTATCCCTTCAAAAAGCTATTAAAAAAAAAAAAATCCCATGCATCATAAATGTAATAACGATTTGATAATAAAATTAGGTCTTTAATAATTCATACCACTTGTAAGGTTTTTCCTAAACAATATTGAAGTGAGCTACAAACCCAAGGTAATTAGCCCACTGGAATAACCAAAATATTTAGAAATTCAACAGTCTAAAACTACTTAGTAACAAATGTAATTAGTATAATTGATTAAAACCCTTAAGACCACCCCGCTTCCCCTCCCTCAAATGTTATGTATATAAACCGTAGATTAAGAATATTTTGTACCAGTCTGAAGATGGCTCTAGCGAGCTGAAACCGGTTACGGTCATTAAACTTAAAGTGGAAAAAAGTTTTATATTTGTTTTTATTATAATATATTGTGAAATAATCATTATTTGTTTTTTATTTTTTTTATTTAAACGAAACACGCTGTACGTAATTTATGCATCTGGGTGAGTAACTAAGGATGGTAGACCTATAGCCAGTGTTATGACGGTATTGTGCCCTTCTGTGTGACTAGTGTTGTGCTGTGCTGTGCTGGTTGGGGTGATGCAAGGGAGCGCTTACCGGAACAGGGACACGGCAATGCGGAACTGGTCACAATGCCGCATCCGAAACAATGACACCTGGGATTTTTACAAGATAATGTGTAACGGAAAATACGATATATAAATAATACTCCACACGGGAAAACAATTTCCCTTGGAGCCTATGTCATCTTTGAGGATGCTGTGTGGAGTGTTTTTAGGGAAAGGAAGGATAGGAAGTTCTGTGAAGGACAAAGGTATGAGAGGTGAGTGTGTCTAGGAGTGACGGACGTATGAATCCATCCCTTTATAGTTTGAAAGAGTCCTGCTGGAGAGGTAAAATGGTCTCCTTCAACCAGCCTCTTACCGATCCTCCCGCCAAGCAGTAGGTGGGCAAGCGCATTGGCCGTCAAGGCCTAGACAAACCTCACCTCATGATCACGGGCACTCTTTCTAGGTAACCAAAAATATCGGATCATTTGGGGCTACCCATGACAGGAGTTTTAATTATGGAGTGAGGTTTGTCCGTGTCTTTGCGGCAGTTGAGCCTGCCCATCTGCTGCGTGGCGGGCCGGATTCGGAGAGACTGGCTAAGGGAGACCTTTTCTCCCTCAGAGTCTCTTGAAATATCGCTCAGCACAGAAGTGAGAGGGATGGATTCATACGTTCGTCACTCCTGGGCACACTAGCCCCCAGATTCCACTTGTCATGCCCTTTTCTATCTCAGAACTTCCTCTCTTTCCTTTCCAAAAAAAAACCCTTCCACACAGGGAATTATTTTCCTCCACGAGGAGATAATGTGAAAAAAATGGTACATCTTCTCGTACACATTTTCAGTTAAAATATTCACATAATATAAAATTATCTTCACGTTTTTTAACTGTAGCGTTCGCTTGTTACTAACCATTTTCTAAATTAAAAGCAAACAGATTCTGTACTAGATACGAGCGCGTTCAGAACTCAAAGTTTATTTTCTTCCCCGGCAGACTTTAGGGAGCAGGTGACTGCAATAGATAATAAGTCGCCCGCGCCGCCCAGGGACCGTGTGCGCCCTGAAACTTTAATGAAAATGTCGGCGGGAAGTCGACACTTAATAGAGAATAATTTTCACAGAAGATAAAGGGAAATCCCAAGCAAATCAAGACTGTTTCCTGGAAGAGGAAATGATTGAACGAATAAACTAAGGACCTGTTCTCAGGAACTAATGGCATTGTTGGATGGGGTGGTGCGCTTGATGCATTTATTAAGCATTGACAAAAAACTCGAAAGCACATCATTAAAGTTATGTAAAATAGAACTAAAACATTCTCGACCGAGTTATTATTCAAAGAGACTAAAATATTCAACATCCGTAAATTATTTATTTTGCAGACTATGAAATATGTATTTAAAAACAAAAATTGTTTCGAAAAAAATGAAAATAGAATTAGCAAAAGGACTAATAATGTATTTAATACCCCTCAAATCAATACCAAATTAATGCGAACACATAGCAGTTTTATTGGTCCTCGGACAATTAATCTTATACCAAAACACATTCAAACGTTAGATAAAATATCACTCTACATAAAAGAATTAAAATTATGGCTTTATGATGTAGATGTTAAAACACTTTTGCTATAAATTCTATATTAACCTTAATGCATCACTCTTCTTATCAATTTTAACTTATATAACTTTTTATAACTTATAACTTTTGTTAATTGTACTTACTGATGTAATATAGCATTTTTGTTTATATTACCCACGCTCAAGCAGTGCCATGGTGGGTTCCCATTACCTACTTTTTATCTTACATAGATTTACTTATTCCTAACTTTTTCATTATTTGTTTCTTATATGTGTATGAAATTATGTAAAAAATAATTTTGAAATGTTGTGGAAAAAAATAAAGATTGAAAAAAATTAGAAAAAAAAATGGCGTAATTTTGCTTGGCATTAGTTCAACTGGAGATTATAAAATCAACCCGTAAAACAAAGCTCTTTACACAGATACAACCACAATACATTTCTGAAGACTTCAGTAAGTTAAACCAACATCCGGCACCAGATTTCAGAAAATTTACATAGTTTGAAACTTTTAAGAATTTTTATTATGGCGTTTTAATAATGTAGTTTACATGAATATGCGTTTAAAATGGTCCCCACATATAAATATTCTGAACGACAGAGTAAGGAAACTTACATAATTATTTAGATGTTTAAGAGATATTTTAAAAGAAAAATTACTTAGAACCACATACTTTGCTTTCTGTCAATCAATTATATAATACGGCATTATTGGATGGGACGGTACATATAAAAATCAAACACAAACAATTTACGCATCACAAAAACTAATAATAAAAACAATAAATAAAAACCCTATTCATATTCGTCAGTACTTTTATTCAGACAATTTAAGGTCAGAAAATTAAATGCTATATACTTCTACCATGCAACATTACAAATTTGTAAAGATGATATTTAAAATAAAGTAGCACCCTTTAAAAATAACAGAAATTTTAGACAAGCGTCAATACTTCCAAAAAGAATTTAAAACACACCTTAAAAATTATAGTGAAAATATAAAATGAGTAATATCAAATAAAACTATTATGATAACACCCCCCCCTCCATACACACAAGCCCTGCTTATTAATGGGGGTATATATATTATGTAACTAACTGTTGTATAGAATCTGTTTGAAATACATGTATATATTTATGATTAATAAAAAAATAAATAAATAAAATGCGTATAGTTTCAATGTCTTCTAACAGATAACAGATGTCGTTAGTATTGATTGTTAAATGTAGATTTGAGGTGTGTCAACAGACGTCAATAAATTTGTACTACACGAGAGTGTCAACTGTCACCCGTTTGTGTCTAATTACCGAACCGTTACGGAAATATCCGATGATATCCGATCAACAGCTTGGCACCTTCAGTTTCAGTGCATGATTCCCTTGCCTCAGTTAAACACAGATCATCCATTAGAACGGACGTTTAGTTCTGTTAAACGTTATTTGTTAACAAGACGATAATAAACATCGGACGAACCGAGTATCATTGAAATTACAGACCTTCCAAGACGTATTGTTCATAAGAGAATACAATAGGACGCCACAAAAAAACAACAATTATTTATGTTGTAGTTGCAGAGAATGGTTTTCTTTATTAGTTTCTTGAGTATTATTAATCTTCTTCGCACGTCTTTCCTATCGAAGGTTGACCATCGTCAGGATATTTTTAACCCTGCGGCCTGGAGTCCGGATCAAGTAAACGGAACTGTACCTGCGTATTACTTAATGTGTAGGTTGCGCGTATGCTATTTGCAGTAATATGTGAAACGATTCAATGGTTCATGACCCATCTCCTTGGTATCCATTATCGACATGGCTACCCAAGTCGTTGTATGGTATTTAACGGCTCACATTTGACCTAAATCAAGAATAATATTCAAAACAGGTCAGAAATATTTAAAATGTAAACGCCTAATGCAGTAGTTGTCGGCAGACACGAAAATATCCCTAAAATCAACAAAAGTGGAGTAATCAAAAGTGCACACAAAAAGCCGTAAGCTTCTTCAGTGACCCGTGACCCAAGAATCTCATGCGCAATATTACTCTGTTTTGTTTTAATAAATAATACGATAACAAATTTATCGTTATCTAGCAGGTTTCACACAGGGATAAGGCGGGCCTTTGTAGAAGTGTTTCTCAAATAATGCAGTATTATACTACTTATCGTGTTACGGACGCTTAACTGTCTATTTTAGTATACGCCAAACTTAAATGCCGACCTGAAGTTGCTACAGACATCTTCGCAATCCCCAAGTTTAAGAGGGAATAACCAGACACAACCGGAAATATGTCATTTTTAAATCAACTTTTAGACGTTTTAACTCTTTTCCACAAAAAATTTTAAATTGATTTCGAAAGACTGTTCTTTTAACTAGTCAAGCTATTTTTAAAATTTTTATAAAATATGTTTATTTTTAGTACAATAAGGTTTTCGCGTAGGCGGTTGGCAGATTTGTTAAAATTTCAAACAAAATTTTGTATTGTACAATATACATTTCAAATCATATAATCATGCAGTGAAATAAATCAATAAATTATTTGGGAAACCTACTTTTCAGAATTTTAATTTAAGTTCAAATAAAATTATTAAAAAAAGATCCGCGACCTTGTTTTGTGACGAAAATACTTTAGTTTGTCTATTTATTTACTGTCTTACAAACTAATATATATTAAAAAAATTACATTAAAAAAAAAATACATTTAAAAAAAAAAAAATTATAATTTTTTTCCTATCTCCCATTGTGCAAATGTATGGTTACAGCCCGTAAGGACTAAACAATAAAAACAAATTTATGTTTTTTTACATAAATAGTGGTTGTTAAAAATATTGAATTAAAATGTTACGATATGTAACGTAGTAGCTAGTTTGATGCTTTTTACGCAATATGAAAAAAAAATTTGAAAAAAATTAATTAACAATGTCCCCTTTTTGTAATAACTAAATCGAAATTTGGAAATTACGGAATTAATACAATTATGGAATTTATTATTGAATTATGGAATTATTTATGGAATTAATGCTGTGGCAATTATGGAATTAATTATGAAATTATTAAATTAATGCTCTGGCAATTATGGAATTATTTTTTATTTTATTTATTCATACACGCTTTGAAGGCTTTTACAGAATCACATTATTCAAGTTACACATGTTATTCAGGAGTATAATTGTAAGATTGAAGTATATAACATTATAAACTGTACTTTAAGGATACAAACAATTATGGAATAAGTCATGAAATTATGAAATTTATGCTGTGGCAATTATGGAATTAATTATGAAATTAGTAAATTAATGCTCTGGCAATTATGGAATTATAGAATAAGTTATGAAATTATGAAATTAATGCTGTGGCAATTATGGAATTAATTACCCCGATATAGGGGAACCCTAGTGCGGTTAATAATTACATGCTAAAAATGAATTAAAATTGTAAAAAAGCAATAAATAAATAAATTATGAAATTAGAGAATAAATTTTGAAATTATGGAATTAATGTAGCGCCTACTTTATTGACAATTTAATGTTTGTATCGGAGCTCTAAAGCGCTCGAGGGAAATAATGTTGGAAGCTGAAAATAAGTTGCGTTGATCTTGAAGTGCCAGACAAAAAATGATTTAAGTTATTTTAAAAAATCATTATAAGGTAATTGTGAAATGTTAAATGACACATATTACCACGAGGTAGCATTCGTTCATTAATAGCATGCTCTCTTGCTACTAATGAGCATGTCTGTCAGTACCATAACACAGCTACGCCAATTTAACATAATTTTGCGAGTGTATACATGTAAACCGCCAAAATTTGATTTCGCATTCTTACCCCTATTTCCAAGAACATTTAATAGGGAATTAGCTTCTCCATCTAGCGCTGTAATAAAATCTGTCTTTCGCAGTATAAAATACTGTGTCTACAACCCGTGCAGAAGCAATTCCGCGCTATGCTACGATTAGCCGTTCTAAAACTGTGAAGTTTATTAAAAAAATATATAGAAGACGAACAGAGGCAACAATAGACGACGAAGAATAAAAATATGAGTTAGAACTGTAAATTACCAATAAAAAATAGTGAAAATAATCATTTACGTTGTCTCTATTCCCAACATCATTAATCCTGGCTTTCATCTATACCCTGAGAAAATGGGTCTTCTCGTCAACAGCATATGAAATCGTAATCTCGTAAATAGCCCGATAGAAAATAACTCAATCATTCGCCATACTGGCAGCGGATAGTTTTTAAAATTGTGTAGGATACGAGCGTACTAACTGGATTTGGAGTAGAAGATTACTTGAATTCCGTTGATTTTTTTTACTTGGATCTTGAAGAGATCCATACATACCGTTACAACAAGGACAACATATCTGACGACTGTGCTCTAAAGATTGCAATCCGTTTGTTAAGATAATCTATCAAACGGACCGAACCCAACGTAACAAACCCGTCAGCAACCAATAACTGGACAGCTTCCCAAATAATGGAACAGGTCGTGGAATAATGAATTCAGTGTTTATATTTTCATTTTTTGAAGTGAAACCTCTCTAGCACCGTTGTGATTTGAAACTCGGTGAAACGGAAACGACACTAAAAAGAGACAAACACTTAACATCTACAGGATTTAACCTGCGAGAGAATGAGATAGAATGAAACCTTACCGCATTTGACGCTTTGATTATGAGCTCACTCTTCAAGGTTTCAATTCTACCTTTGCCTTTATTTTAATATTAATGCTATTATTCGCCAAGTTTGACGGGTTTATACTTAAATTTATTGACTGAAAAATCTTCTCATTTAATCAGACTTAATGTAGTTATTAAAGAGAGCCTTGCGGAAACCCGCAGTTCGTATGAATGCTCCAATCAATTACTGCTTTGGCAATATATCTGACAATAAGGCAAAGCAACAGAAAATAAAGAGAAAGATTAGTAGATATGGTATGATTTTAGGTTTTCACGGCCAAAAGTATTTTTGTTATTTATTTTTGGGGTGTTATGCCGTGTTACGCTACGATAATCTAGTCTCCTTCAACGGAAGCAATCTCCCGAACAGGCCTTCCATTGATATGCTTGGTGTAACTCTAAGTGACCAGCTCAGGTACGGGGGCTCCATCGAGGCCAGAGTTAAGTTAGCCTCTCAGAAACTGGGCGTACTGTACAGGGCCCGCAGATATTTTAATAGTACACAACTGCTAACCCTGTACAAATCGCAAGTGCGCCCCACGGTTGAATTTGGCAGCCACCTCTGGTCTGGAGTCCCAAAATACCTGAAAAAAACCCTCGACTCTGTGCAGAAACGGGCGGTCCGTTTGATAGATTCTCCTAACTTAACAAATGGACTGCAATCTTTAGAGCACAGGCGTCAGGTGGGAATGCTGTCCTTGTTCTACCGGTATTACAATGGAAGATGCTCCAAGGAACTAGCGTCACTGATCCCCTCGGCACCGGTGCATAGTCGGGAAACACGCCAAACACGCGCTCAACATTTGTACACAGTTGACATTAGTCACATGAGAACGGGTCGTTTCTACGACTCGTTCTTGAGTTCAACAGCCCGGCTGTGGAACGATTTGCCGGCTTCTGTGTTTCCTCCCTCCTACAATATGGGTCTCTTCAAGACCCATGTTCACTCCTTCCTCTCCTCAACAGCACCCTCCACACAGCATCTTCAAAGATGACATAGGCCCTGAGGGAAATTATTTCCCTCAGGGCCTCCTGTGTGGAGTTAATATAAAAAAAAAAAAAAAACTTCTTTCTTTAGCCAACGTTTCGGACAGCGTTACAGTGCCCATCATCAGGGCAGATGAGTGATATTAGTAGATATGATTTAAGATTTTCAGGACCGTATTATCGTGATTTATTTTTGGGGTATTGTGCCATGTTGCGCCTCCTTTAGCGAAAGTTTCGGACAGTGTACCTACGTCATCAGAGCAAATATGTAGACTGTGGTTTCAGTCAGTAATTGTGTATGTAGAGGTGATACCATGTTCCGCGCATTAATCCTCTTAGTACCTATTTTTCAGTTTTATTATTTGTTTAATCAATATGATTTTCGGCGTTTAGTTTTGATCTAGCCGTGGTACTGGATGTCAAGAAGCTTTAAGCTTTCTTCCGTCGTCTCTATTAATATACATGGAATTTTAGTTGAATTCAATTGCCTTGGTAATTAGAAGTGCACGTCTGCCTTAATGATGGACACTGTAACGCTTCCTGAAACGTTGGTTAATCCTTTGAATCACAGGAGACTACATTTGTCCCAGCTCACAAAGATCTCATATAAATCCCCTAACTCCCTAAGGATGGGCGTACGCTGAGACATCGGTCGCGCAGCATGTTCAGCGCAGTTGTGGAATGTATGAGAAACATGCACGTCTCAGCGTATGTCGCTCCATACACTTCCATACAACACAAAACCAAAACTATCTTGCGCTGAACATGCTGCGCGACCGATGTCTCAGCGTACGCCCATCCTTACTGTCGTGGTGAGAAATATAATCTTAACAGTGTTAGAAAGAGAAAACTCCACGCCTTGTATTCAAATAGAAATAAGCCAAAGAAATTTTTTTACGTGCGCCTCTTTGAAACCAAAATTTCGCATCGCAAATTGAAAAAAAAAAAAGAAATTTTGTGAGTTTTTTATTAATTATTTTTACATGGAATGACAAAAAAGTGAGGTGACACATTTATTATACATTTCTCTAATAAAATGTATACGTGTTTTTTTTAAATTATTTTTCGTTTATCAGTAATTTTATGTAGAAAAAATAAGTGTGCAATTCACACGCAGTAGAAGTGAAACGTTCAGAAAACTAAAGTAGATAAGAGTGGGGAGACTAGAAAGCACTTTTTTAAATTAATGTGAAGGATGATTTTTTCATATTTTTGTCGTCGGATTCCAGTGCACCTTTTCTTATACATTTGGTCGTCTTATTAGTATTTGTGAATTCTTCTTTGGAGTCGCAAGATGTCTCTTTCTTGTTCTTTTGGAGTGGTTTGAAAATTGGATATTGATTTTACAAAAATAATATATTTTTTGGAATTCGTATGATTCGGTCCCTGGTCCACTGAAAGTCCGGCCGCTGACATTCGTCAAACCCATTGTACCGCTACACTAAATGAGGCATGCGTGGGACTGTGGATTTATCGTATTTTATTGGAACCGAGTACGCGTAAATTAAATAAATATTTTATTGCTATCTCATTCTTTTGCAGGCTAAATCCTATAGATGTACGTGTTGCGTTTCATCGAGTTTCAAATCACAACGGTGCTAAAGAGGTTTTCATTTCAAAAACGTAAGATGAGCCATTTTTTAAACTTTTTTAAGCTTGTTATAAAAATTTAAATATTTAAAAAAATATATTTGTATTTTTAATAATAACATTTGCAAACATCACATAATTTTTCAGAAATATTCCATTTATTTGGATTTTATTCTAAAGCGAAAATATTTTTGCCTTCTAACAAAATACGCCAGATTTTTGAAGGGTTAAAGAAGGAGACAACGCAACGCGGCAATAATTATCACGACAGAAATATTATTACTTTATATAACATTTGGTAAGGAACTGCTAAATCTAATAGTGAATTAATTAAAATTTAATGTAGGTATTAATAGAAAACCTTGCAGTAACCCTGCAGTTCCGCGGAATATTTCTACCAATATACTGCATTAGCTATCTTCTATCTACGTCTACGTGTATACTGTACAATTTACTTGCGGATAAAGAATTCCTTATGCGGCGAGCCAAGTAGGTTAAATTTAAATTTTACGGTTCGCAAGGCTGCTTCACAAAATATGCAATTCGAGTAGAACTCAAACTCTTGGCTTAAAAACGTGCATTTTAAAACGGCGCTCTTGTTTGCATTAATAATAATAGATAGGCTGGCCGTGACCGAATGCAGCTTATGAAATAAATTATTCAAAGAAAAGTTGGACGTTTCTATAAAATTTCAAATCTATTTGAATTTATTTTTTTCGAACCTTTTTCCCAACATTGTGTTGAATCTTTCAAGAAAATAACTTCAGTTTTTATGTGAACAGAAAATGTGAAAGAATTTAAATAGTTTTTAAACTTTACACTTGCTTATTTAAAAGTCGTAATATCCAATTTATATTAGTTAATGATTATCCATCACATGGCGTAGGCAGGGAGGATAGACACATTTATTTTTATATTTTTTTTATTTTTTATTGTACAACAGATTAATAAAATCCAATTACCGTACAATTTTCTAATTTTGATAATCTTAACACCTAAGAAGATTATCAGTATACAAAAAAAATCTTAAGGCTATATAAAGAAGAGTTGTATATATCTAATGTTTTCGATATTTCGTTCAACAGTACCATTCCTCTTGTCATGCTACGCTGTGCTAGAACATCTGTTCTGCCGTATGGTATTTTGAACAAGTCGTGTCGACGACTACGACTGAAGTTTTCAGGCATGTATAAACCGTAGCATTCCAAGAGGAATGGGCTGTCAATATAGTTATGGATTATGTCAAAACTAAGAATTGCAAGATTTGCATAACGTCTAGTTTCCAAACTAAATCTATTTGTTGCCTCAAGTAACTCTATATGGTGCATGAACCTCGGATAAGTTCCGTGCATTCGCATATAGACATACCTAAGGATGTTTTCTGGATTTGTTCCAGCATATTAACATATTTAGTCTGATGCGGAGTCCACACACCACCAGCATACTCCAGCTTACTTCTTATGACGCCATCGAACATGGCTATCATTGCATCTGGGTCATCAAATTGCTTATATATTCTGACGAAAAAACCCAGGAGTTTGTAGCATGCTGAAGTGAGCGGAATATGTGATCGGAAAACGTCAGTTTGGGATCAAAGACGATCCCAAGACACATCTCTGTTTTGGCATACACTCCTTGCTACATTCAAATTCATATATTTATTTATTATTTATTTATTTGCAAAAACAGCATAAAACCATAGCGGTAAGAAAAAATACATAATAATTACATTTACGGTTAAAGAAATACATTTAGTTAAAACGTAAGTGCTATTTCACGCTTAAAATCAATGTAGGATATGTGGAAAATATCCACATTTCCTGCAAGGCAGTTAATTAACCAAGTGCGTCTTTCCAGGGGCTTCACCATTGGTAAGTTAGTTCTGCACCTGAAAAGAATCAAAAGCCTGTGTTGGCGACCTCGCGTTAAATTTATGCGGGACATAGAATCCTATTTTAGCGAGAATATCTGGTACCGATATTAAACCATTTATAAACTTATAAGCCATCAGTAGTAATACGACATCTCTTCTGGAAGTAAGGCTGCAGATACCCAGCATTCCTGAGATAAATGCTGTTGGAAACAGCCAAGGGTAAAAACCTAACTTTCTCATACATAGGTATCGTAAAAATTTCTTTTGTATTTTCTCGACCATATTAGTACATAGACGATGTCCTCTGGTTCTCATATCTGAGATCCACTTTCGAGAATGCTACGCACTAAGCTAAAGTAAAGCAACCTTATAACTGTAAGGTTAGTCAATTCCTTTGAATTGTGGATGACAAAACCCAAAATCTTTGTAGCTGATTTACAGATCTTTTCAATGTGAGCATGAAATGTTAAGCGAGCGTCATAGACAATTCCTGAATCCTTGCAAGTTACAATATGACTCGTCTTTCAATGTTGTCTTATACATAGGCATTCTTTTGTTATTCTTACTGAAATGGTTATTGATATGGCCCGACTCAAGAATTTGATAAGCCATACCTTCTTCTAGCACTCTTCCACCAATAGTCTAACATAAAGTAAACTTAAATTTAAACGAAAAAGTAAACCGAGCCACCTAATTTTCATCATATTAGTTTAAAAAAAACTCAAGGTAAACGTAATGTAATATATCTATATTTTTTAAATGACTACTTAAAAACAAAGAATATTAGTTTTTAAAAGTGCTCCTCACTAGGGATTTCTGTTCCAGGGCGGACGGAAAGTAATTGTATCGGTGTTACATCATGAATTCCTCATCTTCATGTTTGTTGATTACATCTTCATATTTGTTGATTGCTACATTTTCATGTTTGTCGATTACCTCATTTTCATGTTTCTTACCATGTTTGTTGAATTCCACAACTCCACGTTTGTTGAATGTGGATTGTGATGGTGTTACTTCATATTTTCTTTGATTTCCCCATTTCATGTTTACTTGGCCACATTTTAAGGGATACATTTACGGGCTTATTATGAACCATTATTTCACGTGGAACTTCTGTCTAGGGTTTGAGAAGGTTTTCAAAAATATTATTAATTTTGAAAACCCTTGGAATGAAACAGTTTGGAAAGCCTTGTAAAGAAACGGGGTGTTAACGGCGGTGCGGTGCGGTGCGGTGGTGCCGCCCAGAGAACGGCACGTCTCCTTTCCTATTAACTTTATATCATTTCAGCCCTGAACTATAACACCCCCCTCCTCCTCCCCCCCGCACCAATCCAACCAACTGGGTACTAACTCCGCCAACTTCATAACACCAAGACTATTACGTTCTATCATTAAGGGCAATATGGTTACGGTTTAATTTACAACATTGCGCCTACAACGAACGTAGCGACATCTCGGTTTTACCACAGAAAGCAGTGCAAACAGCAGGAGTTACGTCAAAAAGACAAGGTTGTTACATTCGTTATTGTCGCTCGTACGTGTTCTACTCTCAGTATTTAATTTGGGAGGCGGGCATGGGTACCGTCTCTCCGGGAACCATTTATTGGATAATCAACACTCCTGCCATGGGTCACCCAAGTAGTTAGCTACATTTGGTGGGTTGGGTGCCCGGGTTCAAGGGGTGAGGTTTGTCTAGGTCTTGGCCGTGGATGCGTGTACTCACTCACTGAAGGTCGGGAGAACTGGTTGACGGAGACCTTTTGACTTCTCCAGTCGGACTCTCTCGACCCGTGGCCTTCGCCGCAGTGGGAGGGCTGGATTCACATGTCCGTCAATCCTGGACACGGACCCCAGATCTCTCATACCTTTTCCTTCCCAGAACTTCCCCTCCTTCGTTTCCCTAAAAAGACTTCCACAGTGCATCTCCAAAGGTGAGAAAATAATTTTTCCCAAGGCCTTCTGCTTGGGGCTAATGTAAAAAAAATAAAAAGAGCTTACAAACTTGTGTTATACTAGCTTTTACCCGCGGTTTCGCTCGCATGGTATTAGGGGGAAATTACTGTAACGCTGGCACTTATCAATTATCCCCCCCCCCCCGTCTCCCCCCTCTCGCATTCCATACATTCAGTTTTCAAACAGCTCGCGTGCCACCTAAATTTCATAATGCCAGAGCTCACCAGTAGGTAGTAAAAAAAAGAGTTTTCCAAATTGGTGCAGTCATTCAGATAAAGATAGATAGATAGATATTAACTACGATTTCCCGCAAATATATCAACATGGTTTCCTCGGCAACGATTTGTTTTCTAACGTTAGCAATAATTCGCTTTTGTTAGCGAAAGAAAACGTATGATAAATGTTATAATATATTAATACTTTTAATTTCATAACGCCATTATATACAGCTTATATAACTTGCGTATAATGTAGGTTTCTATTGGTGAAAGAATTTTTAAAATCGGTTTTTTGGTTTTTGCGTGAAAGCGTAACAAACAAACAAACGCAGTTTCGCATAATATTAAGAATAGATTATGTCGGTATAAATTCGGAGTGTGGGGTCTTAAGTTTGGATGGCAAAAGTGACCATCGGTAAGCATATTTCTAATAAAGGTTCGCTCTTCGAAAATTAAATACAAGAATCGCTTCAAGCCACCCCTACCCCTGTAGGTTTCTTCGAAACCTTTTCGAGCCCTTGACCTCTCGAATTATTGACCCCAATTTAGTCGGCGGCCTTCCTAACGTCGCCACTCGCCACTGTCCGGCACTCCACCGATATCCAATTTCCTTCCAATCAATACACAGTCAAAACCCCAGGGGATGGCGTCATTTTATATTTTTGTCTATGGAAATGGCCTGAAAAGATTTACAAAAAAAATATCTGGTGATTGGGTAAATGGGCAAAGGAAATGTACATTGTAAATTTATTTGGTATATTTAATTTTTATTTTAACTTTATGAGTAAAACCTCAAATTGTAATATTTTAATTAAATGAAGACAATATAAGCGAAACTCAATCGAAAATCTGGAAACAGAAAAATCAGAAAAAGATATTGACACCTCTGGGACTCGAACCCAGGACCTCTCGCTTTCCGGGCGAGCGCGCTAACCACGGCGCCACGGTGTCGATATCCAATTCGGTCATTTTTAACTGTATCATACTTCGAGTAAGAACCACCCATACTATCTTCATTTTTCTTAACGCATATTCTATAGGCAGATACCTTTATGTATGATTGCAAGATTCAAACCCGAACTAAATGCAATCTAGATAGCGTCTGGATAAGAATTTATAAATTTTATTTAATATGCGACACCTAGTGACTTTTCTGCAAGTTAAGGATGAATATTTAATTTCTGCAGAAATTTTGAATATTTAAAACTAAAAAGGCAGGGGTAAGGTGGGGTTCGCAGAGAGGAAGAGACGAGGGAGGGGGAAGGCGGGGAAGGTGGTAGGGAACGGGAGTGCACGGGAAAGGACATGGAGGGATTATCAATTTATTGGCATTGCAACGCATGCCGAGTACCAGCTAGTAATACATAAATTACATTAAAATACAATACTTTAAAATAATTTTTATGTTTTATGTAATAATTTTTTATGATACCTTTAAGTTATTATAAACCACTCTTTATAATGTTTTTTCTCTTTAGGTATGTATTCTGTCTATACTTATTTGTCTTTTGTTATTTTTGATAATTTTAATTTTATCCTGACCAAGAAACCATCGGTTTTCAAATATGTTGATAATTTATATTAAAGAAGTGGAGTTTTGTAATTTTTTTTGTAGTTAAAATGATTCCACAAAGTGATTTTGCAAAGATTGAAGAAGTAAAATGCTTAACACAAGAAACACACTTGTATATTTATTAAATGTTTTAACGTTAATTATATTTAAAACACTTCGTGAGTTCAACAGAGAGGTTTTATTTACGAAAAAGTATAACAAAATAATAAGTATACGGGTATAAGAATACTTCGCGTAACCTCCTACTGAGGTCTTCAGGCTTGCTATCTCTAAGCGTTCCTCTACCGATCAAAGTGGACACAAAGATATCTCACAGTTGATCCTGGGTATTGAGCCTTTAGGACTGCTTGCTGGTTCTCTAACGGTTCCTCTACCGATCAATGTAGAGACAAAGATATCTCACAGTTGGTCCTGGGTATTGAGCCTTTAGGACTGCTTGCTGGTTCTCTAACGGTTCCTCTACCGATCAATGTAGAGACAAAGATATCTCACAGTTGATCCTGGGTATTGAGCCTTTAGGACTGCTTGCTGGTTATCTAAGGGTTCCTCTACCGATCAATGTGGACACAAAGATATCTCACAGTTGATCCTAGGTATTGAGCCTTTAGGACTGCTTGCTGGAACTCTGGCTTCTCAAGGCCGGGTAGGCGCTTAAATAGGCGGCTGGAGGCACATCTTGTGGTAAGTAGGGGTCCGGGAGCGGGGAGCTGCTCGCTGATTATCTGATATATTAATCGGGTAACCAATACGCCCGCTACGATGTCCTGCGTTTGTAGACAAGGACGCCGCGTTAGGTGTGAATGAGAAAGTATTCAACCTCGCGCGGTGCCTCTCGTTACAATATTAATAAATATATAAGAAAAAAAGCAGCTGTTATAAATTAGTTTTCGAACCGACGCGACGACTCACTTGGCCTCTAATTACGCTGAATTCAGGCGGCCCCTGCATGCTGCGCCCGCGGCACCGACCTCTCGGCGGTAATATCGCGGATTACGGAGCATGCACGATACGTGCCTAACTGCCAATGCCAAAGGCAATAATAGAATGAATTATTCATATTGAATTCACTCGCACGTGGAATAGGTACCGTGTACTTTGGAATCACCCAAGTCGGGAGTATGAAGCGAATGTTTAGATGATGTGGTATTATAAATATTATAGTGTTAGGGTGAAATTGCTCTAACTCGATTAAGCAAGTGGGATTTAAATTTTTTTTTTGACGCGATAACGTCTTATAAATCGATGAACGCCGGCTGCACTCACGAAAAAGCACCAATACTTGACCATAATTAAGAAATAAATTACGGTCGGCGTGGTCGAGCGATAAGGCTCTTGACTCGCAATCCGAAGATCACGGGATCGAATCCTGGCGTGGCAAATAAATTTTATTTGATGAATTTGTGTTATGTCACAATTAATTCATTTAAAATAATATGTAGTATATTTGCGGCACGTTCCAAAGTGGATGATACTCTCAGTATCGCCCTGGTGTAAAACCACCATTCAGAATTGAAACGTTGCGCGTTGCTTGAAATGGCTTTAGTCGTGTTTGGTGACCAGATATGAATAACCAGGTACTTACCCACCTTCCTCTTCTCTATCTCCTTCCCCTCCCCACTACCTTCACTGGCTCCAGACGGGAGCAGTTGGGACTCATGTGCGGTATTCACATAAAAAATAATAAAATAAAGATACTTGAGTCGAGTTTTTTTTTTTTTTTTTCATCTTTATAAATTCTAGACCACACAATTATATGCTGTGCCTAGGAAATCGTGTGTTGAGAGAAAGCACTGTTTAAAATATAAGCAGTTTATAATAACAATACAACTAACACGTTGTGCCAAGATTATGAATAACATAAGAGTAAGTAATACACGACGTGTGAATGTGATTGAAGCAAGAAGTATATGCCAAGATAGAGTTGTGCGACTGTCTATCCCCCGAGAAAAATACGTTACGGTTAGTTAGTAAAAATAATACCATCGGACGCGCGGATCTCAAATCAAATTCAAAGTTTTTGTTTACGAAACATATTTGGCACCTTCTTGATGCCAAGAAACTTTCCAAGTTTTAATAACCTTGTCTGGGAAAGCCAAAGTTTCGTTGACACAAGCTATGTACAGTCCGTCGAGAAAGTGCAGACAAAAATGAAAAGCGCTGCTATCGTTTAAATTGTTTTAAATAACATTAATAAGTGAAACACTGCAGTGCACATGAATTTCTAAGAAGTGTCAATGTCTTTCAACAATTTTCGTTAAAATGAGAAGTTAAATTTAGTATTGAGATGTCTCAATAGATGTCAGTAAAGTTGTACTACGTGAGAGAGTCAACTACTGTCGCCCGTTCGTCTAATACCCGAATCATTAAGAAAATATCTGATGATATCCGATCGACAGCTGGGCTCCTTCAGTAACCAGTTTCCCTGTCTCAGATTTATACAGATCATCCATTAGAACGGACGTTAGGACAGAAAATATTCGTTGTAAGCAAGACAATAATAAACACAACTAGTAACCTGACGAACCGAAATATTATTGAAACTCCCGATCATCCGAGTAGGATTAATCATCAGAGGAAACAATACACCACTACTCGGGTTAGCCGGTAGGACAAAATATGGTTCAAAAGAGAATCAATGTAACTTAACTAAAGTTCTGCGAACAAAGTTAATATTTTTCACATTGTCATCAAACGATGTTAAGAAATTACTTATTTTTTTTAACGCTAAACAAAATGACTTTTTTGTGTTTTTGAAATGAATTAAATAAACCATTGTTTAAACGTTAAAAAAATCTACGGAGAAAACGCTCACTTTTAGAAGAAAAAAAGAGTGGGTCGTTTTCCTGTTCGATGTCAATCTGTCAAATTCGGCAGTCAAACATAACCTCACAAATAATCTTTCATAGTTTGATATGTTGTAAGATTTTCGCCGACAAAAAAGTTGTCGTGATGTATTTTTGGGTTATTATGCCGTGTTGCGCCATAGTTTGTTTTAAAATCGGTATTAGCAAAATAATTAGTTCCATTTAATTAATGTCTTTCTATTTCTAGACGTACTGTACCTCCCCGAAGCTGCTACCTGATCCTGTCCCAAGGTCAGAGGTAGAGGTAGAGGGTGGTGGGGAAGTACTTTGCACCCGGAGCAGGAAGAGCGTTTCCCGGGGCTGGGGTTGTTTACCCAAACAGCTACCCCCGTGTCCTCAAACTTACTACATAGCACTCCTCAAAAGTTTTTTCTAAGTTTATATTGAGGAAAATCAGTCATTTTTTTAATATTTCTTTTTCTGTCAACAATCTACAATTAATTAATGTAAATGAACAGTGTGGACACGATAACGTTGAACAAATATACTATATCTTTCTATAATACTCTATCTTATTACTAACTATAGACCAGACAATTAACTATTATAACAAATTATGACTAACAGATTGCATCCACTGGTCCATCGGTCCCTAATACTGTAGTGTAAGTGAATATGTATTTAGTTTCAATGTCCTTTCAACTATATCGTTAGTATAGGTAGCTATATGTAGTTTTAATGTCTTTTGTTAGTATAGGTAGCTATATGTAGTTTTAATGTCCTTTCAACTATATCGTTAGTATAGGTAGCTATATGTAGTTTTAATGTGTCTCAACAGAGGTCAGTGAGACTATGGCAGCCAGTGAGACTATGGCATCCCGAATTGGGGTATGTTGAGAGGCTGAAGGCTGCGGGGGAGAGGGGGGAAGGAGATTTATTTTATTATTATTCTTTTTATTAGCGTTATAAACAGTCTTTATAAATTCATTTTTTAAATTTTTATATGAATACCGCACAAGAGTCCCAACTGCTCCCGTCTGGAGCCAGTGAGACTTTGGCATCCCCAATTGGGGTTTATTGTGAGGCTGAAAGTAGTGGGGAGGGGAAGGAGATGGGGAAGAGGAATTTGGGAAGTACCTGGCTATTCAGATCTGGTCACCAAACACGGCTAAAACCATTTCAAGCAACTTTTCAATTCTTAATGGTGGTCTTACACCAGGGCGATATTGAGAGTATCGTCCACTCTGGAACGTGCTGCAAATATACTATATATTATTTTAAATGAATAAAATGTGTAATAGCACAAATCAATCAAATAAAATGTATTGGTCACGCCGAATTCGATTCCGCGACCGCTGGACTACGCCGGCCGTTTTTAATTTTTATTTTAAAATAGTTTTATCTATTTGAAATTGAATGTCAAGCGGGAATGTTTCATGACATGATGTTATTTTTTCTTGGGCATAGAGGTTAAAATGATGATATTACATTTTTATATGTATGTCGCGAACCGTAGCTTTAGAGCCGCTGCATCGTTAAAAGAAACTCGGCTTTCGGTTAACCACCCCTGGTAAAACCGTCCCACGAGGGTCAGTCCCGTTTCCACCTCCTCACCCCCCCCCCCCCTCACCACCCCTCGCCGCTTAATGGACCATGAAAAGGACCCCTCCTTAACCGCTTGGAAACAGGGAGCCCAACTTAACGCGGGGCGGTTGGAAAAAATGGTAATGGGACCGCAACTAAGAAGAACTGGGTGATGTTTGCACGGGGGAGGGTGTTTTAAGTGCCTCGGGGTGGGAGCTAAAGCCAAGGACTCTACCTACTACAAGTATTCTGTAATTAACACCAACTACTGCCTCTACGATGAAAGGATATGTAAATGAAGCATGTGTAAATTCTCCTTCAAACTGGTAATCAATCAATCCAGGAGAATAATTCACATGTACCGTTTATTGAATCAATTTGTTTGAACCGCTGCTTCGGAAATTCGTAGTGGTAATTGGCACCTATATAAATTTTGAAGTTTATTTTTGAGATTTATAAGCTTTTTGGGGATTCATTTTTAAACCATTATTATCTTTCAAAATTTAATTTAGAATTAAGAAACCATTCACGTTATTTGATAAATTTACCTACCTAAATAAGATGTTGCTTTAGGGGTCTTCATCTGTTTTGGTGATCAAATCTAAATAACTCTCCGATCCCCTATCTCTTTCCCCTCACCACTTTCTTCATCCTCACAACATTCCTCAATATGGGGCCACAGTCCCACTAGTTCCAGCAGCGGAGTCCGAGACTCTTGTACTGTATCACCAAAAACACTATCTGGACCAAAGCACACTTGAGGCGGAGTAACAAAATTGTTCGCCCCACATAATTTTTGTGTAATTTCTCGACTTCAGCAAAATTTAACTTACATCCTTGCATATATAATCAACGGTGACAGGACAACTCAGAATGAAACCAACTCAGAACCACCTCAGAAAAATCATTAAGAGTGATGGAAAAAAAAAACTGTAAAAATTGGTTAAATAGGTTACGTTAGGTTAGGGTTATGGGCTATTTTAATTTTTTTTAATAGCTTTTAATGACTTTTCAAAGAGGTGTTGAGTAGATTTTATTGGCACGGAACCATTATAAACATGTCGAATTATGGGCAAATCATAGGTTTTGTACGTTTATTTTTGTCATTGCACAAAGTAGGCCTGACACTGAAAAGTTTGTGGATATTCGTGCTTACATTCATGTTAACTTCGGGTAGGTTGTTATTTAGAGGATATTTCACCTTCCTCTCAAAAAGTATCCTTTATAATAAATAAATATTCGCAGTAGAAACAATTTATTTTAATTTGATTTAAGCTTTTTATTTTTAACCATTATTTTTTAGGTAAGCAAACACAAACATCTTTTATGTTTTTAAAATTTCTATGTGTACATTATATGAAAATCGTTCGAAGTTTATTTCTCCACATTTCTATGGGTTTTTCAAATATATTGCACATATTTTTCGGTGTGAAAAACATGGACATTTAGAGCCAGCGAAAGGAAGCGGATAGAATGTAGTGACACACAAGATTCCATGGACACACAAATTTGTATATTCTGAAAGAACTAGGCATCCACAATAGGTTCTCAACCATAGTCGGCTCTAAGGGGCCAGTAGTTGAAGGACATTTAAAAAAATGATATTACGATACAATATCAGATAAAATACGAAAATTTTCATTTCATGTGGGTACCTCACGAGTTTGAGAGTAAAGTTTGTAGTAAATTATTTCACGCGTTCAATATGCAAAATCAACTAACGTTTATCAAACCATCTCTTTCAGAAGCATAATTTCATCATGCTCTCTCCCTCACGGCAATGACCCAAACTGTCTTCAGAATATCCGAAAACATTTTTATTAGGCGACATAGTGCCATCTCGTTTATTGTATGACGCGTAAAGAGACAGAAACATGATATTAAAATATTTCGTAAATTGACCCAGCCAATCATAACGCGTGGGAAAGAAAGCTACCATTTAAGTTAAATGTCACTACTTGCCGCTGCCGGCTATTTCGCGGTGGATTTCAAATACGTTAGAATAACACCAGTTGTTTTGATTTGCATAATATTATGTATTACTATCCTTTATTGGATAACCAACACCTCTGCCATAGGTCACCCCAAGTGGTTCGCTACGTTTGGTGATTTAGCAGGGGTGCCCGGGTTCATGGGGTGAGGTTTGTTTAGGTCTTAGAGGCGGACGACCAGGACACACTGAACCCCAGATTCTTACCCACCCCTTAAACCTTTTTCTTTCCCAGAATTCTCCTCCATTTCTTTTCCTTAAAAAAAACCCTCCCCACAGCATTCCCAAAGATGAAAAAGGCCTTGAGGGAGATTATTTTCCTCGGGGCCTCCTGTGTGGAGCTCATGTAAAAAGAAAAAATCTTATAATTTTGGGAGGTCTTTGACCAATCGACCTAAGGGTTGGACCGCCACTGCTCTCAAGTATCTGCCTACAACGTATTTTAAGATACTACATGGATTCTATCATGGGTAAACTCATAATAATAATAATGGATTATTCCATTTATTCCAGCATGTATGGAGGTACGAAATCAGTGGAAAAATCAGCTAAAAAAATAATTTTACACGTTATACTTATTTTTTTCTGGTAAATAAAAAGTCTAACAAAAAAATACTCTGTAAATATGTAAATGATTTGTATTCAATTCGCAGTATTTAATAAAAGCAAATAAAATATTTGTGAGCGATCTAATTTACAAATTAAAATATGTGATTTTGCATTACTTAGTAGTGCATCACCTTTATCAAAACAGCAGAACACAAACAACAATATTTTGGAAACAATTTCCGTCACCTGTTTTGGAAACATCAACAAAGCAACCTCTAATTTGCGAACCCAACTTCCCCCGCAGTCTATTAAACCACTTGCAAGTGTGAAACGCTGACATTATTATTACAATACCTACCCTCCGTGTTTACCCCCAACGCTGAACGCTGAACACTGAACACTGAATCCTTCATGGCCTTAGGCAAGGAAGATGTTTAACTAGGATAGATTTATACGTACTCTTTGTTTGGGATAGTTATTCACAGCTTTCTCAAAATACTCTGATAAATTATGTGTGACAAATTTTATTGCATTGATAATAATAATCCTCGTGAACTAATACTTTCAGTCTGCACATCTGACAGGACAATGATTTCAGAATGGTAGATACCTTATATTGCAGCCCGTCGGGAAACACGTCAATACCGTGGCCAAAATTTATACACGGTTGACATTTGACACATTAGAACGGTCGTTTTTTACTTCCAGTTCAGGAAACACGCCAATAGCGTGACCAAAATACACGGTGACATTTGACACATTAGAACGGTCTTTTTTTGCTTCCAGTTTAGGAAACACGCCAATGGCGTGGCCAAATTTTATACACGGTTGACATTTGACACATTGGAACGGTAGTTTTTAAACTTCCAGTTCAGGAAACACGCCAATAGATGGCCAAATTTTATACACGGTTGAAATTTGACACATTAGAATGGTCATTTTTTACTTCCAGTTCAGGAAACACGCCAATAGCGTGGCCAAATTTTATACACGGTTGAAATTTGACACATTAGAATGGTCGTTTTTTAATTCGAGTTCCACGGCTCGGCTGTGGAACGATTTGCCGGCCATCGTGTTTCCTCACTTCTACAATATGGTTTATGTTCACTTCTTCCTTTTCTCGAAAACACCGTTCATTTCCATGCGAAATATTATAGAATTTATCCATTTTGATAATTCTTTTCGATTTCGATGTTCAAATATCGTCAAATTTGTCAATATGATTTGTACAACTGGACAATTACTCCAAAGTACAAAAATCATAAAATTTGTCATTTTTTTCCTTAGCTCCACACAGGAGGCCCTGAGGAAAATTGTTTCCCTCAGGGCCTATTTCATCTAAGGGGATGCTATGTGGAGGATATATTTAAGGAAGGGAATTTAAACAATTCTTTGTCCAATTTGGCTAGAAAATAAACACATACAACATTAGTTATGTTTGATCACAACAAACGTTAGAATAGAGCAAAACTTTTTGGATTTTTCTGTTTAATCTACTATAACTTATACCACTGTGTCACATTTCCACCTAAAGTGAGGATTTTTTTTACTATAAATGAATTCTCTGGATCTCAGAGGGGAAAATGTAGCAAGGGGGGAAGGAGGCCTAAAACGCCTTTCGGAGGAGACAAACACGAGCTGCGTGTATAATTATTTCGAATGACAACCCATGTGACAGAATTAACGTTTTAAACATCAGTTGTAAGAGACAAGTTTTTGAGATTTAAAAAAATATTTTTTTAAACATCATACAAAATAATAATCGCTGTTAGAATATAAGCAAGTCGAGGTGGCGGGTGACAACTGTGACTTGTATGAAATACACTTTTATCGCGAGGATTTACAACTCTGTAACGTAATTTTTACTACAAAAATATAAACACATATTTTTTTTAACGCACACAATCGATACTTATTTAGTACAGTAGGTTTTAAAGTAATTATAAAATAATAATATTGGTTATTCTGTTGAATTTTTCTGCCCTAACTGGTAAAGACTTCTTTTTGTAGGTTAAAAAGAAGAACAACCCTTTTACACTTGTTTTAGAAAAAAATGCACACTCTTTATTGCAGGCTGGTACCTGAATAAAGCCAAACTCATTTCGTAAGTCATGACGTCTTAACCCGTTTAATCATAGGCTACCAAATTTGTCTCAGCTTACATAGGTCTAATATAAATCGTTGTATTTCCTTTCTGTCATGGTGAGAAATATGATCTAAATGGCGTTAGAAAGAAAAAACTCCACGCTTTATTTTAAAGTCAGATTTTAGCCGTAGAAAATTTTAAATGTCCACCTTTCTAAAACCAAAATTTTCGATAGCAGATTGTGAAAAATCTATCAAATTTCAAGAATTTTTAATTCATAACTTTTTTATGAAACTACAAAAAGGTTAGGTGATAATAACGTTTATAATACATTTATTAAACAAAATATGTCAACTTTTTTTTTTTTTTTGTTAATAGTTATTTTAGATAGAATAAACTAAGGTAAGGTCAGATATTTTTGAAACTTTTTATGTTTGAATAATTTTTTTTTATTACATCAAAAATTGTATTTTTATTTCTAACTGGCTGGGGTACCCGAATTTGCTCAGGGAGTTGGTATGAGATTGAACTGAGGTTTTAACCCACGACCGATCTTGCTTTATAAACCCCTACCAAAGAGTAACCCCACGCATACAAAAAAAGACTTCGAATGATCCACAATTTTCCAAAACATTTTAGAGTATTCTAGAGTGTTCTGGAAAGTTCCACAACGATATGGGATGTTCCGGAATGTTCCCGATCGTTCCAGAATGTTCCGGAATGTTCTAAAATGTTGTGAAATGCTCTCGAATACATTCTGGACTGTTCTAGAAAGGGCCAAACTTCCAGCCCTTATATCTTCAAAAGTACGCTCTTCAGGTAAAAACGGAAACCTTCTTCATGGATGGGGGATAAAGGGCTACCACTATATAACTCCATTGATATTACCGGAAGTCGTTTCTGAGTTTTAGCGGCACGCACATCTTTTATAATATGTATATTAAAAATGTCGTTTGTAAACGTATTTCATCGCCTTTCAAAAACAGTTTCAATTTTCGGATATGTTTAGAAATATTCCATTTATTTCAATCTTGTTGCAAATCGGAAATATTTGGACCTTGTTAAATAAACGCTGGATTTCTGAAGGGAAATGACTCTTCTGGATGCCAATATCAAACTAACATGTAAATCACTATCAACACATTTTATACATAAGTGAAACTTTTGATCCCTGTTTTTCAAAAATTGAAGCATTCTCTGGAGTATGACCTGTATAAATCGGGGTAGATTGTTTACATCCCTTATCGCTGACGGCCAGAGGGTAGGTGCTATCGTCAAGGCAACAGGGCTGCAAAAGATAGAGGGTGGAGGTACCAATTTGTCGAACATGCTTTACCGGGTAAATATTGTAACAGAATTTGCTACATGCCAGTAAAATCACTGATGCCTTCTTGGATCACGCTAAAGGTGTGATTCTTGCAAATTGTTGTTCTTGAACTTGCCTTAAAATGTAAAACAAATATCTATGTGATGATAAGCTCCACTTGTAATTTTAACTTTGCTAAGATTTGATTGCAGTGCTGTAAAAGAGCGGGTTTTTTAATTTAATGATCCTTACGTTAGTAGGTGATTAAAAATGACCGCAGACTCGAACGTTCGCTCCGAAAAACAAATCTTTTATTGAGGGCCGTAAAAGCGAAAGAAACACTTTTTTAAACAGTTTTTAGGGTCTTTTTAAGTAAAGAGAGGAAGTTCTGGGAAGAAAAAAGGTATGAGATGTGGAATCTGGGAGTTAAAGTGGCATGAATCTATCCCTCCGACAGCGGTGCAAGCCAATGGGTGGAGAGAGTCCAACTGGAGAGGTCTAGGTTAGAACTCCCTCAATGAGTCTCTCCCGATCCGGTCCGCCTCACGGTAGGTGCGCAAACACATTCGTTGCCAAGACCTAGACCACTTGGGGAGACCTATCGCAGGGGTGTTGGTTATCCAAGAAATGGATCCAAAGGCGGTGGTACCCATACCGCCTCCCAAATTGAATACTGTGTTTTTCTCAAAAATTTCGATAATGAAGCAATACGAAGCTGAATTAAACATTCAAAACGGATCAATACAAATGAAATAATAATATAAAGTTGAAGAAGAAGATAACACTAATAGATTTAAACGAAAATATGGAAAACATCGAAATAATGGATTCATTTAGACTTTTATAAAAGATCAAAAGGGAGGTGTCTCATATAAATAAAACCGACTATGTTTATCCGAGACACGTCAGGCACTATCTAGGTTATAAACCAATTCTTTAGAACTTTGTTATCAATTAAAAAGGTGTCGGCCAAAAATATGGTAAAAATAGTTGAAGATAATATTGTTAAATTTGAATTTGAAATATAGATCGACAAAAATTGCTTTAAAATAAGACGTCTCAATGGCCGAGTTAGTTAAGGAGTTTGTCCCGCTAAGACAAGAGATTGGGTTTAATTAGTTTTTATATTTTCGTTTTGATTTATTGATATTATCTTCTCCTACAATGATATATTACATTGATGGATATAATCCTCAAAAAGAGTTATTATAATATAAAATGAATGTATTAATAAAGTATTATTTTGGAATTTAATATTGACGGCGAAGGTGACATTATACTCGAAATTTCGCTTTCAAGAGTATTTCCAAGAAGATACCGATGTAACCCAACTTAACGAGGATTGACTGTAGGTTACAGCTGTAATTGATCTGTCAAGATGACGGATAGTAAAAGCTTCCTGAAAGTTGCTAATAAGCTGATTAAATTAAAGATAGGTTTTTGACTGAACACTGCGGCTATTTCTAACAATAAACCAACTGCATTAGATGTTTGCTTTGAGTAACTATATATGCTGTATCTGCAAATCTTGTGGATACAGAGCTTGCGCAAGAACGGAAGGTAAAATTAATTTTAATTAAACGTTTGCAAACATGGTTCACTAAATATATGATGTCTCAATAAGAGCGCAAGATTTCAAGGTTCAATATTTCCAATTGATTTAATCTGAGGGGTTACAAGCAGTTAGAAGGCCGAAAAAAGATGTTTTTTTATACATTTTTTGTGAAAACAGATTTTATTTTACCAAGTATTGATACATTTATTGGCAATATCTAACTTTATAATGGCACTAATGATTTGTAAAAATATTGATCTGGTGTGCTTCTTCCAAAAAAAGGTGTTCGGCGGTGACCACGATTTATCCGGCATAATTCTTTTGAAATAAAAAAAACCTATAAGATTCTTTTATTAAATAGATAGAACTAGGTATTAAAAGAACGAATATTCAAAATTTCGATGTTTGACAAAATGGCGGCTTCGTAAAAAAAAACGTATTTTTGACCAAAATTGCCACCTAAAATTAAAAAAAAAATAGAACTAATCATTGAAATCTTCATTCTTCGATTAATACCTGAGGAATATATCTGAAAAGGTTGTGTTAAAATTTCAAATCGATCGGTTGAGCCGTTTTTTAGAAATCTGGGTCACCCACTTGGAAAACATAGTTTTCAGAAAAACGAGTTTAAAATTTCGGAAGAAGTTTATACAAAAATAATGTTAACTTATTTCGTACAAGAAATAACTCTATTTAGTCTTCAGTTTTAAAATGAACCCTTCATAAGGTCATTTATACCTAGGAATACAAAGAAAGAAAAGAGCAGCTGCTACTCCGGTCTGTACTCCGCCTACTTTCTAACAGTCCGAGACGTCTTTGCAAATATGCGTTTATCTCCAAAAATACTTAATAGATCGATTTTAAATGCTACCAAGCAGCAGTTAATCTTTTGTTTTAATTGGATATTTCATTTGATTCTATCCTTTTTTTTATTCTCTTTTTATTCATATTTATACAAAATATATATGTATGCTTATAATATGTAATGCAAACATCATGTATAAGTAAACATACCTATTATTTTATTATTATTTGATAACTATGCAAGCAAAAAACAGTAATAATCATGTATTAATTGCTTATTTTATTTTATTGTATCTGTTTTCTTTATAGTTCTCATTAGTACGACTATAATATGAAACGCAAACACCAGTTACCTTTATGCTGTAATCATTTGTGTTATTTATATTAATTGTTCTCTAGATTTTATGTCCGGGTTAAATCTTCCTCACAGGAAAAACTTAATCCTTCCACACACTTTTCCACAAATGCTAATCTAGTCAATTCACGCGATGTAATTGCATTGTATAAGTATACTAAATACAAAACTATACAAGAACAACACGTCAACCTACCGGAGACCATATGGGAAAATACTTCACCGACTCCAGATATTTTCATATCAGAGGGTTCGGCTCGATAGAACTCCTAACTGAACCGATAAATCCTACCGATCCCTCAATATAAATATTTAAAAAATCTTTCGTAATCCTACATGTATTTAATATGACTGATTTTTGCATTTTTATATAAAGATTCTTTGACAAATCTAATAAGCCTAAATTTTTAATTGGAGAGCTAGGTATAATGCCAGTAGCCGAAATAACAAATGGTAATATTTTTATAGTCCGAGAATGCCAAATTCTTTTAATTTCATTTCCTAAATCTGTATATTTTCTAATTTTTTCAGAAACAAATTTTTGAATATTACAGGAATTTGGAATAGCAACATCAATGATATAAGTTATTTTTTTAATTTTGTCATGTAAAACTATATCGGGTCTATTATGACGAATCGTTCTGTCTGTTAGTATAGTTTTATCATAATATATTTTATAAAATTCATTTTCTAAAAACGAATTTGGTTCGTATTCATAATATGGTACTACATTACGGCAATCAATCAATTTATGTTTAATTACCAAACTTTGATGAATTATTTTTAAAACCTGATTGTGTCTAAAAGTATATTCAGAAGGCGCTAATATAGAACATTTATTTATTTTCCTTTTATTTGTTATTATTATCATTTCAATAACCAGGCTAAACAAACCACGGCTTTTGTATAATAATTTGTTGGTCATTTTATAATAATTTTATTTCTTTCTCTTCTCTTTTTTTTTCTATTATATTATGCAATGCATACACAAGTTATCTATATATTTTAATCCTCTGTTTTTAAGAACCCATATGTATATTAACTACTATGTTTTAACTTTTGTTACTATGTTTTAAACTTTCTAACTTAATTTTTTATTATTTCTCTTCTTTTTATTTCCTCTTTTTTGTACAAATCATGTTCCATATGTTCACACTAATCCTAATTTGACTGTTCTAAAACGGGAATCATCCTAGTTGGACAGTCAAAACATATCATAAATAATGTTTATAAATGTATTCTACTATACTAAATAAATACTAAATAAATACTAAATAAATAAATAAATAAATATTCAGGGAATATTATCAGTTAAGTAAACATTCCGGAAATACAAAAAAGAAAAAACCGATATTTTGAAAATTCTAACTGTGTATAACCCCTTTAACTCATACCTCAATTAGTTTCCTTAAGTGACATTCCCTTCTTCAAAAAAGTAAAATTTAGTTTTAAAAATGTATATTTTCATTGAATTAATATTGAAAAATACTAGATTAAATTATATAATATGTTAATGAATATCATTAATAATGTTTTGAACTTTTATTTTGTTTCCAAGTTACTCCATGTATTTATAATTTTTTTTTGGCTATGATTACCACGAGAATTACCAAGGTACCATAATTTAATCAGTAATATTATGCCATACGTGCAACACCATACATCTATCATTTTCAATATTCTCGGAAAGCATTAGAGCATCCGAGTCGCCTTGAATTATTAAGCCAAAATACCCCCGTTGGACCCAACGAGTCGCGTTTAATAATTAGTCTCACATCCCCTATAACATGCATCCTACATGGGCACTGGGCAGGGTCTAAACTCTATACTCAATACTGTAAAGCCTTAGCCCAACAAAGCTTGCATTGATAATGGCACAACTGGGTCATTATTAGATATTAGGTGGGCCAACTCTTCTGAGGATTTGAAATTGTTTTTGGAAAATGGTAATTGTTTAGAAATTTTGTATTTTTGGAGGAATGAGGTGTCAGAGGAATTTTTTATAAGTGCGTGGATGGAATGCTCTAAGATGACAATAATTGAAACCAGTAATGTGAAGTAAAGATCTGGCAGAGAAGCTTGTTCGCTGTTGGAATGGAGTATAAACGATATATTACTTAACTGTGAAAGAGAAAATAATGCAAGACCAACGTTAGCATAATGAACCCGATTTAGAAGGTTAGAAGGGCGATGAATTCGACATATTATAGAACAGACAGATACAAAAGAAAGTTTGATAGAAAACATATGCAGCACTAGTGAAATGATGCATCTTTGGGCTGGAAGGAAAGCAAAACTGGATTTTGGAGATTACCAAATTGTAGTAGGGAGGAAACACAGTGGTAATCGAATTAAAATAATGTTAATGAAGCAAGGAGTAGTGTCTTCAAAGTCAGAGATAAATGGTTTTCCGTTAATTTTCCTGTTCTTGTGGGCGAAATGAGAGTTTTGTTACTTCAGACACGTTTTCTGGTGTGTAGATTAATTTGCACAAAATTTTACACAATATATAATAATCTGCTGCATTTATTTTAGTCCGATGGTTGCTATTTTAAAATTCATCAAAGCATCACAAATGACATAGGTCTTAAGGGAAATTATTTTCTTCAGGATCTTCTTGGGTGAAGCTACTTTAAAAATAAATATTTGTGTACATATTTTTTAAGCATTAACTCTACAACCGAGGGTCTGCGTCGTCTTTCAATGCTGAGATGGGTATTTTTGAAAAGAGGAAGATTGAACATGGGTCTTGACGATGAACATGTTGTAGGAAGGAGGAAACACAGAGGCCGTAATATAAGTGTGTTTGTAGCACATAACTACCAACACTTCAAACTAACACATGCACATACCAACTAACACTTCAAATCTACTACGAATAAAAAAAAAATTAAAATAAATAAATACATCTTTTGGTCAGAACCATAACTTCCAAGCTACAAAAATAATTTCCTTACAACTAAAATAAAAAAAAATATATATTATCGAGATAAACAAGTTTTAAAAAAAGCACCAACTTAAATAAACAAAAATCAACAAAAAAACATCAAAGTAAACATGAAGACGAGGAAGTAATCTGTTAATGCAATCATTTTTCAGAGTTTTTAATCGTAATATATTAAAAGAGCTTCCATCGGATGCCGACAGATAGCAGCAGGGAAAGAGCTTCTATCAATTGCCAACAGATGCCAGCAGGGGTGGCCGAGTAGGCGGTGACTGTCGAGAGCGGGCTTTTGCCAGCCTACCGATTAGATTAAATTAGCAGCCAGGATAGACAGGTCGTGTGACCAGTAGTAAAATCGTTTATAATTATAAACATTATTTTGTATCAAGGACCTATAATTATTAAGAAGTACTCCATGTGACAAATAGTGTTTGATTGCAAATAACACAATCATCACAATAATAAAACAGAGTGTAAAAATCCGTGTTTCATTAGAAATATGTTTGCAAAGACTGTTGAAGCCCGAAGCTAGCGGAACTATTATACCAGAAGCAAATGGAGCAAAGAGAATGCACGCAGGTCGATCACTGAACAAAACTAAAGCTTTCGATTGAAACGTTTCAGTTTGATTGATTTGTTTCACTGGAGTAAATCTAGAAGTATAATACTGATACATTCTTTCAAATATTGTAAAAAATAAACGCTTACAACAATCGCAAAATATGTTTTAGATTCAAAATAATAGAAATATTATATACTAGCTTTTCCCCGCGGCTTTGCTCGCTTGGTATTACGGGAAATTACTGTAGCGGTTGAACTTATCAATTATACCCCCTCCTCCCCATCCCCACCCCCTCCCGAATTCCATACATTCATTCCCTTACATTCAGTTTTCAAACATCTAGCCTGCCACCTAAATTTCATAAAGCTCAAAGAAAAAAAGAATTATCCAATTTGGTTCATTCGTTCGGAATTTATGCGCTTACAAACATTTCGGATGTTTATTTTTAATTAAATATTTGAAAGTTTGTGAATATAATAAAAAATTACACTATTTATTCAGTTAATTTATTCAGTCTATAATCGTTACGAATTATATTTTTAATGTAGGAACTGACATTTATTCCAAAACAGAAGCTTGTCCAAAAAAATAAAACATATTCTAATATTTGAATTTTCTGAAGCAGTAGCAATCGTTTCCATGGAAACGATTTTTTTCTGACGTTAGCAAAAATTTGCTTTAGTTAGCGACAGAAAACGTATAACAAATATAATATATTAATATTTATAATTTCATTACGCCAGAGCTTACCATCATATACAAAATATAGTCTGCGCATATAATTTAGCTTTCTATTGGTGAATGAATTATTAAAGTCTTTATATTGTGTTATGCGTGAAAAGGTCATAAACAAACTCGAGCAGTTTCGCATTTATAATATTAGTATGGATCTCAACAACGTAAAGGTGTTGAAAAAACTGCAACATTTTAAAGAGTTTGAGTTGAAAAACACATGTTATACAGGTCTTGAATGGATGAATGATAAAAACCCATATCAATACGATATTGACCAAATCCGTCATCTATGGTCAGGGACCAATATTTGTGAGTACGGTCAACGATTGTTAACATACATTCCGACCGACGATTGATACATTTTAGCGCGGCCTTCATAGTATCAAATAAGTTTCGGTAAACTGTTAATATACCTACACATATTTTGAATAATGACGTTCGTTATGCAAAATTGCGGCACATTTATGAACGGATTGAACTAATGAAGCTCTTAAAATTGAGAAAAGTAGTGTACGCAATCGATAGACTTAAATAATGCATCTATCTACTGCCTTTTGAACTCTATCTGCAGCAGGACTCTCTGGATCCATAAGATTGCATCGCAATGGGAGGAATGGATTCGTACGTCATACCTTTTTTATTCGCAGAACTTTCACGCCTTCCTTTCCCTAAAAGACTCTCCACACAGCACCCTGTCATTCCAAAAATCACTACAAATATCGGTAATGAAAAGACGATACGGAGACTGGACGATATGGAACCTACATGGAAACTGGACGAAAAAAATCATTGATTGAAACGCCCGTTACACAAGTGTCACTTTTCACATCACTTTTTGAGTATTTCAAATGTTAGGATCGAAAAGACGATACCACGAACCGATAACATCAAATTCGATCACCATACTTCCCTTCATTTCTCTCGACTACCAACTTTTCCATCACATTTTCTCCGTGTTTCTTCGAATTCCCTTAGCATTTTCTTGGAATATCTTCAACATTTTCTTTGAATTTCCTCAACGTTTCCGCATCAATTTCTCTCCGTATCCAGTTTTCTTCTCCGGAATAATGTGTTTCCTTTTGGTCTATTTTTGGCAAAATCTCAAGCAAAATACGTCTAAGATGAAATAATAACAAATTGAATATTGTCGTTACAACATTTTTGAAAACGAAAATAGCCTCGCAACAAAGGGTGGAAGTGAATAGATTTATTGGGCCGAAAACAGAATTGTGATAAAAGCTTGTTTACTGAATTTAAGATTCTATTCTTAGATATTTTATGTTAATGCTGTCTATGTATTTTGTAAGACCGATGGTTTAACCCGGTGATGCCCGAAATACGAAAAAAAAAACATTGTTTTTTTATTAGCATTCATCCGGACGGCCGGCTTGGTCCAGCGGTAAGGCTCTTGACTCGCATTCCAAAGGTCGCGGGATCGAATCCCGGCGTGGTAAATAAATTTTATTTGATTAATTTGTGTTATTTTAACATTTTATCATTAAAAATAATATATAGTATATTTGCGGCACGTTCCAGGGTGGAAAATACTCTCAGTATCGTCCTAGTGTAAGACCACAATTCAGAATCGAAACGTTGCTTGAAATGGCTTTGGCAGTGTTTGGTGACCAGATCTGAATAGCCAGGTACTTCACACCTTCCTCTTACCTCTCTCCTTTTGCTCCCCACTACCTTCAGCCTCGCAACATACCCTAATTGGGGATGCCATAGTCTCACTGGCTCCAGAAGGGAGCAGTTGGGACTCTTGTGCGGTATTCATATATATATTTTTTTAAATCCATTGTCTCATTTTATACTCTTCTGTTATTCTGACTCTTGACTCAAGTATTTGACTTACTTGGTCGTGCCAGGTCTTATCAAATAATATTCTCCAGTTACTCAGTTACTCCTCTCTTCTGATTCTCATTATATCTACGTCTCTTAAACATCCAAGCGTCCATTTCTTATCTTATTTTACCACAAACGCGTCTAAAGGATCTCAGTCTAGGAGGTTTTGTATAAAGAGTTTTAAGGGACGTACCTGACTTACATTAACCAGTGATTCCTGACAATGGAGTAAAAATGTTGAGTTGGAGTAAAAAATAAAATGTTGTTCCACCCCTTACCCCTTACCCCTTACCCCGCTACCAACTGTCTAATACAATTGTGCAAAATTTAAAATACGCATATCTTGACAAGGGCCTTTAGATACTATCGAAATTACAGGAATGAAAATTGGCAACACGTAGAAAACAGTTTTATTTTAATGGACAACTTTAGTTCATTATTTTTTTTTTTTTTATTTTATTGATAAACAGAAACAAACAGTACATTAGTTACAATGCTGAAACAATTTACAATTATTAAGTACATTTCATGATGGGTACCTATGACATGTTTCTTTGTAGTGTCTATGTATATTAAGTAAATTACCGGGTGATGTGCGTAGTGGGTAGGTGTGTGTGTGTATGTGTGAGTATGTGTGTATGTGTGAGTATGTATGTATGTTTGCGCATTGAACAATTTATATCATTGACATGATGCTCTTTTTAAATTTGGGCAGTGAATCGAAGAAAATGTCGATGTTAGAATTTAGACAGATAGTATTAAAAATTATATTATATAAGGGATATTCCATGGAAAACAGGGAGAGTCAAACCTTTTTTTAATATTTCGATTGACGATGCAATCTGTTGGCCAATATATAGATTCATTGTGCTTTTACAAACTGGGTAAAAACGATGTACGTTTAAGCGTTAAAACAAAAATTACGACTATCGGATAAAACAATAAATCGATTGCCAATGCATTATTGGGTCGAACAATTTATGTATACCCTTCTCGGTACTTCGAACGAATTGATCGAAAACAATTTTGACTGTGTCACAATGAATAAGGGTTTAAGGCAAATGTTTAAGGTATTAAGTTATCAGTAAGTACACTCAATACATAAACTCTAAACAATAAAAAAATACTAATCGCATTCCACCATGGAAAAACTCTCGAGAAGATGCTCCCCGTACAACTCAATGAGGAAAACATAAGTATATCAACGAGTGTAAAATACTTGGGTCACATCACCACTGAAGACCTCTCGGATGATGGTGATATTGAACGACAGAGGAGAAGTATCAGTGTATTGTCCAATATGATTGCCCGAAGATTTTTCCAATGCAGTAACCATGTAAAAAAAACATTGTTCAATGCATTTTGCACTAATCTATATACATGCGAAACTTGGTGTAACTACCGAACCACCTCGATGGAACGACTCCGGATCCAATATAATGATGCATGTAGAATTATATTTGGATTCAGAAGATATAGCAGTGCATCGACAATGTTCACTGAACTAGGACTGCACGGATTCGCCGGTTTAAAGAGACATCGGGTCACTGGAGCCAGGATGCGGCTAATGGCTTCCGACAATGCAGTGGTGACCGCAGCGTTTCAGCACCAAACCCCACTCCTGAGTGAGCGCTGGGCCCGAGCTTGAAGAATAGAATTGATTAGTTATTTATTTTTTTTATATTTAATTTTTATATATATAAATATATTTTTTTTATTTTGTTTTTTTTTTTCCTATTCTATGTTAAAAAAAAAAAAAAACTGTTGTTTTAAAATGTTATAAAAATATATTATATAAATATGTACAATCATATGGGACGTGTGGGATTGCACTATCCTCCCCACATCCTGGAATAAAACTTATTATTATTATTATTATTATTATTATTATTATAAACACAATAAAACATTTCTTCATAACAAAAAAAAATAAAAAGAGGATTCAATTTTATGGCAAGCAACTATAAAACAACAATAAATTCTTATTTATTTTTAAATTTGCGAGAAAAACCTCACATTGCAGTGTTTAATTAAATGAAGACAATATACGCGAAACTCAATCTAAAATCTGGAGACAGAAAAAGATATTGGCACATCTAGTAGACGAACTCAGGGCCTTCGGCTTTCATGGCCGCAGCTCTACCAACTGAGCTAAGATGTCGATATTCAATTCGATCATTTTTAACTGTATCATACTTCAACTAAGAACTACCAACATTATCTTCATTTTCTTAACGCATATATTATTAGCTGCTATCTTTATGTATGGTTGAATATCGATACCTTAGCTCAGTTGGAAAAGCTATAATAGCCAAAGGTCCTGAGTTTGTTTCCTAGATGTGACAATATATTTTTCTGTCTCCTGATTTTAGATAGTTTCGCTAATATTGTCTTCATTTAATTAAATAAATTCTTCAATTATGATTCAATCCGCAGTCAATTCAAGGTTAATATTTTAAAATCGGTGAGTTTTAGTTTAAAGGAAAAAATGTGTAATCACCGCACTAGAGCTCCATTTGCCCGTCGCTAGCACTGTGGCTTCTCCAATTAGGGGAATGTCATAGGGCCGAAGTGGTAAGAGTAAGGAAGGAGGTGGAACAGGAGAAGATTGAGATATACCTAGCTATCAAAATCTGGCCGCATCTTTTTGATTCTGAATGGTAGTCTTCGAACGTACCGTTTTGGCTGTGATGCTAATAAGTTCGTATTCATTTCGAGAAAAACGGCGATTAATATTTTTTTATAAATGTGCGTTGCGTATGTGGTACGCCGAAAAAATGTCAAATGTAATACAGTCGCGCCTATTGGGTTAGCAAAATTATTATTAAAATATAACAGGTTCCATTCGATAAAATTCGACAAAGTAAAAGAAGCAAAGCGAAAAATTTGACGTCACAGAAGGCCGACGCCGCGCCGGCCAGTCCTGAGATAAGCTATTCAGGAATACATTACGGATCGAATGACGTCACCGCAAGACGAACGAACATTGTAACCGGTACACTACATCCATAGAATAAAAAATAACATAGGAAGCGCCTTGTGGACGTGTTTCGTGATCCAACTATAGGCCTATATTTCCATTCAAATGGGATGGCGATATTCAATTTCAGGCAAATGTAAAAGAGACATACAGCGTGCTAAATGATCTAACACCAAAAGTTATTACTAAGTCAGTGGCACATTTGTTTTTAATCAAATTTGTACGGAAGGCACTTCTACTTTTATATTCTTTATTCTATGACTACATTGAATTCATTCTGTTATACCGAGAGATGGCGACGTTAAAAAAACATGGAGCGTATTATGTAATGACAATGTAATTTTTCTAGCATATTTGGAATGAATGTTATTTTTTCAAGCATATTTGGAATGACAATGTAATTTTTCTAGCATATTTGGAATGAATGTTATTTTTTCAAGCATATTTGGAATGACAATGTAATTTTTCTAGCATATTTGGAATGAATGTTATTTTTTCAAGCATATTTGGAATGAAAATGTAATTTTTCTAGTATATTTGGAATGAATGTTATTTTTTCAAGCATATTTGGAATGATAATGTCATTTTTGAAAGGGACTATGAAATGATATTTTTTTTTTACGTGAGCTCCACATGCTCCTGTGTCATCCTTGGGGATGCTGTGTGGAGGGTTTTTTTTAAAGGAAAAGGGGGAAAGGAGAGTTCTGGGAAGGAAAAGGGTTTAAGGGGTGGGTAGGAATCTGGTGTTCAGTGAATCCTGGTCATCCGCCTTCAAGACCTAGACAAACCTCATGTTATTTTTATCATATGTTATTTTGTCATATTAATGTTATTTTTCAAGCATATTTGAAACGAATGTTATTTTCGAAGCGTGTAAGGAATGATAAAGTAATTTTTCAACGACATACGGATGAATAATGTCATTTTTCAAGGGCAACCTTGTAATGATATTGTAAATTTTTGATTGTAAATGTAATGATAATATCTATTATTTTTCAAGCATATTTGGAATGAATGTTATTTTTCAATCGTCTATGGAATGACAATGTCATTTTTCAAGGATACTGTGTAATGATAATGTCGTTTTCAAGCATATTTGGAATGAATGTTATTTTTCAATCGTATATGGAATGACAATGTCATTTTCCAAGGATACTGTGTAATGATAATGTCGTTTTCAAGCATATTTGGAATGAATGTTATTTTTCAATCGTATATGGAATGACAATGTCATTTTCCAAGGATACTGTGTAATGATAATGTCGTTTTCAAGCATATTTGGAATGAATGTTATTTTTCAATCGTATATGGAATGAAAATGTCATTTTTCAAGGATACTGTGTAATGATAATGTCGTTTTCAAGCATATTTGGAATGAATGTTATTTTTCAAGCATACATGGAATGACAATGTTAATTTTCAAGCATATCTACGCAATGATAGGTAATGAAATTTTTTAAGGATGTGATGAATCGTAATGCCTACCTACACCTACGCTATCGGAGGAAAAACATTTTCACGTTCAAGAGGGCCTGCAAAGTTTTTTTTTTGTATCGTGTAAATTATAGGTACATCCAATAACGTCTAATAATCAAAACAAGAGACACGTGAACTTTTATCACGATGGGCGACCTTCATTTTCGTTCCCACAGGAATTAAAGTTGAACGAACTTTATTTTAAACAGAATCAAAGACAAAGAAATGAATGTTTATTGGCCCTGAAGAGTGTTTATATAAGGGTCTTGGAAACGGAGAGTCTCTTTGGGCGCCGTTAGTGTAATCAAAACAAAAAAAAATTAAGGCGTAAGTACATGTTTGGTTTAACACATCAGACATAGAAGTTTACTTTAGAGAAAACCGATTATATTTGACAGTGCGGCCATTAAAATTGAATTACAACCAAGTACGTAAAAATTCTAATATAAACAGAATTCAATTAATGAAGATTTATTTCAAAATATTTTAAACATAAGAAGGCGTTTAACAAGTTTGAACAGGAATAATCCGGCCCTTGTCGTCAGTTGGGTGACAGTTAGCAGCGGAGACGGTCTGGAGAGAGTTGAATTGTGAACGATTCGGTGTATTCTTTTATAACCTTAATCAAAGTGTAAAATTCAGTGAATTTAATAATAGTAATGATAATATTTGGATGATTTGAATTTATATTCGGTGTTTCCGTACGACTTAAAGATAATTGGAGAGTGGTCTTTAAACACTATAGAAATTCAGTGTCACAAAGTGTATTAACAAAATATTAAACAATTAAAACTTGGTTTTAAAACGAATAAAATAACATCAGTGAAATAAATAAATAATAATAACGAATTGTTCCAAAGCGATAGTGATTTAATAAGATGGTCAAATTTAAAAACAATTAAAACTTGGTTTTAAAACGAATAAAATAACTTCAGTGAAATAAATAAATAATAATAACGAATTGCTCGAAAGCGATAGTGATTTAATAAGATGGTCAAATTTTAAAAAATTAAAACTTTGGTTTTAAAACAAATAAAATAACATCACTGAAATAAATAAATAATAATAACGAATTGCTCGAAAGCGATAGTGGTTTAATAAGATGCAGAAGGTTTTAGACATAGTCTAAAAATATCCAAGTAAAAGTTTTTTTTTGTATCAATTCTTTTATAATGGGAAAATCTAATATTGAAGAATGCGATTAAAATTTTTAAACACCAAGAGGGTAATTTGCAGAATTTTGGTAAGTTTTTTTTATCACTAAACTATTTACAGGTTCTTGGAGATAATGCAGAGCAAGCAGTCACACTTATTTATAAAATTTGCGAACAGAGCATGTCGGTAACTAACAATTTTAATAACAGCATGATCAAGAAATTAGGTCAATCCCATCAGACATAACTTGACTTAGTTCGTTAACTACGGCCTTCGAATTTGCAACGACGATTTTATACACAGAACTATTTAACTTTCATATTTGAACTTAAATAATTTGTTCCTTAATCGAAGTATCTAAGGATCTTTTAGAAGAATCATGCATTCTAGGGCAGTAGGACATCCAGCAAACACATGGGTTATTATAAAAAACATTGACACTTTTACTTTACGTGTTTGGGGACAAGTTTATTAATTATAGTTTTGCGATAAACTTTCAGTCGATATGTGAAAATTAATGGGGGCAATTCTAAAGCAACAAGCAAGCATAAAATCTAGGGACAAATTTATAAATTGTGGTCTGAAAATTTAAAATTTAAAAATTAAATTTATCAAATTTGAAAGTAGAATTTGTTGCATAACATTGTCTTTCTAGTTATCTAGGTGAATACCTACTACTTCATGAGGAGGGCTTCCTCAATAAAAATAAAGCCAAACCAAAAACTCACTTTTCCATTTATACCTACCTAATAGGATAGGTATCCCCTATCCTTTCATACCTAAACACGTGGACTCAGTGACCACATTAAAAAGCACTGGTAGTGAATGAAGACATACAGTCCAAATCCAAAAACTTTACCCACGCAGTAGACTTCGGGATTATTGTATGCAATTATGGGTCGCTCGGAAAATTCCACAGCTTTTCCGAGGGAAACTTAAGCCCTGTGACGGTATTGCCAAGAAGGTGGGCATGCGGAGGTAGAAGGAGACGTATGCGAGGAATACGCTGGCGCGGCGCTTAAGACTAGGTTATTTGTATATCATAGTCTTGTCGACCTTCGATTTGATGCGAGCCAACTGGAACGCTCCCTTGGCGCAATCGCAGCAGGTCTAAGAGGTGGCAGGAGTGCGATTCTGTCGGATCACGAGGGAGATGGATACGGCAAAAACAGTCGCACACCACATTCAACGCGAGTAGAGTCGTGATAAGGGATGCAATGAAATACCCCTTCTAGAATCAGTCGAGTTAAACTACCTGGAGGTGAGGAGGTTGGGATAGTTCTGGGATACGATGGAAGACCTGGTACTTATCTCTGGTACGTAAAGCTCCTATCGAAGCAAGGAATCCCGCAGAAGAGGGTAAAATCCGGTCTTTAGGTATGTGTAGCCGTGCATTGACAAAGGCCTTTTCGGAAGTCGGTCACCAGAATCTATTTGGTTAGTGGAGGAGCCAACCTTTACAGAAAACTATTTTTTTTTATCCTTGACCCAATCCCTACACACATCCCTTCCCCAAACAATCTAGTGTTTACTAACCATGAAAATAAAACTCATGCTAGGTGGAGATTTGCAGACTTCAGGTGAAAAACTGAGACCTAGAATTAGGTCATATCACGCAGGTACAGTAAATACTTTTTCATGAAATGTATGTTATAAATTGTTAACTGTTATTCTCTTTTATTTGTATTTTAAATATAGCTGTTTTAGGAAGGAAATAAACAAAATGAATATCAGGTACAGGCAGAATCTAAGACGGGATTAGTTTATCAAACGCGTTAGAAGATATTTAAAACAATTAATATAGAATTCTTTCACTCTTACTCTAAAAGAACCGAAGTTACCACAAAACCATACATTATACTCTTTACATTTGTATGCGTTTTATTACGCGTATGGGTGTAAATCCTAAAACAAAAAATTACACAACGCAGGATACGGAGATAATGTAAACAAAAATTCAAAAATCTTGATTACTGTGTGAAATTATCACAGGGATTGCGAAAAATAGGGTTTAGATTAGCTCAGGAAAATGTAGAAGTTTGAAAAATAGGTTGAGAGAAGAGGTCTTCGCAAAAGTGCGAATGATTTAAAGTTAGACTAGAAATACCCTAAATGATGGGCTAGGTACATCATGATAGAAAGCTACGAAAATTGAAGCTACGAGGGTAGGCGCGACACAGCGCATTCGGTACCGTGATCGTACATAGGGGTAGAATCTCAACATATTTGATACAGCGTAGCCAGGGTAGATTTATCACGATTTGGTGCACGTAGGCAGGGTGTATCGTCACAAGGAATGCAATGAAATTGTAATTTCTCAAGCGAATGTAATGAAATAATGATGTCATTTATCAAATATTATTTTTATTAACACCACACAGGCACAGGTTTCTTCAGGACATATTTGAGATTGAGAACTGACGCAAAAAACTAACATGATTTGTGTTTTTTTTTAGCTAATCTCACAGGCACGTGACACTCGGGTGGACGGAAAATAACTATTATTGGATGTGCCAAAAGACATAACACGATCAAATAATTCAATGTTTGAGTCCGCTGAAATCGTGTTTGAATAATAAAAGACATTTAGTGAATATAACGGAAATATTTGTACCTGCAATGATAAAGTTGTGGAGGGTTGAACATCACTTTATTCCTTCATGAAGAAATGGCTCTAGTTAAAAAATATATATTTAAAGTTGTATGACAACATAATGTGTTTTTAATGTGGCAGATTTTGTGGCTAACTGCGAAAAAGCACATCCGGCGTAAAGGACGAGGAAAATACTACAATAAAATTATATTATTTATTTTTCATGTGTAATTTAACCAAAATAAAACCAATTACGATTTTCCTGCTTGTGATTTTACCTCTTATTCATCATAATAAAGAATAGGAAATAATTAAATTTATAATAAAGGAAAATGAAGCTAAAAATTGTATAAAAGAAGAAATTACGTAAAACAAAAAAAAGTAATATTTTAATTATAAAAGTCGCAATACCAATATGTTTTAAAGATAAAAAGGAAACATGAGGGTGGTAGGTGGGAGCAGGCCATATGCATCTTGTTAAATACAGGCTTTTGACTATATTACCTACTCTCCCTCTCTCCCCGAAGGCGCTACAGCCCATATCGAGCCTTGGCCTCCTGCAACATTCGCCTTCAATTCTTCCTGTCCTCAGCGGCTGACTTCCAGTTTGTAATAATAATAATAATAATATCTTTATTCAGTGAACATTATAACTAAGAAAATACATATTCAGTGTAGTTTACAATAGATTATATCAGTACAAAAAGTTTACAAGTAGAAAGTAGTATACATATGAACAGTAGGTTAAAGGTAAATTAAAGAATACTATTGTGTAGTTAGTTATATAGTTGAAGATTCTTATAACCTGCCTCACTAGGCTAGCCTGTGTTGAGGCAGTCATTTTGTACATCAATCTAAAATACTTACTAACATACCTACATTATTGTATTAATAATATGATGGTTACTTTAATGATAAGCTCTAATAGTACCAACCAATACATTGGTGTCTTTAGTAATTGCGGATTTGGGTGAGTGCACCGGTAAAGGCCCTGTCATTACTTTTAATCCAAATTTTTATGTTTTCTTTGAAATTTTTTTGTGAGTCGCATTTTTTTATTAAGTCTGGAAGAATGTTGTAAAGTCTTGTTGCAAGGTATATAAAGTTACGTTGACCAAAAGTAGTATGCATTATGGGAGTTTGTAGTAAATCTTTATTATTGTTTCGAGTATTTAAGTGAGTATTCAATCTTTTTTGATAGTATTTATGTATGTTTGTGTATAGATGAATGAGGATTGTTTTTGCATATATCTGCCGAACGTCAAAAACATTCATAACATTAAATATTATCTGGAGAAGCTGTGCTGCATCCCCTTTTACCTCGTCTTCCCACTTTTTTCTTGCCATCTGGGTGTCCGACCAGTCAGAATTTGACTCACTATCCAAATATTACAGTAAAAACATAAATATAAATGGTAAGAACATTACATTATTATATTTTGAAAACACAAAGTTGCCCCTACCTGGAAGAAGGCAGTTGGTTACGGTAATCCGACAGTAGATCCCCAACATTTGGCCCTCCAAAATAATAATTATTATAAAGTAATAATTTTTTCTACATTATTTAACAATTTTAAAGCTAAAATCGACTTCAAAAATACATTTAATAAGAAGTTGGTACAGATATCACACTAATTAATTTTCAATGTCGATTTTTCAAGTTATTAGCAGGTACCTAGCATGGTCGATCGATATAACCCTATTTCAATACGATATTGCCCAAATCCGTCAGTTAGCAATATTTGCGATCACGGTGAACAATTGGTAAGAAAAATTCCAACCGACGATTGATACATTTTATCCGGATTCCATAAGTATCAGATAAGTTTCGGTTAACTGTCAATATATGCATTTATTTGAATTATTTCGTTTGTTAATCAACATTTCTGGCTTATTTAAGGAACGTATTGGACCAAAGAAGATTGGAAGGTTTTTGTATTGAAGTAAGTCGTATACGCGATCTATAAGACTTTGTAATTCAACCAAGACGCAACCAAATTATTCCGTTTGAATTTTGATAAACTTAAGTGGCTGAAATATGACTAAAGAAATGATTAACTAATTAACTCCCTGTAGTGTCAAAAAGTAAATGCGAACTGCCAATGCATATTTAGGTTTGTATTTCAAACATTGCCAAATTCAACATTGCCAAATTTTTCATATTTTTACGTATTTGACTAGCGTTTGACGTTTCTGAATGTGAATTTACGGCCACTGTTGCCAGCGTATATCAATTTCTAATTTATTCCCCACCAATATCGGTTAGGCTATCAACAGTGAAACTGTGTTAGGGATATCGATATAAAACCATTGGAAGTTACTCCTAACGATCTGATATTGTAAAGTTATCGATTTCACCATGCTAGAGCCCCTGGTATACACAGTAATAGAGACAAGTAGTTTTATCCTTGATAAATTTTATTGAAAATATGTTTTAAACTTTTGTTTTTTGGTGGTTCATCCTCTCTGCACATTCTGATTACTTAAGCGCTAGTAACGGACGCACTTGTGGTGATTACTTCAAACGAACGAGCATTCTTAGAGAATTCTACTAAATTTTGGCGAACACACTCGGAGTATAGAAAGAATGCGCTGTAACTGTTAACACCAACATAATTTGCAAGAACATGCCAGAATGAGCATCAACCACACGTCGAGGAAAGGCAAGAGTGCCGTTCTAACGGGTAACATATATAACTGTGGACTTCCGAATACGCCAGAAAGAAAATTACTTTCGCAAAGTAGAACAGGTCGAGAGATTCAGCGGTCGCTTTTTAAATTGAAATATTCCTTGTTTTGGTGGTATAGAACATCAATGGGTTTGGTACACACAACAGAAAATATAATAAATAAGTGTGATCTAAGTATGTTGATTTAAAAGAAAACTGAGACATTTATTTATTTATTTATTTCTATTCTTGTACATACACTTTACAAATAATTACATAGTTTACATAGATAATAGGTTATTAATAAGAAAAAAAAACATGTTAAAGATCCGTAACTGTATGTAAATAGGTTAGTCGTAGTGTTTTGTGAACACCTCACTAGGCGAACCTGTGCTGAGGTGTTCCCATGTTTGGGATTAAGTGCTAATCTGTCGGCCTAAGTAGAAACACTGTAACCTCCTTGATATTGTCAAGAAGGGCACTGTGGGTCGACCCATGGCGGCAGTATCCTACACATAAATTAAAAGATTAGTTTCGGTGGGGATCTATATATACAGTTGTTCTTAGAATCTAGATTATGAGTAAGATAAATAATTGTCTTGATAAACGGTAGATATATTTTTCTATGGACCACGCGCCAATGGTATAATCACGGATATTGTGGTAATATTTTCTGTCTCGAAACAAAGTTTATTTAATTATATTTTTTTTATATTTGGGATGGGTTATGTTTGGTTAGGTGTTATAATTTTTTGAGTAAATTGAATACCTTGTTGTTTGATCCAGTCTTTTATGTGTTTTTTTTTACATTACATTAGATCTTTCTGCTCTCAGGCCCTATACAGGTTCATTTAGTTTAATATTTGTTAAAGAATTTACACGACGGCCTCCGTAGTCGAGGGGCAAGTTTTTTGAAGGTCATGGGTTCAAATCCCAGCGCGCGCAAATAAATTTTATTTAAATAATTTGTTTTATTTAAAAACTGATGAATCAAATTTCAATTTTAAAGGCGGATATGGAAACCATTAAAAACATCTATAACTAGCAGAGGTGCCCGGGTTCATGGGGTGAGGTTTGTCCAGGTCTTGGCGGCCGATACGTCTGTTCACCTGCTGCATGGTGGCAGGATGAGAGAGGTCTTTTATCCTCTCCAGCCAGAATTTCTCGACCCATCGCCTTGCACCACAGTTGGAGGGATAGATTCATACGTTCGTGACTCCTGGACATACTGACCCCCAGAAAACCCCCCATACAGCATCCCCCGAGATAATACAGGCCTTGAGGGAAATTATTTTCATTAGGGTCTCCTGAGTGGAGCTAATGTAAAAAAATGTAAAAAAAAATATATATATAAAATATTTTGGGGTACGTTTCAAAGTTGAAGATATTCTCATTATTGCCCTGGTGTGAGACGACCATCAAGAATTAAAACGTTGCTTGAAATAGCTTTTATTTATAAAAACTTCTTTAGCACTTTGTGATTTGAAACTCTATGACCCGAAAGAGCCACACTAAAAATAGACCAACACATACATCTTTAGAATTTAGCCTGCGATAGAATGAGATAAACTAATCGGTCTCCTCTTTGTGCGGAGCTTTGTAACCTCCCCACTCTTTTCTACATTAGTTTTCTTAAGGTTTCACTTCTACCGCGTGTATACTGCACATAAATTTTTCATTCTTGAGTTTCGTTTTTGAGTTCAACTGTTCGGCTGTGGAATGATTTGCCGGCCTCTGCGTTTTCTCCCTCCTTTAACATGATTCACTTCTTCTTTTTCACAAAAATATCCTCCACACAGCATCCCCAAAGATAACACAGGCCCTGAAGTAAAAAAAAACAAGTTGAAAACAATGTTTGTACTAAAAAATATTTAATTGTAAAATGTAAGATCATTAGTTTCACAATTTATCCGGATTTCTAGATAGCAAAAGATTATTAATAACAATGTGAGGAATCGTGCGTACAAGTAACTAGTAATTTTGACTCATATGAATAAGGAAATAACCGCTTGATAATTACGTAAGTAATTCTTGATAATTACGTACATCGGTTAAATGTACCTAACCTACGTATTGAATATTTTTCAATCATCCTCACACATAATGATTCATTGAGTTTGGGAATTCCCGTCGGGATCCGAGTTCTATTGGTAGATAATGTATGAGTGTTACAAGCATGGTATAAGGTTTTTAGTTTTGAAAAACATCAGTGTTACTTTATTGCTCTTTACAAACGGAGAAATATTTTTGATGTAAAGATAGATAAATAAAGAGACCTTATTGACTCACCAGCTTTATTAGAAAGGTTTGCATTTTGTTGCCCTGAACGCAATACCAGATTAAATACCTTATCTTATATATAACAGTGCAAATCGAAATAAACTGCAAATTTTACAATGCCCCAAGAGATATTGATATTTCCAACTGTTTCCTTGAAATTTTTAAAATCAAATTAACAATACAATGTACTTAAATCAATCATTGTTTCTTAGTAGGCAGTTAGAGGCAGTTGAGGCAGTTAGTAGGCAGTACGAGTTTTTCAAACATTGTCAGGTAACTCGTTACCTGAGAACAAACGCGTGTATTTATTTTTAATTTTTTTATATATTATTTGAAAGAATTTTAGTGTTTACAATTTTACCATTACACAATATTTCATACACTCTCCTAATAAAGCAGTTGTGCTTAGGAAAGGACAACTATATATTTTTACATAGTAATTTCATACTTAGTAATTTCATAAGATAATACATAATAAAATAAAATATAATAATACATTCAATTTGGGATGCAGGAATGGGTACCGCCGCCCCGGGAACCTTTATTGGATAACCAACACCTCTGCCACAGGTCACCCCAAGTGGTTCGCTACGTTTGGTGATTTGGCAGGGGTGCCCGGGTTCATGGGGTCAGGTTTATCTAGGTCTTGGAGGCGGATGACCAGGACAGACTGAACCCCTGATTCCTACCCACCCCTTATACCCTTTTCCTTCCCAGAACTCTCCTCTCCTTCCTTTCCTCAAAAAACCCTCCACACAGCATGACATAGGCCCCGGTGGAAATAATTTTCCTCAGGGCCCCCTGTGTTGAGTTCATATAAAAAAAAAACATATATATCTATACTACCATTACTTTTTGTGTGAAAACGTTTTTCGTTCGTCACTGGGTTTTATTTTTTACTAATTTTAAATTTTAGAATAGCCCAAGATCTGTAAATCGAAAAATGGTCTATTTAAGAATATATATGATGCTTGGCGCCACAACCCTTGGGCCACCAAATATATTAAAATACAAGAAGACAGCAAAAAGCTTTAACTTTTTACGTTGACTCGGGAACGTAGTGCGTGAGGCTTTTAAAAACGGTTTTTCATTTAAAATGGTGTATGTATGACAAAGGTTGATGACACCATTTGAACAACACAAAGCCTTCATCAGGAATGAAGTAGTACCAACATGTCGAATTGAATAAAAAACGTCGAACAGAAAGCACCTTACATTCCGTATTACGATTTCCATCAACTTTTATGGCGAAAATGTTTACGGGTTAACAATTTATCATTATGGCATCGGTGTTATTCGGCCTTTGTGTACACACTGAATGGTCGGAATCGGTACAGAAAGGTTAGTAACCTCCACCCGCTGGAGGGGTTAACCGGCAGAAGTTTTAATAGCGTATTTTTTTTACATTAGCTCCATACAGGAGGCCCTGAGGAAAATAATTCCCCTCACGGCCTGTGTCATCTCAGGGGATGCTGTGTGAAGGATTTTGACGTGATAACGTCTTATAAATCGATGAACGCCGGCTGCACTCACGAAATAGCATGACTCATTGTCACGTTCCGCCTGAGCCGAGCGTCCAAGCGAGAGCGCGGAACAAGCGTTCGGCTTGTGACGCATCACTCTCTCTCTTCCACTCCATCGTTATTATATAACGTTATCACGTAAAATTATCGCCCGTTAACCGACTTTACTGACAACCATTTTTTTTAAGGAAGGGAAGGAGAGAAAGTTCTGAGAACGAAATAGGTATGATGGGTAGGAATCTGGGGGATTGTCCAGAGTGACAGACGTATGAATCCGACCCTCCCGCCGCGGTGAAAAATATGTACTGAGAGAATGCGGCTGGAAAGACCAAAGGGACTGCTTCAATCGTTCTCTACCGATGCGGCCTGCCATGCATCTGGTGGGCAAACCTCACCCCCGTGAACCGAAGCATCCCTGCTGCGTCACAAAACGTAGCAAACTACTTGGGTGACCTATGGCAGAAATGTTGGTAATCCAATAAATGGTTCCCGGGGCAGCGGTACCCATTCGCGCCTCCCAAATTGACAGAACTAAGCACAAATTGCCCTTCATTTTTGTGAAATTCATTTAAAAATATTCAATTGTGGAATTTTTCGTTCAATTGAAACAAACTAATGAAGCTGTACTAGTCCCGACGAAACGTCTTAGGTGTCGTGTCTTCTGTCTTTTTCATTTTCAAAACAATTTGGGAGGCAGGTATGGGTACCGCCACTCCTGAAACTATTTATTGGATAACCAACACCCAGTCATAGGTTCGCTACGTTTGGAGACTTAGCAAGGGTGTCTGGTTTATGGACTTGGTTTTGGCGGTGAATACGTTTACGGCGGGCCGGATTAGGAGAGACAGGATGAAGGAGACCTAACCTAGACCTCTCGTTCCACCGCCTTACACCGTGGTAGGAGATATGGTTTCATTCGTTCGTCACTCCTGGACACATTGACCTCTGGATTCCTACCTACCCCTCATACTTTTTTTCTTACAAGAACTTTTATCTCATTTCTTTCACTAAAAGGACCCCCCACACAGCATCAACAAAGATATAACAATTAAAATACTGTGTAATTGTTTCAGCAACACTACCGTTGTCAAAAACAAGGCGATTTATTTGGTTATTTTGGCAGGCAAGAATCATGAGCGTCCACGCGCAAATGGACAAAAATCATTAGCGTTCGCGCGTAAATAGGCTAGAATCATAAGCGTCCGCAGGCAAATAGACAATTAGCATGAGCGTCCGCGCGCAAATAGACAAGAATCATGAGCATCCGCACGCAAATAGACAAGAATCATGAGCGTCCGCGCGCAAAAGACAAGAATCATGAGCGTCCGCACGCAAATAGACAAGAATCATGAGCGTCCGCACGCAAATAGACAAGAATCATGAGCGTCCGCACGCAAATAGACAAGAATCATGAGCCGCACGCAAATAGACAAGAATCATGAGCGTCCGCACGCAAATAGACAAGAATCATGAGCGTCCGCACGCAAATAGACAAGAATCATGAGCGTCCGCGCGCTAATAAACAAGAATCATGAGCGTCCGCACGCAAATAGACAAGAATCGTGAGCGTCCGTGCGCAAAAAGGCAAAAAACATGAGCATCAGCGCGCAATAGACAAGAATCATAAGCGTTCGCGCGCTAATAAACAAGAATCATGAGCGTCCGCACGCAAATAGACAAGAATCATGAGCGTCCGTGCGCAAAAAGGCAAAAACCATGAGCATCAGCGCGCAATAGACAAGAATCATGAGCGTCCGCGCGCTAATAAACAAGAATCATGAGCGTCCGCACGCAAATAGACAAGAATCATGAGCGTCCGTGCGCAAAAAGGCAAAAACCATGAGCATCAGCGCGCAATAGACAAGAATCATGAGCGTCCGCGCGCTAATAAACAAGAATCAAGAGCGTCCGCGCGCAAAAAGACAAAAATCATCGAAATGTGAAAGACTTATATAAAAGCATTAAAAATTAATTTCAGTTACAAAATATACACTTTGCAACATTAAATTAAGGAATTTTGTCTTCAATTGACATAGTTTTTTGCATCGGTATAGAAATGCTCTACATTTAAGGTACCTGTAGGTATATAGTACAGGTCAAGCTTTAATACCGACCGGACGTTGATACACAAATCGTCACAATAGGCGAATTTAAGTACAAAAACGACATGCCTCCCCGCCCATGCCGTTCTCTGTTGCACATATGTTTTCCGCATATTTATCTTTCGCTTACGGTCATTGTAGACCCAGTAAAGTGACTACCTGCGCAAGAATAAATCGTATCAAGTCCATGTCGGCATTTCAGTTTGGCGCGTACTGTTAAAAAATAGAAAGAAAAACGTGGTATCGACATTGACAATCCCCGCAGTCATATAATAAAGTCCTTGCAACCCTCTACCTGTGTTACAGCAGCCCCCCCTCGCAATAATAGTCCATTGTTCAAAGGCAGTCCAGAATCCCCAGTACCTGTGGTGCCCAGACAATGGCCGTAGAATACGGGATAATACCCTTGTAGGGTCGTTATAATAATTATTAAATTTTCCTGAAAAGCGCTTTTAATTTTTTCGCTTTTCAGCCAAAAGTTTATTTTCATTAATTCTCCTGTTTCGCCCAGTGCTTTTGGATGCCATAGGGAGAGCTTTTACGAATAGAATAGACTTGGATAGCCAAAGTCTCCTAGTGAATGTCTTGTAGATGAAATAACGTTTATAATGGCTTTTTATACATTAATTTAAACTTTTTCTACTAAACTTATATTTATTATTTATATTTTTACACGACATAAGAAGGCTATAAAAATGTACTTCACTAATAATCAAAATTAGTTCAATATCTACTATTCTTCTGCATTGATTCTACACAGGATGTCAAGGGACGTACTTGACTTATTCCTGACATTATTTGGAGTAAAAAATGTACCTACATGAAATTTCGGTCTCCGGTGATTTTTTGATGACTTTTTTTGACTTCAAAATGAAACCAAAAAAAATTTCCGCATGTCGTCACTCAACAGAGAAACCGACCAATCCCTCACCCCGCCTCCACCTGTTCAACACCTATAATTTTTTTATGTTTTTGTGGAAAAAAAAATCAAATATGTCACCGGAGACCAAAAATTCATTTACATTTTTTACTCCAAATAAAACCATGAATCACTGGTTATAGTAAATCAAGTACGTCGCTAACACCCTGTATAATTTAAATAGGATATTTGAATTCATGATTTATTGATGATTGACCAAATTATTATTTATTTATTTTTGATGTTCTCCGTAAAACGGTTATACATCAATATAATATACTCGTATGATGGAGAAGATTATAACACAAAGGGAATGGGGCAGTTTTACTATTTTGTGACAAGTGTCAAAAGTTAGTTGCTGAATTGTCTGTAAGTGTTTAATTCAAATAATAATTGTTTTTGTGTTTAATTCGTAGAATTCCATTTAATTTTTTTGTATTTAATTAAAATTAAATTTGATAGTTTTATTATCAAGTTCTGCAAGTATTTTAGTATGTATTTTTGTTACAGCTGTTTCGGTTTACAAGACCGTTTTCAAACTGTTTGAAAGGACTAGACAGTTTGAAAATGGTCTTGTAAACCGAAACAGCTGTAACAAAAATACATACTAAAATACTTGCAGAACTTGATAATAAAACTATCAAATTTAATTTTAATTAAATTGAAACTGTTTGAAAGGACTGGACAGTTTGAAAATGGTCTTGTAAACCGAAACAGCTGTAACAAAAATACACACTTAAATACTTGCAGAACTCGATAATAAAACTATCAAATTTGATTTTAATTAAATACAAAAACAAAGTCTGTAAGTGACATTGAAAATGTCGATGGTCAATGCAGAATCTTTAAGCAGTTGAGTAGCTCTGTTTTTTGGCATTCTAATATGCAGAAGTTCTCGCTTTCGGAGCATACAAATATTATTTTATTGTAAAATCCTGTAAATGCGTATAATAAGATAAATGTTATTCATATAATTACATTTTAATATTATGTAAATTAAATCAGCAGCACGGGAGATCCCAGTGAGAATATCATTATCTCTACTCTAAACAGAAAAGGAAGGTAATAAAACATTGTTTATAATTATCTGTCTATTAGTGAATAATAATTTCTGAATGTGGGCACTATATAAAATCCGAAACAAACGGTATCAAGGTGAAGTAGGTTATCAAATATCCGAAATCCTCAAACATAATACAAGAATATGACATCTGACTAATATCCTGTGCTACAAATACAGGATAAGGAAAGTCTTCGATCAAGAGTCTTCGAGATCCGGCGGATGCAAGTTTACTTCCTGTGAAGATTGAAAACTGTACATGAACATAGTAACTAATCACTGGCAACTGTGCATATTTTTTATTTTATTTATTTTTACAGAAACAAATAGTTTTTTTTACATTAACTCCACACAGGAGGCCCTGAGGAAAATAATTTCCCTCGTGTCATCTGAGATGCTGTGTGGACGGTGGTACATTGGTTAAAATGAGACAATTTACAGATATTAAGTAATATTTCATGCTCGTGAAATATGATTCTATAATATGTTTCTTTGTAGTGTCTTATTATTAACACCTATTCAATACACCTTATTTAGAAAAGTTATGTTTTTCTCATAGAATATAAATTAATATCTTACCATTCATTTACAATATGTCATCAATTACACATTTCAATTTAGAGTCTAGTTAAAAGACGTAATATAAATGACCTCTTAATGTTTTATAAAATTGTTAACAACCTAGTAGATAGTAACAATCAATGAAATCAATTTATGCGCCAGGCCCAAATCTACCAGAAAATTTGACATATTTTGGACCGAAATTAACAATAATACGGGATACTTTAATCCCATATCAAGAATGTCACGATCTTACAACGATCTCACTAAATCACACTCTATAAAAGATATTTTTGTGAATAATTTTACTTGTTTTAAGAAATATCTCCATGATTTGTGCAACTAAAATGTTGTTTTATTATTTTTAATAAACACTTTAAATATTATGTAGCTATCATGTATTTCAAATTTTCTATTTAAGTTTCTAAATTATGTAAAAAATACTTACATTGTTTTTCATGTGTCTGTGACGCTAATGTTATTACTGTAGACACATTCGTCTAAGGATATTTATATTAGTATCTTAATTTGTTATACGTTAACCAAAATAATGCTCTGTAAATATCCTATTTGTGCCTCAAATAAATAAATAAATAAATAGCCAATCGGTGCTTTTTTTTATATTCGAAAGGTCTTCGATAAAAGCTGAGTTAAGTTCCATTTCAGTTTTTGAACATATTATAATGTTTGCTGATAACAATTTGATAGAAATTTAAAATGGACCGATTATCGGAATTTAACAAGTACCTTTCAGACGTGCAAAACAACGAAATGGCGCTGTTTGGTTATTTGATGATAATCTTAAATTTGAATTTCTGTGAATGTTTTCTTATTGGAAAAAATGCTGTTTGTTAGATACGATTCATTACTATCCTCGTAAGAATGATATGTTTTACCTTGGAACCCATTTTTTCCGGGTAATCGGTTCGACAGGAATGCGTTTAATATCATTTTTATTACCTTCATCTTAGAGATTTATTTGAGTCCTGGCGGCGGCTATGAAATATTTCCACCGGAGGGGGACAGTTTTACAAAGGATCCGGAGATGTGGTTTTACCAACGAAATGCTTTACTGGATTCAAAAGGCTCTTACGGACGTTTTCCTCAAGCAAACAGAGCCATTGCTATGGTAGAATGATGAAAATGCACCACATAATGCTACCAACCTATTTAATTTCAAGGCATAATTTTGGGTTGCTGAAAAGATGTTTATTATCGTTTTAAAGCCCCAATGCTTGGCTCGCTTTATAATAATTGTATTTCTTGGGCATAAACCATGTAACAATTTCTAGGCATTTTGTTTTGAAGAGTTTTATTTCACATGTATGTTTGTTATTTCATTTTTATTTATCTGCTACCAGTTTGACACATCCATGTCTTTCGCTAGCAATCTTAACCCTTTGAATGGCAGGAGACCATATTTGTCCCAGCTCACATACGTCTCATAAATCGCTGTAACTCCCTTATTATCAGAGTGAGAATTATGTTCTAAACGGTGTTAGAAAAGCAAAACACTACGCTTTATAGTCTAATCTAAAAAATAATGACCATAAAAGTAAAATGTTCACCTTTATGAAACCAAAGTTTTGAATTGCAATTTGAAAAAAAAATTGAAACTTTGATAATTTTTTTCAATTATTTTCATGCAAAAAGACAAAAAAAGAGGTGACAATAACATTGATATACATTTTTCTAATAAAATATGTACGTGTTTTAATTTTTTTTCGTTATCAGTAGTTTTACTTAGAAAAAACGTGAGATGAGCCATTTTTAAAACTTTTTTATGTTTGCATGCAAAATTTTTATATTTTAAAAATTATATGTTTATTTTGAATTATAAAATTTGAAAGCCTGTTTTATCACCTTTCAAAAACAGTTTTTAGTTTTGGAATTTGTTCAGAAATATTCTATTTATTGCATTTTATTCATTTATGAATATAGAAATGATTACATTTTTTTAGGTGGGAGTTGTGGGAGTAATAGCATCCTAAATCACGATTATTGACAATTTTCCCCTGTTATGTCTTCTCTGTTATGTCTTCTCTGTTATGTTTTCTCTCTCCCAAATTTGTGGAATAAGTTAATGATTAAAACCTCAAATTGGAATATAGTGCATGAGGAAGTTTTACTAATTGACTTACTTAAAAAACAAAAAAGGATAATATTTTGTCAAGACCCGAGAGGTTAAAACATTTTTATTTCAATACTAGACAATACACAATATTAATTGTTCCGTATAATTTCGATAGAAAAGATTGTAAAGAAGAAAAGAAGTGTTAATTTAATTATCTACTCGGTGTAAATATGAACTGTTCAGCATTTTTGTAGAAAAATAGGGTTATTAGGTATATGCAATTACTTTGGCTGATAAACCTACCAGATAAATTATTGCTTTTTGTTTAAGTAAAATACAAAATAAAGATTGATAAATGTTATTATTAATATTAAATACATAAAGAAATCGTTCTCTCGTTGGCAGGACTATACCTGTGACGTATAGAGGGAGGCAGCTGTAATATAATGGAAAACGCCCGTAAAAGAATGGGAATGCTTTTATTTAATGGCTTCTGCAGTAAAGAGAGGCAGTGCAAACGCTGAATAGTCGTAAAAACAACGACAAACTTAAATTCAAACGTGTGTGCTTTGCCAGGGATTATTGCCGTATTCAAAACATAGTCTGACATGGTTAACTTCGCGGGCGGCCAAAAAAGGCACTGATGCCTTTTTTCTATAGGAATTTTTATTTTTATTTTATATATTAGCGTTATAAACAGTCTTTATAAATTCATATATGGCAGTGATAAGAATATGTATGTCAAAGACCAATAAAATAATAGGGATGCGCAATTTATCCGAAACTCTACGATTATATTCTATATTCTATATCGCGGAGGTCAGTACGCAGGCACACGTTGCCGATATTTTGTAAACTCGTTATTTAAATTTTTAAATTACATTCTACCTTGTTTATTTTATAGGAATTTCTGGAAAGTGATGTTTTTTATTTAAATATCTAATACATGCGTTGGTAAATGTATCAAAGAAATGAACATTTTTAGATTTGCAAGCAATCCGTTCAAAATATCAGTTTTTTTGGTAACTAAGCAAATTCAAATTTTTAAAAGTTTTTTTATATTATATGAAGGAGGAAGAAGTGAGGAGGCAATTTTCTCGAAAATTCTTAAAATAATGGACTGTGTCCTCTTTGAATCCTCTTCGGCTGAATAAGCAATATTTATATTTTTGCAAGAACAATTTTTTGTCATTTTTTAATTAGTAATGTTTGCAAATACACCGTTGTTTACCAATTAAATAAAATTTTCACGACGTTTTTTAGTAAGACTGACAATGTCTGAAGTTTTCATAATACCTACATCAATATGATGCCCATGAAAATTTTAAATATGATGCCCATGAAAATTTTAAACCATAAAAATCTTATGTCACAAAGTCAATCTTATTGATAACGGCAAAACAAATAATAATATTTTACGTGTCAACGAAAAAACTACACTGGTCGTTATTTTTTACAACTATGATTGTAGACGTAGAAAAGTTTGAAAAAAGAAATATTATTTTTATTGAAAATCACTGCTGTATTAAAAAAAAAAATAATCAAATAATTACGAGCTTGTTCTAAAATAATATAAAATTTCTTAGTGATTTTAAAGTTTTAATCACTCTTTCACGTAGTCTCATTAAGTACTGAGTGACATTTTTACAAGTCTAAGTAGAATTAAAGTAAAAATAAAATGGCCTCCGGCGAGGAAAACTAGAAACGGTTTTAACCCGTTTTTAATTTGTTCACTTTTCGGAACACCTCATGTAGGTCTCATAGAAATCGTTGTGTCTCCCTTACTACCACAGTAAGGAATACGATCTAAACGGTGTTAGAAAGAGAAAACACTACCCTTGATATTCAAATATAAAAAAAATAACCGTAAAAGAAGAAAATACTCCTTTATGAAACTAAGTTTTGGATCGCAATTTGAAACTTTGGGAATTTTTATTAACTATTTTTACACGAAACGACAAAAAGATGAAATCAATAACATTTGTCTAATCAAATATTTATGAATTTTTGTTTTTTTTCTGCACCAATAGTTTTAGTTAGAAAAAAACGCAATGAGAGCCATTTTTAAAACTTTTTTATGTTTGCGTGCAAAATTTTTATGTATCAAATATTATATGATTGTTTCGAATTACAAAATTTGCAGTATATACCTAAATTCAAGTTAGCAATAAAAATGCTCAAACACGTGATGACATACAGCATTATTAAAATTATGTTCTTTTGTAATTATTTTTTGATCACACTTATTTATAATTTTTCAATAATGTTTAGCAAAATAAGTGTGTAAAATAATCTGAAATATATTAGTGTGTAAGACTGTAAATAAATAGGCAAACTGAAGTATTTTATTTGAACAAACTTATTGATTTATTTTACAGTATTATTATATGATTTGAAATGTGCGTTGCATAATACAAAATTTTGATTGAAAATTTAACAAATCTGCCAACGACCAACGGCATAATCTTATTACAATAAAAACTATTACATTATTACATTAACTAGATAAAATAACAATCTTTCGAAATCGATTTTATATTTTTTTTTGAAAAGAGTATTTTCGTCTAGAATTTGATTTAAAAATGACCTATTTCCGGTTGTATCTGGAAGAAAGTTGGATTTGGGTAGAAACTCGGAATGAATGTTCATGTCAGATGGTATCGACTACCAATGCGTTGGTTGTTATTATTTTATTACTTTATACTTATTTCCTGCACTTGTCTTGCTTGTTTGTTTTTAAAGTAAAATATTCTCTGTTTACAAATTACCTGACAATATTAGAAAATCTCCTACTACCATAATTGTAAGCGGGAATGTGACTTGTGTTTTAACGGAGAACTTTCTCCTGCAGAGAAATTGAACTAGGTTCCCATCCCAAGTCCCAAGTCGCGGTGTCGCTTTAGGTTTACACAATGTTTTTTCCTTCAAGCTGAACGATATCTAAATTCCAAAGCCCTTTTCTCGCTTACAATGTCGCTGCCAAGGTGAAAATTCGTATTTTGAATTTTCATAATTGATGGAAAATATACTTGATAAAAAATTCATAGAGTCGCAAAAGGTGGAATACTTCAATTCAAGAGAGAGGAATGAATAAAAGAAAAGCGAACTCATTCGCGGGGTGGCATTCTTCAAACAAAGGGGTGGATTATATAACTGAAGAAATTGAAGACGAGTTTTTTTAGACATTATGAATGTATTGTGCACCGGTATATGCGAGAGTTTCCGAAACGAGAAAGAGACAATGACTGTATTGCTCTAAAAACACCAGAATATTACGGAGAAGATTACAAAATTTAAAGAAAAAAGTGTATGGGGGCAGTTTCACTATCTTATTAGGTACGTCATAAGATAGTTACTGAATTCTCTGTAGGTGACATTGAAGATATCGATGCTCAATACAGATTCATCAAGCAGTTGAATTGCTCTGTTTAATGGCGCATTTTGATAGGATTTTTGATAAGATTTTGAAAGGTTTTGATAGGATAGGATTTCATGCGCAGAGTCAAGAATTTTTGGCATTTCAAACCAATTACTTCTTGGAAGGATGATTCAAACCAATATCCAACCTCTCAGCCAGAGGTAGCTGCCAAATTCAACAGTGCTCTCCTGCGAAATTGTACAGAATCAGCAGTTGTGTACTCTTAAAATATCTGTGAAACCTGTAAAACATGCGCAGCTTCTTAGAGGGTAACATAACTTACTACTATTTTTCTATTTGAACCATTTTTTAATCTCACGATGAAAAAGAAAGGGGCCTTTTTGGCCCGGAGCTCCGAATGCTAGTATATCTAAAGTAGAGAGTCAACTCTCGCTTTGATGAAGCTCCCATGCCTGAGCTGGTCACTTAGGCTGGTCATTACGGTTACACCAAGCATAATTTCCATGTCTAGTAAATGTCAAGTTGACTCTATTTATACCGATTTTAGCAAGGCGTTTGATAAAGTTAATCATGAGTTATTGCTAAATAAACTGCGTAAACTCGGTATAGGTGGTTCACTTTATAAGTGGTTTAACAGTAACTTGATCAACAGATTACTGGCTGTTAAAATTGATGGTACATTTTCATACAATTTCTTTGCTACGAGTGGTGTTCCCCAGGGGTCACATTTAGGTCCAATTCTGTTTTTACTATTTGTTAATGATGTGTTATATATTTTCAATGATGTTCAAGTATTAATGTTTGCAGACGACCGGAAATTATTCAAAGCAATCAGAAACATTGATGATTGCCATATATTGTCGAATAACTTGTTGAGATTTATTATATGGTGTCATGATAACCGCTTGCAACTTAACATAAGCAAATGTCAAATTATAAGGTTTTATCGAATAAAGAATCCAATGTTTTTCGATTATTCCATTAACAATATGTCGTTAGTATCTGTCTCGGAAATTAACGGCTTAGGTATTTGGTTTGACATGAAACTCAACTTTATCAAGCATATAGAAATAATAACCAATAAAGCTTTGAAAATGTTGGCATTTATTTTAAGGGTATCTAGTGATTTCAATAATGTCAATACTGTAAAAACATTATATATGTCACTAGTAAGGAGTCAAATAGAATATAATTCCACGGTTTGGTCCCCAAATTATGAGGTTCATTCATATGCGATTGAAAGAATCCAAAATAAATTTTTAAGATATGTAAATTTTAAAATGGGCATTCCTAGAGAATGCCTAAATTACGATAATGTACTTTGTTCATTAAATTTAATAAAATTATCTGATCGTAGAATCATTTCCGATTTAACCTGTTTATATAAAATCGTAAATTCAATGTTTGATACCCCTGATTTATTGTATGTAATCTCTTTTCACACTCCAGGCAGGTCAGTTACAAGACAGTACCTACCTTATTATTGTGACAATTCTACTTCAACATCGCAATATTACACTCCTTTGCGACGGATTCAACAGCTAGGAAACAAATACTCCGATGTTGTTGATATATTTAGTACATCAATTTCAATATATAAGCATACTTTATTGAAGTTTTTTTATTTATTATTTAAGTATGGGAATACCTTGATGAAGCTATTTATTTGTATTTTGTCTGCATAAAGAAAAAAGCTATTTTGGATTTTTATATTTTAAATATATATTTTTAAATATTTGGTACCTACATACTGCGTGGATCTAATTCAATAATGTTTTTACTTTATAATTATTTTTGTGCAATTGTCTAAAACAGTTGTTTCCTGCACTATTTATAAGTATAATTTCATAAATATTGTTATATATATATATATATATATATATATGTAAAAGCCTAAATAGGCGTATATAAATAAATAAATAACAATTGAACGTTTTTTTTACCGCACCGCACAAATATGTATATTTTACCGCACGAATATAATATATTTTACCACACGAATACTGCACAAGAGTCCAAACTACTCCCGTCTGGAGCCAGTGAGACTATGGCATCCCAAATTGGGGTATTTTGTGAGGCTGAATTTATATTCCCCTCCTCATTATTGAGGAGGGGAAGGAGATGGGGGAGAGGAAGGTGGGAAAGTACCTGGCTATTCGGATCTGGTCACCAAACATGGCTAAAGTCTTTTCAAGCAAAGTTTCAATTCTGAATGGTAGGTTTACATCAGTATCTCGTAGTGGAACGTGCCGCAAATATACTACATATTATTTTAATTGAACTTATTGTGAAATGACACAAATTAATCAAATAAAATTTATTTGCCACGCCGGGATTCGATCCTGCGACCTTCGGATTTCGAGTCAAGAGCCTTACCGCTCAACCACGCCGGCGGTCAACTCCGGCGGTACGAAATTATTACCTATATTATTCATCCAATTGCGATGAAACTATGGTGAGTTGTTGTGGGCCCACAAAGGATTTTATGTAAAGTGGTGAGCTCTGGCGTTAAAAACATTGAATTGTTTGAAAAGTGAGTATATTTCATTTAGTTTAGCGACAGGGAGGGAAGGAGGGAGAGGGGGAGAATCCGGGAAGGGAGAAGTGGGAAAGGCGGAAGGGGAACTCGGGAGGAGAAAGGGATGCCGAAGGGGAACGGGGGGCGGGAACAGGGATGCATAGGAAAGGACACACAGGGAGAAACAATTTCTTTCTTTGGGTGGCACTGCAACGACTGTCGGGTACTCGCTAGTATTAAAAAAATAAATGTATATAAAAAATGACAAGTTTGGATATTTAAAACACTAAATATAAACTTTGAAAAGTTTTAGAAGAGCATGCATATAATGCTCATTGGGAGTATGTCAGTGTACCAAACACTTATCTTCGTTACATTTTCATCTGCATAACCATCATATTTCTTTCTCCCCAGGCAGGCTGTATGTAGTAGATTGTCTACTTGGGGTGGGGGGGGGGGGGTGCGATCCGGGGTGGGAGGTTCCATCCGGCCGGCAGGGGACGTTTACAAATTCAATTTGATCCAGAAAGCCCGGAGTTGCCCGGGGCGGGTTCAAGACTTTATCAGATTATGAGCCCCCGAGTCAATTTAAATGGTGTTCTAATTTGTTGAAAACAGTGCGATTTCCCATTCAATTTGCACATTTATTTCGAATATCGCCGAGTTTTCAATTAGAGTCGGTTCAACTAACTGGCAATTTGCAAACTAGTTAGTGTAGATGAGGTGAAATTTTAATTGACTGTTTTTTAGCATGTCTCTTTTTAATTATTTTTTTGCGTAATACGTTTTATGGTAGTTGACCATAAATGCCCGTTTTACGGTAGTTGACCATGGTTGTTGACCATAAATGCCCGTTTTATGGTAGTTTACCATGGTAGTTGACTATAAATGCCCGTTTTACGGTAGTTGACCATAAATGCCCGTTTTATGGTAGTTTACCATGGTAGTTGACTATAAATGCCCGTTTTACGGTAGTTGACCATAAATGCCCGTTTTATGGTAGTTTACCATGGTAGTTGACTATAAATGCCCGTTTTACGGTAGTTGACCATAAATGCCCGTTTTATGGTAGTTTACCATGGTAGTTGACTATAAATGCCCGTTTTACGGTAGTTGACCATAAATGCCCGTTTTATGGTAGTTTTCCATGGTAGTTGACTATAAATGCCCGTTTTACGGTAGTTGACCATAAATGCCCGTTTTATGGTAGTTTACCATGGTAGTTGACTATAAATGCCCGTTTTACGGTAGTTGACCATAAATGCCCGTTTTATGGTAGTTTACCATGGTAGTTGACTATAAATGCCCGTTTTACGGTAGTTGACCATAAATGCACGTTTTATGGTAGTTGGAATATGTAAGTATAATTCTATAAATGTAATAAGCCGCCGCTATCCGAATTTGACCGATTTCTTACATATCTCCCTAAAACATTTGAAGTTTTTAAGCTCTTAAAAAAATAAATGTTATTTTTGAAGATAATATCTAGATACGTTGCGCGCCGAAACGCAAATTGTATGAAATTCCCTCGATAGAAAAAAATCGCAAAGTATGCTCCGAAAATTATTTAAAACAAGTCTATTTCTATTATTTTACAAGTTATATTTGTGAAAAAAATCACAATGTTTCTTTAAATGATACTTAAGATACGTTCCACGAGATTTTTGCTCTATTTTAAACGAGTCATGTTTTATTAAACATTTTCACAATTTTATCGTTTTAAATATTAGCGTGCTCTCTCCAACATTCGTAATTACATATCTCTCCATCTTCTTCTTTTCGAGCGAGGATATGGCGCCTTAACTAATTAAATTCCGTTTAGTGTCAAAAAGTAATGCGGACTGTCAATGCATATTGAGTATTGAGTATTTCAATTATTGTTAATGTTTTTACGTAATTGATTTGTGTTTGGAATGTGAAATTGTGGACAGATCCGCCAGTGTTGCCAGCTTTTATCGATTTCTTATGTATTCCCTGTCAATATCTGTTCGGCTGTCAACAGTGAAACCGAGTTCGATGTAAAATCGTCGGAAATCACGCCCATTGTAAAATTATCTTTGCTTTAAAACGTCAAACAATATTATTTCTTTAATAAACCGACTTCAAACTGGGTCGCTGGTTAATAATCACATAAATAAATAACAGGATTAATGACACCACAAAGATAAAAATTCAACAAAGGAATATCTTAAGGCACTTAAAAATGTCTAGCCCCATTCCGACGCGCGACGGCCTAAAAGTTAAAAAATAAAGCGTAAATAAAGTCGCTTAGACTTAAGCCGTTACTTAAATCTAATCAGAGTGGAATAGGAACCACTAAACGGGCTCTTTAACCATGACCCTTAGATTAGGGTTCACCTGATAAAACAAAATGTTAGAAATTTCCTACTTATATAGTTTTACGGTTCTGGGCCGTTTTAAGGATGTAAAAGCGAAACAAATTTGTACGCCAACTTTTAAAAAAAAAAAATTGACGTGATAACGTCTTATAAATCGATGAAAGCCGGCTGCACTCACGAAAAAGCATGACTCATTGTCACGTTCCGCCTGAGCCGAGCGTGCAATTGAGAGCGCGGAAGAAGCGTTCGGCCTAAGCGTTCGGCTTGTGACGCATCACTCTCTCTCTTCCACTCCATCGTTATTATATAACGTTATCACGTAAAATTATCGTCCGTTAACCGACTTAACAGATAACCAATTTTTTTTTGACGTGATAACGTCTTATAAATCTGCATGCACGAAAAAGCATGACTCATTGTCATGTTCCACCTGAGCCGAGCGTGCGAACAAGCGATAGAGAGGCACGATCGGCCTAAGCGTTCGGCTTGTGACGCATCTATCTCTCTTTCACTCCTTCGTTATTATATGACGTTATCACGTAAAATTATCGTCCGTTAACCGACTTTACAGACAACCAATTTAAAAAAAAAATTAAAATACAAATAACTTTGTGCACATCACTTTATTTGATATAAACTCTACATGTTTCATGAACAATTATGTTGGGCAGTGTTGGAAGGCGAGTTAACGTAGGGGCTAAGAAGGTGGCAAAACAGATTCCGGTAGCTCGCTCGACATATGAGCCGACTAACACAAAAATGAGTCAAAGTAACGAACCCTTTCTCGTGAAACCAACATTATCGGGTATTCCGCTCGTATCCGTCGAGTTTCATGCACATTCACCAGGGATCTGTGCTGCTACCTTCTTAATGCAGGATCCATCAAAATGCACGTGCAACATACTCAGCATGCCTAAATTGCATCCGTGCACTAGAGAAAGGCATTTTAAGAAATTTTGAAGAAGAATGCATATAATAATTACAGTAATACATACCTAATTCAGAAGGCAATACATAATTATATTTATACGTATCTACCCCTACACTACTTATATTACATTTTACTTTAATTAAGACCAAGATATTGGACACACGATTGACGAGTGGGGACGTAAATACATCAGTATCATTGCATACGGACTATTGCGACATGTATAACGAATCTGTACTGATTTCAACGAACCTAAGAAGCCAATATATACCAAAATGCTGACTTACAGAAATCACCGAGTAATGACCGGCAGCTGTCTATCACCTTGGTGAAAGAATTTCCAAAGATCGCTGATGAACCGTTCGAGTTCAACAGAGGGCGATGGAGTATGGATTAAATTATTTGACATATAAGCAAATAAGGTAAATAGGTGTGGCCCGTTCATGTCGAAAGCCGCGAATCTTTTTATTGGTTAACAGCGTCTGCGATGTTTTCTGCTAGTCTGGCTTTCAGGAATCTAGTGTAATGAAATTTATTAGGGATTTTAGTATGTGCCCAGGGGTGGCCACAGTTTTAAATTAATTTTCCATTACATTATAGAAGGAGAAAAGGTAAATTATAAATATGATAAAAGGGAAGATCCAGACATTTAATTTTTATTTTATTTTAACAGTAAAAGCTTTTTCGGTACATTTTCATGGCAATATTACAATTTCTTACAAGTTCAATTTTTTTAGGTTTAGGGGTTAACTGATGTATGACGTCACATGTCCATATCAGTTATCGGTTTCACTGCAAGATTTAAGTTCTAATAACGACAAAACTAATAACTTTTTTTTGTTCGTGATCCCTTCTACTACACAAGTTTGGCGGAATTGTAGTATACAAATAATAAAAATTAATATTTCTAAGAATAGTGGAACGTTGCATAAAATGGCTGCCGTGTTTGGTTACCAAATTTATATACAGCCAGGTATTTTACATCCATCCTCTCCCAATCTCTTTCTTTCACATTCTTCAGCTTCGCAACATATTAAGGATACCATAGGTCCTCTGGATCCTGTAGTTGGTGCTCTTACGCGGTATTCATATAAAAAAAATGTGTCTTCTAGATCTGCATCCCCAACAACTGAGTGTCCCAAGTCCAGGTTTACTTAATTTGTAGTATGTTGGAAGAATTAGCGACGATTTATAGTTAGCTGACATGCAACGCTTAATGTCAGCGGGCCTTACGACTCCGCTTACTTAGGCCAGGTCCGCCCGAAGCGGGTAACGGATAACGGATAACGGATAGCGGCCAACGGGCAACGGGCAACGGGCAACGGGAAATGGGCTGGAGGGGTAACGAAGGCTAAACACGCACTGCAGACATCCGCTCGAGAGGACATAGACAATCTACACCATATTGAAATGTCGTGCCGTGTGGCAAAATTAAATGGTGCCATCGAACACTACGAAAGAGATTAAGTATCTTACAGTAACAGCGTTTAAAATTGCAAATTATTTGAATGATTATAAATATTATTTCAAATTATATCAATTGTGGCGTTCCTCAGGGTACTGATCTAGGTCCAATTTTATTTTCTTATGTATGTTAATAATCTTTTAAAACGATCGTTCACTGGTCAAATGTATTTGCAGGTAACACTGTTTTGGTGTTAACACATAGTCATTACCGCATTGCTATAAAGTTTTCGTACCAAACTACCACTGCCAGGAGCTACACTACGAACAACTGATAGCAGAAAGGTCGCTGTGACCTATCGTAGAATAATACGATGCACGGCGCTGTTAAATGATATTTCTATTTTTTAGGACATCTATTTATTTATTAATTGTTTGAAACATTTACCTCGCCCCATATTTGGATTTATGGGGTGAGGTTTATCTAGATCTTGGAGGCGGATGACCAGGACACACTTAACCCCAGATTCCTAACCACCCCTGAAACCCTTTTCCTTCCCAGAATTCTCCTCCATTTCCTTTCCTTAAAAAAAACCTCCACACAGCATCCCCAAAGATGACATAGGCCCTGAGGGAGATTATTTTCCTCAGGGCCTCCTGTGTGGAGCTCATGTAAAAAAATATAATTTAAGAGTGTTAACAATTATTACAATAATAGAATTGCCGTTGGTTTATTACGTAGAAATTAACACTCCAATTAAAAATGTTCACAGCATGAGTAATCAATGTTGAGTTGTTACTATGCTTGTAGTGATAACAGAAATAATGATAATCAAAATGAAATATAAAACACAGTAGTGTCAAATATAATGCCTTGCAGAGAAAGAGAAAAAAAATAAAATAAAGGGTATGAAAATAAAGCAAATACATAACTGTTCTCCACGAAGTGTCATGGTAGGAGGTAAGTGTCATATATAGGTTTATTTTCAATATTAGTAGTGAAGATTTCAATATCACTATCTAGAAAAGAGTTGATTTACAGAAGAAATGCTGAAATAGGATATTTAGGTTTGTTCACTTTTAAGGTTAACAGATTTTGTTTAAGGCATTTTTAAGATGTCCTTAATCCCGCATCATGCTTAATACACGTTTCATTTCACATATTGGTAAATAATGCTGGTGTAAGCACCAAAATAGTATTTATTACCTGCAAATACATTTGACTAGTGAACGATCGTTTACTAAGATTATCACACATTAGAAAATAAAATTGGACCTAGATCAGTACCCTGAGGAACACCACAATTACTATTAATTATTATTAAACTCCATGTACCGACAAGGAATACTAGTCGAAATATAACATTCTTTTGCAACACTTACACAACCAACTATCAATCACACTCACTTACCAATAGGATGCATGATTTACGCAACAAGTTGGTGGTATTGTAGATATATTCGTTGATTCCCTTTATAATCTAGAATGCAATTTAAACCAACACTTTGTGGAATCCTACAAATTATTGTAACGTGGGTATAATATATTTAACGATTTGATGTATTATTGTAATGTTTTATGTAATATTTTATTCTATGTTATTGTCAAATATCACATTGTTTGAAATATTTCACGGTTTTACGCTATATTCTTCAAAAACTACTTGTATATTCTTAAAATTTTTCACTTTTATAACTTTTGATATAAATTCTATGTATGTGTAATCCTCGATACCTTAAACATTATTTTATAATCTATGTAAAAGCCCCCATGGACGTTTAACAACAATCCATACTAATACTAATAATATTATAAATGCGAAACTGCTAGAGTTCGTTTATGACGCTTTCACGCATTAACCAATATAAAGACTTTGAAAATTCATTCATCAATAGAAAGCTAAGACTATAGTCTTTATATGATGGCAAGCTCTGGCGTTATGAAATTATAAATATTAATATATTATATGTGTTATACGTTTTCTGTCGCTAACAAAAGCGAGTTATTTCTAACGTCAGAAAAAAATCATTTCCATGGAAACGATGTTGATATATTTGTGGGCTCTGAGCTGGTAGGTACTCAGCCCCCTTGTCAGCTACTGCTCCAGAAAATTCAAATATTAGAATATGTTTTGTTTTTTTGGACAAGCTTCTGTTTTGGAATAAATGTCAGGTAAGAGTTCCTACATTAAAAATATAATTCGTAACGATTATAAAGACTGAATAATAAATAGTGTAATTTTTTTTATCATATTAACAAACTTCCAAATATTTAATTAAAAATAAACATCCGAAATGTTTGTAAGCGCATAAATTCCGAACGAATGAACAAAATTGGATAATTCTTTTTTTCTTTGAGCTGTATGATAGCTATAGCTATATGAAATTTAGGCGGCAGGCGAGATGTTTGAAAACTGAATGTAAGGGAATGAATGTATGGAATGCGGGAGGGGGTGGGGGTTGGGGTGGGGAGGAGGGGGGATAATTGATAAGTTAAACCGCTATAGTAATTTCCCGTAATGCCATGCGAGCGAAGCCGCGGGGAAAAGCTAGTAAATAAATAAATCCATAATAATATTATAAATGCGAAACTGCTCGAGTTCGTTTATGACCTTTTCAGGCATTAATCAATAAAAAGACTTTAAAAATTCATTCACCAATAGAAAGCTAAATTATATGCGCAGACTTTATGTTGTATATGATGGTAAGCTCTGGCGTTATGAAATTATAAATATTAATATATTGTATTTGTTATACGTTTTCTGTCGCTAACAAAAGCGAGTTAATTGCAAATGTCAGAAAAAAATCATTCCCATGGAAACGATGTTGATATATTTGTGGGCTCTAAGCTGGTAGATGCTCAGCCCCCTGGTCAGCTACTGCCCCAGAAAATTCAAACATTAGAATATGTTTTGTTTTTATTGGACAAGCTGGAATAAATGTCAGATAAGAGTTCCTACATTAAAAATATAATTCATAACGATTATAAAGACTGAATAATAAATAGTGTAATTTTGTATTATATTAACAAACTTCCAAATATTTAATTAAAAATAAACATCCGAAATGTTTGTAAGCGCATAAATTCCGAACCAATGAACAAAATTGGATAATTCTTTTTTCTTTGTGAAATTTAGGTGGCAGGCTAGATGTTTGAAAACTGAATGTAAGGGAATGAATGTATGGAATGCGGGAGGGGTGGGGTGGGGAGGAAGGGGGATAATTGATAAGTTCAACCGCTACAGTAATTTCCCGTAATACCATGCGAGCGAAGCCGCGGGGAAAAGCTAGTAAACAATAAATAAAATGATTTATTTGAACTAATATTTATAATTATTAATCATCACTGTGTTATTTTTCCAAGCTTAGTTCTGAATCAATTAAAGTTTTATAAGCAACGCCCATTGAATTGCATTTTTGAAGAGTAAACTTAGAATACGGTATCAAAGGCATATTAATTATGTAGTAAAACCAGATTACTCTTGGATTACTACACTTAACTATGTAGTAATAAAAGAATTTTTTTTATCCCCCTTTTTGGCTAAGACTATTTTTGAGGTTTGTTTGTTCTACCCTTTTTTCATTCTTATAAAATTATGCACAAAATAATTAAAAACCACTTATTCGTACAAATAAGACACTCGAATTTTTTTCAATTTTGAAAGCATGATAATCGACATATTTTAAAGCGTTTATATTCCTCTTAAGGTAATTACCTCACGAAAACCATGACTTATAAATAACCCACTCATTATTATTATCTGACTGTAATTCGATTCAGTAAAAGTCAAGGAAATAAATTTTAAAATTTTAAAATGAGCAGTGTACTTTCGCAAATGACCAAACAGTAACGAAGTGGCGTTGAAAACTGGAAGTAAAACTTATTTGAATTTGAGAAAAATTGAATAGATTTTCTTTTCCAAAGCTCACAGAAGTGTTGCCAGTTAGAGTAAACGAGTTTGGAGTGCGCTGCAGGAACTGGCACTATTTTTCCCGTCGAGTAGTACCTACATGTTAAAACTACTAGTCTCCAGATTTGAATAAAAGTGAAGAAAAATCAACCTTATTCAACATTTCTAATTCTTTTTAAACGCCTCATTTCTTCAGTGGTGCAATATAAACAGCACTGTAAAGATCGAATTTAATACAAGATTTAATTTATTGTAATTGATTTAAATTGGACAGCCGTTCCAATATAATGTAAAATTTGGATTGGTTAATCTATTGGTATGTCTTTACTAATATTATAAATGCGAAACTGCGTGTGTTTCTTGTTACCCTTTCACGCATAAAACGATAACATGATTTTAAAAATTCTTTCACCAATAGAAAGCTAAATTATATGCGAGCACTATAGGCTGTATATAATGATAAGCTCTGGCGTTATGAAATTATAAATATTAATATATTTCAGTTCAGTGTCAGTGCCGGCAACAAGGGCGTATATTACATTCATCATACGTTTTCTGTCCCAAAGAAAAGCGAGTTATTGCTAAGTAAAACAAATCGTTGCCGTGGAAAACAAATCGTTGCCGTAGAAACAATGATGATATACTTGCGTGAAATTTCTTTATTAAATGGCATAGCAAAGCATGCCGGGTACAAGCTAGTTAAAAATAAATCTGAGGATTAAATGTAATACTCGCTGATTAAAATTTGTCAGAGGAACTAAGGCTAGCAGCCCATAATGAGGTTCCGAAACCAACCCTGATGTGAAACAACTTGAATGCGGTAAAATCAACCGTGACTGTTTTACGAATGAGGATATCCGGACAGAATGCAAAGTTTTTTAGATTTGAATAAATAGCGTGATGTTTTATCTTTCTAATACCGTTTGGATCATATTTCTCACTATGATAGCAAGGGAGATGCAACGATTTCTAAGAGAACTAAAAGTTTTCTTTATTCATTAAAATGTTTGTTACATGAATTTTATGATTTTTCGACCACCATGCTAGGCACATGCCCGTGTTGTGGTGGTCGATTTTCTATACAGTACTTTAACATATATGTAATATAAAAAATGTGCGAGAATATTAAAAAAATATATAAAATAATATAATAAGAAAGAATATTATTGAATACAAAAGAATATACAATAATGTAAATGGCTATGGAGTAATATGAAAGAGTAAGGAAAAATAAAATAGAATATAGAAAAAAAATAATGTAGTACTAAAGGTGTAGAACATAGGAAGAACATGGGTTAACAACTATTTGAGTTGTTCCGAAAAGCGAATAAATTAGCCTGAAGGGTTAAGAAAACTATCTTGGATGGTTTAAAAACCGAATATTGTTTTCAACCTAGTAAACAGATGGCAGTTAAATTTAAATGTCGTGTGTTTTATTTCAATTTTTGTCAACATGTCGCTCATCTAAGGGGTCTAATTACCCAAATCTAATTTAACATACTAATTTCGTAGGTTGTGCAGTAAGTACTACGTAAATTGTAATAAATCAAGTGATATCTAAATTTCATCTGATTATATAATTAAACTATCTTCACTGCTTTAGTTAGAAGTAATTTAGAATACAACTCAACTATTTGGTCCCCATACTATAAAACACATCAATTAAAAATTGAGAGAGTTCAACATAAATTTTTAAGATTCATTAATTTAAAACTCTCTCTACCCATTGAACAAATTAATTATGATAATTTAATGAAACTACTTAATTTAACTGACTTATCGCGTAGAAGAACCAAGAGCGATCTGGTACTTTTATTCAAATTAGTTAATGGATCACTTGACGCACCTGACTTAACAAAACTAATAACATTCCGAGTATCAAATCGTGTTTGTCGTTCGTTCTTCCACAACTGTTTTTTATTTATCCGCCGAATACTAGCTATTTCATTAACTCCCCAATCCAAAGACTACATAGGCTTGGAAATAAATTCAGTTCCGTTGATATTTTCATTTATTCTTTATCAAAATTTATATCAGAAATTTCTAAAATTCTGACATAAATTTTATTATTATTATTCTAATTTTGTAATTTCTTTTTAATTCTGCTAATAATTTTTTAATACAATGTAATGTACTATACGCTTATTATTACTCCTGAATAACTTACGTATCTATAATAACGCGAACATGTAAAAGCCTTCAAGGCGTGAATAAATAAATAAATAAATTGCAGCACCAAAATTGTATAAGTAGGCAATAAAAACGGTTTTATTGTAGAGAAAGCAATGAAAGTATTGAAAAAAACTAGATCCTATGTAAGCAGGTGTAATGGATAGTTGGTCGGCTAGTTAAAACAGAACACATAGCCTTTCAATCTAACTGTAGCCACGGAAGAGTTCGTACAGCAGTTTACCGCGAGCAAATACTCATATATATCCATCAGTGCTAGCTTCCACTTCTTCCCTCTTTACTCTTTCCCCTCCCCTCTCCCGATCCTCCCTCTCTGGCCACTTTACCTAATACCCTACCACTCTCCACAAGTTTTCTATTACGTTTCAGCTCTCCACTCCGTTCCTAGTTGAAAGAGTTTTTAACAAAAGGCCCTGCACAGCTTTCCATGTTTTTTGTACGAATGATTTTTTTTCATTTAAAAAGCTTAACAATTTAACGTTTTGCGGGAGTTTTTGAAAGTTTGAATTTGAATATCACGATGAAAAGAATACGCAATTTCGTCACGTGACAGGTACACCAAAGGGAAAAGCATCACTAAAAATATAAACTATCCAAGAATATATTATTAATAAATCTAAACGAAAAATGAAACAGAAAACTACGTAGGTAGTAAAAAAAGCAAACGGTCGCAATTAAGGATCAAACCAAGAAACTTTGTCTTACCGGGGCAACCGGAGCTTCTGAGAAACTGATCTCATATTTTCAATTTAAGAATTTCTAATATTATTCTCAATTAATTTTATTAACATGATCAGGTCTCAGTAGCTCTGTAGTGACGCGCTACTAAAATAAAACGAGCCATTCGCAACGCAACCTAGAACCTTCAAGATTACATGTACGCGCCGCGCACATACAGCCTGAAAGCTTCGAGTCTCGCGACGAAGGCGCGCCTTCCAATCCACCATCCTTTGTCTCCATTAACCACGGTGTTGAGTAAAGGCCTGGAGGATTCACCATGTTTTCCTCGACGACCAGGGTATCGAGCATCGACCTGGACGATTCGCCGCATCATCTCACGGTGTCGACTCACTGCACGACTAGGAATGACCTATGTGTTATATATCCCAACGCACATGCACACACCATAAAATCTTTCATTGTCTCTACCTACTTTACCCACATCTTTGTTGTTAGATTGCTGTCCCGGTAAGACTTCTGTGTCTTTAACGTATTATTTTTTGTTTATTAATTTTTGTTATAATGCGTACACATTTGTGAACATAGGTTCCAGCCGAACTGCGAACTAATGAAGCAATCGCAAGCGACATTTCGTACCGTTTGCGTATGCTTCGTTCCTCTCCCCTAATTCATGGTTTGGCTCGCGGGTTCTGCTTGCGTGTTTAAACGCAGCCTTAAAAAACGATACACTTTCACAATCATTGGGTCAGTTGGTACATGACACGGTTACCATTTTGTAAACAAATTTAGTGTTAGTAATAAACAATGGTTAACAATTTGATTAAAAAAAAATGATTAGGAAACAAATATATGCTTTTAAAGAATTGGAATAACTTAAAATATGAATGATTGATTAGTAGACGAGAAATTATGCTGTTATATTTTAATAAATTTTACATTTATTAATATTATCTTTTTTCCAAATTATGATATATTACATTCGAATAAACCTTAAAAATTATTCAAATAAATTAAATAAAAAATATGAATCAAAATGTTTAACGTAGTCCAAGCTTCCCTTTCATCCCTTGCATTATTAGTTCTGTCGTGAATGGTTGCAACACACACACGTCTCAGAGATCTCAATTCTACTTTTATCATTCCTCCACCATCTCCAAGTCTAACAAGGGTTTGTAAAACAAGCGATAGCGATAGCTACCCAGAGTTGGATAGCTATCGCTCAGCATTGGCCTTGCTAACCATTGCTTGATCAAAGTAAACCCTTGCTACTAGCAGAGTGCACTACGCAGAGCAGATAACTTGTAATATTGAGTTTTTGTTTTTACTAGCAGTTAAAAACCCGCTCCGCAGGTTTTTGATGCCAGGCCCTGTGGGCGGCTTTTGGTTCGGCTTCGCCAGGTTCGTGTTGGTGATCATTTTATAAATCCAATAGGAACTTGTTCCAAAAATAGCCCGTTGATCCACTGTCACCCAGTGTAGTTAGTCACCGGGATAGAGTAACTGAGATAGGCAGTGACGTCATATGTAATTTATAGCCGCTTGATACAACTATGTATTACCGTCAATTTTTCGACATTCGGAGAGATCCTACATATTCACAAATTCGTACCAGTTATACCTAGGAGGGACACGTCAGACGCACACAGGGAAGTAGCGACATCTTGTGACGAATTATTGAATTCGAAACCGAATTAAAACGGTAGCTTTGTTTAAAATTCCACGTACACATATGTTATTTGTGGGGCGGCGCGTATGGCGTGGCGTCAGACATGACGAAGAAGCCGGGTTCAACCACGTTCAACCGGGTTCAAATTCAACCACGCAGACTGTAACCGATTTTTTGACGTCACAACGTCATAGATAAAAATCACCAACTTAACTAACTAACTGTCACGCCGTTTCCGGGTTGACAATGAGAATGGACCGCCAAATAACTCGGACTTGGCAAACACTCCTTGCTTTATTCGCATTCATGCTACCTCTCATGCACAACTTTCTGTTACACTCTTCCTTGACATGGTCCGATTCGATTATTTGATTCACTTGATCGTGTCTTGTCTTACTTGGACGTCCTCAACTTTTTCTTAGAGAAGTCAAACGGAAAAAAAATGTGGAATTTTCCAAAGGCCCGAGGGGAACAATAACTAAATAGACAAATAAATCTAACAAACGTCCAATCTGCGGTGGAAGAATAATAGAGGACGTGTTATTTTGAAAATGAAATAGACAAAATGCTTTTTTTTTGTTATTTATTTTTGGGGTGCTATGCCGTGATGCGCTATCTCCTTCTTTAGCCAACGTTTCGGACAGCGTTACAGTGTCCATCGTGAGGGCATATGAGTAAATGATATTGGTGAAAGTGTGTACTTACGTATGTAGATGCGATACCGTGCTACCAGCTCCACTTTTCTACGAGCCGGTGTTAGAAAATAAGTCAACATGGTTTTCTGCGTTTAGCTTTGGTGTAGCCGTCAATTACCGGATACCAAGAACTATTAGGCTTAGCTCCGTCGAAATTTGAGATTCTCAAAGAATACAAGGCTGATATAAGCGTGGTGGCTAAGAATAAGAAAAGGACGCTTATTAAAATTTGACTTCAAAACTTTTGTATATTAAAAATTAAATGGTTACTTCAAATAATAAAATTTTAAAGCGTATCTCACCACCTTTCGAAAACAAGTTTTTATTTTTTGGATGCGTTCGCAAATAATCCATTTATGATTTTATTGCAAAGCGGAAATATTTTTACCAACTGACAAAATTTGCCCGAATTTTGAAGGGTTTGTTACACGCACTAAGCAGTTTATCTATTTGTGTATTTTACATTTAAAAACATCATCATCCTCTTCGTCCCCTTGTCCTATTCGGGTCGGGGACCCATTGCATCGACAAGGTTCCTCCATACGTCCCTGTCTTGAGCTGACTGTTCGGCCTCCGTCCATGGCAGTCCCATCCTCTCCTCATACAGTTTCTGGAGTTGCCTCGCCCAGCTGTGTCTGGGGCGGCCCGTTGGACGTCTACCCTCTGCACATAGTATCTTCCTCGGAATTCGGTCATCAGGCATTCTTAGTACATGCCCAAGCCACCTCAGTTGCGATTTTTCTATGAAGAGTAGCAGTGGTTCAATATTTAGATCGTCTCGGATCGTCGAGTTTCTTATATGATCCCATTTTGTAACCCCTGCCACTCCTCTCCAGTGCCTCATTTAAAACAAACATAATATTATTACGTTCATAGTTGATCTGATTCCTCATTGTTTAACTTTCTCCTGCGATCCGATAGAGGAAATCGGGCACAAAGGTATTTCGGGTGAAATGAACACGTGATGTTTGCACGACAATTTTGTACCGGCGTAATGGGGGAGATAGGAGCAGTACGGTGGGTCAACGTATGGCGAGTGTACACAAGTCATACAACGTTGGGAAATTGACGAATCTGTTTGTATTTTAATTGACGCCGTTACATAAATCAACTTGACTAGTTTTTTCCAACTAATGTAAAATTTCCATGCTCGTTTTTCATTTAAGGCATTTTGAACGTCGATTTTTTTGGTCTTATCGATTAAAAGAAAACATCGAGAAAAACAACATGTCTTATCTATTGGTGTTTTGGCATTTGATTTGTAGTTGATTTTTGAAATTTCTAAAATCGAGGCTTTAAAAAAAAATGTGTGCAGTTCACACGCGATAGAAGTGAAAAGTTCAGAAAACTAAATGAGACAAGAGTGGGGAGGCTATGAAACATCTCACAAACAGGAGACCGAACATTCTACCTCATTAACTCGCAGGCTAAATACTGTAAATGTATGAGTTTGTCTCTTTTTAGTGTCGCTTTTTAGTTTCATCAAGTTTCAAATCACAACGGTGCTTTAGAAGCTTTCACTTCAAAAGAGTCTGAATTCCACCCAGGAGGCCGTGAGGAAAATAATTTGTCAGAATCTAATATCTTTATGAATGCTGAGTGGAGGATCATTTTAAGAAAGGACGAAGTGAAACTGGGTTTTATGTGACTCATGTTGTAAGAGGGAGGAAACACATGGGCCAGAAAATTATTCCATCAGCTGAAGAACATAACGACGAGTCGTAGAAGCTCGCTGCTCTCTTGATACGATTAATTATTATATCAACCGTAGATAAATGTAGGGCACGCGTCTGAGGTGTTTCCTGACTGCACAGGCGCCGAAAAGATTAATGACGCAAGTTCCTCGGAGTAATCTCCATTGAAATACCGGTAAAACGAGGACAGCATTACCACCTGACGATACAACCTTAATCCGCGAGCAATTGCGCCTTTAAAACTCACACGAGCACTCGTGTATATGTAGAGCATTTTGCTCACGTTTTATAAATAGCCAAAAACGACATAAATTCTAGCATTTTTATTTATATTATTACTAATTTATAATAAAACAATCACTAATATATAATAAAAATATCAATAATAAAACAATCAAAACAAATGTTTATTATTTAATAAATAACTTTTGTTTCATTATAATATTTTAATAACAAATAAAGGAACTAAATTGGCATTTCTTAACTGCACTTTTGGAATAAACAAAAAAAATAACTTCAATTAAAAAAATTAAGGAATAAATAACTACATTTTAATCTTTATTATATTATGTACGAGCTTTACATATGTCACACACAGTAAAAACATGTTCTGTACATAATTGGAACTAAAACGTTCGGGAATTAACAAATAAATAATACTTACGTTGCCTCTCGCGCGATGAGCAAAATGCCGCGCGATGAGACCCGGCTAAACAAACTACCTCTACTGAACGACTGGTACACCCTAAGACGAAAAAATCGTTATGCACGGGGCGGGGGAAGAATAAAACTCAGTTATTGGGCGAACGAGGTACGTAAGCACATTGTTGCGTAGATCTCGTGAATTTTAAATCACCGTGAGGGAAATGCTCATAGTGCGAATTAATAAAATAAAAATGTAGTGTATCGTAAAGCTTCTGCCTTGTAGAGACAGATGGCGGTGACATCAGCTATCGGTAGAATCCGCTAGATGGCAAGCCGTAGTGCTTGAGTTCTCCGACAGGAGTTCAGGACAGCTCAGAGGCTGTGTTTTTATTGTTCACACGCCAGAACCATTTTAGCCAGCTCTTAGTTAGGTTGACTAACGTAGTCCCAACTGTGTACGCGAAGTATAAATAAAACCAGAAAAAGAACCAGACTCTTTTATTGCACGAAGTAATCTCCATCCAAGGGAGTTGGAGTATCTGATAGTGTGTCTGCAAATTAACAGAACATTACAAAAAATAAACATACTTTTTCAAAATTTAAAAGAAATCATACCTCCAAAAAATAACTATCGAAATCAATTTATATTTTTTTGTAAAAAACAGTCGACACATCTAGAATTTGATTTTAAAAATACCCATTTCCGGTTATGTCTGGTTATTCCCTCACACAAAGAAATTCAACTAACACAATATTTGGGTTCCACACCAGACGTGGTTGCCAAATTCAACAGAGTACTTGCGATTTTTAATAGGGTCAGCTAATATAGAAGCACCTTCAAATATAAACTACGTTCGTTAATGGGCCATAAAAATCTAGGTTCGTTGTTGTGCCTGACATTAATCACAAACTTCGAAAGTAACTCAGTAACGTCTACGAACTACCTTCCGATGTCATTCACCCTTAAATTTATTCCCACGAACTTTTGTTATCCTACAAAATACTGATTTATCGGTTTTAATATTTAATAATCCCCAAAACTCAGAAACAATGGCCTCCCCGTGGAAAGTTAGGAACCCACCGAGCCTGCTAAACTCTGAAAACATATTTTCATTAATTTTAATTTTTTGTCAAAACTTTTTGTTTTTCGCGGCGCCATTAGAAAGATGAAATGTTTTTCGATTCGGAAAAATTCAGAAAAAAACGTGAAAGAAATGGTTTTGTTAAATTTTTTTTATGACGTACAGGGTTCACAAACAATCAAAACAACTCTCAGAATTGAAACGTTGCTTGAAATGGCTTTAGCCGTGACCAGATCTGAAAAGCCAGGTAACTCCTTCTCCTCCCCACTACCTTCAGTCTCACAACACACCCCAATTGGGGATATCACTGGCTCCAGACGGGAGCAGTTGGGACTCTTGTGCGGAATTCATTTAAAAAACAGAAGAAGATATATTAAGACTATAATCTTAACAAAAATAAGAAAGAGAACAAGACTCAGAAGACAATTGGGACTCGAAACCAGAACCTCTCGTCTTACGGGGACTAACGACATTCGAATTAGAAAATATTAGTACGAAATGAAGAGACGACCATGACATATCGCTATTTTAAGTAAGTACGTTCCTAGGTACTTACTATAGTCTTTTGTTTAATATATCAAAACTTATTAAATTCCAAATTAATAAAATATTATGTTTAAACAAATTTTATTGTTTGAAAACCAACATGTTTCGAAAGCAATGTTTACTTCATCAGGGTTTGCTTAAAACATTTTTTTAGCCTAACTCGCTATAATAACTTTTTCTATCACAGCAAATTTATTTTGTGGCACCATTTTAATTCAAAATTAATAAAATACTTAGTTTTATTTACTTTTTTTATTAAAAAAACCAACATATTTCGTAAGCAATTAGGGTATACTTAAAACTAAAAAGGTTTTTTAAACAATAAAAGTGGTTAAAACTAAGTATTTCATTAAGTTTGAAATGAAATGGTGCCTTAAATAAGTTTGCTGAGTTTTAAGAAGTATGAATTAAAAGTTCAATTTAAAACTATGCCATAAGTAGTGTTTTACAAACAGCGAGCGTGATCAAAATTCCCTGAACCTACGTAAAAGTACTTAGGACATTTAACCAAATCGGCCTCTTATTCGTAAAAGATCCTCGTACATGTTATAATCCATTCTAGGTACATTATATAAGTACATCATTAATAACATTTTAAAGATAGTTATAAATAATGATTAAATAAACTTATAGGATACAGAAGGATTTTTCTAGAAATTCATCAGAATTTCTGGCCCGACTTGAGATGTTTTGGCGTGACTCGACAGCTTCTCTCTTTCTTATTTAATAAAAGTTTAAGGAAAAGTTGGCCGCTTGTCCAACTCGCCCGCCTCTCTCCAAATTAGCCGCTGATTGAGGCTGATTGGTTTACTGACGGATTAAAAGGCAGGTAGCTACTAAGGTCCCGTTTTGGAATTTTCCGTTCATTTTTTATGAGTGGAAGGGGGTTATAAGCAAGTGACCTTTATATAAAACTTAGTGACTCACTTTCTTTGTTACAACAGTTCAATACAACATCTTCCCTTAGTCTCTCCAAACAATGAATTTATGTTCCGCAATCAACAGTACTAAAAATTATGGGTGATATTCTCCTTTGTGCAGATGTTTATCGCTAAAAGCTTCGAGACTCGCGACGAAGGCGCACCGGTCTACCTGCAGCTTCTAAAATAGTGGCGGTTCCTCAGGACACAGCGAGCATATATAAACGCCGCCGCTGCGCAACAGTTCAGTCTAGTACCTACTCAACAACGTCCCTTCACTGCGCCTGTCGTTAGAGACCAACATACGTCTCCGCCGGGCGCGGGCGCACCGTCCAGCCAGCAGCAACCCATCGCTACGACTATTCTCCACGACTCCATCGTATTTCTCCACTATCCACAGTTTTAGGCATTGGTCAGGAGGAGTTGCCACATCATATCCACCAATCACCCAAGCTCTTTAAAATAAATGCTTTTTTAAAGATTATCACCATACGTTTGCCGTGTCGAAAATAAAATTATTTGAAATTTTCCTAGATTTAAAAATGCTTAAAAAATTATGATTTTTTTTTGCTTCTGTTTTTTAACGGTTCCACGACAACTCAGAATCATGCGATTTCAACACCCCTTTGAAAAGTCATTATCATTAAAAGTAAAAAAAAAAAAAAAAATAGGCCATAACCTAACCTAATATAACCTATTTTATTTATTTTTTCATCACTTTTAACGACTTTTCAAAGAATAGATTGAAGTTGCATGATTCTGAGTGGTCCGGTCACCTATTTAACATGTTATTATGACTATGAAAAAATTCATAGGAGCTCTTTAAATGCCGACAGAAATTTTGTTTTATTTAAGTTAATAAATAAATATAATGAAACACATATAAAGCTTATTTCCACTAAATTTATTTTTCAAAGCATTTTTCAGACTGGTACAACTGGCACAACTGTTACAACTGTTACAACTGTTACAACTGGTACAATTTGTACAGTGAAGAAGGCAATGTCTATGGAGCTTCATCGATAGTCATCCAGAGGAAGACCGAGGAACTCCTGGGGATGGGGTCTACAAGAATTTTATTCAATTTATATGGTTTTTAGATATTTACTGCTATTGTCTTGTGATATATGTTGGTATTAATCTGTGTGATATGTACGAGTAAAATCCATGTAGACTACACCCCTCCCTCTCCCACATATTTTATGTATATAAACTGTAGATTAAAAAAAACATTTGTACCAGTCTGAAGATGACTTTAAAAGACTGAAACCGGTTACGGTCACAAATAAATTAATAAATAAATAAGTCACAAATAAATAAGTTTTATATGTGTTTTATTTTATTATTATGATGGACTCCACCACGAATTGGCAGTAACAAAAATAGAAATATTTTCGATAACGCCTATTAATAATCGTGTTTTAACATTAGCGCATTCAATCCATTAATACAATAAAATTAAATCTAATATAGATATCTACCTTTCAAACCATCTTCTTCTTTTTGAACGCTTACCACGCAGCCTTAAAGAAACCCCATTACTTATCGCCATGAAAAAGGCAATTTTTCAAATTATTACATTATTTAGTTAACGGTGAAAGCCTATTATAAATCAGAATAATTGATTTGAAGTAGAGTAAATACAGCCTTGTCACGTGACACTTTAGTCCTCAAGGGGTGGGGTGAGTGGGGTAGGGTGGCGTAGCAATTTGAAGCACGCTAAATAATCATTGGTGAAGCCTGGCATTGTGATGATTTACTAACAAAGCTTTTAGTAACTTTGTGAAGTGAACGTAGTAGGTAGTAATACGTGTAGGTCAAAGTTACTATGGGTAACATCTGTTTATTGTATTTTATTATTTAAATCATGGGTCGGCAACCTTTTGTTGTAAAAGGGCCAAATATTTCACACGAGGATTAGTGCGGGCCGCTCTTGGGTCGCTACTTTTGGTGACTTAGCAGGGGTGTCCGGGTTCTTGGGGTGAGGTTTGTTCGGGTCTTTGTGGCGGATGCGTCTGCCCACCATCTGCATGGTAAGTTGGAACGAAAGAAAATGGTTGAGGGAGCCCCTTTGACTTCTCCAACCGTAATCTCTCGGAACATCGCCTTGAACCGAAGTGGGAGGAATGGATTCATACGTTCGTCACTCCTAAACACACTGACCCCCAGAATCCTACCTACCCCTAATACCCCTTTCCTTCCCAGAACTTCCTCTCCTTCCTTTCTTAAAGAGACCCTAGACAGGCCTTGAGGGGAATTATTTTCCTGAGGGTCTTCTGTGTGGACCTAATGTCAAAGAATATACCTTAAATATTTGTGTACAAATATTTTAGCTGTATTAAGAAGCTGGTGATTGCATCTGCAGCGCAAAGGCAGTGTCTGCTTTATGTCGTCGCCATGGTAACTATCTCTCAATGGCGCTTCAGTTTTCCAGCTCAAATACTTCAGGAAACATATACATACGGGATGTTAAGGGCCGTACCTGACTTACTTTTAACCAGTGATTCCTGACATTATTATTTGGAGTAAAAAGTTAACATCAAATTTTGTTCTCCGGTGACTTTTTTTATTTGTTTTCTAAACCAAACAATTTTTTTCTTCCTAATATCATCACTCATCACTCAGCAGAGCAACCTCAGTATCTTTAGCAATCTTTTTCATCAACTTAGGTGCTAAAAAAACTTTTGGACTTGGCTCTTGGCTTCGCAACATTTTAAGACTTGAAACGACTGATATTAAGGCCCTAGTAGCCAATACTTTTCAAATTTGACCTAAAAATTCCAACTTCTAACTTGATTTACTCGAAAACGAAAACTCAAATAAAAGAAGGCATATCACGAAATCGACTCCAAATGATTTAATCTCTTCTCTAGATAAGCATTGCTTTGCTTAAAAAAATATTAAATTAATTGAATTTTGTACTAATTTGTTATTTACATAATCAATTTCAATTTATCAATTATACTTGTAATATAGTTTTAGTTATTTCAAAAGTGGGAATGGTATTAAAAGGAAGTATTTGGGTGTTTCTGTAGATGTCTTTGACATGTGTGTCCCAAGGTAGACTGAAAATATTTCGCATTGCTCTATTTTGGACGACTTGGACTTCTGAAATCATTTTTTTTGTAGCAAATCCCCAGATTCCGGCGAGATATATTAGATGTGAGTGAATCATAGCATGGTAAATCGATTTTAATAGAGAGGGAGGAAGTAACCCGCGAAGTCTATATAAAACACCAGTTATAGGAGTAATTTTGGATAGAACATGTTTAAATTGGTGATTCCATGTGAGTTGTGAATCAATGAAAAGGCCAAGATATTTTGTAACATCAGCCCTAATTGATAACAATGGTCTTGAGTCGTTAAAACGAATTAAAGATTTTACCATTACTTTTCAATCAAATCTTTTCCCTTTGTTAACCACATAACGTAAAATTTAATAAGGGTTTACAAATGTTGGGATTTATAACTAGGCTATCTAGAAATTTCAACAATATTAAGTGTATTAAACTATTATATTTTACCTTTGTTAGAAGTCAAATCGAACAGGATTAATACGGTAACGTCTGCATGGTTAAATTTCAGAACCCAGTTTCGAGTGCATGTTGACGCCACGCCGTACGCGTCGTGCCACAAATAACATCTGTGTTCGTGGAATTTCAAACAAAGCTACCGTTGTAATTTGGTTTTGAATTGAAGAATTCGTCACAAGATGTCACCACTTTCGTCAGCAGGTCAGACGGGAACGAGTCCCCCCTAGGTATAACTGCTACGAATTTGTTCAAAAGTAATATCTCTCCGGATATGGAAAGATTAGCGGTAATACATAGTTGTATCAAGCAACTATATATTACATATGATGTCATTTCCTTTCTCGGTTACTTTGTACCGGTGACTATCACTCGATGATAGTGGATCCGAGGAACAGACTATTTATGAAACCAGTTCCTAATAGATTTATAAAATGGTCAAACACAAACAAAAGCCGCCCGCAGGGCCTAGCAGCAAAAACCTACGGAGCATAAATTTCTCCCGTATTTAATCCACATATAATATTCTTGAACAAGCTGTTGAAAGATTGCGAAATAATTTCTGTTTTCTAAATTTTAAAATCCAGCAATTACGTTGAACTACAACACTCTTTTAAGTCATATGAATATGGTTATATTGTCAGACAGAAGGATTTTTATTGACTTGGTAATTCTACTTAAAATATTAAAAGATGTAGTTGATAGTTCAAACTTGCTTGTATTGATAAGCTTTCGAATTCCACTACGTAACACCAGTGATTTACTTCAGTAAATTCTGGGACTAGCTACCATATGTATTCCTCTTTACCCAGAATACTAACGAAAGGAAATAATTATAGTTTTTCAGTGAACATCTTCAATTTGTCGTCAAACTCCTACAAATTATTGTTACTGCAGCAGTTCACTTCAGTACAACACTGTAAAATTTTACTATCCATACGTAAAAGCCCCTAAAAGGGCGTTAATAAATCATTTTTTAAAAATTACTTGACTTAACTAAAACACGTCTGATACGAGTAATTAACTACATCTTTAAACATTTTCTTAAACTTAATAAATAAATAAAAAAAAATCTCTGTAATTGCATCGTCGTTGTTTGAAATTTTATTACGCTTGCAAATTTTTCTTTTATATGAATCGCTACATTCTTTTTTGCAAAGTTCGCTATTGCATTTTCCGCTAGCGAATGCCTTCGAGGCAATCCAATTATTGCATTTCTCCGTACAAAACCCGGTAATTTCTCGTTCACGGGAAATTTAATATGAGAATTTTCTCGTTACTTTTAAATTTATTATTCTCATCTTTTCCCGATCCAAAAATTTGTTTACCGGCTTAGATCGGCGGGGAGATTATCTCGTTGAGCGCTTTTTACTTAGAAATTAATATTAGGAAGATATATTTGTATTCTATATGGCACTCGAAGTTTCCGAGGATACATAATCTTAAAAATCTTCGTAGTGTTTGTCACCGAATACCAGCCTCAAATTTTGGTTCCAAGACAGTTCATCCCCCACCAGTTACCCCCCCGGCATACTTCTATACAACATTTTTGCGATACAGGAATAGTAAGATGTGCAGCTTATGTTTTGAAGTATTGCGTTATTGAATAAATAAATATGGTCGGTTTAGGGAAAGTACGGTTTATCTACTTATTCATAGAATAAAGTGTCCCCGAAGGAGTATGCAGAGATGATGTACCGCCGAATGAGAAAAAAATGGATGTTGCCGTGGAAACCTGTTCTTTTTAACTTTTGGATAAGAAGAGTATGAATGACTTTATCGAATGCCTTACTAAAATCAGTATTGTATAGACTGCATCTATTTGTGATCTTTTGTCAAAATTATTACTTAAAAAGTCAACATATTCAATTCAATTTGTGGTAGTGGATCTATTGCAAGCGAATCCATGCTGAAGAAGGCTTAAAATATGTTTAAAATTTTGAATCAATAAATATGCAGTCGGTTTAGGGAAAGTTCGGTTTATTTTCTTATTTAAGTGTCCGCGAAGAACACCGCAGAGATGACGTTGTATAGAAGTATGTCGGGGGAAGGGGAGGGGGGGGGGGTAACTGGCGTGCAAATAAAACTTTATTTTTTATATGAATACCGCACAAGAGTCCCAAGTTCCCGTTGTGGTAAGCCTCAGCCTCACAACATAACCCAATTCAGATCTGGTCACCAAACACGGCCAAAGCAACGTTTCAATTCTGAATGGTGCTCTTACACCAGGGCGATACTGAGAGTATCTTCCGCTCTGGAACGAGCCGCAAATATACCATATATTATTTTAAATGAATAAATTGTGAAATAACACAGATTAATCAAATAAAATTTATTTGCCACCCCGGGATTCGGACCCGCGACCTTCGGAATGCGAGTAAAGAGCTTTACCGCTGGACTACGCCGGCCATCAAAACTAATTAATTTTAAAAATAAAACTAATTTTTTACCTTCCTTTCCTCAAAAAATCCTGTACACAGCATCCCCAATGATGCGGAAAATTCCCATGAGGAAAATAATTCTCCTGTGTGAAGCTAATACAAAAAAAACGTGTTTTTTCTCATTTTGACAGGTATATTTTATACAGGTATATTAATGCGACTAAGCTCATTTTTCAAATTAACTAGCGACAGGAAAACATATTCGTTAACCAGACATGTAGTGCACATTTCACAATGCCGGAGCTCCCACCAGAGAGCTTTTGCTACTTCGGTAATTGATGTAAGTAGGTACCTGATTTATTAGTTAAAATTTAAAAAAGAAAGTTATAGTATTTTTACCTAACCTTATCTACCCTGTAAATAAAATGGTAATGATTGAAATGATGTAACATTTTTATTTTTTATTACTTGAAGTAAACTTGTATGTGAAAGCACTATTTGGAATCCACATAAGTGCAAAAATGATTTATTTTTATTTATTTATTTATTTATTACTATTCTTGTACATACACTTTACAAATAATTACATAGTTTACATAGATAATAGGTTATTAATAAGAAAAAAACATGTTAAAGATTATAACAGGTTGATAACAGTACCTACACGCGACGATTTTACTGCTGCCAACACTTCGTGTTGGTGTGTAAGAAAGAGAACGCGGGAGCGGTCTCTTTCGGCGCGGCCAGTTTCAGCTGAGCTCTCTTGGGGAAGACACGGTGTTCGAGCCTTGCAGATTTGGTGTGACGGAGTCCGTGAGAATTATTCGTTTCTTGTTAGTCGATCATGTTTAATATTTTATAGCATTTTGTTTAGTGAATTACCATGTTTCTATTAGTGTCTCATGCTTCACATGAGGATGGCACTCACAACCAGGTTTGATATTGTAGCTTTTCAAATATGTCGGTACAGGTAACGATGACGCAGCAGATTCTAACATCTTTTAGATTCAAGTTTTCTAGAAGGCCACCCCTGAGTTAATCTTAATATATTTATTCATAGTCTGATCTCTCTATTAGAAATTCCTAATTAAGTAATAATTTTATAAATGAATTGCCCGCATACTTTATGAATAAATATTAATTGTTCTTAACAATGTGAGTGTTGATTTTAAAACTACCTTAGTTGCCTTTTCTCTTGAATATTTGCTTGATGGCGATCCTGGGACACCATTTGATCATTGTTTTAGGGTTCCAGCCTGAGCAGAGAAGTGATTTTGGTAGGTTGATATAAAGATAACAATTATCATTGTTACAAAATGGCGCCCAACGGCTTTCGAAATGTTCTTTTCTGCTGTGTCATAGTATCATAATGTACGTTATTGTTAATATTTTACAAACTAGATCGACTCTCAAGGCGGCTTATTCCCGCGGTTTCCGTTTCTGCAAGGCCCGAACACAGCTGCTTCTAGTAAATTCCAGTTTAATTTAAATTCATAATTTGTACATGATCTCAGCTGTTGCTCAAGACGTTTATCGTCTCTTATAATTGTTTTGATGCCCAGTTCGCTGGCATCACTTAGAAATTTTTCTTTTTTGAATAGAATTCTGGATTGGACTGCATGGCTGAAATAATTTGTTACAAAATTTTTTTAGTTGCATGTATTAATTTTTTTTTTCTACCTTCCTATTAGCTAGGGATGGAAGAACCGGTTGTCACAAGGAGCCAAGCGAAAGCTAAAGAAACAATGGCGAAGCAATGCGACAACAATCGACTTCTAAAATGGATTGTTCATCTTCACCGCCATTGGTTACACCGGTTCACAAATGGTACATATAGTACGATCAGCTGATAGGACGGGGTTTATTTTATGCAGATTCAATCAACTAGCATTTCAACTTTCTGATGGAAACTTAGTAAGTTCATTTTTAATTTTACAAGCTAATTTCATGCAACTATAGCTGAGCTAATTTTTTTAACCTTATATTTGATTTGATGGCATAAATCTTGGTTCCAATTATTTTGGCGGCAATATTTTATCTTATCTATTAATTTACCTCAACAATTTTGTTGTAATTATTTCACTGTGATTGTTAACAATGTTATCAAAACCTACATAAAAATTTCAGTATATGATCACATGTGATAAAAAATTTTTTTCCTACCTTCTTTTAGGTTATCATTGCAATTCTAATGATTAAACTAATAAAATTTTTCAGTCTACCCAACTTTTAAAAAATTTTACAAGGTGGTCTTTTACTTTAATAATGAATTATTTCCCTTTATTTTTTTTGGTTCTCATTTATATTCAGATTTTATCTTTCAACTTTAATAAATATAACCAAACGTGCATTTCAGACTTCTTGGATTCTTCGGGTATTCTTCTGATCACATGACGTCGTGAACGGTTGGGTTCTGCAGATTTCCAGCTGACCTGATAATGCAAGGCAACTAAAGTTTGTTTTTCAATTTTCTTAAATTCTATAATTCATTGTCCGGGTTGTTTTGGGTTTATCGATGAATTTTTCTTGTGCATGTTTTTATTAAGAAAGATAAGTTCCTTGCTAAAGTCAATATCTTCTTTTGGGACAATATTTTATACAATTTTTTTTTCTCCTTTGATGGAATTTTTCAACTATTTCTGATTGCGTTTCATGAACAAGGACTTGAAAAGTTTTCATTATGGTGAATAACTTCCATCGAACATTTTGGGGTCTCCTAATTAAATTTAATATGTAATTGTTGCTGGGGTTTTCAAATTTTAATTTTCTTTGTTCTGGATTTTTCAAATATTACAATTTATTTTATTCGCTATAAAGTGGTACAACGTAGAAAGCACATATTATTTTATTTAATTTGATCAGGTTCGTAGTTTTTTTTTTAAAGTTTTCATCTAATTGGGTATTTAACATTAATTTTCACATCTTAAATTTAATCATTTGCTAAATCTTTTAAAGTAAATATTTACGTCAATGCCATCTATTGGATTTTTCAAAACTAAATATTTTGGTTCCAGTCTTCGCTTATTATTACCTTCTTTTAATTATATTTTGGATAAACATTGATTATTGCCATCTTTTGGTTTTTTTTTAACAGTTACACATTACGGTAAACTTAACAAATGGTTCCTTTTAATATTTCTATTCAGAATTGGTTGGGATCTTAGCTAGTGATCTATTGATTGAAGTGCAATTTTATGGGATTTATTTGAATTTCTTTATCAGGATTATTTAATGTCCGCAAGTTATTATAGGATATTTGTATTAGGGAATTCGGGTTAAACATTAAATTTTAGCTTTAATGCTCTGTGGTATGGTTTCACGAGATTTTCTTATTTGCTGCGTTTTCGGTATTTGAGCACGTTCCATGATTTCTTCCTGCTGGAAAATCCTCTGAGTTCGTTCGCTTTTCTTGTGTGTTTCCATGCCGGTACTTTTCCTGCCTCTGAGTTGCACACACAATTCTTCTGAATTGACCGTTGTATGTAAGCTCGGATGACGAGTTACTTTCAAGCGCAGGAGACGAAAGAACCCTTTGCTTAATCGATTTGTTCTTAAGAGGAGGGTAGATTCGTTTCTGTTGGCATATTATTAAGAATTTTGGATTCCATATTTTGGGTTTTTTTTTTTTTCATTTTGGGGAAGTTAAAATGTAGTTTTGTACCTATATGTGTAGGGAAAACTCTTGGTTTCATCTCTTTCAGAGGTTTTCAATGAATCTTGTTTTTAAAGGGGGGTTTTCTTTGCAAAATGTGATGAAGGATTTGTGTCTACTTCTGACATTTTGTGGGGGTAGTTTTTTGTGCATACATGACCACCACATGTTGCATAATTTTGTTTAGTCATTGTTCGTCTTACATGTTGTCTTGTCTTGTCATAGTATTATGTAGGGAATTAAGTGAAATTGATTTGTGTCATGTTCAACGCGGAAGGATGATTAACACTTGTCCTTGCGCATTGACGTAGTTGGATATTGTTGTTTTTTCCTTGTTTCATATGAGTTGGGAGGTGCTTGTTCCTATCCTTGGGGAGCAATCACTTTTCAAACTTTTTGTTTTCCTTGTTTTGTGTAAATTTATGGAATGAGTTTTTTTTTTATGTGATAAGTGACGGTGTTTTGATCTACTTTCATTACTGATAATTTAAAAATTAGTTTGGTATCATTTATGTAAGTTGATTATGTTGGTTGTATAATTTCTAGGAATTTTAGCCAAGAGTTTTCACAAGAAAGTCTCAGGAGCTGTAAAATACCTATTACGATTTAGGAATCACCCTCTTGGTTAATTTTCATATTAAATGTCATTAATCTGGTTTTGCTCTCTTACAATGTGCTATTTTACAGTAAATTTTATTAGATTGCATGTTTATTAATTCAGTACTATGGATATTAACTATATTAAGGTGTTTTCATAGCTCTAGCTCTCCTTCGGGTGTTATTTTCATGATTGATGTGGTGGGAGCTGATCTTCGTATGTTCTTCAATTCCGGATAATTACATATTAACATTTTCGACTATAGACATGTTTCATAATCAATATTGTGACATCATTTAACTTGAGAATCTTGTCTTTTGAGCTCGAGGACATTTTTCTCGACTTATTTGATTTCTTAATATTGTTCAATTCTATTTTGTTTTACCTTGTGATCGTCAGAGGTGGCAAGGAAGAGATAATTATATTTTTTCATGATTACGCTAAATGATTTAATTAAATATTATATATTGATTTTTATCTCTATTGATGTAGTTCACTGACACCTTCAGTCGGTTATTGCAAGTTCTTAGATTTTTTAGTATAAATCTTATTGGTTTGTGTCTGGGGTGGTTAGGCTTTCAGAGTTTTTCAAGAGATGTCTCAATTTTAAGTTTGTTAATTTTTAATTTTATTTCAATTATTCTGTCATATTGAGTTTAGGTTTCACAGTATTTATTGATAATTTTCAGTAGTTCAGTAATTTTTACAATTTTACAGCAGCACTATAAATTCTTAGCATCACTTGTTTTTATATTGGTAATTCTATAGCTAGGCAGTAGATTAGTTTAGCGAATTTTCTCACAAGAAGAAGATGTGGACCTCCATGCAGTGGATTTTCAAGATCTCAAGAAATACAGAGTATTCGGGGTTAGTTATCACACCTCCTCCTCCCCGCGAGTATGTTACGCTAGCGCTTTTCAAGAGGCTCAAGATAGTTCCTGTTACAAACATTGTCTGCCAATTTCATTTCTGAAGAAGCTTCTGTTGTCGCTGGACTGTATTATTCAATTCTGGCTCAAGACTGAGATGGATGTCTTCTGATCACTCCTTCGGACCTGTCGGTGATTAGTGTTTTGGATCCAGTATTGCCAATCATCATACCCACTTGCAGCACCTGGTGAAGGAAGAGTTCGATTCAACGCTTCCTTTGAAATACTCAGAACAATTTGGTACTTTCATCTGGACACCTATCTTCTTGGAATTACCGCTACTGAGTGGAGCGTAGAAGAGGTCTGCTACAATTATTCCTCACTACCGGAAGGCATTATTCCACCAGAGATGTTTTGGTGTTTGTCATCATGACTCATCACTCTTCATCGGTCACGCTGCGTTTCCATGGACTACATTCTATAGAAGAATCTTTCAATCATTTTCTCCACCGTTTGGATCAACATTAGGCATGATCTGCAGAATGTCCATACTGGGTTTCAACGCCAGGAGGCGTCCGCCAGGAGGCGTCCGAAATTTTCTGATGAAAATTTCGCTTTTCGTGGGAGGGTAATATAACAGGTTGATAACAGTACCTACACGCGACGATTTTACTGCTGCCAACACTTCGTGTTGGTGTGTAAGAAAGAGAACGCGGGAGCGGTCTCTTTCGGCGCGGCCAGTTTCAGCTGAGCTCTCTTGGGGAAGACACGGTGTTCGAGCCTTGCAGATTTGGTGTGACGGAGTCCGTGAGAATTATTCGTTTCTTGTTAGTCGATCATGTTTAATATTTTATAGCATTTTGTTTAGTGAATTACCATGTTTCTATTAGTGTCTCATGCTTCACATGAGGATGGCACTCACAACCAGGTTTGATATTGTAGCTTTTCAAATATGTCGGTACAGGTAACGATGACGCAGCAGATTCTAACATCTTTTAGATTCAAGTTTTCTAGAAGGCCACCCCTGAGTTAATCTTAATATATTTATTCATAGTCTGATCTCTCTATTAGAAATTCCTAATTAAGTAATAATTTTATAAATGAATTGCCCGCATACTTTATGAATAAATATTAATTGTTCTTAACAATGTGAGTGTTGATTTTAAAACTACCTTAGTTGCCTTTTCTCTTGAATATTTGCTTGATGGCGATCCTGGGACACCATTTGATCATTGTTTTAGGGTTCCAGCCTGAGCAGAGAAGTGATTTTGGTAGGTTGATATAAAGATAACAATTATCATTGTTACAAGATCCGTAACTGTATGTAAATAGGTTAGTCGTAGTGTTTTGTGAACACCTCACTAGGCGAACCTGTGCTGAGGTGTTCCCATGTTTGGGATTAAGTGCTATTCTGTCGACCTAAGTAGAAACACTGTATCCTCCTTGATATTGTCAAGAAGGGCACTGTGGGTCGACCCATGGCGGCAGTTTCCTACACATAAATTAAAAGATTAGTTTCGGTGGGGATCTATATATACAGTTGTTCTTAGAATCTAGATTATGAGTAAGATAAATAATTGTCTTGATAAACGGTAGATATATTTTATGGACCACGCGCCAATGGTATAATCACGGATATTGTGGTAATATTTTCTGTCTCAAAACAAAGTTTATTTAATTATATTTTTTTTATATATGGGATGGGTTATGTTTGGTTAGGTGTTATAATTTTTTGAGTAAATTGAATACCTTGTTGTTTGATCCAGTCTTTTATGTGTTTTTTGAGAACTATGGTAGATGAATTTGTAGTTAGTAGTTGCTTCAGTGTGGTGGGCATGCAGTTATATAGTTTGGTTGCGTAGTACTTAAAGTTTCTTTGCCCGTGTGAGGTATCGGTATATTTAGTGTTTTATTTGTAGAGGCCCTGGTTTTAATTGATAATTGGGTTTGCATTGGAACGTGGAGTTTATGTTGGAAGAAGTAAAGTAGAACAGATTTGGCATACAGTTGTCTTATTGTCATGACGTCTAGTGTTTCGTAAATTACATTTGATCTGATATAACATTGTAGAATCGGTTAAAAAATTGCTAAAACTGTTTTCCTTCAAATTTTTGTCTACACGACCATCTTTTGTTGCGTATAAACGGGTAGGTATTACCGCGAGCCGAACCACTACCTATTTATAAGCACCATTATATCATACAACCTGCGCCTTGCATACTCTAAAATTAATACGTTTAAAATTAGAAGGATTATCCAATATGTTTAAAAATAATAATTCGCGTTCATCTTGATACAAAATTACGTTTCTGACCCTAATGTGTTATAATTTTATAATAAAATTGAGTGTGCTGAAGTAGACATTTTTGAAGATTTTTTTTATACGTATTGAGAAAAAAAGATTTTCTATTGCTCCAAAATATGGTTAATGGTGTTATGTATCATTTGTGTCTCTTTACTTTCTTTGTTTTACAGATGTGAGAACTTCTGTAAAAACCCAATATAAATAATACTTAAATGAGATTGTGTAGGATATTTATTATTTTTGCCTTCCGAATGGCAGTTTCCATGTAGGTGATTGATTACATTTAAAAATTAATCGCAAATATGTCGGTCACCAAAAATCACTTTGCTGATCACTTTAGTAATTTTCGATATTGTAAATAATTGACTTTTAATTTAAGTTAAAAACATCTTTATTTTTCGTATAAAGTTTCCACTTAACCACACGAAGATTATAAACTAGAACAGACACTGTCACTGAAAAAATATTTACTAGAAGTGTAATCTACGCTGATCGGTTATATAATATAATACTGGAAAATTATTTATAAAATACCATTAGGGAGGTCAAGAATTCAATTCATTCCATTTAATGGAGAACCAATACCCCTGACATAGGTGATAAGCTACGTTTGGTGATCTAGCAGGGGTGCTCGAGTTGATGGGGTGAGGTTTATCTAGGTCTTGACGGCTTATGCGTTTACCCACCCACATACTGCATGGCAAACCAGATCAGAAGACACTGATTGTTGGATACATTTTATAAGTCCAGTTGGACTCACGACCCATTGCCTTTTACCGCAGTGGGAGGGATGGATCAGACGTACATCACTCCTGGACCCAATGATCCCTAGAATGCCATCCGCTCCTCATACCTTTTTCTTTCCCAGAACTTCCTTTTCCTAAGAAAACCCTCCTCACAGCATGTTCAAAGATGATATAGACCCCGAGAGAAATTGTTTTCCTCTAGACCTCCTGTGTGGAGCTAATTTAAAAAAAAGATTTGATTTTTTTAAATATATATAATTTTTTTTTTCAGTTTAATTTTTATAACCTGAAGATGCTTGTGTTAAGCGAAACCGGTCGGTAATAAATAAAAAATAAATTTATAAATCGTGGTTACAAACAAAGTTATTGTGTTATTTCAAAAAAAATTGACTTAGGTATATATTTCATAAATTTCTTCCGATTCGAGGGAAGGTTGGGCTTACTTCTTATACGCAATTACGATCATACTGCACTTCTATCGCGCTATTCAGTGGTAAAACACATCTATAGATATTATATGTATATCTAGACTCGTACAATACCCGGTTGTGATTATGTTTTGATACCGCTGTGGCTGGCCGGGCCGGGAGTGTTGGGGTTGCGATGGGGGCTGAGGGGTTATATTGGTGGGGGGATTGCAGGGGGGGCGATGGGAAGGGGTTTCCCCCCGTCGTACACCTGACGATCGATAGACACGCGAAAGGCCGCTGGTGTGTTGGGTGGGTGGGAAAAACGTTAATTCTTTCATTTTTTTTATAATTTTTGGAAAGGTAAAGATTTTATTTACAATCATACATCTTCTCATACATATCTAATCTTCTGACGATGGCTTCCGTGGTCGAATTACAATGACGCAGAAATCCCACAGTGCGCAAGTAAATTTTATCTGACTGATTTGTATTTTGACAATTTAGTCATTTAAAATAATATCAAGTATATTTGCGGCACATTCTAGTGTAGAAGATCCTCTCAGTATCGCCTTGGTGTAAGACCACCATTCAGAATTGGATTAAAATGGTTTTAGCCGTGATTAGACACCAGATCTGAATAGACAGGTACTTCCCCAACTTCCTGTTCCCCATCTTCTTTTCCTCCTCATTTACCTTCAGATTCACAACATACTCCCATTGGGGATGCCGTAGACTCACTGGCCCCAGGCGGTTGGGAGAAGTTGGGACTCTTGTGCGTTATTCACATAAAAAAATCCGACGCCTGCCTAAGTATTTAATTCATTTTATGGCTTCATGACTTGCTAGGGCGTCTCCGACTTTTTCCACCATTCAAGTCACCTATAATGGTGAACGGATAAAACAGAAAAGTTCAGTTTTTGGTTGAGAAAAAAACATTGGTTAGGTTAGGTGTGTTGTTGGTTTTTTAATTTTTTTTTTTTTATAAAATCTGAACGGAAGGCCCTTAGAAAAATAATTCCCCTCAGGGCCTATGTCATCTTCAAGGATGCTGTTTGGAGGGTATTTTTAGAGAAAAGAAGGAGAGGGAACCCACCCTTCATATCGTTTTTTCTGGGAAGAAAAAACGATATGAGGGGTGGGTAGGAATCTGGGGACCAGTGTGTCCAGGAGTGATTTTTTTTTTATATGAACTCCACACAGGAGGCCCTGAGGAAAATAATTTCCCTCAGGGCCTATGTCATCTTTGGGGATGCTATGTGGAGGGTTTTTTTAAGAAAAGGAAGGAGAGAAGAGTTCTGGGAAGCAAAAGGGTTTAAGGGGTGGGTAGGAATTTGGGGTTCAGCGTGTCCTGGTCATCCGCCTCCAAGACCTAGACAAACCTCACCCCATGAACCCGGGCACCCCTGCTAAACCACCAAACGTAGCGAACCTATGGCAGAGGTGTTGGTTATCCAATAAAGTTTCCCGGGGCGGCGGTACCCATTCCCGCCCCCCAAATTGTGATGGACGTATGAATCTATTCATACCACTGCAGTGCAAGGCAATGTTCCGAGAGAGTCCTTCTGGAGAGGTGGAAAGATCTCGCTCAACCAATCTCTTCCGATCCGACCTGCCATTCAGTAGGTGGGAAGACGCATCCGCAACGCCGCCAAGGCATCATAATAACGTGGCAAACCATAGGTCGCCCCGCGTGGTTCACCACGTTTTGTGACTTAGAAAGCATGTCCGTGTTCATGGGGTTGGGTTTGCTAGGTCTTAACGGCTGATATGTCTGCCCATTTACTGCGTGACGGGCCAGATAGAGAATCATCATTCCTGGACACAACGACCCCCAGATCGTACCCACTCCTTATACCTTATTTCTTCACGGAACTTCCTCTCCTTCCTTTAATATAAAAGACTCTCCACGTAGAATTTTAAAAGATGAGCCTCCTGTGTGAAACAATTGCAAAAAGAAAAATTTCGATTATCGCTAAGAAAATATATTTTTCAATATTCTTTATTTATTTATTGATCAACGCCCTTTTTCAGGGCTTTTAAATATTAATGGTAATAAATACAATATTTATTGTACATAACTGAACTGCTTCAGTAACAATATTTTATATTTGTTTAAAGATAAACTGAAGATGTCCACGGACTTGGTGTAATTGTTTCCTTCCATTAGTATTCTGGGTAAAGAGGAATACATACGGTAGTTAGTCCCAGAATTTCTGCACTGAAATAAATCCTGACTTCTTGTATTACGTTGTGGAATCCGGAAGCTTATCAATTCAAGCAATACCGGACTATCAACTAAATTATGTAGAATTTTATATAGAAATACCAAGTCAGTGAAAATTCTTCTGTCTGACAATTTGAGCATATTCATATTATTTAACAGAGTGTTGTAGTTCAACATTATTGTTGGAATCCCCATTTTGAAATTTAGAAAACGTAAGAATTTGTTTTGTATTCTTTCAACAGCTTGTACATGTATGTTATAATGTGGATTCCAGGAATATCGAATATAATATAATATAATCAATATCGAACAGAACTCATTATTGTGATTATTGAGTGCTCTGTACTAATTAGACAAACTAACTAGCTAACTATTCCGTCGTTCCCTAGCAGGCTAGGCAGAGAGATTACATCAAACTAGCTCCGTCTCGGCATATATTCCTCAATTCTTTTTCATTCGTAAATCGTCTTATATTTGTTTTTTTTTTTAATTTTCAAAAGAAGGCCTCGAGGAAAATATTTTCCCTCAGAGCCTACGTCATCTTTGAAGACGCTATGTGTTGGATATTTTTTTGGAGGGGAAGGAGTGAACATCTCATCTCGGAACGGTCTCTTCAAGCCGCATTTTGTAGGAAGGAGGAAACACTGAGAGCGGCAAACCTAAATTCTATGACTACGCTGAGCGCGCGTTTGGCGTGTTTCCCGACTATGCAACAGTGTCGAAAGGATCAATGACACTAATTTCTCAGAGCATCTTCCATTGAAGTATCGGTAGAACAAGGACAACATACCTACTTGATGCCAGTACTCTATAGATTGATATCAAACGGACCACCAAGAGTCAAGTCATATTGTCATACCTACTCTTTGGTTTTGTGACTCTTGACATGACCTGACGCAATTATTTAATTAACTCGATCGTGCCGCATCTTCCTCGGGCATTCCTGACCTCATACAATAAATTTAATATTAAATTTAATAATAATAAACGTTTTTTTTGCCACCCGCTACTTTCGCCCAACTTCTATACGGCATGATAAAGAAAGGGGATTTCAAGGTAAACTGTGCCTTTAATCCTTTCTTTGGAAAGTTTCACGGTCAGTCGCTAGTCTTCAGTCGCGATGGCGGAATGTCTGCTATTTACCCTCTGTACTGTGTACTGTGTACCCCCCACCCCCACTCTCCCCTCAACTTATACCTTATAACTTCCGTTCCATTTACTTTGGACAGATAAAATCACGTCATTTTTAATGGAAGCCGAGCGGCCTACAACGCTCCTCCTTAGCAAATAATGTAATCAAATTATAATGGATATAATCATGTTATTTTTAATTTATTCACCAAACAACTACACTCAATTCTACGTGTATCTACACTTATTTTTGTTGTTTTGCACCCATAACGCTTCTTTATTCATGACAAAAATTATGTTTTAATTGAGCATTTTCGTGTTTTTTTTTTGTTTTATTTTGACTTCGCACAAAAGGTTCTTAATCCCTTAGGATTTGGGCCTATTTTATAGGAAGGTAAAAATATTTCCACCTTACAATAAAATCCAAATAAATGGATAAATTTTGAACACATTCAAAAACCAAAAACAGTTTTTGAAGGGCGATGAAATACGTTTTCAAATATTATAATTCGAAATTAAAATATAATTTTTCGAAATGTATAAATTTGAATGCAAGCATGTAAAAGTTTATTTTTAATTAAAGGGCCATTAACCAGCGGCCGAGAATTTCAATTTCGTCGAAAAATGATCTTGCGATCGTACCTTTACAAATGTACAGGGCGGTTTCGGTGAGAAAGTTTAATTATTCTCCAAACCAGCATTTTAACATAATAACTCAATATCGATTTTATTTCATTCAAAATTTGCTTTGATAAACACCTACATTCAAAAATGCTTAAACTCGAGATGATAAAACTATTAACATTATGAACTTTTGTAATTATTTTTTGATCATCAGTATTTATAATTTTTCAATAATAATGTCTAAGCAAAATAATGAAATTTTTAATAATTTTTTAAAAATATATAAGTTTTTAAGGCTGTAAATAAATAGACAAACTGAAGTATTTTCATCACTGAACAAAGGCTCGGATCTTTTTTTAAATGATTTTATTTGAACTAAAATTAAAATTCTGAAAAGTAGGTTTCCTGATTTGAAATTTATGTGCCAACGACCTATGGTAAAACCTTATTGTACTGAATATAAACATATTTCTCAAAATTGAAAAAATAGCTTTACTAGATAAAACAACAGTCTTTCAAAATCAATTTATAATTTTTGAGAGTTGAGTTAAAAATTACATACTGTCTGGTTATTCCCTGTTAAGTTTTTTCTATCAAAAATTATGTGGAGGGTCGTTTTGGGAAACAAAGATGTAAATCTTTGTCTTGGAATGACCTATATTATGGGAGGGATGACATACAGAAAACACAAGAACAAGTCATAGAACGAACCAAATCCATAAAATGAATAGCCAGTGTCTGCAGAGTATCGAGGTTTTTTATCAGGTGTTTTGTGACTCCCGACCAGAGGTGGCTGCCAAATTCAAGAGTGGGGCGCAATAATGGACGGACGAAATTTTAAAGTATCTGCAGGTCTACCTAACCTAACTTAAAATTTTTATGCCATTTTTCGGGGCTTTTACATATATAGCATAGTTAGAAAATACATATTTATTGTACATAACTGAACTGCCTCAATAACAATATTTTATATTTATTCAAAGATAAATTGAAGATGTCCACTGACTTGGTATAATTGTTTCCATTAGTATTCTGGGCAAAGAGGAATACATATGGTAGTTAGTCTCAGAATTTCTGCACTGAAATAAATCCTGACTTCTAGTATTACGAAGTGGAATTCGGAAGCTTATCAATTCAAGTAATACCGGACTATCAACTAAATCATTTAGAATTTTATATAAAAATACTAAGTCAGTGAAAATTCTTCTCTCTGACAATTTTAGCAAATTCATATCGTTTAAAATAGTGTTGTAGTTTAACATAATTGCTGGAAAAACATTTTAAAATTAAGAAAGCTAAAGAATTTGTTTTGTATTCTTTCAACAGCTTGTACATGCATATTATAATAATGATTCCAGACAGGAGAATTGTACTCACGTCGGCTTCAAACATAAGCAAAATGTAACAGTTTAATACACTTTATATTATAAATGTCTAGTTATAAACCCCAATATTTTTAAGACCTTATTACAGATTTCTGTTTTGTGGTTAACAAATAAAAGTCTTTAATTTGCATTAATGTCTCAAGAGCATTGTTATCAATGTTGAATTATATAAATTATATAAACTATCAAGCAGAAAATCTACTGGAAACATGAAATCAATCCCGCTTCTGATTTTGCAATCACCTGGATCGGCTGTACTTTTTAATATAAATTTAAAAAGCTTGGAAAGTCCAGGAAATAAAACTGGCGAACTTTAAAAGTTAATTTAATATGAAAAAGCAAAGTTTTCCCCGTCTCGTGCTACGGAAAAATACTGAAATAAAGATACGTGGAAAAGTTCTGTCGTTCATATTTGATCAAAAAATGTAGAACTGAGTAAAAGTTAGCAAGGGCTTTTATAGAGGAAAAACACGGATCGAAAGCTCATATAGAAGCTTTAATTAAATAAAAAAAAATATAAAAAACAAACCAATTAGAAAGAATAATTATAAAAACAATAATCACAATACCTCTTTACAGCATAGATAAATATATAATTTAATAACATTACGTCTTCTTATGCGTATTATTTCATTATTTGTCCATCTAGCGAGTATCTAGCATGCGTTTGTTTGTTTTTTTTTGTTAATATTTTTTTTCCAATTTTCCTCAGTGTCTATGTCATCTTTGAAGATGCTGTGTGGAGTGTCTTTTTGAGGAGAGTTGAGAGGGACCCATGGTGTAGGAGGGAGGAAATACAGAGGCCGGCAAATCGCAGGCAGGTCGTAGAAACGACTCGTCCTCGTGTGACTAATGTCAACCGTGTACCAATGTTGGACGCGTGTTTGGCGTGTTTTCCGACTGTGCACCGGTGCCGGGGGGATCAAAGGGCTATGAAGGAAATTATTTTCCTCATAGCCTCCTGTGTAGAGTTATTGTAAAAGAAATTGTATTTGAGACAGAAGTGTCCACTTTGGAAGAGTTAGGCATCCATCCAATAGGTTTTCAGCTATCTGCCTACAATTATCTTAAGGATACTTAAGGCAAGATTCGCATTAGTTAATTTACACAAAAACAACAAAAAATGCACAATACCGGAGCCAAAAACAAAGAACTTCTCCAAACTCCTTTTTCCAAAACCACTTTTGGACAAAGACACTTCAAATACATAGCTTGCAAACTATACAATACACTACCAGCTACGATCAGACAAACTGAATCCTTGACAAAATTCACACAAGATGTAAAGAAATGGAATGTAAGAATTGGACGCCACACTACTGCAAACATCTGTAAAATAATTCACACATAGATAGAAAACAATTTACATTCGACCTAATCCATATAAAATAAATTAAAAAATAGAAGCATGTCAAATTTAATTCCATAAATAGATTATACAGGATTTACTACTGTACTTCATCTCTTCCTTCATTTATATGATAACTCTCCTTAAAGTATTTACCCACACTTCCAATCACCTTTTTTATTTTTATTGTATTCAAATGAATATGTATGTAACCTTAAATATTCTTGTAACTACCAAATATGTTCCTTAAATATGCATTTATGTACCTCTAAGCCTATCTCGACACAGGTATATCTTAGTGAGACAGGCATCGAAAAACCCAATGTAATCATACTTTACATAGATAAATAAATTTTTTAAAAATTAAAAAAAAACTTTGGACACGTTGCTCGCCAAACTGAGGACTCCAACTAGGAGAAATTCAGTCAGTCACTGGCAATATATTTCTCAGAAGTTGCAGAAGAAGGTTACCAACGTCCTGGAATGACCAAGAATTACTTGCGTCTGGTACGTCAGTGCCCGTAGCTCTCCATGCAGCGCTGAACCACGAGGAGTGGAGAAGCCTTATCCACCATGGAAATATGAGTAGAGGTTCCTCAGCAATTGAGAAAAAAAACTTCAATAACTTTGTTTCATTTTAAATCAATGGAGCCAGGGTGTCACCACTGTTATATCGATGTTACAGATGCGAAAAATGCCGTAGTTCTCTACAAGATTAAAAAAAAATTGTTATTAAATTTTCTCCAAAAGATATGTGATCTCAGCGGTATTGTTTTCCTATGACGATGTGTTTTCTTTAAAGAAAAAGAGAAAATTGCTTCAAACCATCAGTAAAAATATAAATTCGTAGCCATGAAGTCGTAATAACTTCGAATTCGTTGTTTTTTTCTTTTACAAAGCGATATCTTAATGTATCGCATTACATTTTCAGGCCTTCGATAATACTTGAGATGTGAGCACATAATATGCCACGAACTCGAATAAAAACGAATCATCATAAATTTACAGAAAAGGAGGTTACGTTGAAAATGTATTTGATTTATCATAATTGTATCTTATATTGTTTCCCTTTATCATGTGTATTAACAAGGTCACGGTTTAACATAAATAATAGAAACAAATGCAGCTATAGCTTGGAAGCGTGCCGACTGTCGCCATGCCGTAACCACACTGCACGGAATGTCAAAGCGACGAGTCAATGCAAGTTACGTGTTTGATGTGCATGTGAAAATAATCATAAATTTGACCGCCTCCGTAATCGAGGGGTAATACGCAAGTAATTTGTATGTATTTCTTTTGTTTTATTTCAAAATGTATTAATTGAAAGTAATGTATTGTGTATTTGCGGCACGTTTTGGAATGGTAGATACTATCATTGGAGGGGACTCCACCACTTTCCCACGGCGTTATAAGGAAACATATGGTTTCCTCCTTCACCGCACACGTCAAGACTCTACTTTTTTATTGAACGAAGCTACATTTATTTGATCGACTCTAGACCCTCCAATATCCATGCATACGGGGTTATTAAGCAGTATGCAAGTACTTACATTAACATAATACAAAAAAAAGTGGCAGCCCGTGGAATAATTCTTCTGAAATTCTATATAAAATATATAAAGATATTAGTAAAAATAAAAATAAGAGGAGAGGAGAAAAATAATAATAAGGTTGAGGAAGCCTGGAATACGGGAAATTATGGAAAAAGAAAAAAAATAATATAACAGTAATAATGTAATGCAAGTATTTACAATCATAACAGTATAGGTTTTCCACAAACCACCCGGCAGTCCCATTGGCAATGTGCATGGCTATCGGCCCAACCGCTGACGGAACCCGAAGTCCGCGCCCTTTAGCCGGCTCCCCGATTTTGCCTCGAAGAAGTGTAGGAAAGGAGAAAAAGTTTTAGAAGACCCTATGAGAGAGATGAGCGTCGGGTTGTCGGAGGGGGGGCGGAAGGACGCCGGGACCGCTCGGCTGTTCCTCAGGCCTACGCATATCATTAGGAGAGGCGCAGGAGGATCGCAGGAAGACCGCTCCGGTGTGTGTTCACCTGACAGTAGGTATGCACGGACGGGGTCTATCCCACCCCCTTTTTCTGGGGTGACGACGATACATCATATATGTACAGTTGCGTCTCCAAATTACGGAAACCAAAGCTTATTTAAAGTAAAAAATAATAAGAGCATATATATGTGAAACATAATTATAGTATGAGAGCAGAATTAATAATATATTGAGCGATGGTAGATACTATCAATATCGCCCTGGTGTAAGATCACCATTCAGAATTAAAACGTTGCTTAAAATGGCTTTGGCCGTGTTTAGTGACTAGATCAGAATAGCCCGGTACTGCCTCACCTTTTTCCTTCTTTTTCCCTTCTCCCCTTAGAAAAAACAAACCGCAATCGGGGATGCCATAGTTTCTCTGGCTCCAGGCGATTAAGCCGTTTTCACATAAAAAAATTCAAACCCTTCACATGACCCGACTCAAGAATTAGATTCATTTTATGACGTCATGACCGAATTTTTCCATAAATCTATAAGAGTAAACTGATGAAACAGAAAAATACAGTAATGTTAGTAAGTTGCTTGAAATGGCTTTAGCTGTGTTCTGTGACCAGATCTGAATAGCCATTTACTTTGCCACCTTCCTCTCTCCCATCACTACCTCCAGTCTCATAACGTACCCCAATTGGGCATGCCATGGTCTTGCGGGATCCAGACGGGAGAAGTTGGTACTTTGCGCGGTATTCAAATAAAATTGGGCATTTAAATTGCAGTGGTACGTGGAAACGTCCTAAATACATACCATGGCCTATCTGCCTTATTTCTCTTATGTATTCGATAAAATTTAGAATTTTCTAAAAAGATATCCACAAAACACCATGGATTGACTAAGTTACCAATGGCGTGCACTTATCCATGACCGAAGGTGGCATGTTTGTAGTTTTCAAGATCAGGAATGAATTATTCATCGAACATTTGGAAATGGCCATTGTATTATCTCACTAAAAAAAGTTAATTTTTCATCATACAAACAATTTATCAATGTAGAACGATTGTCGCATAAAAATATTCATAAATTTTGGAAAAAAAAATAATACATTTAGACCTTAATAAAAGCAAAATAAGAAGACTTCAAGATGTTGATGGAACTATCGGTGGTACACCTTTATAATAACACAAAATGTGTATGGTGTGTTGATTGATGAAAAAAAAATTCATTACATTCTTTGGAAAGATCATAATCGCGCTCCGAGGCGTCCAAAAGAGATATTTGAAAAGAATTATTGATGTGTTTCTTATGAGAGTTGGAGTATGAACCATATTATTCCGTTGACTTAAAATAAATAAATCGGGTGAACCAAAGGGCACACTTGAAAAAAAACTTTGTTTTAGCCTTCAAATTCATTTAAACTGTTCGCCGAACTATTGTTGGAAGAACTTTTACTTCTTTCGTTGATGTATGAAGCAAGTAATTTTCTCTGGTACTAGGCCTAAAGAAAATTGACGAAATTGCTGATAGTTTATTGCAGATCCATGGACTTTATCTCTAGTAAACGGAATGGTTCTTGATTTTTTTTAAATGCTCTTAAGACATATAGCATGTTAACCTGGTCATTGAAACAAACATTGACCTTAAAGACCTTTGTGCAAAGCTGTTTAGACAAATTTTAATCATGTTTTTGCTTTATATGCCCATTGTTTGTTCTTTCTAGGTACAATAATAAAATATATTCAACTATATTACCCACGCACAGGCTGCGCCTTAGTGGGTTCCCATTATTCTTTTTATTTTATAATATTGTATGCATCAAATGTAAATTTTGGGAAAAATAAAGGAAAAAAAAAAAAAAAAAAAAAAAAAAAAAGATGTGTGTAGTTTAAGATTATTGTTTATAAATGTGCTCCTACAACCCCGAAATGATCTTGGTTAAATATTAAATAGATTTCGAAGAAATTGAGAAACAATTACGAATTGCAAAAGGCATCTTAAATTTCTTGATAGCACAAGAAGTAAAAAATATACGTTAAGTTAAAACCGAATTGGATATCGACACCTTAGTCGATATCCAATTCGGTCACTTTTTACTGTACCATACTTCGACTAAGAACCACCCATATTATCTTCATTTTCTTCAGTGTCTTCATTTAATTAAATATTACAACATGAGGTTTTCTTATAAAAGTATAAAATAAAAAAAAATAATTTAACAGAGTTTTGTGTTTTGTATTCTTTCAACAGCTTGTATATGAGTAGTATAATGTGGATTCCAGACGGGAGAATTGTACTCAAGCTGACTTCTAACATAAGCAAAATATAACAGTTTCATACATTTTTTTTATCGTAAGGACATTTGCTGCGTAAGGATAGTCGAGAGATTGTATAATCAGTAAACGGTGACTTTGTTTTAAAAAAAGTAGATGGAAACGTAGAGACTGTCCTAACAATAAAAGGGGACACCAGAAGAAAAATAAGTACAAAAAGAGTAGAATGGCAATCGAAAGAAAATAAGTGACTTGTATAAGAGAAATTAGTTGTTGCTAGGTCCCCAGGAATGTTTTCTCGTATCGAAGCGTGTTTGAAGTTCAAACCTTTTTTGAAAACGAAAGTCATCGCATGTGGAAGGTAGTTAGGGAGTATTAATACTTCACAAGTGAGTTATTGGCGCTAGTGAAAATTTCATTAAAAATAATAATGTGGAACGGGAAAACATTACGATCAAAAGATTCCTGTTCCGTTATTGACTTAAATTAGCTCCCCACAGAGGAGGCCCGGGAAAAATAATTTCCCTAAGGGCCAATGTCAATTTAGGAGATGCAGTGTGGAGAGGTTTTTAAGGAAAGGAAGAAGAGGAAGTTCTGATAAGGAAACAGGTATGAGGGGTGGGTAAGAATCTGGGGGTCGGATCTATGAATCCATCCCTGCAATGATAGGTCGAGGGATTCTGGTTGGAGAGGTCAAAAGACCTCCTCAACAAGTCTTTCTCGATTCGGCCCGCCACGCAGCAGGTGGACAGACACACGGCCACCGAGATCTTGACAAACCTCACTTCATGAACCCGGGCACACCTCCTAAGTCACCAAACGAACCACTTGGGGTGGCCTACGGCAGAGGTGTCGGTTATTCAATAAATAGTTACCGGGGCAGCAGTACCCATACCCGCATCAGAAATCTAATGGACTATTCGTTTCTGCACAGAGTCGAGGATTTTTCAGGTGTTTTGGGGCTCCAGACCAGAAGTGGCTGCCAAATTCAATAGTGGAGCGCGATTTGTACAGTGTCTGCAGGTGTGTAGTGTTGCCCGCGTGGAGCGTTTTTTTCCGACATTGATTAATTCTACCGAAAGTCGATAACGCTCGAAATATCGTTAAAAAACGTAGATAAGTTTATCATATCGATATTGCTTCATTATTAATAGGGCTGTGTTAGCGCACTGAGTCTATTACAAAAAATAATGTAAAATTATTTTTAATGAACCACCCTGTACTTCAGGTTTTCGTAAAGAAATCCCCTCTAAGTAATAAAAAGCAGGAAATGAACATAAAACCAAGGAATAAACCAGAAATAAGAGCGTTTCGTGTAATTAATGCGTGTAATTAATAACGGTGTCACGTGCTATCAAATACCCCATACATTATTGTGTGAAGAACATTTTAATTATATTGTAACGGAGTTATTTCATTACAACGTATGTTAATGATACCGAAGTATTCAATATTCATGTATAATTACGCGAGTGGGTATGTACTGTGAACAAAGGAATATTTATTTCTGTTTGTCTGTCCCTGACAAAGACAACAAAAAGATACTAGTTTGGTAAAAGCTTTTAGCATAGTAACAACGCCTCCGGGCAGGCTTGTTCAACCCGCGGCACTGGATAACTTGAAATGCAACAATAAAAAGGTCAAACATTCTGGGGGCTCTAGTATGTGAAATCGATAACTTTACAATATCGGATCGTTAGGAGTAACTTCTGATGATTTTATATCGATATCCCTAGCACAGTTTCACTGTTGATAGCCGAACTCATTGGTGGGGAATAAATTAGAACTCGATATACGCTGGCAACACTGGAGGATCTGTGTATAAATTCACATTCAGAAACGTCAAACGCCAGTCAAATACGAAAAAATATAAATAATTTTGCAATGTTGAATTGAAATACAAACCTTAATATGCATTGGCAATTTTGCAATGTTGAATTGAAATACAAACCTTAATATGCATTGGCCGTCCGCATTTACTTTTTGATACTAGACGGGAATTAATTAGTTAATCATTTCTTTAGTCATATTTCAGCCACTTTAGTTTATCAAAATTCAAACGGAATAATTTGGTCGCATCTTAGTTGAATTATAAAGGATTTGATCGCGGATTTGACTTACTTCAATACAAAAATCTTCGTTAGTTCAATACGTTCATTAAATAAATGTTGATTAACGAATGACATAATTCAAATAAATGCATATATTGACAGCTAACCGAAACTTATTGGATACTATGGAGTCCGGGTTAAAATTTGTCAATTGTCGGTTGGAATTTCTCTTACTGTTTGTTGACCGTGATCGCAAATATTGCTAACTGACCATAGATGACAGATTTTGGCAATTTCGTAATGATATAGGGTTTTAACGATCGACCATGCTAGGTACCCAGGATTATGAAAACTTGACAAAATTTGAAAATTCCTCCTGCCACCGATAGAAGGAGAGAGGTTGCTTGTGCAATGATGGAGGAGTTAGCCAGCAGAAAATTGATCCCAGGTTGCCTTGGTGGGGGAACCCGATGTATTTACCAACTCAACTTTACAACGGTAAACGACGGCACAGATTTTATACTTTTTTATGCAATCAGGTATTTTTTTTTAAAATGTGTTTAAATTGGAAGGCGGGTACGGGGGTAACACCGTCCCGGGAACCAATTATTCGATACCCATCACCCCTGCCATAGGTACCTAGTTGCTACGTTTGGTGACATAGCAGGGGTGCCCGAATTCATTTATTTATTTATTGACACCCATTTTCGGGGCTTTTACATATGAATAGTAAGAAATAAACAGTATTTATTGTACATAATTGAACTGCCTTAGTAACAATTTTTTTTTGTTTAAAGAAAAATTGAAGATATCCGCTGACTTGTTATAATTATTTTCCTCCTTTAGTATTCTGTGCAAAGAGGAATACATATGGTAGTTAGTCCCAGAATTTCTGCACTGAAATAAATCCTGACTTCTAGTATTACGTTGTGGTATACGGAAGCTTATCAGTTCAAGCAATACCGGACTATCAACTAAATCATTTAGAATTTTGTATAGAAATACCAAGTCAGTGAAAATTCTTCTAACTGACAATTTGAGCAAATTCATATCAACAGAGTGTTATAGTTTAACATAAGTGCTGAAGTACCCATTTTTAAATTTAGAAAAAGTAAGAATTTGTTTTGTATTCTTTCAACAGCTCATACATGAGTATTATAATGTGGATTCCAGGCGAGAGAATTGTAATCAAGCTGACTTCTAACACAGGCAAAATACAACAGTTTAATACATTTTTTATTGTTAAAATTTCTAGTTAGCCTTGTTATAAATCCAAACATTTTTAAGCTCTTATTACAGATTTATGTTATGTGGTTAACAAATGAAAGATTTGATTGAAAAGTGATGCCTAGGTCTTTAATTTGCATTAATGTCTCAAGAGCATTGTTATCAATGTTGTAATTAAATATCGCTGGATTTTTTATTCGAGAAAATCTAACTATTTTAAATTCAGAGATATTTAAATAAAGTCTGTTTTCCTTACACCAAATTAACAATTTGTTGATACCAAAAATTTTGAGGTCATCTGAAAAAAGTAAGATAGATACAGCGTGGGGTGAGGTTTGTTTAAGTCTTGGTTTCGAATGGGTTTGCCTATCTACCGCACGGCAGGCCGGATCGGGAGAGTGCGGTTGAGGTAAACCTAACCTAGACCACCCCAGCTGAACCATCCCGACCCACCGCGGTAGAGATGAATTCATCCGTCCGTCATTCCTACACACCCCTCGTATCTTTTCCTTCCAAGAACTTCCTTTCCCTAAAAAGACCCTTCACACATCATTCCCAAAGTTGACCATTTCTTCAGGGCCCGATGTATGGAGCCATTGTAAAAAAAAACTGCACGGAATATAGTTGAAACACTGTCGACCAACATTTTTTCTTTCTATTTCTGTGTGGGTGTTTTTGGTATAATATATTAAATATATAGTTTATACCGCTCATAGATAATTGAAACAAAGTGAGAAATGTCATTGAAACATATCGACTGTCGACGAGCTATGACCAAATTGCACTAACTATCAAAGCGGTCATGCGTGATGCAATGCACGTCATGCGTTTAGTGCGTAGCCAAATTTACAGGTTGTGCGTAGATGCGATTTGCAGAAGAGTAGGCTCTTGTGCGAACGATTTCAAACTAATGTTTCATCGACCATCGTGTTCCCATTATTTATGGTATGGCCAAATTCCTCTTCTCTCAGAGCGATCCTGAAACATCAAAAGGTTGGACATCCCTGGCTTTACACCATCTGTTTGTAAAAAAACTTTCCAAACCTTCGGACGACCGTGAAAGGGTTTATGATAAAAGGCGATATCTTTGTCGGGGAATTATGTTTTATTATTTCGGTCATTAAAAATATTGAGAAATAAAAATTAGCTCCTAAATTCATATGTGACATTTAAACCAACTGAATAACTTGGAAATATATGTACGTGGTAAGTTCTTAGAGGTCTTATAATACTTTCCTAAACATTATACTGTTTTGTTGATTATATCCGACAGTAGTTAGTACCGCGATAGTTTGCCCCAAAATTATATACATTATAAAATTATAATTTTTTGTGCATTATTTACCAACTTCACACCTAAAATCGATTAAAAATATAGCTTTAATAATAAGATTTATTTTTATTTATTTTGATGCAATATTTTACATTTCAAATTATAAATTAGTATTGTTGGCCTCACTGGGTGACTTACCCGTGCTGAGGCCCCCATTTTATAAAACAAGAATTTAATAAGAAAGAAAGAAAGTAACATTTAAGTGAAAATTAAAGTAAAATTAAAAATATAAAATTAAATTAGAAAATCGGCATATATTATGTGTTGTATGTTTGTGAATGATGTGTGTTTTATGTTGTTTTTTTGTGTTGTGTGTTATTCTTTACATATGTTTTATTATTTCATTTTACGAAATTTCGGTAATATTTACTTTTTTGTTCTTCTATCCATTTTGTTATTTTGTGTCTGAATTTATTTTTGGTTTCCTCAATTTTATTTTCAAGTGTAAGACTGTTGAATGCGCGATAGCACGATAATTATAGTTTTTTTGTCTAAGCTTGTATTTACCGTCGGAGTTTTTATGTTTTCTTTGTACGCTTGTCTGAGTGGTCTGTTAGTAATATTTTGTGTTTGTTGAAATTTGTTTTTTTGGTCAAATATGCAGTTTAGTATTGTTTTAACGCATAATTGGCGTATATCTAGAACGTCAAAATTGTTGAATATTTGGTTGATTTTATGGATATTTTATTTATATTTATTTAGGAAACAAACAGTCGTTCATTATAGCACAAACAACATACATTCGCCCAAAGCACTCCTTTAAGATGAATAACATAATTTAAAACACATACATTTATACGTTCTAGAACAAATAAGTTAATTTTTGATTAAGTATTTTTACTTACGCAATATGTTACAAAAGGAAAAACAAAAAAAAAGTGTAGAAAAATTCACAATATTAGGAGTATAAACAAATAAAGAAATAAAGTTTTCACAGAATTGTACTATTCAAAACAATAAAATAAACTAAGAACAATAGCATAATTTTCACAAAAATAAATAATATTTTATATTCTTATATTTCTGCAAGAATTTTAGTATGTATTTTTGTTACAGCTGTTTCACATGTTGTGCTGTTATGTATATGTTCCTTACGACAATAACGCTGCAGCACCATCAAAAGATGAGATACTCAACGTACGTGTAGGTCTTTTTCCTCAAAAGGAAAAAAAAACTCTTCATTTTCTTGAATCTCTCTCACCCACTGCACGGTGACGTCTCCGTAAACCCCCACAATACTACCCACTATCCGTGACGATAATTTTGAAAGAATGGAATATAGTTACAAGGATAATATTGAGGTGTGAGTGATTTCTAAAATTTAAAAAAACATCAAATGTCAATACGCTAATGGTTTTGCTTTTGTTTTTAAGCAAATAATGCCACAGTTCTTTCTTACGCACTAAATAACAACAGTCGAAAATGAGACAAACGGTGAAAGTTTGTCTACGACCCCTCAAAGGAGACAAACAATCGTTATTATATATCTCCCTCACACATATAAATAAAATAAAACGCAATTCCCGTCGCCGTAGCTGAGCCGTAATAAGATATATCTGTTTCCTCGAAAAGAAAAATATAGTACTTTGGAGGAAACAGACACACGTATATGGTGTGTCTCATCTTTTGTCTCATCATTATTTAATGTGTAAGAAAGAGCTGAAGAATTATTTGGATAAGTAACGTACGTTTTATGCTTTTTTTATGCCGTCACGTTACTGTAATCGTCGATTGTCACGGTAATACTAAAAGCTCTCATTTAATAGAGAAAAATTAAATTCAACTTCAAATAAGAATGGCATATGAAGAAGAAGCTATATGTATAATAAAAATGTTTCGTTTAATGTTTCAACAACTATGTGAAAGGAATTTCTAGGCATTGTTTTCATATACCTAACCTCGATTTAATCTTGGTTAGATTGTTCTATTAGATTTGGTGTTCTGTGTTCAACCCTTGTGGAGAGGGGTGGCAATGCCTCGCCTGTAGATAATGCCATTATGTAGGACAAAACGGAAGGGAGGAGTCATTCAGTGTGACCTCTGATTCGCCAGGACCAGATTAGACCACCAAAAAATAAGTTTAAAAGCGATACTATTAGGATATGACGATTTTCTATATTTTTTTATAAGTTTGCAATGATCCGGTTTATTTCAAATGTGGTTCTTATTTCTTAATTTTTTGTAAAAAAATACAGTTTTAGAAACAAAATAAACTTGTCTATCAATAAAATAAACATTGCTCTTTCAAAATATAAAGTAAGCATTCCTAATTCAAAATTTGAAATTCAGAACTTGAAAAATGTTCTCAAAAATTATAACATTTAAAAAAAAATATTTACAAAATTTAAAAAAAAATTGATAGAATTTCTTTCATTTTGTTAATTTTTTTTTATTAATGAACAATTCAATTGTTCATTAATTAGGAGACTTATGAGAAATAGGCAACTTCACTTTTTATCCAGTAGGTACATAAAGACATTTTATCCAGTGGGTAATTATAATTAATATTGTTTACAGGAATATGCAATTTATAGTTTACATACTTCAGGAACTTATGTTGAATCTTTTCAATGCTGTCGGAATGAATATTGTAAAATGGAGACCATAACGTAGAGTTGTACTCTAGTTGGCATCCAAAGATATTATATGATAAATGTGCCTAAATTATTGAAGTCTTTTGCAGCTCTAAAGACAAATCCAAGATTTTTCAGGGCCTTATTAATAATATTATTAATATGGCAAACAAAGGTTATTTTGCTATCAAACATTAAACCAGGTCAATAATTTTACTTACGCAATTTAAATTATTGGCAATGCTCATTGTCACCCTGGTGAACGATCACCATTCAGAATCAAGACGTTGCTTGAAACGAAATTGTGTTTCACCTTCCTCTCTCTCATATCCTTTCTGTCCTCACTATCACAATGCACCCCAATTATTGGGATGTCATGGTTCAACTCCAGATAATTGGGAGCAATTGGGCCTAATGTGCTGTAGTCAAATTTTTAAAAACGTTTAGATACCTCTTATGTGCTCTCACTTCAGCGACTGCAACACAATTTTAAAAGTTTCTTTGGCCTAGTTTGAAGAGGTTCCAATCCGCCCCTCGGAATCACCATGCAGCCTTAATACGAGGCGTGAGAGATCCATGGTACAAGATAACCTCGATAATTGTCACCATTATCAATCTTTCCCCCACCCCTCCCTCCCCCTCACAAACTTGACGCCTTCGCCAATTTGTATAGTTGGGGGAACTGAGGGGGAGAGAGGGGAGAGAAAAGGTGGTGAATTGGAGGCTTTGAATAGGTTCCCTCGTAACTTTACTACCTCCGTGACGTGTCGTAAAAAGTTACCAGTATTTTCTGATATGTATGTATTAATATTCTTTAACTTTGGCATGTAGCATTTCAGTAATTGCTCTGCATAAATGGTAATTAAAACGGTTGCGCAATACTTAACGGCCCCCAATAACAGAGAATTACTTCAATCAGTTCCAAGAGGTTCCCATTACGATGTTCCGAAGAACTTGCGTCATTGATTCACAGTCGGGAAACACGCCAAACTCGCACCTAACATTTGTACACAGTTGACATTTGTCATGTGATAACGGGTCGTTTCCACGACTCGATCTTGAGTTCAACAGTCTGGCTGTGGAACGATTTGCCGACATCTGTGTTTCCTCCCTCCTACAATAAGGGTCTTGGAGAGACCACAGATTCACTCCTTCCTTTCCAAAAAAGACCCTCCACATAGCATCCCCAAATATGACAAACGCCTTAGGAGAAATTATTATTAAAAAAAAAACACATAATTGGTAATAATTTAAAGTACCCAAAAGAACGTAACTGGAAAGCAGTTTTCAATATTTTCGCCTAAACAGCGATTGGGAGGCGGGCATTCAAAATTTGGGAGGCGAATAAGGGTATCGCCGCATCGGAAACCATTTTCTATAACGAACACCTTTGCCATAAGTCACCCCAAGTGGTTCGCTATGTTTGGTGACTTAGCAGAGGTGCCCGAGTTCATCGGGTGAAGTTTTCACGGCGGATGCATTTCCCACCTAATACGTGGCGGGCCGGACGGATCAAGAGGGCCTGGCTGGGAGAGTGGGACTTCTCCAGCCGGACTCTCTCGACCGATTTCCTTGCGCTGCAGTGGAGGGATGAGTTCACACGTCTGTTTTTCCTGGACATACTGACCCCCAGATTTACCCATCTCAAGTACCTTTTGCGTTCCCTCAACTTCCTCTCTTACCTTTCCAAGAAAAGATCCTCCATCCTCTACCCAGCAAACCCTAAGATGACATAGGTCCTGAGGGAAATTACTATCCATGTGGCCACATTTTCTTAAATTAAAAAAAAATAACATGTATCCCATTCAAGGTCTGGGGTACACCATTCTAAGGTCACATTGTACATGTTTGAATTATAAGTACATATGTTAAAAAATTATGTGAGAAAAATTTTAAAGTAATATGTGGAAGAAAATACAATTTCAGCATTAATTTTTGTTGCAAAACTGTATTTTTATTCTTCCTCCCCGTTTCCATAATCAATATTTATTTTGAAGCGGTTATCTTTTAAATGGTTTTAATTGCAATGATTATTATGTTAAATAATTTAAAGAGATATATTGCATATTTCTGTAATCGTAATTTATGTTGTAGGAATTTTCGGAAAGAAGTTGGGAGTTTGGAAAAATTCAAAAATTGACGAATCTGTTAACACTAAAGCTAGGAATGTTAAAATATAGATAAAGGAAATAAGGGGGAAAGTAAGTTATTGCGTGTGTCGCCAGCATCTTTCATCCATACTACAGCAAATTACATCTACGCACGGCGGCGCTTGTCCTTCTTTCTACCTACATACCAAACGCATAGCTGCAATTATGTCACTTTAAAGCCCGGTTGTAAGTGTTCAAAAAAGAATAAGAAGGTAAGATATGTAAATACGAATGTTAGAAGGAATGCGCTTATATTTAAAACGACAATAATTAAGTGAAAAATTGAAAATGTTTAATAAAACACGAATCATTTAAAATAGAGCAAAATACTCGTAAATAATGTCTTAAATAGCATTTAAATAATCACTGAAATTTTTTCATACATCTAATTTGTAAAGTAACAGAAAAAAACGTGTTTATATTTGCGTAATTAGCGATTTTTTTCCATCGAGGAAATTTCATATAATTATCCTTTCGACATAGTAAATGTGTAGATATTATCTTAAGGTGATCCAATAGTCCAGGAAAAAATTGAAATCGAAACTCACGCCCCTTTTTGGGAGGAGTTAAAAATACTTGAGAAAAAGCTTTTGGAAAGGTTGGAAAAAGGAATTTGAGATTTTTTTTACAGGTTGATTGCGTAAAGGCCTATAAAAAACATTAACTCCTTTTTTTACAGATTGTTTATTGTAATGACAAGGAAATTACAGATTGATTTCACGGAACCAAGCAACGCGGAGCTGACTGGGGTTGAACTGATACAAAATGGTTGTAGCAAATCCTTATGCAGTAAACCTTATGCAGTCCTTGGGTGGACTGCATAAGGTTTACTTTGAAAATCCAAATTCGTCGACTGCCGGCCGTATTGTGAAATAACAACGCGAAAATGCATATTTTATTTTATTTTGTGAAGTTCGGGCGTAAATATCAATTTTTTTGCGATTTAATAATCGCCAAAAATTGATATTTTTAAAGAAACTGAATTTGCTACATTAATCAATAAAACCATATCCGAAAAGAAGTTTATAGGTAGGAGAGTTTGCACTTGTGTTTTTTTATAAACGTAATACTTTTTTTCTGGGCTTATTAAAAGACTTGAGAAAAAAAATCACCGATATTTTTAAGGGCTATATGTTCTACACGCGGTATTTAATTGAAACATCTATAATACTTCTAAGCGATCAAATTTTCAAAAGAAGAATACATGATTTTGTATGATTTTGCATTATTTCGCATGGCTTCATCTTAAAGAATAACAAATATTTGTTTGAGAGCTTAAAAACTTAAAAGTGTTCGAGAAAGTATGTTATAAATTGGTATAAATTCGAGAAGCCTTAATATTCTGAATAATTTGGTTGTGGTGCGGCACACTTCCAAGCCATATCTTCCTAGTTTCTATTATCCATGGTATAAAATGACCCCATAGAGAGTTCAATCCCCTCTGCTGACCCTTGCCGTGAAAAATGTAGTTAATATTAACTGTTTGTTTTAACTAAACCGTTTCGATAACAGAAGACACTAAATCATGCTTTGTGTAAATTAAACATTCGCAGTTTTAACAAATTTATTTATCCACACAATGTTACGTGAATTTTAAAACGTTATTTTGGAATTAATTTCAATTACGTGTTTAATGGGTGCTTTACAGCGTTAAACTATAAGTTATAATACTAATAGTAAAATAATTTACGGACTTCGCAATTCTGTGTTTTAAAGGAAAATAAAAACATGAAGACTGTATTTTTGCTCGGCAACAAACCGTTGGCTTGCACAATAAATAATGGTGAAAAATGAAAATAATATAGATTTATTGTTTGTTTCTTTTGTAATTAGTAAATTTGAAAAAATATCAACTTGTATCAACCTAGTTACTTGTCAACCTTGTAGTTACTTGTCAACCTAGGATTGATCCTTCCTCCACAGGAATATGATAACACTAAGTCAAATCCTAATTGGATAGTACCGATATTTATTTCACATATTAACTCTGTAAATTTTATGCAGGGTGTTAAGGGACGTACTTGACTTACTTTAAACAGTGATTCCTGATATTATTTGGAGTAAAAAATGTAAATGAAATTTTGGTCTCCGGTGACTTTTTTTTTCAAACAAAAAACATTTCTTCCGCATGTCGTCACTGGTCGCTCCGCCGAGTAGCCGACCCACCGCTTACCCAGCCTCCAACTGACCAACATCTACCATTTTTTAATGTTTTTGTAGAAAAAAAAAACGTCAAATATATCACCGGAGACCAAAATTTTATTTACATTTTTTAACTCCAAGTAATGTCAGGAATCACTGGTTAAAGTAAGTCAAGTACGTCCCTTAACATCCTGTATATAGTTTCATCTAATTTCGGAAAAATGCGAGTGTGCGTATAAAATGCTTGATTAAATGCATTGCCATCGACAACGAGTCTATCTGCCAAGTTTCAACTCGACCGGATGTCAGTAAGTAGATTAATTTATACATTCAAGATTCAATTTCATTTATCCTTACATGAATTAATGGAATCTTAAAAATTAAACTTTTTTGTTTGTTTGAAGAGTGAAAAAAATTTGGTAAGCAGGAATGGGTGCCGCCGCCCTGGGAATCATTTATTGGGCAACCAACACCCCTGTCACCGCAAGTGGTTTGCTACATTCGATGACTTAGCAAGGGTACTCGGGTTCGTGGGGGAGGTTTGTTAGATCTTGGCGGCCAATGCGTTTGTCCACTTACTACGGATCGGGAGAGATTGGTTGAGGGAGACCTAATCTAGGCCTCTCCAGCCGATTTCTGTCGAACCGTCGCCTTGCACCGCAATGAGAGTGATGGATTCATCCGTCCTTCATTTACTAGACACATTGATCCCGGATACCTTTTTTTCTTCCCAGAACTTTCTCTCCTTTCCCCCTTAAGGGGTTATACGCAGTTAGAAGGCCGAAAAAGACGTTTTTTATAAATATTTTGTAAAAAGGTATTTTATTTTACAAAAATAAAAAGTATTGATACATTTAGTGACAACATTTAAGTTTATAATGGCACTAATGATTTGTAAAAATATTGATCTGGTGTGCTCCTGCAGACGATCTCCTGAAGGTCTTCCAAAAAAAGGTGTTCGGCGGTGACCACGATTTCTCCGGTATAGTTCATTTGAAATCAAAAAACTTAAATGATTATTTTAGTGGATAGATAATGACAGGTAATGACAGAAAGAATAAAAGAAATTTAGATTTTTAACAAAATGGCGGGTTTGTAAAAAAATAAATCGAATTTTCGACCAAAATTGCCACGTAAAAAAAAAATAGAAATAATCATTCGAAAATCTTTGTCCTTCGATTAATACCTGAGGAATCTGAAAACGTTGTGTTAAAATTCAAACCGATCGGTTGAGCCGTTTTTTAGAAATCTTGGTCACCGACTTGGGAAACACAGTTTTCAGAAAAACGCGTGTAAAGTTTCGGAAGAAGTTTACACATTACTATTTGAAATGATGTTCACTTATTTCGTAAAAGAAATAACTCGATTTAGTCTTCAGGTATAAAATGAACTCTTGATAAGGTCATTTCTTAGGAATACAAAGAAAGAAAAGAGCAGCTGCTACTCCGGTCTGTAGCCGCCTACTTTCTAACAGTCCGAGACGTCTTTACAAATATGCGTTTATCTCGGAAAATACTTATTGGATCGATTTGAAATTTTCAGAGAATATTATCAGTTATACATTCCGGAAATAAAAAAAAGAAAAATACCGATTTTTTAAAAACTCTAACTGCGTATAACCCCTTAAAATACCCTCCACACAAAAATAACATAGGCCTTGAGGGATTTTTCCCCCAAAGTCTCTTGTGTGGAGCCAAAGTAAAAACCTGAGGGAGTTCTGGGAAGGAAAAAGGAATGACGGGTGGGTAGGAATCTGGGGATCAATGTGTTTAGGAGTGACGGTTGTATGAATCCAACCCTCCAATTGCAGTGTAAAGCGATGGGTCGAGAGAGACCGGCGTTAGGTCTCCCTTTACCATTCTCTATCGATTCGGCCCACTATGCCAATAAGTGGGCAAACGCCTTGGCCGAACCTAGACAAACCTCACCCCATGAACCCGGGCATCCCTGCTAATTCGCCAAACATACCGAATCTTTTGAGGTGACCTATGGCAGGGGTGTTAGTTATCCAGTAAATGGTTCCCGGGGCGGCGGTACCCAAATCCGCTTCCCAAATTAATGAAATAAAAGGTGAAGCTTTTGTTATTCTATTTTTTTGTTTGTTTGAGTGAACGGATAAATTAATTTATCTACGTAATTCGGATAAAATCTTTTTTTTTTCTATTCCAGTAATCGCATTAGTGAAATTGTGTTCGGAAAGAAAATCAACAATCTGACGGGTCAACAAAATAATTCAAGGTCACGGGTGAACTTTATCCGGTTAGCTTCCTTCGGGGGCGGGAAGCAATCCCGCTAAAACCTTCCAAATGTGACCCCTCCTCCGTAGGGGTACGGTTTATAAAGGGGTGACACCGCGGAACATATAAACTAGGTATATTGCATAACATAGGTATAATAGAGACAAGTGAGATGGGTCATTAACCATTATTAATAATAAACCGCGGCACACCTCAAAAGATTCACCAAAATCGTTCACAGATACTGTTGAATGTTGTGCCTTATTTAAAATATTAGCAAAACTCAATCGAAAATCTGAAATAGAAAAATCAGAAAAAGATACGGTCACATCTATCCAGGTCCTATGACTTTCAGGGTCAGTGCTACCAACTGAGCAAAATTTCGTTACAAGTGCCTTGGATTTATCCAATTTTTATTTTTATATGCGACATACATTGACTTTTTTGCAAGTCTGGAATGAATATTTATTTTTGGTAGAGCACTTACCCGGTAAGTCATAGGTCCTGGGTTCGAGTCCCAGATGTGATCGTATCTTTTTCTGATTTTTCTGTTTTAGATTTTTGATTGAGTTTCGCTAATATTGTCTTCATTAATTAAATATTACAATTTGAGGTTTAACTCGTTAAAAATAAAAAATATATATTTTCCAAATATCAGAAGCATTTGTATGAGACATTGAAATAATGTAAATTAAGCAAGGAGTGTGTGCCAATACAAAATTGTATGGTAGTCAATCCTCTCTGGCTACCTTTACGGTTAAAGGGCAAGATGGTTAGTATAACGTACGTGCGACTAATTTGATTTTGACAGAGAAAGCTAAAAGAGATAAAATAATGTAGGGACATAAAAACTTACAAGATTGTCCAGTGCCTCTTCGCTATCACCGGTCACCTAACACCAAGGGCTAATAACAGTCTACTGACTAATTTTCCGCCATCTCAAATATTTCAGAAAATAAAAAAATGTAAAAGGCTACTGTGATGTTTGTTTTAATAAAAATTAAATATTATTAGTTCTGTGGGATAACTTCTTAATAATAAAAGATCCTTGATACAAACTGGTTTATTATGAGTTCTACAATAATTATATTATTGGTCACACGACCTTACTAAACTGGCTGCTAATTGAATCTAATCGGTAGGCTGGCGAAAGCTCGCTCTCGACAGCCGCTGCCTACCCGAGAGTCCCTGCTGGCATCTGTCGGCAACTGATAGAAGCTCTTTCCCTGCTGACATTTATCGGCATCCGACAGAAGCTATTACAATACATTACAACTACCAAAAAAAGGCAAGTTTTTTTTTTGCATTGGTACCACGACGACGACAATGACGGCCGGCGTAGTCCAGCGGTAAGGCTCTTGACTCGCATTCCGAAGCTCGCGGGATCGAATCCCGGCGTGGCGAATAAATTTCATTTTATTAATTTGTGTCATTTCACAATTTATTCATTTAAAATAATATATAGCGTATTTGCGGCACGTTCCAGAGTGGAAGATACTCTAAGTATCGCCCTGGTGTAAGAACACCATTCAGAATTGAAACATTGCTTGAAATGGCTTTAGTCGTGTTTGGTGACCAGATCTGAATAGCCAGATATCCCACCTTTCTCTTTTCCATCTCCTTCCCCTCCCCACTACCTTCAGCCTCACAACATACCACAATTGAGGCTGCCATAGTCTCACTGGCTCCAGACGGGAGCAGTTGGGACTCTTGTGAGGTATTCATATTAATAAAAAATACCCAGTAGGCTCTGGGGAAAATAATTCCCCTAATACCCTTTGTCATCTTTAGGGATGTTTTGTTAAGTGAAAAAAAATAATATACAAGTTCTCCTAGCAATCCGTTCAAAAATTATCAGCGCTAATATGTTTCGTATTATTTGCCTGTACTAGTAGAGAAATAAATAAATAAATTTAACCATCCCATTAAAATGTATGATTTTCTTTTTTGTTGTTTCACTCCGTCCTATGCACATTATAATATTACGGCCCCACACATAATTCACTACATGTTCAGACCCTTAAAATCGCTCGGTTCAATAAGGGTGAAATCACTCCGAAGAATCACGAAGCAACTCAAGAATAAATAATTGTAAAAAAAAGTTTCAAGGTTGAACAATATCGATTTTGTTGGTGACTTGATGGAATTTTGCATCCGCTCCTGTCGAACGGGGTCCCTTCCAAGTAGCTAAGAGATATAAAGGAACAATTCAATTATGTTTTATTATGAGTTCAGAGAATTTGTTTGACGCCTTTTCCACTCGTAGAAAAAAATTCTCACTTAGACATATCACCTGACTTACTTAGAATAAGTATTTTTATTGTAAAATTTCGTTACAAACTTTGATATTATGTCGAGATATTTTGAATGTCTAAAAATTTTCATCGTGAAATTTTCATCCCGAATTGCGGTAAATTGTGAGGCTGAACGTAGTGGGAGGGGGAAGGAAACGAGGAAGAGAAAGGTGGGGCTATATCTAATCACAAAACACGGCTAAAGCTATTTCAAGCAACGTTTCAATTTAGAATCGTGATCTTATACCAGGGTAACACAGAGAGTATTTTGAACTCTGTAATGCGTCACAAATATACCTGATATTGCTTTTAAAATGATTTAATAATGAAAACGCAAATCAATTAAGGGGGTATTCTAGTGTAGAAAAAAAATATCTTCATAATTCGATGGTTTAAATATTCAAGAATATCTTTCAGGATTTTTCAAAAAACTAAAATCTAATAGAGCAAAACGTTAAACGCGTGTTTTTCAAAACTTTTTCGAGACGGTTGTCACGATATCTCAAGTTCTACTAAACCAATTTACTTGAAATTTGTGAGACTTCTCTTTACATTACTCTAAGGCGCTAACTAAAATTATAACAAAAATAAAAATTTTAATATTTTAAAAAAATTTGGAAATTCCAAAAAACTGGTATAAAAATGTCTTTTTTTATTTCAGAGAGCCGCCATTTTGAGATTTTTTTGGCTTTTCTTTAGTTAGGGCCATAGCAACATTTGTTTGAATTAAAAATCGATTGGTTTTTTTTTTTTTTAAATTTACTAGTAGGGTTGCAATCATGTCAACACTTTTTTTGAGACCCCCCACTTCCACACCCTGTAACTTTTTTAACTTTTTCATTTGTTTTTTTTTTTATAATGTTTAATCAATATGAGGTAAAATAATGGCTTGTAAAAATATTATTGTTTTTTTTTTATTGCACCTTAAAAAAATACCTATAATTCCTGCTTCTAGACTAGAATACCCCCTTAAACAAATAATATTTGAACCCGCGACCTTCGGATCGCAAATCGCTTGTTTATATTAGAAGATAATAAATTATAATATTCGAAAACGTGCTTCAAATTTTCATGGTTTTGATCTACGATTCTAATAAAAAAATGCTTTATAACTATTGCAAAGAAAGTAAATGAATCAAAACTCAAAACCAAAAGAAGAGTCGTTTTTTAAACTAAAATAAACATGTCATTTAGTGATTTATCATTCTGAACGAGTCTTTCTCACGAAAACAAAATAAAACGTTAACTCGTGTCGTCAACGTGGTTCAGTTCACACACTGAACGTTAAATACCAAGAAGTGTAAATTGCAACGAAAAAAACTGACTTCTCGCCTCCAAGGCTCCGAACTGGCCAATGAAATCGACTATCTGCACAAGAAAGAATTATTTTAATATTATTATATTTATTGGCTTGCGTACAGAATACATCACATTAAAATTATTACAATAATTTACAATATGGTTATAGACATGATTCCAATTAAAAAATTACAAGTAGGTACATAAAAAGTAAAACTTGTAAAAGCCCTGAAAAAGGGCGTTTATTATTAATAAATAAATAAATAAAATAAAATAAAACAAGGCAGACTAAAATCGAATATAAATACAAATTAAGTAAATACATACATACATACTCATTTATATTTTTACACATACACACGTATGTGAAAAAATATAAAGGCACACCTTTATTTATTTTTTCACGTTCTCTATAAAACAGTTATTTATTTTCACCAAAATTTTATGGAGAAGATTATAAAATAAAAAAAAAAATTCAATTTTTTATGAGAAAAACTCTCTTTTTTATAACTTTTGAAGGTTATTCCCATCAACGTAATATATCATTGAAGAAGAAGATAACATTTATAATCTAAATTAAAATATGAAAGAAAACAAGACACAGAAAAACAGAAAAAAAACAATGGTCATCAATCATCAATCCCAGTTGCGACCATTGTTTTTTTTCTGTTTTTCTGTGTCTTGTTTTCTTTCATATTTTAATTTAGATTATAAATTTTATCTTCTTCTTCAATGATATAAAAAAATAAATGTTTATGGGGCAGTTTTACTATGTTGTGACGTATGTTAAAAGATGTCGATGCCCAATGCAGAATCGTTAAGCGGTTGAGTTGCTCTGTTTAATGGCGCATTCGGACGCAGAAGTTCTCGCTTTTGGAGCATAAAAAAGTGCATGAGATCTCCCATGAGTATATGCTTTAGGGACACATAAGTTAATCTCTTTCAACATAAGTGGATTTAGTATAGTCCGGAAATTAGCTTAAAAAACTGTTTACCTAAAAATATTTTTCGGCGGGCTTCTAAGATATTAAGATCAAGCATGCCTGTTAAGAACAACTATGGATGCAGGAATGAGTAGTATGCACATTTCCTCATATACAGGTAACGCGTAAACCTTTTTTGTCCTTTTTCTATTTCTAGAATATGGTTTTGTTCAGAAAGAGCCCAAATAATGGAGCTATATTCTAGGATGCTGCGGACAAATGCTTCATATGTTCTCCGTATTTCAATTACATTAGTAAATGGTATCGCATTACGAAGAATAAATCCAAGCATTTTTTTATATATGCATAATGTACATACACATCAAATATACATATATTAAGGAGCCAATGTATAAGTAGGTGAGTGATTTAATAATTACAAAGCGGCTCAAAGTGAAGAGATCATCAGGTATATACAAGTATAAGTTTCTTCTGAAAGTAGTGATTGAATTCCATCACAAGTTGGGAAAAAGATGAAAATGTATAAGAGGCCACTTTTTGATAATTTTTAATAAGTTTATACAAATTGATTTGTTTTCAATTAAATATAATTTCATGGATAAAATTTTCTGTGTAAATTTATTCACAAAATAATTTTAAAAACAAAGGCTTTCTCACCTGAAATCGTGCTCTCTAGACGTTAGCCGAGCGATTTTATGTCAATAACTTATATTCGTAGCGATATAAGGCGCAATATAAGGCAATATAAGGCGCAATATAAGGCGCAATTGTTTCAAATATTTCACGGTTTTACGCTATATTCTTCAAAAACTACCTGTATATTTTTTAAATGTTTTCATTTTTATAACTTTTGATTTAAATTCTATGTATGTATAATCCTCGATATCTTAAATATTATTTTATAATCTACGTAAAAGCCCACATGGGCGTATAACAACAACAATAAACAATAAACAATAAAAATACATACAATTTTAGCTTGAAGCTTTTTTTCAACTTCGAGCAAACGGACACGCCCACACGACACTTCTGAAGTCCTGTGTGTTCATTGGTTTCACTAATTATTTCCTAAGACGTTCTTCCAAAGTTCTTCCACCAATATACGACGCAGAACATTGATTTTTCGAATGGCTTTTGTATTCTAAATATCTATGCCTCTTTTCAGAATGGAAGGCAACCTTTTGGAGATGTTTGTTCATTATGCGATCCATTGGCCATATACGATCCATAGTCTGCTAGTTGCTATTTTATGCTGATTTGAGATGTTACGGGTTCGATTCCTGTAGAAAATAATAATAGTTGACGTTCCTCATACGGAGTCAAATTTTTTCAATAGGGTGTAACAGTCGTATCCTCTTCACTATTTCAGGCAGGTATAGGTACTGCCACCATTGGATAACCAACACCGCTGTTACAGGTCGCCCCAAGTGGTTTGAAACGTTTTGTGACTTTTTTACTTCTCCAGCCGGACTCTCTCGGAACCATAGCCTTGCACCGCTGTATGAGGGATGGGTCCATACGTCCCTCACTCCTGGATACATTGACCCCTGATTTCTATCCACCCGTCATACCATTTTCCTTCCCAGAACTTCCTCTCCCTTTTTGGTGGTAGTGCGAGATTTTCAAACATTATTAGGTTATTCATAACCCGGAAATATTTGTCTTTCTTTTTAAAAAAAAAATAACTCATGAAATGCTCAGAGCTGTCGGCTGGCCGCCGTGAGGCTAGCCGCCAGTATTTCCAAAGTTTTCAAAATAATGTGGCTATTGAATGAAACCATAATTATCGTCTTAGGTAATCGCAATAACATTAATACGCTAGACCTATAGACCCGCACAAGAAAAAACTGTAAATGGCAATTTGTCATGTGATTTTTTATTCTGTCTGTCGCGTTCGAAGCAATTAAATTATTTTACAAGGTGCTAAGGGACGTACTTGATTTAAATTAACCAGTGTTTCCTGGCATTATATGGAGTAAATAAATTAAATGAAATTTTGGTCTACGGTGATTTTTTTTGTTATTTAATTTTTTTTTTCTTCAAAACCAAAGAGAAAACATCCGCACTACCTGTCCAATACATACTGATTTTTTTTTTTTTTTTAAATAGAAAAAAATGTTACCGCAGATCAAAATTTCAAATACATTTTTTACTCCAAGTAATATCAGCATCCAACAACTATTTCTTTTATTTATTTATTGATCAACGCCCTTTTTCAGGGCTTTTACATATTAATGGTAATAAATACAATATTTATTGTACATAACTTTTTTACAGTTAATACCACACAAGAGTCCCAACTGCTCCTGTCTGGAGCCAGTGAGACTATGGCATCCCCAATCGGGGTATGTTGTATAACTGAACTGCTTCAGTAACTATATTTTATATTTGCTTAAAGATAAACTGAAGATGTCCACGGATAAGATAAGATAATCTATAAGATTTTCTGAATTAAAAAAAAGTGTACTCACTGGGGTACCCCGTTCTGAGGTCACATTGTACATGGTTAAGTATTTGAATTATTTATTTTATTTATTAATTTTCAACGCTCTGATGGGCTTTTACATGATATGTTTATAATACAGAGACACAGTTTTAAAATAAAAAAGATGAACTTGAAGAAGTAAACATCATATCATGGTAGGTATAAAGATAAATTAAGTAAAAATAATGCAATATAATAAAATAGAAAGTTTTTATGTTGCACATGGCATAGAAAGAATAATATAGTATGTGTTAGTAATTACAAAATTTACATGTGAATACGCCACAAAGTGCGTCATACATAAAAAGAAGACCAGAACAAGTTTTTACATTGTATAGTTAATGTGTTAAATAGGTATTTATAACTTGAAGTTAATAAATCGTAAAAATTTATGCTGCACTCTTTCAATATTTGTTACATTGATTTGATAATATGAGGACCATGCTATGGAATTGTATTCCAGCAAGCTGCGTACTAGTGACAAATATACGATTCTTATAAACTTTCAACGTGTATCGAAGTCTTTGATTGTTCTGATTTTAAATCCTAGTGTTTTCATGACTTTTGCGTTAAATTGCATTTAATTTACAAGTAAGTGTCTATGTTAAAATATTACAAGAGGACAATTATAAAGCAATATCTAGAAGAAAACACCATACAAGCTAAAATTTTTGTTAGGTTGCGAAATTGTATCTATTATATTCTTCCTTCCTGTATCCATAAATCACATCTTATCTATAAGATTCATCGAACAACGATTTTTCATTTAGAGTATTTTTGTAACAATGGAAAGCTAAACATAAACATCAAATTCAAAAGAATGAATGGCATAATATTCAATGCAAGATATTATTTATTACTTGGTATCGCTTACCCGTATTTCCAGCAGTCCGCCCACGGATCGTCTCGTCTGGTACTGATATATTAATAACTCTACAGCAGAATGAAAACAGACAGTTTTTAGTACCGCTCACACATTCTTAGGGCCGTATTAACGTTAGGGGTTTGATGATCGATGTGGCAAGTTAGACAATCCACGAATTATAGACCTGAAAAGAAAAAAATACGAGTTATTCATAAACGTATTAAACGTAACATTTGGGAAGTATGTTTACGGGAGATGAGAAGACTGATAGAGATATCGAAAGAAGGGTAAATGCCGGTAACTCTGTTGATGGAGGACTGAACGCCGTTGGCGGCAACAAAAATCTGTCAAAAGAAGTGAAGCTAGCCGTCCATAACGGAGTGCTGGTACCTTCCCTGATGTATGGCAGTGAGGCATGGAACTGGCAGAGAAAGGATGAAAGTAGACTGAATGCTGTAGAAATGAGACGTATGTGTGTTAAAACCATGTATGATCGTGTGAGAAATGTGGAGATCCGCAAATAATGTAAGGCTGATGTAAGCGTAATGAATAAGATTAAGAAAGGGACGCTCCGATGATTTGGGCATGTAGAGCGAATGAATGAGGAAAGGAGTGTAAGGAGAATATATGACGCAAATGTGAATGGTAGACGAAGTCGGGGACGCCCGAGGAAGACATGGCACGACCAAGTGAATCAGATTCTTGAGTCGGGCGTTGTCAAGAGTCAGAATAATAGAAGAGCATGTATGAGACGATGTATGAATGTGAACGAAGCAAGGAGTGTGTGCCAAGATCGAGTTGTTTGGCGGTCCGTCCTCTCTGCCTACCCCTGCGGGGAAACGGCGTGATGGTTAGTTAATTAGTATTAAACGTACTAATTCAACTGCCCGTGATGTAATGCTCTGGGCCTCCTCAGTCGAGCTAATGTAAAAAACAACTTTAGCGGCCCGTTCATGTACATATTCGTTCAATGGCTACCCTTTTCATAAAGCGGTGCTATATTTTTTGATCAATTTGTGTGAAAATACTTTATCTTGTATTTTTCTAACATCATTGGATAAATATCGTAAATTTTCAAGTTTACTGATATCTTCTTTTGAAATGCATTATCCCGAAGTAAATATATTAAAATCAGTTTTTTTTTTTTTTTTTGTGTATTACAGACTGTGTGTCCATTTACAATACACATGTGATACAAACTACACATTTATAGATAAATAGTAGAAATAGAATAGTAGAAAGAATATTTATACATATAGCGGGTAATCTGTCGCGCTTAAATACCTCTTAAAGTTGTACAAATCTAACAATTATTATAGTATCCCGTGATTTTTCAAGAGTCTTAACAATGGAGAATTAGCAACTTACCAGGACACAGTTAAGTGGAAAGTTTGCGCGGCCCTTTTCGGCCCGTTTCACACAAACTTAAATTTGGATTTGAGATCAAAATACCCAACCAAACTGAAATATTATTTTTGTAATCAAAAGGTATACCAAATGTCTAGTACGGATGTGAGCTACTTTTTTATTTTATTTTTGCTTTAAATTATAAGATAAAGGCCATTCAAAAATTTAGTGTTTTTATTTGTGAGAAAAGGAAAAATATTAAAAAAATAATTTTATTATATAGATAACAGAAATATTTTATTTTATATTTCATTATAGGCCTTTATGAGACCGACCAAAATGACGTTAATTAAATTTTAATGAATTTAATAAAAATAAATTTGATTAAAACTGTGATCTGTTTCAAAACCAATGGTTTCTAAAATAGGATACAAAGAATACTAATGAAAGAAACAATTGGTTTTGAAAAATGTTGATATTTTTATTAATAACTTGAGTAACGAAAGGTTGTTGTTTAATTTAATTAAAATGAGGCCATAAAGTGATTTTGCTCTTATTGACAACATAAAAAATATAATTTAATTAAATGGAGTTAGTTTTTGAATTCAGAAATTTTTAATGAATTACGCACTCCAACTTTGGAACTGAGAATTAAACCTCATGCCGTTGGCATGACTTTGTGCACTTTGAATCAGTTAGTGCCCCACTATGGTGTCGAACGGACGTTCCTAGACGCTTAGTTATAACAATAAACAATGCGCGAGAAAGGAGTTAATGTTTTTTACACGCTTTTACGAAATAACTGTAAAAAAAACAACTCTCAAATACCTTCTACAAACTTTCCAAAAAGTCTTTTCAAGTATTTTTAAATACCTATCAAAAAGAGGCGGGCCCTTCCGATTTTTTAAGGACTAGTGAATCACCTTAAAATCCTTTAATAAAGTCATCCGTTACTACTTGTTAATAAACTTACATAACATTAAGGCGATCCAATAGTCCAGGAAAAATTTAAATCAGAATTCACGCCCCTTTATGGGAGGAGTTTAAAAATACTTGAGAAAAGGCTTTTGGAGTGCATGAAAAATGTATTTAAGAATTTTCTATTGTAGGTTGATTTCGTAAAGGCTTGAAAAAAAACATTAACTCCTTTTTTAATGTAATAAAACAGAAATTTAAAATTGATTTCACGGAAACAAGCGAGGCGGAGCCTAACGTCTATTCCACGCTTCGGCCGAGAACGGAATGACAGAAAATGGGTGGGGCAAGACAGTAGTTCTTCGGTGGACGGCATAGAGTTCACTTTGAACAGCCAAATTCGTCGACTGCCGGCCGTATTGTGAAATAACAACGTGAAAATGCATATTTTATTTTATTTTGTGAAGTTCGGGCATAAATATCAATTTTCTTTGCGATTATCATAAAAAAAACTAAATTTGCCACATTATACAATAAAAACGTATCCGAAAACGGGTTTATAAGTAGGAGAGTTTGCACTTGAAAGTGTTTTTTAAACCTGATACTTTATTTTTTCTAGGCTTATTAAAAAATTTATTAAAAAAATTACTGATATTTTAAGGGTCAAATATGTTTTGTACGCAGTATTTAATTGAAGCATCAATAATACTTCTAAGCGATCAAATTTTCAAAACAAAAATATGATTTTGTACGATTTTGCATTATTTAGTAAGGCTTCATCTTAACTATTCGAGTCCGATAATGACAAGTTAATCACATGGCTACATTAAAGTGTAGTTAGCATTAACAAAATAGCCCGGTTCACATGAACCTCCATCCTACAAGCCGGTGATTGATTGACAAGGGTTCAGGGTAGCAACATACTAACACTAATGAATTAATTCATCGGGGTAACTGGGGCCTGCTTCATAATCTCTAAAAACCACTACCGCTGAATGTGTATTCACACCGAATTGAGGTTTATTGAATAGACTTATCTTAAATAACTAAGCACCAGTTTAATAATTTAGCGACTTTATCTAATACAGAAAATAAAGGGAAATAATGCTTGAAAGCATACCAAACTGCATGGACTTTGAAAGCGGCTGAGACAACTAAAGTTATGCGTTAGGTGTGTAGGTAGAAACAAAGGTAGAAAGCCGCTATGCGTAGATGCAATTGTCATTTTATAACTTAAACGTACCACTTATTTAAAAAATGTTTATAACCTAAACCTAACACCATTTTAAATTAAGCTTAAAATCTATACCTACAACAATGTAATATAAAGTTTACGATCTATACCTACGAACATTTAAAATTTTGTTTACGACCTATACCTACCAACATTTATAATAAAGTTTATAAGCTAAACCTACCACAATTTAAATAAAAGTGTAAAACATATATCTAACAACATTTAAAATAAAGTTTATAGCCTATACCAACCAACATCTAAAATAAAGTTTATAACCTGTTCCTACCACAATTTAAAATAAAGTTTACAACCTGTACCTACCAATATTTTAAATGAAGTTTATAAGCTATAACTACAACCATTTAAAATAAAATTAACGACCTATACCTACCAACATTTAAAATAAAGTTTATAAGCTATACCTACCACAATTTAAAATAAAGTGTACAACCTATATCTACTAACATTTTAAATAAAGTTTATAACCTTTACCTACAACAATTTTAAATAAAATTCACAAGACCTTTACCTACAAATATTTTAAATAAAGTTTATAACCTAAACCTACAATCCTCTTAAATGCCAGGGAAGAAACTCGAAAATTTCGCGATGTTTTGACTTTGACGTAATATTTTGCGGATTTATTTTATGCTATCGTATATAATATTTACCGAAACACGTTTCCTGATCAATAAACTATGCTTACAAATAATATTACTTGCGTTTATTTGACAAATTGATAGTTTTATCGATCTTTTCATGACATACGACGCTCAAAGTTTGACAGCTCAAATCGCGGCAGAAATGTCATTTCGAAAGTCATAGATATGTGCAAAGATGATTATTTAAGAGGCTAGGTGTGTTCCTTATATCTGTTTCGTCAAGAACGAGAATGCCCCAAGCGATTCTGACCTTGTCCTTCATACATTTTCTTTATACATAAGGTTTAAAATCGCATCTCAAATTTTTTTTTATGGCGCGTCCTGGGCGCGCAATCGGCAAACCAGAGGTTCATAAAGTTTTTTTTAACTATACTTACCACCATTTTAAATAAAGTTTTAAACTGTTCACTAAAACATTATTCGAGGTCAAGTCCCAACACAATGTTTCTGTTTCAATAAAATAAAGCTAAACATTCGTTTAAAAATATTTCAAAGTTAAATTAAACAAATCATGAAGTGAATTTGCAAAGATTGATGAAGTAAATATTTTAAAGTTTTCGGTCGGTCTATACTATAACCCAACGGAATGTTTATGATCTAAATTAAAATATTATCAACTCAAAATCTAAACAAGAAATAAAACAACGGTGCTTAAGACGTTTGGCCGATACAGTATTTAATATTCTTACAACTTGCTTACGGAAATCTGTTAAAAACAACTATTTTAAATTAGTTGAAGGAACACCCAAAAATGGTTTAAATATGATCAAAAGAAAGAAGGTGTGTAGTTAGTCGATAAATAAATAAAAACGCGTATGTGACAATCAGAGAACCACAAATCATAAAATTGTACAAATTTTAAACTGAGAAATTGACAGGTGAATGAATAATACTGAAAAACTAGAAGCTTAATTCTGAAAAGCTGACAGCCAATCCAATACCCGACCAGGCAGACGGAAGGTAGCGTCAGCGAAACTTTTGACTTTTACATCTAGCAGAATTTCAAATCAATATTTTTTGTCTCTTCTACCATGCCTTCGTATCTCCGGAGAACGAATAAGTAAAAAAAATAACCGAATGTCAAGACCGAATGGCTAGTACGACAGCCGCATTGGCTCAACTACCCCCTAACCTTCCCCCAAATTTTTGGGGGTTAGGGGGCGGTTGGGTGGTCCCACCCTCGGGGGGGAGCTCATGAATTGTATATAAGGGGAGGCTCTCTCTTCGCCCCCTATCAATAATGCAAACTTGGACTTAAACCGCCGATCCACTAAGAGAAAATTAGTATCGAAACTTGTATTGGTAATGCTGGGAATGTACAGAAAGGCTTTTGCGGGTTTTGTCGGGATTGCAAATTAATTATTTGTGTTAATTTCAAGATTATTTTGTTAAAATTGACGAAATTAAAGCACAGAGACCGGATTGCCAATTCGCACAGCTTTTCCAAGCGAAGCTTTTATCAGAATATTTATTTATGAACGTTTTATGATACATAATTAATATTATTGGCGGGCTTACTGCTTAGTGACAATTTCTAACAATTTATTTTCTGATTTAACTATCTAACAATCACGCCGTTCCTCCGTACGGACCTCCAAATGACTCGGTTTTAGCACATACTTTTTGCCTCATTCACATTCATAAACCGTCGTATCAGTGGCGTAGCGTGGGTGTCAGCCGCCCGGGGCGGAGAAAATTTTTGCCGCCCCCCCCCCCCTATATAGATATTTCGAATTTTGCCGCCGCCCTATATAGGTATTTAGAATTTTGCCGCCCCCCTTTATAGGTATTTCAAACGTAGGTTTCCTTTTTTTTATAACGACCGCATTTTTTATACGACGGTTTTTATATCACATGAATCGACTTTCTTCCAAAAAAAATCCTGTTTTAAATTCTGCTACAAATTTATAACTGCTCTCGAAAATCGATAATGGTATCCATGTAATAAGATTTCGCATCTCGAATTTTTACAATGTGTTTATAACACAAGGCAGTTTTCAACTTAAGATTGATTTTGCGTTAGAGAACCAAAATAATAGTAACACTGGAACAGTCAATTTTTAAAATTTTGCAGCGTATGACATGCAACTCGATTGTAAAACTTGACTAGGTCCTCTATGAATCTGCAACTTGTTATTTAATGTATCATTGTATTCTGAACATAAAACTGGTTTTAAATAAATCTCCATGGGGCGAATTAAGACTACATTCAGTACATGAAAATGGTTTATCTTTGATTTTGGCAGCACATTCAATTAGTCTGCAATTATAATTTTATCACTGCACTTAAAATAAGATAATGTTTTCCTTCAAAATGTGTTGGGAGACGATTCCACAACTGAAATTTTACATTCTGAATACAAAACTGGTTTAAAGTAAATTTGTATGCGGTGAATTGAAACTACACTCAGAACTTGAAAATGGTTTCTCCTCGATTCTGGCAGAACACACATAGTCCGCAACTGGAATTTTATAACTGCACATCGATTTTTTTAAATTTTATTATCTTATAAAATAAAAAATAAAAATTATAATTTATTGTGAAATTTTGCCGCCCTTTAAAAGTTCCGCCCGGGGCGGGCCGCCCCCCCCCCCACGCTACGCCTCTGCGTCGTATACATATCTACACATCACATATGAAACCGGCACTTTGTTTTAATTTTTAATAATTTATTTTTAATTTTACTAACTGTTTTCACTTGGCTTGAACTTTATCAAGGTAAAAAAAATTAATTCGTTATCTTGCTGAAACTTAAGCCAAGCAAAATCGGGTGGTAAATTTAAATTCACGCACATGTAAATATGGTTTGAAACAAAGTGTTTATTTTATTTTATAAAATGAACATGACATAACTTTTTTTTTTAAAAGAAAGACAAACGTTCCCGGGTTACCAAAAACCCAACAATGTTTTAAAATCTACAGTTACTAACAGTAATAACATTAAGCCGAAAAATGTTGCTTGAGTCGTGATGGAGGACTTAGCCAGCCGAGGAATCGAACACGCGACGCCCGGGTGGGACCCAAACTCGATCCCCACTCAACTACTGACTGGTCAAACATAAAACATAACCTTCTGTTGACATGACTCAACTCCCTTGACGGCCAGCGTAGTCCAGCGGTAAGGCTCTTGACTCGCATTCCGAAGGTCGCGGGATCGAATCCCGGTGTGGCAAATAAATTTTATTTGATAAGTTTGTATTATTTCACAATTTATTCATTTTAAATAATAAATAGTATATTTGCTGCACGTTCCAGAGTGGAAGATACTCTCACCGTTCAGAATTAAAACGTTGCTTGAAATGGCTTTGGCCGTGTTTGGTGACCAGATCTGAATAGCCAGGCACTTCCCATCTTCCTCTTATCCATCTCCTTTCCCTCCCCTCCACCTTCAGCCTCACAACATATCCTAATTGGGGATGCCCTAGTCTTACTGGCTCCCGACGGGAGCAGTTAGGACTCTTGTGCGGTATTCAAATAAAATAAAAAACACATTTATTTGGTTAACTTGGTTGTGCCGTGTCTTCCTCTGCCGTCCCAATATTTAGTAGACACCATGATCGTAAACGCTAAGAGGTTTTTTTTCACCCGATAGGTCATTTTTTTAACTTTCTAACATTTAACCCTTTGAATGGCCGGAGACCAGATTTAACCCAGCTCACATGCGTCTCGTATAAATCGCTGTAACTCCATTACTATCAGAGTGAGAATTATATTCTAAAAAGTGTTACAAAGGCAAAACATCACGCTTTTTAGTCTTATCTAAAAAAATGATTAAAAAAAAAAGTAAAATGTATACCTTTTTGAAACCAAAATTATGAATCGCAATTTGAAAAAAAAATTGAAACTTTGAGAATTTTTTATTAATTATTTTTATATGAAAAGACAAAAAAGTGAGGTGACAGTAACGTTTAAAATACATTTGTCTAATAAAATATATATGAATTTTTGTTTTGGTTATTATTAATTTTAGTTAGAAAAAGCGTGAGGTGAGCCATTTATAAACTTTTTTATGTTTGCATGCAAAATTTTTATATTTCAAAAATTATATGTTTATTTTGAATTATAAAATTTGAAAGCATATTTTATCACCTTACGAAAACAGTTTTCAATATAGGGATATGTTCAGAAATATTCCATTTATTTGCATTTTATTGAAAAGCTGAAATATTTTGACCATCTGAAAAATACGCCGAAATTTTTAAGGGTTAAATCAGAAAAAACTGTCTGGTAGTGATTTTCTAAGTATTAACTGCTAAGCGAAATTAAGTTGGTCATAGAAGTTTACAACCTAATCTAGGTTAAAATATACGGTTACCCCATCAATATAAGTAGTATGTAAAATCACAATCATTTTCGAATATATTTAGTTGCTAATGACAGAACAACGTGATTTTACACTAACAATGTTAACAATGTGATATTATACAGAACAAGTTGTGGTTTTCCAATACGTTGCATTTAAATAGAAAATGTTGATGTTCAATACTCAGATTATGTAAAGGTGGACTCTAAACCTAACAATCAAATTATTTAACAATTTGTATACAACATATCATATATGAACTCAATCCCGAATTACAAATAACTTGACAAAATTTCAAAATATCCTACTTCCACCACAGTAAGCGGAAAATGTTGCTTGTGTCGTGACAGAGAACTTACGAGTAGCTAGTCTTAGCTAGGAATTTAACACACGGTAAAACCTAAACGCGGTGCCACTTACCAGTCAAATATAAATATATGTATACTAGATTAAGCCCCCGGCGTTCCCGGGCTTTACGCAGAGTTTTCGAATATCAGATATCGAAAAACGATGTAGACAGAAATTATCCTCTTATTTTGGTGGTCAAATACGCAAGTGCTAAATTTCGAAATTCTGCTTTAAGCCGCCGCTACCCGAATTTCAACCGATTTCTTCTACATATCTTCCTTAATTGAAGTTCTTAAAAAAATATGTTATTTTTTAAGATAATTTCTATACATTCCTTAGGCCGAAACGCTAATTATATGAAATTCCCTCGATAGAAAAAAATCACAAAGTATGCTCCAAAAATTATTATAAATATTTTAAATTTTCATTAAATTAATAATGACGCTACAAAGTGAATTTGCGAATTTTGAAAAAATTATTATAAACACGTTAATTTCACTTATTTTAGAAGTTATTTGTATGAAAAAAATCGCAGTTTTTCTTTAAATGCTATTTTAGACATTCCCCACAATATTTTTGCTTTATTTCAAACGAGTCGTTAATTAAACATTTTCACAATTTTCGCTTCAATTTTATCGTTTTCAACATAAGCGCGCTCTCTCCAACATTCGTAATTACATATCTCTCCATCTTCTTCTTTTTGAGCGGGGATACGGCGCCTTAAGAGATTGGAAAATGGGATAGAGTGGTTCTTCAAAAGAGTGGCAGTGACTTTTGTCTTATTTTGAAGGTCGTATGTGCAAATTTTAATCAGTCTCTGAATAAAATTGAAGCATGCATTTAAATTAAATCCCCGACGCCTGCCCTTCTCCACAAACTTTCTTCTTAATATATATAGATGGAAAGATAGATAATTAATATACAGGACTTCCACAGAGTTTTCGAAATTAGATATAAACAGTAATTTTCCCCTTATTTTGAACGTCAAATGTGCAAATGTCAAGCGTCATAATTCTGTTTTAATGAATGAGAAAAGGGGATGTTGGTTGTTTTTTGAAAATAACGTTTTTTCGACAGTACGACGGCCGGCGTGGTCGAACGGTAAGTCTCTTGACTCGCAATCCAAAGGTCGCGGGATCGAATCCCGGAGTGGCAAATAAATTTTATTTGATTAATTTGTGTTATTTCACAAAAAACAATCATTAACAAATAATATAAAGTACATTTGCGGTACGTTCCAGTTCCAGAGTGGAAGATACTCTCAGTATCGCCCTGGTGTAAGACCACCATTTAGAATTGAAACACTGCTTGAAATGGCTTTAGCCGTATTTGGTGACCAGATCTGAATAGCCAGGTGCTTCTCCACTTTCCTCTTCCCCATCTTCTTGCCCTCCCCACTACCTTCAGCCTCACAACATGTTAAATCCCAATTGGGGATGCCATACGGGATGCCGTGGCTCCAGACGGGAGCAGTTGGGACTCTTGAGAGGTATTCATATAAAATATTTAAAAAAGTGAAATGCATCTTGTTTAGACAGTCAAGTGTGCAAAATTTCATCGATTTCGGAATAAAACTATGGATTTGCATAAAAAAGTAATCCACGCCCTTCGCCACACATTTTTTGTACGTAAATAGATGTGAAATTAAATTGTTATTAGTTTTAACAAACAACATCTTCGTAAATATTTTTCATCCGTCAAAGCCTTAATAAGGCACAGCGGGGTTAATTTGCGGCAGGCATTCGCTACATAAATTCAATTTGAGTACCTTCGTAATTATTATATTCTGACGAACGACAACGGCAGGAGTTATCTGCTGGTTGCGCAATGCTGTTCATTTATTGGTTGGATCTAATGCAAGCCATGAGTGGCTAGCATATAATAGTGGCAGTTTTTAGCAAGAGAGCATAATATCGTGACGTAATTACTACAAGTAGGTAACTCTGAAATCAGCTTACTTGGGATATTGAATTATAAGACGGTATTTTTTTTACACTAGCTCCACACTGGTAGCCCTGAGGAAAATAATTCCCCTTAGGGCCTATGTCATCTTTGGGGTTGCTGTGTGGAGGGTCTTTCTAGGAATGATTTACGTGATCTAAACTGTCACGGCTCAGTCATTAGTTTTGCAGATGACACAGTCCTTCTCTTCCATTGAAAGTCATGAGAGACTGTATTCGAAAAAGCTGAAAAAGGTATGAATCGGGTAAAACATTGGCTTGATTCAAATTCACTAACATTAAATGACACAAAAACTAAATACATTAAAATCAAAATCCACAACAAACAGACAGATAACCTCAACACAAACCTAAACAAAAAAAATTACAAAGATTGTTTATACGTGAACCAAGAAATTCCTTGCAACTGTCCACAATTGAATGAGATACAAGCAATAAAATGGAATAATTATTGACCAAAACTTCAATCAGAACTCCCAAGTGGAAAATATGAGCAACAAAATTTAAAAAAACTAACCTGCTTTTTCAAAACAATAAGAAACATTTTAGATAAAGAACAGCTAATTAAAATTTACTATGCATTAGCCCAATCTACAATATGCCTTATCAGATGGGAAAGCTCGTGCAGTTCCACTATAACACCAGTCCTCATAGCACAAACGGCAATTTTTAAATTCAGTCCTCATCAGAACTCCTACAGACTTCGTTTTTAAGGCGCTGAATTTAATGTCAATGAAACAATTAAATGCAAAAGATATTCTAATTTACGTATTCAAAACCAGTATAAATTTACACAGACAAACTCGGGCCGATTCACAAGATCCATATTACATCGTGCATTCCACCAACCAACACTTTTGGACAAAGAAATATGCAGTACTTCTCTATAAAACCATTTAATATACTCCCTCTTGCTATAAAAACCCTTAAAAAATAAACGACTTCAAAAGAAGAATTACGATATTGATTATGGGCATGGGAAGGAAGAACATAGATACGATTTTGCAATTTATAAAGATAATTTCTTGTATTGTGCTTTCTTCTAGAAATAAGTTTATAATTTTCCTCTTGTTATATTTTAAAATAGGTATTAACTTATAATTCAAGGTACAATGTGACCTTAGAACGGGGTACCCCAGTAAGGACACATTCTTTTCTAAAAAAATGTAAAAAAAATTACATAAATAAATTAAAAAGGAAGGTGAGAAAGTTCTGAGAAGGAAAAGGGTATGAGGGGTGGGTAGGGATCTGGGGGTCAGTGCGTCCAGGAGTGACGGACGTATGAATCCATCCCTCCAAGGCGATAATCCAAGAGAGAACGGCTGGAGAAGTCAAAGTTCTCTCTTGGTCCGGCCTGCCACGCAGCTGGTGGGCAAACGTATTCGTCGCCAAGACTCAGATACACCTCACACCGTGAGCCCGGATACCCCTGCCAAGTCACCAAACGTAGCGAACCACTATTTAATTTAATTAATTTAATAAAACCGTTGTTGCATATTTATTCTGATAAACTTGGTTAAATCGAACATTGATGTATTGGGAACAGTAATACCTACTTTTTTTTATGTATTAACCCTTTGAATGGCAGGAGACAAGATTTGTCCCAGCTCACATGCGTCTCGTATAAATCGCTGTAATTCCCTTACTATCAGAGTGAGAATTATATTCTAAACGGTGTTAAAAAGGCAAAACATCACGCTTTTTAGTCTTATCTAAAAAATAACGACGAAAAAAGTAAAATATATACCTTTATGAAACCAAAGTTTTCAATCGCAATTTGAAAAAAAAAATTGAAACTTTGAGAATTAATTATTTATTAATTATTTTTATATGAACAGACAAAAAAGCGAGGTAACAGTAACGTTTATGATACATTTGTCTAATAAAATATATTTGTTTTTTTTCGCTATTAGTAATTTTACTTAGAAAAAGCGTGAGGTGAGCCATTTTTAAAACTTTTTTATATTTGCATGCAAAATTTTTTGTATTTCAAACATTATGTGTTTAATGAAATAATTAAAAACACTTTGTTTTTACCACAATAAACTTTATTTAAAAGTCAATAAAAAAAGTCAAATAATCGGAATTAATTGTAGCATAAATTTCTTAGATTTAAACCTAACTAAAATTAATAATTCTATCTTTTGAATTCAATATTTTTCGAAAAGAAACATACGCTGATATAATTATACACAACTCATCTAACCATCCATTTTCACAAAAACTCTTAGGACGGGTTGTTTCAAAAAATTTGATGGATTCATCAAATATTTGATGTTAATTTTCACGTTCTGTGTAAGTTCTAAATATTTTGAAACAACCCATCCTTAGCTTTCCATTATTTGATCAATAGATTAATTAATATCCCATTATCCCCAAATAATTTCAAAGCTGAACTTAACAGCATTAAAATAATTGCATCTAATAATGGTTATAACTCCAAATTAATAGACGATTTATTAAACAAAAAATATAAGAAAAAATTTCATTTGTCCTACATTTACCCATTGCTTACTGATAATATTAAAAAACAATGGAGAAAAATATTGTTTGTAAATCATCAAACCTCCAATTTAATCATAAAAAAAATTCCCAATACAATACAGCCTGCTTTTTATACGAATAATAAATTAAAAAAATATATTTTAAATAACAAGGACAAAGACGAAAAAATTAAAAAAGAGTTTACCAATTGAATTGTAATGACTGCAATCATTTTTACGTAGGTAAAACTTGCAAAAATTTTGAAACGAGGATTAAGGAACATTTGAGATGTCTAAATAGCAATAATTATTCGGAATTTGCTAACCATCTAATTGAATTTAACCATTCATTTGATATAAATACTGGTCTTAAAATTTTACACAGTGACGTTAGTGGTTTTCACTTAGATCTTTTAGAAATATTAGAAATTAGGAAAAATGTCAATAGAAATTTAAATATTATTAACAATCAAATTAATTTTGTGAGTAACCCTATCTTAAACATATTTCCATTGTAATTTTTTGTCTTTGTTCTTCTAAGCACTCCCTTTCCACCGCCCCCCCCCCCTGCCCTTTGTTGATCTTCTAAGCACCTCCCCTTTCCACCTCTCTCCTCCTCCACTTCTTCCATTATTACCCACGCCGTTCTATGTTCGATCATTTAGTTTTAGTACATTTTATGTCCTGATGAAGAGAACATCGTTCTTGAAACATGTTGACTTTTAAATAAAGTTTATTGTGGTAAAAACAAAGTGTTTTTAATTATTTCATTAATAAAATGGTGCCACAAAGTGAATTTGTTTTTATTTTGAAGTTATAAAATTTGAAAGCATATTTTATCTCCTTTCAAAACCAAATTTTTGGTTTTGGGATATGTTCAGATATATTCCATTTATTTGCAATTTATTGAAAAGCGGAAATATTTGGACCATCTGAAAAATACGCCAAAATTTTGAAGGGTTTTAAAAATAGAATGACTTACCTATGTAGTAGTTACAAGTTAGTACAATAATGCAAAGAGAGCAACTTAATCAATTCCACACATTTAAGTTTTACAACCATCTAAGTCTAGTTTTTTTTTTTTTTTACAGTTAATACCGCACAAGAGTCCCAACTGCTCCCGTCTGGAGCCAGTGAGACTATGGCATCCCCAATCGGGGTATGTTGTGAGGCTGAAGGTAGTGGGGAGGGGAAGGAGATAGGGAAGAGGAAGGTGGGGAAGTACCTGGCTATTCAGATCTGGTCACTAAACACGGCTAAAGCCATTTCAAGCAACGTTTCAATTCTGAATGGTGGTCTTACACCAGGGCGATACTGATAGTATCTTCCACTCTGGAACGTGCCGCAAAATATACTATTTATTATTTTAAATGAATAAATTGTGAAATAACACAAATTAATCAAATAAAATTTATTTGCGCACGCCGGGTTCGAACCCGCGACCTTCGGATTGTGAGTCGAGAGTCTTGCCTCGGGACCACGGAGGCCGTCGTTGCCTAATGAAAACATGAAAAAACACTTGAGTTAAATAGAGTTACCTAATTATAGTTTTTTAGAGACACCCACAAAAAAACACACCCAATTAACTTGATGATTCCAATTCGTTAAGACTTTTTGTTTGTAGCTTTCATAGTCGATGAAATAGATTTATGCTTTTAGTGTGAAACTCAAAAATGCTGATTCCGGAGATACCTAATTGTAGTACGAGTAAATTACCCTGCGGTATTATGTGCATCGAAGTGCGTTTTGTGCATTTTTTTAATAAAAAAAAATATCAGATATACATAGATAATAATTTCAATTTGGGAAGCAGATATGGGTACCGCCGAACCGATAAACATTTATTGGATAACCAACACCCTTGCTGTAGGTCACCACAAGTGGTTCGCTGCGTTAGGTGACATTGCAGGGGTGATCGAGTTCATGGGGTGTCTACGGTTTGTCTAAGTCTTGGCGGCGAATGCGTCTGATCGGAAAAGACTGGTTGAGGGAGATCTAACCTTAATCTATTGACTCTGCGCCGCAGTGGGAGGGATGGATTTATACGGCCATCACTCCTACCCCTCCAACTTACTCTTTACTTTCCAGAACTTCCTCTCTTTTATTTTCCTAAAACAACCGTCTACACAGCACCCCCAAAGATGACAAAGGCTCTGAGGGATTTTTTCCTCAGGGTCTTCTGTGTGGAGCCACATAAACAATCTCAATAGGCTAAGACTGTTTTGTGGTGGCAGAAATTTAATATAATTATTTTAATATCTTGAAAAGAAAACAAATTATGTGAATACCTCACAAAAGTCCTAGCTGCTCCTGTCTAGAGCCAGTAAGATTATGGTATCCCCGTCTGTGGTATGTTGTGAGGCAGGTAGTGGGGAGTAGATAGAGATGAGGAAGAGTAAGATGGGAAAAGTATCTGGCCATACAGATCTGGTCGCCGAGCACGGTTAAAGCCATTTCAAGCAATGTTTAAATTCTGAATAGTGATCTTTCACCTGGGTGACACTGAGAGTAACTTCCACTCCGGAATGTGCTGGAAATACCCTACATTTTATTTTTAAATGAAATAATTGTGAAATTTAACAAATTAAATTTATTTACGCACGTCGAGATTCGATCCCGCGATCGACGGACTGCGGGTCAAGAGCCTATACCACGGGGGCCAATTAAGAAGTTTAAAGAAATAAATAGAAATTTATGAAATAAAAGGGTACAATTAAAGTATATTAAAGAAATGAGAGATTTAAAAATCAAATTAAAAATGAAAAATACATGAGAAGACGTGAGAAAAAAAAAAGATAATGCTGGCGTGAATAGAGAACTCAAGTACAATTTTTTTATTTTTTTTATGAATAATGACCTTCTAACTTAAATAACTGCATATTTATTTTTATAGTTAGTTTTAATAGTTAAAAAAAATTACAAAGTTTTAATTTTTCAAGATCCCCCGAAAACCACCGTGACGTCATCTGCCCAAAAGTTTTAGTTATTTTCAACAGATGTTGTCATTTTGTAAGGAAGAAGTGATGAAACTATTCAATAAGTAAAACGTTATTTAGGTGTAATTATTTATTTATTATCCATACTAATATTATAAATGCGAAACTGCTCGAGTTTGTTTATGACCTTTTCACGCATAACACAATATAAAGGCTTTAATAATTCTTTCACCAATATAAAGCTAAATTATATGCGCAGACTACAGGTTGTATATGATGGTAAGCTCTGGCGTTATGAAATTATAAATATAAATATATTATATTTGTTATACGTTTTCTGTCGCTAACAAAAGCGAGTTTTTGCTAACGTCAGAAAAAAATCTTTTCCATGGAAACAATGTTGATATATTTTTGGGCTCTATGCTGGTAGGTACTCAGCCCCTTACCTACTGGTCGGCTACTACTGCAGAAAATTCAAATATTAGAATTCGTTTTTTTTTTGGACAAGCTTGGAATAAATGTCAGATTTGAGTTCCTATATTAAAAATATAATTCGTAACGATTATAAAGACTGAATGATAGAGTATTTTTTATTATATTAACGAACTTCCAAATATTTAAATAAAAATAAACATCCGAAATGTTTGTAAGCGCATAAATTCCGAACGAATGAACAAAATTGGATAAGTAATTCTTTTTTTCTTTGAGCTATAGCATTATGAAATTTAGGTGGTAGGCGAGATGTTTGAAAACTGAATGTAAGGGAATGAATATATGGAATGCGGGAGGGGATGGGGGTGGGGTGGGAGGGGGGGAGATAATTGATAAGTGCAAGGGCTACAGTAATTTCCCGTAATACCATGCGAGCGAAGCCGCGGGGAAAAGCTAGTATTATTATATTTTTCAATATTATTACGGGAGTTTGAAATTATTATTTTTTTAGCTTTATGAATCGAAATCAATATTAAGGAAACCGAAGCATGAATTTCGTAGGGAACTGGAATCAGCTGTTCGATTTCCGCCATTTTGAATTTCAGCATTGGAGCGTTTTATGGAAGCGGTGACGTCACGCCTCACAAATTCCATAATACCAACTTGACAGGATGTTTTAATGAACTGTTTTAAAATGGACTTTTTAATATTTTTTTTAAAACTCTACGTTAAATATTATTAAATAAAACTTATATATTCAGAATCAGCGTTTATTGGTCTATATGAATATATTTTTTTAAAGCCATAATATTTTTCACTGGAGTTCTCTATTATGTTTTTGCATTGTTTGTAGCGAAGAATTCCGCAGTAAGTAATGCATTTGTTGGCTTTTCATGTGTGGAATTTGTTTTTGGTTTGCAACATTATTTTTTTAATAAATGGAACCAAATTATGATTACGTGTTTGTCTATGACTTGTTTCGTAATTGTGTTGTGCAGTATGAAAGTTTACTTTGTTTTTTTGGTAATGCTTAGAGACATTTTTGATACGATTGTTGTATGATCAGTACAGCCAAGTCCTTAAATAACTGTAATGTCAAGAATCAATTTTTTTTTCCGTAACACTTTTAGGCCAGAATAATAATATTGCATCCTTCATTTATTAGGGATGGCCAATGGGCATATTCGAAATCGCATTTATTAGTGATGGGCAATGGGCATAATCGAAACACGATGGAAATATTGACCGGAGGGATAGATTCGGTCAGGGACGTCATTTTTTTTCGAAAAACGTGAATTTGCATTTTCTACATATCGATGGTCTAGTTGATTACTCATTCATTTCCAAATAATAAGTTTTAAGATAATGAGGATAGGAATATTCGAATGCTCAATGTAAATCAAATATTATTTACACGTGTCTGTTTTTTACGTATTAAATATGCTATAAAATAATACCGGGGGGCATAACGGTCTAATACATTAGTATGACATTTTGAAATAAATCCCAAAAAACATCAACATTTTGTTCATTTCACTACAAGTTTTTTTGCATTTTAATTGATTTGATGATATTCACGAGTGATCTGAGTATTGTACCAGATGAAGGGTACACTTTTACGTATGACTGTATACTCATCCCTAATTCCGTTTTTTGGAGATGTCTGACTAATCAAATGGACGATCGATATATGGATTTGAACGTTTTTACTGGAAGTTTAGAATCCTATTACGTTTCTCATTCTTCAATGTAAGAAAACTACCAGTCTTCAAATTGTGAAAATATTAAATAAAACATGTCTTGTTTAAAATAAAGCAAAAATCTCATCTTAATCCAAAAACTAAGTTGCATTTAAAGAAACACTGGGATTTTTTTCATACCCGTAACATGAAACATTCCAGAAAAAATGTGCTTTAATAGTTTTCGGAACATATTTTGCGATTTTTTTCTACCGAGGGAATTTTGTACAATTACCGATCCGCCTCTACAAATGTATAGATATTATAATCCATATTAACGTATTTTTTTAGGAACTTAATAACTTCAAGAGAAATATGTTATAAGTCAGTAGAAATTCGGATTGCGGGAGTTCGAGCATGACCACGAACCGCCTCTGGTGCATGTCGATTTATTTCCCATTTGTATGCTCGGCCAGGTTATGGGTGGGAGAATGCATTTTGCCAGTTTCGCGGGCGCCAGTGATGCACTACTTGCCATTGCAACAATGTAGTTGATCAATTCAAGTAATGGGAGAAATAATGAATTTAGTTAAAGCGAATTCATATAACTACGACGCCTGAAATATTAACATCGTTTCCACGGCAACGATTTGTTTTCTGACGTTAGCAATAACTCGCTTTTGTTAGCTACAGAAAACGTATAATAAATATAAAGTATTAATATTTATAATTTTATAACGCCAAAGCTTACCATTATATACAGCTTGTATTACTCGCATAAAATGTAGCTTTCTAAATTAGTTTACTGGCTTATCATGAAAGCGTAAAAAACAAACACACGCAGTTTCGCATTTATAAAATTAGTATAGATATCGCACATTTAAAAAACCCGGGAAGCTTTTTGAAATTCCATTAAATTTAACCGGGTTTTCTTTGAGACTTGTAGTAAACGGTATGTGTTCAAGCCTGTAATTTAATTGGCGAACGGTTTGCCAACAAACATTCGTTTTGTACGCTATAACACGAAACGAAGCCAAAAAATTTGCATAAAACCTTTGCCAATAAAAAATAAACTGGTTTTTTAATATTGCCAGAAAATTTAGCTCAATTTTATTTTTACTTAAATTAACAATTCGAAGTCTGTGTGACCATTTGGTCAAAGGATGGATATGTTAAAGAGGGAAATCGGAAAGTACCTACGTGACTATTCAGATCTGGTCACAAAACTGGATTCTGAAATGTGGTCATTAACGAAATTCAGCACAATTAACCATCAAAACAAACGAAAGATTACTATCTACATGAGGTTTAAAATACATACTTTTTTACATCAGCTTCGCACACTTGTCATCTTAGGGGATGCTGTATGGAGGGTATTTTTAAGGAAAAGAAGGACGAAGGTCTGGGAAGGAAAAAGGTATGAGGGGTGGGTCAGTGTGTCCAGGAGTGACGGACGTAAGATTTCATCTCTCCAACTGCGGTGCAAGGCGGTGGATCGAGAGAGTCTGGCCGGAGTGGTCAAAAGGCCACCTTCAATCATTCTCTCTTGTTCCGGCCCGGTACGCAGAATGTGGGCCGCAAAACCTCACCCCATGAATCCGGACACTTCTGTTAAGTTACCAAAAGTAGCGAACCACTATTGAGGAGGTGCTGGTTATTCAATAAATGGTTCCTGGGGCGGCGGTTCCCATACATTCCTCCCAAATTGGAAAATATTTAAGCTCAGGCAACGCCAGCTAGTCAGTGATAAAAATCTATTTGCTGACAAGGATCGCTTGCAAATTCAAGGAATATCTTCCCATTGATTCGGTAAAAAAACTTCACTCTGACGGATTACATACAATTGGGCAGGAATATTTTTCTAGACAAAGCGCCTGCTCCATTAGTAAGACTATTTTGACACCTGGTCCAAATCTCTTACAGTGTTCCTCCCGTGTTATTTTTCAGTAGTGGGTCCGACCTTAAATCTCGCGAACAGATTGTATGAATCCCTCGGTTGTGTTGACACAAGTTAGTGTTCGCCTTGGCTTAAGGCTGCCATTTGTAGGGGTTGCGTAACATTGCTACGTAGCTTATTTTACAAAGGGAGGTACATATATAACCATTGCACAGTGGTTCCATGTCCCCAAAATGTTGATGTCCTAATTATAAAAACCTTACTAAACATCGTGAAAATTTTATTAAATCAATAAACTACGGTGTATGTGAAAATATTACTCTTCAAAAAATGACAAACAAATTTTCATGGAACAATATACCGGTAGGCGTTGCTTATCCGTCGAAGTATATCTGTCGAAGAGGATAGTTGTATAAAGTTGTTTTATTAATAATTTCTCAACGAATTTCGAAATCTTTCCAAAGTAATTTTAATGTCTTATATATTTTTGAAGACGGTTTAGAAAAAATATACAATTTCCTTTTAAGATTTTCATATTTGAAATGCACTTAAGTATTTAAAAATTGCAGTATTTTAAGCTTCAAACACGAAAAAAGTTGAAAAAAAAAAGCTTACCGTAAACATTTTCTGTTGAATGCCACGGTTCTTACGGATGAAACTCGAAAATTTCGCTAAAGTTTGGTAACCGGTTTATGATTGCATCATCTAAGAGCCATTCTACGACGGTCTACGAAGTAGTGTGTATGGTTTTGTATTATTTTATTTTATTTCAGGTCCCTATTACAAAAAAGTGCTTCTTTACGAGGATGCACTTGTTTCACATTTGGCTAACAAATGCATGAAGTGGTGGAGAAAAGACTTGCCAAGTTGTACACGCGGTGACTGGAACCTTTTCCGACATTGAAAATATCGACATTACTGACTTGCAAAATCGTATTACTTGATATGCAAGAGGTTTGTTGCGCAATGGAAGAAGTGTACCCTGGTGAAAACGATACTAATGACAATAATTCAGATCATAGTGTTATTATAATGAGTATTTTTAATAAGAGTAATTAGTTAAATAAATCAATTGTAAATGCTAGTAATTATGCATAAATACAAATAGAAAATTAGTTACTTGAGTAATTAAGGTGAGAATCACATTGCATAATATACACATGTTATCAGCATTTGCAAACCTTTCAAATTATTTAAACTCTTTGCAAAATCAATTACAATCAATATAACCCACCTTACCTAGGTTTGATTTATGAATAAAGTCATGTATAAGACCATTTAAAATCATATCAAAGCCATGTAGGTAGATATATACAGCTAAAAAACTAGTTTTTTTCCCTGAAGTCCAGTTATATTTATCAAAACAAATTATCAGCAGAAATGGTCCTAGTTAACAGTCGCACAATCGGTTAAGTAAGCTGACTGTAGGTTAGGTCAGGTTAGGTTTGGTTAGGAAACTCGTTCTTGAGTTAACAGCTCGGCTGTGGAACGATATGCTGGCCTGTGTTTCCTCCCTCCTACAACATGGGTCTCTTCAAGACCCATGTTCACTATTTCCTCTCCTCAAAAACACCCTCCACACAGCATCTCCAAAGATGACATAGGCATTGAGGAAAATTATTTTCCTCAGGGTCTCCTGTGTGGAGTTAATGTAAAAAAAGGTTAGGCTAGGATATGCAGTCTGCTGGATGATTTTGCCAATATAATTAAATTTTACTTGTTTCTAATAATATAATAATATTTTTAAAAATATTTTTTGTTGATTTATAACACGTTATCACGTCAAAAATATTTTTGTCGATTTATAACACGTTATCACGTCAAAAATATTTTTGTTGATTTATAACACGTTATAACGTCAAAAATATTTTTGTTGATTTATAACACGTTATCACGTCAAAAATATTTTTGTTGATTTATAACACGTTATCACGTCAAAAATATTTTTGTCAATTTATAACACGTTATCACGTCAAAAATATTTTTGTCGATTTATAACACGTTATCACGTCAAAAAATTTTTTGTTGATTTATAACACGTTATCACGTCAAAAATATTTTTGACGTGATTTATAACACGTTATCACGTCAAAAATATTTTTGTTGATTTATAACACGTTATCACGTCAAAAAAAAATTTGTTGATTTATAACACGTTATCAAGTCAAAAATATTTTTGACGTGATTTATAACACGTTATCACGTCAAAAATATTTTTGTTGATTTATAACACGTTATCACGTCAAAAATATTTTTGTTGATTTATAACACGTTATCACGCCAAAAATATTTTTGTCGATTTATAAGACGTTATCACGTCAAAAATATTTTTGTCGTGATAGCGTCTTCTAAATCGATGAACGCCGGCTGCACTCGCAAAAAAGCATGACTCATTGTCACGTTCCGCCCGAGCCGTGCGTGCAAGCGAGAGCGCGGAACAAGCGGTCGGCCTAAGCATTCGGCTTGTGCTATCTTCCACTCCATCGTTATTATATGACGTTATCACGTAAAATTATCTTCCGTAAACCGACTTTAAAGACAATCAATTTTTTTTTACCTTTACTGCAATGCAGAGTTTGAATATTTATTTTGTTCCCTTAGAACGATAGTGAAGGTGTCCAATTCTCAACTCCATAATACGGCGGGATAATAATTGGGTGGTATTATATTTTTCAAGCTCTCGAGCACGCTCGTCTTATCGTCGGTCGCCCTCCACATTTGAGTTTATTGGCGAGATATTCGAGAGGGTACCAACACCCGCAGTTCAGAATTGGGTCACTTAAAAAGTGGACTAGAATTGGGTTGCCACTACATTGAAATGTCAATCGGTAGATAGAGTGAAATGTGAATTTAGCTGAAAATTAACACGGTTAATGTAGATCAAACTAACCTAACCTAATCTTGCCTAACCTTTCCTAACCTAACAATCATGGCGTACTGTACAGTGCCCGCAGATACTTTAATAGTGCACAACTGCTAACCCTGTACAAATCGCAAGTGCGCCCCATAGTTGAATTTGGCAGCCACCTCTGGTCTGGAGCCCCAAAATACCTAAAAAAAACCCTCGACTCTGAGCATAAACGGGCGGTCCATTTGATAGATTCTCCTACCTGCTGTCCCTGTTCTACCCGTTTTACAATGGAAGATGCTCTGAGGAACTAGCGTCATTGATCCCCTCGGCACCGGTGCATAGTCGGGAAACACGCCAAACACGCGCCCAACATGTGTACACGGTCGAAATCAGTCACATGAGAACGGGTCATTTCTGCAACTCATTCTTGAGTTCAACAGCTCGGCTGTGGAACGATTTTCCGGCCTCTGTGTTTCCTCTCTCCTACAACATGGGTCTCTTCAAGACTCACCAACCCCTCCCCAAAAACACCCTCCACACAGCCTCCTGTGTGAAGATAATGTAGAAAAACAAAATAGCGTTTTACCGTAGGTATTTGCACACACTACATGCTTCATTTACATTCATGCATCATCTCGCAAATACTAGTAATCTCTTAAATACTACTTATTCCGATTATCGACAAAACGCGAGTCGATCGACTTGATCGTGTTGTCTTCTTAAGATGTCCCCGGTTTCTTTTGCCATTAATTTTTTGGTCATTTATTATATTTTCCATACAGTCCTTTCTATGTGCATCCATGACCTGAACTTGATACGATCCATTCTTGCGCAGATACTGACTTTTCAATGATCGTAATCGAAAGAGAAACACGCCTAAAACATTTGTGTAAAAACAGAAAAGGGCGTGGGTGGGAAGGCGTGTCAGTTTTCGAACCCTAAACTCGCCTATTGCGACGATTCCTGTATCAATTTCGGGTCGGTATTAAAGTTTGGCGTAGACTTTACTACTCTTAAATCTTTCCGAATCTCCAAATTTGAAACAAAATTTATTTTTTCAATTCAATTTTTTATAATTTCAAAAACATAACATTTTTTTAAAACTTTTTAATGCGTTTTTAAATAAATTTATAAATGTGAATTACATGTATTATTATACATAAAGTAGTTATTAATTGGAATACTGTTAGCAATAGAGCCTGCTATCTAAAGGGTTCCATGCCAACTGAGAATAAAGTCAGCTCAACGTCTCTTTGAAAAAGTCATTAAAAGCTATGAAATTTTTTTTTTAAAGTAGCCCATAACCCCAACCTAACGTAACCTATTTAACCAATTTTTTTCATCACTCTTAATGACTTTTCTGAAGTGGTTCTGAGTTGGTTTCATTCTGAGTTGTCCGGTCACCCATTTAAAGGCAGCTTCATTACTGCTAAATATGTCGATTTCCGAATTGATCCTTTTCAACACTCTCTCCTGCTCTCTCCACCGGATTTACCATTGATATATTAGTTAGTCCTGCAGGCTGGGAGATAGAACAGTCAACACGGTCGGTGATAGAGATAAACATCGGGAATGAATGTTCTCCATGACAGCCGAGCTTTCAAACCTTTCACGGATAACTCTAAAAAAATGTGTGGTAAAGTGTGCACATCCCTTCTGACCCAAAGATGATTCATTTCAAGCATACCCAAAAGAAAGTCAGTAGAATAGAGCCACGGGTAATATCCACACTCCTTCGTCTAGAGAAATCTCAGAAGTTTCTCCAATATGATGGAATACTTTACCTGGCGTGGACTCCAAATTACCGACCCACTTTCAAGTGCTAAGGAATTGAATAAAGTTATGAGAACCAAAATATCTGTAAAATTCCTTACAGTGCGTAGAGCAAAACCCAACATTCTCAATGAAGTGCTACAATACATGTCATTATGAGATATATTTTATTTGATTGATTCTCATATTAACAACAAGCTGTGTATTGCAGATTAATTTAATTTAACCTCAACACAGGCTTGTCCTAGTGAGGTTGCAAATTGTTTTGTAAACATTTTTTCCTGCAATGTAGAGAAACGATAAATAAATAAAATAAATTAATAAACTAGCAGTAAAAAACCCGCTCTGCAGGTTTTCGCTGCTAGGCCCTGCGAGTGGCTTTTGGTTCGGCTTCGCCCAGTTTGTGTTTGTGACCACTTAATAAATCCAATAGGAACTGGTTTAAAAAATAGTCAGTTTCTCAGATCCACTGTCATTCATTGATAGTTACCGGGATAAAGTAACCGAGATAGGCAATGACGTCACATGTAATATACAGAGCTGCTTGATACAACTGAGTATTAACGTCAATCTTTCCATATTCGGAGGGAAACTGCTAGTTCACTAAATTGTAGTACTTTTACTTACCTGGGGCACGTCCACACTAACCTGCCGACGGAAGTGGCAACATTTTGTGACGAATTTTTTAATTTAAAACCGTAGCTTCCTTTGAAATTCCACGTTCACAGATGTTATTTGTGGCGCGCAGCGTAAGGCATGACGTCAGACATGCCATCGAAGGCGGGTTCTAAAATTCAACCACGCAGTCGGAAGGCTATTATTACTGTTTGATACCGTCAATCACTCCATATCCGGAGAGGAGAAATACTCAAAATTACAAATCCGTATTACTTATACCTGCCAATTACAGGTCCTCAAGCGATCTGTTAACGAAAGTGTTAACATAAGTGGCGCCATCCTCTGGCATTATTGGCCACTTGCTTTAATTCGGTTCTATTAAAAAAGTAATATTTTAACAAACTTCAAGTACGAAAACGGTCTTGCGTACGGCGCGGCATCAGAGTTGCCATATTAGCCAGATTCTTAAATTTCAACCGTACAGTCTCTGGTCTATTAACATGTTTGATAATTAAAGAATTATGTTTACATTAAATATACGACGTAACTAAATATTGCTACAGTATTATGCAAAAATATGTATAATATTTTTGGCAAATGCGATTTTGAATATTTGATAAATATTTCTTCAGTAGATTATTATATACTGCCCCGAAGAACCTACGATTGTAGCGAAACCCGCTCAGCATTAAGAAGATATATATAAAATGAAGGTGGTGTTTACTAAGTTACTGTTTTATTTTAAAAAAGAAAATATTTTGTTCGTGTTACAGTCATTTTTCATCCTAAGGACTTGAAAATACAAAATGCAATCATTCCATGTAAAGAGGGCAATTTTAGGCCCTTTAGGATTTAATACTGCAAAGAAATTAAAGCATTTTTATAATTATTACACTAGACCTACTCCTTGGGCAGCAATGTACCTGTGCTATGCATTTACATGACATAAAAATATTTGAAATAATTGTTTGAAAATATGATCTTTCTGACAATACTAATTTTTATCATTAAAAAAATATAAAAAGCCCCCTTATTAAAGTGGCTGGTAAACTATTTGATTTATATGAAACCAATTTATTTATTATGTATTTAATCATTTTAATTATTCATTATATGTAATTTATTGAGCAAATCCAGAGTATAGGCTTGACGACAGTAGGTATATTCCCAGAAAAACTTTGGAGAGATACGAGAAGAATTGGAGAAGATTGAATACGAGGGGTGAATTTTAAAGAAGTATTGAAAGATGCGCAGATGAACCGGAAGAAACGTGGGAAGAATTCAAAACACGTATTATGATAAAATAAATTCAAGATTTTTAATAAAATATTATATTTAGCTGTACAATTATGTACCTCATACACAATAATAATTATTTATAATGAACATCTTAAGACACTGGGCGGCGTTTTGTCTACACAAAGGATTATGACACTACTGCAATATTTTTTTAATATAATATAGATATCGTGTCAATAGCGTGTTGGTACGTCTTGCTTCTTTTGATAAGTAACTTGTTGGAGGAAGACCATCCGCTCATGGAGAAACCGAAAACTGGTTGGCAATTCAATTCACAGCGTAACGAAAAATTAATTTGTCAATTACCAACATTAAAATATGATAACAATTTATCAAGCTCCTGAACAAGATCGATATTTTCCTGGTCTGACGTATCGCAAATTACTCGAAAACTTGACAGGTCCTGAAGCGCTACTACGCCAACCTGTCAAATGGCAACTGAAACGCGTCGCCCTTGAAAACTGGTATTTAACAAATTTCTTCTGTGAGGACCGTCAATTAAATTCGCAAGTTCTTTTCGTGTGAATAACGATCGAGTTGCCGACCGGTTTTTTTCCAATTTCTCCATGAATGGTGAATGAGTGGTCTTAAAGACCCTCCAAAAATCGATAAAATTGCCTGGTTTGAACGCAATCAACAGACATTCAGTGTACAAACTAGATAACGTTTAAAAAAAAACAAAACGTACTGTCAAGGAAGATTTTATTTTTTTTTACGTTAGCTCCACACAGGAGGCCCTGAAGAAAATCATTCCTCTGAGGGCCTATGTCATCTTTGGGGACGCTGTGTGGAAAGTCTTTTTAGGAAAAGAAGGAGAGGAAGTTCTGAGAAGGAAAAAGGTGTTAGGGGTGGTAGGAATCTGGGGGTCAGTGTGTCCACGAAGTGTCAGTGACGGACGTAAGAATACATCCTTTCTGCGGAGGTGCAAGGCGATGTTCCAACAGAGTACGGCTGGAGAAGTCAAAGGGACTTCCTCAGCCATTCTATCTATCTGGCCTGCCATGCAGCTGGTGGGCAGACGCATCCGCCGCCAAAATGGACAAAACTCACCCCATGAACCCGGGCACTCTTAATACAGTTCGTAAAAAATCTTAAGTTTTGGAGGAGAAAAATGAGAAACTCGATTTTGATGATTTTCTTTAGGTATTATCAGCCTAGGTCCAGTTGTCCCTTTCGCTGAGGATTCGGGAGAGTAAGAGCAACGGCGACAACAACAGTTTGGCAAAAAACTGTTAAAATTACTGTTAAAATTTTTCTGCGACCGGATTTCCTCTTAATAATAAAATTTGCCTAATATAGCTGACTTTACTCAATAAATACGTAAACACACATTAGAATTTGATTTGAATGGAAATCAATGTCGTCATTGACTGCCTTTTTTAGTTCTAACCTATTTAGCACGCGCCCTGTCACTCTTACCCTCACCTGACGTCATATATTGCCATCACCTTTAAATTTCGTAACGACGAAACATAGTTTCGAATCGGAAAATTAATGCCCGACTGGCCAGACTTTTTTTCACAAATACGCATTGTAATCTTCTTTATTCCATGACTGTTAGGTATCTAATCTTGTTTACAATTTAAAAAAAAAAATAAACATGTTAAATTGGTTAATTTTTTAATAACTTACTCTGCCTTCGAGATTTTCCTTTTACGAAATATCGATTCGTAAACAGAAGTTTTCAATTTGGAAGGCGAGTATGGGTACCACCCCGGGAACCATTTATTGGATAACCAAAACCTCTGCCATAGGTCACCCCAAGTGGTTCGCTACGTTTGGTGACTTAGCATTTATGCCCGGGTTCATGGAGGTTTGACCGGATTTTGGCAGCGGATGCGACTGCCCACCAGTTGCATGGCAGGCCAGATCGGGAGAGAATGGTTGATGGAGTCCCTAGACTTCTCCAGCCGTATTCTTTCGGAACACCGCAGTGGGAGGGATGGATTCATACGTCCTTCACACTTGGACACACTGACCCCTAGATTACTATCCACCCCTAATTTTTTTTCTTTCTTTTCTTTCCAAAAAGACCCTTCACACCGCATCCCCAAAGATGATATAATCCCTGAGGGGATTTATTTTTCTCAAGGCCTCTTGTGTGGAGCTAATGTAAAAAAAATATGAATTTTCTAAAGCTTAGATCATAGATAATTGAAAAAGCTAACACAGAAAAATGCACATTATACTATTATTATATCGGGTGTTTTTTTTAGAGGTATACAAATTTAAAATGAAAAAAAAACGCATTAAAATAATGTTAATGTCTATGATATTGGCTTTATTTAATAGATCATTTTATGCCATTATTGTTTAAATACGATTTTGGGCATATGAGCGCCCACGGCTGGCTCGAATGAAGCGCAATCGTGAAGTCCAATTTTCGCCAACTTTATCAAGGAACTGGGTCCATATAATGGCAACATGGCGAATTTTGACTTCCAAATTGTCCAACGTCTGTTTATCAGCATAGACTAGTGATTTCACATACCCCAAAGAAAGTAATCTAATGGTGTGAGATCACACGATCGTGAAGGCCAGTTCACAGGTCAACGTTACACAGGCCCGCAATAACTGCGTGAATCATTTGGTGAGCGCATAATTTCACGTAATAGACCTGTCAACAGGCCTTCACGATCGTGTGATCTCACACAATTAGTACTTTCTTTGGGGGTATGTGAAGTCACTAGTCTATGCTGATAAATCATAGACGTTGGACCATTTGGAAGTCAACATTTGCCATGTTGTTGCCGTTATATGGCACCAGTTCCTTGATAAAGTTGGCGAAAATTGGACTTCACGATTGCGCTTCATTCGAGCCAGCCGTGGGCACTCGTATGTCCAAAATCGTATTTAAACAATAATGGCATAAAATTATCTATTAAATAAAGCCAATATCATAGAAATTAACATTATTTTAATGCGTCTTTTTTCATTTTGAATTTATATACCTCTAAAAAAAACACCCTTTATATATAATATTATTATTTTTGATCATTATCAAAATTAGAAATCATTTTACATGTCAAAAATTCAGATAAGTGACAAAATATCTTTTTGTATTTCTTGGGCATTAACTATGTAACAATTTCTAGACATTTTGTTTTGGAAAGTTTTATTTTCTATGTACATTCATCAGGGATTTAAAAAAAAAATTGCTACCGGTTTCGACACATTCATTCACTAGCAAACTTAAAATTTAAACTTTAGTTAAATTTAAATTTGAAATTTAATGTAACAGATGTACATAGAAAATATAAATTTTCAAAACAAAATGACAAAATACCTACCTATTGATTAGTACACTTTCGTTAATATTATTACTTGTATCTTACAGTTCCGCAGAAAAATGCAGATTATTATAGTATCCAGAGATTTTTCACTTATCTACGAATAATAAATCAATAAATAGCCTTACTTTTTGGTCACTTTTTTAGGCCGTTACTGTAATTTGGCTTAGAAAAAACAATGTATGGGATCACTCGCACAAAGGAAGGTACATTAGACACTCGATTTATAATCAACGCTTTTTATAACTAAAAAATCTTATAAACTTGACCGAATGATTGATCACCGATCACCTTGACTAAAGCGAACCACTAAGTACGATATAAGGCTAGAAATGATATTTCTGCAACGCATTAGTTTTTTTTATTACGCTTGTAAATTTAATTTCATGTAATTTCATTACATGTTCGCTAACGTACCTACAATAAAACAGCACTGAGAAGTAAATTACTAAGAATTATCACCAGTGGTGAACCGGTATACTAGTAATGCAATTCAAAATAATTGCCAATTAAAAACTTTAAAAATATTTTACGGGTGTTAAGGGACGTACTTTAATAATAATCATAACCAGCGATTTCTGGCACTATTTCGTGTACAAAAAGTAAATGAAATTTTGGTCTCCGGTGACTGGACACTGGTCACTCAGTCAAGTAACAATCCAACCACCCATTCCGACCCTAACGTCTAATGCCTACTAATTTTTGATGTTTTTTAATTTAAAAATAATCTAAACTGAGATGCGTGTGTAGGGGAAATTCGCCAATAAGAACTCTTGATTATGCGGGTCAAATATATTTACAAGTAACGTTATATTTTATAATAAACTTAATACAACATTAAAATCGTAACAAATAGAGGGCGACACGAGAGTGAATTTAAACCAGCGAACTGAGCGGATGCGGGAACCGGAATGAATTTGCAATATCATGCACTGGACTGGAGAGCGACTCTCAGCGATACCAGTCGGTAAAATTTAACGTTAGTAATGTTTTAAGGTTGTTTAGACACAATAAATACAAAAAAATTATAAAATTTCACAGGAAATCAACATTTCTTTTTTTACTCCAAATATTGTCTTCCAGCCTTATAAAAAGTCCCCAATTTCCGGACAGTCTAAAGCAGTTGGGTCTCTTGAACGGTATTCACGTTAAAAAAAAATCAAGTGCAGATCACACGCGGTAGAAATGAAACCTTCGCCCACACAATCTCAACCAATAGAAGCCTTGAAAAGTAAGCTCATAATCAAAACGGCCGATGCGGTAAGGTTTCATTCTACCTCATTCTCTCGCAGGCTAAATCCTATAGATGTATGTGTTTGTCTCATTTTAGTGTCGTTTCCGTTTCATCCGAATTTCAAATCACAACAGTGCTAGAGAAGTTTCACTTCAAAAATATAGTTCGGCTCTGCTTATTACCAATGAAACATGCAATTACCGACCACTACTGCTTCTGTATAGAAATAATTAGATTTAAGATTTTATGTTCACATTACCTGTCACCGTCATAATTGTCAATCAAATTGTAACCATAACATTAGCATTCAATCACGCTGCTATAATTATTGTAAAATTGGTTACAAACAATTATAATCCCTATTCAAACACAGAGAACTAATTTTGTGGCACCGTTTTAATTAAAAATTAATTAATATTTAATTATTAAAATTTTTTAAATAAAATTAACCTTTTTTATTGCTTACGAAACAAGTTGCTTTTTTCAACTTTCTCTTATATATTTGTTCTCTAAACTTTATGTCCGGGTTAAATCTTCCCCACAGGAAAAACTTAACCCTTCCACACACTTTTCTACAAATGATCATCTAGTCAATCCAGGCTACCTTGCACTGTATAAGTATAATAAATACAAAACAATTCAAGAACAACATGCCAACCTACCAGAGACCAAATGGGAAAATAATTCACCGACTCCAGATATTTTCATATCAGAGGGTTCGGCTCGATAGAACTCCTAACTGGACCGATAAATCCTACTGATCCCTCAATATAAATATTTAAAAAAATCTTTCGTAATCCTACATGTATTTAATATGACTGACTTTTGCATTTTTATATATAAATTCTTTGACAAATCTAATAAGCCTAAATTTTGAATGAGAGAGCTAGGTATAACGCCAGTAGCCGAAATAACAAATGGTAATATTTTTATAGTCCGAGAATGATAAATTCTTTTAATCTCATTTCCTAAATCTGTATATTTTCTAATTCTTCCAGAAACAGATTTTTGAATATTACAGGAATTTGGAATAAATTTTTTTTTAAATTTTTTGATTTATTAAAAATAAGTATTATTTTAGGATAGGGCGTTGGGGGAAACATTCGACATTAAATTGAACAATTCCTTATACAATCAAACAATGTGCAAGAAGAAATGTTTTTTTTTTTCCAAAAATTTAATGAATTCACGTTACTTAATACACCCATTTATAAAGTTACCGATTCCATTGGTAATCCGAATTTATATGTACAACTTTTTCCATATAATAAAGAATAATACCCAGGACATGTTTCGTAATCCAAATCGGACCTAAACATTTATTACGAAACGGTGTTTCACTTTCACCATATATTCGATTTTAGGCTAGTTAAGAGAAACAAAAGTATGAGCTAAATTCGCTAAAATCTAAATTTAAAAATTAATAAGTCAGTTGCGACATCTTGGTTTTCATTTAAAATTTAAAAGTTAATGGAAGGCATTTCTAATGCGTATTAAACTGCTTAACACTCCCGTTTCAAAGAGGGGTAATAGACTTACCCCTAAAGAAAGTTTTGTGTGAATTTAAAGTTGTTTTTTCATCACATCTCTATAATTAAGGTAATCTATCAAATTCCAACGAAATGACTCCCCCCCCCCTGCTCAATTAATTAACCAATCAATTTTAAAAAATCCTCATCGCGAATATTCTGCGAGTGCAGTCATACTAGATTATTACACTGGAAAGGGCAACAGTAATATTACACATATACCTCACAAGAGTTCCAACTTCTCCTGTCTGGAGCCAGTGAGACTATGGCATTCCCAATTGGGGTGTGTTGTGAGGCCGAGGGTAGTGAGAGGGGGGGGGGGGTATGAGATGTGGAAGACGAAGGTGAGGAACTATCTGGCTATTCAGATCTGGTCACCAAACACAGCTAAAGCCATTTCAAGCAACGTTTCAATTCTGAATGGTAGTCTTATACACCAGGGCAATACTGAGAGTATATTTCACTCTGGAACGTGCCGCAAATATACTAAATATTATTTTAAATGAATAAACTGTGAAATAACACAAAATAATCAAATAAAATTTGTTTGCCACGCCGGGATTTGATCCGGCGACCTTCGGATTGTAAGTCAAGAGCCTTACCGCTGGACTATGCCGGCCGTCGAAGCTATTGGGCGAAGATGGACAGTGTCCATTTAAAACAGTAGGTAGTAACTATATCTGAGATTTAAAAGAAATGAAAGGGTTAAAATGAGTATTATGCTTCACGATCGCTCCCCGATATATAGTGGACCCTAGTAATCCCCTTTCAGGTCGCACGTGATTTTTACCTTCACGGTACATAAAGATTAAGGGCATTTAAGGTTTATTGTGATTTTGGGATGAAGGAATAATTTTCAAAGTATAACACTCTGATACTTGATAACAGGGTATAATGGAGATAGGAAAACCATGCATATGTATTATCCTTTATAAACCTTTAGTTGTTTCGCTTTCATGCCGTCTCTATCACGCAAGACTTCGTCTCCACCTATTCAATATCTATGTTAGGTTAGTTTAGGCTATGCTTATTGAAACTGAAATGATGCCGATGGAGATATTTCGTGCCCTCATCATTAAATGAATTGATTAGGGATTGACTGATTGATGCGTCTGACCTTAAATACTACAAATACACTATTTTCAATTTGGGTGGCGGGTATGGGTACCACCCCTCCGGGAACCATTTATTGGACAACAAACACCCCTGCCATAGGTCACCCCAAGTGGTTCGCTACGTTTGGTGACTTAGCAGGGTTGCACGGGTTCATCAGATCTAGGTCTTGGCGGCCAATGCCTTTGCCCACCTAATGCGCGGCGGGCCAGACCGGTAGGGATCGGTTTGAAGCAGACCTAAGCTCAACATCTCCAGCCAGACTCACGACCTATCGCCTTGAAGGATGTCGTGATCATACGTCCGTCACTCCTAGATTCCCTCAAAAGCCCCTCCTCACAGCATCACCAAAGATAACAGAGGCCCTGAGGATTCTTTTTCCTTAGGACCCCCTGTGTGGAGCTAATCTAAAAAAATATATGCTCGTAAATACTTAACTTATCGACTTGAGTGAATTACCAAATATCGTTTTAAAATACAATACAATTGGAAATTGACATTTTTATTATTACAAAAAACATTCAAGAATGGAATTAGATATAAGTATGTCATAATCGTTTGGTTGGTATTTTGCCACCACGAAATTAAGATACTATCAACGTGAAGGTAAATTCTAGATTATATCGATTACAATGACAAAAAGTTTACGCTATATTTGATAAAATGAACGATATCCGTTGTTTTCAATTATCATTTTATATTTTAGGCTTTTAGGAAAATAATTTCGGTTTTGTGTGTATTTATTAAAATCTTTTTACAGTGTTAAAGGATATCTGATTTAAATCAGAGTAAGTACAAAAATTAAACAGAGTACAAAAAATGGTATTTTTTATTATGAAAAATATTTTCTAGCGACCTAATATTACATTATCATTTAAGCCCCTCAGGCCTCGATCATATTTTATCAGAAGATCAAAATATTTCCGCTTTGCAACAAAAATCATATAAATGGAATATTTCTGAACGCATCCGAAAACTAGAAAATGTTTTTGAAAGGTGATAAAATACGCATTCAAATTTTACAATTCGATATAAACATATATTTTTTTAAATATAAAAATTTTGCATGCAAACATAAAAAGTTTTAAAAACGGTTCCCCTTACGTATTTATATCTAAAATTGCTGAAAACGCAAAAATATAAAAAGTGTTTTTTTTTTACAAATTCTAAACATCATTCTGACCCCACTTTCTTGTAGTTTCATGTAGATTTGCATTTTACTTCTTTTGTGGTTAATTTTGAAATTTGAATATATAACGTGGTATTTTCTCTTTCTAATACCGTTTAGACCACATTTCCGACTATGCTAGTAAGGGAGACACAACGACTTCTATGAGACCTCTATGAATTGTTCTGAAAAGCCAACAAATTAACCTGAGGGGTTAGGATTCAAGTTATATTATACTGCTGTGGATCTCCTTTGTACGACGAGCTTAAAGTTCCCGAGAGAACAAATAATAATAATTGAATAATTTGTATAGCGTCGTTTGTGTGAAGAATCATCTCAATATCTTTTACTGCAGATTGTAGCGAAACAACTCAATGTCTCAACTCGGTGACCGGACAACTCGGAATGAAACCAACTCAGAACCATCTCAGATAAGTCATTTAGAGTGATTAAAAAAAATTGTTTACGTAGATTACGTTATGTTAGGGTTAACGGCTAATTAAAAATTATTTTTTTCATAGCTTTTAATGACTTTTCAAGGAGGTGTTGAGTTGACTTTATTCTCAGTTGGCATGAAACCTCTCAACACGTACCATTACATTAAATTTTTTTTTTTTAAAATTGTCCTGTAAATGTATTGTTTCATTTGCGTAATTTTGTTGGTTTGCTACTAATTTAACTTTGTATAAAGGATTTATGACTTTTTTCCGCAATATAATATCATAAAGAAATTCAATTAAAAAGGTCGGTATTTCATAATTCCTAGCAAACATTTCTTAGTTTAATTGAATTGCTTTAAAAAACGGATAAGTACTTTGTCATTAAAAAACGGATAAGTAATAAATACTTGAGAGCTAGGTATAAAAACAAACAAAGAAATCTCCAAAACGTTGCATTCGCAACTTTAAAGAGGTTTTCGTGGAAACAATTGAAAACTAAAAGATAATTAGACCTTCCTATTACACAAGTAACTACTTGCATCATAATACCTTTAGTTGCGCAAAAATTAATGATTTCCCTAAAATACCAAAAACATTATTTCTTTTCTGATGAGTTGTTAATTAATTCTGCGAATAAAATCTAAAATGCACGTAATAACAAATTAATGTAAACAAACACTGCATCGTTATTGTACTGACCTGGTTTTAGTAAGATGGGCGCATTGTCTGGCGAAATGTCTGCATTCACTAATATAATATATAATTAGACCGACCGGGGTTAGATGATTATTAGAAGGCTATCAGATGTCTATTAGACGGAGTTTGGACCGGCACTCGCGAGTAGAGAGAGTCTGCCAGCACACTACTGGGGGAAAACTTAGGCCTCGACCAATTCGGCAAAGTGATTCTGGATTTATTATTTATCTAACAAAACACCGCATAGGCGGATGCGATAGCCCGATCTGCAGTGCAAACGAAATTCGCGTTGTTCTTCTGAGATATTTCTGCCATGATTTAATGCATATTAAGTAATGTTTTTTAGTGTTTTTAGATGGGGATTTTTTTTATGGTTGGTGTAGGTAAGGTTCGGGTAGTTTTTAGACCGCTTTTTAGATATTTTGAAGGTTAGGAACGAAAGCGGCACGTCCGCTCCGCCCGGGTTACGCCGCGCACTGAGCTTTGAGGGCGGGAGGCGAGAGGGGGTGGCGGCAGACCAGGGGGATGAGAGAAAAATCCTCCCTTCTCTCTCTCTGCTCTTACTCCGCACCCCCTCCCCCAACCCCCCTCGCAGAGAGAGCGAGCGGCAAAGTGTTGCCAATTGGATAAAAGAAAAACAAAACAATTTATTCTACTTTCAAATTATTATTATGTCATGTGCGACACTGACAAGTTACAAGGTCGATTTTAGCCACTGAAATTGCTTATTCATTTTCAGGGATCCTTTTTTTTTAATAATGATGATATATTACTTCAATATTTATATAAAAAAGACACTCCGAGGATTTAGGGCAGATTACCCACAGAATTAGTTTTAGTGCAATTAAGATAATCGAACTGTATTTACAAGTAGAAAACGTTAATTTGCACGGTAAAAATTATTGGTGAAATAAAACAATATATTTGTTCATAACCATGAAATTTATTTAATTTATTACGACCGACCGGTTTCACTGAACATAAGCATCTTCAGGGCATACAATTAAACTAATCAACAAATACATTGTGTGCGCTTGTATATGCATATAGAAAGAGACAAAATATAATATGGAATAAAGGAACAATGAAATAGCATGAAATTAAAATCTAACATGGTAAGAGAGAAAGAGACAGATGTCAAAACGTCAGCTTCAAGGTGATTAGGGGATAATGTGATTTTAATGAGTTCAAATTAAAATAAATTTCGTTGTTATTAAAAAAATAATTGTTTTATTTAATTTATATTTATGTGGTAGCTTTTTCGTTATTTGTTTTTGCGGTGTTACGCCGTGTAGCGCTACCTCCTTCTTTAGCCAACGTTTCGGACAGCGTTACAGTGTCCATCATCAAGGCAGATGTGATGGACACTGTAACGCTGTCCGATAGGCTAAAGAAAGAGGTAGCGCAACACGGCTTAAAACCCCAAAAACAAATAACGAAAATACTTTTGGCCGTGAGAATCTAAAAGCTTATCTCACAAAGTAGCTGTTTTCTACCAAAAAAAAAAAATTAATTAATAACCTGTTTTCTACTGAACGCCTAATCATGCATATAGTTTTAATTTAATATTAGATAGAAGTAACGCATTTTAATAAATACATTTTTTTTATAAATTTGAATAAAAATTTATTTAAAAATTAATTGGATTTTAGTTTATTGTTTAAAAACCAATATTTTTTGTAAGCAGTGCTTACTTCATCAGGGTTTACTTAAGGCGGCGCTTCCCGGCTCAAAGAGAAGAAGATGGAGAGATAAGTAATTTACGAATGTTGGGCAGAGCGCGCTAATATTTTAAGTGATAAAAATGAAGCGAAAATTGCGAAAATGCTTAATAGAACATGACTCGTTTAAAATAGAACAAAAATTTTGTGGAAGGTATTTTAAGTATCATTTAAAGAAAATATTAGAAATATAGAAATAGCCTTGTTTTTAATAATTTCCGGAGCATACTTTGCAATTATTTTCTCTGGGGGAATTTCATATAATTTGCGTTTCGGCGTGGAACGTATCGAGATATTATCTTCAAAAATAACATTTATTTTTTTAAGAGCTTAAAAACTTCAAATGTTTAAGGGAGATATGTAAGAAATCGGTCGAAATTCGGAGAGCGGCGGCTTAAGTTTTAAGTTAACCCTGATGAAGAAAGCATTGGTTTTGAATCATGTTGGTTTTTTCAACAATAAACATGGTTAAAACTAAGTATTCTATTAATTTGGAAATAAAGTGGTGTCACAAAATAAGTTGGCTGTATTTGAAGAAATAAATTGAATGGTCTTGTTTATTAAATAATAGAACTATTATTAGAGTTTTTAACTAAATTTAAACAGTGTTTGTGTTTAAAAGACAATAATTAATTAACTCCTGGACTTCTGGAATTTTTGACGGTCAAATTATCTCAATAATTTTATTGATCTCTGCCATTTCACTCTGATAGAGCTGCTCGAAGAAGAGGATTTTTGGATGATGGAGTCGACGTTCTTACTGAGTCTTTCCTTGAGATCAGCGACCCGATGCCTCACGAGGGAGTCGAAGCTGAGTGAATGCTGAGTGAATGCGGCTACTAACCAACATCCCTGAAGCGCTGCAGAAGCGCGGTAGCACAGAGAGCATTATTATGAAGAACTCGCAAATGGTTGCATATATTTATCTTATAAGCCAATATCAAATAACCTTTTTGAATATTCTACACAATGAAAATCACATTAAGCTTGAAATTCGGGTACAGATCGAATATATACAGATTTCCGTAAAGTAATCGCCGTATCTTTCTTACCAAACTTAAGGGGGTATTCTAGTCTAGAAGCATTAATTGTGGGTGTTTTTTCAGGTGTAATAAAAAAAAAACCGATTGCATTTTTACCAGCCATTACTTTACCAAATATTTAATAAACATTAAAGAATACATTAAAAAAAATCAAACGAAAAAATTAAAAATTATAAAAGTTACAGAGTGATGAAGTGGGGGGTCTCAAAGAAGTGGCGCGCCCTGGTTGACACGATTGCAATCCTCCTATTAATCAGAAGAAAAAAAAAACAAATGAATTCTTTATGCTGGATTAAGAATTAATTAATGCAATTTGGGAGGCGGGAATGGGTACCGCCACCCCGGGAACCTTTATTGGATAACCAACACCTCTGCCATAGGTCACCCCAAGTGGTTCGCTACGTTTGGTGATTTAGCAGGGGTGCCCGGGTTCATGGGGGGAGGTTTGTCTAGGCGGATGACCAGGACATACTGAACCCCAGATTCCTACCCACCCCTTAAACCCTTTTCCTTCCCAGAACTCTCCCTCCTCTTCCTTTCCTAAAAAAAACCCCTCCACACAGCATCCTCAAAGATGACGTAGGCCCTAAGGGAAATTATTTTTCTCAGGGCCTCCTGTGTGGAGCTCATGTAAAAAAAAAAAATCAAAAAAACGCTGGTATAGACCCGTACCTCGTAAAAGTAAAAATTTTTTTTTTTGCAAAATGGCGGCTGTCTGAAATAAAAATAATTCCTCAAAAATAAATACCTAATAAAAATTCGAGGTAGGTAGGTCTAACTAAATCTACGTGTTCGTTAGGTACATTAGGTACGTAGATGTATGTTTACAAAGTCATATAAAAGAATGGAAATATGGTACTTGTCGCTTCCGGGAAAATAAATGGGGAAAATAAAAAAAAAACCAATCTCACATTTAAAGTGTTATAGAGACAATTATGTGTGTCCAAGTACACCGGCGACAAATACAGTGCTGTCTGAATTCAAGGGATGAAATATCAACATGTCGCACATTCCATGGAACGTTGTTGTAGTTTTTTTTTATTTTTTAATTTTTAATTAAAATTAAATTTGATGGTTTTATTATCAAGTTCTGTAAGTATTTTAGTTACAGTTGTTTCGGTTTTCGAGACCATTTTCAAACTGTATTATAATTAAATTTATTATTATTATTGACATTATATCTTCCTCGGGCGTCCTCGACTTTTTACACCATTCACTTCCATGTCATACGTTCTCTCTACACTCCTTCCTTTGTTTACCACGTCTCATCGTACCACCTTATCTTACGCCTCATCCTACCACAAATAACAATAATATTTATATGTATATATATATTTTTTTTTCAAATTTTTTGATACATATAAAAGATATATAAAATAATAAAAATTATATAAAAAAGCTTAATACAATAAATGTACGACCAAAAAGATCCCTCAAAGTGCAATGCCTGTGCGTGGGTAAAATGTTAATTTTTTATTTTTTTATTTCTATGGTTAAAGTGAAGATTTTAAGTCTACATAAATTAGAGATTTAAAAAGATGCAATTAAAAATGCAATTAAACTTGCAATTAAAAACTATAACATAATAAGAGTCTGCTATTTGATTCATGTCTTCTTTGGTCGTCCCCGACTTTTTCATCCATTCACTTTATGTAGTATCATGAAGTAGACCACATTGTTAAATACTGTTAAAAAACTACAATATCTACTATCTACTACCATACGACGTTCTTAATTTTACCCCGTATCTCATTTCAGTGTTGAGATAATGCGTATTAAGGTAACAAACTTACACCGCGACCCTTTTCGTACAAAATTAATTTTGAATTTGAGCTCCAACCAAATGTAATAATTACTTTTTAAGAAAATATAAAAATTAAATACTAGAACCTACGACACATTTTATTAACCTTCGGATAAGACAAATCTGCTTTCTCAATACTCTTAAACAAGTACTAGTGATCCCAATCTATAAAGTAGGAGATAAAATGGAAATAACTAACTCCAGACCAACCGTCAATTAATTTGGGAGGCGGGTATGGGTACTGCCGCCTCGGGAACCATTTATTGGATAACCAACACCTCTGCCATAGGTCACCCCGAGTGGGTCACACCCGTTCTATTCACAATTTACATTAATGAACTTTGCAACATGAAAATGGATGGAAAAATAGTTAGTTTTGCATATAGTTCAATATAATTCAGTAGAGTTAAGTATAATTCAGACTGATATAATGTAGCGGAATAAGGAATCACGCGAGTGAGAACATTGTTAGACACAAACATACTGAGACTAAAATAGCCAAATAAAATTCGAACGTACAGTGAAAAGAGCACGACACAGCCAAAAAAAAAATATAATCACCATAAAAATACACGAATGCATAACCCCAATATCTGCAATTGCCCTGCTCAATGTAGAAAAACCAAATCAAATAAAACATCTAGTAATCATAATTAACCATAACCTCAGATGGACACATATCAAACAAATCAAAAATCCCCAAAACAATACACAATTTTCTAAACATAGAAGACTATACAAACTAAAACAAATAAAAAAATATTTTGCACTTTGTCAATCCATAGCAGAAAATGAAATCATTGTTTGGAGAGGAGCAACTAATTCAGCTGGAAAAACTAATTCAGGGAAGTGCAACTAATTCAGTTGGTGCAATTTCAGGGAGGAGAAAAACCTAATAAAGGTAATACACTCCAAGAATGGAAGATGAAATGGCTTTAGTCGTGTTTAATGACCAGATCTGGATAGACAGGAGCTTTCTTATCTTCCTTTTTCACATTTTTCACCTCTCCAAAATCTTCAGCCTCAAACATACCCAAATTGGTGTTGACATAGTTTCACTGGCTTCAGACGGGAGTCCAGTATAGTATTCACATAAAAGAATACTTAAAAATCATAGACAGACTTACACAAACCAAATATTCAACATGTTTGACGTACTAAATATATGACAAATATACTTGAAAACACAACTAAACAAGAGGTTTTGAAAAAAAAAAGAAATTTCAACGAACACCAAAAATCGTTAATAGACCAGTTAGAAAAGCGTACGAAAAGTAACACAAAATCTCCAGGCAATAAAAACCATTAAACAATCTTTCACTCGATTAAAAAAATGAGGAAAAAAAACATTTCAGATACAAAATTAAAATATGGCAACACCTCTGCCATAGATCACCCCGAGTGATCCGCTATATTTGGTAATTTAGCAGGGGTGCTTGGGTTCACCGGGTGAGATGTGCGGTGAATGCTCCTTCTCACCAGTTGCTGGATTCATACTGCCGTCCACACTGATCCCAGATTCCAACCCTTCTCTCATCCTTTTTCCCTTCGCAGAACAACCTCTCCTTTCTTACCATAAAAAAACATACAGACGCCAGACGTCTAACGACAGACCCGGAGGGAAATAATTTTACAATAATTTAATTTAATAATTTAAAAATTTTTTAAAACAATTAATATTAACATTAAACCGTCTTTATAAATGCCCCTAAAAGTGAAAAAACAATAGTTGTACCAAAAATTGAAAGTTTCAAGGATCAAATATTATAAACAATGAGCGATATAATGGACCTTTATAAAAAAAAACACTAACAAAAAGATGACAATAAAATATTTTTGAACGTTAAAAAAAATAATTTAAGACCTGGTCAAGAGCGTAGAATTCTGCCGTAGTTACATGGATGATTTCGAAAATCAATTTGAAAAACGAATGAACACCAAAATTGAAGAACCAAAAAAAAAAGAAATACATAATCTCAGATTGTCTAAACCACTTCTAAAAGAACTCACCAGAAACATCTCTTAAAATAACAAGGAATCGCGGTGAAGAAAAATGATGACAAATAAGAACCTGTTGAATTGCTGATGTCAACCCTAGACTGCAGCGACTGTTACAAAATTTTATGATGATCTACTCTAATAATCTGGCCAAATAAATTATATTATTAAGTAGGAATGTAATGGAATCAGTGCAAACAATACACAGGATATTGTAAACCTGTTTTCGGACTTCTTCAAAAATGTATATAATGAAGAAACCTCTGATGATAAAATACCTGAGTAAATATTTAATAAGACCACACATTTAACAAATTACTAAATTGCACAAAAGTGGTGCGAACAGAAACTACTTTCCTTAGACACTGATAAATCCGCTGGCCCCGACAACATTCCACCAATATTCCTCAAAAAATGCACAAATACATTATCCAAACCACTGACATTACTTTTTATCCGTCCCTTGGACATTTTCCAGACCACTGAAAGTCTAGCTTCATTACACCGATCTACAAAAAAGGAGACGACACTGACATAACCAATTATCATCCCATTTGTATACAGTCAGCGCTGCCAAAGCTTTTTGAATCACTTGTCCTTGATGAAATCTATGCAAAATTAAAAAAAATTATTAATCCAAAACAACACGATTTTATCAAAGGAAGATCTGCCGCAACTAACTAGATCACAATACAATATTTTGCAGAAAATAAACAAGTCGACTGCATATATGCAGACTTTTCGAAGGCATCCGACAAAGTTTCCCATAAACTACTAATCCAAAAACTATTTGCTCTTGGAATAAGGGAAAACATGCTAAAATGGTTAAGTAGCTATTTATTAAATCGTAAACAGTTTGTTAAAATAAAATCTTGGATGTCGAAAGTTTTCCGGGCCACTAGTGGCCTAACGCAAGGTAGTTTTGTTTCTTGGCCCGGTTTTGTTTCTCATTTTCATTAATGATACAACCAATTGCTTCAACCATGTCGAGTTTTTGCTCTTTGCAGATGACATCAAGCTTTACAAGAAAATAACTGATATAAATCATTGCCATATACTACAGTCAAATAACAGTAAGTTTAAAGATTGGTGCATTCAAAATAATTTATTTTTAAATGTAGAAAAGTGCAAAGCCTAGACTTTTTCCAGAAATAAAAATCCGGTTTTATTCGAATATTCCGTCAACAATACAGCTTTAGAAAGAGTTGCAGAAATGAGAGATCTTGGAATTATTTTAAATGATGTGACGATACACCCTGCCTACGTGCACCAAATCGTGATAAATCTACCCCTGGCTACGCTGTATCAAATGTGTTGAGATTCTGCTCCTCGTAGCTATAATTTTCGTAGCTTTCTATCATGATGTACCTAGCCTATCATTTAGGGTATTTCTAGTCTAACTTTAAGTCATTCGCACTTTTTGCGAAGACCTCTTCTCTCTAACCTATTTTTCACACTTCTACCTTACTCTGAGCTAATCTAACCCTATTGTTCGCAATCCCTGTGATAATTTCACACAGTAATCAAGATTTTTGAATTTTTGTTTACATTATCTCCGTATCCTGCGTTGTGTAATTTTTTGTTTTAGGATTTACACCCATACGCGTAATAAAACGCATACAAATGTAAAGAGTATAATGTATGGTTTTGTGGTAACTTCGGTTCTTTTAGAGTAAGAGTGAAAGAATTCTATATTGATTGATTTAAATATCTTCTAACGCGTTTGATAAACTAACCCTGTCTTAGATTCTGCCTATACCTGATATTCGTTTTGTTTATTTCCTCCCTAGCACAGCTTTATTTAAAATACAAATAAAAGAGAATAACAGTTAACAATTTATAACATACATTTCATGAAAAAGTATTTACTGTACCTGCGTGATATGACCTAATTCTAGGTCTCAGTTTTTCACCTGAAGTCTGCAAATCTCCACCTAGCATGAGTTTTATTTTCATGGTTAGTAAACACTAGATTGTTTGGGGAAGGGATGTGTGTAGGGATTGGAACAAGGGTAAAAAAAATAGTTTTCTGTAAAGGTTGGCTCCTCCACTAACCAAATAGATTCTGGTGACCGACTTCCGAAAAGGCCTTTGTCAATGCACGGCTACACATACCTAAAGACCGGATTTTACCCTCTTCTGCGGGGTTCCTTGCTTCGATAGGAGCTTTACGTACCAGAAATAAGTACCAGGTCTTCCATCGTATCCCAGAACTATCCCAACCTCCTCACCTCCAGGTAGTTTAACTCGACTGATTCTAGAAGGGGTATTTCATTGCATCCCTTATCACGACTCTACTCGCGTTGAATGTGGTGTGCGACTGTTTTTGTCGTATCCATCTCCCACGTGATCCGACAGAATCGCACTCCTGCCACCTCTTAGACCTGCTGCGATTGCGCCAAGGGAGCGTTCCAGTTGGCTCGCATCAAATCGAAGGTCGACAAGACTACGATATGCAAATAACCTAGAGTCTTAAGCGCCGCGCCAGCGTATTCCTCGCATACGTCTCCTTCTACCTCCGCATGCCCTCCCTCTTGGCAATACCGTCACAGGGCTTAAGTTTCCCTCGGAAAAGCTGTGGAATTTTCCGAGCGACCCATAATTGCATACAATAATCCCGAAGTCTACTGCGTGGGTAAAATTTTTGGATTTGGACTGTATGTCTTCATTCACTACCAGTGCTTTTTAATGTGGTCACTGAGTCCACGTGTTTCGGTATGAAAGGATAGGGGATACCTATCCTATTAGGTAGGTATAAATGGAAAAGTGAGTTTTTGGTTTGGCTTTATTTTTATTGAGGAAGCCCTCCTCATGAAGTAGTAGGTATCCACCTAGATAACTAGAAGGCAACGTTATTTACAAAGTTCTAATTTCAATTTTGATAAATTTAATTTTTTAATTTAAGATTTTCAGACCATAATTGATAAACGTCCCTAGATTTTATGCTTGGGTTTATTGCTTTAAAATTGCACATATTAATTTTCACATATCAACTGAAAGTCTATCGCAAAACTATAATACACTTGTCCCCAAACACGCTGCTCCCCAACTCGTTCTAAATAAACAAAGTAAAAGAATGTCGATGTTTTGTTTATAATAAGCCATGTGATTGCTGGATGTCCTACTGCCCTAGAATACGTGATTTTCTAAAAGATTCTTAGATCAATCCGATTAAGGAACAAATTATTTAAGTTCAAATATGAAAGTTAAATAGTTCTGTGTATATACTCATCGTTGCAAATTCGAAGGCCGAAGTTAACAAACTAAGTCATGTTATGTCTGATGGGATTGACCTAATTTCTTGATCATGCTGTTATTAAAATTGTTAGTTACCGACATGCTCTGTTCGCAAATTTTTATAAATAAGTGTGACTGCTTGCTCTGCATTATCTCCAAGAACCTGTAAATAGTTTATTGATAAAAAAACTTACCAAAATTCTGCAAATTTCCCTTTTGGTGTTTAAAAATTTTAATCGCATTCTTTAATATTAGATTTTTTTGATAAAAAAAATAATCGATACTATAAAAAATCTTTTACTTGTATATTTTAGACTATGTCTAAAACCTTCTCCCTGCTAGAATTGGATTTAAAAAAAACGATTCTATTTAAATTTTCACTTGGGTATTATTAGATTATGTTAAAACCTCTGATTTTCTCCTAGCATTGATTTATTATCATCACTCATAATCAACTCGGTATTTAATTTGTAATGAAACTTTGACCATCTTATTAAATCACTATCGCTTTGGAGCAATTCGTTATTATTATTTATTTATTTCACTGATGTTATTTTATTCGTTTTAAAACCAAGTTTTAATTGTTTAATATCTCGTTAATACTTTAAAATTTATTTCAGCCGGACTTCTTAGTCGTAATCAAAACTTTATTTTAGATATAAAATTCTAAATTTTATTATTATTATTTTCCTTTGTAAACTCATAGTGAAATTAAATTATTTTTCAATTATATGCCGCGTATCTATCTCATGATTATTATTCTCTCACAAATGTAAATTAAATTGTAGTAAATCGGATTTCTAAAGTTTTAATTATGTTATTATTATTCCGAAATCCTATTTATATTTTAAGACACAAAATTTTTATATGTTTAAAGACCACTCTTCAATTATCTTTAATTCGTACAGAAACATCGAATATAAATTCACTGGATTTTACACTTCGATTTAAGTTATAAAAAAAAGACAACGAATTGTTCACGATCAACCGTCCTCGCCGCCAATTCTTCCCTCACTGACGACAAGGGCCGGATTCTTCCTGTTCAAACTTGTTAAACGCCTTCTTATGTTTAAAATATTTTGAAATAAATCTTCATTAATTGAATTCTGTTTATATTAGAATTTTTACGTACTTGGTTGTAATTCAATTTTAATGGCCGCACTGTCAAATATAATCGGTTTTCTCTAAAGTAAACTTCTATGTCTGATGTGTTAAACCAAACATGTACTTACGCCTCAATTTTTTTTGTTTTGATTACACTAACGGCGCCCAAAGAGACTCTCCGTTTCCAAGACCCTCTGTTTCCAATGTCACTTATATAAACACTCCTCAGGGCCAATAAACATTCATTTCTTTGTCTTTGATTCTGTTTAAAATAAAGTTCGTTCAACTTTAATTCCTGTGGGAACGAAAATGAAGGTCACCCATCGTGATAAAAGTCCACGTGTCTCTTGTTTTGATTATTAGCCGTTACTGGATGTACCTATAATTTACACGATATTAGAAAAAAAACTTTGCAGGCCCTCTTGAACGTGAAAATGTTCTTTCCTCCCATAGCGTAGGTGTAGGTAGGCATTACGATTCATCACAGCCCCCCTATAGTTTTAAGTCCAGAGATATACACGCCTCCTAGTGTTAATCGATGGAATCAAAACTAACCATAGGTGATTTAATTTTCTTCGATTAATTTTATTCCTTCCTTTTTTTTCGAAATTGTTTTGCGCCCCTGCCTTTCGTTGTTCAATGCCGTAGAATTATGTTTGGTTTTGGTGTATATCATTTCTACTTTATTCTAATCTTTTTAACTTGAGTTGACTTGCTCATGTCAAAGGGTTTTTTTTTTTTTTCTACCCGTTGTCCTACCCCCTAAGATTCTTACTTCTGTTCCCTCCCCCCTATGATCCTTACTCCCATAACCACCCCCCTAAGACTCTACTTTCATAACTTCCCCCTCCCTAAGATTTTGCTTCCATATCCTCACCGGTATCTGAAATATTTATAAAGGAAAGCACATTGCAACCGGCTTTTAAAGGAAACTTTTCCGTTTCGTATTCAAATTCAAAATCGATCATTAAAGTTAAATGTAACCCCCCCCCCCATTAATAAAAATTTCGATTTGCAATTTGATAAAGTTGTCTGGACTTTAGGAATTGCATTCTTTTTTTTTTCTCTTCAGTTTATTTCCCCTACAAGAAACGGTAATATGGAGTGATGATACCGTTCATAATACATCCATTTATCAAACAATACGTGTTTAAATTTTGTTGTCATCAGCAATTTTAATTTAATAAGACATAATTATTTAGATAACGAAAGGTGAACTGTTTTTTTTTTCTCTCCTCCATTATCTACTCTTTATTGCAAACCGAAATTAAAAGGTTAAGTTTTAAATTTGTTCAGCCCGCATCCGTTTATCGATGTATTTAATACTGATTTTAAAACGTTCAAGTTTCAAAATCAATATTAAAACGTTCATTTAAGTCCGTCCCTGCATAATGTTAATACGGATAAAGGATTCACTTTTGTCATTATTTTATTATTACACGCGATGTAATACTTTATTCTATTCGTCTTTTGTTCTGTATTTTTATGTTGGCTTTTATTTTTATGTCACCGTTTTTTATGTAAGATCTATTCAAATTATTCATTCTTTAGACACAATAAACAATAATATACCCGATAGAACTCAATACGCCGTTGTTATGAATTAATGTAAACACGAATCAAATGTTTATTTTTAAAATTCTTCATTGAGACTTACCCAAACTAATCTTTCTCAAATAAATGAATTCATAACAATGTTTTGTCTATTCCGTAATAAAAATGTTCACACTTTACAATAATTCTCTTGCGACAGTGTTTATTTACGCTCAATGGTCCAATAATGTTTTGTTTACATTGAGAAGATAAAAACACTGTTTTTATCTCGTCAAAACTTTATCTAAGATAATTTTTCTTTCACGTTTCTGATTTATTGATTAACCACTTCAAACATTTATTTAAAGTTCACTGAAGAAATGTGTTGTTTATATTACCGCAATAACATGGATCTTTTGTTTATAATAATGCGCGGCCCTTCAAAATATGAGTCAAGCTAGTCTATGTTATGATTAAGATAACAAAATTTCAATCCTTCGGTTTAAGGCCCGTTTTTCATTATTCGTTTAGATTTTTTTCTTGTATTTGAACTTTTATTATTTGTTTTTATATTAAAATTATATATTTTTTTCCAAACTATTTTAATTAAAAGATGCGAGTTTTTGATTTATTTTTCCCCCTTGTTATATTTATAATGAAGTTGGTTTAATGGCTTATTAATCACTTATTTTTAATTTTATCATTATTATTATTATTATTTTTCTTTTTTTGAATTCTTTCAGCTTTTAAATCTTACTCTCCTGGTCACAAGCGCCAAATGTGACGATACACCCTGCCTACGTGCACCAAATCGTGATAAATCTACCCCTGGCTACGCTGTATCAAATGTGTTGAGATTCTGCTCCTCGTAGCTATAATTTTCGTAGCTTTCTATCATGATGTACCTAGCCTATCATTTAGGGTATTTCTAGTCTAACTTTAAGTCATTCGCACTTTTTGCGAAGACCTCTTCTCTCTAACCTATTTTTCACACTTCTACCTTACTCTGAGCTAATCTAACCCTATTGTTCGCAATCCCTGTGATAATTTCACACAGTAATCAAGATTTTTGAATTTTTGTTTACATTATCTCCGTATCCTGCGTTGTGTAATTTTTTGTTTTAGGATTTACACCCATACGCGTAATAAAACGCATACAAATGTAAAGAGTATAATGTATGGTTTTGTGGTAACTTCGGTTCTTTTAGAGTAAGAGTGAAAGAATTCTATATTGATTGATTTAAATATCTTCTAACGCGTTTGATAAACTAACCCTGTCTTAGATTCTGCCTATACCTGATATTCGTTTTGTTTATTTCCTCCCTAGCACAGCTTTATTTAAAATACAAATAAAAGAGAATAACAGTTAACAATTTATAACATACATTTCATGAAAAAGTATTTACTGTACCTGCGTGATATGACCTAATTCTAGGTCTCAGTTTTTCACCTGAAGTCTGCAAATCTCCACCTAGCATGAGTTTTATTTTCATGGTTAGTAAACACTAGATTGTTTGGGGAAGGGATGTGTGTAGGGATTGGAACAAGGGTAAAAAAAATAGATTTCTGCAAAGGTTGGCTCCTCCACTAACCAAATAGATTCTGGTGACCGACTTCCGAAAAGGCCTCTGTCAATGAACGGCTACACATACCTAAAGACCGGATTTTACCCTCTTCTGCGGGCTTCCTTGCTTCGATAGGAGCTTTACGTACCAGAGATAAGTACCAGGTCTTCCATCGTATCCCAGAACTATCCCAACCTCCTCACCTCCAGGTAGTTTAACTCGACTGATTCTAGAAGGGGTATTTCATTGCATCCCTTATCACGACTCTACTCGCGTTGAATGTGGTGTGCGACTGTTTTTGTCGTATCCATCTCCCACGTGATCCGACAGAATCGCACTCCTGCCACCTCTTAGACCTGCTGCGATTGCGCCAAGGGAGCGTTCCAGTTGGCTCGCATCAAATCGAAGGTCGACAAGACTATGATATACAAATAACCTAGTCTTAAGCGCCGCGCCAGCGTATTCCTCGCATACGTCTCCTTCTACCTCCGCATGCCCACCTTCTTGGCAATACCGTCACAGGGCTTAAGTTTCCCTCGGAAAAGCTGTGGAATTTTCCGAGCGACCCATAATTGCATACAATAATCCCGAAGTCTACTGCGTGGGTAAAATTTTTGGATTTGGACTGTATGTCTCCATTCACTACCAGTGCTTTTTAATGTGGTCACTGAGTCCACGTGTTTAGGTATGAAAGGATAGGGGATACCTATCCTATAAGGTAGGTATAAATGGAAAAGTGAGTTTTTGGTTTGGCTTTATTTTTATTGAGGAAGCCCCCCTCATGAAGTAGTAGGTATTCACCTAGATAACTAGAAAGACAATGTTATGCAAAAAGTTCTAATTTCAATTTTGATAAATTTAATTTTTAAATTTTAAATTTTCAGACCATAATTGATAAACTTGTCCCTTGATTTTATGCTTGTGGTCTATTGCTTTAAAATTGCACATATTAATTTTCACACATCAACTGAAAGTTCTTTGTCACAAACTATAACTAATTAACTTGTCCCCAAGCACGCTGCTGCCCAACTCGTTCTAAATAACAAAATAAAAGAATGTCAATGTTTTGTTTATAATAAACCGTGTGTTTGCTGGATGTCCTACTGCCCTAGAATACGTGATTTTTCTAAAAGATTCTTAGATCAATCCGATTACGGAACAAATTATTTAAGTTCAAATATGAAAGTTAAATAGTTCTGTGTATATACTCGTCGTTGCAAATTCGAAGGCCGAAGTTAACAAACTAAGTCATGTCTGATGGGATTGACCTGACTCCTTGGATAGATATTTATTTGTTGCTGTTATTAAAATTGTTAGTTACCGACATGCTCTGTTCGCAAATTTTATAAATAAGTGTGACTGCTTGCTCTGCATTATCTCCAAGAACCTGTAAATAGTTTAGTGATAAAAAAAACTTACCAAAATTCTGCAAATTACCCCTTTGGTGTTTAAAAAATTTTAATCGCATTCTTTAATATTAGATTTTTTTGATAAAAAAAAAATAATCGATACTATAAAAAATCTTTTACTTGTATATTTTAGACTATGTCTAAAACCTTCTCCCTGCTAGAATTGGATTAAAAAAAACGATTCTATTTAAATTTTCACTTGGGTATTATTAGATTATGTTAAAACCTCTGATTTTCTCCTAGCATTGATTTATTATAATCACTCATAATCAACTCGGTATTTAATTTGTAATGAAACTTTGACCATCTTATTAAATCACTATCGCTTTCGAGCAATTCGTTATTATTATTTATTTATTTCACTGACGTTATTTTATTTGTTTTAAAACCAAAGTTTTAATTGTTTAATATTTCGTTAATACTCTATAACTTATTTCAGCCGGACTTTAGTCGTAATCAAAACTTTATTTTAGAAATAAAATTCTAAATTTTATTATTATTATTTTCCTTTGTAAACTCATAGTGAAATTAAATTATTTTTCAATTATATGCCGCGTATCTATCTCATGATTATTATTCTCTCACAAATGTAAATTAAATTGTAGTAAATCGGATTTCTAAAGTTTTAATTATGTTATTATTATTCCGAAATCCTATTTATATTTTAAGACACAAAATTTTTATATGTTTAAAGACCACTCTTCAATTATCTTTAATTCGTACAGAAACATCGAATATAAATTCACTGGATTTTACACTTCGATTTAAGTTAAAAAAAAAAGACAACGAATTGTTCACGGTCAACCGTCCTCGCCGCCAATTATTCCCTCACTAACGACAAGGGCCGGATTATTTCCCTTCAAACTTGTTAAACGCCTTCTTATGTTTAAAATGTTTTGGAATCAATCTTCATTAATTGAATTCTTTTTATATTAGAATTTTTACGTACTTGGTTGTAATTCAATTTTAATGGCCGCACTGTCAAATATAATCGGTTTTCTCTAAAGTAAACTTTTATGTCTGATGTGTTAAACCAAACATGTACTTACGCCTTAATTTTTTTTGTTTTGATTACACTAACGGCGCCCAAAGAGACTCTCCGTTTCCAAGACACTCTGTTTCCAATGTCACTTATATAAACACTCCTCAGGGCCAATAAACATTCATTTCTTTGTCTTTGATTCTGTTTAAAATAAAGTTCGTTCAACTTTAATTCCCGTGGGAACGAAAATGAAGGTCACCCATCGTGATAAAAGTCCACGTGTCTCTTGTTTTGATTATTAGCAGTTACTGGATGTACCTATAATTTACACGATATTAGAAAAAAACTTTGCAGGCCCTCTTGAACGTGAAAATGTTCTTTCCTCCCATAGCGTAGGTGTAGGTAGGCATTACGATTCATCACAGCCCCCCTATAGTTTCAAGTCCAGAGATATACACGCCTCCTAGTGTTAATCGATGGAATTAAAACTAAACATAGGTGATTTAATTTTCTTCGATTATTTTTATTTTCTTCCTTTTTTTTTCGAAATTGTTTTGCGCCCCTGACTTCGTTATTCAATGCCGCAGAATTATGTTTGGTCTTGGTGTATATCATTTCTACTTTATTCTAATCTTTTTAACTTGAGTTGCCTTGCTCATGTCAAAGGGTTTTTTTTTTTCTACCCGTTGTCCTACCCCCCTAAGATTCTTACTTCTATTCCCTCCCCCCTATGATCCTTACTCCCATAACCACCCCCCTAAGACTCTACTTTCATAACTTTCCCCTCCCTAAGATTCTTCTTTCGTAACGCCCCCCCCCTAAGATTTTTTGTTTCCGTATCCTCTCCGGTATCTGAAATATTTATTATGGAAAACACATTGCAAATGGCTTTTAAAGGATACTTTTCCGTTTCATATTCAAATTCAAAATCAATCATTAAAGTTAAATGTAAACCCCCCCCCCCCCATGAATCAAAATTTCGAATCGCAATTTGATAAAATTGTTTAGACTTTAGGAATTGCATTTTTTTTCTCTTCAGTTTATTTCCCCTACAAGAAACGGTAAAATGGAGTGATGATACCGTTCATAATTCCATTTATCAAACAATACGTGTTTAAATTTTGTTGTCATCAGCAATTTTTTTTTTTTTAATAAGACATAATTATTTAGATAACGAAAGGTGAACCGTTTTTTTTTCTCTCCTCCATTATCTACTCTTTATTGCAAACCGAAATTGAAAGGTTAAGTTTTAAATTTGTTGAGCCCGCATCCGTTTATCGATGTATTTAATATTGATTTTTAAACGTTCAGTCCGTCCCTGCATAATGTTAATATGACAGTATCGAAAGGATTCACTTTTGTTATTGTTTTATTATTACGCGCGATGTAATACATTATTTTATTCGTCTTTTGTTCTGTATTTTTATGTTGACTTTTATTTTTATGTCGCCGTGTTTATGTAAGATTCATCCAAATTATTCATTCTTTAGACACAATAAACAATAATATACCCGATAGAACTCAATACGCCGTTGTTATGAATTATTGTAAACACGAATCAAATGTTTATTTTTAAAATTCTTCATTGAGACTTACCCAAACTAATCTCTCTCAAATAAATGAATTCATAACAATGTTTTGTCTATTCCGTAATAAAAATGTTCACACTTTACAATAATTCCCTTGCGACAGTGTTTATTTACGCTCAATGGTCCAATAATATTTTGTTTACATTGAGAAATAAAAACACTGTTTTTATCTCCTCAAAACTTTATCTAAGATAATTTTTCTTTCACGTTTCTGATTTATTGATTAACCACTTCAACGCTGTGTCGCGCCTACCCTCGTAGCTTTAATTTTCGTAGCTTTCTATCATGATTTATCTAGCCTGTCATTTAGGGTATTTCTAGTCTAACTTTAGGTCATTCGCACTTTTGTGAAGACCTCTTTCCCCAACCTATTTTTCAAACTTCTACATTACTCTGAGCTAATCTAACCCTATTGTTCGCAATCCCTGTGATAATTTCACACAGTAATCAAGATTTTTGAATTTTTTTTGTTTACATTATCTCCGTATCCTGCGTTGTGTAATTTTTTGTTTTAGGATTTACACCCATACGCGTAATAAAACGCATACAAATGTAAAGAGTATAATGTATGGTTTTGTGGTAACTTCGGTTCTTTTAGAGTAAGAGTGAAAGAATTCTATATTAATTGTTTTAAATATCTTCTAACACGTTTGATAAACTAATCCCGTCTTAGATTCTGCCTGTACCTGATATTCATTTTGTTTATTTCCTTCCTAAAACAGCTATATTTAAAATACAAATAAAAGAGAATAACAGTTAACAATTTATAACATACATTTCATGAAAAAGTATTTACTGTACCTGCGTGATATGACCTAATTCTAGGTCTCAGTTTTTCACCTGAAGTCTGCAAGCCTCCACCTAACATGAGTTTTATTTTCATGGTTAGTAAACACTAGATTGTTTGGGGAAGGGATGTGTGTAGGGATTGGGTCAAGGATAAAAAAAAATAGTTTTCTGTAAAGGTTGGCTCCTCCACTAACCAAATAGATTCTGGTGACCGACTTCCGAAAAGGCCTTTGTCAATGCACGGCTACACATACCTAAAGACCGGATTTTACCCTCTTCTGCGGGATTCCTTGCTTCGATAGGAGCTTTACGTACCAGAAATAAGTACCAGGTCTTCCATCGTATCCCAGAACTATCCCAACCTCCTCACCTCCAGGTAGTTTAACTCGACTGATTCTAGAAGGGGTATTTCATTGCATCCCTTATCACGACTCTACTCGCGTTGAATGTGGTGTGCGACTGTTTTTGTCGTATCCATCTCCCACGTGATCCGACAGAATCGCACTCCTGCCACCTCTTAGACCTGCTGCGATTGCGCCAAGGGAGCGTTCCAGTTGGCTCGCATCAAATCGAAGGTCGACAAGACTACGATATGCAAATAACCTAGAGTCTTAAGCGCCGCGCCAGCGTATTCCTCGCATACGTCTCCTTCTACCTCCGCATGCCCTCCCTCTTGGCAATACCGTCACAGGGCTTAAGTTTCCCTCGGAAAAGCTGTGGAATTTTCCGAGCGACCCATAATTGCATACAATAATCCCGAAGTCTACTGCGTGGGTAAAATTTTTGGATTTGGACTGTATGTCTTCATTCACTACCAGTGCTTTTTAATGTGGTCACTGAGTCCACGTGTTTCGGTATGAAAGGATAGGGGATACCTATCCTATTAGGTAGGTATAAATGGAAAAGTGAGTTTTTGGTTTGGCTTTATTTTTATTGAGGAAGCCCTCCTCATGAAGTAGTAGGTATCCACCTAGATAACTAGAAGGCAACGTTATTTACAAAGTTCTAATTTCAATTTTGATAAATTTAATTTTTTAATTTAAGATTTTCAGACCATAATTGATAAACGTCCCTAGATTTTATGCTTGGGTTTATTGCTTTAAAATTGCACATATTAATTTTCACATATCAACTGAAAGTCTATCGCAAAACTATAATACACTTGTCCCCAAACACGCTGCTCCCCAACTCGTTCTAAATAAACAAAGTAAAAGAATGTCGATGTTTTGTTTATAATAAGCCATGTGATTGCTGGATGTCCTACTGCCCTAGAATACGTGATTTTCTAAAAGATTCTTAGATCAATCCGATTAAGGAACAAATTATTTAAGTTCAAATATGAAAGTTAAATAGTTCTGTGTATATACTCATCGTTGCAAATTCGAAGGCCGAAGTTAACAAACTAAGTCATGTTATGTCTGATGGGATTGACCTAATTTCTTGATCATGCTGTTATTAAAATTGTTAGTTACCGACATGCTCTGTTCGCAAATTTTTATAAATAAGTGTGACTGCTTGCTCTGCATTATCTCCAAGAACCTGTAAATAGTTTATTGATAAAAAAACTTACCAAAATTCTGCAAATTTCCCTTTTGGTGTTTAAAAATTTTAATCGCATTCTTTAATATTAGATTTTTTTGATAAAAAAAATAATCGATACTATAAAAAATCTTTTACTTGTATATTTTAGACTATGTCTAAAACCTTCTCCCTGCTAGAATTGGATTTAAAAAAAACGATTCTATTTAAATTTTCACTTGGGTATTATTAGATTATGTTAAAACCTCTGATTTTCTCCTAGCATTGATTTATTATCATCACTCATAATCAACTCGGTATTTAATTTGTAATGAAACTTTGACCATCTTATTAAATCACTATCGCTTTGGAGCAATTCGTTATTATTATTTATTTATTTCACTGATGTTATTTTATTCGTTTTAAAACCAAGTTTTAATTGTTTAATATCTCGTTAATACTTTAAAATTTATTTCAGCCGGACTTCTTAGTCGTAATCAAAACTTTATTTTAGATATAAAATTCTAAATTTTATTATTATTATTTTCCTTTGTAAACTCATAGTGAAATTAAATTATTTTTCAATTATATGCCGCGTATCTATCTCATGATTATTATTCTCTCACAAATGTAAATTAAATTGTAGTAAATCGGATTTCTAAAGTTTTAATTATGTTATTATTATTCCGAAATCCTATTTATATTTTAAGACACAAAATTTTTATATGTTTAAAGACCACTCTTCAATTATCTTTAATTCGTACAGAAACATCGAATATAAATTCACTGGATTTTACACTTCGATTTAAGTTATAAAAAAAAGACAACGAATTGTTCACGATCAACCGTCCTCGCCGCCAATTCTTCCCTCACTGACGACAAGGGCCGGATTCTTCCTGTTCAAACTTGTTAAACGCCTTCTTATGTTTAAAATATTTTGAAATAAATCTTCATTAATTGAATTCTGTTTATATTAGAATTTTTACGTACTTGGTTGTAATTCAATTTTAATGGCCGCACTGTCAAATATAATCGGTTTTCTCTAAAGTAAACTTCTATGTCTGATGTGTTAAACCAAACATGTACTTACGCCTCAATTTTTTTTGTTTTGATTACACTAACGGCGCCCAAAGAGACTCTCCGTTTCCAAGACCCTCTGTTTCCAATGTCACTTATATAAACACTCCTCAGGGCCAATAAACATTCATTTCTTTGTCTTTGATTCTGTTTAAAATAAAGTTCGTTCAACTTTAATTCCTGTGGGAACGAAAATGAAGGTCACCCATCGTGATAAAAGTCCACGTGTCTCTTGTTTTGATTATTAGCCGTTACTGGATGTACCTATAATTTACACGATATTAGAAAAAAAACTTTGCAGGCCCTCTTGAACGTGAAAATGTTCTTTCCTCCCATAGCGTAGGTGTAGGTAGGCATTACGATTCATCACAATGAAAAACTATGTTTCGTCAATCATATCCATCAAATTGTAAACAAAGGTCTGAAAACACTAGGCTTCGTATTACGAACAACTAAAAATTTAAATTCCTTACAAGGCATCAAACTATTATCTCTAGTTAGAAGCCTAGTCGAATGTAAATCAGTAGTTTGGTCCCCAACATACGAAATTCACATTAATGACATTGAGCGAATACAATTTTTTTTTCTCAGTTTTATCAATTTGAAATTAAAAACCCCAGTAGAAGACTTAAAATACGATATCTAATTAAATACTCTAAAAATACATGCATTAGAAGACAGACGTAAAATAAACGATTTAACATTGTTAACTCCTGCAACTCATTAACTTACGAACAACCACAGTAACAACACGACAAAATACAATATTCTACAGCAGCACTCATAAGCGTTACTACGTTGCCCACTCTCCGATACAACTACTTCACACCATGGGAAACCAGCACTGGTTGATGTTGACATATTCAATATCAACTTGTTTTCATCAAGTTTTGTGGATCATCTAAAATATTTGTTTCAACACTCTTACTAAATTTAAACCTACAAAATAGCTGTATTTTTCTGTTTTTGTTTCTGTGTTAATATGATTTTTATCAAATGTTATTTTATTATTATTATTTCCTAAGTTTTCAAAGTATCTGTAAAATTAAAATTATACTACAAGTCATGTAAAAGCCCTCTGGACGTTAAATTAATAAAAATAATAAAATAAATATACAATTTTCATTAAATTAATCAAAAGACAACATCATCACAAAAAAGTAATTTTTACCCCTCAAGACCTTCAAATCAATCCTTTCACATTTAAGACATTCGAGCACGACCTGCAGATCAGTAAAAATCTGGTTGCCTGTTCGCATGGCAGCAGAGCATTCTGGTAGCTTGCAGGCTCAATAGGTCGCACTTTATGCAAACCCAATTTGCCACCTTTTTTACCAGATTTAATATCTCACAAAAAAAAAACACAAAAAACGTATCTGGAACCATTAACTGCTCCGTGCACTGCTCCTATTAAATAAAGCAGCCCTAGAATAAAATAAAATTGTGTAATTGAAAAATAATAAAAGACAGCCAACTTAAGGCAGCATTCTAGCCTAGAATTTTTTTTTCTTCATATTTCCAAAGTTTAAATGTTCAAAAATATCTCCTTAAAAGTATTTTTCCAAATTCGCATTATTTTATATATTATAAATATTTGAATGTCGCGGTTTAGACGGAATCAAACCAGAATCTAAATAGAACAAAATTTTAAATACGTTTTCTCAAAACTCCCTTTTTCGAGACGGTTGACACGACATCTCAAGTTCTACTCGACCAATTTACTTGAAATTTGGTGCGAGCCTTTTCTATACATTACTCTATCGCGCTAACTAAAATTATAACAAAATTTCAATTTTTACTATTTTTAAAACATTTGGAAAGTAAAAAAACTGTTAAAAAATGTATTTTTTTTATTTCAGGCAGCCGCCATTTTGCAAAATTTTTATTTTTTACTTTTCCTTATTTCGAGTCATAGCCGCATTTGTTTGGATTAAGAATTAACTTGTTTTTTTTTTTTTAGATGACTAGGAGGGTTGCAAATGTGTCAACCAGGGTGCGCCATTTTTTTGAGACCCCCCACTTCAACACCTTGTAACTTTTTGAATTATTAATTTTTTCGCTAGATTTTTTTTTTTTAAATATTTTTTAATGTTTAATAAATATTTGGCCAAGTAACGGCTGTTAAAAATATTGTTGGTTTTTATTTATTGCACTTGAAAAAACACCTGCAATTCGTGCTTCTAGACTAGAATACCCCCTTAAATGAACAAATCATGTGGAAAGGCTTGTAAGTGAACTTGGGCTTTTAACCCACATTTTAAACGTTTTAATAATATAATTGACATAAAAAATTAACTGGATGTATCGTGCGTAGGTGCAATCATCAGCATCTTTTCGAATAATTTGATAGGGGGATATTTATGACTACTATACCAAGCCACTAAAAACATCTATAAAATTGATACTAAAAAGAATGTTGCACAAAGATATTACCTACCCCTTCCCTTCAATTATATTAAGAAGCTGAACTCTTAGAAATGAGGGATCGGACTCCGAGTGCAGCAGAGACGGGAGATGAATAAAAAAGCGGTCAGTCGTTTATTGTAAAGCTACGTAGCGAAAGTCACTGTGGAGTGGAATGGCAGAGATATAAACAGTGATGCTCGGTTTTGAGATGTGATGAAAGCCACGAAGCTGCGGCGATAAAAACCACGGTTTTATCAGGTAGTTTTTTCAGTTGAGTTTACGCAAACTCAACTCATCCTTGGTCACATAAATTATCAGCTTACCATTCAATGGTCCATAGACTCGTTAACATTCCCTTAGACAATAAAGCATACTTAAAAGAAAAGGAAATTATTAAGACAATCGCGATCAATAACGGCTACAAAGCAATAACATTGAAAAAATAATAAAAAACAAGAAATACAAAAATAAAATTAATGTAATATATCCGGTAAATAACAAAAAATTAGAAAAATTTGCATGTCTCGAATTTCTCGGCCCAATATCTTTAAAAATTGCAAAAGACATTTAAAAATGTGGTTTAAATATAGCTTTCAGAACCAATAATAATATAGGAAAAAGCCTTAACAACTCAAAGCGTAAAAATCCTAAACTCATTGACGGTGGCATATATGAATTAAAATGTGACCACGCAGACTGTAATGCTACTTACATCGGACAAACAGGTAGAGCATTCTCAAGAACATATAGATTCAAAGAACATATACGATGTTATAATAATAAAAACACTTCTTCAAAATTCGCAGAACATCTCTTAGTGAATAATCACGTTCCACTCAAAAACAATAAGCCTAAACCATTACATATTGAAAGGAAGGGTCTTGAATTAAATTTGCTTGAACAATTAGAATCAATGAACGAAAAATGACCCCAATATAACGCTTATTAATAAAGTAAGGAAAATTATTTATTCCCCACTACTTAATATATTTACAAAACCTTAAAAATAGAATGCACTTGAATGAGTCGTAGCAATAACGTCACTATAAAACAATTAAGAAAACCTTAACACTTAGTTGGGGAAACAGATTCTGAAATTCCGAACCCTACATAATATACTCTCAATATTAGCGTATCAGCAAATTAGTTTAACCGGTAATAAATCAATGTAGATACCTTCGAAAATTAACATTTAAAATCCTATAAATAAGTCGCCCAACAGTCTCCACAGTTTGAAAATGGTCTTGAAAACCGAAACAGCTGTAAATAAAATACATACTAAAATACTTGCAGAACTTGATAATAAAACTATCAAATTTAATTTCAATTAAATATTAAAAAAAAAAAATTAAATAAAAACAAGTAATAAATTATTATCATCAAATCAACCTAAAGTTTTTCAGTTTTACAAAGTTCGCTTTTAAAAGAAAACTTTTTGTTTATTTAATTTCTGTGTAGAAATTCAGCTACGGGCAGAAAGATGGTGTGCGGCGAGGATTGTAGACCAAGAAAATTGAAAAATGACCACCATTTTGAAATATTGTTTAGGACTGTTCCATATGCTTTTTTAAATTGACGATAGATGTCGGGAAATTATTTTTCAACAATATTATTTTCTCAATAAATCGCCGAGAAGTCAGTGACATCTCTCGGCAACTACACAAGTCTGCGCTAGTCACAGATTCAAACCAAACAAGGATTTTCTTCCCACGGCCGGCTACTACATTTTCTTCGGTCATTGAAAGCTTTTGGATTTACTTCAGTATTTTGTCGTAAAAAAATAATAATACATATTTCGTCAATAATAATTTTAAAATCATGTTGCGGCGTCATTTTAAATTGAATGAAAATAACAAAATTCGTTTACATCCCTATTTTATTTTTTACTTTAATTCAGAATTATAATGCGTGTAAAATAGTGTTCTTGAACAAAAATAATCCCATATTGTTTTACGGCAATAAGATATTTTTTGTTCAAACAATAATGACAAATATTCCGAGAATAAAAAAACACAACTTACAACTTAAGTAACTAAATCATTATTTTTAATAAAAAAGAATCACTTTGTGAACATCACTTATTTAATCAAAATTATCAAAGAGTTTTAAAACCAATGGTTTCTTTGTCAGGATAAAATGAAAAATAACAAAATTAAAAAAAAAATGCTTGTTGCAAGCATTTTTTTAGCCGAAAATATTCGAATGCTTGAAAATCTAGCCAAATTATTTTCTTTGAAATTTCATCATATTTATATTAAGGTTAAACGCAACGTACGTTATAATCTACGCATTCACAGATGGCGCCAATAAAATTATTTTAGGTTTTAAACACTTTTGCAAGTTATGCTTTAAAATATTAAGAATAATTAATTGTTCGCGCCCGTACATACGCAATATGAATATGAATAAATAGTTTTGTCCATAAAAAAACTCAAATCTTTCAAGAGAGGCTGACAAATACAATATTGGATTGAATCACCGATGTAATTTTGTATTTGTCAGCCTCTCTTGAAAGATTTGAGTTTTTTTATTGACAAAATTATTTATTCATATTCATTTTGCGTATGTACGGGCGCGAACAATTAATTATTATTAATATCTTAAAGCATAACTTGCAAAAGTGTCTAAAACCTAAAATAATTTTATTGGCGCCATCTGTGAATGCGTAGATTATAACGTACGTTGCGTTTAACCTTAAGCCGCGGCATACCCCATTTCCACCGATTTATTACATATGTACATTAAACACTTTAAGTTTAAGGGGGTATTTCACCATCCTCGTCATAGATTATTCGTACGGTAACATACATTTTAAGTTAATTATACAGGATTTATGTATTTAAAAAGTCTGAGTTTGCTATTCGGAACTTGAACCTATGAATAATGGCTACGTATAGAATAAGTTAGCGAAGTTTTTTACCGGTTGCGGGTATTTATTTGTTTATTTATTAATATTCGTTATGTGTATGGATAAACTATGGGGAGGATGGTGAAATACCCCCTAAAGCTCTTAAAAAATATGCGTTATTCTTGAAGATAATAAATATCTACACATTCCCGCCACCGAAGTGGCGAAGTATGCTCCGAAAATTATTATAAACACGTTTCTTTCAGTTATTTTATAAATTAAGTGTATGAAAAAAATCACAGTGTTTCTTTAAATGCTATTTAAGACAACCCCCCGAGATTTTTGCTCTATTTTAAACGAGTCGTGTTTTATTTAACATTTTCACAATTTTCACTTGAATATTATCGATTTTTACATTAGCGCGCTCTCTCTATAATTTGTATTTTCATATCTCTCCATCTTCCTCTTTTTGAGCGAGTATACCGCGTCTTAAGTTACGCAGGTAATAGGGAAACAATTATACCGAGTCAGTGGAAATCTTCAAATTATCTTTAAACAAATATAGCATATTGTTACTGAGGCAGTTCAGTTATGTACAATAAATATATGCATTACAGCCCCAAACAAGGGCGTTAATTAATAAATAAATAAAATAACATTATAGTATTACTGGGGACGCAAATCAATCAAAATCCGTTCGGTCCGCGAGGTGCGGTGCGAACTTAACGAAAATAACAAACTGAAACTGCTCGACTGCTTTGGGAGGAGAGATTCGAGGGATATGCCAAAGACTTACCTCGCTTTGTCTTGTCCATCATAGGCTGTTGGTTCTCATTAAATGTCTCATGATTAGTTTAAACTTTAAACAATACACAGTATGCCTCACAAAGCGTTAAGCGGCGGTAACTCACGGCCAATTGGTAATAATACTACAGTCCTACCAATTCAGAAGTCTTTGGCGAAGGAAGCGGACAAAGGGTAGAAACTTGACAAAGCAACAAGCAGTTATGAAGCAATAGACAATTAGTTATTAAATTAAAAAATAATACAACATTGATTGATTGGCGCAAACAATTACTCTTTTTCAAAAATAAAACAAAGGAATTTTTAAACCATTTTAAAAAGTACGCCGAATGAGCAATTTTTAAAAATAACTTGCTAGGTTAATGTGGTCCATTTTTTCGAATTTTATTAGCTAATTTTGATAACTAATAAAAAAAGTTTACTCCTAAATCGTTGAAATGTTTTTATTTTCCAAAAGTGTAGGCAGTGTTGGTTTTTTTCGAACTGTGATCAATAGCCTAGTTATTCAGGGTTTTGTAATTGTATCGGACGTATTAAGTGTCTGAAAAATATCTAGATTCTATTGACTGTAAAATGCTTTATTTTACAAATAAATTGTCAGGGTGAGGTAGGCGAGCGCGAAGAGGGATTTTTGTTGCCACCGGGCGCTTTTACCGAATTCTCGGAATCCGACCCCGGTGGCAAATGGCTTTCACCGAATTCTACGAACCCTGGCACGGCAACGGCATAGCAATGGCTTAGCAATGGCAGGGTGCTACCTTGGCCACTGTAAATTCCGTCGCTAGTAAATAGGGCCTACTGGCCCTCCAAGGGCAGTTCTCTTACAACACTTACGCCGACAACATCTCTCTCTCTCCGCCCGCTCGACCTAGCTCTGACCTGCTTTCATTCGCCTCTTTTCTTTTCTGACCACCGCCTTACCCCTGGACCTCGGACATTCTCCGCTCTACGGACCAGTACGGCTACTTAGAAGGAACTACGAGCCCTTGAATCACCTTCAGACCAGCTCTCCAAGCGGGCAACCCTGAGACACTCTCCCGACATCTTCACGTATTCGTGTATCGGGACCTTCGTCCTTTCTAGGTACAGTAATAAACATTATAATCTTAGAATATGGAATTTCGTAGCTGTGTTATGTGCCATCCGCACAATACGATCTCTAATCACATTATGACACCTATTAGTGCACTTTCAGAATATCACTTTCAAGAATGCAACTCTCCATTAATGTGTAATTATTAATTGCAAGTCACTTTGCATTGTGACATCACATATCTGTGCATCTATTTACTAATGTACTATATTATGCCTTAAGCTTAATTACTAGTTTCTCCAATGTCACCAACATTAACTTTCAATTACTTATTTAGCATATATAAGCCAACACAATTGTATTATTCTTCAGATTATACTAGACATCAGTTCAAGACTAAATTCTAACTGTGAATATTGTATCTCCGGTATTACACTAAGTTTCCGATATAACTATTAAACTAATAAACTGTTCTCCACATCATAAATCTTCAAAGTGTTACTTCATTTAAAAATGGTACATAACAGCTGTGGAACTTAAAATACTAATCTAATACGTCGATTTTCACGGAATTCACAAAACTGCCAATATTTCGAACACTAACGACTTAGGATCTTCTTGTAATGTTCTGGATAATCAGGAGTTGGCCTTTCAATTGGCCAGTCAATCAAAAGATAACAACGACTTTTGGGACATCCTGTATAAATTAACACAATGACGACACAATGGGACAGCCTTTATAAATTAACACAAACGACGAAAAATCACCGAACAACCTTGAACGCTCTTATCTATGCTAATGTAGCAAAATGAGATCCTATTTGAGTAATATAATTTTGGAATGCCTAAGAAATATCCATACCTAATACTTATACTTTTTAATTATAAAATATATGAAAGTAACTTAAGATAAACTTGGAGTTTACAGTAAATGCATGGAAGTAATAGATCAAGATACCTAAATGAGAATTGTGTACCTAAGTAAAATAAGCTACAATTAACGCTATAATGTGTAAAACAGCAGAGAATAGAAAATAAAAGTAGTCGAGAACATGTGTAAATAACAAAGCAAACAATGTGATCTTGTAAATAATTAAATATTACAAAGATTTTTTTTTACATGAGCTCCACACAGGAGACCCTGAGAAAAATAATTTCCCTCTGAGTCCATGTCATCTTTGGGGATGCTGCGTGGAGGTTTTTTTTTAAGGAAAGGAGGTAGAGGAGAGTTCTGGGAAGGACAAGGGTAGGAGGTGTGGGTAGGAATCTGGGGTTCAGTGTGTCCTGGTCATCCACCTTCAAGACCCAGACAAACCTCACCCCATGAACCCGGGCACCCCTGCTAATTACCAAACGTAGTGAACCACTTGGGGTGACCTATGGCAGAGGTGTTGGTTATCCAATAAAGGTTACCGGGGCGGCGGTACTCATTCCCGCCTCCCAAATTGAAAGATAAAAATTATATAAACGTTTTCATATAATAAACGTAACTATCCTAACAAAATGAAGAGGTAGTTTGAATTTTTTTAATGGTAGGTATACATATAATAAATAAGTTATATTTCAAGTTGAGAAGATGTCTACATATTTCAGGAAATAAACCTTATTACCAATGAAACAATAATATTAAGAATATCTGAAAATAGCATCGCAAAATAGTACCATTCGTAGATGCGTTAAATACATTAAAAATGAATTCTATGAGATTGGACAAAAGCACGTGCACATTGCATATAACACGTGTATAAATATGACCCAAATCCACTTTGAACTGCCTCACGACTTCACCAGGGGTCAATGTGACCCTATCCCACTTGGGACACTTATCATTGGTCTTTAAATGAAATACAAAGCCCGTTGGCAAGCACGAGTAAGCCAGATATATTTTCCGAGTCCAATTTGCTATCCTGTCTCTAATTCAGTCATTCGTCATGCTTTGAATGGTCAAGTGTTTCACCTGTCTTTATGGCAGTGTTACAATCATACATTCAAATTGATCAAAACATATAATTACTAATTACACCTTTGTGTATAAATAATATCAGGTCGAGGTATGTGTTTACATCTAGGTTAAAAGCTACGCAAGTGTCACGAGATATATTAATAAAAATAGCAACACTGGCTATACGTTGTAAGACTATTTTCATTGAATTGAATTTCATTGAATTGAACTATCTCTCCGGTGCCTTACCAACATTAATACATCTGTAGGTAAGTGTGATTGAAAAAAAATCTATTTTCAAATTCAGCTTTACATTCATCAAATGTTGGCGTTTCACAGGGACCAGTTCTGGTTCCACCATCGTTTTTGATGCAAATTAACGATAATTTGTCCAACCTAATACATATTCGACAGTACAGTCCATGATAGCTTTAATTGTCAACCCCATTCGCGGAATTTTATAAGGTTATATGAAGTGGAGAGGAAGGTTTATAAATAGCTAGTCACTACACCAAAATGTAATACTGATTGTACTCGTAAAATGACATTTTAAAATATGGACAGATTTGTCAACACATGCCGTATCAATTCAAGTTACTTATATACCTATGTATATAGGTTACCTATATGTATAAGACTTTTTTGTGTTTTGTACAAATGAAAATATTTTTGCAGTGCGTAGCATGGATTTCTAAAATTATCTGCATCCCAATTGTCAACCACATTCCGAAATCGATTTTAGAGTCAAAACTAAAAACAGGATCTTTAAAAAATGTTTTTCTTCCACAGAATAAAATGAAGTTTATTATTGTTTTGGCCAGCTTTTTGGCTGTGGTCGCAGGGTCTACGGTCAACTTCAACCAAAAACATGTAGCAGGTAAATAAATCAATATATTTATAAGTGTGTATAATCAATGAAAGACTAATTGCGAACTATTGATTGTAAACTATATGCCTCTGCTGCATTGACTACTGACATTGAAACTAGTTCAACTCAACAGACAATAACTCCCAGGGCCGGCACTGAGCCAAATGGCGCCTGGCACAAGTAAAAACCTCTAGGGCACTGTGTTAGGTCTTAGGTTATTATTGATTATCAGTGGTGTGGGTTCTTGCTTCTTTCGGAGCGAACTGCTCCAATTGCACCTGCACCAGCGCCGGCCGTGATGCGTATTTCCAAACCCTATACAGGTTCAGTCGCGGTACATTTTCAATATTAAAACTTTAATATTAAGATATAAAATTATTAATTTCTAAATTACACATTGGAAAGATTATTTTATCTCGATTGTAGAAATTTTTTTGTTTTTGCAAAGTGATTAAAAATAACCAAAGAGGTGTATTTACAATATATGGGAAAAATATCGAAATTTAAATATTTAGAAATAAAATTATTAATTTCTAATACACACATTGGAATGATTATTTTATTTTAATTTTAGAAAAAAAAATTTTTGCAAAGTGATAAAAAATAACCAATATAGATGTGTATTTAAAATGTAAAATGTCGCTATTGCGACTGAACCGGTATAGGGTTTGGAAATACGCGGCCCTGATAATCCCGCAATACATTCAGAACATTATAAATATAATTGTTAAACACCTAAGGGATTTAAAAGTTTTTGACAAAAATATGATCATCTCAATTCTTATCAATCTAATTTCATATTGCTTCTGATGATAGCGTTTTTCTCACTGCCATAGAAATGCTTCCTACAGAGGTTTAGTTTTGCATTCTGCATTGTTTTTGTTGGACAAAAACAATTTTTTGTTGTTTGCACCAATACAATGACAACGGTTTTGCCTCTTCCTCACCTTTTTTTTTTTTAAATATGTTTATTCAGTTTTAATTTTAGAATATTTTATTTTACAAATCTTACGAAACTGATCAATCAGTTTGATTGTAAGAAATCTCCTATTGCCGGTATCCTACGGGGATCGGTTTGTTGTCCGACTTTGTTTTTGTTGCACATCTTATGACCTTTGTCATTCGTTGTTTTGCGGAAATCAGTGCAGCCCATGAAAGTTTCTAAAGAGCCCAGACGCGCCAACGGCTTGGAAGGATTTGGACCAAAAAATCAATGGCCACCTCGAGAGAGTCTTGGAGTAAAGAAAACTTCCATATTTTTAAAGATTTTGTGCTAGGTACTCCGAAAGCATGTTTCCAAACTTAATAAGTACTTCCTGACAACTAACCTCCCGCCTTGCTTTTCCAAACTCCGGTGAATAAACTCTTTTGTTTTCAAATTTCTATAGGACCTTTCCATAAAACCCAATTTTTTGATATAGGTATCTTAAATCTTTCCATGATTTAGAGCTTAAGATTAATTAGTGCTATCTACCAATATCTTGTCTGTCCTGTCTAAACATCAGTGAATAAGCTATTATGTTTTGTTTCCATGTCCCGTTCAAAAAAGGACAGGCAGTGAAGTCTTATGAGGTGGAGCTCCGTGCCCTGGTGGAGAAGTTTCGGGGCCTTATGGAGGTGGGGAGCGAGGAACTGGGCACACCAATCTTGGACCCCCTGCAGATAGAGAAATTCTTGGTGCACTTGGAGATTCCTGACTTGGCCAAGTAAGTATTCCTCTTCTTTAATCGTTGCCTCATTAGTAAGGATTGTGATTCCCACTCCAAATTCACTGGTGAACAAGTCTGTTCCACTTTTTGCAACATGGAGGGCCGCAGGCAACGGTGGCGTTCCGGACTTAGGCGATATTTGATCACAATAATTTCTATAGCGCCGTTTTCGTGCGAAGATCACCTCAAGTGCGCTAGATTATTTTTTTTCAGTAAAAAGAAAATTACATTTTTACTTATTTGACTAGAAATAACTAAATACATTAAACTAACGTAAATATACATATATTTCATTAGATATTTGTAAAAAGCATTAACTTTGTGGCTCGCCATAATTTACTATTAGACCACTTTTATAAAGTGGTCTAAAACAAATTTATGTGTTTTTATTGTATACATATATTTCATTACTTTGTTAATCTATATACATAAATCAAAATTTACTTGGGGATTAGAGATAGATTAGTGTGTTGCTAGTGTTTGGTGTATTGCTATATTAAGCAAAGGAATTGTATGAAACTTTCAAAATATCTTCTTAAAACCCCCAGAAAATTTTTGGATTATTTCAACCACATTTCGACAATACATCTAAAAAGTTTTTCAATCATCAAAAAAAAATATTAATAAACTGTCAACAATGATCAGAAATCAATGTGAATCAGAATTCAATTTTCAAAACTTACATTTCAATTAATGAATTAATTTGAAGTACTTACATAATAATTTGAATCGAATCAAGAATTATAGGTATTTTAAATAGGTACCAAATTTGATTGATTGTTCTTATAATATTTCATTTTTCTTATATATAATATGCAAAAATGAATATTTGTAAAATATAAAAAAATATAATTTGACTTAAAAAAATTGTAATAGGTAACACGCGAGCGGTTTGAAAAGTGAATTTACTGGGAATGAATATATGTAAAGCGGGAGGGGGGTTGGCCGGAGAGGGGAGAGGGAAGGCGGGGAGGTGTAAAGGGAACGTGGGAGGGGAAGGGGACACGGGGGGGGGGGGATGGGGACGCACGGTAAAGGAATTTAATAATAATATTTATTTTAGGAAATAAATTATTAAAAGTAATGAAAAAATACATTAAAAATTTCAAATAGGTTACTTTAGCTTAAGTAGGACTATTTAAAAAAAATCCTAACTTTTAATGACTTTTCAAAGGGATATTGAAATTTCGTGATTCTGAGTTGACATGGAACTGAAAAAACACATGTTTTTAGGTTTTCACGGCCAAAAAGTATTTTTGTTATTGTTTTTGGGGTGTTATGCCGTGTTTCGCTACCTCCTTCTTTAGCCAACGTTTCGGACAGCGTTACAGTGTCCATCATCAGGGTCATCTGCCCTGATGATGGACACTGTAACGCTGTCCGAAACGTTGGCTAAAGAAGGAGGTAGCGAAACACGGCATAACACCCCAAAAACAATAACAAAAATGAAAAAACACATGTTTTTTAATTTCACTAAGACAAATATACATTCAAAATTTCTATAAATGATCTCTATTTTTCTTTGTTATGCGTCTAAAATATTTTTGCAAATGCATCTACGTTACAAATAAATCGTTGGGTTGAGTTGAAAACCTCATAAGCACTATTCTAACTAAACTAACCATCACGCCGTTTCCGCAGGGGTAGGCAGAGAGGACAGACCGCCAAACAACTCGATCTTGACACACACTCTTTGCCTCACTCACATCCATACATCGTCTCATATATACTCTTCTGTTATTCTGACTTCTGTCATGGCCCGACTCAAGTAACTGATTTACGAATTACTTGTTTATAAAGTCCGAGTTTACTATTCGGTAAATACGCATAGTGGCTATGTATCGAATAAATTAGCAGAGTTTTCTACCTAAAGCAAGTATTTATTTATTTGGACGGATTTTACTTTGTCTCTTGGTTGAAAAGAAAACCATTTTCAAATAAATTCTGAATTCCTTCACCTTGTTCGAAAAAAAATAACTGCTAAGGGGGCCCGGTGGTCTAGTACCCATATTTTCGACGAGAGTTTAGGATTTTTTTTTAAATGAAAAAGTGAACAATGCCATTCAAACTTAATAGATATATTAAATGATTTTAATAGTATACAAAAATATTGTTATTAAAAAAAAAAAATTCAAAGTAGTTAAGGAACTGCGCTGAAGTTACCATCCTCATAAATACGAACCTTGGTGGTGGGCCCAGTTTTGGCTCTTTCACTTATCCATGAACACAAACAAAAAAAATATTTATGAATAGTATGAGTGTAGTTATATCAGGAACTAGAATAAAAAAATAAATAAAAAAAATTGACAAAATTGCGCATTGCTGAAATTTAAATACAGAAAACATACTGTTTTTTCCTTATATTTTGTATGTTAAAAATAACAGTAAAATTTGAGACGAATCGGCCTAGTAGTTTTTTTTTGCCTCATACCATGCAGAAAAAAGTAGTTTTTAAATAAATGAGTTTGAAGTTTCGCCCGGCCCTTTTACCTGCTTCTGCGCTGACCTGCTAAATGGGCTGTAGAACTTTAAATATCATCAATACCATTACAAAAAATTACAGTATATTTCTAAAGGATTGTACTTTCGAAATATTGAACAAAAAAAATATTATTTCTAGACTACCGGGTCCCCTTAATAGTAAATTAACGATGGAGATTGTAGATGAAATAATATTCACAATTAACATTTGTTTGCAGGATACAGATAGACCTCACTGACACTCTGCTCGACGGTCTGAGAGACTTCGTGATCCGGGATATATCCTTCACCCTTCTTCAGCTCAGGATAGACTTTAATTTGACCTTTCCACTGATGAAGTGCACAGCCAGTATGTATTATAAATTTATTCCGTGTTCGGTTATTAATCAAGGACCCTACCCAAAAGACCACCTTGGACCGTTCACTTTATTATTATGCAAAAATTACGGCTGGTGGAGCTCTTATTTTAATTTATTGTCAATTTTTTTTAAGGATTTTTTTTTATACATTAACTCCACGCAGGAGGCCCTTAGGAAAATAATTTCCCTCGGGGCCTATGTCATCTGGGATGCTATGTGGAGGGTCTTTTTGAGGAGAGGAAGGAATGAACATTAGTCTTGAAGAGATACATGTTGTAGGAGGGAGGAAACACAGAAGCCGCCAAATTGCTCCATAGCCGAGCCGTTGAACTCAAGAACGAGTTGACATGAATACATAATAACATAAACTATAAGACCGAAACAAATCACAAATCTGTGCGTGAATAATATGTTATATGCTGCCGCCCAGGAACCATTTATCAGATAACCAACACCCCTGCCATAGGGAACCCCAAGTGATTTGCCACGTTTGGTGACTTAATAGGGTCTACCCGGGTTCATGGGGTGAGTTTTGTCTAGATGTTGGCGGCAAATGCGTTTACCCATCTACTACATGGCGGACCAGATCGGGAGCGACTGTTTGAGAGAGACTAGACCTCTCCAGCCGGACTCTCTCGACCCTCGACTTAAGCCATAGTGAGAGGGATGGATTCATAAGTCTCATTCACTCTGTACGCATTGACTCCCAGATTCCTATCCACTTTTCGTATCTTTTCCTTCCCAGAACTTCCTCTCATTACTTTGCGTAAAAAGCCCTTGACCCAAAGCATCCACATTGATAGTCCGTGAAGTTTGGTTTTTGCTTTGAATCAGTCTGCACACATCCATGCCATTTCTGTTCCTTGTATTATCTGTAAGGTTCAGCCCAAATCGAAGCCCATCTCGGTTCCAAACGCTTTTAATTTAGTGTTGTTGATGTTTTTATTCATAATATCCTTATATTTTTTTTTAGAAAACTATGTTTTAACTGGAAAGATTTACGATGATGTTGAAATCTACGGAAAAGGAAAGGCTGAGTGAGTACAATATTTTTGAATATAAATAATTTTAAGATCAAAGTAATGTTGAAACATTTGAAATATGATTGCACAAAGGATTGATGAAAATGGCAAAAGAAAAACATTCGAACAACATTTCAAGAAACACATAAAAATCAAAATACCTGATTATGCATTATAATATATTTTCCTATTCAAAAATTATTATTATTATCACATATTACAATGATGGTGTTTGGCACGCCCTCTTTGAATTTTTGGCAACACTACAATGTGGTTTCAGTAACTGCTAATTATCACTTTCTACTGAAATATGTAGATGGCTCTCGCTTATCGTTTTTGCATAAATAATGCAGTTCGAATTGTTATAATCGCCGAGTTCTGAATTGTTTTATAATGACGTTATTTCTGTGACTCATTTAAGTGCATTTTATTTTTTAGGTTTTGTAAATAAACTAAGTAATGGGGAATAAATTTATTCTCCAACTTATTCCAAGATTTATTTCCCACTACTTAGTATATTTACAAAACCTAAAAAATATAAGACACTTAAATGAGTCATATAAATAACGTCATTATAAAACAATTAAGAAAACCTTAACACTTTAGTTGATCTAGCCACAGTTTGAAAATGGTCTTAAAAACCGAAACAGCTGTAACTAAAATACATAATAAAATACTTGCAGAACTTGATAATAAAACTATCAAATTTAATTTGAATTAAATATTAAAAAAAAATTAAATGGAGTTCTACGAATTAAACACAAAAACAATTAATAGCAAATAAGTAACATGTGGGTATTACATACCCTGCCACACTCTCGCCGGGTTAAATCACTCAGACCCATAAGCCTGTTTACACGACAATGTAACATTACTAGACATACGTAATTGGTTCGATGGTGATATACTCGTGTTATAGGTGTCTTTTTCAATATAATTATTAAGAGAACACATTATTTTCAGAGTCGGCATGATTAATCTGGAAGCGGATACCTTCGGATCCGTAGTCATCCAAGATGGTCATCTGTACATGAACAAGTTTGAGGCCGTCTTGAGGATGGACAAATTCTCGGTAAATTTTGATTCATTAATCATTTTTAAAGTTTGTTGTGTTACTATGTAAATCTCCCTTCCTCCACCCAACCTACTACCCTTGTACCTATCCTCTGACAAGGTGTGTGACCAATATTACCTACATGTGGCATTTGGAACAACAACTCAAGAAACTATCAGTCTATTGAAGTTATCACTAATATTAGAATTTTTTTTCCTTGTTTGAAGCTTAAAATACTGCATTTTTTAAACACGAAAGTATATTTCAAATTTTTGACGTGATTTTTTAAAAACGTTTGTATTTTCTAGTCTAACCTCGAAGGTCTGATGGGAGGAGGAGCGGCCGCTGACATTTTCAACGAGGTGGTCGAGGAATTGATTCCCGCCATCGTAGTCTCCGAGAAAGACAAGTTGTCCACCTTCATCGGAAACATGATCATGGGTTTTGCCAATCATCACCTAACGCAGATGACGCTAGAGGACTTCCTCGACATCATCCACGGACTCAAGTAGTATGATGAAAAAGAAAAATCGAAGAAAAACAACAAGTGATGACAAGCACAACTAACTAATTGGAACATCTGATGAACGTTGAAATGGACCAATTGTTAAACTGGAATAACTGATGAAATGGAACAATTGACTAAATTTAACAACTGATGCGATGCAACAACTAATAAATGGATCAACTGCATACATAACAAACAATAACATATGTTAAATATAATATTTTTTTCCATATGTATCCAGCTCAGTGAAATAAAATAAACCGAATGAAAATATGAAAGTACGTAAAAACTTTGTTCATTTATTTAGATTTTTCTGCCTTGTAAATTTGTATCAAAACAAATATTATTACTGAAGGATTTTCATCTCTCAGTGGAGTTCCACTCACTGTGTTGCACAGTTAGTAAATAAATAACAAATGGCATCAATAGTTACAGTAATTAGAATTAGGAAAATTTTTCATCGGTCCAGAATTATCCACTTTCACCGTTGCCGCCGTACATCAGGGTTGGTATATAACTAAATTATGGACTACTAGTCTCACTACTTACTTTCAAATCAAATTTTGGTGACAACAACTGCATTCGATCCTCTATAAAATGATTATCTATCATTTTCCCTCAACGTCCTTTTCAGAATTTCTGTCTCTCTTGAATATTCTTCCCAAAACAACATATTATTCACAAAAACTCGTCCACTTGCTACAAGGAATAGATAAGGGAGTTTATCAATCTTATAAAAATTCACGTACCGTCAAGATCAACCGAATAGACGATTATTTATCATCTGCCCACATCTTGCAGAACCAACGTTAGAAAAAAATTCCAATTCCCCGATATGTGCGCTAAATGTAATAATATAAAGACATTCTTAGCAATAACCTGACTCCGACGTACCAGACGACAGTGATACTTGGTCATTCCAGCGCATTACTTTGCCAGACTATGAATTTCTCCGTAGTAAAGTTTATATGAACAAAGGCATAATGTTCCGCACTTTTACCAAAATCTCAAAATTCTCTCAGTAAGAACAATTCTGTGGTATAAAATTATATTTCCGCATATGAATAGCCCCATATACAAAAATAAACTGGACCACACTTACAATACTCGTTTTACGTTAAACGAAGGACTAATTGTACCTAAGCTTTTAAACAAATATGGACAAAGAACGCTGGACTATATGATACCTAATTGCTTAAATATGTTACCTGCCGAAATTAAAAAATGTACAAATGGTAAAACAAATATTTTGTTGAGAAATTGGCTTTCCGAAAGAAATAATTTGTATTAGACTAACACAAAAATTGTAAAATAAGTTTATATATATCTCCAAAGTAAAAGTACCCATCGACAAACTGTTAAAAAGTAGTTTATTGGGACTTTTCTTTTTTCTGTACAATATTTTATGTCATATTGTATTACTTTGTATTCATAATAAATAAATTAAACCTTGAAAAAAAAAAGGAACTCCAGTCGAATTTTTGTATATTTTTTAAAATTAATATTGACCTTCTATCTTAAATAACTGCATATTTATTATTATTTTATAGTTGGTTTTAATAGCGAAAATAATTATCATCATTTTAATTTTTCAAGATCCACGAAAACCACCGTATACAGTATGAATCGTGTGACGTCATCATGATCAAAAGTTTTATTTATTTTCAACAGGTGTTGTTATTTTGTATGGAAAATCAATGGAGGTGTCAGAAGTCGAGGCGTTTTTTATTCAAGATTAACTGCTTTAATATAGAAAAAATAATAGATAAAATGTCAACATCTCGTCGCTACTGTTATTATATTGTACCAAATGCAATAATACATCTGTGACCGCACCTAATAAACATTTTTTTAGTGTTTCAAGATCTGCATTATTAATATTATATGTAGGCATATAGACTCCACCACAGTAGAGTTCGGAAAGGGACGTGCCCCGCGCCACTCGTGCCGACGACAGTGATGCTTGGTCACTCCAGCGCATTACTTTACCAGTGACTATGAATTTCTCCGCAATAAGGAACTCCAGTGAAAAATATTATGGCTTTAAAAAAATATTTTTATATAGAACAATATACGCTAATTCTGAATATATAAGTTTTATTACATAATATTTAACGTAGAGTTTTTAAAAAAATATTAAAAAGTCCATTTTAAAACGTGTCATTAAAACACCCTATTGCTGGATTTTGGCGGCGTGACGTCACCGCGCCGCGTCACCTGGGTCAAAGTTGTATAGAAATCAATAGAAATGAAGACGAAATGAGTTATTGGTTTATAGAGAATTGGACATATAATAGTTTTTGTTTTTATTGAAACATTATTTAGGCCTAAATAATTCAATATCAAAAATAAAGTATCTCTATTAGTTTATCTATATTATTTAAAATATTCAAAAACTTTAACTGTACAAAAAACGATCGTATTGCCCAGTAATGTCTATGAAAACGCTCCAATTCGTTGTCGAACAGCTGATTCCAGTTCCCCAAAAGATTCATACTTCGGTTAGTCATGATGACGTCACACTAGATTCGGTGATTTTTGGGGGATCTTGAAAAATTAAAACTTTGACATTGAAAGCCCATTGTGGATTCCTAGGTCATCCAGAATGGACACATTTGTGCGTTTGGCTGTCTATGGAATCCTTAGCATCTTTCTCCAGCACCATATTTCGAGGGTTTCTTTTCGCCTTTTTTCACTGGCTTCAAGTGTTCATGTTTCCATACCGTACAGAAATATTTTTAAAATCAACACCCGGTCTTTATCCCAATCTCTAAAATCTCTTATCAAATATTTAAGTAAATGACTTAAATAAACAATAAAAAACAATAATATAATTGATTAGATTTTGGTAGATATGTAAACAAATTGGATTAGATCTTGCATGTGCGATATCACACCTGGCGTCATTAAAACACGCCACTAATGACACAATATTTTAATTCATATCTCGCTTATCAATCCATCTGTCTTCATTTCAAAACAAACTAAAGAGCTATAAAAAACACATTAATTGTTTAAATGAAAAGTAACCAGATTACAAAGTTTGTACAGTAACGATTAGGAAATTGTAAACTTAAATGTACAATTTACTAAAATAAAACAAATAAATAAAAAATAAAAAATAGATTATTGGAAATTTATTTAAATTCTGAAAAAAAAACGTAAATACAACAAAAAAAAATACAACTCTGCTATCGTGAAGCTGGCTTCCAGGATTATTTTTAAGATTTCTGTATTCTTGTTATGTAGCACAGTCTATCGATAAAGATTTTATCGATAACTAGCTGGTAGCTGGCATGCAAAGAAATAAATTGTTTCTCCCTGCATTTTCTTTCCCATGCGTCCACGTTCCCCTCCCGCGTTCCCTTCCCCCCGCGTCCCTCTTCCACTTCCCATGTCTTCCCCTCCCTCGTCATCCCTCCCATCCGCCATAACTCTGTGTTCAGTTTGATGAAAAACATATTTACCATGATCCCCATCCCCGCTATCTTGGAGTAACTTTGGACAGGAGCCTGAACTATCGGCAACACATGGAAACAGTGAGCAAAAAACCAGGACAAGACTAAACTTAGTCAATAAGCTAGCTGGAGATGCAACGTCAACACGCTCAGAACGGCATCCATTGCTTTGGTTTTCTCAGCAGCTGAATACTGTGTTACTGTATGGGTTAGAAGCGCCCACTCTTCCATGGCCATCGTTCAGCTCAATGCCACAATGAGAACCATCAGCGGAACGTTAAAATCTACTCATATCCCTTGGCTCCCCTTGCAAATATAACCCCGCCAAATATCAGGCAAGAGATTGCAACACTAAGGGAGTACAAGAAGGCGCTGCAAAAAAGTGCAATACCTTTGCACGATGATGTCGTCTCTCACCCGGCATGCCGCTTGAAGTCCCAAAAACCCTTCTGGACAAAAGGAGAGAGAATCCTCCATTCACCTCTCACCCCAGAAGATGGGTGGAAGCTTGAGTGGCAATCGGCCAAGGTGAAAAATGTCCATCTCGTACAAGATCCCACTGAGAGATAGGGAGAGACTGTGTTCTCATTGCCTCGCAAACTCTGGTCCGCCATCAATAGGATAAGGTGCTCCTACAGCCGTTGTGCCCATATGATGTATAGATGGGGCCTTGAAGAGTCGGAGATGTGTGAATGCGGCGAGATGCAGACCACCGAACATGTGGTCAACGAATGCTCCTAGACTGGTCGCAGACCTAGATTTCCCTCTGATCCTCCCCCACCATACGAAAGAAGATGACTCAACTGTGGAAGAGCTGGTGAACATTGCATATTGGGAAAGGAATCTGAATTATCCCATTCGTGCACATCGTGCTGCGAATGTTATTATGGCACTGATGGAAAACACGGGGGATCAATGCACAAGTTCTGCAATAGAATCGATATTATCGCACCGATGGACCACCATGTTGATCACTGCATAGTCTTCTACAGATTGACTTGAACAATGGAGGCAATTTTGAAGTCAAACACTGTCAGACAGGGAAAGGTAATTGTGTAAAAGGTTGGGTGGAGGGATGCAGGAACATAAGCTAAAGGGATACGCTTATAGGTACGTCAACTTGCAAATTGCTACAAGTTGACGTACCTATAAGCGTATCCCTTAGAGAATACTGCCAGTACTTGCAAATAACGAATATCGCTGGAGAGAATATTGGAGATATTACATTAAAAAAATATGATAATTAAACAAAAATCAGAGTGTGCAAAGTGTGAAACCTTCAGAAAACTAAAGTAGACAATAATAATAATTTTATAATTTGCAGAGCACCGTTTTGGTGAACAATCTACTCGAGGGCGCTGTAGAATTTATTATGAATTCTTAGGCTCTATCTAATCTTACTTTTTAGAGTGGGGAGACTACAAAGCACTTTTTTTTATCAATGTCAAGGATAAGTTTTTCCATATTTTTGTCAACGAATTCCAGTGCACCTTTTCCTATGCATTTGGTCATTTTTTTTTTTTTTTTTTTTTTTATTCTTCATTTTAATCACCCGCTAAACTGCCAAGGCAGTTTGTCAGCAGGTCAATTTGACAATATTAATAAAACACTAAAACATAAAATATTATAAGAAAACACAATAGCAAAATAGTTCCAGAAGAATAACTTATAAGTACCTACAATACAAAAGCATAAAATATACAGACAGACAGATATAACACAGGTAAATTACTGATAGATTAAATTAATTATAGATAGTATTTATACATAAGATTACAAACAATATCAGTACAAAAAGTTTTGACCCATTAGCCATTTTTTAATTTTTCTTTTGAGATCAGTGGGGCAATTGGATTCGATTTTGAAATTCATCGGCATCTTATTAAATATGGTGGGGACAAGATAAGTGAATGTCCGTTGGCCGTATTTATTTATAATTTTCGGAACGGACAAACCCTCATTTTTACTAAATCTAGTGCCATGTTCATGATCTACTTTTTCTTTGTAAATTGAGTCCGACAATAGGTTTTGGCATACAATTTTAAACCATAATATTCCTCTCACAGGTAATATGTTAACTGATTCATAAAGTAATTTTATGTCCCTTCTTTGTGCATAAACACTTTTGCTTACCAAGAGCTTAGTCAAAGAGTTTTGAATCGTTTGAATATAACCTATATTTGTCTTGCACGAGTTTCCCCAAGATGTTGTTCCGTATCTGATAGTGGATTCCGCTAGTGACAAATAAATTATTTTTAGCGTACTAATGGGCATAAAATATTTTATTTTGTAAATTCGCCCCGCAATAGCTCTTAGGCGTTTGCAGATGTTGCTTATGTGGGTATCCCATTTCATGTGCATATCTACAGTTATCCCCAAATATACATATGTTTGTACAAGTTCAATGGTTCCGCATTTGCAGGACTGTGACGATCCTTCGTCTTAAATCTTCTTAGTATTTGTGTTTTCTTCTTCGGAGTCGCCATATGTAACTTTCTTTTGTTTTCTTTGACTGTTCATTTTGGAGTGGTTTGAACATTGGTATGTCTTTACAAAAATTAAAATATTTATTTTTTTGGATTTCGTAGGATTCGACCCATGGTCCGCTGAATGTCTGGCCGCTAAGGTTCGTCAGACGCTTTATACCACTAGACCAAGGGAGACTAGCGTGGGACAGTGGATTTATCGTTTTATATTGGAACCGAGCATCCGTGGAACAAATAAATATTTTATTGCCATCTCATCTCTCGCAGACAAAATCCTGTAGATGTATGTGTTTGTCTCTTTTTAGTGTCGTTCGCTTCCGTTTCATCAAGTTTCAAATCACAACGGTGCTAAAGAAGTTTTCACTTAAGAAATAAATAAACAGTGTGTCTTAAAATCGCCACCTTACTGTCACAATCTTTTTTCAATCAAAGATATCGAATTCAATAAAAATGAAAACAGATTCATATTGCATTCGTTGTCAATTCACAGTACAGAACACACGAATAGGTAAGTGGATCCTTAAATTGTCGTTACATATTTAAAAAAAATAAATTATTTGGTCGTCTACAATATATCAATTTATTTATTTTCTTTTTTTATTCCTAAACTTTTTCCGATCGCAAAATAAAATTGATGTGCCTTTATGCGGACAATACAAAGTAAAAATTATGTACAGTCAACATTAAAATATATTATTAAATATATAAATTTATTGCATTTTTATATAAAATCAAACTTTTCCATTAACAACAAATTTTGATGGATTGTTTTGTTAATTGTTTGGAGTACCTTCTATTTAATTGTATTTTTTTTTTAAGTGATGAGTTTACTTGAATATTTACTTAACATGTTAACAAAAGCAGACTAATGTTTTCTGAAGTAGAGAAAACTCTATCGGTGAGCTCTGGCGTCATGAAATTAGCACAACTGTTTCTGCCTTGTACTTTAACTGTTTTAATTTTTGACCGGTCAGTGGCTGAGTTGGTGTCGCATTTGGGTTCCATCCAGGCGTTTCGTGTTCGATTCCTCGACTGGCTGGAAGTCCTCTATCACAACACAAGCAACATTTTCCGCTTACTGTGATCGTAGCAGGAGATTTTCAAATGTTTTCAGGTTATTCGTAACCCGGGAATGTTTGTCTTTTCTAAAACAGAAAAAAAGTTGTTGCGATAAAACCATAGATAAGGCCACCAAAACGATAATATTATATGTTTATTCGGAAGGCGTTCGTGACGTCACACCTGGCAAAGTTTGTTGTAGGAACAATTGTATCCTAGGACTCGGTGACAGCTCTCTTATCAACCGTTACAAGCTCTCTTATCAACTAGTGTAAAAGTCACCACAGAAAATTCTATCGGTTTGGAAATTTACGAACATTTTTATTATTAATGAAAAAAAAATCATTTTAAGTGCTGTTATCTGAAGCAGAAAAGCAAACTTTATATTGCACACGTTCTCGAGGATAGTTGTTATCACAGAACTTGAACATTTCGTAAAATTTAGAAGTTAATAATCAAGTTCTGCTATTATTCCATTATGGGCCTTTCACAGAACTGAAATTTGATGAATTGTGAAGTTCTGTGAAATAACTGTCCCTTACAGTATCCCTAATTGAACTTTATGAAACCTTTACGACAGTAGTAGTTAGTAAAAAATGATTATTATAACTATTGTTTTAAAATAAAAATAATAGGTCAACTTTGAAAATAAATAAATTAGTATTTTTTTGTAATATTTTGTAAGTAATTTTTGAATGTATGCACTAATATATATATTGTTTCAGAAAACAAAATGAAGTTCATCATCGTTTTGGTTGCATTTTTGGCTGTGGTCAGCGCAAGGAGAGTGCGCGTCGCAGACAGGCAGATCGCAGGTTTGTTCCAATTTTAAAGTTAAATAATGTATTACCAACATTACATCCGACGAGTTCTGTTTATGGTTAAACCCTTCACCTCCTGAGTAAATACGTTTATAAAGGGTTGTAGCATCCAAAGGATATCAACAAGAGATTCCTGAGCATATTTGGAGTAAAAAATACTGTAGATGTAATTTTGCTATGTGATGATAAACTTTTTAAATGAAACAAAAAAAATATTTTTTTCATCATTTCTCGCCACTGGAGTACAGCCTAGCGCAATCAATCTTGTTCAACAGACGAGACAGAGCGCGTAAAACGAGATCCAAATAATTTTTAAAAATGTTTTTCATTTAATCACTCACAAATAATTGACCAAGTTGCCTCTAAAATCACGAAACATTAAAATCTTTAATGGCCTATATCTTATAATGTTAAGCAAAAATAAATAAAGTAGCTCATACCCGTACTAGTTATTTGATCTACCCTTTGATTAAAAAAATAATATTTCAGTTTGGTTGGGTATTTTGATCTCAATTCCAAAATTAAGATTTTTATCAATAGATTGTCTTTGATTTTCTAATGTGAGAAAATTAAAGTATTGTAGCCCTTCCTCATAAGATTGGAGTAAGCTGTTTTATCCACATTTAACAGATTATATTTTTGTACAGATACAATTAAGAATTTTCACACTTCCTATATTGTGGGTTCCGTATAACACTCTCATATTCTAATTTACTTCGGACTAATGAAATATAAAAGTTACAAATGATTTGAGATTTTTGAATCGATCAATAAGAATACGTAGAGAAAATTGAGACAAAAAAGAAAGAGACAAGTGGTATATAATACATAATTTAGCCCAACAATAATTGTTGCATATTTTATAGTTTGTTTGGTTTAAGAAGATAAAGTAAATTTATTTATTGTTTTGCACGTTGAAGGCTTGTCTCTTTTATCATTATTAATCGTATATCTACGTCACGTGAATATGTCTTGTGTCATTGATCACTGATTATTTATTACATTTTAGTCAAAGATTCACAATCATACAGATAGGTGATCCACAATCAGAAAATAAATAAATGTAATAATTATTATCAATGATTCTAATAAATATCAAGATTATATCGCTGATATGCACCGTAATTTTGACAAGAAAACAATACTCAATCAAAATATATCATTCATTCTCGTCATTGAATTTACAATATTAAATTGTTGCAACGCATGTTAATCACGAGATACGAAATTCAAAACATAAAACTGTGTTTACAAATAAAAGTACAAAAATAAAATACAAACACAGACGGCCGAGAATCGAACACCCAGTAACTGATTAGTGGACAACTATGCTGACCATTGCACCACCAATTGTTGAGATATCGGCATGATAAATTCATTTTGTGTAGGTACCGAAAATTAAAGAATGTTTGTGTATTTTAAATTTTAGAATGTTATGTAGGTATTCACAATGTTATTATCATCTTATCCGAAATTAAATTGTTTAATAAATATATATCAATAATAATAAATAAAAAATATTTAATTTTTCGCCTTTCGTATTGTGTTATCAAGAAAAAAGTCAATTAAGAGGAATAACCGCGCGACCTAATTCATATAAAAGTTAAAACCAGATTTTAGGCTATAATAACGGACCAAACGGAAAAAATGTTTTTTTTTAATGATAAGATATACTTAAGAAACATATAGTTTAACATCCTACTACCACTTTATTTACTTATGTTTTAAAATATTGCAAAATTGATATCATAAAGGTCGTAATTTAAAACAAAAATAAAAACAATAGCACATACCGGTACCAGACATTTGCTACAGCTTTTGGTTAACAAATTATAATATTTTTTATGGGTATTTTGGCCTCAAATTCAAATTTAAGTATTATGTGAAAAAGGCGAGCAGTATTCCTCTTAAATTTCGTCATTTGGACGTCATTCCAGTTTTTGTTAACAATGAAAAAATATCATAATAATAAAAAATATACGTGGTAAGTAAAGTAAAGTTATGTAAGGTTACGTTAGGTTAGAAGAGGTTTTGATATTATTTGCTCATTATTGTTTAACTTGTTGACTGAAAATGGCGGATCAACTGAACATATTTGCCGGCAGAAAACATTTTATAGCAAGCTGACCAATATTACGCTTACCATTTCAATTATTTATATAGCCTTCTCTACATCGATTCCAATATTTACTCTGCCTACATGCTGCCTACCAATAGTACTTTTTAATTAGGCAATATTAAATTTATAAAACCATCGCCCCATTTGCAGAGAATGTAAATATTGGCAATACATAAATATTAAAGTAAATTTTTCGATACACAAACATGCATTTATTGCATGCATTTTAATCATTTATATTAAAGCTCCTAGATTAATGTGTTTACTGCTTGCTTAAATCATATCATCATCAGAAATAGAAAACTATCATCTTTTTAGTGTATATTGCCTGAATTGAAAAAATTTTTGAAAAATATATTTCCTTAAAATAAAACAAATACTTAAGTATAGAGAATCTATTACAGGATTTCAAAAATTATATTGAAAATGAATTAAACCATAAAATACGTGTTTCATTACCATGATAATTCAAAAGCGTTTGATACAATTGATCCACAAAAATTATTAAAAATCTTGGAAGCAATTGGAGTTAGAGGAAACCTACTTAATTTGTTTAAAAATTATTTATTTACAGATATAGATGTGTAAAAATATTAGAAAAAAATGAGTAGGTGAAAAAAAATGTTTGCTGGAGTCCCGCAGGGGTCAATTTTGGCACCCACCCTTTATATTATATTTGTATCAATAATGAAAAAAATATTTATATATGTTAAACACTTTGTATATGCTGACGACACCGCTCATGTCATATCTGATAAACAATTATCCATTGCGATTAAATCTATTTATTTATACTGGGTTTTACAGATGTTCGCACTTACGTGAGAACAATCCAGTTATAAAAACTCAGTTATTAAACAGCAAAAATACAGAATTATATACAAGCTCACTCAAGTAACACATTACAATAGAGACAATTGACACAATTTAATTAGTTAGTACTTTTTAACAGCGTCAGAACTTTAGTTTTGAATCTGTACAAATTATCGACGAAAATATCTACTTCAGCACACTCTATCTTGTTATACAGTTGACACATCTGGGTCAGAGGGCTAAGGCAGGCGATATTATTTTTAAATGTATTCATGTGAAAAATGTTATGGCGTCTTAAACAATGGGAATTGGAGACATTTTTTTCAATACTGCTAAGACATAACGTAGTATCAAGATGGCCTTGAATAATTTTATGTAAACATATTAGATCATTCAATTGCCTTCTAGTTTTGAGTGTATCAATCTTGAAGTAATCACGACAATATCTATGCAACATGACTTTATGTCCCTGATAAAATGGTCCCATGACGCAGATCTAATCATTAATACCAATAAAAATTAAATTGATGCAAATGAGATCTCTACATGCTTCATTTCAGAATACGCCTAAAATAACATCTTATGACTTTATATGAATTCATCAAAACATTTTGCAGCCCTGCATGTGCGATAGTATTGAACTCGTAAATGAATATGTTTATTTGGAAGTGGCTGTTGATTGCAATTTCAAATGGGACATACAAATAAACAAAATTTGTAAAAGGCTCAGGGCGATAATGGGTAGGCTGTACAAACTAAAATGTTTCATTCCGGTGAATATTTTAAAAATTATTTACTTATCACTCGCATAATCGATTAACCACTTGGTGACACTCTTGCAATAATTTTAAACCAATGTCGAATGGCAATTCGAGAATGTGTCAACTTATTATTATTATGTATGTTTTGTACTTATTATTATACTCTTTTGTACAACTTACCAATTACAATGTACCCATATAAAAGCCTTAAGGCATAAATAAATACATAAAATATTTCATTTTACCAGGATTTACAGCCACCAGTTATTGTAGCAACTGAAAAAATTATTTTGCAGAGGCCCTCCCTAATGGCATGGATTTAGCTCGAGCCAACTTTGAGACTGAACTCAGAGCACTCCTGGAGAAGTTCAGGGGGATCATCGAGAATGGCAGCGAAGAGGATGGAATCCCAATCCTGGACCCTTTCTACATCCCAAGCTTCAACGTGTCCGTTGATGTCCCTTCAGCTGCCCTGTAAGAAATACATTCAAATTAATATCCTTTACAATTAAACACTGTCTTGTAGATACTTCTTTAAATACAGCAAACTTATTGTGTGCCACCATTTAATTCAAATTAATAAAATACCTAGTTTTTATCACTTTTATTGTTTATAAAACCAACATGTTTCATGAGCTATGCTCACTTCTTCAGGGTTTACTTAAAACTATTTATAAATAATAGATAAAGACAATGGTCATAGACATAGACAACATAATTATAAATACTAGACATAGTCAATGGAAATGTGAGAATGGGTAGAGGGAAGAGGGGCAATAGGGAACAATTTACAAAGGGAACAGGTTTAATATTGAGTCATTTAAAAACAATTTTTGGTTATTAAAAATATTCAAATTCGCATTCATGCTTTTTCTGATCTCTAATATTTCTAATTTGTCCAACTGAATGACATTAAAACATTGTAACAATTCAATTCAACTATTGAAGTCAAAAGTGTAACTAGTCTCCAACACTGATTGGCGAACTCCGAAAAACTGTTATTGTTTAAAGATTTCATATGTTTTTTAATCCTTATTTCAAAGTTTCTCGCAGTTTTACCTATATAAAAGAAACCACAATCATTACACTAATTTGTCGTATTGAACCAGCTAGACGGTAAACATTTACATATAACTGCATACTCAACACAAATTTAGATTTTTCTAACTAATCACATGTATATAAAAATGTTAAAATAAAATATACAAAAACTAACTAACCATCACGCCGTTTCCCCGCGGGGTAAGCAGAGAGGACAGACCGCCAAACGATTCGGTCTTGGCACACACTATTTGCCTCATTCACATTCATACATCGTCTCATATATACAAATATATTATTCTGACTCTTGACATGGCCAGTCTCAAGTACTTGATTCAATTGATCGTGCCATGTCTTCCTCGGGCGTCCCCGACTTCTTCTACCATTCACATTTGCGTCGTATATTCTTATTACACTACTTTCTTCGTTCATTCGCTCTACATGCCCAAACCACCTTTTATTAACCATTACGTTTATATCAGCCTTGCATTCTTTGCAGATCTCCACATTTCTCAAATGATCACACAAGGTTTTATACAAAATATAAGATAAATTATAATTCCTTCTTACTATTTTTGTATGAACCAAATATTTACTCTTCCTTATCGCCATTATATTTTATGAACCTACCTATTGATGTTGTGTTTCCTAAAATGTATTCAATATGTTGGATAACTTATCAACCGTGAACGTTGTGTTCCCCAGCCTAAATATTTTCGCCAGTGATGTGAACATCAGTGGACTGAAGGACTTCATTGTAAACCAGATCAGCTTCACCATTCTTCGACTCAGGCTGGACTTCGATATCTCCGTTCCTCTCATCAAGGTTTTGGCTGGTAAGTGATTCATTTTCTACTTTCAAAAATATTTTAATAATTTTTAATTGAAAATAATTCTGAAAATGTTTGCTTGACTGCATCTGCCTGTATTGTGCATGTCTCTCTTAACTTAATTCTCAAATAACCTAACCTTACCTAACAGTGGGGAACCGATAGCGGAAATTCAAAAAGATGTCAAGGACAATAAATCCAAAACACAGTTAATTTTATTTCCATCTCGTATTCGAAATATTTGTAGGAAGATAAGCATGCTCATTTATGATCACGTGTATCAGAATTACATAGTACTATTTTTTTTTTAAATAAATGCATTGTCGGTGCCAAAATAGGTAGTCACGTAGTTTCCTTTATGTCTTAAAAAGGTATGCATATCTGGCTTTAGGGCAGGTCCATTTAGTCCGACGTCAGTGGTCAAAAAAGAACAAGATTAACTGGTTAGGTTAAGAAGGGCACAATGTGATCGTGAGCAAGTAAATATAATCGGTCAAAATCTTTTATTTGCGATGATAATTTGCGATTTTGTATTTAAGCCGAAGTGACGCTTAGTTAATATTATTGATAATTTTGTAATAAATATGTTTTGTATTTTTACAGCATACTACGAATTAGACGGCAATGTTATGGAGCAATTTAACGTCTTTGGAAATGGTTCCGTTGAGTAAGTAGTTTTAAAAATAAAAATGTGATATGAAATTGTGTAATAAAATGCCTCGCTCTTGATTAAACTAATACCATTACATTTTTTACAGTGTTGAAGCTTTGGAACTTGAAGTCTTTGGATACGCGACAGTCAAATTGTCCGGTGGGACTTTGGCCATCAACAACATTGACATTCAAGTCAAATTGGGAGGATTCAACGTAAGTATAATTAATTAAATTACAAGTTTTTATCTTAAGATAACAATACATATTCAACAACAACAATAAAAACAAAAAACAACATTGAAAACATGAAAAACCACAACAACGATACCGACAATGACGACAACAATAACAACTATGACAGCAACAATAATCACCACGATGATAACTGCGAACAAACATATTAATAGCGAAGACAACAACGATAACAGCGACAATAACAACAACAATTTCACAAGCAAGTGCAACAACAACGACCACAACAACTACAATGACGACAACAATAACGACGACGACAATAATAACAATAACGTTGACGCCAAAAAATAATGACGACGACAACACCGATAATAATTACAAAATTAACAACAGCCACAATAACAATAATAAAATTAACCATAATAATTTATTTATTTAAAATTTACGGCACAAAGTGCCATTTACAAGCTTGTGTATATTTAATTACAGTCATAGTACATTATACAGGCATTAAAAATAAACAATAATATCAAAAAATCATTATGTAGTGACCTTGTTAACGTATAATTGGCTGAAATATTCGATCAGTACAACCTTATATTTTCAGTATGGAAATATTAAAAATATCAGCCACATTGGCATACAAATTTCCAGTGGTGTGTAATCTATTTACAACTGAATTGGAGCCTGATACCGACATAAAGTTGTCACAATAAAACAAACTAGGGAACCTTGATCTTATTGTAGGTAAATGAAAGTGAATCAGTTTTAATATATCAGGGCTATCCAACTGATAGTTAACGATTTTATACAAAAATATCAGATCAAAAATTTTTCTTCTGTCACTTAATTTCAACAATTTTAATGAGTGCAACAAAAAATCATAATTTATTGATTCTAAGGGAATTCCAAGTCTAAAATTAATACACCTCAAAAATTTGTGTTGGACTCTTTCAATGGTATTGATGTGATTGTTGAAGACAGGTGACCAAATTGTTGAATTATATTCAAGAATGCTTCTAACAAGAGATGTGAACAGAATTTTTAATGTGTAAATATTTTTAAAATCTTTGGAAATCCTTAATATAAAACCTAACATTTTCATAGCCCTGTTAGCTATAGTTACATGAGATGCAAAGCAGAGTTTCTGATCAAAAATGATGCCCAGGTCAAGTATTTCGACTACAGAGATAAAGTCAACATTACTGAGTGCATAATTATATATTATTGGATGTTTAATTTTGTGGAACCTCATAACTTGGCATTTGTTAATATTTAGCTGAAGTTTATTATCTGAACACCATTTGAAAAAGTTATTAAGGTTTTCTTGCAAGATTATGCAATCGTGCACATCATTTATGACTTTAAACAGCTTCATGTCATCAGCAAAGAGTAAGACTTCAACACTATGGAAAATGCTTGTGACATCATTGATGAATAGGATAAATAATAAAGGTCCTAGGTGCGAACCTTGCGGGACTCCGCTGGTGGCAATAAATTGGTGGGATAGACAGTCATTGATCTTTACAAAGAGTAATCTATCAGATAAATAGCTGATCAACCAAGCCAAGAAATTGCCACTTAACCCTAATTTTTTTAGTTTATTTATTAGTATTTTGTGGCAGACCTTATCAAAAGCCTTGGAGAAATCTGTATAGACGGAGTAATACCAGTAATCACAACAATAACAATAACAAAAACAACAACAGCAGTAAATAAACCATCAATCGGCTCGGCGAGGCGCCCCTGTCTTGCACAAATTCAGCGGCCATTCTATATAGCAGGCCCAGCCTCCTCTGGTCTGGGCCTCCCAAATTTGCCAGGGGCGGCCCAATGGTCGCACTTCCTTTTCGTCACATGATCTTCTGGCATTGTAATACATGACCACACCATCTAATTTGCGACTCTTATATGAATACCAGCAGGGGTACGATGTTAAATTCATCCCAAATCACCGATTTGTATACGTACACTGCTAATAGATATGTTTCTAATAATTACAGAGCAACATCTCCGGGCTGCTCGGTGGCGGTGAAGTGAGCGACGTCCTCAACAAGATCCTCGAAGAGCTGGTCCCTGGACTGGTGGAAACTCAGGCCGAGACCATCTCCGCAAAACTGGAGGAAGTCATCACCAAGTACGCTGACGGCTTCCTCAACGAACTCACTCTGGCGGACCTGATCGACCTCATCACCGGAGGGGGCAGCAAGTCTGAACAGAATAACTTGGTAGTGGATCAACTACGCAAACATTAATTTAAAAAATGCAAAACAATTGGTTGCACGATAAAACAGAATTTTGGATTAAAAAAAAATAAAAGCAAACCTAACCTCATCTAATGTATCTTAAACATACCTTACCTAATCAATTCGTTCATCATTACATTATTATATTTAAATGATCTAAAGCTCAACACAAAAAAGTTTAATTATAAAACACTTCAAATCAACATTTAATTGTTCCTTAATTAACCCTTCTGCTAACAATTTCAAAACATCATTTTCCTAAAGCGAACGTTCGGCTCACGTACGCATGAGAGAGACGATAACGTAAGTATTCATGTTCTACCGGTATTACAATGGAAGATGCTCCGAGGAACTAGCGTCATTGATCCCTTTGGCACCGGTGCATAGTAGGAAAACATGCCAAACATGCTCCAAACATTGTGAACTTAATCAATTTGTCACATGAGAAAGGGTTGTTTCTACAAATCTTTCTTGAGTTCAACAGCTCGACTGTGGAACGATTTTCCGTACTCTGTGTTTCCTCGCTCTTAAAACACGGGTTTCTTCAAGACCCGTGATCACCACTTCCTCAGAAAAACCTACATATAGCATCCCCAAAAATTCCACAGGTCCTGACGAAAATCATTTTCCTCAAGGCCACATGTGTGGATAATCTAAAAAAGGTATATCATAAGAGCGTGCAAGGTTGTCCAATCTCTTTTCGTCACAATTTGTCATCAATTATTGTCCTTTGATAATGCATTGTCTTAATTACAGTTATTTTGTATTATTAGTGTATTATACCGTTATTCCATCCTCCCAGAAGACCCACAGTATGAGCGACATGATTATGGCAAATAACTCTAAACAGAACATTTAAGAAAAGTGAAGAAAAAAACGAACGTTTAACAAGCAAAACCTAACCTCACCTGTTCTAACCTTACATCTTCTAAACTAACCTTACCTAAGCATTTATTTTATCATGATGTATTAGCCGTTGTTCTGAAAAAATAGTGTCAGATTCGAGTTATACCGATACTCGCTTGTACCAAGATTGTTAGCAGTCGGTAACACAGAATCTACAACTAGTTACAAATAAGTAGGCTATAAAAACATATTTCATATATCAAAATTTATGTAACAATTTACCGTATTATAAGTATAAATTCCTTATTGGCTTACTTACTTAATGTTTGTTTAAATATATCCATTTGATATATCAGCAGTAACTCAAACATCTCGTATCTAGAATATTTATTTAATACTATATGCATAAGCGTCTTCAAACAAACGTAGTTTACACCGACTTTAGTAAAGCTTTCTATAAAGACACACACAAAATTCTCATCCATACATTAAGAACTCTTGAAATAACAGGAAACATTATAAGATGGTTTGAAAGTTATCTGCACAAAAGAAAAATATCAACTACACTCATTCCACACTTTCATACCAGTTTGAAATATTCGCCGGCGCTCCACGGGGTTCACATTTAGGACCAGTATTGTTTTTTTGTTTATCAACGAAATAACTACCCATTTAAATGGGGTTATGGTACTCTTATTTACAAACGATATTAAAGCAAACACAACTATTCGTAATCTCAATGACTTTTATTTTTTAGAACTTTAGTTTCTATGTTCCCAATGATTATCTCCGACAGCATACACTTTTTTTTATTTTCCGGCTTGTAGAACTAATTTTTAAATGGCCATGGCAGTGGGGAGAGCTATTTTGTTAAATAAAATCACTTCGAATATTGATATGTTTAACTTTAGTGAAGCAGAATTAAGATGGAAGCTTCGTTGCTATTAAGAGGGAATAACCAAACAAAACTGATAATATGTCATTTTTAAATCAAATTTTAGACGTGTTGACACTTTTCCACAAAAAAAAATATAAATTGATTTCAAAAGACTGTTCTTTTATCTGGTAAAGTTTTTTTTTAAATTTTGGGGAAATATGTTTATTTTTTGTACAATAAGGTTTTATCGTAGGTCGTTGGCAGACTTAATAAATTTTAAAACAAAATTTTGTATTATACAACATACATTTCAAATCATATAATCATGCAGTAAAATAAATCAATACATTATTTAGGAAAGTTACTTTTCAGAATTTTAATTTAAGTTCATATAAAATCATAAAAAAGATCCGCGCCCTTGTTTTGTGACGAAAATACTTCAGTTTGAGTGTCTATTTATTTACGGTCTTACAAACTAATATATTTAACTTCTTCAAACACAGCAAACTTATTTTGTGGCACCATTTTAATTTCACTTTATAAATGTGGTAAAAACTAAGTACATTATTAATTTTGAATTAATATATTTAAAAGAAACTTAACATTCTTATTTTGCTTAGACATTATTGAAAAATTAAAAATTCTTATGATCAAAAAATAATTACAAAAAGTAAAATTTTAATAGTTTTATCATCACGAGTTTGAACATTTTTGAATGTAGGTATTTATCAAAGCAAATTTTTAATGAAATAAAATCGATTTTGAGTTATTATGTTAAAATGTTGGTATGTAGAATAATTAATTTTTCTCATCGGAACCGCCCTGTACATCATCGTTCGACGAAATTTAAATCCTCGGTCGCTGGTTAATGACTCTTAAGAAGGTTTATTCCTATTGGATTTGCACGATTGATGTGCGCTTATTGAGTGCTTGTCGTTGTATATGGTTTGAAGTATCTTTTAAAAATGATTTGGAATATAAATTTTTTAATGTTTTTAAAATGAATAAATTGAATTAAAATTAAAAAAATAAATCTTGTGACACCACAGGCGTGATGCACCTGTAATTAAATGATTCTCAATTTTGAAAAACGTCAAAAACGAAAGTGGCTGGGTGACAGGTGCGGTTGATTGGGTGGATATTAGAGCATTGGTTGAAGGCACGATTACACTATTATAGTCATAATTAATTTCATATTTATATCGCCCTTTTGATTGTTTTTTTTTAATTTATTTTCCTTTATTTCTTCCAATTTTTACACCTGATAAATACAATATTATGAAAATCATAAGAGTATTAGGAACTCACTAAGGCGTAGCTTGTGCGTGGATAATATAGTTATATACATTTTATTATTGTACCCAGAAAGAACAAAAAGTGGGCATATAAAGCAAAAACATAATAAAAGTTTGTCTAAACAGTTTGTACAAAAATAAACAATAGTGTAACAATAAATATACAATAATGTAATAATAAGTGTGTAGTTTGTGAGAAACATATGGTGATTTAAATTAAATAAATAAAGTTTTAACCTCTGTATTGTTAAGCCGTAATTTTAACTCTTTTATTTATTGAGGTATTTTGGTGTCACTTGAATTTTTTTCGGTAAAATATTGAAAGTGCGAGGTCTAATAAAACTACTGAGTGTTTGCATTTGTTTGGTATTCGTTTGGGGGGTATAAAATACATTATTATTTCTAACGTTGTTGTTTTTAAGGATATATTTCAAAGTTTGCAATATAAATATAAATTAGCTCATTGGGAGCGGCTCCTGATATTTTGCGGTCCGTCTGGAGGCAAATAGTTTTTGTTACTTTATAAGTTTCTTCGCACGGAGAATATAAAAACCACAAAATTTTTAAGTATTTTTTTTTTAAGTGAAATGTGTACGTATTAAGATTAATAATTGATAATACAGTGTGATGGACAAATGAATGAGGTTTTTTCAGGGTGCCGTGAATTTCTGGTATAAAATATATTAATATATCGTAAACGTATGAATATCCCTACGCAATAAAGATGCCCCTTTTGGTGGGTGGCTGTATCCACCCCTTCCCGCACCCCACCCCCATTCCCTCTACTCCGGACCTCCCCAACTTTCCCGGGATAGTCGGGAGGAGTAGCTTCATCCCCTATAGCTAGTGGGGTGACCCTGTAAAGGCTATATCTATGCACAGGCTGGCACATTGCAAAAATATATATATTTTAAAAAAAAAGTTATTTATCTATACGCAGTATGTTTACATTGGGTTTTTTGATGCCTGCCTTACTAGGATATACCTGTGTCGAGACAGGCTTAGAGGTACATAAATAAACATATTTGGTAGTTACAAAAATATTAAAGGTTACATACATATTCATTTGTTTACAATAAAAATAGAAAGGTGATTGGAAGTGTGGGTAAATACTTAAAAGAGAGTTATCATATAAATGAAGGAAGAGATGAAGTACAGTAAATAGTAAGTCCTGTCAAATCTATTTATGGATTTAAATTTGACATGATTCTATTTTTTTATTTATTTTATATGGATAACATCTTGTTTGAATTTTGTCAAGGAATCAGTTTGTCTGTAGATGGTAGTGTATTGTATAGTTTGCAGGCTTTGTATTTGAAGTGTCTTTGTCCAAAGGTAGTTTTGAAAAAAAAGAGTTTGGAGAAGTTCTTTGTTTTTGGCTCGGGTATGGTGCATTATTTGTGTTGCTTTGTATGATGTTTAGTTGTTTTTATGTAAATTAACAAATATGGATCTTGCGTAGAGTTGCTTTATGTCCATAACGTTGAAAGTATTGAAGATCGTTTCAGTGCTGGTAGTAAGAGGCAGTTTAAGAATTAGTTTTTGTGCTTTAATGATGGGGTCGAGAGCACTGGAATAAGATTCAAAGTCACTATTTGACGTTTCTACAAATTTCAGTTCACGAAGACAATTGTTTTCTCTTGTTAACGTTCGTTCTACACGACCAAAACAGAACGTTTAGAATATTCCTATTTATTGAACCTTGTAACGATTAGAAAGGTAAAACACTTAATAAAGACATTTACTTATTACACGTATCGTAAGACAAAAGTTTTTTGGTTACTTTTATGTTTACAAAATCTCTAATAGTTAAAATAAAAGAATTGTGGCAAAACAATAAAATTATTTTTTTCAACTAAAAAAAAAACAGAACATGGACTCTAATATCTTAAATAAAATAATATTACTCTAATATTTTAAACTCAGAGTCATGTTTAGCCTAAAAGAAACTAAATTATTAAAATTATTTTAAGCAAATAAAATATATTGATAGCATGTAGCGTTTAAAATAAAATCTAGCCGATAATCTAATCAAATGTTTTAAATAAAGTTGGTTAGATTGTGACAACAGGGCGCCGCGCCAGTTCAAGAAATTGAACAGAATATTAAATGGTAAATCAATATTAATAAACTAAACTCCAAATTAAACGAAGAATTAGCTCACAGGTCGAAGGAGATCCACCGTAGTATGTCTACCTGCGCTGATGGAAATTAATTTCCTCATAGCCTCCTGTGTGCAGCTAATGCAAAGTGTATTATTTCTGTATATCTTAAAAATAATGTTCAATGCTTGGAGTTGGTAAATTAAATTCAATGTTATGTATTTATATTTAATAATTGCAATAACATAATAACAAAATGGAGATTTTCATTTGCGACCTGAATAATAAAGAGTCTAAAATATAGTGTTTTTCTGATATGTCATGAGTTTTTTTCTGTTGTTTTATATTATTCTGTTTCATTAATTTTGTTCATTTTAACAAGGAAAAAATCTGTAATATTTGGATTACGTAAATATAATTTTTGGATTACGTAAAACATGAAAAAAGTTTAACTGTTGATTTCCCAAAGATTAATAAATAAATAAATGATTACAAGAAACCTCTTCCCATATAATAATGGCAGTTCAATGAATTCCGTATGTCCAGAATGTTCGTTCCCTTTAAAATAATTTGTTCAGAATTTTTGTTCCCAAAAGGCAATACATTGAATTCAGAGTGTCCAAAATATTTTTTTCATTAAATTAAAATGTAAAGAATGTTTGTTCCCAAAAGCAGTACGATGAATTTAATAATCCAGAATGATTGTTCTCAAAAGAAAGTACGATGGATTCAGTGTGTCCAGAAAATTTGTTTCCATTAAGTGTAAAGAATATTTGTTCCCAAAAGGCAGTAAGGGGAATTCAGTAAGTCCAGAATATTTGTTCCATTAAATTAATATATAAAGAATGTTTGTTCCCAAAAGCAGTAGGTACTATGAATTTAATAGTCCAGAATGATTGTTCTCAAAAGAAAGTACGATGAATTCAGTGTGTACAGAAAATTTGTTTCCATTAAGTGTAAAGAAAGCTTGTTCCCAAATGGCAGTACGGGGAATTCAGTAAGTCCAGAATATTTGTTCCCATTAAATTAATATGTCCAGAATGTTTGTTCCCAAAAGGCGGTAAATTCAGTCAGTCCAGAATATTTGTTCCCATTAAATTAATACGTCCAGAATGTTTGTTCCCACTCATTACCCAATGCGTGGTGTTACCCCGGGAGGTTTGACAAGCGCGGGTAGCGGGTAGGCCGGCCGCGGCAGCTGACTGTGTGACTGCTCGGCGCTCGGCGCTCGACGCTCGCTCTCCGCGTGGGCGCCGCGACGCCGAGTTGCCCGAGCGCCGCTCCAGTTCGATCGGCGCCGCGTCCCCGCTCGGTCCTGCCCGGTCTAGGCCTCGCCCGCCCGGCCAAAGGCCCCCGGCCCCGCAGCCCGCAGCCCGCAGCCCGCAGCCTGCCCGACCGAAATCGGAACCACCCGAATCCAACAAAACACATTCAAAACAATCGCGACTTTGATTTGACGTGAATTCTGTCATTTCGTTAGCAAATTGAAAGTAATAAAAAATAAATTATTTGATTGATTTTCTTTAAAAAAATAAATTAAACTCTCTTTAAAAATAATAACTTTTGTGATTTGAATCTTTAATCATTTAAGATTATACCCCTGGTTTTAACTACATTGAGTAACTTTTTTAATAGGTTCAAGGAAAATTCTTAACTAAAAACTCGAGTGTTTGTTTTTTATCACCTTCTTATTAAACACAACATAAATAAATTAACAGATTTAAACAATAGGTAGATTGTCTTTAAACTAGCGGGAATTTTTTTTAATTAATATTTGGTTTAAGTTATTAATATCAAAACACGTAAATGAAGTGTCAAAAGTCAGTGGAATAATAATTTTTTTGTTTTACCAAAATATTTTTGATTTTTAAAATGTAATAACTTTTCAGATAAATAAATGTACATTAATAATTGGTTTTCAATAAACCTTTAAAATGTATAGATACCAATGTATTTTAAAAAGTTTCAAGTACATAATAAGTTAAAAACTATTTTCATTACACCGAAGGAATAAAAGTAACAATATTTCAAGTAAGTATACTATATAATTATTATAATTAAAACCTTATTTCACATCAATTTAATTATGAATTATCAGCAGGTTTACTAAATTAGCTCAACATTATAATTTCAATATTTGTTTCTTACAAGCGAGTACCCGGCATGCGTTTTAATGCCACACAAAAGAATTAAAGTGTTTGTGTTTTAATTCTGTTTATAGAAGTATTTTAGGACATACAATATTTTTCGTTTTTTCGTCCCCTCGGTCCTTTTTCCGCCTTCCCCACTCCCTCGACCCCCTCTAGTGCACCATCTATATTTTTTCATTCTCCTCCCCCTCCCATCTTCCCTCCCTAGCGCTTAACTATTTGAAATATACACATTTTTCAAAGAACTCGCACGCCACCCATTGTAAATTTTTTAATACATATTTCTCACCATTATATATAGAAACCTTCGCGAGCGTGCGCACAACAAATCACCAAAGTTTCATCGCAATCGGAAGAATGGTTTAGGAGCGCGTACGGGACAAACAAAGAAACATTTTCCATATATAAAGAAGATTAGTAAATATTGACATCACAGGGAACTCACTCTTTTTGGGGTGAATTGACTATTAAAAAAATTTATTTTTCACCATTTAATAATAGGTTGTATCTAATAAGGAACACATTCCCTTCATGGGGAGTATAATAATTGGCACCCTTAAATGTCCGGAAATTGCGAACGCCAGCCTATTGCTTCGTTAGGGTGGCCCTTTCATTGATCAGCTGGAACGGATATTCGAGGATATAAACGACCTCTATTTTCAAAGAGTCAACTTTTTTTTAACATTAGCTCAAGGCACGAGGCTTTTAGGAGAATAATTACCCTCAGGGTCTATGACATCTTTGGGAATGCCATGTAGAAGTTTTTTTAGAGAATGAAGGAGTGGGAGGAAAAAAAATGATAATAATTTTTGGATGATTTCTATAGCGCCATTTACATAAGAAAATCACCTCAAGGGCGCTTGAAAAATTTATGAGAGGTGGGTAGAAATCTCGGAATCAGTGGGTCCAGGAGTGACGGACCTATGAATACAACCTTTTCATTGCGGTGGGTCGGGAGAGGCTAAATGGAGAGACCAAATGGTGTCTCTCAATCAGTCTTTCTCCATCCAGTCCTTCAAGCATTCGATGTAGACAAACCTCACCCTTTATGAACCTGGGCACACCTGCTAAGTCAACAAACGCAGCGAGCCACTTGGGGTGACCTTTGGTAGAAGTGTTGGTTATCTAATAAATGGTTTCCACTGTGATAGGATGGAGTATGGACTTCACGACTTGGGAGGCGAGTTGTAGCAAGAAAAAATATTTAATATTGACACCTTGATTTCATATTACTTGTGTGGAGCTACCGACCTATATTATTTTAGTTCAATAAATTAATCATTCTTAATATTCAATTTACTTTTTAATGAACGTCCCTTTCAAAGCAGGATGTTTATGAGAGGGACAGATAGTGGTATTTTTTAAATTCGAATTTTAGAACAATCTATGCTAGAAAATCTTGAAATATACAAATAATATTATTAATTAATGTTAACAATTTACTGTAACAATTTATTGTACTGTAATATATATATAAAATAAAATAAATAAATATAAAAATTTCCAATTCACTGGAATGTTTCTGGACGCATCCGTAAACTAAAAACTGTGTTTGAAAATTGAAAGGTAAAGAAATAAGCTTTCAAATTTTTAAATTTGAAATAAACATAAAATCTTTTTCATATATACTCAATTTTGGATGCAACATAATTTTTTTTCAAATGATGTATTTAACAAAAAAAATGTTATTTATTTTTGGGGTGTTGTACCGTGTTGCGCTACCTCCTTCTTTAGCCAACGTTTCAAACAGCGTTACAGTTTCCATCATCAGGGCAGATGCGCCCTTGAGGTGATGATGAACAGTGTCAACGCTGTGTAACGCTGTCCGAAACGTTGGCTTAAGAAGGAGATAGCACAAAACGCTATCTTTATACGTTATATTTGGGTATAACACCCCAAAAATAAATTACAAAAAATACTTTTGACCGTGAAAACCTAAAATCATACCTATTTAACATAATTATTTTTATTTTAACTAAAATTTAAAAAAAAAAATAACAACGCACTTATATTTTATTAGGCAAATGTATTATAAACGTTATCGTCAATTCACTTTTTGGTAGTTTTATTTAAAAATACATGTTTTTTAATTCTCACGTACAAGTTACAAGTACAACTTGTGGTCTGAAACTTTAGACTAAAATTGTAACTATTTCGCGGTTAACTTTTGATTTAAATATAAAGCTTGGTGTTTTCTCTTCCTAACACCATTTAGATTATATTTCTAATCATAATAGTAAGGGAGTCTATTTGAGTTGTTTCGAAAACCGAACACATTAGCCTGTGAGGGAAAGCTCACTGAAAAATGTTCCCATGATTGATACATTTATTTCACTACACGAAATTTAAAACAGGCAAAACCTAAAAAAACCTTTTATGTTTTTTAAAATATTTTCAAATATTGGAAGAAATTGAATTTTACGTCTGATTATGAAGAAACCTTTCAGATATTCGAGCGCCGTTTTCATCACGGAATTGAGAATACTTGATGTTAAAATACATTGTACATAAAAACGATAATAACGTATGTCCATAATAAAACGAAAACAGTGGAACATAAATATCAGACTAGAAACAAGAATAAAAATTAGCTTTCCGTTTCAACGAGCACCACAGCTTGCTATGTATCAAAAAGCATTCTCGTTCCTAGAACCGAAAATATATAAATAAAATCACTTCAGATCTTAAACTGTGTGAATTATGATCCTTCATTCCAAAAATAACTAAATGGTTTATAAATTTAGGCAGGACATTTATTAAACAATGTCATATGATAATTATTTATTTCGAGTGCCTAGTTTTAATAATTTTTTCGCTCAGTTTTTTTTTAAATTTTTTATTTTATCTATTCACCTTTTAGTATATTATCTAATAGCTTTTACTCGCGGCTTCGCTCGCATGTTATTAGTGGGAACTTACTGTAGCGCTTGAATGAATCAATTCCCCCTCCTTCCACCTCCCCCCCTTCCACCTCCCCCTGCCCCCTACCCTTCCCCATGCCCCCTCCACCCCCTCCCCCCTCCCGCATTCTATACATTCATTCCCGGTACATTCAGTTTTCAAACAGTTCGCGTTCCACCTAAAGTCACCTACGTGCAGTTGTTCGGAAGTTATGCGAATACAAACATTTCGAAAATTCATTTTTATTTATATAGATAAATCTTGTTTTTCAATATCTTTGAGATAGATAGATATTTACTACGACTTCCCGCAAATATATCAACATCATTTCCACGGCAACGATTTGTTTTCTGACGTAAGCAATAACTCGCTTTTGCTAGCGACAGAAAACGTATAATAAATATAATAAATTAAAATTTATAATTTCATAGCGCCAGAGCTTACCATTATATACAGCTTATATTACTCGCATGTAATGTAGCTTTCTATCGGTGAAAGAATTTAAAAAATCGGTGTATTGGATTATGCATGAAAGCGAAACAAACAAACCCACGCAGTTTCGCATTTATAATATTAGTATAGATATACATATAATTATTACAATAAAATTAAAAATCTTCAAAATTGGATAAAACGGACTGAACAACAACAATAATAAACTTGTCCAAATAAACTGTAATAACGTTGCACGTCATGATTAGTTAGTTAAAGCAGGCACTGCCTCGTTAGAAACTAATGTTGACTGGGCCGTAATATACATTTACATCTGTATTACAGCTTACCCTCGTCACACATTGTAATTATCGTATTATTGTATACCATTGTGCATGTATCCAATATCAATGGACCATTTAACCAATATTAGGCTTAATTCATATCAAATCTATATACATAAAAATTAAAATTTATTGGTATATTAAGCATAGGAAATGTTTGAAACTTTCAAAATACCTTCTTTAAGGTCCAGCAAAGGTTTCTTGGTTATTACAGCCGCACGACAATACATCTGAAAAATTTTAAAACAATAATAAAAATTCTTGCGAAACTGTAAAAAAAAACTGAGAATGACATTTTGGGAAAAAAATGATTTTTTTATAATTCTTTAAGCTAATGAATTAATTTGAAGTACTCATATGATAATTTGAATCGAATCAAGAATTATAGAAATTTTAAATAGATACCTATGTTATTTAAATTTTAAATAGGCACCAAATTGTATGGATTGTTCTAATAATATTTGATTGTTCTTATAATAAAAGAACAATCAAATATTTATTAAGACTAAGCAGTCCAAAACACTGCCTAAAGAAAGAGGCAGCGCAACGTGGCATAGTACCTCAAAATACATTAATTAAGTTCTGTTTGTATTTAAATGTGACCATGCATACAAAGCATTGATCGAAAGTGATTTATTTAAATTGGGCACATTCTTAAGAGCCTTTGCAAAACCAAAAATACACGTATAAAATAAAAATATACGGCCTCCGTGGAGTAAGGCTCTTGACTCTCAATCCGAATCCAGCGTACGCAAATAAGTTTTATTTGGTTAATTATTTCATAATTAATTAATTAAAAATAAAGCAAAGTACATTGGTTCCACGCCAACTCATAATAAAAGTAAACCCAACACCTCATCGAAAAGTCAATAAAATATATGAAAAAAAAATATTGAAAAATAGCCCATAACCATAACCTAACCTAACGTAACCTATTAAACGAATTTTTTATAAAAAAATTTCACCACTTTTAATAAATTTTCAAAGGAGGTGCTGAGTTGATTTCATTCTGAGTTGTCCGGTATATTTGCGGCACGTTCCGGAGTGAAATATACACTCAGTATCGCCCTGGTTTAAGACCATCATTCAGAATTGAAACGTTGCTTGAAATGACTTTAGCCATGCTTGGTGACCAGATCTGAATAGCCAGGTACTTCCCCATCTCCTTCCCCTCCCCACTTACTTTCAGCCTTAGAATATACCCCAATTAGGAACGCCGTAGTCTCAAGAGGAGAGCAGTTTTGTGCGGTATTCATTTGAAAAAAAAAACTTTAATACCCTACCTTCCTCTTCTCCTCCCCACTACCTTCAGCTTCACAACATACCCCAAATGGATATGCCACAGTCTCACTGGTTCCAGACGGGAGCAACTGGAACTCTTGTGACGGACTCACATGAAAAATTAAAAAATGTTTTTAAAGCATTTTTGTGCAACACCTCTGCTTTTCGAAAATGGATAAGCGTTAAACATTATAATAAACAGAAAATAACAAAGTAAGCTTTTGCTGTCGGAAAAATTCAGTCAGTTTAGGTACTTTAATCATTAAAGGTTCAATTCGCTTTTAATGAGGTTACTGTTTGGGTGATTAGTCCCTTCGCTCTTTCATAACAGAATTTCCAAATTAATTAATAATAAAAAGTCACCAAATTACCAATATCATGAGTTTTTCGTTTTTCCACGGACGAGCTGTTAAACTCATTTTATGTCAATCTTGTGTAAATATGTAATGTTGGGCGCGCATTATCTCCAAATAGGATCCCCTGAGGAAAAATAAATTCCCTCAGGTGTCATGTCATGTGCCAATGTCATCTTTGGGGATGTTGTTTAGAGGAACTTTTTAAGGAAAGTAAAGAGAGGAAATTCTACGAAAGAAAGATGTGTGAGGGGTGGTGAGGAATCTGTCGGTCGATGTGTTTAGGAGTGGCGAACGTACGAATGCATCCCTCCCACTGCGGTGCAAGGCGGTGGAGAGAGTCTGGCTGAAAAGATCAAAAGGACTTCCTCAACCAATGGAAGATACTCTCAGTATCGCTCTGGTGTAAGATCACCATTTTTACGACTCGTTCTTGAGTTCAACAACTCGGTTGTGGAACGATTTGCCGGCATCTGTGTTTCCTGCCTCCTACAACATGGGTCTTTTCAAGATCCATTTTCACTCTTTCCTCCCATCAAAAATATCCTCCACACGGCATCTTCAAAGGTGACATAGGCCCTGATAGAAATTATTTTCCTCAAGGCCTCTTGTGTGGAGTTAAAATGTAAAAAAAAAATCGGAATTGAAACGTTGCTCGAAATGGCTTTAGCCGTATTTGGTGACCAGATCTAAAAAGCCGGATACTTCTCCACCTTCCTCTTCCCCCTCCACACTATCTTGAGCCTCACAACATATCCCAATTGGGGATGCCATACAAACCCTGATTCCAGACGGGAGCAGTTGGGACAACTTATGCAGTGTTCACATAAAAAAAGGTATCTCCAGATTCGGAACGCCACGCAATAAGTGGGAAAAGCATCCGCCGCAAAGACCCATACAAACCTCATCCCATGAACTCGGGCACCTCGGCTAAGCCAACAAACGTAGCGAACCACTTGGGGTTGCTATGGCAGGGGTGTTGGATATCCAGTAAATGATTCCCCCGGCGACAATACCCACACCCGCCTACCAAATTGGAACTGTAATAATCCACTTACTAAACATATGTAATATAACGCGTATTTAATTTCCGCCCATTAAAAAGGTTCATCTCGTTTAGACGCTTTCAAAAATAATTGTTGGTATTCTTGTACTCTGAATACATTTTAACATGAAAAGAAATGAACCTGTTTTTTGCATGGAAAACGGCCTCCATTTTATTTCATATTTTGTTGGCTTTGCTTTTAATCGCCCTTTTACGTGGATGTAATCTCTTTTTTACTTTTTACCCACATTTCGTAAATTGTAAAACAGAAGAAACTCGCCCTCGCTATTGCATGACTTTATTAATAACCTATTTGATAAAACATTACAATTTATTTCCACATATCTTTGATTATTGAAAAAATTGCTATACATTTTTAATGTTGCGTGTTATGTTTCTTTATTCCCAGTAATAATACGACTTAAGGTGATCCACGAAAAAATCTAAATCGGAATTCACGCTTCTTTATGGGAAGAATTTAAAAATACTTGAGAAAAAGCTTTTGGAAAGGTTGGAAAAGGTATTTGAGAATTCTTTTTACAGGTTGATTTCATAATGCCATGTAAAAAACATTAACTTCTTTTATACGCATTGTTTACTGTAATAACAAGGAAATTTACGATTGATTTCACGGAACCAAGCGACGCGGAACCTATACGTCTATTTCCCGCTCCTCCGGGGTTGAACTGGTGCAAAATGGGTGTGGCAACTCAGTAGTCCTTGGGTGGACTGCATAAGGTTCACTTTGAAAATCCAAATTCGTTGACTGTCGGCCGTATTGTGAAATAAGAACGCGAAAATGAATATTTTATTTTATTTTGTGAATATCTGGCGTAAATGTCCATTTTTTTACGATTATCATAAAAAACAGAATTTGCTATATTTAACAATAAAACCATATCCGAAAAGGGGTATTTAAGTAGAAGAGTTTGCACTTGAAAGTGTTTTTTTATGGACCCAATTTTTTTTCTAGGCTTATTAAAAGACTTACAAAAAAATTACCAATATTTTTGAGGGCCAAGATATTATGTTCTGCGCGTAGTTAGTATTTAATTGAAGCACCTATAATACTTCTAAGGGATCAAATTTTCAAAACAAAAACGCATGATTTGTATGATTTTGCATTATTTCGTATGGCTTCATCTTAAGATATGTTGGCTATCTTCCAAATAAGTTGTGGGCTAGTGTTATTACTACGAGTAGTTGACTTATAAAGTTGTAATAAAAGTTATAACGATTTTTAAACTGGACATTATGACAAACTGATTATTATCCTTGCTCTAAGTAGTTCTTAGTAAGCGGACAGGTGGATCGCGCACAATTTTGCCGATGCCTTCGGCAATCATGTCCCGAACTACGGTAGATGGTACTCTTATGATATCTATTATATATTATTAACTATGCTTACGACATCTATTGAAGGAAGCTAAAACTTCATGAATAATTTATACACCGTATAGGCAAATTCCCAGGAAATTATTTTTGGGTAATATTTCCCGGAAAATTCCCACAAATGTTCTCGGGAATTAACCCGAAACGGGGAAATTTGCGGAATTTTACAATTTTAATTTTATTTTAAATGGTGAAATCCTCAGTGTGAAGGTTGTGTCCTACATCGAAATTTCATGTTTATACAAACATGTCATAATAATAAGAACATGCTGAGGACAGAACTTTTTGAATTTTTGGTAAAACACCATATGTATACAAACTAGTTACAGAGAGAGGTCGTACGTGATGATGATGACTTCATCGCTCTGTCTACCTTAGTACTTGCTGTTTGTTTCGTTTTCATACGAGACGTGTGCGAAGAAAGGTGCGATGACGTAGGTACGACCACTCTCTGGTACCACTCTTTAGTACCGAAGACACAAGCCAATAAAATTTAAGAAATAAGTCGTAAAAACTTTATTTTATAAATTTAGTTTATTTATAAGTTAAGTATTAAAATTACAAGTAGGTATATTACATTTCCACCCAAAAATAAATTGTGACAACCTGAATTGCATTAAATTTCGTAACAAAAATTTTAAAATGCCGACTTCCGGGAATTTATAATAGGTCGCGGAATACTCTCGGCTGCACATCACTAGATATCTGAGAGTGACAACGGTCGCAAATTAATTATCAGAAAAATTGCGTACATTGATTGTGAGATCAATTTTAATATGAATGTTAATTATATTTACAGAATCCGTTTTAACATCGATAGTAGGCGGCCTCCGTGGTTGAACGGCAAGGTTCACGACTAGCGATCCGGAGGTCACGGGTTCAAATCCTGGGGCGCAGATAAATTTTATTTGATTGATTTGTGTTTTCGCGATTCGATCTTTTAAAATAATCTATATTAGTAAAAGGCAGTTTTGCGGCAAGGTTTCAGAGTGAAAGATATTCTCTTTATGGCTATGGTGTAAGTAGTGGCGGACTAATAGGGGGACGGAAGGGGCGGCCCGCCCCGGGCCTCGGGTCCTGGGGGGCCTACAAACGCCACCATATTCCCTTGATCAAATCCTTAACAAGGCACCATTTTTCATTTTTTTTATTTAATTTTCTGAAAGAAGCATTTGTAAAGAATGCTCTCACCAAATGTTTTAAGGAGATTCGTAAAATTGACGGAAATGCAGCCTTTTATATGAAACCATTTTAAACAGTTTGTATGTTGAATTATCCTTCAGCAAAACTTTGAACGCGTTCATTCTGGAAACTAAGTTCTTCAACCTGGTTGACAACATATGAAAAAAACTATACATCCGATTTGCATGCACTAAGTCTCAAACTGTTCAAAAACCCAGTGTTCATGGGACCACGTAGGGGAATTTTGAAATCTAAAAAAGAAAGAATGGCGGATCACCGAATTTAATTTTCTATTTTTTGTGGAAAATTTTCATCGCTCATAAAACAATAAAATAGAAGGGGGCTTTTTATAAAAAAAACATCCGTACCTGGTACCATGTACCACGCATCTATAGTTTTTCTGATATATTGTCAACCAGATTGAAAAACGTTTCGAGAATAGCGCGTTCAAAGTTTTGCTGAAGGATAATTCAACACACAAACTGTTTAAAACGGTTTCACACAAAATTTTGTATCTCCGTCAATTTTACGAATTTCCTTAACATATATGGTGAGAGGATTATTAACAAATCTTTCAGAAAATTAAATTTAAAAACGACAACATTTTTTTTACAGTGTCCTGGTGCCTTAAAGCCTTGCTTAGGATTTGATCAAGATAACATGGAGGCGTTTGGAGACCCCCCAGGACCACAGACCCGTGTGAACTGAATAAAAATCTTGTAAAATCAACTTCTTAAGCTAGGGGGGGCTCATTCAGCTTTGCCGCCCCGGACCTCTGGCGGGTTTAGTCCACCACTGGGTGGAAGACCACCGTGTTTGGTGACTTTTTTTTTTTTTTTACATTAACTCCACACAGGAGGCCTTGAGGAAAATAATTCTCCTCAGGGCCTATGTCATCTGGGATGCTATGTGGAGGATCTTTTTGAGGAGAGGAAGGAATGAACATTGGTCTTGAAGAGACCCACGTTGTAGGAGGGAGGAAACACAGATGCCGGCGAATCGTTCCATAGCCAAGCTGTTGAACTCAAGAACGAGTCGAAAAAACGACCCGTTCTCATGTGACAAATGTCAACCGTGTACATATGTTGGGCGCGCGTTTGGCGTGTCTCCCGACTATGCACCGGTGCCGAAGGGATCAATGACGCTAGTTCCTCAGAGCATCTTCCATTGAAATACCGGTAGAACATGGATAGCCAGGTACTTCCCCACCTGTGTCTTCTCCATCTCCTTTCTCCTCACACTTACCTTCAGCCTCACAACACACCCCAATTGGAAATGCCATAGTCTCACAGGATCCAGACGGAAACAGTTGGGACTCTTGTGAGGTTTTCACATTAAATAAAATAATAATCGATAAACATCAATAACGAAAATGGTGTATTACGTTGTAGGCATTCGTAAAACAAGCACCGGGTGTGAAAGTTTGAAGGTGTTGCCTGAAAGCACTACAAACAAAAAAGTGGCGGCTCCAAACTTATCTAATTTATTTGCAACACTTCATTGGGGCTTCTAAAAAAATCTCCATTTTCTTTCCCCATCATTCTCTCTGCCCTCCAACCCTCCAACCCTCCCGGGGGAGGTGGCACGGTCGTGAGGAATTTCATACAATCACTTTTCAGTATTTTTTTCTCACAAAAATATAATAAAGAAAGAGTACTGCGTGCCATTTAATATTATTTTTATTTAAGGAAAAAACACAGATAAGCAAAACCGGGTGACTGAATCAAATACTTGGATATTATTTCTGACAATAATAAGAAGAAACCAAATATTATTATCACTAAAGCAAACAAAATAAAAAATTCATATTATTATTTAGACAAACTCGCAACTCCCATTTAGGAGGTGGATATGGGTACCGCCGCTCCAGGAACCATTTATTGGAAATCACTGCTATAGCTCACCCCAATCGGTTCGCTACGTTTAGTGACTTAGCAGAGGTGCCTGGATTCATGCAGTAAGGTTTGTCTAGGTATTGGCGCCAGATGCGTCAGCACTCCTTCTGAGTTTTTTTTTTTTTTTTTAAATTTTATATTAACACCGCAGCCTAGGCCTGCGTCATCTGAGATGTTGTGTGGAAGGTCTCTTTGAGGAATGAACATTGGTCTTAAAGAGACCCATGTTGTAGGAAGCAGGAAACACAAAGGCCAGCAAATCGTTCAACAGTCGAACCCTTGAACACAAGAACGAGTCGAAGAAGCGACCCGTTCTCATATGACAAAGTAAACCGTGTACGGATATGTTGGGCACGCGTTTGGCGTGTTTCCCTACTATGCACCGAAGCCGAAGGGATCAATGACGCTACTTCCTCGGAGCATCTTCCGTCGAAATACCGGTAGAACAAGGATAACATTCCCACCCGACGCCTATGCTCTAAAGATTGCAATTCGTTAGTTAAGCTAGGGGAACCCATCAAATGGACCACCGTTGGTGGCTGGATAAAGAGAGACTGGTCGAGGGAGGCTTTTTGATCTCTCTTGACCCATTACCTTGCACTGCAGTATATATAGCTTAGTATATCCGTCACTCCTGAACACACTGACCTACAGATTCCAACTCCTCATTCCCTTTTCTTCCCAGAACATCCTCTCCTGCGTATCCTTAAGCATTCTTCCTCACAGCGTTTCTTTAGATAACATAGGCACTGAGAGAAATTATTTTCTTCAGGGTCTCTCTCCTGTATGAAACTAATGTAAAACAAATTTTCTTTACTTGAATCAGCTCAAATTAATTTACCACGCACTACGTCAATCTGTGATCGAGTATGGTACATTATATAGTATGGTATTATATCCTGGGGAGGCGCTAGTGCTGCCGCCATTGATCCCATCTTTAAAGCTCAGAAACTAATTAACTAAACTAATTATAAAGATTATTCTAAAACTACCGATCACAAGCAGTGGACAAGTCTTTAGGAGCAAGATTACGCCAAAAACATACTAGCGTGCCTCTTCAAACACATAACTCTATGGGTTAATGTTCAAACTCTTCGTGATACTAGATCCAAAAGGCATATTCGCTAACGATGTGCTCAACTGCACGGAATAAGATTTTAAGAAGGCTATAATAACAAACTTTAATAATAATAATCAATTTTAGCGTAGGTAATACTATTCTTCTACATGGGATCTATGTAAATAAATTTGCATTTTTTACTTCACGATTACTGTTCCAAAAAATGTAATTTTTTTATATGAATACCGCACAAGGGTCCCAACTGCTCCCGTCTGGAGCCAGTGAGACTATGGCATCCCCAATTGGATTATGTTGTGAGGCTGAAGGTAGTCGGGAGGGGAAGGAAATGGGGAAGAGGAAGGTGGAAAGTACCTGGCTATTCAGATCTGGTCACCAAACACGGCAAAAGCCATTGCAAGCAACTTTTCAATTCTGAATGGTGGTCGTACACCAGGGCGATACGAAGAGTATCTTCCACTCGGGAACGTGCCGCAAATATACAATATTTTATTTTAAATGAATAAATTGTGAAATTACACAAATAATCAAATAAAATTTATTTGCCCACGCCGGGATTCGATCCCGCGACCTTCGGAATGCGAGTCAAGGGAAAATCGAATGGTTAAAGATATTATTTTTTTTACATGAGCTCCACACAGGAGGCCCCGAGGAAAATAATTTCCCTCAGGGCCTGTCATCTTTGGAGATGCTGTGTGGAGGATTTTTTTTAAGGAAAAGGAGGAGAGGAGAGTTCTGGGAAGGAAAAGGGTTTAAGGGGTGGGCAGGAATCTGGGGTTCGGTGTGTCCTGTTCATCCGTCTCCAAGACAGACAAACCTTACCCCACGAACCCAGGCACCCCTGCTAAATCACCAAACGTACCGAACCACTTGGGGTGACCTACGGCAGAGGTGTTGGTTATCGAATAAAGGTTCCCGGGGCGGTGGTACCCATTCCCGCCACCTAAATTATTAAGTGATGTACGAACAAAGTTATTTTATTCTAATAATAACAAATTTTAAATAACTTGAAACAAAGCTTTACATTGCACTTCAACTGGCCATTTGACAAAATAAAACACATTTCCAACACTAAATATAAATGTATTGAACACCAAGTCTTGGATGATTATTCAAGGGAGTTCAAATTTCAAAGTATTTTTTTAACCAGTTTATAATACTCATGGTACGGTGTTACAAGTCTATCATCCTATGCTGACTACATTACAATATTCGCACAGATGCATAACTTGCGCACTGCGTGATTCGTTTAGACTTCAATAAAAATAAAAACAATAAATCATTTTTTCACAGTTCAGAGTTCGAGAAAAAATGTGTGTAATCGGTATATATAATGTTTACTCCTTACTCCTCGACCCAGGAGGCCGTCAAATAAAAAATACGTCGAGTTATCAGCATATTCCCACCATATAAGAATATATTTTTTTATTATGTTAATTTTTGGGATAGCGCCCCTACTGATTGAAATATTTGCACAATGAAATATTTATACAAGTTTAACGAATATAGTTCGAAAATGCTGAAGTTTTGCAAAGGAAAGTGAATTTATATTTATTTGGTGAGAGTAGGCAGGTACTTTGTGTATTTTCTCGCAGATAGAGCTTCAGAAGTATGAATTAACTCAATTGAGTAGAGCCGAGCCACTTTCATGGCGCCAAATGCTTTGCGCCGCCATCTTGCATTTGATTTACAGCCAAAACTTGTCCCTCTGGCAACACCGATCAACATTACTTCCCGCCTTTCCCGTCTTTTTTGCCTCCACAAATTTCAAAGTTCAAAAGTTGTTATTGCCGGCGTTACTTGGGAATATATGAAAACACTCTGCTCTTCCGTTGATATTGTTGGATATTTTATATTCCTTGTTTAGTTAAATCGTCCGTTTACATCGATTAAATTGAATCTAAATGAAGATGATGTTTCACAACTAAATGCATGTAAAATAATTGGCGATACACCATTAACTTTGAATTTTTAAAAACACCTTTGTAACTGTCTTCCATTTTTTAATCTGTTGTTACGTACGAATAAAAAAACATTATTTTTTTTAAAACTTAAAAAGTAAAATTTCAAATTGTAATATTTAATTAATGATAACAATATTAGCGAAAATCCACAATCTGAAACAGAAAAAGATACGGTCACATCTGGGAATCAAACCCAGGACCTTCGGCTTTCCGGGCCGCAGCTCTGACCACTGAGCTAATGTGTCCCGATCCGATTCTGTCATTTTTAACTGTATCATACTTCGACTAAGATTTACCAACATTCAGCATTAGCTTAGTGGTCAGTGCTGCGGCCCGAAAAGCCGAGAGTCCTGGGTTCGAGTTCCAGATGTGACCTATCTTTTTCTGATTCTTCTGTTTCAGATTTTCGATTGAGTTTCGCTAAAATTGTCTTCATGAATTTAATATTACAATTTGAGGTTTTACTCATTAAGTTAAAAATAAAATAAATATTCTACCAGACTTGTAGAAAAAAGTCAATAGATGTCGCACATTAAAAAAAACTGGATAATTTTATCCAACACACTATCTAGATTGCATTTAGTCCTTGTTGAATCTCGTAACTATACATAAAGATAGCAGCCAATAAAATATACGTTAAGAAAATGAAATATTATGTTGGTAGTTCTTAGTCGAAGTAGATACAGTTAAAAATGAAATAATCAGATAAGAACACATTGGCTCAGTGATCAGAGCTGCGGTCCGGAAAGCCGAACGTCCTGGGTTCGAATCTCAGATGTGACGTATCTTTTTCAGATTTTTGATTTTCGCTAATATTGTCTTCATTTAATTAAATAAAAATATAATTAACAAATCAATAGTGCGAAAAAATTTACCATTAATAATTAAAAATAAAAACAAAAATATTTTGTGGATGATTTGTATAGCGCCGTTTTTGTGAAAAGTCACTCCAAGGGCGCTGTAAAGTTTGATTTTCTTATTGATTATATGTAACCTACGTGCAAAAGTGTTAATCCTAGGACAGCATTTTATATAGGTTTATAGGGCAGAAAAAATGCTTCAAAAAGAAAAATCTTTCTCAGCTTCTCAGAAATCTTTTGACATTTCCTAGGTAGGTATCCACAAAAACCCCCAGTATTTCTTTAAATGCTACCTAACTGTAAGTAATGTTCATTATAATCGTTTTATTTTATATCAGCCCGCTTCTCCCATTATCAGTATCTATATAATATCTTCCTTTGAAACCATTTTTAGTATTCTTTTAAATCTTTTTTGAACGCTTGATGGAGCCGTAACTCTTGGGAATAGAATGAGTGTGTTGGTATTGTACCTTTACAGTCACAGGGGTTCACCCTCTTTCCGGGGTTCATTAGTTTCCGTGGCTCCCACCCCCCTCTCAAACGCAATCCACCATCCCCCCCTTCTCCAACCACACACTGTGGGCTGAACAGATGCAGACCTCTGCCAGGTCTTCTGGCCGCGCCGATATCCTCGGTAGTTAAACGCCGAGATTCCTGGGCGTTCAATTTGGAAATTTCCCGCCTACATTAAAAAAATAAACCTACGAATTTGAATGCTGAGACATACCTTTTTATTTATTAATTTTCATCGCCCTGATGGGCTTTTACATTACAAGTTTATAATACAGAAAACATATTTACAATACAGTTTTTTAGGTAAAAAAGATGAACTATAAAAAGACAACTAGTAAACATCATACAAAAGGTATACAGATAAATTTAAGTAAAGATAATGCTTTACAATAAAAGAGAAAGTTTTTAAGGTGCAAATAGCATAGAAATATACTAGTATGTTAGTAATTACTAAATTTACAGGTGACTGGCTAATTGTGATGTTAGTGACAAAATATATTAAAAGATGCATAAAAAGAAAACGGGAACAAGTCTTAACATTATTGATTAATATAGAAATACTCAAATATATGCAATAACCCCTATGTGATGCTCCTAAATATCAAAATATGATAGACAAACCGACTCTAGTGCTACATAGCCAAAAAATCTGCCTATACTTTTTTGATAATGCCATATTTTTAGGTGTTGTAAAAATAATACTAAAAAAATCTTTAACTTATGAACAAGTGAATTCTGCGAGTTTGTTCAATTTTTTATTATTTTGTATTTAATTTAATTTTTTATTGTATTTCATTTACTCGCAAATAATTGCCCAAGTTGCCTCTAAAATCATGAAAGACTAAAATCTGTAATGGCCTGTATCTTATAATTTAAATCAAAAATAAATAAAGCAGCTCACCTTCGTATTAGATATTTGATATACCTTTTGATTACCAAATTATTTTCTCAGTTTGGTTGGGTATTTTGATCTCAAATCCAAATTTAAGATGTGTACGAAACTAAGATGTTCGTTCCGTTATGACGAGAGATCCTGGGTTCGAGTCCAAGCTGCGACCGTTCCCTTTTACGTAACTTGTTAATTCTAAATGTTATTTTATAATTCGTTTAGATTTGTACGTATTAAATGAAATAAATATTTGTAGTGTGTTTATTTTTATTATAAAAAACACAGAGACATTACAAAAGTTATAGAGCATGAACATGCACTCCTAAAACTAAAACTGATGAAAGCGGTATTACGAACAAGTAGGTACTTGACTATTTTGGCAGAGAATGGATTTAAATAACGCAATGAAACTACCCGAAGCCTTACAGGGGTGGAAAAAGGTCAGGATAACAATGTTCAATGTTCATTACATTTTCTTTATAACAGAAATGGCAGCAGTTACCCCATTTACTAGGATCTACGGCCATTACTAGCCAAAACACACGCTTATGGAATATTGTCTCGATTACCGAGCATTCCGTCACACTCTAGCAATGTCTAAGTATTAAGAAATAACATGCGACTTTCATCATACCTTGGATTTTAGAAATTTTTTTTTTTTACATTCACTCCACAGAACCCTTATGAAAATAATTTTCCTAGGGGACTATGTCATCTTTGAAGATGCTGTGTGGAGGATGTTTTTGAGGAAAGGAAGGAGTGAATATGGGTCCTGAAGAGACCCATGTTGTAGGAGAGAGGAAACACAGAGGCCGGCAAATTGTTCCATAGCCAAGCTGTTGAACTCAAAAATGAGTTCTCTACGACTCGTTCTCATATGACAAATGTCAACCGTGTACGTATGTTGGGCGCGCGTTTGGAGTGTCTCCCGTCTATACAACGGTGCCAAAGGGATCAATGCTGCTAATTCCTCAGAGTATCTTCCATTGAAATACCGGTAGAACAGGGATAGCATTCCCATCCAAAGCTTATGCTTTTAAGATTGTAACCAGTTCGTTAAGGTGGTAGAATCTATCAAACGGACCGCCCGTTTCTGCACGGAGTCGAGGGTATTTTTCAAGTATTTTGGAGCTCCAGACCAGAGGTGGCTGCCAAATTCAACCGTGGGGAGCACTTGAAAACTAACAGCCTTCCTGTTATTGTCATGAACATTTTATGCAATTTGTAGCACACTATAATTAGATATCAATTTAAATAGTTGAATGTAATATGTGTAAAGTGTATTATGAAAGAAAGGAGCATGATATTAAAAAGGTCAATCTACAATTTGGGAGGCGGGAATGGGTACCGCCGCCCCGGGAACCTTTATTGGCTAACCAACACCTCTGATATAGGTCACCCCAAGTGGTTCGCTACGTCTGGTGATTTAGCAGGGGTGCCCGGGTTCATGGGGTGAGGTTTGTCTAGGTCTTGGAGGTGGATGACCAGGATACACTGAACCCCAGATTCCTACCCACCCCTTAAACCCTTTCCTTCCCAGAACTCTCCTCCCCTTCCTTTCCTTTAAAAAACCCTCCACACAGCATCCCTGAAGATGACATAGGCCCTGGGAAATTATTTTCCTCAGGGCCTCCTGGGTGGAGCTCATGTAAAAAAAAAAATCAATTGAAATTTAAGTCAAAATGACAATGGAATGTAAAGATATTTTTTTTTGTTCTTAACAAATATTTTATTTATTTATTTTTATTTAAGTACATAAAACAGGCATGTTGCCCGTGATGCCCAGGTTTATTGAATCTTAGGTTGTACATGGTTGTGAAATAATTGGATTGACTATGACTCTATTTGTGATTATAAAATATATCAGGGCGGGTTAAAAACACGAAGTTAATTTCTAGCAGTTAAATTCAATGTCACATGTTCAATAATTCTATTACGGATAAGTTAAAATTATTATGGGCGCCAGATCGTTTATACACGAAGAAGTTAATGTTGAACCGTATTTATGAAACTAATAAAATAAAAATGAAGGATTTGCGTATTCAAAGTTTCCGCCATAGTGATTTACTCCGGGAATTGTGAGTCACACCCTGATCCAATCGCTATTCATGTCGCGATGTAAGGAACCGTGGCAGGAAGTTCCATATAACGAAATCAACCGTTACAAATTGATAAACAACTGTGTGTGTGAAAATTTTACTTATTTAGAAACTGACAAAAAATAGTCAACGGAAATATATAGGTATACATTGCTTTTTCAACCAAAGGTGGTTGATCTGTTGTATACACTTTTATTGAAAATAATTAAATAATCCAAGGTATTTTAAATTTCCTATACATTTCTTATTTTTGAATATGTTGTAAAAACAAATACACTTTAGAAATAATATCAAATTACCTCTTGATTTTTGTATTTTGTATTTGAAATATTCTTTCATTTTTACTATTTACAAAATTTCTAAAACACGATTTATGTAGATATTACAAGAAATATCATTAACATTTTCGTTATTTATTTTTGTGGTGTTACGCCGTGTGGCACTACCTCCTTCTTTAGCCAACTTTTTGGACAGCGTTAGTGTCAATCAGATGCAGATGTGAAGTCTAAAATCATAGCGAAAAATCAATACATAATTCCGTAGCACGAAAATTATGGTTTTTCTGGACAAAAAATGTATTTAATTTTGGGATATTCCTTAGGTTTGAGATTTTCATTGTAGTATAGGTGTGTTAGTCAGAAAGGTATTTATTTTTTCCTTTGTATTTGAGTAGAGCATTTTTTTAAGTGTAATGAAATACTTTTTCATTAGTTCCAAACTCATTGGGTGCGGTGGGCGTGGCCACATACATTTTATGTGGTGACCCCACAGTTAATCCTAATTTTTTTTTTTATGAATACCGCACAAGAATCCCAACTGCTCCCACGTGGAGCCAGTGAGACAATGGCATCAATTGGGGTATGTTGTGAGGCTGAAGGTAGTGGAAGGGGAAGGGGAAGGAGATGGGGAAGAGGAAGGTGAGAAGTACCTGGCTATTCAGATCTGGTCACCAAACATGGAAAAAGCCATTTCAATCAATTCTGAACAGTGGTCTTACATCAGGGCGATAATGAGAGTATCTTCCACTCTGGAACATGCCGTAAATATACAAAATATTATTTTTAAATTAATAAATTGTGAAATAACACAAACTAATCAAATAAAATGTATTTGCCACACCGCGATTCGATCCCGCGACCTTCGGGATGCCAGTCAAGTAGCCTAATACAGTTATCTTCCAAAATATCTTTAATAATAAATTTATTTATTTATTGATTTACGCCCTTTTTCTTTTATTTCATTTGGCATGGATATCACACGAATTTATTTACAGTGTCGTTTTTTTGTGCTTATAGGCTGGTATAAATGTACAGTATAACATGTATGTTTTTCTAAGTTGTAGGGTCTTCGTACAATGTGTAACTAAAACACCATTTAACGGTTGGGAAGTGATTTTTCATTAGTAAGGCTATTAGTTTTTAGCTCTTGAGGAACGGCTGCTCGGCTTTTCACATAAAACCTCACAAACCAATAACCATACTATTACGCCACTTGCAAACACCATTCCGTTTTGTGAACAGCTCCATTGGGTATTTCAAAGCTGTTCTCGATTTAAATAATACATTTTCCTAAACGAGATGGAAAAGGCAAAGCTATTACGTGTTTTGGAATATTTGCCTTACCGCGTAGCAATGCATAACACCATCATTGATCTTTTATGTTTTTTTCACACAAACAAATAAATAAAAATATTTTTTGTTTTTCTTGGGCATTAACTGCGTAACAATTTCTAAACATTTTATTTTTATTAATCTGCTACCTTTCGACACATTCGTGTCATTCACTAGCAGTCTTAAAACTTACTTTAAGATTAGTGAATGACACGGATGTGTCGAAACCTCGAACAGATAAATTAAAATTAAGTAACAGATGTACTTGGGCGATTTTATGGGGTGGTTTGACATCACAAAAGGTGTTAGGCATAATGTCACCGTGGTTATTCAATCTATATATGAATGCAAGAATTGAAAGAGATGGGATTGGGCGCGAAATTGAGTAATCTGAAAGAATTTTGTCTGTTGTATGCTGATGATGCGGTGCTGATTTCTAACAGTATGGAAGATCTACAATCGCTCGTGTCTAGGATGAACGAAGTATGTATGAATAATGAGTTAATGATGAATCTAAGTAAGTGTAAAGTTATGGTATTTGAAATAGAGAGTACGAAAACAATGTGTAAACATGGAACTGGCAGAGGAGGGATCAAAGTAGACTGAATGTGGTAAAACCATGTATGATCGTGTGTTGAGATGAAATGTTGAGATTTGCAAAGAATGCAAGGCTGATATAAGCGTTATGAATAAGATTAAGAAAGGAACGCTCAGGTGGTTTAGGTGTGTAGAGCGAATGAATGAGGTAAGGAGTGTAAGGAGAATATATGACGCAAATGTGAATGGTAGACGAATACGGGGACGCCGGAGGAAGACATGGCATGACCAAGTGAATCAGATACACAAGTCAAAATAATAGAAGAGCATGTATGAGACGATGTATGAATATAATTGAGGCAAAGAGTGTGCGCCATTTCGAGTTGTCTGGAAACCCGTCCTCTCTGCCTACCCCTGCGGGGAAACAGCGTGATGGTTAGTGAGTTAGTTAGTTGGTTATGTACATCCACACAGGAGATTACGAGGTAAATATTTTCTCTTAGGTGAGAGGTATGACTTTTGAGTAGAATTCAGGGGCTCAATGTGTTCAGAAGTTACGGACCTATGAATCCATCCCTCCCACTATTATGCAAAACGATGGGGCGAGAGAATCATGCGGGAGAAGAAAAATGGACGCATTGGTCTCTCTCGATCCGGCCTCCCATGGAATAAATGGGCAGACGCATTTTGACTGTGAATAAATACTTTATATTCGAAACCATCTTGTATTCACAAAAAAGCGGAAAATCATTTTTGAAAGCTTTCGTATTCCATCAAATTAATGGTGGCATGTCTATTCCCAGGTGATACTAAAACTCCCATTATTTTTTCCAATTCATCAAAATACGCTAAAATTACCATTAATGCCTGTTTTATTAAAGGCAAAAAAAGAAACAATACGACATATCTGTTTTCAGCAGATGTGTCACCGGGTTGGATAGTTAGTTTAACGTTTGTTGTAATTTATCGGGTTTACTAACGGGTATGAGGGGTGGGTAGGAATCTGGGGGTCAGTGTGTCCAGAATTGACGGACGTAAAAATCCATCCCTCCCGCTGCGCAAGGCGATGTTCTTAGAGAGTACGGCTGGAGAAGTCAAGGGGACTCCCTCAACCATTCTCTCCCTAACCGGCCTGCCATGCAGCTGGTGGGCAGACGCATCTGCCACGAAGACCTGGACAAACCTCACCCCATGAACCCGGGAACCTCTACTAAGTCACCAAACGTAGCGAACCACTCTATAACTCTCACTCCATACCACTATACCACTCTATAACTATCATCTCCACTCTATACCACTCTATAACTATAGAGGTGTTGGTTATCCAATAAATGGTTCCCGGGACAGCAGTTCAAAAAGTTGAAAAAATTTACCATTTTTGATAGGCAATGAATGATCCTGATGGAAATATATACATTTTTTAATACTCGTACTTTCAGCTTCCCAAATCCTGCAATTATAATATTTCGTGATTTTGCACGGGCCTGCGCAAAATTTCATATATTATATAAAAATGAATGTTTCTTTGTTTGTCCTTCATGTGTTCCTAAACCAATCATCCGATTACGATGAAACTTTAGATATTTGATGCCCGCAGGCCCGCAATCTTTCCTTTATAATCTAATAGTTCTGGCGTTATGAAATTATTTTCTGTTATATTCATACGATTGCGATGAAACTTTGGTGAGTTGTTGTGCACACAGCCACAAAGGTTTCTGCATATGCTGGTAAGCTCTGGCTTTATGAAATTATCATGAAAAAGTTCTATACGTTTACGATTAGTTTGAAGAATGTGTGTATTCCATGTAGTTTAGTTAGCGGCAGGGAGGAAAGGCGGGGAAAGTGGAAGGGGGACGGGGACGAATGGGAAAGGTCACGCAGGGAGAAACAATTTCTTTATTTAAGTGTAACTCACTAGGTATAAATAAAAAGGGCGCTTTTCAATAAATATAAAACGGTCAGTTTTATTGCCGGCGATTAAGCCCCCAGTAAGCTTCTCCAAGGGATTAATCTAAAATTAGAAAATTCTGTTTTACGAACTGGAAATGTTGAAACTTTCTCAGTATAATCACACATACCCAGATTGCTGGAATTTATAAAAGTGTCTATTTTTCAAATAACGTGATGCCTATGTAAAATTTGGTCTTTTATTGGTGTTTATTTAATCGATTTTTAATGATTTGGAGTCCATTTTAGTATTTTTTTTGGGTAATATTAATCACAAACCACCTATCAGTGTAGGTAGGTAGTATAAAGTGACGATTGTGTATTACTTTTTTCACAATAGCTCCAAACAGGAGACCCTGAGGAAAAAATTCCCTCCGGGCCCATGACATCCTTGGGGATTTGGAAAGGTGGGGACCAGTTGATCCGTCGGATTCACTAGTTAGGAAAGGTGGTGAATTATGTATTTTATTCTGACTTTGATTTGCAGCTTACAGCCTTTTCGAGAACTGTAAAATGAGATGCGTGTGTAGGGAGAATTTGCCAATAAGAACTCTTGATTATGCGGTCAAATTTATTTAGAAGTAACGTTATATTTTATAATAAAACTTGTTACAAAATTAAATTCGTTACGACGAGAGTGATACGGGAGGAAATGTAAAGCAACCGAAACAGGGGAACGCGAAAACCTAAATAATTTTGCAATATCATGCACTGGACCGGAGAGCGACTCTCGGGGATAACAGTCGGTAAAATTTAGCTTTAATAATTTTGAGGTTGTTCAGCCATAGGGATGCTGTGCGGTGGGTCTTTTGGGTAAAGGAAAGAAAGAAAGTTCTGGGTGGGAAAAAGGTTAAAGGGTTGGGTAGGAAACTGCAAGTCAATGGATCGAGCTCTGACCAACCAGTCTCTCCTAATCCGGCACTATAAGCTGTAGGTAGGCAAACGCATCTAGACAAACCTCACCCCATAAAGCTGGGCACCCCTGCTAAGTTACCAAACATAGCAAACCACTTGGGGTGACCTATGGCAGGAGTGCCGGTTTTTCAATAAGTGGTCTTCGGGCGACAGGACCAAAGTCATCAGCCTTTTAAATTCTAGAATAAATTTTAAAATTGTGCGAATAAATTCTCTGAAAGAAAACAATATTTTTTCGATGTCTGTTTCGTTGTTCACCCTAGAGCTTGTTCCCACTATCCTCAAACTAAAACTGTGATTCAATAAAGTATACGATGATGTTAACTGCCTTTATAAACTTTTTCACTCACTCGAAAAAGTTTCGTTGAAACGAAAGGACAACGGGAAGGGTATTCAGTTAGGGAAAATAACGTTGGCGTGTGAAGGTAGTTGAATGTATTTAGCCGATCCTGTGCGGGTCCAGGGGAGCATTCCCGGGCTAGACCTGGGACAAGGGTGTATTGTCGGAAAGTAGAACGGCATTACTATTTGGAGCGTGTGAAATGGTAGAGTAATGTTGACAGCTGTGCGCTTTTCGGGGCTAAATGCTAATATGTCTGTCGTACACGTTTCATAGAACTAGAATAAACATTGTTACATTTTCCTGTCATGAAATATAATTTGTTTATTTTTGTTATTTATTTTTAGGGTGTTATGCCGTGTTTCGCTACCTCTTTCTTTATCCAACGTTTCGGACAGCGTTACAGTGTCCATCATCAGGGCAGATGAAACGTTGGCTAAAGAAGGAGGTAGCGAAACACGGCATAACACCCGAAAAATAAATAACAAAAATACTTTTGGCCCGTGAAAACCTAAAAACATACATAATTTGTTAATGTCTAAATTTTATATTATACTAGTGAGTTCCCGGCATGCGGTGCAATGCCACTTAATTAAAGAAATTGCCTCTCCCTGCATTTCCCTATCAACTCTATTCCTCTTCAGCCTCCCCTTCCTACCTCGTTCCTTTGCCCTCCCACCTTCCCCCTTCCCTCTCCCGCTTTCCCCCGTCCCGTGAACCCCCCTCTTTCATTCCCCTTCCCCTTCCTAGATTCCCCTCTCCCTCCCTCTTTCCCTCCCTGCAGCTAAACTATATGAAATACACATATTTTTCAACCAACTCGCACTTTACCTAATGTAATTTTGAATGCAAATTTCATTGTATTAAGTACATGTAGATACATATGAGTATATACATTATTTTAGTAAAACAAAGTACAAACCAAGCAATTTTTTTTTTAAATAGAAGATTTTTTAAAAGTTATCTGCAAATTTAGAATTATTTAAAATTTTACGAAATACTTTAAAATCAAACCGTAAACCCAAAAATAGTCCCTTTTAATAATTTCTAATAAAAACAAACGAAACTAAGTAAATTACTAAGCCTCTTGGTTATTAAACCTACCGAACTTTTCAACAATTTGATAATAATTTGGACGAATTCGTCCTTACTAAGTTATTTATTTATAGAACCTACCCCCAACCCGGTTTTTTGTACGTGACTGTAAAATTGAAAACTTTTGTTTAATTCATATAAAATGAGTCCAAAATAATATCCAAAGAGAACCTTAAAGGGTTCTACGAAAAGCTCTCATGAGAAATAATTCAATTATTCGTTACCCGTGATGGGAAGTGGGAAAATACCTATTTTTGTAGACTTAATTCAGACATTTTGAACGGCACATTATTTGACGTGATTTATCGGAATCATTTTTTGTCAAGTGTAAAATGGAAAGATTTATTTTTGAGTTCGTTGAAGGACAAACCCAGTAAAAGTATAATACAAAGTAATTGATTTTGTACGGCACTGTAATTTTGTTCAAAGCACATATATGGAAAAAGGTGTTCAAAAATACACCAAAATTATAAAAATCTTTACGTATGTACATTATGTACAAAGTTCTTATAATAAATAAATATTGTTAATCAATACTACTGCACACCTTAAAAAAATCAACTAAATGAACGAATTCTTTCCGTATTCAAACTATGCCCGTTGTAAGGCTGGTTTTTATAAATAATAAATAATGTTTACTGCTTTCGATGGTCGTATAAAAGGTAAAATCAATCATTTGAGAGGCGGCAATGGGTACCGCCACCACGGAAACAATTTATTGGATAACCAACACCTCTTCCGTAGGTCACCCCAGGAGGCTAACTATTTTTGGTGATATAGCAGAGGGGATGGGTGAGGTTTTTCTAGGTCTCAGTAGCGGATGACCTGGAAACACTGATCCTCAGATGCCTACCCATCCCCCATACCTTTTTTCCGTCTCAGAACTTCCTCTCCTTCCCTTACTTAAAAATACCCTCCAGCTCCCTAAAGATGAAATTATCTTCCTCGGGGTCTCCTGACTAGCGATGTTTAGGTTCAGCTGGAGTGGGTTCTTGAACTCGGGTTCTTCGCGGGAAGCGGATCCTACTCCTCCTCCTTTTTCAAATTGACTACTCCTAGAAAACCTGGTCCAGAACTCGGATCCAACCCCGGAACTCAGCGGTCCGAGCCACTCGCGATTCGGGAGCAGGTCCCGGGTTCAAATTCTTTTGGGGTTCCGACTTCGCAGTTGGGCTCCGGTTGAACCCGTGTGTTTCGGTCTGAGACACTCGCAAGTCGGAAGCACGTTTGAGTTCTTATGCGGGTTTCGGTTCCGAGGTCCAGCTCCGGCCGAACCCACGCGTCACGGTAGCCGCAACAGCACAAATAATTCGGACCCAGGACCCGCAGTATCAAATAATTCGGACCCAGAACCTGCTCCTAGAACTCGAGTACTTTTAAAAGGAAACACGTCTCGGAGGCTTCCGACAAAATGTAGAACTCTCCCATCTCTCCCTGACTGGAGCTAATATAAAAAAAGCACAACGAGGGAGTCCAATTAAATTTAAAAAAAAAATGTATACCCAATTTATTTAGTTTAATTTCCCGAAATGAAAATAATTATTAATATTATTTATTTTCAGATACCCAATAAGTTTCGGCTGTAAGGAGTAAGGCTGGAGTAACAAGTGAAGTGTCTTTATGATGATGACCTGACCTGAAAGAGTGTGTTTCCTTATGGCCGGCCCCCGCGCCGCCCGGACTGCAACGGCGCCACTGGTCGCCCTGCTGCTGCTGGCCAATGGCGGGGCCGCGCCGGGTGACGTCAGCAGTCTCGTGTCCCCCGATTGGCCCGCCGCGCGCAGTGGCGGTTCGCGGGTCGTGGTATTCCTCAAGGAGCAGTGCACCGGGGAGATATACAGTGACAGTGGGGGTGTGAAGGGCCAGCCCGAAGACTATAGGGAGGGGCTCTATCGGTACATGAATAAAAAAGGTGTTAACTTGACGGATGTGGACGTGACGTTTTTGCCAAAAAGTGGTAAGTTCAAAAATGATATATTTTACTTTGCAACTGTCGTTCTATAATTCATGATTATAATCTGATCTTAAGTTATCGGCACAAGTATAAAAAATTTCTTTATTTTACCATTGTCTTTTATCAAACATATTAATTTCAGATATCGGTGATGTGTATTAGTATTGTGTAAAATATTCATTAATGATTTCAAATTTGCTTTGACTTCAAGTATCTTTTTCAAAATTTTAACTAATCGTGTGTAGAATTTAGACCATCGTTAAAGTACATACGTAGGTATAATATAATATTTTTTATCGATAATTCATATTATCCCGTGATTTATCTCAGGTCTTTCTTTCCATTAGCTCCATACAGGAGGCCCTGAGGAAAATAATTCCCCTCAGGGCCTATGTCATCTTTGGCGATGCTGTGTGGAGGATCTTTTTAGGAAAGGAAGGAGAGGAAGTTCTGGGGAAGAAAAGGGTATTAAGATTGGGTAGAAATCTGGGGGCCAGTGTGTCCAGGTACGAATGAATTCACCCCTCCCATTTCGGTGCAAGGTGATGTTCCGAGAGAGTACTGGAGAATCCCTCAACCAATCTCTCCCGATTCGGCCTGCCATGCAGCTGGTGAGCAGACGCATTCGCCGCCAAGACCCGGAAAATCCTCACCCAACGAACCCGGGCACCCCCCTGTGGTCACCAAACGTAGCGAAACACTTTGGGGTGACCTATGTCAGAGGTTTTGGTTATCCAATAAATGGTTCCCGGGGCAGCTGTACCCATACCCGGCTCTCAAAGTGTTAAGTCTATAAAAATAATAATTAATTCGTAGAAACAAACATCTTTTTAAATTGTAAATTTAAATTACAATTTACCTTTTCTTCAATAATCGTAAATTCACTTTACGGTGTCCTTTTAATTAAATGAAAACAAATAACTGATTTAATCAAAATTTCGAAACCAATTATGGTTTTTTCGTCAGGATAAAATAAAAATTAACAAAAATAACAAAAGACAAATAATTATACACAAAAAAAAACATTGATACTTAATTTTCCATAGATGTTTGGCTATTGATATTTTTGTTAATTTTCATTTTATCCTGACGAAGAAACTATTGATTTTGAAACATGTTGATAACTTTGATTAAATAAGTGGTATATACGTCGCAGGTTGTAAAATCAGGCAGATCATGATGCGCCTCAGGCATTTCACGATGCGGCAGATCATGATGTGGCTAGGCGTATCATGATATGATTATATACCATTGTTATAATAAGTATAGTGTAATTGATGTATAGCGTATTATGGTAAAATGTATTATATTGTAGCGCATAATGAAAGTATTTTATTTCCATCTCATATTAATTTATGTGGTTAACCCCTGGAGCGACCACGCGAAATAAATAAGTTTGCCTCGATTGCTCGAGATTTCCAAAAGACCATTATTTAAAATTTTCACCAATATTAAAAAAATCATACCTTCGAATTTTAACATATAGACATAAAAACTTATTATAGTGCTGTGTAGCCAATGAATTAACCTGTATTTTACCGTTTATCTCATATTTGTAGGATTTATATTAAAAAAATGATAAAAAAATCGTAAAGTTTGTAACCGCGCGTATCCAGCGTGTTTGTTACTTTGAAACTCCGTGAGAGGTACCTATTTGGGTCAACATAGAATATTTTGGATTTCTGTGAATTGTGAGTTGGTATGCTTGATAATGAAAGGAGCAAATCTATGGAAAAATGAGATAATTTTAACCGTAGACAGCTGATTAGAAATTCTGCGTTAAAAAAATATTTTTTTTTTATTATTTTTAACATCGTTCTAAAATAGTCTACGAAGTTCGGATTTGCGACATCTATGGTCATAATAGGTAAAGCACTTAAATAGCTTCGTTTTAAAATAAATGGATGTCCATGGAAATGTTCAAATAATTATAATAAATGTTTTACGAATGGTAGGAAAATGTGGTCGAATTTAGGACCGCTATCTCTCTCTCTCTCTCTCCGATGGCGCTACAGCCCATATCGAGCCTTGGCCTCCTGCAACATTCGCCTCCAACTCCTCCTGTCCTCAGCGGCTGACTTCCAGTTTGTTATTTGGAGAAGCTGTGCTGCATCCTGTCGCACCTCGTCTTCCCACCTCAGTCTGGGTCTTCCCACCGCCTGGGACCGCTATCAATAGCACAAAAATAAAAGTGGTCCATTTTTCGACCATTCTTTCAAAATGGGCTTGGAAAAAAGGGAGTCAAGATCGGTTTGCAGTCTTCTCAATTTTAATTTGCTTATTATAAATCCCAAATTTTATTGCCTTGGTTGATGACTTCATTAGTTCATTTAATAAAGTTTAGTAGTGCGCTTCAGCTATTCGTTAGATTAGATTTGACTGTGATTGTACCGCTTTAACGACATCCAGTCATCCACTCCCTCAAAGCCTTAATTAATGCGAGAGCCATTACCCGCATGAGTAGGCAGTAGTTGTGGCAGAGAGAGGGGTGGCCACTGCAGGTAATCACGCGATGTTACTTCACCCATCCCTAAACTAATTTCTGATTGCTGCACTAGCACTGTTGTGGCATGTTTATCTAATATTACGTAAAATTCTAAACTGGAATTATGTGTGAACAGAAAACAAAAATGCGTATTTGTTGTTTTTTTTTAAATTATTACTTATACTTTATATACCTGTACATTTTTAAACTTTTTTTATTAGGTTTGTCGATTGTGATTCATATCAAAGCGCTCAACAATGCAATTATACTGAACATGGTTGATACTGTCACTAATAAAGACAAACACAATATTGATAACAAAATGGGGTATAATACGCTTCACAATACTAAGAAAGCATTCTGTAAAGTACTTTTACCCAATAAGTTATCGTCTCAATACTGTGAGCGTAGAAACAATGTATATGTACACATACGCATGCATATATATATGTACATACATACACACATACATATACACACATGCATACATAGATACACACACATATACGAACACATACACTTACCTATACATTACAATCATACGTTAATATAGTTCAAAATGTGAATGAATGATACTGTAATTTTAGAGATAGGTGATTTTTTTATTTATTAATTCTTTATTAATTCTAGACTACAATTAGTGATTTGCCATGCCTGTCTCGTTAGAAAATCCTGTGTTGGGATCTGGAGCAGTTTAAAACACAGCCATTTTATAATAAAATTATAAATAACAACATAGTGTTACATTAAAAAAAAACAGATAATCATCATCATACCATTAGAAATGCAAACTTTGAAGTGGAGGCGCATTTTATATTATAAACAGTTACTGATTATATCGCCATCTTGATGGGCTGCGTTGTGAGGATGGGGATGTAGGAAGTGATCTTGAAGAGACCCGGATTATTGGAAAGAGGAAAAATAGATCCTAGGGTATATTTGGATAACCAACTGCCATAGGTAACCTCAAGGGTTTCGCAGGCTTCTGTGACTTAGGAGAGGTCCCGGCAGGATTGGTGACAGGCGGCTCGATGTTTTGTTCATTCATTAGACGTTAATTCAAAAATAAATGTCACATACAATGTCCTGGTAAATGAAGTGTAGATATTTTAGATGTGATTGCGACAGTTCTCACTGAGACGACTCAATAACTTAGGATTTGTGTATAGGCTAAATGTATAGGAAAAGGTGCACTGGAATTCAACGACAAAAATATTAAAAAAGTATTCGGGAAGCCCAATTTTCAATGACTTTGTCAAATTAATCTGCTGATTTTGCTGGATGGCGTTTATTGTGTCAACTTTGAGGGCGTCAATTGTTTGCGGTTTATTCACGTGGACCTGCGATTTAAGATAGCCCCGAAGGGGGTAAATAAATTTCCTTTCCATAAAGGAAGAAGTCTAAAGGCGTTAAATTGCATAATCTCGGTGGCCAGTTCACATCGCCGCCTCGCGATATAACCATGCTTTTGATCAAATTTTATGATTTGCACATTTTGTTCAATACTATAACCTTCCATGGTGATTTGCCGTTCATTATTAACAATTGACAACAATTTGACAGATGACATTGCTAACCTAACCTAACAAATTTCGAGCGTCCCTATTGAAAAAACCATTAAAACACATCCATATAATACAACTATAGTTAAAAAACATTCGTCACCTTAAAACCTGTAGAGTCTATTTGACACAAATAGGGTTCAACTCTTGTAGGTCTCATAAAAATTGTTGTATCTCTCTTACTATCATAGGGAGAAATATGATATTTATTTATTTATTACACGCCCTAATGGGCTTTTACATTCTAATTTATAAATTGAGTTCACATTTATTTCAAGTACTTGAAAATTAAAACAATAAAGAAAATTTAATATAATGAAAAAAAATAATACTGTAAACAACACAAGCATTTGTATGCATAATAAAAATAAAATACATTTGTAGAAATGATATGAAGGCTTACATAAAAAAATATTGAATATAAACAAAAAAAATTGCAGAAATTATATGCACGTCTATTTGTGCCTAGATATATAGAAGAATTGGAATAAACAATATTTTTACTGGTTATGTGTAAGGTGAAATATATCTGCTAAATCAGAATATTTATTTCCGAGGCTGTGAAGTCTCGGAATTGGGGAATTTTGGTAAGACAGTGTCCTCGTGTTGTTAAAGTAAAATGGTAATAAATGTCGGCCAGATCTTTTGGGAATATGGATGTTAATTAATTGAAGCAATTCAGGACAGTCAATTTTGTAATGCAGTATTTTGCGTAATAGTATTAAGTCTGTGTTTATTCTTCTTTCTGAAAGTTTTAATATGGACATTTTATCCAGTAGCTAATTGTAATCAATGTTTTGTACAGGAAAATGCAATTTATAGTTTATATACCTTAGGAACTTATGTTGAATCTTTTCAATGTTATCGGAATGAATATTGTAAAAGGGAGACCATAACGTAGAGTTATATTCTAGTTGGCATCGTACTAGGGTTTTATATAACATGTTAAATGTGCCTAAATTATTGAATATATTAACGGTATCAGAAAGAAAAAAAACCAAGCTTTATATATTTAAATACAAAAACTAACCACAAAAGAAGTAAAATGTACACCTTTGTGATTTTAGTCAGAAGGTGAGCCATTTTAAAAACTTTTTTGTGTTTGCGTGCAAAACTTGAATATTTCAAAAATTATATGTTTATTTAGATACATAAAATTTGAAATCATATTTTATTACCTTTATAAAACATCTTTTAGTTTTCGGATACGTTCAAAAGTATTCCATTTATTTGGATTTTAATGGAAATTACTTTGATTCTCTAAAATAATACGATCGAGGCCCAAGGGGTTTTAAACTATTCGAAATCGGTACCAAACGTGGGTACTTTTTTTCATCCTGAAATAAAAAGCTGTTTGAAAAGACGTTTCATACGAAAACTGGATGAAAAAAAGCACCGTTTAGATTTTAAGTCAGGATTCTTTTAGATAAATTGATTATTACAGTTGAAATATCTGGAAACTTCTCTTTCCTCTCCTCCCCGTGCCACCATCACCGTTTTACCAACTAAGGAATAATAAATTAGTTTTCTTGCAGAAGTATTTAACTCTGAATTAATTAGTCAGCGCAAATGCGAGTCGCTAACTGAACTGTCTTTGAACTTTGAACGGGGTGCACTCTAATGCACGCTAATTCTCTCTCCCGGTAACAGTTAACAGGAGGTGGAATTTAGGAAACAGTTCTCAAGTCAGAGCTCAAGTCAAAGGCAGCGAGATGTTTCTGTTCATTCATTCGACGCTAAACCCATAATTAAATGGAATTTAATTTTAAGAACCTGATTGGGACGGTTCTTACCGAGACAAGACGTATTACTATACGTTAGGTCGTAATATACTAAATAAAGTATTACTAACGTACTATTGATACAGAAACCGTCGCAATAGGCGATTTTAAGGTTCTTAAAGCGGCGTGCCTCTCCACCTATGCCTTTCTCCATCGCACGTATGTTTTAAACCTCAATTACATTAAGCTAGTTTACAAGCTACTAGCCGGTAAGTTTAGAAGCGGGTGAATCAGCGAGTGAGATTGTCATAATGACACACAAAACTGTCCACTCGCTCAGTAGCAACAGTAGCAGCTGAAATAACGACTCCCGCGCCATGCTACTCTGTCGACATTTAATAGGAAACGGACAGCTCGTAGCTAGCGCCACACGCTAGCCAATAACGGCTTCCGCCCGAACTAATTCTGACGGAAGAAATCAGCTGTTGGTGGGCCGTCATCTTTCGGCAAACACCAGCGAGTAGCGAGTAAAGTTGACCACTTTTCAACTTTTTGCGTAGATTGTCCACAACCTGCTAGTTAGCAAGTAATACGATGACACTGAGCGAGTTTACTAACAGATAGTGAATTTCCTAGATAGTAGTTTGTAAACTCGCTCTATGTCATCGAGGCTTTACGCATATTTCTCTTTCGCTTACGGTCATTGTAAAGTCAGTAAAGTGACTCTATCTGCGGGAGAATGGATCGTATCAAGTTCAGATCGGCATTTAAGTTTGACGCCTACTGTAATAATAATAATCTCTTTTATATCTTATTTCCACATGACATGTATTTATATAAAGATGAGGGTCCTTGTGTGGGTTTGTTTTTTAAACAAAAAATATACTTCTTCAAACACATCAAACTTATTTTGTAAATTGTGTGTAATCGTACTGTTTTTTTATTCCTATATTGGTGAAATTGTGCCCACTTAACCATAAAAGCAGCAGAAAGATCACTGTTTTTATGAGATTTTGAAAAGCCACTCCAACCTTCTTTTCCCATCGATTAAAGCATATTTTGAATCTTATTGAATTTTTTCACATATGACGTTCAAAATAAGAGGAAAATTACTGTTTACTTCTGATTTCGGAAAACTCTGTGTTAAGTCCGGGAAACACCCGGGACTTCACCTAGTAATGTATAAAATTTTCAGAAATCAACAATCAGATATTCAAAATCCAAAACACACCTATCAGCAAGGGGGTAAAGGTATAAAAGCAGATTTTATAAAGGCAGCAACAAAGCTTGTCGTTTAAATTCTGCTTTGTTGATGTTAATATATCAATATCCGATAGCTGACCGAATATTCCAACGACAGACATGACCTGGTTAGTTAGTCCTGGAGGCCGGGAGATAAATCAGTCTATGCTGTCGGTGGCGGAGATAACCATCGGGAACATAGAAACTAATGTTCTCCACGATAGTCGAGTTTTCGTACCATCCACATACGTATACGTATGTACATTTCGTACAATCGGTTGGAATCACATTTAAGATACAATATGCACATCTTTTCCGATCCGTTGATGGTTCATTCCGAGCATACCTAAGGGAGAGTCACTGGGATTAGAGCGACGGGTAATAACCATACTACCTCAGGTAAAGGGAGTATGGCTAAGCGATTTCGTTCTTGTTCGTCCCTCTTCAGCTTGGTAGTGAAGTCACAACGAACCGTTCGATTTTGCACATCAAAGATACCAAATTTACCTCCCAATCACAAATTTGCCACGTTGCATATGAAATCATTGAAAAAGGAATGAATATTGATGAAGCAAAAAGCGTTTACCAATTCAAGAGTGTGTGGTGTTATATCTTTTAAGAAATTATATCTGTGGTGTTATATCTTTTATGAAAAAAATATATTCTCGCGCCTGCTCCACATTTATGTTTGTCGAAATGGAAAAGAGATAACGTTAGAATTAAAGCAAGTGTTGGTGATTTCTTCAAAATTGGGTTTCACCTATTGGTTGGCCAATTATTATATCTGAAACGTGAATGCGTTTTGCTTATTTACCCACTGAAGCGACCACGCGAAATAAATAAATTTGCCACAATTGCTCGAATTTTCAGAAGATCATTTTTAAAATTTTTCGCCAACATTAAAAAAAATCATACCTTCAAATTATAACATGTAGACATAAAACTTATTATAATGCTATATAGCCAATGAATTAACCTGTTTTTTATCGTTTATCTCATATTTGTAGGATTCATAAAAAATCGTTAAGTTTATAACCGCGCGAATCCTGCGTATTTGTTACTTTGAAACTCTGTGAGAGGTACCTATTCGAGTCAATATAGAATATTTTCGATTTCTGTATATTATCTATGGTATACTTGATAATGGAAGGTGCATATCTATGGAAAAATGACTTAATTTTAACCGTAGACAGCTGATCAGAAATTCTGCGTCAAAAAATATTAAATTTTTTATTTTTAACATCGTTCTAAAATAGTCTACGAAGTTTGAATTTGCAACATCTGTGGTCAAATTAGATAAAGTGTTTCAATAACTTTGTTTTAAAATATATGGCTGGCCATGGAAATGTTTTAAATAATTACAATAAATGTTTTACGAATGGTAGGAAAATGTCGTCCAATTTTAGACCGCTATCAATCGCAGAAAAATAAAAGTGGGTCTATTTTTCGACCATAATCGCTCCAGAGAAAATATAATAAACTTTATTGTTTGATCTAATGACCAACAGTAACAGCATAGATTCAACATGACATGCAAGATTAACAGTTTAATGATAAGCCCGGGTATGTGTCGTATACCACGCAATAATTCAGTAATGGAATGCGGTTAAGCGCGAATTATTGGATGCATTCGGCAGCCGTGGTGACTACCGAGGGCTGCTGGAATGGCGGGTTCGGGGGCGGAGGTCGCACCCGGGATCGTGCCGATGTTCTGGGGATCGAGATCAAAGTTTTAGAGAGATTTGGTTTTGTCTGCCATGCAAACCACTCCGCTGTCCAATTCTTCCTTAAACAAGATCGTTTAATATCCGGCATTCCAAATTTCTACCGACATAAATTATATCATGAACACATCTCTTGAACACTTTAGGTTTTAGCCATTAAAAAATATATATTTTGCTAGTTTTGAAGACAATTTCAAAAATCAAGTAGGTATATGAATTTCCAGCAATAGAAAAAAATTTCTCAGTGTGCTCCGAAAATTATAAAAAACACATCTGATTCACAAACACATCTATTTTATGTAATATGTATGACAAAAACACGGTGTTTCTTTAAAAGCATTTGTTGTCGAGAGGTTTTTGCTATTTTTTAATATTTTCACAAATGTCACTTACGTCTATTGATTGCAACGTTTTTTTTAAATATTTTATTAACGCGCTCCCTCTGTAAATTTTATTTATGGTACATTAATTGCCTTTCGTAATTATCTTTTTTTGAACACCTTTTTTTATAATTATTAAGGACGGGTTGTTTCAAAAAATTTGATGAGTTCATCAAATATTTGGAGTTAATTTTCAGGTTCTGTGTAAGTTCTTTTCGAGTTCTGTTTTTTTATCATCATAGGCCAGCTGCTTCACAAAACTGAAATCATCACAGAACTTGAATAGAACTTACACAGAACGTGAAAATTAACGTCAAATATTTGACGAATTCGTCAAATTTTTTGGAACAACCCATCCTAAGAGTCCCAGCTGCTCCTAGTATGACTGTTTAGAGCCAGTGAGACTATGGCATCCCCAATTGGGGTATGTTGTGAGGCTGAAGGTAGCGGGGAGGAGAATGAGATTGAAGTTGCACGATTCTGAGTTGTTCGGTCACCATTTTAATATTTGAATACATTAATATTTTAATTCAAACGTTGAGTATTCTTAAGATAATAATTATCGTGTTAGATTGTATGTACTGGTAGATACCTAGCGTGGAATAATCTTCTGTCGGGAGTCTCAGCCACTCACTGAACATCTGGACCACTGGAACGTTCCAAATGCATATTAACTCTTGCATTATCCGAGAAGCCACACGGTGGGAGAAATACTGATTCTGTTAAATATTAAGTCATAATTCATAATAAATGAACATGTTATTTATAATGAGATTTTATTGCATAAATTGATTTGGAACTCATTGGTTCGGTGCCTTGGTCAGGAAAAAAGATGTCTGATGCTCATCACTCTTTATTTTGCTTTTCTAATTTAATAATTTTTAATAAACTTAAAAATGTTTTAAAAATGGCTAAACTTACGTTTTTTCTAAATAAAATTACAATATACAAGTAAACAAAATACAAATACTGACAAGGAAAAAATAAACACACACAAATTTCATATGGCAAATATATTTGGAACGTTTTTCGTCAACTCGTTTTTTTTTGTTTCGTGTAAAAATAATTAATTTAAAAATTCCGAAAGTTTCTTAATTTTTTTTCAAATTGCGGTCTGAACCTTTGGTTTCTTAAAGGTGCAAATTTAAATTTTTTTATTAAATTCTAGATTTGAACATAAAATGTGGTATTTTCTCTTTCTAACAACGTTTAGATCACATTTCTAACCACGATAGCAAGGGAGACATAACGATTTGTATAATTTGTTCCTAAAAGTAAACAATTAAGCCACAGGAGTTAATTTGTCAATGTTTCACCCAAATTGAATTTTTTAAAATAATTTTTCGCTACTTTTCTTTGTTTCCACTCTTTTACCGCACCACCTTATGAAAAATGTCTTTTTTCGAAACTATAATTATTCAAAACGAAATTCTTAATCGTTTCTTACTAGAAAGGATCGGATGAGCGGCCTTTTTCATACAAAGCTTAATTTTGGATGTGATGCTAAAATAAAAATAATATTTTTTTTAAACAAAAGATAAAGTAAATATCTAGCACGGATCTGTACTAATTATTTTTTTATGTTTTAAATTTTGAAATATAGGCTATTAAAAATGTCAATTTTGCGATTTTAGTGGCAATTTTGGAATTTTTCGTGAGTTATAACTATTAAAAAAATAATCTTGACCTCTACTGTGTTAATAGAATAAAAAATTAATAAAAAAATAAATATCCCTAAACAAGCTTCAGCTTTCAAATTTATGCCAATCAAATTGCTTTTTCTAAATTTATTTCGAAATGTTTCCATAATAATAGAGCAAAACAATATTTCAATGTATCATTAAATCACCAATAATTGTCAAAGTTACCTCTAAAATCATAACAATTGATATCTTTAATGGCCTATATTTTTTATTTTAAAACACTGCTGGATATTTGCTATACCTTTTAATTAAAAAAAAATAATTTTTCAATTTGGTTGGATATTTCGGCCATAAATTTGACGGCCGGCGTGGTCTAGCGGCAAAGCTCTCGACTCGCAATCTGAAGGTGGCGAGATCGAATCCCGGTGTGGGAAAATAAATTTTATCAAATTTATTTGTGTTATTTCACAGTTAACTAATTCAAAATAATATAAATAGTTTGCGGCACGTTCTTGAGTGGAAGAAACTCTCAGTATCGCCCTGGTGTAGGCCCACCATTCAGAATTGAAATGTTGCTGCTCTAGCCATGTTTGGTGACCAGATCTGAATAGCCAGGTATACTTTCCTACCTTCCTTCTCCAATCTCCTTCCCCTCCACACTTACCTTCAACCTCACAACGTAACCCAATTGGGGATGCCATAGCCTCACTGGCTCCAGACGGGAGAAGCTAAGACTCTTGTGAGGAATTCACATAAATTTTTTTAAAAAATTAATCCAAAATTAAGTTTTGCGTGAAAAAGGCCGCGCCGTTCTACTTTTTTAAGGCATGCCGCCTAGCAATGGTTCTATGACAACCCAAAACAGTGGCAAATCAACACACCTTTGAAAAGTGATGTAATATCATGTCAGTGATGAAGTCACGTAGCATGTCAGTGAGGCCTGAAATGGCGTTAGCCGTGTTTGGTGACCAGATCTGAATAGCCACACTTCCCCATTCGTGTCACGTTCCAGAGTGGAAGATACTCTCAGTATCGCCCTGGTGTAAGACCACGAATTAAAACGTTGCTTGAAATGGCTTTAGCTGTGTTTGATGACCAGGCAGCAACACGTGAAAACTGGTTGTACAAGCCGGAAACTGGTGAATTTACATCACATTTTGAGTCGATTTCATGGGATAACTTTTTTGATTTGAGCTTATGTTTTCAAATAAATCGAGTCCGAAATTTAAATTTTTACGTCAAAGTGTCACTGTCAACTACTGCGTGACAAATAATGAGATCTGGAGCCCAAACACGGCTAAAGCCATTTCAAGCAACGTTTCAATTCCGAATGGTGGTCTTATCAAATATTGAGAAACTAATAAAATGAATATATTCAAATAAAGATGGTCCAATTTTTTTTGCCCAATGGTCCAGATACCTTTTAAATACTGTACGGGAATTAATTGTTCGTACATTTTAAATTAAATTTCAATGTGAATACCGCACAAGATTCTCAACTACTGCCGTTGGCAGTTAGTGAGACTACGGCATCCCCAGTTGGGTTTAGTTTTAGTTTTTTGAAAAATTACTGCAAGGGAACTAAATACCTACCCGCAAAAAAAGTGAAAAAAAAACAATAAAAACCAAAATGTTTTTTGTGTTCTCTATTTTATTACTAGTTTAACCAGTTGAAAATTGTACCACTATTTTCCGCACACTGTGTACAAAGCTTTACGTGGGATTGTCTTTAGCGTTCTGAAGAAAAGGGCTCTTCAAAGTAAGCTGCTGAAAGCGGAAGTGAAGAGGAAGGGAGGAAGGAGAAAGCGGAAGGAGGAACTGTGCGCTGTTTGTTGACAACTCTGATGAGAGAGCCCTTTAAACTGGGACTATTGAGGGGAGACTGCTTGTACTGAGCCGCTGGCATACTGGCATACATGTCACAACAAGACGTGACTTTCTCAAAAAACCTTTTTATGTGCGTCTATTTTAGTAAATTCTCCTCGACCGTAAATTATTATAAATTGGTCAAATTCGGAAGACAAACATATTCACCTAGACGGTTCTTTGTTTATTAGATCATTTATTAGACATTTTGTGACTAGCTGGCGCCAAGAAAACAACCTGACACACTTGACCAAAACACGCATACTGGCGCCATCTCTGTGAGCCGGATATATCAATATAAAATTTCAGGCTGGTTACTGAAAGTGTAAGGTCCACCATATTAGATAGTTTGGTTAAAAGCAAGGAAGAAAGGGAGTTGGATATCTGCTGCTAAAACTGTTTTGAATGTGTCTTTGAAACACAAAATAATCAGGAATTTGATCTAATGATGTGATTGTTCTGCCGGAGTTTAACTAATTCCTGCAAAATACTGCATTCATCTCTAATAAAGGCCGACTAGATTCTACACCTGAGCCTGAATTACTGTCGCTGAGTAAACTTCATCGTTTAAAATAGTCCAATCACTCTGTTTATTTAACGTGCTTGCTTTAAAATGACACACTAATCATAAGTAACAACGAGTATCAATAACAATTGCCGCCATCTGCAAACTGTCATTACTTGATGGCACTGATTTGATCACGTGACACTTAAAGATCCGCCGCCCGCCAAGGCTTCTACTGTAGTCGCGGGGAGCGGTAGAAAATGTTGAAGAGAAACGTTAGAAAATGTCAAAAGCTAGTTCTATAGTTTCGTTTTTGAGTATTGGTCTTTCACGAGGGCAATAAAATACAATACATCTTCTATTTAAATTGAATGTAAGTTATCCCATTCAAAATAAATAAGATTTATCCATTACCGTACACCAGGATTTGTTTGGCGATCTCCGTGTTCGTACCACACAGCTTACCGCTTTGCCACGGAAATTGTCGGCTTTTGTGTCACATCCATCCCACAATACAAGTCTCTTCAAATTATTCTTCCCACACATCATACGCTCCCAAACCTGACAGTCTCTTAGCCTCTTGTGTGGAGTAATTTAAAAGAAAAGCCTTTGCTTTGCTGATCTACAGATATACCATATATATTGTTATAAATTTAATAAGAGTTTTGTATTAAAAATATCAAGAAAAGTGTTTTATACTGATTGTGAAAATGTATCACTTGTTCGGTATTGTAAATGTTAGTGTACGATCGAAACAGGACTTTCTACCGAAACCGAAACCGAATCATCTGTCTGTCGTTATCTGTTTCAACCGAATCGGTATCTGTCTCAGTTTCGGCGGAAACCGAAACTTTTTAGACAAGTTAAAGATCTATTGTTTACTAAAATTTGGCTTATTTTTTACACATATACAGACAGCTAACACGTGTCAAATTAAATCATAAAAAAAATTAAGTATGTGAAAAAAAATTAATATTAGCTGTAAAACATACAAAAATTATGAAAATTAACAAACATGTTAACTTCTTCTTGGAACAAAAATTTGTCAATAATCAACACTTACATTATAAATGAAGACCTGATTAATTGAGTATTTTAATTTTTATTGCGTTTACAATAAAAACATTATAATACATGTATTCAAGTAAATAAAAAACAATAATTGAAATATGTGCAAAATAATATATTTTTTTTATATTACTGCTATAAAACAAACACAAATTATAAAAAACTAACAAACATAATTATTAACTACTTCTTGGAACAATTATGTGCAAGAAATAACACATAAACAATCAACACAATCACGCCGGACCGGCCGGCGAACTCAGCTGATGATGACGGGTGACACAAGAGTCACGAATTCACCCAAAGTCAACCGAACGACGCGCTTGAATTTACGAATTCAGAGTTTCGTTGCGGCCGATTTTCTGCTGAAACCGAAACTGATGCCGAAACTAGATTTTTTTGCTGAAACTTGCCGAAACCGAAACCGAAACCGAACCTTCGGTCGGTCACTAGTAAATTTCATGTGGATTTTTAAAGATTTGTTGATGGCATTATGACAGATGCTTTCATGTTATACGTGATCATGAAGATGTTGTCATTTTTTGACGATTTTGCACAATCCCAGTATATTATTTCTTCTTTAATGGCAACTATCTATATGAAATCATACAACACCATCATAATCATTAAAAAAATTATAAAACACCTTGCAAGTTAATGTTTTGATACCCATCGTACTTTAAACTCCTTAGAATAGACAGTAAATCTCAAGGAAGACACTTTGTTTTTAATTACAACGATATTATGTCTAGCTGGCAATTAAAATATCGACTAGGCAAAAATAATGTCAAATTCAACTTTCTTGTGGTTCAATTTATAATTAACTAGTGAATACTCGGCATGCGTTGCAATGACACACAAAGAAAGAAAGTGTTTGAATTTTAATTCTGTTTATTGGAGTGCTTTTCAACACACTATATTTTTTGTTTTCCCGGCGCGTGGGCAGGCCACACATAGCTGTCTGTGTGAGAAGCATGAATTTTCCAAACTTACGAACCCTCTCTTTCATTCCTCTCCCCCTTCCGCCTTCCTTCCCTGCCGCGAAACTATATGAAATACACACATTTTTCAAACAACCTACGCGCCACGTATAATAAATTTTGAATAACAAATTTTATAACGCCAGAGCTCACCTTCGCTGACGTACGCACAACAAATCACCAAAGTTTCATCGCAATCGGATGAATGGTGTAGGAAATAATTTCGTAACGCCAAAATTCACCATTACTTATATAGAAACCATCGCGGGTGCGAACACAACAAATCAATTCAGTTTCATCGCAAATGGATTAATGTAATAAGAAATAATTTCAGTATGAGCTCAAAATTATATATAGAAACATTGCGGGCGTGCGCACAACAAATCACCAAAGTTGCATCTCAATACGATGAATAGATGCATCTCAATCGGATATAGGAAATAATTTCATAACGCCAGAGCTAACCATTATACATACAAACGATTGCTGCGCACAACAAATCAAGAAAGTTTCAATGCAATCGGATATAGGAAATAATTTCATTACGCCAAAGGTCTCCATTTTATATTAAAACCATCGCCGGCGTGCGCACAATAAATTGCCAAAGATTCATCGCAATCGGGGAATGATTTAGGAACGCATAAGGGACAATCAAAGAAACATTCATTTGTAAAATAAATAAAATTAATTGTTGTGCGAAGCAAAGAATTTTCATATGGGTCCCAATATAGTTTCCATACGTGGTTCGGTATGAAAAAAAGCATCGTGCAAAATGACCATTATGGACGGTAGTGAGAAAATCGCTTCTTATATTGGAGAAGTATTCCGCGTTCATTTCCGGTTTAATGTGTTTCTATTCGAGCGGAAGCTTTTCTCCTTTCTCTCCCGAGCCCAGCTCTGCTATAGTCTACCTCTCCCCGCAGAACAAGGCAGTGTAAAGCGCCCGAGAATATAAGTGCTCTCGGCTTACGAACTATATCTTTCATAATACCAAAACTTCTCTATGGAGATATCAAGGTAGTTAACGAGGGAATACGGGCTCCCACAAACACCCCTCCCCTTCCCGAATACTGAACTAAAGGAACATCTGCATATGAGGTTGATTGTATCTAAATAGATTCGTCAAAATCGTCCTACATTCCCCTATTTTTTCATTCAAGACTGGGCCGATTTTTAAGATGTTTACACCAACTGTATCACCAATCTCATTCAAACTATTGTTTGCATTCCCCAATACAACGTTTTCATAGTCTTGGTAACAAATCCAGTTTAAGTGCCGGCAACCCAGGGGTTTATCATATTTTTATTATAACTTGAAAGTGATTATTACTTTTAAATGAATGTGTTTGACAACACGTAAAAACGACAACGGGTAAATAATGTTTTAAAGTGTAAAGTTATTGTATCAAACATAAAAAAATATTACAGCTGTGGAGTTTGACTTTATATTAAAACCCACATATACAGGTAGAAGTGTATTTTATTTGCTAGTAAAATAAAATTTCGTCTCAAATTTTAATGCTGTCGTATATTATTTTTAATAAAGAAAAATGATAAAATATCCTTTTAGCAAAGCTGTCAAATAATGTCATCGTCAACGTCAGAGTCAAATGTCGCATGTGGTATCGGTTTCATGTCACCGACTAATACCAGATATTTTGGGAGGTTCGTTAATTAAAAACGGCGACATATTTGATATCTAGTCGACTTTTTCTACATAACTAGTCGTTACGTGAACATTGTGTAGGTAGACTTGGCCTCTAAAAAAGTATGTGTCTATTTTTCTCTTATTTAATAAATCAAACTTTGTACAATTTGCAAGTGGGTTGAATTTAGTAGCCCCAAAATACCTGAAAAATACCCTCGACTCTGTGCAGAAACGGGCAGTCCGTTTGATAGATTCTCCTAGCTTAACAAACGGATTGCAATCTTTAGAGCTCAGACGTCGGGTGGGAATGCTATCCTTGTTCTACCGGTATTTCAATGGAAGATGCTCTGAGGAACCAGCATCATTGATCCCTTCGGCACCGGTGCATAGTCGGGAAACACGCCAAACGCGTGCCCAACATATGTACACGGTTGACATTTGTCACATGAGAACGGTCCGCTTCTTCGACTCTTTCTTGTGTTCAAGAGCTCGGTTGTGGAACGATTTGCCGGTCTTTGTATTTCCTCCTTCCTACAACATGGGTCTCCTCAAGACCAATGTTCATTCCTTCCTCTCATCAAAAAGACCCTCCCACACTGCATCCCAGATAACATAGGCCCTGAGGGAAATTATTTTCTTCAGGGCCTTCTGTGGGGAGTTAATATATAAAAAAAACCCAACAATTTCCTCGGAAATCATGATATTGTAAGTACAACTTAATTACGAAACCTATATTTCATGAAACTTTTTGTTTCACGTAAAGAATTATCTAATTTGTATAAAGAAACGCCATATTAATGACACTTCTTTTTTTTTGGGAAGGTAGGCACCATAATATTTGAAAGAAGAGGTTTTTTTTTACATTAGTTCCATACAGGAGGCTTAGATGAAAAGAATTTCCCTCGGGGCCTATGTCGTCTTTGGAGAAGCTCTGTGGTGGGTCTTTTTAAGGAAAGGAAGAAGAGAAAGTTCTGAGAAGGAAAAAGGTATGAAGGAAGGGTATGAATCTGGTGATCAATGTGTCCAATAGTGACGGACGTATAAATCCATCGGTTCCATGCCAACTGAGAATAAAGTCAACTCAACACCTCCTTGAAAAGTCATCAAAAGCTATGAAAAAAAAAAATTTAAATTAGCCGATAACCTTAACCTATCGTAATCTATTCAACCATTTTTTTTACATATATTTTTTTATCAGTCTAAATGACTTATCTGAGATGGTTCTGAGTTGTCCGATCACCAAATCCATCCCCCCCACTGGTGCAAGGCGATGTGTCGAGAGAATCCGGTTTTAGGCATAAAATATCTCCATTAACCAGTCTCTCCCGATCTAAACGGTCACCAAAAGTCAGGAGCGTTGTTTGTCTAATAAACGGTTCGCGGGGCGACGGTACCCATATCTGCCTCCCAAAATGCAAAAGCAGATGTAAACCGTGTTTACAAGTTGGATTTCGCTTTTCTTGTAAAAAGTTTGCATTTGTTCTGAGGGAAATAGGAACTAGCTGAACTATACCCCATTCCCTTACTATATAATATAACATGTACATACGAGTATATATATAATATATGTACACGTGTCGACATTATTAATGTCAACCGAGCTGTTGCACAGCACGTGGACCACAATAGCATTAACAACCAACGACAAGAAGAAGAAAAAGGCTGCATTCAGGTTTCTGAACTAGTTTCAACTAGTTTCAATCTGGAAGTTGTCAGATATCGATAACTTAGTGAAAGTTGGTCAAAGGATGCTAATTCGTAAAGTTAATGAGTTTCATGCAAAGCATAACTCTGTGATCACCTTCATGAACTGGCCGAGATCATCTGTAAGAAGATAGTTTAAGACGAGAGACTTATCCCAGAAGTAACTCTCAAGACTAGTCAGTAGGCTGATAATATATGTAATATAGATTATGATCTTACTAACTTGAACGGAGGAACAAGTTTGGCTGAGTTCTGAAAGTTGTACGGGTTAAGCGTTAAATATTACAGCCATGGGATATTGCAAAAGTTACCCAGTCAATGATAAGGATTAATATGAATTTAGTTCAAATTATTAAAACTAACGTCATGTATTTTAGATGCTGGTTTCGTTTCAAAATCTAACGATTAATTCATTATAAACTAGTGAGCGTTGCACTTTTTTTTATGAAACATTAGCAAAACGTTAGTCGAAAGAAGCTCAAATATATTGTTTATTTTTTTTTCGTTTTGAGAAGGCCGTAAACTTAATTTAGAGTCAAACAACAATAAAATAAAAACTTCCACCTTCCAAATACACAATACAAGACAGAAGAAGAATCAAAATTTAAAAAATGGACAAAATAAAAACAGAATTGTTTACTGAGTAAAGGAATCCAAATGGATGGCTTAGTTCCTAGTGAAATTAAAATTTTAACAAGCCTGAGAATATTCAAAGATAAATATCAAATGAAAAATGGTACCTTTGTTGAAGTTTATTAAAAAATAATAAAAAAATTACAAAGAGTGTCGACTTCTGTTACAGGGAAAAGACGAAGCGTGGGTGACCACTATCCAATATTGATTTTAATATTTAATTAATAAGTGGAACGTTTGCGAATTTATTTTGGAAATTATTTATTTAATGTTTTTAATTTACTCACAAATAATTGCCCAAGTTGCCTCCAAAATCATGAAACACTCAAGTCTTTAATGGTCCATAGCTTATAATTTAAAACAAAAATAAATAAAGTAGCTCACAACCGTGCTAGATATTTGATATACCTTTTGATTACAAAAATAATTTTTCAGTTTGGTTGGATATTTTGATCTCAAATCCAAATTTAAGATTTCTATTAAACTGGCCGAAATGAGCCGCGCATACGTTCCTCTTAAATGAAAAAAAACACGCTTTGTAATACAGCACTTTTTATTTTGAATTTACAAATGACACCCAACCAGGTTTCGCTTATTATATTAACTAAATTAACAAAACCCAGACACATAAATATATGTTAAAGAAAATAATGAGTGATTGAAATACAAAATAGAAAAGCAGGCATCTTATTGGTGACAGAAAGAGATACGATAGAAAAGAGGTAGACAAATTTATTGAATGGGGAGGAAGGATAGGATGAAATAGTTTCAGCAGAGGTTAACGGAATTAATTAAATATGGCACTATTAGTTGAATTTAATTATGTTTGATTATAAACGGCTTTCTTAATTTTGAGTTCTTCTAAATTGTTTAACAAAAATCCAATTCCATTTTTTTATGATTTTTTTTAGTTCTAGAGATTTTATCAAATGAGTGATTAGTTTCTATTAAATGTTTTGCGAATTCTGAAAATGCATTATGCATTATAATGCATTATGCAAAATGAACGAAACGCATTAAACATCGTAGATGTTTTTTTACTCTCGTGTTTTAGACTTTTTTTCCAATAAAAATATATATTATGTGTGTTGGAACTTAGTTATCTTTAGTTAATTTAAAATAACAAGTGGTGTATACAACAATTGTAATAATTTATTTTTTTAAATGGAGAGCCTTAGTTTTAATGTTCTGATGGTTATCTCAGTCGCCGATAGCATAGACTGTTTTATCTCACTGCTTGCAGAACTAACTTACTAATGGTCATGCCAGTTGGAAGAACTATCTCGACGTTAAATAGAATCACTTCGTATATATTTAACATCAATGAAGCACAATTTAAACGGCAAGATTTGTTGCTGTTAGTTTCAATCTGCATCTAAATTATTTCATACAAACCCTCTTTTAAAAACACTTTTAAATTGTAATTTTGTAATGAATAAATTGTATAGAATTGATTTATTTTACATGTAATGTTACAGCACAAAGAATTAGATTTCTTCAAAAAAAAATCAGAATATGCAGTAATTAAGAAATAATTTGTTATATTTGCAAAATTCTACATGGCATCTGTGTCATCAACTGTGTTACGTATTATTTTCAATATGTGCGCGTGGGTCATGTTTATTTATTTATTAACGTCCTGTTGGGCTTTTACATGGAATTTTACATTTTTTTATATAGTTATAAGTAAGTATAATAACAGTACAAAAACTATGAAGATATAAATATACACATAGAGTAACAGCTGTTATAAAAATAATACAAATAAGCAAAATATTAATGCTATAAATATAAAAATGTAATTTAATTATTAGTGGTGAACAATTACACATCAGCCCTGATGATGGATACTGTAACGCTGTCCGAAACGTTGGCTAAAGAAGGAGGCAGCGCAACGCGGCATAACACCCCAAAAACAAATAACGAAAATACTTTTGGCCGTGAAAATCTAAAAACATCCAACTGAATTGAATTGCATTAATAACGTTTTTATGTCAAAAAATAAAATATCGTAATTCAATATTCAATAGTTAAAATATTTATATGTAACTGTTTAACCAAAGCTATATTAAAGTTGTTTTTATGTTGGGTAAAATTTTGAGCAACCAAGGGAAGTTCTTATCTTAAACTACTGAAGCTTAACAAACTGTAAAACTTGCTCAAGTTAACTAGATATAAGTTTTGCTGACGAAGAAGTAAGATGGGGGACATTTAGAAATAAATTAGGCCTAAAACAAGTCAAGTAGTAAGCCTGCAAAAGGCAACTAGAGACGACTTTAATTATTGTTAAGTGCGGAGCTCTCTGATGAATGAGCAATGTGAATTGAGAGGAGGGTGGTGCGACGGTTGTCATTAATTCTAGAGTAATTTTACTTTGGGTTCGGGCTTTTAATTGCTCATAAGAAGCCTCTTTTTCATTACCATCTCTGGGACGCCCTATTTTGTCACAACCTCCGAGGCTAGTTATGTAAACTGAATAATCACTTTTCTGACAATACACAATTATGGTGACCGGACAACTCGGAATGAAACCAACTCAGAACCTACTTTGAAAAGTGATGAAAACGGTATATAAAAAATGGTTAAATAGGTTTTGTTAGGTTAGGGTTATGGGCTATTTTAAAATTATTTTTTTCAAAGTTTTTAATGACTTTTCAAAGAGGTGTTGAGTTGACTTGATTCTGAGTTGGCGTGAAACCAAAATTACATACATATGTCATACACAGTTTTGATAAAATATATCATGTTCTTGTTTTTTTATCTAAAGTGTTGTAACAAATTTATCAATGTGCGTGTTGTATTTATCATCATAATTATCGTATAAATTGTTTTTGTGTTTAATTCTGAAAACTCCATTCAATTTAAAAAATATATATTTAACTCGAGAGCTCCCGGCATGCGTTGCAATGCCACTAATAAATAAATTATTTCTCCCTGCGTGTCTTTTCCCGTTCGTCCCGTTCCCCTTTCGCCTCCCCTTCCCCTCTCATATCCCCTTCCTATCACCCATTCCCCCGCCACCTTCCCCGCCTTCCCTCACCCCTCTCCCGCGTTCAATATATTCAGTCTCGGTTCAAACAGCTCGCATGCCACCATTGCAATTTTTTTACAAACTTTAATTTTTTAAATATTACAAACAATTATTTTTGTATATTATAATTATAAGAACAATCAATCAAATTTGGTGCCTAACATAGGTACCTATTTAAAATAAATATAATTTTTGATAAGAGTCAAAGTATTCATTTCCTCATCTCCTACCTCACCCCTCTACCTTCAGCCTCACAACATACCCCAAATGGGGATGCCATAGTATCGTTGGCTCCAGACGGGAACACCTGGGACTATGTGAGGTATTCATATAACAAAAATTATAAATATTGTATTTAAATCGTTTAAAAAAAAAATTTAAAAAAATAAAAAAATCAAAAAATACATTAAGCACGCACGATTGCCAGTTTACACAACAATCGTCACTGTCAAGATGGGTTACATAATAATGTAGCCAAAATTTGCAAAGGTAGCCGCTTTTATTTTGCCGAGTGGTTCGAAGGACCAAAATAGAAATTCTCATTCCCATCTTACTGTTATGATTTATTATAAAAATACAAAAGGCCACGCCATCAAAACGTACAAAAATTTCAGTGAAACGTATATTTTTCATGGGAGGATTATAATCGTGATGTACGATTATGTGATCAACTATTTCCACGTAAACTCAAGGAATAATCAAAACTGTTTATGCCAAAACAAATATATTTTGTTGGTAGCGAGCATTTATGACCAAAATGTGTTCGAATCATGCCTAGTTTACAGCAGAGTTTTATATGAGTTTATGAAAAACCTATCTTTATATTACTAAGTGAAATTGTTAACTCCGGAGAATAATTTTTTTTATATGAATGCCGCACAAGAGTCTAGAGCCAGTGAGACTATGGCATCCCCAATTGGGCTATGTTGTGAGGCTGAAGGTAGTGTGGAGGGGAACGAGGTATGGAAGAGGAAGGTGGGGAAGTGCCTGGCTATTCAGATCTAGTCACCAAACACGGCTAAAGCCATTTCAAGCAAAGTTTCAATTCTGAATGGTGGTCTTACACCAGGGCAATACTGAGAGTATCTTTCACTCTGAAACGTGCCGCAAATATACTATATATTATTTTAAATGAATAAATTGTGAAAAAACATAGATTAATCGAATAAAATTTATTTTCCACTCCGGGATTCGATCCCGCGCCCTTCGGTTTGCGAGTCAAGAGCCTTACCGCTGGACTACGTCGGCCGTCAATAATGCTACCTGCATTGAAAAATTAACCGCAATAGACTTACAGGTAAAAAAAGTCAGATAAAATTTAATTCCGTAATGAAAGAATTTATTTTTATTTTATACTAACTGGAATCCGGCATGCGTTGCAATGCCATTCAAAGAGATAATTTCTCCCTGCATGTCTTTTCCTATGCGCGCCCGTTTCCCTCCCGCGTCTCCCTTCTACCTTCCCTTATTTTCCCTCTTCTCGAACTCCACCTTCTTCGTTATCCTCTATTTTTCCTGCCGCTAAAATATATGAAAAACTCAAATTTTCATTTATACAAATTTCATAACGCCAGAGCTTACAATCATATACAGCCTATAACCTTTTCGGGCGTGCGCACAACAAATCACCAAAGTTTTGTCGCAATCGGATGAACGGTATGGCAGCGCATAAAATACGAACAAACAAACGAATATTGATTTTTATATATAAGAAGATTAACAATTGATTTTTTAAGGATTTTTTAATTATGCTGTACAAAGGAGGCCCTTGGGATGCTCCGTGGAAAGGAAATAAAGGAGTGGAAATTCTTGGAAGAAAAAAGTTATAATGGGTAGGTGGGAATCTGGTGAGTCCGTGGGTCCAGGAGTGATGGACGTATGAATCCGTACCTCCCGCTGCGGTGCAAGATGGGTTGAAAGATTATAAGAGTTCTGCCTTAGAAACTGCTGATTCGACTCACCACGCAGTAGTTGGGCAAACGCATCCGCCGCCAAGACCTAGACAAACATCACCCCATGAACCCCCGAATCTGGTAAATGTTTGTCTATCTTGCGCTGCCCGGAATAGCGTCTCCACACTTCTAATATCGGTCCGCTCTCGTACATTTCGCAGCCAAGGCACTTGTCTCCTCTATCTGAATTTTAATATTAATTTAAAAGAGTAGTAACTTTTCCGTCAACAGGTGGCAGCACTGCAGTCGCTTGCAAAATGACCGACATCGATATTCATAATAGTCAGCGTTCTGTGATTGATTCTTGACGGTAGAAGGTGAAACGCCTATTCGCATTCATGAAAGACTGTAAAATGTGTACCATGATGCAACAGTGGATGTCAGTACTGTTAGATGATGTGTTCATCGCTATAACGAAGCTGAAAGACAAACAAGCTGGCTGAAAAAAAGCGGAACGGCGCAGGCCGTTGATTGGAGTGACTGCACGCGAGATGTTGACATTATTCGTGGTGACCCCAGATAACTACAGATGTCGCATTCTCACTCTCAGTAAAATCAATGGGATGACGATTATTTGACAACTGATTATTCAACAACATAATAACACGTGTACACATTTTTAATATTTACAGTTATCTTTAAATATATTATTATGTTATTTTGCTATTTAATTGTATATAATGTAATATAATAAATAAAAATTAATAAAAATAAATAAATAAAATAAAAAAACAAAAGTTTGTGCTGGGTACCAAGAAAGTTAACCGGCCAGAATAAAGAAACAAGGATAACATTAGCCTCACAAAACTTGCAGCGTTTGATTTCTGGAAAAAATTGTGACCGAAGACGAAATACGGGTATTTTTTTTAACCTGAATCAAAAAGTCAATGGAATGACATCACACAAACTCAGCAAGGATAAAAAAATTCAAAACTGTGTGATCGGCGGGGAAAGTTATGGCGATGGTGTTCTGGATGTGATCGTGCTTTTTACAACACTGTGATACATGCCCTTATTAAAAGATGGACCAAGGCTGTGTGAAATGGTCGGATATTATATTGAAAAGTAACAAATTAATCGCCAATAGTGTGGTTTTCAACCCATGTAATTGCATTTTTTATTTCCTGACAATTAAAGGAGGCATTACTTTTTGACTGACACTAGTATAATGAATACTTTGTTAAAAATAACTCTCAGCAGAATCACGGAATAGATTCAATTTTCAGTTTTTTTTTCCTTTGATCCGTTGATTGTAACGCTTTTGCGCTCTGGTTAGGTATTTATTTTGAAAAGTCACAATATTACTCATTCCCGATGCAGCGCAGTTTTCCGAGCAAATATTACTTTTGAAAGGCCAAAGTATGTCGCAGCTTCTCTTTGCGGACCCGTTGCCTGTCCCCCTTGGCGTTGAATGGAGCGGTATTTTTAATCAGAGGTGTTTTAGTATTCTGGTGTTGCAAGAGAGGAAAATAATAGTCCGCGTGACTACAGGTGCCTGTGTACCACTACTTACATAACTGTGAAGGCTACGTAGTTTGCTGTTTATACTGGAGACGGTAGTGGAGAATTGGATACGTGTGCATCAATAGGAAGGCGTGCAGGTGCAGCTAATTACGATGCTCGCCTTGGAGAAAATTTAGAAAATACTGATCGACCAAAGTTTGGGTTTTGACCAATAATCGAGTCTGGTGATAGCCGAAGTAATTCAGAAGGCTGCGGTCTGGTGTATCAGATCACGTTCGGCTTTACTCCGGCACGTGTATATGGCTCTAGACTAGAATAACTTAAATAGTATTGACAAGCTGTTATATAAAAATTGTCAAACTTCAAAGAGCTTGTAATTATAAAATATTTTATAACTTTGTCAAAGTTTGTCGTTTAAATTATATTTAGCTATTGTATTGTCATTTTCTAACGTGGACCATTAAAGAATAGATTGATATTTTCAATATCTGTTCCAAGATAGTTTGTATTTTATTACCTAATTAAATAATTACCTCATTAAATAAGAGTAACACATTAAATAAAATTAAATAATTACCAACCTATAATAGCGGACATGGAGGAATTGTTATATTAGAACCAACCAATATGCTATAAAAGTAGTCAAATTCACTCTTTAAATTGGTGTCTTTTATTTTATTGAGCACTTATTACAAATTTAACAATAAAAAACGCCTAATTTTGGGTTATGGGTTTTATTTATAGGTCCAGGTTTCATTTATAGGTTAAACTAGAAACAAAAGCCGAAAAGCGATTTCAGTTTTGGCTGAAAATCTGGTTTCGGTCGGTCACTACGAATTAATTACATCCTGTAACGGATGCTACTAAGGGTGGCCGGCTCATGGCAACGGCAGCCGGACGCGCAGCTGGTACCAACACTGTCAGGAGTATCCATACTATGAATGATACCTCCCTTAAATAAATAGAAATCGGTTCCCGTTCTAGTCTTATTGGTAAACAAATCTTTTTCTTTTCTAATTCCTGTTTTTGAATATCAATTATATTGTTAGAATATTTACTAAATAATTAATAAACCGTCATTTTCTTTCTCCCGCGGTTGACTAGTTCCCATCTAAAACTCAATAACTTAAGGGGTTACATGGGTTTCACGGTTTCAAAAAATCGAGTAATTTTTATTGTTTTATTAGGTTCTACAACATTTCTGAAATATTATCCTAAATTTTCAAGACGATCTGAGTAATAGTTTCGGAGATACAGCCTTAGGAAGTTGCGCGCTCAAGGCTAAATAATAATGAAAGCTTGAACCAGTTAATCTGGAAAGTTACTCCAAAAATAATTCCTGCTGGTTCAAAGGTCGTTGATATTGCTGCATTGGTTGCTGCTTGCACTTTTAATGAAGGAACATCAACTACATCAACTTTATGGCCCTGGAATCGACGATTCAATGTAAGTTAAAAATAAAAATTCCAGTTTTATTGTCACTCACGTTTTTCTCGAAACTGTGTTTTCAAAGTCGGTTGTCAAGATTTCTCGAGAACTAGTCAACCGATTTTGATGAAATTTTACACAGTTTTTTAAAATACAATTTATAAGGACTTGGACGAAGGATTAATTTTTTTTCAAATACAACTATTTAAAAAAATAAAAATGTAGAGCAAATTTCACCGAAATTTGCATTTTTTTGTAAAAAGGTTTTCCAAAAATCCAATTTTCACATTTTTTTTACCCTTCGTCCAAGTTCTAGTTTAAAGTCTTTACTAAAACATGTATTTTTGTTTTTTACTTCAGATGATCCTGTCGTGAGTTCTACTGTCAACGCGGACGCACCTTTTTTCCGAAGGGTCACCAGAAATGACGTCGCAATGGCGGAGTTTTAAATACTTTCCTTAGAAAATTTCAAAAAATCTTTGTCAAATGTGTATGTTTAAGAAAATAAAAAGTTTGCAAAAAATATCTTATTTTTTGTTTGGAAAAAAAAATGGTTAAAAATTGGCCGATTTTCCCCGATTAAACCCTTAAGTTCTATAAAACCTAAAGAACGTACAAAAATAGAACATGTGTGTACTTCATTCATATTTCAGATAACGTATTTATCTGATGAAAACCGTATTTTTTGGCTCAGCCATAATCTGGATACAAATGTACGTATACCAAATTTTCAAAAATACCGGTGCAATCATAAAAATACTTAGTACTAGGATTAGTCAAAAGTAATGCCACCTATTTCCCCCCCCTTTATTTATCAAGATATAAAAAATGTAATAACATAGGTTGAAAACCACACTATTGACAATTAATTTGTTACTTTTCAATTTAATCTTGGTCTATTTTCACAGCTTGGGTCCATCTTTTAACAAGGGATTGTGTCACAGATTGTATAAAAATCACGGTCACATCCAGAACTCCATCACCATAACTTTCCCCACCGATCATATAGTTTTGAATGTTCTCGCGTTGGTGAATTTGTGTGACGCCATTTCACTGGCTGTCTTTCTAATTCAGGTTCAAAAAATTAACTCATATTTCGTCTCCGGTCACATTTTTATCCAGAAACTCCTCTCCTTCCAAACGGCAGCGATGCAATGTTGTGAGACTATTCCTTATTCTGGTCGGTTCTTGGTACCCACAAACTAACGAGTACCTCAGTTATCAAATAATCGTCATCACACTGACTTTACTGAGGGAGAGAATGCGGCACAATTTCACCTTCTACATTCAAGAATCAATGTCGGCCATTTTGCAAGCGACTGCAGTAGGCTGCCACCTGTTGACGCATAAAGTTAATACTGCAGTAGGTTATAGAAAAAGGTTTGAGGAATATCGCCAAATTAAATTTTTCGCTTAACTAACTGTTTTTAAGTAGAAAAAAATAAAAGGCATTAGTTTTTGACTGACCCTCGTGTGATAAAAATATTTATTTATTTCTATAAACACATATGGCAAGTTCAATAAGTTTAATCCCTTGCTCTTCCCATCTAGACCCAGTATGTTACCTTTGCGGTTGATTCTAAACCCTTTCGGAAGGACGAAGGACATTACTTGCCACAGACAACTTATTTAATTAGAGTCGCTTAGGGAGAGCTAACCCCGAGTGTCCATACTTTATGAAGGTATTTTTTATCCTTTTTTTCCATAATGCGGAGATTTGTGAATGGTTAGCCGTTATATATAGTAAATAATTATTCTTCTCAATCTGTTTCAAAGATTTTTCCTTTTTTTTCTGTAGATAAGAAATTACATTTCTCTCATTTAACTAAAAGCAAGTAAATACTTGTTAAACTTAACTTAACAATAATTTTTTTTTTAATTTAATTTAAATCAAATTTGATAATTATATTATGAATTTCCGCAAGTATTTTAGAATTTATTTTTGTTACAGCTGTTTCGATTTGCAAGACCATTTTCAAACTATGTCTACTGTAACAAAAATACATTCTAAAATATTTGCAGAACTTTAATTTAATTTTTTTAAATTAAATTAAAAGTAAACTTAAATTATTTAAATTGAATTAAAAAAATAAATAAATTTAGTTCTACGAAACACTAAAATAATTAATAATAATTCTGCGCTATTCTGTTTCGTTACGCGATTCCTTAGATAAAATTTAAAAAAAATGATCAAAGTGCATGATTACAAAATCTCGAGATTTTTCGGAAAAAAGTGTTCGAGTCAGTGTCAAGTGATTGAGTTTGGAAGTAATGTTTGTAAGTGTAATCTTGGGGAAATAATATATACACAAATTTAGTAGTAATAACAAGAACCTACCTACATTACATAATCTTTGTAAATATGAAAATCTCGCGTCACGATGTTTGTTCGAGATAAACTCCAAAACTACTTAACCAATTTTGAGGAAATTTGATTTACTCTGTAAGTCAAGTATTTAAAATACTTTGGAAGCACTTCTAAATTCCACCGTCATTTGGTAAGGAGGAGGTTAATATATTTAAATGGTGTTAAGGGTTACATTTCTTACATTTATATTCGAAATAATTTAGAGGCAACCCTTTAATTCGTTCAATTTATGTTATTTTTTGGATTCGTAACTGTTTTGATTATGAAACAAGTAGACCATAAGGATTAAAATTGGAGGAGTCTTTTTCCATAGAAAAGGGTTTTCCGGACTTCAAGCGGCATGCCGGGTGAGAGACGACATCATCGTGCAAAGGTATTGCGCTTTTTTGGAGAGCCTTCTTGTACTCCCTTAGTGTTGCAATCTCTCGCGTGATATTTGGCGGGGTTATATTTGTAAGTACGGGGAGCCAAGGGAGAGGAGTAGATTTTAACGTTCCGCTGATGGTTCTCATTGTGGCATTAAGCTGAACGTCGACCATGGAAGTGTGGTTTGTGAATTTCCCGTTAGCGCCCGGAAAAGCATGCAGTATAATGCAACCATTAAGTGGCAAAATATTCAGGGGCTTAATGACAGAAATATCAGATTTGATAAAGTACGATTGGGAAGCACCTACACTCCGAAATGGATCAAATCTGACACCTCTTACGATTTGCCCATTGCGTACTAACGTAAATGCATGTGTGTTTTTACCTACATTGTATTTTTAGCTAAATTAAGTAACACATTATGTTACCCGCAATAGTCTGAAAAAAAAAAAAAAAATGCGTCAATACAGTTCTTCTTTCTCAGTCTTGAGAACGTGACCGAAAAAAATTGTTTCTAGTAAAAACGTCCCAACATAAAATGTTTCCTCGACCAAAACGTTCCCTTCCAAAATGTTCTTAGTTATCTAATAGTCTCACAGAGAAAACAACTCAAATAGATAAAACAACAACAATAAACCAATTTAGGTTAGCTTAGCTTAGGAACATTATTAAAAGGAATATTTTGACCCGAATAATTTTAAGTGGGGACATTTTTACTTGGAATATTATCACCAAGAACATCATTACCTAGAGTCGGTGGGGGATAGTCATAATTTCATAATGAAGCGCAAAAGTTATTCATGGTCTAAACTTGACACGCCTCTGGAAAACTGGAGTGGACATTCTTCTAGGATACGTTTTAAAAGGGTTGTATGTGCAATTGTATTTCCGAAATTTCAGAATCCCTGGCTCCATTTGTGCATCATAAACACACAGCTGCTGTTACTGCACTGGGCGCGATTTAGTGATACCCGACCGGATATTGGATCTAGCCCTTCAGAAATATGTCGTATTTTTCAAATGGTCAAAATATTTCCGCTTTACAACAAAATTCAAATAAATGGATTGTTTCTGAACATATCCCAAAACTAAAAACTGTATTTGAAAGCTGATAGAATACGCTTTATATTTTATAATTCAAAAACAGCATTCAATTTCTTAAATAAAAAAAATTAGCATGCAAACTTGAAAAAGTTTTAGGCTCACTTAAAAATAAAAACACTTTTCGTTACCACAAAGGAAACTAATTCCCTCAGGGCCTATGTCGTTTTTGCTGAAGCTGTGTAGAGGAGTCTTTTTGAAAGGAAAAAGAGGATTTTCTGGCCAAAATAATATACATTATATATATGCTTTTGTGTGAGGGCAATGAAAAAATATTTCGTTGATTCTAGTAGAAAAGGGTAAATTTAGCGTCTAATAGTAAGTGATCTTGTTACCGTCAACGTCACCAGAGACGTTTTGTGATGTGATTGATGAGCTATGTTATCCTCAAAGACAAACGCCTCTTCGTTTAATTATCTAATTACTGAAATAGTACCCCTTCTTCGGGTCCTTGTCCCGTCTCCACCCCGCGGTGGTGGAGAGAGTTGGCGGAGGAAGGAATGGAGCCTGTCGTATCTGCAACGTTCTTTTGTAATCTCCAGAAATAAGATGGGTTCATAAAATGGTAAGGCTTCTAATTAAAATGCCTTCGTTAGCGTTTCCTGTGACGAAATGAAATCCTGAACGAGTGGTATTTCTTTACCTTTCACGTTCATTACGCATAGAATTTTTCTGACATATTTAAGGCAGCTAAACCTTAGGAGAAATTGGATAAAATAACGAAATAAATTACAATTTCTCACTGTGATCGAGTTCCTAACTTCTTACGTGATAACCAAACAGTTAATGTACTGGATATTCTTCCTAATCTGGATTCAGGGACATCGAGTGTTTTGACCAAATTAAAGCCAGATTTATCTTGAGCAAAAAATCTATTGATTTCAAATATTTTGTAAAGATTTACAAAACCAAAACGCGTAACGATTTTTTAAATTTAATTTATTCTTTATTTTGTGGAAATCAACATCCACGAAGAAGAGGAAATCGTGATCTAAAACCCATACGACAACCAAGAGTTCACCTCGGAACACGAATTCTTAGTGAGGAGGACTGTGAATGAATTACTTTGCTTTGTTTTTTTTTAATAGTTGTTATTTGAAAAAAAAAAGAGTTCAGAATGGTCGTAAGTTATGTGGTAAACATAATTTTGCTCTAAAATTTATTCCCCATATTTTAATATATTTTTATTTTTTATGTGAATAGTCTCCGCACAACTGCTCCCAACCGCCTGGAGCCATTCGAAGATTATGCACCCCTGATCGGGGTATGTTATGAGGCTGAAGTTAGTTGGGAGACGAAGGTGGGAAAATTCCTTCCGGACTGGTCCAGATCTGATCACCAAACATGGCCAAATTCATTTCAAACAACGTTTTAATTCTGAATGGTGGACTTTCACCAAGGCGATACTAAAATAATCTATCACTCCGGAACGTACCGCAAATTTGGTGCAAGTATATTATTCTAAATGACCCAAATTAATCAAACATTATTTTACTTGCGCGCACCCGGATTTGTTCCCGTGATTTCAAGATTAGTCAAGGATCGTAACCATTAAACTACGGAGTCCGTCATTAATACAATATGCATAAAATAATCATGTCATAATCATAATATAATCATCATATAATCATAATTTTCAGAGGTGACCGGATAACTTTAGGCCCATTAGGCTGAGAATTCAAATTTCAACTGTACAAGGCGGTTCCGATGAGAAAGATTGATTATTCTTCGTATCAGCATTTTAAACTAATAGCTCAATACGGATTTTGTTTCATTCAAAATTTGCTTTAATATATATCTACATTCAAGTTAGCGATAAAAATGCTCGAACGCATGATGATAAAATTATTAAAATCAAGTCTTTTTGTAATTAGTTTTTAATCACAATTAATAATAGTATTTCAATAATATCTAAGCAAAATAAATGTGTAAAAAAAACTTAAATATATAAAAATTGTAAGACCGTAAATAAATAGACAAACTGTATTTATTTTTGTTGCAAAACTTATATGCAGATTTTCTTTTTAATGATTTTATTTGTATAATTTATGGACTTATTTTACTGAATATGATTTGAAATGTGTGTTGGATAGTCCAACATTTTGCTTTGAACATTTAACAAATCTGCCAATGACTAACGGTATAACCTAATTGTAATAAAAAAAAAACATATATTTTCAAAATTTTAAACGTAACTTTACTAAATGAAATAACAATCTTTCGAAATTAACTTATATTTTTTGTAGAAAAGTGTTTTGTTATTCACTTTGATAAGTCGTTAAAAGGAATTGAAAAAAAAACGGGTTAAAAATAGGTTTCGTTAGGTTAGGTTACCGGCTACTTAAAAAAAACAGTTTTATTGACTTTACTTAGGGGTTTTGAAATGCCACTTTGTTGTATGGTATTGGAACCATTTTCAGGCTGTGGATGGTTACAGGTTAGCCAGTAAATGATCGCATCTATAATTAGTAGTAAGCCGCGGCGCAGTGGGTCGGATCCCTGAAGCCAGCCAGAGGGGCGGTAGCGGGGGTGGAGGAGGTTTTGTCACCCGACTGGAGGCTCGGAAGGACAAAAAGACACCTGAAACAGACATGCTGCCGCGCCGGAAGGAAATGAGGGTCGAATGCGATGGAATTTCTAGAGTGCTGCGCGAGGACTTTAAAATAAATTTATACATATACAATATGTATAGGGCTTAAAATATATTTTAAAATTTATTATGGCCTCTGTGGTAGAGAAGTAAGACTGAGGTCTCGGGTGCGCAAATGTTTTTTTTTATCAATGTGTGTTATTTTACAATTTATTAATTTAAATAATGTTTGGTATATTTGTGGCACGTTCCAGAGTGGAATGTACTGTATGTCCCTGGTTTAAGACCACCATTCAGAAGTGAAACGTTATTTGAAATTGCTTTGGTCGTGACTGGTGATCAGATCTGAATAGCCAGTTACTTCCCCACCTTTCTTTTCCCCATCTTCCTCTTTTTTTACATTAGCTCCACACGGGAGGCACTGAGAATCCAGTACTACCCCAAGGTCTCCACCTTTAAATTCATGTATTGCCCCAACGTATATTTGTTTTAAAAACTAGTATTACATCAACACCTATTACGCTGCTACAGATTTAATAATAATAATAATAAAAAATAAAAAAAAAGGATTTATTTCTTGCAAATGTTACACAATTATTAAAAGTAAGAAAAAGTATAATTAATGCTACTTGCAATCTTGTCGAAAAATGAAATAAAGTTATCTTAAATTATTCATAAACAAGAACCCCTCTCTCAGGCGAAGGTGAAGGCCTCCTCTAAAGAATTCCATTTATCTCTCTTGAGCTATTTGCGGTCAGCTGTTTTTGTTATTTCTACAGATATATCATGTCTTAATTCATCAGTATTCCATGCGACAGTTGATTTAAAATAATTTATATAAAGTGTAGAGTAATGGAGCGGCGGAGTTTGATAACAAAAAGACATCTTTCCGTCTCTTCGAGTAGCAGAAACACTTAGTTACATTCAAAGTTCTGGCACGGTTATACGTCACCTGTCACCGTCTTCCTTACTCGTCACACGTCACCTTAACTTCTGGATATTTCAAGTACTCGTAAATATAATACCCAACTTAGTTCCAACAAAACAGGCTTCGTGCTAGCAAATGTATTTCGTTTCATTAATATCTTTCTGACATTTCCCATGAAAATGCACTCGTAAAAGCAGATACATCCATACTAATATTATAAATGCGAAACTGCTCGAGTTTGTTTATGACCTTTTCACGCATAACACAATATAAAGACTTCAATAATTCTTTCACCAATATAAAGCTAAATTATATGCGCAGACTACAGGTTGTATATGATGGTAAGCTCTGGCGTTATGAAATTATAAATATTAATATATTATATTTGTTATACGTTTTCTGTCGCTAACAAAAGCGAGTTTTTGCTAACGTCAGAAAAAAATCTTTTCCATAGAAACAATGTTGATATATTTTTGGGCTCTAAGCTGGTAGGTAGTCAGTCTACTGGTCAGCTACTACTGCAGAAAATTCAAATATTAGAATTCGTTTTTTTTTTTGGACAAGCTTGGTATAAATGTCAGATGAGAGTTCCTATATTAAAAATATAATTCGTAACGATTATAAAGACTGAATGATAAATAGAGTATTTTTTAATTATATTAACGAACTTCCAAATATTTAAATAAAAATAAACATCCGAAATGTTTGTAAGCGCATAAATTCCGAACGAATGAACAAAATTGGATAAGTAATTCTTTTTTTCTTTGAGCTATAGCATTATGAAATTTAGGTGGTAGACGAGATGTTTGAAAACTGAATGTCAGGGAATATGGAATGCGGGAGGGGATGGGGGTGGGGAGGGGGTAGATAATTGATAAGTGAAAGCGCTACAGTAATTTCCCGTAATACCATGCGAGCTAAGCCGCGGGGAAAAGCTAGTAATAATATAAGGAATGAAGTCACTTTTTTCGTATTTTTATTATTAACTAGTTAGTTTCCGGCATAATTTGCAATGCCACTTTTGTTTTTTGACATTTCTGTCTGTTTTTTATTTCTTTTTTATTAAATTGCTTTTGGATAAAAAATATATTTGTTTTTTCGTCTGGTGCGTACAAAAATAAATCAGAGCATTTTCGGATGTGTGAGAATGCCACGTGAGCTGTCTGTCTGAGAAGCATGGATTTTCCAAACTTACCTTTCGCTATCCCCTACTGCTACCATGTCTCCTTTGCAATTCCTCCCTCATACCCACCCATTCGTCACCCCTACCCTGCGTCTCCTTTCACACGCGCCCTCGTTCCTACCCGCGTCCCCTTCCCCTCCTGCAATCCCTTTCATCTTCTCCGCCTTCCCCCCTTCCGTGACGCGAAAGGGGAGAAGGCATATTTGGAATTTTTTGATGGTACGGGAAATATGGAACGACGGTATGGGAAATAATTTCATAACGCCAGAGCTCATATATAAATTATTTGTCGATGTCCGCGGGTATGCGCACAACAAATCACCAAAGTTTCATCTAATTGGATTAAGGGTTTAGGAAAGCATAAAGGACAGACAAAGAAACATTCTTTTTTACATATTAAGAAGAAGAATAAAAATACATCATTACTTACACACACACACACACACATAATTATATGCATATATGTATATACCTGAAAGAAAAGATCATGGAAACTAAGTGGGTATTTCATCATCCTCCTGGTAGATTATCCATACCTACGATAACGTCCATTTTTTAATTAATTAAACACGATTTAAAAAGTCTGAGCTTACTATTCGGTACTTAAACCTATGTGTAGAGGCTATATATAGGAGAAGTAAGCCGAGTTTTTTTTACGTGTTGCAAGTATTTTTTTTATATGAATACCGCACAAGAGTCCCAACTGCTCTCCTCTCGATGGCATCCCCAATCGGGGTATTTTGTAAGGCTGAATGTAAATGGGGAGGGGAAGGAGATAGGGAAGTACCTGGCTATTCATATCTAGTCAGCAAACATGGCTAAAGCCATTTCAAACAACGTTTCAATTAATAGTGGTCTTACACCAGAGCGATATTGAGAGTATCTTTCACTCTAGAACGTGCCCCAAATATAATTAAATTTATTTTCGCATGCCGGGTTCGAACCCGTGACCTTCGGATTGTGAGTAGAGAGTCTTATCCCCACCCCTAGACCACGGAGGCCGTCAAATTTGTTTATTTATTAATATTCATTATAGTATGGATAAACTATCAGGAGTATGGTGAAAAACCCTCTAATTTCAATAATCTCATATCCTTACAAGATCTTCATCACTCCAAAATATGATCTTTCCCATAAATGTTCTCTGACCTTAACATTCTACTTCAGTAATACTCTTACTACTTCAGTATTCCACTTTCATCTGAAGATCTTTCATGACCTATCTCTTTTTCGGTATGCAATTTCTGTAATATCTTGGGAAGTCAGTGTCGAAAAACAAAACTAATGTTCCCTTGTTTTTGTTCACACTTACATGGACATTGTAAGGTTGCAGCTGTCTGAAATGATTGCTAAAGAAGTAGGAAGCGCAACACGGCATAATAACCCAAAAATAAATTACGATTGTAATTTTTTCCGTGATAATCTAAAATCATTTCCAAAGTTTATCTCATTAATAACAAACGAAGGGATGTAGTTAATGTTCATCGGATAAGTAGTAATTATTTATTCGAATACCCAATCGCGTAGGTAATTTAAGTACCTCGAATCAAGCATCCGCCGTCATCCAATAACTGACTGAAATCTATTAATCAACCAAAGCCATTAAATCTGCTCTAGTAATGTAATCATACCGTAAGTCGTTTTAACATAGCACAGCCACCTACCCAGATGTTGTTCCTTAAAATCAATCAATCTAATGTAGCAAATTATGGATCTGCTTTTGACACAAAAGACGAGGTGGAAACTATAGTTGGGCTATGTACGCGATGTCTGCACAACAGTGTGGTGAAAACTGAAGTCTTTCGGCAATTCTCCCCTGGACTACAGAAAGAAGCTAGTCTTGTCATCTGAGAGACGCTAGAAACAATAAATGGCTGTACGTCACTCAAAGCTGGGAGGAGAATGAAGTCCGAAGCGCCCTTCTTTATATCTAGCTCTGAGGCTTTTAAAAAAATTACAGTAATTCCACACAAGGGGCCCCGTGGAAAATAATTTCCCTGAGGGCCTGTGTCATCTTTGAAGAATTTGTGTGGAGGGTTTTTATTAGAAGGAGAAGGATTTAACACGGGTCTCGAATGAGTAGGGGTGAGGAAACACGAAGGCCGTCAAATTGTCCCTCAACTTAAGAATTAGTCGTAGAAACGATCCGTTATCATGTGACCAAATGTTAGGCGTGCATTTGGAGTGGTTCCTGACACCGGTGCTGAAAAGATCAATGACGCTTGTTTCAACATTTTCCATTGAAATACAGGCAGGACATTCCATTGAAATACAGGCAGGACATTCCATTGAAATACAGGCAGGCAGCATTTTCATCTGACGTTTGTGCTTATGTTTGCAATCTTTTTTATTAATACATGGGAATCTATCAAACCCATCGCTGATTTCTGCGTTCGGAGTAGCTCCTCTAACTAGTTCCTCCGATCAATTTCCATTGAAATACAGGTAGAACAAGGACAGCATTCTCACCTGACGCCTGTGCTTTAAAGATTGCCATCCGCTTGTTTAAGATCTGGGATCTATCAAACCGACCGCTGATATTTGCAGAGTCAAGGGTTTTTCAAGTATTTTAAGGCTGCAGACTATAGGTGCCTGCCAAATTTGTTTTCGGCCTTAATTTATAACTTGACTTAATCGATGGTCATAATTAATCATACGGGTATCAATCAGCTCCAGCACACGACGTGCCATTTACGAAATGCAGAATATCATCACACTACTTGTTTATGGAACCGAGGTTAATACCAAAACCTTCCGTCAGCGTTTATCTGAAAGCGATCTAGAACAAAGGCAGACACCTGCCAAATCCTGACTTTAACGACGATTCACCCACCCCTCTCGGCCACCCACTGCCACCCCACGCCACCCACCATCACCGGGGGGAAGTTTGTATTCCAACAATTCCGGAGAGTGAATCATAACTGGATGTGATACTGACAGCTTTCAGAGATTTAATTTTCTATAAGGAAAAAACACAGATACATACTGTAATTAAATATATAAAAATATAAAAACCAAAAAACAAATAAATTAAAAAAAAAAAACGAAATTAATTGTTAATTCTGATGAAATCAGTGGTGTTTGCGAAATGATTTGTTTAAATTTAATTAAAATAACGCCACAAAATGAATTTTTAAACTTTGTAGAAAAAAAAACAAATGGAAATTCTTGAAATAATCTCTCCTTACTGACGAGATACTCACCATTGCTTGAAATTTTTTTTTGAAAAATATATATAGCTTTGCATATTTTTAATATTTGTTATTATTATTGTTATAATGTCCTATTCTGAAAATACTACAATGTGTTATGCATGCATTAAACTAAAATTTGTAATTGTGTAAGGAATTTTAAAAAAAATATGTATTCGAAAGTTTATGTTTTCGAAACGAGGTAGCGGCGGATTCAAATGTATAAATATATATTTTTTACACGTGTTTTTCGGAAAAACTTAAAAGGAGAAAAATATTCATTTAAATTGTTGTTATACAGAGAAATAAAGAAAAGTACAAAATAACTCCCTCGACCACTCTCTCCTGGTGGGCAGCTGGTGTGCAGTCGATGGGCAGACGCATCCGCCGCCAAGTCCAGGAAAAACCTCACCCCATGAACCCGGGCACCCCTGCTAAATCACCAAACGTAGCGAACCATTTGGGGTGACCTATGGCAGAGGTGTTGGTTATCCCCGGGCGGCGGAACCCATACCCGCCTCCCAAATGCAAATATATGCTGCATTTGAATAAGTTTTTCGAAAAGAAGAAGAAAATGAGTTTAAATGAAGATACGTGAGTACGAACGTTAGAGAGAGCGCGTTAATTTTCAAAAACTATCCAATTAAGCGAAAATTTAAAAAAAAATTTAATCTACTTTAAAATAGAGGTAAAATCTCTCAGCAAACGTCCTAAGTTGCATTTAAAAAAAACGTTGTGACTTTTTGCATACCGTAACATGTTAATTAACAGAACAAAATGTGTTTTTATTATTTTTCGAAGCTTGTTTTGCGATTTTTCTGTATCGAGGGAGTTTCATATAATTGCCGTTTTGGCTCAGCATGCATAAATATTATTTTCAAAAATAACGTATAATTTTTTAAAAACTTAAAAACATAAAGCGTATAAGGAAAATATACATAATTCGAAAAACCGGGTCTCAAAATTGATCATTTTCCTTGAAAATTGATCTCGGGAAAATCTTAATATTGAAAGCGATATTTGAGACTCCCTTTGTAGAACGATTCCTTTAACCTTTTCGTCCCTGAACGAAAAAAATCACACATGACCCGAAGGGGGGTCACTCGGGGACCCCAATTTGTTTTGCATATTAAAGGGCGTTAATGACGTATTTTTTTTTTTGTAATTTGTTATGATAATAATAAGAGGGAAGTATAATCATCGTATTTCAGTAGTCATTTTCAAAATCGTTTCATAAATAAAGTCATAATTAATATTCTAATGAATTTAGACTATAACGTGTATTTTTCCATAGAAAACAGAGAAAGCGGGCCGATAGCCAACACAACACCTTGTTTCCGAATCTCGACTGGCGATTGGCGTTCACCGGAAACGACTCAGACCGAATGATCTTTGACCGGCAAGCGAACATTATAGCATTGTAAAAAGAGCAAACGAGATGCGCAGTGTAAACGAACGCGATCTAGTCCTTTCCACTAACAACTTAGAAATTACTTGCTATCGATTTGAATTATCCCGATACATTCAGCAGATAGGGACGGGGTACGCCCGAACAGAGGGGAAGGGGGGCGGGTGGCACAGATTATTCGCCGGAATTTGTTATAAACTATTTAATTTTAAGAAAAGTAGTAATGCTATATTAATTTTTTTAATGCAAATCGATAACCAAATAGTTTTTCTAAGATTGCTCAAATTATTGAGTACGTGGTTTAAAAAACAACATAGATACAGCGTAAAACTCTCGTTAGTGTAGGTGCGTTCCCCCGGTCCGGTTAGGAAGTGTTAAAACCGCATCACAAAATATGTCACATAATTTCTAATAATCTTCGAAAAACACTAACAGCAAATATCGATTAAAGGAGTGGCCATACGTCGCGTAGTTTACGGGGCGTAAAATTGAATTCGATGATAGTTTATTTAACCGAATAATTGAAATAAATAAATTCTCCCCCTATTTACAGGTCCTCTAATCTATAATTGAATCAGCGCGGGACAAAGGTTGGCTGGGCCCGTTCCTCCCTATTCCCTAGCCCTAGAGTTAGCTCACAGCCTTCTATCCTATAGCTACGTATACAGGGTTGGCCCAGCCCCACGGCAGGCTTAAGCAGTTTAGAGGCGATTGTCTACTGCCACCGTCAACGATGTATGTATAGAAACAAAACTATTAACATTAAGAAAACTTTATGAATACAATTCATGTCTCCTTATATACAAAATAAACAATAAACTCATACATACAATTTGGGAGGCGGGAATGGGTACCGCCGCCCCGGGAACCTTTATTGGATAACCAACACCTCTGCCATAGGTCACCCCAAGTGGTTCGCTACGTTTGGTGATTTAGCAGGGGTGCCCGGGTTCATGGGGTGAGGTTTGTCTAGGTCTTGGAGGCGGATGACCTGGACACACCGAAACCCAGATACCTACCTACCCACCCTTTAAATCCTTTTACTTCCCAGAACTCTCCTCTCTTTCCCTTCCTTAAAAAAACCCTCCACACAGCATCCCGAAAGATGACATAGGCCCTGAGGGAAATTATTTTCCTCAGGGCCTCCTATGTGGAGCTCATATAAAAATAAAAAAAATACAAACACAAATGTCTCCTTATATACAAAATAAACAATAAACTCATACATACAAACACAGAATTCATTAAAACATCCCAAATACACAAACTCTTTACACGACAACACGATAACATACATTTAAACACCATCCACACTAACTGGATCATCTTAAACCATAGTAAACTAACTCACTTTTTGCAGTTTCGAGTTAGATCTTGAAATTAGGGCTCCGAATCATAATATAGCTCTACCAGAGAGAACCAATCAGAGAAATACTGTCTTGACTAATCATAGATAGTTTTTCTCTGATTGGTTCTTCTTTCTGGCAGAGCTAAATTATAATTTGGAGCATTAGATTCAAGCTCTAACTCAAAAATTGCAAAGGGAGTTAGTTCACTATGATTTAAGATGATCCAACTACGGTAAACAGTCCATTAGTTACGAGGGGGGCAACTTATATAATTGCCTCTCAAACCACATTAAAAATGAAAAAAAAGGTTAGTAAATTTAAAAAAAAAAATGTCAATTTTTATTCTAGTTAAACAGAATAATGAAATGGAGTAACGATGTATTATGGTGTTAACTTGTTTAATGTATTTAATTACCTCTGGTTAAATGAGTGAAAATGTAATTTTCTTTAGAGATTATTTCGGACCGAGTTTGGAACGACGTGACGGCGATCGTTTGTCCACTGCGACCAATGTCGGTGGTTTCGATGTATACGGGTAATTTCGATGCATAACCAACACAAGATAAAAAAAAGCTGTGCGCCGGCAATCTCGGGTGTAGTGGACAATTTCAGACGTGTTTTGTACTGCCGACATGTGCCGACCCGTCACGATGTCGGGCCGAGTTCTAGCGGTAGCGCCGTAGGTACTACTCAGAATCCCGGCGGCCGAGATGATGGCGCTCGGATGTCGAATGTGCGGTGAATACTTGGCCATAGTAAGTATGTACCACTACTTTGGCATAGTCATCTCATTCTCGGTGACGGAGGCGGTGGACAAACACTCAAATAATCGACTTCGACGTCGCATCGTAAAGACGTCGCGCCTGAGGTTATTATACTGGAGACAGAAGGCTCAGCTTGAGGAGATGATAAATTGATTTCTTGACCCACGGGAATAGGCAGTGTAGGTACCTTATGAAAATTCTGTAAAAAATACCCACTTCCAAAGAGATGGCAAATTAATTATTTAAGCACTAGAGCGACAGCGCAATTTTAAACTTTTTTCTCAGATTGCTCGATATTTTTTGGTGATCATTTTGAATATTTTCCACTGACATTAAAAAAAATCATACCTCCGAATTTTTTTTTTAATATGAATGCCGCACAAGAGTCCCAACTGCTCTCAACTGTGGCATCCCCATTGGGGTATGTTGTGAGGCTGAAGGTAGTGGGGAGGGGAAGGAGATGGGGGAGAGGAAGGTGGGAAGTACCTGGCTTTTCAGATCTGATCACCAAACACGGCTGAAGCTACTTCAAGCAACGTTTCAATTCTGAATGGTGGTCTTACACCAGGGCGATACTGAGAGCTACCATAGTTAATTTGCGGCGGATATATTTTTTTAAATGAATAACATAAATTAATCAAATAAAATTTATTAGCCAAGCCGGGATTCGATTCCGCGACCTTCGAAATGCGAGTCAAGATCCTTACCGCTGGACTACGCCGGCCGTCAAATATGGAGACATACAAACTGATTATAGATCTAAATAGCCAATGAATTCACCTATCTTTTCTCGAATTTGTAGGATTTATAAAAAAAATATTATAATATCGTAAACTTTTACCTGATAACTTACAAATAGAGAAAATTTGCCAAAATTGGCAGCAAAGCAATCCGAGGTATTTTAAATAGTGCCGTATTGTGGCAAAAAGCGCTTCAGTGGTTAAAAGCGTATTTTTGTTTCAGACTTTCTTAATGTCTATAACATATTTTGTATATAGATACTTCGGATGCTGTCCAAACTGAGAACTCCAACCTGGAAAAACTCATAGTCCCTTTCAAAAAGAAAGACAGGAGAAGCAGATGGAGGTCACCAATGCTCTGGAGTGACCTGCAGCGCTCCACGTAGCCCATTACCGCGAGGAACGGATGAACCTTGTCCACCATGGAACTGCGGGTCAGGGTCCTCAGCAAAGAGGAACCGAATAAAGATCCACTTGGAACCGTCACAGATGTGCTTCTAGAGAAATAGACAAGAGGACTGGACTAGGAAGGGGACAATCTTCTGCTTTGTGTTCTGTTGTTGTCAGTCAGATCCACGTCTTCCAAGAGAGAGAGAATCAGTTTACTGGCATTTTAATAGTTGGATCCACGACAAGGTATCTGTTTTTTACATCCGCCACTTCACATTTCAAATCTGCCACTGAATTCGTCACGATTCGTCAGGAAAGTGTCGTGGTTATGGAAGTAAGAAGGTATGGAATGGTAGTCTGTATACAAATTATGGGAAGCACCTTTTAAAAAATACTTTAGGTCTAACTACGAACGTTTGAAATTTAACACGGAAAAGCTTGTAAAGATATCATTCGTTGGCAGTACGTGTCCGTGAGAGGTTGCTCGTGTTGTCTTCCGTATATTATTCTTTTTAGAGAAGTGTTCAGTGATTTTGTGTTCCAACAAAAGCAATGAAAAATCTAAATCTAATAGTGCTATTGACTAACTCAATCGAATATTTTTATATGTTTCTTAATTTGGATAAATTTGGGATTTATAATCAGAACTATCAAAGACTTCGATACGTTGGAAGTTAGAAAATTAGTATATTTGTCATTTGCACGCAGCTTACGAATAAAATTCAATAATGTGGTCCCCATACTTTCAAATATTTAATATATCAAATCGAGCAACTAGGTAAAACGTAATATTCTGCAACAATACTCACGGGACTACCACATATATCGTTTTCTCGCTTTCACACACTTGGAAACAAATGCATTTCAAATTTTGACGGATTAAATAAAAGTTTAAATATATATAAGAGATACCCGATATAACATATTTTAGGAGCATTGCAGGAAACGATTGATGTTGCTAGTGATGAAATGAATTTATATTTTCCTTGCTTCTGATATCAGACACAACAAACTGGATCTTTTATCGATTGCGAAAATACACATAAACTACTAATGTGAGATACAATGAAGTGTCACAGCTCTTGTCACATTAACACATTGTTATAAAGACATGTTACCAGGACAAGCGTATAATATATTTTGCTTGATTTAATGCTCCTCCTAGTGCAGTTTGTGAATTATTACCGTATTTTTCACATTTTCTCATTTTCAAAATAAGAAAGTATATAAGGCAGCTTAGTTCACCTCGGAAACGTACTGTATTCATTTCTCAATTTTTTAAAAAAAATATGATAAATTAAAAATTCGGCGAACCGTCACTTTTTTTTTGGTGAAAAATTCTAAAAAGTTTATTTTTCGTTGACAATAACGCAAATTTCTCCTAAAAATAACTCTAAATCTTCAGAACTTCACTCACAAATCATTTTCACTAATAATTTTTCAAAACATTATTCATTAATATTTGCAGATGTTTTATAGCTGAACAATATCACTTTAAATTAACCCTGTGATACGAGATTAAATATTGCTATTATTACTCTTCCTAAAATTTTAATTTTAATCCAGTATTTTTATTCACTGAAGCATTTGAAAATATTCCAAAAACGTAGCTTTTTTTAAGAACCAAAAGATGAAAAATGGTTTCATCCTTTACAAAATATCGTTTTAGTTATTCTAGTGTATTAATTACCCATGTGGTTTAAGCTTCTTTCAATAGATGTCAGTAGGTTAGTTTGCAATAAAAACTTCTGTCAATTCCCAGCAGATGGTAGCTGAATTAATTCTCAGAAGAGTACCATATCTATCGCCGTCCGCGTCTATGGGCGCATACATCCGATTTTTCCATCCGATTGTCTGATCAGACAACTGGAAGGCCTTTGGGCCATACATTTCTTATGAAAGCCCTCACACATCCGATTCGAAAACCTGATCGGTAATAAAAATAGGCTACGCCCTTCAAAGCCCGCACACATCCGATTTTCGAATCGGATGTGTGCGGTGTTAATCCGATCCGATTTTCTGATCAGACAACCGGAAAGCAAAATCGGATGTATGCGCCCAGCCTTAGGCATGAACGGTTACGATGACGGCTGAAGGCTCTAGTAAGATAGGGCGGGTTTCCGATAACAATCCGCAGGAGCTCCAGGACTATTTCGAATCTAGCCTAGTAGTGACATCAGTCCAGTATAATATAAAACTGTAAATATTCAGGATAACCAAACAAACAAACTAAACTTCTCAAGTTGTCTAATTTTGGAAGTTAATAAACACAACAGTTATAATAGACAAATAAATGCTCATAACAACAATGGAAAGAATGGAAAAAAACAGAAGCTTCCATTGTTATCGCACGTGCTGTAGTGGACGAAGCATCGATTTAGGTACATGGGCTGAAAAACCAACACACTATAATATTATTATCATCCTTAATACGTTGTTACTAGTTATTGCCAATTCGGTAGTTAGATACGGATCACGTTTTCACCAGTAGACAACAGAATATAAAGAATTCGTTTTTGATTTGAGGAAAAAATCGGCATTCACATTCCGGCGAATGATAATCCACATTTTTTATAGTATAGTACAACAGTAGTGGTTTAACATTAAAAAAATCAAAGAATAAATGAAGAAAAATTAACATCCGTCCAAAACGATGTACGTAACCATATTAAAGGCTCGTCTCCAACGACCTCTGCCATAAACTTTTGCATGACCTTTTCCTTGAACATCACTATAAACTTTGTCAATAGGGGTGTGGTTTTGAACAATTCTCGTCCGCAGATGTTGTATTCAAGCTTTCTATAATCGGTGGAAAACATTCACCTCCCGGGTGAAGCGGGAAGGCAGGCGGGGGGATTAGTTAATTTTTTTACAGCAGCCACACGAAACGTAAATTAGATCACACAAATTTCATGATTTTTTGACTAACTAACTGGGAACCAATCCTGCCGCCATTTTGAAGATTTTCAGAAAAGCTTTTATCCCTGCCATCTATGTGAGAAGCTCGGAAGCTTTTAGATATCTCACATATATACAGTGTGGACACAGCCTCCAGCTATATTTCATCATTACCAAAACTCAGTGGAGCTTGAAATGAAATAGCCCGTGTCAGATTGTTTTACCTTTTAGATGTAAAGTAATAATTCATACTTTTTTTCTTCGCAACCATAACTAACTCATACATAACTACGGACTTTTCCACGAAAGTTGAGATTTATACAAACAAATATATTATCTGGGTTTGGGTCGGTTTAATATTCGCAAATAACTTTTAGGTTTAGGATGTAATATTTATATTTGCTGTTTACATTAATTCAACTGAGTTTTATTTTTAGCAGACACTATTTTTTGGTAATACCGAAATAAAATAGGAGTGGGAGATAAGGTTTTTGCTAAAAATCATGGTAATTAGGGCTAAATTATTTTTTTAAACAATTATCGTTAACTCACAAATGATTGTGTAATAATAATTTCGTGGAAAATTGGATCAAGTAAAATAAAAAATATTTCCTGTCCCTTACAGAAAAAACGCAAAGAGGTGATTAGTATTCCTTACAACAATACCTAATATTTTTTTCATCTTAATATTACCTAGATGAAGTCATTGATATCCCGCAGATACACTGGGATAAGTTTAAACTTTAAGCACTGGGCAAGCGTTGCTAAAAAATAGTGTTGTAACGTATTGGCATCGCAATAAAATTCACGAAATATAATATTATGTCAGAATTGTTGGCACACGTCGAATTGGGCCACAGTTTTTGCCAATCTTTAAATATTCTGGAAATAATATCCCATGACTTGTAAATATTATATAGGTGATATCGTACCCAATTCAGGCAGTGTACACTTGGATATTCGTACTAAGCGTAAACATGCCACATTTCTATGATAATCTGAGACTGAGAGTTAGAAACATACATACTGGAGGAAGGTAGAAGAATTTGGGGATGGAATGGAGGAGGTGAAAGCGGTCATAAATTATTAATTATTACTTATTGCTGTAGCTGAACATGCGTGGGTTTTGAAATAACTGTACTGTGAAACGGTAGTGAGTGGATCTGTTACTTTGAGTTAGAAAATAGAAAGTTTCCGTGACAAATTATTATTTTTAATTTGTATGTAAAGACGCTGAATACCCGCTCAAAAAGAAGAAGATGGGGAGATATGTAATTACGACTTTGGAGAGAGCGCGCTAATATTTAAAACGATATAATTGATAAATTGTGAAAATGTTTAATAAAACACGACTCGTTTAGAAAAGAGCAAAAATCTCATGGACAACATCTAAAATAGCATTTAAAGAAACACTGTGAATTTTTTCATACATGTAACTTCTAAAATAAGTGAAATGAACGTGTTTATAATAATTTTCGGAGCATACTTTGCGATTTTTTCTCATTTTTTGCTCTTTTCGGAGAGCTCAAAACGTTCCCCTCATCGACCGCCATGACCTAGACAAACCTCACCATGAACTAGGCCACCCCTGCTAAGTCACCAAACCTAACGAACCGCTTGGGGCGACCTATGGTTATCTAATAAATAAACCCGGTTCCCGGGGTAGCGGTACCCATACCCGCCTGCCAAATTGATATTAGATCCTTAAAAATCCTTAAAAATCGGAAAGAATGTAAAGAAGAGTTTAATATTTTAAATAATCAAAAAATTACTTGTAATAAATACCCTTTGTTAAATTTTTTCCCTTTGTAAATTAATCAATCATTATAACCACTGGAGCGACAGCGCAATTTAAATCTTTTTTCTTCAATTGTTCTAATTTTTTTGGTGATTATTTTGAATATTTTCCGTCCACATTAAAAAAATCATACCTCCGAATTTTATTATGGAGCCAACAATCTGATTATAGTTATATATAGCCAATGAATTCACCTATCTTTTGTTGATTATCACATATTCATAGGATTTACAAAAAAAAAATTATAAAATCGTAAACTTCTACTTAAATACTTACAAATAAGGGAAAATTTGCCAAAATTGGCAGCAAAGCAATCCGAGGTATTTTAAATAGTGCCATATATATTGTGGCAAAATCGCTCCAGTGGTTAAGACATCGTACATATCTGCCCTGATGGTGAACATTGCAAGGTTATCTGTTAGGTTTATGTATACAAGGAGGATACAACACGGTTTATTTCGCCAAAAATCAAACATCGTAATGGAAAAGAAACCTTATAAGTTTCAGGTATTTTGAACTTTGCATCATAGCAACATCGCGTCGCGTACAGCGAGAAAGTACCCGTATACCGCTTATCTAAATATAACGCGAATATCTATTTATGTACCCTTTAAAGTTCAGGTGGGTGGAATTAACCCCGGCAATATTCTACCCGCAGAGCCATTGAGGCGGGGCAGGGAGAACTAGGGTTACCTACACTGTCTCTTTCTCTTCTTCTCTCTCTCTATCCCTCTCTAGACTGCTGTCAGGGGATCTAGCATGGTTAAACTGATGACTTGACAATACCGGATCGAACATTTAATCTATACTTATTAATCTATACTATCATATCTATCTTTACTAATATTATAAATGCTAAACTGCGTGTGTTTGTTTGTTACGCTTTCACGCATAAAAAATTAAAACGATTTTAAAAATTCTTTCACCAAAAGAAAGCTAAATTATATGCGAGTACTATAGGCTGTATATAATGGTAAGCACTGGCGTTATGAAATTATAAATATTAAAATGTATTATTTATTTCTGTCCCTAAGAAAAGCAGGTTATTGCTAAGCAAAACAAATCGTTGCCGTGGAAACGATGTTGATATATTTGTGGGAAATTTTATAGGGAGAAACAATTTTTTTATTAGGGCATAGAAAAGCATGCCGGGTATCCGCTAGTAATATTATAAATGCGAAAGTGAGTGTGTTTGTTCGTTACGCTTTCACGCCTAAACCACTAAACCGATTTTAAAAATTCTTTCACCAATAGAAAACTACATTATCAGCAGGTAACAAAAGCATATGTAATGGTAAGTTCTGGCTTTATAAAATTTGTAAAAATCAAAATGTGTGTATTTCATATATTTTAGCGGCAGGGAGGAAATGCAGGGAAGGCAGGGGGAAGGCGGGGTTCGCGTAGAGGGAAGAGATGAGGGAGGGGGAAGGTGGGGAAGGTGGGGAAGGTGGAAGGAAACGGGGACGAACGGGGACGCACGGGAAAGGACATTAAGTATTGCTAATTTCTACAGTTATTTCCCCCAAATACCCTGCGAGCAAAGCCGCGGGTAAAAGCTAATACGGAGTAACAAAGAAAGTGTCTTAGTAATAATGCAGAGTATTGACTTGCTTGCACTTTTCTCTTGGCTTCGCACGTCCCTCGTTAGACAGAGACGACAATATCGGCAGCACACACGTTCATGTTTGACATTGCAAAGCCGAAATTTTTCATCTGTGTCCAGTATTCCGCGAGTCGCCATTTTGTCGCTACCTACCTAATTGTTTAAACTATCAATCCGTTATTTAAAAATATTTACATTAGCTCCACAAAAAAATCCCTCAGAACCTACGTCTACCTACCTACGAGGGTCTTTATTAGGTAAAGGAAGGAGTGAAAGAACCACGAAGGAAAAATGTATGAAGGGTGAGTAGGAATCTCTGGTGAAAGATGTCTAGGAGTGATGGAGGTATGAAACCATCTCTACCACTGCAAGGCGAAAGGTCGAGAGTCCGGCTGAACAGGTCTAGGTTAGGTCTCTCACAACCAATCTCTCCCGGTCTGGCCGGCTACGTGATGTGTGTACAAATGGTAATAGTAGTAATACGAAAATGCTGTTGTAAAAATGTTTTAAACTGCAGGAAAACTGCAGGACGGTTAGTCCAGACAAAATAGACATTCCAGTTTTCATTAATTCCCAACAAGCTGAATTTTTGTACAGGTCTCGCTTGAGGGTTGTTTTTTATCCAAGGTCAAAGTTCACAAATTTTCATTTTTTGCGTATATCTCTGAAACGGTGAGAACTGCTGGAAAAATGCATTGAAAAAAGTTTGTAGAGCATAACATTTTCTACAAAAAAGGTATTTGTACTTTTTTCTCTATGAAGCACCGTTCTCGAGTTATCGCGATTCAGACCGTAGGTACCATTCTGAGGTAGCGTACTCGGCGCTTTTTTAACGTAATTTCCCCGTAAGAATACTCCACGATATACTTCGACAGGGGAAATTAATGGCACAACATTTTATTAATATAATGAAAATTGTAGCAGTAAGAAAATAACATTATTCATCATCAAATTCTACATAAATTTCTATATGTTTGCGTATATCTCTGAAACGGTGAGAACTGCTGGAAAAATGCATTGAAAAAAGTTTGTAGAGCATAACATTTTCTACAAAAAAGGTATTTGTACTTTTTTCTCTATGAAGCACCGTTCTCGAGTTATCGCGATTCAGACCGTAGGTACCATTCTGAGGTAGCGTACTCGGCGCTTTTTTAACGTAATTTCCCCGTAAGAATACTCCACGATATACTTCGACAGGGGAAATTAATGGCACAACATTTTATTAATATAATGAAAATTGTAGCAGTAAGAAAATAACATTATTCATCATCAAATTCTACATAAATTTCTATATGTTTGCTCGTTTCTTCCTCCTCTTCTTGCTCAATTTGTATTGACTGCTCTAGGAAGAGAGATATATAAATATATCAGTTAGATCCTCATCGATTTCGGAAGAATCTTTATCTGTTGCATTTTATTCAGCATTGGTGCAATTGGTGAACAAAACTATCCAACGTTTCTGCACTTACAATATTGTTCGCGCAGTCTTTCTTGCAATTACAAAAAGTTGAAGTGTACGAGTATTTATGTGATGGGTAGAAAATAATCATTAGATGTCGGTAGAATATTTTTAATGTTTATTGACACATTGTGATACAAAGCGTAAGAGTCCTTTTATACTTCTTTTTTTAACCCCCGATGCAATAAGAGGGGTAATGTTGTAAGTTTGACGTGTCTGTGAGTCTGTCTGTGGCATCGTAGCTCCTAAACGAATGGACCGATTATGATGCGGTTTTTTTGTTGTTTGAAAACTGACGTAATCGAGATGGTTCTTAGCTACAATTCATAAAAATCTGTTCAGGCATTTCGTAGCATCAGCTCTTTTTTTAGAGTTTTTTTGTGTCGGGGGTTATTTAATTGCTTTAATTATTAATACTGACAATTCGTGCTGGAATTCCACTATAAAAATATAATAAAATACATATAAAACTCATTTCACTTAATGTATTTATGGCTAATGCTAATAGCAAAATAATTGAAAATCCAATCGTCAAAGACTACATGGCATCAAATATGGGAAAACCCGTAAATTGAATAAAATCCTTTTAGACTTCCCTCTTCCTCTTCCCATATGTTATGTGTATAAACTGTAGATTATGAATTATTTGTACCAGTCTGGTTATATGTATTTTATTTTATTATCGTTGTAACAAGTTGCCGACCGACAATTTTTAAACACACAGAGGCTTAGCGAATACGTGGCAAACGTGGCTTGGGGCAAGCACAATTAAAACTACAATTTGGAGGCGGTTATGGGTACCCCCGTTCCGGGAACCATTTTTTGGATGACCAAAACCTCTGCCAAAAGTAGTAGTATCCTTGAATACGCATATCAAATGTGGAACCCAGGCTATGCAGTACACAAAAATTGAATTGAAAGTTTAATGAAAACAAATAACTTTGTGTACATCACTATTTAATTAACAATATCAACATGTTTCGAAAACTATGTTTTCTTCGTCAGGATAATAAGTTAATAAAAAATAACGAAAGACAAACAAGTACAGACAAATTAGAACATTGACATAATATTATAATATTTTATATTGGGAAGACTTCTAGAAATTTTAACATTAGAGTTAAGGAACATCTAAGATGTTTAAATAATAATAAGTATTCAGAATTTGCCAATCACATTTTGGAAACAGGTCATTCTTTTGATATTAATAAAGGTTTAAAAAATTTACACACTAATACAACGGCTATACAATTAGATAATTTAGAAATTTTAGAAATTAGGAAAAGTGTTCATAGTAAATTTAATATTAAAAACAAACAAACGTTTTTTAAAAATAGCCATCTTTGAAATTTATTTTCGAATTAATACTTATATTTATAATAATTGATTTTGTTATTTAGACTTCCTATTTTGTTTCAATTGGTTTTTTTTATTATGTTGATGTAATTTTTTACCCATCCTAAAATAATTTTTATATTTTATTTCAAATTATTGTTTTTAATGATATTTTAAGTAATTAATCACCACTCCTTTCTAATATTTTGTCTATGTTCTAATTTGTCTATACTTGTTTGTCTTTTGTTATTTTTTATTAACTTATTATCCTGACGAAGAAAACAGAGTTTTCGAAACATGTTGATATTGTTAATTAAATAGTGGTGTACACAAAGTTATTTGTTTTCATTAAATTAATAATGACGCCACAAAGTGAATTTTGAAGAAAGAATTTAAAGTATTCAAAATAGATTTTTAAGGTGCCTTAACTTCCGCTCTTCAAAGTTTTTCAATATACAGACGTCAACTTGCCGAAGAAATATAGCAGATTTAATAATTTTATTTAAATTTACACATAACTTAATCGATAGTCCTGATCTTCAACGCCTATCATTCCATGTTCCAAATCACAACAGCAGACTGTCGCTTACATTTAATCTCCCTCTTTGCAAGACCAACTCCAAACTCATTTATCTACAAATTCACACATTAATTTAACTTAAATTATTACCACGTTGACATTTTTAACTCGACTTTACATGACATAAAACGAAAACTCACTAAGCAACATGACTCAAACTAGAAATTTCAATTTCTTAATTCCCGTCCTTTCCCTCTTACAACAAATACCACGTTCCTCCTCCCTACTCCCCTCATTTATTGTAACTAAAAAATAATTAATTAAGAAAACACCCTTACAATGTACCCTTTATCGTTCACTATTATCGGTGGAAAGTTCATAATTGGCTATCTTACTATTGTATAATTGTGTAATCTCAGATTGGCTGTCAACTTTCCCTAAAATAAATCAAATAAAAATAAGTCACGCCAAGTTGTTCGCTACGTTTGGTGACTTAGAAGGGGTGCTCGGGTACACGGGGTGAGGTTTGTCGGGGTCTCCGACGGCCAGGCACGCCGGATCGAGAGAGGCTGGTTGTGGGAGGCCTTTTGATCTCTCCAGCGGATCCCAAACTAATCGCCTTGCACTGCAGTTGAAAGGATAGATTCAAGCCCGTCACTCCTGGAGGCAGTGACCCCCAGATTTTTACCCACCCCTGATACCTTTTCCCTTTCCTAAACTTCATCTTTTCCTTTTTCTCAAAAGACCCTTCATTTAGCATCCCCAAAGACAACATTGACCCTGAGGGAAATTATTTTCCTGTGTAGAGTTAAGGTAAAAAAACGTGTAGAGACAATATTAATATAAAAATCTACTACCCATTTTCTCAGCATTTTAGTTCAGTATAAAATTTTTATTAATAAAACACCCACAAAAAATCCTTCCAAAACCGTATTACATGTCAAAAACGCAATGTACAAACTTTGGCAAAAATGCCTCAGTATGTAAATAACGTGTTCATTATTACACGCTTTTCAAATTTATTAAATTTACTAGTTTTGCTGGAATTCAATGAACCGGAAATAAATACTGGTTTTATAAAACAAATAACGAATTAATTTCCATGAAATGTTATCAACCGGAATAAAAGCCAAAGTTTGTTAAACTTCTGATTAAAATCATGTTTTCAATTTTCTGAGTTTTAAATGTCAAACAAAGAGTCTGATTTCCAAAAGGAAAAATATATACCTACAGGCAGTGGCACACAGTCCGTATGGAAGAATAACGGAAAATAGACAATTCACTTTGCGGTTCGTGACCATTAATTATTATGAATTATTTAAAGTTTATTCTGGTAAGCTTTTTATGTAATTTATTTTTATTAAAAAAAGCTATTGCTCTTAATTCATCAGCTCCGACAACACTCAGTTACAGGTACGCGTGTACCAGCTTTGCAACTACACTGACTGCACTGCATTGCCCTGATTGCATTGCACTGCCCTCGAGATATTGGGAGTACATAGCATCTAAGAAAAACATGCAAAGAATAACTCAAACCGTTAAATTGGAAAGTCGGAAGTTAGCATTTATTTTAGGAAGTTGCCACTATAATATAAGTTGTACCTTTAATAACTAAAATACAAAACCAAACAAATAAAAATATAAACGGTGCATTGTAAAGTCGGCAGTTAACAGTACTCAATTATAAGATACTTTTATAGTACATAACTGCTAACCCTGTACAAATCGCAAGTGCACCCCACAGTTGAATTTGGCAGCCACCTTTGGTCTAGAGCCCCAAAATACCTGAAAAAAAACCCTCGACTCAGTGCAGTAACGGGCGGTCCGTTTGATAGATTCTGCCAACTTAACAAACGGATTGCAATCTTTAGAGCACAAGCGTCAGGTGGGAACGCTGTCCTTGTTCTACCGGTATTATAATGGAAGATGCTCTGAGGAACTAGCGTCGTTGATCCCCTCGGCACCGGTGCATAGTCGGGAAACACGCCAAACACGCGCTCAACATTAGTCATATGAGAACGGATCGTTTCTACGACTCGTTCTTGAGTTCAACAGCTCGGCTGTGGAACGATTTTCCGGCTTCTATGTTTCTCCCTCCTACAACATGGGTCTCTTCAAGACCCATGTTCACTCCTTCCTCTCCTCAAAAACACCCTCCACACAGCATCTTCAAAGATGACATAGGCCCTGAGGGAAATTATTTTCCTCAGGGCCTCCTGTGTGGTTAATGTAAAAAAAAAAAAAATCTAACTGACAGCCCTGATTTGAGAGAGTTGACTTTCAAAACCATTTCAAGCAAATATAATTTTGAATGTTACAATAACTTCAATGCTTAAATTACTTTATTTACAAGCCAATACTATTGTTGATTTGCAAATAACAATGCTAATTTATGAATTGATGTTGATGTTGACAATTTTGCATGATTATACTTGCTATCAAATTACCTTTTTCTACACATTTTCATACTGTTTATATATAATGCTCTCTTTTATTATAATTACTACACAAGTTCACATTTCTTTTTAAATTTATATTTTTGTAAAAAACCAACTGTTGGGCTTAAAAAAAACACACACACTTGTATCTCTTATATTTTATGTTTATCTCATTCATTTTTAATTAAATGAAGACATTATGAGCGAAACTCAATCGAAAATCTGGAAACAGTAAAATCAGAAAAAGATATTGGCACCTCTGGGACTCGAACCCAGGACCTCCCTACTTTCCGGGTTGGGAAAGTAGGGAGGTCCTGGGTTCGAGTCCCAGAGGTGCCAATATCTTTTTCTGATTTTTCTGTTTCCAGATTTTCGATTGAGTTTCGCTCATAATGTCTTCATTTAATTAAAATATTACAGTTTGAGGTTTTACTCATAAAGTTAAAATAATAAATAATAATATTCATCCCAGACTTGCAGAAGAGTCAATAGATGTCGCACATTAAATACAATGGATAATAATTTATCCAGACACCATCTAGATTGCATTTAGTTCGAGTTGAATCTTGCAATCATTCATAAAGATGGCAGCCAATAAAAATATGCGTTAAGAAAAATGAAGATAATATGGGTGGTTCTTAGTCGAAGTATGGTACAGTTAAAAGTGACCGAATTGGATATCGACACCTTAGCTCAGTGGATAAGAGCCCCCAACCCGGAAAGTAGGGAGGTCCTGGGTTCGAGTCCCAGAGGTGCCAATATCTTTTTCTGATTTTTCTGTTTCCAGATTTTCGATTGAGTTTCGCTCATAATGTCTTCATTTAATTAAAATATTACAGTTTGAGGTTTTACTCATAAAGTTAAAATAATAAATAATAACATTCATTTTTATGTTGTCCTAATACTACTGACACCCTTCTTTGTGCCATTGTAACTGATAATCATCATTGTAATGTAAAAGCCTTTTAATGGCGTTAAATAAATAAATTAAAAACATTTTTGGAAATTGCGACTTCAATATGAGTTGCATCTTTTACTCCCTTGAATTTAGGGGATATTATTTTAGGATGGCTTTCGAGGAGTTGAAATTTTTATTTTGGATTTTTTATTAATGCTTAGTTCACACTGAGCTATATATCTGCGAGCAGATATCTGTTGGTTCGCGAGCGCTCATCTTTTGTCCTTTCACCCGAGGCTATCAAATATTTCTTCCTGTGGTAGGAGAGGGGGTCAGTCGAATTAGGGAGCGGCAACGGAACGCAAATTTTTTGTACTGAAATCTGTCAACTTGACATCTGTCATCCACGGGTCTAGGCAGCTCCGTAATTACAATGACCCCCTCTCCTGTTTTAGTCAGAGAAGGGGATAGTTACCTTCTGGGATATCGCGCCTGGTGCGGTTACGTCTGAGATGTGTATTGTCTATGATTGATCTGCGCTTAAAAACGCTTAGGTGTGAACGGTCTGAAGGGATTGCATGGAGAGCGTTATTTGGCGTGCTATGATCTTTTATATTTGATAGCTCAGTGTGAACCAGCTCTAAGGTTCAGTAATTTATTTTTTTATATGAATACCGCACATGAGTCCCAACTGCTCCCGTCTGGAGCTAGTGAGACTATGGCATCCCCAATTGGGGTATGTTGTGACGCTGAAGGTAGTGTGGAGGGGAAGCAGATGGGGAAGAGCAAGGTGGGGAAGAGGAAGGTGGGGAAGTACCTGGCTATTCAGATCTGGTCACCAAACAAGGCTAAAGCCATTACAAGCAATATTTCAATTCTGAATGGTGGTATTACACCAGGACGATACTGAGAGTATCTTCCACTCTGGAACGTGCCGCAAATATACTATATGTTATTTTTAATTAATTAATTGTGAAATAACACAAATTAAACAAATAAAATTTATTTTCGATCCCGCGACCTTCAGATTACGAGTCAAGAGCCTTACCGCTAGATCACGCCGGCCGTCAAATGGGTCACTATTAGCACTGGTTGAAGCATCCTTGCAATTTTATTATTTGAAAGGTTCGGGTCGGATCATAAAAGCCGACAGCACTTCTTGTTGAGAGCTTCACATTAGAGAATAACATTTTGTTTTTACGATGGTCTTAAATAAGAAATTATTAGAAATTACGTTATGAGTAGGTTATGTCAAATTCTGGGTTTCAGCAACAAAGTTATTGAAAGTTCACTAAGGACACCATTTACGTTTGAGGCATATTATTTTTAGGAGACTCTATTAATAATAATTGTATGTTGTCGTTTGGTTGCAGCCGTGTGCGAGGTGAAAAGCCGAGGGCTGAGCGCCATCTTGGACGCGCTGTCACAGGACGCGACCCGCGCGCTCATCGGCTCGCTGGGCGAGGACCTGTGTGACGTCACGTCGCGCCTGGCAGACATGTGGGGCAAGCCCCTGCTCTCCTGGAGCTGTCCGCAGGTACTATTTAACTGTCATTGTTCGTGGAAAGAGAGAGTGGATGCAAACATAAAACAGATAGGGTTGATACATGAAATAAATTATTTAGGTATATGAGATGATTTTTTTAATTCTCAGACATTCATGAGAATAGTTTCTGAGACGCATTACCAAAATCTATAGTCGAGAAGTGTGAGACCCTTGTCGAAATAGCGTACACAATTTTGAATAATTTGTTACACAGTCCATACCTCCCGAAATGCTATAAGCTGTTTGTCAAACAACTAATGACAGGGACGGCACCACGATCTGCTATGTATACAACATTGGAGACTTAAAAAAGATACCCGGAAGAAAGGATAATCAAAAATTGACTTACCCCGTTTTCTTCCTTCACTTGTCTAATCACATTCATCACTGAACTCGCGAGCTCACGATGGTTCTTATCTGTTTCTATAAAGTCGAACTAGGGCTCCGTAATCAACACTCACGATATGTGTTGACAGGAGGATTATTAATATTCAACTAAACATGATGACACATTATTGTGTTTATTCGGCGTAAGGTAGGTAGGAAAAAAGTATTTGTGAGTAGGAATTACAATTTTGGAAAAAGGTACAATTGTTTTAGGCAATTCACCCTGGAGAGAGTGCTTTGTGAAAGGTACAATTGCTACCACTGCTACTCTTCATAGAAAAATCACAACTGAGGTGGCTTGGACTTGGTACTAAGAATGTCTGATGACCGAATTCCTAGGAAAATACTGAGTGCGATTCCAGAGGGTAGACGTCCAGTGGGCCCCCCCGGACATAGTTGGGCGAAGCAACTCCAGAAACTGCTAGGTACCAATATGGCAGAACAGACGTATTGGCTCAGCACAGCATGACACGGAGTATGATGCTGCTAAAAAATATGTTTCTCAATATCTTGAGATATACGAACGAAATTTCTCGTTTATTGCCGTAGATTTTATCCATTAGGTTTATGAAAGTATCACTTGTATTAATTTCGGTTTCTGTAAATGTTTGTAGAAACTGGACGCACTCTTTTATAAAAAAATATATAATTTATTTTCTTAAGTAAGCAAGGTTCGTGATATAAGTTATTGATATTTGGAGAGAGAAAATGAGGTGAGTCAGTAATAAAGACTACCCCGAAGTAACACGCGATATGATTTATCATCCCCTTAAGTACTTGACCAAGCCTCCTACGAGTAAACTCCCTCTATGGCGCAGGTTCAATATTTCAGTATTGGTCTCTATTTTGAATGTTAAATCACCCAAATCTGACATTTTTAGGAAAAAATTGGTTGTCTGTAAAGTCGGCTTCCGGACGATAATTTTACGTGATAACGTCATACAATAACGATGGCGTGGAAGAGAAATAGATGCATCAAAAGCCAAACGCTTGTTCCGCGCTCTCGCATGCACGCTCAGCTCAGGTGGAACGTGACTATGAGTCATGCTTTTTCGTGAGTGCAGTCAGCATTGATCAATTTATAAGACGTTATCACGTCAATTCAATTCACTTGTGAACGTATTGAGTTTTTAAATGAGATGCTGACTTTTAAAGAGCGTTTAACAAAAAAATAAAAATAGCCGTCAGTCAAATAAGATCTCGCGCTGTATAAAGTGTACTTTTGCTGAAGTAGTGTTTTTGTTTTTAGTGTAGCGAGTCTAAAAAGCAGAATACTTCTCGAAATTATTTGAAAAAACGCACCGCATTATTTTATTGTGCGGCCACACCGTAAAATTTGAAAACCAGAACAACTGTCAAAATATCTGGCAGTATTTTGTTTCGTGTCATTGGAGGAGCTAATAGCTTTGTTCCTATAAAAATATTTGCAAGAATATTTAAAAAAAAAAAATGACGACTTATTATAAAATATACGATTGTACATAGAAATAAATATAATTTACTTTCCGGTGGTTGTAACATTTCCTTAAATTTGATGTGTCACTAATTTTGAAATATTTCGACATAACCAAAAAATCAAAATTGTCAAACATTCGGCATCGTCGCATGCAACCATATTTATTACCACGGGGTCAAAATGTTTTTGGTTTTCGCTACAAGACATATTTGATTGAGAATTCATCGTCACTGTCATACTAATATTAATAATCAATGTAGAAGTGCGCAATTTTAAACCTTACACCCAACAGAACAGTCCAATATGTCAAAATGGTGGAGTAACTCTAGAGCACACATCGGTTTTCAGAAAGTAAAATCAAAAGTTAAAAATGACATGAAATAGGCGGTTTATATTGATTGAAAAACGCATTTCTGTGTTTTTTAACTGCAACACTTTCTTTTGAGTTTAAATTTAAACTCAAAATCAGTTGAGGGAGCGGACGGTAGCGAGCGGCAGAGACGGGAGATGAAATAAAAGGCGGTCAGTCGATGAAGTGAGTCGAGTCATTTATTGGGCTACGTAGCGAAGGTCAATGAAGAGGTAAGAGGGGTGAAGAAGTGCCGTAATAATAATAATACGGATCAGTACAGCACAGCACTCATTCAGTCCGCACCCGAGAACTCGGACTCGGGACCTTCTCCTAGAACTCGAGTACTTTTAAAAGTAAGAAAAATGCAGAACTTACCCAGCTCTAGACAGAGTTACGGGTAGATTAAACTGTATGCCAATGGCATATGCCAAAATGCTTTCAAGAATGCTTATCGCCAACTATTATATCCGCCTACATCCAACTATATCCGCCTACCGAGATACTGCAGCGCTACGGAAATGTTCTTGGGGAGATGAGTGCAATCTTTCAGAGCACTTCTCTTCCACCACATGACGGTGCAGACTACGCCACAAGAAGAATACCTTCTTCACTGCTAGGATTGCCTGGATATTCCCTCTTACAACCCTTTGAAGATGGTTGACGGTCGATAATCCTCCGTAAAAGGCATATTTAAAAAAAAATGTATTATTTAATTAACGATGAGAATATAAGCGACTCTTAATCAAAAATCTTCAACAGAAAAATCAAAAAAAGATACGGTAACATCTAGGTATTGAACTCAGGACAATCAATCATACGTCAACTAGAAACTACCAATATTATCTTGATTTTCTTAACGCATATTTTTATTGGCTGCTATCTTTATGTATGCTTACTAGATTCACCTCGATCTAAATGCTACCTAGACTACAATGTCTTGGATAAATTTAGCCATTTCTTTAAATTTTATATTTGTCATTATTGTATGTATGTATTATTATAAGGAATAATTTATTTTTTTTGGTTATTTGCAAAATAGAATGAATTCCATTGCACTACTCCTGCGTACATTTTGGAATAAGCTTTTATGATTATTAATATATTATGTCATTTTCACATTTCTATGTCACTGAAAATATTATCGCTATAGACTTGGGCACTGAAACTCCGACATGAACCACTGTGCAAAAGCCACCCTGTACAAACAGATAGTATTTCAAACATCCCATTACAAGTCCCGGGGGTGAGTACAGAGAGTACCAAAAGTTATAACGGCATTCGGTCTCGCCATAAATATCTCTGCTCCGGGCAGAACTGTGAGGTGTTTTATTGACTGCTGATATATCAGAGGGAATCCTAAAGGATTGGACATAACAAATGGAGCCCGATTTAGCCTTTAAATATTAGGGGTGTTTTTTAGAACTTCACAAATATAATAAATATGAAGAATTTCAAGGGAATACGGCTAACTTTCATACTATATGCCAGCGGTCGGCATTCAGTTTTGGTAGTAGTATGTAAAAAAAATGGAGGGCCACGCGACCGTCGATGTCACTTGCGGGTCTGCTCAGTCAGTACCCTTGTGACTGCACGTTTGATTGTACCTTGTGTCGTGTCTAGCAGCTAGCAGCATCGTAAAGATTCCCAACTTTTTCTAAAGTACATTTTTCTTCAACGCTCCCCCCCCCTCCCAACATAAAATAAAAGTAAGACAGATAGCACGGAAAAAGCGGCGCAGGAAAAAAATTAAACGCAAATTATATTTTCTGAATTATCACAACCGACAACTAGGTCGATTCTCTACTATTTAGTCATGCAACATTGCAGAAGCCACATTTTTCACTTATGATGATGGAAGTGGGTTAATTTTCAATATTCTGAGATTTTTCGTTTGTATAAGTACCACAGCACATACCGAAAAAGCGCCGCTTTTCCTGCCCAGAGCTTCATCTCCTTCCTTTTCCTAAAAAGACCCTCCACAAAACAGCCCTTAAGATGACATAGGCCTTGAGGAAAATTTGAAGTTAATGTAAAAAAGCAAACGGCGAGAAACGCCGCTTGCGGTTGCTTCGTTCCTTTCGTTTGCGTTATGAGGCGGGTAGGAAGGGATTTATTAATGCGGATCTAGAAGAGGCCTGGATTCATAAATGCGGAAAAACAGATGCCGGTGGCTCATACATACGAGTCGACTTACACAAAAAGGGGTCGAAGAAACGACCCATTCTCATAAAGCCATCAACAACGGATGTTCCGCTCGTTTCCATCGAGTTTCACGCACCTGCACCGGTGAACCGGGGATTAATGCTGCTAGCTACTTAGAGCAGGTTGCATTATAATATCTGTAAAACTTACTCGTTATGACAACATTGCATCTGTTTTAAGCGCCCTGGGGGTGATTTTCTCGCGAAAATAGCGCCATAAAAATCATCCAATAATAAAAATTATTATTATGTCTGCACTAGAGATGGCGATCTAACGGATTATAAAATGTCTATCAGATGGACCGCCCTCCTTTGCACGTAAACAAGTACATAGGTTTATCAAATATTTTGGGACTCCAGCCTAGAGGTGGCTCCCGAATTCAATAGTTGGGAATACTACATTGTTTTAAAATTTCTGAGACAGATGTCACACTTGGCTGTGTAAAGTTTTGAAATTTATCTTAATAATCAGTCTCTTTACAAAGTTTCATCTAAATATTAATGTTGATTTTGCTTTCCATTTGAAATAACGCTTAATTAACAACCGCTTCGTGAAGGGGGAGGGATTACTTACCCACTACCCTTCCCACCCCCGATAGCACTCTAAAGCATAATTTATTGGTACTTCAGAGAAAGTGTTCAACAGAAGGTAATGAAGTCTAACGGACGCGTTGAATTATTAGCTAGTTTCAATGGTCAAGCGGCTATTCAAAGTGAAAACCAATGATGGTTACTTAAAATAATTAATGTAATAATACAATCGATTTAAAAATCATCAACCATGCAAATTTATTGGTTCTGGCTAATTTCTACTTTTCAAGTAACAATGTTCCCTGTCAAAATGTTCCATGTCAAAATGTTCCCAGCTAAAATGTTCCTAGTAATCACGTTTTCAAGCAGGATTTTTATTTATTTGTTTATGCCATAGTTTTATCTCTTCCCCTTTTGATGGGTATTTTTTATATTTATAGTAAGGTATATTCGTTGATATTTTATACAATTATTTGCGGCGATTTAAGATTAAATGGACATTTCTTATAAATTCGGTATGTTTTTAGGTTTTCACGGCCAAAAGTATTTTTGTTATTTATTTTTGGGGTGTTATGCCGTGTTTCGCTACCTCCTTCTTTAGCCAACGCTGTCTGGAGATGTCTGACTAATCAACTGGATGATCGATTTGTGATTGACCTTACTTAGAGCTTAGAACGGGTGACTTGAATCAAATACTTGTGAAATATTTTCGACAGTAATTCTAAGTAAAAAAAAAACACATACGACTACAGCAAATAAACTATGAATCCATTATACTTATTTAGACAAACTCGCAACTTTGTAAATTTGATTCAACTCAAAACAATTTACCATGCACTATATCAAACTTTAGTCGAGGACAGCCTGGGGAGATGGGAGGAGCTAACGCTGCTAAGGGTTTCGTTTCATACAAGCTACGTGGCGAAAACTCTAACACATCAATTAAGGACATGAAACCATCTATGGGGTGTATTTAACGCTAATATGAAAAAAAAACAGCCGCCGTGGTCGAGGGGTAAGGCTCTTTACTCGTAATCCGAAGGTCGTGGGATCGAATCCCGTTGTGGGCAAATATTTTTTTTGATTTATTTGTATTATTTCCCAATTAATACATTTAAAATAATATATAGTATTTGTTCATGTGAAGCAGATACTTTGTGATGTGACGTTATAATTTGAAATAAAACAATAAATTTGTAAACACCACTTTTTTTTTTACACTTTATGCTTTCTTTTGCATTGTTTTATTTTAAAATATATAGTATATTTCCGTCACGTTTCAGAGTGAAAGATACTCTCAGTATTACCCTGGTGTAAGACCACCACAGATCTGAATAACCAGGTTCTTCCCTACCCTTCTCTTCTACACCTCCTTCCCATCGCTACTACCTTCAGCCTCACATCATACCCCAATTGGGGATGTCATGGTCTCACTTGCTCCAGACGAGCAGCTGGGACTCTTGTGAGGTATTCTTATAAGATTATTTTCTTTTGTAAAAATGTTTTATAAAATTATTTTAGATCGTGCATAGTTTTTACAAGCTGTCAAAAATGTACGTTTTAAAATTAAAATAATATTACCTCTGCTTTTCATCTGTTTTTTACAACCCACAATGAGCTTTTTAAGTTCAAAACTACTTAAAATAATATAATGCATTTCCTGAAGGCTTTTTGTTGGCAAGCTCCTCCGTGTCACGAACAATTCCTGTCTGGAAATAATCTCGCATGTGATGCCTGTAAAATAACAACAACAAAAAACTTGATGTAGGTTCGCGCGGGAAAATATCGAAACTAATTTGAATAGAAAATTAGTAGCTACGAGTATTTGCGATTTTGATATAATTTTTTAAATAAATTCGTCATAAAGTTATATATTATGACTATGATAAGATTAACGAGTTTTTGAAGCAATTTGACTGGTCAAATATCTTTAGTTCAAGAGGTATGGAAGAAGCAACAAATGAATTCTATGAAATTATTTATGAAGCTATTGATCACCATGTACCGTCAAAGACCATTTGTCTGTCTTCCAAGTATCCTCCGTGGTTCACTCCCTTCCTAATCAAAATTATCAAAGAAAAGCTAAAGTATCACCGAAGGTATAAAAATTATTCACATCCCTCCGATTATCACACCTTTTCATTACTCAGGGCTCGCCAAAAAAATAACAGAAAAAGAGTGTTACACCAATTATTTAAAGAATACTGAGTTCAATATAAGGAAAGATGTGAAATATTTTTAGACTTTCGTGAAATCTAAACAATCATCTTCTGGAGTACCTAATAACGTGTATCACAAAAACATTTCCTCAAGTGATGGGCAACGAATTTGCAATATTTTTAACGATTATTTCCAATCTGTCTTTGTCCCCGATACAACTGCTAATAATACTTCCACACATTTTGTTGATATAAGTAATGATGATGCCATAAATTCAATTAATCTTTATTCAATTGATACAACCGCACCATTAGTCTTAAAACATCTCAAAAATGTGGACACAAAAAAAAGTGCCGGTTGTGATAAGGTACACCCAATTTTTATTGTTAATTGTGCTGAAACACTAGTTACTCCTGTAACACCACTGTTCAAAAAATCTCTAGAAGGTGTATTTCCTACCATTTGGAAACAAGCTTTTGTTACACCTGTTTTTAAAAAAGGGGACAAGCACAACATTGAAAATTATAGACCTATCTCTAAGCTATGTATCTTTAGTAAAATCTTGGAAAAAATCGTGTGTAACAAACTTTTTAACATATGCAAAAATACTTTTATTAGCCCCCATCAACATGGTTTTTTTCAAGGCAGATCTGTTGAATCGAACCTAAAACAGTTTACTGATTTTGTTCTTAACTCTATGGATAATAGGAAACAGGTTGATTCCATTTACACAGATTTTTGAGGCTTTCGACAAAATAAATCACGACATACTGTTAAACAAGCTCTCGAAGATTGGAATATGTGGAGATCTTCTGAGATGGTTCTCTTCATATGTTAAAAATAGAAGTCAAGCTGTTGCTTTAAAAGGTTACACGTCACAAATTATAACTATTCCCTTAGGGGTACCGCAAGGGTCTCATCAAGGGCCTCTATTGTTTATTTTATATATAAACGATATGAACCATGTTATAAACCATTCTTGTTTCCTTTTTTACGCCGATGACATAAAATTATATAAATTTATTAGCTCCATAGATTACTGCAACCAATTACAAGAAGACGTTAGCAAAATTGAGGAATATTGCGAAAACAATCAATTATATCTAAATATAGATAAATTTAATGTTTTTACTTTTACACGAAAAAAAATCTAATTAATTATATTTACAAATTAAACCATGTACCTCTACAACGAGTAGAAAAAATAAGAGATCTTGGAGTAATACTAGATTCTAAAATGTTATTTAGGAATCATATTGAAAATATTCTAGAAAAAGCTTATAAGCAATTGGGTTTCATTATTCGCATTACAAAGCCTTTTATTATAGCACACACCCTAATTCTGTTATATATGTCATATGTACGTTTACAACTCGAGTTCGCCTCAGTAATTTGGAATCCTCAATATCAAACATATATTCATCGCATTGAAAATATCCAGAACAAATTTATAAAACACCTATCCTATCGTTTTAGTGATCATCGATTTGACCCTATCGCTTTATATAAACGCAGAAAAATCTCTGATGCATTATTCTTACACAAAATCGTGAACTGCCTTGTTGATTCATCATATCTGTTAGAAAATATTGCATTTCGTTGCCCCACACAAAACACCAGATCGAACGACTTATTTAGAATACCACACAGTAAATCTAAATATGCGCAAAACTCTGTAATAGTACGTATCTGTGAAACTTACAATTCCTTACGAGAGACATTTTCAACCATGACTTGAAATCATATAAAATGCAGCTTAATAAATTAATAACTTAAAATATTTTTTTTTTCTCTTTGTTGTGAAAATTATATTATTATCAACCATAGTAAATAGTATAACCATGTTTGTTAATAATTTTATGTTTTTCTTTTTATGTTTTATGTTCTTCTTTTTTATGTTTGTCTTTATTATGTTTATTTTTTTTTCTTTGTCATTCAATAAGTTGAGTAAGTAAAAATACTAAACCAATATTTTTTAACATAATGGAACTTAATTGGTCTACAACTTATGAATTTTTTTGTTATAATAATTTTTCTGTATGACTGTTTGTTTCCTCAATAAAAAGAAATAAAAAATATAAAAAAATATTGTTCTAAAAAATTCTAAAATGGTTATGATTAAGTATTTAAAAAAAAACTATACTTCTTACCTTCCAAAGCTTGCTCCATTTTTAAGAACCGAAATTATAAGAACATTTAAGGGGGGGTAAGGTTTTAAAGGCGAAAAAAGGGCATATTTTCATTATTTTTTTTTTTGAGATATGAGTAATGTTGGTTTATTTATTTCATATACACGTTATAGTTTAACGTCTGAAGTATCTTTGAAATTTTTTTAATTAAAAACATCAATAAATAAGTCCGTGAGAGCGAATCTCCGGAGGGGGCAAAAAAATTGTTATGCGGTGAACATCATAACTCGTTATCAAATCATCTGAATTAAAAAAGTTGAAATTGCGTTTAAAAGGTTTTGTTTTGCTAGGTAATCAGAGAGAGTTTCTTTTTTCGATTTTTTTTAATTTTTGGCAGCATTTTGAAGTGAAAACTCGATTTTCGCTAAAAAAATTCGGTGAATTTGATATTATAAATGGTACAAAAAAAGATTTCCCTGACTACCTGTTGATGTATATGTAAAAATAGTGCCCAAAATTTCAAAAGGATCGGTCAAGTAGATTTTAAGTCATAATTTTCACGAACTTCAGAAATTTGTTAGCGAGAAAATCGATTTTCTTTGGTTTACTTACTCGATTCGAGGAAAAAGGTTTTTTTCCTCGAATCGAGTAAGAGGGCCGGTCGCTTGAAACGCTTGAATCTTCGTTAGTTTTGCTCCGATTTACTTGAAATTTTGACACAATACTCTCGACATGTTTTACATTCAGAAAAAAAATTAAAAAGGGTTTAAAAACCTTACCCCCACCCCCTTAATTCAATATAAATCTACAACGTAGCGTCGCAAGAAGCGATTAAATGCTTCTGAAAATTTAATTATAATAATCAGAATTTCGGACTGTGGTACCAGTCAACTTGTGCATTAATCACTTCAATTAAGAAAGCATTTGTCACACTGTCTGTCTGGTGATACCCCCATAATATAATTGATCGAAAATTCCAAAGTGATTTATGCACCTACAAGCTTGTATGGGGTGAAACACGCTGCCACCTTTGTTTCAATCTTTAAAGGTAACTATCTTTAAACTAATTACAAAGATTGTTCCAAAACTACCGATAGGATGCCTTCTGTCAAATAAGCTGTTAGGTTGAAATCAAATATACAATTGGGAAATTATTGGTACCGCTGCCCCGGGGAAACATTTAATGGATAACCACACTCTGCCTTAGGTCACCCCAAGTAGTTCGATACGAATGGTAATAAAGCAGGGGTGCCCGGGTTCAGGGGATGAGGTTTGTGCAGTTGGCGGCAGTTGCGCCTGTCACGATGAGGGAGAGCTTTTGACTTCTCCAGCAGGACTCTCTCGGCACATCGCCTTGCATCGCAGTGAGAAAGATGGATTCATACGTTCCTCATTCCTGGACACGCTAACCCCCAGATTCAGCACCCCGAAAGATGACATAGGCTCTTAGGGGAATTATTTTCCTCTGGGCCTCTTACGTGGATATCAATTTAAAAAAATACAACTTTAAGACAAAACCGCAATAGGATTCCCCTTTATATACAGAACTGTTTATGACAATGTCCAAAACTGCTCGTGTTACTAGGACCAAATAATATAATCTTTTGCTTTTATAAAAACAGCTTATGGTTAAAGAATTTGTTAATATTATAATAAAAACAAATATAAAACTTTTTTCCACTTTAAGTTTAATGACCGTAACCGGTTTCAGCTTGCTAGAGCCATCTTCAGACTGGTACAAAATATTCTTAATCTACGGTTTATATACACAACATATGAGGGAGGGGAAGCGGGGCGGTCTTAAGGGTTTTAATCAATTATACTAATTACATTTGTTACTAAGTAGTTTTAGACTGTTGAATTTCTAAATATTTTGGTTATCTATATCTATATAACATCAACGATTTTGTTGAAACCTTTTTATAAGTATGAACTTCCAATGTACAATGTTGATTGACCTTTATTTTGATTGAAATGTAGTATAATAATTTTTTTGTTAGCTAATTATTTAATAAACGGCGCCTGCTCTCTCAACACAAGATTTCCAAGTGGGACAGGCATATTACACCATCGATGTAATAATGTTCTTAATAAAGCTGAATAAATAAATATTCTATTTAAAACTCCGATTAAAAACAGGGATTTTAATTTATTGCTAAAACAATGAAAATACAAAGGTTTTACAATTTCAATTAAAAAAAAGCCTCCCGAAAAAACGTGGGCGGAAAACGGACCGTTATTGATTTTCTTCATTCAAAGGGGATTATTAAAGAAACGTGGCGATGGCTCCTTGTAAAACGCTAAAAAGGTAAACTTCATATAATGGCTACCTACATACCTACACAACTACACATAGGTTACAGACATTTAGAGGTTACCTCTGGAAGACAAAAACACTCTAAATGACTTCATGATTGCTAAACATCGACGTTAATTTCTAAAATAAATATTACCTACGCTTATTTATTTGAGGATCGGAAAGTAGGTACCTGTCTATCTTGGTAATCAGCATGGAAGATCCTCTCAGGAAGACCACCATTCAGAATAGAAAAGTTGTTTGAAATGGTGTTTGCCGCGCTGGTGACCAGATCTGAATATCCAGTTACTTACATTTCCTTCGCCTTCAAGATGCTTCACGATGTAGATGTTCCCCGGTTTTAGATGCCATAGCCAAAATCATGTAACTAATGTGCAGAACGGAGAAGATTTTCTTAACAATATCGATCAATATAAATCAACAGAAAAATAGGTTTAAATTTAAGAAAGATATTAAGAAATATTCGAACTTTGGGTTTTGATATTTGCAATTTTTTTTTTAATACATAAATTAGTTTGTAATTTTAGTTTAGGCGACAGATTCAACCTTATGGTAAAATTTTGGCTTTGCCTTTGGCGGGGAGCAAAACAAAGCCATCAGGAACAGATAGCATTACGAAACATTGCTTCAATTTTTTTTTTCATTAGCTCCACACAGGAGGCCCTGAGAAAAATTATTCCCCTCAGGGCCTATGTTTAACTACTCCCTGATACATGACTATAACACCCCCAATTGGGATATGTTGTGAGGCTAAGGGAAAGGGAGATGGGCGGGGAAGGTGGTAAAGTTCCTGACAATTTAGATCTTGTCACCAAAACACGGCTAAGGCCATTTTGAACAATGAATCCTTTTATTCTTAATGGGGGTTTTCATCAGGGCGATACCGAAAGCATTCTATTAAATTTCAGAAAAAACCTGCTAAAACTATAAAAAATTTAAAATAGGCGTCAAGGCGTCATGAGATCAATTCCTCGGCTGGCTAAGTACCCCACCACGACAAATGCAACATTTTCTTCATACTGTGATGGTAGTGGGTGATTTTCAAGTATTGTTAGGTTATTCATAACCGGGAATCTTCGTGTTAAGATATACGGTATTTTTTTTTGTATTTAATATTAATTTTTCATATTACAATTTATTAGTAATCTCTCGAGTGCTATACTAGGCTCATTCCCGTAACATATTAGTACAAGTCGTACATATGTTAACTATATTATAATGTAACAGCAAAAATAATAATAATATGTAGAACCAAAATAAAAATTAAAAAATCATTAAAACATAAAAAACATAATAAAAAAGAAATAAAAAATTGAACTGAATAATTTCTTACAAACACAACTCTTTACTTATTATTTCTTCACGGTCGTCAGTAGCCATTTTTTATCGGAACATGAACATCACCCCCAGAACACAATATAAATGTTAAATTATGTTAGATTTTTATTTTTTAAAGAAAAACAAACATTTCCGGATTACGAATAACCCAACAATATTTTTAAATCTCTCAATACCACCACAGAAAGCCGAAAATGTTGCTTGAATTGGAGGACTTAGCCAGCCGAGGAATCGAACATGGGACGCCCGGGTGGGACCCAAACGCGATGCACACTCAACCACTTACCGGTCAATTATGCATTAGATGGTTGTGACACAATTAATATTAGCGACACAACATTTTTTAAGGCGTGATAATATATATCGCACATCAAGTAGAAAAGTGTCGTAAGTCAAATTTTTCTGTTTTACGTTTAATCTCTTTTTATCTCTCAATAATTGTGATTATCTAGCCCCACGAAAACCGTATTAAACTTAAATCACTCCATCTCCGAGAGATGTCGCCAGTATTTCTTTTCGCCGGCACCGCTTGTTCATCATTCATCCGTTTGTTTCGCTTTCCTGTAAAAGTAACTTTTTTGTCTTACGACACTTTTCTTCGGGTGTGCGACAAAATAATGAAATATTCGCAGAATATTTTTCTGCGTTCTTATTATTAAAATATCTGAACTTTTAAGCGCGGAAATGTGTAATGACGAGAAGCAGAAACCCGAGAAGATTTCTCCGAGCGAACTGAAACCAAATCCAACTCCCCTCACTCTGCGCTACGGGATGAATTCAGGAAACACCTGAATATATTTTTTAATATTCCTTTTGAATATTCATTCAAAAAAGCTATTTTTGAGTTTCATCCATCCAAATTAGAAAATACCTACGGAGGTTTCCTCTGCTTTTTTTTAATCGGTATCATACTATATATATAGACAGCCATCTCAGAAAAATTGAAATTTGAGTTGAGTGTGCAGTTATGCATGAAAAAGTTACAATCTCAACGCCGATTCTTTTTTCAATATTTATTCAAGTACCACGTTATTATTTGTGCTTTATTTATTTAGATGCAATATTTTATATTTCAAAATATAATCCGGTTATGTTGGCCTCACTGGGTGGCTAACCCGTGCTGAGGCCCCCACTTTATAATACAAGAATTTTTTTTATGTATATCAAATTTTGATGAGAAAAGAATATAATGTAGGCGACTATAAAAACATGAAATAATTATAAATTCAAACTAAAAATATAAAATTAAATAAAAAAATCGGCATGTATTATGTGTTGTGTGTTTGTGAGTGATGTGTGTTTGTGGGTGATGTGTGTTTTATGTTGTTTTTGTGTGTTGCGTGTTATTCTTTTCATATGTTTTATTCTTTCATGTTATGACATTTCAGTAATATTGCCTTTTTTGTTCTTTAATCCATTTTGTAATTTTGTGTCTGAATTTATTTTTATTTTCCTCAATTTTAATTTCAAGACTGTTGAATGCTTTTATAGCATAATTTTTTTATCTTTGTCCAAAGCTTGTATTTATCGTCGGAGTTTTTATGTTTTCTTTGTATATTTGTCTAAGTGGTCTGTTAAAATTTGTTTTTTGGTCAAATATGTAGTTTAGTAGTGTTTTAACGTATACTTAGCGTATATATAGTACGTCACAATTGTTGAATATTTGGTCTATACCGGTCAGTCTATGTTTTTTAAGTATTACATTTAAAATCATTTTCTGCGCGATTTCTGCGATCGATTGCTGCATTTGTTGCTCCTTCCCAAGCAATTATTCCATATTCTATTATTGATTGACAAAGTGCATTTTATTTCAATTAGGCTGCTCGTGGTTGTAGAATCCATGCTCATTCGAACTCTGGCGGGATAAAACGGTAGTATAAAACACGGCCACTATTTTGAACCGGAAACCGACTACACAAATTTAGAGACAGATTAAATGCTGAACGATCGAGTTACGCTCAGTTAATTACTAAAATAACATGGATTTAAAAAAAATGCAACTGTTGCAAGGCCCCGACGAGATTCGAACTCGTGATCTCCTGTTTACTAGACAGGCGCTTTAACCAACTAAGCCACGGCGCCGATGGTACTCTCCGACAGCAAAAACAATCTAAAATTGCACCACGAACTGTTTTTGCACTAATCCCAGAAAGGTATTTCATGATAGTAGATGATAATAATTCAATAGATAACGAGTAGTGCATAAATGTTGTTTCTTCAAAGATAAATATTTCAAAATATAACATTTTTCAAAATAAATGACCTTATCTGTAAAAGAGAGATAAGTGCTAATTACAATGGACCTAAAAAATTGTATACGGTAGATGTTAAGTTACCTTTTGGGTGATTTGCTACAAAATTTTTTTAGGATTTTTTCACAAATCATTCCAGTTTTTTTTTAAATTATTTTTGAGTATCAATAGAACTATATCGCCACTCGGTTGGGCAGCGTTAATAGGCTGGTTAAGGTATGGGCTGTAGGGAGGGCTTTATTAAGCCGGAAGAGGCAAAAAGGCAGATGCCGATAGCTCGTTCCGCATACAAGCCGACATACATTAAATCAGAAAGGGAAAGGAGGTGTTGAGTTAAGTTCATTCGTTGTTGTCCGGTTGTCCCCCCCCCCTTCGTGAATAGGGGATCAATGCTGCTAGGTCTTTAAAGCAGGCTCCATTGTATAACAGTACCAGTAGAACTAAATAATATTTCTCCAATCCAAGATTTCATATGAAAAGAAAACCTTTTTAAGGACATACTTTTTTTTATATCATGATGAAAAATCAAAAATGGAGTGATTTTGGATCATGGTTGTGTGAAATTATGGTATTTAAAAACTTTTTCAATACACAGTACGTATAGAAATAATAAATCAGAAGAAATGTTATAATAAATAAAATAAAAAATTACATGAGCTCCACACAGGAGGCCCTGAAGAATATAAATTCCCTCAGGGCCTATGTCATCTTTGGGGATGCTGTGTGAAGGGTTTTTTTAAGGAAAGGAAGGAGAGGAGAGTTCTGGGAAGGAAAAGGGTATAAGAGGTGGGTAGGGATCTGGGGTTCAGTGTATCCTGGTCATCCACCTTCAAGACCTAGACAAACCTCACCCCATGAACTCGGGCACCCCTGCTAAACCACCAAACGCAGCGAACCACTTGGAGCGACCTATGGCAGAGGTGTTGATTATCCAATAAAGGTTCCCGGGGCGGCGGTACCCATTCCCGCCTCCCAAATAATGTGTGTATAAAAGAAAAAGTTTAATCACTCGGACCCATACGCTTATTTTCACGATAATATAACATTACCAGAAATAAATATGACGTATGAGTCGTACCTGACTTATTAAAGTAACAACAGTTTTTGGCTTGACTTAATTTAATAGGGTATTCTAGTCTAGAAGCATGAATTGTAGGTGTTTTTTCAGGTGCAATAAAAAAACATACTTATATATTTTTGAAGCCATTATTTGACCAAGTATTTATTAAGCATTAAAGAATACAAAAAAAAAACAAACGAAAAAATTAAGAATTCAAAAAGTTACAGGTGTTGAAGTAGGGGGTCTCAGAAAATAACGCGCCCTGGTTGACACGATTGTAACCCTCCTAGTAATAATAATAAAAAAATAAATAAAAATAATTCTTAATTAAAATAAATGCTGCTGTGGCCCGAACAAAGGAAAAGTAAAACAATATTTTTTCGCAAAATGGCGGAAAGACATTTTTTTTCAGATTTTTTTGACTTTTCCAAATTTAAAAAAAAAGTAAAAATAGAAATTTTATTATAATTTTAGTTAGAGGGTTTGAATAATGCATAGAGAAGGCTCACACCAAATTGCAAGTAAACTGGTTCAGTAGAACTTGAGATATCGTATCAAGCATCTCGAAAAAAGTAGTTTCGAGAAACACGCATTAAAAGTTTGGCTCTATTTAGATTCTAGTAAGATTGCATTTAAACCGGTCGAACTAAAACGGCTATAACTTAAAATAATTCGAATTTTGTAAAATCTTTTTTAAGAGATATTCTTGATTTTCAAAACAACCGAAATACTATATTTTATGTATAAACTATTTCAATATTACAAATAAATAAATAAACATTTTTAACTTTTAATATTCTTCAATACGTAAAAGAGAAACTTAGAAAACTATTTTTTTTTTACTTGTTTTTTTTTTCTAAATGCCACTTGTTTTTTTAGCATTTTTTTAAACACGAAGAGAAAACAATCACAATGCGTTCTTTTCCACTTTTTCATAAATTTCATGTCAAGTTTTAGTATCTTTTTCAGGGTTCAAACTTTGAACTTCAACATGCAAATTATAGATGGATTCCATCTATTGTTCCAAGTGCACGATAAATCAACATAATGTTAATCTACTTGCTTTCTTTTTACTGCAAGTTCCAACTGAATCTCCGCACCTAGTAGAATAAAAATTCTCCTCATGTCCGAGCTGTTTACTTAAACACAGTTCAGTTGCACCTCCAAACCATATTATGTTACAAACGATTCTCGAAAGCTTCGATGAAACTCATAGAATTATTAATTTAATAAAGTTTTCTTCGAATACCGTTCGGAAGGAAAACCATCGCCAAAAGGAAGTTATAGCAGCATTAATGTAGCAATTCCTTAAAATTATTTTTTCATGCCATGAAATCATTGACCTAGTATACCCTAGACAAGCCGTCTCACAGTAAAAACCAGAAAAAAATAACCCCAAGTATCAGTAATTTCGCAATACAACTCTCCTTCGAATTCCGCCGTCTTGCATGCGAATTCTCGGCAATATAAAACTGAGCACCGACTAATTTCACTGTGTGATTTGTCGAACTAAGACTTCAATAGGTGGCCACGTTTTGCATGCGTGACGTTTCGACAAGCTGTGTTGTGTACAAATGGTTTTCAAAGTGGGGATCGCGAGACATTCATAAATTTAATTAGACAAAAATATTTTTTTACTTTATTATGACAAGCGATTCAATTTCGGAGGCGAGTATGGGTACCGCCGCCTCGGGAACCATTTATTGGATAACCAACGCCTCTGCGTATAGGTCACCCCAAGTGGTTCGCTACGTTTGGTGACTATGCAGGGGTGCCCGGGTTCATGGATTGAGGTTTGTCCGGGTCTTGGCGGCGGATGCGTTTGCAAATTTTTAAATTTTATTTTTCTGATGAACCGTATGGCTCGTTGTCAACCACCAAGCAGCAATTTCGTCGAAGTGTCCTGTTGAAAGCGGTGTACACTGCAAACCATACTTTAGATTCGTGTACAAAAACTTGTACACAGTCCCGTATATGTATATATTGATCATGAGTTTTAAAATAAAAATAATTACGAAAAATTGACCCTTTTACCGCCCACGCACCGTGGGCTGCCCAGGTTGGTCGCTTATCATTAACACAGTGATGAGCAACCAGCAGCCCGCAAGCCCTTTTACTACTTTCCGGACTTTTGACTACAAAAAATATCAAAAAAATTGCGCTAAAAAATATTCAAAGGCTTCTGTTCTGTTTTGCAAAATGTCTTAGCCGAAAACTATAATCTTTCTTAAAAGTTTTGAATCAGCTGCTCAATCATTAAGTTTTTTTTGTGTATAGGTAATAATTGAAAAATGACAGAAATTCATAGTTAATTAAAGCCCGTTAGTAAGCGCTCAAAAAGAAGAGGAAGGTGAGATATGTAAATACGAATGTTATAGGGAGCGCGAAAACGATAATATTTAAGCGAAAATTGTGAAAATGTTTAATAAAATATTACTCGTTTAAACTATTTTAAAATAGAACCAAAATCTCGCGGGAAATGTCATAGCTTTAAAGAAAAAAATGAATTATGATTTTTTTCATATATATAACTTGTGATGTAACAAAAATAAAGTGCTTATAATAATTTTCGAAATATACGATAATACGATTTTCTTCTATCGGAAGAATTTCATTCAATTACCGTTTCGGCGTGGCAAATGTATAGATATTATCGTCAAAAACAACATATATTTTTTTAGAAACTTAAAAACTTAAAGTGTTTTAGAGAAATATGTTGTAAAACGGTAGAAATTCGGAATGCTATGGCTTAAGATAGGTTTACTTTCGACCTTAATTGAAGAATACTGCAGCGGTTTTTTGTTAAGATCTGCGTTTAATGTATTTTAAAGGTTTCCGTTTTATACAAACCGGGTCGCGTTTTTTAAAAGTTTAAAAACCACTGCCATATCGTGATGCTAGCCCTTCGTCTATGTGTTAGCATCGGTGTGTGGTGACGTCACAAGCATTTGGGTGATTAAGTGACGTCAGAAACTTTGCTTGCCAAAAAAATAATACGTCAATATTATTACATTTATTAAAACGCTGTCTTAAAGCTATCGGTAAGGCATAATTTTATTATGTATTCAGGTAGCTGGTTACATTATCGAAAATAAAGTCCGCGGACTGTACCTTGTACAATATTCGGAAGTAGGATATTTTTGTGTTTGAAAAAATTAATTCCGTCAGGACGGCTGGGACAGCAATTAGTTTCAGTGTGGACCGATAAAAGGTAAAACACAAAGCACTATGCGATCCAAATAGTACGAAACAATGCTCGCACTTTTTCATAAATGGGCCTTGAGCCAGTTTTATTTGGTTTCTGGCGTCATTTTTAATTTCACAGGGCATGTCTTGATATACTTGGTCGAAGCATGAAATGAATCATAAGTTTATTTCGTCAAATAAAATTTCCGGCGAATTAATGGAGGGTTAATGTGTCCAGAAGTGACGAATGTGTGAATCTATACCTCTCACTGCGGTGAAAGGCGACGGGTCGAAGAAGTCCAGCTGGAGAGTTGAAGAGGTCTCTCTCAACCAGTCCCAACCAATCCGGGTCAGCAAAGACATCCGCCGCCAAGACCTAGAAAAACTTCACACCTAGAAAAAACCTCACACTCCGACACCCCTGTTAAGTCACCACATATAGCCACAGAAACTTTAAAGGCCGCACCAATCGAAAAGTTCAAAACGTATTGTAGGAGATACATTAAACAAGAAAAAAATATAGTTTGAAATATGAAATGATATAATTAATTAGGAAATTGTAAAGTTAAATGTACAATTTACTAAAATAAAACTAATAAATAAATAAAATAGCGAACCGCTAGGGTAGCTATGGCAGGGGTGTTGGTCGTCCAATAAATGGTTCCCAGAGTCGTGGTATCCATACCCGCCTCCCAAATTGAATGACGTGAATTAAAGTATTTTTAGTCATTAAAGTGACGTGAAGATAATATTTGATTGTATATACATCAAGGCGAGGTGAAACAATTAACCCAAACCATTACATATAGAAAGGAAGGGTCTTAGATTAAATTTGCTTGAACAATTAGAAATCAATAAACGAACGAATGACCCCAATGTAACGCTAATTAATAATGTAAGGAAAATTATTTATTCCCCACTACTTAGGATATTTACAAAATATAAAAAATATAACGCACTTACATGAGTCATAGCAATAACGTCATTATAACACAATTAAGAAAACCTTAATACTTAGTTGAGGTAACAGATTCCGAAGCCCACATAATACACTCTTAATTAGTGTATCAGCAAATTGGTTTAACCGGTAATAAGTCAATATAGACACCTTCGAAAATTGACATTTAAAACCTTTTAAATAAGTCGCCTAACAGTGGATTTAACCACAGTTTGAAAATGGTCTTGTAAACCGAAACAGCTGTAACAAAAATATATACTCAAATACTTACAGAGCGTGATAATAAAACTATCAAATTAAATTTTAATTAAATATTAAAAAATGGAATTCTACGAATTAAACATAAAAACAATTAATAATATAAGAAAGCTTTCTGTCAATATTATTTATTACTCTTAGTTTGAGTATTGGACCAGTAGTCAAGCCAAAAAATCAATTTCAGGTTAAATGTCGTATAATTCGCGGTTCATTTTTATGGTAGAAGTAACGATAAAGCATTAATTTTTTCCTTCTTTCGGCATTCCCACGACATGGGAGTTCGTGTCGTTAAAATATCGTTAAACCTTACGATATTGGCAAATTCTCTACGATAATTGCACATTTGAATTTCTTGAAAGTAAATCTGCGAATGAGCTTGATTGGATTAAAATTCTTAAATTATGAAACCACTTAAAGAAGAAAGTTCAACGAAGAATTCAGTGACATTATGAAAATACTACTTGTACTAACATAATGGGCAGACGGTTTCAGGAAAATGAAGGAAATTCTTTTCCATAAACATATTCTACTTTCTATTACCAACGATGATTGCCACAATCATAATGCTTTATTTATTTATACTGGGTTCATACAAAGTTCTCACTTACGTGATAACAATTCAGTTATAAAAACTCAGTTAATATAAAACAGGTACCTACAATTTAAGAAAAAAACCTACCGAGTTGAAGGATACGTAAAATAGTGTAAAAACTCAAGTGACAAATTATAAAAGGGAGGCAAGAGACACAGGAGACACAAACAGAGACGCAAATGGAGACACAAACAGAGTCATAAACAGAGACAAACAGAAACACAAACGGAGGCACAAATAGAGAAACACAAGCAGAGTCACAAACGGAGATACAAACTACATGAACAGAGAAACAAACAAGCAACACAAGTAATACATAATTTAATTAGCTCAACAATTTTTGTTATTGTTTTTGGGGTGTTATGCCGTGTTTCGCTACCTCCTTCTTTAGCCAACGTTTCGGACAGCGTTACAGTGTCCATCATCAGGGCAGATGAGTAAATGATATTGGTGAGAGTGTTTACTTATGTGTGTCGAGGCGATACCGTGCTGCCAGCTCCATTTCTCTACGAGCTGGTGTTAGAAAAAATTCAGCATGGTTTTTTTTGCGTTTAGCTTTGGTGTAGCCGTCAATTACTGGATACCAAGAACTACTGAGCTTAGCTCCGTCGTCTCTGTTAATATTGATGGGGTTTTTATGGATTTCAATTGCCTCCGTAATTAGGCGTGCTCTGTAAGTTTTGGGTCTTCCCAGGACTTCAGGAACAAATCCAAAGTAATGGCCGGTTTCGATTAGGTGCTCGGCGATTGCCGATTTGTCAGGGTGGCCAAGTTTACAAGCACGAAAGTGTTCCGAAATCCTTTTGGAGATCGTCCGCTCTGTCTGGCCTACATAGACCTTGTCACATCCGGAACAGCTGAGTTTATATACTCCATTTGTTTCCAGAGGAAACTTAGTCTTTGCCGATCTCAGTAGGTCTTGGATTTTTGTCGTGGTTCCGAAGACCGTCTTGATGTTCTCTTTTCTCAACAGCCTGGCAATTCTGTGTTACATTATGGACGTAAGGCAGGAAAGCGCAGCCTTTTGACTCTTGTTCACCCCTGTCTTCGTTTCGTGCTGATTTGGCTCTTATGATTTGCCTTGTCGGCCTTGCTGGGTAGCCGTTACGCTCCAGTGCATCGGTGAGTTTGGTCAGTTCTGATTCGAGTTTTGGCTCCTCACATATTCTGGTCGCACGGGTCACCAAAGTATGGATGAGACCTCTCTTCTGAGCGGGGTGATGATGCGAATCAGCGTGGAGATACCTATTTGTATGTGTTGGTTTCCTATAAACTGTGTGTCCTAGGGTACCATCCTCTTTTCGCATCACCTCCACATCCAGAAAAGGCAGGACTTTTTGGTTATTTTCCAGCTCCATCGTGAATTTAATTTTGCTGTGTAGTGAGTTGAGATGGTCCAGGAATTCGTTCAGTTTCTCTGTTCCGTGAGGCCAGATGGCGAAGACATCATCGACATAGCGCCACCATACTTTAGGAACAGCCGAAGCTGTGTCGAGTGCCACTTCTTCAAACTTCTCCATAAAAAAGTTGGCTAGAACTGGCGACAATGGACTGCCCATCGCAACTCCCTCCACTTGCTCGAAAAGTTCACCCAAAAGCAAAATAACCTGTTTTGAGGCAGTGTTCAAAAAGTTTGCAAATGTCATCCTCATAAATCTCCCTGAGCAAGGTCATGGAGTCTTCTAGAGGAACATTTGTAAAAAGAGATACTACATCAAAACTGACTAGGATATATCTTTCATCAGTCTTTACCTTCTTGAGCTTACTGATTAGATCTGTGGAATCCTTAATCCAAGATTCAGTTTTCCCAGTTTGCATCTGCAACAATCTCGATAGGTATTGGGAAAGTTTGTACGTCGGTGCACCAATAGCACTGACAATCGGTCGCATTGGGATATCCTTTTTGTGGATTTTCGGAAGACCGTATAGGGCAGGAGTTCTGGAGGCTTTTACGAAAAGCCCAGATCGATCCTCTTTCCTAATACTGGAAGCTTTAACTAGTTCCCTTGGCTTCAGGTCAATCTTGTTGGTGGGGTTGTTTTTTATTTTCTTATATGTGCCGGCATCGCATAGGAGGTCTTCCATCTTTTTGATGTAGTCTACCGTATTAATCACGACAGTGGCATTGCCTTTGTCGGCTGGCAGAACCAAGATTTCCTCATTGGCGCGCAATTCTTTTAGGGCCGCAAACTCTCCTTTTGTGATGTTTGGGCGGGGTATTTCTGCCCTTTTCAAAATATGGCAAGTCTCTTGACGTATGTCCTCTGCTTGCGTCTCTGTCATTTTGTGGACTTTCATCATTGTATGTAATGCCGTCTCTACACCACATACGATAGATTCTATAGGTATCTTGTTAGGGGCAACTGCATAATTCATCCCCTCTGCAAGCACAGAAGTCGCGTTTGGGCTCAACTCAAGGTTCGAAATATTAATAACAACTTTATTCTGATCGAGTTGTTTTCGATCACCTTTTTTGTCTCGGTTGAGTCTCTCAAACTTTTGCTTTTGTCTAGCATCTGTTGACTGCTTGCATCTTAGTGCTTGATGGTAAGTCATGCTGTCAACCTTCTTCCAATCTTCATCTTTAAGGGTCGCACTCAGGTGTAAGTGTAAATCAAAAAGGCAACGAGATATTCCATCCAGCTATATAATAGCTCAACAATTGCTACCTGAATCCATTTAAATTATCGACTAATGTCTACTTCAATGCACTCTAATTTATTATATGATCGACAATCTGGGTCAAAGAAGGCAATATTATTTTTGCTATGACAACTTAAACGATAGTTTTTGGGAATATTTATTCCAACATTTCTGTGAGTGCAAATGACTGAATTTGTATTGAATTGAAGAAATTCAATGAAAACATATTATTAGATCAATCAATTGCCTTCTAATTTTAAGGTTTAAGATTTTTACATTTTTTAACCGATTCTCCGATTTTTTCGTCATTTATTTTTAGGGTGCTGTGCCGTGTTGCGCTACCTTCTTTTTTGGGCCAACGTTTCGGACAGCGTTACAGGTTCAATCATCAGGGCAGATGTGTGATTGACACTAACGCTGTCCGAAACGTTGGCTAAAGAAGAAGGTAGCGCAACATGGCATAATACCCCAAAAATAAATAAAGAAAATACTTTTGGCTGCGAAAATCTAAAATCATATTTTGACGATTCTACGATATTTTCATATTGCACGATTGTGGATTCCAAATAGTGTTGCAATGCTGGTAACGATTTAGTTACTTCCTAAAATGACACATTGATTTCTGATTTGAGATTTACAAACCACATTCTCGATTTGCTAGTTGTGCCGCAAACGTATGGCAACTTTTGGCTTAGACCAATCTCACCGGTGTTAATCAAAATATATTTAATGAAATAAAACAATTACTTTGTTTGTAACCTCGATTTACGTATTTATTATTTTTTAATACTGTCCAGTTTTGCTTAACAGGATATAAAAATAAATTTGTCAAAAATACATTGTGTGAGCTTATGTACACTCGTACATATAGAAAGATACAAAACATAAAATAAAGGAACAGTTAGAAAGTATGAAATTAAAATCTTACATAGTAATAGAAAGAGACAGATGCGTACTTAAATGATAATATAAAATATATAAAATATGTTTGTTCGGAAAATAGTTAAATCAAAATAACTAACTTGTTATGAAGCGATTGTATTTATCGTAAGTTAGGTACTATTTTTTTTAAATGCATTTTAATTGGTTAGGTTGGCAAACCTAGGGGAGTTTCGTTCAACGTGTCGGTAGGCGGCGGTTTTTTTTGTTTTTGGTTTCCGGATCCGGACTCTGGTTTTGACGGCGAGATGTGCGGTACGCCGTGAAAACAACGGTCAATTAATCTTAAGTTTTAATACGATGTGATTGAAATCCAAGTTTTGGGCATCTGCATTCGGGGGACGGAAACACGTTGTGTTTTTTTTAAATATAAAAATCAAAGTTTTATTCGCGTAAAATGCGAGTTTTCGCGCGGGTCCCAAAAGTGACCACGAGTTAATGGCGATGTACGTGTGTTACGTTCAATGTACCTCTTTATCCGAGACATCGGTGTATATAATAACCCGCCACGCTTATAATGGTGCGCGGTGCAACTAACCGAAGATTTATTCACGTAAAATGTGAGTTTCGCGAGGGTCCCAGTGACCACGAGTGAATTGGCAATGTCCGAGTGAAAAGACTATTGTCCCCCATTATCCGAGTCATCGGATTAAATAATAACTCGCTGCGCCCGTGATTATATGCAGGCCAACTATTGAATTCCCCCCGAGGGTTTATTTATGGAACAAACCCGAGATTCCGCAGTGTTGAACGATTCTTCGCCTCGAATTGCTGACGGGCCTTCCTTTACAACTTGGAGTAGAGTCTGGGTACTCCTTCCTTCTCCTGAGGGTCCAGGTCTAACATCACTTCCATGCGACTGCTGAGGAGGTCGCAGGGCCAAGCTGAGCCGCAGAGGTTGGGACCACCCTTGCCACCAGGAGGTGGGGTTGGTTCTCCCGACATCGGGAGTTCGGTGGCAGTAAATTTAATTAGGGTAGCTAGGAATAGCTTAAAATTACGATATTGGTCCCGGGGGTGAGTCCATACCATTTATTTTATTATGTCTTACGAAATCAATACAGTGAACCGATTCTATACTCTACATTTTGTTTTATTATGTAGATTCCTTGTACAGCCTTTTCAGGAATGCTATGAAAACCAATGGCCCACACTCTGAGAATTGAGTACCGTGTTCTCCGCTGGTTGACATACCCAGACATTAGACTGGGTTTGGCGTCCAAGGTTTCCTGTGAGGAAATCAAAGTTGACTAGCAGAATACACCCGAGCCCGACAAAGGCTCATTATTACATCTCCCTTTAATCTCATAACACAAACACATAACGATATGTCATTACACTTTAAGGGTAACAAACTAACCATCTCCCCGTTTATCCGCAGGGGTGGGCAGAGTTCAGACCGCCCACCAATTCGGTCTTGGCACATCCATCTTGCTTCATTTTAAAATTTAATTTTTACATCATGCACAACCGTCTATTATTCTGACTCTTGACATGGCCCGACTCAAATTATTAGGTTTAATTCATTGTTCTTCAGGCATCCCAGACTTCTTCTATCATTCACATTCACCTCATATATTTTTCTCCATACACTCTGTTCTTCGTTCATTCGCTCTACGTTCCCAACCCACCTAAACGTTCCTTTCTTAACCTTTTACACTAATGAGTCTAGTTTTTGGACTCTTAATTTGTGGTGGAATTCCATTGCATTAGAATTGAAATTAAAACACTTTTGCACTTTGTTCCGCTTATTTATTTTCACCAGGACCGATTTCATCCTACTACGGACATTTTCAGACTGGTCCAAAAAGACCAATTTCAATTCTAATACTTATATTCTAAGTTTGTATTATTTGTGAATTTCATATTTCACATGAATCACATTTGAAAACATTAAATTAAATAGTATTATGTCCTCTGCGTGCAAACTGAACTTAAATTTCTCCAAAAATAAATAAAAGTGTTAATCTCAAGTGACTTCCCAGGAAAGAATGGTTCGGTAAATTTTCTGCCGGTGTATTGGTCAAATGCAATGTATATACAGTTTTTATTTATTTATTTAAACGCCCATAGGGCTTTTACATATAGTTCAGTACATGTTTTTGATAAAATATAGGAAATAACATAAAATATAAGAAACAAACTAAAGATAACATAAAATATAAGAAAGAAATTATAGATAACACCAAATATAAAAGTTGACACAAAGCAGGTAACATAGAATATATGGTAAGTAAAAATAGAGATAAAGATGGTTTAAGAAGTAGGAATAAATAGTTGGCACAAACGTCGTTTAAAGTTTGATAAATTTAATTTATTATCAAATACATCCATATTGTTTAAATATTGGTTACCAAGGCTATGTAAACGCTGTATTGGAGAATGCAAACTATAGTTGGAATGAGATGTGCGTATATGAAATGTTAATATTTGTCTAGTCGATCGTGTAGGTACGTGTAGACTTATCAATTGCAGGAGTTCACAACAGTTGAATTTAGAATTATGTTCGTCAATCACTAATTTTGTATTAGTGATTGACGAACCGGTGGATGCAATCATGCAATCTGTTATTTATTTATTAACGCCTTGAAGGCTTTTACATGTAATATTGTTAAGTTGCACAGGAGCATAATAACAAGTATATAGTACATAAATTATAAACTGAGCATGAAAGACATAAACAGTCACATTACAAGTAGATATAAGAATTCAATAAGTAAGTCGTACAAAGGAGTTCAACAAGCAGATTCGTATTTAGGCTCAGGCTTACAGTATGCGATTCAGCAATTTTTGTTACAATATTCCTCAAAACATGATTCCAGTGCAACTCAGGTGCTAGAAACATACGGGTGACAGTAGTGTAAAACATTTTTTAGCAATTAATATAAAAAATACTTAATTTTAAGCAATTGTAAATATAATATAAAGTTTGTTTTCTGCTAGTATAAGTGCACGTATTATCTATAAGTTGTCATAATAGTTTGTCTAGTCATTTAGCAGTAATATAAAGCGTTGTAGAAACAATTTAGTTTAAATTTGTACATCGCTTAATCATCTAAATATATATTATTAGATTTTCCCCGCGGCTTCACTCGCATGGTATTAGGGGAAATTACTGTAGCGCTTGCACTTATCAATTATTCCCTCTCCCCCCCTCCCCCCACCACCATCCTCATTCCATACATTCAGTTTTCAAACAGCTCGCGTGCCACCTAAATTTCATAATGCTAGAGCTCAAAGAAAAAAAAATATTATACAATTTGGTGCAGTTATTCGGAATTTATGCGCTTACAAACATTTCCTAAATTTGTTTTATTTAAATACGTGGAAGTTTGTAAATATAACTAAAAATAGCACTATTTATTTTACAGTCTTTATAATCGTTACAAATTATATTTTAAATGTAGGAACTCTCATCTGAAATTTATTCCAAAACATAAGCTTGTCCGAAAAAACAAAACATATTCTAATATTACACCAAAAATATATAATGCTTTCTATAAGGCTACAGAAATTGATTGTAAAAATGGTTCCATGCCAACTCGGAATGAAACCAACTCAGAATCATCTCAGATAAGCCATTTAGAGTGATAAATAAATAATTTTAAATTAGCCGATAACCCTAACCTAACTTAACCTATTTAACCAATTTTTTATTTATATTTTTTTATCACTCTAAATGACTTATCTGAGATGGTTCTGAGTTGGTTTCATTCCGAGTTGGCCGGTCACCGTAAAAATATATCCACCTACAGCAAATATAAAAATGTTTTAAAGTCTTGGATACATACCGTCGACACAAACATTTACTTGCTGTAACATCTGACCTGCTGTAACTTAACCAAATTTTTATTAATCTTTATGAACATGTCTTTTGAATGTATTTCAGTAAACACTGAATCTATTTTTTATGTATTTAATTTAATTTTTTTTAAACTTCTACAATATATTGTATGTTTATGAGTAATTATCTGTCTTAAAATCACTCAAGTATACCCACGAACTGGCGATGCCAATGTGGGATTTTTTTGGTTAATCTGCTAATCTATTTATGTTATTCTCTACTTTTTTAAAACTGTTTATATAAAAAGTTTGTATTACAAAATTTTACCAACTGTACCAAAAAAATTGTTAATAAAAAAAAAATAAAAAAATATTTGAATTTTCTGGAGCAGCACCTGGAATACCTACCAGCATAGAGCCCACAAATATATCAACATCGTTTCCATGGCAACGATTTGTTTTCTGACGTTAGCAATAACTCGCTTTTGTTAGCGACAGAAAACGTATAACAAATATAATATATTCATAACGCCAGAGCTTACCACTATATACAGCGTTTGATCCTCGCATATAATTTAACTTTCTATTGGTGAAAGAATTTTTAAAATCGTTTTATTGTTTTATGCGTGAAAGAGTAACAAACAAACTAAAGCAGTTTCGCGTTTATAATATTAATTATGGATTATAAATGATACACATACGCCACATAGATCTCATTTCTACAGTATTTCTCATTTCTACTTTCATCCTTCCTCTGCCAGTCCCATGCCTCACTGCCAAACATTGGGGCAGAAGAAAGCATTCCATTTTGGATAGCTAGCTTCATATATTTGGACATTTTTTGTTAGCGCCAACCGCCAAATCGTAAAAATGCTTGTAAATGTAGATGAGGTCTGGTCGAGAAATAGTCAAGCTACGTGCCCGCCTTTCCAACACAAATAAAAACTTCTGACGTACAGAAAAAAAATTGATTTCAATATTATAATTTATCATTTGCTACAAAGGAAAACTTCCGCCGATGGGTTTACAGACAAGTTTAGATCTAATAAAACGGACTCGCTTCACAAAACACAAGGCTTCGAAGCCATCAATACCAGTGATATAATGCAGGTTATACAAGAAATATGAGGAAAATTTCTGAGCAGTTTTAACGATGTGTTTTACAATACTTTTTTATTTATTTTAATTCACTAAATAATGTCTTTCTACTCGAGAACGAGAGCTGTTTTATATGGATTTATTATTTGATTATTTTTAATGGTTCTATTTTTCCGAGGGCGACATTGAAATGGGAATCTCTTGATGTCCCCGTTCTTATTCAATTACCATGAGATCATTTCGCTGCGATGGGAAGGAAGATGTATTATTCTTCTATCAGAAGAGAAAAGGTTTTTTATGTTGTTTTTTCAGTCGTTGTATTATTTAATGTACCCAAATTAAGAGATTTTTCACGAAATTGTATAAAAATTTTGTTATTTTTCTCCAAAATATTCAACAAAATGTTCTGTAAACAGGGTTTTTTCGTTACATTTGACGCTTTTGTACAAATATTGTTTTAATTATTTGTAAGCTTGGCTTTTTACAATTGCTATAGAGGTCGAGCTTACGAGCAGTGTTGATATAATGCATAATGAATGAATAGCGAGCTTTGCTTTAACCCCCATTAATCAACTTGGTCCGATCACTTCAATTGTATTAATGTCAATAAAAGATGTTTTGTCAATTACACCAATTAAATATAATTATTTAAAATATTTCATCATTTGGTTCTCCATTTTCGTTAATACTAAAATTTCAATTTACGAATCTTTTGCTGTTTTTTTATTCTTGTAATTACTAGCCTTCTCAATGTTGCCTATTCAAATTTGGCTATAAAACAAGTCTACTTAAACTGGTATATTCGCTGTATCAATTAAATAGTCATAAATACTCTGGGAATTCATATGTCATTGTCATATATTTTGGTTTATAAATGTGTAATTTCTAGTACTTAGTAAATGTTTAAAATTTATAGTGCATACTATAATTTTAATTATGCAATTATAATGTTCTCCAAAATGACCTTGAAAGCATCTCATCCTGCGATCTCTTGAAAGAAACCATTCCTTTGTCCAAATGCAACCAATAATGTTCTCCAAAATGATCTTGTAAGAATCACATCATTGCGATACTTTCAAGGACATAAAGAAACCATTCCTTTATTAAGAATATTATGAACTAATTGTGTAATTTGGCTGTCCTTAAACGGGAAACCTTCCCAGTTGGACAAACAAAGCATCATCTTGTATTATATTCTACTGTAATGTATATATAATTAAATAAATAAATAAATCTTGTGTCCGGTGTCCCGTGTGTCTGTTTAGACGATCTCTTTACCACGTGAGATTGAAATATTTCCAATTTGGGAGGCGGGTGTGGGTACCAGAAAGCATTCACTGGATTACTATATAGATCATCTCAAGTGGTTCCCTACGTTTCGTGACTTAACGGGTTCATGGGGTGAGGTTTGTCCAAGTGGCGGATCGGTAGAGGCCGCTTGTAGGAGTCTCTTTGACCTCTCTAGCCGGTCGGACTCTCTCGACACATCCCCTACACTACAGCGGGAGGGATGGTTTCAAAGATTTGGACACACAGATCCCCAGATTCCTACCAACCTCTGATATCTCTTTCCTTCCCAGAACTTCCTTTCATTTTTTTCCAGAAAAGAGCACCCAGCGTCCCAAAAGATGACATAGGACCGGAGGGAATTTATTTTCCTTGGGCATCATGTTTTTATTTATTTATTTTTGAATTTGCTCCACACGGGGGGTGCTGAGTGGAGGGTCTTTTTAAGTAAAGGAAGGAGAGGAAATTCTCGGAGGGAAAAAAGTATGAGGGGTGGTTGGAAATCAGAGGGTCAATATGTCCAGAAGTGACAGACGTATAAATCCATCCCACCAACAGCGATTCAAGGCAATGGGTTGAGAGAGTCGGGCTGGAAAGGTCAAAAGTTTCAAAGAGCTCCCTCAACCAGTCTCTCTCGATTAGGCCCGCCGCGCCATTATTATCAAAGACATTTTTAATATATTCCATTCTTAATGTTGCTCATTATGCTAACATAGGTCTTCAATTTTTTCCGATTCTCCAAATTTTGTTTCTCGAACGTGGTTTTACTACATACGCGTCTCAGGATCTTATTTCTACAGCACTTATGGGTACATAAAATTACAAAAACTTATTCAAAGTATGGGTAATATTTACTTACATATATTTTTGACTACTATTAGAAAAATCAGGGGGGCAAAACTTGATCCCTGAGGTACACCTGAAGTTACAACTATATGGGTTGATTTGTAACTATAAACATGATTGTTGTGTTCTGTTATATCAATATAATTTCACCCAAGGAGATAGGTCTCCGCGTAATCCTATTTGATCATGCTTTGTTAGTAAAACGTAATTGTTAACTTTTTCAAAAGCTTTTTGGAAAAGAGGCAGGTTGCCAGTGTTGCTCCCCCTGTGGGGGGGGGGAGATGTTTGCGATATCCTCAGCCGAGCACAGCTTCCCTTAGTGATGTTAACTCTACTCGACTTAAAACAAATCGGCTGCTTACCCCTTGACGGTGAAGTTTCAATCTTTTAAGTGAAGCTGACTTCAAATTGTAGGATTTGCGAGTTCAGTTCAGAATTCATTATACCAACTAGATGTTTTTAATCAGTGAATTGTTAAAATCGGAACATTAAATATTGGTTTCGGATGAACTAATCATGCGTGAGCTTATTTTAATTTTATTTTTTATTAACCTTTTAAAAAGCAATAGTTTTATGTTTATCATTTATACCTTTATCATTCTTTACATTATATCAATAATACGACCAATAGTTCCTCCTTGTGATAAGAAATGAACAGAAAAAAATAATTTTAAAATTGGGGGCCCAGTGGGGTCCACGTTATTAAATAATGTTTTAAAATGTGTGAAGATATTGTAAATGGTTAAAAAATGTAAACCAGTGATTCCTAACATCATTTAGAAAAAAAAATAATAAAAATTTGGTCTCCAGTGACTTCTTAGGTGTTTTTTTTATTTTATTTTTTCAATCACTGATTACAATTATCCAGCAATCACCGATTAAGTTCGAGTCTGTAATTAGAGGTAGCCTGAGGATTATTAAAATTTCCATGCCTTCACGATTGAGCCCAGATGCAGTGCAACCTCCCCTTTCTATGATACCATACTCAATAATAGATTAACAGACTGAAATATAAATCATTTTCAAGTAAGTCGAGAAAGTTCCGTATCGTTCTGAAAAACGGCATGGTTTTTCTTTTTATGTTGTTATTGATTATTGGAATTAGAAGCTCTTTGACAACTTTATATATTTATAATGGATAATAAATTTATGAAGCTAAAATATAATTCAAAAATTGCCTCTGATTGAAAATTGACGTCTGTGGTAGGGTGTGAACATTTAATTTAATTAAATTTAAATCTTTTTATTTAAAACAATTGTAATTCGCAATCGGGGTGAGGCAGAGAAAGAGTTCTAGGAACCTAATAAATTTGTGTTACTTTTAATAAACTCAAAGTTATTTTTTTAAAATAGGCGTGAATTTAAGCCGTCGTGTATTTGTTTAGATTTTACTATAAAAATTATTTAAAAATATATTTGATTATTTTAAAAATATTTTAGTACTAGGAGCAACATGTTTGAAAATACTAAGAAAATCACTATTATTATCAATCAATACTATTATCACTATATAGTATTTATTCAAGAGATTCATACCCATCAATGTCTTCAAATTGCTTATTTTTTCTCCTGTCTGTCCCCCAGAGAGAGAGATAAGTGTGATAAAAACTATTTTATTTTAAATTCCCTTATAATAATACCTTATGAATATTGTCTAGGATGCAAAGAGATGATATTTCAAACATTTAAAAAATTTATATGGTTAAAAAATCCCAGTTACTGATGAAAACAGGGTCAACCACCAGGTCTTCACCGGGAGAGCAATTGGCGAGTTGGTCATACAGGCAGGAAGACATACAGGTGAAAGGAAGCAGAAGAATAACCTACTTTGACGCTGTCTTAGATAGTCATCAGGAACGTACAGAACCTATGCGTTTGAAACTAGCTGAAATCTCTAAACCCCCGAGAACACAGCCTCGCAGCAGTCTAAAAAAGGGGGTAACGGCGCATCCATCTCTTCTAAGCTGCAGAGAGTGGAATCCGAGCATTCCCAAAAGAAATATTATTGAATAATACCACGAATAGTAGCCGCACTCCCTCATGTATAGAAATCCAATATAGACGTGTAGGGTATACGTATGTATTGCATATTGTATGTATTTCGGTAAAAAAAAAAACATGAAATTTTTCATAACGATACGAAACTTTCTCGACTCAAAGCACTCGAAAATGATTTATATTTCAGTCTGTCAATCTATTAGTGAGTATGGTATCACAGCATAGGGAAGTGGTACTGCATCTGCACTAGACTCAATCTTATGTTTATATGAATTTTGTTTGGTTGCAGGTGACTCGAGGAACCCAGCGGCTAGTCCCGTCGCTGGAGGAGACGGCCAACGCCATTGTGGCGGTCGCCAAGACCCTTGCCTGGAGATCTATCGTCATCATCACTTCGGGTGAGTGCAACATCTGTCATTCAACTAAATGTTTTATAAGTATCATTCAATCTGTCTGTATTTTAAATAATAACAGCCCCAAGTCTCAACTTTATTAAAAATTTCGCTACATTGTCCACTCCCTAAATAGGCTTGCCCGTTTGTCGATAAATATGGTTCATAATTTAGAGGGGGGTTTCTAAATGAACGAGCGTTTTGATTATTACTGTGACGATCCACGATTACGGTGCCGTGACGGCACAAAAAAGGCAATAAACAGAGGTTCCTCATTACAACAAGCTCTTTCAATAATAAGTAATATACGTGGGTCTATTTCGTCCAAAGGAAGAAAGTAATCATTTTCTTGCATCTCTCTCACACATCGCACCGTGACGTCTCCGTAGACCAATACAATACTACTTACTAGCTGTGAAGATAATTTTGAAAGTGTGGAATATAGTTAAAACTTCCCAGGAACTTCCCAGAGACCCTTTACATTCCATCCCCAAAGATGACAGATTCCATGCCAACTAAGAATTAATTCAACTGAACACCTCTTTGAAGTCATCTAAAGCTATGAAAAAATAATATTAAAATAGCCCATAACCCTAACCTAACGTAACCTATTTAACCAATTTTTTGTATATTTTTTTCATCACTTTTAATGACTTCTGAGGTGTTTTTATTATGATTTTTGGGGTGTTATGCCGTGTTTCGCTACCTCCTTCTTTAGCCAACGTTTCGGACAGCGTTATAGTGTCCATCATCAGGGCAGATGAGTATGAGACACTGTAACGCTGTCCGAAACGTTGGCTAAAGAAGGAGGTAGCGAAACACGGCATAACACCCCAAAAATCATAACAAAAATACTTTTTAGCCGTGAAAACCTAAAAACATACTTCTGAGGTGGTTCTGAGTTGGTTTCATTCTGAGTTGTCCGGTCACCAGATAACACAGGCCTTGAGGGGAATTATTATCCTTCTGTGTGAAGGCCCTGAGGAAAAAAATACCTACAATATTCACGTACAAACATTTTAGTTTTAAACATAAAACGCTTATTGTATATTGTTACTACATTTATTGTAGTTAATAAAATCAATGAGATTTCGTGGTTGCATTCGGGTTTGCAAGCTGTTTTTAAATAATCTTGCATTTTTAAAGTAGAGCCTCGTAATATTGCATCTAATGTGAATACGACAGCCGAGAACAGTGTTTGTTTTTTCGATAATTCAGAATTGAAAAAGTTTGCTCACCTACCAAACATAGTAATTATTTGCTGAGCAAACCTTTCTAACTCCGTGTAGTTTTCAGAAAGCAAAATCTATCACGTTGATTTGCAAATCGCTTGGTTTACTATCGATATCCAATGCCAAGCGGTTTTCGAAAATCTCCATCTTGCGTAGATCTTTGTGAAATCAGCAAACCGATTTTCAACTCAGTTTGAAGTTGTATCGCTATCCCTTCGCTCTCTTTCTCGATCCCTTTCACCCTTTTCACACAACTCAAAATGATCCCCGCAACAAAACGAAATTGATCTACGTACATGATAAAATAGCATTTTTCTTATTGGTTAGTTTGATGGCGTCACCATTTTTTTTTTTGAATTTGAAGCAGATTTCGGAACGCAGCCATATTGTTTATCAGGTGCAGATATATTTTTTTCACTTTGGTAGAATACAAAAACAGTGGTAACAAAATGTTCACATTGTACACAGTGTTCATCAATATTAAAAGCAGTTAAACTTAAGAATAAAATATTTATTGTTATGAACTCCATTTCATTTTTTTTGTTTGTTTGTTTTTTTTTTTATATGAAATACCGCACAAGAGTCCCAACTGCTCCCCTCTGGAGCCAGTGAGACTATGGCATCCCCAATTGGGGTATGTTGTGTGGCTGAAGGTAGTGGGGAGGGGAAGGAGACAGGGAAGAGGAAGGTGGGGAAGTACCTGGCTATTCAGATCTGGTCACTAAACACGGCTAATGCCATTTCGAGCAACGTTTCAATTCTGAATGGTGGTCTTACACCAGGGCGATACTGATAGTATCTTCCACTCTGGAACGTGGCGTAAATATACTATATATTATTTTAAATGAATAAATTGTGAAATAACACAAATTAATCAAATAAAATATATTTGCGCACGTCGGGTTCGAACCCGCGACCTTCGGATTGTGAGTCCAGAGTCTTACCTCGGGACCACGGAGGCCGTCGTTTCTTTTATATATTCAATAATATTATTAGTCAATTAATAAAAACAGTTTATTTATAAACAAGTTCTGCTAGGTAATTATTATTACACGTGAGAGATGTTTTGCCTTCTGAAGGCATTAGGCAGTTTGATAATGCCTTCAGAAGGCAAAACAGCTGTCACGTGTAATAATAATTACCTAGCAGAACTTGTTTATAAATAAACTGTTTTTATAAATTGAATAATAATATTATTGAATATATAAAATTAATTAAGAATAAAAAATGACTCGATTCTCAATGCCGTCATACAAAACCCATTGCTTGTTGAAATAAAATTGTTGTTGATAACATCACGGACTCACCACACATTTAGTGCAATTTGGGGAGACTAAAAATCAAAACATTGAAAATTATTTAAGGTATTAAAACTAACTTTAACCATTTCGAAATATGTACTGGTGTATTACATCAGAAGGTTATTATTGATTAAAAAAAACTAAGTTCCTTATTGTGTAAAAGTAGGAATAGGATATAAACAAGGAATGGGAGGAAAAGGGATAACCAAATCACTTATCAAGGTAGCACCTGCAAAAGAGTTCGGACACACAGAAACAATTACATTCTTTATTCATTTATTTTTTTATCGACAGCCCGACAATAACAGTACTTCAAGAACGATGTGTTGTGCGGTAAACAACAAAAATTAAAAAAAAAACTATTTCTTACACAACAAATAATATCAACAACGTTAGTAATGTTTCCGTTTTCTTGGTCCAAAAACAAAAACACTCCAACTTGCACCAACTTCTTGCAATATGTTCAACATTTTAAAACAGTGCCAAGCTAGTAGAGATCGTAAAGGTAGTTAGGTACTGGATAAATGACATCCCGGTAGGGACCAACAGTATTCTCATTTCAAGACCAAACATTTCTCAAATAAATTGTTTTCCAGGTTCCAAGAACGCTTAAATAGTTGGAATTCTTGTCAAAACAAAACAAGGATATGGTTTTCACAAAATTTCATCTTTTTTCCATTATGAAACTTTATTTCCCGGACATCTCGTCCCAGGAGCACAACGGTTGAGGAACGCTGGCAAATAATGGAGCACCGTAGCTTTATTGCAAGACCTATTTGCATATTATTACATTGGCATTACAAGTTTTTGTTTTACTTGCCATAAAGCTTTTAAAGCTTTTTATGCTATAGGTAAATGTGTATGCATTTATACAGCGGGTAACTCTATGTGGGTGTCGGAGCTCTCAAAACATACTTTTTACATTCAAATACAATTGAAATCAAATCAAAAATATTGTTAATTCAACAACTTTTACATAAATTATAATCTAATGAAAATAAATATTATTATTTCTTCGTTGCTTACAATTGAATTAAGTACATATATCGATTGAAAGTACCTAATAATATTAATAATAAACATTACTTCAATTTGTATTCAGTTTGAGAGGCGGGTATGGGTACCGCCGCCCCGGGAATAATTGTGGAAGTTGCTTTATTAACCAAACTAAATTAACCAAAATCAATTTAAAATATGTATAATTTCGCCTTCCCTCTCTCTCTCGAATGAAATCCTTTTTTAAAATGATGGCCATAAACATCCTTAAAAGGTGAAAACGTGAAACATTGAAAACAAAAACCACTACATAAAACAAAAAAAAAAAACAGAGTGTGCAATTCACACGTAATAGAATTGAAACCTTCGGAAAACTGAAGTAAAGAAGAGTGGGGCGGCTACGAAGCACGATTCTATCTCATTCTCTTGCAGGCAATCCCATAGATGTGTTTATTTGTCTCTTTTCAGTGTCGCTATTTTTCGATCCATCGAGTTTCAAATCACATCGGTACTAAAGAACTTTTCACTTCAAACATTAATTTGATTAATTGCAGTTACTCGTACATTCATTAATTTTATTGAACATATTATTATCTGTGTCTTAAAAACTTAATCTTGCGCATAAGATATCAGAACCTTGAAAACAAGTTCAACTTCAAACCTAGCACCTTCGAAAAACGATACAATCAGCAAAATTCGCAAAGGTTCTGCACGAGTATTGGAAATGGCATTACAGAATGTTGTATAATAAACTGAATGGGAAAAGTGCTCAGTAGGGTAGTTTCCCCGAGCATAATCGATTCCCTATTCCCCAAAACAGCGGCGACGTTCCGATAAACTGATATTTCGCGGACGGGAACTTTTGGGAAAATTGGGAACCTTTCAAGAAACAAATCCAACACTTAGCGGACGGGTTCCCTGTGAGTGCGCTGCCACTTCTTTTGAAAGTTAATAAATAAACAACTTGTGCAGCGGAAACAAATAAAGAGTTTTCCGATTTTCTCGAGGTAAATGTTTGTGGCGGAAGCAGCGACGTTATCTAAACTCTGTATTCATAGGAATTTATCACTTTTATTTGGCCAATCATTAAACATAATTATGATTTCGGTTGTCTGTTACGTGAAATGTACGAACTCAAAATATTTATGTCATTTTCAAAAATTGGAATTGATTGTTTTAAGAATAATTTATTCGGTCAAGCGATAAAATAGGTACCCACCTCTAATCAGAAAATATTTTTATTTTATAATTAATTCATTAAAATTTATTTATTTGAAACATGCAATTACTTTGTTTAATTTTTTATGTATTTTTTTTTTATTTACTTACACAGTTCATTCGAAACATTAATTTTTGATTTGTAAACAAAAGATTAGAATCTTAGCCAACATTACAAATGCAAAAGTGTGTTTGTTGGTTTGTTTGTCCTTCTTTCACGACGCAACAAAGTAACCGATTGACGTGATTTTTTGCATAGGGATAGTTGGAGGACTAGAAAGTGACATAGATTACGGTTTTTATTTAGAAACAACCCTTCATTTCATGGGAAAATTCTTTATGCAATAATTTTTCCCTAATACCAAGCGAGCTAAGCCGTTTGTAAAACCTAGTTGTGTAGTGACGAAAATAGACAATATCGAATAGTATTAAAACGTTTGCGTGGTTGAATTTCAGAACCCAGCTTTGAGTGCATGTCTGGTGCCACGCCGTACGTGCTGTGCCACAAATAACACCTGTGTACGTGAAATTTCAAACAAAACTTCCGTTATAATTCGGTTTCAAAATCAAGAATTCGTAAAAAGATATCGCCACTTCCGTTAGAAGGTCGCATAGGGACATGCCCCAGGTAGGTATAAGTGCTACGAATTTGTGAATTTGAAGTATCTCTCCGAATACGGAAAGATTGACGGTTATACTCGGTTGTGAATAATAGTATCAAGCGAATATATATTATCGACATATGACGTCATTGCCTGTGACTAGCTATTATTGGATGATGAATGGGCAATTTTTGGAACCAGTTTCTATTGGATTTATCAAATGGTCACCAACTCTAACTGGGCGAAGGCGAGTGAAAGGCAACAAAAACCTGCGCAGGGGGTTTTTAACTACTAGTTTGCTATTAATGTCAATATGTTTGCGCCATCCAAACATACTAATTTCGATTGTTTGTGATGTGAAATATTACTGCATATTCTTGCGTGAAATTATTGACAATCAACGAACTTCTAATTTTCATAATTTGAACTGATTTTGGAAACAACGGTGCAAACAAGTTATAAAGTAAGGATCAAACTACCCAATTCAACATCTTTAAAGAAGAAAATAATACTAATAGAGTGGTTTGAAGATTAAATATTAAAATAAAATAAATGCTTTCATCTTTTGAAATCCTACAATTACTAGTCTACGCTAGTTACATATATTTTTAAATATTGTTTCTTATAATCTCATTTAGCAGAGTCCTCGGAAAACCAGTCTAAAGTTTAGTCTCATCACCGCAGGAGTACAGAGTACCTTCAACAAGACCACAAAAACTTAAGTCTAAATAGCTACTGAGTAGGTAGCCTCGGTCTAGCAGCAAAGCTCGCCACAGGTCGTTATTCGCTTGAAGAAGGCACTGAATACCATAGTGATAGTGAACAGTGCGAACCGAGTCATAAACACACCCCACACGTACACCTAAACTTCACACCTCTATTTTTAATGGCGCCTTACTACCGAGATTTGTGGCGAATAGCGCCTTACTACGGTTACCCAACCCGGTTCTTCTTCAACATGGTAGCATAATAACATTATTGTTGCAATTAATTGCAATTAACCACTTTTGGTGCGGCCTGCTAAAAAAAATTACCTCTGAAAGAGAAAACGGTTTTCTTTAACCGTGTTTTGGTTACATTTTAAAGTTATTATTACTAAACCAAAATAAAACTCATACCTAATGTGTTAATAACTCCTGAAAATATAATGTCAAAATATTTCCGCTTTGCAATAAAACCAAATAAATAAAAAATTTCTGATCGCACCCGAAAACTTAAAATTGTTTTTTAAAGGTGCTCTCAAATTTTATAATTCAAAATAAACATATATTTTTTTAATTATAAAAATTTTGAAAGCAAAAGTTGTAAAATGTCTCACCTCACGTTTTTTTCTAAATAAAATTACTGATAACAAAAATAAAATAAAAACACACAAATATTTTATTAGGCAAATAAAAATTTAAAAATAATTTATTAAAAATTGACAAAATTTCATGAGTTATTTTCAAATTGCGGTCTGATACTTTGGATCTATAAAGATGTACAAACATTTTAATTATTTTGTGGTTAATTTTTAGATTTGAATATAATGTGTGGTGTTTTCCCTTTCTAATACCGTTTAGATCATATTTCTAACCATAATAGTAAGGAAAAATGATTTCTATGAGACCTACATGGGCTTTTCCAAAAAACAAACAAATTAGCCTCAGGGGTTAAATAACAGAACCAGATTAAATAAAAAAAATTTGCATTTTGCTTTGTAATTTTTTTCTATCATTAGAATTTCATAAAATTACCTTTTCAACTTGGCAAATGTACAGAGATTATTTAAAAAAAGAACGTATAATTTTAAGAACTTCAAATCTTAAAGCGTCCAAGGGGAATCTGTTAAATTTAAGTAAAAATTCCGCGGTCTTAAGAAGCTTGAATTAACTTGTAGAAGCAACATTTTTATTATAATATCCGCTGAGGAGATAATCCCGTATTCCATAATACTATCATAATACTTTTAAAGAACTGGTTACATTAAAGCTTTTTCTAGAAAAGGTGCCTAATTAAATAAGTGAAGGTAACTTTCGTCTGAAAAACTCTTTAACTCTAATTAAAACCATCGTAATATTAAGTTTAATTTTTCTTAATATCTTTCTCAAAGCGATTCGCCGTGGCTAACTTCTCGCCGAGACGAGGGTTGTGCGAATATCTGTAGGTATTACTAGGTAGTACAGTGCACAGTTTAGTTATTTCTACTCCTAACAGACCATCGAGAACTCTCTGATGCATAATATTATTTTATAAAAGTTTCCGCGTTCTCCTGCCCCAGTTGCGGTAGAAACAGTTTCATGATTTTGCGGACAAGTCGGAACCGCTGTATTGTACTGTACACTGCACTGTATTATTATTATGTACTTAGTTGCAGTGAAACAAAGCGACCGCTCCAGCTTCCACCGCTGAATGCAGTTTTTTGCTCACTTTTGTGAATGTTCGCGGCAGAATCCTCATTTTTCCGTATTGGCGGCGACAAGTGCGCCGCGGGAATTGTGCCAATGGCAAAATGAATCGACTGTTGTATTTATGTTGTACAATGTTATAGCTAAGTATTTACCAGCGTATTCTTTTAACAAAAATACAGGCTGAAAATATGGAACACAGTTATAACGCGTATTTAATTGTCTTATTTACTCAGCTCCCTCAAAGAAGGTTACATAGAATTTGACTTGGTGAAATAACGAAAAAACTCCCGAAAATATTTTCTTTATATTAACTTACAGGCCTGGTATTTTCTGAATTTCACACAGCAGCTGAGTAAACTGTTTTATATTTTATCCCAAAGAAGTATCTATTTTCAGAACTATCGAAACTAGTTAGACTTTATTAATTTAGATTTTTTAAATAAACGTAAATATGTACGGTTTACGAATAATCTGACAGTATTTAAGAATCTCCTACTACCACCAAAGTAAGGGGAAAATGTTGTTTGTGTCATGATGAAGGACTTAGCCAGTCGGGTAATTGAACTCACGATGACGCCGCGACGCCTGGATGGGAATCAGACGCGACGTTACCTATGGTGATGGGCGTGATGTGAAATATGCCTGCATAATACGCATGTATTACATAATTATTCACGTTCAATGAACGTACAATAAAGTTTAAAAATTGAAAACTGATTGTGAGATGGAAACAAAATTATTTTATTTTTGTAATATAATACTTTGTTTGAAATTTATTTAATTTTTTAAGGATCCAAAATGAGGTATTTTCATAAACTAGCTAAATTATTGATTTGAAAAACCGCACATTCCGAAACGGTTCCATTTTCTACAACTTCGTTATGAAATCAAAACCGCCTGAACTGGCTGATGAGATGGTTGTCACCAACATTGCCCGGTGTGACGTCAACGCCGCCGAATTCACGATTAAAACGAACATGTTGTTTTGGCAATCGAAAATGGCAATGGCACCGAAAATCGCATATTTTAAATCGTTATAGAAAATTTATTCCCATATTCGATGAGGCACTCATCGCTCTGCCATAATGATGTCTCATCTGCGCTGATGATGGACACTGTAACGCTGTCCAAAACGTTGGCTAAAGAAGGAGGTAGCGCAACACACCAAAAATAAATAACAAAAATACTTTTGGCCGTAAAAACCTAAAATCATACTTTACTAATCGTGAGGTAAACTTCTAATCCTCTCTTTAATTATTTTTTTGAGAAGCAACGATCCCAAGGTAAATATTTTATACTTATTTACTTTTTTTTTATTTTGTTTATTACATTTTGGGAGGCGGGAATAGGTACCGCCGCACCTGGAACCATTTATTGGATAACCAACACCTCTGCCATAGGTCACCCAAAGTGGTTCGCTACATTATTAGGGATGCCCGAATTCGTGAGCTGAGGTTTGTCTAGGTCTTGGCTGCAGATGATCTGAATCCACTTAACCCCAGAATTCTACCCACTCCTCGTACCTTTTTCCTTCCCAGATCTCCCTGTCCCTTTTTCCTTAAAAACATCCTCCACACAGCATCCCCAAAGATGACGCATACCCCGAGGAAAAATATTTTCCTCAGAGCCTCCTGTGTGGAGCTAATGTGAAAGTAAAAATATCTTTATAAATAATATAATATCCCATGATTTTTCACGGAAATGAGCTAGTGTATAATAATGAGGTGGCTCTAAGGCACTGTATTAAGCGCTCAAAAAGAAGAAGAAGGGAGATATGAAAAAACAAATGTTCGAGGAAGCGCGCTAATATTAAAATCGATAATAATTAAGCAAAAATTTTGAAAATGTGTATAAAAAGCTCGTTTAAATATTTTAAAAAGCTCGGAAATATCTTAAAAAGCATTTAGATAAACACTGTTTTTCTTGTAAAATAAAAGAAAAAAAACGTGTTTATAATAATTTTCGGAGCACGCTTAGCAATTTTTTTCTATCGAGGGAATTTTATTTCGTTTCGTATGTATAATAGATATTATCTTAAAAAATTACTTTTATTTTTAAACATAAAAACGTAAAGTGTTCGTGAGAAATAATTTATAAAACGGTAGAAATTCGGAATGCCGGGCTTAATAATTAATTAATTTTAATACAAAGACTCTAATATCTAGATTAATAGTAATCTCAAAATTGTTGAACATCATTAAATCATTATTTAATGTAGTTTACAAATTAGTGTCTAGATTAATTTATTTGTTACTCAAAGCAGCTCATAATTACGTAGGCTGTTGTTCGGTTGTTCGGTTGTTCAGCCTCCGCGATGGGCTATTATAATTACGTATTCTACGTTCGCAATACATTATTATTTCATTTCATCACCAAATGGGTTCAAACGCTCATAATACCGCGTTAGAGCCGAATTAACTAATTGGGGTAGATAATAAAATATGCTGCTTCAAGTGCTTACTCCTACACGCTTTCCGGAAAATTATGTTTTATTATTTAACATTTTTATTCTTTTTTTATTATTTAAAATTTTTATAATTTATACTAACTCTTTTATTATTTAACTTTTTATTTACCCTTTTATTACTTAACATTTTTATTTATCTTTATAATACTTAACATTTTTATCATTTTAACTTATCTTCTTTTTATTTAACATTTTTATAATTTTTATTTATCTATCATTTAAAATTTTCATTTATCTTCTTATTATTAAACATTTTTATAATTTTTATTTATCTATTATTTAACATTTTTATTTATCTTCTTATTATTTAACATTTTTAAATTTTTTATTTATCTATTATTTAACATTTTTATTTATCTTCTTATTATTTAACATTTTTATTTATCTATTATTTAACATTTTTATTTATCTTCTTATTATTTAACATGCCCACTCGACCAGTCAGTGATTGGGCATCGCGTTTGGGTCCCATCCGGGCGTCGCGTGTTCGATTCCTCGGATGGCTAAGTCCTCCATCACAACAAAATCAACATTTTCGGCTTTCTGTGGTGGTAGTAGGAGATTGTCAAACATTGTTGGGTTATTCGTAACCCGGGAATGTTTGTCTTTCTTTAAAAACAAAAAGAAAAAGAAAAGAAAAGATAAACATATTTATCATTTTTAATTATGTTCTTGTTATTTGAGCCCTTGAGGTTATTTTTCACAAAAACGGAGCTCTACAAATTTTCTAACTATTATTATTATTTAACATTTTTATTTATCTTCGTTTTATTTAACATTTTTATAAAACTATTTTTTATTTAACATTTTTATTATTTTAATTTATCTTTTTATATTAAACGCCCTTACGACTTTTGCGACACTTAGATACATTTCGCATACATATCGCACATCCCGTTGAAACGTGTCGTAAGTCAAAAAAGTATTTTTTTACAGGAGAGCGAAACCAAATCGTAACCTCATTTGGTTAGGAGTATAACTTTACTTAGGACGGGTTGTTTCAAAAAATTTGATGGATTCATCAAATATTTGATGTTAATTTTCACGTTCTGTGTAAGTTCTATTCAAGTTCTGCGATTATTTCAGTTTTGTGAAGCAGCTGTCCTATAAAGGTATTAAAACAGAACTTGAGTAGAACCTACACAGAACGTGAAAATCAACTTCAAATATTTGATGAATCCATCAAATTTTTTGAAACAACCCATCCTTAATGTTGTTCTGTGATGTGAAGTGTCAAAGTTTGCAAAGACGATTTCTCGTGTCTATTTGCCATTTTTTGATTTTGAGGTTGAATCTGGTGTAAATTATTTTATTTTACACAGAACTGAAATCATAACATAACTTGAAGAGAACTTGAAAATTAACTTTGAAATTTGATGAATTGTTCAAATTAGTGTGCCAGCTAAACGGCCCGCCATACACTATTTTCGTAGTTACTTCTTTGTTTGTTGCAGAATGATATTTTGTTCATTAAACTCTCTTACCAGATAATGTGTTGACATATTTATAAAAAAAAAATTAAATATCTATCCTACGCAGTTTTCCAAGGACCTACTTAAATTGAGAGAAACGTTATTTTCCTTCCGTCAGGTCACAATTAAGTATAATTTATTTTTTTACATTAGCTCCACGCATGAGACACGGAGTAAAATAATTTCATGTCATCTTAGGGGAAGCTGTGTTGAAGGTTTTTATAAGGTAAGGAAAGAGAGGAAGATCTTGGAAGGAAAATGGTATTAGGGGTGAGTGGGAATCTGGGGTTCAGTGTGTCCAGGAATGAAAGAGTAAAAATCCATCCCTCTAATTGTGGTACAAAGGCGATGAGTCGTGAGAGGACGGTTGGTAAGGTCAAAAGGCTTCCCTCAGACAATCTTTTTTAGACAGTGCTACGACTTTTAAAAATGAAAAATCTTGACAATTAACAAAGAAACTGAGACGCGCATTTTTACAGTTTAAGTGGCGAAACAATAAGTTAGAATAATATGAGGTACATTATTTCTTTACCAATGAATAAAATTTATTTTAGAATGCTAGGAGCATTTCTTGGTTAAAACATCATAAAATCGTCGTATCATAAATATCATAAAATAAAGTGCGGTGACATACTAGCAAAACCACGTGTCGGGGCGTGTAAATAGCCCCAGACACGAGGGTAATATTCCCTATGTAAATTAATGAAGGTTGAAATTCTTCCCTATGTGACACAGAAAAAAAAACAGTTTGCATGCAATTCCGAATCCCAAGCGAAAACAAACAATACTTACTCAGAGAATGCAGCTTCAGGCACTTTGTCCAGCACAAACAACACTAGTTTGCATTCAAACTTAATGATTCTTTGCCAAGGCGGTAAGTGCACGATGTTAACATGTGTATCACAGGAAGAAAGTTCGAACAATAAAATATAAATTTGCAAATTATACAATTATTATTATACAATTATACGACAATAATTATTTGAATACGATCCGACTAGGAGTGCCATCTCTTGGCCGTTTCACTGACACTCACGTCGGAAGCACTGCCTGCCTCACAAAGGTAGGAAACTGCATGAACTCTGCATTTCAGTGTCACGTAGGTGAATTCAACAATACAACCAAACATAGATGGCGCGTATCTACCACGGTTGATTTCTTGGCTCACTAGAGGTGAAGCATTTGTTTGTGTGAGGTTAAAAGAGGTATCTACATCATGTTCTTATTCTTGAGAAAACTTGTACTTTTCTTATTCCACGCTGGGCTTAAAAAAAAGGAAAAAAATATGCCGACAAGCTCTATTTTTCTATTTTGACAAGGTGTATTCAGCACAAAACGCTTGTTTGGAGTTTATGTAACAATGTCAGACCCTCGTTACTCGTTGCGGGGGACACAAGGAGAATGAATTACAGTCAAGATGGATTTTTATCCGCCTTCGGGAGACCTCATATTATTTACAAAAAGATAAAGATCAAACGATTCAGCACACAAGATGGTCTATTTATAAATCGTCGGACAAAACATTTCACCTTACAAGGGTGAGTACTGGTTTTAGCCAAATAATACATATATTTTCAATCTCACATATTTCAAAAAACAAATTATCAAACTCCTACCGTGAAATTTCGTGGAGAACAGTTAGGTAGCTACTTTATTGTTATACCCTTTCATTCTTTTTCCTCTTTCTCTGCAGGTTGTGTATTATATTTGACACTTCTATGTTTTATATTTAATTTTGATTATTATTATTTCTGCTATCACTACAAGCATTTCCGTCTATTAAAACTAAACATTGATTTATTTACTCATGCTGTGAACATTTTTAATTGGACTGCTAATATATATGTACATCCCAACAGCAATTCTATTATTGTATTAATTGTCAATACTCTGTAAATGTTTCAAACAACAAATAAATAAATAATGAAAGACTAATAGGCGTTGTACACTATGCTTTGTTGTGGAAACTATATCGGGACCCGTATGAAAAATGTTTCCTTTACGATTGTAGCGATTGTCCACCTTTTTGAGCCTGCGTACGCCTTGACTTTTACTATAAAATTGTTGTGCCCCGTACCCTCTATCTCTACACGTGTAATGAAAGACATGTTTCGTTTTTTTACACGAATTTAACAATCAAGTCACACAAACACAATTAATGCAATTTTATTCGGAGTGTAACATGACTTCGGGCATTTTTAACCAGTGATTCTACATGCGTACCACGATATCGCTACAATTCGTGCTTTGCGTACCCCAGGAGTACGCATACCACAGGTTGAAAACTACTGCTTTACACGATCATTATTGATTTCATTCAGAGTTAGAGGACATATTATTTTGACGGTACACAACCGTCAAAAATGGCAATACTTATAACCATAGCTTCTTTTGTCACTTGCCCTTGCCGATGCCTTAATAAATTGTAGAAAAAAAAAACTCTCACGCAGTTTCAAAGTAACGAAAACTAAAATAAGTTTTTTATGTCTCCATGTTAAAATTTGAAGGTATGATTTTTTTAATGTTGACAAAAAAATAAAAAAATGATATTCTGGAAATCTCGAGCAAATCGAGGCAAATTTATATATTTCGCGTGGTCGCTCTAGTGGTTTGAATTACGCTATTTGTTTTGTGCCTTACTGACCCTCGTTATGAGGTGACGACACAAAACTGCCCTACCTGAGGTGTTCTCATTTTAAGAATCTTATTTCATTAATTATGTGGAAGAATGAGCAAAATTTGTATAAATTTTATTTATTTTGTTTTCCTGACTATAATTTTCTAGTATTTGATTTCTTTTATAAACTTGTTTATCTTCATCCATCATTGATCATTTTTTGTACTTTTATTACTATACCTTCCATACCACTGTACTGATTAGTCTAATCAGTACAGTGCAGGGACATTCGGGGGTCTAGAGTAGTTATATTATTTATAGCTACATTTAGAAAAGTCCTTGTGAGAGCACTGTAGGAGTAACCATCTGTTTTTTTTATATTGCTACAGATGTTTTTTTTAACATTAGCTCTACACAGGAGGCCCTGAGGAAAATAATTTCCCTCAGGGCCTATGTTAGGGGATGCTCTATGGAGAGTCTTCCATCCCTCCAACTGAGGTGCAAGGCGGTCGGTCAAAAGAGTGCCATTAGAGAGGTCAAAAGGCATCCATCAACAAGTCTTTTTCTCGATCCAGGTTTATGAGTAGCTTGTGCGGTACTTGCATTAAAACAAATTCTCCAGAAATAAGGAAAAAATCCTTCACATGGACTTGCCCAAGCTACACAACCCAAGCTGCGATAGAATATCGCCGTATCAAAGTGTCTCATAACATGAATTTTTGCCTGGCATTACAATTCTAGAAGAAGAATTAAACATGTCAGAAATAAACGCATTTTTAGATATGTTTTCAAATTATTGATAACTAAATTAAATTAAATTATGATATAGATGGGTACTTATCTAAGCCATTACACTAAGCCCTAAGCTACCGTTTAGATACATAAAAATGAGTGAATCCTAAAAAGTCAAGGATTTTATATTAGAATTATTTTATAGGCGCCTTAGCCAAAATTCAGTCAACTTCAGGACAGTCTGCAAAGTTTGGTAATTTTCAATATCAATGTAATAATATTATCTTCATGGGTTTATGTTTTAAAGGGGGCATTATATTAATGTAACATTACCGTCTCTAACTTTACTATTTCGTCGTCAGTAGACTAACTTTTATAAGTATTCTTTGTAAATTAGTCTGGAGATATAAATGGGGTATATTGTGAGGTTGAAGGCAGTGGAGAGGGGAAAAAATGTGGAAATGTCTGGCTGTTCACCAAATAGGGCTAAACGTCTTTCACCAGGGACCAGTGGGAGGAATAGATTCATAAGTTCGTCACTTCTGGACACACTGATCTCAAGATTCCTACCCACCCTCATGCCTTTTTCTTTCCCAGAACCTCCTCTCCCTCTTTTTCCGAAAAGACCCTCCACACGGCATTCCCAAAGATGACATAAGCTCTGAGAGAAAAAGTTTTTCTCAGGGCCTCCTGTGTGGAGCTAACGTAAAAAAAGGGCAAAACCGAAAGTATCAACCACTCTGGGACGTGGTAACGCAAACACACAATATACGCACATATTTTCAATTCTAAATTAGCGTATGTGTTATCTTTAGGAATGCTGTGTGAAGGGTTGTATTTAATAAATGACGATATCCGTTGATGAAATGGCGTAGATTAAACCTAGGTAACAAAATTTTCGAAAAAACTAAATTTTAGGAGAGTTGGAACACACGTCACAAATAACATGTTTTGCTGTTCTGGGAAGGCCAATGCATTTAGCATGGCACCATTTTTTACAAATTTGGCATTGAAGCCATCATTCTCTAGCGTGAAATATATGGAATATGGAGCTTTATCTGAAAAAAAATTGTTAAATTAATTTATATTCAACTAATACCTTTTTATTTGACATAATGTTAATTCAAAAATATAAAAAGATGACGTTTCAACAACATTTACTATAATGAATATGTTCGAACATTTTTTTAAAACTGTCACGAAAAAACGAAAAACCATTTACTCTAATACAATCACAAACTATTCACAAGTATTTGGTATAATAAGACTAACCTTATTTCATGCAGGGCCTCGGCACCAGGTCGATTCAAAACTTTACACAATATTGTTTCAAAACAATACTGCAACAATGACAATTTTATAACAATGACGCGTGACGCTCGGCAAAACTTTGCAGACTGACTAGCTTGCACCTAACCCAACCCTCCAAACCCAGACCAATCTGAAAACATTATCGGTGGAGCCATGTTGTAGCTAGTTTTGAAAATATGACCACTTTGCCATCTCAGCCGCTATGCCATCATAGGCACTCTTACCCTAGACTTCAGGATTGATGTAAATTGTTATTGTTATTTTTCACCAGTCGGGGTATTATCGCCTGCTTGGGAAGGTTTATGTGGGTAGAAAGAATAGGTAGGAATATAAAGGTACGTATATAAGCCGCCGTACCCGAGCTCGAAAATAAGAAGATGGAGAGATACGTAATTACGAATGTTGGAGAGAGTGCGCTTATATTTCAAACGATAAAATTAAAGCGAAAATTGTGAAAATGTTTAATAAAACACGACTCGTTTAGAAAAGAGCAAAAATCTCGTGGGGGTTGTCTAAAACAACGTTTAATGAAACACTGCGAATTTTTTCATACATTTAATTTGTTAAATAATAGAGACAGGCTTGAAAATAAGAATTTTCGGAGCATACTTTGCGATTTTTGTCTATCGTGTGGCGTGGGGGTTGAATAGATATTATCTTCAAAATAACATATATTTTTTTAAGAGCTTAAAAACTTCAAATTTTCAAGGGAGATATGCGAAAAATCGGTAGAAATTCGGGTAGTGGCGGCATAAGGAAAGGTGTGTATATCTGCATCAACATACCATATTACGAAATTCTCTGGAGAGAATATTAAGAGACAATACAATTAGCCTATGTAGGAGTTGAAAGGTTTTAAGTAAATTGGAGACATCAGTCTCCTTTCAAACTGGTACGGATCAGACTTCCATTGATTTTCTATTCAATTGCGAGGCATGTTTGCTACCTTGCATGTTTGATTTTGAACGTCGCACGTGTGTCAAAAATATCTGTCTGAGATGTCGACAGAGCCTTTGCAATATTCAAACATATTTTGAGGTTTATAGCTGTAAATTTTGTGACATGGTTTAAAGATGGTATTTTTCTAAGGAATACCATCCCTCATACGTTAACCTTTCACAGAACAGCGAGGGCGTATTTCAAACCCCGAAAATAATATATTATAAGGAGAGCAAAAAAAAATCTATTTTAACTATTTCGGGTGTATTTTAATATTGTCCACTGGAGAGACAACGCGAAATAAATAAATTTGTCTTGATTTCTCGAAATTTTCAGAAGATCATTTTTAAAACTTTGCCAACATTAAAAAAAATCATACCTTTGAATTTTAACATGTAGACATAAAAACTTATTATAGTGCCATATAGCCAATGAATTAATCTGTATTTTATGGTTTATTTCATATTTGTCGGATTTATAAAAAAAATATTAAAAAATCGTAAAGTTTATAACCGCGCAAATCCTGCATGTTTGTTACTTTGAAACTTCGTGAGACGTACTTATTCGAGTCAACATAGAATATTTTCGATTTCCGAACGTCTGTGGTATACTTAATAATGGAAGGTGCATATCTATGGAAAAAGAATTTAATTTTAACAGCTGATCAGAAATTCAGCTAAACAGCTGAAATCCAGAAAATCTGCAGAAAATCAGCTAAACCGCTGATCAGAAATTCTGCGTGAAAAAAATGTTTAAAAAAATTATTTTTAACATCATTCTAAAATAGTCTACGAAGTTCAGATTTGCAAAATCTATGGTTATAATAGATACAAAATTTCAATAGCTTCGTTTTAAAATAAATGGATAGCCATGGATATATTTTAAATAATTACAATAAATGTTTTACGAATGGTAGGAAAATGTAGTCCAATTTTGGACCGCTATCAATCAACGTGGTTTATTTTTCGACCATAATCGCTCCAGTGGTTGATGTAAAGTATTTATAGCCATACACGCCATTTTATTCATCGTTAAGTAGTTGTCTTTGTTGTTAAGTGGTTGTATGGTTCATTCTGGAATAACTGATCTTCTATGGAATTAGTGGTATTGGTAATATAAAGCAATAATAGTTTTTCACACAACCATTTTTTAGGATAATTAAATTTTCTTCTAATATTTGAAATGAGAACGTACTTAGTTCCTACCGGGTTGTTATTATCCAGTTCTTACCTCTTAAGTATTGAACTTTGGAACGCTGTCAAGAAAATAGTGCAAATTCGAGTGGATTTTGTTTTGAAAACAAAAGAATGTTTGGAATTACCTTGGAAGTAAGTTGTAAGTGTTTTTCGTGAACATCATCTCGTTCTTAATTAAAAAGAAGGAATTTCACCATTTTGGAAGTTCGTAATATTGTTTTGTCGTGGCGATAATTACCTCGAGATTCTGCGGTGGAAGGATTATATACAAATCGGGAGCGGAATGGGTACCGCTGCCCCGAGAAATATTTATTGGACAACCAACACCCCAGCCATAGGTCATCCGGGTTCATGGGATGAGGTTTGTCTAGGTCTTGGCGACCAATGCGGTTGTCCATATTGCGTGGCAGACCGGTTTGGGAGAGAACGGTTCAGCGAGACCTAACCCGTACTTCTCCAGCCGGACCTTGCACCTTGCACCGCACGGGGAGAGATGGGTTCACACGTCCGTAATTCTATACAAATTGACCCCTAGATTCCGACCCACTCTTCATACCTTTTTCCTTCCCAGAACTTACTCTCCTTCCTGTCCCTAACAAGACCCTCCACAAAGCATTCCCAAAGATGGCGCAGATACACTCTGAGTGATTTTTGTCCTCCGGGCCTCCAGTGTTTTTATTTATATGAATACCGCAACTTTTTTATATGAAAGTCGCAACTGCTCCCGTCTGGAGCCAGTGAGACTATGGCATCCCTAATTGGGGTATTTTGTGAGGCTGAAGGTAGTGGAGAGGGGAATAAGATATGGGAAAGGAAGGTGGGAAAGTACCTGGCTATTTTGAATCTGGTCAATAAACACGGCTAACGCCATTTTAAGCAACGTTTCAATTCTGAAAGGTGGTCTTACACCGGGGCGATACTGACAGTATCTTCCACTCTGGAACGTGCCGCAAATATACTATAAATTATTTTAAATTAATAAATTGTGAAATAACTCAAATTAATCAAATAAAATTTATTTGCCACGGCGGGATTCGATCCCGCGACCTTCAGATTGCAAGTCGAGCCTTACCGCTAGACTACGCCGGCCGTTTTGGACCTAATATTAAAATAAAACTATATTGGATTGTATTATGTGCTCGTATTATGATTATGTGCTATGGGATTGGGCGCGAAATTGAGTGATCTGGAAGTATGTTGCCTGTTGTATGCTGATGATGCGGTGCTGATTTCTAACAGTATGGAAGATCTACAGTCGCTTGTGTCTAGGATGAACGAAGTATGTATGAAAAATGAGTTAATGATGAATGTAAGTAAGTCTAAGGTGATGGTATTTGAAAGAGAGAGTACGAAAACAATTTGCAACATAGTTGTGAATGACGAATACTTGGAGCAGGTGGATGAGTTTGTATATTTGGGAAGTATGTTTACGAGAGATGGAAAGACTGATAGAGATATCGAAAGACGGGTAAATACTGGTAACTCCATTAATGGAGGACTGAACGCCGTTGGCGCCAACAAAAATCTGTCAAAAGAAGCGAAGCTAGCCGTCCATAATGGAGTGCTGGTACCTACCCTGATGTATGGCAGTGAGGCATGGAACTGGCAGAGAAAGGATGAAAGTAGACTGAATGCTGTAGAAATGAGATCCCTGAGACGTATGTGTGGTAAAACCATGTATGATCGTGTGAGAAATGTGGAGATCCGCAAAGTATGCAAGGCTGATGTAAGCGTTATGAGTAAGATTAAGAAAGGGACGCTCAGATGGTTTGGGCATGTAGAGCGAATGAATGAGGAAAGGAGTGTAAGGAGAATATATGACGCAAATGTGAATGATAGACGAAGTCGGGGACGCCCGAGGAAGACATGGCACGACCAAGTGAATCAGATACTTGAGTCGGGCGATGTCAAGAGTCAGAATAATAGAAGAGCATGTATGAGACGATGTATGAATGTGAACGAAGCAAGGAGTGTGTGCCAAGATCGAGTTGTTTGGCGGTCTGTCCTCTCTGCCTACCCCTGCGGGGAAACGGCGTGATGGTTAGTTAGTTAGTTTATGTGCTCCTCCGCAGAGATACAGCGGTAAGTTATTGGTCATCCCTTTTCCCTTCCATGCCATGTTCATTCCTACACATACAGCACCCAATTCCAGCAAACACCATTTCGTTTCGTTTCGTTAGTATTTACAGTCCACTACAAAGTGCATCTGAAGCTGTACAGAGATCTGCATTCTGTGTACATATGGATTTATTTGAAGTTTATTCAACGTATTTGTACGTTTTTTTATGTTTTAGAAAGAGAGAATACCAACATTTCTCTATGCCATTAAAAGTTTACCATGGACGCTCCCATGGATGGATTCATACATCCGTCACTCCTGGACACATTGATTCCAAGATTCCTACCCACCCCCATATATTTTTTCCTTTCCAGAACTTCATCTTCTTAAAAATACCCTCCTCACAGCATCCCCAAAGATGACATAGGAATAAGGGAAATATTTTCCACAGAGCCTCGTGTGTGGGATTAACATAAATACATATTTAAATAAAAGGGAAAAAAAGTGACATTAGCCTTTGTGATAATTCAACTTTTTTTTAATTCTTGTATAACTACTGGAGCGCTTTTTGCTGCAATACGGCACTATTTAAAATACCTCGGATTACTTTGCTGCCAATTTTGGCAAATTTTCCCTTATTTGTAAGTAATTAAGTAGAAGTTTACGATTTTATAATTTTTTTTTTTTATAATTCCTATGAATATGTGATAATCGTCAAAAGATAGATGAATTCATTGGCTATATAGAACTATAATCATTTTGTATGTCTCCATATTAAAATTCGGATTTACGACTTTTTTTAATGTGGGCGGAAAATATTCAAAATGATTACCGAAAATTTCGAGCAATCGCAGGAAAAAGTTTTAAATTACACTGTCGCTCCAGTGGATAAAGTGGTAAATACAGTAAAAAACTAAGGGTAAGCGATTTTGAAAGTTTTAACTGTGCTAGCGTCCAAATTTTTAATATTTTTTATTGCGTCTATCCGTAACTCAAAATCGGAAAGACTTTCATCTACAGTATTTTCATGTTGGGATGCTTTAAAAAATAGCGAATCCATTTTTAATTGAATATCATGCGGGATGCTTGAGAGGTTAATTAAATATTTTATCATGCGAATATTAGCTCTGACTAACAAATTCCCAGAAACTTTAAACCGGCACCTGAGAAGAGCAAAGCACTCTAACATTAGCTAACAGTTTGATAGTTCAGAGGGAGCAAGTTGAAGTAGTAGGCAGGGGCTCGATTCTCCAGTTGAGGCAGCTCGCAATCGCCGTCAAAAGTACATACATTGGTCGACTTGGTTATTCTCGAATTTCGACGAAGGTACATACTTAGACGCCAAACGTCAAAAGTCATTCCACTCGAACCATGAGTGGGTCGAACCAGTCGACACCGATAAAACTGTAAAAATTTAGGTCGTTTTCTAATTTATAATATAGTTTCCTAACCTAAAATCATTTCGCTCTCTTCGAAGGACAAGCATTGTGTACATAAACAAAGTTGTTTAAACTCCTCGGATTTCGAAAAAATATTTCAAACTCAAATTCCAAAATATTTCTGCTGTGCAATATAATTCATGTAAATAGAATATTTCGGAATATATCCGAAAACTAAAGGTTTTTGAAAGGTGATAAAATACGTTATAAGTTGAAATAAACTAATAATTTTTGAACTATAAAATTTTTGCATGCAAACATAAAAAGTTTTAAAAAAGCATCCCTTTACGTCTTTTCTAACTAAAATTACTGATAACAAAAAAATTTAAAACCACATACATATTTTTACCAGACAAATGTATTATAGACGTTATTTTTTTTTAAGTTTTCTTTATTCATTGAATTGTTTGTGACAAGAGTTTTAGGATTTTTCGACCACCATGCTAGGCACATGCCCGTGTTGTGGTGGTCGAATTGAAAAGTTAACCATGCTAGGCACATGCCCGTGTTGTTATTATAACCTCACTTTTTTGTCGTTCCGTGTAAAAATAATTAATAATTCCCAAAATTACGTTTTTTTTTTCAATTGCGACCCTAAACTTCGATTTCATAAAAGTGTACATTTTACTTCTGGTTAACTTTTTAATTTGAATTTAAGGCGTGAATATATAGCGAATATAAAGCCCTTTTTAACACCGTTCATATAATATTTTTAACTATGACGGTAAAAGAGACACAATGATATTTATGAGAACCTTTGTGGATGCAAAGAAAATGGCCTTAGGGTTTACGGTTTCATATAATAACTGAATTACTGGCGATATTAGCTGCAATACATAATGTAGAGCAAACTGAAGAAGATGCTTTGAGACCAACGAGAACGTTTCGCCGGACGGAAGAACACTTACATGAAAATTAACTTCGTAAATAAAGTATTGCGATGTCGCTTTGCATGTATTAGCAGTATTTAATTTCTTTTTCGCAATGGTTTCCAGCTGTTTTTGGTTTTCAATAACACACCCGCCAGCTAATTCGAAGAAAATTAAGTCATATTTTCATATTTATACCATAAAATCCTCAAAAACAAGAGAAATACTGATAATATTCACAGGGCTGCCAATATAATCATCTCGTCAACCATTCGGCATTGAACATTACGTAAAAATTAAGCATGTGACAAAGTTCGTCGAGACGATGAGTAATTTTTCGTTCGTAGATGGCGCGTAACGGGTTATTCTTGATCGTTATCAATCGTAGAATCGCAGCCTTGTGAGTCCTGTGACAAGTGACAAGGGGTCGTATTACACTATCCAACGCGTATCGAGTGCGAAGTGTTAAGTGCGATACTCGGAGTGATAAGTATTCAGAACTAAACGCTAAGAGAATTTACCTCCTACGAAAGTCATGTTTATTTATTGTTCGAAACGTCTTCAGAGTGTCAACAAATATGTATTACATTAATGAAATTGCCGATGGGATGTGCACAGATGTTAACACTCCAATTAAAAATGTTCAAAGCATGCGTAAATCAAGATTTAGTTTTTACTAGGAGAAGATGCTATTAATGAAATGACAAAAATAATAATAAATAAAATAAAACGTAATAAATAAAATAAAAAAAATTGTAAGTATATAGAACAGATGAAGAGAAAAAATAAAATAAATAATAATGAAGCAATTGCATTAGGTAGCGCGAGATGTTTATTATTTGATATAGTTTAGCGGCAGGGAAGGTGTGAGGGGGAGGGGAAAATTGCAAAGGAGACGTAGGAGCGGTAGGGCATAGCAGGGGGTAAATTTTGAAAATCTATGCTTCTCACATGGTTAGCACTATGTGCACACTCAATAGCTCTTCAATAATCAGAATTAAAACAAAAACACTGTTTTTCTTTTGTGGCAACGCTTGCCGGGTACTCATTAGTAAGAGATAAAAAAATGTTTATTATTTACATTCTGAACACTCGCGAAGATAATTTATACGTAGGTGTAGAAAATACTATCTACTGTTTTGTAAATATTATTTAATAGCACAATTCCTCTTTTATTGTTGTGCTGTCAAAAGATATAAGTTGTACACTATATAGCAAAGTATTGCAAGATTTGTATAACGTCTGGTTTACAAATCTTGCAGACTAAATCTTATCTTAAATATACAGGCCTAAATCTTATCTTATCAGGATTGACTAATTCTAATAAATATTCGTCATATAATAATAAAGGAAAACGCTTAGATAACTTAGCAGCCTTAGAAATAAATTAAAAAAAAACCTTAATAATTATGATTCAATTATCAAAAAACAAAAAAATTATCTTATTGACCTATCTTAGATTTGTTCCCTTTCAATATCCGTTCTCTTTCTTCCCTCCACTCTTCATTAATCCAAAGCCATGCTCCCACTCTTACCACAACTCTTAGTAATACATTGTACTCACCCACTGTTTTGTAAATGTTAATTTATCATATGTTTGCACTGAGGAAGGAACGGTCGTTCTGAAACCGGTCGGCGTTAGTAAAATATATAGGTGGTTCTAACAAATAAATATTGTTTCCATATTTGTTCCTTTATAGAGAAAACTTGGTGAAATGGGTGATTAAAAGTAATGAATAATTTCTATAAATTTCTGTCACATACACAATCTCCATTGCGCAGCCCTAGTTCTTGTATGCTCAATAGACCTTTAATTAATAGCAAAAGTATGAATGCCAAAATGTACAATAGCTTGTAACGCATCAATGAAACTAAGAAAAAAGCATATCTTTGGCTTTTAGCCGCTATTTTCAAAAAAAAATTTGTGCCTATATCCATTCATGGAAAAATGTTTTAGTTCTCATTTGTTCACTTTTCTGGCTATTGAACATTCAAATACTCGATGTCATGAATTTGTTCATTTCAAAAAAGTTCATAGATATTTGTTCAATATCCCGTCGCACGTTTATTGAAGCTTGAATGTGCAATATCCACTTTCAACCAATCAGAAATTGGCTGGTCCAGCCGAGCTGCAATGTTTTTTTGGTTATTTTCTAACTGTGCCTCGATCTGCATATTGTTCATCTAAAAATACATTTAATTGTCTATCTGCTTCCGAGTATTAAGTCACAAATGACTACACTAATCAATGAACCTTATACCAAGAGCTCAAATAGAAATGTAAATTTTAAAATTATGGCATATACACTATTTTCAACAAATGTTTATGTGTACTTTTTGAGCTTGCTAGAAACATACACGTGATCTATTTATATTTATTTAAATAAATAAAACTTTTTAAAAAACAATAACAACAAAATAAATCAAAACACCGAGAAAAAAGAGTAGGCATGCTAAAATAAAATTAACATTTTTCAAAACTGTTGAGTTTTTTAAAAAACATATTTCAAATTTTCCTTCATTTAAAATCAATTCAAAAAAATATAGGACGAAAATATTTAAGGGGGTATTCTAGTCTAGAAGCATGAATTGTGGGTGCTTTTTCAGGTGCAATAAAAAAAACAATAATATTTTTACCAGCCATTGCTTCAGTAAAATACATGTTAAACATTAAAGACTACAAAAAAAAATCAAACGACAAAATTCAAAATTCAAAAAGTTACAGGGTGTTGAAGTGCGGGGTCTCAAAAAATTGCGCGCCCCTGTTGACACGATTGCAACCCTCCTAGTAATCAGAAAAAAAAAACAAATTAATTCTTAATACAAACAAATGCGGCTACGGCCCGCACTACGGAAAAGTAAAAAAAAAAAATATTTCGCAAAATGGCGGCTGTTTGAATTAAAAAATAATTTTTTTTACCAGTTTTTGGAAAATCCAGATTTTTTTAAAATAGTAAAAATTGAAATTTTGTTGTAATTTTAGTTCGCGCGATAGAGTAATGCTTAGAAAAGGCTCACACCAAATTTCAAGTAAATTGGTTTAGTAGAACTTGAGATATCGTGTCAACCGTTTCGAAAAAAGTAGTTTTGAGAAAAATGCATTTAAAATTTTGTTGTATTTAGATTCTGGTTAGATTTCGTCTAAACCTCGACATTAAAACGGTTATAACTTTTAAAATAATGCGTATTTCGAAAAATCCTTTTAAGGAGATATTTATTAAATTAGAAAACTGCCTTAAGTGATTTTTATTTTCTAGCCAGTGTCAATTGTATTTTTGAATTATTTTTTTCAAATTTGATATTAATAACAAGAAACAACGAGTATTTTTTTTTTACAGTTAATACCGCACAAGAGTTCCAACTGCTCCCGTCTGGAGCCAGTGAGACTATGGCATCCCCAATCGGGGTATGTTGTGAGGCTGAAGGTAGTTGGGAGGGGAAGGAGATAGGGAAGAGGAAGGTGGGGAAGTACCTGGCTATTCAGATCTGGTCACCAAACACGACTAAAGCCATTTCAAGCAACGTTTCAATTCTAAATGGTGGTCTTACACCAGGGCGATACTGATAGAATCTTCCACTCTGGAACGTGCCGCAAATATACTATTTATTTTATTTATTTTTTTTTTACATGAAATACCGCACAAGAGTCCCAACTGCTCCCGTCTGGAGCCAGTGAGACTATGGCATCCCCAATTGGGGTATGTTGTGAGGCTGAAGGTAGTGGGGGGGGGGGGAAGGAGATAGGGAAGAGGAAGGTGGGGAAGTACCTGGCTATTCAGATCTGGTCACTAAACACGGCTAAAGCCATTTCAAGCAACGTTTCAATTCTGAATGGTGGTCTTACACCAGGGCGATACTATTAGTATCTTCCACTCTGAAATAAATTGTGAAATAACACAAATTAATCAAATAAAATTTATTTGCGCACGCCGGGTTCGAACCCAAGACCTTCGGATTGTGAGTCGAGAGTCTTGTCTCGGGACCACGGAGGCCGTCAAAGAGTATCTACATAACACAATAATAATGATAATAAAAAAATTACTAAAAGGCCTCCGCTCATAGAGAAACTGATAGAAACCAGTTCTCAACGCAATTGTAATCAACTTCCTTGAGAAAAACGATATTTTTGTGATCTGACATGTCAAAACTTGACAGTTCGTGAGCCGCTACCATGGCAACCTGTCAACAATGCAACTGAAAAACCAGCGTTGCTAGTGGCCGCGGCAGAGGAGTTGATGATGTTGATATTGGAAATTAGCCAAAACTTTATTCACGTTTGTCCATAGAAGATATCAGGCAAGTAATGTTGTAGGGGGGCAATATACGAAAACTGATCAGGGCAGGGATGAAATTTTTATTTGAATTATTTATAGGGCAACTAAAAAAATGTGATTGACGTCCTTTTTATCAAGACGACATTCACACATGGCAGAATTCTTAACATAAATTTTTGCCAGGTGAACATTGTGGCAGTGATGCCTTATCAGCTTGCCGCAAATGGAGGATGTGGAGAATTTATTCAGAGAGTCTGGAAAACTACGATTTAGTGATTTAAATATTAATAAAAAAAATATTTTAATAAACGAAATATTTTGTAGATAGGTACCTACACCTTAGATGTCATCTACCTATCAGACACGGTCTGCCCTTACTAACTGTGGATGCGGCGCTTCCCTTCTTTTCTAGGCGTATAATAAAAAATATAACAATAATTGTTTTATATTTAACCCGCATTAAAAAATACTTATTTTTTTCTGGCCGTGAACAACAAAACGTGACGCGCGGACCGGGCTGAAATACATATATAATACCATTCTCGAGGCACGTGTGAGTCGTGTGTTGAATGTCGCGTAAACGCACCAATACCAGCAACAGCGAATTCTCTGCTTCATTCCGTATCCGCGATGTTAGAAAAAGTTTGATTTTCGCGCATGCGTTTTTAGTTCTGCCTGCCGAGATTTGTCTGAAGACGGATACGCATTCCATGGGAGCATACAACGCGCAGAAAACGACTTTAATGCGCGTAGGCAAACGCGCAAACGCGCAACGCCAAACGCGCGCTCAACATTTGTACACGGTTGACATTAGTCACATGAGAACGGGTCGTTTCTACGACTCGTTCTTGAGTTCAACAGCTCGGCTGTGGAACGATTTGCCGGCCTCTGTGTTTCCTCCTTCCTACAATATGGGTCTCTTCAAGACCCATGTTCACTCCTTCCTCTCCTCAAAAACACCCTCCACACAGCATCCTCAAAGATGACATAGGCCCTGAGGGAAATTATTTTTTCCTCAGGGCCTCCTGTGTGGAGTTAATGTAAAAAAAAAAAAAAGGCATAGTTCACAGAATAGCATAACCCAAAGGCGTGGATTTAATTCGGTACGTTTGGCAGTTTGGCTTGAATAACTGAAGCCGATTCATACGTTGAATATCTTTTGAACTCGATGATTGATATAACCAAGCCATCGAGATATTTTTAAGAAATATACAAAAGTACAATGAAGATGAAATAAAACACGTGTAAGATAGTTACCAGGAACATAAAATTATTATGAACCGAATAACACCAATATTTTATTTTTGTTCAGAACTTTTATTAAAATGGAAAAAGTTTTTCAATATTATAGGCCGTGTCCCAAAAATAATAAAAAAGGTCAAGGCTTTGAGAATAAAAATAATAAACACATATTCCGGTAATAAAAGCCTATGCAAAAGCCTTCAACATTTCTTAAACCTGTTTTTTTCAAATAGCCTAGAGAAGACCGAAGGGAGGTCTGGGGGTAGTTTTGGGTAATTTATTGGACGAGTGTTTCTCACCCTTCGCGATAAAGCAGACATTTAAGGATATACTCACCCTCCCCTTCCCCCTCCTCTCCTGTGCCGAGGACGGAGTATTTTATTACAGCGGCCGAGGGTCTCACAAGCTGATCTGTTTTATTAACACACATTTCCAGGAAAATATTACCTAAGTCATTCTCCCTTCTCTCTCCCTCTCTCCCTACTCCTTACTCGTATATCGGAGAGGGAATGTTTTACTGGCCGCTGCTGTGACGTGAAATATATTGGATTATCAGATGAGCTATAGCGAAATTTCTTTTAGACTTCCTCAGACTTCACTACTTACTACTACAAGAACACTACATAATTTTTGAACGGTCAAAACAAAACAATCCCAACTGTATGGAGCCAGTGAGACTATGGCATCCCCATTGGGGTATATTGTGTGGCAAAGACTAGTGGAGAGCGGAAGGAGAAGGGGCAGAGGAAAGTGGTCAAGTACCTGGCTATTCAATTTTCATTCAACCCAGAAGGTCTAGTACAATGAAATCGATCGATAGGCGTAACTTCCGACGATTTTTCATCGATATCTCGAGCACGGTTGCATTGTTGACGGTCGAACCGATTTTTCATTCCTAAACGTCAAACTGCTACGAAAAATTAAAAAGAATAATAATAAGTTGGCAATTTCCAATTCAAATACTAACTTTAATTTATATTTACACTTTGCTTGTGCTTTTTGACACTAACCAAGAGTCAATTTAGTTATTAAGGTCTTTAGAATATTTGAATCACTTTCATTTCTCAAAGATCGAAGGAATTCATTGATAGCGTCTTAGATGAATTAATAAAGTCTACGGATTGCGTATACGATTTATTTTAATTCTAATCGATAGTTCACTCCCATTCGTTAATATGCCAGTTATTTTGGATGATGGACGTGGAGATCGCACTAAAATTAACGGCATTTGTCAACTCACTGTAGAATCATACGTTGACGAATTTAGTCAATTCGTCAACGACATTCGACAAATTCTCCTGTATGGAATACAAATATTTATAATTTACATATTTAAATATTTATAGTTTTGTTTATTTACAAACATATCGCTATCTTCTTTATAAAGTATACACAATAGGTAGTTAATACTACTACAGATAATTTTTAAAAAATTAAGCTCGGTCCAATTGAAACACACTTGATAAATAGTTCTTCTACAGATGTTAAGATCATCATCATCATCTTCTTCCCCTTATCCTATTGGAATCGAGGATCCACTGCATCGACAAGGCGTCTCGATTCGTCCCTGTCTTGCGCTGATTGTGCGGCCTCCGTGCATAGCAATCCCCATCCTCTCCTCACACAGTTTCTGGAGTAACATCATGCAATGAATAACAGAAATGAAATGAATGAAGGAATTCATAACATTACGCAATGAATAACTAAAAATGAATTGATTGAAGGAATTTTGTAACATTATGCAATGAATAACTAGAAATGAAATGAATGAAGGAAATTATTAACTTTATGCAATGAATAACTAGAAATGAAATGAATGAAGGATTTTTTTTTTACATTATACTAGAAATGAAATGAACGAAGGGAATTTGTAACATTATGCAATGAATAACTATAAATTAAATGAATGAAGGAAATTTTTATCATTATGCAATGAATAACTAGAAATGAAATGAATGAAAGATTTTTTTACATAATGTAACAAATATCTAGAAATGAAATGAATGAAATAAATAGAAATTAAATAAATGCAGGAAATTCGTAACATTATGCAATGCATACGTAAAAATATTTGCATTTTAGCCGTAATTAGTCTCAGTCTCACATTTCGTCTTCATTGAATGCGATACCGTTTTATTAGATTAATTACGGCTGTATGTAAGTTTTCTAGAAGCTGGTCATATGCATTATAAAGTAAACATAACTCACACTTCGGGAGATTAACATTCTTGAATGTTGTCCAGGAAGTTTGGCCTAGAAGAAAAGTTTAGGAAACTCACTTCAAAAGTAATTATTTAACGCCTATGTTCAAGTATGTCAAAGCACAGCGCTGTAATGTTCCTCGCTACCAGTAACCAGGCACAGACCGCCTAGAGCTTAGGGCCGAGATGTGAGAGGTAAACTATTAATAATTGAAAGTTAATTGTATTCAATTGTCTGTTTTCCATTAAATAATATGTTCTCATTAATTATATGCAAAAATTCTACCGATATTTTTTTCCGGATTTCATAGGTTGCAATATTTACATAATATATATATATATATATATATATATATATATATATATATATATATAATAATAATAATAATAAGTTTTATTCCAGGATGTGGGGAGGATAGTGCAATCCCGCACGTCCCATATGATTGTACATATTTATATAATATATTTTATAACATTTTAAAACAACAGATTTTTTTTTTTTAACATAGAACAGGAAAAAAAAAACAAAATAAAAAAAAAAATATTTATATATATAAAAATTAAATATAAAAAAATAAATAACTAATCAATTCTATTCTTCAAGCTCGGGCCCAGCGCTCACTCAGGAGTGGGGTTTGGTGCTGAAACGCTGCGGTCACCGCTGCATTGTCGGAAGCCATTAGCCGCATCCTGGCTCCAGTGACCCGATGTCTCTTTAGACCGGCGAATCCGTGCAGTCCTAGTTCAGTGAACATTGTCGATGCACTGCTATATCTTCTGAATCCAAATATAATTCTACATGCATCATTATATTGGATCCGGAGTCGTTCCATCGAGGTGGTTCGGTAGTTACACCAAGTTTCGCATGTATATAGATTAGTGCAAAATGCATTGAACAATGTTTTTTTTACATGGTTACTGCATATATATATATATATATATATATATATATATATATATTTTACATTAGCTCTGTACAGAAGGCCACAAGAAGAAAAAATCCCTCGAAGTCTATCTTATGCCACGTGGAGTCTCTCCAGATCTGGTCCGCAACACAGAGCCGCCCTCAAGACCTAGACAAAACTCACCCCATGAACCAATTCACCCATGCTTAGTCACCAAAAGTAGCGAACCACTTTAGGTGACTTACGGCAACGGTTCCCAGGACGGCGGTACCCGTATCCACCTCCCAAATTAAAAAGTTTACTTAAATTACTAAAGCTCTTGTAACACAAGAATATTTCCAAAAAAAATGTATAAATCATATTTTTCTATAAATCTCTCAGATTATGTCTGCCTTTTCAAAACATAAATTAGGCTATTAACTTCATATCATGAAATATAATTTATAAAGTAAATACCTACCCATATAATCCATTGAATGTCGAATACCTCTATAAGATACTCCTTTGGGAAAACCTCCGGCATTTTCCTAAATAAAAGTTCCCAAATTCCGGCAAAAACGGCCTTACAAATGCCGCCCACTTCTCTGAAGGTAATAACGCGATATTTTCTTGTATTTTCTCTGTTGTTTTATTTTCCCTGGTCTTACAATTATATTGAGGTTTTAGGAAGTGATTTTGTAGATACTCTGACAATGATGGAGTAAAATTCGTGGAAATAAGTGTATAAAAATATATAAACATCCTTATTAGGTACTAGAGTTTTTGGAGCGTTGTGTTGTGGTTTTATTTCAGCTTAGAAAATAATCTTAAACCGTTGTCTTGAAAGAAAAATCGAGGAAAAGAATAACGGGAGAAACACCGATACATACTTGAATGGTTTTGTAAATTTGATATTCTCTTAACATTACGTATTTTTGAAAATTTATTGAAAAATGTAACATGATTTTTCTAACATTTCTTCTTCTCAACCGAAAATATGGAAACAGAAAAATTAGAAAAGGATATTTGCACTGGGCTCCGGGACTGATTAGAAAAGGATATTTGCACTGGGAAGCTCTGGGACTCGAACCCAGAAAAATATGCGTTAAGAAAATGAAAATGATGTGGGTGATTTTTAGTTGAACAATACAGTTAAAAATGACCGAATCAATCGAAACCTTGGCGCAGTGGTTAGCGCATTTGCCCGGAAAGCGAAAAGTTCTAGGTTCGAGTTTTCTCTAATATCTTTTTCTGATGTTTCTGTTTCCAGATTGAGTTTCACTAATATTGTCTCCATTTAATTAAAATAATTTAATAAATTTAATTACCATTTGAGGTTCTACTCATAAAGTAAAAAATAAATAAATGAATTAATGCTCCTTATAACTACCGTTTATTATTTCCACTAGCGGAATATTATTTAACACTGTTGAACGAGATGACCTGAAAATTTTAGTGAATGCTTAAATGAGTAGGAGCAACTCATTGTTATAAAATTGATATTTAAGTATTTGATTACGTTTATCACTTTCTGTATGCGACTTAACTGTAATCTTATCAATACTTAAATAAAGCATATTATAGTAGCAGCATTTAGTTAGTGTTGGCGGAGAGTTTCACCGGCGCCGTGGCTTAGTTGGTTAAAGCGCCTGTCTAGTAAACAGGAGATCACGAGTTCGAATCTCGTCGGGGCCTTGTGATAACATTCATCACATATTTTTTAATCGCTTAAGTAAAAAAAAAAAAACTAAATAAATCCCACGTTTTACATACTAATTATTTTTAGTTTAGTTAATTTTTTAAATTTCATCAAAAAAATTTCTCAATTTCTTATGTTCATGTGATTTTCTAGCCTTTCATTTTCGTTTTTTGTTCATTTGACCAAGGACTAGTGCACTACAAATTTTCCATACAAAAACGTAAAATGTCCTGACATCTCAGAAAATCTATTTGTCCCAATTCTTTTTTTTCGTACCACTATAAAGAGGTGTGAGGTGTGTCTGTGAAGGCACTGCAATATATATTTTTAGTGTATGCGATATTATTAAATGTATTACTCTTGTAGTATTGTAGTCCTAAACCGTACAAATTCATAGTGACGTAATTACACGAATCACTTGGGAGGGGATTCCGCGTGGAGGTGTTAGGGGTAGGTGAGGGGCGTGGGAGAAGGGTGGAGGGAGCGAAGGGATATTTTTTATTACTTATTATGTGAATGCCTATAAAATAAACTCATTCTGACATCGTGTCCAACCCAACTTTACTAACGACTCCTGAACACGAGCAACCGTAGTGTCGCTTCACCTTCACCTTCACCTTCATATACAGTAATGGATTTTGCACGCAACTGTTGCTTGCAACTAAAGTTGCTCGTGTGCGCCTGGATTAAGGGGAACATAATGCGCGGCCCATTTTGGCCAGTTTCATACAAATCTTAAATTTGGATTTGTGATCAAAATACCCAACTAAACTGAAAAATATTTTTTGTAATCAAAAGGTGTATCAAATATCTAGTATGGATGTGAGCTACTTTATTTATTTTTGCTTTAAATTATAAGATATAAGCCATTTAAAATTTTTGTATTTTGATTTTAGAGGCAACTTGGGCAATTATTTGTGAGTAAATGAAAAACATTAAAAAAATAATTTCACTTTGTTTATTTTACAAATACAATGAAAAATAAAATGAAAATAAAACAACGTTAAAAATACTTTTTTTGGGTAGTAATTTTAATGTATAAACGACAAATTTTTGTTCCGCCGTAAATAGATAATTTGTTTTTTAAATTTACACCTATCGAAATGATTTTTTTTTTATTAATTTTTATTTTTTATTTTATTATATTTCTATGATAAATATAGTTAAGTTATTTTATTATTGTTTTCTATTTACTCACAAATAATTGCGCAAGTTGCCTCTAAAATCACGAAACACTAAAATATTTAATGGACTATATCTTATAATTTAAAACAAAAATAAATAAAATGGCTCACATCTCACTAGATATTTGATTTATCTTTTGATTACAAAAATAATTTTTCAGTTTGGTTGGGTATTTTGATCTCAAATCCAAATTTAAGATTTGTATGAAACAGGCCGAAAAGGGCCGCGCAAACGTTCCACTTAAGTAATTACAGGGAAGCTATTTAGACAAGACTCCGGTATTCTTTGATTAAATTATTCAACTTTTCGACTTGCTTTGGCAGAGCAGATCAATTAACTTAACGAAATAATATGTTTTCGCCCGTTGCAGTGACTATGATATATTGATAATAAGCAGTATTTGTTTGTTTACAGATGTGGGGTGGTGGCCAGTTCTGGCCAATAAGATAGAGGTGGGGCTGCAGGAGCTGGGTGTCGCGCCCCGACACCTCTACTGGGAGAACCAGGCTCTGCGCGGCCTGCACAGCGCGCACGCCAGAGGTAACTTTTAATTGACCGCACCAATCGCAATCACACAATACCAATCACAATCACACAACACCACACCGGCCACGCCGACCACACCAATCACACCAGCGAACCCAAACCAAATACACCGACCATACCGATCATATCAACCACACCAATCACATCAGCGAACCCACACCAAACACACAGACCACACCAAATACACAGACCACACCAAACACAAAGACCACACCAATCACACTGAGTACACTGACCACACCGAACACACTGACCACACCGACCATACCAACCACACCGATCACACCGACCACATCTACTTATTGCATTTTTATATCCATATTACCGATATGAATTGAGAAGCGTTTTCACAAAGACAAAATCTACAGATTTAAAAAAATCACAAAGCGAAATATATATACATTTTACATAAATATTTTTCGCTCTATGAAAATACCCATTATTATACGAAATCACAATCTGTATTAGCCATTTTGTAGACGTAGAGAATAAGATTAAAAAAAAAACCTCTAATATTTTTAACATTTAAGTTAACCGGGGGAGATATTTTTCTTTGTGAAAACGCTCTTTAAATATTGTTTCTTTTCATGAAAAATTCGTTGAAAAATGTCAAAATTCCGCTAAAATTCACACTTTAGCTACAATTCGAATCATTTTTAGGTTATATTAGCATTTTATGTAAATTCTTCCTAATTGAGAACACTGCAGAATGTAATGTTCCGAAAAAAGAATTCAGGTTTGAACCGTTTGCATTGAAAGTTTATAAAAGTAAAATAAGACCCGGGAAACAAAGAGAAAGGGTGGATGAAGGGGTTGCCAATAAATAATTGCACTCCTGCTGCAATGCAAATATTCAGGAAATTGGAATCGCTACAATGTCAAAACAAAATATACATAAATCCTCATAAATACAGACAATGTAAATGTGTAAGCTGACGTGATCATTCGAGCCCAGATTGTGGCATCAATATCACCACTAAGTTTCATTGCTTAGGGCCAATCTGAGGGCTTTACTCGTGATAAAGGGTCTGCGGAACCCTTCTGAGCCCAAGTCAATATTATGTTGGTCCCCCGTTCAAACACAAACCCCTAATCAAGGCTCGCGTATGTAAATATACTCGGCCGCCCGCCAATCCAGAACCCACCACGATGCCTAGTGCACTGGTGCGGTGTTTGGGAATTCTTGAAGGAAGAGTTATACTTGCTATGTTCTTATTTTTTCTCAATCTCATTTATTAACAGAACTCGGAGGAATGACTGCGCGATCTTTTTCATACCAAACTTAATTTTGAATTTGAGGACAAAATACCCAACTAAACTGATTAAGTTTTAAAAAGTCAAAACGTCAATTTTGGAGGCGGGAACGGGTACCGCTGGGAACCTTTATTTGATAACCAACACCTCGGCCGTAGGTCTCCCCAAGTGTTTCGCTACGTTTGGTGATTTAGCAGGGGTGCCCGAGTTCATGGAGAGACGTTTGTCTAGGTCTTGGAGGCGGATGACCAGGACGCACTGAAACCCAGATTCCTACCCAACCCTTTAAGCCCTTTCCTTTCCAGAACTCTCCTCTCCTCCTTTTCCTTAAAAAAAAAACCTCCACACAGCATCCCCAGTAGGCCTTGAGAAAAATTATTTTCTTCAGGGCCTCATTAAAAAAAAAAACGTATAGGTTTATGCCGCGGTTACGGCACAAAAAAAGCAATAAGCGTGGGTTCCTTATCGCAATAATGTTGCAGATCTTTTTTACACACTGAAAAATGGTGTCTTCCAAATCCTAAGTATCTCTAAAATGTAGTGCTCGCGACTTTGAGTGGGAAAAAAGTAACTGACGTTGTCATGTCTGGTGCCATGTTCTTTGGCATTTTAGCCGTGAGCGAATAAAATCACGGCCATCCGGGAGTGATTTATATTGTCCAAGTAATAATCACTTTCCCCGCCCTTCTGGGAACATTTTTGATATACTCTGGAGCCGAGCTTTCTTTAAATCCAGATGATGCCCCAAAAGGTTATCTCACTGCTAGGATGGTTACCTTACAGCCCTCTAAAAACAACCGCTTTTTCACGTGAGTCCTCTCTCCTTATCACCTGACGGGTAATCACGTAAGGAGGTACCCCAGGCCTCCGCAGGCTTCCGCCATTCGGACATCCGAGTCATAAATTACTTAGCTAGATTTAGTTGTTATTGGGGTTCTCAGTGTTTACCATGTAAAAGTGACGAAATTCTTCAACTCACAATATATGCCTTTTTTTGGAACCTTGTATAATTTGGCAGATATTAAGAGCTATTAACCAGCGGCCGAGAATTCAAGTTTCGTCGAAATATGGTCTCGCGATCATATCCTTGGAACTTTACAGGGCGTTACCGATGAGAAAGATTAATTATTGTCACATATTCTATAACTCAAAATCAATTTTATTTCATTCAAAATTTCACTCAAACGCGTTAATGAAAATATTAAAATTAAGTATAATTTGGTATTATTCTTTTATCGCAAGTATTTATAATTTTTCAATAATGTTTGACCAAAACAAGTGCGTAAAAATATCTGAAATACATTAGTTTGTAATACCGTAAAAAATAGACAAACTGGAGTATTTTCGTCGCAAAACACGTGCGCGGATTTTTTAAATGATTTTATTTGAACCAAAATAAAAATTCTGAAAAGTAGGTTGCCTACATAATGTAAAGATTTATTTCACCATTGATAAACTTTTATGAAAATCTGACAAAGCTGCCAACGACCTACGGCAAAACCTTATTACATTACAAAATAAACATATTTTTTCAAAATTTAAAACATAACTTTTCTAGATAAAATAAAAATAATCTTTCAAAATCAATTTTTTTGTAGAAAAGAGTCAATACGTCTAGAATTTGATTTAAAAATGACTTATTTCGGGTTTTCTGGTTATTCCTTCTTAATCTTTCCCCAGGAGTGTCATGTCAGGAGTGGCCTTGAAGGTGGGATCCTACCTATGAGAGAAGCATATCCTGGCTTTGAAGCCCGGATTATAGCGAAACTGCTATATAAACAGACAACTTACTAATTATATACTTTTATATCATTATCTATATTAACGATTAAACTAACCTTACCATTAAAGGAAACATAATCAGTTTTGCTGATGATACTGTTTTATTATTTCAAGAATAAAATTGGACGGATACATTTAATGCGGCTCAACAAGGCCTTAGTGCACTTCAAAATTGGCTTAAAATCTACTCGCTTACCCTTAATATAAGCAAAACTAAATATATAACATTCTCAGCGAACTCAAGGAGCCAACCAATAAAATCACTAAAACTAAAATTACACGAATGCCTTGGAAATAATATACAATGTTACTGCCCCGTCATCGAAAAAATACAAAATATAAAATATCTCGGAGTAATAATTGATGAAAATCTTAGATGGGACCTACACATCAAAGGAATTACCGAAAAACTCACAAGCCTCTTATTTCTTTAAGAATCTAAGAAGCGTGGTCAATAAAAAGGAAATGAGAAAGGTCTTACGCGTTGTATCATTCTCGAATTGAATATGGAATCATAGGATGGGGCTCTGCTACACATAAGTACATACACAACCTGAATACGATTCAAAAAGGAATCATAAAGACCTTATTGAAAGCACCCATTAGAACGCCTTCAATTGAAATTTTCAATAGCTTTGACGTACCAAATGTGCAATAAGTATATGCCAAAAATATATTATTAAAGCATTTCAAAAATACTGAATCCTATACTAGACCGTGTACGCACAACACTAGTTCGAATAAAAATGATATAAAAAACATTCCAAGTTACAAAACCACATTCGGACAAAGAAACTACACATACTTTGCAACAAAACTTCATAACATCCTTCCCCAAGACATAAAACTAATAAAAAAAATTAATGTATACAAATCAAGAATAAAAATATGGCTGAAAGAGATAAATGAAAAAACTCTAATGGAGACACTAAAAACGACATAGAAGACAAATGAAATATATTTAAATAATTTTAGTCCGTCTCGGCACAGGACCCCCTAGTGAGGAGGACTAAGAAATACAATATTTAACATTAAATTCATCATTATATTTTGTATGTACAATTATTTTATATAGTCGCTAATAAAAAAAAATTCATACTACCCCTATAATAATAAATTCGCTCAGCGTTAATCTAACACAGCACACTAGATGGCGCCACTCGTTGGTTATTATCCCTCACATAACAAATATTATTTTTTTTAAGAGCAGCTTAAAGTATTTAAGGAAAGTATGTTACATTAAATCCGTAGAAATTCGGAATGCGGTGTCTTAAAATGCTGAAAGTCCCCAGAAGGTTCCATAATTCGCATCGGCTAACACTGTTCATATACGACAATAACAACCCTTACTGTACTTGTTCATACCGCATTTAATATCTTTTTAATAGGGGTTTAAAGTTACCGTGGTCAACGCAAGACTTAAAAAGTTATAAAATTCGTTATGACAACACAAAATAAACACGAACGATAATAATTGAAGCACAGATTTTGCATAATATCATTTAACCCTTTCAGACCATGTGTATTTTGAACACATTTTTTAAAATAAGATAAAAAACATTTCAGAATTTTTCCTCACTAAATAAAAACTAGCGAATAATAAACTGTCTTTTTTCGTTTTCAAATTGCTTTGGGCGGGCTTTGAACGTTATTTTTTATATTGAAATTTTGCTTCTAGTTCAGGTGGTAGCTATTTTTGAATACTTCTATCTGAATTCCAGTTTTTTTGTTTGACCCTCGTCAGACATCTTGGAAGTGGAAATTAACCCACTTTCTGACATCCGATCAAAGTGAAACTCGACAGAAAGACTTAGAAAATGCATTGTTTTAACGTTTGGTGGCAATCATGCACAAACAGGGATGTATACACATTTTCTGAAACTAAAATAAATAAAAGCATTTAATATACGAAATAAAGTCGTTTTTGTATATATTTTTGGGGCGTTATGCCGTGTTGCGCAACCTCCTTCTTTAGCCAACGTTTCGGACAGCGTTACAGTGTCAACCACCAGGGCAGATGACACTGTAACGCTGTCCGAAACCTTGGCTAAAGAAGGAGGTAGCGCAACACGGCATAACACCCCAAAAATAAATAATTTTTTTTTTTTTTTAATTTGAAAACTGTAGATGTATCGTAGGAAAACGAAGCTTTGTTTTTTAAATATGATTTTTTTTATATTTCGAAATGTGATTTTTGTTTTAATCTTGACCGATTTTTTTTCCAAATTTTTTTATTGTAAGTTTTGAATGTATTTTTAAAATGTCGAGTTTCTTAGATTTAAAAGTGTTATATTTTTTGGTATAGGAAGTGTGGACGATTTGTCATTTTATGTGAAACAAACCCTCTGTGATCTAATGTTCTTTCAAATGATAACATAGCATCAAATATGTTCTATCACTGCCAGTTTTAATTCAGGTCTGAAAGGGTTAACGGCGAAACAGCCATCAAAAATTCGTTATATTTTATGCTTTTTATTATTTTCACAATAGTGTCACTTCTGTTACGCCAATGGGTAAGTCCAGAATGAGCCATCCATCGCAAAGAGCCGGTCCCAATTAGCAAAGAGTTAATTAAGAATGTGTGAAATCAATTTCTGTTACTACAAAGCCTCGATGACATTGAGCGAGTTTATAAGCTACTATCTGGGAAATTCACTATCTGTTAGTGAACTCGCCCAGTGTCATCGTATTACTTGCTAAGTAGCAAATTGTGGACAATCTACGAAAAAGGTTGAAAGGTGGTCAACTTTCCTCGCTACTCGCTCAAGATGGCGGCCTACCAACAGTTGATTTCGTAAACGTCAGAATTAGTTCGCACGGGAGCAGTAATTCTCGCTACTGGCTACGCTCGTGTGGCGCTAGCTGCGAGCTCAAGTTTTTTACAAAATGTCCACCGAATTGGTTCGCGCGAGAGTCGTTTTTTTAGCTGCTACTGTCGCTACTCAGTGAGTAGACAGTTTTGTGTGTAATGATGACAATCTGACTCGCCGATTCACCCGTTTTTATACTTACCGGCTAGTAGCTTGTAAACTCGCTCTATTCAATCGAGGCTTAAAGGTGTGTTCGGACCTTTCCATCGGAGATTAGGGCTTTTGTCGCCAATCGGTTGTCTTTAATGGATTATTTTATCATCGGTTCCACACATCAGGACACAGGAGGCCCTGGGAGAAAAAATTCCCTCAGAGACTGTCATCTTTGGGATGCTGTATGGTGGGCTTTTTTTAGGGAAAGGAAGGAGATGAAGTTCTAGGAAGGAAAAATATATGAGGGGCTAGGAAACTAGGGATCAATGTTACTTGATGCATGAAACCATCCTTCCCGCCACGATGCAAGGCGATATGCAGAGAGAGTCCGGCTGGAGAGGTCTAGTTCTTAGGTCTCCTTTAACTTATCTCTCCCGATTTGGCCCACCACGCAGCAGGTGGGAAGACTCATTGGCCGCTAAGTCCGCTCGCTTCGGATAAGCTTTTCTGTGCACTAAGCCTGTAAGCATTAAAGTCGTTTTCTGTGCGTTGGATGCTTCTATGGAATCCGTATTCGGTCTTACTTCAACCATCGCAGGCTTGACTAAAAGCGCATGCGCAGATATCAAAAATATCACACTAGTTTTTGCTTCGTGGACGCGGAATGAACGGAGCATCCACTGTTTTACTGGTGTTGGTGAGTTTACGCAACGTGCGAGCATTGAGAATATATACATTTTATATATGTATTTCGACCTGCTTCGTGTGTCGTGTAGATGTTAGTCTCTGAGATTGGGACTGTGACGGTGGCGTTGTCGTTATTGCAATAAGTCCAAGGCTTTTTAATTCCGAATAAATACATAATAATTTATTTATTTTAAGCCTAGAAAAGAAGGGAAGCGCAGCATCGGTTTTTTCGGTTATTAGTACAATTAATTTGTTTAAATAGCTTTATTGTGATTTTTTTCCTAGATTGTCATAAATAACCACTCCAAAACTTGTGATGTACGAGCCTGGAACACGGCGGGAATTCGCCCTCTATAATATTTGCTCAGCACGCATACATTATACACAAGATAATATTGTTGTGAACTGTATTGTGGGTTAATCGGGTTGATTGTGTTTGTAAGTTGATACGTACCCAACACAAACAGAGCTGCGGATGCTGGGTTTGTTGATCAAGTCTTGTTACTAAGATTGAATTGGATGTCTGTTATTCATAGCTAATTGCTCATTTAATTGTTTCGAGCATCATTATACGATTTGAGAAATTGAGTTACGTGAAACTGGCAAAGGAAAGATTTGTTTTGATTAATTTAACCATATTCGATTTGTAAGTGTCATAAATCAAAATTAGACAAAATAATTTCGCAGGAGGCCCTGAAAAAATAATATCCTTTAGATTCCATGCCATCTTTAGGGATGCTGTGAGGAGAGTATTTTTAAGGAAAGGATCGAGAGGATGTTCTGTGATGTAAAAAATTATGATAGGTGGTAGGAATCTAGTCCGTCGGGCTGATTTGTCTCACAGGAATCGTTGTGTCTCCTTTACCACCATATATGCTTAGAAACAGTGTTAGAGAGAAAATACCACGTTTTATATTCATTTATAAAAATAAACCACAAAACAAGTAAAATGAAGACCTTTACGAAACCAAAGATTCCGATCGCAATTTAATAAAAAAAATTAGGAAATTTTTACATGGAAAGACAAAAAAAAGAGGTGGATGACAACGTTCACAATACATTTGTCTAATAAAATATGTATGTGTTTAAATTTTTTTTAGTTATTTGTAATTGTAGTGTAGGTCAACCCAAGTGTTTCGCTACGTTCGGTGGTTTAGCAGGGGTGCCCGGGTTTATGGGGTGAGGTTTGTCTGGGTCTTGGAGGCGGATAACCAGGGCACGCTGAACCCCGAACCCCAAATTGCTACCCACCCATTAAACCCTTTTCCTTCCCAGAACTCTCCTCTCCCTCCGTTCCTTAAAAAAAACCTTCCACACAGCAACCCAAAGATGACATAGGCCCTGAGGGAAATTATTTTCCTCAGGGCCTCCTGTGTGGAGTTCACGTAAATTAAAAAAAAGGGGAGCCATTTTTAAAACTTTTTTTTTTTGGCTTCTATACAAAATTTTTATATTTCAAAAATTATGTGTTTATTTTGATTTACAAAATTGTAAAGCCTATTATAACACCTTTAAAAAACAGTTTTTAGTTTTCGGATATCTTCAGAAGCCGTTCATCCCGATTCAGGATTGCCCTATTTAAATGAGCCGATTATTTTATGCTTTATTATTATACAAGTTCGTGAATAAATAAATAAACGAATTAAATCATTGGTTTTATAACGCAGCGTAATAAAGCATTTAAATCAAGCCTAAATCATTTGGTGGAAAACACGACCCATCAGGGAAAACTACATCGAAATGCTCTTAACCGATTCTAAAAAAGTCCTCGACTCTGAAAAGCTTTAGCCCAATTCCGTTAAACTTTGTGAAAAATTCAATCAAAGAGCCTCGAATTTCGTTGGCCACTTCAAATTGACGTTATTTTCGTTTTGCGACAGCGCTGCGCCCTCCTCCCTCACAGGCGGCTCACTACTCGAAACTTTTACTAGGACAATCAATGGGGCACCAGTATAGTATCTACAATTTTGTGCAAATTAATGGAATCATCGTCAATTATTATGGTAAAATCTTTTATTGCTTGTAAAAAAATATTTTTACATTATTATACAACAACCATTATGCAAATTAATAGGAAATATCTCCCCTTAAGACTTCATTCAATAACTGCTTTCACTCGTTTTGGCTTGGACTCTGCTATTTTTGACAATTTTCAGAGATCTTCTCATCCCGAAATCAAACCTGAAAGAGCGTTTCTGCCATCTTTGTTCTTGTAGTGCAGGCGATTTTGCTTACAAATGCTTGCAAAATTTGCTTTGCAAATGGCCCATAAATTCTCAAAATGGTTCATATCTGGTGTTAAAGCAATTATCTTCTTATTCTGGAAATACTTTCATAATTTTCTTCTACTTGTGGCAGGGTGCAGAGTCCTGTTGGAGAATTGCTCCTCCTTAAGGTTGGCACTTTTCAAGTTCTTTGTTCAAATGCTATTTCAATATCGATTTTTATTTTTGGCTGTTCATCATGCCTTCGTTTGGCACCAAAAATCCAACCCCCTTATGTGAAAAACACCACCAAAACATTTATTTATTGAAACATTTGGTTGTTTTTCAGTTTGGTGAATATGCCGCAAGTCTAAGAAAATTATGAATTATTTCCAGGATAAGGAGATAACTGTTTTAGATTGGCCCAGGAATACACCAGATATGAACCCTATTCAGAATTCATGGGCCATTTGCTAAGCTAGAGTGTGCAAAATCAAAGATGGCAGAAACGTTCTTTCAGATTTGATTTCGGGATGAGAGGATCTCTGAAAATTGTCAAAAACTAGCAGAGTCCATGCCAAAACGAGTGAAAGCAGTCATTGAAATCTTAATGGGAGATATTTCCTATTAATTTGCACAATGGTTGTTGTATTATTATGTAAAAATATTATTTTACAAGCAATAAATGGTTTAATCATAATAATTGATAATGTTTCCATTAATTTGCACAATACTGTACCAACGCGGCCAGCAGTTAGGTGGTACATACTATTATTTATGTATTTGTCCCATTGTTAGCGACGGCAATGGACTTTACGGGTTGGCCTCCGATTGTAATTCCGGTTCCAAGTGCCTACCTACAATCAATATCCGTGATCCGCCAGAGTTCTGCCTCGGATTTACTATTGAGACAAAACACGAAACGTGATTAAAACAAATTTTGAAAATCGCGCCTAAAAAAACCGCCACAGACAACATTCTCTGGATAATATTTTATTTACGTTAACTCCATACTACAGGAGGCCCACAGAAAAAAATCCCTCAGGGCCTGTATCTTTGTGGAGGGTCTTTTTAGTGAAAGAAAAGAGAGGAAGTTCTGGGAAGGAAAAGGGTATGAAGGGTGGGTAGGAATCTGGGGGTCCAGGAGTGACAGACGTATGAATCCATCCCACTGCGGTACAAGGCGATGGGTCGAGAGAGTTCGGCTGGAAACGTCTAGGTTAGGTCGGTCTTCCTCAACTGGTCTCTCCCGATCAGTGGCGGCTAGTAACTTTTGGGTTTGCTAGAGTGCTAATTTTAACAAACGGCATTATTGATATTGTAGCCGTAAACGTTTTCAGCTAAATCGGTTTTTTATAAAGATTTTCAGGGTTGGCAGTGTCTTCACACAAAAAACCAGTATTCGAAAAGAAAAAGTCATGAGCCGCCTCTGCTACCGATTCGGCCCGCCATGCAGCAGGTGGAAACACGCAATCACTACCAAAACCTAGCCAAACCTCAGCCATGAATCCGGGTATCCCTGCTAAGTAACCAAAAGTAGCGAACTATTTGGGGTGACCGATGACAGGGGTGCTGGTAATCCAATAAGTGGTTCCCGGGGCGACAGATCACATCAAATGGTTCTCTGTGTTTAGAGTCTTAGCAGGTTTGCCTAGGTCTTGGTGGCGGATGCCCCTGCACCGATGTAAGAGGGGTGTATTTATACGTCACTTCCGAACACACTCACCCCCAGATTCTCTAACACCCCTTTCATATTTTTCCTTCTCAGAACTTCCTCTCCTTCCTTTAGTTTAAACGACCCTTCACATCATTTCCAAAGATGACCTAGGCCCTGAGGAAAAAAAATCCTGGAGTTTTACACGAATTATTATTCTTCTATATCTAAATTCTATATTGCCGTTTCTCGTTATATTTGTGCTTAAGAGTTATATTAATTTTGTTAAATGACCTGCTGACAAACTGGTATGGCCGTTATTGGCTTATATTGAAGAACAAAAAATATTTTAAAAAGTCCTCCAACGGTTCTCAACAAAAAAATCTCCTTTAAATGATGGCAGTAGGAACTTTTTCAATTGTCAGAATATTTGTAATGCTGGAATATTTGTCTTTCTTTTAAAAAAACATTCCAGAATTAAGAGCGTAGAAAAATTTACTCTTCATTAAAACACAGACAAATAAAACATAACATGCCTACTATTTGTGCACCTAACGTAAAAATCTACATAATGGAATGGAAAATGGAAAGATAAATAAAGCACAGCCTCCCAAATGAAATGGACCATCACATGCCTGTAGGTTCCCGTATTTCTGGCTGCAAATTGAGTCGCAGAGTTACAGCGATTTGCCATCGGGGCGGGCGGAGCGCTATTCCACAACTCTCTCTAATGAAATGTAAACAGGCTCGGAGATACGACGAGACTTGTGATTTCCCGATCCGTTGAAAGAGAGTAACGAGGTCGCTCCGATGCTGAAAATAACACTAGATTTCACTGTCTGGGACACATAAAAATCTAATCATTTAACCTATCGATTGTCCGAAGTGTATTTCTGGCGCTGAATAATCCGTAAGCAAAAATAGAAAATTTACAAGATTGTTTTTTTTTTTTTACTTACTACAAATACAATTTGTATTTTAAATTTACACCTATCAAAATGATTTTTTTCAAATTTTTTTATTTTTTATTTTACATTTCATCATATTTCTATGATAAATATAGTAAAATAATTTTTTTATTGTTTTTAATTTACTCACAAATAATTGCTCGAGTTGCCTCTAAAATCATGAAACACTTACATCTTTAATGGCCTATATTTTATAATTTAAAGCAAAAATAATTTTTCAGTTTGGTTAAGTAATTTGATCTCAAATCCAAATTTTAGATTTGTATGAAACTGGCCGAAATGGGCCGCGCATATGTTTCTCTTAATTGCCTTCCTCCTAGACTACGGAGGCCGTACATAGATGTCACATATTAATAATAAAAACTGATAAATTTATCCAAAAGACCATCTAGGTAGCATTTACTTTGAGATGAATCTTGCATCATACGTAAAGATAGAAGCCAATAAAAATATATCGTTGGTTCTTAGTCGAAGTACAATACATTTAAATATGACCGAAGCGGATAGGGTCCCATTAGTTCAGCGGTAGAGCACCGCCCCGGCCAGACTAATGTCCTGGATTCGATTTCTTACGTGATTGTATCCTTTTCTGATTTTTCAGATTCACATTTTCGATTGAGAGTCACTAAATTGTCTTCATTAATTAAATTGATTTAGTTGCCAATCAATTAGACAAATGTCCCCTATTTTCCGACCCCCTAATAGCGCGTAAATGTCCCAACACCCGAAGCCAGTGAGACCAGCACATCCCAAATGATATGTTTAAATATACGCATCGGGGAGATGAAAAAAAGGGAGTTTTGAATGTTCCTGGTTATGATAATATGACGTTTCAAGCAATTTTTCGATTGTTTTAATGGTGGTATTTCAACAAGGCGATACTGATAGAATCTTTCACTAAAGAAAGTTGTCTTCTAACTTGATAATATGGGTTATGAATACATTCTGTTCATTAGCCCCATAATGGTCGCAGGTTTGATTGTAAATGATAACACTCACGTTTGGAGATTGATTATTTTATATCAAGTTGTAATGCATACATATAAATTCCCCCGACAAATATTATCAGAAGTTTACACGGGAAGTTTTAGAATCACAATTAAAAGCTTGATTGCTGGTCTAGACAGGAATCCAGAACGGAATGAAGTTCCGTTGTCACATCTGTCTGCTCGGAGCGGCGCTAGTGTGGTGACACTAGTGCTGGTGCTGGTGATACAGTAAATAGAGTAGCTTCTTGTTGACCTCCTTCGTTTCCACGCCAAGGGATACTTACAGAGAGAGAGGTTATGTGATTTGAGGGTATCATTTTTGTAGTAAAAACACTTATGTTTGTACTGAGTAATAATATAATAGAATTTATTCATATGAATAGCAATTTTACAGATATTTGATTCTAATCCGAGCACTAGGGCTTTAAATTGGAGAATGAGCTGCGAGAAATGAAAACAAAGAAAGAGGAAGTGACAGAATGACTACAGACACATGAGAACATAGACAAAAATGCATTGAAATATTTAGAAGAAAGGTGACATAGACGTTAAAGTTAAGGGTAAAACAGGCTACACATGGAAGTTAGAAACAAATGATGAAATTTGAAATGCTGAGTACTAAATGATTTTAAATATTAAAAATAGGGCAACACAACACTTAACAGTGATACCAGCTTAAAAATATTGCTAATGTAGAAAATAATTTAAATAGATTTGCAGTAAACAAATAGAAGTTCAATTCGGTATGTTTTGCCTCAATATAATAGTTGGAAAACTGTTTGAGTTTTGGAATCCCGCATCTCTTTCAAAGCTCTCAGTAAGCACTCTATTTCCATCTCTATATATATGTCTAAGCCCTCGGGATTTATAAACCTCTAATCAAGTATTAAAATATCTTTGGCCAATATGTTGGCAGTTTTAGATCTTTTAACGTAAACGGTCTGATTTAGGGGTATCTTGGTTTTTGGTGGTATTTATTTTGGCAGTTTGTTTTACGGATAATAAGTCCAAGGGTTTATAGAAATAGATTACCTAATTTTCCGTTTTTCAAGTATTTTGTTGAGTTTTCTAGAACCAACCGTAATAACAGACAGATATTAAATAAGACGCCAAGCATTCTAAGAAAATGATTTCTCTCAGGGCCTATGTTATCTTTGGGGTGCTTTGCGGAGGGTCTTTTGAGGAAATAAAGGTGTGGATGATCTGGAAAGGAAAAAAGGTAATAGGGATGGATACTAGTGAGTAATAGTAAATCTGGTGGGGTCAGCATCTCCAGGAGTGATGGACATGTGAATCCATCCTTCGTACTGCGGTTCAAGACAATATTCCGAAAGAATCCTGCTGCAGAGGTGAAATGCCTCCCTCAACCAGTCTCTTCCGATCCGACCAGCCATGCAGCTAGTGGACCGCCGCCAAGACCCGGTTGGCGGTGGTACCCAAAGCTGCCTCCCAAATTGTAATACATTAATTCTTCCTTCAAAATAGGCAAATTTACTTTGTGGCGTCATCATTAATTTAATGAAAAACAAATAACTTTGTGTAACACCACTATTTAAATAGTGGTGTTACACAAAGTATTATAAGTAACACCACTATTTAAATAGTGGTGTTACACAAAGTTATTTGTTTTTCATTACATTAATTCTGCCTTCATTCTTCAGACTTTCAGCTATTTCATCATACATCCTTAGTCCTTTATACAGTGTAGGCAGTTGTGATTTACTAATTGGCTCTGACTTTCTCATATGAGGTAATCTAATTCTTTTTACACTACTGGTTCTAAATTATGTTCATCTCCATTAAAAACAATTTCATCCTTAAATTATATTGGCATATGATTTTTCATAACTTTATACACAAACATTAATACAGTAAAAAGGAGTCTCTTTTTTATTGGAATCCAATTTAGCTTCTCTCTGCTTTGATTAATCCATCCATACTTATCTTTTCCCAGTATATATCTCATTGCTCGTTCTGGATAGCTTCTAGTTAGTTCAAATCTTGTTCGAAGCAAGAAAAGAAAAGTTCTAAAGCAAGTTCCATATAATATTATAATGTCTGTATCTTAGTTACCCATCCGTTCTTTTTAATATTATTGTACAGAAAATCGTAGTTTATAACAAAATCATACAAAGTTTTCAATACAAAGAACAAATACGTATTTTTATAAAAACTTGCTAACAGATTTTCCCGTATTTTATGTATTCGATCTGTGTGTAATCCTTGAAAGTTTGCAATTTGTTTTATCTAAGAACACAAACTCACGAAAATAATGTCTCCGAACAACGAAAGTTTCTTAATCCTCTCACCTGTAAATACATACTAATGTTAATTCATGTCGAAGGTAACATTATCGTTTGGGGAATACACGTTGGACTTTTGGACTATTTAATAAATGGGGTGTTACAACGTTTTGTTTGTCGTCTATATTTAAATAATTGAATGAAGAAATCAAGATATCTGAAATACTTATAAATATAATGCTTAAGCTATAAATCGCTTAAAATAATGCTTATCATCAAATGTTCCGCCTACCAATATACTGCAGCGCTTCGGAAATGTTTCTTCAGTGCACCCTTTCACCGCAAGGGAAGCGTACGGCGCGAACTACGCCAATCGAAGAGTACAATCGTCACCGCCACGATTGGGTGGATGGAGTTTGCCCTGATGGCTCTCTGTAGACGGGAGACGGTCAAATATTCTCCGTAAACGGCTGCTTGCATTCATATTTTTTTTTATTTTTTTTTATGTAACTTTGTTATTTTGGAATATGGTGTGTTTTGCATTGCACTACCCATACATATATTCTGGGATAATATATAATTATTATTATCAATAAACCAAGTGTTACGGGACGCACTTGAATTACTTTAACCAGTGAAATTAATGATGTTTTTTTAACTTAAAACGTAAGCACATAGAAATTGGACAAAGGGTCGGGCTGAGAGGTTGGGCATTTGCTCGGCTGAGTGGACTGAAGAAAGATATTTTGTTTGGTTTTGAAGAAAAATAATTTAAAAAAAACGTCAAAAAAAGTTTCTGGAGACCAAAATTTCATTTACATTTCTTAATCCAAATAATATCAGAATTCACTTGTTAAATTAAGTAAAGTACGTCTTGCTTATATTCCACAAATATAAATTTATAATTATTATTATAAGTTTCAACTTTTATTATTGGGAATAAAATGCGTGCAGGCATGTATTGAAGACCTTATTTTAAAATAAAAATAGAATACTATGTCCCAAAAGTTGACAACATGTTATGTTACCCAATTTATTAAAAAAACATACTTTATTGAATTTCAGAAGTAATTTGTTTTTATAAGTACTTGATTGAAAATTTATGATTAAAATAGTAATTTAATATACGGGTTTATAGGTTGTCTTTAGATTCCCCAAGTGAACTGCTTTGTCACAGTAAATTATGTAAAATCTAAAGAAAGGAGTATTATAATAATATTCAATTTTCGTTTGTTATAGTGATAATACTCTGCGCATCACTGAGATCCACCACCGGAGAAACAATCCTGCAAGCCATCGATAGTCTGAAGCTGTCCCAGGCCATCCTGCTGGCTATAGACGTCTCCAGCTTCATCCCCTTCCTGCCCCGCATTGTCGGCCGGCTGTCCGCCCCCCTCGGCACACCGCTCCCGCCCCTAACGCCCCCCGAACTACCGCAGCAGGATGCCCCCGGGGACGGTGATCTAGTGACTGACTTCCAAATTCTGTCGTCCGTGAGAGATAATAGTTTCCCCAGTGTCACAAATACTAACCCCAGAACTAGTGACCCAAAAACCAATTTTAGTGAAACTGAATCAGTTTTAAACAATTATGTAAGTGAATCAAGTGGGAAAAGGAGTAATTTAAATCAAAATGATAAATTTATACAAAGTTTTAACGTATCGGGGAGCAGAGAGAATACGAAATCAAAGAAAAGCAGACAGTTGGAAATCACGGAGGAGAAATCCAAGCCCGAAGTATCTGCATACAATGTTGAATCAGATATGCATTTCTCGAATTACCATAAATATATTAACTTTAAAAACCAGTCAGTTCCGTCGAATACGAAGTATCGCTCTAAAGACGTTGTAGAGCGGTACGAAGAGCTCCACGCTACGGTAACGGTCGCCCGGAACTTCCCGGGAAAAAACCTCTCGGAGGACTTAATAACTTCTAGCTTTTACGGGACTAAAAACGCTGCCCCGCTCTTAAACGCTGATCGTCGTAAAAGCACCGCAGAGCGGTCTTTGTTAAAGTCGCGAAGTGACGGAAGTTTCGAAGGTAAAAATAATAGCGGGGTAGTAAGTGATGGGGAGGTAAGAACGGGAAAATTACAGAGACCGGGTGAGCTCGCGGGGGCGGGAAAGCCTCCTCCCCGTGGAATGGCGGATTTCCTCAACCCAAACGACACCGCGCCGTGTAATAGCAAAAATAAAACCTCAAGTAGCAACCCAGAGTCCAATTCTCGGTCGCGTTTGTTTAACGGCGGCGGAAGCGATTCCGCTACAAATAAAAACTCCAAACTCCAGAAACATCTTACGTTTAAGAAAAAAACTTTTGAAAAACTTTTTCGAAACAAGAGAAGCTGGTCGGAGGACAGATACGAAATGTTTGAAAACATCAGCGTGGACATGAAACGGTCTTTTATGATTCTGACCAGCATGGATTCTCAAAATAGTGTTTCCGATGTATTCATGGAAAAATCTGCTAGAAACGAATTGTTCGAACATATTTTAGAAGGATTGAACACAGTTGTGAATGGAAATGCAGATAACAGGACGGTTAAAGTATTTAAATTTTTGTTTCTCGATTGGAAGGAAGAAACCGAAGAAGAACCCTACAAAGAATCTTCGAAGTCTCACTGGAGGCCACTGATTATTCTACAATCTACCAAAAACTTGACATGGAAGTCCATACAAGGGGAAATGTTCCATCAAGGAGATGTTTCCCTCAATATACAGAGAGTTCAGCCGAACTTTGACGATTGGTTTCAAGATAAAGGATTGGAGTTTGAAGAAGACTCTTGTTACGGAAATTTCTGCATCAGGTCTCAGATCAAGGTGGGCACCACTCACATCATCATCATTGTGGCGGGAGCTCTGCTGTTTTGCGGCCTCACCATCGGACTGGCCCTTATTGTCAGGTAATATACCTTCATAGTCACTTCTTTCAGTGTTCATGTATTAGTAGGAGAAAATAATAGCCGACAGTGGACTCGTTTGAGACCTTTATTACAAGGAATCAGGTGGTTTGAAAACGACAAGCAAGCATTTTAATCCCTCAGGCTAAATCTTTTCGCTTTTGGGAACAGCTCACATAAATCTCCCGGAAATCGTCGTGTCTCCGTTACTATCATAGTGAAAATTGTGATCAAAACGGTGGTTCACTCGAGCGACAGCGCGATTCAAAACTTTTTCCTCCGATTGCTCGTGATTTTTTAAAAATATTTTCCGCCCACATTAAAAAAATCATACCTCCGAACTTTAATACTAAAACATACAAACTGATGATATTTCTATTTAGCCAATGAATTCACCTATCTTTTGTCGATTATTGCATATTCGTAAGATTTATAAAAAAAAATATTATAAAATCGTAAACTTCGCTCCAAAAAAAAGTGGTCCGATTTTGGACAACAATTTTGGACCAATTTTTGCCAAACGCAGAAAAATAAAAGCCGTCCATATTTTGACCTTAGTCGCTTCAGTGGGAAAGAGAAGATATCACGAATCATATTCAAATCTAAAATTAAACATGGAAGAATTAAAATGTACTCTTACAAGAAATAGAAGTTTCCCACGACAATTAAAACCAAAATAAAATAAACTTTGTGATTTTTTTATTAATTATTTTTACAAGAAACGAAAAAAGTGAGGTGACAAAAACGTATGTAATATATTTGTCTAAAAACATATGTGTAGTATTTTTCTGTGTAATCAGTCATTTTAGTTAGATAAAACGTTACAGTGAGCCATTTTTTTAACTTTTTTTATTTTTGCATTAAAAAAATATATATTTCAAAATTTATATGTTTATGTCAAATAATAAATTTATATGTTTATGTCAAATAATAAATTTATATGTTTATGTCAAATAATAAATTTATATGTTTATGTCAAATAATAAATTTATATGTTTATGTCAAATAATAAATTTATATGTTTATGTCAAATCATAAATTTATATGTTTATGTCAAATAATAAAATTTGAATGTTTATTTCATCGCCATTCTAAAATAGTTTAGTTTATTTTTCAGGTACATTCAGAATATTCCAATTATTTGGATTTTTTTTGTTGGAAACTTTCTGACAGAAAACGCCCGAGGCTTATCAGGACAATAACCTTTATTTGTTAATAATAATAATAATATTTGGATGATTTATATAGCGCCGTTTTTGTGAAAAATCACCTCAAGGGCGGTGTACAAACTTACAATACATTTCTAAAATCTAGAAAAGCTACAAACTAGACAATTAAAAACAACTTATGGCTAAAAATTGCATCCACCGGTTCATACGAAAATATATGTACAATGTCTCGACCAATGAACGCGATGCTTCCTAAAAATGTATACAGGACCATACTTACCTGGGAGGTCGCTTGAAATTAACAATGTTTATTGTCTATTGAGAAATTTAGATACAGTTCGCACGCAGAGGACATTATTGTGTACACTTGTTACATGTGTTTAATCCTGAAATATATTTTAATATTAGTATATAATACATTCTTTAATGAGTGTATTTTGGAAATCAAAAGCAACATTTTATAGTGGGCGGTACAGTAGTACAAGGATTTGATCTTCCTAAATGTGATTCGTAAAGAGACAGATTGATGTGCAAAGATTGAAGTAATTTTAATTCAATAAGAAAAGTGTGATTAAGACACATCATAGGAAATACAAGTATGATACTCTCAGAAAGGTATATTTAAATTAAGGATATGAGAGCCCAAAAAGGAAGGTTTTTAATTTGGACCTAAATTCTGTTGGGCTTGTTATGCATATTAGTTCCGGAGGGAGTTTATTCCAGGCCTTAGGTCCACATACTTCGAAAGCGCAATCTCCAAACGTTGTATTTGGTTTGCGTTTAGGTTTCATTAGTCTGCCTACAGCTGATGATGTTGCTGATCTAAGGGTTGACTGCCTCGGACCAGTATTTTCCGTGACACATAGTTCAGAGATGTAAGGTGGTGGCATTTCATTGATTGATTTAAACATCATCCAGCACAATTTGTACTGTATTCTTTCAGGGCACCTGAGCCAATGAAGGTTACGAAGGTGATCTGAAATGTGTGAATATTTAGAGACTCCGGTTATGAGCCGTTTTGTTCATAAAGTTTATTTTCCTGCCAGAGATGAGAGAAAGAGATTTTTTTTAACATTCACTTTAAAACATTATTATTCAGATGTCTCTAGAATAGTTAGAATATTCTCAATCCGTGTTGAACACAGTTTTTTTAAATTAATTTTAAGGCCCAATATTCCAACCTCCCGATACTTAAAATACTTAAAAGTCTACAACAATAATAATAATAACCATTATTCAATTGAATTTCCAACATCAAAGTAAAGTGAAATGTTTCAATGAACGACCAATTTACATTACAAAAAAGCAAGTTGGGTGAGGGGTTTATTTTTGACAATCGCCATTTTCATATTTGCATCTCAATGGCTCAGTTTTCATATTAAATAGAACTCGGGATACGGAAGTTTGAACAGTCAAACCCTTATGGTGGTTTTTTAAATTATGTTCATGTATTTAAATATTTCGAAACGAGTATTTATACAGAGGTTTTCTGACGTACCAGAAAGTCTTTAACCTAAGCATATTCGGAGTTTACGTTTTTTACAACTTTGAAGTCATGGTCAGTGGCTGTGTGGGCATCGCGTTTGGGTCCCATCCGGGCGTCGCGTGTTCGCTTCCTCGGCTAGCTAAGTCCTCCATCACGACTCAAGCAACATTTTCGGCTTACTCCTTTTATAGTAAGCCGAAAATGGTGGTGCTACCGGTGATAGTAGGAGATTTTCAAAAATTGTTGAGTTAAGGAGGTAGCGAAACACGGCATAACACCCCAAAAACAATAACAAAAAAAAACAAAAATTGTTGAGTTATTCGTAATCCGGGAATGTTTGCCTTTTTAAAAAGAAAATTGCCGTTGGATAATATATATTTTTTCAATTAAAAACAACAAAAAATCCAATAAACGTCACCACTGATCACACTGCATCACCTCGCAAAGGATCACGTGATACGTAATAGGCTGTACGGCGCTGTCGGTAGGGGACGCAATGGCGAGGTGTAATGAATTTTTTTTTTGTTTGTTTTTAATTGAAAAGGTACGTGTCACCGATTTCGATATGTAAAAAAACTTTATGTCAGCAGCAGTGGCGTAGCTACTAGCATGGGTGGCATCCGGGGCGGATAGCGTGGTGTCTTAACTTAACCCTCGACCACAAAAGCCGTCAAATAAGAATATAGATATGAAGTAATGGATTTCAAATGTTTCATAATATAGTTTCAGGGTGTTGAGGGACGTACTTGACTTACTTTAACCAGTGATTCCTAACATTATAAGGAGAAAAAAATGTAAATAAAATTTTGGTCTCCGGTGACATCTTTGATGTTTTTTTTTCCACAAGAACATAAAAAAATCCTGGATGTTGGAAAGTTGAGGGCGAAATAAGAGGTTGGGCGGTTACTCGGCTGTATGACCAGTGACGACAAGCGAAAGAAAAAAAAACTTTGATTTTGAAGAAAAAAAATTATAAAAAAGAAAAGTCATCAAAAAAGTCGCCGGACAACAAAATTTCACTTAGGTACATTTTTTTTGTCAACTTTCAATAAAAAATATTTTTTACTCCAAATATGCTCAGGAATCGCTGGTTAAAGTCTTTCCTTTTAGTTTACTTACAGGCGCATAGTTTTGCTAGAAAACTAAATCCTTCAATTCCTAGACTTATAATAAGTATGTATAATCACAACATTCTCATTTTGGCAGACCTTTTTAACTCTCTAGCGGGACTTGTCTGGAATATAATTGTCCTTTCCAGAAATTCCTACCTATCTCCCTCTACCTACACATGCAAATCAGTGCAGAGACAACCTTCGACAAATAAGCAGTGTATTATTATGAAGTTCTATGTTGTTCGTATTTTCGAAGTGCAAATTACCTGTGTATGCAAAGACCTCAAATAACTTATGGTGATCTTACAATCTGTACAGTTTCGAACTTTTTACGTGAATTCCCATGTGGACATCAACCCAGCCCGCTACATTAACTACAGTGAGTTTTTACGCCATTCCTATTTTCCCACCTACTAAGGAAGTTCCTAACAGGACTCTCTCGAACTATTGCCTTGTACCGCAGCGGGAGGGATGGATTCATGTCACTTTTCGGAGGTTGGCTATCATCAATAAATCTTTACCCTGCAGGCTGCACAGCCCGGAACAAATCTTATCATCATCTTCTTCATCTATTATATTTTCTTATCGGAGGTTGGCTATCGTCAAATAAATCTTCACCCTGCAGGCTTCAAATCTTCCTACTATTATCTTATTCTTCTGTTGCATTTTCTTATCGGAACTTGGCTAACATCAAAAAAAAATTTCACCTTATAGGCTGCACAGCCCGGAACAAATCTAAATTTTATCTTCTTCTTTTATTATATTTTCTTATCGGAGGTTGGCTATCATTAATAAATCTTTACCCTGCAGGCTGCCACAGCCCGGAAAAAATCTTATTTTAAAGATAAAATAATCTTCTTCTTGTACATTTTCTTATCGGAGGTTGGCTATCATCAATAAGTCTTCTCCCTGCAGACTGCAAATCTTCATACTATTATGTTCTTCTTCTGGTACATTTTCTTATCAGAGGTTGGCTATCATCAAATAAATCTTCAATCTGGAGGTTGCAAATCTTCTACTAGTATCTTATCCTTCTGTTACATTTTCTTATCGGAGGTTGGCTAACATCACTATAGACCCCCTAGATTCCTACCCACCCCTCATACCCTTTTCCTTCTCAGAAATTTCTCTCCTTCCCTTCCTTTAAAAACACTACACATAGCATCCCAAAGATAACATAGGTCCTGGGGGGGGAATATTTTCATCTGAGATGTAAAAAAAATAAAAAAACCCACAGCAAAACATCAACCCTTTTTAATCAAAATTTATGAAACGATGATATAAATGATAATCTAAGAAGAAAAAAGCATAGCTACCCTACGATAACAGGGTTCTAAGAAGGTCTCGGCATATTTTAAATACGAAGATACATCTAGTAGCTACGAGACATATTGCCTTTTATATTTTTATCAAATATAAAATATCCGTCATAAAAAGGTTATCGGGAAACCCGAGATATCTTGGTGAATATACAACGATATATCAGTGTGTAGATATTATGAAAGGAAGTTAAATGAAGTGGAAACTATTGAGAGAGGTGAAGTTATGGCGGATTGGATGATCTCATTAGGTTGTTTGGAAGCACCGTATTACTTAATCCAGCGATCGGTAATTGGCGGCCCGCGGGCCAAATGTAGCCCACGAAATGCTCCCTTTTGGCCCGCAAGACCAGAAGGGAGAGTCTCTTAACGAGCGATAATTCCTTCCCACCATATTTGGCGCACCATCGGTCACAATCATATTTTATAATAACAAATATAGTTTATTCCAGAATGTATGCAGGGGTAGTGCTATAGACAGATATAAGAGTGCGTAGATTTTTAAGACATTTGAATTATAAATAACACATTCCAATAGAAAATTTAAATTATAGTTATTTAATGCAATTACTTAAACAACCTGAATTATCACAGCGAAGAAATAGCTGTGATCTTTTATTATTATTTAAAATCATCAACGGATATTTGGATAGCCCTGAACTAGTCAATATGATAAATCTTCAAGTACCCAATAATTGCAACACTAGACTCCATGCTCCATTTAATATAGTTGCTTCTCGCACTAATTTTATGTTCAATTCTCGTCTTCAGAGTGTGGGGAAGGAAGCTTGCTCTGTTGACATATTTTTTTTTTATAAAAACATCGCTTCCTTTAAAAAACGTATATGTATTATTATGCAAAAATCCTTAAATATCAAATTGTTATATGTAACAAATTCACTAAACACTGCTCTGTAACTGCTTTAATATGTAATTGTTGTGTAGCTTTTATTTTTTGTACTCTATACTTGTTATGTTGCTCCAGTACAACTTACCAATGCAACATGTAAAGGCCATCGAGGCGTAAATAAGTAAACAAATACATAAATAAATAATTATTCTTAGCTATTAGGCACGATGACGACGGGCAATCAGACGGGCAGTCACAAGGGCACTGATTGAGCAAGCTCGCACGCACAGAAGTGACTTCGACTGACGCGTGGCCCCCCAAAAAAAATGTACATATTGGTACGGCCTGCCTCACAAAAAATTGTCGACCACTGACCTAATCCTTATACATGTAGCGAGTGATCCACTGAGATGAAGGGAAAACAGACTCAGAGGGTTGAGAATAAATACAAAAAAAAATCATATGAGCACATCATTAGCTTATTTGTTTTGTAATCTGCTTTGAAGCCAAGCTAAGTTAAGAAGCAACCTGTGGAAAACATTATTTTATCATAAATTATGTTAAAATGTATAAAATCATTTTAAAAAAATCAATTTTCATCTCACGCGTGAAGTACCACCACGAATAGCCGCACCGCGCACGCAATACCGATCTCACCACTTATAAGGTGTTAAGATACCGCATTCCGAATTTCTACCGTTTAATAACATGTTTCTCTTGAACAGTTAAAATTTTTTTTAAATGCATGTTATTTTTTAAGATAATTCGACTATCTATATATTTGCCACGCCGAAACGGTAATTAGGTAATTTTAGACCGGTCAGCGGTTGAGTGGGCATCGCGTTCGGGACCCACCCCGGCGTCCCGTGTTCGATTCCTCGGCTGGCTAAGTCCTCCATCACAACACGAGCAACATTTTCGGCTTTCTGTGGTGGTAGTAGGAGATTTTCAAACATTGTTGGGTTATTTGTAACCCGGGAATGTTTGTCTTTCCTTTTAAAAAAATAAAATAAAAAAGGTACATGAAATTCTCTTGATGGAAAAAATCGCAAAGTATGCTCCAAAAACGAATCGGGTTTTATTATTCATTTTCATAATTTTCGCTTAATTATTATGTTTTTAAAATTAGCGCGCTCGCTATAACGTTCACAACATACCCAATAAGCCACTTGCATGGATTTCATAATGACTTGGAAAAAATCGTGTGGATAGATTTTTCTACTTAGATTACGAAAATGTTACTAATTTTTTTTATAAATTTATAGTTTTTTTCTTTAAATAAATAAATCCGTTTTTTGGGCCCGTGACTTCACTACATGAAAATGTTCCGTCTCCGAATTTATTTTTGAAAAATTCCACACTAATTTATTTTTTTTATATGGCAACACTTTGATTTCCGGCGACTTTTTGAATTTGACACTTAAAATTCACTAGATTTATAGTTTGTTACCTTGCGAACTTATGTTTGGTTTGGCGTTTTGACAGATGGTATAAAGTGAACATCGTACAGATGCTTTCCGAAGCGGCTGACTTGGGAGCATAATGGTAGTAGTGCTGATTTTAACAAAATCAAATTTTATAATATATTCTTATAATTATAATTTACAGGTACAAGTTTATTACATTGGATTTAGTCATATGTAGACGTTGAATATTATAATAATTACAGATCAATAAGATGGATCAAGGAGATAAATATTTATGAGATGTAATATTTTTGGTATGCCTAGTTATTCTTCTGTGCCATTCATGTGGAATACGTCAGTTTTTTTTTAAATGATTTTCGGCAACGCAATTATTTTTTTCGTACCCATAAAATTATGTCCCGTCTTTCCGGTTTATAAAAAAATGGTCCGATTTTTCGGATTGAAAGTTTCAAAAAAATCGCTAGGGTTTCAAACGTAAGATTAAAAAAAAAATACGGAATATCTTAGAACATTTGCCTAAACCGGAAAAAATGTGATGCAAGTGGCCTATTGGGGATGCCATAGTTTCAATAGCTTCAGACGGGAGCATTAGTTGTTGTACTAATAGCGGTTCCAACAAATATCTGATTGCTAAATTTTGCTGGTACTGGCTGTACATTTTTAACCAAAGGCACGGCCTTTTTTGACAGTAACACAAACGAATTATCTCTTAAACGTGCATTGTACACTCTTAGATATCTTTTGTGTAGAATACACTCAACACTTGAATATGACGTGAGATTCATTTTGCATGGTTAATTCCTGCCTTTAAGGCCCGGTAGTAAGCGTCCAAAAAGAAGAAGAAAGGGCAAAATGTAAATACGAATGTTAGAAGGAGCGCGCTAATATTAAAAACGATCATATTTAAGCGAAAATTATGAAAATGTTTAATAAAACAAGGCTTTTGTTAAATAGAGCAAAAATCTCGTGAAATATCTTAAATAGCATTTAAAGAAACCATGTCAATTTCATGCGTAATAGTAAAGTAATAAACATGCTTAAATTAATTTTTGGAGCATACTTTGCGATTTTTTTTCTGTCGAGGGAATTTTACATAATTATATAGATATTCTTTTTAAAAATAACATATATTTTTTAAGAACTTAAAAACTTTTCAACAGAAATGTATTATGAAAAGGGTAAATAATAATAATAATAATATTTTATTCCAGAATGTATGCAGGGGTAGTGCAATGCAATACATTCCATATTTTGAAATAACAGAAGCAATGTTTAAAGTATCTACAACAGAAAATATATATTAAAAATATGCAATCCTACAGACTTTTAAAGAAATACAGCTAAAAAAATTACAATTCAATATATCAGCAAGATTTCAAAACAATATCAAAATCCCTAAATTTAATACCAAGCACATCCAAAATACCTATCTGTATCTAGGTATAAATTATTTCAACAACCTCCCATTAGAACTAAAAATTATCGAAAATATACATAAATTAAAATTAAATTGAAAAATCACCTGAAACAACTGTAAGAGTCCATTTCTACCGTTAATATTTCATTTAAATCTTGAAATTTATTTATTGTTGTATCTCGAGTTTTCTTACATATCTTTTGTTATTAGATGCAATATTATTATTTTCTACTAAATTTTACATATACTTGAGCTTGAATTCCCTCACCAAACACAAGAGCCTTGTCTCTTTATGATGAGGAAATGCTATTGTTATGTTCATTTTACAACTCTGTTTAACATGTAAAAAAAATGTATACTTATTGTAAAAATACAAATATTAAATAAAAAAAAAATAAAAATTGGACAAATAATAGGTTAAGGCACATAGATAAAATAAATAAAAAAAAACGAATAAGCATGAAAAACATGAGAAATGAAATTGAAAAAATAGTAAACACTAAAATGTAAAATTAAACACTAAAATGTAAAGGTAAAATAGGACCCCAACGATTCTCTACACAAACGATAAATCTTTTCATTAATCCTTAATGTTTTAAGTTATCATCCTTAGTGTAATTAAAGTAATACGATTAAGGGTGTTTAAGTACCTAAAAAACTTGGCAGCAGCAAATATAGTATAATATAATATCTATACAATATATTGGCCAATACATTTATCATCTTCTCAGTTATATCGTCTTGCGATGCGAATAGATTCCGAGAACGAATACGTCGGCAAATAATTGAACGTTCCCAAAATAAATAACACACCCAAAATCTACAAACTCCTTTTATCCTTTTATATGGGATTTTCCATTCGTCTGAACACAGATTTCCAGGGGTGCGCCTCGCATTTACGCCCCATCGAGCCCCGAGCGGAGAGCAGTAGCGTGCGGTAAACCCGACTGAATAGCCAAATATTTGGGCTTCTCACAGAAGCTTCGCAGAATTATTATCCAAACACAGATGTAGAAATGCAACTCGAAAGCAAATTTGTCTGCCCTCAAATGTTCGAGGCGGACAGGGTTTAATGTGTTGTAACTTTTTGCAGTCAGCAGTTTGGGGGTTGAATAATTGTCTGTACTTAATTATGTACTCAATTGGGTAAAGTTGTATAAGCCCGCTTCATTTAGACAATTATGGCATCGAACACTTCTCAAAAGTTTAATTACGGTTTAAACTCAATTGTACTTACGTATATACTAAGGGTGAATTTGTTTATGCGGCGACTTGTAAATTCCTAAATCCTAAGAAAGTATTAGACTTAGAAAGTAAAAGTCTAAGTCTAATTAGACTATTGCCAATTAGACTTAGACATGTTTTAGAGATAGATCTTAGATAATATTATAATCATCGCTAGTGATGTGACACACATAACAATGGTGGTGTGACATCCACCTTCTTAAATTAGGCAACAAAATAAAGACAATAACATCAATCAATTATCATAATTTTTAATAGAACAATTCTCTTTTTATAACTTTCGAAGGTTATTTCCATCAATGTAATTTATCATTGAAAAAAAGATAACACTAATAATCTAGAACGATAATGTGAAAGAGATCAAGACACAGAAAAATAAAGAGATAACGGTCCCAACTGGGACTCGAACCCATATCCGAGTCATCTCGAGAGAAAATATTCAATATCCGAGAGAAATAACTTACTGAGAAATGTCGGGAGTTTAACTTGCCAGTAATGCTATGCTTCATTGATTACTCCAAAGCATTTGACTGTGTTCAGTGTAACCATCTGTGAGAAGTACTTAAGGAGTGGGAGTTTCTCAATACTTCTTGTACCATCATCAGTGTATTAATACGTGAAGCAAAAACTTACCCCTGTACCCCTTTTTGCGCAGACGGAGGAGTATGAAATTTCGCACACTTATAGTTTATATAGAGAAGGAGTGCAGAATGCTAATATATTTTTTTAAATTATGCATAAAAAATACAAAAAAAAACATATTTAAAAAAAAACATATTTTCATATTTAAAAAAAAACATATTTTCATATTTAAAAAAAAACATATTTTCATATTTTAAAAAAAACATATTTTCAAAAAATAATTTTTTTTTAAATTATGCATAAAAAATACAAAAAACAACATTACAATTATGGTCAAATTTCGACCATTGGGCAACCACTGGTAAATTAGAAACTTGTTCACCGAAGGACACGCATCAAGATTGACACCCACAAGTGAAAAATGGGATAAGTCAAGGGTGCATCGTTTCACCGATGTTGTTTAATGATGGGATGGGATATGGGAAAATTTGATGATTGAATTGACGACTTGAAGATCCATACTGTCTTGATTTTCTTGGATTTGACGCTCTTGGACTTGACGCTCTTTGATTTGACGCATGACTGTTGAAGTTTATTGACTGATAAGATGATCTTGACTGTCTTGATGTGTGTACTTTTATCTTGACTAATTTGAATGATATTTTATGAGTTTGTTTGTTGGATACTTTTCTTAGCATTCCTTTGTTCTGCCAATTTTTACTGTTTTTTCCGACGAAAATGTGGAGTCTTCTAAAAAAATGTTGACAAATATGACATTAGAACACATATCAGCAATGAATATATAATATATCTATATATAATATATATATATAAAATAATAATATAATAATATATAATAATATCTATATATAATATATATATATATATATATTGGCCTCTTCCCGTAGTGTGTTGATCCAGTAAGAAGTTAGAAGCCAAGTTGATCCACCTTTAACACCATATAACTTGGCTGTGATGGAATACATCTGTATGATTTTGCAACATTATTACATTAGTTACCAAGGTTGCCAGTTTGCAAGTAAAAATATTTGATGTACTTTTCATAAAATTTTCAAAATTTGTATGGGAATCGCTTGCAAATTAACATGCTATGTTGATCTGTCGCTTGTAAATTAACACATTTCGTTGATCTACATAATCGTATAACTTATGTACCTATATGTCGTTTTACAGTTCTTTTGCTGATCCGATTTAAATGACCAATCAGAGAGGTTGTGAAGGAAGCCTTCTGATTGGTCATAAAAAACATGTACCTATATGGAGTTTTACTGTTAATTGGTTGATCTGATATATAATGGCGCATTCTAGGGCTGCCACAGAGTTGTGACATTATTCCAGGGCTGCTACATACTTTAAATTATGTATTATTATTTGACAATAAATATTTTCGGTTGTACGAAATGCGGCAAAAAATTTCACGGAGAGGGAAGAGACGAGGGAGGGGGAAGGCGGGGAAGGTGGAAAGGAACGGGGCGCACGGTAAAGGACATGCAGGGAGAATCAATTTGAGTGAGTGAGTGAGTGAGTGAATGAAGGAGGCGATATCGATTATACCGCCGCCCCGGGAACCATTTACTGGAAAACCAACCAGCGTCCCAGAATTTACAAAACTACCGTCTTCTTCCCTTTCTAAAAAGATCCTACACACAGCATCTAAAGATTCAAAAATTATTTCACTGATGAAAATTGTCTACTTAAGTTTTCTGAAGGTTTTACTTCTACCGCTACCGTATCTCGGCGGTACCCCAAGCTAACTTGAAATGACTTTAGCCGTTTTTGGTGAAGTAGATCTGCCATAGATCACCCCAAGTGATTGGTGTCCGGGTTCGAGGGGTGAGGTGTGTCTAGGTCCTTGAGGCGAATGCGTTTGCCCACCTACCGCATGGCGGGTCGGATCGGGAGAGACTGATTGAGGGAGATCTTACTTTGAAATCTCCAGTTGGACTCTCTCGCACCGTCACCGAAATGGGGTTTTCAATATTTCTGGGGCGGGTATGTGTGCCGCCGCCCCGGGAACCATTTATCGGATAACCAACTACTCAGCTAAGAATTCAGAAGTCGCAAGATCAAATTATGGCGTGAGTAAGTAAATTTTTTTTGATAAGTTTGTATTATTTTACGACAGTAAGTTGCTTTACGATCCTTGACTAAGAATTCAGAAGTCGCAAGTTAAAATTATGGTGTGCGCAAGTAATTTTTTTTTTGATAAGTTTGTATTATTTTACGACAGTAAGTTGCTTTACGATCCTTGACTAAGAATTCAGAAGTCGCAAGTTCAAATTATGGCGTGCGCAAGTAATTTTTTTTTGATAAATTTGTATTATTTTACGATGATGCGTTTCTTAACGATCCTTGACTAAGAATTCAGAAGTCGCAAGTTCAAATTATGGCGTGCGCAAGTAATTTTTTTTTGATAAATTTGTATTATTTTACGATAATGCGTTTCTTAACGATCCTTGACTAAGAATTCAGAAGTCACAAGTTCGATTTACGATTAATTAAAAAATATATATAAAATATAAGGAAGAAAATCTGTGATAGGCGGGCGGTGTGGATCTGATTTGCATGCAAATCTATGGTTTTGCTCCGAAATAAAATTTGTTCTCTTTCATATTTTTCAATTTCGGAGTAAAACTATAGATTTGCATTTTGAGTCATTGCAATTTGGGTATATGTAATACGGGGTACCGCCGCCCCGGGAACCATTTATCGGATAATTAACTACTCAGCTAAGAATTCAGAAGTCGCAAGATCAAATTATGACGTGAATAAGTACATTTTTTTTTATAAGCTTGTATTATTTTACGACAGTAAGTTATCAGTTAGATAACCAACTACTCAGCTAAGAATTCAGAAGTCGCAAAGTCGCAAGATGGCGTGCGCAAGTAATTTTTTTTTTGATGAATTTGTATTATTTTACGAAAATGCGTTTCTTAACGATCCTTGACTAAGAATTCAGAAGTCGCAAGTTCGATTTACGATTAATTAAAAAATATGTATAAAATATAAGGAAGAAAATCTGTGATGGGCGGGCGGTGTGGATTTGATTTGTATGCAAATCTATGGTTTTACTCCGAAATAAAATTTGTTCTCTTTCATATTTTTCAATTTCGGAGTAAAACTATAGATTTGCATTTTGAGTCATTGCAATTTGGGTATATGTAATACGGGGTACCGCCGCCCCGGGAACCATTTATCGGATAATTAACTACTCAGCTAAGAATTCAGAAGTCGCAAGATCAAATTATGACGTGAGTAAGTACATTTTTTTTTATAAGCTTGTATTATTTTACGACAGTAAGTTATCAGTTAGATAACCAACTACTCAGCTAAGAATTCAGAAGTCGCAAAGTCGCAAGATGGCGTGCGCAAGTAATTTTTTTTTTTGATGAATTTGTATTATTTTACGATAATGCGTTCTTAACGATCCTTGAATTAGAATTCAGAAGTCGCAAGTTCAAATTATGGTGTGCGCAAGTAATTTTTTTTTTGATAAATTTGTATTATTTTCGATAATGCGTTGCTTAACGTTCCTTGACTAAAAATTCAGAAGTCGCAAGTTCGACTTAGGATTAATTAAAAAATATACATAAAATATAAGGAAGAAAATCTATGATGGGCGGGCGGTGTGGATTTGATTTGTATGCAAATCTATGGTATTAATCCGAAATTGAAAAATATGAAAGAGAACAAATTTTATTTCGAAGTAAAACTATAGATTTGCCTACAAATCAAATCCACACCGCCCGCCCATCACAGATTTTCTTCCTTATATTTTATATATATTTTTTAATTATTTGTTAATCGAACTTGCGACTTCTGAATTCTTAGTCAAGGAACGTTAAGCAACGCATTACCGAAAATAATACAAATTTATCAAAAAAAAATTACTTGCGCACACCATAATTTGAACTTGCGACTTCTGAATTCTAACGCTTTTATTTTTAATTATCAATTTTTTTTTTTGATGAATTTGTATTATTTTACGATAATGCGTTCTTAACGATCCTTGAATTAGAATTCAGAAGTCGCAAGTTCAAATTATGGTGTGCGCAAGTAATTTTTTTTTTGATAAATTTGTATTATTTTCGATAATGCGTTGCTTAACGTTCCTTGACTAAAAATTCAGAAGTCGCAAGTTCGACTTAGGATTAATTAAAAAATATACATAAAATATAAGGAAGAAAATCTATGATGGGCGGGCGGTGTGGATTTGATTTGTATGCAAATCTATGGTTTTAATCCAAAATTGAAAAATATGAAAGAGAACAAATTTTATTTCGAAGTAAAACTATAGATTTGCCTACAAATCAAATCCACACCGCCCGCCCATCACAGATTTTCTTCCTTATATTTTATATATATTTTTTAATTATTTGTTAATCGAACTTGCGACTTCTGAATTCTTAGTCAAGAAACGTTAAGCAACGCATTACGGAAAATAATACAAATTTATCAAAAAAAAATTACTTGCGCACACCATAATTTGAACTTGCGACTTCTGAATTCTTAGTCAAGGATCGTTAAGAAACGCATTATCGCAAAATAATACAAATTCATCAAAAAAAAAATTACTTGCGCACGCCATAATTTGATCTTGCGACTTCTGAATTCTTAGCTGAGTAGTTGGTTATCCGATAAATGGTTCCCGGGGCGGCGGTTCCCAAGCTCCCAAGCTAACTTGAAATAATAATAATAATAGTGCAACTAAAACCTATAACAGATTTTCGCATGTTCGTTACACCCTCCATGCTGTACTTTCTTCAAGTTCAAATATAAATTAAATAAATGTCTGTCTACCTACCTAATCTGTTTGTATTTCATCCGAAAAATAGAGACCTACACCTATTCAATTTAAATTTGTTCAAAAAAGTGTTTCTGGAAAAAGCACCGGATGTAACCTAGACGGAACCATCTTCGGCCAGCAAATGAATATCTTAGCGTTGCAGAAGGGCATATGAGATGCACAGTGTAAGCGACCAAAATTTTGCCCTTTCCAGTAATAACCAAGAAATTAGTTGCCGCCGAATAAAATTGTTTGGTTATAGTACCGCGCTTTTAAACTGAAGTCAATCATTGAGTAACGCAAAATGATAAATGCAATAGTAGGAAAGCGAGCCTGACTCAGTTATTACAACACAGCCCTTTCTATTAAAATGCAGTTTTTACCGACCGGCTTAGTGGAATATGGGGTAACCTGGGCCTAGTACGATCACGCGTTCGTAGTGACGTTTTCATGTTTTGAATACAATGATCACGTGATCGTTTGTTTACAAGTTGAAACACAAGTTTGACATTTTCATTTTTTTTTTGGCTGCCTTAGAAAGTATTCAGATTTGCCAAGTTTTTAGCGTTTTTGGTTTCAATATTTCAAACACTCATTTAACTATAATCTAATAATATATTGCATAAATATAATATGATATAATCATTTTTTTATAATAAATCAAGGAAAATAATTCTCCTCAAGGCCTTTGTCATCTTTGGGGATGCTGTGTGGAGGGTCTTTTTTAGAAAAGGAAGGAGAGGAAGTTCTGAGAAGGCAAAGGGTATTAGGGATGGGTAGGAATCTGGGGGCAGTGTGTCCAGGAGTTACGGACGTATAAATTCATGCCTCCCACTGCGATGTTCCGAGAGAGTACGGATAGAGAGGTCAAAGGAACTCCCTCAACCACTCTCTTCCGATCTGGCCTGCCATGCAGCTGGTGGGCAGACGCATCCGCTGCCAAGACCCGGACAAACCTCACCCCATGAACCCGGGTACAGGGAACAAATCTTATTATAATGTTCTTCTTCTATTTTATTTTCTTATCGGAGGTTGGCTTTAATCAATAAATCTTCACCCTGCAGGCTGCTAGTCTTCCTACTATTATGTTATTCTTCTGTTACACTTTCTTGTCGGAGGTTGGCTAACATCAAGCTTGGCAAAAAGACGTATGAATCCACTCCTCTTTTTGCGTTGCAAGGTGATGGGTCAAGAGAGTCTGGCTGGAGAGGTCCTGATTATAGTTTTTCTAGGATTACCCAAATTATTGAGTATTTGGTTTAAAAAACATCTTAGATACAGCGTAAAACTTTCGATATTAAAAGTTCACAGTTTTAAGTGAAAACTTCTTTAGCATTGCACAACACGGGCATGTGCCTAGCATGGTGGTCGAAAAATCATAAAATTCATGTAACAAACATTTTAATGAATAAAGAAAACAAAAAAAAAAAATTTTATGATTTGAAACTCAATTAAACGAAAAATAGCGAAAAAGAGACAAAATTATAGGAGTTTCGAGAGAATGAGTATAATCGTCTCCTCTTTGTGATGGCTCTACACAAGGAAACATGTTGAAGCATGTCTGAGTGTCTCCAACTACAAGAAAGCGGACACATTGCGTTCTTTTTGAGTATATTTCTAGTAATAATTTATTCTAGTAATAAGTTATTTTGTACTAAGTTATTTGTTGATTACAATATGTAATCAATGTGTGTAATAAAAACATAATTAAATAAATCCTTCGTTACCGGTAGAAGTGAAACCTTCAGAAAACTTAAGTTGACAATTTTCATAAGTGAAATAATTTTTGTTATTATTTAATAGTAAGATAAGAAGTAATGCGATATTAATTCTTTTAATGCAGATAGATAACTTAATAGTTTTTCTATGATTACCCAAATTATTGAGTATTTGCTTTAAAAAACAACTTATAAACAGCGTAAAACTCTCGTTAGTAAAAAGGTACCCCAAGTTAACTTGAAATGACTTTAGCCGTTTTTAGTGACTAGGTCCGAATAGCCAGGTACTTCCCCACCTTCCTCTCTCCATGTCCTTTCCCTCTCCGCTTACCTCCATACCCGCTTTGGCGGGCCCTCTCCCCCCAACTCCTCAACCCGCCGGTTCTAAAACAAGGAAACATGTAGAAACATATCTGAGTGTCTCCAACTACAAGAAAGCGGACACATTGCCTTCTTTTTGAGTGTATTTCTAGTAATTATTTATTCTAGTAATAAGTTACTTTGTTTAAGTACAATATGTAATTATTAATTAATAAATACATAATTAAATAAATCCTTCGGTACCGGTAGAAGTGAAACCTTCAGAAAACTTAAGTAGACAATTTTCATAAGAGAAATAATTTTTGTCATTATTTAATATTAAGAAAAGTAGTAATGCGATATTAATTCATTTAATGCAGATCGGTAACTTAATAGTTTTTCTAAGATGGCCCAAATTATTGAGTATTTGCTAAAAAAAACAACTTATATACAGCGTAAAACTTTCGTTTGTAAAAGTATACTTTTGGGAGATTTTATGATTGATTCGTGTACAAACAGTGCTCTAAAGTAAGAATCCAAAATTTCAGTTTGTTTGGTGCCATAGGGCTAGAGTTGTGACCAATTCCAAGTGCAAAACGTGCCCTGAAAAACGATGAGTTTTCTAACAACTATATTTTTGGAATTTTTTTTGATTGATTCGTGTACAGACCGTGCTTTTAAGTAAGAATCCACAATAATCATCCTTTTTGGTGCCATAGGGCCAAAGCTGTGACCGATCCCAAGTGTAAAAACTAATACCTACGAACGATGAGTTTTTCTAAAAACTATACTTTTGGTAGATTTTTTGATTGATTCCTGTACAGAACGTGATTTTAAGTAAGAATCCAAAAGTTCAGTCTGTTTGGTGCCATAGGGCCAAAGTTGTGACCAATCGCAGGTGGCCAGACGCATTCGCCGCCATGACCTCTACAAACCTCACCCCATGAACCCGGGCACCCCTGCTTAGTCACCAAACGCAACGATCCGCTTGAACCTATGGCAGAGGTGTTAGTTATCCAGTTAATGGTTCCCGGGGAGGCGGTACCCCGTATTCCCAGATTGATCCCCCCCCCCCCCCCCGCCCTTCCCACTCCCCTGAAACTCTTCGTCTACCATTATACAACTAGTTCTTACTAAAGCCATTTCTTCACCCCCCCCTACCCGCCCCCTACCCCTCACCACCTACCCCCCTACCCCCCCACCCACCCCCGCCCTTCCCACTCCGCTGCAATTACAATTATACAATTAGTCTTTGCTAAAGCTATTTCTTCACCCCCCTACACCCCCTCCATACCCCCCCTACCCCCCTATCCTGTATTCCCAAATTGTAATTCCTCATTTTTAATTTTCCAATTAGTCCTGACTTAAGCAATTTCTATTTCCCCCCCACCCTCCCCCCCCTGTCCCCACCCCCCTGTCCCCCTCTACCCCCCCCCCCTCCTCAGGAACGACCCATGGCAGAGGTGTTGGTTATCCAGTAAATGGTTCCTGGGGCGGTGGTATAATTCACTCACTCACTCACTCAAATTGTTTCTCCCTGCATGTCCTTTCCCGTGCACCCCGTTCCCTTTTCCCCGTTACCTTTTCAGCCTTCCCCCTCCCTCGTCTCTTCCCTCTCCGTAAATTTTTTTGCCGCACTTCGTACTACCGAAAATATTTATTGTCAAATAATAATAATACATAATTTTGAGTATGTCGCAGCCCTGCAATAATCTCACACCTCTTTGGTAGCCCTAGAACGCGCAATATATATCAGATCAACAAATGAACCGTAATGTTCCATATAGGTACATGTTTTTATGACCAATCAGAATGCTTCCCTCTCTGATTGGTCATTTATATAAGATCAACATAGACAAAACGTGTAAAATGTATATGCCACCGAAAAATGGGCGTGGCTTACAGCAAAATCTCGATGACTTAAGTTGATCTATAAGGATCCACATATGTATGCCAGCTTCGGTAATAGATCAACTTATCCGTTTGGATCAACAAGAGCAAACGGATCAACTAAAAACTGGTCTACCGTCACGAAAGATCAACTTAGTACGAGAGGGTATAAATATATATATAATATATATATATAATATATCTATATATAATATATCTCTTACAAGAGATTCTCATAAATTTCCAAATTTACGTTGCGTAATAATGTTTTATAAATCAGTAGAAAAATTATTGATGTTTACAGTCATTTCATCTCCTTGCGGAAATAAATGCCTGGACATAGCTACATTTTTGTGATATTCGAAATAATGATCGATTTTTTTCTTGAAGTACGTTTTTAGATTTTCACGGCCAAAATGCCTTGATGATGGACACTGTCCAAAACGTTGGCTTAAGAAGGAGGTAGCGCAACACGGTATAATAGACCAAAAACAAATAACGAAGATTTTTTCTTATTGTAAAGTCACATCTTCCATATATTTGTTTTTCCATACCTTTAGATCCAATTTTTCCTGTTTCTGGTGCTTCACCAGACCTGACGCTACCAGGTATATTTCAAAATATTGCCACCATTTTTTCCAGTGTCCATCATTGTTGATATTAGCGAATTTGGTAAAGAGTAAAATCATGCTGCATGTGCGACATTGATGAATTTATTTATTTATTTATTAACGGACTAACGTCCAATTTACAATCAAGTAACACGAAATTTTGGAAATGTACATTACAAGAATAAAGGATGGTATATGAAAGCAAAGACAAACAGATGAATCCTTGACATTATCCTTCGACATCTTTTGTTTCCAATAAATTATATTATATAAAAATTTCACTTCTGACACCATGTTTCGCTTATTCTTCATTGTGGGTGACTTATAGGAAACACTGATAACTGTATTATAACATTTATTTATTATTTCAGATATTAGACATGTTTTACAGATAGACCATAGATAATAAAGTAATCACCGCTTGTGATGTGACACACAAAACAATAGTAATGCATCAGTACGATTAATGGACACCTCGTAGTAGAAGCTCATGGCGTAGAAAATCAAAACTGGTACAGTTTCGCTGAGATGTTGCAGGTAAATCACCAATTAAAAGCCTGAGGGGCAAGATGCCTGATGACTGCTATTACTACTGCCAATTTCCAGTAACTTTCCATAACAAGTTTAAAATGCAATACTACGTGCATAGACACAGAAAGGCAAAAACAATAAAATAACATCCAGCCATAATTCGCGAGCTGCTATCCGTGATCTGTGATCCGTGATCCGCGATCTGTGATCCGTGATCTTGACCCGTGATTTGTGATCCGTGATTTATGATCTTTGATCTGTGGTTCGTGATCTGTGATCCGTGATGTCTGATCCATGATTTCTGATCCTCCCCACAAATGCTTGCCAAAACTCTGCCAGGAGAGACCAAGAACGAATGGAACCTAAACTGTCGCGTTTCGGCCAAGCGTTTCTGAGGAGAATAGTTTCTATTGCCTTCCTCCTCCCATGCCAAACATAATACGCCTTAGTGGTTTAAAAGCTATCTTTTTTAGCTAGCTCCGGAACAGCCCTCAAATGCCCTTCTTCAGTTACAAGCAATTAAAACGATACTTCATCCCCTTTTCCACTTAGGAGAGCCATGGCGTGATATAAAATAAAATCAAATTCATTTTATTTCCTGTAAAAATTTTTTATAATTCCTTCATTTTTATGAACTATTTTACGTAAGGAATATTTTTTTATGCGCCAGGTAATGTTTATATGCTGGATAATGATTTTCGATTTTTTTATAAATTCTCTGGATAACTTAGAACGGTTTCTCGGTTTTTAATGAATAACAAATGTACCAAGAGGTTAGCAAGAATAATTTTGAAATTATGAGATTTGAAAAAACTAGTACATACGCATATCGCAAATATCAATTTCTTCTAATAAATTAAAATATACGCAAACATATGTCGAGCAAGAATCAAGTATTATGGTTTACAACTGTTTGCATGATAGAATGGAATAAATACAAAAAATAAAAATGAATATGTGGTGATAAGAAAATAATATTATTATGGTTTTGGTTCTCAAAGGATATGACAAGATTATGATTGATGAGGTCAAGTGGGTTGGTCGTATCGAAAATCGTCTGGAGCAAAGTGTATATTCTCGTAGATTTCTGGCTGATGTATTTTTATTCTTTTTCTGCAAGTTTTTTTAGCATTATCACAAGAAATAATATATTTTCGCTCAAACTGCGAAACATGGAAGGGTTAAAACCCTCCAAGCCTTGGAAGGACATCACTAGCCACAAACATCATATTATTCTATTTTAGCCCCTAGGGACAGATCTGACCGGGGAGCGTATTTCCAAACCCTATACCGATTCAGTCGCGGTAGCGACAATTTACATTTTCAATATCAAAATTTAAATACTAAGAAATAAAATCATTAATTTTTAATAAACACGTTGGAAAGATTAGTTTATCTAGATTTTAGAACAATTTTTGTTTTTGCAAAGTGATAAAAAATAATCAATATGGAGGTATATTTACAAAATATGGGAATAATATCAAAATTTTAATATTTAAAAATATAATTATTAAATTCTAATATACACATTGTAAAGATTATTTTATCTTGATTTTAAAACAATTTTTGTTATTGCAAAGTTATAAAAAATAACTAATAAAGAGGTGTATTTAAAATTTTAATAGCCGCTACAGCGACTGAACCGGTGTAGGTTTTGGAAATACGCGATCGGGGCTTTCATACGGTGACCGGACAACTCGGAATTAAACCAACTCAGAACCATCTCAGATAAGTCATCTAGAGTGATAAAAATATATATTAAAAAATTGGTTACGTTAGGTTAGGGTTATCGACTAATTTAAAATTATTTTTTTCATAGCTTTTAATGACTTTTCAAGCAGTTGTTGGGTTGACTTTATTCTCAGTTGGCATGGAACCTTTCATACATAGAAAGAGAAATAATTATTCTTCTCAGTTTTTCCAAATATTTATAATTATTCCGTTGATAAAATCCTAAAAATTATCAAAAATTGTGTCAGTGAAAAGTTAAAAAATATTGAATTTTTTGTTATCATATTGTATTTCAATGAAAAATCATTATGTTTGTATTCACAACTATTTATTTCAAATAAACGAGGTTTTTCAACATCAGTGTGTTTTCATCAGGATAAACGTATAACGAAAATTAGCTAATAGGGACACAAGTGCAGACAAATTAATACCTGTACAAAAAAACTTTAAAATGAGCGGTGATTAATTAGTTATAAAATTAATCGAACAGTTTTAATAGGCTTGCGTCTGCGAGGTTGAATTTCAGAACCCGGCTTTGAGTGCATGTCTGTTCTGTATGTATGCGATGAAACTTAGGTGATTTGTTGTGCGTATACCCGCAAAGGTAATAGGCTATATTTAATGGTAAGTTCTGGCGTTATTAAATTTGTATAAATGGAAATAAGTGTATTTTTTATATTTTAGCGGCAGAGAGGGAAGGCTTGAGGGGAAGGGTAATGAAGGAGGTGCGGTTAGTGGAAGGGGTGACAAGGGAGGAGAAGGTGTGGAAGGTGGAAGGGAAATGCGGGGGGAAGGAGACTTGGGAGGGGAACGGGGACGCACGGGAAAGGAAAAGCAAGGAGAAACAATTATTTCTTTACATTTCCAGCTAGTTAATAATAATTAATTGACTACTAACACTTTTTGTAATTTCAAAAATTTTAAGTTATCTAATTGTAAACCATTGCATTTGTATGTAAAACTTTTGGTCCTTTGTTTATATCAAGAGAGTGATCTGTTTCAAAATGTGGTGGGAAAATTCAGAATTATTATTATTATTCAAACATCCACTAACATTACTAGAAGTATCTTTATATATTATAAACTTAAGTCCTCCGCCGAGTCTCTCTTTTTTTTATATTGGGGGCTATCCATAAATTACGTCACACCTTAAGGGAGGGGGGAGGGGTGTAGATAAGTGTGACATTGTGTGACAAGGGGTATGGGTGGGGGTCATCAGCTCTGTGACGTCACATGTAAAATCTGAATTTTGATTATTTTTAGATGCAAAATTGCAAAATGTGTAACGTCACACTAGGGGGGAGGGGGTCTCACAAATGTGATTAAGTGTGACAGGGACGGGGGGGAGGGGGGGGGTCAAAAAATCATGAAAATCTTGTGACGTAATTTATGGATGGCCCCTTAACTCCGCACAGGAGGCCCTGAGGAAAATAATTTCCCTCAGGGCCTATGTCATCTGTGATGCTGTCTGGAGAGGAAAGGAAAGGAGGAGAGTAAAGTTGTCCTTCTGTCTATTCCACAAACTCAAAACTACTGAACGGATTTTCATGCGGTTTTCACTAATAGAGTGATTCACGAGGAAGGTTTAGGTAAATAATTTGTCAAAGGTTTGTGTAAATTGGTTGGAAAATAATCGTTTATAGATTCATTCGTGGCTCCCCTATCAGGCACAAGAGCTCTTCTTTTCTGATGGGGTATAACATGACCAAAAACGACCTCTATTATAGTGTTTTGTAAAATGTATGTGTATACATGTAACCCATGTTTTTTATATTACAATAAAAAAAATAAAGAAAAAAAATATATATATATTTTATGTACACTACATAGATCTGTTTTTTATTTGTTTCAGAAATGTGCTGCTAAAGAAAAGATTATCAAAGGGTCCAAACAAGATCGTCCTCACCGCTACGGACTTTGTGTTCCCGCAAGTCCCGGACAGCAGAAGGGTAAATTAATTCTTACTATCTCACCCCAACTAACCTGACCTTATCTCATCTATCCGAACTAATCTTATTTAACTTACACGCCTGACCTGTCGTAGCCCGACTAAGTTAACCAAAGCAAGCAACCAACCAATGCCACCACGGTTTATCTAGAACTGACCTGGTCGTTTAGTATTCAAAGTTTTCCAGTCCATAAAGTTTTGTAAGATCTCAGTACTCGTGGTCATGATAGCGTCTCTAACGCGAAATATACTTCGCTCATCACGTACTTGGCCTAGTTGCCTAGGTACAAACGTCTTTGTAGTAAACAGAACATTATTCTTGGTAAAACCAACATTTTTTTAACATTAGATCCACGCAGGAATTAAAATTCCCTGAGGACGTTTGTCAAAATTGGGGGTGCCTATGTGTAGAGGTATTTTCAGGGAAAGGAAGGAGTGGAAGGTCTGTAAGGAAAAAGGTATGAGGGACAGGTAGGAATCTAAGGAACAATGTGTCCAGGAGTGACGGACGAGTGAATCCATCCCTCCCTCAGGCGATGGGATGAGAGTCCGACTGAAGAGGTCTAAGTTAGGTCTCTTTCAATCAGTCTCTCCCGATCTGGTCTGCCACCTAGACCTAGACCAGACTAACCTCACCCCATGAATTCGGGCATCCCTGCCAGTCACCAAACTTATCGAACCACTTGGGGTGACCTATAGCAGAGGTGTCGGTTAGCCAATAAATGTTTCCCGTGGCGGCGGTACCCATTCAAGCATCCCAAAATATATAGGAGGTCCTGAGTAACACAATTTCCCTTAAGGCCTATGTCATCTTGGGATGCTCTGTGGTGGATCTTTTTTTTACATTAACTCCGCACAGAAGGCCCTGAGGAAAATAATTTCCCTCAGAGCCTATGTATGTCATCTTTGAAGATGCTATATGGAGGGTATTTTTGATGAGAGGAGGGAGTAAACACGGGTCTTGAAGAGAAGCTGTTTAACTCAAGAATGGAGGATAGTTAGGAGTGAACATTTGTCTTGAAGAGACCTTTAGAAGGGATATGACAGAGACCCGCAGGTCGTTCTAAAACCGAGATGTTGTCACCAGTACTCGTGTGAAAAATGTTCACTATATATGGACATTTTATTGTGGACTTTGCACCGATACCGACTTTGGACAGGTACCGAATATGGACTGCATTCCCACCTGGCTCCTGTGCTCTAATTGTAAGGAATCCATCAAATGGATCTGTCAGAATATTAGTAATTTCTATTAACGCTGCTTTGTTCTAGTGGATTGACACTCTATAATTTTATACAAATATCTATAAATTCATCTTCCGGGTGCCAATTTTCAAAATTTATATTAAATTTACCACAAAAACCGTATTTTATACAAATGATGTAACAATTTCAGCTTCTAAAATAGAAAATCAAAAGATGGAAACGCAGAAAACAACAATATTCTCGTAATGCCGCTCAAAGCATGTGAACAATACAATACACAGCCCGCACTCGTAATAATGATTGCGGTCGGTTGCAAAAGAGCCATTCACATTTTTACAAGAGAAAAAGTTACCACGTAACAACAACAGTGTTCCTTACCAAGTAATATTGTAGTTTTGCGTTTTACAATCAAAAATTGTATTTAAGCATGTGTAATCAAATGTATCGTGTGATGTAATGACTAATAACAGTTTATTTCAACGCAATTTGTAAAGCAAAACATACCTCTGGTCGAAAAAGCGTCAAGAAATATTTCAACAGTGATCCAAGAAAAATCATCAGATCCAATTTTGTAGTAGTTTTCCACTAAAATATTCGGTATGTTATCGGTAAAATATTGCTTGTCTGAATTCTTTTGAAAAATGACCCTGAGTTACAGTCACAGACAAACGTACAGATGAAATTGTTTGATGACGATCAATGAGTAATCAATCGAGGAAATTTATTTTTGAACGTGAACTCGTGCCTCGTACGCTAACTGCACGCTATCTGGACGAAGTTAATGACATATTCTTGCTCAGCACATCTCAACAATTATTGTTTTACGTTTTTACTATGATTATCATTATTTTTGATATTACATTTCATATAATATATGTTAAGTACACACTAAATTTACCAGAATAATTGAATCGCTACTACTAGACATATATACTGTTCTAAGGAATTATTTTTTGGTGGCTATCAAAATGTTGAGTTGAATTGTAAATAATTTTTGTAAATATTATTATTTTTCAGATTTAATGTCCAGCATGTTCCGAAAAAATGCGAATTTATGCAAAATTACTGGCTTGTTGAATGATCGGATTTTTTTTTTTTTTTTTTTATATTAACTCCACGCAGGAGGCCCTGAGGGAAATAATTTCCCTCAGGGCCTATGTCATCTTTGAAGATGCTGTGTGGAGGGTGCTGTTGAGGAGAGGAAGGAGTGAACATGGGTCTTGAAGAGACCCATATTGTAGGAGGGAGGAAACACAGAAGCCGGCAAATCGTTCCACAGCCGGGCTGTTGAACTCAAGAACTCTTAGAATTAACTAACGAAGCTCTTAGAATTAAAAGAACTCGTATACGCGATCCATAGACTTAAATAGTGCATCTAAGACGCAATCAGTTTATTCCTTTCGATATTTGAGAAACAAAAATGTTTTTTTTTAAATTTATTTTACACACTTTACAAATAAGACAAAAAGTCCCGTTAAATTACTTTTTAGCAATTTGTCTAACGGGTTCTTTACATTTAAAAATCTTATTATAGTGAGTTAATAGTTACATTTTTACAATCGGTATTTACGTGAAGCAAAAACTTTGTACCCCTTTTTACGAAAATTGTGCGGACGGAGGAGTATGAAATTTCGCATTTATAGTTTATATAGAGGAGTGCAGAATGCTAATTTTTTTTTTAAATTATGCATAAAAAATAAATAAATAAAACATTACAATTATGGTCGAATTTCGACCATTGGGCGACCACTAGTTTTATAAAATAGAAATTAAAAATTTTACAGAAATATAGAGAAAAGAAAAATAATGAAAACAAAAATAACAATTTTATAGTCTTTAGAATAATATGTCATTGTAAGCTAATACATATGACTACAGACCTCATTAACTAATTAACTTTCATTTAGTGTCAAAAAACAAATGTGCACTGGCAATACAAGCTTAGTATTTCAGTTCAACATTGCCAATTTATTAATATTTTTACGTAATTGTTTGACTTTTCATAATGTGAATTCATAGAAAACACCTTCAGTGTTGCCAGCGTATATCGATTTCTGTTGCCAGTGTATATCAATAACAGTGTAACCATGCTTGGTATATCGATATAAAATCGTTGGAAGTTACGCCTATCGATCTGATATTGTTAAGTTGTCTTATTTCTCTGTGCTTGATTTATTTTTAAAGAAATTTGATAATTCGCAGATTATTTCCTAGGAGGCAGTTTGTTGTGTTTTCTTTATCCTTGATAGGTGTGTGTTTTTTGTACATTGAAATAGTATTTGGGATTGTCTAATCATTTCTGCTAAGGCTTCTGGTTTGATAAATTTTGTTTAATTTTACTACAAGGTTTTTATTTTTATTTTTGTGTACATTTTTGTTAATATATTTTTGAATGTATATATCTGATACATTTCCGGATGTTGTATAATTCAGGTGGACGAAGGGATAGAGGCCATGCTGTGCTGCTGGCTTCAGCAGCTGCAGGAGTTCGGGGGGCCAGAAGTGGACAAGCCGGACCTGCTGAAGGGCTCCATGGGTTCTTTGGGAGGCGTAGGGGCCCCCGGTGCGCTCAAGGGGCCCTCGTCCAACGGCAGTCTCGCCAGGAATAACTACATCATGGATCACAGAATCAGATACAATGTGAGTTGAACTTATTACTCTTACTTAAGAGAGCACGAGGGATTTTCAATATTTTATGTTGTTTGCGTGTCTTTAAAATCACCCGTGCACATAACAGAGGCAAAATAAAAAAAAATTACACATTTCTTTTTTTAGATACAAGTGTGTTTTATACCACCAGTTAAAAATAAATATTGATAAAAAATACTGTGTTACTTTTAAAACAGTTTATAAAATGTCAGTTTTCAATAAATCGTCAATCGACCTTCAGATTTTTTCCATATACAATCATATACAATATGAAAAAAAATTATAAAAAATTAATTGTAAAAGAAAACATCTTGGCCTATACCACCCCATTTATATATTTTTAAAATGTAGCTTAATAATGACGTATTTTAATTTTTTTAAACTACGTAAATCAACGGTGTTTAAAACCATTTATTTGTACTAAAAAACAAATAATTTTGCAAATTAAAAATATTACCTAATAAAACAGTATTTAAACTATAAAATTAATAAACTAAATTTAAAAAAATCGGTGATGTATTGGGTAATACATAATTTTTCTATGCACCCAAAAGACATAAAAACGATGACGTCTTTGATTTACTTTCATTACGCGAAAATCTTTCGCCACGAGCGGTCGTCTGCGGCGCTATGTTCTGTTCTGTAAGGTAGTGTTGAAAATAGTTTTGTGTGTTTGTGTTAAGATAGAATACATATACAGTAGAGGAATCAAATCAAGCAATAGAATTTGTTCGCGTAATTTGAAGGAAGCATGTCAAAAAGTTATTCGAAAACGTGCGCGGCAAGGACACGGCCGATTATATGCTTATATTTTTTTACGTGTTCACTACTATTAGCGTATTTTTATGTAGAATATAATTTAGAAGGAGTTATGTCAAAAGGAATTAGGTAACGAAAGTGGCGAATACGTGACATTATATAGCAACTTGTACCTTTTCACATCTTGCCTTGTAGCTTCGCACAGGGACCCAAATGTGGCCGATTTGAAGGTAATATGTGAAAAGAGACAATCATATCAACGTCCGCGCCCGGAACAAATTAGTCCTTTCCACGTTCTCCCTTCTAAAAATGTTCGAATATTTGGTAAAAGCACGAAGTACAGTCATCACTCGGTTTTACGAAATGATTTTTAATTATTATATTTATTTATTTGTGTTTGTTTATCGCGCTTTTTAAAAATATTTTTAATATTATCTTTAAAATTTTCATATTCATAAAGGATACCTAAACATCAAACAGCAAACAATTCCAAATTTTGCTCCTTCAAAAATTCAAAAAATTATCTGTAAAGTGTGAAATATGTGAAACTAAACGTAAAAATGTCAATTTCTACAAAAAATATTTTCTAAAAACCGAGCCCAGATGTAATAAAAACTAAAATAAACCCAATTTTTTGCTAAATGCCGATTTGTTCAATTTTTTTTAACCACTACTGTTTAATATCTTCTTACTGTAATACTCACGCACAGGCTTCGCCTTTGTGGGATTTTTGTTACTCTCTTGTATTTTATATTATTATGTATGTACTTGTTTGAATATGTATCAAAAAAACTTTTCCAATAAAAAAAATACATTACTTAAAAATACATTACGTTAAAGAAGCTCTTTTTAATTTTATGCGTAAAACATTAGTTATTGTTTTGGCGATGACTTGGGTAAGCAAAACAGCTGTTATAAGTGATGGCCAAAACAATATTGTTTTATTTTTTTCTTGATATGTTATATAGTTAATTTAATCAATATTAATGTATCACAGAGCCGAAAAACGAAAAAAAGAGTGTAAAGAGAGGATATGACGCGATTGTGAATGGTAAAAGAAGTCCGGAGAAGACATGGAACGATCGAGCAAACACCGTTGTGATTTTTCACTAAAACGGCGCTATACGAATCATCCAATTATTATTATTATTAAATAGTTGAGAGTCAGAACTGTACCTAACTTTATAATATTTTTCGATGTCGTCATATCAGACAGTAAATCATTTAAAAATAAACACTTTTTAAAAGCTCATCAGGGTGTTTATAATGAATAAATATCCGTGTCGTCCTAATATTTCGAAGTATGTAAGTATTTCAACGGGTCCCTAAATTATTTTATTAAAAAGTGAGTGTCAGGTTTCAAACTTCAAACTTGTTCACAAGGGCTGTGCAAATAAATGGTTGATTATTATTATTCTTATTTCTTAATAATTATTCAAAATATATTATTATTATTCATAAATTATTTAACTAAGCTATTAAATGCGCCCTTGGTTTTAAAAAAATTTAAATAAGTTCATCATCTTTTTCAGTACACGTGTAAAAATACCCGGAGTGGCTCGGGGTTGTAAATGTTATGGTACAAAGTTTTGAGGTTGAGAATTCTAGTATACCTGAAAACTGGGTGTGGTTTTAAGGTAGAAATAATATTATTGCTAATAATTGAAGAAGTTTTTTTTACATTTGTTTCACAAACAAATAATTATTTGATTCATCTCTTCCTCGGGCGTCCCCGACTTTTTCAGCGATTGTCTTCGTGTAATCAGATTGTTACTATTAAAAGACAGTTACATGCAGTACCAGTACAAGATTGTTACTACGCTATGTCGATGATACTCTAGACTGGAATCTGAAATATTTATTTATTTATAAGCCTAAAAGGCGTTTTACATAAAAGTGATATAATTAATCATTATATACAGCGCATAGCAAAATTTCTATATTTCATAGTAAGTAATAATAATAATACATAAATTGCTGTTTAGTATTGAAGTGAGCTTTATGTTTTTTTCTTCTTCGTGTTATAAAAACTGTTTTATTTTTCTATGGCTACTTACTGTAAAAACCTAAAATTTCAAATAAATAAGTTTATTTTTCTGCGGTGTTTATATTTCCATGTTGTGACAGCCCTAACAGTCCAGAAGTAAGTGGACACGCTCGGCGATGCAGGTGTTCTTCTGGGTTGTGGAAGCCTTCAGAAAAATTCCCAGAATTTATGGAAAATTGTGTAAATATTGTAAAATGTGGGAATATTAGTAAACGTGTAAAATTAATTAATACACCTCCAATATTAATTTTATAATGATAAGATGCAGATTTTTAAAGAACTTGTCGTTTATATTTTTAAAATTAAAAATAAACGTAGATTGTGGTGTTGAAACTCCATAAACATTTCATAATTTATTTTTAAAATCATACTATTTGAATCGTGAATATCCGCCGATTAAAAAAAAAAGTTTTTTTTTATTTTTAAATTATTTTTCATTGTAATAGGGAATCTCAAGGGAAATTTCCCCACTTTATAGGGAAAAATCGAAATCTAGCGATCCACGATATCGGCAAAGATGTATTTGTCATTTTTTAATTTTTGTTCGGGAAAGATCGTTGTAACTCGGGATTTTACGAGCAGATATGCTGGGGTCAAATCCGTGTCAAGTAGAAAGTACAATAACATTTTGCGGAATCCACTTAAAAATGCGACGAGGGCGACACAAGCGACAAATTTTTTTGCTCTGCTGGGCTCTTAACCTAACCTAACCTAACTTTACCCCTCGACATCATGCTCTAAAATGCTATCTCCGGAAACAGGTCATGGGCTCGAAACCGGGCAAACAAATAATGCAATTTAATTATTTTTTATAAGTTGAAAAGCTTAAATTTAATAAAATGATAAAAGTCAAAGTACAGAGGTATAATAGGCAAATAAATAAAGTAAATTTAATTGCATTAATTTGTGTTATTTTTCAATTCATTCATTAAAAATATGTTAATGACATGAATGTAAGTAAGTCTAAAGTCATGATGTTTGGAAGAGAGTACGAAAACGGTATGCAATATAGTTGTGAATGATGAATACTTGGAGCAGGTGGATGAGTTTTTATATCTGGGTAGTATGTTTACGAGAGATGGGACGGCTGATAGAGATATTGAAAGAAGGGTAAATACATGTGACTCCATTAATGGAGGACTAAATTCCGTTGGTGCTAATAAAAAAATTCAAAAGAAGCGAAGCTAGCAGTCCACAATGAAGTCCTGGTACCTACCCTGATGTATGGCAGTGATGCATGGAAAGAGAAAGTATGAAAGTAAACTGAATGCTGTTGAAATGAGATCCCTTAGGCGGATGTGTGGTAAGAAAGGGACCTTCAGATGGTTTGGGCATGTAGAGCGAATGAAAGAAGAAAATAGTGTGAGAAGAATATATGACGCAAATGTGAATGGTAGAAGAAGTCGGGGACGCCCGAGGAAGACATGGCACGATCAAGTGAATCAGATACTTGAGTCGGACCATTTCAAAAGTCAGAACAATAGAAGAGTATGTATGAGACGATGTAAGTTAGGAAAAAGTGTGTGCCAAGACCGAGTTGTTTGGCGGTCCGTTTTCTCTTCCTACGCCTGCGGGAAACGGCGTGATGGTTAGTTGGTTATGTTGTATTTGTGACACGTTGTAAAGCGGTAATCCTTTCTAGTTGCTTAATCACAGTTCTCTCATATCTGTGTACAAATTGTGCATTGAAGAATAAAAAGATAAAAAAATTACTGGCCTGCATGTTACGGGGGGATTTTGGCCTTTGTCTGTAAGATTGGAAGTAGACGGAGCTTAAGGCTTATAAAAGGCTTTAGTGATGTTCGGAAGCGTACAAAAGGTTTTCCAACTTGCTCGGCGTCTTCTGGGGAGGGTTTTATTTTTATTCATTATGTCAAGCTAAATTCACGAAGTTTTTACAGTCAACAAGTTCAGTACAAAACACTTTAGTTTACTGTGGATTGCATTCAATAAAACTAATCATACATTGAATTGCCTGATGCAGGATTGCCAGGATAGGTTGTGAAGGAAGGCTTCAGACTCACCTGGTATCTTCTATTCACCAAGGTAGCCGCTGCTCACTTATTAATATGATTGTCTTTCATAAATGTGAAAACAGTTCCAACACAATGTCATAACAACAAAAACAGAACTATAATCTATAGCCGCGGCGGGTATAATTAATGATTCACAAATTGAACTTTTTTGCGGGTATTCCAAATATCACAACTAAAAATGCAATATTTACAATGTGCGTAGAGGTACGGAAAGACGAACCAATATTTTTGTCTTTGACCAATGTCATAAAGAAAGGAAGTAGGGGTGCAAATTTAAGCTATTTAATTACCTTGATTTAACCACTCCGACCCCTAAGCTTGTTTTCATGACAATATGTCAATAGCAGTCAAGTACAATAAGCTTGATATCGAGCTAACGCGTGTGTTCCCACAGAAATAGTTATAACTGCGTTTTTGTTCTAGTGACAACCTTAAAACAAAATGGAGAATATCTGTAATAAACCACGCTTCACTTTTCTATTCAAAGTTGTCCATAGAAATAGATAAGAAAAACTAATTTTGTAGAAACAGTTTTCACCCGCCAAAACGCATACGCGCCGTTAGACTTACTTAATTTTTGTATGAAATGGTTAAAAAGGGGGCGATTAAATTGTTTATTATACTATAAAAAAAAGTGGTTTTTTATGTTAATCATGATTTCAGTACTGTTTGCACATAAAAACATCACGTGAGTCATTTTTACAATTTTTTATGTTTGCATCCTAAATCTCAATATTTACAAATTTAAATATTTATTTGTAAAAATATAATTGGAAAGCTTGTTTTATCACCTTCCAAAAATAGTTTTTATTATTTGGCTACAATCAGAAATATTTGATTTATTGGGCTTTAATTACATTCGTATTAAATTTTTATGAATTTTATGTTAAGACCAAAACTTGCATAAAAGCAATGGACCGGTATGGTTAAACAATTGGCAGGTACAATAAATCCGCGCAAACACAGAGGATCAGTGATTGATTAGGTAATAGTCGATGAATTCATAATTCGTTTTAGAAATATTCGTTGATTTATTCGGAAATAAAAACGAATATTAATACTATAACATTATGACCTTGTAACACAATAAAACTATCAACAGATAAAACCACGACACTATCATTTCGAAGCACTTTGATACTATAATAGCTATTTAAGACCACAACACTATCACATTACTTTGTAACACTATAACACTATACGACCACACTTTATACGACCACAATACCGTGTCACTTTGAAACACTACAACATTAAGACCTTGTAACACAATAAAACTATCAACTGATAAAACCACGACACTATCATTTCGAAGCACTTTGATACTATAATAGCTATATAAGACCACAACACTATCATATTACTTTGTAACACTATAACACTATACGACCACACTTTATACGACCACAATACCGTGTCACTTTGAAACACTACAACATTAAGACCTTGTAACACAATAAAACTATCAATTTATAAGAACACGACACTATCATTTCGAAGCACTTTGATACTATAGCTATATAAGACCACAACACTATCACATTACTTATCTTTTGGCTGTTTTGCTTGGACTGACATACATTATTATTGTTGTGTTTTTGTACGTTATATTTATATTTATGCACGTTACACTGTAAACTAATATTTTTTAAAATTATATAATGGTTGTGTAATACGTTTTTTTTCTTACTTATTATAAATAACCCTTTTGTGGGGTAAAAACAATAAACTTCAAAATAGAAAAACAAGTTTACAACAAAATTTTATAATAATTATTTAAGGTGTTATAAGCATAAAATAATATGGTTTATATGTGGAAACAATGTGCAGAGATGAAAGGGTTAATTCAAGAACTTTAACTGGAACCAGCGAAGCGATGCGCGTATTTCGAACGGTTCCGAGAACCACCGGAGGATCTCGAATTTGTTATTTGTGTTCCGTAAATCGTCACTTTGGTTGGGACAGGGAACTTTACTCTACCCTGATCTGAGATTTACGGTGTCAAAGTTTGCAAAGACGATTTCTAGTAGTTTATTTACCGATTTCAGATTTTGAGGTTGAATCCTGTGTAAAGGTTTTGTACTTTAACGTATATTTTTCATAATATATACTGAAATTTAAATTTTAGAATGTTACGTACCAAAACCCTGATACGTGGCAGAGAGGCATGGACTGGTAGAGGAAGGATGAAAGTAGACTGAGGCTGTAGAAATGAGATCCCTGAGACGTGTATGTGGTAAAACCATGTATGACCGTGTGACAAATGTTGAGATCCGCAAACAATGCAAGACTGATGTAAGTGTAGTAATGAATAAGATTAAAAAAACGATCCTCAGATGACTTGGGCAGTAGAGCGAATGAACCAAAAAAGGAGTCTAAGGACAATATATATGATGCAAATATAGAAGAAGTCGGGGAAGCCTGAGGTAGATATGGTACAACCAATTGAATCATATACTTGTCGAGCCATGTCAAGAGTCAGAACAATAGAAGAGAATGTATGAGACGATGTAAGAATGTGAATGATGTAAAGAGTGTGCGCCAAGACTGAGTTGTTTGGGGGCCCGTCCCCTCTGCCTACCCCTGCGGGGAAACGGCGTAACGGTTGGTTAGTTGATTATGCACAAACAACCGAAATCATATTGTTTAATTCTTCGCCAAACAGTCTAGTAACATAATCCACAACGACGACGCTCGATGCGGTCACCAGGGTATCTGGCATGGTCGATCGATATAGGTTTTATCGATAATGTCGGCAACTTGTCATTGCTCCCGAGCACGACTGCAAAACGCTAACAAGTTATCGTCACTATCGATAAATCCTTTATCGTTCGTGCTAGGTACCCAGATAAGCGTGTTAAATTTTACATAAATATAACAGGTTCCGAAATTTGGAGATAGTAAATCAACCTTTTCCATCACTAAGTTTATGCATGGGAAAACGAAAAACATTCTCCAACTCACAGTCGAAAGTTTGACTTGTGTCGCGTGCTTGTCAAATTATCAGTCACTCTTTGACTTCCCACCAAGAGAAATGGAGTTACGCTACCCATGACATAAACATAGAGGGAGTTTTGCAAATAAAATTACAGCCTTTATGCAGCCTTTAATAAATTTCAAAATTATAACAATTTCAAAATTCAAAAAAAATTTAATTCAAAGTCCTAAAAATTTCAAATTTCGAAATTTAAAAAATTTCAAACTTGAGAAAATTTCAAAATCCAAAAAATTTCAAAATTAAAAAAATTTCAAAATTCAAAAAAATCAAATTTAAAAAAATTTCCGTTTTCATAAAAATGTTAAATATGAAAAACCAAATTTAAAAATTTTCAAAGAAATTCAAAATACGAACTATTATTGGAACCTGTTCCGATATTGTATATCAGAAAAATTGATGTACTCAGTGGTACAGAAAGTAGGATCTATTTTTCTATAAATATTTGATTCATGGAACCTTAGAGTATCCGAGATGGATATCAAATTACGCGTCTCAACCTAAACAATCCGAAAAACTGAGTGAAAAAATTGAGCAGTTCACCCCTAGCCCCTTTTTGTGAGATAAGTCTCTCTTGGTTTTTCTAAATGAAATAAAATGACATACTGAACGCCTTGAACCGGGCGACAGAAGGGACTCAGTAGCAGCTTACTGAACTGAGCGGTAAGCTCACTGGGCCATTTTAAGAGTGTCGGCGACCAAAGTGGCTCAGTGTTAAGGGTCTTTTTTGGACAGGAAATATGGCGTTATGTGTGTCAAATTATGCATACTGCTGCAAAATATGAAGCTCCTTGGCCCCCTTTTGCGAGAAAAGGCCCGTACTGAACGCCTTGCACCGGGCGACTGAAGTGGCCCAAGAGCGGTATACAAAGTTGAGCCGTTGTAGTAGTTGTAGTGCCTACAAAGAACCTGTGTTCTTTGTAGGCGCACCCGTCCCCATTAAAACTTCGCTTTTTTTCCTCATAACACTCCTCGCTTTAACTTCGTTCACAGTTCACACGTCAAATGGGTTAGTGTTTTAACCCGTTAGTTGCCTGCAACGGTTAAAAGCTAGTTAATTATTATTGGTTTGCCTTCTTATTATTAATAATATTAACATTTAAAAATAATAACATCGTTTTCATGAAATTGTTTCGAATCCCCGTCATGTTATTTGACGTCGACATCAGATCTGCAATTAGCGCATTTTGTTAATAGATTGGATTATCTTTTTCTTATTTTTCTTCTGTAAATATGCCGGTCAATGGCCGAGTTGGTAACGCGTTTAGGTCCCACCCGGGCGTCGTGAATTCAATTTCTCGGCTGGTTAAGTCCTCCATCACGACGCAATCAACATTTTCCGATTACTATGGTGGTAGTAAGAGATTTTAAAATATTGCCAGATTATTCGTAACCCCAGAATGATTTTCTTTCTTTTTATCAGAGTGGACAATACTCTCAGTATCGCCCTGGTGTAAGACCACCATTCAGAATTGAAACGTAGCTTGAAATGACTTTAGCCGGATTTGGTGACTAGATTTGAATAGTCAGATACTTTCCCCACCTTTTTCTTCCCCATCTCCTTCACTTACCCAACATTACCACAATTGGGGATGCCATAGTCTTGCTAGCTCCAGAGGGGAGCAGATGTGACCTCACAATAGGTATTCACATAAAAAAATATATATTTGTTATCACTCAGCAAAATTTTCCTAATACACAAAAAACAATAAGCAATCAATCAATATGGCAGGCTGATATGGAAACCGCCGCCCCGGAAACCATTTAAGGTATAATCAACATCCCTGCCATTAGTTGCCACAAATGGTTCGTTACTTTGGTGACTTAGCAGGGGTGCTCGGGTTCATAGGCTGAGGTCTGTCAAGGTCTAGGCGGCAAATGGGTTTGCCTACCTACTGCACGACACGGATCGGGAGAGACTGGTTGAAGGGGACCTAACCTAAACCTCTCCAACCGGACTCTCCCGACCCACTTCCTTGCACCGCAGTGGCGCTGAGTAAAATAATCTCCCTCAGAGCCTATGTCATATTTGGGGATGCTGTGTGGAGGGTTTTTTTAAGAAAAGCAAATGGAGAAGAATTCTGGGGAGGAAAAGGATTTAAGGGGTGGGTAGGAATCTGGGGTTCAGTGTGTCCTGGTCATCCGCCTCCAAGACCTAGACAAACCTCACCCCATGAACCCGGGCACTCCTGCTAAATCACCAAACGTAGCGAACCACTTGGGGTGACCTATGGCAGAGGTGTTGGTTATCCAATAAAAGTTCCCGGGGCGGCGGTACCCATTCCCGCCTCCCAAATGGATTCATACGTCCGTCATTCCTGGACAAATTGACACCCAGATTCCTACCCACCCCTGCAAAAATGCAAGAAAAACGCAATATATTAAGTATCCGAATATAGAATATAAAAACACAAAAGTATCCTACTATGCACTTTGCCAATCACGTATGGGATTATTGAATGGGGATCTCCTTCACACACCCATACTACAGAGAAAAAAAAAATAATCCTGAAAGTACCCATAAGAACTCCATCAAAATATATTTTTAAGAACTTTAATGTTTTCAGTATTATATGAATTTACTCAAATTTGAAGGAAAAACGTGGATAGTAGAATTAAAAAAAAAATTACATTAAAATTATCTTAATCCTTTACATGTTTATATGAAATTTCTTTATGAAATCTCTTCCGTTCTCTTTTCTCGGAAATTTGTTCGCGTTAGATCGTTTATTGCTTGCCAGGTACGGCCCCCTTGATAGTTGTAGTACTTACAATAAACTTTAATATCGTCGAGAGATCTTCACTTTTTTGCGCATGGCAATATTCTCTCTTTTTATGTGATTACCACACAAGAGCCCCAACTGCTCACAATTCCCTGGAGTCAGTGAGACTGTGGCATCTCCAATTGGGGTTTGTTGTGAGGTTTTTTTTATTACATTAACTCCATACAGGAGGCTCTGAGGAAAATAATTTTCTGTGTCATCTGAGATGCTGTGTGAGGATAGGAAGGAATGAACATTGGTCATGAAGAGACCCATTTTGTAGGAAGGAGGAAACACAGAGGCCGGCATTCCACAGCCGGGCTGTTGAACTCAAGAACGAGTCGAAGAAGTGACAAATATCAACCGTGTACGTATGTTGGGCATGCGTTTGGCGTGTTTCCCGACTATGCACCGGTGCCGAAGGGATCAACGACGCTAGCATCTTCCATTGAAATACCGGCAGAACAATATAGCATTTCTACCCGACGTCTGTGCTCTAAAGATTTCAATCCGTCTGTTAAGATGGAAGAATCTATCGAACGGACCGCCCGTTTTTGCACAGAGTCGAGGGTATTTTTCAGGTATTTTAGAGCTGCAGACCAAAGGTTGTAATAGAAACATGGTAAATATGTAATATTAATTTTTTTTTAATTGACGAAAAAAACATAAAAGCGTTAAACGACCGTTACTGTCCCAATTGCCCTAATTAATTTCATTTTTCTCTGCAAACACCGTACGTAGTACGTACGATGCGTACGTACTAGTATTTCTTACTAACCGCTAGTACCTACAAAACCAGGCTGTCAGCCCCTGATATTCACCGTGGTAAACAACGTTCAGAATACTGGCAATATTTAATTAAATATTTTTGGCCAATTTATTAGACTTTTTATGTTCAGTTGGATAGAAACGGAAATTCGGAAATTAATTAATATTTTTCAGGCGGTAACCATAAACTCTCAGTTTTATGGAGCATCTAAATTTAGTTGCCTTTGTTACAGTATCTATTGTTACCTACCCCATTATTGCCTCTCATTACTAACATGCTGAAAACCATCAGATCGAAGGGAATGTCACAATGGAGAACAATAAACATCCCAGACATTCGTGGCCGTTCTGACTTTACCTACTGAAGGCAAGTGCCTACCCAGTGAAGTGGTCTGACTTTCAGCTTTCCATTGTCATTGAATTTATCAGGACGTACATTGAATATCACTAACAACATAGATGTAAATTAATTTAATTTTGAAATAACCACTGGAGCGCTTTTTGCCACAATATGGCACTATTTAAAATACCTCGGATTGCTTTGCTGCCAATTTTGGAAAATTTTCTCTTATTTATAAGTAATTAAGAAGAAGTTTACGATTTTGTAATATTTTTTTTATAAATCCTACGAATATGTGATAATCGACAAAAGATAAGTGAATTCATTGGCTGTGTAGAACTATAATCAGTTTGTATGTCTCCATAATAAAATTCGGAGGTACGATTTTTTTTTTTAATTTGATATTCAAAATGATCACCAAAAAATGTCAAACAATCTGAGAAAAAAGTTTTAAATTGCGCTGTCGCTCCAGTGGATAAACAAAATTTAATTATTTGTAAACGTACGAGTATATTTTCTACAATATTATTATTTATTTATTCAATTTCGGGAAATCGATAGCTTACATTTGATCAGTTTTGACATGTGCAGTATACAACAAAAATTAAACACATAAATATGAATTTCCTCAGTTTTTTTATCTCGTAAGAGTTCCAACTGCTCCCGTCTGGAGCCAGTGAGATTACGGCATCGTGGCATATGTGGAGAGGGGAAGGAGATGGAGAAGAGAATGGTGGGGATTGGGGAAGTACCTGGCTATTCACATTTGGTCACCAAACGGCTAAAGTCATTTCAAGCAACTTTTCAATTCTGAATAGCGGTCTTACTCTGAGAGTGTTGTGTTCTCACAATCAGTATCTCCAACACGTCTTGGAAGGAGATTTCTCTTATGGAAGAAATAGAGTTATTTTGGTTAATCTGTGATTTCGCGTTTTGCAAGTAGTGACTACGGTTAGTCGACCTAACTAGGAGCTTGCTATAATTGATCTGGTTCCCACTGTCTTTTGTGGGAACCGCTAACTGGGAACCAATCCTGCCGCCATCTTGCGTACTTTTGGGAAAGCTTTTATCCCTGCTATCTATGTGAGAAGCTCGGAAGCTTTTGGATATCTCACAAAGAGTATCTCCTACTCTTGAACGTGCCATAAACTTAACTTACAATATTTTAAATGAATAAATTGTGAAATCGCAAATCAATCAAGTAAAATTTATTTGTGCCCGCCGGGATTTGAATCCGCCACCTTCGATTAGCTAGTCGAGAGCCTTGCACACGATTTGATTTTACCTCTAATAATATCACATATAAATATAGAAAATTTAAGAAAGTTATATAAAACAAAAATCCCTCAAGCAACTCATTTAAATTTGTGTTAACATACATAAATAAATAAAAGTACTTTAATAAAATAAAATAAATATTTTGAACTAGCAACACCAGCATGATTTTTTACGTCATGTATTTAGTATCGTCACCGCATTCAGCAAACATAATTAAAAATCATGTTAGTAAATAAGAGAATGATAATCTTACCATTTCCAGCGAATTAGGAGATCTTTTTGACAACACTAAACACGGAAACACTGTACTGATTTCTAGTTGGCTAGTCAAAGTTTCCGCATATGCTGTATTGTATAATTTATGTGAACTGAATAAGATACTTATTATTATTATAAATAAGATACATTATAAACATGGAAAAAAATTGCTGTAGTTATGTATTTTTAACTATTACTTATCGCAAAGATAAAATGCTCGCGAAATTCTAAACAGGGTTCGAAATGTTTTGACACAAATTCAAATTCAAAGAAGTTCAAAGGTGTCAGGAGAAGGGGGCTAAAAGCAACCTCCGGTGGTTTTGTTTGAGCCAAATATAGACTTGTACAAAACAGTTGTTATCTTGACGTCATTTTAGTTTGGTTATAATTATTTTGAGTTTAGCCGACACCTCAAACTTTTCGACAAAGAGGCGTAAAGAACTGTCAAAATCTGTTATCGACAACGACGTCTGTGCAAGTAAAACAGAATATTGGCAGCAAAATATAATATAGGTAAGTTGAAATTCTAAAATCTTTTGACATATCTTTGACAAATCTTTCAATCTATTGACGACTATATATCTGCACATTTTCTTCAGAGTTTGTAAACGTATTTATTATTGTTATATATTTTTTGTTTCTTTTCCATTTTATATTTATAATTTTTTTAATTAAATTAATTGCCGGCAACCCGGGCGTTTATTACAGTAACAATATAATACAAGAAAAGTCTGTAACCCGTCTCACTAGACGATGTCTGTTCTGAGACGGGTACATAAATATGCGTGCATGAACATATTTATACACAATTAGCATATTAAAACATATTAATCCTATAAACACATACACACAAACATAACATACATACACAAAGTATACGCATGCATGCAGTATTCAGTTTTATTAAATTTAAGAGTTTAGCTAGCATCTAAAAACAATAACATTTCAACAAAATAATATAAAGTATTAAACTAGACATGGGTAAAACATAAGCAATATTAATAAGAAAGCATAAATCTCTAAAAATTTAAATATCGCATATATGTAAATAGAGAGTCAGGATTAGACTAAGATGGGATTATTAGTAACTTGGTGATGCATTTCCTTTTTTTGTGTAGTAACCAAGTGTTGAAATATTTATAGAACCCTTTTAGGTTTTTTTGATTCAAGCAAAAAGTGGTTTCTTTTAGGAATTATTTTACCAATACCAGATTTATAGAAGTCTGGATTTTTTTAATGCAGAAACTGGGCGTACTGTATAGGGCCCGCAGATAATTTAATAGTACACAACTGCTAACCCTACACAAATCGCAAGTGCGCCCCACGGTTGATTTTGGCAAACACTCCTGGTCTGGAGCCCCAAAATACCTAAAAAAAACCTCGACTCTGTGCAAAAACGGGCGGTCCGTTTGATAGATTCTCCTAACTTAACAAACGGATTGCAATCTTTAGAGCACAGGTGTCAGGTGGTGCTGTCCTTGTTCTACCGGTATTACAATAGAAGATGCTCCGAAGAACTAGCGTTATTGATCCACTCGGCACCGGTGCACAGCCGGGAAACACGCCAAACACGCGTCCAACGTTTGTACACGGTTGACATTTGTCAAGTGAGAACGGGTCGCTTCTTCGACTCGTTCTTGGGTTCAACAGCTCGGCTATGGAACGATTTGCCGGTCTCTGTGTTTCCTCCCTTCTACAACAAGGATCTCTTCAAGACCCATGTTCACTCCTTCCTCTCCTCAAAAACACCCTCCACAGAGCATCTTCAAAGATGACATAAGCCCTGACTGGTGAAAAAAACTCACAATCTGTGAGAAATAAAAACAAACATTTCTTGGGAAATTCAAAATTTCAATACACAAATAAAATTTAATTGCTGTGGAAAACTCATTTGAAACGAAGACTAACGTAGATCTGTAAACTTAACAAAGAGCCACGAGATATGGCTCGAGCACTTCAGAAGAGAGAGACATTAATTCAACAAAGAAAACCAAAGCAGAGGAAATATTTCGAAATATTCCGCGTAATTGAAAATTAATTCATATCTGGGCTAAGAAATCGTGTATGCCTATATTAATATATAATTGAAATGTCTAATATCTCACGATCAACTTTATTGTCTGCTTGGATTAGCAAAGGCAATCACAGCAGCTCTGTGTCTGATTACGTTATGTGATATGGAAGGAAGTACGTTGAAGTTATTGACAAACAAAGGTGAAATTTCGATTATAAGCGAACAGCCACTAAACACACGATTATTAATTTACAGGAATGATCTTACAACCACACATGAATGACACTCGACCGTTGTATTAAAAATATTAAATTTGTTCGAAAGTTATTTCTTGGACCAGGAAAAAACCCCAGAGCCTGTGTCATCTTTGGGGATGCTGCGTGGATGGTCTTTTCAGGGAAGGGGGAGAGGAAGATTTGGGAAGGTAGAAAGTATGAAGGTTGGGTAGGAATCTGGGGGTCTATGTGTCCAGGAGTGACGGAGGTGTGAATCCATCCCTTCCACTTCGATGCAAGGAGAGAGAGAGAGTTCAGCTAGAGAGGTCTAGGTTAGGTCTCCGATCAGCCCGCCACGCAGTAGACGGGCTAACACATTCCCCGCAAAGACCTAGACAAACCTTACTCTTTGAACTCGGGTAAGTCACCAAACGTAGCCAACCACTTGATGTGAACTGCGGCAGAGGTATTGATTTTCCAATTAATGGTTCCCGGAGCGGCGGTACCCATAACCGCCTCCCAAGTTGAGTTTTAAAATCAATAATTGCAGATTTTCGCCGAAAAACAATTATTACAAATTTGAACGGTGGTTATTAAATGCGAAATAATATTGATAATCATTTATATTTATAACATTTGACTAACGTTACTTTTAATGAATTATAAATATTCTAGTAATCAGTAATTAGCATCCGCAATAAGACTAAACCTTTTCAGTAAAATCCCCAATCTGAAAATTTTAAGATACTGTAATGTAGGTTATTGAATATATTGTAAGTAGGTTCGAAAATATTCACAGTGTTTCTTTAAATGCTACTTAATTCAAATGTTAAGATATTTTAGCTGTTTTTAAACAAGTCGTGTTTTATTAAATATTTTCACAACAGTCATTTAGGCTTATTAAATAAATATACATATTTTTTTATGTTTTCGCGCTCTATCTATCTTTCATATATACCTCCATTTCAAATCATCTTCAGTAACCTTCTTCTTCTTTTTGAATGTTTATTTTTATATGAATACCGCACAAGAGTCTCAATTGCTCCCGTCTGAAGCCAGTGACACTTTGGCATCCCCAATTGGGGTTATGTTGTGAGGCTGAAGGTAGTGGGGAGGGGAAGGAGATGGGAAGAGGAAGGTCGGAAGTACCTGGCTATTCAGATTCGGTCACTAAACACGGCTAAAGCCATTTCAAGCAACGTCTCAATTCTGAACGGTAGTCTTACACCAGAGCGATACTGAAAGTATCTTCCACTCTGGAAAGTGCCCCAAATATACCATATATTATTTTAAATGAATAAATTGTGAAATAACACAAATTAATCAAATAAATTTATTTGCCACGCCGGGATTCGATCCCGTGACCTTCGGAAGGCGAGTCAAAAGCCTTACCGCTGGATTACGCCGGCCGTCAGATGTTAAAATATATTAGCTGTATTTAAATAAGTCGTGTTTTATTAAATATTTTCGAAACAGTAATTTACGCTTATCAAATAAATTTACATATTTTTTTATGTTAGCGCGCTCCGCGTATCATTCATTTCAAATCATCTTCAGTAACCGTCTTCTTCTTTTTGAACGTTTATAAAATGACCTTAACACGTTTAATATATAAAGTGGGTAATTTTAAAACATTTAACACAGCAGCTTTATATGAGATAAAGGGTGTATTTAAGTTGGTATTCCCGCCTTGAACGGAATTTTCTTTTATCTTTAACACAGTCAGGAGAGTATCCCTTCCATAAAATACACCCCTACAGAAGACCCTAAAGTAATATAAATATACTCCATCAACCCAAACGTGAATGAATGGAGGAGATTAACCCTTGTTGTTTCTCTCGGAATTCTCATACGGAGATCCCGGAGGCTGTGTTTTACATGTTCACGTGGCTTGTTGCAGGGAGACCTCGTGCAAGTGAAGAACCTGCCCTCAGTGGGGACCTTCGAGCTCAAGGGAAAAGCCATGGACTGCCTCGTCCTCACACACGGACTGAGACACGAGAACTTGAATCCCCTCATCGGTGAGTTTTATGACTTTTTTATATATCCTCACTAATAGTAAATATGAATTAATTTCAAATACGCAAAATCTACACTTTCCGAGAAAAAAGATCTCTTCGTTAGGATGAGTCTAACTAAAGTTAAGTATTTATTAACATTGTTGAAGGAGTCAGTGATTGGGGGGAGGGGTAAACCCATTTTTTATGTGAATACCTCACAAGAGTCCCAGCTGCTCCTCTCTGGAGTCAGTGAGACTGACTTGGAATATGTCGTGAGGCTGAAGGTAGTGGGGAAGGGAAGGAGATGGGGTAGAGGAAGGTGAGGAAGTAACTGGCTATTCAGATCTGGTCACCAAACACAGCTAAAACCATGTTTTAAAGTCCCAACTGCTCCCGTCTGGAGCCAGTAAGACTTTGGCATTCTCAATTGGGGTATGTTGTGAGGCTGAAGCTAGTGGGGAGGGGAAGGAAGGAAGTACCTGGCTATTCAGATCTGGTCACCAAACACGGCTAAAGCCATTTCAAGCAATGTTTCAATTCTGAATGGTGTTCTTACACCAGAGCGATACTGAGAGCATCTTCTACTCTGGAACGTGCCGCAAATATACTGTACATTATTTTAAAGGAATTAATTGTAACACAAATTAATCAAAACCAAATTTATTTGCCACGCCGGGATTCGATCCCGCAACCGATTGGAAGTCAAGTTCTTTACCGCTGGACCACGCCGGCCGTCATTCTTCATTTCAAGAAATGTTTCAATTCTAGGGCGATACTGAAAGTATCCTTCACTCTGGAACATGCCGCAAATGTGCAATATATTTTTTAAAATGAATTAATTTTGAAATAACACAAATTAATCCAAAAAAAATATTTGCGCATGCCGGGATTCGATCCTGCGATCTTCGGATTGCGAGTCAAGAGCCTTAATCCTCGACCATAGAGGCCTTCAATCGGCAAAATAATTAGTGGACGAATGAGAGTGGGGGGAATTAATTACGGTATTACATATTTGTTAGGTTTTTTCGTCTTTTAACCGCTCTCCCAAATTTGATTTATATTTTGATTTAGGGGGTATTTCACCATCCTCCTCTTAGCTTATCCACACACATAACGAATATTAATAAATAAACAAATAAATACTTGCAACTGGTAAAAAAATTGGCTAACTTATCCAATGTGTAGCCATTATTCATAGGTTCAAGTTCTGAATAGTAAACTCAGACTTTTTAAATAAATAAATCCTGTATAATTAATCTAAAATGTACGCTACCGTTTGAATAATCTATGAGGAGGATGGTGAAATACCCCCTTAATATACTACTCATCCTGGTGAAGAGAATAATGTTCTCGAAGCATAGATTTTGCATATAATATAGTGGTTTAAACAATTTCGTTTGACTTAATTTCAATATATATCTTCATAGAGAAAAACCTAACGTTAGAAGAACTATTCTTCAAAAAATTAAATATAAATTGGTTGGTATTCAATTAGCAGGTTCAACTGAGTTCTAATCAGCCCCGTAATATAAAATTTAACTTATAACTCAAATAGGCTCTCTAAAGTCCTGGGTTTTTAAAGAATATCCCGTTTTTAAAAAAATTTAGAATTTTTCCCAAGCAAACCTAAAACCAACAGAATTCAAAGCAGATTGTTAAAAGTTCGCTTTCCTTAATTGTGCCTACGGGCGGTTTCAGAATTTTTTATTCTGAATTACTTTTGCACGTTTTTCAGTTATTTTCCTTTCAGTAAGAAATTATGGCGTCTGCAGATTCCCGAGATGAAAGTAGACTTTCATCTCTTTGTAACCCTCCATCTATCATGCCACCGCTCTAGTTCTTGTATGTTCAATAGACCTTTTTTTAGCAAAATTGGATTATAAATGCCAATGCGTTCATTAGACTATTACGAACATTGTTATAGTTCTTATTTGTTCAATACGCTGGATATTGAACATTCAAGCACTCAGTGTTATGAATATAATAGTTTTTAAAACATTCGTAGATATTTGTTTCATACTCCGAGGCAAATTGGGGGCTTGAATGTTCAATCTCCACTTTCAACCAATCAGGAATCATTGACATCTAAAAGAATCCAACAATATTTTCAAACCATGTTCAATATCCACCTTCAAATTCATATTATGGGCCTTAGGGGTAAGGCTCTTGTAATAATTTGTGTTATTTCACAATTAATTATTTTTAAATAATATATAGAATATTTGTCCCAAGTTCCAGAGTGGAAGATACTTTCAGTATCGCCCTGGTGTAAGACCGTTCAGAATTAACACGTTGCTTGAAATGGCTTTAGCCATGTTTGGTGACCAGATCTGTATATCCAGGTACTTCCCCACCTTCCTCTTCCCCATCTCCTTTCCCTCACCACTCCTTCAGCCTCACCCCTTCCTCATCTCCTTCAGCCCCACCCCTTCACCATCTCCTTCAGCCTCACAACATACCCCAATTGGTGATGCCATAGTCGCACTGGCTCCAGATGGGAGCAGCTGGGACTCTTGTGAGGTGTTCACATAAAAAATGTATGTATATATATACCTTCAAACTTCGAAATTAAATTTTTGAATATTTCGTTTAATAATGTATAAAATGAAATGACCAAAATCGAGAGTTATTTAGATTTTGCCTGTAAAAACAAAACAAAGTCTGATTGAAATAAAAATTTACAAAACAGTTCATTGAACGTACAAGCACTGGGGCAGCGATGCCGCTTACCTACGAGAAAAGCCAATATTTTTTAAATCGTAAAGTTCAATAGATTGTAACAATTTTGTGCCGAGTCAAGGAGTTGAAAGAGAAAAGAACGGCAGCGAGCGACTTAGATGCAAACAATAAATGCAAACAGACAGAAGAAATATATTTGAAAGAGACGATCTCTAAGTCTCTATTGAATAAGGCATTGAAATAGACGGGAAATGATTTGAAAAGGGATTAGTGAATAGAGTTGTAATTTCCTGTGCAGGATTATGGGAATCAATGCAGGCTGTTAAGGCAAAATCAGGCTGCGAGAGAGTTGATGATGTATTTAAGTTAAGGATTTAGAGCGTGGAGATAACTTATGAACGTTAAGAGGAACGCCTGTGATACCTTTATCGTGTAAAACTTAAATTTGGATTTGAGGTCAAAATACTTGACCAAACTAAAAAAATCTTTTTTAATCAAAAGGCGTATATCGAGTACGGATTTATTTGCGTTTTAAATTATGACATAAGGGCCATTACAGGATTCAGTTTTACGTAATTTTTGAGGCAACCTTGTAAATTTTTTGAGAGTTAGTTGTATTATTTAAAAACATCTTTGCCCCATACACTATGTAAATATAAAAAGCCTTTTTTTGTTGAAACTTTATAGGTTCGCGCAAAATTTCTGTGCAGTGTATATTTGTCGTTTTAGTTTTAAATTTAAGACCATCAAAAAGCTCTTCTTAATAATTTTTTTGACGTGATAACGTCAATAACGATAATTCGATGAACGCCGGCTGCACTCACGAAAAAGCAAGACTCATTGTCACGTTCCGTCTGAGCCGAGCGTGCAAGCGAGAGCGCGGGACAAGCGTACGGCCTAAGCGTTCGGCTTGTGACGCATCTATCTCTCTTCCACTCCATTGTTATTATATGACGTTTTCACGTAAAATTATCGCCCGTAAACCGACTTTACAATCAATTTTTTGACGTGATAAAGTCTTATAAATCGATGAACGCCGGCTGCACTCACGAAAAAGCAAGACTCATTGTCACGTTCCGCTTGAGCCGAGCGTGCAAGCGAGAGCGCGGAACAAGCGTTCGGCCTAAGCGTTCGGCTTGTGACGCATCTCTCTTTCTTTCACTCCATCGTTATTATATGACGTTATCACGTAAAATTATCGTCTGAAAACCGACTTTACATACAACCAATTGTTTTGTTGTACTTTTCTGTATTACATAGTAGGAAGGGTAAAATTATTTATCAAAATAATTGCCATTAACTCACAAATATTGCAAAAGTTTCCTCTAAAATCGTGAAAAATAGAATCCTTTAATGGCCTATATATGATAATAATAAAATAAAAACAGTTTGGTTAAGTATTTTGGCTTCAAATCCAAAGATAATTGTGGTATGAAAAAGGCCGTGCAGGCGGTCCTCCTAAGGAACTCCAATGAAAAGTATTATGGCTTAAAAATATAAAATAATAAATTCATGTAGATCAACAACCGCCAGTTCTGAATTTAAAGATTTTATTTTGTATAATTGTACATAGAGTTGCGTCCAGCAACGATATTAAATTTTGTAAACAAGTTCCGGTCTTTTGCTTACTGACTGGAATTCCTTGTTTTCTGGCGGATATTAGGAGGAATGTGGAATTTTTAGAAAGCTCTCCGCGATAATCAAAAGATCAAAAATAAATGTTCATGCGATGCGTGGTTACGTCGAATCTGCCAATAAACCAAAATGACATTTCTTCGCTCCAATGTGTATTATTACTAGTGTGTATTATTATTCAATTTACTTTTGTAACTTTTCTGGAGTCCTTCCACAGGTTGCCTGACGGAACCAACCAGGCCAGCACTGGTCCATGAACACTGCAGCAGAGGCTCCCTGGAGGATGTCCTGATGATGGACGAAATCAAACTGGACTGGAGCTTCAGGCTTAGCCTCCTCACCGATCTAGTTAGAGTAAGACTCAAATTCTATGTAAAACATATCCATGTTCCTATTGCAAAGTTCTGTGAAAATATCAATAGGCAGAAAGGCAGTGTTTTCATTAACTCTTGTATCGACAGTGTTTCCTTAAAAACCTGTCAGAAAAATTGTTTTCTTTTTCTTCTGAAATTCTTAAATTAGAGTGTTTGGTATGCTTGTCTGTGACTAGCGAGCTTTTGGCCTCTCTAGGTATCCACAGCCTGAGTTAGGTCATTTCTTGTCCACTCTTAGGAGGATAAATTTAGTTAAACTAATTTGAGGTGCCATACAATTGGTTACTGGGGCCATATTTGAAACTCTTGTATGTATTTCAGGGTATGAGATACCTCCACTCCTCTCCGTTAAAGGTACACGGACACCTCACTTCTAGAAACTGCGTTATAGACGCAAGATGGGTGCTGAAAATTACGGACTACGGGTTGCCTCTGTTTTACGAGACTCAAGGGATTCCGGCTCCCGCAAAAAGTTCTAGAGGTATGTGATTCTTCATTTGCTTTACTTTTATCGTGAGAATATCTAAATGAGTCACTTTCTTTAGTAGTAACATCAACCATTGTTTCAGACTTACTGTGGACCGCGCCGGAGCTCTTGCGACACTGTGGACTGCGCAGGCGAGGCACGCCGCCGGGAGACGTCTACTCGTTCGGCATCATCATGCAGGAAGTGGTCGTCAGAGGGGAGCCATTTTGTATGCTGGCTCTTTCAGCTGATGGTGATTATTCAGGCTTTTCTTCTTTTTTTTCTATGTTATCTCCTTTCTTGCAACTGTCCATTCTGCCTCTTTGAGTAATAGCACAAGCTTGACGTGTACACATAAAATTGTCCGTAGATACCCTTTAATTGTGTTGTTCGTTTGTCTGATATAGAGATCATCGAGAAGGTTAAGAAGCCTCCGCCGCTGATCCGGCCCTCCGTGTCGAAGGGCGCCGCTCCTCCCGACGCCATTCACATCATGCGGCAGTGCTGGACCGAGCAGCCCGAGATGCGCCCCGATTTCAACCAGGTTCATGACCTCTTCAGGAAACTTAACCATGGACGGTGAGAAACATATAATATCTGGATTTGCTAAATAAGATTGAATTTAATGTATCTGCGCGTTCCACACTCCACGCTCTTCTGTCCTATTCGAAGTGGAGCAATTGAAAAAAATTGCAAAATATGCTCCGAAAAATATTATGAACACCTTCATTTTACTTATTTTATGTTTATGAAAAAATTTGCTTTTTTTTCTTTAAAAGCTGTTTTAGATGTTCCCCGCGAGATTATTGCTCTATTTTAAACGAATTGTGTTTTATTAACATTTTCACCATTTTCGCTTCAATTTTATAGTTATAAATATTAGCGCGCTCTCTCCAACATTCGTAATTACATATCTCTCCATCTTCTTTTTTTTGAGCTGGGATATGGCGCCTTCAGTCTATCGATCCGATACTGTTAAATTGTTATTAATTTGTTCATGCTGGACCCCCAGTTACCTTAAAGATGTCATGTTTTGTATAATTAAACATACCTCTTGCAGGAAGGTGAACTTCGTGGACACGATGTTCCAGATGCTGGAGAAGTACAGCAACAACCTGGAGGAGTTGATCCGCGAGAGGACGGAGCAGTTGGACATGGAGAAGAAGAAGACGGAACAACTGCTCAACAGGATGCTTCCGAGGTAGGAATACTTAATACAGATATCAGCCATCAGCAACAAAAACAAAAACCGCAGAACTTACTTTTTACCTTTTCTGCCAATTCTTAATTACATTTTTAAAGACGGATTACAAAAAAATGAAAAGAAATGAAATGCAAAGTACGTATTGTTCTGCGCTATACTTTCAAAGATTCGTTGCAATACTTAAGTAATTTATTAATCAATTTATTCTAGTATTTCTCTAATGGGTTATCTGACTTAAAACAACCGAAAAGTCAAGTCAGCAAAGTCAATCAAAAGCGTAAAACACTTGGCGATATTCCAGGATTATTAAAATCTGAAAGCGTTATCCTCATCGGCTTCCGTGAATCTAACCAATTTGAACATTCTTATATTACTTTGTTTGAGTTACTCAGAAGGGAGGAATGAAGGAGATAAAATTTCGTGTTTTTGATCCATGGCAGAAGACAACCCTGGGCATATTGATTCATTTCCATGTACCTCCCAACCAAAATCTACCGTAATGAGGCGACATCTCCAACAACACGGAATTTCAATATATTATTGTATACTTCCTTTCGACTTATACATAATTTAGTGTAATGACTATAGTACTGTTGAAATATTTAACGTAATTATTCACTCAATATGAACATATCTTAGAAAAATTTGTTTCGGCAAGTAAAACAATCAGTCTAATGAATAAACTACCAAGTTCTGCTTCTACTTTAAGTATATTATTTGTTACTATGTTAATTGATTGTTACTTCAAACTGATTCACCGGCTACAAAGATATCGTTAAAAATGTTCTGTGGTTTTAAAGGTGCTCATTAAATTTATTATTGAAATTCCTGGATTACAATGCCTGGAATTTCTAAATAAGACTGAATTTAATGTGTCTGCGCGCCCCACACGCTCTTCTGTCCTATTGAAAGTGGAACAATGCAAAACATATAGATCGTAAAAATATATTGAATAATTATTAAATGATCATATTGAAGTGAAAACTTCTTTAGCACCGTTGTGATTTGAAACTCGATGAATAATAGGGACACTAACAAGAGAAAAACACACACATCTATAGGATTTAGCCTGCGAGAAAATGAGACAGTGTAATCGGTCTCTTCTTTGTAACTTTTTTCCTGATTATTTTTTTTAAATTTCTCTGCTATTATTTACACTTCATTATTTTTATTTGTTATGTTTTTACTTAGATGAAATAATGTGTACAATATCTCCAATGTTCTCTCCAGAGACATTCGTTATTTGTAGTACTGGGACCAGCATTCTCCAGTGCTAAAGGATGCTTATTAAAAGACTTAGGTTCCTCGAATCATGGTGACTATTTATTGACGTTGCGTAATTCACAAACATAATTCAAAGGACTAAGCTAGGTATTGTCTGCGAAGCTCCAGAATTATAATAACTCGGCACATCTACCTTCGGTTACCTTCGGCACATCTCGGAAACGAGACCATGTGACCCGAAGACCCCATAGACAACTAATGTAATATGGGAACTAATGATATACTCATTGTGATACATCACACTGTATAAAATATGTATTTCGTGCTGATAAAACATGTTAGATATGTAATGCTCGATTTGGGCGTAAAAAAATATTTATTTCAAATGCAGATGAAAGTTGTGTATTTTAACAAATTCACATCAGATTTTCTTGACCTAGCACCAGAATATCGTTGGTTCTTCTAAGTAGGCCAATTTATCTGTTAATTTTCATAACAATCCATACTAATATTATAAATGCGAAACTGCTCGGGTTTGTTTGTTACGCTTTCTCGAATTAACCAATAAAAAGATTTTAAAAATTCTTTCACCCAAAGAAAGCAACATTATATGCGAGGACTATATACCATTATATATATAATGGTAAGCTCTGGCGTTATAAAATTATAAATATCAAGATATTATATTTATTATACGTTTTCTGTCGCTAACAAAAGCGAGTTATTGCTAAGGTCAGAAAACCAATCGTCACGTGATGTTGATACATTTTTTTTTTGTTTCAGGCGCCGTAGTTAATATCTAGCTATCTATGTAAATAAAAATGTATCTTCGAAATTTTGGCACGGGCATAACTTCCGAATGACTGAACCAACTTGGATAATTCTTTTTTTACTACTGGTGAGCTCTGGCGTTATGAAATTTAGGTGACTCACAAGCTGTTTGAAAACTGAGTGGACCGAGAATATGGAATGCGGGAGGGGGAGGGGGGGATAATTGATAAGTGCAAGCGCTACAGTAATTTCCCCTAATACCATGCGAGCGGAGCCGTGGGGAAAAGCTAGTGTTTTTATAAAACAATAGCAATAAATTGGGATAATAAGAAGTTGAGAACAATTTTTTGAATCAGTTTTAAAAATACAATGCGATAAATGACCTACCTGCCATATTTTTGTTCCGGAGAAAACTACGTTTTTCTATTATAGCCGATAATTTTTAGTCCTTCCTTATCTTTCAAGGTATTGAAGGGAATAAACGAAACTTATTTAGCTCTACTGTTTTCTTCAATTTCACCGGTAAGCACTAACTCTTCATGCCAATTTGTATTAGGAAAATTTGCATGCGTAGCAACAGGAATGATGTGGGTTTTTCAATACGTTTGAAGATCAAACGAAGTCTTTACAGAGGGTCTGTTCTTTGAATGATGTTTACCACTTCAGTGCTGATTTCGTAGCCACCCTTAAAAATGCAGACAAAATTTTGTCTACTATTTGTTATTTTCGGAGTAAAATCCTGTAATTCTAATAATTACAATTAATAGTACTTGACGAAAATTTCAAAATTATAAAAATTCTCATATATAAGGCTTACTTCTATTTGATTTTTATTTTTTAAATTGTTAACGGTTTATAGACAACCCTGATTTATAATGTCTAATTACCTTTTTTTACATTAACTGCACACAGGAGGCCCTGAAGAAAATAATTTCCCTGAGGGCCTATGTTATCTGAGATGCTGTGTGGAGGGTCTTTTTGAGGATAGGAAGGAATGAACATTGATGAAGTGGCCCATGTTGTAGGAAGAAGGAAACACAGACGGCTGGCAAATCGTTCCACAGCCGAGCTGTTGAACACAAGAACGAGTCGAAGAAGCGACCCGTTCTCATGTGACAAATGTCAACCGTGTACATATGTTGGGCAAGCGTTTGGCGTGTCTCCCGACTATCACCGGTGCCGAAGAGATCAATGACGCTAGGTCCTCAGAGAATCTTCCATTGAAATACCGGTAGAACAGGGATAGCATTCCCACCCGACGCCTGTGCTCTAAAGATTGCAATCCGTTCGTTAAGTTAGGAGAATCTATCAAACGGACCGCCCGTTTCTGCACAGAGTCGGGGGTATTTTTCAAGTGTTTTGAAGCTCCAGACTAGAGGTGGCTGCCAAATTCAACCGTACCTTCCACATTCCAACAAGAACTACTCGATCAAAAATTATTTTTAATTACAACCACAATATCAGGACTGAGTCATTTAGATAATCTAGATTGCAAGCTGTTGGCAATTGTGTTTCTTTTTGTCAGAAGTAGTAGATATGTTCAACTGCACGGAATACAGTCGTAATGCTATAATAACATACCTATCTCAATAACAATAATCAATAATCAGAAGGTTGCGTGTTCATATCCGTCGGGGTCACCAATTTAGGAAAGGTGGTTATTGTTGGTGAGCTGTATGTTAACCTCCTCAGATTGACAGCTAGCCCTTTCCAATTGATGTAGCCGCAATCGTGTGTAAGGAGATGTTTGTGAATAATAATTCGGATTTACTCAGTCACTTTTTATTTACAATAACTTCGCACAAATTAAATTTAGTCGCGATACACTGGAAGGAATTAATAACACCTAGAAGGCCGGGGAGTAAGCAATGGAATGAGCTTGCAATTTTGTGCATTCAGCCTGTCGGTTGGTCGTGGTGATGCCAGACGGTAAATTTTGTTTTTATTAGTTATAAGTCTGTTCGCCATATTGGCATAATACAATTCTTCTGAATGGTTTCTACATAATTTGAATAGCCTATTTTACTTTATGGTTTCTGTTCCACATAATTATTATTTATGTCACATGCTTGTGTAATAGTATTATAAATAAATAATCCCAAATCCCTAAGATCCCTAAACAATATAGTTTTTAATACTCCTCTGCCAGAAAAGAAAATAATCGCAAATGGTAGTCTTTCCATTATAACATTATTATAATGGAAAGACTGCCAGCAACGTGACAACGAGATCTCACATCTCGCTTCGAAAATTCCAAATTACACACAGCCTCCAGCCGGGGAGGTTTATGACACCATCGCGTCTCTTTATACGATGCCTTTCAACGAAATGAAGAATAAAATACCTCTTACTGTTACAGTCCAAGTCCCAATATATTTCAAAGGGTTCCTGACAACCACTACTGACAACCCTTCTTACTGAATTTGTATTGGCTTTTAATGTGCCAGCATAGAATTCCTCGGACACGTTTCCCGGTAAATTTTAACAATTCGAATGTATTTTTCAGAGAAAAGTGTTGTGTTCTATTTGACAAGAAAATATAATATTCTCGCATTATCATCAGGACACCCAGTATAAAATAATAGTTAAACTAAAAATATATTTTATGAATGAGCCAAGATACCTCCTAGTAAGATAGAACACCCCGCGACCCTTCCCTCTCATTCATTCCCTCCCGCCTTCCCACCCTGCCGCTAAACTATATGAAATACATACGTTCTTCAATCAACTTGCGCGCCGCGCATTGTAATTTTGTGTACAAATTTCATAACGTCAAAGCTCACCATTATATAAAGAAATCTTTGTGGGCTTGCTCACAACAAATCACCAACGCTTCATCGCAATCCGATGAATGGTGCAGGAACGCATACGGGACAAACAACGTAACATTCTTTTTTATATATATGTATAAAAATTATTGAAAACCGAACAATCAACATGCTTTAAAATCGACAGTTTTTTTGTCAGGATCAGTAAAACATTAAAAAAAACATTAAAAGTACATTAAAAAAAACTGTATTCATTGCTTTGATAGACATAATCTGGGGATTTTTCAACCCCCATGCTAGGCACATACCCGTGTTATACATTATACGCGTATATTAACTATTTTGATATTTTTACTAAAAATATTGGTGTAAACATTCTTCATTATTTTCATTTACTGAATTGAAGATAAAATTAACAACTCCCGAACGACAAATGTAAAACAGAAAAATTAAAAAAAGATTCGGTCGCGTCTAGGGATTGAACTCACGACCTCAGCCTTGCCGGGGCTTTGCTCTGAACACTGAGCTAATCCGACCCTATCCCCTTCGGTCATATTTAACTGTATCATACTTCGACCAAGAGTTACCAACATTTTCTTCGTTTTCCTAATGCATATTTTTGGTTGCTATATTTATGCGTGATTGCAAGATTCTACCCGAATTCAATTGCAATCTTAAAGGGAAACAAACACCACAAAGGGAATTTTCAATTATTGAAGAAAATAAAAATGTTACGAAGTAAAAAGTTTCTCGAATGAAGGTCGAATCTTATAATATATCAATGTATTCCTATTTTAAATAGAAATAAGTAGCTTTTTTTGGAGGGTTAAAATTTGGCAATTCTGAATGAAACATAAAATTGCAAAATTGTCGCACAAATAGAAATGGAATGGGTTGAGAGAGTGTCAGAAAGAATAACTTGTGTGATCAATCTAAGAAAGACGCTAGAGCGAGTCGAGCCAGACACTTTGCTTGAAATAGTTTTCAGTTCATTTAGCAGTTTATTCTTGGAATACTTCAACTTTTGTTAATGAGAAAATGAAATATACTGTTCAATTTCGTTGATTTTTATGACCATAAAAAGTTCTTCGTTTAGAAACAGATATAATAATACAATGTTACGTACAAAAATAGATATTTTATTGCATTTTAAGCAAGCTGTGATACACTTATTATAATAAATAAACTCTCCGTGTTCGGAGAATAAAGCAAAAGTTAAATAAATTAAGTAAGTAATAATTAAAGCAGATTTAAACGGCCTTACAAATAAATGGCTTTTGACAGGGCATCGCCTAATTAATGTGGAAGGGATTATGTTGGTAGATGTTCACCCAATTATACGAACAATTAACTCAGTTCTGGGAAGGTTTGTGAAAATATATACTTCTGCAAACACAGCAAACTTATTTTAGGCAACGATTTTAATTAAAAATTAAAAGATACTTTGTTTTAACAACTTTTATTGTTTCGTAAGCAATGTTTACATGTTTCGCTGTATGTTTCGTAAGCAATGCTTACTTTTGCAGGTTTTATTTAAAACTAAACCTAAAAAGTTTTATGTAAAGTCTTATGACGTAAGCATTGCTTACGAAACAGATTGGTGTTTTAAAACAAAAAGTGGTTAAAATTGAAAACTAATTATTTTATTAATTTTCAAGAAAAATGTGTAGAAAAATTTTAATGTCACACCCATTTTTCGATTAAATAACTAAATAATATAACTACAAAATATCTGGTAGGCGGTGGATAACAATGAACAGTGAATGGTTGACTCCTTAAATTTGGGAGACGGTTATGGATACCGCCGCCACAAGAACTATTTATTGGATAACCAACACCTCTGCCGTAGGTCACCCCAAGGGGTTCATAGGGTGAGGTTTGTCCGGGACTTGGCGGCGGATGCATCTGCCTACCAGCTGCATGGCAGGCCGGATCGGGAGAGAATGGCTGAGGGGGTCCCTTTGACTTCTCCAGTCGTACTCTCTCGGAACATCGCCATGCACCGCAGTTGGAGGGATGGATTAATACGTCCGTCACTCCTGGACATATTGACCCCCAGATTCCTACCACCCCTAATACCCTTTTCCTTCCCAGAATCCTTGCTTTCCTTAAAAACTCTCCACACGGCATCCCCAAAGATGAAATAGGCTAGAAGGGAATTATATTCTTCAGGGCTTCCTGTGTGGAGCAAATGTAAAAAAAAAGGAAATCAACTTTTTCTGAATTTTCTAGAACTGGGCACAAATGAAGGAATTTACTAAGTCTATTTTTTTCTTAATTGTGGATACTGCTCTCATAAATACAATACTTTTTAATTTAAATAAAAAAATAATAACATAGTCAGAATATCGCGCAGCAGCGTGATCAGAAGTCAATTGCACACTCTTTGTCATGTAAATAAATACTCAAATTAAATAAAATGTTAATGGTTAAACCGGCATAAAAGCAAGGAAAGCTGTTCAAAATTAAATTTAAATTTGCCCATATGGAGCAGACACTTTGTGGTGTAATATTATATTTAAATTAAACAATAATTTTTTAAACACCACTTTTATTCGTCTGCACTTAATACCTGTCGGGTTTCGCTACAACCGTGCTTCTTCAGGGCAGTATAATTACTAAAATCTATAAGTTTATTTACATAAATATATTGTGTTATAAATAATATATTATGCACTTATAGAGGATTGAAAATGGGCGGCCACAGTAGGGGAAGGTTAAAAGGTTTTTAAAAAATCTTAGAATTAAAAAAACTATTATGCAATTAGCCAGCATAATTTTAATGTTATTAATTTAATAATTAAGTGCGCCTACTAACAGTGACCCCAAGATTGGTGCTAATATCTTTCTCCGGGATGCTTCGATCGTTATTTCTTTAATGGCTTCGATGCAGAAATGCGATCTCTGTCAGGATTCCAAGAATCTCCTTGGTCCTCAGGAAGGTGGCTCCGCTCACAAATTTGTCAATAAATATAAACTTAATTCATTTATTTAAATTTTTCATTGGAAAAGCTCTGTTTCATAATAACTTTTGAAGGTTGTTATAAAATAAATTAAGTATTCTTCCTTATTTCTTCAAAATAGGCAAATTTACTTTGTGGCGTCATCATTTAATAATGAAAAACATAGTAAATTAAATATTATAAATAACCAAACGTTTTTTAAAAATAGCCATCTTTTAAATTTGTTTTCGTATTAATACTTATAATTATAATAATTTATTTTGTTATTTAGACTTCTCGTTTTGTTTTTTATAAAAAAAAAAAAAAATATTATGTTAATGTAATTTTTTACAGATTCTAAAATAATTTTAATATTTTATTTTATATAATTGTTTTTTATGATATATTTTAGGTAATTAATCACCTCTCCTTTCTAATATTTTGTCTATGTTCTAATTAGTCTATACTTGTTTGTCTTTTGTTATTTTTTATTAATTTATTATCCTGACGAAGAAAACATAGTTTTCGAAACATGTTGATATTGTTAATTAAATAGTGGTTGTTACACAAAGTAATTGTTTTTCATTATTAAGTATTCTTCTTTAATGAAATATTTTATTGATGGGAATAACCTTCAAAGTTGATATAAAAAGAGTTATTCTAATATAAAAGATAAATATTCATTTAGATTTTTAGAAAAGCGTCAATAGGTGTTCCATATAAATAAAATCGGATTTGCTTATCCGAGACACTATCTAGGTTACAAACCAGTTATTCGAACATTTCTTTTATTTTAAAAAGGTGGCCGCCATTAACATAATAATAATGAAAACATTTATTCATCAATAGATTTTTACAGTTTTGTACGTTTTGTTCATTTTCATTTATTATATTGACAAAAAAGTCACTGCTCAGCTTTACATTCAGAATTTCTCCTAGAATGTAGCTAGTTCAGCAGTGCCTCTAATATATGTAATGCACAAAATAAATAATTAAATTAAATTGGGAAAATTAAATTATTTCAAATTAAATTAAATTGAAAAAAAAGAGGAACATAATAGTTAATTCTGAATTTTAAAAATGAGAGGTCTCATTGGTCGAAGTGGAAGGTATGCGCGGCCCTTTGGGCCCGTTTCATACAAATCTTAAATTTGGATTTGAGATCAAAATACCCAACCAAACTGATTTTAGAGGCAACTTGGGCAATTATTTGTGAGTAAATGAAAAACAAAAAAAAATTATTTTCCTATGTTTATCATAGAAATATAGTGAAATATGAAATAAAAAATAAAAATTAAGAAAAAAATCATTTTGATAGTTGTAAATTTGAAATACAAATGACCTATTTACGGCGAAACATTGTCGTTAATGCATTAAAATTACTACCCAAAAAGTGCATTTTTAACAATGTTTAATTTTTTATTTTATTTTTCATTGTATTTGTAAAATAAACATAGTAAAATTATTTTTTAATGTTTCTCATTTACTCACAAATAATTGCCCAAGTTGCCTCTAAAATCACGAAACGCTAAAATATTTAATGGCCTATATCTTATAATTCAAAGCAAAAATAAATAACTCACATCCGTACTAGATATTTGATATATTCGTATTCTTTGATTACAAAAATAATTTTTCAATTTGGTTGGGTATTTTGATCCCAAATCCAAAGTTAAGATTTGTATGAAATGGCCAAAAAGGGCCGCGCATACGTTTCGTAAGTTTATGTCGTTCGTACCGGTTCTGGTTCATTGGTTAAGAGGTTCTGGGTTCGGATCCCAGTTGCGAGTGACTGTTAGCCTTTTATTTTTCTGTGGCTAGTTTTTTTCACAAATCGTTTAGTTTTGCCAGTATTATCTTCTTCTTTATTAAAATGTATAATTACTTACTCCAAGTAACCGTTACAAATTGAGCTAAAGAGAAGGGAATGGACGGTAAATAGTAACAATGAAGGTTTCCCTTATGGCGCGGTTACTGGCTAATCTGTTCGCGCCTCGCCGGACGAGAACTGTGATCACTCCGTGGATATGGAAGGGGTAGGGGGGGGGGGGCATAAAGGCTCGCGGCTGAAACGATCCGACCCCTTGTTCATTATTAGATTCTTTATGTGGCAGACATTAGACGTTAAACGTTAGGACGTACAAGGAAGACCGAGAAGGAGGTTGTATACGGGGTAGGGCGTAACTCACGGATTTGCGCTTCTTTTTTTTATTAAATACGATATATTTTAAAATATATACCCAATGACTGAAAACGACAAAATTATGAAAATATGATTTTTTTTAAAACTAGGTAAGTATAAGAAAATGTAGTAACTGAATAGGTATGTGTAAAGACGGCCTCCGTGGTTGGGGGTTACGATCCTTCACAAGGTGGTGGAGTGGAAGGAGATGGAGAAGAGGAAGGTGGGGAAGTACCTGCCTATTCAGACTGGTCATCAAACACGTCTAAAGCCATTTCAAGCAACATTTCAATTCTGAATGGTGGTCTTATACCAGGGCGAAACTGATAGTATCGTCCACTCTAGAACGTGCCGCAAATATACTATATATTATTTTTAACGAATTAATATCTTCGGATTGCTAGTCAAGAACTTAACCCCATGACCACGGAAGCCGCCCTGGTGAAAAATCACCACTTTGACTGACTCATTGTTTAGCCTTTTTGGTTATTAATTTTTGGGTTGTTGCGCTTCCTCCTTCTTTAGCCAACGTTTCGGACAGCGTTACAGTGTCCATCATCAGGGCAGATGAGTGACACTGTAACGCTGAAACGTTGGCTAAAGAAGGAGGTAGCGCAACACGGCATAACACCCCAAAAATAAATAACAAAAATTATTTTGGCCGTTTTTAGTGACCAGATCTGATCTGATCCCCGCCTTCCTTTACCCCATCTCATTCCCCACTCCACCAGTTTCAGCCTCACGACTACCTTATTGCGGATGCCCTAGTCTCATTGGATTCAGACGCTTGGGAACAGTTGGGACACTTGTGCGGTACTTAAAGTATCATCTGTTTTTTATTTTTTTATTTATTATATTACATTAGATACAATTAAATAGCAAAAATAACATAATTAATTATAATATTTCAAGATAACTGTAAATATTAAAAATGTGTACAAGTGTTATTATGTCTTGTAGGTCGATATTAGTTCCTAGCTAGGCAGATTGCCTGTTCTAAGGAACCAATTGCTGATGAAAAAGCCAGACATGAATTTTGTAATAAAATGTTGTTTTTATTTATTTATTTTTCTAATTTAAATATGTACTATATATTTGTTGTTGTGCCATATTTAGGTAACCATGTAAAACTTTAAGTGACATTATTTAATAGTTTTTCAGACTCCATTCTACCCAAGTCAATCAATCATTTAGTTATTAATGAACCGATGCAGGACATTTTGCATGTCTTAATATTTAATTCTGGGGGATTTTATTATACAATTTCGGTCACAGATATGTATATGTCTTTTGATACTTTGTTGGTTTGGATATTGTTACGTCTCTTAATTACCAATAATAAGACAACTTAAGATGTGTTGGGTCTCTTCCAAATAAGTAAATAGATTCGTGTGATCAGACCAGTTGATTTATTAAGCTATCGTAAAAATTACAATGATACTAGACAGATGACCTCACTAGACTAGGCTTTAAGTAGTTCTGATCTTGGGGTGAGCGGACTGGGGGAGCCCAATCTCACCGATACCTTCGGCAATTATAGTATCCATTCGTACCTAAGACACGAACGACGATAGATAGATGATGGTACTTTTCTGATATCATGCTCAACGGCCAACTGTTCGGATAATTTCGTATTACTAACTGTGCTATCGACGTCTATTGAAGAAAGCCGAATCTACATGAATAATCAATCCACTACAGATATAACTAACTAACTAACTAACCATCACGCCGTTTCCCCGCAGGGGTAGGCAGAGAGGACGGACCGCCAAACAACTCGATCTTGGCACACACTCCTTGCTTCGTTCACATTCATACATCGTCTCATACATGCTCTTCTGTTATTCTGACTCTTGACATCGCCCGACTCAAGTATCTGATTCACTTGGTCGTGCCATGTCTTCCTCGGGCGTCCCCGACTTCGTCTACCATTCACATTTGCGTCATATATTCTCCTTACACTCCTTTCCTCATTCATTCGCTCTACATGCCCAAACCATCTGAGCGTCCCTTTCTTAATCTTATTCATTACGCTTACATCAGCCTTGCATTCTTTGCGGATCTCCTCATTTCTCACACGATCATACATGGTTTTACCACACATACGTCTCAGGGATCTCATTTCTACAGCATTCAGTCTACTTTCATCCTTTCTCTGCCAGTTCCATGCCTCACTGCCATACATCAGGGTAGGTACCAGCACTCCATTATGGACGGCTAGCTTCGCTTCTTTTGACAATTTTTTGTTGCTGCCAACGGCGTTCAGACCTCCATTAATGGAGTTACCGGCATTTACCCTTCTTTCGATATCTCTATCAGTCTTCCCATCTCTCGTAAACATACTTCCCAAATACACAAACTCATCCACCTGCTCCAAGTATTCGTCGTTCACAACTATGTTGCACATTGTTTTCGTACTCTCTCTTTCAAATACCATTACTTTAGACTTACTTACATTCATCATTAACTCATTCTTCATACATACTTCGTTCATCCTAGACACGAGCGACTGTAGATCTTCCATACTGTTAGAAATCAGCACTGCATCATCAGCATACAACAGGCAACATACTTCTAGATCACTCAATTTCGCGCCCAATCCCATCTCTTTCAACTCTTGCATACAATTATCCATGTATAGATTGAATAACCACGGTGACATTACGCATCCTTGCTTAACACCTTTTGTGATGTCAAACCACCCCGTAAAATCACCGTTCACCCTAATACATGCAACGCTTCCCTCATACAGAGACGCAATTGCTTGTATGAGATTCTTATTCACTCCGTACTTGGACAACACCTTCCACAGCTTTTTCCTGTCAACTCGGTCGTATGCTTTTTGTAAATCTACAAAGGCACAGAAGAGTTTCTGGTTTTTTGCAAGAAACTTCTCAGTGAGCATACGCAACGAGAAAATCTGGTCCATGCACCCCCTTCCACTCATAAAAGCGCCTTGCACATCCCAAACTTTTTCCTTTGTTTCCATTCTTACCCTTTCTATCAATATTCTACCATATAGCTTGCCGACTGAACTAAGCAGGCTAATAGCCCTGTGATTCCCACATTCCATACGAAATACACATTAAGGGGGTATTCTAGTCTAGAAAAAAAAAGTTTCTTCATATTTCCAAGGTTTAAATATTCAAAAATATCTCCTTAAAAGGATTTTTCCTTTAAGAGTTATAACCATTTTAATTTCGCGGTTTAGACAGAATCTAACTAAAATCTAAATAGAACAAAATTTTAAACACATTTTTCTCAAAACCACTTTTTTCGAGACGGTTGACACGATATCGCAAGTTTTACTAAACCAATTTACTTGAAATTTAGTGTGAGCCTTCTCTATACAATACTTTATCGCACTAACCAGAACTATAACAAAATTTTAATTTTTACTATTCTAAAAAAAGGAATCCGGAAGAGTAAAAAAACTGGTAAAAAATGTCTCTTTTATTAGACAGCCGCCATTTTGCGAAAAAAAAATTTAATTCTCCGAGGTTCATGCTATAGCAGCATTTGTTTGGATTAAAATTAAATTTGTTTTTTTTTTCGTATTACTAGGAGGGATTCAATCGTGTCAACCAGTGCGTGCCATATTTTTGAGACCCCCCACTTCAAGACCCCCCTGTAACTTTTAATTTTTAAAATTTTTTCGTTTGGTTTTTTTTTGTATTCTTTAATGTTTAATAAATATTTGGCAAAATAATGGCTACAAAAATATAATTGGTTTTTCTTTATTGCACCTGAAAAATAATTCATGCTTCTAGACTAGAATACCCCCTTAAAGGCATTTATCGTTTAAAATATGCTAGGCGTTTAAAATATTTTAATGGAATTTTTTAGAGAAATGGTTAGGCATTTATTTCAGTTAAAATTTTAATTGAAATATTCACTGAATGAGGAATTTGAATAACTTTTATTTTATTTAATAAAATACCAATTTCGTTTCAAAAACCATTTACGCGAAAATATAAATTGAAAATTTGCCTTTATGGAAAAAAGGAGTCAGCATTCTATCAATATTGCGATACGTTAAGCTGTCCGATAGTCCGCAAAGTGTGAATTATTTGGGGTTTATTCGGAATTTAGTGTGATGTGGTTCATAATATCCAGCCAGTTGCAATATCAATAATCACTCAATGTGCGGCATAATAGAGATTGAAATGCTAATACAGTTTGGTAATAAATTTATTTAATTGGAGTTTATAATGCGTCATAATGGCAATAACGTCATAGTGGTAAGCTTATCGATCAATTTATACAGATAACCACTCGGGCGATAGCGTTAATAATAGAAATATGCGTCCAGCGTCCGGGATTTCTGAGCGTTCGATTTGGAAATTTCCCGCCCTCATTAAAAAAATCGTAACTCGGAATTTTCATACGAAGACAAACAAATTGCTTATAATGTTAACGAGTCATTGAATTCACCTGTATTTAACCCTTATCCCTTATTTATAGGATTCTTAAAAAAAATGTAAAAATTCGTAACGTTTATATAACGAATGAATTCTGTGTATTATTTATTTTCAAATTGGGGTCCGTAGTACCTATTTGGAGAATATTAAATAATATGACGTCTATACATTGACCTAGATATACTTGGTCGAAGCGTCTATACGTTGATTATAGCCTAGTTGATAATCACAGATGTAAATTTAATTTTGAGGAGTCATTTTTTTTTAAATATTTAATTCAAATTAAATTTGATAATTTTGTTATCAAGTTCTGCAGGTATTTTTGTAACAGTTGTTTCGGTTTACAAGAACATTTTCAAACTGTGGTTGAACCACTTTGAGACGACACATTTATACGAATCCGATGTCAATTTTTTTAAGGTGTCTTTTAAAGGTGTACATAGACACTTTCGAAAATTCGTCTCAAAGTGGTTCAACCACATTTTGAAAATGGTCTTGAAAACGAAACAGCTGTGACAAAAATACATTCCAAAATACTTGCAGTACTTGATAATAACATTATCAAATTTAGTTTTAATTAAATTTTAAAAATTAAATGGAGTTCTACGGATTAAACACAAAAAAATAAAATAAAAAAACTGAACAGTCATTTTTAAATATGTAAACACACGATCAGTGATTTGTAAGAAAAATTATTTCAATAATTTTGGTTGGCGAAATGTCAAATAATAATAACGAAGAGATGCGAGATACATCGTGTTAAAAAGTGAAAATACTAAGTTATTTTTATGATTAATCGAAGTATACAACGAAGCGGAAACTTTTGAAATAATTCCAATAAATGTTTTAAAATATCTCTTCGAATTGGCCACATTTTGGCCAGCGAACGCTTGAGAATGTTTGCAAATTGGCCAAAATATGGCTTAAAATGCTCCAGCGGTTAAATATTTGTTTATATCGTGGCTCAAGCTCCCTCGAGAACTACGTATTCTTATTTGGGGAAAATGCAACGATCGACTTTCAAAGGGCATCCATTTTATCATAAGAATAAAACTCGAAGGTGATCCATTACTTGCAAGTACTGCTAATGTTATCAAAGCCCGTGAGTTTAGATATATTGCTGGTATAACTGGTCGCACGTAGGAAGAATCTTGCTCGATAGGTAAGTCCAGTCAATTTTTTATTTAGTATTCAGTTTGTATTTTAGTCAAAGATGTTTCTAACCTTGAGCTACTAAAAAATTTAATCTCCATCAACATAAAAATGAATTTTCTTTTACGGCGGTCTCCCGCCAGTGTCGCTTTATTGTACATCAATCTCGGCTCACGTTAAGCGTCACCTTGAAGGTAGATATATTATCCTTTGTAATTTTTGAATTATGACTTGGTGATGACGTAAATTCTGAGTGGAGATTTTTTTGCGATGGTTTCTTAATTTGTCAAAAATTATCTGCAAAAGGTTTCACAAAATAACCGGTTATTGAACAGTGATTGCTACACTATATTTCCAACCACGTGTTTCGCAGGAGAGTTAAACAATTATTTGCAAGATTTCTTATTACAGGGTTATTATAATAAAAAAATAAGAAAGTGTGATATATATGGGATAACTGGATGGGGGTCTTAAGCACTCCCACAGAGCGGCTCAATATAGAGTACTAAAGACAATACTAAACTAAAGGCTCTGGTTAGAACTCCGACGAATATTTAAGCCCCGGCAATTCGAATTTCTATCGTTTTTTTCTTTTGAACACAAAATAAATGTTATTTTTAAAGAAAATACGTATTTGACACGCCGAAATGGTAATTACATAAAATTTCCGAAAAAAAATCGCAAAATATGCTGCGAAAATTATTATAAACCCTTTCTTCTGTTATTTAAAATAAATTAACACTGTTTCTTAAAATGATATTTGACCGGTCAGTGGTTGAGTGGGCATCGCGTTTGGGTCCCACCCGGGCGTCCCGTGTTCGATTCCTCGGCTGGCTAAGTCCTCCATCACAACACAAGCAACATTTTCGGCTTTCTGTGGTGGTAGTAGGAGATTTTCAAACATTGTTGGGTTATTCGTAACCCGGGAATGTTTGTCTTTCTTTTAAAAAAAAAAAAAAAGACATTTCCCGCGAGATTCTTGCCTTCATTTTCATTTTTGCTCGTTTTTCATATGAGCGCGCTCCCTCTAACATTTGTATTTACATATCTCCCCTTCTTCTTCATTTTGAGCGCTTACTACCAGGCCTTAAAAAGTTTCATGTCTACAATGTGCAGAAACTTTATTATTTAAACTAAAAAAAAAAAACATATCTGAAGAGCTATTCTCTGTCTTTCGTGAGATCGAGATAGATCTCAGGCGAGATATCCTGTCAGATTTGTGTGATTTTCTATGATTTTCTATTTGTTTGCTTTTTCTGTAGGCCATTGTCAGAATTTCAGCTGAGAGTCGTCACGTATTTTAGTTTGGGTCAGGAGATCTCGCCCGATATTTATCTTGATCTAGATGGATTTAACCAAGGCAAAGTGCATCACACAGAAAAAGAAAAAAACGCGATTTGTCCGGATGACTGAGTTCGCACGCTAGAGTCATTTTCCCTTACGCGATCGCGATCGCGATCCCATCTCGGATAGTTATCCGATGAACCATGGGGACGATTCCTGTTCTACGGACAAATTGTCAACTGTACCTCTGACTAAAGAAAATCGTTAAAATTGTGATTTTGTATACCCTTGTTTTCCCTTCTTTAACTGGACCAATTTTTAAGATTTTTTCACGGTATCAGAAAAATATATTTGCAAGTTTTTCTTTTTTAAAAACACATTGTCAAGTTTTTATGTTTAAGTCTATTGAGTTCATACTCGTTCAATTTGGGATGCAGGTATCGGTGGGCCGCCCCGGGAACCGTTCGTTGATTAACCAACACCTCTGCCATAGGTCACCCCAAATGGTTCGTTACTTTTGGTGACTTAACAGGGGTGCCCGGGTTCATTAGGTGAGGTTTTTCTGGTCTTGGCGTGGATGCATCTGCCCACCAGCTGCGTGGCAGGCCGGATCGGGAAAGACTGGTTGAGGGAGACCTTTGCCTTGCACTGCAGTGGGAAGTATGGATTCATACGTATTTCACTCCTGATGATCCTGACCCCCAGATTCCTACCTACCCCTCATACCTTTTTCTTCCCAGATTTTCATCTTCTCACTTTTCTCAAAAGACCCTCCACACATTATCCCCAAAGATGACGTAGGCCTTGAGGGGAATTATTCTTCTCGGGACCTCCATTGTGGGAGGCTAATGCAGTTCACACGCGGTAGAAGTAAAACCTTCAGAAAACTAAAAGTAGACAAGAGTGGGGAGGCTACGAAGCACCGCACAAAGAGGAGACTAATTTTTCTATCGCATTCTCTCGCAGGCTATATCCTATAGATATACATGTTTGTCTTTTTTTAGTGTCCCTTTTTGTTTTATCGAGTTTTAAATCACAAAGGTGTTAAAGAAGTTTTCACTTAATTTTAAGGATTTTTAATCAATTTTAAGGAGTTTTCCTGACAGAAGTAACTAAAACAAAGCATAGTGACATGCTAGTAGTTCGTATCTATATTACCTATATCAAAAAAATATATTTGCAGTTTCATCAAAATCCAGAGAGGAATAGGGAAATACCGCCCGTGTGTCCTATTAATGTAGTGTGTTTTCTCGTCCTCAGTTACGTGGCCGACAAACTGAAGCTGGGCATGCCGGTGGACCCGGAAGAGTTCTCGGAGGTCAGCATCTACTTCTCGGATATCGTGGGCTTCACCGCCATCTCCGCCAACTCCACCCCCTTCCAGGTGGTCGATCTCCTCAACGACCTCTACACCTGCTTCGATGCTACCATCAACGCTTACAACGTCTACAAGGTGTGTTATGTTACGTGACATATTATTATATATATGTTAAATTTTATTTTATCCAATACACTAATGAATTAATAGTTAATAATTAATAATCAAAGCTAACAAAATACTGGGATTTATAATACGCATTTCAAAACTTTTCCGCAGCATAAAGAGTCTCCTTTACACCGCTTAAATCCGCCCCCACTTAGAACACTGCACACCAATCTGGACTTATTTGAAAGAAACAAAAGAATCTTAAACACATACAGCCTTATTAAAAAACGTCGTGAATATTTTATTCAAATGATAAAAGTTTTTTTTCAATGGTTTATTTGTCACTAGTACGATAGCTGGAATACAATTCCATAGTGTGGTCTCCATATTATCAAATTCATATAAAAAATATTAAACGAGAGCAGCTCAAATTTTGACGATTTAATAAATTCAAGTTACACTTACCTATTCAACACATTAACTATACATTCTTACTAAATACACTTAAAATGCGTTCCCTGGACGATAGAAGAAAAATAAATTACCTTCCTTTTTTGTTTAAAATTATTCTTTCTGAATTAGACTGTTGTGAATTTCTGCATCTCATCGACTTTGAGGTACCTAATCGAGCAACAAGGCAAAATATACTATTCTGTAACAATAATTCTGTTAATAACTACATACACGCACCTGTTCCTCGATTTCATACACTTGGAAACAAATTCACCTAGGGAGCATCGCGTAGGGGCTATCGCATATAATTGTGTATTCTTATATGTATCTACAATGTAGATGTATATTCAATGTATGTTCCCCTGTCATCTGTAAATTTTGTAACTACTAACATAAACTTTATTATTATTTCTATGCCACCTGCGATTTAAAATCTTTCTCCTTTCTTGTAATGCATTATGTTTACTTAAATTTATCTGTATATCTTTCAAATAATGTTTATTTATTCAAGTTTATCTTTTTAAAAACTGTGTCTGTAAATCTTATCTCTGTATCAATTATCATGTAAAAGCTCATCAGGGCATTGAAAATTAATAAATAAGAATAAAAAGAACATGCGTGTGAAAACCATGATTTCAGATTTCCATCGTAACAAAAAACCTTTAATTATTTGCTTATTATATAGCACTTACTTTGATCTTATATATTTTATAAACACCTACTTTTTTATATTCTTTCTAGTATATAAGTATATACGTTTTTTAAGTTCTACACTTTTAGTACTATATTATTTTATATTTTTTATTTATTTATTTTATTTATTTTTTTTTATAAAAATACAAAAACAGTACAAGGAAGCTTTTGACTGTCCAACTAGGAAGGACTCCCGTTCTAGGACAGTCAAATTGATAGGTTTCGAATGCATTAGGTACATGATGATTAATATATGTAGTGTTAATTAAAATTGAAAAATTATAATTACCTAATTATAATATATGTTACAGTTTTATAATTAACGTATAGTGTTTTCGAATAATAATATTCTACTATATTCTTCCTAACTCTTTTATATTACTCTGTAGCAACTTACATCATTTTATATTCTTTTGTATTCTATTTCTTTAATATTATTTTATTTTATATTTTTTTATATTCTCGCACATTTTTATATTGCTTATATGTTAATGTAATGTATAGAAAATCGACCACCACAACACGGGCATGTGCCATGGTGGTCGAAAAATCCTAAAATTAATGTAACAAACAATTCAATGAATAAAGAAAACTTAAAAAAAACCTTATTAATTAAAAATTAACAAGAAATAGTTCATGGAAAGATACAAACGTAGCTTATCCAGCCAAAAAAGGTTGTTTACTTGTTAAATACACTGTTATTTTAATTTCTCAATAATTTGAATAGTAATTTCTCAATGAATTTCGAAATTTTTCGAATGGTATATTAAATGTCCAACCTATTTCTTAATTTTGAAGATGTCGTAAAAACAAACACCATTTTAGAAGCTGAATAAAATTATCTTTTCAATTTTTGAACTTGACGTATACTTTAATATTAAAAAATTGAAACGCTTTTAAAACTAGAAAATCTTAACTCTAATAGATTCATTGGTCTGGGTAAATGATAGTGGCCGCATTTCCACGTGATGTGCTGTACTATACCTGCTTGCTTATTGCATCAGGTTAACTTTTCCCACTGTCCATCGTCAGGTGGAGACCATTGGCGATGCTTACATGGTGGTGGGCGGGTTGCCGGTGCGCGTGGCTGACCACGCCGAGCAGATCGCCACAATGGCGCTGGACCTCCTGCATCAGAGTGGACGGTTCAAGATCAGACACCTGCCCAGAACGCCGCTACACCTGCGGATTGGACTTCACACTGGTAAGTGAACATGTTATATCTAAATATTTATTTTTCACTTCATCTTCCTGCGAGTTTTCGTCCTGGGCCCCGTTACCTTGAAGCAACAAAGTTTCATCTGACATTTTAGACAACATTTTCTTTTTTGCCTCAAAATTCAATTTTTTTTTCGCTTGAAAACCCTTTCTAAAATATGTCCAAGTCCTGTGGAAGGTAACAAATAATCATTATGCAACGATGTTCTATGTAAAACACCTTGTACATATTTTTAGAGCAACAAGGTTTTTTTTTGCAATTTATTTATTTTAGCAACATAATTCTAACTGTGGAGGCAGTTTTAATCTCTGCCGTAGGTCGTCCTTAGTGGTTCGCTGCGTTTGGTGACTTAGCAAGGATGCCCGGGTTTATCAGTGGGGTGTGTACACTGTGTACAGTTCTTGGCGGCAGATCCACCCGTCCACCAGCTGCGTGGAGGGCCAGATCGGGAGAGGTCCATTTGGGGATACTCTTTGACCTCTCTCTCGATCAATCGTCTTGCATCGCAGCAGGAGGGATCGATTTATACGTCTGTCACTCCTAGATCAATTTGGGAGGCGGGAATGGGTACCGCCGCCCCGGGAACCTTTATTGGATAACCAACACCTCTGCCATAGGTCACTCCAAGTGGTTCGCTACGTTTGGTGATTTAGCAGGGGTGCCCGGGTTCATGGGGTGAAGTTTGTCTAGGTCTTGGAGGCGGATGACCAGAACACACTGAACCCCAGATTCCTCCCCAACCCCGTAAACCTTTTTCCTTCCCAGAACTCTCCTTCCCTTCCTTTCCTTAAAAAACCCTCCACACATCATCCCCAAAGATGACATAGGCCCTGAGGAAAATTATTTTCCTCAGGGCCTCCTGTGTGGAGCTCATGTAAAAAAAAAAGACACATTGCCCCAAAATTCCAACCTAACTCTTATACCTTTTTTCTTCCATAACTTCCTCTCCTTTCTTTTTCTTGAAAAGACTCCCCACAGCCACCCATACAGCAATCCCAAATATGACATAGGCCCTGAGAGAAATTGTTTTCCTCAAGGCCTCCTGTTTGGGGTTAACGTAAAAAATATATTCAATATTTTAGAAGCAACATGGTTTCATTCATGGCAGATATTTTCTCTAAGTTTAAGAACTTCAAAATATGGCATTTTGCCAAATAAAAACCTGGTAAACCAATCAGATTAACTCAGAGCAACAGAATTCCATCAGATAGAACCCTGTTGTTCTGAGTTTAGCTGATTTTCAATGTAACAAAGTTCTATATTTAATTAAATGAAGACAATACAAGCGAAACTCAATCGAAAATCTGGAAACAGAAAAATCAGAAAAAGATATTGGCACCTCTGGGACTCGAACCCAGGACCTCTCGTTTTCTGGGTGAACGCGCTAACCCTTGCGCCAAGGTGTCGATATCCAATTCGGTCATTTTTCGAGAAGAAATAGAATTCTTTTGGTTAATCTGTGATTTATAAATACTTCGCGTATTACACGTAGTGACTACGGTTAGTCGACCTAACTAGGGGCTGGCTATGATCTGGTTCCAACTGTATTTTGTGGGAATCGCTAACCTCTGGCGAACTAACTGGAAACCAATCCTGCCGCCACCTTGCGGACTTTCAGGAATGCTCTTATCCCTGCCATCTATGTGAGAAGCCAGGAAGCTTTAAGATATCTACCATCAAATAAAATTTACTTGTGCACCTCCGGATCGCTGCTTGAGAGCCTTACCCTCAACCACGGAGGTCGAGGTCGCACGGTTAGATAAGTAAGGAGTATTATTCACAAAATCAGTTCAAATTTTAATAATATTTACTTAAATTCAAAGAAAATTTAAGTTTATTCAACCAGATTTCTTCGTGATTCAAACTTTGAACCACAATAACGATGTTTCATGTAAATGGCAGATAGAATTTTCTTATCCCAAGGGTTAGACCTTAACAAATTATTAGGGATGCCATAAGCCTACCTGCTCCGGGGGGTGAGTCTCTTTTGAGGTAAGCATACATAAAAGTGAACCTGTTAACTACGTGGATGGCTGAACTAGCTTCGGTCGGTTGACTGGTTAATGCGATATCGTTGAGTGCTTTCCTAAATTATCCTTGGCTGAGTGAAACGAGTTGTAAAATTGCTAAATTCATTTTCAGCGGCCGATGGTCAAACCAGTCTCTTGAGAACTGAAAATGGAAAACTAAACCATAAGAAAAGTTTAACAATATTTTCGTCAGTAAATACTTAAGGACATGTATGTTTTTAGGTTTTCACGGCCAAAAAGTATTTTTATTATTATTTTTGGGGTGTTATGCCGTGTTTCGCTACCTCCTTCTTTAGCCAACGTTTCGGACAGCGTTACAGTGTCCATCATCAGTGGCTCATCTGCCCATGTTTACGGACTGTTTACATGATACTTTTTGAAGTGAAAACTTCTTTATTTGAAATTCGATGAAATGAACTGACACTAAAAAGAGACAAACATTTACATCAGGATTTAGCCTGCGAGAGAATGAGATAGTATAATCGATCTCCTCTTTGCACGGTGCTTAGTAGCCCCACTCTTGCCTGCTTTAGTCTTCTGGAGGTTTTAACTTCTACCGCGTGTGAATTGTACACTCTGATTTTTTTTAAATTAGCTCCATACGGGAACCCCTGAGGAAAACGATTTCCCTCGGGGCCTGTATCGTCATAGGGCATGCTGTGAGGAGGGTATTTTTAACGAAAGAAAAGAGAGGAAATTCTGGGCGGGTAGGGATCTGGGGGGTCAGTGTCTCCTGGAGTGACAGATATATGGATCTAGAGGGTCCGTCTGTAGAGGTAAAAAGGCCTGTCTCTTTCGATCTGGTCCGCCACGCAGAAGGTGGGCAGACATATCCGCCTCCAAGATCTAAACAAATCTCTGCTAAGTCACAAAATGTCGCGAAACACTTGGGGTGAACAGTAGCAGAGTTGTTGGTTATCCAATAAATGGTTCCTGGGGCGGCGGTACCGATATCCGCCTCCCAGATCATATTCACCACTACGATTTCATTCAGATGGGTGCCATTAGAGAAAATATTATAACATTTTGGGACGTTCTAAATCTTAAAATTGGCTACACCCTGAACAAAGTTACAAATCTATTTAGATATATTTTTTTTTTGCGTTTGATTAAACACACATTATTCCAAAATTACAACTATTGTAAAATGTAATAAGGTGCTAATGTTTTATTTCGGTTTACAACATTTGAGCCACGAGAAAGATGGAAAAATGTTTCTTTGTACAAGTTTCATTAAAAGCCCCCGAGTAAGGGTAGGTAAGGTAAGCAGGGTATACGCGTTTGTTGCACACGTTCAATGTTATTCTTTCTATCCTGGCTAATAATCTCATTTGAAAATCTCATCAGCCGGGTTACTTTTTCATTGTTTCTTATACGCTATCTTCCACGGTAAATCTCTCATCTACTTTACTTTCCCCCAATTCGTCGTCTCCATATTTACCTACTTTCTTTACAACTTTTTCGTGAAACCGAACGAAAAAGTAATTACAACTGCTTAATACACATTGATTAGTATTCTTAGGGAAAGTGATTTAATTAAATACTCACGGGATGGATCAAAGTAGTCTTTGATTATTTCGGTTGATCTGAAAATGTGTTTAATTTATAAGGTCTCATTCAATACAAAACACTCAAAATAAGTATTCGAATTTCTTTTGCAAGTTCGGTTAACATGACTCTGCACTTTTTTAAAGCTGTACTGAGAATAATCTACACTGCTCGGTCCCATGCCTCTCTTTTATACAACTTAGTTAGTTCTCTGATTGGGAAAAAGTGGCTGTAGTGAGGCTTCCGATTATATTTATTAAGAAAATATATATTTTTATAAGTATTTATAAAAACTCACACAAATTGATGCGTGTTTTATGCCGCTGCGGATATCGAAGGGCCTTGAATGATGTGAAATATGTGGTAAAGACCACTGCACCAGTAGAGAAAATGTACACAAAGGGAAGGAAAAAAAGGACTTACTGCGCTGGCACTTCCTTCTATCTTGGCTGCGTTTATTGTGCACTTATATGACTATATTAGCCGCGGTAGATTACTTGCAGTATGCGGGCTTCGGTTTGCGGATGCGGTAAGCGGTATGCGGAATATTAATGCGGAGATGTTTATGCGGCGAGGATCAATTTGTTACTGGTGTGGGTAATATAAAATGACAGGTATATAGGGATGGGTAGAAAGGAACAAGTGACAATACTAACTACAAGCACATTGGAGGGGACCCCACCACTTTCCCAACGGCTGTGTGAGGAAACTGATTGTTTAACCTCCTTAGCCGCACACGTCAGGACTCTAATTTTTTTGTAAAATGGAAGCTACATTTATTTTTAAACGAATCTAGACCCTCCAATGTCCCTGCATGTAACTACAAGCACAGGGTAAATGATGTATATAGATGTATGTAGGTAAGTGTAGCTATGTATTGTGTAAATGCCCAACCACTAATTAAAACAAATGTACAGCTGTCATCCTAAAAATTACATTCTAGGTTAGAAATCTAACTTTTTTTTTGTTGAATTTTACCTCAATGCCAAAATAACCACCTCGTTACAGCTACAAAGCTGCCAATAAATTACCGGTGAACCCATTTTTAACTTCTCGCTTGTAACGAATTACCTTTAATAATTTATGTTCTGGTTAAATCTGGACCTAGGCCAGTCGACAGTAAAGTTCAAAGTTTACGTGGTGCATTGGTCGGTTGTTTGGATGGAACAGCATTTCCACAAATCTATTTTCAAATTACAGATCTCCAATCCCATTCAGAGCTTCCGCTTCATTAGACTTTTGAAACCGTTTCTCGTTTCGATAGATAAATTGTGAAATCACTGCTTTAAATTGGAAGTATGGTCCGATAATACTCGCAGAGGGGATGCAGTCGTAATATTGAAGGATCTTTCATTAAGCGCTTCCTATCTTTAAATTTAAATCAAACAAAGTGTGTGTGAGATCTCATCGAAATTTTTTATTCGTTTAAAAGGCCTATCGATGCCGTCATGTTTGGAATATAACATCGTTCAAATATTCGCCTCGGATTTTCTGGGTGACGTGCATTCAAAATGTTCAATTTTCCATGACTCTGGCGCATAAATAAACGCATAAATCAGGCTGAATTTGACCGATGACATGCGTTATGTTATGGCTTTGAGGACCGCTGTGGTTTGTGGCTTATTTGCATAAAAAAAACCCCACCCGAAAAAGTTAACGGGGTCAAATCGCACGATCTCGGTGGCCAGTTCACATCATCTCCACGTGAGATTTTATCATTAAAAAATTTTAAACAATTTTATCATTTGCCGGTGTTGTTGAACGCTATATCAGCCCATGGTGATTTGGCGAAACAGACTGCACAAATGACAGCCAATTTGACAGATGTCACTTCAACAATACGGCCGCTATCAACCGTCAGTTTGGAAGTTCCTGTTGGAAGACCTTATACAAGGATTTTTTTTTTTTTTTAATTTTTACATGAATACCGCACAAGAGTCCCAACTGCTCCCATCTGGAGCCAGTGAGACCATGGAATCCCCAATTGGGGTATGTTGTGAGGCTGAAGGTAGTGGGGAGGGGAAGGAGATGGGAAAGAGGAAGGTGGGAAGTACCTGGCTATTCAGATCTGGTCACCAAACACGGCTAAAGCCATTTCCAGCAACGTTTCAATTCTGAATGGTGGTCTTACACCAGAGCGATACTGAGAGTATCTTCCACTCTGGAACGTGCTGCAAATATATTATATTAAATGAATTAATTGGAAATAACACTAATTAATCAAATAAAATTTATTTGCCACGCCGATATTTGATCCCGTGACTCGGATTGCGAGTCAAGAGCCTTACCGCTGGACTACGCCGGCCGTCATATTGAAACTGAATACTTACTGAGTCGGGTCGTGTCAAAATAACATAAGAGTATATGTATGAGTTGTGCGTCGGTTTATCCTAACTTTTTTACGTGAATACCTCAAAAAGTACCAACTTCTTCCTACTTTCCGGAGCAGGTAAGACTATGGCATCCCCAAATAGGATAATATGTTGCGAGGTTGAAGGTAGTAAATACAGAACACCGTTCTATGCAGCAAGGAAAGGTAACAAAAGGATTTGGCTTATCTATGTTCGTGGTGATGATGATGCTATCTTTCCGGCTCGAAGGACCAATTTACGCGTGGTCCCTGGGTTCCTGGAGGCCTTGAGTCGTTTGTAAGGCGACCACCTTTTATGACTTTTTTTGTTTTCAAACAAGGGGTTGATCGCGTAATAAGATTTCGAGATTGGACTCGAAATGATACACAGTTCAAATAAACTAACAATAACGAATTGTGAAATGAATTGTGTTGCTACTTGCAAGGCTTTAAGAAATGGAATGGACGAATTTTAGAAAGAGATTGATAACAAAGGTTTCAAAATGTATTGATATTTTTGTTTTTCATAGATAAAACTATCCAAAGACAAATTTTGTTAGAAAGTTGAGAAAAAAAGCGACATTAGGCGTTACGTTAAAAGTAAAAGAGTTCGTATTTGGAGATTAATCAAACGAATTTAAATATAAAAGACAGATGGATAATGAATTTGAGTAATTCAAAATAGTACAACACAATACTTACAAGTGGAAACGGGAAGCAGATGGGAAAGAGCAAAGCGTAGAAGTACCTGGCTAATCAATTCTAATTACCAAACATGGATAAAGCCTTTTTTTGCATTAACTCCACACAGGAGGCCCTGAGGAAAATAATTTCCCTCAGGGACTATGTCATCTTTGAAGATGTTGTGTGGCGGGTTTTTTGAGGAAGGAGTGAACGTGGGCCTTGAAGAGACCCATGTTGTAGGAGGGAGGAAACACAGAGGCCGGCAAATCGTTCCACAGCCGAGCTGTTGAACTCAAAAACGAGTCGTAGAAACGACCCGTTCTCATGTGTCTAATGTCAATCGTGTACAAATGTTGGGCGCGTGTTTGGAGAATTTCCTGACCTTATACCGGTGCCGAGGGGATCAATGACGCCAGTTCATCGGAACATCTTCCATTGTAATACCGGCAGAACAAGGACAGCATTTCCACCTGACGCCTGAGCTTTAAAGATTGCAATCCGTTTGTTAAATTAGGATAATCTATCAAACGGACCGCCCGTTACTGCACAGTCGAGGGTTTTTTCAAGCATTTAAAGCTACTTTTAAATTCCAAGCGGTGGCCTTTTACCAGTGTAAAACTGAGAATATTTTCCACTCTATAACGTGCTGAAAATACATATATATCATTTTGAATTTAATTATTTTATTAATTGTGAAACAACACAAATTAATTAAATAAAATTTAATAGCGCACGCCTCGCCGGGATTTGAACCCGCAATCTCCGAATTGCTTGTCGAGAACCTTACCCCTCAACCATGGAGGCTGTCACTATTAGATCCATATGACCGTACCCGATTCATTCACGCCAAACAATTTTAATTGCTACCGGAAAAACATTAATGAAATATAAAAAACAAATATTATTTGATTTGCGTAATTGACAATTAAAGGTGAATTGAATTGCTTCATAAACAAGCGGAAAATTTGTAAATTATTACTATTTACAAATTTACAAATAAACCATTTCCCACTTTACTCGTAGTTATTTCACCATAATGTCAAATGTCATGAAATTGTTTTTTTCCTGATAGTGTTCTGAATTCTACATTTCTGATGTAATCGAATTTTTTTGTTTGTTTTTGAAGCATTTTTAACTAACTAACTAACCATCACGCCGTTTCCCACAGGGGCAGGCACAGAGGACGGACCGCCAAACAACTCGGTCCTGGCACACACTCTTTGCTTCACTCACATTCATATATCGTCTCATACATACTCCTCTATTATTTTCACCTTCCCTTGACCCCTCCTCCTACCCCTCCCCCTACCATTATCTGATATGCTCTCCCTTTCTTTTGTGTTTACCTCATTATCTGCACTGTAATTTAGTTTACATGTTTATTGTCCTGAAGAAGGTCGAGTTCGACCGAAACCGGTCGACGAATATAAACTATAATAAAGTGGTTTTAAACACAGAACTTGTTTTATTCTGTAAAATGTCAAGCCACAAAGTGTTTGCTTTCTTCGATGATAAAATATTGTTTTATACCGGTACTGAACGGTTTTTATTTATTCATTATTTCTTTGTAATTTTATGTTTACCCAAATAAAATAAATAAGCCTCTTCCAGTGACTGTCAAAAGGTTTATTATATTAAAGCATTTTCTTCCTTAGGTCCATGCTGCGCTGGCGTGGTCGGCCTCACAATGCCCCGCTATTGCCTCTTTGGGGATACCGTCAACACTGCGTCTAGAATGGAATCCACTGGTAAATTACTCATAAACTTCATCTCTCATTCTTCAAACAGTAATACCACAATCGCAACCCTAAACCAAATGCCTCCATATCTTACAGTAAGTAGTTAAAAGGGAGTTACTTTTGTCAATAAAACTTCTTTGAGATATCTCAGATACAATCTCGGGGCGACTCCCCGACTGACAGCTGTGGCCATAAAAGAAAACTCGCTAAAATATGCAGTAAACTTGGGTAGCTACTTCTTGAGCTGTATTTGGTACTCTTAAGAAGTTTGTGGAATATTTATCGCACTGAATTCTTGCATTGGGGATTTTTTTAACGTTGTGTGTGCCATTGGTAAATTCGTAAAAGTTTAGATTGCAACATCTTAGTAAAATGGCTAGTCACTTCTTGAGCTGTATTTGGTACTCTTAAGAAGTTTGTGGAATACCATCGCACTGAATTCTTGCATTGGGGATTTTTTAAATGTCGATGCCATAGGTGAATTCGTAAAAGTTTAGATTGAAACATCTTAGTAGAATGGCTAGTGACAATTTATTGTAATGTGTGACATTGTTAACAGTAGATTTACTTTTGAGGATCTCTTCTAATGATCTTTGATTTCTCAGAATGGTCGCAGGATTTTAGTCTATTTAGAATGTTATGTAAACCGTTTGTTCAAGAGCAATTCACAGACTATTTTGCAGAGGTTGGTCCAAAGGTTCTAATGGATTAATGACTGACTTGAACCTGAACACAGATAAAAACGAAGGTTTAAGTTTCTCTAGGTAGATACTACCCCAACAAACTCAACATTTTGAACAATTTGACACATCCATCATCATCCCTGTCTGAAATTGAACTTGATCGTAAGACAGTTAAGGGGAACCACTGCACGGCCCGTTTCATACTTATTTTAATTTTGGATTTGAGTTCAAAATACCCAACCAAACTGAAAAATAAATTTTGTAATCAAAAGGCATATCAAATATCTAGCACTAATTTATTTATTTGTGTTTTAAATTACAAAACACTGCCATTAAAGATTTCATATTTCATGATTTTAGAGGCAACTTGGGTAATTATTTGTGAGTAAATCTTTACATAGTATAAAATGAAGTCGCGCCCGCTGTCTGTACGCTTAGACCTTTTAAACTACGCAACGGATTTTCATGCGATTTTCACCAATAGATAGAGTGATTCAAGAGGACGGTTTATATGTATAAAATATGCATATTATAGTATAGAAAAGTTGAGAAATTCAATGGTTCAATTCAAGCAGCGGGCAGCGGGCTGGCAAGCGGGCGGTGTGGATTTGATATGTATGCAAATTAACAGATGGCGTTAGTTATAAAGGTTGGGTAATGGCGTTGTGTTTCGTTGGCCACAGCAACGTGTGGCCGGGTCTGCTAGTAATAAATATTTAAGAAAATAAGTTTACTCTTCTTATTATAAAAATACGATGAAATATAAAAAAAATTGGTGGTCTGTAAAGTCGGTTTACGGACGATAATTTTACGTGATAACGTCATAAGAAAACTTTTACATAGAATTTTACAGTCACAAGCCGAACGCTTAGGCCGATCTTGCCTCTCTATCGCTTATTCCGCAATCTTGCCTGCACGCTCGGCTCAGGCGGAACGTGACAACCTGACAATGAGTCATACTTTTTCGTGAGTGATGCCGGCGTTCATCGATTTATAAGACGTTATCACGTCAAAATAATTATTCAATTTGAATTTTGAAACCCTAAAAGATAAACAACATGTCCATTATTGCAAGTTCTGAAAGAACATGTTTTGTTTAGGCTCAGCTTGGAGGATCCACTTGTCGCAGGCGACCCGCGACAAGCTGGAGGCTGCGGGCGGCTACTCTCTGGAGTTCCGGGGCAAGACGGAGGTGAAGGGCAAGGGGCGCATGCCCACCTACTGGCTGCTCGGCAAGGCGGGCTTCGACAAGAAACTGCCCAAGCCGCCACCTATTGGGTAATTTCCTCTTCTCTATCTGTGATCCTGATTGCCGTATATATGATTTCTGTGTAATTCTTTGATTTACCATAATAAGCTGCGTAGCTGAACTTTAAATTAGCAGAATTAAATTCAGATCTAATTTATTTTAATAAAAATATTCTGCTGATAAAATGTAAAAATACGGAATACAAAAATATACCTAGTATATAAAATTATGTACACCATTATTAAGAGCAAACACGGTGAGAAATTTGAATAATAGACATTTTACCAAACTGTTTCTGTCACTGTTGCTGTTATTGTCGCTGTTATCCCGTAGGCGACAACTGTACCACAGTCTGATAAAACCGTCAAAATTGAGGTTTTTTTTATTTATTTATTTGCAAAAAACAGCATAAAATCAATACATTGCAAAAGCAGTAAGAAAAGATACGTAATAATTACAGTAACAGTTAAAGTAATACATTTAGTTAAAACATAAGTGCTATTTCACGCTTAAAATCATTGCAGGAAATGTGGAAAATAACCACATTTCCTGCAAGGCAGTTAATTAACCTAGTGAGTCTTCCCAGGGGCATCACCATTAGTAAGTCAGTTCTGCACCTGGGAAGAATCAAAAGCCTGTGTTGGCGACCTCGCGTGAAATTATCCCGGAAATAGAATCCTATTTCAGCCAGAATATTTGTAACCGATATAAGACCATTTAGAAGCTTATAAGCCATCAGCAGTAGGTAATGCGACATCTCTTCTGGAACTATGACTATCTGCAGTCATAGTTCCAGAAGAGATCACCCTGCATTCCCGAGATAAATGCTGTTGGAAACAGCCATGGGTAAAATCCCAAATAAAAAAAATGGGTTTTGATTTTTTAATACCAACTGCATTAGAAAAAAATGTTCAATGTCTGTACATTTTGATTTAAAAAGTACTTTTCTAGTTTGTATACTGAACGCCTGTTGAAGGCCATCAGGTTGAACCAGGCAATTTTAACGATTTTCGAAGAGTCCTAACTCCTATAAGAAGCAACTTGTCAAAAAAAGCAAAACGTACTAACACGCTGGTGGTCGATATCTATATTATATAGAAAAATATTTAAACTCCAGAGAGAAAATTGGAGACTACATTGGTGCGGATAAAACGCCACTCGGTTTCCACTTAAACTTCGATATTGTAGTTTTTGCTGGTGAGGTAATTACATCAATGACAATAACAATACCAAAACGGAACTTCGTGAAAAATGAAGTCATTAAATGATCTATTAAACCGTACTTTTCCTCCTCATTTCTCTCTTTATTCTCTTCGTTCAAAATTACATCAATTTAGCAGGTTCATAAAAGTGATTTTTGTTCCTTTTTGCACGCTTTTCCAGGGAGAATAATTGGTGAGTACCCTCTTCAGTAATGGCAGTTCATTAATCCTATCACGAGTGTTTTCTTATCCACCGTTTCTTGGCAAGCCACGTTTTATTTGAAAAAAAAAACACCCCGTTTTGCTCAGATTCTTGCATAAAATGGTGTTTGGGCCGTTTTTATGCATTAATTGTTTTTTATTTTTTTTTTTTATTGTTTAATTTATAACATTGTTACAGCATTGAACATAATATTATGGCAAAACAAAAATAGTGAAATACATATTTTAATGAATTTCTGCCCCAATTAAGAGCGCTAGTTCTTGAGCTTGGCGTAGGAGTTAGTTCATACTAATTTCATTATTATTACAAAATTTTACACAGTTTAATTAATATTGCAAATTAATCATGTGCTACAAATTTAGTAAATGTATATAGAAGTTTTTGGACTAAAAATTATGTAATAGCTTTATTATTATTTATTTAACGAAATAAAACAATTACTTTGTTTATAACAACGATTAATTATTTTTTTTAATACCGACCGGTTTTGCTTAACACAAGTATCTTCAGGGTGTAAATTAAACTGATCAAAAATTTTATGAGCTTATATGTATGTATATACATACAGAAAGAGACAAAACTTAAAATAAAGGAACAGTGAGAAAGTATGAAATTAACATCTTGCATAGTAATAGCTCACACAATGTATTTGTTGATACGTTAAATTTATACGCTGATAATGCCTCTGTTAAGAGAAACCGGTGGGTAATAAAAAAATAAATCATAATATCGTGGTTATAAACGACGTAATGTTAAACCAAAAAGTGACTTCTTTCTACCAAAAAAATATGCTCTTTTTCTCTTTCTCTATACTACATACTTACTTTATTTTATTTGGCTTTTTTATGTCAGTTATTTCACCAGTAGCATTTCCACCTAGTTACAACTGAACCCTGATTTACGCATGCTGCAAAATTTTTTTATTGGAGTGTTAGTATCTATGCATATTCCAATGGCAATTTCAATAATGCAATAATTGTTTACACTCTGAAAACGTTTCAAACAACAAATAAATTAATTAAATCCGTTTACCATACAGGATTCATTGTTTTAACATTCTTAACATTTGAGAATATGGGTAGATACACAAAAAAGTAGTTTATTTAAAGAGTAATTAAATTGTGTCTGAAATTTCATTCTATGGCATCATTCCTCTTGTAATCCTATGCTGTGCTAGAACATCTGTTCTAACGTGTGGTATCTTAAAAAAAGTGACGTTATGACTAGGGCTGACGTATTTTTAAGGATTAATTTGGCATTCCTTACAACCGCAACATTGTAAAAGGAATCCGATTATTTAATGTGATTTTTTTTTTTAAATTTTTATTAGTATCTATAGCAAAATTTGTACATAATGTATTTATAAATTGTATTATATTAAGGTATTATAAAGTTTTTTTTTTCACAGTCCTCCTCACTAGGGTTCCCTGTTCTGAGGCGGCCTGTAGTTTTTCCATATTTGTATTTAGTATCCAGTTGTATTTACATGGTCTTCAGTATGTTTGATAGTTCATTTTCACTTTGTTCTCTCAACCATATTTTTACTTTTGTTTTAAATTTATTTATTTCTGTTATTTTTTTTGTTTGAGTTGGTAGAGCGTTGTATAGTTTTGTCGCATTGAATTTCATATTTCTTTGTCCAAAAGATGTTTTCAAACTGGCTGTAGCTAGAATATTTTGGTTTATTGCCCTGGTTGTGTATCTATGTTGGACAGGGGGTATTCTGATATGTTTTTTTTAATTTTAAATAAAATATTTTTTGCATATGTTGTAGACTTGAATGCTTTGAAACAATTCTTCTAACCGGTAATTTCAAAATTGTCTTTAGTACTCCTTTTTGGGCTATATTGAGCCGGTCCATGTGAGTGTCCAAGGCAGATCCCCATCCAGTTATCCCGTACTCTATTTGTGTTTGATTGTTCTCGATCAAAGAATATTTCTTTCAGATGAGTTGATTGGGTCATTTTGTTTATTTTTCTGTGAAGCGCAGTGTGTTTTTATTTTATTCTGTTTAATTTTTCTAGTTAATTATTATTTATCCCTTTTCACAGACCTCCAAAAGAGATCTTATTAATTAGAATCCAGTCTCATACTGTACGTAAGTTGTAAAGTGTACGTATATTGAACAAGTTGTACATACAGTATTACGCAGCCGAGCTCGATTCCGCTGTTTCAGCAAATCCAAGCGATTTAAACTGTGCACCAGAACGAACACAAACAAAAAGAAGATTCTAGAATCGACGTTCTGCTTGTCTTACAACTAAAGTTGATTTAATTGACGTCGTCTCTGTAACTCCGATAAAGTATTCGGTTTCGCTCTCAATTGTTTATTTGGATATTGATTAAGACTTCTCTTGATACTAAGCTCTTATCGGAATGCTAATTTAGTCAATAAGACAATTTCATCTGAATGGGGAAATGTAATGCCATGAGATAGTGTTGAGGTCTTGTTCGATGTTGAAATCCCTTCGAAGCCTTTAAACCAGTGTTTTCCAACCTTGTTTCTCACCTCGACGCTTCAAAAAGAATAATAAGATTATTGAATTTTTTTATATGAATACCGCACAAGAGTCCCGACTGCTCCCGTCTGGAGCCAGTGAGACTATGACATCCCCAATCGGGGTATGTTGTGAGACTGAAGGTAGTGGGGAGGGGAAGGAGATGGGGAAGAGGAAGGTGGGAAGTACCTATCTATTCAGATCTGGTCACCCAAGCAACGTTTCAATTCTGAACGGTGGTCTTACACCAGGGCGATACTGAGAGTATCTTCCACTCTGGAACGTACCGCAAATATACTTTATATTATTTTTGATGAATAAATTGTGAAATAACACAAATTAATCGAATAAAATTTATTTGCCACGCCAGGGTTCGATCCCACGACCTTTGAAATGCGAGTCAAGAGCCTTACCGCTGCACTACGCCGGCCGAAAATGATTTGAAAGAGAGATATTTAAAAACGAGGGAGAGCGCTAATAAAAAAAAACAGATTTTAAGTAATAGGCGTAAGCTACTGTTGTGAAAAGTTTTAATGAAACACGATTTATTTAAAATAGAGCAGAAATCTCTCAACATTTGAGCTAAGTTGCATTTAAAGGAACATTGTCGATTTGTTCATTTGCACGTTATTACAAAACCAGCTTTTTTGTAATTTTCGAAGCATAAAAACGCATTTGGGTAGTTTTTCTTTTTAACCTACATAAAGTTGTCTCCACCAAGTGGAGAAAAATTCAACAGAATTAATAATATTATTATTTTATAATTTCTTTAAAATCTACTGCACTAAAGACATAACGACTGTGTGCGTTTTAAAAAAATATGTGTTTATATTTTTTTAGTAAAAATTACCTGACAGAGGTGTAACTCCTCGTGATAGAAGTGTATTTCATACAAATCACAGCTGTCTTCTGCCAACTTGACTTGCGTGTATTCTATAATGTTAAAAAAATGATATGACGATGTAAAATATATAACTATTTTTAAACTCCAAAAGGTAAAACCTATCAAGTATCAGCGATTATTATTTTTATGATGTTTAATAAAATATTTTTTTAAATCTCAAAATCTTGTCTCCTACAATTTTTATGTCGTACGACAATTCTGTCACGTGGGTTGTCATTCGAAATAGGTATACACGCAACTCATGTTTGTTACCCCCAATAGGTATATTAGGCCTCCTTTCCCCCTTGCTACGATTCCCCTCTGAGATCCAGAGAGATTCATTTATAGTAAAAACAAACAGATAGAGTGGTGGAAATGTGACAGAGTGGTAAAAGTTATGTAGGTTAAAAAGAAAAGCAACACATTTGCGTTTTTTTTTTTCAAATTGGAATTTCAAATAATGACTTATTTCAAATAATTTCAAATAATGAAAATAACGTACATTTTATAAAAGCTTAAAAACTTAAAGTGATTTACGTCGTTATATTATGTCGGTATAAATTCAAAACACATATGGTTGCTAATAATACTCCCCGAGAATCTCTCCAGGGAGAGTCTTCGAAATGACATTAATATCACTTGAATCTAATATTTCAAAATCCCTTACACAGTTCCCAAAATCCCAAACGTGTTTTTCCTTCATGGAACAACAGAATTCGTTTGTGCGGATTATTATGAAACTGGCTCATTAGCATAATTTTTCTTTCAAATACTTTACAAAGAAACTTTGTATAAGTAATAATTTCACCGTCATATAATTTCCAAGGTGTATTTAAGAAAAGTTTTCGTAAGAACAATTTATTTTCGTAGAGATAATACATATTATAATATTCAAATGATCTCACGTATATTATTTCAATCTTCGTTGGTTCTGTTTTTTCCTCCTTTATTTTGTTGTTTCATTTTTCTTTTGATATTGTTTCTTTGAATAAAAATAATTGAACGAAACATTTCAAGAATTATGTTCACCCTTTTTCAACTTCAAAGTTCGGCCCCTTTTCAATTATTGTAACCAATCATTCAACTCGGAAGATAAAACTGTTTCTCCAGAAACCGACGAGTGAAATTTTAAACTTTCAAAGTCTTGTTAATTCAAAATTTTCGTAAATTTAATTTATCCAGAAGTTAAGCTTTAGTTTATGAGTTAAATAGTTTGAAAGAATTTCAATTAATCCGCTTCGGATTCGTGGTTTTATTAAACTATTACCAGCTCTGCTTACTAAATTGTTTTTTATTTGTCCATAGTTTGGAAGAATCTCTGATGATTGATCGCAATCCGTCTCCCAGATTAGAAGAACCGACGTCATCTGAGACTACAGGAGGTAACGTGTCCCCGTGCCACCCTGGGAGCGCTGGTACTGACGCGGAGAAGGTTTCCAATCATTTCAGCATAGATAGAAATTTCTTCAGCGTGGAAAAACCCTCGTCACCCTTGCCTTTCAATGACAAAGACAATGGAATTACAATTATAACCAAACAAGACAACTTTCTTCCCAGAGTCGTTAACGGAGAAAGAAAGAAACCGACTGGATTATCAGACACACCAAACAACTCTCAAGATAAAAGTGAACCAGTCAGTAGAATTCCGACAATAACTACCCAGTCCAGTGACGACCCGCAAATAATGTTCGATCAGATAACCAAAGCGGAACTTCCAATCACAAATATATTGCATCACAACAAGCTGCAGGTAGGCCCAAACCAGCTCTCTCAGTACACTCTCGGAACACCCGTCTCCGCTTCCGAGGTAGCGGCCGCTTTGTTAGGGTCTTCCACGTCTCTAGTTAGCAACAGATACAAAGATATCACAAAATACAAACGATCGCTGATGATGGATGGACACGACCTCAGCCTGCCTTACAGCCACTACAGGTGCCTCAGTCCCAGCGACTCGAACATCAGTCAGCTGAACCACGGGAAGGTGTTTGGAGAACCGAGGCAGCACGCTGGCAGACTGCTGAAGCGGCAGTTCTCTTTGGACAGAGCGGATGACTCCGGGAACACTATTCCGGAGAGTAACTTGGCTTCTCAAAGCACCGCGAGGGTCCAACCGAGGCTGTGTAAGCAGAACTCTGCCGGTGCGGCTCCGGACTTGGAGAGAATAGAAGAAGTCCCTCTGGTGCTGGCGTCTCCCAGGAACTACAAGAGAAGGTTAGAATCTACGGCCACATTCCCAGGTAGCTCTAAAAGCATCAGTTCTGAATCACTAGTACCTGGACAGAGATAAGGAATAGATTATTTTTTGTATCCGCATCCTACAAATGAAATATCACTTGTTTAATTATTAAATACCTGTTGGTATAAGAGACGTAGCACCTCTACATATCGATGGTTCGATGCACAAATTTAATGTTTCGCAGTATATTTACCGTTGAATTTTCTTGTAATTCGTAGGTTAAGTTAATAGTGTCTTCTCCAAGCGTATACGTACTTATTAAAATATGTATCCTTTACTTGCACTAAAATACTGACCTTGCCAATTTACTCGTAAATATAAATTAAAATTCTTACTCTTATTATAAAAATTATAAATAATACAAACTTCTTATTTTCATCATGCTATTTTTCGTTCATACTTATGACTTAGCGGGGGTACCCGGGTTCATGGGGTGAGGTTTGTATAGTCTTGGCGGCGGATACATTTGCTCTCCTACTCCGTGGCGGGCCGGATCGAGAGAGACTAGTTGAGCAAAAACTTTTAACCTCTCCAGCCGGACTCTCACGACCAACTCACGACCCAACGCGTTGCATCGCAGTGGGAGGTATGAATTCATACGTCCGTCACTTCTGGATACATTGGCAGATTCTTACCTCACACCTTCTTTCTTTCAGAATTTCCTATCCTTCCTTTCTTATGATAGCTTTACACTCGTAAGTTTTTTCCCGTAAATCGCTCACATAAGCGATTTATGGCCGAATTACCAATGTAAACGACACCAAAAGTCACTTCACGTAATTTATAGCAAGTTACAGAAGCTGTTCTTTCGCGAGTTTTTTGACAGGTCTAATCGCGTCCGCGCCAACTTCCAGCCTTCTTACAGCAAGCTTATAAAATCACTTTGATGAGCTGAGAGACTTGCCGCAAGAAATGGTACCAACACGCGCCGTTTGCTAGGTGTCAAAAATTAAAAAAAACAATTGTTTTCGAATAAAACTAGTTTTTATTTACACCTATTTAAGTTTTCTGAAAATGAGCATCCTTCTCTTCAATTATCGATCCAATCCTTTCTATTCTCAATGTTTCTGTTTTTAACTTTACGTGTTTGAATTCGAATTAGGTTGCTGTCAGGTAGCTGTCATTTGGATTAAATGAAAGAACTACATTAATTTCTGCCTTTGACGGCACAAAAGCGCGTGGATAATTGCTTAATTAAAGCCAAATTCTATTTGAACATTTACTTTATTTAGGCCTTTTTGTCTTTATTGAAAAAATCGCGTATATTTGACAGTAGTAGATCGTTGTTGACAGGAAGCCATTTTACTGCAAATAAATTTACAGATGTAAACGGTCGCATAAGCATTTACACAGGTCAAACTTCCGAACAACTTCGGTAAACATTAATTACCACCATTTGGATGCATATGTAAACGCTCCTGTAAGTAACTTGTCAAAAACCTTCGTTAATCAATTCTGTATTTTATTTACATCTATTCGTTTTGTGGAGTTCGTGAGAGAAAGATGTTTTATCTTTATTTTCTTATTAAAATATTAAACGCCATTACAATTATAATTTGCATCTTCTCTTTATAAACCATTTTAATACAGTTTTATTGACTATTTCCGCTTGTCTGTGAACATAATGTCACTAAGACATATGTACGTAGAATTTACCTTCCACGAAAACGCGATTTTGCAAGTACCTACTAATAATTGTGAAATCGCTCCTTGCAATGAAAAAATCAACTCACAAAATCCGAATTCCGATATTCAAGAAATGTAAATAATAAATTTAGAGGAGGTTGATTCCACCATTTATGGGCAACGATCAATTTGAAGTCACAATCGCGGGTGATTGCCTCAAAATGGGCACCTTTGTTGGGTATTATTAGATTTAACTTCGGAATGTGGAATTTCCTTGGTAAATTTCAATTGCCGTAATTACGGCTATTCACAATCGGAAAACGGTGGAAATTTTCCTTCGTGGAATTCCTGAATTTCGGTATCTGATATTTCGAACACGTGTCGGATTGCTCGCTGAGTTATGACTGAATTCCCACTACATGACGACCCGAACTATGATCACGTTCGGTATAAGAAAATCCAAAATAAAACTGGAGATCAGACTGGAGTTATTACTTTATTGCATTCCACTTCGTGCGTTAAAAGGCATTAATTGCAACATATATTACATGACACTTTCTAGCGTTTTACAAAAACAAAAATATAACGAACATTGATTAATTTCATAATTTATTTTTGGGTATTATGCCGTGTTGCACTACTCTCCAACAGTAATACCAATAATAGTAGGAATACTAACCGATGAATAATTAAATACATGAACACAAGATAATATTGACATTTGTCAATAAACATGTGGCGCCTGCAAACTTGCTAGTACAAATACAATAATCTTTTTTTAATAACTTAATGCGTAATACCACCACAAATGGTAATATTTAATCATTGAAGACTGTATCGCCGTTCCGGGAAAACAACGACACAACTGCAAAAATTATAATTTTACAAAAAAGCAAAAATCGGTTTGTAGTTTAATGAAATATTTGTTAAAGAGTGTGTACGCGACAGAGAATAATGACAACAAATGTACGTAGAATACGTACTTTTCTTTCAATCACCAAAAGTTACAATTTTATCACCCTAATTTTGACCCCCGATTTCAACTGATAAGAGCAATTACGTCAATTTTCCCTCTCATAAATTGTTTGCTCTCCCAGTAACTGTTCGATTTTAGCCACTAAGAACAATTACGTCACTGTTCCACACAAAATAACACTCCTCTAGTCACTAAACACAACTGAAGCTTACGGCGTTGTTGCCCTGAAGGAAGATAACAAACAGCTGATATTTCAACAACGACATAACTACTGTTATGTCGTTGTTCTCCAGTGTGCTCAATGATTTTCTGAGACCATTTATGGACTTAACCGCATTTTACCAATTTTTGTTCTTTCGGAACAGCGATATATTAGTAACTCTCAGACAAGAATTTGAAACAGAAAATAATATATTAAATGAATTGAAAATAATATATAACTATTAACTAATATTCTAAGACGACATAGTTACAAATATAGGAAAACTCATATAATTGAATAAAATCCTTAAACCACCCCTCTCGTCCTCCCCCATATGTTATGTACATAAACGGTAGATTAAAAAACAAGTGTACCAGTCTGATGATGGCCTTAACAGGCCGAAACCAGTAACGGTAACCGTAACAGTAACCGTAACGGTAACGGAAAACAGTAACCGGTCACAAATAAATTAAGTGGAAATAAGTTTTATATTTGTTTAAATCTATATTATATAAATTAAAATTTAGTTTCCGTATGTTTGCGTTCGCAAATCTTTGAAAGTAACATTGGATTGACTAAATTTTTTTACAAAACATTGCATTTTAGCAGAAGAGTGTTTCTGTACACACTGGTGAGCTCTGTCTTTATGAAATTTGTTAAAAATTTTGCAATAGTTGACGCGCGATTTGTTTTAAAAATTGGTAAATTCATGTGTTTTAGCGGTAGGGGGGTAGACAGGAGGGTGAGGGGAATCCAGGAGAGGCGGAAGAGAATGAAGGGGTTGAAGATTCACAGGGTAGAGAGGGGGAAGGCGTGGAAAGTGGTGAGCGGGGGGGGTTTCGCGGGACTGGTGGAAGCGAAAAAGGGGAGGTGGAAAGCCGAGGAAAGTGAAGGGGGAACGCGTGTGGGGAAGAGGAGGCAGAAAAGGAACGGGGACAAATTGTAAAGGACCGCTGGGAAAGACAATATCTTTATTAAAGTGGCATTGCAACGCATGCCGGGTTCAGCTAGTACATTATAAATGAATTCCATCACGAATTGTCGTTCAGTCAAAATATGAATATTGAAACAGAAAAATCAGAAAAAAATGGGTCGCATCTAGGAATTGAGCCAGACTTGCCTGGGCTCTGCTTTTAGCATATAATTTACTATTACTTTGTATTTAATTTTACCGTATCTTGCTTCGACTACGAACTACCAACATTATCCTCATTTTCTTGACGCCTATTTTCATGTACGATTGCAAGATTCTTCCCGAACTAAAAGCAATCTAGATGGTGTCTTAGATAAATATATAAACTTTTATTTTAATGTGCGACATCTATTGAACTTTCAACAAGTCTACCAATTTTTGTTTAAGAATCATAAATATCGTCTTCAATCATTAAATATTACCATAATATTTAGGAGCGGCTCACACCATTCACGTAATATCAATTTCATCAATAATAATTAATAAACCGCGAGCCGATGTAATGAACCTTGCGCCATAAAACAACCTTAATTAACGTGAAATTCACCCCGACCAATAACCACCAGCCTTGTTCACCTGATTGCTTCGCAGTCAACGCTCCATAATATGAGGGCAGCGTATTATACAAAGTTAATGAATTATTTATTCTTCATGATTACGATTTAAGCAACATAATGTTTAATTTATTTTTGTCATGATTTATAATTATGTTCGAGCTTTAAATAAATACCTAAAATATTGTGTTTCATGCCTCTATGTATTTATAATGTGCACTAATCGGTATTGCGCGTTTTCATCCCACGACAAAATATCCTCGAAAAAATATACCCGATATTTTCCCACAGACAAAACATCCCCCAACAAAATATCTACTAAAACCTAACCTAACCTTATTTTACATTTTACCATATTTGATTAATAATTTATTGCCTTTACAGGATGTATTTATTATTTTAGTTTTATTTTTCTGTTAGGTTAGGTTAGGTTTAGTAGATATTTTGTCGGAGATATTTTGTCGGGGATATTTGGTCGGGAATATTTTGTCGGGGATATTTTGTCGGGGATATTTTGTCAGGGATATTTTATGGTGGATATTTTGTCGGGGATATTTGTCAGGAATATTTTGTCGGGGATATTTGGTCGGGGATATTTTGTCGGAGATTTTTGTCGGGGATATTTTGTCAGGTATATTTTATGGTGGATATTTTGTCGAGGATATTTTATCGGGGATAAATTGTCGGGGATATTTTGTCGGGGATATTTTGTCAGGGATATTTTATGGTGGATATTTTGTCGGGGATATTTTGTCAGGGATATTTTATGGTGGATATTTTGTCGGGGATATTTGTCAGGAATATTTTGTCGGGGATATTTGGTCGGGGATATTTTGTCGGAGATTTTTTGTCGGGGATATTTTGTCAGGTATATTTTATGGTGGATATTTTGTCGAGGATATTTTGCCGGGGATAAATTGTAGGGGATATTTTGTCGGGGATATTTTGTCGGATATATTTTGTCGGGGATATTTTGTAGGGGATATTTTGTCGGGGATATTTTGTCGGATATATTTTGTCGGGGATATTTTGTCGGGGATATTTTGTCAGGGATATTTTATGGTGGATATTTTGTCGGGGATATTTGTCAGGAATATTTTGTCGGGGATATTTGGTCGGGGATATTTTGTCGGAGATTTTTTGTCGGGGATATTTTGTCAGGTATATTTTATGGTGGATATTTTGTCGAGGATATTTTATCGGGGATAAATTGTCGGGGATATTTTGTGGGGATATTTTGTGGGGATATTTTGTCAGGGATATTTTATGGTGGATATTTTGTCGGGGATATTTTGTCAGGGATATTTTATGGTGGATATTTTGTCGGGGATATTTGTCAGGAATATTTTGTCGGGGATATTTGGTCGGGGATATTTTGTCGGAGATTTTTTGTCGGGGATATTTTGTCAGGTATATTTTATGGTGGATATTTTGTCGAGGATATTTTGCCGGGGATAAATTGTAGGGGATAAATTGTAGGGGATATTTTGTCGGGGATATTATTTCGGATATATTTTGTCGGGGATATTTTGTCGAGGATATTTTGTCGGGGATAAATTGTCGGGGATATTTTGGAACTGCACTACTCCGGTAGGTATTTATTTACCTGAATGCATCGCTAATGGCAGTTAGTCTATTTTGGATGTAAATTCAAAATAAGAATTGTTCTTTGCCTCTTTTTCGGTGTTCAATTATAATTTGTTCATGTTTTTGAAAAATTAGTATTCTAAGAGGAAAGATTCAAGATGAAAATTTTTTTTCACATTATAATTAATTCATAAAATGTGCCCCGGCTGAAAGAATTAATTCTTGCTGCTCATATTACACGGATTGATGCCAGTATTATTACAGAAAGGAATCTCCTTCAGGTCAGTGCACGTTTTCATTACACGTTTAGGCAATTCTTGACCATAATCTTTGAGGTGGGAACGCCTCGTACATAATTAATTATTTTTTTATATTTCTTAGGGTATAAAGCCCGCCTCGTAGGGGCTATTTATATATATTGGCAATAATCAGGCCTCAACTAAACACCATATAAGATTTTCACGACCAAAAATTATTGTTGTGATTATGTTTATGCCGTATGGCGCTTCCTTCTTCTTTAGCCAACGGACAGCAGTGTCAATCATAGGGGCAAATGTGTAGATTGTGATGAACGACTACACCAAAACGCAGAAAACCGCATTGATTTAACCAATTGGTTGTACTGAATTACTGGCCCTAGGAGAATTAACTAATTCACGATATTACTTCTGCATAAGTAAAAACATACTTTATCACAGATGAAGTGTGTGTTTACATCGTCTTTCATTATGGCCACTGTAACGCTCTCCTCAATGTTGGTTAAAGAAGTAGGAAGCGTAACACGGCATAATACCCCAAAAATAATCACAATAAGACTTCATAATTACTGCATAAATACGCTTCAATTCCAATACCTACAGAAAATTTAAATATGACAACTTCTTCAACAATTATAGCAAATTCACTTTGTGGCATCATTTTAATAAAATAAATCGCATTGTGAAAATAACAATATATTTGTAGGTATAATTAAATGCAATGTGATTTATTTTCATCGTAATATAATAATGAAAGAATTGAAAACATTTCATATTGAAATACTTCGAAATGGATGTATGTAGAATTGTAGAAGCATAGTGACCCGACAGTTAATCCCCCGGCAGTTGGCTTCCAGACTGATTGAGGTCTTTTGACCTCTCCAGCCAGTATCCCTCGGCCCAAAGACACGCACCGCAGTTATAGAGATGGATTCATACGTCCGTCATTCCTGGACACACTGACCCCTAGATTCCTACCAACACGTAATTTCCTTCACAGAACTTCCTCTTCTTCCTTGCCTTAAAAAACACCCAACACAGCGTCCCCTAAGATGAAATAGGTCCTGAGGGATATTATTTTTTACAAGGTTTTTACTCTGTGGAGCTAACGTAAAATAAAAATCTGTCGATGAAAATATACGTTATAAAATTGAAGATTTTTTTTAAATAGGCAAGTCACCCTAAAGAGAGTGCTTTGTGAAAATTGAAGATAATGTTATTAATCAAAGTATGAGTCAGTTTAATATGACTGAAGGGGATATGATCAAAATAACCCCGACAAGGCTAAGGAATGGGTTCGATTCCTAGATGCGACCGTATCTATTACTGATTTTTTTGTTTCAAATTTTCGGTTGAGAGTTGCTAATATTGTCTTCGATTATTAAATATTGAAGTGAATAACTGAATTCTATGGTGTTTAATTTTTATTGTATGGTGATTGGTAACATATTTATATGGTATGACTGATTGGCCTCCTACGAGTATGTTTTGGTTATTCCAAAAAAATTGGAGGTGTTGATATTGTTCATAGCTTTGATCTTTGCAATAATTGATGGTATATGTTTATAATTTTATTAAAACATCTTTTTCAAACCTGACTCTGAATTATTATTGATAATATTTATATTTTGAATATTTCCTACGACAATAATTACATGTAAAATTATGTACTTATAGTCACTCTTACTATATTATTATATTGAATCGAGCTTTTTCAAAACCTCACTGTATTTGTATAGCTTTAAAAAGGGAGAAATTCTAATAACTGTAAAGAAGTTTTCCCCTCCAAATTGTTTTCTATAAAACGTTTGTCTGTAAAGACGACGTTAATTTAAATTTTACAACATAGAGAGAATGGAAATATCCCCTTCATCCCTTGGAATAAAGGAAAAGCATAATAAATAAATTGTGTTTTACAGTAGGCGAATATTGTAATTTATTTATATTTGAAATGTGAAATGCATTATTTCAGAAATAGACAATCGTATTATATTATATGTGAATGTTAATTTATAAGGGTAGCAAATTTAATGTTCAATAATCCATAAGTTAGATAAATCTTTCCAACAACAACAACTTGACTCTAAATCAAATTAAAGGATCTTTTTCAGAATAGTATTTATTCTCCGAAACACTAAAATGTTTGTATTTTTAGAATAAACACAGCAACCCTCAGAGCAATATCTACAAATATTTAAATTATTAGGAAGATTAAAAATATAATAGTGAATGGGTAATTAAAATTAGAATACCGAATTGTACTCTAGATTTATTCTCATTCATTCAATCTCATTCATTCATTCTTATTCATTAATTATCATTGATTCATTATCGATCGTTCATTGATTCATTATCGTTGATGCATTGATTCATTCTCGTTGATGCATTGATTAATTCTCATTGATTCATTCATTGATTCATTCTCGTCGATTTATTGATTCATTCTCGTTGATTCATTGATTCATTTTTGTTGATTCAATGATTCATTCTCGTTGATTCATGCATTTATATGTTAGTTTATTTAATCATTCCTTCGTTCCTTAATTCGTACATTCATTCATTTTCTTGATTCACTACGTCCATACTTTTGATTTTGCACATACAAAATTACTGACTTTTAGTATCTAGAGTTTATTAATAAATAAAGTTTCAGTTTGTGATAAAAAAAATCTCTATTTGTGCTAGCTATTAAAAGTTACACAAAACATTTATGTTTGAATGTGTAAAAGAAGTTACATTATTTAATTTAAATTATTTTTTTAGAAAAGCAATGGGTATTTCATTTTTGAATATTTGGAAATAAAAAGAAGAATCGGTATTGAAGTAAAAAAGTTTGTATAGCTTTATAAAATGAGAACTGTGATTTTTTTTATTCTTCCACCAATGTTATTTACTGTACACGTAAATCTCCAAACGTATTTGGTATTATAGACCATTCTTCCACGGGGATACTCAAGAATTCGATACTCGACGATTCAAGTATCTTGGCGACTTAAGTGTCAGGCACATGTTGCCGATATTTTGTAAACTCGTCGCCCTCTTGGTCATCTTCATCACAACTCGGCAACGAGACCAAGAGCCCACAAATTACTATGATAAATTATGTGCTAGATCATAAAATATTACAATGCATTACAGTAAGCATTCTGGTTTTGACGTTTTGAGAATTCAACAATGTTTGGTGACGATGCAAGTCTCGTGATTTCAGTAGCGAATTTTACGCGCTGTGTGCGACAAGTCGTTTGAGGGTGAATACACAACAGGAGTATCGGATTCTTGCACATCCCTGTGGAAAAAGGACTTAAACCTCATTTTGTTTCCACAGGTTTATAAAATTGTTGAACACTTATCAGAGTTTATGGGTTGTATCAGAAAATATATTATAAACACAATGTATCTGTTTAAAATAAAGTAAAAATATATAGCTACAAAAATCCACAAAAATAGAGGTTGACACTTTTATTAAATTTTTGATCTAAATGTTAGATACAATTTAATGAATCGTAATGTTAAGATATTGAAGCAATAAATTTACTATAAAAGAAAATGAAGTGTTTTTTCTTGTAGTTAATTCCTCTGTGCGGGACGTGTGAGGGTTGTAGGCGCAGACGAAGTAACCGATGGAAATGCACTGTGGGCAGGTCTGTGTACCCGAAGTCAGTTCATATTTTCTTTACTTGAAATTGACTAAACATTCTCAAATATCTACACCCTTTCTTGAACGGATAATTAATTTCGTTGGGCTGTTTGGGGCTAAGAGGTCGAAAGGTATTATATTTGTAGCGACTATTTTTCGCGTTCTCTATACCTCAAGCCCGTTCCTGATAATTTATTTGCGCCGTCACTGGTTTTGCGAGGAGTTTACTTGAAATACCTATGACTCCATCGTATTGGCAGGTACATCTGCACGGCGTATTATTGTGGGACGTATAGGTACTGAAAAGGTCCAGACTCTCGACAAACGCCTTGCAGCACAACGGCAAACGTTCGGGAACTTTCTCACCTTATTGCGCATTCGAATTACCCGACGTTCTGGAAGTTACTTACGGAGTCTACAATGCTACATAAACGCTGGCGAGCCGCATAGAGCTCAGTCTTAAGTCAAGTCAGTTCGACAGTCACCTAAATAGATCAGCGTACTCAATACGCAAGTTTGCGCCAAAATACAATTCTATAATTTTATAATTTCTGGTGATTTTATAAACTCCGTTAATTAAGTATAGGGTGTAAATCATTTTCTTTAAGAACACTCGAGGTAGCATTAAACCCTATACCTCAACATATTTTAGCCATCAAATCCAATCTGCATATTCCCGTACAATCCCAAAGATCAATCCCAATCAGAACTTCTACAAACTATATCATTAATACCCCATCAAAATATATACTCACGGACAGAGGCATTGAAGTAAAACACAATTAAACTCTTTAATCATTGTAACAATACGCATCCATTAAACAGTAAAAACAAAAAGTACAAAATTTTTTCAAAAATTTATGAAATCAAATCAAAACTAACTCAATAACATTAACATTAACTTAAGGGGTTACATGGGTTTAATCGGGATAAAATCGGCCTATTTTCAACATTTTTTTTTCCATAAAAAAAAAAAAATATTTTATTCCAACTTTTTATTTTCTTGAACATACACATTCGAAAGAAATTTTTGAAATTTTCGAAGGAAAATATTTAAAACTCCGCCATTGCGACGTCATTTCCGGTGACCCTTCGGAAAAAAAGGTGCATCCGCGTTGACAGCAGAACTCACGACAGGATCATTTGAAGTAAAAAATAAAAATACGTGTTTTAGTTAAGACCATAAACTAGAACTTGGACGAAGGGTAAAAAAAAAAGTGAAAATTGGATTTTTGGTAAGCCTCTTTACAAAAAAACGCAAATTTCGGTGAAATTTGCTCTACATTTTTATTTTTTTAAATAGTTGTAATTGACGAAAAAATCAATCCTTCGTCCAAGTTCTTAAAAATTGTATTTCAAAGACCTATGTAAAATTTCATCAAAATCGGTTGAGTAGTTCTCGAGAAATCTTGACAACCGACTTTGGAAACCCAGTTTCGAGAAAAATGTGTTTAAAGTTTTGAGTGACAATAAAACTGGAAATTTTATTTTTATTTTTAACTTACAATGAATCGTCGATTTCAGGGTCATAAAGTTGATGAAGTTGATGTTCCTTCATAAAAAGTGCAAGCAGCAATTAATGCAGCAATATCAGCGACCTTTGAACCAGCAGGAAGTATTTTTGGAGTAACTTTCCAGATTAACTGGTTCAAGCTTTCATTATTATTTTGCCTTGAGCGCGCAACTTCCCAAGGCTGTATCTCCGAAACTATTTCTCGGATCGTCTTGAAAATTAAGGACAATATTTTAGAAATGTTGTAGAACCTAATAAGACGATAATAAAAAAGAGATTTTTAAAACCGTGAAACCCATGTAACCCCTTAATTGTGGTCTATATTTTTTTGTCTTTCTTATAATATTTTATTATTGGTCCTTCAACATAATAACAGGTACAATCCATTCACAACAATACATTGTAGATTCAACAGTTCACATCTTCTACTACGAGTTTTCGGATATCAAAAATGTTGGTATTGAACTAATATTGTAATTATTGCATCAATGCTATCAAATAAACACATACAGAGAGTACCCGAAGGACTTAACTTAGGTGCGCCTCATACGTCAAACGTATATTTAGTAAAGTTACATTGTCATGTAAACAAACTAATGGGATTGAGTGGTTAAACAAACAACTCCTCGGCATAATTGGAGTAAAGATGTAGAGTCGTTTTGCTGTCCAATGGAATTTTTTTATTAAAAACAAAAATATGTTTTTTTTCTGTCACACGTCGCAATTGAGTAATTAGGTCCAGTCTAGCGGGTACGCGATAGCACGAATGAGACAGCGCTTACCTCGTGATCCCGTCGCCACGTACCTCAATGTGATCAGTGGCGCGTATGAGAGAAAATATGAAAAAATTGAAAATATTTATATCAGGCAGCAAAATTACATTTTTTCTCAAAGTATGCTCAGGAGTCGCTGGTAAAAATCCGCGGATACACCATTTATAAACAAATTAAATAAATTAAATGTCACAATTGGTGTCATCAGTTCTTTTTCATTTTGGTAGAGACAACATTTCCAGATTGTAAGGATAAAATTTATTCAATTTTTTATGAGAAAAACTTTCTTTTTATAACTTTTGAAGGTTATTCCCATCAACGTAATATATCATTGAAGAAGAAGATAACACTTATAATCTAAATGAAAATATGAAAGAAAACAAGACACAGAAAAATAGAAAAAGACAATGGTCGCAACTGGGACTCGAACCCAGACCTTGTTTTGTTTTGTTTTTTTTTTCATATTTTCATTTAGATTATAAGTGTTATCTTCTTCTTCAATGATATAAAATTTATGTTCAGTGGGTGTAGGTTTCGGTACGTGTTTCCTCTCTGCGCCCTCTCTGAGTTCTAGAATAATGTGGCCAGTTTCCTTGCAATTATTGTACGTTGCACGTGCGAATAGACTCAAAGTAACACGTTCCCACGTAACGAGGAGTCAATCTCTTGTGTACACGTGTATAGTATACGTTTATATCTACCAGTGCAAATGGAATGGAGTCCATAGTAACTTTATCTGAACGGGTAATGGCCACATAATGAGATTTTACAGAATAAACCGACCTTTGCGAATATTAAAAAAAAAAACGATTAAATTAAGCGAAAATATTTCACAAAACACGACTAGTAGACTAGTGTAAAATAGAGCAAAAATCTCTCGACAAATGCTTAAGTTGCATTTAAATATACACTGTGAATTTTTCATAGCATGACACGTAAAATAACAGAAAAAATGTGTTTTTAATAATTTCCAGAGCATACCTTGCGATTTTTTTCTATCGATTTATATCAATTTATTATTGAATATGAGTATTGAGTAGTCTGTCAATCTATTAGTGAGTATGGTATCGTGGCGTGGGGAGGTGGCACTCCATCTATACTAGACCTAATCATAAAAGCACAAAAACTATTATAAAAATAATTCTTACGTTACTTCTAATTGTAGAGTCGAGATTAATTTTTAATATTATGAATGTGTTTGACGTTCGGCAGATATGCTGAAAAACAATCCTCACTCATGTGTATACTAATATACACAAATACTAGAAGAAAAGATTAAATTGAAAAACACGCTATACCTCTAACAATAAAAAAGACTTACTACAATTCCTTAACGTACCTATACTACTTTTAACGTTTACTTTTTTAAAGAAACATCAGATAACTCCCGACAGAACTTTATAACGTTTTTCCAGATAGAACAAAAAAATATGATTCACTAAACAATTTCAAAGATTACTTAATCGAAGTATCGGGCTTTTTTGGGTGCACTCACCCTAATTCGAAGTTATTGAATTAATGTTACCGAACCATTGAGCGAATGTATTTTAATACAAAAGCATGTATGTTCATAGGTATTGTAAATTAACTGGCAAAATGATGTTAGCGTCGGCGTGGGTGCTAACGTTAGTGGCAGTGGTGTGGAGGCCATTGCCTCCAGGAGAAAGCTCCCACATATTTAATACAATTAGATGCTGGAATTTGCCCCAAATAAACTAGCTCAGGTTTGCGGCGCAAGTATGTTCCTCTTAACCCCAAGGCTAGTGCCTGTGGTTCGGAGCTTCACGCTTCTCATCCTCCCAGGGCCTCTTTTGACAAGCAAAACACGGTATGTTATAACATAAATAGTTTATTCAATTCTAGGAGTCACAATAGTACAAAGGGATGAACAATCCTAGCTGAAAGTTAGTTTGAACGTCAATCTCTGCTCTCTACACGCTTTTTAGGGGCTTAAAACATCATTTGCACACATAGGGTAAACATTGTATTGACTCACGTTTGTTTATGGGCTAATCAGCGCTTTACGCGCTACTTGTCCTGGTCCCAGCAGCGTCCACGCGCGCACACTCGGAGGTGCGCGATCGGCGAAACTGAATTGGTCTCACACATGTTCACAAGAGACGTGGGATCGGGGAGCTCGCTGGCCGTTGACTGAGGGGCTCGCCGGCGAGATGCTCTAGCGTCTCGTCGGTTTGTCGCTCGCGGGAGGGGGTAATGCGCGCGCCTGTATATTGGAGGTCTATTCTCCAATTATGCAAACGTAATAATTTGTAACGTAACAATGACTACCTCTGCACAGAGCTGTGAGGCGGGTTATGAGAAACCTCAACTTATAACAATGCATTTCTAACGCCCTTTGTGGGCGTTTGAGATATTGAGGGGGCGGTAGAAGACTAGGGGGCAATGTGGAAAATTAGAGGGTGTTGAGATGGCATAGCGAGGGCGTGGGCAGGTAAAAAATATGATCTAAAAAGGAAAAAAAAACACGCTTATCACGTATCAACAAGCTTACGTCTATTATTATTATTATTATTAATAATTGACACTTTGACGTGAATACAAGAAGGAAGGAGATAGCAGTACAAATAATGAAAAAAATTACAAATAATGTCTGAACACAAATTTGGAAAATGTATGATCGATACTAACGTGCTAGCGGAATGAGTGCTAAACGGAGACCGATGAACTGGAGCGGAAGTCCCGGCTCATAAACGAGTGACGTGAAGATGGGACTTCTCTTTGCGTTATGCGAATGTCGCTCGTTATGCGAAAAGTCGCTCGTTAAGGGAGCGTTTTTTTTTCACAGTCTGTTTAGCTCCTTATGCAAATTAGTCATTATGGGAGGTGCTCGTCATGAGAGGTTCCACTGTATATTTTTGTCGAATATTATTTCATCTTTTATTGTGCATGTACCATTTTTTTTTCTTAATTTTGATATTTAAGAGTCTCGGGTGGCCCCGTACCATTTGATCCAGGGACCGGTACCTGTCCGCCGGAGCAGGGGTTGGAATTTGAGGCTCGCGAGCAGTATGCGGCTCTTTGCATAGGCGTATGCAGCTCTTCGGCTCATCAGACGTCAATTGTAATTTCACATCTACTCAACCAGCCTTATGAGATGGAGCCGCCGAAAGATTATTTTTTTGCATTCGGAACACAAAATTAATTTTAATTTAATAAGGAATCAATGCGCGCGTCTGTTTATAGAAACATTTAAACGGGAAGAACGAAATGTTATATTATAGTAATAATGTGTATAAGACAAAGCAAATCGTAATTATCGTTCCACCTCCCCCCCCCCTCTTGATAAATCCACAGTACCACGCAAGTCTTAAAAAAATAGAAGTGTTCTATTTTTTTTCGACTTTCCGGGTTAAATCTTCTCCACAAGAAAAACTTAACCTTTCCACAAAACTAAACTTTTCCACAAGTGATCATCTAGTCAATCCAGGCTATGCAAGTGTACTATGTAAGTATAATAAATACAAAACCATACAAAAATAACATGTCAACCTACCAGAGACCAAATAGGACAATAATTCACCGACTACAGATATTTTCATATCAGAGGGTTCGGCTCGGTAGAACTCCTAACTGGACCGATAAATCCTACTGAGTATTATTATCATTATTACTATAATTATTACGAGACCGCTATGTCGCATCGTTGAGAGACGCGATGTTTAGTTACTGAATAAATATTGCCAGCATTTAAAATTACATTACGAGTAGCTGTTACGTATGTATGTACTTAACTTCTACAAAGCCGTATTTCTAACGAAACATATCTTCTCATTACTTCTCATTATTCTATCAAAAAGGTAGCGTGAATACGCCCGTGGCCCTACACTTTAGATAACGCGTGTTTAAATCTCCGATACAAAGGTTCCAACACGAGAAGGTTTGATCGGTCAATTATAAGTTGGGTAATTCAAACTTTCGCCAACCTATTCAATTTCAAATAAATTTGTTTTGCAAAGTACGTACGTAAGTTTTTTTTTAAATTTTAACTCCACACAAGAGGCTCTGAGGAGAATTCTTTCCTTTTTCTTTCAGGATGCTGTATGGAAGTTCTTTTTAAGTAAAGGATAGAGAGAAAGTTTTGGGAAGAAAAAAGGTTTTTTTTTAACGTGAATACCGCAAGAGTCCCAACTTCTCCCAACCGCCTGAACCCAGTGAGACCATGGCATCCCCAATTGGGATATGTTGTGAAGCTGAAGCTAGGTGGCGAGGAGAAGGAGATGTGGAAGATTAAGGTGGAGAAGTACCTGGTTTTTCAGATCTAGTCACCATACACGGCCAAAGCCATTTCAAGCAACGTTTCAATTCTGAATGGCGGTCTTATACCAGGGCGATACTGCGAGCATCTTCCACTCTGGATACCTTACATTGTTTTGGTTATTGCAAAATTTATTAACGCACGCTGGGATTTAAATCCGCAACCTCCCGATCGCTCGTCGAGAGCCTTGCCCCTCTATCACCTTCGTGGGTAGGAATCGGGGGGGTTAGTTTTTTTTTTACATTAACTCCATACAGAAGGCCCTGAGGAAAATAATTTTCCTCAGGGTCTATGTCATCTGAGATGCTGTGTGGAGGGTCTTTTTGAGGAGAGGAAGGAATGAATATTGGTCCTTAAGAGATCCATGTTGTAGGAAGGAGTAAACACAGAGGCTGGCAAATCGTTCCACAGCCGAGATGTTGAACACAAAAACGAGTCGAAGAAGCGACCATGTGACATATGTCAACCGTGTACATATAATGGGCACGCATTTGGCGTGTTTCCCGGCTATGAAGGGATCAATGACGCTAGTTCCATTGAAATACCGGTAGAACAAGGAAAACATTCCACCCCAAGTCTGTGCTCTAATAAAAATTGTAATCCATCTGTTAAGATGGGAGAATCTATCAAACAGACCGCCGATTTCTGCACAGAGTCGAGGGTATTATTCAGGTGTTTTGGAGCTCCAGACAAGGGATGGCTGCCAAATTCAACCGTGGAGGCGCACTTGTGATTTGTACTGGGTGTGTACTGTGTGTCCAGGAGTGCCGTATGAATCAAGGGGTCTCCCTCAGCCTCTCCTGATCCGGCCTGCCCCAAAGCTAGTGGGCAGACGCATCCATCACCAAGACCTGGATAAACCCCACCCCTTGGGCCTGGCCACCCCTGTTGCACCAAACGTAGCGAATCACTTGGGCTGATCTACGACACAGGTAAGAGCAAGAAACTAACTGGTGATTCAACAAGAAACAGGCACATCTTCAAAGACTTATCTTATTTTCTCCAACATCTGTCTCCCCCTTTGTTCCAACACTTTCATGTTTCTTTTCTCCCCGTTCACTTTGTGGAGGTTATAAATTCCGGCCGGCCCACCGCGCACCGGACCAAAAGTTAAATGACTTAAATCACCCGGAGATTTACGAGTAATGGCATTGTATTATTATTAAGGTACAGCTGGGGTTGGACTGTAGAGGACACAGGTGGATATTTAATATAAGAAAAGGTTTGCTTTAGTAACATTTTTTCATCTATATTTACTTTCTATTTTAAATAATGGTCGAGTATAGTGTAACAAAGGGAGAGTTTTGGAGAGTTGTTCTTGAAACTGCTTAAGTTTACGGCTTCAAATGCACTTGGAATGGACAGTAAGTGATGCGTTTTTTTTGTGTGGTTTTGAGTATGTCAAGGACCATGAATGATGCGTGTTTTATGTGTGTGGAAGACCACTGCACAAGTAGATAATATGCACAAGGAAAGGAAAAAGGGACTTACTGCGCTTCTATCCTGGCTGGGTTTATTATGCACTTGTGGCAGAATATTTTTGTATAATAGTTGATCGCAATGTGATGTACTTTTTGCAGCTGCGGACTTCAAACCGGTGGAGAGCGAATAGCGGAATTGGAATAGGAATTAATGCGGAAATGTTTATGCGGCGAGGGTCGATTAATGACTGATGTGGTAATATAAAATGATGGGTCTAAATGGAAGGGTAGGAAGGATATGTAACAATACTAACTACAAGTACATGGTCATGATGTATAGATGTATGTAGGTCAGTGTAGATATGTGTAAATGCCCAACCAGTAAGTATTAACGAGACGAAATGGTGTTTGCTGGAATTGGGTGATAATATATGTAGGAAAAGCAAGAGATGCAAGGAAAAGGGATGACCACTGTATCTCTGCGAAGGAACACACGACATAACCACAATATATTTATACAGTTCCATCGCTGTACCTCGAGGTAATTATCGCTACGACGAAACAAATGAGTACAAAACGATATTATGTACTGTGGATATGGTCAAATTTACCATTTTTACAAAAACACGATTGCGTGCCCGAAAAACACTAACAATTTGCTTCCAAGATAGTTCTAGTTTATAAATCTTCTGTTTTAAAAACAAATGCACTCAAATTTTCTCCTCCTTGTTCCAAATTTCAAATACTTTCCCAGCGTGGCGGGTCGGACCTTCTGACCTCTCCAGCTGATCTCTCTCGACCCATCGTCTTGCACCGCAGCAGGAGGGATGAATTCGTACGTCCGGCACCCCTGGGCGCACTTTCTCTTAGATTCCCACCCAATCCTCATACCTTTTTCTTTCCCAGAATTTCATCTTTTTCCTTTCCTTAGGAAGACCCTCCACATAGCATCCCCAAAGATGACGTAGGCTCTGAGGGAAAATATTTTCTTCAGAACCTCCTGCTTGCAGTTAATGTAAAAATAAAAAAATAAAATCATTTGGCTTAACCTTATTTAACTTCATAATATATCTTTGCATTATAAATGCGATTTGTTTCTTACAAATAAATAAATTAATTAAAATACGAGGTAACGCTTGGTGTTTCAAATATTCAGAAATTGAGAACGTAGTATTTGTAACCAAACTCAAGAATTGCTATTTTACTGAAAACTTAAATTAATACCTCTCTGAAACTGACACTAATGAAACAAGTTCTCTTTGATATTGCATTTCAGTTGCCTGTATTCAGGTGCTGCAAATTTTCCCCGTTGAAGATTTTCAATTTTAGATAATGAATGTATGTTATCCTTTGAAATAAAAGGTTTTAACGAAAAACCTTTGGGTAGACTAGCTACTTTTTTATCTACTTATTTATTACAGGATCCACTTTAGTAAACGCCCTGCTTATTTCTAACCCCATTAGAACAGTTTACTGTGATTGTCTCTTATTTGGATATTTTTTATATTACTGATTTTAGCCGTTGTGCCTATCCGTTATAATTAAATGATGCAATAAAACTTTATTCTAGCTACCTTCTTTCATTATTTTATTAGAAAAACTCTCCCCTTATTAATATATTATAATAAATCAAATATAAAACTTTTTTCCACTTTAATTTTATTGACCGTAACCAGTTTCAGCTCGCTAGAGCCATCTTCAGACTGGTACAAATTATTCTTGGTCTACGGTTATATACATAATTTATGAGGGAGGGGAAACTGGGTGGTGTACAAAGATTTTAATCAATTATATTAATTAAATTTTTATTATTATTTATTATTTTAACTTTATGAGTAAAACCTCAAACTGTAATATTTAATTAAATGAAGACATTATGAGCGAAACTCAATCGAAAATCTGGAAACAGAAAAATCAGAAAAAGATATTGGCACCTCTGGGACTCGAACCCAGGACCTCCCTACTTTCCGGGTTGGGAGCTCTTATCCACTAAGCTAAGGTGTCGATATAAATATTACAGTTTGAGGTTTTACTCATAAAGTTAAAATAATAAATAATAATATTCATCCCAGACTTGCTGAAGAGTCAATAGATGTCGCACATTTAAATAAAATGGATAATAATTTATCCAGACACCATCTAGATTGCATTTAGTTCGAGTTGAATCTTGCAATCATTCATAAAGATGGCAGCCAATAAAAATATGCGTTAAGAAAAATGAAGATAATATGGGTGGTTCTTAGTCGAAGTATGGTACAGTTAAAAGTGACCGAATTGTATATCGACACCTTAGCTCAGTGGATAAGAGCTCCCAACCCGGAAAGTAGGGAGGTCCTGGGTTCGAGTCCCAGAGGTGCCAATATATTTTTCTGATTTTTCTGTTTCCAGATTTTCGATTGAGTTTCGCTCATAATGTCTTCATTTAATTAAAAATTAAATTTTTTACTAAGTCGTTTTAGACTGTCGAAATTCTAAATATTTTGGTAATTTCAGGAGGCTAATTACCTTGGGTTTGTAGCTCACTTCAATATTGTTCAGGGAAAAACGTTACAAGTAATATGAATTATTAATGACCTAATTTTATTGTTAAATCCATACTAATATTATAAATGCGAAACTGCCCGAGTTTGTTTATGACCTTTTCACGCATAACACAATATAAAGACTTTAATAATTCTTTCACCAATATAAAGCTAAATTATATGCGCAGACTACAGGTTGTATATGATGGAAACGTCTGGCGTTATGAAATTATAAATATTAATATATTATATTTGTTATACGTTTTCTGTCGCTAACAAAAGCGAGTTTTTGCTAACGTCAGAAAAAAATCTTTTCCATGGAAACAATGTTGATATATTTTTGGGCTCTATGCTGGTAGGTACTCAGTCTATTGGTCAGCTACTACTGCAGAAAATTCAAATATTAGAATTCGTTTTTTTTTTTTGACAAGCTAGGAATAAATGTCAGATGAGAGTTCCTATATTAAAAATGTAATTCGTAACGATTATAAAGACTGAATGATAAATGGAGTATTTTTTATATATTAACGAACTTCCAAATATTTAAATAAAAATAAACATCCGAAATGTTTGTAAGCGCATAAATTCCGAACGAATGAACAAAATTGGATAAGTAATTCTTTTTTTCTTTGAGCTATACCATTATGAAATTTAGGTGGTAGGCGAGATGTTTGAAAACTGAATGTAAGGGGATGAATATATGGAATGCGGGAGGGGATGGGGGTGGGGTGGGGGGGAGATAATTGATAAGTGCAAGCGCTACAGTAATTTCCCGTAATACCATGCGAGCGAAGCCGCGGGGAAAAGCTAGTCGTTAATATATTTAAGATGAACGGGATTTTTTTATTGCTTTTTGAAGGGATACATGTTTGCATTGGAGTAGGAATGGTCATTATATTAACTAAATACATATTTTTATTTCGTAATTATTATGGAAATTACAATGGATACAAAAGCGGAAATTTGGTAAATGGTATTAATTGCTTATTCATTACAAAGTTATGGTCTATTTTTTGGTTAAACGGGAAATTTCTAAAGATTCTAGTCTATCTTGTTTATGACCTTTATTACAAGTATGGAGAACCTTAACGTCTCTGTCTTTATCAAACGATTGTTTTCTAATAAGTGTGATGCTACATATATTATTATAATAACTTTTGAAAGTATTGCTAAACAATGTAATACAGCATTGAAGAATAATACTAAAAATCTAAATGAAATATGAAAAAGAAAGAAGAAGACATAGGAAAATAAAAATATTAACGGTCGCACGTGATGCTTGGACCCAGGTTACTGAGAAATATTTTTCATCATCATGTTTTAAATTTCAGAATTAATATTCTTTGACTAATTTTTTCCTATATGGTAACTATCTTTTTTAAAGGAAGCAATTGTTTGAAGAACTTGTTTGTAACCTATTTAGTGTCTCGGATAAATATTTTTTATGCATACAATTTTATTTTATTGGCCTTTTTCTAGAATGTAAATTATTTTTTTTTTATTAGAACAACTCCCTTATTATTATATTTTTTTAAAGTTTTTCCCATCAATTTGATATATCATTGAAGAAGATGATTATTCTAAAAATAATTTATTTTTTTTATTAACGCTCACCGTAAAAATACATGGTAACTTAACATTAATAATAAAAGTATAGGTAAACACAAAATATTAGGTGTTGAAGTGGGGGTGGAGGCCTAGGAATTTGTAAAGAGTAGGGACGAAGGTAGGATTGACGAGAATGGTAACATTATATTATAAGTTATAAGAGTTCACAAGAGTTCCAACTGCTCCAGCCGTCTGGAGTCAGTGAGAGTATGGCATCCCGAATTTTTTTATATTGTGAGGCTGAATGCAGAAAGGAGGTGAAGACTCTTCGTAGGACAAAATCCTCAAATATACTAATCATTCCAAAATTAAATACATCTTTTGGTCAGAAAAATCATCATTTCCATGCTACAAAATTATATAATGCCCTTCCAATCGAAATTAAAGGCAACATGGAGATACAAAAGTTTTAAAAAGATATCAAATTATGGCTAACTAAACACGAAGATAAGGAAATCATTAAAATTATGAAGTAACACCAACGCAACTTACAGACAAAAAAAATAAACACTTTTTACTTTGTCTATTTCTATTTTGTGGAAACAAACAAACTAGATGAGGAGGAATTTATGACCAACACCCATACAACAACCTACAGTCCGCCTCGGAACAGGAATACCTGGTGAGGAGGACTGAGAACAAACTACTTCACTCTATATTTTTTAATTTACCTTAAATTGTGTTTTAGATTACATGATATTGTCGTTAAATAAAAACATAAAAAAGGAGGAAGGTGCGATAGTACTAGCTATTCAGATCTGGTCATCAAATACGGATGATGCCATTTCAAGCAACCTTCTGACCACGACGACATTGAAAGTATCTACCAATCTTAAACATACATAATTAATTAAAATTAATAGTAATCCATATATAAAGTATACATTTAGGCACTATCAGGTTTGAAAAATAATTCGCCAAAGTTAGGTAATTAAACATAACTTGATTGACTGCCGTAATGTGGTACCATATTATGAATACGAACCAAATTCATTTTTAAAAAATGAATTTTATAAAATATATTATGAAAACTTTACTAACAGACAGAACGATTCGTCATAATAGACCCGATACAGTTTTACATGACAAAATTAAAAAAAATAACTTAGGTATATCATTGATGTCGCTATTCCAAATTCCTGTAATATTCAAAAATCTGTTTCTGAAAAAATTAGAAAATATACAGATTTAGGAAATGAGATTAAAAGAATTTGGCATTCTCGGATTATAAAAATATTAGCTTTTCCCCGCGGCTTCGCTCGCATGGTATTACGGGAAATTACTATAGCGGTTGAACTTATGGTAAATTATGAAAGAACCGCCGCAATTTTTCGTCAACGACTGACATTTCTTGTTGAATTCCTTCACAAATCGAACGTTTTCCGGGGTACCAATTATTGCGTTTTTTTTTTATTTTCGTTCATCTGTCTTTTATTTTGCAATAACACATACCCGTTAGACAAAACTAAAAATTTATTTTCGTTATTATCTTATTTAAAAAAAATAGGGTAATGATTTTTGCGATATGGCAATCTTTTTTAATATTTAACAATTGGTACCCCCGAAAATGATCGATTTGTGAAGGAATTCAATAAGAAATGTCAGTCATTGACGAAAAATTGCGGCGGCTCTTTCCAACTTTACCTTTATTTTTAATTAAATATTTGGAAATTTGTTAATATAATAAAAAAAAATTACACTATTTATTATTCAGTCTTTATAATCGTTACGAATTATATTTTTAATGTAGGAATTCTTATCTGACATTTGAGCCAAAACAGAAGCTTGTCCAAAATAACAAAACATATTCTAATATTCGAATTTTCTGGAGCAGTAGCTGACCAGGGGGCTGAGTACCTACCAGCTTAGAGCCCACAAATATATCAACATCGTTTCCATGGAAACGATTTTTTTCTGACGTTAGAAATAACTCGCTTTTGATAGTGACAGAAATTGTATAACAAATATAATATATTAATATTTATAATTTCATAACGCGAGAGCTTGCCATCATATACAGACTATAGTCTTCGCCTATAATTTAGCTTTCTATTGGTGAATGAATTTTCAAAGTCTTTTTATTGGTTAATGCGTGAAAGCGTCATAAACGAACTCTAGCAGTTTCGCATTTATAATATTAGTATGGAAGTATGGATTACCATTTGTTATTTCGGCTACTGGCATTATACCTAGCTCTCTCATTCAAAATTTAGGCTTATTAGATTTGTCTAAGAATCTATTTATAAAAATGCAAAAATCAGTCATATTAAATACATGTACGATTACGAAAGATTTTTTTAATATTTATATTGAGGGATCAATAGGATTTATTGGTCCAGTTAGGAGTTCTATCGAGCCGAACCCAAGTGGTTAGAACTCCCACATTGAAAGAAGGCGATAGAACGTGACGTATTGTCGAAAATTGATTTCGAAAAATCTGAATGATGGATCGACGAGCATAGAGAGAACGAATCCGAGGGTATTATTTTTATCATCAAAAATTTGTTTTCACAGATTACCCTAGAGACTCCATCGGGAAAATGCCAGTTATTTTCTATTTAGCTGCCTACAGCTATAACACCCCCCATCCACCCCCTCTCCACTGGGACCCTGGGGAGTGAGCCCAGGCATCCGCTGTATAATAAATCCACCAGACACTGACGGAGTGACGACACAGATCTGAAGCCTCCAGAATAGACTGAAAAACGTAACACTATTTCCCCAATTCCGAGATCATTAGATTTACGATTTCTATTCAACAAACTTTATAAAACTTATTGAACTAAATTAATTTTATTTTCTCATAATCATAACGCCGAAGAAATAATATACTCTCAGTAGCGCTCTGGTGAAAGAATTCAGAATACTAATTACTTTTTTTTAGGAGAAAACATTCTGTCAAGTCAGAAAATTTCTGCTTTGGAAAAACATCCAAATAAACGGAATATTTTTTGATGTATCTGAAAACTAAAAACTATTTTGGAAATGTGATGAAATACGCTTTCGAATGTTAGTATTGAAATAAATTTTTAATTTAGAATGCAAACATGAAAAATTATAAAAACGGCTCACCTTATGTTTTTTCTAACTAAAATTACTAATAATGAAAAGAGATCATACCCATTTCCTTCCCAGAACTTTCTTTTCTCAAAAGACCCTCCCCACATCGTTTCCAAAGATTAAATAATAATAATAATTTGATTTTGCAGAGCGCCGTTTTTGTGAAAAATCACCTCAAGGGCGCAGAAATACATAGGCTAGAAAAAAAAACTATTTTTTATGTCTCCTTAAAAGGATTTATCGAAATTCGCATTATTTTAAAAGTTATAACCATTTTAATGTCGCGGTTTAGACGGAATATAACCAGAATCTGAATAGAACAAAATTTTAAAGGCATTTTTCTCAAAATCACTTTTTTCGAGACGATTGACATGATATCTCAAGTTCTCCGAAACCAATTTGCTTGAAATTTGGTGTGAGCCTTCTCTATACATTACTCTGTGGTGAGAACTTAAACTATAACAAAATTTCACTTTTAACTATTTGAAAAAAATTTGGAAAGTCAAAAAAATGTCTTTTTTATTTCAGATAGCCGCCATTTTGAGAAAAATAATTATTTTGACTTTTTTTAGTTCGGGCCATAGCCGCATTTATTTGGATGAAGAATTAATTTGGTTTTTTTTTAGATTACTAGGAGGGTTGCAATCGTTTCAACCAGGGCGCACCATTTTTAGACCACCCATTTCAACACCCTGTAACTTTTTGAATTTTTCCCTTGATTTTTTTTAATGTATTTTTAAATGTTTAATCAATATTTGATAAAATAATGGCTGGTAAAAATATTATGGTTTTTTTTAATTGCACCTGAAAAAATACGTACAATTCATGCTTCTAGACTAGAATACCCCTTCAAAGGCCTCATGTGTGGAGCTAACATAAAAAAATTACCTTCCTACGATATAAAAATTTTTATATGGAAGAATATTTTTAATCTGTATTAGAAACATCTAGTATATTTCTTTTGTTTTTACTCAGGTTTAGCAAACGTGCAATTATTGTCATATACACTTACTTATAATATTTATAATACAATATCTATAGTACATTTATTATATGCGGTGATTTTTCACGGGTCCTTGCTGGTTATAAAAAAAACAACCGTTTAACGGAAATTACCTAATAACACAGGTTTATGATTTTAAATCTCAAAGTGATTGCTTCCTCAGAAAAAATAAATGTTTGGAATTTTACGAGGCATTTACCTTTCAGAACCGCCGTCTGACGCGATGTAATGATTCCCCGACATCCCCCTGATTGTATTATATGTCGGGAGAGGGTCGTTAAGCCCGCCCTATTCAAGGTGAACTTTGAACGTCCACAGTTTCTATAGAACCAACATAGCAGCTAGTATTTCAATATCGGGCTATTAAAGTCGTCTGGGTTACCCACCTTTCAGATTCAAGGGTTTGAGGATTGAATTTCAATTATAAAATCTAAAATTAACGCAGGTGGGTTCTCAATAACAATTTTTTATTTACCGCCCAAGAGTCTGGAGCCAGTGACCTTATGGAGTAAGAAAATTCAATGTGGAGGCGGGTATGGGTAACACCATCCCGGGAACCATAATAACTATTAGTTTTATATGTCCATCATTTCTCGGTACATTGACCCCCAGATTCCTACCCACCCCTCGTACACTTTTCCTTCCTAGAACTTCCTTCTTTTCCATAAAAAGACCCTCCACATAGCATCCATGAAGAAGACGTAGGCTTTTTTTCCGCGGAAACTCCTGTTCTCTTATTAAAGTTTAAAACTACGAGGTTAGTTTTGTAACTAACCGAGGATTGCAATGGGCGGGAACTTTTGAAATAATTCCAATAAATGTTTTCAAATATCTCTTCAAATTGCAAAACTTCAAGCTTTAAATTCTAATTTGCAAAAAACTGCGTGCGCCTGCTGGCCAAAATTAGGCCAAAAACGCTCTATTGGAAATAATAAATATGTATATAAATCTGCCTCACACAAAAAAAAAATTAAAAATAATCCTGATGGTAAAATAATACAAACTCCATCAAAAGAAAATTTAAAAAATACGAATGTTTTCTTTGTTATAAAACACAACTGAATAAACTCGTCTACTTAAATTTAAATGAGTACCAACACACCTACACTATCAAGACAAAAATTTCAAATTTACTCAACATCATATCTTCAATTCTACTCAACATCCCAAAATTAAGAACATCTTTTGGCCAGAAAAATCATAAATTTAACGCTACGAAATTATATAGTACCCTTCTAAATGAAATTAAAAATACCACAGATGTTATCAAGTTTAAAAACCATCTTAGAAAATGGCTAAGTAAACATTAAAATGAAAAAATCATATAAAATTAAAAATTAACCTGTACTGGACGCTCACGTCAGTGACATTGACTGTAAAATGCTGGCTTGCTCTTGAATCCTTGTTTGCGCCAATCAATGTTCTTTTTTTTTGATTTAGTACTGGAAAACTGCTTTACCCAAGTACCTACCTTTCTACCGTTCTACCTTTCCACCAAGTACCTACCCATCCCACGTCAAGACAAAACGAAACAAAACGTTCGATTTCCGCATTCACTTGTTTTTTATTGACTTGTTGAAAACGCATCCGATTCGAGTGTTCGGTAAAATTTGTGCATCTTACTTGATTGAAAGTAACGCCATAAGTTCAATTTGGGAACTTATTATTACACCCGCCGCGGCTGCAGAAGTAACCGTGTTTACTTCTATAAGTGAACTATTATAAAGACAAAAGGAGAATTGTTAAAAGGACCACAGAACCAGCGGCAAATGTCTGGTGAGCTCGGTAAGTTTTATACCTATCCTTTCCTTTTCCTTTGAGTAGTTTTTCAGTAATTGTTGTTTTAGATTCGCACCGTACCCGCCTGTGAACGAATTGATCGCAACCAATCCTCCTTACCTTGGGTAAGGTTTGGCAAATTTAACACAGATTTTACGAATGTCGTCGGACTGATTGAGCTAGTTGTTTCCCTTTTTATTGAGCTAAAAGTGTACAGTGTCTATACGTGTTAATAGGGTTAGTTATTCTTATCTCTGTAAGGAATGGTTAGAAGCCTGGATGAAACAAATACATGCTTCATAGAGCCGAAAATTAATTACTTAAGTCCCACGGTTTGTCGTGCGAGTAATTTAGCCTTACAAAGGCAAAACAGAACACGTGTTCACCGTACGGTGATAAGAATTTTATCTAGATGAGTCATTGAAGAAAGTGAGACATCCGATACAAAACCTACATCCGACAAACATGAAGATGAGGATATCATGATGTAACACAAACACATCTCCCTGCAACAGTCCGTCTCGGAAAAGGAATCCCCGGTGAAGACGACTGTGAATTTTGCTACTATAATATATAGGTATCTGAATGTTTTTAGATTTTCACGGCCAAAAGTATTTTCGTTATTTGTTTTTTGGGGTGTTATGCCGTGTTGCGCTACCTCCTTCTTTAGCTAACGTTTTGGACAGCGTTACAGTGTCCATCATCAGGGCACAATTACACATCTGCCCTGATGATGGACACTGCAACGCTGTGCGAAACGTTGGCTAAAGAAGGAGGTAGCGCAACACGCCATAACACCCTAAAAACAAATAACGAAAAGGTATTTTAATTGTTATTAATAAAAATAATAGGGATAAACTGTCTTAGTTCTAAGCCATATCAAATATCCAAAAAACGGCTTCTTTCTTTTTTGTTTTTATGTGAATCCCGCACAAGAGTCCCAACTGCTCCCGTCTGGAGCCAGTGAGACTATGGCATCCCCAATTGGGGTATGTTGTGAGGCTGAAGGTAGTGGGGAGGGGAAGGAGATGGGGGAGAGGAAGGCGGGGGGGTACCTGGCTATTCAGATCTGGTCACCAAACACGGCTCAAGTCATTTCAAGCAAGGTTTCAATTCTGAACGGTGGTCTTACACCAGGGCGATACTGAGAGTATCTTCCACTCTGGAACTTGCCGCAAATATACTATATTCTATTTTAAATAAATAAATTGTTAAATAACACGAATTAATCAAATAAATTTATTTGCCACGCCGGGATTTGATCAAGAGCCTTACCGCTAGACCACGCCGGCCGCCGTTTTGTAATGGCGTTGTGTTTCGTTAGCCACAGCATCCTGTGGCCGGGTCTGCTAGTATGTATATAAATCTGCCTTACACACTCAAGTAAAATCTGCAACTGCCCCTGCGCTAAATTATATGAAATACACGCATTTTTTTAAAAAAAATCGCGCACCACCATTTTAATTTTTTAATATAAGTTTAAAAACGCAAGAGCTTACCAGTATAAATCGAAACCTCCGCGCGCACGCCCACAACAAATCATCAAAGTTTCATCGCAATCGGATGACCGGTAAAGGAAATAATTTCATAACACCAGAGCTCAGCATTATTCGTAGACGTGTGCACAACAAATCACCAAAGTCTCATCGTAATTGGATTAATGGTATAGGAACGCATGTGGGACAAAAAAGATATCATTTTTGTTTTTAAAGATTTTCACATTTTTCGACTGCACAATTAACTGCATGGCGGAAAAAGCAACATAATATGATAGTAATTTAGTTGGTAAAGTTGTACAAATTAATATAGACACAGATGGCACTGATTGCTTTGTGATTTGTACCAAAAGGCAGGACCGTTTTCGACACAAACGAGTGAATGAGCATCACATTGAATGTACAGTTTTTGTGTCGAATGAAAACAGCATTTTTTTCAGCACGACGCACAGTGTGCGAAATGAAGAAAAAACAGGAATTAATTGTTTGCTGACTAAATATTACTGCAATTTTATTTTTTTGATGTTATTGATGAATTATAACTATTTTGAAGTATTTTTTTTTTTGTTCTTTGTCAAAAAGTTGTTTTTCAAGTCTCACCATGTAACTGCGGCTTTTTCTCCATTTCTTCACAAACTGTAGTGAAAAATTCTTTACGGTTTTGTAAAATGTAGGGCTCAAAATGTTCGAACCTGTGATGTGGTATGTTTGTGTTACGTAATTAATTAAAAACTCCTTTGATTTCACAGAAGTTGCATTTAATATACCCCGTTCTCTTAATGCCTCGAATAATTCTCTCCGGGGAGTGCAAATGGGACTTTGTGAAAATAACAAAATTGTTCAAGGGAGGACAAAAGATGATCACAATTTATATATGATATTAAAGATGAGACTTCATTCTACAATACGTTTACATTCATAAATGGGAGTAAACGATGTTTTCTTTCTAAACGCTAATTGAAATAAGCATTTTAACAGCAAAGAAATACAAAAATAGTGGAACATTAGATGTTAGTTAAAATCTGACACACATTTGATATTGATATATAGTTTAGTAAATTAAATAAAAAATATCTTGAAGAATGTCATATATAACAAAATTTTGTATATATATCTAAACGTCACTCAATACACAACAGTCTCTGCCCACGCGTAGGAGCGAAGTGGAAAAGGCGATGTCGAACATCAAATTTACGACACACTTTGAGGCCTTGCCAAACTTCTGTCAAGCGCTTTTGAGAAATTTAAATAAACACATAAAATGCAGAAACTATTGTGCTACACTAAAAAAATATTTAAATTAAAAAATTAAAGTTTGGAAAAACCACTAAATTCGGGTTTTTTCTCCATTTCGTACACTGTGCGACGTGTGGTCATTTGAATATTTAATTCTTGTCTTTAAGATGAGCGGTCAGTGCGACGGTAGTTGATCTATCCTATTCTCATGTTTGTCGGCAATACAGAACACAGCACCCGGCAACTCCATACTGCCACTGCTTTTGACAATAACTACAATGACCAACCATTACCAACAACAGGAGGAGACTCTGCGCACGATTTACGTCCTGTCGGGAACACTGCTCCATTACACACGTACACATACATCATAAATTAAACCAGTGTTTCTCAAACTTACTTGTGCCACACCGAACTTAAAACGGTTCAAAAATTTTCATCGAGGAACTTGACTGGAAAACGCCTATTCTGAATAGTTTAAATTGCCATTTTAACGAGATTCTCAAGGAATGTCATACATAGCAAGGATATGTACTGACTGATATACCGGCGCATAGTAAACGAAAACTTTCTCTCACCCAATCTATGTAGTTTGTAAACATGAATTTTTCAAAAATTCGACTCTCCCTCCGCCACTTTCTTGGGTGAACTCTCCAGATCTTCATTTACACAGCCAAGATGAATTTCTGACCAAGAAAATTTAAAAAAATTCAGAAAATTTCAAGAATTTGGGAATTTTATCATTTATCAAACCTAATTTTACCTGTATACACAGAGTGTAACAGCACTTACACGATGGTTTTTGACCAGTGTTTCATGAGCATATTTGGAGTGAAAAACGTGTAAATTTTTTTACTGTCAGAAGATGTTTTTTTTTTATTATTAAAAACAAAAAATATTTTTCAACCACACATCGCCTTTTATCACACCCCTACACCTCGCGACGGTTCACGTAAAAAAGCGCTGTTTTGTGGGTTGCCGCGTCGCTGGAATGAGACGGAGTGCTTATCACGTGACCCGCCAGGGTAAATATACCTGGGATAAATATACATATACAATTTTTGATTTTCACGCGCATTATTTGTTTTTGGGGTGTTTTATCGTGTTGCGCTACTTCCTTCTTTAGCCAACGTTTCGGACAGCGTTACAGCGTCCATGATCAGGGTAGATGTCACATCTGCCATCTCACACATATGCCCTGATGATGGACACTTTAACGCTGTCCGAAACGTTGGATAAAGAAGGAGATAGCCCCAAAACAAATATACTTTTTTTTAATTGAAAAAATATATCATCGAACAGCAAAAGAACAAATGCATTTTTACTACAAATATGTTTAGGAATCGCTGCTTAAAATTCTTTGGGTAGTTACATGCTGTTTTTTTTACATTAGCACCATGCAAGAGGCCCTGAGGAAAATAATTCACCTCAGGACTTATGTGATCTTTGGGGATGCTGTATGGAAGGTTTTTTTTAGGGAAAGGAAGGATAGTAAGTTATGGGAGGAGATAAGTTATGAGGGGTTGATAGTGACTGACGTATGAATCTATCCCTCCCACTGCGGTGCTAGGCAATGCTCCGGAGAGGTCAAAAGATCACCCTGCCGATCCACGCGGCCATGCAGTTGTTGGGCAGACGTAAGATCCGGACAAACCTCACCCCGTGAAACCGGGCACCCATGCTAAGTCATCAAGTGTAGCGAACCACATGGAGCGACCTATGGCAGAGGTATTGTTTATCTAATAAATGGTTCCCGGGGCGGTGGAACCCATACTCGCCTCCCAAATTGAGTTAGTTAATTAATTGTGAAGTTACACCATGTGGCGGGGCATTTACACAATACACAGCTACACATACGTACATAAATCTACATACATCATAGACCCTGTGCTTGTAGTTAGTATTGTCACATGTTCCTTCCTACCATCCCTATATACCTGCCATTTTCGCTTTACCCACGTCAGTCATTAATAGACCCTCGCCGCCTAAATACCGCATACACCATTCCGCATATCGCAAACCGAATTCCGCATACCGCTACTAACGCAGTGGTCTTTCACACACATAAAACAAGCATCATTCATGGTCCTTTGACATACTCAAAACCGCACAAAAAACGCATCACCCTGTATATAGCGCGCGGTCCAGGTAAGGTTGTTTATTGCGGAGGTAAGAGGCTTATCCGAAACAAATTAATCAATTTTAATAGTTAGCTGAAAGCCATATATTAATCTTAACGGTTATTGCTAACTGCGTAATTAATTGGATTCCGGGAAATTCGCTAATTATTTGAATTTATCTTACGACCATAAATAACTACTGCTTTAAAGTTGGAGTAGGTTATTATTTAATGCTTCAACTGGTTTTGATTGGGGCTGTAAAACCGTTTAATTGGTTATCCGGCATATGAAATTCATGTACTTACGTAGAATTTTTGCACTCACAAGCCTTTACAAAACACTCAAAAGCGTATCATTAAAGTTACGTATAATAGAAATGAAACATTCCCGACCGAGTTATTATTCAAAGAGACTATAATATTCAATACCTGTAAATTATTTATATTGCGGATTATGAAAACGAAAATAGAATTAGCAAAATGACTAATAATGTGTTTCACTTTCCCCAAATCAAAACCAAATTAATGCAAACACATAGCAGTTTTATTGGTCCTCGTACATTTAATATTCTAACGAAACACATTAAAATGACAGATAAAATATCACTTTACATAAAAGAATAAATATTGTGACTAAATAATAGAGATGTTGAACGTTTTTTTTATAAATTCTATGTAAACATCAATGCTTCAATTTTCAATACAATTCTACTGTGACTTCAAGACTAACTTTATTTACCTTCTTGAAAAAAATCAACTAACTTCTATGTGTCCATTTTTTACTACCATATTTTCAAAGATAACATATCTATATTTTTAAACTTTCACTTTAAAATTTACATTTTTTACTTGTATGTACTTTTAGTTTTTTAGTTTTTTTTATTTTTACATTACTTTTATATTATATTATCTATGTAATATATATATATATAGAAAATATGTAAAAAAATTCTTTTGAAATGTATCAAGATATAATGGGAAAAAATAAAGGAAAAAAATGCTCTCAGAATCGCCCTGTTAACAAATCTCCATTCAGAAGTGAAACATTGCGTAAATGGATCTAGCCTTGTTCTCACAGTCATCCGATTTGACTACGATATAATGCATTGTCATCGACAACGAGTTTATATGCCGAGTTTCAGCTTGATTGGATGTCGAGAAATGGGTTAATTTTCACTTCCAAGATTTGCATTAATTCATTCAAGAAAACAAAATCGAAGATCCAAATAGATGTATTCAAAAATACGGATATGCCGAAACCGGTCAGCTTTTTACTATCATAGTTAAAAGTGATATTAACAAAATTATTTTGTTTGATTTGTGCAATATAGTTGAGAATGATTAATACTTAGAGCAGGTGGACGAGTTTGTGTATTTGGGAAATATGCTTATGAGAGATGGGAAGACTAATAGAGATATCGAAAGAAGGGTAAATGCTGGTAACTCCATTAATGTAGAACTAAATACTATTGGCGCTATTAAAAAAAACTGTCAAAAGAAGCGAAGCTAACGGTTCACGATGGAGTGCTGGTACCTACCCTGATGTGGCAGTGAGGCATGTAACTGGCAGAGGAAGAATGAAATTAGACTGAAGCTGTTGAAATGAGCTCCCTGTATCTGTGTATTTGTGGTAAAACCATGTACGATCATGTGATAATTGTGGAGATCCGCAAAGAATGCAAAGCTGATGTAAGCGTAATGAGTAAGATTAAGAAAGGGAGTTTTAGATAATTTGGGCATGTAAAGCGAACGAAGAAAAGAGTGTAAGAAGAATATACGACGCACTTGTGAATGGGAGAAGAAGTTGGGAACGCTCGAGGAAGATGAATGAATGAATGTGAATGAGGCAAAGAGTGTGTGTGCCAAGACCGACTTGTTTGGCGGTCCGCCCTCTCTGCCATCCCCTTCGAAAAACGGCGTGAGTTAGTTAGTTAGTACAATATTTCACTTATTTACTCCATCACAAAATTAATAACTTACAAAATAACTTAAGAGTTTCAATTCTTGGAAAATATTTCTCTCAGTCACCGAGAAATCCAAAACAACTTTAACAAATCTACAAACTAATTCCGTATCAAAGACTTTGTACATAATTCTTTAGCCAACGAAACTCCCGTCTTTGCCGAAATATTCCTAGAAAAGAATTTGTTCTGATTTCTGTAAAACATAATCCCATTCAATGAAGCCTCTGCTTCGGGCTATTTGAACAAAAGAGATACAACATGTGTTATATCTCACCTTTATCTTCTTAAATGCGAGGTCTTAATAAAATTGTTTTCATCGCAAACCCTTGAGGCCTTAACGTACCCATAAAGTATGTAGGCTTTTTATAACACAAATGTTTTGAATATTTAGTATTTATTTTGGTGTACTTACGAGCTCATTTTTTGTTGTTTTTTTTTTTATATATATATATTTTTTTACATGAGCTCCACACAGGGGCCCTGAGAAAAATAATTTCCCTCAGGGCCTATGTCATCTTTGGGGATGCTGTGTGGGGAGTTTTTTAAGGAAAGGATGGGAAGGAGAGTTCTGAGTTCTGGGAAGAAAAGGGTTTGAGGGGTGGGTAGGAATCTGGGGTTCAGTGTGTCCTGGTCATCCACTTTCAAGACCTAGACAAACCTCACTCCATGAACCCGGGCACCCCTGCTAAATCACCAAATGTAGCGAACCTTTTGGGATGACCTATGGCAGAGGTGTTGGTTATCCAATAAAGGTTCCCGGGACGGCGGTACCCATTCCCGCCTCCCAAATTGTAAATTTATGAGTACTATAAAGAATCACACCTGCCCGGAGCCAATGAGACTATAGCACCCCAGGAAATTTTGTGAGGCTGAATGAAATCGGGAGAGAAATGAATTGAATATTGCTGCAAATATCTTCGTTTAGATTAGAATGGTAATCAATGCCGCCATTACCTTTTGGTTCTAGCACATTTAGCACGCGCTCTATTTTAATTTGAGTACCGCACAAGAGTCCTAACTGCTCTCAACCGACTGGAGCCATTGAGACTATGGCATCCCCAATTTAGGGGATGTATTGTGAGGTTGGAGGTAGCTGGAAGGAGAAGGAGATTTAGGAGAGAAAGGTAAGAAAGTAAAATTCAGATCTGGTCACCAAATACGACTAAAGCCATTTCAAGCAACGTTTTGATTGTGAATGGTGGTCTTTCACCAAGGTGATACCAAGTATCAACCATCCTCGAACGTGCAGCAAAAATACTGTTAATTGGGAGGTGGGCATGGATACCGCCGCTCCATTTTTTGGATAACCAACACCTCAGCTGCAGTTCTCCCCGTTTTCTCCCAAGTGGTTCGCAACGTTTGGTGACGTAGCATGGGTGACCAGGCTGTCAACCAATGGTTGTATAATGGGACCTTGGTGTAATACTGGATATTATTTTTATTTTTTAAATATTTTTTTTTCAAATATGACGTTTAAATAACAAGTGTCAGTAGCCTAATTGGTAAGGCGTTTGTCCCGGTAGACGAGAGGTTCTGGGTTCGAGTCCCAGTTGCGACCGTTACCTTTTTTATTTTTCTGTGCCTTGTTCTCTTTCTTATTTTCATTTAGATTATTATCTTCTTCTTCAAAAGTTATAAAAAAGAGATATTCTTATCATTATTGAATATATGTTTATCTCTGTATTTATGTGTAAGCCGTTTGTCTCTTACAAATAAATAAACAAATAAAATATTGCTTAAGTTGGTGACCGGACAACTCGGAATGAAACCAACTCAGAACCATCTTAGATAAGTCATTTAGAGTGATAAAAAAAATATTTTAAAAATTGTTTAAATAGGTTACGTTAGGTTAGGGTTAGGTTAGGTTAGGTTAGGTTAGGTTAGGTTAGGTTAGGTTAGGTTAGGTTAGGTTAGGTTATATACTAATAATAAAATATATTTCAGGATTAAATACATATAACATTATGTGTTCACAATTATGTTATCTGCGTGCGAACTCTATCTAAATTTCTTTATAGACAATAAACAGTGTTAATTTCATGCGACCTTCCAGGTAAGTATGGTCCTGTATACATTTTAGGCAGCATCGCGTTCATTGGTCGAGACATTGTACATAATATATTTTCGTATCAATGATCGATGAACCGGTGGATGCGATTTTTAGCCATAATTTGTTTTTAATTGTTTGTCTAGTTTGTAGTTTTTCTAGATTTTAGAAATATATTGTAAGTTTGTACAGCGCCCTTGAGGTGATTTATCACAAAAACGGCGCTATATAAATCATCCAAATATTATTATTATTAGGGTTATCGGCTAATTTAAAATTATTTTTTCATAGACTTTTCAAGGAGGTGTTAGTTGAATTTTTTCTTAGTTGGCATGGAACCGCTAAAGTTATATCAGCTTGGGTCCGTAGGTCATTCGTAATAAATACTTCATTTTACCCTTTTTAGCCGTGGCAACACATGTGAAGACAGCCATTAGAAACACTAACTTGAGAAAATTCCGTCACAGCCCTAATTTTTCCGGGTCGTAAATTTCAAATTACCTCCCTTAATATTTAGTATTTCATTACCCGGCAGATAATCTCACATGGTCCCGAGGGTCTCCCTGTGGACCTCCCTCAAATAACGCTTGGAAAACCTTCAGTATTTTTTTTAGGATTTCATGAAGGTCTTTACATTTTGCCTTAATTTATTAAAATTGAATTTGCTATGAAAATAATTACGTGATATACCTACATACATGAATATTATAAAGGCCTTAGATTAAATATTTATATAAGTATGAAGTTGTCTCCAACGACAAATTTTAATGTTGCATATTTATAAACGTGTTGTATTAATTAATTTGACTGATAGAACTTTTTGAAAATGCAGATATTATTTCCCAACGATTTAAGCCGTAACATAAATATTTGCGGCAGGCCAAAAAGCTTGTGACATCACGATACATGCGTTACAGTACTTTTTTTACGTAAGCTCCACATAGGAGGTCCTGAGGAAAAAAATGCTTCAATGCCTATGTAATCTTTAGGAATGCTGTTGTATAGGGTATTTTTAGGGAAAGGGAGGAGAGAAAGTTCTGGGTACGCAAAGGTATGAGGGGTAGGTAGGAATCTGGGGTTCAATGTGTCTAGGAGTGACGGACACATGAATACCTATAATGTTACAGTGATGTTGTTACATATAATATGATGCTGAATACATCTAGGGGAAATTATCTAATAAATTGTAATATAATGACAATAGATGGCGCCACTTCCGTTCATAGCTGGTGTATGGAATATCGAATGGCAGGGGTATATACGCCCGGATTCGTGGTTCGATGCATTTCTCCGGATCTGAAACTATGGATTTCTCGGCATGTTGGCTTAGAAGAATTTGTTCTTATCAGCATTATACATAATTGTTCTTTTGACTTTATGTTCGGGTTAAATCTTCCCCACAGGAAAAACTTAACCCTTCCACACATTTTTCCACAAATTATCATTTAGTCAATCCACGCTATGCAATTGCACTATAAGTATAATAAATACAAAACAATACAAGAACAACATGTCAACCTACCAGAGACCAAATGGGAAAATAATTCACTGACTCCAGATATTTTCATATCAGAGGGTTCGGCTCGATAGAACTCCATTATTATTATTACTATTATTGTAATATTTATTTTATTTATTTATTGTATCTTTACATTGCAGGTAAAAATGTTTACAAAACAATTTGCAACCTCACTAGGACAAGCCTGTGTTGAGGTTAACAATTCTACAATTAACAAAATAACACAAAATTATACAGATATTGAAAGAACAATATTGTTGCATTTCTTACGGGTTGAGATTATTACTAAGCTGCTGGCGCTAGGTAGTACATTCATGTAAACATGTAGACTTTTGTAGGGTGACCATTGTTTTGAGGTCTGATTTAAAGTAAAAAATAAAAGTTTTTTTTTTGTTTTAACGATTAAGTTGTAAATAATAAATATATGTATATAATATAATATGCTTTAAATTTGGCAGGAGAATGCTAATACTAATTTGGCTTATTATTACTATAAACATAATCATTTAGCTAATAATTTAGAAAGGTTGAAAAAATCAATTGGCAATCCTCGGCTAACATAAATAATTTGACAATCTTTTTAAAAGTGCTCAAGGAATTAGATGACTTGATATTTTCTGGAAGGCTGTTAAAAATGAGCGGAGCCTGATAAAAATAATTTCTTTGGCCAAAAGAAGTTTTAGTTTGAATTGCAACAAAGTTCAGACCAGAGCCAATTCTAGTAGTACGAATTTGCTGTGTTCTTTCTGCCATTTTAATATTATTAAAAAATCTACAAAGCGTTTGTGTAATACATAACTGTTTTACATTCATGACATTGCATTCCTTGTAAAGTAAATGAGTTGGATATCTAAATTTTTTCTTGAACATAACTTTAAGAATCAATTTTTCGGCAATATTAAGTGGTTCTAAGTAGGTCTTTTGGCAGGATCCCCAGCACACTATATTATAAGAAAGCATAGACTGGATTATTGCAAAATAAACCGTTTTCAATTTTTCTTTGTCTAGTATATGTCTGAGTTCTTTGAAGATATAGGTAAGTCTCCTTGTGGTATTTACCAACATATTGATATGATCGTTCCATCTCAAAAATGTATCTATTATTACACCAAGGTATTTAATGTTAACTACATTTTCTAAAGGATTGCAGTTACAGGTTTGCGAGCAACTATGTATGATCAAATTATGAGTGGCAGGAGGCTGACTTTTGCATGAAATGCTAAAAGTGATATATTTTGTTTTTTGTTTGTTCAAAGTTAAAATATTATCATTTAACCAATTATTTACCACTCTTAAACCTGTATTACATTTGTCAAAAGTTTCATACCAAGTTTTACCCTCAAATATTAAGGCAGTGTCATCTGCAAAACTAACAATGTTACCAGGAATATTCAAACGGCATAAATCATTTATATAAATTAAAAACAATATTGGCCCAAGCTCACTACCTTGCGGGACCCCAAAGGAGATTGATTGACCATTGCTTAACATTTTATTTATCTCAACTTGCTGTGTTCTATCACTAAGATAAGATCTGAACCAATCAATTGCTGTATTATTGATGCCTAAAGATAATAATTTTTTAAGGAGCAATTCGTGGGAGATAGTATCAAATGCTTTTGATAAGTCCAAAAACACAGCTATAGCTTTGTTGCCATTGTCCAGTGCGTTTATAACTTTGGTCAGTACCTTCAATACAGCATCACTTGTACCTTTATTCTCTCTGAAACCGAATTGATTATCGGAAAGTATTTTGTATTTTTCTAAGAATGAAACTACTCTTAACTTTACCAATCTCTCTATTACTTTTGAGAGAGTATTGAGCAAAGATATGGGTCGGTAATTGTTAACATCTAGGTGATCTCCACCTTTGAAAAGAGGTATGATCTTAGCATTCTTACAATGTGAAGGAAATATGCCATACTTAAAACTAATGTTAACAATATGTGATATTGGACCAGCCAACACAGAAACATGCTGTTTATAAACCATTATACTTAAGCCATCAATACCACAAGAATAAGACATTTTTAGTTCGTTTATCACTTTTGTAACTTCATAAATGTTAGTAGTTTTAAATTTAAAGGTATCTCCTGTAACTTGAGTACTAGGTATGAAATTATTTACAAGACACGTTTCGCTAGTTTTGTTTGCACTGCACAATTTTTTGGCAAATCTAGGACCAATATCACTGAAGAAGTTATTTACGTGATTAGTGATTATATTTGGATTCTCCTCCATTGAGATAATATTGTCATTGATTTTTAATTTTTTTATGGACACTTGTTCTTTTTGTATATTTACAGCCTCCTTTATAATTTTCCACTGCCCTTTGGTATTTCCATTGACGTTATCCAGTTTCCTTCTGTAATAAGCTTGCTTTGTATATTTTATAATTTTTGTACATCAGTTTCTATATCTTTTGTAATAATTCAGCAGCTGAATATTATTTAACTCTCCTCGACACTTGTTGTGCAATTTGTCACGGGTTCTGAGGCATTTAATAATTCCATCATTTATCCAAGGTTTTAAATACTTCTTGTTTTGTTTTTCATTTTGTACAGACGAACTATTTTCCACATGCATTTTTAAACATTTTATAAAATTTTCAGCAGCTGAATTAACATCTTGAGATGACAGGACTGACTGCCATGATTCCTCCTTTAATTTGACCTTCAAAAGATTGTTATCGATGACGGTTTTTATTTTCACATTATCTATTGCTGTTTTCTTTAGTTTAAAGCTCGTAAATCTCATCAATATCACATCATGATCTGTTATGTCAGTAGAGAAGACAGCTCCTTGTGGTTCGAATTTAGATTTTACCATAATATGATCAATACAACTTGAAACGGTAGAAGAAACTCCGGTAGGTGTAATTATGATTGGTTTCAAACCATGAAAAGCCGGTAAAAGTGAGAGGTATTTTTGAGTTTTCATATCGCTCAAATCCAGGGTATTAATATTTATGTCTCCACATAAAATAATTTCCTTATTTTGAATAGATGTAGAGTCAAGTAGTGCACCTAGTGATTCCAGGAAATTATCTATATGAGCCTGGGACGGAGATCTATAAATAGCTATTATACACAAGGTACTCGATATCTGCATTTTTAAGCAGTTTGCTCCAGGGAGTAAGTATTTTGATCAAATATAAAATAAATTAATGGCAGGAAATGATGGTATTTGTAACACTGATAAGATTTTGAGAAAATCCTTTAAAAGCGTGTGGAGTATCCCTTGAGAGATTTTTCACAAATAAATTAGTAACTAATGATAAAATATCATGAAAGCGAACAAATTCTGAGTTATTTACAGTGGGAATATCAGGAAGATTCGTACATATTAGAATTTTCATGCAAACGTTACCTGGTTTAAGACCAATATTCAGCATTGAAACGTTTCTTGAAAAGGCTCGGTAGTAAGCCTTCAAAAAGAAGCAGAAGATGATTTGAAAAAGAGATACTTAAATACGAATGTTAGAGGGAGCGCGCTCATATTAAAAAACGATTATAATTAAGCGAAAATTGTGAAAATATTTAATAAAACACATTAAAATAGAGCAAAAATCTGTCGACAAATATATAAAGTAGCATTTATAGATACGCGGTGATTTTTTTTCATATCTTGTTAAATAATAGAACAAAGTGAGTTTTTCAAAAATTTAGGTGCATAATTTGCGATTTTTCCTAAACAAGGGAATTAAATTTATTTACCATTTCGGCTCGGCAAATGTATCTACAGATATTATCTTTAAAAAAAAACATTTTTTTTTAAGAACTTAAAAACTTAAGAATTATGTTACAAATCGGTAAAAGTTAGGTATGCGAGGACTTCCAGATCTGAATAGCCAAGTACTTCCAACCTTCATCTTCTCCATCTCCTTCTCCTCCCCACTACTTTCAGCCTCACAACAAACCCCAGTTGGGGATGACTTAGTCTCACTGGCTCCAGACGAGAGCAGTAGGGACTCTTGTGCGGTATTCACTTAAAAAAAATATGTATTTAAAACTGAGAGTCGCTAAAAAGTAACAATTTAAAATTTACTAGTCGTCAACAATGTTTTTCTTTTATCAATGTAACCCAATAAAATATGATAAGATTAAAAACATTGAAATCGTTTTGAAAAAGGTATTCCTTTGCGTATGCAAATGTGATTGCAAAACACACAGTGTTTCATGTAAATTAGTTCGTTGGATGATACAATAATGAAACCCAAACACGGAGAATAATGTATTTTAGTTTCCTACCGTATCTCTTTATGCTTGAAGATAACTTGCCTAAACCCTGGAGACACGAAATAGTATTATGAATCATAATTAAAACACCAAATTTGTAAGTTATTTATCTTTAATATATTCACGAATAATCAACAACATCTGTGATCATGACATAAACCTTAGTAGAATGTACGAGAGTAAAGTAGTGACTTTTAACTCATGTCAATTTAACATTATATTGTTTTTTTTATTGTTTCGATGTGCAAATATGTGATGGCAAATTTCGTGCTATTTATTTTATTGACAAATTTCGTGCTTTTGAATAAAACACTAAAGAAGTTGAATAAATCTTCAATTTTCAAAATGAGCACCCATTTGTATTGTTTCCCGTTTTGCTCTGGTGTCTATGTAATCAATGACGTTAGCTCCAAAGAGCATCAAATTGAAATACCGGTGTAATAAACATAGCACTTCCTGCAGGCCTCCATTCATTCCAAAAATTAACTGAATGGATAATAGCAGGATAGATTCAGAAAAAAAAATTGTTTAAATGTTTTTTCCTGATGAATTGTTAGAGTACTTTTCACCTCACTTTTATTTCTTTTCTCCCTCATTTTTTCGCACTTTTTTCTATTCTACTAGTGCTTTACCAGAAAGTACTATTAAATTATCATTATGAACTATCACGAAGTGTAATTAGTAAAAAAAAAACTGTAATTATTTTGCACATGTTTTCTTAGAACATGCACTGCCCAGTCAGAAACTAATGTTGACTGGACCAAAATATATTCACACCTGCATTTATTGTAATGCCCTGGTGGGCTTTACATTAAAATGTTATATAGTTGTACCAATAAAAAGCTAAAACAATTTAAATAATACTACTTGACATAATAAGACTTGTATGGCAGTTTATCTTCTAATCACGTACACTTACACATTATTATATATGTATTACAATCTTTGCGTATATACTCGTTTAACGGTGTCTATTATTCGGATTAATTCTGCATATTTATAATTTTCTTGAATCAAACGTTGGTGGAGCGATAAATAGTCTTAACAAAGGCGGGCTTTGTATCTTAAGAAATGTAACAAATAATTAATTATGTACGCGGCGTTCTCAATTCAAAAATTTTGGTCAAGAATTGCCTAAATGTATAGCGTGCACTCACCTGAAGGAAATGCCTTCTTCCAGTAGAGTAGGCAATATATATCCTCGTCTTTCAGTGTAATATGGGCAGGCCAAATTATTCATCCATCAGGTGGCACATTTCATCAATTTAATGTCGTGTAAAAAGATTTTTATACTTTGAATCTTTCCTTTCAGGGTACCAATTTTTCAATAACATGAAAAAATAACAGTTGCACATTCATAAATCGGCAGAGGACAATTCTTATTTTGAATTACTTTATATTCAAAATAGACTAACTGCCTCTTGCCGTGCATCTGGGTAAGTACTTGCCGGATCAGTTCACATCCTTACTAATATTATAAATGCGAAACTGCTCGAGTTTGTTTATGACGCTTTCACGCATTAACCAATAAAAATACTTTAAAAATTCATTCACCAATAGAAAGCTAAATTATATGCGAAGACTATAGTCTGTTTATGATGGCAAGCTCTGGCGTTATGAAATTATAAATATTAATACAAAGTTTGGACTGAAATCATTAGAATACATTGCGTACACTAACTATAACAAATTGCCTGAAGAATTAAGACAGGTCTCTAACAAATCTCGAAACGATATATTGAAATCCTATTTTTTTAAATGTTATTTGGAAAACGAGTCATAAGTAGGTACAAACTCTGTTCATGGGCGCGGATACTTTATTTTAACTTTGTGACACCAACAGTACATAAATCAAATGAGTGGTTATAATATTATTCATAAAATTCTATAAGACATGTTTCTGTGAAATATTTGTAAAGTGATTCTTCATATGTTTTGTGTCTGTATGTTGCTTCTGTAAAATGTTTTGTAAAATTTTTCTTCATTTATTGTGTCTGCATATTGGGTTGGTTTGGGTTTATCTTTTCAAATGTACCAATTGGCGATCCCTTAATGTGTTTTGATAACTCATGGGAATGCAACTTCGTTGTATGTTTTATTTAAAATAAAAAAATAAAAAAATTAAAATAAAAAATAAAATATATATATATATATAATACTTGTTATACGTTTTCTGTCGCTAACAAAAGCGAGTTTTTGCTAACGTCAGAAAAAAATCGTTTCCATGGAAACAATGTTGATATATTTGTGGGCTCTAAGCTGGTAGGTACTCAGTCCCCTGGTCAGCTACTGCTCCAGAAAATTCAAATATTAGAATATGTTTTGTTTTTTTGGAATAAATGTCAGATAAGAGTTCATACATTAAAAATATAATTCGTAACGATTATAAAGACTGAATAATAAATAGTGTAATTTTTTATTATATTAACAAACTTCCAAATATTTAGTTAAAAAATAAACATCCGAAATGTTTGTAAGCGCATAAATTCCGAACGAATGAACAAAATTGGAAAATTCTTTATTTCTTTGAGTTTGTTTGAAAACTGAATGTACCGGGAATTAATGTATGGAATGCGGGAGGGGGTGGGGGTGGGGAGGAGGCGGTATAATTGATAAGTTCAACCGCTACAGTAATTTCTAGTAATACCATGCGAGCGAAGCCGCGGGGAAAAGCTAATTATAAATAATCCATGGAGGCATTACACACAATCTTTCAACTGATTTAAAAGTCTTACGTAATTAAAAACTAACGATTACGAAAATAATTCATATATTATGATGCTTAATCAAATATATTCAATAAGCAAATGAAATTATAACTAATATTGCATGATTTCCAAACCATCGACCAAATACTTGTAATCGATTATTTCGGCTAAAATTTCAAAAAATCTTAATGCACCTTTGCAATCCTTTGTACTCATTACTACTTTACATTTAATAAATAAGTTATAATCATGTTTATAGACAGTTCAATGCTTATAATGAATATTTGAACGTTGGCCGGCTATCTCGGAAATTGAATTTGTTATTTATATTCTATTTAAAGAAGAGTTTGTATGGCGGATACCGGGCGGGTGAGTGAATTCCCAAATCTGCAGTTTTCATCGGAGGTTGATTAAATTTTGCATATTTGACCTTCAAAACCAGGAGATTACAAAACACCGGGAACTTCAGCTATTAAAATATAAACCAGATTGCCGTTTGTATAAAGAAAATGGAAATTAATGATTACTTATAAATATCAAACAATCTTATATTATGGTGTATTAATCTTGATTTCGCACTTGATACTATTATTTTTTTTTCTCTACTTTTTCTGTTATAATTATTTATTTTTGTTTCCAATACACAACGCATGACGAAAACATTAAATTTTGTACACTGATTGATGATATCAGTTGTAATTTGATTCCAATATCTGTATTATTATCTTAATGATTGCACAATTTGAATTTTTGTAACGGTAATGGCTCCCTGTTATTATAAAAAAGAACCGTTTGACTGTTCAAACAGCATCCCCGATGAGAAAATATTAAAAAGAAAAATTTTCAAATCTTAGAATTTCTCAGTTTCAAAAATTTTTACAATACAATTTCCCGACCCATTTTCCGCCCAATTATATGGGCAAAAATTTCCAGTAAAATAAAAAAAAATTCCTAAAGATCAAAAATTTTCCAATATATACATTTTCCAAACTTCACATCAAAATTAAAAGATAAATGTTTTCATTGAAATTTCCCTGTCTATTTTCCGACTATTTTCCCGGATCAAACATTTTCTAACAGCAAAATATCTGAAAATTTCCCGACCAATTTTGTAATTTTCCGAGGAGAAATTTTTCCAGAAAAATACAAATTTCCGGATATAAATTTTATTCTTAAATTGAAAATTTAACGTAATGTCTTTTTTTTATATTATGTGAAATTTGGATCACAATGCCACCTGCAGCAAAATGTTAATTGTTCCTAATAAACAACTAAAAAGAAACAAGAAACTAAGTTTCAGATTTAGAAATACTTTTAGACGAATTTAGTCGCTAATATCTAGGACCTTTAAGATAGGGGCGTTCATTAAACGGGTTGCTATAAAATAAAAGATTTCCCTACAGCGTTTTCAAATGTGTTACAATAGAGACGTGCCATACATTTTGCAAACCGTTTTACGGACCAGATGAGTCCCTCTATCGGTTCTCACTTCAAGACACTATGTTTAACTACCTACCGTAATGCGGGGCTGTGAATCGGGAGATGACGTTGAACATCGAGAATACATTATTTGCGTTCTCGTTACCACCAATTTTCGGGAAACGTGGATACAATGACGCCTTGAAAGTAAGTGTCCAATTAGTCGGTTGAATTGTGAAGCTGTTTTTTTTTGTATATTTTTAGACGGAGTAAAATGTAAAAAGAATTATAATCATTTTATGTGATTTATATTGGAAAATACGTCAGTGTCATTGATAGGCAAGTCAAATTTCATCCAGCAATTTCTTAAGCATAGTGTTTTTTCCAACACCTGATTTTTTGTCCAAAACTTGATAATCGGTGATTAAAATCTTTCTGGTACATGCTGTTTACTGATTCACCCTGTATCTACAGGTATAAGTAATATTCATATTCAAACTCCCATTTTGAAACAAAAAAACTTACCACACCCCTTCGCCCCACTCCGAAAGGTTCTATGATCGCCGTGTTTTTTATTTTTTTTATTTTGACTCCCCAAATACAAATACAATTTTTTTACGTATTTCGAGAGCTTAAAAATAGGCAATAAATATGACATTCCATTGTGACATAGAAGATTTTTGGGACACTAACGTTCATAAAAAATTAATAAGTTGAAAAATGACAGTCACCCTATTTTACGGTAATGCTAAAGAAACCAAACATTCCGCCCATCAAAATGCAATAACAGGCAGCAAGCCGGGTACACACAGTAGACAGTGCACACACATTGTAAGGTATCTCTTCAAGTAGCCTGTATAAGCCTGGCGATCTCCCGGTCCGGCAACGCCAGGAAGGGCGAATGCAGCGGAGCGACAAGGGAGCGAAGCAGCATCAGGAGACGGGCCCCGCGTTGGAGGGGCGAACAGCGCGACAGGCAGCAGGCAGCCCGCCCTGCGGCGCTCTGCAAGCGGTGGACGATGTAGGGCTTCGTAGATGGATCTACCAAACAAAATGTGTTATCAAGACACAATAATGTTAAATTGGATCAATGGCTAATTTTCTAAAATTTCCCCTTTTTAAATAAATTTCGTGGTAATCAGTTCTTGCCTTAGATGGGCCAAATGTCTTTACTTCGTTTGCTTACTCATATTTATAGGTATCGTTTTTATTTGTGAAATGTGTATAAAAATAAGTAGTATAATAAACAGCTTTCCGAATAAGGGTAGTTTTAAACATAATTTATCATTATTCACTTTGCTTAAACTCCATAATAATATTATAAGCTTCCCACTAAAAAAATCCCCGAAACTATTTTCACCCAACCCAGCGGAATGGTCACACCTGCCACGAAAATAAATCTTTCGGGAAAACCAAATGAGTTCACAATCGACCGCTGCCACCGCTGGAGAGATAAACGAAGAGAAGTAGGTGTGTTAGCATGACCTAAAAAATAGCAATTTTTCCTCACTACTGGTATTCCCGTTGAAAGTATTAACTACAATTACTTGATGAATTAATAGAATTTACTTAAACTCTCAAATCAAAAAATTATATCCGACTTAAGGGGATTTTCTAATCTAGAAGCCCGAATTTCTGGCGTTTTTCATGGTCGATAAAAAAATTATTAATAATTTTAACTACACATTTTTTTATAATTTATTAATTCATATTATAAAATTTCACAAAAAAAATAAATACATATTTCACGAAGTTACATCCTGTTGAAGCAGAGGGGGAAAAAAGAGCGTGTTAATCTTGTCACGATTTCCGCCCTTCTGGTCATCTAAAAAATTTAAAAAATGTAGATTCTTTATCATTACGGTAGACATTACGGTAGGAATCAAGAAAATTAAAAAAAAAATTGTCGCAAAATGGCGGTTACTCAAAAAAAGAATTGATGTTTTTGGTGACCGGCCAACTCGGAATGAAACCAACTCGGAACCATCTCAGATAAGTCATTTAGAGTGATAGAAAAAATATATAAAAAATTGGTTAAATAGGTTACGTTAGGTTAGGGTTATCGGCTAATTTAAAATTATTTTTTTCATAGCTTTTAATGGCTTTTCAAGAAGGTGTTGAGTTGACTTTATTCTCAGTTGGCACGAACCGATGTTTTTCAAAGGTAAAAATTAGAAATTCTGATTTGTGGTTGGTTTTATCATGGGATGTATAAAAAAATTTAATACCAAATTTCAAAAAATGGATTTACAAAAACTTGAGTTTTGTAACAAACGTTTCGAAAAAGGTAGTGTCGGAAAAGTGGTGTTTAAAGTTTTGTACTATTTAGATTCTAGTAAGATTCCGTCTATTGCCACGACACTAAAATGGCTATAACTTTTAAAATAATTCGAATTTTTAAAAATCCTTTTAAGTAGATATTCTTGAATATCTAAGCTATCGAAAAAAATTCTAGACTAGAATACCCCCTTAAACTGAATGTTCAAAATTGTAAATGATAGTACAGACTCCCGATTTAAATAACCTCGTTGAATTTCATATACCTGCGAGATCTACTCGTTCTAAAGTCCTGTTTAGGCCGGCCGCACACATACGATTTTGCTTTCCTATAGTCTGATCAGACTATCCGAAGGCCTTCGCGCCATACATTTTTGAAAAAGCCCGCGCACGTCCGATAATAAAATGGTTCACGCTCTTCCGCGTCGGCCGTCCAATCCCCTAGTCGGATCGGACGGCCGACGCGAGAGCGCGCGGCCTTAGATCATATTTATAATCGAGATACGAGTAGTAAGAGTGACAACGATTTCTTTGAGACCTGTATGAGTTGTTCCGAAAAACGAACATAATAGCCTGAGGGGTTATAAGAGCTCGTATTCTCTACATGCTTTCTGTCGTCGTTGTACGGTCTAATGCCACAGTTAACTATTAACTACCTTTTAAACTTATAGTTTAACTTTGACATGCAATTATTGTTTATGGTAAATATTCATAGCGTTGATATTAAATTAAATAAATGAATAAAAATGATCAGCTATTTTCAAATGGCAACACAGATCCCACTTTTTGGAATTGTCTGCCATTGGCTGCCGTTCACATAGCATCGAACGAACGGCTAACAAAGTAATGTGCAAAATCAAATAACATATAAAAATAATTAATAAAGTGGATTCTAAAGCTACTAATGAGATTGATTTTGCGAAATACCCTAAAACCACTGAATTCGTATTTGATCCAGTTTTGTTTTCTGGTATTGATTCTATACGAGCCTTCCCACGTCCCTGCCCATCCCCAATCTCTTTTCTGTGGTGAAACCCAAAATATACAGTTCACTTATTTTTCACAATGTTACTGGTTTTCTCCCTTCAAGGGTGTTCTAGTCCATCGTTTTAAGCGGTGGAGAAAGGGGAAGCGATGTTATGCTTTAAAAATATTTAAATAGGTACGAAATACAACAAAATAATTTGGAAAATTGAGGAAAACATTTTAATTTAATGAATTTTCAGTTAATAGATATGGATTGATATATAGAAATTATAATGTTTGTACAAAGAGGTATCAAAATCAAAATTTCACATATCCTAATTGTTTCTCTTTCATCTTTTTAAAACAAAAATCTGGCTTTGTGTCTCCACACAGGAGGCCCCGAGGAAAATAATTTCCATCAGGGCGTTTGTCATCTAAGGGAATGCTGTGTGGAGGGTCTTTTTAAGGAAAGGAAGGAGAGGAAGTTCTTGAAAGGTAAAGCGCGAGGGGTGGTTAGGAATTGGGGGTCAGAGTATTCAATTCAGGCGGATGCGTTTGCCCACCAACTGCGTGGCGGGCCGGATCGAGGGAGATTGGTTAAGGGGGGCCTTTTGGCCTCTACAGACGGACTCTCGACCCACCATCCTGCATCGTAGTGGGAGGGACGAATTCATTAGTCCAGAAGAGTTATTCTCTATCTTTTGTGAGAACGAGATCGTTCTCCCGCGAGGTGTCCTGTCAGATTTGTGTGATTTTCTACGGCTGTTATTTGCTTTTTCTATCGGCCGATGTCAAAACTTCAGCTGTGAGCTGTCACGTGTTTTAGTTTGGGTCTTTTTAAACACGAATTCCTGCAAGTATGCATGATTATTTATTCATTTAACAGCTGTAGAAAATCACACAAATCTGACAAGACATCTCGCGGGAGAACGATCTCGTCCTCACAAAAGACAGAGAATAGCTCTTCTGGACACACTTAATCTCAGGTTCCTACCCACTCCTCATAATCTTTTTCTTCACAGGACCTACTCTCCTTCTTTTCCCCATAAAGACCCTATACACAGCATCTCCAAATATGTGTGGAACTAAAGTAAAAAAAAAAGAAAAACAAGCATTAATACTAAAAACTTAATTGTCCCAGAACTAACCTATCCTGCAGAGCAAGAGCGTCTCGAGCAGCCTCCTCTCCACAAGGCTGACTCCCACCTGTCGGCAGTGATGCACAGCGGCCACCACGCGGTAGGGCAGCCAGGGCGACGGGTCGATGGGCCAAAAGGCTGCCCTGGAAAGTACACAACACATCGATCGTCCAGTTGATTAGTCAGACATCTCCAAATACTAAGTTTTGAGATAATGAGGAAAGCGATATTCGAATGTTCACAATTAATCAAATATTATTTACAGATGTCTGCGTTTTTTCATATTAAATATGCTATAAAATAGCACCGGGAGGCTCAACGGTCTGGTACATTAGAATTTTATGTTGAAACATTATACTAGCGACCCAGAAAATTTTGTTTAATTCACCACAATTTTTTCTGCATTACAATTGAATTGGTAGTGTTTATAAGTAATCTGAGTATTGCACTAGATCATAGGCTATCAACGTTATTTTGCGACTGCCCACTTTGAGATTTTTTTTTTTCTAGCGCCCCCCAATTGTTTCTTCTTACCAGCTGTCGCGAATCTGAAACCGCTATTTTCATGATTATATTTACCACACCGGAGAAGGGGGGGGGGGTGGCTACCTCCTTCCTTTTTGTATTCATGATATAGTGTCAATTCTTAATAATAATAATTCAAGTAAGATTATTAGTACGTGATAAGCGTGTTTTGTCTTTTTTTTGTCTTTTTTAGACCCATATTTTTTTTACCTGCCCACGCCCACACTACGCCATCTCAACACCACCTAGTTTTCCTCAACGCCCCCCAGTTTTCTGTGGGTCTTCTACTTGTGGGGTTGTGTACTAGTGCCTACATGTTTCATGAGAGACATGTAGGCACTAGCCCAATACCACCAGAAATCCACTTTAACAATAATAATTTACTCCAGTGTCCAGTGTGATTCGCCGGACTTGAAACATGAATTTATTATAACATTTATTATACAAAAATTGGTGTAAAATAATGTACCTACCAATATAACTACGTACATACGGATTATCATTATAATAGAAATCCTCTCATATTTGCATACTCTAAAGTACTTACTTCAACTTTATATATTTTATAATTGCATTCTTTCATGTACCTATATGCTTTCTATGTTCTATACTTTTCATATTATTTTATTTTATATTCTACTACATTCTTCCGTACTCATTTATATTACTCTACGGTCATTTACATTCTTTTATATTCTTTTATATTCTTTATATTATTTATTTATAAATATTTTTTATTTTATATTCTCGCACATTCTTTATATTGCGTATGTTAATATACTGTATATGAAAATCGACCACCAGAACATGGGCATGTGCCTAGTATGGTGGTCGAAAAATCTCCGATTCATGTAACAAACAATTCAAAGCATAAAGAAACTTAAAAAATTCCCACACTCTTGCCTTATCTCTTCTGCAAGGCGATGAAACCCGCGAGCTAAGCAGGTAATGTGCCGTAAATTAGGATAAAAAGTTAGCAGCGCTTGGCCAGCTTTCATCATGTATGGCGCGGCATCAGAAACAAATATGTACCTCCCGCTACTAAACGAAATGTGCACGATTGGTGAAAATGGCTAAAATAAGCATTGACGCCGTAATTAGAGAGATATATGCATTTGCATATGCAAAAATGCAAATGCATAAAATTCGATGTCTAATAATGACATACACGGGTGTAGGTACACAGCATGTACCCGAAGGATTTTATCCGGCATATTCATCCTTCGGCTACATGCTGATAAATGGTGTTTAATTTTATACCTCAATATAAACAGTTCGCTCCAAACGTGCTTCAATATTTCATTTTGGTCATCTCTGGTCAGAAAGGTAAATTCTTCATTACATCTTGCCTCCCTCAAAGCCACTATCAAAATGTTCATCACCAGTCCATTTACAATGTCAACTGTGGAAATATAAATATATTAGTAGGTTCTATGTTATTTTAGTATCTGATTGTAAAACAGGTAACCCCTCAGACCGCGTAATTTGTGAGAAGGTTAAAATATTTCCGCTTTCCAATAAAATACTAATAAATGAAAAATTTCTGAACGTATCCGAAAACTAAAAAATTTTTTTTGAAAGGTGGTGAACATGCCCAGCACTCAGTGTAACAAAGCCGACAACTTGTAGCGCCTACCGCCCCCCTCCGACACAGGTAACATTAAAAAACCAACAATAGAAACCAAACCTCATCTTCCAACCCGGCTGGTCACCGTGGAAGATCAAGACCAAAACCCTCTGAAGAAGAAATTCTAAACTTCCTCAAAAATACAAGAAGTGACACAAACACAAGAAATACTTAACCCTACGAACAAACAAGAGATAAATGGAATTCTTTAGAGAAGGCCTTCACCTTCGCCTGAGAGAGGAGTTCTTGCTTATGAATAATTTAAGATATACTTTTTATAACTCTGTAACATACCTATCTGCAAGAAATAAAAGGCTTTTTATTTTATTATATTTATTATTTATTACAAACGTTATCATCACCTTGTTGTTTCATGTAAAAATAATTCTAAAAAATTCCCATAATTTTTTTTTTCCAAATTGCGGTCGAAAACTTTGGTTTCATAAAGTTTTACATTTAAAACACTTTGTGGTTAACTTTTGGATTTTAATAAAAAGCGTGGTGTTTTCTCTTTCTAAACCCTAAAAAACCCTTTCTAAAACGATTAGATCATATTTCTTAACATGATAGTGAGGGAGACAACGATTTCTACTAGACTAAATCGTGTTGTTTTCTCTTTTTTCGCAGCTTGAACTCAACCCAGTAATAATTCGAAGTAGGTACTTTTCTGTTTTTATTTTGAAGAGAATTTATTTTATAAGGTTGGTACTTCCGACAAATGTCATATTAGATTGTCTATTCGTTAAAAAAGAAATATTCCGTATTATCCGTGTATCGAACTTCAACAATACGAACGTTCCGTATTATCGGTGAGGTGGGCTTGTATAAATTTACCCAAATAAATACCTTTTAGATCATATTTCTCAACATGATACTGAGGAAGATACAAAAACTTCTATGAGACTAAAGCGTGGTGTTTTCTCTTTCTAACACCGTTTAGGTCAAATTTCTAACCAAGACAGGAAGGGAGACATAACGATTTCTAAACAGAGCTAGAGGTGGGATAGTTTTACTCAAAGTAAACATTTTACTCACAGTTCTCCTACAATTTTATAACATTATATTCATAATAAACTCTCTTACTATTGCTCCACAAAGCTAGTCATTCTAAAGTAGATTGTGTATAATTTATTAGCACACGTTCATCCACAGGAACCTAATATATTCAGCAAAACTTCTTATTCCACATCCTGAGAAACTTAAAATATCATTCACTCACCTGAAGTAGCTAAATAACTCGCGCCAAAACGGGGACTCGCGCCAAAAGTTTGACAGATGTTGGCCTTTAAAATTTTGGTAAAGGCGCCGCGCTCTGAATTCAAATCAGGCTTCGGTCCCCGCGGCTGTCGGAACACCGCGAGGTTCCCGTCCCTCTCCACATCTCTGCTGAACGTCTGTGCTCCTGGTGACAGTACTCGGCTGGCGGAGCCGTTAACTTGTGATAGAAATATGCGGTTCTTTGAGAGTCTGGGACCTCTCTCTTCTTGTACAGCTGAAAAGGTGATTGATTAAAAATATATATTAATCGTGCTATTCATACATATCCTGAAATATCTAAAATGAGGATTTATTTTGTCCAAAAAAATAATAAGGACTTGTATACTGCTTACTAACAACGTATGCAGGGACACTGGAGGTCTAGATTCAGAGAGCAAAAAATATATATAATCTTGCGAGAGCCTTGAAAGAGTAACCATCTGTTATTTATACCAGGGCGGGTGAATGGTGGATTACCTCCAATTTACACAAAAATAAACCTGTGTAGCGCACGTCAAACTTTAATGCTGACCTGAATTTCGTATGATCCATTCTCGCTCGGGTATATGACTTTACAATGACTGTAAGCGAAAGAGAAAGGTGCGTAAAATATAAGCGACAGGGAAAGACGTCGACGGGAGGCAAGCCACTTTTCTTACCGTAAACTCGTCTATTACGACGATTTCTGTATCAACGTCGGTATTAATGTTTGATGTGTGCTGTACCCAGGGTTTGTGATAGTTTAAGCTGCGTAGCATAGACATCTCTTGTGCTAGGCTAGCAGTTCAGTCGAGTGGCGAGTAAAGCTTGTTCCCATTGGTCAAGTAGTAAGTCAAGTAGCGAGTATACTTGCTACTTGACTCGCCGAAAATCGTTCGCATTACTTTCAAGTGGAGTACATTATTGCTCGCCGCCCGTTGCAAGATGACAGCGGATGACGGGCTGCTACAAAACAAATACGCTAATTAAACATATTATAATGCTTAGAAGGGGTAAAATTTTAGAAGAGTTGTCTTGACAGGGCGATATTGACAGCATCTTACTACTACTATACTTGAAATAATTAAATTGTGAAATAACACAAATCAATAAAACAAAAATTACTGGTGCACGCCGTGTTTCGAACCCACATCTTTCGGATTGCTATTCGAGAACCTCACACCTAGACCACGGAGGCCGTCAAAATTCCTATTCTTAATTTAATACTTTCTGAAAATTCCTGCAAAAACCCGGATTTATGAGAAATAATGATTACGAGTAAATAAGCCGTGATATTGCCTAGCCCGAGGCATCAGATTTTAGAATCATAACAGTATTTCGTTATTAGAATAAAACAATGAAATTCCATATTTACCCGCAGCGTTCATTTTCACAACAAAGCATTTCTTCAGTCTGCAATAGGGGCACCAATTTCTCCTAGCTTTATCCACCACGCAATTCCCTTTGCCAGCTAAAATATTAATAAAACAAAATTAAATTATTGGCGTAAAAAATAAATAAACAGACAACGAATGTAAGGCATTGCAAATGTTGCTACACACAACTCAGTTTAAAAATATATTTTCATCATCATCAGCCCAATCAAATTCACATCAATGATACATTGCAATTAGGTTTAAACGGTGAATTTTTTTATATGCAGATGAAACTGCAACTTTCTACTGGGGTTAAGATTTGGACCTCTTACTAGAAAATGCACAAAGAGACCTAGAAAAAATGATTTGTTAAAAATTATCTGTAACCAATCAAATATCCTAACAATTAATGTAAAAAAAAGAATATAAAATAATTCCTCCCCATGTACTCAAGGCGGTACACAACCCTAATAATTTTTGTTTACTCAAAACTCACATTTTAATAATTTCCGGCGAATTCGTAATTAAAATAACTTTTTTATTCCAACAGACCCCTGGGGATGTAAGTACTTTATATTTAAAATTAATAAAAACAATACCTTACCATTAATAAATTTTACGTACAACTATTTTAAAACTTTATGACCAGTTTTTCAACTACAAAGTTAGCGGTGAGCACCAGATTTTATTTTTATAGACAATGAAATTATTATTTTAGGAGAGATTCATAAAGAAATATCTTAAATATTTGTAACACGTTCTTCAGTATTAATTAAAATGAACGCGGCGGAAAGGTCGAATCTCCAGGCCCGCTACGGCGAATTCAACCGTACGTTCGTCTAATACGCCGTGCTGCGGGCGTATATTTGTTTACACTGTTTCTTCACTTACGACGTTAAGATTCCCATATTATTTGTCTTCTTCTTCTTTTCTTTGAAAAGGCAAATTCGACAGTAGGTTCGTCCAATACACGGGTCGCGAGTCGCAATTTGTGTACACGGCTCCTTTACTTACGTCATTCAGATTCTGGATATATTTTAGGGTATATTGTCGTCTTAAAAATAGAAAAAAACGAATTGCAAATCCTGATTCAGGAAAAATATCTTGGGCTGTAGTTTTTATATATATCTGTTACCAAATAAATTTTACAAAATGTTTATATTATAGTCTCGTACATTCACATTTAAATTACTTGATTAAAATCTGGGGAAACGCATTACAGGTAATACAATTACAGGATTACAGAACAACATTACAGGTAATAGAAAACAAGATAATCAAAAAACTAAATAATAAACTCATACATACAAACACAGAATTCATTAAAACGTCCCAAGTACACGAACACTTTACACGACAACACGATAACATATATTTAAACACCAACCACACTATGGTAAGCAATCCATTGGTTACGAGGGGGGCAACTTATATAATTGCCTTTCAAACGATATTAAAAATGAAAAAAGGCTGGGTAAATTTAAAAAAAAAATATTCGTTTTTATTATTAAAAAACAAAAAAATTAAATAGAATTATATTGTATTGTAATGTAATTCATGAGGTATTTAGTTTAGTTTAATGTGTTTCGATATTTCTAGTTAAATAAGTGATAACTAATTTTCTTTTTCATGGATTAAAAATCTAAAAAAAAAAAAACCATTTGTATTAAGTGTTCCAAGAACTCGACCTCTCCATTGCAACCATGATTATAGCTCGCATTGCGTTCCATCGTGGTCTAGAAGCACCCACACTTTCATAGTCGACGTTCAGCTTAACAATAATGCGCCTTGTGTAGATGGTGATAAGTTTTAAATTTCCGTTTAACACCAGCCACCTGTTTTGATTTATTCAAGAAAAAAAACATCGCCAAAAGCGTGTTTTATTTTATTTTGAGAAGCTTAGATGCTTAGATTTTCAAACATAGAGAGTTAGTAGTAACCTAGGAAAAAAATTATTTCTTTAAGAAAAAACATATTTAAATATATTACGATCCTTTTCTAAAGAATTTAATGTTTTGCTTTATACAATAAAACCATTGCCGAAAAGGGGTTCGTAAATAGGAGATTTTGAAGGTATGTTTTAAGGTTTTCACGGCCAAAAAGTATTTTTGTTATTGTTTTTGGGGTATTATGCCGTGTTTCGCTACCTCCTTCTTTAGCCAACGTTTCGGACAGCGTTACAGTGTCCATCATCAGGGCAGATGAGTAAATGATATTGGTGAGTGTTTACTTATGTGTGTCGAAGCGATACCGTGCTGCCAGCTCCATTTATCTACGAACTGGTATTAGAAAAAATTCAGCATGGTTTTTTGCGTTTAGCTTTGGTGTAGCCGTCAATTACTGGATACCAAGAACTATTGAGCTTAGCTCCGTCGTCTCTGTTAATAACAGTCCGAAACAACGCTGTCCGAAACGTTGGCTAAAGAAGGAGGTAGCGAAACACGGCATAATACCCCAAAAACAATAACAAAAAAAAAAAAAAAAAGGAGATTTTGAACTTTAAGGCGACGCTTCCCGGCTCAAAAAGAAGAAGATGGAGAGATATGTAATTACGAATGTCGGACAGAGCGCACTAATATTTTCAATGATAAAATTGAAGCGAAAATTGTGAAAATGCTTAATCAAACATGACTCGTTTAAAACAGAGCAAAAATCTCGTGGGGGTTGTCTAAAACAACGTTCAAAGAAAGACTGTGAATTTTTTCATACATATAACTTGTTAAATAATAGAGACAGGCTTGAAAATAAAAATTTTCGGAGCATCCTTTGCGATTTTTTTCTATCGAGGGAATTTCGTATAATTTGCGTTTGGGCGTGGGGGTTTTATAGATATTATCTTCAAAAATAACATATATTTTTTTAAGAGCATAAAAACTTCAAATTTTCAAGGAAGATATGCAAGAAATCGGTAGAAATTCGGGCAGTGGAGGCTTAAAACAGTTTTTATAGACCTGCGCCCCTATCACGGTCGATCGATAAGGATTGATAGAATATCTTTCGAAAACTTCTCATCGTCCCCCAGGATAACTGCAGATCGCTAACACACAAACAACAGTTGACCTCGAATATATTAAGAACACTTAGTGATTGTGAACTGTTACATTTTCGTTGGCGATCGGCAGTTGTGCTAGGGAAAGATGAGAAGTTACCGAAAGTTATCTTATCAATCCTTATCGATCTCTTGTGTACTTCATTGTTTCTGGGCTGATAAAAAGACTCAATTATTTCAAAGGCAGGCATCAAAAAAAATTCTAAGCGATCTAATTTTCAAACCTAAAACGTATGATTTTGCATTACTTAGTAGCGCATCATCTTTAGTGCTCACCTTGCTCCCCGTACTTGCAAAAATATAACCTCGCCAATTATCAGGCCAGAGATTGTAACACTGCGGAAATACAAGAAGGCGCTGCAAAGTAGCGGAATGTCTTTCACGGCGGTGTCGTCTCTCACCCTTTAAACCTTCTGAAGTTCTGAAAACCCTTCAGGATGTAAGGAGAGAGGCTCCTCTGGAAAGCCCTCACTTCAGCTAGGTAGCTATCGGCTGACGTGAGAATGCTTATCTCGTACACAACCTCACTGAGAAATAGTTCTTGGGTTTTCACTTCCTCATAAATTCTGATCCTCCATCAATAGAATAAATTGTCCCGACAGCGGTTGTGCCCACGTGACGTAAGTGAGGCCTTTTTATATTTTATAGCAATAATTTTTAAAAATCTAATCTATTTATGTACATTCCGTTGAAAGTCTGTTAAAAATCATATTGTTTGCCTACAATTTGTCCACTTTTTCTCACTAATTTCCCAAAAACATCTTTCATTCATTCACTTTTGAGTTTTGTAACACACCTTTATTTAAATAATTTTTATTTTTTCTGTGACTTTAATTTTAACCTTTCTAGCTATCAACAATTGATTGACTCTGAGAGTTACATGTTCGATCAGAGCATCATCTAAGCAGCAGTATTGAAGAAACTTGAAGAAAGAGCTAGTGATTGACAATAAATAACCAATGTAGGTACAGGGAGACTGAGACCTGCCACAGAGTAACTTGGGAGTATCTAGTCTAGGAAATGTGAATTACAATGCATCACCAATGCAGCTGAAGGGAAACGACTTGCCGTCATACACCTGTAACCAGAGAAGCTTGAAGAATCTAGTATAGAAAAAGTGAATCACAATGTATTACCATTGCAACTGTAGTAAGACTGCAACCTGCCACAATACATTCGTAACCAGAGAAACTTGAAACATCTAGCATAGAACAAGTGAATCACAATGTATGACCAATGCAGCGGCGGGGAGACTGCGACCTGTCATCATACACTTGTAACTAGACAAACTTGGTATAGAACGAGTGAATCCAAACGTAATACCAATTACCAATACAGATGTAGGTAGACTACGACTTGCCACCATATACTTGTAACCAGAGAAACTTGGAGTATCAAACAAAGTGTAAAAAAAAAGTGAATCACAATTTCTTGCCATTGTAGTAGTAGTGATTTTGCCACTTGCTACCATACGTAACCAGATAAACTTGAAGTATCCGATATAGAACAAGGGAATCACAATATATTACCAATGCTGTTACTACGCCCTGCTACCATACACTTGTAATTAGAGAAACTTGTAGCATCTGGTATAGAACAAGTGATTCACAATGTATTACTACCTAATGCAGCTGTGGGGAGACTGCGATCTGCCACCATGCACTTGTAACTAGAGAAACATGAAGTATCAGTAGTTATAATCTAGAAAACGATAATCACGGTGTATTACCAATGCAGCTGTAGGCCATGCTCCTCCGGACACTCCTTTTGAAGAAGCAGGAGCAACCGTCGCAGCAGAACACCCCGTAGTGCTTGCCGAAGCTACGGTCCCCGCACACGCGGCAGGACACGGGGTGAGGGAGACTGCGGCCTGTCACGCAACACAGTCCATGACGTACATCAGATGAGAGTAGGTAAAGGAGCAAAGAGAGTCATCTTTGCAAACTCAAGCAAAATGGTGGAATTAAGTGGACCTTTGCGCGGTCCTTTCCGTCCCGTTTTATACAAATCTTAAAATTGGATTTGAGATCAAAATATCCAACCAAACTGAAAAAATATCTTTGAAATCAAAAGGTATATCAAATATCTAGAACGAAGGTGAGCTACTTTATTTATTTTTGCTTTAAATTATAAGATATAGGCAATTAAAGATTTTAGTTTTCTTGATTTTAGAGGCAACTTGGGCAATTATTTGTGAGTAAATGAAAAACACAAAAAAAATTCATTTTACTATGGTTATTTTACAAATTTATTTATTTATTTATTTATTAATTAATACAATGAAAAATAAAATAAAAAATAAAACATTGTTCAAAATGCATTTTTTTGGTAGCATTTTTAATGTATAAACGACAATTTTTGGTTTCGTCAAAATAGGTAATTTGTATTTTAAATTTACGCCTATCAAAATGATTTTTTTTCTCATTTTTTTATTTTATATTTCATTATATTTTTGTGGTAGATATAGTGTAGATATGTTTTATTATTTTTCATATACTCCCAAATTGTTTCTAAAATCATGAAACAATAAAATCTTTAATGGCCTATCTTATAATATAAAGCAAAAATAAATAAAGTAGCTCACATCCGTACTAGATATTTGATATACCTTTTAATTACAAAAATAATTTTTCAGTTTGGTTGGGTATTTTGATTTCAAATCCTGAATTAAGATTTGTATGAAACGTGCCAAAATGAGCCGCGCATATGTTCCTCTTATCAGGCAACATTAAAAAAGAAATCAATCAGAGATTATTATTATATAAGGGGTAGGTAGTTGAGTTTACCCATTTCAGAAGGTTCCGTATTTTGAGTTCTAGTTATGTTAAAATTTGATTTTGACACATCGAAAATGATTTTTTGTTATTTAAAACTAATCGAATTAAGTCGGTTAAATCTTTTCTTGATTACACTTCCAAATTCAAAATCAAAGTGACACCGGAAGCAGTTCCGCCGGCATTCTTATAAGGTCGCCATCTTGCCCGGTAGTTGTGAAGTGACCACTGGTCTGCCACGCGCCCCGCTCCACGCCTCTCGAGGCCACGCGCCCGCCACACCGCTACACCGCGCCACGTGACGTGTGACGCGTCGTTAGGGTGACACATCCCGCCTGATTCCACTGAACGTCAGGTCGCGGTGGTGAAGATGACGGCCGATCAAAAGATTTCATTGCGGACTTTCTTCAAGGGGTGGTAAAAATAATTTATCCTAAATTTCCTCACAAAACTTGTTGAGTTTTAATTAATTTTAGATATCCAATAACAATTAATTACTCGATCATCGGACAAATTTTATAATTTTCAGAAAGGCAACACTTCTAATAATTATCCTTATTTAATGGATTAAGCACAGAAGTCTATAAATAATTATGTAATTTTTTAAAAAGCACGACAAACATATCCGGTTAACAAATAACTTTTCGGAGGCAGGCATGGTTACCGCCGCCCTGGGATCCACTTATTGGATATCCAACACCTCCGTCATAGGTCACCCGAAGTGGTTCGCTACATCTGGTGATTTAGCAGGAATGCTCGGGTTCAGGGGGTGAGTTTGTCTAAATCTTGGCGGCGGATGGGTTTACCCACTTTTTGCGTTTCGGGCCGGATCGAACTGGTCGAGGGAGACCTTTTGACCTCTTCAGCAGGACTCTCTCGTCCCGTCGCCATGCACCGCAGTGGGAGTGATGAATTCATAGGTCCGTCACTCCTGGACACATTGGCCCTCAGATTCCTACCCACCTTATACCTTATTCCTTCTCTCCTTCCTTTCCCTTAAAAGACCCCTCATACAGCGTCGCCAAAGATCACCTCAGTGCGTCCTGTGTAGAGATAATTTATAAAAATATAACCATGAATTTGTAAAGACTAATCAATATTTTTTATTCTGTTTCTTTTTACAATAATTGTGTTACGCAGGCTGAGTAGGTAGTTTCAGTTCTTTGTACTTAATCAAAAAGCTGGACACCAGAAGGCTCAAAAAGATTGGTAAATATCAGAAGTAGGTTCCCACATATTTATTTCAGAGTCATCAAATTTTGATTGAATAGAGAATACTTTAAAAATTAGCTTAGTTTTAGAATATAATCAAAAATGCATTATAATTTATGTTGTCTGTAATGATGTGGGTAACATTAATATTCCTGCATTTTCCTAGGTAACCTAATGCATAAAATAATTCACATTCAATTAACTTATGTATTATTGAAAATTGTCACTGATAGTGGGAACTAAGCTATAAGGCACGAACCAAAACTATTTTGTTTTATTTAGATACTAGCTTTTCCCCGCGGCTTCGCTCGCATGGTATAACGGGAAATTACTGTAGCGCTTGCACTTATCAATTATCTCCCCCCCCCCCCCACCCCCATCCCCTCCCGCATTCCATATTCCCTTACATTCAGTTTTCAAACATCTCGTCTACCACCTAAATTTCATAATGCTCAAAAAAAAAAATAATTGCTTATCCAATTTAGTTAATTCGTTCGGAATTTATGCGCTTACAAACATTTCGGATGTTTATTTTTATTTTAATATTTGGAAGTTCGTTAATATAATTAAAAAATACTCTATTTATCGTTCAGTCTTTATAATCGTTACGAATTATATTTTTAATATGGGAACTCTCATCTGACATTTATACCAAATTTGTCCAAAAAAAAAAAAACGAATTCTAATATTTGAATTTTCTGCAGTAGTAGCTGACCAGTAGACTGATTACCTACCAGCTTAGAGCCCAAAAATATATCAACATTGTTTCCATGAAAAAAATTTTTTTCTGACGTTAGCAAAAACTCGCTTTTGTTAGCGACAGAAAACGTATAACAAATATAATATATTAATATTTATAATTTCATAACGCCAGAGCTTACCATCATATACAACCTGTAGTCTGCGCATATAATTTAGCTTTCTATTGGTGAATGAATTTTCAAAGTCTTTTTGTTGGTTAATGCGTGAAAGCGTCATAAACGAACTCGAGCAGTTTCGCATTTATAATATTAGTATGGATTAGATATAATAATTCTGTATTTTAAATACGTATTTATTTTGTTTAATTAAATTTTAATGTTTACATTTGAATATTTCTATTTTTGAAACTGATAATTCATGATGGAATTCCATTATAATATATTATAGTAAAAACAAATATAAAACTTTTTTCCACTTTAAGTTTATTGACCGTAACCGGTTTCAGCTCGCTAGAGCTATCTTCAGACTGGGCTTCAGACCAGTCTGAAGATGGCTCTGAAGCCCAGTCTGAAGATGGCTCCAGCGAGCTGAAACTGGTTACGGTCAATAAACTTAAAGTGGAAAAAAGTTTTATATTTGTTTTTATTATAATATATTTACATTTGAAAAGTAAATTTATGAAAGCGTCTTTTATTATTTTTATGATAGACAGTGAATGATCTTGAGCAAATGTTTCATAAATTCTTTCAGTTTCGAAAATTCCACAATTTTAATATCCAGTGATTTTTTCAAGGGTCTGCGCTAGTTATAAAATACAAAACAAGCTGAAAAACGTTTTGTTGGGTCTAAATTTGAAAATAGTATTAGATCTCGCAATGTTTGGGTAAAGTATTGGCACATTGCAAGTCAATTCAAGGGAACCTGCTCTGCCTCAATACAAAGGGCTATCCCGTCAAAACCGTGGTTTCAATAACCCCCCCCCCCCCCCCATTTTTCAAATAAAGAAATTTTATCGCTTATTCGAATAAGAATTGTACGTTACTCCTTTCCTTCTCACCTTTATAAAATTCAAGTCCTTGATCCCCCAGATTAATCTATAATTGCCTCCCCTCCCCTCTATTCAACATTTCATTTCTTCTAAGTCTGAACTCGACTCCAATCTTTCTTATAATTTTGTAATTTGCCCATTGGCATAAAATTAATATATAAATTCACCTTTCCTCTTTCCGTAATTTAAAATTATGGCCTAGAACACCCTTGAAGGGTGAAAGCCAGAAGCATTTGAAAAAAAACTATATTAAATATTCATTGGTTGGAACACAACTTCGGCGTTTGAAATGTGTTTTAGCCCATTTTACAAATAAAACTACCACGTGAAAATACATTTTCATAAAGCCTCGATTATATTGAGCGAGTTTACAAGCCACTAGCCAGTAAGTTTAAAAGCGGGTGAATCGGCGAGTGAGTTTGTCATGATGACAAACTCACTCGCCGATTCTCAAACTCACTCAAGACTTGGTCGTGGCAGCTAAAATAACGACTCTCGCACGAACCAATTCAGTCGACATTTTGTAAAAAACGAATCGCAGCTAGCTCCACACGCTAGCCAGTAGCGAGAATTACGGCTCCCGCGCAAACTAATTCTGACAGTTACGAATTCAGCTGTTGGTAGGCCGCCATCTTGAGCGAGTAGCGAGTAAAGTTGACCACTTTTTCGTAGATTGTCCACAATCTGCTAATTAGCAAGTAATACGATGACACTGAGCGAGTTTACTAATAGGTAGTGAATTTCCCAGATAGTAGCTTGTAAACTCGCTCAATGTCATCGAGTCTTAAATATATGCATTTGTAATTTTTAATAAATGTTTTAATAATTATTGTGGATTCGCACTATTCACAGCCCTGCCATACTGTTAGGGACGGGGGTGGTTGTTCGCGAGTGATTTTGTTTGTAGTACACGGGTTGTGATGGAAAGAGGGTACTTACCTTCTCGACCTGTCGACACAATGGAACTAAAGGTAACTCGATAATCATTCCGTATCACTACAGTGTTGACATTACTTTCAATCATATTTCACCCCCTATACACCATTATACAGGCGAAACCAAAGTTACGTCTGAAAAAAACATTAATAAAAACAAGAAAACAAATTAAAACACCAAATACCTGCCGCCAAGGGAATTTTAAAACTTCAATGATAGTTATACTTTACAATGCACTGTGACAATTTTTTTTAGGTATTTAACTTGTGTAAAGTATTTTAGTTTATAATATTTTAATGGAAAATATTTAATTTAATGAAACGTAATTAGAGCCTTATGCAATGAATAATTATGCCATACCTCTCTGGTTTCTATTTGCCTGTTTAGGTATTGGTAAGCAGAAGTCCTATTTAAGTATTTGCCGTTAAAATATGTTCAATTACAATACTTTACACTAGATTCAATCTCAAAATCAGAAATTGGTAAATAGATTATGTTAAATCGTCTTTGCAAACTTTGACACCCAATATCTCAGAACAAGGTTAAGTGAAGTTAGAGCCCTGAACTTGCCAACCTATGTTATATGTCAACTTGAATGTAGGTTGGCAGGTACCTAATTAAGTAGAAATTGTTTAAAGTTTTGGAAACTTGCGTCAGTCTCCTTTTAATAGTTGGCGGATAATTATATTGTAAGTATGTAGGGACAGGATTGGGCGGACAGGCCCAAATTACGATAGCCTAAAATAAGGGTTGCGCCTTTATTATTTGAAAAGGATTTCGATAAATCAAATTGTTCTTATGTAGGTAAATGCACTGAATCTACAAAAAATCTCATTCACAGGTAGGAACTCGCTATCTTATAATATTATGCAGGTATATATTTTAATTAACCATACAATAGAGAGGACATTGGTTGTCAACCCCCTACCCAAGGTCCCCTCCCCCTCCCCTGTCCCGCATTCTATATATTCAGTTCCGGAACATTCAGTTTTCAAACAGCTCGCGTGCCATCTTTTGTAAATTTCATAGTGCCAGAGCTCACCAGTAGTTAAAACTAAATAACGAACACAAAAAAAAAGAATTATCCAATTTGATGCGGTCGTTCGGAAGTTATGCGCGTACATACATTTCGGCGATTCATTTTTAGAGATAGATATTAACTACAACGCCTGAAATAAAATTTCCCGTAAATATATCTACATCGTTTCCACAGCAACGATTTGTTTTGCTTTTCTTCTGACGTTAGCAATAACTCACTTTTGTTAAGGACAGAAAATGTAAAATAAATACATTTATATTTATAATTTCATAACGCCAGAACTTACCATTATATACCTATATTACTCGCATATAATGTAGCTTTCTATTGGTGAAAGAATTTTTAAAAATAAACAACCGCAGTTTCGCATTATAATAGAAGTATAGACAATACATATTGGGATTGTATTTTGAAAGGATTTGAAGATACCAAATAAAAACTACTATTACGTGTCTTTTTTCTTACATCTGTAACAACAGAATTTATTAGAAATTTCCGTTAAATGGAAACAGTGATAATATCAAAGTCAATAATAATTTTTATTACAAAGAAATAATTCATAATAAAATGACGAGATTTCCACAGTACTGACATCTAGCGATGAAAATGCAAAGTTATTTATCTCGCGGTTACTGCAGTGCTGTCGTGGACATTAACCCGGAGATGAACGAATTTGTTAGATTTCTACTTTTCCGGTATTATTGTTATAACCAGCGCAGATCAGTGAAAAATCACAGAATAGTCTGAACTCTCTACAAGTCACTTCCAATTTTGAAAATGCGAACTAATATACTAATATATTTTTTTTCCAAAATTTCTCACAAACGTGGTCACTGTACCCAGTAACCGCTATTACCTATCTCTACACTGGAATGAGATACGAATTCGAATTAAAATCTATCTACCTAATGCAGTTTTAAATTGAAATAATGTGGTATACAGTAATGAATGGTAGAAAAAGTCGGGGACGCCCGAGGAAGACATGAAACAAAAAAATTGTGCTAAAATGAGGTGTAGGTGATGAACGAAGAAATAGACGAAAAGAGAGTATATCGTGGAGGTGTCTGGTAGAAGAATTCGGAGACACCTGAGAAAAATATGGCATGACCAAAAGAAGCAAATATTTTTGAAAATAAAAATTTCTTCATTTCTTTAGATGCAAAAATATTATTTTCACTTTTCACCCAGTTTTCAGACAGATAGGACACTAGAATTGACAATTTCTAAACTTTGATCCAAATCAATAACCCCGACAATGCCGGGTACACGTCAGCTAGTAAATAATAAAAATAAAAATAAATTTGAACTTCAAAAATATTTTTAATTTTTAATATTATTCTGTTATAATATATCTTGTGATGGTTCAGTGTTGTTTGAACAAGTAGACGAGGAAATTTTTTTTTTTTAAATATTTAAATTCGATCATATTACTGACCTCTGTTGGGTGTGTTTGAAAACGAAATTGAAGGAGTCTGTAATAAAATACGGGTTAATTATCGCGTGGGAGGTGCTAGACTATCGGAGATGTAAAACGTTGGACAAATTGGAAATGATAAATTAACAATTATTTTGAACACAACGAATAGCGAGAGAGAGGCGGAGCTAAAGGCGTTTATCTGGTTGAAGGAGCGAGAGTTCTCACGAAGTCCATGGTATGGAATGCAGACCCTTATGAATTTGATCATAACTCACTTCATGATGACCAAAAATAAGAAATTGATAACTGTTGAAATTCGGGACCGAGACTCTATTGAGATTTTGAAAAAGATCGTTCAGGAAGTAGATTTTGGGTTAATTATGAACTTTTGCGTTTCAGTTATTAGGAGCGACATGGGGAAGGTTTACAATCTCTTGTGCATAAGTGTCGTTCTAAGAGATTGACAGGTAACACGATTTTGGCTCTTAGAAGAGGTCATTAAGCCGAAATCACCACTCTAGGTTACGTACAAAATAGTGGAAAAAGTAATTAGCCAAATGCATAAAATTTAACGGCCTGTCTAATTCTAAATTTATTTACAAATTCGAGTGTGATTTTTGAAGAGATCAATAAAACATTTTGACAGTTATTAGCTTTTTTCGGGAGAACGAGACGATGAGATGTGGGAGGTTACTTAGTAGAGATGCAAATAACAGGGACAGATTAGGCCATGGTGGTGATAAATGGCCATAAATGAAAATCGAAATCAATAAAAATGTGAGTTTAATACTGGGAAAAGCCTTACGGGCGTTGCTATTTGTTTAAAGAGAGAGTTTGTCAGAGTATAAGGCCTAAACACTCACAAATACGGAAAAACAAGGGAGAATACATATTGTTCGTAGAATAATGCGTAGAATAAAATTCCTTCGCGTTAGGTTATAAAATAATGATAATAATAATAGATTATTCCAAAATGTATGCAGGGGTAGTGCGATGTAATACATTTATTTTGAGTGGGAGAAAATGTCCTATGACAAGTTTGAGTCGAGCGCGTGGTCCACCCCTGTTTTATTTTGCTAGACCGAGATGGTTGGGACTGCGATTTCAAGGGTTGTGACGGGGACAAACGCAAAAGGGAGGAACGGACGGGAAGCGAGAGTAGTGGGTGGCGAGCGGGTAAATACGACTCAAAATTGCATGAACTTATTTTGATTGATGGGAGATTTTCGTTTTAAATAAGCAGTTTTTTTTGATAACGGGTGAGTGAGTGAAGATCAGTGAGTGAAGGTCAGTGAGTGAAGATCAGTCAGTGGAATTCGGCGGAAGAATACGGTTAAGTCTGGAAGTTTTGGTTCTAACCAGCTCGTAGCAACGGTTAATTAACTTCAGTGAAAACAGATAGTGGTAATTTTATTAAAAGGGAGTCCGGAGTTTATTAATATAATTTTTTTTTAATTTTGCGGAAATATGAAGAGGTACAACTAACTTAATAATAGACAAATAGCTGCAAAAAAAAAACGTAAATTCAGTGATAAGTTGTGTTTGCAATAATCGCGGTGATAAATTGTTAAACGATAGTGGATAAAATCACGTGTTCTTCTTTTCTACGTGTAATAATCAAATTAATCAACTATAAATAAATAAAATAAATAAAGAGATGACTCATTATTAGGGAGGTGAAAGGAGTAATCAAACCATAACGGAATTCACTTTACAGGAAAAATCGTATAAACTTTACGTAGATTAATTTGGGCTTTAATAATAAATATACCGCTTGACGGAAGCTATAACAAAAAATGATAACTACAGATGATCGAACAGAGTATAGATTTCAGGACATTACATAACAGGGGGGGGGGGGGGGAATGGTCGTAGGGAGGTGGAAAGGGTTTCTTTGTTTTCCCACAGGTTATAACAGGTGCAGGTCCAAAATCACAACGAGCGTGTATTCCCGCTAGGATAAAGGGTACAGTTATCAATCACTCTCGGTAAGTCGAATTACAACTCCATAATTTAAATTACAGGACATGCTGACCGCAAGAACGAAGCAGTCAATTGAACTATTGTTTACTATAAGTGTGCGTGTCGGTCAGGGGTTTTTTTTTCTCTTCACCGTTATCACTCGGGTCCAGCCACCCGAACCGTCGCCTAACAGCTGGATGCTAGGAACGGAACAGCAGCAAAAAATGGTTCTTACAAGTACCTAGGAACGCAGAGGCAATAAGACTACGATAGTACACCCAATCGAATTGATGAAATTTTGGCAGTACAACTTACCCAATTGCAGGCGTTGGCTGACAGTTTGGCGCAGACTTCGGCAGGAGGAGGGCGTGAGAACCAGATTCACGATTCTATGCATGTATAACATTATATCAACCTGTTTATCTGCGAAATTTCTACCTGTTGTATTGCGTGAATTAAATTTTCACGTTTGTGGAATGTATACGATGGTACTGAGACTATACATAAGTGAGATATGTATGTCGGAAAGGTAAGGGTTTTCCCTCATTACCATGTTACGAGGAGGGGAGGTACCAGCCACAGACTGGGCGGGTCACGCGCTATGTCGGAGGTCATTCCCTTTCGCGGGATCGTGTCGAGCGAACGGGCGCGAAAGGTTATGTACCAGGGATGCCGAATTGTATGTCATGGACACGATTCGCTGACGGAGGCGTTTGACCTTAGACATCACGGGAAGCCTGTAGGGTTGAGTGGAGGAGACCGCTAACAAGGCATCTTGCGGGAAAATTCTGTAACGTTGTTGCATTCTCTCATCTGTGTCAACCCAAAAGTAAACGTAAGGCCCACAAAGTGCGCCTTATGTCAACTATTGGAGGTGGAAAGACGAAGACGGTCGGCTTTAATGGTCTGCCTCACAGCTTCGCGCCACTTGCCCGCGGATAGAGTCATGACAAGGGACGAAATGGAAATACCCCTTTTAGAGCCAGTAACGTAGAATCTGGAGGCGTAATGAGTATTGGAGTTGACTGGGAAAGGTTTGAAAGCCTGCTGTTCTTCCTCTGGCATGAGTGAGTCCGGGTATGTCAGGGTGATCGTCCAAGAGATCCGCCAGATACCGGGGTATAGCTCAGACATGCATTGGCGGGATAGTTGTGTCCGGAGAACTGCCCACTCGGTCAACTTGGTTAGTGGAGGAGCCAATACTAGTTTGCAAAGAAATTCTCCTTCCTTTCCTTTTATCACTTCCTTAAGATTCCCTAGTTCTGCCGTAAATTGGTGCTACTAACAATGTTATGTACCTTTCTAATATTGCTACAACCTTTGAACCTATTATGCTTCGTTCACTATCTATTATTTGTCCGTCGCACCAATATGTATCAAAGTTAGCTTTATGATTGTCGCCATATCTCTTGTCTATTGTTCATTTCCATGTTTATTATTAATTAACTTTATTTATCACACTATTTAAATATAAGATTGCTATAAAATACATTACACTCAGTTTCAGATACAGATTCATTTTAGATTTCAGTTTGGAAACATTCACTTAGAGACATTTAATTCTGTTAAAACTCTAGTATATAAGAATGTATTCAATGTAATTGTAAAGACTTACAAATAAATATAACAAAAAGTGTTAAAGTGTTTTTTATTCATAGAATCCATAACAAAAAATTGGTGTCAGAAGTGCGATATGGTCTAAGTAAATACTACATGGAAACATTATTTCGATAATATTGTGGTATTCTTGACTGTAACTAAAGAGCTCTGGATTCTATGAGTAACTTATAATTATTTGTGACTGGTGACGTTGTTGCCCTTTGCTGTGCAAATAGCCGAATATCAGAAGATAATTCACCTTCAGTTTCACGTCGCGGACCTGCCTTGCTGAGTATTTTTGATAAAGTACGTTGTTGCCCTTTGCTGTGCAAATAGCCGAATATCAGAAGATAATTCACCTTCAGCTTCACGTCGCGGACCTGCCTTGCTGAGTATTTTTGATAAAGTACGTTGTTGCCCTTTGCTGTGCAAGTAGCCGAATATCAGGAAGAAACTTCACCTTCACGTCGCGGACCTGCCTTGCTGAAGATGGAGTGGTATTTCATATTGTTGTAAGTCTGATTTTTGTTTCATGAATTCTAAAGAATCTCATATAATATTTTTAAAAGTTGTAAATTTGTAGCATTCAAATCTTTTTATTATTAATTTAAATTTATCACTTTGTTAAAAATGACTGAACAAGATGTATCTCTTCAATTTTTAACCCAATTCATTAGTACATTTGATGGTAATACAAATAATCTTCACACATTCATTAAAAATTGTGATTATGCTTATAAACTAGCATCTAAAGCTCAAAAAGATATTATTTTTAAATTTATTCAAACCAAAGTTACTGGAAAAGCTGATTTAATAACATCATGTAGAAATTTGCGTAATTGGGAAGAGTATAAAAGTTTTCTTGAAGAAAATTTTGCTGATTCGAAAAGTTTTCCACAACTATTATTAGAATTGCAGACATGTAAACAAAATAGAAATGAGAGTGTTCTCAATTTTACCCAAAGAATTGAAAGGTGTTATTCAAATTTATTGAGAGCTACCAAAGCAGAAACTGTAGAAGTCACTGAATTAATAGGAAAAAATTCTATGATTAAACAAATGGCTCTTCAAGCATTTTTAATGGGCGCATTACCGCAGTATAGCATTATTTTGAGGGCTAGAAACCCAAAAACCTTTGAAGAAGCTTCAACATTTGCAATAAACGAAGAAAAAATGCTCAATTTCAAAGAACAGAGTAATTCAAACCAAAAATTCTGCTCTATTTGTAAAAAATCAGGACATATATCTATTAATTGCTTCCACAATAAAGATAAACGGGTCAACCAAGTAAAATCATTTAGTAACTTCGCTTCAAAAAATTCTCAGTGTAAAATTAATAACAGTGCAAACGCACATCGAAACATCACAATAACGTGTTTCTTTTGTCAAAAACGTGGACACTACAAAAAAGATTGTTGGAAATATAAAAATCTCTTAGAAAAGAAAGCTTCGGAAAACTTCCAAGACCCTTCGTTCCCTACCGAAACGAAGAAGGTCAATACGTTACAGGTAGAATATTAAATAACCTCGAAAATATTACAGCGTACATCAAAATTCCTATTAAAGAATGTAAAAACAAATATGTCAAACTATTATTAGACAGTGGCGTAGATATATCACTAATAAACCCCATGGTTTTAGATGGCGAAACAGAATATAACGATAAAGAAATAGTTAAAATTAGAGGAATTAACGCTGAAAAATCGACTCAAACGTTAGGATCTGTCAAATTGAACTTATTATTCAACGGTATCCCAATTTCTAATAAGATGCATTTATTGCCTCGAGCAACAAATGTTCCACTCGATGGACTTATCGGAAATGATTTCCTAAGAAAAGTAAATGCCAAAATTAATTACAGTAATAATACATTATGTATAGGTAATAGTGCTATGCCAATCCATTTTAAAACCAAAGGTTCGGATGTTAAAAACAATAATTCGGTAATTATTGTACAGGCTCGCACAGAGACCTTAGTTGAATTCAATGTTTTGAATCCTGAAATAGGAGAGGGACTCGTCCCCGAAATAGAAATTATGGAAGGAGTTTATCTTTGCAGAAGTATAACAAAGGTTAATTCAAAGTCAAAAGCAATTACGTCTATTTTAAATACGACAGAAAAAGCAGTAAAAGTTAAGAAAATGGAATTGATATTAGAAAAATTTAATGAAAAAGATAGCAAAATGTTAGAAGATGATTGCGATGATAGAACAATAAAAAGGAAAGTTAAATGCAAAAATAAAAACGCATTTCAATTCAACAAAATAACAGAAAATATTGATAATAGGTACGAACTTTTAAAAGCATCATTACGAACTGAACATTTAAATAAAGAAGAAGAACGATCACTTTTTTCAATTTGTCGAGAGTATAACGATATTTTTCACTTAGAAGGAGATATATTGAGTCAAACCAATTCAATTAGGCATGAAATAAATACTACAACACAGACTCCAATACACGCAAAAACATATAGATACCCCGAGGTACACAAAAGGGAAGTAAATGATCAAATAAAAAAAATGTTAGACCAAGGAATAATTAAAGATTCAAATTCAGCATGGTCATCTCCTTTGTGGGTAGTGCCCAAGAAGAAAGATGCAAAAGGTCAAGTAAAATATAGAGTGGTGATTGATTACCGTAAATTAAATGAGGTCACTATAGGCGATGCTTACAACTTACCCAACATCACAGAGATATTAGATCAATTAGGACACTCAAAGTACTTCACAACTTTAGATCTTGCATCAGGATTTCACCAAATCCCAATGAAACCGGAAGATTCACATAAAACAGCATTTTCCACCCCTCTAGGACATTACGAGTTTTTAAGGATGCCATTTGGATTAAAAAACGGTCCAGCAACCTTTCAAAGGGTTATGAATAACGTTTTAGCTGGTATTCAAGGATTAAGATGTTTTGCATATCTAGATGATATAGTTATTTATGCCGATACAATAGAGACTCACGAGATTAGGTTAAAAGAAGTATTCCAAAAATTAAGATTACACAATTTAAAACTACAGCCGGATAAATGTGAATTTATGCGTAATGAGGTCATGTATTTAGGTCACGTTATATCAGAAAATGGAGTTAAACCAAACCCAGATAAAATTCAAATCATAAAAAATTACCCTATTCCAAAAAATCCAAAAGATATTAAGTCATTTTTAGGACTGGCTGGATATTACAGACGTTTTATTAAAGATTTTAGCAAAAATGCTCAACCTCTCTCCCAATTATTAAAGAAGGATGTTCCATTCATTTGGAAGGAAAAACAACAAGAATCTTTTGATATACTTCGAGATCATTTAATTCGAGAACCAATACTACAGTTCCCCGATTTCAGTAAAACATTTAATGTCACCACAGATGCAAGTAATTTCGCTATCGGTGCAGTATTATCTCAAGGCGAGATTTCTAAGGATTTACCAATATCCTTTGCTTCCAGAACTCTAAATAAAGCCGAATCAAATTATTCAACAACAGAACGTGAACTTTTAGCTATAATTTACGCAGTTAAACATTTTAGACCTTATTTGTATGGTGTAAAGTTCAATATAATAACGGATCATAGACCTTTAGTTTGGTTGTTTAATACAAAAGACCCTGGCTCTCGCTTACTTCGTTGGCGTTTAAAATTGGAAGAATATCAATATAATATAATATACAAACCCGGAAAACTAAATTCTAATGCCGATGCGTTATCTAGAATTGATCATTCTCAAATATTACACTTTAGAATAAACCCAGAACCAAATTCTTACGAAGAATTTATAAAGTCTCATTATAAAGATAAAACCATTATTGACTGCAAAAATATTGTTGAAATAGACGAAAGTCTTCTAACACGGAAAGATAATTTATGTAACTTTATTTCCAACGATAAGGAAATGTCCGAAGGTTTGTCTATGGAGATAAGGAATTTAATCAATAATCACGATGACATAAAGAAAAGTAAAACGAATGTAAGAGATATATTATATTCAGAACTAAATAACATATTTAACGTTTACCATCTTATAACAATGGAACATTTTTGGGATAAACCAACATACGAAGATATTTTCTATTGTTTTCTTAAATTAAAAGATGTATTAATTTCACAAGAAAAGAAATCGCTTTCAATTCCCGAACTAGCTCGTGATAATAATTTAAATTGGAATAAAATAAAAACTCTTGTTTATTACGTCTTTGCAAACTCCGGAATCATGGTAACTATTTGTAAAAATAAAATAAGTCATCCAGATCCCAAGGATATAACTAAATTAATAGAGGAGAATCACGATTCTCCACAATCAGGACACTCAGGGTTTCACCGAACGTATAATAGAATTAAAGAGAGATATACTTGGAAAAATATGAAAAAAGACATAAGAAATTACATAAAAAAATGTGAATCATGTCAAAAAAATAAAATTTCTCGTAAAAGATTTATTCATCCAATGGAAATAACTACAACTTCCGAGAAACCTTTCGAAAGGATAGCTTTAGATATTGTAGGTCCATTACCCTTATCCGAAAATGGAAATAAATATATTCTCACGTTACAAGACGATCTAACAAAATTTTCGCAAGCATTTCCAATTCCAAATCATGAAGCAATTACTATTGCAAAGGAGTTAGTCAATAACTTCATTTGTAAATTCGGAATACCAAATCGAATACTTACAGATCAAGGAAAAGATTTCACGTCAAATATTTTAAAAGAAGTCGCGAAACTATTTAAAATTAAACAAATCCAAACAACAGCTTATCACCCTCAGTCCAACGGTGCATTGAAAAGGTCTCATGCGACCTTAGCAGATTACTTAAAACATTACATTTCAGAAAAGCAAACAGATTGGGACGAATGGATAAATTTAGCAATGTTTTCGTATAATACAACGCCTCATACCAGTACTAGGTATACGCCATACGAATTAATTTTCGGTTTAAAACCAGAACTTCCAACGTCATTAACACAAAAACCTCAATTCAAATATACATATGATAATTATGTTGACAATTTAAAGTTGAAACTAAACAAATCACAAGAAATTGCACGCGAACATGTTCAAGTCCAAAAGATAAAAGCAAAAGAGAACTTTGATAAGAACATTTCTAGTAATGAACTTTATAACGTTAACGATTTAGTCTATTTAAGAAACGAAACTACAAAAAGTAATCATTCCAAAAAATTGTCACCTAATTATCAAGGCCCCTATAGAATTGTTAAAATTAATTCAAAAGTAAACTGTATTATACAAGTAAAGAAAAAATATGTTAAAGTACACTTCAATCGTTTAAAAAAGGCCATTGTTTCAGATTGATGACATGGTTGCCTTACGGCAATGGATTCAACTGGACGCAAATATCTTCATCCGCAGGGATATACTATGAACACGTTAATATGATTAATTTTATAGAGAGTTATACATATATTGATTTAGACATATATTTTGATAATAAGTTAATATTAATTGATAAAACATATAGCAATATACAACTATTATGTAATGACGATAAAATCATGCATAAAAGTTTTTCTCCTTGCGAACCGCATTTAAATATTTTACATCAACTAATAATAGTATTAAAGCAAAAGGATAAGACGCTAAAACAATTTATAGGACAACCAAAAATAAGAGTAAAACGTGGTTGGATAGATATGGTAGGTACAGTATTTAAAACTGTATTTGGAACCTTAGATAGTGATGACGCGCTTTATTATGATGAAGCAATTGATTCTCTAAACACAGGCGATAAAGACTTATATAATATGTTAAAACAGCAAACTCAAATAGTGAAAACAACAATAACAAATTTTAATAATACAATAACTAATCTTGAAAGAAATGAAGAAATATTTAATCAAAATTTCGAAAAATTAAAATCGTTTACTACAAACATTAGCGATGTTATATTTAATTTAGAATTGAAGCAAGAAATAGAAAAACATCTTACCCTATTGAATTTAATCACAACAGAATTACAAAACGAATATACACTTATCATAAACGCATTATTGCTTTCCAAAAATAATATAATACACCCATTTATTATCACACCTCAGCAATATATTGAAGAAATAAGTAAATCCTTGCCTTATTTACCGAATTCCGTATCTTATCCTGTCCCACCAAATATAAAAAATGTTAATATTTTAATGTCAATGGTAAAAATTGATATTGCGTATGTAAATAGAAGAATCATTTTTGTTATATCAAACCCCTTGTGTAGTTATGTAAGCTATAATTTATACAAGTTAATACCCTTGCCTATGAAAAGACAAGACGATTTATATGTTTTTATTATGCCTAATGTTAAATATTTAGCTATCGCCGAGAGTAAAACAAATTATGTTACTCTTGATAATATAGATTCGTGTAAACAGACCGTTTTAGATAAAGCGATTTGTAAAACCACAAACATTTATTATAATCTACATGAAAGATCTATTTGTGAAATAGAATTACTAATTGAACCTTCTCATATGCCTCCGAATTGTGAAACCAGAATTATGAATACGATTAACGAAATTTGGCATACTACAAATAAAGGAACGAAATGGATTTTTGTGCTCCCTAGACCAACATTGGTTACAATTAAATGTAAGAATTCTGAACCAACCGATGTTAAATTACAGAATACAGGAATATTAATTATAAAGCCAAACTGCAAACTTTACACTAGTTCAACAGTGATTGTTAATGTAGAAGACCGATATTATAATATATCTAACCAAACAGCTTCAAAATCAATAATTCCTTTGTTCAATATAACTGATGATAATTGTTGCAATATAAACCAAACACAAAATGTCAAAATTAATATTCCATTAATAATACCAAAAATATTTACTCTAGATAAGGATGATTTAATTTTAGCAAGCCATAAGCTAAATAAAATGTACGATGACTTAGAAAATATCCCCGAAGACCATATTGTAATTAGAATTATAAAAAATAACTATTTTTCCTATGTATTTTTGAGTTTAATAATCATTTACATTTTATATAAACTATATAAGTGTTACATATCTAAAAAAAATCATTTTAAAGGTGATTCTCGTTTAAGATTAATAAGTTACTTGAACATTTGTAAAACAAAAGACAAAAGAGAAACAAACGTAGAAATGGAAGAAAACGTTACCGGGTCCACTGATGAATCCCTAACGCTCAGACGAAGTACAAGACTTCGAACTGATGTGAGATAATGATGGACGCCATATTATCTCATCTTAACGAGGAAGGTGTTATGTACCTTTCTAATATTGCTACAACCTTTGAACCTATTATGCTTCGTTCACTATCTATTATTTGTCCGTCGCACCAATATGTATCAAAGTTAGCTTTATGATTGTCGCCATATCTCTTGTCTATTGTTCATTTCCATGTTTATTATTAATTAACTTTATTTATCACACTATTTAAATATAAGATTGCTATAAAATACATTACACTCAGTTTCAGATACAGATTCATTTTAGATTTCAGTTTGGAAACATTCACTTAGAGACATTTAATTCTGTTAAAACTCTAGTATATAAGAATGTATTCAATGTAATTGTAAAGACTTACAAATAAATATAACAAAAAGTGTTAAAGTGTTTTTTATTCATAGAATCCATAACAACAATAACAATATTTCTAACGGTTATGCATAGGATAGGTATTTCAGATTGGGAGACGCGGGAGCAGCCTATTCGGCCATAGAGAGGCACTTCTAGGTACGTACATTTAAATTAAAGTAAATAATGAACTTGTATTGCCATTTGATTGTCCACAGGATCGACCATTACGTGAGCTAGGTTCCTTCTTCGTGATTTACTAACTGACCTTTAGACGTACAGTTAAATTTTACTAGCGCAAAATTGGACAAGAGGATGGCTTAACCAGCCTTAATAGAGTAGGTGCCAAAGGGATCACTATAGCGGGGAACGGGGACTCTACAGGGAGTATACAGTTAGGGCCATAGGCATCGGTAGTGTAGGGCAGTTAGACAGGGCGTATCCTTCATGCGTTTGAGAAAACAACAGAAAAAATTCTTCCACGCCTTTTAAAGAGTCGAAAGTTACCACGAAAAAGAGTAAATACATTAAATTCCTACTCCAAATAATCTGGAGGCTTCGAAGCAAAAATCAATCACAACGTGAAGTAAAGGGTTTATTGTAAGATTTCCCAAGACAACCTTGTTTTACTGTGTTTCGCATCACAGGGGTTGGGAAAATGAGATCAGGAAAACGGCGTAGCTGAACCTTCCGATCGGAGATCTCAACGACGAAGAGAGAAAAGGAAAGGGTGAAAAAACCTTGCAGCGGGGTGGGACCATCACAACTGTTGCCGCGAGCCAGGAGTAAAAGGTAGTACAAGTTGGAAGGATTTCGACGTGTTTTGAACGTATTGATGGATACTTTCGTGGGAATAAAACTTGCGAAAATAGAAAAAATAATGTTATTATAATTGTATAGAGCAGTTTTATGTTACGTCACTTCAAAAGCGGTTAACTTAATAAACAAAATAAAAATAAAAAAAAATAATAATAATAATCCATTACAAGACATTGATAAAATAATATGAAACGAAGAATAAACAGAAATTACAAAACGATAGCGGTACTTTTCTAGCACAGGATAAAACAAGAAATTTAAAACTGAAATATGATATACTAACGGAAGACAGCTTGTATTTAGAAATGAAGAAAAAAATGTAAACAAACCATTAGTATAATTTATTACACCAAGAGTCTAAAATACGTAGGGTAAGAAAAAAAATTGTAAACAAAATATTATTAAGGAATTTTGACCTCGGCAGACTAAGATGTAGGCCATTGCAGGCGAGGGTAGAAAAGATGCAAGCAAAAAAAAAAAAAAGGTAAACGAACCGTAAAAACGGAGATTTATGACCGGTTCTCGAGTACAACTGCTAAGTCGGATATATTCGTCGAGGAAAAAAATTTATGACGATAAGGTATAGCTTTTAGATTTTTGGTTGATAGAGGATGATAGTTACGTTGAAGCAGATCGAGCCGTTACGAAATGAACAAAAAAAATAATACGCGTATAAAGAAAAAAAAAAACAGTGATTTCAAAATTTTACAGATAGTTGGTTTTTAAACGAAATTATAGTCTTAACTGAATCGTTTGAAGAAACAGAATCTGTGGAATAAAAACATATAGAATAAACTTTAGTTACGTAAACCGTGGCGTTACTAGTGACATTAGGCGTGAAGACAATAAAATCAGATAGAGACGGGGGAGGTAGGAAAAATTTTAATCAACCTCCGACTTATCGAAATTATATAACGTACCAATATAACGTGCATTGAACTTATATAACGTGTCGTATAATCGACTTATCGGACTTATATAACGTATAAAAGGTTTTACAAAGTGAGGAGAAGAAATTGGCTCTATAATGGAAAAATTAAAATATCGATAGATTTTTAATATTCAATTATTGATACGAAAGGATTAGTGAATAGTTTGGAAAGAAAAAAAATTGCGCAGAGAATTGTTGTATTTATACATATTGATCAGATAAACCATGTTACAGACAAAGCGTATCTGAAAAATTTAAATTCAAATTTTGTGCGAGGTTAAAAGAGAAAAAAAAACGAAAAATAATTACGTACCTACTTAAAGGTTTGAATTTTAAGGTTGACAGTCGGCCTTCCTTATCAGTTAAAAAGGACATTCCATGGTGCCATCAAACCTCAGTATTTGTTAAATTTACGATAAGGTTTGTCTCGTTTTAGGGAAGACCTTCAGTTGGCGAAAGTTATTTAAACAAACAAATAAAAACGCATTCATCATTCATCTCGAATGACAAAAAGACGACAAAAAAAAAAGGTCGGCATCGGAATTTGGGACTTTTTTTCAATAGTGTGTACAGGATGGAATCCGTAATGGTTCGACCTACATTAAGGGGAGACACGTCGGGATTATGAGTGGCGAAATATTGAGATTTGTGCATCTCCGATTTTACTACTGGCAGAGTTAGAATGTATTTTTTTCAGAATGCGCTTTATGTTAATACGTTTCGGTATTGAAAGGGTACATTGTCTAAGTTGCGTACAGGGCATTTATTAATGGTGTCCGGAGCGGGCAATTTTAACGATTTCGGACAAACTCGTTTAGTAAAATACATTTATTTTATTAAAACACAAATACCTTTGTATACATCGCTGTTATTTAATACACACTTAACACGTTTTGTGAACGATGTTCACCTCATCAGGACTAAAGTATAAAAAATTAAAATTAAAATAATAATAGAGTATATATAAGAGTATATATATAATAAAATAATAGTTAAATAAAATAAAATATAGGTTAATAAAAATAAATAATGCCATCGCAAAGAAAAAAAAAAACCCTAAATGAAGGAGTTTTCTTCAAAAAAAAAATTAGAATACATCTGCGTGCCTCGGGGTCCTTAATTTAAAGTAAGTGAAAACGTATTAACAAGTTTAAATGATAAGCAACTACAGTTCAGTTTTAAAAGAGAGACGTCACCCGGTCGCCTCTTAAGATAGTCGTCCTCTATTTTATAACAGAAATCAGCCAAACACCCAAGGACGGAGTGCGGTCGCGTGGACCAACAAATGCAGTTGGTGATAACGGTGTTAACGGGCGGCTGTCAGTTTTTTTTGGGACAAGTGGAGATATATAGTAGTTCGTGAGCACAAAGAAACAGAGATTAAGACACTTGATAAGGAACCAGGACGGGGCCGAATTGGGGAAAACATATAGTAAACGAGTTCGGAAAAAAAAAAAAAAAAAAAAAAAGGAGGGGGAAGGAAAATAAGTACAGTGGATCATCGAGGGGGGGGGGGGGAGACAGTAGAAGATTTGCGTGGATTTTGAATTGTTGTTTGAGGGAGGGGAGGAGAAGAGGTCATAGAGAGGGGAAGTATAGAGGGAACAAAACATTTTGAAAAGAAGGTGAAGAAGGAAAACCTTAAAACCTATGTTTACAAATTTTTCCATCGACTAAACACGGCGTGTTTTGACGCTGGAAAAAATTTATATAGGGAGGCTGTGATGGTTCAGTGTTGTTTGAACAAGTAGACGAGGAAATTTTTTTTTTTTAAATATTTAAATTCGATCATATTACTGACCTCTGTTGGGTGTGTTTGAAAACGAAATTGAAGGAGTCTGTAATAAAATACGGGTTAATTATCGCGTGGGAGGTGCTAGACTATCGGAGATGTAAAACGTTGGACAAATTGGAAATGATAAATTAACAATTATTTTGAACACAACGAATAGCGAGAGAGAGGCGGAGCTAAAGGCGTTTATCTGGTTGAAGGAGCGAGAGTTCTCACGAAGTCCATGGTATGGAATGCAGACCCTTATGAATTTGATCATAACTCACTTCATGATGACCAAAAATAAGAAATTGATAACTGTTGAAATTCGGGACCGAGACTCTATTGAGATTTTGAAAAAGATCGTTCAGGAAGTAGATTTTGGGTTAATTATGAACTTTTGCGTTTCAGTTATTAGGAGCGACATGGGGAAGGTTTACAATCTCTTGTGCATAAGTGACGTTCTAAGAGATTGACAGGTAACACGATTTTGGCTCTTAGAAGAGGTCATTAAGCCGAAATCACCACTCTAGGTTACGTACAAAATAGTGGAAAAAGTAATTAGCCAAATGCATAAAATTTAACGGCCTGTCTAATTCTAAATTTATTTACAAATTCGAGTGTGATTTTTGAAGAGATCAATAAAACATTTTGACAGTTATTAGCTTTTTTCGGGAGAACGAGACGATGAGATGTGGGAGGTTACTTAGTAGAGATGCAAATAACAGGGACAGATTAGGCCATGGTGGTGATAAATGGCCATAAATGAAAATCGAAATCAATAAAAATGTGAGTTTAATACTGGGAAAAGCCTTACGGGCGTTGCTATTTGTTTAAAGAGAGAGTTTGTCAGAGTATAAGGCCTAAACACTCACAAATACGGAAAAACAAGGGAGAATACATATTGTTCGTAGAATAATGCGTAGAATAAAATTCCTTCGCGTTAGGTTATAAAATAATGATAATAATAATAGATTATTCCAAAATGTATGCAGGGGTAGTGCGATGTAATACATTTATTTTGAGTGGGAGAAAATGTCCTATGACAAGTTTGAGTCGAGCGCGTGGTCCACCCCTGTTTTATTTTGCTAGACCGAGATGGTTGGGACTGCGATTTCAAGGGTTGTGACGGGGACAAACGCAAAAGGGAGGAACGGACGGGAAGCGAGAGTAGTGGGTGGCGAGCGGGTAAATACGACTCAAAATTGCATGAACTTATTTTGATTGATGGGAGATTTTCGTTTTAAATAAGCAGTTTTTTTTGATAACGGGTGAGTGAGTGAAGATCAGTGAGTGAAGGTCAGTGAGTGAAGATCAGTCAGTGGAATTCGGCGGAAGAATACGGTTAAGTCTGGAAGTTTTGGTTCTAACCAGCTCGTAGCAACGGTTAATTAACTTCAGTGAAAACAGATAGTGGTAATTTTATTAAAAGGGAGTCCGGAGTTTATTAATATAATTTTTTTTTAATTTTGCGGAAATATGAAGAGGTACAACTAACTTAATAATAGACAAATAGCTGCAAAAAAAAAACGTAAATTCAGTGATAAGTTGTGTTTGCAATAATCGCGGTGATAAATTGTTAAACGATAGTGGATAAAATCACGTGTTCTTCTTTTCTACGTGTAATAATCAAATTAATCAACTATAAATAAATAAAATAAATAAAGAGATGACTCATTATTAGGGAGGTGAAAGGAGTAATCAAACCATAACGGAATTCACTTTACAGGAAAAATCGTATAAACTTTACGTAGATTAATTTGGGCTTTAATAATAAATATACCGCTTGACGGAAGCTATAACAAAAAATGATAACTACAGATGATCGAACAGAGTATAGATTTCAGGACATTACATAACAGGGGGGGGGGGGGGGAATGGTCGTAGGGAGGTGGAAAGGGTTTCTTTGTTTTCCCACAGGTTATAACAGGTGCAGGTCCAAAATCACAACGAGCGTGTATTCCCGCTAGGATAAAGGGTACAGTTATCAATCACTCTCGGTAAGTCGAATTACAACTCCATAATTTAAATTACAGGACATGCTGACCGCAAGAACGAAGCAGTCAATTGAACTATTGTTTACTATAAGTGTGCGTGTCGGTCAGGGGTTTTTTTTTCTCTTCACCGTTATCACTCGGGTCCAGCCACCCGAACCGTCGCCTAACAGCTGGATGCTAGGAACGGAACAGCAGCAAAAAATGGTTCTTACAAGTACCTAGGAACGCAGAGGCAATAAGACTACGATAGTACACCCAATCGAATTGATGAAATTTTGGCAGTACAACTTACCCAATTGCAGGCGTTGGCTGACAGTTTGGCGCAGACTTCGGCAGGAGGAGGGCGTGAGAACCAGATTCACGATTCTATGCATGTATAACATTATATCAACCTGTTTATCTGCGAAATTTCTACCTGTTGTATTGCGTGAATTAAATTTTCACGTTTGTGGAATGTATACGATGGTACTGAGACTATACATAAGTGAGATATGTATGTCGGAAAGGTAAGGGTTTTCCCTCATTACCATGTTACGAGGAGGGGAGGTACCAGCCACAGACTGGGCGGGTCACGCGCTATGTCGGAGGTCATTCCCTTTCGCGGGATCGTGTCGAGCGAACGGGCGCGAAAGGTTATGTACCAGGGATGCCGAATTGTATGTCATGGACACGATTCGCTGACGGAGGCGTTTGACCTTAGACATCACGGGAAGCCTGTAGGGTTGAGTGGAGGAGACCGCTAACAAGGCATCTTGCGGGAAAATTCTGTAACGTTGTTGCATTCTCTCATCTGTGTCAACCCAAAAGTAAACGTAAGGCCCACAAAGTGCGCCTTATGTCAACTATTGGAGGTGGAAAGACGAAGACGGTCGGCTTTAATGGTCTGCCTCACAGCTTCGCGCCACTTGCCCGCGGATAGAGTCATGACAAGGGACGAAATGGAAATACCCCTTTTAGAGCCAGTAACGTAGAATCTGGAGGCGTAATGAGTATTGGAGTTGACTGGGAAAGGTTTGAAAGCCTGCTGTTCTTCCTCTGGCATGAGTGAGTCCGGGTATGTCAGGGTGATCGTCCAAGAGATCCGCCAGATACCGGGGTATAGCTCAGACATGCATTGGCGGGATAGTTGTGTCCGGAGAACTGCCCACTCGGTCAACTTGGTTAGTGGAGGAGCCAATACTAGTTTGCAAAGAAATTCTCCTTCCTTTCCTTTTATCACTTCCTTAAGATTCCCTAGTTCTGCCGTAAATTGGTGCTACTAACAATAACAATATTTCTAACGGTTATGCATAGGATAGGTATTTCAGATTGGGAGACGCGGGAGCAGCCTATTCGGCCATAGAGAGGCACTTCTAGGTACGTACATTTAAATTAAAGTAAATAATGAACTTGTATTGCCATTTGATTGTCCACAGGATCGACCATTACGTGAGCTAGGTTCCTTCTTCGTGATTTACTAACTGACCTTTAGACGTACAGTTAAATTTTACTAGCGCAAAATTGGACAAGAGGATGGCTTAACCAGCCTTAATAGAGTAGGTGCCAAAGGGATCACTATAGCGGGGAACGGGGACTCTACAGGGAGTATACAGTTAGGGCCATAGGCATCGGTAGTGTAGGGCAGTTAGACAGGGCGTATCCTTCATGCGTTTGAGAAAACAACAGAAAAAATTCTTCCACGCCTTTTAAAGAGTCGAAAGTTACCACGAAAAAGAGTAAATACATTAAATTCCTACTCCAAATAATCTGGAGGCTTCGAAGCAAAAATCAATCACAACGTGAAGTAAAGGGTTTATTGTAAGATTTCCCAAGACAACCTTGTTTTACTGTGTTTCGCATCACAGGGGTTGGGAAAATGAGATCAGGAAAACGGCGTAGCTGAACCTTCCGATCGGAGATCTCAACGACGAAGAGAGAAAAGGAAAGGGTGAAAAAACCTTGCAGCGGGGTGGGACCATCACAATCTCTAATTCGTCCCCCGGAGTAACTCCCGATAAAACTGTTATTATTTACAACAACGCGACAATGGCACCTCCACTTATAAATAATTCACCCCGCCATCCACCCCGAGGTGCCCATCACACCCCTACACCTCCCAGCTAAATAACGCCTCCCCCACTTAAAACTCGCCACCCCAGGGTGACAGGTGACGGGTGACAGGTGACAAGTGACTGAATAAAGATGAAAGGTGAAAGGTTCTCGTGATAATAATGTGTCTTGTGTCACGACACTGTGACAGCCTTTGTCGCACTTAACCTGTTTGATGCCACAAGTGATAGGAAACTACCTAAAAATAATAATAATCTTATAATATTTTGTACCTAATGATTGAAATAACTAGATTATGTCATAGCTAGAAATAGATAATAATCAATCATGTTTGGTCGAATATCAACATAGCAAAATTCAAAATTATAAAAAATATAGAAAAATTGTTTCTACACTAAATTCTAATTGCTAAACGAATACAGGTTTTAACATCACATAGGATTTTAACTAGTGATTTCTGAGCATATTTTGAGTACAAAAAGTATGTGTCATTTTGCTGTCCGATAATATTTTTCCTATTAAAAACCAAACATAAATTTTTCAATAACACGTTACCGCTGATCACACTTCTACACATAGCAACGGGATCATGTAATACTCGCGATGTTTCGTGTGTTACCTGGCTGCTGAAACGAGACGGAGTGTTTATCACGTTACCCGCTAGTCTTTTCCCGATTATTCAGATGCGACGTGTAATGGAAAAATATTTTTATTGTTTTTAACTGAAAAAATGACATCTACATTTCTACTCCAAATATGCTCAAGATTTGTTGGTTAAAATCGTTAGAAAAATACTCTTGGTGAAAAACTTTAATTTAGAATCGAAACGTTGCCTGAAATGTCTTTAGCCGTATTTGTTGACCATATCTTAATAGCCTGGAACTTCTCCACCTTCCACTTTCCCTCCCCACTTTTTTTAGCCTAACAACATACCTTAATTGGGGATGCCATTGACTCATTCAAAAAAATAAAAAAGGGGCGTCATATTAGGGTGCCAATGGATAAACAAAAATAAACAATTTTAAATGAAAAATATGTATAGGGCGTCCGGGGTTAAAGTGCACTAACTTCGAAAGGCGATTTCTACATGATGGCAGAGGTGAAAAAGATAAATGGGTTGTTCTTTTTTTTTTTTTTAAATGCACAGCAAAAAAAATATTAAAAAAATACAAAAGAATTTCATAGTGTGGTAGTTGCATTAGATGGGTATCTATAGTTATTGGTATTGTTGTTGAGACCGCCTGTGTGATTTTAAAGAGTGTGGTGCAGAGTTAAAAATGTCAAATTGTGTGTAGTGTGTGTTGAAAGTGTTAGACGCACGATAGATGAAGGAATTCTGCTTAGACTATAATATGTCTAACCGGTTTCCTTCATGCAGATGTCTGTGCGCCGCGCCCATGGGCCAAGAAGAACTTCATGCTTGTATGCATCAGTGCATGAGGCAATTATATATAAAAGATAAAAGCAAGAATGAAGCTAGTCAAGGCAGAGTTATGCAGGTACCTAGATATAATGTTCAAACTGGCGTCCTAGATGTTTAATCTAAAAAGTTGGTTGTATTCAAGATGGAATCCTTCTTAACGCAGTCAGGTCCTGTTCCCATCGGCGCACAGTGGACAAGGTAGAACTTCATGCTTGAATGCATGAGACGATAATATATAAAAGAGAATAATAATAACTAGTGGTCGCCCAATGGTCGAAATTCGACCATAATTGTAATGTTTTTTTATATTTGACATTCAGTAAGACCTTAGACAAATAATATTAAAGACAAACAATATTAATCTATTCTCAATTTGACCATAGACTTTAACAATAAACAATAGAGTAAAGACGCGAGTGTGTGTGTCAAATACATGGTAGTGTGTGTAATGTTTTTGTTATTGATTTAATCTATTTTTATGCATGATTTTAAAAAAATATTAGCATTCTGCACTCCTCCTCTATATAAACTATAAGTGTGCGAAATTTCATACTCCTCCGTCCGCGCAATTTTCGTAAAAAGGGGTACAAAATTTTGGCTTCACGTATTAATACATTGATGATGATGATGATGATAATATCTTTATTTAATGAAATTGACAATATTTATAACTAAGAAAGTACATGTTTAGTGTAGTTTGTAGTATTTCAATAACTTTTTTTACAAGTTTAGTGTAGTTTACAATATTTCAATATAATTTTTGTTATTGTTTTTGGGGTGTTATGCCGTGTTTCGCTACCTCCTTCTTTAGCCAACGTTTCGGACAGCGTTACAGTGTCCATCATCAGGGCAGATGACGTCATCTGCCCTGATGATGGACACTGTAACGCTGTCCGAGACGTTGGCTAAAGAAGGAGGTAGCGAAACACGGCATAACACCCCAAAAACAATAACAAAAATACTTTTTGGCCGTGAAAACCTAAAAACATACCTTTCAATGTAATTGTTTAAAATGGTTTATAGATAAACATTCGTTCAAATAGTTAACGAATATATAATAATATACACATATAAAATTGATAAACATATTAACAGTAGTTTAAAAGTATATTTAAGAATAGAAATTTCTAGTTATAAGCTGAGGTTTCTCATAACCTGCCTCACTGGGCTAGCCTGTGTTGAGGCAGTTATTTTTAAATCAATTCAAAATGCCTATGATCATACCTACACTTGGTAGATTGTTAACATCAACAATGCTTTCAAATAATAACAATCAATACGTTGGTACCTATTAGTAGTTTCGGATTTGGGTGAGTGCACCAGTAAAGGCCCTATCATTACTTTTAATCCAAATTTTTATGTTAACTTTGAATTTTTTTTGTGAGTCACATTTTTTTATTGAATCTGGAAGAATGTTATAAAGTTTTGTTGCGAGGTATTTGAAATTTCGTTGCCCAAAAGTAGTATGCATTATGGGAATTTGAAGTAAGTCTTTGTTATTGTTTCTAGTATTAAGTCGAGTATTTAATCTTTTTTCATAGTATTTATGAATATTTGTATATAGATGGGTGAGAATTGTTTTTGCATATATTTGCCGAACATCAAACACATTAATAATATTAAAGATTACGTTCGAGTCTGTAATAAGAGGTAGCCTAAGGATTAATTTTATAATAGTTTTCTGTGCCTTTATGATTGGGTCTAGTGCAGATGCAGTACCACCTCCCCATGCTATGATACCATACTCAATAATCGATTGACAGACTGCAAAATAAATCATTTTCAAGTGTTGTAAGTCGAGAAAGTTTCGTATCGTTCTGAAAAAGTGCATGGTTTTTTCTTATTTTTTTGCAATTATTTGAGTTTGAAGATTCCATCTGAGATATGGATCAATGGTGAGGCCGAGGTACTTCACCTGTGTAGCGTGCTCAATGTAAAGACACTGACAACATTCATCGGAATTTAAACATGTGTGTATTCTAATAGAGGCATCATCATGAGGTTGACCTGTAATATTTATGCTAGATGTTATATTAGTTTTGTCAGTGTTTAGTGTGAGCGTATTTGTGTCCAACCATTTTTCTACGATGCCTATACCCGTTTCAGCTTTATTGTAGACATCAAGCCAAGGATGAACCAAGACTCGCGTGTCAAGATAGAGTTATGATGCAGGCACCTAGATATAATATTCAAAACAACGCTCTTGATTGTTTAATCTTCAGAGTTTGCAACATTCAAGATGGCGTCCTTCTTGGCGCGTAGACAGGTCCTGTTCTCATCGGCGCATACGTCATACCCCCCATGGGATTTGTAAAACTTTACGGCGATTTTGTTGTCCACAAGACAGTGCCAGTCTATCCGCGAACACTCGTTGTCACGAGCCATCTGAAAATGTTCACACTTTATTTACCAGTCAAACTCAGCCTTCCAATTTTAGGAATAGAATTTGTAACAATGTATTATTTGCAATCTTTTTTCAAATAATATATAAATCTCCCGTGCAACACCGGGAAATGTTATCACTTCCACGAAACAAACTTCATCTCACTTTCCACGATCAAAGACGCATGCTTTAACGTACGACCGGTGACCGTTTTCAGGTTATCGGGTATTTCATAAGTATCGAGAATGACCGTTTTCATTGATAACGTGTAAAAATAATTATTTCGAAGAACAGCCATAGGTATACAGTACAGTAACGAAATGGTGACCCACTGTTCAATAATGCATTTTGAATCAAACGTGATTTTAGATTTTCTCGTGACTATTTTTTGGGTTGTCATGCCGCGTTGCGTCTCCTCCTTCAATAATCAACATTTCGGACAGCGTTACATTGTCCATCATCTTAGCAGATGTATAGATTGTAGTGAAGTGTATATTTAAATGTATGTAAAAGTGAAAGCATGTTGCAAGCGTATATCTTCTAATGTGGTTTTCTGAGGTAAGATGTGGTGTAGCCGTCAAATACCGCAGATCATATCAATTACCCGTCGTCCCTATTAATAATTATGATTTTTTAATGAATATCAAATGTCTCCTTAAAGAGTTGAGATCGATGCGTTTTGGGCCTTCCCGGCTCTTACGTACAGATCCAAGGTAATGGCCAGTTTCAATCATGTGCTCGGCAATTGCAGATTTCGCACTCGCGAAAATCGTCTGAGATGGCCATGGCCCTGGTGATGAACATTATAATGCTGTACAAAATGTTGACTACAGATGGTGGATACGCAACACAGCATAATAACCCAAAAATTAATCACGATACCTACCATTTAAAATTAGATTAAATTGCTTACTTGGCAAAATCCCTTCCAAAGCCGATGACCAATTTTTTCTCCTCTCAGATTGGATTTCACATAAAAGTCCTCCACGTACATGGCGTTCCCACACCAGCTCGAGTAGGCGAAGTTTCCCAAGATATAACCAACCAACTTGTTTGTTTTAGTGCACTCTGCGACCATACAAACAAACCTCGGAGGGCTGACGTCAAAACCATCTCGTTCCAGTACTGAAATTTATAACACATTTATTAAAATATATAATATTTCTTCCAAGTATTCTTTGCGTACGTAGGTACGAATGCAAAATGTACTATAACTAGAAATAATGATAACAATTCACCAGATATCGATTAAAATCTGTTAAAATTTAAGCTTTGACCAGACAATCCTTACAACCCACGTGAGCAGTTCCCAACTAGAAAATAAATAATTAAACAGTCAAAAGGGCAAAACAAAGCATACGAAAAAAATAGTGGCTATATAATGTACATCGGCTAAGTATTTCAACGACGCTTCTAGTTATAAAAAACTTCAATAAAAGAGATTGAATCAAGATAATAAAATATAATTTCAAATTCAGTAAGAAACCCAAGACACGAGTATAAGAAATTCGAGAGATTTGGAGAGAACATAAAAATATCATCAAAAACAAATTATATTATGGGTTTTAAACAAGGTTCGAAGAAAACGCTTTATACGCATTATCTACGAGTCTTGTGTTTTAAATGGAAGAATAGTGTAAACTGTAATTATTTTCCTTGACGCGACGCACTGTGTACCGTCCAACACAAAGTAAACGGAAGTAAATCATTTTGGAATTCTTGAACGATGACGTCATGGGGGAATTACCAGGTAGTCAACGTGACAAATACATTGTTAATTGGGTTGATCAATGAACGGGTTGACTAGTACCAGAGCCCCAAAGTCAGATAAATTAGTTAATCAATCGATCAGTTGCTTTTATACGACATTCGAGTAGGTATATCAAAATCGCAAGATAATTTAATTTTTTAATAATAATCAATTTTTTATTCAAATCAGTTTCAGTATTTTCCCGCACGAACCTGCATCTAGCTTATTCGGTTACATTACAGGTATCATATACAAGATTTCTAGGCAGGAAGTTCATTACATGGAGGAAATTGCCCAGTTTGCCGAAGAAAGAAAGGCTTCAAGAAATGTGTAAATATTGTAAGTATTGTGAACTCGAAAAGCTCAGTAAAGACAGATAAAAGCAGAGGTGGGCTGATTTAATCTCAAAATTTATATTTTTCTGATAATTTTTAAATAGATAAATTATTTTTGTAAGACGTTTGTACAAAAGTTGATATAGAAAGAAATACGTAGTAGAAAATCAATAAATAAATTTTAAAAATTAAAAAAAAAGTTTTTAAAAAATTCAATCAAAATATTTATCACTTTTTTCAAATAAGGGTTAAATACACTCCGATGGTGGGTTAAAAATCAAACAGAATTAATAGTCTTGGGTCTGCGTGGTTGAAATTTAAGAACCCGGCTTCGAGTGCATGTCTGACGCCGCGCCTTACGCCACGCCGTATTTTTTTTTTTTTTTTACAGTTAATACCGCACAAGAGTCCCAACTGCTCCCGTCTGGAGCCAGTGAGACTATGGCATCCCCAATTGGGGTATGTTGTGAGGCTGAAGGTAGTGGGGAGGGGAAGGAGATAGGGAAGAGGAAGGTGGGGAAGTACCTGGCTATTCAGATCTGGTCACTAAATACGGCTAAAGCCATTTCAAGCAACGTTTCAATTCTGAATGGTGGTCTTACACCAGGGCGATACTGATAGTATCTTCCACTCTGGAACGTGCCGCAAATATACTACATATTATTTTTAAATGAATAAATTGTGAAATAACACAAATTAATCAAATAAAATTTATTTGCGCACGCCGGGTTCGAACCCGCGACCTTCGGATTGTGAGTCGAGAGTCTTGCCTCGGGACCACGGAGGCCGTCAACATCTGTGTGAACATCCGTATGAACATCTGTGTGCGTGAAATTTCAAATAAATATACCGTTGTAGTTCGGATTCGAATTCAAGAATTCGTCAAAGGATGCGCCACTTCCGTTAGCAAGTCGCATGAGAATGTGCCCTCCCTAGGTATAAGTAGAAGATTTTGTAAATTTGAGTATCACTCCCGATATGGAAAGATTGACGGTAATACTTTGCTGTATCATGCGGCTAAATATTATTATGTTACATATGACTTTACGTCATTGCCTGTCCCGCTTACTTTGTCCCGGTGACTAGCTATCACTGGATAGGTGGATCCGAGGAACGGGCCATCCGCCCGCAGGGCCTAGCAACAAAAACCTGCGGAGCGGGTTTTAATCTGCTAGTACTTGATTAATGTGTTAGAGTTTTATCCGCCTAGCTTGAATGAAACGAAACACTGTGCGACGTTTTGAAAAGCTTGAGGACCGTCATTTCAAATGCCTTTCTTTTATAAAAATTAAATTAGATACCTAAGTGTAATTTTTTGCTAATTTAGATGAAAAGAAAATATTGGCAGAATATTCATAATATTTTTGAACATAAATCAAACACATAAAACACAAATTAATAACAAATATAATAGTTTATCGGCAAAATTTCGAAAAGTAACGGACGCGGCGTAAAAAATAAATAAGTACCTACCATATAAAATTTTCAGAATAAAGGGCGAGTAACAACCTGACAGCTTGACAACCATTATTTATGATGACAACATTATGATTTTACATGTTGGCAACGCTGAAGCTGTCAAATCAAAATTTTCCTTGAAATCGTGAATCGTGAATTCAAAATTGAAAGATGGGAAGATGCAAAATGCTTGATTTGGTTTAAGTTTTCAAACATTACCTTAATTTATGTTTATAGTCTTATTATTATTGGTTCAATGAATGTCTGTGCAATACTTACTTTCTGCTGTCAGCTTAGATCCATTCGGATAACCTTCAAACGTCGCAAGTTCCTAAACAAAAGTTTCCGGTTAATACGAAGTTATGTCATGTTTGGGTTAAGAATAACACAGAATCTAAAAATATCGCTTACCACAATCATATCCATCACGGTGGGCATATCTTCCCGCTTCGCATCGCGCACAATTATGGTGCCCGACATTTTAAATGTTAAAATGATTTTAGAAAACTGTTTGCACTTCTCACTCTCACAATAATGTATCAATGGCTGTGATCCTGTAGAATGTTTATGTGTTATGTATTTAAGAGTGATTTACTGACTGAGATTAAGGTTATTAGTATGTTTTCAGATATGAGGTCTGTTCACATGAGTACCCCAACTGACTGTTTTATCAGTGAAGTGTGTTTGGTATTCTAACCAAAAAAAAATAATCTCAAAATAGTATTTGGTGTAGGAAATAAATTTATTTTTTAAATTCCTGCGCCAAAGTATCACAGACGTTTGCTTTCAAAACCACTACAATGTTTTTTCATTGTTTTATCAAATGCTTCTGGTTAATTTTTTTTAATAAAATTAGTTGAAGTTTTCTTTATTTAAAATATGCTTTGATGGATATATTTATTATTGGAAAATTCTTGAAATCGAAGGGATAAGTGATGATGTTTCACGATAAACTGTTTTTCTGTGGAAACATGTACCTATATTGATTTTTTATGCATTGAAAGGACAAAAAATAACCAAATTTAGCATAAATATTATGTACATACGTACACCAAGGTCGGAACGTTTTCTTTGTGGAAATAAGTCATTCAGTTTGCTCAATCTCTATACTTCCAGGCTCAAAACAAACCGAAATTTAAAAAAATCTTCCTGTTTCCACAGTAACTATCCTCAATCAAGTTAAGGGGAACTGAACGCAGACCGTTTCATACTAGCGATGTGTAGCTTCAGCTGGAGTGGGCTCTTGAACTCGGGTTCTTCGCAGGAAGCGGATCCTACTCCTCCTTTTTCAAATCGACTACTCCCAGAGAACCTGGTCCGGTACTCGCACTCAAACCCGGAACTCGGCGATCCGAGTCACTCGCAAGTCCCGGGTTCGAGTTCTTTTGCGGGTTCTGGCTCCGAGTTCCGGCTCCGGTCAAACCCGTGCTTCTCGGTCTGGGCCACACCCGAGTCGGGAGCAGGGCCTGAGAAAGCTTATTACACAACCTTTCAAAAACAGTTTTTAGTATTTGGCTATGTTCAGAAATATTTAATTTATTGAGCTTTAATTGCGAAGCGGAAATAACACAAAATTTTTATAAATCTGACAGTTCGTTTAAGACAAAAAACTTGCACAAAGGCGATACAACGGAGTGGTTAATAACTTGTGTTCTGAAGAGCCAACTTACAATGTTAATTATTTTAAATATAAGATATGCCAAAATCATTAAAACCAGAGCCAATTCAGTACTTTCATGAATATATCCGTAAACTGGTACTTGAAAATATAAAAAACTGCAGAGATATTCAGGGCAACAAAACTGTGGTAATATTGTTTACTTTTTACATTAGCTCCACAAAGGAGGCCCTGAGGAAAATAATTTCCCTTGGGGCCTATGTCATCTTAGGAGGCGCACTGTGGAAGGTCTTTTTTAGGAAAGGAAGGCAAGGAAGTTCTGGAAGGAAAAAGGTATGAGGGATGGCTAGGAATCCAGGGGACAGTATGTCCAGGAGTTGTGGATGTAAGAATAAAGGATTCTCCATCTGCGGTGCAAGGCGATGGATCCAGGCAGGCACATCTGCCGCAAAGAACTAGAGAAACCTTACCCCCGTGAACCCGGGCACCCCTTTTAAGTTACCAAACGTAACAAACCGCTTGGTGTGACCTATGGTAGAGGTGTTGGTTATCCAATAAATGGTTCCCGGGGAAGCAGTACCTACACTCTTACCAAATTATATAATTATGGAACCTTTATGTTGATAATCATGTATCACAGACTTTTAACGACAAACATTTGCAATGCTGGTCGTTTGACTTGGTGTACATCGTGACTTTGTTAAACTTTATGGATCACTTGTGCAATATCTGCGTAAAGCATAGGCTACGCATTCAATATCTATCACAATCAATATCACGATCCATATTGATAGATTGTGATCCATCAATATGGATCAGAGATCCTAGAAGTTCCATATTTATTGCGATCTTGCAATCGACCACCACAACACGGGCATGTGCCTAGCATGGTGGTCGATAATTCCTAAAATTCATGTAAAAAACAATTCAATGAATAAAGAAAACTTTAAAAAAAATATATTTATCGAATATGTTGATATTTATTTTATTAACCCCCGACGCAAGGAGCGGTGTTATAAGTTTGACGTGTCTGTGTGTCTGTCTGTCTGTCTGTGGCATCGTAGCTCCTAAACTAATGGACCGATTATGATGTAGTTTTTTTTGTTTGAAAGCTGACGTAATAGAGATTGTTCTTAGCTATATTTCATGAAAATCTGTTCAGGCGTTTCAAGGTCATCAGCTCTTTTTGTGTCGGGGGTTTCTTAAAATTTTGTAAATTTTACTTATTGAACTATTGGCTAGCGGATCGCAATATGGATCACAGATGATCATAGATTCCTGAATTCTGTATCGAGAACCCATGGATCTTGTAATCTAGACGTCTTTGATCCATATTGATCCGCCAATAGTCAGTACTACTAGTCGTCGCCTTAGTTTTTAATTGTCCAAACGACCATTTCAGTTTTTGTTCAATCTCCAATTTTAAATTAAAAATAAAATATTAAAAAAATTATAGTTAATCACTTAACTAAGAATTATTTAAACTAATGAGACCTTTATCTTTACGGAAACAGCTTTATCTTAAGGGTCTACTATTCGTATTTCGACCGACTTCTTACATATCTCCCTTAAACATTTGAAGTTTTTAAGCTCTTAAAAAAATATATGTTATTTTTGAAGATAATATCTAGATACGTTCCACGCCGAAACGCAAATTATATGAAATTCCCTCGATAGAAAAAAATCGCAAAGTATGCTCCGAAAATTATTTTAAACAAGTCTATTTCTTTTATTTTACAAGTTATATTTGTGAAAAAATTCACAATGTTTCTTTAAATGATACTTAAGATACGTTCCACGAGATTTTTGCTCTATTTTAAACGAGTCATGTTTTATTAAGCTTTTTCGCAATTTTCGCTGCTATTCTACGAGTAAACATATTAGCGCGCTCTGTCCAACACTCGTAATTACACATCTCTCCATCTTCTTCTTTTTCAGCGCTGTGCGTTTCAAGAGTGCGGCCTTAAACACATAGGTGTTTAAGGCCGAAAGCGTAACGATAGCGTAATGTTTCATTGCAATAATGAAAGAAAACCTTCTCCTCCTGTAAAATTTTCTAATGGTCATTTGGACAATTAAGAACTAAGGCGAAGTAGTGTTAGCCTGCACATTCAATAAATATCATGATATTTGGGAAATATTGACAGATCACAATAAATATTTAACATGTAGGGTTCACCTAAGGGGATAGCCGTCTATGGATCACAGCGAAAGCAGTATAAATCAGGTTAAAATCATTTTAAATAAATGTTTTGTGTGATCAATTAACTGATCAATAATTTAAAGATAATTTTGTGTTGCTTAGCAATTTTCCTTATTATGTAACTTCACTGATAAGAGTTATTGAGATAAACTTGTCTGGAGCACCTCCTTCTTATCTGAATAGTATGCTTAATTTTAACAGAAGACGTAGAATATATACATGTGATTTTAATCAAAATACTTTAATATATCTAATTATCTTTATTGTTTCATTATTGATCCATTACAGTTGTATTTCTGGGCATTTGAACACACATTTTACCCAATATCTTACATTAGTATTCGCAATATAATTCTTAATCTAAAGTAACATTTATGCATTATTTAAAGTGACGTAATGAAGCTATACTAAGATAATTTCTAATAATAATAGTACTTTGTACACACCTTAACAACAACTGAACAAAATATGGAAATATAAACAATATCAGTCATTCGTTAATATTTAAAGTGAAAACATTTTTATCATAGCCTCAAAATATTATTAATTCTATACAATATTGAACAATGAACAAACATTTACATAAAAGTAAAATTTGCTATTTAATTTGATCTTTTTCCCAAGTAATTTTGTAAATGCGAAAGTGCGTTTGTTTGTTTTTCCTTCTTTCACGCCGCAACGGAGCGACTAATCGATGTGATTTTTTGCATGTGGATAGTTGAAAGAATGGGAAGTGATATAGACTTCGTTTCAGGCCAAAAAAGAATTTCATCCCCGTGGAGAAATTCTTTTATGCAGTAATTTCTGCCTAATACTATGCGAGCATAGCAAAGGGTAAAAGTTAGTAGGAAACGATGTGATTTTTTCACAAGAACAGCACTGTACAATTATTATAATAATTAAATTATTATTATTTAATATGCAACCATATTTCGACAACAGGATTTTTTTTACAGTTATTTATAATAAATATTCAAATTAATAATGTGATTTAATTAAAATTTCTAACAATATTGCACTCTAATTTTAGTACTTGCACAAAGAACTTGTAACAATTTGTTTTACATCTAATATGTTTGTATTTACAATTTCTTTCCCAGAATACTCATTCTTTGTGGAAAAGTCTTTTGAGGCAAATTAATCTATTACTGCTTCATAATTAAGGAACAAATTCTGTTTGTAGAAGCAAAATAACATCTTATGGAATAAAAATGCACAGCCCAGCTGAATAATGTATTATCGTGTATAATTATAATATTTGCATTACGGGCAAATACACCTACATTATGTCAGGTTATCTTTATTTACAAACACAATATCCAGTAAATTCTTGCTTCTGTTAATCAAAACTTTAAAAATGAACAATTTAATTGCATTACCTAATTTAATTATTTTTAAACATCGTAGCGTTAATGTAGTAGATATTTGCATATATTGTAGAAATAATATAATTGTGTTTTGTGCGCAACGGAGTAAGGATTTGACATTGTCTTCTCTGAGAGTACTTTTGTAACCTCTCTTTCTGATATTCGCAAGGTTTATGAGAGAGGTAGACTTTACAGTGGAGTTATCAACTAACAATTTCATTGCAAAACCATTAGAGAACATTGCGAATTCACTAAATAAAAAGCTGCAAGATGAGGGTTTTTTAATAAATAAACATTTTATGATGACGCCATGAGCTTGGCAGCTTGAATTACATTGTGCTGATGGTGATAACCACTCATTTCTCCCACTCCTGAACTGATGGATGCAATATTTGACCCGAGGGCTCCAAAACCATGCTGCAACGGAGGACTGAAGTGATACTGCGAGTTGCTCACTCCATTGCCTCCGTGGTAATGATGCAAGGAAGGATTCCCTCCATAGCCCTGACTCTCGTATCCCGTGGCAGAACTTGGCTCACTCTTAATCGGCGGAGAGTTGAACATGGATGGGGAATTGGACAGGTAGTTTTGAGTGTGCGCGGAAGAAGTCAAAGAAGGATGAGAGGATTGCAAGGAATGGTGGTGGGAGTGAGAGGACTGGGAACTAGAGAGCAAAGGGGTCTGGCCGAGGTAGGGACGCTGATTGGAAGAAGAAGACGAGGAAGATGGTATCTTGGCCTGAGACTCGGTGGAGTGGTGCGACTGTGTGTGCGTGTGCGACCCGGAGTTGGATGTGAGAGGAACAGCAGTTTGGCTGATGGGCTGCTTGGAATCTGGAAAGTAAACAAAATGATTATATTAAGTGTGTTGACATTTCACATTAAAAACACTTGAGTAATTCTTCTTTACCGCTACTTTGAATTGAAAAAAAGAGTTTATCGCTGTTGATTTATCTTATCTTTTATTTATTTATTTTTTTTTCATATTAACTCCACGCAGGAGGCCCTGAGAAAAATAATTTCCCTCAGGGCTTATGTCATCTTTCAAGGTGATGTGTGGAGGGTCTTTTTGAAGAGAGGAAGGAGTGAACATGGTCTTGAAGAGACCCATGTTGTAGAAGGGAGGAAACACAGAGGCTGGCAAATTTTTCCACAGCCGAGCTGTTGAACTCGGGCTGTTGTAGAAATGACTCGTTCTCATATGACTAATGTCAACCGTGTACAAATGTTGTGCGCGTGTTTCCTGACTATGCACCGTTGCCGACTGGATTAATGACGCTAGTTCGTTCGTAGTTAAGTAAAACAAACAACAAGTGAATTAAAAAATAAAGTAAATTTTAAAAAAATTGGTTTCTGTAAAGTCGGTTTAAGGACGATAATTTTACATGATAACGTTATATAATAATGATGGAGTGGAAGAAAGATAGATGCCTCACAAGCCGAACGCTTGTTCCGCGCTCTCAATGTGACAATGAGTCATGCTTTTTCATGAGCGCAGCCGGCGTTTATCGATTTATAAGACGTTATCACGTCAAAAACAAAAGGAAGTACAAATGTGGATGATTACAAATAAAACGAGAGAAAAAAAATGAGACTGAACAAAACATGTCAAGAAAATTTCATTTTTAAATTGAATTCATCTTTTCAAGCTATTTATAATAACAAGTACATCATCGGACCATTGAAAATAGTCAGCTGCCTTTTTGCTTATGACGGCAGAATAGTTATCAGTACTTTAGAGGTCATGGGGATAATCAAAGACTAGAATGTCTTATTTAGGGTTGTCTTCGTTTTCTCTTTTCCCTGCACTCGTAAGCGCACACCACTGCCCCTACACGGTGTGACTCCCTGTTAAATGGTTGGGGCCGTGGCTCATTGTAGTGTATGCGAATTTGTATGTAGTTTTAATATCTCTCAACAGATGTTGTTAGAATAGATAATTATATGTAGTTTTAAGACGACTCAACAGAGGCAGTAGTAATGTCGCCCGTTTGGGTCTAAAACCCAAACGTTTACAAAGAAATCCTACAGGCGGGCACGTTGCTCTGTTGCACTGTTAGATTAACACAAAGCATCCTTTAGGATTCGTAATCTCGACAAATCAAAGTAATATTGAAAATTTCCAATCATCAGAATTGTATTGCAAATCAGAGGAATTACCAGTACGCCACGGTCAGTGAGTGAGATTAACATTAACGGTGAACTACTAAACCATGTCACTCTGTAAGTTAGTTGGTTGGTTATACCTTCTGCCCCTGGAGAGGCGGGTTCCTCCTTCTTGCCGTCCTCCCCACCGCCGGCCTTCTTGGGTTTGCGCTTCCTGGTCTGGATGCCATCCTTGCGCATGGCGAGGGGTCGGTTGACGCCGTGCAGCTTGAAGTAGAGGCCACACGCATTGCATACGGGCTCCCCCTCATTGTTGCGACGCCACAGGGTAGTGGTCCGCGTGCCGCAGTTTGTGCAGCACAGACCAAGACGCCGGGTCGCCGTCTGAAATTACATTAACATACAGAAATCATCAGTATATTAATACGTGAAGCAAAAACTTTGTACCCCTTTTTACGAAAATTGCCCGGACGGAGGAGTATGAAATTTCGCACACTTATAGTTTATATAGAGAAGGAGTGCAGAATGCTAAAATTTTTTTAAAATTATGTTTTAAAAATACATTAAATCAAAAAAAAAAAAACGTCACTTAATAATGGTCGAATTTCGACCATTGGGCGACCACTAATAATAATAATAATAATTGGATAATTTGTAGAGCGCCGTTTTTGTGAAAAATCACCTCAAGGGCGCTGTACAGCTTATTATTAATTCCTAGGTTCTATCTAATTTAACTATTTACAAACAGATACAGAAACATACTTACCTGGCAGGTCACTTCCGAGAAATTAGAAAGTTAATAGATACGTTAAGATAGTTGCAGAAGATACGGTCTTGCACGCGGAGGGCATTATATTTAAAACACTGGACTTTGCATGAATTTACATTAAAAGATTAGTGGCAAAAGTATAGTTGTATTTATTTTGAGAGACTGGAGAATTTAGGAGTCTTTAGGGAATCTTCATGAAATGACCCTTACATAAAGCTTATAACTGATTTTTTTATTTTTTTTATTTATTTATTTATTTTTTTTATTTATTTATTATTATTTTTTTTTTTTTTTAACAAATGAGTTATTTTTACAATGTCGCGGGCATTGAAGGTTAAGGTGAAAGGTTTTTGAATTTAAGGGTACGACTGTTTGAAAAGGTGGGTTTTAAGTTTAGTTCTAAATTCCGCTGAATTTGTGATCATCCTTAAGTCGTGTGGCAGTCCATTCCAGGCTTTGGGTCCTGACACTCCGAAAGCGCGCTCACCGAACTTAGTATCTGGTGCACGCTTTGGTTCCTTTAACCTTCCGAAAGCTGATGACGCTGCTGATCTCAGGGTTAACTGTCGAGAATTGGAATTTTCTGGAATACACAATTCCGATAAGTAAGTCGGGGCCATTCCGTTGAGGGACTTAAATACCATCCAACAGAGCTTAAACTGGATTCTTTCAGGACATTTGAGCCAATGAAGATTTTTGAGATGCTCTGAAATGTGGGAATATTTAGATACGCCGGTGATAAGTCTTGCCGCAGCGTTGAAAACGGATTGTAGTTTATTGATTTGATATTTCGGAAGACTGGCATATATTCCGTTGCAATAATCTAGACGTGAAATGACATACGAATTGACTAGTAATTTAGTCGCCTCCGTTGGTAGATTTCGCTTTACTGCTTTAATTTGCCTTAATTGAAAGAAGCCCGTGCTTATAATAATTTATTGTAGTGTGCAAATAAGAGACTATTCAACCCAGAATGAATACACTGAGAAGTGTGTTTTAGGTGTATATGTGTGCGTGATAATATGATATGATAATATGTGTGCGTGTATTGACCACTCAAGCGATGGATGTTTGTTTTTCGATTTGGCCATTCGATTTAATTCAAATCTCCGAATATGAAAACATATGAACTGCTTACTGCAGTTTAAAGTCAGTGAATCCACCTAGATTTCACCGTCTTTTCTATATTTGGGAGATGGGTATGGGTAATGTTGCCCCGGGAACCATTATAATAATAACGATAACCAACATTTTTGCCATAGATCACCCCAAGTGGCTCGCTACGTTTGGTGATTTAGCACGGATGCCCGGGTTCATGGGGTGAAATTTATTCAGATCTTGGCGGCAGATGTGTCTGCTCACCAACTACGGGGTAGGCCGGATCGAGAGAAACTGGTTGAGGGAGACCTTTTGATCTTTCCAGCAGAACTCTTGGAACATCGCTTTACCCCAGTGAGAGGGATAGATTCATATGACCCCCAGATTCTTACCCGCCCTTCGTACCTTTTTCCTATCTAGAACTTCTTCTCGTTCCTTCCCTAAAAAGAAGCACCTCCACAGAGCATCCCCAAAGATGAAATGGGCCCTGAGGGGGAGGCCTGTGTGGAGCTAATGTAAATATATGATTTATTTTTAGATTCCATAAAAAATCGTTTGATTTATAATTCATAAAAGCCACCCACCCAATTTTGAGTAGTCATCGCTCGAGTGGCTAGGTCTATTTTATTTTACTTTTTTGGTGAAAATGAACTTTCATGAAAATGACATTTCAAAATTTTGAAATTATTTCATGAACAGATAATCAACTTTATTAGTCTGTCTGGTAATAGTGTTAATTTGGCGACATTTGCTTTCTTTCATGTCAGTGTTACACTAATAATAAATAATTAATAGTCACACTTCTAGGAAATTTTCGTTCAGTGGTTCTTACAAAGTTACGAATTTTTTTCTTCATGAAAAAGAAAGTCAAACTTCCTAGTTTGATTTTCTAACAAAAATTGAAAATCTCCTACTACAATCATTATACGCAGAAGGTGTTCCATGTGCAATGATGGAGAATAGAACTTGATGTGTTTGAAAGCTCATCCACTGACGGATTATGTATTACACTTCCAATTACCTTAATTTTCTTATTTTAATTTGAACGAAATTCTACTTCACAGTTTGAATAGTTTAGCAGCACCCGAGAAGATATTATGGTATAGAGAATGTAAAAAGCAAAAATATTTATTATTTTTTATTGTGTTTGATATGAAAAAACTTTTGAAAATAATAAAAAAGCTAATCTTTTCTGAAAACTTCTGTACATCATAATTACTGCCACCTGTTGAAATAAAAAGAAAGCTGATCGCAAAACATCCGCTAGATGGCTCTGCCGAAAATACGTTACGCTCATTTGAGAAACTCACCAAAGATTCCTGTTATTTCACCTGACGCGTTAATTTTTTTATCAATAGATGTCTCTAGTAGTTCAAAACACTACCTTGTAGAGGTTTTCAAATAATATGAATTTGGTGATGTCATTTTATTTGAAGGAATTATTTGACTGCTTACAAGTCTCTTGCTGGGCTTGATGAGGGGTCTGTTCATGCCGTTCATCTTGTGGTACAGTCCGCAGGCGTTGCACAAGTAGTGGCCCGTTCCGTCTCTCCTCCACAGAGGAGTGGAGATGGCCCCGCAGTTGACGCATTCGCGTCCCTCGCCGAAACTGAACTCCATACCGTTGTCTGCAAATAGTACAAATACACATTATCATAGGCTACCTACATATGAATACATTTTCTCACGGCTATTTGTTGTTTTGTTTTGCCCCGCTATTCAGCGACACATGATGATTGTGTTAATCTATATCACTTACGATTAAGTTTGCAATGTTTTGCATAATATTATTATTATTTAAAGCTTCCAGTAAACGTTGGGTCAAAATGGCCCAGAGTATACAAGACTATTTGACATATATTTACTAGCAGCTGAAGAGAAAGCAACAAGAAAAAATGTATATATTTTTAGAGTGCCATCGCCACGAATATAGGTAGGTACCTAATAGGCAAAAAAAAATTCGTTGTCTTTAAAGTCGGTTTCCGGACGATAATTTGGAGAGATAGAGTGATTTTAAAAGATGGAGTGGAAAAGAGATAGATGCGTCACAAGCTGAACGCTTGTTTCGCGCTCTCGCTTGAACGCTCGGCTCAGGCGGAACGTGACAACGTGACAATGAGTCATGCTTTTTCGTGAGTGCAGCCGGCGTTCATCGATTTATAAGACGTTTTTACGTTATCACGTAAAAAATCGCTTGGCAAACAGAGCTAGAATTCTCAATTACAAGCGCAAAAGTAGTTTTTGACGTGACGTCTTGTAAATCGATGAACGCCGGCTGCACTCACGTAAAAGCATGACTCATTGTCACGTTGTCACGTTACGCCTGAGCCGAACGTGCAAGCAAGAGCGCGGAACAAGCGTTCGGCTTGTGACGCATCTATCTCTCTTCCACTCCATCGTTATTATATAACGTTATCACGTAAAATTATCGTCCGTAAACCGACTTTACAGACAACCATTTTTTTATTTTATTTATTTTGTGAATAATTTTATAAGAAATAAAAAAATTTAATCAAGGGAAACTGTAGCAGATAATTTTAGCCATTAAAATTATATTTAAAAAAGGTATTTCTTATTCGTTTACGTTAAGATGAAGCCATAGTAAATAATGCAAAATCACACAAAATCATGTGTTTTTGTTTTGAAAATTTGATCGCTTAGAAATATTATAGATGCTTCAATTAAATACTGCGGCTGGCAGCCGACGAATGTGGATTTTCAAAGTGACCCTTTATGTCGTGCACCGAAGAACTACTGGCTTGCCACACCCCACTTCCTTTCAGAACCGCCCTGGTCGGAGCAGGGAACAGACGTGTTACTCCACGTCGCTCGGTTCCGTGAAATCAATTTTAAATTTCCTTGTTATTACAATAAACAATGTGTAAAAAAGGAGTTTATGCTTTTTTTAGGCCTTTACGAAATCAACCTGCAAAAAAAAATTCTCAAATACCTTTTTCAACCGTTCCAAAAGCTTTTTCTCAAATATTTTTAAACTCCTCCCACAAAGGGCATGAAATCCGATTTCGATTTTTCCCCGTACTATTGGATCCCCTTAAGCGGCGTTTTAAAATTCCAATTAAAAAGTCGCTGATGAAAAAAAATAGCCTAACCCAACGTAATCCATTTAACCCTTTTTTTCATCACTTTTAATGACTTCTCAAAGGAGTGATGAAGAGGCACTTTGTTGAGTTGTCTGGTCACCCTGTATCCGATGTCAATACTATGTTTAGTGTCCAGGTTTCCAAGTCATACATAAGAATTTAAAAAAAACACTGCAACGGCGGGTCACGGTACAGACGAGATTGTTTATTTTATTGGAAGCGCCCACTGCCATTTCAACGCGAACTCTTGCATGACTTGAGGTTGGTTAGTTTCTAAGAATGTAGTACAGGGAGTATGAATATTATTGATTGTATAGTACCTAAGTATGTCTCACCGTAAGGGCTCGTCCTCTGAAAGCCGTCGTAGGCGCTTCTCCACGAGCTCATCACCATGGCGTTCTGCGCCCCGTAGAACTGCGGCGTCAGACCAGCCCCTGGACAAACAAACATACACGCACACATATTAGAACACAACGGTACACATTACATGTTCCACAGAGCATCCCTAAAGATTTTTCCCCAAAGTGAAAATATTTCCCTCAGGGCCTCCTATCATTCTTGGGGATGTTTTCTAGGAGCTCTTTTCAAGGAATTAAAGGAATACCTACCCACACACACATACACACACACACACACACACACACACACACACACACACACACACACACACACACACACACACACACACACACACACACACACACACACACACACACACACACACACACACACACTGCACTATTATTGCATATTAAAAAAAACTATACATCCGATTTACATGCACCAAGTCTGTAACTGTTTAAAAATCCAGTCCCTATGACACCACGTAGGGATTTTTTTACAGAGGGCCCCCTTCTATTTTTTTTTATTTTAATAAACGATGAAAATTTTCCAAGGAAACCGGAAATAAAAATCGCTGGTCCGCCATTTTTTTTTCTTTCTAGATATCAAAATTCCCCTACGTGGTGCCATAAACCTTTGTGTCTAGTTGCAAAATATATTTTAAATTTATTTTTCTGATGAGTACATATTTTTAATTTATTTTTCTGATGAACCGTATGGCTCAATCGGAAAAGCAAGTGTCCTGTTGAAAGCGGCGTACACCGCAAACCATATTTTAGATTCGTGTACAAAAATTTGTATACAGTCTTTTATATGTATATATTGACTGCGAGTTTTAATAAAAAAATATCCTTTCATCATTTGCTTGAAAATAATTACGAAAAATAAGGCATAGTTTGAACACCGAAAAAAGACACAAACGACAAATAGATGGTATCTACTTTTCTGATAAGTAGTTCAGTTGCCATATGTTGGGATATAGCAGAACTTCGAATAACAAACTAACCTATTGACATCTGTTGAAAGAAGGTGAAACTACGTGGATAATCAGCAACTATCAGCTATTAAATTGTAAGTATGAAAATAATGGAAGTGTAAAGCAAAGATCTTGCAAACGGATCACGATGAGTTTTCATATTTACTTATTTGTTTAATATGGAAATATAAACAAATAAATATCTTTGCCTAGGTATTTTCCCAAACATTCTTTTCCCCATCTCCTGCCCACGTACTTACAATGAAAAGTAATAATTATATTAAAGATTTAAGTATGTAGTTACTTACCATAGCCCTCCGTGGTATGATGCCACGGGTTCTGCACGGCGTTGCCCCCCACGAAGTGCCCGTGACCGTGCCCGTGCCCGTACTGCGCGGGCGCGATTGCGCGCGAGGGGGGCACGTACACGGGGGCCTGCGCGGAACCGGCGCCCCCCATCCCGTACCCCACGCCCGTCATGTCGCCGTAGCCCCCTGCGCTGTTGTGAAACATGCTCGCCCCCGAGCAAGCCTGATGAGAAACTCAGAAACCTGATGAAATCTGATGAAAACTTGAGAAAAACTCAGAAGCCAGTTGAGATTTTGTTAAAACGCCAAAAGTCTGATGAAAACCTTTCACAAATCACCCTAAAACACGTGACACTTAATTTTTCACTTTGATTCCATAAATGGTTTTAGCACTTTTCAAGAATTGTAAGACACATAGATAGTTTCTGAAATTTACAAGTAGAAATTAATCTTCACTTTTAGGTAATTTAAATTTTTTTAGTGTCCTGTTATGAAACCAGCTGCTTCTGAAGAAGGCACCTGTGATAAAATATTCCCACAAATCAAAATTTCTTTAATTTCACTGCAAATAATGATTGCAAAACAATTTTTTATTGTTTTAGAAATGTTAATTTCCTTTTGACTTGGTACCTACTGGAGCATTCATTTAGCTAATAAATAACAGTTTTAACAGCATTCATTATTCACTATATTCTCACATTTTGTTCACATAACTTGTTCGGATATTAAAACACTTTTTTATTCAGTTTAGTGTTTTTGATTTGTTTTAATGGCCGCGCATTAAAGTTTTATGACTAGCTATAATAATGGGATTAGCGAGCCGCAGACTATCTGTGAATACCTTTTATGAGGCTTGTTGTGTTATTGACTGCACTTTGTGAACCTCCTGTCTCGTGTTGCGAGGATCTGAAATAAAAAGAAACGTTGATAAGTTTCAGCACAATTAATATAATCTTATATCAAAAATAGACAGATTTAATTTTTATTTTATTCGATTCATTGCCACCCTGATGCATTGCCAAGGTACCTACCTACCTAAATATTGTCACCTTTTTCAAAAATGACCTTTGAATGCAAAACCATTTCTTTCGTTCAATTCTATAACCAAAATAATTTTCTTCTTCTTAACCAACATAAATTTGTCTCCACCAGTTAGTGGAGAAAAATTCAACAGAATTACCAATATTATTATTTTTTAATTACTTTAAAATCTACTGTACTAAAAACGTAACGACTGTGTGCGTTTAAAAAAAAATATGTGTTTATATTTTTGTAGTTAAAATTACGTGACAGAGGTGTAACTCCGCGTGATAGAAGTGTATTTCATACAAATCACAGTTGTCTTCTGCCAGCTCGATTTGCGTGAATTCTATGATGTTACAAAAAAATTATATGACGACATAAAATACAAAACTATTTTTAAACTCCGAAAGGTATAACCTATCAAGTAACTGCAATTAGTATTTTTAATGATGATTAATAAAATATTTTTAAAAATCTCAAAAACTTGTCTCCTACAATTTTTATGTCGTACGACACTTCTGTCACGTGGGTTTTCATTCGAATTAGTTATAAGCGGGGCTCGCGTTTGTCACCCCCAATAGGCATTTTAAGCCTCCTTCCTTCCTTGCTACAATTTTCCCCCTGAGATCCAGAGAGATTCATTTATAGTAAAAACAAAAGTGACGGAGTGGTAGAAATGTGACAGAGTGGTAAAAGTTATGTAGGTTAAAAAGAAGAACGACCCAGAAAAATATGTGTTGTATTTATAGATACTTATATGAACAAATTCTTAAATCAAACTCCATTTATTTTACAAGGTTCTAACATCACTTACACTGTCTATTTTGTTTGTATTTGACAGTTGATCGTTGTTACGAGGTGCATTATAATTCGTCACTTTGGTTGGGTAGGGTTCTAACTTCGCCTTGCCGTGTTCTGAGGTTTCAAAGTTTGCAAAGACGAATTTTCGTAAACTATTTAACAATTTTTGATTTTGTGGTGGTGCTGCAAATTTACCAAACATAGCGAAGTGGTTCGCGGAGAGACACATTGAGGAAAACCTATCCTAGACCTCTCGAACTCTCTCGATTCATCGCCTTGCACTGCAGAGGGAGGAATCGGCTCATATGTCCGTCACTCCCGGACACACTGATCCCCAGATTACCACTAAGTAGATAATAACAAATTTATTTTAATTCTATTCAATGAAAATGGTAGGAAAAGCTCCAATTTATCCAGAACATATCTTTGTATTTATAATGTATATTCATTATTTTTTTAATAATTTATCATTTTTTTATTAACATTTGCTACGATTCGTAGTAAATGTTAATCAAAATTTGGCGGCCTTCGTGGTCGAGGGGTCAGGCTCTTGGCTCGCAATTCAAAGGTCGCGGGATCGAATCCCGGCATACGCAAATAAACTTCATTTGATTAATTTCACAATTAATTCATTTAAAATAATGTAATAGTTTATTTGCGGCATGTTTCAGAGTGGAAGATACTCTCAGTATCGCCCTAGTGCAAGACCACCATACTTCCCCCCTTTCTCTTCCCCATCTCCTTACCCTTCCCACTATCTTCAGCCTCACCCCATACCTCACCTCGTACCCCAATTTGGGGATGCCATAGTCCCACTGGCTCCAGACGGGAGCGATTTGGACTCTTTTACGGTATTCATATAAAAAAATCCATGTTTGGTGACCAGATATGAATAGCAAGGTACTTCCCCGACTTCATTTTCCCCATCTTCTCTCCTTTAGCCTCACTACCTTCAGCCTCACAATATACCTCAATTGGGGATTCCACAGTCTCACTGGCTCCTGACGGGAGGAGCTGGGGACTGTTGTATTCACATTAAAAAAATCAAAGTAGTGATTTAACGTTAATTTGTGGATTTATATCTTCTCTGGCTACCGCTGTGGAGAAAAGGCATGCTACTTGGTTCATTCATTTTCCCAATCATTTAATCAATCAACAAGTTCTTTCCTACTAACTATTTATTGCTTTCAATTTAACGATTTTGTTTTTACCGCATAAGTTGAATTAAATGCTTATTTTTGTAACATTAAATGCGTGTTAATTATTTAATAAAATGTTTATCATAATATTATGACTGTTAGCTGATAAACACAACGTAAATACCTAACAAGTAGGTAGTGGGTACTTAACTAAATTGTTGGTAAAATGAGCTATACTTAGCGAGCTAATGTTAGAATTTCTGAATGATAATGAAGCCATGGGTTACAAATACTTGTTAAATATATCTTCTCTTCGGTACTAATAATAATTATTATTGTTAAATTAACAATTTTTTGGGTGCAAACGATTGAATCTACAATTTTCATAAAAAACCCACCAACTCATTCTAGGTATTTGCACAAACAATTAAACACGTTAAAATTTTTTTTTACTCAAAGAGAAATAATTTCACGAATTTTGTTTGAGGAAAAAATCTTTAGGGATGCTGTGTGGAACATATAATATCTTCCACTTTGTTCTAATATGTGTGTGTGTCTATTTGTTAGTCCAGAGGATGGTCTGACGCCGCAGTTCTACGGGGCGCAGAACATGGTGATGAGCTCGTGGAGAAGCGCCTGCGACGGCTTCCAGAGGACGAGCCCTTACGGTGAGACATACTTAGGTACTATACAATCAATAATATTCAAACTCAATATTTAATATGTACATTTTTATTTTCAACTATTTTAACCATTTCAACTTTTTAACCATTTTTATTTTTAACTAGCGAGTACCCGGCACGAGTTGCAAAGAAAGAAAGTGTTTGTGTTTTAATTCTGTTTAATGAAATTTGGATGAACAATATTTTTTTGTTTTGTGCATCCACGAATAAATCTGAAGGTTTCCCGAAGCGTGAGCAGGCCACGTACAGCTCCTTTCCCTGCTTTCTCCTACCGTTACTAAGTCTCCTTTGCAATCCCTCCCCCCTCCCTCCGTCCCTCCGTCACTCCTTCCCAGCCTGTCCTTTCCCATGACTCCCCGTTCCCCTCCCGCGTCCTCTTCTTTTCCCGCGTATTCTTCCACTTTCTCGGCTTTTCCCTTCTCGCGTTCCCCCGTCCCGCGAACTCCTTCCTGTCCCACGCTCCACTCCCCACCTCCCGCGTCCCCCTTTCACCTTTCCCGTCTTCTCCCCACCCTTATTCCCCCCCGGCTTCCCCTTCCCATCCCTCCTAGTAACCTGGTAAGGTAATAGTGAGGTTTTCAATCATACACCGGCCTAAACTTCAGCTCATCACGATTTTCTTCTGGATAAGAATGAACGATTTTTAACCCTTAAATGGGTTGAAAAAAAATGTATATATCTGCCATCTTGGACCTCATTCTGTTATTCTTTTCGTGTTATTTTACAAACCCGCCGAGTTGTCAACTTCGTGACATCTGGATCTGGTGAATTGCGCTAATCGGCAGTGGAGCGATAGCGCCCGCATCCACCATGCCCCTGACAGTTCGGCTGATAACAGAAACAAGTTTTTTTCAGTTGAAACAATGTCATAAAAGCGTTGTTATCAACTGCTGGAGTTATCAACTGGCTGAGTTATCCTGGATGACTAACAATATAGTCGATAACGCGCCGGTGCCAGTCGATTACTGAACGGTTGATAACTCGTTTAAACAACAGTTGATAAGTATTGTAATTTTGTTTTTAGTTATCTGTTCTTTTGTGGAGAATTTTGTAAAATTAAGTATGAAAATACTGAACAAGTGTATTTCTATTTATGTTTTCATTTGCTGACAGAGAAGTGGATATTTTTATGAAGGAAGTACGCATGCAATTTTATACAAATGGGGAAGATGGAATTGAAGATTTCACGAATGAAAGTATAATTATTGGTTTATTTAGGAATTGAGCTCCGGAACGAGAAAATCCAAAGTACTCTTAAATGTACCAAACCCTGGGCAAATCGGGCAACAATCCAATATGGACAGAAAATCATCGGGAGAACTGCTAAGACTACTAAGGAGACATTGCAGTTTTAGGAAACATGAAGAAATTTAAAGAGGATGAACAGCAAGGTATAGACGCGTGGTAGAAATCTCAAAAGTGGTAAGCCAAAACCAAGGCAATTGTATTTGTCATCGATTTCTTAGTTTTAGTACTCGACTGCCACGTGCCGCAAATAATCGTGTCCTACTAGAAGAAAATTGCATTTAAAAGCGCCAAAATGTTTTTGTGTGTGGTTTACACGGCAAACACTAGTAAAAGCCAAGGAATAACATTTCAATTGTAAAAACATGTAAATTACTTATTATTATCAATTATCAAAAATAATACAATTGCTTTCCGCCCAAAGATTTTAGGCGTCATTTGAGAATTGAAAGTCTACTAAAGTACAAGGTCTGGAAGGCAACAGCCAAATTAAGAAGTCAGTGCCGTCGTTAAGTAAACTTCATCGCTAAAATAGTCTAATGACTCGCCATCATTTGCAAGCTATCGTTGTTAATTAAAGCACACATTCTTTAAACGTTTATCTTTGTCATGCATGAATTAAGAATGCTAATAAATAATTTACAGGAAACAGAACTTGCCACATTTAATTTTGAGTTTTTGAGACAACGGCGAGTCTAGGTGTATAAAGTCATTGATGAAGAGACTCCAATTCACCTATGGTGCATTTTTTTTACATGAACTTCACACAGGAGACTCTGAGGAAAATAATTGCCCTCAGGGCCCATGTCATCTTTGGGGATGCTGTGTGGAGGGTTTTTTTAAGGAAAGGAAGGAGAGGAGAGTTCTGGGAATGAAAAGGGTTTAAGGGGTGGGTAGGAATTTGGGGTTCAGCGTGTCCTGGTCATCCGCCTCCAAGACCTAGACAAACCTCATCCCATGTACCTGGGCACCCCTGCTAAACCACCAAAAGTAGCGAATCATTTGGGGTGACCTTTGGCAGAGGTGTTGGTTATCCAATAAAGGTTCCCGAGGCGGCGGTACCCATTCCCGCCTCCCAAATTGGGTTTAGGTGTATAAAGTCATTAATGAACAGATTCCAATTCATCTATGGTGCCAATGTCCCGCCCTGACGGGAACAAGGCATAGGTTCCTGGGAAGACCCGTTGTGGAGACAAATATCATTGGGAAAGAAATATCATCACCCTGGGGAATAGGAATGTGGAGAAATGGGAGAGAACGCAATTGGTCTATGGCCTTAGAGAACACGGGAACTCTCCATAAACCGTGTCCCTTTTAAATTATTAACAATAGACATTGAACAATAGCGAATTTTCTTCGGTTGATGATTGGCACTGCAGAATCATTAAGAATGTAGAGGAAGCTCGGCCCTGCTCAGTGATCTAAATATAACCAAAGATGCCAATATATGATGCCAAAGATGCCAATATATGATGCCAAAGATGCCAACCAAATATAACCAATAGTAGCCAAAATCAGTAGCTTTTCTTTTGTTCTAGGTACACTGAGAAATATATCAAACATCGAATCGGTAATGGCCGCATACTATGGTTATGCATATTCAACAATAAAATACGGAATTATTTTTTGGGGAAACTCAGTAAACGCCAAAGATGTTTTTATCATCCAAAAAAGATGTTTAAGAAAAATGACAAACTCTGCTAATCGGGATTCATGTAGACCTATATTTAAAAATTTGAAAATTCTTAAAGTCACCGACATATACATAATGGAGTTATGCATGTTAGTGCGGTCATCTCCAGAAAAGTTTCCACAAAAAAACTCTACACATAAATACGCTACAAGGTTTACAGAAAATTTATTAATACCAAAAGCAAACAAAACAATTTTCCAAAAAGGACCCTTTTACATGGCCATTAAAGTATATAACAACCTTCCACATGATATTAAACAAATACCAGATACACTCAGATTTAAGTCATCACTAAAAACATTCCTTCTGAACAGGTCTCATTACACATTAAGTGAATACCTCACATAGGTACAACTGTTTTTATATTTATGTTTATATAATAAATTAAAACAAACTCAATTTGTATTACACCACTTTTATATTTATATTTCATTTGTGTTCATTTCTGTATAACATGTTAGGTTAACTGGAAGAAATAGGATGTAGGTACCTATAAGTTATACCTTTTGTACTAAATGAAAATTTTGTACAATAAATGATTTTGATTTTGATTTTGATGACTCTACCAAATTCTCGCACCATTTTTCCAGAGGTGGGCAGAGATTTTGGACCGCTAAGCTACTACGTTGTGCGTTCCTCTGACATGTCTCGACTCAAGTTTTCAAATATCTGATTCGTTCAATAGATGCAATGTCTTCGGGTGTTTGGAATCGGTGTCACTTGTATATTTTCATTCACTAATTCCTCCTTTCATAAAGACTAGGTCGAAGGCAGCCTTTGAAAATCGAAAAAAGATACGATTACATAATCAATGCGTTATATATAATGTTAAATTGGTTAGATTTTTATTATCTTATATTCTAAGGGGATATTCAAAGAGATTTTAAATAGGTACCTAATTTATTATTTACCTAATGTTTTTTATTGTGCAACACCCAAAAATACATAAGAATATTTAATTTTAATTAAAATTACCGAAAAAGAACACATTTTTGTATAAACCACCTCATTAGGCTGAACCTGTTTCGAGGTGGTAGAAACGATCGCTTAGATACTAGAAATATTAGAGATATTGAAAAGAAAAAAAATCACAAAGCAGATTCAATATTATGGTAAATCTTGGCTCTGCCATTGGCGGAATGCAGAATATATAAAGACGACTTTATACTATCATATATTCCTAACTAATGATTCGCTCCTACACATCGATTATTATCACCATCCACCAGTGAGTATCCACAGTTGTAGGTAATGCTTTATATTTATCTTTTTGGTTTTTTAAGATCACGGTAATGTCTGTAGATGGTATTTGTCTTCGAAATCATGTGTTGTCTATATCGTTTCGTTATTGTGTTGTACAGTGTGATGATTTTCATTGTATTTGCGGTAATTTAATAGAGATAATTTTGATTGTGCTATAATAAACGTGTGCTTTATAAATACAAGTTTAGTTTTAATATTAAGAACGCGTCGCGAACTTCATTTGCGATTAAATGCAATGAGAAAGATTGATAACACTTCCTCTACGGCGGAAAACAAGGAAAACATTGTGCTAATGCATATAGGCAGGTAACCACTTTAATTATATTATTCCCTACCTAATCAAATGCTAACGTGGAATACTAATAATTTTTTTATTATTTTGATTTCACGTTGATTTATCTGTTATACAAGATAACCTACGACTGACTAAACGAACACATAATGCATAAAGTCCGTCTTATCACAAGAATAACTTGTCGCAGTTCCTCAGCAATCATCCGCTATCTCCATTGCTACTAACGTACTGACTCAGCTGTTACCAGCAAGTACCAGTGCATAAGTAATTATCTAATACAGCAGTAGGAGGTAATGGAGTTATCTAAATGCAGCGATTAGCCCCGCTGATATGATACCGCTCAGAAAATAATAGATTACTTATTAAACGTCACTTGAGCAAAATGATCACCTATTATTATTCAAGATTGTATTCATGCAACGTGTAAAACACCAAGTTTATGTGTTTAATTATTCTGTACTAGCAGTTATCACGGGATGTTGAAATATCAATTTTTAAAATTCTGAATAATTTGTCATATTAAGTACAGGTGCACTCTCAGCATCGCCTTGGTGTAAGACCACTATTCAGAATTGAAATGTTGCTTAAAATGGCTTAGCCGTATTTGGTGACCAGATTTGAATAGCCAGGTACTTCCCCACCATCCTTTTCCCCATTTCCTTCCCTTCCCCACTACCATCAGTCTCACAACATACCCAACTTGGGGATCTCATGAAATCGTTGGCTCCAGACGGTTGGGAGCAGTTAGGACTATCGTGTACCCTTTTAGGTACCTAGTACAACACTTAATGATCGTTAGACCCTTTTAGGTACCTAGTACAACACTTAATGAGTAATAATCATGTCTTTTTTGCCTACAAGCCTCCGTTTGTCAAGCGATTTTTATGCCTGTTACTTTTGTTCGGGACCGTATAAGAATATAAGGCACAATAAACATACACACATTTGGCTTCTTCTTTACTAAAGGACTATTGGTGAAAGTATCAAAAAAGGTGTCGTCCAAATCGCACAAGACATAATTTCTTAACTTGAATCAACTTACAACAATTTACTATGCGCTGTGGAGTACGGCATTACAGCCTGGGGAAAAACAAACGCTGCCTCAATTGATCCGATTCTTGAAGCTCAGAAACTAATATAAAGATTATTCTAAAAATATGGATCACAAACAGTTCGGAAGAAATCTGCGTTTGGACACTAGGCAACTTTATGCCAAACCTAACTACCTCTACAAACACAGAATTGCTTTTGACAATGTCCAAACTCTTCGAGATACTAAAACCGAAGGGCATAATCTCTTACTTGTCCTTAAACAACTTTTGGCGAAAGAAATTTTAGATACTTTGCAACGAAGCTGTACAATGTGCTTCCACTGGCCATTAGACAGAACACAAATAATTTGAAATATAAGCCAGATACCAAGGTTTGGATCATCAATCAAGACAGATCAAGCATCAGCGATTTTATTAAGTCTGTTTTCCCAATGGTACGACGATGATTGTGTGTTGTCTTTTGTTTAAAATCAAATATTGTTGTTGTTATTTTTATGTCTGTGTTAACTGCTTTTGTTAAACTGCGCCTGCTCTCAACAAAGGAGTTCCTAGTGAGACAGGCACATCACATCACCAATGTAATTAAATTAATAAAGATGAATGAACTTTAAAAAATGTATAAAAATTGGAGGTGAACTATTGAAATTTAAAATTTGCAATAATTTATTGCTACCTAATGTGTTGTTTTGAGTGCGGCTAGTGATGAGAGAAATGAGGGGTGAGGGGTGAATGTGTTGCAGAAGGAAGTGTGGATGAATTAGGGGGAGTGTCAGGAGACCGAGGTGAGAACACGAGAGGGGAGGATAAATCTCCCTGTCTCATTACTCAGCCAGAGTTATGCCGGTTGGAATGTGCTTAAGTCAAACCGAACACTAAGTGACGTTATTACGTTGATAACTTCGAACAGCAAATGCTAAAGTTAAACCTAGGAAAATAAATGAATAGGTAAAAATGTGAGTTTGTTGTACCATAGGTTGAAGGAAATATGGTTACATATCAAAAAGGTTTGACAGACAGTATTACTTGGGCGTAAGTTCGTTAATGAATGTTAAAAATTCGTGAAATTGTGACTAAATCTAATCTTCCAGATTCCAATTCTCCTAGACAAATTCAAGATTACCTGACTGAAAAATCAGAACAATAGGAAGAATTACGAGTTCTGGACATCAGACAAACAACCCATCTATCTACCACTCTATCACGACACACGATATTCGCGAAGTAGTCCAATTATATCAATGTTACAACCAAAACATCTCTCGGGCACAGATAGACATTAAAAAAATAACATCATGGAAATGACATTTCTTTGGGTAGAAATTTCATCAGTCGTGCGTAATTTGATCGCACATCCAAATTCTTTTTTCATCATTTTTTTATTTATTTTATATACATATACAGGTATAGTAAATATAATTCTTCATATTTATATAGTAAATAGAGCAAAATGTATGTTTTTAAAATAATTATCATTAACTTAAATTGCCAAAGTTGCCTTTCAAATCATAAAAAAATTAAATTCTGTAACTTTATTTTCTAAGTTAAAACATAAATCAGTAACATGGGTTATTCTTCTTTTTAACCTACATAAAGTTGTCTCCACCAGTTAATGAAGAAAAATTCAACAGAATTACCAATATTATTATTTTATAATTACTTTAAAATCTACTCTACTAAAGACGTAACGACTGTGTGCGTTTTAAAAAAGAATGTGTTTATATTTTTGTAGTAAAAATTATGTTACAGAGTTGTAACTCCTCGTGATGGAAGTGTTTTTCATTTCACCGTTGTCTTCTGTCATCTCGACTTGTGTATATTCTATAATGTTACAAAAAATTATATGACGACATAAAATATAAAACTATTTTTAAACTACAAAAGATATAACCTATCACAGTGATTATTATTTTTTAATGATGTTTAATGAAATGTTTTTAAAAATCTCAAAAACTTGTCTCCTACAACTTTTATTTTGAAATAGGTATACACGCAGCTCGTGTTTGTCACCCCCAATAGGCATTTAAGGCCTCCTTCCCCCTTGCTACAATTTCCCCCTGAGATCCAGAGAGAATTCATTTAGAGTAAAAACAAAATGTGATAGAGTGATAAAAGTTATGTAGGTTAAAAAGAAGAACAACCCACTAAACCGTACTAGATATTTGCTATAACTTTTCATTAAAAAATATTTTTTCTCTTTGGTCGAAGTATTTTGGCTTCAAATCCAAATTTATTGGATCTGAAGATCTGAAGGTTGAATTTATCCAAAGTTTTGTATTAAAAGTGCTGCGCAACCGTTCCCCTTAATCCCATTCTTAAAGGAAGATACAAAAACTAAACATTTATAAACATTATTACCTTTGATATTATTAGTAATTATTACTAAATTAAAAATGTTTAAACTAAGCAGATTACAATCAGGGTAGGTATATGTTCCTGCTGCTTTTCAGTCAAGTACCGATAGTTTTTTTAATCATTTAAAGCCACCCGCGGGTATGAATTATTACCTACCTCGTCTAAGACACTCATACTACTTGAAAACACGTGTTTGGTTTATTTTTTACCGCACTTGTGTGCAGTATGCAGTATGCATGTTTCCCGTATATTAATGCTTGACAAATGGCTGCGGGTGATATATCTTAAAAGGGTTTTAAAGAAACAAATTTGTTCTTTGCGCAATATGTTATTTTTAATCATTCGTTTCCATTTGGTGAGAATTTATATAAACCTACTGATTCCGGAGTAAATCGGTACAATAATACGTTGACTGTGTTGAAGTTCGACCCCAACACTAACATTTTCAAAATAATTGAATGCATCCGCAGGCCGCACAGATTTTGGACTCATTCTGCAAAATTTGTTAAGATTAATAAAATTTTCAAAAATAATCAAAATTCTGGTTGGGACAGGTGACATTGAAGGATATTTAAACCCTTAAGCTAATTTGTGTGGTTTTCGGTACAACTCACATAGGTCTCATAGAAAACTTTATCTCACTTTATATTCAAAACTAAAAGTTAACCGCAAAGTAATTAAAATGTACACCTTTATGAATCCAAAATTTCCGACGGCAATTTGAAAAAAAAACTACAAAATTGAGAATTCGCGAATTGGGAAATTGGGACTTTGAGGATTTTTAAATAATTATTTTTAGATGGTATCCAATAAATGGTTCCCTGGGTACCGCCACCAAGGGAACCATTTATTGGATAACCAGCACCTCTGCCATAGGTCACCAATAGTGGTTTGCTACGTTTGGTGACTTAGCAGGGGTGCCCGGGTTCATGGGGTGAGGTTAGATAGGCGGTCGATGCGTCTGCCTACCTGCTGCGTGGCGGGCCGGATCGAGAGAGACTGGTTGAGGGAGTTCTTTTGACCTCTTCAGCCAGAATCCCTTGACCGATCACCTTGCACCGCAGTTAGAGGGATGGATTCATGCGTCCGTTACTCCTGGACGTCCTGGACACACGGTGCACAAAATGCTGCAGATCATTGCATTGAAACCCACGCAACTGATACGAGTTGAATTCGCAGACTATAGACATGCATAGTTACGATTTATTCGATGTTCGCCAACTTCCGACAAAGCGATTTAAAAATAATTTTATTTGTGCACACGAGGCGAGAGCACATAAATCACACAAAAGCGTGGGTTACATTTTAGTTTATTTTTATCCTAAATCCGAACTATTCCCTCTGAAATCAGGTCATTAGCAATTCATCATCGTCGGCTCGGTAGATTCCCGACGACAAACTAACGGTAATGAGCCCGGGATTGAACCCGCCACCGTCTGCATTGACACGCGCGCATTCCCGGTTCAGGGGTGCCCGGAGTCACCCGCGCCGCATTCCCGAGGGATCCGGTGACGAACAGGATCGAGGTGAAACCGGAGAGGTCGTTAGTAGGAACAAACAGGACATATTCTAAAAACACATATGAACGATTTGCTTGAAACTTTTTTAGAACACGAAAGATTAAAAATATATTTTTCTACCTTTCGTAGCTCTACTTTTGAAATAGTCCCAGTTGATTCAATAGGTAAATATTAGATGTCATTATGCATAATTGATGCTGCACCCGAATTATACAACTTGAAAATGTACTGTAAATACTTCAGACGAAATGGTGTTAATTGGAATTGGGTGATAGTATAATATTATGGCAGTGTATATGAATATGTATGTAGTTTCATTGTCTTTCAACAATGTCGTTAGTTAGTATATGTAGTTTTTAAGTGTCTCATCTTTCGGTAAAGTTGTACTATACGAGAGAGTCAATTGTCGTCCGTTCGGATCTAATACCGAACGGTTACGTAGATAGCCGATGATATCCGATCCACAGGTGGGCACCTTCAGTTGCCAGTTCCACCGCGGCAGATAAACACAGAGCGTCCATTAGAGCGGATGTTAAGTGCAGTGAAATATTATTTGTAAATAAAACATATTGATAAACACAACTCGTAACATGTACAACATTTGCGATTTGTACATAACTTGTACAAATTGCAAGTGCGCCCCACGGTTGAATTTGGCAGACACCTCTGGTCTGGAGCCCCAAAATACCTAAAAAAACCCTCGACTCTGTGCAGAAACGGGCGGTACGTTTGATAGATTCTCCTAACTTAAAAAAAAACAGATTGCAATCTTTAGAGCACAGGCGTCAGGTGGGAATGCTGTGCTTGTTCTGCCGGTATTACAATGGAAGATGCTCCGAGGAACTAGCGTAATTGATCCCCTCGGCACCGGTGCATAGTCGGGAAACACGCCAAACACGCGCTCAACATTTGTACCCGGTTGACATTAGTCTCTTGACATTAAAGCACTCGCTTTAATATCAACAGACTTAAAACTTTCACTATTTTCTTACAATTGTACCAAATTTCAAACGGTTTTCGAACATGGTGAAGGTTGGGGAAAAGCAGGAACTGAATAACGTGGCATTTCGGTAGAAATCAAAGCATATTTTCATTTCAAGACCAAACAGCTACCATATTGTTTTCCAGGGTTTCCATTAAATTATCAATAATAAAAAGGTTTAAAGAAATTCTGTAACAACTATATTTCGTGAAAGCATTGTCAAACTGATTTTTTTCTGATTGAATAACTGAAAATAATGTTTTTTTAAGTCGACTAGACAACCAAATAGTCAGATTCGTTTTTAGATTTTCACGGCCAAAAGAATTTTCGTTATTTGTTTTTGGGTGTTGTGCTGTGTTGAGCCGACGTAACAGAAGGCTAAAGAAGGAGGTAACACGGCATAACACCCCAAAAACAAATAACGAAAAAACCAAATAGTCGTTAATACGGCCTATCGGTGATAAAAGTTTAGCAAATGTTATGGCTCATTCGATCAGATTGTCCGCTTTTTAAACGTGAATGAAAATTTGAAAGACTTTTCTAAAAAAGAAGGCGTACTTTAATATTTAATTTTGATAAAGTGCGTCATACAAATACTATTAGCCAAGTGCTTAGACCAATCTCAATAATGATCCTTTTAACTTTTACCAGTCATTCTCAAACTGTCAGAAAGTCTGAGAAACAAAACAGCAGCCATAATATTTCCTGTTCCTAACAAACTAACTAAAATTCACGCCGTTTTTCCATAGGGGCAAGCAGAGAGTATGGACCCCCCTCCACAAGCTACGCCACTACTCTTACGTCAGTCTTGCGATCTTTGCAAATCTTTTTAAATTTTTTTTTTTACTGAGCTGTTGAACACAAGATCGAGTCGAAGAAGCGACCCGTTCTCACGTGACAAATGTAAACCGTGTACATATGTTGGGCAAGCGTTTGGCGTGTCTCCCGACTATGCACCGATGCCGAAGGGATCAATGACGCTAGTTCCTCAGAGCATCTTCCATTGAAATATCTGTAAACAGGGATAGCATTCCCACCTGACGCCTGTGCTCTAAAGATTTCAATCCGTTCGTTAAGGTGGGATAATCTATTAAACGGACCGCCCGTTTCTGCACAGAGTCGAGGGTATTTTTCAAGTATTTTGAAGCTCCAGACCAGAGGTATTGTACAGGGTTAGCAGTTGTGTAATGTTAAAGTATTTGCGGGCCCTGCACAGTACGCCCAGTTTTTGAGAGGCTAACATTACTCTGTCTTCGATGGAGCCCCCATATCTGAGCTGGTCACTTATAGTTACACCAAGCATATCAATAGAGGGTCTGTTCGGAAGATTGCTTCCGTTGAAGGATTCGTTCTTATTTCTACAACACTCAATCTACTTTCACCCTTTTTCATTTTTTTTTGCAAAACACTGAAAACTTGTTATTGTCAAGTTTAGATATGCTTTCTTTATTGAGTTTTTTCCAGAATTTTTCGTAAAAGGTTAAAAAATTGTTAGATACCCAACACTACGAAAACCTTTTTGTGTATAAAATTGACCCAAAAAGTGTTCTGGAAAATTGGTAAGGCGACAAAAATGTCACACCACACTATAATATATTTTAAACTCTTTTCCCAGGGCACTCTTCAATCGGAGGTTCGCTATTATCAAACTAATATAACTGGTCTGTAGATAGTGACAATGACACACCGGAACTGCATTGCACGAGTTACGTAGGGTTCGAACTGTTTATCCATCTGCAAAATAAGTATTTGATATATTTTGAAGGTCTTTGCAAAATAAGACAGGTCAACGTTGTGTTGTAGGTAGGTAATATGGTTTCAGCTGCTGATATAAGTTCTAATTGGATTTCTATGTTTGAATTGATTTTTTTCCTTTTTGAGAGATCTAATGACCAAATCAAAGTTAGCAGTCGTGGGCAGCTTAATTACCTATCTGTAGTCTGCCACCGGACCATAATATCCGTCTAGACAGACACCTATTTAAGGTGATCCAATAGTCCAGGGAAAAATCGAAATCGGAATTCACGCCCCTTTGTGGGAGGAGTTTAAATATTCTCGAGAAAAAGCTTTTATAAAGGTTGGAAAAGGTTTTTGAGAATTTTTTTTACAGGTTGATTTCGAAAAAGGCTGTAAAAAACATTAACTCCTTTTTTACGCATTGTTTATTCTAGTAAAACGCAAATTTAAAATTGATTTCACGGGACCAAGCGATGTGGAGCCACACGTCTGTTCCCCGCTCCGACCGGGGTAAAATTGATAGAAAGTGGGGTGTGGCAAGCTAGTAGTCCTTAGGTAGACATAAGGCTCATTTTGAAAATCCAAATTCGTTGACTGCCGGCCGTATTGTGAAATAACAACGCGAATATGCATATTTTATTTTATTTTGTGAATATCGGGCGTAAATATCATTTTTTTTTGCGATTATCATAAAAGAAATTAAATTTGCTACAGTAAACAATAAAACCATTTCCGAAAAAAAGGTTTATAAGTGAGAGAGTTTGCACTTAAAAGTGTTTTTTTATACCTAGACCTAATATTTTATTTTTTCTAGGCTTATTAAAAGACTTATAAAAAAATGACCGAAATTTTAAGGGCCAAGATATGTTCTACACGCAGTATTTAATTGAAGCATCTATAATACTTCTAAGCCATCAAATTTTTAAAACAAAAATACATGATTTTGTATGATTTTTACATTATTTCGCATGGCTTCATCTTAATGCTATTTCACGATTTTCGATTAATCGTTACTACGAATTGGTTTGTATTATAAATATCATAAAATATGCTTTGGATAAAGTTAAGTTCTTCCTGCCATTATCCTTGAGTAGATTTAAAATAAATTTGTATAATGTCTCCATAATAAATATAAGAATACCTAAATTTCCAAATAAGTACATTTTTTTTATAAGAAACAAATTTAAGAATACGTTTTTATGGGAAAAATTATCTTCGACACTTTCCCTTGATTACCTTTTTTATTTATTATAAAATTATTCACAAAATAAATAAAAACCACTTTGCGCTTGAAATCGTGACTTTTACTTCTGTAGACTCAGTTTGCCAAGCAATTTTTATTCCTATCTATAACCTATATTCATAGCGATGTAAGACACACTAAGAATACATGGTCCTGTATATTTTCTCTGTATAGAGTGTAAATCTTTACATAATATAAAATGAAGTCGCTCCCGCTGTCGTTACGCTTAGATCTTTTAAACTACGCAACGGATTTTCTTGCGGTTTTCACCAATATATAGAGTGATTCATGAGGAAGGTTTTTAGGTATATAATTTTTCAAGGTTTCGTGTAAATTGTTTGCAATATATAAATAAAGGGAGCGGGCTGGCAAGCGGGCAGGGTGGATTTAATACGTATACAAATTCAGATGGCATTGGTTATAAAGGTTGGGTAATGGCGTCGTGTTTCGTTAGCCACAGCAACGTGTGACCGGGTCTGCTAGTAAAACAATATATGCAAAATTTTAGGCAGCATCGCGTTCATTGGTCAAATCATTGTACATATAGTTTTTTAGCTGTGTTCCATGAACCGGTGGATACAACCTTTAGCCATAATCTGTTATAATTGTTTGTCTGGTTTGTAGTTGGAAATAAGATTGTAGAAATATATTATAAGTTTGAACAGTGCCCTTGAGGTGATTTTTCACAAAAACTTTATACAAATCATCCAAATATTATTTTTTCTATACGCTTTTGGCTTGTGACTTTCTCTTGATCATTTTCAAATCATCTACAATATTTGAGAACCGCTAGTGTTGGCGCTTTGTACAGCATTCCGGCTCCAACGAGACTGGGAAGATATCTGGCGCTGATGCAATTAGTTTTGATCTTAGTCTGGCCATCTGTTAGTGAAGATGCCAGGATAGCAGGACGGGATGGGAGATGAGGTTTCCAGTCTCTAGTTGCCAGTACACAACACAGCACTTGACCCCGTCTGGTGTCTGTACAACAGTGCGGTCTTCAAACGCAGACGAAAGGCCCGAATTAATGCACCACTTCACGGCCTAATATATCATTATTATGCTATTTTAGAACGGAGAAATTATTATTTGTTAAATTACGTATATTTTCATCTTGAAAATTGATGAAGTTGTCTGAAAAAGCTTTTCTTCTTGTAGAAAAGTCTGATTAGCTTTGTGGAAGTAAAATGAATTCATTTTTTTCAATTGTCCTCTCCTGCACTGCACCCATTCCAGTCACGTTGATTAGAAAAGCCTTTAAGGCGGTACACGACCCTAATAATTTTTATTTACTCAAAACTCACATTTTAATCATTTCCAGCGAATTCGTAACTATAATAACTTTTTTACTCCATCCGATACCTGGGGATGTTAATTTTTTTTATATTTAAAGTTAATAAAAACAATATGTACCTTACCATTAATAATATATTTTACGTACAACTATTTTAAAACTTTATAACCAGTTTTTCAACTATAAAGTTAGCGGTAAGCACCAGATTTTATTTTTCTAGACGATTTAATAACTTCGGGTATTTACTTAGAAACATCTTAAATATTTGTAACACGTTCTTTAGATTTAATTAAAATGAACGTGGTCGAAAGGTGGTCGGCGAATTCGACCGTACGTCTAATACGCCGTGCTGCGGGCGTATATTTGTTTACACGCTTTCTTCACTTACGTCGTTAAGGTGGCACTCTTGAAACGCGCGGTGCTGAAAAAGAAGAAGATGGAGAGATATGTAATTACGAGTGTTGGACAGAGCGCGCTAATATGTTAATTCGTAAAATAGCAGCGAAAATTGCGAAAAAGTTTAATAAAACATGACTCGTTTAAAATAGAGCAAAAATCTCGTGGAACGTATCTTAAGTATCATTTAAAGAAACATTGTGAATTTTTTCACAAATATAACTTGTAAAATAAAAGAAATAGACTTGTTTAAAATAATTTTCGGAGCATACTTTGCGATTTTTTTCTATCGAAGGAATTTCATATAATTTGCGTTTCGGCGTAGAACGTATCTAGATATTATCTTAAAAAATAACATATATTTTTTTAAGAGCTTAAAAACTTCAAATGTTTAAGGGAGATATGTAAGAAATCGGTCAAAATACGAATAGTAGACCCTTAAGATTCCCACATTATTTGTCTTCTTCTTCTTTTCTTTGATGGGATTTGACAGAAGGTCCATCCAATACACGGGTCGCGTGTCGCAATTTGTATACATGGCTTTTTTACTTACGTCGTTAAGATTCTGAATATATTTTAGTGTATATGCGCGACGTCTTTCTCTGCTTTTGAATCCACCAATCTTCCAAATTCAAATAATAATTAAAACAGTATTGATAAACAAGTTCTGCTAATACTGAGTGTACTATCTACCACGCCTGAACGTACCGCAAGTACCTAATAGTGGCGGTCCGTGAATTTTCAGTGAGCTAGAGTGCTAAGATTGAAAAATACGACATTATTAATGTTTTTGTAGCTGAAAAAGGATTTAAATTTTTTTTTTCAAAATTTTAATTTTTGTATGAAGATCTTTCAGAGGATGCGGCGCATCCCTTGACTGAAAGAATCCTGAAGATTTTCATACAAAAAGTTGATTTTTGAAAAAAAATTACAAATCATTTTCACCTACAACAACGTCATATTTTTCAATCTTAGAGCTCTAGCCCACTGAAAACTCACGGACCGCCACTGTTAACCATAGGTACCATACATAATTTTATTTGAATTAAATGTGAAATAACACAATATATTTTACTTACCAGCGACCTCCAAATTAGTAGAGAGCCTCGCCCCTCGAATACTATACTGTCATTCGCGGTTTTACTACACGTACGCCTGACAGATCTTATTTGTACAGTAGGATTTTTTTTCTGTGATTACCGCGCAAGAGTCCCAACTGCTCCCCTGGAGCAACTCCTCGCCCGGAGCCAGTGAGACTATGACATCTCCGATTGGGATACGTTGTAAGGCTGAAGGCAGAGGGGTGGTGAGGAAGGAGATTTGGAAGAGGAAGATGGGGGTGTACCTGCCTTTTCAGATCTGATCACCAAACACAGCTAAAAGCCATTTCAAGCAATGTTTCAATTCTGAAAGATATTCTTCCATCTGGGTACCTAGCATGGTCGATCGATATAACCCTATATCAATACGATATTGCTCAAATCCGTCATCTAAGGTCAGTTAGCAATATTTGCGATCACGGTCAACATTGGTAAGAGGAATTCAAATCGACGATTGACAAATTTTAGAAGGCATCAGAAGAGTTTCGGTTAGCTGTCAATATATACGTTTATTTGAATCATGTCGTTCGTTAATCAAAATTACTGGCCTATTTAATGAACTTGATAAACTTAGTGGCTGAAATATGACTAAAGAAATGATTAACTAATTAACTCCTGCGTAATGTTAAAAAGTAAATGCGGACTGCCAATGCATATTTAGGTTTGTATTTCAATTCAACATTATAATAATAATTGGATGATTTATATAGCGCCGTTTTTGTGAAAAATCACCTCAAGGGCGCTGCACAAACTTACAATACATTTCTAAAATCTAGAAAAACTACAAACTAGACAAACAATTAAAACAACTAATGGCTAAAAATTGCATCCACAGGTTCATAAGAAAATATATGTACAATGTCTCGACCAATGAACGCGATGCTTCTTAAAAATGTATACAGGTCCATACTTACCTGGGAGGTCGCTCGAAATTAACATTTATTGTCTATTAAGAAATTTAGATATAGTTCGCACGCAGGGGACATTATTGTGTACACTTGTTATATGTGTTTAATCCTGAAATATATTTTAATATTAGTATAAAATACATTCTTTGATGAGTGTATTTTGGAAACCAAAAGCAACATTTTATAGTGGGCCGTACAGTAGTACAAGGATTTGATCTTCCTAAATGTGATTCGTAACGAGACAGATTGATGTGCAAAGATTCAAGTAATTAGAAAATTAATTAGAAAAGTCTAATTAAGACATCATAGAAAATAAAAGTATGATACTCTCAGATAGGTTTATTTAAATTAAGGATATGAGAGCCCAAAAAAGTAGGTTGCCAAATTATTCATATTTTTACGTGTTTGACTGGCGTTTGACGTTCCTGAATGTGAATTTGTGGACAGATCCTCCAGTTTTCAATCAATTTATAATTTATTCCCCACCAATATCGGTTCGGATGTCAACAGTGAAACTGTGCTAGGGATATCGATATAAAAACATCGGAAGCTACTACTAACGATCCGATATTGTAAAGTTATCGATTTCACCATGCTAGAGTCCCAGGGAGATAAAGAGAGCGTCTTCAATTCTGGAACGTGCCGTAAATATAATTCATGATTAAGTGAATAAACACAATTCAATCAAATAAAAATTACTTGCGCACATCAGGATTTGAATCCGCGATCTTCAGATCGCTAGTCAAGAGCCTTACCATAACGTATACGAGGCATGATCTCGATCATCAATAACATTAAGGTTGGACTGATATATTATAATAAAAACAAATATAAAACTTTTTTCCACTTTAAGTTTAATGACCGTAACCGGTTTCAGCTCGCTAGAGCCATCTTCAGACTGGTACAAAATATTCTTAATCTACGGTTTATATACACAACATATGAGGGAGGGGAAGCGGGGTGGTCTTAAGGGTTATATTATACTAAATAATTGATTAAAACCCTTAAGACCACCCCGCTTCCCCTCCCTCATATGTTGTGTATATAAACCGTAGATTAAGAATATTTTGTACCAGTCTGAAGATGGCTCTAGCGAGCTGAAACCGGTTACGGTCATTAAACTTAAAGTAGAAAAAAGTTTTATATTTGTTTTTATTATAATATATTATAATGGAATTCCACCATGAAATATCAATTTCAAAATAGAAATATTAAAAAGGTTGAACTGCCCTGACGCTATAAATTTGTTATCTATAGGTACATATACCTCCAAAATATACCAGGCGGAATATTTTATTCTACAACAATAACTTTGCTATGAATTCTGTGTTAGAAAGAATACATACATAGGTTGGGCAATGAACAAACCGATGTCGCTGACGTATTTAATTTTAACTTCGACACATTTAAAGCCAAATTAGTCCACCACTTTTTAAATGTAAATAATGAATGAGAAATAATTTTATTTTTGTTGTTTTTTATTTATTGTTCGTATTCTTAATGCAAACAACGAGTAATTAAGTAAAAATTAATGAAAAGTTAATTAATTAAAAATTAATTAACTTATTATCTCCTGACGAAGAAAACAAACATGTTGATAATGTTAATTAAAGAGTGGTGTACACAAAGTTATTTTCATTAAAAAAAATAATGTTTTTTGATTTTTTATTATGTTTTTGTTGCTCGCAGGTAAATGAATTTTACATACGAGTTCTCTAAAGTCATCCATGTTGCTTTAGCATTAGATATATATTGACGGCCTCCGTGGTCCCGAGGCAAGACTCTCGGCTCACAATCCGAAGGTCGCGGGTTCGAACCCGGCGTGCGCAAATAAATTTTATTTGATTAATTTGTGTTATTTCACAATTTATTCATTTAAAATAATATATAGTATATTTGCGGCACGTTCCAGAGTGGAAGATACTATCAGTATCGCCCTGGTGTAAGACCACCATTCAGAATTGAAACGTTGCTTGAAATGGCTTTAGCCGTGTTTAGTGACCAGATCTGAATAGCCAGGTACTTCCTCCCCTTCCTCTTCCCTATCTCCTTCCCCTCCCTACTACCTTCAGCCTCACAACATACCTCGATTGGGGATGCCATAGCCTCACTGGCTCCAGACGGGAGCAGTTGGGTTGTTAAATTGAGTTTATGCTTTATTTATATATTTTGTAATCTTTTTTATTTATGATATACTGTTGTAATAAATGAAATTTGAATTTGATATGTAAAAGCCCAATAGGGCGTCAATAAATAAAATAAAATAAATAAATAAACATCACCAGCTCTCCAGGGACTTCCCCACGGCAATACGATGCGGGTTTTCCCCGCTCCAGAACATAAACAAATTGATAAGCAGGACTATGAGTAGCTATTTGGAGTGCATTACGCACCGCACACGGCTGATAAGGATAAGGTGGCACACGCACACGCCACTGAAGGCAGGTTCATAAGGACGCAAGGTCCACTAGATCCGCTAGCACTATATGTACACAGGTCGTTTTATCTAATCCATGAAGATAACGCCAAATGAATGCCAGATAATGGCTGCTGGTCATTTAGCAATTACATTCAAGTAATTGATGTTATTTAGTAAATAATTACTTATTAACGGCCAAGTAGGCTTTTACATGAAAATTTTACAATTGATTTCAGTATTCAAGATTAACATAATAAATGGGTTGTTCTTTTTTTTAACCTACATAATTTTTACCACTCTTGTCACATTTTCACACTCTGTCACATTTTGTTTTTACTAAATAAATCTCTCTGGATCTCAGAGGGGAAATTGTAGCAAGGGGGGAAGGAGTCCTAAAATGCCTATTGGGGGTGACAAACACGAGCTGCGTGTATAACTATTTCGAATGACATCCCACGTGAGAGAATTGTCGTACGACATAAAAATTGTAGGAGACAAGATTTTGAGATTTTTAAAAATATTTTATTAAACATCATTAAAAGTAATAATCGCTGTTACTTGATAGGTTATACCTTTTGGAGTTTAAAAATAGTTTTATATTTTATGTCGTCTTATTATTTTTTGTGACATTATAGAATACACGCAAGTCGAGGTGGCAGGAGACAACTGTGATTTGTATGAAATACACTTTTATAACGAGGAGAAACAACTCTGTCACGTAATTTTTACTACAAAAATATAAACACACATTTTTTGTAACGTCGTTACGTCTTTAGTACAGTAGATTTTAAAGAAATTATAAAATACTAATAATGGTAATTCTGTTGAATTTTTCTCCACTAACTCTCCACTAACTCTCCACTAACTCTCCACTGGTGGAGACAACTTTATGTAGATTAAAAAGAAGAACGACCCAAATATAGTTCGAGTCCCAGATGTGACCGTATCTTTTTACGATTTTTCTGTTGCCGATTTTCGATTGAGTTTCGCTAATATTGTCTTTATTAATTGAATATTACAATTTAAGATTTTACGTATTAAGTTAAAAGTAAGAAAAAAATAACTATTCATCCAAGACCTGCAGAAAAATCGATGTCGCATTTTAAATAAAGTAAATTATTTTTTGAATGTTTTTCATTTACCCACGAATAATTTCCCAAGTTGCCTCTAAAATCATGAAACTCTAAAATCTTTAATGGCCTATATCTTTTAATTTAAAGAAAAAATAAATAAAATAAGATGTCATGCCTTTACTATATTCAGGACGTTAAATAAAAGATATAACTTATATAATATTAGACTATATTTTAATTAACGTTATCGCGTGATGATCAACGGGTGAAGAGGCCTTTCATACAAGACCTTTTCCTTTTATAGCTTTGATTCGTGTCCAAACAAAGAAACCCAAACATTATTCTTTTGTTCCTATTTAAACTTCGATCCACATTCATTACATAAAATAGCTCACATCCGTCCTAGATATTTGATAAATCTTTTGATTTCAAAAATAATTTTTCAGTTTAGTTGGGTATTTTGATCTCGAATCCAAATTTAAGATTTGTATGAAACTGGCCGAAATGGGCCGCGCATACGTTCCCCTTAATATCCTAAATCATTGAATATCCTGAATTATTATAATGCGCAGGCTTTGCCTTTGTAGGACTCTTTTGTTTTTTAAACATTTTTTTAATATTTTCTTATATTTTTGTTTATTTCCCTTTTATCATCCAATATTTTATAACTGTTCAAATCTACCAAACATCTTGAAAAGAAAATAGCTTTAGCTTTTTGGTGACCAGACATAAATAGCTAGGGTACTTCCCCATCTTCCTCTTTCCCATTGCCTTCAGCCTCACAATATAATCTAATTGGGGATATAGTACCAATGGTGTACCAAACTTTCATTTTGAAAGGGAAATAGAGAAGAATTGAAAATCGACATAATAATACACGAATGGCTAATTTTTTAAATCTACATACAAGTAATAAAATTTGTGCAATTTTATCAATGTTTGGTAATACTATGAACTTGTGAGTAATTCGTTTTCCAGTAGGTACCGGTACCAACATTTGAATCTATTTTTAGAGTCGACAAATTCAGGAAGATTTTTTTTTTTTACAATCCTCACAGCATCCCCAGGTAGTTAGGAGGGGAAGGAGATAGGGAAGAGGAAGGTAGGGAAGTACATGGCTATTCAGATCCTATCACTAAACACGGCTAAAGCCATTTTCAAGCAACGTTTCAATTCTGAATAGTGGTCTTACACCAGGGCGATACTGAAAGTATCTTCCACTCTGGAACGTGCCGCAAATATACTATATATTATTTTAAATGAATAATTTGTGAAATAACACAAATATCACATAAAATTTATTTGCGAACGCCGGGTTCGAACCCGCGACCTTCGGATTGTGAGTCCAGAGTCTTACTTCGGGATCACGGAGGCCGTCGCCACGGAAGATATTATATTCTGAACAGTAAATTGTTTCCATCTAAAATAGTCTTTGTGGGAACTCACCAGAGCGACCGATTTCCTTTGCACCATTCTTTACTCCCTTCCCTTCTACGTTATCCCTGTCAAATAATAAATTGACCTCTCCTCTCCTCTATAATTCAATGGGCGTGGCTCGATCCCCCCATCCTAGCCCCTCCCATTTAATATCCCCCTTGCCCTTCCCCCCGCCAGGCAGTGCCTCCCCCCACTCGGGACGAAACCGGTTATTAAAGTTAAGTGTATAATCCGTACCGTCAATAATATATTCGTATTATCCACGGGACTTCTTTACCGACGGAGTATTTGTGAAGCGGCGATTCAGTTTTTATAGTGCGGCGACCTGGAATTATAATATTATATATTAGATACGCGTAATTTATTCTTGTTTGGGATTGGTAATTTATTTAATGAATGTACCTGCCATCACAGTGGTTCGTCGACCCCTTGTTTTTAATGTTAGGTCGGTCGTGTACAATAAAAACATGCAGATTAATGAACATTTTATTTAATATGGTAACATAATTATTACATAAAGGAATATATATGTGTGTTTTACATATTGTATGGGCGGTAATTAGGAGGGTAATATTCAGGGCGATGAGAGAGACGCCGTATACGTTGCTACCTCTAAAATGATCTATTAGAATATATCATGAAGTCACATGGGTTGTTTAGGAGAAAGAGGGACAGGTTTCAGTGGAGCTTCGACCAACGTGTTTCATCAAAACTTAAAAATGCTTCGCAACTACACTGTGAAGGTTATCAGCTTAAAACGAAGCTGATACATACCTACCTATTAGCAGCCTAAAAATTCTATAAGTTTTTTTTTTACACAGACCCTGAGAAAAATAATTTCCCTCAGGGCCTTTGTCATCTGAGATGCCGTGTGGAGGGTTTTTTTGAGGATAGGAAGGAATGAACATTGGTCTTGAAGAGACCCATGTTATAGGAAGGAGGAAACACAGAGGCCGGCAAATCGTTCCACAGCCGAGCTGTTGAACACAAGAACGAGTCGAAGAAGCGGCCCGTTCTCATGTCACAAATGTCAACCGTGTATATATGTTGGGCACACGTTTGGCATGTTTCCCGACTATGCACCGGTGCCAAAGGGATCAATGACGCTTGTTATTCGGAGCATCTTCTATTGAAATACCGGTAGAACAAGGATAGCATTCCCACCCGACGCCTGTGCTCTAAAAATTGCAATCCGTTTGTTAAGTTCGGAGAATCTATCAAACGGACCGCCAGTTTCTGTACAGAGTCGAGGGTTTTTTTCAGGTTTTAGGGCTCCAGAGGTGGCTACCAAATTCAACCGTAGGGCGCACTTGTCATTAGAACAGGGTTAGCAGTTGTGTGCTGTTAAAGTATCTGCGGGCCCCGGATACAATCATAACTGGATACAATCCGTGATTGTTCACAGATCTGAATGTGTCATAGAGCTGATGACGAAGAACACGTGTATCGCTACAAACCATTTCTTCATATTAGTTGCGCACTTTGGAAAATAATTCCCCTCAGGGCCTATGTCATCTTTCGGGACACTTTGTGAGAGGGATTTTTAGAGAAGGAAGGAATTCAATGGGTTTTCTTTACATTTTTCAGGAACCATTTGTATTTCCGCATTATTTTTCCAATTGAATTATTCGAGAGATTCAATTTTCTTCATTAGAATATCATTGTTTGTTTGAAGACGTGGGTTATTGACACATTTATTTATTGTTGCCGAATTTTCTTCAGCATCTTTGTATAAGTGATCATATTCTACTGATAGAAAATCCAGCAAGGTCTTTGTTTCGTCAAACATGACAAACTTTTCTTTAATTGAATTCAATTCTACTGTCACTTTACTCGTACCGGGTTCATGGGGTGAGGTTTGTCTAGGTCTTGGATGATCAAGACCCACTGAACCCCAGATTCCTACCCAACCCTTAAACCCTTTTCCTTCCCAGAACTCTCCTCTCCTTCCTTTCCTTAAAAAAAACCCTCCACACAGCATCCCCAAAGATGACATAAGCCCTGAGGGAAATTATTTTCCTCAAGGCCTCCTGTGTGGAGCTCATAAAAAAAAAATAATGTCACAAATTTTCTTGTATTATATTGTGTTCCAGAGATGCCTCAGTTTATCTATCCGGGATGGATAAAGGTATGAGGGGTGGGTAGGAATCAGTGTCATTGTTCCCAGGAGTGACGAACGAAGAATCTATCTTTCCCATAGGGGTGCAAGGCTGTGGCTGGAGAAGGTCCTACTTAGGAGTGGTTCAAAATTAATTTGAGAGTACCCACGCGTGATACCCGTTCTAATGCACTTTACTTTGTTACCAATTCTACTATTAATTATTTCGAAAATTCTCCAATACAAAGACTTCATATACTCGGAAATAAATATACTTCAATTGACGTTTATCGACATCAATCGATTTCTAAATTTAAACTCAGTATAGCAGAACATTTAAAATAAAGCTATAAATATATGCACTATATAGCACCTTTATCGATATATTACTGTAGCTATGTTTCGATAAACACGTACCAATTATGTATAACAAAGATTGCTAATTATAAACATAAATAATAATGACAATCTTATCTTATTTCTCTTTATAATTAAAATAACTATCTCACATTAATTTACGTGACCATATATTCTATTTTACCTGCTTTGTGTCATATCTAGTGTTATCTATGTTTTGTTTCTTATATCTTATGTTATCTTTATTTTTATTTTGTTTTTTCTTACAGTTATATTATGTTTATATTATATTTTGTTATTTCCTATACTTTACCAAAAACATGTACTGCACTTTATGTAAAAGCCCTATGGGCGTTTAAATAAATAAATAAATAAAAAAGTCTCCCTCAACCAGTCCCTCATAATCCGGCCTGCTACGTAGTGAGCGAGCAGAAGCATCCGCCGTCAAGACCGAACAATCCTCACCCCATGAACCCAGGCACCCGTGCTAAGTAATAATATTATGAATTTATAAGTAATACGTTTTCCAATAGGTACCAAGCATATTAAATTTGAGTCGACAAATTTAGAAAGATTTTATATTCTAAACGGTAAATTGTGTTCATATACCACTTGGGGTGACCTACGATAGGGGTGTAGGTTATCCAATAAATGTTTCCCGAGGCGGCGGTTCCCATACCCGCCACCAAAATTGAGTACCTGTACCTACGTAACAAAAGAAAAACGAAGTTAGTGAGATTTCACTAATCCGATTAATAAGTTATAAAGTACTTAGAGCTATTGCCAGAGTTATTGAGCTTTGCGCACACTCGTGAGCCATGTAGGTCATAAAGTAGGTAATAAACCATCTGGTATTTTGCAAAACCTTATTATAGTGCAAAAGGCAGAGATCCTGCGTCCTACGTATAAACGTACGTACAGCCTGCAGACTTTACGTAAGAATATTGCATTAGGTATTTGTGTGTCGGTGAGAATTCAAACTTTACAACACAAAGGATGTGAAAATGAAGAATAGGAGCTGTGCATGTTTGTTTTACTAAACCCCAAGACAAAAATTACCCTAGAGGTCTCCCGTGTGGGGTTAATGTAAAAAACAGTTTTTCTGCAAAATTTGCGCGATTGCAATGTTTATTAAAAAATTTTCTTCGTCAGCATCGACGGGTATGGACGATATTCTAGAGGCCAGTGGATTCACAGAATTTAAACAATTTTTCAAATTTCAAAACTAATTTTCAAGAACTTTTTATTAAAGTTTTGTTATTGTCTAGTAAAGTGAGAGTTGTTTCCAAAAAAAAATGGTTGTCTGTAAAGTCGGTTTACGGACGGTAATTTTACGCGATAACGTCGGCCGATCCATGTTCCACGCTTTCGCTGAACGCTTAGGCCGAACGCTTGTTCCGCGCCCTCGCTTGTACGTCCGGCTCAGGCGGAACGTGACATTGTGACAACGTGACAGCGTGACAATGAGTCATGCTTTTTCGTGAATGCGTCCGGCGTTCATCGATTTATAAGACGTTATCACGTCAATAAATAATATTAGAACTTTAACAGAACTTGAAAATAAATTTTAAATCTGGATAAATTGTTTAAATTTTGTGAAACAACTGACCCTGAGTTAGTTTTGTTTTGACAAATATCTATAAACGTACATCTAACTAGCTTCCAGAATGGTATCTAAACGCTCTCGTTATCATTCCGGAAAAAACCATCAAATATATTTATTTTTTTACATGAATACCGCACAAGATTCCCAACTGCTCGCGTCTGAAGCCAGTGAGACTATGGCATCCCCAATTGGGGTATGTTGTGAGGCTGAAGGTAGTGGGCAGGGGAAGGAGATGGGGAAGAGGAAGGTGGGAAGTACCTGACTATTCAGATCTGGTCACCAAACACGGCTAAAGCCATTTCAAGCAAAGTTTTAATTCTGAATGGTGGTCTTCCACCAGGGCGATACTGAGAGTATCTTCCACTCATATAGAATCCAATTGATACTTAAAATGGATCAGTTCTGAATAGCTATGTAAATTTCAACTTCATACCTTCTTCCGCACCACACTTCAGCTTGACAACACACAACTATGATATGTAGGCTCTCTGGCTCTGGTCAGTTGGGACTCTTGTGTGGTGTTCACAAAAACAAACTTTTTTTTACATGAACTCCACACGGGAGGCCCTGAGGAAAATTATTTCCCTCAGGGCCTACGTCATCTTTCAAGATGCTGTGTGGAGGGTGTTTATGAGGAGAGGAAGGAGTGAACATGGGTCTTGAAGAGACTCATGTTGTAGGAGGGAGGAAACACAGAGGTCGGCAAATTGTTCCAGTCGAGCTGTTGACCATAAGAACGGGTCTAAGAAGCGATCCGTTCTCATGTGACAAATGTCAACCGTGTTCACATGTTGGGCACGCGTTTGGCGTGTTTCCCGACCACGCACCGGTGCCGAAGGAATCGATGACGCTAGTTCCTCGGAGCATCTTCCATTGAAATACCGGCAGAACCAGGATACCCGACGCCTGTGCTCTAAAGATTACAATCCGTTTGTTAAGTTAAGAGAATCTATCAAACGGGCCGTCCGTTTCTGAACAGAGTTGAAGGTTTTTTTTTCAGGTATTTTGAGGCTCCAGACCAGAGAAGGCTGCCAAATTCAACCATGGGGCGAACTTGTGATTTGTACAGGGTTAGCAGTTGTGTACTGTTAAATTATCTACGGGCCCTGTACAGTATGCCCAGTTTTTGAGAGGCTAACTTAACTCTGACTTCGATGGAGCCCCCATATCTGAGCTGGTCACTTAGAGTTACACCAAGCATTTTAATGGAGGGCCTGTTCAGGAGATTTCTTCCGTTGAAGGAGACTAGATTTTCATTTAGATCCCTTTTAGATGTAATAAGACATGATTGAGTCTTTGAAACATTAAATTCGACGAGGTTATTCTTACTCCAAGAGAAAACAGTTTCAAGGTAACCGTCCATTCTTTGCTTCAAAGCCCTCCGAGTCGTTGTAATTTGTGACTCCTTTGGGGGCTTGTCAAATAAAAAGCTATCGTGGACTGTACTTTAATAGACATCTAGCATTTAGAGGATTGATTGATTGATTCATACTAGCTTGCTAATTAATCATTAGGCGATTAGACGGTCAGGGAAAACCACTAAAAATAAAATCGCATCATTATTTATATAAATATCCTTCTAACCAGCTTCACAGGAAGCGGAATGTACCTAATATCCAGGATGTAGATGTAAATAATATATTATAATGTTATGTGTAAGTAGGATGAGTGTTAATTCAATAATATATATATTTGCGACCCATTCCAGAATGGCAAATTCTCTCAGATTCTTTCATTCTCTCATTCTTAGAGCACTTGTGCACATTGTGGTGGGAATGCTGTCCGTGTGTTACCACTACCTATTTGAAAAATTGGTTATTGGAAAAAGAATATTTATTTTGATACTTATGATAAAATTTATGAAAAAATGTTTAAACTGTAGATAAAAGATGTAAATTATAACTTTAAATATATTTGTAAATAATTATAAGCACCTGCTGTCAAGCCAATTGCAATTGGCTTAGCGGGACTGGATTGTTGATTTATAAAATAAATAAATTAAAAAAAATAAAAAAATAAAAAATAAAATGGAAGATGCTCAGAGGAACTAGCGTCATTTATTCCCTCGGCACCGGGGCATAGTCGGGGAATACGCCAAACACGCGCCCAACATATGTACACGGTTGACATTTGTCATATGAGAACACTTTAATTTAATTAATTTAATTAACATAATAATCCATTCCAAAAATTGTGCAAATGACGGTACATGTAATACGGACTGCGCTAAGCTAAATCATAAATCTAATGTAAAATATCTTGGAATCTTAATAGATAAAAATGTTAAATGGAAAGATCATATAGATCTCACTGTGGAAAGAATAAGAAAACTTATCTATGTATTCTACAACATACGAAACATTTTAAACAAGAAAACTATCAAAATTGTCTATTATGCGCTAATTCAGTCCTTATTACAGTACGGCATTATTGGTTGGGGAGGGGCCTTTAAGATTTCCTTACAGCCCATAATTATAATACAAAGAATAATTATTAAAATCATCCTTAGGAAACCATATGACTTCCCTACTTTAGAGATATTTCGAGAATTTAATGTGCCAACTATCACAGAATTGTATAAGAGAAACGCATTATATCAAATCTACAAAGAATATTTCATCCAAAAAATTCATCCCTCAGATAGCATAAGCAATAGATTCAAAACTAATGGCTTAATAGCCATTCCTATGCTTAGAACGACCACGGCTCAACACCACTATTTATATTTAGGTGTGAGATGGTACAATATATTATTATCCAAAAACAAAATAAATGTAACAGAAACAATGAAATATGAACAATTTAAAAATCAAATTAAGTCCCTGAAATTGGATAATGATATATTGTACCCTTAACTAATTAACATCTAATTAAAAAAATGTATTATTGTTATTGTTTTTTTTTTTATTTTTATATCTATGTCAAAAAGTATTTGTATATTTATTTCATTCAAGACATTTAAGTCTTTGATCATTGTATTCACACTTTTCAGAACAATATGTTTTTTTTTATGCGTTTAAATACTCCTCCCATAAACACGAGCTCCTAGAGCTCAATTTATGGAGTAGTAGAACCATAAAATTAATTCTTATGTATACCTAGGTAATTATATTATAAATGTAATTATTATTGTTAAAAATAAATAAATAAATAAAAAATAAATAAACTTCTACAGCTCGGCTGTGTAATGATTTGCCGGCCTCACTTTTACCTCTCTCCTACAACATGGGCCTTTCCAAGACAAATGTTCACTCCTTCCTCTCCTCTAAAAACCCTCCACACAGCATCCCCAAAGATGAAAGTTAATGTAAAAAAATATATTTATTAAAAAATGACGATTTTTTTTGCTAATTCGTGTTTCGTGAAGCGTGCCTACAAAACGATTCCACTAAATATCTATTCAATTCGACTTAACTATTTTTCAATAACAATAATAATCGAATGGCTAAACATAATAATAATAATTATTAATTCCGAGCGGTTCGTGTCTCGGCTATCTTAAGAGCAATCATTAGTTATTGGGGATTAATCGACACTTTCAGCTGGTGCCATCTGCCGCCGCGGCTACAAACAATAAACCAAATGCCGAGGGTCAGCTATATTATTACTTTGGTCACCCGACTCGGTCTACGAATTTAATTTAACCGTTAAGGTTAAAGAGACTCGACTACGAGACTATCAACTATCAAGCTATAAACCGGTGTGTCTCAACCCACCGTCTTGCACATCAGCGGGAAGGATGGATTCATACGCCCGTCACTCCTGGGCACACTGACCCCTAGATTCCTACCCCTCATATCCTTTACTTCTCAAAACTTCCACTCCTTCTTTTCCTTAAAAATACCGTCCACACAGCATTTCTAAAGATGACATAGGCCCCAAGGAAAATTATTTTCCTCCAGGTCTTCTGTGTGGGTTTAATTTTTTCGTAAAAAAAGTGTTTTATGAGTTTACACGTAGGTATCTAATAGGTAGGCCCAGATCGATAACTTTACAATATCCATGATTGATCGGTGTAACTTCCAATGATTTTATATCGATGTCCCTAGTACTGTTTCACCTTTGATAGCCGAACCGATATTGACAATGGATAAATAAGAAATCGATGTACGCTGGCAACACTTGCAGATCTGTCTACGAATTCACATTCCGAAACCTCAAAACATTAATCAATTAGCAATATTGAATTGAAACACTTACCTAAATGTGCATTGGCAGGACGAATATACTTTTTGATACTGAGAAGAAGTTAATTAGTTAATGAGGTCTTTATTCATATTTAAACCATTTTCGTTTCTCAAAGATCGAACGGAATAAATAATTGATTACGTCTTAGATGCATTATTAAGTCTATGGATCGAGTGTACGACTTCTTTCATTTCTAAGAGCTTCGTTAGTTCAATACATTCATTAAATAAGCCAGTAATTTTGCTAAACCAACGACTATTAAAAAATATGTTTGTATTCTCACTGTGGTGGTAGGAGATTTTCAAATATTGTCAGATTATTCATAACCCGAGATTGTCTTTCTTTAAAAAAAAATACAATTTTTTTTTATCGATCGACCAAATAAGTAAGTACAACTAAAATAAAGATTATAATATAAGACCACAAATCTTCGAGTTAATTTATCTATCTACAAAAAAAAAAAACTTTTATTTTTTACTTTAAATCAGTCCTCAAAACAATGGTCACCCTACAAAAGTCTACATGTTTACATGAATGTACTACCTAGCGCCAGCAGTTTAGTAATAATCTCAACCTGTAAGAAATGCAACAATATTGTTCTTTCAATATCTGTATAATTTTGTGTTATTTTGTTAATTGTAGAATTGTTAACCTCAACACAGGCTTGTCCTAGTGAGGTTGCAAATTGTTTTGTAAACATTTTTACCTGCAATGTAAAGATACAATAAATAAATAAATAAATCTACAAGGATTTTTTGGTTTTTCCAATGAAGATCAAAGAATAATCGACTACCAGAAGGATTTTCTTCAAATTCATGGATTCATTGGTTATCTGATTCATCTAGTTAGAAAAAAAATTGTCATAAACGTATTACGAACTTTAAGGTCCAAAAATGATACAAGGGTGGTTTGAATCGGATAGACGGAAAGAAGAGTGCAAGAAGAAAGATAGTTGAACGAACGAATGGAGGTAACAGTCGGGTACGCCATAGGAAGACATTAAACAATCAAGTGTATCAGATTCTTGAGTCGGGTCATACTAAGATCTGGTAATACCAGAAGAGTGCTTATGATTATCATCATCATCATCTTCATGCCCTTATCCTATTCGGGTCGGGGACCCATTGCATCGACAAGGCTCCTCCATACAACCCTGTCTTGTGCTGACTGTTCGGCATCCGTCCATGGCAGTCCCATCCTCTCCTCACAGTTTCTGGAGTTGCCTCGCCCAGCTGTGTTTGGGGCGGCTACTGGACGTCTACCCTCTGGAATCGCACTTAGTATCTTCCTCGGAACTCGATCATCAGGCATTCTTAGTACATGCCCAAGCCACCTCAGTTGCGATTTTTCTATGAAGAGTAGCAGTGGTTCAATGTTTAGATCGTCTCGGATCGTCGAGTTTCTTATATGATCCCATTTTGTAACCCCTGCCACTCCTCTCAAGTACCCTCTCTCTCTCCAATGGCGCTACAGCCCATATCGAGCCTTGGCCTCCTGCAACATTCGCCTCCAACTCCTCCTGTCCTCAGCGGCTGACTTCCAGTTTGTTATTTGGAGAAGCTGTGCTGCATCCTGTCGCACCTCGTCTTCCCACCTCAGTCTGGGTTTTGCCACTTTTCTCTTTCCACCTGAGTGCCAAGTCAAAATTCTCTTGGGGACGCGTGTATCCGGCATTCTCTGTACACGTCCAGCCCATCTCAACCTGAGGAGTCTCATGTGGGCTGAGATGTTAGGTACCTCGCAAGTACCGCTTATGATTAATCTACACATAATTTATTTTAACACATTTACGAGATGTGCCGAAGGGAACCGAAGGTAGGTGTGCAGTCATTATAAACCTAGATAAAACCTAGCTTCCAGTTAGGAAGGACGTTAGTCCTCCGAACTACATTTATTAATTACGATACTCACTGTCATTCAAAGAACCTAAGCCTTTTGATAAGCATACTGGAGATACCCGTCCCAGTATTCATAAATGACTAATGTCACATAAGAGACATTACAGTTAGTTAGTTTAACAAAACTAAAACATCGGTAACCCAATAACAACATGGTTGGGCCAGTATGCTGGGAATATTTTAGTGACTTCGATCGTTAGGGATAATTTATCGTCCGAAAGATAAAATTAGAGTGACTGAAAAAATAAAAGTGTGTCTTATTGGGGAGTTAGTCCCTCAAACTAATGGGCCTAAGTGGCCGCTAATGGTCGGTGAGGGTCCAGTCCCAGTCCAACGTTACCACTCCTCCTTCTTCACACCCCAAACCGCACACTGTGAAACCCGGACCACAAACCCCACATCATCGTGAACCACAGACCGCAAAACCCGTAATATAGGGCGGTTTTTTTTAGCACCACGAAGTTTACATTATCATCAACTCCTGCTCGATGAAATCAAGTTTACTTAGAATTAAAGCGTCTTTTTCAAAACTGGAACTGATTGTTGGAAGGCTTCAAGCGAAAAAGTACTTTCGTATAATTTGAACGGAAAATTGTTTTTGTCATTTTCAAAATTGGATCTGATTTGTCAAGAAATCAGATTATCCCGTGATTATTCACGGGGATGTGCTAATCTTTATAAATATAAAAATCTCGCATCACGATGCTTGTTCGAGATAAACTCCGAAACTAATTAACCGATTTTGATGAAATTTGGCTTTGGACTGTGTGTAATCGGTCTCCTCTTTGCGCGGTGCATCGTTACCTTCCCACTGTTGTCTACTTTAGTTTTCTGAAGGTTTCACTTGTGCAATGTGAATTGCACACCCTTATTTTTAACCTAGGCGTATAAAAATACTCATCTCCAAAATGCTTGCAGCAAAAGCCAAGATGTGTTCTACTTTATCGATCACGGAAAGTCGAAATGCTGTAAATGTTAATTGTTCAGGGGAGCAAAAAACCGACGTCGTAAAAGACGCACTTATTTTCTTAGAACGACGACGACGCAGATCGAAAGGAAAAAAAACGTAAAAAATTATTTAACTGATTTTTGGATTTATTGTTCTTTTTTTTTTTTACAGCAGTTTTTCAAATTTCCACTGTCGATATATCCAAGCGGTCAAATTTTCAAAACCAAAAACACAATTTTGCTTGATTTTGCATTACTTCGTAAAACACCGACTGGCATATATTTTTTTTATATTCCAGGCAGTTCAGTACAGACAGATTAAAAATGTAGTTAGGTACTGAAGAAATTAGACCCCTTCCAAACTTGAACGTATCTACTATTTATATCCCACTAGTAGTAAAAAACCCGTTCCGCAGGTTTTTGCTGCTAGGCCCTGCGGGCGGCTTTTGGTTCGGCTTCGCCCAGTTTGAGTGGGGTGACCATTTATTTATACTGATTCCAAAAATAGCTGGTCCCTCGGATCTACTGTGATCCAGTGACAGCTAGTTACCGGGATAAAGTAACCGCGACAGGCAATGACATCACATGTAATATAAAACCGCGTGGTACTATTATTCACAACTGCCAGTTACAATAATAATCATATTACAGTCAATCTCTCCATATTCGGAGAGATACACAAAATTACAATACCGTAGTACTTATAACTGCCAGCGGCAAGTCCTTATGCGATCTGTTAACGTGAGTAGCGCCATCCTTTGGTTATTATTGGCTATTATTACAAAAGTAGCTTTTTAACAGACTTCAAGTACAAATATGGTTTTGCATAAGGCGCGGCGTCAGAGTTGCATTCTTAGCCGGATTCTTAATATTCAACCGTACAGACGTAAGCCTATTAATAGGGTTCGATTTTTCATATCGCTCATCCCATAGAAAAGTGTCGTAAGTGAAAATTAAATTGAAAAGTAAAGTGATTATCTATGGATCTATGCTTCACCAAAACCGTTTTTAAGTTAGATCACCCTATCTCCGCAGGATGTCACTAGTATCTCCTTTCGACGGGACCGATTGTTCATCATTCATTAATTTGTTTTCGCTCTCCTGTAAAATTAAATTTTTCTAATTACGACACTTTTCTACGGGATGTGCGGTAGATGTTGAATTAAAACAGAATTTTCAATTTGTCATTATTTCCACTTTTTACTGAGTCATTAAAGAGGGATATGATCACTAATCACACGCCTTCTAAGTTTTGGCGCAAGCAGCAAACTTTTCCCAACTATCACCAAAAACTGTTGCCTCAATAAATGTGGAAAATGCGAAATAATAATAATAAAGCATTAAGTATATATAAATATTATAGCAAATTGAGTAATTTGGATTATTTCGTCGCAAAAAAGCATTCTTCTTAGAAAAATATGTCGACAATCCGGACACCATAATTAGCCACTGAATAATAAAAGTAACCGCCCAGTTAGTGTAGTGAAGTGCTGTGTAGGTACTGTATACTGAGTGGTGATATCTTATCGAATTTATGAATTTGATTCATAATAAACGAGTCATTAAAATAGATAAAAATGGGTGTGCTCAACATTTTTATCAGTGGCCAACATTTACTTATTATCATTAACAGCTGTTATGCAGCAAGGTAGGCTGAAAAGTAATGCACACATGCTTGTACAGCGCGAAAAAAATGACCTTTAGAAGCGCGCCAGGTGGAATATGGAAGTGACATTCCTCCTCTATACGTACGCGCAAGTTTTAGGTCATTCAATTCATCCAGCGTATTTTGAGAAGTGGAAGTATGGAGACGTGTTTTAGTGATATGCTAAGGCAACGTAAACAGCGTGCTGTTATCGAATTTTTAGCCGCTGAAAAAGTGACTCCTACTGAGGTTCATCTTCGTTTAAAGGGTGTTTATGGTGACGTTGGTGTTGATAGGTCTACTGTAAGTCGATGAGTAATTAAATTTCATGATTGTGAGCCTGGAAAAGCAATAATGGTTGGTGAAACAAGCAGCGAACGTCCGATCATTGATACAGACGATAAACAATCCAAATAAGTTCACGATTGATTCAAAATGACCGGCGAATCACTCAAAAGCGTATCACAAACCATTTTGGAATATCGAAAGAACGTGTGAGCTTCATTGTTGGACTATTAGAATATCTTAAAATCGTTGTACCGGTGTGGTCGCCGTTTCATAGACGAGAACAAATAATAGCTTCGATTAAGATGAAGCCATAGTAAATAATGCAAAATCACACAAAATCATGTGTTTTTGTTTTGAAAATTTGATCGCTTAGAAATATTATAGATGCTTCAATTAAATACTGCGTGTAGAACATATCTTGGCCCTTAAAAATATCGGTCATTTTTTTAAAAGTCTTTTAATAAGCCTAGAAAAAAATAAAGTAACAGGTCTATAAAAAAACACTTTCAAGTGCAAACTCTCCTACTTATGAACATCTTTTCGGATATGATTTTATTGTTTATTGTAGCAAATTTAGTTTCTTTTATGATAATGGCAAAAAAAATTGATATTTACCGGTATTCACAAAATAAAATAAAATGTGCATTTTTGTGTTGTTATTTCACAATACGGCTGGCAGCCGACGAATGTGGATTTTCAAAGTGACCCTTATGGCGTGCACCGAAGGACTACTGGCTTGCCACACCCCACTTCCTTTCAGAACCGCCCTGGTCGGAGCAGGGAACAGACGTGTGACTCCACGTCGCTCGGTTCAAATCAATTTTAAATTTCCTTGTTATTACAATAAACAATGTGTAAAAAAGGAGTTTATGGTTTTTTTTAGGTCTTTACGAAATCAACCTGTAAAAAAAATTTCTCAAATGCCCTTTTCAACCGTTCCAAAAGCTTTTTCTCAAATATTTTTAAACTCCTCCCACAAAGGGCATGAAATCCGATTTCAATTTTTCCCCGGACTATTGGATCCCCATAAAGCCTCTGCAAAATCTGAAGTTTGAACCGATTCCACACCCAAGGCGGTGGCTCGCGTTTAGAATATTTTTTTATTAAAAATATAGCAAATTAAGCAAGAAATTAATGAAATAAGAACTAAGCAAATATCTAGTAATAACTACTTTATTTATGTACTCGTAACGTTTAAAATTATGATACATAAGCCTTTAAAAAACTAATTTTGCATGATTTAGGAGGCCGCTTTGCGATTTTTTTGGGAGTTGATTGTAATAATTAAAAAAATATTTTGCCCTTAATACTGTTAAATATTAAATAAAAAAGTGAAAATTGTAAAAAAAGGTTTTCTTGGGAAGATATTTAAGTTTAAATAAGTGCAAATTTGTGGCCCAATATAAATCGGTCGTCCGTAAATTAAAATTACGCCTATTAAAAATGCATTTCTCACTTTTCTTGTTTTATATTTTATCAGTTTTCTATAGTAAAAAAAAAACAAAATTATGTTTTTAAATAATTACTATTAACTCACAAATAATTTCTAAAGTTGTCCCTAAAATTATGAAAAAATAAATTGTTTAATGGCCTGTATTTTATAATTTTTATCACATATAAATAAAGTACACGTGCCAGATGTACAAATTTTGACTAAAAAGGTAATTTTCTGTTTGGTATTTTGGCCTCAAATGCAAATTTAAAAAGGCGCAGCCGGTCCTCTTATTATAAAATATGAAATAATATGCATATGTATCAATTCATCGGATGGTTGTCGACACCTGAATATTTTCAAAACGGTTGAGATAAATAATTCCAACAATAAAACGAGATAAGCCGCTCGATGCAATGATTTAATCACACTAATATTAGTCGGTATTGTGTTATATTGCATTACTGTTGGCACTCACACCGTTAATTAATGACAGCAGACAGCTTTCCTAAACTCATTCATTATAATAATTAATAACAATGATTTAATGATTTTCCGATAGCACCAAGACTAACACCTGACACCACACTAACACCAGCGGGAAACGTGTGAAATGCCTTGGCTAGAAGTGTTGGCACATATATTACAAAATTTTATTATTTCTTTTGAGCCACTTTTGGAGGTCATTGATGTTATATGAAATATTTGCTAAAAATTAAATACTCAACCAATTATTCCTCTTCAGTAAATTCTGTGAATGCCAAAACCTTTAACGTTAGATAATTAATTAAATTATCTATTTGGGTGCCCATTTCACTGCTCAATTACATGGTGACTGGGTTTTGGTGTTTATACAATAGATTTTTTATTGCGTCCTAAAAATATATGCCATTGTTTATAAAAAGCATTTACACACAAATGAAATTTAGATTTTGACACGTTTCAGACACTATTCATGCCTTCTTCAGGGCAGATATAGGGACAACTGCATTACGTTCTACTCACGAAGTTATTGGCTCTAGAAATTATAACAACATTTGGTTACAGCTCACGGAGAAACTAAAATGAAACCAGTTGTCAACGCACCAGTACTTTTGCTTGTGTGGCAGTTGTTTTTCAGTTGCCTTGTTAACGGGTTGCCATGGTAGCGCTCACGAATTTCGAATTGCGTGGACTACTGGTTTCATTTCAGTTTCTCCGTGAGCGATGGTCTTTTCAGTTTGATGGCGTCAATTTGTTAAATATTATCTTAAGAGAGGTTACACGTACGCCCAATTTTCAAAATTAGATTTTAGAACTGAACATTTTGTTTTGATGCAGGTCGGAGAGGTTTTGAATATGTCGAAACTTTTGGGGTGAAAAGCCATGAAGGAAATCCATACTAATATTATAAATGCGAAACTGCTAGAGTTCGTTTATGACGCTTTCACGCATTTACCAATAAAAAGACTTTGAAAATTCATTCACCAATAGAAAGCTAAATTATATGCGAAGACAGGCTGTATATGCTCTGGCGTTCTGAAATTATAAATATTAATATATTATATTTGTTATACGTTTTCTGTCGCTAACAAAAGCGAGTTATTTCTAACGTCAGGAAAAAATCGTTTCCATGGAAACGATGTTGATATATTTGTGGGCTCTATGCTGGTAGGTACTCAGCCCCCTGGTCAGCTACTGCTCCAGAAAATTAGAATATGTTTTGTTTTTTTTGGACAAGCTTCTGTTTTGGAATAAATGTCAGATAAGAGTTCCTACATTAAAAATATAATTTGTAACGATTATAAAGACTGAATAATAAATAGTGTAATTTTTTTATTATATTAACAAACTTCCAAATATTTAATTAAAAATAAACATCCGAAATGTTTGTAAGCGCATAAATTCCGAACGAATGAACAAAATTGGATAATTCTTTTTTTCTCTGAGCTATAGCTTTATGAAATTTAGGTGGCAGGCGAGATGTTTGAAAACTGAATGTAAGGGAATAATGTATGGAATGCGGGAGGGGGTGGGGGTGGGGAGGAGGGGGGATAATTGATAAGTTCAACCGCTATAGTAATTTCCCGAAATACCATGCGAGCGAAGCCGCGGGGAAAAGCTAGTAAATAATAAGCTGAAAAGTTCTGTAAGTAGGTATATATAAATTTCTGTAAATTTATGTGTGTGCCTACTATTATTTTAATAATTTTCTTTTTTTATATTTTTATGTGACAAATTACAAGAAAGCCCCTGTCTGTACGGTGTAAAGGCAGGGTAACTATGTCGCAACCCGGTTTGGCAGCGTTATAAGGCGGGTTAAAGGAGTGGCTGTGGGATTAAGTAATGCGGATCTTGAAGATTCCCGGATTATATGAAGAAAAATAGATGCCAGTGGCTCGATCCACACACGAACCCACCCAAACAAAAACGAGTCGAAGAAACAAAGCCAACATCATTTTTTTATTTTTTTACATTCACAACAGTTAATAGTATTTTGGTACTTCTCGCAACACACATGTTAGACACATTTGACAATGCCAAATCCAAGGTACGACCACCAATATTATGAAGGAGGCTTATAGAAAAATAATTTCCCTCAGGGCCTCAGGGCCAATGTCATCTTTGAAAATTTTGTTTGGAAGGTCTTTTTGAGGAGAGGAAGGAGTGAACATGGGTTTTGAAGGGACTCATATTGTAAGAGAGCAAATCGTTCCACAGTCAAACTGTTGAACTTAGGAACAAGTCGTAGAAACGACCCGTTCTCATGTGAGAAATGTCAACCGTGTACATAAGTTGGGCGCTTGTTTGGCGTGTTTCCTGACTATGCACCGGTGCCGAGGGGATCAATGATGCTAGTTCCTCAGAGCATCTTCCGTTATAATACCGGTAGAACTAGGACAACATTACCACCTGACGCCTGTGCTCTAAAGATTGCAATCCGTTTGTTAAGTTAGGATAATCTATCAAACGGACCGCCCGTTTCTGTGTTGAGTAGACGGGTGTTCCGCTGGTATCCGTCGAATTTCACGTGGAATGCTGATAGCTTCTTAGAGCAGGTTCCTTTAAAATACCTAAATAACAGACCTAGCAAGCCCACTGTGCCGTCTGTGCATTAGAGATGGCAATCGGTCTGTTGACAATGGATTTTCAATTAGACGGACTGCCCGCCTTTGCACAAAATCAAGTAGGTTTATCAAGTATTGTGGGGCTCCTGGCCGGAGCTGGCTCCCAAATCCAATTGAGTGTGCTTAAGATTTGTATAGGGTCAGCAGGTAGACGCTTCTGAAGAATCTGCCAACCCTATAAGAGGCGTCCCGTTTTTTTATTATTTATTTTTTATATGAATACCGTACAAGAGTCCCAACTGCTCCCGTCTGGAGCCAGTGAGACTATGGCATCCCCAATTGGGGTATGTTGCAAGGCTGAAGGTAGTGGGGAGGGGAAGGAGACGGGGAAGAGGAAGGTGGGAAGTACCTGGCTATTCAGATCTGGTCACCAAACACGGCCAAAACCATTTCAAGCAACTTTTCAATTCTGAATGATGGTCTTACACCAGGGCGATACTGAGAGTATCTTCCACTCTGGAACGTGCCGCAAATATACTTTATGTTATTTTAAATGAATAAATTGTGAAATAACACAAATTAATCAAATAAAATTTATTTGCCACGCCGGGATTCGATCCCGCGACCTTCGGAATGCTACTCAAGAGCCTTACCGCTGGACTACGCCAGCCGTCGTAACATGTAGGTATCGAATCCGTAAAACGCGGCGTTTTCCATTCTTCTAAACGTTGAATTGCTTCTCGTGATATGACGAAGTTTTTTAAAGATTTCCTTTACATCTTCAGAACACACCAGACACTAAATACTAGAAAGTTAGTCAATAATCATTTCAACAACGAATTACAATCACATAAAATTAAACAATATATTACCTTTAAACAAACATCCATAAATTATCCAAGTCTCCGGCGACCTCTTGCACCTCACATTACTAGGAATAAAGGTGTCGATGGGATCATTAGAGAGTGCCGATGAGAGTTAACAGAACAGGTAAGAACTAAGTATGTTGCCTTCATCCTACGTTAGATCTGGCCACAAGAGTGATAACGATAGTCGGTAGATTAATTCTTGATGGATATCTCAATCAAGTCGACATCAGTCACCGCAGTCGCTACATACATAGCATACGTTGCATAGCACAGCTCACACGTCTAACATTGTGTCACACGTTTCACTTTTTTAGTACCGTTAAGGTCATGCAATTTATAAATGTTTATAAGTAGGTAACTAGTTAAGTACCTGCTAAACTAGTAACGGCGTGCAGAGTGCAGTCCATTTGTGCTGTAAAAATGCAGCCCAGACAAAAAGTAGGCAATATGCGTTCATGACAATTTATTAAAAAGGATGTTCGCAAGGGTGGTGATTTAGGGGGTTGACCCCACCCACCCACCCATCGGTCGCAGTATTGCGGAGGAAAAAAAAGAGTAGTACTCGTGGATTACATTCCATTTCAATTTGGGAGGCGGGCATGGGTACTGCCGCCCCGTGAATTATTTATTTGACAACCAACGCCTCTGCCGTAGGTCTCCCCAAGAATTAAGTACGCTGCGATTGGTGAGGGTGCTCGGGTTCATATGGCGAGGTTTGTCTGTGAGGTCTTGGTGGCGGATGCGTCTGCCCCCTTACTTAGTGGCGGGTCGGTTCGGGAAGAGAGACTGGTTGAGTGAAACCGTTTGACCTATCCTACAGGTCTCTCTCGACTCATCGCCTTGCACCGCAGTGGGAGGGATGGATTCGTACGTCCGTCACTCCTGGACCCACTGACCCCAAGAATCCTAACCACACCTATCGTTTTACCCGTCATATCGTTTTTCTTCCCTCATCTTCCTCTCCTTCCTTTCCGTAAAAAGTCCCTCCCCACAGCTTTCCCAAAGATGTCGTAGGTTCCGAGGGAAATAATTTTCCACAAGGCCTCCTGTGTGGAGCTTATGTATAAAAAAGTTTATTATTTTTTATGAATTTATTTTACACACTTTACAAATATAAGACAAAAAGTCCCGATAAACTACTTTTTAGTAGTTTGTCTAACGGGTTATTTACATTAAAAATCTTATTTTAGTGAGTTAATAGTTACATTTTTATAATTATAAAAAATGAAATTAAAAATTTTACAGATATATAGAGAAAAGAAAAATTATGAACACGTCTTTGTATATATCTTATTTATAGTCTTTAAAATAATATGTCATTGTAAGCTAATACAAATTTATTCCTTCAGTAAGCCAAGTCTTCATTAAATTCACCAATTGTTTGTTTTGGGCACAGTTTTTAATTTCAGCAGGTAACATATTTAAACAACTGGGAATCATGACAATAATCTAACGTTCTTTGTCCATATTTATTTGTGTGCTTAGGAACAATTAGTCCTTCATTAAAGTTAAAACGAGTATTATGGTTGTGTTCCAGCCTGTTTATATATAAAGGGCTATTTATGTGCTAAAACATAATTTTGTACCACAGAATTGCTCTCACTGAAAGAATTTTGAGACTCTGATAAAAGTGTGGAATGTTATGCCTTTCTTTGTACAAATTATTGTAAGTATTATTTTTTCATAAACCCAAAGGATATTAATAATTAATAAGGCACAAAAGTTTTTTTTGGATTCACTATTTTCATAAGTGTCATGGTGTCACCAGCAGTGTCATACTTTGCTACATGACTTCATGTGCAGGCAGAGATGTAGGATTAAACTTAATAGATATTGGTAATAAAAACCCTTTTTTCACAGCATAATGTATTTGGCATTTCCACGAGACCGTAATCGACCTTTCCCATCAACATTTAATTTTGGGTTAATGAAATCCTGCATTATTTATGACAAAAGCCCAACGGGACAATACCTACTAACACTTGTACACATTTAATTAAAATAAAATAAAATGCATTTTGTACGATAATGAAAAATTGTTGTTTGGATTCAAAATTTTGAAAGATATGTGACTTCTTCTGTATATAGCCTCACATTCATCAGGGCTCATTTATGATTACTGATTGATTTTGAATTTAAATAGGCTTTAAAAACAAAAATTATTTAAAAAATCATACTATTCATGAATCTTAACTTCTTTCAATATACCGTAACAAGCCATGTTCTAAAGATTCTGGTAATTGCTGGTAATTGGTTTCGGTTCCCTCCTTATTGTACTTTCATATTTAATATCCACTCAGAATGTTTCTTATTTCTGAATACAAACTGTCTTCTGTTTAATAATATATTTTAGTTCTTGTTCACCGTTATTGTTTATTATTATTGTCCTAAGCGATCACGATGAATGCTTGTCAGAATAAGAAATGTGCAGATAGTAACTTGCAAAACTAGATTGCAAAAATTAAACTTAATAGATTTCCGATGTTTCTAAGAGTCACCAAATTTTGTTTGATTTTTTGTGACGATCCCTCCCGCCGCTAAACCAGTCCAGTCCAGTCCAACTCGGCACCGGGCGCTCAGCACCAAGCACCAAGCACCAAGCGCTGGGGCTGTGAGATCAAAGGCAATCCGGAATTCACAGAGAGTTGTCGTTAATTAATGGGCAATCGATCTCATCGAATCTGTGACACCTCAGAGACCATTCAACTGTAGGGGGTGAAGCTAACTTTTTGAGATATTACGCCATCAAAAGTCCTTCGGCAATTGACTAAGAAATAACTGTCAAACATAATTTGTTGGTCGTATCATGAGGAATGAACGACGAACAAACAAATAAAGGAACAATCTGAGACATTAAAGATTATCGGATTGACAATTCAACGTAAGATTGCAGACGCCTCACTTGATAAAATCAAAGTCACTGAGTGCTCTGGCAATCCTCGAATAGAAGAATGAAAGGTATTATTGGTTTCAGTTAACAAAAATGCTGACATCAAAAAGTTGTGACGGAACTAACTAGCCCAGATGATACAACATACAACTGTGCAGAATTGAATTTTTTGCGTTTTTTGTTGTTGGCATATTGCGTAGCTGATTCGTGACATCCAAAAATGTGCAAACACAAAATTTTGTCACCAGTACTAACTAGTAGTTTCTTTACTATGCTTTCACAAGATATTAACGATAATATAACCACGCTTCTTTAAGACGACACAATACCCTAAAATGTCGAATTTGTCTTAGCAAACACTCCAAAATAATGTGGGAATCTTAACGACGTAAGTGGAAAAAGCGTGTGCACGAATATACGCGGTCCGGCGTATTGGACGGCCGTACGGTCGAATTCGCCCTAACAGGCCTGAAAATTTGATCTATCCGCTGGGTTTATTTGAATTAATTCTGATGAACGTATTACTAATATTTCAGATGTTTCTAAACGATTCGAAACGAATTCATCGTCTAGAAAAATAAAATCTGGTGTTTACCGCCAACTTTTTAGTTGAAAAATGGAAAAAAAGCCGTTTTCATATAATAATTAATGCTTGTGAAGCACAGTGCACGGGTGGCGCCGACCATACGAGTTGGTTTCGGATAACTGCAGATGATGTGCCCAAAATATGCCTACTTATTATCTATTCCCCCTGTCAGCCGTAGACCAAAATCTCAATATATTTCGGCTGTTCGCTCGAACACCGTACTAGATTCACTGCTTTTGAATAGTATAAAATCTTTGCAGACATAAAAACCTTTTTTTATCCTTTTCGTTGTTTCGTCTCCTTAGTAATTGACCATTATAACACATCCCCCTAGTTCTTCCAACAAGCAAGTTTCCCGTGTCGCTGACGTCACCTCGTCCGTCCACCGCGGCAGCATCAATACAGAATCTCTGACAACATTAATATTCATCTCCCAGTCCTACAAGTACAACGAACACAACCATCTCCGGACCCAAGAAACCAACAGACTACAGAGAACTTTACAAGAAACCAGCTTTTGTCGGAGCGAGTATTTTTTTCAGTATTTCTGATTGGCGTAACGCCGATGAAGAATGCAGAAAAAAGGTGTTGGAAATATTATTTGGCGGTTTTTGTGGTCCATTGCTGGAGCTTTTTATTTCGAACGGAACGGTCTCGAATTTACAGATCAATATTTGTTTTTTAATACAAGTACAAGTACAACAGGATTTTTGCACAGTTAATAATTTACGTATATATGATATGAACATATTTATGTTTTCATCAAAATCAACCTACGCAGTGCTACTCTGGTACATATGTGGATATTAAATTATTGCCCTTGGAGTGTTCCAAATTTCACCGTTAGGTTAGATATGTTTTTCGTTTTTTTTTTAAATCTGTACGTGTCCAATATGCCAATTTTATGGAATACCATTCTTAACATTTTTTAATAAAAATTGAGATAATGCCATTATATTATCTAGAGAGTTAAATAAAAAATGCGTTTTAAACGTTGCTCCCATTTGTTTCAAGTTGTTTCAAATGCCTCCAGTTTAATAGTTTAGTAATAAGAAGTATAGGTACTAAATAAGAGCACTCAATAGCCTAATGAGTAAGAATTGTAGTTACTAATAGTTTAGTGAGTAAGAAGTGTAGGTACTAAATAAGAGTGCAGGTAGGTACTAAATAAATAGTTTAGTAAGTAAGAAGTGTAGTTGCTAATAATTTAGTGAGTAAGAAGTGTAGGTACTAAATAAGAGTGTAGGTAGGTTCTAAAAAAATAGTTTAGTGAGTAAGAAGTGTACATACTAAATAAGAGTGAATAAAGTAAATAAAAAGCTTAATGAGTAAGAAGAGTAGTTTTTTTTAACATTTACCCTAAGGTAAATAATTTCCCTCAGGGCCTATGTCATCTTTGGAGATGCTGTGTGGAGGGTTTTTCGAGGAAAAGAAAGAGAGGAGAGTTCTGGGAAGGAAAAATCTGGCTAAAAATTGCAACCACCGGTTCATCGATCACCGATACGAAACTATAAATATGTACAATGATTTGACCAATGAATGCGATGCTGCTGTAAAAATGTACTGTACAGGCAGAAAATATATGCAAGACCATACTTACCTGGGAGTTTGCTAGAGATTAACACTGTTATTGTTTATTTACAGTACAGCTCTCACGCAGGAACTATAATATTAGGTATATAATATGTTCTTTAATGAGCGTATTTTGAAAACAAAAGAAAAATTTGTATCAGGGATACTTCGACGAATAGCAGTAAAAAAGTTTAAGTAGGTATGTGAAAAAACGAGAAGAAAGTCCTAGGACAACATACCTACTTGGCGCGATCAAGTGATATAGGTACCTGCCTATTACCTTTAGCTACTATTCTTTACCTTCTCAATCTTCTCATCACTCTTTTCCCTCACAAAATGTACATTAGCTTCTCCTGTTAGGAATGTCAAGTGGTCTAATTCCGAAGCCGTCTGTTTTATTGGGACGAGCACTGAACACTGAACGCATCGGCTCATCAAAGCTAACTAACTGTTTCAACTGTTTTTCAACCATTCTTGTCTTTCTCTACTCTGTGAGATACTACTACAATATTTGAAGGACGTAGATTTCTGCTTGGAGCAGGATTTGTGTATTTATTTATTCTGGGTTTTACAGATGTTGTGAGAACAATCCAGTAATATAAACTCAGTTATTTACAAATAGGTACAGAAAATTACCAAAATCTGCTCAGTCAAAGGGTACATAATCATAGTCATAAATATTATATAAAAATCTCGCGTCACGATGTTTGTTCGAGATAAACTCCTAAACTACTTAACCGATTTTGATAAAATTTAGCTTATTGTATATAATTTGGTCCAACTTAAAAGACAGGATAGTTTGTATCTGATTATTGACCTCAATTTTTATTTTTGCGAATTAAATGTTTGTTATAGAACAATGCTTTGTAATTATTTGTAAGTTCCATACATTTCTAACAGATGGCGGTGTGAGTTATTTATCGACACAGCAACGCGTGGCCGGGTCAGCTAGTACTTAAAAAAAAATTATTGAATATAATGGTTTTTCTTTTAAAAAATACATTAATTAATAAGTATTACACCTTTTTTTAGAGCAGAGCTCGAGTAAAAAAGGCGGAGAAAACGAATGTAAAGCACAATTTAACAAAGAAAAAAATAGTATTTTTTTATGTGTAAAACAAAAGATAGGTATTTAACAGTGAAATAAGAAAAAAAGGTCATATATGTAAGTATACACATACACACACATAGATATACACACATACCTACATATATACACATACACAAAATGTTATCGCCATGTGTGCATACACAAAAACATATGCATATGTGTACACATACATATAAAAAAAAATATATATATTGGCCTCTTCCCGTAGTGTGTTGATCCAGTAAGAAGTTATAAGCCAAGTTGATCCACCTTTAACACCCTATAACTTGGCTGTGATGGAATACATCTGTATGATTTTGCAACATTATTACATTAGTTACCAAGGTTGCCATTTTGCAAGAAAAAATATTTGATGTACTTATCATAAAATTTTAAAAATTTGTATGGGAATCGCTTGCAAATTAACATGCTTTGTTGATCTGTCGCTTGTAAATCACCATACTTCGTTGATCCACATAATCGTATAACTTATGTACCTATATGTCGTTTTACAGTTCTTTTGCTGATCCGATTTAAATGACCAATCAGAGAGGTTGTGAAGGAAGCCTTCTGATTGGTCATAAAAAACATATATATATATGGAGTTTTACTGTTAATTGGTTGATCTGATATATAATGGCGCATTCTAGGGCTGCCACAGAGTTGTGACATTATTCCAGGGCTGCTACATACTCTAAATTATGTATTATTATTATTTGACAATAAATATTTTCGATAATACGAAATGCGGCAAAAAAATTCACGGAGAGGGAAGAGACGAGGGAGGGGGAATGCGGGGAAGGTGGAAGGGAACGGAGCGCACAGGAAAGGAAATGCAGGGAGAATCAATTTGAGCGAGTGAGTGAGTCAGTGAATGAAGGCGCCGATACCAATTATTCCGCCGCCCCGGGAACCATTTATCGTATAACCGACACCTCTGCTAAAAAGTTAATAACTAAATAAAATGTTTCCATGACAGTCGATCCGGCAACAATTGCCCTCCCCCCCAACAGTTAGCCCGCTGACAGTTTATCCCCTGACATTTGATCCCCCGACATTTGATCCCCCGACAGTTGATCCCCTGACAGTTGATCTGACGGACGGTTGATACCTCGGACAATTGATCCCCCGACAGTTAACCCCCCCCCTGACTGTTGACCCCCCACACCGACCGTTGACCCCCCCCCCCCGACAGTTGATCCCCCGACAGTTGACCCCCCCCGACAGTTGATCCCTCGGACTCGGAGGGATCAACTATCGGCGGACCAATTGTCGGAGGATAAATTGTCGCCGGACCAACCGTCGTGAAACCGCTTTTTTCAATGACACTGAATGTACAGAACACAGTAAACCACATTTTAAAAAACATTTTTTGTTCTTAAAGAAAAAAATTACATAAATTGAAATTAATTACATAAATATCAAATCGAAGTGGGCGATATAAATGTAAGACAATTTTGAAACAATAATTTTACAAACTTAAAAGTCATAATATATTAGTTTAATATAACGAAAGTCTATAAATATAAACATTTTGGTTCCGTATGTTTGCGTTCGCTAATCTTGGAAAGTAATAAATGGATTTACTCAAAATTTCTACAGAACATTAAATTTTAGCAGAAGAGTGTTTCTATGTACACTGGTGAGCTCTGGTTTTATGAAATTACTATAAAAACATAGTAAGTGATGCACAAGTTGTTTGGAAAAGTGAGTGTATATCATGTATTTTAGCGGCAAGGAGGGTAGGCGGGAGGGGGAGGGGAATCCGGGACTGGCGGACGGGAATGAAGGGGGAAAGATTCGCGGGAGAAAGGGTCGAAGGAGGGGGGAAGTCGGGAAAGTGGACAACGGAGGGGGGGGGGGGGTCGCGGACGGAGCGAAGTGGAAAAGGGGAGTGTGAAAAGCGAAGAAGGTGGAGGGGGATCGCAAGAGGGGAAGAGGAGGGGGGTAGGGGAACGGGGGCGAATTGAAAAAAACACTCAGGGAGAAACAATATCTTTATTTAAGTGGTATTGCAACGCATGCCGGGTTCAACTAAGAACGGGGACGCAAGCGAATGGACGTGCAGGGAGAAACAATTCATTTCTTTGAATGGCATTGCAACGCGTGCCGGGAACCAGCTAGTATTTATAACAAAATAATGCCTTAAAAATAAGTTAGCCATATTTATTTATTTACACATATTCGGCATAACACGTGCGATTAACATAATTAACATAACATTTAAATACCTAGTAACTAACCTAATAATTTTGATAATTTTTTATCAATTATTTTTATACGAAAAGACCAAAAATGAGGTGACAGTAACGTTAACAATACATTTGTCTAAGAAAATATGTATGTGTTTATTTTTTTTCATTATTTGTAATTTTAGTTAGAAAAAGCGTAAGGTGAGCTATTTTTTAAACTTTTTTATGTTTGCATGACAAATTTTTATATTTAAAAAATTATATGTTTATTTTTAACTAAAAAATTTGAAAGCGTGTTTCATGACCTTTCAAAAACAGTTTTTAGTTTTGGGATATGTTCAGAAATATTCCATTTATTTGCATTTCATTGTAAAGCGGAAAGATTTTGACCATCTGAAAAATACGCCAAAATTTTGAAGGGTTTAATAGGTTACCTTAGGTTAGGGTTATCGGCTACCATCGCGTCATCACGCGTCGATCACGTGATGACGCGATGACGCAGATCGTTTGTTTACATCCGCTCCAACAAAGAACCGACATGTTTTACCTTGCCTTGCCGATATTTCGTCGCCTCATTTGAATAGGGTTCTAACTGACATTTTTTTCAAAAATGACCTTTGATTGCCAAAGCATTTTTTTTGCTCATTTCTATACCCAAAATAATTTTCAGAACCATCCGTGTTGTATTTTCGTTGATATGTGTATGACGAAGTTCTAACATCAAGCATTTTCAATAATAATTCATTTTACATTCTCACTACACTTACACTCTCTATTTTTCTTGTATCTGACAGTTGATCTTAATTAAGAGGCGCATTATGGTTCGTCACTTTATTTGGATAGGGTTCTAACTGTGTCTTCCCTATCATTTTCTAAGGTTTCTAAGTTTCCAAAGACGAATTTTCGTAATCTATTTAACAATTTTAGTTAAAGTATTTTAGTTTATCGTATTTAGATGGAAAATATTTAAATAGGACGTAGCTTGGAATTGCATTAGTGAAATGTAATTAGAACCTTGTGCAATGTATTATTATGCCTTAGCTGGTTGTACAGGGTTTTATTTGCATGTTTAGGTATGTTCTAAAAGGGTAAATATACGTCATATTTAAATACTTTCCTTCAAAATATGTTCAATTAAAATACGTTAAACAAATTTCAACTTCAAAATCAGAAATTGGTAAATAGATTATGAGAAATCGTCTTTGCAAACTTTGACACCTCATATCTCAGAACAAGGTGAAGTGAAGTTAGAACCCTATCAAAAGTTGCGTTCTTTTTTGAGTGTATTTCTAGTAATAATTAATACTAGTAATAAGTTATTTTGTTTAAGTACAAAATGTAATAAATAATTAATAAATACATAATTAAATAAATCCTTCGGTACCGGTAGAAGTGAAACCTTCAGAAAACGTAAATAGACAATTTTCATTAGTGAAATATATTTTTTTATTATTTAATATTAAGAAAAGAGAAATGCGATATTAATTCTTTTAATGCAGATCGATAACTTAATAGTTTTTCTAGGATAACCCAAATTATTGAGTATTTGCTTTACAAAACACATTAAATACAGCGTAAAACTTTCGATAGTAAAAGTTCACATTTTTTAAGTGAAAATTTCTTTAGCACCGTTGTGATTTGAAACTCAATGAAACGAAAAATAGCGAAAAAGGGACAAAAACATCCATTAATAAGAGTTACCTTGCGAGAGAATAAGATAGTATATTCGGTCTCCTCTTTGTGACGGCTCTACACAAGGAAACGTGTAGAAACATGTCCGAGTCCAACTACAAGAAAGCGGAGTATTTCTAGTATTAATTTATTCTAGTACTAAGTTATTTTATTTAAGTACAATAAGTAATAAATAATGAATAAAAACATAATAATTAAAAAAATCCTTCGGTACCGGTAGAAGTGAAACCTTCAGAAAACTTAAGTAGACAATTTTCATTAGTGAAATTTATATTTTTTTATTTAATATTAAGAAAAGAGAAATGCGATATTAATTCTTTTAATGCAGATCGATAACTTAATAGTTTTTCTAGGATAACCCAAATTATTGAGTATTTGCTAAAAAAAACAACTTATATACAGCGTAAAACTCTCGTTAGTAAAATTATACTTTTGGAAGATTTTTTTATTGATTCGTGTACAAACCGTGCTCTAAAGTAAGAATCCAAAATTTCAGTGTGTTTGGTGCCATAGGGCTAGAGTTGTGACCGATTCCAAGTGTAAAACGTGCCCTGAAAAACGATGAGTTTTCTAACAACTATACTTTTGGAAGATTTTTTGATTGATTCTTGTACAGACCGTGCTTTATAGTAAGAATCTAAAATTTCAGTCTGTTTGGTGGATGATGGCCCAAATTATTGAGTATTTGCTAAAAAAAACTAATATATACAGCGTAAAACTCTCGTTAGTAAAATTATACTTTTGGAAGATTTTTTTATTGATTCGTGTACAAACCGTGCTCTAAAGTAAGAATTCAAAATTTCAATCTATTTGGTGCCATAGGGCCAAAGTTGTGACCGATCGCAAGTGTAAAAACTAATACCTACGAACGATGAGTTTTCTAAAAACTACTCTTTTGGAAGATTTTTTTGATTGATTCTTGTACAGACCGTGCTTTTAAGTAAGAATCCAAAATAATCGTCCTGTTTGGTGCCATAGGGCCAAAGTTGTGACCGATCGCAAGTGTAAAAACAAATATCTCCAAGCGATGAGTTTTCTTAAAACTATACTTTTGGAAGATTTTTGATTGATTCTTGTACGGACCAAGCTTTTAGGTAAGAATCCAAAATTTCAGTCTATTTGGTGGATGATGGCCCAAATAATTGAGTATTTGCTAAAAAAAAAACCAAATTATATACAGCGTAAAACTCTCGTTAGTAAAATTATACCTTTGGAAGATTTTTTTGTTGATTCGTGTACAAACCGTGCTCTTTAGTAAGAATCCAAAATTTCAGTGTGTTTGGTGCCATAGGGCAAGAGTTGTGACCGATTCCAAGTGTAAAACGTGCCCTGAAAAACGATGAGTTTTCTAACAACTATACTTTTGGAAGATTTTTTGATTGATTCTTGTACAGACCGTGCTTTATAGTAAGAATCCAAAATTTCAGTCTGTTTGGTGGATGATGGCCCAAATTATTGAGTATTTGCTAAAAAAAACTAATATATACAGCGTAAAACTCTCGTTAGTAAAATTATACTTTTGGAAGATTTCTTGATTGATTCTTGTACAAACCGTGCTTTTAAGTAAGAATTCAAAATTTCAATCTGTTTGGTGCCATAGGGCCAAAGTTGTGACCGATCGCAAGTGTAAAAACTAATACCTACGAACGATGAGATACTTTTGGAAGATTTTTTTTTATTGATTCTTGTACAGATTGTGCTTTTAAGTAAGAATCCAAAATAATCGTCCTGTTTGGTGCCATAGGGCCAAAGTTGTGACCGATCGCAAGTGTAAAAACAAATATCTCCAAACGATGAGTTTTCTTAAAACTGTACTTTTGGAAGATTTTTGGTTGATTCTTGTACGGACCAAGCTTTTAGGTAAGAATCCAAAATTTCAGTCTGTTTGGTGGATGATGGCCCAAATTATTGAGTATTTGCTAAAAAAAAACCAACTTATATACAGCGTAAAACTGTCGATAGTAAAATTATACTTTTGGAAGATTTTTTTATTGATTCGTGTACAAACCGTGCTCTGAAGTAAGAATCCAAAATTTCAGTGTGTTTGGTGCCATAGGGCTAGAGTTGTGACCGATTCCAAGTGTAAAACGTGCCCTGAAAAACGACGAGTTTTCTAACAACTATACTTTTGGAAGATTTTTTGATTGATTCTTGTACGGACCGTGCTTTTAAGTAAGAATCCAAAATGTCAGTCTGTTTGGTGGATGATGGCCCAAATTATTGAGTATTTGCTAAAAAAAAACTAATATATACAGCGTAAAACTCTCGTTAGTAAAATTATACTTTTGGAAGATTTTTTGATTGATTCTTGTACAAACCGTGCTTTTAAGTAAGAATTCAAAATTTCAGTCTGTTTGGTGGATGATTGCCCAAATTATTGAGTATTTGCTAAAAAAAAACTAATATATACAGCGTAAAACTCTCGTTAGTAAAATTATACTTTTGGAAGATTTTTTGATTGATTCGTGTACAAACCGTGCTCTAAAGTAAGAATCCAAAATTTCAGTGTGTTTGGTGCCATAGGGCTAGAGTTGTGACCGATTCTAAGTGTAAAACGTGCCCTGAAAAACGATGAGTTTTCTAACAACTATACTTTAGGAAGATTTTTTCATTGATTCTTGTACGGACCGTGCTTTTTAGTAAGAATCCAAAATTTCAGTCTGTTTGGTGGATGATGGCCCAAATTATTGAGTATTTGCTAAAAAAAAACTAATATATACAGCGTAAAACTCTCGTTAGTAAAATTATACTTTTGGAAGATTTTTTTATTGATTCGTGTACAAACCGTGCTCTGAAGTAAGAATCCAAAATTTCAGTGTGTTTGGTGCCATAGGGCTAGAGTTGTGACCGATTCCAAATGTAAAACGTGCCCTGAAAAACGATGAGTTTTCTAACAACTATACTTTTGGAAGATTTTTTGATTGATTCTTATACAGACCGTGCTTTATAGTAAGAATCCAAAATTTCAGTCTGTTTGGTGGATGATGGCCCAAATTATTGAGTATTTGCTACAAAAAAAAATATATATATTCAGCGTAAAACTCTCGTTAGTAAAATTATACTTTTGGAAGATTTTTTGATTGATTCTTGTACAGACCGTGCTTATAAGTAAGAATTCAAAATTTCAATCTGTTTGGTGCCATAGGTCCAAAGTTGTGACCGATCGCAAGTGTAAAAACTAATACCTACGAACGATGAGATACTTTTGGAAGATTTTTTTTGATTGATTCTTGTACAGATTGTGCTTTTAAGTAAGAATACAAAATAATCGTCCTGTTTGGTGCCATAGGGCCAAAGTTGTGAGCGATCGCAAGTGTAAAAACAAATATCTCCAAACGATAAGTTTTCTTAAAACTATACTTTTGGAAGATTTTTGGTTGATTCTTGTACGGACCAAGCTTTTAGGTAAGAATCCAAAATTTCAGTCTGTTTGGTGGATGATGGCTCAAATTATTGAGTATTTGCTAAAAAAAAAAACAACTTATATACAGCGTAAAACTTTCGTTAGTAAAATTATACTTTTGGAAGATTTTTTGATTGATTCTTGTACAAACCGTGCTTTATAGTAAGAATCCAAAATTTCAGTCTGTTTGGTGGATGATGGCCCAAATTATTGAGTATTTGCTAAAAAAAAACTAATATATACAGCGTAAAACTCTCGTTAGTAAAATTATACTTTTGGAAGATTTTTTTATTGATTCGTGTACAAATCGTGCTCTGAAGTAAGAATCCAAAATTTCAGTGTGTTTGGTGCCATAGGGCTAGAGTTGTGACCGATTCCAAGTGTAAAACGTGCCCTGAAAAACGATGAGTTTTCTAACAACTATACTTTTGGAAGATTTTTTCATTGATTCTTGTACGGACCGTGCTTTTAAGTAAGAATCCAAAATTTCAGTCTGTTTGGTGGATGATGGCCCAAATTATTGAGTATTTGCTAAAAAAAACTAATATATACAGCGTAAAACTCTCGTTAGTAAAATTATACTTTTGGAAGATTTTTTGATTGATTCTTGTACAGACCGTGCTTTTAAGTAAGAATTCAAAATTTTAATCTGTTTCGTGCCATAGGGCCAAAGTTGTGGCCGATCGCAAGTGTAAAAACTTATACCTACGAACGATGAGATACTTTTGGAAGATTTTTTTTGATTGATTCTTGTACAGACCGTGCTTTTAAGTAAGAATCCAAAATTTCAGTCTGTTTGGTGCCATGGGGCCAGAGTTGCAAGTCGATGGGTCGAGAGAGTCAGGCTCAAAAGGTTAAAATGCCTCCCTCAACCAAACGTTTTTGACCCGGTCCGCCACGTCGCAGGTGGCCAGACGCATCCGCCGCCAAGACCTGGACAAACTTCACCCCATGAACCCGGGCACCCCTGCTTAGTCACCAAACGCAACGATCTTCTTGAGGTGACCTATGGCAGAGGTGTTGGTTAACCAGTTAATGGATCCCGGGGAGGCGGTACTCCGTATTCTAAGATTGATACCCCCCCCGCCCTTCCCAGTCCCCTGCAATTCTTCGTCTACAATTATACAATTATTCCTTACTTAAGTCATTTCTTCACCCCCCCCTACCCCCTCCCTACCGCCACCCCCCTACCCCCCTCCCCCACCACCCATCCCCGCCCTTCCCACTCCCATGGAATTACTCGTCTTCAATTATACAATTAGTCCTTACTAAAGCTATTTCTTCACCCCCCCCTACACCCCCTTCACTCCTCCCTACACTCCCTCCATACCCCCCCTACCCCCCCCCCCCTGCGGCGGTATAATTCATTCACTCAATCACTCAAATTAATTCTCCCTGCATGTCCTTTCCCGTGCGCCCCGTTCCCTTACACCTTTCCCGCCTTCCCCCTCCCTCGTCTTTTTCCTCTCCGTAAAATTTTTGCCGCATTTCGTAATACCGAAAATATTTATTGTCAAATAATAATAATACATAATTTAGAGTATGTGGCAGCCCTGCAATAATCTCACAACTCTGTCGTAGCCCTGGAACGCGCAATATATACTAGATCAACGAATTAACAGTAATGTTCCATATAGGTACATGTTTTTTATGACCAATCAGAATGCTTCCATCTCTGATTGATATCATATAAGATCAACATAGACAAAATGTGTAAAATGTATATGCCACCGAAAAATGGGCGTGGCTTACAGCAAAATCTCGATGACTTAAGTTGATCCATAAGGATCCACATATGTATGCCAGCTTCGGTAATAGATCAACTTATCCGCTTGGATCAACAAGAGCAAACGGATCAACTAAAAACTGGTCTACCGTCACGAAAGATCAACTTAGTACGAGAGGGTATAAATATATATATATATATATATATATATATATATATATATATATGAGTATAACAGAAATGAAGTTTAGGAGGTAACAAAAAAGAAAGGAGAAAAATAAAGAGAGAAAAAGGATATCCGTTACTACAATTTTGTTGAGAAGTATAGTATTATAAGATGTAGTCATAATAATGTGTTTTTATTGATTTTTTGATTTTTTTATGATTTTATATCAATACAAACTTACGAGTGCACAAAAACTCATTCAAATGACAAATAAAACAAAGAATGGCAAAAGACACAAATGAATATAATGAAATCAACATTTTTTTTGGATTAAAGCAAAACATTTTTTTTCTGAATCCGTTTAAATTACCGACGAAAATGTCTTCTTCAGCACACTATCGTATTATATAATAGGCATATTTGTGTTAGAGTGCTAAATCAGGCGATGATTTTAGAAAAATATGACTATATTTCTTCTTCTTCGTGTGCCAGGTCTCAGGTCCAGGTCATCAGGTCACCCCGACGTTGGCGATCACTCAAGAATGATGTCTCTCTATCTTGCGCTGTCCGGAATAGCTCCTCCACACTTCTAATACCGGTCCACTCTCGTACATTTCGCAGCCAAGACATTTGTCTCCTACCAGGCCCTCGGCGACCCTCTATCTAATGACTATATTTAATTTATTAAAAAGAAAGACGAAAATTTCCGGGTTACAAATAACACAACAATATTTGAAAATCTCCTACTACAACCACACTAAGCGGAAAATGTTACTTGAGTCGTGATGGAGGACTTAGCCAGCCGAGGAATCGAACACGTGACGCCCGGGTCCGATCCAAACGCGATGCCCACTCATCCACTGACCGGTCGAAATGTTTAATATCATACACGAAGATGATTAAAAGTGCGTTTACTTTTGATCAAACATAATATAATAGTCCCAAAGAGAGGTCGTATGTGCCGTCATCATTCTTGCTCCTGTTTGTATCGTTATAGTTTTTATATTGTTTTGGTAATTACTGTTTGTATCTATAAACTGTAACGTAAACAAGAAATAAATTATAGTCAATAGTTGTTAGTTTCTTTGTGTATTTGTAGTATTACAAGTTGTGATGAACACGAATGATTTGCAAGAAATGATTAGATGTGACAACCCTCGGAGATATTGTGGCACCATCCTGTTCTCAGATGTGTTCAAGTGGAAAGTTAGGCGCCACCACTTCATACCACTTTATTATTGTAGCAACGTACACCCTTCTACTACAACTAACTGTACTACTGAAGTATGACGTAAGGTTACACGCTCAATATCAGCAGCTCACCGTGACGCCTGCCCTTGGAATATGTTGGCTAAATTCATCTCCAAAAGAAAGAAAGCTGTTAGTGGTCATTAAAACTATGGGGTCGACTATAAGAACCAAGGTGTTGCAGGAGGTAAGGTTCTCGCTTTCCGGGCGAACGCGCTAACCACTGCGCCAAGGTGTCGATATCCAATTCGGTCATTTTTAATTGTCTCATACTTTGACCAAATACCACCCATACTATCTTCATTTTTCTTAACGCATATTTTATTGGCAAGATAGCATCTTTATGTATGAGGTCCTGGGTTCGAGTCCTAGAGGTGGCAATATCTTTTTCTGATTTTTCTGTTTCCAGATTTTCAATTGAGTTTCGCTTATATTGTATTCATTTAATTAAATATTACAATTTGAGGTTTCACTCACAAAGATAAAATAAAAATCGAATAAAATTTGTTTGTGAATGCCGGGATTTGAACCCTCGTCTTCCGGATTGCTAGTCGAGAGCCTTGATTGAGCGTTGACCGCAACCTTCCCTCATTTTCATTTTGCTAGAAAACTATTTTTTAAACAGTTAAAGTAATTAAAAACCTACGGTGTAGTGATTTAGACATATCTTTGAAAAAATTATGTAATTGATTTTACCACGATTAAAGAATTTATTATTTAGATGAGCGGGAACCATTACACGAATATAATAATACGGGCAGTTTACTGGCAGTAGGTACACGACGCATATATAATGAGCATGTATTTCAGTGGAAAGTGGTTTAGTAGGAAAGACCACTTCACTTGCGAAATGATACAAACCACTGAACAGTTTATTTACGTCGTATGACGAACCCGACTTCGGAAACTAAAACAACAATTATTAATTTTCAGGGTTTATTGAGAACTGTTTTCCACAAAAAACAACAGCCAAGACATTATGAAATGCTTAGTTTGGCGTATTGGCGGAATATTGGTTTTAGAAAATCGTTGATATGAGGTGTGTAGAATCAAACACAGCAATCTCCAAAATGCGTTATTTTGAGAAAACCAAAAAGAAACATTTAATTTCAGCAATTCTCAAGCTTTCATAAGTTATTAATTATATTCACAAATTGATAAAAGCATTAGAGCTGGTTTTAATGCCAAATAACTGCTTTTCTAGTTAAAAGAGCTAATCATTAACGTTTGCATTTGATTCTACACACCTCATATGATAGTAGTAGTTCTATGAAAAATCTTACACATTGCGTTAGAATAAACAGGGGCTCCAACTTGGTGAAATCGATTACTTTACAAATCGGATCGTTAGGAGTAACTTCCGATAATATCGATATCCCTAGCACAGTTTCACTGTTGATAGCCGAATCGATGTTGGTGGGGAATAAATTAGAAATCGGTACGCTGGCAACCCTGGCGGATCAGTTCATAAATTCACATTCAGAAACGTCAAACGCCAGTCAAATCCGTAAAAATATGAAATATTTGGCAACGTTGAATTGAAATACAAACCTAAATAAGCATTGGCCGTCCGCATTTACTTTTTGATACTAGACGGGAGTTAATTAGTTAATCATTTCTTTAGTCATATTTCAGTCAATTTAGTTTATCAAAATTCAAACGGAATTATTTGGTCTTGTCTTAGTTGAATTGTAAATGACTTCTTTCAATATAAAAATCTTATGCGTCCATTAAATAAGCCAGTTATTTAGATTAACGAACGACACTCAAATAAATGCATATATTGACAACTAACCGAAACTTATCTGATACTATCGAACCCGGGCTAAAATTTGTCAATCGTCGGTTGGAATTTCTCTTACCAATTATTAACCGTCATAGCAAATATTGCTAACTGAACATAGATAACGGATTTGGGCAATATCGTATTGATATAGGGTTATATCGATCGACCATGCTAGGTACCCAGGAGTTCTAGCACAGTGAAATCGATAACTTGACAATATCCAATTGATAGGCAACTTCCGATGATTTTATATCGATGTCCTTAGCACGGTTTCACCGTTGATAGCCGAGTCGATATTGACAGGGAATAAATAAGAAATCGATATACGCTGGCAACACTGGCGGACCTGTCTACGAATTCACGTCCCGAAACGTAAAAATATTCAAAATTGGCAATGTTGAGTTGAAATACTAACCTAAATATGCTTTGGCAGTCCACATTTACTTTTTTATTAATAAACAGAAGTTAATGAGTCTTTATTTAACACTACAAAAATATTTAAAAAATACTCGTAATTTCGTAAGGATACATTATATATTTTTTTTTACTTCTGCGTCATTTATTTTCCTTGCTCTCCTTTCTTCGTTCATCCACTCTATGTGCACAAACCATCCAGGTGTCCATTTTTTCGTTTTGCTTTGTGCGAATACCGCACAAGAGCCCCAACTGCTCCCAATCGCCTGGAGCCAGTGAGAGTACGTCATCCCCAAACGGGGTATGTTATGAGGCTGAAGGTAATGGGGTGGGAAAAGGGGTAGAGAGGGGGAAGGTGGGAAAGTTATTCTATTTTATTCTATTCTATTCAGATCTATTCACTATTATTTCAGGCTATTCAGATCTAGTCACCAAACAAGGCAAAAGCATTTTCAAGCAACGTTTCAATTCTGAATAGTTTGTCTTACACAAGGCGATACTGAGAGTATCATCTACTCTGCATCATGCCACAAATATGCCTTATATTATTTTAAATGATTAAATTATGAAACAACAAGATTCAATCAAAAAAAATTTACCTTGGTAAAGCGTGAATGTGAACGTAGCAGTTAGGCTCGTGACTAGTGATCCGAAGGGTAAGGCTCTCGACTAGTGATCCGAAGTCGCGGGTTCAAATCCAAATTTTATTTGTTTGCATTGTGTTATTTCACAATTTAATAATTTAAAATGATATAAGGAATATTTTCTCCTGATGAAAGAACACCAGTCAGAATTTAACCGTTGCTTTCGATTGCTTTAGCAGCCGTTGGTGACCAGATCTGAATAGCCAAATACTCCCCCCTCCTTTCTCTTTCTTTCCTCTTTCCCCTTCCCACTACCTTCAGCTTCACAGCATACACCGATTGGAAATACCTCAGTTTCACAGGCTCCCGACGGTTGGGAGCAGTTGGGACTCTTGTGCGGTATTCACATTAAGATCGGATGTTGTGAGATCTGTACCACTATACCAGGACGGCACCGGACAGTGGTCGGCATGAGGAGGGGGGGGGAAGGAGTCGGAGTACATTTCCATGTAACACATTACGCGAGGCGGTGGCTGGGGGGGTCGCCAACCATCACACAAAATTGGAACATGACTACATGCACATACATATTACAATAATGGTTCCTACTTACATAATATTTGAACATGTTACAATAACGGTACCTACTTACATAATATACATACATATTACGTTAACTAAAGATTACAAAAATATGATTTCGATGCGTAAACCTTCGGTTAAAAACAAAATTTTACTTATAGGAAAGTAACATCAATTTTGAATATCACCTTTTGTAATTTTGAAATAGTTCTCACGGCCGAAGATGACTTTTCGATGAAAATTTGGGTCATTTTCGAACCGCTCCAGAGCCCATTCAGCCAACACGCGCCATTGTCTATGGTCGTTTACCTTCAGCCCCTGGGCCAGTTGAATTTTGTACGGGTGCGACGTCACGACGCAAAATTCGCCAAGTTGTGGTCTGCAAAAGGCCGAGTTCTTGTGAGCGACGCGAAATCATCAAATTTTATCATTTGTACGTGTTGTTGAACGCTATATCCGTCCATGGTGATTTGGCAAAATAGACTGAATAAATGACAGCCAATTCGACAGATGTCGCTTCAACAATATGGCCACTATCAACTGTCAAAGTTCGGAAGTCCTTATTGGAAGACCCGTTATTTTTATTAACAATAATTCCGACTCCCCGAGTAACGAAATAAGACATACTTGTATGTGTAGTCCCGCTAAAGGTTCCTACTTGCATATAATATAACTTATTTTAATAATTTTCATATAATAGAATTGATTCCAACCGTCTGGAGCCGGTAAGACTATGCCTTGTCCAATTTTGGTATGTTGTAAGGCTGAAGGTAGTAGGGAGGGGAGGAGGGGAGCGGAGGGAAGTGGGGAGGGGAAGGAGCCTACACCAAACACGGCTAAAGTCATTTCAAGTAACGTTTCAATTCTGAATGATTTCTGTCAACTGTCCGAGGGATCAACTGTCGGCGGGTGCGTTGTCGGATAAATTATCGGGTCACCGAAAATATATATTGAAGTGAAACTTCTATAGCACGGCTGTCATTTGGATTTCGGATCAAACGGAAATGACGGTTACTGCACCTGCGACGCATCAACTGAGCTCATCGGCCGCTTTGATTATGATGTCACTTTTAAAGGCTCTCCTATTGGTTGAGATATAAAACGGAAATTACGCGAGGTCTGGGTTCATTGGTCGCTTTGATTATGACCTCACTTTTCAAGTATTGGTTCAGATTGTTTTGGTAAAGTTTCGCTTCTACCGCGTGTAAACTGCACTCGAATTTTTTTTTTCAAAATTTTTCTACCCCTGCTTTATATTTATTAATCACCCATTGATCCATAAATGGTTGTTAACCCATTCCGGTCCGGCGGCCGCTGCGAGAGAACGTCTCCATCGTCTGGCGCCGGCCGACACGGGATTAAGGGCGAAATAAAAACAATCACTAATAAGATACTAAAAAGACTAAAAAACTGAATCAGAAAAAGAGACGCCGGCCTTAATGTGTCAACACGCCGCGATCGTGAGAGAAAAGGGACTAAGTGTTTTCGATAATATTTTTTTATGAATTATCGCATTATTTATTAATTCATGAAATTTTTTCGAAAAATCAAAAACAATTTTCATATTCTACGATAGTACTTACCTATCTATCTGTATCGCTTTGACGGAGGACCACTGTGCGAAATCGATACTTGCTTGAAATGGCTTCAGCCGTGTTTGGTAACAAGGTCTAAATATCCAGGTAGGTAAATTCTACCCAATCTTCCTGTTTCCCATCTCCTTCCTTTCCTTACTCCCGTGAGCCTAACAACGTAACCAGTGGCGTAGCGTGTCTTCGAGGGGCCCTGTATCAAAATTAGTTGGGGGGCCCAAATGAAGGGAAAAGATTTCTCACAAAAGAAACAAAAGCCCGGGGGTCCCGTATCATTGATACGGCTGATACGGCGGTAGCTACGCCCCTGAACGTAACCCATATGGGGTTGCCATAGTCCCACTGACTACGGACGCGTATTTCCAAAACCCATATCAGTTCAATCACCGTAGCGACAATTTACATTTTCAATATCAAAATTTAAATATTTAGAAATAAAATTAATAATTTCTAATATACACAATATAAAGATTATTTCATTTAGGTTTTAAAACAATTTTTGTTTTTGCAAAGTGATAAAAAATAACCAATAAATAGAGGTGTTAATAAAATATAAATTGTCGCTGCCGCGACTGAACCAGTGTTGGTTTTGGAAATACGCACTCCGGACAATTGGGAGCGGTTGGGACTCTTTTTATGTGCTGGATTCGGTGACCGGATAACTCAGAATGAAACCAATTCAGAACCACTTCAAAAATTGATAGAAAAAATATAAAATTGGTTAAATAAGTTACGATAGGTTAGGGTTTTGGGATATTTGAATAATATATTTTTCGTAACTGTTAATGACTTTTCAAATAGGTGTTGAGTTGACTTTATTCTCAGTTGGCATGGAACCGCAGGATGCACATAAAAAATTAGCCCAGGGCGAACAGAATTTAAAAAAAAATCTAGTAGTTAAACTCACGATAAAACCAATAAACCGGTGGCAATGATGAACAATGAATTGATGTTCTTATTTTGGCATTGGGGACGTCGCTACTGTGGATTTAGGCTTAAAAGCTGGGTTTTGCATTGGTTCTCTTTTTGGTCGTGATCATAATAATTATTCGATTTATCTTGTTCTGAGACATGAGATGTCAAAGTTTGCAAAGACGATTTCTGGTTATCTATTTACCGATTTCTGATTTTGGGTTTGAATCTTGTGTAAATTATTTCAGTTTAACATATTTTAAATTAACTTAAACGTATAGATTTAAGATATAACCAGCAACCAGTCAGGGCATAATAATTCATTTTAAAAGGTTCTAGCTAAATTTCGGGCCACATTCTAATCATATTTTTTCCTATAAAATATGTTAAACTAAAATACTTCACGCAAGATTGAATCTCAAAATCAGAAATTGCTGATTCGTCTCTGCAAACTTTGACACCACAGAGCATGGACGGGGAAGTTAGAACCCTATCCAACTAAAGTGACGAATTACACTACGCCTGAAGCAAAAAACTGTCGGACAAACGAAATTTAAAACTTCGTCATACAAGTATCTACGGAAATATAACACAAGTGACTCTGAAAATTATTTTGGTTATGAAAATGAGCAAAAAAAATGGCTTTGCAATTGAAATCACGGTCAATAACCCAAAATTAGGCCTTTTTATACACGTCTCAGAAGGACGTGCACAAAATACACTAATATATTTTCAGACGCTGATATTTTACATTTGTCCTCAGGTCAATTTACTAAATGCATAATAGAAAAAATTAAAACAAACTGTTAATTTCGAAGCCTCTACCCCTGCTGTGTTCTCAATCTCATAATGTTAATTTTCTTTTTTAATCATGTTTATCCTTGAACATTATCTTATGATGTGAAATTGTTTAATTGTTATTTAGGTTAATAGTTTAATTTCATATTATCTATCGTACATACTTTGTTTGTTTATATTTTTCTATTTTTTTCTACCACTTTGTGTTGCCTTAAAACATCTATTTTTTTCTATACATGCTATGAATTTTTGCAGAAACTTCGCTGGTTCATGCAACCATTTAATATAATTAACATTTGTGTAACTGTTTGTTTCCCTAATAAAATAAAAATAATGCATTCAGAGAGACATACATTCACTATTATTCCGTAATCTCCGACCTACGTTCATTACAGTCAGTACCATCTTCTGGTATATTTTACTTTTGTTAATTCACATTTTAACGCGTTGGATATATTATTTTTATCGGACTAAGTCCGTGAATAAAAATCCGTTCCTTTCCCCGTTGTACCTGGCAATCAATCGATACCAGATAAAAGGAGAACGGGGAATAAAAAGGTCACCTCAGAGATAATGTGTTAATCCATTACTGTGACACGGGCCCGGACAGTTGACAGTGGGGACCGCTGTATGTAGGGTGCCCTACCCACCGGGCGCTGGCCCTGAGGAGCGGTCTCGGAGCGGCCCCAGAGCGGTCTCGCAGCGGTCTGGGAGCGGTCCCGAGGCAGGGCGTGAGGGGTCGAAGCCGGTGCGATCAAGACGAGCACCATTACAACAAGATGCTTTCAGACTAGGCGCCGCTTGTGCTGCTGGAGGGGAGTTGAACCCAGGGACTCGAAATAATACTTAAGACCTTATTTAATGCATTTTAATTTGACACGTGAAGAACTTGCAAAAAAACTTGCATAGTGACACAATATAATAGGTATAGATACAGTGCTTCACGCTCAGAACGCGTTATTTTAAGGAAAGAAAGGAACGGACGTTCTGAAGGAAGTAAGAATCTAAAGGTCAGTATGTCCAGGAGTGACGGACGTATGATCCATCCCGGTACAAGGCGATGGGTCAAGCTGGAGAGGTTAAAGAGTCTCAACCGATCTCTCCCTATCCGGCTGGCCATGCAACTGGCGGCAGGCGCATCCATAGCCAAGACCTAACATTCTGCGCAATAATCATCAATTGAAACTTTTTATTCGTATTAGCGTTTTCACTTTAGATAATTCAAGATTCCCCTAGAGCGACTGTCGGCAAAATTAAATAGGGCGACTATACTTTTTGATACAGATACTTGCCCTTTTTATTTGCGAATTAAATAAAAATTATTCAACAATAAAACGTAATAAACTGTGTAATTTAAACTCTGATGCATTGAAACAAAAAGTTGACCGAAACCACGAACAGTAATAAAAATATTCAATAGAAATTACTTGCCTATATAATTTCGACGCCCGTCAAAGCTTCGCCGCTGAAGGTTTATTGTTCAAACAAACAAAACGCATGCGCCTACTCCGACTGTTTACACGTCACTGAGGCTTGTGAGAGGGGCACTTCTTATAATAGTAAAGCGCTAATGCCACCAAAATCCCTAACATAGTGTTTTCAAAACTGGGGCATGTATCCCACTGGGGCAAGTATCAGGCTTTTATCTTACTAGCATTCCATTTATGTTGCATTTCAACACGCGCAATAGATTTAATGCAACTTCAAATACACAGAGGCAAGAAAAAAGATATGAAATAAAATGGATTTTTTTTAAATTACTTCGAGACAAAAAAATCTAAAGTAAGTACATGTTATGGTTCTTACTTTGGTTCTAACCGAGCCTCCCAAATTTAAATTTATAAAGTTGAAAAAAGGTCAACTGTAAAACTATTATTATGCACTTAGGATGTAATTTTTCTTTCATGATATTTTTACGGATTCCATATAATTATAATGCAGTATCCTCCATCTTATCATTTAACCTACAACCGACGAAATAGATAGAAGACTTGTAGATAATCCATAATTCCAGCAGTCCGCGAGTTTGAGAGGCCTGTCAGAATGTTCGGCCTATTTACATGTCCCGGCGTCTTCAGGTGTTTTTATCTGTTATTTCTCCGCAACCCCACCTTCCTCTTACCTTTCCCTTTCACAACTGCCTTCTTTTCCACCTCCCTCGCCGTCACCGCATCGCTCAGCAGTTTATAGTAAAGCAAGCGAGTTACGGTTGGTATCGCAGTTGCCGATCATTAGACGTCAATTAAAAATATTAATTTCTCTAATGCGAGATTATATATCAATTAAAACTTAAATGTCAATACCGAAAAATCAAACGACTCTCCACACATTGTGGATATGGATTCGACATTTAACCTTCATGCGGAAAGTCATATCCATAAAAGGTAACAACACCAGTTGAGTTAAAAATGTTACTTCAGAGTTGGACAATTACTTTAGAATTTTTTATAATATCTATCAGTGGCGGTCGGTGACTTTTTGTATAAGGGATGCTGAAGTAGATATGTACCTACCTAATATCAAATGTAAATATCTATAGCCCACGAACAAGATTACAGACAAAAATAGTATGTCAAATTAGCTCTATAAATCCTTTATGCTTCACATCAATTGAACAGGCCAACAAAAAAAAATGTTTGTGAAAACTTTTTAAACAAATTTACAAAAATTTTATGTAATTTTGGATGCTGAACCCGTATTTCATAGCAGTTTTTTTTTATCATCCACCATTCTTTCAGAATATGATATCATCACCCACCATTCTTTCACAATATGATATCAATTTAATATTTCAAAAAATAGGAAAATTTTGACCTATAAAAATTAAAAAATTCATAGTTTTTAAAATTGGTTATGTTTTCCTCATGTTTAATTACTTAAATTTGAATATTAGATTCTTATTTTTTTCTCTGCCAAGTTTCTTGCGTAGCTTTTTCGCCGATGTGTTACGTTTTGTTGTTCTCTGTGAAGTGACCAACCGTAATCACCCATTATTTTGATATTCCACCGTCCCTGGTATCGTTTCCCCATCTCTTTAAGGTCCTGATGAAACCGTCCCCCTTGCTCTTCACTCACATCACCTAAATTTTCAGGAAAAAAAGTCAAGATGTCTGTGCAAGAAGTGGACTTTAAGGCTCATTAAGCATATTTAATAGTGAAATGTGAAAAATTGGTGGGTGATACGATTTTTTTATATTTTTTTTCGTAATCAGGAATTAGTAAAAATTATCAAAAAAGTTTTTTCACTGTTGGCCTGTGTTATTAGAGTTCTAAAATTAAATTATTTAAATAGATATTCGAAAGACATTCAACGTATGATTTAAATAGAAATTCGAAAGACATTCAAGCCAAATTGCCAAACTGTCAAAATGGTCGCGGGAACAAATCTAATACGTAGGTACAGAATTAAATCCACGCGTTTTGGTTATGCTATTCTGTGCACTATGCCTAAGCGCATTAAAGTCGTTCTCTGCGCGTTGGATGCTCCCATGGAATGAGTATCCGGCTTCAGGCAAATCTCGGCAGGCAGATCTAAATACGCATGCGCGAAAATCAAACTTTTTCTAACATCGCGGATGCGGAATGAAGTAGAGAATCCGCTGTTGCTGGTATTGGTGCGTTTACGCGACATTCGACACACGACTCACACGAGCATCGAGAATGGTATTATATGTATATCGGCCAGGTTTTTACGGCTATACGGAATAAATAAATAACAATTATTATAATATTTATTATGGTTCCATGCCAACTGAGAATAAAGTAAACTGAACACCTTTTTGAAAAGTTATCAAAAGCTATGAAAAAAAAATATTTTAAAATAGCCCATACCCTAAACTAACATAACCTCAAACAATTTTTAATATTTTTTTGACATCGCTTTTAATGACTTTTCTATGGTGGTTTTGAGTTGGTTTCACGCAGTTTTGCATTTATAATATTATTAGTATAAATTATTAGAAAAAAAATAGTTTGGTGTTGCTTTTAGTTTACTTTAAAATGAAATTTGCTAATTAGATTCTCATTTTTATATCTGTATCACAAACATTTTGTTTATCTCAGTTATGTAGATATGTATCTGTAAATATGCAGATTCACACCGCTCTTCTGTTTATCACGTAATTATGTAATATTAAAGTATTATTTTCCATTGAATTAAAATTACGTGTAAAGGAATATTATGTTTACGTGCGCATTTTATTTTTTAAAAATTTTTTGTATAAATACCGCACTAGAGTCCCAATTGCTCCCGTCTGGAGCCAGTGAGATTATAGCATCCCCATTTGGGGTATGTTGTGAGGCTGAAGGTAGTGGGGAGGGGAAGGAGATGGGGAAACCTAGGGAACCCATCGTTATGTCGATAAATTAACTCACACCGCCATCTGTTAGAAACCTATAGAACTTACAAATAATTACAAAGCATTGTCCTATAACAAACATATAATGAACATTTATTTCTCAATAATAAATATTGAGGTCAATAACCGAGATAAAAATTATCATATCTTTTGGGCAAATTACACACAGTAAGCCAAATTTCATCAAAATCAGTTTAGTAGTTTCGGAGTTTATCTCGAACAAACATAAAAGACGTAACACTTTTATAAATAAAAAATATTGTTAAGTGCTTGAATAAGATTAATATTAAGGGTCTGCTATTCGTATTTCGACTGTTTCTTCCATATCTCCCAACATTTGAAGTTTTTAAGCTCTTAAAAAAATATATGTTATTTTTGAAGATAATATCTAGATACGTTCCACGCCGAAACGCAAGTTATCAAAAAAAATGAAAGAAACGCAAATTATCAAACGCAAATCGCAAAAAATCGCAAAGTATGCTCCGAAAATTATTTTAAACAAGTCTATTTCTTTTATTTTAAAAGTTATATTTGTGAAAAAAATTAAAATATTTCTTTAAATGATACTTAAGATACGTTCCACAAGATTTTTGCTCTATTTTAAACGAGTCATGTTTTATTAAGCTTTTTCGCAATTTTCGCTGCTTTTCTACGACTCAACATATTAGCGCGCTCTGTCCAACACTCGTAATTACATATCTCTCCATCTTCTTCTTTTTCAGCGCCGTGCGTTTCAAGAGTGCGGCCTTAACGACATTCATAAATCCCGATGGGTAATACCACGATTGATCACGCGAGAAGTGTGCAGATGCGAAAAGAAAACAAGGATAGTGAAAGAATAATGAGTAAGATTAAAAAAGGACGCTTAGATTGTTTGAGCATGTAGAGCGAATGAATGAAGAGGAGCGTAAGGAGAAAACGTGACACGAATGGGAATTAAAACGTTTGTTTGAATTGGTTTTAGTCGTGTTTGGTGACCTGATCTGAATACCCAGGTACTTCCCAATTTCCTCTTCCCCATCTCCTTCCCCTCCCCACTACCTTCAGCAACATACCCCAAATGGGGATGCCACAATCTCACTGGCTTCAGACGATTGAGAGCGTTTGGAACTTTCGTGCGATATTCATAATTAATTTTTTAATTAATAAAGTTCGATTTAATTAAAATCTAATTAAAACCAAAAATAACTAGAAAAAATCACGAAACCGACAGCCACAAGTAACATCATCTGTCTGTAATAGAACCTGAAATATTCATCAATGAAAGTGTGAGGTTTCCGATTCTAGAAAAAGCTCCGACATTTCTGGGAATCCAGTACAGAATCCGCTGAAATCAGGTAGGTAGGCACCGGCACTATATTATCATATCTCGTGAAGGTACTGGAAGGTTGAAGGGCTCCGGTCCGTATTCTGGAGACATACAAATTAGCATCGCTGACAAGTTAGACGGGAGACGAAATTCTATGGCAGCCATAGACAACCAACGGTATAAAAGTTTAATTATTTACACACCTTATGATACAATGCCGAATGAAGTACCTACTTTTTTTAGGTATCCGGTATTTATGAATTGCCTTTCTGAATAAAAAAAACAGGCTTTTTTAAACATTGCCTAGTTGATTTTTTAAAATACATAGGTATATATACTTTTAACGGTACCGCCACACGGAACCATAAGTTGGATAACCATCAACATTGCTAGAGGTCACCCTAATGGCTCGCTAGCGGTGGTGTCTCAAGAGGGGTGATTGAATTCATGAGGTGAGGTGTATCCAGACAGTTTGGGATCAAGAGAAGCCAGTTGACCGGCCATTTGATCTCTCTGGCTGGACTCCCTCCACACGTCGCGTCGGTGTCGGTTGCCTTGCATCACAACGGGAGGGACGAATTCATACATCCGTCACTCATGGACACACCGACCCCCAGATACTTACCCAATCTTCATAACTTTGTCCTTCTCAGAATGTTCTCTCCTTAATTTCCTTGAAAAGAGTCTCCACATAACATCCCAAATACAGCGCATTCTTGAAATACATTGTCAGATACTTTTTAATATTTCTATTTTTGAAACTGATAATTCATGGTGGAATTCCATTATAATATACTAGCTTTTCCCCGCGGCTTCGCTCGCATGGTATTACGGGAAATTACTGTAGCGGTTGAACTTATCAATTATCCCCCCTTCTCCTCACCCCTACCCCCTCTCGCATTCCATGCATTCATTCCCTTACATTCAGTTTTCAAACATCTCGCCTGCCACCTAAATTTCATAAAGCTATAGCTCAAAGAAAAAAAGAATTATCCAATTTTGTTAATTCGTTCGGAATTTATGCGCTTACAAACATTTCGGATGTTTATTTTTAATTAAATATTTGGAAGTTTGTTAATATAATTAAAAAATTACACTATTTATTATTCAGTCTTTATAATCGTTACGAATTATATTTTTAATGTAGGAACTAAAACAACTGCAAAACAGAAGCTTGTCCAAAAAAAAAACGAATTCTGATATTTGAATTTTTTGCAGTAGTAGCTGATCAGTAGACTGAGTATCTACCAGCATAGAGCCCAAAAATATATCAACATTGTTTCCAAAGAAAAGATTTTTTTCTGACGTTAGCAAAAACTCGCTTTTGTTAGCGACAGAAAACGTATAACAAATATAATACATTAATATTTATAATTTCATAACGCCAGAGCTTACCATCATATACAAGCTGTAGTCTGCGCATATAATTTAGCTTTATATTGGTGAAAGAATTATTAAAGTCTTTATATTGTGTTATGCGTGAAAAGGTCATAAACGAACTCGAGCAGTTTCGCATTTATAATATTAAGTATGGATTATAATAAAAACAAATATAAAACTTTTTTCCACTTTAAGTTTAATGACCGTAACCGGTTTCAGCTCGCTAGAGCCATCTTCAGACTGGTACAAAATATTCTTAATCTACGGTTTATATACACAACATATGAGGGAGGGGAAGCGGGGTGGTCTTAAGGGTTTTAATCAATTATTTAGTATAATATAACCCTTAAGACCACCCCGCTTCCCCTCCCTCATATGTTGTGTATATAAACCGTAGATTAAGAATATTTTGTACCAGTCTGAAGATGGCTCTAGCGAGCTGAAACCGGTTACGGTCATTAAACTTAAAGTGGAAAAAAGTTGTATATTTGTTTTTATTATAATATATTGTCAGATACGTTAATTTAGAAGTTCGTCCCAGAAAGGTCAAAGATTGTGAAACTGATCTAATTATTATAAGAGGCGACTTAAATATCTTAGTCGTGTCGTGAGGAGCAAATGGTAAATTAGGAAAATTGGATAATTATAGTACAGGAAGATAGTGCGTATCTTTTTTCTGATGATTGCTAACATTCAACATAAAAGGGCACTAGAAGAAAAATAAAAGCATTACGGTAACATTTAAGGTAACTGGAAAATAAATGGTTTTCCAAGAGCTTTGCTGCATACTCTTTTCTACGCAACCCACACAAAACGAAATTTTCTTGTTTTCGAGTGGTTTTGTTCGTTCTTCAATTTTTTTAGAATAACCTGAGGTTTGGCCACCACTGTTCTCAGTGGACGGTCGACTAACTTCCGGAGTATCACCGATCGTAAAAACCCTCTAAAACGGACCCTACAAGATCAGATATGACCGTTTTACGACAACCTTTGTTTTTTACCTTCGGAATTTAAAATTTTAGCACTGCGAAAAAAACTGACTTGACTGAAACGTCTCGAGGTGAGAGCCGATACAAATGCCTGGCGCCGAGGAGGTAAATGTGTTTTAGTAGTTTTAGATAAACCTTAGTATCGGATGATGTAATTGGTCCGAAGGACACACGGGCATACAGCTGTTGGGAATGATAAATAGCTCTGAGGAAAAGGGGAAAAGAGAGAAGTTGGAGTGAGAGAATTAACACTTGATGGGTCAGTTTGCTCAATGATGATGAGGGACTTTTATACATTGATTGTATTGATTTTTGCCTATTTTTTATGGAAGTTGATTCTCTTTTCGATGACCTCTCCCAGGATTGTTTTTAGAGTGATCTTTGATCTGCAGATTACTGCATTCATGCCAGGTACGGAAGTTTTAAAACAAAAACAAGAGTGCTATGCCTTATTCATTTCATCATCAATCAATTTCCTGCAGATTTTTAGGTTTGGTTGATTTGCTGCATTAATTTGCTGTTCTGCAATGTGTGGTCAAGATTTTGTTGGTGTTTTATTTTTAGTGCTGATTTAGAGCGGGGCTGATTTCTAACAGTACGGAAGATCAACAGTCGCTCGTGTTTAGGATGAACGAAGTAAGTATGAAGAATGAGTGTAAGTCTAAAGTAATGGTATTTGAAAGACAGAATGCGAAAACAATGTGCAACATAGTTGTGAATGATGAATACTTGGAGCAGGTGGATGAGTTTGTGTATTTGGGAAGTATGTTTACGAGAGATGAGAAGGCTGATAGAGGTATTGAAAGAAGGGTAAATGCCGGTAACTCCATTAATGGAGGACTGAACGCGTTGGCGCCAACAAAAACCGTTCAAAGAAGCGAAGCTAGCCGTCTATAATGGAGTGCTGGTATCTACACTGATGTATGGCAGTGAGACATGGAACTGGCAGAGGAAGGATGAAAGTAGACTGAATGCTGTAGAAATGAAATCCCTGAGGCTTATGTGTGGTAAAACCATGTATGATCGTGTGAGAAATGTGGAGAGCCGCAAATAATGCAAGGCTGATGAGTAAGATGAAAGGGACGCTCAGATGGTTTGGGCATATAGAGCGAATGAATGAGGAAAGGAGTGTAAGGAGAATATGACGCAAATGTGAATGGTAGATTCAAATGTAATCACACTAATCACTGTAATCAGATTCTTGAGTCAGGCGATGTCAAGAGTCGGAATAATAGAAGAGCGTGTATGAGACGATGTATGAAGGTGAACGCGGCTAGGAGGGTTTGCCAAGATCGAGTTGTTTGGCGGTGATGGTTAGTAAGTTAGTTTTTATTTTTAGTTTAAGAAATTTTGCAATATTTGGCCATTTCATTGCGCATCGTCGCCTAGAAAGAGATGCAGAGAACATTTCCAATCAACGGATTTTTCATTTAATAATTGGATGTTGGATGAATGCCGTTCGTTGATTTAAATCTAAGGACCAATAATAAACGTAAATGAGTCAAAGTAGGTAGGCACCATCCTTGTTTTAACCACATACTCTTAACAAAACTAACAGACAAATTCCGAACAAGCCTCACCCCAAGAGCCCAGGCATGCCTGCTAAGTCACCAAACGTAGCAAACCACTCTGGGTGATCTACGACAGAGGTGTTGCTTATCTAATAAATAGTTACGTGACTGTTACAAAAACGGCACTTCACAATTATTCAAATATTTTTTAACTATTCTTGTTATTAAATAGTAGCGCAGACCCATGAAAAATCACGGGATAGTATTATTGCTTGGTAATTTTTGATGAGGTCCAATTCCAAAAAAGCCAAAATTATTTTTAATTTCCGTTAAAATATTTTCCATATTAGCTTTGAATATGTAGGTACACCTTTTTTATGAATTATTCACACGATCAGTTCAATCAGATTATTACACTTAAATTCATAGCGGATTTGAGCACATTGAACCAGATTTCGTTGTGGGACGCACAGACAACCAAAATTAGTACCTACCTATGTTTAATTTTCCTGGCGCCGAAATAACTTTGTACCTAATTCAATTTGATCTTTAAATCCTCTGGGTGACAGAAATGTTCCATTCAACATTGAAACAATGTGACGTCACGTGCACCGCTGTCACCGGTCACCGGATGGGCACGCAGAGATATTTATGGATCTCAGACACCGTCAGGACCAGCAGTCGCCAATATGGTCAGTGGTCACGTGGAACTACTTACACTCAGTCCCAGGTGAGAATTAGTCCATTTGCCTAATGAAAGGGACCCGACAGGTAGAGTGATGCGAAAATGGACTCTGCTTAGTTAAATTGAAATTTCACACGAAGTGCCAAGTGATAACACTACAGGGAAAAAGGCTCAGAAACTTGGGAAGACACATAGAAGAATCAGAAGACATAAAGCACTTTTATACATTAATACAAATTAAAGACCTAGGCGTCACACATAATAGAAATCTGTAATAAGGGCTTAAAAATGTTGGGATTTATAACTAGGATAACTAGAAATTTTAACAGTATAAACTGTTATATTTTACTTATGTTAGAAGTCAGCTGGAGTACAATTCTCCCGTCTTGAATCCACATTATAATACTTAAGTACAAGCTGTTGAAAGAATACAAAACAAATTTTTACGTTTTCTAAATTTTAAAATGGGTATTCCAGCAATTATGTTGAACTATAATACTCTGTTAAATGATATGAATATGCTCAAATCGTCAGACAGAAGAATTTTCTCTGACGTGGTATTTTTATATAAAATTCTAAATGATTTAGTTGATAGTCTGTTATTGCTTGAACTAATAAGCTTTCGGATACCACAGTCAGAATTTATTTCAGTGTAGAAATTCTGGAACAAACTACTATATGTATTCCTCTTTGCCCAGAATACTAATGGAGGGAAATAATTATACCAAGTCAGTGGACATCTTCAATGTATCTTTAAACAAATATAAAATATTGTTATTGAGGCAATTCAATTATGTATAATAAAAACTGTTTATTTTTTATTCTTCATGTGTAAAAGCTCCCAAAAAGGACGTTAATAAATAAATAAAATAATTCCCACGGTGACGGCGCGGCAACGGCACAAAAAAGGCAATAAACGTATGTTCCTTATCACAAAACCATTGCAGCTTTTTTTGCACTCTAAATTAGAATGAGACAAACGATGATTTTAGATTTTCACGGCCAAAAGTATTTTCGTTATTTATTTTTGAGGTGTTATGTAGTGCTGCGCTACCTCCTTATTTAACTTACGTTTCGAACAGCGTTACCAGCGCAGATGTATGATGTGTGTGTGATGTGAGTGTGATGATGGACAATGTATCACTGTCCGAAACGTTGGTTAAAGAAGGGGGTAAAGCAACAAGGCATAAAACCCCAAAAATAAATAATGAAAAAAGAGACAAACGGTGTACATTTGCCTTCTTCAGAACAGATTTTATTTTTAAAAAAACATGTATTTTTCTGAGACGTAAGTGATAACTTAAAGTGTTTGAGAGAAGAATGGTAAATGTCGATAGAATTTCAGAATGCATAATTTGATTTTATGTTATTAGACAATAGTTTATATATTTGATTATATTCTCCCAATTAACTACTTTACTTATTGTGTTGATAACCTTCCATTGATCGAGTTCGAAATAATGTTTTTTTCTTCTTACGCATAGATTTGCATAGTGTCAACGACCTACGAATCTGCTAATGAAGTCATCCTATTAGATAACTCACCGAAAATTTATGCATAAATTTCCTTTAAATCTGCAAACTGCACAATAAAAATAAAAATCAATACGCTCTTTTATGCGATGTGAACCAAATTAATTACCGAATATAAACTGGAAAACACTCCACAATAATACTCGGATCCGATCTAGATTGACAAGTTATTTAATTGCAAGGATTTTGAATAAATTAAAGTAACGACTCGTTAATGCTAAGCGAAACGCATTAACGAATAGTTAATAATAGTTAAGTTATAAAAAACACACGCGAATATGGCAGATGTATTTCTGAAATATTATCTTGCTTTTGAATATCTAGCAAGTTGTTCGTTGTTTAATTATTATTATTGACAGAAATTCTCGAGGAACCATTGCCTTATTTTTGGTTAGTGTTTTACAGAAAATGGTGGGCGGTTGTGTATTTATTCATCAAAGTATTTTTTTAACCATGTAATATTATGTTTTTGTCATATATTTTTGTAAAGTATGTAAAAAGCTAAGAAAGTTAAAATTTGGAAGGCGGTTATGGGTACCGCCGCCCTGGGAAACATTTATTAGATAACCAACATCTCTGTTATAGGTCGCCCCAAGTGGGTCGCTACGTTTGGTGACTTATCAGGGGTTCAAAGGTTCGTTCGGGTCTTGGAGGCGGATGCGTCTGCCCACCAGCTGCATGGCAGGGCAGATCAGGAGAGACACTGTGGACACTCCTGGACAAACTGACTCCAGATTCCTACCACCCCTAGTACCCCTTTCCTTCCCAGAACTTCCTTTCCTCCCTTTCCTAAATAGATCTTCCAGACAGCATCCCCAAAGATGATAAAGGCCCCGTGGGGAATTATTTTCCTCAGGGCCTCCTGTTTGGAACTGGTAATTGGTAATGTAAGAAAAAACACTTCGGCGGTGGGTATGGGTACAGCCGCCCCGGCAACCATTTCTTGGATAACCAACACCCCTGCGATATGTCACCCCAAGTGGTTCGCTACATTTGGAGGCTTTGTGTAGTTCTTGGCGGCGTATGCGTTTGACCACCTATTGCGTCGCAGTGACTGATTGACATAGAGCTATACTGTAATAGGTATATAAGAGATACAATATAATATATCAATGCTGGTTGAGGGAAACTTTTTGATCTCTCCAGCCGGACTGTGCCGGACGCACGTCATGCACCGCAGTGAGAGGGATAGATTCGTACGTCACTCCTGGACACATTGATTCCCAGATTCTTACCCACACCTCTTACCTTTCTCTTTGCAGAAGGGCTTACCTTTCCACTAGTTCCTTTACTAAAAAAAACCCTCCACACAGCATCCCCAAATACGAAATAAGCCCTAATAATAAATAAATATAAACATTACACATGAAGTTAAGTTCGTTAAAGGACCGTAATCCCCACTACCTTCTGCCTCGCAACATACCCCAATTGGGGATGCCATTGTCTCACTGGCTCCAGACGGGAGCAGTTGGGTCTTGTGCGTTATTCATGTAAAAGAAAAAAATAATGTAGCATTGCATTGTGTTTTTTTAAGTATTTTCTGAGAATACCTAAGAATCCATGATTAATTTGTTGTAAGGAATTGAGTACCTTTATGTAGCAGGCGAGCTGTAATAGGTGCCTACCTACGAGTATCGGGTTAACGGCTACGTCGTTATGCCTGCCTTGTGGCTGTGGACGAGAAGGAAGGTATCAGGCGCCGGCTTTACCGCGGCGGGTGTTTGTTTGTTTAAAACATTAGCCTTTTTTACTATCACACGTCTTAAAACACGATACGTTATTCTTAATCCGACTGACTGAAGAACCCGCTCGAGGGTCCTGCCGCTAAGAGCTCCGTTGTCAGCTCTCTCTCTCTTACTTGCACCGTTTATGGGGATGAGTGAGAGGTTTCAACGGAGCTACAAATGGCAAGCGTATACCTCATCTGCCTTGTGAGTGTTCATTATTTTTTTGTTTCTAGTTGATAAAAAATGGATTCTATTTGTGGACAATTTTCTAATTTAATTCATTATTGGGGAAATGTGACCACTTGGCAAGCTAAGTCTAGCATCTATAGTCAGTTATCAACGTTTGCAATCACGGTCAACAATAATTGGTAAAGCCTCGATGATATTGAGCGAGTTTACAAGCTACTAGCTGGGAAATTCACTATCTGTCAGTAAACCGCTCAGCGTAATCGTATTAGTAGCTAACTAGCAGATTGTGGACAATCTACGAAAAAAGTAGAAAGGTGGTCAACTTTACTCGCTACTCGCTAGCGTTTGCCTAAAGATGGCGGCCTACCAACAGCTGATTTTGTAACTGTCAGAATTATTTTGCACGGGAGTCGTTATTCTCGTTACTGGCTAACATGTGGCGCTAGCTGCGAACTTAAGTTTTCTACAAAATGTCGACAGAATTGTTTGGCGCATTATTTTAGCTGATACTCTCGCTACTGAGCGAGTAGACAGTTTTGTGTGTCATCGTGACAATCTCACAAGCTGATTCACCCACTTTTAAACTTACCGGCTAGTAGCTTGTAACTCGCTTAATGTAATTAAGACGATTGATACATTGTCGGTCTCCATAATAGCGGATAAGTATCAGATATGTGTTTGTGTACACATACATGTATACAAATGTGTGTATACATGCACACATAAAAAAGGTGATGTATATTTTAATAATTCAATCCTCATGCACGTCTTTTTTCCTTTCTATTTTCTTTTATAATTTTTCCAATTTTCAGCGCGTTTATGTACTAAATCCATATGTTTACATTAGACTTCAAACAAAGTAACTGGTTGCTATGAAACGGGTAGACGCCCAGTATGGTAATATAAAATATGTACTGTTTGTAAATATCTTAATTAAATATAATTTATTTTATAAATAAATAATTTACACGGCTAAACTAGCCGGTTTATTATTAATTATTATTTTACGCAGCACGAATATTGCGCAAATGCGTCGTTCGACTGCATTTACATTCGTGCAAAAAACCTGAAAACTGAAATTTTCACAGTCAGCAACATTGTATGTTACTATCTAAATATGCAAATCTAAAAGATTATTATTGATAATTATGTTAAGGCAAATAGGTTTCTGTTTCTATTTAAGTTTGTAAAACATATTAAGATAAATCCTAGCAAAAAACTTATATGCAGAGCCATTGATGTGATTTTTCACTAAAACGGTGATATTAAAAATAATCCCAATATGTTTTATTTATTTTTGAAATAATTAATGAGTAACACTTTAAATTGTAATATTTAATCATTTGAGACAATATTAGCTTAGTCAAATGAAAATTCGAAACAGAAAATTCTGAAAAAGGTACCGGGTTCAATTCCCGCGAACCGCATCTTTTTCTGATTTTTCTGTTTCAATTTTTTTGTTTTAGGGTCGTTACATTGACTTCAAATGATTAAATATTACAATTTCAGGTTTTACTCATTCCAAAAAAAAGACTCAATAGATGTCGCACATTAAAATAAAAATGGATTTATTTATCCAAGACACTATCTAGATTTCTTTTAGTTCGGGAAAAATCTTGGAATAATACGTAAAATTAGATTGAATTTTGAAAGTGGCAATTCTAAAAAAAAATCTATAAAAAAACATCTCTCATTATAAGTAGTTACTTTATCGTGTCACTGAATTCTTTAAACATCACTTCCATTTTTTAATATGACGATTAAATTCAGAGCATATTTTAGTTCACTGAACCAGATATCACGCAGGAATAATTTCATGCATGAATTAATTAACTAACGCACACCACAGACAACCGAGACTGACAATGTTTGACTAGGGATTATTATTGGCTATGGTGTTTTTTGTAAAAAAAATCGAGTATTTACCTACCTATTTAGACAGCTCATTGAAGGACGGTCTAAATAGAATCTTTAGTACTATATGAAGTCCCCGGCGTTGTCCGAGATTTAACCAGAGTTATTTTTAAATCAGACTTAGAAAATGACCTTTCTCTTTTTTTGAAGGCAATTTCAGGCTTTTTCATTTTTAATTAATAAATTGTGAAATAACACAAAAAAATAAAATTTATTTGCCACGCCGGAATTCAATCCCACGACTTTCGGATTGCGAGTCAAGAGCCTTATCGCTGGACTACGCCGGCCGTCAAACTATGTACAAACCGATCCGAACTATGTACGAGTACAAACATTTTACATTACATTACAACTAGCAGTTAAAAAAAAACCAGCTCTACGACTGTAGCTTTGTAACAAATTTCACATTTGAAGATGGTTTTGCATAAGGCGCGGCGTCAAAAATCCTACTCGAAGTTGGGTTCTTAAATTTCAACCATACAGACTCTAGCTTATTAATACTGCACAAGATACAATATTACGCACTTTCATTATTTTGTTGATCATGAATAAAAAATATATTTTAAATACACTTTTTCATTCTTAATGTCGTCTGAAAGGCAATGATATAAATTGCTCCCCACGTAACCAATGGATTGCTCACCAGTGAGTATGTATGGTGTTTAAATGTATGTTATCGTGTACTTGGGACGCATACAATCTTTAAACCATTGCATTTGATACACAGGTAGTTAAGTACGGCTTGTGTTAATATCATTATTTTTAATTATTTCACTTAGGCCTCTACCTCACGATCTGAACCACTAAATAAATAAATAGGCGGACATTAGAGGAAATTACCGACCGATTGAAATGGAAGCTGCCGGGGACATTATGAGATTTTTGAATACAAATTTAATCAAAGACGGCGGCGGCAAGCAAAGGTACGTTTATGTTTGGTTTAAACTATTTTATAGCCGCATTAGAAAAACATTAAAATGTCTGGCTAATAAAAGCCTTAGACTAAACCGAATCCACTTTGGCCGTTTATTATCATTACCTACCTCTGAACAGATCAGTCTCTCTGATCGCAGGTAAAACTAACTTTATTATAAATGACTGACTTAAAAGAGGATGGATTTTATTTATTTATATATTTATTTATTTAAAAAATTAACGCCATTCGGCTTTTACATTGTTTATTATAACATAGATAAAATTATGGCTCGTAATATTGCAACAATGAAAAAATATATTTAAATCCAAACTTTTAATATTATAAATGCGAAACTGCTCGAGTTTGTTTATGACGCTTTCACGCATTAACCAATAAAAAGACTTTAAAAATTCATTCACCAATAGAAAGCTAAATTATATGCGAATACTATATTCTGTATATGATGGCAAGCTCTGGCGTTATGAAATTATAAATATTAATATATTATATTTGTTATACGTTTTCTGTCGCCAACGAAAGCGAGTTTTTGCTAACGTCAGAAAAAAATAGTTTCCATGGAAACCAGCCCCCTGATCAGCTACTGCTCCAGAAAATTCAAATATTAGAATATGTTTTGTTTTTTTTGGACAAGCTTCTGTTTTGCAATAAATGTCAGATAAGAGTTCCTACATTAAAAATATAAGATAGTACCAATATTTGTAAGTTGGTAACAATGATATAAAGAAAAAAAGTTTTAATTTCGTTTTAATAATTGTGATGGTTTATAAAATTACCATAGATCATACAATTAATTACTAAGATGCATTAATACGATACTATACGTAGAGATATGTTATAAAAATATAAGTAAGAAAGTACATTTAATTCACAGATTCACCAAAGAACTTTCTTAGTGAGTACTTGAATTATGGATAAATGATTTCATTATTTCGTGTTTAAATGTTATCAGAGACACATTCCATACGTCTTTGTGCGAATACATATTGCCAAAATTTTCAAGTCCATGTAGTGGTATATTGAAAAGGGCCATGGTCGCAGTATTGCCACAATAAAACGGTAGTACTGACCTTGTGTTTCTGGCTGGCACATTAAAATTTATGAGCGCCAATAATTCTGGACTGTTAATTGTATTATATATATATATTTATTTTCTATGTTTAACCCTTCGAATAATGAGAAAATAATATCTATGAACTTTTGCCTGTCAAAGTTTGCACGCAAAAATTCTCAGTTCTTCCCATGCATTTCAAATGTTCATTTTTATTGGATATTTTTTAATCTTTTTGAAAAAAAAAAATGTTCTAAAATCTAGATAAAATAATCTTTCCGATGTGCTTATAAAAAATTAAGATTTTTGTTTTAAAATATTAAAATTTTTATATTGAAAATGTGAATTAGCTTAAAAATTACGTACCTGGGGTTTCCCCAAAAGAGTACATAAAATAAAAGAAAATTAAAATTTTAAATACAGATTCCTTTTTTTAAGAAAATTTGTAATAAAACTGTCACTTTACTTTTTATCACATTCATACAATTTTATTTTTAAATTAATTGTTTATTACGTCACACATTGGCGCAAAATAAAATCGTCACTTATGATCGGGTTTGTAAAATATCTGATCAATATAGCTCGTTTATTCCTAAGGCAATAAGAAGCAATATTTTTTTCGCTTTCAAATATAAAAGAAATCACAAATTTTTGCTTGACAGGAAGAGAGATATCTAACTTTTAATGACGCTCGGTCGTTCTGGGACAATCTGGGTCTCCTGTTATTATAACGGCATATGATGTTTTGGGACAACTAGGGTCTCCTGTGATAAGACGGGTTAAGCGTGAAATCGCAAAATAGAAAAATGCGTTTTTTTTCCTGAAAGTAAGTTTTTCCTATGATTTGTAAATAGTGAATTTGAACAATTTGAACGAACGAAAATTAAAAAAACCTGTTTCTTTTAGGAATTTTTGTTTTGTTTACGCTAGCTCCACACAGGAGGCCCTGAGAAATAAAAACCTTTAGTGTTGTCATCTTTGGGGGTGAAGGATCTTTTTAGTGAATGGAAGGAGAGGAAGTTCTGTGAAGGAAAAATGGTTTGAAGGACAGGTAGGAATCTGGGGGTCAATGTGTCCAGGAGTGACGGACGTATGAATCCATCCCTCCCACTGCAGTGCAAGACGATGGGTTGAGAGAGTCAGGCCGGAGAGGTCTAGGTTATGTCTCCCTCAACCAGTCTCTCCCGATCCAGCCTGTCACGCAATAGGTGGGCAAACAACATCAGACGCCAAGGCCTAGACAAACCTCAATCTGTGAACCCGGGCACCCTCGCTAAGTCACCTAACGTAATGAACCACTTGGGGTGACTTTGGCAGGAGTGTTAGTCATCCAACAAACGGTTCCCGGGGCGGGGGTAGCCGCCTCCCATATTGAAAGGTATCTACCTAAATTATCTCGAAAAATTCAATCTAATATTACAATTTTGCTTTGATATGTTTTGTACCGAACTAAAACAAAAGTTTTGAGATTCGTGCTACACTTATACATTAGAAGCTTTTGCTTAATAACCATTGTGTATATTTTTTTGTTTATTTCATAGTTGTTCATTTTCTGGTACTTATCCGAAAAAGCTTTGGATAGATTATTTTATTTTAGTACGTAAAACAGGCATGATGCTCAAAAATGTACATATACGGATAATTTTGATATATAATAACAGAAATAATAACAAACATAAGTATATAAATACGTAAAAGTAAATGACAAACAAGAATGGGTAAAAGGTAAAAAAAAAAAGTTTCACAAACAATTTATTTTTGGCACCTGGGCTTGATTTAGAAGGTTCAATACTGCCTATCTTAAATAAATTATGTAGCAGGTGCCGACTACAGGAATTATTTTGAAAAGATGAGCTAAATTTAAAAAAAAAAAAATTTGGTATGTGAGTAATACCTAAAGTACCTACATTAGATACATTTCAAGTGTTCATTTTAATTTTTCATCTCATGTACTTTCCCACTTGTATTTTTCTCTTTTTTTTGTACTTTAATTTTACTTATCTACGTATATTCTGTTTCCATTTTCCAATTTTTTTTAATAACTATGTAAAAACCGTTAATCGGCGTTAATCTATATAATTTATAAAAATGAAAATATGTTTGCTTCTGTCTATGAATGTGTGCATGCATGCGTTGCTAAACCATTCATCCGATTGCGATGAAACTTTGAGGGTTTGATGTGTGCCTGCCAGCGATGGTTTCTATATATACTGGTGAGCTCTGGCATTATGAAATTTGCATAAAAATTGCAATAGGTGGCACGCGAGCTGTTTGAAAACTGAATGTACCGGGAATGAATGTATGGAATGCGGAAGGGGGGAGGGGAACCCGGGAGGGGGAAAGGGAAATCGGGAGGGGTGTAGGGAGAGGGAAGGCGGAGTCGGAACGCGAGAGGGGAAGGGGACGCGGGAGAGGAAGGGGTGGCGGAAGGGGAACGGGACGAATGGGAAAGGACGAAGGGAGAAACAATATGCATTCCGGGAATTCGCTAGTTCTTAATAAATAAATAAATAGAAACACATTCAGAGAATATAATCCCAAAGAAATAGAGTTTTTGGAAACATAAAACATTACAGATAATTACTTAAAAAAGTACGTTTCTCATTTTCTCTTATATCAAAACCAAAATTTCCTCTGAAATCATTTGGTAGGCATTTAATTATTGTAAGTCAATGTTATAAAACATATTTTTTTGGTAATGTTTATTTTTAATTTTAAATAAAGACTTATGCAATTTGACCTAAAAAACATCACTTTGTCACAAATGACAATTCTTTTTCAAACTTTCTAAGTATGTAACATAATATTAAAAAATGCGAATGAGAAAGTCCAAAAAACACGATGATTTCACATTCGAAAAGAAAATCTTTCCCGAATCATTAAAACGGCCACCATCTTGAAAAGGAGACGGAACGTACTAACAGAATTGCAGAACGCTTGGTCAGAGGATATTGACAGAGACCACACAGGAGGTTATGACATTAATACTCAAATTACAGCACGACATAGCTTTAGTAAAGGTACGTTTACATACACATGTAGCTGTGGGAAGGTATTTATGTTAGAGTCATTAAACAAATACATAAGCCACTGAATTTATTCGCTAAGCCATTAAAAACTCAGTTCTACAACTAACCAGGTACTTACCAATGAGGTACGAACCGTCTCTGAAGAATGTGCCTGTACACGGTGTGCGGAAACTAATGATAGATTTTAACTAATTGTGTAAAAATGTAAAGAAATTCTTATGTGTAAGCTTTTGCAAGTAATGTCCTAAAAATTCTCCAGTCGTAAAGAGTTCTAAATTCTCGTCAATTGAAAATAAATATTATCTCAACTTACTGATGTCTCGTGGTAACTTTCGGCAGTTTGGGTATATATACGGGTGTAGATCACCCCGAGTGGTTCGCTGCATTTGGTGACTAATCAGGTGCCCGGGTTAGTGAGATGAGGTTTGTCTTGGTCTTGACGGCGGACGTGTTTACCCACCTAATACGTGGCGGACCGGATCGGGTGGTAGGTCTATCCTAGACCTCTCCATCCGGACTCTCTCGACCAATCGCCTTGCACCGTAGTGGGAGGGTGGATGCATTGCCCCCATATTCCCACCCATCCCTATAATCTTTTTCTCTCCCAAAACTTCCTCTTCTTTCTTTCCCTAAAAAGACCCTCCACACAGCATCCCAAAATATGACAAAGGCATCCCTCCTATAGGTGTGGAGCTAACGTAAAGAAAAATAGTTTCAACAATCATTTTTCTGTAAGATCATTTTTTTCATTGAAGAAGAACCCAGAACCTCTCGTCGTCCCAGTTGCGACCGTTATCTTTTTATTTTTCTGTGTCTTGCTCTCTTTCATGTTTTCGTTTGGATTAGTTGTATTATATTCTGCTTCAATGATATATTACATTGATTGAAAAAACCCTCAAAAGTTATAAAAAGAGAGCTGTTCTAATAAAAAGTGGACTTTTTTGTTGAATACAAAAACATATTTTTCCATTACACTTTACCACTGGGTATAATATAATTCTTCGTAGCGCATCACATGATATGCAGTATAAGTATCATGCGATTAGTTGCGTCGTGTAGCAGTGTGATCAGTGGCGATGTGTAATAGAAAATATATTAAGTACATGCTGATGCACCCTGTATAGATAAGGTAAGTAGGCTATTCATATAGCATCCACATCTCTGCCATAAAAGTTAAAGAGGCTTTTAATTCCCAAAGCTCTGTCTGGCCATAAATCTCATTTATTGCATCGAATAATCGTTTTGATTAATGCTATATTTTAAACCCCGGACTGATAAAGCTCTTGGTTCAATGTCTCATCGTGAATAATACCTAAAGTTTATGATGTCACTATGGCCTTTATGCGTTATTGCTTCCTGCCCTTGTTTCGCGGTGTATCCAAGGGTTGCAGACTTGGTCCTTTTTTATTTTTTATTTTTATTTCTAAAAATATGATCCATTCTTCGAACGGTAATCTTAAGATGTTTGATCAAAACCGATTCAAAATACAACTAGTCGTTAATGAACTTAAAACATTTCGACTCGTAGTAAAGATAAGATCGTTCAAGTAAGATTTTCGATATTTACAAATGTTCGATCAATTTCAAACAACTTTAGGCACACTGATACTCTTATACAAATATTGGTATATCTCTTCAGTATGCTAACTCACATGTAGGTTTGTACAAGTTCTATAAAGTAAACGAGGTGAATGTCTACCTACGTGTCATATGATAGGTTAAAAAAAAGATAATGAAAAAACAACGCTGATTTGAGATAACATTCAAGAGAACCGCCGCAGTCACCAACAAGACCAATTTCCAATTATTGCCATTTCATTTCCGAATATTTTAAGCATGTCGCCAAACCAAAAGCCGATTTACAAATTTACGAGACTAAAATAAGGACTTAATTAATTACGCCTCGACTCCGCAGCCAGTGGACACTGCGGTTTCACCGGGTCCTGCCGTAGAGGTCTCCGCGACACCGGTGTAGAGCAGATAGAGGGGGGGAGGTCCCATGGACCTGGACCGCGGATGCTGGGAACATCATTACCATACCCAGTCGCTAATGACAGACCACAAAGAGGCCGCCCCAGCAAGCAAGCGCCACCGTGTTAGAGGCATCCTAATCATTCGATTTTTGATATGCTTTTCAAACTGTTCATTAATTAACTACGTCAGTTCTAACTGTCTATTCCAACCATAAACTGAATTGAAAATAAATAAAGGAAACTCAATAATTAAACCATAGTTGGGCATCTTTTAACCAACTTCGCATAAGATTTCAATTATTTTTTTGAAATCTTTTATCGGTGTTGAGCACTTGAAAATTATAGAACTGCTTCTTCCATGCTTTTTGTTTCTTCTTCTACGCGAGCATTCTGGCGTCTAGTTTTGGAAATAGGTCTCCCTCTATGTTTAAAAAAAAAATAAAAGATGCCACAAGTAAAATGCAAAGGCATAACGAAGACCACAAAATGAGACTCTGGCATTAATCTTCCCCATATTTCTGTACGGTGTGGAAACATGGACACTTGGGACACTTAGAGGTAGCGAAATAAAACGGATTTCTGTCCTCGAAATATGGTGCTGGACAAAAATGCTCAGGATTCCGTGGATAGCCAGACGCACACATGTGTCCATTCTAAGAAGAACTAGGCATCCACAATAGGCTTTCAACTATCTTTCTGCAACGTATTTTAAGATTCCTTGGACACGTTGTTGGAGAAACTCATAGTCATTGACAAAGTGAAAGGGAGAAGAAGCAGGGGAAAGTCATCAATACCCTGAAGTGACCAAGTATTTGGTACGTCAGTGTCCGCAGCACTCCGTGAGGGTAGAACCGCGAGGAGTGTAGAAGCCTTGTCTACCATGGAAATTGGAGTAGGGATCACGATATTTAGCAATGAGGAACCGGTTTGAGAAGAATATTTTTTTCAAGATTTTCCTATCCTTGGCAATTTGCATCCATCCGAAGCCTTATTTCTCTTCACATCAGTCCTCCTTACCTGTGAGCAACATCGTCTTCAATTTACCATGAATCGATGTCTTCAGATAAGACTGTGATGCTAATGGTCATCTGTAAATCGAGTTACATGCCCAACAAATTTCTTTTTGAAGTTGGAGATCTTATTGAGATTCACCGAACATAAATGACGTAATTTTTTTGACGTAAATAACGTCATATTATTTCACTGAATGGTTGATATTATTTCTAAGCTCAATAGCTAATGATGGAAGTGCTGCTAAATACTGTAGTTAATCTAGAAATATCAAATAAAAAAATGCTCTAATTTCACGTCTCACCATCCGAGTGTTATTTTTTAATGTGAGAGACAAACAAGAGTCCCAACTACTCCCGTCTGGAGCGAGTTAGAGAATGGCATCCCCAATTGGGGTATGTGTTGAGGATGAATGTAAGTGGGGAGGGAATAGATATGGGAAAGAGAAAAGGGGGAAAGTACCGGGCTACTCAGACCTAGTCACCAAACACGGCTAAAACCATTCAAGTAACATTTAAATTCAGAAAGATGATCTTACACCAGGGCGATACTTAGAGTACCATTCACTCTTAAACGTGCGGCAAATATACTTTGCATTATTTTAAATATTAAAATTGTGAAAACACAAATCAATCAAATAAAATTTATCATCGCATGTCAGGATTTGAACCAGCGACTGAGACCGTCTGTTTGTTTTATGAGAAAACAAATTTATGCCTTACTGGTAGAAGATGAACAACAACCACGTACATAATATGGTTATTATTATATTAACATATTTTTGGCAAAAGCTTTAGATATTTTTTTTTAAAAGAGAACAAATCGTTTCACCCGCTGCCAACAGTTTGGAAACTCAGCACTCAGTAATATGAGTCCCGTAGTTTGAGAATCCCCGGGCCGCATTATCTCATCACCCCCTTCCCCTTTATGCATTACCCTCCCCCGCCCCTCAGCCCTCTGCGCTCCCGATACGGACATGTCACAAATCTCTCCCAACCGGCCAACGAGCCCGGCCAGCCAGCCCCAGTCAGTAAACCTGCCTACCTACCCAACTGCTTTATATAAATCGATTGGTATGCATATATGTACATAACATTATATTGGTACGCACTAAGTAAATTCCTTACAATGCAGTTAGTTATTTTTTTACATTAATTAAAAGTAGGTTTGTTTTTATTAGCTCCACACAGGCGGCTCGATGAAAATAATTCCCCTCAGAATCTATGTCATCTTTGGGGATGCTGTGTGAAGGGTATTTTTAGGAAAGAAAGGAGAGAAAGTTCTGGGAAGGAAAAAAGGTATGAGGAATGAGTAGAAATCTAGGGGACTGTGTGTCCAAGAGTGACAGACGTACGAATCTATCCGATCGATTTTTCGAGCGAGTCCTGCTGGAGAGGTCAAAAGTTCTCCCTCGATCAGTCTCTCCCGATCCGGCCTGCCACGCAGTTGGGGGCAGACGCGTCTGATAAGATGAGATAAAAACACGAAAGTGGACTTACATAGATTAAATTATTATTAATTGGAAATATATGATACTCATAGTAAAGCGTTCTTTTGCATGCTTTCCGCGCAATTTAAATATATCCGCCACATCTAAAATTTGCCTGCGTCGCTTTTCCGTATGCGCTATAATGCTTGTGTATACAAATAATCTCAGAATGTTGAAAATCCACCCACTTCCATCATTGTCTACGGAAAATGTGGCTTCTGCAATGATGGAGGACTAACTAGTAGAGGATCGAACCAGCAAGGTCCTAGTGGGGAGATGCTGCTAGGCACGACACAAAGCACGATGACGACGGGTGATCAGACGAGCAGTCACAAGCACACTGACTGAGAAGGCTCGCGCGCGCACGAGAGACGTCGATGTTAACGTGGCCCCTCCAAAAAATTTACATATTCATACGAACCGCCACTAAAACCATTAGCCGACCAAAACCATTAGCATATATCTATTCCAAAACTACTATAATAATATTCTACGACATACCTACACACTAAATTTTGAACTTTACAACATTGAGAATAACCTGAAAATAACTACAAGACTTTTAGCTACCGTAACATTTACAGCAGGTTCAGTTAACTTTTTTTTATATATTTAATTAAAATTAAATTTGATAGTTTTATTATCAAGTTCTGCGAGTATTTTAGTATATATTTTTGTTACAGCTGTTTCGGTTTACAATACCATTTTCAAACTGTGGTTAATACACTGTTAGGCGACTTATTTATAAGATTTTAAATGTCAATTTTCGAAGGTTTCTATATTGATTTAATACTGGTTAAACCAAAGGTTCAGTTAACATTTTAAAACTGCTATTATTTTTTTTATTTTTTATATGAATACCGCACAAGATTCCTGAGAACCAGTGAGACTATGGCATCCCCAATCGGGGTACGTTGTGAGGCTGAGGGTAGTGGGGACGGGAAGGACATGGGGAAGAGGAAGGTGGGAAGTACATGGCTATTCAGATCTGGTCACCAAATATGGCTTAAGCCATTTCAAGCAACGTTTCAATTCTGAGCGCTGGTCTTACACCAGGGCGATACTGACAGTATCTTCCACTCTGGAACGTGCCGCAAATATGCTATATATTATTTTAAATTAATAAATTGTGAAATAACACAAATTAATCAAAATAAAATTTATTTGCCACGCCGGCATTCGATCCCGCGACCTTCGGAATGCGAGTCAAGAGCCTTACCGCTTGACTACGCCGGCCGTCACATTTGAGTTGAGTATGCAGTTATATGTAAAAGTGTACCTTTTATCTAGTAGGTACAATACTCAGATTACTCATAAACACTATCAAATCAATTATAATGCAGAAAAACTTGTAGTGAATTTATCAAAATGTTGATTTTTTTCCGTAAGAAATTTCAAAATATTATAATAATGTACCGGACCGTTATGCCTTCTGGTGTTTTTTTATAACAAATTCAAAATGTAAAACACAGGCATGAACTTCTTTGACAGTTTAGCGGGTGCTTGTAAAGAAGGAAAAAATGAAATAAAAATTACCACTATTTGCACAAATATTAGATAATGTTTTCGTCTCAAACAGGTGGATTTCAATATAACAACAGCCTAGATCAGGTGCCATATAAGCCCGAATTCATTCACAAACTGAAGGAAGCTCTGGTGCCTGGTTTCAAGTTCCAGGTATACTTACTATCCACCAGGTCCGATCGTAAAACAATAAACATTCTTGTCAAATGCGCAGGCGCCAACTAAACAACATCACTGCCTTAAAAATGACCTTTACCAGATTTTTGAATTAGTGTAAATCAAAGCAGAGTGGTATTTACATTCAACAAATAAAAATTGCTTGAAATGTCTTGAGCCATGTTAGGTAACCGGATTTGAATAGCCAGGTAGGTACTTTCAACCTTCCTATTCCTAATAATAATAATAATAATTTTTGGATAATTTCTATAGCCATTTTTGTGAGAAAATCACCCCAAAGGCGCTTTACAAATTCGTTTATACATTTAAACTATTTATATTACAAGTGTCTTATAACTAAGATCGATAACTAAGGACTTACAACTACTAAGACTTATATAACTAATGACTTAAAACGATGCTTATTTTTATAACCGGTACAAAATTCCTCATATCCTTCTCCCCCCACTCCAGCCTTCAGCTACGCAACATAATTTATTATATTAATAATACATGCAAAATAACCTGGCCATAGGAAATATTTTGCACCAAACTGGCTAACTAAATATATAAATGTTAAATTAAAAAGATGTAGTGTACGTAACATGTATGAAGTTTCAATGCCCCACAATAGATGTCGTTAGTATAGGTAGTTATGTGTAGTTTTAATGTGTCTCAACAGAGGTCGCTAAGTTGTACTACATGATAGAGACAACTGTCGCCCTATCATAGTCGATCATAATATATTCGATCTACAGGTGAGCGCCTCCAGTGACCATTCCCCCTGCTCCAGATTAACACAGAACATCCCCTAGAACGGACGTTAAGTCCGGTTAAATATTTGTTGTAAATAAGACGATAATTTATTTATAAATATATGCCCTTTTTCGGGGCTTTTACATATATAGCATAGAAAAAACATTTTATTGTACATAACTGAACTGCCTCAATAACAATATTTTAAATTTATTCAAAGATAAATTGAAGATGTCCACTGACTTGGTATAATTGTTTCCCTCCATTAGTATTCTGGGCAAAGAGGAATACATATGATAGTTAGTCCCAGAATTTCTGCACTGAAATAAATCCTGACTTCTAGTATTACGAAGTGGAATAATAATAAAGTGGACTCGTAATAAAGACGAATCATCATCAATAGGTACACCACAAAAGTAGCGTAATACTTAAGCGAAACAAGCAAAAAATATTTTTAAAACTCTATTTTAAAAGGGTCTCTTGTGCGGTGTTTAAACATTCAACCATAGGTGATCCAATAGTCCAGGAAAAAATCGAAATCCTAATTCACGCCCCTTTATGGGAGGAGTTTAAAAATACCTGAGAAAAAGCTTTTGGAAAGGTTTGAAAAGGTATATGAGAATTCTTTTTTATAGGTTGATTTCGTAAAGCCTGTAAAAAACATTTACTCCTTGTTTACGCATTGTTTATTGTAATAACAAGGAAATTTAAAATTGATTTCACGGAACCAAGCGACGCGGAGCCTATACGTCTATTCCCCGCTCCGCCCGGGGCTGAACTAAAGCAAAATTGGAGTGGCAACTCAGTAGTCCTTGGGTGGATTGCATAAGGTTGACTTTGAAAGAACAAATTCGACAACCGTCGGCCGTATTGTGAAATAACGACTCGAAAATGCATACGTTACTTTATTTTGTGAATATCGGGCGTAAATATCAAAAATGTTTGCGATTATCATAAAATAAACAGAATTTGCTATATTAAACAATAAAACCATACCCGAAAATGGGTTTATAAGTAGGAGAGTTTGCACTTGAATGTGGTTTTTATGGACTTAATACTTTATTTTTTTCTAGGCTTATTAAAAGACTTGTAAAAAAAATAACCGATATTTTTAAGGGCCAAAATATGTTCTATACGCAGATATATTTTTTGCGATTATCATAAAAGAAACTAAATTTGCTACAACAAACAATAAAACCATATCCGAAAAGATGTTCATAATTAGGAGAGTTTGCACTTGATAGTGGTTTTTATGGACCTAATACTTTATTTTTTTCTAGGCTTATTAAAAGACATAAAAAAATGACCGGTATTTTTAAGGGCCAAGATATGTTCTACACGCAGTATTTAATTGAAACATCTATAATACTTCTAAGCTATCAAATTTTCAAAACAAAAACTCATGATTTTGTATGATTTCGCACTATTTCGTATGGCTTCATCATATGGACCAGGGAACTAACGAATGCTGTATCTTAATATTTGCTGTATCTTACTTTTTACTGTATCTAGGTATCTTACTTTTTGCTAGATCTAAGATGTATCTCACTTTTTGCTGTATCTTAGATGTATCTTTCTTTTTGCTGTGTCTTATATGTATCTTGCTAAAGCCTAAATTATTTTTTTAATTAGTCAAAATTTTTGCAATTTTAATATTCTTCCAGATAATATCAACAAATTGTTGGTATAAAGAAAACAGACTTTAATTATTAAATATGTCAAATAGTCAGATTTTTTCGAATAAAAAATTCTGTGTTCTTAAATTACAACATTGGTAAGAATGCTCTTGAGACGTCATCTTTTTAGGCATCACTTTTCAATACTTAATTTGTTAACCACAACTAGTTGAGCGACAGACCAAATAATTTTTTTTGCCTCGGATTGCTCGTGATTTTCCGCCCAAATAAAAAAAAATCTTACCTACGGAGACATATAAACCGAATGCAGCGCTCTGCAGCCAATGAATTCATTTATAATTTAATAATCATACCATATTTTTAAGATTTATTAAAAATTCCTAACCGTTGTAAACTAAAATATTCTCAGGATTTTCTAGCTATAAACTCGCGTAGGAAGTTGAATTTTGCGTCCCCTTTAAATATTTTCTATGAAGTTACTTTTAAATGATGACATACACAAATGCATGCGAGAAATTTTGGTTTTCCTATGGACCTTATTATTGATAATATAATTTAATTTCAGTAGGTACCAAAATGTGAATGAATGAAAAACAGTTCTTACTTCCGTTTTCCAAGAAAAAAAGACGACAGAGTATTTTACAAACAATAAACTCCACACTCGTAAAAATCTATATTTACTCAACGACAAAAAGTACATGTTTAAACCGCATATCATAAAGTTGTTTGTAATATTGTAATACCCCTTTTTACTTCGAACATTTATTTTGCTTACCATAAAATATAATTATTATTACGTACGTACATACTTTGTACGAAGCACTACTGAATATACGTACCGAATTGGTAAAAATGGAAATACGCCAATTAATAGAAAAGGCGGATCATGTATAACGAGAGTTTCCAAGAATTTCATTGTAATAGTTTTACTCTTTTGACTGGCATCCCACATTTTACTTCTACATGCACTCGTTGCTTTAATCTCAGGGTTCAACTACAAAATCACAATCGTGTAGTTTTTTTAAATATATTTTCTGCTGCGTTGTATGCGGGTATGGCTCGACCTCGTGTTGGCGTTGGGGTAGCGTGCTGTATTTCTCCCTCACTAACAATAATACTCCATATTGGTCATGCGATAGGGCAATGAGAATAAATTGTGGCTATAAGAGTCAAAGGCTTATCAGTGAAAGGCGCTATTATTTATTTTCCTCCTCAAAACAAGTAATTAATGGAGCCCGCTGATGCCTGGGCTGGTTTTAATACGAACAAAGGAAAAAGATTTTTCGGCTCAGTACTGAAATACGACTTTTTTTACATTGGAGGCCCTGAGGAAAATAATTTCTTTCAAGGCCTATGTCATCTTTGAAGATGCTGTGTGGGGGGCGATTTTGAGGAGAGGAAAAAGTGAACATGGGTCTTGATTCAAGACCCATGTTCACTTTGTAGGTGTAGGAGGGAGTTTCATTTCGATCCCTTTTAGATGTAATCAGACATGATTGGGTCTTTGAAACATTAAGTTCGACGAGGTTATTCTTACCCCAAGAGAAAACACTCTCGAGGTAACCGTCCATTCTTTGCTTCAAAGCCCTCCGATGCCTTGGGGTTTGTGTGCCCTTTGGAGGCTTGTCAAACAAAAAGCTATCATCGACTGTACTGTCATCCGCGTAACAATGAATCGGTGCACATGACAAAAGGTCGTTGATGTGCAACAAAAACAAAGTCGGGGACAGAACCGATCCCTGTGGGACGCCAGCATTTATTTGATGCGAGGAAGAAGTAAAACCATCAGCGACCGTCTGAATTGACCTCTCCCTCAAAAAGTCGGCAATCTACGTAGGTACACAAGGATACGGGAAGTCCGTAAGATGGCAGTTTGCTGACGAGTCCTCGATGCCGAACCCGGTCAAAGGCCTTGGCAATATCCAGTGCAACCGTTTGGGTTTCACCGAAACGTGGCACCGCCCCCAAACATGCGTCATATATGCGAGAAGATCGCCGCACGAGCGGTTCCGCCGGAATCCGTATTGACGGTCGTTGATGATTTTGTTCTTCTCGAGATATGTGAGCAGTTTGTCGTTGATCACACGTTCCATCACCTTGGACAAAACTGATGTGATCGGTAGTTGGTCGGGTTGGAGCAGTCACCCTTCTTTGGAATAGGATGGATGACCGCTTATTTCCAACCAGAGGGCATAATGCCAGACTTCAGGGACATTTTAGTGATGATAGTAGTGATGATATTTTTCCAGATTTTCTTTTGAAAAATCATAGTTACCTACACCTACCTACTTACGCAACATTTTTTGTTGCCATAACATTACAACGGAATTATATGTTAATTGTATCGTGCGAGTCTCCTGACTTAGCAAAGGTCATCATAACATTAAGACGTGAACATTTCCCACACAAAGCTGGTTTCCTAGGTGTTGGTAGTTCAATCACTTCAGTTAGTATGCGGTCAGCACACCGTGACGAAGAATAATAACACACGTGGGTTACGACCCCAGACCTCAAACCGCGGTATTCTCTGTACCTACCTGATTGCAAATACCTACCTAATGTAGCATGGTTCTATCCTGAAGATTTTCCAAAAAAGTTATAACACCAGCGGTTTGCTTTGACTTGCAAAACATAACATCGCCAAACGAGAAACAAAAAGAGTCCAAGTTGCCGAAATGAGGAACCTGAGAGGAGTGGCAGGGGTTACGAAATAGGATCACGTAAGAAACTCGACGATCCGAGACATTGAACCAGTTGAACATTGAACCACTGCCACTCTTCATAGAAAAAATCGCAACTGAGATGGCTTGGGCATGTACTAAGAATGCTTAATGACCGAATTCCGAGGAAGATACTAAGTGCGATTCCAGAGGTTAGACGTCTATGGGCCGCCCCAGACGCAGCTGGTCGAGGCAACTCCAGAAACTGTGTGTGGAGAGGATGGGACTGCCATAGAGGGTGGCCAAACAGTCAGCACAAGACAGGGGCGTATGGAGGAGCCTTGTCGATGCAATGGGTCTCATAGGATAAGGGGATGAAAATGATGATGATAACGATGAACATCGCCAAAACAAACGTTTTTATTTTGTATAGTTCAGATACAAAAATATTAAAATGTAGACGAAGAAAACATAGTTTTCGAAACATTGTTAATTAAATAGTGGTGTACACAAAGTTATTTGTTTTCATTAAATTAATAATGACGCCACAAATTGAATTTGCGAATTTTGAAGAAATATTAAAATGTTTTCCGATCGTAATCTAATAAATTGCCACATTATTACTGCAATTAAAAAGCCACAATTGAAAAGGGATTCTTAATTAGAAACTTTTGCACTTCAATACACTGTTTTACAGGTTCGATACCTTAATTTTTTTCTGGGATTATAAACAAATTCATCTCAAAAATACTCGATTTTATTAAAGGCCAAGATGTGTTCTACTCGCAGTAATATTTTGTAAGTAAGATAATATGATTATTATTTTCCAATACATCGTTAACAGGTCGATTGCCGGATGTGCAGACGCCAAAATTTTCATTTTTTTAAATTTTTAAATGCGATTTTAACCCTTATTTATACATAAAACAGAATCGCTTCGGGAATTCTTGTTCTTGACGTATGAGGTATCCTAAATACACCTAGCCACTCGGAATATATATATATATATTTTTTTTTTCGTAAGAAGCAATTACTTTGTGGTTAGAAATTATATTTAAAAGAATTAAAACACTTTGTATTTAAACCACGAATTTATTATTTTGTATATCTACCGGTTTCGCTTCGACCAAGCTTCATCAGGATATAATAATAACTCTCAAAGTTAGGTTAAGTTAACTTGGTCGAAGCGAAACCGGTAGATATACAAAATAATAAATTCGTGGTTTAAATACAAAGTGTTTTAATTCTTTTAAACGGAATATTTTTTATTAAATTTGTCTATGACATCGACCCTTCATTTTTCGCGGGATTTGAGCTGTCAAACTACGAGCGTCGTAGATCGTGAAAAAGATCGGTAAACCTACAAATTTATCAAATAAATGCAAGTAATATTGTTTATATGCATAGTTATTGTTCAAGGAATGTGTTTCGGTAAATATAATATACGATAGCACAAAATAAACCCAAAAAAAATTACGTCAAAGTCAAAACTTTGCGAAATTCACGTCGTTTCCTCCTTGTTTAGGAGGTAGATAACTAGGTGGTACCTATCTTTGAATAAAACCAATCTTCGTTTTATTATTTTACCATATTAGAATTGCAGTAGGTACTAGGCCTACCCACCTAACTACCCACCGAATATAATAAATTGCTTGTCACAGGCTTCTTCAAAGTTTGGCAATGATTTCGGAATACGAAATAGCTTTTGCCCATAAAATAAGATGCCTTTATTGTTGTTATTGGTATATAGGTATAAATATCACTGGATGTAGTAATAAGATATCTACAAATTAATGTAATTGTCATACATCATTACCACACACACACATACACGAAGGTTGTATATGAAATACATAATACAATTTTGGAGGCAAATACACCCCTGCCAAGTAGTTCGCTATGTTTGGTATTTAGCAGAGATACCTGGATTCATCGGGTGAGGTATATTCAGATCGTGGGGGAGGCGTACCCACGAGCTGATGGGTCCGATTGGGAGAGGCCAGTTTGAGGAGATCCTCTCCAGATGATCTCTTTCGATCGCTTGCACCGCAGCGGGACGGATGGATTCGTACGTCCGTCAATCTTGAATACACTGACCCCTAAATTCCTACCAATCCTAAATACCTTCATTTTTTCTGTCTAGAACTTTCTTTCATTCCTTTCATAGAAAATACCCTCCACGCATTTTCTTCGAAGTTGTCATAGGCCCTGAGGGAAATCGTTTTTTTTCAGGGCCTCCTGCGTCGGGTAAATATAAAACAAATATACTTAATTTAATGAAAAACAAATACCTTTGTATAACACCACTATTTTATTAACAATATCAACATGTTTCGAAAACTATGTTTTCTTCGTCAGGATAATAAGTCAATAATAAATTAATGATGACACCCCAAAGTAAATATGCCTATTTTGAAGAAATATACTTAAGTTCTCTCCTTATTGTTGTACTTGTTTATAGTAGAATTTGTTAGGTATTTAGTGGCCTGGTACCGACGATGGATAAACACTAATTTATGTAGAAAAATTCATATCTCTTACCTTTTCTTGGGAACCAAAAAGCCTAAAAACACATATGTTTATTGCACAAATACTTCACAATGTCGTTCAACTGTTTTCTGGATTATAAATACAATCACAACACAATTTTTAGGCGTTCAAATTGTTCAAACAAATATTTAACAACACACGATCGCAGTCATTTTATTACCAAATGTGTCTGTCTCTTGTATTATTGGGCACCGGAGTCTTTTGTGCATTGTAACACACCGAAAAACCGACCTCACTTATTCAATTATGACAGACAAACCCTTAAAACTGATTAAACAGGGGTTTCCTTTGTTCAACAAAACAAAAAACCGCCGCGAACTGTCACATTGACGTATAACGTTGCGCGGCGTTCGAAATTCGAATCAAGACTGGTTAGTTTTCCCGTTGCCAGGTGACGGGGGGCGGAGTCTGCGTTCGGAATTTAAAAAACAGGCGCATTCTGATTGGTCGGCCGGCTTTGCGAGCGAGGATTGGCTGGAATCCAATGAAAATTGGAATGAAAGGAGGAGCTTAATGGAATTTTGAATATTTTTTTTCTTTTTCGTTGGATTTAATGTATGGAGCTTGTGTTGTTATTCGAGTTGGCGTGCTGGTGGGTACTTCACAGCGTGGTCGGAGATTTTATAAGATCATTATTATTATTCGTGGTTATTACGATGATGGGTGGGAGGTACCTACCTACTTTAAACTTGGTGCAGTTCACGTGGAGCTAACGAAGGTAAAGAAGAAGACATCGAGCCGGTTTGGTGAGGGCGGATTTGAATATTTAATGTGGGAATATTATTTAGTTCATTAAGGCGTCCATTGAAATAACTATCAGTGGAGTACCTACAGTCCATAAGGTTAAAAAGATGTACCTACCTGCCCCAAGAAAAATAAAAAATAAATTAAAAGATATAAAAAACGACAAATTGCTGATAAAAATTTAGGTATTTTCCAATGTTTTTGGTAAGGAATTTCATTCAGTTGATTCTCATTTGTTCAGTTAGACGGTTGAATTTAGCAGCTACCTCTGGACTGGAGCCCCAAAATACATAAAAAAAAACACTCGACTCCGTGCAGAAACGTCCGTTTGATAGATTCTCCTGTTGGAATACAAACGGATTAGAATATGCGTCGGGTGGAAATACTCTCCTCGTTCTTCCGGTATTTCAATGGAAGATGCTCTGAGGAACTGGTTTTATTGATTCCTCCGGCACCGGTGCATAGTCGGGAAACATACCAAACTCGCACCCAACACTTGTAAACAAGAGAACGGGTCGTTTCTAGGACTTATTCTCGAGCTCGGCTCTGGTACGATTTGCCAGCCTCTACATATCCTCCCTCCTACAACATAGATCTTTTCAAGATTCAGGTGCACTCCTTCTTTCCCACAAAAAGACCCTGCAGCATCCTCAAAGATGACTTAGGCCCTGAAGGAAATAATTTTCCATGCGGTGAAATATAAATATAAATGAAAAAATCACCACATGATATAAAATTGCCTTTTTTAAATAATTATTGCACAATTCGTATCCGAACACAACACACAGCCTACCTACCTTGGTTATAGAGCAATGCACGCCACTGGTACTTCAAGCTCCTGATGGTAGGAACATACACTTATTAATTTAGTTAATATTTTATTTTATTTTATATTGCCGTTACCAGAGGCGCGCGGTTTCATAAAAATGTTTTATAGAAATCTATTTATGCATAAGTAGGTGGGCAGGGAGGTTCTTACCTAGCTACCTTAAGGAAAACTGTTTGCAGGGAAAAAACACAACCCTTTATTATTGTTTTGTTTTGACCCCCGTGGAAGTCAGGACCTCAATAGGCGATTCGTCAGCCATCGACTGATTAGTGGCTGAGAGGAAAAATGCATCTGGTTCACACTCAGGCTTCACGGAAATAATCCTCTGGTAAGTAGGTAGGTATCTACTTCTTTTTGCTTGTGGTCTGTTAAGTTCTGCACGTTCAAAAAAATAAGAAAGGCCAAAAGATAGATAGGTAGGAAGGGTGACCGGACAACTCAGAATGAAATCAACTCAAAACCTCATTTGAGAGGAACGTTTGCGTGGCCGGTTTCGGCCCGTTTCATACAAATCTTAATTTTGGATTTGAGATCACAATACCCAACCAAACTGAAAAGTTATTTTTTTGATCAAAAGGTATATCAAATATCTAGAATGGGTCTGAGCTACTTTATTTATTTTTGCTTTAAATTATAAGATATAGTCAATTAAAGATTTTAATTTTTCATGATTTTAGAGGCAACTTGGGCAATTACTTGTGAGTAAATGAATAACAAAAAAAAATTTACTAAGTAACATCGATTATCAAGCGATTATCTAGTGTGACATCGACCCCCGAGAATCGAAAAATCGTTTCTCGAAAAATAAAATTTTCTTCTAGAATTCGCAAAAAACATACTTATGGGGTAAAAACCGGATAGTTGCCTCGCCTCGGTTGGATGCATGCCCCAGTTTTGAATACACTATATTAGGGATGTTGGTACTATTGGTTGGATGTTGGCATTAGCGCTTTACTGTAATTAGAAAGGCCTCTCTCGCAGGCCTGATGATCATTGAGCAGAACGTTTTCAAAATTAAATTTTTACTAAATCGAAATGAGATTGGATTCAATGTGAGATGTGTCGAATGTGGTTGAATAAAACTCGTGTCTACAATATTCGAAAACCATTGCAAGAGATGTGGAAAGTTGAAAACGCTGGGTTCTATTGATAATTAATGCTAATGCCAAAGTAAATTGCCATATTGTTCTATCTTTAAGATAAATAATAATATTTTACTAATAACTTGCGTAATTTAAAGTTGAGAGGCTATTTCTATTGTTTTTTATAGTCTATCCCCGCACGGGGCATTTATCCCCCGAAGCATTTTTAACGTTAGGCTACTATTCGCTACAGAGAGGCAACTATCCCTATTTGAGAGGTCAAATAAAACAGGATTTACTAAAAACCTATATTAATTATGTTTACAAAAATAGGCTAAGTACTATAAAAGATCAAAGACCTACATTTTAATATACCTACATCGACCCGTAATCGACAGAACAGCGTAAGCGCCAAACAGTAAATTGTTCAGGAGAAGGTTTTTTTAATTAACGTTCTGCATTGATTCCAAAAAGGATTTTGGTTAATTAGGATTATTAATCTTTGTTTGCTGCCTATATAACGCTGATAATACAAATTAAATATCTAAATGCCTTCAGTTGTTGAGATAGTGGCGGTAACGCTGTTTTGCCTATGATCCTGACAGATTTTTTTCCCTAGGAAATGTCGCATACGCTGTTTAGAGTACATACTTATTTTTGAAATATTTATCACGCAATCATGATAGGTAAACAAATAACTAAATAAAATTGTTCCACGACAGTTGCTCCTAAAGTTGACTAAATGCAGTGATTTGCAAGTAAGTATGCAAAGAGGATATACGGCCGTATAACCAAAGTCGATAAACTTGTATCTGCAGGCATCTTGATTGAAAATCCACTGTAAAAATATATTTATTGACAATAATTTCGACTCTCCGAAGGAGCGTGCGGTAAGAACAGATACTTATACGTGCAGTCGGCTTAGCAAAAAACCGCTATAGGTATAACATTTGTTATCTGAATACAACACCAGAGGCCCACCTTCTCCCAACCGTCTGGAGCCAGTGAGACTATGGCCTCCCCAATTTTTGTATGTTATGAGACTGAAGCTAGTGGGGAGGGGAAGGAGATGTGGAGAATGTACCTGGCTGGGGAGGGGAAGGAGATGTGGAAAATCTACCTGGCTATCCAGATCTAGTCACCAAATACGGCTAGTGGGGAGGGGAAGGAGATGTGGAAAATGTACCTGGCTATTCAAATGTAGTCACCAAATACCTACGGCTAAATTCGGTGTCTAGATCTGAATAGCCCGGTACATTTTCCACACCTCCTTCCCCTCCTCACTACCTTCAGCCACACAACATAGTAAAATTGGGGATGCCATAGTCTCACTGGCTATGGTTGGGAGAAGTAGGGCCCCTTGTTTTGTATTCGGATAAAAAAATTATATTTTTTCTTTTTGTAATTTTGCGCTGCTGTGTAGTGTATCATTAAACTTATTACTTGAAATGGCTTTAGCCGTGTTTGGTGACTAGATCTAAACAGTCAGTTACATTTTCCACACCCCTTTTCCCTCTCCACTATCTTCAGCCTCACAACATACCTAAATTGGGGATGCCATAGTATTTTTTTCAGCCATTTTTCTCAACCAAACGGTTGGGAAACAATGAACTAATTTGCATTAAGTACTCCTTTTTACACTTATATTCAAATACAAAACACTTAAGAATTTCCGTTTAGTTTCTGATGCTACTAGCCGCCGACACGTCTGCACTTGTCACCAGATGGACGCCAACCGACTAAACTGAAACATTTTCGACCGACAGCGTATACAGCGTAAACAGCGTAACCGACCACAGTCGCTTACGTTGAAAGCTACAGCTATTAAAAAAGTGTCAGGCATATAAGATAGAGCTGCAATATTTTTGTCAATGATGTATTAGGCAGCATTGAGCAATTTTCTTTAAAAATCGTTATTTGACAAAAATGTCATTTACGCTGTTCTGCCGATTATGGGTCGACATGTTGCATTATTTTTAGTAAGTAAGTACAATTTTTTTTAATAATTGAGCTTTTTTGGAAAGTGGCGCAAATGGCTTCTACCCTACATACATATTGAAAATTGACATTGAACTTTTAAAAGATAAAAATTATTATCCTATTAAAAATTATCCTCATTATACTATTAAAAAATAAATTAATTAATAAAACAGCATTATAATGTCACACCTCATCATTAACTTTCATCAGTGGAATGTTCGTAATTGGCATAATTTACTATATTATCTTTGTATTATTGCATAATTTATGATTTGCTCTCAACTTTTCCCAAAATACGTAAATAAAATAAATATAAAATAATAGCAAGACACGGAAATAGTATTATTTTTAAATATATTTTCTATGGTTAGGAAGTTTCAGAATAAAATCTAGACATGATTAACAATATTTTGTTGCCTACCTCATTCGGTACTTACCTACACAAGATATCAACTCTATGAGAATCTAGGAGGTACCTACATAGTTTACATACCACTCTAAGTCGATATTTGGTTAATTCATAAAATTGACACTTTGGTAAATAAATTAAATATATTTCCATAGATTAGTTTCTGTCTACCTTTGAGCACACCACGCCTACACACTGTTATTTTAGTGAATCACCTCCGTCACATATTATTTTAAATAATAATGTGTGTATGCATGAAGTCTGAAGTGATAAACAAATAGAAATGTATTGGAGGCGTATCCATATTATCTACGTAAGTTCATTTTGTCCTTACTTGAGAAATTATTCAAAGTTCAAATAATATCAAATTTCTTTCTTTCAATGATATTTTTTTGCATTAGTTCCACACAGGAGGACTCTAGGAAAATAATTTTTCTCTGTATCAGCTTTGGAGATGATGTTTGGAGAGTATTTTTAGAAAAGGAAGGAGGAAGTTCTGGTAAGGAAAGGGTTGGGTAGGAATCTAGAGGTCAGTTTGTCCAGCAGCCTGAAGTACCGGCAACACATGGAAACAGCGGGGAAACAAAAAACCTGGGGAAGCGACGCCAACACGCTCAAAACATCATCCATTGCCCTGATTTTCTCAGCAACTGAATACTGTGCTCCAGTATGGGCTAAAGCACCCACCTTCCATGGTCGATGTTCAGCTTAATGGTTCCCCTTACTTGCAAACATAACCCCGCCAAATATCAGACGAGAGATTGCAACACTGAGGGAGTACAAGAAGGCGTGGAAGATACTCAGTATCGCCCTGGTGTAAGACCACCATTCAGAATTGAAACGTTGCTTGAAATGGCTTTAGCCGTGTTAGTGACCAGATCTGAATAGCCAGGTACTTCCCCACCTTCCTCTTCCCTATCTCCTTCCCCTCCTCGCTACCTTCAGCCACACAACATACCCCAATTGGGGATGCCATAGTCTCACTGGCTCCAGACGGGAGCAGTTGGGACTCTTGTGCGGTATTAACTGTAAAAAAAAAGGCGCTACAAAAAAGCCCAATACCTTTGCACGATGATGTCGTCTCTCACCCGGCATACCGCTTGAAGCTCCGAAAACTCTTCTGGACAGAAGGAGAAAGACTCCTCCGATCACCTCTCGCTTAAAGAGTCGGCGATGTGTGATTGCGGTGCGGTGCAGATCACCGAACATGTGGTCGACGAATGCCCGCTCCATTCATTCCCCGGAGGAATTAATGAGATCCAACGGCTGAGGTCCCAGACTGGCTCGCAGACCTAGATGTCCACTGCTGACTCCCCACCATACGAATGAAGAACTGTGTCCAGAAGTAACGCACATTTAAACCCAAAGCTTCTATTGCGGTGCAAGGGGATGTTTCGAAAAGGACTCCCTCAACCGATCTCTCCCAATCCGTCCTGCCACGCAGTAGATGGACACACGCATCAGCCGCCAAGGCCAAGACAAACTTCACCCCGTGAACCCGGGCATCCTTGCAGTCACCAAGCGAACCACTTGGGGTGACCTACGAGAGAGGATTTTTGTTATTGTTTTTGGGGTGTTATGCCGTGTTTCGCTACCTCCTTCTTTAGCCAACGTTTCGGACAGCGTTACAGCGTTACAGTACAAAAAAAAAAAAAAAAACATACCATACGAGAGAGGAGTTTGTTATCCAAAAAATTGTTCCCGGGCAGCGGTACCCATACTCGCCTCCTAAATTGGTATCAAACGAATGCATTGTATGACAGTGATATTTAATTACAACATTGATAACAATGCTCTTCAGACATTAATGCAAATTAAAGACTTGGGCATCACTTTTCAATCAAATCTTTCATTTGTTAACCACATAACAGAAATCTGTAATAAGGGCTTAAAAATGTTGGGGTTTATAACTAGGCTAACTAGAAACTTTAACAATATAAAGTGTATTAAAATGTTATATTTTGCTTATGTTAGAAGCCAACTTGAGTACAATTCTCCTGTCTGTAATCCTCATTATAATGTGCACGTACATGCTGTTGAAAGAATACAAAACAAATTCTTACGTTTTCTAAATTTTAAAATGGGTATTCCAGCAAATATGTTGAACTACAACACAATTTTAAACGATATGAATATGCTAAAATTGTCAGACAGAAGAATTTTCACTGACTTGGTATTTTTATATAAAATTCTAAATGATTTAGTTGATAGTCCGGTATTACTTGAATTGATAAGCTTCCGAATTCCACTTCGTAATACTAGAAGTCAGGATTTATTTCAGTGCAGAAATTCTGGGACTAACTACCATATGTTTTCCTCTTTGCCCAGAATACTAATGGAGGGAAACAATTATACCAAGTCAGTGGACATCTTCAATTTATCTTTGAATAAATATAAAATATTGTTATTGAGGCAGTTCAGTTATGTACAATAAAATGTTTTTTCTATGCTATATATGTAAAAGCCCCGAAAAAGGGCGTTTATTTATAAATAAATAAATAAAAATGACTGGTGAGATAAACAAGTAGAAATGTAATGTAAGCATACAAATATGCTCGAAAAAATTCATTTTACCTTTATTTTTGAGAAAATTATTCAAAGTAAAAAAAAAATAACGAATTTCTTTCTTGAATGCATAATTTCATTGGCCATTGGAAGGTCATGTAAACAGTGGTAGGTATTATACCTATTATAAAGCACACTTTTGTGTTTATATATTCAGTGTCTTGTATAATATTTACATCGAAATTGAGTATAAGCGGTTTTCTGGCCATCACATCGATGACAAGGCTCTAATAAAATTGTCGTTTTTTATGACGCAATAAAAAAACACAGCTGACAAAAATGGCACGAGCCATCGCGCCGTTTATCTGGCTGACATCTCCCGGTTATCTAGTTATAGGGGAAATGTAGCGACATCTGTTGCTCCAGGGAGGAGATAGCGGCTCCCTAATTAATAGAAGGAATGGTCGAAATGTATTGGGATCTTGTTGGGATTCTATTGAATTCTTTGTGGTGATGTTTTATTGGTGGAATCGAAATAATTTGGTTTATAGAGGTGTGAGGTGGTCGGTAAGTAGGTAGGTAGATCCTACCTACAATTAAGAAATTGTTCCCATTATTTTATTTTATTAATTTGGGAAGCGGTAATGGGTACCTCTGCCGTAGGTCACCCCAGGTCAGGTAAGTGGTTCGCTACGTTTGGCGACTTACCAGGAGTGCCCGGGTTCACGGGATGAGGTTTGTCCGGATCTTGGCGGCTCAACTGCGCCGTAGGCCAAATCTGGAGAAACTGGTTGAAGGAGACATTGTAATCCTCCAGCAGGACTCTCAGAAGTCGGCCTTTCCGCAGTGGGAGGGATGGATTCATATGTCCGTCACTCCTGGACGCACTGACCTGATTCCTACCCATCCTTCATACCCTTTTCCTTCCCGGAATGTACTCTCCTTCCTTTCCTAAAAAAATTCTCCACTTAGCATCCCAAAATATGACAAAGGCCCTGAAGGGATTTTTTCCTCCTTTAAAAAAAGAAAATAACTATCTCTTACGTGAAAACTAACGTTTTCACACTTACCTCATTTTACTTAAGGGGATCCACTAGCTCTGGAGAAATTCGACAACGGAATCCACGCCTCTTTTTGTTTAAAAATACATGTGAAAAAGTTTTTGGAAAGGTTGGAGAAGGTATTTGAGAGTTGTTTTTCGTATGTTGATTTCGTAAAGGCCTGTAAAAAATGTTAACTCCCTTTATACGCATTATTTATTATTATAACAAGGAAATTTAAAATTGACTGCACGAAACAAAGTGACGCGGAGTGTAAAGACATCCTTACACCCCTGAATCTGGAAGGAGACTAAATACGACTTATCAACGCGCTATCGGCCCTTCAGCAGAATGTTATAAGGATGATATTTGTAGTTGGGTAACGCCTCTTTTTATGCACTTGAAAAAAATATCGCCAAAATTCATGTTTTATTTTATTTTGAGAAATTCAGGCACATATATTAAAATGTTTTTTCGATTATTTTGTAAAGAACTTAATTTGCCGCAATATTTAGTGAAACTTTACCCAAAAATGTATTCACTAGTAGAAAATTTTGGCACTTGAAAGTATTTTTAATAGGCCTGATACTTAATTTTTTTCCAGACTTACAAAAGGACTTTAATAAAAAATTACTCAATATTTTCCAAGGCCAAGGTGTGTTCTACTCGAATTATTTAATTGAGACATCCATACTAATATTATAAATACGAAACTGCTCGAGTTTGTTTATGACGCTTTCACGCATTAACCAATAAAAAGACTTAAAGAATTCATTCACCAATCGAAAGCTAAATTATATGCGAATACTATAGTCTGTGTATGATGGCAAGCTCTGGCGTTAAGAAATTATAAATATTAATATATTATATTTGTTATACGTTTTCTGTCGCTAACAAAAGCGAGTTTTTGCTAACGTCAGAAAAAATCGTTTCCAAGGAAACGATGTTGATATATTTGTGGGCTCTAAGCTGGTAGGTACTCAGCCCCCTGGTCAGCTACTGCTCCAGAAAATTCAAATATTAGAATATGTTTGTTTTTTTTGGACAAGCTTCTGTTCTGGAATAAATGTCAGATAAGAGTTCCTTCATTAAAAATATAACGATTATAAAGACTGAATAATAAATAGTGTATTTTTTTATTATATTAACAAACTTCCGAATATTTAATTAAAAATACACATCCGCAATGTTTGTATGCGCATAAATTCCGAACGAATGAAAAAAATTGGATAATTCTTTTTGAGCTATAGCTTTATGAAATTTAGGTGGCAGGCGAGATGTTTGAAAACTGAATGTAAGGGAATGAATGTATGGAATGCGGGATGGGGTGGGGGTGGGGAGGAGGGGGATAATTGATAAGTTCAACCGCTACAGTATTTTCCCGTAATTTTTTTTACATGAACTCCACACAGGAGGCCCTGGGGAAAATAATTTCCCTCAGGGCCTATGTCATCTTTCGGGATGCTATGTGGAGGGTTTTTTAAGGAAAGGAAGGGGAGGAGAGTTCTGGGAAGGAAATGGGTTTAAAGGGTGGGTAGGAATCTGGGGTTCAGTGTGTCCCGGTCATCCGCCTCCCAAGACCTAGACAAACCTCACCCCATGAACCCGGGCACCCCTGCTAAATCACCAAACGTAGCGAACCACTTGGGGTTCGCTACGTTTGGTGATTTTGATTTTGGTAATACCATGCGACCGAAGCCGCGGGGAAAAGCTAGTCTATAATATATCTAAGCGACCAAATTTTCAAAACAAAAATATATGACTGTGTGATTTTGCATTATTTTGCATGGCTGCATCATAAATTTATCTCTATACCATTCAAATGATGTTTATTTCTTCAAGTTTATCTTTTTACTTAAAACTGTGTCTCAGTATTCAGTTATCATTTCGTGTATAATTGCATAAGTCACATCCGTACAAGATACTTGCTTGAATACTGATTAAAAAATAATTATTCAGCGTGGTTGTAGATATATTTTGACCTCAAATTTAAAAAAAAAATTTCTAGGAAAAAGGCCGCGCGGCCGTTCCTTGTTTTGTTTCATTCAATGATGTTTTTATGAATTGAACCAGAACCACATGCCTTTGGCCTGACGAAGCCGCTCTACCTATGTGCGTCTGTGACACGGCCAGTGACCACCAACCTACCTACCTACCTGCCAGCTCTAGTCTGTTATCGTAATTGTGATTTACTGTGCAGAGTTGTGCAATTGTTTAAATGCATTGCAGACTGGACACAGCAGTGATTGAAGTGGATTATCTAAATAACTAAAATAACGTATTTTGATAATAGATGCTTAAGGGGATCCAATAGTCCAGGACAAAATCGAAATCGGATTTCATGCCCTTTGTGGGAGGAGTTTAAAAATATTTGAGAAAAAGCTTTTGGAACGGTTGAAAAAGGTATTTGAGAATTTTTTTTTGCAGGTTGATTTCGTAAAGGCCTAAAAAAAACATAAACTCCTTTTTTACACATTGTTTATTGTAATAACAAGGAAATTTAAAATTGATCTCACGGAACCGAGCGACGTGGAGTAACACGTCTGTTCCCTGCTCCGACCAGGGCGGTTCTGAAAGGAAGTGGGGTGTGGCAAGCCAGTAGTCCTTCGGTGCACGACATAAGGGTCACTTTGAAAATCCACATTCGTCGGCTGCCAGCCGTATTGGAAAATAACAACGCAAAAATGCATATTTTATTTTATTTTGTGAATATCGGGCGTAAATATCAATTTTTTTTTGCGATTATCATAAAAGAAACTAAATTTGCTACAATAAACAATAAAACCATATCCAAAAAGATGTTTACAAGTAGGAGAGTTTGCACTTGAAAGTGTTTTTTTATAGACCTGTTACTTTATTTTTTTCTAGGCTTATTAAAAGACTTATAAAAAAAAATGACCGATATTTTTAAGGGCCAAGATATGTTCTACACGCAGTATTTAATTGAAGCATCTATAATATGTCTAAGCGATCAAATTTTCAAAACAAAAACACATGATTTTGTGTGATTTTGCATTATTTACTATGGCTTCATCTTAAGTAGGTACCTACGTGTTACTTACCTTTTACAATTTTTTTGCGATCCACATCAGACATGGAAGCTAAGACCAAGCGAACTGGCGAAAATACGACGAGCTGGCATTATGTCAGGGTAAAATTTTTAAACGTTTAGTATAAGCGTTTTTTTAAAAATATTTTTATGTGAATACCGCACAAGAGTTCCAACTGCTCCCATCTGGAGCCAGTGAGACTATGGCATCCCCGATCGAGGTATGTTGTGAGGCTGAAGGTAGTGGGGAAGGGAAGGAGATGGGGAAGAGGAAGGTAGGGAAGTACCTGGCTATTCAGGTCTGGTCACCAAACACGGCTAAAGCTACTTTAAGCAACGTTTCAATTCTGAATGGTGGTCCTTCACCGGGGCGATACTGAAAGTATTTCCACTCTGGAACGTGCCGCAAATATACTACATATTATTTTAAATTAATTATTACGGGATTCGATCCTGTAACCTTGCGAGTCAAGAGCCTTACCGCTAGACCACGCCGGCCGTTTATCCAAATGATAAAATATTTTTATATCCTTCATTGGATATAAAAAAGAAATCGTCTGAATTCCTCACAAGAGTCCCAACTACTGCCCTCTGATGCCGGTGAGACCATGGCATCCCCAATAGGGATATGTCGTGAGGCTGAAGATAGTGAGTAGGTAAAGGAGATGTGAACGAGGAAGGTGGGGTAGTACCTGGCCAATCAGATGTGGTCACCAAAACGGCTAAAGGCATTTCAAGCAACGTTTCAATTCTGAACGGTGGTCCTGCACCAGGGCGATACTGAGAGTGTCTTCCACTATGATACATAGATAGTAAATGCCCATTCCAACGGCACTCTCCCTATCCCTTTCTTGGAACAACTTGATCTTTTTTCATTAAGATGAAGCCATAGTAAATAATGCAAAATCACACAAAATCATGTGTTTTTGTTTTGAAAATTTGATCGCTTAGAAATATTATAGATGCTTCAATTAAATACAGCGTGTAGAACATATCTTGGCCCTCAAAAATATCGGTCATTTTTTTTATGTCTTTTAATAAACCTAGAAAAAAATAAAGTAACAGGTCTATAAAAAAACACTTTCAAGTGCAAGTTTGAAGGACTACTGGCTTGCCACACCCCACTTCCTTTCAGAACCGCCCTGGTCGGAGCAGGGAACAGACGTGTGACTCCACGTCGCTCGGTTCCGTGAAATCAATTTTAAATTTCCTTATTATTACAATAAACAATGTGTAAAAAAGGAGTTAATGTTTTTTTTAGGCCTTTACGAAATCAACCTGCAAAAAAAATTCTCAAATACCTTTTTCAACCGTTCCAAAAGCTTTTTCTCAAATATTTTTAAACTCCTCCCACAAAGGGCATGAAATCCGATTTCGATTTTTCCCCGGACTATTGGATCCCCTTAATTGTACCTACAAGTTCTCTAAAGTCATCCAAGTAAAATTGCATTACATATATTCTTATTTATTTTATTGAGTTTATGTTTTATTTATATATTTTGTAATTTTTTTTGTGGTTATACTGTTGTTATAAATGAAATTTGTATTGTACATGTAAATAGGGCGTCAATAAATAAATAAATAAATAAAACTCCATCCAGAAGGCCCGGAGAAAAATATTTTCCATCGGGACTTACATCATATTTAGAAAAGCTATGTGAAGAGTTTTTTCAGAAAAGGAAGGAAAGGAAGTTTGGACGCTTGAATTCATCCCCCACTGCTGTGCAGACGAAATAAGCCAGTTGTTTTTTTTTGTCTTTTTTCGAACATTTTTTTAACCTTCTCGCGCCCTCACTGTGCCATCTCAAGTCTTAGCGACTAAGCATGGGTGCAGTGAAACCGACTTAGCAAACTAAAGGGGCGACATGGCAGGGGTGTCAGTTATCCAATGAAATATTTCCGGAGCGGCGGTATCCATTCCTGCCTCCCAAATTGAAACTGTGCACCTACATTTAGTCCACTTCAACCTCTGTATACTGGTATTGCTGTGGCTGCTACCGTTTTGTTCCCAATAACTTATGTCCTTTCTGCTGTCTTGGTACTAGTTCTGGTCCCAGGTATTAATTACCCAGATTGCTTTAATTGTAATTGTGGGCCGTGATTGTCGGAACATCAAACGAACTTCGCCGCTTCGTTCCTCCACTATCCATTATCATCATTACCAAGGAATAGAGTATATCTGTGTTTGTCGTAGATTAATTACTAATTATTTGGTGTGAATTTTGGTCTTACTAAAAAATATGTTTTAAATTTTACACAGCTGATAGACAACCATTTACCATAATGATTGTTTATCAGTTGTATAAAGTTTAAAACGCGTTTATTAGTAAAGCTTAGGTAAATTGTTTATTTTGATTAACATAATGTATCGCTATCTGACTTTTTTGCGAATTAGATCAATTACGTTTAGACATGGCGCCAAAACTTTTTCATGTGATTACAGCACAAGAGTTTCAACTGTTCGGAGCCAGTGGGACTATGATATCCCCAATTTGGGGAATTTTCATGGTATTCCCCATGGTTTGCACATTTTTAAGAAACAAAAAGCTTTTAAAATACAAATATTGGATTTTCATAAGAGGGTAAGCCAAAAATGTTTGTTAGAGACAGCAGTTTTATTTTTCTTTAAAACCAATCAGAAGAAAAGTGGAAGAGGAATATAGGATAAGGATAGGATTATGTGGCCGAAGAAAATGGGAAAAGTGAGGTGATTGCATGCCATTAATTTTATAAACATGTGTTTAGTTTAGTTGAAACATTCAGAATTGAAACGTTGCTTGAAATGGCTTTAGCCGTGTTTAGTGACCAGATCTGAATAGCCACCTTCCCCACCTTCTTCTTCCCTATCTCCTTCCCCTCCCCACTACCTTCAGCCTCACAACATACCCTGATTGGGGATGCCATAGTCTCACTGGCTCCAGACGGGAGCAGTTGGGACTCTTGTGCGGTATTAACTGTAAAAAAAAAAAGTTGTATATTAATGATTTTGCTGCTGTTAGTTTAGTGAGGACAATTTTTTCAATATAATGAGTTTTTTTAAATTTATTACATAGTTTGTTAGTTACCTACCTTATATATTTTCATTTATTTGTGTTCTTATATTTTATTTTATTTTTTTATTTAATATCTACAATTTTTGTATTTTTAAATATTTTTAACAAATATAGTAAATATTTTTCACAAAAACGACGCTATATACATCATCCAAGTATTATTGTTATTATTATTTTAGCCCACGGTACCGGACTATTTATGTTTATGTGAGAATCTAACATTAGATATTATTTTTAAGTTTCTTTTATAAGCCCTTGCTCGGTAAAATGTTGAATCGAACTATTATTATTATTCTTAATTAATTAATTATTCCAAGAAAAATGGAAAAAAATGTAACAAGCTTTGTTTTATAAAAGTTAATATTTAAAATGTAATAATAATAAATATGATTAAATTGGATAATAATACACGCATGCCAGGATTTGAACCCGTGACCTTCGAATTGCTAGTCGAGAGCCTTAACCGTCGGCCATGGAGACCTGGTGTAAAACCACCATTTAGAATCGAAACGTTGCTTGAAATGGCTTTAGCCTTGTTTGGTGACCAGAGTCTGAATTACCAGTTACTTGCCCCATATTCGTCTTCCCCGTCGCCACCCTCATCCTCACTTTCCTCACCTTTAGCCTCACAACATACCTCAAATTGGTTACCACAATTTTACTGGATCCAGACGGATAGGATAGGAGCAGTTGGAACTCTTGTGCGGTAGATAATCACATAAAATAAAAAAAATATATTTTTTTATGTAGTTCACATACGGTAGAAGTGAAAACTTCAGAAAACTAAAGTAGACAAGAGTGGGGAGGCTACGAAGCACCGCACAAAGAGGAGACCGATAGGCTACGAAGCACCGCACAAAGAAGGGACCGATTATTCTATCTCATTCTCCCGCAGGCTAAATCGTATCGATTAATCTCTTTCTAGTGTCGCTTTAGTCTAAATCCTATAGATTTGTCTCTTTCTAGTGTCGCTTTTTCGTTTCATCGAGTTTCAAATCACAACGGTGCTAAAGAAGTTTTCACTTCAATAAATAAATAAACATACAAAGAGTTAATCAGTTCACATTGAAGATATCATCGAGACCACCTAACGATGCTTTCAGTCGACAGGTCAACTTTTAATTCCAACTACATGCATAATCCTGCCACTGATAGCTCTGTTGTAACCTCTCTTTCTGTCACACGCATCTATAGAGCGAAAGAGGGAGTGGTTACCCCTGAGCTATCAACGGTATTCTACCGCTCCGTACGGTCAGTTCTTGTCTGGTGTAGGAACAAGATTAAAACTAGTGACCTTTCACATTTCGGGCAGCGAATATACCTACCCGACATCAGCATCGGCATACCTGGAATCGCTAAAGCAAAAATCTCGTAGTTTTATTGTGTTCTTCCTTTTAATGCCATTATGGTGGGAAGGTTAGTAGAAGGCGCTTCGGTGCAATTCGGCAAAATATTTAATGAAAACGACTGAGGTTGTCTCCTAATTTATTTTATTTTGATGAAAACGTATTGCGTAGTTTTTCGATATCTCCAGAAATGACGAAGTTATGAGGGTTCAAAGTGAATATTGGTAAAATGATTTGTGAATTTGTATCTGGTTTTTATTTATTGGCTCGCCATCAAAATAGGTCAAATAATTTTTGCAGTAATTTACAATTTCAATCCATACTAATATTATACATGCAAAACTGCTCGAGTTTGTTTGTTACTCTTTCATGCATAAAACAAAAAACGATTTTAAAAATTCTTTCACCAATAGAAAGCTAAATTATATGCGAGGACTATAGGCTGTATATAATAGTAAGCTCTGACGTTGTGAAATCATAAATATTAATATATTATATTTGTTAAGTATACGTTTTCTGTCGCTAACAAAAGCAAGTTATTGCTAACGTTAGAACACAAATCGTTGCCATGGAAACGATGTTGATATGTTTGTGGGCTCTATGCTGATAGGTACTCAACCCCATACCTACTGGTCAACTGCTGCTCCAGGAAATTCAAGTATTAGAATATGTTTTGTTTTTTTTGGACAAGCTTATGTTTTGGAATAAATGTCAGATGAGAGTTCATACATTAAAAATAAAATTCGTAACGATTATAGAGACTGTATAATAAATAGTGTTATTTTTTATTATATATGCAAACTTCCACATATTTAAATAAAAATAAATCTCCGAAATGTTTGTAAGTGCACCAAATTGGATAATTCTTGTTTTCATTATGAAATTTATGTGGCACGCGAGCTGTTTGTAAACTGAATGTACCGAGAATGAATGTATGAAATGCGGGAGGGGGTGGGGGGAGGGGGGGTGGTAATAATTGATAAGTGCAAGCTCTACAGTAATTTCCCTAATACCATGCGAGCGAAGCCGAGGGGAAAAGCTAGTATGGTTTCATAACATTCTTTGTGTAACAATAAATTAACTACAAGTAAATAAAACAATGAGGATTAAAATCTAATAATTATAAATACCTATATTTATATATAAACATGTATATGCATACACGTACATGTACATACTCACACGCATATACATAAACACATATACTCATATTATAGAGCCAATGCATAAGTAGGTGAATGACACAATAATTAAAAAGTGGCTCTAAGTGAGGAGATCGTGAGGTATATGCAAGTATAAGTGGCCGGCGTGGTCGAGGGGTAAGGCTCTTGACTCGCAATTCGAAGGTCGCGGGATTAAATCCCGGAGTGGGCAAATACATTTTATTTGATTAATTTGTGTTATTTCACAATTAATTAAATGCTTTCAATACACATTATATATTTTTCCTTAAATCGTACTCATTGTCTTCTATAAATTAATTCAATCTTTGATCCACAAAATCCTACAAAATGCATTGCCTGCTACCACGATAAAAGTCATCAGCCGCCGTTACATTTATATTTTAAAGGTGCCGGTAACCCGGGCGTTTATTAATATCAAGAGTTATTTACATTTACATATATGTGCGCTACCCGATTCACTAGACAATATCTGTTCTGAGCCGGGTAGCAGTATCTATAATTACATATATCAATAAAGATTAAAGCAAAAAAAATACAAAAGATAATAAATAAAAATACAAAGTACAAAAGAAAAACTTAAATAATAATAATACTAAGTACAAAAGAAAAACATAAATAAATATTGCCTTATAAGGCAAATCCCATACCTTATCTACCGATTATTAAAAAAAAACTGAAATTATAAACATACGTCCCCACCAAAGTAAAAAACCACCAGTGGCTTACGCAGCTCTTCGGATTTTTTAGGGAAATTATTTGCAGTCTCCATCAATTTTTCAATTCAATTCTCACAAAATATTCTAATTGGCTGATTTTTTGATTTCCTGGGGTTCTCCAAGGGTTAATCCTAGGGCCTCTTCTCTCTCCTATTTTCATTAATATTGCTGAATTCGTATTTTTTTCTAGCTTTCTCCTTTTCGCCGACGACCTCAAATTATTTCCACTAATTAGAAATATTGAGGATTGTCTGCGTCTTCAAGCTGACGTTGATAAAATTTCTGAATTGAGCCAACGAAACCTGCTTCATTTCAATAAAATGTGTTGTCCTGACTTTCACCACATCTAGCTCTCTATCATAATCTATCTATACTCTATCATAATCTCAAGCAAGTTTCAAATATAAAGGATCTTGAAACTGTGTGGGAAAGTAAGCTGACGTTTTGTGTGCATATCTAAAATTAAATTTAAAATGTTGGGTTTGTTTTTCGAACCATCAAACTTTTTCGGGATCCAGAACACTGAGAATTTTATATATCTCTAAGGTTGGAGACAGGCTTGGCTTCCTGGAATCCTTATGAGGTGGGGCGCTGCTTCATATTAGAGAGGGTTCAAAATAAATGAAGCAGTGCAACCACTACTAATAAACCTCCTTCGGGACGTGCTCATCTTCACTCCTTACGGCTCAGAAGAGAGGGGTACGCTGACACTCACTTATTCAGACTGCTGCTAGGCTATATCGAGAACTTTACTGTTTTGTTGACTATGTTCCTGATGACTATCTTAGACAGCGTCATCATAGAATATTCTATCTTTCTGCCTGCAGCTAATGTGCCAATGGTTCTCCCGGTGGCAGGAGTATATTTTTCCTGAAACAAATCTCTTCCATCATCGATGTACATGTCCACCTATTATCTATTTACTTATTTTGATTTTTCAAAGAATCTCTCCTTATTAACGCGATCTTCACCTCTGTATAATTTTTTTTTGTGTACCTAACTTACATATTTGCAATTTTTTTTTTCTTTCCTAAAAAAAAATAACGCCGCTGGAAGTTTTCAACCCTGGAACAGGCGTGGCTTTAATTATACAAATATTATTATTATTCAGCCCTCCAGTTGAAGAAGGGTGCCAACCTGGGCCTTGAAGCGTGTCATAACATCCCCACTAAATACTTCCTGGACCTAGTTAGGAAATAGGGGCCTGTAATACTGGAAGTGGAAATCAACGTAGAAATTAAAACATGCACGGAAGTGCCACCAATGTAATAATTTGACCAAAATGAGGGCGATCCACAAAAGAAATAAGATATTTTTGGTAAAAGGTTGAATTTTTTTGTAGTTACGTAAGTAATTTGTCTGTAGGTATCATTTAAAAATAATACCTACGATAACATTTTCGATGTTATCGAAAATCCACATTAGCGCTCAAAAAAACAAATATTACACTATCGTTATTAATTTTTGGGTTATTATGCCGTGATTTCAATTACCTCCGTAAATAGACATAATTACGGAGGCGCTTATCATTATTATATTGACATACCAGCATTGAGAATATTTCTGTCGTTATAAGTAAATACACAGTACAACATTTCGCTGTCGGTTTCGACAAATCCTTCAATACAGCGTTATCAAACTAATTACAAAAGTACGGGTACAAAAATTAGGTTGATGTTGTAAGGTAAAATTAAGGAACAAGTTTAGCTTAGTAGATTATCAAAATAAAACCCTTCAAAAACAAAATGTCTACAGATCAAACAGTTAACCCCTCAGGCTAATTTGTTCGTTTTTGAGAATAACTCATATAGGGTCCATAGAAATCGTTGTCTACCCTACTACCATGGTCCAAACGTATTAGAAAGAAAAAAAAAACATCACGCTTTATTTTTGTTATTTATTTTTGGGGTGTTATGCCGTGATTCGCTACCTCCTTCTTTAGCCAACGTTTCGGACAGCGTTACAGTGTCCATCGTCAGGGCAGATGAGCAGATGAGGGCAGATGATGGACATTGTAACGCTGTCCGAAACTTTGGCTAAAGAAAGAGGTAGCGAAACACGGCATAACACCCCAAAAATAAATAACAAAAATACTTTTGGCCTTGAAAACCTAAAAACATACATCACGCTTTATATTCAAATCTAAAAATTAACCACAAAGTAATTAAAATCTACACCTTTATGAAATCAAAATTTCCGACCGCAATTTGAAAAAAAGGAACTTTGTTAATGTTTATATTAATTGTTTTCACACGAAACAACAAAAAATAGTTTAGAACACATTTGTCTAATAATATATTTGTATGTTTTATTTTTTCGTTATTAGTAATTTAAGTAGGAAAAAACGTAAGATGAAACTTTTTATTTTTGTATTTAAAAAATTTATACATTACAAATTGCATGTACATTTCGAATTATAACATTTGAAAGCACACCTACTACATCACCTTTCAAAAACAGTTTTTGGTTTTCGATTACGTTAAAAAATATTCCATTTATTTGGATTTTATTACAAAGCAGACATATTTTATCCCTCTGACAAAATATGCTCGAGGCCTGAAGGGTTAAAGCCGAAGAAATACAAACAAGTCAAAACGCGCTGGAAAAATCAACGTTGGAACTTGAAACAGAACTGGCCCTTTCTCTGCCCTGGAATTACCTCAATGTTTGTTACCTTCAAAGAAAACCGCCCTATTTTTCCTATAATATTATGTAGGAGTTATGGAAGTGTACAATGCTAGTATATATCTACATATTTAATTCCTGGTATAGTTAATTATAATAATTATTCAAAATGGACGACGGGAGTTGGCTTTGCTTCTGTTTGGTGAAGTAATTGGGGTAAAATTGAAATAAATGGGGCGAATAAACCTCCGCAGGGTTCCTGGTGTTCTTGCCTACTTAATGTATTAGTATAAATGTAGGTAGGGTATAGTACACGCTGTAATCTAATACCGATCTGACGTTGATATAGATGTCCTCTCAATAAGCGAGTTTCCAGGTCAGAAAAGCGGCATGCTTCCACGCCCACGCCTTTCTCTGTCGCACGTATGTTTTGCACATCTCTCTCTTTCGCTTACGGTCATTGTAAAGTCAGTAAAGTGCACTTGGCGAGAAGGGATCAAGTTCAGGAAGGCATTTAATTTCTGTTTTCATTTTTTTTTACAAGAGCCACACAGGAGGCCCTGAGGAAAATAATTTCCCTCAGGGCCTATGTCATCTTTGGGGATGGTGTGTGGAGGGTTTTTTAAGGAAAGGAAGGAGAAAAGGTTCTGGGAAGGAAAGGGGTTTAAGGGGTGGGTATGAATCTGGGGCTCAGCGTGTCCTGGTCATCCGCCTCCAAGACCTCTTACCCCATGAACCCGGGCACCCCTGCTAAATCAACAAATGTAGCGAACCACTTGGGGTGACCTATGGCAGAGGTGTTGGTTATCCAATAAAGGTTCCCGGGAGGGCGGTACCCATTCCCGCCTCTGAAATTGATCTACCTTCGTGTAATGATAATTTTCGATGGAGTTTTAGGAATATGTTAGAAGAATTTGCACTGAAATGTGATGGACTGACTACGTAAATATTACATTGTCACTATCGTGATTTATTTTTGGGGTATTATGTCGTGTTGCGCTACCTCCTTTTTTAATCAATATGTCGGACAGTATTCCAGTGTCCAGAATCAGGCAAATGTGTAATCCATGTAATTGTTAAACCACTGTACATTACGTACCTATAACATATATTTTTAGTTATACAACATCTCTTGTACAGGTCACCAGGTAAGTGGTTTGCTACGTTTGGTGACTTAGCAGAGGATGCGTCTGCCTTCCAACTGCGTGGCAGGCTGAATCGGGAGAAACTGGTTAAGGGAACCTTCCGACTACTATGGCACTCTCGGAACACTGCCTTGCAGTGCAGTATAGGAAGAATGGATTCATACGTCCGTCCCAGATTCCTCACCATCCCTCATTTCTTTTTCCCTTCCAGAACCTCCTCTCTTTCCTTTCCTAAAAAATTTCTCCACCCAGTATCTCCGAAGTTGACATATCCATAACCCTGAGGGTAATTACAGATTCTCCTCAGAATTTCTTCAGAACCTCCTGTATGAAGTTACTGGGAAAAAAAGTTGTTGATAATTTATGATTGCAATAAAGATTTTAATTTTTAATTAATAAGAAACCACATTATTTTCTTGTTTTATGCTGCAGTAGGAAACAAAACCGCAACCTCAAGTCTTAAATATCTAAGTAAATAACACACTCTTTAAACATATTTTACCATAATGCTCCCTGGAGGTCTAGTATGGTCGATCGATAAAACCCCGATATAAAAATATCGATAAGATATTGACCAAATCGGAAATGCATCACATTCAGTTCACGTCAAACTCAGTTCTACACAAATACTCGGTTCTAATATAATGCGGTAAATTCGCACCTCAGCGCGTGCCTTTCATAGCGTAGTGGGCAGGGTGCCTGACAAGTCTCAGCGGCCAGAGAGACAGAGGGTTCGAATCCTACGAAATCCAAAAAAAAAACATTTTTATTTTGTGAAATCAATATCCAATCTTCAAACCGCTTTAAAAAATAAGCAAAAGAAAAGAAAGTGACATCTAGCAACTTTCTGGTTTCACTTCTACCGCTTGTGAATTACACACTTTTTTTTAAAATTATGTCATTCTTTATGCCAAATTACTGGCTTATTTAATGAACGGATTGAACTGACAAAGCTCTTAGAAATGAAAGAAGTCATAAGTACTTACATGCGATCCATAGACAATAATGCATCTAAGACGCTATCAATTTATTCCGTTCGATCTTTAAAGAAACGAGAATGGTTAAAATATGAAAAAAAGGTCTTCATAACTAATTAACTTCCATTTATTGTCACAAATTAAATGTGGACAATGTATATTTAGGTTAGTATTTCAAGTCAACATTGCCAATTTATTAATATTTATACGTAATTGCTTGGCGTTTGACATTTCTTAGTGTCAATTCATCGAAAATACCTTCAGTATTGCTACCTATATAGATTTCTTGTTATTCCCTACCAATAACACATTGGCTGTCAACTTAAATTAAACCTTTGCAATTTTGTGTTAATATAATGAAGAATGACGATATTGTAATAAAATATGAAGTACAGTTTAGAAATTGTTCACATTAATTTAATACTAGCTTAAGTACCTAGCGTTGCCTGGGATTTAGATCATGTCTCTAATTTTAGATCTGAAAAAATTAACTCATTCAGATCTAAAAAAGTAGTGTAACTAAAACCATAAGTGATTCTTCCTTTTTATCTGTAGTTAAATTCAAATGTATGTTAAATTAAATTAAAGCAAATCACTTTGTAAAACACCATTTAATCAAATTTATTTTATCATTGTACTCCGGTTGAATGCCTCGGGGTTTTACGGATGAAACTCGAAAATTTCGCGATGTTTTGACGTAAAATTTGTCGGTTAATTTTATGCTATGGTATATAATATTTACCGAAATACGTTCCTTGAACAACGAACTACACCTACAAACACTTTTACTTGCGTTTATTTGACAAATTGATAGGTTTATCGATCTTTTTATGACACGCGACGCTCAAAGTTTGACAGTTCGAATCGTGGTAGAAATGCTCATTTCCAAAGTCATTGAAATGTCCAAAGACAATTATTTGAGTGGATAGAAGTGTTCCTTATATCTGTTACGTCAAGAACAAGAATGCCCCAAGCGATTCTGACCTTGTTCTTCATACATTTTCTTTATACATAAGGTTTAAAATTGCATATCAAAAAATATATATTTTTATTTTTTATTCGGCTATAGAGCGCGCACCGGCGCGCCAACGGCACGCGACCTGTTAAAAGAATATTTGACAGTTTATTTGGTGTTGCCAGCCTACAATTTTTTTAGTTCCACTTTTAATATTTTCTACTTTTATTTGACAGATCGATATAAATCATCGGAAATTGCGCCTAACGATTCGATATTGTAAAGTTATCGATTTTACTGTGCAAGAGCTCTTGGTAATTATATAATGGAAGTTAAGTTTAGGTACCTACTAATTAATTTATTTATTAACATAGCCTGAATGAATAAAATATATTTGCCCTTTTAAAACCGATTGACTTTAAACAAAATTAACTGCTTGAAATTAGAGCAAGTGAGCGATCACTTAAGGCGGCGCTTCCCGGCCCAAAAAGAAGAAGATGGATAGATATTATGTAATTAAGAATGTCGGACAGAGCGCGCTAATATTTTAAGTGATAAAATTGAAGCGAAAATTGCGAAAATGCTTAATAAAACATGACTCTTTTAAAATAGAGCAAAATCTCGTGGGGTTGTCTAAAAAAACGTTCAAAGAAACACTGTGTTTTTTTTCATACATGTAACTTGTTTAATAATAGAGACAGGCTTGAAAATAAAGATTTTTTTATATCGTGGGATTTCATATAATTTGCGTTTCGGCGTGGGGGTTGTATAGATATTATCTTCAAAAATAACATACCTATATTTTTTTAAGAGTTTAAAAACTTCAAATGTTCAAGGGAGATATCCAAGAAATCGGTAGAAATTCGGGTAGTGGCGGCTTAAAACAATTTCTTTCTTTCTTCTTCGTGCCCTAAAACATCAGAGAAACAATAAAAATAAAGAAGTTTTTCTAAACAGAAATAATTGTTCATTTTCAAGATAAATTTTCGGGTCCTACCAACTCAGACTTAAATTTAAATACCGAAATTTAATATAACTTACCACCGTGAACTGCATAATAAATGTCTTAAATTCATTATTATTTATGAACACAAAACAAGGCTATAAATGCAATTTATGAACAATAAATTCACACTTTATTCCTTTTGTTAGTAGGTGAGTAGGTACACTACTTCAGCAATGGACTCCATTAAAATATTATATCTTGTTATATAGCTAAAATATTATAGCTTTGTTTTAATATCCCTTACTGCCGTTAACAAACATATTAACTGGATGGGCCCTCAGAGCTATCAAAAGTAATTATTTGGATGCGTACTTGGGCACACTTATGTAGGTTTTACACCACCTCTTTTTTCAGACCGATTCCCGCATTATGACCAAAGACAAAATATTTTGCTTTACGCGATCGCTTTTTTCATCTCTTAATATAAAAAATATATAAAAAAAAACCTAAAAGGGTTTTATAAACATTTCAACACATGGTTACTACACAAAAAAAGGGAATGCATCAACAAGTTACTAATAATCCCATCTTAGTCTAATCCTGATTCTCTATTTACATATATGTGATATTTAAATTTATAGAGATTTATGCTTTCTTATAAATATTATTTATGTTTTAGGCATGTCTAGTTTAGTTATTAATACTTTATATTATTTTGTTGAAATGTTATTGTTTTTTAGATGCTAGCTAAACTCTTGATTTTATGAAACTGTATACTGCATGCATGCGTATACGTTTGTGTATGTATGTGTGTATGTATGTTATGTTTGTGTGTATGTGTTTATATGATTAATATGTATTTATAGGCTTATTTTTTTATTTTTTTTTATTGAGGAAACAGTCATACAGAAAAATGATTATAACAATAAAATTTATATGTTGTAGACCAATTAAGTTCCATTATGTTAAAAAATATTGGTTTAGTATTTTTACCTACTCAACTTATTAAATGACAAAGAAAAAAAAATAAACGTAATAAAAAAAAACATAAAAAAGAAGAACATAATAAAGAAAAACGTAAAATTATTAACAAACATGGTTATACTAATTACTATGGTTGATAATAATATAATTTTCACAAAAAAGAGAAAAAAAAGTATTTTAAGTTTATTAATTAAGTTTATTATTAATGATTAATTTATTAAGCTGCATTTTATATGATTTCAAGTCATGGTTGAAAATGTCTACATCTCGTAAGGCATTGTAAGTTTCACAGATAGGTACTATTACAGAGTTTTGCGCATATTTAGATTTACTGTGTGGTATTCTAAATAAGTCGTTCGATCTGGTGTTTTGTTTGGTGCAACGAAATGCAATATTTTCTAACAGATATGATGAATCAACAAGGCTGTCGCGGACGAATACCACGACACGAGAGTGTGGACTTTAAATCCTTTTTGTAAACGAAAAGACCATATATCGTGTTTTGAAGGCAGATCAAAGGAGAATCGGTTTGATAGGAAATCTCCTACCTTTTACGGCTTCTGAAGGCTGCTCAGGGTCTTTTCTGGTATCACATATATTGCACAACATAGGTTTTTAAACACGACACTATTATTTTTATAAAAAAGCGAAACTTTGCGATTATTTGCGATATCTTGACGAGAGCTACTTGTGACCCATATCACTTTCGAAATGCAACTGTTAACAAGTGGGTAATGCGCACTTGGGTGGCAATATTGTTCAACGTGTAGGTAAGCACATCCTCTTCCTTACTGGTGGAGACTTTGAGGAAAGGAAGAAGAGAATGGATTACAATGGAAGGACTAGGGGAATATGGATCAAGTCTTTTAAAAACTGTTTCAGAACCAAACAAAGGCAGTTCACGATTTTGTGTAAGAATAATGCATCAGAGATTTTTCTGCGTTTATATAAAGCGATAGGGTCAAATCGATGATCACTAAAACGATAGGATAGATGTTTTATAAATTTGTTCTGGATATTTTCAATGCGATGAATATATGTTTGATATTGAGGATTCCAAATTACTGAGGCGAACTCGAGTTGTGAACGTACATATGACATATATAACAGAATTAGGGTGTGTGCTATAATAAAAGGCTTTGTAATGCGAATAATGAAACCCAATTGCTTATTTTTATTTATTTATTTTTTTTTTTTTTTATCCTATCTTGCATATCCCATTTAATGTAATTATTTAATGGAATTTTATAAATGTATGCTTTTATATGGCTGACAGAGTATTGCACTCACCGCTCTGTTCGGCTGAAATAAACACTATTATTATTATTATTATAAGCTTTTTCTAGAATATTTTCAATATGATCCCTAAATAACATTTAAGAATCTTGTATTACTCCAAGATTTCTACTTATGTGTGTATTTATGTGTTCATGCACGCATATTTATGTACACGTCTCAGAACAGACATCGTCTAGTGAGACGGGTTACATACTTTTTTTGTATAATATTGTTACTTTAATAAACGCCCGGGTTGCCGGCAATAAAAAAAATATATATATATCTACAATTTCAGTTGGCATCACAACAAACAACATGGTACAAGTGCTGTGATGCCAATTGAAATCGTGGATATGAAAATAGAGATGAAAAAAGCGATCGCGTAAAGCGAAAAAAATTGTCTCTGGTCTCTATGCGGGAATCGGGCTGAAAAAAGAGATGGTGTAAAACCTACATAAGACTGTTTTTAATACGAGAGATGAAACTTCTGGAAGACAGTGGGTATGGTTAGGTTAAGTTAGGTGGTTTGGGCATGTGGAGAGAATGAACGAAAGTGTCAGGAGAATATATGACGTTTGTGTGAATAAGAGATGAAATCACGGACACTTGGAGAATGCAAGGCAAGGCACAATCAAGTGAACCAGATACTTGAGTTGGGCCATGTCAAGAGTCAGAATAATAGAAGGGTGCGGTACGTATGGGACGATGTATTAATGTGAATGAAGCAAGGAGTGTGTGCCGGGTTGTTGAGCGGCCCATCCTATAAGACGGTTAGTTACTTAGTCAGGTTAGGTTAGGTTGAAAGGCAGCATTGGAGAGATAAGGTTTTTTTTTGGGAGGTATGGGTGTAGGTAGGTACCGAAGCCCCAGGAACCATATATTGGATAACCAACACCCCTGCCCAGGTCACACCAAGTGGTTTGGTGATTTAACAGGGGTGCCCGGGTTGTGCCGGGTGAGTGCGGTTTATCTGGATCTTGGTGGCGGTTGCGTGGCGGACTATCTTGGGACATCGCCAAGCACCGCTGTGGAAGGGATAGACTCATACCTCTGTCGCTCCTGGACACACTGACACCCAGATCCCTACCCAGCTCTCATACCTTTTCCCTTCCTTTTTACTTGCTCTCCTTCCTTTCCTTTTTACTTGCTCTCCATACAGCATTCCCATAGATGTCAAAGACCCTTAGGGAAGTTAATGAAAAAACAGTATCCCACCTTCCTCATTCCCATTTTCTTACTCTGCCCACTCTCATCAACCTCACAATATACCTACCCCATTTGGGGTTTATCATATATCATCATATATATCGGATATTATCCCTGGATACATCCATCAGCCTTTTTGTCCGGCATGCTGGGTATTAATAGCCTCGCCGATAGAAGGAAAACTGCTTTGCTGACAACAGCATATATACTTCTAAACGGTAACATCTGTATTCCCGATATAATACAAAAATTTGAGTTTTATGTCCCCGACAATGGGCGCGAAATTGAGTGATCTAGAAGTATGTTGCCTGTTGTATGCTGATGATGCGGTGCTGATTTCTAACAGTATGGAAGATCTACAGTCGCTCGTGTCTAGGATGAACGAAGTATGTATGAAGAATGAGTTAATGATGAATGTAAGTAAGTCTAAAGTAATGGTATTTGAAAGAGAGAGTACGAAAACAATGTGCAACATAGTTGTGAACGACGAATACTTGGAGCAGGTGGATGAGTTTGTGTATTTGGGAAGTATGTTTACGAGAGATGGGAAGACTGATAGAGATATCGAAAGAAGGGTAAATGCCGGTAACTCCATTAATGGAGGTTTGAACGCCGTTGGCAGCAACAAAAAATTGTCAAAAGAAGCGAAGCTAGCCGTCCATAATGGAATGCTGGTACCTACCCTGATGTATGGCAGTGAGGCATGGAACTGGCAGAGAAAGGATGAAAGTAGACTGAATGCTGTAGAAATGAGATCCCTGAGACGTATGTGTGGTAAAACCATGTATGATCGTGTGAGAAATGTGGAGATCCGCAAAGAATGCAAGGCTGATGTAAGCGTAATGAATAAGATTAAGAAAGGGACGCTCAGATGGTTTGGGCATGTAGGGCGAATGAATGAGGAAAGGAGTGTAAGGAGAATATATGACGCAAATGTGAATGGTAGACGAAGTCGGGGACGCCCGAGGAAGACATGGCACGACCAAGTGAATCAGATACTTGAGTCGGGCGATGTCAAGAGTCAGAATAACAGAAGAGCATGTATGAGACGATGTATGAATGTGAACGAAGCAAGGAGTGTGTGCCTAGATCGAGTTGTTTGGCGGTCCGTCCTCTCTGCCTACCCCTGCGGGGAAACGGCGTGATGGTTAGTTAGTTAGTTATGTCCCCGACAACTTCACAAGAGCATGCAGACACAGAACTTTTGTTGTTCCGAGATGCAGAACTAACTTACCATTAGTAATGTCGCTCGGAAAAATGATTCTGTCACTAAATTACCTGTCCCCCGATATAGAGACTTTTGAACTTAATATTCAAAAATTCCAAAACGCTATTATTACTTAGTAAAATAAAATGTTTGTTTGTTATTAGTTATGTTTAACTGTTAATGTGCATTTATAATAAAATAAATAAACATATAAAAAATAAATCATAGTCCCACATAAACCATAGGCTCTTGGGTGTTATTCATTTAAAAAAACACTACAATAATTTTGTCAGTATGTATTTCTGAATTCTTAATTGCCGGCAACCCGGGCGTTTATTACAGTAACAATTACAAGAAAAGTCTGTAACCCGTCACTAGACGATGTCTGTTCTGAGACGGGTACATAAATATGCGTGCATGAACATATTAATACACAATTAGCATATAAAAACATATTAATCCTATAAACACATACACAAACATAACATACATACACAAACGTATACGCATGCATGCAGTATTCAGTTTGATTTAATTTAAGAGTTTAGCTAGCATCTAAAAACAATAACATTTCAACAAAATAATATAAAGTATTAAACTAGACATGGGTAAAACATAAGCAATATTAATAAGAAAGTATAAATCTCTAAAAATTTAAATATCGCATATATGTAAATAGAGAATCAGGATTAGACTAAGATGGGATTATTAGTAACTTGTTGATGCATTCCCTTTTTTTGTGTAGTAACCAGGTGTTGAAATATTTATAGAACCCTTTTAGGTTTTTTTTAATGAAATTATTTTTTGCAAAAAGGCCCACCCCGTGTGTTTTATTTCACTGTATTACCGCGTTAAATATATTTTATAGGAAAAACACCCTTCTACATAAATCAGCCCCTAGTGAAATATAAATTTAATTCATGCACAGGGCGTGGCCGAGTTCCAAGGAGTTTTTATTCCTTTTTCAAACTGACCGGCCGGGCCCTGATTGGCCCAACTTCCAATAAAAGGCGTGTTCAGATTTGAATAAAGAACGCGAGGGATTTATAAGAATCAAGGCACGGGACTTTTTTGAGACAGGATTCCAGATATTATTTTGACACGAAAATAAAAAAGGTTTTCGGTTTGAGAGTGGTTTACAAAGGGCCGATTTAATGGGAGCAAAATCAATTAACATGACTTTTTAGGTTAATTAATGTAGCGAGATAAGTAGGCTGTCTCCGTGGCCGAGTGGTTAAGGTAATGGTCCTAAGAGGAGCCAGAAAAATATTATTTCATTAATATATATATATATACATTAATGGTGCAATTTGGGAGACGGGTGTGGGTACCGTCGCCTCGAGAACCATTTATTGGATTACCAGCACCTCTCTCACCCCAAGTGAGATTAGCTACATTTGACTTAGAAGGGGTGCCCGGGTTCATGGGGTGAGTTTGTCCTGGTCTTGGCGGTATATACATCTGCCCGCCTGCTGCGTGACAGGCCGGATAGGGAGAGATTGATTGAGGGAAACCTTTTGATCGCAGGACACTCTTGGAACATCGCCTTGCACCGCATCGGGAGGGAGGGATGGATCCATACGTCTGACACCCTGGAGATTTACCCACCCCTCAAACCTATTTTTTTCCTTCCCAGAACTTCCTATCCTTCCTTTCCTCAAAAGACCCTCTGCACAGCATCCCCAAAGATGTCAAAGTGAGGACCTAATGTAAAATAAAATCGCAAGAGCACCCCACTGCTTAATTTGTCCTCCAACTTTAATTTTGAGCCCCAAAATACTTGAAAAAAACTCTTCACAGAAGCTCTCTGTACAGAAACAGGCTCGAGAGTGATTCTGCTATCTTGACAAACGCGGATTGCAATCTTTAGAGCGCAGGCGCAGGCGTTACAAGTGGGAATGCGGTCCTAGTTCTTCCGGTATTTTAATGGAAGATTCTCCGAAGAACTAGTGTCATTGATCCCTTCGGCACCGGTGCACAGTCGGGAAACACGCACGCACCAAACGTACAAACCAAACGCACACCCACAACACTTATTAAATGTAATAGATTGAATTGTAATGAAGAAGGTACGCATAGTGTAATAAATTGCATTCTAATGAAATACACAAAATGTAATAGCATTGTAATGAAGAAGGTACACAAAATGTAATAGATTGGATTCTAATGAAGTACACAAAATGTAAGAGATTGCATTGTAATGAAGTACACAAAATGTAATAGATTGCTTTGTAATGAAGAAGATACGCAAAATGTAATAGATTGAATTGTAATGAAGTAAACAAAATGTAATAGATCGCAATCTAATGAAGTAGACAAAATGTAATAGATTGCATTGTAATGAAGAAGGTACGCAAAATGTAATAGATTGCATCCTAATGAAGTATACAAAATGTGATAGATTACATTCTAATGAAGTACGCAAAATGTAATAGATTGGATTCTAATGAAGTACACAAAATGTAATAGATTGCATTGTTATGAAGTACAAAAAATGCAATATATTGCATTCTAATGAAGTACACAAAATGTAATAGATTGCTTTGTAATGAAGAAGGTACGCAAAATGTAATAGATTGCATTGTAATGAAGTAAACAAAATGTAATAGATCGCAATCTAATGAAGTAGACAAAATGTAATAGATTGCATTGTAATGAAGAAGGTACGCAAAATGTAATAGATTGCATCCTAATGAAGTACACAAAATGTGATAGATTGCATTCTAATGAAGTACACAAATTGTAATAGATTGCATTCTAATGAAATACACAAAATGTAATAGCATTGTAACGAAGAAGGTACGCAAAATGTTATAGATTGGATTCTAATGAAGTACACAAAATGTAATAGATTGCATTGTAATGAAGTACAAAAAATGCAATATATTGCATTCTAATGAAGTACCCAAAATGTAATAGATTGCTTTGTAATGAAGAAGGTACGCAAAATGTAATAAATTTCATTGTAATGAAGTAAACAAAATGTAGTAGATCGCAATCTAATGAAGTAGACTAAATGTAATAGATTGCATTGTAATGAAGAAGGTACGCAAAATGTAATAGACTGGATTCTAATGAAGTACACTAAATGTATTAGATTGTATTCTAATGAAGAAGGTACGCAAAATTTAATAGATAGCATTCTAATAAAAGCACAAAATGTAATAGTTTGCATTCTAATGGAATACACAAAATGTAATCGATTGCATTCTAATGAAGTACACAAAATATAAAAGATTGCATTGTTACTAAGAAGGTACGCAAAACGTAATATATTATTTCATAATAAGAGAATACGCGCCAATGCTGGTGCCAGTGATCAGGGATCCAATCAGAAGAATGTGCAAATTGTTAATTTAAGCCTGAAGAATTCTGTCACATTTTTTGATTCCCACTCGCTTGCCCCATATTTTATCAAAAACTTTATATACATAGATTGTATTGTAATAAAGTGTTGGGATTCTTTAAAACAATTGACGATCAAAATGGAAATAAAAAGCAGATCTAAAAATCCGAAACGTCGGCTAAAGAAGGAAGCAGCTCAACACGGCGTAATAACCCAAAAATGAATCCTGTAATACGTAATAATAATTAGTCCGTGAAAATACAAATCATATCTAAAGTTCATGTCATTTGAATCAACGAATCGATCTTCGATGGTTGAGAAAATAATTAAACCGATGCTAAATTTAAGATCCAATTAAAAATAATCGACTTTCTTTCGATTTTGTTTTGAAAAGTTTTATTTCACGATGTACATTTGTTACTTTTACTACTGATAGTGAATGACACGGATATGTCGAAACCGGTAGCAGATAAATAAAATTATGTAACAAATGTACGTCGTGAAATAAAACTTTTCGAAATAAAATGTGATTTCTTTTTTGATTGCCATTGTGATCGTCATATTGATTTTAGACATATATTACATTTAAGGTGCTCAAATAGTCCAGGAAAAAATTGAAATCGGAATTCACGCTTATTTTTGGGCGGGATTTAAAAATACTTGGCAAGACTTAGAAAAAGCATTTGGAAACGTTGGAAAAGGTATTATTTGAGAGTTGTTTTTTGCAAGTTGATTTCGTAAAGGCCCGTAAAAAACATTAACTCTTTTGTTACGCATTGTTTATTGTAATTACAAGTAAATTTAAAATTGATTTCACGGAACCAAGCGCCGCTGCGATTATTATAAAAAAAAACTGAATTTGCCACATTATACAATAAAACCATATCCGAAAAGGGGTTTAAAAGTATGAGAATTTGCACTTGAAAGTGTTTTTTTATAGATCTAATACTTTATTGTTTTCTAGGCTTATAAAAAGATTTATAAAAAAAATTATCAATATTTTTTAAGGCCAAGATGTATTCTACTCCCAGGATTTAATTGAAGCATCTATAATACTTCTAAGCCATCAAATTTTCAAAACAACAACACGATTTTCTATGATTTTGCCTTATTTCACATGGCTTCATCTTAATATTTAATTGAAATGCTATCTTTCATCACAATTAAAGCCAAGGCAGCAGTTCGCAATTGAGTGCTGGTACCTACCCTGATGCCTGGCAATGAGGCATGGAATTGGCACAGGAAGGACGAAAGTAGACTGAATGCTGTAGAAATTATGACCTGAAGCGTATGTACGTACAACCGTAAGATCGTGTGAAAATGTGGAGATTGGCAAAGATTGCAAAGCTGATTTGATGTAAGCGTAATGAGTAAGATTATTATTGGTTTGGGGCATGTAGATGTAGAGTGAATGAACGAAGAAAGGTAAAAGGAGTCGTGAACGCCCGAGGAAGACCAAGTTGACATCAAGACTCAGAGTAGAAAAAGAGCATACATGAAACGATGTATGGATGTGAAAGAGGCAAGGAGTTTTTTTTTTTATATTAACTCCACACAGGAGGCCGTGTGGAGGGTCTTTTTGAGGAGAGGAAGGAATGAACATTAGTCTTGAAGAGACTTATGTTGTAGGAAGGAGGAATCATAAAGGTCGGCAAATCGTTCCACAACCGATCTGTTGAACACACGAACGAGTCGAAGAAGCGACCCGTTCTCATGTGACAATTATCAACAGCGTTCATGTTGGGCACGCGTTTGGCGTGTTTCCCAACTATGCACTGGTGCCGAAGGGATCAATAACACTAGTTCATCTCAGCACCTTCCATTGAAGTACCGGTAGAACAAGGATAGTATTCCCACCCAACGCCTGTGCTCTAAAGATTGGAATCCGTCTGTCAAACGGACCGCCTGTTTCTGCTCAGAGTCGAGGGTATTTTTCAGGTATTTTGAGGCTCCTGACCAGAGGTGGCTGTCAAATTCAACCGTGGGGCGCACTTGTGATTTGTACAGCGTTAGCAGTTGTGTACTATTAAAGTATCTGCGGGCTCTGTGCAGTACGCCCAGTTTTTGAGAGGGTAACTTTACTCTGGCTTGGAGCCCCCATATCTGAGCTGGTTCTCTTAGAGTTACACCAAGCATATCAATGGAGGTCCTGTTGGAAGGCCGGGAAGATTGCTTCCGTTGAAGGAGAGGAGTGTGCGCAAAAACTTAATTTTTCGGCGGTCCGTCCTCTCTGCCAACGGGGAAACAGCGTGATGGTTAGTTAGTTCCCCGAGTGGATTTTGTCTAAATCATTAATAGCGACTTATGATCACTTTAATTTCAGTTTTTTAAAAGATAAATCATTTATAAAGGCAGTACTAATTAATATAAAGCATTAACTGGAGAATTTACATGAATCCAAACTAGATATTTCTTACATACGAGTATGAACATAAGCATCGGATCATTAAACCTGCACAAATACTTTTTAAAAAATGTGTTACAAATAGTGTGTCACAGAGGGTAGATCCAAATAGTGTGTCCATTGAGCCACCCCAGACACAGTTGGACGAGGCAACTTCAGAAACTGTGTGAGGAGAGGATGGGACTGCCATGGACGGAAGCCGAACATTCAGCGCAAGACAGGGACGTAAGGAGGCGCCTTGTCGATGCAGTGGATCACCGACCCGAATAGGATAAGGGGAAGAAGATGGTGATGATGTAACAAATAAAAATGACGAAGTGTGCACAATGAACATTATAAATAAACGTTTACAATAATTTAGGAAAGTTTAAGGGGATTGCCTAGTACTTGGACTGGTAGTCCAAAATCAAAGAAAAACTTGTACATGAATAAAGGAAGTTATAAAAGTGTAATGCAGGAAAAAAGTGCAAAAGGAAGTTTTTATAAAAAATGTGAATTAAATTTTGCTCTCCGATTTTTTTTCTAATTTTTTTTTTAAACCAATCAGAAAAACTATCATATAAATGTCATCACCGGTCACTCAGCTGAGTAACCGAAACGTTCTAAGTTTCAATACCTTCTGATTTTTTATATTTTAAGTTGAAAAAAAAACATCAAAAATGTTACCGGAGACCAACATTTTTAATTAAATGAAGATTATATAAGCGAAACTCAATCTAGAAACAGAAAAATCAGAAAAAGATATTGGCACCTCTGGGACTCGAACCCAGGATAAAGATTTAAATAAAATGGATAAAGATTTATCCAGACACTATGTAGACAGCATTTAGTTTGGGTTTGAATCTTGCAATTATACATAAAGATAGCAGCCAATAAAATATGCTAAGAAAAATTAAGATCATAAAAATGGTTCTTAGTCGAAGCACAGTAAAAAATGGAGAGGTGCCAACATCTTTTTCTGATTTTTCTGTTTCCAGATTTTTGATTGAGTTTCGCTTATATTATCTTCATTTAAAATTTGAGGTTTTACTGATAAAGTTAAAATAAAAATTTAAAAAAAAAACAATATATTTGTAAAATTTCTTTTTCCAAAATTTTTTTTTCTCCATAAGACCAAGATTTGTCGGAATCTTCAGGTTTTGATTTTGATAAATTAACTTGAATGTTTCAGTTACCTAATAAAATATACAAAATTGTAGGTAGACACCTACACAAATAATATTAAAAAAAACATCTGCTTGAATCCAAGAGCCGAGAAAATTGGCAGCGAAGCACTTTACCCAAACGGCCACAGCAACATTACGATTTATTAAGTCGGGCATAACCAATATCGTATAAAAAACTAAGCGATTTTCTATGTAAGTATCCTTTTAATCGATGATCGCGGGGCGGGGAGATGTGAAGAGGAAGAGGAAGGTGGGAAGCGCAAGGTAAGGAAGGCAGTGGAATAGCGGCGCCTCCCGTCTAGTCGGGTGCTGATAAGGGGCGTCTGGCTCCTCGGGCCCTCGGGAAGCAGGTTGAGACACTCTGGTGGAGTGCACCTTGACTATTATTTCGTCTTTAATGGCCTTAAAACAAGTGGAACTTTATAGGGAATGTGTAATTACTTAAACAACCTTTCTATTGCGTTTCTTATAAATTTTAATCTTAAATTTGGAAGTGGGTAGTGCTCGTAGCTCCGTCGTAACTTGTAACCTCTGACACTTTATCATAAATGACGTCTTAAGTTATAACTGCGCTCTCAGCAGCAAAAACTGCATGCAGCAGAAGATCTTCTTGATAACCGCACTCGGTGAATGAGCTCTGGCGATAAAATTTGCAAATAATTATCTGATTTGATTTCGGCAGGTTTTTTTTGCATTAACTCCGCACAGGAGGCCCCGAGAAAAATAATTTCCCTCAGAGCCTATATCATCTTTGGAGATGCTGTATGTAGGGTCTTTTTGAGGAGAGGAAGGAGTGACTCTCCAAGTCTCTTGTGTCTCTTGCTTCACATTGTATTGTTTGCAATTTAAGTTATTTTTATATGTTGTGTTTTTTAATCTTTATTTAGATGCATGCAAATGTTAAATTTGTCTGATTAGATTTATGTTTTTTAATGTTGAAAAACTAAATCCTTTCACATATTTTTCCACAAATGATCATCTAGTCAGTCCACGTTATGCAAGTGTATTATACAAGTATAATAAATACGAAACAATACAAGAAAAATGTGTCAATCTACCATAGACCAAATGGGAAAATAATTCACCGACTCCAGATATTTTCATATCAGAGGGTTCGGCTTGATAGAACTCCTAACTGGACGGATAAATCCTACTGATTCCTCAATATAAATATTTCAAAAATCTTTCGTAATCCTACATGTATTTAAAATGACTGATTTTTGCATTTTTATATATAAATTCTTTGATAAATCTAATAAACCTAAATTTTGAATGAGAGAGCTAGGTATAATGTCAGTAACTGTTATATATATCAATAATTATTGTGAACATTTTCATTAATAATAATAATAATAACTAGCTTTGCCTGTTGCAGAGGCAACCAAGGGGTTAAACACTACACGATATGACGTGTGAACGCGGATGAAGCGAAGAGTGTGTGTAAAATAAAATAGGTGAAGAAAAAACGATGTTTGAATGTGGATAAAGCAAGGAGTGTGCGCCTACAAAGGGCACAGGCAGTTGACAGCCCAATTTCGTACATCCGCTCTCGGGCTGCTTCGGTCACCCGGTTCAAGGCGTTCAGTACGGGCCTTTTCTCGCAAAAGGAGGCCAAGTAGCTTCCTGCTCAAATTTTCACTGCGCCATTTGGGTTATGCAGGTCGATACGCGTAATTTGTTACCCGAAACGTATAGTTTACTGTTGAAAAGACTCTTACCACAGTGCCACTTTGGTCACCGATACTTTTAAAACGGCCCAGGAGCTTACCGCTCAATTCAGTACTGAACCAATCCTCTCGGGTACTGTAAGGTGTAATTAAAAAAAAAAAAAATTTTGGATTTTGAAAAAAAAATTGGATTTTGGAAATTTTTTAATTTTGGAAAAAAAAAATTGGATTTAGGAAATTTTTGAATTTTGGAAAAAAAAATTGGATTTTGGAAATTTTTTAATTGTGGAAAAAAAAAATTTGGATTTGGAAATTTTTGAATTTTAAAAAAAAAAATTTAATTTTGGAAAAAAAAATGGATTTTGGATATAAAAAAAAAAATTTTGCCCTTGCACTAATTTAAAAAAATCGGCGCTATAAAAATGTATTATTCAGAATATTTTAGAAACTTTAACTAAGCACAACTGGGGATGCCGTAGTCTCACTGACTCCAGACGGCAGTAGGTGGGACTCTTGTGCGATATTCACATTGAAATTTAATTTAAAATGTATGAACCCCTACAGTATTCAAAAGGTACCTACACCATTTGGCAAAAAAAATTTGACCATTGTCGCAGGTGGAGTAATCGTCATTTCCGTTTCATCCGAAATCCAAATCACAGCAGTGCTATAGAAGTATCACTTCAAAACTCCCGTCTTCGGATGTTTCTTTTTATTTAAATTAATCATTTTTGTCAATGAAAGAATTGCCTCCCTGGTCTAGTAAATAAATGTATCGTCTGTAATATTTTACTCCTGCGTATTATGTGCTCCTGGTAGATTTTCAATATTGTTCGTCACCCTTTTTGTCATTTTTCACAAAAACGGCGCCATTAAAATGTATTTTTCAAAATTATTTCTTAAATAATAATTTTAATGCAAAATCGTTCATATAAAAAATAAATCAGGGCAGGTGCACATGAGTACCTACATATTTTTTGAATAAATATTACGAATCCTAATTTTTTAATTTTGAAATTTGGTTTTGAAATGATAGGTACCTATCGACTTTGGCAAAAAAATACGACCATCTTTGTTTGTTTCTGTTTATTTGATATCATGTTTTTTTTTATTTTTAAAAGAAAAAAGTCCCTAGGTATTTAAGTACCTACCTTGTCTAGGAAATAAGCATATTTTATTCAATATTTTACTCTTGCAAAATATGTATTCCTGATGGAAACTCAATATTGTACAGCGCCCTCATTGTCATTTTTAGTTCGAATTTTTACTCACACAATCATAAAAGAAAAGTGTTTAGCATTGTATTTGGACCCATCTTACTTCAAAAACGTTCCGATTTATTTAGTACTAATTTCCTTCATAACTACAAAAGTCTACATACCTGAAATAATGCATTTTGGCAAAAATTGCGACCATCCCGAGTGATTTCTTTTATTTCAAATCATTAATTTTTTATTTGATATCTGAAGGAAAGAACCGATGCGTAAGCCGGTACCTACCCGGTTCTTACGCAGACAAACAATATTGATGTAGGTACCTAAGCATTTCCTTAAAAAAATCCGTTCATCTTACGAACAAATTTGTAATAATTCAACGGAAAAGTACCTACCCTGTAATTAAACGTGTTCTTTTTATATGGCCAGCAATATATTCTCTTCTGTGGGATTTTCAAAGCACGTTATTTTTCTCAAACGTCATATTTTCCGTAGCGTATAGTGAAATATTTTTAATGGTTTGCGTATGTTACGACCGTTGAAAATGTTTTTTTAATCTCTCGACCTCGATAATATTCAAAAACATTACAGCCAGAATCGGTTTTCGAGCCGCAGAGGCGTTTTCAAATTGTCGACTCCAAAACAGGCTTGAAGCCGTTATTTTATACGGCTAAATCATAATTTTCTCCTAACTGACGTGTCTTGAAACTCAAGATTGTTTTTTATTATCAATTATTAGTCAATTTAATCGAATTTAAGTACCTACTCGACGACTTATTCTACTGGCCGCCAAATTTTTCACTTTCGACGGTAGTGAAATCTTAGCAAATGTCAAAAATAATGCAAGGTATTTTGGAATATTGCAGAACATTTTGGATGAAATGCGTTACATGTCGCAGTTTTAAAAGTTTGATAAAACCCTCTACTTCCAATCTGTGGTAAAACATCTCCACCAGAATGCGTTTTTTCGACGATATCTCGAACCGCGTGTCGTACCTTTAAAGTGTCATTTTTTAGCAGAATTGCCTTTAAAATAATATGAGTAAATTTCCAGCAAATTCGTTTTGTATGAGAATAGTGCTTAATTTTTCTCCGACTTTTTCGAAATGCGAACCTGTCGGCGGGAAATATAACCGGGCCGATTTCTTCGTCGATGAGAGATTCAGTCGGAGGTTCCAGTTATCGCCGCTGATTTTGCATCAGTTTTTACCGTTAATTTTTCGCGTTTCGGTTTCGTGAGTTTTTTTTAGCTTCCTGTCTAGCGATTGTGGTCTCTGCGGTCGGTCAAACTCGAAGAGCGGAGAGGTCATTTTGGCGTGGGAGGCCCTGGACTGAATCGCATTTCAAGCGAAATCGATCCTTAGGGTGGGCGAACTTAAGGGGCGGCAAGGTCGTTTTTTGACTGTATGACCCATGTGAGTTTTTCGAAAAACTGTGTATTATCAAGCGAAAGCGATCCTTAGGGTGGGCGAACTTAAGGGGCGGCAAGGTCGTTTTTTGACTGTATGACCCATGTGAGTTTTTCGAAAAACTGTGTATTAATATATAAATAATTGGACAATTTGTAGAGCGCCGTTTATGTGAAAAATCACCTCAAGGGCGCTTTACAATTTTTTTTTTGTTTTTTTTTTTTTTAATATTCATAGAATCTATCTAATTTTATTATTTACAAATAGATACAGAAACATACTTACCTGGCAGGTCACTTCCGATAAACACACTTTTTTAGAAAGTTTATGCTTGGGGATGATACGATTTTGCACGTGGAGGACATTATATTGAAAACACTGGACATTGCATGAATTTACCTTTGATACCCTCATCACTGTTGCTTTTACATGTATAAGAAGATTAATGCCGACAGTCCGATTCGAGCCGCGGTCAACAGTGGTTGTGTGTACCTTACCTATTGCTTAGTGCCGTTCGCCCGTTCCCGTGCCTCATACAGATAAGAGATTATTGTTACATTTTATTTAATTCTGTTTATCGTATACTTATTTGTTTGCATTCCTACTTACGGCTAATCCGTTTTTGTTTGTACAGTCAATGAAATAGACTGCGTATTATTTTTTCAGTTTAATTTTTAAAAGTTAAGTTTTTTTTTATATAATGGAGGAAGACGAAGATAGACCTCCCGACCCAGGATCGATATTAGATTTTTCTGATTCGGAATCTAATACTAGCCAGGCTTCTATTACGCTTCCATCTCGTAAACGACGACCATCGCATAGCCTTCACATCCCATCGAAAGTTAAATCTATACCGCCGATTCAACAAACCTCGACCTCTAACGACCTTAACCCCAATAGTAACACCAGACAAGTACAGCTAGCGATAATACAAAAAGTACTGACTTACTTTATCCTGCTTCCGCTTCCGGTCCTTTTATCGTAATTGTTCAGAGAACTGAACAAGGAAAACTTATTCATCCTTTAGATTTTGGAAAATTCTTATTTGACTCAAAAAATAATAACCTTGGTATTGTTAATGGTTCAATTAAACCGGAAGGGCGATATAAATTATCTATCGAGTTTAATACTGCCGCTTCCGCAAATGGATTTGTAAAAAAAATTGACTCGCTCTCAAAACATAAATATAAATCGTTCATCCCGTCATTTAACCTTACGAGAATGGGTCTTGTTCGAGGAATTCCCACGGATATCCCAGAGGCTGAAATTGTTGATGCTTTGAATAATTCCCAAGGAACCCCGAAAGTAATAAAAGCACGTCGACTGAACTACAAGGATTCTACTGATGGAAACAAGATCTGGAAACCTTCCCAATCTGTTGTTGTTACATTTGAGGGACAATCCCTTCCGTCTCGTGTGTTTATTTATTATACCTCGCTTCCCGTCGAAGTTTATAAATTTCCAACTGTTCAATGCTTCAATTGCTGCCGGTTTGGACATACAAAATCCGTATGCCGCTCCCCTCCACGTTGTTACTTTTGCGGAGAAAATCACCCATTTGATCAATGTCCAAAATCTTCCAATAATCCCATTTGCATTAACTGTTCGGGTGCACATACCGCGGTCAGTCTAGCCTGTCCGGAATTGACAAGACAGAGGAACATAAAACATAAAATGGCTACCGACAACATTTCGTACTTCCAGGCCTCAAAGTTATTCTCTCCTGCGAAAAAATCTTTCGCAGAGATGACATCGTCCTCAGCTCCTTTCCAATCAACCACCTTTTTAAATTCAACGTCATCTTCTCACAGAGAAACCATTCTCAAGCCAGTCAAACCCAACCCAAAATATACTCCTTACCTTGATAAAAAACAATTGAATAATATTTTGACCAGCCCGAATGGGAATGCCAAATCTCGGACCCCCAATGGGTGTGCCATTAATAGTAATACATCCCCTCCTGCTCTCCCCGAAATATTGAATAATAATTCTTTAATACAAACTTTAATTACCCTTTTAATTTCTATCCTTACAAACAACAATACTGTACCGTCCAACGCTGCCGATTACATTAAATCTTTATTATCTTGCCTCCCAAATGACTTCGAAACTGAACAAAATTCTTCAGTGGAACAGTAGAAGCCTCTTCGCTAACAAATCTGACCTAATTCAATTACTCGACGAACACGACGTTTCAGTGGCCGCCATTTCTGAAACGTGGTTAAAACCCTCCTTTCACTTAAGAATTCCGGGTTATTATTGTCTCAGACACGACAGACCGGATGGTAAAGGTGGCACGGCTCTGATAATCCATAATTCTATCCCGTTTAAACAAATTAATATACATACTCCCTCCGATGATATCCAGATAATAGCAGCTGTCTTATCTGATATCACAATATTATCAATATATATTCCTCCCTCTACCACTTTTATTGAAAATGAATGGGCACCAATCTTAACCCAGATTTGTTCCCCTTTTATGATCCTAGGAGATTTTAATGCACATTCCCCTTCTTGGGGTAGCAAAATAACAAATCGTTCTGGCCGCAATCTTTTAGATTTTATTGATACCCATAACCTATGTTTTTTAAATGACGGATCTCCAACCAGATTCACCCCCCCTCATCAACGGAAAAGTGCTGTTGATTTATCTCTTTGTTCATATTCGTTAGCATCTAAATGCTCTTGGGACATCCTAAACGATCCCCTCTCTAGTGATCATTTTCCAATTATAATCCGATTCCAACATCAATCTAACACTTATCCTCCACCAGTTAAAAATAATCTCAAATTTAGAATAAATGATGCGAATTGGAGCACTTTCTCTTCTGAACTAGATAACCTTATTAATTTTAAAAAAAAATCGTCCCCGGGAGACATCAGATTGCAATGTGAGACGTTTCCCTCTATGGTTATAAATGCAGCAGAAAAATCCATCCCGAAACGCAATGCGAACATTAAAATAAAACACTCTAATCCGTGGTGGGACGAGGAATGCACTCGCTCCGTCAACTCTCGTAAAAAAGCAATTTCCTCTTTTCGTAAGTGTATGACACTAGAAAATTTTTTATCAGTTAAAAAAGCCCAGGCAGAAACCAAACGAATTTTGAAAAATAAAAAACGCGCTGGATGGCGGAAGTTCTGTGAGAACCTGTCTCCGGAAACTCCCCAATCTTCAGTTTGGTCTAGCTTAAAAAAATTCGGATCATCGTATTCTCCGCCGAGTACCAAGCATATATCAGAAGAAATTCTTATAGGATTTGCGGATAAAATAGCCCCCCCATCAGTGGCCGGATGTGAAGAAATGCCTTCTATTAAGCCATATCCATCTCACTCTAACTGGCTAGATGCTCCTTTCTCCATTGATGAGATGAAACTAGTAATAAGAACCCTTTCTGACTCTGCTCCGGGTCCCGATGGAATACTTAATAGTTTCATTAAATCATTTTCTGATATGGCGGTTGAATATTTCTTATCTCTTATTAATAATATGTTTGAAACAGGACTAATTCCGGATGATTGGAAAACTCAAAAAATCATTCCCATTTTAAAACCTGGAAAAAATCCATCTGAAATTTCGTCTTATCGGCCTATTGCTCTTTCATCATGTTTGATGAAAGTAGCGGAGCGTTTGATGAAGAACAGATTAGAGTGGTTTGTTGAAAGTCAAGATATTATCTCACCAAATCAGTATGGTTTTCGGAAAAAGAAATCTACAATGGATAATTTAAGTTTGTTCACAACTGATATCCGAGTTTCCCAATCCCTAAATTCTTATACATTGGCCACATTCCTTGACCTTTCATCAGCTTACGATGATGTTTTACTGAATGTTTTGAAAGAAAAGCTAATTAAAAAACAAATCCCCCCGAAATTAGTCCAATTTATTATTAATTTACTCTCAGATAGGTCCATTATTATTGAGTCTTCCTCTAAATGCTTAAGGCGCAAACTATGGAGAGGTTTGCCCCAGGGTTCTGTTATTAGTCCTCTGTTGTTTAATATTTATATAAGCGACCTAGACTCAGTAATTCCTTTTTCTATCAAGCGTCTTTACTTTGCGGATGATATCCTTATATATTTGTTACATAAAAATATTATTCTTGCAGCTAAGGAAATGAATTTGGCTTTACAATATATTAAAAGCTGGTTGTCAATAAATGGGATGAATCTGGCGGCATCTAAAACAAGGGTCGTGGCTTTCACGCGCAAAAGAAAAATTCCCCAATTCTCAATTTCTTTTGATAATGTGCCTCTACAAACCGCTACTCAAATCAAATTCCTTGGTCTTCTTTTGAACCATAAACTTTCCTGGCTTCCACACATTCAGATAATTTCTACAAAGTGTGAAAAGGGACTTAATATGATGCGAGCAGTTTCCAGAGTATGGTGGGGATCTCACCCTACCACTCTTAAATTAATGTATAATTCCCTAGTTCGGAGCCACTTGGATTATGGCTCATTCCTTTTTGACCCACTCCCTAAATATCTAGATAAGAAAATGGAAAGAATTCAATCAAAAGCCCTCAGAATGATTATTGGAGCTATGAAGTCTTCTCCAATTAATGCTCTTCAGGTGGAATGTGTGGAGCCTCCATTATATTTCAGAAGGCAATTCCTTGCCAATAAATATATTTTCAAGGCTTTATCGTTATCACATCATCCTATTAAACAAAGTCTTAATAGGTTAAGTGTTAATTTGAATTCTAACAAAAGATTGAGAGAAAAACAATGTTTTCCTCTCTTAATTAAAAGTTTTCATCTCTATAATTCTCTATCATCTTCCCTCCAATATCTTCAAGAAGTTCCCAATCTTCCTATATACAATATTCCATTTAAGGCAATCACTTTTATGCCAAACACAATAACATCAGTCTTTCGGAAGAATATTTTATCTTCCCCAAATAAATTTCAAAATGTGGATGATTGTTTTAAAAGCATAGTGGCTTCGAAATTCCCTGGATTTTCCATCCTTTTCACGGATGGTTCCAAATTTGAAAATAAAAGATGTGGAGCATCTATATATAGTCCAGAATTCAACATCAATCTCACTTATAAATTACCGAAAGAAGCTTCCATATTTACAGCCGAATGCTTTGCAATTGAACAAGCGCTTAATCAAATCCAGATTCTCAACATTCATCGAGCCTTATTATGTACTGATTCGCTAAGTGCTCTAACTAAAATTAGGTCAAATATTTTACGTTATCCGGAAGACAATATTATATGTAAAATAAAAAATCTTCTCAATTCTCTTAGTGAATCTGGATTTGAGACGATATTGACCTGGGTCCCTGCCCATTTGGGTATCGAGGGTAATGAGATGGCCGATTTTCTCGCCAAATCTGGTTCAGATTCCGGAACTATCCCACTAAATTTTAGAATTCCTATATCCGATGTCTTTCCGATTCTTAAATCCAATATGACTCGTGCCTGGGAAGAAAATTGGGCAGTCTCCAAAATAAGAACTGGATCTTTCTATGCGGGAATTCAAAACCATATCCCTGCTAAGCCATGGTTTCACGGTAAAAAACTTTCAAAACGATTCATTTCATGTATCTCGAGAATGAGAATTGGCCACTGTTCAATTGCATCTCACTTGTCTAGAATTAGAGTTTTAGATGATCCGTTCTGCCAGTGCGGTGTGGAAGAGGAAACCCTCGACCACGTTTTCTTTAACTGTAAAAACCATTCATCTTTCAAGAACATATACCGCCGGCTTATTAAAATCACACACCAGTCCCCCCTTAACATTTCATACCTTTTATCTCTTAACAATTCTCGTGTTCATACAGCTTTATGTAAGTTTATTAACCTGAATGAATTCAATATTTAATTTGTTTTAGTGATCTAAATGAGTCCAATATTTAATTTGTTTTATTATTTTCCCATTAGATTAACCGAAATTTCTTATCCATTTTAAATATTACCGGCACAAAGCACTCTCTCCAGGGTGAATTGCCTTAAACCAAAAAAAAAAAAAAAAGATTAATGCCAAAATTGAATTAGTATTTATTTTGAAAGACTAGTGAATTAAGAGCTCTCTGGGACTGGACATTGTACATAATATTAGTTTGTAGATAATACAGTATGTTATTTAGCTTATAAATCATTGTTTTATTTATTATATTTATTTTTTAATTTTAATAATTTAATTTATTTTTTTAATTTTATTTGGTAACATAATTTTAACTCGTAAAAATATTGCAATTCAAAATTATCCTCTTTTTGGTCGAAGTCATCTCCCTATTTTGTGTACCCTATAATATATTATTTTATTTTGGGCTTCGTTACATAAGAATAAAACTGACTGATGACTGAATCACCCTCTCTTAAGGAAAAAAATAATCATTAAATTAAACGTTTTAAAAAAATAGATCTATTAATTTAAAAGCTCGTTATAATTAAGCCGAAAAATTACAATATATTATTAGAATTTATAGGTAAAATTAAACTGATAAGATACCGCCCTATTAATGCTGAAGGCTTCCACATTCCTTCCAATTAAACCCGCCCCTATCAGTTCCGCAATATTAATAAGGGAGGATATTAACGTATCATTCTAATGCCTTCGCCACCCTTCAGAGCGGCGGCGACTGAAAACATCCCCGTTCCTTATGACGTCACTGAGCATCTGTCAAAATTGAGGCAGACGGCGGCACTTAATGTGTGAAAAGATTAGCCAAGTATTAACAAGGGATGGTGACAGGGGACGCAATCAATGAGGCAACTTTAAATTTTACCACCCCACCGAAAAACACACAAAAAACAGAGTTTCATACCTATAATTTTGTTTAAAAAAAACGAAGAAAGGTAAATTTTATTGAAGTCCAAACAAGTTCTCATTTTACATCGCTTTCTGGGGTTCCATGCCAACTGAGAATAAAGTCAACTCAACACCCCCTTGAAAAGTCATTAAAAGCTATGAAAAAAATAATTTTAAATTAGACAATAACCCTAACCTAACATAACCTGTTTAACCAATTTTTTGTCACTCTAAATGTCTTATCTGAGAAGGTTCTGAGTTGGTTTCATTCCGAGTTGTCCGGTCACCGCTTTCTGGTACCCCCTCCTATCGGAGGTTGGTAATTATAAAGTTAATCTTAAGCATCTTCACTCTGCAGACCCAGAACAATGATGAAGAACTTTTTTAATATTGTTTTTTTTTTACTATTGACCTTTCAAAAGCGCTACTGTCTGTACAGTGTAAAAACAGGGGAACTATGTCGCCACTCGGTTGGGTAGCGTTGTGAGGCGGGTTAAGGTAGGATTTATTAATGCGAGTCTTGAAGTGGCCCCAATAATATGAATGAGTTATACAGATGCCGATGGCTCGCTCCACACTCCACATACGAGCTGACTTGTAAGCGTTGGGACTCTTGTGTGGTGTTCACATTTAAACAAAAAACTGAAAATATAATTTATATTTGTGTTGTCCAAATCCAGACTGCTGTCCAGAAACACCAAGATATTAGTGTACAAAACACTTATTAGACCAGTGCTCACGTACTTGCCGGACTTAATAATAACAATATTAAATTTGATTATAAAAAATAAAATAAAGGTGAGATTCCTGCGGCCTGAAGTCAGGTGCATAGCGTCTGTGAGAGATGTCAATACTGATAACACAAAGAGGGAAGGTATTAATGGCTTGACGCCAAAATAAGGTATAAAACTGCTATATGTTTACCCCTGTGAGAAGTAGCAGGGATTCATTTTTATCCGAAACAAGTGGAAAACTTGCCAGAAACATTGAAACCTCTGAACATTTTCAATTTTGGAGGTGAGTATGGGTACCGCCGCCCCGAAAACGCCCGGATTTATTGGATAACCAACACCCCTGCCATAAGTCACAGAGGTTCGCTAAATTTGATAACTTACCGGGGAGGTTTTTAAGTTCGGGTAGGTAGGTGAGTAGAGGAAGTGTCGCTGAATTAGGTACTAATTGAACAACTCATTATTAATAAACACCGGGTTTCATCGTAATTAGGTCATTAGTCTTTGAGCTATCGTCGACCAAACAAGTCAATCGGGAAGAAATTGTGAAATATGGAGAAAATCGAGTTCCACGCTGTTATAAAGTTCCTTACCAAGGATTTTTATTTCCACACCTTACCCCCCACTTCGCGAACTTAAAAACCCACCCTCGTAACAGAGGTGCCCGGGTTCATGGGGTGAGATTTGTCTGGGTTTTGGCATCGGACGCGTTTGCCCACCTATCGGGTGAAACTGGTTGAGGGAGAACTTTTAATTTCTCCAGCCGGAATCTCTCGACCCTTCGCCTCGCATCTCAGTGGTAGAAATGGACCAATACGTCCATCACCCCTGGGGGCACCCCAGACCCCCAGATTCCTACCATTCTCTCACACATTTTTCCTTCTCAGAACTTCCTTTCCTTCCTTTCCCTAGAAATACACTACACTTAGCATCCCCAAAGATGACATGGCCCCAAAGGAAATTGTTTTCCTCAGAGCCTTCTGTGTGTGGAGTTATTGTTAAAAACAAAACAAAAAAGCCTAATAAAGGTGGTTATATAGTGGAAATGTAACCCTTCATTTTGTACCAATCAGATAAGTACCTAGGTGGTTACTAATGAACGTCGGTAACTGATCGCTATTCATCCTTATGACCAATTATTAGTAACCAAACTACCTACCATCTATTATCGACTATCTGAAGAGCGGTGGAGAGAGAGTAGAAGACAGGAGACCAGGGAGCAGGGAGTGATGGGGGGTGTGGGGGGTGGAGAGTGTGTGCAGTGTGTGGTGTGAGTGAGGCGGCTGCTTTGTGAAAGCGCGGATCTTGGTTCTTACCCCGCTTAATGCGGCGGGCGCCGGGATGATGTATTGAGACGGGAACAGTGGCGGATTTAGTCAATTTTTTTTGTCAAATATTTTTAGAAATATTTCTTACTAGCTGGTACCCGGCATGCGCTGCTATGCCATTTAATAAAGAAATTGTTTCTCCCTGCGTGTCTTCGTCCCGATCCCCTCCCACGTCCTCTTCCCCTCTCGCGTTCCCACTTCGCCTCCTCCACGTTCCCTCTTCCCACTCCACTCCCCCTCTTCTCCCATCCTGCAAACCCCCCTCCCGAATTTCCCTCCTCTTTCCCCCTCTCTATTTGCAATTTTCACCTATTGCAATTTTTTTATACAAATTTCATAATGCCATAACTCACCAGTATTAAAAAAAGTATTGTCCAATTTAATGCAGACGTTCGGAAGTTATGCGCGTACAAACATTTCGAAGATTCATTTAAAAGATAGATATTAACTTCAACTATTCACCCTTAATGGGTGAAAGCCAAAAAAATAATTTTAAAAAAACTATGTAAACATCGTTTCCACGGCAACGATTCGTTTTGCTTTTCTTCTGACGTTAGCAATTCTAACTCGCTTTTGTTAGGGACAAAAAACGTGTAAAAAATATATTTTATTAATATTTTTTATTTCACAACGCTAGAGCTTTCCATTATATACAGCATATAGTCCTCGCATATAATTTAGGTTTCTATTATTGAAAGAATTTTTAAAATCATTTTATTGTTTTATGCGTGAAAGCGTAACAAACAAACTCGAGCAGTTTCGCATTTATAATATTAGTATGGATGACGGTTGTTTCACAGAATTTCTAACGTTACATTATCATGCATGTATCCGATATTGCCATAATGTCCCGAGACGCGAGCAAACCCGAGTTACCTCTATCCACACCGGATTCTAAATATGTCGATCAGAAGGGAGTTGCATCAAATGAGTAAAATATAGTCATTTGACGAATTCGAAGGTTCCTGCTTCAAGAAGCTCTGCGGCGAATGGTTGCTGACCGCACACTGCACAGTCAACCGCACAATTACATAATTGACAGAATTTACAATGAAAGGAATACCTGTATTTGTGATTATATTACATATTTTTTGAATTTTAATATTATTTGAAATTTGAAATATAGATTTTTTATTTAATTTAATTTTAATTATTTATTACGTGTGTTTAAATTATACTACTAGAGGCACTGCTGAAAACCAACTGCATCCGGGTAAAATCTCGAAGTACAGCTAAGCAGTGACCCATTTTTCAATAAAATCAATGTTATAAAAAATAAAAAAGTAATTCTGTAAAAATCTATTGATAAATATTTGTTTTTGTTATTATTGTAAATCAGTCATTTAGCGCCATTTTGTTTTTTTTTGACATTTGAAAAATCCCCGTTAAGAGGAATATAAATGCTAGAAATATTTCGATTCTAGGCAAGTAAACGAAAAAAATGTTTTATTTTTATTTTATGCAAAATTTTATACGAACGAAAAAAAGTTAGAACATAGAAAACCTCAAAAACAGTCTTAGCCAAAAAGGGGTATTTAAAAAAAAAGTTTTTTATATAAGTTATAGTTAAGTCATGAAAAACATTTTTTTTAGTGGTTTACGCTTATATTTTTTTGTTATGTAAATAATAATTTTATTGTAATTCCTATAAATAGAAAAGCTATTAAAAACTTCAATTTATCCGTAGCATATTTTTTGATGTTCATAATGTAAACCGATTCGTCGTAAAGATGAATCTAAATAGTATCTAAAAAGGTTTTCACGTATAACTTCATCTTAAATGGCCGAGGACGGGTTGTTTCGTATTACATAGAGTTTGAGCAATTCATCAAATTTTGAAGTTCATTTTCAAGTTCTATTCAAGTTCTGTTACTGTTTCACTTCTGTGAAGCAACTGGCCCATAATGACATAAGCGTAGAAATTGAATAAAACTTTCACAGAACTTGAAATCAAACTTTTAATTTTATGAATTGTTCAAATTCTGCGAAAAACTGGCCAAAAGACCGTTTTAGCTTCTGAACAAATATGTGATCAACAGAATATGTCAACTATCAAGTTGTTAAGCTTGTTAGATTAATACAATTTGATAGAAAGCAGAAATGCACCTAGAATCTGCGCTTACGGGGACATTTTTAATGTCAAAACAACAAAATGGTGCTAAACGGCCATTTGACAACAATGTTACAATTGAATTTCTGTGAAACAACCGGCTCTGGTATTTGTGGCTTAGTGTCTCTGTGTTTGAGAGGTACCTTAGGATATTGACTACAAATCTGGATATCATGGGTTCAGATCCCGGCCTACATAAGTAAATTTTATTTCATTAAGTTATTTTTTTTCATAATTAACTCATTAAAAATAACGTATAGCACATTTGCGGCTCGTTCGAGAGTGAAAGTTTCTTTAAGGGTGTAAAGCCATCACCGTAGGCCTCGTATCCCCGCTCAAAAACAAGAAGATGGAGAGATATGTAATTACGAGTGTTGGAGAGAGCGCGCTAATATTAAAAACGATCAAATTGAAGCGAAAATTGTAAAAATGTTTAATTGATCACGACTCGCTTAAAAGAGAGGAACAATCTCGTGGAGGACATCTAAAATAGCACTTAAAGAAACACTGTGAATTTTTTCATACATATAACTTCTAAAATAAGTGAAATGAACGTGTTTATAATAATTTTCGGAGCATACTTTGCGATTTTTTCTATTGGAATTTCTTATAATGTTCGTTTCGGCGTGGGGAACGTCTAGATATTGTCTTAAAAAATAACATATATTTTTTTAAGAGCTTAAAAACTTCAAATGTTTAAGGCGGCTTAAAATTTGAAACGACCAGATCTGAATAGCCAGATACTTTCCCACATTCCTCTTTCCCGTCTCCTTCTCCTCCCCGCTGCCTTCAGCCTCACAACATACCCTAATTTTTGGATGCCACTTTCTTACTTGCTATTGGGAGCATTTTGGACATATATACGGTACCTACTCACATAAAAAAATTAATACCTCTAAATTCGTAGGTGTGCAACACCCCTGCATAGTATTTCACCCCTTTGCTGAGGATCGCATCTCTGCCAATATTATTAACAACTGCTTTATATATTTTTCTTATATGCAAGATCTCTTTTCAATCTACATTAAAATAGGTAGGTTCTATCCTAATTATTAAATTTAATTTATCTAAACAAGTTAATTGCCGGGAGGGGGGAGGGGGGGAGGTTAGAAGGGCCCCTCCTCTCACAGACACAGATACAAAAATGTCTGGAATCTTAGCGCCGCTCTTGATACAATGATAAACATGCGTTAGGTTGTAAGATTACCTCTATACTTGCCAAATAAACTTTCGATTCAGTGGGAATAAAATTTCACCCGAGTTTGATGTTTTTTGCAACATAAGGTTTCCACGATTTTTTACTCTATCGATTCACAATCACAACGGACTCTTATCAGAATTAAAGAAAATTATATCATTATTTTTATAACTTTTTCCTTTTATTTACTATTTTTCAGCGAACATGTGCACATTTGAAAACGCAATTTATTTTACAATTATATTGCTTTCTAAGATTAACAAAGTACGGCTGGAGAAGTCAAAAGGACTTCCTCAACTATTCTTTCCCGATCCGGCTTGTCATGCAGCTGGTGGGCAGACACATCAGCCGCCAAGACCCGGACAAACCTCATCCCATGGAAATGGGCACCCCTGCTAAGTCACCAAACGAAACAAACCACTTGGGGTGACCTATGTGTTGGTTGTCCAATAAATGGTTCCTGGGGCGGCGGAACCCATACCCATCTCCCTACTTACACTCCTTTCTTCATTTATATGCTCTACATACCCAAACTACATGAGCGTCACTTTCTTAATCTTGCTTATTAAGCCTGCATCAGCCATTTTGCCAATTTCTACATTATTTCTATCACGATCATACGTGGTTGTACAATTCCAATAATTAAAATAACAAGTTCTTTTTTCCTGGCACAAAGCAATCTAGCGCACCTTCCAATGCCTCTAAGCCGCGATAAGGTTTTTTTAAGTTCGATTCCAGCTTTCCGACGAGTGTTAGTCCTTTTTCCAATAAAAGCCTTACAATAAAATACTTGTCCACTCCGAAACAACTCCCCCAGACCCATTGGGATGGAATTCCACACAAATGATCAATATAAATTCTTACCTAATCGATAATCGATAAACATACCTCAAATAATAAGGAATTCGGGTGGAATGTGCACTTCTCTCTCGTGTACAGATTTACTTTATTTCTTCGCCGGTATATATGTTCGGAAGGGCTCAAAGATATTTATTTACAGTTGATCACAATGTTTGTGTTCAAAAATATTTATTTACAGTTGATCACAATGTTTGTGTTCAAAGATATTTATTTACAGTTGATCACAATGTTTGTGTTCAAAGATATTTGTTTACAGTTGATCACAATGTTTGTGTTCAAAGATATTTATTTACAGTTGATCACAATGTTTGTGTTCAAAGATATTTATTTACAGTTGATCATAATGTTTGTGTTCAAAGATATTTATTTACAGTTGATCACAATGTTTGTGTTCAAAGATATTTGAACAAATTGTGATCAACAGAAGAGGACAACTATCATATTGTTGAGCTTGTCAGCGTATATATAGTTCATGCAGTAGATGCGCGAAATTCTCGCTCCCCGGGCAAGCTTACGAACACAACTACATAACTATATGTAATATTTAACCCCTCAGGTCTCGGCCATATTTTGTCAGAGGAGCCGCAATAAAATTCAAATAAACTGAATATTTCTGAACGTTTTTGAAATCTAAAAACTGATTTTGAAAGGCGATATAATTAGCTTTCAAATTTTATAATTCAAAATAAACATATAATTTTAGAAATATAAAAATTTGCCATGCAAACGTAAAAAAGATTTACAATTACCGATTCCAAAAAAAAATTAAAAGACATACATTTTATTAAACAAATGTATTATAAACTTCACCTCACTTTTTTGTCGTTACATGTGAAAATAATTAATTAAAAATTCCCAAAGTTTCAAAATTCTTTTTTAAATTGCTATCCGAAACTTTGCTTTCATAAAGTCTCATCTTCTGTGGTTAATTTTTAGATTTGAACACAAAGCGTGGTATTTTCTCTTTCTTCACTGTCTAGATTATATAGTAGTATGGGCGGCAAAGATTTTTATGAGACCTATATGAATTGTTCCGAAAAGCGAACAAATTAGCCAGATTGGTTAAAAAAGCAACTACGAGAATATCTTCCCCGGTTCGCGGGACGGGGGAAGGGGGGGGAGTGGAGTGGGAGAGGGAAGGTGGAGGAGGTGGGGTGGGAATGAGAGAGGGGAAGGGGAACGAGACGAATGGGAAAGGACACGCAGGGAGAAACAATTTCTTTATTAAATGGCATAGCAACGCATTCCGGGAACCAGCTAGTGAATAAATACTTGGATGATTTATACAGCGCCGTTTTGTGATAAATGGTTAATGGTTAATAATGTTTACCCTATGATGTGAAATTGTTAATGGTTATAATGTTTACCCTATGATGTGAAATTGTTAATGGTTAATAATGTTTACCCTATGATGTGAAATTGTTAATGGTTATAATGTTTACCCTATGATGTCAAATTGTTAATGGTTAATAATGTTTACCCTATGATGTGAAATTGTTAATGGTTATAATGTTTACCCTATGATGTGAAATTGTTAATGGTTAATAATGTTTACCCTATGATGTGAAATTGTTAATGGTTAATAATGTTTACCCTATGATGTGAAATTGTTAATGGTTATAATGTTTACCCTATGATGTGAAATTGTTAATGGTTAATAATGTTTACCCTATGATGTGAAATTGTTAATGGTTAATAATGTTTGCCCTATGATGTGAAATTGTTAATGGTTATAATGTTTACCCTATGATGTGAAATTGTTAATGGTTAATAATGTTTACCCTTTGATGTGAAATTGTTAATGGTTAATAATGTTTACCCTATGATGTGAAATTGTAAATGGTTATAATGTTTACCCTATGATGTGAAATTGTTAATGGTTATAATGTTTACCCTATGATGTGAAATTGTTAATGGTTAATAATGTTTACCCTATGATGTGAAATTGTTAATGGTTAATAATGTTTACCCTATGATGTGAAATTGTTAATGGTTATAATGTTTACCCTATGATGTGAAATTGTTAATGGTTAATAATGTTTACCCTATGATGTGAAATTGTTAATGGTTAATAATGTTTACCCTATGTTGTGAAATTGTATTATTTTTATATAGGTTCACATACTTAAATCTGTGTTTTTTATTCCTTTTTTTGAATATTCTTTTTTTTTCTTCTACTACTTTATGTTTTCTTTATTGTTTTAATCTATGTTTTTTTATGTATATATTCCATGAATTCTTGCGGAAACTTCGCTGGTTTATGCAACCTTGTAATATGTAATTGTCTTAATATAATATGTAAAACTGTTTGTTTCCCCAATAAACTAAAATAAAAAAATAAAATAAATAGATCGTTACATTATTAGCTATTATACTGTATTTAATATAAACTTCTTATAATAGTCTTAAATCTAAGATATAATTTATTTGGCATGATTGTAAGTAGAACTAGGTATGTAATTTTCTTTTGCGAGTTGCAAAACAGATAAGTACGTAATAATTCGATTAAATTTGAACACTTTATATTATAGGTAGGTATAGTTTGTATTTACAAAAATATTTTAATCGACAAATAAATTACAGGTAATTTTCTTAATTATAACATTCTTTATATTTCCATTTAGGTAAAAAAAGGCTTCTTATTGTAATAGTTAAGTAGGTAACAAAATTTGCCCAGTCATTGTTAGAGGTCGATTGACGTACCTACTATTTCATATATGGGTTAGATTTGATTGATACGTATTGATGCAATTGGTAAGAAAAACCTTTTTGCTTTATATTATGGGTAATCTAGATTCAGAGAGGTATACAAATGATCGGCCTTACAAAATAAGTATTTTTAGATCCAAAAAAATTACATTTTCACTAATTTTAACTAAAATGGTTCATTACGTTAGTGTTGTACAAAGTAATTATTTTGTTAATATAATTTTAGAAAAATAAAGAAATAAATTTAATATTTATCTGGACTATTTTCTTTTTTCGAATAAATTCGGCAATTTATATAAAACTAACTGAGGTTTTTTTGAAATCAGACGTAGAAAATTATCTTTTTCTTTTTGTGATGGTCAAGTGTGCAAAATTTCATCAACCTTAGAATAAAACTGTACGTTTTACAAGAATCAAACATAAGCCGCCTGCCCGGTGTCCGTCACGGCCATTACCGACATTTTTCTTTTATGAAATAACAATTTTTTTTTACAAAATAGATAGCTCCCCCTCATGAAAGTGCAGATTGTGAATTCTTATAAGTATCAGAGTACATACATTAGCAGGAATAATTTTACGGGTTGAATTTAAAATCATGTATCTTGTTTTTTTTTTGCATTCATTGTTAGGCTGTTTGTTTATAATTGTTAATTAATTAGGTATATTAAGTTCTCTTTATGCATTTTCTGGCAATACGATACAATATAGCAAGATACATATTGTTATATTTGAAAGTCAAAAAACACTGGTATTTGATGTAATGAAAATAAATTACTTTGTACATACCATTATTTAATTGAAATAATAGACATGTTTCGATTAAATATTGGTATATGATTTATTTTCATGATAAATTAAAATGACCCCACATATATAATGAGTTGGTCAATCTTTCTAAAGAGTAATTTTTCGAGAAATTAATGAAAAATCTAATAAAACCGTTTTTTGATACGGCGGTGTTTTTATCAACTATTTGACTAAATGATTTTCAAAGCAATCTCTCTTAAACCTTCTTCAGTAGAATAAAATTACTGCAAAACAAATTATATATTTTAATATTGGTGGGTACATAAGCAAGTAAGCATGCTTCACTTAAAACTATGCCTGCTGTCTAGGAACAATACAATCATATTTACAAATTAAAAAATAGTGTTTTGCGGCCTTAAAATACAGTTTTGGCATTACAAAAAGCACCTTCAAACTACACTAAGAAAATAAATGTTTAATGGCTTCAAAAATTATTACACGAAATTTACTTAAATTTGTAGGAACGCATCTAACTAACCTTTTTAAAATTTATCAAAACAAAGAAAGACACACGCTGTATATGCATATTATAAAATATAATAATTAAAATTTTCTTATTAAATAAGATTAAAAATGCTATATACCTTCACGATCTAGAAAATATTCTTCCCATGGGATTTGTTTCTGTTGGGAAGGCATAATGAATTTAATAATCAAGAGAACATAGAAAAACATATTATTGCGTTATAGAGAGATAAAAATTTATTAGTCGACGAAACGCAAAACCTTGGCGAGGTGAAACGTGTTGAGGTCCTAATGGTTCCTGAAGTCCCTGTCAATTGGAGCCACTCCTGTGGAGGTGATGACGGAGGGAATCGACTCCAGGGTCCTTCTATTTGTCAATGGTTCTATTGACGGTAATCTGGAATAGAAGAAAACACGTAATTAGGTATAAGATTTTGAAAACAATCGTCACCACGACTTGTTCAAGATACCGCAGAGCATAACACTGTTCGAGCACAGCATAAAGACACGAAAAATGGTGCTAAAAATGGTGCTATTGAATGAAATTTCTAAAACGGAAGATATGTTTATTTTCTCTTACATTAACTCCACACAGTAGGCCATGAGAAAAACAATGTCCCTCAGGGCCTATTTCATCTTTGGGGATGCTATTTGGAGGGTTTTTTTAGTGAAAAGAAAAAGGGAAGCAAAAAGGTATGAGGGGTGGGTGGGTGGGAATCTGGGGGTCAGTGCATTCAGGAGTGACGGACGTATGAATCCATCTCGCTCCCACTGCGGTACAAGGTGACAGATCGATATCATCGAGTCTGGCTGGAGAGGTAAAAAGATCTCACCCGATCTCACAACCAGTTCACCCGATCCGGCCCGCCACGCTGGTGGGCAAACGCGTATATGGCCAAGATCCGGGCAAATCTCACTCCGTGAACCCGGGCACCCCTGATAAGTCACCAAACGTAGCGAACTACTTGGGGTGACCTATGGCAGGGTAGTAATCTTAAAACTTTTTTGTATGTGTACCTATCTTTTCAAATGTTAAATTTTTTTTAAATATGTTTGAAATAATTTTGAAAAATTGAAATAATTAATCTGCAGTAAGTAATAGCAATAGTAAAATAATAATAATAAATAATTGGATAATTTGCAGAAAGCTGGTTTTGTGAAAAATCACCTAAAGATTCATAATATCAGATTTTTTTTATATTGTGAGAATGTACTGTAATTTAATTTTCTTGAGCAGCAAATGTTCAAATAAATTTGTTTTTAAAGCCCGAACGAAAGAGAAAATCCGAAAATTATTAGATAATAAAAAAATATATGCTATATATTTCAATAGAATTTTGATTCATTTCAAGATAAAGGAATTGTGGGGAATCGTGAGGAATTTGAAAATCTATTGTATGTATTTTAGAACATATCCTTTGACCTCTCTTTACTTGTTTAGTCAAAAACATTTGCAACGCTTGCCAAAATGGTATAAACAAATTAGATGAAACAAAAAGGTGCTTTGTAAAGCCAATTTTTTGTCACGAAGTTGAATGGTAACTATAGATATTTTGTCATAAATGTTTTATGACAGAAATTAATATCCAATGTCGACCAGTTTTAGAAGAGCCCTTCCTTCGCATAATTCAATAAATGAATGAAATTTACACTAGTACCACAGCTAAACTTGGATATGTATCCGATTATAAGTTCGTCCTGACGAAGGGAGAATTCTTACAGATTAAATTAAGTGGATTAAAACAATGTACACTATTGAATACATTTTAGGTAAACTTAGCAAACAATATAAGATAAAAAAGCATAAAATCAAGCATTACCTCGACGCAGACCTATGATGGAGTTTGTACATAAACACGGGATGAATTAAAATGTAAACCCAAAAAAACAGATGGTGAAAAATAAGATTGGAGAGATATCTTTGAATGCCTGTTCAAAACTCCGATGGAAAACAGCAAAAAGAAAAAAAGACCATCACATTAATGCAAACAGCCCTTTGATAAATAAACGCTCTCAAATGATGAAAGGGACTATACAAGACACAAGTTTACGTATTGAGTAGGTAGTCATGCAAACAAATACTACAAAAAGTATCTATGGATATCCTGGGACCCTGGTTGAAAAACCACTGAAATTATTGTAACAAAATACATTCTTCTATTGTTTGTGTTTTCGACAAATTTATTAAGCCTTGTAAATCACTCATCGACAAAAAGTGCTGTCCAGAAATGAATGGAATTAAAGGTATGAAAAATGAGAATGGAAGAAAAATACTGGAAAAACTAAAACTCTGGCTAATAAATAAACCAGTGAAATTACTAACATTAGTCGACCCACGATATGAGGAAGCTCTCAAACAATGAAAGCAAACGAAACGAGAAGAAAGGAATAAGTAAGGAGTATAATAATAATAATGGCATATTTTATTATTTTATACTCACAAGCTAGAGATATGGCGGCTGAGGTGGGCGGAGGTCGGCAGGAGGAGCGGGCTGCGCGGGGGCAGGCTCACCTCTCCCGGGGGAGCACCGTACAAAGGGGGGAGCTTCGGCTCCACTGGAACCAAGACAGACCCCGCCGTTAGTTCAACCGTTTTACTGAATGTGTCCCATGAGGGGTTTCCGCAAGGATGTGTAATTTAACCACAGTTAAATTTTTTACTCAAATGGCCTTGTCACAAATTGAGGAGAGGCAAAAACAAGATTATCCAACTGATTTAACAGGGAAGATGTAGATCCTCGTGACTTTCAAACGGTAGGTACACATTATTCTACGAAGGCTGAAGATTGCAAGTTCAGAAAGGACATGACAGAAGAAGAGACCGGTGTAGGTTTTGGAAGGGGGTGTGTTTGTTGAACGGGTGTGAACGCTGAATTTGTCGGAAATGTTGGTAATGTCACTTTATATAGTTTTCGTTATAAATGAAATTATAAATATTGAGCTATATAAAAAGAGTAAACGTTATGAGCAAAGTCAATCAAAAACAGCGTTTTTATCTAAACTCTCAAGTGTTCGAATGTTGATATCTCTTATACAAATTTAACGTAGATGGCAATAGGTACTGACGATACAAACGGTTGACAAAATCCCACAAGATTCTGTGGGTTAGTATAAAATATTTTAGACAACTTTTTACATCGAGGTGTTGACAATGTTGTACAACTGATTGATGAAAATATTACCTGACCGCATTATGATATTGTCAATCTTACGTAGATTAATAATGTTACATAACTGTTTTCCAAAAAAATATATGCGGCAGGATATTGACAAAGTAGCACGTATATAGAATAAAGCTCTTCTATGGTAGCAGTGTTGGTGGTAGCACAGAACAAGGATGACAATGTGTTACACATCACAATGCAGACAGTTTTACTGGCTTTGTCAAAAGGGTGACCGGTTGGAAGCGAGAGTCCACAGCGAAGGGTTCCCAGTTCCCTGTTCTCGCCTGAGTAGGCGCCAGGCATCTTGAGTTAAGTTCTTTGCATAGGTAAGTCCCATCATTGCTCAAGCAATTCTTTACACGGTGTCTTATCCACTCGAGCGTTTGCGTTAATAATTGAAATACGCTTCCTGCGTTTAAGATTTCTGAGCGTCCGATTTGGAAATTTCCCGCCCTCATTGAAAAAAATCATACCTCCGAAATTTAATATGGAGACACACGTAGGTACTGCTTGTAGTATTACAGAGCCAAGTTGATAATGATAGATATAAATTAAAATTCGAACATGCTTTTTTTAACATGTTCAATGATTTGTAAGAAAAAATATTTCAATAATTTCGGTCCACGAAATGTCAATAACAAATAGTTCAGAAAAGATGTGAGACATTATTTTTGAAAACTGAAAATTCTAAATTTCTTTATGATGAAAGTATTAAGCGAACGGAAACTTTTGAAAAAAATCCGATGAATGTTTTAAAATATCTCCTCAAATTGACCACATTTTGATCCGTGAACGCTCGAGGGTGTTTGCGAAATGACCAAAATATGACCAAAAACGCTTCAGCTAATGTGATTCGTAACCTAAGAATTTTTGTCAATTAATTTGAATTTTCGTTAAAGATGAAAAAATGACGAATAACAAAACATTGATGACAATCCACAACCAAAATAGAATGTTTCACATTGCTGTGGTGTTAGTAAGGCTAGGCTGAGCTAGGCTAGGTTGGTTAGATTAGGTTAGGTACATACGGCTACTAACATGGTTGCCCCCGACTGGAGGACACCCCGCCCTGACCGCCGCCGCCACCGCTCCCGCCCCCACCCATGCTCTTTGGCTTCCTCTTCCTCGTCTGGATGCCGTCCTTCTTCATGCTGAGAGGACGATTAATCTGTAAATATACATGGATAATCAATGACCTGATGTTTTTATAGATATTTTACCAATACTATCTCATGAGGGGTACTCACGAACCCCACCAGACTGCACATTGCATGCTAAATATAAAACACTCAGAGATACACCAGGATTTCAACACCATCATTTTTACTTAAGAAGGACAATACTATATCTTGATGTCATCAAAAAAGGAACAAATGCAAGTTTTCCCAACTGATAATCTATATGAAGATTGGTACTTTAAAGGAAACGCGGGCAAAGAAACTGCACCTCAAGCTGTTTATACCTATGTAGATAAAATCGTAGAAATCGAGGTTTTATTTTGCTGTTTTCTCCTTTAACCCGGCGAGATTGTGATGAAAAAATGTAACAAGAAGTACGTGGCAGGTTTACATTTTTTTTCTGTAAAACTTGATTCTTAAGAAAAACCATTATAAAAAATATTTTTTATTATAGCAAGACTATTTATTTTTTATTTATTGTATCTTTACATTGCAGGTAAAAATGTTTACAAAACAATTTGCAACCTCACTAGGACAAGCCTGTGTTGAGGTTAACAATTCTACAATTAACAAAATAACACAAAATTATACAGATATTGAAAGAACAATATTGTTGCATTTCTTACAGGTTGAGATTATTACTAAACTGCTGGCGCTAGGTAGTACATTCATGTAAACATGTAGACTTTTGTAGGGTGACCATTGTTTTGAGGACTGATTTAAAGTAAAAAATAAAAGTTTTTTGTTTTTTTTTGTTTTAACGATTAAGTTGTAAATAATAAATATATGTATATGATATAATATGCTTTAAGTTTGGCAGAAGAATGCTAATACTAATTTGGTTTATTATTACTATAAACATAATCATTTAGCTAATAATTTAGAAAGGACAAATTTGAAAAAATCAATTGGCAATCCTCGGCTAACATAAATAATTTGACAATCTTTTTAAAAGTGCTCAAGGAATTAGATGACTTGATATTTTCTGGAAGGCTGTTAAAAATGAGCGGAGCCTGATAAAAATAATTTCTTTGGCCAAAAGAAGTTTTAGTTTGAATTGCAACAAAGTTCAGACCAGAGCCAATTCTAGTAGTACGAATTTGCTGTGTTCTTTCTGCCATATTAATATTATTAAAAAATCTACAAAGCGTTTGTGTAATATATAACTGTTTTACATTCATGACATTGCATTCTTTGTAAAGTAAATGAGTTGGATATCTAAATTTTTTCTTGAACATAAGAATCAATTTTTGGGCAATATTAAGTGGTTCTAAGTAGGTCTTTTGGCAGGATCCCCAGCACACTATATTATAAGAAAGCATAGACTGGATTATTGCAAAATAAACCGTTTTCAATTTTTCTTTGTCTAGTATATGTCTGAGTTCTTTGAAGATATAGGTAAGTCTCCTTGTGGCATTTACCAACATATTGATATGATCGTTCCATCTCAAAAATTTATCTATTATTACACCAAGGTATTTAATGTTAACTACATTTTCTAAAGGATTGCAGTTACAGGTTTGCGAGCAACTGTGTATGATCAAATTATGAGTGGCAGGAGGCTGACTTTTGCATTAAATGCTAAAAGTGATATATTTTGTTTTTTGTTTGTTCAAAGTTAAAATATTATCATTTAACTATATTATAACGTATTGGTAATAAAACATTTGCGCCATTTTAACAATGTTTATATTTTACTTAAATGAAAACAAGTCACTATGAATTTTCAACAAAAATTTTCACTCTAAAAAAATACAAAGGAACTAAAGAAAACAAGCTTTATGAAAAAAAACTTAAAGATATGATAGAACATGAAACAAGTAACTATATAAACATAAAAAAAAAAATTTTAAAAAAAAATATTAGGAACATCTTAGGAACTGGAGATCAAATCAGTGCAGCTTTGACTTAGAAACTTAGAGGCAAAATTTGTTGAATCTCTTCTATTAACTTGACTTCAACTTTATTGTCTCTTGTTTTTGTTGTTTCTCAAACTTATTATTGTTATTAATATGTTTACAGAATACTTGTATTCATTTATAGTACGGTTGGTATTTAGGTGAGTGCAGGGTGCAGGATGAAAATTGACCACATGAAAGCCAACCCCCGATAAGGGAAGGAATTAGAATAAGACGAAGACATCTAAGAGGCAGAAGAAGAAAAATAAGAAGACTAATAAAGAATAACTCACGCTGTGCAGCTTGAAATACAGTCCGCAGGCATTGCACACAGGGTCCCCGCTGTTGTTCCTTCTCCACAGAGTAGTGTTGGACGTTCTGCAGTTGGCGCAGATGACCCCCGCCCTCCTGTTGCCGCTGTTCTGTAAGTTTTCAAGCAATTTCTAAACTATTTTATTATATGCAATGGCAGGGTTGACTTTTAGGCTTCTAACCTCTACCCGAGTGGAACCACGGTGAAAATACCTGTAGGTATTAATTAAATAATTGAGGATTGAGGTGACTTTCAATCAAAATGACACATTTAAAAAAAATAAGCTTCGTCCATTGCAAGGGCATTTTTTTTAATGTTTATAAAATGTTTTGAATAACTAACACCCCTGCCATAGGTCGCCCCACCTAGTTCGCTACGTTTGGTGACTTAGCAGAGTTGATCCGGGTGAGGCTCGTCTAGGTCTTGGCGGCGGATGCGTTTGCCCACCTACTGCAAGCCGGCCGGATCGGGAGAAATTGGTTGAGGGAGTTCTTTTGCCCTCTCTAGCCGGACTATCTCAACCCCTTGCCTGGCACCGCGGTGGGAGGGATGGATTCATACGTCCGTCACTCCGGGACACACTGACCACCGTATTCCTACCAATATCTCATACCTTTTTCCTTCCCAGAACTTCTCTTTCTTTGATTCCATAAAAAAAGACCCTCCACAAAGCATCCCCAAAGATGACTTAGAGATATTTTTGAGAGTTTACACCCTAGGTTTTACACCCTTGAGAGATATTTTTCTTCAGGACCTCCTGTGTGGAACTAATATTAAAAAAATGGAAAAAATCCCCAGTAAAATTTAAAATCGATTTAGTTTCAAATATTTACAAAAAAATTTTTTTTGCCACTAATTTCACGGAAGGAGGGATAATATAGTAATTTGAAATCAAGCAACGTACATTGTTTTTATTAGTGTCCTCTGCATACTACTAATAAAACTTTGTTTAATTAATTTATAGACTCACTGATTGTGAATACCTACACTGAAATATTTTCGCTTAAGATGAAGCCATAGTAAATAATGCAAAATCACACAAAATCATGTGTTTTTGTTTTGAAAATTTGATCGCTTAGAAATATTATATATGCTTCAATTAAATACTGCGTATAGAACATATCTTGGCCCTTAAAAATGTCGGTCATTTTTTTTATAAGTCTTTTAATAAGCCTAGAAAAAAATAAAGTAACAGGTCTATAAAAAAACACTTTCAAGTGCAAACTCTCCTACTTATAAACATCTTTTCGGATATGGTTTTATTGTTTATTGTAGCAAATTTAGTTTCTTTTACGATAATCGTAAAAAAAATATGATATTTACGCCCGATATTCACAAAATAAAATAAAATATGCATATTTGTGTTGTTATTTCACAATACGGCTGGCAGCCGACGAATGCGGGTTTTCAAATTGACCCTTATGTCGTTCACCGAAGGACTACTGGCTTGCCACACCCTACTTTCTTTCAAAACTCCCCTGGCCGGAGCAGGGAGCGGACGTGTGACTCCACGTCGCTCGGTTCCGTGAAATCAATTTTAAATTTCCTTGTTATTACAATAAACAATGTGTAAAAAGGGAGTTAATGTTTTTTTTAGGTCTTTACGAAATCAACCTGTAAAAAAAATTCTCAAATACCTTTTTCAACCGTTCCAAAAGCTTTTTCTCAAATATTTTTAAACTCCTCCCACAATGGGCGTGAATTCCGACTTCGATTTTTCCCTGGACTATTGGATCCCCTTAAATATTTTTAAACTCCTCCCACAAAGGGCGTAAATTCCGAAGTCGATTTTTCCCTAGACTATTGGATCCCCTTAAGCTAGGGAACTAGGTATTAAACCTTTTATTGGTTTTGATCTCTAAAAACATCACTTCTGTTTATTTGAACGAATACTAATCTTTATTTTAAAACTTAGGATATTTCAAGTAATTTTTGATAATTGAATTTTATTTATTGAATTAACATTAGAAAAAATTAAAATGCCTTTTAATTTATTGTCTTTACATGATTAATGTATTATTTTTGTCCTATTTTTTTGTTAGATTTAGGTTAGGTTAGGATTTAGATAGATATTTTTTGGAGGATGTTTTGTCCGTAGGATATTTTGTCGGAGGATATATCGGGGATATTTTGTCGCGCGATGAAAACGCGCATTACCATGACAAAAAATGCAAATATGCGAATAATATTTTTCCCCGAAGGGAAAAACTTAGCGCAGTGCCATCTAGTGGTAATTTTTATAAATGCAACACACCCTAAAGCCAAGTTGAAACATTGCGTGACATTTTCTTTAATTCTTAAATGGTTTGAGGACGAGATGATTACTTCGCTGTCCGTCGATAGAGGGAAGTGACTTGTCGAATATGGCATATGTGATCAAATTTGTTTTTCTGATTTTCTTACAGCAAAATCTCTCGATTAGTGGGTTATTTTTATGAATATCTACGCGAAAAATTTTCTATTTGGAATTTCTGTGTATTTTTTTAATTGTGTTAATTTTCGAGTTTTAGATATTAGATGTTGGATTTTAGAACCAAGGAAGTTTCAACATAATAATTTAAATTAGCTAGATTTATAGCAGTACTTATATTATGATTTTCTGCAGGAAAAATAAATAAGTTATTTTAAAAAAAATAATCAATAATACAAGCAACCATTGAACTCAACACAATTGAAATCTTGTTGGAAAATTGATAATAGTGATCTGAAACGAACAATTTGCTCGATAATGTAGTTCACTGGAAGACTATGGTAAAATTGTGTTTGTCAAAATTGTTCAAAGGCTGAATGGAAATAATGCCAGATAACAGGGTACTGAAAATCATGAACAAGTGCACTCAATTACAGCGTGCAATAATTACACCCGGGGCGGTCCACCCCGGGTGCCACCCGATGGGAGGTGACACCCGACCGTGGAAAAAAAAATACGAAGGTAGAATATTGTCCCAAAAATATTTTACCCATGAACAAGGTCTGTTATTTATATTTTCGTAGCTCTATGGCTCGGTCGGTCAGCGATTCAGCAAAAATTCTGTTGTTTATTTTCGTTACTAGTTCCAACTATTGCTTGTTGGTTGGAGATTCCCCTGAAATATTCCTCGCTTATCAACTGTGTGATTGACGTGAACTCGTGAAGGAAATAATTACTCATTGGTTGTTGAAAAACTTGTTATTCTGTTAGTGTTTTTAAAAGTGTTGAAATACATCTTTCGAAAAAACAAGGTAAGTGGATTGGATAGTTATTTTTTTTTATTAATAAACGATAACTCATAACGCAAAACCCGAATACAAATAAAGCAGAATCGATCGATAACGAAAAACGGATGCGGATATCTGTAGTTGAGTGGCCCATGAAGGCGATCGAGGAAGAGGTGGAGAGGATGTGTGAATGAGGTTGGACAGAGTTGTCCACAGAAAGGCTTCAGGACTACAGACCGGAGCGAATGATAATGTCGATGAATGGATTCGAGTGTTGTAGTTGAGTAGCCCATGAAGGCGATCGAGGAAGGGATAGACAGGATGCATGAAAGAAGGTGGGATGGAAAGGCTTGCGGACCAGAGACGAATGACTAGAGACCGGTGCCCTTGAGGTAATGTCTGAAGATACTCACTGGCTGCGGTTTGGCCTTGCCCCCCTTGACGGGCGGAGGCCTGTTGATGCCGTTCATCCTATTGTATAGGCCGCACGCGTTGCACAGATAGTGGCCTGTCCCATCTCTTCGCCACAGCGGCGTATAGGCCGCTGCGCAGTTCACGCATTCCTTCAGGTCGCCGTTGCCCTGGATGCCTGGAAGAGGAAAGCCATCGTCAATAAAACTAGTTGATATTGCTTCGTGTGAACTGAAAAAAAATCTCTCTACTAAAAATATGTTATCCGAAGATGTATGTTATATTCAGAATGTGAACATCTGAATTTGAAATATTGTACCTGTTCGTCAGAACGATAGAAAAGTTATTTTTATTTATTCATAAATTAATTAAAATTAAATGAAATAATCGAAATTTCAATTAAAGCAAGTAAAATTAGAATTAAAGAAAATAATATAGACACACACACATGTAGGTACCCCTTTCATTGTAAATTCTATTTTAAATTTTATCAATTATAATGTTGTGCTGTTGACTGTGAGTCAGCAAACATTTGGTGAAGAGCTTCTTGAAGCTTTCATTGTTAAGTTTTGACAATGAATAATTTAAACTACCCTTAAATAGAATACTTTTATATCTGAGGAGAAATATCTGAGTTTTTCAAATGGTTTTCAAACTTATGTTGATTGCCTGAATTATTCTGAGTTGCCTTGTAACCAAATTTTTCTTTGCCTGAATTATTGCCTGAATTATTCTGAATTGCCTTGTGACCCTCTAATGCAGCGGTTGTCAACCTTTTTGAGCTTGCGTACCCCTTGAATCTTCCTACAATTTTTTTGTACCCCGTACCCTCTATCTATCTTGTGTACACGTGTAATGAAAGACATGTTTCATTTGTAAATTTTTAACACTCTCATTCAAACAATTAAACCATATAAATACAAAAATGCAATTTTACTCAGAGTGTAACACGACTTCGTTCATTTTTAACCAGTGGTTCTACATGCAAAATTGAACAAATTTTATTCCATGTCTTTTTATTTCGACGAAAAAACATTCATATTCTCCGTACACAACTCCAAACTGACAAAATATATTAAGAGGATGAATTTTTTTGACCTTAAAAAATTTTGTAGAAAAAAGTTTTTTCATGTATCATCAGAAGTTAAAATAAAAGCCCGATTTCCTGTTAAATTCTGTATAATCAATCATACAATGAACATACAGTCAATGTGACCCTTAAGCTTGCTTTGCAAAACAAAGTTTTACAAAGATTGGCTCAATTTCACGTAGCTGAGTTTTACAACCTACAGGATGGGCGTACGCTGAGACATCGGTCGCGCAGCATGTTCAGCGCAGTTGTGGAATGTATGAGAAACATGCACGTCTCAGCGTATGTCGCTCCATACACTTCCATACAACACAAAAACCAAAACTATCTTGCGCTGAACATGCTGCGCGACCGATGTCTCAGCGTACGCCCATCCACATTCGTGCCACGATATTGCATACCTCTAATTTTTGCCTCGCGTACCCCAAGGGGACGCCTACCACTGCTGTAATGGTTAATTCTAATTAACACTTAAATGGTTATCAAACCTATGTTGATTGGTCACTTTTCTGAGTTGCCTTGAAACCCTCTAACTTTAAAACATGAAGAAAAGTACTACACTCACTTCCTTCATAGCCATCATCAATGCCATTAGCCGGCGGCCCCACGCTGACGAATTGTCCGGGGTAGCCCCCGTCGGGCCCCAGCAGAGCCACGGAGACCCCGCCCGAGGGGCCCGGCCCCATGGCGTACTGCGTCCCGTAGTCCAGGCCGGGCGAGCCGGGCCCCGCCCCACTGCCACCACCGCCCCCGCCCCCGCCCAGGAACTGGTCCGTGCCGTGCAGCTTATTGCTGACGTACTGCACAGAGCTGTTACCGTTCCCTCCGTACAGAGTCACCTGGAACATAGTTACATATTAAGATTACATGATTCATCTCGATATGTAGCATAGACAGATCCACCCGTGTATTCCTGATCGGCTCGTTTCGTCGATCCGCTGTCCACGAACACAAGGTTCGGCTCGCCGAGCATGACCTCATTCGCAGTCGATGAGCATGACCTCATTCAATGATGGATGCCAAAAAAATATTTTCCATGGATTTCGGAATGAGTATGTATTAAGGTGATCCAACAGTCCAGAAAAAAATCGAAATCGGAATTCACTCCCCTTGTTGGGAGGAGTTTAAAATTACTTCAGAAAAAGCTTTTGAAAGGTTGGATAAGAATTTTTGTAAACAGTTTGATTTCGTAAAGGAAAGGAATTTTAAAATTGATTTCACGGAATCAAGCGACGCGGAGCCTATAGGTACGTCTATTCCCCGCTTTGGCCGGGGCCGAACTGATGCAAAATGGGTGTGGCAAATCAGTAGTCCTCGGGTGGACTGCATAAGGTTCACTCTGGAAATCCAAATTCGTCGACTGTCAGCCGTATTGTGAAAAACAACGCGAAATATTTTGTTTTATTTTGTGAAGTTCGGGCGTGAATATATATTTTTTGCGATTATTATAAAAGAAACTGAATATGCCACATTTAACAACAAAACCGTATCCAAAAGGGGTTCATAAGTAGGAGAGTTTGTACTTGGGACCTAATACTTTATTTTTTTCTATGTTTATTAAAGACTTATAAAAAAAATGACCGATGTTTTTAAGGGCCAATATATCTTCTACAAGCAATATTTAATTAAAGCATCTATAATACTTCTAAACGATTAAATTTTCAAAACAAAAACACATGATTTTGTATAATTTTGCATTATTTCGCATGGATTCATTTTAAGGGGGAAGTCGGTTTAACCGATCCAAAAAACCGACTTTTTTAACGCCTAAAAATCTTTCTACAAATGTGAAGAATGCATTCTCAAAGTTATAACGATAAATTCGATCTTTAATTATAGTTACGAGTTGTGCACGCCAAGCAAGTTTATCGGAAAACGGAGCGGCCCGGTTATAAGCGAAAACTTTAAACGCGTTCATCGAATTTTTATCCGATTCACTTCATTCAATGATTTCCGAGGACTCTTTATTCTTTATGTATGTAGATATTCAAATCAAATTTTCAATACTGTTTTTTTCTTGTTCAAACGTACGTTACAAGTGACAAAAGTTTCGTGAACAAAAAAAAATTTAAAAAAAAAACTCTGGCTGTACCAGACTCCCCCCTGAACATTTTCGTATCCTTAGGAGGGGACGTTTTGACCATCTATATCTATAAGAAATATTCGCCGCTCGAATGTGGACAGACAAATCCGCCGAGCAAATCCGCGTGTGAATTATGCGCTTTACGCAGATGGCGATATGATTGAAATTCCCGCGTACAACCGGTCGCCTGTTTTGATTTATGCAAAATAAACATCGCCAATATGCATGCTGTTCAAATATTTATTTAACTGTTCAGATCATAATCTTAAAAACTTAAGTTGCCACATTATACAACAAACCCATTTATCCGGAAAGTAGGAGATTTTACTCCTCAAAGCATTTGTATTTATTTATTAATTAATTTATCAACGCCCTTTTAGGGGCTTTTACAAGTAAATTGTACAAATTATACAGTATTTATTGTACATAACTGAACTCCCTCAGTAAAACATTTTGTATTTGTTTAATGATAAATTGAAGTTGTCCACTGACTTGCAATTCAGTGCGATCCGAAAACGTATGAATGTAAGCAATTCTGGACTATAACTGCATCATTTAATATTTTATATAAGAATACCAAATGGGTGAAAATCCCTTTGTCTGACAATTTAAGTACATTTATATAATTTAAATTTAAAATAATGTTGTAGTTCAACATAATTGCTGCAATACCCATTGCAAAATTTAGAAAACGTAAAATTGTTTATTTTGAATTCTTTCAAAAGCTTGTACATGGATATTAAAATGTGGATTCCAGACGGGAGAATTGTACTCAAGTTGACTTCTAACAAAGGCAAAATATAACAGTTTAATACACCTAATATTGCTGAAATTTCTATTTAGCGTAGTTATAAATCCCAACATTTAAGTTCTTATTAGAGATTTACTTTATGGGAGGTTAATAAATGAATGCTTTGATTCTAGGCCAGGTGCTTTATTTTTTCTAGATTTATGAAAAGACTTATAAAAACATACTGAATTAAAGCAAAGGTCAAAATAATATGTTCTACTCGCAGTCCTGTTTAATTAAATCATCTGAAATATTTAAAAGCTAACACATTTTTAAATCAAAAACACAAGATTTTGCTTGAGTTTGCGTTGCATCGCCACGTGTTGCCCCTAGTAACAGAAACAAGTATATACCGACTAGTGCGAGTGCTTTTATGAAAAATCTTACATACATTATACCGTACCTGCTGGGAAGTGGGACTAGATGGAGATTGACCGTCGTAGATGCTGTGTCCATGCCCGGGAAGGGTATGGCTGTACACGATCTGGGTCCCCGCCTTCTCCGAGTGCTGCAGCGAGGAAGACGCCAGGATGGGGTCATCCCGGTACAACACGCTGTTGGGAGGGCTCTCATTGCCGCGAGGTATCGGGTACATCTGCATCAGCTCCTTCGTCACATAGTTGTACGTCGGTGGCAGGCTTTGATATTGTGTCCCCGGAGATGTGATATACCCCCCAGACGTGTAAACACTGGGATGACTCGAAAGCGACGTAACCGGCATGAGGTTGGTATAAGTCGTGGATTTATGCTCGGATATTGGCACGTTGGGATCGTGATGCTCATATTTAAACTGTTGACCATTCTCTATCGTGATTCCGATGGCTTGCTGCCCCACAGCGGTTGTGTGAACCAATTCCATAGTCGAGGGAGAACCGATGTTGTCACTATGCTGGTAAATGTGGGGAGACGTTGATGATATGTGTCCAGCTAACATTGCCGAGCCAGTCGTATATTGGATTGTTTGATGCATCGGGGAACCGTCTTGATAGCGCGATGGACTTTCTGTGATGATCACTCTTTGGTCTGGTGCTATTATTGTAGTTTCTGCTCCCTCGTTGATATCTCTCAAAAGGTCTCTTTGGTCTCCTGGATACGCGATTGTTTGAATTTCTCCATTGATTCCTCCTGGTCCAGGGTCTTGCGTGAGGATTATTTGTTGTGGGTATCGTGCTACAGTAACCATTTTGCTCGTATATATTCCAGGTTTTGGGTATGGTTGGTAACGCTTATCGTAATGTCCCGGAGATCGATCAGGTGCTGGAGTAGTGAACCGTCCTGGGTATATCGATCCTTTGATTTCTCTGGTATAATACCTGCCGGGTTCAGTGTAATGCCTAGGTTTTTCTTCTAACGCCGCTTCATCTATGAGTCTCCCTCTCACATACTCCATTGGTCCACCTTGGCCATCGTTTTCAGCTAAATAAACAGCTCCTGGATGGCTCTCGACTTTATAATATTGCCTTGGCTGTTCTTGAGCGGGAGCAGAAACTGGAGGTTGTGCAACTTGTTCATCTCTGACTGTCCTCTCTTCTTCGGGTTGCTTCTCTTGGTGCATTTCTAAATTTTGAGCTTTGCTTTGGTTTGAAGACTCTTCGTCTTCTGCTACGTCGTCAGTGGTTATGTGACCAGCTGTGGTGATGGTTCTAACTTGTCTTCTAGAGGTAATGACTGAAGGAGCAGGGGAGTCCTCTCTTTCCCTGTCTTCAACTGGAGTTTGCCTCTGACTGATTTGTCCATTCCGTTCTTCTGATTCGCGGCGCGGACTTGGCAGTTGTGGGTGGGTGTGTGCTTTGGTAGTGTTATTTGTACTGAAGTTTTCAGGCTGCTGTTTAGGCTGCTCTGGTATAGGAACTGAAGGTTTGGTGTCATCGCTGAGGGGCTCGGGCTCCGGCCTGCTCGGGGGGCGCGAGTCTGCCTGCGCTTTGGGGGTGGCAGGTTGGGAGGGCTGAGAGGGGGGAGGATTTCGGACTGCTCCCATTTTCACCTTCATCTTGACAACCTGTAATCAACGACGTAAATATCCATTATAGTGCTGATAACGGTGTACCCACAGAAACAATAAATTACAATCACTTATTGAAATATCTAAATTTATTAAAACTCTCAGATAGGACTTAATTCCGGTTCCATGCCAACTTAGAATAAAGTCAACTCTTGAAAACTTCTTGAAAAGTCATTAAAAGCTATGAAAAAAATAATTTTAAATTAGCCGATAACCCTAACCTAATGTAACCTATTTAACTATTTTTTTATAAATATTTTTTTATCACTCAAAATGACTTATCTGAGATGGTTCTGAGTTGTTTTCATTCCGAGTTGTCCGGTCACCCTTAATTCTATATACCAATAAAACTGTCGATCTAAAGCAACAACAATATCGGGAGATATTTTAAATACTCTTGCTTTTACATAGATTGCATGTAGATGGCAATACGTTCTCAGAATGTGTTCAAATGCAAATCATATGGTTATAGAAGGCTTGAATGAAACACCTCAATAAGAATAATTTTATAATAAATGTTAGCATAACACTATTCTTCTATATAAAATTAAATTAGCATATTATGCTTCATGTATAATATACTCGTAAATAAATAATTATTCCTAACCGTACGTTTTTTTCATACACCTTAAAAGGAACGTATGCGCGGTCCATTTCGGCCAGTTTCATACAAATCTTAAATTTGGATTTAAAATCAAAATACCCAACCAAACTCAAAAATTATTCTTGTAATCAAAAGGTTTATTAAATATCTAGTACGAATGTGAGCTACTTTAATTATTTTAGCTTTAAATTATAAGATATAGGCCATTAAAGATTTTGGTGTTTAATGATTATTTTTTTAAAGTCTTTCATTTACTCACAAATAATTGTCAAAATTGCCTCTAAAATCATGAAACAACAAAATCTTTAATATCCTATAACTTATAATTTAAAGCAAAAATAAATAAAGTAGCTCACATCCGTACTAGATATTTGATATACCTTTTGATTACACAAATAATTTTTCAGTTTGGTTGGGTATTTTGATCTTAAATCCAAATTTAAGATTTGTACGAAACTGGCCGAAATGGGCCGCGCATACGTTCCTTTTAATATATTATTAACTTATTCTTCACGCAATAAAAATATACACATGCTATAAGAATGTATAATATCTACTTATTTTCATTTATTAATATTTTTTTACGTTTGTGCAGCTTATCTAAAAAAATAAATCTTTGCCACGGCTGTAGTGATTATCCGACATATCAGAAGTCAGGGTATTCACCTTAAAACGAAATTATTAATAATCTCACCTCACAGATTAAGATAGCATTACCAAATTCAGATACTTTTTTGAATTTAAATTAGACATCGACTGTAAAAAATACTTGTTTCAGATGTCCATACTTAAGAGGAATATAAACGCTTGAAATATTTCGATTCTCATGCCCACAACATTTAAAATCGCGCGTCATATTTGCGTAACGCAAGTAAGCGAAAAAGTAGTTTTTATTTATTTTGTGCAAATTTTTATAAGAATGAAAAAAAGTTAGATCGTACGAAACCTCAAAAATAGTCTTAGCCATAAAGGGGTATTTTTAAAAAATTGTTTCCTATATTACTTCATAGTACAGTCATGAAAAAACATATTTTTTAGTGGTTTACGCTTATATTTTTTGTTATGTAAATAATAATTTTATTGATATTCCAATAAATAGAAAAGCTAGTAAAAGCTTCGAGTTATCCGTAGCATATATTTTGATGTTCATAATGTAAACCGTTTCGTCGTAAAGGTGAATCTAAATAGTGTCTAAATAGGACGTATGCGCGGCCCATTTCTGCCAGATTCATACAAATCTTAAATTTGGATTTGAGATCAAAATACCCAACCAAACTGAAAAATTATTTTTGTAATCAAAAGGTTTATTAAATATCTAGTTCGTATGTGAACTACTTCATTTACTTTATTTTTTAATTATAAATGGAAATTAAGTATACGTTTATTTAGAATATTTTTTAATCTTGTAGTGTTTAAATAGATAATACCAGTGTTTGTAGATACTGCTAATGCATAATAATATTATGTAAGTAAGACCGATTATCTCCTACCATCTGCTCCATTCTGGAAAAGACCTGACTTTTGCCTTTTATATGGTTTAGAGCAGCGATCGGCAATTAGTTTTGGTGGCCGGCTGTACGAAAAAGTTAATTTTTTTGGAAGGCCACGTGACTATTGACGTCACTCGTGCTCGTGCGATCCTGCTTAGTCAGTGCGCTTGTGACTGCCCGTCTGATCACCCGTCGTCATTGTCTAGCGTATAGCGCAAAGGTTCCCAACCTTATCTAAAGTATGTTTTTCTTCAACGAATCGACAACAAAAATTTTATCCCGTTTGGAGATTGGTGAGAGACTATTATTTTGCCATGTGTAATGAGATCTGAATAGTGAGGTTGACACGTGCTTTCCTTTTTTTCCATCGTCAACCAACTTTCTTCATCCTAACAACAATCAATAAGGGTGTGCCACAGTCCAACTGGCAGTCGGTTAGGCAGTCGACCCTTGTGGGATAATCAGATTAAACCTAAATAATCTAATCGGTCCAACAACAGTAACTGATATTGGTAAGAAATCATTCTGGTGACAGTCTCGCCGTGCGTCTGATTCGGTGTTGTTGATTTCCCGTTGCTTCGCTGCAAATGTTTGTTTTCCTTTATAAACCAGTTTTTTTTATTTGCCCCTCGCCGGAGGAAGTGCCCGAGCACCCAGTACACACCCACACACACACACACACATACACTATATCCTCTCCGCTCCTAGACTGACTGAGTGACGGTGACGTCACTGAGGCTCGTCACTTGTGACTATGCTATATGTAACAGCTTAGTCAAGACAGCGCGTTTTTTAACTAGCAAAAGCAATTATGTAGTCAAGGGTTAAATAAATTGTATGAAATCATATCGGTGTTTGCAGCACGTTCCAAAGTATTGAAACGTTCGTTACTTGAAATGCGATAATGTAATAGCAATGTACCTTCCTGTTCCACTTCTACTCAGAACACTTTTCCCATTTCTTTCAACCTTGCTTCATTCCCCCAATGATATTGGCATAATTTCATCAACTTTGGCAGTTCTTGTAATATAAAAAAGGAAAGAAATCTAGCCATACCAGGCATTGAAAATGAGAAGTATCTGCCCTGAAGCTCTACTGACTCTGTTGCCAATCCCTGGCTACAGGGATGATTCTAAAATGGGTAGACACCTATGTAATGCGATACAACCAACCCGAAGAATCACAATGATAATATTAATTGAAAAATTAATTTTAGTTAAATGATAAAAAGTTACTTAAAACGAGTTACTTAAAACAAGTTACTTAAAACAAGTTAATTTTACTTTTTAGTAAAATTATCTTGTTCAACTTCGTTTAAATAAAAGTTAATAGAATAAATAACTAAAAAAAAGTTAATTAGTTAAAAGTTAACTAGTTAAAAGTTAATAACTAAATAGTTACTTGTATTAACATAGCGATCTTTAGAGTTTAAAGTTACATTTTGGTAAAGATGTCAGCTGTCATCAGTCATTAAGAAACGAAATATTGTTTAAAGAGAAAATATTTAACAAAAATTCTTGATAATCCTGGTTTTAATAATCAATCGATCATTTTCTGCAGGAAGAGATGAATTTTATTGCCAGATTTTGGGTGTCAAAAAGTCAACAGTAGGCTGTATAAAATGTACACTTCTCTTGATAAAGTATATTATATTGTTACGTTGTATGTAACTGCCAAAATAACATTTCAATAAATGCAACGGCACTGAAACAAAATAAATTTTTTGTCATATGAGATATCATATCATGATGTTTGTGCTGGGGATCAGGTTCTAATAAGGTATGTTTTTAGGTTTTCACGGCCAAAAGTATTTTTGTTATTTATTTTTGGGGTGTTATGCCGTGTTTCGCTACCTCCTTCTTTAGCCAACGTTTCGGACAGCGTTACAGTGTCCATCATCTGCCCTGGCTCATCTGCCCTGATGATGGACACTGCAACGCTGTCCGAAACGTTGGCTAAAGAAGGAGGTAGCGAAACATGGCATAACACCCCAAAAATAAATAACAAAAAAAAAAGTTTCTAATAACATTTTATTCTACGGGAACGATGCAAAAACGGGAGATATCTCTGGGGTGCATAATGTACTGTCTCGCGTGTAATAGACATAGACAGGGTTAGAAGAGCAATATAGCTAGCTCACTTTCGACCACAATACAATAATATCATCTTCTGCAACCGTGAAATAACAAAAACCCTTCAAAAACTTCAAAAGTCAATCTTGAAAATGTCATTTTCAAGATTGACTTTGTTTGAAATTGTAACATTCGTAAAAATAATTATGTGTTTATTTATATTTAAATATATCAAATCCAAGGAAAATTCGAAGCTTTGGCAACACTGGTAACTTCAAACTAACTTCTTTTAATGTTGATGCAACTCAATTGTCTTAAACTCAGTTAAAATATTTTACTTTAAAGCTTACTTTAACTATTTTCGATGTAATTGGTCCTAAATAAAACATAACTTGCGAAGAAGATTATTAAAATCAAAGACGAACAATGTGAAACAGAAATACAAACAACGACTCAGTCGCATCTGTGCATTGAACCCAGGACATCTGCCTTGCCGTGGCATTGCTCTCACCACTAATAAATAATAATCATTTGGTTAATATTGTCTTCAATGACTAAATATTACAATTTGAGATTTTACTCAACACTGACAAAAAACTGACCTTCTTATATTTTTTAATTTTATTTTTTATATGAATACCGCACAATAATCCCAACTGCTCTCGTCTGGAGCCAGGGAGATTATGGCATCCCCTATTGGGGTATGTTGTGAGGCTGAAGGTAGTGGGGAGGGGAAGGAGATGGGGAAGAGGAAGGTGGGAAGTACCTGGCTAATAAGATCTGGTCACCAAACACGGCTAAAGCCATTTCAAGCAACCTTTCAATTCTGAACGGTGATCTTACACGAGAACAATACTGAGAGTATCTTCCACTCTGGAATGTGCCGCAAATATTCTATATATTATTTTAAATGAATAAATTGTGAAATAACACAAATTAATCAAATAAAATTTATTTGCCTCGCCGGGATTCCATCCCGCAACCTTCGGGATGCGAGTCAAGAGCCTTACCGCTTATGTATTCTATAATACGTTCGTTAAAACTTTGCTTAAATAGAAATTCACAAAAAAAAAATTAAAATTGATTAAAATAAAGTATTTTAATCCAGATAAATTTGAGTGGAATTCCTGTAAAAGAGTGTTGTTTCTCTTGACAATTGTTATATTACTAGTTGTTATAGATAGGTTATAATTCCGCATGTACTATTTACGCAGTTTAAATGTCAGGAAACCATTCACACTTTCTGCGTATTGCAAGTTTGGTGCGTGCCCTCTATTGACTGCAAACATTGACTTACAACAAGCAAGTCAGTAAGGAAGTAAGCTTTAATGACGACACGCTCAATACGTCACCACTTCCCGAGGTGTTTCCAATGATACCATCAATGCAACTATTTTTGCTTGTAATTGTCGAAGGTTAGTACGAACCCTGATGTACAGCAGTAACGCGTGGAATTAGGCACTGGTATTTTTTTTTTAAATACGAGTCCCAACTGCTCCTGTCTGGAGCCAGTGAGACTATGGCGGCCCCTTTCAGGGTATATTGGAGGAGTGGAAGCACCTGTCTGTGATCTGGTCGCCAAACTTGGCTGAAGGCATTTCAAGCAACGTATCGATTCTGAATGGTGGAATTTCTCCAGGGTCATACTGAAAGTGTCTGCTAATCTGGGACGTGCCGCAAATATACCTACTATTAATATTATTTTTAACGAATAAATTGTGAAATAACATAAATTAATCCAATGATCGTAACTACGTAACTAAGGAAGCCGTCAAGATGTATTTCATGACTTATATAAGCACTAGCTTTTCCCCGCGGCTTCGCTCGCATGGTATTACGTGAAATTACTATAGCGGTTGAACTTATCAATTATCCCCCCTCCTCCCCACCCATACATTCCCGCCCTTCCCGCATTCCATACATTCATTCCCTTACATTCAGTTTTCAAACATCTCGCCTGCCACCTAAATTTCATAAAGCTATAGCTCAAACAAAAAAAGAATTATCCAATTTTGTTCATTCGTTCGGAATTTATGCGCTTACAAACATTTCGGATGTTCATTTTTAATTAAATATTTGGAAGTTTGTTAATATAATTAAAAAATTACACTATTTATTATTCAGTCTTTATAATCGTTTCGAATTATATTTTTAATGTAGGAACTCTTATCTGACATTTATTCCTTGCTTGTCCAAGAAAAACAAAACATATTCTAATATTTGAATTTTCTGGAGCAGTGACCCCCTGGTCACAGAACAGTTCTGTGACCAGGGGGCTGAGTACCTACCAGCTTAGAGCCTACAAATATATCAACATCGTTTCCATGGAAACGATTTTTTTCTGACGTTAGAAATAACTCGCTTTTGTTAGCGACAGAAAACGTATAGCAAATATAATATATTAATATTTATAGTTTCATAACGCCAGAGCTTGCCATCATATACAGACTGTAGTCTTCGCATATAATTTAGCTTTCTATTGGTGAATGAATTTTCAAAGTCTTTTTATTGGTTAATGCGTGAAAGCGTCATAAACGAACTAGCAGTTTCGAATTTATAATATTAAAAAGTATGGATGAACAATGAACATGCACATTTTCCAAACATTCGATCAGGAAAACTCCTTTATAATTCGATGCAAAACCCAGAAATGCAATGGGGCAACCAGAGGGTGTGCTGCAACAATGCGTACGGGCAACTTATGCAACTTCTGAGGCTGAATATAATACTGCACACTAAATAACAGCGAGTTATTTAATAAAATAACAACAGCCAAAAATGAATGTATGTCTGCACCCCCAAAGGAAACATGCAATCATTTTCACACATCTCCCTCACACGTATAAAGAAAATGAAACGCATTTCGCAAAACGCAAAAGTAGTACGTAAAAGTAACAATCATATGTATTTTATGTGTCTCAACAATATTTAATGTGTAAGAAAGAGCTGCAGCATTATAGCGATAAGGAACGTATGTGTATTGTCTTATTTGCCGTCACGGTAATTATAAAAGCACTCATTTTAAAAACTTTTTTATGTTGCATTAAAAAATTTTATATTTCAAAAATTATACGTTTTTTCTAAATGTAATATTTGAAAGCGTATTTCATCACCTTTGAAAAACAGCTTTCAATTTTTGGATGCGTTCATAAATATTCCGTTTATTATTTTAACTTTTTATGAGTAAAACCTCAAACTGTATTATTTAATTAAATGAAGACATTATGAGCGAAATTCAATCGAAAATCTGGAAACAGAAAAATCAGAAAAAGATATTTACACCTCTGGGACTCGAACCCAGGACCTCCCTACTCTCCGGGTTGGGCGCTCTTATCCACTGAGCCATAATAACTGTACCATACTTCGACTAAGAACCACCCATATTATCTTCATTTTTCTTAACGCATATTTTATTGGCTGCCATCTTTATGAATGATTGCAAGATTCAACTCGAACTAAATGCAATCTAGACGGTGTTTGGATAAATTATTATCCGTTTTATTTAATGTGCGACATCTATTGACTCTTTTGCAAGTCTAGGATGAATATTATTATTTTTTTTATTTTAACTTTTTATGAGTAAAACCTCAAACTGTAATATTTAATTAAATGAAGACATTATGAGCGAAATTCAAGCGAAGCCCAACTCGGGAAGTAGGGAGGTCCTGAGTTCGAGTCCCAGAGGTGTAAATATCTTTTTCTGATTTTTCTGTTTCCAGATTTTCGATTGAATTTCGCTCATAATGTCTTCATTTAATTAAATATTCCGTTTATTTGGATTTTATGTAAAGCGGAAATATTTTAAGCTTTCGACAAAATATGCACGAGGCCTGAAGGTTAACATTGAAATAATTATTTTGAATCAAGCCAAGCGCGTGCTAAAATTGGCGAATAATAATTTTTGTTTGTGTTATTCTCAACAGTTCTTTTAGGACGTGTTTTTTTCCAGTGATATGAGTACCTAAGTACTTGAAAAAAATCTACGGGCCGCCCAGCTTGCTTTAAAATATTATTTAAAAATACACTTGAACGTGTTATTTCACAATTGTACTGTAACCAACCTGAAACAGGTACAAGTTGCACAAAACGCAATTGTAAAATTATTAGTTGTCCCTAACATTTTCAAACAAAGACACAATACTCCGTTGCTGTTTCAGAGTGCAAAAATTTTACCTGTGAAGGCAATACTATGGTATAAAATTATAATTCAGCATATATTTACCCCGCAGCATAAAGAGAAACTAGATCATAAATATAGCACTAGATTCACGCGTAACGACGGGTTAATAGTTCCGAAATTCAATAATAAGTACGGACAGAGAACGTTTGAATACAACATACCGAAGATATTTAATTTATTACCTGACAATATAAAGCAACATAATTCTATGAATAAGGTTAAATATATGGTGAAAAATTGGTTATTGGAAAAAGAATATTTATTTTGATACTTGATACTTGATAAAATCTATGAAAAAATGTTTAACTGTAGATAAAAGATGTAAACTATAACTTTAAATATATTTGTAAGGAATTATAAGCACCTGCTGTCAAGCCAATTGCAATTGGCTTAGCGGGACTGGATTGTTGATTTATAAAATAAATAAATAAATTTAAAAAAAAAAAAAAAAAAAAAAAAAAAAAAAAAAAAAAAAAATTAAATAATTTAAAAATATATAAAATAATATATAGTATGTTTGCGGCACTTTCCAAAGTGGAAGATACTTTCGGTATCGCCCTGGTGTAATATCACCATTCAGAATTGAATTGCTTGAAATGGCTTTAGCCAAATTTGGTGACCAGATCTGAATAGCCAGGTATTTCCACATCTTCCTCTTCCTCATATCCTTCCACTCCCCACTACCTTCAGCCTCACAACATTCCCCAACTGGAGATGCCATAGTCTCACTGGCTCCAGACGGGAGCAGTTGGGACTCTTGTTAAAAAAAACTCGTATTTGAAAACGGCGTAAAACAATTGATGCTTGCGAGAAAAAAAGTCATGTCGCGGTCAAAATTTATAAGAAACAAATCATGTCACAATCTCATCATTATATTTCAATACAAGGAAAAGTAATATGGCGTGTTTTCATATGTTTTGATAGAAAAAATGTATTTAAAAAAAATTTACGTTAGCACCACACAGGAAAAAAATTCCCCTCGGTACCTCTAGCACGGCCGACCGATAAGGATTGTATCGATAACTTTCGGTAACTTTTCATCGTTTCCTAGCATGCCTGTAGATCGCCAACGAATAAATTAAAGTTCACAATCAACTGTTGTTTGTATGTTGACGATTTGCAGTTGTCCTAGGGAACGATGAGATCTGAAAGTGTCTGAAAAGAGTTACTGAAAGTTATCGATACAATCCTTATCGATCGGCCATGCCAGGGGTTCAGGGCCTATGTAGGAAAGGAAGTAGAGAGCAAGGTCTGGGAAGGAAAAAGGTATGAGGGGTTGGTAGGAATCTGTGGATCAGTGTGTCCAGGAGTGACGAACGTCTGAATTCATTTCTCCCGCTGCGGAACAATACGGTATTTCGAGGAAATCCTGCCGGATAGGTTAAAAGGTCTCCCTCAATCACCGATCCGACCCGACACGCAGGTAGGTAGGCCTAACCTAACCTAACCACATGGGGTGACCATAAGGGATGGCAGAGTTATCCAATCAATGGTGCAGGGTAGACGACGGCCGGCGTAGTCCAGCGGTAAGGCTCTTGACTCACATTCCGAGGGTCGTGGGATCCAATCCCGACGTGGCGAATAAATTTTATTTGATTAATTTATGTTATTTCACAATTTATTCATTTAAAATAATATATAGTATATTTGCGGCACGTTCCAGAAAATACTCTCAGTATCGCCCTGGTGTAAGACCACCATTCAGAATTGAAACGTTGCTTGAAATAGCTTAAGCCATGTTTAATGATCAGATATGAATTGCCAGGCACTTCCCACCTTCCTCTTCCTCATCTCTTTCCCCTCCCCACTACCTTCACCCTCACAACATACCACAATAGGGGATGTCATAGTCTCACTGGCTCCAGACAGGAGCAGTTCGGACTCTTGTGCGGTATTCATATAAAAAAGGGGGCGGCTGAACCCCTCGCGCCTCCCAAATTCTATATTTAAAACATCTCATAAATTAAATAACGCCATTTTATATTGACCTAAAAACCAAAGGCTGTAAAAGCGGTGCAATTTTCACAACACCAGAGGTCATCATGGGATACCCGTATTTAATTGAGCATCGTGAATTTTGAATCACCCGTTACATAGGTGGTACTTTAAAAGGTAACTTTGGAACTTAAGCTTCTAAATACGTTTATATTGAACAAAAATAGAAATCGTAGGGCAAATCGGCTCGTTTTTTTCTTATATGTATTAATGAGAGACATGGATAAAAAATAATGTGTGATCAGAAAAGAAGAACTTACCGATTTGTATTTGTAGTTTTTGGTGTATGTATTATTTTAATATAAAATAATATTATTGACGTAAACGTTTTAATCACAATCTTTAAATTATTTCGTGGAAAAAGCTTTTAAGATTAGATTAGGTACAATGATTTAATTATATATAAAAATATTTAGAATTATTATTACGTACATAAGTTATATTTGGCACAAAGAAAATAAAAACTTACACTAGAATTACGATCACAACTTCAAAAAAATTATATTTCACAAAATCACAAACTTAATACGTTTAGTATATACAAATAGTTTCGGCTAAAAAATTAAGCGCGAGAAATTACCCTAAATCATATTCCACGTTTAGGGTAGTTTTTGGAATAGTCGGGTAGTTAGGTACCCTCGTTACTTGTGCCACAAATGCCACCTAAATGCTTTTTCACATGATCACTGGTGCCAAAGGAGTCTAGGCGACTTTAACGATATGACCGTATCACGTAACGTCCTCGCGCCAAGGCTCCGGTTTTTCGACTATTAAGGCAACGTTTGACTTATGGCTCCGGTGAGCTACGTTTCTACGTGTCGGGCCGAGATAAAGTGGGGTGAAGTCAAACGCGTTCACACGACAAAAACACTGAAAAATTCTGTTTTTAATAAGGAACTCCAGTGTAAAATATCATGGCTTTAAAAAAATATGTTCATAAATACCAATAAACGCTGATTCTAAATATATAAGTTTTATTAAATAATATTTTAAATAAAGATTTAAAAAAATAATTTAAAAGTCCATTTTAAATTGTGTCATTAAAACACACTGTCTAGTTGGTGTTATTGTATTTTTAGTGCTGATGTCACTGCTCTCCATAATTCTCAGAACACTAACAGTGTCCGAAACGTTGGCTAAAGAAGAAGGTAACGCAACACGGCATAACACCCAAAAAATAAATAACAAAAATACTTTTGGCCGTGAAAACCTAAAATCATTTAGTATTCTTCAGCTCCGAACTCCGAACTCGAAAATGGTGGACGTCGAACAGCTGATTCGGCGCTGTATATTTTCAGTTGCCTACATATAATAATAATAATGCAGATCGTGGAACACAAAGAAACTGTTTATCAGGTGTGGTCACAGAAGTATTATTGCACTTTGGTACAATACAATAACAGTAGAAATGAGGTGTTGGCATTCAACCTAATGTTTTTCTATATTAAAAGCAGTTAATCTTGAATAAAAACGCCTCGACTTCTGACACCTAAAGTCATTCCTCTATTGATTTTTCATAAAAAAATGACAACACCTCTTGAAAATAACTATAACTTTTGGAGAGTGATGACGTCACACGATTCACACTAGATACGGTGGTTTTCAGGGGATCTTGAAAAATTAAAACTTTTACATTTATTTTATGCATTAAAACTAACTATAAAAATAAATATGCAGTTATTTAAGTTAGAAGGTCATCATTCATTAAAAAAAAAAAAAAAATTGACTGGATTTCCTTATTGCAAGTGTACAGAATATAAAAGAAACAATGTATGAACATTTTAACGCAGGATCACGCGCATTAGTCAAATAAATTGTATATATAGCTTTGTATTAGTGATCAAGGAACCGGTGGGTACAATCTGCACGCCATAAGCTGTTATAATAGCTGTGGTCTGTCGTTAGAAATAAGGTAGACCGTTGTAAAAATATGATATAAATTTGTACAAGTTGATCGGGTGTGCCAAGTCTCCCCATTTTCAACATCATTAAGTACCTACCTACATAAATGAAATGTATGACATGATGTTGTATTGTAGATAGGTATCTATGTATTAGGTGTAAAAATGGTAACCGCTTGAAGTAACTGGGTATGGGCCGTAGGTGAGTACCAGGTACCTACCGCAGGAACCTGAAAGCAAGTCACGTAGGACTATCTGTAGCTGGTTCCTCTGGCGGTGGAAAGCGTAAACAAGTGGCTGTGAGTAAAGGTGCTATTGAGAAGGGAGTTCCCAAATTTTGATGTGGGTGGGAGATGGGTGGTAGGCGTTAAACAACACTGTAAAACTGCTAACACGGTAGCTAGACTGATTAAATATTGATTATCTAACTTCGACGTCCAATAAATACATGTTATAAGATTATTTTTTTTTACATGAGCTCCACACAGGAGGCCCTGAGGAAAATAATTTCCCTCAGGGCCTATGTCATCTTTGGGGATGCTGTGTGGAGGGTTTTGTAAAGGAAAGGAAGGGGAGGAGAGTTCTGGGAAGGAAAAGGGTTTAAGGGGTGGGTAGGAATCTGGGGTTCAGTGTGTCCTGGTCATCCGCCTCCAAGACCTAGACAAACCTCACCCCATGAACCCGGGCACCCCTGCTAAATCACCAAACGTAGCCAACCACTTGGGATGACCTATGGCAGAGGTGTTGGTTATCCAATAAAGGTTCCCGGGGCGGCGGTACCCATTCCCGCCTCCCAAATTGCAAGATGTCGTGTCGAGTTGTGTTATAATTATCATAGGTACCTAACGAGGAACGACCGCACTTCATTCATATTATTGACTTTTTTTCATAATTTGATAATAGTTTAAAGACCCAAACGAGTGTCATCTAACAAGCAAAGCGTTTAGTTCCACTTAAAAAAAGCCATTTATTGGATAACCTGCAAAAGGTCACCCTAAGTGGTGCAATACGTTTGGCGACTTGTCAGGGTATCCAGGTTCACGGGATGAGGTTTTCTAGATCTTGGTCGTGGATGATTTTGCCCGGAAGAGAGGGAGACTTTTGACTTCTCCAGGACTCTCTCGATCATCTCGACGCCCTGCGCAGGGGGGAATTGATTCATAAGTCTGTCACTCCTGGACATACTAACCCTCCCAGATTCCTTATTCCTTCCAAGAACTTCTTCTCCTTCCTTCCCTAAAAAGATACTAAACAGAGCATCTTCAAAAGGTGACAAAGGCCTTAAGGGGAATTATTTACCTCGGGGCCTCTAACGAAAAAAAAAATTGCTTTTAGTAGAATTTTTTTTTAATGATTTTAATTTAAAGTATTTAAATACATTTTGAGATCATTACGCAAATAACTTGAGCCATAAAAAAATCTATTCAGGCTCAGGATATTTTCGGCGGGACAATGAAGTCATCACCATGATTCATGGTTGGCAATATGTTGAAAATAAAACCACTAACCCTAATACTCCTTTAACTGTACATATTTATTTTAAGCATTCGACTGATTAAAATGATAATATTTTTAAAAACATAAATTATTATCAATTATTTCATTCAGTAAACAATGTTTAATCTACTTCATTTAATCTTTTGATAATAATTGGCATCAATCAATTTATAATTTATTTGGGCAGTAGATACGCACCATTCTAGCTATTTATTTCTAGAATCAACGGAATCATTTACAAACAAACATTTTGAACAGTTGTCAAAATAAATGTAATCAACCAATAAAAAAGTGCACATTTTTAAGTGACTTCTCAAATTAATGTATTTTGTGAAAATAGGAAAGAAATGTTTGATACAGTCCTGAATTTATTTTATAGTTATATAACTGACTGGATGTGAAGCATTAAAATAAAATTACCCGTAGTCATCCAAAAAAAACGATTTCTGGTGTCCCCCAGGGTAGCATTTTAGATCCTTTGTTATTTTTTAATATACGTGAACGCTTTATGCAACCTGCAGTATTGTAAACTAAATTACTTATTTTGCCATTAATATGGAATTTAATGCTAAATCTTGAGATGAAGACTTTAAAACGGCAGAAAATTGATTTTCATGAAAGCAATATTTTGTTGAAAATGGTGTTGAATCATTTTTACAATTATGTATATAAATTCCGATCGAAGTCCATATGATGTCACCAGGTCCCATTACCTGAAAGTGTTTTTGCATCCAACAGGTTGATTGGTTGATTGGCAGGTCTATCGTTATCGTTAAGTCCGATTAATTATCTTCAAGAAAATACAATATGCTCAAGTCGTTATCAATATTACCGATAATCATTTATACCGAGAAATTCGAGCGATCATAATAAAATAATGTGTGGACGTGTTCGAGACTTAATCTAAAATAATATCAATTTACTACCAATTATGGCAATTTACACTGGTACATATTATAAATTAAGCTTTGCTGTCGCAATTTATTAGAAACTTAAGGTCCAGTTAGGTACCTTCTGTACCATCACCTTCAAAATGTCATTTTTAATTGTCTTCAATTAATATAAATTACTGTAGGAAAATAATTCCCTCAGGGCCAATATCATCTTTGGGCCGTGAAGGGTATTTTAGGATAAATAAAAAAGTTCCTAGAAGGAAAAAAGGTATGAGGGGTGAGTCTCAGGGTCAATATCCAGGAATGATGGATGTATGAATCCAGTCCCTCCACTGCGGCGCAAGGCGATGGGTTAAGAGAGTCCGGCTGGAGAAGTCTAGGTTAAGTTTCCCCCGACCAGTCTCTCCCGATCTGGCCCGCCATGCAATAGGTGGGCAAACGTATCCGCTGCCGAGACTTAGATAAACCTCACCCCATGAACCCGGGCACCGTGGCTAAGTCACCAAACTTTGCAAACCACTTGGGGTGACCTATGGCAGGGGTTATATAATAAACGGTTTCCTACTCGGCGTCGGTACTCATACCCGCCTTTCAAATTAAAGAAGTATAATATCGATGCCATTTTTACAATCAAAATGCGACTCTCTCAAACCATCGCCTTGCACTGCAGTGGGAGGGATGTCGTGATTAATATAGACGCATTTAATAAAGGTGTAGATAATATAAACGCACTTCATATTTGTTTGGAAATAGTTAACACGCATTTTGTATGGTAATGAAGTCCGAAAACCCGTCGTACTAACAGGAAACTGGCGAATTTACTTCACATTTGGAGTTGATTTTGTTTGTAAAATTTGTTGTTTTAATTTGTATTCTTATAAATTTGAGCTGTCGTTTTCCAGTAAACCGACCACGAATTTGGATAATTTTAGGTAAAACTTTAAAAAATTGGCGTTAGGGGTTATTTAAGCACGATGGAGAGGATTCAGAAGAAATTTCGGAAATTTCTCTAAGTGAGGGAGTGGCTCTATCATACTTTTTTGGGTATGCTCGAAATGAACCATCTACGGGTCAGAAGGGATGCACATGGCTACATATTTCTTCAGACTGATTAGCGGATGGTTTGAAAATTTGGCTATCATGGAGAGCATTCATTTCTATGGCTTTCTCCGCCACCGACATTACAGACTGTTTATCTCCCAGCCTGCAGGACTAACTTGCCAATGATCATATCGGTCGGGAGAGCAATCTCGCTTGAACATAATCAATTCGGATATCGACATATTTAGCATTATTTTTTTTTATTATTATTTTATTAGTGAAACGGCCTTAGTATAGTTGATATACCTACTATTTATTTTTAATATAATACTCCTACAAAATTATTTTAAGAACGCATTCAAATGTAGGTATAGTTTTGTAATGTTTTTGAAACAATAAATACATTGAAATTAAATGAAGACACTATGAGTAAAACTCAATCGAAAATCTTTATACAGAAAAAATCAGAAAAAAGATATTGGCACCTCTGGGACTCGAACCCAGGACCTCTCTCTTTCCGGGTGAGCGCGCTGACCACTGCGCCAAGGTGTCCAAGAAAATGAAGATAATATGTGTGGTTCTTAGTCGATACAGCTAAAAGTGACCGAATTGGATATCGACATCTTGGCGCAGTGGTTAGCGCGCTCACCAAGAAAGAGAGAAGTTCTGAGTTCGAGTCCCAGAGATGCCAATATCTTTTTCTGATTTTTATGTTTCCAGATTTTCGATTGAGTTTCGCTCATAGTGTCTTCATTTAACGAAATATTACAATTTGAGATTTTACTCATAAAAAGTTAAAATAAAAAATAATAATAAATAAGTTGAATTGAAGTTTAAAATATTATAGAAAATGACTACAGATACGTGACAAAGTTTCAACGATTCTCTGATAAAATCCAATGATTTCTAAAATAACCCATCGAGGCTCTGTTCACGCACACATAACACCTTATCAGTACCTCTTAACAAACACACACACACACCTACACAGTAAAGAGGTAAGTGTGATCGCGATCAATTATCGACACTTATGACTCATCCACGTTCAAAAAGCGTATGAGGCAATTGACGAGAATATGCCCTTGTTTGCTTCAATAAAATCCATTAATAGCAAACGGATCGTTTTCCATAGAAAGCAACAAACGGCTTTACTTTTTCAAACAATTAATTTACAAATTACACAAAAAAAAAAACAAATATTCTTGGAAATAATATGATGTAAGAATTGTGGTGCTTTGACGTGCCTTTTTACTAACTAACTAACTAACTAACCATCACGCCGTTTCCCCGCAGGGGTAGGCAGAGAGGACAGACCGCCAAACAACTCGATCTTGGCACACACTCCTTGCTTCGTTCACATTCATACATCGTCTCATACATGCTCTTCTATTATTCTGACTCTTGACATCGCCCGACTCAAGTATCTGATTCACTTGGTCGTGCCATGTATTCCTCGGGCGTCCCCGACTTCGTCTACCATTCACATTTGCGTCATATATTCTCCTTACACTCCTTTCCTCATTCATTCGCTCTACATGCCCAAACCATCTGAGCGTCCCTTTCTTAATCTTACTCATAACGCTTACATCAGCCTTGCATTCTTTGCGGATCTCCACATTTCTCACACGATCATACATGGTTTTACCACACATACGTCTCAGGGATCTCCAGATCCAGGGATCAGATACTTTGATGTGCCTTTTTATATCTTTCATTTCGACGAGACTCCGAGAGGTGTGCGACGCATGAGCCAGACAAAAGCGAACAAGTATCAAACAAGCATTAGGTATAATACGTTATTACAGACATAATTTTGGTATAACTTAACAATTTGACTGCTTTTGGTACGCTTTCATATTTCTATCATACGAGAAAAAGTGCAGTTTCATTTTTAAATAAATCTACTTTTTTGAATTGCTCTTTTGTTTGTTTGCGTAAAGCGGAATCTTAGAAGTGGAAATTAACCTAATTCTCGACCCTTGACCGAGTTGAACTCGGCAGATATACTCGATGTCGATGACAATGCATTACATCAGTGCATTTATTTGGTGACATTCACGCACGCATACGCGGTCGTATACGTTTTTTCAGAAATTCGAAGAAATTAAAATAAATGTGGGTCTTACCAACTCGGGATTTGGCCCAGTGGGTAGCGCGGTTGATAACGATCACTGGGTAGGATGGTTCAAACTTCAATAAAACCAAAAAAAAAAGTTTTAAAAGACATTTGAAAATAGATCTAAAGAACTTTCTTTTTTACTGGCTATTTTTTAAATTTCTGATGAACCTACTCTTCTACGGTATGCTTGAAATTTATTCGTTTTATGTTAACACCGCACAAGAGTCCCAACGGCCTCCAGCCGTCTGGAGCTAGTGAGATTACGGCATCACTGGTTGGTATATGTGAGGCTGAAGGTAAGTGGTAAGGGAAAAGAGATAGTGAAGAAGGTTGAGAAACAACTGACTTTTCAGATCCACCATAACATCAGGACGATACTGAAAGTATCGATCACACTGGAATTTTCCGGAAACATACTAAAGTAAACTTATTACTTTAAATTAATAAATTGTGAAAAAACACAAAGTAATCAAATAAAATGTTTTTGTGCACGTCAGGATTTGACACCGCGACCTCACACTTACAATTCGTAGAATAGGATCGTAACCACCCTAACGAGAGCCGTTGAATTCTAGCTATTTTCACACGGGTGACCGGACAACTCAGTCATAAAACTTCAACAACTCCTTTGAAGGTCATTAAGGCGCCGTATCCTCTCTCGACAAAAAGAAGATGGAGAGATATGTAATTACGAATGTTGGAGAGAACGCGATAATATTTAAAACGATGAAATTGAAGCGAAAATGATTAATAAAACACGACTCGTTTTGGAATAGAGCAAAAATCTCTGGGAGTTGAATAAAACAACATTTAAAGAAACACTGTGAATTTTTCATACATATAACTTGTTAAATAATACACAGACGTGAAAATAAAAAAAATTCGGAGCATACGTTGCGATTTTTTTCTATTGGAGGAATTTTATATAATTTGCGTTTCGGCGTGGGGAATGTAAAGATATTATTTTCAAAAATAACATATATTTTTTTAAGAGCTTAAAAACTTCAAATGTTCAATGGAGATATGCAAGAAATCGGTAGAAATTCGGGTAGCGGCGGCTTAAGAGTGATGGTTAAATTTAAAAAAGATGGTTATTATGGTAACATCAGATTAGATTATGAACTATTTTTCAATTTTTTTCATAATTTTAATGACTTTTCAAAAGGGTGATGAAGTTGGTTGATTCTGAGTTGTCATGGAACCATTCACACAAAGCTTCCTGGCTGGAAAAAATTGAAAATCATCAACCGGCGTGCTTTCGAATTAATTTTGCTTTTTTGCCACTTAGAATTGAAACGCTTGCATGGTATGACTTTAGCCAAGTTTGGCGACAAGATCTATTACCCCATTTTCCACATCCCCATCTCCTTTCCCTCTCCACTTCTTCAGCCTCACATCATTACCCAATATTGGAAGCAATCTAGATTTTGGACTACGTTTGGCACATACGAAAATTACACGTTGTTATTTATTTGCACGTAGATGTGTCTAGTATCACAAATTAAAATTGGAACTGATCTAGTGATAATAATAGATACAATAAGTTCAGGATTTTTCACAACCTTCAAACAAAACCATTTTCAAATCCAGATAAGCGATAAAGAATCTTCCTGTGGTGTAAATACTTTTCCGGGAGATTATTTTATTCGGTATTTGAATAGTGTATTTTTGATTTGAAAGTTCAACTGACCTTGCGGCTTTGATATGTTCCACGATTTTGATTGGATTATTCATAGTTATAGGTTATAGAATATTGAAAAGATATATTATATTTTTAACATCCATATTTATTAGTTTACTCTATTTTTAAATCATTAGTAAGATCAAAAGGTTGAGTGTTTTTACGACAACGCACTTTTAACTCAATGAAAATTTGTAATCAATTTTGTGGTGTCTTAAAGAACAAAAATAATATATTTCTGGAAATTAAACTGTTTTTACTTTAACTACCTTTACATCCTACTATTTAACTTTTCTTGGATAGAATCCGTTGGTTCCATTTCGAGACCAAATTATATGTGTATTTTCAACGCCTTTCTTAACGGCTTATAAATAAACTTTAATTATAAACAATGATATTATCGTATACAGTTTTTTTTTAAAATTATTTTTCTATACATAACGTAACGACCCCAGCATTCAATCTTTGCATTTTTAAAGAGACAAAATGGTGTTTTCTACTTGGTTTCTACTGATAAAACGACATTATTTCCCTCCATTGTATTCTGGGCAATGGAGGAGTAGATAATTTTATGGCAGTTAGAACTAGAATTTCTGCACTGAAAAATTTCCGTCTTCTTGTAATCTAGTATTAAAACAAGGTGAAAACTTGAAAATGAATCGGAAAAGTAACGGAATGGAAAGCGTAACAATTATAAAAAAAACCTATACGAATTTTGACGGAGATGCCCAGAAAGCATAATTTCTCAGTTTTAACAGTCAAATAGGAAACAATGTTAAAAACATTGGCAACAATGTTAAAAACACTGGCAACAATGTTAACATTATTAACAATGTTAAAAACATTATTAACAATGTTATCATTATTAACAATGTTAAAAACATTGGCAACAACAGTTTCAACAGTCAAATAGGTAACAATGTTAAAAACATTGGCAACAATGTTAACATTATTAACAATATATAAAACATTGGCAACAACAGTTTCATCAGTCAAATAGGTAACAATGTTAAAAACATTGGCAACAATGTTAACATTATTAACAATGTTAAAAACATTATTAACAATGTTAAAAATGGAAACGGTGGTATTGGTTCATGACAATCCTAGTACCAGCTAGTGTTAAGCAATAGCTAGTTTTCTGATGTTGGTGTTTAATATACACATTATGGCCGGTACGGGTACCGCCGCCTCGGGAAGCATTTATTGGATAACCAACATCCCTGCCTTAGGTCACCTCAAATAGTATGCTACGTTGATGACTTAGCAGTGGTGGCCAATTTCATGGGCTGGGGTTTGTCAAGGTCTTGGCGGTGGATGTGTTTGCCCACCTTCTGTGTGGCAGGCCGGATCGGGAGAGACTAGTTGTAGGAGACTTACTCCTGGACACATTGACTCAAAGTTTCCTACCCACTCCCCATACCTTTTCCGTTCTAGGAACTTTCTCTCCTTATCCTAAAAGGACCCTCCACAGCTCAAAGATGATACGGAATTTTTTTTTACAATAATTTACCATTTTGCTTCCCAGAACTTCCTCTCCTTCTTTTCCCTAAAAACACCCCCCAAACAGCATCCCCAAATATTACAGGAGCTGTGTGGAGCTAATGTAAAAAAACATATTAATTAAAGAATAAAGTGTTGCGAAAGATAACACTGCTCAATTTTAACTGTAATTTCTTAAAGCAACGGAGATGAAAATGATATTCAAATCAAGATTGATCAGATTTGTATTACTTCCATTACAAGTGGATTAAAACTGCAGTTATCATGTTTGATAGTATATCAGTAGTTAATAATAGGTGTCCTATCACGATTTGTACCTAAAAGTAGATTAGGTACGATTCGTTTAATTCTACATCATCTGATAAACAGTTAGATAATGACGCATAAATTTAACACCCTGCTTGATACGGAACAACCTTCCTGATACAGATATACACAGATTTATCATCAGGGTCCTGTGTAATCTTCCCGAGGGCCTGATAAGGTGACTACTGACTATGTTTTGCTTCCATGTTAACTTCAACGGAGTGCAAGTTTTCTTCACATATCTACTAGTTTATTGTCAACAATATCTAATGCAAATTGAGATACCGGTGGTATCTGGTCTACAAACAGTGTTAACTGTTAAGATAAATTAAGATAATACCAACTCTTCTGATATTAATATACAAAACACACTCCATGGGTCGTGTCGTTATTTGGAATCATTTTTTAGCTTTTAACAGTTGATTCCGTGCAAATTGAAGGAAATCTCATTAAATCAACGCCGGAGTATTGTAACCCTGTTTCAGTGTGAATACGCGATGAAAATAACGTTTACCAGTGCAGTTTATGAGTTGAACTATTAAAATACAACCCGTTTAATATATTAGTAAAAGTTAATTAATTTGTATTTCGTTTTTAAAGCAACCCTTTGCTAATACGTTATGTTTTACTAGTGGGCGTTTAGTGTGAGTGCTAAAATGTTACAAGTGTTTGTAAAGAACATAATTTTTTCCTCAACAAAAGAGGACCAAACGAGGATCCTTGGTGAATTCCGTTAGTCACTTTATTTGAGTTAAGGCTTTTATTGAATCAGACCAGCGGAAGTGACGCACGCTGAATCATAACTTTTCCGCTTTCCTCTGCCACACCTCGGAATAATAATTATTATTGAAGTGATGCTCCACTTTTCCTACGTGAAACATGATTATTATTTGCGATGTTGCCATATCTATTGGCTTATTACGCAATCAGCAATTAGACACCTGATCCATAGACGTTTCTGGGGCTTATCAGCTATCAGTAATCCTATATCAGATCACTCAATATCGCAAACAGTTGTCTTAAGATTATATATTTATTATTTTTAGATGTTATTTATTCAGATAAAACCTCTAAATCATATCTGCTCGTATTTATTGAACGTAAAATAATGCCACAGTTTTTTTGATCAACAATTTCGATACAAAATGTTTCATATTATATAAGTTTGACGGCCTCCGTGGTCCCGAGGCAAGACTCTCGACTCACAATCCGAAGGTCGCGGGTTCGAACCCGGCGTGCGCAAATAAATTTTATTTGATTAATTTGTGTTATTTCACAATTTATTCATTTAAAATAATATATAGTATATTTGCGGCACGTTCCAGAGTGGAAGATACTATCAGTATCGCCCTGGTGTAAGACCCCCATTCAGAATTGAAACGTTGCTTAAAATGGCTTTAGCCGTGTTTAGTGACCAGATCTGAATAGCCAGGTACTTCCCAACCTTCCTCTTCCCTATCTCCTTCCCCTCCCCACTACCTTCAGCCTCACAACATACCCCGATTGGGGATGCCATAGTCTCACTGGCTCCAGACGGGAGCAGTTGGGACTCTTGTGCGGTATTAACTGTAAAAAAAAAAAGTTTAAAGAGATGGCTTAAAACAAATAGAAGTAGCATCTCATGATAATGAAAAAATAACTAACTCCAATGCCATTCCCGGATGGGTAGACAGAGAAGATGGACGGCTATACAAACCTATCTTAACGCATACTATTCACTCACTTTAATCCTTGGCCTAATCTGATCTCAGTCTATTCGCACAATTTAACTATAAGATGTACCACTTTTTCTTTAGCCGTTCACTTACGCTTTATAAATTTTCTTGGCACACCTTTCTCCATCCATCCATGTATTTACTTATGAACGTTATATTTTTGATAGTTACCGTGGGACGGGGATACTTTACGCCCCTGCAGTTTACCTTCCGCCACATTCAAAGAATTCTCTAATGCCATCAATTTGCAAATTAATAAAAAAAACTGCAAATATTCTCTCTTAGGTTATAGTAAATTTACCATTTTGTGTGGGATTTAATAGAAGCAGCTCGTTTTGAAGTACGTTAACAAGCTTAGTTTTAAAGAGTTGAACGATGTAATACTTTCAGATCTGACCATTTGCTACATCTTGCAAATTACAACCTTATTACGTGATGATCCATGTTTTTTTTTTTTTTTTTTCAACGTTTTGAGTTGCTGTGTAGTGGTGTAATATTTTTTCCATTGATTTAAACTTTACCCAAATACCTTTACCCTTCCCAGAACTCCCTCTCCTTCCTTCCCCTAAAAAGATCCTCCACAAAGCATCCCCAAAGACGACTAGGCCTCCTGTGGAGATAATGTAAAAAAAGTTCAAATCAACGGAAAAAAGTGGAGTAATTTAACCCCGTCTTACATTAGGTATATTTGGTGTGGTGTTTTTTTGTCGACATTTATAATGTTTAATATTTGGAAAGGTGCCGTAAAGCGTACGTTGCCAGACTTGGTGAGTGCTGCTCCCTCCACTCGTTGGTCTATTTGCTCGCCTTATCTCTTCCCAGGAGAGACGTATTTACTTATGATAGCAACCTTCACTCGGTGCCCACAAAAGATACAGTATATCGTACAGCTAAGCAAAACAAAATCAAAATCACAGAGATCGACTATCAATATTGAAAGGTAATTTCTGGTTCCAAATTCATTAAAAACTGATTAAGTGTTTAAAAAATTGATAGGGAGGCATAAGAAGGCGGATTTACTGAAATGCTGACCGTTGGATCCGTCCATGAATACAGGTCTTACAGATTTTAATTCGGTGTCCGAAAATGCTATTATTGTGAAACCGCGATCTTCAATGCAAGAAGGTATAAACTGACTATACACGCGCCTATGTGCACTCACCCTCCACTTATTAAAATCAGGTCAAAAATATGCTGGCTGGAATTGATTGCGAAAACAAATGTCTAGAAAGGTCCGAGGTCTAACATCAAATTTTACAAAATATAATATGAATGAGATAAATTTAAGAGTGATAATTTTTCTTTTTTTGTATGAATAATAATTATTTTTTGCAAAATCCACAACATCCGCAATCCACAGCTGAAAATTTCATGTTGGGCCTCAGGTTAGGCATGCCTGCTCTAATAACAAATATTAAGGCTTTCCCTCTAGGAAAATTAAAATAATTACCGTTTCGGCTCCGTAAATGCATATATATTATTTTCAAAAATAGCATATCATTTTTTATGAACTAAAAATCATTAAGTATCCAAGGAAAATACGTTATAAATCAGAAGAAATTTGGAATTTTTAAACTAAATAAAAGGCCTCCATGGTCCAGACGGCATCTGCGGTCCAGGGGTAAGACTCTTAACTCACAATCCGAAGGTCGCGGGTTCGAACCCGGCGTGCGCAAATAATGATTAATTTGTGGTATTTCACAATTAATTAATTAAAACAATATATAGTAAATTTGCGGCACTTTCCAGACTGGAAGTTACTCTAAGTATCGCCCTGGTGTAAGACAACCATTCAGAATTGAATCTTTGCTTGAAATGGCTATTTCCCCAACTTCCTTTCCCCCATATCATTCCCCTCCCCAATACCTTCAGCCTAACAACATATCCCAATTGGGGATGCCATAGTCTCACTGGCTTTAGACTCTAGACGGAAGCATTTGAGACTCTTGTGCGGTATTCATATAAAAAATAAGAGTGTGTAATTCACACGCGGTAGAAGTGAAACAAGAAAGTCGCTAGATGTCGCTTTCTTTTCTTTTGACTATTTATTTTAAAGTGGTTTAAAGATCGGATATTTATTTACAAAAATTTAAATGTTAATTTTTTATGGATTTCGTAAGATACGAACTCCGTTCGCTTGATGTCTGGTCTCTCTGGCCGCTTGTATTTGTCCAGCACCTTAGCCGTTGCGCTACAAGAGGGTCGAGCCGAGATGCGAATTTAGCGCATTATATTAGAACCGACGACCAATAATATAATAAATTTTAGTGACGTATTTCCGTTTCATCCGAAATTCTAATCGTTAACGACGCCAAAGATGTCTCACTTCAATAAGATAAAATCCTAAACATTTCTCTCTTCAAGGTTTTGGCGCGTTTGTTTCTGATCTCCCTGTGATAGAATAATGATATCAAGCTAAAGGCAGTGTTTGTATCACGGCTGTTATTTTGGACTCGGCTTGTGGATGTGTCTAATAACGTTATGTTGTCAGCCTGGTACAATATAACGCCATGAATATTTTCACAATATTTACCAGGCAGCTAATAATGCTGAACATATTACAGGCACCTACATAATATTATGTAATATTAGATATTGTGAAGCTTTTAGAAGTGCCTACTAAATTACGTACTTGATGCAGGACGCATTTAAAAGAATATGTAAGAAATGATTAATTTTTTTTTTTTTACGTTAGCCACACAGGAGGCCCCGAGGAAAACAATTTCTCTTAGGGCCTACGTCATCGAAAAGGGTATGAGAGGAATATGTAGGTCGGTGTCAAGGAGTGATAGACATATCTCTTCAATTGCGGTGCAAGGCAATTAGTTGAGAGATTCCGGCTGAAGAAGTCAAAAGGCTTTCCTCAACCAGTCTCTCTCAAGCCCCGTACACCCCATTAACCCAGGCACCCCTGCCAAGTCACCAAACGTAGCGAACCACTTGGGGTGGCCTGTGGTAAAGGTGTTGATTATCCAATAAATGGTTCCCGGGGCGGCGGGGCCCATATCCGCCTCCCAAATAAGAATTTTTTAATAAAGCTATGATCAAAAATTGTTCGCTAAGAATTAGATGTGGAGTTAATGTAAAAAACCTGTAAAATTTAAAAAAAAAACTCCTGTGTGGAGTTAATGTAAAAAAAAAAAAAGATTCCTACCTAATAATATAAATATAAACAAAACGTTCGTTCGTTCCCCTCCGCCCTCCCCTCTCCTCCCACCTCCCACATTCCATATATTCATTCTCGGTAAATTCAGTTTTCAAAAAGCTCGCGTGCCACCTAAATTTCATAATGCCAGAGCTCACCAGTAGTAAAAAAAAGAATTATCCAATTTAGTTCAGTCGTTCGGAAGTTACGCGTGTACCTACACACGCATTTCGAAGATTCATTTTTATTTTTACATAGATAGATAGATAAACTACTACGCATGAAATAAAAAAAATATATATCAATATCGTTTCCATGGCAATGATTTGTTTTCTGACGTTAGCAATAAATCGCTTTTGTTAGCGACAGAAAACTTATAAGAAAAATAATAAATTAATATTTATAATTTCATAACGCCAGAGCTTACCATCGTATACAGCCTATAGTCTTCGCATATAATTTTGCTTTCTATTGGTGCAAGAATTTAAAAATCGTTTTATTGTTTTATGCGTGAAAGCGTAACAAACAAACTCGAGCAGTTTCGCATTTATAATATTAGTATAGATTATTTTCTAGCTTATTTAATAAGTAAAACACAGACACGAGTGAAAAAAATAGATTTATGGTGAGCATTCGAATATTGCCTTTATTCGTTTGACTAATCAACCGGACGATCGATATTAGTTAATGGGCGTAAATACTAAGTTCTGGGAATATATGCTATGTTAAATCAATAAATAATTAATTTTCATTAATTTCGACAATTTTAGCCTTGCTCTAAATTTAACTTTATGATAAGATATATTATATTTCGACCAGAAAATCTTATCGTCTGAAGTTTTTCGGGTTCTAAGAAAAGACTTGCTCATTCGTGAATGGCCTTCGTAACGAGGGGCAAGGCTCTCGACCAACAAACCGAAAGATGAAGGTTCAAATCCCGGCGTGCGCAAAAAACTTTATTTGATTCATTTGTGTTATTTCACAATTTTATCCATTTAAAATAATTCATTGCATATTTGCGGCACGTTACAAAGCGGAAGATGCTCTCAGTATCTGAATTGAAATGTTGTTTGAAATGGCTGTAGCCGTGTTTGGTGTCCAGATGTGAATAGCCAACTTTATTTTTCCATCTACTTCCCCTTCCCACTACCTTCAATCTCACAACATACCCCAAGTAGGGATGTCATGGTCTCACCGGCTACAGACGGGATAAATTGGGACTTTTAAGATCTTGAACACCACGCCCGGTGGGAGTTGATTAAAAAATATAAGAAAATTAAAAATAAAAAGCCGTACTACCTATTTTTTAGTTACATGTAAAGGTTCTATTGATTGGCGATTTTTTCTCAAAAAATGTGAATTTTGGTTTCTTCTTTCCAGAGAGGAAAATACTATTAAAGGATGGGCATTTTTTAAAAATAAATCCTTACTTTAGGGTTACGTAGGGTAACCGTGCGAAATTTTTACATTAAATAAAATGGTATAGATATTGTGTTCAATTTTTTGTTTTCTTATTATTAAGGTTTCTCTAACAAACAAACAAAAAACCTCTAAACTGTTCAAAAATAAAAAAAACAGGGTGTGCAATTCACACGCGGTAGCAGTGAAACTTTCAGAAAACTAAACTTCGAGAAAATGAGACGAATGCATCAGGAGTATACAATAATTGTCGGGTTTATTTTTTATAATATTGTTACCACGTTTAAAAATTATTTTAGAATTTATTTTATAAAGTAGGTACCACACAAAGAGGACGCCGATAAGTTTATCTCATCCTCTCGCAGGCTAAATCCTATAGATGTATGTGTTTGCCTCTTTTTAGCGTCGCTCGTTTCCGTTTCATCGAGTTTCAAATCACAAAGGTGCTAAAGAAGTTTTCACTTCAAAAATAATATGATAAAGTTTACATGTATGTAGATTGCGCACATTTGACCCACATGCGGGGTAAACATACGCATACCGTAGTGTTAATGTCTGCTGTTAGTTGCAAAATGACCTACCCGGATGATGTCTTACATACATTCGTGAATACACACGTAATATTTCACCGTAAAAATTAAACTCGAAACAAAATATGATTGCACACCTAGCTTCAAAATCATTTTTTTTTTATGTAAAGGGATAAGTGTACGCACCAATATAACAGCATAATTTAAGATGAAGCCATGCGAAATAATGTAAAATCATACAAAATCATGTATTTTTGTTTTAAAAATTTGATGGCTTAGAAGTACTATAGATGCTTCAATTAAATACTGCGTGTAGAACATATCTTGGCCCTTAAAAATATAAGTGATTTTTTTTTAAAGTCTTTTAATAAGCCTAGAAAAAAATAAAGTATTAGGTCTATAAAAAACACTATCAAGTGCAAACTCTCATACTTATAAACCCCTTTTCAGAAATGGTTTTGTTTACTGTAGCAAATTTAGTTTCTTTTGTGATAATCGCAAAAAATATATATTTAAGCCCGATATTAACAAAATAAAATAAAATATGCATATTCGCGTTGTTATTTCACAATACGGCCGGCATTCGCCGAATTTGGATTTTCAAAATGAGCCTTATGTCGTCTATCCAAGGACTACTGGCTTGCCACACCCCACTTTCTTTCACTTCTGCCCGGACGGAGCGGGGAGCAGACGTGTAGGCTCCACGTTGCTTGGTTCCGTGAAATCAATTTTAAATTTGCGTTTTATTAGTATAAACAATGCGTAAAAAAGGAGTTAATGTTTTTTACAGGCCTTTACGAAATAAACCTGTAAAAAAAATTCTCAAATACCTGTCCAAAAGCTTTTTCTCGAGTATTTTTAAACTCCTCCCACAAAGGGCGTGAATTCCGATTTCGATTTTTCCCTGGACTATTGGATCACCTTAACCATAAAAATTAAACACGAAACGAAATACGATTGTACACAAGCTCCAAAATCATTTTTTTATGTAAAGGGATAAGTGTACGCACCAACATAACCGAATAATTTCACAGTAAAAATTAAAAATGAAACGCAATATGATTGTACACCTAGCTTCAAAAACATTTTTTTATGTAAAGGGATAAGTGTACCCACCAATATAACAGAATAATTTCACAGTAAAAATTTAAAACGAAACGCAATATGATTGCACACAAGCTTCAAAATCATTTTTTTATGTAATGGGATAAGTGTACGCACCAACATAACCGAATAATTTCACAGTAAAAATTAAAAACGAAACGAAATATGATGGTACACCTAGCTTCAAAAACATTTTTTTTATGTCAAGGGATAAGTGTACGCACCAACATAACCGCGCACACTTATCTCCGACCTTTACCACAACAAACAAATAAAATAAACTACAAAAACAGGTGAATGGTGTTCTTGATATTTGCACCTGTGAAACTAACAATCTTATTTGGTCAAAATTGTCATAAATCACACAGTTCTGGCCAAATAAGAAAACTACGAATTAAACCTGATTTTTTACAATGTTCTTCATGGATAAATTACAAATTCTGACAAACAACCCCTTACTATCTGACTACCTAAATAGCTATTTTTTGGTTGTATTCTGAAAATTCTATCATCTCAAAAGGTTACTTTGGACAGGACCAGTAGTTTTGATCATGCCAGTTCAACTCTCAGCTTGTCTACCATACTTACTAACCATCGACCCATTTTTCCGCAAGGGTAGGCAAAGCGAATGCAATGCCACGCAACTCCGTATGGAATGCGGGAGGGAGACGGGAGGGGAACTCGGAAGGGGGGTTCGCGGTGCGGGATAAGCGGGAGAGGGGAGTGCGGAGAGGGAAGGCGGAGTGGAAACGCGTGAGGATAAAGGGACGCGCGAGAGGAAGGGGAGGCGGAAGGGAAACGGTATGAATGAGAAAGGACACGCAGGGAGAAACAATTTCTTTATTTAATGGCGTACCAACGCATACCGGGAGCTCAATAGTTTTTAATTTAGGTATATTTTTTTACATTAATTCACGCAGTAGGTTCTGACGAAAATAATTTCTTTCAAGGCCTATGTTATCTTTGTGGAGGGTCGTTCTAAGCAAAGGAAGGAGTGGAAGTACAGGGAGACAAAAAGTTGTGAGGAATGGCTTGGAATCTGGGGGACTGGTGGGTCTGGGACTGGTGAGACCGGCTATTATTCAGAATTTTACATACCTAACCAGATTTGGTCAAAAATTAAACGTAGTGTAATGAAGGGAGTTGAATTGGTGAAAATTAATCGATTCCGTGTAATTTCTAAAGTGTAAGTTTACTTTATAATTTATGCGTTAATTTTTTATTTATTCTTTCGATTCTTTGAATATAGCCTTGGTAGAAAGGAGTACAGACCGGTGTGCAGTGTTCTAAGTGTAAAGGGAATGTAGAGTCTTTGTACCTACGCTGTGTAAAGGGAATGTAGAGTCTTTATATTGCTTATAATGGCGTTTAACTAGGCGTAATGGGACCTTGTGAAAATAAATAATAAAACATGACTTATTTCATAGTAAAAATCTCTAGGCATTGCGAGTTAAGTAGCATTTAAAGAAACGCTGTGAATTTGTCCATACCTATAACATAATGATGTGATTTTATAATTTTCGGAGCACACATCGCGTTTTTTTCTATAGAGTGACTTTCATATAATTTCTTTTTAAGCTCGGCATCTGAGTAGAGATTATCTTTTAAAATAACTTATTTTTAAGAGCTAAACACTTGTTCAGGGGAAGTACTATATGTCATAATATGTCGGCAGGAATTCGGATTGCGGGGCTTAAATTCTGTGTTCTGGTAATATTTCACAATGCGTAGCATTTGACTGGGAACTGGGAACGGTACAAACATAACAACAGCTCGCAGACCTTTAATCTCGCGGAGGTAAACACCATTATCTCAATTTTAGTCGAATCAACTGCTTTATCTAAATATGTTCTGGTAAAATACTTGCATCGAGATACCGGGGTTACATTATCATATCTATTCTCTGAAGATACCCCCGAGACATTCTAATAATTCTAGACAATTCAGTCTCTATCTAAACTTCAAACGAAATCTTTGCTCTTAAGTCTGACATAAAAATTCTAAACCAAAAAAATTTCATATACTTTTTACGATAATCAAAACGGATATCATTTTACGCGAGTTCTCGTGCAACAAGTGAAGCCTTATTTTAATTGTGAAACCAAAAAGTTTTATTTAGGGGTAGGTTAGGTAATTTAATATCCACACTTGAACATCCAACATAAATTAATAAATAGCGCATTAAGCAACGTTTCTATTGTAATATGTAATTCTTTTTGATTGCAAGATACATGCTATTCATAGTCAGGCAGTACATTTTAATTAAACATTAAATACGCGGGCTTGAATGACAACGGAAGCTGTGCAGGTTGTCTCGACCTCAATAATAATTTTAATATGTTTAAAATTTTGTTAAAAATAATAATAGATCTATCATAAATTTTGTGCTCTATAATTTTACAAAGAATTTTCCCCTCTTTGTTAGAAGACATTGTTCAATACCGAAGTTATACGAAAACTAAATAAACAAAGTTGCGTAACGTAGAATCTAACATGAAACACGTCACGTAGGTGATTCAAAATGGCCGTCGACCGTGGCTCAGTTTTCCAATGAAAGAATATTGAAGGATCCGTGATGCAAAAATAAAAATTCCGTTAGAAAATATACGAAATAGACAAAAAATATACCATTCGTAGTAATATTTGTGTTTTTTATTGTGTGAATTGTGCCTTCAATCTTTGCAAAATCACTTTGTGGCGTCATTTTAATTAAATGAGAACAAATCACTTTGTAAAACATCATCTATTTGATCAAAATTATCTACATGTTGTTTCAAAATCAAAGGTTTCTTCTTCAGGAAAGGATTAACATTCAAATTTAATTGTTAATCTTATCCTGCCCAAGAAACCTTTGTGTTAAAAAGTGATTTATTTTCATTTAAGTATGAATTATGTCTCAAACCAATTAAATTATGTAGTAACTTGTGTTTTTACTTAAGTTTCCCGCGTCTCGTGAAGGCGCTTTACACAAAATGGCGTCGCACCTTTTTTATCGTGTTTCATGAACTTTATCAGAACTGATACAAAACCTGTATTCCTCCATTATCTGTACAGTTATCTTATAAACAAGTCAGGTTAATATTTACTATTTACTACCGAGATGAGATCTGATTTGATAATAATTCATTGAAAGATAGACTAAACGAATCCATTCTCACGTTTCTCCGCTTATCCTCAAGCAGGGAATACACGATATTTACGAAAATATATTAAAATATAAACTTGTTTTCATAATAATTTAACAATAATTGGCTACAAATCTGTACAACAGTGGCGGAATAATAATGTATGACGCATTCAACAGACGTTTTGTTCGAATTCATTCAATGGACAGTTTAATTTCAAGTATTAAATTTGATGTAGTTTCAAAGCAACTTAACTTGTTGTATTTTTAAATAGGTAATGTTCAATCGTTTACAGTCCGATCGTTCTTACAACGAACATCTTAACTCAGTTTAAATGAGGTTTTAAAAATTATTCAATAAGATAATTAAGTACGCAGATGACACAACAAAATTTTATATCTATTTGAAATTCTAATGAATAAGTCAAAACAATGGAAATCAATGCAAATACAATGCTTTAAGGGTCCTAAATATACATATAGTTTAGGATGTTAATTTGTGTAATTTTAGGCAGTATATAATTTAAGATACTCACCCTGAAACTGCAGTCAAGCACCCTTATTTATATATGTAAAAAGGATGGTTTATTTTTTTATGAATCTATTTGTCAAAAACACTCAAAAATCATTGAAATTATTTGGTACTGTGGATAGGTTCAAGGGATCTTTTTTGATATGTTTGCGCCGACAAACATTGAAGCGAAATGGGTAGTCACCGGCTATATAAATAATAAACTAACCGAGTACGAGATGTAGGTTTACAGGTAGGTATACATATCTGTATAGATATATCTACGTTCAGTGTACAGGTTCGTATGTGGTTGCTCAGTAGAGTGGGCGCTCCTATGTGTTGGTCTCTCGTGTAGTGGTATTTACGGTAATTCCTATCAACATGTTGGAATGGGTTGAGACAGTGTGCGTGAGGCTACTGCAAGCTAGATTCCACTAACACAGTTGTACGAACACGTACAGTGTGGAGCTCTGGCGGAAATGTGGAAAAACTCTACGTAGAATTTGTACGTTGGTACCATCATGTCTGAAAATCTCTTTCCGTTAAAAAAAGTAGTAACAGTGCCAAGCTATATAAAATTTTTAACCTGATACATGCATTTATATGTTTACTAGCTTTTCCCCGCGGCTTCGCTCGCATGGTATTACGGGAAATTACCGTAGCGGTTGAACTTATCAATTATCCCCCCTCCTCCCCACCCCCACCCCCTCCCGCATTCCATACATTCATTCCCTCACATTCAGTTTTCAAACATCTCGCCTGCCACCTAAATTTCATTATGCTATAGCTCAAAGAAAAAAATAGTTATCCAATTTTGTTCATTCGTTCGGAATTTATGCGCTTACAAACATTTCGGAAGTTTATTTTTAATTAAATATTTGGAAGTTTGTTAATATAATAAAAAATTACACTATTCATTATTCAGTCTTTATACCTAATCGTTACGAATTATATTTTTAATGTAGGAACTCTATCTGGCATTTGTTCCAAAACGGAAGCTTGTCCAAAAAAAAACAAAACATATTCTAATATTTGAATTTCCTGAAGCAGTAGCAGACCAGGGGTCTCAGTACCTACCAGCTTAGAGCCCACAAATATATCAACATGGTTTCCATGGAAACGATTTTTTTCTGACGTTAGCAAAAACTCGCTTTTGTTAGCGACAGAAAACGTTTAACAAATAAAATATATTAATATTTATAATTTCATAACGCCAGAGCTTATCATCATATACAACATATAGTCAGTCAAAATGATTTAGTTGATAGTCCGGTATTACTTGAATTGATAAGCTTCCGAATTCTACTTCGTAATACTAGAAGTCAGGATTTATTTCAGTGCAGAAATTCTGGGACTAACTATCATATGTATTCCTCTTTGCCCAGAATACTAATGGAGGGAAACAATTATACCAAGTCAGTGGACATCTTCAATTTATCTTTGAATAAATTTAAAATATTGTTATTGAGGCAGTTCAGTTATGTACAATAAAATGTTTTTTCTATGCTATATATGTAAAAGCCCCGAAAAAGGGCGTTTATTTATAAATAAATAAATAAATAAATATAATTTTGTTTTCTATTGGTGAATGAATTTTTAAAGTCTTTTTATTGGTTAATGCCTGAAAAGGTCATAAACAAACTCGAGCAGTTTTGCATTTATAATATTAGTATGGATTGATATATTATAGCATGACACGACAGCTATTGTACATAATTTTTAACATTTTCTTGAACAATAACCTTTATTTTTAGTAGAATTAATTTCTTCGTTTTATACCATTTATAATTTTGAATACATTACCCATATATACTAAATCGTTTAGCATTATATTTTACTAACAAATTTACGGTGGTACGAACCCCGATTAACACTATTATTGAGAAAAGTGGTCCAATAACATCGCAAAATTTTTGTTTCACGTAAAAATATTTATTTAATTATTTATCAATAGATACAACTATTTATACATTTGTGTACCTCACAAATATATAAACACGAATCATTTATTACACAGGATGCTAGGGGATGTACTACCCAGCGATTCCTGACATAACTTGGAGTAAAAATGTAAATGAAATTTTGGTCACCGGTGACTTTTTTTAGACGCTTTTTTTTCCAAATTGTTTTTCTTCGAAAACCAAACAAACAGAAATTTCTTCCATGTATCCTTCCTGGTGACTCACCCCTCGCCCCAACATGCCAACACCAATTGTTTTAAGTTGAAAAACAACAAAAATGGTTCCGAAGAAGAAAATTTCATTTACATTTTTAACTGCAAATAAAGTTAGGAATCACTGGTTAATATAAGTCAAATACGTCTCTTAACACCCTCCATGGGAATTAACAGCAGAAATATAAAAAAATATTTATTTACTATTTAATAATTAGTGTGTGGATGAAATTCATTATTATACGATTATATTATATTGATAAAATTTATTTATTTGTGGAAAAACGGTTACTTATTAACAGGAATATTCTAAACAAATTTTTACGATTTGTAAGATTAGCGTGTATGAAAGTGCTGTAAATTAAAATTGTCCTTTCGGAAGAATCCTTTTCCGGGTTCTCGGGAATAAGAACAAAACACCTCTCCCTCAAAGACTATTAAATTCGAAATAATCCATAACATGCTTTCAATATTATATAATAACATTCATGTAGAGTAATAGTCTATGTAAACTTTTCCTTAGATATGGAAAGCGAATTACGCAGGCGATAGTTTACGTAGGTAGTTACCCCACAGAAGTGCGTCCCTTTAAATGTGCCTTCATCGTATGGGTGTGTGGAGTAGACAGGGGATAATTGGTGCAAATAAAAATATTAAATATGGTTTTTGTGTACTTCACGACCATCACTGCAGTTATGGTATTTATATAAAATTTGTAGTGCAGCGTGTAAATGCGAAATAATTGTCATTAAATCTCATCTAATTCTGATAAAAAAACTCAGGTTTTCCGTTAATATAATCGAGTGTTTTTTGTCTGTTCGTTAATTGATCTGATTTTTTTATTTATTTTAATTTAAGTAGGTACATAAAACAGGCATGTTGTCCAAAAATTTATATACATGGATGATTTCAATAAAGTGTATAACAGAAATTAAAACAAAAATAGTATCAAATTATAATTAGCTAAATATGCAAAAATGAATGACAAACAAGAATAAGTTAAAGGTAGAATACAAAAGTATCACCAACAATTTATTATTGGCACTTGTGCTGATGGGACAATTACTTAGTAGATAAATATTGCCTGTTTTTGAATAAAGGGATTCATCACTGTATCAGCTTTATATGATTTATGATAAAATATATTTTTTGAAGTGTTTAAAAGGGTTATAAAAAATGTCAATTTCATTATTAGAGCAGTGTGTAGTGTTGTAATGCCTTAATGTTCGCGGTATAGGGGAGAAATATCCTGTATTTGTGTGGTAGGTAGACACGAAGAAAATATATTGCATCCTCCTTGTTGAAGTTCTTGATGATGGGTTGATGTTAATTTGGGATAAAATGTTTAGTGTATCAACTGATGCATGTATAATTTTGTGTAGAACCAATAAATTTGAAAGTTTCCGTCTGGCTGTCAAGGAGTGAAGTTTATAGTGTAGAATTCGGTCGTTATAACGTGCCGCGAATATAAAAATAAACTTGTATTATTTTTAAGAATGAATTGAGAATAACACAAATTAATAAAATAAAATTTATTGACCCAGTAGGCATTTAACCAAATTTGCACTTTGATTCGCATCGAACATCATTCATGTAGGTTTATTATTTTAAAAATACGTAGGCGCTCGTTCAAATTGTAATACTTGCCCACATCACCAACATTACCCAGCTTTCCCCCTTATACCAACACTTACGCGGATGTAGCGTAGTAAGGCATTAGAGATATAAAATAATCCATCGTGCAAACACCGACACATAGATAAACCCCGCTTATTATTAGTATTACGAGATACACATCAAAGTTGTGTTTGTACGCAGTGCGCATGAGCGGCGGCCATCGTGAAATCCCTACCTAGCGGCTTTTCTATTGGATGACAGATTTATGGGAACTAATTAGATTATTCAACAGTGGAAGACGTTCCATTTTCATCATTTAAAAAAGGAGTCATATTTATTTAACTTGTTATTAGAGGATTTCTATTCAGAAGAACGCCCGATAAAAATAGAAACCCAATGTTAAATCAACTTCAGCTTTCGTTCTATTCTACATTAAGTATTAAATCGACCATAGAATAAAGCAAGTATGAACGCCCAACAATTCCTTTCCGTTTTCGAACCGTTCGTTCGATATTCAATAGATCATATCAGATCAGGTGAGATCCCGGCGAAAGGGATCTTAATATAAAAAAATAAAAAAAAACTGTTAGGTTGGAACGAAATCGGTAATAAATTTGTTTTTATATGCTTCCTCGTAAAAGCCATTCGTTCCAAGGCACCCTCATATTAACTTGTGAGGCTATTGGATAGGGGGATGGGAATGAGATCGGGAAGACACTAAATATAGCTAATACCCCATCTATATAAAACTTAGAGCAAAGATAGTGACGCATGATTAACTTTAAGCGCGTAAATGCAAAAAAAATATGTCTTTTTTAAATCAAGTTTACTTACGTATATCGACAATATTTTATGAATTCCTTCTACCACCATCATTATCAACTGAAAATGTAGTAACGATTAATGAATTCAACCCTTTTGCCATAACGGTGACATCGGGAGTTCCACAAGTTTCTCATCTCGCACCCATACTATTTGTTTAACATTTACGATGGTTTAGTTTTCAGAGAATTGAAAGAATTGAAGGGCAGTTAATGGACAATGTAAAATTACACACTGCAGCGCTGTCCAAAATGTTGGCTAAAGAAGGAGGAAGCGCAAAAAAGCATGAAAATTTTAAAAATTAAAATAACTTTAATATTTTGGCCGTAAATTTTAATTCATAACCAAAATAAATATAACCGATAACTATAAATTTACAAATAACGTAAATATTGCATTTTTTTCCAAACACCTTTCTGTGTAATTTAACTAATAAATTAACAGTTTGTTACTACCTAACCATATAATCAGAGAGTATTGTCAAACAGCTCGGTCTTGACGCACGGCTTGCTTCATTCATATTAATACATCCTTTCAGATTTGCCATTTTGTTAATCCGAATCTTGACTTAACCAAATTAAGTATTTGATTCTGATAGTTAAAACACAAAACTTAATGTTCAAAGCGAACACGCAAAAAAACTTAAAAGTTCAGCTCAAAGCCGAAGCAAAATGCTCAACGCTTAAAAGCTCAATACTCAATTTTTGAGGCTTAAAAATTTTAACAAATAAATCTCAAATCTTGAAAAGCTAGAATTAATATAATAAACACAATAATATAACTATGTTTTAATTCCACTTTATTATTTCTTTATCCAACCGGTTTCGGTTCGACCTGAATCTTCTTCATCAGGGATAAAGGTCTTCTGAAGGTTCAGGTCGAAACGAAACCGTTTTGTTAAAAATGTGACGATGAAAAATAATAATATGGAATTAAAACAAAGTTATATTGTTGTGTTTATTATAATTATGTATTCCCACAAAGTTTGCTACATGTGAAAATCTAGAATTAATAGTTAACAATTAAATACCAGGAGCCTTCAACCAAGCATATCTCTGGTCGATGCCAGGAGGCCATAATATGGACGAGATATAAAATCAAAAAAATTGTATTTCATATCACCAGAAATACCGACTTGACCGAGGAGATGAACGAAATCCAAAATATTTTTACGACGAATGCATAATTTAATAATGTTCCCAATTGACGCCATATTTCACCTGAATACATTTAAAAATAATATCGCTTATTTTAGCCCTCTGACCCAAATGTGTTGATTATATAATAAGATAGAGTGTGCTGAAGTGGATATTTTTGTCGATCATCTATATGGATTCAGAAAAAATGTGCAGCGATTGCTGAAAAATATTTTATATTGATTATATATCATTTGTATCTATAATTATGTATTGTCTTGCCTCTCTTTGTAATTTGACATTTGAGTTAACTTTTTTTATTTATTTTTAATCTAATTTTTATTTAAACTAGTATGTATTTCAAAATTACCAATTTGACTGATTGATTTTATGTAAATTTTAACCTATTTGTCTTTTTTGTATGATTAACTGAGTTTTTATAACTGGGTTGTTCTCACGTATGTAAAAATCTGTAAAAATCCAGTATAAATAAATAAATATCCACGATTCTGCAATGAAGGTGTCAGGATTGCATAAATGACATTATTTCTAGACTTCATTAATTAAAATAATTAAATAAAATTTATCCAAAATCTTCCAAAAGCAAAGAATCATTAAGAGGGTTTTTTTTTAAATTTAACTGTTTAAATAATTATTTTACTAATACCAAGACCACAAAATAACTGAGATGGTGAACACAATAAAAAAGCGTTTTTTGACGCCTGCTTAATAAAATGATTCTGCAATGCAAATAACTTCAGAGTTGTGGATATTGCATAAATAACGTTTTCGGACAATGCAATTTACTACCTCTTTGCGCTTTTGTTCTCCTGGTAGATTTTCCATAATTTTGTATCCTAGCAGCGAGTTAGTTTGACTCTCAAATAGAAAATCACTAGATGTTTTTTTAATAATAATTAGAAATCGTTTACCTCCGCAGTCCTCATGTGCTACTGGCATTTTCCATACAATCAAAATGTCATTTATTCCCAGAAGGTTTTAAAATAAAAAATAAAACATATTTTCTTTGACAGGTGCCAAACATTCACACTCAAAGTTCAATGCTTAAAGCTCATAAAAGCTGATGTGAAAATTAAAAGCTCGAAACAAAAAGCTCAAAACTTAATAATGATCGCTCAAAGCTCAAAATCACTCGCGCGGTAAGTATCCTTCTGAATCTGAGCATTCGTGGTTTTATACGCATTCCTCGGGCAACCTCAACTTCTACTATTCAAATTTGCGTCATACATTCTCCTCACACTCCTTTCCTCGTTCATTCGCTCTACATGCCAAACCATCAAAGGTTTCCTTTCAATCTTAATCATTACACTTACATCAGCTTTCCAAGTCAGGTCTCCACGCTTATCACTTGGTTTTTACATACGTACCCCTCAGGCTTCATGTGTAATTTCAACTTAATTAATTTAAAATGTTATTAAATTTTTTTGAAAAAAATCAGGTTTATTAGCAAAATTACAAAACTATTTAGTAATGTATCGTTGTCTGAGTTTTTGTAAATCTTTCATCTCTCTGTGGAAGAGGTTGATGGTAAGTGGTAATTGTTTTTGCAATGCTTGATTAGGTCATTTTTTTAATGGATATTGGTAATATGTATTTTTTTTACATTAACTCCGTACAGGAGTACATCAGATGATATAGGCCATGAGGAAAATAATTTCCCTCAGGGCCTATATCATCTGAGATGCTGTGTGGAGGGTCTTTTTGAGGAGAGGAAGGAATGAACACTGATCTTGAAGAGACTCATGTTGTAGGAAGGAGGAAACACAGAGGCTGTCAAATCGTTCCACAGCCGAGCTGTTGAACACAAGAACGAGTCGTAGAAACGACTCGTTCTCATGTGACAAATGTCAACCGTGTACACATGTTGGGCGCGTTTGGCGTGTTTCCCGGCTATGCATCGGTGCCGAAGGGATCAATGACGCTAGTTCCATCTTCCATTGAAATACCGGTAGAACAAGGATAGCATTCCCAACCGACGCATGTGCTCTAAATATTGCAATCCGCCTGTTAAGATGGGAGAATCTACCAAACGGACCGTCCGTTTCCGCCTCGAGTCGAAGTTGACAACTTTTCTAAAAGTCACCTTAATTTACTTATTTTTATTCTGCTAAATAAATTGTTATTACAACAAAGTGCTAAGGTCAGTAAAAAAGTAATGCCTACTACTGCCTTCTTTTCTCCTTTACTTGTCAAGAAATAAAAAATGTAATTACATGGGTTGAAAACCACATCATTGACGATTAATTTGTTACTTTTCAATGTAATATCCGTCCATTTCCACAGCTTTGGTTCATCTTTTAACAAGGGCATGCAGCAGTGTTGTAAAAAGCACGATCACATCCAGAACACCATCGCCATAACTTTCCCCGCCGATCACACAGTTGGGAATTTTTTCGTCCTTGGTGAGTTTGTGTGTTAAAAAAAATGAACCCATATTTCGTCTCCGGTAACAATTTTTACCAGAAATCAAGCGCTGCATGTTTTGTGAGGCTATTGTTTTTCTTATTTCTTTATTCTGGCCAATTAACTTTCTTGGTACCGATCTTGCACAAACTTTTGTTGAATAATCAGTTGTCAAATAATCGTCATCACACTGACTTTACCGAGGAAGAGAATGCAACATCTGTTCTATCTCGGGTCATCTCGAATGATATCATCAACTCGCGTGCAGTCACTGCAATCAACGGCCTGCGCCGTTTCGCTTTTTGTCAACCTGCTGTGTTTGTCTTTCAGCTTCGTTACAGCGACGAACCCATCATCTAGCAGTGCTGAATGACATCCACTGTTGCATACGGTACACATTTTTCAATCTTTCATGAAAGCGAATGGGCGTTTCACCTTCTACAGTCAATAATCAATCACAGAAAGCTGTATATTACGAACATCGATGTCTGGCATTTTGCAAGCGACTGCAGTGCTGCCACCTGTTGACGACAAAGGTTACTATTACAGTAGATTGTAGAAGGTTTGAAGAATAGCACCAAAAAAAACTTAACTAACTTTATTTAAGTAGAAAAAAATATGAGGAAATACTTTTTGACTGACCCTCGTATACCTTAAAAGTTCATATTCTGTTTTTTGGTTGAAACACATAATTGTATCCTATAACTAAATACTAGTTGTTATCATACATACTTTGTTTAATTTACATTCATATTTTGTTATTATTATAATTACCCTCTTGTAAGAGAATACCACTGTGTAATCTTATGTACCACTTTATTGTAAAACGCCATTTTACGGCGTTTAAATAAATAAATATTAAGCCTGGTGTTTTCTCTTTCCAACATCGTTTAGATCGTATTTCTCGTAAAGAAGAGACAAGAATTTCTATGAGACATAATGTATATGTGTTCCCAAAGGCGAACAAAATAAAAACAGATGTAATTTTTTTTATAGATTGTTTGAAAGCTTTACAGATCATGAAAATGAGTCTCAAGACACTCGTGCGTTTACCAAGGAATGATTAAAAAAGGTAGAAAATTGTGTCTACCTACTCATGTAATGATGACAAGGCACACCATTAGCATTTTTTTAGTTACGTAGGCATACCAGCAGATTTTTTGCTTCAATTTTATTTCGGATGATTTATTTTTTTTACAATAACGTAACAGAGGAGGCCCTGAGGAAAAATAATTCTCTCAGGATCTTTGGGGATGCTGTGTGAAGGGTCTTGTTAGGGAAACGAAGGAAAAAGGTTTGAGGGGTGAGTAGGAAACTGGGGGTAAATGGTGTGTAATATATATAATATGATGGTGTGTAAATGGGGTAACTGGTGTCCAGCAGTGAGGGACGCATGAATCCATCCCTCCCATTGCGGTGGTCCACGGGTTAGGTCTCCCTCAAGCAGTCTCTCCCGATCCGGCTCGCCACTCAGTAGGTGGTCAAACGCATCCGCTATCAAGATCTAGATAAATTTTACCCCACGAACCCGGACACCCCCGCTAAGTCACCAAACGTAGCGAACACTTAGGGAGACCTGTGGCGAGGGTGTTGGTTATCCAATAAACGGTTTGATAATAAGAAATAGGGTGAGGAGGCGATACACATGCCCGCCTTCCAAATTGCAATTCTACTTGTTAAGATTTCCTTTAATGGTAATCTGATACGTTTTTAGATTTTCACGGCCAAAAGTATTTTCGTTATTTGTTTTTGGGGTGTTATGCCGTGTTTCGCTACCTCTTTCTTTAGCCAACGTTTCGGACAGCGGTACAGTGTGTAATTGTGTTGTGTAATTGTGAACACAATTACACATCTGCCCTGATGATGGACACTGTAACGCTATCCCAAACGTTGGCTGAAGAAGGAGGTAGCTCAACACGACATAACACCCCAAAAATAAACAACAACAAAAAAAGTTAATCTTTTTTTATAATTGCAGAAAGTGAGTAAGGGATATTCAATTCGTAAAAAAATGAACAGGAATAATAATAAAGTTTTAAAATAAATTAAACAAATTCAAGGTATTTTTTACACATTTTTAATCATTATTATTGAATAAGGCAAAAATTATATTTAAATTGAACATTTTAATTGTGTGAATGTAAATCGCAGGCATGCAATGAATAACCGTCCTAAATATAATATATTATATCTACACTGGAATGTATAAACAAGTACATGGAGAGTAAATGGGAGACAACACCCTTTACATTTAAAAGGTTAACTTATACATTAAAATAACAAACATTTACTAAACATTGTTTATGCAACAGGAATATAATTATTTTACAAACGACGCAAAACAACTTCAGGTAATTGCTTTCATAATGACATAGTGCAAAAATGTATTAAGTACAATTTAATGTTAATTCAATAAAAACGTTTGTAACACATCTTTCAGGACGTTTTTTTCAATATTTTTTCAGATATAAAACTTTTATGTTTATTTTTTTTGTTTGCACTTAAAAAATTTGTGCACTATATCGATATTTTAATGGTGTCTTTTGATTATGATATAGAAGTAGGTACTGCGAATTGTAACAGCCAAAATTAAACAAATTCGAATGTTCATACTCAAAATGGCTTATTAAAATTTACAGTAACACAAAAATTGCTTCGCAGATATAACTTATAAGTGGTAGGCGGAATGCGGAGGCAAAATAATCGGAAATGTAAGGCGAGCGATATGCTGAAAGAGGCCAAAAACAAATGATCTTATATCTTTTATAGCTAAGTCTGTTGGCCCCATAAAACAAATTAGACCGGTCAAATAACGATAGTTTAATTGTTATGCCCTTAATAATAAGCGGCTTTGGAATTTTCGTTTTGCCCCCGCATTCCGCCTCCTACTTAAAAGAAAAATTCTATTAGGTTCGTAACATCCATTTTTGACGCAAAATAATGAAAAACAGGAATGGAAATATGGAGTAGACCAAAGTAATTTATATATTTTAATTTAAGCAAATAAACAATTAGAAAAAAAATTATATAAAATTAAAATATTTATTCAAAATCATCTAAATAAATCGTAAAATATTGCAGTATTTCTTACTAATATTTTTCAAAGTCTGTCAAATTATTAACTAGGCAAGACATAAAATAGTCAAAAGATCAAATCAAAATAGTTACATTTATCTTGATTAGATGACACACTCATAGCAAAAAGTTAAATTAAAACATTGGTGCAAAATGCAAATTCAAATGCATGTTTTGTTAATTTCTAGTGGAAAGTCTAACAGTGTGTGTATGTGGGTAGAAATATAATTATTTATTTAACAAAAGATCTTTTTTGGTTTCTAGCCGCCGATGTTAACCTAGACTTAAATAAACTAAATTACATAGGTATGTGGACACTTACAAAATCAATTTTTAATTAAATGTTTCAAAACAAATATTTGATTTTATTTACAAAAAATTCCCCCATGCGATTGACCCAAAATCTTAAAATATAAAAATAATTTATAATATTTTTTAATTGCGTTTCTACAGATTGGTGTTCCCACTAAAACAATATTATCTTTTATTTAAAGATTTTTACAACATTTTTAAAACTAAGAATAATAACTCATAAGATGAACACAGAAATTAAATTAGGTAATTACTTATTTTAAATGAGATATTTACAATGATGTAGTGTTATTTTAAAGTATGTATTTGAAAAAATAAAGTCTTTAATGCAATTCAGTTCGTTTTATTTTATGTTTCTTTGGAATGAAAGGATTATTAACTTTGGTTTATTTTTTATAGGTATTTAAGTAAAGGTTCTTACCTAAAACATTTTGAGAGTTGATGAGTTCTTTTTTTGGCATTGGTAAATTTGGTATCTTTTTTTAAACCAATGCTTGGATTCTAAAAGTATTATAATATTTATCTACAACTACTTATAGTTTAATATTTACATTTGGAATTAATTTGTCATAAAAAAAATATTACTTAAAATTAGATTATATTAAAGATTTGTATTTACAAACTTAAATGATATTAAACAAAATATATTAATATTTACATCTTTAAACATTTATTTTATTCGACTCAATACAAAATTATTATCTGGTTATGGCAAAATTATTTTATCTAACAAAATATTATTATGTAAGAATTTGTACCAAGTGAGATGAACCCTTACTCTAAAATTATAGTATAAACGTTAAATTGTCTTGATTTTTTCGAATTTGCAAAAACTAATATATTTTGGAATTACCTTAGCATGCTTTGGAGTTCTTATTCAACAATTTTAGAAGGAACATATCATTATTTGAGGTCTATGAAAGCAAAAACAGCATTGTTAATTTTTAAAACGAATTGAGTATTTTCTCAAAAATTATCTACACATTCCAGCATGAAATGTGCGATAGGTTTACAAGTCAACGAATAATTTGGAGGGGTGGGAAGTGCTGTCTTCACTTCTATAGCTAGCGCTAAAACAAGGTCTACCTACTTTAAAAATTAAAATAAGTAAGAAAAAGAGTTAATCTTCGATTAACTTTATGATAAAAATATTAATAACATTGTCCACTTACAAAGAGTTAAAACGGTAACTAAAACGCATTAATTTGTTCACTCATTTAAGGACAAACAGTTTTTTTTGGAACATGACAAGTGCTGCATTTTGTGGTAAACTAACTGCTCATAGACACGACTGTTGGTCTGTCCACGCCGACTTCTCCAGGAGAACTGTTGTTCGGGGAGTTATGGTGAATGATGATATTATGGTGGTGTCCTTCGCCCCTGTGGTCTTCAAGATCGTCTCCGAGACCTTCACCAGACATCAAATTGTGATGCTCGACTTCATCGTGCATCTGGTGATGGTTGTTGTTCATCACGAGGACCTGGTGATGATGGTGGTGAAGTACGCTGGTTCCATTGTTATGGATTGAATTCATTTCCTCTTTTGTGATGACGTTGTTGTTCAAGACTCCGATCAAATGGTGATCCGGATGCATTCCAGACATGCCTAGATGATTCGGACTCTGTTGGAGATGTTGTCTGTGTTGCAACTGGGAGAGCTGAACAATGTGAGGAGAACCTTCCAGGGTTGTTGCAATGCTGGAGTGAGACAGGTCCAGGTGGTTGGGTGTGTCCTGGGGAGACACGCTGTGGCACTGGTGGTGGCCATGTAGAGACTGGGGGGACGGGGTCAGGTCCTGCTGGTTATCCCTGTCCTGATCGTTGGGCGTCTCGTAGTACTGGAGAGTCCTGGGCGGGGAGATGCCAGAGTAGGCTCGAGATCCGTACATGGGAAAACCTCCTCCGTCCATGTGGGACTGAATGCTGCGCAGCTCGGTGTACGCATCAGCAACTGAAACATGTAAAAAGAATATTAGACTACTATGTAAAAAGATCCAGCAAAATGCAGGCCGTGTGGTTTCCGGCAGCTCATGTTTTAGCATGCTGTGCGGATCTTTAAGGTCAGGTGTGAACTAGGAAACCTCAATTTGGATTCAGCGACGCGTGTTATAAAATAAACACAAGACTGAGATGACTCTGAGAGAAATTACTACAGAAAGAAATGTTTTTCTGTCTTCCACCTATCCAAAAACTGTTTTCCAAATATTCAACTGTATAAAAAAATAATGCCGATCGGTCACTCCGTTGCGACGTGAAAGAAGGGCAAACAAATATTATTTATGATTAGGATGAGTGTTCTAATAATATTGACTTTCATGGTACATATTTCGTAAATAACTAAGTAACTAACCAACCACCACACCGTTTCCCCACAGGAGTAGGCGGAGAGGACTGCCAATCATCTCGCTCTTGGCACACACTTCTTCCTACATTCATATTCGCACACATACCCTTCTTTTATTACGACTCTTCGACTCTTAACATGGCCCAACTTAATTATTTAGATAACTTGATGGTGCCATGTCATCCTCGGGCGTCCCCGATTTACGAAATCCAAACCATTTAGGCATCCCTTTCTGGTTCTTACATTTAATTTTGCAAATGGTTCTAATTAATTACACTTACGTAAACTTGCAAATCTCCAAATTTGTTACACGATCATACATGGTTTGACTCTCATTTCTGTAGCATTCAGTATATTTTCATTCTTTCTCTACCAGTGCCATGCCCCACTGCCGTACATAAATGTAGGTACCAGCACTCTATTGTGGACTGCTAGCTTCGGTTATTTGGTCTTTGTTTTGTTAGCGCCAACCGCTTTCAATCCTCCATTAAAGGATTTTTCTACATTAACCTTTCTTTCAATATCCCTTTCAACCAAACCATCTCTAGTAAACATTCCCAAATACAAAAACCCATCCACTTGCTCAAATTATTCATCATTCTCAACTATATCACACATCAGTGGCGGATTTGCCCTAAGGCCAAGTAGGCCCGGGCCTAGGACGGCCAGATATTAGGGGCGGCCAATCGTGACAAAAAAGTCATTGACGATAACAAGAAATAAACGGTCGCAAAATGAAAACAAAAGAACGGTCGCAAAAATTTCAGAATCACTGCCTTTTTGGTAATAAGTAATAATTGATACATTGTCAGAAGAACTCAAAAAACTACAGGATGCTCATAAATTACGTTACATTAAATTTTATTTTATTACTAACTTGACAAACTAAACGCGTCTGAAGTCAAAGAAAAGGCCAAAGCATTACAAATGGTTTATTCTACTGACTTAGAAGACAATTTTTCAGAAGAATGTCTCCATTTTCGTGTTCACTGCAGTTAAAAAATGAGGATCGAAACAGTTCTGTCAGTTTGTTGAAATGGTTACGAACTGAAGGTCTTCAAACCATTTACCCAAACGTGGATATTGCTCTTCGCATGTGTGTGTGTTCGTGCTCCCCGCCAGTAAATGTTCTGGAGAACGATCGTTTTCTTGTTTGCGACGAGTTAAAAATTATTTACGCACAACGGATCTTGCTTTGCTTAACATAGAAGCAGATTTTTAAGGAAATTGGATTTCGAAGATTTAATTAATGATTTTGCTGCGCTTAAGTGCGTCTGCAGTTGAGTAACACATTGTAAATACTTAGTATATATTGTATAAAAATACACCTCTAGTTAAATTAGTTAATTAATAAAACCTAAAACCGTTTTAAATGTTTTCTTTAAATGTGCAATTATCCTTGAAACATTAGAAAGTATTATAAACTAGCAGCTATTATAGTTAACTAAATTTCTGAATCGATTTCGATAAAAGTTGGATTCATTATTCAAAAGTAGATTCATTATGAAGTCTATATGATGGGTACTGAGAAAGGGGCGGCTGTTACTTCCTACATGACGTGGGGCTTACAGCGGCCAAGCCTGCAAATCCGCCACTGCTGTACTCCTTTTTTCAAACACCATGTCTTTAGACATGCATTCGTGATTACCTCGTCCTACATACATATTTCGTTCATCCTGGTCATGAAAGACTGTAGACGTTCCTTAATTACATGGTTTCAAAAAATGGGTCACACTGCACACCTGTGGGTTCTGTCTTGACGGTGACGACAAGGTTGGGCATGATGTTTGAAGATGATCGGCTACTCTCCGCCTTGGCGCTTCCCTTGGGCTTCCGCTTTCTGGTCTGAAATAGAAAAATTAGAGGTTCTATCTTAACATTTGTTAATTAAGAATAACCTTAGTCGATACTAAACAATTGGAGACCATCTATAAATATATCAGTGATCGATGATACACTATTATACGATGATTCATGCGGATAAGCTGACCCATTTTCTTATTGAATCATATGTGAGATTCATTTTCTTGTTGTCTTTCCTCACATAAAGTAAGTCAGTAGGTCACAAGGATGCCTTTTAAGACCAGCATTAAACGTGTTACCTAAATATAACAGTTTATATAAATGAGTGCATGCATTTTAGCAAGTAGAAAAATACGAGCATCAGATCAAGGTGAGCCCCAGATTATTTATTGTCAAACAGATTATTTTTTGTCAAGTGAAAAAGGTGGAACATAAGAAATATGGGTAACACAATGGGAACTGGGTATTGGTGGCTACGAAAGCTAATATTACACTACTGAAGGCTGCTTTGTAATCTAACGCTCTTTCTGAAAGAAAGGTCATGTTGAAAGCTTGCAGTGACCCAGTAGGTGCCAATATAACTTGTAAAACAGCAAGTTTTATTTTTGAAGGGTTTTATTTTATTTTAGTTTTTTTTACATTAGCTCCGCACATGAGGAAAAAAGCTCCTCTGGGAATATGTCGTCTTTGGGGATGTAGTGTGTAGGGTTTTTTTAGATAAAGGAAGGAGAGGAAGTTCTGGGAAGGAAAAAGGCATGAAGGGTGGTTAGGAATAGAGGATTAGTTAGTCCAGGAGTGACGGTCGTATGAATTCATCCCTCCCTTCAGAGATTGCAAGGCGATAGGTTGAGAGAGCAAAGAGAGAGGTCAAAAAGTCTCCCTCAACCGGTCTCTCCCAATCCGGCCCGCCACGCAGTGACCTAGAAAAACCTCACCTCATAAACCCACCAAACGTAGCAAACCATTTAGGGTGAGCTACGGCAAGGGTGTTGGTTATCCAATAAATGGTTCACGGGGCGGCGATACCCGTATCTACCTCCCAAATTAATACCAAAGACAAACAAAAAATTTAAACCTAAAAGAGTTGCGGTGGGAAATTGATGAGGTCGTCAGAGCAATTCCTGAGGCCCTTACTGTCTCAGGGATCTTTACGTCCGACTTATTATGGAAACATAGTTCATAAGGTCAGAAATCTAGGATATTTACCTGAATGGAGTCCTTCTTCATGGCCAGCGGCCTGTTGACTCCGTGCAATTTGTAGTAGAGTCCGCACGCGTTGCAGACCGGCTCTCCGTGAGAGTTACGGCGCCACAGCGAGGTTGTACTGGTGGAACAATTGGTGCAGGACAGGCCAGCGCGGCGAGAGGCGTGCTAAAGGGCAGAAAATTCATCATGAACTAGGGTAATACTGACAGTTTACAAGACAAGGTGAGCATTTTAGAAGCTAGCTTTTGAAAATTGAGTTGAAAGCTAATTGAAATAAATGTTGACGATCAAATTTTTGATTTGATGACATGAGCCAAATTCTGTCTTATGAGATTCATCAAACATCAAAATTCTGCTGGGATGAGCGTGAAACATTTACTTTGGTTAGCAAATCCATAGAAACTAATTTCTAGTGCCGGAAATTATACGAGATTTTCAGGGCCAAATGTCCCCATTAATTTTTGGGTTATTATGCCGTGTTTCTCTTCTTCGTTTCTTTTGCCAACGTTCGAACAGCTTTAAAGTGCACATCATCAGAGCAGATCTGCTGATAATGGTGAAGTGTACATTTTAAAATTTAGTGTTTAAGCATCTTCTTGGTATCTGGTGCTTACGGCTACATCAAAACTAAATGCCGAAAACCCCATTAATTTAACTAATTATTATCATGCTGATAAAATAGGCACTAAGAGGATTAATGCTTACAAAACGGTAGCATCTCTACATACATTTTTTTATATGAATACCGCACAAGAGTCCCAACTGCTCCCGTCTGGGGCCAGTGAGACTGTGGCATCCCCAATTGGGGTATATTGTGAGGCTGAAGGTAGAGGGGAGGGGAAAGATATAGGGAAGAGGAAGGTGGGGAAGTACCTGGCTATTTAGATCTAGTCACCAAACACGGCTAAAGCCATTTCAAGCAACGTTTCAATTCTGAATGGTGGTCTTACACCAGGGCGATACTGAGAGCATCTTCGGCTCTGGAACGTGCCGCAAATACACTATATATTATTTTAAATTAATAAATTGTGAAATAACACAAATTAATCAAATAAAATGTATTTGCCACGCCGGGATTCGATCCCGCGACCTTAGCATTGCGAGTCAGGAGCCTTACCGCTGGACTACGCCGGCCGTCAGTACGTACATAAACACAGACTTCACCTGTGTCTATCTGCCCTGATGGAGGTTACTTGACTGTAAGTCTAATCAAAACATTGGCTAAAGAAGGATGAAGCGCAACACGGCGTTATAACCCAAAAATAATCACAATTTAAAATGCCTTTCAACAACAAAATTGTATCAATATTTCTAACGGATCGAAAAGCAATTTTATTATGACGAGGAAATACTCTCTTAAATTTTCCAAATATTGGATGAGCAAGAATTGAATAAAATTTTGGAAAAAATAGTAATGTTAACGGTAATTTAATTAAAGCTACAATTATTAGTGTTAATTACTACCGAGCAACTTACCCAACACCATCCAAAATGTCCATTTAGTTAGCGTGCAATTCCAACAAATATCGTTATTAGTGTTATTACATTGCTTGGGTTAGTTAAATTGAAAATTTGCTTAATTATAGTTAAGTTTTGGGATTGGAGGAATATGAAATAAGTATAAAGGTGAAATTAACTTAATATCGGTTCAACTAACGTTATTCAATGATTGTGATTTTTAATTTTTCATTACCTTTTATTTGTGTCTGTTTCATGTTTTCATTGAGAGTTGTTGATATTACCTTCTTCGGTGATTAAATATTGAAATAAGGTTTGTAAGCTATCCCTAATAAAATTGTTTTTTTAAGAGAAAATGTATAGGTAAGTATCATATATTAATGGTTTAACCGGGAAGCGAACCCGTATCATCTTTTTTTTTTTTTTTTACCTTTTTTTTTTTTAATTTCTTTTATATATTTAATAATATTATTATTCAATTTATAAGAACAGTTTATTTATAAACAAGTTCTGCTAGGTAATTATTTTTACACGTGACAGCTGTTTCGCCTTCTGAAGGCATTATCCTAAGATACGCAAGCTACAAGAAAGGATGAAGAAAAAAACTGCCATAATAAGAAATGTTATATTTGATCTTCTTTTCTTGGAGCATGCACATCGTTCCTATGTGTAGGAGTTTGAGCATGAGAGGAAAGGAGCAAGAGGAAAAGTAGTAAAGGATGCAAAACCTACCGATCTCCGACTGGACTTGGTCTCTTCCACGTGCAAGCCGGAAGATGAGAGCGAAGTAATATCCGCCCTGGCCGCCGTCACACCGTTATACCCATAGTAGTTCTTGTAGAATTCCGCCCCGCCCGCGACCCCTTGCTCCGCCGCCACTGCAAACACACCCATACGTGAGATAGGCAAGAAAACAGGCAGATACAGGCAGAAAGAAGAGAGAGGGCACGAGAGTTAACATCAGAGAACACACGCGCGAGGCACGAGGCACGAGGCACCCGAGGCGGTACGAGGCGGTACGAGGGAGGACGGTGGCATTGAGACCGAACTACGATTGCTAGCGGCTTTTGGCTTTTGGCTCTTGGCTCTGGGTCACCAAGGAGGGAACAAGGAATTCTACAAGATTACTGTGGTCTTCCAGTGTTGAGCGGAGAGAGTGACGTATGTACATTATCATTTACGGAGAACTCTTGATTTAACACGAAGCAATTTCCTATTTTCAATCTTAACCCAAGAAGTATCACCTGAAATTGACACAATTTATTTGGAGAACAACTTGTTGCAGGTCTTCTGAAGACTTGAATTGAAGAAGGAATTTACTGTTTGAAAGATGGGCATCTTTGGGTTGCATTTAACAAACCCACTGGACAAAGCCTCCCATGGTCCCGACAGATCTCCAGGTGAGCCCCGCAATCAGAATGTACATATATCACCCCCTACAACAAAAACATTCAACATAAGCATGGAAAACTACAGACCGACACATTTCTAGTTAGTCTTTCAAAGCACTGTATCACAATCCAAGTGAAGCTAAAAAGGCCAAGCAATATGTTAGACCAAAAACTGGTCATGCATCTGATGATTCTAGTAGACTTGGTTGGTACAGTGTCGAGTAAGAATCACCAGAAAATGATGAGTTAGTAAAAATGGAAGCTAAGAGAAGGATGGAAGCAATTTGACAAGGATGCGATTGGTAAGACTGATTTGGAAAGAATTGAAGAGATAATTGGGAAAAATATCACAAACCCTAGAAAAGATGATAAGAATAGGAATGTGGAATGATAACATACTATATTTTCTATGGGGGTGCATCAATTAGAGGCAGGCGTGATTTTAATGGGTTTTTAATTATTTGCACGGTAAAAGCAATTCATTCAAATTTGCGCATTTATTTTCAAAAATAATTGTGACAAAGCTATGTACAACTAAGATATGGATGTTGAAATTCAATTATCATCGAATTTTGTCAATGATTGGGAATTGAGAAACAGGGAAACATTTGAGAGAGGCCAATGGCCGAAGCTTGCGGGCTTATGAAGAAGGTTTGTAACAGTGATGGTTAGGGTTGAATTAGGTTAGGTTAGATTGGTGAGTGCCAGACTAGGTGAAGTTAGGTTGGTCGGTTGATTGGAGAGTTAGTTAGGGGGGAGGGCGCCAGCATTCGCGAGGTCTCAATGGCAAACAGTGTTTGGTTGTTCCGCGTACATCTGCGGGCTGAGGCGCGCGTACCGCCGGGTGCCTCACACGTACCAGCCGGCGCGGCTGCTTCACGAGAGGCCGGTTCATGCCGTTCATCTTGTGGTAGAGGCCGCACGCGTTGCACAGGTAGTGGCCCGTCCCGTCCCTCCTCCAGAGAGGGGTGTGAATAGCGCCGCAGTTCACGCATTCGCGGCCCTCGCTGAAGTACTCCGCCACCTCGACTAGAGACATTTTCATCACAGTCAACATCACGTTGATCAATAGCCTAGTAGCCGTTTGGACTACGGTTCCATGACAGTTGATCTTCCGACAGTTAAGAGTCCCGGCGTACTTAAACGCAATAAGCAATCGGTTTAGGGAAAATACAGTACACCCACTTACACATAATAAGTGTCCCCGTAGGGATGTACAGAAGCTTGTACCATCGAATAGCAAAAGTATAAAACATATTTCTATTCAAAAACATCAAGGAAAAAATCTACTTGTCTGTATACTGTATATACCAGCATATAAGTATAAAAAATCGAAATGTTAATACATTTTTTTGCAATAATTATAATTACGGAGGGTCAACTGTCGGAGATCAACTGTAGGGTCGCCGTGGACCATTACACTCCACCACCAGATCACCACGATCACCAGACATCGGAGTACTCATGGTGACAGAGTTATATTTATATTCTGTTTCACTAGGCGTTAACAATGGTCAAAAATTATTAATTACCACCTTAAATTTCCCAGTGAAATGGATACTGGAAAAAAATTACAGGGACATAACATATCACCAGTTATTCACACAAACGAGAGACGTTTTCGTGGTACATGGTGCAGCTTCGATTAACAGATGTGTTAATCAAAGCTGCACCACGTTCTGCAAATTAATTTAATCGGTCTGTTATGGTAATTTCTTTATCGACTGGGTAACTATTCTCATTGTGAACAGGTCGAAAAATATTTACAGAACTCTGTATACTTACAGCGTTTTTATAAAAAATGCTAGAAAGGTAGTAAATAGCTATCAAAGGATTATTTATAATTGTTAGATTAATTTACTGTCAGACCGTTGAAAGAAAAAACATAACCTTGCATCATGTAGGGTTGTTGGACATTTACGTATTTATAATACATATATTATATTTTAACAATGAAGTACCCCTATTTTATTCAATGGAAATAACTTTTCGGGATTTGCAACGTTTGACAATGGAATATGGTCATCAGTTGACCACTCGTCATCATCGAAATATCCCACGAAAGCTTCAATTTAAAATTGTGGCCCAGTAAGTCTTTTATATAAATTTATATTATTACTAGCTTTTCCCGGCGGCTTCGCTCGCATGATATTATTACGGGAAATTACTGCAGCGCTTGCACTTATCAATTATCCCCCCTCCACCCCCACCCCCTCCCGCATTCCATACATTCATTCCCTTACATTCAGTTTTCAAACATCTCGCCTGCCATCTAAATTTCATAAAGCTATTGCTCAAAGAAAAAAAGAATTATCCAATTTTGTTCATTCGTTCGGAATTAATGCGCTTACAAACATTTCGGATGTTTGTTTTTAATTAAATATTTGGAAGTTTGTTAATATAATAAAAAATTACACTATTTATTATTCAACGATTATAAAGTCGTTATATTTTTAATGTAGGAACTCTTATCTGACATTTATTCCTTGCTTGTCCAAAAAAAAACAAAACATATTCTAATATTTGAATTTCCTGGAGCAGTAGCTGACCAGGGAGCTGAGTACCTACCAGTTTAGAGCCCACAAATATATCAACATGGTTTCCATGGAAACGATTTTTTTCTGACGTTAGCAAAAACTCGCTTTTGTTAGCGACAGAAAACGTATAACAAATAAAATATATTATTTATTATTTTATTTTTTATTTTATTTTTATTTATCAAAAGTATACAATACAGAATATAGTATATTATATAAAGCATTGTACTCCCAGGAGTTAATAAACTCATTGCGGGAATGATACGCATTACATGAAACATATAGCTGTATGTATTAAATGGACATATGATGGGGACAACATATTAATATTTATAATTTCATAACGCCAGAGCTTACCATAATATACAGACTATAGTCAGCGCATATAATTTAGCTTTCTATTGGTGAATGAATTTTTAAAGTCTTTTTATTGGTTAATGCCTGAAAAGGTCATAAACGAACTCGAGCAGTTTCGCATTTGTAATATTAGTGTGGATATGGATGGATATCGATTCTGCATCGTGCAGTATTTCACACAAATTAAGATGTAGGTATCCTAATAATCTTGTAAGTCGGCAGACAAAATGTACCTGCGTTTATGAATGAGTCTGAAATGTCAAAACTTCTGGGTTGTATTTGTAAAACAGGTAAAATTAGCAAGCGCCATAAATTAGGGGATGGCGCTAGTTTTAAGGCTGGACGCCGGCGCCTAGCATTTACTACCCTCTACTTCCGGTGGCCATAGCTGGCAATAAAGAATGGTCCACGCTAAGGCTGCAAGGGTAGAAAGGGATGATACTGACAAGTTTTTTCTTTTTTTTTAATTCCCAACCTTCGTGATACTTCGTGGAGAACAGTTATGTAGCTGCTTTATTGTCATACCCTTTCATTCTTACTTTCTTTTTTCTCTTTCTCTGCAGGGTATTATATTTGACACTACTATGTTTAATATTTCATTTTGATTATCATTATTTCTGTTATCACTACAAGCATTTCCGAGTAACAACTGAACATTGATTACTCGTGCTGTGAACATTTCTAATTGGAGTGTTAATATCTATGTAATATACCAATGGCAATTCTATTATTTTAATAATTGTTAACACTCTGTATATGTTTCAAACAATAAATAGATAAATAAATAATCGTCTGGAGCCAATAAGACTATGGCATAATCAATTGGGGTATGTTGTGAGGTTGAAGGTAAGTGGGAAGGGGAAGGAGATGGGGATGAGGTCAGGGTGGAAGTACCTGGCTATTCAGATTAAGTCACCAAACACGGCTCACAATAAAACTCCTTGAGATGAAGCCATGCGAATTAATACAAAATCATGTGTTTTTGGATTGAAAATTTGATCGCTTAAAAATAATATAGATGCTTCAATTAAATACTACGAGTAGAATACATCTTGGCCTTGGAAATAATCGAGTAGTTTTTTAATGGTATTTTGTAAGTCTCCAAAAAAATAAAGTCTCAGGTCTCTAAAAAATACTTTCAAACTCAAATCTGCTACTAATAACCCATTTTCGGATAAGGTTTTATTATATAATGTTGCAAATTATTAATTATTTAGAAAATAGTCGAAAAACATTTTAATATTTGCGCATGAATTTCACAAAATAAAACAAAACAACGCAATCTCACACTGTTCTTTATTGGCAAGAATCAAAATGGGTGGCGTTCAACGAATTTGGATTTGAGAATTAAACCGTATGCCGTCCACATAAAGACTACATGTACATTTTGTATTAGTTAACACCCCGCCGCTAACGTGGATTCTATGTTGCGTGATTTCGTGCAATCAATTTTAATTTCCCTGATTTTTTAATAAATAATGTGTAAAAAATGAGTTAATGTTTTTTACAGGCCTTTACTAAATAAACCCGTAAAAAACAACTTCAACCTTTCAAAAAAGTATTTTTAAATCTCTTCCAAAAAGAGGCGGGGATTTCGATTTCGAATTTTTCAACGACTAGACGATCACCTTGCAGATAAGGTTTAAATCCTGATGAACACTTGTTTTGATTTGCACCCGAAAAAAACATCGCCAAAAGGTGTGTTTTATTTTATTTTGCAAAGCTCAGGTACAGATATTAAAATGTTTTACGATTATTTTCTAAAGAACATAATTTGCCCCATTAAACAATAAAACGAAAAAGTAGTTAGTAAGAAGGAGATTTTGGCAGTTTTCATAAGACTACTACTTAATTTTTTTGTATCAATAATAAGACTCCTATTATTTCAAAGAACATGATGTGTTCTACTCGCAGTAATTTAATTAAAGCGTCAATAGTACTTCTAAGCGATTAAATTTTCAAACAAAAACACATTAGGTTAAAGCTTTTCCAATAAAAGGTGTTATTTTGAATAGCCCGCTATTTCGGTAGAGATGATTAATGATTTTTTATGGCCGGAATTGGATGGTATTGATCTGGACAACGTTTACTTTCAACAAGACGGCGCTACGTGCCACACAAGCAACGAAACCATTGATCTTTTACGGGAAAAGTTTCCGGACCGTGTTATCTCTCGAAAAGGTGATCACAATTGGCCACCGAGATCTTGTGATTTAACACCTTGCGACTTCTTCCTTTGGGGGCACGTGAAAGAGAAAGTCTACGCCAACAGCCCAGCGTCGATTCAAGACCTCAAAGATGGAATTCGTGAGGCTATCAAGGACATAGGGCAGCCACTTTGCGATTTGGTTATGGAAAATTTCATGAAAAGAATATGGTCCTGTAAGCGTGGTCGTGGTAGTCATTTGCCTGATGTTATTTTTCACTATTTACGGCATACCTTTTTCTTTATAATGAAATAAGCATTTGATCATTTATATTAAAAAAATGGCATTTTTCTTTGAATATCAAAATAACACCTCTTATTGGAAAACCCTATACTTTGAAGTGATTCGTCAAACCACGAGTCAATGTTTAAATGAGAAGGAAAGAAGTCCAGCAAACTCTTTGTGGTACAGATGACGTTTATTTTTAAATTAGTCTTAATAATCAAGGAAATTTGTTACTTGTTACCAGGCGGCCAGAATATGTTTTTAATTTAATGGGGAATACTTATTTAGGTATATTATGTATTTAGCTTCCACGTAGCTCGGAAAGGAAGTGTGCGCGGCGCAGACTGCTGATAAGAAAACATGTTGGTGCGCAAGTCCTTCCTGCCGTACTTTCGTTCGCTTGGACAAAAAAAAACGTTTTGCTGAATAACAGTACTTAATTTCACATTAAATGTTTTTAAATGCGAGCAACGGCATGTTGGCTTCCTAACGCTGATAATAACTTGTTGTATATAGTGAAAAACATATACTTAATGTACATTTTAGCTAAGCGACAAAACTGTAACTATGTACAAACTTACATCATTAAATCGTTAAAATTGTATGTACGCCGAAAGGTCTCAATCCATTTTAAACATGAATAAGAAAATTAACATTTCAAAACTGTATTGCAAGTTAATTTTTTTGCTGGTTTAGTTTGAAAGATAAGTATTTTGTTTTTGTAAATATTATATCTATTTGAATTTCAATTTTTTTTTTTTTTAATAAATGCAAAACTTGGAAGTAGAAATTAACCCACCCCGACATCCAAACGAGCTGAAAATCGGCAGATAGACTCGTTGTCGATGACATGCGATGCGTTTTATCAACTTTTAGTGGCACACATAAGAGCACGCGCATTTCTCTGAATTTTCTACAAGCCTACCCAAAAGATGGCCCGAAAATTGAAAATTTGTGAAGTATTACGGATTGATTTGTGATGACTAAAGCATTTCAAGCAACGTTTCAATTCTAATGGTGGTTTTTCACCAGAGCAATACTGAACATATCTACCACCCTGGAACGTGCCGCAAAACTACTGTAATGTATATAACTTTAAGTTATAAAAGTGTTAACACAAATTAATCAAATGAAATGTACATGGATTAACACCTCCGGATTGCTAGTAGATTTAGTTATTTGTTTCCAGGTAGAAATAGGCCATTGGAATCTTGAATGAAAAAGGTTTGCAAAAATAACATTAGATGCATGGAGATATCCTGATTAGATGTGGAAACTGGAATATGCAGGCATAGCAATATCTTGCCCACAATTCAGAGAAGATTGATGAAAAACTGCAATAACTTACCCACCATCCACAAAGACGATTGATGAAAAACTTGCCCATAATGCAGAGTCCATTGATAAAAAACTACAATATCTTGCCCACAATCCAGGAAAACTGCCTTATCTCGTTCACAATCCAGATGAAAAACTGCATAATCTTGTAAAAAAATATTGAAGAAAAACAGCAATATCTTGGCAACAATCCAGAGAAGATTGATGAAAAACTTCATCATATAAAATCCAGATAAAACACTGCAATAACTTGCCCATAATGCAGAGCACAAGAGAAGATTGATGAAAAACTGGCTTATCTTGTTCACAATCCAGATGAAAAACTGCATAATCTTGCCCATAATGCAGAGAAGATTGATGAAAAACTGCTATATCTTGCCCACAAGAGAAAACGTGGTTTAGAAACGTTTACGCTAAAATGGGGAAGTCCCAATAAGAGAACAAGAACTCAGGATATATAGTATTTGTATTAAGAGGATTGCCTAGTCCTGGACCCATTCGGAATTGGGCGGAGAAAGCGACTTGGGGCGTTGACCAAAAAAAACCTATAATCAATAGCAAACAATGGTGTTTTCTTATTTCGCAAGTATATTTTTACAGAACGAAGCTGGGTGGAGAGCAAGACACGTCTATTCGGCCAGAAATCTGGGCAGACACTAATTGCGACTATACGATGCGCTTTCGGTCCTTCTGCAGATCGCAGAAGGGTATTCCCTGTAAAATTCGCAGTAGGGTAATCCCCGTTTTAATTTACTGAAAAAGAACATCGCCAAAATTCATGTTTTTTTTGTGAAGCTCAGAAACAAATATAAAAATGTTTTCCGATTATTTTGCAAGAAAGTTAATTTGCTACATTAAATAATAGAACCATATCCGAAATAGGAAATTTCACATTTCAAAGCTTTTTTTTAAAGGCCGGATACTTTATTTTTTATAGCCTTATTAAAAGAATTATCAACAAAATTACTCGATATTTTTAAAGGCCAAGATGTGTTCTACTTGCAGAATTAAATTTCAAACCCAAAACAAGTGATTTTGAATGATTTTGTATTACTTTGCATTGTATCATCATCTTAATATCAAGTCTTACAATTTACTAAGGAAAAAGCAACGAAGATCAATCAGAGGACATTATTTGGCCCATTTGAGTAACACGCACCTCCCACCGAGCGGAAGAGAGAATTTTTTGAGTCATACAGTAAAACAAGAGACAAAAAATGTGAAAATTCTTCAGATTCCGAGACTCACAAACGCAGTGAATTTAAACAAAAATATTCTACGAATTCTTTTACCTGCCTCACGCCGTTTGCGGTCACAACATTAGAAAAATATTAAAGCGTTAAATTATAATATAATATAATGTGACGAAATACTTGTCCGAAAGTAGAAACTGACTGCGTAATTATTTATTTATTTATTTATTTATAAATAAACGCCCTTTTTCGGGGCTTTTACATATATAGCATAGAAAAAACATTTTATTGTACATAACTGAACTGCCTCAATAACAATATTTTATATTTATTCAAAGATAAATTGAAGATGTCCACTGACTTAGTATAATTGTTTCCCTCCATTAGTATTCTGGGCAAAGAGGAATACGTATGGTAGTTAGTCCCAGAATTTCTGCACTGAAATAAATCCTGACTTCTAGTATTACGAAGTGGAATTCGGAAGCTTATCAATTCAAGTAATACCGGACTATCAACTAAATCATTTAGAATTTTATATAAAAATACTAAGTCAGTGAAAATTCTTCTGTCTGACAATTTAAGCATATTCATATCGTTTAAAATTGTGTTGTAGTTTAACATATTTGCTGGAATACCCATTTTAAAATTTAGAAAACGTAAGAATTTGTTTTGTATTCTTTCAACAGCTTGTACGTGCATATTATAATGAGGATTCCAGACAGGAGAATTGTACTCAAGTTGGCTTCTAACTTAAGCAAAATATAACATTTTAATACACTTTATATTGTTAAAGTTTCTAGTTAGCCTAGTTATAAACCCCAACATTTTTAAGCCCTTATTACAGATTTCTGTTATGTCTATATATAGTAAATTATCTTTATATAGTAAATATGGATTCTCAGATACGGTAATTAAAAATAGGTAATTATAGCTATAAAATTATAGCGCCAATTTTTCTGCGTTCGGTAGATATAACCAATACAATAATAATAAAAAAATGAAGAATGTACTTTTTAATAGTATACCACGAATTATTTTCAGGTATCTAATTTAGTTATATGTTTGTTTAATGATAAATTAAGTATTTTTATTTAAATTTTTACAATAGCTCCACACAGGAGACCTTGAGGAAAATAATTTCCCTTAGGGCCTATGTTTTAAGGGATGCTGTGTAGAGGGTATTTTAAATGAAAGGAAGGAGAGGATGTTCTGGGAAGGAAAACGGAATCTGGTGTGGGTTGGAATCTGGGAGTCAACAAATCCAGAAGTGACGGAATGAATCCATCCCTCCCTGCGGCGCAAGGCGCTGGGCCGAGAGAAGCCTGCAGAGAGGCCAAATGGTCTCCATCAACCAGTCCCACCTGATCCGGCCTGCCACGCAGTGGGCAGACGCATCGGCCGCCGAGACCTAGGCAAACCTCTCCCAATGAGCCCGGGAACCCCTGCTTCACCAACGTAGCGATCACTTGGGGAGATTTATGGCAGAGGTGTTGGTTATCCAATAAATGATGCCCGGGGGCGGTGGTATCCATACCCGCCTTCCAAATACTTCCTTATCTAATTTTCATAATTAATTGAAATCAATCTTTATATATAAAAAATGAATGTTTCTTTATTTGTATGCGTTCCTAAACCATTTATCGAATCGCGATTGGATTGGTTATTTGTTGTGCGCACGCCCGCGGAGGTTTCTAATGGTGATCTGTGGCGTTATAAAAAATGTTCAAAATGTTTACGATTGGAGGCGCGTGAGTGGTTTGAAAAATGAATATATTTAATATAGTTTCGCAGCAGGGACGGAAAGCGGGAGGGGAGGAGGGGAGCGAGGCGAACTTTGAGAGTCTTTGAGTGACATTGCAACACATGTCGGATATCGCTAGTTACGAAATAAATAAAAATTAGAAAAAAAAAACAAATTTCAGTTTAAATTAATATCTCACTAGAAGGGACCTACATCCTAAGTAGCTAACTCAAAACAATTACCCTATGTTCTCGCATAAGATCTATCTACCATAATAACAACATTTGCATGTGCCTAGTTTGGTATTTGTACGATCCTGAGATAATCAATAACAAAATGTATGAGGGTTGTTCTTCTTTTTAACCTACATAACTTTTACCTACCACTCTGTCACATTTCCACCACTCTGTCACATTTTGTTTTTACTATAAATGAATTCTCTCCGGATCTCAGAGGGGAAATTGTAGCAAGGGGAGAAGGAGGCCTAAAATGCCTATTGGGGGTGTCAAACACGAGTTGCGTATATGCCTATTTCGAATGACAACCCACGTGACAGAATTAATGTACGACATAAAAGTTGTAGGAGACAAGTTTTTGAGATTTTTAAAAATATTTTTTTAAACATCATTAAAAATAATAATCGCTGTTACTTGATAGGTTAGGGGCCATTCATAAATTACGTCACACAAATTTCATCATTTTTTTTTACCCCCCCCCCCCGTGCCTGTCACACATCGCCACATTTGTGACGTCACATATTTTGCAATTTTACATCTTAAATTTTTTTGCGTTTTAATAATTTAGATTTTTACATGTGATGTCACAGAACTGATGACCCCCCCATACCTCTTGTCACATATTGTCACACATTGTCACACTTATCTACTCCCCCCCCCTTAATGTGTGACGTAATTTATGGATGGCCCCTTATACCTTTTGGAGTTTAAAAATAGTTTTATATACCCAAGTCGAGGTGGCAGAAGACAACTGTAATTTGTATGAAATACACTTCTATCACGAGGAGTTACAACTCTGTAACGTAGTTTTTACTAGAAAAATATAAACACATATTTTTTTAAAACGCACACAGTTAGGTCTTTAGTACAGTAGACTTTAAAGTAATTATAAAATAATAATATTGGTAATTCTGTTGAATTTTTCTCCACTAACAATGAGACAATTTTATGTAGGTTAAAAAGAAGAACGACCCATGAATGTAATGAATACTAACAAAAATTACACAAATAGCTATGGCAAGTCGCAAGGCCCTGACGTGACAGGTAGAGATGACACCATAAAGGTCTGGCGCCACTCACCAATAAGGCCCCGTATTACTCCATAGACAGGACACAGGGTAGGTACTACCTTACCAACTAACCATGGAACATTTACCCATTTACCTGAGTAATTCCGGATTTGAAACGCTGTCACTTTTGACAAATTTTATTGCCATTTGACACAATTCTGCACTTGATTTGGGACGGGAGGGACAACCAATAATTTGGGTATCTTTAGAGTTTAGAGCACAAGGAACACTTTGCACTTTACAGGCAATAAAAATGTTTTCAAACAATAATTGCACATTTTTAAAACGCCATTTTTCCACCGGAGCGCTTTTTGCCACAATATGGCATTATTTAAAATACCTCGGATTGCTTTGCTGCCAATTTTGGCAATTTTTTTCCTTATTCGTAAGCACATAATTTAGTAGAAGTTTACGATTTTATAATTTTTTTTTTTATAAATCCTACGAAAATGTTATAATCGACACAAGATAGGTGGATTCATTGGCTATATAGATCTATAATCAGTTTGTATGTCTCCGTATTAAAATTCGGAGGTATGATTTTTTTTAATTTGGGCGGAAAATATTCAAAATCTTTCACCATTAGCAAATCATGTCATCACCAAAATAAAAAAAAAAATCATCAAGATCACCAAAAAATGTCGAGCAATCGGAAAAAAAAGTTTTAAATTGCGCTGTCGCTCCAGTGGCACTGAATAAGTAAATTATCAATAAAAAGTGGCTTTTCACATAATCTATGTTCAATTATATATTTATATGAATTGGTTCATTCATGATAGCTGGTGTTTTCATGTTCGATTGTACCCTTGCAACGGTCCAGGGCGGTTCCGACGAGAAAGATTCATTATTCTCCATACCAGCATTTTAACATAATGACCAAGGTTCAAAATGTATTGTAGGAGATACATAAATCAAGAAAAAACTATAGTTTGAAATATGATACGATATAATTAATTAGGAAATTGTAAACTTAAATGTACAATTTACTAAAATAAATATCGATTTGATTTCATTCCAAATTTTCTTTGATAAATTCTCACATTCAAAAATGCTCAAACTCGTGATGATAAAACAATTAAAATTATGTACTTTATGTCAAAATTGTTTGATCAACTTCATTAATTTTTCAATAATGTCTAAGCAAAATAAGAATGCAATTTTTTTTTAAACATATTAGTTTGTAAGACCGAAAATAAATAGACAAACTCAAGTATTCTCGTCACAAAACAAGGACGCGGATCTTTTAAAAAAAAAATCTTTCCAAAATAATGTAATGATTTATTTTAATGCATGATTATGTGATTTGGAATGTATGTTGAATAAAACAAAATTTTGTTTGAAAATTTAACAAATCTACCAACGACCTACGGTAAAACTTTTTTGTACTAATCTCAAAATTTAAAATATAGCTTAACTAGAAAAAAGAACTGTCTTTCAAAACCAAATTTATAATTTTTTGTGGAAAAGAGTCAACACGTCTAAACTTTTGATTTAAAAATGACGTATTTCCGGTTTTGTCTGGTTATTATTCCCTCTTAAAATATAGCATAGAAATTGCGACAAAAACCGACAGCTTTCTTAAGTACCTAACACACCCAAACAAATTTTTAAACAAAAAATGCCACATTTAAGTATCAAATATCAACAGGTAGATATAATGGCAAAGTGTTTGCTTCTATTTTATCGATCTCACTCTAACTCATCATCACACAGTAAATGGCCAGGAATTTGTCAAGAAATTGTGGAATTCGGAATGCGGTGGCTCACAGGGCGAGGCGACGGCTCTCGTGTCACAGACACCGGGTTCCATCAATTCCGTCTAAATTAGCAGATATATTATCGTCAGTTGTCACGCCGAACACGTGAGGTAATGGTTTGACAGCGAAGATGAACAAAAAACAACATAAAAAAACATCAAAAGCAGAACTAAGTGGACGAGAAAGGATTTATCTGTGGAGCTTTGAGTTTTCAGTGCCTAACAATTTTGCGTTGAATGAAATCTGGTCTGGTCTCGGAAAAATACAGCTTTGCTACGGTTCCACGACAGTTGATCCGCCGACAGTTGGCCCCCCGGCATATTTATATACAATATGCAGTAGGTTTAGGAAAAAAGGTATACCTACTTACATAAAATATAACTAAGTGACCCTGACAGAGAGAATGTACCGAAAAACAAAAGTATAAACAATTAGTAACTTTGTGGTTTGACATATTATTAATTGAAATAACACAATAACTTTGTTTGTAACCTAGATTTATTTATTTAATTTTTTTACTACCGACCGGTTTCGCTTAAGACAAGCATCTTCAGGGTATAAAAAAGAAATAAATCAAATAGAGCAAAAATCTCACGGGGGTTGTCTAAAACAACATTCAAAGAAATACTGTGATTTTTTTCATACATATAACTTGTAAAATAACTGAAACAAACGTATTTGCAATACTTTTTGGAGCATGCTTTGCGAATTTTTTCTATCGAGGGAATTTCATGTAATTTGCGTTTCGGCATGGGGAATGTATAGACATTATCTTAAAAAATAACACATTTTAAGACCTTAAAAACTTCAAATGTAAGAAATCGGTAGAAATTCAGATAGCGGCGGCTTAAATGCCTAATTTAGATAATTACTCACGAGATATTTGCTCTATTTTAAATGTTAGTCGTGTCATATTAAACATTTTCACAATTTTCGCTTAAATAGTATCGTTTTTAATATTGGGCTCTCATATCCTTAATTTAAATATACATATCTGAGAGTATCATACTTGTATTGCCTATGATATGTCTTAATCACACCTTTCTTATTGAATTTAAAATTACTTGAATCTTTACACATCAATCTGTCTCTTGACGAATCACATTTAGAAGATGAAATCCTTGTACTACTGTACCGCCTACTATAAAATATGGCTTTTGATTTCCAAAATACACTTATTAAAGAATGTATTTTATACTAATATTAAAATATATTTCAGAATTAAATACACGTAACAAGTGTTCACAATAATGTCCTCTGCGTGCAAACTCTATCTAAGTTTCTTAATAGACAAAAAACAAGTGTTAATTTCAAGCGACCTCCCAGGTAAGTATGGTCCTGTATGCATTTTTAAAAATCATCGCGTTCATTGGTCGAGACATTGTACATATATTTGAGTATGAACCGGTAGATGCAATTTTTAGTAATAAGTTGTTTTTAATTGTTTGTCTAGTTTGTAGTTTTCTAGATTTAAGATATATATTGTAAGTTTGTACAGCGCCCTTGAGGTGATTTTTCACAAAAACGGCGCTATATAAATCATCCAAATATTATTATTAGCGCGATCCCTTTAACATTCGTATTTACATATCTCTCCTTCTTCTTCTTTTTGAGTGGGCAGTACCGAGCCTTAAATAAGCCGTAATCGAGCCTTAAATAGCTTCGCATTTTAAAGCAATTTACTGTGATTTCTTAGTTACGTAAAAGGTTCTGTACAAAGAAAACATGAGAAAATTGTTAAAATTTTGGAAACATTGTTTATCTGAGAACATCAAAATGTCACCATACATATTAAGTTAAATATAATATGATCAATAACAAATTAATATCAAAGATGAATCCAATTATAATAAATTTTTTTAAGATATTTTTTATTGTGAAAAATAATCTGCTTAATGGGTATTTTGATAACAGTGTATTGTCGTCGAATACACATTTTGACCCGAGTTTGTGATTAGCGGCTGTAAAGTTATAATTAATAACGCTTTGACGTTGCTGTGACCTTTGCTGTTGGGAGCCTAATATTAATTTTGCTGACCTCAGCAATGTCACATCGGACGAACAATAAGATCGTAAAGTTATAATTTATAATGTAAACTATTAATATTTAATAAAAATAATCAGTGAGCGCCGCTCAGGGGCGTGCTACGAGTACGACCGCTGTGAAGATTTAAAAAAAATTAATATTACAAATTTAATTAATGATTCAATCGTTTTTTTGTAATGAATTAGAAAAAACAGGAGACACAAACCACCAACTCCTTTCACGTTAATTAAGAGGAAGCTACAAGCCAAACTGTATGTATTCTTAGTGTGCCTTATATCGCCATGAATATAGGTTATAGGCATAAAAATTGCTTGGCAAACGGAGTCTACAAATCACGATTTCAAGTGAAAAGCAGTTTTTATTATTTGTTCTGAGAATAATTTTGTAAGAAAGAAAAAAAGTTAATCAAGGGAAACTATCATAGATAATTTTAATCTTAAAATTATAAATCTCGTAAAAAATAAAATGGGTAAAATAAAATTATAAATGCGTTATAAAATGCGTAATAAAATTATAAATACGTTGAATGAATAATGTTTTTTTTTGTAGTTTCGGCTTATATTTTTTATAAAATAATTAACCATTTTATTTTAATTCTACTCAAGAGAAACGGTAGCAAAAATTTCAACTTATTTACAGCTTATTCTTTTGTATTTGTAATGTAAAACGATTCGTAGTGAAGATTAATCGAAAATAGAGATTTAGCATTATGCTTCGCTTTAAAAAGCCTTCGCCTTCAAACCGGTCGGTGGCTGAGTTGGCATCGCGTTTGGGTCCAACCCGGGCGTCGCGTGTTCGATTCCTCGCCTGGTCAAGTCCTCAATCACGACACAAGCAACTTTTTCTGCTCACTGTGGTGGTGGTATGAGATTTTCAAATATTGTCGGGTTATTCGTAACCCGGGTATATGTGTCTTTATTTTAAAAAAAAAGAGCTAAAACTATTGGAAGTTATGAAGGATATATCTACCAACTCAGCTAGGCTCTGAGAGATATGGGTTAGTATCAACCCAGTCTCCAGAGATTACCGCCTATCATCCGGAGATATCAAATTTCAGATCACAAATGAGTTAAAAAAAATTGTTGAAAAAAGGAACACATTATAATTGGTCGAGTTCTGACATTGTCTGTTATAATATCATTAAAAACCGATAAAATGATTAGATACAATGTGTGTTTATAAACTTAATATCAGTTGCATTATAATGTTGTCAAAAATCGTGTGTATTTCTGACAATAAAAAAAAATTGTGTTCACTTAAAACTGGGCGTCACCCGTCGAAGTTAAATAGTATTTAACAGATGTTTCTGGCACGGTTTAGCGAACTAACCATCACGCCACTTCCCACAAGGGTACGCAGAGAGAGCAATCCACCAGGCAATTCTGTCTATTCAAAACTAACATCTCTTATCATTAATTTAATGGGTGGGTACCTACATCGGTACTGTAACATATTCTGTTTTCCCGACTCACTCAAGTAATTGATTCAGTTGACAATGCCATGTCTTCCTAGAGCACACCCGACTATTTATTTGATTCACTTCTAATACCATAGGAAATCAGACTACAAAAAAAGGACAAAACGAATACGCAGAACAGTTTACTATACAAATGGATGAAGTTATACAACACTTTACCAGAAACTTTAAAGGCCGCACCAATTGGAAAGTTCAAAATGTATTGTAGGAGATACATAAAACAAGAAAAAATATAGTTTGAAATATGATATGATATAATTAATTAGGAAATTGTAAACTTATATGTACAATTTACTAAAATAAAACTAATAAATAAATAAAATAAAATAAATAAAAAAATAACGCGATTGAAATTATATTATTTAAAGGTGAAATTAAAATGTTTTAAGCAGGTACCCAACGTTTGGAAAAGCTAAACCGGATTCGACTTTTGACATAATGTATGACAATTGAGAGATAAAAAATGCACCAATAAAAATAACAAAATTTCTTATCTATGCAATTGAAAAACAAATACAATAAGATTGCTGACATCTGACATTATAATTATAAAATCAAATTAATTAAATTTAAAAAAAAACATTATAATGTTAGATTTTACGGCAATTAAAACGAAAAGTTTAATGAGTACAAGTCAAGAATTAAAGTCTGGCTGAGAGGTCAATGAAAAACTCTAAAAAAATACTAAAAACGATATTGAATTACAGAATTAAATTGACTTGAATTAACTTTCGACTGTCTCAGCACAGAACCCCCTGTGCGGTGATTAAGAACTATTACTGTTATACTTATCTATACCATAATAATTTGATACAGATATTACTAAAAAAATAAAATATTTTTTAAACAACTAATGGAAAAGTTGTGAAATACAATCGCTCTTTCACATTAAAAAATTGCTGAAAAGTTATAAATTATAAAGAATACACAGGTAATATTGGATTAATGAAACTGCACTAATTATATGAATAGGACTTACTGGCTGACAGGGAAGCAGCTGCAGAAAGGTTTCCAGTGTTCCTGGATCTGGCACTGTTGGCTCCAGTTGGGGTTTGATTGGCCGAGGGTTGGTTTCTGCCGGTGTCATAAGCCAGACCTGACTCCGTAGCGTAGTTTGACCATAACTCCTGAGCCTGGGGAAGGTACAACAACTAGTTAAATATACTTATATGTTTCCGGACTATTCAAACCATCATTAAGAGTAAGAGAAATAACAATGTTTTACTTATTCAAACTTCGCAAAGGTGTCATTTTTAAACACATTGTGACTTGACATTTTAAATACATAAAAGGAAAATACTTGGTTTTAAGTCACCTTATTGCATTTTTTTAGTCTACCGGTTTCGGTACCTCCGTACCATCATCAGGACTGTTATAAAAATACACTGCGTTCACAATTTAGAATTTCAGTCATAAGTAGATAATTACTTTAAATAATGCAAATCACATTTATATCTTTCTCTGATTTTTGTATTTAACTTTATGAAAAAACCTCAACTCTTGGCATTCTCGAACCTTCCTGGTGCTAAAATTAAAGTCACGTGATAGTGGTTGCCGCCAGCTACACGCCAGCTAAAATGATATCTAGATTTCAAATTAGCGCAGGTCTATCAATTTGGATGCCTATGGTATCATCAAAAGGTCCAGGATTTACAATCCTTGACAAAATTGACTGTTGGCGCAGTCAGTAAGTATAATTTAAATACCAAGCTAGTCCCAAAAAACGGTTAAAAACATGATATCTGTAGATGTTTTATCATCAATTAGATTTGCGACACTAACAAACAAAAAACAAGAATAGTCTAGTCATAGATTAATTTGTGGTTTAATTTGCCGCGTTGCGCTTCCTCCTTCTGTAGCCAACCCTTTGGACAACGTTACAATGTCCATCATCGAGACAGTTATGGAGGTTGTGGTGTGATTGTGCTTATGGAGGTTGTTTCTGCAAGTAGAAGTATCAACGTTTTACGTGCGACAATCCTTTTATGGTTGGTACTTCAGTATAATGTTTGGATAAATTTGTGTGGTTTTCGATGTTTGGTTTTGGTGTAGCCGTCAAGTACCCGATACAAAAAACTATTAAATAACAACAAATAATGTATTAATAGTTTCAATTAGCATACATGTCTAAAATGAGGGTTGAATTAAAGACACTTCCTCATTTTCGGCGAAATGGATATTATTTCTCAAAATATAGCGGCACTAGCGCGTAGCTCAAACTTTCCTCTAAAAAAACGAGCGGTAATCCGGCTTGGTAGCTGCTTCAGTGCGATCTTTACGTCCGTTTGATATGGACAACCTTCGTATTATATATACATTTCTGTTAATTTCTCATAATATGTATAAGGTTATGTTCTTTGGTGTAAAGCGCACTTGAGGTGAACATTCACATAACTGCGCAAGTATAAATGAACTGTTATTATAATTATTGGTAGGGTGTTGTAATAGGTACTGACCTGCGAGGTGTAAGTGGGCTGGGGGGTGTAGGGCGGCGCGGGGCGGGAGTGCGCCGTGAAGGGGTTGCCGAACCTCTGCGAGAAGGCGGGAAGGGCGCCGCCCCCGTTGGAGCCTTGCGGGGAGGGCCGCCCGCTGTACTCCTCCACACTAGACAGGGTAGTCATTCCTCCTGCTGAACATAGATAAACATATAATCCAGGGTTTTAAATCCTCCAATTCTCCACCATGTTTAGTCTAGTCACTTTGTGCAGTAACGACGAGTATCAACAACAATCGCCGCCATTTTTTTTACATTTTAGGGAAAATTCCTCCGGTATATTTCATCAGGGAATAGGTAATAATGTTTTAATTTTATATAAATATTTATTTAATGTGGTTAATAAAAAAAAAAACAATTGTTTGTTTGTAAGTAAGTACAGTTTATTTTTATATATGTTTAATACCGAACGGTTTCGATTAACACAAGCATTTTCAGGATTTAAAGTTGTGTACAGGATTTAAGGATGCTTCAGCGAAAGATGTGTTAAGCGAAACCGGTCGGTTTTAAAAAAAAGTCGTGGTTACGAACAAAGCAATTTTTTTATTTTATTTAATATGTCAAAACATAAAGTGACTGCTTCTTCCAAAATGTTAATATGGTTAATTTTTTACTTCTAAATAGCTAACGTTTTGGATACATAATGACTTTATTGATTTACAATATGATAAAATGTTTTTTCTCATTCTAATTCTCGAAAAATACTTGATTAACCACGTGATGGCTCAATGTAAAACAATTTTTCCTGGTGTCCGTTTTCATAACTAAGCTTTAAAAATTGCCGACCTATAAAATATTGTCCAATAATGAACTGACAGGCATAATTGTAAAAAATTGTTTTTGGTATAGAAGATAAATGGAGTTATATAGACGAGTAAAAGGGTTAAATGGGTCACTGAAGTCAGCATCATGTTTGATCACGAAGAGTCGACAAAACGTAAATGAGTTGAACGTGGTAAAGGAAGTCCTGAAAGTGTGACTCTCACTTAATCCTAAGATCACAAATATTAGAAACGCGAAGAAGTTCGAACAAGTTACCTGCGGGTGGCCAGATAGGCTGTCCCAGGTCCGCGGGCCCTGGACTGCCGGGGAAGTACTGCATCTGGGCGCTGCTTCCGGTAGGATATCCACTTCCGGATCCGCTGCCACCGGATCTTCCGTATGCGGACTGCGGACTGCAAACAGAAAACATTTTTTTATTATTTTTTCTAACAATAATTATAGTTAGGTTCTCTAGCTGAAGCCACTTTCCAGCTGGCCGGCGTAGTCCAGCGGTAAGGCTCTTGACTTGTCTTGGCTCTTGAATAAATTTTATTTGATTAATTTGTGTTATTTCACAATTTATTCATTTAAAATAATATATAGTATATTTGCGGCACGTTCCAGAGTGGAAGATACTCTCGGTATCGCCCTGGTGTAAAACCACCGTTCGGAATTAAAACGTTGCTTGAAATGGCTTTGGCCGTGTTTGGTGATCAGATGTGAATAGCCAGGTACTTCCCCACCTTCCTCTTCCTATCTCCTTCCCCTCTCCACTACCTTCAGCCTCACAACATACCTCAATTGAGGATGCTATAGTCTCACGGGCTCCAGACGGGCGGTATTCATAAAGAAAACAGCTATCTTGGACGCTTCCCTCAGCCCTATTGGAACATTTCATAAGTAAAGAAAATCAATGCAGTTTGTCTAGGTCTTGGTGGCGGATGCGTATGCCCTTCTGCTGCATGGCAGGTCAGATCGAGAGAGACCGGATGAGGGAGACTTTTTGACCTCTCTAGCCGGACTCTCTCGAGGAAGCCTTGCATCGCAGTGGTTGGGATGGATTCATGCAACCGTCACTCCTTGGCACATTTACCCCCGGATTCCTAACCTAACCACCCCTCATACCCAATTCCTTCCCAGAACATTCTTTTCCCTAAAAAACCCTCAACACAACATCCCCAAAAAGACATTTTTTTCAGGATTTTTTTTGCCTCAGGGCCTCCTATGTGGAGCTAATGTAAAAAAGCTTAGATGTACAAATTATTAAAAAAAAAATTAATAGAAAAAAAACTTGTCTAAAAGCCGTGGGTGCCTACTACCTGCCTATATCATTTATGTAGATATGCAAATAGTTTAAAGATAAGCTATTTTAAAATAATTATTCATTCATGCAAAGAATTCATGAATGAAGAGGGAAACATGTGTAAAAAAGCACAATAATTTTAAAAGTATGGTTTACAATCTTACAAAGTGTTACTACCACCAGTTTCGTTGGCAGGTAAAAATAATGGTCCATGTTGTATTTTTTTTCCGGAGCTTTCTTAGTCAATTGTTTTGTCATTTAGATGTTCAGAGATAAAGCGACTTCATTCATAAATCTTTTTGTTTGATTCTCTCGCTAAAGTGGATGCCTTTTTTTGAAGTGCATCTATGGCAAAATTACGATGTACAAACAAGGAATGTTATGGGATAATGAATGAATGAACGACTCGAGACTGATCAGCCAAGATATAAGGCGCCATTCACCTAATTGTAAATCCATTACTTGTACACTGATTTAAAATTCTCACAGACCAGTATAAAGCTAATTGTGATTTCACATCTTGATGATTCCACATTTTAGAGAGCCTTACACTGCCCAATCTTCTACACGTGTCATGTTATCAATGGCTTAGAGTTAAACCATTGTAGGTATGTACCTCTAATTTTGGTCAAAAATTAAATGTACCAAAGATTGCCTATATTTATTTGGATTCAAATATTGGACCTCCTAACGAAACCTATCGTCCCAAAAATAAATTTAACTTATTAAAACATTATTTTGCAATTCCTCTAGGCAATGTTTTTTCATGAACACAGGTAATATTATTTTTTTATTATCTGCTTATTTAAGAATCTTAATAGTTCAGGTTACATATCGATCGTCCAGTTGATTAGTCAGACATCTCCAAATATTAAGTTTTGAGATAGTGAGGAAAGCAATATTGGAATTCTCACTATAAATCAAATATTATTTTTACGTGTCTATAAAATATGCTGTAAAATAACACCGGGAGGCATAACCGGTTCATAAGTATGAAATTTTGAAATATTCTACTAGTAAACCAGAAAACATCAATATTTTATTTAATTAACTGCAAGTTTTTCTGCATTATAATTGATTTGGTGTTGCTTAAGACTAATCTGAATATTGTATCAGATAGAGGGTATTCTTTTATATATAACAGCATACTCAACTCAATTTTAGATTTTTCGGAGATGTCCGACTAATCAACTGAGCGATCGATAAATACATTACATTATGTTACACAAAGTGACCCTTATGTCGTTCACCGAAGGACTACCGGCTTGCCACACCCTACTTCCTTTCAGAACCGCCCTGGCCGGAGCAGGGAACAGACGTGTAGGCTCCACGTCGCTCGGTTCCGTGAAATCAATTTTAAATTTCCTTGTTATTACAATAAACAATGTGTAAAAAAGGAGTTAATGTTTTTTTAGGCCTTTACGAAATCAACCTGTAAAAAAAATCTCAAATACCTTTTTCAACCGTTCCAAAAGCTTTTTCTCAAATATTTTTAAACTCCTCCAACAAAGGGCGTGAATTCCGATTTCAATTTTTCCCTGGACTATTCGATCCCCTTAACAATAATATTTATCTTTACGCTAAAAGGAATTCCAATATTGTATTTACATGAAATATAGATTTTAAATAAATGGATCTAAAAACTTATTGTCATATCACAAAATCAAGTGTCCCAAGGTTTGCGAACTTTCATTTTCATCAAACACAGCAATTGTATTTGGTGGCACTATTTTAAATAAAAATTAATCAATACTTTGTTAATTACCTAAATACTTTTTTTTCTTAACGAAACATCATGCTTATTCTTCAGATTTTACTTAGAACTTCAACTTATTGGTTTTTGCTGTTTGCTGTTTGCTGGAGAAGTAAGCATTGCTTACGACACATGTTGGTTTATTAATTAAAAGTGATTAATTAATTAAGCGTTGATTAATTTTTAATTTCAATTTCAGTTTTCTCAATATTTATATTATTAGTGGAAAAACAATATTTTAGCTCTAAGCTTAGTTATTTCTTTGATTTTCAATGTACGGCTTTGGGGGCGTTCAAATATTCCCCGTAAAACATAAACGAAAAGGGTTGCCAATTTGGAAGATTTAATTCAATAAATTTTTAAATAAAAAAAACATGTTACGTAACGCGTTGTTCGAACCCCCCTCCCGCCCCGGAACGCTTTACAAGACCCCCCCCCCCCATCCTCCAAATTGTGTTACGTAATATTTGAACGGCCCCTTTCATAATGCTGAAGAAAAAGGTACGCAATTCAAGTCAAGTCTACTTTACGACGAACTCCTTTTAAAGCGTTTTTAAACAAGAACGAAAAAAGAGTAATTTTTTATGATAAGAGTTAATTTATACAGTAATGTTCCATTTTCAAATTATTGGGGTAAAACATATACAACACCGTGCATATAATTTTATTACATTTAAAATAATACGCTTGAGTTCACCTAACTGACTTTTAAAATTTAATCAATAGTTAAGGATATATTTTCAGAAATTGTAAGGTTATTTTCTGGCGCATTCAGTGGTATTGCGGTTTAGATTGAAACTTTTATGTTTAAGGTTCGAATTGCCGCAAAACGCGATCGGAATGTTTCTATTTCCGGTGTCAATAATGTAAGAAATGTCACAATGCTCTCTCAGCGGGACATTCAGTCATCTGAATCTATGCATTGTTTACAACACGCAAGTAATTCCCGATATTAACGGAGTTTGATCAAATTACTAAAGACCGGTATGTTAGTCAGTGCAAGATGAAGCCATGCGAAATAATGTAAAATCATACAAAATCATACATTTTTGTTTTGAAAATTTGATCGCTTAAAAGTATTATAGATGCTTCAATTAAAAACTGCGTGTAGAATATATCTTGGCCCTTAAAAATATCGATCTTTTTTTAAATTCTTTAAGCCTAGAAAAAAATAAAGTATTACGTCGTCTGTAAAAAAAACACTTCCAAGTACAAACTCTCCCACTTACAAACCCCTTTTCTGATATGTTTTATTGTTTAATATAGCAAATTCAGTTTCTTTTATAATAATCGAAAAATAAAATTATATTTACCCCCGAAATTCACAAAATAAAATAAAATATGCATTTTCTCGTTGTTATTTTTGACATCAATCAATACGGCCCGCACTCTACGAATTTGGATTTTCAAAGTGAACCTTATGCCATCGGCACAAGAACCATGCACTCGGCACACCCTTTTCATACCTATCAGTTATAGAATAGACGTCCCAGGCTCCGCGTCACTTGGTTCCGTGATATCAATTTTAAATTTACATTACAATAAACAATGTGTAAAAAAGAGGCATGGATTCCGATTTCGATTTTTTCCTGGACTATTGGATCACCTTAATATCATCAAATTTAAGGTGGCTAAATCGGCCACCTAAGCCTTGACAATCCGCAGTTCCTTTTTCAGACGATGAGGCGCTAGCAGTCAAATGTCAAACTTAATGTTTACGTGAGTAATTGAATCTCACTGAAATTAGTAAAAGTACAGTTCAGCTCATTTGTCAAGAGTGGCAGCCTGATGTGTGTGAAGAAGAAAAAGACAAGATAGATGGAAAAAAAACAGTGAACAATTCACACGCGGTAGAAGTGAAACCATTAGAAAACTGATGTAGACAAGAGTGGGGAGGCTACGAAACACCGCAAAAAGAGGAGACCGATTATATTATATCATTCTCTCGCAGCCTAAATAGATATGTGTTTGTCTCTTTTCAGTGTACCTATTTTTCGTTTCGTCGAGTTTCAAATCACAACGGTGCTAGAGAAGTTTTCACTTAAAAAATTCGATCACTTCTTACTTTCACCAATGGAATCGTGGGTGGTGAAGTGTTTGAGCGTGCTTCCTCTGCTTATAATTGCGGAAACCCGTTGTGAGGTTAGTGTAATTTTATTGTTTCCCCTCCGGTTGAGGACATGTGGACCACCTAAATGCATATTGATGTGTTCTTATCGGAAAACACCCGCATCAAACAGGCGAACACTGTACACGAAGGGAATTGCAACGTATTTCATGAAAATGCACGTTTACCATTCTGAAGTAAACTAAATTCTGAATTAACAGAAGGTAAGGCAAAGCAATATAGATACATTGTTTTCAAGGTATTGTATACCTAGAGGTGGAGTTAGAATCGGGGCTGAAAAACACTTAAATAATATTTTTAAATTGTAGAAAACAGATTTGAAATTGAAACTAAACCAATTAGATGAAATAGTGGGTAATAATAGATAAATTTTAGTACAAGCAGCGACTGTCTTTTTAAGTAAAAAGTTTGGGTTAAAACTTTATGCCAAATTCCAACGATGCGAAACTTTTCACAGATATTACTTATGGTTCAATGCCAAATCAGAACCAAGTCAACTCAACAACTCTTTGAGTAGTCATTAAAAGCTATGAAAAACCTTATTTTAAAATAGCCGTCATCCCTCACCTAATGTAACCTATTTAACGATTTTTTTATATTTTTGTATCATCACTCTTTATGACCTTTCTGAGGTGGTTTTGAGTTGGTTTCATTCTGAGTTGGCCGGTCACCATTAATTATATAGGGTTTATGGGGTGAGGTTTGTTCGGATCTTGGCGGCGGATGCGTCTGCCCACAGGCTGCGTGGCAAACCGGATCGGGAAAGACTGATTAAGGGAGACCTTTTGAACTCTCCAGCATAGAGGGATAGATTCTTGTCCCAATCTACTATCCACACATCATACCTTTTTCCTTCCCAAAACTTCTTTCATATATTTTATAAAAAGACCCTCCACACAGCATCCCCAAAGATGACACAGGCTCTGAGGGGAATTATTTTTCTCAGGGCCTCCTGTGTGGAGATAATGTAAAAAAAAATAATTTTGGAAATAAAACAAAAAAATTATTAGTTTTTTATTCATTTCAGTGATTTTGACGAGTTTTTAAGATCTTATTAGAGATTTCATACTGAACTGACTATTGCATCCACAATATTGGAAAACATTGGGAGGATAGAGGAAAGAGGGCGGTAAAGGTGAGAATAAGCTGAATTTTAGTTTAGAATTTATCACTAAACAAGTCTTTAGCCAATTCAAGTTGCATATATATGACGGCCTCCGTGGTCCCGAGGTAAGACTCTGGACTCACAATCCGAAGGTCGCGGGTTCGAACCCGGCGTGCGCAAATAAATTTTATTTGATATTTGTGTTATTTCACAATTTATTCATTTAAAATAATATGTAGTATATTTGCGGCACGTTCCAGAGTGGAAGATACTATCAGTATCGCCCTGGTGTAAGACCACCATTCAGAATTGAAACGTTGCTTGAAAATGGCTTTAGCCGTGTTTAGTGACCAGATCTGAATAGCCAGGTACTTCCCCACCTTCCTCTTCCCTATCTCCTTCCCCTCCCCACTACCTTCAGCCTCACAACATACCCCGATTGGGGATGCCATAGTCTCACTGGCTCCAGACGGGAGCAGTTGGGACTCTTGTGCGGTATTAACTATAAAAAAAAAAAAAAAAAAAAAAAATATCTGAACGAGGCAATTCTGAAAGTATATTCCGGGTCTTGATATGTAGGTAAATACATAATGAAACGTTGTTTTATCAAAACGTCACAGGAGCACGCTTGAAAATAATTTAATTTTAACAAGGAATCACGTTATTAATTAAGTCGAGTTATCAACATTTTTGACGGACGCACGTTTTGACCGCAAATTCAGCGATCGAAGTTATTTTAAAGCCTGCGTAGATTACGTGAGAAAATAATGTTTTCGAAAATACAACGGGTGAAAATTGAGCAAATTCATAATACATGTATATCATACATTAAAATGAACGAATACATTTAGATACATCTAGCTGAATACGTGCAAGTAATTTATTATAAAATTTTTCAGATTGTGGTATTTTTACTACGGTTTTTAATGCTCTTTCTTCTCTTTGAAAACCTTAAAAAATGGCTCCGAGAATTTAAATTTAGTCTAATGATGATCTTGCGATTGTACCCATGCAACGGTATAGGGCGGTTTCAATGAGAAAGATTAATTATTCTTCATACCAGCATTTTAATATAATGGACTGAATATCGATTTTATTTCTTTTCAAATTTGCTTTGACCCACATTCAAATATGTTCAAACTCGTGATAATAAAACAATTAAAATTATGTACTCTATGTAATTATAGTTTGATCACAAGTATTTATAATTTTTCAATAATGTCTAAGCAAAATTATAATGTATTTTTTTTTAAATATATCAGTTTGTAAGACCGTAATTAAATAGACAAACTGAAGTATTTTCGTCACAAAACAGGGCGCGGATCTTTTTTTAATGATTTTATTTGAACTAAAATTAAAACGTTGTATAATACAAAATTTGTTTGAAAATTTAACAAATCTGCCAACGACCTACGGTAAAATCAACACATTTTCTCAAAATTTAAAAAATAGCTTCACTAGACAAAAGAACAGTCTTTCGAAATTAATTTATAATTTTTTTGCGGAAAAGAGTCAATACGTCTAAAAGTTGATTTAAAAAAGACATATTTCCGGTTTCGTCTGGTTATTCCCTCTTAACAATATTACAAGTATGACGCTTTGGCTTTCACTTTTACGTTCAGCTCCATAGCTCGCGATGGAAATTACGCTGAGAGTCAATTATATCTACCGGTTTCGCATGGTTGTGTTCCAAAAATCGATAAAACATTAGAGACTTTTGAGGCACTCTTATTATTTGTAAAGCTGTCAGAAGGTGCATAAATAAGTCTCATTTTATACAGTAGCGACGCCCCCAACAGCGCAGTTGAGTTTGTACATTATGATATATTTTTTAATAAAATTATTATATTTAATTAAATGAAGACACTTTGAGCGAAACTCAATCGAAAATCTGGAAACAGAAAAATCAGAAAAAGATATTTGCACCTCTGGGACTCGAACCCAGGACCTCTCTACTTTCCGGGCGAGTGCTCTAATCCACTGAGCTAAGGTGTCGATATCCAATACGGTCACTTTTAACTGTACCATACTTCGACTAAGAATCACCCATATTATCTTCATTTTCTTAACGCATACTTTTATTGACTGCCATCTTTATGTATGATTGCTTTAAAAAAGATAGATTTAAAAAAATAATAATATTCATCCTAGACTTGCAGAAAAGTCAATAGATGTCGCACATTAAATAAAATGAATCAAAATTTATCCAGACACCATCTAGATTGCATTTAGTTCCGGTTCGAATCTTGCAATCATACATAAAGATGGCAACCAATAAAAATATGCGTTAAGAAAATGAAGATAATATGGGTGGTTCTTAGTCGAAGTATGGTACAGATAAAAGTGACCGAATTGTATATCGACACCTTAGCTCAGTGGATTAGAGCACTCGCCCGGAAAGTAGAGAGGTCCTGGGTTCGAGTCCCAGAGGTGCAAATATCTTTTTCTGATTTTTCTGTTTCCAGATTTTCGATTGAGTTTCGCTCATAGTGTCTTCATTTAATTAAATATTACAAATTGAGGTTTTACTCATAAAGTTAAAATAAAAAAAAATAATAAAAATATTATGTTTAGCTCTACATATTGCTAACAAGTAACAACATTAACCGGCATAGAACAGAATAACACGTCACGTTTGGTAATTAAATACCAATATTATATCAATTTGTGTAAGTGTTGGGTAGTTACCTACTTACTTCCAGTAGCCCGCGGGACTAGGTGAAGTTTTATAATTACACTCAATTGTGTATTAATGTACCTGCACAAATATTACATTAATTGTTATTGTACTGAGTTAGTGTAAGTGAGGTCCGTTATTAGATTTAGTAAGAAGAAAAATATAATTAAGGGGATCCAATAGTCCAGGGAAAAATCGAAATCGGAATTCACGCCCTTTGAGGGAGGAGTTAAAAAATATTAGAGAAAAAGCTTTTGGAATGCTTGAAAAAGTTTTTTGAGAATTTTTTTTTTACATGTTGATTTGGTAAAGGCCTAAAAAAACATTAACTCCTTTTTTACACATTGTTTATTGTAATAACAAGGAAATTTAAAATTGATTTCACGGAACCGAGCGACGTGGAGTCACACGTCTGTTCCCCGCTCCGGCCAGGGCGGTTCTGAAAAAAAGTAGGGTGTGGCAAGCCAGTAGTCCTTCGGCGAACGACATAAGGGTCACTTTGAAAATCCTAATTCGTCGGCTGCCGGCCGTATTGTAAAATAACAACGCAAAAATTCATATTTTATTTTATTTTGTGAATATCGGGCGTAAATATCAATTTATTTTGCGATTATCATAAAAGAAACTAAATTTGCTACAATAAACAATAAAACCATATCCGAAAAGATGTTTATAAGTAGGAGAGTTTGCACTTGAAAGTGTTTTTTTATAGACCTGTTACTTTATTTTTTTCTAGGCTTATTAAAAGACTTATAAAAAAAATGACCGATATTTTTAAGGGCCAAGATATGTTCCACACGCAGTATTTAATTGAAGCATATATAATATTTCTAAGCGATCAAATTTTCAAAACAAAAACACATGATTTTGTGTGATTTTGCATTATTTACTATGGCTTCATCTTAAACGGAAGCCACAAGCTCAAAAATGTATTATTCTTGGTTTACCTTATATCGCCACAAATACAGGTAACAGGCCTACAAATCGCAAAGCTAGCGAAGTCCACAGTTAACATTCAAATTTCTACCCATTTCTTACATTTTCCCTTGAACAGTATTGAAATAAATTTCCCCAATTCCCATTTTTTAAGACGCCATAACATTTATTACATTAATACATTTAAAAATAATATCGACTACTTAAGCCCTCAGACCCAGGAGTGTCGACTATATAGAGTATGCTGAAGTAGATATTTTCGTCGATAATTTGTACGGATTAAAAAAAAAACATATTCCAACGCTGTTAAAAATACTAACTAATTCTATTGTGTCAATTGTCTCTCTATATATGCCTCACGTATTTCTTATGTATTACTTGAGTGAGCTTGTATATAATTCTGTATTTTTATTTGTGATGGTTTTCTAATTTTACGTACCTATCTGTATTTAATGCATGTAATTGTAGATTTTTGTAATTGTGTAATAACTGAGTTTTCATAACTAGATTGTTCTCACGTAAGTGCGAACACCTGTAAAACCCAGTATAAGCAAATAAATAAATTAAACATTTGAAGTTTTAAGCTCTTAAAAAAAATATTATTTTTGAAGATAATATCTAGACATCTAGACAATCTCCACGCCGAAACGCAAATTATATTAAATTTCCTCGAAAGAAAAAAATCGCAAAGTATGCTCCGAAAATTATTATAGACACGTTCATTTCACTTATTTTAGAAGTTATTTGTTTGAAAAACTTCACAGTGTTTCTTTAAATGCTATTTTATATGTTCCCCACGAGATTTTTGCTCTATTTTAAACGTGGTGCTTTATTAAACATTTTCAAAATTTTCGCTTCAATTTTATTGTTTTAAATATTAGCGTGCTCTCTCCAACATTCGTAATTACATATCTCTTCATCTTTTTATTTTTGATTTTGGTCTTGAAGAAGCAGTGTTTTATTATGTTTTATGTTGATTTTTTTTCTTGCTTCCCGCTTTTCTTATAATAATTTCTGTTATTTGCTTGCCTCTAAAGAAACATTCGTTACAGCAGGGAAAAATCAAAGAGCAAGTTCCTATGTATATAATGGGCTCATGTTCCTCTGTTCTTCTCGCGGAGCAGTGATGCCATCATTGCGACAAACCGAGGGTATTGCCTGTCATTAGTGCAGCTAAATACTTGTAGGATCGCCATCTGAGTGGAGTTCATTAAACTATCAGCTAATAGCCCATTATCTATAATATTAAGTTATAGTTGTTGGTAGACGGTGATGAGAAACCCTGAGGCGTCATGGAGTCACGTGTCGCGTCTATATAAATATTACGATATTTTCTCAAGAAACTACACAAGAATCAAGAATTGGTGATGAAATGCTGTTCGTTTTATCGTTCGTACTATTTTTTCGGCGGTTACTTGCCGGTTAGCCATTATTGCTAATAAATTTACATTGGGTTATGAGTACATATAAACACTCCGATTAAAAATGTTCACAGCACGTATAAATCAAGGTTTAGTTGTCACTAAGTGGTGATGCTACTAATAAAACAACAGAAATAAGGGGTCATCCATAAATTACGTCACACCTTAAGGGGGGGGGAGTAGAGAAGTGTGCCAAGGGGTATGGGGGGTCAAAAAATCATGAAATTCTAGGGGGGAGGGGGTCTCACAAATGTGACAGGGGGGGGGGGTCAAAAATCATGAAATTCGTGTGACGTAATTTATGGATGGCCCCTAATAATAAAGCAATATTTTTTTTTAAGTTCAAATCTGCACTTCTATTTGCCATGAATTTTATTAGCGTATCTTAATAATATAAAAATGAATGTTTCTTTGTTTGTCCCTTTTGCGTTCCTAAACCATTGATCCGAGTGCTTTGAAACTTTGGTACATTATCGTGTGCATGCCTGGAAGAGTTTCTATATGTAAAGGTGAGCTTATTTCGTGAAATTATTTACTATACCGTTCATCATGTTGCGATGAAACTTTGGTGGGTTGTTTTGCGCACATCCCCGGATGTTTCTATTTATTAAAGTGAGCTCTGGCGTTATGGAATTTGTATAAAAACATTGCAATAGGTGGCGCGTGAGTTGTTTGAAAAAATGGGTGTACTTCATATCTCTAGTTTAGCAGCAAGGGAAGGAGGGCGGGGAGGGGAAGGGTAGGCCGAAGGGAAACGGGAACGGGGGAAAATGGGAAAGGACACGCAGGGAGAAACCGTTTATTTATTTAACTTGCTGGTAGCTAATAAAATTAGCTCATGTTTTTTTTTTAAATATAAGATGGCATTACACCACTTACAAGGTGAGCGGACAACTCAACAACGTACAACTTCATCACTTCTTTAAAAAGTCATGAAAAGTGATGGAAAAAAACTTTATCAAATAGATTACATTAGGTTACCTAGATTATGAGCTATTTTTTTTCATAACTTTTAATGACTTTTCAAAGGGGTGTTGAAATGTCACTTTGTTGAATTATCTTGGAACCAACGTACACATTCGGGACATTGGATTGAAATAGGCAATATTGTTATTAATAAATTAATAAGTCAAAATGATGTGTTAATTATTGTTATTTGTGAAGCTGAAAATTACTAATTAAAACTTTATTTAGATAAGTCTGCAAAGTTAAGTTTGCCGATCGGTAGGTAGGTACCTACCCAGTAGCGGATTTGCCGTAAGGCCAAGTAGGCCCGGGCCTAGGGCGGCCAGATATTAGGGGCGGCCAATCGTGACAAAAAAGTCACTGAAGATAACAAGAAATAAACGGTCGCGAAAATTTTAGAATCACTACTTTTTTGTTAATAATTGACACATTGTCAAAAGAATTCAAAAAATGACAGGATGCTTATAAATGACGTTACATTAAATTTAATTTTATTACTAACTTGACGAAACTAATCGCGTCTGAAAACGAAGAAAAGGTCAAAGCATTACAAATAGTTTATTCTACTGACTTAGAAGACAATTTTTCAGAACAATGTCTCCATTTTCATGCTCACTGCAGTGTAAAAAATGAGGATCGAAACAGTGCTGTACGAACTGAAAGTCTTCAAACCTTTTACCAAAACGTGGATATTGCTCTTCTTATGTGTGTGTGTACTCCACACACACATAAGAAGTGCCATCTTTATGAATGATTGCAAGATTCAACTCGAACTAAATGCAATCTAGATGGTGTCTGGATAAATTATTATCCATTTTATTTAATGTGCGACATCTATTGACTCTTCTGCAAGTCTGGGATGAATATTATTATTTATTATTTTAACTTTATGAGTAAAACCTCAAACTGTAATATTTAATTAAATGAAGACATTATGAGCGAAACTCAATCGAAAATCTGGAAACAGAAAAATCAGAAAAAGATATTGGCACCTCTGGGACTCGAACCCAGGACCTTTAATTAAATATTACAGTTTGAGGTTTTACTCATAAAGTTAAAATAATAAACAATAATATTCATCCCAGACTTGCAGAAGAGTCAATAGATGTCGCACATTAAATAAAATGAATAATAATTTATCCAGACACCATCTAGATTGCATTTAGTTCGAGTTGAATCTTGCAATCATTCATAAAGATGGCAGCCAATAAAAATATGCGTTAAGAAAAATGAAGATAATATGGGTGGTTCTTAGTCGAAGTATGGTACAGTTAAAAGTGACCGAATTGGATATCGACACCTTAGCTCAGTGGATAAGAGCGCCCAACCCGGAAAGTAGGGAGGTCCTGGGTTCGAGTCCCAGAGGTGCCAATATCTTTTTCTGATTTTTCTGTTTCCAGATTTTCGATTGAGTTTCGCTCATAATGTCTTCATTTAATTAAATAAAATAAAAAAATGGTTCGTGATACCTGCCTACATTCCTAAGTACACAAGTAAGTGGGTACCTACACAATAAGAGCAAAGTCAATCAGATAAATTCCTTAGGTAGGTAGGTATCTAAAATGATCTAAGGAAATTTAGGTAGGTACCTACCTACATTATTTTGATAACAATATATATACATATATATCGGTTCACATACATTTAAGCAAGACAAAAATAATATCTGCATAAACGAATCAAAAAAAGTTAGTTTAAAATTTGAATTTCTATGGCATACCCACTTGGGGTACTTTCTGAGGCTGAAGATAGTGGGGAGGGGAAGGAGATGGGGAACGTTAAGGTAGGGAAGGAACCTGACTGTTCAGATCTAGTCACCAAACACAGCTAAAGCCATTTCAAACAACATTTCGATTCTGAATGGTGGTCTTTCACCAGGGCGATACTGATAGTAACTTCCATTCGCGAACGTGCCGCATATATTATTTTAAATGAATTAATTATGAATTAGGTACAAAAACAACAAAAATAACTAGGTAGATATCTATTGCAGACGGAGCAGATTATCATTGAAAAAACGGTTAAACATAAAAGTCTGCGAAGGGCGACATAGCTGTCACTTGCAAACAATTGCAACCCATTTAAATTCAGGCGAATTAAAAAATATATATCTTAATAAATATTAATTATCCAAGAAAATTTTGTACACATTTATAAACATTTATAAGCAATACACATTTATAAACAATATTGATACTAACCTGTCTTCCGATCTGTGATAAACGAGAAAATCGTCTGGTAAATACATCGAACAAGTGTCTGTCTTGACAATGGTTTAACAACGAACACTTCTGCACACACCGGTCAGTTATAATATTTAAATTGTTTATTTTGAATCACAAAATTTTTAAATCATATAGTAGTTGTAATTACAACGCGAAATTTCAAATAGCACCGTCAATCGAAGAAAAACAACAGGACGTCTTACCAAGCACGCGCTTCGAACTCGACTGAATTTGCATTCTGAAAATTTCAGCCTACTTGAATAAAAACATTTCACTGCAGGATTGAGCGCGTCGAGAACTACACGGCGCTAGTAAAATGTAACAGTAAAATGCGGCACGCACTACAAAAAAACAAAACATTTACACTACAATAAATTAAAGCATGAATACAAGTATGAATAAGTTTCTTCCTTTTTTAAAAGAAGCGTTCGTATTATTCGTTATACTTTTGTTGTCAAAATTATACACAAACAAAAAAGATCGAATAATTTAGTGGAATGGGTTTGGGTGTTGTGTGTTTTGTGCGACCTTTTTACTTTTATGCGACAACTGAATTGTTTTGTTGCGCGTTGCGGTTCGTAAGTATATATTTAGATGCGTGCTTCGCTCCTCCTTTTGGCAGACCAATAGGAGGACGCGGAACGCCCCGCCGTTTTTTGTATTCTTTTTTGAATAGAATAAATTATGATTGATCTTCGGATTTGAGAGGGGATTTCAATGCTTGGGATGAGAGACTGCCGCTGAGAGCTCCGTTGTTACCATTCATAAAATTGTGGTAAAGGGTTCGTATCCAACAAATACTGCTAAATCTACAAAAAAAATATGTTTAAGGGGATCCAATAGTCCAGGGAAAAATCGAAATCGGAATTCACGCCCTTTGTGGGAGGAGTTAAAAAATATTAGAGAAAAAGCTTTTGGAATGCTTGAAAAAGTTATTTGAGATTTTTTTTTTACATGTTGATTTGGTAAAGGCCTAAAAAAAACATTAACTCCTTTTTTACACATTGTTAATTGTAATAAAAAGGAAATTTAAAATTGATTTCACGGAACCGAGCGACGTGGAGTTACACGTCTGTTCCCTGCTCCGGCCAGGGCGGTTCTGGAAAAAAGTAGGGTGTGGCAAGCTAGTAGTCCTTCGGCGAACGACATAAGGGTCACTTTGAAAATCCTAATTCGTCGGCTGCCGGCCGTATTGTAAAATAACAACGCAAAAATTCATATTTTATTTTATTTTGTGAATATCGGGCGTAAATATCAACTTATTTTGCGATTATCATAAAAAAAACTAGATTTGCTACAATAAACAATAAAACAATATCCGAAAAGATGTTCATAAGTAGGAGAGTTTACACTTGAAAGTATTTTTTTATAGACCTATTACTTTATTTTTTTCTAGGCTTGTTAAAAGACTTATAAAAAAATGACCGATATTTTTAAGGGCCAAGATATGTTCCACACGCAGTATTTAATTGAAGCATCTATATTATTTCTAAGCGATCAAATTTTCAAAACAAAAACACACGATTTTGTGTGATTTTGCATTATTTACTATGGCTTCATCTTAAACTCAAAATTGGCTTTTATATAGCTAGGTAGCAGTGTCGCAGCGTCCCCTGGGCGATTGGTCATCCGCCCGGGGGACTCGCTTCGAAGGGGCCCGCGCCAGTACAGTAATTGAATTAAAAATGATGATACTAACGCGGATTTTTACCACATCTTCGCTTCTAACTTCTAGTTTGACTCTCTGGCCGCAGCACTAATTAATGATGGTTTTATCAAAAGCGTGTTCAGCAAATTTCGAAATTTAATCCCTCGGGTTAAATTGTTCACTTTTCGGAACAACCCATTCCCTAGTGGTTAGAAATATGATCTACACGTTTCAAAAACAAAATACCACACTTTATATTAAAATCTAAAAGTAAATTACAAAATAATTAAAATGTTACACCTTTATGAAATTATTTGGACTTACGGGAACAATTTAGAATAAAACAATGAAACTTGGGGATTCGATGGGGATGGGATTTTTATTAATCGGTTTTTCATGAAATTACAAAGAAGTGGGTTCACTTTAACGTTTATCATACTTTTGCCTAGTAAAATACGTGCTTGTTTTAAGTTTTTATCTTTATCAGTAATTTTGGTTAAAAAAACATAAGGTGAGCCATTTTTAAAACCGTTACATCTGTATTGAAAATGTTCATATTTAAATTTTTTGAAATATAAACATTTTTAATACACTGACTTTCTTATGTAAAATATCAGTAGAGGCCCCTGTTATACTGAAGGAAATCATGCGCCAATTAGAAGTATCAACCTGTATTCATTCTATTTTACAACCTAAGTAGGTACCTAGGTATCTACTAGGTACTTTTTTTAAAGTTTTATTTGCTTGGTGTGGGTAGGAATAATATAAAATCTTTGAATTGCTAACAAACTTCACGAAGAAATATATTCCTTACATTTAAAGATATCCGCTACCTGTGTTTCCACTGTGTTATAATGTGATGTATATTATAACCCAGCTAAATTTATTATTTTATTTGTTGGTTAATAAAATGGCAGAATCCAGGCTGCGTGGTCTTCTTCAGAAAAAAAAAAATTTTTGGATTCGAGGCCAAAATACTTAACCAAACTGAATAATATTTTTTTAATCACCATGTAATAATAGCAAATATCTAGCATGGATATCCGCTATTTTATTTATTTATATTTTAAATTATAAATTTTAAGTCACTAATAACTTACAAATATTTTCCAACGTTGCCTCTTAAAACATGAATAATTAAATTCTCTAATGGCCTTTATTTTTTAATTTAAAACACAAATCAATAAAGTAGCACACATCCGTACTAGATGTATGCCTTGTCTATGGATTTTTTTTAATAAATCGGTTAGTTGTGCATTTATTTTGACGGCCGGCGTGATCTAGCGGTATGGTTCTTGACTCACAATCCGAAGATCGCGGGATCGAATCCCGGCGTGGCAAATAAATTTTATCTGATTAATTTGTGATATTTCACAATTAAATCATTTAAAATAATGTGCGGTATATTTGCGACACGTTCCAGGGTGGAAGACACTCTCAGTATCGCCCAAGTGTAAGACCACCATTCAGAATTGAAACTTTGCTTGAAATGGCTTTAGCCGTGTTTGGAGACCAGATCTTAATAGCCGGGTACTTCCCCACCTTCCTCATCCACATCTCCTTCCCCTCCCCATTATCTTAAGCCCCACAACACACACTCCCATTGGGGATGCCATAGTCTCACTGGCTACAGACGGGAGCAGTTGGGACTCTTGTGCGGTATTCACCTAAAAATAAAAATAGAGTTTGATCTCAATTCCACAAATAAATTTTAAATAAAAGGGCCGTGGTACCGTTTGCTATATTTGCCCGGGGCCCAGAAGTTTATCGCTACGCCACTAGTAAAACTAAAATTGTTTACGATCCGCAGAAATTTCCAACCCTCCTCAATAAAACACGAAAAACATTTCAAGCATCTTTCACGCATCAAGTGACGTCACAGACGCGCGCTTCGCTGACTGGTTATGGCTAGCGGGTTGTCGCACGTGCCACCCTTATGCGCACCAGTGCTCGCGCACGTGAATAAAGCAACACCTACTTAACTTTCAAACCGATCTAATTCACTTCTCAAACAATATTGAGTACCTAGTATGAAAAACATGTGTTTTTTTTCTTTTTGAATGTGCAAGAGTCCCAGCTGCCGTATCCAAAGGGACTATGGCATCCCCAATTGGGTAGGTTGTGTGGCTGAAGGAAGGTAAGGGGATGGGAAGGAGATGGGAACGACGAAGGTAGGAAAGTACCTGGCTATACAATTTACCATTAATTGGATAACAAACCCCTTTGACATAAGTCACCACAAGTAGCAAGCTACGTTTGGTGACTTAGTAGGGGTGCTCGGGTTAATTGGGTAAGGTTTGTTCAGAAAGTCCAGTTCTTGGTGGCGGATGCGTCTGTCCGCCGACTGTGTGGCGGTCGGCGGATCGAGATAGGCCGGTGGAGGGAGGGGCTCTTTGGACCCATCGACCTGCACCGCAGTGAGAGGGATGATTCGTACGTCCGTCACTCCTGAAAACATGGACTCTCAGATTCCTACCCACTCTTTTTCCTTCCCAGCATTTCCTTTCCTTACATTCCTTAAAAAGTTCCTTCACACAGCAACCCCAAAGATGACAAAGGTCTTGAGAGAAAATGATTTTCTCATAGCCTCCTGCATGAAGTTAATTTAAAAAAAAATCAGACCTCGTTATCAAACACGACTAAAGTCATTTCAAACAACGTTTCGATGCTGAATGGTGGTCATTTACCAGAAGGACACCTACTGTAGCCATGTGAAAATTTGATAAGAATATATTACCACCTAATTTGATGTTCTCTCTCCCTCTTCTAATTGTCTTTAAATACCATGTAGTATGTGTATTATGTTCAATATATTTTTATTCGTCCCTGATGAAGGTTCGGGTCGAACCGAAACCGGTTGAATAAAGTGGAATTAAAACAAAGTTATATTATTGTGTTTATATTCTTATCTTATCTACCTACTAGATAAATATATTCTTTTAAATTTGGGCAAGCCGGCATTTGAACCTGCGATCTCTGAATTCATGCCTGGTTGAGGTCCACTGAAGACGTTATAACAATCCACAAAGTCGACAAGGGTTCGAATCTCGCCGCAGCCCAAAAATAAATCAGGTCAGCATGAATAATCTTCAACATCTCATCAATAATTAAAAAAAATACGTCATAATTCATAATCCATCAGAACTTTAGCCTGTGATTCATTAGAAACTCACTTCTGCTCTAGTCAGCCAAACGTGATATTATATAATTAAATAAAATGGTGAATCAAATAGTTATGACGTCAAACGCATCTGTGACAGTTCGTTCATCACGTTTTGTACTGTATAACAAACAGCTGATGCGTTTGTTTTATTTTTTTTTATTTTGCGCGGACTAATTAATTTAAGTCTAGTACCTAGGGAGGTTGTGACGGTTTGCAAGGTCAACTGAAACGCGTTGTTCGTGAGATATTGAATGTTCGTGTTCGAAGCCCAAACAAGTTTCTCCAACCTTCAAACTATGTGATGAGATTCAGTGCACTTACTAAGAACGTGTTCTTACGATTTGTAATGAGGTCTTTTTTATAATAACTAAACATACGTGATCTTAACGTGCTGATAAACGCGCCTTCAGGAATCATGGTTTTCAAACGTTAATCAATTGTCCTTTATTTATTTAAATACTAATTGTACGACGGATAAAGGCGGCGCTTCCTCGCCCAAAAAGAAGAGATGTAATTACGAATGTTGGACAGAGCGTGCTAATATCTTAAATGATAAAATTGAAGCGAAAATTGTGAAAATGTATAAAACATGACTCGTTTAAAATAGAGCAAAAATCTCGTGGAAGGCATCTTAAGTATCATTTGATGAAACATTGTGAATTTTTTCACAAATATAACTTGATATAAAATAATAGAAATAGACTTGTTTTTAATGATTTTCGGAGCATACTTTGAGATTTTTTTTCTATCGAGGGAATTTCTGATAATTTGAGTTTCGGCGTGGAACGTATCTAGATATTATCTTCAAAAATAACATATATTTTTTTTAGAGCTTAAAAACTTCAAATATTTAAAGGAGAAGTGTAAGAAATCGGTAGAATTTCGGGTAGCGGCGGCTTAATCATCCATTTACAGCACTTACAAGTTTTAGAGGGTATTTCACCATCCTACTCGTAGATTATCCATATGTATCGTATTACATAACGTAGGTACACTTTCTGTTAATTAAACACATCATCATCATCGTCCTCTTATCCTATTCGGGTCGGGGACCCATTGCATCGACAAGGCTCCTCCATACGTCCCTGTCTTGAGCTGACTGTTCGGCCTGACTGTTCGACTTAAATATACAAATATCAATCGCGTTTAATTAACCACGATTTACATTAATTATTGATTATTTTAACATATGAGAAAATAGGTAGGTAAGTACCGATGCAAAATAGATTTAAAGTTATAACGTGTACTTAATTAAATTGGTGTACCTTCTACTGCTTTGGAAATTCTATCCAATAACGTTACCATTATTCTTGTTATGCTGTGTTGTGCTTGAACATCTGTTCTGCAGTGTGATATCTTGAACAAGTTAACCATAGCTTTTCAAGACAAGTGAGCTATCAGTGGACTTTTATTTATTTTGATAAAGAAGAAGATAATACTAGAAAAAATAAACGAAATATGAAACAGAACAATACACAGTTAATAAAAAAAAGGTGTCGGTCGCAACTGGAACTCGAACCCAGGATCTCTTGTCTTACCGGGACACAATGCTTTATCATCCGGCCATTGGGACCATCTCATATTTTAAATTCAGAATAAATTATCAATTTTATCTTTGCCTAATTTTTCCAATATTTTTGGCAATTACCTTTTAAAATGATCACATAGTTTAAAGAACTAGCTTGTAACATAGATAGTGTCGCGGAAAACGTTATTCGATTTTATTTATTCGTTTGTTGTAACCTATCTCTAATCAGTTTGTGCAATTGAGCAGTGCGGAAGAGAATAGGTAGGTACCTTTAGGCAGGTACCATTCTTTTCCATATTTTCTTAATCCAATGGAACTATGGCATCCCCAATTGTTGTGAGGTCGAAGATAGTAAGGAGGGGAAAGACATGGGACAGATGAAGGTTTTACCTACCTGACTAATGATATCTAGTGGTCACCAAACACGGCTAAAGCCATTTCAAGCAAAATTACGATTCTTAATGGCGGCAGAATCTAACACTACATATCAAATAAAAAATTGCAGTTTCCTCATTAGGTTAAGCAGAGAGGATCAATAAAAAAAAATAATTAAAATATTAAATGATTCGAAGCGATTAGTAGACATGAATAGAGGTGATAATCAAATGATTCAAAGCGACAGATGAGTAGGTACCTAAATACCTAGCTACATATAAGACATTGATTGGGTAGACTGTATCTAAATTTCTCTAAATAAAAAATAAACAGTGTTAATCTCAAATGATCTTCCAGGTAAGAATGGTCCTGTATACTTTCTGCCTGTATAGAGTATAAATAAAACAATGTACAGCGCTCTTGAGGTGATTTTTAACAAAAACGGCGCTATACAAATCACCTAAATTATTATCGGTAGGTACCTACCAACATACGCCTGCCGTAAATAAGTATGAGCAATAACATAAATAAATCATTATTATTATTATTATAAGTACCTATTTACCACAATATTCTAATTCCCTTAAAGGTAGGAAGATATCTACTTAGGTTTTTGTTAAACATTCGACAATAACAAGACTATTAAATTTTATACTTTGAACCTTAGTTACCTACCTAGTTATTCATTAGTTACGTAGGTACTTAACCAATTTGTGTTAACTTTTAAAGGACCCTTTGAAAAGCCAGCTAATCCATGTTCGAGGTGGGAAATCCCATTTTGGATAACAATAATATAATTAGGGCATGGCATTTTCAAAATGGAAGTGACCCAGGTACCTATTTACCAATGGCGGTCCGTGAGTTTTTAGTGAGTGCTGAGATTAAAAAATACAACGCCATTGATGTTGCTGAAAAAAATTTTTTTTTCAAAATTTTGATTTTTTTGTATAAAGATCTTTCAGTTTGTGGATGCGGCGCATCTCCTAACTAAAAGAATCCTGAAAATCTTCATACAAAAAATTGAAATTTTGAAAACAATTTTTTTTTCAGCTATAATATCAGTGACGTCTTATTTTTCAATCTTAGCACTCTAGCTCTCTGAAAACTATTTTAAAAACATTTTATCATTTAAAGCAAAAATAAATAAAGTAGCTCACATCCGTACCTATTAGATATTTGGTATACCTTTTGATAACAAAAACAATTTTTCAGTTGGGTTAGGTAATTTGATCTCAAATCCAAATTTAATATTTGTATGAAACTGGCCGAAATAGGCCGCGCATACGTTCCTCTTAAGTGCACAAAAAAATCACCCTCGCAGCGCAGTGCTTTTCTTGTTAAGAACTAAGTTTGATGCATTTTAAAGGTTTTCGTTTCATAAAATATATAAAAAGTTTCAATTTGGAAGGAGGGTACGGGTACCGCCGCACCGGGAACCATTTATTGGAAAACCATCAACCCTACCGTAGCTCACCCCACACGTTTGGTTACTCAGTATGAAATATGAGGTAAGGTTTGTCTTGGCAGGTCTTGGCGGCGGATGCATTTGTCCACCTAATGCACGGCGAGCCGGATAGGAAGAGACAGGTTTATGGAGACCTTTTGACTTCCCCAGCCGGACTCTCGACCCATTGCCTTGCATCGCAGTGGGAGGGGATGGATTTACGCGACCATCACACATCTGGACGCGTTGACCCCCAGATTCCTAACAATCCCTCATAATCCCTTTTCCTTTCCAGAACTTCTTCTCCTTCCTTTCCATAAAAAACCCTCCATACAGCAACTCCAAAGATAACAAAGGCCGTAGGGGAATATTTTTTCAGGACCTCCTGACGCATGCCCATACTTCCGTACTTATCTAGCTAGCATCCAACCTTAAAAATATACATTCTCTAGCCAATGCAAATAAACTTCTAAATAACACCATTTTAAAAATGATTATCAGTTTCTTATTAATGTGTTTTTAATGACTTTGTTTTTCAGCTCTAGCATCCCTTAGCCAGCGCCAATATTTCAATAACAAGTCAATTAATCTATAATCCCGAGCGCCTCGGAAACAATGGAGTTATTAGTTGAAAGTGGAAGCTACCCTTAAGCACGTAATTAGGGGCTAATGTTGTTGTTGTCGATATGTTCAAACCAACCTTATGCCTTCCAAGAAATTTACAATAACAGGTACGCTGGTACCTACATATACAATATGAATCAATAATCAAACAATTTAATTATACTTTGTGATTTTTTTTGTGATGAGATCAAGTAATTCAAAATGTAAAAAATACTTTTTTTAAACTTTTGTAAAGGTCAATTCATAGCAGGAAAGAGTTCTAAATTCCCCAGTCTTTCAAAAATAAATATCGACTCTATTTTTGCCAACAATCTTCTCATAAATGTGATACTAACAGTGATAGGGGTAGCAAATATAAAATCATGTAATATCCTGTGTTTATTATTTGTCCTCCACATCCTTAACCGTCTTCTCCATTATAAACTTTCTAATTAAACCGTGTTCATCTGAAGTGACCTGCCAGGTAATGGTATGTTTTATATATCTATTTTTAAATAATAAAATTAAATAGAGCCTCATCATACTAAAATTTTCAGCTCCCTTGAGGTGATTTTTTACAAAAACGGCTCTCTAAATATTATCCAATTATTTTTATTACTATTTAACTTTCAACACAAATCTGTATTTGTGTTTTCAACAGACCCTCGCTATTTAAATCACCTTCTATTAAAATAGTTAAGTATATTTTATTTAATAATTGATGACAATATTAATGAATAGTTGTCCTTGGTTCAATTCCTAGATGCAACCGAATCTTTTTCTACATCAAATTTTCGTTTGAGAGTCGCTTTTAATCTTCAATGATTGTATATTACAAATTCAGGGACTAACTAACTAACCACTAAATTTGAGAGGTGGGTATGGGTATCGCCACCCTGGAACTATTTCTTGGATAACCAACACCTCTGCCGTAGGTCACCCCAAGTGGTTCGCTAGGTTTGGTGAGTTAGCAGGGATGCCCGGATACATGGGGTGAGATTTTTATTGATCTTGGTGGTTGGTGGTTGATGCGTCTGCCCACCAACTGCGTGGCAGGCCGGATCGGGAGAGAATGGTCGAGGGAGATCTTCGGACCTCTCCAGCAACACTGTCTTGCACTGCAGTGATAGGGATAAATTCATACGTCCGTCACTCCTGGACTAACTGATCCCCAGATTCCTACCCAATCCTCACACCTTCCTTCCTTCCCAGAAATTCCTTTCCTTCTTTTCCCAAAAAAGACCCCTCACACAGCATCTTCAAAGATGACGACAGAGGCCCTGAGCGGAATTATTTTCCTCGGGGCCTTCTGTGTGGTGCTAATGTAAAAAAACGCACCTATTTCTCGCTTTAACAATTCACCTCAAAAATCGATATAATATATTTTAAAATTAACTTATGTGAGTTTCGATATATACGAGATAGCTGAATGACATTTTTATGTTTCATATTTTAGGGACATTTAGAAGTGATTGCAAATACATATTTTACACTCTTCTTATTGTTTACTTATTGATCATGTATTGTATTATTTTATGCCATCGGCAATTTAACGGCCTCCGTGGTCGAGGGGTAAGGTTCTCGACTAACAAATCCCAAAGTGCGCAAGGGAATTTCTCAGCACCGCCCTTGTGTAAGACCACTATTCAGAATTGAAACGTTGCTTGAAGTGGCTTTAGTCATAATTGGTGACGTAATCTGAGTAGCCAAGAACTTCCCCACTTTCCTCTTCCCCACTAAGTTCAGCCTCACAACGTACCACAATTATTAATAACAGTTAATAACAGCTACTTTACCTAGTTGTCACCCAGAAATTTTAGACGGGCTGCAATTTTTATGATGCCACCGAGGTTTTTGTGATTTAAGCAAAAAAAAATCTGCTTTATAGCAAATTTTATTTCAAACCATTCAACGTAATAGAAGAGACGTCACACTAAAACATTATGACTCTTTATAAAACAAGCCTTCACAACTATCTGTAGTGTAGTTTACTTCCTAGAATCTAGAGTAAATAGTAAACGTCGCCAAATATGTCTAATGTTTGTAAAGTTTTATTGAATGGACGAGTGAGAGAGACAGAATGTAACTTTTGGCGCATTGACCTCTCTCAGAACAGCTGGTCACAGTTAATAATTCGGGTCGAATTGCAAACCTCGTTCATAATGGCTCATGCAAGTATCATTGTTCTAAGCTATTGTGGTGACTCAGGCACAGACCTTGAACGTGTTTGGTAGGACAGTTGTGTAATAATGACTGCTAAATAAATATACCTATGTGACATAATAGGGATTTATTTGCATAGTTTTCAGATAAATTGCGTTATTATTATATTTAACGTTTATTTACGGTTTTTCGGAATATATCAATGCTAAACTTGATGGCTTAATTCTTGTCAGCTGAAATCTCGAGTACATCACCTCGTCGAATAAAAATCCCGAAAACCATATTTCCTACATCTTACAATCCAATAAATATCTTTCCAAGAGACCGAACATACCTACGTTATAATGTATTTCCTTAACCCCTCAGGCTAATTTGTTTGGTTTTGGTAAAACTCGTACAAATCTCATAGAAATCGTTTTGTCTCCCTTACTATAATGGTTAGAAATATGATCTAAATGGGGTTAAAAAGAGAAAACCCCACGCTTTGTATTAAAATCTAAAAGTTCACCGCAAAATAATTAAAATGTACCTACACCTTTATGGAACCAAATTTTAACAACGATTAAAAAAAATTGTTTTTTTGGGAAATTTTATTAATTATTTTACATGAAACGATAAAAAAGTGAGTTAACGGTAACGTTTAAAATACATTTGTCTTATAAAATACGTGTGTGTTTTTTTCGTTATCAGAAATTTTAGTTAAAAAAAAACGAAAGGTGAGCCATTTTTAAAACTGTTAAGTTTGAATTCCAAATTTTTTATATTTCAAAAAGCATATGTTTATTTCGAATTATAAAATTTAAAAGCGTATTTCACTACCTTTCAAAAACCGTTTAGTTTTCGGATGCGTTCAGAAATATTCCATTCATTTAGATTATATTACTAAAACAGAAATATTTTGATCATATGAACATATGAATATGAGTTAATCTACCTTTAGGTAGGTTAAATAGATCAAATTCAAAACAAACCCCAGTTCTTTGAACCAGAGTTACAATCACAGACAGTCCCACAACCGAAAATAGTATTTTGGACAAGTGCGTAATTAATGAATTTGCGACGCGAATCTTTCATTGGCAGGTTCCTACACTGACGAAGAAATTATTTTCTTCTGACTTAAGGGTCCACTATTCGAATTTCGACCGATTTCTTACATATCTCCCTTAAACATTTGAAGTTTTTAAGCTCTTAAAAAAATATATGTTTTTTTTAAAGATAATATCTAGATACGTTCCACGCCGAAACGCAAATTATATGAAATTCCCTCGATAGAAAAAAATCGCAAAGTATGCTCCGAAAATTATTTAAAACAAGTCTTTTTCTTTTATTTTACAAGTTATATTTGTGAAGAAATTCACAATGTTTCTTTAAATGATACTTAAGATACGTTCTACGAGATTTTTGCTCTATTTTAAACGAGTCATGTTTTATTAAGCTTTTTCGCAATTTTCGCTGCTATTTTATGACTTAACATATTAGCGCGCTCTGTCCAACACTCGTAATTACATATCTCTCCATCTTCTTCTTTTTCAGCGCCGTGCGTTTCAAGAGTGCCGCCTTAATGCAAAGATGCGTGAATTTGGACTTTGATCTAATGACAAATTACATTCTGTCCAACTCTTGCACGCACATGCACCAAAAGGTTTAAACTTGCTTATCAGATACTAAATGTCAATAGTCAGTGTTGTAAATCACCGCAAATTTGGAGATAGAAGTTATGAAGTAGAAAGGGACTCGCTAATCGTTAGGAGGTGGTCTAACGAGGTAGACCGGGCAAAGCCCAAGGGCCTTACTAACAAACGTGTTTTAAATTTTACAAAACGTAAACAACTAATAAACAACCGAAAGGTAGGATAAATTGTGGTTTATCAATTGTATAAAATTTAACATTTTTATTAGTAAGGGGATAAGGCTATAACTGAAAGTCAAAAGGCTAGACACAAAGTTGCTCTTTATCCTCGCTTGGTCGTTACAATGAGCTTAGCGCATAATGCGCTAAGTCGTAAGCATAGAAATGAGATATCACTAATATTAAGATGAAGCCATAGTAAATAATGCAAAATCACACAAAATCATGTGTTTTTGTTTTGAAAATTTGATCGCTTAGAAATATTATATATGCTTCAATTAAATACTGCGTGTAGAACATATCTTGGCCCTTAAAAATATCGGTAATTTTTTTTATAAGTCTTTTAATAAGCCTAGAAAAAAATAAAGTAACAGGTCTATAAAAAAACACTTTCAAGTGCAAACTCTCCTACTTATAAACATCTTTTCGGATATGGTTTTATTGTTTATTGTAGCAAATTTAGTTTCTTTTATGATAATCGCAAAATAAATTGATATTTACGCCCGATATTCACAAAATAAAATAAAATATGAATTTTTGCGTTGTTATTTTACAATACGGCCGGCAGCCAACGAATTAGGATTTTCAAAGTGACCCTTATGTCGTTCGCCGAAGGACTACTGGCTTGCCACACCCTACTTTTTTTCAGAACCGCCCTGGCCGGAGCAGGGAACAGGCGTGTGACTCCACGTCGCTCGGTTCCGTGAAATCAATTTTAAATTTCCTTGTTATTACAATAAACAATGTGTAAAAAAGGAGTTAATGTTTTTTTAGGCCTTTACCAAATCAACATGTAAAAAAAAAATTCTCAAACAACTTTTTCAAGCATTCCAAAAGCTTTTTCTCTAATATTTTTTAACTCCTCCCTCAAAGGGCGTGAATTCCGATTTCGATTTTTCCCTGGACTATTGGATCCCCTTAACACATTTTGTCACTGATTTTAACAAAGGAACGGAACGTCTTTCTCTGCAAAATCAAACTGCCATCAAGATATTTAAAAAAATGTCAACGATCGCTATTTATTTACTTACGGATTTAATTTACCAACTTATGAGTTGATTTTTGATATTTCTTTTACATTAGCTCCACACAGGAGGCCCTGACGAAAAAAACTTTCCCTTAGGACATATGTAATCTTCGAGGATGCTGTGTGGAGGGTTATGGAAAGGAAGGAGAAGTTCTGGGTAGGAAAAGGGTATGAAGGGTGGGTAGGAATCTGGGGGTCATGTCTAGGAGTGACGGACGAATGAATCCATCCTTCTTACTGCGGTGCAAGGAAAGGCGAAAGGTGAACCCTCACCCAGTGTCTACCGGTCCCTAAGCAGTAGGTGTACAAACGCATCCGTCGCCAAGACCTAGATGAACCTCACCCTATGTACCTGGGCATCCTTTTAATAAATTGTACAGCTCCCTTGTTATGATTTATCACAAAAATGGCGTTCAACAAATAATCAAATTATTATTATTATTCCATGCAGATCGTGGGGGACCTTAGATATATAGGAGGTACGTATGGGCCGCCTCGGAAACCATTTATTGGATAGCCAACACCCCTGCCATAGTGCCAACACCGCCCCAAGTGGTTCGCTACGTTTGGTGACTAGATATGAATAGCCGGGTACCTCCATACCTTTCTCTGCGCGTCTCCTTCCCCTCCCCATTTACCTTTAGCCTCAAAACATATTCTAATTGGGCATGCAGTAATCTCATCAACTTCAGGCGGTTGGGAGCAGTTGGGACTGTTGTGCGTTATTAACAACACTAATTCTAAGCAGAATTCCTTCACCTATCGTGCATCCAACACTTTCAACACACACTACACACAATTTGACATTTTTAACTCTGCACTCTTTAAGATCACACAGGCGGTCTCAACAACAATAACAATAACTATAGATACCCATCTAATGCAACCACCACCCTACGAACTTCTTCTTTTTTTAATTTTTATTTTTTGCTGTGCATATTTTTATTACTATACCTCAACTTAACCGATCCCCCCCATCCTACCCCCTCCCTATTCCCATCTAAATTACTTATAATAATGTTTCTTGTAATGTAATTTTTATCATTTATCGAATAACTTGTATATAATACCCATGTGGAAGCCTGTAAATGGTCAAATTATTGTGACTCAATTACTATTGTGCTCTGATTTGAATGTAAACTGTTGGTCTCCCAAATAAAATAAAATAAAATATTCACTTTTAAAAAGGTACCTAATTGTTATGCAGGAGTCAGATCATAAAATTATGACAAAAATCGTTGAAAAGAAACTTTCGTCTTCCCGTCTTCTTCCCCTCTCCATTTACCTTCAGCCTCAAAACATATTCTAATTGGGGATGCAGTAGTCTCACTAGCTTCAGGCGGTTGAGAGCAGTTGAGACTGTTGTGCGATATTCACATTTAAAAAGGTGCCTATTTGTTACGCAGGAGTCAGATCATAAAATTATGACAAATTAACCGTTGAAAAGAAACGTTCTCATAACCGTTGAAAACAAAGCATATAAACACGTAGATATTTTCGCGAATCGGAACACGAATTACGGGAAAAGAATGATGCAACCGCAAACATCATTTATCAATTAACTACATCGACAGTCCTCATCATCAACGAATCATTGATGTCCATACTGATAAAAGTGGGTAATTTACACAAATTTTAGCGAGAGTAAAGCATGCTATTGTTTACATAAATGTCAAATTTGACAGATGATTCACTAAAAGTACTCGTTTGCGGGTAGCAAGATTAAGCAGGCGATTTAGCATGCTTACATTTTAGCAAGTATTCCCCTACTTGGCGAGCATAAAGGGCATCTGATATACCGGCCCCATGGTCTCTGGTGATTTAGTTGATATTATTAGGCAAGTAGGTATTCGAGCGGATTGTTTGCACAGCTATTAGTACGAACTCAGGATATTTGATCAACGCAGACGGGCATATGAAATGAAACAAAGGACAGCGGTTCCCAAAGATTACTTCATAGTTTAAGATATCTTAAAAATATTCTGAAAATATATTATATTTGTGACCAGATCTGAATAGCCACACACTGCCAACCTTCCTCTTTGACAACACATTTAAAAAAAATTGGTCTGCATGTTTAGGATTTTTCAATTTTTTTTTCAGTTATCAATTAATTTACCTAATTTCCAATTCTTTCAATTCTGTTTAACGAATACATTTTGAAGTACTGTTTTGATTATTTCAAAATATGTGACGTCACACCGGGGGGGAGGGGGTCTCACAAATGTGATGATGTGTGACAGGGACGGCGGGGGGGGGGGGGGTTACAAATCATGAAATTCGTAAGACGTAATTTATGGATGGCCCCTAAATAAATAAAAAAACGAATAAAATGAAATCAATCAGAAACGTAAATAATGGCCTACCGCTGATAGATCTGACGAATCCTTTCTGAATCTCCGTTTTTCTCCTAAACGCAAATGTATCAGAAATAGAAGTTAAAAAATACAAACAGGAACATACCTATTGATGGAAAGAACATGCGTACAATTTAAACTATGTACTATAGTCGAGAAAAATATAGAATTTGATTTTTCAAAAAATGATAAATTTAAAAAATTAAATTAAATAACAGTTTGGGAGGCTTTTTCACCGACCTCTGTAAACGTGATCCTAACTCCATTTGTCAAATGTTTTAACATAACATCGAAAAAAATATAACAAGAAATTTGAAGTCCCGGCGCACGTTCTGGGGGTACAACCGAGTTGGTACCGCGTTTCCGCCTGTCTACCTTCCGCTGTGGACCCAACCACATTATTCGTGTCAAGTTTAATGGGAGAATGTCACCATCAAGAAAGCCCGTTGTTGCTGACTATGGTTCAGTGATCATCAATTTCAAAACACTTGTGAATATTAGTTACTTTGATGGTTACCCTTTTCTATTCGCCTTACACGTGTTCTTCAATGCAGGAACCTTAGCGATTTTTATTTTTTGTACCGTGAATTCTTTGTATCAGGAATCAGGACTCTACAAAAGCCAGAGAAAATCCGGCTTCCAATAAACTGAACGGTAACTAAGCTAATGTTCATTGAACTGGAGTTACAAATAGAGGCACGTCCGAAATTATTAGTATTTTTAACTCCACAGATCTCTAGTCTAATTTAATCTAGTCTATTTTTTAATGAAAACAGATAACTTTGTGTACACCACTATTTAATTAACAATATCGACATGTTTCAAAAACTATGTTTCAATAAAATTAATAATGACGCCACAAAGTGAATTTGCGAAGTTTGAAGAAATAATCTAGTCTAATTTTTCAGAAGGCCAAAATATTTCCGCTTTCCAATAAAATATGTATATATAAATGGAATATTTCTACTATTCGTCATGACCGAATTCCGAAGAAAATACTGAGTGCAATTCCAGAGGGTAGACGTCCAGTGGGCCGCCCCAGACACAGTTGGGTGAGGCAACTCCAGAAACTATGTGAGGAGAGGATGGGACTGCCAAGGACGGAGGCCGAACAATCAGCACAAGACAGGGACGTATGGAGAAGCCTTGTCGATGCAACGGGTCCCCGACCCGAAAAGGATAAGGAGGAAGAAGATGATGATGATGGAATATTTCTGAACGCATCCGAAAACTAAAAACTGTTTTTAAAGGGTGTTAAAATAAGCTTTGAAATTTTATAATTCGATGCAAACATATAATTTTTTAAATACAAATAAAAATTTTGAATGCAAACATAATAAAGTTTTAAAAACTGGCTCACCTTACATTTTTTCTAACTAACGAAAAAATTATTGGGCAAATGCATTATAAACGTTATCGTCAACTCATTTTTTTTTCGTTTCATGTAAAAATAATTAATTTAAAGAATCCGATGGTTCATTATTTTTTTTTCAAATTGGGGTCAGAAATTTTGGTTTCCTAAAGATTTAGGTTTTAATTATTTTGTTGTTGACTTTTAGATTTAAATATATGGCGTGGTGTTTCATCTTTCTAACACTGCTTTGATCACATTTCTAACAGTGATATTAAGGGAGACACAATGATTTCTACGAGACCTACATGAGTCTCCAAAAAGAGGAGAAATTAGTCGGGTTCCTGATATTCTATTAGGTACACGTACCCACTCGGGACAAGTAATTTTCGCTGAAACTTGCTAATAGGTAATAAGCTGCTAGCTCATTCTGTTTATTCAAAAACTCTAACTTTGTATAGGTAACGATTTGAAAACAATTTATGTATAATAAAAACAAATATACCTATGTCAAAAAAATATTATAGGGACGTTCAAAGTTTTGCAAATATATGACTTTGTATCCCAAATTTGTGATGTTTGCTTGTAAATATTTGGTAAAGGATATGATATTTTAACGAAAGCTCAAACATAAACTGTCCTATCCAAACAACGAGCTGTTGTTTCCGCAGCAAAAGGCGGAGGTCTTATTTTTGACTCTAGGATTTGAATATCCTTCAGTTTCAGATATTTTTGGGATTGTGGGAAAAGAAATTATGGCGTTGGATGACGAAGGGCAGTGCGTTGTACGAACAAACTCCCTTTTCTCTAGTATCTCACCCTTTCCCAACGAAAATGAATTCAAATAACATCTAATCAATCTTAAACAAATATAATAAGCATTTTTACCCCGGACAGAAAAAATATTAACCGAATGAAATGTTGTAAATGTTAGAATGAAAAAGCGCCCAGAGAAGATCAATATCAATTGTCAATACGTTTTTGATGCGATTGACAATAATTGATAATTTCGACAATAACTGATACTTCCTAATGGAGTGTATTTTGATGCGATTGACAATAATTGCTAATTTCGACAATAACTGATACTTCCTAATGGAGTGTATTTTGATGCGATTGACAATAATTGCTAATTTCGACAATAACTGATACTTCCTAATGGAGTGTATTTTGATGCGATTGACAATAATTGCTAATTTCGACAATAACTGATACTTCCTAATGGAGTGTATTTTGATGCGATTGACAATAATTGCTAATTTCGACAATAACTGATACTTCCTAATGGAGTGTATTTTGATGCGATTGACAATAATTGCTAATTTCGACAATAACTGATACTTCCTAATGGAGTGTATTTTGATGCGATTGACAATAATTGCTAATTTCGACAATAACTGATACTTCCTAATGGAGTGTATTTTGATGCGATTGACAATAATTGCTAATTTCGACAATAACTGATACTTTCTAATGGAGTGTATTTTGATGCGATTGACAATAATTGCTAATTTCGACAATAACTGATACTTCCTAATGGAGTGTATTTTGATGCGATTGACAATAATTGCTAATTTCGACAATAACTGATACTTCCTAATGTAGTGTATTTTGATGCGATTGACAATAATTGCTAATTTCGACAATAACTGATACTTCCTAATGGAGTGTATTTTGATGCGATTGACAATAATTGCTAATTTCGACAATAACTGATACTTCCTAATGGAGTGTATTTTGATTTTTTTTTTACATAAACTCCACATAGGAGGCCCTGAGGAAAACAATTTCCCTAGGGCCTATGTCATCTTTGGGGATGCTGTGTGGAGGATTTTTTTAAGGAAGAGAAGGAGAGGAGAGTTCTGGAAAGGAAAAGGGTTTAAGGGGTGGGTAGGAATTCGGGGTTCAGCGTGTCCTGGTCATCCGCCTCCAGGACCTAGACAAACCTCACCCCGTGAACCCGGGCACCCCTGCTAAACTGAGGTGACCTATGGCAGAGGTGTTGGTTATCCAATAAAGGTTTCTGGGGCGGCGGTACCCATTCCCGCCTCCCAAATTGATTGAGCGCGTAGACGCCACGGACAAGCGCCATTGATGCAGCGGAAATATCGTTTTGCTGTGCGATTGACGAGCTCTTTAAAAAATTAGTTTCTTCACGGAACGAGATTTTTAAAAATTTGTGGTTTATTATTTTTTTTTTTTTGGGGAAAAAATTCCCTCACGGCCCATGTCATCTTTGGAAATGCTGTGTGCGGATATTTTTAGGGAAAGGAAGGAGAAAAAGTTCTGGAAAGAAAAAAGGTATGAGAGGAGGGTACACTGAAAGAAATGTTTAGGTACTATTTACTAAATTTTCAGTAATTATCTACTAAACAGTTCAGTTGCTGTGGTGACTGCCGAACATTTAGCTACTGTTTGCTAAACAGCAGTTTATTTATGACAGCTCAACGATTCAGATAATCTAGCTAAACTAATCGGTTGAGACAGCTTTCTGTGTTTAGTTGTGTTACCTAAACTGTTGTGTATTTTATATCTAAACCATTTGGTAGTGTTTGGTTAGAAAAACATAACTGTTTAGATGTGGTAACCTTATTATTTAGTTAATATTCCAAAATGGTTAGGTTGATTTAACTAAACTTTGGTTGGAATAGCCCTACCGATATAGGTGTTTTAGCTCTCTACTTTAGTTGTGTTACCTAAACTGTTGTGTATTTTATATCTAAACTATTTGGTTAGAACAACATAACTGTTTAGATGTAGTAACCTTATTATTTAGTTAATATTCCAAAATGGTTAGGTTGATTTAACTAAACTTTGGTTGGAATAGCCCTACCGATATAGGTGTTTTAGCTCTCTACTTTAGTTGTGTTACCTAAACTGTTGTGTATTTTATATCTAAACTATTTTGTAGAGTTTGGTTAGAACAACATAACTGTTTGGATGTAGTAACCTTATTATTTAGTTAATATTCCAAAATGGTTAGGTTGATTTAACCAAACTTTGGTTGGAATAGCCCTACCGATATAGGTGTTTTAGCTCTCTACTGCTAGCTAGCTTTAGATACTGTAGCTTAGCTTTTTAGTTGGGTTATCTATATTAGATAGGAAGTGCAGCTTTGCAGTTTAGCTGAAAACAATACAGGGTGTAAATGTAACCACCACCAACTCGAAGGATTGTACCCATGTTTCAGAATCATGGGTTAAATACTTTGAGTTGCTGGTAGTTTATTACAACCTTTTGAGAGATGAAACCTAAATAAATATTATGTTTTGTAAGACTAGAATCTACTTATTAAAATTCACATAAAAATTATTTTGTTAAGAATCGTCTCTCAAAATATTGTTTCCGGCTACCAGCAAAGCCTCAAAAAAGAAAACAAGTTTGATCATACACACATTTATATTATCATTTTTTATTACAATTTTTTCTTAAATATAGTAAAAGTTTTTCGTGTACATACATACAATAGTACATTATATTAAATAAATGAACTCGATGGATATAAGTACCTTAATTAGTACCATCCATGCTGATGCTGATCCATGCTTTTCCTTCCCATAGGAATGGGCAGACCATCAGCAGGTATTGCGGCCGGATAAATACCTACATCTTTAATTATTGTTTCTTACTGTCGTGGTACGAAAGCACAACTCGATGGAATTTGCAGGAAAACACTTCTTGTTATTCTTTAACACAATTTATTAATTAAAAATACAATACTGGTGACAATAGTGATCTCCAAGACCCCACCACACCGACAAATATTGAAGGCTTTATTTCCTTCGATATCTCAACACTCTACTGGAGATAGGCACCTATATGTACCCCCCACGCTCGAGTTTGATTATAACACTCTACTGGAGATAGGCACCTGTATGTACCCCCCACGCTCGAGTTTGATTAAATAACGCCGAAGGTACTACATGTACCTTCCCGTTTCACCGTCAAAACAATACTCACTCTCCATATCAACATCGCTATTATTTAAAGTAAATCTTACAAAAACATGGTACATAAAAAAATGATGAGAAAATACATTTTTTTGCAGTTCCCACACTAATTTTAAAATCTAACTTACAGACAATAATAAAACAATTACCTAAAAGTCGGCCCTAGAGGCCTACCAATAAAAATACATCTTAATATTACAGGGATTAACAAATATTGCAAAATTTTATTACTTTTTTCACTTAGGGCTTTAGCCCTAAGATAAATGCACCGTCGGCTTTAGCAGTGTCATAAACATAAGTAGGTGTTATTTGAGGGTACTTATTCAAAGTACCGACTTTACAAATAATAAAGGAATTTGTCCCAAATTTGCAAGGGAATGCATTTATATGATACCAGCCATATTATTCAAGGTTTGGACCTTATTCATGAAACCGTGAGATAATATTTTGTTTGCACATTTTGCACATTTTAAAAGGAGAAACTACGCGTAACTTAAATGACTAAAATAAAATGAATATTATAAATGATATTATTTTACAGACTAAATGTATTAAATTGCATTCTAGGAACAAACAATTATAATTGAGCTCTTAGTGTTATATAAGTATTTCCATTTGAAGATAAAGTTAAATGATTAGGTACATGACATATTAAGGAGTTGTAAAAAACAAATATTATATTTACATTTGTAGTTGTATCAACATGATAACTATGAAAATGTTCATCAAAATCTAAGGTTACAAACTTGGTACACTCAAAGATAACTCTCCTGGTGCTATACACATAAATGTTATTAATACACATGAAACTAATTCCTCCTAAGTCGATTATATCCTCGAAAAGTATTGATTTAATTTTAAAAAGTGTACCATTAATTTTAGCCCAGGAAACTCGCTTCAACGGTTCTTGAGAACTCAAATTTAGAGCAGTTATAATCTCCTGACACTTTGAATTTAATATTTTTTTAACAGGGCCTGTGCTAATTGTTTCAGCCAAGTGGCCTGTCAAAAATATATCATTAAGTTGCAGTTGATGCTTAATCGCGAGCGTTAACGTAATATTACGCCTATTAAATGAAGCTCGTGCAGCAATTTTGGAAGTCCTATGTTTTGCTTCAAATCTCATTCCCCAAATGTTAATTACAGGCCCAAATTTTTTCATAAGCGCATGATAGTGAGTAAGAAAATGAAATTTTGGTTTAAGACGTTGGTTAGTTAATTCTAAATAGAGCTCATTAAGTTCTCCAACTGAGCATCTTAACAAATCACTGGTGGTTTCTGTAATTTTTTGACATGTTACTAAATCAATCAATTTTCTTAAACTTATATATAATCTCCAATATGGATCTTGATACGGCACAAACTCGCCAATTAGCAAGCTAAAATATCGAATGAAAGTCAACATTTCTGACGCTGAAAGTTTTACGTTGCCGTTAGCAATATGAGCCATATTCAAAATACATGGCTTACTACTGGTATCTGGGCCATAATCAAAGCTTGATATTTTGTCATTCAATAGTTGGATTGAAAAATACTTTAAATCAGTTACATACTTTGAAATTAAAAAGCTCATAACATACTTAGCAGTTCCTTCGAGGATATCGTGCATCACATCAACTCCTACTTGTTCAAACAAACTGAATCCTTTTACTGCAAGCCACACACACTTCTCCTTAATACCAGTGTTAGAGGAGTTATTTTCAGCCAAGTGAATTTCATATTGGTCTGCATTACGGTAAAGGTTTTCGTCTTCATAACACTGCTCTTTCATCACTTCTTTGGAAACGTAGCATACACGACATGGAAAATTGGAAGAAAAGGATTCATTAAATCCGATGATTGAATGAATGCCAAGGTTATCACCCAAAATAAGTGCAAGCTCAAAATAAAGTTTACCTTTGAAAGATGCTGTATTTATTTCAACACCATATTCTAACAAAAAATTAAACTCTTCAATGAGAGGTTGAAATATTACACCATTTCCAAAATTATTTCGGTCAGACGAATGAAAAAGCAGTGCGAGGAATATGTTGGTTAAAGAAGAAGCTCTGTGTGGAGGCATACATGCTACTGAAACATATACAGCTCCAAGTTTATGGATGCCTGAATGGCTGCCTAACACATTTCCACTCTCATAATCGTCAAAAAACATAAATAGTGGGAAGACCATTTTATTACCATGCTTTTTCTTACGGGTAACCCAAAAACTACCCTGAATAAAGTTCTCTATGAGACCCTTTTCAGTCATAAGAGATAGAAAATTTATGTAATTCAAGGTTTCTGTCATCACACCTTCAAGAGAAAAAAACATTTGCAATACTTTTCGTAGGGGAATCAATTGTTCTGTACATTCGAATGGTTGAACAGTAACTGTACCTTGTTTTCTGACTGTGATCATTTTTTGACCTATTGTTATTTGTGTAGGTGCTATATATGTACCCCTTACAGTTAAATGTTGTAATCGCAAATGTTCAGTTTTGAAACTATCTAAAGGTGACTGCACAGCTAATAGAAATCTATTTTTAAATGAAGTTATATCTTGACCATTCTGCAAGGATGTTAACATTTCATCAAAGATGTTTGTAATGTCGTGACTTAGGCCCTCCTGCATATAGTTTTTCAACCCGTCAACAACAGACTGAACTGCATTTCTTGGTAACAAGGGATTTGCATACAGAGATGATATAAAAATAGACAATGAATCTGATGATACCGGTTTAAATAAAGTTGCATGAGAGGTTACAGAATAAGGCACTAATTGTTGAGGTTGCACGGTTGATAGTGATTCAGGTTGATGACAAATGCTAGGAATATCAGAAACAATATTTAATGAACTGCTACTTTCATCATTACGTTGATGTTGAGTATTAAGATGTTTTCGAAACGTATTTTTCAAATGAAATGATCTGGAGCAACCGCCGTCAACACAACGGTAAAAGGAAAATTCGTGACTACTATGAAAATAATCAAAATGTTTAAATAAGTTTATCACACTAGTTGTAACTGTGGTACAAAGGAAACAAGTCGGCATCTTAGGAACTGATACCCAAGTCAGTTATGAATGCATTGACAGTAGTAAAAACTTTATCATATTTTGTACTAAGTTTGTACACAGCTTTTTGAATGAAAGTCCATACGTGTGCACTTTCTGCTGGGTATTCTGCATTTAAAGCAAACAAAATTTTGAAACAAGAATCAACGGCATGGATAATTGAAGTCGAATTATACCGAATGTCTGTTGTTGGTGAGTATTTCACATTGTTAACTATAATGTACCTTGTATGTATCTGGTTTAAAGAAGGTCCAATTATCACAATAAAAGGTTGCACTGTGAACCCCAAATTAATCATTTTTTCTCTGCGAAGCGTTATTGACGCTTCCAAATCCGCTGAGCTGGTAACGTGCATTATGAATCCTTGTTGAGACTCTATCTTTGAAGGCCTCCATTGCTTTAGGGTCTTTGGCTTCCGAAGAGTGCTTGTATTCATCAAATACGGTAAACACAGAAAGGCAACCGTATTCAGAACATCCTCATCGGTGGAACCTAAAAAATATTAGAATTTGATATGCAAATTAATACAAAGGGTCCCATACCACCGTCGAAGGCTCTAAAAACTGGATAAGAGCGTGTTGGTCCAGTGATTAAGAAGCGTTCTGTAGTGATGTTTTAAGGTAATGATATTATAGTAATAATGCACCTGGCCAGGTGATTACGGGAGGGGATATTATAATGGATGAGTTGCAGCAAAGTGAGCGAATCAATAATACAATTAATAATTATAGAGTACCTTGGTACATTATTACCTCTGAAAGCAAGAATTATAATCACTAATACGGAATAATGATGATGATGTGTACATAATTTATATTGATTTAATATTCAGCACAATACACAAACATACATACCGTCACAGTTAGATACTATCTTTACAAGAGCTGGATCAATCCGCTTCTTTGCGAGTTCAATTATATTGTCTCGATATAGGGGCCAATTTTCATATAGTCTGTCTTTGCAGTCTGTATACAGGCTGTGGAAGTCATCCAGCAACTGTAATCAATGAAAATGTAAAATCAATTAAGCATATTTTAGCAGCGTTTTTCTATTTTTACTATGGCCCTCTAAATAAATTTTTAAACATAGTCATATATACACACAGGTATGCAGGTGTCCCGTAGAGAGTGGTTCAATATTAAGGAGAAGATACACTAACACCCTAATATACTACAAAAACTATACGTTTTTCTGTTGTTCTTTTAAAATTAAGATCTAAATTTAAACAATTTTAATGTAAAATTTCATGCACTTTGGTTTGTTTATAATTGTAAAAGTTATTAAGTCGTAAAGGATTCGGACAGAATGATCATACAATACCCACTCAATAAATATATTGAAAGCTAGAAAGAAATGGGACAAAACGCTAGGCAACTGAAAAACATTAGGTAGTAAGTACCGCAGACTAAAGGGGAATTATAAATATGCAAGTAATTACCAGATATAGCCCGCCTGATTGCCCCAATGCTCGATAATCATTAAAATAATCAGCAATACTCATTCCAGCAGCATACTTCTGGAAACGCACTTTTCTTGTCAGGTCCCAATATAATTGCACAGTCATCCACGGGTCACATGTATTTTTCAGCCACAGCATGTAGTCTTCTAAGTTCTCATCTGGTTCATCTGGTAGTTTTTGTACAGCTTCATCTACTCTAGGTGATGGAGATGAGGGAGATGCAGGCGCACTGCATGATGAGCTGCTTGAATATCTCCGCTTTCTTGTGCTGATTAGTCCAGATTTAGCAAATTCTTTTCGGCGCTGCCTGTATGTGTCCAGTAATTTACCTTTAGCAGCAATTTTTTGGGTAGGCCCAAAACACACATATGGGGTGAAATACACAGCAGAGCTTTCTTTATTAAAGATTTTGGTGATTTGAAAAGCTAATTCATAAAATCTCTTGCTTGTAATTGATCTATCTGGATTACCCTGCAATTCTTTACTTATAATAATACTGCACAGTCGACGCCTGGCAGAATTGTCCAACAGACCCTTTGACTCAAACTGCATTAAAAGTGCTTGCCCCTCATTGATTGATAGGAGATGATTGCGTAAGTCCTAGAAAAAAAAATGAAATTGCATATTGATTACATAACTAATAACCACTTCTATAATCATCATCATATCAGTCACAGAACGTCCACTGTTCAACGTAGGTCTGACCTGTATCAGGTCTTCTGTCCACCTTGTGGGTGGCCGATGGCCGTCTTACGCTGTGAGATTCAGCTGGTTTTGCATGATCGAGTCCATAACAAACATTGCATTTACAATGTTACTAGCTATCGTTGTATAGAAAAAAAATAAAAATTCCAGACAGAACAGCACCTTTTTCAAAACGTCTTTTCCTATTTGCCTTTTACGACACCATAAGGCTACGCTGCCACCACTAAAGTACATAGATCTGAATGTATAAAATAATTAACCTAAGTTACTTAGGTATCTGAAACTTACTAAAACTATTTAACTTACACTCGAAATTTGCTCTTCAAAAGCTTCTTGGGTTATTTTTTGCGAGTTGGTTGTATTACCCAACAAGGAAATGTCATTTTCAACAACGTCATCGAGTTGGTACAGGGGCGTTGTTTGTTTAGACGTTGAAGGTATATCTTCAATCTGAAACAAAACAAAAATATTATCAAGAGGCATGTACTTAATCTTAACGTCTATAAGTAAGGTTAATAACTATTTCCAAATGTTTATCTAAAAAAGGCCTAGGTATACATGTCATCATTACTGCTTTTAAAAACTTACAGTTACGACAGGTGGATTGATTACATCTTTGAGCGCATTAATGTGTGCTGTAAACAGTGCCCGGTGCCCTACAATCGGAATTAATTCTTTAATATCATCTTGAGATATTATCAGGAGTGTTTTCGAGTCTATGGCTTGTTCTGAAATAAAGAAAAAAAGGCGAGAAAATAGAAAAATTTTCAAAACAAGAAAATAAAAATTTATTTTTCAAAGGAATGAAAATTATTTAAAAATTATTCATTTAAAAAAAAATGTATATTTATGCAACAGCAGATACCGAATACCCTGTATCATGAACCAAGCGGAGATAAAATAGTTAAACACAATTCAATGTTCAAAATGTTATGACCGAAATAATTGCAATAGGTACACTTTTATTAAAATTATAAACATAACCTGCTATGATCGACCATCTATCGGTACTTCAAAGCTAGTTTGGTTGGTTCTAGTTTCTGACGCTAGGGTAAAACTGTAACTCAGAAGATCTGCAGTTTCCAAACATTCGTTCAATACAAAATAATACTGGCGGAAACTAACAAGATATAATAAAGATATACTGTACTCTCTCTGACCTGTGTCATGACTCATGACACAATCTTGGTTTTAGCGTCCGCACGCACTATACAAACTAGGTACATAATAAATACAAATCTACTGAATCTATTGCGTACTTGACAGTCATAGAATAAAGAAGGTACCAGTATCTAAATCGAAATGAATGGATATTATCATAATATATATCATAGTTCCATGATCTAAATCAATCAAAAAGTTAAAAAGAAAACTCACCTTTAAATTTTTCTATATAAGCTTCCAGATTCCAAGAAATTAAATAATCCACCACGGTGTTGTCTGCCATTACAAATTAGAACTAGGAACAGCGGCCGGCAAAAAATAAATTCCCAACGAACGTCAACTCGCGTATAATGCGTACAGAGAACTGAGAACTGCGTCAGTCGTCTCAGCCGGGCGGAAGCTGGGCGCCCGCCGGGCAGCTAGCGATAACGAAAAGGTCGTTTATTGCTCGTCTAGGTACCCAGGTAGGCAAAGTTTGGGAGAATTAACTAAAGTTTTGTAGCAGTTTGCTCAAGTTTGTGCAATGCAACTAATTGTTATGTAAAAATACCAAATTTAGGTATTCCAACCTCAGTTTGGCTAAGTGAACAAAACATTTAACCAAACTAGATGTTTAGTTAAATTTAGCTAAATAGTTTGGGAAGTAACAAATAAACTTAGGCTACTAAAGTGAAATAGGTTTAGTAAATTACTTTAGGTTAATTAACTAAACTGATTATTTTGTTTAGGTAAGTAAGCTTTTAGTATGCTATTATTAAAGTTTAGTTGTAGTAGCTCAAGCACCTTTAACTAAACAACGACGGTATCTGCACATAAAGTAGTTTAGGAACAAGTAGCTGAAGTTTAGGCGATAGTTACACAACTTCGATTAGCTTAACACTTTAGCTAACTCATTTTTTTCAGTGTAGTAATCTGGGGCTCTATGTATCTAGGAGTAACGGATCTATGAATCCATTCCGCCAATGATGAAAGTGATGGGTCTAACTCAACCAGTCTCTCCCGATCCTTCCCGTGGGAAGGGCAAGTGGGCTAGCGCATCCGCCGCAAAGACTTAGCAGACTAACCTTGCCCTATGAACCCGTCACCCCTGCTTAGTCTACCGTGTGATCTATGGCAGGGTGTTGTTTATCCAACGAATGGTTTTGATTAATTTGTGTTATTTCACATTTAATTCAGTGAAAATAATATATATGGTGCATTTGCGACACGTTCCAGAGTGGAAGATACTCAAGACCACTGTTCAGAATTGAAACGTTGCTGGAAATTACTTTTGCCGTGTATAGTGACCAGATCTGAATAGCCAGCTACTCCTCATCTCCTTCCTCTCCCCTCTAGTCTATGGTTAGAAAATTGTAGAAATGTATTATAAATTTGTGCAGCGCCTTTGAGGTGATTGTTCACAAAAACGACGCAATACAAATCATCCTAATATTATTATTAAATTTCCAGGGTGGCGGTACCCATAACCACCTCCCATATTAAAAAAATATATATATAGATATCATACACATATGTTATCAGCTAGTGCAGGGGTCGGTAGTTTGTCAAGTGAGAAGAGCGAATTTGTCAAAGAAACAGGATAACAAATATTTCAAAGAACCATATTATAACAGGGGGGTTATAATCGTACCGTGGTAATAGTGTGGTGGAACGATAATTACGATTTGCTTTGTGTTATCTACATTCTAACAGTAATCACACTTCTGCCCGTTGAAATGTTTCTATATGTTTCAAAACAGACTCGCGCATAGATTCCTTATTAAATGAAAACCAGTTTTGTGTTCGGAATGCAACAAAACAATCGTTCGGTGGCTCCATCTCATAAGGCTGTTTGAGTAGAGGTGAAATTGCAATTGAAGTCTGAGAGCCGAAGAGCCGCAGACACCTATGCAAAGAACCGCATGCGGCTCGCGAGCCGCAAACCTCTGAGCTAGTGGATGCAGTCGTTTGGACAATTGTTTACAAACACACAAGGCATCGTAATGCCTTGATTCATCTCGTGAAATAATAATTCGTGATTATTAAGAATGCCTTCGCAGAATCCTTTTAACACTCCATTGTCTTAGCTTTTTAGTAGAGGCAACATATAAATAAATACCTTTAAGCATAAACAATGAACGAGTAGATACCTACGCATTAAATAAAATATTTATACAAGCTCTCTGCTAACTGGTAACGGCCTAACCACCCAAGTTGACGTTTTGTTCTACGGACACAAGATCAAATATATTTAATGTAACATAATCAAACAAAACGGAGTGTTCGTATTTCAGTCAAGCGGAGAATCATTCATTCATTTTCATTGAAGTATTTTTTTTAATTTCTCAAAGTTAGTTGGTGTTTTCTTGTCGCTTGTTTAATTTGCAAGCCCATTGGTTTCATTGTAATCTATACTAATATTATATAGTTTGTTTGTTACGCTTTCACGCGTAAACCAATAAACCTATTTAAAAATTATTTCACCAATAGAAAGCTAAATTATATGCGAGTAATATAGGCTGAATATAATGGTAAGCTCTGGCGTTATGAAATAACAAATATTAATATATTATATTTATTATACGTTTTCTGTCACTAATAAGAGCGAGTTATTGCTAACGTCAGAAAACAAATCGTCGCCGTGGAAACGATATTAATATATTTGCGGGAAATCGTAGTTAATATCTATCTATTTGTAAGCGCATAACTTCCGAACGACTACATCAAATTGGATAATTTTTTTTTTGCTGCTGGTGAGTTCTGGTATTATGGAATTTAGGTGGCACGCGAGCTGTTTGAAAACTGAATGTGTCGGGAATGAATGTATGGAATGCGGGAACGGGTAGGGGGGTGGGGGAGGCTGTGAGAGGGGGGTGGAAGGGAGTTGGGGGAGGGAAACACAAATAAATAAAATAGCTCACATCTCAATGGATATTTGCTACAACTTTTCATTTTTAAAGGAGAAATCAATTTGTTTTGTGCATTTTGGCCTTAAACTCGTAATAAAGCCCCCGCATTCCAAATTTATACTGTTTTATAACATATTTCTCTTGAACACTGTTTTTACGTTTGAAAAAAAATTTGAAGTACCTATCCATACATTTGTAGAGCCGGTAATTACATGAAATTCCCTCGATAGATAAAATTCGCAAAGTACGCTCGAAAAATTATTAAAAACACATTTTGTTATGTCATTTAACACGTAATGGGTATGAAAAAATTCACAGTGTATCTTTAAATGCAATTTAAGCATTTGTCGAGAGATTTTCGCAGTTTTTTAAACGAGTCGTGTTTTATCAAACATCTTCGCAAGTTTCGCTGAATTATAATCATTTTTAACATTAGCGCGCTTCCTCTAATATTCGTATTTACATATATCCCCTTCTTCTTTTTGAATGCTTACTACCGCGCCTGTATAAAATTAGCCGCGCGGTTCTCGTAAGTTCTATGCTAGAAATGCTTGTATTCCTGATGAATGAATATATCATCTAAAAATTGTTCTCATCAAACGAATCAGGTTTAATTGAAAAATGATATTCGGTTTAGCATTCTCTAACCGACCAACCAAAGTAATAACTTAATAGTGCGTATGAATTAAATTAACTTGATCATGTAGCGTTTGTAATAAGCATTCTAAACCAGTAGTGAAATTGAATCACATCTCTCAATTTACTTTGCAATTCTAATTCTAAACATCCGCTAGCTTTGTAGAGATGTCGTTGTTGTGGCGTAGAACCCGCACCGCCCACCCATGCGGAGACATGCTGCGTTGATGTGTGAGCAATAACATGTTTTAGTTTTGTCCGTTGGATCTCTGTGTGACTATATGGGCTATGGCCAACGGTTTCCTTTTTACGGTCATCCATCCAAAACTGCGATGAAAGAATGCGGGCCATATACACATTTCACTTTACGTTTCAAATGTTTTAAATTAATTACTTACACATGTACTCTTTCGGTTTCATATTCTGATCAGTTAGAAACAGTTTTTCTGGAGGTTGGATCAGCATATTTTGCGACAGCGTAACGTAGTCGTCGGCCGCGTAAGACACATTTTGACAATTTTCTTAAATGCGGTATTCCGTGTCGCGCTAAAGAGCTAAATACTGCGCTTGTGTTAAGACTCCAACTCTTAAAAGTAGTTACCCTAACACGAGGATTACGCGGCGTGTTTGCCGCGTAATCCTCGTTAATGGCCACTTTACACACAGAGGTCGGAGCGGGAAGTGCCCGCGCCACTTCAGGCCGCCGCGCAGAAAAGTAAAGACCGAAAGTAAGATAACGATTTACAGCGCAGTTCACTGTGAGACTTTTCTGCGCGGCGGCCTGAATTGGCGCGGGCACTTCCCGCTCCGACCTCTGTGTGTAAAGTGGTCATAAGAGATTTCAGTCGCGGGAAAATTTGCGAATCGAATGTCATCGCGTAAATCAAAATAATACGACAATCGGATAGTCATTTATGAACGCCTATTAGATTTGTATGTAAGTAGTTATAATAACTAATAATTAGTACATCATGCTTTTAAGTAAGTAATAAATCCATTTAGGCATAGACAAGCCATTGAAAGCCATTGCAAATCACAGAAATTTGACAGCCGATGACACGCGAATGACGGACGTCTTACGATATCCAATGGATTTTGCATTAATTGTCTCGTAACACTGACTTAACGCAAAAGAAAACACGGAAAACACGGAATCACCCTTCTGTTCAATACAATAGATTTTTTGAGCATTAGAAAGCTCATAAAACTAGCAGCGACACTAGGCCCGGGAATCTGCGTATTTCTTATTTATGAGTAGAAGTCTACATAGTTTTTCGAAATCAGAGAGTAATTTTTCTCTTATATTGAACTAGGGTGCAAAAGTTTTCGAATAAGTATCTATCATTAAGTACCTAACATTCTGCTTTATTGGATGGAAAAAGGGGATGGTGGTTGTTTTTAGAAATCTAATGTGACCTTTCTCTTGCTTTGAAGGTGAAACGTTTCATCTTTTTGGAATAAATCGGTAGATTTAAATAATAATCAAATAGGTACACAGATTACGCCCGCCGCAGACAACAAAAATAATAATATTTGGATGATTTGTATAGCGGTGTTTTCGTGAAAAATCACACCAAGGGCGCTGTAAAAATTTAAAATAAATTTCTACAATCGTACTTTTAACTAGACTAGACGAACTATTATGACAACTTATAGCTTACAGAATGCATTCACCAGTTCGTCAATCACTAATACAAAACTATATTTGCATGTTTAAATAGAACAGCAATATTTTACATCAAAATTTCCAAAAAAATGTTACCACTTTCACATAAACTTCAAGATTTTTAATTAGTTTAACGACTTTGTAATTTGTAATAGAATTCGTTTTATTTTCTCCTGTAAAGTTTTCATTTTGTGGCTTGAAGGGTTTTTCCAAACCGCAGTCCGTATTATTGTTTAATGTTATTTAATAAAAACTGTTCTTCAAGTATTTTAAAGGTTATTACAGAATACATACGTAGATTTTCACTAAAAGGTGAACTCAAAATCTTTACTACCTACTAGGTACTAATGAAAAGTATTTAGGGATTTGAGGATTTTTTTAGATATTCTGGACAAAACATCATGGTTGAAAAACCTGAGACAGTGGTTTGGCCAATCAACGGTAGCGCTGTTTGGGGCCGCAGTAACCAAAGTCCGCATAGCCAACATGAGAGCGAAAATCTCGTGGAAGGTATCTTAAGTATCATTTAAAGAAACATTGTGATTTTTTTCACAAATATAACTTGTAAAATAATAGAAATAGACTTGTTTTAAATAATTTTCGGAGCATACTTTGCGATTTTTTTCTATCGAGGGAATTTCATATAATTTGCGTTTCGGCGTGGAACGTATCTAGATATTATCTTAAAAAAATAACATATATTTTTTTATGAGCTTAAAAACTTTAAATGTTTAAGGGAGATATGTTAGAAATCGGTAGAAATTCGGGTAGCGGCGGCTTAAAAAACATTTGCATTTATCTCAAAATCCAGAGAGGAAATTGGGGAATACTTTTGCACAGACAAAGCGCCGCCCAGTTTCCAATAATGTCATGTTCTAGCGAATTAGGTAGCTACTTTACCTTTTTTGAATCTTGTGAATACCGCACAAGAGTCCCAACTGCTCTCGTAAGGAGCCAGTGAAACTATGGCATCCCCAATTGGGATATGTTGTGAGGCTGAAGGTAGTGGGGAGGGGAAGAGGAAGGTTGGAAGTACCTGACTATTCAGATATGGTCACCAAACACGGCTAGAGCCATTTCAAGTAACGTTTCAATTTTGAATGGTGGTTTTACACCAGGGCGATACTGAGTGTATCTTCCACTCTGAAACGTGCCGCAAATATGCTCTATATTATTTTAAATGAATTAATTGTAAAATAACACAAATTAATCAAATAACATTTATTTTCCAGGACGGGATTCGATCCCGCGAATTTCGGAATGCGAGTCAAGAGCCTTATTGCTGGACTACGCCGGCCGTCAATACCTACTACTGATATTTACTACTGATCTACTGATCTTTCACAGGTTTTCCGAAAAATCGAGAAACTATTAGCACCATTTATACAAATTAATATCATAATCGCGCTGAAAAAATAAAATTAAAAATACATTCCTTGTCAAAAATTATAAGTAATAGCTTGTCACGGTTCAGACATCCCGACGTCATGACACGATGTAACGTGACACCAGCCTTGTCAGCTAAGCGCCGGGGGTTCTAAATTATATTCTAACTGACCGAGCTCACGTCTGCCATGTGTTTGCCATAATAGAATTTGCGTGCGATTTTTTTTTGCTGAAACAACATGATTTTTGCGTGGCTATTTGACGGTGGTCAATGTTGATTTTTTTTGCAATTCTAAAGAAAATGTTGTGTTTATATGACACGTAGACGCTGTGGCTGTTGCGTGGTTTTTTTTTTTAATTTCGAAAACATGTTCAATTATTAATAATCCTTATACTTTCTACAGAGATCCGAATATTTTAGAAAAAGTGATACTTAAAAGAATTCATAATCTTCTCTTTCATAAATGGCGCGAGTTTCATTATTTTGAAGTGATAACGTCTTATAAATCGATGAACACCGGCTGCATGCATAAAAAAGCATGACTCGTTGTCACGTTACGCCTGAGCCGAGCGGGCGAACAAGCGATAGAGAGGCACAATCGGCCTAAGAGTTTGGCTTAAGACGGCGCTATTCGGCTAAAAAAGAAGAAGATGGAGAGATGTGTAATTACGAATGTTAGACAAAGCGCGCTAATATTTTAACTGATGAAATCGCAGCGAAAAGAGCGAAAACGCTTAATAAAACATGACTCGTTTAAAATAGGGCAAAAATCTCGTGGAACGTATCTTAAGTATCATTTAAAGAAACATTGTGAATTTTTTCACAAATATAACTTGTAAAATAATAGAAATAGACTTGTTTTAAATAATTTTCGGAGCATACTTTGCGATTTTTTTCTATCGAGGGAATTTTATATAATTTGCGTGTCGGCGTGGAACGTATCTAGATATTATCTTCAAAAATAACATATATATTTTTTTAAGAGCTTAAAAACTTCATATTTTTAAGGGAGATATGTAAGAAATCGGTCGAGATTCGAATAGTGGACCCTTAAGCTTTCGGCTCGTGACGTTATCACGTCGTCATCGTCCGTAAACCGACTTTACAGACAACCAATTTTTTGGAAAACACGTTTTTTACAAGCTAAGCCTTCAATGATTTCACGACTCCTTAGTGAATAAATTTTTATATTTCTATGTTTCTTTGTAGATATTTGCTTTCTTTACTACATGCTATTAATTTTAATTTGCCTTAATTTTAACATAAATCATTATATATTGTATACTGTATGTACCTAACACAACTGTATTGCTTGTTTACTTATCTGTAAAAGCTCACTAGAGCGTAAATAAATAAATTATTAAGATGAATTAATTGTTTGCGCCCATACATACAAACGCAATTGAAATATTATTTAAAAAGCTGAAAATGTAACTAATTTAAAAAAACTGAAAATGTAACCAATATAAAAAAAACTGAAAATGTAATTAATTTAAAAAACTGAATATGTAACTAATTTTAAGATATGTAACTTACTTAAAGAAATGGCCAAGATCGCCCTTAATGGGTGAAAGCCAAATAAATAATTTAAAAAAAAATAATTTGGCGGGTACCAGTATGTAAGTATATGTAAGTATGCCGCCCTGGGAACCATTTATTGGATAACCAACACCACTGCTATAAGTCACCCCAAGTGGTTCGCTACGTTTAGTGAGGGTGTTCCCGGAATGAAATTTGTCCGGGTCGTGGTGGCGGATGTGTCTCCCCACCAACTGCGTGGCAGACTGGATCGGGAGAGTCTGACGATTGAGGGAGACCTTTTGACCTCCCCAGCAGGACTCTCTCGGAACATCGCCTTGCACCGCAGCAATTAGACCGATAGATTCATACGTCCGTCACTCCTGGATACACTGACCCCCAGCTTCCTACCCACTCCTCAACATAGAGATATACTACATAATATATATCAATGCCCCTAAAACGTTTTTCCTTCCCAGAACTTCATCTCCTCCCTTCCCTAAAAAGACCCTCCACAAGCACAGATGGGAATTAGTTTTCTCAGGTGAAGAGAATTCCAAATTGTCTTAAAATGACTTCAGCCACGTTTGTTGACCAGATCTGAATATCCAGATACCCCATCTATCGCTTCTCCATCTCCATCCTCTCTCTACTAATTTCAGCCTCACAACATACACCAATTGGGGATGACGTATTCTCACTGACTTTAGGTAGTTGAGAGAAGCCAAAAAAAGGAATTTCGTAAGAAAAACTGAGAGATTATTTTAATTATCGTAATCGGTTGCATAACCGCAATTTACTATGAATGAGTAATGTACAAAAATAAAATAATTTTACACGAATTAATCACATTCCTTGATAGTTAAAACAGTTTTTCCATGAGAAATTGGCTTACTCATTACTTAAAATAACTAAAAGAATTAATTAAACGTATAAAAACAGCACTTAGTTAATATTCTTATCTCAACTTATCTACTAGATTTGCACTAATTGTTCAACCCAAAACTACAAAAAACACATTCCCCCTTGCTAATAAACGTTTTAAATTTGATGTAACTGATAAATAACCGTTTATCATGTATTGTTTATTAAAAGGCAATTATTATTAATATTAATCGGCAAGATAGAGGGTCGCTGAGGGCCTGATAGGAGACAAATGTCTTGGCTGCAAAATGTACGAGAGTGGACCGGTATTAGAAGTGTGGAGGAGCTATTCCGGGCAGCGCAGGGTAGAGAAACATTTTCCAGAGTGATCACCAATGTCGGGGGGAACTGATAAAGCACACGAAAAAGAAGAAGAATGGTTGATTAGCAGTTGTGTAAAATTGAAAGGTTATTTATAGTATTACGTGTACAATAAAGTTATAGAGTTTATAATAGATTTCGATACCAAAATCGCAAACATCCATTGAACTAATGATACATGACTTAGGCCTGGTATGTCAGTTGATTTTAAGCTCGGCTTGGTTGGAAGATTGAACTTAGCGCGCCTTGGAATATAATCCGTATAAGATTGCAAGCCTAGAATATCACCAGTGTTACACGGATTTGTATGATTTTAATAGAGGAACATGCTTCTCTTTTCTTTGTAAAACCAAACTACTGTCTGTGTGGGCGGTACATCTACGCTTTCTGCAGTCATCGAGAGATCGGGATAAAAGCAAACTTTCAAAATGTCTTACCAAAAATATTTTTATCTTCAACATGAGTTGATTTTTGATAAAGTTCCCCACTTCAACCAGCACGGTGCTTTATGCGAGGGTACTTATTTTAAATAGAATGCACTATTCACAAAATTCACGACTGAAAACTAACTGTACTGAAGTTGAAACTTTTAAAATCCCTTAAGATGATCCAATGCAAAGCAATACAAAATATACAATAGAAATATTATAAATGCTTAAATTAAATAATGCAAGTAGAACACCTTGGTCTATGGAAATCTATAGTTATTTTTTGATAAGTCTTTTAATAAGCAAAGAAAAAAATAAAGTATCCGGCCTATAAAAAATGCTTTGAAGTAAAAAAATATCCTACCTACAAACACTTTTTCGGAATAAACGGTTTTATTGAATAATGCAGCTTACTAAGTTGCTTAGAAAATAATCTGAAAACATTTTAATATTTGTTTCTTAACTTCACAAAATGAAATAAAACATAAATTTTGGCGATGTTTTTTTTCCAGTGAATAAAAAGAGGCGTTACCCAACTGCGAAATTAATCCTTGTGCCACCTGCAGAAGGGCCGATAGCGCGTCATGTATTCGTACTTAGTAGCCACCCAGATTTCGAGGGGAGTAGGCGTGGCTTGCGTTTCGCGTCGCTTCGTTTTATAAAAATATACTAGCGGAATAACAAAACACCATTGTCGACTATTGATTATGGTTTTTATTAGTCAACTCCCTAAAGTCGGTTACTCCGCCCGATTTCGAATGGATCCAGGACCAGGGGATCATTTTAACAGACTATTTTAGATTATCAATTAATGACATCAACATTCCTCGCCGCTCAAGGAATATAATAATACTTATAAAATTAGGCAATTTAAGTACAATTTTCGGTGATAAGAAGCATTAAATTATTTACGTTAGTTACGTTAGATTTTACACACGACTGCTAGCGCCTTGGCGTCTAAAAATAATATTACTAAACTATTCTGCTGCATAACGAGGCTAGAGCGGCAGTTAAGCGATATCAGTCAGTAGCCTAGTACATAGCTAGGATACGAACTGATTGATATACCGGGTCTTAGGTACATTGAGTTATTTATAAAAATACTTAATGTTTTGTTTATGGAACATAATTTAATGATTAGCGTGATTTTTATAATTATTTTCATACTGTAGAGGGCGATTAAATAATTCTTCATTTTATTTAATTAGTTTACCTCGTGATAAGAATTTTATAAACAAAAATAGCCGGTAACTATCTATGCACAAAATGACCGCAGTCAGCAGTGTCGGTAATTATTACACCCACTGCAATTTTTTTGTGATTCCTTGACCTTACGTAAGAAATTAATTGTTGGATATTTTTTATTAAAGATAAAAAGACAAATAACGAAGATGACCTTGCACTTGAAACGTGTACCTACAAACATTATTTTAAAAACAAAGATTAAAGTGAAACACTCTCCGATTGACCTTGACATCCGAAAGAAATCTTTTCACAACTGGCAAAAATGTAGAAGTAGTAAAAAATTATATTTTGTTATACATTGGGAATTAGCTACAAAATAATTAATTGCTATAAATCACCAGAATTTTTGAGAAAAATTGAAAACCTGCAGCGATACGAGGAAGAGAAATAAAAACATGAGGCTCCCCTTTAGAAAAAAAAACCAGTTGCGAAAGTCTTCGAGTACGGAGCAAATAATATTTGGTCAGTTACCAAAGGAAATTAAATTAGAATAATATGTAAATAAATTTAAATTATTAAAAAAAAGTTTTTTGATTTGATTTCGATTTTTGACAAATTTATTAGGATATGGGTAACTGTGTTCCTATTTAAAAGCCATAAATAAAATATTAATCACAATTATTTTTTCTTAGCTAAGTGAAAAGGCACATAATATTTATTTCCTCTCTCAAAATTTAAGTCAAGATATGTTCTATCTTTCCTAAAAGCTATCTATAAATTTTTGTAGCGACCCTAAGGTGATTTTAAATTAAAATCGGCGAAATTTATACAAATATAACCATTCTTATTATTATTACACGAACTGTGTACGAATGTGTGAAAAGTGGAGATTGGGTTGTCATGGGTTGCCTTGTATGTACCCGTGACTCTATCCAACTGACTTTCTCTTGTTAAAATTACAACAAAATACAAAAAAAACGAACATTGTCAGATCTGTAGTGTCTTGATCATAGGTTCTCAACGAGGGCGGTAACGCTCCCTTGTGGGCGTTCGAGACTTTCAGGGGGCAGTAGAAGACTCAGAGAAAATTAGGGGGCGTTGAGATGGTACAGTGAGGACGTGGGCAGGTAAAAAAATATATCCTCTTCAAACTTAGCCAATACATTTTAACGTCTTTGTGGCGTCATTTTTAATTAAATGAAAACAAATTACTTTGTATAACATCACTATAAAATCGCCCCCCGCCACTTACAGTCTAGCTAGATAATCTGCAAAATAATAAATTGATAGTCCCCATCCAATGAGATGTATTACGCATACTTCGCTTTTTTATATAGAAGCCTACAATGCAGCCTATTTGGAAGCCCATAACGCAGCAAATAACACACCAATTACTCGCGCAATCATTACTGCGAAAAACTACTGCACTTAGACATTTTTCATAATTTCTGGCTAACATATAAAACTAAAATTTATTAGCTTAACATTAATTATTTTATAACTACTTACACTTAATTTATCAAAACACTTTAATTATTAACAGTCCATTACAATTCGTGAGCATATAATTCTGGATTTCAAAAGTTCTCTTTATCTCTCCACGCACTTTATTTTTATTACTATTACTCATACACCCCTATTGACCTCTACAGCCGGAATCTCTTGACCTATCATCTTGCATGAACTTGTCGACTGGAAAAATAACTACCATTGTTCAGAGGGGTGAGGGGTTCCAGTTTTCGCTGCATTTTCCATTAATTTTGTATCAGTTTTTCAGTTCGAAATCGTATCGTAGGGCCTAATTTTTCAGTACAAAAACCGGAATGGAGATTTATGTCACGCTACGCTGGAACCGAAAATGAACCTTAGGGCCGGTTAAACTCAAAGGGTAGAGCGGTCGTTATTTGCATCACATAAAATACTTAAAATCTTCCGCAAAGAGCAATATATTTCTATGTAATACTTTATTTTTCAATCAATAAACGATAAACAGCAATACTATACTCGATTATTAATGTATTGGCTTCAAAAACTATACGTCTATCATTATTACAGGAGATGAAAATACGCTTCTAATTTTTTAAATCAATTACCGACCAATACCATGTAATAATTTAATTTAATATATCTACCTTGTAACTTGTATCATAATTCATAATGTACTGTGAATGTTTTGATAAACAATTATATTTTTTTATTTATTTATTAATGCCCTTTTGGTGGCTTTTACACATGAAGAATAAAAAATATACAGTATTTATTGTACATAATTGAATTGCCTGTAACAATATTTTATATTTGTTTAAAGATACGTTGAAGATGTTCACTGACTTGGTATAATTATTTCCCTCCATTAGTATTCTGGGCAAAGAGGAATACATGTGGTAGTTAGTTCCAGAATTTATTAATGGGCTTGTTTTGGATTTGCACGACTGATGATTACATGATGCAATTGGTTGTTTATCAGTTGTGCAAAGGTTAAAAACGGGTGTATTAGAAAAGTTCTTATGTACTTCTAGTTTTTAAAAACGAATTGAGTAGTGTTCTTAAAATGAATAAATGATGACTTGAGCTAACGGAAATCCCATTTTGAACAATTATTGGTAAATATATGTAATCATCAGCATACCTTCTGTCTTCAGGCGAGGGGCACTGGTTGTTGTGATGGGGCCCCTGCGCCTGGTGATAGTCCAGCGCCAGGGCGAGCGCGGGGGGCGGGTAGAGGGGCGTCAGCAGGGGGGAGCCGGGGGGCGACCAGTGGCGGGGCGGAGCCGCCCCTCCAGGGCCCCCCGAGGGGGAACGCCCGCCGTACTGGTAGTCCTCTTCTGAAACTGAAACAACCACCTCTTATTACTATGAAATTACTTTATTACAAATATGTTAATACGTCGAAACATCTCTTACAGTTAACTACATCAGTCGTTTAAGAGAACAATGGAGAGGCTACAACGAAAATAAGATTTTAATAGCGCAAACACATGAAAAATCACGGGATATTATAATATTGTAGGATTTGTGACGCTGCGAAAGCATTGGCTTTCAAAAACAAATATTGTCAATTGTTCATCAGAAAAATAGAAAAAGACAATGGTCGCAACTGGGACTCGAACCCAGACCTCTCGACTAACCGAGACGTGCGCGTTAACCAATTTCGCTATTGCCACCTTCTGTCAAACCGTCATATTTGTCAATCTCATATTTCAAATTTTAGAATTAACAATATTAACTTTTATAAAGTCAATAGTTTGGTATGAATAAATTCGGATATATTTATCCGAGACGCTATCCAGGTCACAAACCAATTCTTAGAATGATTGTTTCCAATAAAAAGGGTAGATGCCCATAATATGGAAAAAAATAATAAGTTGAAGATAATAATAAGTTACTGTGTAGCTACCTCTCTAACCGACACTGTCAGACCTTTGTTGGAAAAGGGACAAGTAGCATGGGAACGATAAAATGTGGCGTGCCTCAGGGCTCCGTACTTGGACCATTACTATTTTTAATATATATAAATGATATTGCTAAATGGGGACTTAAGGGTACAATACAACTCTATGCAGATGATACAGTGATTCTTTATCACAATAATGATTTAAACGAACTTGAAAAGGAAATGGAAAGGGATATAGCTTGCCTGGCAAACTGGCTGCGACTAAACAAACTTAGCCTAAACATAAAAAAAACACATTACATACTGTTTGCAAATAAAAAAAATGTAAGTCTTAATATAAGTCTTGATAATAACCGCCTTGAAAGGGCTGATGTTACAAAATATCTTGGCCTTTTCATTGATTCACAACTCACATGGAATCACCAATTTAAACATGTTCTATCCAAAATTACTCCTATAACTGGTGTTTTATATAGACTTCGCGGGTTACTTCCTTCCTCTCTATTAAAATCGATTTACCATGCTATGATTCACTCACATCTAATATATCTCGCCGGAATTTGGGGATTTGCTACAAAAAAAATGATTTCAGAAGTCCAAGTCGTTCAAAATAGAGCCCTGCGAAATATTTTCAGTCTACCTTGGGACACACATGTCAAAGATATCTACAGAAACACCCAAATACTTCCTTTTAATACCATTCCCACTTTTGAAATAACTAAAACTATATTACAAGTAATTCAACACTCGGCACATTCCAACACTACACTCTATTACAATTGCGACGTACACCAACACAACACAAGAAATCACAACAAACTTCTTATATCAAAAATCAAATCAACAAAATATGGACTAAGATCCCTAGAATATATAGCTCACACAAAATATAATCAACTACCCAACGAGATCAAACGTGCAAGTTAATGTAAAAAGACCCAAACTAACATGCTCAAACTTCATCTTATTAATGACTATCTGAAATAATAATGTTGTGTATGTCCCCATCATATGTCCATTTAATACATACAGCTATATGTTTCATGTAATGCGTATCATTCCCGCAATGAGTTTATTAACTCCTGGGAGTACAATGCTTTATATAATATACTATATTCTGTATTGTATACTTTTGATAAATAAATAAATGTTGTTAATTCTAAAATTTGAAATATGACGGTTTGACAGAAAGTGGCAATAGCGAAATTGGTTAACGCGCACGTCGGTTAGACGAGAGGTCTGGGTTCAAGTCCCAGTTGCGACCATTGTCTTTTCTATTTTTTTGTGTCTTGTTCTCTTTCATATTTTCGTTTAGATTATTTGTTATCCTCTTCTTCAATGATAAAATATTTGTTTTGTCCTGCAGGACAGACATCGTTCGGAAACCCATTATAAAATGTTTTTTCCTGTTGAAATATATTTCTCCGGTTTGCACTTACTTATCATTTGGTGTAGTCAATAGTACGTTTATTTACAGCAATTTAATGTAACCTTATCTCGTAAAACACACATCAGATCCAAATAAAAATACATAGAAAAAAAGTCAAAACAGCTACAGTACCGACATCTATCAACTGAGGCTATAACAACATGTCAAGTTGCCATGCACTGATTAGCTCTCCCAGTTTATTCATCTTTATTATTTATATATACATTTTTATCAGACAATTAGGTATTACAATTATTATTGGTGACAACAACTTTTCTGCGATACGCGCTGCAGTCTTTGACATTGAAAATTATTATGTTTTTCATTAGATGATTGAGTGTTTTATGGCTAATTAAAACTTTTTTTAAAATCGCTTTTTAGTCAGTTTGAGGATTATTTTGTGTGTAAATGTACCTATCTAACCATTTCATCCCTTTTAGGATAGTGTTTCTGGATCCGTAGTCGGGAGCGTTAGGTTGTCACAACCTGCCCCCGTCACAACCCCCCACCCTCCCCTACCTCTCGACCACGGAGTCCGAAATTATTGAAGGTTGTCTAGTAGTTAAGTATAGTACCCGCCAATCTTTAAGACCGGCCTGATGTTGACCAAAAATCGTCGCTTTAGGTTTCAGGGCAGAAAAGTGGCATGCCCCCCCGCCCACGTCTTTCTCTGTCGCACGTATGTTTTTACGCATCTTTCTCTTTCGCTTACGTTCATTGTAAAGTCAGTAACTGCGTGAGAATGGAATGTACCATGTTCAGGCCAGTCTAAAAGTTTGGCGAGTACCATACTTGGCTTTTCAGACACTGCATGGAGATGCTCTCGTATGTTCAACACTATTTTTAAGTAAGTAGGTACTCTACAGTTTTGCATTCTTGCATTTACCTACAATTCAATTCTCAATTTGGAAGGCGGATGTAGGTAACGTCATTCCAAGAGGTCCGCTACGTTTTGTGAGCAAGGGTGCACGATGTAATGAAATTAGGTTTATCTTGGTCTTGACAGCGGATGCGTTTGCTCACCATTTGCGCAAGAGACTGGTTGAGGGAGACTTTTTGACCTCTCCCGCAGGACTCTCTAGGAACATCACCTTGCACCGCAGTGAAAGAGATGGGTTCAAGCGTCGGTCACTCCTGGGCACACTGACCAATAACGTTATATAAAACACTGACCCCTAAATTCCTTCCCACCACTCATACCTTTTTCCTTCCCAGAACTTTCTCTCCTTCCTTTCCTAAAAGGTTTTTTTCCTGGGGTCTCCTGTGCGGTGCAAACGTAAAAAAATCTTTTTACTGTGTTCAACATATTGAAATGTTGGTGTCATTTGTGGTCAATAATAATCATCTGGATGCCAAAAGAATTACGAAAAAATCATTTCTATTTTACTTACATATTTATTTATTTACTTGCAAAAACACTTTAAAAACCAATACATTGCAAAAGCGGTAAAAAATAAAACTACATAATAAATAGGTATATTTACATTAAATGTAACCTAGGTACATGCAGTTAAAACATAAGTGATATTTCACGCTTAAAACGTTGTAGGACATGTGGAAAATATCCACTTTTCCTACAAGGCAGTTAATTAACCTAGTGAGTCATTTTAGGGGTATTAACATTTGGCAAGATAGTTCTACACCTGGGAGAGATCAAAAGCCTGTGTTGGCGGCTTCGCATGAAATTATCCGGGACATAGAATCCTTTCTTATCCAGAATATCTGCTACTGATAAAAAACCATTTAGAAGCTTATAAACCATCAGTAGTAATGCGACATCTCTTCTGAAACTATGAAACTATTTAATCTGAGTCTTAGTCACAATTCTCAAAGCCGTAGATAACATCCCACGTGAGGGCAACCAGCAGCCAGCAGACAATCAGACAAACAGGCAGGGAAACCCTCAGTTTACCTATTCATCAAATTGGCGATAACCTACTGAGACTTATCTAACAGTTAGTGCAGGCGAAGATAAAGAGCAAATATTTCATTAACGCGCGCCTATCAGCCCCAGCCGGTACTACCGCGATAGGTAAAGTCGTAGTAATTCTCCGAGATACTCCGGACTTATCACACTCCTATCACACGTGGTTCTTGCCATACTAGCTGATATAGCCCTACTTTATCGTCCACCGTGTTGTTATTGTGTCGTGTAGTAAAACCACTGTGCTGATACCGCCAACACGTGGTTTGAAGATAGACGCAATCAAATTCTAACTTCATTCATGGTGCATCGTCTAACATTATTGAAGGTGGATACGGTCCCTGTGGACGGAGCAGTCATTATCTATTCAATTTCATTAAAAAATTTTGGACAATATGCAGTACGATTAGTTTTTGTCCAATCTACACGTAATGGAAAGCAAGCAACCAAGGCTGTTTGAAAAATTAACTAATGATTGTAAATAATGTAATTTTTTTTCTAAATTATATTTTACGGTGACATTTTTTTTAACATTAAACCCACACAGGAGGCCTAGAGTAAAAAAAATAATTCCACTCAGGAAAGGAAGCAAATGAAGTTCTGAGAAAGAAAAAGGAAAGAGGAATGGTTAGGAATCTGGGGGTCAGTATCTTCAGGAGTGACGGACATATGAATCCATCCCAAAAGATCTCCCTCAACTAGACTCACCCGATCCGGCCTGAGCCGCAGCTGGTAGGCCAAGATCCGGACATCACCACCAAGACCCGGACAAACTTGAAACACCCCATGAACCCGGGCGCCCCTCTTAAGTCACCAAACGCAAGCTTACCTCTTGGGGTAACCTACAGCAGAGGTTTTACTTATCCAATAAGTGGTTTCCGGGGTGGCAGTACCCGTACCCGGCCTCCCAAATGACATGTAGAATTTTCCCTCTTTAAGGATACTATAAGATTGTACATTGTACCATCCCGGTCAAAAGCACTCCTGTTTCGGTGCGATCGGTACATTAGAAGGCACGTAATGGTATACATCATGGCAACCTAATAGGCCAATATTCGATTTAGGATGAGTAGAAATAAAGAAAAAAATTATTTGAAAATTCGCCAAAGCCATAAAAAAACAACTAAATATTTCAGTAATAAATCCATCCAGACCTGACACTTAATCATAAAAGTGACCACATTTTATGTTCTATTATGATTTATAGTCATGATTCACAAAAAAACTTAGCGCCAAGGTGTTTGCAATACTCTAACTTAAAATCTTAACTTGCCAAATTAGTAGGAACGTATTTATAATTTATTTGGGACCCCTATTAATTCGTGGTAGCCCAGTCCCAGCGGAACGCCCTTAACAGATCGGGGACCAACAAGGCGGAACGTGGCTAATTCATGTTTAACCACATGGGATTAATGGTGAGGGTTGATTTCTTAATTTAGGGGTTGGAAAGATAATAAAAACCCACCCTTAAACGGGCGTACTTGGAATAATGAAAAAAAAATCTGATTTAGATGATTTTGATATCAGAGAAGTTGTAACCGACTGACTGACGTTCACGTTAGGCCTTTATCCAGGATGGGTTGACGGAGTATATGGAACTCCACATAACTCTGTATTGTACTGATCAAAATCATTGCTACATTCACATTCTTGCATGCCGATCATTCACATAACCGGACTCAAGTAATTGATTCACTTAATCATGCACTTCTTCCTGGAGCGTCACCGAATTCTTCACCATCAATTTAGGCATCATAACGTATTGATACTCTTTCTTTCATCCATTCCTTGTACAATTCTAATCAATCGAAATTCTTCCCTTTCTTAATTTTATTCAAAGCTTCATGTAAAACAAACAGAATTTAGTGGAGGCCCTTATCAGAAGCCTTGATGAATTCCTGTCGGCATGAAGTCTGCTAGAATCTATTAAACTGATTTCTCGTTTTCACAGTGAGTATAAGTTTGTTTTTATCTTTGGGAATGTGCATTTTACATTTGGTTTTATGAATTGGTGGTATTAGGTTTGTTATCAGTGGACAGATTCTACAATATCATAAAATATTGAATACATATACTCCTCTTAGTGATTTGTTGGTCAAAAAACTAACCTATAATGTTTCACAGATGAGGAGTTTTCAATGGATACTTTGGTTTAGGGTTTCGGGAACCGCCCACTAACATTAGCAAGTGTTTATGTCAAACACATTCTGAATACTCCCGTCACATCAGTATCATTTATGGATGCATTAAGCCAGATTTTATGGTATTTATTGCTCGCGAGGACATCGAGGGATTATTTTGACATATTGCCAAATAAAGATCTGGCAGTTAGATCACAGGAAATATATTTTTACATCTGGAATCTAGATCTAGGAACGTGCCATTTTGTCTGGCAAAACCATTTTTTTTATCACTGGCTTATCGCTAAAAAGGTTTTGAATTATGCAGATCAGATGTTGAAACTAGAACCATCAATGAAAAAGCTTTTTGCACCTGAATAATAAAATAGTTTATCAAGTGCATTTAAAACTTTGAAAGAAGGTACATAAAGCTAAGATAAGACAATTAAAATGCACATATAAATGAAATAAGAAAAACAAAATGTTTGGATGTGAATGAAGCAAGGAGCGTATGGTACTTGTGGGATCAAATAGCATGTTGGCTTATTTGTTAATAAAGGTTAAGTTAGTTTTGTAAGAACAAATTTAATAATGCTCTCACAGACTAATCTCAAATTTGGGAGGCGGGTTTGGGTACCGCCGTCTCGGGAACCATTTATTGGACAGCCAACACCCGGTCACCCAAGTGGTTCGCTACGTTTGGCGACTTAGCAGGGGTTTCCGGGTTCATGGGTGAGGTTTGTCTAGGTCTTGGCGGCGGATGCGTTTTACGAAATTTTGTTATTTACGCTTTGCAATTAAAGCTCAATAAATCAAATATTTCTGAACGTAACCAAATAATAAAAACTGTTTTAGAAAGGTGATAAAATACGCTTTCAAATAGTATTATTGCAAATAAATTTTAAAATTTGTAAATATTAAAATTTAGGATGCAAACATAAAAAATTGTAAAAATTAATGTTTTTATGTGAAAACAGCACTAAAATCATGGTTAATTGAAAATTATAAAAATGAATGAGAAAAAAAATGTATGTGAAAACAGTATTTAAATCACGGTTAATAAGTAAAAAAAAACACTTATTTTATTAGACAAATGCAAAATAAACAATTTTATCACCTCATTTTTTACCATGTCATACAAAAATATTTAATAAAAAATTAACGGCGCGTATGCGTTTTGGCGGGTGAAAACTGTTTCTACAAAAGTAGTATTTTTTATCTTTTTCTATGGACAACTTTGAATAGATATGTAAAGCGTGGTTTATTATAGATATTCTCCTTTTTGTTTTAGGGTTGTCACTAGAACAAAAGCGGAGTTATAACAATTTTAGTTGGAACACACGCGTTAGCTTGACAACAAGTTTATTGTACTTGACTACTATTGATATATTGTCTTGAAAACAAGCTTAGGGGTTTGAGTGATTAAGATATTAGCCTTTGAATAGTAATTTATTTTCACACAGAAAACATACATACAGGTTCTGCTACCTAAATATTTAAAGCATGTTTTTTCGATACTGACGGATTGTATCAAATTCTTAGCCTACGTGTTATATTTTTAATATAACATGTTTTGAAGAGAATATCTCTTGGGACAAGCTCGTTCAGGGAAGAACGAACTCAGAGTGAAGGGCCATAAATCAAATCTCAACCTCTGGCACGGCGGACCGCAGGCAGACTCAGAACTCTGAGAGGCAGACTCCCTCAAGTGGCAGGTCTGGACTTTCATTAACATTTATATAAATATTTTTTTCGGAAATTTTTGTTGGTTATTTATCCAGTTTCCGAAGGAGAGGTTTGAATATAAGTAGGTACAAAATTGCTATCCAAAAATTTTCTTTCAGCAAATCAAACGAAAAATTGTGATCCGTTCCATTTTAATTATATTTGAAACAATTGACTCTGAAACAGTGAACGGACAAATCAGAATGAAATCAACTCAGAACCTCCTTTGGAGCCATTAAAAATGATAAAAAAAATATAATAAAAATTGGTTAAATAGATTACGTTAGGTTAGGGATGGGTTAAAGAAAAAAAAAATTTTTTCAAAGAAAAATCATTTTAATGTCTTTTCAAAGAGGTATTGGGTTGACTTGTTTCTGAGTTGGCATGAAACTCCTGAAATGGGTATTTCCCAGTTGCAGTTTTTTTCTTCAGTATATTATGTTTTGCTTATCATTTCTAATGCATTGTGTACAACTTTTCTATACTGGTTAATACTTTTAAACACCATCTTTTAAAATTACCATATCTCTTCTTATAGTCTCTTTCTTCGAATGTAAAATGATTAAATAATGATATTAATTATATAATTAATTTTTGTTTAGAAAATCACATTGGAAATGGGACGTTATTAATATTCTTACGTCAGTACGGTTGAAATTTAAGAATCCGACTTCGAATACATCTTTGACGCCGCGCCTTATGCAAAACCAAAAAAAACGTTAGGTAAAAACCTACTTTTATAACAGAACCGAATTCAAGCAAGTAGTCAATAATGTCAAAAGTTGGCGCCACTTACGTTAAAAGACCGCTTGAGGACCTGCCGCTGGCGGGTATAAGTACTATTGGATGTGTAACTTCGTGAATCTTTCCGGGTATGGAGAGATTGATGATAGTATGATTATTACAGTAACTGGCAGTTGTGAATAATAATAAAACGCGTCTATATATTATATATGACGTCATTGCCTGTCGCGGTTACTTTGTCCCGGTGACTAGCTGTCACTTGATCCGGGGAACCGGTTCCTATCGAATTTATAAAATGGTCACTCACATTTAAACTGGGCGAAGCTGAACCAAAGACGCCCGCAGAGCCTAGAAGCAAAACCTGCGGAGCGGTTTTTAACTGCTAGTTAATAATTATTATACTTGTCAAATATTAGAAATATTTTTAGTGATATAAAAGTTCTCATGTCTTAGGCAAAACATCTGCTTTTTTAGAAGAATGTATGAAATATAATTTTTATTTTATCTTATTAATCATTAACGCCCTTATGAGCTTTCACACACATAGTTACATTTTTTATGATTTAGTGCATACAGGTGTGTTTAAATGACAAGATAACATAAATAGGTTTTACACACGGTACATAGAAGTAAAGGTGGTAGGTAAAAAGTATAACGTTATACAATAAGAGAGATTGAAATAATAAGATTCTGAACTGCAGTTGCAATACGTATATAACAAACAAATACAGGGAAAGCCCTTAGTTCGGCCCTGCAACCCCTGGAGCCGAGCCCCGGGGTCTAGTGGACCTAGGGGTGGTGCTTTCCCAAACAGCTCCGACACCAATAAATAATACATAAACGTATTTTGACATGTTTATTTTTGACCCCTGTCCCTGTCAAATTTTTGAAAAGGTTGTTTTCTAATGAAACGATGAAAAAAATTACAGAAATTGACGCCAGGAAATACTACTGAGATGTGTCTGTAAGCCGATTGTATTCCAGGTAGAAAAATTGTGCAAAATTCAAAAGATCCAACTTTGCAACTTTTTTTTTAATATATTCATATAAAAAAAGTGCGGTTATTCACCGCAAAAGAGTCCCAACTGCTCCCGCCTGGAGCCAGTGAGACTATGGCGTCCCCAAAATTTACTGGGAGTATCTTCCACTCTGGAACGTGCCGCAAATATTCTATTTATTATTTTAAATGAATAAATTGTGAAATAACACAAATTAATCAATTAAAATTTATTTGACACGCCGGGATTCGATCCCGCGATCTTCGGAATGCGAGTCAAGAGCCTTACCGCTGGACTAAGCCGGCCTTCACGAGAATAAATATTTTCGGCCAAATATCGCCGATTTTCGTATTTTTTAAGCATCATAAATATTTTTTGTCCATGGTTTTGAGAATATTGTGATAGCCATCAAATGGAATACACTAAGATGCTATCATGTTTTTGTCATTTTCAAAACAACGCCGTTCTACCATTTTTTGGCTGCTTAATATAAAAAAATATCATTACACTATTTTTTTGCAAAATACCATAGCTTTGCGGAAAAACAATTCCAAAAAAATTACATAAAATAATATTGTCAAAAAGAATGCTAATTTCACGGAAAAAATTACGCCAAATATTTAGGTTCCTAGTTACAGGTCTGTATGGATAGACCGACATAGCCACTCGTACAGTTAGTGGCTTTGAGCGTAGGTATGTTGTGTTATTTACTTGGTTGCCGAACTACACGCGAAGACAGAACACATTAAGTTATACATATAGATTTTATTAGTATGTTTTATAAACATTGAGTAACGATCGGACGCTTTTAAACTACACGGAGATTCAAAACTGTTTATCTAATATTATATTATAGAATGTTCCATTTAATTAAATCTATGCCTGCAGTGTGATTTGTATATATTGACCAAATGTCACCTAAAATGTTCTATATATTTGAAGATCATATTATCTTTATTGTAGATTGTAGAGCACATAATGTTATGAATACTGTCAGACCAAACTCATATTTCCAGAGGACAGCACGTTTTGTACAGGTGTATAACACTAAAGAAATTAAACTATTTTTCTTTGCAACTTTTTGTTTTTGTTTACATTAATTCCACACAGGAGGCCCGACGAAAATAATTTGCTGCAGGATCTATGTCATGTCATCAACTTTACAAATGGATTGCAATCTTTAGAGCATAGGCGGGAAACACGCCAAACACGCGCCAAACATTTGTACACGGTTTGACATTAGTCACATGAGAACGGGTCGTTTCTATGACTCGTTCTTGAGTTCCACAGCTCAGCTGTGGAACGATTTGCCGGCCTCTGTGTTTCTTCCCTCCTACAACATGGGTCTCTTCACTCTTTCCTCTCCTACAAAAACACCCTCCACACAGCAGCTTCAAAGATGACATAGGCCTTAAGAGAATTATTATTTTCCTCAGGGTCTCCTATGTGGGTTGATGTGAAAAAAAAGTAATCTTTGGGATTGGTGTGGTGAGGGTCTTTTTGAAGAGAGGAAGGAGTGAAAACGGATCTTGAAGAGATAGGCAAATCGTGCCACAGCCGAATTGGTTGATTGATAATTCATTAGTTTTAATTAAATCTAGCCTTACACGTTACAAAAAAACGTGACACCAAGATAGGGAAGAGGAAGGCGGGGAAGTATTTGGCTATTCAGATCTGATCACTAAATACGGCTAAAGCCATTTCAGGCATCGTTTTAATTCTGAATGGTGGTCTTATCCAAGGTGATACTGAGAGTATCTTCCACTTTGGAACGTGTCGCAAAAATACTTAATATTTTTTTAAATCAATAAATTGTGAAATAACGCAAATTAATCGAATAAAATGTATTTGTGCAAGCCGAATTTTGAACCCATGACCTTCGGATTGCGAAGTCGAGAGCCTTACCAGCAATCGAAGGTTTTGCTTATAAATTCTTTTGCTTTGATTTATTAAATAAAATAAAATTCCAAACGTTCTTATTTGGACGCATGGTCTACACTTACAGTATCTACCGACTTCAGCAATTTGGAAAAAAAATAACATTTTCTTAGTTATATTTTACACATTTATATGTGATGCCATTAAGTTTTTAATTTGGGAGGCGGAATGGGTATCGCCATTTATTGGATAACGAACACCCCTCCCATTGGTGCGATTTGTCCAAGTCTTGGAGACCAATGCGTTTGCCCACCTATTGCGTCTCGGGCCGGATCGGGAGATATTGGTTGAGGGATTCCAACCGGATTCTCTCGACCTCGGCCAGTGGGAGGGATGGATTCATACTTATGTCACTCCTAGACAAATTAACCCCCAGACACCTACGCAGCCCTCATACCTTTTTCTTTAACAGAACTTCCTCTCCTGTCTTTCCCTAAAAAGACCCTCCACACAGCATCTCCAAAGATGACTCATGTCCTGGGGGAATTTTTTTTCCTTAGAGCCCCCCTGTGTGGAGTACGTGCATCTAATGTTAAAAAAATCGAGTGCAGTTCACACGCGATAGAAGCGAAACTTCACGAAAACAATCTAAACCAATAGGAGCCTTGAAAAGTGATGTCATAATCAAAGCGGCCAATGAGCGCAGTTTGACGCTTTGTGGGACTGTAATGCGTCATTTCCGTTTCATAACTCAACCAATAGAAGCCTTGAAAGGTAATATCATAGTCAAAACGGCCAATGAGCGCAATTTGACGCAAAATGCGACATTTCCGTTTCATCCGAATTTCAAATCACAACGGGGCTAAAGAGTTTCATTTAAAAAAACTCGAAATGTTTCAACTTCAAAAGTAAGAATATCCTGTAGGTAAACTCACACATCTCTAACTCTCGACAGCGGGAGGTTGTGTTAGTGTATTAATATACAAGGCATACATCAGGAGAGCTTACACAAGATATTTACAGTATATGTAAATACATTAATACATTAAGTAAATAGTACAGACCAATATGCGCTATTCAGCAGTCATATGTACTGTACATTAACAAGTCTGAAAACACTAATTATACAGCTCTGCTCCTAGGCGATAAGGAGAGATAACGTGTCAAAGGTCGCACATTCAACACTCAACTAACAGTCAACAAACAGTCAAACATTCAAACAGCACAATGCAAGAAAGTTTGTAAATTCATTATTAAATTTGATTGTTACTCTCTGATCAAATAAATGTATTTCATAATATTTAGTTGCTAAATTTATTTTGAATTCTTGAAGTATCAAACCAAATAAAATCTAGACTACTGTCCGAAGATATTAGTGTTCAAAACACTAATCAGACCAGTACTCACGTATGCAGCTGAGACATGGGTACTTACTACGGGGAATGAGCGAGCACTGGACGTTTTTGAAAGGAACATTTTGAGGCGCATCTTCGGACCGGTTCTAGAAAATGAATTTTGGCGCAGACGTTATAACAATGAGCTGTATGCTCTGTTTAAGGAGCTAAACGTCACAAAATTTATAAAACTGGGAAGACTTCATGGCTGGGTCATGTGGAGAGAATGACCGAGCACCAAAGTCTCTGATGAACTCCAGACCGATAGGGCGAAGGAGCCTGGGATGGCCAAGATTAAGATGGAGCGACAAGATATATCTACCTTGGGTTTCTAAACTGGAGAGAACTTGCCCAAAACCGAGATGAGTGGAGGAAGACTCTTGAGGCCAAGACCCACCAAGAGTTGTAGAGCCAAGAGTGATGATGATGATGAAGTATCAGGTTTATTATTATAATGGATTTGGTGACCATATTTGAGTAGCCATGCACTTCAAGCCTTATAACATAACCCGATTGAGGACGCCATGATTTTCAAACAAGCTTCGGACAGTTTAGAGCAGTTGGGGCTCTTGTGCGTTATTCGATAAAAAATAACTAAGTCGCAAAAAATAATTAGTCTGAAGAAATAAAAGCTGTCACAAAACTGTTTTTAGCTAACGATACAACAGTTTAAAAATAAAATTTTCCTATAAATAACAAAGAAGATTAACCAAAGCAATTTTTTTCTAATTTTAAAATGTTTAATGATTAAAAAATCAACCCGTAAAAACAAAGTTTCTTTTATTATAAAACATCTATTTCATATGTCTTTTAAAACTTTTTTTTGTTTGACGGATTGAACCTTCCTACTCAGGAACTGGAGTAGATAACTCTATCGACCGAGCCAAACCTGATTGGACAAGACCGAAATTTATTGCCTATACCTATTAACCGTTGTAATGTCATCGAATTTCAGAGAAATCTGTGAGAGAGTGCACTGTCATCAACAACGAGTTTCAGCTCGATTAGATGTCGGAAAGTTGGTTAATTTCCACTCACAAGGTTCCACTTCATTCATTCAAACAAACAAAAGTGAAATTGAAATAGGTGTTTTTAAAAATATTTTGAAAAATTAAATTCTAGGCAGAGCCGGGACATCATGAATTTTCAAAATCGCTCAAAGCGATGCCGCCAATTTGCTCTATAGAAATATGAAAGCAAGTTGTATAGTTACAATACTTAAATATATTCTTCTGGTCAAAGTCACTTAAATATTTGAATATCAAAAACGTATAAAAGTCATCAAAGCGTGCAAATTATTTATGCAAGGAACTTGATAAAACCATATACTCGTATTTATAATATTTGTTGACACTAAATACCAATGTTCGAGAACAAATTCGTTGTCTTATTCACAGTGACGAAGCATAATATTTTCCATAATTTTTTTAAATTATCACAAAAAGAGTATCCCAAATAGAAAATTAACTTTTTTTACGTTAGCTCAATACGGACGGAAAATAATTCCCTTAAGGTTCTACGTTATGCTTTGCAGAGATTTTGAGGAAAGGAATGACATGAAGTTCCGGGATGGAATAAGGATGCTTCGAGAGAGTTCTGCTGGACAGGTCAAAAGGTCTCCCTCAATCAGTCTCTCCCGATCCAGCTTGCCACGCGGCTGGTGGGCAGATGCATCCGCCGGCAAGACCCGGACCAAACTCACTACTTGAACCCAGGAACCCCTGCTAAGTCACCAAACGTAGCGAACCACTTGGAGTGATCTATGGTAGAGGTGGTGGTTATCCAATGAATGGTTCCCTGGGCGGCGATACCCGTACCCGCGTCCCAAACAAAAAACCTGGATTCATAAATAATACCTGAATATCGAATGTTTCAAATCAAATTGAACACTGAATTTTATTTATTTTTTCGTTAGCTCCACACGTGAGGCTATGAAGAAAAAATCCCTCATTGGATCCCTATCATCTTTGAGTATGCTGGGTAGAGGGTGCTTTTAGGGAAAGGAAGAAGAATAAGTTCTTGTAATTAAAATGTATGAGTGGTAGGTAGGAGTCTGGGGTCTGGAAGTCAATGTATCCAGTAGTGACGGACGTTTAAATTCATCCCTCTCAACTGTAAGGCGATGGGTCCAGCGAGGTCAATGGTATTCCTCAATCAGTCTCTCCCCTTCCCGCTTGCCACGCAGCTGGTGTGCAGATGCTTCCACCGCCAAGACCCGGACAAACCTCACCCCATGAACACGGACACCCCTTCTAACTAACCACACGTAGTAAACCATTTGGCGTTACACAGGGGTGTTGGTTTGTCCAATAAATAGTTCATATATCCAATAATACCCGCCTTCCATATTGCAAAATGTGTGAGCGACATAAGTATTGGATTCTTGAGTAGGTATCTCTCTGGAAGAAATGCCATATTTCAAGAACGTGCAAAATTGAACAACCATTATTATCGGCAGTGTGCTGGAAAGGAAAAGTTTTTGTTTATTTATATTGTCATCACAAAGTAAGTGCAATAATAATAAGTTAACGACATGATTAAATAAAGGGCGTATTATTTAGTTATCGCCTTTACCGTTACGTTATCTCTGTAGCCCCTTATCTTAACATGCAGATAATATTTTAACGGGATATTATTCATTTTATTTATCTGACTTTCTGGAGACTGCATGTCTCTCAGAGACAGAGAGTTGGGTTAGATATCCATAACGTAATAATTCATAATAAGCATTTAATATCCGTAGTATTATTTTTTCCAAGATAAAAATGTTACTACCATCTGATATCTTAAACATTTTTTTTACTTTTATCACCCTTGTAGTAAAATAATTGTATGTATTTCTAGATAAAGCTGTCAAACTTATGTTTCTGATAAAAATGAAAAATGCAAGTTATCATAAAGAGATAAGGGATATAAGGTTAGTTCCGATAGATAATAAATACATTTCACACCCATTAAATACTTTTTCAGATAACGGGTTATTTTTTTTACATTAGGTCCACACTGGAGGCCCTGAGGAATATAATTCCCCTCATAGGTCCTGAGGGGAATTATATTCCTGGGAAAAGGAAGGAGAAGAATAACCAACACCCCTGCCATGGGCCAGCCCAAGTGATTCGTTTCGTTTGGTGACTTAGCAGAAGTGCCCGAAGGCGTTTGCCCACCTACTGCATGGCGGGATCGGGAGAGACGGATTGAGGGAGACCTATCGTAGACCTCTCCATCCGGACTCTCTCGAACCATCGTTTTGCACCGCGGTGGGAGGGATAGGTTCATACTCTTGTGCGTTACTCCAGGGCACGTTGACCCCCAGATTCCTACCCACTCCTCATACCCTTTTCCTTCCCAGAATTTACCTTCATTCCTTTCCTAAAAATGTCCTACATACAACATCTCCAGAGACGATAAAGACCCTGAGGGAAATTAATTCTTTTGGGCCTCCTGTGTACAGCGAATCCAAAAAAATTAAAAAAAAAAAAAATGTCTCTGTTACATTGCTTGTATACTGGGTAGGTACTGATGGACCATTGTGATGATTTTCAACCTTTTTATAACCTAAAACAACCTAACCTTACTCAGACTATCCCTAAAGACTTCCATGAATTATTATGAAAAAGCAAGAACAACAGCCTTGCACCGCAGTGGGAGGGATGGATATATGTAAGTCCGTCACTACTGAACACGTTGAACATCAGATCCCTACCCACCCCTCATACCCTTTCCTTCCCAGAACTTCCTCTTCTCGCTTTCCCTAAAAAGACCCTTCACACAGCATCCCTAAATATGACATAGGCCCTTAAGGATATTGTTTTCCGCAGGGCATCCTGTGTGGAGCTAGTGTAAAAAAGGACATCATATTCATTACTGCATTATGGGTACTTTCACACAATATTGTTTTGCATTATTTCTTATTTGGGAATATTCCCACAACGTGAGCTGATATAAGGGAGAGTCTTTGTGTTTATTATTTGTTTACTTTTTGCCCAACTTAACGGTTCATGAGAGGCCATTGTTTCTAAAGGAAAACAATAGCAGGGGATTAGTGCTAAGTCCAAACAATTAATCAAAAAAAGAGGCTTAGTTCGAGTGCCCACTTGGAGCCTATCTTGAGAGCCTTGGGCCTGGGAGACCGAGAGAACTCTACTGGGAAACAGTAGCGAAACATAAATAATAAATGCCAGGAAATGAAAGAAATGTTTTGTTTTGCTTAATAATATTGTGTAGACATTTTTTCATCTATAATCCGATGATAATATGTGTGCGATTTGAAAACCGCACGTGAGTCCCAATTGTTCGGAATCAGAGGCATTAGTAGCTCCAAATTGGGTTATTTTTTTTACGTTAGCTAATAGCTATACACAGGAGGCCCTGAGGAAAACAATTTCCCTTGTATCCTACTTCATCTTTAGGGATGCTGTGTGGAGGGTATTATTAGGGAAAGGAAGGAAAGTTCTAGGAAGAAAAAGGTTATGGGGGGGGAGGGGGGAGGGGTGAGGTATCTGGAAGTCGGTGTGTCCAAGAGTGATGGATATATGAATCCATTCCTCTCATTGCGGTGCTAGGCGGGTCGAGAGAGATCAAAAGGTCTCCCTCAGCCAGTCTCTCCCGATCTGGCCCCCCACGCAACCACTTGATTTTTTTTTCGTGAGCTCCACACAGAAGGCTCTGAGGAAAATAATTTCCCTCAGGGCCTATATCATCTTTGGGGATGTGTGTGGAGTTTTCTTTAAGGAAAAATCTCGGGTTCGGTGTGTCCTGGTCTTTCGTCTCCAAGACCTAGACAAACCTCACCCCGTGAGCCCGGGCACCCCTGCTAAATCACCAGACGTAGCGAAGCTTGGGGTGACCTGTGGCAGAGGTGTTGGTTATCCAATAAAGGTTCCCGGGGCGGCAGTACCCATTCCCGACTCCCAAATTGTGATGTTGATGGTTATCCAATAAATGGTTCCCGGAGCGGTGGTACCTACCCATACCCGCCTCCCAAATTGTGAGGTATGTTGTAAGGAAGTGTGGAAGGGAAGGACACTCCGTTCCCTCTCTACTTCCTTCAGCCCCACAACATACCCCAATTGGGGATGCCACAGCCCACTTGCTTCGGCAGTTGACTCTTGTGCGGTACTCACAGGTAAAAATATATATCAACTTATATCAAAATCAAAAATTTAAATTAAAAAAACAAGAATTATTCCCAAGGTTACCAAGATCACTCCAATGATATTATAACATCACAACCAAATTTGCGGTGTTAAAATAAAAAAGGTTATTTTCCACCTCCCATTGTCTGATTCTTTCATTCATTTTTAGCTTAGTTTGTTATGACTTCTGCCGACCCATAAACTAAACAAACATCGTTCAGTGGCTACCCATTGGAGAAATGGCCCACGCAACAAGATCCAGCAGCAAAGCAATGGACACTGAATTAGTTAATATCTAGAAGTGTGATCTATAATAACACGAAAAAAAACTGCTGTCTTGTTGCTGAATATAATCAATTCGTTTATTTCCTTGATGCTACCGTATTTTTTCTGATTTTCGTGTTTCCAATTTTCGATTTTGGGTCCCTAATATAATATTGTCTTTTTTTTTACATGAGCTCCACACAGGAGGCTCTGAGGAAAATAATCTCCATCAAGGCTTATGTCATCTTTGGGGATGCTGTGTGTACGGTTTTGTGGAGGGTTTTGTGTCTTTAGTGATTAAGAATCAATTCAGGTATTATAGGGAATTCAGGTATTGCACCAATGAAGTTGCTTTTAAACGGCAATTTTCATTCAAATCACAGGTACAGATTACTTTAATGATTTTGACTATACCGAAACCGAAACCAAACCTTTTGTAGACACGTAAAAAAATCTATTGTTTACTGAAATTTGGCTTATTTTTTACACTTATACAGACAGTTAACACGTGTTAAATGAAATTTAAAAAAAAAAATTAATTGAAAATGTGAAAAAATAACTATTTATTTTTTTGACATTACCGACTGCTATAAAACAAACTACTTCTTGGAACAAAAAATTGTCAATAATCAACACTTACATTATAAAGGAAGGACCTCATTATTTCCGGAAAGAACTTCAATGCTTAATAAATCCCAATAAAATATATGAGACAGAAGTGATGATGGCGGGTGACACACGAGCCACGAACTTGCCCGAAGTCAGCCAAACGACGCACGATAATTCACGTACGCAGAGTTTCGGTGCGGCCGAAGGCTCGGCAGATTTTCTGCCGAAACCGAAACTGATGCCGAAACAAGATTTTTTTGCTGAAACTTGCTGAAACCGAAACTGAAACCGACCTTCGGTCGGTCACTGATTTTAACTATCGATATAATCATAAAAAAATAAAAATATTACCATTTGTTATTTCGGCTACTGGCATTATTCCTAGCTCTCTCATTCAAAATTTAGGCTTATTAAGGACGGGTTGTTTCAAAAAATTTGATGGGTCCATCAAATATTTGAAGTTGATTTTCATGCACTTACACAGAACGTGAAAATCAACTTCAAATATTTGATGAATCCATCAAATTTTTTGAAACAACCCATCCTTAGTTTGTCATAGAATCTATATATAAAAATGCAAAAATCCGTCATATTAAATACATGTAGGATTACGAAAGATTTTTTAAATTTTTATATTGAGGGATCAGTAGGATTTATCGGTCCGGTTAGGAGTTCTATCGAGCCGAACCCTCTGATATGAAAATATCCAAATGGGAAAATAATTCACCGACTCTGGAGTCGATCTCTGGTAGACATGTTGTTCTTGATTATTTATTAATTATAATACGCTATCCTATGGATAAGCTATCAAGAGAATGACGAAATACCCCCTATGGAAAATTAGCTCAGTGGGAACAGTGCAATTATTGACACCCCAGTTTCAACAGCCAATCGTGGGTAGTAGGCACTTGTTCAAAAGTCGTGTGAGGTCCTTTCTTCATCTCCTTTCGGGGAATGCGTCAGCGAACACAATTGTTTTGCATAATAACATCCTGGTCGTATACCAATGGATGAAATAAAACAAGAAAGAAGAGTTTTAACGGATGCATTTTTTAAAAATAGGCATTACCAAGACTAATTTTTATTTTTTGATATGTTTTTTGCGGTTCCATGCCAACTCGGAATGAAACCAACTCAGAACCGTCTCAGATAAGTCATTTAGAGTGATAAAAAAATAATTTTAAATTAGCCGATAACCCTAACCTAACTTAACCTATTTAACCAATTTTTTATTTATATTTTTTTAACACTCTAAATGACTTATCTGAGATGGTTCTGAGTTGGTTTCATTCCGAGTTGGCCGGTCACCGTTTTTTGCACGCAGAATAATGCCAAGAACCACATAATTTATTTCTAATTAACAATTTCCCATTCATCGTTCACTGTTGTTCTATCTATGTAATACCTATTTTTTAATACAATTACGCAAAAGAGTTTCAATTGCCCCTAACCGTCTGGAGCAAGTGAGACCATGGCATCCCCAATTGAGCTATGTTGCGAGGCTGAAGGTAGTGGGAAGGAGATGGGGAAGAGCTATTGATGATGGGATGACTATTCAGATCTGGTCAGCCAAATATGAAAAGATTGTGTAAGAATCGGTTAAAAAAATGCTAAGACTGTTATCCTTCAAATATTTATGATTTCATGAACATCTTAGATCTAACGACTTGTGACGTGAATACTTCAACATTAATACACTTAAAATTAGAAGGCAACTGACTGATCTATGTAATAAGATAGAGAGTGCTGATGCAGACATTTTTGTCGATAATAATCTTCAATAAGAATTCAGAAAAAATGTTTTACGATTGTTAAAAAATATGTTGTGCTTACTATAATATGTATCATTTGTATCTCTAATTTTGTCTATTTTGTCCCTTGTATCTCTTGTGTCTCTTGTGTCTCTTGTGTATCTTGTGTCTTTGTGTCTCTCGTGTCGCTTGTATCTCTTGTGTCTCTTGTGTCTTTTGTGTCTCGTGTGTCCCTTGTGCCTCTTATGACTCTTGTGTCTCTCGTGTTTCTCGTGTCCCTCGTGTATCTCGTGTCCGCGTGTCTCTCGTGTCTCCTGTGTCCTTCGTGTCTCTCGTGTCCCTCGTGTCTCTCGTGTCCCCCGTGTCTCTCGTGTCCCTCGTGTCCCCCATGTCCATCGTGTCCCTCGTGTCTTTTGTGTCTCTTGTGTCCCTTGTGTCTCTTGCCTCTCTGTTAAGAGTGAATTTTTTATCATAATTTTACATAATATGAGTGAACTTCTGGTTTTTTATAATTAACAATTTTTAATTGTTTTGCTATTTAATCTTTTTTAGAAATATTTCAAGATTTATAAATGCATAGTTTGATTAGATTTATGTTATTGTTTGTTGTACATATTTGTGCATTAACTGAGTTTTTATGACTGGAATATTTTCATGTGAGTGAGAACATCTGAAAAAACCCAATAATAAATAAACTAATAAACAAATTTCAGATCCGTTTAAATTTCACATTAAAAAGTAATCTCCAAATTAAACACAAATATAACGCCTTAGGTATTGTACAACTGGCACTCGGCTCTTTGCTGTGGACCTGCTGATAACGTTTTCAAAATACATATTTATTTTATTACAGTTTGACCTTGGGGTCATGCAAGATATCAAACATTAAAATCCTGATATTCGTCTGTAAAAATAATAATAAATTTTCCACAAAACCATAACTGGCTCAAAAGAATTTCTGATATTATAAGGAAGCCATTGATTGCTGAAATAATTACTGAAAGCTGAAAGGGAATCTTCTAAGAATGCACCATCCTTTTGCGATAAATTAAATTAATTGTTATATCCTTTGAGATGAATTGATTATTGATGATGATGATGGGTTGTAACAGAGCTGTCTAACCATATGTGATTGAAGGGTCGCAACCATAATAACAAATGCCTACAATTGGTACCTATATAATATAGATATTATAAATGTAAGTTTAAAATATATCCACTAACTTGTCATTAACCCCTCAGGCTAATTTGTTAGCTTTTCGGTACAACTCACATAGGTCCCTTAGTCTCCCTTATCATGGTCAGAAATATGATCTAAATGGCGCAGGAAAAAAAAAACACGCTTCTTTTTTCAATTATGAATGTTAACCACGAAATAATTAAAATGTACACCTTTATGAAACCAAAGTTTCCGACCGCAGTTTGAAAAAAAATTATGAAAATTTAAGAATTATTTATTAAGTAATTATTTTTACATTAAATTTTTCTAATAAAATGTGTGTTTTTTTTTCGTTATCAGTAATTTTTGTCAGAAAAATCGAAAGGTAAGGCATTTTTAGAACTTTTTTTTTATTTTTAATTCATTTTTTATTTCGCATTCATTTAAGCATCCAAAATTTTTGTACATGTTTCGAAAAATTATATTACAAAGCGGAAATACATTGACCTTTCGACAATATAGGCCCTAGGTCTGAGGAGTTAATATGATTTAGCAGTTCCCAGATTCCTACCCACCACTCATAAGGCATGGGTAAGAATAGGATATTCTTCCTTTCGAAGTTGAAAAATTTCATTTTTTTTTACATTACTCCACACAGGAGGCTCTAAGTTAAAAAAGTTCCCCAAGGCCTATGTCATATTTGGAGATGCTGGGTGGGGGGTCTTTTTTAGGGAAAGGAGGGAGAGGAAGTTCAGGAAGGAAAAGGGTTTGGAGGAATCTGGGGTCAATATGTCTAGGAGTGATGGACGTACAAATCCATCTCTTCAACTGCGATGCAAGGTGATGGGTCGAGAGAGACCGGCTAGAGCAGTCTAGGCTAGGTCTCCCTCAACCAATCTCTCTCCATCCGGCCCGCCATGCAGTGGATGGGGAGACTCATAGGCCGCCAAGATCTAGAACTCGCCCCATGAACCCGGGCGCTCCTGCTAATTCACCAAACGTACGAACCACTGACCTATGGCAGTACGATATGGCAAACGTACAAAACGTGACCTATGGCAGGTCACCCCAAGTAGTTCGTACAGGGCCTCCAAAATTGAATTGACATCGTGTCCATGTTGCAAAACAAGCGATTAATTTCTAAATGGTAGAGAGAATAATTATCCTAAAGATATCTTCGATAATCAACGTCGCCCCTTATTACGGTATACTTACGATGTTTTTATTTCATACTGTAAACATCATTTTTATTTATAAAACAATATTTTATTTTACTTTGATAACTATGAAATGAAATGACTCTGTGAAATCTGGTGTCATTCACCCTTTTAGCAAATTTTTTTATGATGAAAGTTAAAATCAAACCCCAATTACGGGACACTTGCGGTCCGCGGGCCGTGATATGAACAACTCTGGATTTAATTATTTTCTTGATGATAGACAGACCAGTTCATTGTCTGTTGTGATTTTCATTCCATTGAATTAAAACGATTTTTTTTTTCATAAAATTGCTGTATCTATTATTCACTTATATTTTAGTATATTTACAGTAGGTATCTAAAATAAAAAAAATATATATATTTGAAGAACAAAAAGCAACATGTGGATATTATTCAATCCGGTCTCATACTGCAATATCTTTTGTACTATTAAAAATTCCATTGTGTGCGTTATCGTTAAATCAACAATAAAAATTGCCAATTAAAGTCGTACGATTATTTATATAGGCACCCACGCTTACATTATATTGTTATAATAGTTAGGTACTATTTATTACGTACTAGCTGAAGAGTACCCGGCGTTGCTAGGGGTTATGAACGGTTCGGTGTAAAGTTTGGAGGTTGTGATTGCTAATTTTCTTTAAGGCTCCAGCAAGCATTCAAAAAGGAGCAGAAGATGGTTTGAAAGGGAGATATCTAAATACAAATATTAGAGGGAGCGCGCTAAAGTTAAAAACGATTAAAGTCTAGCGAAAACTTTGAAAATATTTAACAAAGCACGGCTTGTTTATAATAGAGTAAAAATGCAATGTCAATTTTTTCATACCTTTAAAATGTTAAATAAAAGAACAAAATGTGTTTTTAATAATTTTCGGAACTTTTTCTATCAATAGAATTTCATATAATTAGTTTGGGCATTGCAAATGTACAGATATTATCTTCAAAAATAGCATACTTTTTTTGAGAACTTAAAAACTAAAGTATTTAAGCCGCGGCATACCCCATTTCTACCGATTTATTACATATGTACCTTAAACACTTTAAAGTTTTAAAGCTCTTAAAAAAATAAATGTTATTCTTGAAAATAATTTGTAGGCGTTCCCTGGGCCGAAACGCTAATTATAGAAATAAAAAATTCCTTCGGTAGAAAAAAATCGCAAAGTATGCTCCGAAAATTATTATAAACACGTTTGTTTCAGTTATTTTACAAGATATATGTTTGAAAAAATTCACAGGGTTTTTTTAAATGCTATTTTAGACAACGCCCGCATGATTTTTGCTCTATTTTAAACGAGTGGTGTTTTATTAAATATTTTCATAATTTTCGCTTAGATGTTGTCGATTTTAACATAAGGACGCTGTGTCTAACGTGCGTATTTACATATCTCTCCATCTTCTTCTTTTTGAGCGGATATACGGCGCCTTAAGGAGTTATGTTATAAATTCGGAATCCGGGTCTCATTTTATCACATTTAAGTATTGGATTCACTTGGTCACTCTATGCCTTCCTCGGGGGTCTGTAGCTTCCTCTACCATTCACTTCGACGTCATTCATTTCCCTTTTCACCCCTTTCATCGTTCATTGAATCATTTTACCACAAAAACAATATATTTCATGTCCTCCTCGTGCGTTGCCGATTTTTTTAATCATTCATTGAGTGAATGCGTCTCACGCATAAACTCACTGAAATCAGTAAAAGCGTAACAAACAAACACACGCAGTTTCGCATTTATAATATTAGTAAAAATATACTCGCCATTGTCTCACAAACTCAAGACAGAATGTGACAAGTAAGAAGCACTTTTATGTTTTCAGTAACTTCTTGTTTCTAATGTTATTCATATTTTTTTTTTTTTTTTATGTTAACTCCACACAGGAGGCCCTGAGGGAAATAATTTCCCTCAGGGCCTATGTCATCTTTGAAGATGCTGTGTGGAGGGTGCTGTTGAGGAGAGGAAGGAGTGAACATGGGTCTTGAAGAGACCCATATTGTAGGAGGGAGGAAACACAGAAGTCGGCAAATCGTTCCACAGCCGGGCTGTTGAACTCAAGAACGAGTCGTAGAAACGACCCGTTCTCATGTGACTAATGTCAACCGTGTACAAATGTTGAGCGCGTGTTTGGCGTGTTTCCCGACTATGCACCGGTGCCGAGGGGATCAGTGACGCTAGTTCCTCGGAGCATCTTCCATTGTAATACCGGTAGAACAAGGACAGCATTCCCACCTGACGCCTGTGCTCTAAAGATTGCAGTCCATTTGTTAAGTTAGGAGAATCTATCAAACGGACCGCCCGTTTCTGCACAGAGTCGAGGGTTTTTTTCAGGTATTTTGGGACTCCAGACCAGAGGTGGCTGCCAAATTCAACCGTGGGGCGCACTTGCGATTTGTACAGGGTTAGCAGTTGTGTACTATTAAAGTATCTGCGGGCCCTGTACAGTACGCTCAGTTTCTGAGAGGCTAACTTAACTCTGGCCTCGATGGAGCCCCCGTACCTGAGCTGGTCACTTAGAGTTACACCAAGCATATCAATGGAAGGCCTGTTCGGGAGATTGCTTCCGTTGAAGGAGACTAGATTATCATTCCGATCCCTTTTAGACGTAATCAGACATGATTGGGTCTTTGAAACATTAAATTCGACGAGGTTATTCTTACCCCAAGAGAAAACACTCTCGAGGTAACCGTCCATTCTTTGTTTCAAAGCCCTCCGAGCCATTGGGATTTGTGAGCCCTTTGGAGGCTTGTCAAACAAAAAGCTATCATGGACTGTACTGTCATCCGCGTAACAATGAATCGGTGCACATGTCAAGAGGTCATTGATGTGCAACAGAAACAAAGTCGGAGACAGAACCGATCCCTGTGGGACGCCAGCATTTATCGAATGCGAGGAAGAGGTGAAACCATCAGCAACCGCCTGAATCGACCTCTCCCTCAAAAAGTCGGCAATCCACGTACACAAGGAAGCGGGAAGTCCGTAAGAAGGCAGTTTGTTGACAAGCCCTCGGTGCCAAACCCGGTCAAAGGCCTTGGAAATATCCAGTGCAACGGTTTGGGTCTCACCAAAGCGTTCCAGGCACCGCCCCCAAACATGTGTCACATACGCGAGAAGATCACCGCACGAGCGGTTCCGCCGGAATCCGTATTGATGGTCGTTAATAATTTTGTTCTTCTCGAGGTATGTGAGTAGTTTGTCGTAGTTGTATACAATAAAATACCTACTGTTCATATTATTTAGCCTACATGATATCAATTTATGTACCTACTTGTATATTGTTTTGATTGACTCTCTATTTATGTCTCTCGTACCGTCTATACCAAGAACCAATACAAAATATTGCACTTAGGTAAATATTTTTATTTCCTAAGTACCTACATTGTACATCGTTCAATATTTGATCGATCAACAAAATATCCATTTTTTTTTAAATAATTTTTGTTTATCTACGTAGGTAATTTCAAAATGATTTGTTTCTATTCAAATTATGTTTATCTAGTTCATAATTCATTGCTGTTACGTAAGTGTTTCGAGATGTTGTGTTATTAGTCGTTAATAATAATTATTTTTATTGAGTCAGAACATCTTCAGCTTCTGTAAACGAGATAACAGTTGTGTTAAATTAGTGAACAATGTATTCCACTCACAAAATACACAAAATCTACGCACTTTTAACCGATCAGTCTTTAAAGTATTTATTCCAATAAGTCCCAACGACACGGTGAAATTTCACGAAATTTCTGAATGCTTCCGAGGTATCTTGAATGCGCTATATATTTATTATTTTCAAAGTTGTCGTAAAAATAAATACTTTTCAAAAAACTAGATTAAATTGTTATTGAGATCTTTGTATTTGAAATAAACATTGACATTTCTAAATAACTTAACTTTAATATCAAACATCAAAATGCTAACAAAAATACTAATCGAAATATTTCAACTCGACAGGTTCAATTTTAAAAGAATTCGATATTTATGATACATACTCATATTGTATGGGGAAATAGTAAAAAAATTGTCACTTCAATTTTTATGCCGTTCTTACGATAAAAAAATACAATCATTTTTTAAGTTTCAACGAGAAAATCCCGCCAATTTGTAATCAGTGTAATCACACACTTTGACAATTTTTGGAGTGTATCCATGGAACCAAGTATAAACATTTGAGACAAACCGAGAAAGATGTTTTGTCTGGTAATCCGAGACTTGATGGGAAAACAAGTTTATTACTAAGAATATCTAATTATTACCTAACTACTTCTAAACGTATTTAATAGTGTTTCAACTAGGAACCTCGATGAGGCAATGAGAGCATTTAAAAATAACGTACCTGGCCTAGTAACGTGCTGAAAATTGTTTTAATAATATTATAAAAATATTGGTGGCACTTAAAAAAATCATAATTTACGTCAATTTATTAATAATAAGTATTGGACAGACAGTTGATAAGCTTATCGGCGCAGGGGTTAAAGCAACACATCTCACTTTAATACAACATTTAAAATGTGTTTTATTTTTGACGCCATTCAAATGGAAAGCTACACAAATAGACATACAAACAAATATATATTTATAACAATGTTTGTTATCTAAGAAATAATTATTTATCATGTCTTTAAACTTGAATAAATACGCCTGATGCCATGGCTGAGCCCAATGTCCAGTGGAAGTTACAGGATACATAAAGTCAGCTAAACAAATGATGAAATGTTTCTGAAACTGATCGGATGAATTAATGCGAAAGAGAAAAATAAAACTTGAGGGACAACATTTATATTCTATAAAACTAGAAATTTGCATCGCACATGATTTCCAATGCAAACCTATCAAATAAATGCATCATTTCAAAACTATTAGCATAAATATTGATTAAAAGTGGCCTAGGAAGCGAGTCTTGTGGCACACCTGTTATCATAATAGGGTTTTGTCATTGCCATACCTATATAATATCTAACTGTAGACTATCTTCCGCAACGTCAGTAGCACTATCATCATAACATGGCCACGTCACTAAAGGTGATACTAGGAGTTTGCATGGCGATATCAGTGAAAGAAGCGAGGGATTGTTGAAGCCATGTGCTTCAACAGATAATTGGTGATAATGCTATCGCAGTTGCATTATCACCAGTGGGGATAGATTGTCACCGCAGTGGTGGATTGCTGGATATTATTATTGGTTCGTTGTTAAAATACCACATTCAATTTTGCGGTGCGGTTTGCTGGCTAACTTGTTTACGGGGAAGTACATATTTTGTGGAAAAATAAAATAAAATTTTTCGATGTCAGGACATTGTAACTAAACAACGTTTACTAGCAACAGTTGGAAAAAATGGTGTCAAATAATTTACTGTAAAATTTTTATTTTGTAAGGAGTCTTTGGAAAGTAACTTTTGTAAGCCAAGAATCTTTCGGAAAAAAATACTGAATCTGATTAGTACTAATTGCATTAATAATATAACATCTTGGTAGTAACTAGTTGGACCACTACTATCGCCTTATAAACAAAGTCATAACATGCACAGAAGAAAATGATTATATTTAACGGTTGAGCACAATTAATGAAACACCAAATTATTTACAACGTATCGCAATAAATGATTCCTATCATGAACGAAGAATTGTCGTTCAACGTGCTTTAAGACCTTCAATCGCATACAACATTAAAAGAAAATCGAAAACCCAAACGGTGAAAAAAAAAAATTACGAAATTACAAAATAAGTCAGATGGACTAAGATCCACATAAAGACGGGCAAATAGAATTACAGATCTACAAGCAAGGTTGGTCTAAATGTAATGATCAACCTTTTTAGCCGAAGAATCAATTTGCCTATTTTCATTTTTTTGGCGGGCCCTAGGGTGTAGGGTACTACGGCTTGACAATGTTAATTTTGAAGTTGGTGGTGTGCAAACTTATTTGATTTTCGAAAGATAAAAATCTTCAAGGCCAAACCAATAAACGCTGTCGATGTTTATCATTCAGAAATATTAAAGAAATTTTTTCTACACTTGGTCGAACCACGAAATTTTGTCTTTAAGAAAAATCTTAGTATTTTGAGCGGCTGATTCAAAACTCTGTTGAAATACTAAAACCAAGGTCGTCTGGACGTATAACACTTCTGATTTTTTTTAATTCACTACAAATAGAATGTATAAGACCGGATGTTCAATCCAAAGTACTCATAAATGAACCAGACTCTAGACGAACCAGGAAACTACCCGAAATGGACAGAAATTCGCTGAGGTAACTGGTAGCACTACTAACGGGACATTACCATCTCAGGAGATGGTAATGCAGGAACACGCAGCTATTGGGAGTGAAAAACACCAATAGATGCAGAAAATGTGAAGATATTCTAATTCATCTATGGTGCCAACGTCTCGCCCTCGTGAGAGATAGATTCAAATACCTGGAGAAGCACGCTGTAGAACCAGAAGACATAGCCACGGATCCAATGACAACCCTAGTGAACTTTACAAAAGGGATTGTGTTATTGATAAAGTATTGAAGTAAAATGGGAGATAGCACAATAGGTCTATGACCTAAGTGCTCACGGGAATTATTCGTCAATCGTCTCCGAGTGGGTAAACCCTTTTGCCAAGCTGAACAGAAACTGTTGAATTTTCTTTACCACAATTTTTTGATATTTTATTTAGCCAAGTGGGCAGTACGAAAAAACTCGCTGGCCACACGAAATGGGCTTGCGGGCCGAAAGAGCTTCTTGGTCTAAAAGCTTAAATTATCCAACACAACTGGTGACCATGCCATGTTTTGAAGGTCAAGTGCGCAAAAATTCATCAACCTCGGAATTAAATTGAAGATTTCTATGGTTCAAATAATGTTAAATTATATAGTCAACTGCAGGAACTATAAACAATTATCAGCATGAGAAAATAATTATTAGATGCAATCACCAATACGGCGCTCTTTCATCAGAGTCTTCGTCCTAATCTCAGTGGCTTTATCTGCGTTGAGCTAGTCAGTTACTACACTTCTCCCATATCATACCTTCCGTATCGTCATGTGCCCGCTCACAGCTCACTGCTCACTGCTGGGCCCCTCTTATCAGGTGTAAAATAATTACACCATTATGTGGAACAGCTGAATTGATTTGATATGCCAAAGAAAGTGGTCAAGACATAACAGAACCAAAAAAGAAACAAAGATAAATGGTGGATATCTACTAATACTTGCTTTGTTCACAAAGAACTTCTCATCGGGTTTTTGGTATATATATTTTTCTTGCTAATCTCGCATAATGTGGTTTATTTATTTATTTGAAACACAAATACCTACGTCCTTTATGAAACATGCTTGAGGAAAATAATTTTCCTGGGCCTATATCATCTTTGGGGATGCTGTGTAGATCATCTTTCTGGGGAGAGGAAAGAGTGAACACAGGCCTTGAAGAGGAGGAGGCCATAGAAGGCCCTCAGAAAAATAATTTGCCTCAGGATCTATGTCATTTAAGGGGATGCTGTGTGGAGGGTCTTTTTTATGGAAGTGAAGGATAGGAAGTTCAGTGTCATCTGGGGGTCAGTGTCCAAGAGTGACGGACGTATGAATCCATCCCTCCAACTGAGGTGCAAGACGAGTCCGGCTGAAAAGGTCAAAAGGCCTCCTTCAAACAGCCTCTATCGATCGAATCCAACACGCAGCAGGTGGGCAGACGCATCTGCCGCCAAGACCTGGACAAAACTCACCCCGTGAACCCGGGCACCCCTGCTAACCTCTTGGGGCGGCCTATGGCAGAGGTGTTGGTTATTCGATAAATGGTTCCCGGGCGGCGGTACCTGTACCCACCTCCCAAATTATAGAATGCAACTTGCACGTAAGTATTAGAGAAATTATTATATAACTTAATGACTTGCGCTTCTGCAGCCAAATCAAACATTTCAGTTCTGCACATTTTCATTATTTTTTTTTAAAAACAAGAATTTTCATAAATTAATAAATTTTGTGTGAATACCACACAAGCCCCACCGCTACAACGTCTAGAGCCAGTGGGATTATGGTTTGTTGTGAGGCTGAAATTAGTGGGGGTGGATAGGATGGTGAAAGGAAGGTTGGGAAGTACCCAAGTTTCAGATCTGTTTACTAAATGCGGCTAAAACCATTTCAAGCAACGTTTCGATTCTAAATCAAGGGCGATACAGTCTAGTATGTCTCATGATGGAAATTTCGTTGTGAAGCAAAAAATGTTACGTTGACATGCGAAGTTCGAGTGTTTTTAATAAAACAGATTATTTGAGTTTAAGAAAATCAACAGATTTTTTGAGTTTAAGGGGATCCAATAGTCCGGGGAAAAATCGAAATCGGATTTCATGCCCTTTGTGGGAGGAGTTTAAAAATATTTGAGAAAAAGCTTTTGGAACGGTTGTAAAAGGTATTTGAGAATTTTTTTTTGCAGGTTGATTTTGTAAAGGCCTAAAAAAAACATTAACTCCTTTTTTACACATTGTTTATTGTAATAACAAGGAAATTTAAAATTGATTTCACGGAACCGAGCGACGTGGAGTCACACGTCTGTTCCCTGCTCCGACCAGGGCGGTTCTGAAAGGAAGTGGGGTGTGGCAAGCCAGTAGTCCTTCGGTGCACGCACGACATAAGGGTCACTTTGAAAATCCACATTCGTCGGCTGCCAGCCGTATTGTGAAATAACAACGCAAAAATGCATATTTTATTTTATTTTGTGAATATCGGGCGTAAATATCATTTTTTTTGCGATCATCATAAAAGAAACTAAATTTGCTACAATAAACAATAAAACCATATCCGAAAAGATGTTCATAAGTAGGAGAGTTTGCACTTGAAAGTTTTTTTTTATAGACCTGTTACTTTATTTTTTTCTAGGCTTATTAAAAGATATGTTCTACACGCAGTATTTAATTAAAGCATCTATAATATTTCTAAGCGATCGAAATTTCAAAACAAAAACACATGATTTTGTGTGATTTTGCATTATTTACTATGGCTTCATTTTAAGTTAGAAATGTAAAATTAATTTCAGTTATTTCTGTCTGTAAGGTATTACTGTCACGTGCAATGTGTCACGTGTCACGTGCAACGTATTTTCACTGAAGTTGTTTATTTGGTTTACTCGGAAGACTTGGAAATACAATGCTATGAAAATGTTATTTATCAAAGGTTACGCAAGACATTTGTTTGTACAAGCAATAACATCGCAATCTAGCCACGTTCTTGTGGTTGCATAATATAATATTATATATGTATAAACCTACAAATGCTGCCTACAATGTTGCATGATTTTTCTATATTCTCTGTAGGCTCAAGTTATATTCTTTGGTTCTGTTTATTTACTTTCAGGCTTTAAGGGGTTACATGGGTTTTGAAGGTTAGAAAAACAGCGTATTTTTTAAAAATATAATACATAAATTACATCAATTAAAATTTTAAGCTCATAAAAATTAGAAAAATTCAGCTAAAAAATAAATGAATTTTTGGCAGAGTTATATGCAAAACAGTACAATTTTCAGTACGTGTAGCCTTGTAAAATTATAAAAATTCATTATTTTAAATCCATCGTGAGCACTAACTTACTAACAGATTTTTTTTTTAAATTTCAATTTCAGATGAAACTATCATGAGTTATCCTGACCATCGTAAGGACAGTTATTTAATTAGCTTTTCAGCCCCCTCACCTCCATAGTCCCTTCAGGATTTTAAGTGAAGGGGAAAAATTTGTGGAAAGAATACACGGTGACCGGATAACTCAGAATGAAACCAACTTAGAACCACCTCAGTAAGAGCAATAAAAAAATAGGTTACGTCAGGTTAGGGTTATGGGCTATTTCAAAATTATTTTTGTCGTGGCTTTTAATGACTTTTCAGAGATGTTGAATTGATTTTATTCCCAGTTGGCATGGAACCAGAATACATAAACCGGGCAATGTACTACTACTAAGAGATGTCGCTGATATTTTCATTTTTAATTTTGATACATTCAAAGCCAAATTAGTTCAACAATTTTTCAGTTTCCATTTTGTATTTTTTATTACTCGTATTTAAATTTTACGGGTTCTTTACAGTTAGGGTGATTTTTTTTTATCTCTACACAAGAGACTCTAAAGAAAATAATCTCTCTCATGGCGTATGTCATCTTTGGGGATGATATGTGGAAGATCTTTTTAGGGAAAGGAAGGAGAGGAAGTTCTGAGAAATAAAAAGTGTTGAGGGCTGGGAAGGGATCTAGGGGTGACGGACGAATGAATCCGACCCTCCCACTGCGGTGCAAGGTATTATTCCGAGAGAGACCTGCTGGAGAGGTCAAAAGATCTCTCTCAACCGGTCTCTCCCGATCTAGCTCGCCACGCAGTAGGTGGGAAAACCCATTGGCCGTTAAAACCTAGACAAACCTCACCCCATGAACGGGCACCGGGCATCCCTGGTAAGTCATCAAACGTGGCACACCGCGGTATAAGATGATGTTCCGGAAGAGCCCCGCTGGAGAGGGCAAAAGGTTTCCACAACTACACTCTCCCGATCCAGCCCGCCACGCAATAGTTGGTTAAACTCATTGGCCGCTAAGACCTAGCAAACCTCATCCCATGAACCCGGCCACCCCTGTTAAGTCATCAAACGTAGCAAACCACTTGGGGTGACCTTTATGGCGTGGGTGTTGGTTATCCAAAAAAATGGTTCCCGGAACAGCGGTACCCATACACTCGTCTCCAAAATTAAAAAATTAGATATATTTATTTCATAAAATTTCCAAGATGTTCTTTTATAAAAATATTATTAAACACAATATTTGAAGTGTGAAAACCAAACAATACCTTTGCACCACGACTCATCGAGTCTCTAATCTGAAGATTTCTGATAAAACAAACATTAAACCGAGATAGAGGTCGTAAAACTATCATTTTCGGGTTGTAAAGTGATTTACGGGGTGTTTAGTTATTTTAGTGTGAAGTTATGATATTTTGAGTATTTTGAATATTTTTACCACCAATTTGGGCACATGGTGTTTGATACCGAGTTGAGGAAAATAACAATTATTGAAAGTTGAAGAGCGTTTGTGCAGCGTAATTTTTGTGGTTGGCTGAAAAAACCTTCTAAACGACCGACGTATTGATATATTTAAGGGCTTTGGAGAGGTGACTGTAAATACCAAAATATCGTAATAAAAATGCGTTTCTAACATGTACCTACTAATAAGCCCTTGATGGAATTATTCGGGAAAAAAATATAGCAGCGGGGTGAGGGGAAAATGTACAAAAAGTGTAAAAAAACTGTTAAATTTTTTCATGAAATTTTCCATTACCTATTTCCTCAAATACTCAAAAAAATTGTAAATCGTTATAAATGCATTAACAATATAAAAAGAAAATAAATATAATTAATTATTTTCAATTTGGGAGGCGAGTGCAAATCCAGGGTTAGGGGGAGTTGCCTGGCAGCCATTTTGTATGACAAACTTTTGAAATGATTTGTTTGTAAAGGGTATTTTTTTAAACATTATTCTTTTATTATTGTTATTCATTTATTTCAACGGCCTGGTGGGCTTTTACACGAATAGTGTATAATACAGAGACACAATTTTTAAATAAAAAAGATGAATTTGACGAAATTATTATCTCCACACAGGAGGCTCTGAGGGAAAAAATCCCTAAGAGGGCCTATGCCATCTTTGAATATGCTGTGTGGAGGCTCTTTTTAAAGAAATAAAGGAAAGGAAGTTCTGGGAAGGAAAAGGGTATGAGGAGTGGTTAAGAATCTGGGGGTCAGTGTGTCTGGGAGTGACGGATGTATGAAACCATCCCTCCAACTGCGGTGCAAGGCGATGGGTTGAGAGAGTCCGGTTGGAAAGGTCATAAGGCCGCCCTCATTCAGTTGCTCTCGATCCGGCCCGCCACGCAATTGCCGCATCAAGACTTGGATAAACTTCTCCCCATGAACCCGGGCACCTCTGCTAAGTCACCAAACGTAATGAACCACTTGGAGTGACCTATGGAAGAGGTGTTGGTTATCCAATAAATGTTTCCCATACGGCGGTACCCATACAACCGCCTCCCAAAATGAAAACTAATATCCCGTGATTTTAATTTTCATGGATCTGAATAAGTTAATAAATAATTTTGTTTTCATTTGGAAAACCTAGTATTTTATCTATCAATAAATATAATCAATAAATAATTGTCATTGTTGGAAATACATATAAATATTTCCTACCAAATACAAGTCACCCTGTAGGTTAGGAATGTTTATCTAGCAATAAACTAAGGGCGCCCTATAAATCATCTAAGATTTACAACCCTACAGGATGCGTGAACTAATTAATCAGAGAAGATCTGCCCAAATTACTTTTCTACTAAATCGCTCCGCACTCACTTTAAAAAATGATTTGTTATATTTGGGAACATTATTTTTATGACCTTTCTGGAGCCACTCGTCGTGCTGTTTTTACATGAGACTTACGAGGAACGTATGCGCGGACCGTTTCGGCGCGTTTCACACAAATCTTAATTCTGGATTTGAGATCAAAACACCCAACCAAACTGAAAAATTATTTTTGTAATCGAAAGGTATATCAACTATCTAGTACGGATGAGAGCTACTTTATTTATTTTTGCTTTAAATTATAAGATATAGGCTTTTAAACGCTTTTACACAAGTTCTGTGAAAGTCCTATTCAAGTTCTGTTTATTATCCAAGCACTGTGAAACAACCTGTGACGAAATAATAACATACGGTGACTTAGCAGGGGTGCCCTGGTTCATGGGGCCATTTGTCAAGGTCTTGGCGGTCGATGTTCTGCGTGGCGGGCCGGATTGAGAGATACTGGTCGAGGCGGTCTTTTGACCTCTCCTTAAAAAAAACCTCCACACAGCTTGCCCTAAGATGACTGAGGGGAATTATTTTCCTCAGGGTCTCCTGTGTGGAGCTAATATAAAAATAAATTTAAAAAACTATTCTTCTGGGAGTATCTTTAATTTTAAAAATATTATAAAAAAATTGATATATTGATAGTCCAGTTGATTAGTCAGACATCTCCAGTGCTAAGTTTTGAGATAATGAGGGAAGTAATTTTCGACCATAAACAACCACCATAAATCAAATATTATTTATACGTGTCTATGTTTTACACTTTAAATGTGCAATAAAATAACACTGCGAAGAACAACGGTCCGGTACAATAGTTTGACATTTTGAAATATCCTTCTAGTGACCTAGAAAATGTCGACTCACTACTTACCAGTTTTTCTACATTATAATTAATTTGGTGGTGTTTATGAGTAATCTGAGTATTGTAACAAATAGAGGATACACTTGTACAAAAAATTGAATACTCGATTCAAATTTAGATCTTTCGGAGATGTCTGACTAATCAACTGGACAATCCTCCGATGCTTTTAGTTTTCCGTCCGTAAATCGATGGACAAATTGTAGAATTTTCGTCACAATACACGTGTTCGAATTTTTATTGATAACGATTTTATTTGAAGTAAAATTACAATGCTGAAAAGTGGGTACAATATAATACATAATTTATTGATTTATAATACTGTCCACAAAATATGCGTTGTCCAATACAATATTTCAATTTCGAAGGCGGGTTCGGGCACCGCAGCAGCGGGAACCATTTATTGGATAACCTACGCCCTTGCCATAGGTCACCCCTAGTGGTTCGCTTCGTTTGGTGACTTAGTGGGGGTGCCCGGGTTCACGGGGAGAGGTTTGTCTCGGTTTTGTGGCGGATGCGTATGCCCACCTACTGCGACCGAGCGACGGGAGAGAGACTTTTTAGAGAATCGTGAGGGAGATCTTTTAAACTCTCCAGCCGGATTCGATCGACTCATCGCCTTGCACCGCATTGGGAGGGATTGATTCATACGTCCGTCATTCCTGGGCACAATGATTCCCAGATTTTTACCCACCCCTAATGCCTTTTTTCCTTCTCAGAATTTCCTCCCATTCCTTTCTCTAAAATTTTCTCCACACAGCATCTCCACGAAGTTGGCATAGGCCTTTAGGATTTTTTTCCTCAGGGCAACCTGTGTGGAGCTTTAGTTAAAAAAGTATCAATAATATAATAATATAAAAAATATCAAATTTAATATTTTAAATATCTGCGAATGACCAACAGAATAATTTACTAACTTAAATGGATAAAATAATCCTTTGAAATCAATTTATGCTTTTTGTAGAAAGAGACGATACGTTTAGACTTCAATTAAAAAATTAAAAATTTTCAGTTGTACTTGGTTAAATCGTCTTGACATTTCAAGAAATGGCTTCCAACTTCCAATTGTATTTATTATCTATCGATTTAGAATAGTCGTCACATCTTAAGTACGAGCCAAGCGGAATCTGTCTTACAGTATTAATACGCTAGCGATTGTACGGTTGAAATTTAAGAACCCGACTGCGAGTACTCTCGACGCACTGCCTTATGCAGAACCATATTCGTAGGTGAAGTTTGTTACAAAGCTACTTTTTAAAATTCTGAATATGTAAAAGCCTTATCCTGGAGTTAACTTTTTCCTCATCCCTATCGCTGAGAGTCCCATTGTAACTATTTTATCCGCTAAATGCGTCATGTGAGAAAGAGGGAGAGTTACAAAGTTCTATGTTGTTATCTATTACAATGTTCTCGTTCCCTTTTAAAACTACAAAACTGTGTTATTTTTTAACCGTTTGATAAGTCCACATTCCTGCAAACCGTGTTCGTGTTCCGTGAGATGTGAGATATGGGGAGTGTACTATTATGGTCGCAGCAAACAGCCGTTCCGCTCTTATCAGCCCCGGGGTTGCCAGTTGCCAGCTCGCTTCCTGTGGAACTCTAAAAAATACTGTTTAAATGGCTGAATTATTATGCTGACAACACAGTACACACTGGTGATAAAAGTTGCCATGATGACGAAAGCATTTTAAGGCGCTCAAAAAGAAGAAGATGGAGAGATATGTAAATACGAATGTAGAGAGAGCGCGCTAATGTTAAAATCGATAATATTTAAGCGAAAATTGTAAAAAGGTTTAATAAAACACGACTCGCTTAAAGTAGAGCAAGAATCTCGTGGGGGTTGTCTAAAACAGCATTTAATGAAACACTGTAATTTTTTTCATACATATAACTTGTGAAATAACTGAAACAAACGTCAGGTATGTTTTTAGGTCAAAAAGTATTTTTGTTATTGTTTTTGGGGTGTTATGCCGTGTTTCGCTACCTCCTTCTTTAGCCAACGTTTCGGGCACTTAAACGCTGTCCGAAACGTTGGCTAAAGAAGGAGGTAGCGAAACATGGCATAACACCCCAAAAACAATAACAAAAATGAAACAAACGTGTTTATAATAATTCTCGGAGCATACTTTGCGATTTTTTCCTATCGAGGGAATGTCATATAATTTGCGTTTCGGCGTTGAAAATGTTTAGATATTGTCTTCAAGAATAACATTTATTTTATTAAGAGCTTTAAAACTTAATAGGCGCAAACATACAGTTCATCTGAATATTTTAAAGCATCTTGCAAAAACGGTTTTTCCCTAAAATATTTAAACTGGCATTTTTTTTTAATATGAATACCGCACAAGCGTCCCAACTGCTCCCGTCTGGAGCCAGTGGGACTATGGCATCCCCAATCGAGGTATGTTGTGAGGCTGAAGGTAGTGGGGAAGGGAAGGAGATGGGGAAGAGGAAGGTGGGGAAGTACCTGGCTATTCAGATCTGGTCACTAAACACGGCTAAAGCCATTTCAAGCGACATTTCAATTCTGAATGGTGGTCTTACACCAGGGCGATATTAATCGTATCTTCCTTTCTGGAACGTGCCGCAAATAAACTATATATTATTTTAAATGAATAAATTGTGAAATAACACAAGTTAATCGAATAAAATTTATTTGCCACGCCGAGATTCGATCCCACGACCTTCGGAATGCTAGTCAAGAGCGTTACCACTGGACTACGCCGGCCGTCGGCATAATCAATTTAAGAGGAAACCCGGTCATCGACAAATTTGAACAATAAGTATTTTAGCTAACTGTTGCTGTCAATGTAGCTCTTACTCCCCCGAACACTACATTGAAAAACACACTATCTAGTTTGTATACTGAGCGTCTGTTGATGGCGTTCAAACCGGGCAATTTCAACGATTTTTGAAGGGTCCAAATTCCTATACACGAAGTAAATTATCCAAAAAAGCTAAACGTACCGTTACGCTAGTGGTCGATATCTATATTATATTTAAAAAATGTTTCCATTAGTGTCAAAATCTAGAGAGGAAATTGGGAATATGTTTGTATAGCTAATGCTTCCGTGGAAGAGTAGTATTGGTTTATTTGTTTACATGTACTTAAATATATAAACATCCACAAATAAAAATAAAAAAAAATATATAGAAAAATGTCGCACGGTTCCCTCTTTTAAGGGTGAATTTTAAATTCGATTCGCCTTTCAAATACTAACGCAATATTTTCTCGCGTTGACGTCTTGAAATGATTTGCAACTAATAATGTTTTCAGTAGTAGACACGTTAAGAGGTGTCAAGTTCTACAGGAGTAGGCATTTATATAATTTTCTTCTTCCGCAAACAAAACAGTAAAACTAAACTTAATCAAACATCACTGATTATGATTTTATATTTTATGAACTATCGATTATTGTTATAGAAATATAACAATACCGAGTGTTTAATCTGATTCTGTTAAGCGCGTATGTCGATTATCGATTATGAGCATGTTCGTGCGGCCACCGACGTAATAAAACAATAACGATTTGATTCCTAGATCGGCTTCGACCTTCCAACGTTTCCGTATTGGAAAATGTTTTACGACCAGCTCTATTATTGTTTTAGCTATTTATGTTTAAAGTAAGCACTGTTTCTTTACTTGGCTCACTTTCGGTATTGCTAGTGTAAAAACAATAGACCATATAACTCGGTACTCCGTGGCGACTTCTAGCTTTGTAATCTACTTTTAAAACTAAAGTATTTCCTCGTTGCTTAGGACGTTCACGGAAAGGGGAGAGAAATCATTTGACACATTTTACAGTGAATATTTTATTGTGCTATTCTTGATTTTCTATTTTAATTCATAGGAGTTATTAGCGATAGTCCAGGCTAGATTAAATTGTTTTAGTTTGTGAAAAACTTTTCTGAACAAGATGATAATCTGAAAAAGCTTATTTAATTTATTTAACTTATAGAAATCGTTGTGTCTCCCTTACTACCATAGTGAGAAATATGATATAAACGGTGTTAGAAAGAGAAAATACAACCCTTTATATTAAAATTTAAAAGTTTACCATAAAATATGTAAAATGTATACTTTTAGAGCCTTCGCCAATTGAAAAACCGAAAAAAAACCAGTTGTCGACGCAATCGCAATCATCCTCCTGAACATCGATTTTTTTCTGATCGGACATATCGCAGATTATTTGAAAACTTGACAGTTCGTGCGCCACTACCATGGAAACCTGTCAACAAGGCAACTGAAACGCGACTAGCAGTGCTGGTCACCGCGGCAGTCGCGTTTCAGTTGCCTTGTCGCGTTTCTGATTGCCATGATAGTGGCTCACGACCTGTCAAGTTTTGTTATGTTTTTTTTTCAGTTTCTCCATGAATGAAGGCCTTTATGAAACCAAAGTTTCGGATCGCAATTTGAAAAATAAATTTGGAGATTTTTTTATTAATTATATTTACATCAAACATGTTGATAATTTTGATTAAATAGTGATGTTTTAAACAGTTATTTATTTTCATTTAATTAAAAATAACAAAATATTTGCGTTATTCTCATTATCAATATTACGGTTCCCAACACATCAATCTACGATTTGACAAAACTTATTGGCATAAATATACATCAACCTATTTATCACACTGATTACTGATTACCATCTTATAATTCAATTTCACAATAAAGCTGATTTCAAAATTACCTAGTTGTAGTAATTACCCCACGATATAATGTAAACCAGATACAAATAGAGTGATCATTCAGGGGATTGGAAAAGATTTCCGTAAAAACCAGCATATTAAATCACCATCCCACAAGAAAGACTCCACTTAAAACCACTTTGTGAATGCATCTATAATCTGCATATTTTCAAATAAACTGAAGAAAAAATTAATTCTTAGGTTACCAGGCTAAGTAATAAAGGTGCATATTTAATTTACGTGACTACCAACTGGCAGCTTAATGGTTAGAGTTTATAATTGCTAGTCATTGTGGAATCCTGAAAACTCTACTTAATGCCCGTTCCTTATCGAAGGCTGGCGAGGAAGGAATTCTGTTCAACGTTAATTAACGTTAACTCGTGGCGTATAATTTTTTTAAGCCGGAACGCGGGTCTCAGTGACCTAATACGAACACATACTATACCACGTTTATTGTAATTTTTGTTACGTGTAGCATGTAGCCTTGCGACTTAGAATACAAGAAATTTTTTGAATGAAATAACAAAAAAGTATTTTGTTAAATTAGTTTCTAGTCTGTATAAAATGATAAATATATTTAATATAAATTGTAAGTAGATACTACGTGCTTTGCCCGCTTTTCAACACCCTTTTTGGATATTTTATTACAAACAAAGCTGTTGAAAATATGCAAACAGCATTCGATTTATTTTTTTTAAAATAACAATTCGTAGTGGAGTTACATTAAGATATTATGTTGTATTTTTAATTTGGTTGGTGGAAATGGGTACCACCGCCTCGGGAATCATTTATTGGATAACCAGCACCCCTGCCATAGGTCACCCTAAGCAGTTCGCTACATCTAATGACTTAGCAGCGGTGTTCGGGTTCATGGGATGAGGTTTTTTCTAGGTCAGAGCGATTAGATGAAAGAGGACTTATGACCTCTTCAGCTGGAATCTCTCGACCGATAACCTTACACCGCAGTTAAATGGATGGATTCATACGTCAATCCTGAACACATGACCCTAAGATTCCTACCGACCGCTCATACCGTTTTCCTTCCCAGAACTTCCTCTCCTTCCTTTCCTTAAAAAGAATCTACAAACAGCAAGACAGGAAAATTATTTTCCTCGGGGCCTCCTCTAAGGAGATAAGGTAAAAAAAATTGAAACAAATAATTGAAAAAAAATAATATTAATATTTTTTTCAATATATCAACATGAAATTAAATATTTTGTTCTATATTTCATCAACAAACAATTATTTCATAAAGAAAAATGCTGAAGAGATTCACACCATATAGTGTACCACAGGGGCTTCGTTTGGTACCAACTCTAAATTTAAATGAATACTGTAAAAAGTCTGATGAAGTAATTGACGAAGGCTGAAAAAAACTACCCCGTGCACGACCAGGTGATTTTATCGTGCAGAGTAAAAATTTATAGATTTGTAGGTAATAATCACTTAAGATTTCAATGCAAAGGAAATCCCGAAACTCGTGTTTCAAAAACCATAATTTCGGTAATACAAAATATAATTCCGCATTGGCACAATTATTTCTTTAGACCGTTGTTAGAAGTCAAAGTGTGCCTTCTGATCTACATACACATAACCAATACTAACAACAATTTTATGTAATATACAGCTGCCTCACAGGAATGAAATAGTGTGAATGTATTATTTAGTTTAGTATGTTTGTCTGTGTGTCTGTGTGTGTGTGTGTGTGTGTGTTGTGTCGGCTGGTCACATGTATCCACTGATAAGGAAACCGCGACAGAGCTGAGGTTTTCTTCGTGTTATTTTGTACCAACAATAAATATATTTCAAACATTTTTCGAAGCTATGAATTTATTCTAATATAGAAATAGGGAAAACGTGCAAAATTAAAACACAATTTAATAATATTTGTATAGGTATTTAATAATAACGGTTAGAGAATTTCCCACAACGGTTTTATCCAGAAACATATTTTAAGATCATCCACAAAGTTACTGAATTTCAAAAAATCAAAAAATGTATCCATCTAATCAGTAGGTAAAAAGTTATTTCATTCTAACGCAGACCGGTGCACGGGATCCGTGATCGGGAAATCACGGGATATTTGCCTTAGGACCTTAGGTTAAAATATTTGCCTTAGAACCGTCAATTTTAGAGATCATCAGAAATTTGCACTTGGAATGAACACGGCTAGTAAACTTGAAAATGTCGACATCTGTCAAATATTTCAACAAAAGAAACGCGTATAAAATACGAAATTATTAATTAATAAAATCAAAAATAATTTTGGCATCTACCTACCTACTTTTTCGCTAGTCTGAATTGTTACCACAATATGTTTCAGTTTTGACAATGACCACAAATTCAAGTTCTAGTGTACATTAAGGCGTCGTATCCCCGCTCCAAAAGTAGAAGATGGAGAGGTATGTAATTACGAATGTTGGAGAGAGCGCGCTTATATTTGAAACGATAAAATTGAAGCGTAAATTGTGAAAATAATAAAACACGACTCGTTTAGAATAGAGCAAAAATCTCGTGGAGGTTGTCTAAAACAACATTCAAAGAAAAACTGTGAATTTTTTTATGCATATAACTGGTCAAATAATAGAGACAGACGTGAAAATAAAAAAATTTCGGAGCATACTTTGCGATTTTTTTCTATCGAGGGAATTTCATATAATTTGCGTTTCGACATGGGGAATGTATAGATATTATCTTCAAAAATAACACATATTTTTTTAAGAGCTTAAAAACTTCAAATGTTCAACGGACATATGCAAGAAAACGGTAGAAATTCGGGTAGCGGCGGCACAACATTACAGAAATTAGTTATTTTAATAATCCGACCGCCTAAATTCGGACACGTGTGTAGACTATAAAAAATCCTGTAAAACCTGCAATAAACAAAAATATTTCTACCGCATAAAAAAACTTAGGAGAAAACTTAAAATAATTCCTACTGCTCGGCACAGATGGTCGTAATTTTATTATTTTAGGAAAAACCCCTTTTTAAATAAGTAAATTTTTCAAACAACTCGCTCGCCACCTATTGTAATATTGTAATTTTTTATACAAATTTTGTAAAGCTAGCGTTCATCATTATGTATAGAAACCTTCGTGTTATTTATAATAGTTTAGATACCGCACAAGAAACATTTTTTTTATATATTAAGATTATTATATTTTCCTTTAAATTTTCACATAATTATATTAGTTCGCGGCGTAATAAGTTGGTACCTAATATACATCTACCTACCTACTTATTAATAACATAGGTTTGAATAATTGTGGTTACGTCGGTTCTCCAAAATAACAAACCACAAAATTCTATTTTAATTGCAAAAATAAAATGAAGTAATAAAAACAAGATTTTTCAAAGGGTAACAAGCTCGATAAGGAAAACATTCAACATTTTAAAGAGTAAAACGTAAAACAAGGTAAAAAGTATCAATTTAATATGTATTTACCTGCAACGTCAAACATTCCAGGTTAAGAATATCCTATTGAAATATTTGAAATCCTCTTACTACCATCATTGTAAGCGGAAAATGTAACTTGTGCTACGATGGAGGACTTAGCTAGCGGATGATTGAACCGACGCGGTGGAAAACCAACGTTTCGGACAACTCAACTGCTAACAGTAGCGAAATTAAGAGGAAGGGCTGCGAGGCCTTTTTCAAGCGGTTCTATCAATCGGACTTTTTCCGCAGGAGTAGGCAGAGATTGTACCTCCAAACAACTCGCTCTTGGTACGCACTACTGACTTCATTCAAATCCATACAAGTCTCTTGCATTCCTATCCTTCCATTATTCTGACCCTTGACACGATCAGACCTATTATTTGGTACACTTGATCGTGTCATGTCGTATTTGGGCGTCCCCGACTTTTTCTACCATTCACATTCCTTACACTATTTTTTTCGTTCATTCGCTTTACATGACCCAACCTTGTATTCATTGCGAATCTCCACTTTTCTCACGTGCATGGTTTAACTACACAATTATGAACTAAATTAATCCAAAAAATTCGACCCCTAATGACAATTTTTTTTACTATAATATATACATTTTTTTTGGTTTGACTGGTCTGAGGTTAGAACCTTCCTCCCCAGGGACTGGCTATTATTAACTGCTGCACACTTTTAAAACATCTTTAAAAAATTAAATAAAAAAACAATAATTGGTTAATTATTTTTTATTTTAACCTTTATGAGTAAAACCTCAAATTGTAATATTTAATTAAATGAAGACACTATGAGCGAAACTCAATCGAAAATCTGGAATAAGAAAAATCAGAAAAATATATTGGCACCTCTGGGACTCGAACCCAGGACCTCTCGCTTTCCGGTCGAACGGGCTGTCCACTGCGCCAAGGTGTCGATATCAAATTCGGTCACTTTTAATTGTAACATACTTCGACAAAGAACCACCCATTTTCGTGTTCCAGAGGTGCCTATATCTTTTTTCTGATTTTTCTGTAAATAATAATTGGTTTGATTGAAGATTAGACCTTTCTCCCCAGGCATTGGCTCAAATAAGTGAACACAGCTAACGGCGCTGACGCTTCAGCCAAGTACCAATCGGATAGGAATGAGATTTATATTTTTCGTTATTTATTTTTGGGGTGTTATGCCGTGTTGCACTACCTCCTTCTTTAGCCAACGTTTCGGACAGCGTTACAGTGTCCATTATCAAGGCAGATGTGTAATTATGCCCTGATGATGGATACTGTAAAGCTGTCCGAAACGTTGGCTAAAGAAGGAGGCAGTGCAACACGGCATAACACCCCAAAAATAAATAACGAAAATACTTTTGGCCGTGAAAATCTAAAAACTTCTCTGAGATTTATTTTGTTTATTAACAACACCTGTAAATTTTCAAATAAAATGTCATCCAATTTCAGAAAAAATCGTTTATGACCACATGTGCATATGTTATTATAACCAAAAGTCGACAGAATGCATTGTCATCGACAACGAGTATATACGCTGAGTTTAAGCTCGATCGAATATCGGGAAGTTTTTTTTTTTTTTTTATATGAAATACCGCACAAGAGTCCCAAACTGCTCCCGTCTGGAGCCAGTGAGACTATGGCATCCCCAATTGGGGTATGTTGTGAGGCTGAAGGTAGTGGGGAGGGGAAGGAGATAGGGAAGAGGAAGGTGGGGAAGTACCTGGCTATTCAGATCTGGTCACTAAACACGGCTAAAGCCATTTCAAGCAACGTTTCAATTCTGAATAGTGGTCTTACACCAGGGCGATACTGATAGTATCTTCCACTCTGGAACGCGCCGCAAATATACTATAGAAGTTGGTCTAATTTCAAGATTCCATTTCTTTCATAATTTTTTTTTACATTAACTCCACACAGGAGAGGAAGGAATGAACATTGGTCTTGAAGAGACCCGTGTTGTAGGAGGGAGGAAACACAGAAGCCGGCAAATCGTTCCATAGCCGAGCTGTTGAACTCAAGAACGAGTCGAAAAAACGACCCGTTCTCATGTGTCAAATATCAATCGTCTACATATGTTGGGCGCGCATTTGGCGTGTCTCCCGACTATGCACCGGTGCCGAAGGGATCAATGACGCTAGTTCCTGAGAGCATCTATCATTGATATACCCGTAGAACAGGGATAGCATTCCCACCCGACGCCTGTGCTCTAAAGATTGCAATCCGTTTGTTAAGATGAAGCCATAGTAAATAATGCAAAATCACACAAAATCATGTGTTTTTGTTTTGAAAATTTGATCGCTTAGAAATATTATAGATGCTTCAATTAAATACTGCGTGTAGAACATATCTTGGCCCTTAAAAATATCGGTCATTTTTTTTATAAGTCTTTTAATAAGCCTAGAAAAAAATAAAGTAACAGGTCTATAAAAAAACACTTTCAAGTGCAAACTCTCCTACTTGTAAACATCTTTTCGGATATGGTTTTATTGTTTATTGTAGCAAATTTAGTTTCTTTTATGATAATCGCAAAAAAAAAATGATATTTACGCCCGATATTCACAAAATAAAATAAAATATGCATTTTTGCGTTGTTATTTTCCAATACGGCTGGCAGCCGACGAATGTGGATTTTCAAAGTGACCCTTATGTCGTGCACCGAAGGACTACTGGCTTGCCACACCCCACTTCCTTTCAGAACCGCCCTGGTCGGAGCAGGGAACAGACGTGTTACTCCACGTCGCTTGGTTCCGTGAGATCAATTTTAAATTTCCTTGTTATTACAATAAACAATGTGTAAAAAAGGAGTTTTACGTTTTTTTTAGGCCTTTACGAAATCAACCTGCAAAACAAAATTCTCAAATACCTTTTTCAACCGTTCCAAAAGCTTTTTCTCAAATATTTTTAAACTCCTCCCACAAAGGGCATGAAATCCGATTTCGATTTTTCCCCGGACTATTGGATCCCCTTAAGACGATTTGTTTGATAATTTTGATAATTCATCCAAGAAAACAAAATTCATGTAGATATTGGTATGTTGCATATTTATCTCCCAATTAAATTCATAATTACGAAAGATATATTTTTGCGCTTGTATATTTTGTACGCTTGTATATTTTGTACTATTAGCAACTTACAAGTAATAAGTCAATCGCTTTGAACGCGCGCCACTGTAACCTGTTACGTTGAACAATACCGCTTAAGAGACCGGTCACACACCATTTTCTATCAAATTCAATGGGAGCCGGGTCCAGCACAAAAAGCTGTAAAACTCTACGACAATAAGGAACTGACATAAATAAACAAACAGGAATCGTAATAATAATGCGGACGTTGGACATTCAACCCAGAAACTGGCGTTCCGGAGGTACTGGGGCTGAGTCTTGACCTAGCTACAGTTCACAGGATTATGCAATAGTACCTACGTACTTTTACCAGTGTAACAATAGGCAAGTACCTCAATGTCTAGCATGGATCGATAAAACCCTACATAAATCGATATTGACCAAATGTCAGTTATCAATATTTGAGAGCATGGTCAACTAAGTTTCTTCAGTCAAAGTCAAGTGTCAAATAAGTTTCTGTTAACTGTCAATACACAAATATTTTTTTTTAATAATGTCGTTATTTGTTCAAAATTAGATACATTTAATGAAAGGATTGAATTAACGAAGCTCTTAGAAATGAAAGGAGCAGTATACGCGATCTATAGACCTGAATAGCACATCTAATCTAGCAATCAATTTATTCCGTTAGATCTTTGAAAAACGAAAATGATTGAAATATGACTAAAGACCTAATTTACTCCCGTTTAGTGTCAAAACTTAAATGCGGACTGCCAATGCATATTTTGGTTAGTATTTCAATTCAACCTAATCAGTTTTACGTTTCGGAATGTGAATTCGTAGACAGGTCCGCCAGAATTGACAGAGTATATCGATTTCTTACTTATTCCCTGTCAATATCGTTTCGGCTGTCAACAATGAAACCATGCTTGGTACATCGATATAAATTTGTTGAAAGTTGCGCCTATCGATTGGGTATTGTAAAGTTATCGATTTCTTTTTTCTTGACCCCCTGATGTGTCAACCAGCGTAAGAAACGGTCAATGATACGTAAACGTCTTTGTCATTTATAAAAATTAACACATTATATGTACAGCAGTCTTTTTTATTGGAATCCTATTTAGCCCTTCGCTCTTTTGATTAATTTTTGCATATTTGCCTTTCCTTAATATACCTACATCTCATAGCTCTATTTGGTATACTTTCTAGTTTGGTGAAGTTTCTAAATGGCTATTTATTATTTTCTGATTTATTTTATTTATTTATTTAAAAAAACAGCATAAAACCAATACATTTAAAAGCGGTAAGAAAAGATACATAATAATTACATTTACAGTTAATAAATTTAGTTAAAACATAAGTGCAATTTCACGCTTAAAATCATTGCAGGAAATGTGGAAAGTATCCACATTTCCTGCAAGGCAAGTTTATTAACCTAGTGAGTCTTCCCAGGGGCATCACCATTGGTAAGTTAGTTCTGCACCTGGAAGAATCAAAAGCCTGTGTGAAATTATCCGGGACTATAGAACCCTATTTCAGCCAGAATATATGGTACCGATATAAAACCATTTAGAAGCTTATAAGCCATCAGCAGTAATGCGACATCTCTTCTGGAACTAGGCTGCAGACATCCAGCATTCCCGAGATAAATGCTGTTGTTGAATTGTATATGGCAAAATCCAACATCTTTGTAGCTGATTTACAGATCTTTTCAATGTGAGCATGAAATATTAAGCGAGCGTCATACACAATTCCTGTCCGCAATTCACTATATGTTTCAATGACTTGTCTTTCATCGTAGAGCACCTAGTAATCTAAACGTAGAGCATTTACTTTATTTATTATTAGTCTTCTAAAAAAAAATCTTTTTTGATCCTTTCTTTTGCACACATTCATAATTTGCTGTGAAAGTTAGGTTGGGAGCAGTTAGGACCGTGCAGTACCGAATCACATAAATAAATTAAAAATTAAGTTTCCAAGGGCGTAAGTTTCACAACATAAAAATTCAGGCGCGCGGCACCGTTAATTTCGTTATGGTTTTATAAACATTGGCCGTAGTTAACGCAATAATAACACTGAGCTGAAATCTGTCATCAGATTACGAAAAATAATGATTCTTGGTTGTTGGTCTTTATCCAAATATCTGTTACCAAACTGTGTATTCTTTCTCAACAAAAAACTCAATAAAACCGATCAAAAAATTCAAAGAAAACATTTAAAATGATGAATCACATTCTCTCGACGGTCGGGCGAAATGTTCAAAGTTCAAAGGGCCTAAGTAAACAAAGCAATGCCATTGTTCCATGGTATAAAAAATGAATAAACAAGATCCAAGAAATGACCCCGTGACTAACGTCATGTGACAGTCACAAACCAGCCTCGAATAAAGTTCAGATTTCATATTATAAGTGTTATTACTGCCAGATGCACGGCCATACTAATGGTAATGTCTTTGACTCAAGTAGAGACATGCGGTCTGCGAAATTTTGTTCAACCGTCGCTCGCGTCGTTGTTTCAAGGATGAATATTATTAGTTGGTTTTTGTTTCATTCGATATTAGATTTGAAAAATCTTTAGAGAATCTGATGGGATTCAAGAACGCGTTTGCTATATACAAATTTGGTTCTATTTAGAAAACCATAGGAATCTCTAAGAAACCGTTACGGTAGTGAAAAATCATCATCAAACAAAGAAACAAGGAGTCTTGTATGGGGTTAGAAGATTCTTTAATTGTGACCAGCTGCTAATCCTGTACAAATTTCAAGTACGCCTAACAATTAGTTAATACAGGAGTCACCTCTGGGCTTTAACTCCAAACAAGTCCCTACCAATGTTAAACCTACTTACGTGATTCTGTGCAAAGGAGGGCGGTTCTTTTGATTGATAATCAGTTGTTACAATACCGGTTAACATCTCGAATGCATGACGCAATGTAGGCATGCTGAGTCTGTTCTACAGGCATTTTAATGGAGCCTGCTCTGAGGAGCTAGCAGTATTGATCTCCGTTTCACCTTTGCACGTGTTGATGTTGGCTTCATGAGATCGGGTCATTTCTTCGACTCATTTTTTTGTAAGTCGGTTCGGTCGGTTTGTGAAACGAGCTACCGGCATGTGTTTTTCCTCCTTCATATAATCCGGACCTCTTTAAGACCCACGTAATTACTAAATGCCTTCCTGCAGCCCTAACCCTAATCCGCTTCACAAGGCTACCCAACCGGGTGGCGACATAGTTCCCCTGTCTTTACACCGTACAGGGGCGCACTTGTGAGGTGTCACATATATTTTTTTAATTTAAATTTAAAAAAAAAAACATAATAATTTCGAATGTGCATGATTTTAACCCCGGTTCAAAGAAATCGAATTGTTTTGAATTTAAGTATGATTTTAAAACTTTATTTATCTTGACAAGTTACCTAAGTCAGATTTTGTGAATTTCCAAAAGTGCGCTTTTTCCATTTTCAGAAAAGCTTTATTTACCAACTAACTAAATGATTTTCTAATATTGATTCGCTAATAAGATAAAGGAATTATTGAAAGTTTGAGATCAGAATTTACTTTAAATTATACAATAGAAACAGGAAACAGTCAATAAAGTAAAGAATGTAAGCGCCTGTAGTTTTCTACCTTTTATTTAAATTGTAAATATACGAAAATTCGATGTCATCTTTGGGATTGCTGTACGTAGGTCTTATTAAAGAGAGTTAGGAGAGAAACTGGATCTTGAAGAAACCCATGATGTAGGAAGGACGAACTGAGAATAGGAACAAGTTCTAAGTTCAGATTTTGTGGAGTTCTTCGCAAGATTTTTGTCGCTCACTAAACAATTGAAGATATTTTAAATTACTCTATTTTTAGCAAGGTCTTGTTGACTTGACTTGACGCTTCTATTTTCTTATGTTTTATCTATTTGTCTTTGATTTCATATACCATCCTTTATTCTTGTAATGTACATTTCCAAAATTTCGTGTTACTTGGTTGTAAATTGGACGTTAGTCCGTTAGTAAATAAATAAATTAATAAGAACCTCCATTAGACCACCTAACTTCTACCTACCAAATCGAAAAATTAAAAAAAAAAAAAAATAGGATTATGAAGGACTAGGCAGCTACTCAAATACTTAAAGGCTATTGCTGTGTTAATGGTTTTTGTTTTCTTTTAGCGGTTAGAAATGGATTATATTTGGTCTGAAGTGGCTCTTGCAAGCCGAGTCACAAATTGCAGATTTTGTTGGTGAATAGATTGAGAGCGCGAACACTTCATGGAATATAAAGCAATAGTAAATTTAAAATACGCGTGCACCCATGAAACATAGAATAAAGAAGAACACTAGTGCCTTCCACGTACATTTGAATGCAAGCCAATGTCACCATTGACGACATACCTTTTGGTTCTTGGGTTCTAGCCTTCGACCAAGTATATCTAGGTCAATGGTTCTAGCCCATTTAGCATCTTCTCTCTTACACTTGCCACTGTCTGACACCGTACGTCACCATCCCATTTTAACGGAACGAAAATTATAATATATATTAACGGTATCGTGTAAATTGAGTTACATTGCGTTCTTACGCAAATTTGTCACTTCTTCTTCTTCAACGGCGCTACAATTTGGGAGGCGGAAATGGGTACTGCCGCCCTGGGAACCTTTATTGGATAACCAACACCTCTGCCATAGGTCACCCCAAGTGGTTCGCTACGTTTGGTGACTTAGCAGGGGTGCCCGGGTTCATGGGGTGAGGTTTGTCTAGGTCTTAGAGGCGGATGACCAGGACTCACTGAACCCCAGATTCCTACCCACCCCTTAAACTCTTTTCCTTCCCAGAACTCTCCTCTCCACCCTTTTCTTAAAAAAACCTCCTCACAGCATCCCCAAAGATGACATAGTCCCTGAGGGGTCTCATGTAAAAAAAAAACCAGGCCATTTCGAGCCTTGGCTTCCTTCAGGATAAGCCTCCACCGCCCTCTGTCCTCGGCCGTCGTCTTCCAATCTGCAACATGGAGTAGTTCCCTTGCGTCCTTCCTGACATCATCCTCCCATCTCAGCCTAGGTCTGCCCGCCTTTCGTTTACCTCCCGGGTGTCCTGCTAGAACCTTCTTCGGTACTCGTGTGCTTGGCATTCGGTGCACATGGCAAATTTGTCACAACTAGTAGCAAAATTTAGACCCAACCAAAGGCAGCTATTTATAATAATAAGTATTTGGTTATTTTGTGTACTACAGTTTTTTCCTCGCCTCAAGGGCATCAATAAATATATTTTTATCATATCTCCACAGATGTAAGAGTGACATTTTTACATTAACAATTCTCATTTTTAGGTCAAAAATAGTTACGAAAGTTCCCTCTAAATCGTGAAAAAGTTGCCTTAAGAATAAAAAAAATCTGTGGCGTGCTTGAAATGTAAAATTTGGATTTTAAAAATTTCCTATTCGGTTAATTAAGCTATTTTAGAGTTAAATCAAAACAAGTTTTGTGTGAAACAGGTCGCGCAGCCGTTTTTCAACAATAATATTGTTTTGATATACATAAGAGGACGAAAGCTCACTAAAAAGAAACTACATTATTGATGGCAGTAAGTTTTACTAAGGAGCCAAGCCGCAAATAAAAATAAATAAAACTCTAGCTGCTATTTTTAATAACCAGCACTAAGTAAATAATTAACCGCAAAAGAATTTATGCTCCTTGTGACTGACCGCAAATCAAGGACATTAAAGACATTTTTATAAAGGCTGAAGAATTTGTAAGAATTGTTACATTTCTTATTATTGTTTTATGTTAAAACCATACTATGATTTGAAACACGTCTTACATAAATGTCTATAACAATGAGGTTTTATTCATGTGTCATGTAATAATTTTAGTACTTATACTTATATTAGTATGTTGCCTGTTCCTAGGTCCTGTCCCATCAGAGTCAAATATTCCTTATTCAGTGTCCGCGAAAGCTTTGATGGACGCAATTTTGTTGCTTTTTATTGAAAATTATTACTCAATTTTGAGTAGATAATGTTAAAAATTTCTAAAAAGTACGTCATAATTTCTTTAATTTTAAAATTCTCAATTCGAAAATATATGAAGACTACAAACTCACAGGAAGCAAATCTCCATAAAGGTTTTAGGGTTTTGATGGTAAATGTGCAAATATCTCAAACTAGGAACTATCTAGAATAATCTTGAATTTTATAAACGTATTTATCCATAAACGTGAATAAAATATTGTTAACCCCTCAGGCTAATTTGATCGCTTTTCGGAACAAATCTTATAGGTCTCATAGAAATCGTTGTGTCCCTTAATATCATTATAAACGGTATTGAAAACACCACGCTATGTATTCAAATCTAAAGTTCCACAAAATAATTAAAATGTACACCTTTACGAAACCAAAGTATTCGACAGCAATTTAAAAAAAAAAAATTATGAAACTTTGTGAATTTTTTAACAATTATTTTTACGTGAAACGAGAAAAAAGTTAGGTGAAAATAACGTTTATAATTCTAATTAAAAAGTTAGGTGAAAATAACGTTTATAATTCTAATTAAAAAGTTAGGTGAAAATAACGTTTATAATTCTAATTAAAAAAATGTGTTTTTATTTGTTTTTTAACAGTAATTTCAATTCGAAAACTTTTTGAAGTTTGCATTCAAAATTTTTATATTTAAAAATTGACATGGTTATTTGTAAAAATAAATTTAAAAGCGTATTTCAATAACTTTGAAAAACAGAGTTTAGTTTTTAGATACGTTTGCATTGATTGCATTTGTTTGGATTTTATTGCAAAGAGGAAACATTCTGACCTACTGACAGAATATGGTCATGGCCTGAGTGGTTCAATGATTAAATAATATACAATAATAAATGAGATCAATGAAAATTGGCATCTTTGCTTGTATATAGGCCTCCATGTATTTAGCTAGATTAACTTCAAGCTGATCATACTTACAACATCGGATGTGTTTGCTCTCAGCTCAACATGTAGAGCTATTGGAGAGATGGAAGACGTCGTAGTCCGTAGACTCGACGTCGTATATCACTTTCTGGTCGATTCATTTTGCGGCAACACTCAACACGCAATAGAACAAAAACATTTGCACTCTTGTCACACTTTACTCTAGTTGCGGAATCACAAACTAAACAGCGTATAAACAGAATACTGTTTACGTGCACGACCGCACTCTCACGCGGGGTTATCCTATTCCTGTTATTGTTTGGACTTTGTTTACCATCGTCTCAATTTTGCACTTCTTCACCGACGAGCTTCGCGATAGCTTTGGTTGTTAGATGTAGGTTAGATGCATGCTATTTAGTACATTTATGATGGTTTTCTCCCTGTTTTTGCTTTTAGCACTGGACACTGAGGGATTATCGGGTCTTCTTCAGTTCGTATAGCCGTCGTCGACCAGTGTAGCTGGCGTCTCCTACAAAACTGGTGCGGAAATTGCCGATTGTGGAATCGGCCTGCTGATTGTGTGGCACGGTATTGTTATCTTGGCTGTATAGAGCCGCTAATCGCTGCTCAGTTGATAAATCCACTATCATACCTCAGCGATAGGTGCTATCGCCCGCGCCGCGATGATAAGCGCACTGGTTCAAATGAGTATTTCGTCACACGTGTGACGCTTTGTTTTCATAGGAGACGCAAGGCGCAAGGTGTGTTCCGCTGTAGAGCTGAGTACCAAGGATGAGTGTACAATGTAAGTGCTTACTAAAGCATCCTTCCTATATAAACACAAAGAAAAACGACTTACTGATCTACCTAATCCCAAACAAAAACGGGAAATGTGAAGGTTTTTTATGTTTCGTATCTCGACTGCCCGGAGTCAGTGTAACTACGACATACCCATTTAGGAAATGTTGTGCTGCTGAAGAATGCTAATTGGGGGGAAAGGGGGAGGGTCTAAAGTATTGATTATTCAGATCTAATCAATTTATTTAGGTTGTGATAATATGATAAACTGTCCAAAGACAGAGGAACCATCGCATTACGAATTGACGTGTGTTGTGAGGCCGAAGGGTGTAGGGAGGGTAAGGATAAGGAATCATTTGGTAAGTACCTACCTAGCTGTCTGCGATTAACAGAAGCCATTTCAAGTAACCTTTCTATTCCGAATTACGGTATCCACCATGGCAAAACTGAGAATATCTTCTACTTTGAAAGGAGGTTAAAAATTACAATATTTTTTTACCCATATTTTGTAAAATATCTTCAATATTGCCGACATTCATGATGCACGGGTTCCACGGGGGTCGGAGGTCATCTCTGAAGTAAGGGTAAAGATATGATGGAATGACCTTATCTCAAGAACTTAAATTTAAGATACTGCGTAGAAATACTCTCAGTTTTATCGTCAATTTTTAAAAATATAGTACGACTTCTCTGGTAGGTATGTATTATCAATTATGGAGTTCCATTATCTCGTTTATATTAAGACTGTTCAGCCCCGAGGGAAATTTCGGGGGCAATGTCAGTTTTGAGGATGCTGTTTGAAGGGTATTTTTAAATAAAGCAAGAAGTGAACCTTGGTCTTAGAGAGACCCTTTTTATTGAGTACCAAGAGAAAGTCATAAAATCGAAACGATCTTGTGCTGAAAATTTCAACAGTGTAAAAATATTTGCGACGTGTTCGATGTGTCTATAGATACTGGCTTGTGCAGCGATACCAAAGGGATCAATGCGAGCTCCTTCTAATAAAATACCGGTAGAGCAAAGATAATAAAATTCACGAAACGATAGTACCATCCCAGCAGAGAGCACTTCTATCCCGGTGACGGGTACACCATCAGAGAGCAGTGATTTGTTAGGACTTGGAACACGTGGTCTGAGGATGAGAAGGAGGTTGGAGTTCAATCGACCGGTATACATGGCAACCTAATAAGCTAATATTGGAATTTAGGATGGGCAGAAAGAAATAATTTGATTGAGCGTTTTATAAGACTTTCTTCTTGCTTATTCTTGGCAATTGATTTCATAGTTCTTAGTGGTCCTTCTTATTTCTTCTTAGCTCTTCTTGCCTCTTCTTGGTTCTTCTTGACTCTTCTTGGTTCTTCTTGACTCTTCCTGCCTCTTCTTAGGTCTTCTTGACTTTTTCGATTCTTCTTGAATCATTTTGGCTCCTCTTAGCTTTTCTTGACTATGGCTCTTTTTGGTCCTTCGTGTTTCTTTTTATCTCTTCTTATCTCTTCCTGGTTCTTTTTGACTCTTTTTGGCTCTTTTTCGCTCTCTTGGCTTTCCATGGTTCTTCCTGGACCTTCGTGATTTTTTGGCTCTTCTTGTCGCTTCTTGTTTCTTCTTATTTTCTTCTCTTAATGCCTCTTCTTGGTTATTCTTGACTCTTCTTGGCTCTTCTTAGCTCTTCTTGCCTCTCGGTGGTTCTTCTTGACTCATTTTGGTTCTCTTGGCTCTTCTTGACTCTTTATGGTTTCTTCTTAGCTCTTCTAGTATCTTCTGTTAACTGTTTTAACTGTTTTTGACTTTTCTTGACTCTTCTTGACTCTTCTTGACTCTTCTTTATTCTTCCTGGCTGACAGTGCGCACAAATACATGTTTTAATTTCCTAAAATTTCTCTTCAGAATACGAATAAAAAGTACCTTCAAAAAGTACCCAAGTATTCTAAAATGACCCAGACTTATAGTGCAGCGTGCAGCGTGTACCGCGCAGGTAGTTAATGATGCATGTGTCACGTTCTCACTTGGAAAATACTTAAAAGTCATCGTAAAGTCACAGGCGATACATTAACATTGTGCAACTCTAATACCGAGGGAAATGCACCAATTACGGAACGAGGTCTCAGGTACTATGAAAATACATTCCAGTAGGTATTAAATACGCGTATATACCTACAAGTTGATTTAATATTTAGTTATACATACATAAATGTACTACATTTTATATGCATATTTTTTTAAGTTAGTATAAAATGACGGCCGGCGTAGTCCAGCGGTAACGCTCTTGACTCGCATTCCGAAGGTTGCGGGATTGAATCCCGGCGTGGCAAATAAATTTTATTTGATTAATTTGTGTTATTTCACAATTTATTCATTTAAAATAACATGCAGTATATTTGCGACACATTCCAGAGTGGAAGATACTCTCGGTATCGCCCTGGTGTAAGACCACCGTTCAGAATTGAAACATTGCTTGAAATGGCTTTAGCCGTATTTGATGACCAGATCCAAAAAGCCAGGTATTTTCCACCTTCCTCTTCCCCATATCCTTCCCGTCTCCACTACCTTCAGCCTCACAACATACCCAATTGGGAATGCCATAGTCTCACTGGCTCCAGACGGGAGCAGTTGGGACTCTTGTGCGGCATTCATATAAAAAAGGAGGGTTTATATTTCTTTCAACAAATCAGGAACTTGAAAAAATTTGAAAGCTTTATAATAAACCTAAATCAATCTTAACTTTATATAATGCATAACGCAATTGATAGCTCACTCCTCTTTGAATGCTACAGCTGGTGTTTAGGTAGGTATCTACGTTAAAAATTCAGCCTTCAAACATCAGATACCACACGATAGAACAGATTCTCTAGCACAACATAGCATCGCAAGAGGAACGGTGCTTTGAATGAAATTTCTAAGAGATTTCATATTCTCTGACTTACATTGCCTATACTCTTTATAATTCGCTTCCCGATATGTACAAGGGAATCCAGCAACATAAAAAAATTCAGAGTAATGCTTTAAAAGAATATTTTTTAAATAGGTTTAAGGATGAAACTATGTAATTTTCTTGTCATGTTCAATTGTCTTGTTTCCCTTTCTCTTTTTTTCTTTTTTTAGTTGTAATCATCCATATTTGTATAAACTTGTTCCTTTTTTCTTTAATTGTTTTGTATTGTTTATTTGTTCTACTTAACCTGTCTTTTATTTTTCGTCTACATTGTATATAAAATTTATATTTTTTATTTGTAAAATTGTTATTTCTTCCCACCTATGAATTGTATGTTCCTCCTGTCCTAAAATGAGTTCTGTAACTCATCTGGATTGCCCTGGCAAGAAATAAAAACAATAAAAAAAAATAAAAAAATCATAAACTTCCACTTAATTACTTACGAATCAGGGAAAAATTGCCGAAATTGGTAGCAAAGCAATCCGAGGTATTTTAAATAGTGCCATATTGTGGCAAAAATCGTTCCAATGGTTAATATCGACCACTGTAAATAAATAATGGAAATGAGTCTAGCACGGTGGTCGAAAAATCCCCAAATTATGTAACCATTAAAGCAATGAATAAAGAAAAATTAAAAATTAAATTAAATTGGAGTAATAATAAAATAATAAAAAAATATTTTCGTAGATTCGGCCATTAAGATAACTCCATAAAAATCAGCTGCAGGAGTTAGATCCGGGCTATTGTTGTAACAAACGAACTGCTTCAACTATGGTTAAAAACTCTGATCCTGTATTTGTCACATCTTAAATATACTTTAAATTTTTATACAACCTGTCTTCCTATAAGTATAGAATGTTAAAATAAGAAATCTTGTGCTTGTAAATGGATGATATACCAGTCGTACAATGTGAAAAAAAAATCGTTTGTGCAGTTCACACGCGGTAGAAGTGAAACCTTTAGAAAACTAAACTTCGAGAAAATGGGACGAATGCAGAGTATCAGGAGTAGGATAATTGTAGGTTTATTTATTATTGTTACCAAGTTCAAAAGTTATTTTACATTTTATTCTACGCAACACTGCACGAAGAGTTATTAGTCTATCTCATTCTCTCGCAGGCTAAATCCTATAGATATATGTGCTTGTCCCTTTTTAGTGTCGCTTTCATCGAGTTTCAAATCACAAGGATGCTAAAGAAGTTTTCACTTCAAAATTGGCAATAAAAAAACAAATGACCGTAGGGTTGAAAAACCATTAAGTCGCAGTAATCCACGAAGCTCTAAAAATAGCTGTAAGTAAATGTTATTGTCCTACTTATTAATATGTAACAATAAGTATATAAGTGTTGCGTTAGACAGTAAATATTATCACCAACTCTTGTACAAAAGTGAAGTACCTACGTAGGTAAGTGTAACTTGCGGTTTAACCCATTTGCCACGCTTCTGAACCAGAAAAGGCCATTCTAGATAAGGGGTATTGCTATTGTATAACAATGGTAGGACTTACGGCTCTCTGAAAAATAACTGTAACAAACAAAAAATTGTTTGCAGTTCACACACGGTAGAAGTGAAATCTTCAGAAAACTGTAGTAGACAAGAGTGGGGAGACTACGATACACCACACAAAGAGGAGACAGATAGGCACTATCTTATTATCTTGCTAAAACCGATAGATGTATGTGTTTGTCTCTCTTTAATGTCGCTATTTTGCGTTTCATCGACTTTCAAATCACAATGGTGCTATGAAGTTTTCAATTCAAAAATTCCTTCAAAAAACATCATACCATGACCTGGCCTACTTGTATTTTCAGGCCCTAATTTAGGGGTGTAAAAAGCTTCATCGAGATGGGTGCCGCAAATTTTACTCCCTCCCATTAACGAAATGTACCTGTCACATAATTTAAAATATTAATTGAGGAATGAGATTTCTGTTAAATAAAGTTTGTGTATGCAAAAAGATAATTTAAAAAAACATATTCGCTGAAAGTAATTGTTTTATGGTACATACGGCAATATAAATAAATAAAATTAATAACCTTTGTTTTTCATAGTATAAAGTGAAAGGTTTCTGAGTATCAACCCCGATACAGGCGTACCCTAGTGGGGTTAATAATTACATGCTAAAATGAATAAACTTGTGAAGAAGCAATAAATAAATAAATAAATCAATAGTAGGAAAATTTATGAAAAAATTTTTTTTTAACTGATTTAACAATGTATTAATTGTTTTTCTGTTTAATTCGTACGAGCCTATTTATTTTTAAATTTAATGGAAATTAAATTCAATAATGTCATTATTAAGTTCTGCATCTTTTTTAGTTTTAAAACATTATTAAACAATTACACAAAGTACCCCACGTGATAGGGAATCTATTGTCATAATTATTTTCTCAGTAAATTGGTTTTGCCGGTAATAAATCATTTTAATTTAATCACCATAAAATTTGTTAATAAAATCCTATGCATAAGTCGTCCCAAAGTGGCCTAACCACGATTTGAAAATGACTTTGTAAGCCGAAACAGCTGTCACAATAATAAATAAACTTACTGAAGTTAAATGTTTTTATTGTTTGTTATTTCTTGTTAGACAATCCTGGTGAGTTACTCATTTTAGGACGGCAGGAACTTAAAATTCATAGGTGGAAGGTAACAGGTACAATTTTTCAAAGGTATTTTGATTTCAAAAATATAAATTCTACGTACAGTAAAGCATAGAAATAAAAGACAGGTTAAGTAGAACAAACAACAAGAGAAAACAAGTAAAGAAAAAAACATAAGGATATACAAATATGAATGATTACAAAGAAAGGGAAAGAAAAGGAGAGAAAAAGATACAAGACAGAATAAAATATGACAAGAAAATTGCATATTTTCATTTTTAAGTATACTTAAAACAATTCTTTTAGAGCATTATTTTATTTTGAAATTTTTCATTATGCTGGATGTTTTTATACATATCTGAAAGCAAATGATTCAGTATATAGGCAATATTTTTTTTTTTTTTTTTGGTTTTAGGCAATTCACCCTGGAGAGAGTGCTTTGTGCCGGTAATATTTAAAATGGATAAGAAATTTCGGTTAATCTAATGGGAAAATAATAAAACAAATTAAATATTGGACTCATTTAGATCACTAAAACAAATTAAATATTGAATTCATTCAGGTTAATAAACTTACATAAAGCTGTATGAACACGAGAATTGTTAAGAGATAAAAGGTATGAAATGTTAAGGGGGGACTGGTGTGTGATTTTAATAAGCCGGCGGTATATGTTCTTGAAAGATGAATGGTTTTTACAGTTAAAGAAAACGTGGTCGAGGGTTTCCTCTTCCACACCGCACTGGCAGAACGGATCATCTAAAACTCTAATTCTAGACAAGTGAGATGCAATTGAACAGTGGCCAATTCTCATTCTCGAGATACATGAAATGAATCGTTTTGAAAGTTTTTTACCGTGAAACCATGGCTTAGCAGGGATATGGTTTTGAATTCCCGCATAGAAAGATCCAGTTCTTATTTTGGAGACTGCCCAATTTTCTTCCCAGGCACGAGTCATATTAGATTTAAGAATCGGAAAGACATCGGATATAGGAATTCTAAAATTTAGTGGGATAGTTTCGGAATCTGAACCAGATTTGGCGAGAAAATCGGCCATCTCATTACCCTCGATACCCAAATGGGCAGGGACCCAGGCCAATATCGTCTCAAACCCAGATTCACTAAGAGAATTGAGAAGATTTTTTATTTTACATATAATATTGTCTTCCGGATAACGTAAAATATTTGACCTAATTTTAGTTAGAGCACTTAGCGAATCAGTACATAATAAGGCTCGATGAATGTTGAGAACCTGGATTTGATTTAGTGCTTGTTCAATTGCAAAGCATTCGGCTGTAAATATGGAAGCTTCTTTCGGTAATTTATAAGTGAGATTGATGTTGAATTCTGGACTATATATAGATGCTCCACATCTTTTATTTTCAAATTTGGAACCATCCGTGAAAAGGATGGAAAATCCAGGGAATTTCGAAGCCACTATGCTTTTAAAACAATCATCCACATTTTGAAATTTATTTGGGGAAGATAAAATATTCTTCCGAAAGACTGATGTTATTGTGTTCGGCATAAAAGTGATTGCCTTAAATGGAATATTGTATATAGGAAGATTGGGAACTTCTTGAAGATATTGGAGGGAAGATGATAGAGAATTATAGAGATGAAAACTTTTAATTAAGAGAGGAAAACATTGTTTTTCTCTCAATCTTTTGTTAGAATTCAAATTAACACTTAACCTATTAAGACTTTGTTTAATAGGATGATGTGATAACGATAAAGCCTTGAAAATATATTTATTGGCAAGGAATTGCCTTCTGAAATATAATGGAGGCTCCACACATTCCACCTGAAGAGCATTAATTGGAGAAGACTTCATAGCTCCAATAATCATTCTGAGGGCTTTTGATTGAATTCTTTCCATTTTCTTATCTAGATATTTAGGGAGTGGGTCAAAAAGGAATGAGCCATAATCCAAGTGGCTCCGAACTAGGGAATTATACATTAATTTAAGAGTGGTAGGGTGAGATCCCCACCATACTCTGGAAACTGCTCGCATCATATTAAGTCCCTTTTCACACTTTGTAGAAATTATCTGAATGTGTGGAAGCCAGGAAAGTTTATGGTTCAAAAGAAGACCAAGGAATTTGATTTGAGTAGCGGTTTGTAGAGGCACATTATCAAAAGAAATTGAGAATCGGGGAATTTTTCTTTTGCGCGTGAAAGCCACGACCCTTGTTTTAGATGCCGCCAGATTCATCCCATTTATTGACAACCAGCTTTTAATATATTGTAAAGCCAAATTCATTTCCTTAGCTGCAAGAATAATATTTTTATGTAACAAATATATAAGGATATCATCCGCAAAGTAAAGACGCTTGATAGAAAAAGGAATTACTGAGTCTAAGTCGCTTATATAAATATTAAACAACAGAGGACTAATAACAGAACCTTGGGGCAAACCTCTCCATAGTTTGCGCCTTAAGCATTTAGAGGAAGACTCAATAATAATGGACCTATCTGAGAGCAAATTAATAATAAATTGGACTAATTTCGGCGGGATTTGTTTTTTAATTAGCTTTTCTTTCAAAACATTCAGTAAAACATCATCGTAAGCTGATGAAAGGTCAAGGAATGTGGCCAATGTATAAGAATTTAGGGATTGGGAAACTCGGATATCAGTTGTGAACAAACTTAAATTATCCATTGTAGATTTCTTTTTCCGAAAACCATACTGATTTGGTGAGATAATATCTTGACTTTCAACAAACCACTCTAATCTGTTCTTCATCAAACGCTCCGCTACTTTCATCAAACATGATGAAAGAGCAATAGGCCGATAAGACGAAATTTCAGATGGATTTTTTCCAGGTTTTAAAATGGGAATGATTTTTTGAGTTTTCCAATCATCCGGAATTAGTCCTGTTTCAAACATATTATTAATAAGAGATAAGAAATATTCAACCGCCATATCAGAAAATGATTTAATGAAACTATTAAGTATTCCATCGGGACCCGGAGCAGAGTCAGAAAGGGTTCTTATTACTAGTTTCATCTCATCAATGGAGAAAGGAGCATCTAGCCAGTTAGAGTGAGATGGATATGGCTTAATAGAAGGCATTTCTTCACATCCGGCCACTGATGGGGGGGCTATTTTATCCGCAAATCCTATAAGAATTTCTTCTGATATATGCTTGGTACTCGGCGGAGAATACGATGATCCGAATTTTTTTAAGCTAGACCAAACTGAAGATTGGGGAGTTTCCGGAGACAGGTTCTCACAGAACTTCCGCCATCCAGCGCGTTTTTTATTTTTCAAAATTCGTTTGGTTTCTGCCTGGGCTTTTTTAACTGATAAAAAATTTTCTAGTGTCATACACTTACGAAAAGAGGAAATTGCTTTTTTACGAGAGTTGACGGAGCGAGTGCATTCCTCGTCCCACCACGGATTAGAGTGTTTTATTTTAATGTTCGCATTGCGTTTCGGGATGGATTTTTCTGCTGCATTTATAACCATAGAGGGAAACGTCTCACATTGCAATCTGATGTCTCCCGGGGACGATTTTTTTTTAAAATTAATAAGGTTATCTAGTTCAGAAGAGAAAGTGCTCCAATTCGCATCATTTATTCTAAATTTGAGATTATTTTTAACTGGTGGAGGATAAGTGTTAGATTGATGTTGGAATCGGATTATAATTGGAAAATGATCACTAGAGAGGGGATCGTTTAGGATGTCCCAAGAGCATTTAGATGCTAACGAATATGAACAAAGAGATAAATCAACAGCACTTTTCCGTTGATGAGGGGGGGTGAATCTGGTTGGAGATCCGTCATTTAAAAAACATAGGTTATGGGTATCAATAAAATCTAAAAGATTGCGGCCAGAACGATTTGTTATTTTGCTACCCCAAGAAGGGGAATGTGCATTAAAATCTCCAAGAATCATAAAAGGGGAACAAATCTGGGTTAAGATTGGTGCCCATTCATTTTCAATAAAAGTGGTAGAGGGAGGAATATATATTGATAATATTGTGATATCAGATAAGACAGCTGCTATTATCTGGATATCGTTGGAGGGAGTATGTATATTAATTTGTTTAAACGGGATAGAATTATGGATTATCAGAGCCGTGCCGCCTTTACCATCCGGTCTGTCGTGTCTGAGACAATAATAACCCGGAATTCTTAAGTGAAAGGAGGGTTTTAACCACGTTTCAGAAATGGCGGCCACTGAAACGTCGTGTTCGTCGAGTAATTGAATTAGGTCAGATTTGTTAGCGAAGAGGCTTCTACTGTTCCACTGAAGAATTTTGTTCAGTTTCGAAGTCATTGGGGAGGCAAGATAATAAAGATTTAATGTAATCGGCAGCGTTGGACGGTACAGTATTGTTGTTTGTAAGGATAGAAATTAAAAGGGTAATTAAAGTTTGTATAAAAGAATTATTATTCAATATTTCGGGGAGAGCAGGAGGGGATGTATTACTATTAATGGCACACCCATTGGGGGTCCGAGATTTGGCATTCCCATTCGGGCTGGTCAAAATATTATTCAATTGTTTTTTATCAAGGTAAGGAGTATATTTTGGGTTGGGTTTGACTGGCTTGAGAATGGTTTCTCTGTGAGAAGATGACGTTGAATTTAAAAAGGTGGTTGATTGGAAAGGAGCTGAGGATGATGTCATCTCTGCGAAAGATTTTTTCGCAGGAGAGAATAACTTTGAGGCCTGGAAGTACGAAATGTTGTCGGTAGCCATTTTATGTTTTATGTTCCTCTGTCTTGTCAATTCCGGACAGGCTAGACTGACCGCGGTATGTGCACCCGAACAGTTAATGCAAATGGGATTATTGGAAGATTTTGGACATTGATCAAATGGGTGACCTTCTCCGCAAAAGTAACAACGTGGAGGGGAGCGGCATACGGATTTTGTATGTCCAAACCGGCAGCAATTGAAGCATTGAACAGTTGGAAATTTATAAACTTCGACGGGAAGCGAGGTATAATAAATAAACACACGAGACGGAAGGGATTGTCCCTCAAATGTAACAACAACAGATTGGGAAGGTTTCCAGATCGTGTTTCCATCAGTAGAATCCTTGTAGTTCAGTCGACGTGCTTTTATTACTTTCGGGGTTCCTTGGGAATTATTCAAAGCATCAACAATTTCAGCCTCTGGGATATCCGTGGGAATTCCTCGAACAAGACCCATTCTCGTAAGGTTAAATGACGGGATGAACGATTTATATTTATGTTTTGAGAGCGAGTCAATTTTTTTTACAAATCCATTTGCGGAAGCGGCAGTATTAAACTCGATAGATAATTTATATCGCCCTTCCGGTTTAATTGAACCATTAACAATACCAAGGTTATTATTTTTTGAGTCAAATAAGAATTTTCCAAAATCTAAAGGATGAATAAGTTTTCCTTGTTCAGTTCTCTGAACAATTACGATAAAAGGACCGGAAGCGGAAGCAGGATAAAGTAAGTCAGTACTTTTTGTATTATCGCTAGCTAAAGTACTTGTCTGGGTGTTACTATTGGGGTTAAGGTCGTTAGAGGTCGAGGTTTGTTGAATCGGCGGTATAGATTTAACTTTCGATGGGATGTAAAGGCTATGCGATGGTCGTCGTTTACGAGATGGAAGCGTAATAGAAGCCTGGCTAGTGTTAGATTCCGAATCAGATAAATCTAATATCGATCCTGGGTCGGGAGGTCTATCTTCGTCTTCCTCCATTATATAAAAAAAAAAACTTAACTTTTAAAAATTAAACTGAAAAAATAATACGCAGTCTATTTCATTGACTGTACAAACAAAAACGGATTAGCCGTAAGTAGGAATGCAAACAAATAAGTATACGATAAACAGAATTAAATAAAATGTAACAATAATCTCTTATCTGTATGAGGCACGGGAACGGGCGAACGGCACTAAGCAATAGGTAAGGTACACACAACCACTGTTGACCGCGGCTCGAATCGGACTCATATAGGCAATATAGTTCAGAGATTTTATCCCATATTTTGTAATGGTTGTTTGAGGAAAGCGGATTTTATTGCCATTTCGAGTATTGTAGTTGTAGACGTCTCGATTGTAAAGGGGCTTGAATGGCATGGAAGGATTGTGATTGGAAGTATACCGGAAACTGAATAGATTTCCTTGACATAAGTGTCCCATGGATGTCCAAAAACATTTCTGAAAGCTCGGATTTGAACCACCTGTAGGCCAGCTATCAATTTGTTTGAGGCAAAGCCCCAGACACAGCAGAGAGAGAAAAGATGTGTATGTAGCACGACAAAGTACACTGAAATTAGCAAAGGGATGGGTAGTAATCCTTGAAGCCTGTGTAGGTTACTAGTTATAGGGGCAATTTTCTCCTTAACATGATTTATATATAGATCCTATGACAGTTGGGAATCTACGATCAGGCTCATTTTCTTATCGAGGTAGTTGTCACCAATTTGCGGCTAAAATTTGTCTTGTCATTGAAAAGTATATGTTGTTTTTTTTTACGATAGGGGTTAGTTTATTTATTCTCAACCAGCTTGTGAGATGGGAAACGTCACTATTAATTTGCATTTCAAGCTCCTCTAGGTTCAGTTTATTATAAAAAAATGATTGTATCATCAGCATAAAGTTATGGAATTCCTTTAATATACCTTTTTGTTAGTCATTTACGTAGATTAGAAATAGCAACGGTCCAAGAATTTATTCCTGTGGCACTTCGCTGTTATTTTACCTAATTCACTCGTTTCTTCTCCCAGTTCTGCTGCCGGAAAGCAATTTGGTAGGTATGATCGGAAAAGTTCCAGAGGAGTAACAACAATAATGAAATATTTCAAATTTTACATCGATACGTAATAACATTATTAAATTTGATTTACAAAAATTTTTTTAAAAAATTAACCATGTATCCATGGAAACATTAATTTTTACACTTTTATGAAAAGATGAGAATCAATTTATATGTACCACAAAACATAAAGTTTTAAAACATCTTTAATAATTTATAGATCAACAACTGAGACGCAACACTGATGATATTATATTGAATCTTTGGTCGATATAATATGTATTATTTATCTGTGTGAAGATTTAAATAGAAAACACAGTAGTAAACAAAACTTTCGCCAAATGCCTAGGTATTTTTTCTGTTTCTAAAATGCGAATATTCTACGTGGCATGTACGTCTCCACTTAGGGACAAAATAAAAATAAAACATCATGTGTGCAGTTCACACGCGGTAAAAGTGAAACCTTCAGAAAAGTTAACTCCGAGAGAATGAGAGTATAAGTTGTAGGATTTTTTATTATAATATTGTTACCAAGTTTAAACATTATGTTACATTTTATTCCACGAAGGAGGCCGATAGGCTACGAAGAACTGCACGAAGAGGACACCGATTAGTTTATCTCATTCTCTCGCAGGCTGAATCCTATAGATGTGTGTGTTTGTTTCTTTTTAGTGTCGCTCGTTTCAGTTTCAAATCACAACGATGCTAAAGAAGTTTTCACTTCAAAAAACACTTTCTCCTCCAGATTTCATCAACACAAATAAACACACTCAAAGACTAACGAAAGAAAGCTAATATACCTCTTCATATACCCAAGATGTATTCTAAATAAAGAATTACTCAGAATGATGTACTTTGCTTCTGCCAATCAATAACACAATACGGCATCATATGATGGGGTGGAATTTATAAAAATCACACAACGCCTTTTATATAGTGCAAAAATTAATATTAAAAATAATTTTCCGTACATGTTCCTCAGAACTTTAGAAAACTAGATACTTATTACAAATTTAAAAAAGATTATATTCCAAATAAAACTGCACCATTTAAAAATAATTGAAAACTCATGACAAAAAAAAATTTAAAAAAATAGTAAGGCAATTTAATTATTATAAACATCTTGGAGTAAAGCTATTTAATTCATTAGATACATTAAAAACACCCTGAAAACATAAACTGAATACTTCATAAATAAAGAAATAACAAACATAATAACACGTCCCCCATACACACAAGGCTAGCTTCATTATGAAGGTACATCTCATATAATAAAACAACATGTGAAATTATAACTATCTAGATTTTAAAATATTTCGATAAATAATCGAACATATTTTTTTTTATAAACATATTAATTTATTTATTCGTAATACCGACATTTGGTTTTTGATATCTTATAATCTAACTAGTCAACGAGGTAAGTGTTTTTTTTTTTAAGTAGCGCAATAATAATATTAGAATAATATGAAAACAAACGTCACAAATTTAGTAAAAATCTGAAAATGGAGCAACTTGTAGGTACCTAATTTTTAAAATAAATAAATATTTAGAAAAAAAATATCACTCACCGTAGTGGCAGTCATGTTTTACGGTGGCCATTCTGGTGATTTCGGCGCTTTTCTTAAGGATTTTCACCTTAAAGAATTTCAGTCAACTTTCCTCAGAGGGGTGAAGAAAACAGTTTTTTTACGCGTTGCAATCTGATGTTATTAGTTTAAAAATCTATGATTTCAGATAGAGCAGTTAATTATGATAAAAACTGATTTAATCTGTAAACCATAGATATCAATGGATTAAAAGATAAACTGTATCAGTTCGGAAAATCATTCAACGTAAATCATGGTGTGATTGAAGCATTTATTACATTTGCGCCATGTGGTTTTGTGGATAAAGTACCGACGCGATAAATCCGATAGTTATTTACAAAATTGTCCTTATCAAGCGGCCATCTTAGCCCGGCGTTACGAGTATGTCGACGTTATTTTAGAAACACAATGAACCTTTATGATAATGTCTCTTATCAACGCTATCTGCTTCTGGTGCACTCCGTCGATGGGAAATATCGCGTATCGCGTACACGACAATTGGCGTTCAAAGAGAACACTCGTCCTAATGAACTTCATTCAAAATGGCGACGGACTTTTAAGCGGGAAACTCGTGAAAATTCAAATTTAATATTTTAAATTGTGATGAATGTCGAATTTATTTGTTTTTCATCGGAGGTCCTGTGCGGGTGCGCGCGGCGGAGGGGTTTGCGGATGTCTGCCGGAATTTTGGATTTTGAATGGAGCGGCCAAATGTCAAAACGGAAAAAGAAGATGGCGGACGCTGCTTTCCTAGTCTATGGTTCGTGTGTACGAAACAACGGTCTTATCAGCACTGGAAACAACCCGGCCACACGCTCTTATCGCTGCCGCGCAGTGCGGGCTCGTCTTCACTACACGAGGAGCTGATCAAATAATTACCATTAGTTACTGCCGATGTAAGTACATCGTAGCAGACCGAAAAACTCTTTGACTCTGGTCACAGAGATCACGGGTTCGAACTTAAACCCCTCAAGCAAATTTGTTCGCTTTCCGGATCAACTCATATAGATGTGACAGAAATCGACGTGTCTCCCTAACCATAATGGTTAGAAACCGAGGCCTAGGGGTTAAGATATAAGCTTTCTATGCGCTTTACAACTTTTATTATTTTTATCAATAATCTTTGCTCCTATTGATGATGTGTGTAATAATTATGGAGGGTTGTCTCAGATTTTTCCATTTTTCCCATCGTTCGTTAAAAATGTGCGCCCGACTGATATGCGTTCGGTTCGGTAAGGTTTTCTATTTTCTCCATCTCTATTGGTTGGAATCCGATGACATATTTGGCATGGTCTTAGAATTATGGTCCAAATCTACAGACAATACAAAAACAAATCATCAGCAATTTGCAATCGCAGACAGATTTGAATAAAATTCTAATTTGGGTTCGGTTAGGTTAGATTTTATATGTTTTCTCCGGCTCTATCGATCTGAATTGGATGAAAATATTAACATTTTCTTAAATTGTTGATCTGAAATCTGATATATTTATGACTAAAGACCTCATTAACTAATTAACTCCCGTTTGGTCTCAAAAAGTACATGTGAAGCGCCATGTATAATTGACAATTTCAATTCAAAATTGTCAATTATACATTGTCGAATAACGAAGTCTTTTTTTTACGAATGTAATCCATAGGCAAATCCGCCAGTGTTGTCATCGTATATCGATTTCTTATTTATTCCCTGTCAATATCGGTCTGGCTATCAACAGTGCAACCGTGCTCGGAAAAACGGTATAAAATCATCAGTGTAGTTACGCTTGTTATAAAGTTATCGATTTCACTGTAGTAAGTACCCTAGGATAGGTTACGCCAGACAGCTATCATCAAAAGGCGCCAATATTCCAGAAGTTCCAGACGATATTTGACTCGGAACCAGAGTTGTTAATTTTCATGGGAAGTTATACACTCCTCGTTTACTACATTAGGTATTTCATCTTCGCATCCATTTCATAAATTCGTCATTTAATGAATGAATGAATTTCCATAATGACGAGCCTCCACTCGGCGCCCGCCACTCACCGAAACGCTGCTCTCCGACAACAACTGTAAAACAGCCGTATATAGGTACTATACGACACTACCTACTTCACCAACAACTATAACATGGTACTCGTGCACAGAGGCCAGTACTTCAGCCTTCAACCACCAGCCTTTGGTTTCTAATAAAAAGCAGGGATGGGAAAAAGTTTAAAAAGTTGCAAAATTTCCTCGTTTATTCCTCAGATTCAGAGTTGACATATTTGTTGTACATTAAATGATTTCAACGATTCCATTGATATACAGTTGATCCCCCGACATTTGTCCCCCTGCATACTTATTTTATATATTTAAACGCCCATAGGGCTTTTACATAGAATGCAGTACTTTTTTTTTAATTACAGTGAAAATAATGTTGACAAAATACAGGTAACATAACATATGTTGAAAACCTTTTCTTTCCTGCCGACAGGTTCGCAAGTTAAAAATTGTCATTCTTTTTGGAAATCTCGGGGGGTCAATTTCCCATACATAATGAAAATGCTAGGGATTTATTCTTATTAATATTATATAGGTAACATAAAATACAATATAGGTTGCACAAAATATATGAGTTGACACAAAGTAAGTTATGTTTAAAATTGTTGTTCACATTAGTTTATGAGATAGGTAAAAATACAAAGTTGGCACATACCTACATGGTGTTTGAAGTTTGCTAAGTTTATATTATTGTCAAATATATCCATATTGTTTAAGTATTTGTTCCCAAGACTATGTAAACGTTGTATTGGAGAACGCATATTATAGTTTTTTTTTTTTTTTTTTGGTTTAAGGCAATTCACCCTGGAGAGAGTGCTTTGTGCCGGTAATATTTAAAATGGATAAGAAATTTCGGTTAATCTAATGGGAAAATAATAAAACAAATTAAATATTGGACTCATTTAGATCACTAAAACAAATTAAATATTGAATTCATTCAGGTTAATAAACTTACATAAAGCTGTATGAACACGAGAATTGTTAAGAGATAAAAGGTATGAAATGTTAAGGGGGGACTGGTGTGTGATTTTAATAAGCCGGCGGTATATGTTCTTGAAAGATGAATGGTTTTTACAGTTAAAGAAAACGTGGTCGAGGGTTTCCTCTTCCACACCGCACTGGCAGAACGGATCATCTAAAACTCTAATTCTAGACAAGTGAGATGCAATTGAACAGTGGCCAATTCTCATTCTCGAGATACATGAAATGAATCGTTTTGAAAGTTTTTTACCGTGAAACCATGGCTTAGCAGGGATATGGTTTTGAATTCCCGCATAGAAAGATCCAGTTCTTATTTTGGAGACTGCCCAATTTTCTTCCCAGGCACGAGTCATATTAGATTTAAGAATCGGAAAGACATCGGATATAGGAATTCTAAAATTTAGTGGGATAGTTTCGGAATCTGAACCAGATTTGGCGAGAAAATCGGCCATCTCATTACCCTCGATACCCAAATGGGCAGGGACCCAGGCCAATATCGTCTCAAACCCAGATTCACTAAGAGAATTGAGAAGATTTTTTATTTTACATATAATATTGTCTTCCGGATAACGTAAAATATTTGACCTAATTTTAGTTAGAGCACTTAGCGAATCAGTACATAATAAGGCTCGATGAATGTTGAGAACCTGGATTTGATTTAGTGCTTGTTCAATTGCAAAGCATTCGGCTGTAAATATGGAAGCTTCTTTCGGTAATTTATAAGTGAGATTGATGTTGAATTCTGGACTATATATAGATGCTCCACATCTTTTATTTTCAAATTTGGAACCATCCGTGAAAAGGATGGAAAATCCAGGGAATTTCGAAGCCACTATGCTTTTAAAACAATCATCCACATTTTGAAATTTATTTGGGGAAGATAAAATATTCTTCCGAAAGACTGATGTTATTGTGTTCGGCATAAAAGTGATTGCCTTAAATGGAATATTGTATATAGGAAGATTGGGAACTTCTTGAAGATATTGGAGGGAAGATGATAGAGAATTATAGAGATGAAAACTTTTAATTAAGAGAGGAAAACATTGTTTTTCTCTCAATCTTTTGTTAGAATTCAAATTAACACTTAACCTATTAAGACTTTGTTTAATAGGATGATGTGATAACGATAAAGCCTTGAAAATATATTTATTGGCAAGGAATTGCCTTCTGAAATATAATGGAGGCTCCACACATTCCACCTGAAGAGCATTAATTGGAGAAGACTTCATAGCTCCAATAATCATTCTGAGGGCTTTTGATTGAATTCTTTCCATTTTCTTATCTAGATATTTAGGGAGTGGGTCAAAAAGGAATGAGCCATAATCCAAGTGGCTCCGAACTAGGGAATTATACATTAATTTAAGAGTGGTAGGGTGAGATCCCCACCATACTCTGGAAACTGCTCGCATCATATTAAGTCCCTTTTCACACTTTGTAGAAATTATCTGAATGTGTGGAAGCCAGGAAAGTTTATGGTTCAAAAGAAGACCAAGGAATTTGATTTGAGTAGCGGTTTGTAGAGGCACATTATCAAAAGAAATTGAGAATTGGGGAATTTTTCTTTTGCGCGTGAAAGCCACGACCCTTGTTTTAGATGCCGCCAGATTCATCCCATTTATTGACAACCAGCTTTTAATATATTGTAAAGCCAAATTCATTTCCTTAGCTGCAAGAATAATATTTTTATGTAACAAATATATAAGGATATCATCCGCAAAGTAAAGACGCTTGATAGAAAAAGGAATTGCTGAGTCTAGGTCGCTTATATAAATATTAAACAACAGAGGACTAATAACAGAACCCTGGGGCAAACCTCTCCATAGTTTGCGCCTTAAGCATTTAGAGGAAGACTCAATAATAATGGACCTATCTGAGAGCAAATTAAAAATAAATTGGACTAATTTCGGGGGGATTTGTTTTTTAATTAGCTTTTCTTTCAAAACATTCAGTAAAACATCATCGTAAGCTGATGAAAGGTCAAGGAATGTGGCCAATGTATAAGAATTTAGGGATTGGGAAACTCGGATATCAGTTGTGAACAAACTTAAATTATCCATTGTAGATTTCTTTTTCCGAAAACCATACTGATTTGGTGAGATAATATCTTGACTTTCAACAAACCACTCTAATCTGTTCTTCATCAAACGCTCCGCTACTTTCATCAAACATGATGAAAGAGCAATAGGCCGATAAGACGAAATTTCAGATGGATTTTTTCCAGGTTTTAAAATGGGAATGATTTTTTGAGTTTTCCAATCATCCGGAATTAGTCCTGTTTCAAACATATTATTAATAAGAGATAAGAAATATTCAACCGCCATATCAGAAAATGATTTAATGAAACTATTAAGTATTCCATCGGGACCCGGAGCAGAGTCAGAAAGGGTTCTTATTACTAGTTTCATCTCATCAATGGAGAAAGGAGCATCTAGCCAGTTAGAGTGAGATGGATATGGCTTAATAGAAGGCATTTCTTCACATCCGGCCACTGATGGGGGGGCTATTTTATCCGCAAATCCTATAAGAATTTCTTCTGATATATGCTTGGTACTCGGCGGAGAATACGATGATCCGAATTTTTTTAAGCTAGACCAAACTGAAGATTGGGGAGTTTCCGGAGACAGGTTCTCACAGAACTTCCGCCATCCAGCGCGTTTTTTATTTTTCAAAATTCGTTTGGTTTCTGCCTGGGCTTTTTTAACTGATAAAAAATTTTCTAGTGTCATACACTTACGAAAAGAGGAAATTGCTTTTTTACGAGAGTTGACGGAGCGAGTGCATTCCTCGTCCCACCACGGATTAGAGTGTTTTATTTTAATGTTCGCATTGCGTTTCGGGATGGATTTTTCTGCTGCATTTATAACCATAGAGGGAAACGTCTCACATTGCAATCTGATGTCTCCCGGGGACGATTTTTTTTTAAAATTAATAAGGTTATCTAGTTCAGAAGAGAAAGTGCTCCAATTCGCATCATTTATTCTAAATTTGAGATTATTTTTAACTGGTGGAGGATAAGTGTTAGATTGATGTTGGAATCGGATTATAATTGGAAAATGATCACTAGAGAGGGGATCGTTTAGGATGTCCCAAGAGCATTTAGATGCTAACGAATATGAACAAAGAGATAAATCAACAGCACTTTTCCGTTGATGAGGGGGGGTGAATCTGGTTGGAGATCCGTCATTTAAAAAACATAGGTTATGGGTATCAATAAAATCTAAAAGATTGCGGCCAGAACGATTTGTTATTTTGCTACCCCAAGAAGGGGAATGTGCATTAAAATCTCCTAGGATCATAAAAGGGGAACAAATCTGGGTTAAGATTGGTGCCCATTCATTTTCAATAAAAGTGGTAGAGGGAGGAATATATATTGATAATATTGTGATATCAGATAAGACAGCTGCTATTATCTGGATATCGTCGGAGGGAGTATGTATATTAATTTGTTTAAACGGGATAGAATTATGGATTATCAGAGCCGTGCCGCCTTTACCATCCGGTCTGTCGTGTCTGAGACAATAATAACCCGGAATTCTTAAGTGAAAGGAGGGTTTTAACCACGTTTCAGAAATGGCGGCCACTGAAACGTCGTGTTCGTCGAGTAATTGAATTAGGTCAGATTTGTTAGCGAAGAGGCTTCTACTGTTCCACTGAAGAATTTTGTTCAGTTTCGAAGTCATTGGGGAGGCAAGATAATAAAGATTTAATGTAATCGGCAGCGTTGGACGGTACAGTATTGTTGTTTGTAAGGATAGAAATTAAAAGGGTAATTAAAGTTTGTATAAAAGAATTATTATTCAATATTTCGGGGAGAGCAGGAGGGGATGTATTACTATTAATGGCACACCCATTGGGGGTCCGAGATTTGGCATTCCCATTCGGGCTGGTCAAAATATTATTCAATTGTTTTTTATCAAGGTAAGGAGTATATTTTGGGTTGGGTTTGACTGGCTTGAGAATGGTTTCTCTGTGAGAAGATGACGTTGAATTTAAAAAGGTGGTTGATTGGAAAGGAGCTGAGGACGATGTCATCTCTGCGAAAGATTTTTTCGCAGGAGAGAATAACTTTGAGGCCTGGAAGTACGAAATGTTGTCGGTAGCCATTTTATGTTTTATGTTCCTCTGTCTTGTCAATTCCGGACAGGCTAGACTGACCGAGGTATGTGCACCCGAACAGTTAATGCAAATGGGATTATTGGAAGATTTTGGACATTGATCAAATGGGTGACCTTCTCCGCAAAAGTAACAACGTGGAGGGGAGCGGCATACGGATTTTGTATGTCCAAACCGGCAGCAATTGAAGCATTGAACAGTTGGAAATTTATAAACTTCGACGGGAAGCGAGGTATAATAAATAAACACACGAGACGGAAGGGATTGTCCCTCAAATGTAACAACAACAGATTGGGAAGGTTTCCAGATCGTGTTTCCATCAGTAGAATCCTTGTAGTTCAGTCGACGTGCTTTTATTACTTTCGGGGTTCCTTGGGAATTATTCAAAGCATCAACAATTTCAGCCTCTGGGATATCCGTGGGAATTCCTCGAACAAGACCCATTCTCGTAAGGTTAAATGACGGGATGAACGATTTATATTTATGTTTTGAGAGCGAGTCAATTTTTTTTACAAATCCATTTGCGGAAGCGGCAGTATTAAACTCGATAGATAATTTATATCGCCCTTCCGGTTTAATTGAACCATTAACAATACCAAGGTTATTATTTTTTGAGTCAAATAAGAATTTTCCAAAATCTAAAGGATGAATAAGTTTTCCTTGTTCAGTTCTCTGAACAATTACGATAAAAGGACCGGAAGCGGAAGCAGGATAAAGTAAGTCAGTACTTTTTGTATTATCGCTAGCTAAAGTACTTGTCTGGGTGTTACTATTGGGGTTAAGGTCGTTAGAGGTCGAGGTTTGTTGAATCGGCGGTATAGATTTAACTTTCGATGGGATGTGAAGGCTTTGCGATGGTCGTCGTTTACGAGATGGAAGCGTAATAGAAGCCTGGCTAGTGTTAGATTCCGAATCAGAAAAATCTAATATCGATCCTGGGTCGGGAGGTCTATCTTCGTCTTCCTCCATTATATAAAAAAAAAACTTAACTTTTAAAAATTAAACTGAAAAAATAATACGCAGTCTATTTCATTGACTGTACAAACAAAAACGGATTAGCCGTAAGTAGGAATGCAAACAAACAAGTATACGATAAACAGAATTAAATAAAATGTAACAATAATCTCTTATCTGTATGAGGCACGGGAACGGGCGAACGGCACTAAGCAATAGGTAAGGTACACACAACCACTGTTGACCGCGGCTCGAATCGGACTCCATATTATAGTTAGAATGAGATTTACGTAAGTATATAAAATGTTAATGTTTGTCTAGTTGTTCGTGTACACAAGAGTACCGCACAAGAGTCCCAACTGCTCCCGTCTTGAACCAGTGAGACTATGGCATCCCCAATTGGGGTATGTTGTGAGTCTGAAGATAGTGGGGAGGGGAAGGAGATGGGGAAGAGGAAGGTGGGAAGTACCTGGCTATTCAGATCTGGTCACCAAACACGGCTAAAGCCATTTAAGGCTGAGAGTATCTTCCACTCTGGAACATACCGCAAATATACAATATATTATTTTAAATGAATAAATTGTGAAATATCGCAAATTAATCAAATAAAATTTGCCACGCCGGGATTCGAACCCGCGAGCTTCGGAATGCGAGTCAAGAGCCTTGCGGCTGGACTACGCCGGCCGTCAACAATTATTTTGTTTAATTAAATGAAGACATTATGAGCGAAACTCAATCGAAAATCTGGAAACAGAAAAATCAGAAAAAGATATTGGCACCTCTGGGACTCGAACCCAGGACCTGCCTACTTTCCGGGTTGGGCGCTCTTATCCACTGAGCTAAGGTGTCGATATCCAATTCGGTCACTTTTAACTGTACCATACTTCGACTAAGAACCACCCATATTATCTTCATTTTTCTTAACGCATATTTTTATTGGCTGCCATCTTTATGAATGATTGCAAGATTCAACTCGAACTAAATGCAATCTAGATGGTGTCTGGATAAATTATTATCCATTTTATTTAATGTGCGACATCTATTTTGATTGAGTTTCGCTCATAATGTCTTCATACTGGGCAGTTAAGGGCAGAATCCCGGGCGAATTTTAAATGTGAGTAACTTTCATTTCTTTCTTTTATCCTTGTTATTTATTGAATTATTCAAATTATTATTGACTCTTCTGCAAGTCTGGGATGAATATTATTATTTTAACTTTATGAGTAAAACCTCAAACTGTAATATTTAATTAAATGAAGACATTATGAGCGAAACTCAATCAAAATAGATGTCGCACATTAAATAAAATGGATAATAATTTATCCAGACACCATCTAGATTGCATTTAGTTCGAGTTGAATCTTGCAATCATTCATAAAGATGGCAGCCAATAAAAATATGCGTTAAGAAAAATGAAGATAATATGGGTGGTTCTTAGTCGAAGTATGGTACAGTTAAAAGTGACCGAATTGGATATCGACACCTTAGCTCAGTGGATAAGAGCGCCCAACCCGGAAAGTAGGCAGGTCCTGGGTTCGAGTCCCAGAGGTGCCAATATCTTTTTCTGATTTTTCTGTTTCCAGATTTTCGATTGAGTTTCGCTCATAATGTCTTCATTTAATTAAATATTACAGTTTGAGGTTTTACTCATACAGTAAAAATAATAAATAATAATAATTATTTTGTTTGTAACCACGATTTTTTTAAATACAGACCGGTTTCGCTTAACACAAACATCTTCAGGGTATAAAATTAAACTGATAAAAAAATACATTTTGTGAACTTATATATATACATCTAGAAAGAGACAAAACAAAAAATAAATTATTATTACGAAGGTTATTATGTACCTTATGGATTAACCCATTATGCACACATCTGTATCTTTCTCTCTATTACTATATAAGATTTTAATTTCATACTTTCTCACTGTTACTTCGTGGGTATCGTCGCCCCGGGAACCATTTATTGGATAACCAACACCTCTGCCATAGGTCACCCCAAGTGGTTCGATACATTTGGTGACTTAGCAGGGGTGCCCGGGTTCATGCGGTGAGGTTTGTCCGGATCTTGGCGGCGGATGCGTCTACCCACCAACTGCGTGGCAAGCCGGATCAGCAGAGACTGGATGAGGGAGGTCTTTTGACCTCTCCAGCAGGACGCTCTCGGAACATTGCCTTGCACCGAGACCCTCCACACAGCATCCTCAAAGATGACATAGACCCTGAGGGGAATTATTTTCCTCAGGATATCGTAAAAAAAGGAACATTTTCCGCTTAATGTGGTGGTAGTAAGAGATTTTCAAATATTGTCAGATTATTCGTAACCCGGGAAAGTTTGTATTGAAAAAAAAATTTTTTTTCTACATTTTGCAGTAGTGAGTATAGGTACATGGGGGGTAAGGTTTTTTTTATTTTTTATTTTGGTTTATTTATTTTATATACGCGTTATAGCATCTGAAATATCGTTATAGCATCAGCGACATCTGAAATATATTTGAATAATTTTTTAATTAAAAATATCAATAAATAAGTCCGTGAGAGCGAATCTCCGGAGGCGCCTCGAAAATGCGGTGAACATTATAACTCGTTAACAAATCATTTTAAACAAAAAAATCGAAATGTGTTTAAAAGGTGATATGTTTTCCTAGGTAGTGAAGAAGCGTTTTTTTATATTTTTTTTGCAGCATGTTGAAGTAAAAAATGCGATTTTTGCTAAAATTTTGGGTGAATTTGTTATTATAAAATGTAAAAATAAAATCTTCGTCACTACCTGTTGATTTGTGTGTAAAAAGAGTGTACAAAATTTCAAAAGGATCGGTTCAGTAGATTTTGAGTTATAATGTTCACGAACTTCAAAAATATTTTTGCGAGAAAATCGATTTAAAGTTTTTTTTATACTCGAAATATACTTGAATCGAGCAAGAGGGCGGGTCGCTTGAAACGCTGCATTTTCGTTAGTTTTGCTCCGATTTACTTAAAATTTTGACACAATACTCTCGAGTACATTTAGATAAAAAATAATTTATAAAATGAGTTTTAAAACCTTACCCCCCCCCCTTAACATATTCGTATTATTAGATGATAAAGTTGATAATTAGACATTGTGAACGCATGCTGATGTTCAAAAATACAAGATTTCCCCGCGCTAAAAATTCCTATCTCACTCAAAAGTACATATTATTGGTGACCGATAAAATTCCATGTCTTTTTTCAAAAAACCATGGAGGTTTAAATGGAACCATAAAACCATGAAAACTTGGTAAAAACCATGCAACTGACTGGTACCACGGAATACCGATACAAGTTGTTGCTTTTGGTTTATTCTGGAGGTCTACCATGAACGATCGATAAAACCCTATATCAATACGATAATATTTGCGAGCACGGTCTACGATTGTCAACAGATTAATTGATAAATTTTAGCGCAGCTTCCATAGTATCAGATATGTTTCGGTTAACTATCAATATACACATATTTTTGAATAATGTCGTTCGTTATGTAATGAACTAACGAAGCTCTTAGAAACGAAATAAGTCATATACGCGATCCACAGACTAAATAGTGCTTCTACTCAATCAATTTATTCCGTTCGATCTTTGAGAAACGAAAATGGTTGAAATATGACTAAAGACCTTATTAACCCATTAACGCCCGTTTATTGTGAAAAAGCAAATGCGAACTGCCAAATGCATATTTAGGTTAGTATTTCAATTCAACATTGACAATTTTTTAAATACTTTTACGTAATTGCTTGGCGTTTGACATTTCGTAGTGTCAATTCATAGAAAATACCTTGAGTGTTGCCAGCATATATCTTCTTTTTTTATTTTTTTATTTATTCACTGTCAATATCGGTTCGGATTTCATTGATGAAACCGTGCTCATCGGTTAAAATCATCGGAAGCTACACCTATCGATCCGATACTGTAAAGTTATCGATTTCACCATGCTAGAGTTACTAAGATCCATTATCATAAGAGTATATAGATACCTATTCTTGGTCACATAATTACTGTAGGCACTTGGAGGTAATCACCGGACTAAAATAATCATTTCATTATTGTGTACAGATACTCTCTTTACCAACTCTATTAATTTTTGGTCTGTAGGTTCCTTACGTGGTCTGTAGGTTTCTTATGTGGTCTGTAGGTTCCTTATGTGGTTTGTACGTTCCTTATGTGGTCTGTAGGTTTCTTATGTGGTCTGTAGGTTCCTTATGTGGTCTGTAGGTTCCTTATGTGGTTTGTACGTTCCTTATGTGGTCTGTAGGTTTCTTATGTGGTCTGTAGGTTCCTTATGTGGTTTGTACGTTCCTTATGTGGTCTGTAGGTTCCTTATGTGGTTTGTACGTTCCTTATGTGGTCTGTAGGTTTCTTATGTGGTCTGTAGGTTCCTTATGTGGTCTGTAGGTTTCTTATTATGTAGTCTGTATGTACTGTATTTTTTCTGCATTGCGTGTATTTGTGTATGGTTGTTTGTCAGTAAGTTGGTTGAACATGAACACTGACGAGATGGACGCACTTTGATCGGCGAGGGCAGTCGAGCGGAAGGCAGAAGCTAATGTACGATGCATCGGTGAAGAAAATACTAGATGAGACTCACTCCTGGTTCTGAGTAGCGCAAGCTATCTCCCGGATAATTGAGGTTATCCGGTAGATAGCTCAGAAGAAGGTTTTAAAGATTACACAAGCCAACAAAAAAAATGTTTGTGAAAACTTTTTAAACAAATTTACCAAAATTTTATGTAATTTTGGATGCTGAACCCGTATTTCATAGCAGTTTTTTTTATCACCCACCATTCTTTCACAATATGATATCATCACTCACCATTCTTTCACAATATGATATCAATTAAATATTAGAAAAAATAGGAAAATTTTGACCCATAAAAATTAAAAAATTGATAGTTTTTAAAATTGGTTTTATTTTCCTTACAATCATGTTTAATTACTTAAATTTTAATATTAGATGCTTATTTTTTTCTCTGCAAAGTTTCTTGCGTAGCTTTTTCGGCGATGTGTTACGTTTTGTTGTTCTCTGTGAAGTGACCAATAGTAATCACCCATTATTTTGATATTCCACCGTCCCTGGTATCGTTTCTCCATCTCTTTTAGGTCCTGATGAAACCGTCCCCCTTGCTCTTCACTCACATCACCTAAATTTTCAGGAAAAAAAGTCAAGATGGCTGTGCAAGAAGTGGACTTTAAGGCTCAACAAGCATATTTAATAGTGAAATGTGAAAAATTGGTGGGTGATACGACTTTTTTATAATTTTTTTCGTAATCAGGACACCAACTTACGCAGGAATTAGTAAAAATTATCAAAAAAAAATTCACTGTTGGCCTGTGTTATTAGATCGAAAATTATATATAAGTGGAACGTTTGCGCGGCCTTTTTCGGCCCGTTTCATACAAATCTTAAATTTGGATTTGAGATCAAAATACACAACCAAACTGAAAAATTATTTTTGTAATCAAAAGGTATATCAAATATCTAGTACGGATGAGAGCTACTTTATTTATTTTTGCTTTAAATTATAAGATATAGGCCATTAAAGATTTTAGTGTTTCATGATTTTAGAGGCAACTTGGGCAATTATTTGTGAGTAAATGAAAAATATAAAAAAAATCCGTACAAGATAATATTTGATATACTTTTTTATTACAAAAATAATTTTTCAGTTTGGTTGGGTATTTTGATCTCAAATCCGTATATAAGATTTGTATGAAACTGGCCGAAATGGGCTGCGCATACGTTCCTCTTAAGATGAAGCCATACGAAATAGTCCAAAATCATGAGTTTTTGTTTTGAAAATTTGATCGCTTACAAGTATTATAGATGTTTCAATTAAATACTGCGTGTAGAACATATCATGGCCCTTAAAAATATCGGTCATTTTTTTAAAAAGTCTTTTAATAAACCTAGAGGAAAATAAAGTATTAGGTCTATAAAAATCACTTTCAAGTGCAAACTCTCCTACTTATAAACTCCTTTTCGGATATGGTTTTATTGTTTAATGTAGCAAATTCTGTTTATTTTATGATAATTAAAAGAAAATGATATTTACGCCCGATATTCACAAAAAAAAATAAAGTATGCATTTTCGAGTCGTTATTTCACAATACGGCCGACGTTTGTCGTATTTGTTCTTTCAAAGTCAACCTTATGCAGTCCACCCAAGAACTACTGAATTGCCACTCCCATTTTGCATTAGTTCAGCCCCGGATGGAGCGGGGAATAGACGTGTAGGCTCCGCGTCGCTTGGTTCCGTGAAATCAATTTTAAATTTCCTTGTTATTACAATAAACAATGCGAAAAAAGGAGTTAATGTTTTTTACAGACCTTTATGAAATCAACCTATAAAAAAGAATTCTCAAATACCTTTTCCAACCTTTCCAAAAGCTTTTTCTCAAGTATTTTTAAACTCCTCCCATAAAGGGGCGTGAATTCGGATTTCAATTTTTTCCTGGACTATTGGATCACCTTAAATGCATCATCACACTTCGACTAAGAATCATCAAAATTTCTGAACGCATTGCAAGATTCTTCCCGAACTAAATGCAATCTAGATAGTGTCTTGGATAAATAATACATTTTTATTTTTATGTGCGACATCTATTGACTTTTTTACAATTTTCGTTTTGGAGTCGCTAATATCGTTTTCAATGATGAAAAACTATTGTTGGGATCATTTTGAGTAGCGCGAGAGCCAATCTGTTATATTAACGAGTATCAGTGCGCGGCCCAGTTCTAATAGTATATAGCTGCGATGCCGGAATTATTACGAATTCGTCTGTAAAATAATAATAATTTTAATAACGTCAACCAAACTAAAGAATCATTATAGTACTCTTATATTATATTATTAATTATTATCTATGCATAAGTAGATATATAATATACATATACAAGATGTCCAAACTTCGGGTAAAGTGCACAAACTTCGGGAGGTGATTGATTCTATTTGATAGTACAAAATAAAAGTTAATATTTTTTTCGAAATTCCAACGTTTTGAGGTAGTTTTCAGGTAAAAAAGTTGAACTGTTTGTACGGAAAAAATAATATCCTTCTATGGAAAAAAAATGTATGGGACAAAATGTTGGAATTTCGAAAAAAGTTATTTCTTACTTTATACGTACATATATTTTTTACAAATCAATTGAGTTCTCACAGTAGGCTTTTATAGTAGATTAAAGACAATATAATGAATAAAAGTTATTTCTTGCTTTTACTTCTACCGTAATGTAGAATCACCTTTCGGAGTTTGTGCATTTTACCCCTGAACACCCTGTATACGTATATATATTTTTTACAAATCAATTGAGTTCTCACAGTAGGCTTTTATAGTAGATTAAAGACAATATAATGAATAAAAGTTATTTCTTGCTTTTACTTCTACCGTAATGTAGAATCACCTTTCGGAGTTTGTGCATTTTACCCCTGAACACCCTGTATACGTATATATATTTTTTACAAATCAATTGAGTTCTCACAGTAGGCTTTTATAGTAGATTAAAGACAATATAATGAATAAAAGTTATTTCTTGCTTTTACTTCTACCGTAATGTAGAATCACCTTTCGGAGTTTGTGCATTTTACCCCTGAACACCCTGTATACGTATATATATTTTTTACAAATCAATTGAGTTCTCACAGTAGGCTTTTATAGTAGATTAAAGACAATATAATGAATAAAAGTTATTTCTTGCTTTTACTTCTACCGTAATGTAGAATCACCTTTCGGAGTTTGTGCATTTTACCCCTGAACACCCTGTATACGTATATATATTTTTTACAAATCAATTGAGTTCTCACAGTAGGCTTTTATAGTAGATTAAAGACAATATAATGAATAAAAGTTATTTCTTGCTTTTACTTCTACCGTAATGTAGAATCACCTTTCGGAGTTTGTGCATTTTACCCCTGAACACCCTGTATACGTATATATATTTTTTACAAATCAATTGAGTTCTCACAATAGGCTTTTATAGTAGATTAAAGACAATATAATGAATAAAAGTTATTTCTTGCTTTTACTTCTACCGTAATGTAGAATCACCTTTCGGAGTTTGTGCATTTTACCCCTGAACACCCTGTATACGTATATATATTTTTTACAAATCAATTGAGTTCTCACAGTAGGCTTTTATAGTAGATTAAAGACAATATAATGAATAAAAGTTATTTCTTGCTTTTACTTCTACCGTAATGTAGAATCACCTTTCGGAGTTTGTGCATTTTACCCCTGAACACCCTGTATACGTATATATATTTTTTACAAATCAATTGAGTTCTCACAGTAGGCTTTTATAGTAGATTAAAGACAATATAATGAATAAAAGTTATTTCTTGCTTTTACTTCTACCGTAATGTAGAATCACCTTTCGGAGTTTGTGCATTTTACCCCTGAACACCCTGTATACGTATATATATTTTTTACAAATCAATTGAGTTCTCACAGTAGGCTTTTATAGTAGATTAAAGACAATATAATGAATAAAAGTTATTTCTTGCTTTTACTTCTACCGTAATGTACAATCACCTTTCGGAGTTTGTGCATTTTACCCCTAAACACCCTGTATACGTATATATATTTTTTACAAATTAATTGAGTTCTCACAGTAGGCTTTTATAGTAGATTAAAGACAATATAATGAATAAAAGTTATTTCTTGCTTTTACTTCTACCGTAATGTACAATCACCTTTCGGAGTTTGTGCATTTTACCCCTGAACACCCTGTATACGTATATATATTTTTTACAAATCAATTGAGTTCTCACAGTAGGCTTTTATAGTAGATTAAAGACAATATAATGAATAAAAGTTATTTCTTGCTTTTACTTCTACCGTAATGTAGAATCACCTTTCGGAGTTTGTGCATTTTACCCCTGAACACCCTGTATACGTATATATATTTTTTACAAATCAATTGAGTTCTCACAGTAGGCTTTTATAGTAGATTAAAGACAATATAATGAATAAAAGTTATTTCTTGCTTTTACTTCTACCGTAATGTAGAATCACCTTTCGGAGTTTGTGCATTTTACCCCTGAACACCCTGTATACGTATATATATTTTTTACAAATCAATTGAGTTCTCACAGTAGGCTTTTATAGTAGATTAAAGACAATATAATGAATAAAAGTTATTTCTTGCTTTTACTTCTACCGTAATGTAGAATCACCTTTCGGAGTTTGTGCATTTTACCCCTGAACACCCTGTATACGTATATATATTTTTTACAAATCAATTGAGTTCTCACAGTAGGCTTTTATAGTAGATTAAAGACAATATAATGAATAAAAGTTATTTCTTGCTTTTACTTCTACCGTAATGTAGAATCACCTTTCGGAGTTTGTGCATTTTACCCCTGAACACCCTGTATACGTATATATATTTTTTACAAATCAATTGAGTTCTCACAGTAGGCTTTTATAGTAGATTAAAGACAATATAATGAATAAAAGTTATTTCTTGCTTTTACTTCTACCGTAATGTAGAATCACCTTTCGGAGTTTGTGCATTTTACCCCTGAACACCCTGTATACGTATATATATTTTTTACAAATCAATTGAGTTCTCACAGTAGGCTTTTATAGTAGATTAAAGACAATATAATGAATAAAAGTTATTTCTTGCTTTTACTTCTACCGTAATGTAGAATCACCTTTCGGAGTTTGTGCATTTTACCCCTGAACACCCTGTATACGTATATATATTTTTTACAAATCAATTGAGTTCTCACAGTAGGCTTTTATAGTAGATTAAAGACAATATAATGAATAAAAGTTATTTCTTGCTTTTACTTCTACCGTAATGTAGAATCACCTTTCGGAGTTTGTGCATTTTACCCCTGAACACCCTGTATACGTATATATATTTTTTACAAATCAATTGAGTTCTCACAGTAGGCTTTTATAGTAGATTAAAGACAATATAATGAATAAAAGTTATTTCTTGCTTTTACTTCTACCGTAATGTAGAATCACCTTTCGGAGTTTGTGCATTTTACCCCTGAACACCCTGTATACGTATATATATTTTTTACAAATCAATTGAGTTCTCACAGTAGGCTTTTATAGTAGATTAAAGACAATATAATGAATAAAAGTTATTTCTTGCTTTTACTTCTACCGTAATGTAGAATCACCTTTCGGAGTTTGTGCATTTTACCCCTGAACACCCTGTATACGTATATATATTTTTTACAAATCAATTGAGTTCTCACAGTAGGCTTTTATAGTAGATTAAAGACAATATAATGAATAAAAGTTATTTCTTGCTTTTACTTCTACCGTAATGTAGAATCACCTTTCGGAGTTTGTGCATTTTACCCCTGAACACCCTGTATACGTATATATATTTTTTACAAATCAATTGAGTTCTCACAGTAGGCTTTTATAGTAGATTAAAGACAATATAATGAATAAAAGTTATTTCTTGCTTTTACTTCTACCGTAATGTAGAATCACCTTTCGGAGTTTGTGCATTTTACCCCTGAACACCCTGTATACGTATATATATTTTTTACAAATCAATTGAGTTCTCACAGTAGGCTTTTATAGTAGATTAAAGACAATATAATGAATAAAAGTTATTTCTTGCTTTTACTTCTACCGTAATGTAGAATCACCTTTCGGAGTTTGTGCATTTTACCCCTTGTTAGCGTCAGCGTGCGTGCTGATGCTATCGGCAGGGTTGGAGAAAGCTCCCACATATTTAATACAAATTAGTTGCTGTATCTGCCCCAAATAAAAACTAGCTCAGGTTCGGTGCAAGCAGGGTTTCTCTTGACCTCAAGGCTAGTGCTTGTGGTTCGGAACTTCACGCTTCTCCATCCCCCCAGGGCCTCTCTCGACAAGCAAAACACGGTAGGTTATCACATAAATAGTTTATTCAATTCTAGGAGACACAATAATACATAAGAGGAACGATCCTAGCTGAAAGTTAGTTTGAACGTCAGTCTCTGCTCTCTACACGCGTGGTTAGGGCTTCAAAACATTTAATTGCACACAAAGGGTAACATGGTAATTGACTCACGTTTGGTTTATGGGCCAACAGCGGCTTTACGCGCTTGTTCTCCCGGTCTCAGCAGCATCCATGCGCGGACACCGGAAGTGCACAACCGGCGAAACTGAACTTGTGTCGCACATGTTCGCGCGGGACGTGGGCCCGGGAAGCTCGCTTGCTGAAGACTGGTTTGAATGGCCGTGTGCGGCGCGTCTCCTGATCCGTGGGTCGCGGGAGGGGTGATGCGCCTGCGCATTACCGTCCCGCGGTGCAACAGTATTTTAGGGCTCGATTCGCTGACTGTCGAAACATGACGGTACTTAAGACTCGATTCCTTATTCTTGTAACGTAACACTTCCCCCCTCGCCGCAATAAAAGCGACGTGGCAATGGAGCTGTAGGGCTAATAAATCCTCTTACCCTTTCAGCACTTGTGCCAAAAACATTTAAGAGAAACGAGGAGAGAGAGAGAGAGAAATTCCTAGCTGGAGAATAGTTATGAACAGAACACAAAAGAGATGATACATGGTGTAACAAGGAATTGTCAATAAATGTATATAAAGGCAGTGGCATACATAAATACAGTTGCAAAGAACAAGGATCTGTTGAAGAAAGGTACAAGGGTTATGCAGTGATAGAAAAAAAAAACTCTAATTGTATCATTGGTCTGTGAGCTAATGTTTGCGAACGTGGTTTGCGTAGGATGTCTGGGGTGGTTGAACGTTTCACTGAAGTTACAAGGTTACTTTGTCACAGTAACCTGGCCCATTTGAGATTACACTCAAGGGACACTAGGGCCTTTAAGAAAATACGAGGAAGAGAACACATGATGAGGCTTCTAGGTGGTGTGGAGAGTTCTACCTGTCACAGAGGTCGAAAGGGTAACTGCTTCCGGATCCTGTGGGTGAGCCAGTACGAAACCATTGAAGTACTGGAGAGTGGAATCGTAATTGGTGGTTGGTACACTGGTTTTTGTATGTAGTGGGATTGTTTTGTGAACAATCGTTGGTATTGTTATTTGCGCAAGGGCACAGGAGCATCAGCACAATGGCAGTAGGGCATTTGCATTATGCAGCAGGAACATTTGCATAATGGCAGCAGAAACATTTGCACAAGGGCAACAGGAACATTTGTATTATGCAGCAGGAATATTTGCATAATGGCAGCAGAGCATTTGCATTATGCAGCAGGAACATTTGCATAATGGCAGCAGGAACATTTGCACAAGGGCAACAGGAACATTTGTATTATGCAGCAGGAATATTTGCATAATGGCAGCAGAGCATTTGCATTATGCAGCAGGAACATTTGCATAATGGCAGCAGGAACATTTGCACAAGGGCAACAGGAACATTTGTATTATGCAGCAGGAATATTTGCATAATGGCAGCAGAGCATTTGCATTATGCAGCAGGAACATTTGCATAATGGCAGCAGGAACATTTGCACAAGGGCAACAGGAACAGGAACCAACCTAGAGCTGGCGTGCTCGGGTTTGTTTTGAGTGTCGGTTCTTTGTGGTGATACAATTCGCAACTACACGCACGACTCACACTAGGTTATGTTAGATGCGGTCGGGTGCTTTTGGTACGCAGGGATTGAAGGCAAGGGACCTCCGTGACGGTAGCGAGGGCAGCATGAAGAGGCGCAGATGTAGATAGGGTGCAGAGCTGCTGGTTTTTTTTTTTTTTTTTTAATCCGGCAAAAATTATTATTAGAACAAAATTCTTGAAGTTTACCTGCCTAGTAGACCAATGATGAAAAAAGGTTTGGAGAGAAACAAGTGTGCATGTTGAGAAAAAGTTGGATTTGTTTGGCGTGTAGAGAGAGAGACGGAGAGAGAGCTAACTAAATGTGGCTAATTCCTAATACATGTTACAAAGGTACGTATTCAAGGACAGGTTCTGTGTAACCCCTTTTGGTTTTTTTTCTTTACCAAATACATTTCCAAGAATACGTGGTTGAGGGATTGTACGTATAACAAAATTCCCCATTCGAAAGAAGTTGGTCTTCCATGACCTATGCTCACGTCTATACGGTAGCATTTTTTCTACTTTCGAAAAACAAAACATTGCGTACAAGATTAGTTATAACAAAGTGGGAAAGGAGTAGGAAGTTGAAAGGATCCGCGTATGAAGATTGTCCCATTTGACAAACGAAACGCCAAGTGCGTAACGCATATATCCCCATTCACGGATAATTTCGAGGAAGGGGGAGGGTGATAATTGGGAACATTTGAACGAAGAAAACTGCTGGGGACTCGGCTATTTCCGAAATTCGACCTCTGGGTGGAGGTGAAACAAGGTCTACAGCAGTCATCCTGGCACATTACAATAGTATTTGGTAGTGTTGGACAAAAGAATACACTGACATAAAAGTCTAATCCTCTACGTGTATTGGGCAGAAGATTAGGGGTCGTTTTATTCTCCTACTTGTTTGCGAGAAATGACAGACCCTTGCTCAAATCTCACAAACCTGGGGATTTTCTTTGTTCGTCTCCCAGACAACGAGTTAGGTATTTTTGTGTCCATCAACTTAACTCCCACGACACGATGCCCCATAATCATGAGTGAAGCGTATGATTAGTCCTTTTGAGATAGTAGATAGTTCCTGGGTTCTTGTGACAGGAAGTCCACGGGCATATTAATGATTACAAAAAAAGGGTGTGGACTACATTGAGTAGTTCACACATAAAGGTTTGATATTATTTCGTTCGCACGATTCATGGTGAGTATTATAACGTCTTCACGTATAGCGTACAAGATTGCAAAATCAAAAGATTTGCAAGTAAGTTTTATAACGTCTTCACGGATAACAATGAACGAATTACAACTGGGTTGCCCAGTATTGAAGGGAGGTGCAAAAGACTAGGTATTTATGACATTTCTGACAAAAACCCACAGAGTAATTATAACGGGCTCCCCGTATCGCATTTAGTAGATATTCTGAGATTCCCATCTATGACGGCAGATTTTATAAGGTTCCCACCTATGATGGCAACAAAGGTTAACGTTCATATAAAGGTACCTATTCAATACAGACGGCGAGACATACTGATGTACTTAGTACAACAATACCGTAGCATAATAAATCCATATTAGCGTACGTTAAAGACTTGCACAAAGGCAAAAACATATTTGAAGATCTGGCCAAGATTTTATACTTCAACAATTAAGGGACAAAAAAATTCTGGCGTGCTGATGGAATGTGAATTTCATCTAAGCTTACCGCAAAAGAGATCCTTTGTGGTACAACCCTTTTGGTTACGCACAGAGTATCGTATCGTGATGGTACAACTTTTGTTGTACTTACACGTACGATGGTAGCAACAATACAAGACATGCGCTTATCGTTGTTTGACAAGGAAAATTATTTACATTGGTCCGATTTGAGTGTTTAAGACCTTCTAGGTTTTACTTACTTAAACAGACTGCGATGGACACACCTTGGTGTTATGAAAATTATAATAATGGGATGGGTTGTTCACAGGGTGGTTCACTTGGAGACCTGGCTTCTTGTTGTGACCTCGTACTTTGCACGTGATAAGTCACAACAAGGCAACCCCAAAATTTCAGTTTGAGCAGTTGAGACCCAGGGTGACTCAATGTTGCTGAAATGTTGTAAAAAAATTTATCGTTAATGAAGAGGCACGTTGAAAGTTGTCCCTTTTATAACGATACTTTCCAGACTCCACATCCAGTTCTGGGGAGAGCTAGAGCAATTTGGGTTATTTATTGAGCGCCATTCTATTTTCTTAAAAAACAGAAAAAAACTTAGAACGGGTAGCAAACATCTGATACCGCCGTGGGTTTACACAGGTTTGCTTACCTAATTTAACTACATATGACATAAGGGTTAGATGCACTTTGGCGAGGACCCGATATTTAATGTACAAAAAAGATTTTTCTAACATTTAGAAAGGGGTGACGAGGTATGACATGATGATGTGAAAATATGATGCTGCGAGTTGTGACGATGCACAAAACCTTGGGCACGTAGTCTCTGACTACTTGCAGTAAGCCACAGGGAATTCCTTTCTCCGAAGTGATCAATTTCAGGTAGAGGTGTGCATGCTTAGAAAAAACGATGTTTCCAAGGTTTGACACCTGGGGCAGCAATTAGAGGCGAATGACTGATGATGACGAGATATTTATACAAACAAAAATAAAATAAAATAAAATGAAACGAAACCACAAGGGAGAATTATAATTTCTTCCATGACTTTGGCTACAGTTGACACCACTGTGCCAGAGCTAGAAAGGTTTCGTTTGAGTGTCCCAATGAGTGACAATCGTTTACGAGAGGCCGCTCATTAGTGACGAAACAAAAGGGTTGACTTCCATAGTGATCCATGTCACGGTGTAGACGAATGGTTGCTAGGAGTCAAGGAATAACCGTTGGGGTTATACGGGCGTGGCAATGGAGTTTGTTTCCATGTTACCACTTTTTACAATGTCCTTTATATGGTAGTTACCTATGTGTTTACCAGAGATGTCGGACAATCGGTAAACCAGGTCTGAGATTTTCTTTAGGACTTTCGTCTTTACAAAACGGGGTGCCAATTTGGCAGAGAAGTACAGCGCACCTTGTGACAGAGTGTTGTTTCTCCTCCAGACGATGTCTTCTTCCTTGAATGTGACGTGCCTCCTGCGAAGGTTATACCTGTCGGCGCTCTTTTGGTGGGCCAATAGTAGAGCGTCTGTTACTTCACTATAGATAGCGGAGAGTTCCTCCAAGCGGTGGGCGTAATTTGCTGCGGGGTCTGCTGTGGAGGAAGGGACGGGTGGAAGGCAATTGTCAGGGTGTAGTGAACCGTGAACTACTTGTTCCATGCCGTGTTTGAGAAAAAATGGTGTATAGCCTGTAGCGAGGTTCACCGTGTTGTTCATGGCTGCTTGTATTTTGTCTAATTTTTTGCACCATGTGCGTTGGTCTTTGCCAACCAAAATTGCCAGGGCCGTGTTTATGGTTTGGTTGTATCGTTCAACGGTGTTGTTCTGTGGGGTGTAAAGGGTGTTGTAGAATACATCCTTTATACCATATTTAGACAAAAACTCTTTAAATTCCAGAGCTATAAATTGTTTACCATTGTCGCATATTATAGTACGAGGGGTACCGTAGGGTATGAAAATATGTTTTTCCAATAGATTGGTTATTGCTGCTGCAGTTGCCCTTTTCAGAGGAAACAACCAGCAGTATTTGGAAAAGATGTCCACTACGCTGAGTATATGCATGTAACCGGCGTAGCTTCTAGGGAAGGGTCCAATGAGGTCCATAGAAAAGGATTGAAGTGGTCTATCGGCACGCTTGGGGTTGCCCATTAGACCAGACGGTGGTGCCGTACTGTGCTTGTATGCCTTACAGATGTCGCACTTGGAGATGTATAAACGTACTTGTTTGAATAGACCCGGCCAATAATATCTTAAAGATATTTTTTTGAATGTTTTGAAAGTTCCAGGGTGTATGGAGTCTACGGCACTGTGGTTATCAATAATAACTTGTTCTCTATTTTCGAGAGGGACTACCTTTTTCCAGGCATAGTCCTCTAAGATTGACAGTGGAGGCTTGCAGTTGCGATATAGTTGTCCGTTCTTAATCATAAAATTCGGGAACTTTTGTGGGTTGTCACTGCATCCTCTAAAGATTTTTTGATACCATACGTCTTTTGTGGGGAGACTAGAATTGGGTAATTCGGCATTTAATGTTGCTATCTCGATCCTAGAAAGGGCATCCGGGACGATATTATCCGCGCCTTTACGGTGGATGACATCGAAAGTATATTGAGATAGGCGGGACGACCAGCGAGCCAATCTCCCGGAGGGGTTGTCTAGCGAGATCAGCCATTTTAGGCTGCTATGGTCTGTGACGACGGTAAACTTACTGCCCTCAATGTATCCGCGGAAATGTTGAATGGATTCCATGACTGCTAACAATTCTCTCTCGGTAATCCCGTAGTTTTTTTCGTGTTTATTTAGGGTACGAGAGAAGTATGCCACGGGGTGTTCGCCGTCCGTAAAATTTTGAGTGAGGACTCCTCCGATTCCGACGTTTGATGCGTCCGAATGGATCGTAAAGGGAAGATTGAAGTCGGGGCAATTCAGTACTGGGGCTGATTGAAGAGCCTCTTTCAGGGAGTTGAATGCTGACTCAGTCTCTGCAGACCAGGAAAAGTTACTGGTACCTTTACGGATTCCCGTGATTTTGTTGAGCGGCGCCGCGAGAGTTGAGAAGTTTTTTATGAATCTTCTGTAGTAACCGGTGAGTCCGAGGAAGGCTTTTACCTCTTTTGCATTTGTAGGTCGGGGAAAATTTGTCATAGCCGCTACTTTTGTGGGGTCTGTTCTTAGGCCTTCTTCGTCTACTATGAAACCCAAGTATCGTAGGCGGTGCCTGCAGAATTCCGATTTCTTCAGGTTGATAGTCAAACCGGCCTGTTTGAGTTGTTGAAAAACCTTTTCTAGAATAAGTATATGTTTTTCAAAGGTATCGCTAATGATGATCAGGTCATCCAGGTAGCAAAATAAATTGTTATCAAACTCTGGGCCAAACAATTTATCCATGAGTCTTTGTAGTTCTGCTGGGCTGTTTTTTAAACCGAAGGGTAGTCTTTTGAAATGGAACATACCCCTGCCAGGCACCACGAAGGCAGTCTTTTCGCAGGAGCTGGGATCCAAAGGTATCTGCCAGAATGCTTTGCTTAAGTCTATGGATGAGATGTATTTAGCGTTTCGAAGTCTGTCCAGGATGGAGTTGACCAAGGGGAGCGGGTAGGCGTCTGATATTGTACATGCGTTGAGGCGTCTGCTGTCGAGGCAGAAACGGGCTGAGCCGTCTTTCTTTGAAACTAATAAGGTGGGGTTGGTCCATGCGCTGCGGCTGGGTACCACCACTCCCAGTCTTAACATATCGTCCAATTCTTTTTCCAGCGTTTTCAATTTTTGTGGAGCTAGGTTGTAATACCTTTGTTTGATTGGGGGGCCTGTTGTTTTTATATGGTGTTGTACTAGGTTGGTTAAGCCTAAACCGCACCTTTCGAAGGAGATGGATTCATACTTGTTGATCATTTGATTTAATTGTATTGTTTGTAAGGGGTTCAAGTTTTCGTAGGGTATTACCGTACGGATTTCGTTTACTTGGGGAGTGACGGAGGGGTTGTTAAACAGTTGCGGGGCAATTTTGAAAGCCATCCAAAAATCCACTCCCAAGATGAATTTCTGTGTGATTGTAGGTACAACTAGAAACTTGATCCAAACTGTTTTTTGGTCGCAATTGATCGGCAGGGTTAGAGAACCGATGACGAGTTGTGAAGTGTTGTCTGCCGTGGTAACATGTGAAGAATGTTTTCCCATTTTAAAACCACAGTTTGTGAATAAGGTGTGGGCGTTGTCGCCCAGGCAGCTGACAGAGGCGCCGCTGTCTAGGAGACCTGAAAAAACCACGTTGTTTATGGAAAAATGCGCGAAGGGTCTACCGTCTATTGCCTGTTTGCAGCAAACTGTAGAGAGGGGTAAGGCCTGTTTAAAAAATTTGACGTGTTCCAACCACTCCGACCATTCCTTTGGCCTATGGGAGGGATGGTCCGGGGGGTTGGGGTCTAGTTTTTTGTCTTCCTGGCTGTCCAATTGGGAGGGGGTCTGGAGAAATCCATAGGGGGTTTGATGAATCTGAGATCCGGGATGGACGTTTCGGTATTGTCTTGGCGTGGTCTTTTGCCAAACTTCCTCCCTTCATCTCTTCTTGGAGAACGATCGACGGATCGCCTTTTGTTAGAATGGGTGTCTTTGGAGGATAAAAGTTTTGCTTGTTTAAAGCAGGCGGCTTGGGAGTGACCAATCTTGTGGCAAAAAGAGCAGGATTTCTTTTCGTTGTGCTCCGGTTTTATGCCGGACGAAGTGCTTGGGCGAAAGTTTTCTTTGGGGAATCTTTCGTCTCTCTTCCGATCCTGGTATGCCTCTAGTAGCTGGCAGACATCTTTCAGTTGCTCCAGCGTGGCAATTTTCTGAGAAGTAATGATGTTTTCGTATCTGGGGAGAAGACCGTCGATTAAAACCGGGAGAAGTTCCGCTTCAGGGACAGGTTGGGTGAGCTTTATATTGATGGCCTCTGCCCTCTGTGTGAATCTAGCAACAGGCTCTCCGGAGTGCTGCTTGATAGCGAGTAGGGATAGCCTGACTCTATGTTGGGCCTTTTTTTCTCCGAAACTGGATAAAAGTGCCACCTTGAGTTCCCTCCATGAGTTTGTTTTTCTCTTATGTATCCTGTGCCAGGTAAGCATTTCAGGAGCGATGAGGTCTATGAAGTTCCTGTGTAGAATACTTTCGGGGATTCCTCTGACTTGGGCTGTTTCTTCTATTCTGTTGATGAAATCCTCCACATCCGTGAGTCCGTTGTATTTCGTCTTCCAGGTTGTCAAATCATATATTTTCGTCTGTTCCTGGGCTTGTACCACCAAGGGTTTTGCTTCGGAGACTGTGAGGGAGGTAGAGATGATTTCTGAGGTGTCTTCCTGTTGAAACTGCAACTTCCTGATGTACTTTTTGTTGTAGAAAGAAGCATATTGAATAAGGCATTTTTTGGATTTATTCCTGGGAGAAATCTTTCTACTTCTCAGGGCCTGTAGTAGTTCTTCCTTTTTTGACGTAGAAATGTGGGGGATTATACCCAGCGTGACTTGAGGGACTTCCATAGTGTATAGGGTCGTGTCAGGGTGACCTTACGTTGGGAGAAAAACGAGAACTCGACTCTTTATCCGTAATTGGAAAGAAATTTTTGCCAGGGATTGACCACTGGGGACGTATATATATTTTTTTTTACAAAATGCTTCTGCGAAAAAACGCGTATTTGTAAGTGTTTGGGTTATTTGAAAATTTGGGCAGAGGTTTGCCTCTGGCCACGTGCTTTTTAGGAAAAATCCAAGCGTTTTGGAAAAAAAATTTCGAAAATTAAAAAATCGAAAAAAAGGAAAAAAATCGGAAAAATTTTCAGAGTCCGAAACTGGAGAAAATTTGAGCAGCGATTTTCCTCTGGCCATGCGTTTTTAAGAAAAAATCCAAGCGTTTTGGAAAAAAAATTTCGAAAATTAAAAAATCGAAAAAAAGGAAAAAAAATCGGAAAAATTTTCAGAGTCCGAAACTGGAGAAAATTTGAGCAGCGATTTTCCTCTGGCCATGCGTTTTTAAGAAAAAATCCAAGCGTTTTGGAAAAAAAAAAAATTTCGAAAATTAAAAAAATCGAAAAAAGGAAAAAATCGAAAAAATTTTCAGAGTCCGAAACTGGAGAAAATTTGAGCAGCGATTTTCCTCTGGCCATGCGTTTTTAAGAAAAAATCCAAGCGTTTTGGAAAAAAATTTCGAAAATTAAAAAATCGAAAAAAGGAAAAAATCGAAAAAATTTTCAGAGTCCGAAACTGGAGAAAATTTGAGCAGCGATTTTCCTCTGGCCTTGCGTTTTTAAGAAAAAAATCCAAGCGTTTTGGAAAAAAAAATTTCGAAAATTAAAAAATCGAAAAAAGGAAAAAATCGAAAAAATTTTCAGAGTCCGAAACTGGAGAAAATTTGAGCAGCGATTTTCCTCTGGCCATGCGTTTTTAAGAAAAAATCCAAGCGTTTTGGAAAAAAAATTTCGAAAATTAAAAAAATCGAAAAAAGGAAAAAATCGAAAAAATTTTCACAAGTTTTCGTGGAAGTAATTTGTTTGAGAATTCAACAATATCTTGGGGGCATGGTTTCATTACGCGGCTTCCTATAGCCTGATTTTATACAGCACCAATTTTTTGGTATTTACACGCGAATTCCCTTCGTCTTTTCGACAAGATATTACCTTCTTTGTCAATTGACAAGGTATTATAGTGTCAGGTGTCAAGGAATCCACGTCAACGCGAATTTAGTATTTTTTGCATTATTCGAATGTGATTCGGCATGACCCGGTTTCAGCAGACGACAGAGTCAAAAATACTTAATTGTCAAATGACAGAAAGAATTTAAATCCACTTGTTCCCTAGGTGTCAGCAAGTGTCCGTTTAAGAGACGTACCAGCGTGCTGCAATATAGTATATTATTAAAAATATTTAGCACTTTCGAGACCAAGCGGATGATTTGTTTATCATGTACATGATTTTAATTGTTGAATAAATTCTTCTTTAATTTGTGTTTATTTCCACTATTCACTTGTATTGAAAATAGCAATTTTAATCGGCCGACACTTTGTAATCACTGTATTATTCGCAGCGACAACTTCCTAGGTTGGGCACCTTGCGTTGGAATACTGGTAATATTTTGTCGAGTGACGACTCACAAATGATAAAATCGCGCCCGTAATAATTTAAATTGTGATTCGAAATTACGTTCGCGCCGAGATTCCTGTTGGAAGTGCTAGACAATTGGGAATAAACAATACATCATAATAACATTTCAGAGTTTACAATTGTTGCTTGGGAACGAGGCCGTGGTGGAACAGAAAAAAATTTAAATGGCCCCACGTTTAGCGCCAGTGTTAGCGTCAGCGTGCGTGCTGATGCTATCGGCAGGGTTGGAGAAAGCTCCCACATATTTAATACAAATTAGTTGCTGTATCTGCCCCAAATAAAAACTAGCTCAGGTTCGGTGCAAGCAGGGTTTCTCTTGACCTCAAGGCTAGTGCTTGTGGTTCGGAACTTCACGCTTCTCCATCCCCCCAGGGCCTCTCTCGACAAGCAAAACACGGTAGGTTATCACATAAATAGTTTATTCAATTCTAGGAGACACAATAATACATAAGAGGAACGATCCTAGCTGAAAGTTAGTTTGAACGTCAGTCTCTGCTCTCTACACGCGTGGTTAGGGCTTCAAAACATTTAATTGCACACAAAGGGTAACATGGTAATTGACTCACGTTTGGTTTATGGGCCAACAGCGGCTTTACGCGCTTGTTCTCCCGGTCTCAGCAGCGTCCATGCGCGGACACCGGAAGTGCACAACCGGCGAAACTGAACTTGTGTCGCACATGTTCGCGCGGGACGTGGGCCCGGGAAGCTCGCTTGCTGAAGACTGGTTTGAATGGCCGTGTGCGGCGCGTCTCCTGATCCGTGGGTCGCGGGAGGGGTGATGCGCCTGCGCATTACCGTCCCGCGGTGCAACAGTATTTTAGGGCTCGATTCGCTGACTGTCGAAACATGACGGTACTTAAGACTCGATTCCTTATTCTTGTAACGTAACACCCTGAACACCCTGTATACGTATATATATTTTTTACAAATCAATTGAGTTCTCACAGTAGGCTTTTATAGTAGATTAAAGACAATATAATGAATAAAAGTTATTTCTTGCTTTTACTTCTACCGTAATGTAGAATCACCTTTCGGAGTTTGTGCATTTTACCCCTGAACACCCTGTATACGTATATATATTTTTTACAAATCAATTGAGTTCTCACAGTAGGCTTTTATAGTAGATTAAAGACAATATAATGAATAAAAGTTATTTCTTGCTTTTACTTCTACCGTAATGTAGAATCACCTTTCGGAGTTTGTGCATTTTACCCCTGAACACCCTGTATACGTATATATATTTTTTACAAATCAATTGAGTTCTCACAGTAGGCTTTTATAGTAGATTAAAGACAATATAATGAATAAAAGTTATTTCTTGCTTTTACTTCTACCGTAATGTAGAATCACCTTTCGGAGTTTGTGCATTTTACCCCTGAACACCCTGTATACGTATATATATTTTTTACAAATCAATTGAGTTCTCACAGTAGGCTTTTATAGTAGATTAAAGACAATATAATGAATAAAAGTTATTTCTTGCTTTTACTTCTACCGTAATGTAGAATCACCTTTCGGAGTTTGTGCATTTTACCCCTGAACACCCTGTATACGTATATATATTTTTTACAAATCAATTGAGTTCTCACAGTAGGCTTTTATAGTAGATTAAAGACAATATAATGAATAAAAGTTATTTCTTGCTTTTACTTCTACCGTAATGTAGAATCACCTTTCGGAGTTTGTGCATTTTACCCCTGAACACCCTGTATACGTATATATATTTTTTACAAATCAATTGAGTTCTCACAGTAGGCTTTTATAGTAGATTAAAGACAATATAATGAATAAAAGTTATTTCTTGCTTTTACTTCTACCGTAATGTAGAATCACCTTTCGGAGTTTGTGCATTTTACCCCTGAACACCCTGTATACGTATATATATTTTTTACAAATCAATTGAGTTCTCACAGTAGGCTTTTATAGTAGATTAAAGACAATATAATGAATAAAAGTTATTTCTTGCTTTTACTTCTACCGTAATGTAGAATCACCTTTCGGAGTTTGTGCATTTTACCCCTGAACACCCTGTATACGTAAATATATTTTTTACAAATCAATTGAGTTCTCACAGTAGGCTTTTATAGTAGATTAAAGACAATATAATGAATAAAAGTTATTTCTTGCTTTTACTTCTACCGTAATGTAGAATCACCTTTCGGAGTTTGTGCATTTTACCCCTGAACACCCTGTATACGTAAATATATTTTTTACAAATCAATTGAGTTCTCACAGTAGGCTTTTATAGTAGATTAAAGACAATATAATGAATAAAAGTTATTTCTTGCTTTTACTTCTACCGTAATGTACAATCACCTTTCGGAGTTTGTGCATTTTACCCCTGAACACCCTGTATACGTATATAACGAAACCACGGTTTTGATGGGATAGTCCTTTGTATTGAGACGTAGCAGGCTCCGTTGGATTAACTAACAATGTTCCAATACTCTGCCCAATCATTGCGGGATCTATTTTTGATGATGAAAAAAAAAATCAAATAGGGGAATATAGTTTACGAGGGTAACAGTAGGGCATTAAAAATTTAAGACCTAAACAAAAATAATAAAAATACTTATATGAAATACGGTGACCGGATAACTCAGCACGTTGGCACTTCAACATATCTTTGAAAAGTGATGAAAAAAAACTACCTTAGATTAAGGGCTATATTTTTTTTCATCACTTTTAATTACTTTATATCACTTTTCAATCTTTAAGTGTTGAAGTGTCACTGTGAAGATTCACGTGATCGTGTCAAGTCGGGGCATCCCCGACTCCTCTTCTGTACACTTGCGCGTCACATCAATGACATCATCTCAAAGGAAATAACGATTAAAACAGCAACAAAAAATAATGTGAATTAATGTTTCCGACCACTGTTTGAATAAGCCAGCGGGTTTATTGTAACCCCGATTGTGGTATGTTGAGACTGAAAGGAGTGAGGAACGGAAGGAGATGGGAAAACCTAGCTTTTCAGATCTGGCAACCAAGAACTGAGAAAGCCATTTCAAGCAACGTTTCGATTCTGAATTGTGGTTTTTCACCAAGAGTGGCAATTGAAATAAGATGAAAATAAACGTTTTTCAAATAAATTAAAATACCGTCTGTAGTAGACATAATCGCAAAATGCGAAGATCACCTTCGAAATAATATTTCGATCGTCCAGTTGATTAGACAGACATCTTCGAAAAATAGAAATTTGTGTTGAGTGTACAGTTGTACGTAAAAGTGTACCCTTTATCTGGCACAATACTCAGATTAGATACCTACTCAGTTTCACTTGAATAACTTTTGCTTTCTTATAAAATTGTTCACTAAATAAATAAATAAATCACTTTCGTGCTTTTAAATCGACCATTTCTAGACTCCGCTCGCCAGCCGATTTTTATGCATATTATCTTTATTTGTGGTGACATAAAACACACTAAGAATAGACGATGTTTGGTTAACTAGCAAATTATGTTTAAACATTGGTGATTTAGTGAAGTTTAAAAAAATTTACCCATGAATCGGGGAAAAATGTCGATATTTTCCGAAGGCATTGGCACTGTTAGTTTTTTATGCTAATTCAGGGTTGCGTAATAAAATTCAGAGAAGGGGTGCAGAATGCTAATATATTTTTTTAAATTATGCATAAGAAATACATTAAATCAATTAAAGAAACATTAGGTACATTAAATTAATTATGGTCGAATTTCGACCATTGGGCGACCATTAATTAATATTATTATCTATGTATAAATTGTACACGCACGGTATACGTAAGTGTGTGTTAGAGTGGCATTATTGATGTTGTAACCGAAAAAATCGATTTTTTTTGAAAATTTTCAAAAAAATTCCTGAAAATCTTCAAACAAATTTTTGAAATATTTTTTTTTTCGTCTACAACATCAATAATGCCATTTTATAATATTAGCACGACCAGCACACCTAAAAGTCACGAGCCGCCACTTGGGGTGTAGCCGCTACATTTCGTGACTTAGCAGGGTTAATGGGATCAATGGGTCTTGGCGGCGGATGCGTCTCTGCTCACCTCCTGCGTGGCGAGCCGGATTGGGAAAGATTCGTTGAGAGAGATCTTTTGACCTCTTTAGCCGGACTCTCTTGATTAATCGCCTCGCACCGCAGCGGGGGGAATGGATTCATACGTCCGTCACTCCTGGAAACACTGACCCTCAGATTCCTAACCACCCCTCACACCTTTTTCCTTCACAGAACTTCCTCTCCATCCTTTCCCTAAAAATCCTCCACACAGCATCCTCACAGGCAGATGACAGGCCCCGAGGGAAATCGTTTTCCTCGAGGCCTCCTGTGTGGAGCTAATGTAAAAAAAATACATTGAAAATATTAAATTAAAAAATCAACCAATCTAAACATACATATTTTTTTTTCAGATTTATTCTGTTTCAACTACGTAGTACAATACATAAAAAACTATACGTCTATATTTTTTACAATGAATATTATACTAAAAACCCCAGTATGTTTTGTAACGGGAAGAACTTTTAAACAATTTTTTTTTACAATTTCCGAAGTTTCTAAGCGTACTATGTTTCCAAAGTGATATTAAGAAAATATTATCTACATGCGTTTTCTAGTTTTCTACTTCAATTTCTAAAATATAATATTTTATTGTGATTCAGTTTTGCACTTTTCTCCGAAACCTTCCGGCATAGAGTCCTCGCAAAGTAGTGCCCCTTTGTAGAGGGTGGTCAGCGCGTCCTTGCCCAGGCGGTAGAACAGCCAATCCTCGGACTCTGTGAGATTGGTGGCACCGATCATTTCGTACATCGTCCTGGCTGGGTTCCATTTCAACACGTGGAAATCCACGCGGCAACACTCAGTGTCCAAGGCGTACTATAGAAAACAATAATGTATGTTTAGGTACAATACAGGTAGGTGGTAAGTACAAACGGAAAACTGGTGAATTATTTTTTTTCCATTTTTTCGGCAATTTAGAGCAGGTTCTACCTACGATATGGGTTTTACTGGGTATTTTGATTTTAAAAAGTAAATATTTAATTTAATTATAATTTTCATATCTTTCACAAATTTTACCAGGGTGCGTTTGAGGGCGTAAGTAGGGAAACCGGTTGCTTACCGATTACGCGCCCGCGCGCACCAGATGCGAGCCAAATTAAACTCTACAAAATATTTTTTGAAATGCGATTTTAAACCTTAATTATAAAGAAAACATATCAAGAATAAGGTCAGAATCGCTTGGGGCATTCTTGTTCCTAAGGTATAGAATTTTTTGAACACATCTATGGAACGAGAATAATTTCTATGAATTCTTTATGGATTTCTGGCCGAGTTTTTTTCGGAGCATTTCATCTGACAGTTCGGTTGCATCATTATCATAAGAAAGATCGTAAACATATGAATTCGTCAGATAAAAGCAAGTAATACTCTTATTACGCATAGTTTATTGTTCAAGGAATGTGTTTCGGTAAATATTAAACACACAAAATATTACGTCAAAGTCAAAACATCGCGAAATTTTCGAGTTTCCTGCAGAGGCACGGGGGTACGAAAGGGTTTGGGGAGCCCCATCTTTTATTGGCTTTCAAATCTTCTTAAGTATTTTATAATTGCCCCCAAAAAGAGGCGGGGCCATTCCGATTTAGAATTTTTCAAGGACTAGTGGATCGCCTTAGAGACAATATACAGCTGACGTAACTCCGAACCGACCAAATATTTTTAGTTTAACCTTAATAATTGCAATTTCGGACTCGAATTAGGTAGGTGCCTATCCACTCGATAATGAAAGCTCAAAAAAAAGTTATACCATAAAATCGATTTCAAATTTACTAGTTTCCCACTTGTGCCACTAGATTTAGGAAACCATGTAGCTACATGAAAAAAAAAATACTGTTAATCCGCACAATAGCCCCAATTATATATATTTTTTTTTTGCAGTGAATTGAAGTTTTCCTTTAGTATTTGATATTTTTTTTAAGTTGTCACTGTGATTGGTATTTGAAATTCAACGAATGATAATTTTATGGGATAATCTTTACGTTTTGTTAGTACAAATTGTTCTTTTGGTAGATTTTTTTTTGATAATAATAATAATAATTAAGTATAATGTTCTTAGGGCCCATCCATAAATTACGTCACACGAATTTCATGATTTTTTGACCCCTCTCCCCGTCCCTGTCACACATCGTCACATTTGTGAGACCTCCCCCCCCCCCCTAATGTGACGTCACATACTTTGCAATTTTACAGCTAAGATTTTTTTGCGTTTTAATCATTTAGATTTTTACATGTGACGTCACAGAGCTGATGACCCCCCCCATACCCCTTGTCACATTTCTCTACTACCCCCCCCCCCCCCCTTAAGGTGTGACGTAATTTATGGATGGCCCCTTATAGCAACCTTTGCACTATTACAATGGTGACCGGACAACTCAACAGAGTGGCACTTCAACACGCCTTTTGAAAGTGATGTAAAGTCATGTTACTTTAGGTTGGGTAATGGGCTATTAATGATATAATATAATATGAACTTTCACCACTGTGTTGAGTTGCACGGAATCTTGTACGATAAAGGTAGATAAGATATTGCAATTTAAATTTTCAATTATTGGTGACGACGACTCCATCTAGCGTGAAAAAATAAAACTCTCTTGGCAAATTAGCACCATCAGTTTCTGTTTGTGCAATTTTTTTCATGCACATAAATCTTTTTGATTTATAAAAGATTTAATATCTTTGCAGGCGACCAGGAGGTGAAATAAAGAACGAATATTATTTTATCTAATAAATTTTCCCCGTTATCTAAGTAGCGACTCCCTTGGCCACAAAACGTAAGCTTTATATCAATCTGTAAAGGTAAAAGTATGATTAAATTTGACTACAGTTCCATCTAGCGGTGAAAAACAACACCTAATTAAATGTTTGTTTCCTAGAGACTCTTCACATTTTTTTGTTAGTTTAAAACTATGCCCATACGATCGCATCGAGATTTAAAAAGATCGAAATTTTGACCCTTCACATAAGATTACATCTGATACTTCGATGCTATGCGATAATGGACTCTAGGAAAAGATCATGTAGAGTTTATTATCCTGAAATAAAAATTATCAATATTTTTTTTTCATTTCTTTACCTTCGCAATTGCTTGAAACATTTTCTTTCCAATTCCCATCTTCCTGTAGTTTGGTTTTACGAAAATGTCTTCCAACATCAGAGATTTTCCCTCCCATGTCGAATATGTATTGAAAAACAGAGCATAGCCTGCCGACTCAGAAATATTATTTTTATCCGTTACTTCTGCCATATAGCATTTAAATAACGGCGGTGAAACGTCAAAAGCGTCCCTTTCTAAAGCTGAAAAATACATAAAAATAAAACTCTCATCGAATAAAAAAAATTGCAAGAATTTGATATAAATTTCAATAGTTTACGAACTGTCGGCTTTAATTTTAGGTCCATCTGGCATTTCTTCAAAATTAGCGAGTTCCTGAAAAATATCAAAACACCATCATTCTACCTACCGTAAATGTAATATGTGACGGCAACTATTGCAAAAAGTTAGGTTAGGTTATGTTACGCTAGGTTAGAAGAGGTAAGGTTAGGTAGCTTAAGTTAATAGCATTTATACCGATTGAATATAAATATCGGCCATTTTTATCAAACTACCGGCGAAAAATTGATTAGAACGCTGACGTAATAAATTATAAGATGAATTATTTTATTTCAAACACGAATCTAATTCAAATCTTACCTGTATCATTTTGTAAACATCCGACATATCGCTACGCACTGCCGCGCGAATTTTCACATTCCCAATAAAGTTTTTCGTATTCATTTTTACCGATTTATTAATTAACTGACAGAAAATTTGAAATGTAATATGTACCTATGAATTTTGAATACAGAATAGTAATTATAAGTTTTAGTCGACGGTTGGTAGCTGTCAGCCGTCAGCGCTGTGACCGGTTATCAGCTGATTCTTAGGTAGTTAGGGTGACTTCGCCAGTCCTCCGGCCACTGCCAGAAGTAGGCCACCAACGACTTTAACTGAATAAACTTCAATAATATTTTGAATGCTAGAATTCGGCCACTATTCCGCGAAAACATACAAAAATTCGTCATCTTGTGTCTATTTTTAGGTACCATTTCAGTAGATTCTAAAATATTGACAGGGGCAGTGGGCTATAATTTTAATTTTGATTTTTTGAAAAATTGATTAAGAAAATTTTCGAATTGTATGTACCTAGAAGTTGAAATATTTTTTTGTACCATTTACCTAAGTGAAATTTATCGACAAAAACATTAACTATTTAGAATTTTTAAAACGGACATTTTCAGTAATTTTTAGTTAATAACACGTGCGGCCAGCACACTGGAACAATTTTTATTACAAAACCCAGTAGTCGGCCGAAAAATAAAGTAAAATAATTTTAATTAATGTTTTTAATTTACTCACAAATAATTGCCCAAGTTGCCTCTAAAATCATGAAACACTGAAATCTCTAATGGCCTAAATCTTATAATTTAAAGCAAAAATAAATAAAGTAGCTCACATCCATACTAGATATTTGATAGGTACCTATAACTTTTGATTACAAAAATAATTTTTCAGTTTGGTTGGGTATTTTGATCTCAAATCCAAATTTATGAAACTGGCCGAAATGGGCCGCGTATACGTTCCTCTTAATGCATCAACTTTCCGGACAATAGAGAAAGTTTTATACAATAATTTCCATAGGTACATATTTTTACTAAATAAAATTGTCTGTAGTTCAAATTTCTCGTAATATAACTGTCAACCATATTTCACAAGTATTTTTTTCTGAACAAATATTATATTTTCTCTTTTTAGTTTATTATGTGATTATTGGTGCATTTATACTTAGGTATCTATGAACAACAAAACAAATTGTCTGAATACCGCACATCGAAATGGTCATAAAAAAATCACAATCTCTGTCGGCCATGTAGCTAAAATCTGATGGCCGACTACTAACTAGCGTATAGGTGGCCAACAACTAGAATTTGAATGGCCGACCACCGGCAAAAACAACACTTTTTATAAAAATATTTTTGCAATTATTATGTTCATGTTATTTAAAATTAAAAAAGCTTTAATAACTGTAATCATAAATTGACTGTTCTTTATCAAATCTGTTTTTTTCTAAACCTCTTTTCCAATAATAAAAACACAATGATTTGCCAAACACGACTTTATTCAAAAAGGCCGACTACTAGCACATTCACATGAAAATTAGCCGTTCAGTGCATTCTAAACTGGTTCATTTTTGAGAATCTAAAGACAATTTATAGAATGGAAGTTGAAGCAGAAACTTTGGTTTCTATTTCATAGAAAAGCCTGTTCTCACTTATCTATTTGATAATAGATTCTATGAAATAATTGTGTAATCTAAGATCTAAATTCATCACTCATTTGTCTAGTATTAAAAAATATAATATTACAGAATATTCTAGTCCAGAGATGGCAAACTGGGGAAACGGTGAAAACTTTTGGTGACACAGAAACTAGCGGAAACGGCTCTTCGGGCTCGGTCCCCAATTCAAAATGTGTATTATCTTTATTACATTTAATATTTAAATAAACAACTTATTATGTATTATTATTTTGTAAATCTCCAAATTTTTGTCAATAGAGTGTCATTGTTATAAGTTATTTGTAAAATAAATAAAACATTGGAGTGAGGCTAGAGGGGTTTTCAAAGGGAAAGCATCGTCCGCTGTCATCGCATACTGCTCGGGCGCTTTCACTTTTGGGCTTGGCACGAACCCAAAAGAATTATACCTGAGCATCGGTAACATTGAACTATAAACACGGGCCACAAACCCTTTGCAAATCAGATTACCATCGACATTCGCTAAATCTACACCTCTCTGCTCTGCTTGCCGCTCCACCTTGCTTTGACTCTGCCTCTACTCGCTTTCTTTCTCTTCTGACCACAGACTACTCTACCTCTCTCTGGACCAGACCCGGCTGCGTCATATGGAAGGAGCCTCTCGAGCATATCAGACCAACTCTACAGCGACTATGTTCTCCCTTCATACGTGGTGAAAGGAGCAACATATTGCGCCGCTGTGAAGAATTAATGTGTGCGATGAATTTCTTTCTATCTGCTTCATTTGATCTCACAACGGTGATCTCGACCCATCGCCTTGCACCGAAGCCGGAGGAATGGATTCATACGTTCATCATTTCTGGATACACTGACCCCCAGATTCCTGCCCACCCTTCATACATTTTTCCTTCCCAGAACTTCCTCTCCCTAAAAAGACCTTCCACACTGCATCTCCTTAAATGCCTCCCGTGCGGAGCCAATGTAAAAAAAATACCGCTTAACTTGCAATTTACAAGAATGATGCAAGAGCACGACTTACTCTTATGTATTTATGCTAAAATTTTAAACTAAAGTCACTGTTAGTTTAAATCGCCAAATGTCAAAGGCCGTGTTGATAAGAGCACAACCACTGTTTGACAACTTATCGAATGCAGAAATGGACCGAGAGTCAACGAATAATAGGGACCGTTCAAATCAATTGTGAAAATGACGTTAATCATTGATCAAATAGTTTTGGAATAAATGTAATAAAAAACATGTTGTTGGTTGCCGCACATATACGCAAGCTCCGTACAAACACTGTCAAAACGATTCCTATTTTAAGTGATACCCTAGGCACCCAACCATCCAGTAATCTATTGCATACCTTGTGAGGCTGAAAGTAGTGGGGGAGGAGACAGAGAAGATTGGGACTGACTTTTCAGATCTGGTCAATAAACATAGCAGAGCTTCTTCCTTGGTGCTCGAGTTGCACCTACAACAAGTATGACAAGTTACAGACAAGCCGTCGTGTGACAGCTTTGTGGGACTAATACATGTATTAAATTTTTCTTGTATAAATAATAAAAAAAAAAAAAAAAGAAATAAGATTTTTCAAGGGCGTGTGAAAAGTTTTACATCGTAAGGTAGGTAGGTGTTGTTTCCAAACTTACAGCTCATCCCCTGTACATGGTGTCCGGATATTAGTGGTACAAGCAGAAAACTATCTCAATGAGAACCCAAAAACGGAATCAATTTTTTTTTTTTCATTTTTGCAATTTTGTTCATGAGCCTTTGTTATTTGTGTTTTTTCGTGTGCTTTTTTCACTATGCTTTGACGCATTTTAAAATACAATGACTAACTGATAGGAACCCCGCAGCGACAGATTTTCTTCAAATTTCACCTAAACATTTTCAACTTTAGACTAGATTTACTCGTTAACAAAAGCCCAAATGAAAAAAAGTTGTACCACAAAATCGACTTAAATTTAGATTCACCCGTCGTACCGCTAGCTTCCAGACACCATGTACAAAAGCCAATGGATAAAATTTAATAAAACAAACAAGTTTTTTAGAAAATTCTTATTTCAGTCATAAAATATAATATTTTACAGTTAACAAATAAATATAACTATGAGTTTTACAATGTTCAAACTTTTTTCTTGGCGCAATAAAGTACGTTTTAGGTTGTGAGAACCTGCGACTTCGACCACCACTAAAGAGTTACACCGATAGAAGTGTGTTGGGGCAAGTCTGATGTTCCCAAAGTAAGGTCAATTTTATCTCATTTTCAATATGTACATATAGAAATTTTTTCTTGAACTATCAATCAATTCAACTTCACTGGCCTGCCTGGCATCTAGGAGTTGAAAGGTCTCAATCAGATTTGGCGTAGATCACAGATTCTAGGAATTATTTGTTCAGTGGCAACAATGTACAATTTGTTGTGATGGTAATGCAGCCTAGACAATAATGACTTAAAAGTGCAAAGTTATACAGTGTGGATTCTTGACCCAAATTTCTTTAGAATTTTACAGGCAAATCATTTTAAAGAAGACGTGTTTAAATATATTTGTGCACATTGATAGTATTGAAAGTTTCTCAAGCTAGTTTGGAACACCTGTCTGCGATCCCCTCTTACCCCAAAAATGCCCAAAGAAACTGGGTGCAAAGCAACGCTTATACACAGCAGAACTTGTTTATAAATTGCTTTTATAAATTGAATACTAATATTATTGAATTCATAAAAGAAAAAAAAGTTTATCAATTCTGTTTAAATTTAGACTTAGCCCATCTGCTCATGGGGCAACTGAAAAAAATGCAGTTGGCAACTCAATCGCTATCCAAAGGAAATCAACTTGCGGTCCGCACACAGGCAACTTCTCAAAGACCAGTTGTCAAGGGCGAGGCAACCAATCACTCGCAACTCGCAGTGCTAGTCCGCGGCCGGCGCATTCAGTTGCTAAGTTGAAGGATTGCAATGGTTACGCCTCAAAATCTGTCAAGTTTTCGAGTAATTTGCGATATGTCAGAGCAGGAAAATATCGATTTTATTCAGGATGTTGATATATCATTATTATGTATTAAGGTTGATAATTGATAATTATTAATAAATAATATTTTTGTTAAACAAGCTGATATAATTACTGAAATCGTAAAGTTGAGTTGCGCCGTGAATTGAATTGCCAACCAGTTTTAGTTTGTTTTCGGTTTCGCCATGAGCAATTGACTATGTTATTTTCATTTTTTTTTGTTACATTTTGTTACATAACAAAAATATGATTAAATAAAATTATTTTTCAATCCATCCAGTACACCACTACCCAAGAAAAGGTCTCTTTAAAATGATTTACCTAAACTTTTGTTAACCGGAGAATGACTTTAAACACCCTCCATGTACACAAGCTAGTTTGATAGTTTTTTCAAACTATCATAACATTTGATGAATATCGCTTTCTTGTTAGTATTGCAACCCTGTTTTAAATTTTTACCGACGATCAGCGCCATTTAGAAATTTTAGTATTCAAACATTCCCACTATGCTTTGATTCTTGGTCTGTTTCAGCTTTTGAACAAATTGGACCAGCTGACAAGCAAAACACATATATTTTTTTTCACATTAGTTCCACACAGGAAGCCCTGAGGAAGATCCCCTCGAGGGCCTATGTCATCTTTGGGGATGCTGTGTGGTAGGTCTTTTTAGAAAAAGAAGGACAATGCAACAGTCATCTTCCTCCGTGGTCATGTCCGTTGCCCTGATGATGGACACTGTAATACTTTCCAATAGGTTATACAAGGAGGGAGGGCAACAAGGCATAATCACTCAAATTTTCTTTGTTTTTTCACATTAACTCCACACGGGGGGCACTGAGGAAAATGTTTTCCCTCATCTGTCATCTTCAGGTGTGGAGGGCATTTTAAGGAAAGGAAGGAGAGGAAGTTTTGGAAAAGACAAAGGTGGATAAGAATCTGGAGGTGGATAAGAATCTAGAGGTGGATAAGAATCTGGAGGTGGATAAGAATCTGGAGGTGGATAAGAATCTGGAGGTTAGCCAAATGTGAATACCCCCCTCCCCACTGCGGTGCAAGGCGATGTTCCGAGAGAGTCCGACACATCTGCCACCAAGACCCAAACAAACCACACCTCCTAAACCTGAGCACCGCTGCTAAGTGACCAAACGTAGCAAACCACTCGGTGTCAGGGGTGTTGGTTAACCAATAAATCGTTCCCGGGGCAGCGGTACCGATGTTACTGTTATGCATGACAGCCGATCCCAATTTTGAACACAGGCAAGAATCAGCTTAACGTGGACCGCTCAAATGTCAAAAGTAAAAAATATTGCTGACCGTTGATTTGACTAACAAGCCAACCTTAACATGAAACAATTAGACCTAACGAGCGTTGTTGAAATGACTGTAAATTGGGAGTGAATGAAATTCCCACCCCTATTCACGAGTAGTTATCATTATTCATTATAGTTCTTTCATGAAACATAAGTACAGTAATTATTAAAAAACCAGTAAAACTCATATTCTATCAGTTCAATACATTTCTTCTCGTAATAATTAAGTTGTAGAAAATAATATTCTATTATTATGCATAATTTACGGTCATACGCTTTAAAGTACACTACAAAAATACTCTTAGTCTTCATAGTGAATTTCAAAACTTTACTTTAGCAATATTACGTACAATATTTATAATTTAGGACTATTTAACCAATGTACTAAAATTCTAAATACTAAAACATGAATATTTACATTATTCAAAAAATAATATAAATCTATTATGTATTACAATGGTTATTTGTATATTAAATACAGAATACTAACTAATTATGTACAATAAACAAATATTTATTGTTTACGCATAGTAGATTAATATATAAATATAACCATAACAATTATTATTTAAGGTGATGCTTAAAGAATTCATAATCTGCTCTTTCATAGATGGAACGAGTTTAAAAATTAATTAAAAAAAAGACTTTTTGCAAGTTATGCTTTAACCGGTTGAACGCCTCGGTGTTTACGGATGAAACTCGAAAATTTCGCGATGTTTTGACTTTTGACGTAAATTTTGTGGGTTAATTTTATGCTCTGATATGTAATATTTACCGAAATACGTTCCTTGAACAACAAACTACACCTACAAACAACTTTACTTGCATTTATTTGACAAATTGATAGGTTTATCGATCTTTTTATTACCCGCGGCGCACCCAGTTTGACAGTTGAAAATCGCGGGAGAACTGACATTTAGAAAGTCAGAGAAACCAATATAAATAATAATTCGAGAGGCTAGGTGTGTTTCTGTTACGTCAAGAACTAGAATGCCCCAAGCGATTCTGACCTTGTTCTTCATACATTTTCTTTATACATAAGGTTTAAAATCGCATATCAAAAAGTTTTTTTTTAAATTTTTTATTCGGCTATAAGGCGCGCACCGGCGCGCCAACGGCACGCGACCTGTTAACCTCTTAAATGCCAGGGAAGAAACTCGAAAATTTCACGATGTTTTGACTTTGACGTAATATTTTGCGTATTTATTTTATGCTATCGTATATAATATTTACCGAAACACGTTCCCTGAACAATAAACTATGCTTACAAATAATATTACTTGCGTTTATTTGACAAATTGATAGTTTTATCGATCTTTTCATGACATGCGACGCTCAAAGTTTGACAGCTCAAATCGCGGCAGAAATGTCATTTCGAAAGTCATAGATGATTATTTGAGAGGCTAGGTGTGTTCCTTATATCTGTTACGTCAAGAACAAGAATGCACCAAGCGATTCTGACCTTGTCCTTCATACATTTTCTTTATACATAAGGTTTAAAATCGCATCTCAAATTTTATTTTTTTTTATGGCGCGTCCTGGGCGCGCAATCGGCAAACCAGAGGTATTGATAAATTAATTGTTTGCACCCATTTATACGCAAAATGAATATTGATCAATATTTTTTACCCTTAATAAACTCAAATCTTTCAAGAAAGGCTTTCAAATACAATATTGGATTGAATCACCGATACAATACTGTATTTGTAAACCCGTTCATATTGCATACTTAACGAGTCTTTTGCCGGAAGACCGCCGGCGGCAAAGAAATTTTTTTTGCTTGTTTTTTTTTAAATGCGATTTTAACCATTATGTATAAAGAAACTGTATGAAGGACAAGGTCACAATCACTTGCGCCAATGTCATTCTTGACGTAGCCAGTGGTTTCGTTAATCTAGCAACACTAGAATATTTTTAAATAAATTTTTGAGTGAGTTTTTTGGAACTTTCAAAGTTTTACGTTTTCAAATGCGTATAAAGGTCTTTATTATTCGCAAACTCCTTTGAATTGTGTTTTTTCATGTTGGGTTTGTATTCAGATTTGTGTAGAAATAATAAAATCAGTTTATATTTGTGTGATTACATTTTTTGACAAATATTTCCAAAATGGGAGATTATTAACCGGTTGAATGCCTCGGTACTTACGGATGAAACCCGAAAATTTCGCGATGTTTTGACTTTGACGTAAATTTTGTTGGTTAATTTTATGCTTTGGTGTATAATATTTACCGAAATACGTTCCTTGAACAACAAACTACGCTTACAAACAACTTTACTTGCGTTTATTAGACAAATTGATAGGTTTATCGATCTTTTTATGACACGCGACGCTCAAAGTTTGACAGCTCGAATCGCGGCAGAAATGCCCATTTTCAAAGTCATAAAAATGTCCAAAGACAATTATTTGAGTGGCTAGGTGTGTTCCTTATATCTGTTACGTCAAGAACAAGAATGCCCCAAGCGATTCTGACCTTGTTCTTCATACATTTTCTTTATACATAAGGTTTAAAATCGCATATCAAAAAGTTTTTTTTTTAATTTTTTATTCGGCTATAAGGCGCGCACCGGCGCGCCAACGGCACGCGACCTGCTAAATCTCTTTTTTAGTTAGCTATTCTGGAAAAACTTCTTACGATATTATCACATAATATACATGAATAATAAGATATATTATCTGGTAAACAGAAAACAATCGCAAAAAAGCAATTCCTTTGATTTTATATGGATATTTGACCAGAAAGCAACAAGGTAAAATTGGTACGGTTTTTCAAAATACGCCTGGCATTTGAGAGGTTGAGAGCGCAAACAATTCAACATAATATTTTACAGCATAACTTTCAAAAAAAAGGTTTTTTCTTAAAATTAATAATAAATTACCTCTTAATCTATGAAAAAGCAGATAGTGAATTTTTTAAGTTTACAAACACATTTATCTCATATCGTGAAATAAAATGTTCACGTTTTGTGAATTACAAAATATTCAGAGAAATAACAGGAATTCAATCACTGAAGAGAAAAACGTAGAAGTGTTTTGGTTGTATCCGTGTGCCTGAATTAGGGTCAATTTTTCCTTACTTTTGCTGAAAATGATCAAACCTTTTCAAATAATGAAATTATTTCTTAAACAGACAATCAATTTCATTGGCATGTATGGGGTTCAGGAATCAAAAGGTCTTATCAATGTAGATACAGATCACAATTTTATGAAATACCGTTTGACAACGTTAATAATCGTACAGTGGTGATAATGCCGATTTCTCTAACTGGGAGTCCTGTCTCCTCGGAGAGTGAGGCAGCCATCATGGACTCTCCCACACATGTTTTATAATATTTAAGGCTTTCTAGTCCTTTCACAAAATTTGTTCAAAAGTAAAGGAAATAATCAACATAAAGATAAAGCACGAAGCAAAAAAAATAGGTTTGTCATAAAATCAAAGGGTGATTTACTCGACGCGCAACGATTTCTGAATTTTCAATAGAAATTAAATGGATTGAACGAACGAATTCAATCAATTTGCCATAATTTTAGAGTTGGCATTGGAACAATTCAATTGGAGCGAGTTTCACCATATTATGCAGGTACCCAACTACCACACTTTTCACTAATAAAATTGCCAAAAAATACTAAAATGTAAAAAAAAAATTGCAAATATTTTCTTTTTAACATTCAAATTTTTTAAGAACAGTCTTTATAGCCGTTTGACATTTTATATCACAGGACAGACGCACATTTGCAATTATTACATACAGAATAAATTTAATTAAAAAATTGCACTTTCAAAAGTTGATATTATAATGGCACAAATACCTTTCAACAAGTACGTTAATGTAAGCAAATAAAATAATGAATTTAAAAAAAAAATTATAATATGACAGAAATTATTACGTATTACATATTTAAAGTTATTATTGTAAGGGAGACTACTGTGGGTGCAGTGATTATGTCTCAAGTCTAACCAAAAGCATAGATTCTTTTAATTAAATAATTATTATGTATTTGGTAAGCCGTTTAACAATGCATTATATAACATCAAATCATTATCGTAAGAGGAAACGGGTCGCCGAGAAATTTGAATGACAAGTATTTTACCAAACTGTTGCTGACACTGTCGTTGTTACCCCCCGAATACTGAGCGAAAGGGACAACTGCCCCTCAGGCTGATTACCTAAATAATATTGTCAAAATCAAGGTTTTGTATTCCCTATTTTTCTCCTCCAAAACAGGACCGATTTTCAGGGTTTTTTTACCAGAAGAAAATATTCTATGCCTGTACATTTTGCTTTTTTTTTAAGAATACATTGTCTAGTTTGTATACTAAACAACTGTTGATGGCGTACAAACCAGGCAATTTTAACAATTTTTCATAACTCCTACAAGTAACTTATCAAAAAAAGCAAAAAGTACCGACACGTTAGTGGTTAGTGGTCGATATTTGTACATATTATATTAAAAAATATTTGCACTAGCGTCAAAATTTAGAGAGAAAATCGGGGAATACATTTGTACGGACAAAACGCTGCCGGGTTTCCTCTTAAACATAAAGCAGAAATCTCTTTCCTGAATTAGCAAAAGCAGTTGAACAGTGAGCTCTTGCGTCACAAGATTACACAACTATTAAAGTCTGTAATTTTTAGATCAGCACAAGTATTTTCAGCTCAAAATGTCATTCCGATCATGAACGGTAGAGCGTTGAAATATGCAATTTTAAATGTCAAAGAAATAAAACTAGACGCCAAAGTGCTTGTTCGATATTTTTAAATCACAAAATAATAAGAAAAAATTATTGAAAATCCAGGTTGTAGTGATATTTAAGAAAATAAATAAGCTTTCAATATAATTGCGTAACTTTAACATGCAAACAAAGTTCTAGCTATTGTAAATCATTACAATGGAAAGTAAAAATATAAATATATAGAGTCCGGGGGTAAAGTGCACTAACTTCGGGAGGTGATTCCAAGTGATGGAAAGAGTAAAAAAGGTAAACAACTTTTTCCAAAATTTCAACTTTTTTTTCAATACCTCTTTATTGTGAGGTACAAACTTACCTGATAAGCTCCCTGTGAGCTATCACTAATTCAAAAAGAGAACTGCACTAAAACAACATCATGGAGTTACATCTTTAACTGGTCAAATGCCAAGAAGGAAACCACGTAAATTTCGCAAAGTTTTGACTTTGACGTAATATTTTGTGGGTTTATTTTGTGTTATCGTATATTATATTTACGAAACCCATTCCTTGAACAATAAACTATGCATGAAAACAACATTACTTGCGTTAATTTGATAAATTGATAGGTTTTTCGATCTTTTTCGCTACCTACGACGCTCATAGTTTGACAGCTCAAAACGTGCAAAAAATGAAGGTCCGATGTCAAATATAAATTATTCCGAGTGACTAGGCGTATTTCGGGTACCTGTAACGTCAAGAACGAGAATAGCCCAAGCGAATCTGACCTTGTCCTTCATACAATTTCGTTATACATAAGGGTTAAAATCGCATTCTAAAACAAAATTTAGAAAATTTAATTTAAGAATAGGATGGGTTAACAATAAAAATAAATCGTTATAGACACAATAACTTAACAAGTTTATTATAACAATAAGGATTTTAAAGTCAAACAGATCTACATTCAGAAAAACGTTGTTGACCTGACAAGCACGGCAAGTATATACAATTACTTTGCTTTCAAAACACTGATTGACGGAATCAGGTAGTGGGTGGCTCCACAACCAGGGAGGGCAGGGCGGTAGATTTGACAACCACGGAAAAAAATAATGCTGGCCACACGCCGGATTGGTCCGAAAAATTGGTTTTACCTAAAAAGCACCACTAAAAATTGGAATTTCGTATGGAATATATATCTTTTTTACTCATGTAGAATCACATCCCGAAGTTAGTGAAATTTACCCCCGGACACCATGTATATTTTGCATGTAAACGCAAGAGATTTAGCGCAAGTATTTATGTATTTTAGATACATATATGTATATCAAGACTGGATACATTGCGTTGAAAAGGTTCAGGATGAATTATAGACGCAAAGTGCATTAAAATCTTGAAAGATTTTGACTTTGAGGGTACATATATAAATTATACAGAAATGAATTTATTGCAGTCCGTGGCATCTTCACTGCCTGCCGAGGTAGCCCATGTAATCAACCCCGTGCATGCGCAGGGGGTAGTCGTTGGCTAGCTGGTAGAGCCCCTGCCAGGCCAGCGAGGGCGGGGGCGGGTCGGGCAGCTCCTCCTTGGCCACCAGGGGCAGGGGGCAGGCGGCGGAGGACTGGGCCTGTAATTGTGACTGGGGCTGAGCGGCCGGGTTGGAGTTGCTGCCTCCCGCGTTACCACTGCCACTGGAGTGCTGGAAGGAAGACTCTCCTGGAACAGATAGACATTCATTTGTAAGAACAAAGTAGCAAAATATAAAATTTGATGTAATTATAATTATTACAATTTTTTTGACAACCTGATTAAGAGGGGTTATATACAGTCAGGAGGCTCAAAAAATGTATTTTTCAAGAATTTTTCCTGAGAAGACTTTTAAATTTATTAAACTAAAAATTTGTTCACATATTGTGGTAACTTTTAACAGTAAATTAAGAATTTTTTTTTGTAAAAATAATAATTTTGAAAGCTGCTATAGCTGACCTCCAGAAGCTCCTCTCAAAAAAGGCGTCTTGCGGTGACCATCATAATAAATAATAAATATTTCTCTAATTAATCGAAGGACAGAGCAAAATAAAATTTTTTGACAAAAAGGCGGCTTCTCAAAAAAAAATCTTATTTTACCAAAATTTTGGCCTTATATTGTTTATAAAATAATATGTATTTATCGGTGAGAACAGGCCTTCGATCAATAAGTGTAAAATATACTAAAGAAGCTTGTGTTAAAATTTGAGACTGATCGGTTAAGCCGTTTCGGAGTAATCTTGGTCACCGACTTTAAAAACACAGTTTTGAGAAAAACGCGTTTGGAGTTTGCCTCCTACTTTCAAATGCTCTGACACGTCTTTACAAATATGCGTGTAACTTTGAAAATAATCGCCGGATTGACTTGAATTTTTTTTGTGTGTTCTTAAATATACGTACATTACGAAAATGAAATAATTAAAAAATCGATTTCTTGAAAATTCTAACTGTATATAACCCCTTAAAAAGACCTGATTACTATTAAAGGAATGAAGTGAAATGGGAGATAGCACAATGGGCCCATGGCCTGAGTGCTCAAGGGTAAACCATCTTTGCTTTATTAAAAAAAAAGCCGAATGCAAGTTTGCTCTTGCTTGTAGCTATTTCTTCAATATCCTTTTAAGAATTAATAGAGTGATAGATTATAAATACATACCTATGAGCGTGCTGGAAGTGCTGTCTGTATTGTGTGCAATGGGGGGTGTGAGGGGTGCTGGCTGCACTATCTTCACGTCTATCATTTCCATAACACTGGCTGCAAAACAAAAAGTTCATTATAAATTATTATATTTGTGGCTAACTCACAAACATTGTATCACGTCATGCATCATTAGAGGTGCTCAGGGACAGTTCTGACCCTAGGCGTTGAACCATTTTAAATTTATTCAATTCAATTTGTACAATTGTTTTAAAGTTACAAATTTAGTGTCATCATAACTGAACCGTTTAAACCAGGCATACCCAACCGGCAGCGGCCCATAGCACCATTTCTCGGAAGATCGAATGCAACTGACCTGATTTCAATAAGTGGAGGGTGAGTGCAAAGGGCACACATAGGCGTGTGTATAGTCAGTTTATGACTTCTGGCATTGAAGGTTGCGGTTTTACTATAATAGTATTTTTGGACGCCGAATTGCCGGTAAAAATTAACAGTAATATTCGCTATTTACTTGTATTCATGGACTGATTTAACGGTCAGCATTTCAGCAAATGCTACACCAAAGGTAAAATAATTCCCTAAACAAAAGGAATGTGTTTTCTAAATATCGCATTGTCTCAAAATTATGGATGTTTTGAGTTAAAAGGTTTCGGTAAGTTTTATTGTTAACATTTTCATTTTTGATATAAAAAAATTATTATTTACAAATATCAATGTCATTCAAATAAATATATCTGAAAGATAATTTTATCTAGTTTCTAAAATGGTATTTGTTATTACAATAACTTCAAAAATAAGCAATATATTGCAGATTTAAAATACCTTGGCAGCATTTGGAAATTTTAACTGTCATTGGGACTTCTGAAGTCTAAAAGGTTAACGATTCTGCAATGTGTCAATGTGGAGAAATTCAAACCAAAGGGGATGTTGTAGAAGTGATGTCCTCTCTGCCCGGGGTCAAATAGCACCATGTGGTGCTCCAATCAGTTAAGTCCTATACCCACAGGGATGAGGACATACCTTGAGAGTCCTGACTCTGGTTGGACTGGGAGGGCTGCTGGTGCAAGGCTTGCTGCTTCAGCAACTTGGTCATGGTGTTGCGGGGCCTCTTGGGACCCGTGTCGGCCACGCGCTGGTGGGCCGTCTCCATGTGCTTCTCCAGGATGTATCTGAGACACAAAGTACCAAACTTTAGCATGCATTTTTAAAAATAACCACTTGGCAGTGTACGCTTAACCCGTAGGGGTCGACAAGAAACTTCAATAAATAAAAAAAATAAAATTGTTAACCACTGAAACTATATAATCAATTTCAGCCTTGAGCGCTCGGAAATTTTTAATCATTCGGTTTGGAAATTACCGCCTTTTTTTCAAAAAATCATACCTCTGATTTGAATATGGAGAAAATATTTGACAGCAATTCCATTCCAGGCATTCAAGTAGGACTGGTGTAAAAGGTAATTACATTTTCTCCTTTAAGCGGTCAAATAGCGCAACCGTGCCGGCGCGCGCGGACAAAATTTTCGTTTCTTTTTTTTTATGCGATTTTAACCCTTATGTATAAAGAAACTGTATAAAGGACAAGATCAGAATCGATTGCGCCAATACCATTTGTGACGTAGCCAATGGTTTCATTCAAATAGCGACACAAGAATATTTTTAAATGAATTATCTATGAATTAGCATGTCAAATTTTTCAACTGTCAGAGTCGAAAATTCTTAGATTTACATTTTGAAATGCTTGTAAAGGTCTTTATTAATTTGCAAACCCTTTTGAATTGTGTTTTTTCATGTTGGGTATGTATTCAGGTTTGTGTAGAAATAATAAAATCAGTTTTAAGTGATTACCCTTGTTTTAAGTGAATATTTCACCAAAATTCGAAAGGTAATTTCTGTGCGGTTTTTCGAAATACGGCTGGCATTTATGGTGATTAATGACATTCTTTCTGTCTTGACAAGTGCGTATTATTTTATATTCGTCAGAGAGAAGACAAAGTATGAATGCAGAGATTTGCAATGAAGGTTTATAAAGAAGGAAATGTGTAACTAACCTGCGATTGAAGGTGGCATCACATACAGTACAATCATGGTTCTTAATCTGCCGCTGGATGGTAGCTCCAGATGGATCGTGTGACTTTTGATGGGCGTAAAGATTGTACCTGGAACACATATTTTTGTAATTGAGCCCTTGCCCAGAAAAATGTTGTATCCAACAATATTCTTGTTTTGAGAAAAATGGAAAAAACTAATACGGTTATGTTTCATAACATTTAATATTTATATGTAATACAATAAACATACAATTCTCAAGAGATTTAAATAAAAAGTCGTGAAGAAAGGCAATTAAATTAGAGTTTATTACTAGAATTTATGCTGAATTAGTGGAAAAATGTTGTATATAAAAATTTCATATAAAACGTTATTTCACAAAATGTTTTTTATTTGCTCTTCATACCTTACAGAAAGCAACATAAATAGCTGTTCTAACATAAATTTACACATGAGGTATTTGAGGGTAAAAAGCAAAAAATGATATAAATAAATGAAACCATTTACGTTCGAGATATTGAGATCAACTTACTCAAGGCCTCCTGTGTGGAGTTAATGTAAAAAAAAAAAAAAAACAACATTTTTCCACAAAACTAAAAAGCAGCCTTAATAATATTTTTTCTGGACAAATATGTCTTTCCTGCATCCAGCAGCTTTATGGCTTTGAAGTTTTTCTAGTGAAAACCGTAAGACATTCGTTTTCTTCGTTTATTCCAATGAATTTAAACCATGCTCCGTGATTTCGATAAACGGAATTAAACAATGGACTTCCACAAACAAAACTTTAAAAAGCTGCCACAGGCATAAAAAAAATTTCTTTACCATAATTCCTAAATTATCTGCTGAAGCGATTATGGTCGAAAAATGGAACACTTTTATTTTTCTGCGATTGATAGCAGTCCAAAATTCGACCACATTTTCCTACCATTTGTAAAATATTTATTGTAATTATTTAAAAAAATTTCATGGCCAGCCATTTATTTTAAAACGAAGCTATTGAAATGCTTTATCTATTATGACCATAGATGTCGCAAATCCGAACTTCATATATGTACTATTTTAGAACGATGTTAAAAATAAATTTTTAAAACATTTTTTTCATGCAGAATTTCTGATCAGAGGTTTACGGTTAAAATTAATTCCTTTTTTCACAGAAATACACCTTTCATTATCAAGTATACCACAGACAACATACAGAAATCGAAAATATTCTATGTTGACTTAAGTACCTCTCACGGAGTTTCAAAGTAACAAACATGCAGGATTCGCGTGGTTTAGGATTTAGGATTAGGACTTTAGGATTTTTTATAAATCCTACAAATAAGAGATAAACGTTAAAATAAATGTTAATTCATTGGCTATACAGCACTATAACAATTTTTTATGTCTCCATGTTAAAATTCGAAGGCATGATTTTAACGTTTGCGAAAAACTAAAAAAAATGATCTGAGGAAATTTTATTTATTTTGCATGGTTGCTCCAGTGGTTATGCATATTAATACGTCCAACATTATTCCATCAATAACTCAACATTGATAGTTTTGTTGGATATAACATTATTCCGGACAAGGGCTCAATTAGTGATACTACAAATAGACATCAGGTTGAATATAATACATCTATCCCAGTAATTATAGTTCCTCCTGAATGTGCTTATACATGGTACAACAAACCTCTCGGAGAACTTCTTCCCGCAGGTCTGGCACTCGTGGCGCTTCTCGCCGCTGTGCACTCTCTGGTGGCGCTTGAGGTGGGAGCGTGTCATGAGCGCCAGTCCGCACTTGGAGCAGGAGTGTGGTTTCACCCCGCTGTGGCTCAGCTTGTGCATCTTGAAGGAGGACGTGTGGATGAAGGACTTGCCGCAGAGGTCGCACTGGAAAGTAACAATTTGAATGTCAAAGATACAGGCTTTACTTACAAACATATTTTTTCTTATATTAACTCCACACAGGAGGAGGCCCTGAGAAATTTTCTCCCTTCAGGGAATATGTCATCTTTGGGGGTGCTTTTGGATAGGAAGAAGCAAATCTGTTGTAGAAGGGAGGAAAAACAGAGGCTGGCAAATCATTCCGCAGCCGAGCTGTTGAACTCAAGAACGAGTTGTAAAAACGATCCATTCTCATGAGACGAATGTCAACTATCTACAAATATTGGGCAAACGTTTGGCGTGTTTCACGACTATGCACCGGTGCCGAAGAGATCAATGATGCTAGTTCCTCGGAGCATCTTCCATTGAAATACCAGTAGAACAAGAACAGTTCTCCCACCTGACGCCTGTGCCCAAAAGATTGCAATCCAAAAAGATTGCAATCAAGGGTAAGAGAGGGGAATCTATTAACCGGAATGCCGTTTCGACATAGATTGGAGGGTTTTTCAAGTATTTTAGGGCTCCACACCAGAGATGGCTGCTAAATTCAACCGTGGGGCGCACTTGCACAAGATTAGGAGATGTGTACAATGAGAGGTCAAAGGGAAACTTCTAGCAAACACCAGGCCTCAGGTGTCACCCTGTGGACCTTGTCAATTCTGCAGGGGAAGAATGGAACACAAATACGGTACACAAACACAAATATGGCCTTGCACTGTATTCACAGATTACTAAACCATTTATAGCCCACTTGTGAATCAAGTGGAGACAACATAACGATGTACCAATTTCTAGATTTGTCACTTAACTCGAGAGACACCACAGAGCAAACGGGTAAATTTCGCGATGTTTTGACTTTTACGTAAAATTTTGTGGGTTTATTTTATGCTATCTTATTATAATATTTACCGAAACACATTCCTTGAACAATAAACTATGCCTAAAAACAACATTACTTGCATTTATTCCATGAATTTATACGTTTTACGATCTTTTTCACAACAACGGCGCGAGAGTGACGCAATCTGACAGTTCAAAGGCGGGAAAAAATCTTGGCCGGAGATCATAAACAATTCCACAGAAATTATTCCGCTATGCTAGGTGGGTACACAGTATATTATACCTTATGAGCAAGAATGCCCCAAGCGATTCTGATCTTATCCTTCATACATTTTCTTTATAATTAAGGTTTAAAATCACATTTCAAAAAATATTTTTTTGAGTTTAATTTTGCTCGCATTTGGTGCGCGCCGGCGCGTAATCGGCAAGCAACCGGTTAAGTTTGAAGTTGAAACTTAAGAACCCAAATTTTGTGACAAAACTACTCTTGTAACTTGAATGTTTTTACATACTAAAAACCAATTCCGCACACAATAACGGCGTGGAAAAATTTTACACTTTGTTTTGAAAATACAACCAATTTAAAAATTGTTAGTTTTTTGATAAACGATCAGTGATGTATACATTTTTTTATATTCATATGGCTGATTAAATTGCCAATAACAAAGTCAAACAAAAAATCCCTCAAAAATTTTTTTAAAATATCTCAAACTCTCTCAATTTTGTGTATGAAAAATGATCTCCATAAAGTTAGCCATTCTGTGGATGCTAACTTTCTGGGAGACAATTTTTTCCATGTGGATCAACAAGAGTAATGCTTCTTACGAGTTAATTACCTTTCTTTTTGATGAACGTTTTCGGAAAACCAATTTATTTTGGTTCGGGTGTCATTTTTAAGAACCAAATGCCCTTTCTAGATATTTGTTTGTCGATGGTACAATGGCAAAAGACAAAGATACAAAGGCTCACAATTAAAAAAAGTTTTCTTAGATTGGATTTCATTATTCTCCAGATGAAGAAGGTATGAAGACGGAAACAACAATAATTTTAAAGTCGTTCCTGTTATATAATCATTACCTGGTAGTTAGGTGTCCCGGTGTGAATGGCCTCATGCCGAGAAAGCGCACCCTTTGATGGGAATATCTTATCACAGACAGAGCACTTCCAGGGACTTATTCCTGAGGAAAGATACAAAATTTGAGAATAAATTCAATGAATGAATGATTTAAGAAAGTCACTTGCATAAAAATGTTCTTTTCTTTTTCTTGGCATATCTATCAAAAGTTATGGGTGACTATGTTTTTTTTTACAAAAAATATAAGAAAAAAATACCCGCTGCGCGCAATCTATAATATTTTCAACTTTATTTCAGTATTACAATGCTTATATAGTAAGCACCAAACTTTAATGCTGATCTGACATTGATACAGAAATCGTGGCAATGGGCGAATTTAAAGTCCAAAAAGCGGCATACCTCCCTGTCCACGCCTTTCTCCATCCCTTGTATGTTTTACGCATCTTTCTCTTTCGCTTACGGTCTATAAAATCAGTAAAGTGACTGTACCTGCGCAAGAATGGATCGTATCAAGTTCAGATTGGCATTTAAGTTTGGCGTGTACTATACATACTAGAGAACATGTGTGTTTATCAGATTAATGGATTGACAAAATCAGCGAAACTCTCTTGCACGATTTTTCAAGGAACTGAAAAAAATAAATGTGTAAAGCTTAACAATCACTGCTACACTTGTCAGCTGGGCATAATTTGATTGAAAGCTGAAACAGGCCAAGAATCACAATCAACGGCACAAATTCAGGCCATGGGCCCTGTAGGGGCGTGTAAGTAGCCCCAGACACGAGGGAATACTACCCTATGTAAATTAAGGAAAGTTGAATTCTTCCCTAAGTGACACAAAACAGTCTACACAGCAATTCCAAAATCCTAAGTGAAAACAAAACAATACTCACTCAGAGAATGCAGCTCTTGCACGAGGTCCAGCACAAAACGACACTAGTTCCATTCAAAATATTGATTTTTTACCAAGGCGGTAAGTGCACAATATCAACATGTGTTTATCACAGGAAGGAAGTTCAAACAATGAAAATATAGATTTGCAAATTAATAATAATACGTGCCGAAATCTTAGGTACAACAATAATTCAATTATGGGTGAATTATTCGATTATGATTTGACTAGGACTGACATCTCTTAGCTTTCACTAACACTCACGTCGGAAGTAATTGCCTGCTTCACAGAGGTAAGAAAATGCATGAATACACTGAATTTCAATGTCACATAGGTAAATTCAATATAATACAACCACCATAGATGGAGCGTATCCAGGCCCGTTGTGCTGTCTCCCATTTTGCCTCATTCTTTTGGCAGTAACCCGGTCCCTTTGATAGTTCGCCAGCATTGTCATTGGTATTCGGCTATATCTCTTGGCTCTTCCCAGGTTTCTGAGCATTGTTCCCATCAGGGTTGGACATTGGCACCACAGGTGAATTGGGGGTCTCTTCATCCTCTTCACATTTCCTGCACCTATTGGTTTTTTTTCCCCACTCCCTTTTTTCATTTCCACTCGCAATAGCTGCATGTGTATTCTGAGATGGCAGTGTCCAGTTAGTAGTCATTTCAGTTCCCTCAGTGAATGCACTGTTCATATTCAATTGTTGCCAGTTTCGTCCAGGGTCTGGACTGTTTATGAATAATTGTAACGTTTGAAAGAGCTTCTAAGTATTACCGACAGATGCCAGCAGGGAAAGTGCTTCCATCAATTGCCAACAGGGTGTGCCCGGGTAGGTGGTGGCTATCGAGAGTAGTTCTCGCCAGCCTAATGCTCAGATTCAATTAGCCGCTAGTACAGACAGGTCGTATGACTTGTAGCATAATTATTGTAAATATGTAAACTCATAATAAATCAGTTTGTGTCGAGGACCTATTGTTATTGAGAAATACCCCCACAAAACTAATATTGTTTGAATGTGGATAATATCAAACTTTAGAGTAATGAACCTTGACAAATAGCAATCTGGAAATGGTTTAAAAAATATGAAGAGATGGTAATGCTGTTTGTTACGTACCTTTATGCATTCCCACGTGAATGTCACAAGCTTTCTTGTGTTTATAGGAGGCGCCGCAGATCTCACAGATGTAGGGGGAATTGGAGCCAGCATGCTTTACCATGTGGTAGTCCAGGCGAGCTGCAACAAACACAACAGAAATGAAAATGGTTTAAGCTATTAGTGTCATAAGAATGGATTAAGTAGTCGGGGACATCCCAGGAGACAGAAGAGAACATTGAACGTTATTAATAGGCTTACGTCTGCGTGGTTGAATTTCAGAACCTGACTGCATGTCTGACACCACGCCGTACGCGCCGCGCCACAAATAACATCTGTGTATGTGGAATTTCAAACAAAGCTACCACTGTAATTCGGTTTCGGATTCAAGAATTTGTCAAAGGATGGCGCTACTTACATTAGCAGATCGCACGAGGATGTGCCCCAGGCAGGTATAAGTTGCAAAAATAAATTGCAAATTTGAGTATCTCTCCGGATATGAAATAGGGTGGTGAATAATAGTATCACGCGGCTATATATTACATATGACGTCATTGCCTATCGCGATTACTGTGTCCCGGCTAGCGTGATTGCTGACTAGCTGTCACTGGATTACAGTGGATCCGAGGAACCGGCTATTTTCGGAACCGGTTCCTATCGGATTTATAAAATGGTCACCAACACTCAAACTGGGCGAAGCCGAATGAAACCTGCAGAGCAGGTTTTTAACTGCTAGCACTATATATTATTTTTAATGAATTAATTGTGAAATTAATCAAATAAAATTTATTTGCGCACACCAGGATTCGATCACCGCGACCTTTGAATTGCGAGTCTAGTGATTTGGGATGACAGAAAAGTAGGGACATACGAAAGGATGCACGCCTATGGCTGCTTTTTTGTGAACAGAAACACTCCGAAAAGATTTAATTTACATTTAAGCAGGAAATAATTAAAATGCAAGTTTGAACCATCACTATTTTTCTGTTTCACAAATTATTTAGAAATGCGTGATTAAAAATTTGAGTGTTTGAAGTTTTTTACCAACATGAAAATTGTTCGTCACTCAACATACAAATGGTTTTTTTGTTAATAACATTAATAAACTAGTTTATTATTAATAATAATACAACATTGTGTTTGTAATGATTATAAAAATGTAAACAATTTAACAATAAATTTTAAACTTCGAAAGGTATATGCTTTAAACGATAAATCATAGAAAAATTATTGTTTATTATTTTCATTATTACAGTCCACCGAACAATGGTATCACGGTTAATCATAATTACAGCAAAATTAATCGACTGCAAATATTGCTCTGCATTTTTAAAAGAAATAACATTCAATTACTTACATTAATTAATGTGTTCTAGCAAGTTACTATAAATTAATTGTTACTTTATTTGAAGGCAAATTTGAAAATAATTTATGAATGCTAGGTGGTAATTCCAAGGGGGAGATGTCCAGTTTAGAACTGGGTCGATCAATCATTTTACATAAATCGAGTCAATCACAACCCACTTGCCAAGTTATCGGGTCGAAAGTACCCTTTCTTTAATCGGGTATGTAACTGGAAAAAACATCACAAATAGATATGTGTTTTGCTACTTGCCACCATAATTGCCGCATGCTGAAAGAAACCGATCTCTGTGTTTGACATAAGTAGACATTTCAAAAGTAACCGATCTTTCTTTGATAGATAGAGTATTTTCAGGTAAATAGACCTTCGAGACGCCTGGTCTACAAAATTCTTTCATCTACGGTCGCTCGCCACTGAGCTAACAACTAATCGATCTAGAGAAAAATAACCCGTAATTGGTGGTTCGTGATCAGTGATCAGATTAAAATGATCAGGTACACAATTGATATAAGACTAATCCAATTGGCCACCTCAGACAAAGTTAGGGAAATCAATTACAGAGACTGTGCAAGGAAAGGCTGGACCTGCAAAGGAGGCTGCCGAAGTAGTCCAGGACAGGGTTGCCTGGAGGCGCCTTGTTGAAGCAATGTGCTCCTTATCCCAAATAATGACAAGGGAAGATGACAAAGGATTACATACCTTTAGAGCTAAACGTGGCCGCACACTCCGTACACGTTAGCGTTTCCTTCAATTTCTTGTCCTTCTTCTTATCATGGTCCAGGTTCATCTTAACTTCCAACCCCACACACTGCAACCTCTCCAACATATCATTAGCACTCTCCACAGACATCTTACTTTTCCTCCCTTTGATCGATAGCCCTTTCTTCACCATATTCTTATCCATGGACAAGATCTTGATCGGTTTCGTCAACTGGTGAACTTTTTTAATAATCAAACTTGATGATGACAGTTTTTTTTGTAGTTCTCTTGTGGTTGGTTTTATGTCTTTGATTTCTGTAGATTCCTCGTGGGGCTTTATTAAGATGGGTTTTTTTAAGAGTTTGCCTGCCGATCGACCTTTTGATTTGTATTTCTTTTCTTCTGACCAGTCTATATCATTGTCAAAGTCTTCAAGGTCAGAAATTTCAAGATCACTGAAAGAAGAAAAAGAAATTAAATTATTAATAACTATCAAATACAATATTTTTTAAAGACTCTTGTAATAAGCATGACTGGTAATAATGAATTAAGCAGACCAACGTTACTGAAATTGTTTTAATTTTGATGTTTGTTTCTACGTCATATTAATAGAAAAACATTTTTCGATTTCAACATTGAAAGATTTTTTAAAAAAATATTTCTATTTTTCTATAATATTTTTACATAAGCTCACATAAAAAAAGTAATTGTTTATGCTTGGGAGAGAACAACTTATATTTAATGCAACTATTAGAAAAGTATTGATAATTATTATTATTAATTTCCAATGTGGATTTCTAATCTAAGAGTACATTATTTTTTTTTAAAGAAAGACAAACATTCCCGGGTTACGAATAACCCAACAATTTTTAAAAAATCTCCTACTACCACCACACTAAGCGGAAAATTTTGCTTGTGTCGTGATGGAGCACTTAGCCAGCCGAGGAATCGAACATGCGACGCCCGGGTGGGTACATTTACTTCATGTAATAATATCAACTACATCTTTACTATAAATCAGAAAATCTGTACGTTGATGGAAAGACCCTCAAATGGGAAAATCTGGTGTCATTTGTGGATAAATGCAATTATTGACAGTCGCAAAGTAATTTTCATCTTGATCTGTGGAGCTTTGAAATATCCATTTGACCACCTAAAAATAAATAAAGACGTATTTTTAGACGGTCAAATGGATGACAGTCAAATAAATTGATCCATAATTTTCAATATCTCAATACAAAAAAGGGTGAAAAAAAAGTGAATCTAGTAACTTGCAATTCTAATATAAATAATATATTATGTACGAGCAAAAAACAGTCTAACCAAACCAAAGTTCGAAACGGTTTAGCAAGTTTTTATGTGGGTCAGTCTCGCCAAGGAAAATAAATCGATTCAAAATCAGTAGTTTCTGTTAATCTATTTTTAATCACAATTTATTTAAAAATAACATCAAAGATGTGCCATGTGCAACTTTGATTAAGAATAGATTGTAGTGTGTTTTGCAGCTTGAATTGTGATCAAAAATAAAACAAGCCAACTGTTCACTTATTTGCAAACATTAAAACAAGCAAAAACATCTCGCAGGAAAGGTATCCAAAGAAATATGGCTATAATGTAATATTTATCTTCTAAATTTAGCAATGCAAAGCATAAAAACATATTAACAATACAAACATAAAAGTGCATCAAACGCACACAACAACAAAAAGGTTTTTGTTTCCTCAGCCAACGCTCTTAACTACTGGCCAAACAATCTACCCTGATGTTGGACACTGTTACATGTCCGAAAAGTTGGCTAAAGAAGGAGGAAGTGCAACAGGACATAATAACCCAATAATTAATCACGATAATGCTCTTAACGCTTTGTTACAGAGGTCTTGAAGAGACAGAGAATTGATAAAGAAGAATTGTGAAGTGGAATCTATCTTTTCTGATTGACAGTACAGTAGTTCCATACTTCCAAAGCTGCCATGGTTCTCTCTCCCTCAAAAGATGTTGGCTTGCTATACTGAAATCCAATGCAGTCACAGTCGCTGTGCATGTTTTTATGTACAAATGGGGCCTTTTCAATTGCCGGCAACCCGGGTTTTTTTCATTTTTTTCCCTTTTCATTTCAATCCGTTTCACCAGAAATCATTAGCATCTCTGCCATAGGTTACCTAAAGTAGTTCGCTACGTTTGGTGACTTAGTACGGCTGCCCATGATCATGGGATGAGGTTTGTCCATGTCTTGGTTACAGGTGCGTGTGCCCATCAGTTGGGTTACAGGCCTAATCGAAAGAGGCTGATTAAGGGAGACCCTTTGACTTCTCAAGCCAGACTCTCGATCCTTGCAACGCAGTGGGGGGATGGATGCATACTGACTCCTGGATATCCTGATTTCCTCACACCTTCCTCTACTTAAGGATCCCCAAAGACAATTTAGGCCCTGAGGGGAATTATTTTCCTCAAGGCCTGCTGTGTGGAGTAAATATAAAAAAAGGACTCCGAATTGCGTGAATGTGATCAAACACAAACTCCAGAACAAATCGTAGAAGAACGTATCCGACACAAGTTTACCAGAGGCAAATCTGTGCTGAATCAAGTGACTCTAGAAGCCGTCTCAAAGCTAAAAAACTAGAGCATCCCGATATGACTTCCACCAATAAATTCTCTTCAACCACCAATGAAGAAGAAGATTATATACTTAAATTAGAGATCTCAAGGCCTATAGAGAGCTGATTTTTTAAAAACTGTACTCACGCATAAGATTTTCTTTTGGCCTTCTTCTTGGACTTGCGTTTCTTAGATTCCTTAGGGCCCTTCGGGGGCTCCTCGCAGCCCCTCACCACCAGCACCTCAGGGTCCTTGGCGATATCGATGCGATGCACCGTGAAGGCATGCACCGCCCCCTGCGCCTTGTTTTTGAATTCCAACTTGCACTTGATGCACACAAATACTTCGCTTTTTCTGGAATATATTAATAAGATTTTTTAAAAGAGGATCTGCATAAGTATGCTCTCTTATATGGAACGTTTAAGCAGCCCTTTTAATACAAATCTTAAATTTGGATTAATCTTAAATAAAAATACCAACCAAACTGAAAAATTGTTTTTGTAATCAAAAGGTATTTTATAAAAATAATTTTTGTAATCAAACATCTAGTACAGATGTAAACTACTTTATTTATTTTTGCTTTAAATTATAAGATATAGACCATTAAAGATTCCAGTGTTTCACGATTTAAGAGGCAACTTGGGCAATTATTTGCGAGTAAATGAAAAACAATAAAAAAAAACAATTTTACTATATTTATCATAGAAATATAATGAAATATAAAATAAAAAAAAAATTTTTGAAAAAAATCATTTTGATGGGTGCAAATTTAAAATACATAATTTGTATTATCTGTTTACGGCGGAACGTTTATACATTAAAATTACTACCCAAAAAAATGCATTTTTGATGGAACAACATCCTCCGGCGACCTATTACTCATTAGTGTGACAGGGATAAAATGTAAATCACCCGGCGTACTTATTTTTGCAAAATGAAGTTCTGCAAATTGTACCGTCCTAACAGATAATTTTTTTAACATATTTTTAAAAAAAGTACACATCTATCTTGTGAATTTTCTCCAGGATATCTACGTATTTTCAGAGAAATGTTTTATTTTTCTCCGTAATTTTATAAAAAAATATTTTCATCATATTTGTAGCTAAGTGCTTTTCACAATGAAAATTTAATTATACGAGGCTTTCCTTTATATATATACTGAATTATGGCTTTGAAAATTGTTAATTGTCTTCTCTTTCACAAACACAAAAATTCAAGATAAAATTAATAGTTTGATGTGACGAAACGAGCCTAAAATAAATTACTTATTTTTTTTGCCAGGCGAATTAAAATATTTTGGTGTGCCACTATGTTACAATAAAACTGGCGCAGGTTTGGTGAACTACTAGCAAATCCAAAGTGTATTTCTTGGCACACTAAGGGTTAAATACTTATATCAGAATTCCAATAGAAATCAATGACATGATTCTGATTTCATCAACCTATCAATTTCCCATTTTTTTGCAGAGAGTGATCTGACTGCCCATAATCAACTACTAACATGCCAGCACTGTCTTTTATACAATATGTGACAATGTCAAAGCCACAAAATCTCACTATGTATATAAATAATATAAGGTCATTATTGATACTATGACAGAACTCTATTGTGAAATTAGTGTAAATGATATTGCATATTATTGAACTTTTCGTGGATAAGATATAGATATTATCAGGTGAAAGAGTACTCCAAAAATAGTGAAATGACGTAATTATCACAAAACGACTATTTTTAATACAGAAATGCAAGGAAGATGGGTCCTATAATTTTAAATGTAGACAGTAAGATAAATACAGTTAAAAAGCCTTAACATTGACTTCTGGATATAAAATAAATGTTAAAATAGGCCAAAATTAGACCCCGTTACTTCTTACATTTCTTCTATGGGAATTTCAACTTCACATTTGATTGGTGAAGACATTTTGACTGGTACAAACACCTCTTCCCGTGCTTTGTCCTTGTTTTTGGCCAGAGGCTCGTCATCAGAATCCGACACGGGCAGCGGAGAGGCCCCCCTGGACAGATCGTCAAACTCTATATCCTCATCCTTCACATTGATTGAACAAAACTCTATTTTACTCGGCACCACACAGTCCGTTTGAGTTTGGCAGGCGATATATCGCTTACACAATGCTGTCACATTATTATTTTTGTTTAGCATAACCAAGAATTCATTCTTCAAAGTCAGAAACTTCTCTTCTGCCCTGTCCAAAACATTAACGAGCATATAACAATCACGACACAACGAATGAGACCACACTTTATCCCTTTCGAACATAATATTACTGGTTTTTGTGATAAAGTCAAATAGTAAACATTTAGAACTTCCAGTAAATGTTGTGTATATGTCGTACGACATCTCCTTCGTGTTCGAGCTGCAGATAACGCAGATCGGTAACGAGTTTGAAGAATCAAATTTAAAATTATATTTTTGACTGGCAGAAGATTCCGCGCTATCTTTTTCACTTTTGATAGGGCCCGAGTCATTTTGCGAAGTTGAAACAAGGGCCTTGTCAAACTCCGCTCGCAGCGTCGGTTCCATCATCTTGTCGGGTTGTCAAACACGGCAGGAGGGTTATATTGTCGATTCTACATTGCACAAGGAACTTAGATAAATGATTGATATCACAATTATTTCACTAGTATCAGTGTAAACATCGAAACGTCAAAAACTCTACGAAATTTATATAAAATTCGGCACTAAAGTTGTTCACTTCCCTAATATTTTTGACCGCGGTGAAGTTGCATGCCAAAAGATGACTCGCGACTGACTTCACGATTGTAATGTCTTTATGGCAGAAGTAAATAAACGTAAGTTCTTACTCAGAGTTAAAAAAATCCGGGGCTAAATGTGTCATTTCTCAAGAAAAGTTTTTTCGGGACGTATCTTTTAACAGCGACTTGCCGTAGGCAACTTTAATCGAATTTATTCTTGGAATTAATGTATTATCCGTGTAAAGATTAAGACAAAACTTTTTGTTGTTTCTATTCGGATCTTCTTGACGGTAACACATTATTCGGAATAAAATTCTGTCATCAGTTATCACTAACTTAATAATTAGTTAAAAAATAATTTTTACTTATAGCAAAAATAGCTCACTGCTATAACATTAACTTAACATAATAATATGCTTTTTGGAATAAGCTGATTAATAAAGAAGTAAACCGGCAGTCTCGAACAAATTGATTTTTTTTAAATTTTAATGGAAATTATTAGAAACTTGTGGAAAAATGAGTGCCAGTCCCTTAGCATAAATATATTCGAATTTTATAGTTTTAATACGACACGTATTATATACGAATTTAAAAATTTGATTCCTAGTGCACAAAAATAAATAAAAAAACACAGTACAATCATTTTCAAGCCAGCAAAATGGCACCTTTATTTTTAGCTGTTAATCCATTACCATCTTGTTGCTGTAAAATAAGAAAAAAATGTATTGTATTTATCCAATATCCCAGAAAATTTAAAACAATATTCTTTTTTTTTAATTTGGTGCCTGAAAATAAAATAAAAATACGTGTTTAAAATTAAATTTATGTTGGCTTCTCATTGGATGACCGCTCATAATTCATAACATAATATTATGTGAAAGATCATTTACCCAGTGACGTAGCGTAGTGAGGGCGGCACTTTTGAGTGGCGGCAAAGTTTCACAATAAATAATAATAATATATTGTAAAAATTTTAACCATCTCATTTCATATTTTTGCCGGTGACCGGACAACTCAGAATGAAACCAACTTAGAACCACTTAAGACTGATGAAATTTAAAAAAATTAAATTGATTAAATAGGTTACGTTAGGTTAGGGTTATAGGCTATTTTAAAATTATTTTTTAGGTTATGGCTTTTAATGACTTTTATAAGAGGTGAGTTGACTTTATTCTCAGTTGGCATGGAACCATTTTTGTCACACCTTACGATTCGGACCGTTTGAAATGAGCACGGAATTTTTCATGACTTATTCTGTGACGAAACCGGGGAATCCCTTTTTGCAATAAATGTGATTATTATATTGTAAAACGTATGTATTTATTATTGAAAACATACGGTTTTATTTTGTAACTTGTGCAATACACACACTAATGATGAGTGTTCTTGTCGAAAAGTTCTGAAAAAGACCAACTAGATATTTTAGTCTTTTAAATAGAAGCATCTAAATAAGGAGACGGCGAAATTTTCCTCCGCCCCGGGCGGCTGACTCCCACGCCACGCCACTGCATCCATCCACCCACTCAAGCGATAGCTACCCAAATTTGGGTAAGTGATTTGCTTCTGCATCCATATTCAAGCAGGCTCTAGGTACTTTGACTATTTGACTAACTTTAACTGAGCTTTTCAATATTATGGTACTTACCTGCCCGAAGATGGTTTGAAAAAAGAATAATTGTCATTGAAATAGTGAGTTTCTTTGGACGAATTCGTTTTTTCGCAGGTTACGAATATCCTGACAATATTTGAACTCTAACTATCATCACAGTAAGCGGAAAATGTTGTTTGTGTCGAAGTGGAGGAATTAGCCAGTCGAGGAATTGAACTCACGACGCCTGGGCTGGCTGGTTTTGATTTATTGAATAAGAGAAAATTAGAAACATTTTCGGACGCGAGGTTTGCTGTTCACATAACTAGGTACTAGTCTAACTTCACCTAATCGCTAGGCTCCTGCTTATTACTTAGACTCGTTCTTACCCAAAATGACAAGTTTAGTTATTCAGTTAATAAATTATTAACGTGGGTGCCTAAAAACATGAATTATGTTAAATAATTCATGACAGAACTGGCAAAAAGTTTGGTTCAAAGTTCATCCCAGAATTATTGTTTATTAACAAACTTTACGCGTCGTTATTATCCATACTAATATTATAAATGCGAAACCGCTCGAGTTTGTTTATGACCTTTTCACGCATAACACAATATAAAGACTTTAATAATTCTTTCACCAATATAAAGCTAAATTATATGCGCAGACTACAGGTTGTATATGATGGTAAGCTCTGGCGTTATGAAATTATAAATATTAATATATTATATTTGTTATACGTTTTCTGTCGCTAACAAAAGCGAGTTTTTGCTAACGTCAGAAAAAAATCTTTTCCATGGAAACAATGTTGACATATTTTTGGGCTCTACGCTGGTAGGCACTCAGTCTACTGGTCAGCTACTACTGCAGAAAATTTAAATATTAGAATTCGTTTTTTTTGGACAAGCTTGAAATAAATGTCAGATTTGAGTTCCTGTATTAAAAATATAATTCGTAACGATTATAAAGACTGAATGATAAATAGAGTATTTTTTTAATTATATTAACGAACTTCCAAATATTTAAATAAAAATAAACATCCGAAATGTTTGTAAGCACATAAATTCCGAACGAATGAATAAAATTGGATAAGTAATTCTTTTTTTCTTTGAGCATTATGAAATTTAGGTGGTAGGCGAGATGTTTGAAAACTGAATGTAAGGGAATGAATATATGGAATGCGGGAGGGGATGGGGGTGGGGTGGGGGGGGGAGATAATTGATAAGTGCAAGCGCTACAGTAATTTCCCATAATACCATGCGAGCGAAGCCGCGGGGAAAAGCTAGTTATTTATAAAGCTTTTAATATTTTCAACTTATTTCATTTTATTTCTCAGACATTTACTATTGCTGGGTAGGTATTAGCGAATTTTTACAATTTTTACATATAAGTAGGTACCTAATATGTTTGTGAAAAAAATAACTGAAGTTTCAAGTATAGTCTGTCAATTAAGAGTAGAAAATATTAAAAATAGAACAAAAAAATTATAGGCTGGCTACACCAATTTAACTGTCAAATATTCTTCTAAAGCGCAAGACGAGGTTATTTTTACCCCAAGAGAAAACACTCTCGAGGTAACCGTCCATTCTTTGCCCTCCGAGCCGTTGGAATTTGTGAGCCCTTTGGGGGCTTGTCAAACAAAAAGCTATCATGGACTGTACTGTCATCCGCGTAACAATGAATTGGTGCACAAAAGGTCATTGATGTGCAACTAAAACAAAGTCGGAGACAGAACCGATCCCTGTGGGACGCCAGCATCTTAACATGAAAAAAACACAATTTTCAAGTTTTGTTATTAGAGAGATTCCTATTATTAGGTGTCATAAAATGCTGACAGCAAACACTTTCGTTGGGGCTGACATAAATATTTATAGGTTCTATTTGAAATGTACATTACCGACTAAAAAATAAAACACTTTAATAAGAATAAAAAATTTGCTCCAAATTTGTAAATGGAAAGTGTTTTTACTTGGTTTATATAATATCAGCCAAAAGACATATTATTTAATCTCAAGGTTCTGACTTTATTTGTAAAAAACTGTGCTTGCTTGCATATTTTAAAAAGTAAAATTACGCTAATAAACGAATCTTACGACTAAATATTTTACTTATGACTGAAGAGGTAATATTGCATTCTGTAACGAATGGCATACAAGTAGACGTATTGCCGGGAGGAAATTACTTCAAACCAGATTCCTAATGGAAAAAAACAGTTAAATGTGAAGAATAAAATTGAATGTCTTCAAGCGCTGATCGGATGGAAAGGAAGTGAACTTAGGTGATGGAAATGAAGCGTTAGGCTGGTGGGAAAAGATTTCTCACTCTCTTTAATACAGCCTTTGAGAGCATCCTGTACATCAGAGAGTACTTGTATATAGTTCCGGAAACATGATGCGTGAACTGTGAAATAATGTGATGGGTGGGGAATTCAAGGATTATCTCACACCTATTTGAACAAGACAGAGAAGGCCCGTGTTCAGTGTTCGGTGTTCAGAGTTGTATGAGTCTTGAACAAGTAGGTTGAGTTCATATTGTTTAATAATCTAATCTCGCACTGAATTGAGATCGCGATCCCAATTTATTGGCCTAAAGTCTGAAGAGCTAAAGCTGCAGTTAGTGCTACTACTACTCCTCGACATCCCGAGTAGGAAACAACATTAATTTCGCCAACAATAGGCCGGAGCAATAGCAACGAACAAGGCCGAAGCCGTGAGCCTGTGTGATTAGTACCTATTCCCAGCCTTGGTAGTAAGATGCAACTCAGACTCAAAGTAGAGCTTAGTCGCTGTTCTTGACAAGATTATGGAGGGAGTTAATGTAGGACTTAAGACTCAATGTCTGGAGGCGATAAGTAAGCAAATATAGGTAGAAAAATAATTCCTTCATAATTTTCTGTGAAAATTACTCTATTAATTAGTTTCGCTGATGACACTGTCCTTCTCTTCCAGGCGAAAGACTGGCCTACCGCATATTCCAAAGCAGAGGAAGGAATTCAAAAGGTAAAATATTGGCTTGACTCGAAAACATTAACGCTAAATGTACAGAAAACAAAATACTTACTGTCTAGTCTCTCCAACATTCCAAAGTCAAACCTAACCCCACCATTAAAAATACACAAATGTAAAAATACATCTTTAAACCGGAATTGTAACTGCCCATGCCTAGAAAAAGTAAACATTATCAAATATTTAGGATTAACCTTTGATACACACCTAAATTGGAAGCAACATATACATAACACTACAAACAAAATCCGCAAATCTATATACTTTTTCAAACAAACACGCAACTTCCTTGACTTAAAACTTTTAAAAACAGTGTACTTCTCACTATGCCAATCTCACATCGAATACGGAATTTTAGCTTGGGGTAATGCTTATTCCAGTGCCCTCGACCCCATCATTAAAGCACAAAAACTTATCATAAAAATTATTCTTAAACTGCCTCTTACTGCACTGATACCATCTTCAATACTTTCAACGTTATGGACATTAAACAACTCAATTTTATTTTATTTTTTCACGGTTACATCCCAATAAGTTCCCAAATTGAACTTATTGCGTTACTTCCAATCAATTAAGATGCACAATTTTACCGAACACTCGAATCGGGTGCGTTTTCAACAAGTGAAGAAAAACAAATGAATGCGGAAAATCAACGTTTTATTTTGTTTCGTCTTGGCGTGGGATGGGTAGGTACTAGGTGGAAAGGTAGAAAGGTAGGTACTTGGTAGTAGGAACTGGGTAAAGGAATAAGCAGTTTTCCAGTACTAAATCTTAAACAAAAAGAAGAACATTGATTGGCGCAAACAATATACCTGTCATTTTGTATTACCCACTTCAGTCATTAATCGACCCTCGCCACATAAACATCTCCGCATTAATTGCTATTCATTCCGCTATTCGCTCTCCGCCGGTTTGAAGTCCAAAAGTACATCACATCGCGAACTACTATTATACAAAATATTCCGCCACAAGTGCATAATAAAACTAGCCAAGATAGAAGAAAGTATCAGCACAGTAAGTCCTTTTCTCCTTTCCTTTATGTACATATTATCTACTTGTGTAGTGGTCTTTCACACACATAAAACACGCATCATTCATAGTCCTTTGATACTCAAAACCGCACAAAAAACGCATCAAATACCTACCATCTTCCTCTTTCCCATTTTCTTCCCCTTCCCACTACTTTCAGCCTTACAAAATACTCCAATTGGGGATGCCATAGAATTAATGGCTCCGTACGGTTGGGAATAGTTGCGACTCTTGTGTGAGCGTGTTTCGCGTTGCAAAAGTCCTACCATTCTTAGTAAGCTCCATGGTAAGCGTTAAGGCGGCGCTTCTCGTCTGAAAAAGAAGAAGATGGAGAGATATGTAATTACGAATATTGGACAGAGCGCGCTAATATTTTAAGTGATAAAATCGCAGCGAAAATGGCAAAAAAGCTTAATAAAACATGACTCGTTTAAATAAAGCAAAAATCTCGTGGAACGTATCTTAAGTATCATTTAAAGAAACGTTGTGAATTTTTTCACAAATATAACTTGTAAAATAATAGAAATAGACTTGTTTTAAATAATTTTCGGAGCATACTTTGCGATTTTTTTCTATCGAGGGAATTTCATATAATTTGCGTTTCAGCGTGGAACGTATCTAGATATTATCTTCAAAAATAACATATTTTTTTAAGAGCTTAAAAACTTCAAATGTTTATGGGAGATATGTAAGAAATCGGTCGAATTCGGATAGCGGCGGCTTAAAAACGAATAAGAAGATGGTTAGAAAGAGAGATAATGTAAAAACGATTTTAGAAGGATTGCGCTAAAAGACGATTATAATAAATAGGCGCGCAATAATTAATAAACCAATTAATAAATATTTATAAATAAATAACAATAATTTAATAAATCACGAATTATTTAAAAAAGATCAAAAATTTCGGGGCATTTTAGTAAAGTAACCAACATAAAGAAAAAATGTCAATTTGTTCGTACCTAATTACAACACGTTAAATAAAGGAACGAAATGTGTGTTTTACATTTTTCAGGGCATACCTAATTTGTTAGGCAGGTTTGCGTACTGCCGCCCCGGAAACCATTCATTGGATAACCAACACCTCTGCCGTAGGTCAGCCCAAGTGGCTCGCTACGTTTGGTGACTTAGCGGGGGTGCCCGGGTTCATGGGGTAAGGTTTGTCCATCTAGATCTTGGCGGCGGACACGTTTGCACACCTACTGCGTGGCGGGCCGGATGGGGAGAGACTGGTTGAGAGAGACCTTTTGACCTCAGTAGAAGGGATGGATTCATGCCTCCGTCACTCCTGGAGAAACTGACCCCCAGACTCCCACCCACCCGACGAACTTCATCCGACGGCCGGCCTTCATCCGACATCCGTGGTCTAGCGGTAAGGCTCTTGACTCGCATTCCAAAGGTCGCGGGATCGAATCCCGGCGTGGCAAATAAATTTTATTTGATTAATTTGTGTTATTTCTCAATTTATTAATTAAAAATAATATATAGTAGATATATTTGCGGCACGTTCCAGAGTGGAAGATACTCTCAGTACCGCCCTGGTGTAAGACCACCGTTCAGAATTGAAACGTTGCTGAAATGGCTTTAGCCGTGTTTAGTGACCAGATCTGAACAGCCAGGTACTTCCCACCTTCCTCTTCCCCATCTCCTTCCCCTCCTCACTACCTTCAGCCTCACAACATACCCCAATTGGGAATGCCATAGTCTCACTGGATCCAGACGGGAGCAGTTGGGACTCTTGTGCTGTATTCATATAAAACAAAAAACCTCCCTAATTTCCTCAAAACATCCTCACTCATTTCTTCAAAGCATCTCCAAAGGTGGCATAGTCACTGGCTTCACTGTGAGGAGCTGAAGTAAAAAAAGCGAAACTGCAAAAATGCTTCAATTTATCCATTGAAACTCGTAATATAAAACGATTCGCAGTAATAACGATTTCATTGATAGCATCGCCTGCAAAGAATGGTCACACTTTTTTTATCACGAAACATGTATTCTTAATTCTATGGAACTAGGGAACATGTTTGCTCCAAACAGTAGTAGGATCCTAACCTACTAATCTCGGGCTTTCTCAAAGCAATGTCTAGGGCTGTCCCCCACTGTCTACGGTTGTCTAGCACTGTCTAGCACTGTCTAACACTGTCTTCCGCTGTCTGGTCTGGCCCGGCCGGCTGAGTAAGTGCCCTTAATACTGCTAATATGGGAGGCAAACTGCTCCTAATGCAGGATTGCTTCTACGAGAACAGTGGCTGTGGAATATACTCGTAGGTATCTATCCCAGGACATGTCTTTAAGCGTAATATAATATATGCGTGCACTGAAGAGTTATACCTGTAGAAGTGTGCTGTGGACGTAGAGCCTGAACGTAGAGGAAAGTAACCAAATATGGAATAGGACCCCTAATATGGTTTACAGGCATTACTCCTGGACGTAATAAACAGTGATATTTAATTTCTTTCAATCACTATACGCGCGTACAGGTTTCAACTTGTCAGTCGAGCGAGTGCTGTGTCCACGATGAAACGGTTTCGTTTTCTGAAGATACTCCAGGAGAAACCTACGTGAACCTACGAGAACCCTACGTGCGTTTGCACGTAAGGGATTTGATCCATAATGATCGACTTAATGAAAACAAATAACTTTGTTTCTTCAAAATAGGCAAATTTACTTTGTGGCGTCATCATTTAATAATGAAAAACAATTACTTTGTGTAACAACCACTATTTAATTAACAATATCAACATGTTTCGAAAACTATGTTTTATTCGTCAGGATAATAACATGTTGATAATAATTACATGTTGATATTGTTAATTAAATAGTTGTTGTTACACAAAGTAATTGTTTTTCATTATTAAATAACTTTGTATTTGTTTTTTTTTTGCATAAAAAACAAAACGGTATTCCATATTTGGCTACTTTCCTATACTCTTGCGCACGAAGCGACGTCAAATCATTAAAACTACTAATTTCGGTTGTGTGTCTGTCAGTAACTCTGGGCTTAATAAACTCCAAATCATGAATTAGCTTTTAATATAAGTGTCTTTTTCGAAATTGGAATTGAGTGTAATAATTTAAACAGTTTTTTTCGCCACGACCATGACCACCCATTACACAATTGATCATGTTCATATTTTAGTATTATTTATGTTTTTTCCAACTTTCCTTTTTTTTTTCTTTTACTTTGTAATTTTCTTAAAATTTGCTGTATTCTCATATAATTATACAAAATATGTATAATATGTAATTATATGGGACGTGTGGGATTGTACTATCCTCCCCACATCCTGGAATAAAACTTATTCTTATATTTTCGTAAATTTCTTTAGTACATTTTTAGCAAGGATTCAAAGTACCTACTTTTAACAGGAAATTATTTATAAATGAAAGAAAGAGTTGTTAAAGAAAAGAGTTCATATATATATATTATTATTTTTATTTGAAATGTACATTTCTATCTAAGTAAGGTTAGATTTCGTGATTTTTCAAGGGTCTGTGCTCTTTCCATTATCAAGAAAGCGTTGTTCGCTGATTAACTAGATTTCAAATCCAAGGAATGCATTCGCCGCCAAAACCTAGATAACAATCCCAATTGATATACCTTCCTTTCGCTCGTTCCACTCTTTTCCCTGTCCATCCGTTCCTTGCGTACATGGCCCAAGAGTCGCCCTTTACTCGCGTCAATTTGGGAGGCTGGGAAGAGTACCGCCGCCCCGGGAATCATTTATTGGATAACCAACATCTCAACCATACGCCACCTCAAATGATTCACTACGTTAGGTGACAGAAGTGCCTGGGTTTATCGGGTGAGATCATCCAGATCTTGAGGAGGATGCGCCTGCCCACTAGCTGCGGTACGGTTGATGGAAACTATTTTCCTCAAGATCTCCGATGTGGGATGAAAGTAAAAAAAAAAAACACTTCTACAGACTATCTGTTCAGTGTGTATGTGTAAGTATGCGTTTATGAATGTAAGCATGTTCAGAGAAGAGCTGGAGACCGCACGCTAAACGGCGGGCCCGCCCAATAGCTGCCCAGTGTCTTTGGCTATCAGGGTTGTGCTACCAAAATAATGAATACTGTAGTAACTAAAAATAATTTTTTTTTTTTTTTTTAAAAAAATAATTAATTTTATAAAATAATTAATGCCACAAAATAATTTTTACTATATAATAATAAATATTTTATTAAGACGTCTGCATTATTATCCAGTGAAACTACTTTTAATTTGTGGGCGGTAAAACTCGCGTCATAGAAAATTGGTTTATAATTTTCTTTTATAAATCAAAAAATCTCCACTGAAATCATAAGATTTGTAAATAGACTTTACTGAAACACCTACCTACTTGATTATAAACCCAATATTAGTCCAGATCCTTATTGTCTATATTTGACAAATGTATTTCATTAATAATTTTTTTCACATATTCGTAATCTTATTGTTGATCTAGTATCCTACGGTAGAGATGTTTTTTTACGTTAACTCAACACGAGGCCTTGAGGAAAATAATTTTCCTCGGGGGCTGTCATCTTTGGGAATGCTGTGGAGAGGGATAGGAAGGAGAGAATATATCCATGTTGTAGGAGGGAGGAATCACGGAGGCTGAATCTGAAGGATTCGGTCCACGATTGGTCAATGCCACTCATTTCAGAGTTGTCGTCTTTTCTGTGAGGAATTTTCCGAAGAAAAGGATCGAAATCAAAACACTTCTCAAAAATAATATGAAGTCATGAAAAAAATTGGGTTAAATAGGATTAGGTTAGGTTTATTAGATTAGCGTTTTTTGTCATTTTTAAAGACTTTTCACTTTTAATCACTTCAAAGGTGTATTGATTTGACGTGGAACCCATTATAATATCCCGTGTTTTTTGCAGGTATGCGCTTGTAATATATAGGGTGTTAAGAGACGTACTTGACTTGTGATTCCTGACATTATTTGGATTAAAAAAATGAAATTTGAGTCTCCGGTGAAATTGAATGATGTTTTTTGTTTGTTTTCAAATTAAAATGTGAATAAATCAGTAAGTATTAGAAGGTTTGGAATGGTGAGAGATTGGTCGGTTACTCGGCTGAGTGACCAGTGATGATAGGTGGAACTTTTGTTTTCTCATTTTGTTTTGAAGAAAAACAAAATTTAAACAATTCATCGGAGATCAAAATTTCATTCATATTTTTTATTCCGAGTAATTTTAGGAATCACTGGTTAAAGTAAGTCAAGTACGTCCCTCGAAATCTTGTGTACAAATAATAAAGTGGGTTCAGCCCTGTATTTGGCCAAGTAAGGAGCAAATACCGACTGGTTACCAACTTCTCTCGTACGTTAGTAGCGACCAGCGAGTGGAAGGTTTGTGGGGTGTATGGGAGGTGTGGTGGGTGGTGAGTGGGTAGGGGTTGGTAGCTGGTCTGGCTGGTACCGGCAATAACTCAAGATGCTGGCTGGTGGCTGGTACCCTCGCGGGAGGAGCAGGTCCTCCCCCGCGATGAAAATTAAGATTTGGCGGCTGAAGTTATGGCTGGAATTAGTTGCTATCCGGAGTTGCAACTGCTAATAGCCGTGCTCTTTTGGGGTTACATACACATATTATCATGCAGTCTTAACTATAAAGAAGAAAATCTGTTTGCCGCATATCTAATGCAGCAAAAAACGAGAACTACAGGCAATAATCACGTATTCACTTTGTGGCGTCATTTTAATTAAATGAAAACAATTCTTTCTTCAAAATAGGCAAATTTACTTTGTGGCGTCATCATTTAATAATGAAAAACAATTACTTTGTGTAACAACCACTTGTTGTTGAAAACAATTCTCTTTGTATTCACCACTTGTTTAGTCAAAGTTATCAACGTGTTTCAAAATCAAAGGTTTCTTCGTCAGGATAAAATGAAAATTAGCAATAATTACAATTTTGTCTTTTTTATTTTGTTACCTTTGACTAAGAATTGGATTCGAAACATGTTGATAAATGGTGTGTTTAAAATGATTTTTTCTTTTTATGTGAATACCTCATAGGAGTCTCAGCTGCTCCCGTATTGAGCCAGTGAGACTATGGCATCCCCAATTGAGATATGTTGTGAGGCTGAAGGTAGTGGGAGTAGGAGTTCAATTAGGGAGGCGGGAATTGGTACCGCCGCCCCGGGAACCATTTATTGGATAGCAAACACCTCTACCATAGGTCACTCCAAGTGTTTCGCTGCGTTTGGTGACTTAGCAGGGGCACCAGGGTTCATGGGGTGAGGTTTGTCTGGATCTGGCGGTGGGTGACCTGGACAGACTGAACCCTAGATTCTTACCTACTCCTCTGACGTTTTTTCTTCCCAGAAATTTCTCTCCTTCCTTTCCCTAAAAAACCCTCCACACAGCATCCCCAACGATGACATAGGCCCTGAGTGAAATTATTGTTCTCATGGCCTCATGTTTGGGCTAATGTGAAAAAGTGGAGAGGGAAAAGATATGGGGAAGGGAAGGCGGAGAAGTACCTGGCTATTCAGATCTGGTCACCAAACACGGCTAAAGCCATTTCAAGCAACGTTTCAATTCTGAATGGTCTTTTACCAGGGTGACATTATTTTTCTCAGGGCCTCCTATGTGGAGCTAATGTGAAAAAAGTGGAGAGGGAAAGGCGATGGGGAGAGGAAGGCGGAGAAGTACCTGGCTATTCAGATATGGTCACCAAACACGGCTAAAGCCATTTCAAGCAACGTTTCAATTCTGAATGGTGGTCTTTCACCAGGGCGATACTGAGAGTATTTTCTACTCTGAAACGTGCCGCAAGCATTATACATATTATTTTATATGGTTAAAATGTGAAATAACACATATTAAACAAATAAAATTTATGTGCACACGCTGGGATTCGATCCCGAGACCTTTGGATTGTGAATCAAGATCATTACCTTAGATTTGTTTTCTTCGAATTACACGTCATATTTAATTTAGGTTTCAGGTGGGCAATACGCACATTACAAACAACGAGAAAAGAGTCTGAAAGCTGAGGAATTTTAAAGATATACCTAACTGAAGACCTATTGGTTTTTCTCAGTAAAAAAACTCTGGAACGGTGGGAAAGTGGATATAAAAAATGCATTTTCAGAATCCCTCGAACTATGCAACCTTTTTTCAGCTTTCTACGTAATTTCTTGAGTTACCTATATAATAATTAATAATATTCGGATGATTTCTATAACGCCGTTTTTGTGGAAAATCACCCCAAGGGCGCTGCACATTTTCCAAGGCTCGTTCCTACTATTAACTATAGACAATTTATTACAACAACTTTTAATTGCAAAAATTGCGTCCACCAACTCATCAGACCAAAACATAAAAAAATCGGAGCGTGCAGTTCACATGTGGAAGAAGTGAAACCTTCAGAAAACTAAATTTGATAGAATGAAACGAATGGAGAGTATCAGGAGTAGAATAATTGTAAGGTTTATTTATTGTAAAATTATTACCAAGTTTAAAAATAATCTTACATTTTATTCTACGAAGCACCGCATAAAGAGGACACCGATTAGTCTATCTCATTCTCTCGCAGGCTAAATCCTATATAGATGTACGTATTTTTCTCTTTTTAGTGTCGCTCGTTTCCGTTTCATTGAGGTTCAAATCACAACGGTGCTAAAGAAATTTTCACTTCAAAAACTATACAGAATGTATTAACACGCACACAAAAGACCAGCGATTTATGATATGTGCTTTGGAGCAAAAAATGTACGTGTACATATCGATCATCCAGTTGATTAGTCAGACATTTCCAAGAAATCAAAATTTGAGTTAAGTATGCAGTTATATATGCTTTAAACAAAATGTTCATGTTTTATGGGTCACTAGAAGGATATTTCAAAATATCGTATTAATATTCCCGACCGTTATATCTGCGGTGTAATTTTAAAGGATATTTAATATCGTGGGGTAATTGCTACATCTAGGTGACTCCGAAATCAGCAGTTTTGATTTACAGCGCACTAAACGTAACTCTATTTCCTTGTCTATGTATGCCACAAACAGAAAAGCCGTAACGAACTGGAAGACTATCATCAAGTTATCAAGTTAAATATGTTTTTTTGTGTGTATCTCCAAAAAACGGTATCGTTAAATACTTTAATTAGGTAACTCTAGTTACCACAAATGTTTTCCATGCTTCAATTAGTCAAAAAGACTTAGCTAGTTGTAGCATTAAATTTTGATGAATTGCATAAGTTGCTTTCGTTGAATTTTTTGTATGTTACTAGGTAAATCATTTTTATTATTATTTTTTTTTATGAATACCGCACAGGAGTCCGAAATGCTCCCGTCTGGAGCCACAGTGAGACTATGGCATCCCTAATTGGGGTATATTGTGAGGCTGAAGGTGGTGGGGAGGGGAAGGAGATGGGGAAGAGGGAGGTGGGAATTACCTGGCTTTTCAGATATGGTCACCAAACACGGCTAAAGCCATTTCAAGCAACGTTTCAAATTTTTGTTTGTAAGCGTCTATAAAGGTCATTTCATGAACAATCTTCAGCCCTAAAAAGTCCTAAATTCTCCAGTTTCATTTCAAAATAAATACCAACTCTACTTTTGTCATATAATTCAGCATATATTTACCCCGCAGCATAAAGAAAAACTAGATCATAAATATAGCACTAGATTCACGCGTAACGACAGGTTAATAGTTCCGAAATTTAATAATAAGTACCGACAGAGAACATCTGAATACAACATACCGAAGATATTTAATTTATTACCTGACAATATAAAGCAACATAATTCTATGAATAAGGTTAAATATATGGTGAAAAATTGATTATTGGAAAAAGAATATTTATTTTGATACTTATGATAAAATTTATGAAAAAATGTTTAAACTGTAGATAAAAGATGTAAATTACAACTTTAAATATATTTGTAAGTAATTATAAGCACCTGCTGTCAAGCCAATTGCAATTGGCTTAGCGGGACTTGTTTGTTGATTTATAAAATAAATAAATAAATTAAAAACAAAAAAAACCTTTTAATAAATGTAATATAAATGTGATGGGGGTAGCAAATGTGAAGTCTTGCAATGTCCAGTGTTTTGGATGTAATGTCCTCCGTGTGTAAAGTCGTATCTTCTCCAAGCATAAACTTTCTGATTAAAGTGTGTTTATCGGAAGTGACCTGCCAGGCAAATATGTTTCTGTATCCAAGTATTTGTAAATAGTAAAATTAGATAGAATCTAAGAATTCTTAATAAATTGTACATTGAGATGATTTTTCACAAAAACGGTGCTCTACAAATTATCCAATTATCAAATTATTATTACTATTATATTAGGTGTTTGTAAAAGCCCGTGCAGGCGTATAATAACACAAAAAAATAAATAATTTATTTTATATTGGGAGGCGGGAATGGGTACCGCCGCCCCGGGAACCTTTATTGGATAACCAACATCTCTACCCCGAGTGGTTCGTTCGTTTGGTGATTTAGCAGGGGTGCCCGGGTTCATCGGGTGAGGTTTGTCTAGGTCTTGAAGGTGGATGACCAGGATACACTGAACTCCAGATTCCTACCCACCCCTTATACCCTTTTCCTTCCCAGAACTCTCCTTTCCTTCCTTTCCCTAAAAAACCCTCCAAACAACATCCCCAAAGATCTCATGCCTCGTGTGTTGAGCTCATGTAAAAAAAAAAAATTGTCTGCGTTAGGGCGAAGCTGGGTAGAATAAACAATTTTCAAAAATCTGGCGGTTCGAGTTTCACGTGACCTTTTTCTAGTTTCATGATTTTAAGCGAACACGATTTGGAAGTGAAAAATAGAGTAAAATATATTTCCAGCAAAAATTACGAATAACGCTGAAATTAAAAGTCACGGCACGCCCCTGGTAACGTTTATTACAAACACCAAACATTTGGGGTGCATTTAGCAGGAAATTATGAAACCATATTTTGCAGTTAAGATTAACCGCTGAGATTTCAACCAAATTGATCATGAAAATTAATAGCTTTCATAAAATGAATTTCACAAAAACTTGGTGGAGAATTTAACGGGATGCATTATTTCTTATCACGCATCGAAATGAAATTATGTAACTTAGAAATTAAACAAAGGCGATAACTTTTTTTTTCCAATTTTTTTTTACATTAAAATGTTTCTATGTAGTTTTGTTAGCTAGATAGTTTGCAAACTATACAATACACTACCAGCTACTTATTAGACAATTAGAAACAATGAACAAATTCAAACACGAAATAAAGTACCTATTGGATTGCAAATGAACGTAGTTATGAAGAAACAAGCCGGTCCACAATTTTGACAAAAATATATATATATTTTTTTTTAATTTTCTAGATTTTTACGTGCCTTGAAGAGGTGAATTATTTAAATTTACTGAATTTAAAGCTACTGTTTTTTATACAAATAGAACGGATTCGTTTGCGCCTCGCAATTTTTACCTCATGCGGGTATTTAAAAATATTACCTGGCCATTATAGACTTAGAGGCCTTGTTTTTCATCGGTAGGGAAAAATTGTTATCTAAAATCCCTACTAAAATTGCATGTTTTGATGAATTCATACGTCCCGTCACTTCTGGACACACTGACCCCCAAATTCCTACCCACCCTTCGTACCTATTTTTTATTTATTTATTATTTATTTATTTTTATTTCCTTTATTTTTACCAAATTTTACATTAGATGTATACAATATCATTAAATAATAAGAATAATGGGAACCCACTAAGGCGCAGCCTGTGCGCGGGTAATATAGTTTAATATATTTTATTATTGTACCTAAAAAGAAAAAACAATGAGCATATAAAGCAAAAACATGATTAAAAATTGTCTAAACAGCTGTGCACAAATTTTTTTTTTTTTTTTTATTAATTGCCGGCAACCCGGGCGTTTATTACATTAACAATATAATACAAGAAAAGTCTGTAACCCGTCTCACTAGACGATGTCTGTTCTGAGACGGGTACATAAATATATGCGTGGTACATAAAAATGAACATTCACAGTGCAATAGTGAGTGTATAGTGTAATATTAAGTGTAATAGTAAGTGTATATTAAGTGTAGTAATGTTATAATAAAGGTGTATTGTAATTATAAGTACATAGTGTAATAATAAGTGTATTGTTTAAATATTTGAAAATAAAGTGATAGAAATTAAACAAACAACGTTTCAATATCTACATTGTCAAGCCACGACTTCAAGTCCTTTATGTATTGAAGTAGTTTAGTTGTCATTTGAATAGTTTTCGGTAAAATATTGAATGTACGAGGTCTAATGAAACTGCTGTGAGTTTGCATTTGTTTGGCATTTGGGGGGTATAAAAAACATTATTATTTCTAATGTTGATTCTATTTTCATTTTTTTCAAATTTGTTTTTGTTTTTAAAGAAATATTTCATAGTTTGCAGTATAAATAGTTTACGGAGACTGAATAGTTTAGCTTCTTTGTATAATGCATCTGTCGAGAATGATCTGTTTCTATTATACATAACTTTGATAATATAATTTTGAGTTATTTGTAAAGGTTTTATAAATACATCAAGCGCACCATCCCATCCTATTATTCCATACATATTTCCTTCCCAGAACTTCCTCCACTTCTTTTCCTTAAAAAAGCCCTCCACAAAGCATCCCCTAAGATGACATAGGCTTTGAGGAAAATTGTTTTCCTCGGGGAATTATGTTTAGCTAATTGTAAAAAAAGCCGTGTTTGGTGACCAGATCTGAATTTTCAGAAACTTCCCAACCGTCCTAGTTCCCATCTCCTTCCATTTCCAAGCCCACAAAAAACCCCAATTGGGGATGCCACAGCCCCACTGGGTCCAAGCAATTGCGATCCCATGAGCGGCGCTCACATAAACAAAATAAAAAGAAACCTGTTCCCAAAGAGTCGAAAAGTTTTCAAGTCTGCGAGATAAACGCCAAACACCAAAAGTTCCGTAGGTAGGTACCTAGTAGAAGTAGAAGAGGTCTCACTCAAGGGCGGCTCGTGGAAATACGTTAGTTCGTTCGGTTTAAAAAACGGGGCGGGCCCGATCCCTGACAAACGAGGCAGTGGCGCTCGTGCGGCGACAGGGTTCATTAGTCACACCCCAACCAATTAGTGGGCCCGCGAGGGGGACGATCGATTTTAAGGTCGGTGCGCCCCTGGAGCGGAGCCAACTTTTGTCCCGTGATTTACTACGCCTATGAAAGGGGGCGGGGTGATGGGATGCTGTAGATTGGGGATACAGATGAAAAATGCAGGTATTTATCAATTTTCTTCCATCTTTAAAAAAATGTCGGAAAACAAAACAAATTGATAATACGGTGGAAATTTATTTCAGAGTTAAACGGCTAAATATTAATTGAAGTCGAGTTCAGACTTTGAAAGACATAGCGGTTGTTCAGTTGATTAGTCAGACATCTCCAAATGCTAAGTTTTGAGGTATCGAGGAAAGAAATATTCGAATGCTCACCATAAATCAAATATAATTTAAACGTGTCCGTGTTTTACACATTGAAAATGCTATAAAATAACGCCGGGAGGTACAACGGCCCGGTACATTAGTATGGCATTTTGAAATATCCTACTAGTGACCCAGAAAACATTTTGTTTAATTGACTACAAATTTTTCTGCATTATAATAAATTGATTTGGTGGTGTTTATGAGTAATCCGAGTATTGTATCAGTTAGAGGGAACACTTTAACATAAAATGTTGATCTTCTATAACTACAGAAAGTATTATATTCCATGAGAAATCACGTGCCTTTGGTTTAAAATTTTAAAGTACTGTGAGTAGAAAACACGCCACGTTCTACAGATATTTCAAGAAGAAGAAGAAGCTCCGAGGGATTAGCGTCATTGATTCCTTCGGCACCGGTGCATAGTCGGGAGACACGCCAAACGCGCGACCAACATATGTACACGTTTGATATTTCTTACATGAGAACGGGTCGCTTCTTAGACTCGTTCTTGAGTTCAACAGCTCGGTTGTGGAACGATTTGCCGGCATCTTGCTTCCTCCTTCCTACAACTAGGTCTCTTCAATACCAATGTTCATTCCTTCCTCTCCTCAAAAAGACCTTCCACACAGCAGCTCAGGTGACATAGGTTCTGAGGAAAATTATTTTCTTCAGGGCCTCCTGTGTAGAATTAATGTAAAAAAGCCATAATAGAACTTTTTTGTCTTTTTGTAAGGCTGGAAATTTTTGATATTTTTATTTATTTTTATTTATTTTGGAAAATCAACAGATATATTACACTTATAATAATAACCTTAATAATATACATAATATCCAATGATAGATTTTCACATAATTAAAAAGTAAAACAAAAAAGTAAGGGTCCTGTACCCGTAAGAACTTAAAAATATAAAAATTATTCAAAAAAAAGATATAAAAACACAATATAAACTATAATAACCTGCTTACTAAAGGCCTTAGTTGCTTACTCAGGCCTTTAAAAATGCTGTGAAGTACTCTCCTGCTTATGAACCCGTTTTCGGATTTTGTTTTTATTTTAGGTGGAAAATTTAAAGTTCTTTTGATTACGAGTGGATTTTAAAAAAAATTTGCTCGAACCTCACAAAATAAAACAAAACAATCATTTTGTCGTTTTTTGGCATAAAAATAACACGCGATCTTAATTTATAATCAAGGTTTTGATTTACTTTCCATCGATACATATTATTATCACAAATCCAAGTAAAGTATATTTTCTATAATCCGAACCTTCAGTAATCCGAACCATGGGGTGGGTGGGTGGTTGGAAAACACGTGACGTTAACCATTGAAGAAAAAAGTGTAATTTTTAAGGAAATTTACGTTTTTTTTTTTTTTTTTTTTTAAATATGTTTATTCAGTTTTAATTTTACAATATTTAATTTTACAAATCTTACGAAACTGATCAATCAGTTTGATTGTAAGAAATCTCTCATTTTTTTCTAATTATTTAATACAGTATACTTTTCAGTTTTACATAGTATATACTAAATATAATACTTAATATTTAAATACTAATTATTACGACAAACTAATTATCTCAATGTTTTAGTGTTTATGAATTGCGTTGTTGTAAAAATATTTTACACAGTACAAACATACGGTGAGAAAATAAATAGATAGGAACTATTTTATTTGATTTCATGTTTTTCGGAGGTAGAAAGATTTAACTTTTGTTTTGATTTTTGAATAAGATGTCTCATTTTTGATATTTTCAGGTAATGCGTTAAATAATTCCGGAATTTTATGACTTTTTGTTCTATCTCCGTATACATTTTGAGATTTATTGACAATAAACATTTGTGCTTCTCTATGCCTAGTAGGGTAGTTGTGGTTTACGGGTTTTTTGAATTCTGTATTCCAGAATTCATCTAGCGTTAATTGGTAATTTACCTTACTGTGTATAGAGAGGACATTACACAAGGAGAACATTTTTTTATAATCACCTTCACATAACTGGACCTTTTTTTTGCCTGATATCAATTTTAGGAAACGGATTTGTAATTGTTCTATTTTATTTAAGTATGTTTTGTACGTTAATCCGTAACTATTTATTCCGTATCCTATAATTGATTCTGCTAATGCGTTGCATATACAGTATAATATATTTTTATTAATACGTAATTTGCCTACTTTATTGATTCATCGAAGAGATGTGAGATTAATATCAATGATATTAATTGATAAAAGGTGATACTCATTCTACCGTCTGGTAAGGCAAAGGAGGGATTTTAAAAGTTCCAACGCGAGAATAGTTTTGTTTTCAGCGGTAACTTTGCCATAATTTACACTAACACTAACTACAATTAATATCCTCGCATATAGCACTACGCTGATTTAAGTGGGAAATTTGATCAAAAATCAACTCTTGATATTTACTAATTAATAAATTCACCTCACTTCCCTCAACAACCCCCTTCAAGGGTGAAAGCACGTAAATTACACCCGCGCAAAAATAAACTGACATCGTTGACATTTGGAAAATTGCAATGAAAGTATACATGTGAAACTTGTACACAGAACCTTAGTGGAGCGTTGTACAAGTTATTGACGTAAGTATGAGGTCATTAATGTGTTGTGTGTTTTAATCAAATAAGCAAGATTCTGTAGTAACAGGTTTATTAAACAATATCTCAGCACCATAATTTACATTTATTTACAATTATTTATCGAGAAGTGAAGAGCAAACACGAAGCGATTGGCGAGCTGTTGGATCGGCGGCAATCGGAAACAGAAAGAATTCTTGTTCATATGAAGCAGATACTTTGTGATGTGACATTATAATTTAAAATAAAACAATAACTTTGTAAACACCACTTTTTATTTTTTATGTACTTAATGCCGACCGGGTTTCGCTACCACCGTAGCTTCTTCAGGGCAGTACAGAACTCTACTAGAGTTCTGTACTTCTCTAGTAGAGTTCTGTACTGCCCTGAAGAAGCTACGGTGGTAGCGAAACCCGGTCGGCATTAAGTACATAAAAAATAAAAAGTGGTGTTTACAAAGTTATTGTTTTATTTTAAATTAGAAAGAATTCTCTTTTAGTCGCTGGGGCTAAAAGGTTGTAGCAGTTTAAACAATCCTCGCTATTTTTTTTTAATGTAGCAATTTGAACAATCATAAAACTTTATAACCAATAATTATTTATTTATTTATTTAATATATATTTACGCCTTGACGGCTTTTACATGTAACATTGGTAAGTTGTACAGGAGCAACATAACAAGTATATAGTACAAAAAATAAAAGGTACACAACTTTACATATTAAAGTAGTTACAGAGCAGTGAGCAGTGAATTTGTTATGTTAACAATTTGACATTTAAGGATTGTTGCATAATATCTGCATACATCTATATTTTTTAAAGGAAGTGATGTTTTTATAAAAAAATATAACAACAGAGTAAGTTTCATTCCCCACACTATGTAATCTTAGTTTCACAAAAAAAATTATATTTATTTATTTACGCCTTGATGGCTTTAACTTGTAACATTGGTAAGTTATACAGGAGCAACATAACAAGTATATAGTATAAAAAATAAATAAATATAAGGTAAAAAATGATAAAAAAAAAAAAAAAATAAATAGCGAAGATTGTTCAAATTGCTACAGGGTTCGTGTCCGCCTTTTGGAGTACAAACATCCAACAGGAGGTGATCGCGTCGCAAAAGTGTTGCGTTGTTCGTTAGCCACAGAATAATATAATTATTGTAAACCCGCGTAAAAATAAATTGCCATGACAGTAAGCATATATCGGGCCTTAGTGAACAGAGTTGTACGAAGTTTTTGATGGAATAATATAATTTTTGTAAACCTCTGTGGATCCGATTTGAAAGGTAAACATAATAAAACTTCAAACTTTTCAATTTTTTTTTCATTTAATTAAATATTCGACTAAATTCTTTAAAAAGTTCTGGAAAACTCTCAAACACTCCAAAAACAAGCTGTTTCTTAAGAATTCCAGTAATCCGTAAATTCATCGAACAGGCTCAGTTTTTCTTGTTCGAATTATGGAGACCAAACTGTAGAATTATCACCATAAAGGGGAAAAGCTGGTTTCACTTCACGCTATCTTCAAGGGAGGCAATGCTGCAGTATTACATTTGTGCATATAAATTAATTTGGTCGCTTGTGACTTAATTGCATATTTATTTCTTTGCCCCCCTGGATTGTGCTTTTTCCATAAATTTACTTTTAACGTTAATTAAAAAAATATTAATAAAAAGATACGCATCTTCTTTAGTTCTTCCATCCTCGGAGTCCCGTTGCTCCACCACTGGAATTTCTGGGGGAAATTTTATTAAAATATAATTTTTTGTGAGGAAAAATTGAGATTTAAAAAAAAAACGGGATTAATGACACGGAATTTATGAATGATAGATACTGGAAACGACACATTTCAGGGGAGGTATTAGGGGTGAGTAATTTTTATTCTTGTAAAATTCATCCTCGAATGTCTTTATATTATCCAATAGTAATAATACTTAAGGTGGAAAAATTGCTCGCAATTTATTAGGATTTTTTTTCTCAACAAAAATTTTACGATCTAAAAACTTTCTTTCTAAAAAATATCAATTTCATTTTTATTAACTTTGATGATTGGTTTTTTACAGAACTTAATAATCAAGACTTTTTCGGAAATAGCACTGATTATATATTATTTAAATCAACTTATTCAAGAAAATTAAGATGATTACTGGTATTAATTAATTTCTTTAAACCGTAATATCCAAACTGCTTATTGCTTACCAACAATTTTAAGCGCCTAGAATAGTTTCAACAAGAAACGACGCGTCCCCGTGACGAAAATGAAATCAATTTTCCTTTAAAAACTATGAATACATTTCCAATGTTTCGACTTAAGGGGTTATACGCAGTTTGAAGGCCGAAAAAAGATATTTTTTTGAAAAGGTATTTTATTTTACACAAACCAAAACATTTAGTGGCAACATCTATGTTTATAATAGTGTGCTCCTGCAGACAATCCTCTGAAGGTTTCCCAAAAAAGGTGTTCGGCGGTGACCACAATTTCTTCAGTATAGTTTATTTGAAATCAAAACACCCAAAAGATTATTTTTGTGGATAGATAAAACTAGGTATTGACAGAAAGAATAATTGAAATTTCGATTTTTGACAAAGTGGCCATTTCGTAAAAAAATCAAATTTTCAACCAAAATTGCCACAAAAAATTTAAAAAAAATAGTAATAATCATTCTAAACCTTCTTCCTTCGATTTATGCCTGAAAAATATATCTAAAAAGGTTGTGTTTAAATTTCAAACCGATTGGTTGAGCCGTTTTTAGAAATCTTGGTCACCGACTTAGAAAACATAATTTTCAGAAAAACGCGTTTAAAGTTTCGGAAGAAGTTTACACATTATTATTCGAAATGATGTTCACTTATTTCGTACAAGAAATAACTCGATTTAGTCTTCAGGTATAAAATGAACCCTTCATCATGTCATTTATATCTAGGAATACAAAGAAAGAAAAGAGCAGCTGCTACTCCGGTCTGTACTCCGCCTACTTTTTAACATTTCAATTTGGGAGGCGGGAATGGGTACCGCCGCCCCGGGAACCTTTATTGGATAACCAACACCTCTGCCATAGGTCACCCCAAGTGGTTCGCTACGTTTGGTGATTTAGCAGGGGTGCCCGGGTTCATGGGGTGAAGTTTGTCTAGGTCTCGAAGGTGGATGACCAGGACACACTGAACCCCAGATTCCTACCCACCCCTTAAACCCCTTTCCTTCCTACCCACCCCTTAAACCCCTTTCCTTCCTACCCACCCCTTAAACTCCTTTCCTTAAACCTTAAAACCCTTAAACTTCCTTAAAAAAAACCTCCACACAGCATCCCCAAAGATGACATAGGCCCTGCGGGAAATTATTTTCCTCAGGGCCTCCTGTGTGGAGCTCATGTAAAAAAAAAAAAAAAACAGTCCGAGACTTCTTTACAAATATACGTATATCTCAGAAAATACTTATCGGATCGATTTGAAATTTTCAGGAAATACTATCAGTTAAATGTACATTCCGGAAATGAACGATTTTTTGAAAATTCTAACTGCGTATAACCCTTTAACCGTCTCCGCTTGTGCTGATGTATCAATTAATAATACTAGTGGTCGCGCAATGGTCGAAATTCGACCATAATTGTAATGTTTTTTTATGTTTGACATTCAGAAAGACCATAGACAAATAATATTAAAGACTAACAATATTAATCTATTCTCAATTTGACCATAGACTTTAAAACAATAAGCAATAGAGTAAAGATGCGTGTGTGTGTGTCAAATACATGGTAGTGTGTGTAATTTTTTTGTTATTGATTTAATCTATTTTTATGCACAATTTTTAAAAAATATTAGCATTCTGCACTCCCCCTCTATATAAACTATAAGTGTGCGAAATTTCAAACTCCTCCGTCCGCGCAATTTTCGTAAAAAGGGGTACAAAGTTTTTGATAACATCCACTGTAGTGGCGAAATTGTTTACACTTTACTTTACTTAACCCTAATATTTTGTTGTTTTACAACAAAACAGCCTTACAAATTAAAAAGTAACTTCACAGCCGTTAAATGGTTTTTGTTACTAAATTACATTTTTTGTTACACAATACAGCATTTTCTTTTTCAAAATATTGCTAATAAAAAAAATTTCTGTAAAAAATGTAGTTTCCCGTAAAAATTATAATTTTGATTTGTAAAATTTGATGAGCAATTCATGTCATGTTTTTGTCCATAATTTCTATTCTATTGACGAATTCAATTTTATTAATTCAATATATTTACCTTTCTTTATGTTAATTTTCGTCAGTTTTAAATAATCAGTAATGTCATATTGTGAATTTAGTTTTGCTACAAAAAAGGGAGATTATTTCTAACGCATAATTTTTTTTAATTGACTTTTGCCACGTGAATTTAATAAAACTTCCTTGAAAGTAAAGTTTTTTAATAACAAAAATGTCTAATGCATGTTCAAATAAATATAAAATCTAGAAATAAAGTTGAAATTACGCAACAATGATTCCAAATTGAAATAAAAGAAAAATTTCAAAATTTGTAAAGAAATTATTATTAATAACAGTGTGTATAACGGATAAACAACCCTCTTTAATAAGCAATGTACCTTATCTTTCCATGAACTATGTCAGTTTCTAATGGTATGACGGCCGGTGTAGTCTACCGGTAAGGCTCTTGACTCGCAATCCGAAGGTCGCGGGATCGAATCCCGGCGTGGAAAATAAATTTTATTTGATTAATTTTTGTTTTTTCAAATATAATTCATTAAAAATAACATGTAGTATTTTTGCGGCACGTTCCAGAGTGGAAGATAATCTCAGCAACGCCCTGGTGTAAGACCACCATTCAGAATTGAAACGTTGCTTGAAATGCTTTGGTGACCAGATCTGAATAGCCAGGTTCTTCCCACCTTTCTCTTCACCATCTCCTTCCCCTCCCCACTACCTTCAGCCGCACAACATACCCCAATTGGGAATGTCAAAGTCTCACTGGCTTCAGACTGGAGCAGTTGGGACTCGCGGTATACATTTAAAAAAAAAGTAAGGTTTTCAAATACACCGTTATTTATCGAGTGAATAAAATATTATTGACGTTTTTTAGTATCTACGGCTGTTATTGTTTAATTCTATCAAATTATTGTACACCATAATTGTACGGCTGGCATTCATTATTTGAAATTTTTGAGTTGTTTGTCGTATACATTATTAAGTGAAAATATTATTTACACAAATTTTTTTTTTCAAACAAAAACATACTCAACGAAAGTTCGGCAATACCGAAAGCTGCCTTTTTATATTTTGTCGCCTTTATGGGAGTGAAAAACTCCGAATAACACGTCACGAATGAAATTTAAATTAAAAGCTTCAGCACGTAAAGGCGTATTTATGAAAGTGTGCAAAAAGCAGCGGCGAAGGCTTTTTGTTTCCCCGGCGACATGTTGTGTTGTTCCACAAAAACCAAATCAGAAACGTGGCCAAAGTTGAAGCCAACTCGGCTAAACAAAACAAACTACGGCAGCTCTGTACAATTATTGTTTTAGTCTTAAACTTCTGGCAGAGGACAGAGAGGGAGAGAGGGAGAGGCAGGGGGGAATTGGTAAACAAACCTTATTAAATTGTATTGGGATATTACATTTTTTATGCGAGTCCCAACTGCTCCCAACCGACGGCTAACTAACGTCCGGCGTAGTCCAGCGGTAAGACTTTTGACTGGCATTCTGAAGGTCGCGGGATCTAATCCCGGCGTGGCAAATAAATTTTATTTGATGAATTTGTGTTATTTCACAATTTATTCATTTAAAATAATTTATAGTATATTTGCGGCACGTTCCAGAGTGGAAGATGCTCTCAGTAACACCCTGGTGTAAGACCAATGTCCAGAATTGAAACGTTCTTGAAATGGCTTTAGTCGTGTTTGGTGACCAGATCTGAATATCCAGGTACTTCCAATCTTCCTTTTCCCCATCTCCGTCTCCTTCCCCTCCCCACTATATTCAGCCTCACAACATACCCCAATCGGGGATGCCATAGTCTCACTGGCTCCAGATGGTAGCAGTTGAGACTCTTGTGGGTACCGCGTCCCGGGAATCATTTAAAATGAAATAGCAAACTCTGCTCATCTGGATTCATGTAGACCTTTGTTTAAAAATCTGAAAATTCTGACAGTCACAGACATATATATAATGGAGTTGTGCATGTTAGTGCGATCATCTCCGGTCAAGTTCCCACAAAAAAATTCAACACATAATTACGCTACAAGGTTCACAAAAAACTTATTAATACCAAAAGCAAACAAAAAAATATTCCAAAAAGGACCACATTACATGGCCATTAAAGTGTATAACAACCTTCACAAAACATTTCTTCTAAACAAATGTCATTATACTCTTAATGAATACCTTATGTAAAATAACTATGTTTAATTTTTATCTTCAGATTTTATTTTCTCATATGTAATTGTAAACATGTAATTGTTTGGTTTATAATGTTTGTATTTTTTGGTTAGCTGTAAGAAATATAATTCGTCTATAAGCTACACCTTTTGAACTTGTGTTTTTTTTTGTGCAATAAATGGTTTTGAATTTGAATTTGAATTTATTCGATTACCAACATACCATAACCTTCCAAAGGTCACCCAAAAGGGTTCGCTACGGTTCGGTGACTTAACAGCTGCGTGGCAGACCGGATCGGAGAGAATGGGAGAGAATTGCTTCGCTTTGACTTCTTCAACAGTTTTCGGATTCATACGTACGTCACTCTTGGACACACTGACTCCCAGATTCCTCCCCACCACTCATGCCATTTTCCTTCCCAGAACTTCCTCTCCTTCCTTTTTTAAAAAGACCCCAAAGATGACGTAGGCTCTGAAGGGAAACATTTTCATCAGGGCATCATCCTGTGTGGAGTTAGTGTCAAAAAACCATCTGGAGTTAGTTATAGGAGAAGGAGGTGAAGAAGTGAAAGGTGGGGATTTACCAGGCAATTCAGGTCCAGTCACCAAACACGGCTAAAGCCATTTCAAGCAACGTTTCGATCTGAATGGTGGTCTTTTGCCTAATATAACAGAAACAGTAGACGTGCCATAACACAATATCTGATATCATTTGGACGAGCTGGAGGCACACCACGTGACAATCATTTTTGCACCAGGAGAGTTCCAGCATATTTTGAACAAATGACGACATCATTCGTACGTTGACCGCCGGCGAGCGTGTATTGAAATAACCAGACTTTGCACAGAAAAGTAAAGTTCACTAAAGTAAGGTAACGGTTTGCAGCATAGTCCATCGTGGAACTTTTTTGTGCATGGTCTGAATGTACGTTGCTAACCGAACCAACTAATACTATCACAAGAATACAAAGATATTCCAAGAAAATCAGGAAAATACACAGATAATTGATTATTTGGTTTCATTTTGTTACGTATTCCTTCATGCTTTTGGTGCCACAAATACACCATATTATACTATTTTTAATTGATTTATCAATTTGCGACCTCCGGATTTATGGCCAAGGATAATATTTCTTATCCATGGAGCCTGCCTTAATTATAAATATTTTTATATACAATAATATCACGCTTCTACATTTATTTTATGTCATCTACAAAAAAAAAATAATTTGGCTTCTTAATTTGACTTTCTTAAAACGGGAATTGTTCATAGTTGTTCCTCAAATCTGTGAATAAATTATGAAAAAAATAAAATAAAAGTAACATTTTTATTCAAAAAACACAAGCCTGGTCGTAAAAATCGTAAATTGGTAATAACTGCTTGAACGCTACCTGTGTTCTCTTTAGCTCTAGGAAGACGGAGAATTATTGTTTAATAATTCATGTAATTTATTATACTTAATTATACCAGTTAAGTTACTACTTAGTTATTAGTCGAAAAATGAGAAAAATTGTTTCTACGGAAATTAAAAAAACACACATTTCAAATAAATTGTTTTGTAACTTTTTTATTCAAAAAAGTAATCTTACATCATTTAAAATAAAATACTTTATAATGCAATAAAAGGTTAATGTAATGTAATGTATGAGCTTGTGTATGTGGGCTATAGAATAAAAAATAATTGTTACGAATAATATGGCTGCCTACAATAATGTTCCGCCTACCGAGATAGTGCAGCGCTAAGATAGCTGCAGAAATGTTCCTGGAAGGACGAGTGCACACTTTACAGCCCCTTCTCCGCCACCGCATGGGAAGCTTATGGCACAGATTTTATTTTACTTACGCAGGCGCGCATTTTTATTTTACTCATGTATTGTTATTTACTTTTTCTTATTATTATTTGTCTAATTTCATTGTGTTATTTTGAAATATGGAATGAATTGCATTTGCACTACCCCTGTACACATTCTGGAATAACTATTATTATTATAAACGATTGTTATTATGTGGTGTAGTTTGAAAATTCATGGCTTGTCTAGATTTGAAAAGTTTCTTTTTTGAAAATTTTATTAACACAAACCAACATCGGTTACAATTTTTGAAAAGTCACGTACTTTCGCACAAGGAAAATATATTGTCTAATAATAACTTAATTTACTAAGGCAGTTCAAAAGAATTGCACAAAATCACAGCTACCTAAATATCTCGGCCCTAGGGACATTTTACTGGGCCTCTGGGCCCCCCGGTACCCCCCTGGGTTAGCCCCCTCCCTCTCGATCCCACCCTCCTGGAGCCTGGTCGTTGCTTTTTATCGGAAGGGAAAGGGTTAACTGCCTCAAAAACCTTATTGCGTAATTGACACATATTATAAGGGGAGTGTCTTGCCTACAACATTACTGAGGAAGTGTAAGGCTCTTAGATAGGCAATATGCGATACGGATACAGGAACGAGATAATATTTTGGTGTGTTTTGTTCGTGCCCTTAGAACTATAAGGTTCTATCTGCAATTTTAATGAGACTGAGATATAAACTCCTTGGGTAATTTTGAGAAATATTCTTCACACGCATTGATTCAAATCGGGAGGCGGGTATGGATATCGCAGCTCCGAGAACAATTTATTGGGTAACCAACCCCCCTGCCATAGGCTACCCCAAGTTTGGTGACTTAGCAGGGGTGCCCGGGTTCCTGGGAGCCAATGCGTTTTCCTATCTAGTACGTGGTGGGCCGGATCGGGAGAGGTGGTTAAGGGAGACCTAAGCTAGACCTTTCCAGCCAAACTCTCTCTACTCATCGCCTTGCGCCGCTGTGCGAGGGATGGATTTATATACGTCCGTCACTCCTAGACTAGATTCCAACCCACATAAGGGGTGGAAGGCGGACAAACCAGCGATCTGCAGTCGCGCAGCAGTCTTATTGGTCCCCCATAGACCAACAGCGAACTGCCTTGTCACTCTTCACAAGTCACTCTTGCGTCGTGACAAAAATCATCCAGATCATTAATTAATTTGTTCAATAAACTTGTATGTACTGCATCAAATGCTCATTTGATTTATCACACACATTACACACATAAAAAGCCCCCATATATATTTTTCTTCCCAGAACTTCCACTCCTTCCTTTTCCTAAAAGATCCTCTACACTGAATCCTCAAATATGACTCTCATATAGGATTTGGGGAATCACAGTGATTTTCTTCATCAACTATTGTTAAAAAAAGCAACAAACAACCGTAGTCCTTTTGGGAGATATCCTAAAGCCCAGCCTGACACGCTCTCATAAAAGTTATACCATATCATTTGGTATTACTGTGAGATATATGATTTAAGCAGTGTTAAAAAGAGAGAATACGGGATTTTCAGTTTTAATTTAAAAAAATTAGCATTAACGCTTTCGAAAATTGAAACAATTCTACGAAACAACATTTATAATTCGAAAAATATTTATTATTTTTAATTTTAACTTTTTATGAGTAAAACCTCAAACTGTAATATTTAATTAAATGAAGACATTATGAGCGAAACTCAATCGAAAATCTGGAAACAGAAAAATCAGAAAAAGATATTTACACCTCTGGGACTCGAACCCAGGACCTCCCTACTTTCCGGGTTGGGTTATTTGTTGTAAAAATATTTGTTAAGGCTTGCAAATTTTTCGATAAACATTTTATATTAAACGAAAACAAGTTCACAGCCAAGATAAACCAAAAAATGTTGTTAATATGCGGCTTTAAACTCACGTCATTGCAAAACATCAGACGAGAGAACATCAATACAGAGTATGAATCTACTGAAATTCTTTAGCGCCTAAAATAAATTGTGTGACGAATAAATCATATTGGGTTATCCAACATGGCATCCCGTGGGATATGGTGTGTGTTAATTACGTAGTTTTAACTTTAGCTTGAAATTGGAAAAAAAAAGTACAAAATTATAGGACCTTAATAAAACCTTTAGCCATGAGTCTCCATACGGCATACATAATTTCTTGGGGTTCTCCCATTTTTATATTAAATAATTTCTCTCATGGGTCTTGAAGATACCCATGCCATAGTAAGGAGTACACACTGTTACGCAGCCGAACTCAAACACTGTTTTTTTTATTATTATTTATTTCTATTCTTGAACATACACTTTACAAATTATTACACAGTTAAACTCAAAAACTAGTCAGGGAAATGACCCGTTCTCAACTGACAAATATCAATTGTACAAATAATGTTTGGCGCGCGCTTTAATTTTTTCTCGACTATGCACTGGTGCCGAAGAGTTCAATGACGTTAGTTTCTCGGAGTATCTTCCATTGAGAGGCTGGGTTGGCCGATTTTCAATTTGGAAGACTAGTCTGGGTACCGCCGCACCAGAAACCATTTATTGGATAACCAACACCTCTGCCATAGGTCACCCCAAGGGATTCGCTACGTTTGGTGACTTAGTAGGGGTGCCCGAGTTCATGGGGTGAGGTTTTTCCGGGTCTTAGTGACGGATGCGTTTGTCCACCTGCTGCCTGGCAGGTCGGATAGGGAGAGAATGGTTAAGGAGTCCCTTTGACTTCTCCAACCGTACTCTCTGGGAACATCCTCGCACCGCTGTAAGAGGGATCGATTCAAAGTGAATTCACTGCATGCGGGGAGGGGCCAAACGGGATACTGCTAGGTGTCAGTAGTTTTACAAATTTGCAGAAATATGTGTGGGAGAACACGGGTTTTTCATTTTTCTTTCGTTTTGGAAATTCGTACAATCAGATGGAGATGTCAGGAAAATTCCTAAGCCTAACTGCATGTGACGTCACAAAGCTGATGACCCCCCGTACGCCTTGTCACTCAATGTCATACATCACTACACCCCTCCCCTCTCAAGGTGTATCGTAATAAACAAGAAGCATTTAGTTATAGTACTCCTTCGTCTACTATTTCCATGAAATATTTCCGTTGATATCATGATATAATAAATGTCATATATAAATATTATAAAATAATATTAATTAATTAAGTAAGGTAAAATTATTTATTCCCCACCCTTCGGCGTGTTCACAAGATACATTTTAATAAGTCACTAGCTGTCATTATTAAAAAAATAATAAAAAATACCATTTAGTGTGGGGTAAGCAGTTTTCAAAGTAGGTACCCCACGCAATAGAGAATCAATTTTCACAATTATTTTCCCAGTAAATTGGTTTAAACGGTAATAAATCATTTTAGGCTCCATGGGAATTGCTATTGGGCGGGGGAAATAGAACCATATAAAAAATCGTCTCAACGTAGCCTAACCACAGTTTATTACCGTGAACGCCGAAACAGCTGTCATAAAAATAATAAAATACCTGCAGAACTTATTAAAAATATTATTAAATTTGATATCCATTAAATAAAAAAATTAATCAAGTTGAAGTCACCAATAATAATAAACTGCGGAGTTCGACGAATTAAATACAAAAACCATTAAAACCTATTTTATAATAATTTTTTCTAATTGTTTTATATAATCAATCAACACTCAGTGAAATGTTTTTTGTCTACAGGCACTTATGTGTCTATTTTCATATAAAATTGCATCAACGCAAGCACGTAGATTATGACGTAATGCTTGTCACAGCCGCTTGATCGTGTCTATAAAGATTTCAATACGTTTGTTAAGATAGGGGGGGTCTATCAAACGGACCGCCCTTATTAATATAATATCCCATTATGCCCTTTGTGTGGAATCCCACGACGCGAAAAACATCTAGTTGTTTTAGCAACTTTGTCTTCCCAGGTGACAACTGGTAGAGAAATACAATTGGGTAATTCGAAGGCATGCTTTGAAAAGCAAATAAAGGGAGCGTCGTCCTTTCTTCCATGTTCCGTGTATGATGTACAATCCTGCCGCTGAGAGCTACTTTGTACTGTCCCTTTCTAACAAAAGTATCCCCTACGAGAAAGAAGGAGAGATCGTAACCAACAGCCCTATCATACTATGCCCATTATTGTCGTGTGAGTTGCTGTATTTGGTTCGTTGCTTTGCATAATATCGGCTACCAAATTAATATTAGGCAGGGATGAATATGTTTGCTAATTCGTAATGTGTGGGTTTATTGTTAATTTTCAGCTTATTTGCAATAATTATTATAATTTGCAAAGTTTTCCCGACAAAATTTTGTAAATATTAATATTACGTTGACCTTTTTGAAATTCAATTGGCTTTGTTCCCCTAATTTGTAATATTATTGTTCGCAGTGTACATTGCGAACTTTGCATGTTATAAAATGTTTCACATCGAACTCTTTGTGTACCTATCAAAATACGATAGGTAGGTATATTTTAATAAAATATGACAGAGTAATCTTAATATATGAAAATTAATGTTTCTTTGTTTGTCCTTTACTGAATAGATGTCCCTGACCTACTGACAACATTTGAAGTTATAATTTTTTATTACGCGTAAACTACTGTTTGCAATATTTATTAAAACTTACCACTGATGGAACGGGCAGGTAATCATGGCATTATGTTACTTGTAAATGTTAATAAGAATGTTAGTCCCAAATCGCCATTATTTTTTGCAAATCAGTGGCAGTGTTTTGCCGCAAATATACATAGCTTTCCTTAAATATGTACCTTTGCATTCCTACCCACCTACCCACACAACCTTTCCGAGCTGGCGACAATACCCTGACTATTTATTGGATATAGGATCTGACTAGTTTCTAGGATACGACCAACTACAATAGCAGTGCAAAGAAATCATGACTACACTACAAATACACTGCAATGTGTGGGTGTAGAGCTAGGTTATACAAGTTTTTAACGCATTTTGTTACTGTTCATGAAAATTTGAAAGCAAAAAAGTTAATATTGCAGAAGCCTGTCAATTATTTCAAATATAATTTTAAATATTATATTTGGTTTTCAGGTATTTACAAAATACTACACGTCTGACAATAACAATATGCCAGTCTACTACTGTTATGTGCTTGCAATGGTCCATATTAACCTCTCGTCCTATTCAACGTCAACATAAAGAAGTCTATTATTAATTGCTGTGCTGCAACCTTGCTCTCTCAGTTATTAATTAGCCAGTCTACTACTGTTATGTGCTTGCAATGGTCCATATTAACCTCTCGTCGTATTCAACGTCAACATAAAGAAGTCTATTATTAATTGCTGTGCTGCGACCTTGCTCTCTCAGTTATTGATTAGCCAGTCTACTACTGTTATGTGCTTGCAATGGTCCATATTAACCTCTCGTCGTATTCAACGTCACCATAAAGAAGTCTATTATTAATTGCTGTGCTGCGACCTTGCTCTCTCAGTTATTAATTATATCGTCAGGAACTCTATTGTTTTCTCAAGTGTTTGTAGTGATAACCGCTGGAGGTGTCCCTCAGGCTGTGATATCGACCAGGTGGAAGGATTTGTCATCACAACCGAATGACGTTTGGTAAGCCAGATTATCCAGTATATTTTGTGTCAGCATTAAAGTACACTAAAACAAATTTAATTACAGTCCACTATTTGAATACTAGTGAATTTGGATAACATTATTTATTTGGGATTACAGGCAGTATTGTGTAAATTTCTGCTCGGTCATAAAGATATATTTAGTTTTAAGGCTTAGTTATAAGTCTCTAGTAATAAAAAATAATGTCTAAGTGATAGGGTAAAGGTTAAATTTATAAATTAAGTTGTAAAGCGCCCTTTAGGAGGTTTTCTTACAAAAACGGCGCTTTACAAATGATCCAAACATCATTATTATTATAATACGCTTTGAGGATCTCATTTCTATAGCATTCAGCACATAGACACATGGGTATATTCATTTGTCTATGATTCAGCAGGTTATTTCCTCTGCCAGTTCGTGCCTCACTGCTATAACGTGGTTCATTCGGTACATTATTAAACATTAATATTTGTTTTAATAACCACTTTATTATAATTAGCCATTTTCATGTTACAGTGATATTAAAAACGTATTTAAATTTCACGGAATGGCGACAAACGGGAAGTCTCTCCAATTTTCAATAAGTCAATATTCTCTTAATCAAAAGAGCTTAATTTAAAAAAAAAACTGGGAGCCAGAAACTCTCTTCCCTAACAAAGTATGCAAAAAATGATGATTCCCAAGGGATTCAATACACCCCATTACAATATTAATTAAAATTTCGTCCGCGAGATTGGAAGCCTGAATTAATACGGTAGAAGCTACCCACCTTTAAATTGGGTCGCTTATAAATTCAATGGTCTCTGGAGACAAGGAGTTTTTTTTGGTTTTGTTACAGTGTGGTTACGTTACATACTTTTTAAATAAAATAGTGTTCATTAATAGGAACAGCTGCGCGGCATTTTCATACAAATCTTAAATTTGAATTTGAGGTCAAAATACTTCATAAAACTGGAAAACTATTTTTTTAAAAAAGGTGTAGCAAATATCTAGTACAGATATGTATTACTATATTTATTTATGATTCAAGTTATAAAATACACATCATTATAGAAACCGATTTTTCTCGAATTTAAATGTAACTTTGGCAATTATTTGTGAGTTAATGATATTTATTAAAAAAAAATTGCCTTAACTCTTATGTAAATATAATCTATACTTATATTATGCGTATGTATACGTATGTATATATATATTTATATGCATGTGTGCAGGTACATGTATTTATGTGTATGTTTATATATATATATATATTTTTTTATATTCCTCTAATATATTTAAATACTTTTTTTTCTCTTCTAAATAACCAATGTACAATAACTATTAAAATTTGAAAAAAAAAAAAAATACATATAAAACTTTCTATTACAACACATAAATACTTGTCATACATAAACATAAATAAACACGTAAACACCTCAGCACAGGTTCTCCTAGTGAGGTGTTCACGAAACATACAACAATACCTATCCACAGTTTCACCTTCACAAACCTACCTTACACCCAACATAATAAAATTACAAAATATATTATGTAAAAATGTTTTCAAAATTGATCTATAGGTAAATACTGTAATACATAGAAATAAATAAATAAATAAATTATAAATGCGAAACTGCGTGTGTTTGTTTGTTACGCTTTCACGCATAAAACCATAAAACGATTTTAATTATTCTTTCACTAAAGCTAAGTTATATGCTGTACCGTGGCTGCATATAATGGTCTGGCGTTATAAAATTACAAATATCAATTTATTATATTTATTGTACGTTTTCTATCGCTAACAAAAGCGAGTTATTGTTAACGTCAGAAAACAAATCGTTACCGTGGAGAAGATATTGATATATTTGCGGGAAATCGTAGTTAATATCTATCAATATATAAATAAAAATAAATCTCCGAAATGTTTGGAGAAAATGACTGCACCAAATCTAATAATTCTTTTTTTACTCTGGTGAGCTCTGGCATTATGAAATTTAGGTTGCACGCGAGCTGTTTGAAAATTGAATGTATGGAATGCAAGGGGGTAAGGGGAAGGGGTGTGGGGAGGAGGTGTGGGGAGGGGGAGTGGGGGGATGAGGGGGGGGGGGGGGAATTGATAAATGCAAGCGCTACAGTAATTTCCCCCTAATATCATGCGTGCGAAGCCGCGGGTAAAAGCTAGTATTATATAAAATAAAAATTATAAAAAAACATTTTTGATGAGCTAAATTTAAATTTCAAACGACCGATTTTCATCCGTTGGAGCACAAATTTGTCCAGTATATATTTAAAATTTCGACCCATAAAACGCCTTTTACATTGCTGTTAGGCAAGATTATTTTCATGATAACTACCATTTTCTCACAAAAAACTAGTCAACCTTACCTCTAAATTCAAGAAAATTTGAATTCTTTGGCAGAATTTATTTTATAATTTAAAACACATTTTAATTTGACATGTACTTTGAAACTAAAGAAATAATAAAACTAAAATTACATTAGATAAAAGTCATACAATAAGTTATACAAACGCAGAAACAACAACAGAAAAATACAGCTATTTTATAGGTTTACAAGATGTGTTTAGTAATAGTTTCTGAAGAAGAAGATAATATTAATAATCTGCAACGAAAATATGAAAGAGAACAAGACACAGAAAAATTAAAAAGTTAACGGTCACAACTGAGATTCGAACCCAAAACCTCTAACTATCGGGACGAACGGCCAATTCGGCTTCTGAGACCTCTTATTTAAAAATCATTTTAGTTAATTTCATATTTCAAATTTCAGAATAAATACATTTATCTTATTTTTACGGTTTGCTGAAGTTCCACTGGTTCCGGGCAGCACAACATCGACAAACATGCGAAATAATGTGGAAAAGCATTGAAAATTATAAAATATTTTTTAAGAAATTTAATGCCAGTATATAAATTCTCGCATCCTTGAGGTTTGCAGGAAATAAAGCTGTCAGCTAGAACAAGCGACCGCTTCTGGGATGTCATAATTCCAAGATGTCACGGGACAGGAAACAATAAAGAAAAAAAATTGACAGCTTTGCACGTCCGGGCAACTCCGGGCCATCAGCGAGGGAGCAAAGTAATTCATGGGATAATATGTCCCAGCGGTGCCGCCCGGAGAGGAAATGAAAAGTTTATTTTTGAAAAAAAAAATCTTTGCTCATACAGAAGGGCTAACTCTATAAAAGTACATTGGGAGAGTTAGCAGAATTTGACTTATTTTTGATTAGGCGTTTTTAATATTCCCACGTTTATGGAACGGAGACATGTATAAAAATGGCTATAAAGATACGTTCCTTATCACAATTATGCTGCAGCTCTTTCTTACACATTGAATAATGGTGAGACAAGAGATGAGACACACAATGTACGTATGTCTGTTTCCCCCAAAGTGCTATTTCTTTTCTCAAAAGCAGCTATTGAATTGACCGAATTCTTTCTAAAACGACTAACTAACTAACCGTCACGACGTTTCCTCGTAGGGGTAGGCAGAGAGAACGGACTGCCAAACCACTCGGCACATAGGACTGTCAAACAAATACTTGCCTGATTCACATTCATACATCGCCTCATACATTCTCTTCTATTATTCTGACTCAAGTATCTGAGTCATTTGATCATGCCATGACTTCCTCGGCCGCCCTCGACTTCTTCTACCATTAAAATTTGCGTCATATTTCTCATTACAGTCCTTTCCTCGTTCGTTCGCTCTACATGCCCAAACCATCTGAGGGTCCCTTTATTCATCTTATTCATTATACATTTGCCTTGCATTTTTTGCGGATCTCCACATTTCTAACACGATCGTACATGGTTTTACGGTACTCAAGCCTCAGGGATCTCATTTCTACAGAATCTTTAATCTATTCTTTCTCATTTCAAATGTTAATGCACTGTATGTAAAATGGACCACCATAACACGAGCGCGGTGGTGAAAAAATTACAAATTATGTAACCATCAAACCAATGAATAAATAAAAAAATTAAACAAAGGTAATACACATCAAAAGTTTGGTGGAATTTATCCATTATTTCGCCTTTAGATCTTTCTCTTTTTAAAACACATGTCCTACCCTATTATTACGTACTAGAACACAATAAAAAGTTGGCGACACGATTATGATTTTACAGTTCTCCCAATCTAAACAGACAGTGTTTTCGAATGCGGCACCTACCGATAAAATCAGCATATTGACCCGTTTTACCAAAAACTTTATTTTTATTTTCGACTAAACCCCTGGTCGCAATAATTGTGATGTTAGAGAGTGGAATCCACCCCTGTGAGCCATCATCGGGTTAAGAAACAGTTCGAAATTCGAAAAAAGAAAGCAGTATGCATTCGAACAATGAAATTAACTCACCGGAAAGAATCAAAGTGAATTGAATATAGACCGTTTTATTGCACACTTACTTAATATTCAATTCCAACTGCACCCCTGGCGGCGACGTGAAGAGGAGAAATCCACCCCTGTGTGACGTCATCGGATTTCACGTTGCAATTTCGTGAAATGAATTTGAATGCAGCGCCTCCCTCTGATTGGTTCTGCTTTAGATGCGAAAGCAAAATGCATTGCACTTTTTTACCATTTTTTCATTACCTCCTCGGCGTCCGAACCAGTTGATTACTTTTGCAAGTTAATTAACTGTTGGGAGAGATTTTTCTGCACTTTTTTTCTTTTGAGACTTGTTGATTTCGCGCCATTTTTGGTATTTTAATTTTTAGGAATTTTATGAATTTTTTTTAAATTAGGTACCATGAAAGATAACCCTTTCAAATCCGAAACTTTGCATTGCGATTTGGGAGGCGGGTGTGGATACCGCCGCACCGGGAACCATTTATTGGACAACCAACACCCCTCTCAAAGGTCATCTCAAGTGTTTCGCTGCGTTTGTGACTTAGCAGGGTGCCCGGGTTCAGGGTTTGAGGTTTTTTTAGCGGTGAATGCTTTTTGCCCACCTACCGCGTGGCGGACCGCATCAGGAAAGACCTATTGACCTCTCCAGCCAGGCTCTCTCGACCAATCGCCTTGCATCGCTATTTTTTTTATTTATTTTTTTATTTTTATTTATTTATTTATTTTTTTTATTTTTTTTATTTATTTATTTTTTCATTAGTATCTATAGCAAAATTTGTACATAATGTATTTATAAATTGTATTATATTAAGGTACTATAAAGTTTTTTTTTTTTTCACAGTCCTCCTCACTAGGGTTCCCTGTTCTGAGGCGGCCTGTAGTTTTGCTATGGGAGGAATGGATTCATACGATCGTCACCCATGAACACACTGACCCCAGATTCCTACACGCCCCTCAAACTTTTTCTTTCCCAGAACTTCCTCTCCTTCCCTTTCTGAAAGGACCCTCCATCAACATCCCTAAAGATGAAATAGGCCCTGAGGGGATTTACTTTTCCTCAAGGCCTCCTTTGTGGAGCTTATGTAATTTTTTTTTACTTTTATCATGGGTTATAAAGCATTTTGTTTTCTGAATTTGAATTCTTTAAACCGAAGTTCTAAAGATAATTATTGGAAAATTAGAATTTTTTTCAAAATTAATTTTAGTGCTGTGCAAATCTTTAGTGTGTGTTTTGTTTTTAAATCTGCTTCCTTTGGGGTCGTCCATTAATCAAGTGAGGCTCACGAAATATCACAAGGAGGGGGGGGGGGGGGCATAATAAGATATAGCGTGTATTTATTTTTCGTTGAACGCATGATTTCTAAACCAAACAGCGGCGCGACCTTAGTGTCTGTCCGGATTTTTATCACGATGCATTGTTAAGCATCGCGATGCTTAATTTTCCAAAATTTAATCAGTTTATACCTGTACTTTAAGATAATATTCTGAAAAATTCAATTGTAAAATACTCATTTATCATTTGAATTTTGTGTAAAATACTCATTTATCTTAACCTTTACGACTGTTCTGACTCCTGTATGTACTAAAAAACTAAATCATAACAAATATAAAAATCAAACGCAAACAATTTACGCATCACAAAAACTAATATTAAAAACAATAAAAAAAAAACCTATATTCGTCAGAACTTTTATTCAGACAATTTAAGGTCAGAAAATTAAATGCATTATACTTCTACCATGCAACATAACAAATTTATAAAGATGATATTCAAAATAAAGTAGCACCCTTTAAAAATAACAGAAATCTTAGACAAACGTCAATACTTCCAACTCCAAAATGTAAAAAAACAACAGCAAAATCATAAATATCTAGGTGTCAATTTTTATAATTCCTTACCAGAAAGAATTAGAAGCATGAACACTAGGTATGTTTTTGGGTTTTCACGGCCAAAAAGTATTTTTGTTAGTGTTTTTGGGGTGTTATGCCGTGTTTCGCTACCTCCTTCTTTAGCCAACGTTTCGGACAGCGTTACAGTGTCCATCATCAGGGCAGATGATGAAAAAAAAAAAAAAAAAAAAAAAAAAAAAAAAAAAAAAAAAAAAAAAGCATGAACACTAATATAAAAGAATTTAAAACACACCTTAAATATTATAGTGAAAATATGAAATGAGTTTACCAAATAAAACTATTATGATAACACCCCCCCCCCTCCCCATACACACAAGCCCTGCTTATTTATGGGGGGTACATCAAATATATATATATATATTTTTTTTTAAGTTTCTTTATACTTTAAATTGTTTGTTACACGAATTGAGGATTTTTCGACCACCATACTAGGCACATGCCTGTGTTGTGGTAGTCGATAATATATATTATGTAACTAATTATTGTATAGAATCTATTTGAAATACATGTATCTATTTATGATTCATAATAAAAAAAAAAATATGTAAAAGCCCGTAAAGGGCGCTGATGATAAATATATAAATTACAGTAATGATATTTCTACACGAATACGAAATATTTAGGTAAATGCTAATGCCCTTTGGGAGAATTATGTTTGACACGTTATGATTTGTATCTGTAATTCGCGTCATAATACATTAACCAAACAAAATCAAAACACCGATATTAGGTAGAATAACCGGATAATATAATTTGATGTATTAGAATCCTAATGACTCTCTAATTCCCAAAACGACCGCCACATTTTTGACAGGAGTGATTCACAAATGACATAATTATTAATTGCATATTACGTGTGTATATATTTGATGTCCAGAATTGACAGGCGATATGAAACATGATTAATCGCCTTAATCGGATGATCAAACCTATAAATTATTAATATGGTGATGTTCTATATATTCACAATGTATACCAATTACGTACTGGGGTTGTACAGTGTACAGCCTGCTCGCAAACATGATCCTAATTAGATTAATTAATGTGCCAGGAAACTTGGACATCTATTTTGAACTGGGATGGTTATCTGGTTATCTAAACATACTCGACAGGTGAAAGAGATGTTGGTTGCAATAATAATCGATCGAGCTTTCGATGTATTCTTATTTTAACAACATGTATATCACGTTATGTCCATTGAGAACAAGGATCGGTTGTATTTACGTAAACAATTTGATCAGTGATCATCGACCATATTAATTTAAGAAAACATGTATCAAAAAGAAATTGCATTACTTCGCAGTCGAAAGATCTGAAAAAGCATAGTTTTTTGGCTTTTTGTTGGACCGCTTGGAGCAAATTTGTTTTCCAGCGAGTTAGTTCCAACGCCCAAAAAACTAGCTTTGAAGATCATTTTTTAAACACGAATTTGAGGCAGTCAAACATATTTTAGATACGGGCCCTCGCGGAATTTATCATCAAAAATTTAATCAGTAATATGAATATTAAAAAATATATACACATTATAAAAAGCTTCGAGGCAGCTAATTGATTAAAGTAACAATCTATAAAAAATCTTATATTTATTTCTAGTAAAACAACAACTTTCAGAGTGCAAAAATTTTACCTGTAAAGGCAATACTATGGTATAAAATTATAATTCAGCATATATTTACCCCGCAGCATAAAGAGAAACTAGATCATAAATATAGCACTAGATTCACGCGAAACGACGGGTTAATAGTTCCGAAATTTAATAATAAGTACGGACAGAGAACGTTTGAATACAACATAACGAAGATATTTAATTTATTACCTGAAAATATAAAGCAACATAATTCTATGAAAAAGCTTAAATATATGGTGAAAAATTGTTTATTGGAAAAACAATATTTATTTTGATATTTATGATAAAATTTATAAAAAAATGTTTAAACTGTAGATAAAAGATGTAAATTATAACTTTAAATATATATGTAAGTGAATTATAAACACCCGCTGTTAAGCCAATTGCTATTGGCTTAGCGGGACTTGTTTGTTGATCTATAAAATAAAATAAAAAAATAAAAAAAATAACAATATGATCAGTGATCATCGAACAAGTATTAACCGAAGCCACACATATTAATTTAAGAAAACATGTATCAAAAAGAAAATGCATTGTTTCGCAGTCGAAAGATCAGAAAAAGCATAGTTTATTGCCTTTTATTGGACCGCATGGATCAAATTTGTTTTCCAGCAAGTTGTCCCAACGCTCAAGAAGCAAGCTGTGTAGATCATTTTTTAAACACGAATTTGAGGCAGTTAGAAAATTTTTAGGAATGGGATCTCGCGGAATTTATCATTAAAAATTTAATCAGAAATATTAATATTCTGGAGTTGGATTCAGAAACTCCAGAAAGTGTGTGAGGAGGGGACGGGACTACCATGGACGGAGACCGAACAGTCAGCACAAGACAGAGACGTATGGAGGAGCCTTGCCAATGCAACGGGTCCCCGACCCGAATAGAATAAGGGGATGAAGATGATGATGATGATGAGAAATATGAATATTGAAAAATATACATACATTATAAAAAACTTCGAGGCAGCTAATTGATTAAAGTAACAATTGATACAAACTTACATCTTACATTTATTTCTAGCAGAACAACTACGTCGCATAGGAAATTACGGCAACACTTTTGCCACAAAATAAAGGATCTTCACTGGTTTTACTTTCATTTTTAGAAGCTTGTCCAACATGTTTATATCAAGGTAGGTAGTTGTCGTGAAATTACTATTAGGTGTGATATTTTTAGATTGAAATTAGACACGAGAGGACCAACCTATTGTTGTTACTTATTGATGCAGGTGTCTTACTTGGGCTGACTTTCTCCTCATCCCCAACGATAGTTTTGAAATTTTAACACAGATTATTATTATTCGTTAAAAACATGATTTCATCTTGTGATAAACATCGTAGATATTATTATCTAAATTTTACATTAAAACGCTATCTTGCATTGCCTTGGCTATGCGGTAACAGCCTATAGCATTTCTTTCTTCCCGTGTCAATAGATCCCAACTAGTAGTACTTACAGTATTATTAAATACTTACAATACCCAGCCCAGTAACACTTGTGAAGTCAATACAGAAATATGGACACTATTCAAATATTGACAGAAATCATAATACCGTCGATTGTAGGAAATACCCACAATGGTAGGCTTTGTGTATTGTCCGAGTGATCATCAATGTGGATAACGAGAATCGATGCAATATTATTGACTACAATGCTATTGCTTTCAATTTTGATTGAAACATCATTGTTTTATGTGTAAATTCCAGTTCTTGTGTACACATATAATGATGAGTTACGAATAGATCTGATAAACTAGTGAAATATTGATGGAATATTTGGTAGAGGAGTATGTGAACACCCACTGTATCATAATTATTTATTAGTTTTAAATCCCCGTTTTACTTTTTATAGTGTTTTATCAAGTCTTAGACCTAAGTCGTTAGGTGAGAGAGAAAAGGTTCTTACTTCGCTAACTAAAATTTTTAGATATGAGAGCTCAAACTTTGGAATTAACTTATTTTATAATTTGGCAAGCCTTCTTTGTTATCCCGTAAAGTGATTAATTATATTTTGAATGTAATAATCCACTAAAACAAATAATAAATTGTCGATAAAAATGCTGTACCTAAAACAACAGTTGGAACATTTATGTTGTGAAATTTTAGAATATATGCAGTTCAAAAAGTGTGAGATATCTAAAAGCTTCCGAGCTTCTCACATAGATGGCAGGGACGCACGATGGCGGCAGGATTTCCCATTCAAAGTTAGTTCGTCAGAGGGCCGAGGGCCAAGGTTAGCGGTTCCCACAAAAGACAGTGGGAACTAGATCAATTATAGTCAGCTCCTAGTTAGGTCGACTAACTGTAGTTACTACTTGTAATACGCGAAGTATTAATAAATCACACATTAACCAAAAGAACTCTATTTCTTCCCTAAGAGAAATCTCCTTCCAAGACGTGTTGGAGATACTGGTTGTGTACAAGCTCCATTGTGTACATTGTGACAAGTTCCATTTTTTTTTCACCAAGGGTTATTTTAGATAAACATTTTATAACTAATTACTGCCCAGTTATAGAACAATATATCGTATATTGTTTATGTTTTTTTAGTAAAGTAATTGAACAATTTATTTTAATTCTACTCAAGCGAAACGATAGGTGAAGTTTCATTTTATCTAATGCATATTTTATTGAATTCATAATGTAAACCGATTAGTAGTAAAGATTGATCGTAAGTAGTACTCGTAATATCACATTAAGCTTCGCCTTAACATTATACACCTATCATTAACAGTTTATTAGTTAATTTAAAACTTAACGATAATTGTTCGCAAGAAGGGAAGAGGGGCTTATCTCAGCCGTGCATTGTGTACCCTCTTTATACACCGTGTAGGGTGTTTACTAACAGTGTTCTATGCAGCCCATACAGCCCATTCAGCCGGCAGCTTGCAGTAGAGTAGGGGCATTGGCTCCACAGTCCACAGGACCAGACGACCAGCCAGACTGAACACACAGCCAGAGCTCTCGTAAAATAAAATATCTGGAGATTGCGCTGCGTCTGCGGATTTAGATTATTAGATGCAATTAGTTGTCGCCAGTGAGATGCAATTCGCAGATGGGTGCCTGCTGAGATAAAAAATATGCGTAGAAGTCTGCATCTGGTGGCAAACCTCTTTAAATGGTGAATTATTGTGAAAGACCACCATTCACAACATAGGTACATAATTTTACACATATTTGGCAACGAAAACAATTAGAGAGAAATAGTACTTTTTCCTAATAATATTGAAAATTTAACAATTAAAACATGCCAGATTATATCCAAGCTTTTTAAACTAATAAATTTAAAAAAATATGTGTATAAAATAAAAAGGATAAGGGTTGGTTGAACAAATCTGGGGTTAGTATAAATTTAAAAAAAAATGTATAAAATAAAGAGGACAAGAGTTGGTTTTTGAACAAATCTGGGGTTTATAAAATCATTTGTAACGATTGTAATTTTTTTTAATAAAGGGAAGACTTTAAGAAATATTAATATTAGAGTTAAGGAGCATCTAAGGTCTAAGGCATAGATTCTCAATCTTTTTTTGCCCACCGCCTACTTTCAGAACATTTTTATTTCTAGCGCCCCCTAACTCGTCAACGACGAAGGGGGAGTAATGGGCTACCACGACAGGGTTACATTTGCCACAACGGAGGGGGCGTATCCGGATACCACGATGAAGGGGGCGTAATGGGATATCACGATGGGGTTACATTTGCCACAACGGAGGGGGCGTATCGGGATACCACGACGAAGAGGGCGTAATGGGATACCACGACAGGGTTACATTTGCAACAACGGAGGGGGCATATCGGGATACCACGACGAAGGGGGCGTAATGGGATACCACGATGGGGTTACATTTGCCACAATGGAGGAGGCGTAATGGGATAGCGAAAATATTTTTGTGGATGGATGGCCCCTAATGGGATGGGGTGGGATGGGTTTCTCTACCGCCCCTCTGAAAGTTTGAAACGCCCCCGAGGGGGCGTTATCGACCCGTTGAGAACCTATGGTCAAGGTATTCAAATAATAATAATTTTTCTGAATTTACCAACCACATTTTGGAAACACGTTATTCCGTTGATATAAGTAAAAGGTTACAAATTTTACACACAAACACAACGGGTTTACAATAATTAGATAACATAGAAATTTTAGAAATTATAAAAAGTGTTATTAGTCAATTAAATAATATTAATAACCAAATGCCTTTTAAAAATAGCCATCTCCAGAATTTATTTTCAATAATAATTTATTTAAGTTGTTTAGACATTTTGATTATTTTTGCTATTTTAAAAGTTTTTAATATATACATGCAATATTTAAATTTATATTTCAGTTTAAATGATTGTTTTTTTTATGATACTTAGAAATTAATCACCGCTCCCCGTAATATTTTAGTCTTTAGTTCTTATCTGTCTGTATGTATGTCATGTAGATAATTTTGATTAAATAGTGGTGTTTTAAAAAGTGATTTGTTTTCATTTAATTGAAAATGACGTCAAAAAGTGAATTTGCAAAGATTGAAAACCTAATAATTATTTTAAAGTTTGTTACAGTTAAGCGCACTTGAAATGTTATGTTATTATTACTGAGGCTGTCATTGTCTAGAAGAAAAATGCCTTCAAGCTTATATATCAATACAATCAATTTTCAGACATAATCAAGCCTTCTTTTGAAAGGCATCATCACATGATTAACTTATAAAATAAGGCTCATCTAGTTCTATCTACACCACTGCATGTAACACATCCAATAATGCATTTAGCAACAAACAAAGAAGCTACCGTTATTGCACACAGTAACAGCACGTCCCTTTACTTGCACAAGTGTTCTGCTGCGAATAAAGAGCCAACATTAAACACGTGTAACCCGTTCCATGCAGGTAAAACAATAAAGGAGAATTTTATTTGTCTTATTACCTACTGATTAGAATTGTGAAAATATGTTTATAGGATCCTTACGTTTTTTAATTTTTTTTTTTAAATTAGCTCCTCACAGAAGGCCCTAAAGAAAAAAACATTCAAGGCCTATGTCATCCTTGGGGATGCTGTGTGGAGGGTCTTTAAGGGAAAGGAAGGAGAGGAAATTCTGAGAAGGAAAAAAGGTAAGAGGGGTGGTTCAGGAGTGATGGACGAATTCATCCCTCCCGCTGCGGTGCAAAGCGATGGGTGGAGAGAGTCCGGCTGGAGAGTTCAAAAGATCTCTCTCAACCAGTCTCTCCCGGTCCGGCCCGCCATGCAACAGATGGGTAAAAGCATCCGCCGCCAACACCTAAACAAACCTCACCCCAGCTATGTCAGCAAATGTAGCTGGTTATCCAATAAAGGGTTCCCTGGGCGGCGGTACAAATACCTGCCGTCTATCTAAATATGTTATAAAACAGAAGACAGTTTATATTCAGAAATAAGGATATTCGGAAACCGAAACCAAACAATTACCAGAAGCTTGAGAATATGGCTTAGGATTGGTTTCTGGGGCAGCGATTCCCATAACGGCCTCTCAAATTGTTCTTACCTTTGCCTTTCTCAGGCTGCGTATTCACACGCGAGGCACGAGACATAGAAACCATCAATGGCTGTTAGACGGCTGTCATAGACGTTGCTCGGCGTGACGTCAATGCCGTCGAATTGACGAATAAAAGCGAACATGTCGTTTTGGCCGCAAATCGAAACGGCACATTTTAAATCAAAATAAAAAATGTGTTCGTTGACATTAAAATACTTTTATAATTGTAATTTTTTCGGGAGTTGAAAAATTGAGAAAATACCCTACTAAGGAAGAGGAATGAAACACCGCTTCCGGTTGCTTCATTCCTTTCTCATAATTTGTGGCTCGGTTCGCAAATGTATACGCAGCATTAGAGATGCAAACAGTCTTACAACGTCGGAGAATATTATGCAATCTATTCATGTAGGAGTATACTGTTCTGAAGAGGATATTATGTTAGGTAATATTATGAAATATATGCGTGAGTAATATAAGTCTACGAGTACATTGTTCCAAAGCTTCTTATGAACTGTCTTTACGGTGAACAATGGCGAGTCCTAATAGTTACATAATTATATTATATTTGTTTCAACGCTTTTTAAAGCTTGTTATTGTTTGCAAACCGCATTGAAATATCTAGAGCCAGAGAAACCACCTCATTCCCATTTGGGGTATGTTGTGAAAGAAGTGTTGATGGGAATGAGACGAGGGAGATGAAATTGAGAAAGTAGATACTTGGCTATTCAAGCACTGTCACCAAACAAGGCTAAACGGATTTCAAGCAATGTTCTGATACAATCATAATATGTTATCTGTCTTTTGTGATATGTCTGAAAAGGATTGTATGGTGAGCGATATGGTGATACAGGCCACGCCCAAAAAAACGCTTTGAGAGTAGAGCGTCGTGTGACACAGCCAAAACTCAACATTTTAAAATAATTACAGCTGTACTATACTTATCTGACCACTGAGATATCGCTACAACTTAGGTACCTTTAACAGAGTCTAGTGAAAACATATATGTTTATTTATTTATTTAATATAAACGGTATACATACACCATAAACACGGATTACCTATCACAAAATCATAGTTAAGTAAGAAATAATAAAAAAGAGTACAACAGTTAATTGTGGCTTTTGATTGAAATGACACCAGAGATACAATCTTCTTATATATAAAAATCAATATTTGTTTGTTTGTTCGTATTTTATGCGCTGCCATACCGTTCATCCGATTGCGACGAAACTTTGGTGATTTTTTGTGCGCACGTCCACGGAATTTATAGGCTATATATAATGATAAGCTCTGACGTTATGAAATTTGTATAAATGAAAATGTGTGTACTTCATATATTTTAGCGTCAGGGAGGAAAGGCAGGAGGGGGAGGAGGGGTTTGCGGGAGGTGTTATGAAGGAGGGGAAAGGTGGGGAAGGTGAAAGGGAAATGCGGGAGAGGAAAGGGACTCGGGAGATGAACGGGGACGCACGGGAAAGGACATGCAGGGAGAATCAATTTATTTCTTGAATGGCATTGCAACGCATGCCGGGTACCAGCTAGTTACATATAAAATTCTATAGTGCAAATAAAGTTAATAATACTGATTAAAAATATTTGATAGTATAGCCTTTTTGTACCTAACTTCCTTGCAGGTTAATTGATCTGCCACATCAGCATATCTATTGGTAACTTCATGTAATCTAGGTAAAAGCGAGTGTTTTGTATATTCAGTCCGGTTATTGTAGCTTTTAAACAGGATTTTAGAACGAGTGGCTCTCGTGGGTATGTGAAATTCAATGAGCTTAAATAAATCAGGAATATTAAAACAAAATTATAGAATTGATTGTATTAAACAGATTATCAAAAGTATACTTGTAAGGTTTTTCCCCGAATAATATTGAAGTGAGCTACAAACCCAAGCCCACTGAAATTATCAAAATATTTAGAAATTCGACAGTCTAAAACGACTTAGTAACAAATATAATTAATATAATTGATTAAAATCCTTTAGACCACCCCGCTTCCCCTCCCTTACTTTGCACCAGTCTGAAGATGGCTCTAGCGAGCTGAAACCGGATACGGTCAATAAAATTAAATTGTAAAAAGTTTTATATTTGTTTTAATTATAAAATAGTATCAATGGAATTAAAAAAAAGGTTTTTCATCAGTTATAAATCCTTTTATAGTCATTTAATCCTTCAAAAACGGATCGAAAAATTCCGAGAAACTAGCAGGCTATTTCGTAAACTATAGGACTGGATACTTCAGTAACGTCGTAGAGGGCAATTAACGTTGTTTTTTTGTTAACATTCGCTTCAGCCATTTCATCTTGTTATTTACGGATAGAGAGTCAGCCGTTTCCAATCGTTAAAATTTAACAATAAGCCATAAAAGTGCCAAATTTTCCAATAAATAAGGTTCGCGGAGAGAGAGAGGGTCGGGTGACGTCATCAATAAAGGATTTTGGGAACGAAAATTAAATATCAGTAAAATTCGAAAATATAATGTTTACGTTTTCCCACTGCTGCCTTTCAAAGCAAAGGTGTATGAGTATTACTTATGTTATTTAAATGAAGGAGAACTCGTGGAAGTTCATCTGAAGTAACTAAGTAAGTATATATATTCTTTCAATATAAATTGAGACAACCTATAATAATCAATATTTTGCCACAAAACTATTTCTGTTAATTTTTATAGACAACCCTCGAGCTCTAGTATGGGATCGATAACTTTACAATATCGGATCGATAGGCGTAGGTTAAAATCATCTGAAGTTGGGTTGTTCTTCTTTTTAACCTACATAACTTTTACCACTCTGTCACATTTCTACCACTCCGTCACATTTTGTTTTTTTACTAAAAATAAATTAATCTCTCTGGATCTCAGAGGGGAAATTGTAGCAAGGGGGGAAGGAGGCCTAAAATGCCTATTGGGGTGACAAACATGAGCTACGTGAATATCTATTTCGAATGAAAACCCACGTGACAGAAGTTTCGCACGACATAAAAATTGTAGTAGACAAGTTTTTGAGATTTTTAAAAATATTTTATTAAACGTCATTAAAAATAATAATCGCTAAAACTTGATAGGTTATATTATATACCTTTTGGAGTTTAAAAATATTTTTATATTTTATGTCGTCATATGATTTTTTGTAACATTATAGAATACACGCAAGTCGAGGTGGCAGAAGACAGCTGTGATTTGTATGAAATACAACTTCCACCACGAGGAATTACACCTCTGTCACGTAATTTTTACTACAAAAATATAAACATATATTTTTTTAAACGCACGCAGTCGTTACGTCTTTAGCAGTGGCGGCTCGTGACTTTTGGGTGAGTTAGGGTGCTAATATTTAAAGAATGGCATCATGGATGTTGTCGTATGCCAAAAAATTTTTTTTTTTTTTTCAAAAATCGGTTTTTTGTATGAAGATTTTTCAGGAAATCCGTGTGGCACACGGCCAAACTGAAACTTCCTGAAATTCTTCAAACAAAAAATTGATTTTCAAAAAAAAAAAAAATTTTTTTCGGCTGCAACAACATCAATAAAGCCATTTTTTTTAAATATCAGCACTCTAGCACACCCAAAAGTCACGAGCCGCCACTGGTCTTTAGTACAGTAGATTTTAAAGTAATTATAAAATAATAATATTGGTAATTCTGTTGAATTTTTCTCCACTAACTGGTGGAGACAACTTTATCTAGGTTAAAAAGAAGAACGACCCAGTTACGCCTATCGATCTACTGATTTATTAAGCCTAATTACATTCCATACCAACGAGCACAGCTCGACATAATGTTTTTTTAATTGCAACAATAACATAGTCATGTAAATATAATAATAATTTAGGCACATTTAACATGTTATATAAAACCCTAGTACGATGCCAACTAGAGTATAACTCTACGTTATGGTCTCCCATTTATAATATTCATTCCGACAACATTGAAAAGATTCAACATAAGTTCCTTAGGTATATAAACTATAAATTGCATATTCCTGTACAAAACATTGATTATAATTACCTACTGGATAAAATGTCCATATTAAAACTTTCAGAAAGAAGAATAAACACAGACTTAATACTATTACACAAAATACTGCATTACAAAATTGACTGTCCTGAATTGCTTCAATTAATCAACATCCATATTCCCAAAAGATCTGGCCGACATTTATTACCATTTTACTTTAACAACACCAGGACACTGTCTTACCAAAATTCCCCGATTCCGAGACTTCACAGCCTCGGAAATAAATATTCTGATTTAGCAGATATATTTCACCTTACACATAACCAGTATAAATATTGTTTATTCCAATTCTTCTATATATCTAGGCACAAATAGACGTGTATATAATCTCTGCAATTTTTTTGTTGTTTATATTCAATATTTTTTTTTATGTAAGCCTTCATATCATTTCTGCAAATGTATTTTATTTTTATTATGCATACATATGCTTGTGTTGTTTACAGTTTTTTTATTTTATTTTTTATTATGTCATATTTTCTTTATTGTTTTAATTTTCAAATACTTAAAATAAATGTGTACTCAACTTATAAATTAGAATGTAAAAGCCCATTAGGGCGTGTAATAAATAAATAAATAAAGTAATAAATACTCGCTTGAACCTAGATTAATTGCAGTTGGCAACACTTTTTCAAATTTAGTAGATGTGTTCAACTGTAAAGCTATAATAACATACCTCAGTACTTGACTAATGCAATAATAATCGACCGGTCAGTGCATCATAGCATAGCATAATCATAGCATCGCGTTTGGGTCCCATACAGGCGTCGTCGGTCGCATGTTCGATTCCTCGGCTGGCCAAGTCCTCCATCACGACACAGACAACATTTTCCGCTTACTGTGGTGGTAGTAGAAGATCTTAAAATATTGTCAGGTTCCAAAATTATTATAAACAGGGTGTAATAGCACATACCCGAATGATTTTAAACAGCGATTACTCAAGCTCAAGTTAGCTATTTTTAAAATTAGAACCGATCCGTTGAAAATTTAGACTATTCCTAGATTTTCACGGGTCTATGCAAGCACTTAAAAAAAGCACAGACGACTGATATTAGTTTGTTTGATAAATGCTAAGTGTGTCAAACGATTGTGATATTCTTTTCACAAAGAGATATGAGACTAGTTCTAATATCAAAGAGGTGTCATAATATTTTTATTTGGGAAAGCTGCCGAAAAGACTTTTTGTGAAAAATAATCAAAAAGCATCTCCGATTTCAACGTACTCGTAAAATATATTATGGTATTCAATTTAGGATATAAAGAATAACAGTGTTTTGGAAATTCAATTCACCTCTCAGCTATTGCTTACACAGTGTTAAAAAAACGTAGGTGATTTTCAATACATTATTTTATTTATTTCCTTATCATGAAATTTCCAAACGGGCAACTAAAATTGGGAAAGTATGATTTAATTTTGAGCACCCATTATAATTTTTAACATCGAATTTAAAACTCACCTTTTCAGATAGTCGTATCAAAATAGTCAAAAATCTTTAACCTTCACCTTCACGGGGACACCGTTTCACCCATCACACAATCACCCGCTATATTGTAAATAACTAAGAGAGAGATTGTGGCCTCAGCACAAGTAAAGCACCCAGCAAGGCCCACATTATCAAAGAATCTTTTAAAATACATAAAATTGTTAAAAAAAAAAATAGATTTCGTTTTCTCTTTAGACTGCCAATTTGTTAGTTTTGGTTGGGAACTGCCTGCAACGCTATAAGCGCGGTCTGAACACTGAACAGGACTAAGGATGAGTTGCAAAAATTACTTTACACAAATTATTTCATCAACGAAATGTCAGGGCTCTTTTAGTTAGCAGATTTTTTTTACTGCAACGTTAACTGGTTCCAAAAGACTTGAGCACTTTTATTATTACCGTGACAATTCACGGCACCGCGACCGCATAAAAAAGGCAATAAACAAACGTTCCTTATCACAATAATGCTGCAGCTCGTTCAAAAGATAAGATACACTATGTACGTAGGTCTATTTCCTCCAAAGAAAAAAAATCATTCCTTGGATCTCGCTCACACACCGCACCGTTAAGATCCGTTCGCATTGGTCGGGTATTTTAGTCGAGTGGAGAGTTAAGTAGCAACTAAACGCGTTAATTACCATAATTTTAGTAGAGTGGGTTAGTTAGCTCTTTAATCGAATCAATCCATTTCGTTCTATTTTTTCGGCGTGTAGCGATCCCCTCCACGCGTCCCTGCGCACTAACATGCGCAAACCCGCCGTTTTAGCAGAGTTCATTTAAGAAATGTCGTGGCGTTGGAGCGAAGACGCAACTCTAAAATTAATGCTGCTATTAATCTCTTTTCGCGTCTATAGTTTATTTATTTTCATTTAACTAATTTATTCTTCTACCTCATCTAAAATTTCACCTCTTCTAAGCATTGCAATATGCTTAATTAGTGTATTTACTTTGCTTTGTAGCAGCTTTAAACGTATAATGCTGCGGCTCTTTTTCACACACTAAATAACGGCAGTCGAAAATGAGACAGATGGTGAACGAATGTCTCCACCCCCCCAAAGAAATATAAATTTATTTTCATACATCTCCCTCACACCCATAAAGAAAATGAAATGATATTCTCGTGAACGGTAATAAGATTTATCTGTTTCCTCCAAAGAAAAAAAATTAGTACCTTGGAGGAAACACGTATTTTATTTGTCTAATCCTTTGTCTCACCATTGTTTAGTGTGTAAGAAAGAGCTGTAGTATTACAACGATAAGGAACGCATATTTATTGCCTTTTTTGCCGTCACGGTACCGTATTGTGAGTCGTCAAGGTAACTATAAAAGCGCTCATTGAGGGTTTGCACTTAGAAAAGTTTCCATTTCCCGATTCAGAGAGAAGTCACCGAGGTACAAGTGACTACCCTTCAGCTCCACCAGTACTCAGTACCTATCACAAGAACCAGGCTCTATTCCCCTCTACGTTTAAAGGCTCTGTTTGAAGAGCCTTTCTCCTCGATGTGATATGATAGAGTGAAGAGGACCCTCGGTAATGAAAAGTTCCATTGAACAAATAAGGTCAAATGCTCTGAATTGCTTCATATTTTAATAGAAAGTTCTTTAGAAAAATAGAAACATTTTTCTAAAATGTCTGAAGAACATTTCTGCGGTAAAATATTTATTTTCATATTTTCTGGCTTCTACCAAATTGTTAAATAAATATGTTGGGGCTAGACTCTTGTCACGGCTTAATACTTTACTGGAGAATTCTGCTAAAGTCTGGAGGTCTAGCAAGGACGATCGAAAAAACGCTTTATCAATACGACAATTGACGATATTGACCACCTATGCCATCTATGGTCAATATCGTCAATTATGGCATTATCAATTATCGTCATCTATGGTCAGATATAAATATTTGCGAACACGGTAAACAGATATTACCACCGACAATTGATAAATTTTAGCGCGGCCTCCATGTCAATATACGTATATTTTTAAATAATTTATTTATTTATTTATTTATTTAAACGCCCATAGGGCTTTTACATATAGTGCAGTACATGTGTTTGGAAAAATATAAGAAATAACATAATATAAATATAAGAAACAAAATAAAGATAACATAAGATATACAAAATATAGATAACACCAAGTATAATAGTTGACACAAAGCAGGTAACATAGAATATATGGTAAGTAAATTAATGTGAGATTGTTATTTTAATTGTAATAATGTCGTATACATACGCAAAATATTTGAAAAAAAAGAAAAAACAGGTAGATATAGTTGTATATGAAAAAAGATAATAAAGTAATAATAGTAGTAGTAAAAAAAGAAAATAATAATAAGCTTTTAGGATTCTGTGACTACATAAGGAGCCAATATATTATCGTTTCTTTAATTCTTCACCAGTTCTATCTGCCCTAATAAAAAATACAACCAAAACTTAACTAGGTATATTACCCCGGTTGGGGATGCCATAGTAATACTGGGTCCAGACAGTTGGGAGTAATTTCGTAGTATAACACTAAAAAAGACTGCAAAAACGATTTTGATTATTTTGTATTATGATATGTATTAATTGTTTAAACATTGTTTACTTTGTAACTTGCAAGTGCGCTGAAATAGTGATACTGAATCGAACACCTACAATTTATAATGTTAAGTAAAACATAAACTTGAGGGACCGAAAACCACAAAATCTTCCCATTTTAGCGATGGGAGTATAATCTGCATTCGCCATTACTTACCGATTCACTGTCACGTGTAATCGTGCTAATATTTGTCATTTATGAGATAAAAATGAAAGAAGGAAGTTGTAACATTCTTCACGTTTATTAACTAAACAAGTACAATTTAAAGACACGTTTTATCAGAAGGATTTATGTAAAGCGATAAGCGCTGCGAACGCTCAGAACTCGGAAAAGCGAATGAAGTTTCCAGAATCTCCGGATGACAGCTGCCCCCGCGCTGCGGTCAGGGTTGCCATAGTTAAAAAAAGATTTGTGGCTATATAGTGCACTCGCGCTGATCGCTCTACACCATCAATATATTAAAAACTGAAACCCACTGTATTATTGAACCAATCTCACCGTAACATTTTATAATGAAGTTCTCAAACTCGGTTATATCACCGTAAAAAGGAGCACATTTTGTGTCACTATTTTCAACCGCTCCCCGAGTTTACAAACAAAAGATGGAAAAATACACAAATTGTTATCTTCCGAGGCTCATCATTCATAATAAAAATCTGCATTTACACGTTTTTACCGCAAGTTTAGTATTACATCTGTTCTCCCTCAGTTATATTATGAAAACCTTCAGACTCGGTGAAATATTACTGGAGATAATCTCGGGGGAAATTTGCGAGCCTCGGAGTTATTACGTACAGAAGATTCTAGAATGCAATGATGACTTTTAGCACAAAACGTTGAGGTACCCAGTACCTACTCATCCAACTTACCTATGTTTGATACTTCCAGGTGTGGAGGCACCTTATATTTTACAAGTTTTATTGCGGAACACGACTCACTCAGCTATTAGATTCGTCCACGCGATCTCATAATCATTTCAAATTTGGAATCCAATGAAACCAAATATAAACCAAATTAACATTTTTTTTTTTTGCCGGATGATTGTTTTTGAAGTAATTTGAAGTAATCTAATAATGGGATTCGGTGTAAATGGAAAAAAAATTAAAGGAAAACATTGTACCCACGCGTAATTTTTATGAATACTCAGAATTATAATAAACGAAGGTCGGATATTAAATGGTATAAAAGGTCTTTTTCTCTTTTAAGACTTCCATTTCTGACCGTCATACCAGTTGTACTTTTGAATCATGAAAAAATTATCAAAAAAATACTCTATTTTTTCAAAGGCCAAGTTGTGTTTTACTTGCAGTAAGTATTTAATGAAAACAAAAAACTTGAACCAAAAATACATGATTTTGCACTGTTAGTAGTTCTTCGCCTTAAATATTATGAACTGATTAGTTACTGGAGTCTGTTTATTGTACTTTCTACTTGTATTAAGTATTGTGTTTTACTTCCCTTCGTTCTTATTAGAGACCTGATGGAATTACTACGAATAATTGATCCTAGTTACGCAGAAACAACCAGTCCACAAATTTGGCAAAAATTAGATATTTATTTATTATAAATTAACGCCGATTAACGGCTTTTACATAGGAATTACAAAAATTTGAAATGGATACGGTAGCTAAGAAAAAATTATTCATATAAATTTAAAAAAAAAAAAGTACTTATATTGAAGTGACAGCATAAAGTAGAAATAGTAAGCTATTATAAATACAAATGTAAAGAAAAAGAAAATCTCATACACATGTATACCTACAAGATATTTTGAACTAAAAAAATAACTATGTAAAGTACGTAACAAAAATAAATTTAGAAATCATAATCCAAAACAAATTTAAAAAAGAGATAAACATTAATGAAGAATGTAAACATTCAAAGTATATTTGATTATTTTCCAACTGAGAAGCGCTGACAAAGAGCTTTAATTAAATAATGTTTGTAATTTAATTAATCACATCATCAACAACATATTTATTACCAAACATATGCAGGCGATTTATTATGGAATATAATTCAGCATTAGATCCTGTATTCTTACAATGGTAAGGTAATTTGTGACAAACTGATCTACTCAGTAGATGAAAACATATCAAAGAAAGAATTTCAGGGGAATTCAACGAATTATTAACAATTTTAAATAAATAAAATAAGTCAGAACAAATTCTTCTTTCTTTTAATGTATCTAGTCCCAGTAGTTGCAACGAGAGAAGTAATTAATGTGGTCAATGAATATTCCCAATTTAAAATTAATGTGACGTAAGAATTTATGTTGGACACGCTCAAGGGAATTTACATGTACGCTGTAATACGGATTCCAAATGGTGGAGTTATATTCTAGTTGGCTTCTAACAAGAGAAGTGTAGAGTAATTTGACTGTTTTTAAATTTTTAAAATCATTAGAAATCCGTAAGATATTTTATTATTATTATTATTTAGATACAATATATGGGGGGGGGGGGGGGGGGGGAGTGAGGAGGTGGAAAATGAGTTTAGGTAAAAGAGACGAAGGATGGAAAATAATATTTGGGAGGGTAGATTGAATGGTCTATTTTGAGTCATGTTGTTTAATGAGTTTTCGTTAGGTCGTTTAACAATACGCATGTCTTTGCGCAAGCCTAGTTTTACACAGTGGAACTCCAAAAACGTTATGTAACGTATTACTAAATCGGTTATATTTAAACATATATTATAAATCGGTAGAAATTCGGAATGCGGGGTCTTAACGCGTCGTCTACGTTGCATACGTGCGTCCATGTGCCTTACCTTGATAAATGAATGGATAAGAAGAGGAAGAATATTACGGAGAAGAATGTGACTACACGTCACTGGAGGTTGGTTGGCTTAATGCGGCGCTCTTCCAGCGCTCTTCCAGCGCTTTTCCAGCGATCTTCCAGCGCTCTTCCAGCACTCTGCACTCGCTGAGAATATGGAACGATGATTGTTAAGTATAAAATTATGCCAAACCGAAATGGGGATTACCTGCATGCTTTTTAACGGTACAGCTTTTTGTATTATTTAAATCCCCAGTTGGAGCACAGCCTCTCAGCCTCTCAGCCTCTCCCGGCAGAATGTAAGAGAGAGTTTAACGTGCAGCGCAGAATGAAAAGAAGGAAGTTAACTAGATTGAATGGAGGTAATACGCTTTTAAGAAAAATTGTAACAGCGAACATTTCGCAGGTAGCGACTCTTGGAAGTAATTATTGGAATTCCATTGAAAAGTGGTTACGTTAGACGCTGGAACCTTCGAACATGTAACTGGTGAAAAAAACACATTTTAAAATCTATAATACTCGTTTCTATATACGAATTGTGAAAATAATGTAAAAAAAATACTATTTTAAAAAGCTGTATATTTTTTAATTTTTTTAATGTGAATAACACACAAGAGCCCCGCCTGCTATAAACCAACCATCTGGAGTCAATGAGACCATGGTATCACCTACAGGGGTGGGTTGTGAGGCTGAAGGAAGTGGGGAGGGAAATAACATGGGGAGGAGGAAAATGGGGAAGTACCTGACTATTCTGGTCACCAAATACGGCTAAAGCCATTTCAAGCAACGTTTCAATTCTGAATCGTAGTCTTACACCAGGGCGATACTGATAGTATCTTCCACTCTGGAACGTGCCGCAAAATATAATATATATTATTTTAAATGAATAAATTGTGAAATAACACAAATTAATCAAATAAAATTTATTTGCGCACGCCGGGTTCGAACCCGCGACCTTCGGATTGTGAGTCGAGAGCCTTACCGCGGGACCACGGAGGCCCATGTATTATATACTAACATTAAAATATATTTCAGGATTAAATACATATAAAATGTGTTAACAATAATGTCCTCTGCGTGTGAACTCTATCTAAATTTCTTTATAGACAATAAACAGTGTTAATTTCATGCGACCTCCCAGGTAAGTATGGTCCTGTATACATTTTTAGGCAGCATCGCGTTCATTGGTCGAGACATTGTACATATATTTCCGTATCAGTAATCGATGAACCGGTGGATGCAATTTTAGGTGATTTTTAATTTTTTGTCTAGTTTGTAGTTCTTCTAGATTTTAGAAATATATTGTTAGTTTGTACAGCGCCCTTGAGGTGATTTTTCACCAAAACGGCGCTATATAAATCATCCAAATATTATTATTAGTATTATAAGTATATGTGGTAAAACCATACATGATCGTGTAGGAAATGTGGAGATCCGCTAAGAATGCAATGCTGATGTAAGATTAAGAAAGGGACCCTCAGATGGCTTGGGCATGTACAGCGAATGAACGAATAAAGTGGTGTAAGAAGAATATATGACGCAAATGTGGATAGTAGAATAACTCGGGGACGCCCGAGGACGACATGGCACGATCAACTGAATCAGATACTTGAGTCAGGCCATGTCAAGAGTCAGAATAATAGAAGATTACGTATGAGACAACTTGAATACAGGACTCGTGTCTGGAACCTATATTATAATATTTATGTACAAACTGTTGAAAGAACACAAAATAAATTCTTACATTTTCTAAATTTTTAAATGGGTATTCCAACAATTATGTTGAACTACAATACTCTTTTAAATGATATGAATATGCTTAAATTGTCAGACAGAAGGATTTTAACTGACATGGTATTTCTATATAAAATATTAAATGATCTAGTTGATAGCCCAGAATTGCTTGCATTGATAAGTTTTCGGATTCCACTAAGTAATACAAGAAGTCGGGACTAACAACTACCACAAAAGTATTCTTCTTTGTCTAGAATACTAATGGAGAGAAATAATTGTACCAATTCAGTGGACATCTTCAATTTGTCACTAAACAAATACAAAATGTTGTTACTGAAGCATTTCAGTTAGGTACAATTAGTACTGTATAATTTTTACTATCAATATGTAAAAGCCTCTTAAAAGGACGTTAACAAATAAATAAATAAATTTCGCTGTGTGATTTTTCATTGTCTTAGCTTTGATCTTAGATCTTCAGGGAAAAAGTGTGATGATTGATTTGACTGATCTTTTGAAAAAGTTTTTGAAACAAGTGATGAAATTTTCGTGAAATGCAGCTCGGTGACATGCAATGCTTCGTTGTGTTGTAATGTTGGCTGTTATGGCAGCAATTCAGTTGTCAGTGTGGCACACTACAACAGGTAATGTGCTTTGGAGCACAATTAACAAGGATGTTAAACGCCTTGAGGTGATGTTATTACTGAATGAAGTCTTATCAGAATGTCCTATTGTTATCAACAATTATTTTTTTTTAAATTTTTTTATTTATTTATTAAATTACAGAAAAAAACATTTTTATACAAGAATTAAAGTAGACCCACAAAGCTGTCATAAGGCAGCTTGTCTGCAGGTTCTAACAATTTAAACATTCTTAATATAATATCTAAGAAAATATTTGTAAATACATTTATAGTTTTAAGGAAACATTAGAATAGATCACATAGTAGTATTAGATAATTTAACTTACAACTATAAATATATAAGATATTTCAATATACCTACCTAATAAAAGATATGTAGGCTGCTATATTAAGATATTCAAAGATACATGGAGTTTTCGTTCATTAACCATAGTTTTATCATTTTAGGACTTAGTCTCTAATTTTTTTCAAATTTTATGTTTTTATTGGTTAGTTATTTTTTTCTGTGGTTATGGTTATGGTTAGTTATTATTTTCTGTGAACTGTTTTTGTGGAAAAGCGAATATTCATTATAGCTAAATATTCAATTTTGGAGGCGGGTATGGGTACCACCGCCTCGGGAACCATTTATTGGTTAACTAACGCCTCTGCCAAAGGTCGCCTCAAGTGGTTACGTTTGGTGACTTAGCAGGGATGCCCGGGTTCAGACCCAGCAGCTGCATGGTAGGCCGGATCGCGAGAGAATGGTTGGGGAAGTCTCTTTGACTTCTCTACCTGTACTCTCTCGGAACATCGCCTTGCACCGTGGGGATGGATTCGGTACGGTATTAGGTACGTCCGTCACTCCTGAACACACTGACCCCTAGATTCCTATTCCCTTCATACCCTTTTTCTTTCCAGAACTTCCTCTCCCATCTTTCCTAAACAGCCTCCCCAAAGATGACATAGGCCCCGAGGCGAATTATTTTCCTCACAGTGTGCTGTGTGGAGCTAATATTTAAAAAAAGTTCCAATTGTAACCATCTAGAGCCAGTGATATTATGGTCTCAGCGATTGGGGTATGTTGTGAGGTTTTAGTTGGTGGGTAAGGGAAGGAGATGTGGAAAAGGAAGGTGCAAAAATATCTGGCTATTCAGATCTGGTCACAACGCACACCTAAATTTAGCTTTCTCAAGCAATGTTTAGATTCTAATTGATGGTTTTTCACTAGAGCGAAGTCTGGTATAATCGCTCTACCACCATAGTAATCTACCACCCAAAAACTGCCGAAAATACACTCTATGTAATATTTATTTAAATTAATAAACTACGAAATAACATAAATTAATCAAATGTGTAATATTTAAAAAAAATATATATATTTTTTTTTTACAATTAATTGATCTCTTTACAAATCAATTCTACAAAATAAATCAACACGTCACACAAACAAAAAAATTCCTTCACTAGGAGTTGATTACAAGTCAATAATCCCTAATTTATAACTTGAGTTTCTAAATTATCCCCTAAAATCCCACGCCTGGGAAAATGCTGTGAGATCAGCTACCCTTATTTAAAACTCTTCCAACGTAGGGTCTGTGGAGAAGGGGGGAGGGGGAGAGGTGTGATTTCAGGCTATTTGTCACTGGTCACGAAAGACCATTGACTAGAGCTAGAAGAAAGAAGGTGCCATTGGACTCTTGGATAATCCACCATCGAAACTGATGGATTATCTTGAACTACATCACGCAAAGATTGCAAATAGATTTAGAAAGTAGAAAAGTTGAGGATATTGCTATTTCTATTTTATATCGCGTAAGTAATCTATCTTACCAGGAGTAGCACAGCGAAACCGATAACTTAATAATAATAGCAATTTGATGACCCAGATGCAATGATAGCCATGTTCGATGGCGTCATAAGAAGTAAGCTGGAGTATGCTAGTGGTGTGTGGACTCCGCACCAGACTAAATATATTAATATGCTGGAACAAATCCAGAAAAAATTCCTTAGGTACGTCTATATGCGAATGCACGGAACTTATCCGAGGTTCATGCACCATATGGAGTTACTTGAGGCAACAAATAGATTTAGTTTGGAAACTAGACGTTATGCAAATCTTGCAATTCTTAGTTTTAACATAATCCATAACTATATTGACAGCCCATTCCTCTTGGAATGCTACGGTTTATACGTGCCTGAAAACTTCAGTCGTAGTCGTCGACACGACTTATTCAAAATACCATACGGCAGAACAGATGTTCTAGCACAGCATAGCATAACAAGAGGAATGGTACTGTTGAACGAAATATCAAAAACACTAGATGTATACAACTCTTCTTTAGATAGCCTTAAGATTTTTTTGTATAATGATCATCTTCTGAGGTGTTGAGCTTGTCTAAATGAGAAAATTGTACGGTAATTGGATTATTTATCTGTTGTACAATTAAAAAAAAAAAAAAAAAAAAAAAAAAAAAAAAAAAAAAAAAAAAAAAAAAAAAAAAAAATAATAATATCGAATCGGTAGGGGTAACCTTTGATGATTTTATTTCGGTGTTGCGAGCACAGTTTCACTGTTGACTTACGAACCACCATTGACCGGGAATAAATAAAAAAAATCGATATTTGCTGCAAAACCTGAAGGTATTTTCTAAAAATTGACACTATTATGAAGGCGTCCGTGTTCGAGGGAAAAGACTCTCGACTCAAAATCTGAAGGTCGCGGTTTCAACTCGGCGTGCGAAAATAAATTTTATTCGATTAATTTGTGATATTTCGAAATTAATCAATTAAAATAATACGTAGTATATATGCGGCACGTTCCAGAGTGGAAGATATTCTCAGTATCGCCCTGGTGTAAGAACACCATAAAGAATTGAAACGTTGCTTGAAATGGCTTTAGCCGTGTTTGGTGACCAGATCCGAATAGCTAGTTGTTTTCGTTACCAAATTTTTATGTTAAAAAAATGTAAGGTGAGCCAAATTAAAAAGTTTTTAAAGTTTGCATTCAAATTTTTTATATTTTATAAATTGCATGGATATTTCTAATAATACCATTTGAAAGCATGTTTCATCACCAAAAACAGTTCTTAGTTTTCGGATTCGTTTACAAATATTCCTTTTATTTGGATTTTATTGATAGGCGGAAATTTCGTATAATATAAATATATATTAACCTAAAAAATATATATATATATATACATAATAACTCACTGACAGAATATGGCCTTAGGCCTTAGGCCCACCGCCCACTGATAGAATAAGTCGAGACTTATTGAAAATTATTATTTTTTCTCTATTTACCCTTTAACTGCGATAAAATATTGAATAAAAATTATTAAAAAAAAGCACGGCGTAAACTAAAATTATAAATCACCGTTGTTGACGCAACTATGTATACCTATCTATATACCTTGTTCCATTTCTCTACCCATCCTTTTGTACCACAATTACCTGTCCATACAGACAATATTACCTACCGTACAACAAAAAATCAATATGTCAATGAATCTGTTATGTGCTGTGCAATGATCTCTATATCTCTCGGTGCATTCAATATCGATTGTTAAAAAGGTCTGTTAGGAACCAGTGCAATAATCAACTCATACAGGAGTTGATCTCTCAGTTCTTAACATCGACCACGCTAAAGAAGCCTCTGTGCAGAGATTACCAATCTAGTGATCTCTCAGTATGGTGATTCTGTTATGTGCGGTGCAATGGTTCAGAATAATCTCTCTGTACATTGAAAATCCACTGTTGAAGAAGTGTTTTATGTGCTTGCAATGATCTACATTGATCTCTTGGCGCATTCAACATCAATTGTTAATGGAGTCTGTTAAAAGAAACTGTGCAACGAACATCATTATTCTCTCAGTTTTATATAACATCGACCAGTTTTATGGAAGCTTGTGCAGTGAGTGACTTAGTGCTCCCTCAGACCCATAATATTGAGCCGAACATCAACCATAAGGGGTAAGTCAGTTTCCTTCCCCATTCATCTGTTTACCATTCCCCATAGTTGTGTCAAAGTATTCACAAGCATAACATTTTTTTAATATATTGATACAGTCCACTCCACGTGTCGCATTTGCGATACCAACCGTAGTTAAAACAAATTTAATACATTCGTATTTGATATTCAAATTGCATTTGTCAATCCAAATCAAAGTTTTCCAAATTAAATCGCAAAAGTCTGATAATCTAAATAAATAAAAATTAATCGCCGAAATGTATGTACGCGCATATATTTATGCGCATAACTTCTGAATGATTGCACCAAATTGAATAATATTTTTTTTCATGTTTGTTATTGTCAGGACAAGGTTTATGTAAAACTGCTGGCGAGCTCTGGCATTGTGAAATTTTTATAAAAAATGCAATAGGGGTCACGCGAACTGTTTGAAAACTGAATGTACCGAGACTGAATGTATGAAGTGCGGGAATGGTAAGGGGGGAGAGGAACCTAGGAGGTGGGAGGGGAACTCTGGAGGGGGGAAGTGGGGGATTGGAGTGGCGAGAGGGAAGATGGAGGAGGCGGAGTGGGAACGTGAGAGGAGAAGGTGACGCAGGAGAGGGAGGGAGGCGGAAGGGGAACGGGATGAACGGGAACGGACATGCAGGGAGAAACAATTTCTTTATTAAATGGCGTAGCAACGCAAGCCAGGAACCAGCTAGATTCTAATACAAAATTTAATCGAATTTTCATTTTGATCAATGGCCAGAATGGCGATACACGATTTTAGGCAGTGTAAGAGGGACAGAGCAGCTTCCATTCAAATCTACACGAAGGCATTTCTAGTGTATTATATAATATTCAGTGCCGCGCCAAGTTTCTAAATATGTAATCAAATTGAGATACGCCCTCTATCGGTTATAACCGCCAGCAATAATTATTATTAAGCAATAAGACATCATATACCGTTATATGATTTAATTCAAGTCGAGAACAGCAACTGCTCTGCTCAGCTGAAGGCTTTAGGAAAGCACCTAGGCTCTGTTCCATTATAATCCACTTCTCGGCTAACATTATTTGAAATACTTCCCATTTCAATATATTCCGTTTGCTGGCGGAGAAGCCTATTGGCTCGGAGATAATATTTAATACCCCTTGGAAATATTCCTTATTAAATCGAGATGAGAGATGCCAATTAATTTAATATACATCCTTGCTTTAATAATGATTCTAGTTAAACTGTAGGTGGGTGACCTCCGATGATTTATAAAGTTAACGAAAAACAATTCTCAGAAATGTGCACACCAATTATTTTACAATAATTTCGATGTTTCGAGATGATTCCGATTAGAGAGTAGAATTTCTGGTGGAAGACCACCGTTTGAAATGGAACTCAAAATCACGCAAATTTCAACACCCCTTTGAAAAGTTATCAAGAGTTATGAAAAATATAAATTGAAAAATAGACCTGTAAAGGGCCAAGGAGGAAACGATGTAAATTTCGCGAAGTTTTAACTTTGACGTAATATTTTGTGGGTTTATTTTGTGCTATCGTTTATTATATTTACCGAAACACATTCCTTGAACAATAAAATATGCATAAAAACAACATAACTTGCGTTTATTTTTATAAATTTATAGGTTTTTCGATCTTTTTCACGACCTACGACGCTCGTAGTTTGACAGCTCAAATCGCGCGAAAAATGAAGGGTCGATGTCATAGATAAATTTAATAAAAATTATTCCGAGTGGCTAGATGTATTTAGGATATCTCATACGTCAAGAACAAGAAAATCCCAAGCCTTTGTCCTTTATACGTTTTCTTTATACATAAGGGTTAAAATCGCATTTCAAAATATAAATAATTGAATTTTGTTGGACTGTAAATGGCCGGGTGTGCGCCGGCGCACACCCGGCCATTTACAGTCCAACCCAACTTAACCTAGTTAACCAATTTCTTTCTCATCACTTTAAATGAATTTTCAAAGGAGGTGTTGACGTTGCATGATTCTGAGTTGTCTGGTCACCGTCTGAGATTGCTTTAACCATGTTTAGGTCCAATTTGAATGTCCAGGAAATTACGAATCTTCCTCTGCCCCATTTCCTCCCCACTTATCTCCTTCAGCAAACCTCAATACATCCCACCAACTGTATTATAATCATGTTTTATTCTTTTTTATAAAAATATTTAGATTAATTCCAATAAAAGAAAAAGAAGGTCATATTTAAATATATAAATATGCGGAAGCACAAATCTTTTTATCTAGAATAATAACATGAAAAAGTTAAATTTTTAAGTCTTCTATCAAACATTATTTATTATTCTTTAGTTAAACCCACACAACTTTCCATTAAAACAATATTACAAAGAAATTTAAAGCACACCGAATTCAATAATTTTATTATTAAGTTCTTCAAGAATTTGAGTTTTTATTACTGTGAGGGCTTTCGGGTTCAAAGCCATCATCAAACCGTGGTTAAACCACATTGAAACGACTAATTTACACAGTTTTATTTGTAATATTTAGGGTGTTATTAATATTTTCGTTAAAGAATGATTTAAGTACTTAGAAAATCGATTTAAAATTTTGGTTTTAAATGTTGGCAGGTTTGCTTTAAATGATTTATAATGACGTGAATATTGTTTAAGTCATTAGATATTCGTTATTACCAGAATATGAAAATGAATTCAAAAGTGTTTGGTAAATCCTTGCGAGTTTATTTTAAGAAGTTAGAATATTGTTTTTTTTTAAGATAAAAGGAGCTTAGAAAACAACACTTTTCTTTGAGTACTTTAATATTAAATTAAAGAATAAATTAAACATTAAAGAATTCTACGTTACTTAAAAAAAATTAAGTAATCGAAATTTTCTAATCTAATTTTCTAATAATACTCATTCCTTACGATAAAAGGGAGAACGAGATGCTTAACTTATAAAAAATCTCGAGATAATTTTTACGTTTTGTTGGCGTCCCGTTCTCTTCATTTACATAATATTATCTCACTGTCATTCTTTCTGTCATTAGCTCGCGTTTTACATTTGAATCACTTTTACAAAAACGCCACTTCACTAAATTTTTTGCGGTTTTGTGTTTGTTTTTGCATTCTTTTAAAGAAAAACAAAATAATCCAATATAAAAGGAAATTAAATAATACCGAAAAAGGGAAAAGTCCAAATAAAGTACTTTTAGGAACGGTGCTCGGTGAATGGAAATATGGACATGTATGTATATGTGACTTACATGTAAATGTACGTACACATATTATGCAAATCATACAAATACATAAGGATGTATACAAACATGGACATTATAAAATAATAATATAATAAATTAAATATCAACCATGAGGAGGTCTACGGTGATAGTATCTAAACAACAATAAAACTATGTATAAATGCATAGCGTAAGAGTTACAGCCTAAAGAGATGTAACATAATATGGGAACTATAAAAATGTGGATGCAGTTTGAAACAGTTTGTAAAAGAGTCTAATACAAACTATTTCTTTCAGCGGCCAATACTTCAACATAATATTTGTTTTTACATTTGTAAATTTTTCGACCTCAAATAACATATTTAAGCAATTAGTTATCATGTTGTTCAGCTTTATTTTTTTATTTATTTATTTTTATAACTTTTAGTAATTTTATAACATGATACTTAAAAGTGTAGATGTTATAAATGATACATAGAAATGATAAGCAAAACATAATATCCAACAATAAGTAAAAGTTGTTAGATGTAATCTTTGTCCATATTTCTTCACAGGTAGTATTGTAGGCGTGATCCGGTCTATTTATGAACAATGACATAGCTTAATTCACACCTGGCAGCTGCGGCGAGTGAAAGCTCCATCGCGAACGGCTGCCACGCTGAGACTAAGGGTCACAGAGAGTGCAGCATGGTGGGCATTTGGCGTGGGGGAACCAGAATACACGCCAATGTTGCCATATCACGCGTAAAATCGTTCCTCGCGACCCCAGCACCTTGGAAACCTTATTTACAGACAGCCCTTAAAAAGGGCGTCAATAACAAATAACCATATAAAGAACTTTCACAGATCTTAAATTTCAACTTTTGAATTTGATGAATTGATTAAATTTAATGAATTGTACAATTTATGTGAAACAACCCGTCCTTGAAGTCAATTGCTTCACAGAACTTGAACAATTCATCAAATTTCCTAGTTACTATTTCGGTTGTATGAAAGCTTTATTTTTTTTTCATTCATTTATGAAAGTGCTTTTATTTATTTATTTATATATAAGTTGTACATTTATTTATAACAATTACAGGCAATATAGCCTAAGACGTTATAATTGTACCATTTATGCAGTGTATATGCAATGCCAAAAATCTTACAAATGCGCTATAGGACACAAAAAATTATTCAAGTACGTAATGGGAAACAAGTACGTACTATGGCCCGTAATAGAATAATAACAAAACTTGATTAAAACTTTCACGGAACCTTAGAATTTGATGAATTGTTAAAATTCTGGGAAACAATCCATCCTTGGTGTTGTCAATATATTTATATTCTAAGCAGCTGCTATATTATCGTTTCACATCTGACGTAATGAGTTTGCAGTATTGGGGGAGACCTCCTACCGTCTAATTCCCACCTCTTTAATACTAACTGCAATGTTATGCTTGGTTGAACGTATCGATTTATGTTAACAATATTAGCCTTCGAATACTTAATTTTAATTGAAAAATACAACCTTAGAGTGATTTCATAAATCTTTCGCTTCGTAAACCTAGATACAAATGAACGTTCCATTCAATATAAAACAGAGCACAAAGTTATCACTCAATCCCGGTTGTAATTTGTTAATTTTATCGGCTAAATGCGAACAAACTATGAACGATTGTTGATGCACAAGCCTCTAAAATCACGCGCGACATCAGTGAAAATCGTTCATTTCATGTTAAAAGTATTGTCGTAATTTAATTTTTGTTACGTGACTTAGTTGTTTTGCTGGAAAGAAATGTAAAAAATTTATAAATCTATTTTTTTTTAATCGATGCGTAACCTCAAAGATGTTTATGAGGTAAATGTAAATATATTTTTTTAAATATTCTTATAACCGAATAAATCGCGAACCATGAGGACCGAGAGGAGCTTTACCTAAAGTATTGCTAACTGACCCGTGTCTGTTTTTTTTTACGTTAGCTCCACATAGGAGGCCCTGAGAAAAATAATTTCCTTACGGACCTATGTCATCTTTGGGGATGCTGTGTGAAGAGTCTTTTTAAGGAAAGGAGGGAGATGAAGTTCTGGGAAGGAAAAAGGTAAGAGGGGTGAGTAGGAATCTAGGGTTCAGTGTGTCCAGGTCATCCACTGCCAGATCCAGACAAACCACACCCTACGAACCCGGGCACCCCTGCTAAGTCACCAAACGTAGCGAACCACTTGGGGTGACCCATGGTAGAGGTGTTGTTTATCCAATAAATGGTTCCCGGGGCGACGGTACCCTTTACCGCCTTCCAATTGTCTTGTTTGAAAAATGATCTTCAAAACCTTCATGGGATGAACTTGCTGGAAGAAAAACTTGCTCCCAGCAAGCTTTTCTTCCGATCTTTTGACTGAGAGATAATCTCACTCTCTTTTTTATAAATGCTTGCCTAAACCAATATTTTACGTTTTATTTTACGTATCAGTGATAATTTTAAGGTTCACACGTCCTCTCCAATAATTGGTCGATGGTTAAACGCAAACTGTTCGCAACCGAAAACTATTAAACGGAACTTAAAATAACACATAACCAATACGTGCATAACGAAATCAATTTATTTGTTTGGAATAAATATAAACGAAAGAATAATTAATTGAAGAACTGGAAGGTAAACCACTCTAATATACATATAATAACCATATTATAGGCAACTACTCTTTTTATTGAAAACAATCATTCTAAGAATTGGTTTGTAACCTGAATAGCGTCTCGGATAAATGTATCCGAATTTATTCATATGGTACTATTGACTTTATGAAAGTCTAAATGAATATTCAATTTTTTTATGAGAAAAACTCTCTTTTTATAACTTTTGAAGGTTATTCTATATGGAAAAAGAACTAGTTGGAGATAATATTAATGATTCTAAATATTTGAAATATGAGATTGACAAATATGACGGCTTGACAGAAGGTGGCAATAGCGAAATTGGAAAACGCGCACGTCCCGGTTAGACGAGAGGTCTGGGTTCGAGTCCCAGTTGCGACCATTGTTTTTTTTCTGTTTTTCTGTGTCTTGTTTTCTTTCATATTTTCATTTAGATAATAAGTGTTATCTTCTTCTTCAATGATATATTACTAAAAACTTGGTTTGATTTTTGACATAAGCAGCTCCAAATACATAAGAAAATTATGTAAAACTTAAGTAATAGGCCAGTGTATTTCAGAACTTGTTAAGGCGGATAAGGGATGTTTCAGAAATAGGCGATTCATTTCCTTTCAGATGGCTGTGTTACCTACACTGTAGTTTGCACAGTGCAATATTTTGACAGAGAGATGGTCATTTCAAGGAGTGCCACGTCAGACAAAACCAAAGGAAACAATCCTGTCTAGACTTGCTCTACCCGGAGACATTGTGCTCGCGAGGGTAGTGCGGGAGCATCCCCTTTGACGCGATGACAGGGGAGGCTAGGGGATGAAAAATACAGCCTTAAAAGTCACGTTAACGTGCGGAATTGTGTTTACCATACCCGCAGCGCCACCCGCACGAGCAAGGGGTTAATTTTAATTGCTATGCTTTGTCAGGGCGGGCCTGAGGGTTTTTAATATATTTTTTCATGTTACACTCCGTTTGTGTAGCATTGATTAGAGGCAGGATTCTATTAACATACATATTTGATGATAAATTAACAATTTGACGACAAAGGCAGATGATGAGTGTTACCAAACGCATTGATTAATAAGACTTTTTGTGGAAAGGAAACAATGCCTTAACGACAGAAATCTACCATTGGCGGCTCGTCCAACAATAGTGGACATTGGCCTTTTATCATCAGTGACAGGCTGAGCTGAAAAGTGAATCATTCTGGTTCTAATTAAGCCTTTTACATATTTTTCATGTGTTTGGCAGTGATACAACGGAATCCTTAAATGGCGAGTGTCCCGAGGCTGTACGAGATCTTCTGAAATAGGATGCACACTCTATTAATAACTACGAATATATTAGATACAATTTATTGAAATTATGAAACGTAGGAGTTTTATTAAATTTAATTATCCTAAAACTGCCCCCGTACACACTTTTTTAAAATTTCGTAATCTTCTCCATGTTATTTTGTTGAATAACTGTTTTATAGAGAACCTAAAACAAATAAAAAATAATATTTAACATTTTCCAAACAGATACTACGTACGCCAATTTTAAAATAAATATAACCCAGAATTCATGCGTTTATAAATTTAATGTTTTTGAAGTGAAAACTTCTTTGGCATCATTGTGATAGGAAACTCGATGAAACGGAAAAGAGCGACACTAAAAAGAGACACACACATATGATATAGCCTTCGAGAGAATGAGATAGACTAATCGGACTCCTCTTTGTGCGGTGCTTCGTAATCTCCCCACTCTGGTCTACTTTAGTTTTCTGAAGGTTTCATTTTTACCGCACACAACTTGAATTTTTTTAAAATTTTATAAACTTTTAAAAAAAGGGATAAACTGTTAAATTTAGGTGCATTCAATGGCTCTCTAACACTATAAGCAGTTTAAAGTTAGTTTAAGTTTATAGTTTCACTTTGGGAGGCGGGAATGGGTACCGCCGCCCCGGGAACCTTTATTGGATAACCAACACCTCTGTCATACGTCACCCCAAGTGGTTTGCTACGTTTGGTGATTTAGCAGGGGTGCCCAGGTTCATGGGGTGAGGTTTGTGTAGGTCTTGGAGGCGGATGACCAGGATACACTGAACCCCAGATTCTTACCCACAAACCCTTTTCCATCCCAGAACTCTCCTCTCCTCCTTTTCCTTAAAAATACCCTCCACACAGCACCCCCAAGGATGACATAGACCCTGAGGGAAATTATTATCCTTGTGTGGAGCTCATGTAAAAAATATATATATATGTCTCTATATTAAAATTCTTACAATGTTGCTGACGCTGGGCGTGGTTAAAATACTGTCAATTTCCATCGAGTACACAAGCGGTTCTCTTCGTATTGAAGGTGGAAATTCTTTCATTAACTTTTCAAGGTTTACTGTTTACGACATGCACATAACAATATCATAAAGCCGACACATGCTTTATGATGCCGACCCTTACCCCAAGGGTTCATTCCCCTTCAAAGTAAACAAAGTATAAACATTTCAAAGCGGCTCCCATTTAAACGCCGTTTTCTCGTGGTCCCGAGCTTGATTTTTTTTTTAACAACTCGCTTCCGACTCAGGCCAAAGAACAACAGAGGCACTCATACAGCGGAGTATACCACGGAGTTGACAGGTCTTTTAATTAGTGAAAGCAATATGGAGAAGAACGAGACATGCCACAAGGCGAGTCAGACAACCGCGAACCATCCGGTTATATTAAACAACACAACACAATATGTTGTATGATGTACGCTGTACCTGTATTATACACCTGTAAGGTTGTAAGTCGTACAACACAGGTGTATTGTAGTGTCGGTTATACACAATGCAGGCTGTCGAAACAGGGTTGGTAGAATAAGGGTGCGGGTATTTGATATAATGTTAATTGACAGTGTCACTCGCTAGAAACGTGTTGTGGTGTGTATGAACCTGCCGCTAAGAGTGTTATAGGCCCCGAGGAAAACAATTTCCCTCGAAGCCTATTTATTTGTTTATCAACACATCCACAGCACATTATGAAACAAGATATATTAAATTAAATTATTACACGGTTGTATTACTAATATAATACTCTAATAATCTAGATCTTCTAGAATGTATTATCTATTCGATGGTCTTGGTGAATTTTGCTAACGATTAAAAAAATAATAAATATGACACGATGGCTGAGAAAATGTAAATTTAATGTGTTTGTTCCTAGGTAGGTACTTGTTATATTGAATTACAAAGTCCCCGATATTGTAATTGATATGATGAGGAAAATGACAGCCCTGTTCCCCACAAAGTTAAGGGTGTGAAATGCAAAATAAGACTAAAATGAAAAGCAGAACGTTTAACAAGGAAAAGTAGTATAAGTTAAAAGTAAATATTTATATGGGAGGCGGGTATGGCTATCGCCGCACCGGTAACCATTTATTGAATAACCAACACCTCCACCACAGGTCACTCCAAATTTTCGCTACGTTTGGTGACTTAGCCGGGGTGCCATTTGTCCAAGTATGGTAACTTAACATCGCCTTGCACCGTAGTGGAAAGGTTGGATTCATACGTCCGTTACTCTTGGACACACTGACCCCAAGATTCCTATCCACTCCTCATACCCTTTTCCTTCCCAAAACTTCCTTTTTTAAAAAGTCCCTCCACACAGCATCATGAAAGATAATATTGACCCCTTGGAGCTATTGTTAAAAAATGTATTAAATGTACAAAAAATTAAGTTATTAATATTAATATTTATTTAATAATCAACTCAACTTTGGCATCAATTTTCTTATAACTGTAAAACCAACAGTGATGAGGGTAGCAAAGGTAAAGTCATGCAATGTCCAGCGTTTTAAATATAACGCCCCCCTCCACGTGCAAAGTCGTATCTTCCCCGAGCATAAACTTTCTAATAAAGTGTGTTTATCGGAAGTGACTTGCCAGGTAAATATCTATTTGTAAATAATAAAATTAAGAGCCTTAGAATTCATAATAAATTGTAAAGCGCCTTGAGGTAATTTTTCACATAAACGGCGCTCTACAAATTATCCAATTATTATTATTATTATTTTTAACAACCAACCTGGTTTCGGTTAGCTCAATCTTCGGTATATATAAGAAAATTTAAAGAAATGAGTAAAAGAGATGGAAGTAGAAAATATTTCTTTTTTCTATTTTCACCTCTTCACTCGTCGTTTTATTTCTTGTATATAAATGTCTGTATGTAATCAGCTTTAGTTAATATAATAAGTAATAAGCCTTGATGATGCTTGACATAAGCCAAACCCGGTCGGTTGTTAAATATTAATAATAAAAAAGTTGTGTATTACAAAGTGGATTTTGCTCATTTAATTGTTTAATATATAATATCACATCCAAATTATTTTTTTCCTTCAATAAAAAAATAAAATTTTACGAGAGTTGGAGAAATTAAAATACAATCAAACTAATAAAATACTTGGGTGGACCCAAATGTAATGAGAATCGGTCGGTAGAAGGGAGAAGTGGAGGGAGAACGGTTTTTGTGTGGTCAGCTGTTATACGGAAACTCTTTCTCGGTCAGTGTGCGAAGCCGCGTCGCTGTGGGTCTACGCGTTCGTCCAAAGTTTAATTTTGAGTGAATCAAGATTTCTTCTTTCGGCGAAAATGCAAAAATCTCCTCTCTGAGGAACAAAGAGAGCCTTCGCCTTCAAGCCTGCCACGAATTGAAAAATCAGCTGGAAGAGAACCCAAATTTTTTTCCAAAGGTAATGAATGATTGGTGATGAGTGATGATCATGGTGTTATGGGTACGATTCCGAAACCAAGTAACAGTCAAGCCAATGAAAGAGTGCTCTCGCCCCTCTTCAGAAAAATCGATTTCACCTGACTTTTTTTCTGAGTGATTGCAGTCGAAGTGTGATATAGTTAAAAAAAGGGTCGCCGGCCGGTTTAAAACCCGGCGAAGTACGAATAAAATTTTCCGCTTACAAAATTTAAATTTGTACTAAAAACGACTTACCCTAGTTTTCCCATCAAGTAAGACTCTAGTGTCTAGTGTTTGCCGAGTAGGTAGATTCCTACTGTTATTCCGTGTGTTGAAGAAATGAGAGAGAAAGAGAGGAAAAGTCAGTGCGCTAAACGCAAGTCGGTCACATACATAAAATTGAATATGCTACTGCCGTGTGAACTCCACACCAATCTAAATATATAAATATGCTTGGAACAAATCTAAAAAAAAAATCAGGGTACGCAATTTATAAGCGGTAGAAATGAAATCTTCAGAAAACCAAAGTAGACAAGAGTGGGGAGAATACGAAGCAATTTTTTTTATCAATTTGAAGGATGATTTTTTTCACATTTTTGTCATGGAATTTCAGTGCACCTTTTCCTGTTCAATTAGTCATTTTATTAGTATTTGTGTTTTCTTCTTCGGAGACGCTTTTCTTTGTGTTTTCATTTGCCTGTTCATTTTAGAGTGGTTTGAAGATTGGTTACTGATTTTGCAAAAATAATTTATTTTTTTTCGGATTTAGGATTTCGTAGGTTTCGATCCTTGGTCGGCTAAAAGTCTGCTAAGGTTTGTTAGGCACTTCATACCACTACACCAAAGGAGACTTGCTTTGGACTATGGATTTATCGTATTATATTGGGACGGCGTACCCGTGAGTTCAATAAGTAAATATTTTCTAAATTATGTAGATGTACATAATATGTGTTTGACTCTTTTTCTTCAAACGCGATGTCCACTCAACCACCGACCGGATACATTATCACTAATTACTCAGCTGAGTAACAACCCAACCCCTCTCCCCGACCACTCTTCCCTCTCCCCGACCCTACAACAGTTTTTTTATGTTTTAATTTGTTAATATCCTCAAACTGCTTCGAATCGCAGTAATAATTTATTTCCATGTTAGCTGTTTGAACCTATACCTATAGAGTTTTGTTTGTTACTTTGTTTTTAGTGTTACCTGGTAAAAACAAAAATATATATTTTTTCAAATAAAAATACTTATTTCAGTTGTAAAGATTTAATTTTAAGTCATGGTTGCAAAAAATATAAAATGCAGGTCACTAAACACCGAAGACAAAAATTTCATTTACATTTTTTACTCCAAATAATAACTTCAGGAATCACATAAGTCATGAATGTCCTGTAATATCCTGCATACACACATAAATAAATTAATTATTATAGGTAGGTATCTAGTACCTAGCTCTCTCTCAACGTTTTTTTGACGAAATTATTAGTTGATTCGGTAGGAAAGTAGTAGTGAATTTTGATATCGTATGATTTACGTCGTTTGTCCATACAAACGTATTTCCCAATTTCCTCTCTGGATTGTTTTTTTTTTTTTTAATATATAGTATAGTTATCGACCACCAGCGTTTTGGAATGTTTTGATTTATTTTTTATTTTTATTTTTTTTATTTTTATTTATTTTGGAAAATCAACAGATATATTACACTTATAATAATAACCTTAATAATATACATAATATCCAATGATAGATTTTCACATAATTAAAATTATAATTATAATTGATTTTTTGATAAGTATCTTCCTACAGGAGTTAGGACTCTCCAACAATTTTTAAAATTGCCTGGTTTGAACGCCATCAACAGATGTTCAGTACAGAAACAAGTAGTAAAAAAAATCTTAAAAAAAGTTTTGGATGAGAATATAATGGGGAAAACAAAACCTTGATTTTATTTAGGTATTATCAGCCTGCAGTACTATTGTTCCTTTCACTCAGTATTCGGGGGAGTAAGAGCAACAGTGACGGGAACAGTATTAAAAATACCTATCAATTGTGCAAATTTTGCGGCCACTACAATGTTCAACAATTAGAATGATCTTTAAAATGTAACGAATCATTCATTTCACCTAAAAAAAGACTTCATCGAAATGAAAATCGCATAAACTATTTGTTATTTTCTGCGTTGCGATCTGAGCTTAAAAAAGAAATTGCGATTGCAAAGCGTCAGTATTTAGAAAAAGTTCAGTATGGGATCAAAGATGATGTCAAATATTTTTGGGATTTTATTAAATCCCAAAAAGCAAATCCACGTACCCAAATCAACTTGAGCGAAGGAACGGAAACTTTTTCCGATCCCGAAATAGTAAGCCAAAAATTTGACGATTATTTTAAATCGGTATATAGCCAGATAGCTCCTCAACTAAATCTAGACTTTACTCGAACCGAGGGGGCATGGAACGTCGGAAAAATCTGTCTTGAGCTAACCTCTTCAGATGAAGTAGATGCTTGTATTCGGACTTTAAAGCTCGACAAGACTGCAGGCCCAGACGGAATACCCCCTAATATAATTGCTTGTATGTCAAAAACTATTTGTCATCCGCTGAGCTATATATTTAATCTTAGCATAACGACTGGTTGTTTCCCCAATTTTTGGAAACTCACGCGTGTAAGTCCAATTTTCAAAGCTGGAGACAAGGCTGATATCAAGAATTACAGACCTGTAGCTATATTGTCAACTATACCAAAAGTATTTGAAATGATTTTTTATAAGAAATTACATCACCAAATTGTGCCATTTCTAGGAGAAAACCAACACGGTTTCATGCCGAGAAAATCCACGGTTTCAAATTTGTTAACATTTTCGCGATTGGTGGCCGTTGGATTGGATTCGAGACATCAAACAGATGTAGTGTATACGGATTTTGCCTAAGCTTTTGATCGAGTTGATCATGACATTTTACTACTTAAAATGTACAAAATTGGTTTCGATCAACAAACACTTATATTCTTCGCGTCCTATTTAAAATCTAGAAGACAATATGTAATAATAAATGGACATGAGTCCAAACAATTCCCGGCATTATCAGGTATTCTCCAAGGGTCAAACCTTGGTCCTCTGTTGTTCCTTATACTTATAGATGACATTCAGGTATGTATAAAATATTGCAAATGTCTTCTATTTGCGGATGACCTGAAACTTTTGATGGAAATAATCTGTCACCAGGACTGCTTAAAAATGCAATCTGACCTTGATGCTATAGCAGAATGGTCAGATAAAAACAAATTAGAATTCAATATTAAAAAATGTGTAACAATGACATATACCCGCTCCCAGAAGCCAGTAGTTTTTGAGTACACCGTTAAAGGGAAAACGTTATGTCAAGTCAATAGCTTTAAAGATCTTGGTATCGTCTTTGATCCCAAACTGACATTTTCCGATCACATATCACGGCTCACTCCAGCATGCTACAAACTCCTGGGTTTTGTCATCAGAATATGTAAGCAATTTGATGACCCAGATGCAATGATAATATGGAAGTATGACGATATACTGGAAGAAATAGGATATAGGTACCTATAAGTTATACCTTTTGTACTAAATGAAAATTTTGTACAATAAATAATTTTGATTTTGATTTTTGATAGCCATGTTCGATGGCGTCATAAGAAGTAAGCTGGAGTATGCTAGTGGTGTGTGGACTCCGCACCAGACTAAATATATTAATATGCTGGAACAAATCCAGAAAAAAATCCTTAGGTACGTCTATATGCGAATGCACGGAACTTATCCGAGGTTCGTGCACCGTATGGAGTTACTTGAGGCAACAAGTAGATTTAGTTTGGAAACTAGACGTTATGCAAATCTTGCAATTCTTAGTTTTAACATAATCCATAACTATATTGACAGGCCATTCCTCTTGGAATGCTACGGTTTATACGTGCCTGAAAACTTCAGTCGTAGTCGTCAACACGACTTGTTCAAAATACCATACGGCAGAACAGATGTTCTAGCACAGCATAGCAAAACAAGAGGAATGGTACTTTTGAACGAAATATCAAAAACACTAGATGTATACAACTCTTCTTTAGATAGCCTTAAGATTTTTTTGTATAATGATCATCTTCTTAGGTTTTAAGTCTAAATGAGAAAATTGTACGGTAATTGGATTATTTATCTGTTGTACAATTAAAAAAAAAAAAAAAATAAAAAAAAAAAAAAAAAAAAAAAAAAAAAAAAAAAAAAAAAAAAAAAACTCGAATACTGAATGCTTCATCTGAATCAGAATATTTAATACATGTAATTGAACATCAAAAAGTCACGTTGCAAAATCGAATAGCTCAAACTCGAACATGACTAGTGTTTGAATATATTATCAACTTCCATTAAAAAATCTCAAGCACTAAATAAGCGAATAATAAATTCCTGAATAAAAGCTGCATAATATTTATATGTGCAAAAAGTGCAACTGCAGAAACTGCATCACTATAAATTTCCAGTTTTATTACGCGAAAGTTTTCTTAACTATGAATCATGGGTCGTGAACTGGTGCATTATGGAATATGTAAATGGCCCCCGTCGTTCCCTGTATTTTATTGTAACTAGTTTTTGAGAATGTTTCCCAATGATACTTCTTTATTCTTGGCCTCCACTCGCTCGGTGTGAATATATTTATTTATTTATTTATGGAGCAACAAAACGAACACTTCGTATTCAGGGTTCCTTTCGGCGCATTTAACCCGGGCGATTTTACAGCAAACATATTTCTTTATACGCCAGCGATAAACAAGGTGGAAGGTCTGGGGACCCATTTCATTGCAATCAAAAACCGGTGGAAACACGTCACTGACTTATTATGCCAATGGTATGGCGTATGGCGATATTGTATCAACGAATAGAGACCACGAAGCAATATTCCAGCGAAGCTCGCGTTTCGATATGTGATCGCTTTCAAGAATCAGTTGCGATATTTTTTGCCTTATTTTTGTATGTTCCAGTAAAACCTGTGAAAATCTTTTAAATTCAGATGAAGCCATGCGAAATAATGCAAAATCGTGTATTTTTGTTTTGTAAATTTGATCGCTTAAAAGTACTATAGATACTCCAATTAAATACTGCGTATAGAACATATCTTGGCCTTTGAAAATGTTGGTCATTTTTTTTTAATAAGCCTACAAAAAAATAAACTACTAAGTCTATAATATAACACTTTCAAGTGCAAACTCTCCTACTTATAAACCCCTTTTTGGATATGGTTTAATTGCATAATGTGGCAAATTACGTGTTTTTTTTATAATAATCTCAAAAAAGTTGATATTTTTGCCTGAACTTCTCAAAATAAAATAAAATATACTTTTCGTGTTGTTATTTTTGTCATCAGTCAAGACGGTCGGTACTCGACGAATTTGGATTTCTAAAGTGAATCTTATGCCATCGACGTAAGAACTATCATTTGTCACACCCATTATGATCATTATGTTTTGATGGAAAATAGACGTCCCTAGGGTCCGGTCGTGGTTCAGTGAAATTAATTTTAAATTTCCTTGTTATTACAATAAACAATGTATAAGAAAGGAGTTAATGTTTTTACGGGCCTTTACGAAATCAACCAGTAAAAAACAACTCTAAAAATTTTTTCCAACCATTCCAAAAGCTTTTTCTCAAGTCTTGTTAAGTATTTTTAAATCCCGTCCAGAAATAGGCGTGGATCTCGATTTAGATTTTTTCCTGGATTACCTTAACGCTGATTACATCGTTGCGAGATAAGATATGATTCTTTGATTTTCAATTATTAACGACTTCAGTTTTACCCAGTGGCGTAGCAAGTATAGATGGCACCCGGTGCGGATAACGTGGTGTCACTCCAAGAATGAACGTGGTATCACCCCAAGAATAAGTAATCCCAAACTAGATTTTGGATACTGTCTTACCTAATACTGAAAAAAATAATTTAGGTGTTATGATTGGTGGCACTAGTAATACGAGGGTGGCCTCTTATCCAAAGAATCAACAACTGAACAAAATTTTAGGGCACGCTCACATTTAGTCGACGAATTACCTTCTCTTGCCCGGCAAAAGCGGGAAACTACCTCAGCGTAAGCAACTAGTCGTTCGTCCAAAAAAATATTTTTGTGGCAATATTCTACCTTCGTAAGGTTTTTTCACGGTCAGGTATCACCCCTGGTACGGGCCGCCTCTGCTGTCGTCTAGTCCCCCTAGCTACACCACTGATTTCATTATCCTTCTTTTTCAATCGCAGTTTTGGGAACGCGTCCAAAAAAAGTGTTTCTATAATGAGATAATAAAATGAATTGCACAATTTTAACGGTAAACACAATAAGTCTTTATTTTAGGTACAAGCAATTTGAAAGTATGACACGGTTAAATAATAGCAAGACAGTATATTAAACTTCAGCAATAATTTGATGGGTTCACTCCCAAAGGAAACACAATTGTTCCCTAAACCTCGCTCGTTTAACCTTTTACCAAAAGGGTTACAACGAGTATGTTCATTCTAGGTTAGCTGAACTTGCTTCAATCCCAACAGAGATTTATCTGAAGATGCGTGTAAGACCGGGAAGCAACCTAACTTTCTAGAGTTGACATTTGACCTTTTGTCGGTCTTCCCAGCTGTAAAATCCCTTCCAGGGATCACATCTGAGTGACAGGGTGAAAATTAACTAATAGCAATCCTCCCTCTAATTAGTAAGAGTCGAAATGATGCGGAATGAGAAAATATTATATAGAAGAAATAATCAATATACGCTCAGAAATATGCAAAACAATTAGATGGTTTGTTACAAATCTAATTTTCTCCTACTTTAAATCAAAACCGAAATTTCCTCTGCAATTATAAAGGCCCGTCTTTTGCGAGCTCCACCATTAACTTTTGCTTTGACATTCTCTTAAACGCACCATTAACATTGCCACATCACTTTAAATATTGATAATTCGCGAGCCTAATAATTATGACTTTAAATTTCTGGGCACCTGCGTGGTGGACCGGATTGACTGAGATTGGTTGAGGGAGACTTTTTGACCGCCCCGAACTTTCTCGACTCATATCGCCTTGCATCGCAGTGGAAAGGATGAATTCATACGTCCACACTCCTTTAAACACTAATCCCCAGATTCCTAACAACTCCTCATACGTTTTTCTTCTAAGAATTTTCTCTTCTTCCTCTTCTTAAAAATACCCTCTACACGGCATCTTCAATGATGTAATAGGTGAAGGTTGATAAATTTCTGTTATTTCACAATTTATTCTTTTAAAATAATATATAGTATATTTGCGGCACGTTCCAGAGCGGAAGGTACTCTCAGTATCGCCCTGGTATAAGACCACCGTTCAGAATTAAAAGGTTGCTCGAAATGGCTTTAGTCGTGTTTGGTGACCAGATCTGAATAGCCAGGTACATCCCACCTTCCTCTTTCCCATCTCCTTCCCTTCCCCACTATCTTCAGCCTCACAACATACCCCAATTGGGCATGCCATAGTCTCACTGGCTGCAGACGGGAGCAGTTGGGAATCTTGTGCGGTATTCATATAAAAATAAAAATAAAATAGGTGTAAAACAAAACAATCGCAAACAAAAATCACAAAAGTTTTCAGAAAAGTGCACAAACATTTCCATTCGTCCTTGCACGGTTTTCAAGTCTTTATGCTATCCACCCCTTTTCCCCAGAGTCAGCCACCCCACTAATCCTTCCCCTTCTATTATAATTATCTAATTATTATTAAGAGTCTGCTTAGAAGCAGAATCTAAGACGAATGTCTTTCAAAACTTCAACAATTCTCCAAGTCGAGCCGCTATTGGTTTCTGGAATTGAACTCTGAACTAAGTTAGAGCAGAATACAGAATACATAGTAGATCCCCTACATCTACGCTGGCATGTGACGTCTGTCAGAACGCGCTTCATGATTATTACAGCGATCCAATTACGTCTGATTGAAGTAACAATTATTAATATATCCGTCCCAATAAACGAGAATAATACCTAAATGCGGGTAATATGTGCCGGCTCCATCTGTTACTAGTTACTAGCACCTAAATCTTATCAGATAAGTTATGGCTCCGACTTATTGAGGTATGGTTAGTGTATAAGTTCAACAACCTTTCATAACCTTTCTCCTTCCTCCTCCTCAAATTTCTTAATCCTAATGCCTTAAGATGAAGCTATACGTGAAATCCGATTTAGATACTATTTAGATTAATCTTTACGACGAATCGGTTTACATTATGAACATCAAAAAATATGTTACGGATAAATTGAAGCTTTTACTAGTGGAGCTTTTCTATGTATTGAAATCCTAATAAATTTATTATTTACGTAACAAAAAAATAAACGTAAACCACTAAAAAAAATGTTTTTTCATGACTTAACTGTGAAGAAATAATATAAGAAACGATTTTTTAAAAATACCCCTTTATGGCTAAGACTATTTTTGGAGGTTTTGAATGTTCGAGCTTTTTTTCATTCTTCTAAAATTTTGCACGAAATAAATAAAAACCACTCTTTTGCTTTCTTGCCTCGTGCAAATAATACGAAGCGCGATTTTAAATTTAGTAGGCATGAGAATCGAAATATTTCAAGCGTTTATATTACTCTTAAGCACTCCGTAGACCATCAATATCAACGATCAATGTCATTGCTTTCGTGAATTATTTAAGTCATTGAAGCGATTTAACAATATTGCAAACTGATCGCTTTGTAACTTACTATTGACGGGATAATCATGGGGAAATAGAAGAAATCTAGAAATGCCCAGTGCTGTTTCACTTACCCCTATAAAATTCGGATGTATTTTGTCTGTAGGTAAAATTATTTCCGCTTTGCAATAAATGGAATATTTGTTAACGTATCGAAAAACTAAAAACTGTTTTCAAAAGGTGATATAATACGCTTTTAAATTTTATAATTCAAAAAAAAACATTTAAAATATAATTTTTTTAATACAAACATAGAAAAGTTTTAAAAATGGCTCGCCTTATATTTTTACGAAGTAAAATTACTGATAATGAAAAAAATGAAAGCATACACAGATTTTATTAGACAAATGTTTTATAAAGTTTATTGTCACCTCATTATTTGTTGTTTCATATAAAAATAATTAGTGAAAAATTCTCAAACTTTCATAAGTGTTTTCAAATTGTGGTCGGAAACTTTGGTTTCGTAAAGGTGTATATTTCAGTAATTTTGTGGTTAACTTTCATAATTCAGTATTAAGCGTGGTGTTTTCTCTCTCTAACACCGTTTAAATCATATTTCTGACGACGATAATAAGGGGGACACTATGATTTCTATGAGACCTATGAGTTGTTTCGAAAAGCGACCAAATTGGCCTGAGGGATTGAACTAACTTGGAAATGCGTAGCTTTAGAAAGTTTACATGGTGAGGTTCAACTCTAAGGAAGGTGGTAGGGGGCATGTACAGCACAGTGATACAAGAGATGGTGCAAATAATTAAGATGTCGTGTTCGGGACCGTTAAATAAAATAATATAACTGTATGATTATAGAATATATTAATGTAACGTTTATCGCGTGGTGGTCAATGGTGAAGAGCGGGCTCGCATACAAGACATGCCTTTTATAGCTTAATTCATGTCCAAACAAAGAATCATAAACATTATTCTTTTGTTCCTATTTAAACTTGGATCCATTACAATAATATTGTTGAATTTTCCAGGAAAGTAATCTACAACTACTATCATCTATTTTTCTTACGCAACAATGAGGCCAATGAGGTGGATTGAACCCCCTGACCCCCCCCCCCTCCCCTTACACAAGTCGTTGATCACCTGATATCCTAGATTTTCATCCCATTCGAATTAAACAAAAAACAGATTTGTAGAGGAAATTCAAGCCTCCATTAGGCAAATATTTGGATAGCGAAACACGCCCACAAAGGCATTTATTGACAATCATTCGTACAATTTCTCTATCAATCAAGCCCTTTGTAAGTCACTTTCATTGCGGAAGGAGTATTTGTTTTTCTTATAATATTACAAATTTTTTTGAATTGATTACGTTTTGTTAACAGTTTCGAGTAACAGTTTATTTTAATAAACAGAAACCGTTCCGATTATTTTGAAAAACAAACTGAAATGCCTACCTCTGGGATCTACTGCGGAAATACTGGATTTTTACAATATATGTTATATTATTATATATTATCTATTGCAATATAACCGCAGCCCGCCGTGGAGAGTTAACCCCTCATGCATCGACCATATTTTGACATATTTCTGCATTGCAATAAAATTAAAATGAATGGAATATTTCTGAACATATTCGAAAACTAAAAACTGTTTTTAAACAGCGATAAAACAAGCTTTTAAATTTTATAATTCAAAATAATCACATAATTTTTGAAATACAAAATATTTGCGGGCAAATATAAAAAAAGAATTGAAATAGCTCTCTTTACGTTTTTTCTAACTAAAATTACTGGAAACGAAAAAAAATTGGTTGTCTGTAAAGTCGGTTTTCAGACGATAATTTTACGTGATAACTTCATATAATAACGATGGAGTGGAAGAGAGATAAATGCGTCACAAGCCGAACGCTTAGGCCGAACGCTTGTTTCGCGCTCTCGCTTGTACCCTCGGCTCAGGCGAAACGTGACAATCCGTCATGCTTTTTCATGAGTGCATCCGGCGTTCATCGATTATCACGTCAATAAAAACACATACGTATTTAATTAGGTAAATTTAATTAGGTATTATTAACGTTATTGTCACCTGATTTTTTATAGTGCACGAGAAAAAATAATTAATTCAAAATCTTAGTTAATTTTTGACGTGACAACGTCTTATAGCCGAGCCGAGCTTGCAAGCGAGAGCGCGGAACAAGCGTTCGGCCTAAGCGTTCGGCTTGTGACGCATCTATCTCTCTTCCACTCCATCGTTATTATATGACGTTACCACGTAAAATTATCGTCCGTAAACCGATTTTACAGACAACACGCGCCGCATAGATGATGTTTCTCGCTAGATATTAACGGTGACACAACGATTTCTATGAGATCTATGTGAGTTGTTCTGAAAAGCCTGACGGGTTAATACCGGTAAAAGCTATAGGACTGTAGGCACTTCATAAATCCACATGGGAAATATTGAAAATTTTCCAAGTTTCATAAAAGGTGCCAAAATTCTCCGCACAAGAAGCAATTTTGCGTTTTGGGTAGTTTCAAACGAAATAATGTTAATAAATTTTAAATATTCTCTGCATTTTCTGCTTGTGATATGCGAAACTTTGATGATTTTCTTCTGTCTATGTGAAATTTATCTCCCAAAAAAGTGAAAATCTTACTACCGCCTCACATCAGCCATCAGCCATTCAAGAAACGTACTAAATAAATCGTAAAATGAGAAAAATACGAGATATAAACTCGTAGAGTGAGCTGCCATATTTTTTGTTGTGTACAGTGTGACCCAATAACATTTTTTCACCACGCTCTCACTGGGCTTTGTAAAGAAATTTGATTGTTCATAAAAAAAACTATGTTTATATGTTTATATATTGAGATAGTGAAACGTTGTGACTATTTGATGTTTCCAAGTATCTTCCGACCAATGAATATCGCACCAAAATATATTTTCTTGGATATATTGCGGATTTTTTTTTATTTTTTTTTTTTTATATGAAATACCGCACAAGAGTCCCAACTGCTCCCGTCTGGATCCAGTGAGACTATGGCATCCCCAATTGGGGTATGTTGTGAGGCTGAAGGTAGTGGGGAGGGGAAGGAGATGGGGAAGAGGAAGGTAAGGAAGCACCTGGCTATTCAGATCTGGTCACTAAACACGGCTAAAGCCATTTCAAGCAACGTTTCAATTCTGAATGGTGGTCTTACACCAGGGCGATACTGATAGTATCTTCCACTCTGGAACGTGCCGCAAATATACTATATATATTATTTTAAATGAATAAATTGTGAAATAACACAAATTAATCAAATAAAATTTATTTGCGCACGCCGGTTTCGAACCCGCGACCTTCGGATTGTGAGTCGAGAGTCTTGCCTCGGGACCACGGAGGCCGTCGAATTTGGTAAGAATTTAATCATTACGTCGTTTTTCCGAAGGGGTTCTTGAGCAGAGAGATAATGAAAAATACAATTCTACAATTATATAATTCAATTTTCAAGTACTCCTAGCTTCATTCAAATTCATGCATTGTCTCTTATATGCACTTGTTTGCAGCATCCTTGAATATGGATCCATTATTTGGGCCCCTTCTGAACATAACCACATCCTAGAAATAGAAAAAGCACATAAAAGTTTATGCTTTACCTGTATATATCTACACACATACTCTTCATTCCTGAATCCATCCTTGTTCTTAACAGGAATGCTCGATTTCAATACCTTAGAAGCCCGCTGAATAATATTTTTGGGTAAACATTTTTAAGTTAATCTCTGGAATTGCACTCAATCCGTCTATGTTGAAAAAGGTTAATTTATATATGTCCCTAACAAATGTACTCGTGGAAGATACCATGCACTTTTTTTGTGAAGATTTCTGCCTATCAGAACGCGCCAATAAAGAGAGTGACTAAACTGCTTAACGCTCGATAGTACCCACTCAAAAAGAAGAAGAAGGAGAGATATGTCAATATGAATGTTAGAAGGAGCGCGCTAAAATTTAAAACAACAATATTAAAACGGAAATTGTGAAATAATAAAACATGACTCGTTTAAAATAGAGCAAAAATCTAGTGGAGAATGTTAAAAAAAAAATAAGTCCACCTCTGTGGTCGAGCGCTTATCTTCATCTAATAATCCAGAGGTCGGGAGTTCAAATCCAGACGTGCATAAATAAATTGAATTCAATTAATTACATGTTATTTAATATTGTGTGACATAATGAGTAGTGTTTTTGAGGCACTGGAGAAAATGGAGGGATACTGGTGAAAACGAACAACGTATTTGTTGGCGAGATCTGAACAACTACATACATTTTCACCTTCTCTTCCCCATCTCCTTCAGCTCTTCCCTCCGAATCATTAACTATCCCGACTGAGATGTCGTAGTCCTACTTGGCCTGTCCGACTGCTAGACAAGTGTCTTACCCAACTGACAATCGCTCTAAAATCTCCAATATCTGGATTCCGCCGACTTAGGTTTTGAATACTTTTACAAGAGTGAACTTTATATGCCCTTTTCAGTTTTCAAATACTTATGAAAAAAAATCAAAAATACTGCATGCGAATCGAATTTTTCCTGTTACTAACTTTTTGTATTATTCCAATTATTCCCGCGTGAAATTTTCACGCCAAACGAATTCAAATTTGATTTGTTCTAAGTTTTCAAAATTTAATAAATCAGCTAAGCGATAAAGTAAGTACCCACCCACCCATAATCAGAAAATCATTCTATTTTATTTAATTATTCATTTTTAATGCTATGTTTGATGTTTATTTATTTTGTTTGTATTTTTGAGAGATTTCGCGATTTTTCAAGATTACTAACGGTGTTCATTCGAAAGGTAAATTTCCGATCGTCTCTCTATTTTCAACAAATATAATTATTTTATAAAGATAATTGACAATATTGGTTTTTTAAGGCCAATGATCCTAACTATGATGTTATTTTAAACACACTTTCAGCTTCAAAAATCCTACAATCATAATATCCCGTGATTTTTCACGTGTGCTTATCAGTGTACGTGTATTAATATGTTGTTTTTTGTAATCATACACTGATAATCAACGTACCTACTTATTATCAAGACCTTAATATTTAATATTCTAATGTTCAATATACTAATTAGCAATATGGGTACTAATGTGAAAAATACTAACGATCAATATACTAAATTTAAATATCTTTCACCAATAGTTATCAATATACTAATTTTCAATACACTTAAGATCAATCTATTAATTTTTAAATTACTAATGATCATCATACTAATTATCAATATAGGTAGTAATTTTCAATATATCAATGATCAATATACTAACTTTAAATATCTTACTAATATAATAATTTCAACATATTAAACATCAATATAGTTATGATCAATTTACTAGTTATTAATACTTATCATCATACTAATTAAAAATATTAATGTGCAAATTATAAATATCTTTATTTTTTTTAAAGAAAGACAAACATTCCCGGATTACGAATAACCCAACAATGTTTGAAAATCTCCTACTACCACCACAGAAAGCCGAAAATGTTGCTTGTGATGGAGGATTTAGCCAGCCGAGGAATCGAACGCGGGACGTCCGGGTGGGACCCAAACGCGATGCCCACTCAACCACTGACCGGTTGATCTGATCTTATCAATCAATCAATATACAAATTAAAATAATTATCATCACACTTATTGTGGTGATTGTTGTATGTACGTGATTTGTGAGAGATCGTATGCATGAAAGAGACAGCGTGCATGACTATATAAATTTAAATACGAGAAATGTTTTTTTCTATTAAATTGGGTAGTTTCATTAACAAAAAAATACTTAATTGTAATTAGTTTTTAAGAACCACATATTATATTTTTCTGTAAATCTGTATGTATTTCAAATAATAAAAAAAAAAAAAAACAAAATAAGGAATGTACTTTGTCCATGGTGTCTCTTCACTTGAAATCTCTTGATACAATATTGTATACCAGACACTTGCTTGTTCATTAAAACTCAGTAAAAAGAACCGAACTCTATTATATGATCACCACGAACATAAAATCTGAGGAAGCCCTCGACCATGGGAACTAGAGGTGGGTAAGTTCTGCATTTTGCCGGAGGCCTCCGAGGAGTGCTTCGTTTTAAAAGCACTCAAGTTCTAGGAGTGGGTCCCGGGTTCGAGTTCTTGGTCGCGGACTGAGTAGGTACTGGGCGCTGTTACGGCGCACCGAGGCGGGACGCACGAGTTCGGACAAGAACTCGGAGGCGGCCCCGGATAGAACCCGCAAAAGAACTTGGACCCAGGACCTGCACAGGACCTAGAACCCGACAGCGCGCAAGAACCCGCACGCGGACTCGGGACTGTCACCCGTTGTTTTCGTCGCGCCGGCCGGTAGAGGCATTCAGGTTCTCGGTCCGGCTCCGAGTTCCGCGTTTGGGCCCGAGTCCGCGCTCCGGTCAAGCTTCACACACGGGTGCGAGTTTGCATGCGGGTGCGAAGCGCTGGGAAGAGGCATTCGTCCGAGTTCTATGGGAGTGGTTGGTTTGAAAAAAGAGTGGGAGTGGGATCCGCTTCCCGCAAAGGACTCGAGTTCAAGAACCCGTTCCGGCTGAACCTACTCATCGCTAATGGGAACCTTGTACCACCCCCGGTGCAGATCCACCACTCTTATTATCTTATCTCACTACCACTCTTATTATCTATCTTATCTTACAAATAATTATGAATATACTAATTATAAACATGCTAATGATCAATCTACTAATAATCAAAATACATCAATTTTAACATAAGAGCACATTATTCCTCTTTACAGTGTTAGGTATCCCCTAATTTAGTAACTCCACGTTCTACGCCTTGAATAAAAACATTATAAACACATGCAAGAAAATAAGCGACGGCGCCTAATTGTTTAAATTATAACGACCCTTTAAATTAGAAGCATTCATCACCCAGCACGAGTTATTCCCAAACAACTAACAATGGCTGTCTGGAAAGTTTTAACCGATCGCGCATTAAACTCAAACAGCCACTATTCCTGCCGCACCCTGTACCCCTAATACGTCTAGTAAAAATTTGAATGAAAAAGGACGCCCATAAAAAGGCAATTTATGAGTCCGCTTTTTTGAACTTTTTATTGTGATTCTGAAAGCGAGTGCCCCGTGCATAAAGACGCCGCTAATGGCAGGGGGAAGGGGTAGGGGATGGTTGGGAATAATGCTCCCACATCGGGGAACTAAAAGGTGATTATTGAGGCCTTTGTCCATTAGATCGATGGGAACATGCCAGCAATAACAACTAGTGTGGAATCAGGGCTCTAGTGAGCTTTATTATGGCATCACTTGTGACGTATATACCGGTGCCGTACACATCAGTATATAACGGTAAACATTTGAGTCACGTAGTGCTACATCTGTCACTAAATGATTCATCTTGATAGAACTTGATCTATTTCCTTTTTTGGTCAGATAATTTAATTTAATTTTTCATTAGTTCCTCACAGGAGGCCCTGAGGAAAATATTTTCCTTCAGAATGTCATCTTAGGGGATGCTGTGTGGTGTGTCTATTTAAGGAAAGTAAGTAGAGCAGGTTCTGGGAAGGAAATATTTAGAGGGTTGGGTGTGAATTTGAGGATCAGTGTGTCCAGGAGTGCCGGACGTCGGATGGACGAACGTCGCGACGGTCCGAGAGAATCTCAATGAGAATAAAAGGTGTTCCTCAATCAATTTCTCTGTATCCGGCCCGCCACGCAGTAGGTTCCGCCGCCAAGGCAAGCTTTACCCCATGAACTCGTGCACCTCTGCTACTTAACCAAACATAACCAATCACTTGGGGTGACCTATGGCGGGAGTGAAGGTTATCCAATACATACCAGTCTCCCAAATTGTTAATACTTATAAAATGAACATTTTAGAAAGAGAGCGGTGTCTTTTTTCTTTTAAAAGCTTACTATAAACGCTCACGTATAATTTTAAATATATACTTAATATTATAAATGCGAAACTGCGTGTATTTGTTTGTTACGCTTTCATGCATAAACCAATAAACCGATTTTTTAAATTGTTTCACCAATAGAAAGCTACATTATATTCGAGCAATATAGGCTGTATATAATGGTAAGCTCTAGCGTCACGAATAATAATAATAACGTTACATTTGTAAAGCGCAGTTTTGTGTCACTTCACTTCAAGTGCGCAAAATATAAATATTAATATATTATATTTATTATACGTTTTCTGTCGCTAACAAAAGCGAGATATTTCTAACTTCAGAAAATAAATCGTTGCCGTGGAAACTATTTTGATATATTTGCGGGAAATGGTAGTTAATATCTATTTATCTACGAGTATATAATTAAAAATGAATCTCCAAAATGTTTGTACGCGCATAACTTCCGAACGACTGCACCAAATTGAAAAATTCTTTTTTTACTAATGGTGAGCTCTGGCATTATGAAATTTAGGTGACACGCGAGCTGTTTGAAAACTGAATGTATCGGGAATGAATGGGGATAATTGATAAGTGCAAGCGCTACAGTATTTCCCCCTCATACCACGCGAGCGAAGCCTCGGGTAAAAGCTAGTATTTTATAAATACTTCATAATTATAATATCCCTTGATTTTTTACGGGTCTGCGCTAGTTTTATACAAAAAAAGGCAGTATAGCCGTTTATGTATTTAAAATAAAATAAAATAAAAAGAAATAAAATAATGAAAAAAAAAAAAAAAAAAAAAAAAAAAAAAAAAAAAAAAAAAAAAACAAAGTGATAATAAATAACCTTTTTAAAACATCTTTTCTTAAATTTCAACTAACGTTTGTTTTTTTATATTCGTATAAGCTGGAAAATACAATTTACAACATCAACAAAAAAGCCATCGGTAAGCGATTTTAAAAAATTTGCCTTGCTTGCGTTCAATTTTTTTATATTTTTGATTGCATATGTCCGTTCGTAAACTCAAAATCCGAAAAAGACTTTCATCTGCCTTCAAAAACAGTATTTCAATTTGGAACACGTCAAAAAACTATGAATTGAATGTCAGGCGGGAATATTTTGTAGTTAATTATTATTTTGTCTGGGTTTGAGGAATCTAAAACATTCAAAATAGTTCAGGTTACATGTCAGGTAGTTTTTCCTCTTGATTGATGGTATCCCGTCTTATATTAGGTTGGGTGCAATCAGGGGAATCTTCACATTGCAGGCCGTAGCTGCGGAACTGCACTTGTGCCAGTCACATAGTAGTCTTTAATTAAGTATTCCCCTGGTATTATTTGAGATTTTCACGGCCAAAAGCATTATCGTGATTTATTTTTGGGGTATTTTGCCGTGTTGCGTTACCTTCTTTTGGGACAGAATTACAATGTTAATCGAAGATTGTGGTCAATTCCAATTCTATAACCACTGGAGCGCTTTTTGTCACAATACGGCACTATTTAAAATACCTCGGATTGCTTTGCTGCAAATTTTAGCAAATTTTCTTTTATTTGTAAGTAATTAAGTAGAATTTTACGATTTTATAATATTTTTTTTATAAATCCAACGAATATGTAATAATCGACAAAAGATAGATGAATTCATTGGCTTTATAGAACTATAATCAGTTTGTTTGTTCCCATATTAAAATTCTGAGGTATGAGTTTTTTTAATTTGGACAGAAAATACTCAAAATGTTCACCAAAAAATGTCGAGCAATCGGAGAAAAAGTGGTCTAAGAGCTGAAATAACAGCAACATGGTTTTCTGCGTTTAGTTTTGGTGTAGCGAACAATAACCAGATACCAAGCACTATTACGCTTAGCCCTGTCGTTTTTATTAACATAAGTGAGATTTTTGTGAATTTCAATTGCCTCCGTAATTAGTGCTCTATGCGTTTTGGTTCTTTCCAGAGACACTGTAATGTTGTCCGAAACGTTGACCGTAGAATGATGTAGCGTAGTACGGCACAATACCACAAAAATAAATCATGACAATGTTTTCCTGGATTATAACTAAGATATAGAAGTTTTCTTATATTCGTAGCAAAACCGGAATGTTTAATGAACCTGACAGTTACAGCCTTCTGTCAATAAAATCAATTTAATAAAACAAAAAAAGTGTTTAAATATATAACAGTCTATTGGCGAATAAATATTTTTATAATCGTCACTATTTTTTATTTTTATCAAAATGATTATTCAATACAAGTCCTGGATATTTTGCAAACACATTAATGAGTCTCCAATTAAATGTCCCGCCAAGGTGCTAATGTCACGCCCTGGGTCCACAAGACTCAGCTTTCTGTGAAGACACACTGTAAAACCAGGAGATCCGAATATCCAATGACAACCCTGGTGAACTTTATCAAAGGGACTCCTGTCAAAGGAATTAGGTAAAAATGGACAGAGCACAATGGGTCCATGTCCTGAGTGATCGTAGGAACTGTGTACATACTTTGTAAAAAATATTTATCAATTTGTTATTATTAGGTATTATAATTCTTTTATCATGCAATAGAGAAAAAATGCGTACACATTAATCATTTTACGAAATTAAGCAATATACTGATATATTGTACACGGTTGGATAACTGAAAACTGGGGGAAACTGATCAGATCATTTCAAATTTATTTATTTTTTAGGGTTAAAAAACTTTTGGAGCCGGATCTACGCTTTGATGCATTTTAAAAGACAATTAACTGCTGACAGTAACCCCGCGGACGATCGATTTTTTTTCAAATTTACCTAATTTGACTCGATTTACTCGAAAACGAAAGCTGATATCAAAAAGAGTAATTTTACAAAATCGACTTCAAATGTGACACAGATTCATTTGTTTTCGCTTGTACCACACCATAACTTGGGACACAATTTGGGAGGCGGGAATGGGTATCGCCGCCCCGGGAACCTTTATTGGATAACCAACACCTCTGCTTTAGGTCACTCCAAGTGGTTCGCTACGTTTGGTGATTTAGGAGGGATGCCCGGGTTCATAGGGTGAGGTTTGTCAAGGTCATGGAGGCGGACGACCAGGACACACTGAACCCCAGATTCGTACCCACCCCTTAAACCCTTTTCCTTCCCAGAATTCTCCTCCATTTCTTTTCCTTAAAAAAACCTTCCACCAGCATCCCCAAAGATGACATAGGCCCTGAGGGAGATCATTTTCCTCAGGGCCTCTTGTGTGAAGCTCATGTAAAAAAAAAAACTAACTTTGAGAGGTGATTTTATATGAAGGTAGAAGTAATAATGATAAATAATTTTTTCCGTAATTTCATTGTTTTTTTTCCATAAAAGAATATTTTTCCGTAGAAGAATATTTATTTTTCGACACAAATAATTCACCTTATTTGCTAAAAAAAACAGCTTAAAACGTAGGAATTTCGAAAAAAATTGGTTGTCTGTAAAGTCGGTTTACGGGCGATAATTTTACGTGATAACGTCATATAATATCGATGGAGTGGGAGAGAGATAGATGCGTCACAAGCCGAACGCTTAGGCCGATCGTGACTCTCTATCGCTTGTTCGCACGATCGGCTCAGGCGGAACGTGACAATGAGTCATGCTTCTTCGTGCATGCAGCCGGCGTTCATCGATTTATAAGACGTTATCACGTCAAAAAGTTATCTATCTTTTTTATTTGTTCTATCATGTAAAATCACCTACCGAAGTTAGTGTACTTTAGTGTGGTAAAGTACACCAACTTCAACAAGTACAAGCAGTCGCCAATCAACCATCTTCGTTTAATTGACGACAAAATGGTAGTCCTTGTACCTTGCAACTCAGTGACAACAGTTGTTTATCTTAGGATTTAAACTTCGTGATAATCTTAAACATCCCTTCAGTGGGCTTAGGTAGGCCTCACCGCTAAACACTACACACATATATATTCTTCAAGTAACAACTAGGGAGGAAGTACCTACGTCAAAGGGTGTATGCATTTGAGAAATGACTTGTCAGTGTCGTGATTGGCACCATCCTTCTTCAGCCCCGAAGTAGTTACTCGTGGCAAGAGTTGATCCTTCCTCTGCACGTCCCCGCTAGAACAAGTCGGATAGGTAGCCTGGTTCACCTGTCACAGCCGTTCTCACTGTACTGTCTCTGCCGAAAATAAGTTTAGGGTGATAAAACGGTACACCCATTAATGTGTTGGGAATAATTTGCAATCTTTGATGAAAATAAGATTCGTAAATTTGATTTTTTTGCAATCAAATACAAAGTTTAATAGATGTGATTTGAGACACAGCATAGCATAACTAGGTACGATTAATTTTGTGGTAATAAACCGTGTTCTTCTCTGTGTTAAGAATCGTACTTCTTGGAAGACAACTTAAGATTTTATGGGTTTTCTTTTTTTTACATTATCTCCACACAGGACTCCATGAGAAAAATAATTCCTCTCAAGTCCTATCTTATCTTTGTAGAATGAAGAGGAAGTTCTGGGAAGAAAAAGGTATGAGGATATCTGGGGGTCAATGTGCCCAGGAGTGACGTACGTTTAATCCTCGCACTGTGGTGCAAGGCGGTGTTCCGAGAGAGTCCTGCTGGAAGAGGTCAAAAGGTACCCTTCAACCTATCTAGTCCTCATGAACCTGGGCACTCCTGCTAATTCACCAAACGTAGCGAACCCCTTGAAGGACCTATGGCAGAGGTGTTGGTTATCCAATAATTAGTTCCGGGTTCCCATGCTCGCCTCCCAAATTATTTATACATGGATTCGAGATGAAAATTGACGTGTTTTATTTTGATGCAGATTTTCGTTCAGTTTAAAATGGCGGATATTATTTGACACCTTCTATCGTCTTGTCATTTTTTTATTTAACAATACTATGAAGAAATGATGAATGTTTATATGGTTTTAACAGAAATTTAGCCATAATTTTTTTTACATAATTATTACCCCCGCTGCATTCTTTTTGCTGGGGCCACCAATGCTCCCTGGATCACACCATGGGACGATATCATCCACTCTGAGAACTACTGGCATAAAGCTCTGAACCACTATCAACTATAAACATTCGATGGTTAGTGTACCGACGTTAACCAGGGGTTAAATATTTAAATGTCACTCAGCAAACTTCGACGAATGGATTTACAAAAAGCTCAGCAGAATAAGCAGAATTCTATCTATTGGGGAAGGAGGCTGTATAATTTCAACAGTGTGTGTGATGGAAAATCTTCCGAGGCGACTGTAAAAACTCTATTTGAATATAAATTGAATTTTTCCACGAATAAACAAGAGAAATTCAGGCCACTCTTTTGCGAGAAAGTACTTAATTTAAGTATAAGTTTTTGTTATATATTTTTTTATTTTACAAAATGAATTCAAGCATAAAACAGGCACTCCGTTTGAATATTGATTAATTGTACGTCGTTCCATGAAAATAAGTTGGTCAATACAAAACTCTCAAGAGATATTACTGGTACTAATTTTCGCAGAATAATTACCACATTTGATTTCGGGGTATAGCGTTGAGCTTTCTACTTTTTCTTCAGCCAACGTTCTTCAACATCTACTATGATGATGGATACTATAAGGCTTTTTGAAACGTTGACATACTTCACAGTACATTTTTTTTAGAGACGTAAGTAGATGAAAAAAGAGAGTGTGCAATTCACACGGGGTACAAGTGAAACCTTCAAAAAACAAAAATAGACAAGAGTGGGGAGCCGTGAGCACCGCAAAAAGAAGAGACCGATTATACTATGAGGGTCAATTGAGGTATACTAAAGTATTTTTGACCCCATACAGTACTTACGTCAAGCTTCTGAGAGGCTCACTTGACTCTGTGGAGCCCTCTAGTCTAGTACAAGCTATTCACTTATGAGCGATAGAGCTAGTCACTAATGTATAGTTACACCAAGCATAACAATAATATACGTGATATTAATACGTGAAGCCAAAACTTTGTACCCCTTCTGACGAAAATTGCGCCGACGGAGGAGTATGAAATTTTGCACACTTATAGTTTATATAGAGAAGGAGTGCAGAATGCTAATATTTTTTTTAAATTTATGCATAAAAATAAATTAAAACAATTAAAAAAACATTACCCATTAAATTAATTATGGTCGAATTTTGACCATTGGGCGATCACTAGTAATAATAATTGGATAATTTGTAGAGCCCCGTTTTTGTGAAAAATAACCCCTAGGGCGCTGTACAATTTATTAAGAATTCCTAGGATCTATCTTATTTAACTATTTACAAACAGATACAGAAACATACTTTTATTTAATATATTTTTATTTATCTATCTATATACAGTATGTTTAGATTGGATTTTTCATGCGCCTGGCAGGTTCGGTATGTTCCAAAAAAATACACTTTAATTAGAAAGTTAATGCTTGCAGAAGATACGGCCTTGCATGCGGAGGGCATTATATTTAAAACCCTGGTCATTGCATGATTTTACTTGCTACCCCCATCACTGTTAGTATTACATTTATTAAAAGATTAGTAGAGTTAGACAAAAGTAGAGTTGATATTTATTTTGAGAGACTGGAGAATTTAGGATTCTTTAGGCTGGAGAATGTTTATGAAATGACCTTTACTTAACGCTTGCGAACGAGTTTTTTTTTTCTAACAATAACAATGTTAGAAAAAAAAGTGTGTTGGGAAGATTGTCACAATTAAAAGATAATAAAAATGACGAAATCTAATTAAAACCACACCATTTTCAGACCGAGATTATTCTTCCCACTCCAATGAAAATGAAAATTCGATATCCAGATGAATTATAATTAATTTTAATAAACCGTATTATAATTTGCAAATTATTAGTCAATGTCAAACAAAACATATGCCTCAAAATAATTTTATTGAAACAAACAGATTTAACCAGGATTTATCTACGTTTTGGAGAAGCCTGACGGGCACATTTACCCAACAAAGTTTTCTGAACTTATGTGGCATAAGTTCAGAAAACATTCGATATTAATGAATTACTCTACACCACTGGAGATATTAAGTGAAATAAGTGTGTTGTGAGCGTGTTCGTGTGCCAAACACGTCCTTTCATTGAAATCGATAAAATATTTTAAAATTTATTTTCTGAACAAATAATCAATTACTTTGGTCTGTTCGGGGCTTAGGAGTCAAAAGGTCCAATGCAAATTTAGATTTTAGTTCTATGAAGATTACCTGTTCAGTGCACTAGCCAAAAATTCATCATTTAACATAAAACCATGACTTTACATTAATAGTAAACGACTTCGGCGCCTGAACAAATTCACATTTGTGTAGTGTTGGAGCCCCAAACAAACTTAAAAAAACCTTACTGAAGAAAACGCTTTCCTTGTTCTGTGGTATTTCAATGGAAGATGCACCGAGGAACTACCGTCATTAATCCCCTCGCCACCGGTGCGTAAACGGAAAATACGCCAAACACAGGCCTAAAATTTTGCACACGATTGACACTTCGTCGCCTTAGTTCTTAATTGTCCAAACGACCATTTTAGTTTTTGTTCAATCTCCAGTTTAAAATTAAAAATAAACTACAAAAATGATAGTTAATCACTCTACTAAGAATTATTTAAACTAATGAGACGTTTATCTTTATGGAAATAGCTTTATCTTACAACTGTCATAACGTTTCATTGAAATAATGAAAGAAAACCTTCTCCTGTAAAATTTTCTAAAGGTCGTTTGGACAACTAAGAACTAAGGCTACGATTTGTCATATGAGAACGGATCGTTTCTACGACTCGCTCTTCAGTTCATCAGTTCGGGTTTGGAAAGATTTGCAGGCAGTGTTTCCTTTCTCCCACAGTTACGTCTCTTATAAGTTCATGTTCACTCCAAGGAAAGAAAGTACCGATTAGTAACCGTCGGATTCGAAGGTTTCCCACCCAGCATCTTTCATAATTGCCTAATCAACATTTCCTTAAAATAATAATAGACTTAAATATTTTCAAATTATTCGTAGTCCGGTAATATACTATGTCTTTCTTTTGTAAATGAAATACAAATAGAAGCCTTTTGACCTTTCCAGCAAAGAGGAATGAACTGTAAAATGTGTGGATTATAAAAATAAATTAAAAGTCACTTATACAAATCAGGAAGACTTAATTTAAATTTAAGTGACTTAAATTTTAGGGGTAGTACCTATAAAGAGCCCCTCGCGCCCTTGAAGCCAAAGTTTAGTGGGATTTAGCCTGCATTTTACGGCTTTTAAACGACTTTCTTCCCACCCTTACAGCGACAGCCGGTACACCATAACACTCCATCTTCTAGCTGCTAACCTCTATCTTTTATCTTATGGCCGAATTCAATCATTTATACCTCAACCCCCCATTTTTAAAATAAAATCTCAACTCGAAGCTCCTTTTTTAATTGAAAAACGAAAGAATATTCTTATTGCAAATTAAAATTACATTATTGTATGCAATATTCCAAATGGAAGATGTTTTAATATAGGGTTACTTCTTATTTTTATAAAGCTTTTTTTTAAGTTCTTCTTTTTTAAAACAATATTTTTTCTTTTTTTAACAATAGCTCTACACAGAAGGCCCTGAGGAAAAAAATCCCTCAAGCCCTAGGTCATCTTAGGGTCATCTAGGAAAAAGGAAGGAGAGGAAGTTCTGGGAAGGAAAAAAGGTGGGTTGGAAGCTGGGGGTCAATTTGTCCAGGAGTTTAAGATGTACGAATCGATCCCTCCCATTACGGTGCAAGGCGATGGGTTGAGTGAGGAGACCTAACCTTGACCTCTCTTGCTTTCCAGCAAGGAGTTCTCTGCCAAGACCTAGGCTAGACAAACCTCACCAAATAAACCCGGGAACCCGTGCTTTTATACATATATGAACAAATGTAAGCCCTGCAAAGGTAGTTAAAAATAATTTTGAAAAAAAAAACTATATTCCTTTCAGCAACATTGTTAAAAAACTGAAGACATTTTAAAAAAACTCAATAACACAAATAAACCTAGCAACAATTAAAACTTAATTCATCATTAAGCCAAACACATAACATCCGAATTCCTTTATTTTCTACACAATATATGCGTAATAATTATATTTACAGAGATGAAATATTTTGATTGTCTTCCCGAAGAAAAAAAAATAACAGAATTGGTTTTAATTATTTAAGAAAAAAGTTAAATTATTGAAATAAACTGAAAATCATATACAAACAAGCAGAAATTCAATTTAATGTTATCACGTCTTATACACAAGATGTTATATTATTTTGCATATAATAATATTATTTTTCACTCCCATACCAAACCCAAGAGCTAGTTCCCTTCATTGGCGTAAGTTAATTTCCAATAATAAGACAACTTGAGATGCGTTGGGTATCTTCCAAATAAATTATCGGTTCGAGTCATTACTAGTTGGTTTATTTAGATATCGTAAATACATATATATATTTTTTTACATGAGCTCCACACAGGAGGCCCTGAGGAAAATAATTTCCCTTAGGGTCTATGTCATCATTGGGGATGCGGTGTGGAGGGTTTTTTTTAAAGGAAAGGAAGGGGAGGAGAGTTCTGGGAAGGAAAAGGGTTTAAGGGGTATGTAGGAATTTGGGATTCAGTGTGTCCTGGTCATCCGCCTCCAAGACCTAGACAAACCTCACCCCATGAACCCGGGGTGAGGTTTGTCTAGGTCATTGAATATTCATTGTAAATGACAGATATATTTAAGGGTTCCTCGGCTCTAAGTAGTTCCAATGCCTTCGGCCATCATCGTAACCCTTCATACCTAAAACACGAACGGTGATGGATGGTACTTTTCTGATGTCCTACTCAATTGCCTATGTTGCGATATAGCGGAACTTTGTATTACAAACAAAGCTATCGAAATCTAATGAAAGAATCTGAAACTCCATGAATAATCAATACACTACAGCGTAGAATACTTAAAATTGTATTTTTCACTATATATTCTTATGCAATTGTATTATGTGTTATTGTAATATCATTATAATAAAAAAAAATTTAAAAAATTTAAAAATCTGTTTTATTTAGGGAAAATAATTGAAATCATTTTTGATGGGTAACATTATTTATATTCCTTTTACTAGTCTTTCAAAATTGAATTAAAACTATCACGAAAGGTTTTATCGTCCCGAGTAGGCAGATTAGAAGCATGACCAAAATATTTCTCAACTTGAATTTATTTTAATATTTTGTCTCTTTATATTTGTTTAACTGCTTTGTTCGGCTCGTTTAATAAATCGCATACAATGAAAAAGAAACAAAAAAAACCAGTAAAAATATTTGTCCCTCGTAAACTTGAATATTCACAATATTTTATGATGACTATAAAAATGTTACCTTCCTAACTATAAAATCTTATTTTATACATTTGGGCGTACTCCAGGTACCCGTGAAGGAACGCACTTATATACGGTGATTGCATTATGTTGTATGAATGCAGGAAATATATTTTCAACGAGAGAATCTAATTAGATATAAAATATAATAATATTTCATTACCATTTATCATATCATTTGATTCCCCTTGCCATTTTCGGGTTGGGAATCGACATCGCGTCGAAATATCAAATCCAGGCGTCAGCGTCGCGTCGCATCCCCTCCCTGTTCTAGGTTTTTGTGTGACCTTTTTCCATCGGTTACCGAGTCTTCCTTCGACAGTTGATCTCCCGGATAGGTGATCCCTCGGAAAATTGATCCGTCTAAGTTTTATCAAGTATTTATATTCGTACGTAATAGCGCACGTGAAAGTTAAAAACGTTATAATATTATATTAAATAAGTCAGGTACGCCTCACACGTCATGCATATCGCTTGCTGAGGATTGGTTTGTGCTATGTCCACAAAAACTCGTTTTGAAAAATAAAAGTTTTTGAGTTTCAAAAAATTATATTTTTGTTTGCTTTATTTCAAACTAATTGCTATAAAGAATTTTAAAAAATACAAGGGTTAATCTAGTTATAAGTAAAATAATAACATATTTGGTTGAATTTTGAACTAACATGTACTTCAATTCACAGTTTAAAAAAAACCTAAAAATACAGGAGTACAAACCAATCCTCAGCAAGCGATATGTCTGGTATGACCCCAAATTTCTTCCAACCCCTCATCCCTTTTTCCTTTTCAGAACTCCCTCTCCTTCCTTTTCCTCACACAGCATCCCCAACTACGACAGACCTGTGTGGAGCTAATGTAAAAAAGTCACAACATTTAATACTTTAAAACAAACTTCCTTTATTTTGAAAAATTTGTTTGAAACCTTGTCTTTTCCAACATCGTTCTCTTGTACAGCATTTTAATATTTAAATTTATTGAAAGATGGTACTTACTTACCTTTTTGGGTGTATTCCTGTCTTTTCAATTCACCCACCCGTTATTTATTTATCCTTGTAAAACGGAAAATTCGCAACGGAATTCAAATTCAAATTTGAATTTATTTACAACTCCGGAGTTTCATCGTTTCTCCAGTGTTCTTCCCGCGTCTTGACATATGTACGTTCGATGGAAGAAAATAAAAATAATACACATAAAGCAGAGCACTCACCGCTTTCGGAAAGCGCTATTCATTATATATTCCATCGAGAGTCGTGTGAACATTGACTTGACTTTTGCAAGGCTTTTTACGACGCCGACGCCTTGGTTGAATAGATCAACATTGAGAATCCCCTTCCTTACGTAAGGGGAATGGTTATAATTTTTCGATATTTCTTTTTTCATTATTATTTACAATATTGCGTGGATGAAATATGGCTAATAAAATATTCTGCCGGCAGGAAGGGGAAGCTTCAATACCTATGATAATCGAATTAAAAATACTTATACCTATGATAATCGAATTAAAAATACTTATACCTATGATAATCGAATTAAAAGTAGAAGAAACTTCTCAAATGTAAATGGGATCAAGGAGATTGATTGTAAGACGTGGTGTGAACTCCAAAACCAAAGAAACCAAATAAGTTCATCCCCAATTGGGATATGTTGTGAGGCTGAAGGCAGTGGGGAGGAGAAGGAGATGGGGTAGAGGTTGGTGGAGAAGTACCTGGCTATTCAGATCTGGTCACCAAACACGGCTAAAGCCATTTCAAGCAACGTTTCAATTCTGAATGGTGGTCTTAAACCAGGGCGATTCTGAGAGCATCTTCCACTCTGGAACGGGCTGCAAATATACTATATACTAGCTTTTCCCCTCGGCTTCGCTCGCATGGTATTACGGCAAATTACTGTAGCGGTTGAACTTATCAATTATCCCCCCTCCTCCCCACCAACACCCTCTCCCGCATTCCATACATTCATTCCCGGTTTTCAAACATCTTGCCTGCCACCTAAATTTCATAAAGCTATAGCTCAAGGAAAAAAAGAATTATCCAATTTTGTTCATTCGTTCGGAATGTATGCGCTTACAAACATTTTGGATGTGTATTTTTAATTAAATATTTGGAAGTTACTATATTTCGAAATTACACTATTTATTATTCAGTCTTTATAATCGTTACGAATTATATTTTGAATGTAGGAACTCGTATCTGACATTTATTCCAAAACAGAAGCTTGTCCAAAAAAAACAAAACATATTCTAATATTTGATTTTTCTGGAGCAGTAGCTGACCAGGGGGCTGAGTACCTACCAGCTTAGAGCCCACAAATATATCAACATCGTTTCCATGGAAACGTTTTTTTCTGACGTTAGCAAAAACTCGCTTTTGTTAGCGACAAAAAACGTATAACAAATATAATATATTAATATTTATAATTTCATAACGCCAGAGCTTGCCATCATACACAGACTATAGTCTTCGCATATAATTTAGCTTTCTATTGGTGAATGAATTTTTAAAGTCTTTTTATTGGTTAATGCGTGAAAGCGTCATAAAAAAACTCGAGCAGTTTCGCATTTATAATATTAGTATGGATTATTTTAAATGAATTACTGATGAAATAACACAAATTTGTCAAATAAAATTTATTTGCCCACGCCGAGATTCGATCCCACGACCTTCGAATTGCGAGTCAAGAGTCTTACCCCTAGACCACGCCGGTCGTCAAAGTTGTCTTTGATATTAAGTATTTTAAGGCACCATAGCATGTTTCAGCTTAATGCAATACAAAAACACAATTCGTCGATAATTCACACAAATTCAAAAAATATGTTGATATAATTTTGTTGTGTGTCACTTGTCACTTTCTTTGTGTCTCTTTGTATAATTTGTCATTTTAGTGACTTTTTATATAGTTTTTTTATTTTTATATAGATTTTTTTTTTATATGAATACCGTTCAAGAGTCCCAACTGTTCCCAACCGTCTGAAGCGAGTGAGACTATAGCATTCCCAATTTGGGTATGTTGTGAGGTAGAAGGTAGTGGTAGAAATAATGTATCTTTTGACTGGGTAGGTTTTTTATAATTGCAACTATTTGTTATTAACCGAGATTTTATAACTGGATTGTTCTCTGTAAAAAACTTTTAAAGCAATTTGACCTACGATTGCAATTTGAGCTTAGAACCAACGGAACGAGTTCCAAGGTTAGCAATGAACTGACAAACTGCAATTATTATTAATAATAATAAAAATTAGATATTTTATTAGGTCATTCTTTTGATATTAATAAAGGTTTAAAAATTTTACACACTAGCACAACGGGTTTACAATTAGATAATTTAGAAATTAGGAAAAGTGTTAATAGTAAATTAAATACTATAAATAACCAAGTTTTTTAAAAATAGCCATCTTTTAAATTTATTTTCGTATTTATACTTATATTTATAATAAATTATTTTGTTATTTAGACTTCCTGTTTTGTTTAAAAAATTTTTTACCCATACTTATATAATTTTTATATTTTATTTTATATAATTGTTTTTCTTGATATTTTAAGTAATCAATCACCTCTCCTTTCTTATATTTTGTCTTTGTTCTAATTTGTCTATATTTCTTTGTCTTTTGTTATTTTTTATTAACTTATTATCCTGACGAAGAAAACATGGTAATATTGTTAATTAAATAATGGTGAACACAAAGTTATTTGTTTTCATTAAATTAATAATGACGCCACAAAGTGAATTTGTGAATTTTGAAGAAAAAATTAGATAATTTGTAGAGCGCCGTTTTTGTGTAAAATCACCTCAAGGCACTATCTAGGCACTATCTAATTTTATTATTTACAAATAAATAAATAAAACATACTTACCTGGCAGGTCACTGCCAATAAAAATACTTTTATTAGAAAGTTAATGCTTGGAGAAGACACGACTTTGTAGAGGACAATATATTAAAAAAAACTTGACATTGCATGATTTTACAATTGCTACCCCCATCACCGTTGATATTATGTTTATGAAAATATTGCTGTAAAAAGTAGAGTTTATATTTATTTTGAAAGACTGAAGAATTTTAGACTCGGAATGGAGAATTTTTATCTTACAACTGAGAATTTGTTTACATTTTTACAGAATTATTTATTTACATTGTCACGGGCGGTTGAAAGGTTTTGGCTTCATGGATATGACTGTCCGAAAAAGTGAGTTTTAAGTTTAGCTCTAAATTTTACCAAGTCTGTAATCATTCTTAATTCATGTATATGGTGTGCGCTTTAGTTCCTTCAACTTTCTGACAGCTGATGACATTACTGTCCTGAGGGTTGACTGTCAATAATTAAAATTTTCTGGAATAGACATTAATGCCATATGACCAAGTGGGTGCCCCTTTAAAAATTGATAAAATTACTGGGATGTACAGAAAGAAAAAAAAAAGCTATTTGAAAATGGAATATCTCAAAATATCAGGTTGGTACCGATATTTGATTATGTTGACAGGTATGCAATATACAATCTCCATTTGGTTAGCAGAAATTAATTTTTATTAGTATTATATCTGAAGCAGGAACCAAATTAAAGTATGAAGAAAATATTTTTGCCCATGCGATTAAAAAAAATGCAGAGATTTTTGTTTGGAATTTCTGGATGAACCACTTTTATTATCTCACATTTCTTGAATTTTTAAAAAAATCCCGTAAAATAATTAAAGATTGCGCTTTTTTTACATGAGCTTCACACAGGAGGCCCTGAGGAAAATAATTTCCCTTAGGGCCTGTGTCATCCTAGGAGATGCTGTGTGGAGGGTTTTTTTTAAGGAAAAAGGGAAAGGAGAGTTCTGGGAAGGAAAAGGGTTTAAGGGGTGGGTAGGAATCTGAGGTTCAGTGTGTCCCGGTCATCCGCTTCCAAGGTCTAGATAAAATTATTTAAATGTTATACAATCACATGTTGTTGAGATAGCCAAAATGTTCACGACATAAGAAAAAAATCCAGTTAAAACCACATATGCGGTCCCTTGAGGTCCCTTGAGGTCCCTGGAGATCTGGAGTCGGTTGTAAATCGAGCTCCTTGTATGACTTATTTTGTTTTCCAAAACAAGAGAATTTATTGCATATTAGTTTTGAAGATATTCTCGGAATAAAACATTCGTGTTTAATTACTGGTATATTGGTTGATTGCGTATAAATGGCATTCAGATAAACTTGTAATAAAGGAGAAATAATTTTAGATGCTGGCTGAAAGACTTTTAGGAATAGAAGTTTGAGTTTTTGCAAGGAATTGATGATAATAGTTTCGAAATGATTTGAAACTTTTGCCACTTGTGATATCATAGACAAAATGATACAAAGATAAAATTGTTGTAAAAATTAAGATAAAATGCGAAACAGACGTTAAATGAAAAAACAGTCCACAGACCGAAATGTACCTAGATGAATTTAAATATAAATTGGCAGATAGAAAACCATGTTAAACATTTCAAATAAGACAAAACTCAAGACCTCCTCAAGACCTGAAGACCTCGAAAATTGCCAGATAAGTTGTTGCATGGTGATCATTTCAGATAATGATTCGAAGAATAGTAGATATTCCGTACTTACATACTTAAAAAGATCCAATTTTAAATTCTCACGCAAATCTTTTATTTAGAGCTAGCCACTGGTCTTGTCCAATATGGAATTTATAATGCATCCTAAGGCTTTCACTCGCCTTGCGCAAATCCATGGACAAAGTTTGCCATGGTCACACAACTTGTATGGAAAGTTCTGTTGCTATTGGAGAGCACAGAATACAGGGAACTGAGAACAGAGTACAGCCCGTCTTATGAAATCTTGGACGTTAACCTCTCGTGTGTGCAGCCAAAGGTCGATCCATGAATAATCCATGCCGCGTCTTTCTGAAAAGAGAGCGTTTTCAGGGGTGGAATCAGAGCGTTGAGTGTGCGGTTTGCAGTGCAGCCCGACCCTAAGAAGTGATCGTGCCATTGATCAACTGATAAAATGCTAATATTGTATAAAATAATATAACATCATAGTGAATAATAAATTAAAAAAATATATTTCTTTAAAAATAATGTTATTTAGAGATAAAACAGAAACCCACTTATAAAAAAAATATCAGATTCAAAAATGTTTAATTTCCCATAGGCGAACAATTCGCCGCATTTTGAGTGCTGTGAATTATTTTTTTTTATATTGATAATTTGGTGATTAGGCAGGTACTGATTAGATAGTAAATGATTTTTATTGGACTTTTTACAGAAGAAAAAGTTAGTATTTAATTTGTGAGCTAATAAATATAAAATTTTGACTTGATTTGTCTTATTGATATTGTAGTTTATATGTTTTGAAAATAGTAATTTACGTTAAGGGGTCTTAGCAGAAGATCAAAAACGATGTTTTTCGCAGACCGTCCGTAACCTGCTAAGTCCGAAGTCTAACGCTTAGTTTGTTGATCTTGTCATTGATTTGACTAAGCGATTCTCTGTTTTGATTAAAAAAGTTGTAGTGCAGTCGTTAGAATGGTTTTGTATACAATTATTGAAATAATTCCGATAAAAAATATATTTAATTAAATGAAGACACTATGAGCGAAACTCAATCGAAAATCTGGAAACAGAAAAATCAGAAAAAGATATTTGCACCTCTGGGACTCGAACCCAGTACCTCTCTGCTTTCCGGGCGAGTGCTCTTGACCACTGAGCTAAGTGTATTTTTACATTAAATCATTAAGATTTTTTTTTAAATGAGCAGGTAATCCCGGCCCTGCCCGGGGTTAAGCAAAGGGAGGCGTCTTGGATTCTGTTCACAGAGTCCCCAGTCCACAGTTCCCAGTCTCTAAAGGGCCTCGAGTGTCCCCTCGAGAACTAAATGGAAGAGTCGCGCACGAGAAGAAATCTCACCATACCCTCCCCCTTTCCCAGCAGCACCCCACTCCTTCGCTGCCGAACTTTACTGTCGAAAGTTGAGCCGCGTTCAACTCATCTCGGAAATATATTTGAATACATCAATGATTCGCTCACACTCGTGATGTATGCTCGCTGTCTTATCTCTGGCCCCGTAGAGACTGAACTGCACAACGCATCGAGCAGCTCCCAGCTAGCAAATATATGATTTAAGGCAGTATACTAGTCTAGAAAATGGAAACAATTTTTTTCCTTCATATTTCCAATGTTTAAATATTCAAAAATATCTCCTTAAAAGGATTTTTCGAAATTCAAAATTATTCTTAAAGTTTAAACCATTTTAATGTCGCGGTTTAGACGGAATCTAACCAGAATCTAAATAGAGCAAAACTTTAAACGCGTGTTTCTCGAGACCACTTTTTTCCAGAAGGTTGACACAGCGCCCTTGAGGTGATTTTTCACAATAACGGCGCAATATAAATCATCCAAATATTATTCTACGGAACCAATTAGCTTGAAATTTGGTGTGAGCTTTCTCTACACATTACTCTATCACTCCTACCAGAATTATTACAAAATTAAAATTTTTATTTTTTTTTAAATTCCGAAAAGTCAAAAAAAGGAGTGAAAAATGTATTTTTATTTCAAACAGCCGCCATTTTGCGAAATATATTTTTTTACTTTTTCGAGGTACGGGTCATAGCAGCATTTGTCTGAATTAAGAATTTATTTGTTTTTTTTCCTCTGATTACTAGGAGGGTTGCAATCGTGTCAACAAGGGCGCGCTGTTTTTGAGACCACTCACTTCAAAACCCTGTAACTTTTTGAATTTTGAATTTTTTCATTTGATTTTTTTTATGTATTCTTTATTGCTTAATAAATATTTGGTATAGTAATGGTTGGTAAAAATATTTTTTTTGCACCTGAAAAAAACACCTACAATTCATGCTTCTAGGCGAGAATACCCCCTTAAGCAATCAAAGTGATAAAAGTGTTTAAAATTGGTGTTCACAATAGTTTTTGAAATAGATAGAAATAGTTGGCACATACGGGTTTCAAATTTGCCAACTTTAAATCGTTGTCAAATACATAGGTATTGTTTAAGTATTTGTTACCAAGACTATGTAAACATTGAATTTGGAATGCAAACTATAGTTGGAATGACATGTATGTATATAAAATGTTAATGATTGTCTATTTGTTTGTGTAGGTGTACGCAGATTTATTAATTGTTACGGCACCGAAATATCATCGCGGGTTCCTTTTATAGACTCCAATTAAACACACTGAGAGATTACCAGATTGGTGATAATTGCACAAAGGCTTCTTAAAATGGTCGATATTATAGAATTGAGAGACCAGTTGTTCATTATACTGGTTATCTCAATAGACTGTCAGCTCCTTAAGTTATTGTTTTAAAATATCACATGTATGTAAATTAGCACATATCAGATAGATGGGTATGGTATGGAAAGTAGGTTGGATGGAGGAAGATGTACATAGTTGGGTCAACAGTATGAAATCAATTATTATGACTATGATGGTGGTACGTTCGGGCATTCCGTCACTCAGTTTCCAATATTGAATAGTATACAATAGTATTAATAGACTTGCGTCTGCGTGATTGAATTTCAGAATCCGGCTTCGATTGCATGTCTGACGCCACGCCACAAATAACATCTGTGTACGTAGAATTTCAAACAAAGTTACCGTTGTAATTCGGTTTCGAATTCAAGAATTCCTTATAAGATGTCACTACTTCCGTAAACAGGTCGGATGGGGACGTGTCCCCCTAGGTATAACTGCTAAGAATTTGTGAGTATGTAGTATCTCTCCGGATATGGAAAGATTGGCGGTAATACAAAGTTGTATCAAGCAGCTGAATACATTACGTATGACGTCATTGCCTCTCTTGGTTACTTTGTACCGGTGACTAGCTAAACTGGATGAGAGTGGATCCGAGGAACTGGCTATTTTTGGAACCAGTTCCTTTTGGATTTATAAAATGGTCACCAAAACTAACTGGGCGAAGCCGAACCAAAAGCCGCCCGCAGGTTTTGCTGCAAGGTGATATTATTAGTGCTCTTTCCGTTTGAAATACTCCAGCTGCGTTAATGATGAAGATTATTCCATGCGTCAAGCAACTGCTGCCACATTTATAGTGAAATATCGTCGGTCATATATATCGTTTCATACATTCTTTCGACTTTTTGATGCAAACCGCTATAATATGGCTATTTTGAAGAAACGATAGATCATATGTAGGATGAAGGGATGTTCGCTACGATCCACTTCCTGCGAACATCCTGGGAAGGGCTGTATATGCCCGGTTTATCGGTTGATTTTAAGCTCGGCTTGATTGGAGAGTCAAATTTAGCGCGGCTTGGAATATCTTCCGTATATAGGTCGCAAGCCTTGATCTCACAAGTATTACACTAATTGTCTATGATTTTAGTAGAGGAACTTGTTTCTTCTTCTACGAAAAACCAAACTACTGTCTGCATGAGTGCTATATCTTTGCATTCTACTGTCATCGGCAGAACACGATCTTTAAAAAAATTTACGACATTATATTTCATGAATCAAAAGTTTAGGTGCGTTGATTTTTTACGATTTGATTTTTGAAAAAGTTTCCCACTTCAATCAGCGTGGTGCTGTATGCGAAGACACTAATTTTACATAGAATTTGTATAGAATTAATTTTAAACTAATTTTATATAGAACCCCTAAAAACAACTGTGCTGTCGTTAAAATCCTTTGTCAGACTATTTTAGCTTGATTATCAATTCCATTCCTCATCGCTCGACAAAAATAATAGTCCTGCTTATGAAATTAGGCGATTTACGTAAATATCGGCGGGAAGTATTCAATTTCATTTACGTAGATGTCACATTTGGCGTACGACTGCTAACACCGCAGTGCGCCTCGGCGTCTAAAATAGGAACTATTCTGTGACTTATCAAAGCTTGAGGGGCAGGGTAAGCCCGCTTAAATTAAATGTCGTACATAGCGAGGATACAGACTGGCCGGTATAACATGGGCCATAGATGCATGCGTTCGTAGCAGGGGGTTGAAGGAATGTATGGGGTGATTTGTGACCGATTGTTTAATGCCCGATTGGCGGTTAAATGGACTGTGAAAGAGATTAGAATAGAAGAGCATTCGATTGGGTTACAATCAATGGGGATCTAGGAGATATGGATGAAGCCTTACCTTATGATTGATATCAGTTTTTTGATAATTCCCATCATAATACTTTTTTTATATTAGATGGCACCGAATCGCAAAACGATACTTAACAATGATGATGCCCAATTAAAACCACATTTAATTCGAGTTCAAAAAGTGAATTTGCTAGTGTAACAATAATAATCTTAGTTTTATCACGACAAGATTTCGATTGAAATCTGATATGCCGGTTACAAAAACAAACATGTACAATAACCTTCCATATCGCTAGCATGTAGGTGGTTTAGCCCTTCTTTCGTTTTTTTCTTCTTTTTTACAGTTATGGCTTTGAGGGAGAGTTATTCATTGAAAAATTGAGTGTTGTCGCCAAAATAGACAATCCTTTGATAAGAAGCCCCGAATAAACTATTATAGTTACAATGATTGATTTCAAACACTTTATTTTGCTGTTTTGACTGCTTAATATAATTATTAATTTATTGGTGTGTTGCGCGGGCGACATCTGGACGATGTTGTAAAACCTCTGATGCAAAAGTGAGTAAATGCAGTTTCAGTGGTGTAGTGAAGAAAATAGGTGACTCCACAGATGGAGTTGCTGTTTTTTGTCAATCTACAATCTAATATTTTAGGAGCTCTGCCTTAGCACACTATTTATTCATTGTACATTTCGAATATGGATGAATTAAAAATTACAAGCCCCAGGAAAAAAAATCAAGGGAAACCAATAATCTTTCGCACTGCCCTCTGTGGTATCCCCTGGGACCCACACGTTAACACTGGTGTTCCTCGTGAGGCCATACACTGCTCCCAATTTATAATACACTGGCACCCGACATAGTGCCCCAAAAGGCCCGAGATGCGTTAGCAGCTCATGTTTGGGCACGTGTCTCTCATAAGATATATTTTGCACTTTGTCAATCAATAAAGAATATGGAATAATTGCTTGGGGAGGAGCAATAAACTCAGCTATCGATCTTTTCGAAATTACACAGAAATCCATTTTAAAGGTAATACTTCAAAGGGTAATACTAATATTGAACTTTGCCTATCAATATTAAAACTTTTGAAGATTATTCCCATCAGTGTAATACCATTGAAGAAGAAGATAACACTAATGATCCAAACGAAAATTTGAAAGAGAACAAGACACAGAATAATAGAAAAAGATAATGGTCGCAGGGACACAGTTCTGGGACACGAACCCAGAACCTCTCGTCCAACGTCCCGGTCTTCTGAGTTCGTGTCCCAGTTGCGACTATTATATTTTTCTATATTTCTATGTCTTGTTCTCTTTCATATATTCGTTTAGAATATTAGTGTTATCTTCTTCTTCAATAAAATAATTGCATGGGAGGAGCAACAAACTCAGCTATCGATCATATAGAAATCGCACAGAAAACCATCTTAAAGTTAATACTTAAAAAACATTGACAAACGATACAGGCCAAATATTCAACAGGTTTGACGTACTAGATACGCCAATCATACGTTAAAAAACTATTAAACAAAATTTTTGAACAAAAACATAAATTTTGAAAAAACACAGCATCACTAACAGACAAGCATACGAAGAAAACATAAGAACTCCAGCAGCAAATACAAGCTTTGGACAAAGACACCATAATTACCATGCTATAAAAGCATTCAACAGTCTTAAATTTGATACAAAAATTGAGGAAAACAGGAATTAATTCATATACAAAATTGAAAGATGGATAAAAGAACAAAAAAGCAATATTACCAAAATTTTATAATGTAAAAGAACAAAACGAAATACACAACACACAATACCATTATAAAACACAATCATTCACAAGTACAACTCATAATACACGCAGATTTTCATTACCAACCTTACACTTAAAAAAAAATATTATGTTGGTGTGTGTAAGTGAAATTATTCGTACTATTTTAAATTGTGGTAACCAAATTATATTTTGAAAATATGTATGCTATTAAACCGTTTTAAGTGGCTTTTAAAAGGCTTTAATTTACGTAAATGGTTAGAATAATATTAAAGTTTTGGTAAGCTATAAAATGTTTTTTGCCGGCAAATATGTTTAGTTGAACAGTCAGTGGTTTTGAGCATGTATAACAAGATTGATCAGTAAATGATGTCAACCCCTCACCTAACCTAACATAACGTAACCTAATCTCACCTAACCTAATAGTATTTATCTGAAATCTTTTCACTACCGATAAAATATAGTGTGGCCTACAAACGATTTAATTGAAGCATTTTCTTGATGACCCAATATTTAAATGACCAATCATTCAATTACTATCGAACAACTACATATTTTTCTGCACACCTAGAGTCTACTGATAAAGTGGTATTTCTAGAAGTTTAGAAAATAGGTACGGTTAAACAAATCGAGAAAAGCAGCCGTTTACCATGCATATATGGTTGTCAATCAATTATTTAACACTTCCTAACCGGACTGGGGGAACGCACCTACACTAACGAGAGTTTTACGCTGTATCTATGTTGTTTTTTAAACCACGTACTCAATAATTTGATTAATCTTAGAAAAACTATTTGGTTATCGATTTGCATTAAAAAAATTAATATAACATTACTACTTTTCTTAAAATTAAATAGTTTATAACAAATTCCGGCAAATAATCTGTGCCACCCGCCCCCCTTCCCCTCTGTTCGGGCGTACCCCGTCCCTATCTGCTGAATGTTTTTATTTTATTTATTTCTATACATTACAGTATTTACCTATAGATCAATTTTGAAAACATTTTTACATAATAAATTTTATAATTTTATTATGTTGGGTGTAAGGTAGGTTTGTGAAGGTGAAACTGTGGATAGGTATTGTTGTATGTTTCGTGAACACCTCACTAGGAGAACCTGTGCTGAGGTGTTTACGTGTTTATTTATGTTTATGTGTGACAAGTATTTATGTGTTGTAATATAAAGTTTTATATGTATTTTTTTTTTCAAATTTTAACAGTTATTGTACATTGGTTATATAGAAGAGAAAAAAAAGTATTTAAATATATTAGAGGAATATAAAAAAAAATATATATATATATATATATACACATACATACACATCCATATAAATACATGTACCTGCACACATGCATATAAATATATATATATACATACGTATACATCCGCATACACATTCACATACACATATATATATGTACACACATATATAAATTGTAAGTGTATGTATAGTTATTGGATACTTGAAAAACTACTTAATTTTTAGGTTTATTTAATTTTATACTTTTTATAGTTTTTTTATGTTTGGTTGGGAATAATAATGTTTTGTATAAAGTTAATATCTTGATTTTTAATCCAGTCAGTGATATGTTTTTTATGAATGTTTGTAGATGTATTTGCAGATAGTATTTGTTTCAAAGTAATGGGCATGCAAATTAAAAAGTTTGGTTGCATAATACTGAAAGTGTCTTTGTCCATGTGTGGTGTGGGTTATCGGTATGTTCAGTGTTTTATTTGTTGAGGACCTGGTTTTTGTTATGGTTTTTGGTTGAATTGGAATGTGTTGTTTGTTTTGGACAAGGTATATTATAGCAGATTTGGCATAAAGTTGTCTTATTGACATGACTTCTAATGCTTTGTAGATTTCGCTAGAATTTGTGTGAAATGGTACTTGCAGGATGAGTTTAATTATTGCTTTTTGTATTTTTTGAATTGGGTCAATTGCTATGTTTGTAGCACTTCCCCAAGCTAGTATTCCATATGTGGCAATGGATTGACAAAGTGCAAAATAGATCGATCTTAGTATTATTAGTGGGAAGATGTTTTTAACGTACTTTATTAGGTGCATTACTCGTTTCAGTTTATTTGTGATGAAATTAATGTGTTCAGTCCAGCGTAAGTGTGAATCAATAATAACCCCCAGGTATTTTGTATGTTTTACCCTTTCTATATGTTCGCACTGGCAGTTGGATAAAGTACAGTCATGTAGAATCAAGCCTATGTTTGATGGAGGTTGACCTCTTTGTGTAATACTATGAGTTATATATTTTGTTTTGATTGTATTAACTGTAAGAGTATTACTGTTTAGCCATTTTTTGACGATTGATAAACTTTTTTCGGCTATTATAAATACATCTTTCCATGTGGCTGCTTGACAGAGAAGAACTGTATCTTCAGCGAAGGTCACGATTTTACCTTCAATTTTAATGTCGCACAGTTCATTTATATAAATGAGGAATAATAAAGGGCCAAGTACACTCCCCTGTGGGACTCCGTACGTAATTGAAAGTTGTTCACTTGTCTTGTTGTCAATTTTAACTTGTTGCGTTCTGTCAGACATGAAGCTTTTAATTAAATTGAATTCTACTCCATTAATGCCAATGTTTTTTAACTTCTTGAAAAGTTTTTTATGTGAAATTGTGTCGAAAGCTTTACATAGATCTAAATAAATAGAGATAACTTTTTTTTTAGCATCTAGATTATGTGTAATGAAGTCCATTACGGTAGCTATTGCATGTTCTGTGCTCCTGTTTTTCCTGAAGCCATGTTGGTTTACCGAGAGTATTTGTTTTGCTTCTAAATAGTGTTGGAGCTGTTTTTTAATAGTTTTTTCCAGGATTTTCGAAATAGTATTTAGTAGAGTAATGGGTCTGTAGTTGTTAACATTATTTTTTTGTCCTGATTTGAAAATTGGAATAATAAGGCCTTTTTTTAGTAAGCTAGGAAAAATTCCTTCTTTTAGACTACGATTAATTAAATATGTGAGTGGTATAAGTAGTTGTTGGCTTAATGTTAAGATAGTTTTAGAGTCTATACCATCAGGACCTGCAGTATTGTTAATCTTTAGTGAATGAATTATTTTATTGGTATCTTCTTTTGTAATATTTTGTAATTTGAAGTGTCTGTTAAAATTTTCATTGCTTATGTTAGATGTATTGTTTTGAGGTTCCTGGATATCTTGGGGAGGCTGGGTAATTTTAATATTTTCAGCTAGGCTAGCTCCAATATTTGTGTAGTGTTTGTTGATGTAATTAAGGATACGTGTAGGGTTGTCATGAAAGTGGAGTTCTTTATCATCAATGAGTAGATTTTTTATGGTATCGTCTTTTTTCTTCTGTGAATGCGAACTTTCCCTCAGAATTGACCATACGCTTTTAGGGTCATAGTTTGATGTTATCAGTTTGTTTCTATAGTATAATTCTTTGGCTTTACGTATTGTTAAAGAACAGATGTTTCTGTACCTTTTGTAGAAGAAATATAGCGAGGTATTATATGGGTTCAGTTTGACTTGTTTGTGTAATTTGTCCCTTTTTTTAATGCTATTTATGATGCTTTGGGTAATCCATTTTTTAAGTCTTACTTTACGGTGTGGAATAGGTATGTGTACCGTTTTGGTATTTTGGGTAATGAGAGTTTGTAGGTAAGTTAAAAAGAAATTCCAGGCCTCTTCTGCCGAGTTATAATTTCTAAGATGTTCCCACGTTTTTATTTCTAAACATTGTTTTAGGTTAACGTAATCAATTATTTTTTTTGTGGTATTGTTTTGGAAAGTTGAGTTTCTAGTTAGCAAAGTTAGGCCTATCATAATTGTGTAGTGATCTGTGATTGTGGATTCGTATACTGCACTATATATTGGACTTTTTGATTTTACCATAAAGTGATCTATACATGATTCTGAGTCTTTGCTTACTCTGGTAGGAGTGTTAATGATGCTAATAATGCCGTGTTTCAGAAGCATCAGTTGGTAATCGATATTTTGAGGGTGGCCATTAGGAAGTATATTTATGTTTAGATCACCAGCTATAATGATGTTTTTGTATGAAGTGAGTTTTTTTAGGTGAGTATCTAAAGCTATTATAAATGGTGTAACGTTATGTGTGGATGGTGATCTGTATAGGGTGAGAACACACGTATCTGAGTCGATGATTATTTGTAGACAATTAGTATTTATCAAGTCGATTTCTGAAACAGAGGCGTTAAGACTATCATGTATGTATACAACAATCCCATCATTTTGATTTTTGTTTTTTAATGTGTGATACTCAGTATAATTTAATTTATGTTTTTTTGTAAAAGCGGTTGATATCCAACATTCCGTTAGGATTATAATTTTGAAGTTTGTATTAAAGTTGTGTAAGAGTATGTGAAGTTCGTCATAGTTACGATTAAGTGATCTTATATTTTGGTTAATCAGTGTCAAAGAATCTGGATTGTTAAAAATATCATCGCATAGTTTTGGGTCATTGGTTATATGATGATGGTGAGAGCTATTTAAGTTCATTGAGAGTAGATCAGCCATGATGTTGTATAAAGCCGGATAGTTTTGTTTCGAGGTCTGAGTGGCCTTCATTAGTTACATAATTTTTTTAAGTCATTTTCGTGTTTTATTTGTATAATTTTTTCCCCCGGCCATTTCCGGGCTAGCAGTTTTCCGGATTTAAACCATACGAATTGGAAGTTTTTGTCTTTTGCTGTTTGCTTCGTTTTCCAAAGTAATTCTCTATAGTACGGTGTTAGGACTTCACTTATGAATATGGGGGAGTTTGAAATTAATGTTTTGGCCGCGTTTTTTAGTGTTAAAAAGGAATCCCTAGTTTTCAGGCTGTGGAAAGTAGCACGGAGTTTGTCCGGGGTATTGTGTCTCCGGTCCTGTGTTGAGGTCACCATTCGCAGATCCTGCTGTAGCAGGGGCATTCCCAGGGAGCTGGCGACCCGAATTACCGCTTCCACAGGTGGTTCTCCCGGCTGCAGCTTTACTCCCGCCATCTCTATGCTGTCAAAAAGTTTTTCCTGCTCCAATTCTGCCAGACGACATTCTAGAGAAGAGATTCTGATGTTTTTATTTTCGTTTTCCTCGCGTTGGTATTTAGTCTCTTTGTGAAGATCCTCCATTTTTTTAAATCTTGTGAGCAGATCTTCGTATTGGTTGCATATGAATTCACTGCTTCTCTTTAGTTCATTGATTTCATCTGTAAACATTATTTTTATTTCCGTAATTTTTGTATCGAAGTGTTTCGTAAGGCGCTCATAGAGGGAGTTGCTTTCTTCATTAGAATTAGGTACGTCACTTGTATTCGTATCCTGTGGGGTGTCCTTGATCCTTTGTTTGGGAGCAGTCTTGTTTGAAGGTATGTCATTTTCATCTGCGTCGCAAGATGTCGCTGGTTTCCTTTGTCTGCTCATTTTGAATTATTTTAGTGATAAGTTTTGTAGAAAGATGGTGTTATTGTTATTTCAAATTATATTAACAAAAGGATTAAATTCCTATTATAATAATAAAAGAAGAAAATAACAAAATTGTTCGGATTCACTCGGTTTTGAACTGAGGTCGGCAGAGCCACAGTCAAATACGATGACCACTGGGCTATTTCGCTAGGTATCGATACTGCCTTTTATTCACAATATAACTGTTGTGTTCTGTTGATGTGAATATGTGATTATGAATTATGTTGTATCGTACTCAATGTCACTGGAATGTATGTATTTTTTCACTTATTTAATTGTTTTTTTGCACAATAAGTCTAGAATCACTGTTATTGGGATTTGTTTAAATTTTGTATGTGTTTTTAGATTTACACAGCCACAGTAATTATAGTGATTTGTTAATAGTTACTTTTTATTAGTCACTGTATTCACTTAGTGAGATTATGGATTTGGGTAACGAATCACTTTTTATTTATACAAAAATGTATCGGGATAATTCTAATCGATAGCAAGTAATTTCTAAGTTGTTAGTGGAAAGGACTAGATCGCGTTCGTTTACACTGCGCATCTCGTTTGCTCTTTTTACAATGCTATAATGTTCGCTTGCCGGTCAAAGATCATTCGGTCTGAGTCGTTTCCGGTGAACGCCAATCGCCAGTCGAGATTCGGAAACAAGGTGTTGTGTTGGCTATCGGCCCGCTTTCTCTGTTTTCTATGGAAAAAATACACGTTATAGTCTAAATTCATTAGAATATTAATTATGACTTTATTTATGAAACGATTTTGAAAATGACTACTGAAATACGATGATTATACTTCCCTCTTATTATTATCATAACAAATTACAAAAAAATACGTCATTAACGCCCTTTAATATGCAAAACAAATTGGGGTCCCCGAGTGACCCCCCTTCGGGTCATGTGTGATTTTTTTCGTTCCGGGACGAAAAGGTTAAAATTTAAAACACGTTGATTAGTAATGGGGAAATATTTTATCTTTCAGGCAAGTCAGGAAATAATTGCAACATCTAAATTTCACGACCTACAAATAATAATTAACATAAATACGATGAAATAAACTAAAAATCACTACGAAAGAAATCAAGAAGGTTCTAATTTATCCACGAATATATTTACCTGCAAAAAAACATGTTTTTTTTGCTGTGTTTACACACGTATTTATTTTTTGTGTGTTTATACGTGTTTTTATTTATCAGTGTTGTAGTAACACCACTTAAGCAAGAAGGCAGTAAATCAATCTCCTTATGGTGGAAATAGAATAGGGAGTTCAGAATGGATGGAGATCGGATGTTATAGGATATATTTATCAAAAACAAAAATATAAGGAACCATAGCTAATTTGCAACACTGAAAATTGTGCAATTCGAAAGGCGCTGCCACGGAAACCACTCATTCTATGTTTGGTGACTTTGCAGGGGAGCCCGGGTTCGTGGGGTGAGGCTTATCCAATGTTCAGGCCTTGGGGGCGGGTGCTTCTGCCCATCAACTGCGTGGCGGGCCGAATCGGGAGAGGTCAGTTAAGGGAGACCCCTTGACCTTTCAAGCCGGACTCTATTGACCTTGCACGACAGTGGGAGGGAAGGATTCATTGAAACATATGTCCGTCACTCCTGGTCACACTGACTCCCAGATTCCTACTCATCTCTCATGCCATATTCTCAGAGCTTCCCCTATTTCCTCTATTTAAAACATACTAAACTCTGAAGTAACAAAACGGCTACTAAAAATAGTTTTATGCATGATCTTGTGAAACGAACCAATTATCAATTTGAGATAACTAAAATAAAATCTGTGTTTAATTAAAGAAAATCTATATTCAAACAAAGAAAAATCTAAGTTAAAGTTAAAAGTTTAATTAAAGAAAATCCATATTTAATTAAAGAAGATCTAAGTACAATTAAAGAAAATCTATATTTAATTAAAGAATATATATATTTAATTTGATATTATATATATATTAATTGAAGAAAAATCAATATTTGATTAACTACTGGAGCGATTATGGTTGAAATATGGACCACTTTTATTTTTCTGCGATTGATAGCGGTCCAAAATTCGACTTACCATTCGTAAAAAAAATGATTCTAATTATTTAAAATATTTTCATGGTCAGCCATTTATTTTAAAACAAAGTTATTGAAATGCTTTATCTATCATGACCATAGATGTCGCAAATCCGAACTTCTACTTCGACTATTTTAGAATGATGTTAAAAATAAATTTTTAAAATATTTTTTTCTCGCAGAATTTCTGATCAGCTGTTTACGGTTAAAATTAAGTCATTTTTCAATAGATATGCACCTTTCATTATCAAGTGTACCACAGAAAACATACATAAATCGAAAATATTCTATGTTGACTCGAATAAGTACCTTTCACGGATTTTCAAAGTAACAAACACGCAGGATTCGCGCGGTTATAAACTTTGCAATTTTCTTTTACTTTTTTTATAAATCCTACAAATAATATGAGGCAAACGGTAAAATAAAGGTTAATTCATTGGCTGTATGACACAATACAATATTTTTCATTTCGCGTGATCGCTCTAGTGTTTAGAGAAAATCTATGTTTAATGAAAGAAAATCTGCTACCATTGTAATATATTGTACCGAGGATTGTAAAAAGTCATTGTGGCGACTAAAATATGTTAAAAGTTTATTATACTGTAGACGATTATTAGTGAAGCAGTAGGTATCTAAAATACTGCAAAAACGATTTCTTAAAGATTCAACAATACTCGTCATTCATTGGAGGAAAAATTAAATACAACTAACGTATATTCAAAATAATGCATCCATTTTCTTATATAATCCGTGAATAGAACCTATTTTTGTACCCTAGCGAATTTGTATGTGAGGGTTGGATGTTAGTGGGAGGTAAGGGAAAAGGGGGATGTTTTTCTTATTGATATTAGGTCTTCAGAGGCAATCACTCCTATTTGCTTAAAACCTTATTGTTGTTTAGTAGAAAAGTAAAATGTTTACCTGTGTTTTATTGAAGTTTGCAAATTGCCTATATTTTTACTTATAAACAATTTCACATAAAGGGAGGCACAGAAAATCTGGCGTACAAAAATGGAGTAATGTATCTAGGTAATTCAATTTTGTGGAAAACTTAGGGTTCAGCCTGAGTCCACAGAGGTGAAATAATAGTGTTAACTAATATTCATTTTCTGAATTCAATTCCTGGTTTCGGCACCGAAAAATATGTTTTTATTCAATAAATTGCGGCACTCTTTGTTTCAAATGTTTTTGATGGAACATACTAGCTTATTAATCACCGCGCCGTTCCGTACACGGTTAGGTAGAGAGGATGGATAACTAAACCACTCAGTCTGGGTTAATACATACTTCTTTCACATTCATATATCGTCTCATATATATACTCTTCTGTTATTCTGACCCGAATTTTTCTATCATTCACTTTCGCGTCATATAATTACGCTTGCACTCCTTTCTTCGTTCATTTGCTCTACACGCCGAAACCTTCATTCCTATTTTAATATTACACAGCAAGGAACCAAGTTTTTGTTATAATGAAGAAAACAGGTTATTTTTAATAACCACATCTCATGATGGAAGATCGATTTTCAGCTGGAAGTGGCGTATGATGTTTTGATTATGATAGACAAAAGGATGTTGCGAAGCTTGATAGCTCATGATAGATATGATAGAAATGAGTTTTACAACTGTAAAACAGGGTTGCGTTGCCTTAGAAGTTTCAGGCAGCTGTGCGTATTTCATGACACTAGAGATTGGCATTGCAGTGTTTTATGGTTTCTGAAAATAGGTTACAACTTTAGATTTAGAGCCTTCGCTAATGGAAAAACCGAAACTGTTTGGCAACTTAATTAATTATATATCAACTGAAATATGTAATAATCATTTATCAACCCCCTGAACAAAATCGATATTTTCCTTTTCTGCAAATTACTCGAAAACTTGACAAATCGTGAGGCGTAATCATGGCAACCTGTCAACCTGGCAACTGAAACTCGCCGGCCGCAGCGACCAGCGCTGCGAGCGGCGTTGCTCTTGACAACTGGTCTTTAACAAATTGCCTGTGTGCCGATGAAATTCGCAAGATGCTTTTCTGTGGATAGCTATTGAGTTGCCAACTGTTTTTTTTCAGTTGCCCCATGAGCGGATGGACTAAAGATTAAAAAATAATCTGTTATATGCTACAAAAAAACTTTAAAATTTTTGTGTGCAACCTCTCGCCATTTTAACAGAACTTTATGGTTTACAAAAAATCTGGGTATTTTGTTATTAATAAATAATAAAATAGATTGGTTATATTTATTTTATTTTATTTTATTTTAATTTATTTAACAATAATATATACATTTATAATATTGCTACCTTGGTTTACATAATAATTAATTTAATGATACTACTACTCCATAAGTTGAGCTCTGTGTAACTCTGTATGTAACTCCCGATTCTAAATTCATATTTGATGTACATATTAATGACATTAGGTGCAAGTCATTAAAAATGATGGGATTTATTCATAAAACATGTAAACCTTTCAAAGATCCTCAAAAAATTCTAATTCTTTATAATGCCTTAATTAGAAGTAAACTTGAATAAGGAAGCACTATTTGGAATCCACATTACTGCAAATATGAAAACATTGTAGAATCATTTAAAAAACACTAAAAATGTTATCTTTCAAATATGGACTACATGATCATCTTAGATCATACGACGTACGTCGTGATTATTTCAAGATTGATACACTTAAAACTAGAAGGCAATGGACTGATCTAATTAATAACTTTACATAAAATCCTTCACGACCATCTTTATATTACACTATATCTTATTAGCAGTATTGGAATAAATGTCTCCAAGTCCCATTTTTTAAGACGCCATAAAATTTTTCACATGAATACATTTAAAAATAATATCGCCTGCTTTAGCCTTCTGACCCAGATGTGTCGACTATATAACAAGATAGAGTGTGCTGAAGTAGATATTTTCGTCGATAATTTGTACGGATTCAAAAAAAAAGTTCTGGCGCTGTTAAAAAATACTAACTAATTATATTGTGTCAATTGTCTCTCGATGCATGCCTCGCGTATTTCTTATGTATCTTGCTACTCATTGTAATGTGTTACTTGAGTAAGCTTGTATATAATTCTGTATTTTTATTTTTGATGTTTTTGTTTTTATAATTGTTCTTATCTGTATTTAATTGAATGTAATCGTAGATTCTTGTAATTGTGTAATAACTGAGATTTTATAACTGGATTGTTCTCACGTAAGTGCGAACATGCGTAAAACCCAGTATAAATAAATAAATATGTCAGTAATGCGAATGTTTGTGAAATGTCAAACCTTGAATTATCGCTGAACAAAGTTTCGCTTTAGAAGTACATAAATTGATCAAATCCACAAGGGCGAACGCGGGATATAAATTAAACGCCATTTTTGATTATTGTACAAATACTCTCGTTATTTATAGCAGTCGGTTTGCTTCCAAAGAATTGCTTAGAATAAGTCTTTGTAGTCACAATTTATACTCGTAACTGATAGAAAATTGTATCAATGTAAAGTTGGCAAAAAATATACTTTACAAAATTGTTTTCCAAGTTTAAAAGTTATTGTAACATGTTGCTAGCCCGATAAAAATGATGGTTTTAGGTTAAACCTAAAAGAATTTATAATCTGCTCTTTCATAGATGGAGCGATTTTAATAATTTAAGGAAAAAACACTTTTTGCAAGTTATGCTTTAAAAAATTTAAAAGATAAATTAATTAATTTATTGAAAAACAAATACCTTTGTATAACACCACTATTTTAATTAAAGGTATTTGTTTTTCATTAAATTAATGATGACACCCCAAAGTAAATATGCCTATTTTGAAGAGATAAATTAATTGTTCAATAACAAACAACACTGTTGAATCATCAAAATTCGTCTTCAAATTGAAGTAAATTAGCCACCAAAAAGATATAAACGATACATATCAGGACCCTAACATCTCAGCCCACATGAGACTTCTCAGGTTGAGATGGGCTGCATGTACAGAGAATGCCGGATAAACGCGTCCCAAAAATAATTTTGACTGGACACCCAGGTGGAAAGACAAAAGTGGGAAGACCCAGACTGAGGTGGGAAGATGAGGTAAGATGGGTTGCAGCACAGCTTCTCCAGATAACAAGCTGGAAGTCAGCCGCTGAGGACAGGAGGAGTTGGAGGCAAATGTTACGGGGGGCAAGGCTACGGGCTGTAGCGCCATCGGAGAGAGAGCCACCAAAAAGATGACCATAGAAACCTTGTAAAAATATTAATACCGCACGAGAATTTTAATATCTCCCGACTGTTGGGAAACAGTGGGACCACAGCATCCCTATTCGGAGTATATTATAAACCTGAAGGGAACAGGAAGGATATGAAGTTCCACCTTTATCTATAAAGATTGTGACATATCAAGGTATTCAAATCTGACCGCCAAACATTACCAAGGCAACGATTCAATTGTGAATGGTGGTTTTTCATCGGGGCGATACTGAGAGTACCAACCACACGTAGAAAAAAATACGCAAACTTTACAAGCCGTTAACAACTAAATTTATTTTTGTCGTATATAGCCAAAACCAGCACCTTTTCTTAGTGACTTAGCAGGGGTACCCAGGTCCGTGGGGCGAGGCGATTGTCTGGGTCTTGGTGGCACGACTGATGGGTCTCCCCACCAAGCGCGTGGCAGACTGGATCGGGAGAGATTAGCTGTGGAAGACCCCTGACCTCACCAGCAGGACTCTCTCGGAACATCGCCTTGCAACGCAATGGGAGGGATAGATTCATACGTCCGTCACTCCTGGACACCCTGACCCCCAGATTCCTACCCAAGCCTCATGCTTTTCCCTTCCCAGAACTTCCTCTTCTTTCTTTCCACACAGCTCATCCCCATAGATGACAAATGATTTTTTGTTTTTGACATGAACTTCACACAGCAGGCCCCGAGGAAAACAATTTCCCGCAGTGTCATTATGTCATCTTTGGGGATTGTGTGTGGAGGGTTTTTTTACGGAGAGGAAGGAGAGGAGAGTTCTGAGAAGGAAAAGGGTTTAAGGGGTGGGTAGGAATCTGGGGTTTGGTGTGTCCTGGTCATCCACCTCCAAGACCCAGACAAACCTCACCACATGAACCCGGGCACCCCTGCTAAATCACCAAACGTAGCAAACCACTTGGGGTGACATACGGAAGAGGTGTTGGTTATCTAATAAAGGTATCCGGGGCGGCGGTACCCATTCTCGCCTCCCAAATTGAGTGGCTGATAATGCCTCCTATGTGGAGCTAATGTACAAAAAATTATATTCGACACAAGCTTTAAAAACATGGCCAATGGACCGCTGAGGCTTAACTGAAATTTTATCAAAGTCATAGGTTAGAGTTCCGTGTCAAAGCCTCCTAAAAGCTCTCTTGGAAACGTACCACATATTGAGAACAATGAATTATTTAAAAGGAGAGCTGAAATATACTAAAACACTTATAAGTTAAGCTCCTGGCGGTGTGTCTTGAAGAAATCTACACTGCTATTCTTTCTAGCTTTCGAGAAGCTTTTTATTTGAAATTGCGGTGCTTTGGCTGTGATATAAGATTCAAGTTTGGCCCACGTGGTATTTCTAAAGTGACTCGATAAAAATCAGTGTAATTGAATACTTGAGCGTCACCAATAACGTTCTGCAAAGCAAATTCCAAATGATTTACACGATTTTAATTTTGTAAATTTTTTACGTGAATACCGCGCGAGTGTTTCAACTGCTCCCGACCCTCTGGAGCCAGTGAGTCTATGGAATCCCATTGAGGTGTAAGTGAGGTTGAAAGTAGCACGGTGGGGAAGTAGATGGGGAAGAGAAATTTTAAAGAAATAGGTTGTGAAAACACACTTATTAATTCAATAAACTTTACTTGCGCCCACCACGATTACATCCGATGATACGAGTAGATAGCCTTATTTCTAACGGCGGCGTTAGAGTATTTATTGTTAGTTTTAAAATGCGTTGATATAATATGAAACCTGCCATCACTACTAAGACGTTATTATTGCTTGATTTAAATATAAATAGGTTGAGATTTGTCCGGATATTGGCGGTGAATGCGTATGCCCACCAACTGCGTGGAAGGCCGGATCGCGAGAGACTAGTTGAGAGAGACCTTTTGACCTCTCCAGCAGGACTCTCTCGGAACATCGTCTTGCACCGTAGTGGGAGGGATGGATTCATATGTTCGTCACTTCTGAACACAATGACTCCCAGATTCATATCCACACCTCATATCCTTTTCCTTCCCATAACCTCCCCTTCTTTCTTTTCTAAAAAGACCCCCCCAGACATCGTCACCAAATATGACATAGACACTGAGAGGAATTATTTTCCTCAGGGCCTCCTGTGTGGAGCTAATGTAAAAAAAATAGAATCTTGCAAATAAAAAAAACCTTCTTAGATAAACTGCGATTAATTTAGTTTCCCGAATTATTTTCTTTCTTCTCTTCTTAAGAGGTATTGATAACTTTAAACTACGAGTAAATACGAATAGGTAAATTTTTGCCATATTCATAATCATAACTTGTTCATTCATTTTCCCTTAACTCTTCTTACTTGTTCATGTTGTAAAATGACGCAATTTGATTATGAAGGGCTCTTCTCGTACATCCTAAATCAAAGTTTGGTGTATATACACTTTAGGCTGTACAGAATAGCGAGTTCCGTATGTAAATTTTCCACTTAGCATTTTTACTACAAAGAGAAAGGAGTGAAATTAACTGTAGGCCTTACCCTGCCATCTCTTAGCCCATATGAAAAGTATTTTTTTTATTACATACTCTTTTCCTTGTTACATTTTGATGTAATTTCGTGCGCATTTGCTCGCATCGCTTTTTTAACGACTTTTATAAGACATATTAGAGCCAGTGAAAGAGAGCGAATAAACGCCCTTGAAATTTGGCCAGAGAAAAATACTCAGGATTTCATAGTCAGCCAGAAGCACAAATGTGTCCATCCTGGAAGAACTAGGCATCCACAATAGTATTTCAACTATCTGCCTAACTATGTACTCTAAGATACCTTGAACCAATGATGTTATGTACTGTGGACGAGTGGTAGAAATCTCAAAGAGGGAAGCCAAAAGCAAGGCAATTGCACTGTACTCGATTTCTAGTACTTTAGTACTAAACTGCCACTCGTCGAGTAAGGTGGTGTCTTACCTGTGGTAAGTTGCCTTTAAAAGGCGCCAAATGCCCTCCTGTGTGATGAGAAAATGTTTCGATACACGGAAAACGTGATGGGGGAAATTTTTCCTACGCCAAACATCCATACTTCCTTCCTCTCTTAAAAAAGACCCTCCACACAGCATACCCAAAGATGACACTTCTAAAAGGAGCTATTGTTAATATGTATACGGAAGATTAAAGGCATTTAGGTACATTCCGTAAATTCAACTCATCTATACATATATTTAAAAATCAAACTGTGTTTGGGGATTAGTTAGATATCTACGTATTGCTATTAAGCATAGGAAATGTTTGAAACTCCCAAAATACCCTGTTTAAATGTCCGCAAAGGTTTATAGATTATTAAAACATGACAATACTTCTGAAAACTTTCTCAATCATCACAAAAATTCTTGCAAAAATGTCAAAAATTTGAGAATGACGTATCGCAAAACAATATTTGTTAAATGAAAATTCAGTTTTCAAAACTCTTTAAATTAATAAATCAATTTGAAGTACTTACACAATAATTTAAACCAATTCAAGAATTATGGATTTTTTAAATTGATACCTATGATACCAAATTTGATTGATATGATAATGAGCAGTTTTAAAACTGAATGTACTGAGACTGAATATATGAAATGGGAGGGGGGTTGGTGAGGGGATTGGAGAGTAGAGAGGGGAGAGGGAAGGTGGGGAAGGTGGAAGGGAGGGGTGGGGGGAAGGGAACGGGGAAGCACGGGAAAGGACATGCGGGAAGAAACAATTTATTTCTTTGGTTACGGAATTGAACCAGCAAAATTCAAACAAATTTTCTACCCACAATCGCAGAAAATCGCCTTTCTATAAAATATCTCCATAAAACCATTGTAATTAAAATTAATCTCATGACTGTCGATTTTTCGGCTGCGCCAATTTAGAAGATCGTTTGAAATTAAACTTCTCGCTAAGAGGTTTTCGGCATTTGAAATCAATCCGAAAGTACTAAGTAAAGTAGGGGGTACAAGTAGGTACCCCCTCACTGGCACTTGTACCCTCTCATATCACTGCAAGTTTATTCCAATATCGATTGTGGCTAAACCACAAACGCCGTTTGAAGTGTTTTTTTTTCGTATAGACCTTTCGCCAATACTTTGATCGTGTTTCGAACCAAATTTGGCTTATTTCTATCCGTCACACTTTTTTATTTCCGCTTTACAAAGTGTACAAATCCAATTTTCAATACGCTTTGGTAGTTTTGGATTTGAAAGCGTCAAATATTTTTATTTCCGTTTTACCATTTCACCGTGTGGGGGGTACTTATTGATATTCAAACATGACATGCGAGAATATTCAAAGGTTCAGACAAATGAGGAATTCTAAAATATTTATTTTTATTTGTCGTTACCAACATACAATAATACCCGTATCTTTTCAGAAATGTTTGAATAATAAATTCCTCAAGTTGAATCGGATATATTTGGGGTGGTAGGTTACGAAGGTCATAGTGTCACATGTATCCAAAGTAGTTGGCACGTCAACAAATTATTATTATTTTTTATTTTTAACTTTTTATGAGTAAAACCTCAAACTGTAATATTTAATTAAATGAAGACATTATGAGCGAAACTCAATCAAAAATCTGGAAACAGAAAAATCAGAAAAAGATATTTACACCTCTGGGACTCGAACTCAGGAACTCCCTACTTTCCGGGTTGGGCGCTCTTATCCACTCAGCTAAGGTGTCGATATCCAATTCGGTCGCTTTTAACTGTACCATACTTCGACTATGAACCACCCATATTATCTTCATTTTTCTTAACGCATATTTTTATTGGCTGCCATCTTTATGAATGATTGCAAGATTCAACTCTTTTCTTCAAGAATGATTTTTTGTTTCCAGATTTTCGGTTGAGTTTCGCTCATAATGTCTTCATTTAATTAAATATTACAGTTTGAGGTTTTACTCATAAAAAGTTAAAAATAAAAAATAATAATATTCATCCTAGACTTGCAGAAGAGTCAATAGATGTCGCACATTAAATAAAATGGATAAGAAATTTATCCAGACACCATCTAGATTGCATTTAGTTCGAGTTGAATCTTGCAATCATTCATAAAGATGGCAGCCAATAAAAAATATGCATTAAGAAAAATGAAGATAATATGGGTGGTTCTTAGTCGAAGTATGGTACAGTTAAAAGTGACCGAATTGGATATCGACACCTTAGCTCAGTGGATAAGAGCGCCCAACCCGGAAAGTAGGGAGGTCCTGGGTTCGAGTCCCAGATGTGTAAATATCTTTTTCTGATTTTTCTGTTTCCAGATTTTCGATTGAGTTTCGCTCATAATGTCTTCATAATTAAATTATTATTAATCTTAAATTTGATCAAATCATAACTTATTTTACTGTAGTACATTGCGAATAAAAAAACAAAAACAAAAAAAACTAATGCATTCAGAATTTCGTTCGTTGTTCGTGGAACTACGAGTGCGTATTTAACAGCCAATGTTTTTCGCCAAAATTCCTTCTTCGATGCTTTCGATAACATTTATTCAAAGGTTTTCGTAAAATTGATGGGAAACCGGCCGGAAGATTTGCGCGGAGATGGATGGAGGTAAAAGTAACAAAAAATGGCTTCTTAGATTTAGGATCTGCAGGTTCAAGGTGGTCACCCCGTACGACACTCGAGGGTCAACAGCCAGTGGCTTCATTTTATCGGAAAAGAGTGGGGGGACGACGGGGAAAGATTAGGGGATTTACTTCATATAAAAATTTTGAAGTGCGTTAGGAATAATCGAATTGTTGAAATCACTCGAAATTTTTTTTGTCAGAACTTTTCAGATCGCAAAATAATAAGTAATTTTCAGATTAATAAATATCAGCCTTACTAATAGAAAACACGCTAAAACTGTTAATTTGTGTTTAAGTTACACATTGTATAAAGATAGTTCAAGCTCTAATTTGAATCCTTACCAATAAAAATTCTTTTAACTGCGCTGCGAATGTATTGACAATGTCGCATTTTGGCATGAAATTCCCGTCTTGAAAAAGGTCAGGTTATTATTTTTTTTTGTATATGAACACCGCACAATAGTCCCAACTGCTCCCGTTAGGAGCCAGTGAGACTATGGCATCCCCAACTGGGGTATGTTGTGAGGCTGAAGGTAGTGGGGAGGGGAAAGAGACAGGAAAGATGAAGGTGGGAAGTACCTGGCTTTTCAGATATGGTCACCAAACACGGCTTAAGCCATTTCAAGCAACGTTTCCATTCTGAATGGTGGTCTTACACCAAGGCGGTAGAGTGAGTATCTTCAACTCTGGAACGTGCCGCAAATATACTATATATTATTTTAAATGAATAAATTGTGAAATAACACAAATTAATCAAATAAAATTTATTTGCCACGCCGCGCCGGTATTCGATCCCGCGACCTTCGGAATGCGAGTCAAGAGCCTTACCGCTGGACTATGCCGGCCGTCATATTGTTTTATAATTGAAGAATGATTTGGGGGTTTCTTTCTACGATTATTTTTTCCCAATTTATGAATGTCAATGTTTATTTCAAATACGAAAATAAAAAAAAAACTATTTTGTCTAGTTTCTAAAATGGTATTATTTGTTTTCAAGGCATCTTAAAAAAAAAAAAAAATACACATTTAAAATTCCTTGGAAATATTCCGAAATTCGATTCCTCTTCAGCATAAACAATGTGAATAACTTTTTATTGCTGTTAATACTTTAGTTAATTAGTAAGTTTGTTATATACCCAGTTGTTTGTCAATTGTATAAAATTCACATCTAGTTTTAACCACGTATTAAATTCCACCATCAATGGTCAGAATAAAAAAAAAAAAAAAATATTTTTGGGATGTTATGCCGTATTGCGCTACCTCCTTCTTTAGCCAACGTTTCGGACAGCGTTACAGTGTCCATCATCAGGGCAGATGAGTAAATGATATTGGTGAGTGTACTTATGTATGTAGATATGATACCGTGCTGCCAGCTCCACTACTCTACGAGCCGGTGTTAGAAAATAAGTCAACATGGTTTTCTGCGTTTAGCTTTGGTGTAGCCGTCAATTACCGGATACCAAGAGCTATTTAGCTTAGCTCCGTCGTCTCTATTAATGTTGATGTTGATATTAAATAAGTCAACATGGTTTTCTGCGTTTAGCTTTGGTGAAGTCGTCAATTAAGTGTATTCATGAGGAATCTGAGGTGTTCTTGGAAGACAGTTCGGCTTATTTGTTCACAGTTAATAGATATCACCAGTAAATTTGTTTAATGTGTATTAGAGTTGTCAATCAATTACTCCTCATTAACGTTGGACTGATGTTCTTGATATTGGGATGATATTCTTAGAAATACTCTTCAAACCCAGATACTGAGAAATGTTGAGTGAAGATCCAACGTACCTGTTCACATTAAACACCAGTGTTATTACCCGCGCTATATATAAATGTTGGGTCTTCTCGGAACCTTGTGCAAAGGCACGACGTACCTAATAATGGAAAATGAAAAACTGTCAGAAACCTATGAAAAGAACAACCAATCTACAACCAGAATAATAAAAATCGGGCATGAAAGCATAGTTCACAAAATTCAAAAGAGAACGACACCGAAAACGTCAGGCTTGGACCCAAAACCAGCGCATAAGTGCTTAGGGTCGGAAATGCTTTAAACTTGAACTAGTATAATGATCTGGACAAACGAACCATGCAAGGAAAAACTTGTATGGACATGAAATTTGCAAAAGGTATTCACATAATTTCAAAGCACATGGCGGGCATGAAAGCATAGTACACAAAATTTCAAAGAGAACGACACCGAAAACGTCAGGCTTGGACCCAAAACCAGCGCATAAGTGCGTAGGGTCAGAAATGCTTTAAACTTGAACTAATATAATGATCTGGACAAACGAACCATGCAAGGAAAAACTTGTATGGACATGAAATTTGCAAAAGGTATTCACATAATTTCAAAGCCATGTTTATTACTAAAAAATTATCATACCAATATCCTCTATTCAATAAATAATGTACGTTGCAAATGAATTGAACATTTCAAAACATTTTTTTAAATATAATTTGAATATGGGTACTACACATATCGACCTAGACTATACACGATTGACATTTTCACCAAAATATCCACTGCAGTGCACGACACTGTCTATCTTCAATGTTTTTTATGGTAACAACGCACTTTAGTCCCAACTATTCGAGGCCAGTGGGAAGGAGATGAAATAGAAAATGATTACGAAGACGAAGTGACAGGATCTGGTCATTAAATAGGGAATGCATTTCAAGGAAACTTTCGATTTCGAAGGTTGTGAAGGAGGGGAAGGAGATGGGAAAGAGGAAGGTAGGAAGTACCAGGCTATTCAGATCTGGTCACCAAACACGGCCAAAGCCATTTCAAGCAACGTTTCAATTCTGAATGGTGGTCGTACACCAGGGCGATATGAGCGTATCTTCCACTCTGGAACGTGCCGCAAATATACTACATATTATTTTAAATGAAGAAATTGTGAAATAACTCAAATTAATCAAATAAAATTTATTTGCCACGCCGGGAATCGATCCCGCTACCTTCGGAATGCGAGTCAAGAGCCTTACCGCTGGACTACGCCGGCCGCCTAACTATTGCTTGTTCTAAGGCAAAAAACATAAATATCAATGGTTGGTTTAAAAATATTTAGTTGTAACGTGTTAATTTTTTTTCTTTTCTTTTTGATGTGACTATTGTACTGTGTACTGTGAGTTTAGAAAAAAAGAGTTATTAAAAGAAATTTTGATTAAAAAGCGCGATTTTGTATTTTTCAATAAGAAAACTATCTTAAAGAAAGGACTAATCTCCTAATAATGAAAGCCTCAACGCCTCTGGTAAATGGTCCTCCTGCCAATTCCCCCATGATTGCGCCCCTCGACAGGTATTTTTCATATCCTGTACAATTTCCCACCATTATGTGTGACCCTAGCAGAGCGCTTTCAAGTTTAGTCCTTCCAGGGGCCGCCTTTCACAGGATGAATAAATAAATGCCCTGGATGCGGCTGAATTCTCCGCAGATTGAAGTGAACGATGAAGGATGAAGGGAAACCGTCTGAGAAACTCGACATGCATGAAATCAGGAATTCCATACTTCACGTGGAATGGCAATTTACCACAGTGGCTATAATATGGCGACTATAATGGGTGTATGTATATCTAAGTACATGATTATTATTAAACGCTAGCTGGGGTACCCGGCTTCGCTCAGGGAGTTGATGTGAGATTGAACTGACGTTCAAACCCACGACGGATCTTGCTTTATACTATTACCCCTACCAATAGATAGCACCACCCTTACAAAAAAAAAAGACTTTAACTGGTCCACAATGTTCCACAATAATCTGGGGTGCTCCGAGATGTTTCCGAACATTCCAGACTATTCCAGAACATTCCCCAATATTCCAGAATGTTCCGGGATGTTCTGAAATGTTGTGGAATGCTCTCGAATGTTCTGGACTGTTATAGAAATTTCTAGAGGGCCAAACTTCCAGCCCTTATATCTTCAAAAGCACGCCCTTCAGGTAAAAACGAGAACCTTCTTCACTAATGGGGGGGGGGGGGGGGTTGAGGGCTACCACACTATATTACTCCCTTATCCGTACCGGAACGTGATTCTGAGTTTTAGCAGCACGCACATTGTACATTTTTTTACATAATATATAGTGATTTTTTTTTGTATGAATACCGCACAAGAGTCTCAACTTGAAGTCTCTGCTCCCGTTTGGAGCCAGTGAGACTGTGAGCCAGTGCGCATCCCCAATTGGGGTATGATGTGAGGCTTAACGTATCGCGGAGGGAAAGAAGATGGAGAAGAGGAAGGTGGGGAAGTTCCTTGCTATTCAGATCTGGTCACCAAACACGGCTTAAGCCATTTCAAGCAACGTTTCAATTCTGAATCTTAATCTTACACCAAGGCGATACTGAGAGTATCTACCACTCTGGAATGTGCTGCAAATATTCTATATATTATTTTAAATATTTAATTGTGAAATAACACAAATTATTCGATCCCGTGACCTCCGGATTGAGAGTCAAGAGCCTTATCGCTAGACCACGCCGGCCATCATGTGCATAGTCTTTAGTTAATAATAAAGACTTAATACACATTTTTAGTGAATTCATATAGGATATTTACCATTTTAGAACATACCCAAATGTGCAGACAGAACCATACGCAACCAGCTAGGGCATAATAATTCCTTGCATAAGGTTCTAACTAGATATCCCTAATGCCATTCCAAGATACGGCCACGTTCTAATTAAATGTTTTCCTTATTATTAATACGTTAATCCCTCAGAAAAATTTGTTCGCTTTCCGGAACAACTCACATAGGCTTCATGCAAATCGTTGTATCTACCTTACTATCATAAAGAAAAATATGATCTAAACGGTATTGGAAAGAGAAAACACCATGCTAAAATATTATATTCAAATCTGAAAAAAAAAGAAAAGTTAACAACAAAAGATTTAAAATTTAAAAACACCTTAATTATTAATTTAAAATATATATTTTACATGCAATCATAAAAAGTGAGGTTATGACAACGTTTGTAAAAAAAGTGTTTTTTTTTTTCCTTAAATTAAATGAAGATAATATTAGCGAAACTCAATCGAAAATCTGAAACAGAAAAATCAGAAAAAGATGTTTGCACCTCTGGAACTCGAACCCAGGACCTTTCGCTTTCCGGGCAAATGCGCTGATCACTGCGCAAAGGTGTCGATATCCGACTCGGTCATTTTTAACTGTAACTTCGACTAAGAACGACACAGATTATTTTCATTTTCTTAACGCATATTTTTATTGGCTGCTATCTTTACTTTCAATCCCGAACTAAATGCTATTTAGATAGTGTCTAGATAAATATTTGGATTTTTTTTTCATTACCATTCAGAAAAAAACGTAAAGTTTAGTACCACTTTTAAAATTTTTTACAGATCGAATTCAAAATTTTTGTATTTATAAAATTACATGGAAATTTCTAATATTAAAATTTTAATGCGTATTTCATTGCCTTTTTTAGTTTTTAATTTTCGTATACGTGCACAAATATTCCATTTAATTAGATTTTAACGTAAAGCGGAAATATTCTGATCGCTAGAATATGTTGAGGCCTGAACTAAAATACTTTACACAAGATGGAACATCAAAATTAGAAATTTTTAAAAGATTATGAGATTCGTCTTTAACAAAACTTTGACACCTTAAAAATGGTAAGGCGAAGTTGAACCATATCCAACTGAAGTGGTGAACTACACTGAGCCTCGTTAAAATGATCACCTGTTAGATACAAACTAAATGGCAAATGAGATCGGTTTAAAGTGATGTTAGAAACTTGTAAAATCAATAGAAGCTCTAAAAACTTTATGTAAGAACTTCATACATATCTACGAAAATACAGCACAGAAAACTCTAAAAATTAATTTGGTTATAGAAATGAGAAAACGATATGGTTTTGCATTCATAGGTTATTTTAGAAGCAAATGTTAGTTTCAACATTTTCCAACTGACGTGACGATTGTAACGACACCATGTTAAATGTAACTTTGGAAATATAACCTTCGGGTATTCCGGTAAGGGAAGTTTTATCTTTAACCCTTAAGTACCGACGTGTGGTCTGACAGACACCTCGAGCTTTCGAAAAGTCTAGTTAACTATGTTAGCATAGTGGTATTATCCTGTACTTCTCTTTACCCCTCAAGCAGTTGCCCAACAGCATTCGTGGAGAATGGCAGTGTCGGAGCGTGCGATTTCGGTAAGTTATGGCTGTTATAAGATCGCGGGTGGTCTGTCAGACCACACGTCGCTACTTATGTAACTTTTTTTGGCTACGACTTTTTTCAGATAATATGGGTTGCCTCTTTTATTTTTTGTCAAATGTTATAATGAATCAGCCAGGATCTTTGGGCATGAAACGTGCAACCTCAATTGAAAATTACATTGTTTTCCGTCACTAGGAAGAAATATGAAACACGGCCTCATTTCAAGGGAACTGCGCTCGTCGTTGGGTTGGATGCGCCGGAAAACGTAAGGAAGAAAATGAAATGGAGGGTTGCCAACCTAGAAAACTCTGTCATATCTGTCCCTCAAAAATAAAATGCAAGAATGTGAACAAATGTGACACTTGTACGAAACATGTGTATCTTCAATGCAGCGAACCTATGTGCAAAGACTGTATATGAAATATTTAATAGTTCCTACAACTTTATGCCTTGTGGTTTTTCATAAAACTGCTAATTATTTACGTTTTCTTTATTTTCATAGTTTACTTAGTTATTTAACTTTAAGAATAATTTAGTTTTGAGAAAAAAGACAGTTTTAATTAATATTTATTGAGATTAAGGTAAAAGTCAAATTTTTAATCCAAAAATTCGACATCTGTGATTAAAATGCTCATAATTATTAAAAAAATGCGTAAATCTTTATATTTTATTTTACTTAATCAATTAAAGATAAATGAACAATATTTAGAAGCGATGTTTTTAGAAAATTACAAAAAAATACGTGAATTCTTAACATTAAAACTATGGTGGTCTGGCAGACCTCACGTCGGTACTTATGAAACTAAAACGGCACCTCGGTACTTAAAGGCTAAACTCATAATAAATAAAACGACACTACCTGTCTAACCATTTTTTTCGTATTGAATTACGGAACATAGAACAAACTATAAATATGGTGAATTGACTTATTTTTTCAAAAAATTAAAATGGATGTTTAACCCCACAGGCCTCGAACATATTTTGTCAGAAGGTCACAGTATTTCCGATTTGCAATAAAATCCAAATAAATGGAATATTTCTGTACGTATCCGAAAACTACACACTGTTTTTGAAAGGTGATGAAATAATATTTAAAACTTTATTATTAGAAATAAATATATCACTTTGAAATATAAAAATTTTGAATGCAAACATAAAAAAAATTTCAAGTTTTGATTATTTATTTTATTTTTATTTTTTTTTTTATGAAAAACAAATACCTTTGTAAAACACCACTATTTTATTAACAATATCAACATGTTTCGAAAACTATGTTTTCTTCGTCAGGATAATAAGTCAATAATAAATAACAAAAGACAAACAAGTATAGACTAATTAGAACATAGACAAAATATTAGAAAGGAGAGGTATATATATAGGTTATACTTATAATAATTTATTTTGTTATTTAGACTTCTTGTTTTCCTTTTAAAAGATTTTTTATTATGTTAATGTAATTTTTTACCCATTCTAAAATAATTTTTATATTTTATTTTATATAATTGTTTTTTACGATATATTTTAGGTAATTAATCACCTCTCCTTTGACAGTTTCAAAAACTCTTTTGAAACTGTCAAAATGTCACAATTTGAGAATGACATTCTGCAAACCATCTAATTTTATGTTACCAACCAAAATCGAATATTTTGAATCTAATCAAATAATATATTTAGGTATTTTAAATACTTAGGTACCAATGTTAGGTACAAAATTTGATTGATTGTTCTTAAAATATACATAAACGAATGTTATATATAATATACATAACGAATGTAATATATGAAAAAATTAAATTTGTGAAAAAAAAATGCAATAGATGGCACCTCAGTTGCATTGTTGACAGGTTGCCATGGTAGCGGCTCATGAATTGTCAAGTTTTGACATGTCAGATCAGAAAAATATCGATTTTGTTAAGGAGCTTGATTACAATTGCGTTGAACACTGGTTTCTTTTCAGTTTCTCCATGAGCGGGGGCCTTAAGGGAGACACATAGAATTCTTTAAGGCCTGTATAAGCTGTTCCCAAAGCAAACAAATCAGCTTCAGGGGTTAAAAGCTCTATAGCTTATGATGCACGAATGGACCGTTTGTGTGTCTTTTTTGAATTGAAACAAAAAGTTAATCCGATAAATTTTCTTGTAACTTATAAAATGAAGATAATTTTCACTGTCCATTTATATTTCAACCCCTTCTCAGAATTATTAAATATCCTTGATTAAGTTCCTCGATTAGAAAATTAAATGATCATCATTACATTTAAATTTGTTTCAGGAACCAAAATATTAAAATGAATTTATTTCAAATTCCGCGTCTTGCGGCCTTTATCCACCCCCAGCCGCGCCGCAATTTTCTTATTGTAAAATCTCACATTAATAATTGTTTTATAATTCTGATAAAGCTTTGGATTTCCGATTTATTAGCGCTAGTCATCGGAATCTGTCAGAGAGGCATTTGTCAAATGTCAAGCCTTGTTTTTGCCTGACGAATTATTATTAATATTGAGGAGCTGAAGGTGGTATTTGTGTTGTAATATTGTAATAATTGAGTCGCTTAGACAAAAAAAAACATATCTTCTTCAAATTATTTCGTTCTAAGAATAATACTTTCCTCATGTATGGACACATCAAACAAATCATCAATTTGGTAGGCGGGAATGGGTGCCGCCGTAAGTCACCTCGAGTGGTTGGTGTGGTGTGTACCGCCGTAGGTCACCCCACGTTTGATGACCTAGCAGGGTGCTCAGTTCATAGGGTGAGGATTTTATGTGAGAGTGGGAGGGATGAATTCAAACGTCCGTCACTCCGGACACATTAACCCCTAGATTCCTACCCACCTCTCATACTTTTTTCCCTTACAAGATCTTCCTCTCCTCTCTTTTTTAATACAAACCCTCTACACAGAATCAGCCAAAAAAATCATTAACAAAAACACGAAACACCAAAAGTCACACACACATATATTTTATTAACCTAATGGTTAGGTTAGGTTAGATTAGATTAGGTTAGCGTTTTCATTGTTAGATGTAACTGTTAGATGTTACATTGTTAGATGAAACGTTTTCATCGTTAGGTGTAACTGTTATATGTTACATTGTTAGATGAAACGTTTTCATTGTCAGATGAAACGTTTTCATTGTTAGATGTAACTGTTAGATGTTACATTGTTAGATGAAACGTTTTCATTGTTAGATGTAATTGTTAGATGTTATATTGTAAGATGAAACGTTTTCATTGTTAGATGTAACTGTTAGATGTTACATTGTTAGATGAAACGTTTTCATTGTTAGATGTAACTGTTAGATGTTACATTGTTAGATAAAACGTTTTCATTGTTAGATGTAACTGTTAGATGTTACATTGTTAGATGAAACGTTTTCATTGTTAAATGTAACTGTTAGATGTTACATTGTTAGATGAAACGTTTTCATCGTTAGATGTAACTGTTTGATGTTACAGTGTTAGATGAAACGTTTTCATTGTTAGATGTAACTGTTAGATGTTACATTGTTAGATGAAACGTTTTCATTGTTAGATGTGTCTAGGGCAAGAGAAATAGAAGAAAAAAACAAATCATTAAAATGTATTTTTTTAATTTTTAAAAATTAATGGAGGAACTTTTATTTAAATTATGTGTATCCATTTAACAAAAAAATTACCCCGAAAACTATCAATAAAATTTTTTCTTTATGATACATGTATGATACCATTTAACAATGTATTTTGAGAAATGTGGAGATCTACAAAGAATGCTAGGCTGATGTAAGTGTAATAAGTAATATTAAGAAAGGTACGCTTATATGGTGTAATCATGTAGAGCGTATGAACGAAGAAAGGATTTGCCGTAAGCCGTTGTAAACTGTGGCACACTGTAGAGAGCCCGCAGATACTTTAATAGTACAAAACTGCTAACCCTGTACAAATCGCAAGTACGCCTCACGGTTATATTTGGCAGCCACCTCTGGTCTGGAGTCCCAAAATACCTAAAATAAAACCCTCGACTCTGTGCAGAAACGGGCGGTCCGTTTGATAGATTCTCCTAACTTAACAAACGGATTGCAATCTTTAGAGCACAGGCGTCGGGTGGGAATGCTATTCCTGTTCTACCGGTATTTCAATGGACGATGCTCTGAGGAACTAGTGTCACTGATCCCTTCGGCACCGGTGCATAGTCGGGAGACACGCCAAACGTATGGACGCGGTTGACATTTGTCACATGAGAACGGGTTGTTTCTACGACTTGTTCTTGAGTTCAACAGCTCGGCTATGGAACGATTTGCCGGCATCTGTGTTTCCTCCCTCCTACAACATGGGTCTCTTCAAGACCCATGTTCACTCCTTCCTCTCCTCAAAAACACCCTCCACACAGCGTCTTCAAAGATGACATAGGCCCTGAGGAAAATTATTTTCCTCAATGCCTCCTGTGTGAAGTAAATGTAAAAAAAAAAAAATGAATACGGTGGAATTTACATCTTTGGGGTGTTGTACGCAAGATTTCTATGAGTAATTTCATCTCTTCTTCACCAAAACTTTGGAATGAAATACCACTACCTATTCCAAAGATATAGGAATAAAACTTTGACCTATTCGAATATCGATATCGTTGCCGGGCTCTAAGAAGCTTTCGTCAACCACACAACATCTTAGTTGATAGGTTATCGAAGAAAGGAAACACTTTGTGGCTTGAAATTATACAAAATGAAAATTGAATTTCACAATGATTGTTGTTGTTGTTTTTGTTTTAGGCAATTCACCCTGGAGAGAGTGCTTTGTGCCGGTAACATTTAAGATGGATAAGAAATTTCGGTTAATCTAATGGGAAAATAATAAAACAAATTAAATATTGGACTCATTTAGATCACTAAAACAAATTAAATATTGAATTCATTCAGGTTAATAAACTTACATAAAGCTGTATGAACACGAGAATTGTTAAGAGATAAAAGGTATGAAATATTAAGGGGGGACTGGTGTGTGATTTTAATAAGCCGGCGGTATATGTTCTTGAAAGATGAATGGTTTTTACAGTTAAAGAAAACGTGGTCGAGGGTTTCCTCTTCCACACCACACTGGCAGAACGGATCATCTAAAACTCTAATTCTAGACAAGTGAGATGCAATTGAACAGTGGCCAATTCTCATTCTCGAGATACATGAAATGAATCGTTTTGAAAGTTTTTTACCGTGAAACCATGGCTTAGCAGGGATATGGTTTTGAATTCCCGCATAGAAAGATCCAGTTCTTATTTTGGAGACTGCCCAATTTTCTTCCCAGGCACGAGTCATATTGGATTTAAGAATCGGAAAGACATCGGATATAGGAATTCTAAAATTTAGTGGAATAGTTCCGGAATCTGAACCAGATTTGGCGAGAAAATTGGCCATCTCATTACCCTCGATACCCAAATGGGCAGGGACCCAGGCCAATATCGTCTCAAACCCAGATTCACTAAGAGAATTGAGAAGATTTTTTATTTTACATATAATATTGTCTTCCGGATAACGTAAAATATTTGACCTAATTTTAGTTAGAGCACTTAGCGAATCAGTACATAGTAAGGCTCGATGAATGTTGAGAACCTGAATTTGATTTAGCGCTTGTTCAATTGCAAAACATTCGGCTGTAAATATGGAAGCTTCTTTCGGTAATTTATAAGTGAGATTGATGTTGAATTCTGGACTATATATAGATGCTCCACATCTTTTATTTTCAAATTTGGAACCATCCGTGAAAAGGATGGAAAATCCAGGGAATTTCGAAGCCACTATGCTTTTAAAGCAATCATCCACATTTTGAAATTTATTTGGGGAAGATAAAATATTCTTCCGAAAGACTGATGTTATTGTGTTCGGCATAAAAGTGATTGCCTTAAATGGAATATTGTATATAGGAAGATTGGGAACTTCTTGAAGATATTGGAGGGAAGATGATAGAGAATTATAGAGATGAAAACTTTTAATTAAGAGAGGAAAACATTGTTTTTCTCTCAATCTTTTGTTAGAATTCAAATTAACACTTAACCTATTAAGACTTTGTTTAATAGGATGATGTGATAACGATAAAGCCTTGAAAATATATTTATTGGCAAGGAATTGCCTTCTGAAATATAATGGAGGCTCCACACATTCCACCTGAAGCGCATTAATTGGAGAAGACTTCATAGCTCCAATAATCATTCTGAGGGCTTTTGATTGAATTCTTTCCATTTTCTTATCTAGATATTTAGGGAGTGGGTCAAAAAGAAATGAGCCATAATCCAAGTGGCTCCGAACTAGGGAATTATACATTAATTTAAGAGTGGTAGGATGAGATCCCCACCATACTCTGGAAACTGCTCGCATCATATTAAGTCCCTTTTCACACTTTGTAGAAATTATCTGAATGTGTGGAAGCCAGGAAAGTTTATGGTTCAAAAGAAGACCAAGGAATTTGATTTGAGTAGCGGTTTGTAGAGGCACATTATCAAAAGAAATTGAGAATTGGGGAATTTTTCTTTTGCGCGTGAAAGCCACGACCTTTGTTTTAGATGCCGCCAGATTCATCCCATTTAATGACAACCAGCTTTTAATATATTGTAAAGCCAAATTCATTTCCTTAGCTGCAAGAATAATATTTTTATGTAACAAATATATAAGGATATCATCCGCAAAGTAAAGACGCTTGATAGAAAAAGGAATTACTGAGTCTAGGTCGCTTATATAAATATTAAACAACAGAGGACTAATAACAGAACCCTGGGGCAAACCTCTCCATAGTTTGCGCCTTAAGCATTTAGAGGAAGACTCAATAATAATGGACCTATCTGAGAGCAAATTAATAATAAATTGGACTAATTTCGGGGGGATTTGTTTTTTAATTAGCTTTTCTTTCAAAACATTCAGTAAAACATCATCGTAAGCTGATGAAAGGTCAAGGAATGTGGCCAATGTATAAGAATTTAGGGATTGGGAAACTCGGATATCAGTTGTGAACAAACTTAAATTATCCATTGTAGATTTCTTTTTCCGAAAACCATACTGATTTGGTGAGATAATATCTTGACTTTCAACAAACCACTCTAATCTGTTCTTCATCAACCGCTCCGCTACTTTCATCAAACATGATGAAAGAGCAATAGGCCGATAAGACGAAATTTCAGATGGATTTTTTCCAGGTTTTAAAATGGGAATGATTTTTTGAGTTTTCCAATCATCCGGAATTAGTCCTGTTTCAAACATATTATTAATAAGAGATAAGAAATATTCAACCGCCATATCAGAAAATGATTTAATGAAACTATTAAGTATTCCATCGGGACCCGGAGCAGAGTCAGAAAGGGTTCTTATTACTAGTTTCATCTCATCAATGGAGAAAGGAGCATCTAGCCAGTTAGAGTGAGATGGATATGGCTTAATAGAAGGCATTTCTTCACATCCGGCCACTGATGGGGGGGCTATTTTATCCGCAAATCCTATAAGAATTTCTTCTGATATATGCTTGGTTCTCGGCGGAGAATACGATGATCCGAATTTTTTTAAGCTAGACCAAACTGAAGATTGGGGAGTTTCCGGAGACAGGTTCTCACAGAACTTCCGCCATCCAGCGCGTTTTTTATTTTTCAAAATTCGTTTGGTTTCTGCCTGGGCTTTTTTAACTGATAAAAAATTTTCTAGTGACATACACTTACGAAAAGAGGAAATTGCTTTTTTACGAGAGTTGACGGAGCGAGTGCATTCCTCGTCCCACCACGGAGTAGAGTGTTTTATTTTAATGTTCGCATTGCGTTTCGGGATGGATTTTTCTGCTGCATTTATAACCATAGAGGGAAACGTCTCACATTGCAATCTGATGTCTCCCGGGGACGATTTTTTTTTAAAATTAATAAGGTTATCTAGTTCAGAAGAGAAAGTGCTCCAATTCGCATCATTTATTCTAAATTTGAGATTATTTTTAACTGGTGGAGGATAAGTGTTAGATTGATGTTGGAATCGGATTATAATTGGAAAATGATCACTAGAGAGGGGATCGTTTAGGATGTCCCAAGAGCATTTAGATGCTAACGAATATGAACAAAGAGATAAATCAACAGCACTTTTCCGTTGATGAGGGGGGGTGAATCTGGTTGGAGATCCGTCATTTAAAAAACATAGGTTATGGGTATCAATAAAATCTAAAAGATTGCGGCCAGAACGATTTGTTATTTTGCTACCCCAAGAAGGGGAATGTGCATTAAAATCTCCAAGGATCATAAAAGGGGAACAAATCTGGGTTAAGATTGGTGCCCATTCATTTTCAATAAAAGTGGTAGAGGGAGGAATATATATTGATAATATTGTGATATCAGATAAGACAGCTGCTATTATCTGGATATCGTCGGAGGGAGTATGTATATTAATTTGTTTAAACGGGATAGAATTATGGATTATCAGAGCCGTGCCGCCTTTACCATCCGGTCTGTCGTGTCTGAGACAATAATAACCCGGAATTCTTAAGTGAAAGGAGGGTTTTAACCACGTTTCAGAAATGGCGGCCACTGAAACTTCGTGTTCGTCGAGTAACTGAATTAGGTCAGATTTGTTAGCGAAGAGGCTTCTACTGTTCCACTGAAGAATTTTGTTCAGTTTCGAAGTCATTGGGGAGGCAAGATAATAAAGATTTAATGTAATCGGCAGCGTTGGACGGTACAGTATTGTTGTTTGTAAGGATAGAAATTAAAAGGGTAATTAAAGTTTGTATAAAAGAATTATTATTCAATATTTCGGGGAGAGCAGGAGGGGATGTATTACTATTAATGGCACACCCATTGGGGGTCCGAGATTTGGCATTCCCATTCGGGCTGGTCAAAATATTATTCAATTGTTTTTTATCAAGGTAAGGAATATATTTTGGGTTGGGTTTGACTGGCTTGAGAATGGTTTCTCTGTGAGAAGATGACGTTGAATTTAAAAAGGTGGTTGTTTGGAAAGGAGCTGAGGACGATGTCATCTCTGCGAATGATTTTTTCGCAGGAGAGAATAACTTTGAGGCCTGGAAGTACGAAATGTTGTCGGTAGCCATTTTATGTTTTATGTTCCTCTGTCTTGTCAATTCCGGACAGGCTAGACTGACCGCGGTATGTGCACCCGAACAGTTAATGCAAATGGGATTATTGGAAGATTTTGGACATTGATCAAATGGGTGACCTTCTCCGCAAAAGTAACAACGTGGAGGGGAGCGGCATACGGATTTTGTATGTCCAAACCGGCAGCAATTGAAGCATTGAACAGTTGGAAATTTATAAACTTCGACGGGAAGCGAGGTATAATAAATAAACACACGAGACGGAAGGGATTGTCCCTCAAATGTAACAACAACAGATTGGGAAGGTTTCCAGATCGTGTTCCCATCAGTAGAATCCTTGTAGTTCAGTCGACGTGCTTTTATTACTTTCGGGGTTCCTTGGGAATTATTCAAAGCATCAACAATTTCAGCCTCTGGGATCTCCGTGGGTATTCCTCGAACAAGACCCATTCTCGTAAGGTTAAATGACGGGATGAACGATTTATATTTATGGTTTGAGAGCGAGTCAATTTTTTTTACAAATCCATTTGCGGAAGCGGCAGTATTAAACTCGATAGATAATTTATATCGCCCTTCCGGTTTAATTGAACCGTTAACAATACCAAGGTTATTATTTTTTGAGTCAAATAAGAATTTTCCAAAATCTAAAGGATGAATAAGTTTTCCTTGTTCAGTTCTCTGAACAATTACGATAAAAGGACCGGAAGCGGAAGCAGGATAAAGTAAGTCAGTACTTTTTGTATTATCGCTAGCTAAAGTACTTGTCTGGGTGTTACTATTGGGGTTAAGGTCGTTAGAGGTCGAGGTTTGTTGAATCGGCGGTATAGTTTTAATTTTCGATGGGATGTAAAGGCTATGCGATGGTCGTCGTTTACGAGATGGAAGCGTAATAGAAGCCTGGCTAGTGGTAGATTCCGAATCAGAAAAATCTAATATCGATCCTGGGTCGGGAGGTCTATCTTCGTCTTCCTCCATTGTATAAAAAAAAAACTTAACTTTTAAAAATTAAACTGAAAAAATAATACGCAGTCTATTTCATTGACTGTACAAACAAAAACGGATTAGCCGTAAGTAGGAATGCAAACAAATAAGTATACGATAAACAGAATTAAATAAAATGTAACAATAATCTCTTATCTGTATGAGGCACGGGAACGGGCGAACGGCACTAAGCAATAGGTAAGGTACACACAACCACTGTTGACCGCGGCTCGAATCGGACTGCACAATGATTGTGAAATGCAGTTCTGCATATTATGAAATTTAAGCTCAGAATTCTCAGACACTTTTTCGTATATCTGTGCACAACAGATGGTCAAAGTTTAAAAAGGAAGAAACAAAGAATAAATACCAACCGTCCCATAACGATGGGTAACAATATGTAAAGATAAATTAAAAATTAAATAGATTTCGACCCTGCAGGTCACGGGTGAAAAAGAAGCTCTTCTTAACTTTTTGTACTACTTTGTTCACATGCGAGCTTTGAGCCAATTTCAAAAAGGGAATAATAGAAAGGCTTTGGGTGCAATACAACAATGCACACACCTCAATGTTCACGGAAGGACGAGTTCCTGGAATTGTAGCTCCAATAAGAACCAGAGTTGTAGGACTGAGGGGAAGAATTAATGATTCCAGAAATATCACCATCATTAAATCCCTACTGACCTCAGGATCGTGCATTTAAGAACATTGGAGAAAGAAATTGGCCCCACAATTTTCGATCCGATGGACCAGTAAGACTTCTTAGACGTACTTCGAGGGGAAAAGTATCACTTGCTCAAATTAATATTGAAAGGAAAAATAGAAGGTGGTAGGAGACAAATGTCTTGGATACGAAATATACGAGAGTGGATCGGCATTAGAAGTGCGGAGGAGCTATTCCGGGCAGCACAAGATAAAAAAGAAGAAAAAGGACCAGTAAGAGGTCAATAAATGATTTTATCATATTTAAAATAAAATATATGTTCATTAAATCACCCGTTTATTATCTTACGATTTGTTTTTAATGTATTTTTTAACTTGGTTCATTTTAATGTTTATATATAAATTAATGTTCTTAATTGAACTCCTTTATGTAACTATGTTCTTATATTGTATGTGGGATGGGATTGCACTTTCCTTCTCATATTCTGGAATAAATACCATTTTTATCAGTTTTATTATAAAATTAGAAGTAAGTATGTGTAACAACAACAACAAAAGAAAAAAAAGAGGCAATGAAGTTTGAGTTTAGTGAATTCAAGTTAAAACAAGAGATTTTGTTGCCGATTCAAGAAAGTTCTGGAAGCAATCGCTAAATATGTTCGGAATCTTACCACTATACATTGGATATTCACGAGGATGGATCACGAAACACGTCCACGTGGAATTTCTTAAGTTCTTCTTTATTCTATGTTTAACTTTTTATGGATTAAAACACCGTTTAAACTTTCTTTCACTTTTTAATTAATGACCGGACCGGTTTCACCTTTAACGAGCATCTTTGCACAGCTACAATTTAAAAAATTAAATCTGTGTTGTATTACGAGCAACGGTTGCTTCGTTTACACTTTACACAATTCGTGACTCGGTTCGCGTTTATGTATACGCAGCATTACGGATTACATCTTTAAAGCGATTTGTTCGAATGCAATTTTACGTAAACCACGAGTTTACTGCCAATATTCAATAATCATTTGACGGCCTCAGTGTATGAGGCAAAAAGGCTCTCGACTAGCAATCCGAAGGTCGCGAATCCAAATCCCGGCGAACGCAAGTAAATTTTATTTGATTGATTTGTGTTACTTCGCAATTTGATAATTTAAAAAATATTGAAGTTATGTTTGTGGCATGTTACAGAGTGGAAGATATTCTCAGTGTCGCTCAAGTGTAAGACATCAGAATTTAAAAGTTGTTTCAAATGGCGTAAACCATGTTTGGTGACCAGATCTGAATAGACAGTTACTACCCCATCCTCCTCTTTCTCATTTCCTTCCCATCTAACCGCCTTCAAATTCTTACCCCAATTGGTGATGCTATAGTCTCAACGACTTGAGGCGAGAGCAGTTGGGACGCTTGTGCGGTATTCACATAAAAACTACACACAGAAAAATCAATAAGAAAATTTTATTCTCATCCGACACCGTATTTCGTCTTCTGTGACAAATCTTGAACAAAATCATGGAAATATTTTCCCCTGAGACAAACTGAAATCGACATGAGTGACGTCATTAGACACACACCAAAGCCGACTAGAATGAAGGCATGGGCGCGCGACGGATTTAGAAATGTCCCGTGATCAAGTCGAGCAAAGAAAGCTGTTATTATTGTTGTTGATACTCGTTTTTTCTGCAGATTAGTGTGTTGTTCAACCCTGAGCATATAATATAAACCAAGTAATTAAATATATATATTAAACAATAGATATTTTAAACATTAGAAACGCACTGACTTTGTAATTTGGTGGTGCACACCCTACTTGCAGGCTTAACCTACTCTAGTAGGACTTGACATATACACAGCACCTTTTTAACATCCCGTTTTCTTGGAATCGTTTTATTTCAATTTATCGCTTCGGATAAATTTAGCGACGATTTTCGACACAATTTTATAAATAGACTTGATTTGATTTGACAATGATTTTCATGTTCCTGTTTATTTATTTTTGCAATTTACACAGATAATTAAATTGGGAGGCGGGCATGAGTATCGCTGCTCCGGGAAACATTAATTGAATTCACGTAATTATTAGTGTATAAACTTTTTATACAAGCTGTTTAGATAAAATGTAATCATGATTTTGCTGTTATTTATTTTTGGGGTGTTATGCCGTGTTGCGCTACCTCTTTCTTTAGCCAACATTTTGGACAGCGTTACAGTGTTGAGTGACTTCATCTGCCCTGATGATGGACACTGTAACGCTGTCCAAAACGATGGCTAAATAAGGCGGTAGCGCAACACGGCATAACACCCCAAAAATAAATAACAAAAATACTTTTGGCCGTGAAAACCTAAAATCATAAATTATTTTGCTTTATATGCCTGCATGTTTTTTTCTAGGTACAATAATATAATATATTTGACTATATTACCCACGCACAGGCTGCCCCTTAGTGGGTTCCAATTTTTTTTATGATTTTTATAATATTGTATAATATGCCAAATGTAAAAATTGGGAAAAAATAAAGGAAAAAAAAAGAAAAGAAAATTACCAACACTTTTGGCATACGTGCCACCCCAAACAGTTTGCTACGTTTGGTGACTTAGCAGGAGTAGCCGAATTCATGGAGTGAGATTTGTCCATGAATCAGGTCTGGTGGTGGATGCATCTGACTTCCAGCTGCGTGGCGGGCCGCATCGGATCATCCTTTGACACGCTGACCCTCCAGATTCCTACACACCCCTTACAACTTTCTGTTTCCCTGAATTTCCCCTCCTACCTTTTCTTAAAGATTCCTTCGCACAGCATCCCCAAAGTTGACATAGGCCCTTTTAGCGATTATTTTCAATTATGACAGATTGAGCATGAGTGGCTCGCACTCTAATGACTAATGATGAATATTAATTAACGATAAAAAAATCAACCTGCAAAAAAGTATTTTATATAATACATCTCTTCGAAGGACTTTTAAAACCTTTTTTTGATTTCAATGAGGCTTGAACCTTCTTACTTAGTGATCGGAATCTACCATGCTTCCCACCGAGCTAAATCCCGAATTGATAAGATCGACATTTATTTCTTATAAAGAGACAAACAAATATATCTATATGATTTAGCCTGCGAGAGAATGAGATTGCATAATCGGTCTCCTTCTTGTGCGGTGCTTTGTAGCCTCCCCACTCTTGTCTATTTTAGTTTTCTGAAGGTTTCACTTCTATCGCGTGTGAACTGCACACTCATATTTTTTTTCTTTCAGTCTTCAGCTTCCTAACATAAACAAAAAATTATTAGAATAAATTAAAAAAAAAATATATTAAATAATAATAAATTTCCCCCATTTATTTATTTTTCCACCATTTTAAGCCGAAAATGTTGAATATGCAAAGATTTAGGATTTAGCTAACAAAAGACTTATCCTGCAATACTTACTGGGTGGGAAACAGAGGCATTAGTTCTCACAGCTTCTAACTGGCTTAATCCATATTTCCCTATTGTTCGATCAGAGAATTAGCGCCTTTACTCGTGCGAAGTTGGATAGAAACTACTAGAAATAATTTAAGTAGTATATAATCATATTAAATAATCTGTGCAAACGTTTTTGAATTTCCAAGGTATTATGAGTATTAGAAAGTTTTCTATTTAAATATTCTCCATAGTGACAAAATACTAATCTACTGGTTGGCATTATACGCTTTTGTCAGTAATAAACGATCTTCTTCATGCGAAGTTTTCAACCGCACGTCCCTGGGTTGGTTCTCAAGTCCAGCGGTACAATGGGGAGCTAATGGGCACTTTTATAAATTCCATGGTTATGGGACGGCAGCGGTACAAAAAAAGCAATAAACGTATTACTTATCGCGGGTTCATGGGGGGAGGTTTTTCTATGTCTTGGCGGCGAATGCGTTTGCGACCTGACAGGACAGATCGGGAGAGACTGTTTGACGGAGACCTAAGGGGCCATCCATAAATTACGTCACACGAATTTCATGATTTTTTTAACACCCCCCCCGTCCTTGCTACACATCGTCACATTTGTGAGAACCCCCCTAGTGTGACGTCACATATTTTGCAATTTTACATAAAAAAATAATCAAAACAGTAGTTCTAATTTATTTTTTATTTTTATTAAAAAGTTTTTCGTTTACATTTAAATTTTGCGTTATAATAATTTAGATTTTTATATGTGACGTCACAGAGCTGATGACCCCCTCATACCCCTTGTCACACAATGTCACACTTCTCTACTCCCCTCCCCCCCCTTAAGCCGCCACTACCCGAATTTCTACCGATTTCTTACATATCTCCCATAAACATTTGAAGTTTTTAAGCTCCATTAAAAATAATGAATATAATTTTTAAGATAATATCTATACGTGTTCCATGCTGAAATGCAAATTATATGAAATTCCCTCGATAGAAAAAAATCGCAAAGTATGCTCCGAAAATTATTATAAACACGTTCATTTCAATTATTTTAGAAGTTACATGTATGCAAAAATTCAGTGTTTCTTTAAAAGCTATTTTAGATGTTCCCTACGAGATTTTTGCACTATTTTAAACGAGTCGTGTTTTATTAAACATTTTCATAATTTTTGCTTCATTTGTATCGTTTTAAATATTAGCGCGCTCTCTCCAACATTCGTAATTAAATATCTCTCCATCTTCTTCTTTTTGAGCGGGAATACCGCGCTTTAATTTATGGATGGCCCCTAACCTGGACTTCTCGGGCCGGACTCTTTGGACATATCGTCTTGCACCGAAGAAAGAGGGTTAAAATCTTACGTCTGTTACTCCTGGATACATCGAAACCCCGATTATTACCGACCTCTCATATTTTTTTCTTTCCCAGAAACTCCTCTCCTTCCTTTTCCTCCACACAGCGTTCCTAAAAATGACATAAGCCTTGAGGGATTTTTTTTTCTCCGGGCCTTCTGTGTGGAGCTAATGCAAAAAAAAAAAATAATGCTGCAGCTCTTTCTTACACATTAATGATAGTTAGACAAACGAATTGCATAGGTCCACTTCCCCCAAATGAGAAATTTAATCAATTACACACCTCTCTCACACGTTTGAAGAAATGCGACGCCGCGTGTCGTTGCTGTGCCGTTGTTGAGAGCATTATAAAAGCAGTCAATGTATTTTAAATACGGTTAACAAGGATGATTTTAAATGCTATTATAAGTGGCGTGGTAAAAAACTTAATCCATTTAGTCAGGTGATTTAAATAAATTCACAATTTGGAGGCGGGTATGGGTACCGCCGTCCTGGGAACCATTTTCTAACAAAACAACCATTTTCTAACGGGAACAAAATTCTCACCAATAACCACAATACAAAACAACTGTCATCCAAATACAGCCCTCCCAAACAACCAATACACTCGTTTAATATATATAAACTTAATAAAAAAGAAATTTCTGAACTTATTTTATCTCTCAAGCAACATTGCGCTCCGGGCCCAGATAAAATCTCAAACCAAATTTTGATTAATCTGCATGAACATATTGCTTTACCTCTTCTGCACATATTCAATCAAAGTTTCAGCCAAGGGATTGTTCCGGATAAACTAAAAATTGCCATTATAAAGCCAATTCACAAATCTGGAGACAAAACCCTAATTTCTAACTACAGACCTATCTCACTATTAAATTCATTATCGAAAGTCCTGGAAAAAGCAATGAAAAAAAGACTATTAACCTACCTCGATAAACATAACTTACTCTCAAATTGTCAATTCGGTTTTCGAGCTAAAATGAGTACTGAACAGGCTATATCTGAATTAACTAATTACATTGTTAAAAACACAGATGAAGGAGCCAAAGTAATCGGAGTCTTTCTAGATCTGGCCAAGGCTTTTGATACTATCTCTCACGACATTCTGTACGAGAAACTTAAAAATAATGGTATCAATGGACCGCCGCTCGACTGGTTCATTATCTATACTAAAAATAGAAAACAAATAGTAGAACTAAATAAATGCTACAGTGATCCGGAAGAAATCAAGTATGGTGTCCCTCAAGGTAGCGTCCTAGGTCCTATTCTATTTCTCATTTACATAAATGAACTTACCGATATTAAAATGGAGTCTATCGAATATAAGGTTATCAGTTATGCAGATGACACGGTAATTCTATTCAAAGCTCCAAGTTGGGAAAAGGCATTCAAAAGTGCGGAAACCGGCATGTTAGAAATAAAAAATTGGCTCGACAATTATTTACTGACCTTAAACATCTCTAAAACAAAATACCTTACATTCAGCAAAACCAGTACTGGGCAACCAAAAACCCTTTCGCCTTTATACCTCCACCCTTATGTTACCTCAAACCATCAAAGCGAACAAATAGAACATACAGATAATGTCAAGTATCTAGGCTTAACAGTGGACCATAAATTAAACTGGGAATGTCATATTAACTTACTTATAAAGAAAATCCGAAAACTATCATTCATTTTTAAAACGATAAGGAACATCATGTCACCAAAACAATTAAAAAATGTTTACTACGCTCTATGTCAAAGCCTTTTAACTTACGGTATTTCGGCCTGGGTGGGAGCCGCTGACAAGTACATTAAGCCGCTTAACTCAACTCACAAAACATTAATTAGGATCATGTTCAAAAAACCCTATCTGCATCCAACGGAAAATCTCATAATTACAAATAATATACTAGATATAAGGAAACTATTCATTAAAAAGATCATTCAAATTAACTGCATAAAATCCTCACCATGCCACGTAACTCACCCACAAAATACAAGAGCAAAAACGCATAATCAACTTCTTGTCCCAAAAATTAAATCAACCTTTGCCAAAAAGCACGAATCCTACCTCGCACCTCTCATTTACAACACATTCCTAAAAGAAACCACTTTTTGCTTGAATCAAAAAAACCTAAAAGGGTTCTTTAAATATTTCAACACTTGGTTACTACACAAAAAAAGGGAATGCATCACCAAGTTACTAATAATCCCATCTTAGTCTAATCCTGACTCTCTATTTGCATATATGCGATATTTAATTTTTTAGAGATTTATGCTTTCTTATTAATATTGCTTTTGTTTTACCCATGTCTAGTTTAATACTTTATATTATTTTGTTGAAATGTTATTGTTTTTAGATGCTATCTAAACTCTTAAATTTAATAAAACTGAATACTGCATGCATGCGTATACGTTTGTGTATGTATGTTATGTTTGTGTGTACGTGTTTATCGGATTAATATGTTTTTATATGCTAATTGTGTATTAATATGTTCATGCACGCATATTTATGTACCCGTCTCAGAACAGACATCGTCTAGTGAGACGGGTTACAGACTTTTCTTGTATTATATTGTTACTGTAATAAACGCCCGGGTTGCCGGCAATTAAAAAAAAAAAAAAATTATTAGATAAACAACACCTCCGCCAAAAAAGGTCACTTCAAATGAACCTACGTTTTGTAACTCAGTAGGGGTGCCCAAGTTTATCTGGGTCTTGGTGGTGAATGCGCTGCCCACCATCTGCATGGCAGGCCAGATCGGTAGAGAATGGTTGGGTAAGTCCGTTTCACCTGTACAGCCGGACTCTCTCGGAACATCGCCTTGCACCGCAGTACCGTTGGATTCATACGTCCGTCACTCATGGACACATTGACCCAAAGATCGACCCCTCATACTAACTTCCTTCCTAGAACTTCCTTTCTTATAAAAACCTTCCGCACAGCATCTCCAAAGGTGACATCGGCCCTGATAGGAATTATCTTCCTCAGGGCCTCCTTTCGGAGTGAAAGAAAAATTCGAGTGCAGTTAACACGCGGTAGAAGCGAAACTTTACCAAAACAATCTCAACCAATGAAGAAACAAAGAGCCTTGAAAAGTGAGGTCATAATCAAAGCGGCCAAATGAGCGCAGATCTAGCATCATTTCCGTTTTATATTTCAATCAATAGGAGCCTTGATAGGAGTTTTATGCTTCGCAGGTGCTGTGTGCGTCATTTCCGTTTCATCCTAATTCCAAATCACAACGGAGTTGAAGAAACTATAGAAGTTTCTCTTCAAAAAAACAAAATATCCGAAAGCCTTCAAACCTAACCACTCGGACCCATAAATTTGTTTTCACGACAATGTAACGTTACTAGTTACGCCTCGTACGTATGACGTATAAGGCATACCTGACTCATTAAATAACAAGGCGGCCTCCATGGTCTAGTAGAAAGGCTCTTGACTCGCAAGCCGAAGAAATTTAAAAAATAATATAAAGTAAATTTGTAGCACGTTTCAGAGTGAAAGATACTTTCAGTAATACCCTGGTGAAAGAATTCTCTCCAGAACCAAAATGTTGTTTAAAATGGTTTTAACCGTATTTGAATAACCAGACTTGAATAGAGAGGTACTTCCCCACCTTCCCCTTCACCTTCCCAATACATTGACCTTCACAACAAACCCATTTGGGATGCCATAGTTTCACTGGCCTTAGTCGGTTCGAAGCGGTTGACCAAAAAAAATCTACTTAATTCATTGAGGTGACCGACGATGTTAAAATTATTTGCTACGCCACTGGAGAAAACCATCATCATTATGAGGAACTTTTAGGATAGTTCATAGTTATTTTCAAAGGATATTTTAATAAAGCGCTCGGACACAATGATGTGTATACGTTCGGAAAACCTAAACCTACTCTGAATAAAATAAACTTCCGTACATTTCTTAGAATTCCTAATTCTTCAGAAAAGGTTCATTTGAATTATTTATTTACGAGAATATTACCTAAGCTCGACCCAAACGACAAAAATGTACCTACAATATATTTCCAACGTTACAATAAAACATTGTCGCCCTGGTGTAAGACCACCATTCAGAATTGAAACGTTGCTTGAAATGGCTTTAGCTGTGTTTAGTGACTAGATCTGAATAGCCAGGTACTTCCCCACTTTCCTCTTCCCTATCTCCTTCCCCTCCCCACTACCTTCAGCCTCACAACATACCCCGATTGGGGATGCCACAGTCTCACTGGCTCCAGACGGGAGCAGTCGGGACTCTTGTGCGGTATTAACTGTAAAAAAAAAAAAAAATTGTCGACACAAAAGCAAAACGATTATGGCTGTTTGTGAAAGATACTCTCAGTATCTCCATGGTTAAAGATCACCATTAATTTATTATTGAAGTAAAAGTATGCTGGTGAATGAGTGACGAGAGCCTTACAAAAAGTGTGATCGGGCGAGGCGAACGAATTCATAAAAAAAAATCATTTCTATCGAATGTTCATTTTCTGTGTTCGCTGCCTCGAATCTGTATGTAACATATGTATATTTTTTAGAATTCATATAACTGATTAAATTGTTAATAATAAAGCCCGCGATATCCTATACCAAAAATGTTTCAACTGTGTCAATTTTGTGTTTTCAAAATGATCTTCACAAAGCTAGTGATTCCGTTGCCGCCAACTTGTTGGAAAACAATTTTTTTCAACTTAAACTAAAAAAAGATAATCTTTTGACTGCGAGATAAATGATAAATATTTTCTTAAACCAATATTTTTGGTTCCTGAATCATTTTTAAGACCCACAAGCCTTGTGTAGATATACTTGGTCGAAGCCTACACACTATTATATAATTCGCTTGCAGATATTTACAAAAATATCCTGTATAATAATAAATTCAATATAATGTTTCAAATTAATATTTTGAGTAATTGTATTTAAAAACCAAAACGGGTAATTTTATTATCATGTTTTTTCCTCTATTGTTTCTTTCTCTCTCCTTTTCTTTTCCATTTATTTGTACACATCCGTATTTGTATATCCATGTTTTTTAAAATTTATTGGTTTTCTCTTGTTATGTGTCCTACTTAACTTGTCGATTATTTTTATGGTCTACTGTGTGAAACTTTTGATATCAAAATACTCATGTAAAATTGTGCACCTTACCTCCAACTTATGCACTGTAGTTCTTACCGCCCGGATGTACCAATCAAGAAAAATGTACGATATCACACACCAAGAATTTAAAAAAAAAATTTATGTGAATACCTCACAAGAGTCTCAGCTGCTCCCGTCTGAAGCAGGTGAGATTATGGCATCCTCAATTGGGGTATGTTGAGAGGCTGAAGGTGGTGGGGAGGGGAAGGAGACGGGGAAGACGAAGGTGGGGAACTATCTGGCTATTCAGATCTGGTCACCAAACACGGCCAACGCCATTTCAAGCAACGCTTCAATTCTGAATGGTGGTCTTACACCAGGGAGATACTAAGAGTATCTTCCACTTTGGAATGTGCCGAAAATGTACTTCACATTATTTTAAATGAATTGATTGTGAAATAACACAAATTAATCAAATAAAATTTATTTGCCACCTTCGGATGAATCCCGTGACCTTCGGATTGGGTATCAAGAGCCACGCCTCTAGACCACGCCGGTCGTCAAATTGATTCCACGGAAATACATTTTTTCCCCTCTATTATTGAACATTTATGGCCATTTTAAAGGTAAATAATTACACATGTAGAAAGATTATTGAGAGATAAAAATAAAAACAAAATTTATTCGAATTTAAAATTAATGAAAAATAAATTTATATTCTTCGTCCATTGTGATAACTGGTACACTTTTATAAAATTTCAACTTCAGAGTTCAGAGTAGAAGATTTACCACAAGAAACAGATAAACGGTTCTGGTATGTAATAGTATCAGATCATACAGCAGACCGGAGCGGAGAGCGGGAGGAGGAGATACCGTACTGCTGACTGCTGAAGGTTCAAGCCACTTAGGTGGCTGAGAGGTTTTACTTTTCAGTTTGGTGAACCTTGAGGTCTTCAGCGGTGGCTTAGTGGATCAGATGTGACCCCTTTGAGGCTCTCCGTAACCCGGGGTCATGTTAAACTGCGCTTGCCAAACTTTTTAGAACAACAAATAATGAATTAACAATATTTTTATATTTAAAAAACTACTTTATAACATCAACAAAATTAAACACATACTGCGTTTACATTTATTTACGGTCTTACAAACTAATATATTTAAAAAAAATTACATTCTTATTTTGCTTTGACATTATTGAAATATTATAAATACTTATGATCAAAAAATAATTACAAAAAGTAAATAATTTTAATTGTTTTATCATTAAGAGTTTGAGTATTTTTGAATGTGGGTATTTATCAAAGCAAATTTGGAATGAAATAAAATCGATATTGAGTTATTATATTTAAATGCTGGTATGGAGAATAATTAATCTTTCTCATCGGAACCGTCCTGTACCGTTGCAAGGGTACGATCGCAAGATCATCGTTCGACGAAATTTGAATTCTCGGCCGCTGGTTAATGGCTCTTAATAAAAATAATAGCCACCATTAACATCAACACATGAAATTTTTCTGTTGGTGGACAAACTGTATCAATTGTACGAACTACACAGCACAGCATTACTACGTGAATAAGGAAATAAAATTATTCAATCAATTACCTTTTATTATTTTTATTTATTTATTATAAATATAAAGTAATACAATATGACAGCAAAAAATAAAAATATTGTACAGAAAAAAGAAAAGTCCCAATAAACCACTTTTAAGTATTTTTGTTATTGTTTTTGGGGTGTTATGCCGTGTTTCGCTACCTCCTTCTTTAGCCAACGTTTCGGACAGCGTTACAGTGTCCATCATCAGGGCAGATGAGATTCACTCATTTTGGCCGTGAAAACCTAAAAACATACCCCACTTTTAAGTAGTTTGTCGATGTGTACTTTTTACTTTGAAGATGTAAATAAACTTTTTTTACTTTATTATGCAGTTAGAATTTTTGTGTTAGTCTAATACAAATTATTTCTTTCGGCGAGCCAATTCTTCAACATAATATTTGTTTCACCATTTGTACATTTTTTAATTTCGGCAGGTAACATATTTAAGCAATTAGGTATCATGTAGTCCAGCGTTCTTTGTCCATATTTGTTTAAATGCTTAGGTACAATTAGATTATTGATACACGAACAGAAAAAAACTACGAAAACTACAAGTTCAAGTATCTGTTTTATTAGGAGAGTTTGTGAAATATTTATGAAACAATATTATTACGTCGTAAAAAAATTATGGAGGAATAAAAAAAAATAACCTAAGCATTTAAAAATTTAAACGGCTTTTTTTCGAGGATATACTAGATCGACGTAATTATTTTGAGGTAGCTACATCGTTTTCAATTGAGCTATGAAATTTTTAAATTATCCATATACCTAATTGTCATATTATTATTACGAAACGAAAATTTTTGATGTCATGTACATGGTACCATAGTTTTCTATTTATTTGTCAAATTAGTTTCAATAATGCTATTTATCTTGAATAGTCCTAAAGTAACTGTCTCATAAAATAAGCCAACAAGTAAACCAATTTGTCATTCCTAAAAGGCCAGAGACCAATAATTCATAAGGTTTGAGAAGCTTTGTCTCTGAACGTGATCTCAATCTCATATTAGGCCGGCTTACCTAAACTATCTTATTGAATATGAACAACTTTTCTCTCTGAGAAACAGGAACGTTCCCATTGAAAATATGGCCCTCCATAAATATAAATAAGACGACCCTAAACAAAAGGGATTTTGCAAATAGAGATTTTGGCTCTCTAAATAAACTGAGGTAACAAAATGTAAACAATTTACATTAGGCGGATTGTTTCACAGAATTTTAACAATTCATCAAATTTCAAAGTTCATTTTCAAGTTCTGTAAATGCTCTGTTCAAGTTCTATTTTTTTTATTTATTTATTTACATAACAAATACCATACAGAATAAAACGGTTTTTACAGAAAAATTGATCACTAAACAATTACCATACATTTGATAGGAACCGGTTCCAAAACTAGCTGATTTCTCCGATCCAGTGACAGTTTTTTACCGGGAAAAAGGAACCGTGACAGGCAATGACGTTATATAATATATGTAGACGTGGTATTTTTGTTTACATCTGCCAGATACAATAATAATCATATTATCATCAATCTCTGCATGCTGGAAAGATTCACGAAGTGACAAATCCAGTAGTACATAAGTAGGTAAGCAGGTATAAACCTGCCAATGGCAGATCCTTGGGCAATCTGTTAAAGTAAGAGGCGCCATCTTTTGCCATCATTGGCTACTTGCTTGAATTCTGTTCTATTACAAAAGCAGCTTTTAACAAACTTCAAGTACGACGATGGTTTTGCATAAGGCTCGTCAGAGATGTTTTCGAAATCAGATTCTTAAATTTCAACCGTAGAGACGTAAGACTTAACGTCTGATTATTTTGTGCAGCTGATTCAAAACTTAGTAGAAAGACTGAAGTTTACCTCTAAATCCTTTTGCTTAACAACAGAAACCGTTGAATATAATAATATTTTAAATTTTATTTAACCATATGGGAAATACGAAAAGACTCGCAGACCAAACGAAATGGCCGGAAAGGTTGCTCATCAATGGTCTAATCAATCAAAGGTTTCCGGAATTATCACTGTAACCATGTTGAAATTGTTAACTAATGTTAATTAATAAATATACGAGTATGTGATATATTCTGTTGGCGAGCCAACAAACAAAATAATAAAGTTTCAATTGCTAAATATTATTACATAATTATTATATTGACTGCGTTTTTGTCAAAGGCGCTTTAAACACTTTTCGGCATGGAAACCTAGGCCGCAGTGTAAGCATAACGCTCATGTTGGTGGTCATTATTATTTTTTTATTTTAAAAAGAAAGACAAACATTATCGGGTTACGAAAAATCCAACAATGTTTGAAAATCTCCTATTACCACTACGGTAAGCCGAAAATGTTGACCAAACGCGATGCCCACTCTAATGACCGGTCAACTATACTTTCAAATTTTTTATGTGAATACCGCTCCCTACTGTTCCCGTCTGGAGCTAGTGATACTAGGACGTCCCTAATTGGGCTTTGTTATGAAGGAGAAGGAGATGGGGAAGAGCAAAAGTGGGGAAGTACCTGGCTATCCAGATCTGGTCAACAAATATGGCTGAATCAAACACTGATGTAGACCGAGAATTGGTGGTTTATTGGGACGATTATTTGAAATGGCGATTTAATAAATTGGCGCTTTTCGTTGATTTTCGATTACGCAAAATGTGAAGCAGGTTGAATCAATTACACGCCATTTTTATAAATTCTGTATCCTAAATAATCTTACAAATAAGCTACTTTCGAAGGATAACAAACTATACTTTCTTACAAACAAAATACCTACATAGCCTAGAAGGTGGCAGAGGCATTTGAGGGATTCCACCGTTCCAGGATTCCGCGATGGCGGCATTCCTCAAGGAATAGTTTCCATACATCATTTCTTAGAAGTTATTCGAAGCTTGCCACTTGTTCCGTGAAAATGGAAGAGAATCGCTGCAGTATCTAGGAAGCAAAATGCACAGCAGCTCCGTGTTACTGTTTATTAAATGAACAAAATATTCCGCAGTATTCAACATATTCCCGGTGGTGTTCATATGCGGTGTTTAAAAGGGGATAATAAATTATTATTTGGGATTCTGGAAACTTCTATACTCTTCAATACTAACTTCTATACTTAAATATTATTACACCTGAAATAAAAACACACAGTTCAGATTGCTTACATGTTGGTATCCCTGCATTGTGTACATGTGAAAGTATTGAACTGGTTAAAGAATATGTTTATTTAGGTGATATTATTGACTGCTTTTTCAAATGCGATTTACAAATAAATAAAGTCTGTGAACGACTGAGATCTAATGTTAGTAAATTATATAAATTAAAATTCTTTCTTCCAATATGCATACTTTGAATAATTTATTTACAATAAGCTGAATCTATTATAAGGTACGGAATTACAGTTTGGAGACTTTCCTATAAAACAAATATTAATCATGTTCGATCAGTTCAAAATTCATTAGTTAAATTATTAACTCATAAAAATTTATACGAACAAAGGCATAATGTTCCGTACTTTCAATAAATTCTCTCAGTAAGAGCAATTCTATGATATAAAATTATATTTCAGCATATGAAAAGCCCTATATACATACATATACTGGACCACACTTACAATACTAAATGAAGTACTAATCGTACCGAAACATTTAAACAAATATAGACAAAAAACGATACTTAATTGCTTAAATATGTTACCTGCCAAAATTAAAAAAATGTACAAATAATTTAAAAACAAGTATTTTGTTGAAAAATTGGCTTGCCGAAAAAAATAGTTTATAGTTAAAACGAAAAAATTCTAATTGCATTGTTAAGAAAAATAAGTTTTATTTATTGAAAATCTGGACCCTGACCTTGCGGTTCCCTTCATATTTCTTACACGCTCATATCTCCACGATAGCGACAGCTAAACGCCATCTATGGTTAAACTAATAGACTACTATGTCTTAATCTTCTATTATATTCTATAATGTTCTTACTTAATCACATAAATTATTTCGTACATCTTCCATCAACCTTACTTATTTTCGTATTTCTTCAGTTGTCATTAGTCTTGGGTCGATCGATTATTTTACTCGACCCGGGTCAATCACGACAAACTTGTGAAGTGATCGGGTCAAGAGAAGAAGATTTTTGATTTGGTACTTTTTTACCGCGCCAGCCGTATTGACATGGACGTCGACCATAATGTAGATGTTTAAATTATTTAGACCGGGTCGGGCAGCTCGAGTCTGGCTCTCGCGACAGAGAAATAGAGATGGTTAATGTAAAACGAACTGTCACAGCTATTCTAGGCTGGAATCAAAATTACAGCCTATTTCTACCGTGTCTATTTCACTATCGCGAGAACAAGATCCGAAATGTATGTTTTTAGGTTTTCACGGCCAAAAAGTATTTTTGTTATTGTTTTTGGGGTGTTACGCCGTGTTTCGCTACCTCCTCAATATTAACAGAGACGACGGAGCTAAGCTCAATAGTTCTTGGTATCCAGTAATTGACGGCTACACCAAAGCTAAACGCAAAAAACCATGCGAATTTTTTTTTTCTAACACCAGCTCGTAGAGAAATGGAGCTGGCAGCACGGTATCGTTTCGACACACATAAGTAAACACTCTCACCTATATCATTTACTCATCTGCCCTGATGATGGACACTGTAACGCTGTCCGAAACGTTGGCTAAAGAAGGAGGTAGCGAAACACGGCATAACACCCCAAAAACAATTAAAAAAAAAGATTCGAAATAGCTGCGCCCATTTATTTATTTATTTATTTATTTATTTGTTTGAGACACAAACAGGATATTTATACAACATTATTTTGGTTTATGTAAAACAAATTAAAATACAATTATAAGTATCCCTAGACTAATGTGTCTGCAGTGATCACATTTGCATATACACTGACAAATGAAAAACATATTTTTATACATAACTTTAAAAAAAAACTTAAATAGAAAATTTGAAATACTTAATAAACTAGTTAACAAATTGGCAAATGAAGATTTTTTTTAATATTATTAATATCTTAAAATCATGGTTTGATAATAGCTTACTCACACTTAATGCAATAAAAAAACCACTTATTTTCCTTACAGAAAATACCTGATCATAAAGTTAATATTGTGATCCACGATGAAAAATGTGATAATGTACTTTGTAAACAACATAATCCTGTAAGTAACTCTTCTTCCGAAATTAAATATCTCGGTGTGATCATTGATCAAAACCTGACGTGGAATAGCCACATTTCAGAGCTGGTGAAGAGAATAAGGAAATGTATATTTATATATATTTATTTGTTAGATAGAAATATTTTAAATGTAACAATAATCAAAAATGTGTACTATGCACTTGTTCATTCTTTACTTATCTATGGAATTATAGGTTGGGGAGGATCTTACAAAAACAATCTAAACTCAGTAAAAGTTTTGCAAAGAATCATCATTTAGGTAATATTAAATAAAAAAAATAAAAAAATCCACCTTCCCAACAGAACCATTTTTTAAATTTTTTCCAGTATCAAGTGTCGATGACATATTCAAGCAAGCTTCTATTATGTGTAAAGAAAAAATGTGTAAAGAAAAAATGAACTTAAAAATGTGTAAAGAAAAACTAACAAAGAATATCAAGAATTTTACAAACTAATGAGAAATGGAAACCAATTTTTTAAATAAAACTTACAGTAAAAAGTAAATATTTTACACAAAACATATTATAACTTACAACCTCAATAAGAATCGTGGCTCTCTTAAGCATTATTAAATACGTCTTTTTGTACAATTAATGTGGAATTCAATTATTGAAAAATAAATAATTATGCTTTGAAAGGGGCAATTATGAACATCATAATTTTTGGTTTGTTTGTGGTACATGATTTTGTCTGTGGTAACAGATGACATTGTTGACAGAACTAGGTTAGGTTATCGTAAACAAAATACCGAGCATATAACAGTTACATGAAAGTATGGTATTGTAATACAATTATTTGTAATAGATTGCGATAGTTTTTTGTAATTAACAGATTGTATGTAGTTCGTGAGAATAGTGACAAATCGTGTAAGTCATATTTTGTTGTTGTTTTACAGAATAATTATGTTGAAAAGTTTGCCACAGTTTTTTGTAATATTTGAAACAATCTAATGATTCATTTATTACTATAATGGAGTGCATATAATTAAGGTAATTCCAACTTCCCAAGAGGTTAACTTTTAAGTAGCTTGTATGAGGGAAGTAATTAAGTAATATTAGTGATTTCATATTCATAAAAGGACGGCAGCAGATCCGGTAGGTTCATTTTGTGTTGACTTCAATGTTAAAAGCTTGTTGACATCCTCTTGTTCAGTAATTAGTGTTATGGGGGTTGAATCACTTATACGAGTGAAAATTTTACAATTCCTTACCCAACAATAGCGAATTTTACCAGTCATTCTTATATCACGACATTGTTTCAGCAGAGATTGGTTTTTTGGGGTTAGATGGTCGTTAATGTATATTTTACTGGTTCCAGGAAGTTGTAATTCAGAAGCAAGCATCCCTTTCCTCTTTCTTATTGCAGTTATAAGTTCGTCCTTAAGATACCTGCGTGTTAGTTTGACAACTATGTTCCTTGGTTTTCCATTTGTTGCATCACGGTTTGTCCTGGGGGCAATTCTGCTGGCGAAATCCACATCATGTCGGGTTATATTGCATCCAGCTGTGGCTCCGATCTTGGAGAGAATGTCATACACATTTTCATTATTGGTTTCGGGGACACCACTTATTATGACGTTATTAGAACGATTAAATTGGTCGTTGCTTTCAATTTGTTTTTCCAAGTGTAACACTTTTTTATTTAGCTCATTAATTTCCTCCTTGAACTCGTTTTGTATGATTTCGACTATATTGTTTTTAAATACTTCAAATGTTTTCTCTAGAAAATGAATTTTGAAGTCTTCAAACTTGTTGTCCAAAAGTTGTAGAAGTTCCGTATTAAGGTGACTGCCAGACTTAGAGTTTGATCGCGTAGACATTGTTACTTCTCGTAATAATTTTTATAATTATAACTTATTAAATTGATTGCAATTTTATTATTTTTTATAGAAAATAGTGGAAGAGCAAAAATTTGACAGCAAGCACAAGTAATGTTATTGTTTCGGTCCAAAAAATGTATACATGTTTGATCGCTCGCTAGGCCCATCACGGGTGCCTACGATCGAATCTTAGTGACCCGATCGTTCACTGGTTATTCGTGATTGGGTCAAAATGATTGTTGTTCTTATACGGTCGTTCAAGATCCAGGGAACTAATTTCAACAACAATCAGCCCACTTTCGTCCTCTGCTCGTTTCATACCTAACTGCCATACATCCGGAATTTAATGTAACATCCTGACTGTTAGTGATGATGAGTTGGCAGTATTTTGATTTGCAAATTAATTGGCCTTAACACATTTATTACGAAAGCAGCTTTTTGAACGTCTTAATCTACGAACCATTGTAATTTTCTCAATATATCCCAAAACAAAGCAAATTTGCATTTAATAAACAATTCATTATAAAAACTGAAGTATCCAGCACTTTTGAAATACGTTACTTACAAAATATCGCTGACCACGCAAAACCTTATACGACGGAAATTTACATGCTCCATAGTAAAAGCTTGAGTAGGTAATATCTTCGTCAGAAAAAGGATAAGAAATTCTAGTCCCAAAGCACACTGCACACTGCACTGAATAGATATTCTCTAGAAATGTTATCTCTACCGATTCAGAAGATAAGAGTAGTCGCTAAATATATAATACCGTTTTACATTTTTTTTTCTGCTCAAGAAGGAATTTCGATCATCAAACACACTAATTACGATTTTCGGTGTTCGGTGTGAAATCTGGTTTAACGATTTTCTTTGAATTTAAGTGTATTGTAGGTACTTCATCATCCCACATACTTATTTTGGTTGTCTGTACGTCCTTTGTGAAATTTTATTCCAATTTGCTATAAATTCAAGCTGTTTAGCATTTTAACATATTTCTTTTAAACACTTTCAGTTTTTAAGTCCCTAAAAAATATAAGTTAATTTTAAAGATAATATTGAAGATGATATTTTGAGCCGAAACGGTAATTATCTAAAATTCTCTCGGTAGAAAAAAAACATCGTGAAGTATGCTCCAAGAATTATTAAAAACCGTTTGTTATTTAACATTTCATACATGTATTTTTTTTTCGTAAGAAGCAATTACTTTTGGTTACATTATATTTAAAAGAATTAAAACACTTTGTGGTCAGACGTTTTAATTCTTTTAAATAACATTTTATAGTTTTGCTCTATTTTATAAATATTTTCACTACTTTCGCTTAATTATAATGTTTTTTTTTAAAGTTAAACGCGCTCCCTCTTACATTCGTATTTACACATCTCCTTTTCTTCTTCTTTTTTAACGCTTACTACCGGGCCTTAGGTGCTTAATTTCAAATTGGAACTGATTGTGTAAAGAATTCCGACTGGAACACAAAAAAATGTATTCTGTTCAAGAAAGAAAATCGTTATCTAAAATGTTAGAACATTTTTCCAGCAGTTAGAAAATTGAGCTTATTTCTGGCCCTGGATCCACTCAAAACATTGTGATATGAGCTTATCGAACACGCCCACAACATACTTCTGTGGATTTATTTGTTCGGTGGCACAGAGGAAAACCGCTCGCCTTACCACGAAGCTAAGGGTATGTGTATATATATATATATATGGGGCACAATAAAAGCTGAAGTGTAACCTATTCCCATTGTTTTCCTGCAGATTCCATTTTCCCCCGCGATTCGAGCGAGGAATTGAGCTTTTATGATCTTGCAGCGCAAACGACCTTGTAACTGCTTATATTACGTTTTGTGCAGGACCGAACCTAATAAATCCAAACATTAAATAATAAATAATTACCTTAATTGAAATCCTTATTGCAGGATGCTAATTGCAAAAATTAGATTAATTATTTTCGGTATCTTCCTACAAAGCTCGAACTAAAATATTTAAAAAACTGATTCTGAAATTTTCAACCTTTTCATTAGTTATTTTCTTGTGTATACTCCCAAACCTTCATCTTACCTGTCTCTTACCCCCTTTTTACGATAGCTCCACTTTATAGGAAAAAAAACTTTCAGGGCCAATGTCTTCTTTGGGGACGTTTTGTAGAGGGTCTTTTTAGGAAAGGAAGGAGAAGAAGTTCTGGGAAGAAAAAATTTATGAGGGTTGGGTAGGAATCCTCTGCCATAGGTCACCCCATGTGGACACTGACGGTGGGTTGATCACAGACGAAATCAAAATATGCGAAAGATGGATATATTATTATTCTACATTACTGTACGAAGAATTTCCACGAACAACTTATGCATCAGAGAAACCAGTGCTGGGGCCAGTTGAAGAAATCACTCCGACAGAAATTAAAGTAGCCATACCACAAATGAAAATGGGGAAAGCAGTGGGGCCAGACAATATTCCAGCAGAATTATGGAAAGAGTGTGGAGAAGTGGAAAATTTGGCTGTGCAACCTATATAATAAAGTGCTTACAGGAAAACCAATTCCAGAAAGCCTCAGGAAGAGTTATCTTCTTCCACTTTACAAAAATAAGGGAGCCTCTAAGAAGTACGACAATTATGGAGGAATAAGGCTTATGTTTCACACCATGAAAATATATGAGAGGATTGTCAACACATGAATTAAGAATATTGTAAAAATATATGACGACCAATCCGTCATTGTGTCGGGGAAGTCAATAATAGATGCTATTCAAAGAGTCAGAATCATAGTTGAAAAATATCGAGATGCAAAAAAGACTTACACATTTTATTTATAGACTTGAAAAGAGCATTTGATATGGTCCCCCAAAGCCCGATGTGGGCGGCATTGATATCTCACAATGTATCGGAAGGATATGTGCTCTCCATACAAGACATGTATACTAACGTAGAAACACAAGTAAGATGCACATCAGTAACATCACCAAAATTTCCAATTAAAGTAGGGGTGCATCAAGGATCTGTCCTCAGTCCACTGCTATTTATAATGGTCATGATTTATCTAACGATTCAAGAAGTGCACAGTATTCTCAAGACTATTTTTTGCAGATGAAGTAGTACTGATAGCAGATAATCATTGCGACTATAGCCTGGAAAGGTGGAGAAAGATCCTGGAGGACTAGCAGAAAAAATACTAATTTGTACTTGCCATTTAAAAACACAAATGCTGTAACTCCTTCGATGCAACTGGATAGAGTAACATTATGCAACTGTGACTCATTTAAGTATCTGACTCTATCATTCACAGAGAGGATGTGCAGCGGATGTCAAACATAGAATAGGTGTAGGATGGATGAAATTTAGATTCGTAACAAAAATCTTGTGTGACCCGAAAAAAAAGGGTAAAGATATACCAGATTATAGTTAGACCCGCGGTAATGAATGGCTCCAAATGCTGGACCATGTACAACTCCTACTCGCTAGTATGCCGGGTACTCACTTGTAAATAAATAAATAAATATTAATCAACCAACGCGAACTAGATGTAAAAAAGACGCTCATTCGCAGATGCCGTCGGCTTCATGAAAATGGGTTATTTTTTCAACTCGTTAAACAAGCCACGAGTATCGTCTAATCTAACCAAGTATTTTCGAGGAGACTTTATGAATTTATTTATTTTTTCTAATGTTGAAAATAAAGAAATTAAAGACCATGGTGTTTGAAGTGATTCCTTGTCTTGCACGTGTCCATCCAGCCCTGGCAAGTTTGCATATCTGGTGAGCTTTTGATATGATATCTTTTGTTGCCAATGGGGGCAATCTCGTTACAATCCTATTTGTTCTGATGCAAACTGTATAGATCGGCTATGGGAATACTGTATTCCTCTTGTAGTTTGCTTCGGTGACAGGCATCTGTATAGATCGGCTATGGGAATACTGTATTCCTCTTGTAGTTTGCTTCGGTGACAGGCATCTGTATAGATCGGCTATGGGAATACTGTATTCCTCTTGTAGTTTGCTTCGGTGACAGGCATCTGTATAGATCGGCTATGGGAATACTGTATTCCTCTTGTAGTTTGCTTCGGTGACAGGCATCTGTATAGATCGGCTATGGGAATACTGTATTCCTCTTGTAGTTTGCTTCGGTGACAGGCATCTGTATAGATCGGCTATGGGAATACTGTATTCCTCTTGTAGTTTGCTTCGGTGACAGGCATCTGTATAGATCGGCTATGGGAATACTGTATTCCTCTTGTAGTTTGCTTCGGTGACAGGCATCTGTATAGATCGGCTATGGGAATACTGTATTCCTCTTGTAGTTTGCTTCGGTGACAGGCATCTGTATAGATCGGCTATGGGAATACTGTATTCCTCTTGTAGTTTGCTTCGGTGACAGGCATCTGTATAGATCGGCTATGGGAATACTGTATTCCTCTTGTAGTTTGCTTCGGTGACAGGCATCTGTATAGATCGGCTATGGGAATACTGTATTCCTCTTGTAGTTTGCTTCGGTGACAGGCATTATCTGGATCTAGAAAGCTGCACCTACACAAAGCTTTCCACGATCAGGATATTAAAAATATATTTTGTTTATTTCAGCAGTATAGAATGTTGTGTGCCATATAAGACGAACAATGCTTAAGATTATTATAAAAATAAAGAAACAAAATGCAAGAAATCAAATAAAAACACTTACATACGATGGCTGGGCGACCCTTTTCGTAGAACTAGAGACAAAAATACTAACTGTTTTTTTTCAAATCTTAAGGTAAAGGAAATGTCTAATATGGATGTGAGCTATTTTATTAATTTTTGTTTTAAATTATAAAATATCAGGTGTATATTTGGGAGTTATTATTGGCTGCTACATGAAATGGGATATAACACATTACAAATGTTTGTAAACGTCGTAAAATATCTCGTGCCTTTAAGTACTTTAAAATAAATCTACTTATCTCCGGCTGAATCCATTATTCATTATGGAATTACTTCTAATTCTTTTTTTTCCATATAAGTTGAAGATAATATCGTTAATTCTAAAAAAAATATATATATGAGATTGACAAATATGATGGTTTGACAGAAGGTTGCAATAGCGAAATTGCAACCTTCTGTCAAAGCGCACGTCCCGGTTAGACGAGAGGTCTGGGTTCTAGTCCCAGTTGCGACCATTGTCTTTTTCTGTTTTCTGTGTCTTGTTCTCTTTCATATTTTTGTTTAGATTATTATTGTTATCTTCTTCTTCAATGAAGTTTTATTCATTAGTTAACATACATTGAAATGCAGAAAAGTTAATAGATGTCGCCCGATCACTGCCCCGGCAAAATGAAGGTCCAGGGTTTGATTCCTAAAGATGACCTATTTTTTTTTTTAAATTTTCTGTTTCAAATTTTCGAGTCGCTTATATTGAATATTTTTTGTGTATTTTTTTCATTCGTTATAAGAAAGATATCATTCTGCCATCTGCCACACTAACCCCAGCCTGTGAGACAATGCTATTCATAAATATAATAAAAACTAAATGAAGATTCAGCCTGAGCAACGTCGGAATGGGTCATGCAATAATTGAAACATCGACAAATAGAGCGGTTACATAACTGGACAAATACCAGGCAATAGTCAATTGGTCGCCAGCAGTGGCGTACATTGCTTTATGATCCAGGTTAAGCTGGGATTATGGAGATAGTGTAAATTGAAAAAAAAAAGGTTTTTCAATGATTTTTCTAAACGGAATAATTATTCTATTAGATATGCGCTCTTTTAAGGGTGAACTGCCTATTTAAAAAAAAGTATGCGATACCTCCTTTTTTAGTCAATACACATCTGCTTTGATGATGACGCTGTCTGGAACATTGGCTAAATAAGCGGGTAGTTCAACACGGCATAACACCCCGAGAATTATTTTATTGGCTGTTTTTTGGGTAGGCAAAGCTTTTCAGCCTTTTTTTGACTAATTTTGGCCAACGAAGTCGAAATTAGTCGGAACATGATTTCCAAGAATTAATTTTGTAAAAAATGATTTTCAGAACACTAGGTACCCTAGCACGGTCGATCGATAAGGATTGTATCGATAACTTCTCATCGTTCCCTAGTACAACTGCAGATAGCTAAAGTAAAAATTGACGTCGAGTATATTAAAAAAATTTAGACATGGTGAACTGTTATTATTTATTCGTTGGCAATCTGCTGTCATGCTTGGGAACAATTAGAAATTGCTGAAAGTTATCCCATCAATCCTTATCGATCGAACGTGCTAGGGTTCCGGGACATCGGTTGATTGATAAAGTTTAATGAATAACTGTAACTTGTCATCGTTACCGAGCAAGGCTGCAAATTGCCAACGAACTTACAACAGTACACACCAACTAAGGGTTCTTAATTTATTTGCGGTGTGCTTTTGTTTGTACATTGGAGATCTGCAGTCGTGCTCGGGAACGATGACAAGTTATCGAAATTAATCCTGTATCGATCGACCAGCCATTTCACAGAACTTTTTCAACTCTCCCGCAGCCAGCTGGGGTCAAATATAGACCCCAAAATTACTATCCTTCTTGTATCTACTTAAAAAAATGAATCATATTTTTAGTATTTTATTTATTCCTGCGCAAAGTATTAATACAAAAAGTGCCGTTTAAAAAAAATGAGAAAAAATTGTTGATCGCAGGAAAAAATAATTTGTCGAATATGGGTAATATTCCCTTCCCAATAAATGGATAAATTACAAAAAAAAAAGAAAAAGGGTTTTCTATGGTTTAAATGCCCATAAAACAGAAAAATGCATGGGGTCGTCGGCCGACCCACATGGTTACGGACGTTATGTTTGGCATCTTGGACTGTCGAGAGTTAGATCAATTCTGTTGTAGAAAACCTAATTAATTACAAATTGTTAACTCCCCCGACTACTTCTAAACTGTATTAAATAAACATGAAAAAATCAACACGTAAAAACCAAGTTTTTTTTCAAAATTAATAGAATACTTAGTTTTAACCACGTTAATTGTTTAATATATTATTATCCAAAAACAAAATTAATGTAACAGAAACATTAACAATTTAAAAGGCAAATTAAGTCCCTGAAATTGGATAATGATATATTGTACCCTTAATTAACATCTAATAAAAAAATGTATTATTGTTATTGTTTTTATGTGTATGTCAAAAAATGTTTGTATATTTATTTCATTCAAGACATTTAAGTCTTTGATCATTGTACACATAATTCTCAGAAAATTATTTTTTTATGCATGTAAATACTCCTCCCATAAATACGAGCTTCTAGAACTCAACTTATGGAGAAGTAGAATCATAAAATTAATTATTATGTAAACAAAAGGTAATAAATAATACCATAAATGTAATTATTATTCAATTTTTTATAAGAAAAACTCTATTTTTATAACTTTTGAAGGTTATTCCCATCAACATAATATATCATTTAAGAAGAAGATAACACTTATAATCTAAATGAAAATATGAAAGAGAACAAGACACAGAAAAATAGAAAAAGACAATGTTTGAGTCCCAGTTGCGACCATTGTCTTTTTCTATTTTTCTGTGTCTTGTTCTCTTTCATATTTTCATTTAGATTATAAATGTTTTCTTCTTCAATGGTAAATATTGTTGTTAAAATAATTTTTTTTTTTAAATACCAACATGTTTTGTAAACAGTGCATTCTTCATCAGGGTTTACTTAATGAAGGGCACGACTTAGTTGCGCCACCTCTTAATCCAATTTCAAAGAAATGCGTGTATGCGCCCATGTGTATCAGTACCAAAAGTTGATAGAAAGCATTGTCATCGACAGTGAGTCTATCTGCCAAGTTTCAGGTAGATCGGAAGTTGGGAAGTGGGTTAATTACCACTTCCAAGATTTGCATTAATTCATTCATCCAAGAAAAGAAAAAAACCGATATTCAAATGGATATTTGTCATTGGTATGTAGTAATTTTATATTGATATATAGTCCCAACATTCAAAAACCTATTTATAAAAAAATCAATCTTACAAATTGTAAAAGAAAAAGGAAAACACTTATTCATAGCTGAAAGTCGTACCAGACTCAAACGTGTATCTGCATGCCCGAAACTAAACACTTCTTTTGCCCGATATCGTTTTACATACCGAAGAAAATACTTCTTTAACAACCTACCAATAGAAATCAGAATCATTAATAACAAAATACAATTATCGAACTCTATCAAAAATCATTTTAAAGAAATCAGCCACGGGAAGACTGATTCCCCTATTTCCACATGAATGTAACACTAAAAATTAAATTTGTTTTTACTCTTACGGAAAACATGGATGTCTTTCAGTTAAAGGGTCATGATTATGATGTATTTGTATTAACTGTACAAATTATACATGTGAAACACGTGACTGTTTAAATGTATACATAAAATGTAAACTCTTTTTCCATCCACAAGCAAATGCTTTTAATGGAAGATCAGAAATACTATAATATGTACCATTTTTAAGATAAACAATAAATAAAAATAAAAAAATTCAAAAAAACAGTACTTACATCCAGAGTTCCATTTATTCTTGATTCTTGAAAGAAATAATATGTTTTATGCAAATATAAGAAGTTTGAAATATTCAAACGTTTGAAGTATAATTTTCTACACCGCACGCCACTGGTCCCTAGTTGGTACAATATGGATCTTCAAGCTTATCCGCTGCAACTTGTATGCTTATCGATTCCATTGACATAACGGGAAACTTATATGGATATTTGTCGACTGTATCGGCTAGAACTAACCGGGATATTGTATCGGAATGTCTGCTAATGTTGTAAACGCGCCATTCAGGGGGATTATGGGATATTGGAGCAGAATAAACACATACTAATATTTGTTCAGTGTTTACTTATTTCCACTGGAAACTTTCAGATCCGGATAAGTTGTTGATGAACAAACGGAACACTGCAGAAGTCTGTGTAAGTAAGCATGCTTGTCAATATTTGATTCGAAGTCGAAATTAATCAACTTGCTTTCTGTAAAAAGTGATTTGCAGCTAAATTTATTTATTTATTTACTGACAAATAGTCCATTAATAATATAACAATAATAAGAATAAAAAAGAAGAGATGACAATGAAAGGAAAGTACATACAAATGAAGAGCGTTGACAAATTATAATATAAAAGAACGAAGACAACTACAAGTCAAAGCTTGAAGATGGATTTAAAAGACTTTAAAATTACACACTTCGTATTGACTGCCGAAAGTCATTTAGGCTAACACCAAAAAATTCAATGCTTTGACTTGCGTTAACAAGTCTCGACATTCTGAATAAAGGAGAATGGTATCCATAATTAGTAGAATGTTGATTGAGGATTGATTGAACAGCAATACATTATTTCGGAGTTTACGGGAAGCGATGTTAAACTGGATGAGTTGTAACAAAGCAGGTTTGTCAGTAATACTGTTGATAATTTTGAATATGCAAATTAGATCAGTGTCCATATCTGTGTATATCGTCCAGTTGAATAGTCAGACATCAGACACTTAAAATTTGAGTTGAATTTGCAGTTTTGTATGTAAAAGTGTACCATTGCACAATACTCAGATTACTCATAAACACAAACAAATCAATTTTAAAGCAGAGAAAAAAACACTTGTGGCGAATTAAATTTTTTTTTTATATTTTCACTATTAAAACCATGCACGGTCGTGTGAAAAGTGTGGAGATCCGCAAAGAATGCAAGGTTGATGAGTAAGATTAAGAAAGAAACTCTCAGATGGTTTAGGCAAGGAGAGCGAATGTAGAAGAAGTCGGGGACGCCCGAGGAAGACATGGCACGATCAAATGAATCAGATACTTGCATCGGGCTCTGTCAAGATTCAGAATATGTACGAGACGATGTGTGATTGTGAAGGAGGCTAAGAGTGTGTGCCCAGACCGAGTTATTTGACGGTCCGTCCTCTCTGCCTACTTCAGCGAAAAACGGAGTGATGGTTTGTTAGTGAGTTAATTGAATTATAATATTCCTTCATTTTTGACGGGTCTGCGGTAGTAATAATGAATATAATTACCATTCCAAAATGTTGTGATTTATTTCTACGAATGGTAAGTAAATTAAGACCTACTTGTAAAAATCAGTTGCATTGCGACTAGTCAAGATTAAAAGACAATTACCTCCTCCATTAAGATTCAGTTATGTTAAGTGAAAATATTTGTTTTAAGTACATACAAATATAGTTAAAACAATATTAATCCACTAATCAAGAGCCAGGCGTCTAAATTGAAGACTCGGAAGATAGTTAACGAAAGTTCATACTATTTTAAAGTCTTTACTAGAGCTTGGAAGCTGCCGTATAAAGTCCTGTAAAACTTAAAGCTAACTTTGTGGTTGGAGCCAGCTGTAATGAATAAAGTGCCAATTTCACCATGATTTTCTTTGCAGAATATTAACACTTTTATAAACTAATAAAAACTGCGATAAATAATACAATTTTCATTAAAGATTAATAATTAATAAAGTGTCAACAAATTTTACATCGGAGAATATTATTTGATGGATTCCCATATTTTTTAATTTATTTTTTATTTATATTTTTTTCATTCCCGGGTGACAAATAACCTGACAATATTTCAAAATCTTCTAGCCAGCCAACGAATCGAACACACGACGACGCCTCGATGGGACCCAAACGCGATGAGCCACTGACCGGTCCAAGCGATATCTTAATTAACGGTTTGCATGCTTTAGAGTTTAGAGAACAGGTGTCAAGTAGGAACGCTGACGTTTTTCTATCGGTATTTCAATCGAACATGCTCCGAAAAACCAGAGTTTTTGATCCCTTCGGCACCGGTGTTTAACGGAGAAACACGTCAAACACACTATTTTTATACACGGTTGATATCTCACTTTAGAACTGTTAAATTTCTTCAAGACCCACAATTCACTCCTTCCTCTCGTGAAAAAGACCCTTCACACAGCATCTCCTAAGATGACATTGGCCCCGAGGGAAATTTTTCTGTGTGGGATTAATGATTTTTATAAATCATAATGGATATAAAGGATGAATTTCAATTGCCTCCGTAATTAGGCATGCGCTATAAGTTTTGGGTCTTCCCAGGACTTCAGGAACAAATCCAAAGTAATGGTTCGAAGCTTCGAGCATGCAAATTCGGCCACCCTGACAAATCGGCAATCGCCGTGCATTTAATTGAAACCGGCCATTACTTTTGTTAATTGTCTACTTTTGATATTATGTAGTTGTAGTTTTATTATAAAATAGTCTGTTCAAGCAAGAATTAATTACTGATAGTTCGATAACTAAAAAACTTCTTAACCATGTGTATTTTTGGGACTTAATATAAACCTGCTCAAAATCCTTCAATTACCCTTGCAAATAAACCCGCAAGTATTGAAAAGTCAACTTCCTGCTAAACTCCCACAAAATACCCTCGACTTTTCATCAAGAACACATCTCACTTGTTCAAAATGCCATCAAACCATCAAAACTACCCCATTTCCACCCCTAGGCTAGCGGTAGTACCTGAAAAGCGACCGCTACAGGAAAAACTTCGCCGCATTAAACTTGTCGATATGTTAGGTACTGCGGGTGGGGTTGAGGTATGAGGGATGAGGGATGATAGAGGGCTGTCTGAAGTATTTGACCCGAAGAGAAAGTTTGAGCGGCGCTCAAAAAACTTGTTCACCCCCGGAAGCGTAAGTTATCTCAGCTTAGAAGTGAAATTACTTTTTTGTTCTTGTGAGAGAAATACCAATGATCTAGATTTGTTATGATTTTTCGTTGGTGTTCGAACAATTTTTTTATATGTGAAAAATTTAAAAGGCAATAGTACACATTGCTTGTTGTATTCAAATAAATTTCTTAAATAACAATTATCGCGGAATAACTGGCAAAATCAATTGAATAAAATACTTGAGTCGGATTACGCTATCAGAATAACAGAAAAATATATTTGAGTCACGACACATGAATGTGTATGAAACGAGGCGTGAAAGCCATTTCATTTTCTCTTTCCATCCTTGCGAATAAAAAACCCCACTCTTGATGATCAATTTGTCTCTTTATATAATCTTCGCACATTTCCAAAGTTTTGGTCCATTTTTTAACAGGGGCGTGTATTCCAGAGTGGTAAAACGCACGGTCCTGTTTCCTAAGGCCATCCGCCATAGCTTTTGTTGGGCGAAAGACATGCTTTAAGTTTTTTAAGGTTTGTGACGTATTAGAGAGAGTTTATTGTGCATTCTTGCCCCAAATTCAAACCCTGTGTTTCCCAGAACTCTGTCGCCGTAACTTTCGCCGATCGCACAGGGATTTTGAATTTTTTCGTCCTCGGTGGGGTGTGATGCCATTTCATTGACTGCCACTTTGATTCAGGTTCCATGAAACCCACGTTTTGTCCCCGATTACAATTTTCGTACAGTTGCATCACCGTACACATTTTTCAGTCTTTCATGAATTCAAATAGGCACTTTCACCTTCTGCTTTCAAGAATTCAATCACAGAACGCTAACCAATACGAACATTGATATCGGCCATTTTGCAAGCGACTACAGTGCTGCCACCTGTTGACGCAGGCAGTTATTACCATACATAATTAAAAAAAGACAAAAATTAAAGGCGTAATTTGGCTATTGATTTTCATGAAATGTGAATTCAAATGCAATTGGTTTAAATATTCCTGTAAATCGCCCTCTACAGAAACAAAATTTATAGGAACTACTAAATAATGGAGGTTTTTTTAAATTAGCTTTACACGGAGGCCCTTAGGAAAAATAATTTCCTCAGGGCCTACGTCATCTTTGGAAATGCTTATGGAGGGTTTTTAGGGAAAGAAAGGAGAGGAAGTTCTGCGAAGGAAAAAATATAAGGGGTAGGTAGGAAACAGAGGTTTAATGTGTCCAGGAGCAAAAAATCATCCCTCTCATATTGGCTGGAGTGGTCGAGGTTAGGTCTTCCTCACCAAGTGTTTTACCGGCCCGCCACGCAGTAGGTGGGCAAACGAGTTCGCCTCCAACGCCTAGATGAACCTCACTCCACGAACCTGAGAACCACTACTCTATGAATATTAGTTTAAGTACGAACCGTTTAGTTTAAATACAAACTGCTACTTCACCAAACATAGCTAACCCCTTGGAGCGATCTATAGCAGGGGTGTTGGTTATCCAGTAAATGGGGCGGTAGTACCTATGCCCGCCTCTCAAATTGGTTTAACAAACATATTGCATAATTTTAATAGTCAATTATGTTCAAATTGGGGGATTTCAAACTGACAAACGACAGTCATTTTGTAGTTATACTTATCAGCTGATCATAATTTGATTAAAAGATGAAACCGGTCGAAAATTGATTCCTAACGGAGACTGCATAAAATATCGAAAAATTAAAATTGGCTGATTGTCATTTAGATAGTCATCAAATGTGATGAATTTTGAAACACAAAACACATAAAACGCCCTTTTTCCTCTCTCATTTATAATTTCATCTCTTTTCACCCTCCTCTCTCGTCTATAATTTTATCCTTGAAGGTTGAGATTCATTTGATCTTATCTTTGAAATAATGTTCGTAGAGCGACCTTGACTTCTCTTTCTTCGGGTCTTCTTAAAATCCGCTTCCCGCATAAATTTATTCCATTAAAACTAAAGATGTCTCCTACCAGATTAACATGCACATAAACCAGGCCATGAATATTTCAACAGTCTGGATTCTGGATGTTAGATCCTGGATGTCAGATTCTGGATGTAATATTCTGGATATAAGATAGCTCTGGATGTAGTATGTTAGGGTGGCCCTCGCAAGCCAGACACTCTAATTTAGCAGAAGTTTGACTAATGACGCCGGGAAGCAAACCCCAAATTGACTTCGCGGTTCCTCGGGTGGCCGCCGACGCGCGCGCCGCGGCGCTGCTTCCAAATTTGAAATATTACTGCCGCGGAGAGGGGGTAGAGGAGGGTTAGCGCACATCTCCTTGATTGTTGAAAGGAACGCGAGGATGGATGGGGCCATTTCGGCAATAATTTATTGTTAATGTATAGTTTAGTAATTAATAATGCTGTTAATGTTAGTTGCCGAGGGAAGCGGAGCTCGTGGCCCGTTCCTGATCACGTTCTGCACTGATGTATGGTAGATGTTCGACGATCTCTGGGGCGGAGCGTTAACCCTTCAGGGCCTTCAGGCCTCGGGCTTTTTTTGTCGGAAGGTCAAAATATTTCCGCTTTACAACAAAATTCGAATAAATGTAATATTTCTGAACGCATCGGAAAAAAAACTGTTTTTGGAAGGTGATAAAAAATACATCATTTTAAAAACAAAAGTTTTGAATGCAAACACAATAAGTTTCAGAATGACTCGTCATAAATTTTTTCTGACTAAAATTACTAAAAAAAAAAAAAACGCACACATATTTTATTAGGCAAATGTTTTATTAACCTAATCGTGAACCCACCTTTTTGTTGTTTCATATAAAAATAATTAATAAAAAATTCCCAAAGTTTCACATTTTTTTAAAAATTGCAGTAGAAAACTTTGGTGTATATTTTAATAATTTGTGATTAATAATATAAAAGGGGATGTTTCTTTTTTCTAACACCATTTAGATCATATTTCTAACCATGATAAGGGTAGGGAAGACACAAAGATTTCTATTGAATTGTTCCGAATAGCGAAAAAATTAACCTGAGAGGTTAAACTTCTTGTTTCCAGACCTTAACAATCAAAAAAGGAAGATTTTTTTACGATATTCCCAAGTCAATATTTCTGTTTTCTCGCTAGTAGGGGCTAGTAATTAGTATTATAACTTATCATTAATAGCCACCTCTGGTCTGGAGCCCCAAAATACCTGAAAAAAACCCTTGACTCTGTGCAGAAACGGGCGGTCCGTTTGATAGATTCTCCTAATTTAACTAACGGATTGCAATCTTTAGAGCACAGGCGCCAGGTGGGAATGCTGTCCTTGTTCTACCGGTATTACAATGGAAGATGCTCCGAGGAACTAGCGTCATTGATCCCCTCGGCACCGGTGCATAGTCGGGAAACACGCCAAACGCGCGCTCAACATTTGTACACGGTTGACATTAGTCACATGAGAACGGGTCGTTTCTACGGCTCGTTCTTGAGTTCAACAGCTCGGCTGCGGAACCATTTGCCGGCCTCTGTGTTTCCTCCCTCCTACAATATGGGTCTCTTCAAGACCCATGTTCACTCCTTCCTCTCCTCAAAAACACCCTCCACACAGCATCCTCAAAGATGACATAGGCCCTGAGGGAAATTATTTTTTCCTCAGGGCCTCCTGTGTGGAGTTAATGTAAAAAAAAAAAAAAAATTTAAATCAAAAATCATCACGCATCAATCAAAATGAATACAATATGAAATAACACGTGCAACGTAACTAAATTTATTTACTCACGCTGGGAATTGACCCGCCATATTAGATGGATCCGAGGATCTTAATAGCGTCACTGAAATAAAACATGTAAACACATTATATTGGTTTTAGTACTCCAGATTAATTGAAAAAAATGGTATCCATCCAATCCAGAAGTGTCCAACTTTGACATATTCCATGTGTATTTTTCCTCAGCGCCCCCCCTCCCTCCACTATTAAAATTATTACGAGGAATATTTTTGATGTAAAAGCGCCGCAGGTCAAACAAATTTTAAATGAGAATTGTTTTTTGAAATATCACGACCAACAGGCTAGTAGCGTGGCAGTTTTTGGTTCCTACCCGGGATGCGGGTCGATCCTCTGATAGTTTAGTACTCCATCATTATACAAGCCATATTTCCACTTACAATGATTGAAGTTGGTGGATTTCAACATTCCAAGACTATCTGTAAACTGGAAACATTGCTTTCTAAATTAAAAAAAAAAAAGATTTTGTTTGTTACGTTTTCAAGCATAAACCAATAAACCGATTTTAAAAATTCTTTCACCAATAGAAAGCTACATTATATGCGAGTAATACAAGCTGAATATAATGGTAAGCTCTGGAATTATGAAATTATGAATATTAATATATAATATTTATTTTACGTTTTCTGTCGCTAACAAAAGCGAGCTATTGCTAACGTCAGAAAACAAATCGTTGCCGTGGAAACGATGTTGACATATTTGCGGGAAATCGTGATTCATATCTATCTATCTATACATATAAATAAAAATTAATCTCCGAAACGTTTGTACGCACATAACTTCGAAACGACTGCACCAAATTAGATAATACTTTTTTTTACTACTGGTGGATTCTGGCATTATGAAATTTAGATGGCACGCAAGCTATTTGAAAACTTAATGTACCGGGAATGAATGTATGGAATGCAGGAGGGGGACGGGATAATTGATAAACGCAAGCGCTACAGTAATTTCCCCCTAATATCATGAGAGCGAAGCCGCGGGTAAAAGCTAGTAATATTATAAAAATAACAAAATAATACATGCATAGTCACTAATCGAGCGGTATATATGTTCTTGATTGATTTATCTACGACTAATTTGAATTCACTCTAAAATGTTTTTTTTTTGTTTAATTCCTTTAATAATAATAACATTACATTTGTATAGCGCAGTTTTGTGTCACTTCACTTCAAGTGCGCCTTTGACCCTCATTTTAGCACATCACCACCCACTGAGAGCATTTCACCGCCCCCATTCGCTCTCAAAACCACCGCAGCCCTCCTGAATCTCAACACCGCTCCCCAGGGGAGCGATATCACCCACGTTGGTATACACTGATCTAAACATACGAAGATTATTTTAGATTATCAACATAACGTTAATAGTAATTACATATACTGACCCAGTCAAATGCGGCTCTCACCAAACAGCCAATTCTGACAACTGTCACCGTCAATAACATGATTGAACCCTATCCCCTCCCCCCGCCCCACCCTGCCCGCCCCACCCTGCCCGGGGCTAGTGAAGAATCGAGGTTAACTGCCGCCACCCTCTCGGCTCTCACCTGACCCCGAACTAACCAACCAACCCCTCTACTAGTGGATGAATTATTACCTTTAACGGACTCCAAAATAGATGACCATCAAAGATCATCTCGATTTTTTTGCCTCTCTTTTTCTTTTTCCACAGTTCTTTTCCAGTTTCATGATAACATACTTTTCATTCCATATTTAATAATAATTTGATTAACTTTGAGCTTCTGAAAGCATTATCAAATCGTCTATATTATTTGTTATGTTTCTTATCTTACAATTATATCACTTACATAATAATGTATTGTGTTACTTACATGGAGGGGTTCGGGTCTTAACGGCGGATGCATCTGCCCACCTACTGCGTGGGGGGCTGGATCACTGATCAGAGACGCCGGATCGAAAGACAAAGGCCTTTTGCCTGGATGAATTCATACATCTGTCATTCCTAGACACACTAACCTCTAGAATCCTATCCACTTCTCGCACCTTTTTCCTTTCCAGATCTTTTTCTTCTTCCTTTTCATAAAAATACCTACGCAAAGCTTTCCCTAAAGGTTTAACTTTCCCTGGGCCTTGAGGGAAATTGTTTTTTTCAGGGCCTCTGTGTGGAGCTAATTTAAAAAAATTTAATCTTTCATATTTTTACACAAAACAATTTATTATTCATGATCAAGTTAATAATAAAATCAACATAGTAAATACCTATACGTTCCTCAAAAACCACTTTTAAAGTACCTTAAGCACTCTTCTGTTTTACCATTATTATACTATGTAAACTTATTAACTCCTTTGTACAATTTTCATGATAACGAAACTACATACCTACGAGTACATATTAAACCTGCTTGTATCCTTAATGTACAGTTTATAATGTTATATACTTCATGCTTACAATTATACTCCGGAATAACATGTGTAAAATTAATAATGCGATACTGTAAAAGCCTTCAAGGCGTGTGTAAATAAATAAAATAAATTAATAAAATAAATAAATAATTTACTTCACTTATCTGACTGATAATTTAAAAAAAAAATTATATTCTATTCTCCGTTTTCATAATATCGGTAATTATAGATGAAGAAGATTGTAAATGTGTACCTACAGCTTGTATGTAGGATACATTATGTAATCCCTTGGCCTTTGCTTCTTTCACTACTTTCAGCCTTAAATGTATTCGTGTATTGTGCTTTCTTGTTTTTTTAATATTTTTTTTTTTACATTAACTCCACACTGTAGGCCCTGAGGAAAAAATATCCCCCAGGGCTTATGCCATTTTTGGGAATGCTGTGTGGAAGACTTTTTAAGGGAAAGGAGGGAGAGGAAGTTGTGAGAAGGAAAATGGTGTGAGGGGTGGAAAGGAATCTGGGGGTCAAAGTGCCAAGAGAATAAATTGTGTAGTGTTCGTGTATCTGTGACGTTATCATAAATTTTGCGTACATACAAGTCGGTCCTTTATTTTGTAGATAGTAGGCATAGTATGTAATACAAAATACAAGTGATCGGAAAATTCAATAAAAAGAAGTTCCCCTTTGTAAAGACATTAAAAGGATTGAAAAATAAAACTAGGTTATATAGGTTAGGTTATGGTCGAATTTTTTCACCATTTTTAATGACTTTTCAAAGGGGTGAAAGGAAATTCCACTTTGTAGAGTTGTAATGGAATAGTAATATAATTATACAATTAAGGAGGACTGAACGCTGTTGGAGCCAACATAAAAACTGCCAAAAAAAGCGAAACTAGCCGTCCATAATGGAGTGCTGGTACTTACCTTGATGTACGGCAGTGAGGCATGGCAGAGGAAGGATGAAAGTTGACTGAATGCTGTAGAAATGAGATCCTTGAGGCGTATGTGTGATAAAACAATGTATGATCGTGCGAAAATTGTGGAGATCCGCAAAAAATGCAAGGCTGGTATTAGCGTAATGAGAGAGAGGGACGCTCAGATGGTTTGGGCATGTTGAGCAAATGGATGACGAAAGAAGTGTAAGAAGAATATATGACGCAAATGTGAATGGTAGACGAAGTCGGGGACGCCCGAGGAAGACATGGCACGACCAAGTGAATCAGATACTTGAGTCGGGCGATGTAAAGAGTCAGAATAATAGTATGTATGAATGTGAACGAGGCGGCAAGGAGTGTGTGCCAAGATAGAGTGATTGGCATTCCGTCCTCTCTGCCTACGGCATTACGTCCTCCCTGCGGGGAAACGGAGCGATGGTTAGTTAGTTATATAATAACGTATATACAGGGTGTTAAGGGACGTACTTGACTTACTTAATCAGTGATTCGTGACATTATTTGGAGTTAAAAATGTAAATAAAATTTTGGTCCCCGGTGAACTTTTTGCCGTCTCTTTTCCACATGCACTTCGCCTACAACTGTCCAACACCTAAATTTTTTTCATGTTTTTTTAGAAAAAAAAACATGAAAAAATTCACCGGAGACCAAAATGTGACCTACAACTGCGGTCATGCCTACCTACTGCGTCATGCCTGCCTACTGCGTGGCGGGCCAAAACGAGAGAGATTGGTTGAGGGAGACCTAACTCAGCCGGACTCTCTCGACCCATCGACTTGCACCGTAATGGGAGGGATGGATTCTTACGTCCGTCACTCTTAGACACATTGACCCCCAGATTCCTATTAATCCCTCATAACTTTTTCCTCCCTAAAACTTCCTCTCCTTTTTTTACCTAAAAAGATCCTCCACACAGCATTCCCAAATATAACTTTTTTTGAAAGAAATTATTTTTCTCGGGACCTTCTGTGTGGGAAAGAAAACAAAAAAAAAACCGGTAGGTAACTTAAAATATTAAGTTCAACTTTACTTTCTGTAACTCATCGGTATTGCCCTAGCAAGAAATAAAAATAAAAAATTTTTTTTAGAAAAAGTTACATTAATGGGTTGAAAAATCCATTAATAAAAAACTTTTTATTTTATCTCTTTTGTAGGCATTTATTACTCGCTCCATACTTTTCGTATAGGGCAATATAAAACAAATCTAAATAAAGGTTTTACGCATCAAGCTTCACCTGTAAAAGATATTCGATCTTGCAATACTAAAAGAGAATGTTTATTCTTTTCAAAGGTGGATACAATTTAGCGCCCCCAGACGGAAAAGCCCCAATAAAACGAATCGTTAACCCTCTTTCTTCCATCTGTCAGTATGCCCAGTCACCTATTTCCATTGTTTCCTATGAAATATTTACTCTGGACGTCTGTGACATATAAAGCTCTCAACCATCAAACTCGTTCACGGTGCTCATCCAGTGATGGCGGGGGACACCCAAGAACACATTTGCTCACCATTAGAAACTTTTGTCCAATCGGGTCCATTTTGAACAACTTAGACCTCAAGACTTTGTCCATCTTTGTCCATCTTTTGTCATCTTTGTCTATCTTTTGGCCAAGGCGCGGTAGTAAGCGCTCAAAAAGAAGAAGGGGAAATATGTAAATACGAATGTTTGCAGTATTTAGGCGAAAATTGTAAAAATGATTTAATAAAACACGACTAAAACACACACACAAAAACAATCTCAAAAATCTCGTGCGAAATGTGTTCAATATCACTTAAAGAAACACTATGTACTTTGTACATGTAACTTATAAAATAACAGAAAAAAACATGTTCATAATAATTTTCGGAGCATATTTTTCGATTTTTTCTTTTAAAGGAATTTCATATAATTGCCGTCTCGGCATTGCACATGTGTAGACATTATTTTCGAAAACAAGATTTATTTATTTAGAAACTTAAAAATGTTGAAGAGAAATATATGTTATAAGACAGCAGAAATTTGGAATGCCGTGGCTTAAGACACTCAAGTACATAAACTAAGATGGCATTTGTTGTTCGAAGCATTTTTACAATAAAATGTAAAAAATTAAATTGAACTTGAACTTGAACAATGTACACGAGCCTTAAATAACTGGTAGTTCCGTGAACAGTAGACCTCGAATCCAAAAAAAGTAAGATTCTAATTTTGAATTTAAATGAAGTTTTTCAAAGACTTTTGGAATACAAATATTGAAAGTCGAGAATTTTAGACAGAAGATAATGCAACGTTAATTTAAGCGTTTTGATAAAAACAAAAATGAACGTTCAGTATTTTGGAAACATAAATCGTATGACGGAGAAGGCATAATTAGAAAAAAACATGTTGTGGAAGTCAACAGAAAAAGCCGGAGATGTCTGAAAAAGACTTTGCATCATCAAGTTGATAAAAAAAATAAATTAACGATTAACGATTGTGGTTCATCAAGAGACTAACAGACATTAGACAATTATGAATGTTTGATTGTTCATAAAATTACAAGTTTTTTCAAGAAGAAAAGGACGTCCACTCTCTCCTCTTCAACCCCTGCGGGAAAATCTGAATACATTGAGTTTAAGAAAAAATACGAAATTAAGTTATTTTTATTTTATTTTTACGTGGACGAATAGATTTTCTATAACGATTTAATATGTACCATTTTCGATTAACCGCCAAAACATTTTAATTGTAAATTTGGCGACGTTGAAGGCAGCCATCTTACCAGCAAGTGACATTTTCTATGTTATAATGACGTTGTAGCCAGTTGGAACTGTTTCGGAATGTGCGATTTTTTAAATCGATAGTTATGAATGAAAATATTAAAATTACACATTTTCAATACAATAATAGAATCAGAAAAAAAAACTTTAAATCTTCCAATTATTTATAATTGTAGTCATAGTTTGTGAAAATATCCCTTTAGAACAATAGAAGTTCGAGTGTAGAAAACAACAATTCTAAATAAATTATTCAGTTGATGTACAAAGAACATAACATTGGTTTATTGGTTTTAAAGTTTCAACAGAGTGTTACATCATGTACGTAAAAGTAAGTACACACGTAGTTGTGCAGGTATGTATGAGTTTTCATTTGAAACCAAACGTGTTAATCTTTCACGAGGACAGAATTTCAACAAGGGTAATAAAACCTTTTAGCGCGGATGACTTAAATAGTAAATACTGATTTATGTAATGAGGTACAGTGGGCTTGTAGCTGGGCTTCAGTTCTATTACATATTTAGAAGTGGACCGCGTCAATACACGATATTCTGTTTACACGGTTGGAGTAAATGTAATCTTTTATTTGCTCTATCTTAAATGCATGCTTAATAAGTAATTTTAAATGTGAGTACCCCAACTGCTCCCAACAAGGATGTGTTGTGAGGTTGAAGATAGTTGAGAAGGAAGGAGGCGAGGAAGAGGATGGAGGTGCTTTTCAAATACGTCTATAGGCCTTTTCAAGCATATTTTGATTCTCAATGTTGGTTTTTCACCAGCGCGATACGTCGAGTTTCTAACACCTTTGAAAGTGCCGCGAACGTACTCCGTTATATTATTTTTAATTAATTAATTGTGGACAAACCCGAATTTAACAAAATTTAATTGCGAACACCCGGATTTTTTTAAATGTTTAATTTCTTAATTCATTCGAATCGAGAAACTCACCCTTCGACCACGGAGGCCGACAAGTCTGTTGTTCAATAAACATGACGCTTAGCTGTAATTTTGTTTACACAACCCAAAAAAAATATTTTCGATTTTAGTTTTGTGATTCAGAAGTGATAAGGCATGACGTTTTTTTTGCATTTCCGATACCTAATAATAATTAATATTGCGTTGATCTGTAAATTTTTTGAAATAAAAGTACAAAATTCGCACTAATTTGTCAAGGAACCGGCAGCCTAGCCGAAGAGTGCCCGGGGTGGAACGCTATAGCCGGCACCAGCGAGCCGAGTCGAGAGCGCGGGAATCTTCCCACGGAATGCGTTTTAGCCGCACTGACCAGGGTAGCTATTCCCGAGCAACGATCAATCGTTACTCGCCATGCGCCAGCTACGACTGGTCTACCCCACTCGTTGTTGTGTCGAATGACTTTTGGCGTCTAAGAATGTTCCGGTCGACCAGGCTCAAGAATTACCACGTCGACCAACGTACGTACTTTCGACGGCAATTGCGAGCGACGAGGGCTTGGAGAATAGCTACCCCGATATCTTGAGTAGCGCGGGAACTTATCGCCACATTCCTTTGAGACTGCAAATCTGCCATCTCCTCACCAGCCAATAAGACGGCTGGACCCACCAGCAGTATCCTGAGAAGCCTTTGGACGCACACGCAGCATCAAGGATAGCGTCCTCCTGCCGCCGCATTGACTTGACCCTTCAGGTCTCGGGCATATTCTGTCAGAAAGTCAGAAAATTTCCGTTTCGCAGGAAAGCCCAAATAAATGGAATATTTCAGAATGTATCAGAAAACTTAAAACTATTTTTCAAAAATGATAGATTATGCCTTTAAATATAATTAGAAATAAACATATAATTTCTGAAATATTAATATTTTTAATACAAACATAAAAAATTTTACAATGGCTCACCTTATGATTCTAAAATTACTAATTATGAAAAAAAGGAAAACCCACACATATTTTATTAGGCAAATATATTATCAATGTTATTATCACCTCACTTTGTTGTCGTTTCATAAAAAAATATTGAATACAAAATTCTCGAAATTTCATGTCTTTCTCAAATTGTTATCGGAAACTTTGTTTTCATAGAGGTGCAAATTTAACTTTTTCTATGCTTAAATTCTAGATTTGAATATAAAGCATGGAGTTTTTTCTTCCCAACCTTTTTAGATAATATTTCTCACCATTTAATTAAGGGAGATACAACGATTTATATGAGATGTGAGCTGAGACAAATTTGGTCGCCACTCAACCAATCTCCACATAATCGTTTTCGCGTAGCCCATTAGCTTTCTGTAAAGAGTCTGGATTCATAAAAGTTATATTGTTTTTCTGGAGTTTAAATCCTCACTAAGCTTGCACTTTGTTTACAATTATCTATTATTATAATGATCTACCTTGATTTGATTGAACTGCCTCACGTTCCCAATATCCGTACAAGAAGGTCCGAATTCACGAACCTGGTCGAGCTTTCCAGACTGCAGAGAGAATACTTGTTCGGTCGGCCATGTCCTTTTATAGAGGATGCATTTCCTGACTTGATAGGAAATTAGGGTTCGAAGCATCTAAATATAACTAGTTATAGAATACAACGAACGGTATCAGTGGTTTTAAAGCAAATCCATAGTTTTTTCGGAGATTGATGAAATTTTGAATACTCAATCTTCAAAACATTTATATCTACCTCCTTTTTTCACCCACTAAAGCAGAATTTAGATAATTCGCGATGAAATCTTTTGTCCAAAATAAGAGGAAAATTACTGTCTACATATGATTTCAAAAAACTCTTTGCATAAAGCCAGGGAAATGCTGTGAAAGTTTTCATGTGGCGTATATTTTTTAACTTAATCTTCTTAGTAGTGTTGTTTTAATATCTGTACAGCAAAATCCCATCCGGGCATTTATTTAATCGCCAAAACAAAAAGATATTTTTATTAAATCCTTCCTATTTATGTCCCGTCCGTTTTTCGGAATATAACGACATTAACGACTGGAGACTATCGGTATCGGCTAAGGCTGTATATAGTACCTATAGTAGGTACAGGCGAAACGGAAGCAAGATGGCAAGGAAAATAATAAAAACATCCAACTAAGCTATAGCGTCCGATTTCCGCCTCGATAGTTTCTTTCCGTTTTATTTTAGCGATACTTCGCACTCGACCTATATAAGACAAACAGGGTGTTTCGTGCTATAGTGCAACATTTTACAATGTAGGTACTCGTAATACCCCTATTTTCACTTTTTTTATCAATTCGAAACATTTAGTTTTGTTTTTATTTTCTTCTGCTGTTTTCTTTCACCTTCATCTGCTTTGCTTGTGTTCTGTTCTGCAATTTTCTTTTATCTCTCTATGTATCTTTAAGCAGACCAAGTATTTATAGGATTATAGGATTGTACATAATACTCAAATACCAAATTCACGGTGACCGGACAAATCGGAATTATGCAAGTTCAACAACTGCTTTGAAAAGTCATTAAAAGTGATGAAAAAATTGGTTAAATAGGTTACGTTTGGTGGTGATGGGCTATTTAAAAAAAAAAATTTGACAACTTTTAATGACTTTTTAAAGGGGTAAAATTTGCGTGATTCTGTTTTGTCACGGAATTCAAATTCTAATGAAATAAATGATTTTTTTTAAATTTCTTAAGAATTTGGGTTACATGATTATTTCGTTTGTTATTTTCGCTTTTTCAATAATCGCAACTTAACTTTGTGGCGTCATTTTAAGTAAATGAAAACAAATCACTTTGATTCTAATTAATGAAAACGATTTTTTTAAATGAACATTTTTCATTTTATTCTGGCGTAGAAACCATTGATTTCAAAACATTTTGATAATTTTGATTACATATGTGGTGTATTTTTTCATGTGATTTGATTTAATTTAATTGATTTTTTTTTTCACTAAATGTAAACAGAACAGTCCTTCCCAAAACTCCCCTCTCCTTCCTTTCTAAAAAAAAAACCTCCACACAGCATCCCCAAAGATGACATAGGCCCTGAGGGAAATTATTTTCTTCAGGGCCTCCTGTATGGAGCTCATGTAAAAAAAAAACAAATCACTTTGTATCACTTATTTTATTAACATTATCAACATGTTTCGAAACAAAACATGTTTGGTTTTTACATACGGTTAAAATAAAAAAATAACAATAGACAAATAAACCTAAAGCCAAAAAGCGTTATAAATAGTGGTGACTGACAATTTTCTTTCAATTTCCCACGAGTTATATAAAATTATAAATAACGCAGACCTGTGAAGAAAATTGAAATAATTTCTTAAAAAATATTATTTTGTCGGATTTTGACTATCCCACGATTATGATTGGATTTTTTGTAACTATGCGTAATAGAATATTGAAAAGTTATATATTTTAAAGATCCAAATTTATTAATTTACTTAATTTAGTCAGTTAAAAACGACGGTCGAACCTGTATATATTTTTGGTTAAGTAATTAGACCAAAAGGTAGTGTGCTTTTACCGTGTCCCATTCCTACGTTTAAAGATACAAAATCTGATTACAAAATTAATTTTCGGGTTAAAAGATTAATTTTTTGGTGTCTTAAATAAATTACATAATTTATTTTTAGAAAATATACCGCCTTTACGTGAGATTTCAAACTTCGAAAAAATCACGTTTAAAATTTCAGATTTCCGGAATCCATCATTTCCATAACGTAACCATAAACTCATATATTTTTATATGCAAATTTTTCAAAAACACCAAGGACCGGTTGTTTCAAAAAATTTGTTGGATTCATCAAATATTTGAAGTTAATTTTCACGTTCTGTGTAAGTTTTGTTCAAGTTCTGTGATTATTTCAGTTCTGTGAAGCAACTGACCTGTAATGTCGTAACAACAGAACTTGAATAAAACTTACACAGAACGTGAAAATCAACTTCAAATATTTGATGAATCCATCAAATTTTTTGAAACAACCCATCCTAAGACTTATCTGATTCTCTACAATTCACATGTTCGTCCTCACCTGGAATACTGTTCACAGGTTTGGAACCCGCGCTATACTGTTTATATTAACAGGCTAGAAAGAGTTCAGGAGCGATTTCTCAATTTTAAATCATTCAACATATACAACTCTTATGACGAAGTCGAGAAACATTTTCGAATCATGAAACTACTCAATAGGGGGCTTGTCGCTGATCAGATGCTCCTGTACAAAATTATTAACTCAAAAGTTGACGGCCGTTGCTAAACAAAATAAATTTCCACATGTCCATTCGATATAGTAGACAAAATACCCCTTTCTATATTGATAGATGCAACACCAATTCCAATCAAAATGAATTTATGGAAAGGACATGTAAGTACTATAACAGTAAATTTGCAAATATAGACACATGTGCTGACGTATTTACTGCTAGTTACTGTCGCTACAGAACTTCATTGTATAACATTCTAGGTGCGAAGAACACATATTCATGACGATTAAATTAATTGTATCTAATATTTTTATATTACTTGCGCGGCAACTTTCCCTTATCCCTCTCCTCCCCTTACCCTTCCCAACCCAAATCCCTATTTTGCAGTCTATTTCAGTTATAATCACACTTATTTTATAGTTGTGTATTGGTTTATCATTTGTTGAATTCAGATTTGTACTATTATTATTTTTTTTATTGCTGCTTAGTTCTGTTTTTCTTTCATTTTTCTTAAATATTCTAGTTAACATTCAGTTAGTCTTGTTTCTAAATACCTATCTGTGAACATAAATAATTGGTCTGTTTTTTTATCATCCTCTTATGTTTATTGTATTACTAAGACTGTTAATGTTCCTTTAATAAATAAATATTTTAAAGCCGTTTTTAGATAGTTTAATGTTTTACATAAGAGTTAATAAAATAAAAAAAGTATTATAATATTACATGTACACAGTTTTTAATATTTTGTTTATACGTAACTGAACTACCCCAGCGACAATTTTTTGCATTTTTTAAGTGATAAATTAAAGATGTCCACATTTTTACTCATCATTCACAGGACTGGGCAATAGGATATGATGGTAGTTAGTCGCAGAATCTCTGCGCTGAAAAGGTAACTTCATCTTCAGGTAATCTGGTATTGGTGAACACATTAAAAAAACGTGAAAGTATCGAAATCTAAAAAAAAACCTTGTAGAAGCTTTGAGGGAAATGCCCACCAACCTACTCTAGCGTTTATCTGAATTTTTCAAATAATCAGTTTCAATTTTGAACGTGACTTAAATTCAAAGGAAATCTGAGCTCTAGAGATCTTTGAAGCAGAGTTATAGACATGCACAAAGCGAAACTAGTATTTTTGGTGATTTTTTATTATTTTTTATATGAATACCGCACAAGAGCCCCAACTGATCCCGTCTGGAGCCAGTGAGACTATGGCATCCCCAATTAGGATTTGTGAGGCTGAAGGTACTAGGGAGGGGAAGAAGATGGGGTAGAGGAAGGTGGGAAGTACCAGGCTATTCAGATCTGGTCACCAAACACGGCTAAAGCCATTTCAAGCAACTTTTCAATTCCGAATGGTGGTCTTACACCTGGGCGATACTGAGATAATTTTCCACTCTGGAACGTGCCGCAAATATACTTCATTTTATTTTGAATTAATAAATTGTGAAAAAACACAAATCAATCAAATAAAATTTATTTGCCACGCCGGGATTCGATCCCGCGACCTTCGGAATGCGAGTCAAGAGCCTTACCGCTGGACTACGCCGGCCGTCAATTACATTGGTACAATTGACACGCCAATAATATGAAATGTTAATAAATAAATTGTAGGCCCTAGAAGGTTTGTTAGTTTGATTCAAGAAACGGATGTAGTAATATCTCTTTATATGTATTCTGCAGTACTATATGTAGAATGATTTTTGAAACACTTAGGTTCTTAAAACAAAATGATTGCTTATTGGCGTATCGTAATTTATAATAAAACTTCGGGGGATAAACGTCGTTCCTGCTAAAGACTAGGTTTGAACTAAAATGACTACGCACATTTACCTTCGGTCACCTTCGGCACAATTCGGCAACGAGACCACGTTGACTCCACAGGTAACAAAAGTAATGTAGGAACTGAATCATGGACTCTGGCCTAGAAGGTCACTTGAAAGTAAAATATATTTATTATTCTGAAAATATTTATAACTCAACACTTTTATTTACAATCAGCTTGTATCTCCGAAGGATAATCAAGCATTCAAAGAATATGAAATAAAACCAATGAAACAAAGAGCAATTCCTTGTTTTGCTACTATTTTCAATTGTTAGAACAGATGAATTCGGTACAAAAGACTTTAATAATTCTTTCACCAATAGAAAGCTAAATTATATGCGCAGACTACAGGTTGTATATGATGGTAAGCTCTGGCGTTATGAAATTATAAATATTAATATATTATATTTGTTATACGTTTTCTGTCGCTAACAAAAGCGAGTTTTTGCAGAAAAAAATCTTTTCCATAGATACAATGTTGATATATTTTTGGGCTCTATGCTGGTAGGTACTCAGTCACTAGGTACTCAGACTACTGGTCAGCTACTACTGCAGAAAATTCAAATATTAGAATTCGTTTTTTTTTTGGACAAGCTTGGAATAAATGTCAGATGAGAGTTCTTATATTAAAAATATTATTCGTAACGATTATAAAGACTGAATTATAAATGGAGTATTTTTTATTATATTTACGAACATCCAAATATTTAAACAAAAATAAACATCTGAAATGTTTGTAAGCGCATAAATTCCGAACGGATGAACAAAATTGGAAAAGTAATTCTTTTTTTCTTTGAGCTTATAGCATTATGAAATTTAGGTGGTAGGCGAGATGTTTGAAAACTGAATGTAAGGGAATGAATATATGGAATGCGGGAGGGGGTGGGGGTGGGGGGGGGGAGATAATTGATAAGTGCAAGCGCTACAGTAATTTCCCGTAATACCATGCGAGCGAAGCCGCGGGGAAAAGCTAGTACTATTATAAAATAAGAAAAATATGTATGGCCATAATAATGCTTGCGTTAAAATGGATATAATTCTTTTAGATTTAATTTTTTTATACCGTTTTGTAATACACATGAGTGCCAGTAGAGACAATGTCATTCCCAATTGAGGTCTGTTGAGCTGAAGGAAGCTATGTGAAGCTGAAGGTAGTAGGGAGGGGAAGGAAATGGGAAGGTTAAAAGATGGGGAAACAAAACGATATGTACTTCCCTATGTGATAAGTGGACTTACACGATCCCAACATTTAGAGTATCTTCCATGCTGGGACGAGCCGCATATACTAATTTATGTTTTTTTTTAATTAATAGCCATTAACCAGCGGTCGAGAATTTAAATTTCAACGAACGATTATCTTGCGATTGTACCCTTACAACGGTACAGGGCGGTTCCGACGAGAAAAATTAATTATTCTCCATATCAGAATTTTAACATAATAACTCAATATCGATTTTATTTCATTCCAAATTTGCTTTGATAAATACCCACATTCAAAAATGCTCAAACTCGTGATGATAAAACAATTCAAATTTTGCACTTTTTGTAATTATTTTTTGATCATAAGTATTTTTAATTTTTCAATAATGTCTAAGTGTGGTGTGTGTATGTAAGAGCGTGAGTGCAAGCGAGATAGCATGCTTGCACGAAGGCTATATAAGGCGATGCATGTTAGGTTTCGTTCTCCTTTATCAGTTAGCAGCACCCCAATAAATACTAGTACTAAACTACGTGAACATTGTTTGTGTACTACCCGACACTGCTACACTACCGACATCACAATATCACACTTAATAAAATAAGAATGTAATTTTTAACCGTAATGTAATGTCAGAAAACAAGTGAGCGGATTTTGTTTTAATGATTTTATTTGAACTAAAATTAAAATTTTGAAAAGTAACTTTTCCAAATAATTTATTGAATTATTTTATATGATTTGAAATGTGTGTTGTATAATACAAAATTTTGTTTGAAAATTTAACAAATCTGCCAACGACCTACGGTAAAATCATATTGTACTAAAAATAAACACATTTTCTCAAAATTTTAAAAAAAAAGCTTTACTAGATAAAAGAACAGTCTTTTCAAATCAATATACAATTTTTTGCGGAAAAGAGTTGATAAGTCTAAAAGTTGATTTAAAAATGACAAATTTCCGGTTTTGTCTGGTTACCACTTAAATAATTGTGAAAAATACAAATTAATCTAATAATATTTGAACCACCAACATTCGGATTGCTATACGAAAGCTTCATCTCTCGACCGCGGAGTTAGATGAGTTAGATGTAGTTTTAAAAAATTAAGCTATGGAGGCATGTTTTTGAATATGCTTCAATGTTTTTGAATATAGCCCTGCCGCTGAGAGTTCCGTTGTGTTATCTTTTTCTCTAACATGCATCATGAGAAAGAGCTAAACGAAACCTACAAATTCATTCCTTTAAACTCTAAAACCCATAGTCAGAGGCTTAATCTCCGCGCTACGTCATGTCATAAGGTATTTATCCGCTTTGCAAAGTAAATTTATCACTTAAATAATCCGCCCTCATTACAACAGCGGCTGCAACTAACTTCCCATGCTGCCAAATTTCATCAAACTAAGTGACTCCACCGAAAAGCTTTTAACGGACAGTAATTATTTATTTGAGAGGTTACATTTTAATGTAGTCACTGCATTTTCTTCTCGGAGAGTAAAAGACCCAGCGTTACAATATTCTCTTTAAGTGTTCCCAGACGTGAAAGCAAGGATTTTCATAATACTTATGCAGGATCATTACAGATTATTTTCCAGACGTTAGAGCTGCAAATGTAATGGTTTGTGTTAAATTTCTTTATGCTCTGAAAATCAAGTTATAATATAAAGCTAAGTGTGCATTAAAAAAACTTTGTCACATTAAACAACCCGCAATTCGTTTGAGAAACCTCGAACAGTTAACTAGTCGGAAAGCAATAATATTGGAAGAATAACATTCAGCAAAGATTAAGATATAAAATAAACCACCCATATAAGTATCTGAAAAGGGGCCTAGAAGCTCGCTGCTCAATTTTTTCACCGAACTCTTTGGATTGTGCAGGTTAAAACGCGTAGTTTGATACCCACATCGCCCACTTTCCTGCTCTATTGAAGACTACTGAAAATCAAGTTGTAATATATAACTTAGTGTGCATTAGAAAACCATTATCACATTAAGCAACCCGACATTCATTTGAGAAACCTGGAATAGTTTACTAGTACGAAAGCCATAATATTGGAAGAATAACATTCAAAAAAGATTAAGGTATAAAATAAACCATCCATATAAGTATTTTAAAAGGGTCTAGAAGCTTGCTGCTCAATTTCTACACTGAACTCTTCGGATTGTGTAGGTTAATACGCTTAGTTTGATACCCACATCACCTACTTTCCTGCTCTATACTATTGAAGACTATTGAAAATCAAGTAATAATACATATTAAATATTTTTTTTCTTTAATTGTTTTCTATTGTTGTTTGTTTTACTTAACTTGACTTTATTTTTCGTCTATATTTTATGTGAAATTTATATTTTTTTATGTCTAAGTTCCTGTGAAAAAATGTTATTTCCTCCAAATATAAATTGTATGTTCCTCCTGTCCTAAATTGAATTCTGTAACTCATCGGGATTGCCTCGGCAAGAAATAAAACAATTAAAAAAATATATATACATAAAGCTTAGTGAGCATTAGAAAATCATTATCACATTAAACAACCCGACACTCGTTTAGAAAACCTGGAATAGTTTACCAGTAGGAAAGCATAATATTGGAAGAAAAAAATTCAGAAGAGATTAAGATATAAAATAAACCACCCGTATATAAGTACCTGCAAAGGGGCTTAAAAGCTTGCGGCTCAATTTTTTCACTGAGCTCTTTGAATTGTGAAGGTTTATACGCGTAGTTTGATACCCACATCGCCTACTTTCCTGCTCCATTGAAGACTCCTACCACTGAGCCATTTTAGTACCCGACACTCTTAAAACGGCCCGGGGAGTTTATAACTTAATTCAGTATAGATTATTCTGCTATTGCGCCAATGTCTCCCGTGTTCTCTCCAGAGACATTCGTAATCTATAAGTACTGGGATCTGTATTACCAAGTACTATATGATGCATATTAAAAGACTTAGGTTCTTTAAACGCAGTAACTGTTTATTGGCGTAGTGTAAATTTAATAATACTTCGGAGGATGAACGTCCTTCCTGGCTGAAATCTAGGTTTTGTTTGCAGAGCTCCTTATTTACCTTCGATCGCCTTCTGCATAGTTTGGCGACGAGACCACGTGACCCGAAGAGCCAATAGACAATTTTTTTTATTTTTTTTTTTTTATGTTAACTCCACACAGGAGGCCCTGAGGGAAATAATTTCCCTCAGGGCCTATGTCATCTTTGAAAATGCTGTGTGGAGGGTACTGTTGAGGAGAGGAAGGAGTGAACATGGGTCTTGAAGAGACCCATATTGTAGGAGGGAGGAAACACAGAAGTCGGCAAATCGTTCCACAGCCGGGCTGTTGAACTCAAGAACGAGTCGTAGAAACGACCCGTTCTCATGTGACTAATGTCAACCGTGTACAAATGTTGAGCGCGTGTTTGGCGTGTTTCCCGACTATGCACCGGTGCCGAGGGGATCAGTGACGCTAGTTCCTCGGAGCATCTTCCATTGTAATACCGGTAGAACAAGGACAGCATTCCCACCTGACGCCTGTGCTCTAAAGATTGCAGTCCATTTGTTAAGTTAGGAGAATCTATCAAACGGACCGCCCGTTTCTGCACAGAGTCGAGGGTTTTTTTCAGGTATTTTGGGACTCCAGACCAGAGGTGGCTGCCAAATTCAACCGTGGGGCGCACTTGCGATTTGTACAGGGTTAGCAGTTGTGTACTATTAAAGTATCTGCGGGCCCTGTACAGTACGCTCAGTTTCTGAGAGGCTAACTTAACTCTGGCCTCGATGGAGCCCCCGTACCTGAGCTGGTCACTTAGAGTTACACCAAGCATATCAATGGAAGGCCTGTTCGGGAGATTGCTTCCGTTGAAGGAGACTAGATTATCATTCCGATCCCTTTTAGACGTAATCAGACATGATTGGGTCTTTGAAACATTAAATTCGACGAGGTTATTCTTACCCCAAGAGAAAACACTCTCGAGGTAACCGTCCATTCTTTGTTTCAAAGCCCTCCGAGCCATTGGGATTTGTGAGCCCTTTGGAGGCTTGTCAAACAAAAAGCTATCATGGACTGTACTGTCATCCGCGTAACAATGAATCGGTGCACATGTCAAGAGGTCATTGATGTGCAACAGAAACAAAGTCGGAGACAGAACCGATCCCTGTGGGACGCCAGCATTTATCGAATGCGAGGAAGAGGTGAAACCATCAGCAACCGCCTGAATCGACCTCTCCCTCAAAAAGTCGGCAATCCACGTACACAAGGAAGCGGGAAGTCCGTAAGAAGGCAGTTTGTTGACAAGCCCTCGGTGCCAAACCCGGTCAAAGGCCTTGGAAATATCCAGTGCAACGGTTTGGGTCTCACCAAAGCGTTCCAGGCACCGCCCCCAAACATGTGTCACATACGCGAGAAGATCACCGCACGAGCGGTTCCGCCGGAATCCGTATTGACGGTCGTTAATAATTTTGTTCTTCTCGAGGTATGTGAGTAGTTTGTCGTTGACCACACGTTCCATCACTTTTGACAGAACAGATGTGATCGCTATGGGGCGGTAGTTGGCCGGGTTAGAGCGGTCACCTTTCTTTGGAATAGGGTGAATGATCGCTTTTTTCCAACCAGAGGGCACAGACCCAGACTTCAGGGACATTTTGAAAAGCTTCGTCAAAATTGGAGCTATTTCTGCAGCGCACCTCTTCAATACCAGGGCAGGTATTCCGTCAGGCCCACTAGCTTTATTAACATCAAGCCCTCGTAAGACTTGGAGTACATCCCGATGCCGAATCCTCAGCTTTTTCATACGAAAACCGCAGTGAGGAACCGATGGCGGGATAGCACCTTGGTCATCGAGGGTCGAGTTTTCCGCGAACATTTTGCCTAATAAGTTAGCCTTTTCGGCGGCGGTATTTGCTAGAGAGCCGTCAGGTCTGGTAAGAGGTGGCAGACTGGGTTTGCAGAAATTGCGACCTATAGAGCCCGCAAGCGACCAGAACGCTCTGCTACCATGCGGGCAGGCAGCCAGCTTTCTGCTGACCTGCAGGTCGTGCTCGAATTTCGACCTATTGATGATTCTCTTACTTTCCTTTGCAATTTGGTTGTATAATATTCTGTTTTCGGACGTTCGAGATGTGTTGTAGGCTCGGTAAGCCGCGTTTTTTCGTCGCACTGCTTCAGAGCATTGTCGACTGAACCACGGCTTTGAGCCCACACCAGTTTCCTTAATAGTGGATTGGATGAAGCCATCCATCGCGGACGTGATGACTTCACCAATTTCCTGGGCACATCTTGAGGGATCCGAAGTCCGAAAACAGACAGCTGACCACGGGAAAGCATTAAAATGTGCCCGCAGACCAAACCAATCTGCAGACCTATAGTGCCACACTTTTCTTTTCAGCCTCTCGTTTGGCGGTCTGAAGGTTACGGGGATTGATGACGTCACCAGGCAGTGGTCCGACGATCCTAAAGGCGCTGTGACGTCAATCTTGTAACCGTGTGGCACAGTGGTTAAAAACAGGTCTAACAGATTAGAGCGGTGAGACTGGACATCAGGAACCCTTGTAGGCTCCTGAACCATTTGCTCCAGTCCGTGGCAAAGGGCAAAGGACTCCGCTTGTCGTCCAGCCGAGTCTGTAGATCCCGAGAACTTCAACCAAGGTTCGTTATGAACATTGAAGTCCCCCAGGACCACAAACTCTGCCGTAGGGAAGCGGGGCAAGAGGTCATCAATAGTGTTGCTTAAATGTTTGAAGAGCTCGGACGTGTCTGATTCGCTAAGGTTAGGTGAGCGGTATAAACACGCATAAAACCTTACCGTACTGGCAAGATTGACGCGCACCCACATTACGTCGAATCTGGAGATTTCCAGATTCAACAGACGCACACAGTTGACGTCAGCTCGACTGTAGAGACACACACCTCCCTTGGATCTAAATTTGCCTACGAGGATGAAGCCCGGGCAGTCCAGATAGGAGGCGTCTGGAGGCTCGGCTATCTGCGTTTCGGAGAGGAAGAGAAGGTTAGGACGTTGGGAGAGAAGATGGTGGTGGACAGAGTTTAAGTTTTTGTGCAGGCCGCGAATGTTGGTGAAATTCACCAACAGTTTTGGCCTGCACCGGGGACTCCTGCTTCTCGCCGTTGTTGAAAAGTTATTTTTGAAAGTTTGTAAGTTCATTTTTATTTTTGTTTTTATTTTGTGTGTGTGGAGTGGAAGGTCGGGAAGGAAAGGATATGAGGGGTGGGTAGGATGCTGGGGATCAGAATTTCCAGGAATGATGGACGTATGAATCCAACCCACCCACTGCGGTGCAAGGCGATGGGCAGGGAGAGTCCGGCTGGAGAGGTCGCCCAATGCGCCCCAAACGCTGCTGCTGGGTCCCCCCCGGTCACGAACCGGCACAACAGCAGCGGCGGGGTTTTTTCACTCGTTGATGGGGCAGCCCACCCTCAGTCGTGAGCCTGAGGGTCGGGCCCCTGTACTACCGAGCGGCCCGGACAACGGTAACCGGTTGTAAAGGGTCTCCCTCAACTAGCATCTCCCAATCCGGCCCGCCACGCAGAAGGTGGGCCGACGCACCCGCCATCAAGACCCAACCAAACATCACCCCATGAACCCGGGCACCCCTGCTAAGTCACCAAACGTAGCGAACCACTTGGGGTGACCTGTGGCAGAGGTGTTGGTCATCCAATAAATGGTTCCCAGGGCGGCGGTACCCATACCCGCCTACCAAATTAAAGTAATATAGGAACTAAATCAAAGTCGAATATGATAATCACAGAACTCCCTTTAAAGGTTGAAACCAATATAATCATTAGACTTAGAGAATTGTATTTTTTTATCCGTAAGGAGCTGTAGAGGAGAATAATTAGAAACAAAGAAACAAGGCTCATTCTCATGTGACAAAATTTCAAAGGTGTGCAAACGGTGTGTTTGATCTGACGTTTGGCGTGTTTTGTATTCTACTGAAATACCACCAGAAAAAAAACAATTCACACCACATTCTGTGTTTTAAAAACCTGTGCGATCTGTTTGTTAATCTATCGAATTGGCTAATATCTTACCTAATAGGGTAATCTATGAAGCGGATTCTGCACAGAATCAAGAGTTTTTTCAAGTATTTTGGGGCTCCAAACCAGAGATAGCTGCCAAACTCAAAAGCGATTTGCGCGAGCTCATCAGATACGAGTATGCTATGTATATAGTTTTACATTAAGTACAGCATGTACTTAAATGAAAAAAAAAACAATAGCTGCGACTTTACTATCGTTTTCTATCTTAGCGACTATTCTAACCACTGAGGTATCGTGGTAAACTTAAGATTTGTTGTATTCCTCCAATAATGTGATATTTATAATTTTATTTATTTATTTGAAAATTAAACTAATTATAAATTCTTTTTCAAAAATAGAAATTTATTCCTTCACGATTTTATGCGGAATGTATTTAAGTTTTTGTGGAAGCTTCTTTTTGTTTTTGTCGGGTGCTCTCCCTTTTCGGAAATTGGTTATCAAATAAATTTTCATCTACATGCCCAAAACATCTGCCATTGACCAACTTATTTATTAAATATTCTGATTTTACAACATCTATATCATCGAATATAACTCCTAGACTTGGGTAGCTATTCTCCAAGCCCTCGTCGCTTGCAATCGCCGTCGAAAGTACGTACATTGGTCGACGTGGTTATTCTTGAGCCTGGTCGACCGGAACATTCTTAGACGCCAAACGTCAAAAGTCATTCGACACAACAACGAGTGGGGTAAACCAGTCGTAGCTGGCGCATGGCGAGTGACGATTGATCGTTGCTCGGGAATAGCTACCCTGGTCCCTCCATTTAAAAATATATTAAGAATCAATCGAAAATATTCAACATATATTCCTAAGGCACGTTTATTTTAAACTCGATACTCCCATTGAAAACATAAACTATAATTACTTGATGAAATAATTCAATTTATTAAGACTCTCAGATGGAAGAATTATATCCGACTTGTCGAAAATTGTAAAATGTAGAATATATAGTTCTGATTCAATCAAACTCATTAAATTTCGTATATCAATGAGAGCTACTCGCCCCAAAATCCTTTAAATGCAATAATACTAAGACTGAGTATTTGAACTCGCTTGTACCTAGGTTGCATGAAGTTAGTAATAGATACGCTGATGTGGCAGATCTATTTAATTGTACGGAAAGTAGGTACAAGAAGGCTACGCTTTCAAATCTTTTCAATCAATATTAATTTTATTTGCACTAATTATATCTCTGGTGTCATTTCTCAATCAAATACCACAATTAACAATTATATTCTTTTTGCTATTATTTGTAATATTTTCCTATGGTTTGGTGACATGTATTCAGTGTTTGTGGTGTATTGATACTGTTGATATTAAATAAACAAATCCATCTCCAACATAATCAATGATGATCCTGAAATCAAATAATTATGATTGTAGTTTCAACTTGCAAAGGTACAGAACACCTAACACCCGAAAGTTAAACAATGAAAACGCTAAACGTGCGATAAATTTATCATGTACACCTAACAATCCCGTCCACGAGTGACCACGTAAAAGTTCCAAACGAACAACGTAATTTGGCACAAAACCTTCTACGCACACACGCAAACAAAAAGCTTTGTGCCACGTGGGGATGTTTAGAACGTTAGCTTTTTCCCATCCAAAGGCTGTGGCACAGTGCTTCTGGCAGCGGCACAGTGTGCCCACGCAGCCTTTACCGGAAATGAAAGCCTACAAAGGATCACTTCCGGGACCCTCACACGGTGTACCGATTGAGATAAAGCCTCTCGACGTCGGAGGCTTCGGTCCGCGTCACCACGAGGTGTCATTAAAACATATGCGGAATCATTACAATACATTAAACATGCTATTTTCTTTGTTCTTCGAAGTTGTTCTCTGAGTAAAAGCTTGCGAGTGTTTTTGTAATAATTTGAAAAATTCCTTTCACTAAATTAAAAAAAAATATTATATCTAGCTAGATTTGCAGGTACAAGCGATGCAATTTAGGTAGTTTTTGTTAGCCGGATGGATTCAAAAAAATAATGTTGCCTTTATTTATATTAATGATATTTTCTAAATTTAAACGGTTAAATTAAACCCAACCCCATACCTTTAAAAAAAAATATCACGATGGATCCTTACATTTAGAAACTATGATAATATGTAAATTTATCATCCTTACTTCCTCTGGAGACAATTAAAAAAATATTAATAAAAATAATATTAAAAAAGCCCTATTACTACCCAACAATAAATGTTTTCCAAGATTTCCCGGTTCCCCCACTTACACAAATTTACGACAAAATTGAATTACTACAAGTACTCAAAGATTTTTTTAATAAAAATAATGTACCTCAATTACATATTATCTAAAGAATAATATCTGTTGGAGTACTAACCGTACCACTAGTACGAACCACAACAGCACAGAAACATTATATATTCAAGGGAATAAAATCATTCAATAAATTACCCTTAGATATTCGATCGGAAGAAAACTAGAAAAATATAAAAAAATTTTTTATTTAAATTCTCTAGTACCACCACATAACTTTACCTACTGTTTAAATTGATGTATTTGCTTTGTATCTTGTATCCTTTGTAAAATTACTACTAATAAATTACTAACAGTCTTTGTAATTAATATTTTTAATTTTAAACTGATGTAAAAATATTTAGTTGTCCTCTCTTAAACACAAGCAGCTGCTTTATTAGGAGAGTGATCGAAATAATCATGTTATATTATATTGTAAAACTGTAACCTTTATAAATGTTTCTAATAAAATTTTTTTTTTAAAAAAAAATGTTAAATTTGCTACTTGCATTGAATTGAATTGTATAATTATAAATTGTTACTTAAATTAAATTGCATCGTATTTTTATAATTTTTATTAACTATTATTATCAATTTGAATTGCTAATTTAATAACTGTACATCTGTAAACATCATCCGCCATAACACAGGGACATCCCTAGCACGGAGGATGAATTAGCACCTTTTTTTTAATTTATAAAGTTCTTTAAATAAATAAGTAAATATTTTTAGCACGATAGCACCAAAAACAGAAGAAGATTAGAAATATATGTGAAATAAGTATAATTTTCGATACACATACTGTGGCCGCTATGTGTATGGAAATTAATTATTTTGTTTTAGAGCAAGGTTTTTATATCAAAGCTCCCTTTATATTTAGCTCATTATAGAAATTAAGTCGTGTGTTGATATAAAACATTGCGATAATCTGAAAAATTAAGACATTTTGATTTTTGAAGAGTTTTATTAAATGTACATTTGTTACTTAAATTTAATTTTTCCGCGACCGGTTTCGATATAACCGTATTTATTATTATATTCAAGAGCAGGATTAAAGCTCGCGAATGATACGGTTGTATCGAAACCGGTGGCGGAAAAATTAAATTTAAGTAACAAATGTACATTTAATAAAACTTCAAAAAACAAAATGTCTAGAAATTGTTACATAGTTAATGCCCAAGAAATACAAAAAATTGAAAAATTAAGACTGAAAAACTATTGGCACTAATTTCACAGCACCAGAAGACACCGTTTGAGAGTTATTGCTGCTTCAGAAAACTGATCTGCTTTGCAGCTAAAAAGGTCGGTGTGTAACGCAGGCTCTTCTTCCGCAGAGATTTGCAAGGAACAGATACTCGAGGATTCCAGTATCTTTGTGACTACCGCCATATATCTACGCGGAGGTTCGATCATAGACATTCGTTGCCGAAATTTTGTTAATTCGTCCACCGTTGCGAGGTAATTCCTCCGTTGCGTCGTCAAGACTTTAAACATAACCGCACTTGCGACAGTAATTTTGCATCAATCCTGTGATTTATATTTTACATCAATGCTAGAAACAACAGTCATCAAACAATGACAGGGTATAAAAATGACAGCTAACGCAACTTCTTGGTTGTGATTGAGATTTTGAAAGCATTCTAGTTAGTCGTTTCGATAGTTCAACAATGATTGATGGTGACGCAGGTCTCACGATTTCAGTAGCATATGGAGTGTGCGCTAAAAGTTATTATGAGAACCCAACATAAGTTCACCCTCACCTTGAATATGCTAGTGTCATTTGGTCTCCTTTCTATGCTGTCCACATTTGTCACATCGAATCTGTACATCGCTTCCTACGAGGAATTGCTTGAAGATAAGGACTTGAAAGAGGCGAGTACTCGTATGATGAAATTGAACAAAATTTAAACATTTCTTCTTTAGAAAAACGTAAAAAGGACACTGATCTAATTTTCATAGTCAAAATTATCAAAAGTATTACTGACACACCTGCTTTGTTTCAACTCATCCAGGTTAACATCCCTTCCCGTAGACTCCGAAATAATGAATTGCTGTTCAATCAACATTCTACTAATTATGGATATTATTCTCCTTTATCCAGAATGTCGAGACTTGTTAACGCAAGTCAAAGCATTGAATTTTTTGTTGTAAGCTTAAATAACTTTCGGCAGTCGATACGAAATGTGTAATTTTAAAGTCTTTTAAATCCGTCTCAGGCTTTGACTTGTAGTTGTCTTCTACATGTTCTTCTACATGTTCTACATGTTTTCAAATTTTACTATTTGCTGACGACATGAAAATATACCTTCCTATAAGCTCCCCGGACTGTTCTACGCGTTTACAGGCAGATCTTGACCGACTGACGGATTACTGTCTTGGAAATAAACTTTTTATTAATATTTTTGTTATTGTTTTTGGGGTGTTATGCCGTGTTTCGCTACCTCCTTCTTTAGCCAACGTTTCGGACAGCGTTACAGTGTCCATCATCAGGGCAGATGAGTGACTCACTCAGTCACTCATCTGCCCTGATGATGGACACTGTAACGCTGTCCGAAACGTTGGCTAAAGAAGGAGGTAGCGAAACACGGCATAACACCCCAAAAACAATAACAAAAATACTTTTTGGCCGTGAAAACCTAAAAACATACCTTTTTATTAATATTTCTAAATGTTGCAAAGTTACATTCACACGTAACCGTGTGAAAATACTGCACGATTACACCATTTCTGGATCGCAGTTAACAAATAAAGATGATATACGTGACCTCGGTGTTATTTTGGACTTTAAACTTACATTTGAAAAGCACTTTGATAACATTATCACTAAAGCAACAAAAAGTCTGGGTTTCGTACTGAGAACATGCAAATTTTTCAAAAACACTAAGTCTTATCTGATTCTGTACAATTCACATGTTCGTCCTCACCTGGAATACTGTTCACAGGTTTGGAACCCGCGCTATATTGTTTATGTTAACAGGTTAGAAAGAGTTCAGGAGCGATTTCTCAAATTCCTCAATTTTAAATCATTCAACATATACAACTCTTACGACGAAATCGAGAAACATTTTCGAATCACAAAACTACTGAACAGGAGGCTTGTCGCTGATCAGATGCTCCTGTACAAAATTATTAACTCAAAAGTTGACTGCCCGGATTTGCTAAACAAAATAAATTTCTACATGTCCATTCGATATAGTAGACAAAATACCCTTTTATATATTGATAGATGCAACACCAATTCCAATCAAAATGAATTTATGCAAAGGACATGTAACTACTATAACAACAAATTTGCAAATATAGACACACGTGCTGACGTATTTACTGCTAGTTACTGTCGCTACAGAACTTCACTGTATAACATTCTAGGTGCGAATAACACATGAATTAATTGTATCTAATATTTTTATATTACTTGCGTGGCAACTTTCCCTTATCCCTCTCCTCCCCTTACCCTTCCCAACCCAAATCCCTATTTTTCAGTCTATTTCAGTTATAATCACACTTATTTTAATGTTGTGTATTAGTTTACCATTTGTTGAATTCACATTTGTACTCTTATTATTTTTTTTAATATTCTAGTTTATATTCAGTTAGTCTTGTTTCTAAATACCTATCTGTGAAGATTAATAATTGGTTTGTTTATCATCCTCTTATGTTTATTGTATTACTAAGACTGTTAATGTTCCTTAAATAAATAAATAAATATTGTAATTTGTCAATGCTCTTGATTTATATGTACTTTCCTTTCATTGTCACCTCTTCTTTTTTATTCGTGTTATTCATGTACTATTTGTCCGTAAAAAAAGAAATAAATAAGTATCGGATACTTGCAAATCTCTGTGGAAGATTGGTTTTAATTACTGAATGTTAACACTGTGTCGCTTGGACTGTTTTATGAACGTGTGGTTGCAAATTAAACATCTGACGTGTAGATTACCGATAGAATACTGACGTGTAGATTCCTGATTGATAGAATATACGTCACTACACATTAGTTGTGTTATCTGGTAATCAAACTGTATCGAGCCTCTATTTTTCAAATAAAGCGTAGAAATCTGTTCCGAGCAGCTGACTGTCAAACTGACGTAGTGATGTGCGCGTAGATATGTGTTATCAATATATTTATTTATTCACAAAATTAAGGCCATTCGTCTTTTATATAGAAACATAGATAAGGTTTAGCAAAAACATGAAAAAAAGCTCAATTGAGCTTGTATATTTAAATATTACAATATTGCAACAATGAAAAAATATATTTAAATATGATATACATACAAATAACTTAACCTAAGAGGTACGTTGAAAATGTTTAATGGTAGGTAAATAATAAGTCATATACTTTAAAAGTTAGGAAACAAACCTTATTTCCAATGAAACAATAAAATTCCTACCCCTTGCCGTTCGTCCGCCGGCTTACCATCGGCGCAAGCCAAAATAATCACTAAAAAATAATTTTGTTATGCGATTTTAACCCTTATGTATAAAGAAAACGTGTGAAGAAGAAGGTCAGAATCGCTTGGGGCATTCTTGTTCATAAGGTATAAGATACCGTGAACCCACCTAGAGCAGCGATATATTTTCTTTGAAATTGTTTATGACACGGCCTGGAACTTTTTCCCGCCGCTCGGCTGTCAAAATGGCGGCTGTCAAGTCTCGCGTCGCGGTCGATGAAATGATCGTAAAACGTATAAATTCATCGAATAAACGCAAGTAATATTGTTCTTATGTATAGTTTAGTATTCAAGGAATGTGTTTCAGTAAAGATTACATAAGATAGCATAAAATTAACCTGCAAAATATTACGTAAAAGTCAAAACATCGCGAAATTTTTTCGTTTTTTCCGTGGCATTTGAAAAGTAGTAAAAAGTATAAATTCATTGAATAAACGCAAGTAATATTGTTCTTATGTATAGTTTAGTATTCAAGGAATGCGTTTCAGTAAAAATTACATAAGATAGCATAAAATTAACCTGCAAAATATTACGTTAAAGATGACGTTTTTTCGTTTTCTCCTGGCATTTGAGGGGTTTTAAGAAAATGTGTGAACAAAATAATAAGAATAGCCACTATTGTAAGATAGTACCAATATTTGTAAGTTGGTAACAAAGATGAAAAGATTTTTTTTTTTTTTTTTTAATTCTTGTGATGGTTTATAAAATTACCATAAATCATACAATTAATTACTAAGATGCATTAATACGATACTATACGTAGAGATATGTTATAAAAATATAAGTAAAAAAGTACATTTAATTCACAGATTTACCAAAGAACTTTCTTAGTGAGTACTTGAATTATGGATAAGTGATTTCATTATTTCGTGTTTAAATGTTATCAGCGACCCATTCCATACGTCTATATGCGAATATTGCCTAAATTTTGAATTCATGTAGTGGTACATTGAAATAGGCCATGGTTGCAGTATTGCCACAATAAAACGGTAGTACTGACCTTGTGTTTCTGGCTGGCATATATATTTTATTTTTATTTTTTTTATATGAATACCGCACAAGAGTCCCAACTGCTCCCGTCTGGAGCCAGTGAGACTATGGCATCCCCAATTGGGGTATGTTGTGAGGCTGAAGGTAGTGGGGAGGGGAAGGAGATAGGGAAGAGGAAGGTGGGGAAGTACCTGGCTATTCAGATCTGGTCACTAAACACGGCTAAAGCCATTTCAAGCAACGTTTCAATTCTGAATGGTGGTCTTGCACCAGGGCGATACTGATAGTATCTTCCACTCTGGAACGTGCCGCAAATATACTATATATTATTTTAAATGAATAAATTGTGAAATAACACAAATTTATCAAATAAAATTTATTTGCGCACGCCGGGTTCGAACCCGCGACCTTCGGATTGTGAGTCGAGAGTCTTGCCTCGGGACCACAGAGGCCGTCATATTTGATACAATCAGAACATGAATCCGGGTGAAATGTTTAATTTGCAACAATGTAACATTACATTGTAAGGTTTATTACTGTGAAAGATTTATGAACCTTTTAAACAATACAACTTAATTTCCATCTTGTTTATTTTAAGTATTTCCTTATAATTTACTATTGATCCTGTCTCGTGACGGTTGTTCTACGAGATCAATTATTTGATTGCCTGTATGTATTATGTATTTATATCCACATAGATCACAAACGTTATATATTGAACTACAAAGTCGATATTGAAATCCACCGAGATTCCGGACAAATTAATATTGTTTCCTAATCTGCTTTCCGTAAGGGTTGAGTTTTATTGACCCTCCCTTTGAAGTCGACCCTTTATTATTATAATCTGGGCAAATCAAAGCATTTCATTTCACTAGATGGAGCCTTTACTAGATGAGAAGAAACTTGGATATTATTTTGTGATCAATTAAAGATTGCATAATTTATTGAGTGTACAATTATTTTGTTATGTTGTATCTAATGCTGAAGGGAATGAGAAGGGGATAAGATGGCGAAGAAGCAAATTGAAAAGAGCTTGACTCTTGTGACCTGTTTTCTAAACATGATAAAAGTTATTTCAAGCAATGCGCAACGTTATCGATAGTACATCTATACTAATATTATAAATGCGAAACTGCTTGTGTTTGTTTGTTACGCTTTCACGCATAAACCAGTTAACATTTTAAAAATTCTTTCACCAATAGAAAGCTACGTTTTATGCGAGTAGTATAAGTTGTAAATAATGGTAAGCTCTGGCGTTATGAAATTATAAATATTAATATATTACACGTTTTCTGTCGCCAATAAAAGCGAGTTATTGCTAACGTTAAAAAATAAATCGTTGCAGTGGAAACGATGAAGATATTTCAGGCGTTGTAGCTAATATCTATCAATATAAATAAAAATGAATCTCCCAAATGTTTGTATTCTAAACGACTGCATCAAATTGGATAATTTTTTTTTTAATACTAGTCATCTCTGAATTATGAAATTTAGGTGGCACTGAAGTACCGGGAATGAATGTAAGGAATACGGGAGGGGGGTGGGGGGAGTGAGAGGAGGAGGGGAGGATATATATAATTGATAAGTGCAAGTGCTACAGTAATTTCCCCCTAATACCATGCGAGCGAAGCCGCGGGTAAAAGCTAGTAGACTGTAATGTTAATCAGCGGATAGGAAGTAGGTACTTTTTTAAAAATACTCTTTTCGGATATATGACTCTTGGTAAAACTTGCTAAAAGTGCCATTTTCAAAATAGGAAATATTTTTTGGAACAAATTCAGACCAGCGATAGTTCCTACCTACCTATAATATAATATTTTTAAAGAAATGGACAGTGTTTTTTTTCAAAATGGGATTAAATATACTTATAGCACCGTGTAAATATAATTATCAAATATACATAACGCCGTTTTGTGATAAAATCACGAGATTGATACCAGCTTAAAATAAAATTAAGATTTCATGACAATCCAGAGCGATATATACTTGCAGTATCGCATTGGTGAAAGATCACCGTTCAGAATAGAAAGATAGTTTTAGCCGTGTTTGTTGAAGATATTAGAACAGCAGGGTACTTCCCCACCTAACTCTTTCATCTGCTTTCCCTCCCCACTACTCTCAGCCTCACATCATACCCAGTTGGGGTATGCCATAGTCCAAATGACTCCAGACGGTCGAGAGCAATTGGGACTTGTTCACCTAAAAAAATAATATTCAATTACTATGATCGATTAGTGGCCTGGAAGTCCAAATCATCAGGTTCCCACCCAGACGTCAAAGGGTTAATTCTGTATAATTTTTTATTTACTTTATTAGCTCCACATGGGAGGTTCTGAGGAAAAAAGATTCCCTTAGGGACTGTGTCGTCTTTGGGGATGCTGTGTGGAGGCTCTGTTTAAGGAAAGGAAGGAGAGTAAGATCTGGGAAGGAAAAAAGTGCGAGGAGTGGGTAGGAATCCGGGAGTCAGTGTGTCCTATCCATCCATCCCACTGCGGTGCAAGGCGACGGTTCGAGAGTCCGGCTGGAGTGATCTAGGTTCCTCAACCTCTCCCGATCCGGCCCGCCAGATGGGCAAACGGATTCACCGCCAGGATCTCGACCAGCCTCAACCCATGAACTCGGGCTCCTCTGCCCAAGTCACCAAACATGACGAACCACCTGGGTTAACCTATGGCAGGGGTGCGGTTATAGTAGGCGTAGTAGAAATATTATTATTAAAATTTGGTAACGCAGGATTATCTGTCATTGTATTTAACCCTAGATTCATAAACATACGTCTCTCATACACCCTGAAGTAGTAAAATGCTCATAGAGTGCAGCGCGAAAAAAGATGACAACACGTGCGTCTCAGTACCCTCCCGACACGGTTAGAGCTCAGTGTAGCGCCAGGGATCTTGGCGCGTAAGCGTGTAGTTGCGCAAATACTACGCCTAAGGTGTCTGAGGTACGTATGTTTATGAATAGTGTAACATTTTCATTAAGATATACTATGCCACCATGCTACTTTTACGGTATGATGAATATGTCCGTAGTCAATTCGTTTGTTATCCACGTCCACAATAACAGTCGTAATCAAAACAAAACACTGAAAAAGAGAGCTTTTGTCAAAAAAATATTAAATAAGTTGATCGAGCCTTGGTTACGGCGTCGCCGTGAAACACCAACTTTGAGGCGATGCCTAAAACGGAACATCGATGCGATTTTATGCAATACTTTGCCTGATGTACCAGCAGATCCTGGAATACAAACCAGGAAGCTATGCAACTTCTATTGTTACAAAAAAAAACGTGTGACTAGATTTAGCTGCACCTCTTGCAAGCGGCACATGTGCATGGAACATCGGGGAAGGTTGTGCTTAGAATGCTCTGAATGATCTCAAAAATTGTTTTTTTAAATGTGTTGATCTCAAATAAACTTTCCTATTATTAATATAGTGAAGTATTATTATGCTTATACTTAAAAAATTTGGTGCACTTAAAAATAGGGTGTATCACAGACGTATGTTTATGAACATTGTAACAGTAAATATAGTTTATGAAACTAGGGTTAAAAAAGTGTAGACGATAGCAAACAAAATGGCGCCCAAACCAATAGATTATTAGTCTACTTTTAATACTAAACAGACTTACTAAAATGTGGTTATTTTCTTAACTGAATATTCCAGTCTTATACATTCTGCGATTGTACGCCTAGGGCTTTAATTTGGGGAACACGAGTGCTGAGGCTAGAATGGAAAATATTACTTGTAGAAGTTCTGCTTCGGGCAGATAATATTATCCACAATTAAAATGATAGTTTCGAGTCCAAATCTATTTTTCATGCCCAAGCTCACTAGACCGAACCGACTCGACCCGCTGGAACTTTCCAATTATTAACTATCCAATAAGTTTCAAACTTTGATAATGCTATCAGCCTAATGTTAAGACTTGTACAAGCGTGTATTTTTTATTGAAGAGTTAGATTAGTGGAAAAGACAATCAAATCTTAACCATAAAGTTTTTTTTTTTTTTAAATTTTACTAGAACAACTCTCTTTTTATAACTTTTGAAGGTTATTCCCATCAAAGTGTATCATTGAAGAAAAAGATAACATTAGTAATCTAAGCAAAAACATGAAAAAAAAAACAAGACACAAAAAAATAAAAAGATAACAGTTGCAACTGGGACACTAACCGAGAACTTCTCGTGATACCGGGAAAAATACCAATTTGGCTACTGAGACCTCTTATTTAAATGTCATCTTTATATTTATCTGTGTCTTGTTCTTTTTCGTGTTTTCTTGTTTTTGTTTAGATTATTAGTCATTTTTTTGCACTAGCTTCACACAGGAGTTCCAAAGAAAAATAATTTTTCTCAGGGACATTTGGCAAAGCTGTGTTGAGGATCTTTTAAATGAAAGGAAGGAATACGCCTCTGACGGCCGGCGTAGTCTAGCGGTAAGGCTCTTGACTCGCATTCCGAAGGTCGCGGTATCAAATTCCGGATTGGAAAATAAATTTTATTTGATTGATTTGTGTTACATCACAATTTATTCATTTAAAATAATATAAAGTATACTTGCGGCACGTTCCAGAGTGGAAGATACTATCATTATTGCCCTGGTGTAAGACCACCGTTGGAAACGGTGAAAAAAATTGAAACGTTGCTTGAAATGGCTTTAGCCGTGTTTAGTGACCAGATCTGAATAGCCAGATACTTCCGCGTCAGTACACCTTCCTCTTCCCCATTTCCTTCCCCTCCCCACTACCTTCAGCCTCACAACATACCCCAATTGGGGATGCCATAGTTTCACTGGCTCCAGACGGGAGCAGATGCGACTCTTGTGCGGTATTCATAAAAAAAAAAAAAAAACATAGGAGGTTCTAAGAAAAATAATTTTCCTCAGGGACTGTTTCCTATTTGGGAAAGCTATGTTGAGGATCTATTTAATGAAAGGAAGGAGTAGCAGTTCTGGGAACGAAAAAGTTATGTAGGGATCAGGGTGTCAGTGTTATCAAGAGTAGTGAGGGTTATTCAGCGAGTCCAGTTGATGTGGTCAAAGAGTTTTCCTCAACCGTCCTCTCCCTTTCCGGTCACCTGCCAAGGCCACCAAAAGTAGCGAACCACTTGGGATGACCTATGGCAGAAGTCATATAAAATTCAGATAATATGTTCGTAATATTCAATAATTGCAAGCTTGCAAATTTTTTTAATTCGCAAATTCTTCAATTTAATTTAGCAGGGACCAAAAGTCTTCTTCAAAACATAGTAGTAAACCCACTGTTGCGTTAGGAGTTAAAACATTGTTTTATTACGAGATTATATTCATGATCTTCTTTAGAATGTATTAAGTTTGAATTTTATAATACACGAGCAGTAGGGACGTATGTAGATCGTACTTGCTTGCAGATGTCCCAAAGAAGGTAATAAAACAGACAGTAAACACGGGTCAAAACGTTCAGCTCGTAAAAGAATTCATTTGGAAAATTAAAGAAATTTTACTGCTTGCTTTACCAAAAAGTAGCGGAGCATATTTTTCTAGCTCTATTCTCAGAACAAACATTAAGTTTCTTCGGTCTCCAAGAAGAATAGTGCTACATTATTAAAAATAAATATTTTCAATACAAATACAACTATCGAACCTGTTAATATTTTTAATAAATTATTTCCATAAAAAGGAAGCGCGTTTTGGCCATGTTCCGTCTCATTTAATTAAACAAAGATTGATTTTGTAATTAATTTTAAAGTGTTAGTCACTGGAGTGATTATGGTCGAAAAATAGACCACTTTTATTTTTCTGCGATTGATAGCGGTCCAAAATTCGACCACATTTTCTTACCGTTCGTAAAACATTTATTGTAATTAATTTAAACATTTCTATGGCCAGCCATTTATTTTAAAACGAAGTTATTGAAATGCTTTATCGATTATGACCATAGATGTCGCAAATCAGAACTTCGTAGACTATTTTTGAACCATTTTTTTCCTGGTTACGTTGTCCCGGTGACTAGCCATCACTGGGTCACAGTGGATCCGAAGAACGGGCTATTTTTGGTATCGGATTTATAAAATTGTCACCAATAATCTAACTTGCCGAAGCCGAACCAGACGCCTCCCGCAGGGCCTACCAGAAAAAAACTTTTAACCGCTAGTAATTATTACTGTCCTATTATATTCTGCGTCGAGGAGTACGCATTATGGTAGTTTCGGAATTTCTTCACTGAAAAATTCCGATTTCTAGTAATCTGGTATTGTGGAAAAAAAATTAAAGTACTTAGTACGTAAAAGTAACGAAAATTGAATGCATAAAAACATGCGGGCTTTGGCGAAGATGCTTACTTGCAAAAAATGCCATATTAAAAAAATACCCATTTACGGAGGAGCGGTAAAATCCTTGACCCAGGGTTAACCTTGAATTCTGCGAAGAGGAAATAACATTCTTTGAATGTTTTTAATACAGAAACTAAAGAAAATCGCGAAGCCGTAACAGGGCGCTGATAAACGGATGTTTGTTCTAGGCTCAAATTTTAATTAATTCTAACGAATTTGTAACTACAATATCTTGCTTGTTTACACCGATACCCACGGATGTAAATTATTTGTAGTTTCAATTAATAAAAACAGTACGTTGCCATGAAAATATTTTACGTAAAATGGTTTGGAAAAATTATAAAACGTTTTTCTACAGTAAAATTAGCGGTAAACACCGGATTTTATTTTTCTAGACGATGAATTAGTAATTTACCGAGGTATCTATATCTTCTATATATTAATACGTGAAGCAAAAACTTTGTACCCCTTTTTACGAAAATTGCGCGGACGGAGAAGTATGAAATTTCGCACACTTATAGTTTGTATAGAGGAGTGCAGAATGAAAATATTTTTTTAAAATTATGCATAAAAAATACATTAAATTAATAAAAAAAAAACATTAAAATTATAGTCGAATTTCGACCATAGGGCGACCACTAGTTTGTTTAAATTTCTGAGATTTTACTAATAATATAGAAAAATTAATTCAAATAAACCCCGCGTTCAATTATCTAGACCTGCTACGGCGAATTCGATCGTGGGTCCAGTATATTTTTGTATACGCCTTCTTTACTATTTTTATTTGCTCTTTGCGTATTTCGATCGCTTAATTCAAAATAACCACAAGTGCAAAAATCGCGATTTTGTGATAAAAACGCAGAAATATCCGAAATTCCAACATTACCTCAAAAAAGACCTCATCTGAATTATACTGCTATTGTTACATATGTTTATTTGCAATCATTTTAATTTAATATATTTTTAAAGTAAAAAGTTAAACATTTATATTTTTTAAATTAAAAAAAAAAGTAAAACTTTCTAATACTGAAAACTTTAAAAAAGATGTAAATTGCACTTATTTGATTTTTGACAAACATTTTTCCAAAAAATCCAGATACATTTCTTCGAAATTATTACAGAAAGAGCTATTTGATATTTCACGGTAATTAATTGCGAATAGGTACTTATATAATTTAAGTTCTGTATTCCTTTATCGGGTTACGTCTCCATTCTACGCTTATATGTATTGTGCACGTGGTTAGGTGTTTGAGGTAGTGTTTGGTTGAAGTAATTGCTGAGAGCAATCCAAGTACAGGCGGGATGCTGTTTAATGTATAGAAGGAGTATGGAGTATGGGGTATGGGGTACGGGGTATGGGGTAAGGTGTATAGGGCGTATAATGGCGCACTGCAATGAACTGAATATAGTCGGAATGTTGGGCAAATGGAAGCAACAATTATAACGGGAACAATACAATGCGTAATGGCATGGTTAAATCTTACATTCTTTTTTTTCACGATGTATTAATAACATTTTTCTGAAAATTGCTTCAAATTTATTTGAACATAAAATTAAATATATTCTTTCGGGGTTTGTCTTAAATCTTATAAGTGTGATAATGGTTGCTCGGAAAAAATATAAATATATTGAAAATAAGTTTAATTTGCGCCTTACGAGCAGATGCTCGTACCAAACAATTACCAATGGCAACTGTTGGAAATTGATTTTTTTACGGCAATTTTTGTTTTGAAAATTTGATCGCTTCGGAGTATTATAGATGCTTCAATTAAATACTGCGTGTAGAACATATCAGCCCTTGAAAATATCGGTCATTTTTCAAGTCTTTTAATAAGCCTAAAAAATAATAAAGTATTAGGTCTATAATGACATAGGTCATTATAGACCTAGGTCTGGTAAAGAATTGGTTAGATGATAATCTCCTCACCCTCAATGCTGGTAAAACTAAATTCTTAACCTTCAGTCTATCTGCTGCAACCCAACCTTCTATCAATCAGAAAATAACAATTCACTCCTGTCCAAGTCCCTACTCTTCCTGTACTTGCCCAAATTTGGAAAAAGTATCTCATATAAAATACCTGGGGGTCCTAATTGATCACCATCTTCGTTGGGATCAGCACTTAGCCAGTCTAACTCCCCGAATTCGCAAGCTCTCTTATGTTTTTCGAACTCTAAGAAATATACTTACTCCTATAACACTACAAACGGTTTACTATGCTCTCTGCCAATCCCAGTTAGCATATGGCATCATAATTTGGGGCGGCTGTGCTCTTAATTTTATTGATCCTCTGCAAAAAGCCCAAAAAACGATTTTACGTGCTATCAACAAGCGACCAACAAGATATTCCTCCAATAGACTCTTCACAGAATATAATGTCTTAAACATACGGCAACTTCATCTAAAATTTACACTAACACATTTCATGTTCAAATACAAGAAAAAAACTCTTTTACATCACAGTTACACCACCAGAACAATAACCAAACGACACTACAATGTTCCTACACTACGCACCACATCAGCTCAAAGACATTTCATGCACCTAGCTCCTAAAATGTTTAACCTTCTCCCCGAGAACCTAAAATCCGAAACCCAACCCCATATCTTTAAAAAAAAATTATCAAAATGGATCCTTACATTCAGTAACGATGATGAGTAAAAATTTGCTATTTTAATTGAATTGTAATATAATTGATAGAACTCGTAACATAAATTAATTTAATGTGTTAATTAAATTACTAACTTAATTTGTTACTAAATATGTTACTTAAACTACTTAAATGAATTGCATAAGTTAATAGCTGTACACTGTACCTACACAATCTGTAAACTTCATCCGCCATAACACAGGGACATCCCTAGCATGGCGGATGAATTAACACAATTTTTTGTTCATTGTATAAACTTCTTTTAATAAATAAATAAATAAATAATAAAACACTGTCAAATGCAAATTCTCCTACTTATAAATACCTTTTCGGATATGGTTTTATTGTTTGATGTAGCAAATTCAATTTCTTTTATAATAATTGCAATAAAATTAAATTTACGCCAGAACTTCACAAAATAAAATAGAATATGCATTTTCTCGTTGTTTTTTGGATATCAATCAATACGGTGCACTCTACTCTGATTTTTAAAGTGAACCTTATGCCATCGGCACAAAAACCATGCACTTGGCACACCCATTTCGTATCAGTTACGCTCCACCTGCGAAGGAGTATAGGCGTCTTAGACTCCGCGTCGCTTGGTTCCATGAAATCAATTTTAAAATTTCGTGTTATTACAATAAACAATGCGTAAAAACGAAGTAAATGTTTTTTTACAGGCTTTTACGAAATCAACCTGTAAATTTTATTTTCTCAAATACCTTTTCCAACCTTTTCAAAACCTTTTTCTCAAGTATTTTTAAACTCCTCCCAAAAAGAGGCGTGTATTCCGATTTCGATTTTTTCCCGGACTATTGGATTACCACGCAAATCCTGTTTTTTTTTGCATCCCATCTTAGACTAATTCGTCAAATATCAGGAGAGAATACCATAATAAAATGTAGAGTCTAGCTAACGTCCCAAAATATTGAATTAATAGAATATTAAAGATACCACCGTATACAACCCTCAGTCCGATGTTTGATTAACCGCAGCGTGATACAGTAAAGTAGGGGAGAAATATGCTCAAACGGCCGCTAATAAAACGGTCGTTTTCGCAGGTATTCCTCTCCGGAGTCGACCACATAAACTAGACCCAGACTAGAGATCTAACTCAAGTATTATAATGGAAGCAGAAGCGGATTTTTTCAATTTTTTTTGCGGATGCGGAAGTCGAAGTATTTTTGGTAAAATATTGGTTATGTTCGGCAGAATATAAAGTCTCTAAACACTTCCGTTGGATAGAATGTGTTGTAAGTATTTTTATTCCAACATTCAAAGCTTACAGAAAGTTATTTTTGATTTTTATGCGAACACGGCATAAGAATCCCAACTGCTTTCGTCTGGAGTCAGTAAGACTATGCCATTCCAAATTGGGGTATGTTTTGAAGCTGAAGTTAGCGGAGAGTGGAAATAGATGGATTTAGATATGTATTATTTTTAATTAATTATTTTTGTGAAATCAAACATACAAAATTTCGCCGTGATTTGAACCCACGACTTTTGTGCTCGCCGTGATTTGAACCCACGACTTTCGGAGCTCTCTGCCATGGGGGTAAGGCTCTATATATACTTTAATATTATGTATACATTAAATTGAACAAATAACAGTTATTACGCGTTTTCACCCTATAATTTGTGACGCACGAGAAAAATAGGCGCAAAAAGACAAGAAAAATAAAACAAATCATGAAAGGCGCCGGTTGCCCCATGACTCGTTTATTTTACTATTACCCACGACTGTCGTAACAAACTACCTTGAAAGTTAGTTCCCTTAAGTTCCTGTTATAATTTTAGCTTCCGTTGCAATTTTGCAGAAGCAGAACCGGTTGGTGGAAAGTAAAAATACGCAGAACTTCCGCGTACTCACTACCCAGTACCAGTACCAATCCGGAGATGTATTAAACAGTAATTGAAATATGAAGGAACTTTTCATAATAATTCGAAAATAATATTTTAGAAACAATGTTCCAGCAGTGGTTTTAGAATTTCATCAAATTTAACATCTTTCATGCACATCATTATATAAATGCGGTACACAGACTTATGGCAAAAAAATTATTAACTAGTGCGGACCCGTGAAAAATCACGGAATATTGTATTCGCAAGAATTTGAAAATTATGAAATTGTGAATATCAAAACTTTAAACAAATGAAATACATAGGATTGATAGAATTTGGTACCTTTTTTGTAGCTTGTGTCAATCAATTCCATTTTTGAAAACCAAAGCAAATCACAGTTCGCTGAACCCGAGTTACACATAGACGCAGAGGCACACCTTTGAAATTATTAATTCTAATTAATCTGACTATATTCCCATTTTTTTAATTTATTAAGAAAGCTTTTTCAAAGTTCTAATCAAATTTGGCGTAAACACGCATATTTTTTTGTTTTTATGTAAATACCTTAATTTATTAACGAGCCAGTGAGATGATGAAATCCCCAATTGGAGTATGTTGTGAGGCTGAAGTAGGAAAGAAGATGAGGATGAGAAAGGTGTGGAAGTACCTGGCTATTCAGATCTGATTACCAAACACGGCTAAAACCATTTCAAGTAATGTTTCATTTCTGAATGGTGGTCTTTCACCAGAGCAATAATGAGAGTATCTTCCACTCTGGAACGAATCACAAATATGCTAAAAAATATTTTATATGAACAAATTGTGAAATAACACAAATTTATCATGTAAAATTTGCTTGCGCACGCCGGGATTCGATCCCTAGGTTCTAGAGAGCCCTACCCCTCGACCACCGAGGCCGATTGAGCTAGAGCATCTGATCTGCCGTGTGGTATCATAACAAATCATATTGAAAAAAAATATATTGTTATAACATTTGCGGCATGCTCCAAGGTGGTAGATGTTCACAGTATCGCGATGATGAAAGGCTGAAAGTACTATTCTGCTTTTGCTGTGTTTATTGACCAAATAGATTTTTTTTTCTTTTATCCATAATTATTAATTAAATTACATTGGTGATAGTACTGTACCTGTCCCACTAGGAACTCCTATGTTGAGAGAAGGCGCAGATTAACATAAGCAGTTTACACAGAAATAAAAATAAGAACATCAATATTTTATTTTAAACAAAAGACAGTTATCGTCATACCACTTATAAATAGGTTTTAACAAAATCTGTCTCGGTAAATGATCCAAGACTAGGTGTCTGATTTATATTTTAAATAAATTGTGTTCTGTTTAATTTTTATTCGCTATTTGATATATCGGGTACCTACCTCCCAACCTTCCTTTTACCATACCTATTCTAACCCTCCCCGCTACCACCAGCTTAACAACATGCCCTAATTTAATTTGGGAAGCGGGTATGGGTAATGCCGCCCCGGAAACAATTTATTGGATAATCAACATCTCTGCCACAAGTTTCCCAAGGTGGATCGCTAAGTTTGATGGCTTCATAGGGTGAGATTTGTCCGGGTCTTGGCGGCGGATGCATCTGACCACTGACGGTGTGGCAGATTGGATCGGGAGAGGCTGGTTGATGGAGACCTTTTGATCTCTCCAGCAGGACTTGCTCGGAACATCGCCTTGCGAGGGATAGATTCATACGTCCGTTACTCCTGGACAAATTGACCCCCAGATTCCTACCTTTCCCACATATCGTTTTCTTTTCCAGAACTTCCTCTCCTTCCTTCATTAAAATGAACCTCCACACAGCATCCCCAAAGATGAAAAAGGTCCTAAATTGCTCAGGGTTTCCTGCGTGGAGATGACGTAAAAAAATAAAAATAATTTATGCCCCCATTAGGGATTTTATAAACACAATAGCTCTGAATAGTTGGGACTCTTGTACGGTATTCACATAAAAACAGTCCTAGTCTATCATCACTGATAATATTTTACTCCGTTAGGCATTTTCAAAAAAATAACGCAATGCTATAATAACGGTAATGCCGGTGAAATGATGTTCCCAGCTTTTTAAAGATGGGATTTTACCTAAAAAGTTAAAAGTTAACGTTGCATTCAAAGCACCAAGTTAAAGTAAAGTTGGGGCTTAATAAGTACCCCTTTCTAATTATGAACTCCACGTTATGAAAAAACCTAATTACCCCCCCACTAGCGCGATTCTTAAGAATTTCCACGAGAAGTAAAGAAAAGGTAGGAATCGCTTATACTAGGCACTTACACATCTCACTGAAGAGATAATCTGGTAGAAGTGTTCCGTGGGCGTGTTTGATATGCCCACGTAGTAAGGTATTTTTTCCCAACTTCCATGACAATTGATCCAGCAACAATTGACACCACGACAGTTGGCCCGCCGACAGTAAAAATTAATCCCTCTGCCAATTGATCCCTCGGACAGTTGATCCGCTAAAAGATTATTTCTTCAAGTAGGTATGCAAATAGGATATACGAACGTACAACCAAAGTCGATATATTTATATAAGCAGGCGTCTTGAATGAAAATCCATTCAAATTAAAGTTTAATTTCTGAATGTTGGTGTTACATCAGGGCTGATACACCCTGGTATTACTTTCAGTAACGCCCTAGTGTAACGCCACCATTCAGAATTGAATGATGGTCTTACACTAGTGCGTTTAATAAATATTAATAAATATGTTTTAATTTTAACAAATTTTTTTAAATTTATTTTATAATCATTCAAATATTATTATTATTTTTTCTTGATTTCAGTTCATCACGGAATTGTAAAGCTGTGCTGATTTTGGGAAAGCGTAGTGCATCTAAACGACCGGGTTTGGCGGTACGAATTCGTATATTATTGGCTTTCAACTGGACAGGGTTTTATTTGGGGATATTTCTGCAACAAACCCGTGTTGATTTCAGGACGGCAGCCTTTTCAACTGAAAACGCAAACGGAAAACGCTCCCCGGAGCATCTTCTATTGAAATACTGGTAGAATAAAGTCAGCTTTCCCAGTTGACCTCTGCGCTTCAAAAAGTGCAGTCTGTTTATTAACCATAGAAAGATAATCTTATTTTGATCTACGTTAAATACAACGATACGTCTTAAAGACTTTCTGAAGTTTAAAAGTGTATATTTAAAATATTGTCATACTAAAACATTTTAAAGATAGTCGTAAAAATAAAACCAAAATAATTATAAAAAATACATTGTAATTTAAAAAAATAATAAAATGCTGTTAGCCGATAAAAAAAAAACTATAAACTATTTAGTTTTCTTTTTTATGAAACAAAATGTTTTATTTCACGTCTAAATCGTATTTTCTTTATATGCTTTGATGAAAATTTAAATGCTTAAAAATAATAATATTTAAAAAAAAATCATAGAATTTTAGACGAACCCTGAAAGTGAAACAGCCGCTCCCCGCAAGCTCTGCTCGGCAGCTGAGTTAACTGTGATGGACAGCGCGCTACATTACGAAAAAAAATTAGCAATACTTATGTCTCGATTACATCGAAAAGACGTAGATTATCTTACTAGGGGTGAGAGAAGGAAATAATTTATGAAACAGAACGCCCATTTCTGCTCAGAGTCAAGGATTTTTCCGAGAGCTTCATAGGAGACTGCTAAACTCAACAATGGGGCGCACACCTTTTCGAAGAAATAATCAAATGTTTTGGTCTATATGGGACCCAGGAGTCGTAAATTCTCATCCAAATTGGCGACATCTTACGACGATTTAAATCAGTGTAAAATTACTTTCTAGAGATTCTTTGTTCGGTGGTACAACTGCATTCACAAAGACCTATTTAATTAAGTTTGCGCGGGGAAATTTCATAATATTTGCCGGAGCTCCTCTCGGGCGGGACATCTTTTAATCAACTCTTATTAAAAACGTCACTTACCTACTTTTCATGAGCCTATTTTAATTGTTTAAAGTAAGGCCTTAAAAATACGGAGCCTACTTTCGCCGAAACTAAAAAAAAAACCGTGATTTCGAAGTGACAATTATTTTCAAAGGCTTTTTCACGATGTTACCTGTTTACAAAGACTATTTACAATGAAAATAATGAAATATTTGTATACTAGCAAATTAACGTAAAAGCTTTCTCATTTTATTCGTTTCGAATGTTCGACTTCCCCCGTGGTCAAGGCTCTTGATTAGAGACCGGTTTTATTTGGTCGCGGGTTCAAACCCCGGCGTGCGCAAGTAGATTTTATTTGATTGACTTGTGTATTCACAATTTAATCATTTATTTATTTATTTATAGCTTCTTCACAAGTTTATTCATTTAAGCATGTACTAATTATTAACCCCACTAGGGTTCGCCTGTATCGGGGTTAATAATTTTACAAGTTATTCAAAATAACACATAAATATTGGTCATAAACAAACAGTTGAAAAAGCAAAATACTAAAATTAAAATTTTTAACCTCACTTGGATGTAGGTTAACAATTTTATAAAAATACACTATACATCCCGTAATTACCTACATTACATCCCGTCAGCACTCTGGCACAGACGGCAAGCAACTTTCGCAGAGGTGGAAGATGATATTACTTGTCAGGTAGGTAGGTCCATGGCTCTGTTCCGATGGACTTGGTACCTACTGCTCAGTTGCTTGCCGTCTGTGCCAGAGTGCTGACGGGAGCTCTAGGAACTTCGATTGCGTATATTTTAACACAGGCGCCGTTTCTGGATACATCGATACATTTCGGGTGCGATCCACAGCGTTACGTAGCGAAGGCTGATTGCTATAATACAAAATAATACAAGTATTGAAAGATAATATTGTAACAATAATATTTCTCGCAGAATATAGTCCTCTACTAAGCTGTAGGAACTAATATTTTAAATGTAAACAAGTAGGGTGACCATGTTTTGAAATCAGCTTTGAAATAATATTTTTTTTGTAAGCTATTTACTATCTTTAATATTTAAATTGTTACAAAAAAAAATTTAATTAAAATAATACATGGTATATTTGCGGAACGTTAAGGGTGGAAGATACTCTTAGTATCGCCCTGGTGTAAGACCGCCATTCAGACTTTAAACATTGATTGGAATGGAGAGTTTTAGTTGTGTTTATTTATTATATTATATTACATTATATACAATTAAATAGCAAAATAACATAATAATATATTTCAAGATAACTGTAAATATTAAAAATGTGTACAAGTGTTATTATGTCTTATCTGTTTGGTTATCAGATCTGAATAATCGGGATGATACATCTTACCGGCTCCAGGCGGTTGCCCGCAGTTGAGACTCTTGTGCGGTACTCGCATAAACAAAATCTAAAATAGCAATCGGCAGGACCGTCTTTCGGTTGCGAATTCAGAGGTCACGGGTTTAAAACTCGGCGAGTGCTTTAAATTTAATATGTTGTGTGTGTATTTCACAAACAATTTTTTTTTTTTTTTATATATATTTTTATATTTTATCAGGAGGCCATGAGGAAAATAATTTCTCTCAGGGCCTGTCAATTTTTTGGGGGGGATGCTGTGGTGGGGGGGTCTTTTTAGAAAATGGAAGAAAAAAGGTGTAAAACGTGGATAGAAAACTGGTGTTCAATTTATCTAGGAGTACGGAGGTATGAATTCATCCATCCCACTAGAATCCAGCTAGAGAGGTAAAATGATTCCATCAACCAGTTTCTCCCGATCCGGTGCACCACGCAGTAGGTGTACAAAAGCATGCGCCAACGAGGCCTAGAGTCCAATAAATGGTTTCCGGGCGACGGTACCCATACAACAGCCTCCCAGATTGAAAATTATATAAAACTTAACTCTCATAATTAATTAATCCCATCACTAATGTTTTAAGGATTATAAATGAACGAACAAGACTCAGATTTTGTTAATAAAATTACTTTTTATTTTAAGTTAACTTAATAACATAGTGTATGTGAATATGTACGCAGTTTAAATGTCTCTTAACAGCTGTCGTTAGTACATGTAGTTAAAATAGATGTGTCTCAGTAGATATCATTGGTAATAAATAGTACAGGATAAAGACAACTTATTGGGCGTAACACCCGATCTACACGCGGGTACATTCATTGAGCGGTTCTTCCGCTTTAGATTATCTTAGAGTATCCCATTGAACGGACGTTAAGTCCAGTTGAACATTCATTTTAAATACGAAAAGAAAATTAACAAGACTCGTAATCAAGACGAACCGAAGTGTTACTGAAACAGAATTGTTAATTAATAACTGTTAATTTATTTGAGGAAACAACAGAACACCGCATTAACAAATATCATTGCATAGTAATTTATTCAATAGGGTGCCATATTATTTGAATATTATGATAAAGTTAAGGGTGAATCAAAAGAAAGAAAAGAAAAGAACCAAAGCACAAAATTAACAACCATTTGTAATGTCTCTTATGTTCTCTGCAGAGACATTCGTAATTAAGTAAGTCCTGGGACCTGTGATCTCCAAGAGACTATTGAAAATGAAAGAGCTTATTGAAAAGACTTTTATTGAAAAGGTTCTTTAGGTTAGGATTGTTTATTGAGGTATCGTATATTATAATAATTTTTCGGAAGACAAACGTCGTTCCTGGCTGAAAGCTAGGTTTGATATGCGGAGCTTCTGGACTATAACAACTCCGGACATTTACCTTCAACATAACTCGGCAATGACACCATGTGACCCAAGAGCCTATAAACAACTATAGTGATGCAGGAATTAATTCATAGATCTATATGATTCATTATTCTATTCTTACAGAATTAGTTCGTCCCTGAGACTCCGTCCGACAAACGCCTCCCTGTGACCGCTCGCCTTAAACAACCAAACCACTCACCGCTCGCCGAAGACTGAAACAAGAGATAAACTATTACTGTCAACACTGATCGTAATAGAGTGCATAACGTCATAATCTAGTCTCCTTCAACGGAAGCATTCTCCCGAACAGGCCTTCCATTGATATGCTTGGTGTAACTCTAAGTGACCAGCTCAGGTACGGGGGCTCCATCGAGGCCAGAGTTAAGTTAGCCTCTCAGAAACTGGGCATACTGTACAGGGCACGCAGATACTTTAATAGTACACAACTGCTAGCCCTGTACAAATCGCAAGTGCGCCCCACGGTTGAATTTGGCAGCCACCTCTGGTCTGGAGCCCCAAAATACCTGAAAAAAACCCTTGACTCTGTGCAGAAACGGGCGGTCCGTTTGATAGATTCTCCTAATTTAACTAACGGATTGCAATCTTTAGAGCACAGGCGCCAGGTGGGAATGCTGTCCTTGTTCTACCGGTATTACAATGGAAGATGCTCCGAGGAACTAGCGTCATTGATCCCCTCGGCACCGGTGCATAGTCGGGAAACACGCCAAACGCGCGCTCAACATTTGTACACGGTTGACATTAGTCACATGAGAACGGGTCGTTTCTACGACTCGTTCTTGAGTTCAACAGCTCGGCTGTGGAACGATTTGCCGGCCTCTGTGTTTCCTCCCTCCTACAATATGGGTCTCTTCAAGACCCATGTTCACTCCTTCCTCTCCTCAAAAACACCCTCCACACAGCATCCTCAAAGATGACATAGGCCCTGATGGAAATTATTTTTTCCTCAGGGCCTCCTGTGTGGAGTTAATGTAAAAAAAAAAAAAAAAAATAACGATATTATTATAAACAACGTGAGGTTGAATGTTCCCAAATGCTATAAAGTTTTGTTTATCTGCTGGATGTTTTAGAATGGCGTATTATACAGGGTGGCACAAAATTAATCATCCGATTTTGGTTTTGAATAACTTTTTTATTGAATAAAAAAAAAAGATTTTGAGTGACGAATATCTTTATTTGGACCTTTACAATTTTTTCTGTAAAGTGGAAAAAATGATATTCGTCAAAAGGCTGCCGCCAGTGTTGATGCACATTTGAACCCATTTTAAGGCATTTTCCAAAACTTTCCGCAAGATTTCCGGTGATAGCTGTTCGCATTCCTGTCGAATATTCTCCTTAAGGGCTGCGATTGTCTGAGGCGCGTTAGCATAAACCCGCGACTTTAACTAGCCTCAAAGAAACAAGTCTGGGATGGTTCAATCGGGCGATCTTGCTGGCCATGCCAAATAGGGAAATTACGAAAGAAAAACGCTTCCTTCACAATTTCTATTATGGCTCATGCTGTGTGTGCGGTTGCACCGTCTTGTTGAAACCACATGTTCACCAAGCCCCGTTCATCCAATTCCGGCAGTAAAAAGACGTTTATTATGGCCCTGTAGCGTTCGCCAGTAACAGTGACCGTATTGCCAATGGCGTCCTCAAAAAAATACGGCCCAATCACCCTTCCGCGTGAACGCCGCACCACACAGTGGCTTTGAGTGGATGTAATGGCTCTTCGTGCATTACATGCAGATTTTCAGTGCCTCAGAAACGAAGATTTTGCTAATTGACGTCATCGCTTAAGTCAAAATGCGCCTCGTCGCTCATGATGACTTTCGACAGAAAATCGTCCTCTACGTTGTTGACATTGTGGATGGCAATTAATCCACAATATTCCATGCAATTGCGGAGTAAAGCGCTCCATTGCTTGTTTATTTGTATTCTGCAACTGTCTAGTTCACAAATGTCAAATGTGATTGACGTACGACGCCATTTGCTAAAATTATAACATCTTCTGATAGAGCGATTAATTTTGCGCCACCTTGTACTAACAATATCGCCTAGGCAAAGACCATAATTCAGAATCAAGACATTGTGTGAAATGATTACACCCTTATTTAATTAAATGAAGACAATATGAGCGAAAATCTGAAAACAGTAAAATCAGAAAAATATATTGGCATCTCTGGGACTCGAACCCAGGACCTCTCGCTTTCCGGGCGAAGATGCCAAGGTGTCGACACCTTGGCGCAGTGGACAGCGCGTTCGCCCAGAGAGTGAGAGGTCCTGGGTTCGAGTCCCAATATCTTTTTCTGATTTTAATGTTTCCAGATTTTCGATAGAGTTTCGCTCATATTGTTTTCATTTAATTAAATATATTTCAATTTGAGGTTTTACTCATAAAGTTAAAATAAAAATTAAAAAAAGATTATACCCTTCTTTAATGACCAAAAAAAATGCCAGGAACTTTTTCAGTCTTCTTCTCCATCTCCCTTCCCTTTTTTCTCACAACTTACCCAGCATATTAAGATTCAGGCATAACCAATCATCAATCATCGATTTATAATTCTTATTACTATGACATTCAAATAACAAAGATTGAAAGCCTGTTTCGACACAGGTATATCCCAGTGAGACAGGCATCGAAAAACCCAAAGTAAACATACTGTAAATAGATGAATAAATGATTAAAAAAAAATAACCTAAGGGCACTGTAAATGGGAATTTAATGTGCGCAAAAATCACAAAAGTTTCTTAGCAATCGGATAAATAATGGTATAGGATAAATAATATATCGGATAAATAATATATTGGATACATAATAATATAAATTTCATAACGCAAGAAGTTCACCATTATATATAGAAACCACAACAAATATCCAAAGTTTCTTCGCACCGGATAAATGTTTTAGAAATGTACAAGATACATTTATTTTTAGTCACGAATACATTTATTTGATAGTCACGAATTATGTCATGGTCGTTACGCATATAAGTTAACTTTGTACGTTTTAAGATAAAAATTCATCTTAAAATAACGGGCATGTTTAGTATTAAAACAGCTGTGGGAACTCTTCATATATATTTATTATTATACATATATAATTTTTTTTATATTCCTCTAATATATTTAAATACTTTTTTTTTCTCTTCTATATAACCAATGTACAATAACTGTTAAAATTTGAAAAAAAATACATATAAAACTTTATATTACAACACATAAATACTTGTCACACATAAACATAAATAAACACGTAAACACCTCAGCACAGGTTCTCCTAGTGAGGTGTTCACGAAACATACAACAATACCTATCCACAGTTTCACCTTCACAAACCTACCTTACACCCAACATAATAAAATTATAAAGGTAAATACTGTAATGTATAGAAATAAATAAATAAAATAAATAAAATATCCCAAGGTTCTGTTCAATGTATTGTCATCTTCAACTGTTCCATTCCTCGCAAAGCCTTACTTGGGAAGCAAAAGAAAAAGAAGAATTCCGGTCCACTTAACTGATAATCAGCCGCACATTTATTGCGTTATTATTTGGAAAATCACTAGAGAAATATAATATGATCAGTATTGACAGACTAGGGGAAATACATTTGTTTTGATGTGAATACCGCGTAAGAGTCCCAACTGTAAGAGCCACTGTAGTTATGGCATCCCCAATTGGGGTAAGTTCACTTCAATTCAATCCATTTATTTATTATTTTAAAAACCTTACAAATTTGTGTACTTTAGGGCGTTTTTAAAATAAATTTATAAAACAGTATTACATAAAACATAAGCAGTTAGTATATCAACTATACTATTAGCATTTACAGAGCTTACATTTAACAGGCAGTTTCAATATGTCAATATCCGAATTGTTTCTGTTCAACAACAATATTGCGATCCCCACCATGACCATTGGCAAGTTAGTCCTGCAGGCTGGAAGATAGAACAATCTTTGTTGTCGGTGGCGGAGATAGCAATTGTGAATATAGGAATGAATGCTCTCCATGATAGCCGAGTTTTCAAACCATTTGCGAATCAGTCTGAAGAAATGTGTAGCGATATTTATTTATTTATTTAACGCCTAGAGGGCTTTTACATGACTTGCAGTATAATTTGAATTTGACAAAGTTAGCTTAGGAAATAATAAAAAAAAAAATAACATCGGATAAAGTCATACAAACCCAGAAACAAAAACAGAAAAATACAGTTATTTTATAGGTTTACAAGATATGTTTAGTAATAGTGTTGAAACAGATGTTGCCAAGTTGATATTGAATATGTCACCATCACCCAAGTACAGGTTTCCTATAGTGTGAAGTCGTTGTATCGGAGAGTGGGCAATGTAGTTACGCTTGTGAGTGCTGCTGTAGAATATTGTATTTTGTCGTGTTGTTACTGTGGGTGTTTGTAAGTTAATGAGTTGCAGGAGTTCACAAATATGTACATCCCTTCTCACTGGTAGATGATTCATTCCGAGCATTCCCAAAAGATAATTGGTAGGTAAGAACCACGTATATACATTTTTCTACATACTTTTAGGAAGTGCTTATATTGGTGAATTATGGTTATATTGGTATGGTTATGGTTATATTAGTGCTTATATTGGTAATTATGGTGCGTATATTAACCTTGCTGTGGATTGACAGCTAGCCCTTTCCAATCACTGTAGCCGCAATCGTGTTTAAGGAGATATTTGTTAATAATAATTCGGATTTATTCAGTCACATTTATTTACAATAAACTTCGTACAAAATTAAGATTTGTCGCGGTTAAAGGAAATGGACGCGCACTGGAGGAAATTTATAACGGCCCAAGCGTTAGAACGTAAGCAATTTTGTCCACTCAGCCTGTCGGCGATTCGCGGTGATACCAGTCGGTAAATTTTGTTTTTATTAATTGTAAGGCTGTTCGCCATATACTCATGTAGAAAAATCTCAGAAATAATATACATCACTAGAAGCAAAGTGCCACGTGTATCTTTAACGTGCCGCAACGTGCAAAAGGCATAAGGCAGTATGGTAACACAAGTGGCGTAGCGGCATTCTCGGGCACCCCTGGCAACTGGCAAGCATATAAATGGAGCCCTCACTCTTTCATTCTTCCGCAGTCTTCATTTGTTTACACGGGGACGAGAAGCATACAAACTATTTCTGGGCCGCTGGCCAACATTTCAGGCTCGTTGGCCGGAAAATAATGCATTCTTCATACGTGTAAGGAATGTTCTAACCTCGGTTACGGTAATGTTCGTTGAAAGTTTCACTTACAAAAGTTTTATTTTCACAAATAGGTTTAATCATCATTTCACTAATAATTATCAGAATCATTTATGTAAATAAATTTTTGGAACAGGTTCTTACATTTTTGTTTGAGTGTGAGGTCCGTGCCCCATGACGACTGGCCGAGTTGAATGGGCGCTAGCTATGCCACGTCGTTGCCTCAGTTGTCCAAACGACCATTAGAAAATTTTACAGGAGGAGATGGTTTTCTTTCATTATTTCAATAAAACATTATGGTAGGTGTTTAAGATAATGCTATTTTCTTAAAGGTAAATGTCTCAATAGTTTTAATAATTCTTAGTTAAGTGATTAACCATCATTTTTTATACTTTATTGTAAATTTGAAAGTGGAGATTGAACAAAAACTTAAATGGTCGTTTGGACAATTAAGAACTATTGTTACGTGCCATTACATTGTTGTAGCACGTAACAATAGTACTAAGCAAAATAGTCCTAATATAGCAAAGGATAATAATAATAAACAATAGATTATTATAGCCCATGACAAAACCAGAACATTACCACTAAAATTTAATATAAAACAGGAAGCAGTTCATGTTCTGGACGGGCATTAAACATATAATATACAAAAAGGATCATTTATTAATGTATTAACTTTTAAATATTTTTTATTTTCATTTCAACATAATTGTTGATTTTATTTCTTGCTAAGGCAATCTCGATAAGTTGCAAAACTCATTTTAGAAAGGGAGGAACTTACAATCATAGGTGGGAGGAAATAGTTACAATTTTACGAAAATATTAAATATTAAAAATATAAGTTTCACATACAGTAAAGACAAAAAATAAAAGACAAGGTAAATAGAAACAAACAATAGAAAAAAAGAAAGAAAAAAAAGAAACAAGGTTATAAAAATATGGATGATTAGTATGATTACATATCCATAGAAAAGAAAAGGAGAGAAAAGGAAAAAGAAAAAAAGACAGAATAGAACATGACAAGAAATTTAAGTTTCATCATTAAACGTACCTAAAAATATTCTTTCAAAGCTTTAATTATTAAAATAATAATTAATCGCACTTGAGATAACTATTTTCTACGTAAAAGCATTATTAGCATAAAATGTTATATTTCATTTAAAAAAAAGTGAACTATAATTTCAAGTAAATTATCATAAAATCAACTTTTTAATAAGTGTTTTAGAGTTTTATAAGCTTTATTATCTTTATAATTATATTAATAGATTTATTGTGACCTTTGTCACAATAAATCTACAATACTGCGGTTAATTTTTCTAGCAGGTTTGTTTCAAGTGGAATGCTCTCAATAATGTAACAATGGTTACTGGTTTGCTTTATTGAAAACATTTCTGAGCGAGTACTGAAGAACCTCTCACAGAAGTTCATCTCTATTTGCATTGGCAAGCTTTTTTTCAAGCCTCGTCTTATTTCTGATTCGAGTATTACCAATCATTACAGAAACATTCTATCGGTATCCGACATGGATATCCAAAGGCTCCACCAATCCATATTTTGCACTGTATAAAATATCTTTGATTTAAAAAAAGAATTACCTATTTGCATGCAATTTGCGGTGCCTCGGACTATGTCAAAACGAGTTGTTTTCAATGCGAAAAATAAATTGCTTTTCAAACAAATGTATGAGGACCAAGACCTCGCTACTTTTATTCTTATTTGCATATGAATATCTACCTACTGCGCAATAGTCCAAACTGTTCGCGATTTTCCACTGCCTGCTGGACTGCATCCACAATCGGGAGACTTTTAATGAATTTTTTTTTGTTACATTGGTGTTGTACGTACTAAGAATGTCTGATGACCAAATTCCTAGGAAAATACTGAGTGCGATTTCAGAAGGTGGACGTCCAGTGGTCCACCCCAGACAAGTTAGGCGAGACAACTCCAGAAACAGTGTGAGGAGAGGATGGGACTGCCGTGGACGGAGGCTGAAAAATCAGTGAAAGTCGAATGAATGGAGGCAGTTGGTCCCCGACCCGAATAGGACAAGGGGAAGAAGATTATGATGATGACATTGGTATACATGTAAAATACAGATAAAATGAAAATACAAAAAATCTAAGGTTGTAGCGACACGTGTTTGGCTAAAATATTAAAAATAAAAGTGGTGTTTAGAAAGTTATTATTTTATTTTAAAATTTAAAAAAAAATAACAAAAAAAAACAAATACAAGAAATGACAAAGCCTTTACGTGGGTATTAAAATAATTTTTAACAAATTGATTTAGGATTTTAAAATTATACGTAAAATATTATAGTAAATCTTAATATTTTGGGGAAAGTATGAAATGGAGTTATGAGCGACATAAAATTTAATTACGAAGAAAATATACGAGTATGTTGTGAGTCTTTTTTTAAAGTTACGCCTCGTCCGTACGGTTTAAAGGCAGGGGAACTACGTCCTCACCCGGTTGGGCAGCGTTGTGAGGCGGTTTAAGGGAGGGGTAGTTGGAAGGGATTTAATAATGTGGGTCTTGAAGAAGCCCGAATTAAATAAAGGAGGAAATTCTTTGATCATAGTCACTCTTAGCTCCAATTAGAATTCTCTTGCAATCCTTTGCCCGTTCTCGTTATTCCAAAATGTTATCCAAGCCGTTACAAAACTCGAGGTTATTTTTCATAAAAACGGCATAATATAAATAATCGAAATATTATTTATCCAAGTTTTATGTTTTCAGTAAGAGATTATTAAGTATTAAAAATGAAATATTCCGATCGCGTTGGAGCGAGCGCAGCACAGATTAAACGGCTATTCATTTTAAACTGACGGGCGGGATAGTAAATATTTTAATTTTTCAAAAGAAGCAAACACATTGTGACTTGACATTTTAAATAAATAAAAAGGAAACACTTTGTTTTACGTCACTTTATTGTGACAATTACAGCGACTTTATTGTACAATAAAGTGACGTAAAACAAAGTGTTTCCTTTTTATGTAAATATTTTAGCTCATTTTCAAGCAAAATAATTATAGGTTCTTACCAATAACTGATAATTCACGTGAACCTTGTTTGGTTATATTCCTTTTATGTTAAATTTTAGGTAAATATTTAATAAAAGATAAGACTGAAGTAAATTAGCCCCAACGAAATGTCTATGGAAAAATATTTTTTTTTTACACATTGGATCACTCCTGATTCGGATTCGACGATAAAGATTAAGAGCGAAAGGAGATACGTGGGTAAGTACCTGGCTATTAAGATATTATGTTCACCAAAATTTGGCAGCCACCTCTGGTCCGGAGCCCCAAAATACCTAAAAAAACTCGACTCTGTGCAGATACGGGCGGTCCGTTTGATAGATTCTCCTAACTTAATAAACGGATTGCAATCTTTAGAGCACAGGCGTCAGGTGGGAATGCTGTCCTTGTTCTACCGGTATTAAAATGGAATATGCTCCGAGGAACTAGCGTCACTGATCCCCTCGGCATCGGTGCATAGTCGGGAAACACGCCAAACACGCGCCCGATATTTGTACACGGTTGACAATAGTCACATGAGAATGGGTCGTTTCTACGACTCATTCTTGAGTTCAACAGCTAGGCCGTGGAACGATTTGCCGGTGCGAATTGCCGGAACGATGTGTTTCCTCCCTCCTACAACATGGGTCTCTTCAATACCCATGTTCACTCCTTCTTCTCCTCAAAAACACCCTCCACAGAGATTCTTCAGAAAAATATGACATAGTTGGAGTTAATGTAAAAAAAAAACACGGCTGAAGCGATTTCATGTAAAATTTTGATTCTGACTGGTAGTGTCTCAACACGACAATACTGAAAATACATCTACCACTCTGCCGAATACCGAATACTTGTTAAAATGTTCTTCTATTCTCCTGTGTACGGATAATAATGTCGCTTAAGCGGTATCAATGCACGCCGAAAGAAGATATTTCACATTATTTGATGAAGTGTTGATTTACCTAACGTTGTACATTCATTTTCAATTACCTTCTTATAATACCTATTCAATCGAATCATCTTTCCGCACTCCGCTAAGTAGACCGTCGCACAGTGCAACGTTTTGGAACTCTAGCTGAACTTTATTAATGTGCCAAATTATTTGATTTAGCCGGGTATAATATTGATGCGTATCTGTATTACAGATTTGTATTATTTACCTGGTAAAAATATGTGATAAACATTTTATAATTTTTTCATCGAGTTCACATAACATTATATGTACAACTATTATAATACACGGTTATTAAACAAAAATAATATCGTGCATTTACAGTATGCTTAACAATTATTTTTGAAAACCTACACAGTCTTTCTGCACTTATCACACTTTCGAACATATTAATTGGAAAATGCAAAAAGGTGTTTAACTATTGATATTTAGGGTGTTTTTAAACATATCTGTCATCAACTGTATTTTTTAATCATTAGCTTCACACAAGAGACCCTGAGGACAATAATTTCCCCCTGGATTGATGTCATCTTAGGGGATGTTTTGTGTGGAGGATTTTTAAGGAATGAAAGGTGAGGAAGTTTTGGAAAGGAAGTAGGTATGAAGGGTGGGTAATAATCTGGGAATAATCTGGGTATGAATCCATTCCTCCAACTGCGATGCAAGGCGATGGATCAAGAGATTCTAGCTGGAGGGGTCAAAAAACCTCCCTTAACCAATATATATATATATATAATATATAACCGGGTTTATGGGGTGAAGCTTGTCTATGTCTCGAAAGTGGATGACCAGGACACACCGAACCCCAGATTCCTACCCACCCCTTAACCCCCTCCTTCCCAGAACTCTTTTCCCCTTCCTTCCCTTAAAAAAACGAGGGTTTTTTCACAGCATCCCCAAAGATGACATAGGCCCTGAGGGAAATTATTTTCCTCTGGGCCTCCTGTGTGGAGCTCATGTAAAAAAAAAAAATCTCGTTCTGTCCGCCACGTTGCAGGTGAGCAGACGCAGTCAGGACCTGGACAAACCTCACTCCACAAACCCAGGCACCGCTGCTAAGTCACCAAATGTAGCGAATCACTTGGGGTGACCTATTGGAGAGGTTATCCAATGAATGGTTCCGGGGTAGTGGTACTCGCCTCCCAAAATGAATTAATAAAGTTCAGCTGCATATCCAAAATATTCCGCTGTGCGCCGACCCGTGCACCACCCCTCTGCGGCGCTACCGACAAATTGTGGTCCTTAACTTTAATCTTCCCCGAGGGATTTTAAGGCGACACATCCTCGCTTAACTTTGCAGTTATTTGTATTGCCGAAACCAACTAAATTTGACTCCATATTTCATGCCGCTACAAATTTCTAACCCATATTTCCTTGGCCGGATGTGAAAATCTCCACTTAAGCCCCCGTTAAGGCGGAGTTTGCAGCGCTCGGAGGCCGTTAATGGGTCTCTCTTAATATGTGAAATACTTTTTTATTCAATAAGGTTGTTTTTATAGTTTGGGTGGGTAATTTATGCAGGAAAAGAATCCATGAGAAGGGATTACAATACCCAGTGATACGAGTATTAATATGGGAATTTTCATTTTGACGCAGTTTCAAAATGTTTTTTTTGTACATTAAACTGCACACATGATGCCTTGAAGAAAATAATTTCTATGTTCGCCTGTATCATCTTTTAGAATACTATGTGGAAGGTCTTTTTAAAGAAAGGAAGGAGCGTACCTGGGTTTTGTAAAGACCCATATTGTGGGAGGGTGGAAATGGAAGAGGATAGAGGGCGGAAAATTATTCCACAGCAGAGCTGTTGAACTCAAAAACGGTTCGTAGAAACGACCTGTTCCCATGTGACAAATGTCAACTAAGAACACATTTTAGGCGCGCGTTTGACGTGTTTCCTGGCAGTGCATCGGTACTGAAGGGAACAATGACGCTAGTTCCTCGGAACATCTTCACATTTCTGCAAATGCTGAGTTCCTCAGAACACAGAATAAACTATCTTTCAATATATGACACATCTTTTCTGAGAATAGGCGTCGTAATGTCGGAAACTTAAATTGGAGGATGAAGCGTTACAAGCATAAAAACTAACAATCTTTTATGTTCTTAGAAAACCTTAAAAGAGTGTACCATGCAATTGTTCAATCTATATTACAATACGGTATTATAGGACGGGGAGGAACACATGATGTTATTTTAAATCCTCTCGAAATAGTTCAAAAATTGATAATTAAAGTTATCCTGAAAAAACCATCTACATTTTCAACTGAAAAAATCTTTTCAATATTCAAAGTACCAACATAGACAATACATATAAAAAAAAAATTCAATACCACAAACCTTCAGAGAAATACAGTTAAATAATTAACATTTCAATTTATCAGCAAGATATCAAAACAGTTTTTAATACCTAGGACCTTCAAAATATCTGAACCTAGGTAAAATTATTTGAACAACCTCCCTGTAAAACTACAAATTATCGAAAATAAACATGAATTCCCAATTAAATTGAAAAATTACCTGAGATTACTGTAAGAGTTCATTTCTATTATAAATAAATATTTTCTTTAAATCTTGAAATCTATTTATTGCTAAACATATCTTTAGTTTTTCTTATAAGTCTTTGTTATTGGTTGCAATATTATTATAATGATTACACATACTTGAGCATGAATTCCCTCACCAAAACCAAGAGCCTTGTCTCTTTATGGTGGGGAAAGGCTATTATTATTTTAATTTTACAACTCTGTGTTATTCATTTTACAACTCATGTAAAAAATGTATACTTATTGTAAAAAAATACAAAAATCAACAAAAAAATATATTAAGCCACTTTTCTGCAAGGGTAGAGAGATTTGAACACTAAGCAACTGTTTCTAGGTACCTCATGAACCTATTCTAATATTTCAATGAATTTATAAAAACAACTTTTTCATTTCATTCTAAGGCGTTCCCAACCTCTTTTTCCATGTATTTGTGCAACACATCTGCCATAGGTCACCCCAAGAGATTCGCTACGTTTTGTGATTTAGCCGGGGTGCCCGGGTTCATGGGGTGAGGTTTGTCCCGGGTCTTGGCCGGATCAGGAGAGAATAGTTGAGGGAGTCCCTTTAACCTTTCTAGCCGTACTCTCTCGGAACATCACCTTACGCCGCAGTGGGAGGGAAAGATTCATACGTCGTCACTCCTGGACAGACTGACCCCCAGATTCCCACTGGTAATACCCTTTTCCTTCCTAGAACTTCCTCTCATTCCTTTCCTAAAAAGATATTTACAAACCATCTGAAGGTCCCTTTCTTAATCTTACTCATTATGTTTATATCAGCCTAACATTCTTTGCTGATATCCATGTTTCTCACACGATCATACATGGTTTTACCACCACACATACGTCTCAGGGATTCCATTTCTACAGCATTCAGTCTACTTTCATCCTTCCTCTGCCAGTTTCATGCCTCACTGCCATACATCAGGGTAGGTACCATGACTCCATTATGGACTTGTATTCGCTTCTTTTGACAGTCTTTTATTAGCGCCGACGGCATTCAGTCCTCCATTAGGAGTTACCGGCATTTACCCTTCTTTCAGTATCTTTATCAGCCTTTTCATCTCTCGTAAACATACTACCCTGATTATTCTAACTCTTGACATATCTTTCTGACTTCCCGACTCCATGTCTTCCTCTACCTTTCACTTCGTTTCATTTCCTTGGACTTCTTCTACCATTCACTTCTACATTCACGTCATATATTCTAATTATACTTCTTTTTTTCGTTTATTCATTCTACACGCCCAAACAATCTGGACGTCCCTTTCTTAATCTTATTCATTACGCTTACCTCTCCACATTTCTCACACGATAATAAATGGTTTTCTGAAACATACGCCTCAGGGAACTCATTTCCAAGCATTCAGTCTACTTACATGCTTCCTCTGCCTATTTCATGCCTCACTGCTATTCATCAGGGAAGATACCAGTACTCCATTGCGGACTGCTAGCTTCGCATCTATTGATATTGTTTTAAATGTTAATTTCGACAGATTTTGATTTTATGATGAAAGCTGATTAGTTTTTTTCTAGAATGTATATTTCGTTATATAGAGGGTAAATAGACGGTATTATTATGATGTGGTTTTACACCCTGAGGGATAATTACGTACAAACCAAAAATAGGAAAACATTATTTTAGTAATATTCTCAAATAGTCCTTAATTATTTCTATCGTGATGATTCGACTCACTCCTAAAACGTAAAGAAGGTCAGGTTATATCCTCACATTCGTCCTCTAACCCGCCCTAAATCAGGGGCGCACCAAATTAAAGCTAAGCAAGAGAAGTGCGGGGTCCCAACCCCGGGGTCGCGGCCACCATCAATCTTACGGCCCACCTGTCCAGCAGTCAAAAATCTTGAGCACCCCTGTGAAATATGACGGTAATATTAAAGTAATCTACAAGAGGGGTCGCACCCGGAATAATGTGTCACCTGTAACTACCATCGGGGATTTGTATAGGAACAAGGATCTTTTCAGATCTTGGTACACCTGTAAGATCCTTGGCTCTAAGCCCAGAGCCAATAATTTGTTTATATTATGCTGCCATATTTAACAAACATGTGATATAAACATAATTATTTTGTGGAAAAGTGATCATGAAGTAAAATATGCTTTTTAAATTATGTAGCACCCATGCAAGCGAGTATATTTGTTTTTTAAATTTTAATTTATCTGCTACCGGTTTTGGAATCTCCGTGTCATTCACTATCAGACTTAAAACTAACTTAAAATATACAACTACAGAAATGATTTTATTAAGTGGGGGTGGTGGGAGGGGTGATTTCGGGAAGGGGAAGAACGGTGGGAGGAGTCAACATAACATGGGAACGTTGTCAATAAGGTGTCTTCCAGGGAGCTATTATTTTACCGGTAGCAGATAAATTAAAATTTAAGTGCCAAATTAATTTACTTAGAAAATAAAACTCTTCTATAACTCTTCAATACAAAATGTCTAAAAATTGTAATATTTATTTATTTATTTATTGTTTCTTTACACTGCAGGTAAAATGTTTACAATACAATTTGCAACCTCACTAGGACAAGCCTGTGTTGAGGTTAACAATTCTACAAATTAACAAAAAAAACACAAAATTATACAGATATTGAAAGAACAATATTGTTGTATTTCTTAGACTGAGATTACGGGTACCTACTAAACTGCTGGCGCTAGGTAGTACATTAATGTAAACATGTAGACTTTTAAGGTGACTTAATATACTTCATTAAGGATGGGTTGTTTCAAAAAATTTTATGGATTCATCAAATATTTGAAGTTGATTTTCACGTTCCGTGTAGGTTCTATTCAAGTTCTGTTATTATATCGTTATAGAACAGCTGCTTCACAAAACTGAAATAATCACAGAATTTGAATAGAACTTACACAGAACGTGAAAATCAACATCAAATATTTGATGAATCCATCAAATTTTTTGAAACAACCCGTCCTAAGTATGGGCATTCCCAAGAAATACAAAAAACAGAGATTACGTTTGTTTTTTACAATCACAGAAATTAAGTTCTTGGCGACTTATTGTAATGAATGTGGATCCCAGTTTAAATAGGAACAAAATAATAATGTTTAGGATTCTTTGTTTGGACATGAATTAAGGTATAAAAGGCATGTCTTATTTTATTTAACGGTCCCGAATACGGTAAAGTCCCGACCACTTACTTTTACAGACTGAACATTTTATTGCACAACATTTTATCATGAATTCGGCCATTATTCATGAAGTTAGTATGAAAGGTAATTAAACATTTTCCCCAAAATTGGTACGCAAATATCTTAAACCGGTTTTGATGCAATCAATTATTGACTTAGCTAACTTTGAAATTCTTGGATATCCCCTCCCTCGCTCTATCGGGGCCTAACTCCGGTACTAGCCACAAGATGGCTTAGTCTTAAGAAGTTTGCACTCATACTGTAGTTTCAAGTGCCACTAAGTCGCGATCTCGGCGTTATATCTGAACACACTGTACTTACATGTACTGTTGTACTGGTCTGAACTCTGTACTATAATACCAAGGGGAACAGATAATAATTTCATTGAAGTTAATTCAAACTTTCCAGACTGGTTTGATTATGAAAATTGTATTATGGATTAATATTATCACAGAAGAATGTGGGGTGGGTAGGGAGAAGTTAAAATGAAGGGGAAGGTAAATTATGGTAAATACTTGACTATTTTTTAGAAAAAAATATGTTTTAAACATTCGGTAAAACTTTTATTTATAATCTTGCACTGGTTTTTTTAAATAAATTAAATTCATGTTGAGACTAGGACGGCAAAGTTGACTTTTAGACGTAATTTCTATGTATAATAATAATATTTGGATGATTTATATAGCGCCGTTTTTGTGAAAAATCACCTCAAGGGCGCTGTACAAACTTACAATACATTTCTAAAATCTAGAAAAACTACAAAATAGACAAACAATTAAAAACAACTTATGGCTAAAAATTGCATCCACCGGTTCAGCTTAAATCTTCGATTGAACAATTATTATTATAATTAATCTCACTCAGTAAGATGAGACAATAATTAGAAATGAAAAAAACGACCCGTTCTCATGTGACAAACTTTCAGCGGGCAGGCGCCTCCAAGACTGGGCGCTACTTTTTTTTATTTTTTAAATATGAATACCGCACAAGAGTCCCAATTGCTCCCGTCTGGAGTCAGTGAGACTATGGCTTCCCGGGGTATGTTGTGAGGCTGAAGGTAGTGGGGAGGGGAAAGAGATGGGAAAGAGGAAGGTGGGAAGTACCTGGCTATTCAGATCTGGTCACCAAACACGGCTGAAGCCATTTCAAGCAACGCTTCAATTCCGAATGGTGGTCTAACACCAGGGCGATACTGAGAGTATCTTCCACTCTGGAACGTGCCGCAAATATTCTATATATTATTTTTAAATTAATAAACTGTTAAATAACACAAATTAATCATATAAAATGTATTTACCACGCCGGGATTCGATCCCGCGATCTTCAGAATGCGAGTCAAGAGCCTTACCACTGGACTATGCCGGCCGGTCACTACTGCCAAGTTACCAAACGTAGCGAACCACTTTAGGTGACCTAATGTGTTGGTTATCCGATAAATGGTTCCCGGGACAGCGCCATATCCGACTCTTAAATCGAGTAACTTGTTATAATTTTGACTACTGGTAAATAATAATAAAGTGAGCATAATGCTTTGTGTTTCTAAAAACATTTCACTTCTTTTCTTTAGTAGCTTCGAAGTGTAAATCAGACACCTAATTCCATGTAAAAAAAAGTTATTTTGCACTGGGTTTGTCAATGGCGAAAGCAAAGTGTTATTTTACCCGCAGCATAATAAGCTTGCAATAAGGCTTGGCGATTCAATGCAATCTCCATCCCCCTAACAGTGAAATAATAGCGTCGATATTCAAGGCGATTCGATTTAACAACGGGATTATGCTCCTCCAACCAGAATGACCATTGGCAAGTTAGTCCTGCAGCCGGGAGATAAAACAGTCTACCCTGTCGGGGATGAAGATAACCATCGGTATCTTATTTGTCCTTATGTCTTAGAGATAATTGTGATGTGAATTGATAAATTGCAGGAAAATACCCCTCTCATACATAGGTCCAGCGTAGCTATTAATAGGGATGCATATCTTAGCGATTGTTAAGCAAATAAAATATATATTAAAACTCCTCAGAAATCAGGCGTACTTTTTAGAAGGTCAAAATATTTTCTCTTTGCAATAAAATCCAAATAATTGGAATATTTCTAAAAATATCCGAAAAATATAAATTGTTTTTGGAAGGTGATAAAATTTGTTCACAAATGTCGTTATTAGAAATTTTAATTTTTTTGAATTATTAATGTTTTAATGTTAACATAAAAAAGTTTCTAAAATAAACCAGTAACGAAAAAAAAGGAAGCAAACATAGAGATAGTTTATTGGGCAAATATATTATAAATAAACGTTATTAATCACCTGACGTTTTTGTCATTTCATAAAAAAATAACGAATAAAAAATTCTCGAAATTTTCCATATTTTTCTCAAATTACTATTGGAAACTTGTTTTCATAGAGGTATACATTACATTTTTCTTTATTTAAATTTTAGATTTGATTACAAAGCGTGGGGTTTTTTCTTTCTAAAACCGTTTAGATCATTTTTCTCACCATAACAATAAGGGAGATACAATGGATTATATGAGACACATGTGAACTTGGACAATTTTTTTCTCCTATGATTAAACGGGTTAATTTCGCTGTTGTCCAATAGCTAAAATATTCCCGAAAAGTTCAAAGACGTCTTCGTTCAAAAGCCAAAGGACAAAAGTAAAAGAAAGTTAATTATAATATCAATGACTTTATTCAAGATATGGGAGACGTCGATAAACTTAACAGCTTTTAATTCATGGCAACTGTCAACCTTGCATCAGCGCTTCCTAGGGATAGTCGATATCTTTCGAATGTGCTTTGTACTAGTTTTGTGTGATAAGTATGTTATATATCCGAATGAGCGCATTAAACAATATTTTTCATTACTTAATAAATAAACTTATTGACATTTTAAAAATGGTTAATGTATATATTTTTTTTCATAATAAATAAGTAGGTCATAGACAATGTACAGAAGATATAATATTCAATATTTCTCAATTACGTACCATCTGGACAATTAGCACGTTTATAAATTTACGATTTTTTATTTAATTAAAATTCTGAGGTATGATTTTTTTTAATAAGGGTGAGAAATTCCCAAACTGAATGCTCGGAAATTTGTTGGGGTTCAAGTCGTTTTTTTGTAAATGTCTTGGTGCTCCAGTGGTAAATCAGCAAGAATTTTGACATAACTTAATCGTGCCAAAGATGACAGCCTTACAGAAGTGATGCTAGCCAACTAGTTGTCGATTGTCGGTGTTTCTAAGACCAGAGTCTTATCAATAATCGGTAACTACGATGAAAAGTATGAGACGATGTATAAATGAAGAAGTACAGATGAATTTGCACAGAGAGGGATAGTTAGCCATTCATCCTCGTTAGTTTTTTTACTCGACGGTGATTATTGAACAAATTGCAAATTGCAATTGATGCAGATGCTGAAATATGAATGACTAGCTAAAATGACTGCCTTTTAAACATGTATTTCTTGTGTAACAATCTACTGCCAATAGTTGTAAGTGTCTAAAATCCTAGTAGGACTTTGGCCCATTATATCACACAGTCCCTTTACTCGCTATGTACGACTTTCAACGCTTAAATTTAAGTGGGCCAATTCTGTCGCTCAAGCTTTGATAAGCCTCAGAATAGTTCCTATTTTAGACACCGAGGAGCTAGCAGTCACATGTCAAATCTGACTACTATAAATCTACATTGTTTTCATTGAGCGACGAGGAATGACGATGTTATCAATTTGAAATAGTCTGAAAAGGGATTTTAAAAGTTTCAACTTCAGGACAGTTTGTTTACAGCGGTGTATTTCATTAGTGCCTCTTTCCTGTAAACAAATACCATTTAAAATTAGCGTCCTCGTACTAGCACAATGCTGATTGAAACGTGAAATTTTATCTAAAATCAATTCGTAAAAAATCAACCCGCCAAAAATATTTTAGGTTTATGAAATAAACTGTCGTCGTAAATATTCTCAATGATCACGTTCTCCCGATGACAGAAGAATGCATAGCTATGCTCTCGTAGACAGTTGTAAACTCGTTCCTTTATTAAAATCATAGACAATTCTATTAATACTGGTGAGATCTAGGCTTGCGACCGATGGACGTTGCGACCGATTTACGTTCTAAGCTACGCTAAGCCTGGCTTTCCAACAAAGCCGAGCTTAAAATCAACTAATAATAGGGGCCTATAACATCTCAGCGCTATTTACTCGTATTGCGTTTCAGAAGTGAGAGCACGAGAGGTACTTTATAATGGGAAGAAGGGTGAAGAGTACAATGCTGTTCAGTGTTCAGATCCAAGAAGGAAAAAACAAAGAAATAATTATTCTCTTCGTTGAAATATTTTCCCGCGCAAATGAAATTAAGAACTTTCAATTCTCTGCAAGTCATTTTAAGTTTTCCCGCTAAAGCACAAAGTTTACAACATCATCGTACATTCTGAACGCGCGCCTCATTTGTATAAGCGAATTCCACAAGTCGGAATTATGTGGAACGTCACAAAGCCGGTTCACAGTTGACCACAAATCATTCCGAGGAAAGGTGGCGGGAGCTTGTGGAACCAGGGTCCACCGCACAGTAAGTCAACTTGCGAAACAGTCGTGATACATTTGTAAAATTTGTAAACAGGCTTTTCCACTAAGTATAATTTATGTAAAAAAAGTGAGTAAATCGGTGTGATCATCGATCTCTGCCCGTTCCCTATCAGATTTTCAATTACCTCAATTTAAAACTTACGTAGATTGATTTATTTGCAGATTATTCATCATAGGTACAAAAAAATTACTGACTATGTCGTAGAATCTTCCCCACTCTTGCGTAGTACCCGAATACTTGAGGGCACCCACCATTTTACCGAACCGTTTTAAGGACCAGATGGGTCCCTGGGTCCATGGTTACATATGTGCACGGCATATATGTATGTTGTTGTGCCCGAACACAGTACCCGAACAAGTTCAAGTAACGGGTAATTAAATAAATAACGTAATTCGGGTAACTAAAGAAAAATACTTTGGCATCAGTGCACCAAACGCTACCGCCAATATATGTTAATAATTTTTTCTGTATTAGTTTTGTGTACTAAATAAGTTTATATTTCAACACACGGCTTTTCAATATGCATTTTGTTGGTGTTCAACCAATTCAAGATGACATAGGCCCCGAGGGAAATTATTTTAGCAAAATTACTAAGTTAGTTAGGTAGTTTTAATTTACGTTAAAATATGTGTCGACTTAAGACTCGTTATAGCTAACTTGAACTAACTTTTAACTACACTTTAATTTTTAATTAATTATTATCATTATTTTTGATTTTATGTCCTGGTAAAATATGCCCCACAGGAAAACTAAACCCTTCCACACACTTTTCCACAAGTGATCGTCTAGTCAATCTACGCTATGCAATTGCACGCTTTAAGTATAATAAATACAGGAACATAAATACAGTATGATAAATACAAAACAATACAGGAACAATACAATAGAAGATAATATAAGAACAACATAATAAAAATATATAAAAACATATTTTTATTCATCCCTGATGAAGGTTCAGGTCGAACCGAAACCGGTTGGACAAGGAAAAAATAAATTGGAACTAAAACAAAGTTATATTATTGTGTTTATTATAATTATGTATTCCCACAGTGTTTGCTACATGTGAAAATTTATTATTGTTTTCTTCAATGATATATTACATTGATGGTAAAAACCTTCAAAAATTATTCTTAAAAAAAAATAATAATGTAATCAAATATTTGTTTTCAGCGATGATGTTCCAAATGAAACATGGAAATATCTGTTCAATAACAACGATTCAATAATACCAATATGAAAGCTTGAATGCGTAGAAAAAGATGACATTATCCCACAACTGCCAACATATTTAGCGTACACACGTATTTTTAAAATGTTGTAGTTTTGAATCTAATGTTTTCCTGCTGTCTAGCGCTTGATCGAAAATCTATTTATGGCCTCCGTAGTGCGTTTTCTGACCCACTGTGCGCCAGGATTGTGGAACGAGCCAACCGTTATTACTCGTACTACTGCCATTATTTCAAACCCAAAAGGCGTGCCCGGATTTTAAATTCAGTTGGCTGTGCGTTTAGCCGGTCTCATTGCGGCGGAATAATAGTCATTATAATTATACTGTTGGGTGCAGTCGCACCACTCTCTGGGAGGAAGTAGAATGTAGGTTGCTGGATTGAATACGACTACAAAAGCGAAACACACTGATTCAAAAACCAAGATAAAATTTATCCTACGTCCAACACGCTGTTTTAAATCCATGTAAAATGTGGTGAAAAATAATGTTACTGTCTTTAATTCTTGATGTGAAATCATAAACATATTTTCTTGGAATAACTTGTAAGTTAAACCTCATAGTGTAGTATTTATTCATTGAAAACAATATTAACGACTCTCTAACGAAAAATTTGTAACAAAAAAGAAAAAAGTCGATTCTAAGAATTAAAACCAATACCCTTTCCTCTCGTTGGAAGTGCCCTGACTACCGAGCTAATTCGGCCACACCAATTTACGTCATTTTTAACTGTATCATATTTTGATCGAGAGCTACAAATATTATCTTTAACATTATTCTAACGCATAGGCATCTTATGTATGGTTGCATGATTCTACCAGAACCAAATGCAATCTAGATAGTGTTAAAAATGTACCAATAAAAATTTCCTCTCCTGAATACTGATCGAAAGAAACAAATGCACGTCAGGTGATTATACCTAATAAAATAAAAATCTAAGTTTTTGGTTCCCCATTTTTCTCCTCCAAAGCTGGACCGATTTTTAAGATTTTTTTTTTACTATCTGTTTAAGAAGAAAATATTTTTGAGGGAACGGGCTCCGTCAAGGTAACCCCGTCGGGGTCACCAGTGAGGGAACTGACTCCGTGTGTCGATAGAGACGGAGGGAGAAATAAAAGGCATCCGAGTTGGTTGCGAGTCCAGTCGTTTATTGGAGCATGAGCTACGTAGCTGAGGTCGGTGCGATGTAACAGGAAGTATGTCGAAGTGCCGTAGAGTGAGGTGTTGCGGGTGCACGGTCATGATGAGTGATGGAGGTTGGTGATGCTGTGGTGGAGCAGGCCACGGGCCTGCAGGTCACCAGAGTGTTGCTCGAGGCCGTGGCGGCGGAGATGACCTGACGTCCAGGCCGTTGCTCGACGCGGTGAGTTGCGGAGATGAACGGCGGTGACTCGGTGAGTGGAGCCTTCCAGGCCGTTGCTCGACGCGGTGAGTTGCGGAGATGAACGGCGGTGACTCGGTGAGTGGAGCCTTCCAGGCCGTTGCTCGACGCGGTGAGTTGCGAAGATGAACAGCGGTGGTTAAGTACCAGCGGTGGTTAAGTACCGAAGAGTCCCTGTACCTGAACTGGTCACTTAGAGTGATACCAAGCTTATCAACGGTGGGCCTGACAGGAAGATTGCTTCGGTTGAAGGAGACTAGATTTTCATTCCGATCCCTTTTAGCCTAATCAGGCATAATAGGGCATTTGAAACATTAAATTCGACGAGATTCTGATATTTTCTTAAATTTTGTTGACATGTTAAATAATCATAACTAATTGTTTAGTTTCACTTAATGTTTTATTAATTGTTTTTGTGTTTAATTCATAGAACTCCCCTTTTTTATTTGAATCCAATTTTAAAATGTTATTATTAGTTTGCAAGTATTTTAGTTGTTTTATTTTGTGATGAAAGCTGTTTTGGCTTAAGAAACCATTTTCATACTGTGGTTAGGCCACTTTGAGATGACTTATTACTATGGTTCCTAATTGAACATTAATTAATAACATAAGGAAAATTATTCATTCCTTACTTTTCAGTATGTTCACAAGACCTAAACAATTAAATGCATTTAAATAAATCGAAGCAGACAAGTCACTATTAAACAATTAAAAATAACTAAGAGCGGGGAAAACAGATTCAAAGTACCCCACGTAATAGATAATCTATTATCATTCACAATAATTTTCTCAGTAAATCGGTTTAACTGGTAATAAATCATTTTAGTCACCAGCAAAATTTTAATTGTGGGTAAATGGAGTCATATAAATAAGTCGGCCTAACCGTAGTTTGAAAGACCTTGTAAGCTGAAACAGCTGCAACCATAATAAAATATTATTAATTTCGATTTACATTAAATTTAAAACAAAAAACGCAATGCTTTCTTGGGTGTCCCCGATTTTCCACATTCACTAGTGGTTCAAATGTTTTCCTGGGTATTTCCGATTTTCCGCATTCACTAGTGGTTCGTATGTTTTTCTGGGTATCTCCGATTACTCACATTCACTAGTGGTTCAAATGTTTTCCTGGGTATTTCCGATTTTCCGCATTCACTAGTGGTTCGTATGTTTTTCTGGGTATCTCCGATTTCTCACAAACACTAGTGGTTCATATGTTTTCCTGGGTATTCCCGATAATCCACATTCTTTAGTCGTTCGTATGTTTTTATGGGTATCCCCGATTTCTCACATTCACTAGTGGTTCAAATGTTTTCCTGGGTATTCCCAATATTCCACATTCACTAGTGATTCATTTGTTTTCCTGGGTATCCCCGATTTCCCACATTCACAAGTGGTTCACAAATTTTACAACTTTCTTTTTACTAAAAGCTAAATTAATTTGTTATAAGGATTTTTTTCTATTAAAATCAACCATGTATTTTATCAAACTGATGTTGCAATAAATACGTTTGTCAGTTACAGCACGTCCCTTGGGGATAAGATATCGTGGTACGCGGAAAGGCTGGCACAAATCAACCCCTGTGCAAGTTGCCTGAATTCGAATGTAAGGGTAGATTTAACCCACTGCGTCTGTACTGTCTATTTTGTGACAGTGTTTTCTGAAAGTGTTATTAAACGACCCACTTTCTGGAAGTGACTTTCTGAAGTGATGTAAATAAGAATTGTTTTATTTTTCTGGGTCATGGAATTAGAAGCAACCTCTTTTGTATGTAGAATCTCCACACCAGTTGAAATGGAGATGTTTGGTCGGATAGCAAAAATGATAAGAAAATTATTCACAGCACGAAAATAAAAGCACATTTGAAGTAATTTGTAGTAAGTGCAGTTATTCTTGTCCTTTGATTGAAGTGTCCCATAGTTGATACACTTACTAGAAGATTTGGGTCGTGAATCGTGACGAATCACGGGGTCAAAATGACACTTGGTCACTCTTGCAATTAAACGCTTATGGACCTCCATACGAGTCGTGCCCGATCACCAAACAAGATACGGTATACACAATTAAGTTGTACTCACTGCTATTGTGTCTTCTTGCTTGATTTCTGTTCGGTGATACAAACACTTGGTAACTGTCCCAGATATAACCATAAGCGCGCGATATTGGTTTTGGTTATTCTTAACCCACGATAACACTTGTCTTGAGTCGTTTCACAAAAAAAGGCCACACAAAGCATACGATACAAAACAATAGGGGTTATGCTTCATATTACACTTCCGATTGATTGACATTTCAATGTAGAGCGAAATATCACGCTACGATGGTTGCTAACTGACTAGCGATTATTACCGACCGTAAGGCAGCGATGCATCGGGTAGGTACAACATAAAGTGCGGAATTCAAAAACTCTGAATCCTGCCGATCCTATTGGCTGAAACGGAACACAAACTCGCAGAAAACCAAATCAGCGTCACGAAACAGGTCGAGTAGGTTTTTTTTTTTTAAATTGTTTTTAGTATCATTAATTATTGTCTGCCTAATTTAAATTCTTAGATTTTTAACATTTTCAAATCATAATTCCTCCAAATACACGAAATAATATTATGTGTGCGATTTGACGTCAGCCGGTTTTTATTTGACGTAAATGACAAAATGATGTCTCACAGACTGTACCGAGTGGATATAAAACATTATTCAAATATCGTCTGGTGGCGCCTCGAGCTGTTTTTTGGGACATCATTTGCAGCTTTGTACAAGTAGGTACACTGTTTGCCAAAATCTAGCATTAATGATTTGAAAGATAAAATGGATTTTACTAAACGATAAAAAATATGTTAAATTGTTTTATGTTGTTGAATGAAGGAATTTGAGTGAAAAATAGGATGGTATAAAAACATTATATATTCATATATGAGTCTTTATATAGATCAAAAACGCTGATTCTGAATAACATATTGGTGATATGTATTAGTAATTAGCGAAGAATTAATAAATCGTCATTTTAAAACGATTATAAATGCCGTTACTGGTCGTCGGCCGCCCGCATCAAGTGAGAATAATTTTGTGCTAAAATACGCTGCTTAGACTCGCACACGGGTCATCAATGCGGTATACAAATTATTTCAAAACAATTCGTGTTTTTGAAAATTTTGCTAAATTTTATATTAATTAAATAATAAAGTTTTACACCAGGGCGATACTGAGAGTATCTTCCACTCTGGAACGTGCCGCAAATATACTATAAATCATTTCAAATGAATAATAGTGAAATGACAAAAATTAATCAAATAAAATTTATTTGCCACGCCGGGATTCGATCCCGCGACCTTCAGAATGCGACTCAAGAGCCCTACCTCTGGAATACGCCGGCCCTCGAATTGTATTGACGGCCTCCGTGGTCGAGAGGTAAGGCACTTTATGGTTCAAATGCTTGTAAATTGAGTACACCTACCTGTTATTTAGTTAACTAGTGTTGTTTCCCAAATAATTCAATTTAACATGTAATATATTTGCGGCACGTTCCAGAGTGGAAGATACTTTTTGTATCGCCCTGGTGAAAGATCACCATTCACAATTGAACTACTGCTTGAAATGGCAATAATCGTTTTCGGTGACAAAATTTGCACTCCTACCTATCTCCTCCTCCCCACTATCTTCAGCTTCACAACATACCCAATTTAGAGAAGCTATAAACTCACTGGTTCTGGACGTTTAGAAGCAGTAGAGACTCTTGTGCTCACATGTACATCACAAAAAATGTTAAAAAATTTGCGTAACTTTTACGAGAATTCAGCATATGTGGGACCGTTATTGAAAATATTATTTATTGCCTAATTTAAGGCGTTTTATAATTAGTACATTGACCAAAAGAAACTTTAAACAATGATATTTTTTATTTTATTTTACATTATTTTTATTTCAATTTACAATTATTAAACATATTTCATGATGTATACCTATGATATGTTTCTTTGTAGTGTCTATGTATATTAAGTAATTACCGGGTGATGTGCGTAGTGGGTAGGTGTGTGTGTGTTTGTGTGTATGTGTGAGTATGTATGTAGGTTTGTATGTATGCGCATTGAACAATTTATATTATTGACATGATGCTCTTTTTAAATTTGGGCAGTGAATCGAAGAAAATGTCGATGTTAGAATTTAGACAAATAGTATTGAACGTATGAAAAGCATGATTGATTGGCGAATTAGTTGCTGCATTTGTCTTGTAATTAAGCGTGTGGAATAGTTCTGTATGGCGTGTGCGTCTTAAGAGTATGTTAAAATTAAATAGGGCAAGAAGTTAGGTACAGTCAATGTTATTATTTAAAATTTTGTGTATAAATGTCAAATGAGCTAATGCTCGCCTTTGAATGAAATGGATTTTAAAATTTCCGAAGAACGACCCTTCTGGAAAATAGTACGTGACTCGAAAGTGAATGGAAGATAGTGTCCGAAACGTCAACGATCAAGTAAATCAATTACTTACTTGGGGTGATGTCGACAAAAATTCTGAAAGTTTCCAAATTGGTTTCACGGGCTGGTTGCAAATGTTGCAAAAACATCGGTAAACCAAATTCTATTGCTTTCGGTCAGCGGCAGATTTCCCAGATGTTTTCTATTCCAAGGTTCGACCATTACACGTTACCTCACTGGAACAGTCGGAAGTTAAGTTTGTTAAGGGTCGACTTTGGAAGTTCAACCCTAAGAACAGTGGCGTCCGTGCCGGGGGGTAAACGTGATTGAAAAGTAAAACAAAACCATTAGAGAAAGAGGAAATTAGGGCAAATAATCACTTCTGGAACTAAAGTTACACAGAAAGCAGCATCGCCAGTGGCAGGCTGCGTGACTTCCAATTGGGAATCATCTTAATGAATCATGAATTATTTATTTTGTCTTGTAAGCTAGCTTGTTCGGGTAGTAGTTTTAGGAGACCGGTTAAAATTGGTAGGAAACCTTACTGCAATTAAGTTCTTACCTAATTACAAAATTAATATTCCTTTACTGAAATTTGCCAAATGATTAAATTTACTCTCAGTTACGAGGTGCGTTCTAGTAGAAAAAAATAGTAAGTGCGGTTTTACATGGTTATTCTAAACTGCAGCCAATAGCGAAGATTTCCCTAATGATACATGCATTTGTTTGAAGCAACTGCTTCAAATGATATTTCTGCTACATATGATATTTCTTTTTTTACTACAATAAATTTTAAGCTTTTAATTTTTACTACAATAAATTTAAAAATTATGTTTTGTTGGCCAATTGGCGACAGAGGTCATCAGAAGAAGAGTGAAATCTTCAAAAATTTACAATATTCAAGAAAGAGGAAAATCAATGCTTTAATATAAATATAATTTTTGTAAACGTCTAAGAATATTCTTTTTTTTTAAAAATTAAGTTTTGATTTTCAAATTTTATCAATTTTTTTATATGGAAACATTTACAATAAACGCAACATTGGTGTTCAGAAAGAAGCTTTTCGATTGCGACTAAATAGATGATTTATTGGACACTGGACGATTTGTTAAAAAAAAATTAAACAATTGCTAATTTGGAACAGGCTCAGCCTAGAAAGGTAGTTTATACCAAAAAAATGTGTATTGTACATGTTGTAATATTATCTTGGATAATAAATAATTTAATAACAAAAATATTTTAAGTTAACTTGTATGTTCCATTCAAGTTTTGTTATTATATTATTACAGGGCAGTCGCTTCATAAAACTAAACTAATCACACAACTTCAATAGAACTTTTACAAAATTAAAATATTTGATGAATTGTTAATTTTTTTTGAAATAACCCATCCATAGAATCTTGAAAAATTGTATCGTATCACATTGGCGAAAAATTCTTATTTAAAACAGATCTACGTGGTCATTATATAATTCGTAAGAAGTAGCAAATTTAATAAAGGTGACATTGAAAATCTGATAATTTTAAATGTAATTTATTATAACCTGCTGCAGTATGGTAAAGGTTGCCCTGCTCACAGTAAACTGCTGATAAAGGACGCAAGAAGAACTACTAATATTAAAAGTGAGGTGTTAAAGTAATAGTTAAAGTGAGGTGTTTCCAAATTAATAATTGGGTTGAAGCAGGGTTTTTTTTCCAGAACTTTTATTATAATAATTTATAATAATCACACTGCAAAACTTGTTTATAAAGAAACAATTTTTTTAATAAATTACTAAAATATTTATTGTTTTAAACACAAAAAAATAACTTGAAAATAAAATGTAATTCCACTACTTACCTACTACAATAAATGAACATGTTAGAACTGAAAATCAGTAGAAATTAAATAGGTTGCAAGAAACAGAACAGCAGCACAATCAGGTATATGGATCTGGTGTGGCGGTAAATCTTTGATACGTTATAAAGGCCAGGAGTAAGGATCCCTTATCCCGCGAGTACCTGCGAATAGTTTACGACGCACTCCGCGGCGCGTGATCGGCACACTGATCACATAATATTATCCTCCAGGACTCTGATATACAACACGTCAGGGGGTCCTTCCATTCAATCTAACCACTTGTAACTAAGAACATACAAAGGGGTTTCAAAAAATCATAAAAGCGACACGTAATGCTGCGTATACACACGAGAGCGAAACCACGAATTATGGGAAAGGAAATGCTTGTTTTCTTATATATATACATATTTAAAAAAAATGCCTCTGAGGGAAATTATTTTCCTCAGAATTATTTTCTTCTGCTTTAAAAAAAAATACTGTATTACTTCTGTTTCAAATTTCTACTAATTAAAAATGTTATGAACCGAGTGCGAAAGATCTGGCAACATCGCATTTTGGCATTTAAGGTTTAACATTTTGACACTTAAGGTTCGCATCTTGAAAAAGGTAGGTTATTTTTGACTTATTGTTTTTAATTGACTGTTACTGGTGGGATTACAAATCCTATAAATCAACGTTTATGTTGCGCAAAAAATGAATTCCAAACATATATATTTTTTGTTTTTCTCTGAGAATTATTGTATCTAATATCTTTTAATTTAAAAAGTGAAGCAACAGTTTTCTTCCAGATTCCCCGTAAAAAACGAAAGCATTTTCAAAATTTCGTAATCCCTACAATTTTTCGATTAGAGTTTCGTTTGGAGAAATTAAAATATTTCAATTTATAAACATTAAAGTATATTTCAAATTAAATAAAAATACGAGTGTGCTTTATACCACACGACTGAAGTAAAACTTCTGAGATGAAGAGAGAAAGAAAATGTGCGCGCCTTCTCTTGTTCCTACTTGTGATACAGACAATATGCCTGCACTGTGTTTTCGATATCCGAAACGTAACTGGCTATGAGAGAAAGAGAGAAAGAAAATGTGTGCTCGCACCTCTCTTTCTTGCCCCTACAGTAATATACGAAACGTAACTCTCTCTCTTTCTATCTTCACTAACTTATATCTCTCTCTCAACTTCCGTTCGCCTCGCCCGATCACACTTTTCGTAACGCTCTCGTCACGCATTCACCAGCTTACTCCCCAAGTCAAGCGTGCGTAGAGAAGTTTTACTTCTAAAATCTAACTGGTAATTTTTTCTAGTTTCTAATAACGGTGTTTGTTTTAACGACACCTTTTAAAAAATAAATGCATGGCACATTTAAAATATCTCGGAAATATACCGAAATTTGAGATTCTTCTATAACAAATAAATTACATTTTCCCTTTACATTACATTACAGTTTTTAATTTTTTATTACTGTTAAATATCATTTTAGTCAATTTTAGTTTATTAGTAAGGTTTTCACATACACGTTTGTCAATCAATTATATAATATTTTCATCACGTTTATTAGTAAACCGGTGATATAAAATACATATTTTATCCCTTAGTTCGTACACCGCGACATTATTTTTTTGATACAAAACCTATCTAATCCATTCTTTATCTGCGGTTGAGAATGTTGGTAGTAACATTAAACCTGCAGTCGCTCCAGAGTAACCCACAGAGGTCCACACTACCCCAGTATATATAATCTTCTTCCCTCTACCCCTAGGCACCTGAGAACTCCCCGCCCTTAGCGTTCAGGCAGATCGGGTCGGGCCAAACGAGTTCCACACTCTTTACTCTCCTCGAACACATCCAGTCATTAGTGGAGTGATACGATCTTACAAATTACTGGCAAGCTCCTATATTGGGCTGATTTAAATTACATTTAGTTAAAAAAATTATTTATCTTAATTAAGGGTTGAAAATCCTTCGTGTAATTACTTTCATTTTTACACTATCGCCAACATTATGATAGTATATTGTATAAAAGGTGGTGAGGGAGATCGTTCGGCGTCTCCAGCAGGACTCTCTCTCGAGGGATGGATTTATAGTTCACTCTTGGACCCACTGACCTCCAGATTCCTACCCACCCCTCGTACCTTTTCCTTTCCAGAAAGTCCACTCCTTAATTTCTTTAAAAATACTCTCCACACGGCATCCTAAATTATTTTCCTCGGGGCGTCCTTTTTGAAGTCATTTTAAAAAAAAGATCTGGGTTCGAGTCTAAGGCGCGACTGTTACCTATCTTTTTATTTTCTACATCTCTAACTATTTCATATTATGACAAAGAGATATTGATGTATTTTATCTTTTCTAATGATTAAAAATTATCATTACGGTGAGGTTTATAAATTTAAATAAGGAACTTCTTCAAACACAGCAAACTTATTTTGTGGAACCATTTTAACTCAAAATTAATAATATACTTAGTTTTTACCACTTTTATTGTTTACAAAACCAACACATGAGCTATGCTCAGTTCTTCAGGGTTTACTAACTAATTATAAATAATAGATAAAAACAATGGTCATAGACATAGACAACATAATTATAAATAATAGACATAGTCAATGGAAAGGTAAGAATGGGTAGAAGGAAGAGGGGCAACAGGGAACAATTTACAAAGGGAACAGGTTTAATATTGGGTCTTTTAAAACAATTTTTGGTTACCAATATTAAAGGTTTAATATTAGGTCTTTTAAAACAATTTTTGGTTACCAATATTAAAGGTTTAATTGGGTCTTTTAAAACAATTTTTGGTTACCAATATTAAAGGTTTAATTGGGTCTTTTTAAACAATTTTTGGTTACCAATATTAAACCTGTTCTCTTTGTAAATTGTTCCCTATTGCCCCTCTTCCTTCTACCCATTCTTACCTTTCCATTGACTTTGTCTATTATTTACAATTATGTTGTCTATGTCTATGACCATTGTTTTTTTTCTATTCTTTATAATAAGTTAGTAAACCCTAAAGAAGTAAGCATATCTCACGAAACATGTTGGTTTTATGAACAATAAAAGTGGTACAAACTAAGTATATTATTAATTTTGAATTAAATAAGTTAATCTTAATTAAGTAAATAACCTGAATATATCAATGGTCAATAAATTTTAGTGGAAATGAGGTTAACAGTTGATTACACAAACATAACGAAACCAAACCTAGAAATTCTAGACGGAAAAAACATCGAAATTACTTGCACTAACTCATCATTCGCAACTGATTTTCAGCTTTATAAAAATGATCTAGGCATATACAAATGTACATGATGCAAAAGATTAAAAAAAATTCCAGATATGCCTAACAGAATTTTAACCCGATTCGAAGGTACAATCCCGCATCTGCTGGTACTTGTGGTCCTTTGTTTTTTTTTACAACCCCAGAAAATAAAAAAAATACCCGCTTTAATGAATTCACCGTTCCACCAATTTGTTTTAGAACTCCCCATTGGATTACAATCTCTTAAAAAGATTGATGAAACGGATATAATGTACGTTTTAGGATATTTGTTAATGTGAACCTTTACGCATTAAACATTCCTGAAGGATCAAAAAAAAAATTGGAAAAGCTGAAACGAGCCTTGTTATTTATCTGTTCAATGTAATCAGTAAAAAAGTGTTAAAAGAATTAACACCGTTAGTTAGAAAGGCAAACAAAAACACGCCCGGTTTTCGAATTAAACACCGAAAACCAACTGTTTACCCAAAAAATAAAGCTTTTTACTATGACGAATGTTTTACTGTGACCTTATTTAATGTTTTATTGACCTCCTATGTAGAATGGTAAGCTACCTGGCTACGGTACTAAATGTTGCGTGTTCGAATCCCGTCGTTCGCAAAGATTTTCATGTTTTATTTCACAAAAAAATATAGTTTAATTGACACAATAATACATTAGACCGTAATAAATTTTTATTTTATTTATTTATGTAGTGTTAATATTGAGCACATGAAATGTTTTTAACCTAAGGTTTAGTAACAAATAATGGTGGCTAGAATTTTTTAGGGTAGGTATGGTTCAATTTGGGAAGCGGTATGGGTACCAAGGGAACCTTTTGTTGGATAACCAACACCTCTACCATACATGTCACTCCAAGTGGTTCGCTACGTTTGGTGCCCGGGTGCAGCAGCAGTGGTGCCCGGGTTCATGGGATAAGGTTTGATTAGGTCTTGGCAGCAAATGCATCTGCACACCGATTGCTTTCCGGGCCGGAACGAGAGAGACTCTTTGAGGGAGTCCTTTTGACCTCTTCAGCAGGACTATCTCGACCCATCGCCTTGCAACGCGAAGGGAGGGATTTATTCAGACGTTTGTCTTTTCTGAAAACTCTGATCCCCAGATTCCTGCCCACCCCTCATATCCTTTTTACTTTTCTTCTTCTTTTCATTAAAAAGAGCCTCCACACTGCCCGAGCAAAATTATTTTCCTCAGGGCCTCCTGTGTGGAGCTAATGTGAAAAAAAGTGTTTTAAATATCAAATGTGTTAAGTTAAAAATGTCAGTATCATTTATTTTCTAAACTATGTAAGCGAGAAATTGACACGTTTGATACGTATATTGTACTCGAAAAAGTGCTAGATATTTTATTATATGTGATTTCTCCTTTCTCATCTCCTTTTAATTCTCCTTATCTTATATATTCAGCCTCACAACAAAAGCAAGGATATTAACACAGTTTTAATTAAATAAATAAAAAGAAAATACTTGGTTTTAAGTCACTTTATTGGTATATTTTCACATGTACCATCATCAGGACTGTTATAAAAATAAATTTAATTAACTTATTTTTATAACAGTCCTAATGATGATACAGAAGTACCGAAACCGGTAGGACAGTGAAAATATTATCAATAAAGTGACTTTCGAACAAGTATTTTCTTCTCATTTATTTAAAACTAGCTTTTCCCCGCGGCTTCGCTCGCATGGTATTACGGGAAATTACTGTAGCGCTTGCACTTATCAATTATCTCCCCCCCCCACCCCCACCCCCATCCCCCTCCCGCATTCCATATATTCATTCCCTTACATTCAGTTTTCAAACATCTCGCCTACCACCTAAATTTCACAATGCTATAGCTCAAAGAAAAAAAGAATTACTTATCCAATTTTGTTCATTCGTTCGGAATTTATGCGCTTACAAACATTTCGGATGTTAGTTTTATTTAAATATTTGGAAGTTCGTTAATACAATAAAAAATACTCTATTTTTAATGAATGACTGAATGCAGTCTTTATAATCGTTACGAATTATATTTTTAATAAAGGAACTCTCATCTGACATATATTCCAAGCTGGTCCAAAAAAAAAAAAGAATTCTAATATTTGAATTTTCTGTAGTAGTAGCTGACCAGTAGACTGAGTACCTACCAGCATAGAGCCCAAAAATATATCAACATTGTTTCCATGGAAAAGATTTTTTTCTGACGTTAGCAAAAACTCGCTTTTGTTAGCGACACAAAACGTATAACAAATATAATATATTAATATTTATAATTTCATAACACCAGAGCTTACCATCATATACAACCTGTAGTCTGCGCATATAATTAAGCTTTATATTGGTGAAAGAATTATTAAAGTCTTTATATTGTGTTATGCGAGAAAAGGTCATAAACAAACTCGAGCAGTTTCGCATTTATAATATTAGTATGGATGTCAAGTCACAGTGTGTTGCTTCTTTTGAAAAAAAAAAAGTTCTAATTATTATGTTTGCTGTAAATCGAAAAATTTACGAATGAAAAAAATTATAGTCACTAAACAAAACGACCCACTTGCAGGCAATTCATTTTAAAAAGGACCTGTTCGAATGAATTTGTGAACAATGATAGTATTGAAAGTTCCATAACAGTTGTTCGAAGTAGTTTAGAACACTCGCCCGCAGATCTCTCTCCCTGCACAAATTCCCAAAGATGATGGGTGCGTAAATTTAGTAACTGTTATGTCTCTTATGTTTTCTCCAGAGAGACATTCGTAATTTAGTAAGTACTACAACCTGCGTTCTCCATTAATATAAGATGCTTATTGAAAACACTCAGGTTCTTAAAACACAGTGACTGTTTATTGTCGTATCGTAATTTATAATCTAAATATTAATACGTGAAGCAAAAACTTTGTACCCCTTTTCACGAAAATTGCGCGGACGGAGTAGTATGAAATTTCGCACACTACTTACTACATTTATAGTTTATATATAGAAGGAAAGCAAAATGCTAATATTTTTTTTTAAATTATGCATAAAAAGTTCATAAAAAAAACATTACTAGCTTATAATAATAATTCTGAGGACAATCGTCCTTCCAGGCTGAAAGCTAGGTTTGATCTGTGGAGTAACTGAACTCATGATTCCGTACTCCGTACATTTACCTTCGGTACAATTCGATAACGAGACCATGTAACCCGAAGAGCCCATAGATAAGTTAAGTGATGTAGGAACTAAATCATAGACTAATATGACACATCACACTAACGTTGTAATTTATGACTGGCGGTTCTCTTTTCATGTTATTTTTTTATGTTACTCTTCAGATTTCTGACAAAATATAAAAAAATGATTGTTAAATAAGTTTATTTGTTGATCCATCTAGTGTAAAACCATACAAGAAAGAGTCTCAATTATTGATTTATTGTACGATTTAAAAACAAAACACTTTTCCATCTTGCAACAGAACGAACACGCAACCATGGTCAAGAAAAGAAGTCAACTAGAAAGATCATTTAGAAATCGCACAGAAAACGATTTTTAAGGTAATACTTAAAAAATATAGACTGAAGTATTCAGACCAAATATTCAACAAGTGTGACGTACTAGATATACGCCAGTTATACGTTAAAATACTACGAAACTACATATTCGACAAAAAAAAAAACAAATTTCAACAAACACAAAATATCACTAACAGACCACTTAGCAAGCGTACAAAGAAAACATGAAGACTCAGACGGTAAATACAAGCTTTGGACAAAGACACCATAAATATCATGCTTTAAAAGCATTTAACAGTCTTACACCTGAAAATTGAGAAAAACAAAAATAAATTCTGACACGAAATTACAAAATGGAACAAAAAAGACAATATTGCCGAAATTTCATAACATGAAAGAATGAATAACATAATATGAAGTATGAAAAAAATAACACGTAACATACAGAAACAATAAAAAACACACATAACTCACAAACACACAACACATAATATATGCCGATTTTTTAATTTAATTTAATGTTTTTAATTTTACTTTAATTTTTACTTTAATATTACTTTTATCTTAAGTTAAAATTTATTATAATTTTATGTTTTTATAGTCACTAAAATTAATTTTTTCTTCTTATCAAAATTTGATATGTATAAATTTGATATATTTAAAAAAATATCTTGTATTATAAAATGGGGGCTTCAGCACGGGAAAGCCACCCAGTGGTGCAAACATTACTGGATTATAAAATAAAATAAAAATAAATGAAAAAGGGCTCCGAAATCGTTCTGAAACATTTATGGTTATAATTTTATTAATTATTTCACCATCAAAAGTATTATGTGTATTTTTATAATTGGAAGGAAATCAAATAGCCCATGCCCAAATCAACAATATTACATGAAAGTAAATGGTATTTATTAATCTTTCACCTCGTTATTCCAAACCTCTCCTAATTGCAAAGTACACACAATACACCTTACACCTAAACCCCCTTCAAATTTAATGAGAAATATGGCCAAATAGTAATGTTCCGTGTTCTGTAGAAGTGTAGAACAATAGGGAGGTGCTTGATTGGATTTATTTAGCCTGTATTACTGCTGTAGGTACTGGCCGGGAATTGTTTTAGGACCCGAAGACTGCGTGGACCGAATACCTTATCCTTATTTCTTTATACCCTGCTAGGCCAGATTATTGGATTAACGCACAACTTGGGATGTATATCTTTTTTTACCTACAGCCTATTTCCGTCGGGAGGTGAAGTGGAATAGTTCGTCACAATATAAATATATGTAGGTTTACATGTGTATGTGACTGGTGCTACATTTTAATAAATACTTAATGGCATCTTGAGCAAGCGAGATAAAAACAAAATAAGTAAAGTAAGAATTGAACAAGAATCAAAAAGCGGCACTTTCTATGATTTTCAGTATAAGTTAAAACACTACTACATATTTGACCAAAAAACAAATTTCATCAAACACAAAATATCACTAACATACCACTAAGACAAGCGTACAAAGAAAACATAAAAACTCCAACGGTAAATACAAGCTTTGGACAAAGACACTATTAATATCATGCTATAAAAGCATTCAACAGTCTTACACTTGAAAATAAAATTGAGGAAAACAAAAATAAATTCAGGCACAAAATTACAAAATGCATTAAAGAACCATAAGACAATTTCATAACATGAAAAATAAAACATATGAAAAGAATAACACGCAACACACAAAAACAATATAAAACACACATCACTCACAAACGCACAACACATAATATATGCCGATTTTTAAAATTTAATTTAATGAAAACAAATAACTTTGTGTAAACCACTATTTAATTGACAATATCAACATGTTTCGAAAACTATGTTTTCTTCGTCAGGATAAAAGTTAAAGAAAGTAAGATAATAAAGAAGATAATAAGTTGAAGAATTAATATTTTTAATTTAATGACAAACAAATACCTTTGTGTAACACCACTATTTTACACAAAGGTATTTGTTTGTCATTAAATTAATGATGACGCCACAAAGTAAATATGCCTATTTTGAAGAAATAATATTTTTAATTTTATTTTAATTTTTACTTTAATATTACTTTTATCTTTAGTTTAAATTCATCATAATTTTATGTTTTTATAGTTACGTTATATTCTTTTCTTATAAAAATTTGATATATTAATATATAAAAAAAAGGTCTTGTATTATAAAATGGGGGCCTCAGCACGGGTAAGCCACCCAGTGAGGCCAACATTACTGGATTTTACTTTGAAATATAAAATATTGCATCAAATAAATGAATCAATCCTGAATTTTATACGGCGTCACTTAATGGTGTAAAAATAACGGTTTACGATTATTTTTGATAGACATAGCGACATCCATAAAAAAAGTAACGTCAATCTAATATCGTAAAAGTTATATTGGGGCCTATTCCGCTCCATAAGTATTAAAAATATCCCTCAAAGCTTTCCGTGTACACAATACAAAATCTACATTACAACGGAGTAGGTTTATCTTGCAATTTGCACCCCACGGGTGTATTAGATCGCCCCTCATTTGTATCAATAAGTTAGGCTGAGCAGAGAACATTGAACGAGTACTGGCTACCCTTACTGGGAGGTTGTGGAGGGAAGCTGGTAGCTAACCTAACACCGGGCGCGCTTTAATTTAATCGACGCAGCCTTACCGCAACATGGAAATAAGGTTAAAGTCATTTGTAGGCTTTCGGCTTGTCTGATGAAACTAAAAGCTGTATCGATTTGCTGAAAGTTGGGGAACTTTTATTTGTTCAAGGAAAGAGATTTAAAAAAAAGGTTGTATTATTTTATTTCAGGAAGCTAATGAAAGATTTACGTTTTATCTTAATACTGCAATTGAATCTAATATTGCTTGTTTTTTTATCCAGTATCTTCACTTCTTTTTACTGACCTTTAAAAATATTTATTTTGTACACAGTATTCAAGTTTCAAACTGCAGAAAAAATATAATAGTTGAAAATAATTATAAGAAAAAGCAAGTTCCCGGCATGCATTGCAATGCCACTAATAGAGAAATTGTTTCTCCCTGCATGTCTTTTCCCATTCGTCCCATTCCCCTTCCGCCTCCCCTTCCCCTCCCATGTTCCCTTCCCCTCACGCGATCCCGCTCCACCTTAATAATAATAAATAATAATAATTGGATGATTTATATAGCGCCGTTTTTGTGAAAAATCACCTTCCCTGCCTTCTCTCTCTCTTCTCTCCCAGAACCCCCTCCCGCAATCCCCTCCCCTCTCCAGCGTTCAATATATTCAGTCCCGGTACACTCAGATTTTTAAACAGGTCGCGTTCCACCTATTGCAAATTTTTTACAATTTTAATTTTTCATATATTACAAACATTCATTTTTGTTTATTATAAGAATAATCAATCAAATTTGCTACCTAACATAGTTTTATTATTAATAAATATAATTTTTGATTTGAAACAAAGTATTCGATTACCATTGGTGAGTATTTCAATTAAACTCATTAATTTAAAGAGTTTATCAGAAAATTGAATTTTGATTGAAAAATCGATGGTTTGCAAAATGTCATTCTTAAATTGTGACATTTTTGACAGTTTTGTAAGAGTTTTTGTATTGATTACAAAAAATCAGGTGTATTGTCATGGGGTTGTAATAATCCACAAACCTTTGCGAGGGTGGAAAGAAGGGATTTCGAAAGTTTCAAACATTTCCTAAGCTTAATATAGCAAATGCACAGACAACTTATATACATAGAAACATATAATGATTTATATATTATGTATAGATTTTAAAAAAAAATGTAATTTTTGAGAATTTCAGAAGCAAATTAAATATTCTATTGAATATTAAGATCAGTAGAATTTTCAAACATTGGCATTTAATATTTTTGAAAATTCCACCATTTTTTTCATTTATTCAATTAATTTTGTTATTTGTGATTTTTATTTATTTAACTTAATAATATTTCAGTCAGGAATAAGATAATACTAATAAATATAAGTAAACCAGAAAAAAACAGACAAATAAAAGGTTATGGTCGCAACTGGGACTCTAACCCAGGATCCTTTGACTTACTGTTAATATTAATTATTTAAAATTATCGGTCGTTGGGACCTAAATTTTTTTCTGTCACTTAGACTTTTAGAATAAGTCAACAGGTGTCACGTGTAAATAAAATTAGATATGTTTATCCGAGGCACTGTCTATGTGTGTATTTAACGAAGTTATAAATAAATTCGTTAAAGAACTTTGTAAACATTCACAAAGATAGCTGCCAAAAATTTTCGGAAAAAATAGTTAACAATTAATATTGGTTATTCTGAATTTGAAATATGTGATCGACAAAAATTACAGAAAAAAATCAGGTAACAGTGCCCAAGTTGGTTACGAAGCTATATCCCGGTATGACAACAGCTCCTGGGTTCCAGTTCCAATGCTACCCTTACCTTTTTATCTTCCTGTGTGTTGTTCTGTTTCACGTTTCGTTTGGGTTTATTATCTTCTTCTTCAGCAAATAATCTACATAGCTACGCATAATTAATAATTAATAATAATTAACTTTTATTATTTTTTTGTTTTTCTCATAAAATATTTTCTCATCTAAACCTCACCAGTAAAATGTATACTTACTTTATAATATTTTTGCGGTTCTATTTAAACTTTGTTCTATGTCAGGTCTTATTATTAATAATATGTTTAAATATTTAAAGCTAAATTGTATTAGTTTTTTTGTAAGTACAACTTGTACTATTTCATTTCATTTCATTTCTTTTTTATGTTGTAATATTCTTTACCTAACGAGTCGATTGCATTCATATTTATTTTGTTTTATTGATTATGTAATACATGTAATTAATATTGTTAAATATTTGCTTCTTTTCTTGTAAAAGCCCACTAGGGCGTTAATAAATATAAAATAAAATAAAAAATAATTTTTTAAAATTTTATATGCAAGATAGCTGTAATTAATATTTGTTACATACCATAAAAGATATCAGCATTTAAAAAAAAACATTAAAAATGTCACTGGAGACCAAAATTTTAATTAATTTTTTTACTCAAAATATTGTCAGAAATCACTGAAATAAGTCAAGTAGGTCCCAGTCCTTTTCATACAAAACTTAATTTTGGATTTGAGTCACTGACAATCGATTTTCAACACTGACAATATTTGTTTTATATTATAATAAAAACAAATATAAAACTTTTTTCCATTTTAATTTTATTGACCGTGACCGGTTTCAGCTCGTCAAAACCATCTTCAGACTGGTACAAATTATTCTTAGTCTTCGGTTTAAGAATAATTTGTACTAGTCTGAAGATGGCTCTAACGAGCTGAAACCGGTTATGGTCAATAAAAATAAAGTGGAAAGTTTTATATTTGTTTTAATTATAATATAGTATCAATGGAATTCCACCATGAATTGTCAGTTTCAAAAATAGAAATATTAAAACATATTTGTTTTAGAAAGGCAACAATTCTGAGGCAAGTAATTATATTTATAAATACTTTCAGCTGCAAAAATCCTACAATTATAATATTCCGTGATTTTTCACGGATCTGCGCCAGTATATTTCGTCGAAATACCATTTTAAAATGTTAAAATACGTATTTCATACAAAATTGAAAGAAAAGCCATACAAGCAAAATTGTAAATGTCATATCAATGAAAGAGTCAGAGGGAATTCGCAGTGAAGGCATTTTCCATTGGTGTGAAATATGTCGATTTCCTAAGCGATTCTGTTCCAATAATAATAATAAAATGACATTCGTCGGCGGTCGACTCAAAATAAATAGAGCGGAATAAAATGTAACGTACACTTCATAAATGTACAGAATTGTTCATTCACAACAATTGTCACGGGGTAGTTATTCGATCCTTGAAAAGTCGTGGTCTCGAAAAGGATTCACAAAAAAACTCAAATGCAAAGTATTATTCAGACATTTTTTCCTTCCCTCCTCTTGACTAAAGTCTAGGTCTAATGAGATTCAGCTGTTTCGAGGAATTCAGAGTTTTTCAATAACCCCTCTTTTATGCTCAGGAAGAATAGCCAGCGTAATTAGAATAATTGTTTCCCATTGACAAATGGTATCCCTGTTCCGTGTCGTCAGTAGCTGAAAACTAGGAACTAAAGGATTGGATTTATTTGTCGATGGTCCTGACTGAAACAGGGATATAACATTTTGTTTTTAATTTTATAACTGGAAAATTAAGGATGGAATTAAGCTTTTGTAGATTTTGCTCAGTTACAATTTTTTTTCATTAGCTCTACACAGGAGGCCTCGAGGAAAACAATTTTTCTTGGGGCCATGTCTGGGCCTATGTCACCTGAGTGGAAGATTTTTTAGGGAAAGGAAAGGGAGGAGAGTAAAGGAAAAAGGTTTGGAAAAAAGAAAAATATTTTTCTAGATTACCTACATCATGCTTTATCAATATTAGTGGAATATTATTTATTGTATTACACTTATTATTAATTTTATACTATCAAAAAAATTAAAATAATTTGGCATGATGTTTGAAGATATATTATATTATATTTTCGAATATTAAAAATATTAATACTTTTGAAAACCAACAAAACATTAATATTTGAGATAGAAATACATTCTTTATTCATTTTTAATGAATCATACTTTTAATCTCGATCTAAGAAAAAACCACATGATTCTGCAGATACAGGCGGTCCGTTTGTAGATTACCGGAACTTAACAATTTCCGGAACTTAGCGGATTGCAAATAGATATTTTAAATGACCGTTCACTGAGTAAAATACTAAAAAAGCTGAGAAATAATGAGGCATTATTTCTCACTTATGCGAGGAATATATAAACTTCTATTTAACTTTCTTCAAATACTTAATACTTTAATAAAAATAAAAATAATTATAAGAGCATAAATGTTAGAATGTTTTAGTGGTCAACCTGATCACAAAGGTACAAGAGCGAGACGGCAGATGCCGGGTATAAAAAGCATTGTCATGGTAACACTCGCTCTCTCTTAAGCTAGCTCTTAGTTACTCCACACATATTGTTAATCTCGTTGTACAAATATAATCTGTTACTCGACCACGCGCGTTATTATTTAAAGGGAACATTTCCACCGAAAGATCTTCCTATTATATAAAATTATATTAATTTTATTCTTATTACAAAACAAAAATTTTACAAAAAAATTTACTGCTAATCATTGTTAAGTACTAATTATTTTGTTACAGAACTTCGTGTAAAAGGAGCGGTGGTTGGACAAAAAAATTGTTTGTCGGCTCAAACCACGGCGCATTCGTAGTTTTAAAAGAAATTCGAAAAAAAAAAATCGTATTTTTTGAGATACGCTGTGTTGTAATGTAAGAGACAAATATAGTTTGCTTCACCGACATAGAATTTATTCCATTTAATAATTCAACAAGTCTCTTATCCGTGTGTATATGTTGCGCTTGAGTATTATTTTCCCTTTATTGCAGAGAATTAAAATGTGGGAACATAATAAGTTATTTTCACAAACTATAAATTCTGTTAAAAATGTGTGAACGATTTAAGATCAATGATTCTGAACATTGTATTAAAAGTGTGTCATTTTAATATTTTCATTCATAATAATTATTTGAAAAAACCTTACATCTCGAAACGATTGCAACTGGCTACAACGTCATTATGACATAGAAAACGCCAGTGGCCGGTAGACGGCTGTCACCGACGTTTACCGGCGTGACGTCAACGCCGCCGGAATCATGTATAAAAACGAACATGTCGTTTTGGCAGTATATTCAAAATGGCACACTTTAAATCGTTATTGAATATTTATTCGTCAACATAAAAATACAATAAAAACACCTTCATTAACGTAATTTATCACATATACTTAATATAAATATAACCTATTGTATTGCACATTATCTGTCATGATTTTTTGATCACTTTTTTCTGATGACGCCAAGAAATGATATTATTATCAGTATATTGGTGAAGCAAAAACTTTGTACCCCTATTGACGAAAATTGCGTGGATGTAGGAGTATGAAATTTCGTATTCTTATAGTTTATATAGAGGAAGAGTGCAGAATGCTAATATTTTTTTAAATTATGCATAAAAAATACATTAAATAAATAAAAAAAAATACAATTATGGTCGAATTTCGACCATTTGACGGCCATTAGTTATAATATTGTGAATACCACAATTAGGCTCCCAATTCCAGACCCCGTGATCCCAAAGCCTAGAGTAAGACTATGCTAGTGTGAGGCTGAAGAGAGTGGGGATAGGAGATGTGGTGGATGAAGGTTGGGAAGTACTTGGCTCTTTAGATGTAATGTTTTAATTAAATGAAGACACTATGAGCGAAACTCAAATCAAAAATCTGGAAACAGAAAAATCAGAAAAAGATATTGGCACCTCTGGGACTCGAACCCAGGACCTCTCTCTTTCCGGGTGAGCGCACCGTTCACTGCGCCAAGGTGCCAAATATCAAATTCAGTCACTTTTTATGCAGTGGAGACAATTTCGTCTCAGAAGAATATTATTATTTTGAAGAAAATAAACGCATTTAAATATACATATAAATATCAACAAACCAGATATGTACATTCCTGGATTCCTATAGATTGTATTGTTGACTGGTTTTATAACAACTGTTCAATGTTCAGGATAAAAAATCATGGAAATGCGCAGTAACGAGTGTAGTCTATATTGTAATTTATTATCTGCGAATCAATCGATATTTTATTGATTTTCAAATCATTTTTTGAAAAGTTGACACAACTGTTGTAGTTGCAAAACATTGCATATTTATAAAGGACTGAATTATTATGGTACAGTATTATGGGGAATCAATATTATGGCACCAAGGGATCACTGGGTTCATCACTGCACAAATTTCCGTAATATATTGATTAAAACATCAATTGAACGTTCATTCTACCGGTTTCTTATTTTGACTCCAATAACACTCACTGAGAGATCACTATGGAATCGATCATTGCACAGAGGCTTCTTTAACATAGTCGGTATCAAAGCAATGAGATCAATATAGGAGATGATCATTGCACGGGTTACTTCAATATACTAATTATTGTTCTTTTGAGTTATTGTTCCAGTTATGGTTGTGACGATACACCCTGCCTACGTATCAAATCGTGATAAATCTACCCTGGCTACGCTGTATCAAATATGTTGAGATTCTACCCCTATGTACGATCACGGTACCGAATGCGCTGTGTCGCGCCTACCCTCGTAGCTTCAATTTTCATATAATCTAAATCTAAGCTCCTGTCTCGTAGCTTTATTTTTCATAGCTTTCTATCATGATGTACCTAACCTATTATTTAGGGTACTTCTAGCCTATCCATAGGTCATTCGCACTTTTGTGAAGCTCTCTTTCCCCAACTTATTTTTCAAACTTCTACATTACTCTGAGCTAATCTAACCCTATTGTTCGCAATCCCTGTGATAATTTCACACAGTAATCAAGATTTTTGAATTTTTTGTTTACATTATCTCCGTATCCTGCGTTGTGTAATTTTTTGTTTTAGGATTTACACCTATGCGCGTAATAAAACGCATACAAATGTAAAGAGTATAATGTATGGTTTTGTGGTAACTTCGGTTCTTTTAGAGTAAGAGTGAAAGAATTCTATATTAATTGATTTAAATATCTTCTAACGCGTTTGATAAACTAACCCCGTCCTAGATTTTGTCTATACCTGATATTCGTTTTGTTTATTTCCTCCCTAACACAGCAATATTTAAAATAAAAATAAAAGAGAATAACAGTTATCAATTTATAACAAACATTTCATGAAAAGTATTTACCTTACCTGCGTGAGATGACCTAATTCTAGGTCTCAGTTTTTCACCTGAAGTCTGCAAGCCTCCACCTAACATGAGTTTTATTTTCATGATTAGTAAACACTAGATTGTTTGGGGAAGGGACGTGTGTAGGGATTGGGTCAAGGATAAAAAAAAATAGTTTTCTGCAAAGGTTGGCTCCTCCACTAACCAAATAGATTCTGGTGACCGACTTTCAACAAGGCCTCTGTCAATGAACGGCTACACATACCTAAAGACCGGATTTTACCCTCTTCTGCGGGCTTCCTTGCTTCGATAGGAGCTTTACGTTCCAGAGATAAGTACCAGGTCTTCCGTCGTATCCCAGAACTATCCCAACCTCCTCACCTCCAGGTAGTTTAACTCGACTGATTCTAGAAGGGGTATTTCATTGCATCCCTTATCACGATTCTACTCGCGTTGAATGTGGTGTGCGACTGTTTTTGCCGTATCCATCTCCCTCGTGATCCGACAGAATCGCACTCCTGCCACCTCTTAGACCTGCTGTGATTGCGCCAAGGGAGCGTTCCAGTTGGCTCGCATCAAATCGAAGGTCGACAAGACTACGATATGCAAATGACTTAGAGTTTTCTTTAAGCGCCGCGCCAGCGTATTCCACGCATACGTCTCCTCCTGCCTCCGCATGCCTCCTCCTTGGCAATACCGTCACAGGGCCTAAAGTTTCTCTCTCCCTCAGGGAACGTTTGACACTAACCTTCCCCAGAGACACATAATTGCATACAACAATCCTGAAGTTTACTGCGTGGGTAAAGTTTTTGGATTTGGACTGTATGTCTTCATTCACTACCAGTGCCTTTTAATGTGGTCACTGAGTCCACGTGTTTAGGTATGAAAGGATAGGGGATACCTATCCTATTAGGTAGGTATAAATGGAAAAGTGAGTTTTTGGTTTGGCTTTATTTTTATTGAGGAAGCCCTCCTCATGAAGTAGTGGGTATTCACCTAGATAACTAGAAAGGCAACGTTATTTACAAAGTTCTAATTTCAATTTTGATAAATTTAATTTTTAAATTTAAAATTTTCAGGCCATAATTGATAAACTTGTCCCTCATTTTTTTTTCTTGTTGATTATTGCTTTAAAATTGCACATATTAATTTTCACATATCGACTGAAAGTCTATCGCAAAACTATAATTAATAAACGTCCCCAAACACGCTGCTCCCCAACTCGTTCTAAATAAACAAAGTAAAAGAATGTCAATGTTTTGTTTATAATAAGCCATGTGATTGCTGGATGTCCTACTGCCCTAGAATACGTGATTTTCTAATATATTATAATAAAAACAAATATAAAACTTTTTTCCACTTTAAGTTTAATGACCGTAACCGGTTTCAGCTCGCTAGAGCCATCTTCAGACTGGTACAAAATATTCTTAATCTACGGTTTATATACATAACATTTGAGGGAGGGGAAGCGGGGTGGTCTTAAGGGTTTTAATCAATTATACTATTTTCTGATTATACTGATTTTCTAAAAGATTCTTAGATCAATCCGATTAAGGAACAAATTATTTAAGTTCAAATATGAAAGTTAGATTGTTCTGTGTATATACTGGTCGTTGCAATTCGAAGGCCGTAGTTAACAAACTAAGTCAAGTTTGACTGATGGGATTGACCTAATTTCTTGATCATGCTGTTATTAAAATTGTTAGTTACCGACATGCTCTGTTCGCAAATTTTATAAATAAGTGTGACTGCTTGCTCTGCATTATCTCCAAGAACCTGCAAATAGTTTAATGATAAAAGACTTACCAAAATTCTGCAAATTACCCTTTTGGTGTTTAAAAATTTTAATCGCATTCTTTAATATTAGATCTTTTTTGATTAAAAAAAAATAATCGATACTAAAAAAAATCTTTTACTTGGATATTTTAGACTATGTCTGAAACCTTCTCCCTGCATCTTATTAAATCACTATCGCTTTCGAGCAATTCGTTGTTATTATTTATTTATTTCACTGAAGTTATTTTATTTGTTTTAAAACCAAAGTTTTAATTTTTTTTAGATTTGACCATCTTATTAAATCACTATCGCTTTGGAGCAATTCGTTATTATTATTTATTTATTTCACTGATGTTATTTTATTCGTTTTAAAACCAAGTTTTAATTGTTTAATATTTTGTTAATACACTTTGCGACACTGAATTTCTATAATGTTTAAAAACCACTCTCCAATTATCTTTTAGTCGTACGGAAACACCGAATATAAATTCAAATCATCCAAATATTATCATTATTATTATTAAATTCACTGAATTTTACACTTTGATTAATATAAAAGAATACACCGAATCGTTCACGATTCAACTCTCTCCAGACCGTCTCTGCCGCTAACCGTCCCCCAACTAACTACAAGGGCCGGATTATTTTGGTTCAACCTTGTTAAACGCCTTCCTATGTTTAAAATATTTTGAAATAAATCTTCATTAATTGAATTCTGTTTATATTAGAATTTTTACGGACTTGGTTGTAATTCAATTTTAATGGCCGCACTGTCAAATATAATCGGTTTTCTCTAAAGTAAACTTCTATGTCTGATGTGTTAAACCAAACATGTACTTACGCCTTAATTTTTTTTGTTTTGATTACACTAACGGCGCCCAAAGAGACTCTCCGTTTCCAAGACCCTCTGTTTCCAATGTCACTTATAAACACTCCTCAGGGCCAATAAACATTCATTTCTTTGTCTTTGATTCTGTTTAAAATAAAGTTCGTTCAACTTTAATTCCTGTGGGAACGAAAATGAAGGTCACCCATCGTGATAAAAGTCCACGTGTCTCTTGTTTTGATTATTAGCCGTTACTGGATGTACCTATAATTTACACGATATTAAAAAAAAATCTTCGCAGGCACTCTTGAACGTGAAAATATTTCTCCTCCCATAGCGTAGGTGTAGGTAGGCATTACGATTCATCACATGGTGTCACATGTAAAAAATATTGACCATTCATCGCATCAGAGGATAGATACAAGGGTAGTAGATTGGGTTGAGGAAAGGAGATGTAATAGTTGCATCAACAAGGATAATAACGTATAAAACTTTTTTTTTAAATATTCTAACAGATTTTTTTTAACGACATAATATTCGAAATAAAGTCCACGTTATTTTTCCACAGTCTTGGTTTGAAGCTCTCAATTCAGTTAAAAAAACATGTACCTAAACCTTGGCGTTTCACTTGAAATCCTCTGCCCTTAGAGCGGGGTTTGTTTAACATCTTGCTTAATTAACTGTTCTCATTTAGGGATGTTTTTGCGTTAGTTCAGGTTGAGGGGTGGAAAGTTTCACAAAAATGAAAAATAAGCAACTTTTAACTGGCGCTTTTGTTGACTTACGTCCCGCTTTACGTAGTCGAATGTTGGATGTTACAGCACGACGAAGATGTGATGACTTCTCAGAGTACAGCAATTAAATTAATCAGCCTTATTACTTACTGCTTATTACTTTTGACGGGAAAATACAGGTCAACACAAAAATAAAATATCGATAGATAGCTGAGTTACATTTTCGTAATGCGTTTGGGAAAAATAATGTCACATGTAAACTTTTTTGACGATGATAATAATAATAAGGTAAATAAAAAGCAACATTTTCGGCTTTCTGTGGTGGTAGTAGAAGATTTTCAAACATTGTTGGGTTATTCGTAATCCGGGAATGTTTGTCTTTATTTAAAAAAAAAACAGAAACGAATTTAAGATATATAATGGGTCGGATAGCTTCGGGAAATTACGCATTTCGTCGTTTTTTTAGCTTGCTGTGCAATTTCAATCAACAGTTTTGGAGTTTTGATAACTACAAAAAATCAAGCCGTAAAACCAAACTTTTTTTTAAAATTTAATTAATTTGTTTTCAAATGTCTAAAATTTTTATTTTTATTTTGACTGAGGTTTTAACCCTTTTAACCAGTGATCAGAATCAATCCCTCTACCGGCCAGGCCAAATGGGAAGTTGGTAAGATCGACATTTATTTCGCGAATTAGGTGCTTTAATTTCTTCCATTTTCAGAAAAATGCGCGTATATCCGCGTGCGGGTGCATAACTACCATCAAATATTTATAAAATGCAGTGTCATTGATAACGATTCTATCTGTCAAGTTTCAATTTGATAGCATTTCGGCAAGTGGGTTAATTTCCACATCAAAGATTCCACTTTATTCAATCAAGAAAACAAAAATTCAAATAGATGTACTTAAAATAACGACATTTTATTGTTTATTTTCTTAATTTTAATGCTGGTGAAAAAAGGGCTGAGGCGAAATTAGAAACTGCAACTCTAATAATTTCTCGGCAAACGACTACAATTATTTCGACTACCATAATACGGGCATGTATCTAGTGTGGTATTCGAAAAACCTCTTATAGACTGAATACGTAAGTAATTTTATGAGTAATATGTGCGGTGCAGACCACCGAACATGTGGTCAACGAATGCCCGCTCCATTCGTTCCCCGGCGGGATTAATGAAGTTCACAGGGCAACGTTCGAGGCCTTAGACTGGCTCGTAGACCTTGATGTACCCCTCTGACTACCACTGACTGACCACTATACGAAAGAAGATTTTATGAATAAATAAAAAATATATAAAAAACCAAGTGATAATCGCATTCACTTAGTGGAAAGATAAAATATATATGTAGATACCTAATTATTTTAAAAAATATGGGAAATATGATTTTCGAGTAAGTGTTTTTCAGTAACTTATTTCACAATAGTACATTAGTTTTCAGCTAGAAGAATCAAGAATTGATAAAAAATCTTTCTGGTTTCTTACATCAAAAACAGAAAAAGGAGAAGCCACCTTTCATTTAGTCGACAGCACTAATTTTTGCTGCCGTCAGTAGTAGTACACTACACAGCACCTACACAGTCAGTACCTTCAAGCCTATTATTCCTTTCAAGGGTTCAATGGGCAGCAAACTACCTATTGACTTCAGTTCACAAGATGTCTTTGTGCAGAAACTAAAGGAATTTTTTTTTGTTTCTTTCCTCGATATCTTAAAAATGCTGGTCAAAATTAGTATCTTATGACTAGGGTAAAAAATATGTTTCTATTTTTTTTTTTTTAATTAGCTCCACACAGGAGGCTCTGAGAAAAAAAAGCCTCAGGGTCTACGTCATCTTTTATATGAATCCACCATCTCACTGCGGTGCAAAACGATGAGAGTCCGACTAGGGATGTCAAAAGGTCTCCCCCAACCGATCTCTCCCGATCCGGTTCATCACGCAGTAGGTGTGCAAACGCATTCGCCGCAAAGATCTAGATAAACCCATTAAATAGTAGAATCGAGTTATTACAAATAATTTAAATTCAAATCTAAATATTATAAACAATCAGAAAATATTTTTAAATGACCAACTATTGAAGCTGTTCCGTTTGTAAATTGTGCCTTCAATTACCCCCCTTCCCTCCTTCCACTTCCCACCTTTCCATTGACACTATTAAGTGTATTTATAATTAGTTTTTAGTAAACCCTGAGGAAGAGAGCATTGCTCTTGAAGCATTTTCGGTTTTATAGACATTTAAAGTGGTTAAAACAAAGAAATCTTTTAATTTTGAATTAAAATTTATCTGCCCACGCTGGAATTTCATCCCACGACCTTCAGATTGTGAGTCAAGAGGCTTACGCCTCGACCCCGGAGGCCGTCAACTTTGTCAGTGACTATGAGTTTCTCCAAGTTAGAGTCTTCAGTTCAGCGAGCAACGTGTTCAAAGCATCTTTAGATACGTTGTAGGCAGATAGTTGAAAGCTTATTGTGGATGCTTAGCTCTTCCAGGATGGACACATTTGTGCGTTTGGCTATGTAGTTGCCTTAAAAACATTTATTTTTAACAAACTGTGGTCAAGTAAATTATAATTTTTTCTATGACAAGTCTGAAGATGGCCGTGATAGGCTGAAACCAATGTTCAAAATAACTTATATTTTTATTTTTTTAAATTTTTTTTATTCTTCATTTTAAGCACCCCTTAAGCTGCCAAAACAGTTTGTCAGCAGGTCAATTTAACAATATTAAAGCACAATAATAACAAGAAACCATAATACAGAAAACAAATACAAAATAATAACTTATAATTTAAAGTATCTACAATATAAAGGCATAAAATACGCAGATAGACAGATATAAGACAGGAAAACTACTCATATTCATATTATACACAAGATAACAAATAATATCAATTTTTTTTTTTTTCAAAAGAAGCAAACACATTGTGACTTGACATTTTAAATAAATAAAAAGGAAACACTTTGTTTTACGTCACTTTATTGATATTTTTTCCGTCTACCGGTTTCGGTACCTCCGTACCATCATCAGGACTGAATATAAAATACTGACAAATACAGGGAAATATACATATATATATACAAATTGTAAAAGAAAGAGACAGTAAATTAGAGTGGGACAGTGCGTCAGTTGTGGGAGGGTAGTGGGGGAGGAACGAGCGGGATAACGGGAAACATACTTATAATAGGGCTGAAAGTTAAATTAAGTTGATTATTAATGATTTCAGCTTTTGCATTAACCGATTTTTTTATTTCTAATGCTTCTAAGTTATTTAATCTTAAACCTATCCCATTTTTGTGCAGGATTTTAATACCCGTATCCCGGTTAAAAGTATGATCTTTATTAATTAGGTGCTCCTTATATATTAATAACTTGTCCTCTTTGTGTACAGTTAAATTCCCACCTGAAATTAAACCAGCTTTTTACACGAATAACAACCTAGGAAAATTTTTAATTAATGCTAAAGACAATGAGGACATACTAAGCCACTCGGGCGTTTATAAAATTAGTTGTAATGATTGTCCAGCGTTCTATATCGGACAAACGTCACGCAATGTAGAAACTAGAGTAAAGGAACACGTAAGGTGCCTAATCAGTTCAGGGTTTTCAGAATTCGCGGAGCACCTAATTAATAAAGATCATACTTTTAACCGGGATACGGGTATTAAAATCCTGCACAAAAATGGGATAGGTTTAAGATTAAATAACTTAGAAGCATTAGAAATAAAAAAATCGGTTAATGCAAAAGCTGAAATCATTAATAATCAACTTAATTTAACTTTCAGCCCTTTTATAAGTATGTTTCCCGTTATCCCGCTCGTTCCTCCCCCACTACCCTCCCACAACTGACGCACTGTCCCACTCTAATTTACTGTCTCTTTCTTTTACAATTTGTATATATATATATGTATATTTCCCTGTATTTGTCAGTATTTTAGATTCAGTCCTGATGATGGTACGGAGGTACCGAAACCGGTAGACGGAAAAAATATCAATAAAGTGACGTAAAACAAAGTGTTTCCTTTTTATTTATTACAAATAATATCAATACAAAAAATTTTGATCCATTAGCCATTTTTTTTTTGGTTTAGATCGGTGGTGCAAATTGATTAGATTTTTATATTCATTGGCATCTTATTAAATATGGTAGGAACAAGATTAGTGAACGTACGTTGCCCGTATTTATTAATAATTTTCGGAATGGACAAAACTTCATTTTTAATAAATCTAGTGCCATATGCATGATTTACTTTTTCTTTATACATTGAATCCGATAAAAGATTTTGGCATACAATCTTAATATATTGACAGGTAATATAATAAAAAATATATTTGATTTAATTTAACAATTATTATTATCGTATTACATTAATCTTAGTTAGTCATTTTTTAGTTAAATTTCCTCTAGATTTCTTATGGTCGTGTTCGCAAAAACTATCATTCTGCTGGCAAGTTCTCGTGGTTGTCGCTTTGGCGTAATAAATCACGCGATGCCGTGGTCCAATGACACGTGCTAAAGTGCTTTGTTCAATGCCGTGCTATATTCCCTAGTCGTTTATTATAACGTTTGCTAACCAGAACAAACTGAACAAATTCAATACTCTTTTGAAATTATGTATAATTTTCTGTTATTGAGAGTTCATTAGTCAAAATAAAATATTAAACAAATATTTCACCCGTCGTGTCACGAAGAACTATTTATCTATCTGTCACCAATTGACACGTCCTCATAAAACTGTCATTACTTATTTTATTTTTTCACTCCCAGTTGATGTTTATTTTTTTAAGACAAGGTACATCTAAATAACAATATAACATCAAAAACATTAGAACAAAATATTTTATATAATGCAAGATGGATTCATCAAAATATGTATCATTTAAAAGTTTACCATAGATGCTGCAGTATAATTTCAAATCTAACTATATATACCTTTTAATACATGGTGTTAAGAGGAACGTATGCGCGGCCCATTTCGGCCAGTTTCATACAAATCTTAAATTTGGATTTGAGATCAAATTACCAAACCAAACTGAAAAATTATTTTTGTTATCAAAAGGTTTGTGAAATTTGTAGTACGGATGTGAGCTACTTTATTTATTTTTGCTTTAAATTACAAGATATAAGCCATTAAAGATTTTAGTGTGTTACGATTTTAGAGGCTACTTGGGGAATTATTTATGAGTAAATAAAAAAACAATAAAAAAAAATTATACTGTGTTATTACTATATTAGAAATAAAATGAAATAAAAAATTAAAATAAAATTAAGAAAAAAACTTTTTGTAAGATGTGTATATTACCTATTTACGGCGGAACAAAAAAATGCCCAATTTTTTACGAGAAAAACTCTCTTTTTATAACTTTTGAAGGTTATTCCCATCAACGTAATATATCATTGAAGAAGAAGATAACACTTTTAAATCTAAATGAAAATATGAAAGAAAACAAGACACAGAAAAACAGAAAAAGACAATGGTCGCAACTGGGACTCGAACCCAGACCTCTCGTCTAACCGGGACGGCGCGTTTTCCAATTTCGCTATTGTTTTCTTTCATATTTTCATTTAGATTTAAAAGTGTTATCTTCTTCTTCAACAAAAAAATGTCGTTTAAACATTAGAATTAATACCCAAAAAATGAATTTTCAACATTTTTTTATATTTATTTTATTTTTCATTGTATTTGTAAAATAAAAATAGTTAAGTTATTTTTTTAAATATTTTTCATTTACTCACAAATAATTGCCCAAGTTGCCTCTAAAATCATGGAACACTAAAATCTTTATTGGCCTTTATCTTATAATTTAAAGCAAAAATAAATAAAGTATCCGTACTTTATATTTAATATATCTTTTAATTACAAAAATAAGTTTTCTATTTGGTAGGGTATTTTCATCTCAAATCAAAATTTAAGATTTATATGAAACTGGCCGAAATGGGCCGCGCACACGCGAAGCCTCTTTAGGGGTTATTCTTAACTCGCTTTAACTAGTGATTCTTGATATTATTTGGAGTAAAAAATGTAAATGAAATTTTTAGTCTCCAATGACTTTTTTAAAACCACCATTCAGAATTGAAATGTTGCTTTACGCGGCTGTAGTCGTGTTTGGTTACCGCCAGGCAAATAGCCATGTACTTCCCTATCTTCCTCTTCCCCATATAATCATCCTACCCACTACCTTCAGCCTCACAACATAACCCATTTGAGGATGCCATAGTTTTACTGGCTCAAGATGGCGCATAGACACATCATGATTTACGAGTAGCAGGCATATCGGTGATAGTTGTAAAATATACCATTGTTTTGTTTGTGCGATCGACGAGAATACGACGAAATCTCGGAAATGTTTACATCTGAACGTCAAGTGCTTACTTATCAGTCTTATCACAAATGTTTGGAGGGCAGAGTATCAAAAATGTTCTTGCAAACCAGCCAAAAACAATGGCCACACCATAGGTGCGCTTGTTTTAAAAAAAAGTCCTGTGCAATTCAAAATGTCACAGTAATTTAATCAAATAACTTTATTGAGGTTGATTAAATATAATATATTTAAGATTAAATATAATATATTTAAGATTAAATATAATATATTTAATATATCATTGAAGAAGAAGATAACACTTATAATCTAAATGAAAATATGAAAGAAAACAAGACACAGAAAAACAGAAAAAAACAATGGTTGCAACTGGGACAAATATGAGATTGACAAATATGACGGTTTGACAGAAGGTGGCAATAGCGAAATTGGAAAACGCGCCGTCCCGGTAAGACGAGAGGTCTGGGTTCGTGTCCCAGATGCGACCATTGTTTTTTTTTTTCTGTTTTTCTGTGTCTTGTTTTCTTTCATATTTTCATTTAGATTATAAGTGTTATCTTCTTCTTCAATGATATATTACGTTGATGGGAATAACCTTCAAAAGTTATTAAAAGAGAGTTTTTCTCATAAAAAATTAATATATTTAAGATTAAATATAATATATTTAAGATTAAATATAATATATTTAAGATTCAATATAATATATTTAAGATTAAATATAATACATTTAATCTCAACCTCAATAAAGTTATTTGAGCAGGTAAAACTACTGGGACAATCAGGTTCGGTTATTAGTCCGGAAAGAAAATAATTCACACAATAATGCCTTGACAAAAAACAAAAACACTTCGGCAATTACTATTTACGTTATGTGTCAAACCAAATTTGAAACATTTGAATATTCTTCCAGTTATATTAATTGATCCAGTTCTTGCTTGCAATACATTGCTCAGTTACAAACCAGTGATCTAAGCACACCACAGATTTCGCCATAAATAACACATTTGCGAAATAATTTTATTTTATAGTCGAGATCGAAGTAAAAAATTGAAATATCATGATGCTTAACCAATGCGCTCGATGTAAGTTAGGCGTACGGCAACAGATCAGTAAACAAGTATCTTAAATGAGTATACAATTAAGACGACAATATACCCTCAAATATATTCAGAATCTTGATGACGTAAGTAAAGGAGCCGTGTACACAAATTGCGACTCGCGACCCGTGAATTGGACGGACCTACTGTCAAATTTGCTGTATCAAAGAAAATAAGAAGAAGACAAATAATGTGGGAATCTTAATGACGTAAGTGAATAAAGCGTGTAAACAAATATACGCCCGCGGCACGGCGTATTAGACGAACGTACTGTCGAATTCACCGTAGCGGGCCTGGAGATTGATCATCGATCGATCGATCAGATTCGCCTTGTGACTGCCGCCTGCGACAGTCGCTTTTCGAGACCACCGCCCTTTCGCCCCGATTCGCTTTTGTCTGGCTTGTGTTTACACGGCCAGACACCTGCCACCTCGCAGCCAGCCGGCCCGACCGGCTCACTGCCCAGGCCCCCGCGCCACCAACTGCCTTTTTCAAGGCAAAGAAGAAGAAGGACGACCTGGCCCCACAGAGACGAGACCACAGGACTGTCATCCCAATCCAGAAGAGGAAGAATATCATTCCTGCCGTGCGGATGTACTCCGCGCGGCTAGAAGCCGCAGACCCGGAGGAATCTCCTATCGTGATTCCCCCTGGCGCCCGCCAGTACCGCAGCAGGACAAAGACCGGGACCGTGCTGTACACGATCCCCGCCATCCAGCCCCAGCAGCCAGTGAAGAGCCACCCCGCAGACCCGAGGACAAGGCCGGCCATCCCCATGCCGTCCCCCGTGATGCCCGAGCCCGCCCCCGCACCCGGACCCAGCAACCGCCCCACAGTAGGCCCAGCTTCGGGCTACGTGCCGCCCCCCAGACCCCAGCAGCCATCCCAGGACATGGAGACGACCCAGGAGGAAGGTTGGACGAGGCCGTCCAACCCCGTGAAGAGGCCCCTGTCACCGCAGGGACCGGAACCGGTTATTGTCGGTAACCGGTTCTCCGACCTCAAGGAGGTTTCTGAAGGCGGCGGCGCTCCGCAACCCAAACGCGCCAACACTACTAATCCCACCCATTTCTCTTCCGCAGGTACCAGAAGCCAGCCCGAGAAGAAGGATCGCGTCCCCCCAGTGGTCATGACCCTGGGCACCCTGACTCACGCCCAAATTACCTCTACGGTACAGGGACACCTGGGCCACGCCAACTTCACCTTTCGCTACAACCGGGGCGGGACAGCGAACATTTTCGTGCGGAGCATGTCGGATCACCGCGCTCTCACAAACGGGCTGCGTGTGGAGGCGCGCGGCTTTCATACATACACGGCGGAGGCTGAAAAACTCAAGAAGGCAGTCATCAAGGGCCTGCCAAACATCGAGACGGAGGAGATCGCCGCAGACCTGACGGATCAGGGCTTCCCCCCAGTCAAAGTCGTGAGGATGACGACCGCCGCTGAGTACCCGATGTACCTGGCTCAGTTTGGCAAGGAAGTGAACATGGGCCAGCTGAGGGCGGCAGTAAAGTACATCTGCCACTGCAGGATCCGCCTGCAGAAGCACCGCAGCAACCATCTGCAGCACGGGACACAGTGCTACCGCTGCCAGAACTTCGGGCACGGGTCCCGCAACTGCTCACACACCGCGAGGTGTGTAAAGTGCTTGGTGGAGCACGCCTCGGCCGAGTGCCCCAAAACCACCAGGGACGAGCCCGCCGCGTGCTGCAACTGCGGAGGCCCCCATCCCGCCAACTTCAGAGGCTGCCCGAAGAGGGTAGCGTACGTCGCCTCCCTCCAGCAGCGACAGAAGCAGCCCCATCGCCCCGGACCAGGGGCCAGCAGGCCACATCCTCAGGCGCAGCAGACGACGAGGACTGATGGACGCTCATGGGCCCACGTGGCTGGCGGAAGAGCGGCCACCCAGCAGCCCGAGGCGCAGCCCGAGCCTCAGCCCCAACCGCAGCCCCAACCGCAGCCCCGCTCGCAGCAGTCCGCAGGCTCCAGAGACCCAGACGCCACGCTGATGATGTCCCTCCTCATGGGACTAGATGGCGTGCGATCGCAGCTGGCCAGCTGCACCTCCATATACCAGAGGGCTTGCATCCTGATGGATGTCATCACCACCACCATCCATGTATAATCCCGAGATGGTGAACGTCCTCCTGTGGAATGCCTTCAGCATCCGCTTTAAGATCGATGAACTGCTCGCTCTGGCAAATAACACTAACATTGACATCATTCTCATTTCAGAAACACATCTCAAACCCGACACACCGCTGAGAGTGCCCGGCTTCGAAGTTCACCGAGACGACCGACTAGAAGGAGGAGGCGGAGGCACCGCCATTTTCGTTCGTCAATCCATCACATCTACAAGGATCCCCACTCCGAAGCTGAAGCATACTGAAGCTACGATTGTCGAAGTCACCATAGAGGATAGAGCGCATACCTTCATCGCCGCCTATTGCAGACACCACAACCTTCTGGTGAGAGAAGATTTGGACAAATTACTTAATCTGCACCCAATTGTTGTTCTAGGAGGAGATCTCAACGCCAAACACAACTATTGGAATAACTACAGAGGCAACGCGAACGGGAAAACGCTCTTTACGCATATGCAGACTCACAACTACACGATAATGGCGCCGGACAAACCGACATACCACGCAGTGCACGCACAGTACCCCAGCACTCTGGACATCGTACTCGAGAAAAACGTCAAGACGATCTCGCCACTGCGCACGCTGGATGAACTGTCATCGGACCATCTGCCCGTGAGCTTCAGTATTGGAGGAACGACTTCAAGGAGCCCCAGAAAACAGCGGAACTACAAGGACGCAGACTGGGAAGGATTCAAGAAAGAGATTAACGAACGAATTCACCTAACATCGGGAACTCTGCGCTCTACAGATGAAATCGACGAGGCCGCAAGCACTCTCACGGAAATCATACAACATGCACAAGACACACACATACCTCTCAAAGAAGTACACGCATACACGATCAAGCTTCCCGAGCATGTCTTATCGCTCATCAAGGAGAAAAATCGCTTGCGACGCATCTACCATCGTACGCGCGACGGCTACTTCAAAACGGCCTACAACACTCTACAGCGGGAAATCAAGCAGGAAATAACGGACCTCAGACGCCAACTTTGGACGAAGAAAGTTACATCACTCACGCCAAAGGATAACAGCCTATGGAAAATGGCAAAAGCGCTGAAACATCAAGACCACACGATTCCCCCGCTAGAGAAGCTAGACGGCTCAGGATTGGCGCTGTCACTAGAAGAGAAGGCGAACGCGCTCGCCGACGGATTCGAGAGAGCCTACGCAGCCACGGACGGCCTATCTGATCCGGAAACGGATCGACTAGTAGAAGAATCTCTACGACATCTCGAACAAGCGGAGCAGACGAACGTCGAAGACATCCACTTCAGCACGCCGAGCGAAGTTGCCGTCATTATCAAGCGATTGAAGACCAATAAGGCGCCGGGTAGCGATCAAATACACAACATTCTACTCAAACATCTACCTCAGAAAGCCATCATCTACATCACAAAACTGTTCAATGCCTGTCTCATCACCGGACATTTCCCACAGATCTGGAAGACGGCGACCGTGCTGCCCTTCTCGAAGCCAAACAAGGACAAGAGGCAGCCGACAAGCTACCGGCCGATCAGTCTACTATCCACGCTGAGCAAAGTATTTGAACAGGTTATACTCAACAGGCTGCTTCCACACCACGAAGAAAACAACACTTTGCCAGACGAGCAGTTCGGATTCAGGAAGAGGCATTCCACCACCCATCAACTCACCCGAGTAGCGGAATTCATCACCAGAAGATTTAACGAACATCGCTACATCGCCGCTGCACTGCTAGACTTGGAGAAGGCATTTGACACCGTTTGGATCAGAGGGCTACTGCACAAGCTGCACAGAACTAACACGCCCATATACCTAACGAGAGTGATACAAGAATACCTCAAGAACAGATCCTTCCGAGTCTTCATCAGGAACGCGCTGTCGTCACTACGTGAGATTCCAAAAGGCGTGCCACAAGGAAGTCTACTGGGACCTCATCTCTTCAACATCTTTACACATGACATCCCCCGAGACGAGAGATGCAACCTGTCTATCTATGCAGACGACGTCAAGCTGTACGTTTCCTCGCTGAAAGCCGAGATGGCGGCCATATACCTACAGAGAGCGCTCGACGCTCTCGTAGAGTTCTACAAGATGTGGCGCCTCAAACTGAACGAGGCCAAAACCGAAGTCATCATGTACACGAGGAAACGCGTCAGAAGGACACCAGACGTCAACATCGAAATGGGCGGACACGTCTTAGAATGGAAGGATGAAGTCGTTTACCTGGGCCTGACTATGGACTCACGACTCAACTGGAAATCTCACCTAGCCAAGATGCACGCAAGAGCCAGAATGGCACTCGGCATGATGAAGCCCATCTTCAATAGAAAAAGTCCGCTACTTCCCAGAACCAAACTCCTGACTTACTATTCGCTCATTCGACCGGTGCTGACATATGCTATTCCCGTGTGGAGTAGCATCTCACAATCTGACTTTACAAAACTACAGACACTACAGAATCTCTGCATTAAAATCACATACAACACTAGAATCAGAACAAATTTGAAAAGACTACATGCGAGAGAAGACATTCCGACCTTATTTGAATACACTCACAGACTGACAGACCGATTTTACAAAACTTTAAGACACAGTAAAAATAAACTCATACAGGAAATCGGTCAATACAATTCTCCCAGCGACTTCACATTCAAATACGTACACAGACTACCCAAACACATTCTGATGGACCTTGACCACATCTGGCATGAACCAGATTCAGACGCCGACGAGTGAGCGAGCAGTAGGTATTCCCAAACTCCAGACCCCTCCCCCGTAACTTATGTTTATATATCTATGTATATATTTATATAATATTGTATAGTATGTATGTATATGTATGTTTATCCCCTATAGTCCCATAAAGTATATATCTACATAAAAACAGACATACACCCCACACACACACAATGCAGGATATCGCACACCGATATCACTGAAGGCCGACCGGGTTCATGTTGACCGCCGGCCGAATCTTCCTGGATGAGGTTTTTCATGGTTTCCTCATTCCCGAAGGCAAATGCGGAAGAACTCCAAATAAAAGGACATGACCGCCTCCTTCCCACTCCCAACATAACACAAACACACACATATGTATTTATGCTTTCCAGCTTGCTGACGATCAAGAGTAAATGATGACCAAAAAAGATGCAATTTTAGTAGGGTTTTTAGGTAACAATTTTTCCCTACCGATTAAATTCAGGACCTTAAGTCTAAAATAAACGAGTAAAATTTTTAAATACCCACATGAGGTAAAGATTGCGAGGCGCAAATGACGCCGTTCTATTTGTATAAAGAACATTAACTTTAAATTCAGTAAATTTAAATGATTCACCTCTTCAAGGAATATAAGAATCTAGTAAATCAAAAAAAAAAAAAAAATCGGGCCTGGAGATTCGACCTTTCCACCGCGTTCATTTGAAAATACTGAGAACGTGTTACAAATATTTAAGATGTTTTTTTTTTATGAATCCCTCCCGAAGTTATTAATTCATCGTCTAGAAAAATAAAATCTGGCGCTCACCGCTAACTTTGTAGTTGAAAAACTTGTTATAAAGTTTTAAAATAGTTGTACATAAAATGTATTAATGGTAAGGTATTGTTTTTATTAATTTTAAATATGTAGAACTTACATTCCCAGCGGTCTGTTGGAATAAAAGAGTTATTTTAGTTACGAATTCGCCGGAAATGATTAAAATGTTAGTTTCGAGCAAACAAAAATTATTAGGGTTGTGTACCGCTTTAATAAGAACTGTTATTAATATATTGATCGTGTTCCTTTGCTTTCTTCAGTTAGGTAACAATACTTAATGACATCATAGAAAGCCGCCGAAGAAATGCAAATACCTAGTTCTGTATTATTTAAAGTTATCGTCTTTTGAAATTACGAAGTATGAAACGCGAATAATTTTCAAGACCGTACGAAAAACTTTTGCACTTTCTTTGAATTAAGCCGGAACTTAATTTTCGTTGAACAAATATATATTTTTATTTTGTCTTGAACTGAATTTCCGAGGAAAAAACCCGCTTTTCCTTCCTTCCCCTTTAGTGCAGAGAAACACTTCTCCGTACTAATTAGAGCTGTTTTAAGTTTTCGCCGAGGGGAGGTTGGGAAATGCAGGAACGTTTCTTTAATTGCCTACCCCAATTTCTACTACCCTTTTACCAAATGCATCTTAAATAATTTGAATTCACTAAGAAAATACTTGCCTTTTCCTATTTTCAGTAGAATTTTATAAACCCACCGCACCTTTTAACAGTTTCATGGAAGGAAATATGATGATGTGGTATGGAAAAAGTAGTCCATGAGTTTAATTTAACCCTTCTAGCCTCGAGAATATTCTGTCAGAAGGTTAAAGTATTTCCACTTTGCAATAAAATTCAAATAAATGAAATGTTTCTGAATTTATCTTAAAACTAAAAACGGTTTTAGAAAGATAATAAAATGGGCTTTATAATTTTATTATTAGAAATAAACATATAATTTTTGAAATATTAAAATTTTAATGGATTCATAAAAAAAGTTTTAAAAATTGCTCCCCTTGCGTTTTTTCCAACTAAAATTACTAATGATGTTAAAAACACACATTTTTGTTAAACAAATGTATCATAAATGTTATTGTTATCTTACTGTTTTTGTCTCATAAAAAAATAATTAATAATAAATTCAAAAATTTTCATAATTTTTTCCCAAATTGTATACGGATACTTTGGTTTCATGTGTACATTTTAATTATTCTTTGGTTAACTTTTAATAAAACATTGGGTTTTCTTTTCGTAACACCGTTTAGATCATATTTCTCACTATGATAGAAGGGAAGATCTATATGTTCTGTTTCTAAAAGCTTACAAATTAGCCCGAGGGGTTTACAATAAGTAGGCTTAATTTTTCTTTATTACTAATGAAATTAATCGTACATTTCTAAAAACGATTTGAATTTTTTACGGTGCTCACCATACAAGCTGTACACTGTACGGCATCCATCACCAGCGCCAACGGATTACTATGTCATGGCAATAGTTTCGTCACTGATTGAAAATTTAACAGAATTCATCAAAATTCACCCACGTTTTCAGGTCCCTCACTGAAAGCGCAACATGGCACAACAACCGAAAAAATAATCACAATAATACTTTTTTTGATTTATGTGCTTGCTAAGGGGACAAATAAATTACGCTTTGGCCAGTAAAAATATTCACGTGGAAGGCAAAACATTATGTTGGGTGGGTACAATGATAAAAGTCCACAAAATATCAGAGCAGCAAACGGAGAACTCTCTTTCTTTTGAAAATTTTGAAATAGCGGATATACCCCACACTAATATCATGACAGGAGAGATTGCGGCCAGTAAAGACGTCTTGGATCCCCAGCCAAAGACACAGAAAATGCTACTGACATGATCAACTTAGAAGAAAAATTACAAAAATTGCACCAAAAAAGACTAAGTCCCTCTTGCGCAACGTCAAAACCTATAAGAAGATCAAGAAAAATCATATTCACAAAATTGTCTGAATAACAAGGGAATTGGTCTAAACCTCGAGTTAAAGAAAAGAGAATCGGTTGAAGCAATTTGTAAAAGCATCCATTCCAGAGCTCCTTTCTTAAATGGTCTACCAATATTCACATAACGGAGATCCCAATGAGACCCATTGTCAGCAATTTTGGTACATGAGTAACGCTACAGAAGAAAGAAGCGCATCGCGGTATAATAACGCAAAAATTAATTATGAAGATACATTTTCAAATATCGAAATTACTTCATAACACTATAATCTACAGATGTGTGATTTGAAATTTCATGGCCAATTTTTATTTATTTTTGGACAAATTGTTAATTCAATTTTTTATGAGAAAAACTCTCTTTTAATAACTTTTGAAGGTTATTCCCATCAACGTAATATATCATTGAAGAAGAAGATAACACTTATAATCTAAATGAAAATATGAAAGAAAACAAGACACAGAAAAACAGAAAAAAACAATGGTCGCAACTGGGACTCGAACCCAGACCTCTCGTCTTACTTGAAATTGGAAAACGCGCCGTCCCGGTAAGACGAGAGGTCTGGGTTCGAGTCCCAGTTGCGACCATTGTTTTTTTTCTGTTTTTCTGTGTCTTGTTTTCTTTCATATTTTCATTTAGATTATAAGTGTTATCTTCTTCTTCAATGATATATTACGTTGATGGGAATAACCTTCAAAAGTTATTAAAAGAAAGTTTTTCTCATAAAAAATTGAATATTCATTTAGACTTTCATAAAGTAGAGACTTTTAGACTTTCATAAAGTCAATAGTTCCATATGAATAAATTCGGATACATTTATCCGAGACGCTATTCAGGTTACAAACCAATTCTTTGAATGATTGTTTCCAATAAAAAGAGTAGTTGCCTATAATATGGAAAAAGAACTAGTTGAAGATAATATTAATGATTCTAAATATTTGAAATATGAGATTGACAAATATGACGGTTTGACAGAAGGTGGCAATAGCGAAATTGGAAAACGCGCCGTCCCGGTAAGACGAGAGGTCTGGGTTCGAGTCCCAGTTGCGACCATTGTTTTTTTCTGTTTTTCTGTGTCTTGTTTTCTTTCATATTTTCATTTAGATTATAAGTGTTATCTTCTTCTTCAATGATAAATTGTTAATTATTGTGATTTATTTTTGGGGGATTATGTTGTGCTACTTGGTTTTTAGCCAACGCCAACGTTTCGGACCTTCGACTAATTATATCTAGGTCAATGTTTCGGACACTATAAAGCTGTCAGAACGGTAATTTCGAGTCAAAAATTGGCCAGTCCGGGCCGAAAGATATAATTGTCAACTGGCAGCAACAGTTTAGCTTAAACTCGGTAAAAGTTAGGAACCTAAATTTTTGGGATTTCCTGTTAAGTTTACCTAATGTCTTCATTTAATTAAATATTACAGTTTGAGGTTTTACTCATAAAGTTAAAATAATAAATAATAATATTCATCCCAGACTTGCAGAAGAGTCAATAGATGTCGCACATTAAATAAAATGGATAATAATTTATCCAGACACCATCTAGATTGCATTTAGTTCGAGTTGAATCTTGCAATCATTCATAAAGATGGCAGCCAATAAAAATATGCGTTAAGAAAAATGAAGATAATATGGGTGGTTCTTAGTCGAAGTATGGTACAGTTAAAAGTGACCGAATTGGATATCGACACCTTAGCTCAGTGGATAAGAGCGCCCAACCCGGAAAGTAGGGAGGTCCTGGGTTCGAGTCCCAGAGGTGCCAATATCTTTTTCTGATTTTTCTGTTTCCAGATTTTCGATTGAGTTTCGCTCATAATGTCTTCATTTAATTAAAAAAAAAGTTATTTATTTATTTATTTAAACAACACATGTTACATAATTGTGACATTTACATAAAGTAGATATATTAAGGCGCCGTATCCGAGCTTGAAGAGAAGAAGATGGAGAATGTATGTTTGAATTATAATAAGAGGATATGTTTTTGACGTATAAGGATTTTATATTGAGTACTTTGAAGTCTTTAAATAAGTCCTTCGTAGGGTGAATATAGTGTACTTTGTAAATAGTCCGCTTTATCAGTTTTTGAGCATTAATTAATGGATCTTATATCTTTTTAGAGCATCCTCCTCAGACTAGTATACCGTAAGATATAAAAGATTGATCTAAGGAAAAGTAAACTGTCTTTAGTGTGTTTTTATTTAGAATATTTCGTTATGAGTAATTTATGAGTCTAGAATTTATGAGTATTTAGAAACGATTTAATTATAATTATTAATTTGATGGGTAAAACCTCTAATTGTAATATTTTAATCACTGAAGACAATATAAGCGACTCTTAATCAAAAATTTTAAATGGAAAAATCAGAAAAAAGGCACGGTCACATCAAGGATTTGAACCCAGGAGACTAGCCTTGCAGGGGCTCCGGTCTAACCACTGAATTAATTCGTAACTGAGCTAATCAGAGCCCCGGTAAGACTTAGGTCCTGGATTCAACTTCTAGATGTGACAGTATCTTTTTATGATTTTTCTCTCTCAAATTTTCGATTGAGAATCGTTAACATTGTCTTCAGTGATTAAAAAATAATATTATGATTAACTTTAATTCCTCAATTCCAATTAGTAAATTAAATATTTGCAAAACGACCTTTCATTAATTTTTCTCATAAATGTTGATTTTTAATTCAGTACAAATTTCTTGACGAAGGTACGGCAGATTCCTACTAATATATGTCTGTCTAACACATTTGCAGGTAAATAATTAATTAACGTAGTTAAATGTATTAGCGGAGTAGTGAATATGTAATATTTGTTTAGTGAATTGGAGTTGGGTACGTATTTATGTAACTTCCATTAAATCGTTTTCTGAAGGAGAAACTAATTTATACAATTACGTTGGAATCAGAATACGTAGGACTCAAAACTGAAATAGCGCAAAACAAAAGTCATTTATATCGTTTTTTATTGTGATAGCATTTTCCGAAATAGTAACTTATTTATTATTTACTAGCTTTTCCCCGCGGCTTCGCTCGCATGGTATAACGGGAAATTACTGTAGCGCTTGCGCTTATCAATTATCTCCCCAAGTTTTTTTAAGGTTAGTTTGGAAATAATATAACTCCAAAGTATTTCATTTTAGTAACATTTTCAATTACATAATTTTGTGTGGTGTAACAATCAGAGTGCCTAGGTATTCATGATAGGTTTTCCAAAAATACAGCCTCTTGAAATTTGTTATTCAGAATTGATTCTGTGATTCGATTCATCAGGTTACACCGGGCAGTTGGATTAAATTGAACCATTGGAGAGCAAACGGCAAGCCTTGTTCTGTCTACGAGCTTCGCAAAAGCTAGCGTTAGCGTACGACTGGAGACCGTCGTCTACAATTCAATCACTAACGCATGTATTCTAATAAAATTAGCAGCAATACCACACACCCGTGAACAGGAACACAAGTATTGTTTTCCTCATAAATGGGACTATCTTTTAAGAGTGCAAGGGTGTTATACGCGTAATGAACATGATAACGAAAGGAACGATTCAAATTCGAAGAGCGGATGAACGGAGAAAGGTATTTAACATATTTCCGATATAATTTTTGTTTTTTTATTTTACATGAGCTCCACACAGGAGGCCCTGAGGAAAATAATTTTCCTTGTTCTCGTAAATAGAGATTCCTGAGCTGCGATTTATCCTGCACGATGTAGCAATGCTGTTTACTATCAAACATTTTTCGTGGCCGTGATGACTAGCGTCTCTCTCGAAATGGCGTGATGGTTTTAGTTCATTTGATGGAAGTTTCTAATTGCCCCAAAAGTACACTAAACTATATTGTCTTTTTAAAAATGGTTCAAACAGAAACAAAGATTTTCTTGTACTGTTTTTATAGACGCTTGAATTAATGCAGTCTGATTGTGTCCTCGCCGTTTCCCGTGTGTTAATTTAAATCGATAACCATTGCCTACGCGCGTGTACTATTTGGCTTAAAATCGGTTTAAATTGCTCATTAACGTCATTAACGTAAGCATGGAAAATTTAATATTTAACGTTCCAATTACTTTGCGAAATCACTTGGGTTAACAGCTCCACCAGAATACCTGTTATTTTGATAATCATTGTGCTGGGGCTATGTACAAACATCTCTACATGCGCGGATATACTCGTAAATTATTCATTGGGTTCAAGTTCCATGATATTATTAAATTTAATAGTGTGGTTGTAACCTGTTAAATAGAGCTCTACTGAATAATTATAATTTATTTTAATTAAAGATAATTATTGTTTACTACTTTAAGGTCAACAAAATAGGGCTTAAAAAAATTATTAAAAAATATACTTATACAACGAAATTATACAACTTAGGGGGCATTTCACCATCCTCCTCATAGCTTATCCATACTCATAACGAATATTAATAAATAAACAAATAAATACTTGCAACTGGTAAAAAACTCGGCTAACTTATCTTACATGTAGCCATTATTAATAGGTTCAAGTGCCGAATAGTAAACTCAGACTTTTTGAATAAATAAATCCTGTATAATTAATCTAAAATGTACGTTACCATACGAATAATCTATGAGGAGGATGGTGAAACACCACCTTACTAAAAAACGTGGTGAAAATTTTATATTGATAAACGACCGTGTATGTGAAAACATTACTCATTCAAAAATTACAAAAAATATGACAATTATTTCCTAGTTTATACAGAATAAACTTAATATTTTAAATAAAGATTCCTTTTCTTAAGAAAATTTGTAATAAAACTGTCACGCTTTTTATCACATTCTTACATTTACATTTTAAAATTAAATGTGTTACGACATAAATTGGTGCGAAATAAGACGGTCACTTATGATCGGGTTTGTAAAATATCTGAACAACATAGCTCATATATTTCTTAAACAATGGGAAGCATTAATTCTTTCGCTTTCTAAAATAAAAAAATCACAAATGTTCACACAACAAATCTAACTTTAATGTACGGTTGCTCTGGGACAATTTGGGTCTCTTGTTATTATAACGGCATATAATGTTTTGGGACAATTTGGGTCTCCTGTGATTAGACGGGTAAAGTGGTATTCAATGTTTGAAAAAAAAATCTGTACAAAATATTATTTGACGGTTTGTGAGAGAATGTTCGAGAACAATTTTGGGAAAGCAGAATTCCTAAGAAGAGTTATATTTTATCATCACTTATATTTTGGACTGTGAGTAAAGCTGGGCAAAACCGCTAGCTTACCTCACACATGAATATAATTATATTCAAACACAGTGGGAAAGTCGGGATAATAATAGTCGTGCTAGGGCAAATATTAAGTTTCAAACGACCAACCTAATTGTCCCCAACCATATAAAATTATGTGATAGAGCAACATTCACAGAATAACACGTAGAAACACTGATTACACCCACATTCCAAACTACGCTTGATTGCGTTGCAAAAAAGAAATAAACGTCACACTGCGCCAAATAAAATCCCGAAATTGCATCTGACTTTATGCTTGCTCGCGTACTAGCTCTGGAAATCTTCTCAGTGATACGGTTTATGAATACATTTTTATGTACTCTAATACATGAATAAGTTATAATGTAGTTCTTGTCCTATGTTCTTCCACATGGCACTTTTTTGGTATTCAAATGCTGAAATAAAAATGAAGATAGTGTTCTAGGTCGAAATATGCACGACTCACTGAACAAAATTAAGGTAATAATTTTAATACATATTGTGTGTTTTGTCCTACATTGTATCCGCCTAGATTTTATAAATAGTGGGTTCTGGAATTTTATTATAACCTTATTATTATATGATTATAATTTCATAGAAGTAGGTAACACACACACACACATGCACGCACGCACGCACGCACTTTTAATTTAATATATTGATAAAAGTTTTTAACACCGCACAAGAGAGTCCCAACTGCACCCAACCGCCTGGAGCCAGTGAGCCTATGGCATCCCCAATTGGGATGTGTTGAGAAGCTGAAGGTAGTGGGGGGTGGACGGAGATGGGAAAGAGGAAGATGGGAGGGAACTTGGCTATTCAGATCTAGTCACCAAACACGGCTAAAGTCATTTCAAGCAATGTTACAATTCCAATAGTGGTCTTAGACCATGGCGATAGTGAGGGAATCTTCCACTAGAAATGTGCCGCAAATATGTCTTATAACATTTTTAAATGATTAAATTGTGAAATAACACAAATCAGTCAAATAAAATTTGTCGGGATTTGAATCCGCGATCTTCAGATCGCTGGTCGAGAGCCTAACTCTTGTTGCAGGCAACCCCTCCGAATCTTTTTAATTTTTTTTTTACATTAGCTCCACACAGGAGAAAGATAATTTAGCAATTAATAATAATCTCTGAGGATGCTGTGTGGAGGGTTTTTTTTATTTAAAAAGAATATTTCGAACCCAATCAGATTTATAATTCACAAAAGTACAAAATGTTCACATTGTTCACGGCGTGCTTTGAAACATGCAAACGTTCCGAGATTAAAAGCAAACAGGAAAAGCTTTCTTAGCAATTCTTTCAAATAGTGTATACATTAACTGTTAAATGCCGGCTATTGTAGCTCCGTTTCAATCCGGCAGCCGATAAACGTAGCTAAAATGCAGCTGAACAGTTCAACACCGATCGGCCAACACTGTTCAGTCTGAACAACGACCCGCCCGAACAACTACAATTAAAGAAGGCTATCTCATCTCCTCAACCCAGACTGGAATGATTCTGAATTTCTTTTCTTACTCAAGGAACTAATGTTGGAGAGCAGTGGCGGTCGGTGCCACAATTACTGGCAACTTACTGGACCAATAATTCAAAACGTGGTTAAATAATTGATTTAATTTATATGTGCTTTTTTAAATGGCGGATTTTAACCTGTTAAATGCCAAGGAGGAAACCACGTAAATTTCGCAAAGTTTTGACTTTGACGTAACATTTTGAGGGTTTATTTTGTGCTATTGTATATAATATTTAATTTTTTTTCACATGTAGTAAACATTTTACTGTGGGAATACATAATTATAATAAACACAATAATACTACTTTGTTTAATTCCGCTTTATTATTTCCTTATCCAACCGGTTTCGGTTCGACCTGAACCTTCATCAGGGATGAATAAAAATATATCCTAAAAATATATTTTTATTCATCCCTGATGAAGGTTCAGGTCGAACCGAAACCGGTTGGATAAGGAAATAATAAAGTGGAATTAAACAACGTTATATTATTGTGTTTATTATATTATATTTATCGAAACACATTCCCTGAACAACAAACTATGCAGAAAAACAACATTACATGCGTTTATTTAATAAATTGATAGGTTTTTCGATGTTTTTCGCTACCTACCACGTCGTAGAGAATTTAATACAAATTATTCCGTGTGGCTAGGTATATTTCGGGTGCCTGTTACGTCAAGAACGAGAATAAACCAGCGATTCTGACCTTGTCCTTCATACAGTTTCTTTACACAAGGGTTAAAATCGCATTTAAAAATAAAAATAATTGAATTTTTTTGCGCCGGCGCACGCCTGGCCATTTACGGGAAGCAACGGAAACGAAAACATAATTTAATAATTTAGATATTGTTTTATATTATAGCTACTAAAGGCCAAGATAAACTGCATTACAATAAAGCACACACTCCTTACAAGGCATTCTAGTACTCAGCAATTTAGGAGGCGGGAATGGGTATCGGCGATGTCGGAACCATTTATTGGATTCTGTTGGGTATGGGTCCCTTCCATAGGTCACTCCAAGTGGTTTGCTACGTTTAGCGACTCCAGCAGAATATCCGGTCTTTTCAAGACCAATATTCACTCCATCCTCTCATCATAAACCTCACAAAACATCCCAGAGATGATGTAGACTGAGGGAAATTATTTTGTTCAGGGCCTTCTGTGTGGAGTTAATGTTAAAAAACAAAATCATTTCTATGTATCTACATTAATATATCTACACACATTTCACAGCAATTGTTTCGTAACGATAAATTAAATCTCGATAGATTTGTTCTGTTTCTCTTGGCAAAGGCCAGAATTCAAACCTTTTGGTGAAATTCACACGGGGTACCTACACTGGCTGATAACTGCCCGCTGACAGCTGTCGTCAAGGAGACGTAAAGTGTTGATTTTGAGTCTTCCTATCGTAACGCTACTGTCAACACATACCGTTTTTTATCGTGACAAATCGAGACTCGCAAAGTGAAAATACCGCCGTTATTCACCTTGATCGCTACAAAACTGACTTGTATCTGTGGATCACCTAGACAATAACCAAATACCGACCACGAGGGTTCCCATTCCAGGCAAGATCTCCAATCTATCGTAAGCACCCTTGTGATATATCTTTGCTATTTGATTCAGAAGACATACCATATCGAGATCCACAGACATAGCTCTCGCATAGAGTGAACATTTAGCTTCACTCTAACCCTTATGAGGTGGTGCCATCATCGCGCCTGCCTTATTCAGCAATTTTAGAATTAAAATAAAATATTAGAATTAAAAATGTTTTATTTTTATTTAAATCTGTTTTTTTTACATTAACTCCACACAGGAGGCTCTGAGGAAAATAATTTCCCTCAGGGCCTATGTCATCTTTGAAGATGCTGTGTGGAGGGTGTTTTTGAGGAGAGGAAAGAGTGGAGAGTAGGTAAGGAGAGTCTATCAAACGGACCGCCCGTTTCTGCACAGAGTCAAGGGTTTTCTCAGGTATTTTGGGGCTCCAGACCAGAGGTGGCTGCCATGGGGCGCACTTGCAATTTGTACAGGGTTAGCAATTGTGTGCTTTTTAAGTATCTGCGTGCCCTGTACAGTATGCCCAGTTTCTGTTTGTAACATTTAATAGTGTTTTCATTTTTAGTGTTTTCAAAATACCCTCAACTCTGTGTCCTCGATTTATTTTATTATGGGCGGTCCGTTTGATAGATTCTCCCACTTTAACAAAAGGATTGCAATCTTTAGAGCACAGGCGTCGGGTGGGAATGCAATCCATGTTCTACCGGTATTTCAATGGAAGATGCTCTGAGGAACTAGCGTCATTGATCCCTTCGGCACCGGTGCATATTCGGAAGACACGCCAAACGCGCGCCCAACATATGTGCACGGTTGACATTTGTCACATGAGAACGGGTCGTTTTTTCGACTCGTTCTTGAGTTCAACAGCTCGGCTATGGAACGATTTGCCGGCTTCTGTGTTTCCTCCCTCCTACAACGTGGGTCTCTTCAAGACCAATGTTCATTCCTTCCTCTCCTCAAAAAGACCCTCCACACAGCATCCCAGATGACAAAGGCCCTGAGGGAAATTATTTTCCTCAGGGCCTCCTAAGTGGAGTTAATGTAAAAAAAATAATAATTCAATAATTTATCACGATGATTTATGGTTTATTTTTATTTAAAAATATTGTATATTGTTTATTTCAAATTTTATAATCGAAGAAGGTAAGCTGACATGGTAAGTTTAAAAAAAAATCATAATTGTTTCTTTTTTAACCCTCCTCTGCTATTTGAAGTCTCGATAATTAAATACTCAAACTGACTCGCAATGAAACCGAACACAGTTCTTTCAGCATTCGCTGCAGTTTCAGGAGTTCCTGGAAGCTCGTACCTACCGGATTATTTGCTAAAATAAAAGTCTTATTTGGGTCACGAGACACCGGAGCTTTGAACAGGCTCTGGCTTATATCTGCAGGATCAACGGCTACATTATCATATTCAACTGAAAGCTTTTCTCAGAGCTTAAAACTTGTCGAGTGTAGACAAATACGACATGCACTGCTACTTTATTTCACGGGTAATTAATTTCAACATCAAACGAGTAGGTTATATATATTATTACGTTCCTGCAGTGTTTTAATTCCACAGAGTGAATTTAACTTTGTGAGATTTTAGGAAAACAGAAATATTGCTTTAAATTTATGATGACCAGACTCTTGATCCCTAGACAGTCGATCTTCCAACAGTTGATTTCCCTGACAGTTGATCCCTCGAACATTTGATCCCTCGTCACTTGATCTCTCGGACACTTGCCGCCATCGAATACGTGATCCCCCGAATTCCTAATACCTAGGACATTTGATCTCTCGGATACTTGATCCCCCGAACACTTGATCCCTTGGACTTCTGTAATTTCTCCATGATAACCTAAAACTTGATCCCTCGAACTCCTAATACCCAGGACATTTGACGACCAGCGTAGTCCAGCGGTAAGGCTCTTGACTCACATTCCGAAGGTCGCGGAATCGAATCCCGGCCTGGCAAATAAATTTTATTTGATTAATTTGTGTTGTTTCACAATGTATTCTTTTAACACTTCCGTACCGGACCAGGGGAACGCACTTGCACTAACGAGAGTTTTGCGCTGTATCTAAGTTGTTTTTTAAACCACATACTCAATAATTTAGGTAATCCTAGAAAATATATTTGATTATCGATCTGCATTAAAAAAATTAATATCGCATTACTACTTTTCTTAAAATTAAATAGTTTATAACAAATTCCGGCGAATAATCTGTGCCACCCGCCCCCCTTCCCCTCTGTTCGGGCGTACCCCGTTCCTATCTGCGGAATGTATCGGGATAATTCTAAGCGATAGCAAGTAATTTCTAAGTTGTTAGTGGAAAGGACTAGATCGCGTTCGTTTACACTGCGCATCTCGTTTGCTCTTTTTACAATGCTATAATGTTCGCTTGCCTTTCAAAGATCATTCGGTCTGAATCGTTTCCGGTGAACGCCAATCGCCAGTCGAGATTCGGAAACAAGGTGTTATGCTGGCTATCGGCCCGCCTTCTCTGTTTTCTATGGAAAAATACACGCTATGGTCTAAATTCATGAGAATATTAATTATGACTTTATTTATCAAACGATTTTTAAAATGACTACTGAAATACGATGAATATACTTCCCTCTAATTATTATCATAACAAATTACAAAAAAATATGTCATTAACACCCTTTAATAAGCAAAACAAATTGGGGTCCCCGAGTGACCCCCCTTCGGGTCATGTGTAATTTTTTTCGTTCCGGGACGAAAAGGTTAAAATAAAATATAGTATAATTGCGGCACGTTCCAGAGTGGAAGATACTCTCAGTATCGCCATGGTGTAAGACCACCGTCCAGAATTGAGATGTTGCTTGAAATGGCTTTAGCCGTGTTTGGTGACAAGATCATATCCAGGTACTTCCCCACCTTCCTCTTCCCCGTATCCTTTCCCTCCCCACTACCTTCAGCCTCACAACATACCCCAATCGGGGATGCCATAGTCTCGCTGGCTCCAGACGGGAGCAGTTGGGACTCTTGTGCGGTACTCATATATAAAAAAAAAACTTTTGATCCCTCGGACACTTGACGCGGACACTTGATCCCCCGAACACTTGATCCCTCGGACATTTGATCCCCAACGCATTATTTCTACCGTAATTTCTCCATGATTACCTATGCATAGTTTATTTTGGTTATTCAGGGGTTTACGAGTATCCTCTTAGCAAAACCCTTCGGGGCACTGATAAGTTTATATTGGTGGCTGGACAACTCGGAATGAAACCAACTCAGAACCATCTCAGATAAGTCATTTAAAGTGATAAAAAAATATATATAAAAATTTGGTTAAATAGGTTATGTTAGGTTAGGGTTATCGGCTAATTTAAAATTATTTTTTTCAAAGCTTTTAATGACTTTTTAAGGAGGTGTTGAGTTGACATTATTCTCAGTTGGCATGGAACCGTTTATATTATGTAGGTAGGTACAGCGCGTTTTTCCTAACCCGACTGCACATATAAGTGTGTTGTATTTGGTTTTTCGTTTGTAAATACTCTCTGCCTACCTTTGCAGAATGGTAGTTAGCTAGTTATTAAATTTTTTTAAAAATATTCTTCCAAAAAACATTTTTTATCTTTCGTTCTAGTTGAACAATGATATTTGAAAAATATTTTATAATTTATTAACCAGAGCAAAATATTAATATTTTCCTCCAGAAATGTGAATAGGTGTAATAACGTTATTGTTTAGCGTAAACTTTAGAAATTCTTTTATGATTACATCACAGCCAGTGAATTATCGGTAGACGTAGGAGATACAGACAAAGGACGGCATCTTTTATTTTCTAACGTTCGTCGAGTTTTTCGCTTCCCTTCATCTGACAGTCGTTGTCAATCGTCGATTACTTTGTAACATTAAAAAAATTATATAATTAACTTATGGCCAGAATACAAACAACAATAACATATTTGCTTGCTTGGAAATTTTTGTCACAAGGAAAACGTTTTGTTATAAATTTTGGTCAAAATGACTTCACTTATTTGTTGGATTTTATTATATTAACCCTCCGATAATTTTTTTTCGTTATTTGTTTTTGGAATGTTATGCCATGTTGTGCTACCTCATGTTTTAGCTAACGCTTTGGACAGTGTTACAGTGTCCATCGTCAGAAAGGCTATTCTCCCACGAACAGTCGTATCAGATTTGTGTGATTTTTTACGGCTGTTATTTGCTTTTCTATCATTCGATTTCAAAATTTCAGCTGTGAGCTGTCACGTATTTTAGTTTGATTCGTTTTAAACACAAATTCCTGCAAGTATGCATGATTATTTATTCATTTAACAGCTGTAGAAAATCACACAAATCTGACAGCACTTCTCGCGGGAGAACGATCTCTTTTACGAACAAATTTTTGGGAAATAGCCTTTCAGGGCAGATGTGTAATTACAATGTGTAACACAATTACACATCTGCCCTGATGATGGCCACTGTAACTCTGTCCGAAACGTTGGCTAAAGAAGGAGGTAGCGCAACCCGGCATAACACCCCAAAAACAAATAACGAAAATACTTTTGGCCGCGAAAATCTAAAAACATAAATCCGGTAATTTGTTCGGTTTTCTGATCAACTCATAAAGGTCTCATAGAAATTGTTGTGTTTTCCTTACTATAATAGTTAGAAATATGATCTTAACAGTTTTAGAAAGAAAAAATACCACGCTATATATAATCGCTTATTTAAATCTAAAAATAAACAACAAAATTATAAAAATGTATACCTTTATGAATCCAAATTTTCTAAAAAAAAACTTATGAAACCTTGGAAATTTTTAATTCACTATTTTCAAATGAAACGACAAAAAAGTTAGTTTTATTTTTTACGTTATTTATATAAACGCCTATAAGGCTTTTACATAAAGTACGTGTTTTTTACAAAATTCAGGTAAAACATAAAATATACGAAACAGAATTCAGGTTTCATAAAATATAAGAGTTGACACAAAGTAGGAAACATAAAATGTAAGTTAAGGAAAAATAGAAATAAACATAGTTCATGAAGTAGTTAGAAATAGTTGGCACATACGTCGTTTGAAGTTTGCCGAATTCAAATTGTTGTCAAATACATCCATATTTAAATATTTGTTACCAAGACTAAGTAAACAGTGTATTGGAGATTGCAAACTATAGTTTGTGTATAGTGTTTAGGATTATTACAACCACATGACAATACAATTGAAAAGTTTTTTAATCATTACAAAAACTCTTGCAAAACTGTCAAAAAATCTCTAATTTGAGAATAATTATAATAATAATAAAGTTTTATTCCAGGATGTGGGGAAGATAGTGCAATCCCACACGTCCCATATGATTGTACATATTTATATAATATATTTTATAACATATTTTAATACAACAGATTTTTTTATTTTTAGAACAGAATAGGAAAAAAAACAAAATAAAAATGACATTTTATAAAACAATGACTGTTTAATTAAAGTTCAATTTGCGAAACTTCTTAAATTAATGAATTTATATGAACTACTCAACTAATACTGTGAATCGAATCAAGAATTAAGGATATGTTAGGTACTAAATTTGATTGATTTTTTTTATAATATACAGAAATGAATGTTTGTAATATATGATAATGGAATGCGGGAGGGGGGTTGGCGGGACGGAGAAGTGGGAGAAGGGAGAGGAAAGGCGGTGGAGATGGAGGGGGAACGCTTGAGGGGAAGGGGACATGGGTGGGGAAGGGGCGGTGGAAGTGGAACGCAGGGAGAAACAATTTCTTTATTATAAGTGGTATTGCAACGCTATACGCCGGAAAATCGCTAGTAATGTATAAATAAACACAATCTTTGGACGAAGACACCACAAATATCACACAAAAGAAATTCAACAATCTTTCGCCACACACAAAAGCAGAGGGAAACAAAAGCATTTCAGATACAAAATTAAAAGATGGATTCAGGAATAAAAAAGCAATAATACAATAAAAAATTGTAACGCAAACGAATAAAACACACACAACCCCCTTACTAAATTATATTCAACCGTATCTCATAATTTAGCTGATTAAAAAAATTATATTACGACCTTTATTATTGTATTTTTTTAAATTTAATCTGTTTTCATTTCAAGATATTATTTCATTCCTATGTATTATTTCATATTGTCCATTTACTGAATTTTATAATTTTTCTAAAATGGGAGACCCAGCGCGAAGTACCCAGTGAAGCGATATAATGTTATCAATATGTAAATGTTTTGTGATTAATAAAAATAAAAAAGCCAATTTTAAAGTTGTGGTGTAGTATAACACATTTAATGTAATATTTTAGTAACAAAGTGAAACATAAAGTTACTTGTATAATGTTTTTCATAATATGCGTGCCATTTGCTTTATGTGCTATTTTCAGGCGGCTGCTTTAACCACTATACTACCGCAACTCCAACCTAAGTCCTAGAAATTTTTAAAACAATAAATAAAGTAAACAAAAAAATACATTTGGTCAAATTTCTCACTCTGCTTCGCTCAGAAGGCTGAACCGAACTGCACCTATCTATTTTGTTATGTTTCTTTTTCCCCATCTGGGGGTGCGCTAGACCTTGTCTCTGCATCGACAGGAGTCGTTCGACGACGGCACGGTGCCCTCTAAAATCATTTGCGCCACCTCCAGCAACATGTGCAGGCTTGAGGTTTGGTTGGGCGACCTCGGCTCTCCTTCGCCTTGCCTCCGGCTACTCGACGCTGAATTCCCTAGGGTCGTCGGGCATTTTCCCCCAATCTCCCATTTACTTTTCTTTGAGGCATCACCGAGGAACCGGTTAAGGGGCGCGGAAGCTGAGTGTGGTTTACGGCTAGACCGAACGTCTTGTGCATTCTTGCTGGAACTGCCAATCGATTGGAGAGGACTCCTATCCGTTTGCCATGCCCTTATTATTTGTGTACTGTGTCTTCCTCCCACACAGGTGCTTGTAGGATATGCTGGATGCAATCACCCAGCGCTTGCCGCCTCGTGGACTGTCACCAACCTGTCTCATTGTCTTGTCTATATCTTATCACACTAACACATATTGTATCTTGTATTTCCCGCTAAGCACTTGCATACCGCTTACTAACAACGTATGCAGGGACACTGGAGGTCTAGATTCGTTCTAAATTAAATGTAGCTTCGTTCTTTAAAAAAAAATTAGAGTCCTTGCGAGAGCCCTGAAGGAGTAACCATCTGTTACTTATACCAGGGCGGGTATGTGGTGGATAACCTCCAATGGTCAAATTTCTTTTCTTCTTCGCGACATAAAAATAAAGATTGGCGACCCCTGCTTTTAATCTTATGTACGGAAACAAATAGAAAAGATAATAGGTAATTTTCTCTGGTATATATTATTTTCTCGGGACGGGGTTTTTATCAGCCACCCCCCTCCCCCTCTTCACCGCCCCGTGGGTGGAGTTTAAGGAATATCTTTCTTAATCGAGACGTTTTCAAGAACCTTTGTTATTGCGGCTTTGACAATGAAAGTTCGCCGAAATAAGAAATTATCTCATAAAATGATTATTCAAGTATTTTTTGTACAGCGTAGTAAGTTCATTATTCATTTATCATGGGCCATGTTTTAATTTTATTTTGGAGTTGGTTTAATATTAAAAATGTACGCCTACTTTTGGTTCTTAATTTGCTGAAAAATCGTAACCACATAATTTTATTACGTGAATAAGATTTTTAACATCTTACCTTACAAGGTATACTACGTTTACGAGGTTTGTTCAAAAGAAAAGATAAATTTTGATTTGTGGTTTGTTTTTGACAACTAGAAAGGTTAGTCACGTTTTTGTGTGTTCTTCGATTTTTTACTTTTGAAAAAAAAATGGTCTCACTATTAGGGAAATTGCAGAGGAATTTAGCATATCAATTGGCTCATGCCATGCAATTTTCTCGGGTGTTTTGGGCATGAAACGTGTGGCAGCAAAGTTTGCTCCGGAATTGTGGAAAAATAAATCATGGATTTTATTTTTGTTTTATTATTTTATTTTTATTTAATGTAGAATTATAAGTGTACAGTGGTGTTATATAAATTACATATCGGTACAGAAATTATTTAAAATTGCAATCTCACCAAAGAAGAAGCTAGTTGTTGTGCTTATGAGCGAGTTACACTAATTATAACAGAAATAGAATAACATTATGCAGAAGATAAGTTATATAATAGGAACAGTTGAAACTTCTGAATCATCTATATGTGAAGGTGTACATACATAGGATACGGTTACATACTAAAATATTGTGCACTTTAGAGAAATTCGAAAAATCTAAATAAAATAGAGATGAATATAGATTGATAATAAATAGAAAGAAAGAGAAACACAGGTAATTATTTTGCATCACGATAATGCACCAGCTCACACATCAATGATTGTTCGTGATTATTTGGCCAAAAACAACCCCGTGATCATGCCTCAACCACCGTATTCACCAGATTTGGCTCCCTGCGACTTTTTCCTATTCCCGAAACTGAAGAGACCAATGAAAGGAAAGCGTTTTGCCACGATTGATGAGATAAAGTCAGAATCGAAGAACGAGCTGATGGCCATACCGAAAAGCGCATTCCAGAAGTGCTTCGAGGATGGGAAGAAGCGCTGGCATAAGTGCATTATATCTGAGGGGAAATACTTTGAAGGGGAGAAAATGGATATTGATGAATAAAAAAATACTTTTCGAAAAAATTCGAAATTCACCTTTTCTTTTGAACAAACCTCGTATATAAATGTTTGTATTTCAATTTGGTAGACCGCCCCGGAAGCCATTTATTTATTGGATAACCAACACCCCTGGTATAGGTTGAACCAAAGGGTTTGTTACGTTTGGTTACTAAGGAGGAGTGCCCGGTTCATGGGTTGAGGTTTGTCTAGGTTTTGGCAGCGGATGTATTTACCGTGGCGGGTTAGGTCTGGAGAGACTGGTTGAGGAAGATCTTTTGACCTCTCCAGTCAGGCTCCCTCAACCCTTTGCACTGTAGTGTGAGGGTGAATTCATACGTCCGTCACTCTGTGACACATTCAGATTCCTACCCGCCCTTCATACCCTTTTCCTTCTCTTCCTCCTTTTCATAAAAAGACCCGCACACAGCATTTCCAAAAATGAAAAATTAAAATTGGGGAATTTCCCCTCTTTTCCCGTGTGGAGCTAATAAAACAAGATGCATTATTATATATTTATAAAATTTTTTGATTTTAAAATTTTTCGACCGGTTGACTGTGCTGTCAGAAATTAGGTAGTTCGAGAGGGAAACAGGTCAATGTGCATCACATGTTGAATTGATTTTATGGTATAACTTTTTGACTTGAGATTTCATTTTCGAGTAAGTCCGAATTTTTTAGGTCAAATTTGAAAATAATCTGTCATTCGAGGGTTAATATTGGCGGTGTAATGGTCTTTTAAAATGCGTCAAAGCGTACACCCAGCTCTTTTTTAAACCCTTTGGTTGCTAAAAAAATGGAAAAAAATTAAGAATTAATCAAATGCTCAATCCGAAAGAAATATTTTTGAATATTTAATTAAAAGAAGACAATATTTGCGAAATTCAATAAAAAATCAGGAAACAAAAAAATTAGAAAAAGGTATTGGCACCTCTGGGACTTGCAATCACACATTAAGATAGCAGCTAATGAAATAAGCGTTTAGAAAATAAAGATAATGTTGGTAGTTCTTAGTCGAAGTCGTTTTCTTTTCTCTATATATCTGTAATTTTTTAAATTTTTATTTTATAAAATTGTAAAAATATAACAATCAACTCATTATAATAAGATTTTTAAACGTAAAGAACCAGCTAGACAAACTGCTAAAAAGCACTTTATCTGGACTTTTTGTCTTATATTTGTAAAGTTTGAAAAATAAATAAATTAAAAAAGTATGATACAGTTAAAAATGACCTAATCGGATATTGACACCTTGGCGCAGTGGTTAGCGAAGTGGCCCGGAAAGCCGAAGGTCCTGGGTTCGAGTCCCAGAGGTGCCAATATCTTTTTCTGATTTTTCGATGACAGATTTTCGATTGAGTTTCGCTAATATTGTCTTCATTTAATTAAATATTACAATTTGATGTTTTACTTATGAAGTTAAAAATACAAATAAATATTTTCCATTTCGTATTTCTACATAATTTACCGAAAAATGTTAAAGAAAAACAAGTTTCTTAATGTCACAAATTGTATTTATACGGTTTCCCCAATTTTTTTTTCGGCATTTAAAAAATTTTAAACAATTATCATAAGAAATGGACACATATTTAAAAACTTCGTAATTTTAATGATCTCGGATTGTAGGCTTTTAAAATATAATGTCATCCAGGATAGCATGTTTATTAGGAAATTATCATAAAATGTCGAAGAGAATTTTAATATCATGAAAGAAGTTCACGTACACAATCATTTCAAATTGTTATAAAAAAGGTTAATATCGCAAGTTTTTAGGTTTAAAAATTTTTGGTTCAAAAATGAAAGGGGGAATGTATTTATTTGCCTGTAGTCTACTAAATCAGTACCTTGGATCATCTTAAAACTACAGATAAATGAATTCTAATTGTACTCCGCTAGAACTCATCGTGTTTGCTAGTTAAGATTACACCCATTACCATTTCTTTAAAATAAGATATAAACCAATTGTAATCTTCATAAATCTTAAAAAACCCGTTTTCGTTAGAATAAACATCGAAATCGTCATAAAATTTTTGTTTCCAATAAGCAATATTATTTTATAAACCGTTAACATCTTAAATGAACTTAAAATGAAGTGAATATTAAAAAATAATAAATACCTTTTGCCTCGCTCGTCGCTAAAATCCGTGGTTTTTCCATGGTTAATTGCATTCTGTAAGGCATTCCCATTAGCCATCCAATTTCCCCATGGGAACGGGAAATGGATTCCCTACTACCAGGCGAACAGGAAGGTACGGGGATGGATAGCTTCCGGTATCGCAATTGGAAAACGGATTCATACCACTTTTTGCTCATCGACAACTCGATGCAGATTAAATTGGCAAAGTTTTGTGTAAACGAGGTGATCACACTGAACACTAATCACGTTTTTAATAAAAGATTTATTTTTTCTTAAATTAGCACAGAAAACATTATCTGAAAAAAAAAAAAAATTCTGAAGGTTTTTCTAATTTAGCACAATCAAATCAATTTCTTTTTCTTATGAAGTAAAACATCTGTGAGAGGAAGAGAAAAAGAAAATGTGCGCGCGCACTGCTCTCTCTTGCTCTTACAGTGTGATACAGACAATAGGCCTGCACTGTGTCTTAGATATACGAAACGTAACTGGCTATGAGAGAAAGAGAGAAAAAAATCTGTGCTCACACCTCTCTCTCTTGCCCCTACAGTAAAATACGAAACGTAACTCTCTCTCTTTCTCTCTCACTAATTTATATTTCCCTCTCAACTTCCGTTCGCCTCGCCGCACGCTTTCACCAGCTTACTCCACAAGTCAAGAAGTATTACTTCAAAAATAACATTTTAATAAAATGCATGTATTTTGTTACAACCGTATTGTGGGTGTAATGATCCAAAAATTATTATCAAATGGATTGCAATCTTCAGAGCATAATAACGTGCGGAATAGTATTAGTGTACGTAATATATAGTGGTATTCAAAAATAGGTCTTGTCCTCCGTAAGCCCACTTTTATTTCTTAATCTTTGCAAGATTATTGTGGCTTTTAGACACCTTAAATTCTACACAATACGGTTTTCGAGTTCATTGCTTAAAATCTTTATGTTTCAGCATACCGAGTGGAAAGGCTTTGCTTGTATATTTTATGAAAGTATTCCAACGAAAGATGCTTCGACGAACAAGCAACGAACGGCTTGGTACGATTTGTCGGCCTCTGTGTTTCCTCCTTCGTGGAATGTGGGTTTCTTCAAGACTCATGTTTACACCTTTCTCTCCTCAAAAAACCCTATACTACTAACTAACAACTTAAAAAAGAAACACACCAAGATCTGATCTTTGATTATTTTTATATTAGAGGCTTAAATCTAGTTAAAAAATATTAATATAGATTTCTTTATTTTTTTTCTTAATTTATGTATGTTATTAGAAAAAAAATCAGAATACATAGAACACAGCTCGTGTTAAAACGGCGGAGAAACGTCGGTAAAAAGCATTTTAACCGACAATTTTCGGAAAGATTTGGGAACAAAAAAAGAAAACAAATAATTGAAATGAAAGAATACAAAAAAGATTCTTAATATTATTTTTGAGAAATATTGTATTATTTTACAAGTTTAAAAATTGGGAAATAGATACTGTTGATTTATCTTTATACTTTGACGTAGCTATAACTTTGTTGTTAGCCATTATAAATACATGAAAGAATATCACTTTGCATGAACCACTATATTTTGTTTTTATATACGCCGATCGGTTTTGAAACAACCGTTCCTTCCTAAGGATAGTTATGTTTAATATAGAGGTTTAATTCCTTAATTTAATTGATAAATAAAACACTTGTGTTGCTAAGTTGTGTAACGAAGAAACGACATTTATGTTTATTATATCACTTTCTTTTTATGGTTTCTTCTAATAAATGACACTTTACAATAAAATCATAGAATAACAAAACAAGTATTCTCATTTTGACCGACACCACAACAATACTTTTTACTTTACATGTACATATTCTATAAATATATCGATCGTCAAATCAAGAAATCTGAGTTGAGTATGCAGTTAAATGTAAAAGTGTACTATCTATCTGGCACAATACCCAGATTACTCGTAAACGCTACCAAATCAAATATATAATGCAGAAAAACTTACAGTCAATAAACAAAAATAAATGTTCAATTTTTTTTATGAGAAAAACTCTCTTTTTATAACTTTTGAAGATTATTCCCAGTTGCGACCATTGTTTTTTCTGTTTTTCTGTGTCTTGTTTTCTTTCATATTTTCATTTAGATTATAAGTGTTATCTTCTTCTTCAATGATATATTACGTTGATGGGAATAACCTTCAAAAGTTATAAAAAGAGAGTTTTTCTCATAAAAAATTGAATATTCATTTAGACTTTCATAAAGTCAATAGTTCCATATGAATAAATTCGGATACATTTATCCGAGACGCTATTCAGGTTACAAACCAATTCTTAGAATGATTGTTTCCAATAAAAAGAGTAGTTGCCTATAATATGGAAAAAAGAACTAGTTGAAGATAATATTAATGATTCTAAATATTTGAAATATGAGATTGACAAATATGATTGTTTGACAGAAGGTGGCAATAGCGAAATTGGAAAACGCGCATGTCCCGGTTAGACGAGAGGTCTGAGTTCGTGTCCCAGTTGCGACCATTGTTTTTTTTCTGTTTTTCTGTGTCTTGTTTTCTTTCATATTTTCATTTAGATTATAAGTGTTATCTTCTTCTTCAAAAAATAAATGTGTTTTCTGGGTTACTAGTAGGTAATTTCAGTGCCATACTAATTAATGTACTGGACCTACAAGCTTCCCAGTGTTATTTCATAGCATATTTAACATTTAAAACACACACATGTCTAAATAATTTTTGATTCATGGTGAGCATTCGAATATCGTTTTAATTTTTATCTCGAAACCAGCAGATTGAGAACCTCTCCTTTACACAAAGTCATTTGGTTGCATCAATTGACCGTATGGAGCTACCCTACACATAAAGATTACACTTTAAAACCAAGCGCACATAAACTGGAATATTTCACAGCCCGCAACATTAGTTCCCACTATAAACATCCGTCTTTATGGCCAGCGACTCTGTACTATTTCCCTATGGCATCCATGTGACTGTTACACGGACGGTGGGCACGGGACGTATTGGACCTCGACAAGAGGAGGTCACTCGTACATGGGCTGGACATTCAATAATGCACTCTGAACCCATTGAGGGACTTGGGGCCGATATTGATTGCCTTGGCAGATTCGAAATCGAAATTGCGAGATTTATAATCAAAGAAGTGGAAAATGGGGGGTTGAACGTTCACTTTACCCTTTTAAAATGAACATCTATGTAATTCTTGCTAATTTTTAGGTAGGTAAAGGCAAATGTACCTAACTATTCCCTAAATTATTAATGCGGTTTAGAATACAGATTTCGTAATATGATTCAGACGGTCTCCGTGGCAATCTGGAGATTGAAGGTTCAAATTTCGGCGTGCGAAGAAAATTTATTTGATTATTTTGTAACATATTGTTTTGTTGTATAACAATTTATTTATGGGAAGTTCCAAAGTGGGAGTTACTCTTAGTATCGCCCTGGTGTAAGACCACTATTCAGTATTGAAACGTTACTTGAAATGGTTTTGGTTGAGATCTGAATATTTGGTTGAGCTCCATCTCCTTCCTCTCAACATATCCCCCAGCCTCACAATATATCCCATGCCACTTCTCGCTGGCTCCAGATGGAGCTCTTGTGTTGTATTCAAATGAAAAAGAAAAACAGTTTATTCATTAAACACCGTTTAGCACACAAATAGTGGAAAGTAGGTGCATGCAAGTGAAATCAAATAAGAAAATAATATATTAAATTTTATTCCTTCATTTTTCAATAAAAGAAAAATGAAAATTCCAATTTTTTCTCTTACAACTAGTGCTATGTGCTACCTACTGTTAAGCGTTGATAATATAAAAACAAACAATATCATGAAAACGATGATAGATACAATGAAATATAATATCTTGAGTTCAATTCCTAGATGTGAGAGAGTCTCTAGTATTGTCTTCAATTAATACATGTTTCAATATGTCAAATCATTAAGTTTTTCAAAAAAAAAATTATCCTAGACTTGTAGAAAAGTCATCAGAAGTCTCACACTAAAGTAAAAATGGATGTATTTATCGAAGACACTATGCATAAAATTATCCATGCACAGAAAATTATAACAATACATATTTAATGTCACATACACATTCACGTGAAATTAAAAATGTATTGTTATAATTGAGTTTTTCTAATTAAACACAAGTTCGTAAGCATTGTGATACCCCGTGAACAATAAGTTGTGATTAATGACTACATTTTCCTGCTTTAAACTTTACCGTCGTACACTTTGCATAACAATTTATTTTAACAATAGATATTAGTTATCTCCTTTAGAAATTCCCAACTCTAGTTTAGTGCCCGTAGTGCCAGTCTCGCGTATCTTCGATGGAATTGAGAAGCAAACTTCATAGCGAAGTTATGAGCGGCGTTACTAATAGTAGTTTGTCAGGCTTCCTAAGGCGTTTCCTAATGCTTCTATCTTCAACTAGTTCTTAGATTCAGTGCATTTATGAAACTTTGGAATCTTTATGCACAACTTTGGTACATGAGCGATGCATTAAATTTATGTCTTTTTGGTGACTGGAAAACATCGCTTTCGCAAATACAATTATTTCATTTTGTCGCATACATTAAAGTGTATACACAATTATTTCGCAGTCCTGCATATGTGGAACCATTGAACTGGTACAAACTTATGTATATTTGGGAATAACTTTAGACAAGCATGCGAATGGGATGCTCATCTAAGCAACATCTGCAAACGCCTACGAGCTATTGCGGGGCGAATTTACAATATTGATGTATAAAAGTTCGTTAAAATTTATCTCTTAGTTTTTAGCGGAATCTACTATCAGATACGGAATAACGTCTTGGGGAAACTCGGGAAAGGCAAATAAAGGTTATATTAAAACAATTCAAATCAATAAAAACACATTATTTTGACTACATCTTATAATACTATTGTAGTATACGGATATCCTTTTTCTTTCTTTATTTTTCTCCTTTCTTTTTTGTTACCTCCTAAACTTCATTTCTATTATATTCATATATGTATATTTTTATATATGTATGTGTACACATATGCATATGTTTTTATATATGTACACATGGCGATAACATTTTGTATATGTGTATATATGTAGGTATGTGTGTATATCTACGTGTGTTTATGTGTATACTTACATACATTACCTTTTTTTCTTATTTCACTGTTAAATTTCTATCTTTTGTTTTACATATAAAAAAATTACTATTTTTTCTTTGTTAAATTGTGCTTTACATTCGTTTTCTCCGCCTTTTTTACTCGAGCTCTGCTCTAAAAAAGGTGTAATACTTATTAATTAATGTAAAAGAAAACTCTAACAATCTGGTTGACTCTGATCAAGCTTTTGGTAAGCAAAAGTATTTGTGCACAAAGACGAGATATAAAATAATTATATGAGTCAGATAATATATTAACTGTTCGAGGGATATTATGGCATAAAATCGTATGCCAAAAACTATTGTTGGATTCAATATACAAAGATAAACAGTAGATCATGCAAATTTTACAAGGTTTAGTAAAAATGGGTGCTTGTCCATTCTGAAAATTATATATAAATACTGGCATGTACGTTCACTTACCTTGTGCCTACCAAATTTAATAAGATGTCTGAATGAATATAAAAATGAATATAATGAATATAAAAATCTTCAAATGAATATAAAATCGAATCAAATTGCATCACCGATCTCAAAAAAAAAAAAAGCTAATAGATCGTGACTTTTTATATTGATTTTGTTTTTAATTTTATGTTTAAATATGACTATAATAATTCTATAATTAATATACTTGTGTTATATCTTTGTTATATGTAATTAAAGCCTGTGTATTGTAGTTACTGAAAAAGATATTAAATTATCGAAGAAAGCAAACACTTTGTGGCTTGACATTTTACAGAATGAAACAAGTTCTTTGTTTAAAACCACTTTATTTATTATAATAAAGTGGTTTTAAACAAAGAACTTGTTTCATTCTGAAAAAGATATTCTTCTGATTCTTTTTTCCGTATTGCGGTTTCTTGTTTTATCATCATTGTACTTTAGTGATAAATTAATATTGTTGAATTGACCTGCAGACAAACTCCTTTGGCAGTTAAGCGGGTGCTTAAAATGAAGAATATAAAAAATATAAAAGCATAAAAAGAGTTTATTTTTTTAAACGTGAATAGAGCACCAGCCCCTTAAATGGCAGGAGACCAGATTTGTCCCAGCTCACATGCGTCTCGTATAAATCGCTGTAACTCCCTTACTATCAGAGTTAGAATTATATTCTAAGCAGTGTTCAATAGGCAAAACATCACGCTTTCTAGTCTAATCTGAAAAATAACGACAAAAAAGTAAAATGTATACTTTTATGAAACCAAAGTTTTGAATCGCAATCTGAAAAAAAAAATTGAAACTTTGAGAATTTTTTATTAATTATTTTAATATAAAAGACAGAAAAGTGAGGTGACAGTTACGTTTATAATATATTTGTCTAATAAAATATATATGTGTTTTTTTTTTTTCGTAATTAGTAATTTTAGTTAGAAAAAGCGTGAGGTGAGCCATTTTTTAAAATTTTTATGTTTACATGCAAAATTTTTATATTTAAAAAATGAAATGTTTATTTTGAACTATATAATTTGAAAGCGTATTTTATCATCTTTCAAAAACTATTTTATTTTTGTGATATGTTCAGAAATACTCCATTTATTTGCATTTTATTGAAAAGCGGAAATAATTTTGACCATCTGAAAAATACGCCAAAATTTTGAAGGGCTAGAGTCTCAACTGCTACCAACCGTCTGGGACCAGTGATATTACGGCATTTCCGAATAAGGTATGTTGTGAGGCTGAAGGTTGTGAGGTGGGGTAGGAGATGTGAAGAGGAAGGTGGGGAAGTACTTGGTGGTTCAGATCTGGTCTCCTAATATGGTTAAAGTTATTTCATGCAATGTTGCAATTCTGAAAGGTAATCTTTCACCAGGGCGATACAGAGTGTAACTTGCGATCTGGAACGTGCCGTAAATATACTTTTATGAAGCAACACAAAATAATTAAATAAAATTGAAGGGATTTGAATCCGCGACCTCCGGATAGCTAATCGAAAGCATTACTTCTGGATAACGGAGGCTTCATAATCTGCAAGAGTAAGGAGCATTGAAATATTTATTTTAAATTAAATTCTTTTATCATTGAAGAAGAAGATAACACTTTTAATCTAAATGAAAATATGAAAGAAAACAAGACACAGAAAAACAGAAAAAAAAAACAACAACAATGGTCGCAACTGGGACTCGAACCCAGACCTCTCGTCTAACTGGGACGTGAGGTTGTTTCCTTTCATATTTTCATTTAGATTATAAGTGTTATCTTCTTCTTCAATGATATATTACGTTGATGGGAATAACCTTCAAAAGTTATAAAAAGAGAGTTTTTCTCATAAAAAATTGAAATTCTTTTAAATAATAAATGAAAAATTATATCTTTGTTAGAACCACTACATATTTTATATACGCCGACCGGTTTCAGAACGACCGTTCATTCCTCAGGAAAAACATTACAAAACAGTGGATAAGCATATATTGTTGAGGTTATGGTGGGGACGTAACTAGAGATTAGTGAAGAATGGCAAGAGGAGATAAAACCGACAAATATTATCAATTGAACCAATGGTGTGATAATTATTGCAATAATTTTACGGTAAAATAAAGAGAAACTTATTAATAAATAAAAAACGAATTGAATATTCAGCGGTCATAAAATTACCTATTTGTACAATTTTTTTTTTTCAAAATTAACAAACTTATTTCACCGTTAATTCAATCCTAATACAATTCCCCGGGTAATGTCCTTTTTATGAATAAATGCGTTAAATGGCCTGCCTAATCTCATCACTACAATCAGTCTTTTCTGGTCCACTCATTATCTTTGGCAGAAATAGCCACAGCAGGGCGACCATATTTTAACAGTTTACGGATCTTTTAATCGCGGCGAGCCTTCATCTTTCATTGTCAGGGTGAACAATGATGAAGCGATGGAATTGATGGAAGTTTCGGGAAGAAATGGGAGATTACAGATTTAAGACATCGATCGGCCTTTATCAATCACCCCCCCTCCCCCCCCCTCCCCCCCCGACACCACTGACGAGCGAGATTCGATCCTCGCATTTCCAAATTAGAGCTCACTGATTGGTTACAATTTTACGGATAGAATTTTTATTATTCTATAGCAGTGTCGTGTCATTTTTATTTTATTTCATTTTTGGTATATTTTTGAACGCAAAGTAAGTTCTTAGATACATCACTATTTTTAAGGGTATAACGCTTCGTTTTGGGGCTATTTGAACGCCCTGGTATATACACTGGTAATAAAGCCTACGTCGACGGCATCCATGATCGACGGGTAAGGCAGGGCGCAAACATCTGATTTTGCTTTCCGGTTGTCTGATCAGAAAATCGGATCGGATTAACACCGCACACATCCGGTTCGAAAACCAGATAAGTAAATAAGACTGGGGCCACGCCCTTTTTCAGACCGGATTGGACGGCCTGCGTGGAAGGGCGTGGCCTATTTTTATTACCGATCAGGTTTTCGAATCGGATGTGTGCGGGCTTTCATAAGAAGTGTATGGCGCGAAGGCCTTCAGGTTGTCTGATCAGGCAATCGGATCAGACAATCGGATGAAAAAATCGGATGTATGTATGCACCCAGCCTAAGGCTTTCGACTAGCGTTAAAATGCCGGCGTGCGTAAGTAAAATTTTGTGAATTAAGATGGCTTATTTCACAATTTATTATTTTACAATAATATTTGCGGTATGTTCCAGAGTGGAAGATACTCTCAGTATCGCCATGGTGTAAGGCGGACATTCAGTGTTGAAATGATTTTAGCGGTGTTTTGTTACCAGATATGAACAGCCATGAACTTCCCGTCCTTCCCCATCCACTTTCCCTCCACTTTTTTCAGCCTCACAACCAAACCCAATTGAGAATGTCACGGTCTCACGAGTTCCAGATGGTGGGGAGCAGTTGGGACTCTTGTGTAGTATTCACATAGAAAAATTATAAATCTGTGAGTCGTAAGTACATACTTACCGGTACTATGGGTACCGCCGCCCCGGGAACCTTTATTGGATAACCAACACCTCTGCCGTAGGTCACCCCAAGTGGTTCGCTATGTTTAGTGATTTAGCAGGGGTGCCCGGGTTGCGTATTTCCAAAACCTATACCGGTTCAGTCGCGGCGGCGACTTAAGTGGGGTAGGGTTTGTTGTGCAAAATCATCTTACAAACACTATACCGGCTCAGTCGCAGCCGTAACTGAAATGGATTAGGTTTTGTAAGGGAATTTTGCACAATAAACCCTATACCGATTCAGTCGCCAACGCGCTTCGTTGCTCTATCTGTTTTAGTGAGGGTGACGACCGTAATTATAGAGGTGTAAGCAGATAGGATGGACCGCACCGCGAATTTTCAATGTAAAATTTCTTTTTTAAAGTAAAAAAAACCGCGGTCCATCCTCTGTTAAAAAAACGCGCATTTTTTATTTAAAAAACAAATTTCCTATGTAAAACTTATTTTTTAAAGTAAAAAAAAAAAGTGGTACATCCTCTCTGCTTACCCCTCTACAATTACGGTCGTCACCGTCGCAGAAACAGACAGAGCAACGAAGCGCGTAGGCGACTGAAACGGTATAGGGTTTGTTGTGCAAAATCCCCTTACAAAACCTAACCCATTTCAGTCGCCGCCGCGACTGAGCCGGTATAGTGTTTGTAAGGTAATTTTGCACAACAAACCCTACCCCATTTCAGTCGCCGCCGCGACTGAACCGGTATAGGGTTTGAAAATACGCGCCCGGGTTCATGGGGTGAGGTTTGTATAGGTCTTGAAGGTGGATGACCAGGACATACTGAACCCTAGATTCCTACCCACTCCTTATACCATTTTCCTTCCTAAAACTCTCCTCTACTTCATTTCCTTAAAAAAAATCCTCCACACAGCATCCCCAAAGATGACATAGGCCCCGATGGAAATTATTTTCCTCAGGGCCTCCTGTATGGAGCTCATTTTAAAAAAAACTGGTTCCTGGTATTTCGTAATAGGATTTTTAATGCTTCTTTTTATACAAGCTCGTAGAAATTATCCAATTGCTTTACGAAAACCCTTAAAATTGTTGAATGAAAGAGAAATAGAAAATTTAGAATCCTTGTAAACATATAAAAACCCGTAAACTCAAATCTTGAAAAACTTCAAAAGAGAAAGGACAAATAAATTGGTTCATATGATGTGTTTCTGATAAATAGGTTTTCCTTTTAGTTCAAGACGGCACACGGTGGTTTCCTTAGAACAATCTAGCTAGACAAAAAGATTTCAACAATGATTTTATTTTTGTACAAAAACATATTCACAGCATAGAAAACAGTCCATATCATTATGTTCGCATCGATAAAAAAATTAAAACAATACGCGCTACTCGTGGCAACGATGTAAACACGACACTTTGATGTGCCAGGCGGCCTCCCTGCGGCCCATCTCTTTCGGGTGTACGCGCTGTTTGGTCGTTAGTGGTGTTAGAAAAGAAGAGAAGGAGAGAAATTACGTCATGAAAAAAGTCCATAGTATGGTCTTTCAAATTTAATTAAGTATTTAATAATTTGCTTCTTCCATTTTACTATTATTAGTCATTAAAAAATCGTGAAACCATTATCAATATTTAAAATTATTTGCCAAAGTTTGATTAAACTTTCAAAATCGTGAACCAATTTGTACCTCCAAACTAAACAATTTTCATATAAAACCATTCTTTATCTATATTTTCTTATAGAATTTGTCTGCTCTTACGTGCTCTTTTGACTTTTACAGAGCCTCTAGCCTTGATCTAAATTTTTTGATATTTTGGAGATGTTAGAAGAAAAAGGGGTATCAAAGTCGAGTTGTGCTGCAACACGGAAAAATTTTGTTTAAGAAAAACAATTTTATAAGTCTCAAAAAAAATTTACTAAAGAAGGATAGCTTTATTTCTATTAATATGTCATAGAAAATGGAAAAGAAGAATATCGCTTCTTTTCTATTAATATTTCGTAGGAAATGGTCGAAGATATACTTAAAATTCATGTAAAAAAAAAAACAGAAATGGCTTAATACAGTTTTTTTTCTTCCAGTAGTTATGTGTGATTATGGACTACGTGGTGAATGAGAAAAATAATTTGGTTTTTGCTCGTTAAAAAATAAAATAAGAAAAATTAAATGTCCTCTGAATTCTCGAAGTCTAAAATAATTATTTCATGCTGCTTAAGTCAGTTTGAAGTCAGATGGAAATCGGGAAGCTGTAATATCCGAAATAACCACAATATCAAAAACATCCCGAATGTCTTATGTAGTGATGACTTGAAATTATTGTCGATTTCGGAAGTACCAACGAAGAAACTGCAGAGGTCTGTTGACAGTGCCACATAGGAATATTATCAGTTAACAAAAGTGATGATAGTGACTCTACCATAAACAAATGTCATTCAGTTTTGTTCTTGTATTATGTTACAAATAATATTTTAACTAATTACTTAAAATAAACAGATTGTTATCACTTATTTGAATCATTGTACTACATTGCAATTTATTTCTATTTTATTTTACTTTGAAAATTTTGTAACAGTGGTTGAAATAAATGCAATTTTTTTATCATATTGTGACCCTTTTGCATCACATTCCGTGGAAAAATATTTTTGTCTTGCTAGAATGGGATTTGGGACCACTGTGCGGCATGTATACGAAAATGTTATAAATTTTAATACGATCATTATATTAAAATATTGTCTTCGATATTTTGGAAGATATTGTGTTCGTTTTCTGAATAAAAAATTGTAAGAGGTTTTGCGTAAATCTCGTTTTATGTTTATGTTGTGGGTGTTAAGCGGTAAATTGTCTGGATTCGCAATATGGCTGAATCATTAAATATTGTTAAAGCGAAACAAAGCCATATTGCAAATAAATATGTTCAAACGTATTTCACATCGCATTTTCTTAAATCATTCCTAGAGGGCACATGTTCATGGGAGATTTGCGGTACATATAGAGTTTCATGCTATCGGGCTGACTTGTAATCCAATGTTTTATATTCAAATAATCAAATTATCGTCACTAAGACATCCAATTGAATTTTAGCGATTTCTTTGGTTTATCCAAAAGTAACCGTTCATAGCAGAACCTTAAAAAATCTGATAAAATAATGATTATCTTAATATATAAAAATGAACGTTTTTTTGTGTAGCCCCCATGACTTCGGTGATTTACTGTGCCCATGCCCACGATGGTTTCCATATATAATAGTGAGCTCTGGCGTTTTGAAGTTATTTGTTTTACTATTCATCCGATTGCGATGAAACTTTAATTAGTTGTTGTGCGCATGGCAGCAAAGGTTGGGAATACATGAAATTTGTATAAAAATTTGCAATTGAGTGTATTTCAAGTAGTTTGGCGGCAGGGAGGGAAGGCGGCAAGGGCAGAGGGGAACGAAGGAGGGGAGTGGGTTCACGGAAGGGGGAGGGGGAAGGCGAGGAGGGTTGAAAGTGGATGCGGGAGAGGTAAGTGGGAGGGGATGGGGTGATTGGCGGGACGGTTGGTTTTGGAATGGGAATGGTAATTGGAAACTTGGGGATGGGAAACGTGAGACGGGAAGGGGACGCGGAAGGCGGAAGGGGGATGGAGACGAATGGGAAAGGACACGCAGGGTTTTTTTTTTTTTACTTATTTAAGTGGCATTGTGACCCATGCCGGGAACTCGCTGGTATTATATTTTAATAGCCCCTACTTGCAAAAAGAGTGGGTGTATTTAAAGTGCACTTATAAACCTACGAAGACTCTATCGTGAATAATTTTTCGGTTGTTGTAATGTCTCCTACGTTCTCTTCAGAGACATTCATAATTTAGTAGGTACTGGGATCTGTATTCTACAGTAATATAAAGTGATCATTGAAAGACTTAGGTTCTTATATTTTATTTAGAAAGGACACACGTCCTTTCTAAATGAAAGCTAGTTTTGACCTGCGAAGCTCCTCACATGACTTCGCACATTTACCTTCGGTCATCTTCGACACAGCTCGGTAACTATACCATGTGACCCGAAGAACCCATAGACAATTAAAGCATTTTTTTTTTACATGAGATCCACACAGGAGACCCTAAGGAAAATATTTTCCCTCAGGGCCTATGTTATCTTTGAGGATGCTGTGTGGAGGGGTTTTTTAAGGAAAGGAAGGGGAGGAGAGTTCTGGGAAGGAAAAAGGTTTGAGTGGTGGGTAGGAATCTGGGGTTCAGTGTGTCCTGGTCATCCGCCTCCAAGACCTAAACAAACTTCACCCCATTGTAATGTGGGAACTAAATCATAGACCAACATGATATATCGGTGACCGGCCAACTCGGAATGAAACCAACTCAGAACCATCTCAGATAAGTCATTTAGAGTGATAAAAAAATATAAATAAAAAATTGGTTAAATAGGTTAAGTTAGGTTAGGGTTATCGGCTAATTTAAAATTATTTTTTTATCACTCTAAATGACTTATCTGAGTTGGTTCTGAGTTGGTTTCATTCCGAGTTGGCATGGAACCGATATATCATGCTGGAAAATTATTTCAGTTATTATTATCATGTGGCGCTTTCTCCTCCTTTATCCAATGCTTCGGATATATCGGAAAGCGCTACACTGTCACATAATCAGAGCATAAAGATTGTGGTAAAGTATGCGTTTATGCTATTAATTAGAAGTGATACTGTGTTGCAAGCAGAAAATGGTGTTTTACGTAAATTTTGGTGATTTACATGCCTAAATACGTAGCAAATGTTTTTATTTTGACTTTGCAGGAAGGTTTCTAAAAGTTAATAGCCTAACTGATGATTTTAATTTTTAATAAATACGAGTGTCTAACGTTAGTTCTTGCAAAATATAACAAATATATTTTTTTAGTGGAACAGTAAGAGCTACGCAGTACAAACGTAGACCTATACATAATCGCTCAACCACTGACCGCACTAACTCAGTTGAAGTATCTCGGCTACACCATCGATCCACATCTTAAATGGAATCTAGACGTTCAAATAATCGCAAACAAAATAAGAAAAACCATGCACTTTCTCAGGTCAAAACGTAACATTCTCCACTCACAACACTTGAAAATGATTTATTTTGCAGTCTGTCAATCTATTATTGAGTATGGTATTATAGCATGGGGAGAGGATAATTCACCTGCAATGCTCGACCCAACCGCAAAGGCACAGAAATAACCCCTAGGCTAGCTCTTATTACAGACTCGAACTTAATATTTAATATTATGAATATGTCAAGACTCAAAAACAATCCTCATTCATATATCCGTCCATAAATATGAAAAAAAAGATTTAATACTCACTGTAATCTAAATCGAGTATTTGTACAAAAGATAATTCTTGATCATTGCTCACAATGAATTTCAGAAAAGTAACTGCAGCATCAATGGCTTTTCATTTATTGAGGTTTATATTAGGTTCCAAACATAATTTAAAATTACAGAATAAAACAAAATTAAAAATAATAAAAAATCCTTCCTTACAACAATCGAATTCTTCGATTCGACATATCATTAAAAATACAAAGTACTTCATTTAGATCAACTAAATTAGTTCTTTTCTTTTCAAAGGCCAGAAACACCATGCCTGCCATTCTTCTGTGACCCATTGATAGCCTCTGAGGCCTAATGATTGCAGTCAATGTTGAAAACTTAGATTCACACACAGCAGTGCGGCAGCCTATTGTTGCCACAGATGCAAAAAGTTCATACGTATCTCTAGACGCCTCTCGCTGCCTGTACAAAACTTGCATTGTGCTTTCCGTTTTATCCTCGCGACGACTCAAATAAGCTTTGACTGTAGCAGCCTCTTCTTTTGATGGAATTGTTGATATGATTCCTTGGTTGATTTGAAGCTGTTTACTTTTCTATACTAATAGGTAGTATTTTTTTTCAATCATATCAAACTATGAACAAACAGTTTACTAGTATATTATCAAAGTCAATGGTATTTCTTAAGGTAGGGCACAGATATTTTAAGGTAGGGCAGTGCCCCATAATGCCCCCCCCTAGCTACGGCCCTGGGTATCACAGGAAGTATAATTGCACGGATTACTTCAATGACCGATTATTCTTTGAAGTTTTTGTTCCAAAATGTCACATGTTGGTAATACTGGCATACATTGTCAGAGAGGATACGTATGGAAAGTAGATGTAGGAATAAAGACATTATTACGAAAAAAAAAACTGAATTTGTTACGTAGACGAATATTGAAGGTGCAATTTACGAAGCATGAAAGCACACGGTTGCCAAGATAGTTTTGTTAAAATACAATATTCACTGCTTATTAACACTGAACCCAAGTATACCCAAGCAAACCAAGTGTTAACAATCTTCCTCAATCCATTACACGCTGAGCTTAATTTTTCACCGCAGCCGTACACACATTATTATTGTCAACAATGTCGCTTAATTGTCTGCCAAACAATGAGAATCCCGACACTCGCGGCAGGGTTGTCCCGCCCGACAAATATCCACCTAACACAACAAAACAACACGACAATTCACAACCATCCACAACAATCCACGACAATCCAACAACCATAGGAATAATACCAACACAACGACTCTTAACTCTACACACTGGCAGTTTGAAGGAGGTGCCTACGCCTACTGCCTCTAATATACCTCTCAGTAAGTGGTGAGTAGGTACACAATACCCCCAAATAATACAAGCAATCAGACAAGTTTCTTACTGTCACACTTCTTCTTATTATGAACATCAAAATACGTGATGACTGACTTACACAATAGGGGATTTATTGGCTGTTACGGCAGCAAAACAAAATGGAATTTTGCCTGCAATTGGATAGAAAAGATATTTTTCAATCAATTATTTTTTTATTGAAGATTTACAGTTGCTCGTGTCTAGGATGAACGAAGTATGTATGAAGAATGAGTTAATGATGAATGTAAGTAAGTCTAAAGTTATGGTATTTGAAACAGAGAGTACGAAAACAATGTGTAACATAGTTTTGAATTATGAATTCTTGGAGCAGGTGGATGAGTTTGTGTATTTGGGAAGTATGTTTACGAGAGATGAGAAGACTGATAGAGATATTGAAAGATGGGTAAATGCTGGTAACTCCGTTAATGGAGAACTGAACGCCGTTGGCGCCAACAAAAAAACTGTCAAAGCAAGCAAAGGTAGCCGTCCATAATGGAGTGCTGGTAACTACCTTGATGTATGGCAGTGAGGCATGGAACTGGCAGAGAAAGGTTGAAAGTAGACTTAATGCTGTAGAAATGAGATCCCTGAGGCGTATGTGTGGTAAAACCATGTTTGATCCTGTGAGAAATTTGGAGATCCGCAAAGAATGCAAGGCTGATGTAAGCGTAATGAGTAAGATTAAGAAAGGGACGCTCAGATGGTTTTGGCATGTAGAGTAAATGAGGAAAGCAGTGTAAGGAGAATTTATGACGCAAATGTGAATGGTAGACGAAGTTTGGGACGCCCGAGGAAGACATGGCGCGACCAAGTGAATCAGATACTCGAGTCGGGCGATGTCAAGAGTCGGAATAATAGAAGAGCATATATGAGACGATGTATAAATGTGAACGAGGCAAGGAGTGTGTGCCAAGATCGAGTTGTTTGGCGGTCCGTCCTCTCTACCCACCCCTGCGGAGAAACGGTGTGATGGTTGGTTGTTAGTTTAAGTTATTTTTTTAAACATTTTTTTACATAAGCTCTACGTAGCAGGCTTCTAAGCAGAAAAAATCCCTCGGTCCTATTTCGTCTTTGGGGATGCTGTGTGGAGGGTCGTTTTATGGCAAAGGAAGGTAAGGAAATTCTGGGAAGGAAAAATGAATGAGGGATTGATAGGAATCTGTCAATATGTTCAGGAGTGCCTGACGTATGAATCTATCACTCCCACTGGGGTTGCGGAAGGGAGTCCTGCTAGAGAGATCAAAAAGTCTCCATCAACCAGTCTCTCCCGGTCCGGCCTGTCACGCAGCTGGTAGGCAGACACATGCGCCGCTACAACCCGGACAAAACATGCCCCATGAACTGGGGCAACCCTGCTAAGTGACCTAACGTAGCGAACCACTTGGGGCGACCTATGGAAGGGGGGCTGGTTTCCAGGGCGGCGATACCCATACTCGCCTCCTAAATTATAATAATGCATCGCATCTTTTTAAATTTCATTTTTTACATCATGTGGTTAATCATTTACAAGAAGATGAGACTTTTTATACAAATACTTCAGGATTAATAAATTATTGACTGATTATTGAATCGAAATCTCGTTAAATCAGAGCAGAATAAGAATTTTCAAGGATAGCAATTTTAATTGTAGTTTTAGATTTATAGTTTTTTCGAGCTTTGCATAGGGCCTTCAAAGTTGGGTTTCACAAAAAGGGCGCAGTAAAAATAGCCAAGGAAAGTAATGCTAGTTTTATCATATATGTAGACTATGGAGCATTGACTTTTTTTTTATGTGAGTAACGCACAAGAGTCCCAACTGCTCTTTCCCATCTGGAGCCAGTGAGACTACGGCATTCCCAATTGCGAGGTTGAAAGTAGTGGGTAGGGGAAGGAGGTTCGGAAGAAGAAGGTAAGGAAGTACTGGCTATTCAGATCTGATCACCAAACACGGATAAAGCCATTTTAACAATTGTTTCAAATCAGAATGGTGGTCTTACACCAGGGCGATACTGAGAGTATCTTCTATTCTAGAACAATCCGCAAATATACTTTACATTAATAAATTGTGAAATAAACAAATCAATTTTAAAAAATTGCTTTCGCAAGCCGGGGTTCGAACTTGCGTCCATCGGATTGCTAGTAAAAAGTCATATCTATCTGGATTTTCTAGGATCTTAACAGGTGGATTATTATCAAATTTATTAATCAGTAAAACATTAAGATTGCTTGGGCGACGATTTTTTTTGACATGATAACGTTCTATAAATCGATGGACGCCGGCTGCACTCACAAAAAAGCATGACTCATTGTCACGTTCCGCCTGAGCCGAGCGTACAAGCGATAGAGCGGAACAAGCATTCGGCCCAAGCGTTCAGTATCTCTCTTTCACTCCATCGTTATTATATGACGTTATCACGTAAAATTATAGTCCGTAAACCGACTTTACAGACAACCATTTTTTTTGTTTTCAAAGAAAGTCTTGAAACTCGAGTAAATCAAGTTTTTAAATGCTGGTATTATAAACTTCAAATAATAAAAAAGACACAAAGAGCAAAAATTTTATTGATCTGTGTAATTTGATAAACAATAATTCGCAGTCCCGTAGCAAAGAGAATATTTGACTGCACTGCCTTAATAAATCTAACAAATTATCCGCAATCAAACAAAAAACCTGGGTGAAACTTCCAAATACGAAAGAGCTTTGGAATTATTAAGGTTTTAGTTCGCCGTAGGCACCAGGCACTAGGCACTAGGCAGCTCGGCTCCAGAGAAAGTTGGGGAATATTTGTTTTGTGTTTTCAAAGGTAAGAAATTCTGTCTTAACTTTGCTCTCGCATATTTATAGTTGTGTTCACACTTCTTTCGTTATTTGATCTCTTTCAAGTTTAGAATTGTATAATAAAGCGGGTTGCGGCCTGCTCTGGGTCTCCGCCTCGAAACAGACTTTCTCAACTCAGGCGTTAATACTTAGAGATTGGTTCGTAGTTTGAAGGATTGAATTTATAAATAATGCAGAGAAACGAGAATGTCAAAGATAAGAACTTGCCAGTGACGTGCTGTCCATAATAACCGCTTTAGCAATACCTATTCGTTTTGACTGGAATAAATCAGTACAATAAAAATCATCAAAATATGCACGTAATGCTTTGAACTCTTTCATTTGTCTATGAAATTAACCAATTTAACAACAAAAGTGGACATTTCCCACGGAAAGGACAAATTCCGTTTTGTTACATGTTCCTTGTTCAATTCATATTCATGCATTATCTCATACATGTCATACTTTTCTGTTATTTCGATTCTTGGAATGACCCAATTCATTTAAGAGGAACGTATGCGTGGCCCATTTTAGCCCGTTTCATACAAATTTTAATTCCAGATTTGAAAACAAAATACTCAACCAAACAGAAAAAAATTGTTTTCTAATCAGATGGTAAATTATATATCTAGTATGGATGTGGTATAAGGGAAAACACTGTAGCGCTTGCACTTAACAATTATCCCCCTCCCCCCCTCCTCCCCTTACCCTTCATTCCCGGTACATTCAGTTTTCAAACAGCTCGCGTTCCACCTAAATTTCATAATGCTAGAGCTCAAAGAAAAAAATTTATCCAATTTGGTGCAGTCGTTCGGAATGTATGCTCTTACAAACATTTCGGAGATTTATTTTTATTTCAATATGTGGAAGTTTGTAAATATTGTAAAAAATAACACTTTTTATTATGCAGTCTTTATAATCGTAACGAATTATATTTTTAATGTAGGAACTCTCATCTGACATTTATTCCAAAGCTTGTCGAAAAAAAAACAAAACATATTCTAATATTTGAATTTACTGGAGCAGCAGCCGACCTGTAGGTAGGGGGCTGAGTACCTACCAGCATAGAGCCCACAAATATATCAACATCGTTTCCATGGCAATGATTTGTTTTCTGACGTTAACAGGACTGCCATGCGATCTGTGATGGCCGCCTCCGTTTTCTGGATCTATCATCCATCTTCTTTTTTTTTTGGTTATTTTTATTTTATTTTATGTCTTGTGCTAATATGTGCATAAAGGTCAGGCAGGGTAGGCATAATGCCTACTTTTGTTTTTATTTTTCCTTACCCAAAAGAGGTTCAGGTAATATTTTATACTTTTCTTTGATACTAACATTGTTCATAGCAAGCACTTGCATACTGCTGCCTAACAACGTATTCGGGCATAATGGAGGTCTAGTTTCGTTTATTAAATGTAGATTCGTTTTTATAAAAAAAAAAAATTAGAGTCCTTGCAAGAGCCTTGAAGGGGTAACCATCTGTTACCTATACCAGGGCGGGTAAGTGGCGGGTCCTCCAATGTGACGTTAGAAATAACTCGCTTTTGTTAGCGACAGAAAACGTAAAACAAATATATTATATTAATATTTATTATTTCATAACGCCGGAGCTTACTATTATATGCAGCCTGTGGTCCTTGCATATAATTTAGCTTTCTATTGGTGAAAGAATTTTAAAATCGTTTCATTATTTCATTGTGTGAAAGCGTAACAAACAAACTCGAGCAGTTTCGCATTTATAGTATTAGTATGGATAGGTCAATAAAGATTTTAATGATTCATGATTTTAGAGGCGATTTAGGCAATTATTTCTGAGTAGTTGAAAATCAATAAAAAATAATTTTACTGAATAAATCATAAAAATATGATAAAATGTAAAATAAAAAATATAAATTAAAAAAATACATATTTTTATGGGTGTAAAGTTAAAATACAAATTACTTATTTACAGCGGAACAAAACTTTGTCGTTTATAAATTTAAATTACTACCCAAAAAATGCATTTTTCACGGTGTTTTTTTTTGTTTTTTTTTTATTTTTCATTGTATTTTAAAAATAAATATGGTAAAAATTTTTTTTTTATTGTTTTTCATTTATTCACAAATAATTGCCCAAATTGCCTCTAAAATCATGAAACATTTTTTTTTTTTTTACATGAATACCGCACGAGTCCCAACTGCTCCCGTCTGGAGCCAGTGAGACTATGGCATCCCCAACAGGGGTATGTTGTGAGGCTGAAGATAGTGGGGAGGGGAATGAGATGTACCTGGAATGGAAAGTACCTGGCTATTCAGATCTGGTCACCAAACACGGTTAAAGCCATTTCAAGCAACGTTTCAATTCTGAACGGTGGTCTTACACCAGGGCGATACTGTGAGTATCTTCCACTCTGGAACGTGCTGCAAATATAAAATATATTATTTTAAATGAATAAATTGTGAAATATTACAAATTAATCAAATAAAATTTATTTGCCACGCCGGGATTCGATCCCGCGAATTCGGAATGCTAGTCAAGCGCCTTACCGCTGGACTACTCCGGCCGCCATTAAAATCTTGAATGACCTATATCTTACAATTTAAAGCTCAAATAAATTAAAAGTCATATCCGTACTAGATATTTAATAAAAATTTTGATTACAAAAATAATTTTTCAGTTTGGTTGGGTATTTTGATGTCAAATCCAGAATGGAGATTTGCATGAAACGGACCGAAAAGAGCCGCGCAAACGTTCCTCTTGAGGATGTGTGAATAAGCAGATTGGTGGGTGATGGTTTCAATGATCTCGAATCTATATTTACAAGTTATATATTTCCACACACTTTCAAACCACAAATTTTCCTTCCCCCTCTCTTTGAATGCATTTTATGAGCTACTGAACGATTTGCGTCACTCACTGGCATCTCATTAAAAAAAAATCACACTGTCGTTTTCATGTATGCATACTCTGCATGAACCACTTTAAGTGCCTGGTTATCTAATTTAATTTAACTTGGTAGTGCAATGAATTCTTGGAACCTTTCCAACACTTTTTTCCTTCTTATTCCTCGGAAGACACCTTGTATTTTTATTCCTTACGTTGCACGTGCCGTATACACATGTGCTTGATTCACACGTTTCCAATAATATTACAGATTTCCTTATTATGAAAATATAGGTCATGCGTTAATGCTCCGACGCCGGCGTGAACAGTGTGGAACACGAATAGAGTAAATGCGACAATGCTTTGACAACAATCCGTTGGATGGATTATTTACCTTTACAGAACACCATCTGGTTAAGCACCATAATATTTCAATATTTTTCTTTGATCTCGACTATAAAATAAAAATATATCGCAAAGGTGATATTTATGGCAAAATCTGTGGTGTGCTGAGATCACTGGTTTGTATTGTTTGCAAAAAACTGAGCAATGGATTGCAAGCAAGAACTGGATCGAATAATATAACTGGATGTATATTCGAATGATTCAAATTTGGTTTGACACCTTACGTTCATCGTTATTGACGAAGTGTTTCGGCCGCTTTTGTTTTTTCTCATGTCAAGGCATTGAAGTGAATTATTTTCTCTCCGGACTAATAATCATACTTAATTGTCTCCGTAAATATTGCATTTGTGCGTGGCAAACATTTACATTTTGGACTAAAAATACATAAAGGAGGCTGCTTGGGCTGCTTGGGCTGCTTGGACTTACGCAGAACGAAGTGACATATAAGGTTAGTGTTTCTTTGTATATTTGCAGTTTTTTCCCTGATTGTCATTTTTTGCTTATGTTTGGTCCGCGAGTATATTTCAACAATCAAAATTAATTTTTTAGGGATATTACGTCCCAGAGGGTTTGGGATTATTTACACATCCCAAACTCATATTATGATGCACCATCCATAAACAATCCATTAAAATACTATTACCTATGATACAAAAGCTGAGCATACTGTACACTATTTTCTCGTAGATAATACAAAAGGAATATTTGATGTATGGAAACAAAGAATCGATTCTCTAATAGCGATCAGGAGTTATTCGTTATGCATCATTTGCGAACGAAAAATTACCCGTCGTCTCGAAGAACTTTCATGTCGAATGTTTCATTTATACGTATTCTTGAATGTATAAGGACTAAAGAGATGATTATATGAATGCCCGGTGAATATTGTCTATGTTTTGTCCTGCGCTGTAATAATACTGTTTTTGTACGTTTTATTGTCCTATGCTATACAGCACTTTTATTACTAATTTTGTTTTCTTGTCTTTGCTTCGTATATACTGTTCGAATTATTATTTTTAATTTTATTATAGTTAAGCGCACTTGAAGGGAAATTCAAAACTGCGCTTTACAAATATTATTATTATTATATTTCTGATGTTTTTGATGTTTATATGGTGTGAATTTGAAATTACGACCGCACTTTCTTCGAAAGGGCTGGCAAAACCAAATACAGCTGGTAACCACTCACGGAAAAATAACTTTAATGCTGCTAACACCTGCAAGACTACATTGCAACAAATTAATTTGGAAGTTAATTTTCAAGTGAAAACTATCTACCTCCGGCGAAGCGTTCTTGTTGATCTCTAAGCATTTTAATAGTTCTGTTTGCTCTTCATTATGTATTGCAGCCAATATCGACGGTAAATTAACCACTATATGGAACATCAATAATCTCAGGTTAGGAACTAGATTAGATTTTGACAGTTTTATCGGTGTCCACTGGTTCAACCCACTCATTGTTCGAATGAAATGATTTTTAACGTTTGGCGTCTAAGTATGTACCTTCAATGAGACTCGAGAATTACAAAATCAATCAATAGCGGTTGCTATTGCAAGCGGCCTCGACTGGAGAATCGATCCCCAGAACAGTTTACTGCTTGCTCTTGTGAAATAGTGGAACGATTGTCCTACTTTAGTGTTTCATCCCTCTTTCAGTTATGGATCTCTATTTTATAGATTCACACTATGTTTTCAATCAATAGAATATTTTTGTTCCACCTGTGTGGAGTAACGATAACTCAACGTCAATGCAAGGTGTTTTACCTTTTCAATTGAGTAATCATGAATGTAAATGCAACTTTGCCTGCGTATGTTTTAATTTATTTTTAAAAATTCAAAGTAAATCAAACATTATAATGATTGGTAGAGATTCTTGAGTTCTATACGAATTTGATTTATTTAATTCTATGTTTTTATATGGGAATAGATAATTATAAAAATATTTAACTATATTTCAGATTATTAAACAATTTTTTTTTAAATTGGTTATGCCCATACATAACTGTACCTACTGCCTAATACCTCAGGTTTTAAGCATATTTTGTTGGAAAGTCAGGGTATTTCCACTTTGTAATAAAATAAAAATAAATGGAATATTTCTGAAAATATCTAAAAACTAAAAAAGGTTTTTGAAATGTGATGAAACAAGATTTCAATTTTTATTATAAGAATTAAATACATAATTTTTTTAATATTAAATTTCTTAATGCAAACATAAAAAAGTTTGAAATTTGGCTCACCTTACACTTTTTATAGCTAAAATTACCGATAGTAAAAAAAAAACAAAAAAAAATCATTATATTAGATTTTATGTCATATCACTTTATTGTCATTTCATGTAAATAATATAACTAATCGAAAATTCACAGTTTCCACCATTCGTAAACATGTGTAGAAAAAGAAAAAAACGGATTTGATTTGAGATTTTCACAGTCAAAATCATTTTCTTGGTATTTTTGGTATTTTTATTTTGCCATGATGCGCTCCCCTCTTCTTTGACAAACGTTTAGGACGGCGTGTGTCCATCATGAAGATCACGTCTGCTCAAAAATAAATAAAAAACACGGTCGCAACGCAGGACTCATGATCACGGACACTGTAACGCTGCCCGAAACATTGGATAAATAAGGAGGAAGCATGGTAAGGGCTTAATAATAATCTAAATAAATAATTGCTGTAATAAAAGTAGAATAATTAAAAAATTTAAACTCAAGGAGTTGAAATTTGCAAGATCCCATATTCTCTTGAAAGTGATTTTATTTTATTTTATTTGGAAAACCAACAGTTACAATAATTTATGATGTATGATAAAATATGTATAAGTTATTAAACCAATAATAGGTTTTCACTGAGCTAAAATTGTGTTGATGAATAAATGTCCTGTACAAGTTGATTGTCAGGTATGTTTTTAGGTTTTCACGGCCAAAAAGTATTTTTGTTATTGTTTTTGGGGTGTTATCTGCCCTGATGATGGACACTGTAACGCTGTCCGAAACGTTGGCTAAAGAAGGAGGTAGCAATACACGGCATAACACCCCAAAAACAATAACAAAAAAAAAAAAAAAAAAGTTGATTGTCCGTTTGATTGATTCTCCCATCTTACCAAACGGATTGCACCGATATTCCTTATTCTACCGATATTTCAATGGAAGATGCTCCGAGGAACCACCGTCATTGATCCCCTCGGTACCGGTGCATAGTCGGGAAATATAGTCTCTTCAAGACCCATGTTCACTCCTTCCTCTCTTCAAAAAGGTCCTCCACACAGAATCTTGAAAGATGACACAGGCCCTGAGGGAAATTATTTTCCTCAGTTCCTTCTGAGTAAAGTGAATGTAAAAAAATACTAGAATCAAAACGCTTAAGCACAGTGCACACAGGATAGTATAGTCTGACGTTGTATATGTTGTAAACATAAAGACCCATTCACACCGTGCTTTCCATAACTTCCGGACGCCCGGCAAAAGTTTAAACCAAATTAAAAACTTCTCCTCGCAATTTGTTGCCCAGCGGAGGGCTTTAGTCCGATACAGCTTTTAGCTTTTGGTGCACACTTTGTCTGGATGTGATTTACATACTTCCTAGCCAACTGCCTTGGTAGCGAATACGGCGTTTTTAAATGCAACCGTGTAAAAGCTCTCTCCGTTGAATTCAACGTGACAAAGTCATCAAATGGCAATTTAGTACCGTTTTGTTTTTTTGACACTTGAAAGCTTCTTGTTAAATGCCGATTCTAAGTCAGCTTTTGAACAAGTTGTGATCTGTAGCAAAGGACGTTTATCATGATGTAAGGCTTGTTAGCTTAATACAATTTGATCGACGTACTGGGATCTTTTAAATATAAAAAAAAAGAATTGGCGCTGAATAGTGGTACCTACATTTGAATTTCTGGGAAACAACTTGGTTTAAGCTTTTTAAAATTAAATGAAATTTTGAAAAGCTGTAACCTAGTGAATTAAAATCCAAATAGTGGAATATTTGTGACATATCCGTTAACAAAAAACTGCTTGCGAAATGTGATAAAATACACTTTTTAATTTTATTTTTAATTTTTTTTTAAAGCAAATTTTAAAAGTTTTAAAAATGGCACACCTTTTGTTTTTTCTATCTCATGTTTCTGGTAATGAAAAAAAACACACGCACATTTTTTGGACAAATGTAATTAAATCTCACCTTTTTGTCGTTTCGTGAAAATAATTTGTTTTTTTTAAATCACAAAATTTCTTTTTTTTCAAATTGTTTATTTATTTATTTATTTTATTTTGAGAAACATTACATATTTTGTTATAATGAGCTTTGGCTGTCCAACTAGGCAATTTGCCCGTTTTAGAACAGTCAAAATGAACAGATATTTTACATGTAAATAGTGCGTTGACTATAATATTGTCTTAAACTTAAATATAACATTTGATAAATAATATTAAGGTTTTGATGGTAGATACAAGAAGTTACTTATAAGTGTAAATTATATATTTATCAATAGAAAATAAAATATATAGAAGAGAAATAACAATTGTGTTCGGAAACTTAGGTTTCTTAAAAGTGAACATTTTAATTCTTTGAGGTTAACTTTTGGATACATAACGTGGCGTTTTCTCTTTCCAACGCCGTTTAGATCATATTTCTCACTATTATAGTAAGGGAAATCCAACGATTTCTTCGTTCATTCTATGAGACGTTTTTAAGTTGTTCCAAAAAACTAACAAGTTAGCTTGACCTAAGCAAACTATGCAGAGTACCACGTCTTAGGAGGCACCAGAAACAAAACAAAAAAAAAACATTTGCTACCACACGAAAGATAAGGCTGTTTGAAAATCCACCCTTTTAAATTGACGATCGGGATGGCACCTGGGGAGGATTGGGATAGGATGGGTCGGGATGAGATTGGGGTATCGGGGTATCGGGTATCTAGCTCTAACGGGAGGGGCGAAATGGGATACACCATAATGGACTCTGTGGTGCAGGTATCGACTAGGAACGAAAAAGCTGGATTGCTTAGGGCATCAAGTAGTCTTAATCTGGCACCGGGTACTTTCCTACCTTCCTATTCCCCATCTCCAAATTTTTGAGGTGTATTAATTTTAGACTTGGAATTCCCTTAGAATCAATAAATTATGATTTTTTTGCACCCATTAAAATTGATGAAATTAAGTGACAGAAGAAAATTTTTTGACCTGATATTTTTGTTTAAAATCGTAAATTATCAGTTGGATAGCCCTGATATATTAAAGTTGATTCACTTTCATGTACCTACAATTAGATCAAGGTTCCCTTGTTTGTATTATTGTGACAACTACACGTCGGTCTCAGGCTACAATTCAGTTATAAATAGATTACACACCACTGGAAATTTTTATGCCAATGTGGCTGATATTTTTAATATTTCCATACTGAAATACAAGGTTGTACTGATCAAACATTTCAGCCAAACATGTGTTAACGAGGTCACTACATAACGAGTTTTTTGATATTATTGTTTTTTTTTATAATGCCTGTATTAACTACGACTGTAATTAAATAAACACAAGCTTGTAAATAGCACTTTGTGCCGTAAATTTGAAATAAATAAATAAATCTCCTTCCCCTCCTTACTTCATTCAGCCTCACAACATACCCCAATGGCGATGCCATAGTCTCACTGATTTCACTGGTTGGTGCGGTATTTACATAAAAAAGGTAAATATTTCATTTGAAGATTGGTGGATGTCGCACAGTTCCCTATGAAACAAACAGAATAGTTTATATTAGGTATTGCATATTCTAGGAAGCTTAAAACTTTTATACATTCAGATATTCCTGGTAATTTCTTAAAAGCACAAGAGTATTAAATCTTTTTCCTAGATGCACAACTAATCTTCCATTAATGCTGCATCTCAAGTCTAATAAGGCTTTAAAAGCTTATCTCGCGTATTATGAAAATGCTTTCCATTAATCGGATTAAATCTCGACTATCTTGGTGGTAAGCTCATTGACTCTGGTCCAGAGGTCAGTAAAAAGAACCCCTTTACTGGAGAGGAAATAAAAGGTTTCAGTGAACCACAAAATAGTAGTTTTAACTCTCCAAAATCAGTGGGACTATGGCATCCTCATTTATGATGAACAAGAATAATGTGGGAAGGGGAAGATGTTGTGTAATTTCACAAGAAAAATAAATATCAAGTATTATTTTTTAAATAAAAGCATTTATAAAAATAATGCCTCTATCGCCGAGGGCTTTGGCTCTCGAATAATAATCCGAAAGTCACGGGTTAAAAATCGATAAATTGGTGTAATTTCACAATTAATAAATAAAAATTAGTATGTCGTATATTTGCAGCACGTTCCAGAGTGGAAGATACTTTCAATACAGCCCTGGTGTAAGACCACGATTCAGAATTGAAACGTTGCTTGAAATGGATTTAGCCATGTTTGGTGACCAGATTTGAATAGTCAGAAACTTCCTCACTTTCCTCTCACCATCTCCTTTCGCACGAGAGTCCGAATTGCTCCTGGCTGGAGCTAGACTAAGGCAGCCCCGATTGGGGTATATTGTTAGGTTGGAAGCAGTTCAGACTTTTGTGCGATACTCACATAAAAAAATAAACATGTTTTAACAGAAAATTATTTTATCTGTCACGTATTATCATTTTTCTAAATATCCCTCGGTACTTCACAAGACTGCGCTAGTGTAATACATAACCGTTCTATCCTCTCCGTTACTTGAGACACCAACTTAACGTGCAATGTGTAACGACCTACGTGATTACGTTAACTACATAGTGCGATAATAAAAAAAAGTGTTAAAGAAGGAGGGGGCTGATTTAAGATATTGCTAACCCTAAACTCAATTCGTTCCGAAGAAATTGAGTTCCACCCTTGGAGTAAAAGGCAATCACCTTTTCCTGGAGCAAAAATTAAATTCCCCCGAGCGGCAAGATGCATTACCTACCCCGGGCGAAGGGCGCGGGGAGGAAAGCGGGGACGGGGGGTAGACGGGTAAGAGGAATCTTTTTTTGGAACGTAAATAAAACTAACAAAATGTATTCTATTTTTGTAGAAAGAAGGATTTCACTTGTCATTGGAGATGATTTTAAAAATAAAACTGATTTGATTGGTTTTTGGTTTCAATTTCCATTCCGTTTTGAATTTTGTCAGTCTTAGCCCAGCTGTTTCGCAAAAATTTAAATGTAACATTTTTATCAAATTGCATTCAGCGATTTAAGTTTTTGAAGTGAAAACTTCTTTAGCACCGTTGTGATTTGAAACTCGATGAGACGAAAATGGTGACTCTAAAATGAGAAAAACACATATAGTGAGAATGAGTTAGTATAATCGGCATCCTCTTTGTGCGGTGCTTCGTTGTCTCCCCACTCTTGTATACTTTAGTTTTCTGAAGGTTTCACTTCTACTGCGTGTGAATTGCACACTCTGATTTTTGAAGTGAATACTTCTTTAGCACCATCCTGATTTAAAACTCGATGAAACGAAAAAGCGACACTAAAAACAGACAAACAAATACATCTATTGGATTTTTTATGAAGGTTTCACTTCTACCGCGTGTGAATTGCACACTCTGATTGAAGTGGATACTCTTTGTGCGGCGCTTCGTAGTGTCCCAACTCTTGTCTACTTTAGTTTTCTGAAGGTTTCAATTCTACCGCGTATGAACTACACACTTGTAATTTTTCATTTTTGAAAGGTCCCTGATGAACTCCAGTTCCACGAGCGTTTTATTTTTTTGAATTGAAACTTCTTTGGCACCGTTATAATTTGAAACTCGGTGAAACGGAAACCACACTAAAAGAGACACACGCATACATCTTTAGGGTTTAGCCTTCGAGAGAATGAGATAGAATGAAACCTTACCGCGCTCATTTTTCAAGGCTCCTATTGGTTGAGATTGTGTGGGCCAAGGTTTCACTTCTACCGCGTGTGAATTGCTTTCGATCTTTTTATGAAATTGTATAAGCTGACAAGCTTAACAATGTGATAGTCGTCCTCTTCTGTTGATCACAATTGGGTCAAAACTTGAAACGCACTTAGAATCGTCCTTTAGCGGGAACCTTTCAACTGTGAAAAAAACGAAATGGCGCTGAATGGCCAATTGCTGACTTTGTCACAAGTGAATTTCTCCGAAACATTTGGGCCTTAACAATTGGGTAGTCACTTCGAAGATTATTAGTCTCAACTGTCCAAAGCCAGTAGGATTACAGTATCAACAATTATTGGGTTATGTTGTGAGGCTTAAGAGACTAGTTGGGGCGGGAGATGGGGTAGAGGAAGTACCTGTCTATTAAGATCGGACCGTTGTGGTTTTCGAATCTATTGCATTCTGAATGGTAGTGTTTCACCAAGACGATGCTGATATTAAAAGTAGTTATTTTTTAAAGTCAGATCGCAGAACTTAACATTTCTCAATTTTTATCGAAAATCACTTCAATTAATTTTCATAATATTTATTATTAAATCATGAAACCAAACAGCTCGTTGATTTTTTTTAGCTCCACACAGGAGGCTCTGACGATAATTCCCCTCACGGTCTATTTCATCTTTGGGGATGCTGTGTTGAGGGTCTTTTGAGGGGTGGGTAGGAATCTGAGGGTCCGTGTCTCCAGGTGCGACAGATATATAAATCCATCTCTCCCACTGCGATGCAATGTTCCCTGAGTCCTGCTGGAGGTGTCAAAAGGTCTCCCTCAACCAGTCTCTCCCGATACGCAGCTAGTGGACAGGTGCATCCATCACCAAGACCCGGACAATCACTCCATGAACCTGGTCACCACTGTTAAGTCACCAAAAACAGCGAACCACCTGGGGTGACCTATGGCAGTTATCCAATAAACCGTTCCGGAATGGGTTACAGTAACGAAACAATTTACAGATATTTAATATTTCGTACCAATGATATATTTCCTTGTAACGTCTTATTTGTGGTTGGTACATTTAGTAATTACTGGGTGACATGTGCAGTCTACTTGTAAGTGCTTGTATGTGTGAGAATGGTTGTAGGTGTGATAAGTGGGGATCTGTGAAGCATAGATAAATAGATAGATAGATCTGTGACGAATTGCGATATACGTAACTCGAAAAACTATCCCGATAGTATCATCATCATTTTTTTGTTACTTTAACTCCACACAAGGCGCCTTGAGTCTTGAGAGACCCAATTGTAGGTGAGAGGCCCCCAAATCGTTCCACAGCCGAGCTCTCGAGGTAACTGTCCATTCTCTGCTTTGAAGCTCTCTGTTGAAGTTGTGAACGGGCTAGTCAAGTTCAACATGGTCTTCTTTCCCCGTTGATTCTCCCAAGCCCGTTCCCCCAAACAAATAGCAATCATGAACTGTTCTGCCATCTGCGTAACAATGAATTGCTACACATGTCAAAAGATCATTGATGTGGTTTGACAAAATTGAGACTATCAAAGTCAGAAACTGGACTGATCCTCGTGGGAAGCCAACATTTACCGAATGCGAGGAAGAGATGAAACAACTGACTTGTCATTATCCAATTTGAAACAACTGTATTATGAACTGACCTAATTTTTCTCTACCTTAAAAAATCGGCAATCCACGTACTCAGGGATGCGGGAAGTCCGTAAGAAGGCATTTTGCCAAGTCTTCTATGTCAGACTCGGTCAAAGGCCTTGAAAATGTCCAGTAAAACCATTTGGGTCTCACCGTGAATTTCCAGGCACCGCCCCCAAACATCTGTCACATACGCGAGAAGATTACCGCACGAGCGGTTCCGCCGGAATCCGCATTGACATTCGTTGTTAATTTTGTTTTTCTCGAGGTATGCGAGCATTTGAATTACCCTGTGAAATCCGAAAACATTCACGAGTTAAGCTATGTTAAAGAATATGAAGAACTGTTCAAACAGTTTCGTAAATCACTGAAGGAATATATAAATACGGGCTTGTTTCTCACCCCTGTGAAGGAGCAAGGTTCTTCCGCTAAACGGGGTGATAATTCCGATGCTACAACATGATTTAAAAACACCCCATCCATCCCAACCCCCGCCCGCCCAGCCTGCGGGGCCCGTCAGACTCATTAATGTTCTGCTGATGTAGAATATTATTAACGGGATCCCATTTCTAAGAAGGGTAATTGAATCGTCTATATTTAGATACCTACACAGATAAGAGCACCTTGGTTGAGGTTAGATACTAAAACTTCGGAGACATTAATTTATTTCGACGATCACTGTCACAAATTTCACGGAGTTATCAATACATCGTCTACTATTGATAGAACTTAATGTTATTTCAAGAAATTTCTCCAAAAGTGTAAACAGATGCATCGAAATGCCACACAGCTCTGTCTTCTTAGCACACACTCTTTACATCAAATTACTCTTTACATAACTTTCAAAATAAAGTATTTGGTTCATTTGGTAGTGCCATAATAGTACTAAATCAATGAAGACTCTTCGAACATCTGACCAAATCTCGTAGAAAAAATGTTGAATAAGTCTATTTTTTGTTTTTATTTGGGACTAGCGCAGATCCATGAAAAATTACGGAATATTCTAAAAGATGGATTTAAGAAAGTGAAATTATTTATATTTTCACATTCCGCCTGAGCCGAGCGTGCAAACGAGAGCGCGGAACAAGCGTTCGGCTTGTGACGCATCTATCTCTCTTCCACTCCATCGTCCATTATATGACGTTACCACGTAAAATTATCGTCCGTAAACCGACTTTACAGACGACAATTTTTTTCGTGATCGCAGCCGGCGTTCATCGATTTATAAGACGATATCACGTCAAAAAAATATTCAAACGGTAATTCGTTTAGGAAATATCGAATATTAAGTTCATGTTCAGGCACAAAATAAATAAGAACAGTATTTAAAAATTATTTTTTTCTAAAATAAAGCCACCAGGTGTATGTGAATTACAACATGCTGAATATTGTTGTATCGATGAAAGCTTTTAATAAATACCAAAATACAAATAGTATTCCCGGTAACGCCGGGTGTGCTAACTCCAGAACTAGTAAAACATACATTATTAATAAGTATTAGTTTGGTCACGTTTAGTTCGGACGTTTAGGTGATGGATGACTTGGAAAATATTTCACATACAACCTCTTCGTCTTCCTGTGTAGCCTCCAAGATGGCCGCCGGATGCTCAGATCACATCCGGTTAGAGGAGTTTCTAGCCACCGCTTGCCGTAAGCGCTGTATACATCCTACACGGGGAGGTATTTACTTTAGACAGTGTAAGAAGGGGAGGGGGAAAAAGACATTGATTTATAATTAAAACACTTATGGATAAATGTTCTATGAAGGAAAAAAATGTTTACAAATAGATAGTTGAAAGACGTTAGAGGAAAGATTTCATAAAAGGATTCTTTTCAATTTTCAAGTCGGCCTTCGTGGTCGAGGGTTAAGAGCGATTGCGATTCATAGATCGCAAGTATTTTATTTTGCCTGATTTGGGTTATTTCACAAATTAGTCAAATTATACAAGGTATTTTTGCGGCACATTCCAGTGGAAGATGCTTTCAGTGTTGCCCACTAATTGTAAGACCACTATTCAGAATTGCATTAGAATTGCTTGCATCGGCTTTAGCCGTGTTTGGTGACTATATGTGAATAGCCAGGTATTCCCATCTTCCTCTCTTCCGCATCATTTCCCTCCCCATTTTTTTATTCTTTCGTATGGTGGGGAATCAGAGGGGGACATCTAGGTCTGCGAGACAGTCTTGGGCTTCAGGCGTCGGCCTATGGACGGACCTCATCAGTCCCTCCGGGAAATGAATGGATCGGGTATTCGAAGACCACATCGTCGCCTTATTTCTTAATTGTCCAAACGACCATTAGAAAATTTTACAGGAAGAGAAGGTTTTATTTCATTATTTCAATGAAACATTATGATAGGTGTTTAAGATAAAGCTATTTCCGTAAAGGCAAAGGTCTCATTATTTTAAATAATTCTTAGTTAAGTGATAAACTGTCATTTTTTATACATTATTTTTAATTTTAATGTGGAGATTGAACAAAACTAAAATGGTCGTTTGGACAATTAAGCACTAAGGCGACGACATGTTCGGCGGTCTGCAGCGCACCGCATTCACACTTCGGTGCCTCTTTAACGTCCCGTCTATGCATGATATGAGAAAAACGGCTGTGGAAGCACATTATCCTATTGATAGTTGATCAGAGCTTGCGAGGCAATGAGAACCCAGGCTGTCTCTCAGTAGGGTCTTGTACTAGATGGGTATTTTCCACGTTGCCGATTGCCACTCAAGTTTCCATCTATCTTCTGGGGTGAGAGATGATCACCCTCCCCACAACCTTCAGCTTAATAACATAACCCAATTGGAGATGCCATAGTCTCACTCTTGTGCGGTATTAACATTAAAAAAGTGCCAAATTTCAAATTTTGCCGTAGAGACTTTGAAATAAGATAACAAAACGTTAAATTTAAAATGTACAAAAATTTATAATGTCCAACTACGCATTTAATGCACGTCTACTTTGTAGTGTTTGGGAGGTGGGCTTGCGTACTCCTGCCCCGGGAACCATTTATTAGACAACCAACATCCCTGTCATAGGTCACCCTAAGTGGCTAGCTACGATTGGTGACTTAGAAGGGGTGCTCGGGTTCTAGCTGTTGGCGGGGAATGCGTTTGTCCACCTACTGCGTGCCGAACTGGATTGGAAAGCTGGTTAAAGTAAACCTAGCCGAGATCTCTTCAGCCGGACTATTTCGACCCATCGCATTGCATCGCAGTTGGTGGGATGGATTCATATGTTTTTTTTTTTTTTTTTTTTTTTTTTTTTTTTTTTTTTTTTTATTCTTCATTTTAATCACCCGCTAAACTGCCAAGGCAGTTTGTCAGCAGGTCAATTTGACAATATTAATAAAACACTAAAACATAAAATATTATAAGAAAACACAATAGCAAAATAGTTCCAGAAGAATAACTTTTAAGTACCTACAATACAAAAGCATAAAATATACAGACAGACAGATATAACACAGGTAAATTACTGATAGATTAAATTAATTATAGATAGTATTTATACATAAGATTACAAACAATATCAGTACAAAAAGTTTTGACCCATTAGCCATTTTTTAATTTTTCTTTTGAGATCAGTGGGGCAATTGGATTCGATTTTGAAATTCATCGGCATCTTATTAAATATGGTGGGGACAAGATAAGTCGATCGACAAGAGATGTCGGTCACTCCTGGACACATTGACTTACAGATTCCTACCCACCCCTTATACCGTTTTCCCTCACAGAACTTCCTTTCCTTCCTTTCTTAAAAGACCCTCCACATAGCATCCCCATGCATGACATAGGCTCTGATGATTTTTTTTTAAATAATACGCAGATTAAAAAACGGGGGAATAATTTATCTGGCCGCAAATTGATTCATTACGAGTATTATTAATTAATATTGTTATTAATTAATTAATATTAATTAGTATTATTAATTAATTGGTATTGTCCTTGAAAAAAAAAAATAATTAACATTTTTTTGCAAATATGCTAGGTAAATACTTAGTCCGTTAATCAGATAGTATTTTCGATGTGATATTTGACAATTGTTGAAAATATTTCCAGATATGTGGAATTGCCAGTCAGTAGTGACGGCCGGCGTAGTCCAGCGGTAAGGCTTCTTGACTAGCATTCCGAAGGTCGCGAGATCGAATCTCGGCAAAGCAAATATATTTTAATTGATTAATTTGTGTTATTTTACAATTCATTCATTTAAAATAATATACAGTATACTTGCGGCAAGTTCCAGAGTGGAAGATACTCTCAGTATCGCCCTGGTGTAAGACCACCATTCAGAATTGAAACGTTGCTTGAAATGGCTTTAGCCGTGTTTCGTGACCAGATCTGAATAGCCAGGTACTTCTCACCTTCCTCTTCCCCATCTCCTTCCCCTCCCCACTACCTTCAGCCTCACAACATTCCCCAATTGGGGATGCCATAGTCTCACTGGCTCCAGACAGGAGCAGTTGGGACTCTTGTGTGGTATTCATATATAAAAAAAATAAAAAATAAAAAAAAAACAGCTGAGTGGGCATCGCGTTTGGGTCCCACCCGGGCGTTGCGTGTTCGATTCCTCGGTTGGCTAAGTCCTCCATCACGACTCAAGTAACATTTTCGGCTTACTGTGGTGGTAGGAGGAGATTTCCAAACATTGTTGGGTTCTCCAGTGGGACTCTCTCGACCCATTTCCTTGCACCGCAGTAGTAGGAATGGATTAATACGTCCGTCATTCCTGGATATTCTAACTCAGTTAGAATTATCATTCTAACAGTTTTCTACTTTCATTAGGTATATTTACTCCCCCTCATACTTTTTATTTCCAGAATTTCCTCTTCTCCCTTTCTCTAAAAAGACCTTCCACAAAGCATTCCCTAAGATGACATAGGCCCTGAAGGAAATTATCTTCCGAGAGCCTCCTCTGTGAAGCTAATATAAAAAAAAAAACAAAACAAGCAGACTGGAAATGATAAGATGACACTTATAAAACGAAATATGAAACAGAAAAAAAGATGCATAAAAATATCAAAAATTTTGTCTCGAGAGGAATAAAGTAATTAGAAAACTGAAACTGTTTGTGCGAGGCGTCAAAAACACTACAACGATTAATTAAAAAAATGCAATTTAAACATATATTATTTTTATTGACATTTCGACCTTCAAAGACATTATACACTTGAATAGTACTACTTGAATGTTAAAGTTAAGTAGTTAAGGTTTCGATAGATTTAAAGTGGCCACTAGAAGCAGGTGGGGGTGGGGTGGAGGGGGAGCTTTAGGCTTTAGTTTGTTTAGTTTGGCTCTGGTCGCTTAGGCCTGCGGTCGAGAGCCTTAATGATTTCCTTCCCAGTAAAGGGCCGGGGCAGGAAAATTCGGATTTCAAAAAGAAGACAATTTTATTGCAAACAAATATATATTGTACCTTTTGGTTAAGTTATATTTATTATTTATTTCTAAGAAGAATGAATATGTGCAGTTTATTTTGAAAATCAAAAAACATATTAATAGAGTGTCGTACATAAGTACACGCTGCCAACCGTTTGGAGCAAGTAAGACTATGGCATCTACAATTCTACGTGTACGTTATGAGACAGAAGTTATTGGGGAGGGGAGCGAGACGGGGAAGCAGATAAGAAGTTCTTGGCTATTCATATTTGATAATAAACACAGCTAAAGCCATTTCAAACAACGTTTCAATTCTGAAATGTGGTTTTTCACAGGAGTGGTACTGAAAGTATCAACTATAAAAAGTGCCGCAAATATGCTATATATATACATTACTGGCTGGTACCCGGCATGCGTTGCAATGCAAAGAAATAAAATAATTGATTCTCTCTGCATTTCCTTTCTCATGCGTCCCCCCCCCCCCGCGTCTCCTCCCTCTCGTGTTCCACTTCTACTTCCACCTTCCATGCCTTCCCCTCTCTCGTCATCCCTCCCGCTAACCCCACCTCCTTCGATAACCTGTCCCTCATGCTTTTCCTCCCTGCCACTAAGATGTATAAAATACACACATTTTCAAATATAAAAACTTCATAGCGCCAGAGCTTATCATTAAATATAGCCTAGAACCTTTGCGGGAATGCGCACAACAAATCACCTAAGTTTCATCGCAGTCAGATGGACGGTATGGCAGCGCATAACATACGAACAAACAAACAAAAATTGATTTTTGTATAGAAGATTTTCAATGAGCAAATCGTGAAATAACATAAATAATTGCAAACGCCGGGATTTCAACCTATTACCTTTGGATCTGTAGCCAAGGATCACGAATACTCGACCACGGAGGCCGTCAAAAGGTTTTATTTTATTAAATTGTACATTTAAATTTACAATTTCCTAATTAATTATATCATATCATATTTCAAACTTTATTTTTTCTTGTTTTATGTATCTCGTACAATACATTTTGAACTTTCCAATTGATGCGGCATTTAAAGTTTCTGGTAGAGTGTTGTATAACTTCATCCCTTTGCATAGTAAACTGTCTGTATAGTTTTAGAATAGAGAGTTGAAAGTTTTTTTTAACCAAAGGGGTTCCAGATCAGGATGGCTGCCAAACTCATCTACAATTACGACAAAGTAACGAAATTATAAAAACAGATGTGTTAATATTTTTTTAAACAGGGCCTGAGTTTGTCTGCGCTACGGTTATATGGCGAAATCTAATTCGCCCCGGTTAGATCCGCTCAGTTGGTGCGGTTTGCGGCCATGTAACTATTTGTGAAACCCGCGTCTCCACAGCTAAACGTTCAAACGTCATGTGTCACCTTTATCTTGTGTTTTATATTTGTTATCAATTACAGCATTCTCGGGGTGAATTTTCAAAAAAACGGCGCTACACAAATTATTCAAATAGGTAGTCATAACTTTTGAAGGTTATAATAATAATCATAACTCTTTATGGTGTACACATCAGTGTAATTTTTAATCATTGATGAAGAAGTTAAATGTAAAATCTAGAATGTTCTCTTCAGAGACATTCGTTATTTGCAAGTACTGGCAGTATTTTCCAGTACTACAGGATATTTATTGAAGGATTCAGGTTCTTTTGGATCACATTGAATGTTTATTGACGTATCGTAATTTATAATTATAATTCGGAGGGTTAACGTCCTTTCCGTCTGACAACTAGGTTTTGTCTGCGGAGCTCTAAAATTATAATAACTCAACACATCTACCTTCGGTTATATTCGGCACGACTCGGAAACAAGACCATGTGACCCGAAGAGCCCATAGACAATTAAAGTAATGTGAAAATTAATCATAGACTAATTTATGATACATTATATAAATATTAACATTTTAAAAAAACATGAAAAAGAATATGACACATAAAATAAAAACTAACCATCCCAACTGGGGATCAAAAGATCAAACCGATGGCGATGATTTAAATTACTTATTAATGATTAAAATTAAAGCTATCATTTTCTTCTTCAACATTCTCGTTTTATTATTAAACAGTTCTAGAGTGTAAAATACTCTCAGTATTGCCCTAATGTAAGACCACACCAACTTAAACATTGCTTGAAATGACTTAAGCATTGTTTGGTGATCAGATCACAATAGCTAGGTACTTCTCCATCTTCCTACTCCCCATATCTTTCTCCTCCCCGCTACCTTAAGCCCCACAACATGCCCCTATTGAAGATGTCGTAGTCTCATTGGCTCCAGGCGGTTGGGAGCAGTTGGGACTGTCGTGCGGTGTTCACAAAAAAAACCTTTACAACGATTAATATGATTGATCCATGTAATGTACATTACAGAAAACGATAAGACAGCATACATTACATTAATCCCTCAGGCCTTGGGCCTATTCTGTCGCAAGGTCAAAATATTTCCGATTTGCATAAAATCCAAGTAAATAATTTTTTTCTGAAGGCATCCGAAAACTAAAAACCGTTTTGAAAAATGATGAAATACGCTTCCTTGTTTTATAATTCGAAATGAACATTTAATTTTTGGAAAATAATTTTTTGAATGCATCCATAAAAAGTTAAAAAATGGCTCATCTTAGGTTTTTTTTAACTGAAATTACTGATAATGAAAAAAAAAAAAACTTTATTTTTTGGTAAATGTATTGCAAACGTTACTCAACTCAATTTTTTGTCGTTTCTTGTAAAATTAATTAATAAAAAATTCTCAAAGTTTCATAAATTTTTTTCAAATTGTGATCGGAAAATTTGGTTTCATAAAGGTGTGCATTTAAGAATTGTGGTTAAATTTTAAATTTGAATATAATTATGGTGTCTTTTTTTATCATTGTTTTGATCATATTTCTAACAACGATAGTAAGGTGAACACATCTTTTTCTATGAATTGTTCTGAAAAGCGAACAAATTAAAAATTGTCAAAGAATCTTTATATAAAAATGCAAAAGTCAGTCATATTAAATACATGTAGTAGAGAGATCAGTAGGATTTATCGGTCCAGTTAGGAGTTCTACCGAGCCGAACCCTCTGATATGAAAATATCTGGAGTCAGTGAATTATTTTCCCATTTGGTCTCTGGTAGGTTGACATGTTGTTTTTGTATTGTTTTGTATTTATTATACTTATATAGTGCAATTGCATAGCGTGGATTGACTAGATGATCATTTGTGGAAAAGTGTGTGGAAGGGTTAAGTTTTTCCTGTGGGGCATTGACACAAACGTGGGGTAAAAGCATTCAGATTAAAAACTCCACTGTTTGAATTAATTGTAAAATTCATTTTTATTTTTCTATGTAACTGAGATTCGAACTTTTAAGCTTGAGAATGGCATAATCCTACGTATTTATTAATAATATATTTACATATCAAAGAAGTAAAAAAAAGATCTCATTCACTAAAGAATCGAACAGAGATATCATCGTAGTGTTGAAATGTTTTTCCGCACACACCTTCAAATGTTATTATTATCATTTGACATGATGAAACCATGGAAAGCAAAATAATACAACAAGACGTTGTCTCGTATTTTTCCATTTGAACTGATTTTAATACTTTTAGCATCGATTTAATAGGATGCACCAAAGATATTGAAATATAACGATGTACCTTTCAGATCAAAAACTCTAATGAAACTGGTTTCGTGATTAGTTACCACGTAGTTATAATTTGACAGGTAATTTCTAACCATCCCTTCTATTCTTCTTTTCATCTTCCTTTCTTTTAATTTTTCTCGCGTAACAAAATCGAAGTCAACATAAATTTTCTAAGACATTGTTATGATTTTCGTAGCAAAACCAATGAAAATAACAGTATAACGATAAAATGCCACTCCAAGCCTCGGATAATAAAAATGTGATCTTCTTTTTACAGATATCATTTCCAGTATTTGAGGTCATGTTCCTTAACTCCTATCAAATAAATTCCTCTCATCAAAAGTCATTTAAGCGTCCCCGTCTTTATCCCATCCATTATTCATAATCCATCCCCTCGATAGGATGTCCGGGGTGTGAAGGGGTGTCGTGTCAGTGTGTGGCCGTAATGCGAAATGTCCCAAGCCTTAATGCACCCCACCTATAGAACCTTATAGCTTATAGCCTGAACTACGGATCGGTGAAAAGCCATGAAGGATTGAGATGAAAAATTAATGGTTTTCTCGGTCGACATTCAATGTACGGGGAACTGGGTGCGACTTGTTTTCTTTAGAGAAGAGATGATGAATACATTGCAGAAAGTTTCAAGGAAATATTGTGCGATATTATTTTTATTCAAATATCTTGCAGTTAAAACATATTTGGAGTGAAAAATACCTGCCGAAAACTTTTTGAAACGAAACTGCATAAATCAAGTAAAAAACGTCAGCGCTTTGAATTTACATAAAGTTAACATCGTGGCTTGTTATTGAAAGGGTGGGAAAGTAAACTTATTACATTATTATAGAATAATTGTGTGAATTAAATTTTTGATGTTTATTTGCTTGTTGGCTTCAGAAGGATGATGGTATCTAATCATTTAAGGGGGTATTCTAGTCTAGATTTTTTTTTCATATTTTCATAGTTTATATATTAAAAAATATCTCTTTAAATGGATTTTTCGAAATTTTGCATTATTTTCAATTTCAATTTATTTAGTATAGTATAATATATTTATGAACATTTTTTATGATATGTTTTGACTGTCCAACTAGGATGATTCCCGTTTTAGAACAGTCAAATTAGGATTAGTGTGAACATATGGAACATGATTTGTACAAAAAAGAGGAAAAATCGAAGAAATAAAAAGAAGAGAAATAATAAAAAATGCAGTTAGAAAGTTTAAAACATAGTAACAAAAGTTAAAACATAGTAGTTAATATACATATAGGTTCTTAAAAACAGAGGATTAAAATATATAGATAACTTGTGTATGCATTGCATACTATAGTAGAAAAATAGAAAAAAAAAGAGAAGAGAAAGAAATAAAATTATTATAAAATATCCAACAAATTATTATACAAAAGCCGTAGTTGTTTAGCATGGTTTTAAAAGTTATAACCATTTTAGTGCCTCGGTTTTGACGGAATCTAACTAAATTTTTTTTTTCTCAAAACTACTTTTTCGAGACGGTTGACACGATATCTCAAGTTATACGGAACCAATTTACCTGAAATTCAGTGTGAGCCTTTTCTACACATTATTATATCGCCCCTACCAGAACTATAACAAAATTAAAATGTTTACTGTTTTTAAAAATTTTCGAAAAGTAAAAAAAAAAAAAACTGATTAAAAATTACTTTAATTTAAGACAGCCGCCATTTGGCGAAAAAAATAGTTTTTTTCTCTTCCGATTTAAGTGTTGAATTACTTGTCTGAATTAAGAATATTTTTTTTTCTGATTACCAGGAGGGTTGCAATCGTGTCAACCAGGGCCATTTTTTTGAGACCCCCCACTTCAACACCCTGTAACTTTTTTTTAATTTTAATTTATGTATTCTTTAATGTTAAATTAATATTTGGTAAAGTAATGGTAATTACATATATACAATTTTTTTTTTGCACCTGAAAAAATACCCACAATTCATGTTTCTAGACTAGACCTTAAACAAATGATGTATTGGAAATTTTGTACTTAGATCAAAGGAAAGTTATTAATGTTAAGACACAGACGATAAAGGAATTTTTGTTTTGATCGAAAAACTGTTTGTATTTTAATATTTCTGTATGTTTCCTAGACATTTTTTTTTGATTTAATATTTTTTATCAATTTTCCAATTCTGTTTAAAGAAAAATTCAAGAATTCGAACTAATTGATTTCAGCTTAAATAATTACCTAGATTATTATTACATTACTAAAGACGGGTTTTTTCAAAAAATTTGATGGATTCATCAAATATTTGAAGTTAATTTTCACGTTTTGTGTAAGTTCTATTAGATTTCTGTGGTTATTTCAGTATTGTGAAGCAACTATCCTATAACAATATAATAACAGAACTTGAAAAGAATTTACACAGAACGTGAAAATCAACTTCAAATATTTGATGAATCCATCAAATTTTTTGAAACAACCCATCCTAAGTTTTTGACTTGAAAAGATGTTTGCTTCATAAAAAAATGGGATTTCTGTGAACTTCCTTTCAATTTCTGTTTAGCTAGTTAATTTGGTTTACTAGGAACAATTATTCTGATGTCGTTGAACGAGTAATCCCCAAAACCATAATTCAGATGTATTTCCTAAAGGGAAAATCATATTCTTGGCCTCATTGCAAATTTTCAAATTGATATTGATTTCATTTCTACGGTCAGTTCAGAGGGTTGTATAGTTCAAACAGTTCAAATTAGGCGTAAGTGATTCTCTCCTTTAAATACGAATTGAAATCCATTACCGCATTAATGTAGACACGTGCACAGTTGATCCCGCAAAATCCACTAATTTATGAGCATCAGTGTAATATATTAACAGTTAGCGACACCAAACGACGCTTGACCGTTTTCAACAAACTGTTTAAACGAGGGTTAAACTCTGTGTATAAATTTACACTTAGAGCCACTGCGGGATTAAACTACTAACCGCTAGTTCTTAGTTATAACTAAACCGAGTTTTAAGCGCATTTTTATGGTAGTTTGGTCAAATTCTAAAATGAGTTTATGTAATTTGTTCTATAGTGCTTTTATAGAGTCAATTTGTGATTATTTCTGCGTTTTTATTTTTTTATTGACGTGATAACGTCTTATAAATCGATGAATGCCGGCTGCACTCACAAAAAAGCATGACTCGTTGTCACGTTCCACCTGAGCCGAGCGTGCAAGCAAGAGCACGGAACAAGCATTCTGCCTAAGCGTTCGGCTTGTGACGCATCTATCTCTCTTCCACTCCATCGTTATTATATGACCGACGTTAAAGACAACCGATTTTCGTTTTTGCTTTTATACTTGGGAGGGAAGTTCCCACCAAAAAAATATATTATAAATACTTGAGTCGACTCATGTCAAGTCTCATGATACAGATTGTGCATTGTTAGTATAAACATTTTTCCTTCTTACATTTTGTCAACGAACGATACCATGACACGAGGGAGGATGGACTGTAAATCTTTATTTTGTAAGATGCAAGACAATAATGGCGTTCTTTAAAATCAAGTCACAAGATTTGGCAATTTGAAAGGAAAAAGCTCTACCTTTGCTGTGATCATATGCTCCAATATTGATAGTGGCTGGTCTTCCACGATGAAGGCACAAAAGTGGTTACACTTTACCGTCACTTTTTGTATATTAATTAGTATTTTTTACGACTTTTAAGCGAGATTGCAAGAGCGAGCTGTGATCAGTTTCACGACGAGTTTCGAACTAATTTAATGTGGATAATTTTCGATTTTATTTATTTATTTATTTATTTATAAATAAACGCCCTTTTTCGGGGCTTTTACATATATAGCATAGAAAAAACATTTTATTGTACATAACTGAACTGCCTCAATAACAATATTTTATATTTATTCAAAGATAAATTGAAGATGTCCACTGACTTGGTATAATTGTTTCCCTCCATTAGTATTCTGGGCAAAGAGGAAAACATATGGTAGTTAGTCCCAGAATTTCTGCACTGAAATAAATCCTGACTTCTAGTATTACGAAGTGGAATTCGGAAGCTTATCAATTCAAGTAATACCGGACTATCAACTAAATCATTTAGAATTTTATATAAAAATACCAAGTCAGTGAAAATTCTTCTGTCTGACAATTTTAGCATATTCATATCGTTTAAAATTGTGTTGTAGTTTAACATATTTGCTGGAATACCCATTTTAAAATTTAGAAAACGTAAGAATTTGTTTTGTATTCTTTCAACAGCTTGTACGTGCACATTATAATGAGGATTCCAGACGGGAGAATTGTACTCAAGTTGGCTTCTAACATAAGCAAAATATAACATTTTAATACACTTTATATTGTTAAAGTTTCTAGTTAGCCTAGTTATAAACCCCAACATTTTTAAGCCCTTATTACAGATTTCTGTTATGTGGTTAACAAATGAAAGATTTGATTGAAAAGTGATGCCCAAGTCTTTAATTTGCATTAATGTCTGAAGAGCATTGTTATCAATGTTGTAATTAAATATCACTGGTTTTTTTATTCTAGAAAATCTAACAATTTGACATTTTGAGATATTTAAATAAAGTCTGTTTTCCATACACCAAATTAACAATTTGTTGATATTATCTTGAAGAATGTTGCAATGATAAATATTTTCAATAATTTTAAAAATTTTGAGGTCATCAGCAAAAAGTAAGATAGATACATCATGAAATATTTTTGTAAGATCATTTATAAACAAGATAAATAAGATTGGGCCAAGGTGTGAACCCTGTGGAACTCCACTTGTTGCATTAATTTTTTCTGACAGGGAGGATTTAATTCTAACTATTTGTTGTCTTCCAGTAAGATAGCTTTTAAACCAGGCTAATATATTGCCGCGTATACCAAGCTTTCCTAATTTCCAAATTAAGATTTCATGGGAAACTGTATCAAATGCTTTACTGAAATCAGTATAAACAGTGTCCACTTGTTTTTTTTCTTTAAAAGCATTGTTTATAAAATTTTCATATATAATTAAGTTGGAAAGAGTACTTCTACCTGGCATAAATCCAAACTGGTGAGGTGATATAACAGGTTTTATTTGTGTAAAAAGTTTGTCAAGTATTAGGCTTTCAAAGAGTTTCGGTATGGTGGATTGAATACATATAGGTCTGTAATTACAAACATCACTTTTATCACCCTTTTTGAAAATTGGAGACAAATAACTAATTTTCCACTTATCAGGAAAAATTCCACTAGATAAAGATAGATTAAAAAGTTTGGATAATGGAAGAGCAATTACTTTGATACATTCTTTGATAAATATTGTAGGGATATTATCCGGTCCAGCAGATTTGTGGATATCTAAGGATTTAACTTTAGTAATTACATCAGATATACTTATGGTACACTGTGAAATATCAAGAGTTTCATCTAGAGTAGTTGTTGGAATAGGAGAATTATTTGAGTCTGTTGAATAAACACTTTTAAAAAATTTTGCAAACAAGTTAACAATACCATCAGTATTATTGCTATGGCTGCCACTTAGGTGCATAGTGCTCGGAAAATCTGAATCATCTTCTTTAAGAGATTTTGAGTATTTCCAAAAATAACTAACATTATTAATTATGGAGTTTTGAATATTATTTAAATAGTTACGGTAGCAGGTCATAGACATTTTTTTACACGAAGTTCTTAAATCTTTAAATTCAATATAATCAGAATTTTTTCGATATAATTTATATTCCTTATGTTTTAGTTTTTTGGTAATAAGAAGATTAATAAGTTCATTGGAATACCATTTTGGATATGTGCTTGGCTTATATTTCATGGTTGGAATATACATGCTAATAGCCTTTCCCAAAACAGAATAAAAATTATTTGTAGCTGTGTTGATGTCATCATATTGCATAGATGACCAATCAAAAGAGAGAAGATAATTACAAATTTTCTCGTAATCAGTTTTGAAAAAATTTTGGTAACTGTAAGACAGCTTACAAGTATTAACATGCACATGAGGAATAATAACTTCCAGTGGATGCAATATTATGTATGTGTGCCAAGTAGGTAGATATCATCTTCTTCTTTTTCTAGTAGGTAGGTAGAGCACTTCAAGGAAGGAAAAGGAAAAAGGGAGAAAATAACAATGCAAGGGATTTGGGACAATGGGTTTCAGTTAATAAGCTCTTTCAGAACTAAACACTTTTTGTTATCACTATGAGTTATCTCTAATATATAAAATTCTCGTGTCATGGTGTTTGTTATCATACTCCTCCGAAACGGCTGGACCGATTTTGATGAAATTTTGTGTGCTTATCGAGTAGGTCTGAAAATCGGCCAACATCTATTTTTCAAATCCCTTAAAGTGGTTCACAACGATTTTTTTTTATGGTGAGGCATTAAAAAGTACATACAGCCCTAAATTTTCATCCTTCTACCATCAATTCCTATTTTTTAATAGCGATTTTAGTAATTCAATCAAAAGTAAAAAAAGTAATTCAGGCAAAACAACATTTTCCGGGTCAGCTAGTATTATTATATTATCTTATGTTAACGAGCGCTCCATTCCTAAAACAATAAGTTTCAGCTCATATAAAGATAGAAAATTGTATACTAATAGATTTGTTGATCATATAAAACAACAAAATTATTTTATTTATCTCTTCCCCATCTCCTTCCCCTCCTCAGTACCTTCAGCTTCACAACATACCCCAATTGGGGATGCCATAGTCTCACTGGCTCCAAACTGGAGCTCTTGGGACTCTTGGGACTCACGGTATTCATATAAAAAAAATTCGAGTGCAGTTAACACGCGGCAGAAGCGAAACTTTACCAAAACAATCTCAACCAATGAGCCTTGTAAAGTGAGGCCATAATCAAAGCAGCCAATGAGCGCAGGCCTAGAGAAGAACCAAGGAGCCTCGAAAATTGACGTCATAATCAAAGCGCAGTGAGCAGGCCAATGAGCGCAGACCTCACATTGTTTCCGTTTTACATCTCTACCAATAGGAGCCTTCATAGGAGTATAATGCTTAATTACGTTGTACGCGTCATTTCCGTTTCATTCGAATTCCGAATCGCTAACGGGGCGAAGGAAGTTTCACTTCAAAAAAAAAAAAAATTAAGAGATGTTGACAGAAACCATCAAATTTTCTAAATATCTGTAGGTATATTTGTATGTACTCTACTCATTCTTTCCGGGACTGCCCCGCGATAGTGGGACAAACTGCCCCCGATATCTTTCTTTTTATATATTTTCTTTGGTTTTAATCATACTAACACATGTAAATATTTTGTTTTTATTTCACCGCAACTAGATACTGAACTAACAGGCGAAAACATCTATGATGTGTCTTTATCTTGTTAATTACTGCAAATGTAAGTATGCATAAATTTTCCTTCTTACTAACAATCATGCATGCAGGGACATTGGAGGGTCTAGATTCGTTTAAAAATAAATGTAGCTTCTTTTTTTACAAAAAAAATTAGAGTCCTGACGTGTGCGGCTAAGGAGATTAAACAATCAGTTTCCTCATACAGCCGTTGGGAATGTGGTGGGGTCCCCTCCAATGTATGTACTCTACAAATCAAAAATATTAAATTTACCCCAACGGGTGTTCACATTTAGAAATTAAAAGCTTTGTCAGGAATTTTGTCAATTTATCAAATCACAGGCGAAAGTGTTGTAACTATAGATAAAATTATTGTATACTAGCTTTTCCCCGCGGCTTCGCTCGCAAGGTATTACGGGAAATTACTGTAGCGGTTGAACTTATCAATTTGGGAGGCGGGAATGGGTACCGCCGCCCCGGGAACCTTTATTGGATAACCAACACCTCTGCCATAGGTCACCCCAAGTGGTTCGCTACGTTTGGTGATTTAGCAGGGGTGCCCGGGTACATGGGGTGAGGTTTGTCTAGGTCTTGGAGGCGGATGACCAGGACATACTGAACCCCAAATTCCTACCCACCCCTTAAACCGTTTTCCTTCCCAGAACTCTCCTTCCCTTCCTCTCCTTAAAAAAACCCTCCACACAGCATCCCCAAAGATGACATAGGCCCTGAGGGAAATTATTCTTCTTCAGGGCCTCCTGTGTGGAGCTCATGTAAAAAAAAAAAAAAAATTATCCCTCCTTCTCCCCACCCCCACCCCCTCCCGCATTACATTCATTCCCTTACATTCAGTTTTCAAACATCTCGCCTGCCACCTAAATTTCATAAAGCTATAGCTCAAAAAAAAAAAATTATCCAATTTTGTTCATTCGTTCGGAATTTATGCGCTTACAAACATTTCGGATGTTTATTTTTATTTAAATATTTGGAATAGGTTCATATAATAAAAAATTACACTATTTATTATTCAGTCTTTATAATGGTTACGAATTATATTTTTAATGTAGGAATTCTTATCTGACATTTATTCCAAACCAGAAGCTTGTCCAAAAAAAACAAATCATATTCTAATATTTGAATTTTCTGGAGCAGTAGCTGACCAGGGGGCTGAGTACCTACCAGCTTAGAGCCCACAAATATATCAACAACGTTTCCAACGAAACGATTTTTTTCTGACGTTAGCAAAAACTCGCCTTTGTTAGCGACAGAAAACGTATAACAAATAAAATATATTAATATTTATAATTTCATAACGCCAGAGCTTGCCATCATATACAAAATATAGTCTTCGCATATAATTTAGCTTTCTATTGGTGAATGAATTTTTAAAGTCTTTTTATTGGTTAATGCGTGAAAGCGTCATAAACAAACTCGAGCAGTTTCGCATTTATAATATTAGTATGGATGTACGTGGTTCGTGGGTACAGGAATTAATTATTCTCGTCGACTGCATTATTCTACCAATATTTTGTCAGAAATGCGCGTAGAATCTAACAGAACAACACAAGTTGTTAGATTATAAACGTAAAGTTTGTTAATTACGGGATCATGCAATAAGTTCTCGCCATTCAACCTCATCTGGAGCTCTGGCGGCCGATTGCACCAAACTCCGGGCGCCATATTTGCCAAAGATTTGAACTATGCAATAATTCCAACACTTGCAACCAAATACTACAACTAAACGTAGATACAGATAACATGGAACGCTGTGAATTGCAACACCCGCGTTTCCACCAGACTTTTAGAACTAACCTATTCTGACAATAGCCTCGAAATTAATAGAGTTCTTTTGAGAAAATCATGAATATACATCTAACATAATTAGTATTTCCATTTTTATAATATTACTAGCATTTTTGCCCGCGGCTTCGCTCGCATGGTATTAGGGGTAAATTACTGTAGCCATTCTACTTATCAATTACCCCTTCTACTCCCGCATTCCATACATTCATTCTTGGTACATTCAGTTTTCAAAAAGCTCGAATGCCACCTAAATTTCATAACGCCAGAGCTTACCATTATATACAGCCTATAGTCTTTGCGTATAATTTAGCTTTTTATTGGAAAAAATAATTTCTAAAATCGTTTTATTGTTTTATGCGTGAAAGCGTAACAAACAAACTCGAGCAGTTTCGCATTTATAATATTTTTTTATTTATTTTTTATTAATTTATTTTTTTTTAACAATAATAATTACATTTATAATATAATTACCTAGGTATACATAAGAATTAATTTTATGGTTCTACTACTCCATAAATTGAGCTCTAGGAGCTCGTGTTTATGGGAGGAGTATTTAAACGCATAAAAAAAAACATATTGTTCTGAAAAGTGTGAATACAATGATCAAAGACTTAAATGTCTTGAATGAAATAAATATACAAATACTTTTTGACATAGATATAAAAATAAAATAAAAAACAATAACAATAATACATTTTTTTAATTAGATGTTAATTAGTTAAGGGTACAATATATCATTATCCAATTTCAGGGACTTAATTTGATTTTTAAATTGTTCATATTTCATTGTTTCTGTTACATTTATTTTGTTTTTGGATAATAATATATTGTACCATCTCACACCTAAATATAAATAGTGGTGTTGAGCCGTGGTCGTTCTAAGCATAGGAATGGCTATTAAGCCATTAGTTTTGAATCTATTGCTTATGCTATCTGAGGGATGAATTTTTTGGATGAAATATTCTTTGTAGATTTGATATAATGCGTTTCTCTTATACAATTCTGTGATAGTTGGCACATTAAATTCTCGAAATATCTCTTAAGTAGGGAAGTCATATGGTTTCCTAAGGATGATTTTAATAATTATTCTTTGTATTATAATTATGGGCTGTAAGGAAATCTTAAAGGCCCCTTCCCAACCAATAATGCCGTACTGTAATAAGGACTGAATTAGCGCATAATAGACAATTTTGATAGTTTTCTTGTTTAAAATGTTTCGTATGTTGTAGAATACATAGATAAGTTTTCTTATTCTTTCCACAGTGAGATCTATATGATCTTTCCATTTAACATTTTTATCTATTAAGATCTAGTGAGATCTATATGATCTTTCCATTTAACATTTTTATCTATTAAGATTCCAAGATATTTTACATTAGATTTATGATTTAGCTTAGCGCAGTCCGTATTACATGTACCGTCATTTATTAGTATGGATGAACATTTATTATTCAGTGACAGAAGTTAACAAAAATTATTAAAGAGAAAACATTCACGTCATAGACATTCAAATATTCATAGACGAGTCAATCAGGGAAAGGGAAACAAACCAACAAGCGTGGAGCGCGGGAGGCGGGGTGACCATTGACCATCCTCCTTTCTATTTTTTCCATTTGTCAACAAATTAATCCTACTATACATATACCAGCAGACAGCATAACTTGCATTGTAGTATCACCATGCGGTCCTTAAAAAATCAACGAATTGTTGGTTATTTTTACAGTGTTGCGCAAATTGTTGGCCGCGTAAAAATGTAACTACAAATCCCAAATCGAAAAAAGTTTGGGCTTGTTTACAAAATTTTATATTTTGTAACACAATTTGGTTTTACAAATGTGTTATAATCCACCTCAGTTAATTTGGATGATTTATGATTAAACGATTTGTTTAAGAACTTACATTTAGAAAAGTCCCACGATAGACAGCGCTGCAAACCTTTCCCTTTCTTTAGAGAACGTGGCATTGTGCGCTTTTCGGTGGTCAATATAATGACTGATATCATAGTTTTATCAAAGCATTCTTGAACCCCCCCAAAAAATATGGTAACGTGCTTTGCCTCCAGCTCGATGAAATGATACCCAGATTTCATGTAAGTCTCAAATTTGGATGTCTGTAAGTTACATATGTTTTTTTCCTATCTGTTTTTTATGTTTGTGTGATTTTTCACGGGTCCACACTCGTATTTTACTAATTTCGGAATACCAATTTTTCAAGATAAGGACAAAAACTAACAAGTTCACACCAGTCTGAAAAAGATATTGCGGATAACTTGCTTAACGAAGGTCATTTCGAAACATCGCATAAATTCCAATATTCCAAGTCGATGGCTGTATACTGGTATCTACAACAAATAGTACGGAAAGTTGATATCCGCCAAATAGATTGTGTCACCGCAGGGCCTCGGCTGTCGGAAGGTTCAAGTAGCCAGTGGAAATTTTCAACTATTTTCCTGCCTGCCGCAAGTCTGTACGAATATAATTTGTTCACGGCGCGACGGTTTCGAGTGTCTCCTGCTTTGGTGAGTGCACAATCAGAATTATTATTGTGGTTAATGGATTTATCACAATATTTCAATAATTGCAAATTCGCTTTGTGGTATCATTTTAATTGGATGAAATTACAAACTTTGTTTAAGAGGAACGTCTGCGCAGCCCGTTTCAAGCAAAACTTTTTTTTTTTTTAAATACCCAACCAAACTGAATAGTATTTTTTTAAAACCAAAGTTATATTTAAGATATAGAACAGATGTGAGCTAATTTATTTATTTTTGTTCTAAATAATGAATGTAGTTAATTAAAGAACTCAATTCTCCTTCATTTTAGAGACAAATTTGGAATTTTTTTGAGAGTTAATTATAATACTAAAAAAACATCTTGCCTTATTTATTTGCTAATATAATGACAAAAAAAAATAAAGCATTGTAAAATATGCATTTTTTTGGTAATAATGTTAATTTATATCTATACGACATGTGTTCCGACGTAAATAGATCATTTGTAATTTAAATTTACACCATTTATTTTAATGATTTAAATATTATATATCACTAGCTTACCAGGCAAACGTTGTTTTGCCTGAATTACTTTTTTTAAATTTTGATTGAATTACTAATATCGCTTCTATAAAATAGGGGTTAATGGTAGAAGGATGAAAATTTAGGGCTCTATGTATTTTTTAATGACTCACCATAAAAAAATAAAAATAAAAAAATTTGTCCAAAAATTAAAAAATAAAAATTCGGGGTGGACCACCCTTAACTTTAAAGGGTATGAAAAATAGATGTTGGCCGATTCTCAGACCTACCCGATACGCACACAAAATTTCATCAAAATCGGTCCAGCCGTTTCGGAGGAGTATGATAACAAACACCGTGACACGAGAATTTTATAAATTAGATTATATTTTATCATTTACTCGTAAATAATTGCCCAAGTTGCCTCCAAAAACATGAAATATTAAAATCTTTGATGGCTTATATAATTTAAAACAAAAATAATTAAGTACAAATCCGTACTAGATATTTGATATACCTTTTGATTACAAAAATAATTTTTCGGTTGGATTCGGTATTTTGATCCCCAAATCCAAAATTAGATTTGTACGAAAAAAGCTGGAACGGGCCGCGCAAACGTACCCTTTATATGATAAAAATAATCAATATGTTTCGAAACCAATGATTTCTCCCATCAGGATACAAAGGATGAAAAAGATTATTATTCCGAATTTGCCGACCACATTTTTGGAAATAATTTATTCTTTTGACATGTAGATAAAGCATAGAAGTAAATAAACCATACGTACACAATGGAATAACAATTAGACGGCCTCCGTGGTCCCGAGGCAAGACTCTCGACTCACAATCCGAAGGTCGCGGGTTCGAACCCGGCGTGCGCAAATAAATTTTATTTGATTAATTTGTGTTATTTCACAATTTATTCATTTAAAATAATATATAGTATATTTGCGGCACGTTCCAGAGTGGAAGATACTATCAGTATCGCCCTGGTGTAAGACCACCATTCAGAATTGAAACGTTGCTTGAAATGGCTTTAGCCGTGTTTAGTGACCAGATCTGAATAGCCAGGTACTTCCCCACCTTCCTCTTCCCTATCTCCTTCCCCTCCCCACTACCTTCAGCCTCACAACATACCCCAATTGGGGATGCCATAGTCTCACTGGCTCCAGACGGGAGCAGTTGGGACTCTTGTGCGGTATTAACTGTAAAAAAAAAAAAAAAAAAGACACATTTGGAGAATCAAAATTTCAAATTTTTTTGGGGAAGATTTTTTTATGTGAAGAGTCTAAACTGCTCCCGTCTGGAGCCAGTGAGACACTGACACACTAAATTGGGTATGTTGTGAGGCTGAAAATAGTAAAGGGAAGGAAATGAGGAAGAGGAAGAGCAAGTTGGAGAAGTACCAAGCTGTTCAGATCTGGTCACCATATAAAGCAAAAGCCATTTCAAGCAATGTTTCAATTTTGAATGGTATTACACCAGAACCATATTTTCCACTACGAAACGTGCCGCATTATATATTATTTTTAATTAACTACGTGTGAAAAAAAAAAATTAAATCATTTTTAAATTATCTGTGCAGGCCTGGATTTGATCCCAATATCTTCGGATTGCTAGTCGAGAGCCTTACTTCTCGCCCATGGAGACCGTCAAACTAAGTAAAAGACAGTAATTTGTAAAAGCGTTTGAGGAAATTTCAAACGCGCGCCAAACATATGTACACGGTCGAGACATTTTTTACACGAGAACGTAACGCCTTTTCGATTCGTTCTTGAGCTCAACTGCTCGGCTGTTGAACGATTCATCGGCCTCTCTGTGTCCTCCTTTCTACATTATGGGTCTCTTAAATACCAATGTTCATTCCTTCCTCTCCTCAAAAAGACCCTACACACAGCATCTCAGAGGACATGGGCCACGAGGGAAATTATTTTGATTAGCGTATCCTGTGTGGAGTTAATGTAAAAAGAAAACAAATTCGCTTCCGCCGGGATTTGAATCCACGACCTTCGGATTACTAGTTGAGCAAGAAAAGGCAAGAAGATGCAAGAAGAGGCAAGAGGATCCAAGAAGAAGTAAGAAGACCCAATAAGAGACAAGAAAAATCACGAAGAGCCAAGAATAGCCGTGAAGAGATGAGAAGATTCAAGAAGGGGCAAGATGAGACGAGAAGAGCAGAGAAGAGATAATAAGATCCAAGAAGAGACAGGTAGAGACGAGAAGATTTACGAAGAAGCATATAAGCATAAGCTATAAAGTTACGAGCCAAGAAGAGATATTAAGAGAATAGAAATAGCAAGAAGAGTCAAGCAAATCCTATAAGAGATGAGAAGAATCAAGAAGAGGCAAGAAGAGACGGAAGAAGTAAAAAAGGCCAAGGAGAGACAGAAAAATCCCAGAAGAGACAAGAAGAAGCAAGAAGAGAAGAGACAAGAAAAGTCACGGAGGCCGTCAAACTAAGTAAAAGACAGCAATTTGTAAAATTGTTTCCTCAAAGTTCAAATATTAGGTAGATATTCAAACAACCCCCCTTTTTGATATTTCACGCACAAGTTATAAACAGCGATAAATCGGTGCCCAAAGGGTTAACTTCTTAATATAATATTTATTAGAGTTTAACATCAAATTAATGTGCAATTATCATAATTTATGGCTTATATAATGTTCGTCTTAAGTCTCCAATAAATATAATATTTAGATAGGTAGAATGATAATTCGGCGCTCCGGAGTTCGAGGGGCACTAAAATAAGTTGGGTTTACGATCACTTATGCTTTATAAGCCTTCTATATTACGGCCCCCTCGTATCTTTCTTAAGATCAGGCAAAATGCTTTGTGATTCTCCCGACTTGCAAACACACCGTTATAATGTTAATAGGTTATTACCTTCCAAGGAATCTATGGGAGTTTTGTAATGTGTGTTATGACAAATAAAAATAATCCAGCTCTGTGAATCCAATGAACAAGTACAATTGACGCGTTATTCAGACTTTTGGAGTAGATGTTTTTTTAGTTTTTTAAAACTTTATTTATCTCAAAATGGTACATATTATAATATGAAAATTTACAATTTTGTAACTTGTAATTTAAACTGATCTAACGCATCTGACGCGTTATTCAGACTTTTGGAGTACATGTTTTTTTAGTTTTTTTTAAACTTTATTCATCTCAAAATGGTACATATTATAAAATGAAAATTTACAATTTTGTAACTTGTAATTTAAACTGATCTTCCGTTAAAAGGATCTGTTTGTGGATGTGGTGTATACTTGTGTAGTTGTTTGGTAAAGGGTTTTTTTCTGCGTTTGCTTCACAATGGGATTTGATTTAATTCCATTTTTGTTTCATTTAGATACATTATTATTAATTATTATTAATAATTGCATTGACAACTCTGAAATTCTCGCCAAAATAAAAATTACGCACCGACCAGAAATACGAGGAAAAGTGCCACGCTTTTCTGTGACAATTTAAAAAACAAACTATGAGGCTCATACACCTACATATAGACTAAATCCTTTTCCCCAATAAATGAGTGAATATTGAAGACATGTTTAAAAATTCCGCATTACTTATACAACGAAGTCTTTATAATTACTTAACTGAACTGTATGATTTCTATTAATTTTAATTTTAATTCATTTTATTTTTTAATATTATTATTAATTTAATTTTTATTTTTTTTACATTGTTTTAGAAAATAATGTGTCCTTGCTGGAGTACCCCGTTCAAAGGTCACTTTCTAATTGCACTTCTTAGATACCTGTGTGTGAGAATGCACGGAGAGTACCCAAGATTCATGCATCATGCAGAACTGCTCGCCGAAGCGCGTTGCAAAGTCTTCAGTACGGAGGAATTGGACCCTTGCAATAACGGCGTACAGAATCATATTTAATAGATAAACCGCGTCTCCTGGAATGCTATAAAGTTATTCGTACCGAACAATTACGGCCATTGACGGTACCACGATCTTCTATGTATCCCACGTAACAGAACGGACGTACTGGCTCGACATAGCATGACACGAGGTTTGGCGCTGTTAAATAACTAGCTTCCAAAACTGTTGACATCTTTAACAGTAGCCTAGAAGAATCCAAAAGGCATTTAAATAAAACATTGCCTGATGTAATATGTACCTCGTGTTTCTGTTTACCTTTTTTTTTAAGAATATTAAAGTTTAGCTTGTATTATATGTGTATTGTAAATGGACACACAGTCTGTAATACACAAAAAAAATATATCTTACTTTTTACAATACCACACCGTATAATACAACTTGTATGTAGGTGACATTCTTTACAAACACGCGAACACGCAAGGGCTTTAAAAAATAAGTTTCATGTTGTGCCGAAAAGAATTTTTAATATTCAGCATTAAGATTTTCACACCAAAAAATTAAACGAAAGAAGATGTATCATCGTTGTATACAATACAAGTAGCAATCGGTGTGATGAAAGAAATAAAAGAAGACATTATTCATGTTTGTTTTTTGCATAACTTGTGCGTGCGCTGGCTTCTGCGAATATTGCTTTACAGTTAATTAATGAAAACCGTTTGAACTTCTTTTGATATTTTTAAAGTAGTAGGTTATATAATAATAAGATTTCCAGTGAGTCACATGGTTGCCGATAAATTGAAGAAATTCTCAGATTTTTCTAATTCATAGAGATTGTGCGGAGATTGACTGGCCATGATCACGCAAATAGCGGAGGACCCAAGAAAGCGCCTTGCGGAAGCAATGAGTGTTGGAGAAAACGATGCCCTACATCATAAATGTTCAATAGTTTCTGTAATATTTATGTATTTCTTTTCGATAGTGTTTGTCTTAATGTTGAATTTCCTTCTCCATAAACCTCTTTAGGCTTCTTTTCCTAGCTATTCATCTCAAGTTCTCGGCTCTTTTGCTTCTCTGCTCCAATCTTTTTCCATGCAATTATCTCATCTCTTCTCTGAAGTATCTCTAAGTTATGTTTTTAGGTTTTAGGCCAAAAAGTATTTTTGTTATTGTTTTTGGGGTGTTTTGCCGTGTTTCGCTACCTCCTTCTTTAGCCAACGTTTCGGACAGCGTTACAGTGTCCATCATCAGGGCAGATGAGCTCATCTCAGAAGGAGGTAGCGAAACACGGCATAACACCACAAAAACAATAACAAAAATATCTCTAAGTTTCTTCTGCTGAGACACTATTTGGTAACGATTCGTTCCTAAAATCTACAATCCTTTCCACTTAGCCAACGTGTATTGGCAGCACACACGAGCAATTACGGCAGCAATTGTACTTACTTTCACTTACCTAAAATGTTAAAATTTCATTATTTAATGTTTATGAAGACTTTAAACGTGTCCTAAGGCGTTTCACGGATCGATTTTCCGGCCGCAACCTTAGGATTTGGATAATCAATCTGGTCCTGTTACGCATTTTTTTAATATTATCTTTATTCATAGTGTGCACGTGCATTTAAATTTAGATCGATTCACTTGTGGAACGATTCGTATACAAATATTTATTCTCATATTATTCCTGCCTAGAGATTATAACTAATACGAGTAGGTATAAATCCAGTTCGTTATCTGCCAAACTTTCGTATAGTACGCATTTCATTTATATACCTCTCCTCACCCTAGGTACCCAGGCAGCCGGTAATTTACAGTGGACGTCACGTGCGTGAATATCCAGTACATTGTCTTAGTCAACATAATTTTTGGACAATATTAACTAACTATAATGTATTAACTGGACGGCCGGCGTAGTCCAACGGTAAGGTTCTTGACTCACATTCTGAAGGTCGCGGGATCGAATCCCGGGGTGGCAAATAAATTTAATTTGATGAATTTGTGTTATTTCACAATTTATTAATTTAAAATTTAAATTAATATTTAGTGTATTTGCGGCACGTACCAGAGTGGAAGATACTCTCAGTATCGCCCTGGTGTAAGACCACCATTCAGAATTGAAACGTTGCTTGAAATGGCTTTAGCAATGTTTGGTGACCACATCTGAATAGCCATGTACTTCCCACCTTCTTCTTCCCCATCTCCTTCCCCCCACACTACCTTCAGCCACACAACATACCCCAATTGGGGATGCCATGCCACCACTGGCTCCAGACGGGAGCTGTTAGGACTCTTGTGCGGTATTCAAATAAAAAAATAAAATAAAAAAACTAAAGAAATAATATTAAATAACTCTCTAACTAACCACCACACCATCTCCCCGTAAGGGTAGCAAGAGAGGGCGGACCGCCAAATAACTACTAGCACACACTATTTGCCTCATTCACATTCATAAATCTTTACGATGGTAAAAATGTCAAATTTGATTTTCAAGTTTTTTGTTCGTTTTAATTAATAAGAAAAATTTTAATTTTATAAATTTTATAGAGCAATTAATTCTAAAAGTAATTATCGATTTTTGCACCTATGTAAATTGTTTTAAGATACTCGTAATTACCATTATGCTCCCGTTTTATCTTTACCCGGATAAATGTGTGAAAAAACTATACCGCTTTTGCAACCGCCAGCTGTTTAAAAATAAGTAACGAAGACTTTCCTCCTAGATGAAAACTTAATTAGGTGCTCTTGATCGAAAAACCTTAGGTTTTGCAACAAAATTCACTTTACCGTTTGCGCTCCGACAAAAAACTCGCTTAAGTAGGTTCCCCAATTTGTTTCGAAGTTAAAACTTTTTGCCTGACGAGAAAACTCCTAGAGCCCTTAAAGTTCGCTTAATCCAAAGTATTAGAGCGGAAATTTATATTTGTAAATAAATAATATACATCTCTTTACCCTGCGTCTTAAATCTCTCGTCTCAGTGCGGAACAAAGTAGAACTTCTAATTTAAATATACATTTTGTGACAAGTGATTTTGCTGCTCCTATGGAGGAACGGTTTTCGTTTACTGTTTTCCCGTGGATTCGTTTTTCGATTTAATACGTTAAAATAATTATTTTTGGTTGAATGAGCTCAAAATGTGTTAAAAAGGTGAAATCCAATTTCCCAGCGTAATTATTACGCAAGTAGGGAAGTAGGTTCCGGTAGTAAACTGTTTTCTGCGAAAAACGTCGCTTTTTGTAAACTGAATTATAATCTTCTGCGCTGTATGTACATACCTACGCATGTAGAAGTGGGTGCGGAACGTTACCCGAGTAAAAGGTTTTGTATGACAGGAGAAATTACATTTCGTAAATAAATAGCTTTTCTACCCGGCCGCGCCGGGATAACGGCCCGGATGAGTCGTCTCTTTTTCAGTATCGTGATTTGTAACAAATCGTTTTTTTGAAGTGAAACTTCTAAAGCCCCGTTAGTGATTTGAAATTCGGTTGAAACGGAAGTGCCTCACTAAAATTAATTATTTGATGGATCCTCGGTTCTAATATAATACGCTAAATTCGCGCCTCTGCTCGAACCTCCCGTAGCGCAGCGGCTAAGGCGCCTGACAAATCCAAGTGGCAGAGACAGACATCCAGCGAACGGAGTTCGAATCCTACGAAATCCAAAAAAATAAGCATTTTAATTTTTCTGAAATTAATATCCGATCTTCAAACCACTTTAAAATAAATAGGATAAAGAAAAGAAAGTGACATCTAGCGAATTTCTAGTTTCTCTGATTTTTTTAATGAACTTCTGTTTAATTTATTTAAGTTTTTAACCTAGCAGAACTTTGAGGATAGTGCAATCCCAGTCTACTTATTTATCTCACGTAATACCCAGTCTTTCGTGAGATAATAAGTAAAATTATTAAATTAAAGAAAAAGAATAGTTTTTAACAGAATATCGTTTTTCGGTAGAAGTCAACGTCACATTGGTTTTTGACGAATAACACGTTATACGCGTGTTATACGCGTGTTATCGCGCGGCGCCGTATAATGTAACGTCTACAACCAGTTATTCAATCTTTTTTTCTTATTGAAATTTGTACTAATTAAACAAAATATACTACAAATATTGGTTTTATTTTTAGTCTTGTTAATAAAATAAGTATTTTAAAGATCTACAGACCCCGCACATCTATATTGTTAAAATTTGACGAAGTTAAAAGTCACAATTGAAGAATGTTTGCGGTTTGATCAATCATACCAGTTCTTATGGCAGAAGCAGTAACACAGGAAATAAAATCATATAAGTATTGTAAATTGGAAAATATTATGTAAAACCGTACAAACACTTTAGAATTACGACACTTTAATTATGAAAAACCAACCAAAACATTGAATGCTTTTTTAAATCATTTTTCTGAAAACGTATTCACTATTCATGTCTCTTTGACACATTGGAACTCCAGTGTTTCCGTTAAAAAAACACGTATCAAAACGTGAGGTTTTTGTGTGGGCGTCTGATTTTTAGATGGGATCCTCTGGCGAATGTCGTTCGTGGAACAATGCCCTCGGATTAGAATGCGTTTTTAGCTGAAATTTGTCAGTGGAGACAATGGAAGGCGGCCGACGAGGGCACAATGGAACTGGAACTGGAATTGGAACTGGGGAACCGGAGATCTGTGGAACTGGAGAGTAAGTGTTTCACAAAAGGCAAGAAAGGGGATACTTTGCGGAATCAATGATGAAGAAACTATGGTAGAGGATTTTGGATGCGTTTCGCACTCTATTGACGGGTGATACCACGAATGTTGATGTTGATGTCCCAAAAATTTAATCTGCTGGACAGAGTTGATCCCTCGGTCCCTCAAAAGATTGTTTCTGTTTTACTTCCTTCCTGTTAACATACGCAGAGAAGATATAATGTGGCCGTATATCTAATGTTTGCACCTATATCTGCGGGCGGCTAAATCCGGTAGGTATGCAAATATTGCTTACTACAAAGCGAGGTCCCCGAAAGAGTAAGCAAATAGGATATTCTTCCGAATAACAAAAAACAATATTCTGTGCAATTCTTAAAATGCTATATATCTTCCTACATATATTATGTACAATGTTACTAAGTGAAAAGGAGGAGTACAACTGAAGAGATCTAGTGATGGAATCGTTTTGACAAATTGAGGTGGAGGTGAAATCGATTAATGCTTATCTATATTTTACGCAAACGCTAGCATTATTACCATTAAACGGAGAGTTGCTATAAATGTAGGTTAATTTACAGATTTGAATAAAACTGACTGAAATATGAAATTTGCCTTTTTAAGACCTTTAGACCAAAAAGTTGAATTTCTGCCCAAAAAAGAATTTAGGTGAGTTATTAAAAATGTTAGATTGGTTTTACCAACAAAGAAAAAATAAGATGACTTTGGACTTACGAACACGCCCACAACACACTATCGGTATATATTTTCAATGTTGACTGCTCTAAAAAATAATTTTTTTTTTACACTTTTACGTCTACAGATTTTAAAGCTTAATAGTTATGAAATGACTATATTAACTGATAATAGTAACGTTGACATTACTCCAACTTCTTAACGTCACCGTTTGTGTTCTTTCAGAGAGAGAGATTTTCCGCTAAAGTTTTAATTTTTATTTTTAAGTGCATACAACACAATAGTCCCAACTGCTCCCATCTGGAGCCAGCGAGACTATGGCGTCCCCAATCGGGGCATGTTATAAAGTTGAAGGTTGTGGTGAGGGAAAGGAGATTGGTAATAGGGAAGATACATAGAAATAGTGGATGGTGGGGAAGTACTTGGCTATTCAGATCTGGTAACCGAACATGACTAAAGCCATTTCAAGCAATGTTTCAATTCTGGTGAATAGTGGTCTTACATTAAGGCGATACTGGGAGTATCTTCCACTTAATGTCTCAATTTAATCATTTTTAATTTATTTGCACGCCGAGATCCTTGCGCCCCGTTCCACGGAGGCCTTAAAATGTGAAAATAACACTTTCTTTTAGTAGTACTTTATACTTAAAAACAGTCAGCATTCCTGTAATATATTGAATGTTCACGAAGTTTTAATTACTGTTAATTGATGCCGATAGATTAGTATCTACTTCTGACACATCCCAACAAATGTCCGTTAAAATAGTATTGTGAGAGTAGTACCATCTAACGCCGTTCGCGTCTTGAACTCGAACGTTACGATGAGAGCCGACGGCTTCAGTCGGAGTGAGCTTCAGAACCAATTCTTGTCTTATAAGAACGTTTGTCCAGTATTATAAATATAGCATTGTAAATGTACACGAAAATTAATAAATCTAGTAACCGAAGAAAAAAGCCGAACACTTCACAAAATGTCTGATTGTGAAAAATGGCAGATATTATAATTCAACAAGTCTTAATACATTTTTGGTTAAAAAAATCTTAGGGCATTTTTCAATTTCTTGATTTTTTTTAACGTGATACTGCCTCTGCAGTTCTCTAGTCCTTGGGCCGGAGAAAGTGTAAGTGTTAAAACGTAGATTAATTAATGACGTCACGTTTGTATGGGGATTTCCCGCAGACAGTTGTTATTACAGGAGATAAGCAGCGATGGAATGATAGCCATTATTTATTCTTTAAGCACGACTTAAGACCGGCTCAAGTATGACGGAGTTGTTTATTTCTGCCTGCCCACGCGGAGACGTGGCGAGGTGGTTCAATTACAAAATATTTATTTTATTTTTTATTTTTATTTTTTATTTATTCACGCCTTTATAGGCTTTTACATATACATAACAATATTAAGAAATTATACTTGTAAATAGTGCAGGAAACAACCGACACTCGTACAAAAATAATTATAGAGTAAAAACATTATTAAATTTGATCCACACAGTATGTAAGGTACAAAATATAAAAAATTATATAAAATATAAAAAATCCAAAAAAGCTTTTTTTCTTACAGCCGACCCAATACAATTTAAATAGCTTTATCAAAATAAAAATATTCCCCTACTTGATGGAAAAAAACTTCAATAAGGTATGCTTAAATATTAAAATTGATGTACTAAATATATCAACAACATCGGAGTAAAAATTAATAAATTTAATAAAAAAATAAAATCAAAAATATATCTTCCCATGGAAAAGAGTGGTAAGTCAAAATAATCTATTTTACGTTTTATTTCACTCCGTCTCTGCGAGATGTCGCTAGGATCTCTTTTCGACGGGACCGCTTGTTCATCATTCTCCATTTGTATTCGCTCTCCAGTAAAAATATTTTTTTGACTTACAACACTTTACTACGGGATGTGCGATTATATCTTCCTCTTCTACTGGCGGTGACAGAGGTTAACTGTCATTAAACAAAAAATATTATTTTCGTTATCTGTTTTTGGGGTGTTATGGCGTGTGCGCTACCTCATTCTTTAGCCAACGTTTGATCGGACAGCGTTACAATGTCCATCATCAGGGTAGCGCTGTCCGAAATGTTGACTAAAGAAGGAGGTAGCGCAACACGGCATAACACCCCAAAAACAAATAACGAAAATGTTTTTGGCCGTGAAAATCTAAAAACGTATCCAAAAAATACAAAACAAAAGGGATAAAAAAAACATCATAAAGAAATAATGAAAAAAAAAATCCCATCCGTCCAGTGACGGTTGTAAGAATGAAATAATAATTTTGAAAAACAAAAACAACAACGAAAAACAAGAGATAATAAAGTTTTAGTCAAGTGAAGTGAAAACAAGGAATTCGAGAAATTGTTATCTTTAGGGATGTTTTGTGGAGGGTCTATTGAATGGATGGTCTGATGGTTGTTGTAAAATGTGTTAATAATATTTATGATATTGGGACGATTATAATACGCTTTTTTATACCAAAAATCACTTCAGGGGCGCTATAATATCACATATTATATTAAATTCGACATATTCGTTCAAGAGGTTGGGTTAAATTAAAGATGGTTTTGGAAAGGACTATGGAAAGTTTATATTCGTCAACAGGCCAATCTGCAGTTTGCAGATAGTTTTTGTAGGTTTCGAAGCCATTACGTCGTCCATTGACACTCCTTTGATTTATAAGTTAGTTATTGCTTGTTTTTACAGATGTTTTCACTTAAATAAGGACAACCCAGTTCTGCTTATATCGATACAGGAGTGCCCTAGTGAGATATACAGCTTTTGTTTTTATGAAAGACATTATTTTTGAATAAATAAATAACATGAAAACTCATTTTGAATTCAAATAGAAACGTAAATTCAAAAAAAATCAGAGTGTGGAATTCACACGCGGTAGAAATGAATAAATGCAGCATAAAGAAAATATCGATAATACTTTCTCATTCTCTTGCAGGCTAAATCCTGTGGTTGTATATGTTTGTCTCAATTTAGAGTTGGTATTTTTGTTCATTTTTATTTTTCAAATCACAACGGTGCTAAAAAATTTTTCACTTCAAAAACTTCTCAGACAAAGGATTATCTGGTACTTGTAGTTTCTCGTGATGTAAATCAATTATTTATCACAATTTTTGGTAATTCTTTGCAGAACTTCTAGGTCACGTTTATCTGAATTTCGCACGAGACTTCTAACTTGGCGAAACAATTAGTTTAGAATTTTGAATAATTAAGAGTTAATAAGCATTACGTACAAAACATGGGAATTACTTCACTACGGAGGACAAATAAAGGCCTCAAAATATACAAACGAAAAACCCTGAACTCATATCAAAGACAGACAAAATTAAAAATATATATTTTTAGAACGGTACCTTTGTCCATCGATCTAAATAAAAATGAGAAATGGCCTTTCAAACGATAGAGTAGCCATCGCATCTTTTGATACCATTCCGCCCGCTGATCAAATAATTTGCTAAACGAGATAAAAATAAGATAATCCATAAATCGGTACGGTTCACAGCTAAGTCCTATTGGAAGGGAAAAATATATACAAGAACTCTCCCCCAATCCCGTTCTAAATTTAACATTTAAACAAAGGGGTGGTATTATCCGCAGTAATTCGCAAGAGAACAATAAAATCCTTGTTGTTTAAGTGATGAGAATCACATTGAGAAGACTGTCAAGCCGATCTAATTGATTTTATAACTGACTTTTGTTGAGGATTTTGACATATTTTCCGCATCTTAGACTCGACTTTAACGTACTAATTAATACTGGCAGTTGCAAGTTGGCTGCTAGGCCCTGTGGACGGTGGGCAGTAAAGCATTAGTTTTGTAACAAACTTCAAGTACAAAGAAAGATATATCATAAAATGAAAGATTGATGGTTCAAAAGATGATAACGTTTATTGTAACATTTTTATCACACACGCGGCGCTATGATCAGAAGTTTGTAACACGGAATTAGAATGTAGGAAATATGATTTTACGAACTGATTGAAGCTGATGGCTGGCACGCAATGAGCTCACAGATTTTCGCTCAGCGGCGTGAACGTTCTGAACTCCTGCGCCGGTGTTGCCATAGATTAAGTATTTACCGTATTGAAAAATCATTGTATACATCGTAGTTCTACTATTGTTTAACGACAGTGTATTCTACGCGCGACGTTGGCAGCTGTTTCGCCTTCTGAAGGCATTGTCGAACTGTAGTGAAACAACTGACAATCTGTTTTAAGCAAATTTAGGGGGCGAATGTGGGTACCGCCACCGCGAGAACCATTTATTGGATAATCAACACCCTTGCCATAGGTCATCCCAAGTGGTTCGCTACGTTTAGCAGGGTTACCCGGGTTCATGGGGTGAGGTTTGTCGGGCTGGATCGGGAGATACCGGTTGAGAAATATATTTTGATCCCTCCAGCTAGAATCTCTCGGAACATTGTCTTGCACCGCAGTGGGAGGAATGGATTCATACCTCCGTCACTCCTGGACACACTGACACCCAGATTCCTTCCCACTCCTCATACCTTTTTCCTTCCCAGAACTTCCTCTCTTTTCTTTCCTTAAAAAATTCCCCACACAGCATCCTCAAAGATGGCGTAGCCCCCAAAGGAAATTGTTTTCATCAGGGTCTTTTGTGTGGAGCTAAGATAAAGAAAAATTGTTTATTGAGTACGAATATTATTTTTATATTGAAAAAAATATTGATTACAAATTGGAAGGGCAGATTTTAAAACATCGCCACTTTCTCACATAATTTTGTCGCACTTTATATTGTATACAAACACAGCTGTGTCTGAGAACATTTAAACTTAGTTATATTAGGTATGTACTTTGAATCTTACGAAAAACAAAAGAGGCACAATATTTTTTGACTAAGTAATTATATTTGCCTGTCGCGAAATTCAGTGTATTTATTTTGAATCTATATTGTCCAGAAATTTTGTTGCATCTGATATTAATTAAGGTTGATCAAAGGATAACGCACGGTTAGACATTTAAAACTTCATTCTTCTTCCTTTTTAAAAAGTCTTTTACCACGGCAGTGCTGAAAGAATCTACCACTCTTGAACGTGCTGCAAATATGGGTAGTATGTATTATTTGTAATGAACAATTATTGTCAAACGGTCGTAGAGTAATTATATGGTACAGCAAATTAATCAATATATTTGATTCCGGGATTTAAGCTCGCCACCGGAATCATAGCCAAGGATCGTAACCAAATCGTGATCGTCTTCTTGATACTATCTGAGTTCTGTTACGTGCTTGATTTTGATTCATGCTACCTTCAAAGTATACATTTTTTGTTTGGAACATGCCATAGCTAAGAACTTTAATTCCTTTCCTTTATTCAACCACTTCGCTCCTTAATTTCTTCCTGTTCTGTTCTTCAAATCACTCCGTTTCACAAACTAAACTTTCCTTCAAATGTATACAAGAAAACTGTTGTCTTATTAAGTAATTGACTCGTAAATTAAAGCACAAGAAATGCTGCAATCTGTCGACTCTGAATACTGCATAAAAATTATTTGCACCATGAAAAAGACCTTTTTAGGTACCCAGACTTTTTTTTTATTTACGGACTATTTATTATAGCATAATACTCGTAATTATGAAACATGAAAAAATGAACATGAGAAACATTTTTATTTTGAGCTCACGCCCGCGATATTTGGACAGCATTTCAAGAATGTATTTCTTGGGTATACTGGCAAAAAAGTTTAGTCGGAGCACCTTCCTTCAAAATACAGGTAAATCAAGGACAAGATTCCCACCTGAAGCCTGTGCTCTAAATTTTAAAATCTGACTGCCCATTTTGTGCACATTGTCAGGATATTTTCAAGTATTTTTGGGCTATGGATCAGAAGTGGCAGCTAAACTGCTTCCTGCATTCCAATTTATTTGTATTCACCAGGAAGGTACGTTAGAAGAGGAGATTTGGGAGAGGATTTGGTGATATTCGTATTTGCAGGTTTGAACTGGGAATAATAATGACTGAATGAGATCAGGCGGGCGGCGCGACGGAGATATTTTTACTTTGCGAATGGTTGCGGTTTGTGGGAACTTCTTTCCCATGCGATGGTTTTATTAGAACTCGCGATTGATTGCAGTGCGAATATTGCGAATTAAGGACTTCCGTCCGTAGCGGCGATTTTATTAGAACTAAAGCGATGCGGTTTTTGGGACCTTTGCGGCGAGGTGAGATAAACTGGACTTATTTGTGTGAGGGCAGAGGGCACACAATAGGTAGTTGCCAAAGCAACATGCAACAATAAAAGTAGCGTGAATAGAGTGCATTTGCGATTTGTACAGTGTCAGCAGTTGTGTTCTATCTACAGGACCTACACAATATATATTTTATGTTTTGCCAATGGACTTTGCAAGTTCAAGGAAACCAAAATAAAATGTCATCTTCAACCAACACGATAAAATATCTGATATCGAAGAAAAGATTTAAAAAATATAAATTATTCAAGCTCTGCGTATCCCTCAACCCCAATAATCAAAATGGATTGTTTTAGAGTTTTTGCCCTCGAAAGATTAGGTCGGATAAAAAAAGGTTTCACTACCCTCGGAGGCCACTCTTAAACAAAATGCCGACTTAATCCAAATCGGACCTTTTTGTTGCATTCTGTTTAACCGAAGGGGAAACTGGGCTAATTCGTACTAAAGTAGATATTTTGTAAGCGATGCGAAATTTTTACAAAAAAGTATAGTTAGTCACCTTTATCATCATCATCTGGTAGTTTTCTTTGACTAGATGAAAGCCTCCCCACTACTATTTTTCTTAAGTCCCCGCATTCCGAATTTCTACTGTCTTAAAATTTTCAAGTTTTCAAGTTTCCAAAAAAAAAATCTTCTTCGTTATCTATACATTTGTGAAGCCAAAACGGTAATTACATGAAATTACTTTGATAAAAAAAAATCGCTATGTACCTACGCTTCAAAAAGTTTTCAAAAACTCCTCATGTCCTCAGCGGCTGACTACCAGTTTGTTATCTGTAGAAGCTGTGCTGCATCCCCTCTCACCAAAAAATCAGTGTTTCTGTAACTGCTATTTAAGACATTTCCTACGAGATTTTTTCTTTATTTTAAGCGAGTCGTGTTGTATTAAACATTTTCACATTTTTTGCTTATTCATTATCGTTTTTAAAATAAGCGCGCTCCCTCCAACATTCGTGTTTGCATATCTCCCCTGTTCTTCTTGTTGAACGCTTAATACCTTTTATTCTACAAACATGGACATGCAACATAGGAAATGAACCGATAAACAAAGATAATGGTTGTAATTCTGGTTCTGAACTCAGATTGGTTTTGAATTTGAACTGATTGGGCAAAGAATTCAGACAAGAGAAAAAATACTTACCTATGATGTAACATTTTAAGATAAAATTATTTGATTGTGTTATGTGGCAAGAAATCAGATTATCCCATGATTTTTAACGAGTCTGCACTATATTTAAAAAAAACGAGTGACGTTTGATGGTCTACCTTGTAAATAAAACCAGGTCTTCCTATTACTCCCATTATATTATTATATGGTATTCCTCCCATATTTTTAATAACTTGCATTGATAGTTTGATATATCCTTTACATAAACTTTTTAACAAATCCTTAGCTTCTGGCTGTTTTCCGGCTTTGTGGAAAAAGAGTTATTTAACGCCTATTCATAAAAAAGGTGACAAAAGCGATATATCAAACTATAGACCTATTTGCATTATGTCTGCTTTACCCAAACTTTTCGAGTCATTAGTATTAGATACCATTGTAAAACCTATCAACAATATTATTGTTCCTAACCAACATGGCTTTATCAGAGGTCGATCTACCTTAAGTAATTTAACTATCTATAATAATTACATATGCGAATCCCTTAGTCTGAAACAACAAGTGGATTCTATTTACACCGATTTCAGTAAAGCATTTGATAAGGTTCGACATCACATTCTTATATCTAAACTCAGACTGTTGGGCATCAAAGGTAGTTTATTGACATGGATTATCAGTTACCTCAGTAATAGAGTGCTTAGTGTCAGGATTAATTTTATAGAATCCTATGTATTCGAGGCCACAAGTGGTGTCCCGCAAGGGTCCCACCTCGGCCCAATATTCTTCTTAATATTCATTAATGACATTGTAAATATATTTAAAGATGTACAAGTCCTACTTTTTGCAGATGATCTAAAATTGTTTAAAAGAATACGAAATATACATGATTGCCTAATTTTACAAGCTAATTTAGATGAACTTTTTAAATGGTGCAAACAAAATATGTTATTTTTGAACATTGAGAAATGTCAAGTAATCCGATTTTCCAGAACTCATTCTCAAATCTTACATGAATATAATTTAAATAATGTTAAATTAACACCAGTATCACAAATTCGCGACTTGGGAGTTATATTCGATTCAAACTTAACTTTCACAGCACATATAGATGAAATAACTAATAAGGCTTTAAAGATGCTTGGCTTCCTTTGTAGAACCTTAACTGATTTTAAGTCCTTTGATTGCATGAAAACACTCTATATTTCATTAGTTAGAAATCAAGTGGAATATAATTCACCTATTTGGTCCCCTTTCTATAAAGTACACTCTAACAAAATAGAACGGGTTCAACACAAATTTCTTAGGTACTTAAATTTCAAGCTCAAAATCCCAATAGAAAACATTAATTATATAAGTTTGATGAATCGACTTAATTTAATTACGCTATCTGACAGAAGAATCATTTCAGATTTAATTTTATTATACAGAGTCATGAACAACCTAATTGACAGCCCTGCCATTGTTAGTACCATTAAACTCCATGTACCGACAAGGAATACTAGACAAAATATTACATTCTTTTGCAACACATACACAACCAACTATCAATCACACTCACTTACCAATAGGATGCATGATTTAGGCAACAAGTTTGGTGATATTGTAGATATATTCGCTGATTCCCTTTATAATCTAAAATGCATTTTAAACCAACACTTTGTGGAATCCTACAAATTATTGTAACGTGGGTGTAATATATTTAACGATTTGATGTGTTATTGTAATGTTTTATATTGTATTTTATTCTATGTTATTGTCAAATGTTATATTGTTTCAAATATTTCACGGTTTTACGCTATAATCTTCAAAAACTACCTTTATATTTTTTAAATGTTTTCATTTTTATAACTTTTGATTTAAATTCTATTTATGTATAATCCTCGATATCTTAAATATTATTGTATAATCTATGTAAAAGCCCATATGGGCGTATAACAACAACAATAAAATTACAATATTTAATATTTAGTCGACCTTTCATATTGAAGACATTTCCTATGAATTGACACCACAAAATGTCAAACGCCAAGCAATTACGTAAAAATATTAATAAATTGGCAATGTTCAATTGAGATACTAACTAAATATGCAATGGCAGTCTGCGTTAACCATTTGAAACTAAACAGAAGTTAAATTATTATTTATTATTTTAACTTTATGAGTAAAACCTCAAACTGTAATATTTAATTAAATGAAGACATTATGAGCGAAACTCAATCGAAAATCTGGAAACAGAAAAATCAGAAAAAGATATTGGCACCTCTGGGACTCGAACCCAGGACCTCCCTACTTTCCGGGTTCCCAACCCGGAAAGTAGGGAGGTCCTGGGTTCGAGTCCCAGAGGTGCCAATATCTTTTTCTGATTTTTCTGTTTCCAGATTTTCGATTGAGTTTCGCTCATAATGTCTTCATTTAATTAAAAGAAGTTAAATTGTTAATCGGGTATTTAGTCATATTTCAACCATTTAAGTTTCTCAAAGATCGTACGGAATAAATTATTGAATTATTTAAGTCTGATAGGGTATACGACTTCTTTCAATTCTAAAAGCTTCATTAGTTGAACTCCAGTAATTTTGCATAACGAACGATATTATCCAAATAAATGCGAATATTGACTGTTAAATATTGATACTATGTCGTCCGGGCCAAAATGTATCAATCGTCGTTCGGAATATTTCTTACCAATTGTTGACCGTGATCGCAAATATTGATAACTGACCATAGTTGACAGATTTGGTGAATATCGTATTGATATAGGGTTTGATTGATCAACCATGCAAACCACCAGGCTATAAATTACATATATACCTTCCAACGCAATTTCAATCAGCTAAACATAGGCCCATCGTACATAGAGATCCTTACAAACTACGTGATTGTGACGCAACCACAAGCAGGTTACAGATATACTACTTTTTAATGCTGGTTTAGCCCGAAATGCACTGAACTTGATGTTTTTTTCACGCGCAGCAGTGGAGTTATACGAAGTTAAGTCTAGCGATGAAGTCAATGTTCTCGTTTATCTTTATTATAAGAATAAAAAATATATATCTAATAGAAGATTTTGGGTTCACCCATATAACGAAAGAAATATTAACAGCTGGACGTTCGTTGCCGCCGGGGAACTCCGTGAGAAAGATGGAGACAAGTTGCATTCTTTCTAAATAATGCCAAAGGATTTTTATTTAAATTTGATGCACGTGTTAACTCCAAGTATTCGTAAGAAAAATATACTTTTTTCAAGATCAATCCATGCCTTCTCCATCAAATCCTTTTTTACTTATTCTGGTAACATAACAAGATGGTTATATAAACTCGCCTTTTTTCCACTTCCAGAACAAATTTAACATACCATTCAAGTTCGGTCGCCATTTATGTCACACGTCAAACGAGTAGTAGTACATGCGAACGCAACTCGCGTAGCGTGCAACTAATGTCAAACTCGTAGTTGGCGCGTAGCATCGTGTACGAACACTAGCAAAATAGTATCGCCGGTACTCACGAGCAGTGCGTGTGCTATGTGCATGAAGCTCGAGTCAATTTAAAGTAACTCAAGGTATGAATGCGCTTACAGTAAATGAAAACATATTTTGAACTGTTTGCAATCCACATGAGTGTTAATTTTGTTATGAGATAAATATATTTTGTTAAAACTATATAGAAGTCGATTACATATTAATTTTAATTGTTTTTCTTGCTTTTATACTACAAAATTAAGCCTAAGATCCGTTGTTAATATTAACTAATTTATTATTGAAAAATGCCCCCCACAATACAAAGTGAACTCCTGGCGTGGGGGTAAAGGGGTAAATACCCAATATCTTTTTATTAGTTTTTAATTTTCTTTTATTTAATTTTTTTTTTCATTATTTCACAAATATCTATAAGTTACAGTTTTTTGTAGTTTTTTAATACAACCATACTAGGTTAATTGCCGTTTTGTGGTAGTCATATATTAAATAATTCGTATAAGAACAAAAATTAAATATTACTAATATGTAAAGTGAATATTTCACCATCTTTCTGATAACTTATCCATATGATTACGAACATTAATAAATAAATAAATAAATTCTCGCAACTGGTAAAAAATTCGGCCAACTTACCATATACGTAACCACTATGAGTAGGTTCAAACACCAAATGGTAAATTCAGATTTTTTAAATAAATAAATCATGCAGCGCAGTCGCTCGGAGAGCCGAAGGTCCTGGGTTCGAGTCCCAGAGGTGCCAATATCTTTTCTGATTTTTTATTGAGTTTGGCTAATATTATCTTCATTTTATAAAATAAATTATGTTTAACTAATCGAAAATGTACGTTATGGTACTGATAATCTATCAAAAGGATGGTGAAATGTCCCCTAAGAATATTAAATAACTCTGCTTAATATTAATTAAGAAACATTGTAAGTAGTTTGAAAAATGGTTATACTTAAAACATTATTTTTCATTGTTATTTTTTTCTTCCTATTTTCTTTCTAGTCTAATTTAAAAAAGTTCCACCAACTTGCCATCGTTATAAAAGTAACATGCCATAAAGTTTCCCCCGACAAGGGTCTCATTGAAAGATGTCAAAGAGTAGACAAATTAAAATGTTAACAATCAACATAATTTCCAGAGATTGCTTTATTTTTCTTTTCAAGCAGGTAAGTTATTTAAATAAAACAAAAACACTCTGAGAATTAAACAAGGAAATTATAAACTTCTGTACAAAAGCATTCAATTTAACTTTCAAACGTTCGCGAGCAAAGGGCCGGTTCTCGGCTGGACCTAAATTTAAAACTGGGGTGGAAAAACAAGACTTTTACACAAAATTAAACAAAAATAACTTTTATGTTTTTGTTGACATTCAAACATCTTTATCAACATTAAAAATTGTGTTTTGCAAAAAAAAAACAGCTAGAGATTCAAGGGGTTTAACTTACGAGTACTTTGTTTTGAGCGATATTAACATTAAAAAAATTGGTTGTTTGTAAAATCGGTTTACGGACCATTATTTTACATGATAACGTCATATAATAACGATGAAGTGGAAGACAGATCACAAGCCGAACGCTTGTTCCGCGCTCTCGCTTGCACGCTCGGCTCAGGCGAAACATGGAAAAGAGTCATGCTTTTCGTGAGTGCAGCCGGCATTCATCGATTTATAATTCGTTATCATGTCAAAAGCTAAATTAATAACTATAATTAAATAACTATTCGGGATTCGGTTATGGGTACCGCCGCCCGGGTACCAACACCATCGCAATAGATCATCCCAAGTGGTTCGCTTTGTTTAGTGACTAAGGGAGCCCGGGTCTTTGTGGCGGATGCGCCTGTTCACCGACTGTGTGGCAGGCCGAATCGGGATAGACTGGTTGAGGGTGACATAACCCAGACCTCTCCAGTCTGACTCTCTTGACCCATCGCTTTGCACCGTAGTGGGAGGGATAGATTCATACGCCTGTCACTCCTGGACACGCTGACTCCCAAATTCTTACCTACCCTTTATAACTTTTTCCTTCCCTGAACTTTCCCCCCTTTCTTTCCTACCCTCAACACAGCATCCCCAAACATGATATTAGCCCTGAGAGGAATTATTTTCCTCAGGGCCTCTTATGTGCAACTAATTTTTTATTTATTTTTTTTATATGAATACCGCACAAGAGTCCCTACTGCTCCCGTCTGGAGCCAGTGAGACTATGGCTTCCCCAATTGGGGTATGTCGTGAGGCTGAAGGTAGTGGGGAGGGGAAGGAGATGGGGAAGAGGAAGGTGGGAAGTACCTGGCTATTCAGATCTGATCACCAAACACGGTTAAAGCCATTTAAAGTAAAGTTTGAATTCTTAACGGTGGTCTTACACCAGGGCGATACTGAGAATATCTTCCATTCTGGAACGTGCCGCAGATAAAATACTGTATTATTTTAAATGAATAAATTGTGAAATAACAAAAATTAATCAAATAAAATTTATTTGCCACGCCAGGAATAAATCCCGTGACCTTCGGAATGCGAGTCAAGAGCCTTACCGCTGGACTACGCCGCCGGCTAGTGTAAAAACCGCCAATGAAAATGCTCTCTATTCACTGAGATACTATACATTTCAAAAACAAGCGAATGAATTTGACATAATATTATTTGCAACGTTAATAATATACGAGATATATACGTATCTTTACTTCTGTTGCATGAATGTCGCAATAAAAATAATTCGATTAAATTCTTTATTCATTTTTGGTGGCTAACGTTATGGTGGAAGCAAATTTATTTCTTGGGAGATTGCGCTATTTTATGTATTAAACTGCAAGGGCAAAAGAGGGGTGGATGGTGATATAAATCATAGTAAGTTGTGCTAGTCGCATAGAAATAAAAAAAATGCATGAACGTCACATTTCGCTGTCTACTTGAGAAAAAATATTAGATTAAAAAGGGGATAAAATCTTATATTAATAATTCTTAAAAATGGTCGGAACATAGTTTGGTACTGGAAGCTGAGCTATTTACATAATACACCTCTCATTTACATCACATAACATCATACCACGAACCGCTGTACTTGGGAGTTAATATTGTGCCTGTTACCGCTGAATTGATCAAGTCCACCTTTTAATGAGTGTCGTGAAGATTGAATGACGAAAAGTGGGCTTCAAATTCTCCCTTTTCCTTAAAACATATTTCCTACTTGGTTCGGCGGTAAGTCACACACGTCATATAAAGGTCGTTCGAAAAGATAAAGTTTAAAACCAAATTACATTCCAATTGGCTTTGGACGCCCAATTTTACGACCACTATTTTGCCAAAAAAGCAGTCGTAAAGAAACGAAAAAAAAGTTAGTAGAACTTAAAAACATTACATTATTAAATAGAAAATCTCCCGCCAAACACCAGACAAGATATTGCAACACTAGGGGAGTACTAGAAGGCGCTGCAAAAAAGCGCAATACCTTTGTACGATGATGTCGTCTCTCACCCGGCATGACGCTAGAAGTCCCAAAATCTTTCTGGACAGAAGGAGAAAGACTCCTCCAATCACCTCTCACCCCAGAAGATAGGTGGATGTTTGAGTGGCAACTGGCCAAGATAAAAAATGCCCATCTCGTACAAGACCCCACTGAGAGACAGCCTGTGTTCTTGATAATGGGCTCCCATACCCATTGTGCCCATATGATGAATAGATGGGGCCTCAAAGAGTCGGAGATGTGTGACTGCGGTGAGGTGCAGACCACCGAACATGTGGTCAACGAATGCCCGTTCCATTCATTCCCCGGCGGGATTGATGAGGTCCACAGGGCAACACCTAAGGCCCAAAATTGGCTCGCAGGCCTAGATGTCCCTCTCTGACCCCCCACCATACGAAAGAAGAATTAAATTGGATTGATATAAATCGAAACCAACCCCCTGAGAGTAGATATTAAAATTTAATTTAAAATGGTTTTCTGCATTTAGTTTAGATGTAGCAGTCAATTACCGGATACCAAGAAGCATTGAGCTTAACCCCGTCGTCTTATTAATTAGATTTTTTATGAATTGCAATTGCCTCCATTCTTAGGTCTGCTCTATGCTTTTTGAGTCTTCCTTTCTTCCAGTTTAAGATCAGAAGCACAAATTTTTGAGAGGGTTGTTTGAAAAATGTGTATATTTCACATAGTTTAGCAGTAGAAGGTAGGTGGAAGGGGAACTCCCGGAAAAGCACACATAGGTAATTAAAACACAAACTTTCTCATTTTGAGTGGCATTGTAACGCATGCCGGGTATTCGCTGATTTTAAATAAAACACGATCAATATTTGTTAAGCTGTTTGTAATACAGCAAACCTTTGAGTGTTTTACAGAACGTATCAAAATAAATACAACAATGAAGATACGCATAAAAGAACTTTATTTATCGATAAAAAAAAAAAAAAAAACATTCAAATAAACTGATTTATTATTTTGACCATCGATTGAACATATTACTTATTAACGTAACCAAATAAAGAAATGTTCATTGCACAAATTTATCAAAAGTAATTTTGTGTGGGTGCGCCATTTATGAGTAGTAAATGAGTGGTCAGTTATTATTAAAAAAAAATTAGAGTGTGTAATTCACACTAGAAGTGAAACCAGAAAGTCACTGGATGTCGCTTTTTTCTTTTGCCTGTTTATTTTAAAGTGGTTTGAAGATTGGATATTTATTAACAAAAATAAAAATGTTTTTTTTTCGTAGGATTCGAACTCCGTTCGCTCGATGTCTGTCTCTCTGGCAGCTTGAATTTGTCCGGCGCCTTAGGCGGTGCGCTACGGGAGGGCCGAGCCGAGGTGCGAATTAAGCGCATTATATTAAAACCGATGATGATATTAAATTTTAGTGACGTATTTCCGTTTCATCCGAAATTCTAATCACTAACAACGCTAAAGAAGTTTCACTTCAAAAAAAGATTTCTAAAAGAAAAGTGAAATGTATAAGAAAAGAATTTAATAAAAAGAGATAAAAGCATTTAATGTGAAAGCCAAACACGGTGCTAAGACGGTCATAAGCAACAAAAGTAAAGTTGTTCGGCGGATGGGACGGGCGGCAGGCAAGACGGAGTGTCCTTATCTTTATTGGGTGTTTTGCCGGTTGGGGCAAGGGCGTGAGGGCAGTATGCGCAGGGGCAGGTGGCAGGTGGCAGGTGGCAGGCGGGTGGCTCCCCCCAGTGGCTGCCACTCGGCCTGAAGGAGTGGGCTTTTGAAATAAAACAGTGCTGAGCCGGGTACTCGACGGCGTTTTAGCCAGTTTAGAAACCTAGACGTTTTGGGTTTTAGGGTTGATTATTAATTGACAGTTTTTTTTGTATTTTGTGTCTGGCTTGTTGATCTTGACAATGCCTTGGAAAATAGAAGGGCTGCGTTTTATTTATTTATTTATTTATGGAAAAATAGTACATAAACAATGTAACAATACACGAATAAGAAACACAGCTGACAGTGAAAGGAGAGTACGTATAAATGAGGAGCATTGACAATGTGTAATAAAAAAGTACACAGAAGATACCTACAAGTCAAGCTTGAAGATGGATTTAAAAGGCCTTAAAAATTACAAATTAAAAATTACAGTGGGCACAGTGGTTACAGACGGCAATTAAAAATTACACATTGCGTATCGACTGCCGAAAGTCATTTAGGCTTACAACAAAAACTTCAATGCTTTGAATTGAAGTCTCGAAATTGTGGATAAAGGAGAATGATATCCATAATTAGTAGAATGTTGATTGACGAACAGCAATTCATTATTTCGGAGTCTACAAGAAGGGATGTTAAACTGGATGAGTTGCAAAGCAGGTGTGTCAGAAATGGTTCCATGCCAACTGAGAATAAAGTCAACTCAACACCTCCTTGAAAAGTCATTAAAAGCTTTGAAAAAAATAATTTCAAATTAACCGGTAACCCTAATCTAACGTAACCCATTTAACCATTTTTTTTATTTATTTTTATCACTCTAAATGACTTATCTGAGATGGTTCTTAGTTGGTTTCCGAGTTGTCTGGTCACCGTCAGAAATACTGTTAATAATTTTGAATATGCAAATTAGATCAGAGTCCTTTTTATGTTTTTCTATAGACGAAATGTTTAACGTTTGTTCAATTTCATCATACGAGTACTCGCCTCTTTCAAGTCTTAATTTCCAAGAGGAGACGATGTTGTACGGATTCGATATGAAAAATGTGGACAGCATAGAAAGGAGACCAAATGACACCGGCATATTCAAGGTGAGGGCAAACCAGCGAACAGTAAAGAGTTTTATAATGATGATAAACCTTGCAGAACTCTCGAAGGCCATATCCGATGAAAAACATTTTTATGGATTTCAATAACTTTAAATATACATTTCAAACTTTGCAGCACCGGCGGGCACTAGCTGATTTTTCATTTATATATATTTTTTTAAATAATACCGACCTTACCAAGCTTCTATCCGTAATTAATTTCAATTTACCTTTAGACAGACGTCATACAACACTCTTTCACATGCTTACAAAACAAATGCAGTATTAACAATTAACAATTCACACATTCGAAAATAAGACTTTTGAGGAGGCCAAGACCCACCAGAGGTTGTAGAGCCAAGAGTGATTATGATGATGACATTCTATAATATTTGCCCAAACTCAACATTTTCTTGGATCTGCGGCGGCGAAGACTACGGGTCTGTAGGAAACCAGCATGTTGCTCGACACCGCGATGGTGGAGAATGACCTGATCGTTCAGGCCGTTGCTCGACGCCGTGCGTAGCGGAGGTGACGACAATGACTCGGTGAGTAGAGCCATTTGCGGTGCAGGAGTCTTTATGAGGTGAAGAACCCGTATATTTTAGCAATGCCCTAGTTAAGTATTTGTCGGGTAGTGGAGTATTCCGATGTTTTTTTTTTTGTTTAAATAAAATATTTTTGAATAAAATTTCTGTGCATTATATCATTGGACGTTTTTAAGCTGAACCGGAGTTTTTTAATTGAACTGGAGTTGCAGACAGAATCACAACCGATATCAGTATTTTCATTCATGTCTTCACTCTGAGAAAATAATATAAAAATCTATGGACAGTTGCTAGTTTCAATAGAAACACATTCTATATATCCTTCACCATAAATTTCCATTTGCTACACTTAACGACACATCAAAGCAAATAATAATCCTTTTAGCAAAGCACCACCGCCCGCACAAAGGCGTCAGCTGAGATATTAACATAACACCTCCGATCGGCGGTCTCACCTGCGAGGTGACCAACCCTGCCAGCTTTCCGTGTGATAATTAGTTCTTAGACAGAATTGCTGCACTACGGAATAGCAATTTGTAGTGCGCCCAAGCCAGTCATTTAGCTTAGACTGTTAATTGAGAAATGTCTGCGAACCGCTAACTGCTTAGTGGAGTGTAGAAACGGAAGAGACTCCTTTGTTCCGACAATAATCAGAATTTTAATGAGTTGTTCTCAGGAAATAATTATTTCACCTCTTCAATGGAATGTTCTCAAGTTGAACAGTGTTTGAAGGCATTTAGCAAAAGCGATTTTTTTGTGTAAATTTCGGTTGTCGGTGCATGAGTTAATGCGTGATTTGAATTTGTATTCATTTCAAGTTCAGTGAGATTCTATTTTTCAAAATTGGAATTACAAGTATAAACCGTAGACAAGCAATAAAGCAAGTACCAACACTATTTTGATAATTAAATAACTTTTTTTGAATGTGTATTATTTTGCGTAAATATTTCATACATACATTTAGGCTGGTCAGTGGCTGAGTCGGCATCGCGTTTGGGTCCCATCCGGGCGTAGCGTGTTATATTCCCCGGCAGTCCTCCATTGCGACACAAGCAATATTTACCAGCTACTGTGGTGGTAGTAGGAGATTTTCAAACATTGTTGGGTTATTCGTGATCCGGGAATGTTCGACTTTATTTTGAATTATAAATTAAAATATTATATTTCCCAACAAAAACCAACAACATGGGTTCATTGTTGCGAAATTTAAAAGTTGATTTCGTGAATTTGTATTTATTAACATCACTTAAAAGTAAAGTTACGGTTTTGTTGCAAATCGCTAAATAAAAGGATTATGTTTTTTTTAATTATTTTTGGATGTTTTATTAAAAATGTTTGTGGTTAGCTTTTTTTGTGTTTGTAATTAAAATATTGTAATTTTTCGATTTAAAGGATTTTCGAAAATCTAAAATGCAATTTTTTCTTGTTTCTGAATTCGTATTTGTTTTTACGAAATCTTTAAAATTAAGAAATAAATAGATCGTTTAAAATACCATAGTAACTATAAGTGACCAGCTCAGGTATGGGGGCTCCATCGAAGCCAGAGTAAAGTTAGCTTCTCAAAAACTGGGCGTACTGTACAGGGCCCGCAGATACTTTAATAGTACACAACTGCTCACCCTGTACAAATCGCAAGTGCGCCCCACGGTTGAATTTGGCAGCCACCTCTGGTCTGGAGCTCCAAAATACTTGAAAAATACCCTCGACTCTGTGCAGAAACGGGCGGTCCGTTTGATAGATTCTCCCATCTTAACGAACGGGTTGCAATCTTTAGAGCACAGGCGTCGGGTGGGAAAGCTATCGATGTTCTACCGGTATTTCAACGGAAGATGCTCTGAGGAACTAGCGTCATTGATCCCTTCGGCACCGGTGCATAGTCGGGAGACACGCCAAACGCGCGCCCAACGTATGTACACGGTTGACATTTGTCACATGAGAACGGGTCGTTTTTTCGACTCGTTCTTAAGTTCAACAGCTCGGCTATGGAACGATTTGCCGGCATCTGTGTTTCCTCCCTCCTACAACATGGGTCTCTTCAAGACCAATGTTCACTCCTTCCTCTCCTCAAAAAGACCCTCCACACAGCATCCCAGATGACACAGGCCCTGAAGGGAATTATTTTCCTCAAGGTCTCCTGAGTGGAGTTAATGTAAAAAAAAAAAGCCTTGACAAAATTCCGTAATTCGAAAATAAATTATTATTTATAACGTTGCATACAACAGAAAAACACCCCTCTTTGGCTGAAAAAGCAATGTATTTATCTCTCCTTGAACTATTTTTTGTCAGTTTCTACATTAGTAAGGTTTTCATACACACGGTTATTTATCAATGCTTAAAATATTAACGACGTGTTTTAGTAAGGCCGTTACTGTTTTATTTTATTTTGCACGTCCCCGTCGCTGCTTCGTAATGTCAAGATAGCAACACATAAAGTATCTTTTAATATATCATTGAAGAAGAAGATAACACTTTTAAATCTAAATGAAAATATGAAAGAAAACAAGACACAGAAAAACAGAAAAAGACAATGGTCGCAACTGGGACTCGAACCCAGACATCTCGTATAACCGGGACGGCGCGTTTTCCAATTTCGCTATTGCCACCTTCTGTCAAACCGTCATATTTGTCAATCTCATATTTCAAATATTTAGAATCATTAATATTATCTTCAACTAGTTCTTTTTCCAACTAGTTTTTTTTCTTTTTCTAGTTTTTTTCTTTTTTGTGTCTTGTTTTCTTTCATATTTTCATTTAGATTTAAAAGTGTTATCTTCTTCTTCAATGATATATTACGTTGATGGGAATAACCTTCAAAAGTTATAAAAAGAGAGTTTTTCTCGTAAAAAATTGAATATCTTTTAATACTTCTCGATCTATATGATCTCGACTAAATTACAAATATCGAATAGTATTAATAGGCTTGCGTCTGCGTGATTGAATTTCAGAATCCGGTTTCGAGTGTCACAAATAACGTCTGTTTACGTGGGATTTCAAACAAAACTATAGTTGTAATTCGGTTTCGAGTTCAAGAATTCGTCACAAGATGTCGCCACTTCCGTCAGCAGGTCGAACGGGGACGTGTCCCCCCTAGATATAAGTGCTACAAATTGGTGAAAATGTAGTATCTCTCCGGATATGGAAAGATTGACGGTAGTACAAAGTTGTATCAAGCGGCTATATATTACATTTGACGTCATTGCCTATCTCGGTTACTTTGTCCCGGCGACCAGCTACACTGGATGACAGTGGATCCGAGTAACGGACTATTTTTGGAACTAGTTCCTATTGGATTAATGTAATGGTCACCAACCTAACTGGGTGAAGCCAAACCAAAAGCCGCCCTCAGGGCCTAGCACCAAGAGCCTACGGAGCGGGTTTTGAACTACTAGTATTTATTCTTACTCCACTAATGACATTTACACCTAAATGTTTTTCATAAAAACTGGACCATTCTCTTCGATTTCTGTTCATAATTTGAGGTCATTAACACCCCACGTTACTTTGTACATGTGAATACACGTCGTTTCGTGGAAACTGGTGTGGTATCGATTATTCCTCTTCTTTGTAGAGGAAGCTAAGTACCGCGTATAGATCTGATAATGTCTGCGATAAGTCAGGGTACAATCGAATGCATCGCTGTAGCAACATTGAAGTTTCTACCATCCCATGCACCGGGAACACAGGACGTTCCAGAAGACGGTAAATTTATAACAGTATTATTTTTATTGCTCTTACAGAATTGCATGAAATAAATAAGTCGATTGTGAAATTGTTTGTATTATAATAATAAATATGATGTGCAATCTCATGCCACCTACTCGTGGAGGTGAATGCTCGGTTTATGAGTTGGTACCCCCGCGTTCAGGCGGTGTAAAGGTTCTTTATTAATTGGTTAAAAGGCTTCTACATGAAAGTGATACAAGAAAACCTGAGTATACCGAGTAAACAGGTCAATATATCTGAATTATTTAGGAAATAATTATAATACTAGTATTTAAAAACCGCTCCGCAGGTTTTTGCTGCTAGACCCTACGGGCGGCTTTTGGTTCGGCTTCGCTCAGTTAGTGTTGGTGACAATTTTATAAATCCAATTCCAATCCAAGGAATTGGTTCCTAAAATAGCCCGTTCCTCGGATCCACTGTCTTCCAGTGTAACTAGTCACCGGGATAAAGTAACCGAGGCAGGCAATGACGTCGTATGTAATATATAGCCGCTTGATACAACTATGTATTACCGTCAATCTTTCCGTATCCGGAGAGGTACGACATATTCACAAATTCGTAGAAGTTTAACCTGGGGGGGGACACGTCCCGATCTGACCTGCTGACGGAAGTGGCGACACCTTGTGACGAATTCTTGGATTAGAAACCAAATTACAACTGTAGCTTTGTTTGAAATTCCACGTACACAGATGTCAGATGTCATTTGTGACGCGGCGCGTATGGCGCATATGCACTCGAAGCCGGGTTCTGAAATTCAATCACGCAGACGCAAGCCTATTAATACTATTCGATAGGTCTATATAATTATGAAGTAGGAACAAAATAGGTAGGAACTAATTTTTTGTCGATCTCATATTTCAAATTCAGAAAAAAACAATATTTTCCTCAAAATTTTCTCCTTCTTTTTGAATAAAAACAAGGTTTTTCAACGAATTTATCAGACAAGACGAGAAATCCTTAGTTTGAGTCGCCGTTTCATTTTTATTTTTCTGTATCGTGTTTTCTTCCACTTTTCGTTGAGGTTTTTTGGTATTGTCTTCTTCTTCGATGATATATTACGTTGATAAACCTTCAAAAGTTATTCCAATAAAACATTAATCAAATAATAGACTATATGGACTATGATTACGCAAGCTTGGGGTCTGTAAACTCCCCAGGCTCTCTGAGATCAATGCTCAGGATTATATTATTGATAAATGAATCTAACTTTGTGCGAAACAAATATTACAAACAATGGCAATCCGACCCATATCTCAATGAAAAATCAGGTACACTAACCTTAATGGTTGGTTTCTGCAGCATCGGAGGCCTCCGGAATATTCCATCCACACTTGGATCAATTTCCGTAATTTTTTAACTTGAAACTCGCACTTTGTCAAATATCACAAAACCGGAGGTAAATTCAGAATGAATTCGCAAAAATACAAAACTACAGAATGATATGAATTATTACTTACATTGTCACAATAATTTATTATTGAAAACGTTTCGAACTGCATTATTCATGCAAAACGACAAACGGGTGATATCTATGAATCTTGCAGTCGATAGTGATAATTAACAGTTACTCGAACCACATTGTAGTGTTGCCAATAATTCAAAGAGGGCGCGCCAAATACCATCATTGAAAGATGAATTAATTAATAAAGATAATTTTTGAATAAGCAAACAAATTATAATGCATAACCACTAGGTTTATAGTGAGTTCATTAATATTAACTTTGATTTAAAATTTTAACTATCCTGATTTAAAAATATCAACATTAGAGTATATTTTATCATTTTCGTTGCAATAATGGTTTGATGTTTATTGGTGCAAACTCGTATTATTTCAGTGCACGCTTTCAGAGGTTAAATGGCAAACTAATGCCTGTTTACCGTGGTGAAAATAAATTCACATGAAAAAGCATTTTGTAAGTAATGCACTAAAAGCCCGGCCTATGTTATTTTACATTCTTTTGATGCGTTAGTTCATAGAGGTTTTGGTTTTCATGGTAATCACGCTTAATAGATAGACCGTCTAATTTATTGTTATTATTTTTTTATTGATTAACGCCCTTTTTCAGGGCATTTACATATGAATGGTAAGAAATAGAATATTTATTCTACATAACTGAACTGCCTCAGTAACAATATTATATATTTGTTTAAAGATAAAGGGAAGATGTCCACTGACTTGATGTAATTGTTTCCTTTCATTAGTATTCTGGGTAAAGAGGAAACATATGGTAGTTAGTCCCAGAATTTCTGCACTGAAATAAATCCTGACTTTTTGTATTACGTATCCGGAAGTCAATTCAAGCAATACCGGACTATCAAATAAATCACGTAGAATTTTACATAGAAATACTAAGTCAGTGAAAATTCTTCTGTCTGACAATTTGAGCATATTCATATTATTTAATAGAGTGTTGTAGTACAACATAATTGCTGGAATACCCATTTTAAAATTTAGAAAACGTAAGAATTTGTTTTGTATTCTTTCAACAGCTTGTACATGTATATTATAATCTAGATTCCAGACTGGAGAATTGTACAAAAAATAATAAAATAATGCTAATTAGTCTAGACTCTAGGCTGTCTGGTCAAGTAACTACAAAATCGAGAAGAAAGATAATGACGATGAAAAAGATAAAAAAATTTATTTTGCAGGAATTTGGATTATGATTCTTCTGAAACTGCGTTGGGAAATTTCATATAACACGTCAATTACACATTTATTTAACCCCTCAGGCCTTTCCCAAGGCATATTTCGTCAGATAGTCAAAATATTTCCGCATGGCAAAGAAATCCAAATAAATAGGATAACTCCTACCGTATCCAAAAACTAAAAACTGTTTTTGAAAGGTGTTAAAAAAAGCTTTCAAATTTGATACATAATTCGAAATAGGCTTATAATTTTACAAAAACGAAATTTTTTTATTGCAAATATAAAAAATTTAAAAATGGTTCTTTTGACCTTTTTTCTAATTTATTTTACGGATAGTGAAAAAAAAACAGTACCTGTTTCGTTAGACAAATATATCACTCACTTTTTTGTCGTTTATAAAAAAATTATTATTAAAAAATTCCCATAGTTTCGTACATTTTTCAATTGTTTTTTAAATTTTCCGAAAAAAAAATCTGAACTAAATAAATCATGATGGTGTATATTAAGAATCATCTTTTGCTAAACTTCTCCATTCAAGTATAAAGCATGGAATTTTATCTTTCTAACGCTGTTTAGACATAATTCTCATCATGATAGTTAGGAAGCTTCGCAGATTAAAAGTACTTACAAAATAGCACAAAAATGTAGATTATATTAGTAAATTTGAATAAACCCGAAGCCGTAACGGAAGCAAAGGAGTGCTGTCACAATATACCAAAAAACGTTATAATCCTTATACATAAAAAAACAAAACGGCCTGAAAAGAAAAGAGTCCTGATAAAAAAATTACTTGATTTTCTTTATTACTCACATAAAATAAAAGAAATCGAAACCCTTTGAACAATAACATAACATATTTAATAAAAAAACCAAAACACTTTACAATTTATTTTTGTATCCACCAAATATTTCATTCCTTAGAACAGGCTGTATGCCTAATTAGGAATTAAGGCTACGCACCACATTGTGTAAAATTTGGAATCAGGCTGTTAACAAACGGCTTTAGTCGTGTTTGGTGATTAGATCTGAATAAAGTGAATAACCAGGTGCTTCCCCACCTACTTCCTCCACATCTCCTTCCTCTTTCCATTGATTACCTTCAGCCTCGCAATACATCAGAATTGGGGATGCTACATTCCCTCTGTCTCAAGGCGGTTGGGAGCAGTTAGGATTCTAAGTACAGTATTCATATAAATAAGTGTTTTTTTTTAAGTAAAACATGTTGAACACCCGGTAAAAATGACAAAGTCCCTCGATAGTGGCTAGGAGACAAATTTAAGGCAATATATCAGGCCTTCTCTGCTCTGGCGTCTACTGGCTTCTCAGTGTCCAAGTGGAGAGACAGGCCAATTAGACAAAAGGCCCACTTTAAACCAGTTGCTTCTTAGAGGCTGAACTTTAAACGAGTGACACTTTAATGAAAGAGGGCAATTTGCACGTTTTAAAATATGTGGCTGGATACCTTACGGTCATTGATAGTAAATGAAATATTATTATTATATTTTCATAGAAAGCAAACACTTTGTAGTTTGTCGTTGTACGTGGAGTACGGTAGCTTTGTTTCAATACTCAATATAGATGTTTTAGATGCTGACCTGGTTTTACTTGAAACCTTGCTTTATCAGGAGCACTTTAAAATTATATTTTAGGGTTGTTTTAGGGTTGAATAAGGATTGTAATTGGATTGTTTTGTAAGATTTCCACATGTAGTATATATCTATTTACAACTTTTAATTATATATAAACACCAATCCATACTAATATTATAAATGCGAAACTGCTAGAGTTCGTTTATGACGCTTTCACGCATTAACCAATAAAAAGAATTTGAAAATTCATTCACCAATAGAAAGCTAAATTATATGCGAAGACTACAGTCTGTATATGATGGCAAGCTCTGGCTAATAAATATTAATACATTATATTTGTTATACGTTTTCTCTCGCTAACGAAAGCGAGTTATTTCTAAAGTCAGAAAAAAATCGTTTCCGTGGAAACGATGATGATATATTTGTGGGCTCTAAGCTGGTAGGTACTCGGCCCCCTACTGGCTACAGCTACTGCTCCAGAAAATTCAAATATCAGAATATGTTTTGTTTTTTTTGGACAAGCAAGGAATAAATGTCAGATAAGAGTTCCTACATTAAACATATAATTCGTAACGATTATAAAGACTGAATAATAAATAGTGTATTTTTTTATTATATTAACAAACTTCCAAATATTTAATTAAAAATAAACATCCGAAATGTTTGTAAGCGCATAAATTCCGAACAAATGAACAAAATTGGATGATTCTTTTTTTCTTTGAGCTATTATATATAGCTTTATGAAATTTAGGTGGCAGGCGAGATGTTTGAAAACTTAATGTAAGGGAATGAATGTATGAAATGCGGGAGGGGGTGGGGGTGGGGAGGAGGGGGGATAATTGATAAGTTCATCCGCTATAGTAATTTCCCGTAATACCATGCGAGCGAAGCCGCGGGGAAAAGCTAGTGTATATATATATATATATATATAAATTATATATTGGTGTCTACCATCCCTGATCATTTCGGACTCCACAAAACAATAAGGACTTGAGATATTGAAGGCAAGAGCAAACGCATGATCGTTCGTAATTTGTGGGTTATTTATTATGCCGTGTTGCGGCAAATCATGGCATATGTCATGGGCTGATGATGGACACTGTAACATAGGTAATTTTAATTCATCCTTAGGTATTGTAAATAAAATACATGATATTTAAATATAGTAGAAACATTAAATCATCATACTAGGCGTCTGCCTATTTCATGGTGACCAATGGAGTAAAGTTATTTTGTGTGAAGTCTAGTGAAAACATTTAGATTTAGCTATAAACATGCCGAAAATTGGAAATATTATAATAGTAAGTAGGAAACAGAAAGGAGAAAAAGACATATACAATCATTAAATTGTGTTATGAATAACTTCGAATTCGGGATAGTGCACCGGTAAAGCGTTGGCTAAAGCAGTGTTCCGAAAACTTTTTGTGATCAAGGTACACCTACCAAAACAAAAAATTTTAGGGGTATACCAAAGAAAAAAACAATGTTTCTTTAATATTCATTATTAAAATCAATTTAATATGAAAACATGCTTAATGAGAAATGTGAGCCTGCTTAACTGACATAGGCGATCAAAATTTAGAGAAATCGTTGATAATGCTTTTCTCATCCCTTCGACGATCGTCCCCAGGGGTCCTCTTTTTTTATATCGTAGTGGGAGTTGAAAACCCCAATTCGCATAAATAGGTCGCGGTAAATGGTAAGATACCACGCCTTGAAATCAGTGGACACTCATTTTTTATGCGTAGCCAAAAATGTGCTAGCTCTATTTCGGAAAATTCTACTTTTAATGTCTGATCAGTTTTTGTCTTCAGAATTCTTCCTGCTCGTTCGGTAAGTGTCCAAGGGAAGTGCTATATAAGACTGGATTTCGAACCCAGTCCACAGGTTGCAGGTCACACTTAGGAAAATACGAGCTCATTTTTTCTGCTGTGTTTCACTAGCCTGTGCTTCGAGTGTTTCGCTATCAAAGCCTGCACTCTTTTTTATTGAATCGGCAGCCATGACATTTGGGAACATTTCATTACTATACACCATTGGGCGTGGCTGATCCGTAACACCAACTTAGCTTTCAATCTTATCCGATGACGTTTAAGTATTAGAATTCTTGCCTTCCTTTTTTGGTTGCGCTCATTTAAATGGGCGAATATGTCCGCCTGACCTATTTTACTATCGATCCGATAGTCGGATCGCCTAAGCCAAGCAATGTTATTTTGTTACAATGTAGCATTGCGGTGAGGCACACCAGCTAACGACCACGGTACACCACTGTGCCGCGGCACACAAATATTACTTACATTCATAAACAACTTCTTGATCGACCATCGTAACTTTAATAAATTATCTACCAAGAATAATATCGAAGTAAAAGTCAATATAATAAACGAGATAATAGACTAAATAGACTATTCTATGTTATATTTAACTCTTAATGATTCTTGTTTAAGGGCACCGTTATGGTTTAGCATTATCTATTGTCCTGTGCCAAAACAACGCCGTTGTTTGTATAAACTGTATAATCTTTGTTTCATAGTTTTTGATAAATTTTGTAAGGACTCGTAAGGAACACTATAATAGGATTACTCTTAAGTTTATTATAGCTAAGCGCACTTGAAGTGAAATTACACAAAACTGCGCTATATAAATACTAAGTTATTATTATTATTAAACAATAATTAGTTTTAATAAATCTGTAATCTCGACTGTCCTAAAACGGGCAAATTTCCTAGTTGGACAGCTAACGATCATTGTAATGTTATTTAAAAAATAAATTAAGTTTTAATAAGTAAGATATTCATCCCAAACTTCTTTCCCACGTTTTTCACTCCATACGTTCTTCAGAATCACGATATTCCTAAGATTGGGGCAGATTATAAATATATTTTTAAAAATTCACCGGTTTCTGACAGATGGGATTCTTGAGCGGTTTATCACATAAAAATACCGTTTCTCAGTGTACCTTTATCAGATATGACGCTACTCACAGGTAGGTACAAAGCCAAGATGCTTCCAGGAACACGCTTTGCTCACAGTTTACATTTTAACCTTTAGCAAGCGAGGTCATCAGCCCCAGCTATGCTACTGATATATCCACCCCTAATGACTGTGAGCCCGAAGCCAGTGGAGAAATTGCTTGAAATGTGATTTTCCTCCCCGACAGCACCCGACTGCCGGGGAAAAATCACCCCATCTTACAACAGTGTATTTTACCCACTTTGAAGTATTAGGAAGGTAATGGATGCTGATTATAATTTTGTGAAAAATGTACGGATATCACGAGATCTAACGTGATCGTGATGTTAGACAAATTAGTTTTATGAAAACTTTCTGCTTACATTCCTCAATAGCTAGAATTTCGTAAAATCTTCTTTTATGTTTGTGAAGGCGTACCTCAACAAGAACACTGAACATAATATTTTACAAAATAAACTACCCTTTGAAAAGCATTAAACACGATAAGAAAAAGAAAATAATACTTACAAATCTAAACGAAATATAAAAAAAGAATAAAGCACAAAAAAATAATAAGCTAACGGTTGCAACTGGGACTCGAACGCAGGACCTCAAGTGTTACTGGAATGAACGCCAAAAATTCTTGTTTATCTCATATTTCAAATTAACAATTAACAATATTACCTTCTACAAATATTTTCCCATATTTTTGGCAACTGAAAAAAGCTGTTCTATATTTTTGAAATTTTTATTAGAAAAACTGACTTTTATAATAACTTTTGAAGGTTTTTTCTAATAAAAAATTATTTATATTTTTTTACAGAAGCTCCACGCAGGAGTAGTCATCTTTGGGGATGCCGAGTGGAGGGTTTTTAGTGTTTAGGATAAGGGGATGAAGATGATGATGATGATGATGATGATGATGCTGATTATGATGATGATAATGATGATGATGGAAAGAACTCGTAAGAGATGTTGAATGGACAAAATGATAAAAAAAATGCAATGAATGAAGAATTTAAACATTTTAACAAAGGTATCAGGTATAAAGGAGTGGTATTTTACCGATATTTTAACTAACGTCAACTCATCACCGTCAAATCGCGAGCCCAACATTTAAACAAAATGTTCATAGATTGCTGGTTGAATACGGATCGCTTACAGGCTGGGAATACACCATCTGCTTCAAGCAGTCGATATCGACAGCTTCAAGTAGTGATTGCATAGCAATAACAATACCGAACAATACGGCAGTTCGTGTATTTCAAATGTCATCTGCTTTCAACAGTCCGTAAATTTCCAACCTACTTACCCAACAACTCGGCTGTGGAATGATAAATTCAACCAAAACGCCAATATCTTCAAACTAGTATTTTTATGATTTTAAACCATTAATGCCATTTTGGAGCCGTTTTTGAAACACACCGCATAATGCATCCTAAGATTTATCTTTGTCCTATATTTTAACAGCGTTTGCGAAAATATCCATAAGTTCGGTAAAAAAGAGCAATTACTTTTTTTTGTATTTCTTGGGCATTAACTAAGAAACAATTTCTAGGCATTTTGTTTTCAAAAGTATTACACACGGTACATTTGTTACAAAATTAAAAAAAAAAATTGCTACCAGTTTCGACACATTCCGTGTCATTCATTCACTAGCAAACTTGAAACAAACATAAAAATCTATTCAAGTACAGAAGTGATTAGATTTAATTAGGTGGGGGTAGTGGGAGGGGAGATTTTGGGGGACGGGAAGGACGATGGGAGGAGGAGACGAATACATGGAAATTTTGTTAATACGGTCGATTCACAGGGAACTATTAGTTTGTTATATAAATATTTCTTTTATTTTTTTTTTGTTTATTTCAAAGGTTCCTAATGCGCACAATTAAAATATTTATTTATATTTGAATTTTTAAACTTTGTACATTGCGCTATAGAGCAATGGGTCTAGAGAGTCTGTGTGGGGAAGTCAAAAGGTCTCCCTCAACCAGTCTCTCACGATTCGGCCCGCCACGCTGGGTGGGCAAACGCATCTGACACCAATATCTAAACAAACCTCAACCCATAAACCCGGGCACTCCTGCTCAGTCGCCAAACGTAGCGAACCACTTGGGATGACCTGTGGCAGGGGTGTTGGTTATCCAATAAATAGTTCCAGGGGCGGCGATACCCGTACTCGCCTACCAAATTGATACGCGGTGTTATAATATAAATATATTTAAATATATATATATATTTTTTTTTACATGAACTCCACACAGGAGGCCCTGAGAAAAATAATTTTCCTCAGGGCCTATGTCATCTTTGGGGATGCTGTGTGGAGTGGTTTTTTTTTTGGAAAGGAAGGAGAGGAGGGTTCTGGGTAGGAAAAGGGTTTGAAGGGTAGGAAGGAATGTGGGGTTCAGTGTGTCCTGGTCATCCGCCTCCAAGACCTAGACAAACCTCACCCCATGAATCCGGGCACCCCTGCTAAATCACCAAACGTAGCGAACCACTTGGGGTGTGTTAGAAACTTTCTTTAGGAAGGGAAGATAGGATGGTAAAAAACTCACAGTAGTTGTAGCTGGGTGGGTTGATATGCACATACGAAATTCTCATAAAATGTTCCAAACTGTACAGTTATTTGAAGTCTTTGCACACACATGTAAATACAATGTTTCCAAAGGTTTGGTCTTTGCACTTTGAAAATATGAACTTCATAACACACTGCGGATTGTTCGAAGGTTTAAACTGCACTAAAGGTATTGGGAAGGAGGTGGGTAGGAATTTCAAAAGGACAATAATAATTCCTAACATACCGCCCACCAATTTTACGAAGGAAAATTTAACTAATTAAGTAGAAAGTAACTAAAACGAAGAAAGTAGTTTGCTTAAAATTAAAAGATAAACGTACATATGCAGAAAAAAAACTTAATTTGAAGTAAGGCCTTCTATGACTTTTATTATCCTTTTAATTTTGGCTTTAAATTACGTAACCGCCTAGAATTGAAGTTGTAGAAACCATTAAGCTCAGGTGCTTTGGATTTCACTATAAAGGGAACTACATAACTACCATCACCATGTTGATGATGTTTAGGTTTGAAGATTTCTTCACATTTTACGCCGTCAGGTTGTATCAATTCTGTAGTTGGTGTTTCTTTAGAAGTCCAAAATCTTTTTATAGGCTGATCAAGTGAAACATGATAAGATGTTGAAGTAGTAATTTCATTCGGAATATTTCCTATTAGTACCAAACCGAATATTGTTGATAATCCAGATATATTGCTGTTATTTCCAAAAGAAGTCCGCCCACCGTCAAGAATTGAAGGGAAAAGATTAGCTCCGAGCAGGAAATCTATTTTTGAAGGAGTATCGAAGGTGTCGTCCGCTAATTCTTTTCTAGAAACGTTCATAGAAGGTAAGTGTAACTTGATCCTTGATGGTGGCATCTCACTTGTAAAATTGGAAATAACAACAGCGCTTGTTTTGAATTTTGGACCGTTCTGGCTTTTAGGTTTGATTGTACAATGCACTTCACCAAGTATATGTACTGAGTATTGAGCGATTCCCTTGAGTTTCCCTTTGTAAGGCATGATTTTTAGTCCTAAATGTTTTGCGCATGATGCACTCATGATAGATACCTGGGAACCGCCTTCTAATAGCATTCGAATTGTATTGTAAGATCCGGTAGCTGTTTCACACTCTGCCAAAGCTGTGCCTAAAAGAGCTACGTTACAGTGTGATGACGATGACGAAAATAATACTTCACTTGATTTGGACTTCACTAAAGGCTTATCATTTTTATGAAGTAAAGAATGATGACGCCTTTTACATTTTATGCATGTAAATTTAGAAAGACAATTTTTTATCTTGTGCGCCTTTAAGCAATTAAAACAAAGTTTTAATGTCTTGATGATTTCATATCGGTTTTCTATTGAAGCATTTAAGAACTGCGGGCAATGCATTATATTATGTTCATCACTTTGACAGAGTTTGCATAACTTGATTGAAACGAAATTATTCTTTGTAACAGTAAGTACACGTTTAACATTTGAATTTGAACTCTTGTTAGAAGTGGTAGACGGAAAAGAAGAAGTAGACATATGTAACACTCGTTGATGATTGTGAAGAAATTCTAAAACTTTTCCTGAAGTAGGTATTTCACCTTTTTTTAATTGTAGTTCAAATTGTCGCTTTGTATTAAAATCCAAGTTTCTAATGATGATATGAGCAATAAACATTTCAAAGATTTCCGTCTTATCGTAAGTCTGTAGTGCACAAAGATTATCTTGAAACTTCGCAATATAATTAGATAACCCTTCTGCAGATTCTGTAGTCATTGGTTTTACATTTAGAAGTTGTTCTGAATAATGGTTAAATAAAATTCTCGAGTTTTGGTAGTGTTGCCTTAATGTATCCCAAACAATTACATAATTTTCATCGATTATCGGAAAACCCTTTATCATACTTAATGCCGAACCACTTAAACACGACATGAGATAGTGATGTTTCTCAATGTTCGTATAGTCCTCTTTATCGTGGACCAGACTTGTATATAAAGCGTAGAACTCAGCCCATTCTTCGATTTTACCACTGAATTTTGGCAAACTTATTGCGGGAGGCCTGACACACGTAGAACGAATTTCTTGTTTAAGTAACTTCTGAGTAGATTCGACTATATTCATGCTACTTTCTGTTGCCTTGATTGAATAATATAATTCTTCGAAATAAGAATCAGAAATTTCTACGTCGTCATGGATGTTATCATCTTCCAATTCTAAAAGTAATTCCTGGATATCCGCTTGTAAACGCTGAAAGTTGTCGTAATATTCACTTAACCTTTCCAGCCTAGCCCTAAACAATGGAATATTAACTTCATTATCAAGTTGTGAAATTAATTTCGACGTAACAGTCAAATTTGAAATTATTCTACTACGTTTTCTTTTTAGTGTAGTAATTTTTTTAATTATGGTATCCATGATGATTTGAAATAACTCTACAAATATGGTAATAAAGTACCAATTAAGTTGGAAGGCTCTTTGTAAACAAAACTATTATTGAGTGCAGTACGAACTGTAAACAGTAATATATGCATGCGTTGGAGAAGGAAGACTATATTTTAAAATATTTCAACGCAAGATATGAACAAACACATGTAAAGGAACCAGACAGCTGTATATTATGAAGTACCGCCTTGATATTGTATTTGAAATGCTCACTACTCTGAACTCTAGGTAACTGAAATGCAACAACACGATTAATGTGTAACTTATATTGAATTTTGTACTTTGTAATATGTAGGTATGTAATTCTAGAAGCATATCACGAAATTAATGTTTTTACGCATCCTGATTTCAAGCAAACTATTTTCTCTTTTAAATGGTTCATTATATCCGGCTCGAAATGATCAAAAAATGGAGTATGTTAGAAACTTTCTTTAGGAAGGGAAGATAGGATGGTAAAAAACTCACAGTAGTTGTAGCTGGGTGGGTTGATATGCACATACGAAATTCTCATAAAATGTTCCAAACTGTACAGTTATTTGAAGTCTTTGCACACACATGTAAATACAATGTTTCCAAAGGTTTGGTCTTTGCACTTTGAAAATATGAACTTCATAACACACTGCGGATTGTTCGAAGGTTTAAACTGCACTAAAGGTATTGGGAAGGAGGTGGGTAGGAATTTCAAAAGGACAATAATAATTCCTAACAGGGTGACCTACTGCAGAGGTGTTGGTTATCCAATAAAGGTTCCCGGGGCGGCGGTACCCATTCCCGCCTCCCGAATTGAATCGACGATTTACAATCATAAAGATGGGACATATCGATGGTTTACCGATATGCATACGATATCATTATGATACCCATACCCGCCTCCCAAATTGATAAACGGTTTTATAATGTATGAAGATAGGAGATATCGTTGGTTTACAGCCATTTTATATTTTCTCAATCTTTGAACCTATATCTCTTTACAAAAAAAAAATCTCCGTACAGCATTTCCAAATACGACTTTACCCCACATTTTGTAGAGATAACACTTATTTAAAATGATTGTAATGTTAACGTAATTTACAAGGTGTCATAATAGCACTTATCTTAGACACATATATATCATCAATTCCTTGAAGATCTTGTTAACGTTACCGAACTTCAGCACTGCGACATGTTAGGAGGAGTTGGGTGGTAAGAGGGAGCAGGATGTTGGAAGTAGGTTGTAGGGGAGGGGTTATTGGAATAGTTCCTGTTTGGCGGTTCGCTGGTTATGTTGGTGGCGGTGGTTATGATACTAGTTGAAGCAGTACCAACCTACCAACCCCTCCGTCTGAATACTGAACACTGCCTGAGATGTATAAGCATAGTAATGTAACAAAGGATAATCCCCAGTCTTCAAGTTTGCGTTAGTTTATGACAGCGTTTTGAGAAGAAATTCTCTAAATTTGGAACATATTAGAGGTTGCCGTAAACCACGAGCATAATATAGAAGTAAATACAATTCGCGTACATACACTTTTGCGTATAAGACAATGGAATTCGAGGTGGTACATATAAAATTAGATCCTTGATTTAAAATTTCGGAAAGTTTGTGTATGTACATCTATATATACCTATACGGGTGCATTTTTTTATTTTTATTAGTTTCACAGAAGAGGCCCTGAGGAAAAGTTTTCCTCGAGGCCTTTGTCATTTTTGAAAATTTTTGAGGATGCTGGAGGATGGCTAGAGAATGAAAGAAGAGGAAGTTACGTGAAAGAATTTGTAGGTCAGTGTGTTCAGGAGTGACGGACGTATGAATCCATTCCTCTCACTGCGGTCCAAGACGATGGGTCGAGAAAGTCCGTTCGTGAGGACAAAATGTTCCCTCTACAAGTCAAAAACTTTGACAAACCTGACCCGAATGAACCTTGGCAACCGTGTGGAGGGTCTTTTTGTTGAAAAGAAGGATGAGCCCGTATTTTGAAGAAACCCATATTGTAGAAGGAAGGAAACAGAGTGTGTAAATGTAACAAGATATTATATAGAAGGTAGGTACCCACCATTTACCACGGAAAAATAAATAATATTAAAAATATAATAATATTAATAGTATTAACAGCACGTTCCAATGTGTTAAACGCTTTCAGTATTGCCCTGTCGAAAAACCGCCAATCACAATCGAAAGTTTCTTGAATGACTTTAGAAGTGTTTGGTCACCAGATCTAAATAGACAGGTACTTCTCCAGTTTCCTGATCCCCATCGCTACTATCTTCAGCCTCACAATATAAGGGATTCCAAAGTCTCACTGGCTCAAGACGGTTAGAAGTGGTTGGGACCATCGTTCGCTACTCACATAAAAAAGTGTTGTTCCATTTTTGTAAAATATAACCTCAAAGTTTATAAAATATCGCCTTCGGTAGACACCTAATAACAACATAGTATTTAAACAGTATATTTACGCTGCGTAGTGATATTACACCTATCTATCTATGTTCGCTTATCTCAACAAATCTATTTAGGAATAATCATGAAACATTAAATACCTTCATTTCATTTTTCCCCTCACTTAGAATCCTGCACATAATATTGGCATATCTAAATATTCCCATATTTTAAAGCATCTCAAAAATCTTAACTATCTCAAATGCCCTGAAATAATCCAGTTCAAGCTCAGCTGGATGGTATTTAAGTCCCTTAACGGAATGGCTCCGGCTTACTTATCGGAATTGTGTATTCCAGAAAATTCCAACTCTCGACAATCAACCCTTAGGTCGCAGCGTCATCAGCTATCGAAATGGTAAAGGAACCAAAGCGCACACCAGATACTAAATTCGGTGAGCGCGCTTTCGGAGTGTCAGGACCTAAAACTGAAATGGACTGCCACATGATTTAAGAAAGATTACGGACTCGGATCACGGAATTTAGAGCTAAACTTAAAACTCACCTTTTCAGACAGTCGTATCCATAAAGTCAAAAACCTTTCACCTTCACTGCTCGCGACGTTGTAACTAACTAATTGTGTAAAAATGTAAAAAAATATTATTTGTAAGCTTTTGTAAAGGTCATTCACAAAAAATCTTCTGTTCTAAAGAGTCCTTAGTTCTCCAGTCTTTCAAAATAAATATCAACTCTACTTTTGCCACAAATCTTTTCATAAATCTAATACTAACAGTGATGGGAGTAACAGATGTAAAATCACGCAATGTCCAGTGTTTTAAATATAATATCCTGAGTTTTTCCGTTGAGTTTTTTTTTAAAGTTTTCTTTATTCATTGAATTATTTGTTACATGAATTGAGGTTTTTCCGACCACCATGCTAGGCACATGCCCGTGTTGTGGTGGTCGATTTTCTGTACAGTACATTAACATATGCATAAAGTACATTAACATACATAGTGTAAAGAATGTGCGAGAATATTAAAAAAATACATAAAATAATATAAAAATAAAGAATATTAAGAATATTACAGAATGCAAAAGAATAAAAATGACTATACAGTAATATTTTTTTTTATTATTTTTTTTATTTTAAATACATAAACGGCTATACTGCCTTTTATAAATAAACATATAATAGAGTACAAAAGTAAGAAAAATAATATCATTACATAATGGTAGTTTTAAACTTAAAAATAACATACAATTATTTTGTGTATCACAACAAAAAATAACAAGAAATAAAAATGAGAAATATCATCATTTCATTTCAACACGTCCATATTGCGTATATAAAGTTACATTATGGAAAAAATAAGAAACTTAAAAACTGAAACCTAAAAATAACATACAATTATTTTGTGTATCACAACAAAAAATAACAAAAAAGAACAATGAGAAATATCATCATTTCATTTCAACATGTCCACATTGCGTATATAAAGTTACATTATGGAAAAATAATTTTTGAGTGCATATTTATATTGCGCTAATTTTAAGAAATATAAAAGAGTATGGAAGAATATAGTAGAATATGACTGGTCAGTGGTTGAGTGGGCATCGCGTTTGGGTCCCACCCGGGACCCAACGCGATGCAAATCCCGTGTTCGATTCCTCGACTGGCTATGTCCTCCATCACAATACAAGCATCATTTTCGGCTTTCTGTGGTGGTAGCAAGAGATTTTCAAACATTGTGGGGTTATTCGTAACCCGGGAATGTTTGTCTTTCTCTTTAAAAAAAAAAAAAAATATATATATATATATATAAAATAACAGAAAAGAATAGAACATAGAAAGCATATACACGTTGTGATGAATCGTAATGCCTACCTACACCTACGCTATGGGAGGAAAGAACATTTTCACGTTCAAGAGGGCCTGCAAAGTTTTTTTCTAATATCGTGTAAATTATAGGTACATCCAGTAACTGCTAATAATCAAAACAAGAGACACGTGGACTTTTATCACGATGGGTGACCTTCATTTTCGTTCCCACGGGAATTAAAGTTGAACGAACTTTATTTTAAACAGAATCAAAGACAAAGAAATGAATGTTTATTGGCCCTGAGGAGTGTTTATATAAGTGACATTGGAAACAGAGTGTCTTGGAAACGGAGAGTCTCTTTGGGCGCCGTTAGTGTAATCAAAACAAAAAAAATTAAGGCGTAAGTACATGTTTGGTTTAACACATCAGACATAAAAGTTTACTTTAGAGAAAACCGATTATATTTGACAGTGCGGCCATTAAAATTGAATTACAACCAAGTACGTAAAAATTCTAATATAAAAAGAATTCAATTAATGAAGATTGATTCCAAAACATTTTAAACATAAGAAGGCGTTTAACAAGTTTGAAGGGAAATAATCCGGCCCTTGTCGTTAGTGAGGGAATAATTGGCGGCGAGGACGGTTGACCGTGAACAATTCGTTGTCTTTTTTTTTACTTAAATCGAAGTGTAAAATCCAGTGAATTTATATTCGATGTTTCTGTACGAATTAAAGATAATTGAAGAGTGGTCTTTAAACATATAAAAATTTTGTGTCTTAAAATATAAATAGGATTTCGGAATAATAATAACATAATTAAAACTTTAGAAATCCGATTTACTACAATTTAATTTACATTTGTGAGAGAATAATAATCATGAGATAGATACGCGGCATATAATTGAAAAATAATTTAATTTCACTATGAGTTTACAAAGGAAAATAATAATAATAAAATTTAGAATTTTATATCTAAAATAAAGTTTTGATTACGACTAAGAAGTCCGGCTGAAATAAATTATAGAGTATTAACGAAATATTAAACAATTAAAACTTTGGTTTTAAAACAAATAAAATAACGTCAGTGAAATAAATAAATAATAATAACGAATTGCTCGAAAGCGATAGTGATTTAATAAGATGGTCGAAGTTTCATTACAAATTAAATACCGAGTTGATTATGAGTGATGATAATAAATCAATGCTAGGAGAAAATCAGAGGTTTTAACATAATCTAATAATACCCAAGTGAAAATTTAAATAGAATCGTTTTTTTTTAATCCAATTCTAGCAGGGAGAAGGTTTTAGACATAGTCTAAAATATACAAGTAAAAGATTTTTTATAGTATCGATTATTTTTTTTTTATCAAAAAAATCTAATATTAAAGAATGCGATTAAAATTTTTAAACACCAAAGGGGTAATTTGCAGAATTTTGGTAAGTTTCTTTTATCATTAAACTATTTACAGGTTCTTGGAGACGATGCAGAGCAAGCAGTCACAATCATTTATAAAATTTGCGAACAGAGCATGTCGGTAACTAATAATTTTAATAACAGCATGATACTAATAGCTGTGCGCGAGAGTTATGAAATAAATACCTATCCAAGGAGTCAGGTCAATCCCATCGGACATAACTTGACTTAGTTTGTTAACTACGGCCTTCGAGTTTGCAACGACGAGTATATACACAGAACTATCTATCTTTCATATTTGAATTTAAATAACTTGTTCCTTAATCGAAGTATCTAAGAATCTTTTAGAAAAATCAGGTATTCTAGGGTAGTAGGACATCCAGCAAACACATGGTTTATTATAAACAAAACATTGACATTCTTTTATCTTGTTTATTTAGAACGAGTTGGGGGGGGGGCAGCGTGTTTGGGACAAGTTTATTAGTTATAGTTTGCGACAAAAACTTTCAGTTGATATGTGAAAATTAATATGTGCAATTTTAAAGCAATATTCTACAAGCATAAAAAATCCAGGGACAAGTTTATCAATTGTGGTCTGAAAGATCAAAATTAAAAATTAAATTTATCAAAATTGAAAATTAGAACTTTGTGCATAACAGTGCCCTTCTAGTTATCTAGGAGAATACCTACTACTTCATGAGGAAGGCTTCCTCAATAAAAACAAAGCCAAACCAAAACTCACTTTTCCATTTATACCTACCTAATAGGATAGGTATCCCTTATCCTTTCATACCTAAACACGTGGACTCAGTGACCACATTAAAAAGCACTGGTAGTGAATGAAGACATACAGTCCAAATCCAAAAACTTTACCCACGCAGTAAACTTCCGGATTATTGTATGCAATTATGGGTCGCTTGGAAAAGTCCACAGCTTTTCCGAGGGAAACTTAAGCCCTGTGACGGTATTGCCAAGAGGGAGGGCATGCGGAGGTAGAAGGAGACGTATGCGAGGAATACGCTGGCGCGGCGCTTAAGACTCTAGGTTATTTGCATATCGTAGTCTTGTCGACCTTCGATTTGATGCGAGCCAACTGGAACGCTCCCTTGGCGCAATCGCAGCAGGTCTAAGAGGTGGCAGGAGTGCGATTCTGTCGGATCACGTGGGAGATGGATACGACAAAAACAGTCGCACACCACATTCAACGCGAGTAGAGTCGTGATAAGGGATGCAATGAAATACCCCTTCTAGAATCAGTCGAGTTAAACTACCTGGAGGTGAGGAGGTTGGGATAGTTCTGGGATACGATGGAAGACCTGGTACTTATTTCTGGTACGTAAAGCTCCTATCGAAGCAAGGAATCCCGCAGAAGAGGGTAAAATCCGGTCTTTAGGTATGTGTAGCCGTGCATTGACAAAGGCCTTTTCGGAAGTCGGTCACCAGAATCTATTTGGTTAGTGGAGGAGCCAACCTTTACAGAAAACTATTTTTTTTTATCCTTGACCCAATCCCTACACACATCCCTTCCCCAAACAATCTAGTGTTTACTAACCATGAAAATAAAACTCATGTTAGGTGGAGGCTTGCAGACTTCAGGTGAAAAACTGAGACCTAGAATTAGGTCATATCACGCAGGTACAGTAAATACTTTTTCATGAAATGTATGTTATAAATTGTTAACTGTTATTCTCTTTTATTTGTATTTTAAATATAGCTGTTTTAGGAAGGAAATAAACAAAATGAATATCAGGTACAGGCAGAATCTAAGACGGGATTAGTTTATCAAACGTGTTAGAAGATATTTAAAACAATTAATATAGAATTCTTTCACTCTTACTCTAAAAGAACCGAAGTTACCACAAAACCATACATTATACTCTTTACATTTGTATGCGTTTTATTACGCGTATGGGTGTAAATCCTAAAACAAAAAATTACACAACGCAGGATACGGAGATAATGTAAACAAAAAAAATTCAAAAATCTTGATTACTGTGTGAAATTATCACAGGGATTGCGAACAATAGGGTTAGATTAGCTCAGAGTAATGTAGAAGTTTGAAAAATAGGTTGGGGAAAGAGGTCTTCACAAAAGTGCGAATGACCTAAAGTTAGACTAGAAATACCCTAAATGACAGGCTAGATAAATCATGATAGAAAGCTACGAAAATTAAAGCTACGAGGGTAGGCGCGACACAGCGCATTCGGTGCCGTGATCGTACATAGGGGTAGAATCTCAGCATATTTGATACAGCGTAGCCAGGGTAGATTCAATCACGATTTGGTGCACGTAGGCAGGGTGAAACGTCACATTTGGCGCTTGTGACCAGGAGAGTAAGATTTAAAAGCTGAAAGAATTCAAAAAAATAGAAAAATAATAATAATAATAATGATAAAATTAAAAATAAGTGATTAATAAGCCATTAAACCAACGTCATAATTAATATAACAAGGGGGAAAAATAAATCAAAAACTCGCATCTTTTAATTAAAATAGTTTGAAAAAAAAAAAATAATAATTTTAATATTAAAACAAATAATAAAAGTTCAAATACAAGAAAAAAATCTAAACGAATAGTGAAAAACGTGCCTTAAACCAAAGGGATAAAGTGTTGTTATCTTAATCATAACATCGACTAGCTTGATTCATATTTTGAAGGGCCGCGCATTATTATAAACAAAAGATTCATGTTGGAGCGGTAACGTAAACAAAATATTATTGGACCATTGAGCGTAAATAAACACTGTCGCAAGAGAATTATTGTATAGTGTGAACATTTTTATTACGGAATAGACAAAACATTGTTATGAATTCATTTATTTGAGAGAGATTAGTTTGGGTAAGTCTCGATGAAGAATTTTTAAAATAAACATTTGATTCGTGTTTACATTAATTCATAACAACGATATATTGAGTTCTATCGGGTATATTATTGTTTATTGTGTCTAAAGAATGAATAATTTGGATGAATCTTACATAAACACGGCGACATAAAAATAAAAGTCAACATAAAAATACAGAACAAAAGACGAATAAAATAAAGTATTACATCACGCGTAATAATAAAATAATAACAAAAGTGAATCCTTTATCCGTATTAACATTATGCAGGGACGGACTGAACGTTTAAAAATCAATATTAAATACATCGATAAACTGATGCGGGCTGAAAAAATTTAAAACTTACCTTTCAATTTCGGTTTGCAATAAAGAGTAGATAATGGAGGAGAGAAAAAAAAAACGGTTCAACTTCGTTAACTAAATAATTATGTCTTATTAAATTGAAAATTGCTAATGACAACAAAAATTTAAACACGTATTGTTTGATAAATGGATGTATTATGAACGGTATCATCACTCCATTTTACCGTTTCTTGTAGGGGAAATAAACTGAAGAGAAAAAAAATGCAATTCCTAAAGTCTAAACAATTTTATCAAATTGCGATTCGAAATTTTGATTCATGGGGGGGGGGGTTTACATTTAACTTTAATGGTTGATTTTGAATTTGAATATGAAACGGAAAAGTATCCTATAAAAGCCATTTGCAATGTGTTTTCCATAATAAATATTTCAGATACCGGAGAGGATACGGAAACAAAAAATCTTAGGGGGGGGGGGGCGTTACGAAAGAAGAATCTTATGGAGGGGGAAGTTATGAAAGTATAGTCTTAGGGGGGTGGTTATGGGAGTAAGGATCATAGGGGGGAGGGAACAGAAGTAAAAATCTTAGGGGGGTAGGACGACGGGTAGAAAAAAAAAACATCTGACGTGAGCAAGTCAACTCAAGCTAAAAAGACAAAAATAAAATAGGAAGTGTTAAACACCAAACAAGAAAATCAAACATAATCCTGCGACATTGAATTACGAAGTCAGGGGCGCAAAACAATTTCGAGAAAAAAGGAAGAAAATAAAAATAATCGAAGAAAATTAAATCACCTATGTTTAGTTTTAATTCCATCGATTAACACTAGGAGGCGTGTATATCTCTGGACTTGAAACTATAGGGGGGCTGTGATGAATCGTAATGCCTACCTACACCTACGCTATGGAAGGAAAGAACATTTTCACGTTCAAGAGGGCCTGCAAAGTTTTTTTCTAATATCGTGTAAATTATAGGTACATCCAGTAACTGCTAATAATCAAAACAAGAGACACGTGGACTTTTATCACGATGGGTGACCTTCATTTTCGTTCCCACGGGAATTAAAGTTGAACGAACTTTATTTTAAACAGAATCAAAGACAAAGAAATGAATGTTTATTGGCCCTGAGGAGTGTTTATATAAGTGACATTGGAAACAGAGTGTCTTGGAAACGGAGAGTCTCTTTGGGCGCCGTTAGTGTAATCAAAACAAAAAAAATTAAGGCGTAAGTACATGTTTGGTTTAACACATCAGACATAAAAGTTTACTTTAGAGAAAACCGATTATATTTGACAGTGCGGCCATTAAAATTGAATTACAACCAAGTACGTAAAAATTCTAATATAAAAAGAATTCAATTAATGAAGATTGATTCCAAAACATTTTAAACATAAGAAGGCGTTTAACAAGTTTGAAGGGAAATAATCCGGCCCTTGTCGTTAGTGAGGGAATAATTGGCGGCGAGGACGGTTGACCGTGAACAATTCGTTGTCTTTTTTTTTACTTAAATCGAAGTGTAAAATCCAGTGAATTTATATTCGATGTTTCTGTACGAATTAAAGATAATTGAAGAGTGGTCTTTAAACATATAAAAATTTTGTGTCTTAAAATATAAATAGGATTTCGGAATAATAATAACATAATTAAAACTTTAGAAATCCGATTTACTACAATTTAATTTACATTTGTGAGAGAATAATAATCATGAGATAGATACGCGGCATATAATTGAAAAATAATTTAATTTCACTATGAGTTTACAAAGGAAAATAATAATAATAAAATTTAGAATTTTATATCTAAAATAAAGTTTTGATTACGACTAAGAAGTCCGGCTGAAATAAATTATAGAGTATTAACGAAATATTAAACAATTAAAACTTTGGTTTTAAAACAAATAAAATAACGTCAGTGAAATAAATAAATAATAATAACGAATTGCTCGAAAGCGATAGTGATTTAATAAGATGGTCGAAGTTTCATTACAAATTAAATACCGAGTTGATTATGAGTGATGATAATAAATCAATGCTAGGAGAAAATCAGAGGTTTTAACATAATCTAATAATACCCAAGTGAAAATTTAAATAGAATCGTTTTTTTTAATCCAATTCTAGCAGGGAGAAGGTTTTAGACATAGTCTAAAATATACAAGTAAAAGATTTTTTATAGTATCGATTATTTTTTTTTTATCAAAAAAATCTAATATTAAAGAATGCGATTAAAATTTTTAAACACCAAAGGGGTAATTTGCAGAATTTTGGTAAGTTTCTTTTATCATTAAACTATTTACAGGTTCTTGGAGACGATGCAGAGCAAGCAGTCACAATCATTTATAAAATTTGCGAACAGAGCATGTCGGTAACTAATAATTTTAATAACAGCATGATACTAATAGCTGTGCGCGAGAGTTATGAAATAAATACCTATCCAAGGAGTCAGGTCAATCCCATCGGACATAACTTGACTTAGTTTGTTAACTACGGCCTTCGAGTTTGCAACGACGAGTATATACACAGAACTATCTATCTTTCATATTTGAATTTAAATAACTTGTTCCTTAATCGAAGTATCTAAGAATCTTTTAGAAAAATCAGGTATTCTAGGGTAGTAGGACATCCAGCAAACACATGGTTTATTATAAACAAAACATTGACATTCTTTTATCTTGTTTATTTAGAACGAGTTGGGGGGGGGGGCAGCGTGTTTGGGACAAGTTTATTAGTTATAGTTTGCGACAAAAACTTTCAGTTGATATGTGAAAATTAATATGTGCAATTTTAAAGCAATATTCTACAAGCATAAAAAATCCAGGGACAAGTTTATCAATTGTGGTCTGAAAGATCAAAATTAAAAATTAAATTTATCAAAATTGAAAATTAGAACTTTGTGCATAACAGTGCCCTTCTAGTTATCTAGGAGAATACCTACTACTTCATGAGGAAGGCTTCCTCAATAAAAACAAAGCCAAACCAAAACTCACTTTTCCATTTATACCTACCTAATAGGATAGGTATCCCTTATCCTTTCATACCTAAACACGTGGACTCAGTGACCACATTAAAAAGCACTGGTAGTGAATGAAGACATACAGTCCAAATCCAAAAACTTTACCCACGCAGTAAACTTCCGGATTATTGTATGCAATTATGGGTCGCTTGGAAAAGTCCACAGCTTTTCCGAGGGAAACTTAAGCCCTGTGACGGTATTGCCAAGAGGGAGGGCATGCGGAGGTAGAAGGAGACGTATGCGAGGAATACGCTGGCGCGGCGCTTAAGACTCTAGGTTATTTGCATATCGTAGTCTTGTCGACCTTCGATTTGATGCGAGCCAACTGGAACGCTCCCTTGGCGCAATCGCAGCAGGTCTAAGAGGTGGCAGGAGTGCGATTCTGTCGGATCACGTGGGAGATGGATACGACAAAAACAGTCGCACACCACATTCAACGCGAGTAGAGTCGTGATAAGGGATGCAATGAAATACCCCTTCTAGAATCAGTCGAGTTAAACTACCTGGAGGTGAGGAGGTTGGGATAGTTCTGGGATACGATGGAAGACCTGGTACTTATTTCTGGTACGTAAAGCTCCTATCGAAGCAAGGAATCCCGCAGAAGAGGGTAAAATCCGGTCTTTAGGTATGTGTAGCCGTGCATTGACAAAGGCCTTTTCGGAAGTCGGTCACCAGAATCTATTTGGTTAGTGGAGGAGCCAACCTTTACAGAAAACTATTTTTTTTTATCCTTGACCCAATCCCTACACACATCCCTTCCCCAAACAATCTAGTGTTTACTAACCATGAAAATAAAACTCATGTTAGGTGGAGGCTTGCAGACTTCAGGTGAAAAACTGAGACCTAGAATTAGGTCATATCACGCAGGTACAGTAAATACTTTTTCATGAAATGTATGTTATAAATTGTTAACTGTTATTCTCTTTTATTTGTATTTTAAATATAGCTGTTTTAGGAAGGAAATAAACAAAATGAATATCAGGTACAGGCAGAATCTAAGACGGGATTAGTTTATCAAACGTGTTAGAAGATATTTAAAACAATTAATATAGAATTCTTTCACTCTTACTCTAAAAGAACCGAAGTTACCACAAAACCATACATTATACTCTTTACATTTGTATGCGTTTTATTACGCGTATGGGTGTAAATCCTAAAACAAAAAATTACACAACGCAGGATACGGAGATAATGTAAACAAAAAAAATTCAAAAATCTTGATTACTGTGTGAAATTATCACAGGGATTGCGAACAATAGGGTTAGATTAGCTCAGAGTAATGTAGAAGTTTGAAAAATAGGTTGGGGAAAGAGGTCTTCACAAAAGTGCGAATGACCTAAAGTTAGACTAGAAATACCCTAAATGACAGGCTAGATAAATCATGATAGAAAGCTACGAAAATTAAAGCTACGAGGGTAGGCGCGACACAGCGCATTCGGTGCCGTGATCGTACATAGGGGTAGAATCTCAGCATATTTGATACAGCGTAGCCAGGGTAGATTCAATCACGATTTGGTGCACGTAGGCAGGGTGTATCGTCACAACGTGAACAAATGTACGTGAAAGAATGTTAAAAGTGTGTAATTATAAAATATATAAAAGAAAGTAAATTAGAAAGTATTATTATAATCATGAAAATCTATGTGTGCGTGGTTATATTGGTGGATAAATTATTTTACACCAATGTGTGTAAAATAATGGTGTGTGCGTGGTTATATTGGTGGATAAATTATTTTACACCAATGTGTGTAAAATAAATGTTAGAATTCTTGTTTCAAGTCCGGCGAATTACACTTTGGACACTGGAGTGACTTATTATTGTGATGGTAGTTTTCTCAGCTAGTGACACTAGGCACTGAGTATACGGAACACTTCACATAAGTACACAGTGGTGCCAAACAGTTTTGAGTAATTAGTTTAAAAGTATGTTTTCTGTATCTACTTGTAATAATAATAATAATTGGATGATTTATATAGCGCCGTTTTTGTGAAAAATCACCTCAAGGGCGCTGCACAAACTTACAATACATTTCTAAAATCTAGAAAAACTACAAACTAGACAAACAATTAAAACAACTAATGGCTAAAAATTGCATCCACCGGTTCATAAGAAAATATATGTACAATTTCTCGACCAATGAACGCGACGCTTCTTAAAAATGTATACAGGACCATACTTCCTGGGAGGTCGCTTGAAATTAACACTGTTTATTGTCTATTAAGAAATTTAGATATAGTTCGCACGCAGAGGACATTATTGTGTCAATAATAAAATTAGATAGAGCCCAAGAATTCATTATAAATTGTACAGCATCCAATGGCGCTCTACAAATCATCCAATAATTATAATTATTATTTAATGAAATGAAGACACTACGAGCGAAACTCAATCCAAAATCTGGAAACAGAAAAATCAGAAAAAGATGTTGGCACCTCTGGGACTCGAACCTATTCGAAGTATGGTACAGTTAAAAGTTACCGAATTGGATATCGACACCTTAGCTCAGTGGACAGAGCACTCGCCCGGAAAGTAGAGGGGTCCTGGGTTTGAGTCCCATATGTGCCAATATCCTTTTCAGATTTTTTTGTTTCCAGATTTTCAATTGAGTTTCAATCGTAGTGTCTTCATTTAATTAAATATTACAATTTGAGGTTTTACTCATAAGAGTAAAATAAAAAATAATAATATTCCTCCTAGACTTGCAGAAAAGTCAATAGATGTCAAATATGCGAATAATAAAAAAATGTTAAGAAAATTAAGATAATATGGGTGGTTCTTAATTGAAGTATGGTACAGTTCAAAGTGACCAAATTGGATATCGACACCTAAGCTAAGTGGACAGAACTCTCGCCCGGAAAGTAAAGAGGTCCTCGGTTCGATTCCCAGAGGTGCCAATATCTTTTTCTGATTTTTCTGTTTCCAGATTCTCGATTGAGTTTCGCTCATAGTGTCTTCATTTAATTAAATATTACAATTTGAGGTTTTACTCACAAAAATTAAGAAAAAAAAAAAATATTCATCCTAGACTTGCAGAAAAGTCAATAGATGTCGCATATTAAATAAAATGGATAAAAATCTATCCAAACACCATCTAGATTGCATTTAGTTCAGGTTTGAATCTTGCAATCATACATAAAGATGGCAGCCGATAAAAATATGCGAATAATAAAAATATGTTGAGAAAATGAAGATTGTATGGGTGGTTCTGAATTGAAGTATGGTACAGTTAAAAGTGACCGAATTGGATATCGACACCTTAGCTAAGCGGACAGAGCACTCGCCCGGAAAGGAGAGAGGTCCAGGGTTCGAGTCCCAGAGATGCCAATTTCTTTTTCTGATTTTTCTGCTTCGATTTTCGATTGAGTTTCGGTCATAGTGTTTTCATTGAATTAAATATTACAATTTGAGGTTTTACTCATAAAAGTAAAGTAAAAAAATAATGATAAAATTATTGTATTCTCAAGTAAATCCTACAAAACATTCTTGTTTGGAGTTCCAGGTAACAACAGCCTGGTAAATTCTAGACTCAGGAGTAAGGGGCCTCTAATTAATGAGACTGGAAAATCCAAAAAAAAAATAGGTTCAGTTAGACAGTTTCCGAGAGGCAGCAACTACTTGTGATTTTTCCTGGAAGTTGGTAATTACTGACTGCGACTCGGTTTGTACAGTTCTAAGGTAGAATTATTTTTAAGTGTTTAATTCCCGACTATGACTTAATTTTCACTTGAGCGCTTTGATTGTGATTTGTTGGAGAGTTATTCTTATGTTTTTATGTAATTGCAACGTAGTGAATTCACCCCGGGTTACTTCACTAGGCATTATATTAAAAATAAAGTTGTTGTGTACGTACCTATTTTAACTATTTAAAATTTGCACAATGCATAAAATCCTTTTATTAGTTAAATAGGTAATAGATTTCCGAAGCAGTTGGTAGGAAATGATTTGAAAAATCCTTGTTAAAAAAAATTAAACAAATATTGGACTAACAAATTCAAAACATTCGAAAGTTTCTTATTTTATAGGAACAACATTTTTACTTAGAAAAACATGTTCTGAAGAGAGAGAGAGGAAATTTTGTCCACTAGTAGTAATACCTACTACTGGTAAGTTCAACCCTCCAGACTATCCACCACATAGCCACTGAACTGAAATGTTAATTCTACTAATCTGCGGTCCAAAGTTAATGATAATTTTCGAACCATCCACAAATCAGTCTGAAGAAATGTGTTACAATGAGCACATCCCTCCTGATGTAAAGATGATTCGTTCTTAGTAAATCAGAGTGAAAGTCAGTATGATAGAGCATTAGGTAGACAGGTATGGGTACGCCACTCTGTAAACCATTCAATGAATGACCAACTCCTGTGCAGTAGGTCACCCCAAGTAGTTCGCTACGTTTGGTAAATTATCACGCGTTCCAAGGTTCATGGGGTGAGGTCTGTCCGGGTCTTGACACCTGCTGCGTGATGGGCTGGATAGAGAGAGACTAGTTGAGGGAGGCCTCTCGACCCATTGCCTTGCAACGCAGTTGGAGGGATGGATTCATTCGTCTAACCTGAACATACTAACCTCCCAGATTTCTACCCATTCCTCATATCTTTTTCCAGAACAACCTCCTCCCTTTTCTAAAAAGACCCTCCACACCCTAAGTCCTCTAAGATGACGCACGCCCCGATGGATTTTTTCTTCAGGGCTTAGTGTAACAAAAAATACTCCCTCGGGTAGAGATATCACAGCAATTTATTTATTTATTGACGCCCTACTGGGCTTTTACATATCAAATACAAATTTCTTTTCAAACAAAAGTATTACATAAATAAAAAAAGATTACAAAATATTTAAATAAAACATAAACTCAATACAATAAAAAGAATATAACCAACGCTAAATCCATATGGATAACTTTAGAGAACTCTTAGGAACAATTCATATACCTACAAGCAGCAAAAACATTTAAAAAATCAAATTTTTACTTAATTATTCGTTGTTTGCATCTAGAATAAAAACAAACAAAAAAAAAAAAGAAAAAAAAAAAAATTAAATATATTCATTATTTACATCTAAAAAGTTGTGGACTAATTTGGCTTTAAATGTCTCGAAGTTTAAATTAAATATGTCAGCGACATCACTGAGCTCATTGCCCAACCTATGTATTCTTTAAGTTTATTCCCTCAATATCGTCCAAATGAAATAAACGTGAATTGCCTTTAGGTATTTGGCGATCAGTTCTACATAGCGAGGTTATCACTCCTTACATACTTTCAATCTCCTTCCCTTCCTCGTTCAAGTTGCATTCACAAAATATCACAATTAAGGAAGTCATAGACACACTGGCTCCAAACAATCAGAAGCAGCAGTGGCAAATAAAAAATCACGATAATACTAAGAAGAACTCCATGAATGTGTGAAAAACCAATATGTTACATTTTTCTGTGTTAATTAAAAACATCTTTTCTGAAAATGTTTGTAAACCTGTACAAAATGTACTGTGAACTCTGTAATATCTTGGTTGCCTCATCCGTTCTAAAGTAAGTTAATTAGAGCGTGGCTTCTCAAGACTTTGACACCACAAAAACCCTTGTGACATGTTTTAAAATTACAAACAAAAAAAAATTATACAGTTTCGCGTCACTTCAGTAAACAAACTTCTCCAAACTGAACTTAAACAACAGATTCCTTGCATTTTTAAGTTGATTAATTCGGTCTCTTTGCTCGGAGCTCGTTTCATTATGCAAATAGTACTGCGTTGTACTACGCGTATATGCTAAGTTATTCATAATTTGTAGGCCCTGGAGTAGGACGTGATGGCGAAAGAATTAACTCATCTCCAAGAATGCTAGTTAAATCAGAATTAGTTCTGTAAACTGTACCTATATCATCGTGGAAAAAGGTTCCAACTGACAAATTTTTCAAAAATGACTTTTGAGTGCAAAACCATTTACTTTGCTTATTTTTATAATCAAAATAATTTTCAAAGCCAAGTTCTAACGTTAAGTTTTCAAAGCATCCAATTATTTTACATAGTTCTATAATCACTTTGAACCTTTTGCAATTGCCATTTTATTTGTATCTGATAGTTTACGAAGCGCATTATGGTTCATACTTTAGTTGGATAGGGTTCTAACTTCATCTTACCACGTTCCGAGGAGTCAAAAGTTTGCAAAGACAAATTCTCTTAATCTATTTAACAATTTATTATTTTGAGGTTCAATGTTGTGTAAAATATATTGGCCTAACATATTTAAAGGGAAACTCTTAAATTAGGACGTATGCGCAATGGCATTAACGACATAAGTAATACAGTAATAATAAGTAAGAAGTAAGAACCTTTCTAACTTGTCATGGAATAGCATGAGGAAAATGTAGTTAGAACCTTAATGACTTATTTTGCCCTAGCTGGTTTCAAATGGTTCCATCTGTACGTTTAGGTATGTTTTGAAACGGTAAATACTCGTCCGATTTAAGTTATTTCCTTAAAAATAATATATGTTAATACAAAGGGTTTTAAATTTACCTAACCATGTTCTTTGGTTAGCAAATACAAATTCTCATAATCTGTATAACGAGTTTTGATATTGAGTTTCAAACTTATATTAGCTTAACATATTTTAATGAAAAATACTTAATTAGAACGTATATGGAAAGGCATTAGCAAAATGCACGGGAAATGTAGTAAGAATATAATGCAATGAATTTTGCCGTACGGTTCCGTATGGACCTAAAAGTACATATAGAGCCATATGATTCTATATGTAAGTTTACGTATGTTTGCTTTAGGGTTCCTTATATACCTAAACGTACCATGAGGTTCTATATAAACATTAAGGTATGTTCTAAAACGTTAAGTATTCCTCCGATTTAAATATTTCCTTTAAAATATGTTAATCTTAAATACTGGAATTACCAAAATATTTAGAAATTCGACAGTCTTAAACGACTTAGTAACGAATGTAATTAATATAATTGATTAAAATCCTTTAGACCACCCCGCTTCCCCTCCCTCATATGTTGTGTATATAAACCGTAGACAAAGAATAATTTCTACCAGTCTGAAGATGGCTCTAGCAATCTGAAACCGTTTACGGTCAATAAAATTAAAGTGGAAAAAAGTTTTTAATTTTATTTGATTAATTTGTATTATTTCACATTTTATTCATTTAAAATATATATAGTATATTTGCGGCACTTTCCAGAGTGGAAGATACTTTCAGTATCGCCCTGGTGTAAGACCACCATTCCGAATTGAAACGTTGCTTGAAATGGCTTTAGCCGTTGGCTCCAGACGGGAGCAGTTGCGACTCTTGTGCGGTATTCATATTAATAAAAAAAAATTCTACAACATAATAATCTTCACGGCTTTCAGGGAGGTCGGTATCCAGTAGTGGCTAGAAGAAAGCTGATTGATGATGATAAGAATTGAGAATAGTTTTGAGGGGTGTTTTTATCTTCAAAATTTACCGGAAACATTTAATTCATCCAATCGTCAGAAATAACAAAGGAATTCTATTATAATATTAGCAGTTACATGTTATATAAAATACGAGAATGTCGAAGCTCCATTTATCCAGTTACCAGAAGCGGGTGAGGGGGGGGGGGGGGGGGTTGGAGAAAGGAGACAGGAGACAACTCCCTTAGAGGCTGAACAAAACAAACACACTTGAGCAGAAGAGAACGGAGAGACGAAGCAAATTAACTTCCCAGACTTTGCTTTTATATTTGTTTAACTGGTCGCTCGAGAAAAAAGAAAAACACCATTATAAGGCCAACACAACACTTCATCCGAAAGATTACCTAATTTTCCTTCAAGGGGTATTATCATACAAGGAGAGTATTTTTCTTTATTACCATTATTTGTCATATTCAAAATTAGTAATTGGCAACTAGATTGACTATTTTGTATTAATTAATAATAATAGCAAAGGTCAAATCTTTCTTATCCTTTTCGCTTAAACGACTTTTGGTCAAAGAAATTCAAGATACTTTACATAATGCACTTCCATTGGCCATTAAGTCTCGATGACGTAGAGCGAGTTTACAAGCTACTATCTGAAAAATTCACTACCTGTTAGTAAACTCGCTCGGTGTCATCATACTACTTGCTAACTAGCAGATTGTAGACAATCTACGAAAAAGGTTGTAAGGTGGTCAACTTTACTCGCTACTCGCTGGGGTTTGCCTAAAGATGGCAGCCCACCAATTCGGCCGTCAGAATTAGTTCGGGCAGAAGCCGTCATTGGCTAGCGTGTGGCGCTAGCCACGAGCTATTAGTTTCCTATAAAATGTCGACATAGTTGTATGGCGCGGGGGTCGTTATTTCAGCTGCTAATGTCGCTACTGAGTGAGTGGACAGTTTTGTGTGTCATCATGACAATCTCACTTGCCGATTCGCCCGCTTTTAAACTTACCGCTTAATGTAATTGAGGCTTTAGACAGTACACAACTTATCTATATATAAAACAAAATATGTTTGCTTTTAATTATGTATAATATAATAAGATGTAGGTGTCAAAGGAGCCAAGCCACAAATTTTGCGAAAATGAGCTAAGTGTGCAGAAGTGTTTTAAAACCTTCAAAGTTGCCGTGGTCAATTGATTTGAACCACAACATACTCCATTTAATACAAATATTTTGAAAATTGCCAATAGATCTAACACAAATAGGTGAAAACGATCAATGACCACAAGCCGCATAGATCTTTTGATTTCCGAAAAATTAAATAAAGCAGTCTATGACGACAAACCGCATAAATAACATGACAAAATATTTAGGTCCAAATATTCACCCTTCTATCTATAAAAACAAAAAACTTATAACAAAAAATGTGACTTTTTTGTCACCAAAAATCTTTGAGGGCCGTTTTCTCAGCGTTGTGGTTTTGTGGCTGAATCTCTTGACATCTACGGCGACAATATTTTACGATATTTCACGACAATTGAGTTGTCTATTTATTGCTACATTACGCATAGGAAATATTTGAAACTTTCAAAATTCCTAATTTCAACCCCCGCGAAGGTTTCTGGGTTATTACAATCACATGACAATACATCAAAAAAGTGTTTTTAATCATTACAAAAACTTTTGCGAAACTGTCAAAAATGTCACATTTGAGAATGGCACTTTGCAAGCCATAGATTGTTTAATCAAAATTCAATTTTCGAACAAGCTCTTTAAATTAATAAATTTATTTGAAGTACAAAATAAGAATTATAGGTATTTTAAATAGGTACCTGCGTTAGGTACCAAATTTGATTGTTTGATTCTTATAATAATATACAAAAATGAATATTTGTAATATATGAAAAATTAAAATTAGAATAAAAAAATTGCAATAGGTGACATGCGAGCTACTTGAGAATCTGAATGTACCGGGACTGAATATATGGATCGCGGGAAAGAGGGGATCGCGGGAGGGGGGGTTCGCGGGACGGAGCAGTGGGAGAGGGGAGGAGTGGAAGGTAGAGGGGAATGCGGGAGGGGGAAGGGAAAAAGAAAGGAAAGGGGATGCGGAACGGGAACGGGACGAATGGGAAAGGACACGCAGGGAGCAAAAAATCTTTATTAAATTGCATTGCTACGCACGCCGGGAGCTCGCTAGTTTTAAATATAAATCAGACTTCAAGTCTTGGATCTTCAACTAAGACTGTAGCTTTTAAACTCGCTCAATGTCATCGAGGCTTTAGGCTAATATTTAAAGTAAATGAGAAAGGTTAAATCTTTACCATTTACACGTCTTTCCTGAGTACAAAATGCTTTCGATGGGAACGACACATCATTTTTTATTTTATTTTATTTGTTTTCAAAATACACTAACATTACAAGATGCTCTTGACTGTCCAACTAGGAAGGACTTCCGTTCTAGGAATGAATCGATACATCACTTAAAATGGCTTTAGCTAACCTTGATAGTGATATCTGAATAGAAATGAACTTCTTACATTCTCACCCTCCTTTTTTTATTTCACTGCCCTAATAACAAGCGTTAACAATGGGAAAATGACTGAAATTTGCTATTCTATCTTTTATCTCTTGAAATATAAGAGTTTATCTCCTGATACACAGGATAATACCATTTTAGTTTGCCGTCTCTATCGTAGCATACGGGTAGCATCTACGTTAAACCTTCTTATGAAAAATAATGAATTTCATAAAACTCTACAACAACATTATCTCAGCAGCAAACTTTAAAAGTTATACCAAATCGATGAAGTTGAGTTCATTGTTTACGTCTAGTAAACTTTCAGACCGTTTCAGCTCCTCTGAAAAATATCCTGAAATAATAAACATTTCGTGTACATATTCCTCGGCGTAATACACTCGCCCTTCCCTCGGGAAAAACTTTTTTTTATTTTTTCGCGCCCTTAGCTGCTAGTTATATTAAAAAATCTTCTCAGAAAGTTCGCATTGTATCTCCGGGGATGACATAACTTAAAGTGAAGTAATAAAGAAGCCTTACAACTTTATCCCCGAATTAAATGACAATTATTTTCTGCTGATGTTTTTCAAAATATATTCAGCACAAGAGACAGATCGGGTGACATGTTTCGTAATGTTTTCAGAAAGCATTTTTTATTCGCGTTGGGATTTTGTTATTCTTTTGGTTGGGGAGTACTTTTTTTAGTGATTTGAATGGTAGTTAAAATAGTTAACCGAGAAAGAATACTAAGAATTGGCATTCATTCATTTTGGTTTAAATTTGATGAAAATGTCGTGGCATAGTATTTCTTAAGCTCTAAATTAAAACTTTGACGGGTAAGATTAACTCTATAAAGTTTTTTTGACGAATTATTAGTAAACGTGATCAGTAAAATTAAAAAAAGAGACGCTCAGCCGGTTTGGGCCTGTAGAGCAAATGAACAAGGAAAGAATATATGACGCAAATGTGAAAGGTTGAAATTTTAATCCTTAATTAATAAATTAATATCCTTCTTGACAATATCAAGGAGAATACGGTGTTTCTATATATGTCAACAGAATAGCACTTAATCACAAACATGGGAACACCTCAGCACAGGTTCGCCTATAGAGGTTTTCACAAAATACTACTACTAACCTTTTAACATACAAACTACTAACCATTAACATTTTTTTCTTATTACTAAACTTATTATCTATGTAAACCAATTTAGTAATTTGTAAAGTGTTTGTTCAAGAATAGAAATAAATAAACAGAAGAAGTCGGGGACGCCCGAGGTAGATATGGCACGATCAAGTGAATCAGATACTTGAATCGGGCTATGCCAAGAGTCAGAATAATAGAAGAGCATGAGACGATGTATGTATGTGAACGAGGCAAGAAGCGTGTGCCAAGATAAAGTTGTTTGGCTGTCCGTCCTTTCTGCCTATCAGTTAGTTAGTTTATTAGTATTTTTAATATTATTTTTAATGTTTTGTTCTACATCCTGATATTGATAGATTTTGTGATAAGCATGATTATATTAAGCTTTCGTTTAAGAGTAAATTGAGTATGAAATTGGAATATTTCACAAATAACAAAAATCAGTCGCTAGGGGGTGAAGTAGTATGAGCAGTTTTTTTATAGACTTACTTGTATTATGAATTTTCGGACATCGCATATAAGTCTAATATAGGAAAGCCCGCCTTTACTTTACGAAATAAACTTAATCTATTTTCTTATTTAAGATACTTACTTTAAAAAAGCAATAAAGGAAATAATTACCCCTATCAAGGCAGGTTTCGACGTATACTTTATTGTTAGTGTAATGGTTGGGAATGGTTCTATTGCCCATTCTTCAGGAACCTAATTAAATCTTAATGTATTTTAACAAAATTGTAATGTACTAATATAAAATGACTATACAACTCTCCACACAGCATCACAAGACTTAGATTGACGGCCTCCGTGGTCCCGAGGCAAGACTCTCGACTCACGATCCGAAGGTCGCGGGTTCGAACCCGGCGTGCGCAAATCAATTTTATTTGATTAATTTGTGTTATTTCACAATTTATTCATTTAAAATAATATATAGTATATTTGCGGCACGTTCCAGAGTGGAAGATACTATCAGTATCGCCCTGGTGTAAGACCACCATTCAGAATTGAAACGTTGCTTGAAATGGCTTTAGCCGTGTTTAGTGACCAGATCTGAATAGCCAGGCACTTCCCCACCTTCCTCTTCCCTATCTCCTTCCCCTCCCCACTACCTTCAGCCTCACAACATACCCCAATTGGGGATGCCATAGTCTCACTGGCTCCAGACGGGAGCAGTTGGGACTCTTGTGCGGTATTTCATATAAAAAAAAAAAAAATTGTAATGTACTAATATAAAATGACTATACAACTCTCCACACAGCATCAAAAATATGAGATAAGTCCGTAAGGAAATCGTTTCCTGATCAATTTTATTTTTCCTATCGTTATCAGATTTTATTTCGTAAAATTTACATCTAACCTGTATGTTTACTATTCGAGGTATAACTGTATCTATGTTGATGCAATACAACCTTGAAAAGTAAAGTCTGGCTTTGTGAAATTTGCACAGTGGTTCTGCGTTACTGGAACTGTTTATTACAATAAGCAGAAAAAAATAAAAGTTGAACGAATGCTTTAGAAAAAATATTATTACTGCAAATTTACGTTTATTTGACAATTAATCCATTAAAAATAATATATGGTATTTTTGTGGCACGTTCCAGACTAGAAGATACTCTCAGTATCGCCCTGTTGTTAGACCACGTTTCAGAATTGAAACGTTGCTTGAAATAGCCGTGTTTGGTGACCAGATTTGAATAGCCAGCTACTTCTCCACCTTCCTCTACCCCATCTCCTTCCCCTCACCACTACCTTCAGGCTTACAGCATACCTCAATTGGGGATACCATAGTCTCACTGATTCCAGAAGGAAGTAGCTGAGATATATTAAAAAAAAAAATTGTTCGTAAGACAGAAAACCATATTATGAAATCCCCTGAAGTCGAAATGAAAGTATATTGCATTACATTATAAATTGAAAAAGAGTTTAATGTTAACAATAAAATATTTAAAATCATTTTAAAGTTATCTATCAATATTTCATTCCAGCCCAAGTTGGGTGCCATTAACACGAACGCGAAAGTTTCCCCGATCGGAGAGAGTCTTCGGAATCTCCAGTGTCCGAGGCCATTTATACATTATTTGTCAAGTCCCTCACACGACGGGGCCCGGGAATCCCACAGGGCCCCGCAATCCGCTCATTATTCTAGAGATGGCCGATAAATCACGGCCGCCCCGGCTTAGAGCTCTAATTTATTCCTAGTCTGGGAATCCGCCCGGTTTATAAGAGCTGTAAGGGACAGGACTCGCAGTGAGGATCCATGGAATCACGTGATATATTATGCAGAATCACTGAACGGAAAATCTCTAGAAATGTGGTGTAGGTGCAATTGTAGTACAATGCCAATCTGAAAGAAATCTCACCAGTGGAAAACTCGTGGCAAAAATGATGATATCCGAAATTAATGTTAAGTGAAATAATACAGCAAGACTAGGAACGAAATAAACGCGGGTGTATTCATCATTCATGTAGTTCAGTTTCCTTCAATAGATGTCGATTGCTTAGTTTGTAATACGAGGTTCTACTATATTCAAACAGATGGTAGGGAAGTAGGGTATTAGAGGAGTCTATTCCCGTTACCCCCCTACCATGTATCGCCGTTCGTGTTTTAGGCTCGAACGTTATGATGATGGCCGAAGACATCAGTGAGACAGTGAGATTGGGCGGGCTCCCACAGTCCGCTCGCCGCAGTAACAGAACTACTTAGAGCATAGCCTAACCAGGATGTCTGCCTAGTTTAATATCAATTGTAAATATTTACGTTAACTAAATAAACCATGTAGCAATCACTCGAACCTGTAACTTATTGGAAGGTACACTATACTTTTTTTTGTCTTTTTACTAGAAATTAAGAGACATAACACCAACCCTTCTATGGGTCAACTGGTGTAGTATTAGCTAATTCTTTTATAACCACCTTGCACGATGCTTATAATGCAGCGGCTCATTTTTACTATCCGTAGTTTATGAAAGATCGAACACTTATCTGAGTTCGGACCAAAACTAAGGACTCTAAACTATGGTCTCCAGAATAAACGTATTGCTTTAGTGACGTTAGATCAAGTTTTTCTTTCTCCTTGGTTGCCTACTTCAAGGTGATCACAATTTCTTAAACTTAAACTTTTTTATACTTTATTCTTTACCACTGACAGCACGATAACAGTATGTATTTATAAATGTAAAAATGTAAGCAGGTTACCTGCTTCTAAGTCTCTAGTTATACTCCACGTACATTACTTGATCATATATGTGGAATTTGCAACTGGTTACAAGTCTTTAAGTGTAGTATATATTAGATAAGTCTTAAGTGTAAGTGTAGTCGTATATATTAGAGAAGTCTTAGATGTAAGTGAGTCGTATGTATATATTAGAGAATTCCTAGATTTAAGTGAGTCGTATATATTAGAGAAGTCTTAGATGTAAGTGTAATCGGATATATTGGAGACTTTTTTTAATTTTTTTTTTATTTTTTATTTTTTTTTTATAAATCAACAATCCAGTCCCGCTAAGCCAATTGCAATTGGCTTGACAGCAAGTGCTTATAATTACTTACAAATATTTTTAAAGTTATAATTTACATCTTTTATCTACAATTTAAACATTTTTTCATAAATTTTATCATAAGTATCAAAATAAATATTCTTTTTCCAATAACCAATTTTTCACCATATATTTAACCTTATTCATAGAATTATGTTGCTTTATATTGTCAGGTAATAAATTAAATATCTTCGATATGTTGTATTCAAACGTTCTCTGTCAGTACTTATTATTAAATTTCGGAACTATTAACCCGTCGTTACGCGTGAATCTAGTGCTATATTTATGATCTAATTTCTCTTTATGCTGCGGGGTAAATATATGCTGAATTATAATTTTATACCATAGTATTGCCTTCACAGGTAAAATTTTTGCACTCTGAAACATCAACGGAGTATTGTGTCTTTGTTTGAAAATGTTAGGGACAACTTAATTTGTGGACTGTAATTGATAAGTTTAAAAACATTTCAAGTTGACACAACTATTTGGGAGTGTGTAAAGAATTGATCTGATTTGTATTTGTATTTTTTTTTTTTTATATGAAATACCGCACAAGAGTCCCAACTGCTCCCCTATGTAGCCAGTGAGACTATGGCATCCCCAATTGGGGTATGTTGTGTGGCTGAAGGTAGTGGGGAGGGGGAGGAGATAGGGAAGAGGAAGGTGGGGAAGTACCTGGCTATTCAGATCTGGTCACTAAACACGGCTAATGCCATTTCGAGCAACGTTTCAATTCTGAATGTATAGAGCTGACTTACCCCTTGTCTTCCGATAGTCTTGTTGATATGAATAGTTCATATGGCTTTGGTGGTACTCACTGCACAATCACACATAAGACATTCGAAATTACACTCACAACGAGGGTGTACCAGGTGGTCATTCCCAGATGTCTCTATAGAGTCGAAAATAAATTGTACTGATAGGTTGGTTGAATTGAACAGACTGAGAAGAACTGCGAAGTTGATCATTGTACAGAGGCTCTTCAGAGTCGATATTAAATGCACTGAGAGATAACTGTTCGGGTTTATCGTTGGACGGGCTACTTTAAAAGACTGATTGTAAAATATTGTTGTAAATGTCACACACGTAGTAATTGGCCACACGCTGACAGATAGGGACAGGTATTGTTAGGCTGGCTTTACATTCGTAAGTTTTTTCCCGTAATTCGCTCGTGTAAGCGAATTATGGCCAAATTACCAATGTAAACGACACCAAAAGTCACTTAACACATTGTAATCTGATCACGTATTAATACGTGTTTAGCAAATTAATGCTAGAGAGCGGAACACGTATTTATACGTTTTTGATAGATTGTTAGTGGAGCGCGGGTCACGTTAAAATGCGGGTTCCAATATACTTGAGTTTTCGCTATATAGCCTCTGTAGGGTTGTAGCCATGCAGGTAAAAACCTTTTGAGAACAATAGATGGGGTGTACGGTAGGTACCGAGGTAGTGTAAATATTAATTTTTTCATAACTTTCCTGCTTTATGTGAAATTCTGCACTAGTTTAACGATAAAGAATACATTTCTAAATATAATAAAATAAAATGAAATAAAATAAATAATTTGCAAAAAGAATTATCGAAATCAAACAAATATTTTTGAAGTTATCGCAATTTTTCTAGAGGTCTACGTTAGCGCAAAATTACGCGAAAAATCACCCGTTACCAGCACGATACGCGGCCGAAAACTGCCCGATCACAATGTGTTAACGTAATTTAAAGCATGTTACAGAACTTCTTCTTCCGGAAGATTTTTGACAGGTCTAATCGCGTCCGCGCGAAATTACAGCCTTCTCACAGCTTATAAAATCAGTTTGATAAGCTGAGGGACTTTTTGTAAGAAATAGTACCAAAATGCGCCGTTGCGAAATGTCAAAAATCAAAAGACATTTGTTTTTATTGGATTATTTTCCTATAAAACTAGTATTTATTTCCACTTATTTGAGTTTTCTGAAAATGAGCATCCTTCTATTCAATTATCGGTCCAAACCTTTATAATCTCAATGTTTCTGTTTTTAAAATTACGTATTTGAATACGAAGTCGGTTACTGTCGGCAGCTGTCAGGTAGCTGTCATTCGAATAAAATGAAAGAAATCCATTAAATTTCGCCTTTGACGGCAAAAAAGTGCGTGAAGAATTGTTTAATTAAAGCCAAATTCTATTTCAGCACTTTATTTGGTCCTTTTCGACTTTATTGACAAAATCGCGTAAATTTGACAGTAGCAGGTCGTTGTTGAAAGGAAGCCATCTTACCGCAAATAAATTTACAGATGTAAACGGTCGCATGAGCAGTTACACAGGTCGAACTTCCGAAACACTTCCGTGATCATTAATTACCACAAGTCAGATGCATATGTAAACGCTCCTGGGAGTGACCTGTCAAAATCTTACGTAATCCGTAATTTTTAATTACGAGTGTAAAGCTAGCCTTAAAATAGTTTCAGATGTAAGTCAATAGTTTTAAGTCTCAGTAGACAGTTTGTTTTATAAATAAGTAGTAGGTATTTGTAAGTCAATAGTAATTTATCTTAGTTGTAAGCCACAAGTTAGTAATAAATGTTAACTCTTATTTATTAGTAGTTTTAAGTTTAAGTGAAAGGATAAAGGTAGATAATATTGAACATTAATTAAGTTTTAAAGGGCCTTTGAGGTAATTTTCTTAAGAAAACGGGATTATGTACCAAATGTAAATGATCCGATCATTATTATAATAATGGCGGTGAGGCATAGAACTGGCAGAAAAAGGATGAGATTAGACTAACATAAACTTACTTTTAGTACACCAACACGCCCACATCACACCCTTCTATTGGTTTTATCTCTTCAGTGCTCACGAATGAAGAGAAAGCCATGTTATACGAAAGGTTTGAAGTGAAGAATTTATAAAAATTTAAAACAAAAGAAGATTTTTTGGTGTGGCAGATCGGGGAAGACTAAACCGGTTCGTAAACTAACAGGAGACAGCTCCTTGTGATTTTATTTATTTACAAGTATAATCGATCTTATGAATGCGAGTTCGCTGGCTCGTCTCTGAAGGCCTTTTTTTCTGTCAGGGCTGTTAGGTTATATATATTAGATTATTTCCGCTTTGCAATAAAATCTAAATAATGGAAAATTTTTGAACGTATCCGAAAACTAAAAACTGTTTTTGAAAGGTGATGAAATATGCTTACAACTTTTATTATTAGAAATAAAAATATGATTTTTAGAAATATAAAATTTTTGAATGCAAACACAAAAAAAGTTTTAAAATAAATTGATAACGAACAAAAAAATAAAAACAGAGGCACATATTATTAGACACTTATATAATAAACGTTTTTTTTCACTAAATTTTTTGTAGTGTCTTGTAAAAATAATTTGTTAATTTCATAATTTTTTTTTTATTGCGGTCGGAAACATTGGTTTTATAGTAACTTCGATTTGGTATATTTGAATTTGTCTGTGGATAACTTTCAGATTTTAATATAAAGCATGGTGTTTTCTCTTTCTGACTTCTTTTAAATCATATTTCTCTCCGTAACAGTAAGGAAAATACAACAATTTCCGAGATCTGTTTGCGTTGTTCCCAAATGTGAACAAATTAGCCTGAGGGGTTAAATCGTTCGCAAGGCGAGCTTCTTTGCTGACTTATTAACAGTTTATCTTAACTAGCAATAACGGGAAATGAATTGTGTATGAATTGCGAGGCTTTAATAAATGGAATGAACGGATTTAGAAAAATATTAATAACATCGGTTTTAGAATAGTCGACAAATTTTGCTTTGAGTAAAATCGTTGACAAAATGACCCACAGATAATTTTGTTGTAATTACACGTGTTACATTTTTCTCAACTAATTAGTTGAGAAAAAAATGTAACACAAGAAAAATATAAAGCAAACGAGTCCATAGACGGAAATTAAAAGAAATGAACTTAAACATAAATGTAAGGTTAAATATTTGGAAAAAGAACAATACATCACTCATTTAAACGTTGTTTAAAGGCAATTAAATAGTAAAGGCATAATTTATGTTCTGGTTTTTCAGACTTACCTATTTTATTCACCGCTTATTTTACATATACCTCCCCCCCAAGCCTGACGCGGGCAAGCAAAATTTAATTTAATAATTTATGTTATTTAAAACTTATTCATTCAAAATTATATAAAGATTATTTGGGGCACGTTCCGAAGCGGTAGATGCGTTTAGTATCGCTAATGCGGAAGACCACCTTCTAAATACGAAACGTGGCGTTGCTTGAAACGGCTTTTGTTGTGTTTGCTGACCAGATCTAAATAGTCAGGTATTTCCTATCTCCATCTCTTTCTCCTCTTCATTATATTCAGCCTCATAGCATACCTCCATACGGGATGCTGTAGTATCTCTAGCTCTAGATAGTTAGGAGCACTTGAGACACTGCAGTACTCCATAAAAAAATTGAAAATTAATGTTTCCTTGGCTCGTTTTTGTTTAAGTATTCTCTTCAAGATTAATAAATCCCTTCTGACAGCCCCTCCCTTAACCCGCATTACACCGCTGCCCAACCGGTTGGCAACAAAGTGCGGACAGTGGCGGTTTTGTGACATGTCACACAAAAAAACTCGAATGCAGTTCACGCGGTTGAAGTTAAACTTTAGTCCACACATTCTCAACCAATAGGAGCCTTGAAAAGTGAGGTCATAATCAAAACGGCCAATAAGCGCAGTTCGACGCTTCGTACGAATTGTGATGCGTCATTTCCTTTTCATTCGAATTTCAAATCACAACGGGGCTAAAGAAATTTCACTTCAAAAACATATTATCTTCCTTACTGCTTTATTTAAAAAATGCCAACACTCTAATTATTGTCTTCCTTTTCCCAAAAGTTAAGTAATGACCAAACATTGACTAGATCGAATAAAAAGTTAATATAATATTTTTGCAAATGTTTTTCGTTCCTGAAAATTCTCCTAATTAAGGTTTTCGTTTTTCAACAACGAACAACACAAACAAACCCTTTGTCTACTATAAAATTTTAATTGGCATTTACCATCTGTTAGGTTTCTGTTACAAAAATAAGAAGTTACCAACAAAGCGAATCGAAATATAATTGTGTTAAATATTTGCATTTGAGAACCTACAATTTTTGCTGCATAATATTGTCGCAATTTTCAATTTCATGAAAACATTTTATTTCAATTTGAAAGAGATTGTTTATTCAGGTGTTTAATAGCTCTATTATTGTTATTGTTGTGAAATTCGTTAAATAATCAAATACTTTATTTGATGGAATAAACAACATCCCCAGGCAAATAAAATAAATATGTCACTCAATTAAAATGTGATATAATTTTTCAAATTGCTAAAAAAACATGGTGCCTGGTGTTTATGATCACTGCGTGTATTTTTTTTAATTAATTGGAATACAAAACGTACTTTACAGGCAACGTACTTTAAAGGCAGTTTTCGAAATCATCAGTACACACAAAACAGTATTAAACATGTTAAAAATTGTCTGAAGGTAGGAAAAAAGAATTGCATAAACTCACGGCAGCAGAATAATAGTACAATTTTCACTTTCCACTTTGCACCGATTAACACACTTGTAACTTTGAAAATTTTCACCGAACTCAAGATACAAATCATAGAACACTGATTTAATTTTGAAGACTGTCGAGCATACCAAACCACCCACCTGTCAAGGCACTGAACTTGTGACTTCACGGATGTAGGTAGGGACAAGATGTGTTTAGGAACCAGGATGATGAGAGAAATAATCACTAACGACCAATTCAAGATTTTGGTCTCACATTATAATTATAATAATTAGTTTCTACCCGGCACAGATAAATGTTTGCGTTTTTGTGGAACTTTTTGTGGAACCAGAATACATCATCAAACATCCAATGATAAAGAATGAACTGGACTGCTGACATAAGAATAGGTGAAACCGGTCAGTGGCTGAGTTGGCAATGCGTCTAGTGTCCCACCCAGGTGTCTTGAGTTCAATTCTTCAACTGGTTGCTGATGGAGTCCTCATCAGACACAAGCAACATTTTCCGCTAACTGTGAAGGTAGTAGAAGGTTTTAAAAGATTGTAAGGTTATTTGTAAACACGGGATTGTTTTTTTTTTATTTTTTTATTTGAAGTAGGACAATGGGTCAGAGTACCAACTGCAGCAAATAAATAATTTTTCTTATCAATTATTGAAAAAGTTGGGCTGTAGTAGTGGAATGATTTTTTTAATATTTGTTCTTTTTCAGGCTTTCTCCCTTCAAAGGTGTTCTAGGCCATGTTTTCAAATTATGGAGAGAGGAAAGGTGAATTTATATTTTAATTTTAATCAAAATGGCAGATTTCAAAATTATATGGAAAGACTTAGAAGAGATGAGATGTTGAATGGCAGTGAGTCAATTTTAGACAAGGCTTGATAGAAGAGAAGATATTTATTTAAAGGGGGACAACCAAAAAATATGAGATCTAAAATTTCCACAACTAGATCACAGAATGTACAATCTGGGGAGTCTTGAATTTTTAAAAAAAGTGAGAAGGAACGGAACAATGTCCAATGGTCTTTCGCATAAGAGAGAAAATTTATTTTTTTGAAAAATTGGGAAATTGTTGAAACCACGGTTTTGATGGGATAATCCTCTGTATTGAGGCACAGCAGGTTCCCTTGGACTGACTAGCAATGTGCCAATGAATTAATTTTTTTTTTTACAAAAACATTATATTTAAAGGGCGTTATTAGTTTCTATTTTTCACATGAGATCCACACAGGAGGCCCTGAGGAAAATAATTTCCCTCAGGGCCTATATCATCTTTGGGAATGCTGTGTGGAGGGTTTTTTAAGGAAAGGCAGGGAAGGAGAGTTCTGGGAAGGAAAAGGGTTTAAGGGGTGGGTAGGAATCTGGGGTTCAGTGTGTCCTGATCATCCGCCTCCAAGACCTAGACAAACCTTACCCCATGAACCCGGGCACCAGTTAAAAGCAAACCTTATCAGAAAAGAGGAGTTTTTCTTTCTGATAAGGGAACCGATCATAGACCATAGGTCATGTCACGTTTAGAAAGCATTTGGCTTCACATAAGATGCTTTTGTACTTTGTAGAAGTTAGAATCAATTATATTATCTACATTATACAGATCATTTAGACAATTACCTTTTTATTTTAAGTATGTCTACTGTACAGAAAAATATCACCTGTACGTTACGTGAAAAACTCGATTTTGCACAACGGCATTTATCCGGTTATTCCGCTATTTTGATCGTTTTTTTAGTGAAGTTCGATGTCGATTTATTCAGGATAGCGTTATTTATGAGTGAGTATTGAGTACAATCGATTCAAATTGATTTCAACGAATTCGTTGTTATAATATTTTCAATATACGTAGGGCCTGAAGGAACTTTCAGTTTCATGATTTGAAATAATAAAATCATATCGATTATAATTATTAAAAAATATACTGTTGTTTATAGATTTTTTTTCATTAATTAACCGTCATTTGCCAGTGGGGAAATTAAAGAAGACACTGCAATCATTTCAGTTTAGCCAACAAATCATCCACCACTTCCCGAAAGAGATAGACAGAGAGGATTGACGGCCACATAACTCTGTCTTGACGCGAACTCCTTACTTCATTCATATCCATACGTTTTCTCTTCAACCATTCAACTTTGGCGGATGGATTTGGTGGGACACCTCCACCCTGAGAACCATTGAATGGTTAACCAGCACCTCTGCCATAGGTTACCTGTTTTTTAAAAGAAAGACACATTCCCGGGTTACGAATAACCCAACAATGTTTGAAAATCTCCTACTACCACTGTAATGGTAGTAGGAGATTTTCAAACATACTTTCTGTAGAAAGTCGAAAATGTTGCTTGTGTTGTGATGGAGGACTTCGCCAGCCGAGGAACCGAACACGGGACGCCCGGGTAGGACCTAAACGCGATGCCCACTCAACCACTGACTGGTCGGCTAATGTATAAAAAAACTTCAAAAATTTTTCGAAAGTTAACTAACTTGTCTTGTAGGTAATCAATGTACCTATAATTGTATCTTAACAAAATTTTACCCAAACATAATTGTACTTAAATACAGTTGTACCAAAACGTAATTGTATCTAAACATAATTGTACCTTAACATAATTGTACCCTTTATTGTATCAGGCCAGATGGCAGTGATCTCATCTGCCCTGGTGATGGACACTGTAAAGCTGTCCAAAACGTTAGCTAAAGAAGGAGGTGGCGCAACACGGCATAACACCCAAAAAATAAATAACGAAAATACTTTTGGCCGTGAAAATATAAAATCATACATATTTGTATCTAAACATAATTGTTCCTAAACATAATTGAACCTAAACATAATTGTACCTAAATGTAATTGTTCCTAAACATAATTGATCCTAAACATAATTGTACCTAAACATAATTGTTCCTAAACATAATTGTACCTAAACATAATTGTACCTAAACATAATTGTACACATAATTGTACCTAAACATATTTGTACCTTTACATAATTCTTCCTAAAAATAAATGTACCTAAACATAATTGTATCTAAACATAATTGTACACATAATTGTACCTAAACATAATTGTACCTAAACATAATTGTACCTAAACATAATTGTACCTAAATATAATTGTACCAAAACATAATTGTATCTAAATATAATTGGAGCTTAACATAATTGTACCCTTAATTGTATCAGGCCAGATGGCAGTGATCTCATTTGCCCTGATGACGGGCGCTGTAACGCTGGCCGAAAGTTTGGCTAAAGAAGGAGGTAGCGCAATACGGCGTAACTTCCCAAAAATAAATAACGAAAATACTTTTGGCCGTGAAAATCTAAAATCATACATATTTGTATCTAAACATAATTGTTCCTAAACATAATTGTTCCTAAACATAATTGTTCCTAAACATAATTGTTCCTAAGCATAATTGTTCCTAAACATAATTGTGCCTAAACATAATTGTGCCTAAATATAATTGTACCTAAACATAATTGTTCCTAAACATAATTGTATCTAAACATAATTGTACACATAATTGTTCCTAAACATAATTGTGCACATAGTTGTTGCTAAACATAATTGTACACATAATTGTTTCTAAACATAATTGTGCACATAATTGTTGCTAAACATAATTGTACACATAATTGTTCCTACACATTATTGTATCCTTTTGCGTTTCTGCTAATATTTAATACTTTACCGAGAATTTATATCGGGATTGAAATGTGAAGTGATGCGATTATATTATATTAAGCAGAATCTCATTCCTAAAATACGACACGAGATAATTGCGAATTAAAACCAACCCGTGTCCATTAATATTTTCAATGGGCTTTGAGGTAATTTGAATTTTAAAATATTTGCTATAATGAAAATGTAACCTTAGAGTGCCTTTTCGTATAAGGGTCGGGCGTTGGGTCAGAAGACCCTTTATTATATTAAAAAAGGGACATTTTTTTAAGTAATTGGGTGAATTTTAAAAATATTCGATATGAAATATTATTGCGATTTCGTTTAGAATCTCTACGATAGCCCAGGGGTAAAAAGTTTTTATAAATAAATATTACGATGTCCATTTCCCTTCTTTCTTTCCCTTGGGATTGGATTTCGAGTTCGAGATTTATAAATCTCGTGCTTCGTATTGATAGAATTCCGATTCAGTTATAGACTCATACATTGTGCAATACATGGCTTTGATACAATTGTGTGATTCTCGAATATATTACATTTTATAGTTATGTATATTGTATTTCTAGAAAATCTGTTTGAAAAATGTGTTTTGTAGAAACTAAACTTCCTGAATGTAAAAGTATGGCGTCATGAAATTTACGCAGATATTTCCATCGCAATTTGTTGGTCATTTAACGACCATTCGTGTTGGTAAATTCACACAAAAATGTTGCGGAATGTCTGATAAAATCAAAAATGTTAAATTAATTTAATCATACAATAAAGACAGCAGCTAACAAAAATATGCGTTAAGAAAATGAAGATATTGTTGGTTGTTCTTAGTAAAAGCATGGCAGTTAATATGACCGAAGGGGATAGGGTCAAATTAGCTAAGTGGTAGATCAAAGTCCGAGCAAGGCTGGGGTTACGAGTTCAATGCCTAGAAGCGTCCGAAACTTTGTCAGATTTTTTGTTTCAAATTTTTGTTTGTAAGCCGCTAAATTATCTTCTATTATTAGCAATGATTTTCAATTTGGGAGGCGGGAATGGGTACCGCCGCCCCGGGAACCTTTATTGGATAACCAACACCTCTGCCATAGGTCACCCCAAGTGGTTCGCTACGTTTGGTGATTTAGCAGGGGTGCCCGGGTTCATGGGGTGAGGTTTGTCTAGGTCTTGGAGGCGGATGACCAGGACACACTGAATCCCAGATTCCTACCCACCCCTTAAACCCTTTTCTTTCCCAGAACTTTCCTCCCCTTCCTTTCCTTAAAAAAAACCTCCACACAGCATCCTCAAAGATGACATAGGCACTGAAGGAAATTATTTTCCTCAGGGCCTCCTGTGTGGAGCTCATGTAAACAAAAAAAAAATAATCATTTGCGTTACAAATGCGTTCTCAAATCAATAACGTGAAACAGAAAAGGTGCAGCCTCGTGTGTGAATTAAATTGTGTTGGCAACAGAACTCTTCATCCCATATAAACTACTGGTTTACAGCATTTTTATTGAGTACAAAATTAATTGTATAATTTGAATCATTGGGTCCTCATCCAAACATTGGTGTGGAAAAATCCTTTAAACAACTTATTACAAGTGCATATTAAAATTTTATTTTACAGTATTACGCGTCCAGCCTTTGATCTGTATTTTTTTAAATTTATTTTTGGGTAGCTATGGCAAGACTCGTGCAAATTTAGTATTGATTGAAACGACGTAAATAATAGTTTTCTTCTCCTGCAATGATTAGAAATCTGTTGACTTGAAAATTGCTTGCTTGACTGTGCGGCTGGTCGGAAGAGAGGGGATGCGACGTAAATACTGGGTCCGCAGCGCGCGCCCTGTTAGCACCACGCACACGTCCACTTCGGAGCGACCGAATCCCGCGACACATCAGGCCACCGCGTAGAAAAGTAAAAACCGATAGGTTTACAGCGCAATTCACTGTGAGACTTTTCTGCGCGGCGGCCTGAAGTGGCGCGGGACTAAATAGTACTATTCAGTCTACTACAACACACGCCCACTTCGGAGCGACCGAATCCCGCGCCACCGATTCAAATTGTACAATTAATTTTGAACTCAATAAACATGCTATGAACCATTAGTTTATATGGGATGAAGAGTTCTGTTGCCTATACAATTTGATTAACACCAGAGGCTGCATAGAAATGCACCTAACTAAAAACAGGTGATAATGGCATGCACAATGCACACCCTAATTTGCACGCGGTCCCACCACGCCGTGCACCAAAAGCGACTCAAAGGACTCTCTTCCAAACCTCAAACTCACAACTTCTAGTTACTTCTACTTCTACTCTAGCCGCTTCGATCTTCTCGGACTGCTTCTTCGCGTTTGTATCTCTACAACCGCCTTTGACTTTTCCTTCCTTGCACTTCCTTGAATTAACGACTTCTCCCTCCTTGGATGTACAACTTTACCGCAACCGGGCCCCGAACACACAGCAGCTCGCCGACTAGAAACTAGAAACCCAGCACCCCTATTTTATGGTTAAAATAAAGGACATCTATCTTATGCAATCGATTTCCAGTCAGTTTTCAATATTTGTTTCAAAACTAAGAGCTTCGAAAGAATTAGGATTAGTTACCTAGTTGGGGTGACCCTAAGCTAATCCGCCGACAATTGGCCCCCGAGGGCAGGTTTTTACTATAAAATTATAATTTTTTGTGCGTTATTTACTAATTTCAAAGATAAAATAGACTTTAAAAACCCCTAAGTTCAAACGCTAAATTGACTTAAATATACCTTTAATAAAAAGTTGGTATGAATATAGTTGATTTTTCTACTTATGCGCTGGTATATACATTAAATAGACGAGTAGATTTTTCCTTGATGCAATGAATGAAAATAGTTTAATACTTTGTTATTCGCTGGTACATCCTCTCTACATATCCCTCCGGGGTCACTTATTTTTTTGGGTATTAGATTTTTTTTTAATATGAATACCGTACAAGAGTCCCAACTGCTCCCGTCTGGAGCCAGTGAGACTATGGCATCTCCAATGGGAGTATGTTGTGAGGCTGACGGTAGTGGGGAGGGGAAGAATACGGGAAAGAGGAAGGTATTGAAGTATCTGGCTATTCAAATCTGGTCACCAAACACGGCTAAAGCCGTTTCAAGCAGCGTTTCAATTCTGAATGGTGGTCTTACACCAGGGCGATATTGAGAGTATCTTCCACTCTGCAACGTGCCGCAAATATACTATATATTATTTTACTACGCCGGCCGTCAATCAGTCAGTCAGGTATCCCGTATTTTTCCTAAACCAACTGCATATTGTATGTATGTATGCCGGGGAGCCAATTGTCGGCGGATCAACTGTCATGGAACCGTTTGTGGTCACTTTTCAACCTTGTTTTCAAAAGCACAGCTATATTGCACGATCAAAGCCGGGTGAAATTGAAAGAAAGCAGAACCTCGTTCTTCCTATTCAGCTACCGTAGATAATAGTCATAAGTCAAATTAGCTAAGATCAATTAGTAAGACAGTCGGCACACAAGCAAGCCATATCACCCATTGTTTTTATTATCTGTGATAACCACCATCACTCTTCAACTCCAATATATTTTAATCTGTGAAAACTACCATCACTCTTCAACTCCAATTTATTTTAATCTGTGAAAACTACCATCACTCTTCAACTCCAATTTATTTTAATCTGTGATAACTACCATCACTCTTCAACTCAAATATATGTTAATCTGTGATAACTACCATCACTCTTCAACTCCAATATATTTTAATCTGTGAAAACTACCATCACTCTTCAACTCCAATTTATTTTAATCTGTGATAATTACCATCACTCTTCAACTCAAATATATGTTAATCTGTGATAACTACCATCACTCTTCAACTCCAATATATTTTTTAATCTTAAATTGAAATAAAACAACGCTTGTTTATTTATTAAATGTTTATTCATTTCTCTGTTAATTGTGTTTATTAATAACAATGATTTTTCATAAACTAGTTGTGATTAATGATTATTAAGATGGAATCATTTACAATGCACAGTGTTACAAATTAAAGTAATTTCAACATTGTTTTGCTGAATGAATGTTGAACCCAAATGATGAATAAATTATTTTCGCTGAATCAAGTTTGTAAACAATTTGTGTAATTGAAAATGCAAATGAAAAAAATATGGTCATTTCATAATCAGCTGATTTTACTTTAAAACTCATGAAGTAAAATTGTGATTTTTAAATTCATTTCGCAATAACAAATTTAGATACAACTGTTTTAAAATACCACAAAAAATAAAAACTGATATTTATATAATAATATGTAAATATGTAGAACGTGTTGAAAAAATATTAATTTGGAGACGATAATTATTTTTTGAGTTAAATAAGTGGGTTTTTCCCCAAATCGATATTTGATGTAATTAAAAACACGATAAAATAAATTTTTAAATGAACTAATAATGTTATATTCGAATTTTAAAATTTAAATGAGTTTTACTCAATATTGTTTTCATAATTTATAACAAGAATATCAATATTTCGTATATTTATTTATGTTTATTTACAAATTTTAAAACTCCAGTCATTCTCAAAGTATTCGAGAAAAAATTCTATAACAATATACATATTAACAAGAAAATGTGAGGCGTCACCGCCATGTCCATATTAAATTGCAAAAATTTTATTTTTTGTTTTCTTAAAATATTTTATCCTGATTTAAATCACAAAATCTTACGTTTGAATCGTAAAATAATAAGATAAATTAATAATCTTAGTAAATTTACATATTTATTATTCGTGATTTCATTATTAATTTGAATAACATTTTGGCAGGAAAGTGCATGAAATACTATTTACAAATACAGACTAATTTAATAAATTATGATTTATGTTTTAAACACGAAAATAATACATCAGGTGAAACTGATTCTCCTGAAACAAATAAATGAGATTTTCAGAAAACAATTGTTTGGACAAATAAACACAAAAAACAAAAGTTGAATACTTTTTGTTATAATTAGCAAAAATGAAATTGAAAGTGGTCCGAAATAAATTTGAAGCGAAGAAAATCATTTTTGAAAACATAAATGTTTGATAAATTTATGAATATTTTTACAATTTGAAATGATAGGATTAAATATTTTTCTAATACAATTGCTTGGATATTTATAATCGTGCCTACTTTCTTATAATATAAAAAGTTTTGAGCTTGGATTTTTTTTTTCATTTCACGTATTATTTAACCTACACATAAAAAGTTTATTTTTTATATTATTTTTAGTATCATCACTCAGATTATTCCATGTTGTATTATTATTTTCTAAATATGTTAATGTTTTCACAGTCACTTTGTTTTCACAGTAAAAAAATAACAGACGATAATTTTTTTATTAGGTTAAATGTTCAAACATTTCTTGAAGTGTCTTACGCGGCAAAACATCACAGCAAAACTTAGAACATTTGAATAGTGAAACATTCCCAGATTGATACCATTTCTGCTGACTCTTTAGAAATTACACTCAGATAAAGTGAATCCTTGAAAAACTATGAATTCGTTTAAAAATTTGTTCCAACAGCAATTCTGAATCTTATGATAGTAAACTTTCGATAGGAGATGACACCAGAAGCTTAAAAAACACAATACAGGGCGTAGGTGTTCTCTCATAAAATAAAGTTGGACAGATTTCTAGTTTTTCATTTAGGCCGGTACTTAAATGTATTTGTGTAGATTCCAGCGTGGAAGATAAACTACAAAACAAAAATAAAGTAAAATAATTCACGAGAACCTCTCGTGGCACACGGCCAAAGTCTGCCTAAGTATTTATTTAATTTCTATTAGGCGGAATAATAAATTAAATCCTTAGGAAACCAATTTCCTATGGAGGAACTTTCTGTGTTTCGCCGTCAAGCGTAAATTTGGTAAATTTACCAGTTTGAGAAAATACCAAACATTGTTCTAGACGTGTAGCCTGTGGTATGAATCGTACGAGCTGGGTCCTACACTGAAAAACAAAGAAATTGTAGTTGATTCTTACATTAAAAATTTTTGATACTTTAGGATGTTCGAGGACATCGGAAAAACTACTTGTAAGGGAATTTGTTTAATGCATGTATTCTCTATTTTTCTGAATGTAGGTATACTAAGCAGTGTCAGAGGCTTTGAATTGTTAATAAATTGGCGCATCCTTAAAACGAAGTTCTTCATTATAATTGCCAAAAAATCGCAACGTTATTCGGTCACACTACTAAAACGACATCATTATGTGAGATCCCCAAACGTGAGTCTCGGGGAAAATTGAGACAAATAGTGGAATATGTCGCACCTCATTATTTTGAAAACTGCGTGACAAATACAAGCAAATATATGCTAAAGATTTTGTGGGCTGCAGTATAAAGTGTGAATATTTCCCTAACGATAGAAAACCTCCAACAGTAGAAGGACCAGTAGAAATAGAGAAAGGAAAAATAAAATTATGTTTTCGTACGTCTTGGCCCAATCTCGTCATTTCACTAACAATGTTTGCCAAACTGTTATAAATTATGCAACATTTAAACCTCACATTGTGGTCGTTAACGAAGAGAATTTTGTCACAACAGACTGAATAACCCCTTTGGAAAGAATTAAAATGCTGAAATTATATGAATATTGTTTCCAGAATGTTAAATTAATCGTCTCTCTCCTCTCTTTAGGTAGATGGAATTTTGATAAGAATGCCCAGGCTTGTAATAAAATAACTGAAAGTAATTGCTTTTTTAATAATGAAAAAAAGGAGGACGTCAAATTTTTAATGAATTTTGTTGACGTTTTATTGAAAGAATTTGTGGACTTTATTACTCATATGCTAACGTGATTACCATTCTCTTACCTAACAAGATCGGGTTCAATTATTGATTGTCTGATTAATGCTTTTAGACATATCTGATGACCGCCACCTTTAGAGGGGCACGATCCACCAAGGACTGGCAAAACTGGAAAAACCGATTCCAGATTCTTTGAAATCAAGGGTATTAGGAAAGGATAAATCCATAGCAACATCTGCTTCTTTCTCTTAAATGATGCAGGTAATAGATAAAGATGGTACAATCTCAGAGACAAACTCTAAGACCCGTACAACCCAACCGGGACCTTTGTGGTGCGACAAAACTTAAGCAATAAATGGTATCAAAGTTGGCAATGCTTCAAGTAGAAATGCTCTAGTCTAGATATCCAAGCTGTCAGACAAGGTTCTCGTCACACCCTGACAGGGACACGCTGCTGTGACTAGTGCTGCGGCGTAATCACCCCCCCTGGCGTCACACCCGTAGCTCCTCCATGGTCACGTTGGACTTGGCGTTTAGCTGCGTGTTTTTCTTCGTCAGGGTTCCAGTGTTGATCATCTGAATGCTATGCGCAGAGAGCAGTGGCTGGTTCTCAGGGAGTTGGTTGGTCAATGTATTAATGTTTCCTTTTCCTATCTTCGGGGGCGGAGGGGCTCTGGGTAAGGTAGCTACGTTGTTCTGGGGCAAATCAGCGAACTCCGGTGGAGGGAGTTGGTGGTGTGAATGCGTATGGTGGTGCGCCAAAATCGTAGCTGGGTCGTTTTTTAAACTCGTCTGAAAATTCAAAGCACTTTCAATGTCTCCGCAGATGTTGTTCGGCATCTGTCCATTCTCGGATCTCTTTTTAGTGTTTTGAGATCCGTTGGAATGTCCGTCGTGTCCGTTTAATCTCGTTTTATCCCGTTGGTAGTAGACCCCAGCAAAAATCAACACATTGAGAATGAGTAGTGAGCAGCCTATTGCAATGGTTACACTCAAAGCTGTGGAATATGCTGCAAATCCATCTTCTGGTGTTGCTGAAGTAGATCCGAGTCCATTGTATTCATCATTTCTACCTGTGTCTGAAGGACCTTCTTGCGGAGGTGCTTGAGTAGGTCTTTCGTTGTTTTTGTGACTGTTTTGATGGTTCGTGAAGGTTATATTGAGGAAAGGAATCGATGGCACTTTAGGAGCATCCACGGCTGCAACAACATGGGTGAAATCAGTTGGAGGGACTCTACCAGAGCCTGGGAACCTTGGCGGAGGGTTTGGAGAGTCATCATGCTCCAACTGGTGATGCTCCTGAGGCACGTCAGCACCTCCTGGCCGGTGGAGATCAGGTACAAGGTTCAGCCAAAATGATAACCTAATCGGACAAAAGAAAAAATATTTAAATTCTGCATATGAAAATCAAAAAAATCTACTGGTACTATCCACATGACCTACTTTCTTAGTAACTTATTTAACACTTAAAGACTTGTAGAAAAACGTTTGAAAACTATTTATAAACAAAGAGAAGTTCTGAATTCCTGAAAAACAAAATAAGAATTCAAGTTTTATTCAGAAATAGTTATATGGCGTACAAGAGATCTTTCCAAATAAAACTAGGCAAAATTTTATCATTTTTAAAAATACACAGGGATGTTTACTTGCTCAGATTATTAATTTGGACAGAATTCTGAAATGTAAATTACAAAATTTATTTCTATTGTCGACCAGGCAATATTTTTTTTTAAATTTATAGTCTTTTGTCTTTTTGGTTTGAGAGTAAGTAACGTGAGTCGACTCACCTATGGGCCCTGTAGTGGTTCTTGAGTTTCGGTTTAGTGTCCAGGTTGAGAAACTTCTTGTGCACTGCCTCGTATGCTGTCCACTCGATGTTCTTGAACCTGCCCCTCTCGCCTCGTGGCCCGTGAACCAGGTCGGCTTCTTGGGGCTCGTTTGGATTACTGAGAAAGAAAAACAGAAGATATTAAACAGAAAAGATTTCAGAATTTTCTGCTGCACCAACACACGATATATATTATATATATATTGATGTAAAGCTTAACATTTTCTCTGCCTATCTTTGTAGCAATATTAGATCAACAATCAAACATTATCTTGATTCGTTTGCATTTTGGGAGGCGAGTATGTGTACCGCTGTCCCGGGAACCATTTGTTGGATAACCATCACCTCTGCCGTAGGTCACCCCAAGTGGTTCGCTTCGTTTGGTGACTTAGCAGGGATGCCTGGGTTTATGGAGTGTTTGTCAAGGTCTTGGCGGCCGATATGTCTGCCTTGCTGCGTGGTGGACTGAACCGAGAAAGACTGGCTGAGGAGGTCTTTTGGCTTCTCCAGCCGGAATCCCACGACTCTTCGCCTTGCACCGCAGTTGGAGGGATGGATTTACAAGTCCGTCACTCCTGGACACCTTATACCTATTTCATTCCCAGAACTCCTCTTCTTCCTTAAGTAAAGGAAGAAGAGGAGTTCTGGGAATGAAAGACCTATGTCATCTTAGAGGAACATCAACCTATAAGATGACATAAGTCCTGTGGGAAATTATTTTCTTCAGGGCCTCCTGTGTCGAGCTAACGTAAAAAAACAACCCAAAGAATAAACACCTTGAAGTTTTATTCACAATTCATAAATAATGAAGCGTACAAACTATACATGTCATTGGTTCCGTCCACACAACGCCCGTACAACGCGCTAAGCCGCGAGAACTAGGGAGTAAGTTAATGAATACGTGAACATTTATTTTAAAATTTACTAAGTGGGAGCGGCTTATCACATTCTGTGGGTTTCATACGGACTAAATTTATGTAAAAAAAAATATTTTAATGAATTGGGACTTTGCGTGGATCAAGAAAGCCCAAAAATGAAAATCAGGGGTAGGTACCAAACTAAAGATAAAAAAAAGTTTGGTTGTCTGTAAAGTCGGTTTACGGATGATAATTTAACGTGATAATGTCGAACGTGAGTCGAACGCTTAGGCCGATCGTGCCTCTCTATCGCTTGTTCGGCCGCTCGGCTCAGGCAAAACGTGACAATGAGTCATGCTTTTTCGTGCATGCAGCCGGTGTTCATTGATTTATTAGACGTTAGCACGTCAATAAGTATCAATCTGTATAACGAAAGATTAAGAGAGTACCTACCGTGCTAAGGAAATATAAGACTTTGTACTATATTTCCTACTACTTATACTACGAAGTCAATAAATAAATATATTGCGCCGTAGATTATATTTTGTGCCGATTGTAGCGTTTCGCTAGACAGGTCATGAGCGACTGAAACCAAAAAAGGCCGATCGTGCCTTTCTATCGCTTGTTCCGCCCGCTCGCCACGCTAGGCTCAGGCGGAACGTGACAATGAGTCATGCTTTTTCAAACATGCAGCCGGTGCAGCATCGATTTATAAGACATTATCACGTCAAAAAAACAAAAAAAAGATATAAGAATGACCTAGAGGATGCTAAAAAACTTGGTGTCATTTTATAGACGTCAAAAACAGTTGTCTTCTTTACAGGAAACATTGTCATTAATAAAAACGTACCAAGATGTAATTACGCAAAAACAAAATGTTTCGTATTCAATATCCAATTTGATTGACATGAGATAGTAAAACATAAAAACATGAAGGGTGCTTTCAGCGAAACTCAAAACCGTTTAAGTTTAATGCAAATAATCCAAAAAAGTCAAAAGCTGTCATTTCGTCGAATAAACTTTTGACATTTGACAGATGTTGTTCCATTCGAAATTCGAACGAAAACCAATATTTTTCAAATTTGGAATTCAAAAAATACTCCTTTCATTTGCGAGAGGCATATTCGAAACAAAATAGCGATACCCGAGCAAAATTTACATTGAAAACTTTTAATTTTGAGAGCTTTATCAATATCGTATTATTTCTGCTTGATCGTTCAATTCTCATTACGACGTGACTGCTGAAAAACAACAGAGGAAAAAACGAAGCCAATTAAATCGGATTCGAGTTTTTTTATCGGCTACTTTACCAGTCAAATTAATGGGTTATTGATGAACAATGGGGCCTTAGATCGTTTCATATCTTCGCAATTGTCCAAGAAATAAAGAGTTTAAAATCAAGGATCAGCTTGGAGTATTTGCTCCATCGATCAACAAATCATTTATTTCACTTGGAAGTATGGATGGAAAAAAGCAGTGAAAGTTTCATCAAGAGCCATTAACCAGCGGCCGAGAATTTAAATTTCGTCGAACGATGACCTTGCGATAGTACCCTTGCAACGGTAAAGGGCGGTTCCGATGAGAAAGATTAATTATTCTCCATACCAGCATTTTAACATAATAACTCAATATCGATTTTATTTCATTCCAAATTTACTTTGATAACTAACCACATTCAAAAATGTTCAAACTCGAGAAAATAATTAAAATTATGTAATTATTTTTTAATCAAAAGAATTTATAATTATTTTTCAATAATGTCTGACGGCCGGCGTAGTCCAGCGGTTAGGCTCTTGACTAGCATTCCGAGAGCCGCGGGATGGAATCCCGGCGTAGCAAATAAATTTTATTTCATTAATTTGTGTTGTTCCACAATTTATTCATTTAAAATAATTTATAGTATATTTGCGGCACGATACTCTCAGTATCGTCCTGGTGTAAGACCACCATTCAGAATTGAAACGTTGCTTGAAATGGCTTTAGCCGTGTTTGGTGACCAGATCTGAATAGCCAGGTACTTCCCACCTTCCTCTTCCCCATCTCTTTCCCCTCCCCACTACCTTCGGCCTCACAACATACCCCAATTGGGGATGCCATAGTCTCACTGGCTCCAGACGGGAGCAGTTGCGACTTTTGTGCGGTATTCATATAAAAAAAAAAAACAATTATAGGTATAATATGATCATTTTGGAGTATTTGCTTCATTGACCAACAAATCATTTATTTCGCTATGGATGTATGGATGAAAAAAAACAGTGAAAGATTTAATTAACCCGTTTGTTTGGTATTGAAATGAGAATACGCATAGTTCCTACTGGGATGTCATTTATCTAGTTCCTACCTCTTCCCAACAATCACCGTCCTGGAAAAGTATGTGAAATTTGAAACAATGGCTAGAAAAATAGCAAATTCGAGTGCAATTGTTTATGAAAACCAGAAGAAATTTTGAAAGAAATATTATTTATTTATCTATTTTATAATAATCAAAATATCCTTGCTCGGGGATGTATTTAGGAGATGTCTATGCGTTGTTAACCATTCATCCGATTGCAATGAAACTTTGGGAATATGATGTGGGCACGCCAGCGATGGTTTCTATATATAGTGAGTTCTGGTGTCATTAAATTATGGGTTACTAACCATTCATCCGATCGCGATGAAACTTTGGGGATTTGAAGTGTGCATGCCCGCGATGGTTTCTGAATTTAATAGTGAGCTCTGGCGTCATGATATTATGCGTTGCTAAACAGTTCATCCGATTGTGATGAAACTTTGGTGAGTTGTTTTGAGCATGCCCGCAAAGGTTTCTATCTCTACTAGTGAGCTCTGGCATTATGATATTTTATAAAAGAATTGAATTAGGTTAAAGCTCTCGCGATCTTTGAAAACTGAATGTATCGAGACTGAAAATATTGAATGCGGGAGGGGGCGGGAAAATCGGGAGAGGGATTCGAGGGACGGGGGGAGTGGGAAAGGGGCGGGGGTGGGAAAGGCGGAGTGCGAAAGCGTGAGAGGAAGGGGACGCAGCAAAATAAGAGGAGGCGGAAGGAGAACGGGATGAATGGGAAAGGACGCGCAGTGAGAAACAATTTCTTTATTAAGTGGCCTAGCAACGCATGCCGGAAACCCGCTTGTATTGTAATAAGCCTATACGGGCCATTACAATCATGTGATATACATAATAATTTTGTGTAAAAAAATCATCAATCTTAAAAAGGCCTCCAAATAACATTCCTTTAGATGACAAAGGACCTGTGGAAAATAATTTTCCTCAGGGCCTCCTGTGCGGAGTTTCTAATAAAAAAAAAACATGCCGAGGTAGAAGGTCTAAACAAAATTATTTTGAATTACTTGTCTAAGAAAATATTGTAAACCAATAATTGTCAATTAAAAGTTCATAATTATGGGTTCTGTCTCACTGCCGTTTAAAACCATATTCAATTGGTAAATCACACGATTTCTGAAGGAGCTGGGTAAACTTTGGTAACCAAGGATTACCGACCAATAATATTTATTTCACTAATGAAAGGCGTTCAGTCATGGTTTGTGAAAGGGTTTCTGGATATCGTGACTTCAAAATATGACCTATTGAAAACTTTTGAACTCGTTGGCGAGAAATTTGCATTAAGAGGTTTGACCACAACATTAGCGAAAATTTACCGCTCGGATCAAAATGGGTGACCGAAAAGTTTTTTAACCCTTCAAAATTTTGGCGTATTTTTCAGATGGTCAAAATATTTCCGCTTTTCAATAAAATGCAAATAAATTAAGTATTTCTGAACATATCACAAAAATAAAAACTGTTTTTGAAAGGTGATAAAATACGCGTTGAAATTATATAATTCAAAATAAACATTTCACTTTTTAAATATAAAAATTTTGCATGCAAACATAAAAAAGTTTTAAAAATGGCTCACCTCACGCTTTTTCTAACTAAAATTACTAATAACGAAAAAAATAAAAAACACATATATATTTTATTAGACAAATATATTATAAACGTAACCATCACCTCACTTTTTTGTCTTTTCATATTAAAATAATTAACAAAAAATTCTCAAAGTTTCAATTTTCATTTTCGATTCAAAACTTTGGTTTCATAAAAATATTCATTTTACTTTTTGTCGTTATTCTTTAGATTAGACTAGAAAGCGTGATGTTTTGCCTATTTAAAACTGCTTAGAATATAATTCTAACTCTGATAGTAAGGGAGTTACAGCAATTTATACGAGACGCATGTGAGCTGGGACAAATCTGGTCTGCTGCCATTCAAGGGGTTAAAGAACCTCCTTCCCATTGTATTTCGTTCACAAAGTCTATTTATATAATAAAACTTGAATTCAGTAGATCTGGAGTAACGCTTGAAAAATCTTCTTTAAATGGATGAAAAATTAAAATAACCAAAGTCCTGGATACCTCGTAATAATTTGAATGTTATGTGATGTTTTTTAATATAAACTGCACACATATCCCACGAGGAAAATAATTTTCGTAGAAACGACTCGTTCTCATGTGGCAAATGCGTTTCCCGACTATGCACCGGTGCCGAAGGGATCATTGACGCTAGTTTCTTAATTGAGCAGGAGCATCTTCCATTGATATACCGGTAGAACAAGGACAGCGTTATGAAAGTATTCTCTACACCTTTCAACCGATTGCTATGAAACTTTAGTGATTTTGTGTGCGCACGCTCGCAAAATTTCTATAAATAATGGTGAGCTCTGGCGTTAGTAAATTTTTGTAAACTTTGTACAATAGGTGGCTTTCGAGATATGTGTATTTCATGTGGTTTAAGGGAGGTGGGAGGGATAGGGGAATCAAGAGAGGGAGAGTCGCGGGAAGGAAGAGTTCACGAGACGGGGGAAGCCGGTGGGGCTGAGGCCGGAAAGTGGAAGGTTATCGCGGGAGTGGAAGAGGACGCGGAAGGGAAACGGTAGTGGGAACAATGACGCACGGGAAAGGATATGCAGGCGAATGGTGGGGTACTTGGGGGGGGGGGGGGCACACAAAAGGATTGCAAAATAACAATAGCTGTGTAAATTTGAAAAAATCACGCTTTACGTATGTGCTCACGCATCGTATAACCTTCTATATTTATTGTACTGTACGCACCACATGGAAAAATAAAAAAAGGATATTGTGTTTCCAAAAGCATTATAACATGTTGTTAAACAAATTTGTTTGAGTCGCATTGCAACGCATGCCGGGTACTCGCTAGTTGATTATAAAAACCTTGACCTGTTGTTAGGTTTTTTTCAAATTTTCCAATAAGCCGTGAATTTCTATCCGTTTTCCTTTACAGAACTATTGTCCGAACAGATTTAAGATAAATACGAGGTCTTCCTCGACAATTTGTTGCCATTTCAGCTGTAAGGTTTATTGAGTGGAGGTGGAGTGGGGTTGGGTTGGGATGGTCCCAACAAGAGGTCATTTGTTATTCTTCCCCTCCTTTTGGAGACCTCGATGTGACTAGGTTAAGAAGAAGTTAGTTATTGGCAGTCATTTGGGATATTTGAAAACTTGGAGTTAGACTGAATGAGTTGATTGTTTTAATAGGATTGTGACCCGAAATGATAGAATCAAAATAAAGGAGTGATGGAGATGGATTCAGTAGAGGAATTAATTTAAAAACTGAATAATGGGAAAATGTAGATCTGACTGATAAATAATCAAATTAAAAAAATATATTTTATGAAGCAATTTTTTGCAAAATATAATCTGTATTTATTTATTTTAATTAATATTAAGAGAGTATTCTAGTCTAGTTTTTTTTTTACTTCATATTTCAATAGTTTGGATATTCAAAAATGTCTCCTTAAAAGGATTTTTCAAAATTCGAATTATTTTAAAAGTAATTAGTAATACTCATTTTAGTTCAACCAGTTAGATGGAGTCTAAATAGAGCAAAACTTTAAAATCGTGTTTCTCCAAACTACTTTTTTCGAGACGGTTGACACGATATCTCAAGTTCCACCTAACCAATTTACTTGAAATTTGGTGTGAGTCTTATCTATACATTATTATATCGCTCTAACTAAAACTATAACAAAAATTAAATTTTTACTATTTAAGTCAAAAAAGTGGTAAAAAAATGTCTTTTTATTTTAGACAACCACCATTTTGCGAAACAAATTTATTTTTACTCTGTTAGTTTGGGTTATAGCAGCATTTGTTTGGATTAGGAATTAATTTGTCTTTTTTTTCGAATTTTTAAGAGGTTTGCAATCGTGTCAATCAGGGCGCGCCATTTTTTTGAGACCCCCTACTTCAACACCCTTCGGTCACAACAAATTCGGTATACACGCAGCTCGTGTTCGTCACCCCCAACAGGAATTTTAGGCCTCCTTCCCCCCTTGTGTTACAATTTACCCTTTGAGATCCAGAGAGAATTCATTTATAGTAAAAACGAAATGTGACAGAGTGGTGGAAATGTGACAGAGTGGTAAAAGCTATGTAGGTTAAAAAGAAGAAAAAACCATGTACCATAATACTGAAAAAATTAAAATAAGAAAGTATAAAATAACACAACGATTTCACAATAGAAAAAATAATCTTCCCTGAACAATCAAAGCGGCCATCATCTTTTACCAAAAACGGTACCTTCTAACAAAATTAGACATACGACATGCCTGGAGAAGCAAGACGAGGTCATGTTTAAACAGGATTTTCGCTCAACAAATTAATTTTAATCTCAAAGAATAAATTTTCTCATTTCTTTCACTGCATTTCAACTGCTCAATTCAATCAAGACTCCTCCAATCACCTCTCACCCCAGGAGATAGATGGAAGCTTGAGTGGCAATCGGCCAACGTGAAAAATTCCCATCTCGTACAAGACCCCACTGAGAGACAGCCTGGTGCTCCCATAGCCGTTGTGCCCATATGAAGTATAGATGGAGCCTTAAAGAGTCGGCGATGTGTGAATGCGGTGCGGTGTAGACCACCGATTCATACATTTAGTAAGAATCCAAAATTTCAGTCCGTTCGGTGCCATAGGGTCTTAGTTATGACCGAACACAAGTTTGACAAAGTGCCCATGAAACAAAGAAAATTTTGAATGAAGAATTTTAAAATTCTTCTTTTCGTAGATTTTTTGATTAATTCGTGTACAAACCGTTATTTTAATTAAGAATTTGAAATTTCAGTCCTTTCGGTCCCATAGGTCCTAAGTTATGACCGAACCCAAATTTGACGAAGGGCCCATGAAATGATGAAAATTTTGTATGAAGAATTTTATGAGGTCCACAGGGCAACGCCTGAGGCCCTAGACTGGCTCACAGACCTAGATGTCACCCTCTGACCCCCCACCGTACGAAAGAAGAAGACTGCTCAATAAAAAATAAAAAAATGTAAATTACGAAATTGTCATTCTCCGGAAAGGCCCTGTAGAATGGTAGTAAATACCAAAAGGGATCTATCTACCTATTTTATACTAGCGCAACTCTTTTAAAAATCAACTGAAGTTAGTTCGACAAGTTTCCACACATCGCTTTATTAGTGGAGCATAAGAAATGTACAAATAGCCAACCACTCGCATTTTGCAGAGAGATGTTGTTTGGGCTCCATGCGCAAGGCCATTGAAAGTTGTGATAATGTAAGTAATATGAAGTTATGTCTTGCGTAAGAGGGAATATAACGATCCGGAAAGAGAGTCCCAACCAAATTGGTTGATAAAGTAAAAGTCGACAAAGGGAAACATCAAACTTTATAGTATGCGATTTATTCTCAAGATTTATCTCGTGATTTTAGATGTTTTTTTGTGTCCACGTGTATGGATGGGAAATCCGAAATCAACCATGAATTTCGTCGGATGGAATAATTCCACTGGATAGGCTCTATTTCTACGGGATTTTATTTTTATTTTGAAGGTAAAGATTGGGAAATAAAATTGCCAAGGAAACATTTGACGGGAACAATGCTCTTACTTACTTAACAGGCAATAAAATTGTCTCGAGTTAGTAACTTAAATAATTATACAAAAACTAACATGGTTTACATTATATTTGCCAAAAATTGTTCCCATTAAATAAATTATATATTTCTAAATTATAAGCACACACGACGATGTGAGCTAACTGAAGTATAATAAATAAATATTGTTTTATGATTTTAGGTTTTCACGGCCAAAAGTATTTTTTTTATTTATTTTTGGGGTGTTATGCCGTCTTACGCTACCTCTATCTTTAACCAACGTTTCGGACAGCGTTACAGTGTCCATCATCTCGTTACAGTGTCTAATCAACGTAACGCTGTCCGAAACGTTGGCTAAAGAAGGAGATAGCGCAACACGGCATGACACCCCAAAAATAAATAACAAAAAAATATATTATATTGTAACTCATTAGATATCACCCATATTGTTAATTTTTAGATATCACCCATCTCTTTCTCTCTATCACTGTGTACATAAGATGTCGATTTCACTCTCTCACTGTTTCTTTATATTATGTTTTGTCTCTTTTTGTATGTATATATAAGCTAACATAATTTTCTTTATGTGTTTTTGGGGTGTTATGCCGTGTTTCGCTACCTCCTTCTTTGGCCAACGTTTCAGACACTGTAAGGCTGTCCGAAACGTTGGCTAAAGAAGGAAGTAGTGCAACACGGCATAACACCCCAAAAACAAATATCGAAAAACTTTTGGCCGTGAAAATCTAAAAACTTATCCAATCAAGCTCACATAATGTTTATTGTAACTCATTAAATATCACCCGTCTCTTTCTCTATTTCCGTCTCTATCACATAAACATAAGATGTTGATTTCACTCTCTCACATATTGTCGCAGCCGAATGCCACGACACGAGAATGTGGACTGAAAATCCTTTTTGAAGACGTATAGACCATGTATTGTGTTTTAAAGTCAGATCGAAGGAGAATCGGTTTTGAAAGGAAGTCTCCTACCTTTGACGGCTTCTTAAGGCTGTTCAGGGTCGTTTCTGGTTTCACAATACATTTGCACAACAAGGGTTTTAAGCACGACCCTTTTATTTAATAAAAAACGAAACTTTGCGATTATTTGCGATATTTTGCCGAGAGCTAGTTGTGAGCCATGTCACTATCAAAATGCAACTATTAACAAGTGGGTAATGCACACTTGGGTGGCAATATTGTTCAACATGTAGTTAAGCACATCTTCTTATTTTCCTGGTGGAGACTTTGAGGAAAGGAGGAAGAGAATGGATTACATGATGGAAGGAATAGAGGAATATGGATTAAGTTTTTTTTTAAAACTGTTTCAGAACCAAACACATATTATGTGTGACTCTTTCTGTATGTAATTATAAGCTCATATAATGTTTATTTTTGATCAGTTTAATTTTATATCCTGGAGATGCTTGTGTTGAGCGAAACCGGTCGGTATTTAAAAAATTAAATAAGTAAATCGTGGTTTTAAACAAAGTGATTGTTTTATTTCAATTAATATTTTGTCAAACCACAAAGTGACTGTTTTCTACAAAAAAAAAAAAAAAAAATTAAAAAATAATAAAAAAATAATGTTACCGCGCATATACGGTAATGCAACGAGTGATGCGGCACCCAAATATTAAGACGGCCTTCGACTACAAATCGAAGCTTCGTAAGGGGCCGAGGACCAACACGTATCCCGACCAAGAGAAAATCATTAAATATCGGGAACAATTAAAATACTCCCCTCTGACCCCCCACCATACAAAAAAAGAAGAATAAATAAATTAATCAAAATAATGCCTGATTTCCGTTAAGCCAGAACTAATTTTAAAACAAAATAACGTTTCACCATGTTTGGCTCACTTTTTATCGTATTATTTTCAGTCCATAACTACTTCAAAGAAAGTCATCAAGTAGTCGTAACTCACCCAGTTCTAGCAAAGTTGCTCCAGTACAGGATGGTAGCCTCGGAGAGTAGGGCTTCGCCCTTCGTGTAGTTCCTGGGGAAATGCGCTAGAGGACCTGCGGAGAGGGGGGCTCCAAATAGATAAGGTAGCTCCTCGCCGTGCACGCAGCCCTGTCTCTGTATGGGGCACAAAAGAAAAACAGATTAATTAATGGTTTCAAAATAAGTTTTTTTGGTGAAATCATGGTAAATAATCAAATTATTGGGAAGGTTAGACCAGAAAATAAAAAAGACAGAAAAGTTTACCATCTATTTAAATTATCTATCTCAATACCTCGGAAATAATAATAATTTCTCGCAGGGTCTAGTCATCTGAGATCTTGTGTGGAGGGTCTTATTAAGGAGAGGAAGGAATGAAGATTGGTCTTGAAGAGACCCATGTTGTAGGAAGGAGGAAACGTAGAGGCCGACATACCGTCCCACAGCCGAGCTGTTGAACACAAGGACGAGTCAAAGAAGCAAAACCGTTTTCATGTGGCAAATGTCAACCATGTAAATATGTTGGGCGCGCGTTTGGCGTATTTCCCGACTACGCACCGGTACCGAAGGGATAACGACGCTAGTTCCTCGGAATATCTTCCATTAAAATACCGGAAGAAGGATAGCATTTTGACCCGACGCCTGTGCTCTAAGGATTGCAATCCATTTGTAAAGTTAGGGGAATCTATCAAACGGACCACCCGTTTCTGCACAAAATCGAGGGTTTTTTCAGATATTTTGGGGCTTTAGATCAGAGATGGTTGCCAAATTCAACCGTGGGGCGCACTTGCAATTTGTACAGGGTTAGAAATTGTGTACTATTAAAGTATTTGCGGGCCCTGTACAGAACGCCCAGTTCTTGAGAGGCTAACTTAACTATGGCTTCGATAGAGCCCCCGTGTCTGAGCTTGTTACTTATTAGTTACACCAAGCTTATTAACGGAGGATCTGTTCGGAAGATTGCTTCCGTTGAAAGAGACTAGATTTTCATTCCGAACCCTTTTAGACAAAATCAGATATCATTGGGGCTTTGAAACATTAAATGCAACGGCCTGATGAGACACCGGGTCACTAGAGCCAGGATACGACTAATGGCTTCAGACAACATGATAGCAGCCTTCCAGTACGAAGCGCCAATCCTGAATGAGTGCCGGACCCGAGCTCACTCAAGACCGCGCCTCTTATAATTGATTATTAATTATGGAGTTATTTTTACTTATTTTTTTTATGCTGTGATTATTTTCTCAAATTAACTGTATTCTCATATAACCATATAAATATGTATAACTTTTCGGGACGAATGGGATTGCACTTTGTTCAGGCAAAATGTATGGGATTGGTAGGTATGCATTCGCAAAGACTTAGTGGATAGAAAATGTCAATAAAATCCTGCAATCGATCTCACCGTCTCAATTGTCTCTAACGGGCCAGCGTAGTCCAGCGGTAAGGCTCTTGACTCGCATTCCGAAGGTCGCGGGATCAAATCCCGGCGTGGCAAATAAATTTTATTTGATTGATTTGTGTTAATATCACAATTTATTAATTTAAAATAATAAATTGTATATTTGCGTCACGTTCCAGAGTGGAAGATACTCTTAGTATCGCCCTGGTGTAAGATCACCATTCAGAATTGAAACGTTGCTTGAAATGGCTTTAGCCGTGTTTGGTGACCAGGTCTGAATAGCCAGGTACTTCCCACCTTCCTTTTCCCCATCTCCTCCCCCTCCCCACTACCTTCAGCTTCACAACATACCCCAATTGGGGATGCCATAGTCTCACTGGCTCCAGACTGGAGCAGTTGGGACTCTTGTGCGGTATTCATATAAAAAAAACCTACCCAATCTACCAATCCCTAAATGTCATCATGACTGATATAATTTTGGTAAGAAAAAATACCTAACTTTATAAAAGGTAGGCAGTATGTCAATGAAGCTCAGTAGTCGTGTAAATTAGTATCCGAGTGTGAAAGAAATATTATGAATTTATATTTCAATTTAAATATTATTGTTAATTTATATACTATTTAAAGATTCACATCGTGAATTGAAGCATCCAGAACCTTAAGACATGTGGCCCCAACTGGAACGGGTGAGTCCTTGTTTCCTTTACTCTAATCTGGGCCTGTCTTATGTTCCAAAAGTCCAGATTTGAACCATTGACTAACACTGCCCATCAGGTTTAGCTAATGCATACAAACTTAATCGTCCCATATAAACATGGCAGTAGATGTAGTGTTGACTAGTCATTCAAGTATGTGACATAGGGCTTGGCTTGGATTTGCAGCACCTTCAAACACCATACAACAGGCATTTTGTTAAAACATGATATTAAAAATTTTAGAATTTTTGTAGATATATTTCGAAAATATTTTTGTCTTTTGTTTGGAAAGAGGAAATATTATCTTATTTTAAAATTCCATCATATTCTTTGGCCAAAAATAGGCACAAGACGTTACTGGTAAAGTCACCAAGAAACATTTCATTTTAGCTAGAGTAAAATATCTGTATGCTACTCTTGATAAATAACTCTTTTGAGTGAACTCCATCTTGATTGAAAGTCTTATCTCCATCAAACGCTGTACATACTACCTACCTACCATGTAGTTTAATACACAGCTTTGACTTCATTCCGTTACATTCCTAGTAAAACACAGTGTACATATCTGTTAGTGTAAATGCCCGAAATTCGCTAAATCCTAACTTATCCGGAATTGTTGCATATATACAATGGGAAGATATGGAAAGACAAAGAGCATTTTAGCGCAGGTATGCTCTCAAGAAGTTTTCACTTTTGCAAGTACAATCAAAAGGATACTACTCAACGCATTCTGCGCATCGCTTTATACTTTAAAATTGTGGGTAGATAACATTGCATCCCAATGGCATAAGTTAAAAGTTATATAACGACTCGAGCGCTAGGCGCTCGTAAAGTGGGTAGATGGTTTTTACACTTGAACGTCAGGCACCCATGATATGGGCCCCTGTTTGCAAAATTAGTAAACGCAATAATAAAAACAAACGTGTTCTAGTTATGACTAAACTGACAATATTTGATATCTCCTTACTCCCAGAGTGAAAAGGCATTTCGTCTTTCTGTTTGTCCGTTCAGTTTCCGTTTCGAGACGGTGGCCGTGTTGAATGCTGCCTTATTGCCCACCAGAGTTCGCATGAGCGTGGATCCTTCTCGAGATGTCAAATCAGAAAAATAAATATTATGGTACCAAGGTGGGTAACCCGTCTGAAGAAAGAATGTATATTAATAACTTGGTAGGTATTTAAATACCCACGTATCTGTTATCCAAGGGAAAAATATGATTTTGATTTTTTTTTTACATTAGCTACATAGGAGTCCCTGAGAGATGATGCTGTGTGGAAGGTTTTTTAGGTAAGGAAGAAGAGAAATTTCTGGGAAAGAAAAAGGTATGAGAGGTGGTTAGGAATCTGAAAGTGAATGTGTCCAGGAGTGAAGAACGTAAGAATCCATTCCTCCCATTGCAGTGCAAGACGATGTTATGAGAGAGTCCCCACTCTACCCGGCGGTACCTATACCCACCTCTAAAATTCATGAATTAAGTGACAAAATTAGAAATACACCTTTTTGGACACGATTTCTACTGTTGAGCTTATTGTATGCTGTGGGACTAAGCTAAATGAAAATTGAACCCTCGAATCGTCAATGTGAACAAACTGGCCACAACCATTTGTTTAAATGCTCGGATTTGACGGTAAAACCTTAAATTTACTGATTTTAAGGCTTTTACGGTAACAAATCCATATACCTACCCCTTAACCAAAGTTTCCACTGCACCCTCTATATGCCGAGCTAAGCCCAGTTCATCCCCATGGCCTCCCCAATCTCAATTCTCATTAATTCGCATTTTCTCTCATCCAAATTTGGAATCTTCAACGGAGTTTGCTGAATTAATGTACAGAGCAACCGTCATCCCGTCATCATTTCAAAGTCGGCTGCGCGATGTTTGAAAGGAAAAAAGAAAACGTGTACTGCTTTTATCCTACCAATTGTATTTATGCTTTATAAGTGTATTAATTAATTATTAATTGTTTTGGTGTTTAATTAGAAGAACTCCATTTTCCTTTTTTTTTAAATTTACTTAAAATTAAATTGGATAGTCTTATTTTCAAGTTCTGCAAGTATTTTAGTATGTATTTTTGTTACAGTTGTTTCGGTTTACAAGACCATTTTCAAACTGTTTTCAATTGGTCTTGTAAACCGAAACATCTGTAATAAAAATGCATACTAAAATACTTGCAAAACTTGATAATAAAACTATCAAAATTAATTTTAATTTAATTTTGACACTTTGAAAATGGTCTTGTAAACCGAAACAGCTGGAACAAAAAAACATACTAAAATAGTTGCAAAACTTGATAATAAAACCATCAAATTTAATTTTAATTAAATAAAAAAATAAAAAAATTTAAAGTGTATTTTTATAAAAAGTCTTATAATTGAAACTACATACTTAATGTAATAAACATTTATGCATATAAATAATATATAATACAAGTTACCGAAAAAACCCTACCCCAACCATGAACCATGTTGTACCATGTAAGTCGCTGATAACCCTCCATCCAAAATCTACTCCCACTCAGCACAGGATCTTCTAGTGACGGAGGACTAAGAAAATAATATTTATCTCTTTGATATTTATATATCAAATGCGCCTTAAAAATGTAAACATAAATTTTTGAAAAGATATATAGGAAATATAAAATAAGGTAATCTTAATAATATTTAAATATTACGCAATATTTGTCATAACTAATTAAACTTTAACGGTTTTTCTCTTGCTGTGACTATGACAAATTGAAGAAATTACTTCATTCGAATGAAAAACGTGTATTTTTTGAAAGTGTGAAACTAAAGTAAATTGTTTTCTTTCAATGTCATCAAAACTTTTGAAATTTAGACCCTTGACAGCTACAATATTCGATTCACTTTTTTATGTCTTATCTTCTCCGAACATCCACTTTTCTTTTACCATCCCCTAACGACTCATACATTATTATTCTGACACTCCAATTTGTCCATTACAAATAGTACAAACGGCCTTTTCCTAACTTACAGTATTCTTCAAATTAAAAGAAAACTGTGAATATCTTTTGTCTGGAATCTCAAGGTCAACACACCATTTGAAAATGTTTTTTATATAATTCTACCACATGTGAAAATCGCGAATCCGCATGGAAACATTAAATTTCAAGCAAATCCAAGAAACCTTGCGACAAGTGCTTGCTGCGACAATATTTTAACGTTTGACGTATCCACTCATGGATTTGAAAAACAAATTATTCATTTATTCACAAAAGCCTACAAACATCCATTTACCCGTGCGAATACGTTCCCTTATCAAGCGCCTGGGAAATGATTTACGGTTTGAAACGTATGCGAATTTTTAATACAATTTCGTACTGCAGAAGAATTCAATCATAAACACTGGAAAATATAAAATGAGAAAAAGCTTTTGTTTTTAGATTTCCACGCTTTAATGCTGTGTGGGTTTTGTTACAAAAAGTGTAATAACACAAAGCTTCATTTTCAAGGCTCAAATAAGTCCTTCAATGTTGTTTTTCTCTGATATTGCCTGCTTATTAAAATATAATTATCAATAATAATTAGTTTTACTCAGTAATTTTAATTTTATAAGATATATATTTTTAGAGTAAGATGCTTATAGCAAAGCCCTCCATGATGAAATTAAATTATAACAAATATTATTTATAGTTAAAATGTAAATTATGTCGGAAGTAAACCAGACACCGCCGAGTAGTGATTTGGTTTGGCTTGAAATTCCCCTCACAAAATACATATTTGAAATTATTCACTCAAAAAATAAAGACACATAATTATAATAATATAATACGATAGAAAATGTATCTTTTAGGTTGGCAGAAAGTACGACCAGTTAGTGAAAGGTGTGGATTGTTTCTTTTAATACATAAAACATCCTATTTCATCTTAGGGGATGATGTGTGGAGGGTCTTTTTATGAAAAGGAAGGAGAGAAAGTTCTCGATAGGGAAATGGTACTCTCTAATCAGTCACTCTCAATCCGGCCCGCCACGCAGTAAGTGAACAAATTTATCCGCAGCCAAGATCTGGACAAACTCACCCCAAACGTAGCAAACCACTTGGGGTGACGGTTCTCGGGTAAATTGGTTGACATTTATAATTTCAAGGTTAGTATTTAAATTCCAGCGCGTAAAAATTAAATGTGTTTATCTAAATACCCTATAGAAATACCTAAATATCTTAAACATTACTCTTTTAAGCTTCAAAAATTAATTGTTAGTTCACATTGTGGCATCATTTTTATTAAACGAATACATTTACTTTAAAATATTCAACAATCTGAAAAACATTGATAATTTTTATTGAAATATTTGTACTAAGTCAATTATTTTCATTTAATTTACGAAAACCAATGAAAAATTACGACATCTGTCAAAAATTTAAACAAATGAAGTACTGAAGTACATTTCAAAAATTTTAGGATAACTAACTATTTTTTTTGTTTGTATTTAAAAAGCAGTGTGATTCTGAGGCAAATATTTTATTTATACTTGCTTACAATTCTACAATCATAATAGCCATTAAAATAAAAAAGGGTTGTCTTAAAATAAAAGCCTTGTTAGCACATAAATAATGTTTATTGCATAAATATTACGAAAGTTGGAATTCATTATTTGCCATCCAAATTGTTCAATCTTGTTTCTAAAACAAACGACCATTATCGACCGTGCAATTTTGGACGTAACAAAATTGCCTATGAAGGCCCGATTTCCTTCCAATCGTAATTATATTTGGCGAGGTAAGAATAAATTGCCAATAACCCTAAGCAGAACAAACAGTTTAGTAATGCAAACAGTAATATTTGTCCGCCGGTGACGAAAATTTGAAAATTTCGTGGCCGAACTTTTCCAATACAAATATTTTTGGAGCGTATTCAAAAATGAAAACAAGCAATTGGAAATTTCTGTTGACTTTACAAATTCGAGCGAAAATTATATGCAATAAATCCGATGGATTTTCGCCATTGATACAAAATACACGAGAAATACAACCATTCAGAAAAAGCTCATAGTCGTGTTTCATGTAAATGTACACCAATTTCATATTAATTTTAAATATTTAAATTCACCATGATTGAAAACTGATTAAAAAAGAATTATTCAGTTTTTTTTCAGATGTCAGTTAATCTATAGGATCTAAGTTATTGCGTGGGACGAGGCAAGAGATATGAAGAATAAGAGGAAGAAGGTAAGTTCTTAGTAAATATGTTTTTTATTGATACACACATCCCACAAGAGTTGTAATGACCGGAACGGTGGGATGAAGTCACGCCCAATATTGTTGTGAGGCTAAAGGTTGTTGGAAAGGGTATGTAAAGATAAAGGAAAAACCTGGTAAATTGATAAGCATCTATGGTTTAGTGGTTACCGTGGCTTCTTTGCTAAGAATCTGGAAGTCGCGGGCTCAAATCCCGTTGAGCAATTTGTGATATTTCACAATTTATTCATTCAAAATATGGTAATAGTTCCAGAGTGGCAGATTCTTTCAGTATCGCTTTCGTGAACGGCCATCATCCAGAAACGAAGCCTTTTACTTGAAATAGTTTTAGCCGTGTTTGGTGACCAGATCTCAATATTTGGGCTAGCCATGTATTTTCCTCACTTTCCTCTTTCCAATATCCTTCATCTTAAAACCACATTTAACATCACAACATAATAAAATCATAACATACCCCAATTGCTGATGCCATATTCTCACTGGCTCTAGACATTTGGGAGCAGTTTGAACTCTTGAGTAGTACTAACACAAAAAAGTTCACCAAACGTAGCTAAATTCACTTCAAGAAACATTTCTTTTTGATGGTATGTAATCGGGATGATAATAAATTTTCTTAATGTTCTTAAGTACAAACCGTAATACTTGAGATAATCGCTAATCTTATTAGAATGCTGTTTTAGTAGATTTTTAACTTGAAACGACCGAAAATAGACTAATACTAAACATGCGAGATATTTTTTTAATAGCTTAGCTTAGATTAGCTTCACACAAGTGACCCTCAGGAAAACAATTTTCCCCGGGGTTTATGTCATATTTGGGGATGCTGTGTGGAGGTATTTTTAGAAAAGGAAAGAGAGGAAGTTCTGGGAAAAAAAAGTTACGAGGAAAAAGTAGAAATCTGGGAGTCAGTGTGTCCAGGAGTAACGGACGAATGAATCCATTTTTCCCACTGCGGTGTAACGCGATGGATTAAGATAGTCAATTAGTCAACTAGTCTCTCCCGATCCAGCCCGCCACGCATTAGGTGGGAAAACGTATCCACCGCCAAGACCTAGACAAATCTCACCTCGTTAACCCCGGCTAACTCACCAAACTAGCAAACTACTCGGGGTGACTTATAGCAGGGGTATTTGTTGTCCAATAAATGGTCCCCGTGACGGCGGTAGCTACACCCACCTTCCAAATGAAGGCACTCTAAAAGAATTTTTACAAAAACCTTAACTTTTCCGTAATTAATTTAAAAATTTCCATAAGCTTCTTATAAATTAAAATAATATTCTGAGCTGATAATAAGATAGCGGAAGGAATAAGTATGTCATCATTGGGAAATTGTATTGTTCTGGTGTTTGGTGGTGAAATTCGAAAACAAATTTAAGAAATTTTCCACCAAACTCCAAGCATTTATTTTATTTAACATTTCTACAATAGTAGACATGACAGGTTTTTTTAAAAACTAACTTTTAGTTTTTAAACTATCAAAGTATTGATATTGACAAGGAAACCGTGGTTTTTATAACTCCCGCAAGCACTTGGATCATATTATGTTGTTTGAGTTTTGTATCGTGTTTACATAATCCCTTGGACAGTTAATGTAATATCTCCTTTGTTCTCTCCAGAGACATTCGTTATTTGTAAGTTCTGGGACAAGTATTACAGGATGCTTATTTAAGGACTTGGTTTCTTTAAATCGCTGTGAATGTGTATTGACGTAACGTAAATTATAATTATATTTCGAAGGACAAACATCCTTGCTGGCTGAAAGCTAGGTTTTGTCTGCATTGCTCCTGATTTATTGACTCCGCACATCTACCTTTGGCACAACTCGGTAACGAGACTATTTGACTCTAAGAGCCCATAGACAACCAAAGTAATGAGGAAACTAAATCATATACTTATATGATACATTACAGTTAGGTAGCCCAGTTCCTTTAATGAATTACCTATATGGGGATATTCAGTTGTCTCGTGATATCTGAGAGAGATAATCATCTGGGATCTAAGAAATTTTTCTACTTAGAAGTGACATAGAGAATAACTAAAGTTGCCTTCAAAGTCCCATAATTAATTCGCTTTTTGTGAAAAGCTTTCCTAATCGATTCCCCAATACAACATTTACACATTACACAGCCTTGATAACAAATTTTCTTTAAGACAACTGGCTCTCGATGGGACAAGTATATCACATTTCAAAAATAAATACAAACATTAAAAAGCATTTACATATAATACATAATGAGCATGAATACACAAAACCTATAATACTTTATTCGATCTACCCACAATAATTGCCAAAACATCTTGTTAGTTTACCTTTCCAAGACAGTTCCACTTCTAAATACCTACCTTTTACCAACCAAAAATATCGTTTTACAAATAATAAGTTTCGAGAAATAACGATTTCTCCAGAATAACGAGGTATCCCAAATAACCCAAATAACAATTTTTCGGGCAAAGAGGAATCTTCGCAAATAAATAAATGTTATGTGTTTGTCGGCGGGAACTATTTCGATGAACCCCGCTCGTATTTTACCAGAACAACCTTACGTAACGTAACGGTTAGAATTGCACAAATAAATCATAAGACCCGATTCTTTCAGTTTCTAGACTTTTCTATAAGTTTAACTTCTTCCTCTACGCGTTCCCTTCCCTTTCACTTCCTTCCAGTGGCGTACGGTCGTGATGTAATATATCATCGGTCATGTAATAAAGTATTTTTTTATACTCCTCAAGTAATACACGAAAAATAATATCAAAACATTAACGAAGACGAAAAGTTCGTAATAATCAAATTGGTTGCGTGGCGAGTGTTAAGACTTATTAGAGAGATTATCACCTGATTGTAAGAGACATTATTAATCATGTATCTTTGATGTTTTTTTTACATTCATCGTTAAGATGTTTGTATGTTGCCAACTGCTAATTTTATTTATCTCTTTAGTAAGAGCGTCTTCCCTAGTAAGATATCTATTTCTTTACCCAATTGAAGATTGTACGAACTGCGTGAATGAAAAAGAATTATTCTCCGTCTGTCTAATAACTTGTAATTGAAAGTGCAGTGGTCCTAGTTTTGATCCCTGTGGAACTCCACAGTTTATTGGTAGGTGATCTTTATTTTAATTGTTATGGGACATAATATTGACTTTCTTGGATAGAAATGATTTTTTTATTATTATGTTGTTAATGGTTGGTCAAAAGAAAGTTCCAAAATAACCTCCTTCTTTGAACAACGTTTCGGACAGCGTTAGAGTATCCATAATCATGGCAGATGTGTGATCACATATTATGTTAATGTAAGTGCTTGCATACTGCTAACTTACCTTGTATGCATGGACACTGGAGGGTCCAGAGTGGTTCAAATAAATGTAGCTTCATTCAATAAAAAATAGAGTCGTGTGCGGTGAAGGAGGAAACCATATGTTTCCTTATAACGGCCGTTGGGAAAGTAGTGGGGTCCCTTCCTATGTCCGAAACATTGGCTAAAGAAGGAGGTAGCGCATAAAACCCCAAAAACAAATAACAAAAATACCTTTTCGATATCTTATATAAAAATTTCTAAAAAATCGCGTAATAGTAAAAACAATGCAATTTCTGCAGTGCAATTTCGTGATGTTCCGCATCAAGTGCGCAATTTTTCCTGAAATACGCATTTTTTGACGGCTTAAATCTAAATTCAAAGTCACAAAGCTGAAAACGGTAGCGTTGTTTTTAGAGAAACCGTTTAATGCTTTACGGTTATGGTACCCATGTTAACTTTTTCTTTTTTGAACTCTTCAAAATTGTTTGAAGAAAATCAAAATTCACATGAAATTTTTTAAAGAATTTTATGTCCGATTTAATTATAAGAACCAACTTCTTCTTAGCTACTCAATCTAATGCCGTGTAATGGACGGGATCGCTGAGATTTGGAGATCTTTGTCTTCCTAAACTGCGAAAGTTTCATCATTAATGTTTACCATCATCCTCCACCGCCCGTGCCTCTAGGGTTTGCAATCCCGCAATCCCGCATCTCGCAATCCCGCGGGATTTCATAAATATTTGAACATTTTCAGGATTTTCGGGATTGAAAAAATACAAAATTTCAATCCAAAATAATGGGTTTTAATTTGCAGTTGCGCTAAGTTGAATGAAATAAGCAAACGAATTTTAAGATTTTTTATCTGATAAGAATCTTTAAGTTTCATCCTTTTCCTGATAGGTTTGTACAATCAAATTTAAAGTCTACATTTAATCGTATAATTAAAATAAGGAATCTATAAAAGTGTTCGCTTCATTAATTTAAGATACATTTGTCATTTTGGTTCATGCTCTTTTTCTTTCATAACCCCTAAGTATGTATGAATAATACAAATCGACGGTAAGTGTTAACGTGACGCTTTCAATGTATTTTTTATAACAATAAAAGTACCATTTGGTTGATGCGAAAAGATCTCTTAAATTACACTCTTTTACCTATTAATGGTTTTTTTTTAGTTAATTTACTAGCATCAAAGCTAATTGATACCAAATAATAAAAATTAGCTGTTTTTAAAGTCGGTTAACGGACGATAATTTTACGTGATAACGTCGCCGAACGTTTAGGCCGAACGCTTGTTCCGCGCTCTCGCTTGCACGTTCGGCTGAGGCGGAACGTGACAATGAGTCATGCTTTTTCGTGAGTGCAGCCGGCGTTCATCGATTTATATGACGTTATCACGTAAAAAAATGTTTAAGATATATTGACATTATTAAAAATAAAATTTCCGCGAATCCCGCGGGATGTCAAAATCATATCCCGCAATCCCGCATGATTTAAAAAAGGTGTGGGATTTATAAACCCTAACCAACACTGTTGGCTGTTAGCTATTGGGCGCGGGCTGGGGCCGTTACACTGATTTCGGCAAACTGCCGGAAAATACTGAAGGCGGAATTTCCTCAACTCGGGGCAACTCGCATTACGACGGAGATTGTAATTCCTAATAACAATCATTATCAAAAGTATTTTACGCGATTATTTAATAAGTGGGCAACATATTATGTACTCTGCAAAAGCCATTAATTAACATGGGAAAGCTAGCCATGTTATTTAGAAAACCGAGATCTAGACCGTTAATTTGACTAACGACTCGAAAAATTAAAATTTGCTTAATAATAAATAATATATTGAAAAAATAAAGCCCATTGTGATAAGCTGACAAACATGGAGTCTGAAACACCCCAACCTCAGCAAGTTATTTCAGAATGATGGCATATAGCTACTTATAAATAGAAAAAACAATATTTTGATGATTTGCTTTGTGTCATTTTTGTGACATACCGCCGCCTTAGTTCTTAGTTGTCCAAATGACCATTAGAAAATTTTACAGGAGGAGAAGGTTTTCTTTCATTATTTCAATAAAGCATTGTGAAAGGTGCGATAAATCTATTTCCGTAAAGGTAAAGGTCTCATTAGTTTAAATAATTCATAGTTTAGTGATTAACTATATTTTTATACTTTATTTTTAATTTTAAAGAAGAGATTGAACGAAAACCAAAATCGTCGTTTAGACAATTAAGAACTGAGCCGACGATACATAACCTTACCTCACCTAAAATAACTTAATCTAACCTGTAACTGGTACGTCTGACAGTATCTCATTAGTCATAAACAAGTGAAATATATATTTTAAAAGTTGATTAAAAAATTCTAAAAATATGTCTTTCGGCCAATTGCTTTCGCAAAATTAGTCTTTCGAAAAATTAGTCTTTCAAAAAACTGGTCTTTTGAAGAACTGAAATTCGAACAATTGATTTCGAACAATCGATTACGTTAATAGCCGTAACTACACATCTTCGTCTTCAATTTTTCCCAAATAGTTCCCATGCGCAAACAAAAGAAAATTATGAATAATTAAGTGAATATGCTAGAATAACCGTATAAATTCCTTGTACTCCTATTGTTACAAACCTCTTCATAAATTAGTAAATAGTATTAAAGCTTAAACTACTTAAGTGCCTAATTCTCCCAGTCAAAATGACGGTTAAATGAATTGGAATCCTCAAGGACGATTGAAGTTGTTATTATGGCTTTGTGCAAAGGGTTATGTCGGATGTGCCGCACGGAGAAATAGCTTAATGTGATCTAGTCAGTTTAAGCACACGGACATACTCGTAGGAATTCTACGAGAGTAATTATTGTAGACATCAAAATAGTTTATAGTTTGTTAGAAATCTAACAACACAGCTAAATATATAATAGTTACGGTTCTGTTTGTGGCTAAGGAATGTAATTTGTTTCATTGGAGAATGTAATTTTTAGTACGAGAATCACAGTTTACTTAAAAATCGGTACATTTTTGGAGTAAGTAAATGTCATGAAATACCAAATAATTGTTGAAACGCAGAAGAAGTCAATAAAACCTATAATCATTTACTTGGTAATAATAAAGCAAAATTATAAGGATGCACACTGAAGCCCACACGTAGCGCAGAGGCGTCACAGGAATGCTTTGGTTATCTTAGTAAAGTTTCGATACAGAGCCCAGCGACGCGACGCGGCGTACGGAATTCGCCAATTTTGGCTCTGAGATAAGTACCACAGGTAATACAGGCACGTGACTGCCACCGTCCGAATTTTTTGTATAATATCCCATTGGTTTTTTAATTTTTTTATTGCACGTTCGGGGGCCTGCACCATGAGGTTTAGCAAGAACGATCGATAAAACCCTTTGTAAATACGATTTTGACCAAATCCCTCATTTATGGTCAATTATCAAATTTGTGAGCACGGTCAACGACTGTTAATAGATATTCCGACCGACGATTGATAAATTTTAGCGCTGCCTCCATAGTATCAGCTATGTTTCAATTATCTGAAAATGTACACATATTTTTGAATAATGTCGTTCGTAATGTAAAATTACGAACGACATTATTAGTACGTTTAATGAACGGTTTGAACTAAAAAAACTATTAAAATTGAAAGAAGTCATACACGCGATCCATAGACTTGAATAATGCGTCTATAGACGCAATCGTTTTATTCCGTTCGATCTTTAAGAAACGAAAACGGTTGTAGTATGACTTGAGACCTCATTGACTAATTTTTTTTTTTTTTTCAAGTTTTCCTTATTCATTGAATTGTTTGTTACATAAATTTTAGAATTTTTCGACCACCATGCTAGGCACATGCCCGTGTTGTGGTGGTCGAATTAACTCCCGTTTAGTGTCAAAAAGTAAATGCCGACTGCCGATGTATATTTTGGTAAGTAATTCAATTCAACGTCGCCAATTAACTAATATTTTTACGCAGTTGATTGGCATTTGATAATTCGGAATGTGGATTTGTGGAAAGATCCGCTAGTTTTGCCAACCATCAATATTTTTTATTCCCTGGCAATATTGAGTCAGCTATCAACAGTAATAAATACCGTGCTCGATATAAAATCGTCGAAATTTATGCCTTTCGCTCAGATATTGTAAAGTTATCGATTTCTCTGCTGGACCCCACTAGCCGTATTAGGTACTTTTGAAGGATTTGTTTACTAGGGATTTGTTGCAAGGATTTTTTTTTACGATAAAGTTGTGGCATGCTCACCGTAGTTCTTCTTTGCGAGTTCAATGCAAAAACGCACTTCAGAGAAAACCGCTACTGGTTATGTTTAATAACAGCCAAGTACTTCCTTCTCATTTCTCCGCTCCGATTACATCATAAAATATCCATAGAAAATTTCCCAAAGAAGGAACGATGGAGTTTTACTGGTTCCTGTAATTTGCAACGCTCGTGTGTGCATCACGAAAAATAGATATCTCCAGCTTACCTGGGGATAGTCTCCAAATTTGGTCTGGTAGTCGAAGACGTACAGGTAGGAGTTCCTCCTGAGCGCTGAGTGCAGGTCGGCCGTGTGCACCACTGGAGCGACGACTTGAGCATCGCTCAACGCTTCAAGAGTCTCGTCTCTGCAAGAAAAGAAGTAAAACAGTGGTTATTGAAATGTTAGGAGAAGTTTTTTTTAATTTTTTTATTAGCGACTATATAAAATAATTGTACATACAAAATATAATGATGAATTTAATGGTAAATATTATATTTCTTAGACCTCCTCACTAGGGGGACCCGTGCCGAGGCGGACTAAAATTATTTAAATATATTTCATTTGTCTTCTTTGTCGTTTAGTGTCTCCATTAGGGTTTTTTCATTGATCGCTTTCAGCCATATTTTTATTCTTGATTTGTATCATTCAAATTTTTTTATTAGTTTCATGTCTTGAGGAAGGATGTTACGAAGTTTTGTTGCAAAGTATGTGTAGTTTCTTTGTCCGAATGTGGTTTTGTAAGTGGTAGGGTATGAGGAAAGGCCGAATAAAATTGATGTTTGTTTTACTATTTGTCCGTTTTTTAAAAGTTTTTGAGGTTTTTTAAGATTTTGACGGTATCAGTATGTCTATGTATTATGTCAGTTAAAGTCACGATCATATTTTATCTACAACATCTTCAGTAGGCGGTTGTCCCGTGGCTTTTTATCAGAGAGCATCCTATAGAACGGTGTTAAGTCCAGTTAGAAAGTTATTGTAAATACGATACGGTAATTAGGAAGACTCGTAATCCAAACAAACCGAAGTTTTATTGAAAACTCCCGATCATAAGCATGTATTTGCTTATCAGAGGAATTAACACAGAAATAAAAAAGGTAATCTTCTCTGTTCATCTCAAAACAATAAATAATGTTAAGAGATACTGGAGAAAAATAAACACACGTACATCGAATTAAGGAAACGTCCTGTACATATTTTTATTCTATCTCGCGAAATCTTAACTTATTTGATAGAAGGGTTGATAATGTTCCGATCAGCGATGGAGAACAATACAGCGATAGAAACGAGAATGATATAATGTTTAATTTTGCCTTTAGCATTTCTTGAACTTTTAACGAAAACAAGATAATAACGACAATATGGTTACACGTTATATGGAAATGATTAAATCTTAATCTTCAAGAAAGGTTATTTTTTTATTGCCTTTCGCTCAGATTGATTGACGAAAGAGGCTTTTAACACAATCCATCACGCTCTTCTTGGCTCCATCGAAATGTAAGGAGCTTCTGGTTTAATAATGTCCGTCTCTTGAAAACGTCCTTAATAAAGTAAATATTTGTAAGGTCACAAAAATTTTATGGCAAGCGGTATAAGTTTAGAGTTTAGAGCACAAAAAACAAAGCTACGCTGGTACAGACAATCTTATTTAAATTTTTTTTTTTTTTTTTTACAGTTAATACCGCACAAGAGTCCCAACTGCTCCCGTATGGAGCCAGTGAGACTATGGCATCCCCAATCGGGGTATGTTGTGAGGCTGAAGGTAGTGGGGAGGGGAAGGAGATAAGGAAGAGGAAGGTTGGGAAGTACCTGGCTATTCAGATCTGGTCACTAAACACGGCTAAAGCCATTTCAAGCAACGTTTCAATTCTGAATGGTGGTCTTGCATCAGGGCGATACTGATAGTATCTTCCACTCTGGAACGTGCCGCAAATATACTTTATATTATTTTAAATGAATAAATTGTGAAATAACACAAATTAATCAAATAAAATTTATTTGCGCACGCCGGGTTCGAACCCGCGACCTTCGGATTGTGAGTCGAGAGTCTTGCCTCGGGACCACGGAGGCCGTGATTTAATAAATAGATGATTTCATAACTTTTTGTCTTAGTATGTAATTAAGGCTGAATTTTAAGGGTTTGCAACTCTTTATTAATTCCCATTCGAAAAGATTCAGTACCGACTACGACTACAGGTTCAACGCTGTCGTTTATACTCGTACAGCGGCTCCTCGTAGATTTCTCCGGTTATTCGTAGCACCGTCTACGGTTATTGAGCCATTTTGTCGTAAACCATTTGGTTCTCCGGCACCTCTGCACCAAGCTAGTACGTACCATACTGCCAACCAGCGTAAGGAGTCAAGTACTAAGGTTCAGACTGGTTTCTTTAGTATTATGGTATTCTAGAAAATTGCAGCAATAGTGAGGATGAGGTAGAAAAATACGACAAGCTTTTTATGAGTTTTCATAACTTGTTCTATAAAAATTTCAAGAAACTATTTTCACACCGGATGAAAGAAAGTTTTATTAGATTAATGCGTTATAAGCACGAATTAAATAACAATTCTAGTAATCGTGCATTTGGAATGGAATAAATCAATATCAATTGAAACTGATGTTTTTGTTTATTGGAAATATAATTTTTGCTGAAATTAAGGTCTCAAATTGAAGAGCTTTATTTAAATTTAACAAATGCGTGGCATGTCGAGAATTTTGTATGAATGCCTTTTTTTAAATAAACATGCTTATAATTTGCTAACATGCTAATCATTTTTTAACAAAGAGGATGAACATTCAAATATCTTATTTCCTATATTATCCATGAATATATCAGCTAAAATAGGGCTAGTGGGTGCTCCCATCGGAAGACCATTTTTTTTTTTGGTAAAACACCTCATTGAGTTAAAAATAATTTTGATTTAAACAAACATTAAAAAGACGAGAAAGATCATTAGACAGGTCGTCAGGTAAATGAGAATTATTAAGTTAGTTAGCTAGAGATTAACATTAAATCACAGGTGCATTAGAAAATAGAGGCCAGTTTAAAAGTAAAGAAATTACAGCAGGCAACAATCGGTCTATTATGGTTATTAGTCTTATGAATTTTTAAGAATCCATGTAATCTGGGTATTTCAGGATTTTTGTGAGTAATTTAACTTGATCATATGACAAATCTATGAACATTGGGTTTTTGCAATCTTACTTAATCTTATTCATAATATTTGGGAGTTTATTAGAAAATTTAATTGAAACGAAATTTTAACAAATTGCGTTTCTCGAAATTAAAAGGAATTAATTGATCGGTTCTTAAATGAATTTATTAAGTCTGTTAACGATTTTTTTTTTAATTCTTAGAGTTTTGCTGGTTCACCTCCATAAGCCAGTTGTTTTGCGTAACAACCGAAATCTATACATTGACAGCTTACCCGACACTCCAAAAGCCGCGCTAAAAACGGCAACTTGTGTCAACTGACTGTCGGAATCATTTGTTCACTGTGCTCGCAAATATTGCTAACTGACCAAAGATGACGGATTAAGTAAATTTTGTATTAATATAGGGATTTTATCGATCGACCGTGCTACAGTCGCAGGCAAAAACGCATACGATTTGGCGGGATTTGTCAATCGTCGGTCGGATAACAAAAATAATAATAAGCCTTTTATTTCTTGCATATAGGTATCTTTCAGAGTTATAAAAAGAATATTTAATGATATATACAATTGAAAAATGAAATATGGGATATTAAATTATTCGTATTTAAAAACCCCTCTCAAGCGAAGGTGAAGGCCTCCTGTAAAGAATTCCATTTATTTATCTCTTAGGCTCGTATTTTCGGCCAACAGGGGCCACCTATTTTCGTTATTTCGTCTGCCCATCTCATGTGAGGTCTGCCTTTAAGACCGCTTACCGTTTGGACCATTCCACTTTGTTGCCCTGCTAGTCCATCTGTCGTCCTCTAGCCTCGCTACGTGCCCTGCCCACTTCCATTTTAGTTTTTTAGCCAAGCTTAGTGCATCTTTGGCTTTAGTGATTTTTCTGATTTTTTGTGTGACGAATATTTTGCATTTTTTTAATAATTAGCATGATTCGTTCCATTCCGCGTTGACAGGTAATAATTTTGTTTTTGATTTTGGATGTGTGTCGGTCGGAATCAATTGTTGGCCATGCTGAGCACATAATGATAACAGACCATAAATGGCGGATTTGACCGATATCTTATTGATACAGGGATATATCGATCGTCCATGCTAGCTACCATGAGCTAGTAATATCTACTATCATAATCGAAAAACGTTCCATTGGTTTAAATTTTAATTTACGAAACATCTTCAAATATATTTTTCGTCAAGTTTCTATTTTTTGTTCATGGTTTCGTGAGAAGTCTCTCCCTCGACAAAGATATTTGTCTCATCAACTCAGTGAGATGAAATCTCACATGGTAGAAAGAACCCGCTAAACGAAACAGTCATAAAAAATCTGTCAAATAAAGCCCGAACCGTTTTCCTCCGAGAAAGTCTTCCAAACATAATGTCAAAATAGACCGTATTACAAGATATCATATCTCTGGAGCCATTCCGTCGTACAAGTCGGAAGTTTTCGTGATTACTTGCTTTGTGTTCGTGAGATACAACGTAATACGTGCTGCCTACGTTGTATGGCCTTCTGAATGTATTCACTTATTGTGGGTTTATATTATGTTGTGTCTCCGTATCAATTTCACACATTTTCATAATCGTGAGGCGTAGGGCGATGTGTGAAATGTGAACAGTACTTTGTGCTGAGAACCTTTTTCTTCCTCGTTTGAATTGTATGCGGGATGTTTGTTCTTTGTTGTCAAATTTACAAAAAGGTGTGTCTTTTGTGTGGCGTTTGAATCGACTCGTCTACATGTTGTAGGGAGGTAAATGAAGTATGCGGAATGAGATAAACGGAATGAATGCTCAACAAAAAGAGGCATAGAACGACAAGACATCAAGAAAATATGTATACAATATGTTTGTCAAGGCCTTCAGACAGCAGTAGTAATATTTTGGATACTATTTATTTATTTTTAGACAAACACAGCGTATTTTGGTACAGTGGTAAGGCTTGCGCTTTATTTTTTTTTAAATAATACTTATCATTATCTATGTTTAGTTATTTATTTATTATTTCCTCGTAAATGCAGTTAACAGTTCACATATATAATGGTAAGTACCAGTAATATAAACAAATATTAATAATTGGTAACTGTATGTAAATGGGATGGTAAAAATATTTTGTCAACACCTCACTAGGAGAACCTGGGCTGAGGCGTTGTTGCATGTTTTAGATAAAGTGTTATTTTGCCATCATAAGTGAAAAGACAGTATCGTCTTTGACGATTAAACTGTGGTTCCAAAAATGGCGGCAGTATTGTATTTTAGGTTAGTACCAATTAAAGTACATCATGTTCTTATAATTGTTCAAAAAAAGTTCTCATTATGTCAAAAGAAGCGAAGCTAGCCGACCATAATGGAGTGCTGGTACCTACCCTGATGTATGGCAGTGAGGCATGGAACCGGCAGAGAAAAGATGAAAGTAGACTGAATGCTGTAGAAATGAGATCCCTGAGACGTTTGTGTGATAAAACCATGTATGATCGTGTGAGAAATGTGGAAACACGCAAAGAATGCAAGGCTGATGTAAGCGTAATGAATAAGATTAAGACAGGAACGCTCAGATGGTTTGGGCATGTAGAGCGAATGAATGAGGAATGGAATGTAAGGAAAATATATGACGCAAATGTGAATGATAGACGAAGTCGGGAACAAGTTACGTTATATAGGGAATAGTTATGTTTTTATATTGTAAGCACAATGTTGTTAGAGTATAGTGAAAAAAAAAAGAAAATATATTTTTTTAAATTTACAAAGATTTTTTTGCGTTGCCTAGACAAAACGATGTTGATCTTTACAAAAAATGTAAAAATAGATAAATAATTATTTTGTAAAGCAGGCAGGTAAACCACACGCCACTGGTATAAATAACATTGTGGTAATATTTACTCTCTAGAAACAAAACACAATATTGACAATATCTTAGTAATTTAGCGTGGATTGATAATGGTTCTTATCTTTACTATTAAGTGTGTGAATAATAATGATTTCGAATAATGAACCAAAAAGATAGTTTGTCGGGAGATCAAAAGAAATATTTGAGAGCATTTAAAAATGCACGATGACACCGAAATATGAAATTTGAATCATCCCACCAAATAATAATTATTATTTGGAAAATATGAGGCTGAAATAATTAATTAACCTTTACACCGTTAAACCGAAAGGGTAGGCAGAACGGAAAGGCCCCTAACTACATAACCATTTCTTGGTGTAGGTGCCTTGCTACATTCACACACATACATTATCTCATTTTTTTTTTTCAAAACAAAGAAAAACATTCCCGGGTTCGAATAACCCAACAATGTTTGAAAATCTCCTACTACCACCACAGAAAGCCGAAAATGTTGCTTGTGTTGTGATGGAGGACCTAGCCAGCCGAGGAATCGAACACGCGACGCCCGGATGGGAATCAAACGCGATGCCCACTCAACCACTGACCTGTCGAATATTATACTCTTCTGTTATTCTGAATCGACTTGGCCCCCGTATTGGTAATGATTGAATATCAATATTACATTGTCTTTCTGTGCTGTCCCCAACTAACTCCATCCACTTGTTTGTCGTTTATTTCCTTTTCACACATTCCTCTGTACATTCGCTTTACACGTGCAAACTATCTAAGCATCTCATTTCTGTTCTCATGTTCTACCAAGCTATATCATTTCTAAACATCCTTCCTCTGCCAATCCCATTCCTTACTGCCATACATCAGGTACAGGTAGCTTGGTTTCCATTGACAACCTACCTACTGCAATCAGTCCTACATTAATTGTTTCGCATGCATTCACCGTTTGTCAATGTCCTTGTCAGTCTTCCCGTATTTTGTAAAGGATTGCATACAGCCTGCTTTCTTTGACCACACGGAATCACATTTTCCAACTGCATTAAATAATGATGAATTTGAGATTTTCACCACCAAAACTATTTTATACATAAGTCGGTTGAAAACTGTTGCCAAGAAGATATTATCAACAAAATTAAAACATGTTTTTATGCAAGTTCTTCAAAACTCAACTCACTTCACCTGAATTCCATTTCGTGTGACTCGCAGTATTAGAGCAACGTGAAAATCTAAATTGCGTAAAAGTTGCGCCAGGGCGAGACGCGACTACGTGTTCAGATACCGCCATCCCCCTCGCGCGAAGCTAGTGCTTGGTTCACACGCTCCACATACGGCGAGGAAATTAAGTATTCGAAAGAATTTTCCAGAACTGAGACAAGTAGGTACTATTATAGTGGGAGAGCAGAGTTCCCCGGGGAAATTTTTCCAAGAAATTTCTTCAAATATTTTAAATATTTATGCACAATAATTTTTTTTAACACCTTAAAATGATACGTGTTCATTTTAACATGCAAACTACCCAGAAGGTAGTCATTTTCAAGATTTTCTGGCGGTGTACATTTTTTTATTTACCTGCGTGACTAAAATAATGCGTTTCATGTGCTACTTGAAGTAGATACTCTACCCTTATTCTTTTGGATACTAGGCAATTTCACGCAAAAAACTGGCGCAAATCTTCAAAAACAGAACTTTATTATTTTACAATTTCTATACCGCTCGTGATATTGTTAGTTGATACAACGGGCATATTCTCTTACTTAAAAATTACAAGAAGATTTTTTTCATATTAGCTCCACACAGGAGGCCCTGAGGAAAATAATTCCCCTCAGGGCCTACGTCATCTTTGGGGATGCTGTGAGGAGGGTCTTTTTAAGGAGAGGAAGTTCTGGGAAGAAAAAAGGTATGAGGGTGTGAAGGAATCTGAGGGGTCAGTGTGTCCAGGAGTGACGAACGTATGCATCTATCATTCCCACCGCAGTGCAAGGCGATGATCCGAGAGAGTCCTGCTGGAAAGGTCAAAAGATCTCCCCAACCAATCTCTCCCGATCCGGCTTGCCACGCAGTTGGTGGGACAAACCTAACCCCATGAGCCCGGGCACCCATGCTAAGTCACCAAACGTAGCGAACCACTTAGGGTGACCTATGGCAGTTGGTTGTCCAATAAATGGTTCTCGGGGTGGCAGTACCCATGCCCGCCTCCCAAATTGTATACCCGTCTCCCAAATTGTATTATATTAATAAAATTAAAGAATATTGCATGGAAAATCCATTATTTCTAAACACAAATAAATGTTGTATTCCGAGGGTGAGGGGTGAGGTTTCATACAAGAGATCCGGAGGTCGCGGGTTCAAATCCCGGCGTGCGCAAGGAAATTTTTATTTGATAGATTTGTGTTTTTCACAATTATTAGGTACAGATACTGACTGAACCGAAAATTTTCAGACATGCTAATTTTTCAATTTTTTTATTATGTACCTATCTCCGGATGTACGAAATTTATTTAATTTTTATATTTATTGTTTTTCATTATTTTTTCAATATTTTCCTCATAGCTTCTTATCTTTTTCGAAAGCTTTATTATCTAATAGAGTTTTAATGAGTCTACGTACCATTAAATGGAAAGCTGATAAATTATGAGGCCAAAGATGATTTGAGTTTGTATTTATTGTTGTATCTGTGAAAATAGGTTTTCTAAATATTTTTAAGATATTTGTATATTATTACCTTTAACACTAGCCACATCTATTTATTTTACCTTCAATCTATGGTTCAACTACACATGTTTAATTTACCTACACGAAAAATTTGCAACAATAAATCATGAAACAAGGGAGCAATGAATAACTCCCTCGGTAAATTTAATATTAATTTTGGCAGTGACGGTGGATATCCCTCGGTGGTTTAATAAATCTCTTTTGTATGATTGTGCAGTACATAAGTATCCCCCAAGGTCTTAAGATATTGTTATCAACAAGAATATCAGCAGACAAAGAGATAAGTTAGTAAGTCCTTCACAATAAGGAACTCCAGTGAAAAATATTATGGCTTTAAAAAAATATGTTCATGTAGACCAATAAACGATGATTCTGAATATATAAGTTGTATTAAATAATATTTAACGTAGAGTTTTAAAAAAATATTAAAAAGTCCATTATAAAACAGTTCATTAAAACACCCTGTCAAGTTGGTATTATTGAATTTGTGAGGCGTGACGTCACCGCGTCCATAAAACGCTCCAATGCTGAAATTCAAAATGGCCGCCGATGATCAGCTGATTCCAGTTGCCTACAAAATTCATACTTCGGTTGGTCATGATGACGTCACACTAGATTATGAAGTTTTCGGGGGATCTTGAAAAATTAAAACTTTGACATTTATTTTAACTATTAAAACTAACTATAAAAATAAATATGCAGTTATTTAAGTTAGAAGGTCATTATTAATTTAAAAAAATTAAAAAAAAATTAGACTGGAGTTCCTTATTCCAATATTTACCAACTCACAAAGTTGTGTCAAATTGAAACTTTTTTAAAATTAGTGAATAAGGTCTACAGATTCTCAAAATAAATACGACCACAATACCTTTACCAGAAATTGGTCGAAATGTGTTGAGGGATATTTAAAAACGTTTAAACATCAACTTTTCAGTTCAGATAAAATAATGCAACGTAATACTATACTACTTTGGACAAATAATAAGATAATATCATTTCATAACAAATAGCTACGTCAGTTCTGCGTCTGCCAACTTCGGCAGAGAGGAAAGAGGGAAGTGGCTCTCGAATAATCGTAGTCAGGAATAACGTGGTGCTGTGGAAAGTTTGTCGTGAGCTCAGGCGACTGAGCAGTGGGAAGTGAGCGCAATTCCGGGATATGGCTGAAGTGAACACAATTCCGGGATGTGGCTGAAGCCCGGAGCCAGGACGAGTTGGCATTATACACCGAGAATGAGTTTCATGTTTTAGAAACAGATTATGGCGGCGTCTAACTACATAAGCTGATGACTTTGTCCGCACTGACAACTTGACAGTTGTGTAGATTCTATAGGTGTCCCAACAACGAGCATTAATAAAGTTTGTCCGAGAAACGTTTTTAATTTAATATTATTGTTTTAATTTTTTTAAATTAAAATGAAGACACTATGAGATCGAAAATCTGGAAACTGAAAAATATATTTGCACCTCTGGGACTCGAACCCAGGACCTCCCTACTTTCCGGGCGGGTGCTCTTGACCACTGAGTTAAGGCTAAGGATATCAAATTCGGTCACCTTTAACTATACCATACTTCGACTAAAAATCACCCATATTATCTTCATTTTTCTTAACGCATATTTTTATTGGCTGCCATCTTTATGTATGATTGCAAGATTCAACTCGAACTAAATGCAATCTAGACGGTGTCTGGATAAATTTTTATCCATTTTTATTTAATGTGTGACATCTATTGACTTAATATTTTTTTTTTATTTATTCATTTTCATTCACTCTCGACTAAAATTTTGTGATGTTCTGTGTTTGTCTCATTAGGAAAACATGTGTTGAGAGCAGGTGCTTTAAAACATGAGCTGTTTATGATAAAAATTCAAATAACAACAAATATAATAAAAATACACCTGATAACAAAATAAGACAATCATCGTTGTGCCATTAAAAAAATACAAACTTGTTAGTTGGGTTTGATAATATCTTTGATGTTGGATCTGTTGTTGGCTGGGAATCCTTGCTGTCTTTGCCTAACTTACAGTATTAAAAGAAAAACAATACTCTCAACTGCTCCCAACCTTCTAGAGCAGAAAAGACTATGGAATCACTAATTGGGGAATGTTGGGAGGTTGAACATAGTGAAGAGGGGACGGAGATGGGGAGAGAAAGATGGGTAAGAATTCCAATCTGGTCATCAAACACCACTGAAGCTACTTCGCGGTCTTACACCAGAGCCATATTAACAGTATCTTCCATTGTGCAAATATACTTAACACTAATCTTAATTAAATAATTGCATTGTGAAATAATACAAACCAATCAAATAATCAAATAAAATTTGATGACAATGGGTCGACGGGCTACCGCTAAAAACTTTCGCTTTGCGAGCTGTCTACATGAAATAATATTTTTTTGTCTTGTTAAACTTCTTATTTTGCTCACAGAATGTATAAAAAAGATGAGACGCCAAATATGTAACAAAAAATTAATTAGAACCGTTGAACAAAGATCGCAATCTTCCTCAGACACAATTAAAACGTGAAACATGGTTTCTAATTTCCGAGATCATTGTAGAAGTATTTACTTAATTAGTTCAGCTAATCACTTTGTCATCCAAAATTTCAATTAAGAAACGGATGAGACTGGATATAAAACTAATGCAAACAGTTCATATAAAAAATAGCATACCCTACAACAAAGGTTTAGTAAGACAACAACCCACTTTGTTTCCAAATATTCAAATGTCGAATGAGAAAAGCTTTCGGAAAAGGAGTAACTGAATCTGGGTAACTACTAGAATTTTATGAATAAAATGGAAAACAAAACGTTGTTTCAAGGGTGATACTAAATAAAACACTTTCGAACAAGTTGTCACGTTTATGACAAGCCGATATTATTCAGCAACGAAGAAAGCAGAAACTTAATAAAATTATGTCAAAGCTGGTTACCATGACGATGATTTCTGTTCGCTGAATTCCGTTAAGTCATCCGCAGAATTTAGAAAATACGCCTTTGTTTGGTACGAATGATAACAAAATCATTTTATTTAAATGAAACATAACAATGATAATATTCTTTGACGTCCAAGAGAGGCGAGGTCTTGTTATATTGGGTCGTTGATTTATTTTATGAAGTATTTCTTCCAAGAGAAAACTTTAATAAACTACATTTTGACAGAGAGATATGGCGGACTAGCAGAGATTTAAACTTCAAAGAAATATGCAGTACACAGATTTAGGAACTTGGAAAATCGACAGTTGAAATTCATCTCAAAGAGCAAGAGTTCGTCTTCAGATTGCTGTGATTGCTTTAATTAAGATGAAGAAACTTTTCGGCAACAGTAACGTAAAGCTAAATTTGAAAATCATAATGGTTCGTCGTAATATTATCTTCTCTTTTCTTCTGCGGCATAGAAACCTGGAAACTAATTCTACCAAAATTTAAATACCTCGGTCAGAAAGTAAAATTAAATGAGAAGATTTCATTTGATGGATATGAAGCGAGTCAAAAACCATAAGTGCAAAATAGCTTTTGACTGGCTCAAATGCCACTCTGTGAGTTGCTTTGGGCTGCAGTGTGCGTGAAGTCAATCACGAATATCAAAGTCACGATAGTCAATTTGACAGGCCACCGAACAGAACAGGAAGGAGTGTAAGGAGAATATGTGATGCGAATGTGTATGGTAGAAGTATGCCCTAGGAAGCGAACTAAATATTTGAGTTTAAATGAATGTAACTGAAGCAAGGAGTGTGTGCCAAGACCGAGTTGCAGAGTGGTAAGTCCACTTAGGTGGTAAGTGGTAAATTAGTTTAATTTTTATTTTAACTTTATGAGTAAAACCTCAAATTGTAATATTTAATTAAATGAAGACGATATAAGCAAAACTCAATCTAAAATCTGAAAACAGAAAAATCAGAAAAAGATATTGACACCTCTGGGACTCGAACGCAGGACCTCTCGCTTTCCGGGCGAACGCGCTAAGGCGCTAGTGGCGCAGTGGTTTTCAGATTTTAGATTGAGTTTCGCATATATTGTCTTCATTTAATTAGGTAAATTAGTTTCCTAATAAACAAGAAACATGAAAATTGGAGTGTGAAATTCAGAGATAGAGATCCAAATTGATAGACTTGCTCTAACATAAAATCTGGGTATCATTTCGATGAGCTGGTGACCATATTTTTGGCACCAGGAAGCGTTGAGCATGTTTTGAATAAACTATGTCAGTAGAACAGTCTTACGCACATTGAAATAACCAGACCCTACGTGGAAAAATTAAATTCAATGGTTTGCAGTGCAGTTTGAATTTTTTGCGCAGGGTCTGAATGTCATTCGCACCATTATATCAGAACTACTGTCTTATGCACGATTAAATAGGATTGCACAGCGCCACGTAAATGAGCGCAGTGAGTAAATTAAAATGCGTTTATAAAAGTGTCTTACTAAATACCGTAACCTTATATATTACTAGCTGGTTCCTGGCATGCGTTGCTATGCCATTCAAAGAAATAAATTGACTGTCCTTTCTTATCCTTTCCCGTGCGTCCCCGTTCCCTTCCACCTTCCCCGCCTTCCCCTTCCTCGTCTGTTCCCTCACCACGAACCCCACCTTCCCCCTACCTTTCCTCCCTCCTGCAAAAATATATGAAATACACACATTTTCATTTATACAAATTTCATAACGGCAGAACTTACCATTATATACAGCCCATGTTACTCGCTGATAATGAAGCTTTCTATTGGTGAAAGAATTTTCAAAATCGATTCAGCAGTTTCGAAGCCTATTCAATGCAAACAAACAAACAAACAATCAAATCTTCCTCTTTATAATTTTAGTATAGATTATGTAACAAAATTTTCTATTTTAGAAACAAACCGAACCTATTTTGCCTGATATGGGATCCTCAGATAGGTAAGTTTTACGAAGAGAGCAATTTATTTATTTATTAAAAAAATTATAAAATTTACAAAATCGATTTTAAATTATAAAGCTAACGAAGACATCCAACGATTTTATATTGATGTCCTGAGCATGGTTTCACTGTTGACAGCCAACCGATATTGACAGGGAATAAATAAGAAACCGATATATGCTGCTTCTACGACTTCACACTCCGAAATGTCAAACGCCAAACAATTACTTTAAAATATGAATAAATTGGCAAAGTTGAATTGAAATACTAACCTAAATATGCATTGGCAGTCCGCATCAACTATTTGAAAGTAACAACAGATTAAATTAGTTTATGCGGTCTTTAGTCATATTTCAACCACTGTCATTTCTCAAAGACAGAACGGAATAAATGAGTCGCGTTTTATTTATATTATATTATGTCTATGGATCGCAAACGCACTACGCGTATATGACTTATTTCAATTTCTTTCAATTTAAATAATTTGTGGTTGTAAACTCCTCATTAATGAGCCAGCAATTTTGCATAACGAACGACAATGTCCCAATATGCATATATTGACAGTTAACCGAAACTGATCTGATACTAAGGAGGCAGCGTTAAAATGTATCAATCATCGATCGGAATATCTCTTACCAATTGTAGATTACGGATTTAGTCAATATCCTATTGCTACAGGGTTTTATCGATCGTTCGTTCTAGGCTCCCACGTTCATCACAGAAAAGAAGACGGTCATGACAGCTCCCTTCTCCGCGGAACTTGGTTTTTACCCTTTCCCTGATGCGCTGGTGTATCAATTTGGATGTCTATGTCATCGAGGGAGGACTGGTAATGGGCGAACGCAACTGAAGCAGAAAATGAGGGACGCGACTGTCAAGAGGTAGCTCTCACTTACTTGATACTAATGATCACTTTCTAATAAAGTTTTAAGACCACAAGAATTTATGTGAATCTACTTATATTGAGACTAAGCTATGGCGTATGGCCGGAGATATTTTCAGCGAAATTGAAATATACATTTTTTGGGATATTATGCCATGCAATTGAAACCTGCAATTACTTCGGGTTTATTCGTTTAAAGTTCTGGAAAGACCCGAAACGCGTCGAGCATACCTGATTACCGAAGAAATTGAAATCGACCAAAATCTTATCAAAATTAATAGAGACGACGTGATTAAGCCTATTTTTTCTTGAAATAGTAGTACTTTACGCTATACTAAAACTATATCTACACCTAAAACCGCATTAATTAGACTAATTATTGTACTGAAATACCAATAATGAAAGTAACTAAAATAATATAACCTTTTTTATATTTCAATTTAACATGACAGAAAATAATCCTATATAAATTAAATTTCAATAAAAGTCAGGAAAATTTCATATCTGGGTCACGTACTTCGAGGGGAAAAGTATCACTTGATCCAATTAATATTGAATGGAAAAATAGAAAGTCGCCGAGGGCCTGGTAGAGACAAATGTCTTGGCTACAAAATATACGAGAGTGGACCGGCATTAGAAGTGCAGAGGAGCTATTCCGGGCAGCACAATGTAGAGAGACATTTTCCAGAGTGATCGCCAACGTCAGGGGGACCCGATAGGGCACACGAAGAAGAAGAAGAAATTAAATTTATACACTGAAATAGAGTAGGAACTAGTCTAGGGCCTAAGGCTTCGCCATGTGGACCCGTGAATCCCGTCGGGGAATGAATGGATCGGCCATTTGTTGACCACATGTTCGGTGGTCTGCACCGCATCGCATTCATACATCGCCTATTATTCAAGGTCCCATCCATGCATCGTGTGAGCACAATAGCTATAGGAGCACCGTATCCTATGGATGGTAGACCAAAGTTTACGAGATAATGAGAACCCGGGCTGTCTCTCAATGGGATCTTGTATGAGATCGGCATTTTATACGTTGGCCTATTGCCACACAAGTTTCCATCTTGGGGAAGAAGTAATCGGAGGAGCCCCCCTTCTTCTAGTCCTTCCAGTGAGAGATGACATTATATGCAGCACCTTCTTGTATACCCTCAGTGTTGCAATCTCTCGTCTGATATTTTGCAGGGTACGAAGAGTTAAGTGTCAGAAGAAGATTTTTAAGTCCGATGGTTCGCATTAAAGCGCCCTTGAGGTGATTTTTCACAAAAACGGCGCTATATAAATATTCCAACTCTAGAAAACAGACGAAAAATAAATGACCTCACCTTTTTTTTTAAATTATTAAACTCTAAATTCAATTGTTGTGAGCTTCTGAAATTAATTAATCTTCATGTACCTACACGAACGACAGACAAATATTAACATTTTATATACAACCATCTTATTCCAACTATAGTTTGCATTCTCCAATACAGCGTTTACGTAGTCTAGGCAACAATTATTTAAACAATATGTATGTATTTGATAATAATTTAAATTTTTCAAACTTCAAACGGCGTATGTGCCATATATTTCCACCTACTTCATAAACTATCTTTATCTCTATTTTTATTAACGTATATTCTATGTTATATAATTTGTGCAACTCTTATATTTTATGTTACCTATATTTTGTCCAAAACATGTACTGCACTATATGTAAAAGCCCTATGGGCGTTTAAATCAATAAATAAAATAAATAAATAAATAACGTCGACCATAGAAGTGTCGGCGCTACTAGTCCATACTGGAGCACAGTATTCAGCTGCTGAGAAAAACAGAGCAATGGATGTCGTTCTGAGCGTGTTGGCGTCGCATCCCCAGTTAGTTCCAACTAGCTTATTGACCAAGTTTAACCTTATGGCAGGCTGCTGTAACGGGTAATATATTTATACATCCTCGCGGAAGGTTCAGGCTAAACCGAAACGGGTTAATATTTTATATATTTTTTAAATACCTACTCAATAAAGTGGTTTAAAAAACAAGTTTTTTATCAAAAATATAATAACATCTAACCACAAAGCTTAATAAGCAATAAGGTTGGATCCAACTTTGGTAAGAATAACAAGAAAATAAAAATATTTTTTTACACTGACGAACCATGACGACATTTTCGCACGGAGTGCAAAGAAAGACCGCAACATATATCTTGATACACATGCACTTTCTGTTAATCTGACCGGACATGACCCGATACAATATTCACTTCACTAGATAGCGACATGTCCTCTTCGAGCACTTCCAATCTCTCCCATCATTTACTTTTGCTCGTTTATTTACTCTAGAAAAGAGTATCAAATATTTTTCCCGTAAATTACTCGAATTTTCTAACTGAAAAATCAAAAGAGAAGAAAAATATTGCATGTTTTAATATGACACAATATTTGTATAAATTGAGTAGAGCAGTAAATAAAGAACTTGTAGTTCCCGTTATAATTTGAAACTTGAAAAAGGCTTCAATGTTGACAATTCACTTGAATATATATTTGCTCTGCCACAAAGTGTTTGAATTCTGTCGTCCCGTCGTTTGAATATGCAAGGTGCACGAACGTCTTCTGAGATGCTGCGAGGCCCATACCCGCTATAATACAGTGGTGAACAAGCACCCCGCTACATTAAAATACATTACATATACAGGGTGTTAAGGGACATACACGGCATACTTCAACCAGTGATTCAAGAAAAAAACGTTAATGAAATTTTGGTCTCCGGTGACTTTTTCGACGATATTTTAAAAAAAATTTTCTTCGAAAAAAAAAATTCTACATACCGTTACTGGTCACTCAGCCGAGAAACCAACCAACCTCTAACCTCACCTCTTTCTTTCGAATACCTGCTGATATTTTATGTTTAAAAAAAGAAAAATATCACCGGAGACATAAATATTTATCACATTTTTTACTTCAAATAATGTCAGGAATCACTGGTTAAAAGTATGTCATAAGTAGGTAAGTCCCTCAACTTCCTGAAGGAGGTATCCTTTATTTAAATTGCACGTGGTTTAATGGTGTTCCGATGTAACCGGGAGAGTTTCGTTCCATCAGGAAATGTTTAAACATGTCCAATACTTGTGATGGTTGTAAAAAGACGTATGCCCTGATGATGAACCTTTCAATGACGTTTTCAACGCTAATGAAAAGGAAGCTATTCGAAGTATGTCTACTTGGTAATAGCAAATTGTTGCACGAAAAATTATCAAAGTATTATGAAAACAGACAGTTTATTTTAAAGAAATATAATATCACTAGAACGAATGATATTTCTTAATTGTTTTGTCTTCTCTGAATTTTTTCAAACGTTACGATTGTCTGATATTAATAATTATCGAATATTAAATGTTTCTTATTTTAGCTTTTTCTTTATTATTTATTGACAAAACAACTAACTACAAAGCATTTTTTATAAAATACCGCGTTCGCGTTCGCATATAATGCGTTCGACACAATTATTCTCAATTTATAGAATTCTTTGTAAAATTTTTAACGACGCGTTTTTAAGGACCGAAAATTCCAGAATATTTCTTAAAAGAAACAATTACGCCGTGGTATTCTTGCAAAAATACCAAGAACTAAAAAGTAGACTTCATAAAAACATTTCTTGCCGATGTTTCTGTTTTTATAAACTTATTATTTCAGAAGTTCAAAGCCAAAACAAATACCTTTCTCTAAATTAGATTTTTTTGGACTTCTCATAATAACAACCTGTCCGTGTCTGTACCCAGAGCCTGTACCTCGAGATGCTCCACAAAGGAAAGAAGACTTTATTTGCTGTCAAATGCAGAGGTATTCGATTTGCAGCTAGTGACATAGCTTTCTGACTTGAGCTAAACATTTCAAAATACAACTTTCCACGGACAAAGGAACACGATTTGAACCCAGACATCTTTTCAACGGAAATGATGATTAGGCGATATAAAGCTTACAGATTTGTATTAGCTTGGCGTGAGTGTGCGATGGAATCCTTTAAATATAACATTGTACGGTAAGACCTTTATTTTGGATTCTTTGAGAATTATTATACAAAAGGGAAAATTTACCAAAATATTTTTTGCGAGGAAATTGGTAAATAACAAAGTTTTTTGTAGCATTTTTTTTATCAAAATACATTTTTTGAAATATTAAAGACATCGAATTTTTGAAAAATTAGGTTCTACTAGATAAATCTGCCAGCTGGCAAATGAACAACAAAAATGTACTGAATGCGGTAGAAATTAAATTCCTTTGGGGGTTTTAATACACTAATTATGAACTAGCTGATATGAAACCGGCGTTTCGCGTTGCTCGGATTATGAATAGTTTGGAGTATAGTTTTGAGGTTTTGAGATGGTAGACTGAACATAAGATGGAAATAGTATAATTGTAAAGAATTGAAAAAAAAATCTTTAAAAACAAGTTTTACTTTGACCTGATCGTGCCATGCCTTCCTCGGGCGTCCTCGATTCATTTAACATTCAAACCACTCTCTGAACACCTGGCACCATTAAAAACAAACTTTGAAATTTGTATTGAAATCGTGTAGTAGTTTTTTAGTCTATAAATCGGGCATACACATATGGACTTTACATTTTATTTATAAAGATAGATGGAAATATAAAACAAGAGGATTTTAAGAGGATGTTAAGTGTTAGGGTATAAATAGTCGGCATATGGTGGCAACTGGCAATTCTAGTTAAGTGAATGGGTAAAGAAATAGAAGACGTCCCATGGCATAATGTAGTTGGGTACATCGATCGTCCAGTTGATTAGTCAGACTTCTCCAAATACTAAGTTTTGAAATAATGAGGAAAACAATAATCAAATGCTCCCCATAAATCAAATATTATTCACCCGTGTCTGATTTTTTTAAAATTTTAAATACTAGTTTTTACCCGCGGCTTTGCTTTCATGGTATTTGGGGGAAATTACTGTAGCAATTAGCAATACATAATGTATTTTCCCGTGCGTCCCCGTTCCCTTTCATCTTCCCGCCTTCCCCTGCCTTCGTCTCTTCCCTCTCCGCGAACCCCACGTTCCCCCTGCCTTTCCTCCCTGCCGCTAAAATATATGAAATACGTACATTTTCATTTATACAAATTTCGTAACGCCAGAGCTTACCATTATATACAGTCTTTGTTACTCGCTGATAGTGTAGCTTTTTAATGATGAAAGAATTTTCAGATCGGTTTAGTGGTTTAGGCGTGAAAGCGTAACAAAAAAACACACTCACTTTCGCATTTATTATATTATTAGTACATTAGTATAGATGATATAAAATAAAACCGGGGGGCATAACGGTCAGATGCATTAGCATGTAATTTTGAAGTATCCTACTGGTGACCCAGAAAACACACTACAAGTTTTTGTGCTTTTACTTTAATATTTGGATGATTTATATAGCGCCGTTTTTGTGAAAAATCACCTCAAGGGTGTCCCCTTGACGTATTTATGAGTAATGTACCAGGTGGTTTACATATAACTGCATACTCAACTCAAATTAAGATTTTTCGGAGATGCCTAACTAAACAGGTCGATAGACGTATGGGTCAAGTCAATAATAGATATATAATAGTTTGCAGCTGGAGTCTGGAATATGCTGGTGGTGTGTGGACTCCGCACCAAACTAAATACATTAATAATATACTTTTATTTAAAATATATTTTTTTAAATGAAATACCGTACAAGAGTCCCAACTGCTCCCGTCTGGAGCCAGTGAGACTATGGCATCCCCAATTGGGGGATGTTGTGAGGCTGAAGGTAGTGGGGAGGGGAAGGAGATAGGGGAGAGGAAGGTGGGGAAGTACCTGGCTATTCAGATCTGGTAACTAAACACGGCTTAAGCCATTTCAAGCAACGTTTCAATTCCGAATGGTGGTCTTTACTGGAATAAATACAGAGAAAAAATAACAGTTAGGTATGTCTAATGTTGTCGACGCATGGAACTTTTCCCGAGGTTAATGCACAATACTACGGACTAAAGCGAAGCGACGAATGGGTTGAGTCTAGAAACCAGAGTGATGTAGTTATGATCACTTCCATTATCGTTCTGTTGTTTATGCTAGGTTCGGGTCACATGGTGTCGGTTACGACGTGTGCTGAACATAGCCGATCAGAGATCGGCGAGTCATTCCATTTTGCGAGAGCTCGCCAGACAAAACTTAGCTAGCGAGTTATAAGGACGTGACGTGTCATCTTAAACCATATTTGTCTTGTGCGCAATAGCAATAAGCAGTCACTTTGAATTCAAAGTCTTTTAATCAAATAACATAATACTGAGATAAGGACCAGTGCTTAGAATGAAGACAAATATCTCTGTAAAGGATTTTATTATTACAATTTTTTTATAATATTTTACTTCATAATAAATGTATTCCTGTACAAAAAATAATGGTTTAACTATTGTACATACATATTCAAAAAAAAAAAAATCTCAGAAATTTTAAATAATTACAAAGAGAGAAACATTACACTTGGTTTCAATAGTATGATAATATAACTCTAATTGATAGCCCATTTATTTTGAAATGCTTTGGCTTACATCTAAGTGCCTGAAAATTTTGGCCTTAGTCGTCACACAACATGTTTAAAAAAATAAAATTTTATATTAGCTCCACAGAAAAGACCCCGAGGAAAATAATTCCTCTCAGGGCTTATGTCATCTGTGTGGTTGGTCTTCTAAGGAAAGGAAGGAGAGTAATTTCTGGGAAGGAAAAAGGTATAAGGGGTGGATAGGAGTCTGGGAGAGTGTGTTCAGGAGAGACAGACGTATGAATCTATCACTCCCACTGCGGGGCAAAGCGGTGATCCGACAGAGTCCTGCTGGAGAGGTCGAAAGGTCTCTCTTAACCAGTCTCTGCTGATCTGATGAGTAGGAGGGCCGCCAAGACTCGCCAAGAAACCCTGCTAATTTGTAGCTAACCACTTGTGATGACCTATCACAGATGTGTTGAATATCCAATGAACTGCTGCACTTCAGGAGAAATTCCGAATTGAGCAGTGACCTTTTCGTCAATAGAATCAATGATAAAAGAACAAAATGTGTAATATTGTAAAAAATCTATCTATGAATAAACGTTTATATTATAATTATTATGGTTCCCGGGCCGGAGGTACCCATTGCTCCTCCTAAATTGAGAGGCGAGCATGGGTACGATATTACCTCATTCATACACGAATGTTTCTTTCATAATTTAGACCTCTGGTCTGGAGCCCCAAAATACTTGAAAAAAACCCTCGACTTTGTGCAGAAACGGGCTGTCCGTTTGATAGATTCTCCTAACTTCAAACGGATTGCAATCCTTAAAGCACAGGCGTCGGGTGGGAATGCAATCTTTGTTCTACCGGTATTTCAATGAAAGATGCTCCGAGGAATTAGCATCATTGATCCCTTAAGCAGCGGTGCATAGTCGGAAAACACGCCAACGCATACCCAACATATGTACACGGTTAAAATTTGGCACACAAGAACGGGTCGCTTTTTCGACTCGTTCTTGTACTCAACAGCTCGGCTGTGGGACGATTTGCCGGTCTCTGTGTTTCCTTCTCCCTACAATATGGGTCTCTTCAAGACCAATGTTCATTCCTTCCTCTCCTCAAAAAGACCCTCCACACAGCATCTCAGATGACATAGGCCCTGAGAGAAATTATTTTACTAATTGATGTAAAAAAATCACACTTAACTATTAATAACTGATTGCCAATTACATATGTGCCTAGTTCATATAATAAAATATCTACCTTATTACCAACTACTTCAAGTAGTTTTGTGTTTAAAGTTAGTCGAGTTGAATGCGCCGATTTTCCAGATAATCCCGTGAAATATTTAACGGTGTTCTAAATAATATGTCAAATGCAAGCAGCAATTTCCCTTTGTTGAAACTTTCCTGGAATATGATTGGATACAATTCCTTCAGGGAACTTCACGGGAGGACCTTTTCCCCGACAAAATTACTCTGTAAGCCAGGATCCTGAATTGAATTATTGCAGCGGGAGCCCATTATTACAACAATGATAAAATATCCCAATGGAAAATGAAACTAAACATTTATCATATTTTGCCTCCAGTTTAGTTAAAATTTCAGCGACTGAATTTTTAATTGTTTTATTTTGATTTTAATACCCAACAAAACTTCCTTTAATTTCAAAATTTTATTCGCAAAGCGCATTTCTTATGGCTTGTTTATAGCATTAAGTGGTAATGAAAACGACTGACTCGACTGTCCTAAAAAAACATTCAATGCACTATTTACAGGTGGCTAGTCATTAACAAATTGAGTTACCACTAAGCACTGTACTTGTATAAACCGCACTTTAGTAAGGCTAGAAATTAAAATAAGGACTATGGGTATATGGAGAGGTAAAATGACTTTATATTTGGAGTGAAGTGAATTCCACAAAATGGTCCCAACTCTTTCTAACCGTTTGTAGCCAGTGGGGTTCCATTCCGATGGGGTGGCATCTTTAGTTGGAGTTAGGCTAAAAAGGCTTAGGCTCCCAAATCTAGGCGTACTGTACAGGGCCCGCGATACTTTAATAGTACACAACTGCTAGCCCTTTAAAAATCGCAATTGAACCTGCAATTGAATGTGTCAGCCACCGCTAATCTGGAGCTCCAAAATAATAAAAAAAACTCGACTCTGTGCAGAAACGGGCAGTCCGTTTGATGAATTCTCCCATCTTGACACAGGCGTCGGGTGGGAATGCTATCCTCGTTCTGTCAGTATTTCAATGGAAGATGCTCCGAGGAACTAGCGTTATTGATTCCTTTGTGCACAGTTGGGAAATACGCTAAACGCGCGCCGAACATATGTACATGGTTGACATTTATCACATGAGAACGAGTCGCTTCTTCGGCTCGTTCTTAACAGCTCGGTTGTGAAACGATTTGACAGCCTCTATGTTTTCCCCTTCCTTCGTCTCTTCAAGATCAATGTTCATCCTTTCTCTCCTCAAAAAGACCCTCCACATAGCATCTCAGATGACAAAGGCCCTAAGGGAAATTATTTTTCTCAGAGCCTTCTTTGTGAAGTTAACTTTAAAAAAAGGCTGAAGGTAGTAGGTAGAAGAAGGAAATGGGGAAGATTAAGGTGGAGAATTACCGGGCTATGTATGTCTGGTCATTAAATACGGCTTAGCCATCGATTCTGAAAGATGGTTTTTCACCAGTACGATACTGATAATATCTTGCACTCTGAAACATGTTGCTTGAAACGACACAAATTAATAATAAAAAAATATACATAAACCTCATAGAGGTCATATTTTGGCAATTAAAAACTTATATTACAAACTACTTGGTTTCATCACTAGAATCACTTCTGACTTCAAAAACATAAATACCCTAAGAACTATTGACTGCTCCTTAGTCCGCCCCCATCTTGAATATGCTTGTGTTATATGGTCTCCTTTTAATGCTATCCATATTCGTCATATTGAGTCCGTGCAACATCGGTTCCTTAAAGGGATTGCTAAGAGGCTAGAATTAGAACGAGGCAATTACTTTTATAATGAAATCGAACAAACCCTAAAACTTGCTTCTTTAGAAGACCGTCGAGAAAAATTTGATCTCATTTGTTTCTTCAAAATTATCAACTATATTATTGACTGACCCACATTTTTACAACTCATCTCATTCAATATACCTTCTCATCGACCCAGAAACAAAGAACTGCTCTTCCTAAATCAACACTCGACTAATTATGGTTATAATTCACCACTATCCAGAATGTGTAGAATGGTCAACTCACGTCAAGACTTTTTTGGCATAAGTCTAAATGATTTTTGTCGCTCACTAAACAATTGAAGATATGTTATATAACTCTTTTTTAGCAAAGTCTTGACTTGAATTGGCACTTCTATTTCACTTCTATTTTCTTATGTTTTATCTGTTTGTCTTTGCTTTCATATACCACCTTTATTCTTGAAACGTACATTCCCAAAATTTCGTGTTACTTGGTTGTAAATTGGACGTTAGTCCATTAATAAATAAATAAATAAATAAATCTTAAATGGAATTATTGCAAATTTTTTACTCAAGTATGATTGCTAAGGGCCCAAAAGGGTGATTATAGTTAAACCATTATCTGCTTTCGCAAATTCGTTAACGATATTATTCTTTAATCCATCATCGAGTTTAACGATTTGCACAACGCAGGGACCATTCTTAACGAAGACAAATGCAAACGCAGGCCATGAATCTCCAGGAGACCGGGACTGGGACTCTGATTAAAATGTTTGTGTCCCGTTTGTTCACAATAGCATTATGATTGCGAGAGATACGAATGTCTCCAGCGCGGACAAAAGTTTCAGATGGCGAACAAGCCAGCCACCACCACCACTGCTCTACTATGTACATTGTACATTATTAGAGAAGTTGGAGAAGCTACTGAGCTCTATTTAGCAGACGTTTGCAATCTTTTTGCGAATGACTGGTATCTAAGCTTTTCGTGTGAATCTCGATGGAACGGTCAGATTATATGCAGTATTCACCATCGCATCAAAGTAGCATGATAAGGTATGTAGTAAGAAATGAAGCTAACAGATTTTTACATGGTATCAACTCTGACGTATGGCAGTGATGCATGATACCAGCAGAGGAAAGATTAAAGCATACTAAATACTGTACAGAAGAGGCGTACATGTGGTAAATCCATATGGTATGATCGTGTAAAAAATGTGGATATACGCAAATAATGCAAGGCGTAAAAGATTAAGAACGGGATGCTTAGATGGTTTGGGCATGTAGATTGAATGTAAGAAGCAAGTGTGAGGAGAATAGAATAAAAAAGTCAGACCCGGAGGAGAATGTTAGAAGAAGTCAGGTCCGAGAAAGACATCGCACGATCTAATGAATCAAACACTTGAATAGGGTCATTTCAAAAGTCAGAATAATAGAAGAGTATGTTTGAGATGATGTATGAATGTGAATAAGGCAAAGAGTGTGTGCCAAGATCGTGTTGTTTGGGAATCCGTTCTCTCTGACTATTCCTGTGGAGAAATTACGTGATGGTTTGTTAGTTCGTTAGCTATCTATATAGTTTATTACTTTTGTTTATTATGTACTCCAAAATTACCCATTTTTTTTAATTTTATTTATTTTGTTTTCTTATGAATGTGTAGTCTTTTTTATTGCTTCGCAACATGTAATTATAGATTAGAAAAAATATCATTTTATTTCACTCTGTGATTTTTCAAATAGTCGTAATAATATATCAAAGTTGTCCTCTCCCAAGCACAAGCACTTGTTTTATGTTTTATCTTGTTTGAAATACAATGAAATACAAAATTAATATGTTGTCAAAAAATAATGGAGAAATAAAAACAACAAAAAAACAAGTAAGAAATCAAAAATAATTTTGTATCTAATAAAGTGGTGTAAACAAAATAATTTGACAATAGTTCATTATGTCATCTCAAAGTAAAACCGTCAGATGAGCTATTTTTTGAAATAGAAAAAAAAATTGTCTGATGTAAACGCTAGAAATATTTCGATTCTCATGCCTTCAAAATTTAAAATCTAGCGTCTTATTTGCACGAGGCAAGTAAGCAAAAAAGTGGTTTTTATTTCAAAATTAATAATAAATTAGTTTTTACCACTTTTATTGTTTACAAAACCAACATATTTCGTGGGCTAAGCTCACTTCTTCATGGTTTACTTCCAGATTTTTATTTATTTTGTGCATAATTTTATAAGAATGAAAATTAGAACATACAAAACCTCAAAAATAGTCTTGGCTATAAACGAATATTTAAAAAAAAATTGTTTCTTATATATTACTTCATAGTTAAGTCATGCAAAAACATTTTTTTAGCGGTTTACGCTTATATTTTTTGTTATGTAATTAATAATTTTATTGTAATTTAAATACATAGAAAAGCTAGTAAAAGCTTCAATTGATCCGTAGCATATTTTTTAATGATCATAATGTAAACCGATTCGTCGTAAAGACGAATCTAAATAGTATCTAAATAGGATTTCACGTGTAACTTCATCTTAAACAACGTGCACCTCGGTCAACAGCGTTATTTTGTGCATATGGGTACCATCATTGTCAGGGCAATCGTCTGGAAGTCAATAATCGTCACTTGATTCGGTTGCAAAGCAGCACTAAAGGAAAGGGAAATGCAAACACCAATAATTGATTTTTGTACTAAAGAGCTATTCTTTTTAAAAATATATGAAGAAATTCTTGCATTTAGCACATTTGTTTGTGCAGTAGGAGAAAACAAAAAAACGTACTTTTTAATTTAGAGTTTTGTTAGACTTTTTCAAAGAAATATCACACTTGGACTGCAATGATAAAAGCGTGCAAAAGTTTGCGTTTGTTGGGAATAAGAAAGTGTTATAGCCGTTATGTGATGGCATTGTAGTTCGCGTATATTTTAATGATGATAACGCCCTCTGATAACAGAGCTCGACTAATGATGTCGAGAATCAAATAATGTTTTCTCTATGTGACTTGTAGCTTTGAAATACAAATGTTTAACATTATTTGAAAGCGTCGCCTTAGTTCGTCTTTGTCCAACAGACCATTAGAAAATTTTACAGGAGGAGAAGGTTTTCTTTCATTATTTCAATGAAACATTATTAAAGGTGTTAAAGATAAAGCTATTTTCGTAAAGGTAAAGATCTCATTAGTTTAAATAGTTCTTAGTTAAGTGATTAACTATAATGTTTTTTACTCTATTTTTAACTTTAAATTGGAGGTTGAACAAAAACTATAATTGGACAATCAAGAACCGAGGCGACGAAAGGTTTTATGTTCTCGTAGCAGTGAAGTATTGGGTGCAAATTTGTACATGGGCAAGTTTTATTTTTTACAAAAAAAAATCCGTATTATATAATCGGACAAATAATGAGCATCGAATTTCGCAACTGGTACCTTTTTACTTTTCCTACTCCTTTCTCTAGGAAAGTGTATTATATTTAATAATTCAGGTAAGCTTCATATGCCATACATAGTATGTCTGGTAATGTTATACTATAGTGAAAACAAGCTTATGGTTCCGAGTATTTAAATGAGTTATTACCTTTTGTTTTTGAAGAGTTTTTATTATCAATGTTCATTAGTGACTTTTATTTTAAATTTTCTGCAACCGGTTTCTACGCAACCAAAATATATAGAAATTGTTACATAGTTAATGCCCAAGAAATACAAAAAATTGAGTTATTAAAAATTGTTTTTTCGATAACTTTCATACATCTTTGGGGATGCTGTGTGTAGGGTCTTTTTAGGAAAATAAAAGAGAAGTTCTGGGAAGGAAAATATATGAGGGGTGGGTAGGAATGTGGAGATAAGTGCGCCCAGGAGCGACGGACGTACGAATTCATCTCTCCCACTGCGGTACAAGGCGATGGGTCGAGAAATTTCAGCTGGAGAGGTTAAAGGGTCTCCCTCAACCAGTTTTGCCGTGGGTGGGCAAAAGCATGTGCCGCCAAAACCTAGACAAACCTCACGCCATAAACCCAGGCACTTCAGCTAATTCACCAAACGTAACGAAACACTTGGGATGATCTACGGCAGGGGTGTTGGTTATTCAATAAATGGTTCCCGGGGTTGAAATACCCGCCTTCCAAATTGAATTGAGTTATGAGCTTTCAAAGTGAACTTGGGAAAAATGTACACATTGGTGTCTCGTGACGCCACTGCAGAACTGTCATTTAAAATTCGAAAGGCAGTGCTGTAATACTGCTGCGTATGAACTTTGATGTCACAAGCTTTTTGACTGGCCGCAAATATCAACATCTTGAAGGCTTAGTACATATCTTTGGTGCTATTCGGTGTATTTTTACATAATGTAGTTAGTACCTACATTAATCTCCAAGGGCGTTTTATCGACCTTCATTCTCCTTCACGCCTTTCACTGGAGATAAGCGGATTATTTCGTTTCTTCAATAATTGGATTATTTCGTGTTTGTATTGATGAGCCGTGCTTTCTGTCTGTCAGCTGTGACGGCAATTAAAACTTGTCAATTTTAGCCATTCGCTTCAATTATATTTATTAGTGACACCCATAAAACAATATGTAAACATTGCTGAGACTGGCAAGGCCTAATATAATACCCTCAGAAAACGCTCTCGCTAATCTTTACATAGTATAAAATGAAGTCGCTCCCGCTGAATATACCATTAGATCTTTTAAACTACCCAACGGATTTTCATGCGGTTTTCACCAGTTATTCGTGAGGAAGGTTTTTTATTATATATTTCGTTAAGGTTTTGTGCAAATTGGTTGAAATATATAAATAAAGGGAGCGGGCTGGCAAGCGGGCGGGGTGGATTCGATACGTATTTAAATTAACAGGTGGCGTTGGTTATAAAGGTTGGGTAATGGCGTTGTGTTTCGTTAGTCTCAGCAACGTGTCGCCAGGTTTGCTAGAATTAACAATTGTTTTTTACTACAGCAAAAATCGTTTGGAATTTTTTTTTCTTTTTTTTTTTTTCTTTTTTTATTGAAAAGAAAGACAAACATTCCCGGGTTACGAATAACCCAAAAATGTTTGAAAATCTCCTACTGCCACCACAGAAAGCCGAAAATGTTGCTTGTGTTGTGATGGAGGACTTAGCCAGCCGAGGAATCGAACACGAGACGCTCGGGTGGGACCCAAGCGCAATGCCCACTCATTTCTTTCGTAAGTTAGTGTGACGTACACCGATTTCAACGAAAACTGATATCCACTATTTTCATACGACGTTCGACTCGTAGCCTCGGATGGCCCAGATGAAATTGTAATAACTAAAATTTTTATCCATATTTACTACATTAAATTTGTCCAATAACCGTCATATTCGACTATAATAATATGCAATTTTACCACAATATTTTGTCATTTTCTTAAAATGCTTTCCTGAGACAAACGGAAACTTCGTGTTCCGGTAGCTATAAGTATCTGCATGTTTGAAAATCAAAAACAAACTAAAAATATACTTTTTATTTACTTGCCCTTTTTCGATTTATTACGGGATCGGGACAGGGTCTCCTGGGTGGAGTTAATTTAAAAAAGTAATCTGACCTTATGTTGATAGGGTGCTGCACCGGCCTCTCCCAGTCCGTGTACTCGTTTACGATGGTGGCAAGGATCTCCGACAGGTGGTAGCTGTAGGTGTTCTTCACGAAGGTACGTAGGATCTTGGCGCGCCGATCCGCCTCTATGCCGTACTGCACGTCATCTCCGCTGAACGCGAAGTAGGCCTCGGCGCGCGTCACGCCCAGCATCAGGTCGTATCTGGTCAACACAAAACAGATATGAGTAAGGCGAAGAGAATATTGAATTGTACTTAAGATAATTATTCTCACGATAGAAAGTTTTTTTTTTAATATTTTCTTAATTGAGTGACAATTACTCAAATATGTAATCGTGAATATTAAGTCAGTATTATTCAGATTCAGATAGCAGAAATATGTACAGGGTCACCGAAAAATAATGCCAACATTTAAAAAAATTATAGCACCGAAATCTTTTATGTTAAACGTGTCACTGAACGCTAGCTGGTGAACGTAAGATTTTTTTTGGAGGTGGCATGACCTTGCTATGCGTACACTAGATGCGCAGTAGCCAAGGTCGGCCACAGGCGCGCCAATAACTGCCGCCGTTCAGTACGATGTTGACCGTTCAACAAAAAGCGCAGTGCGTTATTTGGTACGCGGAATAAGTGACCAAAAAAAAAAATCAATTTAATTTTTTTTTTTTCAAAAATTAAAAGAAGAATTTTTTAAATGTATACATTTTTTAAATTTTTGTAATTAAATTTTTTTTTATTTTGTAACATTTTTTTGAAGGGTCAACTGAACATCGGACTGAATGGGAGCAGTCGTTGGCGCGCCCGCGGCCGAACTTGGCTATTGCGCATCTAGTGTGCGCACAGCAAGGTCACGCCACCTTCAAAAAAAAACTTGCGTTCACCAGCTAGCGTTCAATGACAGAATTACAAGCTTAACATAAAGGATTTCGGTGCTTTAATTTTTTTTGTTGAAATTATTTTTCGATGATCCTGTATAATTCTTAAAATCACCGTTATTTGGGAAAATATTATCGTGAAATAAACAAAAGATTTTACAAATTAAAATCGCGAAGAGTTATAAAAAGCATAATTCTTTATCGTAATAATTGTTTTAAAATTCGGAGAGATTTGTATATGAACGAAAATAGTGTGATGTGAGGCACATGACGATGTGAAGAGAAAAAGTTATTTTAATATAATTTTTTAAATACAATGGAAGGTAGGCACGTATTTTTTTTTACACGCAATAAAGGCTTATAAATGTAATATTGGATCGGTGATTCAATTCAATATTGTATTTGTAAGCCTTTCTTGAAAGATTTGAGTTTTTTTATGTGCAAAACTACTTCCATACATATTGCGTAAAACCGATTACTTTATCTTAATATTTTGAAGCACAACTTGTAAAAAGTGTTTTTTCTTAAAATAATTAAACTGGCGCCATCTGTAATAGAGTAGATTTTGAATTCTTTTAACATCTTAAAATTATCATGTGATTATTGTTCCGTTGTAAATAAAAACTCGGTGAATTTTAACGGACTGATTTAATTGAAAACTTAACAGCTTTATTTACGTGAACTGTTTTAAAATCACTGTTTTTAAAAAAGGCAATATTGCAAAAAAGTATTACTTTAAATATTAAAACATACAAAAAAAATACCAATTTCTCAGCTGTAACTAAAAACAATATCAATTTATTTAATTTTTGTATTTTTTTCAATACCTCTTTTCTTATTTATATTTTGTTTTGATTCAACTCAGTTTTATTTTAATTTTTTTCAATGTATTACTTCATTTTACCTATTTATTGAATTCTAATAAGTTGTAAAACGGGGAACACCCAGTGATTAAGTATAGGGGTAAAGCACTCGATGAGGCCCATATTATCAAATTACATTGTAATCATGTTAATTTATTGTATTAAATATAAAATTTAAAAAAAAAAACGGACTTTTTTGACACAGAAAAGTATCAAGTATGGCAATCGAAAAATTCTGTAACAACTGTAATGAAACTTGTATCAGTTGTGCTTATGTTATGCACTGACTTTTCATTTTATAACTTATTATTTTACTCTATCTTTTTACACACGCGTTTGTATTTTTATTGTATATTCCATTCATTCGCGGATGTGTCAATAATAAACGATATAAGCTTGTAGATATCCGCGGAACCCAATGGGGTTCAAAATATTAATAGTTGGTGTAGGTATATATTTTCTACGTAAATGTAATGTTAATACAATGTCATAATAAATAATGGTTCGCTAGTAGATAGAAGACGCAGGATCCGAGCGAACCCGAATATACCGACGGTAAAGGAGATTCAGTCAATCAGTGGCCTCCGGGCGAGCGACCCACGTTCCCCCGTCATCTGTCATAGCCGCGGTTGGGCCTCTAACTAAACAAAAGAGTTTTGGCATTCCAATCTTCCTCACTCATCGGATCTCCTAGGCTACGGACTTGCCTGCAGCAGAAGCAGAGAGAAAGAAGAACCTGCAGCCTGCAGACTCCAATAAAAATACATTTCGTTCAATATTTGTTTACAACCATCCTTTTTAGGGCCACATTTCAAATATTTTGCTTGCCGATCCGAGGTCATATCGATAATTAACCACCCTTATCAGGGCAAATGGTCTTCGAGTGCTCTCGACATTTACAAGGTCGTGTTTTTACCAACCCCCTCTACAATTTGTGTGCGTGTGACAATTCATCACGTACAAAACTAATAAACAATATACAGTCTAAAGGTAAAAACATATTTACTCATTTTAATCAAGTGCAATTTATCAGTGTCAAACCATAATGTCATCATTCCTACTTATTACGGTTGTGGTTAACAATGGTAAAATACCATAAAAGCCAACTGAATAATTCATTATTACCGTGCATTAGTGTATCGCTTCATACCGTCATTTCATTCATTCATTTCGTCATTCATTCAAGGCCCAACTTTAGGGACCCTCGAAAAAGAGACTTTCAACCGATGGAAGTTAATAATCGCCGCACGTTCGAAGCGAACGATTAATCTAGCGGAGCCGATTGGGTGCACGATCGCGTTCATTCATTGTGTTGCATCGAACCCAACCCAACTAAACCCAACCCAACCCAACCGAGCCAATCCTACGTAAAGTCCCAGCGTAAAGTCCCAGCTATAAATCAATGAAAGACTTCAGACACCGCTCATTCAGACTCGAGATTTTGGCACAACTTGCACTGGCTGACTTGAACAACAATATTATTTGGATTGCATTGAATTGCATACGTGTAATAAATATCTTGAAAGCGTTTTGAAGGCTCAATATTGATTTTATAAAACGGGAAAACAAAATGCCCAACTGGCGGTTGAGTTGGCGTTCATTCTGTTCAAACTTTAAAAATCATATTGAGAATAATTTTCTGTGTATTTAACGGCATTGAACAGTAATTGAACCTTTCTAAAAATCTAGAAACGCAGAACACGCCATATTTATGATTGACTTTCCTAAATACATGTTTCTCGAAATGATGAATCCACCAAAAAGCTTTATATGTTTTGACATGTTTTTTTTTTTTTTTTTTTTCTCTTGAACCATCTCTACTCTCTTGAACCAACTATAATTTTATTTTGTTCTTATTATAGTTTACTGGAGAATCAACAGTTAAGTATAGATATTTCATATTAAAAAAAAAATTATGTGTGCAGTTCACATGCGGTAGAAGTGAAATCTTCAGAAAACTAAACTTCGAGAGAATGATACGAATGCTTCGAGAGTATCAGTAGTGTATTTGTAGCATTTATTTATTATGGTATTATTAAAATTTTTTTTTTTTTTTTTTATTCTACCAAGCACCGCGCAAAGAGAAGGCCGATAGGCTAAAAAGCAACGTACAAAGAGGACACCGATTTGCCGATATGTCTATCTCATTCTCTCGCAAGCTACATCCTATAGATGTATGTGTTTGTCTCTTTTTATTATAGCTATTTTTCGTCGAATTTCAAATCACAACGGTGCTAAAGAAGTTTTCACTTAAAAAATACTCATAAAAATATTTTTGCCTGAACTAGTTGTTTCCGAAAAAGATTAATATTATGTATTGTTATGTATCATAATTATTAGTCTATGATTAGTTCTCTCATTGCTTTAGTTGTCTATGGGTTATTCGCGTGACATGGTCTCGTTTGCGAGATGTGCCGAAGGTAACCGAAGGCAGAGGTGCAGAGTCTTTAATGGCAGAGTTCCAGGAGCAAAACCTAGATTGAAGTAAGTAAGGAGGTAAATAGTGGATATTATCGTTGATTTTTACTGGTAATCCGATGTCAAAAAATGCAATTATTAACCGAGCAATATCTGATTTCGGATTTTGGATTTCATAACAAATTTAATAATATTGGTAAATTAAGAATATTTTGATACAATTGCAATTCATACTATTCGTTAAATTTAAAGCCTAAGAATAATAGGTAATATCTTTCTATCTTCTTTATTAAAAAATTTACACCCTTACTAAAACATCCAAACTAAAATATATAGATCCCCCACCGAAACTAATCTTTTAGTTTATGTGTAGGATACTGCCGCCATGGGTCGACCCACAGTGCCCTTCTTGACAATATCAAGGAGGATACAGTGTTTCTACTTAAGTCGACAGAATAGCACTTAATCCCAAACATGGGAACACCTCAGCACAGGTTCGCCTAGTGAGGTGTTCACAAAACACTACGACTAACCTATTTACATACAGTTACGGATCTTTAACATGTTTTTTTCTTATTACTAACCTATTATCTATGTAAACTATGTAATTATTTGTAAAGTGTATGTACAAGAATAGAAATAAATAAATAAATAAAATAATAAATTAAGCCTTAATCCATTTAGTATGTAAGCTGAAATGGGTGGATTTGTCTACACAGAACCGCGGATCCGTACGACGATAATGCGCATGAAGAATTATAATGGTCTCCATGTCAACGCGGTTGCCGCTAGCCATTCTCAACTCAAAACTCCATATCGAGAGGAATCCGTTTTAATTGAGATCTCTTCATTGGCCTGTGTGAGGACAGTTGATCTGGAATTCAAGCGGGCTGATCGCGTAGGGACCACAAGTATTTCAATTTAAAAGTTAAAACACTGATTATATACATGACCATTTCAATATATAATATAGTTATATTCCTCTCAGGATAATTTGTTCGCATTTCCAATCAACTCACATAATATTATCCGAACTTTGTTAGAAATAAAAATCTAAAAATTAACCAAAAAATAATTAAAATGTGCATTTTTATAAAACCAAAGTATCCGACCGCAATTTGAAAAAAAAATGTTCTTAACTTTGGGAATTTTTTAATAATTATATTCCACGATAACATTTATAATATATTTTCTTAAAAAATTAAGTTTTTTTTTTTTTTCGTTATCGGTCATTTAGTTTTAGATTAATTTTTAAATCTTTTTATGATAGCATTCAAAAATTTTATATTTCTAAAATTAAATGTTTGTTTCGATTATAAAATTTATAAACGTTTTTTATCACCGTATTTAGTTTTCAGATGTGTTCAGAAATTTTTAATTTTTTCGATTTTATTGCAAAATGGAAATGTTTTTCCTTCTGACTAGGTAGGCCTGCGGTGTTGCAATTACATTATAATATAAATTAATATTATTTAAATATATTTTACGTTTATTATGATAATAAAAAAATGTGTACATATTATAATATAATCATGTAGTGTCGAGAAAGAATGATATAAATGTATTTTACATTAAATGATTTACACGATAAATTAAGTACAGTAAAGAACTCTGCATACCAAACTTTTTTACACAACTAGTATACTAACCCTGCAGCCAACTCCCCCATTTCCCGCATCTTTTAAACATTCAACTCAATTCAAACAAGCACAATTACCGATATATTTTTTGATTCCCTCCCTCTATTTAAGAAAAACATTTCAAGCACACTGAATACTGAACACATAACACACACATACGCACACACACACACACACACACAAACACTCACGTACACTCCTCTCCTTCAATAATTTACTAACTAACTTAATTTAGGTAAAATGTATAGTTTATCACACAAAAACATATATATATTATATATTTATTTATTAATTTATTGATCAACGCCCTTTTTCAGGGCTTTTATATATTAATGGTAATAAATACAATATTTATTGTACATAACTGAACTGCTTCAGTAACAATATTTTATATTTGCTTAAAGATAAACTGAAGATGTCCAAGGACTTGGTGTAATTGTTTCCTTCCATTAGTATTCTGGGTAAAGAGGAATACATATGGTAGTTAGTCCCAGAATTTCTGCACTGAAATAAATCCTGACTTCTTGTATTACGTTGTGGAATCCGGAAGCTTATCAATTCAAGCAATACCGGACTATCAACTAAATTATGTAGAATTTTATATAGAAATACCAAGTCAGTGAAAATTCTTCTGTCTGACAATTTGAGCATATTCATATTATTTAACAGAGTGTTGTAGTTCAACATAATTGTTGGAATCCCCATTTTGAAATTTAGAAAACGTAAGAATTTGTTTTGTATTCTTTCAACAGTGACATGTCATTGGTACCAATTACTTTATTAAATTCTATAACTTTGTAATTTTTTCTACAACGTAATTACATACTGTTTGTTTCTGCTAAATCCATACTAATATTATAAATGCGAAACTGCTCGAGTTTGTTTATGACCTTTTCACGCATAACACAACATAAAGACTTTAATAATTCTTTCACCAATAGAAAGCTAAATTATATGCGCAGACTATATGTTGTATATGATGGTAAGCTCTGGCGTTATGAAATTATAAATATTAACATATTATATTTGTTATACGTTTTCTGTCGCTAACAAAAGCGAGTTAATTGCAAATGTCAGAAAAAAATCGTTCCCATGGAAACGATGTTGATATATTTGTGGGCTCTAAGCTGGTAGGTCCTCAGCCCCCCGGTCAGCTACTGCTATAGAAAATTCAAATATTAGAATATGTTTTGTTTTTTTTGGACAAGCTTCTGTTTTGGAATAAATGTCAGATACAATAAAAATATAATTCGCAACGATTATAAAGAAATATTATAGATATTAACAAACTTCCAAATATTTAATTAAAAATAAACATCCGAAATGTTTGTAAGCGCATAAATTCCGAACGAATGAACAAAATTGGATAACTATATTTTTCTTTGAGCTATAGCTTAATGAAATTTAGGTGGTAGGCGAGATGTTTGAAAACTGAATGTAAGGGAATGATTGTATGGAATGCGGGAGGAGGTGGGGGTGGGGAGGAGAGGGGGGATAATTGATAAGTTCAACCGCTACAGTAATTTCCCGTAATACCATGCGAGCGAAGCCGCGGGGAAAAGCTAGTAATAAATAAATCAACAAATTGTATTTTGTGAAAACCTCACTAGGAAAACTTGTTCTGACGTGTTCACGTATTTTTGAATTGCTGTAAATTGACAGTGTTATTAAGTTAAATAATATTATAAAATATTATGTGAAAGAAAAAATATTGATATTATCTATATAATATATATTTTCAGTTGATTTTTCGAAATATTTCTATAATGTTATCATTTAATCGGTTGTTATAAGTTACGAAAAATTTTCGAAACGTTATGTTCTGATTGCAGATATGTATTGGTGTAGATTATTTAGATGATGAAGGTATGTGATTATAGAATTTAATTGCGTAGGAAGTACTTGAAATATCCTTGTTAATGGTATTGTTTTAAGGGATCTGATTATTTTTGTTGATTGTGTGAGTAATATAATGTGTATATATAGATGAATTGATTGATGAGTGTACTAACTTGGTAAGCTGAGCCACCGCGCTCTTCCTGAGCAGCACGTGATTGAGGATGTTGACTGCGTTGTTGGGCGGCCTCGCCCTCGCCCCCGCTCCTCCCCCCGGATAGTCCCCGTAGTAGTTGCCATACCCGCTGTCCTGCCCCTGCACCATGTCACCTGTGTCTGGCAGATTCAAGGCATTATTACTCAGTTACTCGATGGATGGGGGGATGTAAAATACAAATTAAACATCAAATTATCAAACATGTTAAACTTAAAACTGTAAAAAAAAATTTCCATCCCTCAAAAATTCTTCAAATAATAATTATGTAACATGCTCGCTTGGCAAAACACCTTAAAAGGGTCCTAGCGAGCAATTATGAACGTCGTCGTTCAATTCAAGAATAAATCTTTTATAGAAGAATCGTTCATCTTTGAGGGCGAACATTTGCGAAGGTAACATAAATTTTTTTTTACATGAACTCCACATGAGGCCCTGAGGAAAATAATTTCACTCGGGACCTGTGTCATCTTTGGGGTGCTGTGTGGAGGGTTTTTTAAGGAAAGGAAAGGGAGGAGAGTTCTGAGAAGGAAAAGGGTTTAAAGGGTAGCTAGGAATCTGTGGTTCAGTATGTCCTGATCATCCACCTCCAAGACCTAGAACCCGGTCAACCTAGAGCCCGGAAACCTCACTCCTTGAACCCGGGAACCCCTGCTAAATCACCAAACCTAGCAAACCACTTGAGGTGACCTACGGCAGAGGTGTTGGTTATCCAATAAAGATAAATTGATACGAAAATAAATAATGCCAATTTAGGTATATTACCTTTTTTGTAATCAAATCTTATTAAATTAATTTATTTATCAACTAGCCCCGATTACTTTAATAAACATTTAACTTTTTAAAAAACATTTATTTTTAACTAAATGAGTAAAACCTTAAATTGTTATATTTTAATTAAATGAATGCATTAGCAAAATTCAATCCGAAATTTAAAAAAAAGAAAGTTTCGCCCCGGCACCTATCTTTTTTTAATTCGTTTTTTCAGATTTCCGCTAATATTGTCTTCATTTAATAAGAATATTACAATTCAAGGTTTTACTCATTGAATTAAAAATATATATATTGAAAAAGAAGACAACAAACGAACTAAACGAAAATTTGAAAGATAGATTATAGAAATATGTTTTGAAAAACTCTTTCCAGATAACATATGATGTTACGAAGTATCATACACGGACAGATAACCTAATATGTATTTACTTTCAGGGTTTAACTATATAATGAAGTATTTTAATAATGGTTTTTTAGATTTATCAAAAAAGGTTTTAAGAAATTTTTTCCGAAAAAAACTAAATTGCTTCCATGAGCATAAAATAAAGGGTAATTGCAAGTGAAGTTAACCAGCAAAGTTGATTGTCGAAAGTATTCAGTAACAAGATTTATAGAACAAAATGTTTCAAATGTTTCAAACAAAATTTTCCGTCCAAAACTGACAGTGATCAAAAGAAAAAAATAATATCGACAAACTCGATTGGACGTTTTGAAAAATAAAACATTGAATTCCTTTTTTTACATTACGTAACAAATTTATACCATTACTTTCTACCCTTAACTGACTCTGAATTTTTCTGAGGGTTAAAATATTTCACTATCTTTTCAAATTTCATGGCAGAAATGATAGAAATCATCCATTTGTTTTGGTAGGCACGTCTGATTTCTTAATTTATAACCGTTTTTTTATTTGTTATTACAAATAAAACAATTCTTCCCTAATTCACCAGATTCTGCAATAATTTTGGATCTCTTTATTCGCAACATACGACCATGAGTTATACTGTAAATATAGTCTCAGAGATTTCAATTCAGAAAATATCACGTCAAAATATTTGGTTGCATATTTTTACCGTCATACCTGCGCTGTTTGTGCGAAGAAAAAATACTGTATTTTTGTTCTAAAATTTGTTAGTCGACTCAACTGTTTTCAGTTCATTAAACCTTCATCACTAGTTAACCCCTCGGGCTAATTCGTTCGGTTCTGGGAACAACCCATAAAGGTCTCCTAGAAATCTTTGTGTCTTTCTTATTTTCATGGTTAGAAATATGATCTAAACAGTGTTAGAAAGAGAATATACAGCATAATAATTCAAATTAGTTTGGTAATGAAGAACGAATGAACAAAGAAAGTAGTGTTAGAAGAATATACGACGCAAATATATGGTACTTGAGTCGGGCCATGTCAAAAGTCAGAATAATAGAAAAGTATGTATGAGATGGCGTATGAATGTGAGTGAGGCAAAGAATGTTTGCCAATACCAAGTTGTTTGGCGGGACGGCCTCTCTGCCTACTCCTGTAGAGAAACGGCGTGATGGTTAGTTTTTTATAAATTACAATGTAATGTGAATCCTAAGTTTCCGACGGCAATTTGAAAAAAAATTATGTAAGTTTGGGAATTTTTTAAGTAATTATTTTAAAATGACAAAAAAAGTGAATTGACGATAACGTGATAAAATTGCCTAATATAGCGTGTTTGTGTGAGTGTTGGCGTGGTGAGTCATTTTTAAAACTTTTTTATATTTGCATTAAAAAAAATTATATTTCAAAAAATATTTGTTTATTTCTAATTAAAATATTTGAAAGTGTATTTCAGCTCCCAAAAACAGTTATTAGTTTTTGGTTATCTTTAGAAACATTCCGTTTATTTCATTTTATTGCAGAGCGGAAATATTTTTATACTGTGGCTTACGGGGTTAAAAGTCGGGTAAAATCAGTTATTTGTAATCGAAAATCTCTCAGTTCAAAAGCTCCTGTGGAAGGTAGAAAAGATGGCCGCCATCTTACAAATTGGACTTGTTGTCTGCACAATTGGCTTCCATCAATCAATTGATTAATCTCGCTGAAGCGTGAATAGATTCATAGCTCCATCTTAATCATCCTTTGTGTTCCTGCCGCCATCTTGTTGTTTGTTTTCTGCTCTGGCAGTGATACAATTATGGCTGATCTGCCAACTTAATGACACTACTTTCCCGTTAAAATGCGGATTAATAAAAAAATAGGGGAAATATATAAGGAGGAAGCGTATCACAGCAAAATAACCAAAAAAATAATCACGATAATGTTTATTGCCGTAAAAATTAAAAACAAGTTTGATACAAATTATCGCCGACAGTCTTCAAATCCTAAACCTATCATACTAATTATTGACATGGCTTTTTATTTTGAATTTATTGTTTTTTTAATCAATGTTTTTTCTTGGCGTAGAAAGTCGTTTCGATATTTTTCGTCAAAGTCATGTTAATTTGTCTTGAGATTAAATACATTACACTAAACAAAAAATATCGATTTTGTGTTCTTGTAATCACTACTTTTGTCATTTCAAACAAATGTCAAGCAGTGAAAACGAGACAGACCTAATTCCCCAGTCTCGACCTAATTGTCGTAAGGTGTTATGCTGTGATGTGCTGCGATTTGCTCTGATAAACAATACTTTTCAGATAATAAAAGGTTTGTTTATTTATCGTTTGGTTTCCAATTAATATTTGACTGGACCAAACGTCCGGTCAAATGGATATTTTTCTGAAATAAAGGAACTTGGCACAGTTCTAGATTGGATTTCATCGGCTATTTCCGAAACCGTTCGGGTATTGGGCACAAACGACGACAGTAGGCACTCTCCTACAGTACTGCTTTAATAACGTCTATTGAGACACCCAAAAACAACACAAAAATACCTACGATAAATCCTTCTGTTGCAGGACGTTGATACTACATGCATAGTCCTATACACTAAGTAAGTCATTTGCGACTGGTGTTCTTTCGAATCTATGTAAAAGTCACTTCTATTGTGCAATATATCTTAAGCGTTTTTGCGCATGAGCCAAACTCCGCATATTATTATTATCTATTTGAAAATAACGATTGATATTCAATAAGCTTTGTAAAAAATATTACTGCTTATTTTACAAATATTTAAAACGAGTACGCATTCTGCAAATAACAAAACGAGATGAATCTCTGTTGGTTTTCCAAGAAAAATAAAATACTGAATGCCTTGAGACGGGCGACAGAAGCGGCTCATTAGCAACTTCAGGGTACTAAATTGAGCTGTAAACTCCCTGAGCCCTTTTTAGAGGGCCGGCTACCAAAGTGGCTCAGTGGTAGGAGTCTTCATTAAAACCGGAAAGTAGACGATATTGGTGTCAAACTACGCTTATCATCCAAGTTAAAAATTAAAACAAAATAAACAATTGTTGATTTAAATACTTTTTTGCTCGTCATATCGATCAACCCACATTAATCACGTAATAATGAGATAAGTAGACCCACCAATTACGACGCCATCCACGCTTGGTCCGAAGGCATAAGCGAAATCCGGCGCGGGGATCGGTGCGGATAACAGCAACTCCAACGGTCTTTCTCGCAGACACTTCAGCATGTGAGGAGGGGGGAGATCTGCAACAATACAAAAACTTATTAATTTACAATTGAAAATTTGAGTTCTTCCAGTACGTTTAAAGGATTTTTAATTAAACAGTATCACTGGCTCTAGGATTCTTGTGCTGTTTATTCACATAACAAAAAAATATGCACTTTGTCAAGGGACATACATGACCTAATTTAATCAGTGATTCCTGACATTACTTAGAGAAAAAAAAATGAATTTGGTCTCCGGTGACTGATTCAATGTCTTATTTTAATTTTTTTTATTAAAAAAAAAATCAAAAAAATTCTTCTACATGCTGTCACTGGTCACTCAGCCGAATAACCACAAAACCCCTCACCCCACTCCTAAATGTCCATTACAATTTTTTTTTTAATGATGTTAGTTGGAAAAAAAAACCATAAAAAATGTCAACGGAGACCAAATTTTCTTTACATTTTTTTCTCCAAATAGTGTCAGAAATCACTGGCTGTGTGACAAGTATGTTCCCTAACTCCCTGTTTAAGAAAGAAAGTGGTCGGAATAATACTCAAAATAAAGTGGTATTTTATCAATTTAAAAAAAATTTCAATAATTTTGTTGTACTTTGTTGCCGTCGTTTAAAATAAAAAGAAATCAACCATCTTTATTTACACCACTACCGTGTCTTTAAAACTTTGTTTATCATCTTTATACAATTAATTTAGTTTAAACATCCTTCCCTTTCCTAAAAAGACCCACCACACAGCATCCCCAAAGATGACATAGGCCCCGAGGGAATTTGTTTTCCTCAGGGCCTCTTGTGTGGAGCTTACATAAAAAAACACTATTTTAATAAATAGCATCAAAGTTCCTTTATCAAGATACAAAATATTCTGTATATCCGAAATTTGTTTGTTTAGAATTTTAATGTTAATAAAAACAGCGTGTTAATTAAATCAAGTCTTTTGTATTAAACATTTCTGAAGCTCTTTATAAATAATAAACCAATAACTACGACGTTGTCGCAGCAATAGGCAGAGATAATGGACCGCCAAACTACTTCAAATATCACATTTACTATTCACTCACATACACACATCGTCCCATACAAAGGTACTCCTTGTTATTCTCTTGGCACTTGAAATGATCCGACTCGAGTGGTTCACTCGATGGTAATAAATTGCTACAGATATGGTGGATTGTTCGAAAAAAATGTTTCCGTAGGCGTAGGCAAAGTTGCCGATAAAATTTACTGCCATTACCTACAGGATTTAAATTGAATCATCTTTTCATCAGATATCCAACAAAAATACATATTACATCGGATATTATGTGACATATAAATTGAAAGAGGTTTTTTTATCATTCGGAAAGTTTATCATAGCATAAAAACTTACATGTATGGATGTATATTTTTACGTATGTAATGTACATATTATTACGTATCGAAAAATCAGCGTAGGATCAGTTCTAACATTGTTTAAGTTGTTTACGACTCATGATGTCGGTTACGACTTGTGTTGAAGATAGCCGAACACGGGTAGGCAAAGTCATTATTTTGCGAGAGCTCGCCAGACAAAATCTAGCTTCCGAGGTACAAGGACGTGTGTTCTCTTAAACCATATTTGTGTAGTACGAAACACAAACAGTCACCCTTTTTTGTTTTTTTCATTAGCTCCACACCTCCACAATAATTTCCCTCAGGGCCTATGTCATCCGAGGGGATGCTGTTTGGAGGGTATTTTTGAGGAAGAGAAGGATAGGAAGTTCTGGGAAGGAAAAAGGTAGGGTGGGGGGTGGGTAAAGAAAAAAATGCAAGCATATAATAAATTTTGCTATAAATTTAGAAGGACATAAACAAAAAAACAAAAAATTTATACTATAATTAAGAAAAGACAAAGATGAAACAAAATGTTGACATAACTATATGTGTTAGCCGAAGGGGTCAGTGTGTCCAGGAGTGACGGAAGTATGAATCTATCCCTCCCACTGCGGTACAAGGCGATGGGTCGAGAGAGTCGGGCTGGAATGGTCAAATGGCCTCCCTCAACCAGTCTCTCTCGATCCGACCCGCCACGCAGAAAGTGAGCAGACTTTCTAGGTCTTGGCGGCATCCGCCGCCAAGACCTGGAAAAACCTTACCCCATGAACCCGGGTACCCCTGCTAAGTCACCAAACGTAGCGAACGACTTGGAGTGACCTATGGCAGAGGTATTGGTTATCCAATAAGTGGTTTCCAGAGCGGCGGTACCCATACCCGCCTCCTAAATCTTATTTGTAAAAATCAATATTTGTTTGTCTGTTTGTTTGTTCGTATGTTATGTGCTACCATAGCATTCATCCGATTGCGATGAAACTTTGGTGATTTTTTGTGCGCACGCCCGCAAAGGCTTTAGCCTATATGTAATGTTAAGCTATGGCGTTACGAAATTTGTATAAATGAAAATGAGTGTATTTAATATATTTTAGCGGCAGGAAGGAATGGCAGAAGGTGAAGGTTAATTAAGGAGGTGGGGTTAGCGGAAGGGATGACGAGGGAGGGGGAAGGCGTGAATGGTAGAAGGGGAACGCGGGGGGAAGGGGATGCATGGGAAAGGAAATGCAGGGGTAAACAATTTATTTCTTTGCATTGCAACGCGTACCGGGTACCAGCTAGTTGAAAATAAAAAAAAATACTGTGATTTATTAGCCTTTCAATCAAAAGAAATCAGAATAGTATTATAAAACTGGCCAGTACTAATAAAATACAATAACGGAGAAGCTTTAAACTTCAAAATTATTTTTCCAGATACTAAGGAATGGTTGTTTTATAAAAATTCAAATTTGGCATTGTCACCAAATAGTCTTTTAGCGCCATTTTGTTCTTGTTATCGTTGAATGCCAATTCTAAGTCCATTTCAGCTTTTGAATGGACAAAATAGCGTTGAATGGCAATTTGACGACAATGTTACGTTTCAATTTCTAAAAAACAACTGAGCCTTACTGGGACTTACTTTGTTCATAACTTTTTCTTTTAACCTTTTCGTCCCTGAACGAAAAAAATCACACATGACCCGAAGGGGGGTCACTCGGGGATCCCAATTTGTTTTGCTTATTAAAAGGTGTTAATGACATATTTTTTTTGTAATTTGTTATGATAATAATTAGAGGAAAGTATATTCATTGTATTTCAGTAGTTATTTTTAAAATCATTTGATAAATAAAGTCATAATTAATATTCTAATGAATTTAGACCATAGCGTGTATTTTTCCATAGAAAACAGAGAAGGCGGGCCGATAGCCAACATAACACCTTGTTTCCGAATCTCGACTGGCGATTGGCGTTCACCGGAAACGACTCAGACCGAATGATCTTTGACCGGCAAGCGAGCATTATAGCATTGTAAAAAGAGCAAACGAGATGCGCAGTGTAAACGAACGCGATCTAGTCCTTTCCACTAACAACTTAGAAATAACATGCTATCGCTTAGAATTATCCCGATACATTCAGCAGATATGGACGGGGTACGCCCGAACAGAGGGGAAGGGGGGCGGGTGGCACAGATTATTCGCCGGAATTTGTTATAAACTATTTAATTTTAAGAAAAGTAGTAATGCGATATTAATTTTTTTTAATGCAAATCGATAACCAAATAGTTTTTCTAAGATTACTCAAATTATTGAGTATGTGGTTTAAAAAACAACTTAGATACAGCGTAAAACTCTCGTTAGTGTAAGTGCGTTCCCCCGGTCCGGTAAGGAAGTGTTAATGTGAACACCAAGCGCAAAAATCCCAAATGCCTGGAGGTAGTGACACTATGACTTCACCTATTTGTTGCTTAACTAAATGTAGCTTCGTTCTTTCAAAGATGTAGAGTCCTTGCGAGAGCCTTGAAGGAGTAACCATATGTTACTTATACCAAGGCGGGTATGTGGTGGATAACCTCCAATAGTCTTTTGGTGAACAACCTTAAAAAATGAATTACTAAAGTAAAATTTTACCGACTGGTATCCCTGAGAGTCGCTTTTCGGTCCAGTGCATGCAATTGCAAGTTTATTCCGGTTCCCGTGTCCGCTCAGTTCGGCTGTTTTACATTCCATCTCGTGTCACACTCTAGTTGTTACGATTTTAATTTTGTATCAAGTTTATTATAAAATATAACGTTACTTGTAAATATATATATATTTGACCCGCATAATCAAGAGTTCTTATTGGCATATTTCCCCTACACACGCATCTCAGTTTACAGTGCTCCGAAAGGCTATAAGCTGCAAATCCAAATCAGGATAAAAATATATAATTCACCACCTTTCCAAAGCCCCACCAATTGGGTTATGATGTGAGGTGAAAGCATTAGGAGGGGAAAGAGATGTGGAAGAGGAAGGTGGGGACCCGGCCATTCAGATCTTTGTTTTTTGCATAAGTTCTACACAGATGGCCCTAAGGAAAGTAATCCCCTACAAGGTCTATGTCATATTTGGGGATGCTGTGTGGAAGATCTTTTTAGGAAAGGGAAAGAGAGGAATTTCTGGAAAGGAAAAGGGTATCAGGGTTGGATAGGAATTTGGCGGTTAATGTGTCCAGGAATATACGAATGTAGGGATGTATGAATCCTCACACTGCAGGATAAGCCGATGTGTCGAGAGAGTCCGGATGGAGGGGTAAAAACGTCTCCCTCAACCAGTCTCTCCCGATCCAGCCTGTAACGCAGGATGTGGACAAACACATGTGCAAATACCTAGACAAACCTCTTGCCGTGAACCCGGGCACCCCTGCTAAATCACCAAACGTAACGAACCACTTATGGTGACCTACAGCAGGGGCGTTGGTTATCCAATAAGTGGTTCCTGGGGCGGCGGTACCCGTACCCATCTCCCAAATTGAAGTCTTTCCCAAAAAGATATTTTCACCAAACACGGCTCAATTCATTTTAAGCAACGTTTCAATTCTGAACGGTGGTCTTACACCATGGTGTCACTGAGAGTATCTTTCATTCTGATAAATAAATTTAAATAACACTTTACGTCACGAGATTTAATAATATCAGTTTGTTAATTTGTAAATTAACACATTTAGTGAATGAATGTTAAGAATTCCATTATTATATCAGTTGCCAAGAATATTCAATCTGAGCACAAGAATTCTGAAAATAATTACATCGTAATTTGGCCATGTACAACGAGAACGGCATTGTGATACTATATTACTAGAAATTCCAATGAAGGCCTTGGAAAATATTCATAAATGATACAAACTACACGAGTTTTTATTTATTTATTTATTTATAAATAAACGCCCTTTTTCGGGGCTTTTACATATATAGCATAGAAAAAACATTTTATTGTACATAACTGAACTGCCTCAATAACAATATTTTAAATTTATTCAAAGATAAATTGAAGATGTCCACTGACTTGGTATAATTGTTTCCCTCCATTAGTATTCTGGGCAAAGAGGAATACATATGATAGTTAGTCCCAGAATTTCTGCACTGAAATAAATCCTGACTTCTAGTATTACGAAGTGGAATTCGGAAGCTTATCAATTCAAGTAATACCGGACTATCAACTAAATCATTAAGAATTTTATATAAAAATACCAAGTCAGTGAAAATTCTTCTGTCTGACAATTTAAGCATATTCATATCGTTTAAAAGTGTGTTGTAGTTTAACATATTTGCTGAAATACCCATTTTAAAATTTAGAAAACGTAAGAATTTGTTTTGTATTCTTTCAACAGCTTGTACGTGCATATTATAATGAGGATTCCAGACAGGAGAATTGTACTCAAGTTGGCTTCTAACATAAGCAAAATATAACATTTTAATACACTTTATATTGTTAAAGTTTCTAGTTAGCCTAGTTATAAACCCCAACATTTTTAAGCCCTTATTACAGATTTCTGTTATGTGGTTAACAAATGAAAGATTTGATTGAAAAGTGATGCCCAAGTCTTTAATTTGCATTAATGTCTGAAGAGCATTGTTATCAATGTTGTAATTAAATATCACTGGATTTTTTATTCTAGAAAATCTAACAATTTGACATTTTGAGATATTTAAATAAAGTCTATTTTCCATACACCAAATTAACAATTTGTTGATATTATCTTGAAGAATGTTGCAATGATAAATATTTTCAATAATTTTAAAAATTTTGAGGTCATCAGCAAAAAGTAAGATAGATACATCATGAAATATTTTTGTAAGATCATTTATAAACAAGATAAATAAGATTGGGCCAAGGTGTGAACCCTGTGGAACTCCACTTGTTACATTAATTTTTTCTGACAGGGAGGATTTAATTCTAACTATTTGTTGTCTTCCAGTTAGATAGCTTTTAAACCAGGCTAATATATTGCCGCGTATACCAAGCTTTCCTAATTTCCAAATTAAGATTTCATGGGAAACTGTATCAAATGCTTTACTGAAATCAGTATAAACAGTGTCCACTTGTTTTTTTTCTTTAAAAGCATTGTTTATAAAATTTTCATAAATAATTAAGTTGGAAAGAGTACTTCTACCTGGAATAAATCCAAACTGGTGAGGTGATATAACAGGTTTTATTTGTGTAAAAAGTTTGTCAAGTATTAGACTTTCAAAGAGTTTCGGTATGGTGGATTGAATACATATAGGTCTGTAATTACAAACATCACTTTTATCACCCTTTTTGAAAATTGGAGACAAATAACTAATTTTCCACTTATCAGGAAAAATTCCATTAGATAAAGATAGATTAAAAAGTTTGGATAATGGAAGAGCAATTACTTTGATACATTCTTTGATAAATATTGTAGGGATATTATCCGGTCCAGCAGATTTGTGGATATCTAAGGATTTAACTTTAGTAATTACATCAGATATACTTATGGTACACTGTGAAATATCAAGAGTTTCATCTAGAGTAGTTGTTGGAATAGGAGAATTATTTGAGTCTGTTGAATAAACACTTTTAAAAAATTTTGCAAACAAGTTAACAATACCATCAGTATTATTGCTATGGCTGCCATTTAGGTGCATAATGCTCGGAAAATCAGATTCATCTTCTTTAAGAGATTTCGAGTATTTCCAAAAATAACTAACATTATTGAGTATGGAGTTTTGAATATTATTTAAATAGTTACGGTAGCAGGTCATAGACATTTTTTTACACGAAGTTCTTAAATCTTTAAATTCAATATAATCAGAATTTTTTCGATATAATTTATATTCCTTATGTTTCAGTTTTTTGGTAATAAGAAGATTAATAAGTTCATTGGAATACCATTTTGGATAGGTACTTGGCTTATATTTCATGGTTGGAATATACATGCTAATAGCCTTTCCCAAAACAGAATAAAAATTATTGGTAGCTGTGTTGATGTCATCATATTATAGATGACCAATCAAAAGAGAGAAGATAATTATATTATAATCATTATAATTATATTCAACTTACTGAGTATTGATATTAAGACATCGAAAACTGATGATCTTTATGCCATTAATATACAGAACTGGTTATTTACTCAGGGAAGGAAATATTATAAAGAATGCCTTACATCTTAAAAACTGTTCTTATTTTTTCATATTTCTCGAGTAAAAAATCTTATCTCTAAATTAATTTTCAACCAAAACTTTATATTACGCTGATGCTTTTTTTTTTTTTTTTTTCATATTTTTTGACATTGTTCGTCCATTTCATATGCTGCCTAGGAATACTTGCTTTTGTTTTTTGGGGTCTAAGACTATCATTGTTCATCTGTATAGATGATTTATTCTTATTTTTTATTTCTATTATTATTTGCTACTTTTATTCTTATTTGTTATTTTATTTTATTCTTATTTATACAAGATTCACCTAGTTTAACTCCTTTCCTGTATGTGATCATGTACATAATACTAGTATGAATATTTTCCTTAATATGTATGCTATATGCTTGTACTTTCATCTACATATATATGGATGATTATTAATATTATATACTTAATATCTTATGAATCTTGACTACCATAATACGGGCATTTGCCTAGCTTGGTAGTCGAAATACCATATAAAACAATCCTGTAATAAACAAAATGAATAAAGAAATTTAAAAAAAAAAAAAAAAAATTACAAATTTCCTCGTAATCAGTTTTGAAAAAATTTTGGTAACTGTAAGACAGCTTACAAGTATTAACATGCACATGAGGAATAATAACTTCCAGTGGAGGATGATAAGCATCTATGGGCACCAGCGGTTCACTACATTCTTCAATTAAAAGTGACTTTAAGTTAGAAAAACATAAGTCTAGGGTACGATTATTTTCGTTTGGTATAGTATTTGCCTGATTCAGACCTAGGAATAACGCCATGTCTAGAATAATGAGTTCAGACTCACTAACACTGATATTATTGTCACTGTTCATCCAGTTCACATTTGGAAGGTTATAGTCACCAGCAAGCAAAAATATTGCACTAGGATTCCTCTTTAATATAGCTTCAACTTCCTCACTATGGCATCTGTATACTTCATTGCTTGAATTTGGTAGGATATAAATACAGCCCACGATAATCTTTTTATTCTTGGCAGCATTCACTTGCAGGAAGATTTGCTCAAGTTGTTTGTGTTTTGTTGTAATTAAGTTTGCTTTGTATTTCTTTTTGATAGCGATTAAAACCCCACCACCTCTGTTTTTAGTACTTGTCAATGAATTTCTGTCTAATCTATGCACATTATGATTTATGAATCCTAATTCACTAGAATGAATATTTGGCTCCAACCACGTTTCGGAAAGAACTACAAAGTCGTGTCCAAACATTGGTAGTGTAGACTGGATTAAACTTAATTTTGTTTTAAGGCCTCTGACATTTTGATAGTACATTTTCAATTCGTTTTGTTTTATTTTAGAGTTTTTTAGTGGCATAAAAAATCAATTTTCTTTTTTTCAGCTTCAATTTTTCTCAAATGTACCGAGCATTCATTACTCCAAGCATAATGGTCAGTTGGTAATTGTAATTTTAGTTTCTCATTAATTTTTTTACAGTTTATGCATTGAATATCGTTTCGACAGTTTTCATAGTCATGTGCTTCAGAACATCGAGTGCAAGCTTTTTCACTTCTGCAGTCTTGTGCTTTGTGCATATAACCATTGCATTTGTAACATTTTAGAAGTGAGATGTTGTCGAAAACCCTACATCTATCCCATCCAATATTAACTTTACCTTCATGTAACATTCTGTCGTATGTTTTTCCATCAACTTCCATGAAAATGGTGTAGTTAACATCCCCTCGTTTGGTTTTCACTTCTTTTATAAATTTTATCTCAATTTTAGATTCAACTGTTTCCAGGTAATCATTTTGCATCTTAATTTTTGAAACAATTTCTTCTGGCGTATATTTATCAGATAAACCAATAATTTTTAATTTGGGAAACTTGTTTTTGGGGTATTCACATCGTATTTTTTTCCCATCTTTGAAATTATTTGTTCTTCCATTTTTTTCGTTGCAGCTACATTCTTGCATTCTACTATTACCGCCCCTTGTTTAAAGTTTCTAATTCCGGTAACACACCAAAATTAACAGGATCTATATTTTGTTTTATTTCATCTTTTGTAACTGTGTTCTTTTGATCCTTATCTTTAGGTTTTATGATGACGATATGTTCATGTTTTTTAATTTTTATTATTTCTTCATTGATTTTACCAATTTTCGTAATTTCGGCATAAGATTTAGATTCCATATTTGTTTTTAGTAATTCAATATTTTTATCTATTTTAGATATCGATTGGTATAATCTGTCGAGTCCCTCATCTTCTTTGTTGGTTGGTGCCTTGTATTCTTGGATCATGGCCTCAATGTGGGCCATCATTTCGCACATTGCCTCAGTGAGGGAGCTCTTTTGATCTTTTGATAAAATGTTAGAAGTTAATGTTTTATTAAAAAACTTTACAAGGTTTTTTGCGCTTTCCAGCCTTTCTTCTGGTGACAGGGAAGGCATTTTGAACTATAAAATTTTATTTAAAAAAATGTATATTTTCTATTGTTTATAAAACTATTATAGTTTGTTTATAATTAAAAATTATAATTGTATTCACAAAGTATTTTCTTTTGCAGTTTACACATGTATTGCCATCTGTTGAGCAGTAGCGAAACTAATTTTTATTTTTATTTATGCGTATCAGTATTTACTGCCATCTATTGAGAAGTGGCAAAAAAATATACCATCTGTAGGTAGAGTATTCAGATACGTCAAAAATAGCAGTAAATTGAGTTTTTAAAATACGTTTCTCGTATAATTATGGTTCAGTACATACGTAATAGTCGCTTCAGATTTACCACAGCACTGTAATGCCACTGTTACACTAGTTTTTATTGATCTAAGTAAACTTTAAGCACTTTATTTCACTATTATGTGTGGAGCAAAATTATATTTGACATCTGTCACTGAATGTTGTTGTTGAATATCTTGTTGTATAATATATTGTTTTGATCTAACTGTTCCGAAAAACCACCAAAAAAAATAATGCATTCTGGTGGTTTATTTAAAAAGTAATATTTAATTAGCTAACGTACAGACTTCTTAATTTAAGGGGAAGTCTGGTTTAGCTGATCAAAAAATTGACTTTTTGAATACGTGTGAGAATACATTCCCACAGTTATAGCATCAAATTCGATCTTTAAATATTGTTAGGTTAGGTTAGGTTAGATTAGGTTAGGTGAGGTTTGGTTAGGTTAGCTAAGGTTAGGTTTAAGTACATATTTTGTAGGAGGATATTTTGTCCGTAGGATATTTTGTCGGAGGATATTTTGTCGGAGGATATTTTGTCGGAGGATATTTTGTCGGAGGATATTTTGTAGGAGGATATTTTGTAGGAGGATGTTTTGTCGGAGGATATTTTGTCGGAGGATATTTTGTCGGAGGATATTTTGTAGGAGGATGTTTTGTCGGAGGATATTTTGTCCGAGGATATTTTGTCGGAGGATATTTTGTCGGAGGATATTTTGTCGGAGGATATTTTGTCGGAGGATATTTTATCGGAGGATATTTTGTCGGAGGATATTTTGTCGAAGGATAATTTGTAGGAGGATGTTTTGTCAGAGGATATTTTGTCGGAGGATATTTTGCCAGAGGATGTTTTGTCAGAGGATATTATGTCGGAGGATATTACGAGTATGTCGGAGGATATTTTGTCGGAGGATATTTTGTCGGAGGATATTTTATCGGAGGATATTTTGCCGTGGAAAAACCACGATTCTTTCCAAAGAAAACATTTACAAATAAAACACGGACTTTTACAATTTAAATATTATCAGCCTAACTATGAGTACCCTAATAAAAAGCAATTCAGACTTCTGAAAAAAACCCACGTCAAAGGCAAAAATAAACAGAGCTTTTAGGAAACTTTTGTGAGCAAACGTTATTTATTTATCGTTATATTTTAGAGAAATGAGAGATTTTTCTTTTGAGAGTATCTACCCTTTGAATTTATTAGTAAAGTATTTAAAGGAAAGTTGTATTTCTATTTTGAGAACTTTTTAGAATTTTGTTATAAGTTTTTAAACTTTTTTGATAGTATTAGGTACCTGAAAATGAATGTTTTTACAAGTCAAAATAGATAATTTGAACTTTTGAATTTGGATAATTTTCTGTATTTTCGTGTTTATGACCAGGCTTTGATATCAAATTTTGTATATTTAACGGAAACATGATTATCGTGGTTAATTTTAGAGTTATTTTGCCGTTTCAAGCCAACAGTTTGGTTTACGTTGTAGTGTTCATCATTAGGACAGATGTCTGACATAAATCCACATTTTTTATAGCTTCTTCACAAGCAGTTCAATATTCATTTTATAGAAGCCTTTAAAAAAAATCCATATAAGTGGAGCCTATTTGATTTTGACCATCCACAGAATTTTACATAAAAGCTATGTATTTCAGAAGGTTTGTCTCGACCGACCGTTTTCTTAAAAAGCAGTGCTATTGTTTGTACTGCTAGAACAGTTGATCAAGAACTATATTTACACAAACCTGCTGATAGTTAGGAGTTTGGAGACGGGATTGTAGTTGATGGTGTTATTTTGTCCCCGCTTTTATGTAATGAGGGCTTGTTTTAAGACGATGGGAAAGTTGCCTTTCTTGAATAACATTTTGAATATCAGGGAGAGTTGATAAGCCAATTATGTTATATAATTAACAAGCCTTATCAAGTAACTAGGTTAAAATTCCGGACAGCATTGTTGTCTGGAATTTAATTTGGAAGGCGGGTATGGGTACCACTACCCCGGGAAGCGTTTATTGGATAACCAACACCTTTACCATAACCTTCCCTAAGTGATTTGCGAGGTTTGGTGACAGCTAAGTCACCAAACGTAGCGAAGTTCAAAGCGTGAGGTTAGTCAAGTTTTTGGCTGCGGATACGTCTGCCCACTTACCGCGTGGCACTTGGATCAGGAGCAGTGTTGCCAACCCAATTTAAAAAAAAATCCAGGAGTCTTTAATTTTTCGTGGTGGTGGAGGTAGCTGGAGAAATTATTTTCGTTTCCTGGAGGGAGGGGGAGGGCGGCTAGGGAAATTCTTAGGCAAAAACCAAGTTTTAATGACGAAAATAACCGGTTTTTAAATTGTCATTTTTCGGACGTGAATATTGTACAAAAAAGAAGCTAGACTATCTGGAAAAAAACGAGCTAAGAAGCTTAACTGTGAGCTGCGGCCATATTTTGGAGATAAGTCTAGCTCCAAAGGATTTGAGTTGGCAAGAGATTGGTTGACGAAGAACTTTTGACCTCTCTAGCAGGACTCTCTCCGATATCGCCTTCCACCGCAGTGGGGGGAATAGATTCATACGTCCGTCACTCCTGGACACGTTGACCCCCAGATTGTTACCCGCCTCCCATAACTTTTTCTTTCCCATAACTTCTTCTCCATCCTTTCCTTTGAAAGACTCTCGACAGATGGCTCTCCACAACTTCTTCAAAGATAATATGGGCCCTGAGGGAAATTATTTCATTCAAAGTCTGTGGAATTAGGGTAACACAAAATACGCGTGTTCCCAACATTCCTTAATTTGTTTCGAACATAAAACAAAACCTTTCCTGCTGATTAAAAATAGCTGCATTCACCAAATATTTATTACAGAAAGAAGATGAAGCGAGCCTTTTTATATAAGTGGATCTACAGAGGCTGAAAGCAAAGATATCTCGCAAACGACAATTTAATAAAGCGTTTCTTTGTAAACCATGGCGTGGTTATACTGAGAGATGGTACGCGTGGCGGTTTCTAATAAAACTGCACTTCAAGAATTTCATATTGCGCAATTACTCCGGGAAAAGACATCTTGGTCTGACCACGCAAGCGATTTCGGAATCTCCAACACAAATATTATGTCGACATTCCATTGTATATGAAGGTCCAAAAATGCATCGGTGCAGTGAAACCTATTGGCATCACGGTAATTTTTGATGGAATCCGTAGCAACATTTTAAAGTTGTAAATACACTAATGTAATAAAATGTTCAATACCTACCTAACGAGGTGTAATATGTATTCCTTGAGTGTTTACTATTTTCAGTTAGCTATGTCTGAAGTTGTTTTGAAAATGTTATAATCATCTATAGGTCGCTGCCTTCACCAGTAATTGTTTAGCGAATTAACTCAGAGTAATTGTAAATTAACATAACACCTTGTCTGCAGAGCAAATATAACAATATCCACTTTTTGGGTCTTAATCAAAATTTCTAAGTCAATCGTTCTAAATTTAGCTCAATTTGTAATTTTCATGATTACAAATTTTTCTCACTTGAAATATCTGTCAATAACTGTAGTGGAGAATGATGCATAGTGAATGCTCACACATTTCAGATATTTAATGAATACAATAATGGTTTTGTAGTAATACCAATTGCATTTATACAACAGATATTGTAATACGTAATATAATAAAACTTATTTCTAATTTATTTATTTTTTACCGTAACCAGTTTCAGCCTTTTAAAGCCATCTTTAGACTGGTACAAATGTTTCTTAATCTACAGTTTATATATAAATAAGTTAAGTGGGAATATTCCACCACGAATTGTCAGTATAAAAAAAAGAAATATTAATAAAAAGATGTTGTGATACATTTCTTGATACATTTCTCTATCGTCATTCGTACGATAGATTTCAAACCTTCTGTTATCCTCTTGCGACTCTAATCTGTCCTTAATGTTTGTGTCCTTTTTGTTTATATTTCAGCGCAAATTTAGATAATTGATTTTTTTTAGTAACTTCCTATAATGATTGATATACAAAATAAACAATAGAGGGTCGGAAAATAATCCTTGTGGAATTTCTGGTCATATTTTTGATAAAAACGGCAACGTCAAGAATAATTAAATTTTCCACTAATTTCATTTTATAAGACGTGAAAAAGAAAAGAGTTTAAAAGGTAGGTATTGTTTATTGTTTAGAGAGAATTTACTTTTCCCAAAAGTCGTATACGACTTCATCAACTCGTCCTTGAAGAATAGGGCCCGGGCTTTCTGCATTCCGGACGTTCGGCGCAAACTTCTGTTTTGTGGAGATGAATCTACAGAATAAGGTAGAACACAGCATCCCGGGAATTCTCATCTTAACGTTTAGTTCCTTTGTTGTTGAAGTTTCTTAAATTACCATTACAAAGACGCTAATTGCGAAGAACGTCGCCGAACAACAGACGAATGTACAGGAATGCCGAGGAAATGTCAATGTTTATTTTTTATCTTTGTCCAATGATTTCTTTTGAGGACAATCATTATTTTTAATACGAAGTTACATATTTGACTACAATAATATATGTTTGAAGTTTTATTGCGTTTGAATGTGAACGATATGATTTTTTCGCTATTTTTTAACTTTCTTAACAAATTCTACCGTGAATTATCGTTATGCGTTTTATCAAAGTATGAATATAGGTATGTGAATTTTTAATATTCCAATAAATTATTTAAAATTTCATTTCTGTCACTAAACAAAAACTGAACCTTTTAATCATACCACAAAGATATTAAATTTTTATTTCGGTGTCTGTAACTTAATGAGATTATTTTCGAAAAATTGAAGTGTTTGTTCAACAAAATTCAGGTAAGCGATTAAAGTACTTCCCCATATTTTTTACAGATAATTATTTGAAATGTCTTTTTTTAAATTGGAATTATAATATCCAGTGATTTTTTAAAAGCGTGCGCTAAAAAAGCGTAATATTAACATCACACAAATCGATTCCACTATATTAGGTACCTTTGATATATCCACAGTATTAAGGGACGTATTTTACTTACTTTAACCGGTGATTCCCAACATTATTTGGAGTAAAAAATGTTTTTAATATTTTGGTCACCGATATCATTTTTGATGTTTTTTCTTCAACTAAAAACATTAAAAAAAATCAGTAGGTTTCGGAAAGTTAGGGGCGAGACGAGGGGATGGTTGATTACTAGGCTAAGTAACCAGTGACATGCTGAAAAAAAATGTACTACTTAACCAAGTAACAAGAACTCTTCCGAGAAGTCGGATGATTGAAAAAAAAACAAAATACTGATGAAAATCATTATCTTATAACTAGTTGAAAAATTTGACTTACCAGGAGAACAGTTGACATGCCTTGCTACCAGGTTGGCGTATTTGGCCGGGTCTGGCACCAAGGCCCAAGGACTGAGACCTGAACCAGACATCAACACGGCGCGGTGGAACAACAGACCTGCAAATCAAAAAAATATGTTAGACATTCATTACAAGTAGTGCAAGCTAGGTAAGGGTATTGCATAGCTCCGTTGCGAACTCTTTGTCTTTCCCAAAGAAATAATAGATCAGAGAAGCAGGTACATCAGCTATTGGACAGACGGGAAGGGCTTTTCAACCAAATTCAAAGAGCATGTGCGTTGCCATAATAACTAGGTATTATTAGTCTGTGAACAGTAAACTTCGCGTCCAAAAAAACTCTGTTTCTAATTTTCTTTGGTTTCTTTTGGTTCCTCATCTTTTGTGTTATCTTTATCGTTAAGTCAGCGTTACAAGACAAATAAGAAAAAAAGGTAAAATCCATCGGATATCGTAATGGGTCCGCCGTGCACAATCGGCAGTCAAATTTCTGTGATTTTCTATGGCTTTCAATGGCTTGTCTATGCCTGTCGTGTGGTGAATGGATTAATTATTCATTTAAAAACATTATTTTTATAAAACAACTACATATAATAGGCGTTCGTAAACCGCCGCTATCCGAATTTCGACCGATTTCTTACATATCTCCCTTAAACATTTGAAGTTTGTAAGCTCTTAAAAAATATGTGTTATTTTTGAAGATAATATCTAGATACGTTCCACGCCGAAACGCAAATTACATGAAATTCCCTCGATAGAAAAAATCGCAAAATACGCTCCGAAAATTATTTAAAACAAGTCTTTTTCTATTATTTTACAAGTTATATTTGTGAAAAAATTCACAATGTTTCTATGATACTTAAGATACCTTCCACGAGATTTTTGCTCTATTTTAAATGAGTCATGGTTTATTAAGCATTTTCCCAATTTTCGCATCAATTTTGTCATTGAAAATATTGGCGCGCTCTGTCCAACATTCGTAATTACATATCTCTCCATCTTCTTCTTTTTGGGCCGGGAAACGTCGCCTTAAATGAAAATCCATTTGTCGTAATATTTTTATGTTTGTACGCAATGACATTTCGATTCGCAAATTTTTCTGCGACCGACGTCTCTTAACGAGGATTACTCGGTTAACGTGCCGTCATCTCTGGCATTATAGTAACACTTTTAAGAGTTGTTGTCTTAGCATAAGCGCAGTATTAAGCTCATTAGTGCAATACCAGAATACCTGTAAGAAAAATATGAAAATACGGCCGATTTAACAAGCATTACGATGCTGTCGCAAAATATATCACGATTGTTCACGATTGAATCAGTTGTACGTATATTACTATATTCCATAGAAATACTCACTTATATATGTTTTATTATTATTCAAATAATGCTACGGATTTCCGAGCTTACTTTATTTACAAATATTATTTGCTTGCACCTATGCAAATAAAAGTTCCACCAGAACAATAATAATTCGTCGATTTCCATATTATTCATAACCCACTTCCCCTCCTGTGGGAACCGGACACGTTGAATAAACCACCCATTTTAAAGCGAAATATGAAGCAGGTACAATACAAAAAGTTGGAACAATGGCGCCGGCAATGATACCCGATACCCACCCAATCTCCTCGATATCAAACCAAATATTACTACGGTTTGGACGTAGATATTGCTCCAGTGTACATATCTACATCAAATATTTATTGCGGACTGGGATCATCAAACTTTTCGAAAATTGCATAAGGTGCAATATAATAATGCACACCGCATACTATTTGGACTTCCCGGGCACCGCATCCTTCTTTCTGTTTGAGGAAGGACGAGTTCCCGGATTTGAAGACTTAATGAGAACAAGAGTTGCAAGAATGAAGGAAAGGATCAATAACCCCACAAATGGCCCTATAATGGAATCCCGTTAGAGTTAAGATTCGAGTATCAAAGAACATTAAAGAAAGATATTGGCCCTAAAAATCTTCAACACGATGGATCAAAAGCTTCGACCAAGTAAAGACGCTAGGTCAATGATCAAAAGCAACAGAAAAAAACTAAAACTATGATGATCCTTATTTACAATTTTTTTTATTTATATTGTTAATCTATTATTTTTCTTTTTAACCCCTAATTTACCCGGTAGGTCCCTGGGACTCCATTGAAAACTTTCAGCGCTCATAAAACCGTTAGTTTTTGGAATTGAAAATTCTGCGTTCCAGTACCTTCACGAAGTGACGCGCCAAACGTGCGGGAGAGTGGACGTCGATGTGCGAGGCTCCGATTGGTAAGTAATCACGGTAGTGGAGTCCGTGGGACTCCACCGAGGTATTAATGTTATAGTAGCCTATTGACGGTTGTGAACAAAAAAGCAAAAAAAAAAATCTTGTTTTTTTTTTCTTTTTATAAGAATTGATTATGTTTTTGTTATATTTCTTTAAAAATTACTTTGAAAAATTGTTTTGTTTTTGAAATGTTGATACTAGAAGTTAGGTCTCGTAATTTTGTTACAAAAAGTGCCATATTCTAGAAGTTCCATAATAAAAGGCTGTGATTCTATAATTTTAAATAAAAATCTATTCCATAGTAAAATCAAATATATAATAAATAAATAAAACAAGCATTTCATTTAAAAAAGTGTTTATTTCAAGTTTAATTTACGATTTATTTCCGGGAGTCCTAGAGACTCCACCGGGTAAATTGTGTATGTATAAAGTAACCGGGTAAATCAAGGGTCAAACTAATCTCTTTTCATTTTATTATAAATCAGATATTAATATACGTGAAGCAGAAACTTTGTACCCTTTTAACGAAAATTGCGCGGACGGAGGAGTATGAAATTTCACACACTTATAGTTTATATAGAGAAGAAGGTCAGAATGCCATTTTTTTAAATTATGCATAAAAATACATTAAATTAAGAAAAAAAAACATTACAATTATTGGGCGACCACTAGTTCTTTTAAATATGTATATTACTATTAATACTTGTCTACAGTGTTAAAGGGCGTACCTACTTTTAATTTTAACTAACTAAATCATAAAAAAATGTAGGTTTGGACAGTTAGAATCGAGTAAAAGGGTTTAGCGGTTACTCGGCTGAGTGACCAGTGATGACTTGTAGAAGATTTTTTTAGTTTTAGATATTTAGGTCACGGGAGACCAAATATTTTACTGCAATATGTCGGGAATCACTGTTTAAAGAAAGTCAATTGCGTCAGTTTGCACTTGTAAGTATATTACATATTTAAACTGTGTAAAATGCGTGGGATTGAATGAAAAATCTGCCCATATTCCGGAAAAAAAATTATAGAGTTATTAAAATTTAATTATTTTTATTAAAGTTTCCAACTTTGTAAATCAAAATTTAGCTAAAACCGACAGATGTAAAATTTGCAGGTGTTGGAAGACTAAACAAGTGAAATATTTGTTGAAAGTTGAAATATACTGTTCGCACAAAGCAAATTGACATTTTTGGAGCGATTTATGTTCTACGTCACAGGCCACGTGTTCACTGCGCTAGTCGCGATGAGGATTAAAGTGCTTCGTTGCGTCGACCAACTAACTGTTAGTAAATTTGACATAATCTGATAATGGAAGCATTTTTCGTACGCTTTAAGAAAATATTTACAATTAAAGATTGTAAAAGAAGTGAGTTAACGCATTTTGAAAATATTTGCTATAGGTGATATTTACGACTTCTCACTGATTTTTCTGTCTTTTTTATAGAAGTATTTTTTAGAAAATTATAAATTTTGTTTATTTTATTTTTTGTCGAACGTCAAAGCCAAACGATGTAAAGAATGATTTTTATCTAAAAAAAAAAGCCATAAGGATGACATTTTTTTGCCAGATCCACAGAGAATCACTCGAGCGACAGCGCAATTTAAAACTTTTTCCTCCGATTGCTCGTGATTTTTAGAGATCATTTTGAATATTTTCCGCCCATATTAAAAAAAATCATACTTCCAAATTTTAATACGGAGACATACAAACTGATATAGTTCTATAAATCTAATAAACTAACCTTTCTTTTTTGATTATTATATATTAGTGGGATAAATAGAAAAAAATATTTAAAAATCGTAAACTTTAAAACCGTAAAAATCGTAAACAAAAATGTTGTCCAATTTTGGACCGCCAATCACAGAAAAATAAAAGCGGTCCATATTTTGAGCTTAATCGCTCCAGTGGCTAAGGGGTCATTCGATCAAAATGTGTGGCTTAAATTTTCAGGTTCATTATTTTCTACACGTTCATTATTTAATAATGGACAATTTTTACATAACTGTGCGTCGGGTAATAAAAAAACACGTCTAGGGCGCTCAACTTTTTTTTTAACACTTTTATTAATTTGATTATTTTATTTCAAAAAAATGTTTAAGGTACTTTTCCACACTTAAAATAAAAATATGTCAACATGGTTATAAAATTATTGATTTTACTGAAACAATCAATTTCCAAGTCTTTCAATATTAGCAACAAATACAACTTTTAAACCCCTAAAATATCTAAGTGCTTCAAGTTACCCACATGTTTAATTTTAAACAAGGTCTTATGTAATATTATTTCTCATTTAAAATTATATCCCATATTTTTTCCTGAAAAGGATTGTCAAGTTTTTAAAAATGAAAAGTAAATATTTCGATTAGGTTAGAGCGAGTTGACACAGGTTACAGTCGTCGAAATTTTATTTTTTTTACATTGTCTCCACACAAGAGGCCCTGAGGAAAATAATTCTCTTCAGGACCTACGTCATCTTTGGGGATTCTGTGTGGAGGGTCTTTTTAGGAAAGGAAGGAGAGGAAGTTCTGGGAAGGAAAATGGTATTAGGGGTGGTTACAGAGGTTATATTCGTCGCAATAGTTTTTTTTTTACTTTGGCTCCACACAGGAGGCCCTTAGGAAAATAATTCTCCTCACGACCTACTTTGGGGATTCCGTGTGGAGGGTCTTTTTAATAAAGGAAGGAGAGGAAGTTTTAGGAAGGAGAAAGGTATTAGGGGTGGGTAAGAATCTGGGGGTCAGTGTGTCCAGGAGTGCCGGACGTATGAATTCATCCCTCCCACTGCGGTGCAAGGCGATGTTCCGAGAGAATACGGCTGGAGAAGTCAAAGTGTCTCCCTTAACCAGTCTCTCCCGTTCGGCCTACCATGCAGGTAGTGGGTAGACGCATCCGCCACCAAGACCCGGACAAACCTCAGCCCATAAAACCGGGCACCCCGGCTAAGTCAAAAAACGTAACGTAACAGTAATACTATTTCGAAGCTGGTGAAATTCAAGTTCACTTATACTAATATCTGACGTGAATCTTGTCTTTGGTGTCATCATTTATAATTTTTCTAATCAATCGGTTATTCCTGACCAAAGGACGTAAATTAGTGATAACTCAGTTTGACCGGTGAATTTGGTACTAAGAATATCCCTAAGTAATCTCACCTCAGCGCGTTTCTGCATTCAAGCTTATTACTTAACCTACGAGCGCTCAATCTACTTAATGAAAGCGCCTTGTAAGCTTTCAAAAAGACGAAGAAGATTACTGAAGATGATAAAGGGAAGATGTGTAAATATGAATGACATAGGGAGCACGCTAATATTACTAAAAATTATTTGATAGTAATAATATTTAATGGTTTTCAGATTGTTGTAAATGGCTGTGGCGCAATCCGTTATTTTTAATAGAACCATTGAAGTTTTCAAACAGTATCCCCGATGAGAAAAATCTCATGAGACATCTGAGTTAAAGAGCCCTTAATGAAACAGTATAACTTGCTCCAATTAATATTGAAAGGAAAAATATAAGGTCGCCGAGGGCCTGGTAGGAGAAAAATGTCTTGGCTTCGAAATATACGAGAGTGGACCGGCATTAGAAGTGCGGAGGAGCTATTCCGGGCAGCACAATGTAGAGAGACATTTTCCAGAGTGATCGCCAACTTCGGAGGGACCTGATAGGGCACACAAAGAAGAAGTAGAATGAAACAGTGTGTTTTTTATTCACACATTTAATATTATGAAATAAAATAATCAGTTGTGTTTTTTATAATTTTCCTAGCATACTTTGCTAATTTTCTTTCTAGCGAAGAAATTTTTATACAAATCTACAGTTTTATAAGAAAATAAGAGATCTTTTTTTGATTTCGAAAAAGTCTGCGTAAAGCCCGGATAACGCCAGGAAATTTCAGGTAGGATCACTGTTATATTTTTAAGAGCTAAAGTGTTCAAGTAACGGCCTCCGTGGTCGAGGGGCAAGGCTCTCGACCAGCGATCCGGGGGTCACAGGTTCGAATCCTGGTTTGCGCAGATAGTTTTATTTTGATTGATTTATGTCTTCACAATTTAATTAATTAAAAATAATTTGCGGCACCTTCCAGAGTGGAAGACACTCTCAGCATCGCCCTGGTGTAAGAATACCATTCAAAATTGAAACATCGCTTGAAATGGCTTTAGCCGGGTTCGGTGAGCAGCCATTTACTTTCCCATTATCCTTTTTCTCATCTCCTTCCACTTCCCACTTACCTTTAGCCACACAAAATACCCCATTTAGGAATGCCATAGTTTAACTGGCTCCAGACGCGAGTATTTGGAACTCTTGTGAGGTAATCACATTAAAAAAGGGAAGAATATTATGTAAAGTCGTAAGAAATTAAAAATACGGAGTCTCCAAAAGCCAAAAATGTATGTATTCTTAGTAAATAGGTAACAGGAATACAAATCGCCTGGCAAACGGAGTCAATAGGTTACGATTTGTACGAAAATCAACATTTTTTTTATTGCACTCAATTTGTATAAATATATTATTTTGAATGTACTAAATAATGGTAGAAAAAGCTTCAATTTATCCAAAACATATTTTTGTGTATTTACAATTGAAAAGGATTTCGATTAAATATTAATCGAAAACGGTGATTTAGGATCCACAGGGTTGAAATTCGCGCACCACTGTTACCGACTCCTGACGCATCATACATATAGCAAAATACTTTTATTTTTGCGTTGCATCCAATCGAAGCCCTTTTATTCCGTTCAAACGAGGCGGGTAGACGAAGCGGGAACACGAGCATTATGACGCGGTACGAAGGTAGGTAGGCACCCATTTATTATTATTATTATCGCCGAGTGCTGCAGTTTGCAATTATTGCAACTGCGATATTCACTGCGGAGTGGATCCGCACAATGGACTGTGATGCACTTGTAGAGGCGCGTTGAAACTATAAACTACCAGATCGCTCTGTTATTATTAAGTGCCTTTATAATAAAAAATCCTAGTTTTGTGTGAAATAGATCACGTGGAAAAAAAAACGCTGTCAAAAATAATGTGCAGATCCCTACATTATTAGCCCTACACAATAGAACATGTTGGAAAGGTTTGGAGATGTACTTAAACATTACAGGCTTTAAAAAAAATCATTTTTAAAAATGACCTTCTAACTTAAATGCCTACTCGAACTTTTTCGTTTTCATAGTAAAAATTATTTCAACCCACCAAAACGATCGAAATTTGGCAAGTTGTATTTGACGTCATACGTACCTTAGTTTTCAACAAATCCTAAAATAAATTAAACTTTTTATTACATTAGCTCCACACAGGAAGCCCTGATGAAAAAAATTCCTGTGCTCTGTGGGGGGTCTTTTTAGGGAAAAGAAGGGGATAAAATTCTGGGAAGAAAAAAGTATAAGGGGTGGGTAAGAATTTGCGGGTAAAGTACGTTTAAATCCATCCCTCTCGCTGCGGAATCTGAGGGTCAATGTGTCTAGCACATATAAGTATGTGGCGTTCATACATTATTATTCCGCCACTCAAAGAAATCGCGAGAAAGATCTACAAATCGCAATGCATTTGTTTACGTTTCACGCCAGCCAGCTAAGTACTTGTAACAGTCAGTCGCTGCCGGTACCTGCCGCCCGATAAATAATAATTTCGCCACCTTCGCAAAAGGTCGAGACTCGAGCGTGCATCTAATAATAATAATTTTTGGATGATTTCTATAGCGCCATTTTTGTGAGAAAATCACCTCAAGGGCGCTTTGATCTACGAACACAGTGACGAGTACATTCTAGCACCTTCCAGCGCACATATTGCCAGCGAGTGGAAAGTTACTTGGCCCGTCAATCCTATATAAGGCGGCGCACTTAACAACAAACTAGTCAATCTCTAGTTCAGTTCAATCTCTATCCGACGGTCGCATTTACGTTTGCCTCTCTACAGCGAAGCAGTGTGTAACTCCGAGTGCCCGGTGCATCCGCTCTCTTCCAGGGCAGCTTCCTTCGTGGACATCACAAGGACTACCTGCCGGTGTCTCCGCTTATCGAGTCACCGCCGTTCATCTCAGCAACGAGCGTCGAGCAGCGGCCTGGAAGACGAGGTCATCCTCCACAGCCACGGTGTCGAGCATCACGCTGGTGGCTTCACTCACCGAGTCACCGCCGTTCATCTCCGCAACGAGCGTTGAGCAACGGCCTAGACGATCAGGTCCTCTCCGCAACGAGCGTCGAGCAACACTCTGGTGACCTGCAGGCCCGTGGCCTGCTCCACCACAGCAATACCGACCTGCATCACTCATCATGACCGTGCACCCGCGATGCCTCACTCTACGGCACTTCGACATCTTCATGTTACATCGCACCGACCTCAGCTACGTAGCTCATGATTCAATAAACGACTGGACTCGCAACCAACTCGGATGCCTTTTATTTCTCCCTCCGTCTCCGTCGACATACGGAGTCCGTTCCCTCAAGTCCATCACTCCCACTGTGGTGCAAAGCGATGGGTCGAAAGAGTCCGGCTGAAGAGATCTTGACGGCGGATTTTTTCGCACTCCTACTGCTTGGTGGACCGGATCAGGAGAAAAACAAACATAACATCCAAATAAATGTGAAATTCGTGAACGTTAACCGTTTTTGAAAGGTGATGATGAACGACGATTTCAAATTTTATTGTTAGAAAAAACAATGTAATATTTAAAATATATAATTCTTTAAAGCAAACGTAAAAAACTTTACAAAAAGCTCATCCTAGGTTTTTTTTTACTAAAATTACTAGCAAAGAAAAAAAATAAAAACACACACTTATTTATGAGACAACTGTATTATAAATGTTCTAAATCTTCACCTCACTTCTTTGTCGTTTCATGTAAAATTAATTGATAAAAAATTCTCAAAACTTCATAATTTGTTTTTTGTCAGAACTTATTTCATAAAGATGTACATTTTAATTATTTTGCTGTTTATTATTAGGTTTGAATATAAACGTGGTGTTTTTTCTTTCTAACATCGTTTTTATAGCATATTTCTCACAATGATAGTAAGGGAGATTTGGCGATTTCTATGAGACTTGTGAGTTGTTCCGAAAAACGAACAAATTAGCCTGAGGGGTTAAGATATAATAAAAACATATAATACACGGAAAATATATTTGATACTATTTATATAATAAGTGGAATTCGTCAAATTTACATTGAAAAGTTATACATGCCTAAAGGAGATTATTAGTTCACAGAAATTTGTATTACACGAATTTTCAAGGATCAAAATTCTAGGAAGCCCAATAGTGAAATAAATGATTTATTTTTCTTGGAAATGAATGGAAAACTTGTGGGGGAGATCAAAGGAACTCGATGGATTACAATTATAATTTTTATATGTTTTCTATTTGGTTCAATAACTTTTTTAAACATTATTAGAAATTGTGTGTCCCACTGGTGATGAAAACTCGGCACCAAATCACCCAATATAATAATAATTAAAGTAAAATATTTAAGAGGAAAGGCCGCGAATTAATTCTTTATGGCCTTAATTTTATAATTTTAAACACAAATATTTAAGTAGCGCGTAGATACCAGATTCCAGATTCGTTTTTACCAGATTCTTGCTGCACATTTTGATTAAAAAAATAATTTGTCAGTTTGGTTAAGTATTTTGGCCTCAAATCTAAATTAAAGTTTTATTGTGAAAAAGGCCGCGCCATCGCTCCTCTTAAAGCGCCGTATCCTCGCCGAAAAAGAAGAGGATGGAGAGATACGCAATTACGAATGTTGAAGAGAGCGCGCTAATATTTGAAACGATAAAATTGAAGCAAAAATTGTGAAACTGTTAAATAAAACACGACTCGTTTAAAAAAGATCAAAAATCTCGTGGGGATTGTCTAAAACAACATTCAAAGAAATACTGTAATTTTTTAATACATATAACTTGTTAAATAATAGAGATAGGCGTGAAAATAAAACTTTTTGAGCATACTTTGCGATTTTTTTCTATCGAGGGAATTTCATATAATTTGCGTTTCGGCGGGGGAATTGTATAGATATTATCTTAAAAAATAACGTTTATTTTTTTAGAGCTTATAAACTATATTTTTTTAAGAGCTTATAAAAATGTTCAAGTAGATATGCAAGAAATCGGTAAAAATTCGGGTAGCGGCGGCTTAAGTACTTACCTGCAAAATAAGGTGCTATCCTCTTTTCACGGTAATGTAGAGGAGAAGATATTTTGTAAAACTAATTATTAAAAAACGTACAAAAGGTAGGCACCTTTTGGTGTAGAAACAAATCTGCCTCCACTCCCATCTACAAATTGAAAATTCCATGGTTGTAAAAACGCGACAAAAGCGCTCTGGTGGCAGAAAAACGAACCTCAATACTCCAAAATGGCTGACAAAGGACCAGCGTCCGATTGTTTCTGTGTTCCGAATGGAGGGAATCTGTTTTCTTTGTACCGGAATGTAGGTTTGCCGGTTTTTTATTATCCGGACGTGCTGTTATTACGGCGTGTTGTTATGGTTTACGGAAATGGACGGCTGTTTAACGTTTGAAAATGATATTTAGCGTGATGATTCCGCAGATGATGTGCATTTATCTGATTTTTAAAAGCTTTTGTCGAAAACTAGCAGGATCTGACCATTAAAATGCAAACGTATTATAAATAAATTAATATTTTGTCTAAAGAGCTGGTTCTTTGTTTATTGAAGAATTTTGAATTCAAGCAGTTAAACAAGAAAAAACAAAACCCTTCTTTTGGTGCTATTGTGTAAAAAATAATAAAATGCTAGTTTCTACGTCCATCAAAGTTTTGTTATCTACTTAAAATACAAAAATTAAAGTTAAAAATGAGATGAGTAAGAATCGAATCCCTGCATCAACTGCTTGGAATGCAATTAGGCTGACCATTACATCACAAACAGCATAAATTTATTACAATGTATGCATGTACCTACCTTAAAATACAATAATTATGATTTTTTTTAAATATTACGTACCTAATTTACGAAAAAATCGTTACGTACTTGACAATGAATAAATAATTTGGACATGTTCGCTTAAATCGGTTACGCCGAGGCAAATCAAAAAACTGTTTTCTAATGTTGATATTATATGCCCGAAGGTTGGTACCGAGGAATAAATAGCAAGAAAAAATGAATCATGTACTTGAGTTGATTTCAAGAGTCAGAAAAACTGATATGTGTGCATAAAAATGCACATAAAGCGCGTGTCCAGACAGAGTTGTATACCTAGCAGTTTATTGTTTGTGATTATGTCACGAATCAAATTTCGTCACAAATAACTTTGAATGAGCCTCGCTTGCAAAGACAAAGAAAGCGTTGACAGGTTTGTGTCGCAAGGACCAAGATGGAAGAAGTGAGAAGTGCGGGGTAGGGCCACGGTTCCTACGAGTGCATAGGGCACGCTGGTAGAAAACAGTTAAGATCGAGACGGGGGACGGAGGAGACGAGTGGTGGCGTAACACTAAGCACGCGTTCCCCGCCCAGCGGCGTGATGCTGAGCGGTGGATGAAGAAAGAAAAAGTTATGCTGAGTTCAAGAAAGTGATTTACGAAATGTGTATTCCCCGCCCGGCGACGTAGACCTGCGACCAGGCGCGGCCAGTGGCCAACGTACGAAGACAATGGCGCAGACTGGAGGAGACTCAACTCGGCTAGGAGGGCCTGAGCTGCTGAACTGCAGGAGCTGCCAGCAAGAACCTCGGCCTTACCTAAGGACCCGCAGAGAACAAGAACCCAGTGAGAAGGTAGTTTCAGTGAACAATTAACTTTGACGGTGTAAACAATGGAGAAGCAACCCCGAACCATATGACAACTAGTTAAGATTTATATATAAGTAGATCTAAGTATAATTAAGATTATGTATTAACTTGGCGAAACCCAATAAATTCCGTTCCATTTAAAATATTTATAACTAAATTCATCCCCCTTTATCCCGACCCAAGCGACCCGAACCGGTGAGAAGGCAGAGTGGAGAAAATACAGTACAGAGGTATGTAGAAAATTGCACTTATTTACTTTACATCGATAATAAATGACTGAGCTAGTTACCGGAGAAAAACGTTATGTAACAATTACCAAACCGGAAAAATGGCGAGATTATTAGTTAGACAGGTGTAGCGGATGAGCTCGTGGAGAAAATCGATACGAAGATATTACAGCTAGGAGAGTCCTCATTTTCAAATTTTACACGTGCTCTTACGCCCCTCTTACGCCCCTCAACGCGGTTTTACTCCATCAAGTCTCGCGTTATGAAAATAAGATGCGGCGAGCGGAGGGGTCTTGAAATTTACATTGGTCCGCGATACCCGTGTCTCACTTGCAAACCGCTTCCTCTCGCCACACCACTCATCAACTGCACTTTTTCTTGACTCTATACCCTGCCCGACAGCTTTCTGCCTGCTTCTATCCTGGACTTTGTTTGAATCTGATATTCCTGGACCATCGCATCTTTTCGCCCTTACAAACAAATCAAGCAGTAAACTCGCACACCCTGGTTCAGGCCCACTACAAACAAGGACGTAGCGGCTATTCCAGGACTGACCGGGCGCCCCACATTTTACTGTTTACTGTTATGAAATCTATTTCATGAACCTGTAACATGTAAGAGCTTTTAAAAACAATTACTTTTATATTCCTATTTTGGCTAATGACAACACTGTTGGAGAGTTCGGACCAATCGTACCCTTCCCGGCGGGAGGGGTGGGGGCTGTAAAGCGGCCTAGAGAGAGGGTAGTTTGACCACGCTCTTCTTGGCTTCCAGATCCCGAACGGATAGGTTTTCTAGAGTTTTCTATTCAACATTTGCACTAAAAACAGTTTAACGGGTTTTTGGTTAAAATCAGTGTTGTTTCCAGACGACGCTTCACGGGGTAATGTGCAGAAATCTATTACTTTAATCTGTTACTTCCAGTTCACGAAGAGATTTAAGGCTTTTCCTAGAAGCTAAATATACTCAAATTAATTTAATAGCAAACAAGAGATCTTTTTATTTATTTCAACCTTTATTGCATTTAATCTATCAATAATCACGCTGTGGTTGTTTTGAGTCGGGTCTGCATAAATGAACTCAAAACACGAATTCTCTACAGATTGAGCTGGCCGGTAAAGGGCCGAGAAGACGTAAGTATGATGTTCATCGTGTGTATATTCATTATTGTCTCTTTAAATTGATATCTGTATAAATTTGCATGCAATCGGTTCGAGACCGTTTCGTTGTGTGACATCACGTAAAGGAAGTGATGTTCCTTACAATAGCAAAGAAGGAAAATTGTAAGCATATTACTATTGAAGAGCAGCACAGACTAAAATTGGTACTTCAAATCCCGTAATACAAGTTCAAGAGCTCCTCAGATGAGAGTGGAAGATGCGAAAAGAAACAGAAAATATTCAGGACTGCTATTTTAAACAACCCAGATTCAAAATATTCACCTGTTAATAGTTAACTAGGACATAGGCCCAGAGGGATATTTCCAGTACCAATTTTCCCATTCTGCCAGTCAGTGGCGCAACTATAAACTCCCGGGAACCCGGACAACTTTGTTAACTGGATTCCGTGAATGTTTAAGTGCTTGTTGAAAATAGACAATACTATTTTTACCGTATGTTTCAGAATACGTAAATATTTGATTGGATAACTTTTCGGAATTGTTTGGCCAATGAAAGAACAGAGTAAGTTACATAATTTAATATTGTGTGTATTTCTGTTACAGTGGATGAGTAATGAAATGGTAACCTGCGTTTTAAAAAAATTATCATGAATTAACTGATTTTAAATTATCACTGTCAAAAGTATTACTTCTGTTGCTTTTTGTGGTATAGGCCACAAACATGCACATTTTCGTTCTCTATCTCAGTGATTTTAATAATTACAAATGGTAAGGGGTCGTCCATTAATCACGTGAGGCTCGAAAGGGGTGGGGGGAGGGGTTCGGAAAAAAATTACGAAATATCACATAGAGGTGAGGGGGAGGGGACATAATGAGATATCAGGTGTATTTATTTTTCATTGAACGCACGATTTCTAAACCAAACAGCGGCGCGTGGCCTTGACTGACCGTTGCCAAGAAACGATATCCCCGCGCGTTGCGACAACCGCTCGGCTCATCAGTTGCAAGTAAGTCTGGGATTTTGACGCCGAATACATTCACATAAAACATGTTTTGCCACAAAACAATATTTTGAAAATTTCAATATACTTACTTTGTACTAAAAAAATACACGTGATTTGGGTTTGGGGGGGGGGGGTAGTCTAAAACCTTACCGCATATCACTAGGGGGGGAAAGGGTTCAAAATTTGCTAAAAAAAACCTCACGTGATTAATGGACGACCCCTAACAGCAAAAATTTTGAAATAAAATTTTTTAAACTCTACCCATCCCGTGAAAATATGCCGTGATAATTGTTATTGTGACTACTGTCTGAAACTAGATAATTTGAACCTAAAGAAACCAGAGATATCCTCAAATAACTACAATGAAGTCAAAGCACAAACATTCTATGTTATCACCCCTCAAATCACGACCTACCAGCATGAATATTTAGAGTAGAGAATATAGGCACGTCCCCCCGCCGTAGTAAAATATTGAATGCATTATTGTGCTTTTTGTTTACAATGAGTGACAACCACCCCTCTGACAATCGAAATACTTGAATGTCGAGACAATGGCACTGTTTGCCTTATTGGTTCAGAATACAATGCGGTTAGCCAACTTATTATGTGAGCTTTTGTTGATTGAACTTCGTTTTAAAATTGCGCGAAATACCCTCAGCCCATTTGTTCCCTGTACACGGCACACCTATTGTACGCGAAATACTACAGTCAGATTCCGCATGGTTTTACAAAGTACAGAAATGGTAATGAAGGTCCTAATAACGTTATATTCATGAATATTTAACATGAATATCAATAGAGTTGTGAAGTTCAACAATGACGTACTCAGTCAATCTGATGAACTTTGAATATTAATGTCGGATTCGATAATAATACCTTCGCATGAAAGGAAAGTTTTCTGTGTCTATTGACCTTTAGCGCCTAGGGAAATGGTGAATGTTTCGTAAACATTTAGAGACGTAATATTTTGCGCTGCGAAGTTGATCGAACTCGCAAATTCCCGAATCAATACACGAAGATATGTCGCTAAACCAATGAAAACTTCGACGTAGGTCAATAACTATGAAATACACTTCGATGGCATTCGTGGTCGAGGAGTAAAGCTCTCGACTAGCAATCCGAATCTTGCGAACTTAAATCCTGGCGTGTGTAAGTAAATTAATTTAATTGATTGTGTTTTTTCACAATTTTATTATTTGAAATACTTAATGTAAGGTATATTTGAGGCACGTTTCGTAAATGTTTTTTTTATATTAGTTTGCTGAACCGTGTAAACCAGGAATTGGCGAGTTTGCTCGATAATTTGTTTGTGGATGGTGACATTGAAGCAGATCCTTATGCCTTGTGAGTCGAGTAGCTACTGTTAAATTGACTACACTCTCTTGAGTTCGCGATATAGTCAAGCTCCAACAATTAACAACAAAAAACGCAGGTTTCTTATCTTTTGCCGATCCTCAAGTATATGTATTTTTCAGGTATTTAATAAAAAGTGTACCTTGTTGTAGGACGTTTAACTTAAAATTAATAAATCGTAGGCAATCTCATTAAAATCTTTCGGCCTTTTATATGAATTTTGCGGTGAGGTGACCAAATGATGGAATTATACTCTAATTGTCTACAAACTTATAAGGCGAATAAAGTTTTCATGACAGAAAACGAATTAAAGTTTTTAATGGTTCCAAGTAAAAATCCTAATGACGTCGTACTATTATTTGTAATGTAATTTACCTAGTATAAAATTTTAGTTTTTTTTTTTAAATATAACTCCAAATATAAAGATACCACAGAGATGTACAGTGACAAGACTATTTTTAGATCAACAATAATTACAGGACGTGAGTATAAAATCAGACCCCGAATGCCGTCAATTACAACACTGTAATCATGCCGAATTTTATAGCGACGAGCCGAATCGGATAGGGACACATTAGCTAAGTCGGTAGAGCACTGACTCGGCAAGTCATTGGTTCTGGGTTCGAGTTCCAGATGTAACCGTATATTTTTATGATTTTTTAGTTTCAAATTTTCGATTGAGTTTCGCTAGTATTGTTTTCATTAATTGAATATATTTTTTTTAACATCAGTTTAAGATCTGTTTTCGAAAATCATCACACGCAGTTGTTTGCTTTGGATACGATGAGGTTTTATCGGAAATATTATTGATTTATTTATTTTTTTATTTATTTCTATGCATTACAGTATTTACCTATAGATCAATTTTGAAAAACATTTTTATATAATATATATTGTAATTTTATTATGTTGGGTGTAAGGTAGGTTTGTGAAGGTGAAACTGTGGATAGGTATTGTTGTATGTTTCGTGAACACCTCACTAGGAGAACCTGTGCTGAGGTGTTTACGTGTTTATTTATGTTTATGTATGACAAGTATTTATGTGTTGTAATAGAAAGTTTTATATGTATTTTTTTTTTTTTTCAAATTTTAATAGTTATTGAACATTGGTTATTTAGAAGAGAAAAAAAAGTATTTAAATATATTAGAGGAATATAAAAAAAAAAATATATATATATATATATAAACATACACATACATACACATCCATATAAATACATGTACCTGCACACATGCATATAAATATATATATATACATACGTATACATACGCATACACATTCACATACACATACATATATGTACACACATATATAAATTGTTAGTGTATGTATAGTTGTTGGATACTTGAAAAACTACTTAATTTTTAGGTTTAATTAATTTTATACTTTTGTTATGTTTGGTTGGGAATAATAATGTTTTGTATAAAGTTAATATCTTGATTTTTAATCCAGTCAGTGATATGTTTTTTGTGAATGTTTGTAGATGTATTTGTAGATAGTATTTGTTACAAAGTAATGGGCATGCAATTAAAAAGTTTGGTTGCATAATACTGAAAGTGTCTTTGTCCATGTGTGGTGTGGGTTATCGGTATGTTCAGTGTTTTATTTGTTGAGGACCTGGTTTTTGTTATGGTTTTTGGTTGAATTGGAATATGTTGTTTGTTTTGGACAAGGTATATTACAGCAGATTTGGCATAAAGTTGTCTTATTGACATGACTTCTAATGCTTTGTAGATTTCGCTAGAATCTGTGTGAAATGGTACTTGCAGGATGAGTTTTATTATTGCTTTTTGTATTTTTTGAATTGGGTCAATTGCTATGTTTGTAGCACTTCCCCAATCTAGTATTCCATATGTGGCAATGGATTGACAAAGTGCAAAATAGATTGATCTTAGTATTATTAGTGGGAAGATGTTTTTAACGTTCTTTATTAGGTGCATGACTCGTTTCAGTTTATTTGTGATGAAATTAATGTGGTCAGTCCAGCGTAAGTGTGAATCAATAATAACCCCCAGGTATTTTGTATGTTTTACCCTTTCTATATGTTCGCACTGGCAGTTGGATAAAGTACAGTCATGTAGAATCAAGCCTATGTTTGACGGAGGTTGACCTCTTTGTGTAATACTATGAGTGATATATTTTGTTTTGATTGTATTAACTGTGAGAGTATTACTGTTTAACCATTTTTTGACGATTGATAAACTTTTTTCGCCTATTACAAATACATCTTTCCATGTGGCTGCTTGACAGAGAAGAACTGTATCGTCAGCGAAGGTCACGATTTTACCTTCAATTTTAATGTCGCACAGTTCATTTATATAAATGAGGAATAATAAAAGGCCAAGTACACTCCCCTGTGGGACTCCTTACGTAATTGAAAGTGGTTCACTTGTCTTGTTGTCAATTTTTACTTGTTGCGTTCTGTCAGACATGAAGCTTTTAATTAAATTGAATTCTACTCCATTAATGCCAATGTTTTTTAACTTCTTGAAAAGTTTTTTATGTGAAATTGTGTCGAAAGCTTTACATAGATCTAAATAAATAGAGATAACTTTTTTTTAGCGTCTAGATTATATGTAATGAAGTCCGTTACGGTAGCTATTGCATGTTCTGTGCTCCTGTTTTTCCTGAAGCCATGTTGGTTTACCGAGAGTATTTGTTTTGCTTCTAAATAATGTTGGAGCTGTTTTTTAATAGTTTTTTCCAGGATTTTCGAAATGGTATTTAGTAGCGTAATGGGTCTGTAGTTGTTAACATTATTTTTTTGTCCTGATTTGAAAATTGGAATAATAAGGCCTTTTTATAGTAAGCTAGGAAAAATTCCTTCTTTTAGACTACGATTAATTAAATATGTGAGTGGTATAAGTAGTTGTTGGCTTAATGTTAAGATAGTTTAAGAGTCTGTACCATCAGGACCCGCAGTATTGTTAATCTTTAGTGAATGAATTATTTTATTGGTATCTTCTATTGTAATATTTTGTAATTTGAAGTGTCTGGTAAAATTTTCATTGCTTATGTTAGATGTATTGTTTTGAGGTTCCTGAATATCTTGGGGAGGCTGGGTAATTTTGATATTTTCAGCTAGGCTAGCTCCAATATTTGTGTAGTGTTTGTTGATGTAACTAAGGATACGTGTAGGGTTGTCATGAAAGTGGAGTTCTTTATCATCAATGAGTAGATTTTTTATGGTATCGTCTTTTTTCTTCTGTGAATGCGAACTTTCCCTCAGAATTGACCATACGCTTTTAGGATCATAGTTTGATGTTATCAGTTTGTTTCTATAGTATAATTCTTTGGCTTTACGTATTGTTAAAGAACAGATGTTTCTGTACCTTTTGTAGAAGAAATATAGCGAAGTATTATATGGGTTCAGTTTGACTTGTTTGTGTAATTTGTCCCTTTTTTAATGCTATTTATGATGCTTTGGGTAATCCATTTTTTAAGTCTTAATGCTGTTAACGTTTCATTGAAAGTTTTTTGTTTGATTTGATCGTAATAACATTTTGTCAGTGGCAGTTCATTGTTTAGTGTGGTCTACCAGACATAAGATTACCAAGGTTTATATAAATATTTTTAGTATTAACCTCTTGATGTACCGTTAGGTCTCTGGAACACAATAAAAAAGTTGGGTTTACCTTCTGGAACCGCTAGTGAAGTCAGCAGGAAGTGCACACAGGCGGCCCCCGTGCCGTGTCCCACCAGGGTGACGTTGGTGGGGTCTCCCCCGAATACGGCGATGTTCTCCTGGATCCAATGCAGTGCAGCTATCTGGTCCATGAGACCATAGTTGGCCGGAGACCGCGGATAGTCGTCTGAACGGGGATTGAGGAAACCTGGGGAAAAAAAAAGAAAAATATTTTATAAATCATTTATTACAGCATTGCTGATATCGTTACAACCTTAAATATGCATTCACTCTATGCAGTGTGATTATATTACCAATCTCCACTGTGCAGTGAACTTAGGGAAATTACCAAATAAATTATAACTACGGCAAACCAAGTTAATCGATTGGCTTGTCAGACTCCTATGTAAAATAACGGGATAGTCTGATTCTTTCACCAATCAGTTCTAATTTTGAAAATACCACAAGTAAAATAATTTTCTGTTAAAACATTATATTATGGGTGCGTACTTTATCACTCGTCTGAATTATTCACACAAGTCAGTTTCAGTTTTAAAAATGAAACACACACAATTCAAAGCAATCGAGATGAGTCCGGTCAATGGCTGAGTTGACATCGCGTTTGGGTCCCACCCGGGCGTAGCGTGTTCGATTCCTCGGCTGGCTAAGTCCTCCATCACAACACAAGCAACATTTTACGCTTTATGTGATGGTAGTCGGAGATTTTCAAATATTGTTGGGTTATTCGTTACCCGGGAATATTTGTACATTACGAGTTTATTCTTTAAAAAAAAAAAATCATTCAACCGGATTACTTTAGGACGCACAAAATACAGAAAATAGTGCCTATCTACGACGATGACGATTTTATTTTATTTTTACTGTAAATCCAGAGGAGACCCTGCGGAAAATATTTTTCCATCCAGGACTACGTTATCTTAGAGGATGCTGTGTAGTGGGTCTTTTTAAGTAAGGGAAGAAGAAAAGTTTCTGGGAAGGAAAAAGTTATGAGGGGTGGGTAGGAATCTGGGCGCTGTATCAGGGGTGACGTAAGTTCATCCCTTCCTCCGCAGTTCCAAGCGTTGCGTTGGGTCGAGAGAGTTACATTGGATTGAGAAAGAGAGAAAATATTAAAGAAAATATATTTATTAAGGTGAAAAGTCCAGTTACATAAGTGAAATTATACATTTTATGCAAGGATGACCGTTGTAGCAATGCATTTTTTTTCAATTAAATAGTTCTTGAAGCTCTGAAAAACGTGATTGGATCTCTCGTTCTCCTGTTAGTGAGTGGGGCGTGGTAGGGACTTGGACCAATTCTCCGCTGAATACTGTCGACTCTGCGCTTCTTTACTCTATTCCTTACTTCCCCCCATCCCCCATTTTATCCCCCCTTTTACGTCCCCCCTTTGTCCCTTTTTCTTCATACTTTGATTTCCTAGCCGGAGTGGAGAGTGCTTTGTGCTAGAGAGGCGATTTCATGTAATACCAGCTCTACTGATTGCATTACCTCACTTCCATGATAGCAAAGTAAAATACTAACAGCGACCGAGTAAAAATTTCACACCTTTAAAAGAACTGAGTCGCTTTAATGTATCTGCACGGCAACTGCTATAAAATAATTACATTTTTTTACGTGTGACGTTTGATGTAATTTAACAATGTGTCAAAATTTTTACGTATGTAAAAAAATGTTAAAATCTGGGTAAAAAATTATAAGGAAATGAGTAACATTTTTCGATAACTCAAACTATTTTTAAATTACTAAAATATTAAATGTCATATTCTACGTACGTGCGTATTTATATATAATGGATTAAATTTTTAAGTTTTTACCCTTTTCAAACCAAATACCTATTGTTTTAGTTATAATCACACTTATTTTATTGTTGTGTATTGGTTAATCATTTGTTGAATTCAGATTTGTACTATTATTGTTATCTTTTTTAATTGCTGCTTAGTTCTGTTTTTTTCTTAATTTTTCTTAAATATTCTAGTTTACATTTAGTAAGTCTTGTTTCTAAATACCTATCTGTGAACATTAATAATCAGTCTGTTTTTTTATCATCCTCTCATGTTTATTATATTAGTAAGACTGTTTATGTTCCTTAAATAAATAAATAAATGTGTGTGTATATAAATATATATTTTTTAATTTAAATTAAAAAAAAACACCCGTAAAATCAATCATGTTGATCTCTGTAGACACTACTTACACATATTTTTAAAGTTTTATTTTAACCACCACTGTTTTCCACATAAAATAATATCCACACACAGGTTTTGTCTTTTATGGGATTTTTTTACTCTTATTTTATGTTATTTTGTATTTACCTCTTTGTAAATGTACCAAAAACACTTTGCATTATTAAAAAATAAAAAAAGGCATGTCCATGACCGACAACGCTAGTTTTTACGAACGTTAATAATAATTTATTAAAATAAAATAATTAATCAGAATGAAAGCGTGTTTCAATTATTTAAAACTCGGTCGGTAAAAATAATTTCAATGAACGTGCTAGAAATAGCCTTATTTATTTATTTATCGATTTATTAATTACACTTTTTATTTATTAATTAATTAATTTATTTTCATATCAATTAAAATTAATTAATTTATTTATGTACTTATATTTTATTTTTTGAAAACAAAAAGACAAAATATACTAGAACGATGAAAAACTTTGGTACTAGTGTAACGTAGAAAATATTTTCTCTCTTTTAAATCTCTCTAGATATGCAGAAACCAAAAATAACTGACTGAAACTTCAAAGTGAAATATTTCCTTCAATTTATATTATACTCAATTCACTTTGATGAAAATTGTTTTCAGTGTGGGAAAACTTTTTCGGAAGTTTTATAAAAATGTATGCTTCTTTGTATATGAAAACACTTTTTAAAATTTTCTCAACTGATAATGTTAGATAAATTTCACAAAACTGAAACGCAGAAGATTTGAGCGTAATTTGGGCACACAGACATGCCCAAGACATCCTTCTAGAGATTTATTCCTTCAGTGGTTGTTCTGGTAAAAATAGCTTGAAAAACAAGAAAATTATTTTTTTCATGATAAAATCAAATGAAAACAAATCACTTTTTTATTCAAAATTAGATCGAGAAAGTCCGGTTGGAGAGGTCTAGGTTAGGTCTCCTTCAACCAGTCTCTCCCAATCCGGCCCGCCACGCAGTACTTGTGCCTTGCATCGCAGTGGGAGGAATGGATTAATATTTCAATCACTGGACACACAGACCCCAGATTCCTACCCACCCCTCATATCGTTTCTTTAACAGCACTTACTCTTCTTCCCTTTCCTAAAAATACCTTCCACGTAGCATCCTCAAGGATGATTTAGGCCCCAAGAGAAATTGTTTTGTGTGGAGCTAATGCAAACAAAAAAAACGAATGTGCTTTAGACGGCATGACTGAAGTAAAACTTCTTTTGCTCCATCTGTATGTATGTATATATATCCGTTCGCCTCGCCCGATCACACTTTTCGTAACGCTCTCGTCACGCATTCACCAGCTAACTCCCCAAGTCAAACAAGAAGTATTCCTTAAAAAAAAAATCCCACCTTTTTATTTAGCAATTCGTTCAACGTAGGTTTGTTTAAATTCGTAAATACTTGATTAGAAAAAATGTTCAATCTTTCTACGCAATTTTATTGTAAAATATACTAGTGGTCGCCCATTGTTCGAAATTCGACCAAAATTAATTTAAATTTAATGTTGTTTTTTTTGCATAATTCAAAAAAAATATCAGTATTCTGCACTCTTTTTCTGTATAAACTATAAGTGTGCGAAATTTCATACTCATTCGTCCGCTCAATTTTCGTAAAAAGGGGTACAAAGTTTTTGCTTCACGTATCATAATATACTGATGATGATACTGATGATGATACTATTACCGATGATTATAAATAAAAATCGCTCTGAGTAGTGAGGTAGGTTTATCTATGCAGCCAACATAATATAATATTGATATGAGTGTCTTGAGAAATAACAAACAATTATAAGAAAACATTTCGTTAAATTACGTCAAATTTTGTTAAATTTCGTAAAACGCAAAAGAAACGCTTTTAAAAAAACGTAACAAGTTCTGGTCCCTACGGACATGCATAAATAATAGGCAGTGACCGGAGACAAAGCTTCTAAAGGTCCATAAGCCGGTACCTTTGATATTTAAAAGTTTGAGAACATTAAATTTTATTCTTATCGTATCGAGGTAAAAGTTAGAAAGATTTGCAAGGAACTTATAAGTTTGGGAAACTTTGATTGTTTTATCATCCCTCTGAGACAATGAGAGGTTCCAAAGGATTGTTTTCAACTTCTGATCTGGTCTGTACCATCAGAAATTCTGCAATTTAAAATGTCAACCACGGTGATGTAGTGTTCCAGGGTCAAGAGTGAGAAGTATAAAATATTCCTTTAACCCTCCTATACTCGCGCGTTGGTCTCTCAGACCGATAAATCAATAATTGTTGTTTTATCAAAAATTAACAACAATGGGACTTTGAGGTTTTTCGTAGCTTCTTAATTTATTGCTAGGCATTGTTTAGTGTGGTGTGCGCTGAGTGAACGTAATACTTATATACTATTATCGGTCTTTTAGGTAAGTAAAAATTACTACTCAAAAATCCTAAATAATATATGATTGATTCTAATGTATTATTATTCTAGATACTTTCATTAATAAGATTTAAGAATTTTTTAATAAACACAAGAAAAAGTTTTTTTTTGTAATTAAAGTTAAAGTACAAAATATAATGTTATTTTTAAGAAAATTAGCCAAGTTAAATTGCCAAGTCGGTTTCTGTCGAATAAAGTAAAAGTTTTGGTATTTTTCTTTTTTTAAATTCATTCATATCCCCTTATATATAATCAATACCAATAGTGCTTTAAAAATTATATTTAACATAATACAGATAAGATGAAATCTCGGTCTGAGACACCGTGCGCGAGTATACGTGTTATACCAATGGGCGCAAGTATACGAAGGTTAACGAGTGGGTATATTTTAAAACAAGTCTGATGGTGGAGTGAAAACTGCGGTAAAATAATGTAGAGTTGGCAATAGACAAAATTATTTTATTATTTTTATTTTTGTAATTTTATGAGTAAAACCACAAATTGTTATGTTTAATTGCAGACAATTTTAGCGACTCTCAAAAGAAAACTTGAAACGGAAAAATCAGAAAAAGATTCCAAGAGATATTGAATCCAGGATCTTTGCCTTGCCGGGGCTCTGTTCTAACCACTGAATTAATTCATCAAACACAGCCATCTTATTTTGTAACATCGTTTAATTAAAATTAAATAAATGCTTAGTTTAAATCATTTTTAATGTTTAGCCCAATTAATCAGAGGAGACCAGATTTGTCCCAGCTTACATAAGTCTCATATAAATTGTAGTATCTTCCCCTCTGTCATGATGAAAAATAAGATCTTAACGGTGTTAGAAAGAGAAAACCCCATGCTTTATTTTAAAACTTAGAATTTAACCATAAAAAATGTAAATGTTCACCCCAATGAAACCAAAATTTCCGATGGCAATTTGCGAAAAATGTATAAAATTTCGAGAAATTTTTATTAATTTTATTTTATGAAACGACACAAACTTGAGATGATAATAACGTTAAAGTATATTTGCTTAATAAAATATATGTTATCTTTTCTTTTTTTGTTTTCAGTAATTTTAGACGTTTAACGTAATATAAGTTATTTTTTTAATCTTTTTTAAGTTTGTATTAAAAACATTTATATTTCAAAAATAATATTTTTATTTCTGATAATAATATTTGTAATATTTGTTCTTCACACCTTTCAAAAACAGTTTTAAGTTTTTGGATATGTTCAGACTTATTCCATTTATTTGGATTTTATTGCAAACAGGAAATATTTCGACCTTCTGACAAAACAGGCCCGAGAAATTAATATATTTTGTAACTTCTGTTTCGTTACTTCTTTAGGGTTTACATAAAACTAAATACCAAAATAGACTTCGAAATATTAATGGATGGGCGGGAATAGGTAAGAAGTAAAGTAAGAAGAAGGGAAGGTTGATAAATGTGTTGAATTAAAAATGGTAACAAATTTAACAAAAAGTCATTTAAAATGATTTTTTCCCACATTTATTCCACAAAGGAGATCCCTGAAAAAAATAATTTCACTCTGTATTTATTCCGGTGACCGGACAACTCGGAATGAAACCAACTCAGAACGATCTGAGATAAGTAATTTAGAGTGATAAAAAAATGGTTAAATAAGAAACGTTAGATTAGAGTTATCGGCTAATTTAAAATTATTGTTTTGATAGCTTTTAATGACTTTTTAATGAGGTGTTTAGTTGATTTTATTCTCAGTTGGCATGGAACCGTTTATGACCATCAAAACTGACAAGGAAAGAGGATGGTAGCCTAGGACACACAGTTTATAGAAAACCAACACATACAAACAGGTATCTCCACGCTGATTCGCATCATCACCCCGCTCAGGAGGACTCATCCATACTTTGGTAACCCGAGCGACCAGAATATGTGAGGAGCCAAAACTCGGATTAGAACTGACCAAACTCACCGATGCACTGGAGCGTAACGGATACCCAGCAAGGCAGACAAGGCAAATCATAAGAGCCAAATCAGCACAAAACGAAGACAGGGGTGAACAAGAGTCAAAAGGCTGCGCTTTCCTGCCTTACGTCCATAATGTAACAGATAGAATTACCAGGCTGTTGAGAAAAGAGAACATCAAGACGGTCTTCGGAACCACAACTAAAATCCAAGACCTACTGAGGTCGGCAAAGACTAAGTTTCCTCTGGAAACAGATGGAGTATATAAACTCAGCTGTTCCGGATGTGACAAGGTCTATGTAGGCCAGACAGAGCGAACGATCTCCAAAAGGATTTCGGAACACTTTCGTGCTTGTAAACTTGGCCACCCTGACAAATCGGCAATCGCCGAGCACTTAATCGAAACCGGCCATTACTTTGGATTTGTTCCTGAAGTCCTGGGAAGACCCAAAACTTACAGAGCACGCCTAATTACGGAGGCAATTGAAATCCATAAAAACCCCATCAATATTAAGAGACGACGGAGCTAAGCTCAATAGTTCTTGGTATACAGTAATTGAAAGCTAAACGCAAAAACCAAAGCTAAACGCAAAAAACCATGCTGAATTTTTTCTAACACCAGCTCGTAGAGAAATGGAGCTGGCAGCACGGTATCGCTTCGACACACATAAGTAAGCACTCTCACCAATATCGTTTGCTCATCTGCCCCGATGATGGACACTGTAACGCTGTCCGAAACGTTGGCTAAAGAAGGAGTTAGCGAAACACGGCATAACACCCCAAAAACAATAACAAAAATACTTTTTGGTCGTGAAAACCTAAAAACATACCTGACGATAGAAGTGGTTAAAACGATATATTTGTTTAACTTCAACTAAATAAATTTAATCAAAACTTTTACCAAGACGTAAAACTATTTGTTCAACATATTTCAGTTGTTCATTAAAGATATAAAATCGAACAAATTAAATAAGACAGTTTTTGTGAAAATACAATATTAAGGTATTTTGACTTTTTAGTTTTATTTTAACTCAAACCTTAAATTTATATTCCTTAAGTGCTAAAATACCTAATTATTAATGTAAATGTGTAATTTATCCTGTTAAATTTAAATTCAAATCAAGAAGAATTTCGCCTGCCAAAAATTATAGCCCTATTAAAAATTATCCTGAAAGCAGCATCTCAAAATTCTCCCTTATTCTTGTCGGGGTTAGAAAAGTAGGCCATTTCATCCCCTCGACGCCGGCAAGACGACCTACAGCCGATTTCTTCCGGAAAACTATCTGTCTCTGTCGGAAAATGAATCCTACCTACCCCTAAGGAAAATGTTCCACAATACGTCCCGCTTGGCTATGCAATGTATAAATTAAACGTGAATTAATATGCAAAGTAAACGTCTTATTTAAATAAAATAACGTTTTGCAGTGTTTATTTTCAGTAAACGAAATGTTTTCTTGGTTAAATTGAGGTCTCAAACATTTTAAGGATTAGGTAATTGTTTGAACTCCCGGTTTTTGAAGATGTCAGAATTGACGATCAGCACCATTTTTAGTTTATTAATTTTATGCAAATACCGCACAAGAGTTCAACAGCTCCCGTCCGTGAGACCATGAAATCCTTTGGTTACTTCCTTAACCTCACTTAATTGAGGTATGATGTAAGGTTCAAAGGATTAGGGAGGGACGGAGATGGGGAAGGAGGATATTGGAAAGTTGGGCTGTTACACCAAATACGAACGAAGCCATTTTAAGGGGGCAGCCCACGGTACGTGGGGGGTAAAAGAGTCGAATTTTTTCGTAATTATTTTCAAGCAAACGATGAATGATTTTTAAAATTTATTCTATTGAAATAGTCAATATTTACATATAGAAAGAAGACTGTGAAACATTTTTTGGTACATGAATCTAAAGTATGGTTTGTGGTGTACGCCGCTTTCAACAAACAGGACACTCCGACGAATTTGCTGCTTGGTGGTTGACAGCGATTAATCCATACGGTTCGTCAAATTTTTCATCGTGCATTAAAAAAAAATTGAAGGGACCCTTTATTAAAAAATCCTTACGTGGTGCCATAGAGACTAGATTTTCAAACAATTTAAGACTTGGTGCATGAAATTGGAGGTACAGTTTTTTAATACATTGTCAACCAGGTTGACAACGTATTAAAAAAAAACAGTTTCGAAAAAAACGCGTTCAAAGTTTTGCTGTTGGATAATTCAACATACCTACAAACGGTTTCATATAAAATAATATATCTCCGTCAATCTTATGAATTTCTTTTAAAAAGTTGGTGAGAGCATTTTTAACAAATGCATCTTTCAGTAAATGAAATAAAAAAATGACGAAAAAAATTCGCTTTGTGCTGGTGCCTTAAGAAACGTCTTTCACTAGGCCACCCAGAAACTTTTTATTGATGGTTAAATTATTCATACTGATTCAATACAATTTATTCACGCACACAAGGATTTGAACTCTTGACCTTTGGATTTGTGGCCGATAATCTTAATAGCACGTCCACCAGAGGTCGTAGAACCACGGAATCAATTTTCAAAACCCCAGGCCAAATACAGCCATATTGAGCTGTAATAACAAATTATTTTATTCATCCTGCACACAATATTGGTTTTCAAATTATTTCATAAACATACTCAATTTCATGCTTTCTATACTTTTGATTTTCCACGCCATGAAACATGATATTAATGAATATTTTGACGATGCAATTTATCAAATGAACTGCATGAAAAGCATGTAATTCAAAATACGGAAGATAGGGGTAGGTACCTACGCACCAAAAGCTAAAAGGAACGATGTCAACCCCAAAACCTATTCAACCTCGGAAGGGTAAATTTGTATTGAAATAACTCGACTTGGTTTACAACGTCATCCATCATTTTTTCATCATATTTTCAATAGAAAAAATCACTTTTCATTGTGTATCACCAACTAGTCAATGATAAAGAATTAAAGGAATTGGCCTGTATGGTACAAATAAATACTATGTGTGGATTTTTCATTACAATAATGTGATTTTAGAGCTATGTGGCACACATGGCGCTAGAACTAGTAGCTCCGAAATTGACTTTTTGTTTTTATTCAATAATATTATTTTTCAATTTATAAAAACAGTTGTTAAAAAATTCTGTTGTGCAATTATTATTACGCGTGTCAGCTGTTTCGCAATCTGAAGACGTTATTACACTGTACATCAAACAAAATCTAGAAATAAAAATTGATAAAAATACATAAAATATAAGTGTGCAGACTAAATAAGACAAAGGGCCTTACTATTTGTCAAGATTGACCCTGAGAAATTTGAAGAAAGATAATACTCATTTCAAAAATGGAATTAAAATAATTTTCTTTATAAAAAAAGTAGTTACTTTCTCAATTGCGTGAATTTATGATACAATCAGCTCCAATTATTAAAATACCATTTAAATTCAAAACAAATCCAATTTCATCGAACTGTACTTAAAATCACTCACAGGAAGATTCGTAACCTTAATAGTATGTTTATTTATTTTAATTAAAAAAAAAAAAAGTTTTATTTTAAAAAAATTATTTGGTTCAAAAACATCAAATTATTTTTCATCTACAACGAATTGTTTCACGGCGTTTTTACAAAACTCGTACGCTACAATATTAACACACATTTTCATTAGCGTGTTAATGTTAATGACCTCGATCTCAAACAATTAAGTTCTTAGTTTGAGATAGTGGAAAAAATATTATTTCTTCAAAATTCGCAAATTCACTTTGTGGCGTCATTATTAATTTAATGAAAACAAATAACTTTGTGTACACCACTATTTAATTAACAATATCAACATGTTTCGAAAACTATGTTTTCTTGACGTCTTGACTATGTTTTCGTCGAAAACTATGTTTTCTTCGTCAGGATAATAAGTTAATTCTGACGAAGGAAACATAGTTTTCGAAACATGTTGTTATTGTTAATTAAATAGTAGTGAACACAAAGTTATTTGTTTTCACTAAAAGAAAAAATATTACATTATTAACTTTAAATCTTTTGACTTGGAGGACATATCTAGCTTAGCCAATATACGTTAACGCAGCGACATTAATATTTTAACGAGCCCATATCACGTTTCGATTATTCGCTGTACAATTGGATTGAATTTTGGTAAATGAGAGCCTGAAAAGAATATTAAGAAAGAAAGCCAACAATATGCAATTTATTTTTGTTTTCAATTTATGCGAGAAACAAAAGCCTTTACGTTTCAATGGCTGAGAATAGAATAAATTTCGTTGTTAGAATCTAGGGATTTATATTGTCACATGTTTGTTTGATTTTCTGTGACGTGTCGTTGAAAAGCTAAATAATAAAAGGATTTGGTAATCAGATTTTGAAGATGTTTGAATAAAAATGGGGAGATAAATGAAATGCAAATTTTACAATTTTTTTTTTACATTAAATAAGCAATGGAGGCAGTAATGAAAAAAATTCTCCAGTCATCTTTGGAAATATTGAGTGAAGGGTCTTTTTAAGAAAAAGAAGGAGAGGAAGTTCTGGGAAGGAAGAAGATGTGCGGGTTTGTTAGGAAATTAGAGGACAGAACTTGCAATAAAACTCCATAACATTTTTCCCCAAGACATAAAATTAATAAAAAAATTAAATGAATACAAATCAAGAATAAAAATATGGCTGACAAAGGTCTACGAGAAAACCCTAATGAAGACACTTAAAACGACAAAAAAGACAAAAAAACTACAATTAAATAACTTTAGTCCGCCTCGGCACAAGAACCTCTAGTGAGAAGGACTAAGAAATACAATATCTTTACCTAATATCACAATTATATTTTTTATATAAAATTAATGTATAAAATTGCTTAAAAAAAATAAAAAAGAATAAAAAAAAATTATTCTCGGTAAACACATGGCTTGAAATCTTTGAATTGCTTGTTTAAAAATTATAAAAACAAAATCAAGAAAAGTGTTGTGTGGGAAGACATTTCAAAAGTTTTGGAAATCCCAACAAGACGTTGAAAGCAAAATGCATGTTTGCGAGAGAGATGAAGAAAATTTCATCTTCAAAAACTAGATGAGTTAAGATTGTAGATGCCAAAAGATCTAAATGGAAATTTTATGATGCTCTAAAATTTCAGTTATAAATGATGACAAAACAGCAGTCTTGGTTCACATTCCACTAATAAAAAAGGCAAAATATTCGAAGCAATTAACTGGTGTGGACGACAAGATCCCCAAAACCTTGTTTCTGTAAATATCTAAGTGTTGTTTCAGAAACTCTGGATCTGAAAATTTGTTTCTCAATGAATACATGGCCTAAATTTCAAAAGTTCATCATTGAAGAAGAAAATATTGATAAAACAAAACATGATACAGAACCAGTCACACAAAATGAAAAAAAGGAAACTGTCCGAACTGCGAATCGCATCCAGGATCTTTGTCTTACCGGCAACCTTCAACATCGCTTCAACCAGCACGGCCATTGGGACATCATCATTTTACAACATTTGTCGGTCTTTTATTTAACTATATTTTTCTACACATCGCAAAGCGTTACGTTTTTATTTTGCTGTTTCTTGTTCCAGTTTATGTTTCGTTTAGATTTATTAGTATTTGTTTCTTCTTCAATGATGTAGTTTATTGTATTTATTATGAGTTGTTCAAAATGGAATCTTCAGAGAAATAGCCTTTGAATGGAAACATAAACAAGAACTGAATAATGTTTCGTCAAAAATCGCAGTGCCGCTTGCCGGTTTGTTCATTTGATGTATTTTTAGTAAGACCACAACAACGCACACTAATGTATTTTTAATAAACATATTTGTTAATATTTCTTCACTATTCATTATTTCAAACTAACATAATTTTCTTAGCAATAGAGACAAAAATTAACAAAACGTTTTGTGTTTTATTCACGGTATTAATTTAACCAATATCAAACAGCCTCATCGGCATATAAAACAAGCTTCATTCAGACCGTCTTAGCAAACACTTGTGAAGCATCGAAGCTCGCTGATCTAATTAGAAGCCTCCCTTTAATTATCATCTCCATCCAGCGGAAACCAACCAACCAACCACCCCTACTAGAGCCTAAGTCGAGGTGAGTACTGACTGTACCCACCACTGAACAGGTAATTCTAGAAGTGTTATCTACACCCAGATCATAAGACGATTTCAATTTGCAATAGACATATCGACTTTCAAGCCTCAGGCAGGCCAAAAATAAAAACGATGATTTATTCCAGAAGGTATATTAGGTTATTTATTCAGGAGTTCAGTTCATTCCATGATTCAGAGCAAAACAAAATATCAATAACAAAAATAAAAATAAAAAAAAAACAGAAAAGATAAAGAAAAAGTATTAATTAGTAATTATGCAAATTGTCATTTATGTAAGATATTCGACCGTCTCCCTTCTCCAGAGTGCCATCGGAGGGGAACTCAATCCAAACAATCATGCCAGGGATGAATGTATTCTTGGATGGGCGCAGTCAGCACTATATGCTTCTCTCTTCGCCAGAGTGGTGGCAGAGAGAAAGAGCACTCGTCCCTACGGGACCATATCCATATCAGTACCGCTGCAGTCTCTCGATAAGCAGAATAGTTGGTATTTTGCATTATTGTAGATGACTTTTAGCTGTGGCGTTGGGATATGATGAAATTGATTATCTGCCCAAGAATAATTTTTTGATATCTGAAATAACTGAGGGTGTGTAATCAAAAAACGGCTTACAAAAAAGCAAGATATTAGAAAGAAATACAGTCATCCAGTAAGAAGCTCAGTAAAGAACCCTTACTACTCTTCACAGAACCGTCGCAGATAATAACGGCGCTAAGAGAATAGACGGGCGCAAAATAGATTCAATTCTACATATTTTTAACACAATTTGGGAGACGGGTATGATACGGGTATGGTACGGGTACGGCTTCTGCCGTAGGTCACACCAAGTGTTCGTTGGTTTGCTACGTTTGGTGACTTAGCAGGCGTGCCCGGATTCAAGAGATAAGGTTTGTTCAGGTGTCGGATGCGACTGCCCATTGGCTGCGTGGTGGGTCAGAACGGGAGAAGCCGGATGAAGGAGACCCTTTGATATCTCCAGTCGAACTCTCTCGACCCCAACGCCTTGCGTCGCAGTGAGGGGGTGGATTCATACGCCATTCCTGAACATACTGACCTTAAGATTCCTACCCACCCCAGTTTTTCTTCTCTGCTCTCCTTCCCTTTCCCTTTAAAAGACCCTTCGCACAGCGTCCCCAAAGATGATGAAGGTTCTGAGGGAAAATATTTTCCTCATCCCTCTTATGTAGAGTTAATGTAAAAAAAAACACAAACACACACACACACACGCACACACACACACACACACACACACACACACATTGGCCATGAAAATCTCAAACCATATTTCTCGGAAGTATTTTGTTCATTTGCACCAGAAGTAAGATTTAATGAGCTTACTTTGGACAGAAGACAAATTTCTATCGGATCATCTATTCCCTGGGCTGTACTAAGTCGGATCTCTGTGCTGAGGTGAGTTCTGGCTATAGTTGAGTAGGTACGGGCTCCACTGACTTGGCTACATTTACAATTATTTAGTCCGACGGTTAACATTTCCGTTCCTGACTATCAGGTAGTGTAGCCGCCGTGATGAGAATATGTCCGGTTCATGAAACATTACAACGTTCAATCAAGCCAACTAGTGTTGATGGAAAATGGCTTCGGTGTTATTTTACTTTATTTTTAAAAACAGTGTATAGGAAAAAATCAATTTGTAAAGTTAATCTAATATTGTGCCAATGAAGTAAATGTTCATTAGTCAAAAAAATACAGTTTGTATTTATTAATCATTCTTAATAAAATTTGCCACTATTTTGTTGAGGATTCGCCTCGCCTGTATATTTGCACAAAAATATTTAAAGATATTTTTTAAGAATGAAGTATCTAGTTTAGTTAGTGATTAATTAATATATTTTCATAAATAATTATTCGTAAAACAAAAAAAGGAACTTTAACCACGCGGGCTCATAAGCTTGTTTTATAGCTACCTACAACATTGCCTACAACATAATATAATGAGGTATGAAGCGTACCTGACTTATTAAAGAGAGATAACCTAACATCTAATTTTTATTGTTTGAAACACTCTTCTAATTAAGCAGATGCGTGTGCTTAGGAGAGGACGACTAAATATTTTTACATCTATTTATATTTAGAATATTATTACAACTACTATTAGTAATTTTATAACAAAATAAACTAAATGTAATAAAAATATAAATCTTACACTAAGAAAATTCTGCAACAAAGATCATATGCCGAATTAAATAAAAATAATTGATACAATGAATAATATCGAAATTAAAAATAAATCCGTACTAAAAATTATTCAATTTTGGGCCATCTCTCGGGCAGGCCAGTAGCCAGTGTGCGCGCGTGTGCGTGAGCACCTCCAAATTATTAATAGAATGCATTTTCAACGACAACAGCAACACTCTGCCGAGCTTTAACTCGATCGGATGTCGAGAAGTGGGTTAATTTCCACTTCAAAGATTAGTATTCATTCAAGAAAACAAAACTGAAATTCAAATAGATGTATAAAAAAAAAACCAATAATTTAATGATATTGCAATGAATCTAAACAGAGAGAAATTTAAAAAAAAAACTATAATGGTACTGATCGTCACTATAACATCGCACATTATTGTTAGCCGGAAATTGCATCACAAGCATTTCCACCGGGTCCCACAATAATAACTCCGAGAGATCTGAGGGGTCCCGAGCTGCCATCAACTTCCTCGACAAATAACACCCCCTGTGCTACTACCCTGTTCTCCGTACACACTGTTCCAACTCCCTGTGCGGTACAGTACACTCCCCACCTATAGCTAGTGTGTGTACACTTAACCAGTCGTCGGCAATTAGTTTTGGTGGCGGGCCGTATGTATATATTGTATATATACATTTTTTTGGGGAGACTGCCCGTCTGATCGCCCGTCATCATCGTGCTTCGAGTCCTGTCTGGCTGCTAGCAGCATCGTATAGCGCAAAGGTTCCGAACCTTATCTGAAGTATATTTTTCTTCAATGCTCCCCCCTCTCTGCATATATTTTTTATATATTTTTTAAATATTTTTTGTATTTTGTACCTTACATTCTCTGTGGATCAAATTTAATAATGTTTTTACTCTATTTTTGTACAAGTGTCGTATATATTATTTTTTACAAGTGTCTTAAACTGTACTATTTACAAGTATTATTTCTTAAATATTGTTAAGTATACGTAAAAGCCTAAATAGGCGTAAAATAAATAAATTAAAAAAATAAAAAAATTATAATTAACACAGAAGACACGAAAAAGCGCCGCAGGCAAAATGTTTTGAAATATCACGACCGTCCGGTTGTTAGCGTGGTTGGTAGTTATAGGTCCCCACTCGGGCGTTGCTGGTTCGGTCCTCTACTAGTTAGTCCATCCATCATTGCAGAACCCACATTTTTCAATAATATGATGGAAGTGGATTTTCAATATTCTGAGATTTTCTTAATACTAGCTGGTCCCCGGCGTGCGTTGCAATGCCATTCAAAGATACAAATTGATTCTCCCTGCATGTCCTTTCCCGTGCGTCCCCATGTCTTCCACCTTACCCCTCCCTCGTCTCTTCCCTCTCCGCGAACCTCAACTCCCCCATTCCTTTTTCCGCTGCCTTTCCTCCCTGCCGCTAAAAAAAATGAAATACACACATTTTCAATTACACAAATTCATATAGAGAGTTACCATTATACAGAACCTATATGTTATTCAGAAGCACGAGTTGTATTATTGTAAAGTTTTATAGCAATCAGCCTTTGCTACGTCACGCTGTAGATCGCACCAGAAATGTATCGATGTATCCAGACGCAGCGCCCGTGTTAAAATTTACGCAATCGAAGCTCCTAGAGCCGCCGTCAGCCTTCTAGCACAGACGGCAAGTAACTGAAGCAGTAGCATCCTAGCCCAGCGGAACAGAGCTGCGAACCTACCTACTGACAAGTAATATCACCTGCCACCTCCACGAAAGTTCCCGCATTGCTCGCGCACCTGGGGACACGGCGACGAGAACGTTCGGGAGTCTTCCCGTTTGGCGCCGGGCCCCGATTTCACGGCATTCCAGAACATTGCTGGTTTCGTCGCCCATGCTATAAAAGCGGACGCGATCTCGACAGAGTTCAGTGTTCTTTCAACTCACCGAAGCATTTGCCTCGCCTATCTGCCATTAACCTTGACCCAGTGATTACTACAAAGTATTTATTTTGTCGTAGATTGTTATACTGGCCGTGTTCGCATGTTTTTAATATTTATAATCCGTAGAGACTCATTAAAGGTTTTTATCAGGCAACCTTGTGTTCTTTACTTAAACCAGCCTACACCGAGTACCCTACAGTTTCATTAAAATTCGTTGAGTACTTTTTACGTGAAAGAGTAACAACAACTATACAAACTTTACAAATATAAAAACAACAACAACAACAACAGGAACAACAACAACAGGAACAACAACAACAACAACAACAACAACAACAACAACAGGAACAACAACAACAACAACAGGAACAACAACAACAAGAAAACAACAACAACATCTGTCATTGTGACTAGTTCGTAATATTTTTGCTCTGCTTTAAAGTGATTTCTAAGTGATAAAACACATAAATCGGATAGTTAAAGGGAGTGATTGCTGTTTGTGACACCAAGGTCTACATTCTACAAAATTCGTTTAATCGATTTACTGTCCCTACTGAGTTTAATCAGTGAAAGAAAAAATAAATTTTAATATTACTAAAGTGTTTAACGCGGGTAGCACATAAATTAGTTACAAAATGCACTGCCGTATTTGCCCGGACCCTGTGATTACAGAGGAGTCAATTTTTGTGTGCTCTGCGTGCAAAGGCACATTTCATCTAGCCTGTGGGGGCATCACTGAGAGTGGCTATCGTAGACTCACTCAGGAACGGCGTGCACTGCTGAAATGTAAACAATGCAAAAACACGAAGACAGCTACGACGGGCGCTTCGAGCCTACAGGAGTCAATCAGCGATAACGAACCTTTGGAGCCAGGAAAAAAAATGAACATCAAAAGACCGGCCACCACCGCTCAGGCCCAGTCAAACTTAGAAGATCTGCAAGAGTTAGTCTTGGATAAGACGTCGAATCTAGAAAGAAAACAAAATGACATCTTCGAACAAAATAATAAAATTCTAGAAAGCATTCAATTCATGAGTGCTCAATACGAGGACTTCCTAGGCAGGATCCGTGAAATTGAATCAAAGAATGAGGAGCTTACAAAAAAGAACATCACTTTGGAAACCAGGATTAATGTACTGGAGAACTGTCTCGAATTCCAGGAGCGGGCTCTAAAGGCCAACAACTTAGAAATCAGAGGCATCCCGGAAAATAAAGGAGAAATTCTACAAGACGTCATTTTTAACATATGCCAAAAAACTAAGTCTAACATCCAAATCAAAGATATTGACGCTATTCATCGCGCAGCAAAAAAAAAAATAATATTCATCCGAGAGAAATTATAATCAAACTAAAATCGAATATAGCTAAAGAACAGCTATTAGCGGATGTTAAATTATATAACAAAAACAACCCGAATGTGGAAGACAAATTAAATACCTCAAACATTGGAATTGCTGGACCAAGTTCGCGGATCTACGTTTCCGAGCATCTGACGTTTCGAGCCAAACAACTGTATTGGAAGGCGAGACAGGCAGCTATCACGAAAGGCTATAGATACACGTGGACGAAACAAGGACAGATATACGTCAGACGAGCTACGGGAACTAATGCTATTTGTATATCCGATGAAACAAAACTTGAATCTATGTGATACAATTGAACAATTTACACTACCTAGGTATGTACCGTCTCACTCGTTTTCAGGTATATGCATGAAATTGTTAACACGGCGAACCAGCGAATTTACCTGTCTTCATTGTACTATTTACCAAGGTTTAAATCGATTAGCGTTAATTTCATATTTCACTATATTAAGTAGGTATGAGTACACCCCGTCTCGCTCATTTATTTATGATACTTGGCTAACATTTATATATAAAAATTTATTATTATTTATATATAATATTTTGTTTACATTTACGTATAATAGTTTGTTATTATTCACAAATATTAAATTGTTATCATTTATTCATAATATTTTGTTTGCACGGCGTTTCAGCGTCCTTAAACATTCTGCTTTATATTATCAAATTACCGTCAATTTACTTCCATACACACCTAATTGCAACAACGTTAGGTATGGATTTAATAATATATTATTGGTAAACGGTTCGCTGTTCCACACTCAACTAATATTTAATTATGTTTGATTTAACTTGTGATATTGGTAACCATTCAGATATATTCTGTAACATGAATACCATTGATGATCTGAATCAAATAAAAAATTATAATTGGGGCTCTTACAGCCTAAAAATTATACATCAAAACATAAGAAGTATATCAAAACTTGACGATTTCTTAATTTTTCTTGATCAATTTAATTATGCATTCGATGTCATAATTTTGTCGGAATGCTGGATAAATAAAGAATACACCTCCAAAGTAATTCACAATTACTCAGAACATCACACAAACATAAATTTAAATAAATCCAGTGGAATCGTAGTTTATATCAGAGACGGACTACATGCACAAGTTGACGAAATTTCACTATCACAAGCTAACTGTATGAAAATTGTATTGAACAATAATTTGTGTATTTTTGCAATCTACAGATCACCTTCTTTCCAAAATATTGACACTTTTTTGAATTCTCTTCAAACATTCATCAACAGTTCAAAACAATTTGAACGACAAATAATTTTAGGTGATTTAAATATAAACACGATTCCTGAGTACCACCGTCAATGCGAAGATTATTTATGTATGCTTACGGAAAATGGGTTCATGCAGACAATTCACAGTCCTACTCGAGAACAGGGTACAAGTAAATCTTGTCTAGACCACATCAACGTTAAAAAAATCAAACATATCGACTCATTTGTTATCCACACCACAATTTCTGACCACTACACCACAGCTCTTTGCCTTAAAAATAAGCCTCCCACCACTGCCAAAACTAAATACATACCTCGAATAAACTACATCAACTTACTTCAGGACTTAAGTTCAGAAAAATGGGGAAACGTTTTAGACCAAAGGGATACTGATTCAGCAATGACGGAATTCATCTCAAAGTTACATGATTATATATCTAAACACACGAGTAACAAACTCATATCTAATAAGCAATTTAAACTCACGCCATGGATCACTCCTGGTCTAGTCAAGTCAATTCACAAAAGGAACCAACTCCACAAAAAGGCAAAAAGGAGCCCAGATAATATAATATTACAAACTCGCTATAAAAAGTATAGGAACTTGTGCAAAAAGTTAATTGTATCAACTAAAGAAACCTATTTTAAAAAAATTATTTACGAAAATAATTACACGCCTAAACTGCTATGGGAAGCATTCCGTAATATAACTAAAACTAAAACTAATAAAACTTCCGATATAAAATCACTGTACATTGATAACACTATTACGTCAGATCCAAAAAAGATGGCAAATTTTGCAAATAACTACTTCACGTCGGTGGGAAACACACTGGCAAAAAAAATCTTAGATAAAAACAACACAACTGAAGAGGATCTCGCGAAGCAAACTGGCTGTTATTTCCGTCACAAAATAGATAACATTCGAACTACGTCACACGAAGTGATGAAAATAATCGACGAGCTTAAGTCATCCAATGCATGCGGTCCTGATAAGGTCTCATCAAATCTATTAAAAAATATTAAATCCGTCATAGCATCACCGATATCGTTCATATGCAATCTAAGCTTTAACTCTGGAAATTTCCCTAATAATTTAAAACAATCAAATGTTATTCTACTGCACAAAAATGGGGATAAATCTCAGATTAACAACTACCGACCGGTTTCTTTGATCAATTCTGTATCTAAAATTATTGAGAAAATTGTTAAGAATCGGCTCAGTCTATATCTAGAAAACAATAACATCCTTTCCAATAGACAATACGGTTTCCGTCCAGGTTTAGGGACTGAAAATGCCATTGCTAATTTAACAAAAATTATCTCTAATAACATCGATAGAGGTACAAAATGCATTGCTCTCTTCCTGGATCTAGCCAAAGCGTTCGACACTATCTCTCACAAAATTCTGTTAAATAAACTACAGCGTATTGGTATACAAGGTCAGCTCTTCAAATGGTTGTGTAGCTATTTAGAAAACAGGAGCCAAAGAGTACTTATCAACGACACTATAAGCGTTCCAGCTAATATTAAATTCGGTGTACCCCAAGGAAGTACTCTAGGACCACTCTTATTCAACATATATATAAATGAACTATGCAACAGTTCCTTTGCCGACCACATTATTACCTTTGCCGACGATACAGTTTTACTATATGAAGACAAAAGCTGGAATATTGTTCATAATAAAGCGGAAGTAGGTTTAAACAAGGTCAAACAATGGCTAGACAATAATCTCCTCACCCTCAACTTAGATAAAACCAAATACATCCGTTTCAGTGCAACACAAGCAGGAAAACCAAAAGAAACACACAACATCATTATACACCACTGTAATGACCTAACCACTTGTAAATGCAATAACTTAGAATGTGTCGATAGCATAAAATATCTAGGAATCATAATAGATAAATCTCTGAGATGGGAGGAACACATAGACTCTACCACCACTAAGATCAGAAAACTTACTCATCTTTTCATGTCTGTTAGAAATATTCTTTGCGTAAAAGATCTGAAACAAATGTACCATGCCATGTGTAATTCCTTGCTAGAATATGCATCCTTAGGATGGGGCGGCTGTTCGAAAACAATACTTGATCCCTTAGCAAAAGCACAAAAATCACTTCTAAGGGTCATCCTTAAGAAACCTTTCAGGTATCCCAGTGATCTATTATTTGAAGAGATACGAGTTCTTGACGTACGGCAACTTTACATAAGAAAAACTATTCTACATACACAAAAACATCGACACCACTATTCATCCATTGATCATCTCCACAACACCCGTCATGCAAGGAGGAATCCAGTAGTTCCACCAGATACCAACACATCACATGCCCAAAGACAATATTCTTACTTAGGGCCAAAATTGTTCAACCTCGTACCCGATGCATGGAAATTGAAAAGTGCAAGCACTCTGCGCAAATGGGTTAGCAATTGGCTTCTGGACATGGGGAGAGTCGAGAGCGAACATATGCTCACCCAAACTTACTTACCTAATAATAGGTACTATCAGGTTTACGTTAATCCATAAGAATTTTGTAAGTACTCATCTTATTAGCTGGTATAATATAGATTGTATAATATTATCTGTATTTTTTTAATATTGTTTTCTTCAATCAAAAAGTTACTAGGTTACAAAAAAAGGTATAAAAAATATTTTAAAAAGTTGTACTAATGATAAAAATAAATTATGAGTAAAATAATATGTACTATCAAAAATTGTAACACAGAGGCTATTTTTGTACATTAGAGGAATCAGAAAGTTACTTTTATTAATTTCTAAATATGATATTATTATTTTTTTTTATGCCCCTGATAACTTGATATCCGTTTTTGTTAATATTTAATTTAAACTTACAAATATTTTGCTCTCTTTGTTGATTCTTGTATAATAATGACTATCCATTTCAAAAATTTAAGTTTTCAATATTGCCTTTTCAAACTTGCCTATAAAACAAATGTAATTAAACTGGGATATTCTCTATATTAATTAAATAGTCAAAATTACATTGGGAATGCATATGTCTGGTTTTTAAATATGTAAATTACATTACTTGGGAAATATTATATATTCTGGTTTATATATAATTTATAAATTTTATATACCATATATTCTGGTTTTTAAATATGTAAATTACATTACTTGGGAAATATTATATATTCTGGTTTATATATTATTTATGAATATTATATATCATATATTCTGGTTTTTAAATATGTAAATTTACATTACTTGGGAAATATTATATATTCTGGTTTATATATTATTTGTAAATATTATATACCATATATTCTGGTTTTTAAATATGTAAATTACATTACTTGGGAAATATTATATATTCCGGTTTATATATTATTTGTAAATATTATATACCATATATTCTGGTTTTTAAATATGTAAATTACATTACTTGGGAAATTTTATATATTCTGGTTTGTATAATATTTATAAATATTATATACCATATATTCGGGTTTTAAAATATGTAAATTACATTACTTGGGAAACATAAAAAAAAAAAAAAAAAATTTAAATTGCAGTACTTTATATCATTTCAATTGTTATAAATACATTGGGATTTCACTGTCATATATAAGTTTATAAATTTGTAATTTCTAAATACTAAGTAAATGTTTAAACATTTTAGTTAAAAACTATATTTTTTTTAAATACTATATTTTCAAATATAAAACTGTAAATGTTCTCCGAAATGACCTGGAAAGAGTCTCAACCTTGCGATTTCTCATAAGAAACCATTCACTTTCCTGAATGCAATTATTAATTTTCTCCAAATCAAACTTAGAATAATCGCAACTTTGCGACTCTTTCAAGGACATAAAGAATCTATTCCTACGCTCAGGATGCAATTTTTAATGTTCTCAATAGTTATTTGGACAGTTAAGAATATTATGAACTAAAAATGCAATTTGCCTATCCTGAAACGGGAATCCTTCCCAGTTGGATAGACAAAGGACCATTTTGTATTGTTTCATTTTGAAATATGTATGTTTATAAATAAATAAATAAATAAATAAATAAAAATAAATAAGTAACATTAGTAAGCAAGTACGGAAAAAGCGTGGTCATAATGTTCATAATTTGAAATATCACAACTAATCAGTAAGTGTATAGTAGTTGATGAAAATATGAAAAAAATGATGTGACTGATAGTGCACCAAGTACATTGTTTAAAAATAATCGTCCGTTCAGGGACTCTCCCTTCTGGCCCGCAAGAGAGCACTGAGCAGGCCACATCTGGCTCGCAGGCCGCCAATTTCCAATCGCTGCTGTATACTGAGTCATGCTTGTTAATTAATCTCTGACTGTTTTCATTTAAGTTGGTCGCGTTTGAGCCGAAGTTATGGACGCAGATGGTGCAGCGGGGGAGATGGAAATTACCGCGTTTAACTCTGTGAGTAAACGCGGTAATAGGGAGTTATGGTCGTGACTCACTCTTGACCATTGAAAATGGCTTAGCAGGTTTATTTTGTCACCTCAGCACCGGTAGGTCAAAACAAAACACAAGCAGCGGAGATGGGTACAGTATAGATAGACCCACCTAAAATTCGAATTTAAGTGTCTTTAATGCAATTTTTAACCATTCTGTGATTTCAGATAATGATCTTGCAATTTCTTGTAATTTCCCGAATTATTATTTTTCGAATTTATAAAATTCAAGAGTCCAAGTTGCCGAAATGAGATACTTGAAAGGGGTTACAGGGGCTACGAAATGGGATCATATAAGATGGATCGACGATCTAAACATTGAACTTTTTATTTTTTTATTTTATTTATTTCTATACATTACAGTATTTACCTTTATAATTTTATTATGTTGGGTGTAAGGTAGGTTTGTGAAGGTGAAACTGTGGATAGGTATTGTTGTATGTTTCGTGAACACCTCACTAGGAGAACCTGTGCTGAGGTGTTTACGTGTTTATTTATGTTTATGTGTGACAAGTATTTATGTGTTGTAATATAAAGTTTTATATGTATTTTTTTTCAAATTTTAACAGTTATTTTACATTGGTTATATAGAAGAGAAAAAAAAAGTATTTAAATATATTAGAGGAATATAAAAAAAAAAAAATTATATATATATAAACATACACATACATACATACACATCCATATAAATACATGTACCTGCACACATGCATATGAATATATATATACATACGTATACATCCGCATACACATTCACATACACATATATATATGTACACACATATATAAATTGTAAGTGTATGTATAGTTATTGGATACTTGAAAAACTACTTAATTTTTAGGTTTATTTAATTTTATACTTTTTATAGTTTTGTTATGTTTGGTTGGGAATAATAATGTTTTGTATATAGTTAATATCTTGATTTTTAATCCAGTCAGTGATATGTTTTTTATGAATGTTTGTAGATGTATTTGCAGATAGTATTTGTTTCAAAGTAATGGGCATGCAATTAAAAAGTTTGGTTGCATAATACTGAAAGTGTCTTTGTCCATGTGTGGTGTGGGTTATCGGTATGTTCAGTGTTTTATTTGTTGAGGACCTGGTTTTTGTTATGGTTTTTGGTTGAATTGGAATGTGTTGTTTGTTTTGGACAAGGTATATTATAGCAGATTTGGCATAAAGTTGTCTTATTGACATGACTTCTAATGCTTTGTAGATTTCGCTAGAATCTGTGTGAAATGGTACTTGCAGGATGAGTTTAATTATTGCTTTTTGTATTTTTTGAACTACTGATACTCTTCATAGAAAAATCGCAACTGAGGTGGCTTGGGCGTGTATTTATTTATTTATTATTTATTTATTTAAACGCCCATAGGGCTTTTACATATAGCGCAGTACATGTTTTAGGAAAAATAAGAAATAACATAATATAATATAAACATAATATAAATATAAGAAACAAAATAAAGATAACATAAGATATTAGATATACAAAATATAGATAACACCAAATATAATAGTTGACACAAAGCAGGTAACATAGAATATATGGTAAGTAAATTAATGTGAGATTGTTATTTTAATTATAGAGGGAAATACGATAGGATTGTCAATATTTATGTTTGTAATTAGCAAACTTTTTTAAAGTATTTATTACGTGTTTATCGAAACATAGCTACCATAATATTTCGATTAAGGTGCTATATAGTGCATGATATTAATAGATTTATTTTAATTGTTCTAATACACTGAGTTTAAATTTTGACATCGATTGATGACGATAAACGTCTATAGAGGAATATTTATTTCCGAGTATATGAAGTCTTTGCAGAGGAGAGTTAACAAAATAATTACTAGCAGAATTAGTTACAAGGTAAATCGCATTAGAGCGAGTATCACGCGTGGGTATTCTCAAATTAATTTTACTGATTAAATCAAGGGCGTCCAGTCTGCCATTCGAAATATTAAAAAGACAAACTAAATCGCTCGCTATGCGCCTTGACGCTAAATCGCTTATATTAAGTAATTCCATTAAATATACATAATTTAGATCTTCGACAGGTATACTGAGTTTATAATTAATAAATCTTAAGAACTTATGCTGTACTCTTTCAATTCTTAGTTGGTGTGTCTTATATAATGGAGCCCAGATGGTTGAATTGTATTCTAAATTTGATCTCACCAGCCCAGTGTACAGCAATTTAAAGGAATTTAGTGATTTAAATTCTTTAACCGTCCTCAGGATGAACCCCAGACTTTTCATGGCCTTGTTAGTTATTACATTAATGTGAGGAACAAAAGTTAATTTACTATCAAAAATAATACCGAGGTCCTTGATTTGATCTACTCTTTTCAGGAAAATGTTGTTGATGCTATATTGAAAATTAATGGGATTTTTGATTCGCGCAAAAGTAATTGTTTGGCATTTTTCAATATTGAGGAACAGTTCATTAAGGGCGCACCACTCTTGTAACCTCACTAGATTTGATTGTAATATACAGCAGTCGTTAAGATTCGTAATTTTTTTATATATTTTAAGGTCATCCGCAAATAAGAGTATCATAACTCCTTCAAAGATGGTAGTTATGTCATTTATAAATAAGGAAAATAACACTGGGCCCAGATGTGACCCCTGTGGAACTCCGGTGAATATTTCGAACTGATTTGAAAAGTGTGAATTTAGTTTGACTGATATTTTTCTTTTGTGTAGATAACTTTCAAACCATTTCAAAATATTCCCCGTTATTCCTAAGGATCTTAATTTATGTATGAGAATTTTGTGTGAGACTTTGTCAAAAGCCTTACTAAAGTCGGTGTATACTACGTCAGTTTGAACATGATTGTGCATACTATTAAACAATTTTTCCTGATAGATCATGAGATTCGTAAGAGTAGACCTGTTTGCCATGAAACCGTGTTGTAATTTAGAACGTCTGATGACCGAATTCCGAGGAAAATACTAAGTGCGATTCCGGAGGGTAGACGTCCAGTGGGCCGTCCCATTTCACAGCTGGGCGAGACAACTCAAAAAACTGTTAGAGGAGAGGATGGGACTACCATGGACGGATGTCGAACAATCAGCACAAGACAGGAACGTACGGAGGAGACTTGTTGATGCAGTGGGTCCCCGACCCGAATAGAATAAACGGATGAAGATGATGATGTTTAAATTCAAAATTTTATATTCCGATTGCATTAGAAAGAGCGAGACACTGTTTGACAAGTGTTCAAATTCAACTTTACTGATAATGGTGCGCTTTAATGCTAACAAATCACTTTGATCTTGTCAATTTAAAAAATATTTTTGTTTATTGAAATAAGACAAGAACTTTGTTAATAACCACGATTTTCTTTTTAATACCAACCGGTTTCGCTTAACACAAGCATATTCAGAGTATAAAATTAAACTGATCAAAAATATACATCATGTGAGCTTATATATACAAGAGACATCTAATATATATTTAATGAGTTACAATATTATGTCTATGCGGACAAAACATCACTTAAATAGATAATATTTTTAAAATAAAAAAAAAATTGTAAAGAAAAAGTTTTGTTGTGGTGTCGGTTAGATTGAGAATTGTCACTTGTTTTGTTATTATATGATTTTATTGTAAAGTGTCAGTTTGTTAGAAGAAACCATAAAAAGAAAGTGATATAATAAACATAAATGTCGTTTCTTCATTACACAACTTAGCAACACAAGTATTTCATTTATCAATCAAATTAAGGAATCAAACATCCACATTATAAAACGACATTTTTCGTTAAAAACCCAAAAAATGGAGAAACTTCAGTTTGAATTCACTCTGCTACCTGGAAGTGAAGGCAAGTCAAACGTTTGTAGCATTACCTCAATAGTCACAAGTGATGACAAAGTGTACGCAATACCAGAATCGCTACAATCAGCCAACCATCACAAGGAAATAATGAAAACTGCTGCTTTTAGTAAAGTGAAAAATAGTTTGGGAAAAAGGTACCAGGTTAGGAGAGTCTGGATTACCATGACAGAAGAACTGAAAAAAACGGTGACCGGCCAACTCGGAATGAAACCAACTCAGAACCATCTCAGATAAGTCATTTAGAGTGATAAAAAAATATAAATAAAAAATTGGTTAAATAGGTTAAGTTAGGTTAGGGTTATCGGCTAATTTAAAATTATTGTTTTATCACTATAAATGACTTATCTGAGATGGTTCTGAGTTGGTTTCATTCCGAGTTGGCATGGAACCGAAAAAAACATATGTAGACGAACATGGAAATTTACAGTTTGGAGACCAATACCTCGAAGAATTGCAAGAAAAAAGTTCCCCAGTACATCAAAAAGAAGAAACAAGTACACTGGAAAGATTGATTGAAAAATTAATGGAAAATAACCAACAGAGCTTAAAAAACATTGCTGAGAAGTTCGTTATTGAAAAATTCTGTAATAAAAATACAAATGCAAGCCAGTGGATCGAAGTGTTTGAAAAATAATGTTTACGGTTTGATGTGATCACGGATGAAAAAAATAATAGAAATACTCAGATTGTTTATGGATAAAACTTGTCTAGATTGGTACAGTTCCATGATTATAAAATTAACAATGAACTCCGAGTGGTCAACATGGAAAAACAAATTCTGTGAATCATTCGCAAACAAAGGATGGAACCCTGTCACATACGCACTTTCGTTTAGATACAAAGATGGTTCTCTGTTGGATTATGCTATGAAAAAAGAAAAACTTTTATTGGATATGAGAAGATCAATCGACACCGGTACTTTAATAGATCTTGTTGCTTCCGGACTACCAGAATTCATACTAAATAAGATTGATAGAGAAGGATTACAAGATATTGTGGATTTATTCAATGAAGTAAACAAGTATGAACATTTGGTCAACAAAAAGAGATTCATAAATAAGAGAACATTTGGGAATGCAGAATTCAATACAAATGAAGGTAAAAATCCATGTAAAATTTGTGAAAAATTGAATAAGGGCTCTCGTTACCACCCTGAAGCCACATGCTGGTTCAAAACAAAAGAGGATGAAAAATTTAAGAGAAGTGCCATTAAACATGTAAACAATTCAGTGATAGAGACCGAGTTAAATGAAAATAATAAAAAAAACGAATAGTAACACCATTAATAAAAGTCAAACTATTACTAAATGATAAATTAGAAATATACGGAATTTATGATTCGGGTTCAAATGTTTCTCTAAAAAGGAAAAGGAAACAGTTTGAATGAAGCAGATTTAGTAACGATTAATGGTTTTAAAAAGACGAGTGGTTTGACAACTTTAAAGATAAAAATTTTAAAAAAGAAAAAGTTATTCTTTCAGAAGAGTTTAGTATGGAACTCATAAGAAAAATACATGAAAACCTTTGCCATATTGGAATTGGACAAATGCAAAAGATGATAAGCACACATTACGTAGCCAAAAATTTAAATAAAAACATAATAAAAGTTTGCAGAACCTGTGAAATTTGTATTAAAAATAAATCAAGAGGACAAGACAAATTTGGCGTTATGTCTCATTTAGGCCCGGCAACAAAGCCTTTTGAAATAGTATCTATAGACACAATTGGAGGATTTGGAGGTACAAGATCAACAAAAAAATTTCTGCATTTGTTGGTAGATCACTTTACACTTTACCTCAAAAACTCAAACTGCGAACGATTTTGTAAATCTAGTTAACAAAACAGAAACAGGAGACATAGGTATGCTACTTACGGATCAATACCCGGGAAGCGTATTTCCTTTTCCGTGTTCAATACGAGGCAAGCATGCCTCGAACCCAACACGGATTCGTAACGCGTTTTACCTTCCAAACCCGTGTTCAATAGAAGGCAAGCGGCATCCAATCGTGCACGGGTTTGTAACGCCAATTCTCTTCCAAATCCGTGTTCAGTACGAGGCATGCGTCCTCCAAAAGTGCAAGGCTTTATAATTACTGTACGCGTTGATTGAGCACTACAGATCCGTGTATGTTTCGAGGCATTTTTTTCTGTGGATGGATGGGCAATAAAACGCATTAAGTATTTTATTTTTAATTTTTTAAATATTGTATTTTTATTTATTTATTAACGCTTAGCGTGCTAGTGTGCCTAGTGTGCTTTAACATGAAAATTTTATAATTGTAAGAAAACACCGCATTTGTACATAATAAAACTTTGTGCAAATTAGCAAAATAATAATACGATTATTCAATATAATATAATACATACTTAACATATAATACATAATATAATAGATACTATTATCCTGAAATAGTAAGTAAAAGAAAGTATAACATAAAAAAGGAAGTGTGTGCGTGTACGCACAATATAATGGATGGACAATAAAACGCAAACAGCCTCACTAATAAAAAAAAAACAATTTTAAATATAAAAAGTATTTTATCTTATAATTTTTCATTATTTATTTTTTATTAACGCTCAAGTGGGCTTTTAATGAAAAAAATGTAGTTGTAAGAAAAAGTAAATAATAACATTTAGTGCAACTTAGCGAAATACTAATACGATGATTCTAAATAATATTATAGTACTATTATCCTACAATAGTAAATAAAAGAAAGTATAACATAAAAAGGAAGTTTGCGCACATACGTACAATATAGTGGAAACACAATAAAACGAAAACAGCCTTATTAATAAAATAAATAAAAAAAATTAAAACAGTAAATATAATATAAAAAAGTATTTTATATTATTTTAATAATTTTTTTTATTACTATTCATTTTTTATTAACGCCCGAGTAGGCTTTTAATAAAAAAAAATGTAATTGTAAGAAATTAACACACATGTAAATAATAACATTTAGTGTAACATAGCAAAATATCTACCTACTAATACGATGATTGGATATAATGTTATAGTAGGTACTATTATTCTGAAAGAGTAAGTAAAAAAAAGTATAAAATAAAAAAAAGTAAGTGTATGTGTATACTCACAATATGATGAATGGGCAATGAATCGCAGTCTTTTATATTATAACGTCAAACGCTGCACACTGCACAATGAAGAAAAAATGTGACTGACGAAACGGTGTGAAGTAAGTGTGCGAAATTCGTGGGTATGTTCCATGCATCGCCGAGGACGCGTGCCTCGTACTGAACACGGATTTGGAAGAGAATTGGCGTTACAAACCCGTGCACGATTGGATGCCGCTTGCCTTCTATTGAACACGGGTTTGGGAGGTAAATAGCGTTACAAATCCGTGTTGGTTTCGAGGCATGCTTGCCTCGTATTGAACACGGAAAAGGAAATACGCACCCGGGAATCAATTCAAAAGAATCCAAGAAATATTTACAAGACAAGCGGATACCAATGATCTTCACAGCAGTAAATGCACCATTCTCAAATGGTTTAAATGAGAGACTGAATCAAACTTTAGTTAACAAAATAAGATGTAAAATAAATGAAAAAGAAAAAAAGAGAGCCTGGACAGCAATAGCTCAAGAATGTACAAGAAAATATAATGAGACTATTCATTCAGTCACTAACTTTGCACCGAGTTACCTTTTATATGGTACGGACAGCACGATTTTACCAAATGAACTAAAACAACGAGAATCAAATAGTGACTGGATCAGAGACAGGAAAATAGCACTTGAAAACACAATAAGATCACATAACTACAATAAAATATTATTCGATAAAAAGCGAAAACACTTTTTACGAGTTTAACGTAGGGGATATGGTGTTTTTGGAAAATGGAAACAAACTGACACTTTACAATAAAATCATATAATAACAAAACAAGTGACAATTCTCAATCTAACCGACACCACAACAATACTTTTTCTTTACAAATATTTAAAATATTTATAAAATATTTAAAATTAATTTAAATATTTTTAAAAATAATACCTTTTTGTAAAATATTTGAAGAGGTTGGTGGATTTTGAATTATTTTTTTTATCATTCTGTTCTTTCCAAACTATGTGAAGTAGAAGAACTACATTATATCACGTAGGTTTATGCAATGCACTTGTTAGTTGGTCGAATATAAAATTCTAATAAAAAAAAAATTTAAAAAATAAATAAATAAATTCACAAAGCATAATAAATCCACGGTATGATTGGCAGTTATGTTTTTTCTTATACATTAATCCAAATTATGTTGAATGCATCTTTAAATACAAAAGGGTAAAATACAAAATAATTTGGATTTTTTTACAGAATAAGACCAGTACTTATTAGAATAATAAGGTACTTTCAAACGAGGCAAGCTTGACAGAATACAAAAACAAATTTAAAAACAGTCGAAATGTAAAGAAATCGAGTCAAAAAAAGATTTCGTTATGCTCACTCAAAAATTAAAAATGACCTGCAAGCAATAACATTAAAACCAACCAAAAAAAAAAATATATGTATGTACATAAAATCTCATGAAATGCTGAACCAGCTGGTCCCCGGCATGCGTTGCAATGCCAATCAAAGAAATTAATTGATTCTCCCTGCTGGTCCTTTCCCGTGCGTACCCGTTCCCTTCCACCTTTCCCGCCTTCCCCCACCCTCGTATCTTCCCCCTGTCCGTGAACCCCACCTTCCCCATTCCCTTTCCCCCTGCCGTTCCTCGCTGCTGCTAAAATATATGAAATGCACACATTTCCATTTATACAAATTTCATAACGCCATAGCTTACTATTATATATAGCCTTTTTGTTTTTCTGATGTTTAAGCTATTTTATTGTAAAGTTTAATTATAATCCACTCGTTAGTTTTTGCGTGAAAGAGTAACAAACACTAATACATCCACACAAGCTTTCTCGTTTATAATATAAGTAAGATTATAAGCAACTACGACAAAGTCTTCTAAATCTTTTTCAGATGCTTAGTCTGGTACCCATGTCCATTATTTTTTGATAATAATAATTTATTCTTCTCTCATTATGCCGGCAATCTTTTCAAAATTTCATCTGTAACGTTGAAATAAATAACAAACAAAATAAAATGAAAATTATTCCATTCGACAATCCACAGCAGACGAACAGTGCCTGGAACACTGGGACATTTCGAATTTAACGAACTCCATCCGAATATCGGAGACGCGATTTAAATTTCGAACGATTCGAATTTCAAATCTAATTGGGCGGAAGCAATATGAACCAAAAAATTGAAATGGGAGCCTTAATACGTCATTACTGTGGAATAAATTTTGGCGTGCTTTTAAATATTAAATATACGGACTGTAAATTGATTTTGAGTTTTTCGGGTCCGTGTTTTGAGTGCCTACTTAAGACAGAAACATTTTTTTCCTGGAATAGGTTTGTGCGTTGGATTGCTTGACAGATTTCAATAATTTATGTATGTCTCTCAATAAAAAAATGTCTTTCAAAGTTATTTTTTTCCACTGAATTAATTTAATTTCAAAAGAAAATAATAAAAAACCAAAATTTTTGCTAGAGTTAAAAATATTTAAAAAAATTTAAATATAATTACACGTTTAGAATGATTAACTAGTTCGTAATAAAATGTTTCCTAATTATCTGCAAACTTATTTTATTAACTGAGATTTGCTGAGATTTTAGACTTCTCAAAATTAAACTTTCATTTATTTATTTATTTACGGACAAGTAGTCCATTAATAATATAACAAAAACACGAATAAAAAAGAAGAGGCGACAATGAAAGGAAAGTACATATAAATGAAGAGCATTGAAAAATTATTCATTCATTCATTCATTTATTGATTAACGCCCTTTTTCAGGGCTTTTACATATTAATGGTAATAAATACAATATTCATTGTACATAACTGAACTGCTTCAGTAACAATATTTTATATTTGTTTAAAGATAAACTGAAGATATCCACGGACTTGGTGTAATTGTTTCCTTCCATTAGTATTCTGGGTAAAGAGGAATACATATGGAAGTTAGTCCCAGAATGTCTGTACTGAAATAAATCCTAACTTCTTGTATTACGTTGTGGAATCTGGAAGCTTATCAATTCAAGCAATACCGGACTATCAACTAAATCATGTAGAATTTTATAAAATACCAAGTCAGTGAAAATTCTTCTGTCTGACAATTTGAGCATATTCATATTATTTAACAGAGTGTTATAATTCAACATAATTGTTGGAATCCCCATTTTAAAATTTAGAAAACGTAAGAATTTGTTTTGTATTCTTTCAACAGCTTGTACATGTATATTATTATGTGAATTCCAGACGGGAGAATTGTACTCAAGTTGACTTCTAACATACGCAAAATATAACAGTTTAATACACTTTATATTGTTAAAATTTCTAGTTAGCCTAGTTATAAATCCTAACATTTTTAAGCCCTTTTTTCGGATTTCTGTTGTGGTTAACAAATGAAAGATTTGATTGGAAAGTGATGCCTAAGTCTTTAATTTGTGTTAGTATCTCAAGAGCATTGTCATCAATGTAGGAATTAAAGATCACTGGATTTTTTATTCGAGAAAATCTAATTAATTGACATTTTGAGATATTTAAATAAAGGCTTTTTTTCCTTACACCAAATTAATAATTATAACATAAAAGAACATAAAGAAGACAACTACAAGTCAAAGCTTGAAGATGGATTTAAAAGACTCTAAAAATACACATTTCGTATCGACTGCTGAAAGTCATTTAGGCTAACACCAAAAAATTCAATGCTTTGACTTGCGTTAACAAGTCTCGACATTTTGGATAAAGGAGAATGAAATCCATAATTTGTAGAATGTTGATTGAGGAACATCTATTCTTTCATTTGGAGTCTACGGGAAGGGATGTTAAACTGGATGAGTTGCAACAAAGCAGGTATGTCAGTAAAACTGTTAATAATTTTGAATATGAAAATTTGATCAGTGTCCTTTCTACGTTTTTCATAAGAAGAAATGTTTAAGGTTTGTTCAATTTCATCACACGAGTACTTTAACTCTTTTAAGTCCTAATCTCCAATTCCTCGTAGGAAGCGATGTTGTACGGATTTGATGTGACAAATATGGACAGCATAGAAAGGAGACCAAATGACACTAGCATATTCAAGGTGAGGGCAAACCAGCGAACAGTAAAAAGTTTTAAGTGTACTTATATGTTTTAAGTCAGCGTTAATTCTATGAATGAAGCCGAGTAGTTTAGGTGATTTGTTAACGATGTTATTAATGTGATCACGGAAAGAAAGTTTGCAGTCTAGACTGACCCCAAGGTCCTTGATAGATGTGACAGTAGAGATACAAACTTTATGTAGTTTATAATCAAACTGAATAGGTTTTGTGGTTCTATAAAAGGACAAAATTTTGCATTTATCAATATTTACATGCACCCAAAAGAGTGTGTTTATAGAGGACAAAAACTTTATAATAACATATTTTACGTACATCTAAGTAAAGGAACAATAACAAAATATAGTTACAAAAATAATTAATACAAAGCACTGGACCGAGAACTTTCAAAAGCACCATCTGTTGGATAAATTATTAAAGAAAACTGAAAAAAGTGTCCTTTTTCCTACCTTTCCTTAACCTCTCAGGTCTCTACCTTTTTTATCCTTGAACGTATCCGAAAACTAAAAACTGTCTTGAAAGATGACAAAATACGCTTTTCAAATGTTGTAAATCGAAAGAAATATATAATTTTTGAAGTTTAAAATTTTTGCATGCAAACATAAAAAAGTTTTAAAGTGGGTCACCTTACATTTTTCCTACTAAAATTACTCATAACGAAAAAAAAATAAAAACATAGACATATTTTTTTAAACAAATATATTTTCAACGTTATTGATACCTCACTTTTACATCATTCATTTTAAATATAATTAATATAAAATACCGAAGTTGCGATCCGAAATAATGGTTTCATAAAGGTGTTAATTTTACTAATGTTGTGGTTAAATTTTAGATTCGAGTATAAAGCGTGGTATTTTTTCTGTCTAACACCGCTTATTTCATATTTTTCACTATGATAGTAAAGGTGACAACGATTTCTGTGAGACCTATATGATTTGTTTCGAAAAGCAAACAAATTAGCCTGAGAGGTTAAATACACAGCATGCTCAAAGATGGGAAAGGTCTCCCAGGGCCTCTTGTGTGCTACCACGCAAAAAAAAAAAATTATAACATTCATGAGCAATACCAAGTAGAACACCTGAAAATTTTGATCGAAACCATCCAAAGAAAATAAACCAAATTTTATTTGACTTTAGGTCTACATTCCAGTATTCGTTGAACACACACAGTTCCAGACTTTATCAGAATTTAAATCCGAGCTTTGGCAGACGAGGATGTTTTTTTAAGGCTTTTTTGACCCGGAGCTTTCTCTGGAGGCCTTCGCTAACCCGGACTTAAACCTCGCTTTACTCAGCTAAGGGTCTGGAGCGGCTCTAGCCGATTAGCCATCGGGCACATCTAGCGTTGGGCAAACATTATTAGCGAGGACACCTGGTGCGCTGGTAAAGGAAAACCACCTTGTGCTGGGGTTTTACATATATCGTGTGAAAACCGCTAGACAAATGTTTTAGGAATAGCTTTGAATTGTAACAGTTTCATTTATAATATAAGAGATTTGTCAATCTCTGTGGGAAAGAGTAAGTTCCAGTTATAAAGCACTGGTGAATGAACAATATATTGCTGGCAATGTATTTCCGTTAAGTTTTCCATATTGTCGGTCAAGATTGCACAAGATTTTTCTGTAAAGCCTAATCTTGTCGATTATTGACCTTTCTATTAAAGATCGATTAAATTCCTGTTTTGACGGTGGCTTCACTCGATATTACGACAATATTGCCGACCAAATCTCGAGTGTCTGTTCGCCACCTACCCGCTACCATTACTGTCATAATAAATAACTATGTTATTTTTATTTTTATTTATTTATTTTTTTAATTAATTTTTTTTTTTAAATTAAATGGAGTTCTACGAATTAAACACAAAAACAATTAATAATCAACTATGTTATTAATGAATAATTTCACCTTTTTTTCACATTATTCAAGTTTGGCACAGTTACTGCAGGATATATATTTTTTGTATTATAAATTTGACTTCTGGATGGGACACGACAATACTGATTACCAAAGCCTTACCCTGCAAAACTTTTGCCAAGACAATATTGTTCGTTTTATGGCAATAATAGCCATTAATTGATTTTGATCGTTTACCCACACCTTTATAATTATCGAGCTTAAAACCCGTTAATGTTAATTAAAAATACAATAACTTCGCACAAACCAAGATATTGTGTATTTGCATCTTGATCCAGATTTGTTGATGCTCGATGAAATTTAGATTGTGATTGCTTTGTTTGTTTTAGGTGTATTTTTTTTCTAGATCTGATCAACCAGAAAAATACCATCCATTTTTGTCCTCTAGTTCTTCCGTTCTCTACTTCAACTTGTGTATAAAGTAATAACAAAATTTCCCTATTGGATATACGATAGTTTCAATGGCTTCAGGAAGTTAGAATACTTTTAAAAAAATCACCACAAAAGTATTTTTTACCAAGTGAATTTTTTTTTATTTTTACAGTGCTTCGCTTTTTTTTTTTTTTTTATTATTTATTAAAATTACAGAGAACATTTTGTACAATAGATAGAGTAGACCCACAAAGCTGTCATATGGCAGCTTGTCTGCAGGTTCTAACAATTTAAACATTCTTAATATAATATCTAAGAAAATATTTGTAAATACATTTATAGTTTTAAGGAAACATTAGAATTGATCACATAGTAGTATTAGATAATTTAACTTACAACTATAAATATATAAGATATTTCAATATACCTATCTAATAAAAGATATGTAGGCAGCTATATTAAGATATTCAAAGATACATGGAGTTTTCGTTCATTAACCATAGTTTTATCATTTTAGGACTTAGTCTCTCATTTTTTTCAAATTTTATGTTTTTATTGATTTTATTGAAAATCACTGGTATTAGATATTCAAGAGTACGGCTTCCATATTTATTTAATATTCGAGGAGTTTTTAGGCCCTTTCCTTCTCTAAATCTTGTGGTATGTTTGTGTACAAGTAGGTGTTTGTAAGGGCTTTCCCCCAAATTATCCATAATAGTAGTGAACCAGTGGAGACCTTTTATTGTAAGTAGGCTCTCTGAGCCATACAGTAATTTTAAGTTATGTCTCTGTTTGTAAATCTTAGTTGTGACAATTTTTTTTATTATGGCGGTTTGTAAATTTTCAATATATTTAATGTAAGTAGTGCTTGCATGTCCCCAAGTTCGAATACCATATCTAAGGATGGATTCGACCATAGAAAAATATATGAGTTTAAGAGTACAATGAGGCAAAATAAATTTTAATTTGTAAAAGTTACTAGCTAAGGATCTGAGCTGGTTACAAATTTTAGCCACTTGTTTATCCCACTTAAATTTGTTATCAACAATTATTCCCAGATAAGTATATTAATTTGTGAAATCTATTTTTTCACAGTCACAAACATTAATAATTCCTCTATGTATACAGTAAAAGCTATGAGCGGTTATTTTAGGAACATTCCACATTTTCAAACTTGGTGATTTTATGTACATGCATTTGGTTTTTTTTACATTAATAATTAATCCTACATCATGAGCCCATTTGAGAAGCTCGTTAAAATCTCTTTGTAATTCTTGTATAGCAATTTCAGTTTGTAACTTTTATGGCTATTGTTAAACGAAAACATCATAAGTCTATACATTTTTTTATAAAATATAACTAACACAAAACATGCACTTTAATCAGCGGAATTTCAGGACACGATCCCTCCTTAAGTTTATTTCAAAGTGTTCCCTGTCAAATATCTAAGAATTACCTTTACTGGCTCATTTACGAACGTGTAGGAACGTACAAATATTTCAGAATAAGTTTTTAATTATTTCAAGAATTTAATAAGGACCGCCCTGTTTGTCAACAAATCTTAAGTCTCCAAGTGAGTAACTATGCAAAAAATTGACGTTTAAATAATTCGTCGAGAAGTGTTTGAGAATTGGACCTCCTTTAGCTCTGAAGGATCCAAGGGAGCTGAAGGTTCTATTGCTTTTCAGGTTGTCAACACTTCTCTTTGTCCGGACAGAATGGAGGCACCCTCTTCCAGTCCTCACTTTTATTACACCTGAATATAAAGGTGATAGCGGAGCCTCAAAAGAATACCAGCATATTGAATAAATACCAGGGGATAAGAGATGTATTTCAGGCGCGTAGCTCGTAGGTATTCAATACTGTGAAAACATTTTATTGGACTATTCTTAATCTTAGATATGTATGTTTTATTAGCCACAATCTACTATAATGCTCAATGACTCAATGTGACCACACTTCTTCTACCGTTTGTAATGTAGGAATAATATTTCACCCTCTACAGGCAAGTTGGTGTACGTGAAATAAGGAACCAGTCCAATAAACGCTGATTCTGAATATATAAGTTTTATTAAATAATATTAAATTATATTTTTGGTCATGATGATGTCACATGATTCACACTAAATACGGTGGTTTTCGGGGGATCTTGAAAAATTAAAAACTTAGACATTTATTTTAACTATTAAAATTAACTTTAAAAATAAAAATAAATATGCAGTTATTTAAGTTAGAAGGTCATTATTTATTTTAAAAAAATTAAAAAAATTAGACAGGAGTTCCTTAATCACTAATGCTCTTGGGGTAAGTTACTAACACAATCTTTAATTGAGTTTTTTTCTTATTCTCAGGTAGGAAATAAATAACTAAGGAGATGAATCAATGTATTAAAGTTATGTACAATAGAACTAAAACATTCTCGACTGAGTTACTTTTCAAAGATACTAAAATATTCAACATCCGTAAATTATTTATATTGAAGACTATGAAATATGTATTTAAAAACAAAAATTGTTTCGAAAAAAATGAGAATAGAATTAGCAAAAGGACTAATAATATCTTTTACACCCCTCAAATCAATACCAAATTAATGCAAACACATAGCAGCTTTATTGGTCCTCGGACATTTAATCTTATACCAAAACACATTCAAACGACAGATAAAATATCACTCTACATAAAAGAATTAAAATTATGGCTTTATTGCAGATGTAAAAACACTTTTGCTATAAATTCTATGTTAACCTTAATGCATCACTTTTCATTTTAATTCTAACGCATATAACTTTTTTATAACTTATAACTATTGTTAATTGTTCTTACTGATGTATGCATTTTTGTTTATATTACCCACGCACAGGCAGTGCCTTTGTGGGCTCCCATTACCTACTTTTTACTTTACGTAGATTTAATTATTCCTAAATTTTGATTTATTTGTTTCTTATATGTGTATTTTGAAATGTTTATAATAATGGGAAAAAATAAAGATTTAAAAAAAAAAAAAAAAAATGTAAGCATATTGTGAATATTTTTTGGGTTATTTATGCAACGTTCCGTTTCCACCTTATGTAGCCAACGTTTGGGGCAGCGTTACAGTGTCCATCATCAGAGTAGATGTGTAGATTGTTGATTGATTTAAAAAAAAAAAAAAAAAAAATGTAAGCATATTGTGAATATTTTTTGTGTTATTTATGCAACGTTCCGTTTCCACCTTATGTAGCCAACGTTTGGGGCAGCGTTACAGTGTCCATCATCAGAGTAGATGTGTAGATTGTTGTGAAGTAAGTGTGTGTAGAAATAGAAGTGCTACCATGTAGCACGGGTTAATCCTCTTAGGGCCGGTCTTCCAGCACAATAATTACTGATATAATATGGTTTTCGGAATTAAGTTTAGATGTAACCGTCAATTATCGGATACGAAAAAATATTGTGCTTAGTCCCTCGTCCCACAATCCGCACATCTTCCCTGATGACGGACACTGTAACGTTGCCCAAAACGCGAAAGAAAAATGGTACTTAACAATACATGTAACCAACAACATAATCACAATAATACTTCTTTTAACCTTTAAAATTTCAAATCATATCTTGCCAGCTTCTGGTAAAAAGAGATTAAACTTTAAACATAATATAAAATTGTTTTTTTTTTCCAGGACACGAGGCCGATTTTATATCGGGCCAAGGAATTAAAAATTTAATTAATGAAGACAATATTAGCAAGACTCATACAAAAATCTGAAACACAAAAAGGTTTTTATTTTACGTATGTTTGCAAGATTCAACCAGAACTAAATTCTATATAGATAGTGTCTTTGATAATTTATCCATTTTTATTTATTATTTGACATCTATTGACTTTTTTGCAAGTCTTGGATGAATATTTATTTTTAACTTAATGAGTAAAACCTCAAATAGTAATATTTATTTAATGAAGACACAATTACCGAAACTCGATAAAAAATCTTAAACAGAAAAATATACGTCACATCTGGTACTTGAACCCAAGACCTTCGGCTTTCCGGGCCGCAACTCTACCAACTGAGCTTATGTGTCCTTAAAAAAATAATTAAAAATCAATTAATCAAAAAAAAAATTCTCAAATCGATGTAGATCGATTTTATTTTCCTCGGGGCCTCCTGTGTGGAGTTAATGTAAAAAAAATATCATATCTCTGGTGATTTTTCGGTGGAACATTATTTTGGCTTCTTGATTTATTTTTGTATTTTTATTGTCATATTTATGTACGATAGCGATGGCGATATTATGTCGAATATTATGACCGAATTTTGTCCTAGAAAATCAAAAATTTGGTGTATACTTTTTTTTTGTCATAAATTTAACCTATTAAACTAGCTATTTTAGAGTTGTTACGATCATCTTTACACTCCCTATAACCAAGTTCATTAAATAATTAATCTGTGTGGTTAGGTACCCATTTACACTTCTTAAATTATTAAGATTTTCGGCCCATTTCACAGAAAATCTGATAAAAATAAAAACCTTCCAACATTTTTCAATTCTCAGAGCAATAACAAATTGAATCGTTCCCAAAACACGTAACAAACGGTGGACCTAACGTTTTTAAATTCGTTCTTTATCATATTCTTGTACATTTTTAGTAGGCCCAAAGGCATTTCAAATTCATAGGGTGACCTTGACTTAGACGTTTAGAAAAGAACTGTTGTTAAGGAATCAGTTTTTGAACAAAAAAGTAAGCAACGCAGATTTCGTATTTCGTGGAGAATATTAATAAAAATTCACCAAACAAAAGACTACGAAATATTAATGAGTGCTTTGCTGAATTTTTGTTTTTCATATCAATTTTTTGCTTTATTCGCCTGAATAGTTTTCTTTTAAAATCCAAACAAAAGAATCGAAAGTACAATATGTTGAATTATTAGAAACAATTAAGAATCTGTAATGAAATTTCGACGCCCCAGGCCAATAAGTCTGAAATATTATACTTTGAATTTGATACCTTGTACTTCGATCCTGGTAACAGAAAAAAAATTACGTCCCAAATATAATTATGTAGACAGTTATATTGTGATTTTTTTAAGAAAGATTGTCTCTTTGAAGTGTTGAGAAATTCTCAACTGGTTATTTTATATCGAATGCATATAAAGATCTCATTTTCATTCAAGTTTCTATTAAAATAATGCAAGCCCATGAAAAGTTATATAATTGATGAATTTGTGAAGGTGAAAGGCTTGTATTTAAATAATATTTGCCTCTGGATTGTCAGACCCTAACATTGTTAGTTTTCTATAAAACACAATTTTATTGCAGTGACATTATTTTTGATGTGAGTTAATGATGAATGTAAGTAAGTCTAAAGTCATGGGGTTCGAAAGGGAGAGTACGAAAACAGTATGCAATATAGTTGTGAATGATGAAAATTTGCAGCAGGTGGATGAGTTTGTGTATCTGGGTAGTATGTTAACAAGAGATGGGAAGGCTGATAGAGATATTGAAAGAAGGGTAAATGCAGGTAACTCCATTAATGGAGGACTGAATGCTGTTGGCGCTAATGAAAAACTGTCAAAGGTAGCGAAGCTAGCAGTCCACAATAGAGTGCTGGTAACTACTCTGATGTATGGTAGTGAACTGGCAGAGGAAGGATGAAAGCAGACTGAATGCTGTTGAAATGAGATCCCTGAGGCGCATATGTGGTAAAACCATGTATGATCGTGTGAGAAATGTGAAGATTCGCATAGAATGCAAGGCTGATGTAAGCGTAATAAGTAAGATTAAGAAAGATGTAAGTAATAAGAAAGATTAATCTCAGATGGTTTGGGCATGTAGAATGAATGAACGAAGAAAGTAGTGTAAGAAGAATATATGACGCAAATGTGAATGGTAGAAGAAGTCGGGGACGCCCGAGGAAGATACGACACGATCAAGTGAATAAGATACTCGTGACGGGTCGTGACAAGAGTCAGAATAATAGAAGAGTATGTATGAGACGATGTATGAATGCGAATGAGGTAAAGAGTGTGTGCCAAGACCGAGTTGTTTGGCGGTCCGTCCTCTCTGGCTGCCCCTGCGGGGAAACGGCGTGATGGTTGGTCAGTTAGTTAGACATTATTTAAAAGAAGATATTTATGTTTCGAATATCAGTGAACTTAAAAATAACGACATCCTTCAAACATTTAAACAAAATAAATAATTTTCAAAACTAATAATTAATAAAATAATGCTGGTATCTACGGTATATACAATAGCTTGTCTGATATGATTTGCACTCATCATATCTTACGCAATCACTTTACACATGCATCAATGCACCGACAAGCGAAATTAGTATATTTTTTCTATTTTATTATTATCAATAAAATTGATTATTTGCCTGTGTAAAAAAACTTTATTTTAAAATGTATGATCAGTATTTTCTGAATTCAATGAAAATTAACCTATTTTCGGTACAATAATACCCTACAACATTGTCTACGCTTTGTTACTAGGTATTCAATTCTCTTCACTAAATATTTTAATTCAGCAAATAATACGCTCACATACGAATATTTAAGGAGCAAATTAAAATCGTTCGTCGTTTTACCGACTCGGTTAAGACCTCCTGAGAATTTTCTTGTGCATTTCCAGCAAAAATAATTCCTTGGTTAATTTCCTTCCGCGGAAACTGGCTGCGTGGCTCGGATTGTAAGAATAAGTGTTCTTTATCCTTGGTTCAGACGTTCAGACCTGCCGGCAGACTGTTAAAAGGATTTCACAGAGCTTTAAGCATCAGCGCAAGTCGCTCCGTGGCGTACCAGGCAGACCTAGGAACTTTTAAGGTAATGCAATTGAGAAATCACCTTGCTCGACCTGAAGAAGGAAATGAGAATGCTTACTTAGTAAGCTAGAAGCTTTTATATTTTGCAGTCAGTTTAGATCTGTAAAGCTTTTGTGGCGCTTAGAAAAAATCCTGTCAGTACAGGTAGGAATTCTTTGCGCTTCTGTTGTAATATCAGTACGATGACCATGCGGTTAAGCATTGTGAATAATTTGAACGGAAAATATGTAGATATAGGTCACAAAGTTCTAAAATTATATTAAAATAATATCAGGAGGGAAAATTATATAATTCTATCCAAAGTTATATATTTATAACTCACTTTACTTATTTTAATATATTTTTTAAAAAAGCTTCGCGAAAAAAATAGTCGGAATCAAGAAATCAGGTCGGAAGGTTTCATATTTTTTTGTTTGTTTTAAATGTGCTGCTTAAACTACTCCCGTCTGGAGTCAGCGACACCATGGCATCTTCAATTTGAGTATGTTGTGAAGCTGAGGGTAATGGGGAGGGAAAGGAGAAGACGAAGTGCTTGGCTATTCAGATCTGGTCAACAAACGTTTCTATAGTGAGTGGTAGTTTTAAACCAGGGCGATAATGAGAGTACCTTCCACTCTGAAACGTGCCATAAATATTCTTTATTATATTTCAAATTAATATTTTGCGAAATAACATAAGTAATAAAATAAAAATTTTCTTTCGCACGCCGGGATTTGAACCAACGTCCTCCGGATAGCTAGTCGTTAGCCTTATCCCTCAACCAAGTAGGTCATCAGACTAACTAGCCTTCACACCGTTTCCACAGGAGTAGGCAGAAAGAATAGAAAAAACCTCTGTTTTGGAAACACACTATTTGCTTCATACACATCTTTACACCGTCTCATACATAATTTCTAATGGGAGTATTTTCCACTCTGCGACGTGCCGCAAATAAACTATACGTTTTTATAAATTAAACAATGGTAAAATAATACACATCAATCAAATAAAATGCTGGATTTCGAACCCGCGACCTTCGGATTGCTAGTCGAAAGCCTTTTCCCTCGACCACGGAGGCCATCAGAAGCTTACTTGACCAATATTATTAAAGATTATTGGTGTTAAACCCAATTGGTAAGTACTTACATGCTTTTTACAAAAAAACCTTTCCCAAAGAAAGAGTAGGTACTTTTACATACATTAAAATGCTATTAAATATTATAAATTAAGAAAAACCTCCAGTTAAGAGAAAAATAATTAAAATTTGTCATACGCAACACGCACATTAAGTTCATCCGTTTTTTGTTCATAAAATATATTATAAGCGGTTTACTGTTAGTCTTTTCTTTTAAAAAAAGGCATTCGCGAGTTACTAAATAACCTGACAAAGTTTGAAAAAATAAACCTAATAGCACTAAACAAAGCGGAAATATTGCTTGTGTCGTGAAGGAGGACTTAGCCAGCCGAGGAACTGAACACAAGACGCCTGGTGTGACCCCAAACGCGATGCTCAAACTCAGCCACTGACCGGTCGTTTGGTAGAATCGTTACACGGATGTATAAAGTTCAGGGTTCAAGCTCCAGATCTTCTCTCTGCTATAGAAGTCATTAGAAGCTTTTTGGATTGTCCTGGTACTGCAGTGCCACCGAGATGTTTGAAGAAGGGTGCGTTCCCGGATTCCGAGCACTAATGAAAAAACGGATCACCAACTACAGAACGCGACTAGCCTCGAGCGAAAATAGTATTGTGATGGCAGCATTGCACTTCTTGCAGGGTCCCATCTACAAACGATGGATCCACTTCCTGAGGACATAGATTAAACAAAAAGTTCTTATTATTATTTTTTATTATTATTATTATTTTCTTTTTAATTTATTTTACCATGTAAATATTTTTTTTTATGTATCCTTTTTATATCTTGTTATCATTACTTGATTATTATATATGTATAATATGGAACTCGTGGGACTGCACCACCCTCCCCGAGATCTGGAATAAATTATTAAAAAAAAAAATTAATAAATAACGTAAAACAATGTTTCATTAATTAAATATTTATACTCTCCAAACAAAACCCTTCGTCGAATAATGTAGTCACTAATTCCTACATTCATTATTCAATCTCGGCCACTTATCCAATACCAATATAAAATCGGCTTTCTGATACAACGGAATAGTTTAAAACTATTCCTTTACTGCTAACGTGTCCTGTTATCTCAATCCGCCATAGCTTTTCCTATTCGCCACTTCTACGAACCGCCGGCAGTTATACGAACCGGCAGTTATACGAACCGCCAGTTTTCCCGAACCGGTTCCTTTATCGGCTAAGCGAATTTACCGTTAAAGAGAATATTCTGGACTACTTATCCAAGATTTCTTTTTTCTTTGCTTTCTTTTCTCATTTCAGCTCAAGTCAGGGGGAAACCAAATTACTGGAGAGTCTATTAAAATTCATGGGCAGGAGAGCTGAAGTTTGGGGTATGGGTGGATGGACCGGAGAAGAGATACGCAAACGGTGGTACGTGAGCCACTTTTTGTAACGTGCGAGCTTAATAGAAAAGCTTTACTTAAATTTAATTCGTTCGAATAGAAGCGAAGATCGTTACTGACAATTGTTGAAATTAAATGCAGTTACCTCGAAAGATACGGTCTCACCAATGCAATTGAAGGCTCGCCTGAGCATTTTATATCCGTTTAGTGGTAAACTTATCTGCTTTTATAAAAATTGATCTCCGCAATATCTGTTACTATAAAAAACGAGCTTTGCAGAGTTTTTATATGATAAAGCTCTGCAGCCCTCGCACTCTAGGAAGAAAAATAAACTATTATCGTAATTTTTCTTACAAATAGTACCTAGGTATCTAGATATAATAGGAGTGGCCACCCAGACAGTTCAGGACATCTAGCATGGTCGATTAATAAAACACTATATCAATACGATACTGACCATGTCCGCCATTTTTTTTTACATTAACTCCACACAAGAGGCCCTGAGGAAAATAACTTCCCTCAGGGCTTATGTCATTTGGGATGCTGTGTGGAGGGTCTTTAGGAGAGTAAGAAATGAACATTTGTCTTGAAAAGATCCATGTTGTAGGAGGAAGGAAATACATAGGCCGGTAAATCGTTCCATAGCTGAGCTGTTGAACCAAAGAACGAGTCGAAAAAACGACCCGTTCTCACGTGATAAATGTCAACTTGATAAATTTCAACAAATGTCTACATATGTTGGGCGCGTGTTTGGCGTGTCTCCCGACTATGCACCGGTGCCGAAGGGATCAATGACGCTAGTTCCTCAGAGCATCTTCCATTGAAATACCGGTAGAACAGGGATAGCATTCCGACCCGACGCGACGCCTGTGCTCCAAAGATTGCAATCCGTTCGTTAAGGTGGGAGAATCTATCAAACGGACCGCCCGTTTCCAAACAGAGTCGAGGGTATTTATCAAGTATTTTGGAGCTCCAGACCAGAGGTGGCTGCCAGATAAACCGTGGGGTGCACTTGACTTTTCCGGACGATTGGGAGTAGTTGGTACTCTTAAAATATTTTATAGTTACAAATTGAAAACTGTTTGCTGATCTCTGGACCAATATTTGCTTTTCCCAGTTAGGAATACCGAAGTTCAAATCAATAAACCGAATTTGTCCGATTCGTCCATTTGTGGTCACTATATAAGTTGAAACTATTGTTTAATTCTGTTTTAGCCGAGTTAATACACCATCATAACTCGACATTATTGAATATTATCTGATCTATTGGTTGAAATTTGATTAAAATGATTTGATCTGACCAAAAAAACAAACTTCGATAAACACAATAAACTAGTTCGACTAGCAAAAAAACATAAAAACTCCGACGGTAAACACAAGCCTTGGACAAAGACACCACAAATAAAATCATTCAACATTTTTTGAAATGCAAACTTTTGCACTTCATACAAAAAAAATGGGGAAACAAAAAACACTTCAGAACCAAAATTGAAAGATGGATCAAGGTACAAAAACGGTAATATTTAAAAAAAAGTGAAAAAGTAAAGTAAAAAAAAATAACCTTATTAATAAAACAAACATACGTAAAACCATTAAAATACATATTTTATTACGTAATTTACATTTTTCAAAAACACATAATATTAAACTTTACACTAATTTTTACGTCTAAAATCAATTAAAACTTGCATCAAGATGCATAAATTGAATTTAGGGTTTGTTAACCATTTCCACTGGAGTGATTATGGTCGAAAAATGGACCACTTTTATTTTTCTGCGATTGATAGCGTTCCAAAATTCGACCATATTTTCCTACCATTCGTAAAACATGTATTGTAATTATTTCAAACATATCCATGGCCAGTCATTTATTTTAAAACGAAACTTTTGTAATGCTATATCTATTACGATCATAGATGTTCCAAATTCGAACTTCGTAGACTATTTTTGGAACAAGTTAAAAATAATTTTTTTAAATATTTTTTTTCACGCAGAATTTCTGATCAGCTGTTTACTGTTAAAATGAAGTCATTTTTCCATAGAAATGCACCTTTCATTATTAAGCATACCACAGACAACATTCGAAAATCGAAAATATTCTATGTTGACTCGAAAAAGTACCTCTCACGGCGTTTCAAAGTAACAAACACGCAGGGTTCGCGTGGTTATACACTTTTCGATTTTTTTGTATTTTTTTATAAATCCTACATACTTGTATATGAGATAAACGGTAAAATAAAGGTTAATTTACTGGCTATATAGCAATTTAATGATCTTTTGGAAATCTCGAGCAATAGAGGCAAATTTATATATTTCGCTCCAGTGGTTAAAAACGAACATAATACAAAGTTGGCAGTTCTTAGTCGAAGTATGTTACTGTTAAAAATGATGGAAGAAGATTTGGTCAAATTAGCTCAATGTCAGAGCAAATCTCCGGCAAGGCAGAGGTCCTGGGTTGGATTTTCAGATATGACCAAATCTTGTTCTATCCTTTTTATTTAATATTTTTCGTTTGAATGTGTTTTTATACTGTCTTCAAAGAATTAAAAGTGTTGCCATTGATGTGATGCCATTCTGGTGAAAAATCTGCGTCCAGTCCTGTGCTGACAAGTAATATTCCACCCTAAATACAAAAGTATAAATCGAAAAAAGACTTATTTAGTACCTGACCTCCTACATTATCATGAACTCTTTCCTTACAAATCTACTGTGAGATAGGCAACGCATAGGAAACGTCTCGATTTGTCAAATAAATCATTCAAATAGGTTTTACAGTGGCAACTTCACAGGGAACCTGCCAATTCCTATTACAAATAATATAAATACATCACATCCCTTACAAATAATATGTTAAGAGTGATGTCAAAGGAAAGTCTCGTCGGATCCACCCTTACGTCAATTAATTTGCCAGATTCAGTTTGTCGTGAAATGTTCTTGTTTTTCATGGGAAAATATGGAACGTATCGCTAAGAAATGTTTTTGATAATATCGTTTGGTGTCGTACACCAAAATTGCCAAAATATTGTACTTACTTTCAGGGTACTAAAAACAGATATAAATTTTCAATAATGTTCTATAGAAAAGTTGTTGGAAAAAGCCTATTTGAGCTTCATATTATTATAATCAACAAACATTCTGATTTCGAATGTCATTGGCATTTGTTAATCCTACGTTGATCCTGGTTTAATGAAATTTGCTTTGAACTTAAATCGTTTTCAAAATTGAAACTGACTGTGTGAAGAATTCTGAAAGGCGATTAAATAATTACCTCCCAACTTATAACATATTAATTAGGAAATTAACTGAAAATTAAGTGGAAAATAATTTTATAATACACAAATAATATTTTTTAAATTGGTGAATAATTCGGACTATACCGTAACGTGATGTGAGTACGTGACATTGTTTCATTTAAAAATTCAATTCAGATTACAAAAATATGGTTTCTATAATTTTCAGTACCTACATTTTATCAAAATGAATTTATGCCCCAGTTCTAATAATAAATAGTATGGTTTAATATATCGGCAGAGCCTTCAAAGTATTTATCGGGGTTTGATTCTTGGCCGTGGCAATTTTTGAAAAAATTAAAAAATATATATATTTTCACTAAAATACAATATTTTTTTTAAATTTCTTATCCATACGGTTTTTCACGTTTTTTTAAATTATCTCCACACAGAAGGCCCTGAAAAAAAAAATCCCTAAGGGCCTGTCTTATTATTATCCTGTAATCTTTGGGGATGCTATATTTTCGAGGGTTTTTTTAGGGAAAGGAAGGAGAGAAAAAGGGGTGGGTAGAAATATGTTCAGGAGTATCAGACCTACGAATCCATCCGCACCACTGCGGTGCAAGGCAAAGGGTCAAAGAGTCCGGTTGACAAAGATCTCCCTCTACCAGTCTCTCTCGATACGGCCCGCCACGCAGTGGGTGTACGAAAGCAATGCAGCCAAGACCTAGACAAATCTCACTCCATGAACCCGGGAACTCCTGTTAAGTCATCAAACGTAGCGAAAAATTCAGAGTGACCTCTGGCAAGGGTGTTGGTTATCCAATAAATGATTCCCGTGGCGGCGGTACCCAAACCCGCCTCCCTGATGGAAAGTTTGCTCCAGCAAACGACATAAAATGCGATACAGAGAGAAACCGTATTTTAAACGATTTTTCGGGTATTTAAATTGTAGGTGAACGGCCATAATAATTTAGTAACTAACCTGATATATTTTTTTTAATAAATACTTTTATCAAAATAAATACTACAGCACACATATATTCATGTACAATTAATTATTTAAATTTAATGAAATTTAAATAATTGATTAAATTAAAACTTTGTGTACACCACTATTTAATTAACAATATCAACATATTTCGAAAACTATATTTTCTTCGTCAGGATAATAAGTTAATAAAAAATTACAAAAGACAAACAAGTATAGACTAATTAGAACATAGACAAAATATTAGAAAGGAGAGGTAATTAATTACTTAAAATATCATAAAAAAAAATTATATAAAATAAAATTGTTTTAGAATGGGTAAAAAATTAAATTAACATAATAAAAAATCTTTTAAAACAAAACAGGAAGTCTAAATAACAAAATAAATTATTTTAAATATAAGTATTAATACGAAAATAAATTTAAAAGATGGCTATTTTTAAAAAACGTTTGGTTATTTATAATATTTAATTTACTATTAACACTTTTTCTAATTTCTAAATTATCTGATTGTACCTATACCCGTTGTGTTAGTGTGTAAAATTTTTAAATTTTTTTTATTTGTTTTCATTAAATTACATAATGATGCTGCAAAGTGAATTTGCAAATTTTGAAGAAATAATTATTTAAATACTAACTAATAACAACATTTATGCACACTCCCCTTCCATACACAAGCAAAAAATGCTTTCAATGGAAGAGTAGTCAAAACCTAAGATGTAAAATTATCTTTATGTACCATGTAAAACAAATTATTGAAAAAAAAAACAATAACAATAAATTAAATTTTCACCACCGAAAGTATTACCGTGATTTTGTTTTGTTTCGGATAGCATTACAGTGTCCATCATCAGGGTATATGTAAAATGAACCTTGGCTAAGAAGGAGGTAGCGCAACACGGCATAATACCCCAAAAAATAAATCACTGTAATACGTAACATATTTTATCATCCCATATTTCCATTTAATGTTACATTTTTTTGATTTTTGTTTAGCGAATTTAGTAGTTTGGTTGACAGTGCTTTTAACGTAAAAAATATTCAACAAAAACATTCTCCGTGAGAACTTGAAAATAAATCATGTGATAAGTAATGGTGTTCGCCTTCGAACGATTTATACATGACCATAAACTATGAATTTCGAAATAATAATATAAATTCGTGCCTTTGAAACAACAATAATCTATCTGACATGTGTAGTTCGATTCAAAGATTGAATCAAGAATAAAATACTTCTATGGGATTTATGAAAAAGTGGTCATGAAGAGTGTACTGTAATTCAAATTAATTTATGTACTAGCTTTTACCTTTCGTGGGATGGAATTAGGGGAAAATTACTGTAGCGCTTGCACTTATCAATTTCCCCCCTTCCCCCCACTTCCCCCCTCCAGCATTCCATACATTCATTCCCGGTACATTCAGTTTTCAAACAGCTCACGTGCCACCTAAATTTCAAACTGCCAGAGCTCAAAGAAAAAACATTTTCCGATTTTTTTTTTTTTTTTACAGTTAATACCGCACAAGAGTCCCAACTGCTCCCGTCTGGAGCCAGTGAGACTACGGCATCCCCAATTGGGTATGTTGTGAGGCTGAAGGTAGTGGGGAGGGGAAGGAGATAGGGAAGAGGAAGGTGGGGAAGTACCTGGCTATTCAGATCTGGTCACTAAACACGGCTAAAGCCATTTCAAGCAACGTTTCAATTCTGAATGGTGGTCTTACACCAGGGCGATACTGATAGTATCTTCCACTCTGGAACGTGCCGCAAATATACTATATATTATTTTAAATGAATAAATTGTGAAATAACACAAATTAATCAAATAAAATTTATTTGCGCACGCCGGGTTCGAACCCGCGACCTTCGGATCGTGAGTCGAGAGTCTTGCCTCGGGACCACGGAGGCCGTCAGATTGGTGCAGTCGTTTGGAAATTATGCGCGTAGAAACATTTTGGAGATTCATTTTCCTTTAAATATATCAACAACGATTGGTTTTCTGACGTTAGCAATAACTCGCTTTTGTTAGCGACAGAAAACGTATAATAAATATAATGTATTAATATTTATAATTTCATAACGCCAGAGATTACCTTTATATACAGTCTTAAGTCCTTGCATATAATGTAGCTTTCTTTTGGTGAAAGAATATTTAAAAAAAATATTGGTTAATGCGTGAAAGCGTAACAAACAAACTCGAACAGTTTCGCATTTATAATATTAGTATAGAAGTATAGATAATAAAAAAATAAAATTATATTAGTATAGATGAGACCATTCTTTTCAAATGGTATTTAGCCAAATAACTAAGTAAACAAAAAAAAGATCGATCTTTGATGCTTTGAAAATCAGCTAAACTCAACAGCAGCGTTCGATTTGATGATTTTAATTAGTTTTTTAGCGAAATGCCAAGTTTTTTTAATAGTTTTTTCTTATCCCTTAAGATAAATTAATTACAATACGTTGTGTTTACATTTGTCCACTTTTTCATTTATTTTCTCGGTTTCACGCAATTTGCAGAGCAGTTGGAACATTGTTGTTCCAAATAAATGTTTTAGAAGTATGTCGCAAATAGAATTAAATTTCTCCAAAAATATTTTGATTATAGCTGATAGAGCTAAGTTATCGGTAAAATTAGCAAATAAAACCTTGTTCTAAAAATAATAAAAAATTAAGTTACTTGCTGGACTTTCAATAAAAATAATGTATTTTAAATAGAACTTTGTTGCAATATTAATTGTTTTACATACGTGGAAGTTGATCACATTTAAATGGAGTTTCGTAGAAAAAAAAATACTGAGAAAATTGGTGCAAAAATGTCACAGAAAACCCTGTTGTTCCAAGGGCATACAATCTTGTGTAGGGGATAGTCAGTGAGTACTCGTACTAAAGTAAGTTCTCATCCGCCAGAAAGGCTTAAAAGGAAATGGCAAATATTGATTTACCGATCCTCAAGTTTCAGAACCAAAGTTCTGCACCGTTATTTGTATGCCCAAAGTTTCTGGCAGGATCGAAACTCACAAAAAGCTTCACTTAATTGTTAATAGATGGGATTGTTTTGAGTGTTCAATTTTAGATGGAGCTTTTTTGTTAGGGAAATAGGGCGCAATATACTACTTCACTTTATTCTGGCATCTCTGCTCATGAAGGCCAATTAAATAGTTATCTTTTTGGAAATGTTAGTTCGTGGCAGAGAAACATTGTTAGTTTAATTAGATGGAAATTTATTTTTGAGAGTGTCGACTTGTGGCAAATCTCATTTGACTACAATAAAACGTACATGACAAGTTCTAAGGCAATCTCTAGCCTCCAATATCGCACATTACCTTCTTTGTTTTATTTTAGAAGAGATTGTTTTTTTTGGGCCTACAATAATTTGTCACTTATTTATTTTTTTATATTTTAGATAATAAAATATCTTTATTAAAAGAAATTCGTATCATCATAAGCGTCATTAAAATTGATTTAAAAACTTAGAAATAATTAAGTTTCGATGGGGGTTATTGAGGTGTGATAGTTAGAGAGCAAGGAGAGTAAGAGGAAAAATAAGAAAACATGGTTAGCCATGGTGATTTTCTGGGTATTATTATTTTAGTAGGCCTATTTATTTTAGGTTTAGTTTTTTGTTAATTAAACTTTTTGTCCCGGAACGAAAAAAATCACACATGACCCGATGGGGGGTCACTCGGGGACCCCAATTTGTTTTGCTTATTAAAGGGTGTTAATGACATATTTTTTTGTAATTTTTTATGATAATAATTAGAGGGAAGTATATTCATCGTATTTCAGTAGTTATTTTAAAAATCGTTTGATAAATAAAGTCATAATTAATATTCTAATGAATTTAGACCATAGCGTCTATTTTTCCATAGAAAACAGAGAAGGCGGGCCGATAGCCAACATAACACCTTGTTTCCGAATCTCGACTGGCGATTGGCGTTCACCGGAAACGACTCAGACCGAATGATCTTTGACCGGCAAGCGAACATTATGGCATTGTAAAAAGAGCAAACGAGATGCGCAGTGTAAACGAACGCGATCTAGTCCTTTCCACTAACAACTTAGAAATTACTTGCTATCGCTTAGAATTATCCCGATACATTCAGCAGATTGGGACGGGGTACGCCCGAACAGAGGGGAAGGGCGGCGGGTGGCACAGATTATTCGCCGGAATTTGTTATAAACTATTTAATTTTAAGAAAAGTAGTAATGCGATATTAATTTTTTTAATGCAAATCGATAACCAAATAGTTTTTCTAAGATTACTCAAATTATTGAGTACGTGGTTTAAAAAACAACTTAGATACAGCGTAAAACTCTAGTTAGTGTAAGTGCGTTCCCCCGGTCCGGTAAGGAAGTGTTAACAAGCGCCATAATATTAAATATAATCATGAATAACAAATTTACGTTAACAAATAAAACTCTTCTTAGATTAAATGACTAGAAATTTTAACATAGTTATAGCCGAAGAAAAGCAAAAAAGTCGTATAAAGTCTTCATATAATTGAGCAGACTAGTGATCGCCCGATGGTCGAAATTCGACCATAATTGTAATGTTTTTTTTATTGATTTAATGCATTTTTTATGCATAATTTAAGAAAAATAATAGCATTCTCCACTTCTTCTCTATTTAATTTATAAGTGTGCGAAACTTCATACACCTCCGTCCGCGCAATTTTCGTAAAAAGGGGTGAAAATTTTATAGGATAGATCCATTAATTCGCTAAATAAAAGTACTTAGGTATTAGAACGTAACCCGACCGTGAAACGTTAATAACCATATTTTTTGTGTTTCTAGTAACTGACATCGTAAAATTAATAATTTTACCTACCTAGGGTCCTACTTACAAATCTAGATTTAACAGAAAATCAAAAAGTTAATAATTAATTTTTATTCTAATTATAAGTATAAAATTGTAAAGTAAGGAGTAAAGAAATATTTCTGACTTTTATTTCCCACAGATAAGTCATATTATCCTACGAAGTTTATGTTTCCTGGAAACCAGGTTTTCCATGGTTTTCCATGGAATTTTGTAAGCGATCAGTGAGCTTCCGCAGCTTTCATGGACTTGCCTGACTATGACTTTACAGTTTTCTGTCGGATTAGAATGTAAGAAGACTTTAAAGAAGATGATGAGAAAGGAGATAGCCGAAGCATATTTATGCAAAACTTATAATATTCTTAAACCAAGAGATTGTTGTTTTATTATGTTTTTCCGTGGATAATGACTATACAATGAATACAAGATTCTAACCTGAACAAATAGCTCATCAACCAACAACCAAAATGACGTATTAGTTGTATGCGACATATTTTTTCAAGACAAACTGCCATGTTTCGTGTAGATCGAGAAAATATATTTTGGTTAAAAAAAATTGTTTTGGAGTTTGAAATTTTGCTTGGCCCTGAATTTAAATGTTATTATTCCAATTAATTTATTTACATCAGCAACGTGGGATAAGTTTTAAACAATTGATAAACAACCATGTATGTAAAAAAATATATTTTTTTGTATTTCTTATTAACTTGGTAACAATTTTTAGATATTTTGTTTGAAGTTTTTTTTCACATGTACATTTGTTACTTGATTTTTATTTATCTGCTTTAAGGTGTTGACTTATTCGTCTCTTTTACTAGCAATTTTAAATTAAAAATAAGTAACAGATGTACATGGGAAATAAAACTATTTTTTTTTAAATTTAATTATTCATTGCTGTGATAGTTACACAATTTGTGGATTTTTTATCACCGTGCTAGGTGCGTGCCCGTGTTATGGTGGTCGACTTTAAGACAAAAAATTAAAACTGTCATTTAATAGTCATGAAATAGTTCATGGAAAAATATACGTTATTTATGCAGCTTAAGACGGTTGTTTATCTGTTGTATAAACTTAAAATTTGTCATCGAATTTCAGAATATTTTCAAGGAATTTGGGTAACCAAAATGTATTTTTTCTTTTCAAAGATGTCGTAAAAACAAATACCATTTTGAAACCTAGATAAAACTAATTTTTAGATTTTTGAATTCGAAATACATTTAATAAATTTATAAATTGAAACACTTTATTTTCAAGCTAAAAGAATGTTGGAAAAAAGCACATTTGTTATTAATTTAAACGTTAAAAAGTTGTTAAAAATATTAAAACTAGAAAACGTATATCTCTAATTTAGGGAACTTGCAAGAAAACTTATTCTTCTCTAATTATCTTGTTTACACAATAACAAAAATTTTAAAAGAATATTATAACAATTTCCTGATAACGACCAAAAAAAATTTACATTATGGATTCTTTGTTTGCGCAACATAAAAGTGGATTTATCAGATATATGTTTACCCATGCGTAAAGCATTTATGTTTTTAAAAACATCGCTTTAATGGATTCTTATTAAATTCACGCGTTAGCAGTCAATTAAAAAATAATGTGACAGAAAAAACCCCACGTTTCACGACGGAAATCTCATGCGTCAGACTGCCGAAATGTGACGTTGCCAGCTCTTGCACAGCACAGTTAACGACTTTTTTTATTAGTAAGAATTAAAAAATTTCATTAAATCCTTACTCAATGCATAAATAAAACCCAGTTTAACGGTTGGAAAGTGTTTAATGTATTAGTAAGGATGATATTCTTTAGATTAGAGAATTTAATGCGGATTCAAAACCAAAATACTAACTTTCCTTTACAAAGAAGTGCCTCTTATTACAATACACGAATATGATTCACCAACGCTGCGATATCTGGGTTCATATATATATAAACTTCCCGAAAAAGCGCGGTTTAATAACAATAAATCTGCTTGCAGTTATTTGTACAGTAATCCCTACAATATTCGCTCCGACCCCTATTATTAATAAAGCAAATCCGTTCTGCAGATAAACACCAACTACCCCACACTATCTAAATTAGACTGTTACTCTATAACAATACCCGAAGTCAACTCCATTGTGACCTGAGATTTTCTATAGGGAAAGCAATACCTCCTGTGTTTTCCAGTGCTCCTTTTATTATATGATAAACAGAGTAACCGCAACGGATACCTGCACAGATTTTCCGATTCTGGGTCACGGAATTTCATGAATACATTAATAATTTCAGGATATTATTACCACAGACGATTTGTTCCTAATTTGTTTGCCTACAACACTGTTATGATAAGATATATATTTGCATGTTTCAGAATATAACATCTACAAGCCGATAATATTTATTTTTGGTTGAGTCGTTGAAATTGCATTTCTGGCATTCATACATTATTATTCCGCCACTCAAAGAATACACGAGAAAGATCTGCAAGCCGCTATGCATTGTTTACGTTACGCGCAGAGCTGGCTAAGTACTCAACTACTTATGCACGTATTGGCCGGCAATGTACTCGTTAGGCCGGCTGCCCGATAAATAATAATTTTGCCACCTTCGCGAAAGGTCGAGGCTCGAGCGTGCATCCACGAATACAGTGACGAGTACATTCTAGTACCTTCCAGCGCACATATTGCCAGCGAACGGAAAGTTACTTGGCCGGTCACTCTTATATAAAACGACGCGCTAAACAACAAACTAGTTCAGTTCAATCTCTATCCGACGGTCCCATTTACGTTCGCCTCTCTACAGCAAATCATTGTAACTCCAAGTGCCCGGTGCATCCGCTCTCTTCCAGGGCAGCTTCCTTCGTGGACATCACAAGGACTACCTGCCGGTGTCTCCGCCCATCGAGACACCGCCGTTCATCTCCGCAACGAGCGTCGAGCAGCGGCTTGGAAGACGAGGTCATCCTCCACCGCCACGGTGTCGAGCATCACGCTGCTGGCTTCACTCACCGAGTCACCGCCGTTCATCACTCCAGAGCAGCTTCCTTCGTGGACATCACAAGGACTACTTGCCGGTGGCTCCACTCACCGAGTCACCGCCGTTCATCTCCGCAACGAGCGTCGAGCAACGGCCTGGACGATCAGGTCCTCTCCGCAACGAGCGTCGAGCAACACCGTGGTGACCTGCAGGCCCGTGGACTGCTCCACCACAGCATCACTGACCTGCATCGCTCATCATGACCGTGCACCCGCAACACCTCACTCTACGGCACTTCGACATACTTCCTGTTACACCGCACCGACCTCAGCTACGTAGCTCATTCTTCAATAAACGACTGGACTCGCAACTAACTCGGATGTTTTTCATTTCTCTCACCGTCTCCATCGACACCGGAGTCCGTTATCTCAGTTTCATTAAAATAACGAAGAGATTTTCTGAATTGGGACAATGTTTTGTCCATTTAGACAATATTTTTGAAAAATTTTACACATCATTGCAATATTTTTCTTTATTTATTTACTAAATTCTGTTGGGCTTGTTATGCATCTTAGTTCCGGAGGGAGTTTATTCCAAGCCTTAGGCCCAGATACTCCGAAAGCGCCATTTCTAAACTTTGTATTTGGCTTGCGTTTAGGTTCCATTAGTCTGCCTAAAGCTGATGATGTTGCTGATCTAAGGGTTGACTACCTCGGCCCAGTATTTTCCGGGACAGATAGTTCAGAGATGTAAGGCATTCTAAATGATACTCTGAGTTAATCGCTTACTGTAGATGCCCCTTGTAGACCGGATAGATTGGTTATCTTATTTTTTAAAATTTTTATGTAGTCATTGCATTATTAATGACCCAAATGGAGGATTTTTCGACCACCATGCTAGGCGCACACTCGTTTTATGGTGGTCGAAAACTGTTCGAGTATTATGAGACACCGGGTCTCCGGATCCAGAATACGATTAATGGCCTTTGACAGCATGGTGGCGACTGCAGCCTTCCAGCACCAAGCGCCACTCCCGAGTGAACGCTGGACCCGTGCTCACCGAAGATCACGCCCAACATAATTGATTATCTGCTATTTTTTTATTTGTTCAAGCCGGGATTCGATCCCGCGAACCCCAGATTCATGGCTGAGAATTTGAACGATAATCATTGTCACCAATTTTGCGTTAAATCTTTCGACTCCAACGCCTCAAAAGATAAAAGGCACATCCCATAGAAAATTCCCTCCACAGACCATCTACAAAGATCACATTGGCCCGTGTGAAGCTTATGTTAAAAAATTTTTTTTCTTGTCCAATGCTTTAGATATGTTTATATAAGTAAAAAGCGTGTATTTTTGGGCTCTCATACCCATTAATTTAAATATACCTATCTGAGAGTATCATACTTGTATTGCCTATGATATATCTGAATCACACTTTTCTTGTTGAATTAAAATTACTTGAATCTTTTACACATTTATCTGTCTCTTGACAAATCACATTTAGGAAGATCAAATTCTTGTATTACTATACCGCCCACCATATAATTTTTCTTTTGATTTCCAAAATACACCCATTCAAGAATATATTATTAACTAATATTAAAATATATTTCAAGATTAAACACACTTAGCAAATGTTCACAATAATGTCCTCTGCGTGCGAACTCTATCTAAATTTCTTTATGGACAATTGAAGTGACCTTCCAGGTAAGTATGATCCTAGGTAAACATTTTAACGCAGCATTGCGTTCATTGGTCGAGACACTGTACATATATTTTCATATGAAACAGTGGATGCAATTTTTAACAATAAGTTGTTTTTAATTATTTGCCTAGTTTGTAGTTTTACTAGATTTTAGAAATATATAGTAAGTTTGTACAGCGCCCTTGAGGGATTTTTCGCAAAAAACGGCGCTATATTAATCATCCAAATTATTATTATTATTATCAACGACATTAAGTTCAGGTAGATATTCGTTGTAAATACGATACGATAATAAATAAGACTCGTGATCTGGATGAACCGAAGTATTCTCGAAAACTTCCGTCCATCGGAATTTAATTGCTATCAGAGGAATTAACATAATAAACTCCACACTAAATAATACATTTCAACAGAATGAAACAAGTTCTTTGTTTAAAACCACTTTATTTAAATTTATATTTGTCGACCGGTGTCGGTCGAACTCAACCTTCTTCAGGACAATAAACATATAAACTATAAACAGAAGGTCGAATTCGACCTTCTTCAGGACAATAAACATATAAACTGTTTATAGTTTATATGATAAACTATAAACAGAAGGTCGAGTTCGACCGAAACCGGTCGACGAATATAAATTTAAATAAAGTGGTTTTAAACAAAGAACTTGTTTCATTCTGTAAAATGTCAAGCCACAAAGTGTTTGCTTTCTTCGATAATTTAATACATTTCTAGTGATTACATTATATTCAGTGTCTGTAACATTTTGAAAACGTGGCGTTTTGTCCTTTTTTCTTTTGCCCGCAGTAAACGCGGCGTTATGATTTGTAAATTTATGGACGTTCTTATTGAGGGAGACGGGTTGGGGGTTGGGGAGGTCATTTCATAGAAAAAATATGTCCCGACGCGTTAGGCCTATCCTTTACCCTTATCGAGTTAAAACGGTTAAAGGTTTTTGTCACCAGGCGGCGCGCGGACAAATAAAAAGGTTGTTTTGTAAATATTCCGAAAATAAATACCTACGCGTTTCAGCGTGAGAAAATACAATTTAAAAAACAACGTTTCACGAAATAATGTTTCGTGGAAAACATTCTGCGCGACATTTAAAAAATATTTGGTGACATTTTAATTATTGTGCCTACCCTACCTCTCTCACTTATTAAGGTCAATGACCTGATTTTATAACTGAATTATAAAATCAGTGAGCACAGGTGTATTATCAAAAATATTTTTTTTTCTTAATTAGCTTTTAAGTAATAGTATTTTTTTTTTAAATAAAAAAGTTAAATTGAATTAACCTTAAAACTACCACATTTTTAAGTGCTCATTTACCACGAAAGTTTGCCACATTTTTTTTACATACATAAACACACACTTTCACTAATATCATTTGCTCATCTGCCCTGATGATGGACACCATAACGCTGTCCGAAACGTTGGCTAAAGAAGGAGGTAGCGCAACACGGCACAACACCCCAAAAATAAATAACAAAAATACTTTTGGCCGTGAAAACCTAAAATCATACCAAACAGAACGCTGTTGGAAATGATTTGAGCCCTAATTCGTGACCATAATTTTAGGTATCAGTATTGCCAGGTACTTATTCAACCTTCCTCTTCTTTATTTCCTCTTCATTTCTTTCGCCTCACAAAATTTACCAAATTGAAAGTTTAAAGGAAAACATAACAAATAAATTTGAAGGCCTCCGTAGTCGAGGGGTAAAGCTCTGGCATTTCAATCCGAAGATCTTGGATCCAAATCCTGGCATGCACAAGCAAATGTTATTTTTTTAATTTTTATTGTTTTACAACAAATTCATTTCAAATAATACACAGTGTATTTGCGGCATGTTTCAGAGGGCAAGATACTCGTAGTATCGCCCTGCTGAAAGACCACCATTTAGTGGCTGATGTGACTGAAGTGTTCGTTAACCTTATCTGAATAGCCAGGTATTTCGTTTCCTCTTCTTTATTTCCTTTATCCTCCCACTAACTTCAGCCTCACATTATACCCAATTGAAGACGCCATAGTCTTGCTGGCTTCGGACGGTTGGGAACAGTTGGCATTCTTGTGCGGTACATACAGGTACATGCGGTACATTTGTTAAAATTGAAGTGGTATTCTATCAAGAAAAAAAAAAACATTTTTTTTTCCTTCATGTTTCCAACGTTTAAATATTCAAAAATATTTCCTTAAGAGGATTTTTCTAAATTCGCATGATTTTAAAAATTATAACCATTTTAATTTCGCAGTTTAGTCGAAATCTAACCAAAATCTAAATAGAACAAAATTTGAAACGTAATTTTTTCAAAACCACTTTGTCAACCGTCGGTTGTCAACCGACCAATTTACTTGAAATTTGGTGTGAGTCTTTTCTATACATTACTTTATCGCATGAATCAGAACTAAAACAAAATAAAAAATTTTACCCTCTCAAATCTTTACATTTTATTTTCCTCAGGGCCTTCTGTGTGCAGTTAATGTAAAAAAAAAAAAAATTTAAAAAAATTCGGAAAAGTCAAAAAAAACTTGTACAAAGGTGTTTTTTTATTTTTTATTTCAGACAGCCGCCATTTTGCAAGAAAAAAAATAATAACTTCTCCGAGATTCATGCCATAGCAGCATTTGTTTGGATTAAAAATTAATTTGTTTTTTTTTTCGGATTACTAGGAGGGTTGCAATTATGTCAACCAGGGCGCGCCATGTTTTTGAGACCCCCCACTTCAACACCTTTGTTTGACTTTTGACTTCAACACGTTTGACTTTTTTATGTACTATTTAATGTTTAATAAATATTTTTTAGAATAATGGCTACAAAAATATTATTATTTTTTTTTTTATTGCACCTGAAAAACACCTACAATTCATGCTTCTAGACCTGAATACTCCCTTGCACAATAATAATAAAGATAATGGTTCCATTTCATTCTCACACTTTTCCTTAAGGATCAAGCAACATAAAATCAGAAGCAACACCCACAAACACGTTAATACAAATAATACCCTATCCATGGACAAATAGCCCTATCTAATCGCTTGTTTAATTAGCTACTAACCAACGCCATAACATCTTTAGCAAATAAATTATTAATTAATTATGAAACACAAACATATTGCCAACTTCAGACTTAAGTTTAAACATAATTGCTAAGACAGTTTGTACAGCGAAGTATCTTACTAAGTAAGCACTCAAGTTTATTTCGAGTTGAGTTTGCTCTGGGTGACATTTACAAATTTGAATTCGAACTTAATCCTCGCTTTCAACTGCTATAAATTGGCTACAATTAATGATTTTATTCGGGGGGTTATAGTAATATGGGTACCTACCCACTTCCTTTGAATAAATAACCCATTTAGTACTTACCTTGAGTATTTGGCAATACATGTTTACATTATGTTTGTAAAGTGGGTACATGAATGAATTGACGCATGTTTCTGAACACTTGATGTATATTAATCATTCTGTGACAGGTGTGTTATTAATTCATTCATGATAAACGTAAACATGTTGTTCGTTTTTGGCAATTAATCGATGGAAATAAGACACATCAAAATTTTTTTATAATTAAAAAAAACATTAACAGTATTTACAAAGCAATTTTAAGATTCTGTTGACGCAACCATATAAATTTACTTTCCTCCATTCAACCAATTTTTCATACATATCCCCTGACAAGGTGTGTGGGCTATATTACCTACGTGACTATTACTATTACTATGTGACATTTTGGAGAAGAAGTCAGTCTGTTAAAGTAACCAGTGCAATGTAACAAGGTGTGTGGGCAATATTACCTACGTGATTATTACTATTACTATGTGGCATTTTGGATCAATAGCTCTTAGAAGAAGTCAGTCTGTTAAAGTAACAGTGCAGTAATCAACTGATCTCTCAGTTTTTTTTAATATTGACTGCGCTAAATAAATCTTCGTGCAATGATCCTTAGTGATCTCTTAGTGCGTTTAACCAGTGAAAATAAGAAACCGGTGAAGTGAAAATTGAGTCGATGCCCTCAGTGCGCTTCATTCGGTTCTATTACGAAACTTGAACAGTGATCGGCCCTGATACCTCGAATAGATTCCTGATAATATCGAATTTTACTACAATGTGGTGTGTAAGGATTACGTAAGTCAGTTCACCAAACTTTTATTGATAACAGTCGAATTGATTTGCGGGCAACCCATCTGCAATTACAGAAGCTGTGCTATTGTTTTTAGATTCATTGTATATAAATAAACATTTAAAGCTTTGAGCTCACGATTGTAAGAGGAGGGAGATGCACAAGGGGAGAAGCACATGTACAGTAGAGTGGGCCGATTTTTTTTTCTTCCAAATTTCTTTTGGCGCTAGTAATAAAAAGTTGTCTTTGCATCTAAAACATCAAAAAAATTTAGTTTAAAAAAAATCAAAAAATATCCTAAAGTTCCGCAAGACCTCTGAAGTTTGAGAAAATATCGAAATATTTCCATTTTTTCAGCCTTTGCACAAAATATTCTGAAATAGTTTAAAGATATTAATTTATGAGGTCTTGTTAAATAAAGTCTATAGCTTCGTTGTATAAAACCATCATTTATTATTTTTGTAGTGGTATGGCACTAAACCACGTCCGTCCGCAGTCACCAAACCCGCCCTCGCTTGAGCAGCGCGCCATATTGACCGTTCCTTAGTCGACCAAGGACCCTCCGTTTCATGATATTGTTTTGTAGGTAACTAAAAGTACTTTAAAAATTTGGGATTAAGCTTCTTTGCCAACCATTTCGAAAGAAAGAATTACAAAACTTATTAAGGCATATCAACATAAATATATAAACTTGTTGAAGTCAGAAAAGGGTAGCAGAAATACAGTTTCCTTCCAAAGAAGAGTCTCTCCATTTACAATCACAAGCTACCTACTGTTTGTTATTGATATTGTAAATGGAAAGACAATGAATGCAATTTATTAATGCAAATTACAGACAATAAATGAAAGTTTCCCCCAAGGAAAAAGAGTTTTTGGAAGACCAAAGAGGTGAGAGAAAGATGTTCATCGGCAGTGTTGATATACCGACTACGAAACAATTGCTAAAGCCTATGAAGAGAAAATGATAAGATCTTACCAAATTAAATGAACAGGATGAGAAGAAAAAGCTTTAGAATTTGTGGATACTTCGAATCATTGTTTATCATTGCTTATCATTATCTTCCACCTTAACATCAAAATTATCTTCTCCGGTCGCAAAATCAAGTCGGTTACTTAAGACTAATAACACCGCCTTTCCGACAGCCAGCAATTCTTCGTCTTTTACAGCAAAGGGCAAACTTCGCTCATACTGAAAATTTACTCTTGTCAATGATAACCGATGAATCGCCTACCATAAAAAAACTTGGAATAAAGCGTTTATCGAAAGCCAGAGAGTTATTCCGGACAGAAAATCGAACATTTAAAGCACCCCCATTGAATTTTGATGCACAATCCTATTTTGATTTGATATCTTGGCAAGATACGCCAATCATGAATCCTCTCATTTTGGAAAATGTAACGGAAGAAGAATTAGAAGAACTTAACCTAACTTCGGAAGTCAGTTCCATTAACAAAGAAGCTTTTTCCCATTTTTTAATAATCCTTTTAGTTACCTACAAAAAAATATCACGAAACGGAGGGTCCTTGGTCGCTAAGGAACGGTCAATATGGCGCGCTGCTCAAGCGAGGGCGGGTTTGGGGACTGCGGGCGGATGTGGTTAGTGCCATACTACTACAAAAATAATAAATGGTGGTTTTATACATCGTAGCCATAGACTTTATTTAATAAGATCTCATAAATTAATATCTTTAAACTATTTCAGAATATTTTGTGCAAAGGCTGAAAAAATGGAAATATTTCGATATTTTCTCAAACTTCAGAGGTCTTGCGGAACTTTAGGATATTTTTTGATTTTTTTAAAACTAATTTTTTTTTATGTTTTAGATGCAAAAACAACTTTTTATAACTAGCGCTTAAGGAAATAAGAACTTTTTTTTTCGCCATACAGTCGCGGCCCACACTAATGTACAGGTGTCAGATTGGCGACAAATAATTCGTTCGTGTGTGTTTTGAAATGGTCTAAATGTTTTTAATAATGTTAGATTGTCAATGTGAAATATTTATATCCGAATTTCACGTAAGATAAATGTTGTGAAGAAGTTTTTTTCATTGCTCCACACAGGAGGCACTGTCGAAAATTATTTCTTTATGGATTTATGTCTTCTTTGGGGATGCTGTGTGGAGCGTTTTTTAAAGGAAAACAAGGAGAGGAAGTTCTGGGAAGTAAAAATGTATGAGGTATGGATAGAAATCTAAGATTCAGTGTATCCAGGTCATCCGCCGCCAAGACCTAGAAAAACCTCATCCCATGAACCCGGGCATCTCTATTAAGTGACCAAACGTATCAAACACCTGGGGTGATGTGTTAGTTAACCAACCCATTCCCTGCTCCCAAATTTAAAAGATTGAGACAACTCCAGACATGAAACCCTGTTAGAATTTTACGGCCCCAGAGCTCATCTCATCTTTGCTGGCTAAAACACTCAAAGATTTGAATAAATATATTGATTTTACTAGACAACGATGATTTCTACGCAAGGTTTACAATTTCATTTCAAGAAATAACGTAAAACAATCCGTTCTAGTTTTATTGAAATTACACATTTCTCTGCGCAGAACAGATGCTGCGAATGCCTTTTTAAATTCGCGTGAAGGCTCGTTTTAAACGTATTCCATCCTGGTTTTATTGCGAAGCCCTAAATAAGGGCCTTAGGACTGCCTAAACATAAGTAATATCCCGAAAGAAAAACGCAGGCGAGCCGAGAAATACAGTCCTTTTGCCTCTATATCTCGGCCAACCAACCAACGGCGCGACTCGCCATGGCTTAATGCTAGCCCATTATTTAAAATGCAGCCAACGTATTTATTTTTTCAATTTTCTCGAGAAACAGGGATGAGGTACCTAGCGGCACCGTACCTAGAGCACTGAACACGCCGTGACCCGCGGAACGGGGAAACTGTGAAAACTGTGGAACGGGAAATGAACTTGTTTTTCTAAGTAAGAGACACTGAATTTTCTGCTGTAAACAGACATTTTACATGACATATAATATTACTCGTTTCCCCACGTTATTATTTTTAAACTCTGAAATAAACAACTAGCTACAAGTAACATCTTGCGCTTCTGTTTCGTGTTTTGAATTTAAATTGTTTATGGACCTAATATCTTTTACTAGAATATAGGACTATGTGAGTTAATCAGGGAATTTGGCATTGTTTCGCACATAGGCTGGTTATGAATATTTTGTATTAATTGAAAACATAGAGTTCTCTTTATACGAGTCTTTGTTGTATATTGGGGAGATTTAAAATGAAATCAGAAATGGGACTTAACGTTACGCAGTGGAGAGTAAATTAAAGATGCTAATATATTACGAGCAGTTAAAAACCCGCTCCGTAGGTTTTCTTTGCTAGGCCCTGCGGGTGGCTTTTGGTTCGGCTTCGCCCAATTAGTGTTGGTGACCATTTTATAAATCCAATAGGAACTTTTTTGTTATTTATTTTTGGAGTGTAATGCCGTGTTGCGCTACTTCCTTCTTTAGCTGACGTTTCGGACAGCGTTACAGTGTCCATCATCAGGGTAAATGAGCTTGGCTAAAGAAGGAGGTAGCGCAACACGGCATAACAGCCCAAAAATAAATAACAAAAATTACATTTGGCCGTGAAAACCTAAAATCATACCCAATAGGAACTGGTTCCAAAAATAACCCATTCCTCGGATCCACTGTCATCCAGTGATAGCTAGTCACCAGGACAAAGTAATACTTCAAACTCACATATTCGTAGCACTTACACCTGCCTGGAGCACGTCCCCATGCGACCTGCTGACGGGAGTGGCGACACCTTTTGACGAATTCTTGAATTTGAAACCAAATTACAATCGAAGTTTTGTTTGAAATTTCACATACACATATATATTTATGTGGCGCGTCGCGTAGGGCGCGGCGGCATACGTGCATTCAAAACCGGGTTCTTAAAAAAAAATTAACCACGCAGACGCAAAGTATTCATACTATTCGATACATTCTGTTGTGTGTAAGAAAAAAATTCCTTCTCGTGAAGAACAAAAATTACAAAATAAATTATTTTAGGTGTCTAAATTAAAAAAATAAAAGCATATCAATAGTAAACTAGTAAACTTGATAAAAATAATTTCTTTTAATCTCTAAGGCCTATTTCATCTTTGAGGATGCTGTGGCATCTTGAAGTTTATGCATTTTTTCGTGTAAAATAAAAAATTTAACAAATTATCCGTTTCTGTTCCGACAAAGGAAACATGAATGGTAGTAATATCTTTGACTCTTACATAACATTAAACACATACAGACAAATTGTTACGCTTTGCCTTTTGTGTACGAACTTTAATAACAAAACAACAAGCCAAAAGTTTCTGATACAAATATTTACTAAGAAAGTCTTACTTAGTAAAGGCACCACAATTGCGTGCGAAGCTAGTTTGCGTATTATTACTATTTAGACAAGTTGTGTACTCACATCGATTTGTAGTAAAGTTCCAATGCAAAGTTACTTATTAATAAAAAAAAAAAAATTAAAATTGTTGACTCAAATGTATACACCTCCCTTTCTTAACCTACCCCTGACAGTGTGTGGCCAATTTACCAACATGTGACATTTGCAATAATATTTCATGAAACGATCAGTCTAAAAGCACCCCGTGCAAAGATCCTATGGTAATCTCTTGATGATTTAACATAGACTCAATTAAGAAATCTATATGGTGTCCAGCTGGTACTGGTCATTACTGGTATAAGTTCCAATCTCTTACGTGTGGTTGTGCAGAGAATACAACAGGAATCCTTCAAGGCCATAAAAACGATTCTTATCAACAAGAATATCAGATAACAAAGGACAATTGAGTCCTTTACAACATCCCAATCTTTACCAACCCCCATTGTTGTCAACTTGGACGGCATTTACAATTATTGATTACAATCCACACATTGATAAGCATAATATATCTGCAAAAAAATATTTTTTAGACTTACTGTAGGTAGGTACATATGAACAAAACTTCTTTCATAAAAATTGTACAATTTAAGTTTTTTGTAAAAGCATTTTCCAATGAAATGCAGAGAAGTAAAACAGTGATTATGTGGTAATGGTAGGGAGCCGCTGCAAGGTGGGGTGGAGGAATAATGGGCGTTTTACACGATTTTTTTTCATCCAGTTTTGGAAGGAATAATGGGCGCTTTACACGATTTTTTTCATCCATTTTTTTTCATTTCCTTTTGCAATACATCGATGAAATAAATTCACGGGCTCTGTTTTTACCGATTTTCGTACACTTCGATGGCGGACGTCATTTTTTGACATATCTGTGTTATTTTATTTTATTTTATTTTTATTTATTTTGGAAAATCAACAGATATTTTACACTTATAATAATAACCTTAATAATTATACATAATATCCAATGATAGATTTTCACATAATTAAAATTATAATTAAAAAGTAAAACAAAAAAGTAAGGGTCCTGTACCCGTAAGAACTTAACAAAAATATAAAAATTATTCAAAAAAAAGATATAAAAACACAATATAAACTATAATAACCTGCTTACTAAATTTCAACATGAAGTATTCTCACTCCACAACAGCAATAATAATAATATGTACATTGTACACACCTACAACTCAATAGTTAAGTCGAATGACAAGTATGCAACTGGAAAGGATTCACAGCAATAACATGGTAACTTGCAACACGGTCAAAAAATTATTTAAAGTTATAATTTTTATAATAATATATTAACGATATATAATTATAATATTGTTTGTTTATATTGTTTTATGTTATGTAAAGCAGTGGATACAGACATATTAAAATATAAATTTATTACCGAGTGTGAGGGTGTAGGTACTACTGTTCGGTATTGTGCATTTCGCGCAAATTTCGATAACAATGGCAAAAGCAAGTGATAGATGCTGATTTTTTTCATCATATTTTAAAAAATGTAATTACATCGGTTTCAAACTAACTAACAAACGTGCCGTTTCCCCGCAGGGGTATGCAGGGAGGACAAATGTATTTTGAGAAAAGGAAGGATATGAGTTCTGGGAAGGAAAAGGGTATGAGGGGTGGGTAGGATTTAGGGGTGACGAATGTTCCACCACGGTGCAATGCGATGTTCCCAGAGAGTACTGCTGGAGAAGTCAAAACATTCTCTCGAATCGGTCTGCCTTAAAACTAATAACTTATAACTAATAACTTAAAAAGTGTACGTAAGTTATCATAATTTTTTTAATTCGATTTGAATTTTCATTCTAAAATTGATGAAATACATGATTCATGCAATATCATATATTTTCCAGTTTCAGTGTAGCCCAACTGATGTATGAGAGATTGGATGCCAAAGCAGAAATAAATATAAATTTTTATAATTTTTCGATCTAAATCAACAATTTTACAATGTAGCATCGTGTTGCTTAGGCCTGTGTGGCTTGAGTCCGAGCCTGCGTGGCTTGCTCTCCGTATGGCCGTGTGACTGTGTATTGTGAATAGCTGTGTAGGGGGGGGGGGGAGGGTGGAATGGAGATTTATGCAGATTGGGGAACCGGATATTAACCGCATGGCAGACCTTTGCGAGTGTTGCCCTCTGACGAGAAAAAAAACACACTTTCGGCGTCGAGACAGGCGCCACGGAATGGGATTCTCTTTTAACGCGTTTTGTTTTTCACAAGTCAACGCGATTAAAATAATTATTATTACCTTCATACAATTGAGCTGCTTGCTTTTTGGTTTAACAAGAATAGATCATTGCATAAAGAATGATTTTTATTCTTCATGCTTTTCATGAAATGAAATAGCGTTTTTATTTGTTGAAAATAATATTCTTACAGACACCAATAATCTCTTTTGTAGCTTCCCTTCTTTTTCGCTTGCGATATTAGTGTCTTAATACTAAAAGTGACTGTATTTATGTCACTTAAATTCATAAAAGTGAATAAAATTCATTTCCATATTGAACTAAACTCTCTAAATTCTCTTTTCTACCAGCAAACGCTTTAAAAAAACTTCTTCAATATTCGTCATTCAATTTGTGGCGTCATTTTAATTAAATGCAACCAAATCACCATTGGCGCAGTGTTAGCGCGTTCGCCCGGAAAGCGAGAAGTCCTGGGATCGAGTCCTAGAGGTGCCAACATCTTTTTTCTTATTTTTCTGTTTCCAGATTTTTGATTGAATTTCGCTTATATTGTCTTAATTTAATTAAATAGAAACCAAATCACTTTGTAAACACTGCTTAATATTAATATTTATAATACTTTTATTGTGTCCCGACGAAAAATCATTAGTTTCGAAATATTGATTGCATTCTTACATTCTTACTAAAAAACGTCGTGAGCATTTTATTCAATTAAGGGTGTATTCTAGTCTAGAAAAAAAAAACATTTTTTTTTTCTTCATATTTCCAAAGTTTAAATATTCAAAAATATGTTCTTAAAAGGATTTTTCGAAATTCGCATTATTTTCAAAGGTATTACCATTTTAATGTCGCGGTTAATAAGCAACCGTGTATGTGAAAATCTTACCAATAAATACATAGCATTGATAGGAATAACCTTCAAAAGTTGTAATGAAAAGAGAGTTTATCTTATGAAAAATAAATAAAAAAATTGTTTGTGAAAGCCTGTACAAGCGTTTAAATGTAAATAAATAAACAAGTCTTTGAAACACACAGATATTTTGCTTTTACATTCATGTAAACTCTTTGGCAGCTATATGCCCTACAGTAAGTAACATTTAGGAATGTGGAATTGCAAGTCTCGCTTCATTAGCAAGTGTGTTCCAACTCCCCTCCGCCTTGTGTCATCCCCTACTGCCAATGGCTGTCACTAGGCCAATCGGGTCGTATCTGTATGGGGTATGGATTGCTTTATTTATGTAACTGGGCCACGGTTCACGACGTCGTTTTGCACCCGTTCTTGGTACTAACTGGTATTATTGGAATGTTACTTCCATATTATGTATTACGGAATTGGAATTGGATACGTGGAATGTGCAACATGTAAAAACACCAATTTCTATGCAGCATTTAAATGTATATTCATGGTTCATGTTTATGTAGATTATCTGTTTGACACTTCTATGAAATAACGCATTGAATGTAACGGCCTAAACAATAATTTTATACTGAGGTCTAGGATTTTTTTAAATGCGAATACCGCACAAGAGTGTCAACGGTTCCCAACCGTCTGGATTGGATGCCGATTGGGGTATGCTGTGTAGCTGAAGATAGTGGGGAGGGGAAGGAGATAGGGCTTGTGAAGGTGGGGTGGTACATGGCTATACAGATCTTGTTAGAGCATTTAATTAGTTACATTGCTAGAGCATTTTAAGCAACGTTACAATTATGGATGGTGATTTTACACATTTTACACAAGACTTTTAAGAGTATCTTTCAATCTGGAATATTCCGCAAATATAAATTAGATAAAACCTAGGAATTCTTAATACACTGTACAGCGCCCTTGAGATAATTTTTCACAAAAACGGCATTCTACAAATTATCCAGTTTATTATTATTATTATTATTATATTTAATATTATTTTTCAATCATATCTTTCATTTGTTAACCATATAATGAAAATCTCTAAAAAGGAATTAAAAATGTAAGGATTTATAATTAGGCTAACTAGAAATTTTTACAATATAAAGTGTGTTAAACCGTTATACTTTGCCTATGTTAGAAGTCAGCGTGAGTATAATTCTCTCGTCTGGAACCCACATTATAACGTTCACGTACAAGCTCTTGAAAGAATGCAAACAAATTCTTTCGTTTACTCAATTTTAAAATGAGCATTTCAGCAATTATGTTGAACTGTACACTATTAAAAATTATATGAATTTGCTTAAATTATCAGACTTAAAAATGATATGAATTTGCTTAAATTATCAGACAGAAGGATTTTAGCTTATTTGGTATTTCTATGTAAAATTTTAAATGATGCATTGATAAACTTCCGGATTCCACTTTGTAATATTAGAAGTCGGAATTTATTTCAATAGTTCAATAGTTGTGTGACATCGGAACGCCATATATTTTTTTTAAATTCTACATTATTTCCGATCCAATTGATTCCCAACCTATTTGCCACTACTTAAATAGTAAAGCATTTCATTAGGAATGTAACGCGTAATGTAGAGCGGCACTCGCGTATGAATAATTAGTTACACATAACGATTTGGTTAGTCACCAAATTAAATAATTAAACTGCAGCAGTTAGCTAAATTAACTCTCAGTATTGCGTTGGACACGCCATTACGAATGCTGCCATGGCTGTTGGCTAGTAGTTGATTGAAAACTCATTTATTTACGGAATCAATCATTGTCAATCAAACACATGCAACATTTGATTTGGTGCATCTGGCTACTGAGGGATGCTCTTAGATTCATGATCAGAATCAATGTACGAGCTCGTTTTGATTAAAAAATCTGAATTCTAATCATTTCTTATTATTTTCCATCTAAAATATTTGCAGATGTACAAAAATTAATTTTTAGGCGTATTCTAAAAATATCCAAGAAACATTGGATAGTGCAGCAGTTCTTCGTGGAATAGCCAAAAAATATACCAGGTAGATATCGTGGGCACACAGGCAATAAACGTCTGAAATTTTACATTTTTTGCATAATTTTATCACACATTTTCGTAATTTAAATTAAAATTTGATGATATTTTTTCTAATTTAATTTCTCTGGTAATCCACCAAACATCTTCGTGACATCAGAGACGTACATAAACTACTTTTGAATCTGGTTTTTTTTTTATAGGAAAGTGGTTAAGCATAATTAATTTTTTTTGTAAGTCATGGTATTTGAAAGAGTGGGAGAGTATGAAAACAATGTGCAACATAGTTTTGTGAATGATGAATACTTGGAGCGTTTGTGTATTGACCGGTATGTTTACGAGAGATAGGAAGGCTGATAGATATATTGAAAGGCAGGTTACTCCATTAATGGAGGGCTGAACGCCGTTCGCGCCAACAAAAAACTGTCCAAAGAAGCGAAGCTAGCGGTCCATAATGGAGTGCTGGTACCTACTTTCATGTATGGAAGTGAGGCATGGAACTGACAAAGGAAAGATGAAAGGAGACTGAATACTGTAAAAATGAGATCCGTTAGGCGTATGTGTGGTAAAACCATATACAATCGTGTGAGAAAGTGTGATTGTGTGATTTAGCAGAGGCGCCTTGGTTTATGGGGTGAGGTTTGTCCAGCTATTGGTGGCGGATATCGGATCACACCAACTGCGTGACGAGCCGGATTAGGGGAGGCCAATTGAGGGAGATCCTTTGACCTCTACAGCCGGACTCTCTCGACCCAATGTATCGATTTATATTTCATACATGGTCGTTCCTAAAAATACTGATACCCAGATACCTAGCCACCCTCATACCTTGTTCCTCTTCTGAACCTCCTCTCTTAAGATCTAACTCAAAGCATCACCAAAGATGAGTAGGTCGTGAATGAAATTATTTTCTTCTGAGTCTCCTGAGTGTGGAGCTAATGAAAATAAATCCAACAATACGAGAAATGCACAGCAAATAAAAACCCCTTTTGTTAAGGACAAAATAACCGGTTTCCTTTGCAATTTTGTCACGATACTTAAACTTTCACACTGTAGCCGATATAGAACTAATTGTGCGACCAATGCTCTTGTTATTCCAGTAAAACGGTTAGTTGCCTTCCAACGTTCCACAGTTCCACCGTAATACCGTTCCGAGCCACTTTCGCGACCAGTTCACACAGTTGAGAGTCCGAACTGTGGAAATCAAATTTGTGGAACAAAGTGGAGCGTTTCACGCTATAATAGGCTCCACTACTTGGCTCATTTGAGTCTCCCACTGCATTGATTGGGCGGGGGCGAGTGTGGATACACGAGCTCACTTGACGATAATGTAATGACTGTTCAAATACGAGTGTAAATCAAAAACTAATTGATTTTTAGATGAAAGGATTTATCATTAAATTAGTTATTTTTTTTTATTTTTTTAGTTAGTTATATTACATATGTTATACAATACAGGTAATTTACAATTTTTGGGATAACACGGATGAAGAACAACGATTTTAATGAAATGCCAACGTTATCCGTATTATTATTTTCTGATTTAACGTATTGTAGGGTTTAAGATTATCATAACTCCATATTATTATTTTAAATATATTCTTCCAAAGTAAATCAAATTATAGTGGAGTTTACAAATTTATATGTTTTCATTAAGTAAATCAAATTTATTATTTTTTTTTTTAACTTCTGCAAGAATTTTGGTTTTTTAAATCGCTTAATAATGAAGTGGCTGTTATTGATTTTTTTAAATGTGTTATATTTTTTAGATTTTGTGATCATACTGAGAAGAGATGAATAAATAATTTCCCTTACTTTATTAAGAAGTGTTATAAATTTTGAATATTTAAATTTATTCGCAGAACATATTTTTACAATTTTTAAATTCTACTAATTAAACACCAAAACTATCTGGTGTCCAACCTATTAAAGATGGGAACATTGTGTATTTATTTATTAAGTATCGGTTGTTTTGAAATGATTGTTGGGATGTGCTTGATGCTGACTTTATTTGTAAGTTATGTGTTGAGTTAATTGTCGTTAACAGACTCTGTGATGACATCAGTTTATTAATATTAAGTTTTTACAAATGTTCCCACTTACGTGAGAATAATCCAGTTATCAAAACTCAGTTATTAGACAAATAGGCACATACAATTACAAAAATCTTCTCAAAAATAGGACACGTTAATTGGATACGTCTAAATAAAAATTTTAAAAAATTAACAAATTCTCTTCCAAAAAAGATTCTTTTATTAATAATCCCGATAATAGCGCCGATCCAACTAACTTATCAATCCATCATAGGATTTCCTGAAAGGATTTCACGCGAGTGATTCAAGTCCTTTTGTTCCGAGAAGGAATAGGCGCAAAAGACGGGGCGTGTTTTATATATACATTGCCTTCATAGGACGAAGCCTTAAATAAAGTCGTTGAAAATAAATTGGTCCTGATTGAGTCCGATAAAATTCAATGTTGGCCTTTTACGTTCGTATTTATATAATTTCTTCCAGTTAGTGACAGGCGTCGTCTGAGTTTCAGTGCTGTTTTCATGATTTTATTCATCTAATTTAACAACAAAAAATTAAGCAAAGAATTTGGTATCATGAATGATTAAAAACTCTCTTTTGAGATTCAATACCTAACAGCGTCCATCGTCAGGGCAAATGTCTTATTCGGTCTATATGTAAGTGATGGCGTTGTGTAGAAGAACGTGGCTTCGCGAAGAGCTATTAAATAATGTCCAGAATTTCCATAAGGCAGTTTTAATTTCATGACCTCAGGTTCTCTTATGTAGGCGAAAGATACATTTTCTATTTAGTAACGACTTCACTCAGATTTTGTTGAAAAAAATAAAAAAGCAGTAAAAAAAAAGACTTCTTTCTTTTCAAAAAATAATCTCTCACCACTGTCTAACGAAAAATCGAAAATTAATCAAGCTGTCTTACGGAAAATTGCAAATGTCAATATTCTTTTGAAAATTATTAACTTCCTTATCGACGGCCGTGCATCGTTACAGTTGATATTATTTTATATTAAAACTAGCTGGTACCCGGCATGCGTTGCCATGCCATTTAATAAATAAATTGTTTTCTCCTGCGTGTTCTTTCCCATTCGTCCCGTTCCCCTTCCGCCTCCCCTTCCTCTCCCGCGTCCTCTTCCCCTCTCGTGTTCCCACTCCGCCTCTTCCACCTTCCCTCCCCCCACTCCACTACCCCTTTCCCCGTCCCGCGAACCCCCCTCCCCCTCCTAGGTTCCCCCTCCCAGATTCCCCTCCCCCTCCCGGGTTTCCCTCCTCCCCCTCCCGCAAACCCCCTACCCGAGTCCCCCTCCCGCATTTCATGCATTCTTTCCCGGTACATTCAGTTTTCAAACAGCTCGAATGCCACCTTTTGCATATTTCATAATGCCAGAGCTCACCAGTAGTAAAATCCAATTAGGTGCAGATAAATAGTAACTACGATGCCCGAATTAAAAAAAATATATATAAACATGGTTTTCACGGCAACGATTTGTTTTGCTTTTCTTCTGACGTTAGCAATAACTCGCCATTTTCGACAGAAAACGTAAAATAAATATAATATATTAATATTTATAATTTCGTAACGCCAGAACTTACCATTATTTATAGCCTATATTACTTGCATATAATGTAGCTTTCTATTGGTGAAAAAAATTCTAAGATCGGTTTATTAGTTTATGCGTGAAAGCGTAACAAACAAACACACGCAGTTTCGCATTCATAATATTAGTATAGATTTAGAATTTTAGGGTAGGTACTTTCTATTACATAATTCAATTTTACCAAATTCTGACACAGGCATTTAAATACAATAGCGAGTTCCCGGCATATGCTATGCCACTCAATAAAGAAAAAAATTCGCTCTACTAACCCTTTCCCATTCGTCCCAGATGATGCCAGAACTCACTATACACGTTTAGAAACCATCGCGGGCTTGCACACATCAAATCCCCAAAGTTTTATCCCAATCGGATGAACGGTTTAGCAACGCAAAACATCTCACACACATAGACAGAAACAAACACATTTTCTATAGATCAGTAATTTTAATATCAAAAATGTCAGTTGAGCATTTTTAAATTTTTTTAAAGAAAACATAAAAAAAATTTGAATTAAATTTTTTTTTGTAATTTCTAATAATACCATATATTAAGCGTATTTCACCACCTTTCAAAACCAGTATTTAGTTTTTGGATACGTTTACAAATATTCCATTTATTTGAATTTTTATTGCAAAGTCGATATATATCGAAACATTTATACCTTTTGACGAAATACGCCAAATTTTTGAGGGGTTAAGCTTTGAGATTTAAGCTTTGAGATTCAAGCTTTGCGCTTTAAAATTTTTGAAGGGTTCAGCTTTGAGCTTTAAAAATTTTAAAGCGCAAAGCTTGAATCTCAAAGCTTAAAGGGTTAAGCTTTGAGCTTTAACCTGAAGCTTTGAGCTTTAAGCTTTGAGCTTCAAACTTTGATATTTAAGCTTTGAGTTTCAAGTTTTGAGCTTTAAGCTTTGTGATTTAAGCCTTGAGCTTTAAGCTTTGAGCTTCGAGATTTGAGCTTTAAGTTTAGAGCTTTAAGCTTAGAGATCAAAGCCTTCAGCTTAAAGCTTTGAGCTTTAAGTTTTGTGATAAAAGCCTTGAGCTTAAAACTTTGAGCTTAAAGCCTTGAGCTTAAAGTTTTGAGCTTTAAGGTTTGAGCTTTAAGCTTTGAGCTTCAAGCTTTGAGCTTTAAGCTTTGAATTTAAGTTTTGAGCTTTAAGCATTGAGATTAAAGCCTTGAGCTTCAAGCTTTGAGCTTGAAACTTTGAGCTTTAAGCTTTGAGCCATAAGCTTTGAGCACTATGCTTGAGCTTTAAGTTTAGAGCTTTAAACTTTGAGATTAAAGCCTTGAGCTTAAAGCGTTGAGCTTTAAGTTTTGTGATTAAAGCTTTGAGCTTAAAGCTTTGAGCTTAAAGCCTTGAGCTTAAAGTTTTGAGCTTAAAGCTTTGAGATTTAAGCTTTGAGATTTATGTTTTGAGCTTTATGCTTTGAGCTTCAAGCTTTGAGCTTTAAGCTGAGCTTTTAGCTTTAAGTTTTGAGCTTTAAGCTTTAAGTTTTGTGATTAAAGCCTTGAGCTTAAAGCTTTGAGCTTAAGGCTTTGAGATTTAAGCTTTGAGCTTTAAGTTTCGAGCTTCAAGCTTTGAGCTTTAAGCTTTGAGCTTTTAGCTTTGACTTTAAGATTAAAGCCTTGAGTTTCAAGCTTTGAGCTTTCAGCTTAAAGCTTTGAGTTTTAAGCATTAAGCTTTTAGCATTAAGCCTCGTGCTTTGCGCAAAGCTCAAAGCTTAAAGCTCAAAGCTTAAAGCCGAAAACATAATGCTCAAACATTAAACTTAAAGCTTAAAGCTCAATCTTAAAGCTCAAGCTTTAAGCAAGGTTCAAAGTTTAAAGGCCAAAGCTTAAACTTAATATCAAAGCTCTAAACTGCTTAAAACTCAAAGCACAAAGCTTAAAAATAAAGCTCAAAGCTCAAAGTTAAAGCTCAGTACACAAATCTCAAAGCAAAAAGCTTAAAGCTCAAAGCTCAAAGCTTAAAGTTAAAGCTCAAAACTCAAAACTCAAAGCACACAGCTCAATACTTAAAATTCAATATCAAATCTTAAAGTTCAAAGCTTAAACAACACGTTAAGTTTAAAGTTCAAAGCTTAAAGCTCAAAAATCAAAGCTCAAAGCTTAAAGTTCAAAGCTTAAAGCTTAAACTCAAAGCACAAAGCACGGCTTGCGTTGCAATGCAAAGAAATCAATTGATTCTCCTTGAATGTCCTTTCCCGTGCGTCCCCGTTCATCTCCCGAGTCCCCTTCCCCTTTCACGTTTCCCTTCTACCTTCCCCGCCTTCCCATCCCTCGTTTTCCCACCCACGTATCCCACCTCCCCCTCCCCCCTGCCTTTCCTCCTTGCCGCTAAAATATATGTAATAAGCACATTTTCATTAATTCAAATTTAATAACGCAAGAACTTGCCTTTATCCTTTGCGGGCGTGCGCACAACAAATCACCAAAGTTTCATCGCAATCAGATGAACGGTATGGCAGCGCATAAAATACGAACAAACAAATTTTAATTTTTATATATAAGATAGGAAAGATTTGATTGTTTGTTGGTGTCCTCTCGTACGGTCCGTACCCCAGTGACGCTTACATCGTATAACACTTACATTTTTAAACTCGTGATATCTTTGAAATGGGATGTCCGAATTGAATAATTCAAAAAGTTATATAAAGGAATTGAAGCAGTCTCGAATATAAAATAATTTATTTTGATAAGAATTAATACCAAGATACAAATAAAGAGTCTTTTCTAGCGGCGGCATTTCAATTAAATTTTTAAAATAAAAGAACACTTATTGTGGCATAACTATAATAGTTAGACATATGCTGTCGCGACACTTTTTGTAGATAATGATGTGTTCTGCAAAGTCGTAGTACATTATTTCATTCTATCATCAATGGTTTTCGCAGCGCACGCGATGTAAAGAATATTTTAGGTAATTTTTTTACACCTTGGGTTACATTATTGGAGTTTTAGTAAGGATCGCTAATTTTTTTTAAATTATAATATAGCCTATGTTACCCGGGAATAGTGTAGCTTCCCAACAGTGAAAGAATTTTTCAAATCGGTTGAGTAGTTTCGGAGCCTATTCGATGCAAACAAACAAACAAACAAACAAACAAACAAACAAACAATCAAATCCTTCCTCTTTATAATATTAGTATAGATTAGTTCTCGTAAACCATAAAATATCTTTCACTGCAACAATAATGTTAACTCCACTTTCTTTTAGGCTGGGCGCATACATCCGATTTTTCCATCCGATTGTCTGATCAGACAACCTGAAGACCTTTGCCCAATACATTTCTTATGAAAGCCCGCAACACATCCGATTCGAAAACCTGATCGGTAATAAAAAATAAGTCACGCCCTTCCATGCCAGCCGTCCAATCCGGCCGTCCAAAGGGCGTGGCTCCTGTCGTATTACCTATCCGATTTTTGAATCGGATGTGTGCGGTGTTAATCCGATCCGATTGTCTGATCAGACAACCGGAAAGCAAAATCGGATGTATGCGCCCAGCCTAAAGGCCATGCTCACAATCCGATTTGCATAATTATTTGCAGGACTGAGGCAGCATGCTGAGATTCTGCAAATTGCACTGTAAGTTGACAAAACTTTCAGCCGATTTATTACTATTTCCTTTGTCGGATCGTCGGAATAATAATAATTCGGTTGGCGGTATGACATGCTGTCCTGCAAGCAGTTCTGCTAATTGGAAGACGAGTAGGGCCTATTATAGTCTCCCTTACATCACGCTTACAGAATGTAGGTAACCAATTACAGAAGCAGTAGATATCTTAATAGCACCGAAGGAAATTACAAAACCGCATATACCTTCTGAACCAGTTTTTAGTGAACATTTTATTTCCTTATGTCTATAAATTTAAGTTGGTTTGAGTAATATTAACGAATACGTTTTACAATGTGTAATTTCTTTTTACCCAATATTCTTACAAATGATTCATTCTATGTATTACCATAAATAAATTCGACGACCTCGAAGAACAATGTCAAAAGAAGTGCTATTTAAAGTTTCGTTTCTGCATTTTTACTGTTTTTGAGATCAAAAAATATAGAGGTGTTTTGATATTTTGCATTTCTTCTAAAATTCCGAAAATACAGACTTTCAAATAAGCCTACAAGATGATTTTCCATTTTTAGCACAACCGAAATTGTTCTTCGGGACCGTCGAATTCATAACTAACTAAAACATATTAACGTATTCCTTGGCCCATTGCAACTAGTTGGTAATAAAATAAATTAATTTTGTAGGTTGACTCCAAAACGAATGTTGCTTTGGTAAATAATATTGTAGAATGTACACGAGAACTAAAGAATAAATTTACTTGAGATACACATTAAGTTAACGAAGAAAGGCTATTCAAGTATTATACGCTATCAGTTCTACTTCAAATATTTGCCAATTAATTGCTAAACACTAAAATAGGTTGGTATGTTGCTATCATAAGTTCAACGATCAGCAAATTCGTACCTACAAAGTATCCAGCGATAATGAACCAACCTTCAATCTTTCCCATAGTATAAACGAGTAAAGCGGATTAACAATAGCTTATAGTATTAATAACTATATTTTAGAGATACGAAGCGATTCCGAAACATCCTAAAACAACAAACATGGGGCAAGCTTGTAAGCTGTTTAAGATTACAAAGAATTTATTGTTCTATGAAGTGCTGAAGTTTTCCGATAAATAAAACGGAAGTAGGTATTATCTGCGATATTATTGTAACGTCTAGGTATGATGGGATTCTTAAACTTTTGTTTTGTAAAAATTTTGGCTTAAAATGAACCGAAAAAATGTTGAAACAAATTAAGAGAAAAACATATTTCTTATATTCTTCATACTCTATTTCATACATCTTCATTCGTCGTTGCATTCTGTGTGGCTTCTTAACATAAAAGCAAAATTATAAACGGCTTAAAAATTAAAAATGTAATGTCTTCTATACAGTAAAGTAATATAAAAGACACTAGAATCCTCTGTAGGATTAATTTTACGGTTTATGAGTAATTAATTCATAATGTAGTTAATTCAAAAAAAAATCATCTAAATATTTCACGTGCTTTGAAGAAGTGCACTGTAAAACAATACAATACACAATCTTTGAAGAACGTGCACTGTAATACAATACGCAATACAATTACTTCAGAGAGCAGCGGTGTAATTAAGTATGTAATTTAAAAATGTAATAACCCAATTATACGGAGAACCCTAATAATAATAATGACCATAGTGCTATCAATATTTGTCAATAATCCATAAGCAACAAAAAGGGAATATCCCAACATTACCAAAATAAAATATCAGAAATCACAAACCTTTTCAATTGTATAAATTCGTATATGTTCACGTGAATTAAAAATATCTATTTACTATGTAAAATCATTCATAATTTTAATAATTAACTTTATAATTACCTATATGTACCTTAAATTAACAAAATAGAAACATTCATTATATAGAGACAATGTTGTGTACCCCTGCTTAAGTTTGTATAAATGCCGTAGCATAAGAATTTCAACTACCAGTCTGAATATGTCCGTAGTATGATGAAACCGGTCCTGGTGTAAATAAATTAGTGGAAAAAAGTGCAAAAGTGTTTTAATTTCAATTATAATACAATACAAATCCAAAATTTAAGAAAGGTGATATTATCTACTGATAAAATGTTTATTTAAAAAAATTGTGATTGTGTCTTGCAAAATTAAATTAGTACAAACCTACATATATTAAAATAATTTATTATTTATTAAAGTCCTATTTGGCTTTTTACATAACGATTATAAATTTAAATTAAAACAACAATAAATTTTAATTAAAACAACAGTTTGAAAAAAAATTTTTTTCCAAATAATACACAAAATATAATTTTCTCGTTAAGTTACAATCACACTAACTTTAAAGAACCCATAATATTCATATAAGAGTCATAAAAAATCCAAAATTAAAAACAAGTTTGTGAATAAATTATGATTACTTATTACTATATACTAACTAAAAGGTTTTTAATGTGTCAAAATTCAAATCGATTAAAACAATTTTTTTTTGCCATATGAATACCGTACAAGAATCCCATCTGCTGCCGTTTGGAGCCAGTGAGATTATGGCATCGCCAATTGGGGTATGATGTGAGGCTGAAGGTAGTGGGGAGATGGGGAAGAGAAAGGTGGAAAGTACCTGACTATTCAGATCTGGTCACCAAACACGGCTAAAACCATTTCAAGCAAAATTTCAATTCTGAATGGTGGTCTTACACCAGGGCGATACTGAGAGTATCTTCCACCCTGAAACGTGCTGCAAATAAACTATATATTATTTTAAATGAATAAATTGTGAAATGAAACAAATTAAACAAATAAAATTTATTTGCCATGTCGGGATTCGATCCCTCGACCTTCGGAGTGCTAGTCAAGAGCCTTACCGCTGGGCCACGCCGTCCATCAATTATTAGTTTATTATCTCCGTAACAGAATTGAATGTCCAGTTAATAAAAATAGCCAAATAATTAAAAATCCAACCGCCAAAGAGGACATGGTAAGAAATAAGGAAAAACCATTTAAATTGAATAAAATCCTTGTAGACTACCCCCGATCCTCTCCCCCATATGTTATGTAATAAACTGCAGATTAAAAATAATTTGCACTATTTGAAGATGGCTTTAACTATCTGAAACCGGTTAGTATGTGTTTTATTATATTGAAATATGAAGTTATTATTGTGAAATAATATTGTAAAATTTTTTAATTTCCAAATTGGAATTTAAAAATTGAAAAAGAATGGAATTGAAAAAGTTAATAAATTCCCATACATTCATGAGATCCTGTTTTGGATGTGTTATGACAAAAATAATTAGGAGTTTAAACTATTTGCACGAAAAATTAATTTTCTCGAAAGATCATTGAACTCCGTTCTTTTTTTCAGTTTAAATATATACTTTCAGAGCATTAAAATTACCCCAAAAGTACTTCCCGATACACATTCCTAGCACTGACAAATTTATTACATAAAGCGAATGAATACAAAATGGGGAAGTGTCTGGCAGAGGGAATAGAGAGAAGAAATACAGGAAAGCAGGGAGCATACAGTAGGCGGCAGGTGTGAAGCACCTGGCCTTGCCTTGATGATTTCGTATTCAAAAGGATTTCACCATTTGAAGGATCCCAAGCGCAAGGACTGTTAAATAATAAAATTATTGTTCCAGATTTCAGTCTTTGTTTTGGCGTCACAGCTTGTGAACTTTCTGGAAAGCGCTGAAGATTTAGTTCATAAAAAGTTATGCTAGCGCGTAGAAAACGAGGCAAATTTGATATTAATATAATGAATAATGAAACGCTTAGCTTTCTTCGTTAGAGAAAAAGTACATCAGACGAATAGAAAAGGGTTAAATTAGAGGCGAATTTTGCTTGTACATTAATTTAAGTATTTAAAAAATTAACAGAATTCCGTTTTCAGTAATAGGTACCATAAATTTTACTTATAAACGAAGTAGTGAATTTGACCTACATAGAATTAATGAATCTTCACTCTTTTCAAATGGGGATAATGAAAAAATCTACGTACTTGAAGCAAACGATTTACAATTCAGCTTCCCAACGGAAAAAAAACAAAGGTTCCAAAATCACTTTGAAACAAATGTTATTTATAAGAAAGCAAGTACCGAAGTGAAACCTGAACCCGAAGGGTCCCTACCCTCCATCCCCTAACCTACCTAGCTAGTTTCAGTATAGCTCCTACAGAGATAGGACAGACTCGGACAGTACCCGGTCTACCCCTTATCACGGCAGACATCAGCCCACGATTTTTTTCATCCCCGCCATTAGTTTTTTCTACCCTTCTCCGTTGTTTGAATGCTTTTACATTCGAGCGAAGGCTCCTTCAACGCTATTCACGGAGAGCCCAGGATTTTCTGTGATCGGAATTGGAATATTTAAAATGGTTGAGGAAGTGCTAAAGAATTTTGTGTATTCTCATATATCTACGTTTTTTTATCTTCCACTTTCAACCCTACTAATGAAAACTCTTATTTTTGAGTAGTTTACTAATGAAATTGTAAAAATTTACCCCTCGTCTGATTAAAAGAAGAAGGTTTTTACAACTCGTGTTTAAAATCAAAATGTTATTATCTTATTTTACGGTGAAAAGTTTCAAGAATATTTTTTTTATGTTAATAACAATGATCGAATTATTAATTGGAAACCGGATTGACTACTTTAAAGTGTGAATAATTAATTGAACAAACAGTACTTAAAGCATAACCTCAGTTTGATTAATTTTATAAACGTTTTAACATTACATTTTGGGAGACGGCAATGGGTACCGCCGCCCCGATAACCATTTATCAGTTAACCAACAACCCTGCCGTAGTTCACCCCAAGTGGTTCGTTGCGTTTCTTGACTTAGTAGGGATGCCCGAGTACTTGAGGTGAGGTTTGTCTAGATCTTGGCGTCTGGATGCGTTTGCCCATCTACTACGGCGACCTCTCCAGCCGGGCTCTCTCAACCCATTGCTGTGCAATTCAGTGGGAGTTTGGATTCATACATCCGTCACTCCTGGATACATTGACTCCAGATTCCTACCCACCCCTCATACCTTTTTCCTTCCCAGAACTTCCTCTCCATCCTTTCCATAAAAAGTGAGGATTTTTTCCCTCAGGGCCTTCTGTAACGACGCACAGAAGATTATCTACGGAAACTACTGGGAAACAATTCAAAAAATTCAGGTTAAAATAATTACATTTGCGTAGTCTTATATTGTACCTAAATAACACGACGCACCAAAATTGGACGAAATTCATGTCAAAACACTACACGGAGGCATGGAGACGCTTTCAAACACGGCGTTGTCAGTATTCAGTCGACCACCGTCACGGAAGGACTTGCGTTACGCCCTAATCGGATAGCTGCAGTGTACGTGTTTCGAAGTTTTTTTATAAGAGTTGCCATGGAAAATATAGCTGGAGGTGTGTACATAATTATATAAAATTTTAAGATATATATTTTTTTAGTGTGTATAGTTTTTAAGGGTCACAAAATGATGTTTTTTTAAAGAGATTTTTTTAACAATCTTTGACCTTTACGAGAGTGCATCTTTTTTCTTTCAAATTGTTGTGTTGTCTCATGCACATTTTATTCATTGCGTGTTAGTTTTAAACTATGAAAATACTATTTCGGCGTCTACTCTGACCAACTCTCTAACAAACTCTCTTTTTTTAGGGAGCCATCTACGAATTTTTCACAGAGAGCTGTTCAACTTTCTACGGGCAAAAAGATTTTTGCATCCAAATTCAATTAGATCCCGACGAATATTACAGGATTACGTCATCCGGAAGTTTATTTTAAAAAATTGTTCATCGAATATGAATTCAGCGGTCGCACAGGCTATAAATTCATTTACTCTTGCACTCACCACGCGGTGGAGGAGTTGTAAATGTATGGAGAAACATTTTCTGCGCAAACATAGCGTATGGTTACAAGATGAAATTATTATAAAAAACATCGACCTACCCAGCTCTAGTAACCTTTCAGAGCCAGCCAAGTCGGCCGGGCGACCGGTAAAAGCTTTCGAATTAAGTAGCGAAAAATCTAAACGATAAAAAGTAGATTCGTTTATTAAAGATCGTTTTTTGGAGGAAATTTCTTTCGCGACAGAAATGAAATTGCAGTCATCGGGAAAAAGAGATGCAGCAAAGGTGTTGAAAGCCATAACATATTCTCCAACACGAGCAACAAGAATGAAAAGAGTTTTTAACTTTTCATTAAAAAAAAAGATTTCATCTTATTCTCCGGAAGAGGCATTAGCCATGATGGTGTCTGCAAAACTTACCAGATATCAATACCTAATGCTCCGACAAGGGGCCAAAGAAAAAGGTTGTAATTTGTACCCATCGTACAACAAAATTATTGATCAAAAGAAAGCTTGTTACCCTCACGAAGATTCTGTTGTAATAACCGACAGATCAGCGGAGATAAAACTTCAGGCTTTAGCTGACTTAACAGTTGCGCGACTATGTCAAGTTCAATCTTTTAACAGCATTCAACAATCGGGCAATTCCGTACTTCAGATGGTTTATAAATGGGGAAGCGATGGGAGTGGTGGACAAAGCCGGTATAAGCAGAGAACTTCTGGATCTAGCTCAGAAATTGAAATAGATGATTCCAATGTACTGACTACATCTTTGGTGCCACTTCAGTTGTACGGAGAAAGTACAGAGAATAAACATGTTGTTATTTGGCAAAATACGCGAACGGCATCCACTCGATTTTGCAGACCTATACGATTTCGTTACATTAAAGAAACTAACAAAGTTACGATTGATGAGTTTCAATACGTACAAAACCAGATTGATACCATCAATCCAACTTCTGTACGTATTGGTAATAGACACATGCTTGTCTACCACACATTTTTGAAGACCATGGTGGACGGAAAGTTTGCAATGCGCTTTCTCTAAATACTTACACACAGCAATTCTATATTTGTAAAGCAAAGCCTAAAGATATGATAATTTAGAATTGTTAAAAGATGGACAATGTATCATTGAAACTTATTCGCTAGGTTTATCGACTCTGCACGCCTACATAAGGTTCTTTGAATGTCTCATTCATATAGCGTATAGATTAGATCCAGCATCCAGAAAAAAAAAGTAGTTGCCGCAAAGAAAAACATGATTATTACGAGATTTCGCACAGAAACTGGTCTTTTAGTGGATCTTCCAAAACAGGGCGCTGGAAACACAAACGATGGAAATACTGCCCGCAGATTTTTTAATAATCCCGTACAATCTGCATGTATAACAGGCATAGATGAAAAGTTGATAAAAAGTTTTGCAATTATTTTACAAGTGTTATCATGTGGGTATGATATAAACACTGAAAAATTTGAACTATTTTGTAAAGAGACCGCCCAACTGTATGTACAATTGAATAAATGGTTCCCAATGCCTGTAACTGTGCACAAAATATTGACCCATGGGACTGCAATTATATCTACATTTTTACTTCCCATTGGTCAACTATCGGAAGAGGTACAAGAGTCACGGCACAAAGAATTTAAAAAATTCAGAGAATGCTATTCTCGTAAATCATCAAGGTGCAACACAAATGAAGATGTTTTGCACGATTTATTGATTTTGTCGGATCCGGTCATTTCTAATTTGAGACCCTTACCTCGCAAAAACATGATATCAATGAATAAGGAGGTATTAGATTTACTGAAAGATCCCGAGTGAGGAATATGAATAATTATGACCTAAACTACTCATTTGATACCAAAAACCAGCGCATTTTTTTTTAACACCGCATACTTATATTATGTAGTTCCAATGCCAACCTCAATAAAAATAAAATTCCTACAAATATTTGAAAACATTTATTACGAGTTTTAATATCTTTCATAATATTGGCATAAGTTTCATAAATCCATCGTTTAATATACACGTACCATGTACCCAAAGTATCATACACAATGCTATATAACATGTGTTTCACAAAAAACGCATAAACTTTTATATAAAACTATGAAATAATTGTTTCCCGCTAGAATCGTTAAATAACCCACTGTGCGACGTAAGTAAATAATTGAAGAGGATAGTAAGATAGCACTAACAAAATATACTAAACGAAACATGAAACTAACGAAACACAGAAAATAAAAAAAGTAACGCTTGAAACTGGGAATGAGAATTGAGGCGTTATTTCTGTAATACTTACTAATATACTTTTTTTGTATTTTCTATGTCTTGCTTAATTTTTTTTCTACAATGATTAAAATTACATTGCTGTGTATCACCTTTAAGAGTTATTAAAGAAGCTATTCCATGAAATGAATGTTATTAAAATGTGTACCAAACCTCCAATAAAAACAATTATTTAATTTGTGGAACACCATTTTTGTGAAAACCCTATCGAATAAATGATATTCAAGGATTCAAGATTCGTGGTTGTTCAATACTGACATTGATGATTTTGCTTCGATGGTTTTTATTCAGCAGGGACACAGATACATTTAGCAAATCATTGTTGTTTGAATTTGCAAACATTTGCAAAAACGTAAATGCTTATTATTATTGCATAACGTACTTAACACCGACTGACAGCTGAGGTTTTGGTGCTGATATCCAATAACAGCGATGGCGAATGTAAAATCAGTTCTTAAGTGTTGAATTATGCTGAATCGTCTTTTGACAAAAAATAATCATTAATGCGGATCATTAGTAAATAGAAAATGTGTGAGAAAACAGATTTCAAAGTACCCCACAATATATAAAATATTTTGTCGATAAAAAATAATTTAGGCAGCTTCAATATTGAAATTAAAAAATTTATAAATAAGTCGTCTCGAAGTGGTTTAACAAGAGTTTGAAGATGACACTGTAACCTGAAACAGCTGTCACAATAATAAAAAATTGAAATTCTTGCAGAATTTTATAAAAACATTTTTAAATTTAATTTAAATCAAATAAAAACAAAGAATTTCTACACAATTAATAAAATTAAAAAGTATTTTAATGCAAGTTATCTAAAATCATATAATCTGATGATGATGATGATGTGACGTCATGAAATATGAAATTTTGTTGTCTTTGGAATTAGAAAAATGCTTCGGTTTTGATGTCATTTTAAAAATTCGTGACTTGAAATGATCTTTTAATGATCATTTAATTTTTTCCGCATATTTATTTACTCAATTACACCTATATTAATTTATTCCATATATTCATATGTTGCGTGTTCGATTCCTTGGCTGGCTAGGTCCTCAATCACGACACAAGCAATATTTTCCGCTTTCTGTTGTGGTAGTAGAGGATTTTCAAATATTGTTAGGTTATTTGTAACTCGGGAATGTTTGCTTTCTTAAAAAAAATAAAAATTCCATCAACTTCAGGGGAAACCGATTACCACAGATTGAGATTTGAGGTCAATAAATAAATCACTTAATCTATTTATTCAATTTGATTTTAAATGAAATATCTATAAATATTTCCTTTTTCGTATTTTTCAAAAGTTGTCACCAAAAATACCATTTTCGGTTGAATGTGCGTAACTCTGGTTCAAATAACTCAAATTCGCTAAGAAATCATATGTCATTTTCAAAATTGGAACTAAATGTGCGAAAAAATAGGGCAAGTTATACAAGGTGGCGCAAAATTAATAACCCTATCGGAAGATGTTATAATTTTAGCGAATGGCGTCGTACGTCAATCATATTTGATATTTGTGAACAAGACAGCTGCAGAATACAAACAGACAAGCAATGGAGCGCTATACTCCGCAAGAGCGTGGAATAATATTTTGTGTCGAAAGTCATCGTGAGCGACGAGGCGCATTTCCACTTAAGCGATTATGTCAATAAGCAAAATCTTCAATTCTGGGGCACTGAAAATACGCGTGTGATACGCGAAGAGCTATTTCATCCACTCAAAGCCACTATATGGAGCGGCGTTCACGCAGGAGGAGCGATTGTGCCGTATTTTTTTGAGGACGCAATTGGCAGTACTGTCACTGTTACTGGCAAAAAATGCTACAGGGCCATAATAAACGACTTCTTGTTACCGGAATTGGATGAGCGGGGCTTGGTGAACATGTGATTTCAACAAGATGGTGCAACCACACACACAGCACGAGCCACAATGGATATTGTGAAGGAAGCGTTTCCTGGTCGCGTAATCTCCCGTTTTGGCAATTTGGCATGGCCAGCAAGATCGCCCGATTGAACCCTCCCAGACGTGTTTCTTTGGGGCTAGTTGAATTCGCGGGTTTATGTCAACGCGCCTCAGTCAATCTCAGCCCAAAAGGAGAATATTCGACAGAATGCGAACATTTATCACCGGAAATCTTGCGGAAAGTCATGAAAAATGCGATAAAACGGGCACAAATGTGTATCAAAACTGACGGCAGCTACTTGACGCATATCATCTTTTCCACAACAGAAAAAAATGTAAAGGTCCAAATAAAGATTTCCATCACTCAAAATCTTTTATTTTTATTTAGTAAAAAAAGTTATTCAAAAACAAAACTGGATGATTAATTTTGCGCCTACCTGTATATTACCTGCCTACAATATAATATTTTAACGGATAATCATTTTAATTCTCATTTATAAAGATTGAAATGATTTTTGAAGAATCCAGACGACCACGTAATTTTTAACGGTTTGCGTAAGTTGTTTTATTTTTTTTTCATTAGCTCTACCCAGGAGGCCCTTAGGAAAATAATTTCCCTCAGGGGCTGTATCATCTCAGGGGATGCCGTGTGGAAGGTCTTTTTAAGGAAAGGGAGGAGAGGAAGTTCTGGGAAGGGAAAATATATGAGTGGTAAATAGGAATCTAGGGGACAGTGTGCCCAGTGACGGACGTATGAATCCGTCCCTCCAACTGCGATGGGAGCGATGGGTCCAGACAGTCCAGCTGGAGAGGTCAAAAGTACTGCCTCAACTAGTCTCTTTCGATCCGGCCCACCACACAGAAAATGGGCGGACGCATTCTCCACCAAGACCAGGATAAACCTCTCTCCATGAATCCGGGCAACCCTGCTAACTCACCAAACGTAGTGAATCACCAATAAAAATCAATTCTTTCTTCACACATTCTTCATTTTCAAACCGTAGCATTTTAAAAATAAGCAATCGAATTCGAATATTTTTTCTTTATTACAAATTGTTATAAAAAAGAGTTAAATTTGTCATATTTTCAGCGATTCCACTGAACCATTGCGGTAATTTTTTTATCACTTCTACCGAACCGCAATGGCGGGGAACCCTAATCGCTATTAATGCTGTCGTTATCGAAATAATTCAGGCATATTATTTTTCGATATCGAATAATATCGAATAATGCCGAATGAACGATTTATTCCATTTTTATTTCAAAGCGTATTTGCTGTGTTCCCTTAGTCGTTCTGGTCGTAAATGCTAAAACACACATGAAAGGTAAAATTTAAAAAATATTAATGTTTTAAATTATTACTATACTAATTCAAATCACGAAGAAAATCAATTCTGAAAATGTATTCAAAGTCAACGCAAATGTTTACGTAAGATAAAACTGAAGCTTACAGATTTATTTTTGTGTCTTATTAACTTAGTTATAAAATATTTAAAATGGACGAAAAACTTGAAGAGTACAAGAAACACAAAAAATGTTCCTACCCATCTCCTTGAAGGTGACCGGACAACTCCTTTGAAAATTCAATAAAAGTGATGAAAAATAATTTTTAAAATTATGTATTATCATCATATTAAAATACTTGCAGGACTTGATAATAAAACTAATATCAAATTTAATTTTAATTAAATATAAAAGAAAATAAATGGAGTTCTGCGAATTAAACACAAAATCAATTAATAGCTTCATACGTATACTCGCGCACGTCTCAGACTGAAATTTGATCTGTGTTATCTTAAGAATATACTTTTGAAGCATTAGGTATTGGCATTTATTATATAGAAGAGGGTATAATTGAATAAAAAAAAAACAGAAAATTATTTGAACTTTTACTTTAATTGGTAGAAATAGACTTTCAACTCAGTCTCTTAAAAAGGAACATAATTTTTTTGTTCTTTAACTTTAAGAGCAAAAATAAACTTTTTCAAATACTTATTATAAAAATATCTCTGAAGTCTAATAAATGAAAGTATCAAGAATAATCAATTTTTATAAAAAATAAGAAATAAACGATATTAGGCTTTGTGTAGTAATTGTTGCGTTGGTCTCACGGAACGATAACAGTTAGTAGAGTGTCCAGAAAAGTAAAAATCCACACAGCGTCAACGCGCGCGCCGTACTAAACAATGCCTTACAACAAAAAGCTACTAAAAACGGCAAAGTGATATTATTTTTTGAGAAAACAACGAATTATTGCTTGGTCGGTCTGAGAGACCAATGCGTGAGTATAGGAAGGTAAACCTTAATCCGCTCGCTAGGGCGACAAAATGCTCGCCACTTTAAATTTTCATTCATTCCTCTCCAGAGCGCCTAGAAAGTGGTAGGAGGGGGAAAGGGGTTTTTTTTTTTCTAGTTACACGCTTCTCTGATAGATCGCAATCTACTTAGGTCCAGCCAAACCCTTCAGTAAAGCTATAAACTTTGTGGCCTGCTAGTGGCCAATTTCAAAGATTTTTTTGGTTTGACTGAGGATTTAACCTTCCCTCTAAGTGACTGAAGTCAACAATGCTACCAACTTCCAATCCCAAATGGATCAGACTGATATTTATTTTGGTATATCTACTGCTGTAAAACCATCCAATTTTAGAAAAAAATCGTTAAATTGATATTGTCAACGAACTCATATGCAAAGTTGCAGCTTGATTGGATGTCGGGATGTAGGTTCCAAGATTCTACTTCAAGCATTATTTAATTCATTAAATTAAAGAAACAAAAAAGAGATTCAAATAAATTTAATAGTAAAAAAGATATTTTAAAGATGTTTCATGTATTATTGGATTATTCATATATTTTAAGATTTTATAATGCCCTTGTCTTTGAGAGCAATATTACCTACTAGATAAATGTTATTGGAAAAGAAACTGTGACTAACGAAGTTATAACACAATTACTCGGATCGCGCCGTGTTTATTGAAAAATACCTGATTATTTTCATATTTACAAAAAAAAATATTTTAAAAATAAACCTTTTTTCTTGAATAATTTGATTATGATGTAGGAATTTTTCAAACGTTTTTGGAACTGTCTACATACTTTTCAAAATCATACTGAAATCGCATGATCTCATATTATGTATAAAAGCACACATTAAAATTTCTTGAACAATGTGTTCATCTAAGTTCGTTGTTACATCATAAAACAATGTATCAATAAAGCTAATTATGGCAATATGCATTGTGTGCACGAAGTCTTCATTAAACGTTCATATTACCTATATCGATTCACCGTTAATAGGATCTTACTCAGCCAGTCATTAAAGCAGAGGCGGTATTATGATCAGTCTATATGGACTATAATTCACTTAAGGAAAAATATCTCATCAGAATTAGTAAAGTCAGCTACATTTTGGGAGCACTTTTTTGCTGGCATAAACTTATTTGTGAAAGTAAAAATGAACAAAGTACAGTAAGCGATCGATCCATTTACTTTGGGCATTATTCCTTTCCAAACCAACTTTATTTCAATAGATAAATTTCTACAGAATATTAATTTAATGTTTTTTAAAAATTATTAAATAGATAATCCATTTCGTGTCTGTGACCGATTCAAGTAGAATTTTGCAGATAGACAATGTTATAACTACGTGATATTTTTGATTGAAACTACCAACGGTCACGAACTCTTTGGTTTCACTAAATAATTGTAAATATTTTATAAAAGCCTGCGAGGCTTTCCGAGAATTACGCGAATAAATTACAGTTGATGAGAAGTGGGTAAGTTGTTTATTACCGGCCTACAGTGTAATTTTTAACGGATAATTATTTTAATTCTTAATTATGAAGTTTGAAAAGATGGTTCAAGATTTCAGATGACCCCGTTATTTTAAACGGTTTTGCGGAATTTTTTTTATTTTTTTTTTATTAGCTCTACACGGGAGGCCCTGAGGAAAATACTTTGCTTCGGGGGCTGCATCATCTCAGGGAATGTCGTGTGGAGGGTCTTTTTAAGGAAAGGGAGGAGTGGAAGCTCTGTGAAGGAAAAAGGTATGAGTGGTAAGTAAGAATCTGGTGGTCAGTATACCAAGTGACGGACTTATAAATCCATCCCTCCAACAGTGGTGGAAGGGATGGTTCTAGAGAGTCCAGCTGGAGATGGAGAGGTCAAAAGGACTCCCTCAACCAGTCTCTTTCGGTCCGGCCCGCCGCACAGAAAATGGGCAGACGCATCCTCCACCAAGACCTAGACAAATCTCACGCCATGGACCCGGGCATCACTGCTAGCTCACCAAACGTAGTGAACCACCAATAAAAATCAATTCTTTCTTCACAGATTCTTCTTCATTTCAAACCTTTGCATTTTAAAAATAAGCAATCGAATTCGAATATTTTTTTCTTTATTACAAATTGTTATAAATAATTGTAAATATTTTATAAAAGCCTGTGAAGCTTTCTGAGAATTACGCGAATAAGTTGCGAGTTGATGAGAACTGAAATCAATTTTTAGTCCGCGTTAAAATATTTATCGCGGTCGCGAACAAACGTGATTGAGAATTCATAAATATGTAAACTTATCAGATGAAATTATAAACATTAGTGTAAAGATATTCACCATGTCGAGTAAGAGAAAAAACGATGATGCCATACAAAAATCTTGTTTTTGCAGACGTATTTTTTCTTCGATTTACTTAATTTTATGTGTATTCATGATAAATTTTCTTTAATTCCGTCTTGTGATGTGAGATGACTTAAAAGTACACATTTGATTCATAATTTTATATCTTGAGTTAAGCTTAGAGATTCGAAGAAGTACTTAGGTTTTCCTGTGGTTGTAAATAAAACAATTAAAAAAGTGACATCCTGAGACAAAGAGCATAATCTTAAAAGTGTGACGAAATTTACCTTGTTTTTATAGCCGCATTATTATGAAATATTATTTAAAGAATTAAGTTACGTTGGGATATCTCTTGAGGCGGTACAAAACCGTAATAATTTTTGTTTGTTTAAATTTTTGTTTAACTATAATAACTTTTTTACTCCAACCGATACCTGGAGATGTAAGTTCTTTATATTTAAATTAATAAAAAGAATACCTTATTATTGATATATTTTACGTTCAACTATTTTAAAACTTTATAACCATTTTTCAACTGTTAAGTTAGCGGTAAGTACCAGATTTTATTTTTCTAGACGATGAAAATATAACTTCGGGAGGTATTTTTTCATTTAGCAACGTCTTAAATATTTGTAACACGTTCTTCAAAATTAATCAAAATGAACGCGGCGGAAAGGTCGAATCTTCAGGCCCGCTAGGGCGAATTCGACCGAACGTTCGTGTAATTCGTTCGTCGATTCGCGGGCGTATATTGATTTACACGCTTTTTACACTTACGTCGTTAAGGTTCCCATATTATTTGTCTTCTTCTTCTTTTCTTTGATAGGGAAAATTCGGCAGCAGGTCAGTCCAATATGCGGGTCGCGAGTCGCAATTTGTTAACAGGGCTTCTTTACTTACGTCGTTAAGATTCTGAATATATTTTAAAGTACGTTTTATAGTTCAATATTTTAATTTTATTATAAAGTATAACATTATAAATAATGCTATACTTTAAGACTATAAGGATTTATTGATTCCCTGGGGTCGGTATTTACAATTTAGACTTCGTGATTTAACATTTCAAACACCTTTGAGTCTTCAATACAGATTTAAAGGCTGCCGATAATATCAGAGATTTATTTTGTCATTTTGCATCCTCGTCATTGTGGTTTACCCAAAATCCTTTGTTTGGAAACGTAAATAATCCTTATGTTACAATTATTTGCTCTAGTTTCATTGAAGAACAAGAAAACCTTTGATTATGTATTTGTTTTCGTAAAGCCGTTTAGGGTAAGCCTTCATCATATCCTGCTATCAAGCTTTCAAAGGCAGGCTGTGGTTTTCTAAAGCTATTATAAAATAGGTATCTTCCTGCACCCTTGTAGTACCCCGAGTCGTAAGGTTCTAGATAAGGGTGAATCAGTCAAAGTGTTCGGAAGTTAAAGTGTCCCGGAGGACTATCGATTGTGTTTGACGGGAATATCGGCAACTAAGTGGGAACATCAAATCTGGAACAACTTTTCCACAAATTCTTCGGTAATTCCGTCAATCTCCCTCGTAAACTCGCTCGCTGCGAAGTTAAATGATTGCTTTTGATAGGTAGATAGTTGTGGGAACTTGGCTGGCGTCTTGCCATTCGTTATTGTTATGGACTTACAAGATACTATTGGAATAATTATTGATTCAATGGTTTGTAAGAAAAGGAATCAAAAGCAAAATTATTTTACTCGTTAAGTTCTAAAAAATGTAAATTATGTGTGGATCTAAGATAATGAAACACAATTATACTATTTATTTTTCTTTATTCGTAAAATAATATTTGTACAAACTGTTTTATTTGCTTTTCGACTACCATACTTCCTCTGTGTTAGATTATTTCGTAGAACATCCTATCAAGACACTCGGTAAGTTAAATGCACGATTTAAATTAATTTATTGTTATTTTAACTTTTATGAGTAAAACCTCAAACTGTAATATTTAATTACTTGAAGACATTATGAGCGAAACTCAATCGAAAATCTGAAAACAGAAAAATCAGAAAAAGATATTTTTTAAGTATGGTACAGTTAAAAGGTGACCGAATTGGATATCGACGCCTTAACTCAGTGGATAAGAGCACCCACCCGGAAAGTATGGAGGTCCTGGGTTCGAGTCCCAGAGGTGTAAATATCTTTTTCTGATTTTCCTGTTTCCAGATTTTCGATTGAGTTTCGCTCATAATGTCTTCATTTAATTTAATTAATTTATTTAATTTATAAGAATAACCTTCTTTGAAGCCTTACACATCAATCTGTCTCTTACCAAGGGACGAATCCCATTTAGGAAGATAAATATTCTAATGAAATCCTTGTACTATTGTAGCGCCCATCATAAAGGGTTGCTTTTGCTTTTCCGAACACGCTCATTAAAGAACATGTTTTATATTATTTTTAAAATATATACCAGGAAAAAATAATGACTTCATGTTTTCCCAATTAATCTCATGTGACCTCCCAGGTAAGTACTGCCCCTTATATTTTCTGCCTGTATAAAATGTAAACAATAAAAAAATATAAATGTACATTTTTACTCTGCTTCGCGTTCATTGGTCAAATGCACTGTACATACAGTTATGTTTCAGTGATCGAAGAGCCGGTGGATGCAATATTTTAGTCTTTAGTTGTTATAATGGTCTATGTAGTGTAGTGTAGTGCATCCCCAAAGATGACATAGGCCCCGAGGGAAATTATTTTTCTCAGGGTCTCCTGTGTGGAGTTCATGTAAAAAAAAAAAAAAATGTAGTCCGTAGTTAGAAGTAAGTTTGTAGAAGTATATTATAAATTTACACAGCGCCCTTGAGGTGATTTTTCACAAAAGCAGTGCTAAAATAATCATCCAAATATTATTATTAGGTACATATTGATAAATATGGTTGAAATTTATTTTATTATAGATGAAATCTTAATTTTTTTATCGATTTATGTTTTCTTTTAATGTCCGTACAATAATTTTGTTTAGCTGTTGTTCTCGCAAAAAATACGCACAATTCACGAATTTGATAATACAAAATGTTTTCGAGACAAATTAAATTGTATGAATCTAATTATTTCAGCCCCACGCGATGACAGATTACATGAGTAATTTGTATGTCAAAAGTGACTAATTGAAAAAGCCTCATAGGCCCGGATTAAGAGTAATAATAACTGACACGCTCATGTGGGATGGGCCGTGTCCTATTCTTGCATTTGTCACTCGCATTTCGGCGGCTCATTTACTTAAGCAATCAACATTTTTGTCATAATTACAAACTCTCGTAGCACGAACATTGAAAATGGTACTTAACATGATACTATGAGGTTTCATTTTAATAAGACCAACCATTAACCTACATTCGGATTGTATAATATACTTCGTATATTCATAAACATAGGCAGATTTTTTTAATTTTATTTTTTATGATGGTAGAGCAGCAAAAATGCTCAAAAGATGAGCTCTGGTGTAATGATGTATGGTATTGTTTGGTGCAATTTCCCGATTGCTGCATACTTTTCATCAAAAGCTAAGGTTTTGTCAATTTTGCGGTGAAAATAAATACAACGCAACATTGTTCTGTGGGTGTATTTTATCACTCCCTGAGCGTATCCATACGAAATCGAATATTAAATAATAAACAAATAAATGCGCAAAATGTAAAAAAAAACACGAGTGTGCTTTAGACCACACGACTGAAGTAAAACTTATTTATGCTTCGTTCGCTTCGCCCGTTAACACTTTTCGTAACGCTCTCGTCACGCATTCACCAGCTTACTCCCCAAGTCAAGCGTGCGTAAAGAAGTTTTACTTCAAAAAAACTCGGCTTACTTATCCTATATTCGCATGTTGAAGAACCGTTGAGTAAACTTAGACTTTTTAAGGGTCTACTATTCGTATTTCGACCGATTTCTTACATATCTCCCTTCGACGGCCTCCGTGGTCCCGAGGCAAGACTCTCGACTCACAATCCGAAGGTCGCGGGTTCGAACCCGGCGTGCGCAAATAAATTTTATTTGATTAATTTGTGTTATTTCACAATTTATTCATTTAAAATAATATATAGTATATTTGCGGCACGTTCCAGAGTGGAAGATACTATCAGTATCGCCCTGGTGTAAGACCACCATTCAGAATTGAAACGTTGCTTGAAATGGCTTTAGCCGTGTTTAGTGACCAGATCTGAATAGCCAGGTACTTCCCCACCTTCCTCTTCCCTATCTCCTTCCCCTCCCCACTACCTTCAGCCTCACAACATACCCCAATTGGGGATGCCATAGTCTCACTGGCTCCAGACGGGAGCAGTTGGGACTCTTGTGCGGTATTAACTGTAAAAAAAAAAAACATTTGAAGTTTTTAAGCTCTTAAAAAAATATATGTTATTTTTGAAGATAATATCAAGATACGTTCCACGCCGAAACGCAAATTATATGAAATTCCCTCGATAGAAAAAAATCGCAAAGTATGTTTGTGAAAAAATTCACAATGTTTCTTTAAATTATACTTAAGATACGTTCCATGAGATTTTTGCTCTATTTTAAACGAGTCGTGTTTTATTAAGCTTCTTCTAATTTTCGCTGCTATTCTACGGCTTAAAATATTAGCGCGCTCTGTCCAACATTCGTAATTACATACCTCTCCATCTTCTTCTTTTTCAGCGCCGTGCGTTTCAAGAGTGCCGCCTTAAATACATAAATCGTGTTTAATTTAGGGAAAATGTTCATAATCTATGAGGAGGATGGTGAAATACCGGATAAGTAATCAATAAGGAAAATATAAAGTGTTGGAACTTAACTTGGGGTCAGGTGGTACAAAAGATATTGAAATATAAGGAGATGGGCTATCGGCAATTTTTACTGGGTGAGTCTGTTGAAATATGTTTTAAGTTTTTTCGTTATCAGTAATTTTAGTTATCTTTTGTAAGTTTGCATTCAAAATTTTTATATTTAAAAAATAATATGTTCGTTTTGAATTATAAATTTGTTTTTCAAAGCATATTTCATCACCTTTTCAAAACTATTTAGTTTTGGGATACATTAAAAAATATTTCATTTTTTTTAATTTAATTGCAAAACGGAATCATTTTTTCCCTTTGAAAAAATATTGTCGATGCGTGAGGGGTTAAAAGGAACGGCTTCGCGGCCATTTTCCAAACAAAAAATTGGATTTGAGGCCGAAAAACTCGACCAGACAGAAAAAATATTTTTTTTATAAAAAATTGTAGCAAATTTTTAGTACGGATATTTACAACTTTATTTATTTGCGTTTTAAATCGTAAAATGTAGGCCATTCTTGCATAGATTCTGCATTGACCATCGACATTTTCAACGTCATTTGCACGCAGTTCAGCAACTATTATTTGACGCACGTCATAAATAGTATCACTACTCTAATAACCATTAAATACTTATATAAATTGTAGCAGTTTACTCTCACATTGCTTCGACCTACTCCTGTTCGCTGCATGAAGTAACGATTATATCCAAACATCACTACTCTTCGGAGCGCATCATCACTAGTGACACTAGTGCTTACTGCGGCGGACCCGTTGCGAGCGAGCATAATAGCGAAATGACGTCGATCGCAAATATCATTATGTTAGTTCCTCAATTTTATTTATTATTCATTAGATTCATTCTGGTTTATCAATTAATATGTTAATATCATTTAAGCGTTATATTTAAACGAATTGACGCCCGAGGTTAGTTTATTAATAACGAACTCACTAGTAATAGATTACTTTAAGAATGTGATATTACGTATGCATTTAATTTCAAGTTGTCTCTTAGAGCTGCTTGCATGCCCTGAGATATAAACAATTTAAACAGTGTCTCTATGTGAAGGCAATACTATGGTATAAAATTATAATTCAGCATATATTTACCCCACAGCATAAAGACAAACCAGAACATAAATATAGCACTAGATTCACGCGCAACGACGGGTTAATAGTTCCGAAATTTAATAATAAGTACGGACAGAGAACGTTTGAATACAACATACCGAAGATATCATCATCATCATCAGTAAATTAATACGTGAAGCAAAAAATTTGTACCCCTTTTTATGAAAATTGCGAGGACGGAGGAGTATGAAATTTCGCACACTTATAGTTTATATAGAGAAGGAGTGCAGAATGCTAATATTTTTTTAAAATTATAAATAAAAAAAATACATTAAATCAATAAAAAAAACATTAGACATTAAATTAATTATGGTCGAATTTCGACCATTGGGCGACCACTAGTTTAATTTATTACCTGAAACTATAAAGCAACATAATTCTACGAATAAGGTTAAATATATGCTGAAAAATTGGTTATCGGAAAAATAATATTTATATTTATGAAAAAATGTATAAAAAAAGTGTATGAAAAAAATGTTGAATCTGTAGAAATAAGATGTTAATTATAAATCTTAAAATATATTTGTAATTGAACCATAAGCACCTGCTGACAAGCCAATGCAATTGGCTTAGCAAGACTTGTTTGTTGATTTATAAAATAAAATAAATTAATAAATTAAACTAAAAAAATAAAAAAAAATCCATCCAATAATTAACATACATCTAGATTTTTTTTAGTCAATGTCATCAGATAAAATAATTCTTTTTTTTACACAATTACACATCTGCCCTGATAATGGACACTGTAACGCTGTCCAAAACGTTGGATAAAGAAGGAAGTAGTGCAACACTGCATAATACCCCAAAAACAAATAGCGAAAATAAATAAATCTTTAATATGATAACTATTTACTTTATGATCTTTCATTTGATTATTGGTTTGACATTTCTTATGTCCTGATTAATATTTTTATGCAACACTTAACACACGTTACACATAATTACACTTAACATTCCTCGGTTCCTCAAATACTATGCACACTTAGGCCTTCGGGTCACGATGACCCGATTTCAAAAAATGAAATAATGGTTTTAAATTAAATTGTTTGTAGAACACATTTCTTAAATAAAAGTAAGGACACAAGTAAAGTGTAATTATATACTTATTTTTGTAACAAAGCATTTTTATTTACAAAACACGGGCATTTTTGACCCGAGGAACCTAAAAAGAAAAAAAACTTAATTTTCTTAACATAAGGACTTATCCATTATTTTACAATACTGATAATAAGTGAATGAATTTTTAATAATTGTCATGAAGTCGTTATAAATTATATTAATAAATACGACTTTTATGATCAGTTTAATTTCAGTTTCGGGTCAGAATGGCAAGAGAAACTTAAGATAGAAAAAACCTAATTTTCATAACATAAGAGACTTATCCATAATTTTACAATACTGATGATAAGTGAATGGAAAATTAATAGCTGTCAAGAAGTCGTTATAAATAAAATTAAAAATTACAACTTTTATGATCAGTTAAATTTCAGTTTCGGGTCATAACGACTCGAAGAACTGAGGAAGGTTAAATATTACCTATAACTCATCGTTGCAAAATATACCAAAAATTAGTTATCTTCTCCATAATAAGTGGGTGAATAACTGTTTTATGAAGAAAATGAACAAATTGTAGAAATTATGATTACCTTTGTTAAAATTGATTTTTAACGCTGTGGCACTTTTACTCTATGGTAACACCTGCGCCCGGTGATGCGCGCTTGTCCACCGGCACTGAGCTGTCAAGCAATGGAATTTTGCAAATCATTCCATTTCAATCGCTCAACTTAACCGATCTCCAGATCCTTTGTAAACCCTTCTGGTATTATTGATGGATTTATGTATTTATTTTGAAATAAAAGTTAATCGACTTCTAAAACATGAGTTTTCTAATTGAATAATAATAAATAACTTGCAGTTAAAAACCCAACCCGGCCCTGCGGGTGGCTTTTGGTTCGGCTTCGCCCAGTTCTTGTTTTTTTTTTTTTTACATGAGCTCCACACAGGAGACCCTGAGGAAAATAATTTCTCTCAGGGCCTATGACATCTTTGGGGATGCTGTGTGGAGGGTTTTTTAAGGAAAGGAAGGGAAGGAGAGTTCTAGGAAGGAAAAGGGTTTAAAGGGTGGGTAGGAATCTGGGGTTCAGTGTGTCCTGGTCATCCGCCTCCAAAACCTAGATAAACACCCCATGAACCCGGGCACCCCTGCTAAATCACCAAACGTAGCGAACCACTTGGGGTGACCTACGGCAGAGGTGTTGGTTATCCAACCATGGTTGTGGTGACCATTTAATAATTCCAATAGGAATTGGTTCCAAAATTAGCCCGTTCCTCGTATCCACTGTCAACCAGTGATGGCTAGTCACCGGGACAAAGTAACTGGGATGGCCAATGACTTCATATGCTATATACAGCCGCTTGGTACAACTAAGTATTAGCGTCAATCTTTCCATATCCGGAGAGATACTCCAAATTCACAAATTCGTAGATCTTATACCTAGGAGGTTACGTCCCTAAGCGTTCTGCTGACGGAAGTGGCGACATCTTGTGACGAATTCTTAAATCAAAATCGAATATCAATGGTAATTTGTTTAAAATTCCTCTTAAACAGACGTTTTTTGTGGCGCGGCGCGTACAGCGTGGCGTCAAACATGCATTCGAAGCTGGATTCTGAAATTCAACCACGCTCGCAAGCTTAATAATTCTATTCGATAAAAAAATAATTTATCGTTAAAGTAAGCTCATTTTTATTTGGCAGCTATGCGATGAAAGTTTTGGATTTGGAGTAGGTACAGAAATAAAGGCTTTGTACCATTTTACGCTTCATAGTCTATCTCTCTGATTTCTTTTATCTACAATGGCGCCCTTGACGTGATTTTTCACAAAAACGGCATTATATAAATCATCCAAATATTATTATTATTATTACATTGCAGTTACGTGCTCTAAATATTATGAGAATAATAATTGCATCACTGGATGGTTTGAGATTTATAACTAGTTCAGTAGCGGTGGTCAAAATACAAACTTGAATATGGCATGTCTGCCATGCCAGCCCTGCCTGAGAACCTTGTCAAATTTGCTCATTTCCATTATAATATTACGACTCCACATCCGGAGCCAAGGTTTGAACGAGATACCGGAAGCGCTAAAGCTCAATGCGGAAATAAGTTTGCTGAAGTCCAGTTTCTAGGTATTCTGTCTAAAAATTTGTATTTTTTTAAAACACGATAGATTGAAAATTTCTTTTTCAGTACTCATAGCATATAACGTAACTTATTTGCACTCTTTGGTATGAAAACAATTTTGTTTAAGGATTCTTTAAATTTCACCATTAAAGATTTTTTTTAAATTTGCTTCTACTTTATATCGCAATCTTCTTTTATCTATCAGATCATTTAAATTTAAGATGAAGATATGGGTACCGTCGCCGCAGGAGCCATTCATTGATTAGGCAACACCTCTGCCAAGTGTTTTAGTTTTGTTTTACTTAGTTATTGAAGATCAAATCGGGTAGGTGACATCCTAGGAGCACGTCGTATGCGCGCTGGGTTACGATCACAGAACATTCGTTCGAAAAGTAGGCCTCAACGGCAAACGCACGCTCCTCACTGTTCCAATGAATGATGGCGACTAAACTGTGTCGGGACAAAACTTTGTAGTTCCGCCTCTCAAAAGAGATCACTAGCTTACCGCTACAACGTCAACCAACTGAATGGCGCGCATATAAAAAAAAGGAAGTTATGTCGCCACACCGTATAACCCAATTAAATATTTGTATAAAAAAAGGCGTACACATATCTTCATCGCCTGGCAACTATTATACCCTTAATTAATGGTTGTTTACACCAGTGTTGTGAAATTAAAAACACGTGTATTAGTAACGCTCTGTACCGGTGAACAGTGTTGAGGTTTACTAATGGATATACAGTGTTTGGTTTCATACATATTGGCTGACAGCTGCAAAGTAGGCTCCAATTCATTTTTAAAAGGGTGGTGAAGGCTTGTGTCCAAAAATGCAATAAAACTGATTTTGGAAAAAAATGGCTCATACATTGTTTAACCTTGAGACAGCCGAAATGTAATAATGTTTGTTTGTTTTGTTTAACCTTTCCCTTACTGTGCTAAAAAAATCCGCGCGTTACGGTGCTGTGTAATCAACACACGCGTCCAAATCAACGATTTTATATCGGAAATGTATGATTATTCATAGCGAATCGCTTTTGTTAATCATAATTTTTATTAAAAGTGATAATAATTTTAATTAAATTGCTGAAAACATGAAAAAACCATCGGCATTTGCTCAAAAAACGGGCGAGGAGACCATCTCAAACGACTGCCCGCGAACGACTGCGGCGCTGGAATGTTACTCAATACACGCATACATCCATGCATGTTTATGAGGCCAGTATGGTCTTTGCCAGGAGTTTCAAAACTTTTATTTTTTTCAAACAAAATTAACTAATGGTGTTTTATAAGAAATATTATATTGAGAAAAATTTCACATGTTTATATTAAAATATAACAAAGTAAATATTACAAATTAAATATAACAAAGTACAAAACCAAACGGCAGAAATAAACCAAATATTTTGTAAATCTCAATTGTATCGCAATTGCGGCAGGAAATATATATTTTTTCTTTTCTGTGGCTTGTGCGTACAGTGCTTCTTTTTTTTGCGTTGTATGGGCAAAATCTGCAAGTTTTCGATGGTACTCGGGACAGTGGTACGTTTCTTGAATCACCCGGTGGATTATTTGGAATATGAAGCATAGCAGCAGTTGCGGGTGGTGTTTGTTGATAATAGGACATAAGTAAAATTTACAAAATTTTAAGAAAGCCCCGACACAAAAAAAGGCTGATAACCTTGAAACGCCTGAACAGATTTTCATGAATTGTAGCTAAGAACCATCTCTATTATTTCAACTTTCAAACAAAAAAAAACTGCATCACAATCGGTCTATTCGTTCAGGAGCTACGATGCCACAGACAGACAGACAGACAGACAGACACACAGACACGTCAAACTTATAACACCGCTCCTTGCGTCGGGGGTTTAAAACAGTATCGAAAACATCTTGTTGTTGTTGGTGAAATTCACCGTACTGTTTTTTCTTTTTAATATATTGGGCTTAGCCAACTCTAAACCAAGCTCTCTTGTGAAGCCTTTTCTTTTGCTCCTGTTATTTTTTTTCCATTCCGGATACTTCTCAATCCATAAAAATACAGGTTGAGTGCGGCGATATCTAACATTTCCATGAATAAGCGAAACGGCCATCTTCTTGTTGATCTTACACACGAATAACGAATATTCGGATGTCATTTTGTCGCCTATGTCAACGGTACCTTTGGTTTTGTTGTAATGTAGTATGATTTCTGTTTTTTTTTTGTGTCGGTTTGGCTTACTTCATTTCCAAGAAATTGAGTTGATAGCAGCAAAACTGCTTTATTTTGCTGAAGCACATACGACACAAGTGTTTTATTTGGTGTAAAACGAAACTGGCTACTAAACAAAGGCCTTTCTTTCGACTTTCGACGATTGAATCACAATGTTTACAGAACATTGCATTTTAGAAGAAGAGTGTTTCTATGTATTATAGTAAGATCTGGCGTTATGAAATTTGTACAAAAAAATTACTTCAGGTGGTGCGTGAGTGAATGAAAATGTGTGTATTTCATATGTTTTAGCGGCAGGGAGAGAAAGCAGGAGAAGGAGGGTAACGAAAGAGGTGGGGTTCGCTGGAAGGGTAACGAGGGAGCGGGAAGGCGAGGAAGGTGGAAGGGGAACGCAAGAGTGTAAGGGGAAGGGGACACGGGAGGGGAACGGGACGCATGGGAACGGACATGCAGGGAGAAACAATTTATTTCTTTGAATGGTATTGCAACGCATGCCGGGAACCAGCTAGTAATGAATAACAGATAAAAAATCTAACATTTGAAATAAATATTAAAAAAAAAAATCTCAGATAAATGAATGAATGACGAATGTGCACGGAGAAATAGTTACGTAATACATGCTTTACAATAATATAATATAATGTATTAATATAATACAATATTCGGAAACACATGAAAAAGTACTAACCAAAAATTATTATTATATTATGAACGGAAATAATGATTCACTTTAGAACCACTGCCAAGTTCGGCACGAGAAGTAGCTACAGCGCTGTGTTGATATCGATAGTCGAAACACAACCGCGACTGCTGACTGCGTTCTCTGTTCCTCGTGTTCCCGTATAGCGAAGTAGAGCGAGATGTCACATAGCGTGTCATCTCCCCGCACACTCTATGCGTATCGAAATGTTTATTGCGATTATACTAGGTCCACACTGGCACACGTTTCATTGTATTTGTGGATTATTCCCGATATTTAACAAAATATATCTGATTTTGAATTGAATTTGCTAATTATCTGAAATATTATTTTTTAATTCGGTGCTTAAATGTATAACGGAGGAATACCTAAAATCTGAACCCAGAATTCATTATATTTATAGAGATATAAAAGTTATTAGAAGCAACGTGTAGTGTTTACACGTCACAGACTAGGAAAGGTTAATAGTTTATGACTTACCGAGTATCCCCAGCCTGTAGTTGACTGTGACGACGACCAGACCCCCATAGCTGGCAAGCACGGAGCCATCGTACGGGTTGCCCGAGCTCCACTCGTAGCTTTCGCCATGGATGAAGACCAGCACTGGAAAGCGGGTGTGCGCGTCTCGAGCGCCTGCTGGAATCACACAAACAACTGATTTAGTGGACGGTCTTACGTTCGTTCATTATCATTGGCATTAGAAATTGGGAAATTTTTAAAAAGTTATAAAATTAATTAAAAGTTACAGGATGTATTAGCACATTCCCGGGAGACCAGCGATTCTTGAGCACGTTTGAATTAGAACATGTAAATGAATTTGATGTCCAATGATATTTAAAAAAAAACAAACAAATAATAATCTCTCGCATGCCGCTACTGATTACACTGCCACATATCGCAACGGATCACGTGAAAGGTGCACTGTCTTGTTTGTATCTACCTACGGCTACGCTGGAAAGAGACGGAGTGCTAACCACGGATGCACTAGTTTGTATTCATGATGAATGGCGACGTGAGATGGATTTTAAAATTTTTATTTTATTCAATAAAGGTCATCGAAAATCAGAATCAAATCTTCATTTTTTATTCTAATTTTTATCTCAGGAATCGCCGGTTAAAGTCTATCGGTTACCCGTTGATTTAACGGTATACATGATAGCTGGTCCGTGGCTGAGTTGGCATAGCGTTTTGGTCCCACCCAGGCGTTCTGTGTTCGACTCCTTGGCTAGCCAAGTCCTCCATTACGATACAAGCAATATATTCCGTTTGCTGTGGTGGTAGTAGGAGATTTTCAAATTTTGTCGGGTTATTCGTTACCCGGGAATGTTTTCTTTATTTATTTTTTTATGTGAATACTTCACAAGAGTCTCAGCTGCACCCGTCTGAAGCCAGTGAGACTATGGCATCCCCAATTGGGGTTTGTTGTGAGGCTGAAAGTAAGTAGGAAGGGGAAGGAGATGGAGGAGTGGAAGGTAGATCTGGTCACCAAACACGGTTAAAGCTATTTCAATTCTGAATGGTGGTCTTACACCAGGGCGATACTGAGAGTATCTTCCACTCTGGAACATGCCGCAAATACACTATGTGTTTATTATTTTAAATGAATCAATCATGAAATAAAACAAATTAATCAAATAAAATTTATTTGCCCACGCCGGGATTCGATCCAGCGACCTTCGGATTGCGAGTCAAGAGCCTTGTCACTAGACCGCGCCGGCCGCCAATAAAAAAAAACGTATGATTAAAAGGAATTTGAGGAAATATCATAAGGGTGGTGCTAAAAATATTGCTAAGAATATTGGTATGGAAATATTGCGTGCAAGATTAGGAAGTGAAATTTTTCAAATTTCTAATCTTTACGATAGCAAAATAGCACGAATGATTTTTTTAAAAACATTAATCACTCATTATGATAATCATGAACGATATCTTAAAAATTGAAAATGACAATTTCCTCTCTTCTGTTTCTCTTGTGCGATGTCACAAAATTAATTATACATTTCTATTGTTAACCCCTCAGGCTAATTTGTTCGTTTTTCGGAATAACACATATAGGTCTCATAGAAATCGTTATGCCTCCCTTCTGTGAGAAATAAGATCTAAACGGTATTCGAAAGAGAAAACACCACGTTTTATATTCAAATCTAAAAACAAACCACAAAAACATTAAAATCTACACTTTTACGAAACTAAATTTTCCGACCGAAATTTGAAAAAAATTATGAAAATTTGTAAATTTTTTAAAAATGATTTTTTCATAAAACAACAAAAATTAGATAATGTCTAAAAAAATTGATGTTTTTTTCTTTACTGATAATTTTAGTTAGAAAAAACGTGAGAGCCATTTTTTTAACTTTTTAAGGTTTGAATTCAAAAATTTTAAATTACAAATTACATGGTGATTTCTAAAAATAAATTATTAAAACGTATTTCATAACCTTTAAGAAACAGTTTTTAACTATCGGTAATGTTCACAAATAATTTATTTATTTGAATTTTATTGCATAGCGGAAATATTCTGACCTACAGCAGGATTGAGGTCTGAGGGGTTAAAATGTAAACTTGATATTATATTTATCAGCTTGGCCGATTAATGATTTGCCGCCCTCTATAAAACCTCCACTTTATTCTTCGTTACTCAGGTTTTCTCCATCTTTTCCTCAAAAAGACTCTTCACAACTTCACCCACTGCATTCCCGAATACGACATAGGCTCTGAGGGAAAGATTTCTCTCGTGGCCTCCTGCGTGAATTAATATGTGAAATATATATATTTTTAATATTATATTTTACGCAGCCTACAAATCGCGTTACCATCATTTTATTACATCCTGAGGTTTTCCGAAAAATTACACACGTGAAAAGGTAACACGTTTTGCTTTTGTCAAAAATCATTTTGTACCGAGGTAAAGCTACTCGCGTTGAAATGAAAAAAAGATAATCCTAAAGTAATTGAGAGTAATATCACAGAATGGCGTTAAACTCATACAAAAGAAACCCCCAAAAATTTGAGAGGATTTCATTCTCAATTTTTAATTTCTCGTTATGTTATTCACAGTCATCTTCCAAAGCTTAAATTTGGGTAAGAATGAGCCAGTAAAATATGAATTTTAAGGAAAATTCAGCTACTTAGTTTAATATGAATTTCACTTACTTTTGTTTGAGTGGTATTTCATGAACTTTTTCACTTGGACCGTCCAGCGGAGATTTCTTAATTACGATTTAAGTGTAAATCAAAAACAGTATTGTTTCTCTCGGATACATTTAAATACTTTTGTACAGTTAAGTACCGTGAGTTTTCTTTAAAATTAGTTAACAAATATAATTGTTTCTTGATGAAAGACAACTGTAGGACTGATCATTAATATTCTGACTACAGAAAAAATAATGTATAAACCCTTCAATAGTGTTAACTTCAAAGAAAGAAAGAAAGTTTGCTACGTGAATATTGGGCACACGGTCACACCAACTACAATTTTTAATTTATTTATCAAACGACAGATTAATTAACAATTTTCAGCAAAAGGTTTTTAACCCGCGAGCACTCATGCTTTTAAAACTCACACGAGCACTCACGTATAGAGCATTTTGCTCACGTTTTATAAAAAGGCAAAAAGTACATACATTAGCATATTTACTAATATTATTACTAATATATAATAAAACAATCATTTAAAATCATTTTTTTTATTATATAAAATTTGTTTTACTAAAATATTTTAATAACGAATAAAGGAACTAAATTGGCATTTCTTAACTGCTCTTTTGGAATATACTAAAAAAAATAACTTCAATTTAAAAAAATGAAGGAACGAATATTAATCTTCATCGTATGCACAATCTTTATACATATCATATAAAGTAAAAGCATGCTCTGTATATAACCCAAACTAAAAAGATCTGGAATAAACTAAAAAAAATAATTCTTACATCATCATTCGCGTGATGAGCAGAATGCCGCAAGACAGGACCCGGCCGAACAAACCACCTCTACTGAGCGACTGGTATACCCTAACACAAAAACCCCTTTATGCGCGGGATGGTGGAAGTAAAAAAACTCAGCTATTGGGCAAACAAGGAACGGGTGCACATTCTTGCACAAATGGCGCGATAATTTCACCGTGAGGGAAATGCTCATAGCGCGAGTGCTCGCGGGTTGACATTTGGTAAGAAAGGTATTAAAAAAAATAATTTTTGCAAAAAGAAATTAAATATGTCTATTGTTTTAGAAGCTTCAGTCCATATTTATATATTGTTATGCTGTGCTGTGTTAAAATATCTGTTCTGCCATGTGGTATCTTAAAAAATTCGTTGGGTTGACTGAGGCTGACCTTGTCAAGCACTTATACGCCATAGCTTTCCAAGAAGAATGGGCCATCATTACTTCCATCAGTGTATCTCTTATAATGGTTATGATCAAATGAAGTAATATATTTTCAAAAGCCATTTTATATTGTGCATAGTGAAACCAACCTGAAGATGTGCAATAGGAAAAGCTTTTAAAATGCATCCATTCTCACATCAGTTTAAGCCTGCACAGCTCCGGAATATCGTACCGTAATACATTCTTATTTGGTTCCTACGCTGTTTTGCGTCATTGAATATGCCGGATATAGCAATAGCTAAGCAAGGATGAAAATAGATTGCTTGCAGTGGAAAAGATTTACGGGGAAGTGAGTGAGGAAAGGTTATTTATTCTGGAGCGCATGCCCCGGGGAGCATGTATGCGCGGAGGTAGTGAAGCATAATTGATAAGATTAGGAAAGACGCACGTAGGTGATTCAATCAGCAAGATGCAATCGAGAATACGTAGAGAAAAGGCTAAGTCGAGCATGGTGCAAGCGTGAAAGGCCTTGGCAGTCACGTAGCAGAACAAAAACTGATTAAATGCCCTAAAGAATTGCATTCCGAATTTCTACCAAACTTTAACAACTTGAACACTATGTTTTTAAGATCTTAAAAAATCCATCCTGGAAAATACATTCAATGCCAAATATTGTTAATGTTACTACTTCAAATTTAGTACCTGGCGGTGTCGAAAAATTGTCACAAAAATGTTGAAATTCCATTTCTAAAGTGAATAACGGCTAACTTAAAGATTTTTCTGTGGATTTATGTTGAAAAAATAAGGTGATTGCAACTTTCCATAAAACATATGAGGTCTCTTATGCACTTTGTGCAAAAGTTTCCCAAGGTTAAATATTAATTAATTGCAAAAGTTAAACATAGTAGTTGATCTTCTCCAATGATCTGTGTACCGGAACAAGGCTCTTGACTCGCAATCCGAAGATCACGGGATCAAATCCTGGCGTGGCTAATAAATTTTATTTGATTAATTAGTGTTATTTCACAATTAATTCATTCAAAATAATAAACAGTATATTTGCGGCACATTCCAGAGTGGAAGATACTCTCAGTATCGCTCTGGTGTAAGACCACCATTCCGAATTAAAACGTTGCTTGAAATGGCTTAAGCCGTGTTTGGTGACCAGGTCTGAAAAGACACTACTACTTCCCCGCCTTCCTCTTCCCCATTTCCTTCTCCTCCCTACTACCTTTAACCTCACAAAATATCCCAATTGACGATGCCATAGTCTCACTCTCCAAGACTCTAGTGAGGTATTCACCTAATTTTTTTTATTTAAATTAGGAAATTATATTTGTTGGCTGGAATTTGAAGTCTTCGCAATGTTTCTTGTTAGTTAGAATGTCAGAGTTTGGCGGTATGTATACGGTTCCAATGATGATTTTTCCATGGGAGTAACAATTTATACAAATAATTGCTCTAATGAGGTATTTTGCGTGCTTAGTTTTTTCGCTGACATATTTTCCTTGGTTGCAATCAAAACTCCGCCTCCTCTAATTTGGTACTAGATTTTGGTTTTCGGTCACATCGAAATGTCTTGTGGTTTATAAATCCAAGTTCTGAAGATTTTATTTCTGGAACGAGCCATGTTTCAGTAATGATAAATATATAATCTCCGTGTAAAGGTACCGTTCAAAGATCAAGTAGTTTCGTACGAAGTCTTCGAGTATTTTGATAGTAGATTATAATTTCATCAGGGCATTTGGTCCGGCATTTTTGGTTATTTAGGCTATTTGTAATGGTGGATTTTGGTTTTTTGAGACATTTTTTACTATTGCATATTATTGTAAATTTTATGGTAAGTCCAATTTCGCCTTCCAGGGTAAGGTTGCCAGGGTTTATTAGGTATTGCAGAAGTACAGGAGATTTGTACAGGAGTTTGGTAAGAGTAAATTTTACACTCGTTGTGTGTTAGAGTAATTTTTTTTACGCAATATATTTAATGCTATCAAAGGATTAAGTCTATGAATATATTTGATTCAAATAATCTGAGGTGAAGTGAAAACGGTTCATGGTAACCAAAAAAAAATGTTAATCAATATCCAGTTATTAAAATCCCGAGAAATAGCATGACTTGGAAAGTCAATAGAATCAAATGGTTATTGAACCTTTATTCAACAATACTGGAAATAATGATGTTTTGATTAGGTCTGGCAGAAATGTGAAACCCCCTGGAAGGTTTGGTCATCATATTTAAGAAATTTTCTTATAGTCATTTAGTTTGATATAAAAAAAATGGAAATTAAAGAGGATGACAATATGTATCTGTAAAGTTGGTAGTAGTCAAAACGCCAGCCTTCACATGCCGACAAAGTTGTCAGGACTGTCACGTCTCTCGATGCACCTTGAACTTGAAACAAGTGTGAATTATAGTTTATAAAATAAATCATCTATCATTTAGCAATCGTTTAAATCGTATCAAACAGCAGACGTGTAAATCTAAATTCATTCTACGTCTAGCGAATTTAAAGTCTAAAGACTTTCCTTCGACATACCACTTTAAAATTACTATAGTGTGGTTTTTATTCAAAATGGACTACCTTCAGATTATTTTTTTTATCTTCCATGTTAATAATTGATGTCCTTAATTAAAATTATAATGTGATAATTATTTCAAGTTATTTCCGTAAAAAATTAAAAAAAAAACGTTAGGTAGACATAATTTTACATCAGCCGGGTCAATTTTAAAAAACACTTAAGCCTTTCCCACCTGGTTCCACGTTGATAAATGGAAAAATGTTCCAACAAAATAACCCCAAAACAGCAAAAGCTGGTTAAACACCTAAAAAAATGAGTAAATAACTCTGAAACAGCATAAAAGAGTTATTATCACAACATGAGGATAAAACCCGAGACCAGCGAAGAAAACAAACTGCGTCAGAACACTGAATCCGAAATTATTAATAAATAATTCAACGGAGAATAAGAGGAGCGTCATTTTTACCCGTGAAAAGTCGGGTTCTGGTCAACAAACAACACTTCCTCTCTCGCAGGCCAGAAACACTTGGAGGCATTAACAATGGATGACGTCATAAATTCCACCCTTTAACACACCTACTACTTTATTTTACACGTGTACGTTCTAGAGTCTAGAGCAGGGGTGCCCAACCCAAATCGTTTGATGAGTCAAAAAAAACCGCGCCTGTATGTGTCCTCTGCACTCATCCTCCATTCATTAAAATCAGGTGAGTGGCATTCGATCTGCCGAGAAATGTGCGGTTTTTTTTCATATTAACTCCACACAGGAGGCCCTGATGAAAACAATTTCTCTCAAGGCCTATGTCATCTGAGATGCTGTATGGAGGGTCTTTTTGAGGAGAGGAAGGAACGAACATTGGTCTTCAAAAGATCCATATTGTAGGAAGGAGGAAACACAGAGGCCGGTAAATCGTTCCACAGCCGAGCAGTTGAACACAAGAACGAGACTAAGAAGTCAAAGTCAAAGAAGACACGTTCTCTTGTGACAAATGTCAACCGTGTACATATGTTGGGCACGCGTTTGGCGTGTTTCCCGACTATGCACCGGTGCCGAAGGGATCAATGACGCTAGTTCCTTGGAGCATATTCCATTGAAATACCGATAGAACAAGCATAGCATTCCCACCCGACGCCTGTGCTCTGAAGATTGTAATTAGTCTGTTAAGATGGGAGAATCTATCAAACAGACCGCCCGTTTCTACACAGAGTCGAGGGTATTTTTCAGGTATTTTGGTTGGAGCTCCAGACCAGAGGTGGCTGCCAAATTCAACCGTGGAGCGCACTTGTGATTTGTACAGGGTTAGCAGTTGTGTACTATCAAAGTATCTGCGGGCCCTGTATAGTACGCCCAGTTTTTGAGAGGCTCACTTTACTCTGGCTTCGATGGTTAAGATGTAGGTTGGAATTGATTGCCAAAATAAATTCCTTGTGCGGCCTTGCCCCTGGCACTTTTCATTCAACAATCGAGAGTACGAGGCCTAATAACAAAAATATTATAATTTCACTAAATATAATACAAATATGTTAAATAAACGAGAAAAAAATCTTTCTTTTTTGTATAAATACTGAAATCCAAAACGTTGAAAACTGAAAACTTCATTTAGGGCCGCAAAAAATCTTTGGTTGGCCGCAGGTTGGGTATGCCTGGTCTAGAGTGTATGCTACAGTGTATTCTTGAACCCACTTTCACTTTTAAAACATATGAAACAGAATACAAAAAAACACGAAACCTTGTCAATAAACTTATAAATAAAGATAAAACTAAATACTATAATAATAAATTTAAAGCCTGTTTTAATGATACAAAAAAAACCTGGGATGAAATAAATAATATTTTAGGACGTAAACCCAAAAATGATTGTGATGAAACTATAACACGATACATGTTAAAAGATAGAACTGAGGATTCTGTGTCAAATGATTTTGTGAATTACTTCTCGGATAGCATCAGCAACATGTTACATAAATGCAATCACAAAGCTTCTAATATAGTACTGGAAGAACTACCTCATAGTTTATATATACCAAGAGCAACTATAACTGATATTGAAAATATCGTTAAAAAAATGAAAAACTCTAAAAGCACAGGTATTGACAAAATAAGAATGTTTGATTTAAAAAGAAATATAAAAACTCTTGTTGAGTTTGTTTATGACCTTTTCACGCATAACACAATATAAAGACTTTAAAAATTCATTCACCAATAGAAAGCTAAATTATATGCGCAGACTATATTTTGTATATGATGGTAAGCTCTGGCGTAATGAAATTATAAATATTAATATATTATATTTGTTATTCGTTTTCTGTCGCTAACTAAAGCAAATTTTTGCTAACGTCAGAAAAAAATCGTTTCCATGGAAACGATTGCTACTGCTTCAGAAAATTCAAATATTAGAATATGTTTAATTTTTTTGGACAAGCTTCTGTTTTGGAATAAATGTCAGTTCCTACATTAAAAATATAATTCGTAACAAATAAAGATAACAATAAAAACTGAATAAATGAACTGAATAAATAGTGTAATTTTTTATTATATTCACGTTTGAACGTTAACGTTTGAACGTTATTCACGAAATGTTTGTGAGCGCATAAATTCCAAACGAATTAAAAAAATTGGATAATTCTTTTTTTCTTTGAGCTATAGCTTTATGAAATTTAGGTGGCAGGCGAGATGTTTGAAAACTGAATGTAAGGGAATGAATGTATGGAATGCGGGAGGGGGTGGGGGTGAGGAGAAGGGGGATAATTGATAAGTTCAACCGCTACAGTAATTTCCCGCAATACCATGCGAGCGAAGCCGCGGGGAAAAGCTAGTAATATAAATAAATATGCGTTAATAAAAGATTGTGCATTTGAGTGAAAAGTTCACTAAGTAGTCACTGAGTTTGTTTGGCAAAAACGGCCGTTAATTTCCCATCCAAGTCAGATACAAATCTAAAACCTTTTATGGTCGAGTTCCTTACTCTTATTCTTAACAATCCATAAGGGTGATCTAAAGAACTTCTGATCAGTTTAGTTGTTGGCGTAAAATATAGAAAAAATCACTTCATTTCATTTCAACCCTTGCATTTCGTTTTACCCCCTGCGTTCCGATTTTCCGTTTACCATGTTTAACCGCTTTTAACCAAACAAGGGTGTAGCACTTTATTCTAGCTATTTGGTTTCTATCAGATGGTCCTAAGAGCCGTGACATTATGTTTGCTGTGGCGACGTAGTGGAAAATTAGTACAAAAACAGACGACAATAAAAATAAGTTTTACTAGATTTGCAGAGGCATAATATTTTAATATTTAACTTTTACTTTAGTAGCAAAATGAGAAACGTTGAATAATTAAAATATACCTAGTTTTTTTTTTAATACTCTGGTCACGTAGTACACAAAATGTGACGAAAGATTTAAAAAAATCGGTAGAGACTCGTAGGTAGTGCTTTTTCTGTCACCAATAATACTTCCTCATAAAATTCACCCTTCTTCCGTTTTTAAAAGGTCTAACATAGAAATACAAAAACAGTTCTAAAAAGAGAAAATACCAAGCTTTAATTTGGTATTTAAAAGTTTATAACAGACGCTCCTGAATAATTTGACATAATTCATTTATGCAACCCACAAAAAGTTCAGATCAAGATTTTAAATTATTTTAATAATAATTTTAATCTGCAATGCGAGAAAAAGTTACATTAACGATCCTTATACGTTTTATTAAAATGACAAATAAAAGTTTATCTATAAGGAAAAAACCATCGAGCGATTTAAAAAAAACTTTAGTTTCGTTTGAAATAAACATTTTAATATTGAAAATTGTGCAGTATGTCCATTTGTTGAAATAAAAATCAAAATCGTCTTCAATACGCTTTCAACAGTATTTTATTAGGGAATACGTTATATACGAGATATATTTTTTAATGGCAAATTTATTTGAAATATAACGTCTAATCTGATAGATCTGATGATAGTTTAAAATTGATTTGAAACTTTTAATGTCTAGCCACGAGTGATTAATAGAGATTGTTAGATATAAAAAAAAACTTTGTACTTGCGTAAAACGATTTGTAAAAATTAAAAAGCCTAGGACATTGTTTTGACTCTTGCAAAACTTATGTTATTTTTCCATGCCTTTAAATATATCTTCGGACTCGTATTTTATTGATTTATTTATGTTGGAAACATCAACATCATTAAAAATTCCATTTTCAAGCAGATTTATCAGCTGTAAGTTTTATTTCTAAGAAAATAAATACCTACTTGTTGATGTAACTTTCAAGCAGACTTATCAGCTGTAAGTTTTATTTCTAAGAAAATAAATACCTACTTGTTGATGTAACTTTCAAGCAGACTTATCAGCTGTAAGTTTTATTTCTAAGAAAATAAATACCTACTTGTTGATGTAACTTTCAAGCAGACTTATCAGCTGTAAGTTTTATTTCTAAGAAAATAAATACCTACTTGTTGATGTAACAGTCTAAGTATACATTCAAAATTGCTAAAAACAAGATGTTTTATTAACTTGATAAAACTCCATGTAATTAAATTCATTTGTTGAAGAAGAATATAACACTTTTAAATCTAAATGAAAATATGAAAGAAAACAAGACACAGAAAATCATATAATATGGAAAAAGAACTAGTTGAAGATAATATTAATGATTCTAAATATTTGAAATATGAGATTGACAAATATGACGGTTCGACAGAAGGTGGCAATAGCGAAATTGGAAAACGCGCCGTCCCGGTTAGACGAGAGGTCTGGGTTCGAGTCCCAGTTGCGACCATTGTCTTTTTCTGTTTTTCTGTGTCTTGTTCTCTTTCATATTTTCATTTAGATTATTATTATTATCTTCTTCTTCAATAATTTATTACATTGGTGGGAATAACCTTCAAAAGTTATAAAAAGAGAGTTTTTCTTATAAAAAATTAAATTAAAACCAATCACTTTAACCAATCAATGTTATCTTCTTCTTCAATGATATATTACGTTGATGGGAATAACCTTCAAAAGTTATAAAAAGAGAGTTTTTCTCGTAAAAAATTGAAAATTCATTTGTATATATATATTTAAAAACAAGTCGTTTTATGTAATTTCAAAACATTTTTTTTTTTCACAGGTAAAAATAGAGAGAAATACCCTTCAGAGGTAAGTCGGTACTTGTACTTCTAACCCTTGTAAAATGAAGTAAAACCCACAAAAGAGATATAAAAATATTACGTCACAAACCCAAAAGGTATAATCCAATCTATTTACAATAACAACAAAAGACCAGTAATAGATTCAATATAATGTATTGTAATAATATTTTCTCATGATCCTAGGGATAATGAAATTCATCACTAAATTTTGTTGAAAATATTAGCACGTAAAGCATCCTTCTTCCAGACATAAAGTTTCGCGTAGTCTTCCAGTATCCATGATCAAGGCTGATGTCAAAAGTCAAATGACGTTAAAGTATCGGCATCATTAATTTGGTAAAAACGTACCATTTTGGTGCACGTATTATGATAAAAATTAAAACATAATACTTCGATTTGCACTGATTTATATTGCAGAAGATATTGGGAAAGCAATCAGTATTATAAATAAAGAATTGGATACTGGGTCAAAATGGTTCAAACTGAATAAATTTTAACTAAAGAAAACGGAGACCAAAAAAAGTATTTATGAAAATTTATACAAAAATGTGGAAGAAACTAAATATTTTGGTGTCATTTTAGACTCAAGCTGGATTTATTAGAAAGGCGCAGATTATACATTTAAATTTCATTTCTTGGCGGAATCAGATACAAAGCAAATAGAGAAACGTTTCGGATAATATAAAATACAAGTATAACCAGCTCAACTCTTTTTTTGCCAAATTAATAACAACGTGTGTTTATAAGCACACTCGATGGTGTGAGGTAACTCATAATTAAGAAATATTTTATGATTTTTCTTACGTTATAAGTTGTTATAATGGAAAATCTCCAGTTAGTAATAGGATAGAGCCTTGGAAAAAAATGATAGTGCCCTACAATATGTTATAATAATACAAGATGATAATTTTACATCTTAGATTATTTACTACTCTTCCACGATAAGCATTTGCTTGTGCATGGAAGGAGAGTATACTCAAATGCAGTTATGTTGGTAGGTACTTAAATAATTAATTGTACATGTTGGTATGATGAAAAATAATAAAGATATTCAATAAATTTAATGTTGTAATAAAATGACATTTTTATTTAATGTAAATGTTATAATTAACAAAATATTTATTTATTTATTTGACGCCCAGAGGGCTTTTACATGATTTGTAGTGTAATTTTAATTTGACAGATACTTTGAAACTAAGGAAATAATACAAATAAAACTACATAAGACAAAAGTCTTACAACAAGTCATACAAACACATAAACATAAACAGAGAAATACAGCTATTTTATTGGCTTACAAGATGTGTTTAGTGATAGTGTTGAAATAAATTTTTTAGATGATCCACAAAACTTGCCAAGTTAATATTGAAAATGTCAACATCACCCAAGTACTTATTCCCCATGGTGTGAAGTCGCTGTATCGGAGAGTGGGCAATGTAGTTACGCTTATAAGTGAATAATAATAAGAATGAATAAATATTTGATATACTTTATATATTTAAAAAAAAAAAAAATTTTAAAAGAAAGACAAGCATTCCCGGGTTACCAATAACCCATCAATGTTCGAAAATCTCCTACTACCACCACAGAAAACCGGAAATGTTGTTTGTTTTGTGGTCGAGGACTTAGCCAGCCGGGGAATCGAACTCGAGACGCCCGGGTGGAACCCAAACGCGATGCCCACTCAACCACTGACCGGTCAAATATGCATTTAATATTTATAAAATTAATTTAGGTGGCAGTGTTTTTTTTTCTTTAGAATATCATTAAAATGTTTCTTGACAGAGTGCAATACTTGGGTTTTATCATAAATGCTTCTGATTTCTGCCTATGTTATTCATATATGATTATTTTAGGTTCAAAAAGAATTCCAAATGCGAATAACGCACAAGAGTTCCACCTCCCGTCAGTAAATCAATGGCAACCTCAGTGTGTTGTAAAATTGAAGGAAGCGAGAAGGGGAAAGAGATAGCAAAAAGAAAGATGGAGGAATACCTTGCTACTCAGATCTGGTCATTAAACATGGGTGACGTCATACATTAACATGCAATGTTCTGATTCTAAAGTGTGCTCTTTCACCAGTGCGAAACTGAGAGCAGCAGTAGACTGAAAGTTAAAATCAAAGGAACTAAAAGTTTATTTCATTCTGTCATTTTCACAAATAATTTAATTTATATTTTGTGCGTCTTCCATCACACGGCGTTTCCCTCACCGGTAGAGTCATGTTTGTTTATTCTTGTTCAAATATTGTGTATTTTATCCATTGCGTAATCTGTCATATTCTTTGCACCTCCAATTTCCAGGCCCGTTGAAGACACCTGTGTCCTCGACAAATAGCCCTTTGCCGGAGGGTGCTTGAACCCGCCTTACTGCCGCACTACCTTACCACCCACCTGCTTCACAGGGAGTAGCGTTGGGGATGAAATATTTTTACAAGGACTTTATTTACCTAAAATAATTGGCATTCAACCACACATTGCATAATTTATATTATTAGAACCGTCAGAACTCGAAAAACTCAGACATATAAACTTTTTTATATGAACGTTATATTGGTGGTTGCTTTGCATGGAACCCTTGCTTCTGTCCTCAGAAAAAAATTAGATTTATTTTTATTTTGAATTTATTTATTATATTTTATATATGCACTTATGTATATTGATATAGTTCATAGGTAGGTTATGTTGTTAATATATCTTAACCGGTCAGTGACTGAGTTGACATCACGTTTGGGACCCACCCAGGCGTCCCGTGTTCGATTCCTAGGCTGGCTAAGTCATCTATCACAACTCAATCAACATTTTCGGCTTACCGTTATGATTTTAGGAGATGTTCAAATATTGTCGGGTTATTCGTTACCTGGAAATGTTTGTCTTTCTTTTTAGAAAAAAAATCCTAAAATAGATGTCGTTATAGTCAAACAGATATCAAGAACGTTCTTCCCGTTTTTGAAATTTTGGAAGTGCATTTGGCATCTGTTTGACTATAGTAGCTATAGTTAGTTACGAAGTTTTGCGATATCTCAACAGATAACAGATAAGTATTATATCAGAGAAGTATCATCTTTCGTCATTCGTGTTTATTGAACCAACGGTTTTTATATCATTGAACCAACGCAACGGTTCTAATGATAGTTTAAGACATGGGGGTAGTCAAGCATATACTATCAGTTAATTTAAAAAAAACCCTTAAGACGTACACGCCATACAGAACTTTTTTACACGCTTAATTACAAGACAAATGCAACCTTTATTGGATAACCAACACCTCTGCCATAGGTCACCCCAAGTGGTTCGCTACGTTTGGTGATTTAGCAGGGGTGCCCGGGTTCATGGGGTGATGTTTGCATAGGTCTCGAAGGTGAATGACCAGGACACACTGAACCCCAGATTCCTACCCACCCCTTAAACCCCTTTTCTTCCTACCCACCCCTTAAACTCCTCCACACCCTCCACACAACATCCCCAAAGATGACATGTGATGATGATGCCCTGTGAGAAATTATTTTCCTCAGGGCCTCCTGTGTGGAGCTCATGTAATAAAAAAAAAATCAATTCGCCAATTAATCGTGCTCTTCATACGTTCAATTATATATGCCTAAATTCTAACATCGACATTTTCTTCGATTCACTGCCCAAGTTTAAAAAGAGCATCATGTCAATAATATGAATTGTTCAATGCGCATACATACATACATACAAACATGCATACATACTCACATACATACACAGAACAACCCACTACACACATCACCCGGTAATTACTTAATATACATAAACACTACAAAGAAACATATCATAGGTACCCATCAAGGAATAATTGTAAATTGTTTTCACCACTGTAACAAATGTACTGTTTTTTTTCTGTTATAAGTAAAAATAAAAATAAAATAAAGAAAAATCAATCATAAATACTTAGAGTCTACTATAGTAAGGACATCTTGTCCAGTATAATATTCATTCTAATCACAAAAATCCTCAAACTTATTTTGAAGTTTAGTTATCATTGAGATTAACAGACACGACAATTACATTCCAGTAATAAAATACATTTCATTATTCGTCGACACTCGTCCCACATTATTTTTAGCAATTTGAATTAACCACTATTTACACGGAAAATGTCGACATCGGGATTAAGTTCACGATCATTTTTCCAAGGACAAAGTTAGATTGGTTCTGCATCTCGGAACGAGGAAAGATCTCTGCACGCGCGCTCTTGTAATGTTGTCAGTAACATAAAAGTTGTTTTTTCGAAAATCTGTGGATGCTGATGTGACTGTTTATATAGCTTAAACAAATTACATAAATAAATGTTATGTTATGTGTTTTGCAGTGTTACCCCTGTATGGTTGTGCTCGGGAAAAGGCTGTATGATAAGGGTAGGGTGTGGGAGGTTGGGCTAGAGGGAGCAAGGTAAACCGGCGAGCGACAGAACAATCTTTTTTTATAATGAAATTACAAAAGTTTACTAAACAAACACACAAAACTAATCTGTTTAGATGAAAAGCAACTAATTTATATTTCTTAAAATTATATTTTTAATTGAATACATTCTATTTCAGGAAAACTATGTTTTTTCTATAAAATAAGATACAAGATCTATCAACTTAAATCATTTGTGTAGTAGAGAAATACAATCTAAAAAAAAATATCGCAAAAAGCTAAAGACACCGTTGGATAATTAGGACCTTGTTGGTTATAAGGCCCACTATTAAAAACAGTAGTATTTACCTATATACATAATATACAGAGAGAGTTATAGGATTTACTTGAATTACTTTAACCAGTGATTCTTGACATTATTCGGAGTAAAAAATGTGACTGAAATTTTAGCCTTCGGTGACATTTTGTTGATTTTTTTTTTTTAAATTTGTTCTTCAACGATGTTTAAATTTATTTCATGAAAATCAAATAATCAACAAATGCAATGAACTTTAAAAAAGCATTATTGTAGATAGACGGCCTCCGTGGTTGAGTGATTAAAATTCTATGAAGCTGGGGGTCTTTCGTTATAATCCCGGCTTGCGCGTGTAAATTTGTATTATTTTACAATTTGTTCATAAAAATAATAAATGTGTATCATATTTGCGGCACGTTCCGGAATGGTAAATATTTTCAGCGTCACCCTGGTGAAAGTAAACCATACAGAATAGAAACGTTGCTTAAAATGGCTTTAGCCATGTTTGGTGTCAGATCTTAGCCGGGAATAGCCAGTAGCTTCCAAACCTTCCTATTTTATATCTCCTACCCCTCCTCAGCACCTTCAGCCTCACAACCAATCACAACCAGTCAAATATATAATATTGTTTTTTTATCATTTAAGCTTAAAAAATAACATCAAGAGACCAGAATTATATTGACATTTATATTCCAAATAATGTCAAGAATAACCGGAGTAGGTCAATTACCTCTTTTAACACCCTGTATTCAAGTAATAGCATAATTTCAATAGGATCACTAGTTATTACTTAAAGAGAGTCAAACACATTCCTTATAAATGTGGGTCATATTACAAACCAGTAGCTCTCATAAACAAACATGCTTCAGAACAAACTATTCACGTTTAAGTTATTAATAAAATCAACGTAGTAAATACACATTCCTCTACAACTACTTTCATAGTACCGCACCTCTGTTTTACCATTATTATACTAAACTTATTAACTCCGTTGTACAAGTTTTCATGATACTACATACTTACTTATTGAACCTGCTTATATCCTTAATGTTCAGTTACATTACATACATTACATGCTTATATTTCCAGTCCTCAATAACTAACGTATCTATAATAACGTGATATTGTAAAAGATTTCAAGGCGTGAATAAGTAAATAAATAAATATTTAAAAAAAAAATCTAATCATCTTGCCATTTCTTCGCAGGAATAGATAATATTGTAAGGCTTCGTACATTTTTTCCAAGCACCTTTCTTAATACCTATTCCACACTAGTTCCACACAAGAGTACCAACTGCTCCCAACAGTCTGAATCAATGAGACAAGTGGTAGCCAATCGGGGTATGTTATGAGGCCAAAGGTAGCGGAGAGAGGAATGAAATGGGAGAGCAAAAGGTGGGGAGTACCTGTCTATTCAGATATGGTCGCGACTTATAATGTTTGATTCTGAATGGCTGTTTTTTACCAGGGTGATACCAAAAATATCTGCAAGCCTGGAACGTGCCCCAAGTACGCTATAAAACGTGTTATTATAAAAAGTTTAATTTGTGAAACAATATAAATTAATCAAATAAAATTTATTTCAGCATGCCGGGATTAAAACCCCGACCTACAGTTTTGTAGCCAAAGATCTTTACTACTCGGACGCCGTCATATCTTTCTTTGTCCTGTTCTGTCTAGCACACTGTAAAAATATTATAAAATAACACATTGAAACAATCATTCAGTAGTTTTAAATTTATAGCCTCTCTCTCGAAATAATATTTGAATTTTTTTAATTGGGTTCATTATTAGTTAATTTTTATAATATGTTCGTAAAAAGTTAAAACATAGACTGAAGAAGAAAAAATTATACAGTTATAAATTATTTGATGTACGAATTTGCAAAACGTCGCTTTACTTAAATTAGCTTTTCCAACGCGGAAGAAAGTTATCTTAAGAATTTTATGTGACTCGTTTGGAGTAATATTTTGCAAAGTAATATACAAAAGGAACAAAGTCATTGACTTTAGACATTTCAATCAAAATCTAAAAATATATATTTTATAGCTAACGCTGGACTTTACAAATTATGATTCTCGAGATAAAGGAACTCTATAAGTGGATACTATATTTAATTGCGACATTAATTGAAATTTAACTACCTTCGTTGTAAATTATGAAAGTTAATGGAACAAACTTAGAGTTCGTGGAACGAAACATTTTTCGGAAGATCAATTTTTGTTATATTCATGATTCGAAAAATGTATATAATTTGAGAGCTTATTAAGTTCTTGCGGATGACTTACACAAGCTTTTAGACATTCTTAAGCCTCTTAGCTTATTATGCTGCTGCTTTCATTTGGCATTTGAGTTATTTTAGATTAGTTACTTATAATGGCGTCTCACAACAGTAAAATTCAATCAAAGAAAATGAACATAAATGAATATCCATCGGAAGCCGAAAACGTGAATGTGAAATTTCCCGTGAAAGGAAATAATATTAATAATATGAAAATACGCACAGAATTGGCAGAAAAATCGCGGCGTTTGACATGTGACGTCTGGTGCGAGATAGAAAACATAAAAAGCGGGATTTTTGCGCAATTTTTCAATAAACCCGCTAAGAACGTATCTGGAAAGAGTTTCATTGAATTTTCCCTTTTGGATTCTGCTCGAAGATGATGGATTTGATTAAATCTTTCACATCCCACTCTTTACGGTGGGACTGCTCTGCAAGGTCATCCAGTCACTCCCAGGAATATACTTGCTATTCTTACGTGATTTATTTATATACTGGACTACCGTCCGAATGTAACACAAAAAAAAAATATAAAGGTTACAGAGATGGAGCAGTACTTACATAATAAATGAATTAATTAAAGACGAAAGTAAGACGTAAAAAAATAATCAAGTCCAAGAGTGGAGTCCATGATTCGAGAAATTATTCCGTAAAGGCCGACAAAAACCTATATAATAGCACGAAAAATTTCTCAAGGCCCTGACTTTATTTATTGTTTGAAACATTTACAGAGTGTTAACAATTATTACTATTTAACTAACTAACTAACCATCACGCCGTTTCCTCGAAGGGGGAGGCGGAGAGGACGGACCGCCAAACAACTCGATCTTGGCACACACTCCTTGCTTCGTTCACATTCATACATCTTCTCATACATGCTCTTTTATTATTCTGACTTTTGACATGACCCGACTCAAATATATGATTCGCTTGGTCGTGCCATGTCTTCCTCGGGCGTCCCCGACTTCGTTTACCATTCACATTTGCGTCGTATATTCTCCTTACACTCCTTTCCTCATCCATTCGCTCTACATGCCCAAACCATCTGAGTGTCCCTTTCTTAATCTTATTCATGATGTAAGCGTAAAGAATAAGATTAAGAAACAATTATTACAATAATAAAATTGGCGTTGGTATATTGCATAGATATTAACACGCCAATTAGAAATGTTCACAGCATGAGTAATCAATGTTAAGTTGTTACTAGACGGAAATACTTGTAGTGATAACAGAAATAATGATAATCAAAATGAAATATAAAACGTAGTAGTGTCAAATATGAAAGAAAGGGTACGACAATAAAGCAGCTACATAACTGTTCTCCACAGAAAACAACGTCGTGGTAGGAGTTTGATAACTTGAGTAACAAGTCTCGTCATTCTGGAGAGTAGAGAATGATATCAGTTAAAAGTAGTGTGCTGTTTGAGGAAAGTTATTGGCAAGTAATAACGACCATTATGTTGAATTGGATTATTGCAACAAAGAAGACCAATCAATTATTAGATTGATCATTTTAAAAAGATCAAAGCTTTCCTCCGTTTTTCTGTTATTTTTTTAACCACTGGAGCGCTTTTTGCCACAATATGGCACAATTTAAAATACCTCGGATTGCTTTTCTGCCAATTTTGGCAAATTTTTCCTTATTTGTAAGTAATTAAGTAGCACCTCCTTCTTTAGCCAACGTTTCGGACAGCGTTACAGTGTCCATCATCAGGGCAGATGACCGACACTGATGATGGACACTGTAACGCTGTCCGAAACGTTGGCTAAAGAAGGAGGTAGCGAAACACGGCATAACACCCCAAAAACAATAACAAAAATACTTTTTGGCCGTGAAAACCTAAAAACATACCCAATTAAGTAGCAGTTTACGATTTAATAAAATTTTATTTATAAATTATACGAATATGTAATAATCGAAAAAGGATAGATGAATTCATTGGATATAAAGAACTATTCAGTTTGTTTGTCTCTGTATTAAAATTCGGAGGTATGATTTTTTTTCATTTGGGCGGAAAATATTCAAAATGATCATCAAAAAATGTCAAGCAATCGGAGAAAAAAGTTTTAAATTGCGCTGTCGCTTCAGTGGTTAAAATGTTTGTTCATTTTTATCATATGAGTAATCGCTTCTTTCTTTTTCTAATCTTTTTAATGTGAATACTGCACAAGAGTCCTACTGGCTCTCTACCGCCTGGAGCCAGTGAGACTATGCCATCCCCAGTTGGGGTATCTTATGAGGCTTAGGGGAGTGGGAAAGAGAAATAAATAAGAAACCGGAATGTATAGAGTACCTGGCTATTCATATATAGTCAACAAACACGGTTAAATCCATTTAAAGCCGCGTTTCAATTCTGAATGGTGGCCTAACACCAGAGCGCTACTGAGAGTATCTTCCTCCCTGGAACATGCCGCATATGAAGCTTCCATAATTTTAAATGATAAAATTGCGAAATAACACAAATCAAACTTATAAAATTTACTTGCGCACGCCAGAATTCGAACCCGCAACCTTCCAACCAGTGATTTCCGACGTTATTTGGCGTAAAAAATGTAAATGATATTTTGGCCTCCGGTGGTATTTTTGATGTTTTTTCAACTAAAAACAATAAAAAAATCAGTAGTCATTCATTGGACAGTAAGGGACGGAGTGAAGTGTTGGCCTGTTACTCGGCTGGGTGACCAGTAACGAAATATGGAAGAAAAAAATTTGTTTGAATTTGCGACCAAAATTTAATTTACGTTTTTTACTCCAAATAATATCAGGAATCACTGGTTTCAAGAAAGTGAAAAAACCCTAAAAAATCACAAACTAAGTCGTCAACTATCTAAAACAATATATTAGGCATTGAATTTCACAATACTCTAGGCTTAAACCGACTTCACCGCCTTATTCATCGATCGTACTATGTCCCATGTCCTACGGGAATGTTCTAGACTCCTTCCATCATTATAAGTGACTACTGCATTCAGACCTCAATAAATTGTCTGCATTCATCCGTCATTGTCGTTTCCAGCCTCCCCTTCTCTCACGGACTTCCAACTAACTAAGTGAACACACTCATTCACTTCATCTTGGTAAAAAAATATATTATGTTTTACAGAGAAAACTCGGACTTTTCTTGGAAAATCGAACTGAAGGTATTCCTTGCAGCATTAATTTAATGAAATAGTAATTATCTATTTTTCAATAAGGAACTCCAGTGAAAAATATTATCATTTTTTTAAATATGTTCAAATAGACCAATAAACGCCAATTTTGAATATATAAGTTTTATTAAATAATATTCAACGTAGAGTTTTAAAAATATGATTAAAAAGACCGTTTCAAATTGTGTCATTACAACACATTGTTAAGTTGGTGTTATTGTATTTTTAGTGCTGACGTCACTGCTCTCCATTATTCTCAGAATACCTACTGTTCTTCAGCTCCGAACTCCAAACTCGAAAATGGCGGACGTCGAACAGTTGATTCGGCGCTGAATCTTTTCAGTTGTGTACATATAATATTAATAATGCAGATCGTGGAACACTAATTAACTGTTTATCAGGAGCGGTCACAGATTTATTATTGCACTTTGGTACAATACAATAACAGTAGCGATAAAATGTTGACATTTTACCCAATGTTTTTCTATATTAAAAGCAGTTAATCTTGAATTAAAAACACTTAAAGTCATTTTTCCAACGATTAACCATACAAAATGACAAGACAACACTAGTCATTATTCATTAAAAAAAAAAACTGGACTGGAGTTCCTGATTATGGAGTTATGTAATATAATACAGTTGTAAATGATGAAGACTTGTAGGTGGTGAATGGGTTTGTGTATTTTAGTTGTATATTTACGAGAGATGGGAAAGCTGATAGAGATGTTGAAAGGAAGATAAATGCAGGTAACTATATTAACTAAAGACCGAACGCAGTTGATGCTAACAAAAAAACTGTCCAAAGAAGTAAACTAGCAGTTTACAATGGAGTACTGGTACCTGCCCCGATGTATCGCAGTTAGGCATAGAACTGACAGAGGAGGGATGAAGGTAGATTGAATGCTGTAGAAATGAGGTGTTTGTGTGTAAAACCATGTATGCGATGTAATGAGTAAATTTAAGAAAGGGACGCTCAGATGGTTTGAATGTGCAGAGCGAATAGACAGCATGATTTAACATGAAATAACATTATGAGTAAGAACCTAAGAATTGTATAAATGAATAAAGAAGGCTGTTGAAATTGTAATAACTTCAGAAATGTACCTTTCGCACAATATCACGCAAGGAACCAAAAACAAAATGAACATGCAAAGTTAAGAAATAAAAAAAGTTCAGGTCTTGGCGTTGGATTCACCAGCTTATCAGATGCGAGGTGGCCGGATTGGGAGAGGCCTTTGAACTCTTTTGCTGATCTCTCTCGACCCATCATCTTGCACCGCAGCGGAATGGATGGATTCATAGTCACTCCAAAGTTTGGTTTAAAACATCCACAGAAAACACCATATTTTTTATTTTTTATAATTACTTATTTAATGAATTAATTTTATAAAAGTAATACTTAATACTTACGTACATGTTTTGCTTTTGTGTGATTCTTTTTGTTAGATATTAACTTAAATTTTATCTGTAAGTTTAGTCTGTTCCACGTTTCGAAAACTTTCATTAATAAAAACAAAAATAGGTAAAAATAAAAATGAAACCATTTAATTCTTCTAGTTCAAATAGCATAATCAGAATCAATGCCAAACGTTCCAGAGGGGGAAACTGACCGTTTAATGCGCTTTGCTCCAGGGTGATTTCATAATCAGTGATTATCCGTGACAAGCCCTATTTTAGCGTGACAAGCGCTGCTGTCACAGTTGGAAATGTGAACCAGCCAAATCATTAGCGTAATTATGATGGAATTATTTACAGTCGTGTGACAAATGTCACGGTGCAAATCACAGAACATTTCATGATTAGTTTTAATTTGAACTCTTTGACAGCTTTGGAATAAACCTCAGAATGTAGATCAGAGTACCTAGCATGGATGATCAAAAAACGCTGTATAAATTCGAAATTGACCAAATCCGTCATCTATGGTCAGTTATCTATGTTTGCGATCACGGTCAACAATTGGTAAGAGATATTCCGACCGACACTTGATAACTTTTAGCCCAGCCTCTATAGATTTAGATTAGTTTCGGTTAACTGTCTATATACCCATTTATTTTTATAATTTCGTTCGTTATGCGAAAATACTGGCTTATTTATGAATGGAGTTGAACTAACGACGCTTTTAAAATTGAAAGAAGTCGTATTCGTAATCCACAGACTAAAAAGACGCGACTAATTTATTCTGTTCGCTCTTTGAGAAACTAAAGTGGTTGAAATATGACTAACTAAATTAGAAATATTTTGATAGTTTATGTTTAAATGATAAATACATAAACATAGACCAGTCAGTAGCTGAGGCGCAGGCATTGTTGAGTTCATAATTGCTTGGCTGTCTAAGACCTCCATCACGACACAAGCAATAGTTTCCGCTTCCAGTGGTAGTAGTAGGAGATTTTCAAATTATTGTAAGGTTATTCGCAAACCAGGAAAGTTTGTCTTTTTTTTAAATTATAATACTTTGATAAATTGTGAAAATAAAACATTCCTTTACAAACAAAATGACCAACGAACCAATCAATTATTGTCTACGATTTTAGATTTTCGGTCAAAAGTATTTGACAGACAGAGCGGACGATCTCCAAAAGGTATCAGAACACTTTCGTGCTTGTAAACATGGTTACCCTGACAAGTCAGTAATCGCCGAGCACTTAATCGAAACCGGCCATTACTTTGGATTTGTTCCTGAAGTCCTGGGAAGACCCAAAATTCTAGAGCACGCTTGATTACAGAGGCAATTGTAATCTACAAAAATCCAAAGAATATTAATAGAGACGACGGAGCTATAAGCTCAATAGCTCTTGGTATCCGGTAATTGACGGCTATATCAAAGCTAAACGCAGAAAACCATGTTGAAGTATATGTTGTAATACCAGCTCGTTAGAGAAAGTAACTTGAAGTAAGCTCGTTATTTCTAAGTACATAAGCACACACTTCACCACAACAATTACACATTTGCCCTGATGATGGACACTGTAACGCTGTCCGAAACGTTGGCTAAAAAGGAGGTAATGCAACATGGCATAACGTCCCAAAAACATATAACGAAAATTATTGTCTGTCTCATAAAAATATATGACATTATTTACTCAACATTATTTCACTTTTTTGCGCGAGAAATCTTTATTTGTAAGCAAAGCTTACGAACTAACATTTAACGCCACTTGCCGTTGCTATTACAGAAATTACCTGCTAAATGGAATTTGTAATATTTTAAAACTTTATAACCTTTCTGGGAAAAACCTAACAGGATAATTAGAATTTCTGCTCCATAATCAAGTATCACAAAAATATGAAATTGTGCAGGAATTCGCTTCAACAAGATTAAATCCGCGATGCCTCATTGCGAACCTGTGCTTCGAGCCATTCGGCTAAAAACTTCAAATGAAATTTCAACTCATAGTCACCATAAATAGTTACATTACATGTATTAGTTTCCTTCAGCTTAGTACCCATTAGCTGAAAGAAATATTAATGAAACTAAATTGTTCTTTCAATACTTATATTATTTTATTACGTTTATTATTTTTTTTTCTACTTAATACAATAATTATTAATTTCAGTGCAGGTTTGTCCCAGCGAGGTTAAAAATTTAATTGTAAACAAACAATAAACCTTACCATGTAAAGAAACATAAATAAATAAATTTAAATATTAATGGTCATAATAGTAAAAGAAAAAGTGTTATACTATAATCTATACTTCTATAATCCATATCCATACTAATATTATAAATGCGAAACTGCTCGAGTTTGTTTATGACCTTTTCACGCATAACACAATATAAAGACTTTAATAATTCTTTCACCAATAGAAAGCTAAATTATATGCGCAGACTACAGGTTGTATATGATGGTAAGCTCTGGTGATATGAAATTATAAATATTAATATATTATATTTGTTATACGTTTTCTGTCGCTAACAAAAGCGAGTTTTTGCTAACGTCAGAAAAAATCTTTTCCATGGAAACAATGTTGTTTGTTGTTGAACCAATATTTTTGGGCTCTATGCTGGTAGGTATTCAGTCTACTGGTCAGCTACTACTGCAGAAAATTTAAATATTAGAATTCGTTTTTTTTTGGACAAGCTTGGAATAAATGTCAGATGAGAGTTCCTATTTTAAAAATATTATTCGTAACGATTATAAAGACTGAATGATAAATAGAGTATTTTTTATTATATTAACGAACATCCAAATATTTAAATAAAAATAAACATCTGAAATGTTTGTAAGCGCATAAATTCTGAACGGATGAACAATATTGGAAAAGTAATTCTTTTTTCTTTGAGCTATAGCATTATGAAATTTAGGTGGTAGGCGAGATGTTTGAAAACTGAATGTAAGGGAATGAATATATGGAATGCGGAATGGGATGGGGGTGGGGGGGGGAGATAATTGATAAGTGCAAGCGCTACAGTAATTTCCCGTAATACCATGCGAGCGAAGCCGCGGGGAAAAGCTAGTAATATTATAAATGCGAAACTACGTGTGTTTGTTTGTTACGCTTTCACGCCTAAACCACTAAACCTAAAAATCTTTCACCAATAGAAAGCTACATCATATTCGAGTAATATTAACTATATATAATGGTAAGCTCTGGCGACGTGAAATTATAAATATTAACACATTATATTTATTACACGTTTTCTGTCGCTAACAAAAGCGAGTTATTGCTAGTGTCAGAAAATTAATGGAAACGATTTTGATATATTTTTATTTCAGGCGTCGTAGTTAATATCCATCTATCCATATAAAAATGAATCTTCGAATTGTTGGTAAGCGCATGACTTACCAACGACTGCAACCAATTGGATAATTCTTTTCTTTACTATTGGTGAGCTCCGGCATTATGAAATTTAAGTGGCACGCGAGTTGTTTGAAAACTGAATGTACTGAGAATGAATGTACGGATTGCGTGAGGGGGGAGGGAAAGGGGGTGAGGGGGGAGGGTGTGGGAGGCGGAATAATTAATAAGTGCAAGCGCTACAGTTATTTCCCCCTAATACCATGCGAGCGCAGCCGCGAGTAAAAAGCAAGTATTATATAAATTTAAAAAGTTTCTTTTTCCTTTTTGATATTGCGTGATCTTGTGATCGTGTTATTTCACCCTTACAAGACAATCTCCAATAACAAAATGCAAAATTGTAAAAAAAGCACCCCCAAAAGCGCACGCCACCTGCCGTGAAATTTTCAATATCCGAACACCTCCCCGCGCAGGAACCTACATGGCTCGCTTCCACTGAACAGATAAAGCAATAGAAGTAAGTTGAGGGCGTGTCCACGCAGCGGAAATAAGTTCGTTTTGAATTAAATATGGTGATATACTTAAAAGAACATAAAAATTCTTCTTGAGCAGAAAATCAATTTTATTACTCTGTATGTGGCCAGAGTAAAAAGATCTTATTTAAATTGACAACATCGGTTTACTTTTCTACTTGAAAAGATCGCAGTTTATTTATTATTTTGAGTTAAAACTGATAGCTTACAGTGAGAAAAATCCAATTATAAAAATTCAGTTAATAGATAAATAATCTAAAAAAGAACGTAACAGATTTAATGTAAAAACTACAAGGGAAAGAAAAAAGAGAGATAAAATATAGGGTGACCGGACAACTCGGAATGAAACCAACTCAGAACCATCTCAGATAAGTCATTTAAAGTGATATATAGAATATATAAAAATATGGTTAAATAGGTTACGTTAGGTAAGGGTAAGGGTTAATGACTTTTCAATGAGGCGTTGAGTTGACTTTATTCTCAGTTGGCATGGAACCAAAATAAACGTTTTATACTAATTCCGGTTGTCTGTGGCAACGAATGTTGAATTGGATTAGTTGGAACAAAGAGGGTAAATTAAAAATTATTTTAATTATTTAATGAGAAATATTCCTGCATATTAAACACAAATTTGTTTCTAAATTTTCAAAATTGGAACTGTGAATTCTGATGATAAAATAGTTAAAATATTTAAAATATTTAAAATAGTTAAAATACAAATAATCAAAAAATGATTTAATTTGTAATTCTACACTTAAAAGTGTTTTGTTCTCTTGTTTAATTTTGGAAAAATTATAATGTTTCGTGTAGGTACGTTCATTCGACAGTTAAGTTTATGACTTTTCTTGAATAAATAATGAACAAAAAATATAAATCTATAGGTAATAAAGAAAATTGGTAAAATACGTTTTTGAAAAGCCGTGTGATTCTGAGGCAAATATTTTATAAATACTTTCAGAATCATAAATCCTACAATAATAATAAATAACCTGTGATTTTTCGTGACTCTAGACGTCTATGAAAGATTTTTTGATAATAATATCGTTACTACAACCAGGTTACTCCGAAATTAGCGTTTTAAGTTACAGACTAAAAGCAAACTTAACTCTATTTCCTTGTCATTTAATTCTATAATTAAGTAACTGTAGTTACCACAGTGGTTTTATCATGTTGCAATAAGTCAACTAGACTTAGCTGGTTGTAGCACTAAAAATTGTTGAAATGCTTAAGTCGCTTTCGTAGAATTTATGTATTATGTTCATTTCATTTCCGTAAGTAAGTTTTTAATTTTTTTATTTAAGTGAATACTGCACGAGAGTCCCTACTGCTCCCGTCTGGAGCCAGTGAGACTATGGCATCCCCAATTGGGGTATGTTGTGAGGCTGAAAGTAGTGGAGAGGGGAAGGAGATGGAGAAGAGGAAGATTGGAAGTACCTGGCTATTCAGATCTGGTCACCAAACACGGCTAAAGCCATTTCAAGCTACGTGTCGATTCTGAACGATGGTCTTACACCAGGATGACACTGAGAGTATCTTCCACTCTGGAACGTGCCGCAAATATACCATATATAATTTTTAATAAATAAAAACTTTAAAAAAAGATGAACCGCTTTCCTATTACTTTTACGGTTCCCAACACATCAATTCATGATTGAACCGTACCTATAAGTATAAATGTACAAGAACCGACTTATCAGAATGATTACCATCTTATAATTCAATATCCTAACAAAACTGATTTCAGAGTTTCCTAGTTGTTGTAATAATTACCCCACCATGAATTCTTATCTGTTCTTATTTTGAAACTGTTACGCACGGACACATTAAGAGCTTAAATTAAATAAAAGTAATATTTCGTTTGAGCACAAGTCTAGGGAGTTTCTATTCAGCGTTTTCCACGCAACTTCTGCCGAGAGTGAGCCTTCAGTCTTCAACTCTGTAGGGGAAATCTTCAGCGAAATGATTGTTATGAACGGGTGGCCGGTCCCGTTTCGCATTCGGCATTACATCGCGTCGGTTAAATTTTATATGAGCGCTAAACCCGGTGAACCCGCCCACCAACCCGCCCACCCCACCGAGCTTGCTGTGCCGGAACAATGTTTGCGGAAAAGGTTGCATTATTTTTAAATATTTGCTCCATTTGAATTTGTGATGTTTTTTCGACTAAGCGTTAATAATGTATGATTGGAATCGGAAAATGAATTTTGCACACGTTGATAATTCAATAATTTCTGATAAATCCATTTGTGTTCATTTAGCTCAGTACCTACCTACTTTAATGTACATATTTTGTGCAGCGGGGGTATAAATTATTTTTGTGAACGCAATGAGTATATTTCACAGACTGACGTATGTATTTTAATTTAAAAACGATTCGAAATTTTAATTTGGTTATGTTTTTCAAAATAATAAATTGATTATTTATTTATTGAAACAAAAATACATATACATTATAAAAAAAATATTTTTACTGTCCAACTAGGAGATTTTCCGTTTTAGGACAGTCAAATTTCCTGGTTTAGTTCAGATTAGGTAGTTGTTGTTTTTTGTAGAACATAATATTAAATGATGTTTACATTTGTAATTGTTAGATACAAATGTAAACATCATTTCAAGTACAAGGTTATAAAGCCCGTAAAGCAGTTAAATATAGTAATAGTTGTAAAAGTTACAAAGTTTAAAATAATAAAATGATAATATATTAAAACTATAAAGAAAACAAAATATATAAACACATTGGCTTGTGAACAGAAAATAAAAAATCTTATAAATAAAAACTTAATCTTAAAAATAAGAACTAAATCTTTCATTGATATATTTCCTATCCGAATGTTTGAATAGGAAATATATCGAAGTTTTTTTTTTTTTTTTAAATTGTTTTTAAGAAAATATACGATAGGTTTGAGTAGAGGCAATCTCATTCTTTTTGTATTAAATAATTTCATGATCTATCTTATATTTTCATAAAAAAAAAAAAAATATATATATATATAATAATAAAAATAATTTAAACAAGTAAAGTGAATGAGAGATGTCAAAGAGTTCTTCTCCGTACATGAAAATTGAGAAAGATTATAAGTCTGATAGTACTAGTCTATAATTCTCACAGTATTTGTTACATTGGAATCTCAATCAAAACTATATCATGTAAAAATACAAGAAGCAGGAATCGTTATCATTTAAAAAAATTAAAAAATAAATAAATCACAGAAATGACCAGACATATTTGCATAATGCTTTCGTACACAATAACAAAAAAATAAAGATGCCAAACTTCCGTCAAGCGCTTTTGAGAAATTTAAATAAACACATAAAATGCAGAAACTATTGTGCTACACAAACAAAAATATTTTAATTAAAAATATTAAAGTTTGCGAAAACCAATTCCGGTTTTTTCTCCATTTCGTACACTGTGCGGCGTAACGCAAAGCACGGTGTCACAGACCGAGTTTTCATCTCGTTTGTATTATTTTAATGAGACACTACTTGTTAAGCTTTATTCGTATTTATTCCATAGAAAGGGGTATAATTGAATTTAAAAAAATATATTAAAACTTTTATTTTGTTTGGTAGAAACAGACTTTTAACTCAGCCCCTTAAAAAAACACATTTTTTGTACTCCAACTTAAAAACCAAAATAAACTTTTAATATTTTAATTTTTAAAAATTCTTTAATCTAATAAATGTAAGTATCAAGAAAAATAAAAGTAAGAATTTATCATTATTACGATTTTTGGGTAGTAACTGTTACTTACCGATAACAGTAAATAAAAGACCACTCAGCGCCAATGCGCGCGCCGCACTAAACAATGCCTAACATCAAATTAAGAAGCCACTCAAAACCTCAAAGTCCCATTGATGTTATTTTTTGAGAAAACAACGAATTATTGAATTGTCGGTCTGAGAGGCCAATGCGCGAGTAAAGGAAGGTTAAAATATGTCAGTGCCGACCGAGAGAATTCTACTTACAGCAAGCAACATAACCTGCCGTGAGTTCCTTTGTGACGTACATCGCTATTTTGTTTATGCAGACCCATAGGCACTGCTTGCGTAGAGTATGTAGATATTTAGTGCAATTCTAACACCCTCTAAGATGGTGCCATGGCGAGCTTATCTAACATTTTTACTGATTATTTTACACTCTATTAAAATTGTTTTTATTTCAGGATTTTGAAGTCCAGACCTCTGTATTCAAAGCCTTATTGTTCCGCTAAAGAGAAGGTACAAAGATCAGCTTATATTTTGTAATGGCATTATAAGTAGATTAACTTCCAGATAATTAAACTGTACACAAACACGTAGATAAACTGTATTAGCTAAGAGTGCAGCGATGCAGAAATCAGGTTAACACATTCAAATAGGATGCTCATGGTTATAGCAAGAAAACAAAACAATGGGACCTCTATGTTAATGAGATGCAGTTACGAAATAAACAGTTTCACCGTTACGATTGGACTTAAGCGTTCATTGGGACTCAAAAACTTCAAACTATATTTTAAAATTAATGAAAACTTTAAAATAGTTGTCCCTTGACAAAAAATTAAAAATAGTTGGCCCCTGATAGTTTTTGAGGATGTTATGCAAATGGTATTTTTGGGTTGAGAAATGAGTGAATCGCGGACTGAAAAAACGTATTTTGTTTGGAAGGGTATTACACAAAGCCAACAAAACAAGTTTATACACGAGTGACAACAACTAACGTCAATAGTATACAAACATTGGTCATGCTGGCTTATTGGTAATACTGACTTATTGGTAGTACTGGCTTATTGGTCGTGCTGGCTTATTGGTCGTGCACCTTTGCCAAAATAATAATAAAGCTTCCGTTGAAATACCCAAAAGACAAACACAGCCTTTTTGTTATCTGGTTAAGGAGTATTGTGGTATTGAGTTCCCGCATTCCGAGTGTCTATTTAAATATAAAATACTTACTTTAAGTATTTTAACTCTTAAGAAAACATATATTATTTTTTAAGACAATCTCCATAACATTTTTCTAGTTGAAAAGGTCGTTTGCCACTCCCTTTATAGAAAAAAATTGCAAAATATGCTCCAAAAACTGTACACAAACAAACATTTATTAAAAAAAGCCATTTATCTAAATTTTTTCCTGGAAAACACAACAATATTATTTGCACCATCTCTTATGATGCACCATATCAATGTGATGTAGATAATAGGTTGCGGTAAGTAGAGGCCCCAAAAATTTTTCTTTTAAACTTTCGACCCCCTTTCTACGTTGCGCCCCCCTACCTCCCTACTTCAATATTAAACCGACCCCGTTAGGGTCGAATCGCCTCCATTTCAATGCTTTACCTACGCACATCTTCTTCTTCTTTCTGAGAACTTGTTACGAAGTTTTAAAGTCATTTAGTCTCGCCATTTAAAGAAATTTCAAATTTATTTAATAACACAAAGTCAATAAGCCATGGTGAATTAAATTTCCGAGAGATGGCAGGTATATAAAGCAGAGATCGACAGCTTTTTAAAGTAAACTAATACTGAACTTAAAATAGTCTCAGAAAAACGTAGGTATTATCTGTATAAACATAGCTACTACGAGAAGACCATCACGCCCCTCTGTACGAGTTTAATATGAGATAAGAGTTTGAAAGTCTTTTCCACCTCTGTATATCCCTGAGGAGAGACTAGGTTAAGCAAACAAGTCAAAGCTTTTACACCAGCTTCTTATCCGCGTTGTATTTAAGTAAGGTGGAAGATTAAATTGCACTATTGTTAATTACTCTAATGGAACCTTACAGTCCCGCGTTATGTGTAATGTGATTTCTCGGCGTTGTTTTTATTAACATTAAACAGACCTGAATACTCTAGCAATTAGAATTTGCATTGCTCGCGCGTGCCTTTAGTTCCTGTTTCTATCTACAGACCGTAAATCACAGTTTACGGTGAGATAACCAACAGTGTTTTCAATTCTGTATTTTTATTAAATAATGCTCCTAACAAGCTTAAGAGTTTTGTGTGAAAGAGGTGCCTTTTTTAATGGAATAAATGCATCCAGAGATGTTTAAATGAAAGATTTCTCTATAAAAAAGTTCGCCAAAAAAAAATTGGTTGTCTGTAAAGTGGGTTTACGGACGATAATTTTACGTGATAACGTCATAAGAAAACATTGATGAAAAGTTACATTGATGCGTCATAAGCCGAACGCTTGTTCCGCGTTCTCGCTTGCGCGCTCGGCTCAGGCTGAACGTGACAACGTGACAATGAGTCATGTTTTTTCGTGAGTGCAGCCGGCGTTCATCGATTTAAAAGACGTTATCACGTCAATAATGTTTATTGGTGATAGTAACAATTACTACAATACACATAATTTGTCGTATAGTCAAAATTCGAAATATTGTAGTGAGATGTAAGGAGGTTTCCATAATAGGTATCTATGTATCTCGTATTTGCAATTTATTCCAGTGGAAGATATTCCCAGTGTGTGAGACCTCTACTAAATATACACCGAAAGTATTCATTAAACACAAATAAGAGTACTTCATTGTGTTATTAGATTTCCATTACAATGTAATAAAATTATTTTTATTTCATCAAGTGTTATGTGTGCTCAGTCTTGCTGTATGGATGTAAGTAAATGAAAGTAAATGCCATGAACACGTAAGAGGTTTTTGAATTGTGGCTTCACCGGAGAATGCTCAAGGTTCCATGGACCAACATGATCACTAACATAGAAATTCTCAGGCGGGCTAGAGCAGATAGAGAACTGCTCACATCAATAAAAGTCAGGAAAATTTCATATCTGGGTCACGTACTTCGAGGGGAAAAGTATCACTTGCTCCAATTAATATTGAAAGGAAAAATAGAAGGTCGCCGAGGGCCTGGTAGGAGACAAATGTCTTGGCTACGAAATATACAAGAATGGACCGGCATTAGAAGTGCGAAGGAGCTATTCCGGGCAGCAAAATGTAGAGAGACATTTTCCAGAGTGATCGCCAACGTCGGGGGGACCCGATAGGGCACACGAAAAAGAAGAAGAATCATCATCATCAATATATTAATACGTGAAGCCAAAACTTTGTACCCCTTTTTACGAAAATTGCGCGGACGGAGGAGTATGAAATTTTGCACACTTATAGTTTATATAGAGGAGGAGTGCAGAATGCTAATATTTTTTAAAAATTATGCATAAAAATAGATTAAATCAATAATAAAAACATTACACACACTACCATGTATTTGACACACACACTCGCGTCTTTACTCTATTGTTTATTGTTAAAGTCTATGGTCAAATTGAGAATAGATTAATATTGTTTGTCTTTAATATTATTTGTTTATGGTCTTACTGAATGTCGAACATAAAAAACATTACAACTATGGTCGAATTTTGACCATTGGGCGACCACTAGTAATAATAACCACGGCCTCCGTGGTCCCGAGGCAAGACTCTTGACTCACAATCCGAAGGTCGCGGGTTCGAACCCGGCGGGCGCAAATAAATTTTATTTGATTAATTTGTGTTATTTCACAATTTATTCATTTAAAATAATATATAGTATATTTGCGGCACGTTCCAGAGTGGAAGATACTGTCAGTATCGTCCTGGTGTAAGACCACCATTCAGAATTGAAACGTTGCTTGAAATGGCTTTAGCCGTGTTTAGTGACCAGATCTGAATAGCCAGGTACTTCCCCACCTTCCTCTTCCCTATCTCCTTCCCCTCCCCACTACCTTCAGCCTCACAACATACCCCAATTGGGGATGCCATAGTCTCACTGGCTCCAGACGGGAGCAGTTGGGACTCTTGTGCGGTATTAACTGTAAAAAAAAAAAAAAAAATTAAAACGGCAATAATAAGGAAATTTAGTGAAAAATATAATTGGTTTACAATAATAACTTCGTATAGACCAACAAATGCCGATTCGGAATACGTATGTTTTTTTAAATTATATTATTATACGTAGAAGTTTGAAATCGTCAATTCAAATTTAATTTAACATCATCAAATTAAAATGACCTGTAATAACAGTAGTGTCGAGATGCTGAAATTTTACCTGGTGTTCTTTAAAAATAAAACGTCTCTAATCTTGACGCCGTTATACAAAATATTCCCGATGATATATATATATATTTTTTTTTAATCATTTATTCCAGATCTCGGGGAGGGTAGTGCAGTCCAGTGCAGTCCCACGAGTTCCATATTATACATATATAATAATCAAGTAATGATAACAAGATATAAAAAGGATACATTAAAAAACAATATTTACATGGTTAAAGAAATTTCAAAGAAAATAATAATAATAATAAAAAAAAAAATAAAAAAAATAAAAACTTTTTGTTTAATCTATGTAAAACGCAAGCTCTTTGTGACGTGACGTCACTCAGATACACCGCAGATTTGGCGCATTTTGGGGAGACCCTAAGAATTATAACCTTGAAAATGATTTAACTAAAACAATAAAAAAGTAAACGTGAGCATAAGTTAGATGTTCATTGTTGGGTATGAAAAATGACTGGAGTTCTTTATTATTGCACCTTTCCTCGTTCTCTGATCGCACCCAGGCCACAAAAAGAAACAAAAGAAGATACTTTTGTTTTCAATCTACATAATAGACTATTTATTAATCCCAACATCGATTATTTGCTCATCTTTATATGTGTGTAAAATATCCAGCCCTTTCAGTAAACATTAAACAAAATGTTACGCCATCCCTTTAGACGAAATAATGCTAAATTTAAATACATTAAACAAAAATAATAGCAAGTTAGCTTCAAGCCAGGCTTTCTGTTTCCTGTATCATTTCAAAGGTAAACAGATGACATCACAAACTTGACTACCTAATAACTTTATACGGGGGAAATTCTTTATCTTTTACTTACGTTCTTTTTCATAAATAAAACATTTTTCTTTCAATTCTCAGAGTGTTTTTTTAGACCCGGTCCCTCCACATTACTTGTCGTATCAAATTCAGTGTAAAAGGAAATTTAATCTCTTTTCGTGTCGCGGTGGAGTTTTGCATGGAAAGAATGAGGGTGGGTAGAAATAATACAATCTGCTTTTAATAATGTGGCGGGAAGGTGAATCCAGAATATCAGGTGCCATTACAATTTCCATACAAGTTTATCATAGAACTCGCTGACATTATGTCGTTATTGTATTCGAGGTGAGGTGGAATCGATGATCCGGATTTCTAAAACAGATTTGATTATATTTTCTTTTAGTTTGTAAGTGACCGTCAGGGGTAGATTGATGGATGACGCATTAGAGGAAGACAAACAACGCTGTGGCTTTCCATATGATTTGTTTGTATGACTGCAGCCTACGGGGTGAAGATTTCTCTTTTGATAGCAAACCTACGATAGAAGAGGGTGTGTAAGCCTAGGGCGTATAAATAGCCCCAAAACTATGTCGTTTTACCCTTAAAATTATGATGTATAAATTTACTTCGCGGACAGAAAATATATCGAAAATCAAAATTCACAATTTTCTAAATGTACAAAACGACACCAACCCGCAAAACGACCGTTTTTCTGTAAAGCAGCTTTTTAAGTTAGCACCCACAGTTAAAAAACACCTCACTATTACAATATAATATTTCGTGAAAAAACATATAAGAATTGTGTTGACCCGTTCATTGGGACTCAAAAACCTCAAACGACATTTAAAAATTAAAGAGAACTGCTAGTGGAGGAGTTTTAGAGGATGTTATGCAAATTGTATTTTTTGGTTGAGAAATGAGTGTAACGCGGACTGAAAAAAAACATATTTTGTTGGAAGGGATATTACACAAAAGCCAACAAACCTTTTCATAGCCAAGTTTATGACAGTAATCATGAGTGACAACTGGTCAAACCTCACCTAATGCACCCTGGCACCCTGCTTAATCCCCAAACGTAGCAAATTACTAGAGGTGACCTATGGCAGAGGTGTTGGTTATCCAACAAAGATTCCCGGAGCGGGAACGTTCATTGGGTAACCACAACCTTTGGTCTGGAGCTCCAAAATACCTGAAAAAAATTATCGACTCTGTGCAGAACCGTGCAGTCCGTTTGATAGATTCTCCCATCTTAACAAACGGATTGCAATCTTTAAAGCACAGACATCGAGTGAGAATGCTGTCCTCGTTCTGCCGGTATTTCAATGTTTTTGTTTTTTTTTTTTTGTGCAATAAATGGTTTTTGAATTTGAATTTGTCATTAATCCATTTGGCAGCGGTGCATAGTCGGAAAATACGCCAAACGCGCGCCTAACATGCGTAAGCGGGTGATATTTGACCCATGAGAACGGGTCGCTTCTTCGACTCGTTCTTGAATTCAATACCTCGGCTGTCGAACTATTTGCAGGCTTCTGTGTTTCCTTCTTCCTACATCATGGGTCTCCACAAAACCAATGTTCATTATTTCGTTTCATATAAAAAAAAGTTAATAAAAAAATTCCCAAAGTTTCATTTTGTTTTTCAAATTGGGTTGGGAAAACTTGGATTCGTAAACGTGTTCATTCAAATTATTTTATAGTTAAATTTGAATATAAAGTGTGATGTTTTTTCTGTCTAACACCCACCGTTAAGATCATATTTCTAACCATTATAGTAAGGGCGACACAACGACTTCTATGAGACCTATATGAGTTGTTCCGAAAACCAAATGAATTAACCTGAGGGGCTAAACTTCATTGTCATAATTTCACTGTCATAAAAAATACAAATTTCGGTTAGATAAACTGAAAGCACGTACACTGTATTATTAACTGTTTTGTTAGCTAGAGTTTTGTTTTGCTTTTGTTAGAGTTCAGTTCTAGCTTCCGATAAGGTTGCATGTACTTAGCATTCTCTGCATTTTAATTTAAAAAAAACCAGTTTAAATCGCTTTTCAAAGTGTTAAATTGTGATATTTGGGTTACGGGACTTCTTCCCTAACCATTTTAATATAATTTGTGAGTTATAATGTGTGTTTTATATTAGTTTTTGTGAAAATTAATTTCAAATGGACATATTATTTTTTCTTTGACATTTCGTTTAAAATCATTTGCATGGAATTTGAATTTTGAATTTTGTTCTTCCGAGTCGGGGACTTTAAGTCCCTGACAATAAATTGGTTTAAGTACTTTTAACCTAACTTGTTTTAAACATTTCAAGTTTGTGTATGGTTTTTTTTTTTTTTTTTTTTTTTTTTTTTTTTTTTTTTTTTTTTTTTTTTTTTTTTTTTTTTTTTTTTTTTTTTTTTTTTTTTTAACTCGTGAAGGTTTACTTAAAAAAATATTACAATGGTCTCTTCTGAATCTGAAGATGATGACTTTCCTAGTCTTACTAATATTAATAGTTATGTACGACAATCCTCTGCATCAACTTCAGCGTCTATTCCTGGAAACATTAATCAGAAGAACAAAAATAATGATGTGGACAAAACGGGCATGGATCCAATTATCGACCAATCCAAAAATTCTGAAAATACACCAGATGACAATTTTTCAGTAGAAATACTGCAACCTATTTTTGAACAAATGTTATCCATTTCTCGTACCGTAATTGACGGGAAGATGAAGAAGGATGATCGTTCCTCCATTCTTGGTTCGATTGAAGAGATGAGGAGGTACCTTACCTCTCTAGCCATCTCTCACGCAGCAGCCATTTCTAAAGCGGAAACACTTTCAAAAGTATTAGACGTTCAGTTAAACATTTCTGAAAAAATTGATATTTTAATAAATAAATCGAACAATCTAACAGCGGGAACTTCTGTACAAACAAAGAAGAAAACGTATGCAAGTGCTGCATCTAGTGGAGAGAACCAATCTAAGAAATTATTTTTGAATGGAACAGAACGACCCACACCTTCCCTTCAGCCGACTATTTTATTTTACCCTACCGTCCCGGAGGGTAAAACATCTGAGGAACTACAAAAAAAATTAACAACTGTTCTAAATCCTCGCGAAGATGGATTTCAAGTTGTTCGCACTAAAAAAATTAAAGGCGGGGGTATTGCCCTACAAACGACCACTTCGCTGGGAGTTAGTAACATAAAAAAAGCAGTCGAAAAACTATCAGCAACAGGTATAAAATTAGTAAGTCCACAAGGCCGTCTTCCCAAGATTGTACTATATGATGTTCCAAAGGGAGATTCTTCTTTGGACACTGCTCTCTTTGAAGAGATTTATCAGAATAACATAACCGGTAAGTGTAATATTTCTAAAGAGGACCATTTGAGGACTATGAGACGAGTCTCACTTTTTGGAAAACGAGATACCCCCAAAATGAATATGATCCTGACGTGTCACCCTGAGGTAAGAAAAATTCTAATTGACAGTGGTATGTGCTTTCTTGGGTGGAATGCCTGCCGTGCTCGGGACTATGTTGGCGCTACCCGTTGTTTTAAGTGCCAACAATATGGACATATCAGTAAATCATGCACGCAGGAGCATTCCACTTGTCGCCACTGTGCAGCTACTGGTCACGATGTGGAGAATTGCCCCAAGAAAGCACAAGCTGCTGTATGTGCAACCTGCACGAGATTTAAAAAACCTGCTGCACATGTTACTGGGGATCGGCTGTGCCCTGCACAAATAGCTGCTATCGAAGCTCAAGTTAGATTTACTGACTATGGCTATTAACAACATTCTCTCTCTTGGTCAGATTAATCTTCAGAGGTCTCGATTGGCCACGCTTGAGGCTGTGAAGGTTATGACTGAGAAAAAAATTGACATATTACTCATTCAGGAGCAATACACCTGGTTAGGTAGAACGCCTATTCAATATCCGGGTGCGGTACTCGAAATTGGCACAGCACCGGGGGCGGGAGTCCTTGTTAACATTTCGTTAATCAGTCCCCTCCTTCTGGTGGGACTGTCAAACGAATACCAAACTTGTGTTTCACTTAATTTTGGAAATACTGAAATTATTTTAATTTCAGTCTATTTCAAATATAATAATCCAGTAGGACCTCATATCTTGAGCCTGACGCGCGCGCTAAACGTGCTTAAAGGACATAACATAGTTATTGGAGGAGACTTTAATGCTCGCTCACCAATGTGGTTTGACACTTTTGAAGCACGGACGGAACGCTCAGACGCCGTCGAAGACCTTATTGCGGCGCAAGGTCTTTCTTTAATAAATGAATCTGGTAGTATTTTTACTTTCAGTAACACACATGGCGAGAGCAATATTGATTTAACTCTTTGCTCTGGATCAATTGCGGCCAAGATTTCTAAATGGAAGGTCCACGAATGTGCTATTAATTCTGATCACAGATTAATAACATATACAGTGGGTGTCAAGAAGACCGAAGTTCCGAGATCCTCCTGGAACTTCAGAACCACTCGGGCGAATTGGGATAACTTTGGGGATGCTCTGCGTGATACTTTAAGGGGTTTTCATGACGTAGCAGCAAGAGATCCGGACAATTTGGGGAATTTTTTCAATGCAGCCGTAGTATCAGCTGCTGAATCGGCTCTGGGAAGAACAAACCCAAAGACGATTATTAGGTCTCCGTGGTGGTCGACTGAGCTGACTTTGCTCAAGGGTGCCTTTAAGAGGGCTTACAGAGCTTTAGGTGTCTCTAGACGGGTTGGATGTACGGAGGAGGAGACATGCACCCTTAGGAGACAACTTAGTAGCTCTCGTAGAGCTTTCAGATCGGCTGTACTTTTGGCAAAACGAGCTGCTTGGCATAATTGGGTTAAAGAAGTTGGTAACTCTAACCCATGGGATATTCGTAGCGCCATTGAAAAAACGGGTAAAGGTTCTGATCGGTTTTTATCTAGTGTTATCGACAATGATAACGGGAATGTTGAGAGTATTAACGTGGCGACTACTCTCAATACACTTCTGGGAAAGCTAGTTCCCTTAGATTCAGTCATTGGGGAAAGCGACCACCACCAACAGATTAGAAATCAATCACGGATTCCTCCAATCCTCTCCCAGGAGGAAAGAATTTCTAAAGTAACTAGAGCTGAAGTAGAAATTATAATTAAGGGTTTGGGTCCTAGGAAGGCACCAGGGCATGACAAACTGAATAGTATAATCGTGAGGTATGTATGGATCCATGCCAAGGAAGAACTCTTTCAGGTTATGGAAACGTGTATGAGAAGGGGAGTTTTCCCTTCTGTATGGAAGAAAGGCGTGCTCAGGATCATACCTAAAGGGAACGACAAAGAAAGAACTGATGTTAAAGCTTATCGACCAATAACACTTCTTCCTGTATTGGGGAAAATATTGGAAAAACTTATTCAAAATCGTCTACGAGAAACATTGACACCATCATACGTACATCAATATGGATTCGTCCCAGGTAAGTCCACGGAGCACGCCATTATGACTGCGCTTGACTGGGTGAAGGTCTGCACAAAGAGGTACGTAATCGGTATCTTCTTAGATATAACTGGTGCCTTCGATAATGCATGGTGGGCGATGATTTTGACTAAATTAAAAAATCGTAATTGTCCAAGAAAAATTTTTCAAATATCTTGCGATTATTTTAAAGATAGAAAAATTATAATTTGCTTTGGTGATTGCATCATTGAAAGAGATGTGGACATGGGTTGTCCTCAGGGTTCGGTCCTTGGACCGGACTTCTGGAATATTTTATTCGATGACTCCTCCAGGTTACCCTTACCTGAAGGCACTATTGCGATTGATTACGCAGACGACAAATTGTATTTGGTCTCTGGGAACAGTAGAAAAGAAGTTGAAAATAAAGCTGAAGAAGGTTTGAATATGATTCTTAACTGGGGAAAGGAAAACAGACTGACTTTTGCTCCCCATAAGACCGTGGGTCTCCTTATGAAAGGCTCCCTCAGTAGAGGTAGAAACCCTTTCATAAAAATGGGAGATACCGCAATCCGTTTCGTTGAGAGTACTAAATATCTAGGCGTTACATTAGACAGATCGTCCTCGTTCTTGACTCACGTTAAAAGCGTTTCTAGTAAGGCCCAGGCTCTCTTCTTAAAACTGAGAAGAGTCTCAACTGCTGAATGGGGTTTACGTTTCCCTGCGCTCCGTCTATTATACACATGCATATATGTGGCACAAGTTTCATATGGTGCCTGTGTATGGGAACATCGACTGGGTAATTCACTCATTCATTCAGCGCTTAAGAGGAGCCAGCGAATCCCTTTACTGGCGCTTTCAGGAGCCTACAGAACAGTATCATCGGATGCTTTGCCGATTTTGGCCGGCATTTTGCCAATAGATTTAGAAATTAGGGAAGTTTTGACAAAGAAGTGTCTGAAAAGAGGAAGACCTGTAAACCACCTTGGTATTGAATTAATACCTGGTGGAGCAGTGCCTCTCCCTGAACTTCTAAAGATGATGAGAAAAAGAACGCTGAGTGAATGGCAGATGAGATGGGATAGATCGAATATGGGAAGATGGACCTTCTCCTTCTTTCCATCAGTTAAAATCAGAATGGAAGGGGCATATCTTTTAATGGACCACCACATCACCCAATTGCTTTCTGGGCATGGAGAGTTTAGAGGTAGACTTCACAGACTGACTCTATCATCCCATCCCAATTGCGCTTGTGGTGATACTGACCAAACAGCCGAGCACATTTTGTGGCACTGTGAGATTTTGACGGATGCTCGAGATGAAATGATTGATGGTTTGCAGGTTATTACGAGACCTGTTTGGAATACAGATCTCGTTTCGAATAAGGTAAACTTTGAGTGCCTGAGGAAATTCACGAAAGTCTGGGTTGAGAGATGGCCTGTTCTTAGAGTCGCTGACTAGCTGTAAAATTACTTAGGTACCAGGTGTATTTTGCTTTTGAATCCACGGACACTCTTTATGATTCCTTTACTGCTTGGATTTATTTGTTATGTAATATGTATTTTGTGTTTCTGTTATTTGTTATTTTATTATTAGTTATTTGTTATATTTTTCAATTGTATTTTACATATTTGCGTTATGTTTATTCTTTATTTATATATAAATATATAATAGTTAATTGTATACAATAGTTAATTCTTTTGCAATATTTTATTTATCTATTTTGTTCACTATATTTTCAAAAAAATTATATAGTTGTCTTGCGATTTGTTCTATTAATAATTACTTTAATACCTGTTACTTAGGTCATGTTCCTTGTTTTGTTATATTTGTCTTTAACTTTTTCATTGTTTTACTGGATGAACTGAACTCCAACTTTTATTTTTTATTATTTTATTTCCCTATCCCCGTATGGGGGTGTGATGGACCTCGTTCCTGCTTCATATTTACTTACATTATCTGTTTTGCAGGTCCCTCTCAAATCTTTGCGCCTCCCCCAATGACATGTGTAGGCTTGAGGCTTGATCAGGCGACCTTGACTGTCCTTTGTCCTGCCTCCGACTACTCAATGCTGAATTTTCTTTTAGTCTTCGGGTATTTTACCCCAAATATTCAGTTAACATTCTTTGAGGCTTCACTGAGTGGTTGGCTAAGGGACACGGAAGCTAAGTGTGGTTTATGGTCAGACCGAATGCCATTCACATTTTTTGTTGGTTCTTGCCTAATGATTTGAGAATTATTGTATTTTTTATGTTCTCCATTTTATACAGGTGCTTGCAGGTTTTTTTTTACACGATGCAATGCCGCCTCACGGAGTCTCATGAATGAGTTTATTTTTTTTTTCTCATTTTGCCCTGTTTAATTCATATTTGCTTTACTAACATATTTTTGCATTTTGTTTCCTGTTAAGCACTTGCATACTGCTTACTAACAACGTATGCAGGGACACTGGAGGTCTAGATTCGTTCAAAAATAAATAAATGTAGCTTCGTTTAACAAAAAAAAATTAGTATCTTGCGAGAGCCTTGAAGGAGTAACCATATGTTACTTATACCAGGGCGGGTATGTGGTGGATAACCTCCAATGTTTTGTTAGCTGAGTTTTCATTTTTATTAATGACTACCCCATAAGTAAATGCGGTGTTATATTGTTACAGCATAAACATTGAATTACGACATAATAAATTGTTCATACAAAGTCATATAAAATTTTGTAATCTGTTTTGAAGCTAAATTGACATCTGAGTTTTCAAAATTTTCATGGTTTTTCACTTGGGGTTAACGGCCATACTCAACTTAAACCTGATTTATTACATACATTTTGACCGTAATACCTTAATTTATAGGTCACGTGTAGTCGATAAATGGTTTTGAATGAAAAATATTACACAAGTAATAAAATGAATTGATAAATTGTAAAGTGCTGTTTTGTGTAAAAGTAAAATCACCTCAACGGTGCATGACTAATACTAACTAATACATAACCATAATGCCGTTTCTCTGAAAGGGTGGGCAGAGAGGATGGAACGCAACACAATTCTGCCTTGACATACACTCGTAGCTTCCTTCATATTCATCCATCGTCTCATTTATACTCTTCTTTTTAACTGAGTTTTCTTATTTTTTCTAACCGTTTGACCGCTAGCTTCAAGAACGGGAACAAATTGCCTCGGATGAGAACACTTAAAAAAAATTTTGGTATGTATAATTGTATGTTGTGCCGTGTAGGGACAGTCGGGGGCTTTTAGAATCATTTCAAAGTAGCTTCGTTTAAAAAATAAATGTAGAGCCTTGATGTGAGAATCGATAGAGGGACCAAAACGGTTCGGGAAAGTGGTGGGTGCCAAAAAAAAAAAAAAAAACGGGGCGAAGATGCGCGATGTCCATTTAAACCGTTGATAGAAACTAATATTTGAGTATTTTAGCAAAAGGGCAAAAGGAATATAAGAGACACGATTGCTTCGCGATTTTATGGGGGACTCCAGTGACCCCCTTCGGAACGTACTTAATTATTACCTCCAGTAACCTAAGCAAACGTTAATTTAAGATGTCGGTAATGAAAATTTTGCAAATGAGTCAGGCTAACAGTCCACAACGGAGTGCTGATACCAATCTGATGTGTTATGGCAGAGGGGCGTGAAATCAGGAGAGATGTAAAACTTATAAATTTTTTATATTAACTCAACTGAGGAAAATAATTTACCTTTTTTTGGGGATGCTGTGTGGAGGGTCATTTAATAAAAAGAAGGCGAGGGAGCTTCTAGAAGGAAAGGGTTTGAGGGTAGAATTCTGAGAAGGAATTTAGGGGTCAGTGTGTGCAGTAATGACGGATGTAGGAATCCACCCCTTCCGCTGCGGTGCAAGACGATAGGTCAAGAGAGACCAACCTGAGAGCTGAAGAGGTCAACCTTTCTCTTCTGATCCAATCCGCCCCGTAGCTGGTGGGCTGTCTTTTCCAAGACATGAACACATCTCCCTCGATGCATCTAGACAACGCTGTTAAGTCACCAAACATAGTGAACCCCTTGGCAGAGTTTACAAAAGAAGGGTAATAAAAAGTGACATAATGAAGCCAAAAAAAAATAATACCAATTTACTTCTTTGTGATAATTGAAACTCTTAAAAGTAATCCAGGTTTACTTAGTCGTCACCCAAAATAAATATAGATTTGAAAAGTACGTGCCCACGCAAGATGATAAGTTATTTTTTAACGGAATTTCGAATTGCCTGGAATTTGGGCTTAACATCGGATCTAGCTTCCGCCTTCCGCTGCGGAAAATACGAATCACACAACCGATATTGATTTTATAATCAAATATGGCTGACATCTAACCATATTAGTTATGGTCTGAACGGTATCTTGTCTTTTCTTGCGACACCCACCATCGTTACGATATTACGACGTATAAAGTATAAAGCTACTCGAATAAGAAACAAAACGTTAAAGAAAAATAGATCTCTTTTCTTGTCTTTCGCCCCGGTAGTTTTGCGTTTTTTTTTGCTTTGTTACTCGGTGAATTCGGATTCGAAAAACGGGATTATTTGGCAAAGCTTTTGGCTGGGACAAAAATATCTTTGTTTTATGCTTCCTACTTTCAACGGGGTTTTTATGAGAAGTTTCATCCAACAGATTTATTTTGTTTCCTGTTTGAAATATTTGTAAAGAATAATAATATGTTGGTTGAATCCAGTTACATAATTGAGAACAAATAAAAATGATGCAATATATGATGGTGTGACGATGGCATAGACAAAGCGCGGTATGTAATTACAAAATTTAAATTGTTGGGAAAACGCAAAAAAACATTTCAATAAACAATATTCACAATTGAATGAATATTTTTCAACCATTAATTGGATAACCAACACTTCTGTGAAAGGTCACTCCAAGCGGATCGCTATGGCTGGTGATTTAGAAGGGATGCCCGGGTTCATGGGGTAAGGTTTGTCTTGATCTTCATCCCACTTTCTTCTTTCGTATGGTGGGGAGGTCAGAGGGTGACATCTAGGTCTGCGAGCCAGTCTAGGACCTCAGGCGTTGCCCTGTGAACCTCATCAATCCCGCCGGGAAATGAATGGAGCGGGCATTCGTTGACCACGTGTTCGGTGGTCTGCACCTCACCGCATTCACACATCTCCGACTCTTTAAGGCCCCGTATATACATTATAAGGGCACAATGGCTAAAGGAGCACCTTATCCTATTGATGGCGGACCAGAGTTTGCGAGGCAATGAGAATCCGGGCTGTCTCTCAGTGGGGTCTTGTACGAGATGGGCATTTTTCACCTTGGCCGATTGCCACTTAACTCAAGTTCATCTCACCAACTACGTGGCAGTTTGAATGGAGAGAGACTGGTTGCGGGGGATCTTTTGACCTCTCCAGCAGGATAACACTGCTTTGCACTGCTGTGGTGGGGATAGATTCATACGTCCGTCACTCCTTGACACACTGACCCCCAGATTCCTACCCACCCCTCACACCTTTTTTCTTTACAGAACTTCGTCTCCTTCTTTTCTTCAAAAAGACCCTCCACACAGCATCCCCAAAGATGACAAAGGCTCTAAGGGGAATTATTTTATTTAGAACCTCCTGTGTGGAGCTAATGTAAAAAAAAACACATGTTCTTGTTATGAATAACCCTACTAACTGTTTTTTTTTCTATTGGAAAGTAATACCTTGAATACATTTCTGGCGACAGACCCCTACCTACCTCTCCGAGAAGAGTACTTCATTGCCTACCTTTTTCTAGAGTTTTAGCCGGCTCCGTTGAATTGTTGCAATAGTGACGAAAAGGGTGACCTTTCGCACTGCCTTTGTGGTAGCCCTTGGGGCCCACACGTTAAGACCTTGCTTTCCGAACGAAAATTTTTGGTTTAAAGCAATGGAAATATTTAGCGTTAAAAACTGATAACAGGAGGTGTATTTGCAGCACGCGGGTATTATTAATAAAATGTCAACAGATGGTCTGGTTTGAAACCTGGCTAAGCGTCGAACTTCGGAAATAATTCACGAGAGGCAACATTTCAAAACATTTGTTTAAAAGAGAAGTCGGATAAGTAGTAGGGTTGCCACAATTTTATGATGTACGTAATATTTTTTTTGGGGTGTTACGCCGTGTTGCGCAACCTCATTCCTTAGCCAACTTTTCGGACAGCATTACAGTATCCGAAACGTTGACTAAGGAAGAAGGTAGCGCAACACGGCGTAACACCCCAGAAATAAATAACAAAAATACCTTTGGCCGTGAAAACCTTAAATCAAATCTACATGATATTTATACGAAAATAGTTATTTTTTTCTCAATGTATTATGTTAGATTACCCATGTAGTGTAATGTACACTTGAGGATGTAAACGCTCCTCGTGGGGCCATTTAATGCCCCCACACTTTATATTGACGCCCCACGTGGTCTGCCACTCAAGGAGCACGATATGAGCCCCCCAATTTACATCCCAATATTTATATTTAATAATTAATATTTTATTGTGTTTCTTGGGCATTGACTATGTTTTAATCTCTGAACATTTTGTTTAGAAGACTTTATTTCTCATATAAATTTGTTTCTTAACACTTCCGTACCGGACCAGGGGAACGCACTTACACTAACGAGAGTTTTACGCTGTATCTAAGTTGGTTTTTAAACCACATACTCAATAATTTAGGTAATCCTAGAAAATATATTTGGTTATCGATCTGCATTAAAAAAATTAATATCGCATTACTACTTTTCTTAAAATTAAATAGTTTATAACAAATTCCGGCGAATAATCTGTGCCACCCGCCCCCCTTCCCCTCTGTTCGGGCGTAGCCCGTTCCTATCTGCTGAATGTATCGGGATAATTCTAAGCGATAGCAAGTAATTTCTAAGTTGTTAGTGGAAAGGACTAGATCGCGTTCGTTTACACTGCGCATCTCGTTTGCTCTTTTTACAATGCTATAATGTTCGCTTGCCTTTCAAAGATCATTCGGTCTGAATCGTTTCCGGTGAACGCCAATCGCCAGTCGAGATTCGGAAACAAGGTGTTATGCTGGCTATCGGCCCGCCTTCTCTGTTTTCTATGGAAAAATACACGCTATGGTGTAAATTCATTAGAATATTAATTATGACTTTATTTATCAAACGATTTTTAAAATGACTACTGAAATACGATAAATATACTTCCCTCTAATTATTATCATAACAAATTACAAAAAATATGTCATTAACACCCTTTAATAAGCAAAACAAATTGGGGTCCCCGAGTGACCCCCCTTCGGGTCATGTGTGATTTTTTTCGTTCCGGGACGAAAAGGTTAATTTTTCGTCAATAAAAATTAAGTAAAAATGTAAATGTAAAAAAAAAACAACAAAAAAACTATTTTTAATATCTTATGATTACTTATTAACATTTTATATTCGCAATTGTTTGCTTTATAGCATAACACCAATGACACTGAAATACGTTGACAGAATTGAAAAATAAAGCTCTTTTATCCCTTCAATTTGGCAAAAAAAGGGGTATTGTACCAATTTTATTGGATGAATTATGTATTAAACTCACCATTACACGCATAATGCTGTAGAAATGAGATCCATGAAGTGCATGTGTGATAAATCCAAAGGTGATCGTGTGTGAAAATGTAGAAAATTGCAAAGATTGCTAGGTTGACGTAAGCGAAGTGTGTAAGTTTAAGAAATAATGCTTAGATGTTTCGGGCAAGTAGAATAAATGAACGACCGAAAAATGGAGTGAAAAGAGAATATATGACATGAATGTGAATGGTAGAAAGAGTCGGGAACGATTGAGGAAGACTTGGCAAGATCAAGTGAACAAACTTAAGTCAAGCCATGCCAGGAGTCAGAACAACAGAAAGGTATGTATGAGACGATGTATGATTGTGCATGAAGGATAGTGAACCAAAACCGAGTAAAACGCCACACAACTCTGCCTGGTGTGTATTTTTTTGCTTCATCTATTTTATACATCGCGTCGTTCTAATCCTACTGTTACCCATCTCTCTATATGGCCCAACTAAAGAATTTGATTGTCTCATACCGTTCCGGGTACAATCCCCTGATTTTTCTTTCTAATTAAGGCTGCCGATAAGCGATTCTGTCGATCTTTTGTCGATCTTCTGGCAATTCTGCCAAACCACGATCACTTCTTTGTTTCCTCAACCTCTTTTTTATCCAGTGCCATCTTCTATTTCAGAATTTTTTTTACATAAAATACCGTACAAGAGTCCCAACTGCTCCCGTCTGGAGCCAGTGAGACTATGGCATCCCCGATTGGGGTATGTTGTGAGGCTGAAGGTAGTGGGTAGGGGAAGGAGATAGGGAAGAGGAAGGTGGGAAAGTACCTGGCTATTCAGATCTGGTCACTAAACACGGCTAAAGCCATTTCTAGCAACGTTTCAATTCTGAATGGTGGTCTTACACCAGGGCGATACTGATAGTATCTTCCACTCTGGAACGTGCCGCAAATATACTATATATTATTTTAAATGAATAAATTGTGAAATAACACAAATTAATCAAATAAAATTTATTTGCGCACGCCGGGTTCGAACCCGCGACCTTCGGATTGTGAGTCGAGAGTCTTGACGGTCTCCTCGGGACCACGGAGGCCGTCAATGTTTCCCTGTTTAAAATGTTTTATTTTACTTATTTATATAGTACCTATGTACCACACAAAACTCATTTTGTGCCTTTTTTCTAAAGAAGTTAAAGACATTTCTCAAAATAAAAGCTTCGGTTTCTGTTAACCGCCACCTCGGGCTTGGGTAAGAAATAAAATGTACCTATGTATCTCGTAAAATAAGGAGGTAGCAGAAGAGTACAGCAGGTAGAACTTGAGGGCGGCGGAAATTTGACTCGATTGCGCCCATGCCTACTTGCCTCCATCTTTGCCTTCCGCCCCCGGGCCTGGGCGGAGCGGGGTGGGCGGGATAGTTACCAGTTACCACCTTTGGAAAATGTCGCCAAACGCCGAGGAAAACAAATTGCAGTACACGCAAGAGAGATTCGGTTATGTTGGGCCGTGAAGCGAATGGTTACATCTTATGGTGGGCGTCGTGAGGCAAATAAAGATTTGAAAATGTCTAGAGGTTGAGTTTTGATCCGAAGGTCAAGGGTTTGTAACATTCTCCCCGAGTTTTTGCTGGTTTTCACCCTGGTTCCTTGTGAGAATGCAAGAAGTTGGTGTAATCGTTACAGTACAAAAGGGTAATCTTAAAATAACTCTGCTCATTCTTAAATATGGGTAATTTCATTAATGTAGGAAAACACCGTTTTCGCAAGATAAATTGTAAAATATTAAACTAATTAAATGAAGACAATATAAGCAAAACTCAATCGAAAATCTGGAAACAGAAAAATATATTGGCAACTCTGGGACATAGAGATAGCAGCCAATAAAATATGCGTTAAGAAAACTGAAGAAAGTATGGGTGGTTCTTAGTCGAAGTATGATACAGTTAAAAATTACTGAATTGGATATCGACACCTTGGCGCAGTGGTTAGCGCGTTTGCCGGGAAAGCGAGAGTTCCTGAGTTCGAGTACCAGAGGTGCCAATATTTTTTTCTGATTTTTCTGTTTCCGGATTTTTGATTGAGTTTTGCTTAATTGTCTTCATTTAATTAAATATTACAATTTGAGTTTTTACTCATAAAAAGTTAAAATAAAAATAAAATGTAAAATACTATGTTGAATGACTGTTTGTTTGCACTAAATATGCTATAAATCACCAAAATCACCCACGGTAATGAATCATACATGGCAGAAGTGTTGGTTTTCCAATAAATGCTTCCCGGGGCTGCGGTATCTACACCCGCCCCCCAAATTTGTTTGAAAAAGTATTTAAAAATAATCCTTTTCTGGACAGAATATAGGAATCGAGTTTGAGTCTCGGTCACTACCTCAACTTTTGTATGTATTTTTCGAGTACACATTAATTATTGAAAATAGTTGAAAATGTTTCATTAAACAGCAACACAGAGAAACGTAAAGTCTTGGAAAAGTAAATTTTAATTCGAATAATATTAGAAAATAGGCATTTAATGGGAGTTTATTATTTATTTATTTACATAACATCGATCTATCGATCCAAAAATTGTTTTTTTTTTTAAATGCGAATACCGCACAAGAGTCCCAACTATTCCCAACAGCCTAGAGCCAACAAAATTATGGCTTCCCCATTTGGGGTACGTTCTGAGGCTGAAGGTTGAAAGGAGGGGAAGGAGATGGGGAAGAGGAAAGTGGGAAAATATTTGGCTATTCAGATCTTGTAACCAAATACGGCTAAAGCCTTTTGGAGCAACATTTCAATTTTGAATGTGGTCTTGTGTCTTGTCTTGGTCTTTCAAGTGGTCTTGCACCAGAGCGATACTGAGAGTGTATCCACTCTGGAATGAGCCGCAAATAGAAATCAATCAAAATAAAATTTACTCGCGCACGCCAGGATTTGAACCCGCGAACTCCGGATCACGTAATAATTTAATATAATAACACGTATTATAAGCATACGTTATTCATTTTGGCTCTGCTGTGCAGGAAAATGTGTTATGGCGACAAAAAATATAACCTTCCTCAACATGTTTTATGACTACGACGTGTCTCACAGCTCACAGCTATCACGTTCTCTTCTTTACTCTTCTACCTTGAACTTCTTCCTCTTTATTATTCACTACTCTCTATAGACTACTCCATTTCTACAAGAGGTGCACGTACGACCATTACCGTTCTCCATATATGAGAGTGACAATAATTTCTCGTCGAGCGGCCTGGATAATACAGAAAACCTACGAGCAGTAACGCGTTTCTTTTTATTACTCTAAATTGAAAATTGACGATTATTTATGAAACATATATTCTCAGTGTTCTTGGTAGAACAAAGACTTGCTGGTTTTCTCGTATAAAATAATAATGGTGTAGTCGAAAACAGATTGCCTATCAATTGAAATGTAAATAATGTAGACTGTAATAAAAAATAATTTTTAAAAAGTGTGCAATTCACACGGGGTAAAAATGAAACCTTCAGAAAACTAGAGTAGATAAGAGTGGGGAGACTAAGGACGGGTTGTTTCAAAAAATTTGATGGATTCATCAAATATTTGAAGTTAATTTTCACGTTTTGTGTAAGTTCTATTCAAGTTCTGTGATTATTTCAGTTTTGTGAAGCAACTATCCTATAACGATGTAATAACAGAACTTGAATAGAACTTACACAGAACGTGAAAATCAACTTCAAATATTTGATGAATCCATCAAATTTTTTGAAACAACCCATCCTAAGAAGCACATTTTTATCAATATGATGGATGATTTTTCCGTACTTTTGTCGTCGAATTCCAGTTCACTTTTCCTATACATTTGGACATCTTATTAGTTTTTGTGTTTTCTTCTTCGGAGTCGCTAGATGTCACTTTTTTGTATTTTCATTTGCTTGTTCATTTTTGAGTAGTTTGAAGATTGGATATTGATTTTACGAAAATAATTTTTTATTTATTTTTTATTTCGTAGGATTCGATCATTGGTCCGTTAAATGTCTGCAAAGGCTCGTCAGGCGCTTTGTACCACTACACCAAAGGAGACTTGCATGGGACTGTGGATTTATCGTATTTTTTTCGAACCGAGTACCCGTGAATTTAATAAGTATTTTATTGCTAACTCATTCTTTCGCCGGCTTAATCCTATAGATCTATGTGTTTGTCTCTATTTAGTGTCACTCCGTGTCATAGAGTTTCAAATCGAGGTGCTAAAGAAGTTTCACTTCAAAAATGTGGCGTTTCAATGTAACACAACTATGGAAATATGTGACGGTGGACACTGGAAGGGAATCTGACTCCCCTTAATTTCCCACTAGCTTTATAATTTTTTATTATAGTTATTACAGTTGTTCTGATGGCACCGATAAATTATTTGATTGAACACATTGCAAAGAGGTTTCTTCAAAGTCAATAGCAAAGGACTGAAAGATCAATAATTGATCATGGCACTAGTACCTTTGACAGACTGGCGTCTCCTGTATGTGATGTATTCTGCACAGATATATGCAACCGAAATCAAAATCTTACAGGCGTTATAATGATTAAACAACCATTTGAACAAGCCGATGGACCAATATTCAAATTTAAAGTGTGTATGAGATGTGAGCATCCATTTGCTATCTCGAAATTTTAGTGTTTACCATCAAAACCACGGCGTTAAGTGGAACAGATGCATTTCTTGCAAAACTTAAATCTAGTATCCAACCAAACTGAATAATATTTTCAATCAAAAGTTATGGAAAATGACTATTTTAATAATTTTTGTTATAGATTATGCATTATGATACGTTTGCCATTAAAGAATTCAATTTTGCATGACTAAAAAATATATTTTTCTGTTTGGTAAAGTACTGAAAAGGGCCCACAGATACTTAAATACTACACAACTGCTTGGCTTGTACAAATTACAAGTGCGCCCCAATGTTGAATTAGGCAGCCATCTCTGGTTTGGAGCCCCAAAACATTTTTCATGTGTTTTGTTTTATAGATTCCCGTATCTTATTAAACTGATTGCAATCTTTAGAGCCCAGGCATCAGGTAGGTATGCTATCCTTGTTCTACTAGAAGATACCGATGAACTAGCGTCGTTGATCCCTTGGCACCGGTGGGAAACACGCTAAATGCGCACCCAACAAATGTACACAGTTGACATTTGTTACATGGAAAATGGTCGCTTCCACAACTCGTTCTTGAGTCCAATTCCTCTGAGGAATTATTTACCTACCTCTGTGTTACCCCCCTCTTTTCAAGACACATGTTCATTACTTCCTCTCCTCGAAAAAAATCCTCCATATAGCATCTTCAAAGACGAGATAGGCCCAGAGGTAAATTATTTTCTGAGGACCTTCTGTGTGGTGTTAATGAAAAAAACAAGTATTTTGACCTCAAATCTAAATTTTACTGTTGCATAAAAAGGACTGCGCAGTCGTTCCCCTTAATATTGGTTGTTGTTTTTATAAATATCCATATCTATACTACGTAGCTTACGGAAACCATAATGATTTGTTTGATCAGACAAAAGGGGAGTGGATTAACTTCCCCTAACATATACCTGATTTTAGTTTACCGCTGTTCACGGAGAAACGTTATCATTTTGTTTATCAAACTCAGCTTTATGAAAAGCTGATGGCAGCGGGTTTTCGGTTGAGGTATGAACAGTTGCGAATTTGCGAAAATATTATAACAGAGGGTAAAGAGACAAAGTACGCTTTGTAATACAAATTCTTATGTGCATATTATGTTTTGAACCCAAAGTGTAATACCAATGGGAAGGCGAAAACTATGCTTTGCTGCCATTTTATGCATTTTTTCTTAAAAAATATCTAGCACCATATTTTAATTATTTTTGAAAGGGCTTTCGGCTTCACAAGCATATTTCTGAAATTTTGTTAGTTGTCTGAATTGTTGAAACAAGCACTGTTTACTGTCAATTAATGCATTTTTAGTATAGAAAAAATATTCCATAAATGAAAAAGTTAATGGTAAGTAAAAACCTGTTTTCTGTTTTATTATGATTTGAGGTAATTTAACTAAATATGATTACCTTTTTTTATGTTGTATTGGAAATGCTAGGAAACAATATTCAAAATGGTCAAAATTAGTCATGAATTGGTTCACAAGTGACAAGAAGAGGAAACCAGATAGACTACTTAGACGGTGGGTTGACGACATCAAAGCCATAGCAGGTGGTACATGGACAAGAGTAGCTAGTGATAGAGAGAAATGGCAGACATACAGACAGGGAGTCGATGCATGATAAGTGTATAAATGTGAAAAGTTTATTATAAATAATGTAATGTACGAGTAATTTACTGTCTGAATAAAGGCTATTATTATTATAATTTTTTTAACTATATTTTGCTTAGATGGATCATCTGTGCGTTTTTCTCTAATTAACAGTTTGCGACATATGTAAGGTTGTTTTTTATGTGAATTTCTCACATGAGTCCCAACTGCTCCCGCTTTGAGCCGTGATATATTTCATCCACAATTGGCGTGTGTTGTGAGGCTGAAGGTAGTAAGTAGGGGGAGGATAAGGAAGGTGAGGATGTACCTGGCTTTTCAGATCTAGTCATCAAAAACGGCTAATGTCTTTTCAAGCAAAGTTTCAATCCTGAATGGCAGTCTCACACCAGGGCGATACCGAGAGTGTCTTTCACCCTGGAACGTGCGGCAAATACACCCTACATTATTTTGAATTGTTTAATTGTGCGCACGCTGGGATTTGAACCCGCAACCTTCAGTTCGCTGGTCGAGAACCTTGACCTCGATCACGGAGTCCGTATATTAAATGTGAATTAATAGGTACCTAACTATTCGTTGGTTTGACTACCTACTTATAAGTTTGAGATCTCTCAAAATAGACAAAAAATAAAAATCGTAAAATTTTTATTATTACATACATTATTACGTTTTGATTAATATTTTATCTTGAAATAGAATTACTATTTCGTGAAAAAAGATAAAATATAATAGTGTACACGTTATTCCTTCGTTTGTTACATGGAGTCTATTTTTCCCTTATATTTCACCCCAAATACTCTCATGTTATGTTTCGCAAATAATAAGGAAAAGTGGCAGATAAAAGGTTTGAAGTACTTGCCTAGATTTCCAGATCTGAATTTATTGAAGCCTAACCAAAAGTTCAACTACCAAAAGTGTCATTTGTTCTTGTAAAAAGGAATGATCCTGTGTTTTGTTTAGACAAGGTGTCAAATGAAATGCAATGTAAATCGTATTTGCTCTAAAAGTTGACGTATTTTAACCGTAACAGTGCGAATCTTAAATTACTAAACGAAATAGGTTATTTTCTTTTATACTCTTGTTTCTCTTGAAGAAAATGCGGAAAATAAACGAAATATCTTTTGCTAGGACCTGTTTTAGAAAGGGCTGGTGGTGGATTAGATATTTATTTTGACATGTTTATATCGGCAGGGCCGTTGGGCCAGCCAGCCAAAGGGCCTTGCGTAAGAGGAACCCTTATTGCCAATCGGTCTTATTGTTTACTGAGGGCTGTTATTGTGTGACGTAAGGGCTACGGAACACGGGCCGAGACGGGGTGATTTTAAGGGTTGGAATTCCGGCTTAGGTTAAAACATCGTGACGCTTTTGAAATGCGTTGTTTGATGAATATTATAATATAGTACATTATATTTGTATTGTTTTGAAAGTTATAATCTCAACTCAAACATGATCATTATGAAAGGGTCATTTACGTAACCAAAAGGGAATGATCATTATATAATTATAATACTGGAGGTTTTGGCTACTGTTTAGATTTCTGAAGGGTTGGAATAGCTTATATAAGGAGATTGATGCGGTGTTGTGTGGACTAAAATTGAATTGCACTTCGTAGAGTTGGAAATGATTTACCACTTTCTCCAAACACGCTCCACTATGAACTGAGTTTATCACCGGGAAGGTCAATAATTAGTTCGGAAAGGAAATAAGGAATGAAGGGTTCGTGATGCAACTAGCTTTATGGTAGTGCGAATAGCGTACGAGAAGTGGTAAGCGGTAAGCACGCGATATTTTTGAGGTATGGTTTATAAGGGACCCATGACCTTTGTGGCTAAGTAAATTCCACTGAATCCGGCTGGAGAGCAAGCAGTCAATACTTGTCTAAATACAACAATTCATCAATAATCAAATAAGCGCGAGCAGAGGTCAAGATTACAATTTAAATAAAGTAAAACTTTCTGATTACTAACGAACGAAGCCATTAGATATAATAACTAAGTAATAGGAGAAGGTGAACCGTCAAATAACTCGGTATTGATACACACTACTTTCACATTTTACACTGTCTCATTACTTTAATATCATTTCGGTTACTGGAAATATTTTATAATTTTAAAACAAATATATATTATGCTCGCATAATAAACTTACCAAAAACAGTAAATAGGTATGTATAGTATTTTAGAAGAATTGTTTAAGGTGTTAATTACTACAAACAAGCACTAGTCGTGCATTCTGTACAGATATTCCAAAAAAATTCCTAGTTTCCATCGTGGAAATGATTTTGCAAGTAAGATTTATAGGCGTTTTCCCTGAAATTGAAGTCAGTCTACAATTTCCACGATTCAAATGAGGTTAAAAGTCTAGTAATTAGTAAATACTTCCACCAGCCTGGCGTATTTTACCTTCTATGGTTTCTCATTGCGATTTATGTAAGTACAGTACCTTTCATTTTAACAGAAAAGCTCTGAGTAGGAAGCCGGTCCTCTGAAAAAAATACCATTGAAATGTTAGTATTATTATTTTATGCAACCATTGTTCATTAATAACATAATAACCATTAAACACAATTGCAACTATTTCTTGTACTCAATGTAAAAGCCCTATGTGTACATAAAACTGTTAAAAAGCTGCAAGGTGGTCAATAAATTATTATATTTTTTGTAGTATATCTCCAAGAGTACTCTGTACTCCTGTACTACTAATATGTAAGAAGTATCTTAGATTATGGCTCCGTGATTTGGTCCCCACACTATGCAATTCATAGCAATAAAATGGAGTCTGTTAAAAAAAAATTAAGAATACTAGCTTTAAAGAAGTCTCACTCGCCAAAAGAAGACACATTTCAGGTATAATCTCTTTGTTTAAAATCATAAAGAACATGTGCGATTCATTTTAAATTAATCAAATAAATCTTATTATAAGGCCGAAATTCATGAGAAACCTTTAACCTTTTGAATCGATACTTACCGTATTAATACAATTTTCTTCAAATAAAACTTATGGAAATGCGATTAAGTACTGTATAAATTAACTGATATTTTTTTATCCGATGGCAACACCGTTGTCTTGGCAACATTGGTCACGCGACCGGTTTAGTTCCAGTGAACATCGTTCCGAGAGAAGCAACCTACGTCATTCTAGTTACGACGCTCGGCTTGAGAACGCGCGGCAAAATTCTAAATTAAATTTCAGATTTCCATATCGTCCTACCGCGATCTCTTATATGTAAATGTTGTCTGACATGATTAAATAAATTATTAAACGTGTGCGAACTCTTTCATTACTTCTCTGAATGCAAGATCCTTCCTCGGAGTCCAGTAAGTATTATCAACAACACAAAGGGAGACCTGAAGTAAGGTTTGCCACAAACTCAAGAATGACTCGGTTATACATAAATATTGCGAACATGAAGACTTAGATATATTATCAAACTCAATTGCTACCTTCAGAAGGAAATTATACTGACATTATGATCTCCTCACCTAGAGCTATAATATGTGTTTAAATGTATGTTTATGTGAATGTGTGTATATATTTTGTGATTTTTGGTCCTTTTTGTTTTATGTATGTACTTTAATTTATTTATTTATTTATTTATTTATTTATTTATTTATTTATTTATTTATTTATTTATTTATTTATTTATTTATTTATTTATTTATTTATTTATTTATTTATTTATTTATTTATTTATTTATTTATTTATTTATTTATTTATTTATTTATTTATTTATTTATTTATTTATTTATTTATTTATTTATTTATTTATTTATTTATTTATTTATTTATTTATTTATTTATTTATTTATTTATTTATTTATTTATTTATTTATTTATTTATTTATTTATTTATTTATTTATTTATTTATTTATTTATTTATTTATTTATTTATTTATTTATTTAAGATAAACGCCCTTTTCGGGGCTTTTACATATATAGCATAGAAAAAACATTTTATTGTACATAACTGAACTGCCTCAATAAAAATATTTTATATTTATTCAAAGATAAATTGAAGATGTCCACTGACTTGGTATAATTGTTTCCCTCCATTAGTATTCTGGGCAAAGAGGAATACATATGGTAGTTAGTCCCATATGTTATTTATTATGTATTACAACTAATAAAGAATGTTTAGATAAATGATGTGCTCGACTTTTATTGGAATTATCACTGCAACCAAATTTAAATTGTTAAATTGTGTAATAATTATAAATAATATATTCTGTCAAAAATTTATTCAACAAAAAAAAAAATTTAAGATGTGTTTATCATTCTCTTTGCAACCCACATCAGTGTTTCGTTCGTTAATTACTTATTTATTATATAAAGCAATGAAAAGGAAAAACAAAACGATTGTTTTGTATCATGGCGTTTCGTTTCGAATAAAACATTTATAATAAAGTAAATACCTACAAGGCCAGTTACTAGTGGAAGCGAAGCACTTTGCGACGAAAGCCGCTCGAGTAAACAAGCGCAGCTTTAAATTATTCCAGTACCACAACTGAAGAAGTGTTGGTTGGAGGCGAGGAAAGAAAAGAAAGTGAGATTTTTGTATCTCGAACAAGGACTTGAATGATATGGCTTCCATTTGGCAAAGCGCAAATCCTTGTTCAGGAAGGAGCGTCCTGCACGCCGCAATAATACAACGGATACCAAGTGGGTGACTCAAATATCTTTGTAGTTTATTTTATGTTTTTTGTTGTTCTTTGTTTATGTACCGGTGATTGCTTGCTCTATAAAAGGGATTAAGGTAGCGTGTAGACAACAGGAAAGAAATACATTCTTTTAACGAAAGTGTATCTACGTCATTAATGTGTATAAGAATTGAAGTTGCCAGCTTTTTATTTGGATTAAATCCTGCTAACAAGTTGCTCATTGAAATTTACTACATTTTAAAAACTAAATTATAATAAATATAATGTTTTGTAGACAGTGGTGATTTTAATATAATACAAGCTTTTACCCGCGGCTTCCTCGTATGGTATAATGGTATTAAGGGGAAATTACTGTAGCAATTAGCATTATATAATGTCCTTTCCCAGGCGTCCCCGTTCCCTTCCACCTTCCCCGCTTTCCCCTCGTCTCTTTCCTCTCCGCGAACCACACCTTCTCTCTACCTTTCCTCCCTGCCGCTAAAATATATGAAATACCCAAATTTTTATTTACACAAATTTCAAAACGTGAGAGCTTACCATTATATACAACCTATATTACTTGCTAATAATGTAGCTTTCTATTGGTGAAAGAATTTTTAAAATCTGTTTAGTGGTTGATGCGTGAAAGGGTGTCTGTACATTATTATATGACGAAATATACTTTGAATACAAATAATCTGGATGGTGGGTCAGATTTAACCCGGTGATAATAATATTTATATAATACTTATTCGTCATAGATATTTTTCAGGGTAATTTTGTTTTGTCATCTTTTATAAAATATTTAACCATAATTTGAGACAAAATATTGAGTAATCGGAAAAAATTCAAGTAAGTTATCGGTATAATTGTGGATAAAATCTTTGAATTTGGACAGCCAGCCTCGTTCGCTACTAGGCCATCGGAATATTTTTTTTACAACACAATTCCTCACAGGAAACCTAATCCATACTAATATTATAAATGCGAGACTGCTCGAGTTTGTTTATGACCTTTTCACGCATAACACAATATAAAGACTGTAATAATTCTTTCACCAATATAAAGCTAAATTATATGCGCAGACTACAGATTGTATATGATGGTAAGCTATGGCGTTATGAAATTAAAAATATTAATATATTATATTTGTTATACGTTTTCTGTCGCTAACAAAAGCGAGTTTTTGCTAACGTCAGAAAAAAATCTTTTCTATGGAAACAATGTTTATATATTTTTGAGCTCTCTGCTGGTAGGTGCTCGGCTTACTGGTCGGCTACTACTGCAGAAAATTCAAAAATTAGAATTCGTTTTTTTTTTTTGGACAAGCTTGGAATAAATGTCAGATGAGAGTTCTTATATTAAAAATATAATTCGTAACGATTATAAAGACTGAATGATGAATAGAGTATTTTTTATTATATTTACGAACTTCCAAATATTTAAATAAAAATAAACATCCGAAATGTTTGTAAGCGCATAAATTCCGAACGAATTAACAAAATTGGATAAGTAATTCTTTTTTCTTTGAGCATTATGAAATTTATGTGGTAGGCGAGATGTTTGAAAACTGAATGTAAGGGAATGAATATATGGAATGCGGGAGGGGATGGGGTGGGGGTGGGGGGGGGGGAGATAATTGATAAGTGCAAGCGCTACAGTAATTTCCCGTAATACCATGCGATCGAAGCCGCGGGGAAAAGCTTGTATGAGATAAATAAGGAATTGTGCAAGATTACATATTAAATTAGTTGGGTTATTTTAGAAATTTCAAAAGGGTAAGAAATACCGGGAACACCGTATAAAAACATCTGGCGACACATCTCACAAGTGGAAGGTAAACAACAAGTGCCGTGTTGCTGCGGGGCTGTTTGACTTAGCTGAATTATTGAGTGATAAGAGTTTCTTACCCCCTATCCCCCCCGTCTCCTGCTACCCGGACCCTGAGGCCTGGAAGAACCTTAAACTACCCTCAAAATAGATACACATACATTCCTTTAAATATCGTACAGGATCGTAAGTCAAAATTTTCTGTTCCAGAAAATTTTATTTTTATCTCTGAATAATAAAGTGATTGTTGCTATCTATAACCCACAAAACCGTTCTGTTAGATCGCTCTTTCTCCGCGAGATGTCGCTAGGACCTCTTTTCGACGGGACCGCTTGTTTCATCAATCATCATTTGTTTTCACTCTCTTGTAAAACGTACTTTTTAGACTTTCGACAAATGACTTTTTTTCAAATAATTTTATCTTTCATTTTTGGAATAAGTTGCTGAAAATAGGCTTGCTAGGAACAGACTTGTAGAAAAGTTAATAAGATGTAACACATAAATCAAATATAATGTCTTACCACAAAGTAATTGCTTCTCACGAAAAAAAAATAAAAAAATTGATATTTTTACCCAAGGCACTATCTAGATTGCATATAGTTCGGGAAGAATCATGATATTAATAATGGTAGTTCTAATAGTATAATTCGAATAATAAGTCGAAGTATAAAACAGTTTAATATTTCCGAAGGGAAACGCGTCAAATTAACTCAGTGGTTAGGGCAAAGCACCGGCAAAGCTAAGGACCTGAGTTCAATTTCTAAAGGCGACCGTTTCTTAATTTTTCAAATTTTTCCATTTCAAATTTTCGTTTGAGAGTCGCTAATATTGTCTTCTATGAAAACACACTTTGTTCACATTAACAGACAAAAAAATGTTTAAAATCATATACTCAAGTTAAATATAATTTAAAATTTGGAGGTGGACCCAAATTGATGAAGGAGTGGAAATGTAAATTGACTTTAATTCATGTACTAATTGCAAAATTATTATCTTTTCCAGAACAACTTTGTGGCAACTCCTTGCGAGTAAAATCGTTACATATGTTTCATAAATGCGAATTAATAAGAAAAGATTACTGCCAATTAAATAAACTTTTATTATCTACGCGTCTTGCATTCGACCTGGTGATGGAAACTGCGAAGCTGTTCGTTGGCAGAAATTAAAACGTATCTGTATATGTTAAAATACGCTTACAGGTATTGGAATGACTTTCAATTTTCACATAAATCTTGCTTAAGCAGCTATTAGGTAGAAACAGTAAACTTCTGGCAAAATTCTTTGGTTTTCAAATGCAGCTTTATTCCTTTTCATATTTATGATTTTTTCCATAAGATAAACAAAAAAAATAATCCAAAAACCCATTGAGACCCCACTTGATAGGCTATGTTTCAAAGCGACCTCACTTACCATATAGGTCAAACGAGAACTTTCACGAACAATATAATATTTTTGTGGGGAAATAGGCCCAATATTTCTCCGCAAAAACAAGAAACGCAAAAAACACCCCGAAAATTATCCTCTTCTATTATCATAAACGTAAAACAATGAATTGTTTATAAGGGGTAACCTTTGTAACAAACCATCCATTCATGTTTTTGTAAATAAATGTGTTTGTTTACATTCGGCGTTGTTTTCTTTCGTATTTTGTTATTAGTATTTTGTATTTTATTTAAGGGAAATCAACGATTTGAAATGAAATTAATTTAAACACGTACAATTCATCTAACTGAGAAACATTTACAGATTTTCTCATTGTACTAATGTATTTTGAATCTTAAAATTAAAAAGGAGCATAATAGCAGATTATATTTTATGCAGTTTGGTGAACATTTAATACATTTTTATTGAAGTTTTATGTTCATTTTCGTTGCAATCTAAATCAGAAAGAATGTTATTATCTGTTAAAGGCATTCTTTTAAGACAAGCAATTTGATTTGAAATTTTTTACAGTGTTTTATTTAAAAAGGTTACACGCACATGTGTGCCGTGTGTGTACATAATGTACAATAGTATCTCTAAAATTTAAAGACGTATAAAGGAGCAGTATAAAGAGTATCAACAAAAATACTGCTTTCGGTCGGTTCAATTTAGTCTTAAACTCGAAGAATTCAGACGAGCGATATGTTATCCAAATACCCACAGTATAATATTACTAGCTTTTTTGCTTCGCTCGCGTGGTATTAGGGGGAAATTACTGTTGCGCTTGCGCTTATCAATTATCCCCCCCTCCCCTCCCTCCTCCCTCTCTCCCTCCCCCTTCCCATTCATTCCCGATATATTCAGTTTTCAAACAGCTCGCGTGCCACCTAAATTTCAAAATGCACGACCTTACCAGTAGTAAAAAAAAAAATTATCCAATTTTTGCAACTTCTGCAACAACTGCAATTTCTGAGATTCATTTTTATTTATATAGATAGATAGATACTAACTACGATTTTCCACAAATATATAAACATCGTTTCCACGGCAACGATTTGTTTTCTGACGTTTGCAATAACTCGCTTTTGTTAGCGACAGAAAACGTATGATAAACATAATATATTAATACTTATAATTTAATAACGCCAGAGCTTGCCAATTTATACAGCTTATATTACTTGCATATAATGTAGCTTTCTATTGGTGAAATAATTTTTTAAATCGGTTTATTGGTTTGTGCGTGAAAGCGTAACAAACAAACACACCAGTTTCGCATTCATAATATTAGTATAGAAGTATAGATAACAGAAAATTGCCTTTTTACGATACACAGCCATACGCGTTGTATTCCCGAGAGTTCAGAATTGTGGGGTTAAATGCCATTGGAACTGATTTGCTTAGAATTCACAAAATACATGATTTTTCATGGGTATTATAATAAAATCATCAGTAAGGTAGGTATAACTTGTTTTGTGGCAAAAATAAAGTTGCATTTTACTCATATTCACAGACTGTTATCACCGAAACCATCTAAAAAGAAATTACGAGTAAATGTGGGCTACGTTTATATTTTTTTTAAATGTTACTCCACTAGCCAATTCCAGGCTAGTGCCGATCTTACGATAAACGTAATTTTAAAAATAGCGAAACCAATTTATTCTTCGTCAGAACATGAATAATAAATAAACAATAAAATATGATAAGAATTTGGAAATAACCCAGAAAACTGATAGAACATAGAAATGACAGAATTACACCAATGCTATAGTTTACGTAAGATTGGCACATTTTTATCTGAAATAACCATACATCGGAAAAAGATTATATAAAACTAATAACTATTACTTAGTGTATGGGACAAGTTAGTGGAGTCCGCACAAAAACTATAAATTCAACAGGGCACTGGCACACGTGGACAAATTAAGCAACGTATTGCTTTGGTATGTTTTTAGGTTTTCACGGCCAAAAGTATTTTTGTTATTTATTTTTGGGGTGTTATGCCGTATTTGGCTACCTCCTTCGTCTGCCCTGATGATGGACACTGTAACGCTGTCCGAAACGTTGGCTAAAGAATGAGGTACTGAAACACGGCATAACATCCCAAAAATAAATAACAAAAAACGTATTGCTTTTCTTGAGTACATACTACCATCAGATGAGGAGTAACTGCTTATACCAGTAACTTCTCTATTTATTGGGAAAAATTGTACATTAAGGGGGAGAGTCTGATCCAGCCGACTTTTTGTTACCTAAAAATCTTTCAGTATATGTGGAGAACACATTTATAAAGTTACAGCATCAAATTCGACCTTTAAATATGGTTAGGAGCGGTGCGCGCAAAGGAGACAGGAAAACGGAGGCCAGGTTACATTTAGGTTTTCATTCATATTTCAACCATTTCGTTTCTCAAATATTGAACGGAATAAATTGATTGCTTCATAGATGCATTATTTAAGTTTTTGGATTCTTTCATTTCTAAGAACATTGTTAGTTTATAAGCCAGTAATTTTGCGTAATGGACGACAGAATTAAAAAAAAATATATTTATATATTTTAATATTTCATCGAAACTTATCTAATACTAAGAAGGCCGTAATATCGGAATGTTGGTCGGACCATTTGTCGAACAATCGTAGTGCTTGCAAAGTTGCAAATCTGATAATCGACGATGTCGATGATTATCGATACATATTACGGATCTGGTGTATATCGAATCGTTAGAGGGTTTTACCGATCGTCCATTCTTAGATCTCATGGGTTACTCACGTTGTTATGCTTAAACTGGTGGAAACGCGCTTGTTGAGGCTTGAGTGGACTGTATGCGCTTGTAAATATCTATTTTATTATAATCTCACTTACCAAAACTGCTTCCTGCGTTCCACTTTATTTGAATTCACCAGGAAGGTATGTAAGTTGAGCAGATTTGGGAAAGGATTTGGTGATATTCGTATTGCAGGCTTTGAACGCGGAATAATGATGACAAGCAAGATCAGGCGGACAGCGCGGCGGAAATATTTTTACTTTGCGAATGGTTGCAGTTTGTGGGAAATTCTTTCCGATGCGGTGGTTTTATTAGAACTCGCAATTGATTGCGTTGCGAATATTGCAAATTTATTTATTTATTTTTTTATTTAAGGAACATAAACAGTCTTAGTAATATAATAAACATTAGAGGATGATAAAAAAAGACCAATTATTAATGTTCAGATAGGTATTTAGAAACAAGACTTACTAAATGTAAACTAGAATATTTAAGAAAAATTAAGAAAAAAACAGAACTTACCAGCAATTAATAATAATAGTACAAAACTGAATTCAACAGATGATAAACCAATACACAACAATAAAATAAGTGTGATTATAACTAAAACAATAGGTATTTGGTTTGGAAAGGGAAAGGGGAGGAGAGGGATAAGGGAAAGTTGCCACGCAAGTAATATAAAAATATTAGATACAATTAATTAATATTCATGAATATGTGTTATTCGCACCTAGAATGTTATACAGTGAAGTTCTGTAGCGACAGTAACTAGCAGTAAATACGTCAGCACGTGTGTCTATATTTGCAAATTTGTTGTTATAGTAGTTACATGTCCTTTGTATAAATTCATTTTGATTGGAATTGGTGTTGCATCTATCAATATAGAAAAGGGTATTTTGTCTACTATATCGAATGGACGTGTGGAAATTTATTTTGTTAAGCAAAATTATTAGATTTTACTAGAACTAAAGCGATACGGTTTTGGACTTGTGTCCTTTGCGGCGACGTGAGATCAACTGGACCCATTGAGATAGAAGGCACACAATAGGTAGTTGCCAAAGAGCAACATGCAACAATAAAAGCGTGAAAAGAACTTTCGTTGATATATCAGTAAAAAGTAAATTCTCTTTTCAAAAGAAACTACACAATTATTACTCGATTTTTGTTTAATATCTAAAGGAGTGGACACCTCATCCAGTGTATTTGAAGTCAATGTATTGTTATAATACACGATACATGTACCTAATCCTACTGGGAATAATCACGAAATCAATCACATAAACTTATCAGATTTATTAGAATGAAATAGGAATCTCCTCAATGGAACAGAAGAGATTTGGCTTCGAATGTTCGGAGGAAATATTATCGTGGAATTACGATACTAGTACGTTAAATTATTCATGCTTTTCGCATACATCTTGTCTTTACGAGATTTTGATTTCTATGGGAATACGCCGAGAGAAAGATGGTCATTTGCATTGGGAGAATCAGAATTTCGGCAATTTCTCGGAAATGTTTAGTGTTCCACCAAGTTTGATATCATTTTATGGTTTTGGAGCAGAGAAACTTGAAATATTTTATGAAATATCTACCAACTTTACGGCGTTAGCTTCCATATACGTTTGAGCCACGAATTATTTCTGTTAAGTGGATCTGTGCCTGTTCAATGTCAATGATTCGATAGTTTTATTATATTCATGGTTCATGTTTATGTAAATTATCTGTTAGAGACTTCTAGGAAAGAACGCATTTAATGTAACGATCCTAACAATAATTTATACCAAAGTTTAGGATTTTCGAAGTGAAAACTTCTTTAGCACTGTTATGATCTTACGAAAAATAGCGACACTAAAAAGAAACAAACACATACATCTAAAGAAAGGATTTAGCCTGCGAGAAAATGAAATGGACTGATCGGTCATTGTGCGGTAGCCGATCGGTATCCTCTTTGTGTGGTGTTTTGTAGCCTCCCCACTCTTGTCAACTTTAGTTTTCTGAAGGTTTCGCTTTTACCGCGTGTGAACTGCAAACTGATTTTAAAATGTTTTTTTGCATTATAAACAGTTTTTTTTAAATTCATACAAAACAGTGTTAAGAATATTTACGACATTGACTAATAAACAGTGCTGATAAAGTGCACATTTTTATGAAATATTTTCAAGGTTTACATTAAACTTGAAATGGATATCAACAATATCTTTGTGGAAGTGATTTTATTAAAATGCAAACAACTGGAAACAAAAAAAAATTTAAAGAGCGAAAAAAAAACCTATCAAATATTTAGGTTTCTACATATTCGATCGAATGTTATTTTTTTACGAATGTTGTGAATTTAGTGAGTTTTGTGTAAAATACGTCGATGTTTGTTAAAGGTCTACGATAGGGGTTTTCAGTCCACAATGGACTTCTCATACCAATCCTGATGACTAATCGTGATGACTAATGTAATCGTGATGTGAAAGAAAACATTTTACTTCTTCAAAAATAGCAAAATCACTGTATGGCGTCATTATAAATATATAATAACAAACTTCGTTTGAGCCACTACTTTACAAATTATCAATCTGTTTCAAATCTAACCAGGATAGAAATCATCTTATATTATTTATATTTAAATGTAGATAAATGCAAAACATTGACCTTTTCCAGAAAAAAAAAACATTATTGCTTTTTGACTATTCAATAAATGAAATAAATTTAGAAAGAGTTTTCGAAATGCGAGATCTTGGCATAATAATGGATGAAAAACTAGACTTCACGGTCCACATTCAACAAACTGTAAATAAGGGTATGAAAACATTAGGTTTTGTTTTAAGAACAATTAAAAACTTTGAATCGTTACAAATCATTAAACTGTTATACATATCCCTTGTTAGAAGCCTAATGGAACATAACTCCATAGTCTGGTCGCCCTTCTACAAAATTCATATTCATAATGTTGAAAGTATTCAAAGAAAATTTCTACGTTACGTAAATTTTAAACTTAACATCCCTTTAGAGAACATAAATTACCCGTCTTTAATGAATATGTTAAATATTCCAACTTTAGAAAACAGACGAAAAATTAACGACCTAACCTTTTTATTAAAATTATTAAATTCTAAATTCAACTGTTGTGAACTCCTGCAATTGATAAATCTACACGTACCTACACGATCGACTAGACAAATATTAACATTTCATATACACACATCTCATTCCAACTATAGTTTGCATTCTCCAATACAGCGTTTACATAGCCTTGGTAACCAATATTTAAACAATATGGATGTATTTGATAATAAATTTAATTTATCAAACTTTAAACGACGTATGTGCCAACTATTTATTCCTACTTCTTAAACCATCTTTATCCCTATTTTTACTTACCATATATTTTATGTTACCTGCTTTGTGTCGACTCTTATATTTGGTGTTATCTATATTTTCTTTCTTATATTTTATGTTATCTTTAGTTTGTTTCTTATATTTTATGTTATTTCCTATATTTTATCAAAAACATGTACTGAACTATATGTAAAAGCCCTATGGGCGTTTAAATAAATAAATAAATAAAAATATTCTGTATTACATTTATAGCATGATAAGTATTTATTGCATCCACTGATTTGTATTACATGTACTGATATGACTTATTATATTTCCGCATTTTGGAAAGTTTTCATTGTAAAAGCCCTACGGGTATTCAATAAATAAATAAATTATAGCATTTATTATGATAAGTAATCATTAAAGAGCAACAATCAAAACAAGAAACTTGTTTGGGTAATAAAACATAAATTTTAGCATTTTGGATTGCTTTTATGATAAAGCGCAATCGAAATCAAATCATTAAAACAACGAAAACATTTTTATGGACAAATCGTTCCTGATTTCCTTTTGTGTTTTAGATTTACAAGTAGATACCGACACAAATTGTTCCACTCCGATCAAAAGGCTATTTATATGTAGGTACTTATACTATTTTCATAGAAGGAAATCGCCAAAGAATCCCGACAAATTTTATTTGCTTCTCGACGAGATTAAGGAAGAATTCACCCGCTAAAAAGTTAAAACGATTTTTAGTTCTCGCGCCATGCAATGAAATTTTGCAAGGCGTCCTTGTTTCCACGTGACAAATAAACAATAAACACATCCGCTTGTAAGTAAGGACTGTATCGATTGAAGAACCACGTGTGACGTTTTTCAAAGAAGCACATCACGTGTTTTTCACCCCCTGACAAGACCCTCGTAACAATCAACATTTAACTCGCTAAATACTGAAGCAGCCTTCATCTGCGAGTAGGGGCTGAATAATAACAAACATAACAGTAACAATTTGTTCTCAGAGTACCAGGAGCACATCACAATAGCGGTTAAGCCCCTTGTATAATGTACAACCCTCTTGCTTGCGTCACAGTGGGACAGGACACCGTGGCACAGTGGTAAACAGTGGTAGATAGTGGTGGATGGGAGGTGAGAGACGGGTGAAGTGACGGGCGGCTGCTAATCCGTGGGAGCTGAGTTCGTTTTCAATTCTGACAGCAAAGGAAGGATTGGGGAGTGTGTAAGTGATATAGAAAATCTAGAAAGGTTAATTACTTGAAGCTTGAGCGCAGTTCTGTTGTAATTGAATCAAATTTGTTCGGAAATTTTTATCAGTTGTTTTGCTTTCATTTTATTTGTGCAACTCTTTCATTCATAATTAACGACATTTTCTCGCAAGAAACATTAAATTATGTATAGATTATTATTCAAACTTGTACAGTCTTGCCCACTTTTATTGATTTGAATTGAAAAATGTGACCTTTTCCTTTTTTATAGTTAAATAGATATTGAAAAGCTAAGTAGCTCATAGTAAAACGAACTAAATGATATAAAAGTTTCTAACCTAGACATTCCAGTCGGAAAAAAGCTATTCCTTCACACAATATCCCCAAATCTACATAAAATAGTCTGAGGGAAATTATTACATTTCAATTATAGTTTAATCGAGGTCAGATAAAATTAAATAAATCTGTAAACATTTAAAGATAACATTCGAACTCATCATCACAAAGTTTCAAAGATTTATAGGTATTCCTAAAAAAAATGATTTTTAAAGACATTTTCTTCCGTATGATTACATTATTATTTATTAATACACGTTACGAAGGGCCCACCTTGTGATTTCTATTCCGGTGGTTTTTAAATCCTCTAGCCAGTAGTTTTGTAGTTGGATAATCCCAGAGGTTGGATGAAATTACACCATACGCTTTATAAATAAATAAGGGAAACTACTCTAGTCATTAAATGAAAATATGTCGCGTTCAATGTACACTGGGACTTGAGACGCTTTATAAGCAAAGAGACGAATATTGCGTTTTTAAAAATCCCATTGTTATACATGAACTATGCATTACGTTTAAAAAAATGCATTTGTAGAGGGTTTAACAGCACGTACCCGAAGGATTTTAATCAGCGATTCTTAAGCATATTTTGCTGTCTGATGACATTTTCTTTCAATTAAAAACAATAAAAATATTTTTTCGTCACAGTGGCGCGGGTCATTCGATAAGCATTGCGTCTCGTTCTAGCAGCACGATAATACACGAAACGGCGCGCGTATCGCCAAACCCGTCGCACAGTGGCGATGTGTGATTGAATTTTTTTTTTTTAATTCCATGGTAGAGCAGAGCGCTTTTGATGTGTGAATCCACAATATTCAACGATAATAATTAAGATAATATGTTCGATGGCCGATATTTGCAAACCAAGTTAAATTAAGTGGGTTTTTGTAAGGAAAGAAAGTGCCTGGAAATTATGTGCGTGACTCTTCAGATATGATCACGCGAAAATAAAAATTACCAAGGCATTTATAACAATTAAATTGATAGTCCTGATCTTTACAACGTCTGTCATTCTATATTCCAAATCGCAACAGCAGACAGTCGCTTACTTTGCATCTCCCTCTTTGGAAAAACGACTCCAAAAAGAACTCATGTATCTACAGATCCACACATTTATTTAACTCAAATTATAACCACACTGACATTTTTAACTCGACTTACGGGACACAAAACGAAATCTCATTTAACAACATTACTCAAACTCGATCGTTCAATCTACCCTCCCATATATTCCTGTTCTCCGTCTCTTCGTCCTTCCTCCCACCCCCCACTTCACATATGTAACTAAAAAATAAACTAATAAGAAAAACATAAACACTTGTACTGTCACTTTTATCATTCACAATTGGCATAATTAATTATTCTTTTATTGTTCTTATGTTAAGTTTAAGATTTGCTTTCCACTTTCCTAAAAATAAATACATTTGTTTGGAAACATGTAAATAAATATATTGATATTCTAGGTTTCAGTGTTAAATAATTAATAATTTATTTAATTATTTAAACGCCCATAGGGCTTTTACATAAAGTGCAGTACATGTTTTTGGTAAAGCATAGGAAATAACAAAATATTATATAAACATAATATAACTTAAGAAAAAAAAAATAAAGATAACATAAGATATCAGAAATAAAACATAGATAACACTAGATATGACACAAAGCAGGTAAAATAGAATATATGGTCACGTAAATTAATGTGAGATAGTTATTTTAATTATAAAGAGAAATAAGATAAGATTGTCATTATTTATGTTTATAATTAGCAATCTTTGTTATACATATTTGGTACGTGTTTATCGAAACAGCTACAATAATATATCGATAAAGGTGCTATATAGTGCATAATATTTATAGCTTTATTTTAAATGTTCTGATATACTGAGTTTAAATTTAGAAATCGATTGATGTCGATAAACGTCAATTGAAGTATATTTATTTCCGAGTATATGAAATCTTTGTATTGGAGAGTTTTCAAAATAATTATTAGTAGAATTGGTAACAAAGTAAAGTGCATTAGAACGGGTATCACGCGTGGGTACTCTCAAATTAATTTTACAAGTCAAATCGAGGGCGTCCAGTCTGCCATTCGATATATTAAAAAGGCAAACTAAATCGCTCACTACACGCCTTGACGTTAAATCGCTTATAATAAAACAGTTCTAAAAAGGAGGATTCTCTAAGCACCGTTATGGTAAAAGTAGCCTTTTAGAATCGATAGGTTGATTCGTCAGATTGATGTATCAGATTTGAACAGCCAATTATTTATAAATATTCCAACATTACCTTTCCCCACTAAATATAACAAAATACAAGCTAGAAGTACATTCCATGTAGTTTTGAAAGAAAACCGCAGCAGCAACAACCTAGTTCCTTTTAGTTCTAGCCCATTTAACATACGCGATATTATTTTTTTTAAGGAAAGACAAACATTCCCGGGTTACGATTAACCCGAAAATATTTTAATGTCTCCTACAACTGGCTAAGGCCTGGGTAGCCGGAGGAATATTTTTCGGTTCTTGACCATATCTTATGACTAGTAGAGCCGTTTCGATGGGGTTGTAATGCATGTTTGTTTCTTCGGCAAACTCTTCACAGAACTTCAGAGGAGTGCGTAGTCGCCTTATAGATGGTGTCATCAGGACCATGTCGTCTGCATAACTAATATTGTTCAGACACTGTCCTCCGATATGGCAGCCTACCCCTGCATTGTTTAGCCTGTCGGCGAGTTCGTCCATGTACAGGTTGAACAATTGACTGACGCCACTCTTTAGGAAAAAAGATTCGGAAAATCCATTTTTCCACCCTACTTTGTTTTTTTTTTGTCTGTAATGGGAACATTTTGGCACTTTTTAATACAATTTACTTACTAGAAGGTCACGACTTTACGCTTCGCGTGGCAGTTGAGTACTAAAACTACGAATTAGAAGACAAATACAATTGCCTTGGTTTTGGCTCACCACTATTGAGATTTCTGCCACGCATCTATTTTTTTATAACGCCATTGATTTTATCAAGAAAAAATACAAAAATATTTGTATTTCTTAACGCTTTAAGCTTTATGCTAAAAGGAAAAGTATTTCGCGAAGAACCTTTTACTTATCGGAGAGATTTAGAATACTCGAAAAAACCCTGAAAACTTTCCCGGGATAAGGGGTGATCGCTGGATAAAGTTTTGATTCTTGATTTGATGTTTGAAAAACATTTCCGATATATTTTTGACCTTCGTAAATTTAATAATACCCCTATTACCTTCACATTTCGTCACGCCTGCAACGTCTAATATTCTGGGTGACCTTTCAAATGCCATTTTAAAAGCAAAATAAGAACACAATTTCTACTTCTAATTTGGTTACTTTCCATCCATTTCTATCGTGTATTTAATTTTGCCTAGAACATCTCCCCTTTCATGATTTTCTTTTTATCACCATGTGGTTTAAAATATAGTTATAATTTGTTTTTTTTTTTTTTTTTATATAACAATAATCAGACTAAACACACATGATAAACGCTACATCAACTATTTAATATTATGCAAGATAATTCTTAGAATTTGGGTTGGATGGACCAAAATATCACAAATTAGAAATAAACATAAATAAAAATATAATACGCTTTCACGAAAAAATATTTACACAATGTAAGTTATAAAGTTTATTTCTTCAATATTTGCAAATTCACTTTATTTAAATTAAAATAAAACCACTGATGAAGAAGATAACAATAATAATCTAAATTATAATATGAAAGAGAAAATAAGATTGACTAACATGACGGTTTGACAGTTAAGTAGGTGACAATGGTGAAATTGGTGAACGCACGTCCCAGATAGACGAGAGTTTCAGGGTTCGTGCCCCAGTTGCGACCTTTGCCTTTTTCTGTATTTCTGTGTCTTGTTCTCTTTCATATTTTCATTTAGATTATTATTATTATCTTCTTCTTCAATAATTTATTACATTGGTGGGAATAACCTTCAAAAGTTATAAAAAGAGAGTTTTTCTTATAAAAAATTAAATTAAAACCAATCACTTTGTTAAACTCCACATTTTTTAATGAAACCAATATGTTTACAAAATATACCATTGGTTTTGAAACATGTTGATACTTTTGATTAAATAAGTAGTGTTTAACAAAGCGAGTTAATTTAATAAAGTTTAATAATAAAATTCAGTGTTTTTCTTAACTTCTATCTTTTTATAAAAAAGAGAGTGCACTGTGGCGGGCGAGCTGGTGGCGTGGATTTAATTGAGCAAATCTTTATTTTTATTCCGAAACTGATCAAATTTTGCATACATGACCTTCAAAACAATCTATCTTTTTATACCAAGGAGAGTGTATATGGCGAACAAGCGGGCGACGTGGATTTAATTAAACAAATCTTAAGTTTTATTCCGAAACTGATCAAATTTTACGTATATAACCCCCAAAACAAGACAGGGGTCTCTATTTACATGAAATTTCGGAGAACTCTGCGTGAAGCCGGGACAACGCCGGGGAATTCACCAAATTTTATCGTCTGGCGCTTCCTCCTTTAGCCAACGTTTCAGACAGCGTTACAGATTAGACGTGATGATGGTCACTGTAACGCTCTCCAAAACGTTGGCTAAAGCCAAAACGAATGAAGGTCAATACGGCGATACAATATCAACCAAAAATTAATCACGATAACAGATACTTTTGGCCGAAAAATCATCGATCTGAGTACCTTTTCGTTTTAAATACACGTAATTGATTTTCGATTTTTTGTTGCAAGAATCCATCGAGCTGAAACTCGCTTGGTGATACTCACACACATGACTCGATCATGCTAACAAATACTTTAGTCGGGCTATGTCAAGAGTCAAAATAACGGAAGGTATGTTTGAATGTGATTGATCTAAGTAATGTGCACCAAGATCGTATTGTTTGGCGGTCCGTCTTCTCTTCCTACTCTTGCGGGAAATGCCGTGATGGTTAGTTAGTTAGTTACTCACCCGAATTCTATTGAACACAGCAAAATGAAACGCCTCGATCAATGGTATAACCTCTTTCATCTGATCATCCCTTTTTTCTAATCTCATCTCATCCTCACTGCCATCCGATCGATATAAACTTCTTTCATCGCTGATCAGAGAATAAGAATATCTCGCCAAGGCATCTCGGCTGCGCCAATGCGGGACGGAGACAGAGATAAACTTATATAAGTATCCTTTGGGCGTATCGGTGTGCCCAAAGTATGTCAATTTTTCCATTGCATTCATTCATTCCAGGAAGATACTATCAGTATCGCCCTGGTGTAAGACCACCATTCAGAATTGAAACGTTGCTTGAAATGGCTTTAGCCGTGTTTAGTGACCAGATCTGAATAGCCAGGTACTTCCCCACCTTCCTCTTCCCTATCTCCTTCCCCTCCTCACTACCTTCAGCCTCACAACATACCCCAATTGGGGATGCCATAGTCTCACTGGCTCCAGACGGGAGCAGTTGGGACTCTTGTGCGGTATTTCATATAAAAAAAAAAAAAAAAAAAAAAAATTCTTTTAATAAGCCTTCTGGCCTCCAACTTTGAAATTATTTCTTTGTCAATTTTCTTCTATCAGTCAGAAATTGGTATATTTATATCGACAATCTTGCTCGTTATCCACTCATCAGTGTTTTTATCTATCAGGGAGACGCCTAGCGTGCCTCGTTCCGTAGCTCTTAGTGTGGTGGCCTAATTTTTTTTTTTTTATCCTTTTAGGCCTCAAGCGTATTTTTTCAGAATGTAACAACATTTCAGATTTGCAATAAAATCCAAATAAACATTTCCGATATGCAATAAAATACAATTAAACCCGATTTGCAATAAACCCTCGACTCTGTGCAGAAACGGGCGGTCCGTTTGATAGATTCTCCTAACTTAACAAATGTACTGCAATCTTTAGAGCACAGGCGTCAGGTGGGAATGCTGTCCTTGTTCTACCGGTATTACAATGGAAGATGCTCCGAGGAACTAGCGTCACTGATCCCCTCGGCACCGGTGCATAGTCGGGAAAAACGCCAAACACGCGCTCAACATTTGTACACGGTTGACATTAGTCACATGAGAACGGGTCGTTTCTACGACTCGTTCTTGAGTTCAACAGCCCGGCTGTGGAACGATTTGCCGGCTTCTGTGTTTCCTCCCTCCTACAATATGGGTCTCTTCAAGACCCATGTTCACTCCTTCCTCTCCTCAACAGCACCCTCCACACAGCATCCTCAAAGATGACATAGGCCCTGAGGGAAATTATTTCCCTCAGGGCCTCCTGTGTGGAGTTAATATAAAAAAAAAAATAAATAAATAAATAAAATCCAATGTTGTATTTCTGAACGTATCCAAAAACTAAAAACTATTTTAGAAAGGTGAAGACATAAGCTATCAAAATTTATTATTAGAAATAAACATGTAATTACAAATCATATTACCCCAATCGGAGACGCCATGGTCTCACTGGCTCCAGACCGTTGAGCGGTATTCATATAAAAAATTTTAAAATGTGAAAATTTTAAATCTTCTTTGGTTAACTTTAAGATTTGAAAATGAAGCGTTGTGTTTTCTCTTTCAAACACACATGAACAATTTCGGAGACACGACAATTTTTTTGTGTCCCTTTATAAGTTGTTTCCAAAACCGAACAAGTTAATCTGAGGAGTTAATTAAATTTTTCTTCGTTCCCGGTGAAGCAAATCGAACACATTCAAATAAGTTTTGAAATTTATCCAAGTGATCTATTTCGTTGGCTTGTCTGTTACCGAAAAGTCAAAGTTTCTTAAGTATTTTCGTTCAAATCGACGTGGATCAAAATTCTAGCGATTATCGTTGTTCAGTGGGGCTGGCTGAGTTGTATACTAACACTAAGGCAAACGTTTGCATTGTACGCTGCTCTGTCAGATTGACGAATTAGTGGGGGCGAGGTGGGGTGGCGTACAAACAAACTACCATCCCTGGAGTACTAGGAACAGGGATGGCAAAAATATGACTAATTCCGTACTTATGATAAGCGGATAGGTGTGTAGAATAAAAACATGTTAATCACTGTAATAAGTGAACGCAAAATATGAACCTGTTCGGTTATCAGTTTGAGAGGCGAGTTTGGATACCGCAAACTGACAAATAAAATGCCCCTATCAAAACTTTTAGAATAAAAAATTAACACAGATTTAATATTATTACATAAAATACTGCACTACAAAATTGACTGTCCTGAATTACTTCAATTAATCAACATCCACATTCCCAAAAGATCTTGCCGACATTTACTACCATTTTACTTTAATAACACCAGGACACTCTCTTACCAAATTCCTCGATTCCGAGACTTCACAATCTCGGAAATAAATATTCTGATCTAGGAGATATATTTCACATTAAGTATAACCAGTATAAACATTGTTTATTCCTATTCTTTTATAAATCTAGACACAATATTGTGGATAATTTCTGAAATTTTTGTTTATACTGAATATCTTTTTATGTGTGAAATCTTTAATTTTTACCAATGTATTTTATTTTGTATTGTTGTTGAATTTTTTTCAATACATTTATTCTTTATTGTTATGGTTTTAAAGTATATAAAAGTACTGCGATACTTAACTTATAAAGTGTAAAAAATAAATAATATAAAAATAAAATAAAATAAACTGCAGAAACAAAACGTCTCTCTCAACCTCTTCTCCGGCCTGCCACGCAGTTGGCGAGCAGACACATCCGATGCCAATAATAACTGGTCAAGCATCGTCCCCAAGAACCTGGGCACCCCTGCTAACGTAGCACCAAACGTAACGAACGTCTGGGAGTCACCTTTAGCAGAGGTGTTGGTTATCAAATAAATAATTTATGGGGTGGTGGTACCCATTCCTGCCTCCCATATTGATATCGAAATAAAGAGCAACAGAAAAAGTCTTCTGTTTGTGTCAACAGTTTTTTGTGTTTTTACAAAGGATTTTTTCAAATATGAAAATATTTTTGGTTTGCCGGTTGAATTTTTAATGACGGACTTTGCTTTGTTTGGATTTTTTACTCCTAAATTAGTAAAGAAACACGATCATCCGCTTTACAAAAGGGAAAGAAAGAATTTCTGTGACCTGATTCCATATGAACGAACATATCTACCTTTGAAACGGCATCCGTGATCCAGGTGTAAGACTTTCGATTAGCAATTGACTTCATGACTAGTAAACCGTTTTATTTGTTTTGTTATTCATTTCAACAGTCGGTATCGCCGTGGTGTAAGATTACAATTCAGAATTGAACAGTTGATTGAAATGGTTTTAGCCGTGTTTGGTGACCAGATCTGAATAGCCAACTAACTTCCCCAACTTTCTTTTCCCCATTATCTTTCATTCCCCAATACTTACAGCTTTACAATATACCTCAATTGGGGATGCCAAAGTCTCAACGTCAGCAGTTCACGTGTGCACAGTGTTTCACAAAACATAATATAATATATATTAAAAATAATTTCAAACTAAAGTATGTACCTACCTGAAACCTCAACATTTATGATGAAAACTTATTGATTTTTAAATGGGGAAAACAGAACGAGCGTAGCTATTCCGTCAATGAATCAGGCGCAACTGAGCAATATTGGCAGCGCGATACATATTGCAGGACTGAGGGGAAGGATAAGCCACTCCAGTAATATCCTCATCATGGAAGCCCGTCTGATTCTAGGATCGAGCATAGATGAATATATTGGAGAAAAACACTGGCTCCTACAATCTGAGATCCGATGGAACAACAAGAACCTGATTAAAGACTTTACTATATTTTTTGTGAATAGTGTATCTAATGATGCTTCTCTTTTTTTATTATTTATTTTGTTAACTTTTATCTTTTTATTTAGTCATAATAACATATGTAATTATACCCTATATGGGATGTGTGGGAATGCACTCCCCTCCCCACATCCTGGAATAAAGACCTTATTATTATTATTATTATATCTCAACTCTGCACGCATGCGCAGGCTATTAGGTCGCGTTTACAAAAAAAAAATTACGGATGATTGTGAACTGGTCAATGTAGAATGTTTCAAAAATATTTATAGTTAGTTTAAAGACAATGCTTTTACCTATTTTTGGCGCCGTAATTTCCTTTGCCCGTCTTTGTGGGAGCCGACCCAATTTGTTTAGGAAAGACCACCATTCAGAAACGAAGCATTGCTTGGAATGACTTTAGTCGTATTTAAAAACATCCGAATCAGCCAGACTTTGTAGTATTTCTCTTCCATATTTCCGTCCTTTCTCACTCCTTTCAGTCTCATAACAGACCATAGTCCCAACGGCTCTGGATTTCGATGAGATGGGACTCCGGTGCAGTATTTACATAAAAAGAGTTCTACCGAATCTACTTATCGTAAGTATATAAACTTATATATTCCTCTATTATAAAAACGAAAGAAATACTTGATGTCATTTTCATCTTTAAAAACACTGTTAATCACATTATTGGTTCACCTTCTTTGTTGCAACACATCCACCATATCTAAATCCTTGACGAAGACTCAAACAAGGAACATTAAGACAATCCAGCTTTTCCTTAATCAACATGAATAAATTTTATATTGTGGGTACCATTCTCAACTATCCAGAATATCAAGTCCTGTTAACTCAAATCAGAGCCTTGAAATTTTTGATTTCAATATATCCAATGTGTTCAGAAAAGAAACTTTGAATATCTATATCTTGGACTCTACCAAAGCCTTGTCAGGTTAATGCCAAAACTTGAATATTCTTCTTTCATATTCTTTATTCATATACTGAATTAAGACATTCCATAAACAGTGTTCCTTGGCCGCAACTTTTGTTTTTGACATTCTGTGTTGTATGTTATGTAGAATAATTGAACAGGTAATCATTTGATAAAAAATAATAAATTACGACTCAATTATAAACACCATATAGCGACATTTTTTCAAAGGCATCATTATCGACCATTATTGTTGGTCATCATTATAACATTTCTAGAACCCTGTCTTCTCGGAAGATTTCTACGAAGTAAAGGTGGCGAATGGGTTGGGATGGTTTAGGAAGGCACAGCAGAGATTGTATGAGATAACGTGGCGGGAGGGGGGGGGAGGGGGATAGGGAAGGATTAGGGAGGGAAGGAAATCTCCTGCAAATGTTCGAGTGGGATTTACGAGAAGACGTATTACCCAACACGGTGAAAACTATCGCAGATCTGCAGCGGAGACTGATTGCGATGGCTTTGGAAACATAGGTTAGCGCCTGGGAACATTTTCCGAAATGGAAGACTTTTGGCAACAAATGCAACAAACTATCACGGTCTTATTTCGGAGATGTGACAAATAAAACTCGCATTACTGTAAAGTTGATAAATCGAACCATATGTTGTTGGTAATATGAATTTTTTTGAGATAACGAGTTATTATGTGCTACATTAAGTAGATTTGAAGCCATTTTCTTCTTTTAACTTGACAACATTTGTCATCGTAACATAGTCCAGTGGCCTATAAATAATACTGATAATCTACGGTCAACTTTAAATGTCGACATTAATAATTCAATCACTTCATGTGCAATACACAATTTAAAATATTATCTGGTTACGAATAACCTGACAATATTTGCAAAATTTCTATCCGTCTGCATTTTAAGCCAACGATGTTTCTTTGCCAATGACGGACGGAGACTTTTTAATTTAGGTCAAGTTTAATCACTGAAAACAATATTATTAGCGACTTTCAATCGAAAATTTGATATAGAAAAATTAGAAAAAGAAACCTGCATCTAGGAATTGAACCCAGGACCTTAGCCTTGCCGAGGCACTGCTCTATCACTGAGCTAATGGGGCCCTATCCCCTTCGGTCATATTTTACCTTCGTATGCTTGCGCGTTGGTCTCTCAGACCAACAAAACAATAATTCGTTATTTTCTCAAAAATTAACATCACTGAGATTTCGCGGTTGTTAGAAGCTTCTTATTTTGTTGTTAGGCATTGTTTAGGATGGGCGTACGCTGAGACATCGGTCGCGCAGCATGTTCAGCGCATTTGTGGAATGTATGAGAAACATGCACGTCTCAGCGTATGTCGCTCCATACACTTCCATATAACACAAAAACCAAAACTATCTTGCGCTGAACATTCTGCGCGACCGATGTCTCAGCGTACGCCCATCCTAAGTATGGCACGCGCGTTGGTGTCGGTGGACGTTACTTTAGGTAAGTAACAATTACTACGCAAACAATCCTAATAATGAAAATTTCTTATTTCTATAATATTTTATAGATATTTTTTTAAACTTTCAATTATTAGATTTCAGAGTTTTCTTATAATTAAAACATGAAAAAGTTTTTTTTATAAAAGTAGTTGTTTTCCTACAAAGTACAACAACTTAGACATCATACTTCGTTTATAATTCTAATTTATTTCCTTTTAGACATACTTCGTTTATGATTTTAAGTACTTTTTTCTCTTAAATTCTTTTTAAAATTATTTTTTTAATCTATTTATGTATTTTGTTACTATTTTTTTTCTTGTCTTACCATCTCAATTTCTGCAAATATGGTTTTTAAACTTTTGTAAGGGTATTGCGCATTTCTCTCATCTCTATTTTTGTAAAATAATATTCTTATGTTTTTTCCTATTTATACGTAAAAATATTTGTACATGTTTTTATCTGCTGTTAAAGTCAATTCGTGAGAAATAGTTTGGATGCAGGTGAGTTCTCTAGTTGTAGTCTTGTATATTCTTGTCAATTTACATCCGTATCTGTATTTTCTACTTAATAAAAAAAAAGTTGTAGTAGGTACACGATAAATAGGTTCTTTTTTTAAGAGACTTTAAAGTCAATTTTTACCAAATTAAGTAAAAGTCCTAATATCTTTCGGTTATTTTTTATTTAATTATACCCCTTCTTTACATAAAATACCAGTAACGCTTAAAAAGTATATAATTGAAATAATACAGACGAGATCAAATCTCAGTCTGACGCACCGTGCGCGAGTGTATATAATATGTGTGATGCCGTTATGCGCGAGTTTACTAAGGTCAACTTCAAAATTATCTTTATTTTCTTGACGCATATTTTTTCCGTTTTAAATTTTCGATTGAGAGTCGCTAATATTGTATCCTGTGATTAAATATTACAATTCGAGTTTTTACTCATTAACTTAAAATAAATATTGTCAAGTTAATTCACTTGCTGAGGATTGTTTGTACTCCTGTATTTTTAGTTTTTTTTTAAGCTGTGAATTGAAGTATACGTTAGTTCCTTCAAAATTTAACGAAATAAAATATTGTTCTTTTACTTACAGAAAAATTAACCCTTGTATTTTTTAAAAATATATATAAAATACTAGTTTGAAATATAGGAAACAAAAATATAATATTTTGAAACTCAAAAATTTTTAATTTTAAAAATGAGTTTTTGTGGACATAGTACAAACCAATCCTCAGCAAGCGATTTATTTGTTATCCAGGAATGTTTGTCTATAAAAAAATGCAATTTGAAGATTTCCCTGATGATAGCCAAGCACCGACAGAATAAGTCGTAGTTGCTTATTTCATCACTTTTGGTCGGCAAAAAGGGTATTAGGATAACCAGTACATGGGTACCTGGACATTATCAGTTTAGTCGCATGGTCTTGAGAATTTCAAATTTCAGAATTTCAGGCTTCTAAAGTGCCTAGCAAAATGACTTGCAAAACAGCAGGTACACCTAGCATCTTTGCCATATACGAGCATGATATTACATAATACCGCCTCAGGCTGGCTGCAAGTTATGTGAACGCCTAGCCTAGGGAAGTGGCCTGCTGGAGAGGGGTCCCCACGGGTACAATAGCTGACGAAGAAGATTCTACGTTCAGGACTAAACGTAAAGCGGTCAATTTGTCTAGCGGGCGATTTTGCCACAGCTTACTGACTCTCGGGAAGATAGGCAAAATCAGGTAGCTGTTGAATATTCTTAAACTACTAGTTCTACGAACAGAGACCTTGTCTCTAATAAAGTATTTAATTTATTTTTATTCATATTTTTTTTGGAAACAAACAATCGTATATTAAAGTATAAATCAAAAACATTCGTACGTTCTTGATCAATTGGGTTAAATTAAGTTGTGCTGATTTAGTATTATTTGTACCTATATAATATGTTCAAAATGATAAAAGAAATTAATAAACATTATAAATATGTACACAATAAATTATAAACTTACAAAAATACAGTTTTCGCGTGATTATAATATATAATATAATATATCAAAACAATAAAGTTAGCTCCGGATAGTGATAGTATAATTTTCATAAAAATAAAAGTAATTTAAGTTATCGATTTGACGAGCTGCATTTCATATGATTAACCCCCGACGCAAGGAGCGGTGTAATAAGTTTGACGTGTCTGTGTGTCTATCTGTCTGTCTGTCTGTGGCATCGTAACTCCTAAACGAATGGACCTATTGTGATGCAGTTTTTTTTGTTTGAAAGCTGACGTAATAGAAATGGTTCTTAGCTACAATTCATGAAAATCTGTTCAGGCGTTTCAAGATTATCAGCCTTATTTGTGTCGGGGGTTTCTTAAAATTTTGTAAATTTTACTTATTTCAAGTAATAGTTGAAAATGTCTACATTTCGTAAGACATTGTGAGTTTCACAGATACGTCCTAAAAGAGTTATGCAAATATTTGAATTTACGTTGTGATGAAATATGAAAGTCGTTCAATCTGGTGTTGTGTTCGTATTGCAACGAAATGCAATATTTTCAACAATATGATGAATATACAAGACAATTCACGATTTTGTAAAAGAGTAAAGCATCGGAGATTTTTCTGCGTTTATATAAAAAGTGGTAGGGACAAATCGATAATCATCAAAGCAACACGATAGGTATTTTATAAAATTGTTTACAAGGAAAAACAAAAGTGGTCCATTTTTCGACTAACATCGCTACCGTTTATATATTCATGTGTGTATATTTATAAATTCAAGTATCGTATATGTTTTAACCGTGCGCGAGTATACGTGTAATGTCGCTGGGTGCGAGTATACGAACATTAATGTAAATCTTCATATTTGTATAATTTAAGTTGTTGTGTGTCTAAGGACGGGTTGTTTCAAAAAATTTGATGAGTTCATCAAATATTTGAAGTTAATTTTCAGGTTCTGTGTAAGTTCTTTTCGAGTTCTGTTTTTTTATCATCATAGGCCAGCTGCTTCACAAAACTGAAATCATCACAGAACTTGAATAGAACTTACACAGGACGTGAAAATTAACGTCAAATATTTGACGAATTCGTCAAATTTTTTGAAACAACCCATCCTAAGTGATATGTAAAAATTGCGAAAAAACTACCTTAACCATTTAATTTTCAAAGATGATCAATAATGACCTGTCTTAGGTTTTACCAGAATAATAAAATAAAATTGACATAAGAGATTCAGTTACGAGAATTTCTTTTCTTCTTCAATGATCAATACGATTAGAGAGAAGTCCTTCGACTGGAAAGGCATTTTCTGGTATCTTATTTAAAAGCTTTGAAAGGAGAGAAATTTTTACGCAAAACATGATTGTGTTGTGTTTCAACTTTGAAATATAAAACAAGTCAATTAATGTTATTATAATAAATTCAATAGACTTGGTGGAAATATTAAGGCTTCTTGATCCTGTGAAATAAATTCACAGGAAAAATTCCACGAAAATAAGATTTAATAGGAATTTCATTTTGATTTTAAGCCAAAACACTGAAAATAAAGCTTTGCGAACAAAGGAAGCAACGAAATTCAAAATAACAATTTGTTGTTGAAAAAAAGAAACTTATTTAAAAAAAAAAAAATTTCAAGGAGGAAATCAAAAAAATAGAACCAAGCGAACTTTTTGGAATGATTTTTTAAGGGGGTATTCTAGTTTAGAAGCATGAATTGTTGGTATTTTTTCAGGTGCAATAAAAAAAAACCATAATATTTTTACAAGCCATTATTTTACCAAATATTGATTAAACATTAAAGAATACATAAAAAAAATCGAATAACAAAATTCAAAAAGTTACAGAGTGTTGAAGTGGGGGGTCTAAAAAAATGGCGCGCCCTGGTTGACACGATTGCAATCCTCCTGGATTTTGTTAGTGCGCTATCGCGGAAAACATTAATTGGATATACGACACCTCTGTCCATAGGTCACGTGGTTTGCAAAATTTGATGTCTCAGCAGGGGCACCCGGGTTCACGGGGTCTAGTTTGTCCAGAACTTGGAGGTGGATGGGTCTAATTACCAACTGCACTGAAGTGGGGGGGGGGACCGATTCATGCGTCGGTCACTCCTGGATACACTAACTCACCCCTCATAATTTTTTTTCTTTCATAAAATGGCCTACATTCCTTCCTTAAGGATCCTACACACAACAATCCCTACTAGGCTATCCCGAATAGGCACGCAGGGTTTTTAATTACTAAGTAGATAATGCAGAAACATTATGGATAATAAATAACAAAATATTTCTTAACGTAGGTAATATTATGTTATTTTTGTATTTTGATACCGTAATATCTCCAATGCTCTCCAGATATTTTCGTTATTTGTAAGTACTGGGATTAGTATTCTTCAGAACAACAGGATTCTTATTGAAAGACTTTGGTTCTTTGGATCACATTGACTGCTGTCGACGTATAGAATTTTACAATTTTAATTCGGAGTACTAACGTCGCTTCCGACTGATAGGTTCTGTCTGCGGAGCTATAGAATTATAATGACTACATGTCTACCATAGGTTACCTTCGACACATTTCGGAAACGAGACCATGTGATCCCAAGAGCCTATAGACCCCTAAATAAATGTAGAACTAATCGTGGACTAAATATGGTACATAAAACAACCTAAACATAAGGTTTTCAGATTATTTATCCACTGTAGCGACAGCGCAATTTAAAACTTTTTTCTCCGATTGCCCGAGATTTTTTGGTAATCATTTTGAATATTTTTCGCCCACATTAAAAAAAAAATTTTCCTCCGAATTTTAATAAAGAAACATACAAACTGTTTATAGTTCTATATTTATTTATTTATTTATTTATTGCTTCTTCACAAGTTTATTCATTTTAGCATGTCATTATTAACCCCACTAGGGTTCGCCTGTATCGGGGTTAATAATTTTACAATTAATTCAAAATAACACACAAATATTGGTCATAACCAAACAGTTGAAAAAGCAAAATACTAAATTAAAATGTTTAACCTCACTTGGAGGTAGGATAACAATTTTATAAAAATACACAAAATAATACAAGTATTTAAAGATAATTTTGTTACAAAAATATTTCTCGCAGAATAGGCCTCTACTAAGCTGTAGGAACTAATATTTTAAATGTTAACAAGTAGGGTGACCGTGTGTTGAAATCAGCTTTGAAATAATTTTTTTTTGTAAGCTATTTAATATCTTTAATATTTAAATTGTTATTAATTTTTTTTTTGCTAGGCATTAAATTAATATTTAAATTAATATTTTATCAAGTACTTTTATCCAAAACAAAGCTTTTTATGTTTTGCTAAACGGTTAATTAATTAATATGTAATAGTAAGTTAAGTAGAATATTAAAATGAATGTGAAAATTAATATGTTAAGAGTATATTAATAAGAGATAGTTAATATGATATTAATTTAGAAATGATAAAGTAGAAAAAATAGATTGGCAATCCTCGGCTAATACAAATAATTTGATAATCTTTTTAAAAGTGCTCAAGGAATTTGATGACTTAATATGTTCTGGAAGACTGTTAAATATGAGTGGAGCCTGATAAAAGTAATTTCTTTGACCAAAAGAAGATTTAGTTTGAATTGCCACAAAGTTCAGACCAGAGCCAATTCTAGTAGGACGAATTTGCTGAGTTCTTTCGGCAATATTAATATTATTAAAATTCTACAAAGGGTTTGTGTAATATACAGCTGTTTTACATTCATGAAATTATATTCCTTATAGAGTAAATGAGTTGGATATCTAAATTTCTCAGTTTTTGGGCATATAAGTTTTTTTGGCAGGATCCCCAGCACACTATATTATAAGAAAGTATAGACAGGATTATTGCAAAATAAACTGTTTTTAATTTTTCTTTAGTTAATGAATTCACGTATCTTTTGTCAATTTTCACATTTTCGAAGGATTTATTAAAAAAATATTATGAAATCGTGAACTTCTACTTAATTACTTACAAATAAGGGAAAATTTGCCAAAATTGGCAGCAAAGCAATCCGAGGTATTTTAAATAGTGCCGTATTGTGGCAAAAAGCGTTTCAGTGGACTCACGAATATCAATCTCAAAATATATTTATTGACGCGCAAACATTCATTAAAAGTAGATATTTTCTTATTCGAATATTTTAACTGATGATTAGATGATATGAAACTCTCTGTGTTGTAAAGTAACCTTGCATTTTAAACTCCAAAATATTACAACTCTCACAAAAAAATATTCAAGTATTTCAGGCTGAAAAACACTGGCATGATATTGTAATGGTCAGCTGTGAGTTCTCATTGCTAGCAATTAGTCAGTCAACCCTCGCGGCCTCATGGGGTGAGTAGAACCATGTGCGCTATTTAGCATAATATGCCTGGCATCGCATGGCGATGGCCACGGCTGCTGGGCTGCACTTATCTCGGCGGGGTCTCTGGGACCCCCACTGCTAGAAGAGGAAGGCATGGGGTTAAATTAATGTAACTAGGAGATAATATCATAATAAAATTCGGTAAACACGCAAAATTATTTCAATATTTTTTTGTTTGGAAATATCATTATAGCGATTATAACTTGGTGATGTAGTTAACTTTGAAAAAGTGTGACATGATTTTGATGACAGGAATTCAATGTTTTTAAGAGGCAAATACTTATTGTGATCAGATAAAACGGGGCAACTGAAAAATGTATTTGAGGTCCTCTTCTTTAAGACGACGCCGACGCTCGCATATGGCAGAATTCTTGTTGTGCATTTTTGTAATGTGAACGTTTTAGAAGAATTGAAAAATGTTGAAAATTCGCTCAGAGAATCGATAAAACCACGGTTTTGAAAACAAACATGGGTTGCCCTTTTGTAAAACGATGATCTTTGTAATTAAATATTTTATTAAATATTCCACTAGAAGACTTAAAATATATTTTTTATTAAATACTCTAAAAATACACACATTAAAAGACAGACGTAAATTAAACGACTTAACCTTTTTATTCAAAATACTAGACCTTAAATTCAACTGTTGTGAACTCCTGTATCTCATAAACTTACACATAACCACAACAGCTACAGGAAAAAATAAAGACAGAAGATTTATAAAAATAATAATGAAAATAATAACAACAACAACGTTTTATTCCAGGATGTGGGGAGGAAAGTGCAATTCCACACGTACCGTATAGTTATACATATACACACCACATATTTTAAGTAAAAAGTACAAAGAATAGGGAAAAAAAAAATTAAATGCTTTTCGTTAAACTATTCAGTGAACTCGCCAAAAAGTTAATAAATCCAAATAATTTTTCTGATTCTCGAACAGTTCAATCCAAATATAAAAAAAATACATGGATTTTGTCTTATTTACAAATAAATCCCATTGAATATTCCATGTCTGCGAAAGATACAAGTAAAGAAACATTATGTTACCCGGCTAGCAAAACAAATAAACAAATAGTAATAACAGAATGGGACCCGAACAAAGAATGCCCAAAGAATTCGGCTTTCTTACATACAATTTAACTGGTCTTTGTTTTGTTAGAAGGTTTCAAACTAGTCACGAGGAAAAGGGATCCGATAATATATCACTAGAGGAACACTCATTTCCGTTATGTTTCGGGACATTATTTTTGACAAAAATTATTTTTCAATCGTGTTTACATTTTTTTGACATTAACTCCACCCTTAAAAATATATATCATTCGTGTACAAACGTTGGACGCGCCTACGGCTTGTTTCCTAAATATGCACTAGTGCAGAAGCATTGACCTTATATACTTGGTCGAAGTGCAGAAGTAATCATTGACACCAGTTCCTTCGAGCATCTTCCATTGAAATACCGGTAGAACTTGGACAGCATTCCCACCTGACCCCTATGCTTTAAAGCTTGCCATCCGTTTTTTTTAGTTTTTTTTTACATTAACTCCCTAACTTTTAGATATACATTAACTCCTTAATGTGTATCTAAAATTAACTTTAGAATAGGACTCATTCTGATGACGTGAACACCGCTCTCAAAACATAGATTTTTTTATATAATAAATAAAGGTGTAAAATAAGAAATAGGACTTTTTATTCTTAAAAAATATTGTTTGATTAATTTTTTTAATTATTTATTAAGAAGATATTAGTTCATCCCGAAGATTATATAAATATAACAGCCAGCCGCGTTAGACTGAAGGCCATCACCATTAATAATTTCGTTTTTCAGTGGTTCGTTTGCAATGTGTCCTTTAAGCCCACAGAAACAAATTTCGTACGTCTTGCCTATTTAAAATATATACTGTCATAATAATAAATGTTTAATATCCTTCCTTTTTTGTTACAAGTAGAGATAATGATATCCTTGCTTTGAAGGACACATTTTAGTTTTTTCCTTTTGCATTATTTCAAGTTTGATCAATCTCAAGTTTATCATTTTAGCTCGTTTCAGGATGAAAAATATAACTAATATAAAAACTCGTTAACCGTGTAGATTTTTTGTTTTAACCGATGGTCACTGCAAACTACCTTCAACCCTCTGGGCCCGGACCCGAATGGGACTACCCCCAATGTAAATAAGTTGAAACCAAAATAAAAGATTACACCTCTAGTCCCCAGAACCCCGGGCTTACCTACGGGAACCTTTGAGTGTACCGCGAGGAGACCTAGCTTCAAGATTCTAAACAAAATTTATTTTTTTCGCATCTTCATAATTTTTGCTCGCCATTTGTTATAAATGGCGCTTGAATTGACCTGCACGAAATGTAATAATAACATTACTTGTTCTCTTTAATTTTCACTCAATATTGAAATTTAATCGCAGATCAATGAAAAAATTTTAGAAATATATAAGTTTTTATTTTTTTAAACCAAAAAAATCCACTTATAAAAAGCAGTATTAATCGTTTTATTAAAATCAATTCCAATTTTGAAATTGCCTCTAAATTTTCAACCAAAGTAGTGTTTTTGATAATTATTAGTAGAGGATGTCCACACTGACATAGGAAACTTTTTAGAGTTAGAGGAAGGTTGCGGTCAATGGACCGGTTCAACAAATATATAACTTCATTATTAGAGAAACGGACGTTTTTTTTAATCTTAGTTCATGCCAAAAGCAAGCAATACCCCGTCCTGACTTGTTCCTCTTCTTTCAGTGACTACGTGACTTCCATAGGAATGAGTATGTCGCCGGAGCTCCGGATACAAAATTTGCGCTTTTGACTTTTAGGCGTAAATATAATATTGTACATGTTTTGTGAGCATTGTGTATTTATTGTTAAATGTATTCGAAAAGTCGTTTAGGATTTTTTATTAAAAAAAAGCATACTGAACGAACGCCAGGTTACGATGATTGGACCGCCACATTGGCTCCACTATTGGACCGGTTCAATTATGACAAAGATTTTTTTGCGTTTTCAATATTTTGAATTTTTTACGATAGAAAAGCAGGATACTTTTACGAGTGAAATTAAACCAGCATGCACACGGCAATGCCTCACAACCAAGTAAATGCAGCATGTAAAATGCATGTAATACCAAAGGCGATACTAAAACGAAGACTCAACGGCAGAACCCGAAAGATGAACAGGAAGTTATTGGATCTGCAAAATTTGTCTCCATTGTTCCATTGAAGATATTTTAACATGATACAAATGTTTAATAAATGTGCAAAACTAGGCTTCAAGGAGGAATGCTCCTGTGCTAAAAAAAGTTTAAGAAATATCTTTGCCTTGTCTGCTGAACTAAAATTCGTACAAAAATATATTTTATGATTGAAGACAATATTAGCGACTCTCAAACAAAAATTAGAAATAAAAAAATCAGAAAAATTTATTATATTTTTTTCAGAATAAAAAAAGGACCAAATGACTGATTTTGCACAACCTGCGTGGGTTCCATGCCAACTGAGAATGAAGTCAACACAACACCTCTTTGAAAAGTCATTAAAAGCTATGAAAAAAATAATTTTAAATTAGCCGATAACCCTAACCTAACGTAACCTATTTAACCAATTTTTATATATTTTTTTATCACTTCATATGACTTATCTGAGATGGTTCTGAGTTGGTTTCATTCCGAGTTGTCGGTCACCACCTGCCTATAAGAAGTCAGGAACTTGTAAAAAGACTAAAAATCATGAATTAAAAAAAAACAACTAAAACAAATTGTGATTCATTTTTGTTATTGTTTTTGGGGTGTTATGCCGTGTTTCGCTAACTCCTTCTTTAGCCAACGTTTCGGACAGCGTTACAGTGTCCATCATCAGGGCAGATGAGCGATGATGGATGAGCGATGATGATGGACGAGCGATGATGAGCGATGATGGACACTGTAACGCTGTCCGAAACGTTGGCTAAAGAAGGAGTTAGCGAAACACGGCATAACACCCCAAAAACAATAACAAAAATACTTTTTGGCCGTGAAAACCTAAAAACATACCAAATTGTGATTCAGTTTTACGGTGCCTGCAAACAGTGGTTTAATGATTTTCTTTATTTAAATATATAGTATTTAGGTTTTGATGTTCATGGTGTTTTTTTTATTATTAATGTTTATTTTATTACTTGTCACAGTTATCACTGTACCAAAGAGGTAATTGCATGTTGGTATATTTTAATAAGAAGCTTTTTTTTATAATTTCATTGATGTTTATTGTTGATACTTAAATATTTTGTTGAAACTCTTAATAAATATATAATTAAATTATATTTTTAAGAAGATGCCATGATCGAAACCTGCTTCGAAAATGCTTTGGTCTGACCACAGCAGCCCAGGGTTTCGAACAAGGCGACAGTGTTTCAAATAAGGCAAATCAATTTTTTTGTATTTTTCACTTTAGTGGTGTAAATTATATGTTCTAAAATTCAATGATTTACCTTTTTATAATATGAATAAACGGTGGTTTCAATTACTCAATTATTTTTATTCTTTGTACTAATACTAAGAATCTATACTTGAACAAAGTTACCAGTAGTTAGTAGACCAATCATCGCAACCTTCCCCTATTTCCGTGCTTTTAATATCAACACATACTATTTTTCTTTTTAGGCGTCACTACCTTCCTTGCAGTAAATAAAGCCTTGCCTTCTGTTCTGCTTAAATGAGCGCAACAATATTAATAATAACTGCAAACTGCAAGAAATAATGTATGCCCTAATGGCCTAAAACCAACACGGTGTTTCAAGCCGGAAGTAGTCCGATAAAACGAAAACAATTATTCGCTTCCGGTTTTAATAAGAGTTTCCGCCCACGGCCTTCCTAGATCCGGTTAAATGAGCCGCAGGTTATCGTGTTTATAAACCGGCGGTTGGAATTAACGGAATAGCGCAGATTATATCGCTTATTTGTAAGAAACTTTTATCAATGATTTTGAAATAAGTGGTGAGGTGGTTTAGCGTTTTTATGTATTGAGATTTTTTTAATACGCTTCCATTTTTAGCTCCACACTGGAGGGTCTGAAGAAAATAATTTCTATAAGGGTCTACATCATCGTAGCGGCCTATTATTTCAACATTTGACGGCCGGCTTAGTCCAGCAGTAAGGCTCTTGACTCACAATCCGAAGGTCGCGGGATCGAATCCAGGCGTAGCAAATAAATATTATTTGTTTAATTTGTGTTATTTCACAATAAATTCAATCAAAATCATATATAGTATATTTTCGGCACGTTCCAGAGTGGAAGATACTCTCAGTATCGCCCTGGTGAAAGACCACCGGTCAGAATTGAAACGTTTCTTGAAATGGCTTTAACCGTGTTTGATGACCAGATCTGAATAGCCATGTACTTCCCCACCTTCCTTTTCCCCATCTTATTCCCCTCCTCACCACCTTCTGCCTCACAACATACCCCAATAGGGGTTGTTGTGCTGGCTCCAGACGGGAGCAGTTGGGACTCTTGTGCGGTATTCATATTAAAAAAAGTCAACATTGCATTATGTGTAGACATATGTTACACAAGTATATTTATATCTTTAGTCAAAGACTTCTAATTTAAATGGTAAGAATTTACTGTTAATCTTAAAATAAGTACAATAATATGAAAACGATGTTGTTGGACCGAAAAATGGCTTCAAATCAGTGAAAGAAGACAATTATATTGTCAAGGGAGTAGATTTTTAAATTTTGAACATCTGAATATCTCTATTCACATCCGAAAGATTATAATGTTGGCCGTGCGCATCTTTCCACCCTCAAGCCTTAAGCCACGTTATAAATCATCCCTTCTGCCTTTATGTTTCCACTACCCCATTTCTGCCTTTTGTCACTTTTAACCAAAGTCTCGGCCCATGGCTGAAAATGGTCTACCTTCTTTGAAAGGGAGGAAATTATGTGTTTGATGCATACCACTAAGCCTCTGGAACATAATACATATTATTCTGTAACAGCGATTATTTGACGACATATCCTTTCTCTTGAAGAAATTATTGTCTAACACCAAAGGCAAAAATTTAATACTTTGAAATAAAAAAAAGGATTGTTTATTCACTTAACTACTTTAGAAATTAGGGTTCAAAAGGGTCATTGAAAATAGAGGTCGGTAGTCCAGTAAGAAGTTCGGTTAGTGGTCAGGTAAATCGAGTTCAATCCTCGTGGCGGATAACCACTTTCTCCATACTAATAATTTCCTCCTGCAGTGTCGTTTTAGTCATGAGAAATGAAATTTTGAACGAAAATCAGTTTTAAGCCGGCAGCCTGCCGGGTCCGCCAGAAAAAAACGGGAAACGAGCACGACGGCGACGTTTTTGAATAAAATTTTAAATGCCATAGGCTCTGTAGGTAATTTATCATTCGTTTCGTAGAATTGGCAATAATATGTTTCTTATGTTTTTTCCCTGATATTTGTGTTCCAAGTTTTGTATACAGTCAGCCGCCATTTATTTTCCTTCAAGTGCTGGGCTTTCCTTTTTGGGTTTTTTGCAAGTGGTTCTGGGCTTTTGGTAGTGACCCTGCACATCCCTGATTGCTTTGAGGACTATCATACCAAATTATTTTATTAGTATATTTGCATATAAAAAAAATAGATATTATTAATTTTCGATTTAGGAATATTATGTTTTTTTGTAACTTTATGAATAAAAATGTGAAAAAAAAACTTACGAAAAAAGAGAAGGGTATATTTATATCCTTATTATACATATTTCAAAATTTTTATTTGTATGTTTTTCTTTGCCTTATTCCAATACGTAAACAAATTTTAAAAAAAATCATTTGAGTATATGGTTCAAAAGTTACAATAGATTTAATACATCAATGCAGGTTTTCAATTATTGGTATGAAATTATTTATGTTGCCAATGGGATAAATATTTGAAAAATAGTTGTGCAAGATAATTTTTTGTCTTGTTAATTTCATTTCTTTGGTTAAGATAGTCCCAAACGAGAGATAAAACCTCAAATTATGTTGTTATTATATAGGCCTGGTCCACATATATTAATAGGTTAGGTGTATCTATCAACGGGTATAGCTTAAGTGTAGTGAAACCGAAAGGTAAATAAAAAGAATATGCAGCTTTTATTAGGTAAATAACTGATAATATAATGCAAAATTTACTGTGGGGAATGCAAATTTTGTCAAATGAACACTCTTCCATGTCCAGAGAACACAATGACTGAGGGAACATGCATTAAATTAACAAAAATACAAAGCTTCAATGTAAATTAACGTATGATTTTTATTAAAACTAGGAAGTGCACTCGTTGCCTGTAAAATTCATTTTTTAAATAAACAGATATCGCGTGGATAAAAAAACTACCCTTTTATCTGTGCACGTGGAAAAAAAACAAATAATAGAACCAACGCAAAAAAGCTCTAACAGAAGATACTCTTACCGATTGAAATATGAATCTATACTGACAAGTCTATCTGAAAAGCAATTAAAGCGAACTAAATATCCATCCATCCATACTTTCAATTTATAAATAGTATCGGTGGGATTAGGTTGAAAATGGAAAGGCTTCGTAGGGAGGCTCTGAGGGTGCCGCGGGGGTGGAAGGGTGGCGGAGGCTTCGGCGGTGCCAATCGGTGGATTAAGGTTGACATAACGGATAACGAAAATAACGCCGGAGCCCACTTTATTGCTAATAAATCGTTAAGATAGCGGCCGACAACCGCCCAGTGTGGCGGCCGTAGGTGTGTTGAAATACGATTAGGTTAACGATTTTCCTCTAATAAAACTGCATTGCCATAATTTAAAAAAAAAAAATTTATAAAGGCTGTACATTTTCTTTTTTGGATTATTACTAATAAAAAAATGTCATTATGATGGCAACAATGAACTTTGGTAGATAAGCGGATGCGCAATGTTCTTTTTCACGTGCGCCAAAATTATAATTTTGACATGAGATATTTGCGGTGCGTTTCGTGTAATATTTTTGTACATTTTCGAATGACTATTTAATTATTATATTAGTAGATATAATTCAACATAATAACTCTTATTTTTGTTTCAATAGTTTCTATAGTGTCAGTGTCATGTTGTGAATTTATTTGGTTTTCTGGAAAAGCGAGATAATTTCGACGCATTTTTTTTTTCGACTTTTGCAGAGTGAGTTTAATAAAACTCCCATGAATGTAATGTTATTTAATAACATAAATGCCACATGTATCTGTTTGTAAATATAAATTCGAGAAATTAACCTTTAACTTATGCGAAAATTAATCCAGAACGTCAGATTTTTTCAGTTTCTGTCGGGAAAAAATAATTATGATTTTTAATTGTTCGAACGAGATAAAAATTTAAGTGACAGTTTTACTTTAAATAAAAGAACTTTGTTTTTTAATTTTCAAAATTTTACTTAAAAATATTTGAGGTAAGTTTTTTTGTCTACTTTTTTCGTGAATGAAGCTTAAAATATTTAAATTTTAAAACATTAAAGTGTAAATCAAATATAAAATCTGATAATTTTATTAATTTTTAAAATGGTGTTTGTTTTAACGAAGTCTCTGAAAATTAGTGCTATGTAGGACATTTAAAGTACCTGGAAAAAAATCCGAAACTCGTTGGGAGAATATTAATAAGACATTTATAGTATACATCAATTAAACTACCTTTCTTTGGCTGGATAGGCAATGTATATCTTTCTATGAACTATTTTTGTCAGTTTTTAATTAGTGTGGTTTTAACATCCACGACTGTTTATCAATTCAATAAAATATTCACAATGTTTTTAGTAAGCTGTCGAAAACTAGGGTTTTTGTCTTTGAATCAATCTATGGAAAGGATGCATGTTGTAAACAATTCAACTAAAGTTATTCAAAACCAATAAATTAATCTGTAGGTACCTAAATGTTGCAACCACGTGGTGTTATTGGAAATTTTGAAACTTGTTTTAACTTTTAATCTTACATTTTAAGTATTATTTTTCTTTAGTCGCTTTTTTGTTAAGCATATCTACCAGGTGATAGCTAAACCCTAACTATACATCCTGTGAATATTTTTTTATTTAATTACCGCACTTCCCAATGCAAATTTTATTCAATTCAGTAACTATTTAAAAACTAGCTGATCCCCGTCATGCATTGCAATGCCAATCAAAGAAATAAATTGATTCTCCCTGCATGTCCTTTCCCGTACGTCCCCGTTCCCTTCCACCTTTCCCGCCTTCCCCCTTCCTCGTCTCTTCATATGATAAAAATTTTGACACAACCGAAATGTTTTGTGCAAATTTCAGACCATTGATAATATTTAAATTTTTCTTCGCTCTTTTTTTTTATATGAGCTCTACACAGGAGGCCCTGAGGAAAATAATTCCCTTAAGGGCCTTTGTCATCCTTGGGGATGCTGTGTGGAGGGTTTTTTTTTAGGAAAAGGAGGAGAGGAGAGTACTGGAAAGGGTTTAAGGGGTGGGTAGGAATTTGGGGTTCAGTGAATCCTGGTCATCCGCCTCCAAGGCCTAGACAAACCTCACCCCATGGACCTGGGCACCCCTGCTAAATCACCAAACGTAACAAACCACTTGAGGTGACTTATAGCAGACATGCTCTATTTCTGATTTCTAAATTTTCAATTGCCTTGAATTAATATTACGGTAAAAATATTATGTTTCATCGTTAAATTTGAAATTGTGTGTGTCTCCATTAAATGATTAGCCTAATCCAAGAAACTAAATACTGAAAAATTGAACTTACATTTTGTACAAAGGGTTTTTTTATTTTCTTAGAATTTTCTCGATGAAACTTAACATTTTTTTAAAGCATGTATTACCTACCCATAATATATGTGTGTAAATAAAGCGGGTGGAAGACCGGTTCCTTGGGGAATATTTGCACCACGCCGCCGGGGGACCGTTTGGCTGGGATTTATCCCCGCCGTATCGTTACAATTTACGGATCATATCTGTCGTGTAAATGTGAGGGGAAAATTGTGAAAAATGGTCCAACGCTCGCTAAATCTACGCGCGAATACTGGGTGCGGTGTTTCAAAACCGTAATAAGAGAATTTTGGTATTTTTCATTTGAAATTTTGGCTTAAATAAATTACTTAACCTTAACTTTGGAACAGTAGTCGCCAAGAATCTTTGTTAAATTTGTTGAAAACAAGATCTTTTCGAAATTCATTGCTTTGGGCAAGATGGAGTTTATCGTTGAAATTGCTTTACGAACGTTAAACCAAATTTTTAATCAACCAACGCCATTCAATCTAAAAACATCAGCAACAAAAAACATTGCTTCAATAGGCCGACCTAAATTATATAACCTTCACGCCTTTCTTGAAGGGTTAGGCAGATAATGCTACACAGTCACATAACTCTGTCTTGCACACGCTCCTTATTTCATTCGTATTTGTCGAACGTTTTGTAAATTATTTTCTCTTATTTTGACTCTTGACACGATCATACATTTATCAGATCAGACCTAAGTATTTGATCTCATTGTTTGTGCAATGTCTTTCACGGTGTGTTTTCTTGGTGCTGCATTCTCCATTCATGCGCTTTTCATAATCAGATTATTTAAGCGTCCCGTTTTTAACCATCAGCCTTGCGTTCTTACCGGATCTCTACAATTACAACAGACAGTTTATAATATTGGTAATATGGTTTTGGATACCTCGTCGAATTCAGTGTTTCAAAGACCCAATCATGTCTGATTACGTCTAAAAGGGATCGAAATGAAAATCTAGTCTCCTTCAACGGAAGCTATCTTCCAATCAAACCCTTCATTGATATTCTTGGTGTAACTATAAGTGACCAGCTCAGGTATGGGGGCTCCATAGAAACCAGAGTAAAGTTAGCCTCTCAAAAACTGAGCGTACTGTACAGAGCCCGCAGATACTTTCATGGTACACAACTGCTAACCCTGTACAAATCGCAAGTGCACCCCACGGTTGAATTTGGCTGCAACCTCTGGTCTGGAGCTCCAAAATACTTGAAAAATACCCTCGACTCTGTGCAGAAACGGGCGGTCCGTTTGATAGATTCTCCCACCTTAACGAATGGTTTGCAATCTTTAGAGCACAGGCGTCGGGTGGGAATGCTATCCATGTTCTACCGGTATTTCGATGGAAGATGCTCTGAGGAACTAGCGTCATTGATCCCTTTGGCACTGGTGCACAGTCGGGAGACACGCCAAACGCGCGCCCAACATATGTACACGGTTGACATTTGTCACTTGAGAACGGGTCATTTTTTCGACACGTTCTTGAGTTCAACAGCTTGGCTGTAGAATGATTTGCCGGCTTCTGTGTTTCCTCCCTCCTACAAATGCGTCTCTTCAAGACCAATGTTCATTCCTTCCTCTCCTCAAAAAGGAAATTATTTTCCTCATGGCCTTCTGTGCGGAGTTAATGTAAAAAAAAAAAAAAACCTACGTCTCCGGGATCTATTTCTACAGCATTTAGAATTTCATCATTCTTCTGCCAGTTAATTGCCTCATTGCCACGCTTTAACTAAACTAATAATTAAATTAGAAAGATTCAATTACTTAGTGCGAAATCATAAATATTTTTGAAATTATTATTTTTAAGAATTCAAAAATCTTTAATAAAATTTTCCAATGAGTTATAAAGGGAATGGCACACCCGATACTTTCAAAAAATTTCGCATACCTATTTCTGTACAAATTTTAGCCGCAGTCTCACAACAGCGCAGCGTGTTGATTTATTTTTCAAATGTATCTTTATAGCATTTTGAAAGTTTAAGTGGAAGAAGATTTCTGTGATTTGAAATATATTTATGTCTTTTTCTGGGTGTTAGGCGTAGACCCTCATTGCCAAAATCTCAAATTTCTGAGAACAAACTCTTTATTTACAGTCTTCCAGAAGTTTTCCTTTCATCTTATACACCCTTTTGTTTTCATTTACATGGTAACATTTCATACATAATCTCTTTGGAGCTCTCCACATAAGATCATACTGATTATAAAAATAATAATTTTGGTTGTGTGTCTCGGTGGAACTCCGGTTCAACAATCTCTAAAATTGGGATTTGCTTTGATTTTAATAAATAGAATTATCTGTGGGAACGAATCAGTAAAGCGATGATTTAGGTAGGTACTAAAATTATTTTATTAAAATTTTGAACAGGTGACGTAATTTTTACCTTTTACTGACAGTATTCATTGGAAACATAAATTACAGATCGTTTTTTGGAAGGCAATGATCGTGAGGCAAATAGTTGTTATATATTAACTTTCAGCATAAAAAATCCCTTAATTATAATATCCCATGATTTTTAACGGTTCTGCGCTAGTATATTGTTATAAATTAACCACTCGGGCCGTAATTGGTACCTATTTGAAGCATCTTTAAATATTACGACATATGTATGTTTTACGATTCACTTTATAAATGTTAACACATGATAATAACATTTTTTTCTAAAAAGATACAAACCAGCCGAGGAATCAAACACGCGACGTATGGATGGGACCCAAACGCGATACCAACTCAGCCACTGACATAATTAGTAAGAAAATATATCTCAATAATTTAGGTTTGCGGGCCAATAACAGTATATTATAAGAGGTGCTAAACACATATTTTGTTAAACTGCGAAACTAAACTACTATGTTAGCCTTGTGGTTATCAAAGATTCCAACACGCGAGGACTTTAATATAAAACCTAAAAATGTTTTAAAACATCTCTTCAATTTGATACGTTTTTAGATTTTCACGGCCAAAAGTATTTTCGTTATTAAACCGTTTCGAACCAGTTCCTACGCCATTGCCTGTTTGGCTACGTTGTACCGGTGACTAGAGATAGATGACAGGGGATTCGAGGAACAGGTTTATTGGAACCAGTTCCACGCCTGATTACGGAGACAAGTGAAATCTTCAACTATTCTGAAGTATACTTTAATACCAGCTCGTAGTGGAGTAAAGCTGGCAACACAGTATTGCTTCCAAGTACATAAGCACACATTTCAACAATAACAATTACACATCTGCCCTGATGATGGACACTGTAACGCTGTCCAAAACGTTGGCTAAAGAAGGACGAAACGCAACACGACATAACACCCCAAAAACAAATAACGAATATAATCTCTTCAATTTGGTCACATTTTGGCCAACGGGCGCTGGCGGATCTTTGAAAATTGGCCATAATGTGGTCTAAAAATGCCCAGGTTATTCTTGGTATGGATCAACTCTAGTATTTAGAAAATACTACCTGTATTGACCAACTCATGTTTGATTTACTAAACGACGCTATATAAATTTGACAATTTATAATTGACTAAACGCAAGCCTCAGGTTCTCATTTCTGAAGCACTCGGTTTTTGTAGCTTCGACCTTCCTCGGCAGGTTTTTATGCTTTACTACCGTATGTCAAGTTGATATCAACACATCACTGTGAACTATTACCCTGGTTACTTTTGACAACCGTTTTTTTTATCGGTTACTGCCGCATTCAGTCCCCCGTTTAAGAGTTCCCTGCATCCACTTTTCTTATATTTCCAGCAGATAATAATATATTTTGCAAGTAGATATCTGGTTCAGTGCAAAATATTTATTTTCAGAATTTGTGAAGCAACGATATTAAATTTGAATTTAATACGGTCTTCAATTAATAAGGTTTTGAGCAATAGTCCGTCATCGTGTCTTTGTGTAAGCTAAGGCTTTTCCTTTGTAAGCAAATTTGAAAGGAAATTGATACAAGTGAACTGGAGTAAAGGGTTAATTTCCTACAAAATACGAATTAAGTCAACACGTAACCTTTTGTTTTTGACTTAACCTTTTCGAAATAGGAAATAAACAAGTTCAATTCGACAGTCAGACATATTTTAATTGCCAGAAGGCATTTATAAGTAAATTTAAATTCACGGTAAACATTTTTATGTATTTAAATATTGAAAATCTAAAAGGAAAACAATAATTTTTCGAATCAACAAATAAGAAATTTAAAAAAATTTGAAATTAAAAGAAAGAATTGTTATCTGAAGGACTGTACATTTTCGATTGTTGTAACGGAAGTGGTGCCTTATGGTATTTTCAAAAAGAACCTTGAAATTTTAAACATCATCGCAGACAAGAAAATAAAAAAAAATAATGTCAAAAACTTATATACAATTTCCTTACTTGTTTTCTGAGCAATTTTTTTCCCAATTTCCAATTTTTCGGAGGAAATTTCTGAATTGCTTAAAATTGAAAATTTTCCAAACATCGCGTAATAAAATCAAGAAAATAAATGTTTTTATAAAAGTTTTCCGACTCATTTTCTTACCAATTTTCCTAGAAAAAAAATTCGACTATCCAATTTTTCCGAAGGGATTTTTTTCGCAAAAAAAAAAAAAAACTGCGGTGTTGGGCTAAGCATTAGGGCCATAGCTTAAGTTAAGGTTTAGGGGCATAGCTTAAAGCCAACTTGTTTCAGGAAATAGTACTTGCTAATATTTTTTCGAATTTCATTAATTAATTAATCACCTGATTAAAAAAAATATATTCTACCTCCATTAAGAAACACAGTTACCTAAGTGATATGAAAATAAAAATAAAATAAGATATTATTGTCGCCAAGGATTTATATCGCAAAACATGTTATTTTTTAAAGAAAACTAATATTTCCTGGTAAACAAATAATAATAACATTGAAATATTTTCAAAACCTATACAACGATCAGAAAAAATGGATGATGTTTTTATGTGCTTTTTTATGTTTTTATGAAGGATTTAGCGAACCAAGGAATTAAACCCAAGTCGTCAGGACCGTGTGAGAATACGAGGCATTTAAAAATTGCAGAACCGATCCCTTCACAAAATGCATAACTTAACTTATCACTTCAAACTGTTTTAATATTTCTATTTTTGAAACTGATAATTCATGGTGGAATTCCATTATAATATATTATAATAAAAACAAATATAAAACTTTTTTCCACTTTAAATTTAATGACCGTAACCGGTTTCAGCTCGCTAGAGCCATCTTCAGACTGGTACAAAATATTCTTAATTTACGGTTTATATACATAACATTTGAGGGAGGGGAAGCGGGGTGGTCTTAAGGGTTTTAATCAATTATACTAATTACATTTGTTACTAAGTAGTTTTAGACTGTTGAATTTCTAAATATTTTGGTTATTCCAGTGGGCTAATTACCTTGGGTTTGTAGCTCACTTCAATATTGTTTAGGAAAAACCTTACAAGTGGTATGAATTATTAAAGACCTAATTTTATTGTCAAATCGTTATTACATTTATGATGCATAGGATTTTTTATTTTTTATTTTTAAATGACCATTCCTACTCCAATGTAAACATGTATCCCTTCAAAAAGCTATTAAAAAAAAAATCCTATGCATCATAAATGTAATAACGATTTGACAATAAAATTAGGTCTTTAATAATTCATACCACTTGTAAGGTTTTTCCTAAACAATATTGAAGTGAGCTACAAACCCAAGGTAATTAGCCCACTGGAATAACCAAAATATTTAGAAATTCAACAGTCTAAAACTACTTAGTAACAAATGTAATTAGTATAATTGATTAAAACCCTTAAGACCACCCCGCTTCCCCTCCCTCAAATGTTATGTATATAAACCGTAGATTAAGAATATTTTGTACCAGTCTGAAGATGGCTCTAGCGAGCTGAAACCGGTTACGGTCATTAAACTTAAAGTGGAAAAAAGTTTTATATTTGTTTTTATTATAATATATTACTTCAAACTGTATTAAAATCGAATGAAAATGGTCTCGTGTACCTTTCTCACCTTCTCTAATGAATGAAAAATAGAGCGCTGAGTTCAGCATAATAATTTATGGTCTTCAACTAAGAGTTGGTTTCTACCGGAATGCCATTTATCCAGTTCCTACCTTTCACTAACCATAATCACTAACTCACTAACGAAGAAGATACTAATAATCTAAACAAAAATATGAAAGAGAACAAGAAACAGAAAAAGATAATGGTCGCAACTCCGACTCGAACCCTGAGGTTCTGGGTTGGAGTACCGGTTGCGACCATTATATTTTTCTGTTTCTTGTTCTCTTTCATATTTTCGTTTTGATTATTGATTATTAGTGTTATCTTCTTCTTGAAAAATATAATATTGACGGGAATAACCTTCAAAATATATTAAAAAAAGATTGTTCTTATTAAAAATAATATATTATTATTTTGAGAAAATTGTGTTAATTTTAGTGATTTTGTTTTGAACGAAGAAGAAGGACTCGGACTATAATGGAAGCTTAGTATTTTAGGTTTAAATAATAATCTCGAATTTTAGAACTCATTCATTTAACTTTAACTGCCTCGGGATATAGCGGAGGAACTAACTGCAATACGATTGTGTTGTGAGCTTCTTTGCAGAGATGCTACAGTGATAAGTAATTGGTCCTCTCATTTTCCTTCCAAACCTTATTCTATCTTTCACTTATCTTTCTAACTATCACCTAATTCCATCAAACCTTTATTTTATTTATTAATTGTTAATTTAAAAATGTTTTAAGGCTATTTACACTTTCTTTTTTCAAGTTTTGTCATAAACTAGCAAGTGCATGAAATTTTTCATAACGCCACTTTTGATGCGAATAAGCATTTTTAAAGTCACATGTCCCACGTCCAACGTAAGACGACAGGCAGCGTGAGTCTGAACTACTCCCTAGTACATTCTCACATTCCCGAGGAGCTTTTAAGGTTCTTAATTTTTCAGGGAGAGGGGGCATTTATAATGCATAACAGTAATTGCTGAAAGCGCCCCGAGGCCAGGGGCGGGGGTGAGGGTGGGTTGAGGTACGGGAAGGAGATGGGGCTGTAAAACTCATTCCTGGGCTACAAAGCCTTCCTTTCATACACTGCGGGGGTCGGAACTAGAACCAACCCTTGCGGCGACACAGGGTGTATGGAGAGTGTAAATACGGCTTTGTGTTTAAAGAAACCAATTATTATTAAAGGCATCATCTAAGTTGATATAAACACTTATATACACAGTGTAAAACAATTTGCTTAAAATATATTTCAGAAAATAATATTACTTTTTCAAAAAAATATCATTTGCTGAAATTCCCGGCGTTGCACGGGCTTAATACAAAAATTTTCGAAATCAGAAGTAGCCAGTAATTATACTTTCAGGTGTGCAAAATTATCATCAAGTAGTATCAAAATTTTACTTTATTTTGTAGGAAAATTGTAATCCTCTTGATTTGAAAATTATGGAGCAACTTATTTGGAATAAAACTGTATTTATAAAAAAAAAACTATTCCACAAATACACAAACTCACACCGTGACACTCTTCTTAATCTATTAGAGCTTGCAAAATAAACACTGAAAAATATGACTTCTACATTAAATACATAGAATACAATTTATTTCATCTGGAGCACCTAAGATGGATTTTCATAGAATTCAAATAAGGAACGTTTTAGAGTCATTTCTGGTATACATTAATCAAAATACTAACCTTGACATGCACTTCTAGCATTAATCCTCAAATATAATGAAGAGCACACGGAAGACGTAATTAGGCATATATTCAAAATGTTAAGGCAATATAAGAATGTTTTATGGTCTAATGAAGTTCATCTTGAAGAAATTTAATGTAGAAGAGAGGTCCGTCTTTGGCAAGATAACATAAAATATTGTGAAACAAAGGTAATATCGTACTAGTAACCGAAAAATCGATTTCCATTAGAAAAATTAAATCGTCGATGGTTAAGCGCATATTTCGTAAATGAGGGAAATCTTATCTGCTTTTAGTAACAATATTTCTAGGTATTTTGATCATAAAACTAACTTAAAATTATACAAATTCGTAAAGAAATAATCAGTAAATGATCATTTGTAAATTATCTATCTTAACCATGTTTCCTTACTTTGAATTCTCCCACTCTCCTTCCTCCAACTTTTCGATCCCACTAAACCCACCAAAGGGTAACTAAATTATTTCTGCACTTGTGTACTTTAATGTTTTAAAAATGCTAGTCATTGACATGGACGTGTCGAAACCACTAACGTAATAATATAAAAAAAACAGCGTGTCCTCTCCCATGTGTCTCGTTCCTGCCCGTTCCCATCGCCCGTTAATCGCTTACGTTAGTATAATACTAAAACCCCCCTTTTCAGCAATAGATACTACCTCCAACATCATCACGAATAATTTTGGAATTGTCATAGGCTTTGAAAATTTTACGTAATTTCAATTTCACGTCACCTGACTCCAAGTTGTTGTCGAAAATTATAATTCGCATTTGGCTTACGAATATTTCTTTGTTTGTTTGTTTCTCCATCTCTAATAGATACTCACAAAATACCAGTCAAATTAATAATAACTACTTGGAAGGTATCCAATCAATGAAGTAAAGTTTCGGAAATTTCTCCCTTAATACCTATTTACATGTTTTCTGGTTTTGGCATAATATTTACTTACTAAAGTATAATCTTCAACTTCTTGGAAGGTTTTCCATTACATATAATATTACAGGCTTCTTTTAATTTCATATCTTTTGGCTGTAGATCAGAAATGACAACGACAGTGAACGTTTTTAGAAAGAAAATTAAAAAAACAGAAAACAAGTAAATGCACGGTAAATTATATTGAACCAAAAAAACTTTAAATATTGATCGATTTTCCATACCTTGAAATATATAAATTGTTTGAAATGATCATATTTATCACACGAAACCATATTAAATCTTCAAAAATGCATTATCACCAGGAAAAAGCCGGGCATAAAAGCTAGAAAAATAATATAAATCTTCGAAATACCAACATTATTCTATTATGTTGTCATTTAGGCGCTTATAATCTTCCTTTTACTCTCCAACCAAAATCATTAGGTGCCAATACAAATTACAAATGCAGGAAGTGTTTTCGCACATTCGAGCGCCACCCTGTACACTCCGTAAGTAAACACCCAACCCTTTCTTCTTCTTCCTCCGCCCACTTTCAAAACCAACTCCCCCATTCCCACCACCCGCTCCGACTCCTACCAAACCCCTACTGACTTGGAAGGAAGAAAAATAGTGAAAAAGTCACGTGAATAGAAAATCCTTTTCAAAACTTGGATATTCCAACGTGATGACTCCTGTTGCCAACATCTCATTTCTCCATGAGATAATAATGCTACCGGAGATGTTTAAAATTGTTGATCCGATGTAAACTTATGTCCGTATGGGCATAAAGATGTTGAAAACAGAGTGTGCAATTCACGTGCGGTAGAAGTAAAACGTACAGAAAACTAAAGTAGACAAGAATGGGGAGGTTACGAAACACCGCACAACGAAGAGACCGATTGTACTATCTCATTCTGTCGTAGGCTAAATCCTATAGATGTGTGTGTTTGTCTATTTTACTATCGCTATTATTCGTTTCATCGAGTTTCAAATCAAAACGGTGCTAAGGAAGTTTTCACATTAAAAAAATGAGGATTTTAGAATAAATCATGTTTATGAGAGGCTCATCTGCCCTGATGATGGACACTGTAACGCTGTCCGAAACGTTAGCTTAAGAAGGAGGTAGCGAAAGACGGCATAACACCCCAAAAATAAATAACAAAAATACTTTTGGCCGTGAAAACATAAAAACATACATGTTTATGAGATATTAAATTGATTCATTTCCATTGAACCGCAATTTGTTCATCGAATTAAATGCTCCCCTATAGAAATCTTTAGAAAAGGAATATTTTTCATTCTTCTTCTTCGTACGGTGTAGTAGAATTGATAGAGGTTCTAGTAGAATGTTGAGGTTATTCAGCCAGTCGTCATAGATCGTCAGGAGTCACTGGGTTTAGCGTTGATTGGTCTCCGAATGACGAAAAGGGCACTCTTCAACATTGTATTGTGTTTTTTTGTAATTTATTTATCTCCACTGTAAGCACAGCGATTTAACATATTTTTTTTTTTTTTTTACATTAACTCCACACAGGAGGCCCTGAGGAAAAAATAATTTCCCTCAGGGCCTATGTTATCTTTGAGGATGCTGTGTGGAGGGTGTTTTTGAGGAGAGGAAGGAGTGAACATGGGTCTTGAAGAGACCCATATTGTAGGAGGGAGGAAACACAGAGGCCGGCAAATCGTTCCACAGCCGAGCTGTTGAACTCAAGAACGAGTCGTAGAAACGACCCGTTCTCATGTGACTAATGTCAACCGTGTACAAATGTTGAGCGCGCGTGAAGGAATGAACATTGGTCTTGAAGAGAACTATGTTGTAGGAAGGAAGAAACACACAGGCCCGTTAATCATTCCACAGCCGTGCTGTTGATCACAAAAACGAGTCAAAGAAGCGACTCGTTCCCACGTGACAAATGTCAACCATGTACATATGTTGGGCGCGCGTTTGGCATGTTTCCCGACTATGCACCGGTGCCGAGGGGATCAATGACGCTAGTTCCTCGGAGCATCTTCCATTGTAATACCGGTAGAACAAGGACAGCATTCCCACCTGGCGCCTGTGCTCTAAAGATTGCAATCCGTTAGTTAAATTAGGAGAATCTATCAAACGGCGATATTTTTCAACGTAAGCTCGATTCGAAGTTTTCATCGTGCCATAATCATATATTCGTCTGCGCTCCAACCCAAGGTAGGCATGGACGAATGATAAAACCCAAAATCATGGTCTATGGTAAGTAATCAATATTTGCGATCACGGTCAATAAATCGGTAAAAGAAATTCCGACCGACGATTGATAACTTTTAGCTCGGCCTCCGAAGTATAAGATAAGTTAAGGTTAATTGTCAATATACGCATTTATTTGAGTAATGTCGTTCGTTGGCTTATCAATAAACGGAGTTAAATTAACGAAGCTTTTAGAATTGAAGGAAGTCGTTTACGCAACTCATACATATGAATAATTCACTTAAGACGCGACTTATTTATTCCGTTCGATCTTTGGAAACAACCTAGTTGAAATATGACAAAAGACTGCATTAACTAATAAACTTCCTTTGTAGTTTTTATAACGACTGCCGATGCTTACTTAGGTTAGTATTTCAAGTCAAATTGCCAATTTTTTTTTTTTTTTCATAATTGTTTGGCGTTACTCATCTGAATCTGAATTCATAGAAAATACTCCAGTGTTGCCAGCGTTTATTTGGTTTTTATATTCATTCCCTGCCAATATCGATTCAGCTATTAACAGTGAAACTGTACTCGGAACATCGATATGAAATCATTAGAAGTTACGTTTATTGATCCGATATTTTAAAATTACCGATTTTACCATACTACAGTCCAGGAACTGAAATGAACTTGTCTATTGCCAATCGAAATCCGCCGATTACAGAGTGCCTCTATTTTTAAGAGAAACGCGCGCATTCTAGCGTTGTTTTTTAAACCAACGAAAAGCTACTAAAAATCGAAATATCGTAACTAAGAACATTTCACAACCTCCCCACAGCATCCCTATAGATAAAGTCCCAGGTAAATATATCATTTATGGCCTCAAGGTAAAAAAAACTTATTTTTGATTATAATTATTCTGCATCTAATTTAACTAACCTTTTTCATTGTTTTTTTTTAACTCTCTATTTCTTGTTTACTAAACAACGGTGTACAAAAAGAAACTAAAGCTTGGATTTAATGAAAACGTTTTAAAGTTTTGGGCCTCTGGCGTTGAAAATGGGTACTGTCACAAGGTTTGAATAAGAGGGTCTGTTGCCTTGCAGGTTCTCTGGCTACATACTTGTAGGAAGAGACGTATGTAGAGGGATCAGGTAAGGTTCCCACATTCATTTTACGGCGTTAAATGTTAGGACACAAGATTAATATTTATTTAAAATAATATAGTTTAACGAAGAGTTGAATACATAAGAGAAAAGCTAATAATTCCTGAAACTTTCTGAAATCAGACCTGAAAAAAAAACACTCGACTCGGTGCAGAAATGGGTGGTCCGTTTGATAGATTCTCCTAACTTAATAAACGTGCTATAAGGTGCTCCCATAGCCGATGTGCACAGATGATGTATATATAGATGGGGCCTTAAAGAGTCGGCGATATGTGAGTGCGGTGCGATGTGGTCAGAACACCGAACATGTGGTCAGCGAATGCCCGCTTAATTCATTTCACGGCGGGATGGTCCACAGGGCAACGTCTGAGGCCGTAGACTGGCTCGCAGACCTAGATGTCTATAGCACAGGCGCCACGTCGGTGGGAATGCTATTCTTGCTCTACCGGTATTTCGAAGGAAGATGCTCCGAGGAACTAGTGTCATTGATCCCTTTGACACCAGTGCGTAGTCGGGAAACATGCCAAACGCGCGCCCAACATATGTACATGGTTGACATTTGTCACGTGAGAACGAGTCGCTTCTTTGACTCGTTCTTGTGATCAACAGCACGGCTGTGGAATGATTTACGGGGCTGTGTATCCTCCTTCCTACAACAAAACATCCACAAATACTCTGTTTTCTACACTTATAAATTCTCTTTTATTTAAATTTACATAAGTCCCTACCTAAAACACGTGCAAGTTTTTGAATAAGCGTGAAACGTGGCGAAGTTCTGTTTCAACTCGTCTTTTTGAATTTAATTTTTTTGTACGTTCCTTTTCAGTTTCAAGATGGTGGCCGTTTTAATTGTTCAGTAAAGATTATTTTTCAAATGTGTAATCGTCCTGTTTATTTCGACTTTTTATTCCCATTTTTTCAATTTTATGGTTCCTACCTGCTTGTAAAAGTTTGAAAAAGTAATTGTCATTGAGATTTTGACTTTTCTTTGGACGAACCGTATTTATAATTTCTTATTTGAAAAAAAAATGTAACACCCAATATTAAATCAATTTTTTATAATAATATTTATTGTGGATGAATATTTAAGTAGGTACCTACCTAACTGCTTAAAAATGTTTCAGTTTTAGAGAAAGTTTTGGTTTTGATTGATTTATTTAATCACAGAAAATTAGAAACAAAATTACTTTATTTTGGACTTCTGCTGTTCACGGAAATACTGGGTTAAAATGCATTTCACATTTTTGCATTATCTAAGAACCAAGCGGAAAGAGTTTTTACAAAACAACAGTACATCCTACCTTAATAAAACAGCAAATTTGGTTAGAATATTAGCATTTTTCTTCCAGAAAACAGTAATGTTCCCAAAAACCACACGTTAAAAACAAATACGAACCAGAATAAACAGTATCTAAGTGACCATTAGATCCATTGGTTTTGAATAGCTTTAACGTTCTATTGTTAGTACCGAATAAACCGGGCTTTTCCAGCCATATAAACTTAAGGTTACAGCTCTCCCAACAGCTAACTGTTATAGCCACTGAACAGAAGATAATCCCTAGTATTGTGATCTACATATACGAAAGAAAATAGATTTCCTTAATTTACATGAGACCTGCAAATTTCTATTCCCCAGAGAGGCCAATAAAAATTTTCATCCGTTCAAGAAAAGAAAAAAGAATTGATTTTAGGTTTTCACTGCCAAAAGTATTTTCGTTATTTATTTTAGGGGTGTAATGCCGTGTTGCGCTACCTCTTTCTTTAGCCAACTTTTCGGACAGAGTTACAGTATCCATCATCAGGACAAAGTTGACGGCTTCATCAAAGCTAAGCGCAGAAAACCATTTTGAATTATTCTCTAACACCAGCTCGTAGAAAAGTGGAGCTGGCAGCACGGAATCGCTTTTAAATACATAAGCACACACTTATCACCATTATCATTTACTCATCTGCCCTGACGATGGTTTTTGTAACGCTGTCCGAAACATTGGCTAAAGAAGGAGGTAGCGCAACACGGCATAACACCCCAAAAAGAAATAACGGAAAAGAATTGTTTATTGGATAACCATCTGCTACAAGTCACGGGGGTCAACGTTACATAAGACCTTTTCGGCTCCTAGCCCTAGGCAGACTAATGAAATTGATAATAATCTGTTTAAGAAATAGTTTGAAAATGGTTGATCATTTCACATTTTAACACATCGACAGAGAAAAAAAAATATTGCCAACTTCGGGCATACGTACACGCACCCATCTCGTTTCACTGGATCAGCTTTCCTGAAGGTTGAAGCCATCCACGCGAAAAATGGATTAACTTGCAATAAATAACTTTTATTCCACAATCCACTTTCATAAGTTGATCCAAGACCCGCCACACTATCATTAGCTCGCATGTGATGTGAATCAGACGGGGTCGGAGCTTATCACAGGATTGATGAAGAAATTTGATTGTTTTGCTGATGGTTTCATGATTTTGTGTTTTAAAGTTTTCCGATTAGCGTAATAAAGTGTGTTTTTATTCTTTAATGTGTGTTGTTTGCTAAAATGTTCAGGTTTGATGGTATATTAATTGTTTTTGCGTTCAATTCGTAAAACTCTATTAAATTTAAAATAAAAAAAATAACCATTTTTATTGTATTATTATTGAGTTCTGTTCATATTTTAGTTTCTTAATATTGTGACAGCTGTTTTGCGTAGTTAATACAACTTATATCAGACAGACGGGATGGGCAACGACGTTTTAATAATAAAAGCATTTCTTCAAAATTCGACTTAACAACAAGCCTAAACCATTACATAATGAATAATAATAATATTTGGATGACTTGTACAGCGCCGTTTTTGTGAAAAATCACCTCAAGAGCGCTGTACAAACATAAAATACATTTCTACAATCTTACTTCTAACTACAAACTAAATAAACCACTATAACAACTTACGGCTAAAAATTGCATCCACCGGTTCATCGATCACCGATACGAAACTATAATAAGTACAAGCGCCCTTGAGGTGATTTTTCACAAAAACGGCGCTCTACAAATTGTCCAATTAATATTTTTTATTATTTAATGATTTGACCAATGAACGCAGAAAATATATTCAGGAACATACTTACCTCGGAGGTCACTAGAGATTAACAATTTTTGTTTGCTAATATGAGCGTATTTTGAAAACAAAATCAAAATTTTACAAGAATGTTTTTATTTAAAACAAGAGATTGTACGTAAATCGTCAAAAAATTTCAATCGATTCTCGTGTAGTTTGTAGGTATGGCATGGCACTAAAAATGTTGTAATTTTCTGATAAAGTCGGCATTACACTGTCAGCTCAGCGCAATGGCATGTAATTCATTATCGGTCGGTCCAAGATGGTGTCGCACGGGTTGTCGGTGGGGATTGGTAGTGTCATCGGCTAATTGCGATGGTCTATTAAGATAGCATTGGCAGGACCGGGACTCGTGTCGCCTGACGCGCACTAACTGGCCGGGACATATTATTATTTAGGCACCTTGCGCAAACACAACATATTGAGGGACAACGACACCGGCTACCCTTTGTCGGGTGCGTGTGATAGGGGTTTTGGGATTTTGCCTGTGTCAGGCGCAAACAGTGCCGGGGATTATTTTGTGAGGTCACATTGGGTGACAGGTCTTCGCAAACCAAAAGGGAAGGTGGAAATTTAGTTTAGCACATTGGTGTGTCTGTGTGTGTATATGTACAAGATCAATATCAGGTCAAAGATTGTGGTTAAGCATCATAATATATATATATTTTTTTAAATTTTTTATCGCAATTATAAATTAAAAATATTTACACGGTGAAGTGAAAAATACCCTCCACACAGCATCCCCAAAAATGGCATAGACTCTGAGGCATTTTATTTCTCATTGTCTCCTATTTGGATCTAACGTGAAAAAACCATTAAGGGGGTATTCTAGTCTTGAAAACAAAAACAAAAAAATTGGTGCGAGCCTTTTCCATACATTACATAGTTTGGGTGATTGCAGAATTTGTTAGAATAAAGAGTTAATTAATTTTATATTTCAGATTACTAGGAAGGTTGCAATCGTGACAACCAGGGCGCGCAATTTTTTTGAGGCCCCCCACGTCATCAGCCTATAATTTATTTGTTTTTTTTTTAAATTGCACCTGAAAAAATATCTTCAATTCATGCCTCTAGACTAGCATACCTCCTTTAGCTTAGCCTCGTCATCTCTGTTAAAATGTACAGTAAAATAAATAAATCACGATTTAACTCTTATTCTTAGTATTTATGTGAAATGTTAGAGTAATTTCATGAATACTCGCGTATATTATTATTTTGTTTAAACTTCCATCTTACTCAGCCAAAATGCTTAAATTTCAAAATTATTTATTTGGATCCTTAATCCTTCTTCCCGCTCGTCCTCGTTAGCGTCATCAGCGCTTTAATGTGTGGGGAACAGGGAACAGGGAAAAGTGTCGACACATTATCATTATGCCCCTCGTTCGTCGCGCCAGGATGATGGACGTCTAAATTATAATAATATCTGGATTATGATTATTAGATCCTTGAAATCTGCAATTAGTTCCCATGGAATTCAACGGAGCACAAAATTATCAAAACCACCAGAGTTTGCAATTGTAAAGGAATACAGAGGGCTGCAGAACAAATAATTTAATATTACACGCTGAAGCACCCGGCATTGCCCGGGCTTTATTCTGATTTAAGGAGTGGGTAAAATGAATGTGATATTTTTTAAATTTTACACAAACGACCACAACATGAAAAAAAAACTTTAAATAAATATCGATCATTTAATTGATTAGTCAGTCATCTCTAAATACTAATGTCGTCTAAAATAAAATAAATCACAAATGTTCGCATGACAGAAAGAGATATATATACCTTTTAATAATGCACGGTCGATCTGGGACAATTTGGGACTCCTGTTATTATAACGACTTATGATGTTTTGGGACAATTTGGGTCACCTATTATTATAACGGCTTATGATGTTTTGGGACAATTTAGGTGTCCTGTGATTAGACGGGTAAATACATAATATATTGTATCATCTTGGAGTCGGTCGTATGGGAGAATTCGATCTTTGTAACGGAAATGTTAAACATATTGTTAAAACCTACTCTCTTTGTGAGACTAAATTATATAAATTGGTAAATTTTAAAAGCTTAATAGATTATCTTCTATTAGGTATTTTTAAATGTACAAAAGTTAAAAATGTACATTCGTCCTTAATTCACTTAATTAAATTATATGAAGCATTACTTATATCACATTAAATTCCCATTTAGGTATTCAATCTCCAATATTACTCTCATTCCAGGAAATCGTGAATTAAAATTAACGATAAAATTCATACGACGAAGTACATCCTCTTAGAGTCATGAATTCATTCCATTTTGGCCGATTGCCCGTAGCTTTAGCCAACCATCCATAAAATTCACGTCAGTAAATCCATTGAAAAAATTCTAAAGAATTATCTGCAATTCGTTATTTGCGCAGTGGTACACGTAGGTACCTTAATTTAAATGTCCAGAATTATCACGTACTAGTCAATTACTATCTGGGGATATACATTGAATTACTATGAGAAAATTTGAGAATTTTATTTCTACCTTTACATATTGCATTACACATATCAAATACATATTACATTACGCATACAAAAAGAATCGATTGATAAAATAAATTATTGGTTGGCAAAGACGAACATTTGTCGGTTTAGAAAAACCTCGATATATTTTGGTACCTCACACTACCATGTTTTTTATATATATACATATATTTTTTTTAGTTAGTGGTACTAACGGAAAGCCCACAGAAAAAAAAAATCCCTCAGGGCCTACGTCATCTTTGGGGAACGATGTGTAGGGTCTCTTTAGGGAAAGGAATGAAGTTCTGGGAAGGAAAAGGGTATGAAGAGTAGGTAAGAATCTGAAGGTCAGTGTGTCCAGGAATGACGGATGTATGAATCCATCATTTTTACTGCGGTGCAAGCCGATGGGTCGAGAGAATCCAACTGGAGAGTTCTAGGTTAGGTCTCCCTCAACCAGTCTCTCCCGATCCGGCTCGCCACGCAGTAGGTGGGCAAACGCATTCAAGACAAGCCTTACCTCATGAACACGGGTATCCCTTCTAAATCACGAAACGTAGCGAACCACTTGGGGCGACCTATGGCAGGGGTGTTGGTTTTCCAATAAATGATTCCCAGGGTTGCCCATACGCATATCTGCCTCCAAAATTGAAAATTGGGAAATTGTTCCTGGTGCAATGATAAAGGACGTAGCTAGCAGGATTAAACCCGTGACGCCTGGGTAAGACGACGAAGCGCAAAGCTTTGATTTACTCGGGCAATAGATAATTACAAGGATATTGAATTTTAGAATAACAAAGTAGTGTTAAAGAGGGGACAAACAAAGAAAATATATAGCATATTCTCCGATCCCAGAAACCGTAATGTACAGGGCCCGCAGATACTTTAATAGTTCACAACTGCTAACCCTGTACAAATCGCAAGTGCTCCCCACAGTTGAATTTGGCAGCCACCTCTGGTCTGGAGCCCCAAAATACCTGAAAAAACCCTCGACTCTGTGCAGAAACGGGCGGTCCGTTTGATAGATTCTCCTAATTTAACAAACGGATTGCAATCTTTAGAGTACAGGCGTCAGGTGGGAATGCCTTCCTTGTTCTACCGATATTACAATGGAAGATGCTCCGAGGAATTAGCGTCATTGATCCCCTCGGCACCGGTGCATAGTTGGGAAACACGCCAAACACGCGCTCAACATTTGTACTCGGTTGACATTAGTCACATGAGAACGGGTTGTTTACGACTCGTTCTTGAGTTCAACAGCTCGACTGTGGAACGATTTGCCGGCTTTTGTGTTTCCTCCCTCCTACAACATGGGTGTCTTCAAGACCCATGTTCACTCCTTCCTCTCCTCAAAAACACCCTCCACACAGCATCTTTAAAGATGACATAGACCCTGAGGGAAACTATTTTCCTCAAGGCCTCCTGTGTGGAGTTAATATATAAAAAAAAAACCGAACGTACATAATTTCTTCAAATAATTAATTTCTCAGGGATTGAGCAAACATTCTACAGATCATTTTCATTACATCTACGTATGAATAATGACTTAAATAGTGTTCATGTCATTATAAAATAATCAAGTCAAACCTGCCATCATTAAAATGTTAGTAATAGGTACAAAAGTTCTTCACGCATTTGATTTGACACTCGGAGAACCACTTAAAAAAACGTAATAAAATTTGTTCTTCAATCTTTCAAATATATATCATTCAATTATAAAATTTGATTTTCCTTACAAGTAATTCTTTTAATGCAAGGAAATTAAGTATTTTTTTGAAAATCTATCGAGTTCTACGAAAACACAATAACAAATTAATAAGAGAAGTCCACGGAATGAAGATAATTATATTGAAATTGATTTCCTAAAGAAGATGAGATTCATACTAGACCACCATAAAATCTGCATAATTAATACCATATCTAGTCAAGTGGTTTCGTGGTAAAGTGGTGATGACTCCCACCCCTTAAGAGCTGGAGATCAGGAGGGGTGGGAGATCGAGAACCATGCTTGATCGGCTTACAGATGGAGGTATTACGTCCAAATGCAAGGCTAATGAAGACGATTAGATTGGATTACAGAAATGCTGAGATGGCTCGGACATGTTGAACAGAAGATAATGGAAGAAAGAAAGAGATATATCATTAAATAAAGGGAACGTGAAAATAAACTGACAATTGGTGGATATTGGAGAATGGAAAGATTGAATTGATACGGAAAATGGAAAATAGTTGAGGTATTCCCGCTCACCATGCATCGTTTTGAAACTCATTGACCTCTTTCTTGTTAATCTAAAAAACTAATTTAGCTTGTATGTCTCTCTGTAAATCTGGTTCAATAAACTCTAGCATTATTTAACTTCCATGATAACCTTTTAACATTTTACTTTTTAGATTTTTGGTTTTTATGACACTATGTTTATTTCATGGTAACTTTTTAACAATTACCAATAATTCTTTTTCGTTTTCACGAAACTATTAACATGACCACCTTGTAACGATTTCCAAAAAATATTTGAGATTTTGTATACTTATGTTTTTATATGTATGTGTATGATTTATGCATGCGTACGAATATGTATGTGTATGCATGTGTGTATGTATGTGGAAATATATATGTTTTTGTGTGTATATGCGTCTTTATGCATAGGTATATAATATGTACCCATCTCAGAACAGACATAGTCTAGTGAGGCGGGTTACATACTTGTTTGTATTTGATAATGTTATTTCAATAAACGCCCGGGTTGCCGGCAAAATAAAATAAAAAAAGGGTTTGTTTGAATTTAAGTTTCGTTTTTAAAACTGGATGTTTTTTTTCGTTAATACTACAAAAGAGTCCCAAAAGCTCCCAATCTTCAATAATTACAAAAAAATAAAAAAGAGCGTTTTAAAGAAATCTTCTTCAATGACCCAGTACACTCTTATATTATTGATTTATTCAACGCCCGTTTGACTTTATTATTTACATAACAGTTCACACGTTTAATATATAACAATACAATATATTTATCCCTTTACTATTAAAAACTATATTTGATTGAATTTTTTAGGAAAGTAAAAAGTAAAAATATCAAATACAATACTACAGAAAAAAAAACGATAAATTAATAATTTAGACAATAGTTTCATGTTTCATATTGTTTCCAAAAGGCCGAGACTGTACTGAGGGTCGCAAAACAATCTACAATAATTTCATCCCCAGATATTTGATACAAAAAGGCACAATCAGCAGCTTTGGATGCCAACGTAATGAATAACAGAGGAAACAATAATGTAAAAAAAAAACAAAGCTTTCGGGAAATGGAATCTCGTACGGAAAATAAGTCCCAGCAGCTAAAGCCAAAGGAGGAAAGGAAAATTTGAGAACAGTGTCCTAGGCTTTTTCATTTAGTAGACTGGTGTTCTGAGATTTTTATATTATGGAAAAATGGTGTGTTTCTTGGATTTGCGATTTATACCCTATATTTTACATACGTTTATTTGAAACCAAAAAAAAAACAATAAGCTCTCGAGTCAAGAACACTTGCACACGCATGATTGGAGTATTATCGTGTTTTTTTGGGTGATTGTTCCATGTTACGCTTCTTCTTATCCAAAGTTTCGGACAGCGTAACAGTGTTCGTCAACATACCATAAAGCTAATGGTACTGACACACATTGCTCGTAAGTGAGCATGCCCATTTTTCCTTCCACCCGCAAATCCATGGAATGCTCACAAATCAACGAACGGTTGAATATATTATAATTAAGATGAAGCCATACGAAAGAGTGCAAAATCATACAAAATCATGTGTTTTTGTTTTGAAAAATTGATCGCTTAGAAGTATTATAGATGCTTCAATTAAATACTGCGTGTAGAACATATCTTGGTCCTTAAAAACATCTGCCATTTTTTTTATAAGTCTATTAATAAGCCTAGAAAAAAATAAAGTATTAGGTCCATAAAAACCACTTTCAAGTGCAAACTCTCCTACTTACTCTCCTTCTTTTCGGATATGGTTTTATTGTTTAATGTAGCAAATTTTGTTTATTTTATAGTAATCGCAAAAAAATGATATTTACGCCCGATTTTCACAAAAAAAAAATAAAGTATGCATTTTCGAGTCGTTATTTCGCAATACGGCCGACGGTTGTCGAAATTGTTCTTTCAAAGTCAACCTTATGCGGTCCACCCAAGTACTACTGAGTTGCCACTCCCATTTTGCATTCGTTCAGTCCCGGAGAGAGCGGGGAATAGACGTATAGGCTCCGCGTTGCTTGGTTCCGTGAAATCAATTTAAAATTCCCTACAATAAATAATGCGGAAAAAAGGAGTTCATGTTTTTTACAGGCCTTTACGAAATCAACCTATAAAAAAGAATTCTCGTATACCTTTTCCAACATTTCCAAAAGCTTTTGCTCAAATATTTTTAAACTCCTCCCATAAAGAGGCGTGAATTCGGATTTCGATTTTTTCCTGGACTATTGGATCACCTGAAACAAATATAAAATTTATTTCTATTTTAATTTTTTGACCGTAACCGGTTTAAGCTCGTCAAAGCCATCTTCAGACAGGCTATAAAGATGGCTGTAACAGATGCTGAATATTTGTTTAATTATAATGGAATTCCACCACGAATTATCAGTTTCAAACATAGAAATATTAACAAACGGTTGATTTGTGAGCATGCTCATTCGGGCATAACACACACGCTACTAGGTAGCATTTGCTCATTAGTAGCAAGAGAGCATGCTGCTAATGAGCATGTCTGTCAGAACCATAAAGAGTTAGTTGTAACCGTTATCTTCTTCATTATCGCTGGCTTTTATATTTCCAATTTTTATAAGAACAACTCTCTTTTTATTACTTTTGAAGGTTATTCCAATCAATGTATAAACCATCAACCAAAATGTATTATTCGCCTACTGATCTATAGCTGAATTTAAAAAAAAAATAAAATCGCACAAATTATTATTAAGGTTTAACCAACACATCATATATTTGACGTCGATTTATGTGAAGTTTTGAGGGCATTACAAGTACTTTCAACTACGTAGCTCGTTAGTGATGAGAGTAACACATACCTTGGTATTGACGAGTGCAATTTCGTTTTTTTATTTATTTTAGTTTTGCTAACTAGATTGATAAAAAGGCTAGTCATTTATTTGAACACAATTTACCACGAAAATTCAGCAAAATTTTCTGAATAAAAATTCATCGATCAAATCAACTTTGAGTTAGCTTCTAAAAAATAACAAAATCGTTTTAACCTCTGGATATATTAGGTTGTCAGCATTTTTGGAACAGGTGTCACCTTAGAAATATTCTAGTGTTTATTCGACAATTTGATAGATTGGCCATTAAAAATGATAGGACTTGAAAAGATTTGATTCTAGGAATCTTAGTTTAGTAGTGCTTCTAAGAAAATCTAATCTTCGTTGAGAGGTGCGTTAGTAAAATAATTAGGTACCAAAGTAATAAAAATTCTTAAAAGAAATGAAACTTTAAAATCTTTTCAATATGATTAATTGGTGCGTGAATTCTACTTACAATAAATATAAAGTTACTTTTTTTAAGAGTCCCAACTGCTCCCGTCTGGAGTCAGTGAGACTATGGCATCCCCAATTGGGGTATTTTGTGAGGCTTAAGGTAGTGGGGAGGGGAAGTAGACGGGAAAAGGAAGGTGGGAAAGTACCTGGTTATTCAGATCTGGTCACCAAGCACGGCTAAAGCCATTTCAAGCAACGTTTCAATTCTGAATGGTGGTCTTACACCAGGGCGATACTGAGAGTATCTTCCACTCTGGAACGTGCCGCAAATATACTATATATTATTTTCAATGATTTGATGATCAAAATTTATTTGCCGCGCCGAGATTCGATCCCACGACCTTCGAATTGCGTGGCCTACGACAAATGAAAAATAAATTTATTTTTGTACGTCTAACGGACCTGTGGTTGAGTGGTTACGGTTGTCAGCCATGAATTCGGAGATCGACGGTTCCAATTTTGGCGTACGCAAGTAAATGTTATTTGATTTAATCAAAATAATAGGTATTATATTTCCTGAGTGGTAGATACTTTCAATATCGCCAAAAAACCGCCATTCGGAATCGAAATGTTTCTTGAAATGGCTTTTAGCCGTGTTTGATGGATAAATCTGAATAGCCGGGTACTTCTCCACTTTTTCTCCACCTTCCAACTACCTTAGACCTCTTAAAAAACTCCTTGGGATGCCATAGTCTACTTTGCTCCACTGTTTACAGGTAAAAATCTTACGTCCTAACGTATACAGCATTCTACATTTTGGTGTTAGAAGAATTGATGTTGTCTGAAATTTCTTTTATTTTTAAATGGTGCAGTTTTATTTAGAATAATATCTTTGTAAATTTGTAATGTTGCATGGTAAAAGTATGACGCTTTAAGTTTTATGACTTTATTTGTTTATTTATTATTTTCGGAAAATTGACCGTTTACATTTTATAACTTCGTACATGTGAAGTATAGCCAAAACACAACCTATTATGGATTTTATCTTATTCTGGTGTAATTCAAGATGTCATTTTGAGACAAGATATCATATTATGATAAAAATATTTTAAATTTTTTATTTCAACCGTAATATTTATCAGAACTTTTATTTAAATTCATTTAACAGAAATCCTAATGAATATGTGTAAGTAGATTTGTTTTTAATATTAATTTTAATGCTATGTAAAACGGTTGTTTTTTTATATGTTGTACCCCATCCTATAATGCCATATTCTATTACTGATATTACTGATTAAAGAACTTTGTTCCGAGTAAATCTTCATTTAGGATATGTCTTAGACATCTAAAGATGTATGTTAGTTAGATCACTGTGTCTTTGAGAATGTTAATGTGTGTGGACTACTGCAGGTATTGGTCTACTATAATGCATTGGTATTTTAATTCAGTTTTGCTTTCTATCACTAATCATGAGATACTGCAATCAAGTTGTAGTATTTTTTTTCCTAGTGGGTTTTAATTTGTATTTCTTAAGGTCTTTCTTGTTTTTTATGTAAAATGGTGTGTAACAGAGAATTCCAGTACAATTTTTTTTATTTTTTTTTATGAATAATGACCTTCTAACTTAAATAACTGCATATTTATTTTTATTTTTATAGTAAGTTATAATAGTTAAAATAAATGTCAAAGTTTCAATTTTTCAAGATCCCCCAAAAACCACCGAATCAAGTGTGACGTCATCATGACTAACCGAAGTATGAATCTTGTAGGGAACTGGAATCAGCTGTTCGACTCCCGCCATTTTGAATTTCAGCATTGGAGCGTTTTCATAGACATAACTGGGCAGTACAATCGTATTTTGTACAGTTAAAGTTTTTTAATATTTTAAATAATATAGATAAACTAACAGAGATACTTTATTTTTGATACTGAATTATTTAGGCCTAAATAATGTTTCAATAAAAACAAAAACTATTATATGTCCAATTATCTATAAACCAATAACACGAAATGCCGAACGGCTTGCGTCTTCATTTCTATTGATTTCTATACAACTTTGACCCAGGTGACGCGGCGCGGTGACGTCACGCCGCCAAAATCCAGCTATAGAGTGTTTTAATGACACGTTTTAAAATGGACTTTTTAATATTTTTTTAAAAACTCTACGTTAAATATTATGTTATAAAACTTATATATTCAGAATCAGCGTATATTGGTCTATATGAACATATTTTTTTAAAGCCATAATATTTTTCACTGGAGTTCCTTATTGTTCACACAAGTTTTTTTAATGTTAGTAATTTTAAGTCAAACCAATTTTATAGTTCATTGATATATGTGTAAGCCATTGTATTTATTTCCGTCTAGATATTAGATTTAAGAAATAGTTCTGTATCATCTTTTTTTTACAGTTAATACCGCATAAGAGTCCCAACTGCTCCCGTCTGGAGACTATGTGACCAGTGAGACTATGGCATCCCCAATCGAGGTATGTTGTGAGGCTGAAATTAGACGGGAGGGGAAGGAGATAAGGAAGAGGAAGGTGGGGAAGAACCTGGCTATTCAGATCTGGTCACTAAACACGGCTAAACACGGCTAATTTCAAGCAACGTTTCAATTCTGAATGGTGGTCTTACACCAGGGCGATACTGATAGTATATTCCACTCTGGTGTAAGTCGGATATAATTTTTTACATTTTTAGAGAAGTTAAATATGTCTTTCACATACATAATAAACATTAAAAGGCCTAATACTGTACCTTGGAGTATTGAGAATTTACTACATCCAGAGTCACTAACTTTTTGAAGTTGTATTGCATCTTGGTTTCGTTTATTTAGTTAGCTAGTCATTCTACTTTTTCCGTTTATTTTAATTGATTCTAATTTATTTATAAAATTTTATGGGACGTAGTGTCAAAGGCCTTTTTCTAGTCTATAAGTATTCCTTGAGCCTCGATGACATTGGGCGAGTTTACAGGCTACTATCTGGGAAATTCACTATCTGTTAGTTAACTCTGTCTTCGTAACTGTCGGAATTAGTTTGCGCGGGAGCCGCAATTCTCACTACTGGCTAGCGTGTGGCGCCAGCTGCGAGCTCAAGTTTTTTATAAAATGTTGACCGAATCGGTTTGCACGAGATTCGTTATTCTAGCTGCTACAGTCATTACTGAGTGAGTGGACAGTTTTGTGTGTCATCATGACAATCTTACTCGCCGATTCACCCGCTTTTAAACTTACCGGTTAGTAGCTTGTAAACTCGCTCAACGTAATCGAGGGTTTAGACATTTTTCATTAAAATCTATGGCGATGCATAGATAATTCGTTAATTTAAGCAAACAATTAAAATTTTAAATTTGTGTTGATAGCTACTTAATCATTTAAAAATAGTGTTCTAAGTTCCAATAACAATTAATAAGACACCGAAGATCGACTAAAATATTTATTTTTGTCGAATTTATAAAAGTTATACAGAATTTATGTCCCTAAGTTACGAAGGTCCTGAGAGGGAGGGTCGCTGGAAACGTACTTCAAAAGATTTCCAGAAATATCGGCCGTAAACAAAGTTAAAGCAACGAGCCAGGAAATATTTTTAACACCTTTTCTAAAAGACATAAATACATAACTTTCTTTTTTCCTTTTCTCCCTTCTCGGCTCTGCTTCTATATTAAGTGCGTTTCACGTTTAGCGAGAATTATTGAGGTAATTAGAAACTTTTCCTTTTAGTTAAAATTAAGGACATTTTTTGTAGGAGCTTTGTCTTACGCAAGAGCTGGTATTATAACGCCCAGATAAGATTGCCGATAGAAATAGCAAAATAAGCAGTTATTAAACATGCTGTTTTCGTTATCTGCCCGATTAACGGAGAAAGTCAAGGTGTAATTTTATTAAAAGTTAAAGGTGTAATTTTATTAAAAGTGGCCAAAAAGGCTATGTTACGATACTTACTTTCGTCATCATGGCGGCTTTTTGGTTTTAAAAAAAATCTTAAAGCTATTTTACGTATTAATCCTGCTACCTGTCTATAAATGTGTCAAAAATATCAATTTAATCGCAAGTAATGATCCAGAGGCAAATGTTTGTACAAGAATGCTCATTATATTAACTGATACCATAATTCTACAAAGTTGTCAACTGTTTTGTGACCCAACAATATTTATAACATACATTGTTGCTAAACTTGCAAATAGGGACGTTGTGCGTTATGCAATGGCCTCGAGATAAAAGTCAGACTGATAAACCATCTGTAAATTACTTTTCTTTTATAATTGCAACCAAAAAGTGAGGTTTTTGACTCTTAAATCACCAGTTTACTCCCATATTATTAAAAAAATCGTATCTAATACCTTTCTGAATTGCGTAACAATCTATTTTGATTTTATATCCCTAATCCTAAGATAAAAGTGGAAGGGCATTTACGGGAGAAATATGCAGAAATTCCAATGATTTTCGGAGAAAATTCCAATTATAAATTTTTTTAAATTAGTTTCACACAGGAGACAAATATGGGTATATGGGAGGAAAAGAATTCCCCTTAGGGCCTACAGCATCTTTGGGGATATTTTTAGGAAAGGAAAGAGGAATTTCTGGGAAAGAAAAAGATATGAGTGGTGGGCAGGAATCTGGAGATCAGTATGATCAGAAGTGACGAATGTATGATTACTTCCCTTCCACTGCGGTAAGACGACTAGAGAATCCTGCAGAAAAGAACAAACAATCTCAACCAGTCTCTCCCGACCCGGCTTACCACGCAGTTGTTGGGCAGACGTATCCGCCGCCAAGATCCGAACTAATAACCTCACCCCATAAATCCGGACACCTCTGCTAAGTCACCAAACGTAGCAAACCACATGGAGCAACCTATGGTACAGATGTTGGTTAACCATTTAATGGTTCCAGAGTCAGCGGAATCCATACCCAAATGATTAAAAACTGTTAAGCGAACGTCATATCAAGCGCATAGCACACAACGTACAGTGAACATATTGACATACCTACATCTACAACACAAACAAGCTTTCAAACTTGGTGAAACATACGTTTCCTACATAAAATGTAATATTTATCCCCAGCAACTTTCGGAAGCTGCGCCGGGATGCTTATTAAAATATCTGTGCTTTAATGAGCTTCCGGGTATGGGAAATTACGATGTTGGAGCCAATATTGCAGAGATCATTTATGGAGGTCTTGATTAAAATTCTGCGAACATGTCAGTTGATATGAGGCGAGTTTATTAATGAAAAAAGAGGTGAGAGAGGCATGCTGCGTGCTGTGAAGCCTCAAGGCTTTTAAATAACAGTTAACTTATAAAGGCAGGAAGAACATAAATGAAAGGACGACGATGTTAATAAATTTTAAATAAAAACAACGTGACACACGTGACTTTGAATAAAGAAACAAATATAATTAAAAATATCACCATGCAAAAATTACGTAATTGTTAATTATAGTCAGAATTTTTTATCGTCCTAATCTAGTTCTATAATAATATCTTAAATTTTGGTTTACCTGCTTTTTTAAAGTGAGTACTGCACAAGAGTCCCAACTGCTCCCATTTGGAGCCAGTGAGACTATGGCATGCCCAATTGAGGAATTTTGTAAGGCTGAAGGTAGTGGGGAGGAGAAGGAGATGTGGTAGAGGAAGGGGGGAAGTACCTGGCTATTCAGATCTGTTGGCCAAACATTTCATTTCTGAATGGTGGTCTTACACCAGGGCGATACTGAGAGTGTCTTTCATTCTGAAATGTATTTATTATATATTATTTATGATTAAATAATTGTGGAATAACACCAATTAATCAAATAAATTAATTTGCGCCCGCCGGGATTCGATCCCGCGACCTTAGGAATTGCAAGTCAAGAGTCTAACCCCTCGACCACGAAGGTCATATACACGTATTTGCTAAGTTAACTAGTACCTCCTAGGAACCAAAGAAAAGGGTGGAATTTAAAGAAAATTCAACAAGAAGTAGTCGTTTATTGACTTTGGTAAGCCGAACAGATGTTTTGTAATTTATTTTTTACCTATATCATTGTAGTTTAGATAGGCTCTGTCCATTGATATAAATTATAACACAAGAGCCTACAGTTAAAGATATTTACAAATTAATTTGAAAATGTTTTTTTTTAAGTATTTAGTTAAATCAATCAAACTCTCTTTTTATAAATTTTGAAGGTTATTCCCATCAACGTAATATATAATTAAATAATCTAAACGAAAATATGACAGAAAACAAGACACAAAATTGGTTTTTTCTCTGTCTTATACTATTTCATATTTTCGTTTAGATTATTGGTGTTATCTCCTTCTTCAATTTAAGGTTTCCAAAATTTCGTAGTTTTAAAAATGTATTTTTCGATGCATTCCGCCAAAAGAGTCTATCTTTCAAAGTGGACATATTTTTTGGCGTTTGCCTTTATATTCAATCGCACAAATAAGGTCGGTAACTGAAATACAAGCCTTGCTTTATATAAAAAACATGTTCGATAACCTCACAGATAATTCGCACTTAAAAATGGATTCATACGTCAGGATGTTTAGCCCATTGGCTAGCGGTCGAGAATTCAAATTTGGTCGAAAGATGATCTTGCGACCGTACCCTTATAGGGAGGTTTCGATGAGAAATAAATATTTTAGTCCATACCAGCATTTTTAACAAATAATTCTATATCGATTATATTTTATTCAAAATTGCTTCGATGTGATCATAAGTATGGATAATTTTTCAATAATGGCTAAGCAATATGAGGATGAATGAAAAATTAGAAATTAGTTTGTAAGAACGTTATCAACTAGACGAACTGCAATATTTTTGTGGCAAAACGCTTTCGCGGATTTTTTTAATAATTTTTTTTTATTATTCTGAAAAGTACATAACTTTCGTACGTATTTTACTGCAAAATTATATGATTTGAAATGGGTAAAATACAATACTTTGTTTGAAAATTGAATACATCATTTTTCAACGACAACGGTATAACCTCATTATAATAAAAATGAAAACATTTTAAAATACTTAAAACATAGCCTTACTAGATTAAAAAAACTGTATTTTGAAAAAGTAGCGATACATCTAGAATTTGATTTGAAATTGACATGTTTCCGGTTGTGTCTAAATTTTTTGATAGTTTTAAGCAAATGGTGCAGTAAAATCTGGGTAATAATAATGTTTCTCTTTATATACTGGTTTTTAAACCAAATTGATGACGATGCACCTTTAATTAACGACCTGTAGATATGCACACTTGCATGGGAGACACGTACAACGTGGCAATCACAATCTCGTTTGAGCGTTTCCTGAACATTTTAATCCATGACATATAAATATTCAGTTGATTTAATCGCGGAACAGCCGAATAATAATTATAAATGATGTCTATGGTTAAAAAATTTCCACAAAGTTTGCAAGATTTCTGCATTTTGCAAAACCATCCTAAAAGTTTTTGATCAATGGTCTAATGTAATCCAATATCTGCTCTCTCAACTAACATTTACACGTGCAGAAAAGCCTTAGTTGTTTGTCGATTATTTAATCTAACACAAACGTGAATTTCAGGAAAACTAAGGTGGTTTTTATAAGGATATCTTATATCTCACAAGGATATCTCATTTCTTCTATTTAGAATGCTTTGGGATTGACGAACTAAATAAAATTAGATACTTATTTAAATTTTCACGGCCAAAAGTATTTTCGTTATTTGTTTTTGGGTTGTTATAGCGTGTTGCGCTGCTGCGTCCATTTTAATTTTTTAAATTGTATTGTTTTTTTTTTAATTTTAAATTTTTTTTATTGTACGACAGATTAATAATCCAACTACCGTACAATTTTCTCATTTTGACAATCTTAACACCTAAGAAGATGATCATTAGGTATACAAAAAATCTTTAGGCTATCTAAAGAAGAGTTGTGTATATCTAGTATTTTTGATATTTCGTTCATCAGTACCATTCCTCTTGTCATGCCATGCTGTGCTAGAATAAAGCTAGAATATGTTCTATGTTTTATACCTTTATATCGGCTATATTCGCTTTAATCATTGTAATTCGGTTTTCTGATTCAAGAATTAGTCAAAAAATGTCGCCAATTCCGTTGGCAGCTCGCATGAGAATGTGCCCAAGGTTAGTATAAATATTACGATTTATTGAACTTGGAGTTGCTTTGTACCGGTGACCAGCGATCGCTAGATGACAATGGATTCGAGGAAGAGGCTACTTTGGAACTAGTTCCTACGCGATTGCCTGTTTCGGCTAATGCATATCAGTTACTAGGGATCACTAGATGATAGTGGATTCGGGGAACGAGCTATTTTGAAACCAGTTCCTACGCCGTTACCTGTCTCGGCTACTTTATACCGGTAACTAGGGATCATTAGATGACAGTGGATTCGAGAAAGAGTTTTTTGGAACCAGTTCCTATTGAAGCACGCCTGATTACGGAGGCCATTGAAATCTACAACCATTCTGAAGTATATACTGTAATACCAGCTCGTAGTGGAGTGGAGTTGGCAACACGTTGGTATTGCTTCCAAGTACATAAGCACACATCTCACCACTAACAATTACATATTTGACCTGATGATGGACACTGTAACGCTGTCCGAAACGTTGGCTAAAGAAGGAAGTAGCGCAACACGGCATAACACCCCAAAAACAAAAAACGAAAATAGAATGAATTCAAAATTTCTGATAAGATTTAAATTATTTTTTTCTGAAAACGTTCCGAATGTTATTTCACTCTTTTTGCGTGGGGCAAACATCATTACGAAATGAAAGCAAAGCTTTACGAAAAAAAGAATATTTATTTACGAAATAAAATTGAAAAGAGTTGCGTTTGATTATGAAAATAACGGAAGCTGGGCGCTGTTCCGAATTCAAATCTCTGGTGAATGCTCTGACTGTTCTGTAAACAGGTGCTGGCAAAAATAAAACATTAGCCCGGTCATTTTATGAAATAACTGTTTCATTATTGTGGAAAACATTTCATGATGTAAAAAATCAGGTAGCTAGAATCCGACACAATAATAATGATGTGTAAAAAATCCACGCTGTTACGGTCTACAGAAAAAAATCGGAAGTGTGAATAAAACATTGAAATAATCACTGAAAATCCGACAAATGCTCGAAATAAAATGGCTTGAAATGAGTACTGTGACGATACACCCTGCCTACGTGCACCAAATCGTGATAAATCTACCCCTGGCTACGCTGTATCAAATGTGTTGAGATTCTGCTCCTCGTAGCTATAATTTTCGTAGCTTTCTATCATGATGTACCTAGCCTATCATTTAGGGTATTTCTAGTCTAACTTTAAGTCATTCGCACTTTTTGCGAAGACCTCTTCTCTCTAACCTATTTTTCACACTTCTACCTTACTCTGAGCTAATCTAACCCTATTGTTCGCAATCCCTGTGATAATTTCACACAGTAATCAAGATTTTTGAATTTTTGTTTACATTATCTCCGTATCCTGCGTTGTGTAATTTTTTGTTTTAGGATTTACACCCATACGCGTAATAAAACGCATACAAATGTAAAGAGTATAATGTATGGTTTTGTGGTAACTTTGGTTCTTTTAGAGTAAGAGTGAAAGAATTCTAAATTGATTGATTTAAATATCTTCTAACGCGTTTGATAAACTAACCCCGTCCTAGATTTTGTCTATACCTGATATTCGTTTTGTTTATTTCCTCCCTAACACAGCTATATTTAAAATACAAATAAAAGAGAATAACAGTTATCAATTTATAACAAACATTTCATGAAAAGTATTTCCTTTACCTGCGTGAGATGACCTAATTCTAGGTCTCGGTTTTTCACCTGAAGTCTGCAAGCCTCCACCTAACATGAGTTTTATTTTCATGGTTAGTAAACACTAGATTGTTTGGGGAAGGGACGTTTGAAGGAATTGGGTCAAGGATAAAAAAAAATAGTTTTCTGTAAAGGTTGGCTCCTCCACTAACCAAATAGATTCTGGTGACCGACTTCCGAAAAGGCCTTTGTCAATGAACGGCTACACATACCTAAAGACCGGATTTTACCCTCTTCTGCGGGATTCCTTGCTTCGATAGGAGCTTTACGTACCAGAGATAAGTACCAGGTCTTCCATCGTATCCCAGAACTATCCCAACCTCCTCACCTCCAGGTAGTTTAACTCGACTGATTCTAGAAGGGGTATTTCATTGCATCCCTTATCACGACTCTACTCGCGTTGAATGTGGTGTGCGACTGTTTTTGTCGTATCCATCTCCCACGTGATCCGACAGAATCGCACTCCTGCCACCTCTTAGACCTGCTGCGATTGCGCCAAGGGAGCGTTCCAGTTGGCTCGCATCAAATCGAAGGTCGACAAGACTACGATATGCAAATGACTTAGAGTTTTCTTTAAGCGCCGCGCCAGCGTATTCCTCGCATACGTCTCCTCCAGCCTCCGCATGCCTCCTCCTTGGCAATACCGTCACAGGGCCTAAAGTTTCTCTCTCCCTCAGGGAACGTTTGACACTAACCTTCCCCAGAGACACATAATTGCATACAACAATCCTGAAGTTTACTGCGTGGGTAAAATTTTTGGATTTGGACTGTATGTCTTCATTCACTACCAGTGCTTTTTAATGTGGTCACTGAGTCCACGTGTTTAGGTATGAAAGGATAAGGGATACCTATCCTATTAGGTAGGTATAAATGGAAAAGTGAGTTTTGGTTTGGCTTTGTTTTTATTGAGGGAGCCCTCCTCATGAAGTAGTAAGTATTCACCTAGATAACTAGAAAGACAATGTTATGCAAAAAGTTCTAATTTCAATATTTGATAAATTTAATTTTTAAATTTTAAATTTTCAGACCACAATTATTTTATGCTTGTGGTTTATTGCCTTAAAATTGCACATTAATTTTCATATAAACCATGTGTTTGCTGGATGTCCTACTGCCCTAGAATACGTGATTTTTCTAAAAGATTCTTAGATCGATCCGATTAAGGAACAAATTATTTAAGTTCAAATATGAAAGTTAAATAGTTCTGTGTATATACTCGTCGTTGCAAATTCGAAGGCCGAAGTTAACAAACTAAGTCATGTCTGATGGGATTGACCTGACTTCTTGGATAGGTATTTATTTGTTTCATAACTCTCACGCGCAGCTATAAGTAGGAATCATGCTGTTATTAAAATTGTTAGTTACCGACATGCTCTGTTCGCAAATTTTATAAATAAGTGTGACTGCTTGCTTTGCATTATCTCCAAGGACCTGTAAATAGTTTAGTAATAAAAAAACTTACCAAGATTCTGCAAACTACCTTCCTGCTGGGAGCTACAACAGCGGTAATTTCTTCCTCTAACAAAATACACGCTTTATAATTTAGTAAACTTGTTATTAGACGCTCCCGAATTATAATTCTATCTAAACCAAAACCATAACCTTTCCTATGGCGAAATTATTTTAGATATGCTCCAGATTCGCTAATTTCATAATATAAGAACCCATCCTAAATTTCAAACATCAACTTAAATTCCAGAATGTTAATTTTTTCTCCAATCTAAAATTGCCTTTACTTCGCTGAAATGGATATAATCTCTTCCCCTTTTTTTTTGTTTAAATGTATGTTATCTGCTATCTACGAGATATATTAAGTTGTCTTTCAACTATCTCCTCCCCCCTTTTCTCGCTTATGTCTGAAAATTATTAGCTACGGTTAATCACATCTCCCTTTGCCAAATATGATTCGTATAACCCACTATTAATTTAATTTATCTAATCGCATAAGTACTAATCAACTCTCCTGACTTTGATTTCTGGCATATTAGCATTTTTATAACATAAACCTTTCACGCTGAATTTTAAGGTTTTAATTTTTCGATTTTAATTTTTAATTTTTCGTATTTTTAATTTCCAAACTTTGAGAGATTGTTTAACTATCTTTTACTGTTAAATAAACTCCGTTTATTTACTTAACAGTGGACCTAGTTGTTATATCTTGATAATATAATTATTCATTATAATTTGTTCCAACCCGTCTATTCAGTCGTACTAACTTTTATAAGAATTCGAAGTTTTATTATTATTAATTACACAAAATGATTTATTTGATTTATATATTATTTTTGGATGCTTTTTTTTTTTCACTTTCCTGAGAGACAACTTTGAAGACTTTAGCGAATTATTTTTCCCGTTAGTTATTAATCCGCGGCTTTAATTAATTTATTTTGGTTTGTACTATTTGAAATCGAACTCGATTTTGAAGATATTATTATTTTTTTTTTCACACAAGTCTTTAATTAAACCGAAATTTTAATTATTTTTAAGACACTGAAATTTTCTAAGTATTCACAGAACACACTTCAATTATCACTAAGTTGAACAAAACATCGGAAACAATTATAAATACTAAATTCACTGGATTTAACACTTTAAAACCGTATTGATAAAGAATATATTTTTATTAAATTAATATTGACACATTATATTGCACGGATTTTTTTCTTTAATTAGTACTCAAAAATGTCAAACACTCCCGAATTCAAGTGAACATGAAATTTTCTAAGTCTAGGATGAACTGAATCTAGGTTAAAATTAACTCCAAAATCTCTAAGTTCAAGATTTGCACTTTAAATAAATACCAAAAATCACTTGTCGCGACGAACTTAGATTTCTCCCCGGTCTGGCTATTCTTCCCGATTCCAAAAAACTGATCCCCTCTTCCTGAAATTTGCCATTTTTAAAGGCTTCCCAAATGCCCCGGGTCATAGCGTAATTGTTCTTATATCTCGTTATTTCCATATATCCAAAACTAGATTTGCTTACAATACTTACAACCTTTCGTTAAATGAAACATTTATATCGAAGTTCTTCTATTTCATTTCTCAGGGCCGAACTAAGTAAACGTACATTAGGTTGCCCATATTAATTTCCTAAGTTCGTTTCCAAAATTATAACTCATACGACACAGTTTTTGCGTCCCGTTTTTCCTCAACTTGGAATGTGTCCGTCTGTGACATATTGGATCTAAATTCCAAATTCACGCGGGCGTTTGCAAAACGTAGATATCTCCCTTACTCCGCCTTAATCAAGGGATTATTATTATTATTTTCCTTAGAGGCATTTTCGTTGTCCCTCAAAAGTATACCCATCATATTTCAAGACCGTATTTTCGCTTTTTTTGTCGTTTACTTGGTCTTCCTTCATTTTCACCTAAATCTCGACAATTTTGTCTGTTTTTCGAAACCATACATATTAATAACCCCGTTCGCCCTCTCTTATGGTAAAATTTAACACCATGGTTAGGCAGAGCTTGATCTGAGGCTGTAATTCCTTTCTACCACCCTCAAAACATCCTTTGTCGTGCAATTTCACTTCCCTTTTCCATTTAAGTAATTTTATTTAGATTTTTTCTATATTAATAAGTTGCATCCTTTGTTTCTCCAATTTTTTTTATATTAATCACAGCATTTTGCCTGCTCATTTCCCAATACTACCCTGGGATTTCTGTCAATTTAATGGCTTCTTTGAGGGACCTCCCAATAGGGCATCCTTTTCTCGCATGAAAAGCGATAACTCTTGCCTAATTATAATCACCCTTTCGATAGGTAAACAAATCCGAAAGATAAATCTTGTCTAATAGTCTGATCGTAAAAAGTAATGTATTTTTTCGAATGTAAATACTTCATAAGACCAATGTTAATTTTAATTATTATACAAATCGTTTATTCGCCTTTAATATTCAAAAACCATGTTCTTAAAAACTGTTTACACGATTAAATCAAGACAAGCGATCGACAACCCTTATCTCGAATTCAGTTGGCCGTAATGTCTTACTAATTTTGCACATGTTTTCCTTGTCTTACGTACAGTTTTCACTTTTCTAATATCGCTTTAGTAACCTACTTAATGCCATTTGTACAAATCTACACCTACAACAGTCTTTGCGTCAAAATTGGAAGGGTTTTGGGTGCCTTAAGCCATCATCCCGAGCTTAAACCTTTTTTAATATCCTGGATTTTTTTCTCTATAACTTTCAACTCCTATCACACCCCAGCATTGTTTCAATTTTCCTAACTTTAATTTCGCTTTTTTTCATTCTTTTTTACTCTAATTTGCAAAATCTCTAACGTTCCATACTTTTGTTACAGCAAATACTAGGTTCCTCGCGTCAATACTGCATTTCCCCCGATTTTCCCATTCGCCCAATTTTTTTCTATTATTTCTGTGTGAACTTTTTGTAACATATATGTTGTTTGTATTCGTCTTCCACTGGTTGACTCACTCTCAAAAATGCACTATTTTGTAAATAAAACAGAGGTCGGTGTCCGGACTGCTTGACTCGTGGGAAACTGTTTATTTTAAAGTTCAGTCACCTTTCCACCCGTGAGACACATTTCAAGGTCTAAGGGTCATTAGTTATCTTCTTTATGACCAAGTTCAAAGTCCATATGAGCCGTGAACGCCCCTTAACGTCCTGATTAGTTAATATAAATTATTATCGGTTTTCTCTCATCCTGATTGGCTGAGTTCTCACTTTCTTTGTTCAAAATTCACACCTCCGTGGGGGATTCCTTGCTTTATGCATATTACAGATCCCTGTTACAATTTTTAATTTACCACACACAGATGTCGCTGAGATGCGCTTTCTTTACGTTAGTTAAAAAAAAAATCTTTGTAGGCCCTCCTGAACGTGAAAATTTCCTTTCTTTAGTATTTAATAGCGTAGACGATTTACGGTTCATTACAGTACGATATTAAAGGCCCGGCTTTCCGCATTTTTACCGAGTTATTACGTATTTTCCTTGAACACTTTAAGTTAAAGCTCTTAAAAAATATATGTTATTCTTGAAGATAACACCCATACATTTTCCATTCCGAAAAGGCAATTGTATGAAATTCCCTCGCTTAAAAAAAAATCGCAAAGTTTGCTCCAAAAATTATTATAAACCCATTTTTTCTGTTATTTTATAAGTCACATGTATGAAAAAAAAATACAGTGTAGCTTTCAATGCTAAATTAGAAACTTTCATGAGATTTTTGCTCAATTTTAAACGAGTCGTGTTTTAAATAATAATATTTGTATGACTTGTATAGCGCCGTTTTTGTGAAAAATCACCCCAAGGGCGCTGTAAACATTTTCAGAATTTTCGATTAAATATTATCGTTTTTAATATAAGCGCGCTCCCTCTCACATTCATAGTTACATATCTTTCATTTTTCTTTTTTTTGAGCGGGTATTATCGGGCCTTAAAAAGAGATATAATTTTTTCAAGTATCGTAAAATAGGGTGACTTTGATCAATATTCGTCTTTACAACTACATAGAAAACTTTTTTAAAAAAAAATTTTTGTTGGGAAATTTGGTATCCAATGTATTGCACATATTTAAAATATTAAAAATGTTAATTATTTGAGTCTGGAAATTGGAAGCATGTAATCGACTTACCAAGTCAGTATAAACTTACGGATTTTTGGCTTCACTTCAATAGTATTCCTTCTCATTGTGTAATTATGAGGTCCAAGGAATCACGAGCTTACCTGAAACAAAACATACAGATTTTTGAGTATTTAGATATAAATACATATTTTAAGAAAAGGTAGATACAACACTAGACTGGACACACACAGTCGACAATTAACCGAGTAGTATTGGACACACAAAAGATGAAATTTAAATAAAATCTAAATTATTAAATGAAATCTAAATTTGATATATTAATTGTAAGATATTAAATACATATTAAATTGTAAGATATGAAACAAAACACATAACTCAAACCAATAAAAATTGTACATTTAAAAACTTTAATACGTGGTTATTAAACAAACAAAGGGATTGCATTAACAAGCTACTTGCAAACTGAACGTGTTAATTTTGTATACGTTGTATATTATTATTTAAACATATATAAAAATTTAAAAGAACTTTCATACTGAAAATGTTCAATTACACTATATGTTTGTTAATTTTTTTTATATTTAGATTATTATATGTAGGTTATCTTTTGTATTTTTATTTATGTTTTTCTTTTGTACTTTGTATTATTATTATTCAAGTTTTTCTTTTATACATTGTATTTTTATTTATTATCTTTTGTATTTCCGGGTAACCGGCACCTTAAAAAAAAAAATTCGAACTTGGTAAACTTTAAATGCCAAACGACGATAATAATTGGATGATGCGTAGAGCGTCGTTTGTGTGCAAAATCATCTCAAGTACGTCTGAACAATTTCTTTTTAGTTTATGTGATTTATTATTGTTGACTTAGAGGATTTTGGCAGAAGTTTATAAGTTTTTATGTTTTCTATTTTTAATCAACTCTTTATTTTCATTAAAATTTTTCAAAATTAAATTTTTTCCTGTATAGTACGTGAAAGCCCTATGGGCGTTTGATTAATAAAAAAACAACAAAAATAAATGGCAATTGAAATTAAATCAAAACACATCGTAATCTACAAAAATAAATGCTTTTAACAAATCATCACGCGGAAAACACGACATTTTTAAAATTCAATTCAATTTATTCATTTAAAAACATTACAAAATGCCAATTTAAAAACGTTTTTAAAATTTAAAGTATTTTACATTAGATAAACAGATTTTAATTAGTAGCAAATCTTGTCGTTTGAATTGTCTTTCATTGATGTTAAAAATATCGATATTCAATGTGATTCTGTTTCAAAACAAGATAGCTCTCCTAACAAGGCATAATCCTTGGCAAGTTAGTTCTGTAAACCGGGAGATAAAACAGTCTATGCTGTCGTTGACGGAGATAACCATCGGGAACATAAAACATAATGTTCTCCATGATAGTCAAGTTTTCGAACCATCAACGAATCAGTCTGAAGAAATGTGTTACAATGGCACATCCCTTCTGACCCGTAGATGGTTCATACTGAGCATGTCCAAGAGAAAGTCGGTAGGGTAGAGCCACGGATAGCAGCTATACTCCCTCAGGTAGAGAAATCTCAGAAATTTCTTTAGAACCTTCTCCAACGTGAGGGAATACTTCACTTGGTGTGGGCGTCAAACCACCGATCCACTCTCAAGCCTTTTTTATACATTAAATTCATACAGGAGGCCCTGAGGAAAATAATTTCCCTCAAGGCCTATGTCATCTGGGATGCCTACTCTTAACCAAAGCATTGTACAACGCTATGAGAACCTGGATGTCTCTGAAATTTCTCGCAATGCGTAAGGCAAATCGCAGCATTCTCAGTGAAGAGCTACACGTCATTACGATATGAGCATGAAAAGTTAACCTACTACCAATCACAATTTACATAAATACCATACACCTAAACACACATATTTTTTATATCACTTTATCTTAATAAAAATATCGGAAAGTGACAGGGTACGCGTGACATCATACTTACCTCGGTTTTGTCGTATAATTGTAAGATAAATCCCACACGGGTCGGTATGAAATCAATAAATTTATATAAAGTAATTAAGCAAACTTTAAGAATATATGAAATTGAATCGGAATACCGCAGTGTAACCCATTTGCGAATCCACGCAGCGCAACTTAGCACAAAAATTGCACCGACCCCTTCGGCAGCTGTATAAGTTCTATCAGAATCCGTCGACCAATCACAGAACAATTAAATCTCTGATATTATAATCGTTTTTAAATGACAATTTAATATTTTTATCTGTAATTATACACAATGAAACTTACATATTCAGAATCAGCTAATATATACATTTTTAAGCCATAATATTTTTACCTCAAGATCCTCATTAAATATGTCAAGCCACAAAGTAAATGCTTTTTAAAAATATAATTTCAATATTTCGGTTATAAACGGCAGAATAAAAAAAAAAGAAACACATTGTTTTATGACTTTTTTTCTGCGTTAGTTTGACTTTTATCAATGACATGGGGACGTACCTACTTGAACAAATTTTACATCATTAACTGGAAAAAATATACCTGATTTAATTTCTTTCAAATGTTCCGCTCCCAGAAATTTTATATTAAAATGTTTATCGAGGTCAATGATTTACGAAGCCCGGTCCAGGTTTCGATGAATATTCATTTTCATACCGAAAAGTAAAACAAACATGCATGGCTGTTGGAAGTTGGTTTTTTGGACAGTAAAAATAATATATCGAAAGGTACGGGAGAATACTTTCGTCATATAAAATAAACTGGATTGCACATAGCTACTCGTGTAACAACAAGTTGATATTGTGTTGATCAATTTTTTATTTATTTATTTTTATTTTGAAACATAAATAGATATAGATGTACCCCCATAAATAAGCAGAGCTTGTGTGTATAGGGGGGGGGGGTGTTATCATAAATTTTTATTTGGTATAACTCATTTCATATTTTCAATGTAATTTTTAAGGTGTGTTTTAAATTCTTTTATGTTAGTGTTCATGTTTCTAATTCTTTCTGGTAAAGAATTAAAAATTTGACACCGAGATATTTATGATTTTGCTGTCCTATTGTTTTTTTACATTTTAGAGTTGGAAGTATTGACGTTTGTCTAAGATTTCAGTTATTTTTAAAGGGTGCTACTTTATTTTGAATATCATCTTTATAAATTTGTAATGTTGCATGATAGAAGTATAATGCATTTTATTTTCTGACCTTAAATTGTCTGAATAAAAGTTCTGATGAATATGAATAGGGTTTTTTTTTTTAAATTGTTTTTAATATTAGTTTTTGTGATACGTAAATTGTTTGTGTTTGATTTTTATATGTACCGCCCCATCCTATAATGCCGTATTGTATAATTGATTGACAGAAAGCGAAGTATGTAATTTGCTTAATCAATCAAGCTCCGCCGCTCCATATACTATTTATTGGATAACCAACACTCCTGATTATGTCATTCTAAGTTCGCTGTGTAATGTTTTGTGACTTAGCAGGGTGCCCGGGTTCATCTGGTGGATGCATTTGCCCATCTACCGCAGTGTGAAGATGGATTTATTTGTCCGTCACTCCTAGACACACTGCTCCCTAGATTCCATTCAACTCTCTTGGAGACCTAATGTAAATATAAAATAAAATTGGACTAAAAAAAAGACTGTTTAATTTAATTCAATAAGTGCGGGTCAAATTTTTACCCACTATCATTGCAATGTTATACTGATGCACGTCTATATGCTTGTTAAAACTTTTGATAATATCTATCAACTCGACGGCTGGCCGCTTGGCAACATTTCTTAGAATTTCACAAGCATTTTATCACACTTTAGAATGAGTGATTTCAAATCAAATTAATCAACTAATTTTCTGAAAGCTAACAATGGGTTTCAAAGCAAACATTACGTTAATAACCCAACATTTTCCATGAAAATAAAATTGAAAACATTAATAAATCTCTTTTTGCATCATGAACACGAGTAAAATAATATTCTCTTTGTAGAAATTTTATTTTTTGGCAGGTGGAATTAAGTTTTTTTATGAAAGTAACATTTTCTTCGTAACCAATGAAAAAAGCTGAAATGCAATGTAAAAATTAGATACCTTGAGATGTTGGCCGTACAAACTCAAGTGGAAGCATTGGTATTGGAATTGTCTTTATTACGTTCTTTTCTCATTCGAGTTACCCAAGAAAAAATTCTAAGGACAGGAGGGGGAACTTCAAATTTATTTAATGTACTTCCAATTTGTGAGCCTTTTTCAAAGGATGTTTTGGATGCTCGTCGCATATATATTCTATAAGGCGTATCATATTATTTTATCATCAAAGTAAAACGGATCGGATAATCAGAACAACTTACTGTAACCTATTATATTGTTTTTTTTTTACGTTAGCTCCACACAGGGAAATAATTCCCCTCATGGCTTATTTCATATTTGGGGATACTGTGTGGAGAATCTATTTAGTAAAGGATGGAGAGAAAGTTCTGGTAGGTAAGGAAAACGTTACGAGGAGTGGCTAAAAAACTGAGTGACGGACAGTATATATATCCATCTCTCCCACTGCGGTGTGTCCCGAGAGAGTCCGGCTGAAGAGGTCAAAGGAACTCCTTCAACCACTTTCCCCCAATCCGGCCTGCCATGCAGCTGGTAGGCAGGCGCATGCAGCGCCAATATCCGAAGAAACCTCACCCCGTGAAATAGGGCGCCCCTGGTGACCATGGTGGCGAGTATGGCTACCGCCGCCCCGGGAACCATTTATTGGATAACCCAACTCCTCTGCCATAGGTCACCCCAAGTGGTTAGCTACGTTTGGTCACTTAGCAGAAGTGCCCGGGTTCATGGGGTGAGGTTAGTCTGGGTCTTGGCGGTGGATACGTCTGCCCACGAGCTGTAAGGCAGGCCGTATCTGGAGGGAATGATTGAGGGAGTCCCTCTGATTTCTCCAGTCGAATCCTCTCGGAACATCGCCTTGCATCGCAATGAATTTATACATCCATCACTCCTGGACACACTGACCACCAGATTTCCATCCAACCCTAATACCCTTTTCTTTTCCAGAACTTTATCTCCTTTTCCTCAAAACACCCTCCACACAGCTTCCCAGCAGATGACGTAGGCCCTGAGGGAAATTATTTTCCTCAAGGTTTCCTGTGTGGAGCTAATATAAAAAAATGCACTGTATCCCTTTATGAAATTTTTCGGATTAATTACCTTTAGCCGGATATTAGCGGTGCTTATAATGGGGTTTAATTTGGCAGCGGCTGTATAAATAATTGAGAGTGACATATGTTTAAAAATATTTAAATGATCCTGATACTTAAGCCATGTGAAAAGGCCACATGAATTCTACATGCTGCGAAAATGTATATTCATTAATCGCCTCAAATAATAAAAAAAAATAATGTGTGTTATTTTTATTTCTTTGTATTCATTACAGTAGTAGTAAAAAAATGTCTTTAATAAGATCATACTCGTATTATCACAAAAAACTTAATTTTTTAAGTTGAAAAACAAATGGGTAGAGTCACGTCGGGTAACCGAAAGCGCTGGGTAAGAGTACAAGACAAATTCGTGCGCACTTCACCTGCGCTTATTCTTTAATTCAGTAGCATTTTGTAAGTAGGGGGACCCAAAAATAATGATAATCGGTCGGTAGAGGGGAGAAGTAGAGGGGAGAAGTAGAGGGGGAACGGGTTTCGTGTGGTCGGCTGTTGTACGGAAACTCTTTCTTGATCAGTGTGCGAAGCCGCGTCGCTGTGGGTCTACGCGTTCGTCCAAAGTTTAATTTTAAGTAAATCAAAAGACAACACTTGTTGAAAATAACTAAAACTTTTGATCATGATGACGTCACACAATTCACACTAGATACGGTAGTTTTCGGGAAATCTTGAAATATTAAAACTTTGATATTTATTTTAGCTATTAAAATTAACTGTAAAAATAAATATGCTGTTATATATGTTGAAGGTTCATTAAAAAAAAATATGTTGAAGGTTCATTAAATTCATTAAAAAAAATAAAAATTTGCACCGGAGTTTATTGTTATGAACGGTTATCTCACATGACTTTAAATTCTTATTGAAGTAAATTACATCAATGCAATAAAAAACGGTGAGTTTTTGACACATAAAAATTGTCATAATTATTTTGTAGTGATAAAAGCGAGGGGATGAAGATGGGGTAGAGGAAGTTGTGGTTGGGAAGTACCTATCTGGCTATTAAGTTCTGAAAATTTTATATAACTGAAGTTAATATAAACATCGTGGTCACTCAGCAATGTTGCGAGATATTCCCAATACGATAATTTGGTGTTTCTCTGAAGTTTCACAATCCGTCATAAAATCATCATCCCTTTATAAAACACAGAGAATGTGAGTGTATGTGCGTGTGTGTGCGTGAGTGCCATCAAAAGTTGACGTAGTACATTGTCATCGACGAAGAGTCTATCTGCCTAGTTTCAGGTCGGAGGAAAATAATTTCCCTCGGGGCCTATGTCATCTGGGATGCTGTGTGAGGGTCTTTTTGAGGAGAGGAAGGAATGAACATTGGTCTTGAAGAGGCCCATGTTGTAGGAGAGAGGAAACATAGAAACCGGCAAATCGTTCCATAGCCGAGCTGTTGAACTCAAGAACGAGTCGAAAAAACGACCCATTCGCATGTGACAAATGTCAACCGTGTACATATGTTAGGCGCGCGTTTGACGTGTCTCCCGACTATGCACCAGTGCCGAAGGGATCAATGACGCTAGTTCCTTAGAGCATCTTCCATTGAAATACCGGTAGAACATGGATTGGATTCATTCAAAAGAACAAAATCGAAATCCAAGTCGACGTTTTTAAGAAATTATGCAAATCTTTTGAATTTTGTTATTTGATGTGATATTCGTGAAACGAAAAAAAAACTTACATTATAAAACCAATTTAATAAAAAAATGGTGAAATCCTCTAATGGGGGATATTATACGATGTTTTAGTATACATATTAGAACCTATATTTATGTCTACATAATATTTGAAAGTGCGTAAAATATCGTTGATGTAGGTACTTGCGGTGGTCGTTCAAGTGCTGCGTAATTATACATTCTTTAAATAAAGAAAGAGCCTTTTCCTATGCCTTGCTAATCTTGTAAATTCCCTAATTTATTACTCCACTGCTGTACCAACGTTAATATTGTGACCACAATGAGACATTTGAAAATTAATTCCAAAAACCAAAATGGTTAAAACAAGACCGGAGGAATGAACCTGATAATTTTCTTTATTTATTGTTATTAAATTTATTTTGTAGAACTCTGCTTTTAGAGGGCGAAACAGCTGTCTCGCTTAATATTAATTACATAACAGAACTTGTTTGTAATTAACTGTTTTTATAGGTTAAATAATTAATGATAATTTTCATATTATATTTTTAAAACAACTTTGTTTCAATTCTTACAGAACGGCTTAAAATCTTGACACCGACATCTTTGTACAGCACATTTAAAAACTTACACAATATTATTTGCTGAAAATGAAAAGTAACAAATTTCATACATTTTGTAAACGCAAGTGTGTGCATTTTATATTATTTTAGACGTTGTTTTTTTAATGTTTATGTACTTTCTTTGATTTTTTTTACATTAACCGCAAACAGAGGCCCTGAGGAAAATAATTTCTCTTAAAGCCTACGTTAACTTTGAAGATGAGTGGAGGGTCTTTCTAAGAAAAGGAAGAAATGAAGAAGTTTTGGGAAGGAAAAAAGTATTAGAGGTGGTTAAAAAAGTAGGAGTCAGTGTGTACAGGAGTTATGGACGTATAAATCCAACTCTTCTGCTGCGGTGCAAGACAATACGTCGAGAGAGATAAGTTGGATAGGTCGAAAGGTTTCCCCATACCGGCCCTTCCCGATCCGACCCGCCACGCAATTGGTGGACAGGTACATCCACCGTCAAGACCTGGACACACCTCACCCCATGAACCCAAACCCGAATCCCTGCTAAGTCACCAGACATAGCGAACCATTTGGGGTGACCTATGGAAGAGCTATGTTGATTATCCAATAAATAGTTCCTGGGGCAGCGGTACCCATATCCGCCTTACAAATTAGATTGATGCTTTTCAAGTAATACAAATAAGAAGATTGATTTTTATCGAACAGGAACGAGGTAATTTTTTTTACTGAAAAGCAAAAAATTTAGGCTTATTTGAAGCTAGAAAAACTAACTAGAACTCTTTCGTTTCACGAACCTAAGTAAGGTATTTTTAAACGAATTTTCTAGATGGCCGAAATTTATTATGATATGCAGGTCTATTAATTTAGATAAATCGGTTTGAAACATCAAAATAACTTTTTTTTAAAACTCAAACCAAATTGGTAAAAATTTTTTTAAAGATTTATAAGATAATTTTTTTTTTCTCATTTTTTTGTTTTTTACTAAGAAGTGGGATTGGGCGCAAAATTGAGAATTCTGAACGTACGTTGCCTATTGTATGTAAATGTTTCGGTGCTGATTTCTAACATTATGGTAAATCTGGGATTTTTGTAACCAGATTGAGCAATAAATTACAATGTTTACTCTTCGGGGTCATATTAACGACACAATGCATAAAATAAATATTGCTTTCATCACAATAAACCAAACAATACATCTTCAATAACATCGGTTTCTAATAACATTTATCCATTTATGTGATTTGATAACAGCATGCGAGTTCTGCTTAGTTCAAGTTTAGTTATAATATATCTACGACCACTGAACAGAAAATCCCAAGAAATGAGATCTCAGATATCAACAGACACCGCCTTGAAAACAAACTAATGTCATTTATTTATTTATTTTATCAGGTTCTCCATAAAACAGTTATACACCAGAATATTATGGAGAAGATTACAAAATTTAAAGAAAACAAGTGTATGTGGGCAGTTTCATTATCTTGTGACGTATGTCAGAAGATAGTTACTGAACTCTCTGTAGGTGACATTGAAGATGTCGATGCTCAATACAGATTCATTTTGCAGTGGAATTGCTCTGTTCAATGGCGCATTTTGATAGGAAGAAGTTCTCCCTTTTGGAGCATAAAAATGCGTGGAATCTCTCACGAGTGTACGCATTAAGAACATATAAGTTAATCTCCTTCAACATGGACGGATTCAGTATAATGCCAGAAATAAGCTTAAAAAAGTGTTTACCCAAAAATATTTTTCGGCGGGCTTCTAATGAACTAAGATCGAGCAATCCTGTTAAGAACAACGATGGATAGAGGAATGGGTAGTATGTATATTCCTTCATAAATAGGAAACGCATAAACCTTTTTTGAACTCTTTCTATTTCTAGGATAAGGTTTTGTTCAGAGGGGACCCAAATAATGAAGCTATATTCCAAGATGCTACGGACAAGTGCTTCATATGTTCTCCGTATTGCAATTCCATTAGTAAATGATCTCGCATTACGATGAACAAATCCAAGCATTTTGTTGGCGCGGGAGACAACGTCAGATATGTGGGATTTGAAAGAGAGATTTGCTTCAAAAATCAAGCCAAGGTCTTGAATCTCGTTTTTGCGTTTTAACATCAGACCTTCCGACTGCTAGGTTTGCAAACAGGCCAACGAAATTGATAATGTACTCAAGAAACAATTTCAACACTGTAAAATATATGTGAACAATTTCATTGCAAGTAAGAATTAATTGGGCTTTATGTGGACGCACGGAAACGTCCTTAACACACTTCTATCCGTTTGTTTCTTCAGCGTCTACATACAACCCAGTCCGCATAATACTGCTGAGAATTACGAGACAATTCGGTACGGGCGGCGAGCGATCTCCGCGCAATTTAGCCCATAAAAATGGAAATGCGAATCATAAAATATTCGGCCTTCTAGTCAAATATTCCCAAAAGCTCCGAACGCTTGAATCGAGGAGGTCTGATTGTGTTTCTGGCCCCATTGCAATTAATATCTGTCGAACTATTCGGCCGTTTGAGGCATAAATAATACACTCTGTAAAAGGGTTACACAAAGGATCGTAGGCTAATTATTATGGAATAGATAAGGAAGTTTTGCAGATTTTAGTATGCTCAGGGTAAATGAGTGGAGAACGATGGAAATTTCAAACATTTGATGGTTTGCGCAACTTAGTTAATACGTGGTTTAATGTTAACGAACGCTATCGCCAATCAAATTGTGGCATTTCAAAAATAAAATGAAGCCAAATGAGGCATAACCGCGATGTCCCAATACCACACTAAAAGCAATATTGTTAAGAGGAGTCATAAAAATCGTTGTCTCCTTTACTATAATGGTTAGAAATACGATCTAAGCGGTGTTAGAAATAAAAAGCACTACGTTTTATATTAATTTATAAAATTTTACAACAAAATGATTATAATGTACACCTGTATGAATTCAAAATTTTCCGCCGCAATTCGAAAAAAAATTAGAACTTTGTAATATTTTAACTAATTAATTTTTCATTAAACGACAAAAAAATTATTAATGATTACAATTGCCTAAGAAAAAGTGTCTGCGTTTATATTTTTTCGTTATCAGTAACTTTAGTTAGAAAAAACGTAAGTTAAGCCGTTTTTTAAACTTTTTTATGGTAGCATTCCAAAATTTAATATTTTAAAAATTGTGTGTTTATTTTAAATAATAAAATTTGAATGATTATTTTATCACCTTTCAAAAATAGTTTCTAGCTTTCGGATGCATGGAAAAATCTTCTATTTGTTTGGATTTTATTGCAAAGCCACAATATTTAAATATGTACTAAAACTAGTTTTTTTAGGATAAAAGAGAACATATCCGTCGAAATCATTCACGATAATCTTCGGAAATTGCCTACTAAACATCGATAAGGCTACTTTAAGATCAATATTTACTTAAAATTTTCGAATATTCCTAAGTTCTTGAACTAATTGACAAATGGTAAAATATTCAAAGAAATTGATATTGACGATAAACGCAATAAATTGAATTCACTTTCAAGGATCGAACCAAAATACTTTATTCTGAAATGTCGAAAACAATACAAATTTTCTCTTAATAAAAGCTATCAAAATAAATAATTAAATAATTCATCAAAGTTTGGTAATTAAACATAAATTGATTGATTGCCGTAATGTAGTACCATATTATGAATACGAACCAAATTCGTTTTTAGAAAATGAATTTTATAAAATATATTATGATAAAACTTTACTTACAGACAGAACGATTCGTCATAATAGACCCGATATAGTTTTACATGACAAAATTAAAAAAATAACTTATATCATTGATGTCGCTATTCCAAATTCCTGTAATATTCAAAAATCTGTTTCTGAAAAAATTAGAAAATATACAGATTTAGGAAATGAGATTAAAAGAATTTGGCATTCTCGGACTATAAAAATATTACCATTTGTTATTTCGGCTACTGGCATTATACCTAGCTCTCTAATTAAAAATTTAGGCTTATTAGATTTGTCAAAGAATCTTTATATAAAAATGCAAAAATCAGTCATATTAAATACATGTAGGATTACGAAAGATTTTTCAAATATTTATATTGAGGGATCGGTAGGATTTATCGGTTCAGTTAGGAGTTCTATCGAGCCGAACCCTCTGATATGAAAATATCTGGAGTCGGTGAAGTATTTTCCCATACGGTCTCTGGTAGGTTGACGTGTTGTTCTTGTATAGTTTTGTATTTAGTATACTTATACAATGCAATTACATCGCGTGAATTGACTAGATTAGCATTTGTGGAAAAGTGTGTGGAAGGATTAAGATTTTCCTGTGAGGAAGATTTAACCCGGACATAAAATCTAGAGAACAAAAAAAATTACGTAAAACATCAAAAAACTGTATAATAAATGAAAGAGCACTGCGTCCCATGTTTCTTTCGTTTGATCTAAAATGTAATCTTTAATTTCAGTAGACTGCGGTATCGGAGCCAAACCCTCCGTAAACCAGGGTAAACCCAGGACGTATGGCGCTTTCCTTCAAATCAATAAATCTCTTACAAAAACCTTTATTCACAGCCTTTCAGAGGTACGGCAGATAGCGGGAAAGGGTTGATTATTAATTAAGATTGTAAGGGATGGATTCAAGATTTGGTATTGCAGTGGTTATCGCACGATGTGACAAAGGAAGGGACTGGGATCAATTTCTCACGTTCATGAAGGTACTTTTTAAAAGTATTTTCGATCAGCTTTACGCGAAAGCGTCTTTAGGTTGCAAAGCCCTATCGAAAAATAGGGCTTTGCAAAAAATGATTTCATTTTAAATAAGAAAATATCTACTTTCTAAAATCTGACATATTGTCATCGCAGTTACTATTTGATTTACGAATATATCAATAGTCCAATTGATTAGTAAGACTTCTCCGAAAAATCGAATTTGCGTTTAGTATGCAGTTGTATGTAAAAAATGTACCCTCAATCTGCTACAATACTCAGATTACTCATTAACACGACCAAATCAATTATAATTAAAAAAATCGTGGTGCATTAAACAAAATTTTGATATTTTTTTGGTCAATAATAGGATATTTTTAAATGTTTTACTGGATTAGACCGTTATGCCTCCCGGTGTTATTTTAAAGCATATTTAAAATTCAAAATATAGACACGCGTAAATAATATTTGATATATGGTGAGCATTCAAACTTTGCTTTTCTCATTACGTCACAACTTAGTATTTGGAGATGTCTGGCTAATCAACTGGGCAATCGATATATGTGGATATTTATTTATGCCCTAGTGGGTTTTTGTACGGAATTAATATAATACAGATGTAGAAACAATGGTAGGGCAAGTAGGTTCATAGGTTATAATTTCAAAATAAGTTACAATGCAAAATGAAAGAGTTTAAACATCTATAAAATTAAACAGAAAATATATATTCTTTAATCTACAAAGAAATAAGCAAACAAAATAAAAAATGGAATCAATGTAAAATTAATATAAAAATAATTAAATTGTGACAGCGAACGTCGCAGCTATATTGAATCATTCCTATTGGCTCCTCACATGTCAATAGCGATCCCACAAAATTTTCACCTAGTCACCGACTGCCGAATTTAGAGGAACCACTCTGTTCCAGATTGCCGACGACGTAATAGCTCGCTACTTGTTGGCTCCCACTTTCCAAATACGATTATTTTGATAATTATTAATTATGATACTGATGTAAATTGTTATAATATACATGTAAGTACGGTGTTACAGCATATTTGATTTATACAACATCACACATCATATTCCCCTATAAAATGAAATACAAAAAATAAAATAGATGCATCGGAATCGGAATTGGAAGCGTTCGCTTTATTCCCATATCTATTACTAAAATCATGCAGATGATTTGTATAGATATGTATGGCTGATAGTTTGTTTTAAAACTGTCACTCAAAAAGGGAGCATTTTGTTTTGTTTTATAAGAGAAAGGATTTTTTAAACATTAGATCTGTGATCTTAAATTCTAGATGTAACAATATTTGGGACGAAACAAAAAATAATTTCAGCAGATGAATAAACTACCGTCAAACCATGCTATTCTAGTGAACCGACAGATATTAAAAAAAATTGCATTTTCTAAAGTATAGAGCGATGAGAATAACATCCAGGCAAAATAGATTATTTAATGTAACTAAAATTTTAAAAGAACTAAATTGGTTAAGAGTGAAAGAGATGATGAAATTGATCTCAATGATATTTACACATAAAATAATTAACAGCCCTTTACCAAAATACTTTTCAAACAGAATTATGTTCGACAAGGACATTCACAAATGTAACAATACTAAATGCAATGAAATCAGACAAACATAAGCACAAAACCAACAGGTAAAGCAGTTTCATGTGTTGCTGAAACCATAAAAAGTACTCCAAATAATTCATTTTAAATTGATTATAAGAACCATTTGTTATAGAAATTTAAGTTGTAATTATTAATTTCTGAACATAAGTGAACCAAAAAAAAAATACTTTCAAAGAAAGAAATAATTCAGAAATCACACATGGCTTGTTTAACAACAGTCACTTATGTGAACTCAAGAGTTTCAACATCAAACTGTTGTTTGTTAACATTGGTGTTTTTATGTATTTGAGTTGAATGTACAGTTGAAAGGAAAGAACATCTGACAACTACTATGTAGTGATGGTATGGAATATGTTTTTTGAATACCCAAATAACTGGAAATATTAAACGCATATCTAGCCTTGTCTCCATCACTGAGTTTACTGGAATTATTTCTTTTACAATATTATTGTTCATTGTTCATTGAATTCTCTATTTATATGACAAAACCATTTCTGAACCCTTTCCTATCTTTTCCATTATGTTAATTCCGATTTCATATTCTTTTCTCATCCCTTATCGGCCTTCCTTTCTCCGAGCACAGCCGTCTGAGAGAACCATATTCAGATTACTAAATTATTTGCTCTTTGTCCATCTGTTTCTTCGTCATATTTTCTTCTTCACAAACCTTCATAAAAGGATTAATAAAAATGTTACTGCTGGCCCAGTTTGTCAAATAACGGCTGATAAACAAAAGCTTAGCTGACTCGAGAATCAAGCTAAGGGATAAAATACATAAAATATGTATTTTTTATGACATTACAGATGTACACCTACGAGTATCTTTTTATGTTCATATCATAAAAGAGAATTCCAAAATCTACCGCGCTCATGAGTTCCAGTTCAGTTTCGTGAGAACGAAATTGAGTGAGCTTACGTATTACACATCTGTTTGAAGGTACTGAGATTATCAACTTTGAAAGAATCTTAGGAATCATTTTATCATAATTTGAAAGTAACCTCGGAGCTTTTTTACCCATCGCGAGAGCTAATGGTTAAAAATTCTGGGGACAGTCACTAAATATTTTCGGAATCTTGTCATCAATTAATTTTATTACGTAGTCGACACATTAGCACAGAACGTAGCGACAAGGTTAAATTGGTCTTTTGGATAGGAATATCGATAATTTCGGGGTTTCTTAGTAGTCGGTGCTTGATATTGATTTTCATTGGAGCCAAGAGGGAAGATTCTTTAAGGTTATTTATTTTATTTTCAAAAGAATTTTGATTTCATTTTTGTCACGACGCGAAGTTAATTTGGTCATTTAAATGTAAAATATTCTAGATGCTTCTTATATGTTCGGTATGTATAACGTCTGTTATTTTCCAATGTTAAATACCTTAACACGGCGAGAGTGTGCAGGGTATGTCATACCCACGATGTTACTTATTTGCGTGTATTTTTTGTTTGTGACCTTCAAACCCGTTTGTTGCTTTAGTACCTGGAGTTAAAGGTGCGGGAGGAGATAGTGGTGTGATTGCAGTGTCGCGGCACCCCCGCGCTCGAGTTATACGCTTGCAAACTGCGTTCGGGTATGTGATACCCTGCCATATAGCTGGTGTATATATTTGTGACAAAAACTAACATCACTTTTTCTGCTTTTTTAACTTATTTTCTTTGTGCATTGTAGATTTTTATAGAAAATGAACGTTGACAGTGAATAAACCCGATTTCGGTCAATGATGGAAGAAGTTTTAGAAAATACTTCACTGATTTGAACTCCAGTTCCTTAGATGTTCCTAATATTTTTTGTTATTTTTTTTTTTTAGTTTTTATAGTTACTTATTTTATGTTCTACCATAATTTAAGTTTTTTTTTCATAAAACTTGTTTTCTTTAGTTCATTTGTAGTTTTTTTTTAGAGTGAAATTTTTTGTTGAAAATTCATAGTGACTTGATTCCATTTAAGTAAAATATAAAAATTGTTAAAATGTCGCAAATGCTTTATTCCCAATAATATATTCATGCTATAATATCGTTATAATATATTCTTGCTATAATAATAAAAATATTATAATAATGCTTTTTCTTAAGAATCAAGTTTTACAGTCAAATTTGTAAACGGGTATGTATACTTCTCTTTACATTTTTTTCACCACACTCTCGCTGGGTTAAGAAGTGTTGGTTTAAGTTTAAGTTAAGTTTAAAGGTTCGATTGGCCACGAATTTGTGTAAAGGTTATCGTTAATATTTATAATGTTATATTTTTGGACAGACTTCCTTCCTAGGCTAGATCCTAAATAGTTCTCATAGTTCTGATACTCCCGGCCGACTGACAGCGGAAGCCGCCCTAACTTTCTGGTATCTTCGGCCATCATCGTAACTATTCGTGTCAAAGACACGGTCGGTGATAGATGGTGCTCTTATGATAAAAATTATTTAGCTGCCATCTGTTGAGATATGGCAGAAGTTATAACCTATCGACAACTATTAAAAGAAGCTGACACTATGTGAATAATCAATACACCACAGTAAGCATTATGGACAATCCGGTTCTATAGGATGTGGCTAACAAACAACGCAGCACATTCGCGATGCGACTACCTCATATTGGCTAGTCGTACTCCAATACCAGACACGGACCTTTTTACCACCAGCGACTGGTGCCGAACTAAAAGAGAATTTATTCTGTTTCCGATTGCCATCGATGCAACCGTTCGCGAATAGCTCCGTGTTCGCTCCCCACTTTCCGATTAATGCAAATGTAAATTATGGTGTTGAATATTGTCGAATAAACCTGTAAGTACAATGTTCTCTTTATTTGATTAACACACGCAATACACATTCATACCCCCATAAGTATGATGCCCGATTTAGTCTATTTTGTACTGATTCGATCGTAGTAAAAATTCCAGATATATCTGATTTAGAAAAAAAATTCAGCTTTTTCTGTTTTTCAACAACGGTAGTCAGCTCAAATATCAAAAAAATCTTAGCCCTGTGAAAAAAGACGCCATACCATGTTTCATATTTTCCCTTGGATTGATTTATTTATGTATTTATTTCAAAAACATACGGCACAACATGTGCCATTAACATAAAATATATTAATTTATGTATTATAATACAATAACAAAACAAAAGTAACTACATAAATTAAAGTTAAATATAAAAAAAAAAGGTTAAAAAAGGAGTTGAGGTAGTAAGCAGTAAGTAAAAAGTAAGATGGATAAATGAAAGTATAAAGTAAAAGCATAAATTATAAAATATAAAGTATAATGAAAAGTTAAAGATTGAAATAAAAAGTTAAAAGGTAGGAAATAATACAGTCAAAAGTAAAATGTATAGACTTTAAGACAGATATCTTAAAAATAATAAAAATTACAAAGTTATATATATTTAAAAAAAAGTGTAACAAGCTAAGAGTAAGAAATGCTCTTAGGTGCCAAAAATTTTAGATAATATAAAATTACGAAAAATAAAAAAGGTATCACTGATTATGATGTATTTCTAATCCATAGATATTGGGAACGCACATACAGTTGCGTATACATACATCTGTCTACAAAGTTAATAATAGCGAGTGTGTACTGGTAGGACATGATTAGTGATTATATTATGATTACATGGTAGTAATAGCAGACAAATTCTGTTTTATGCATCTTTTGTATGATGACAGACATCTTTTTGACATAAATGCTCGCTCTTTTTTTTTCATGAACTCCACACAGAAGGCCCTGAGAAAAATAATTTCCCTCAAGGCCTATGTCATCTTTGGGGATGCTGTGTGGAGGGTTTTTTTAAGGAAAGGAAGGAGAGGAGAGTTCTGGGAAGGAAAAAGGTTTAAGGGTGTTTAGGAATCTGGAGTTCGGTGTGTACTGGTCATCCACCTCCAGGATCTAGACAAACCTCACCCCATGAACCCGGGCGCCCATGCTAAATCACCAAACGTAGCAAACCACTTGGGGTGACCTATGGCAGAGGTGTTGGTTATCCAATAAAGGTTCCCGGGGTGGCGGTACCCATTTTCGCCTCCCAAATTGAAGACGAATACTAAAATTAGTGAAATGTACCAATATACCTGCTTGATTTTTGATAAATACTGGAGGAAGAATAACATAATATTTCCTTAAAGATTCAACTTCAAGCAAAAACAATGCTAATCATCAAAGCAATTGCAAATAATTTTATGATCATAAGTACCTACCTTCTTTCAGCGATTTGTTGTAAAAAAATACAACTGAGACATAATAAGGAAACATTTATTGGAAATCAATTTGGGTCCCGTATGTTTCACATTTAAGTAAACAGCTGACAGAAATAAATCAGTCGAACAAAATTTACGTTTACACATTAATGCCGAACAATAAATACTCCAAACTAAAACTCTCCTACCAACATGAAATTTCACGAACGTCTAGAAGAACCCCGCAAAATTGTTTTCCAATAAACCTTGTTATTTACAATTCCCTTATATTCCGTACACAAAGACCGCCAATATACCTTCAATATATATCGTTTCCATTGTGATACAGTCGAACGCAGCCGGGCGTCTAGCGGTTTCAACAAAAATGTATTCAATATAAGGTACTTAACGTCAGCTCGAATCCGTATTAGTTTTTCGATTTTAATGGGACGGAATAAGTGGGTGAAAATGACTACATTGTGGTTCTTTTAACAATGGAGATGAGCACAAATACCTTTAATGTATTCAACTGAATGATTTTCTGTAATTATTGGCATGTTTGTTCAGGTAAAAAGGAGCTAACGTATTACAAAGCTTTTCGAAAAACTGCTTATACTTATAAAAACATCATTCTAGAACATACATGAATGCCATTAAATCTCCAAATCATATTTTTTCTGTTCAATTTGGTTCTGCGCTCCAGACTTTTTTTTTATCCAATTGACCTATAAATCGAATCCTACTTAAACTATCGTTTTTTCAAAATTCAAATTGTTGAGGAAGGCAGTTCGCTGCAAATTTTAATATTAACCGATTAAAGTCAAATTTTCCACAACAAATATATTAAAAAAAAATTATTTCATCATCAACAAGTAGGTAATGTTAACAATATAGTGATATTTATAAAATTATTTGTTTTTATTAAATCAATAATGATACCACAAAGTGGATTTGCAAAGTATGAAGAAGCAAAAACGGTAATTTAAAAAACCAGAAACAAAACCACTGTTACACATATTTATTTTATTTTAAACTTTTTGAACTAGTTAACTTCTTATTTGAAAAGGTAGCAGTTCTTTGGCGATCAAAGTGTCGATATTTTCCACAAAAATATAGTTATTACTAGATAAGTCAAAATTATTTAAGTAAATTAATAAAAATTCCAAGAATCATAAAGTCTTTTTGATAAATGAACAAACAAATATAATTCCCTCTCCGCTTTTATTTATTTTTAAGCTGATTTCGAAAGAAAACCCACGGGTCGTCATTTTGGAATAACCCATGATTAGATAATGACCTTTGGCCAAATGTAAACAATACAGTAATTTGGGAAACTTTTAAAAGGGAATAACCAATGCAGAAATTTTACTCAGAAATTAGTAAGAAAATTAGTAGATAATTAGAATAAAAGCAATAAAATATTTAATTTTAAGTACCTATTTGTAAATGATATAAACGCATCGTCTGTAAGTGGTATAGCCACAGTTTGATGATGCTTTCAATGTTTGATAATGCTGACAATGTTTTCTTAGCAAAACAGCTATCACGCGCAATAATAATTACGTAGTAGAACTGTTAATAATTAAACTGTTTTTATAAATTGAATAACTATATTATTGAATACATAAAAGAAATAAATAAATACATTAAAAAAAACATAGGTTCACCCATATTGAGGATCACTTCATCTTCTCCACAAAGAGACCCTCCACACGGCATCCTCAAAGATAACATAATCGTTGAGGGAGATCGTTTTTTTCAGGGCCTCCCGCGTGGAGTCAATTTAAAAAGAAATCCCAGATTTCAAGAACCAAACGAAAAAAAAGATTTTGGAGATTTCTTTTCAACTGATTTCAACATCGTCGTGTTTTAAGTCTTGATACGATTCGTAATTACAACTTGACCCATTATTGTTCGCAAAGGACTAACCTGAATGCTAAAGTGTGAGGATATAGCATGTGGGTATGAACGCGTGCCGCGCGTGTGTGCCAATGAATGTAGGGTAAAGCACGAAGCTTACAATAATAATTTATTGAACTACTTAAATTAACTATCGACCAAACTTTACACATTAAAATCATTGTTCAGACCAATTTAGCTGCATTCCCTCTCAATATATTTCCCCCAAACCCAGATCTTCCCACAGCCATTACTACAGTCTCAGAAACTAAACTTATCTCAGGTGGCTTCATGATTAGCAGCATCAACCCTTGGAAGTAGGTAGACATTATTTGTTCAGGCTAAGTGGAACTTTGCATTTGCAATCCTAGTTACTACATTCTCTCGTTCTCTACCATGCCTTAACTTTGTGGTTAAAGACTTTGTAAAAGAGTTATGTTTGATGAAAAACTAGAATTTGTAGACTACATATATCACATTACAAAAATAATAATATGAAACCATTAAGATTCTTACTGAGAACAAATATAAACATTATTCACATCTTGTCATGAAAATATAATTTATCTTATTAGTTCGTAGCCAGTTGCAATACAGTTCTGTTATTTGGTCACCTCAACATAAAAATAATGGTGTAAATCTAAATGGTTTTGTCTTTAAATGAGCAAGCGAAGACATATTTTAGTTATTATGACTTGACTTATCTTGTCACATCTATTCTCTTTTAATATGTTTATCTTTGGTTACATGTACTATCATCCTTTGCTCTTATAATTTACACATTTATTTAAATTTCGTATTCGATCGTAAATTTGATAAAGTCCATTTTAATAAATAAATTTAAAACAAAATAATTTTTCGAAGTTAGGCAAAGAAATAATATCGTTGTTAGGCATTGCATTTTTATAAATCAAACCTCACTTAGTATCGCTTTAAAAACTAAATACTCAGACATGTTACCTATAACTCTGTCTTAATATTAGTTATTATTATATCCTGAAGAAGCTTGATTGAAGTGAAACCTTCAGAAAACTAAAGTAGGCAAGAGTGAAAAGACCACAAAATGCTTTTTTTATCAATTAATGTGAAGGATGATTTTTCCCATATTTTTGTCGTCGATTTCCAGTGCACCTCTTCCTATACATTTGGTCATCTTATTAGTATTTGTGTTTTTTTCTTCGGAGTTGATAGATGTCGCTTCCTTTTGTATTTTCTTTGCCTGTTAATTTTGGAGTGCTTTAAATATTGGATATTGATTTCTACTTAAAAGTAAAATCAATATCCAATATTTAAAGCACTCCTTAATAAGCACTTTTACTTAATCAGTAAAATTAATTTGAGAATACCCACGCGCGATACTCGCTCCAATGCGATTTACCTTGTAACTAATTCTGCTAGTAATTATTTGTTAAAGGGGGTATTTCACCATCCTCCTCATAGATTATTCAAAGGGTAGCGCACATTTTAGATTAATTATACAAGATTTATTTATTTAAAAAGTCTGAGTTTACTATTCGGAACTTGAACCTATGAATAATGGCTATGTATAGGATAAGTTAGCCGATTTTTTTACCAATTGCAAGTATTTATTTGTTTATTTATTAATATTAGTTATGTGTGTGGATAAGCTAAGAGGAGGATGGTGAAATACCCCCTAACTCTCCTCTGCAAAGACTTCATAAACTCGGTAATAAATATTCCTCTATAGACGTTTGTCGTCATCAATCGATGTCAAAATTTAAACTCAGTGTATTAGAACAATTAAAATAAATCTATTAATATCATGCACTATATAGCACCTTTATTGAAATATTATGGTAGCTATGTTTCGATAAACACGTAATAAATACTTTAAAAAAGTTTGCTAATTACAAACATAAATATTGACAATCATATCGTATTTCCCTCTATAATTAAAATAACAATCTCACATTAATTTACTTACCATATATTCTATGTTACCTGCTTTGTGTCAACTATTATATTTGGTGTTATCTATATTTTGTATATCTTATATATTATGTTATCTTTATTTTGTTTCTTATATTTATATTATATTATGTTATTTCTTATATTTTTCCAAACACATGTACTGCACTATATGTAAAAGCCCTATGGGCGTTTAAATAAATAAATAAAAAAATAAATCGACAAGACAAGATGAACTATAACTAAGTACCTATTTTTTTTTTGTACGACATAGCGTATATCTACCGTATACGGAATTACCTTTGTTGTGTTTAATATTTGATCCCCCAACTGTTGGCCTACGGACAGTAGATCCCCGGACAGTTTATTCCCATCAAAAATGTCATGTCCCCGAAGGAGTATGCGGTTAGGATACATGAATAACAAAGTACGTCGTATTTTGTTGTTCAGTCGTATATTTACACGGCATACTCCACCGGGACACGGAATTATTGTTATCAAAAATATTTGTACAGCTGATTGACATCCGAGGCGCCTGCAGTTATAAGTACATCTACTTTTGTCATACGGCCGTGCATCCTGTTTGCATACTTACTCTATCTATGGGGACGTACAGCAGAAATAATTCCTTTAGGGGATAAACTATCCGGGGGGAGGCAATGGTTCTAGGACTAAGACTCAAGTGACGACGGGTCAACAGTCACCTAAAATAATACAGCACAAAACAGAATTATTTGAGGTTATGTTGATGAGTCACTTAGTTAACCACCGTTTAAACGGTACAACTTTAGAACAAGTTGATTTGAATTAATAAGAGTGGTTGAAACTGTGTTTCATTAATATGAAATTACTGACGAAATTATTTGTAGACTTATATTTTGTAATGGTATCTGTTGTGAAAGCAACATTATCAAATGGGTACGCAACAAAATTTCTCAAAATAAGATATTTGAATACGTGCTGTAGAAATATGATCCGCGAGTCTAAGTAGTATGACTAATAATTGTAATTTTTTAATTAAAGAAATTTTTTTTCGTATAAAATATTAAAATAATTGATAAAAGAATGAATTATTAAATAACTTAATGAACATTAATTTCATCTTCCTAATTTTGTATCTATGCATATATTATGTATATACCCATAGAAATCTTTGCTTGTGTAAATGGGAGGAGGTATTATTTATTTGTGGTTTTAATTTTTGAAAAAGTTCTAATTTTATTTATTTATTATTATTTTTTCGTTAAAGCTTTTATTTTTTAATTGCGTTTTGAATTCCATGAGGCTATATTAAATTGGCCTTATATTTTCTGGCAACTTATTAAAGAAATTTCTTCCCAGGTATTTGAAGTTCTGTTGACCCAAAGTTTTTGAAGTGAAAACTTCTTTAGCACCGTTGTGATTTGAAACTCGATGAAACGAAAGCGAGCGACACTAAAAAGAGACAAACACAGATACACGTAGGATTTAGCCTACGAGAGAATGAGATAGCAATAAAATCAGGTATGTTTTTAGGTTTTCACGGCCAAAAAGTATTTTTGTTATTGTTTTTGGGGTGTTATGCCGTGTTTCGCTACCTCCTTCTTTAGCCAACGTTTCGGACAGCGTTACAGTGTCCATCATCTCCTCATCTGCCCTGATGATGGACACTGTAACGCTGTCCGAAACGTTGGCTAAAGAAGGAGGTAGCGAAACACGGCATAACACCCCAAAAACAATAACAAAAATAGCAATAAAATGTTTATTTATTTCACGAGTACTTGGTTCCAATATGATACAATAAATCCACAAACCAAAACAAGCCTCCTTTGGTCTAGTGGTATGAAGCGCTTGACGAACGGACCGCCCGTTTCCGCACAGAGTTGAGGGTATTTTTCAGGTATTTTGGGACTCCAGACCAGAGGTGGCTGCCAAATTCAACCTTGGGGCGCACTTGAGATTTGTGCAAGGTTAGCAGTTGTGTACAATTAATCGTACGAAATACAAAAAAGATAATATTTTAATTTTTGTAAAATCAATATCCAATCTTCAAAAGAAAGCGACATCTAGCGACTCCAAAGAAGAAAACACAAATACTAATAAAATGACCAAATGGGTAGGAAAAGTTGTACTGGAATTCGTTGGCAAAAATATGCAAAACTCATCCTTTACATTGATAAAAAAGTGCTTCGTAGTCTCCCCACTCTTGCCTTCTTTAGTTTTCCAAAGGTTTTACTCCTACCACGTGAATTGCGCACTCTGATTTATTTTACATATCGTAATTTTTGTAACATGTATTTTTAACTGAGGTTTGCTGTGTTTTTTTAATAAGACGGTTTAAATGTATTTTTTATACATTTTAAAGCTGCGTGGTAAAGGAACAAAGTATTTAATTTTCTGACCTTCAAATCTTCGAATGTAAGTTCAGAAGGTTAAAAAAATAGTTTAAGTCCTGCTAAGTCACCAAACGAAGCGAACCACTTAGGATTACCTATGGCTAAAATGGTCCCCGGGTAGTGGCACCCATACCTGCCTACCAAGTCCAAAAGATTCTTTGATGGTTATGTCTAAGAGTGACAGAAGTTTAAATCACCCTTCTTCAAAGATTTGTTCGGTATTTCCTGAAATTCGTCACCAGGAAAGCATTTATGTATGTGTAGGTTGGTACTCAGAATGATAATTGTGAGCATGACAAAGTTCAGTAACCATGTTCCTTACTCTGAGGAAGCTAGCAGTTTCCTTTCGATTATTTACATAGCCTTTGGTAAACTATCCTTTTATAGCCTTCTCTTATCTCGGGAAAAGTTTGAACTACGATAAATTGTTAAAAGGAACCCTTCTTTGAGGACATCACTTATTTTTTTTTATGAGAATGCGTTAGACGTTAATATTACTATTGGATTTTATATCATCAATGTTATCAACTTTTCTATTTCATTTAACATTGTGATTTCACCTGTACAGTGTGTGCAACTCAATAGCAATAAGCAATAATGCAAGACGTCTAGTTTTTCAACGGTTATCTATCACCTGTCAAAGTTAAAAAAATCTAAATCGAGCTCCTTTCTGACATTTTAAGATCAAACAACACACTGCATTTGACTGCTATAAAAATTCTTCACCATACAACCAAAGTTTAACCAAATATTCATCTGATTAAGATCAAAACCGTATTACTAAACATTATTTGCGTCAATAACTTTAGTTTCAAAACAAAGCCCCAAGATTAACGACCCTTAGACCAAACTGACGAACCGGCGTAAATTACGGTTATGTATTACAATATTATGACCGTGGGTCCAAAACATTGAGTTCCCACTCAGGCACTGCGGGTTCAATCGTCCATCTTTTTACACTTAATTTTTATCGAAAGGAGGCAAAAAATTTGGGGTATTATATTTTATACAAAATTATTTTTTTTTGTAAAACACCACTTTTATTTGAATTAATTATTAACAGCTAATCATTTTCGCTCATATCAAGCTTCACAATGGCTTATTATATTCACTAGATATGTATTTATAAAAAAAAATAATGAGTGAAAAAGATTCAAAAAAGTAAAGAAGATGTCTTGATGTAATGACAGAAAGAGATACTAATAAAACAAGGAAGACACATACCATGGTAGGCAGGGAGAAGAAACATTTTCGGTGGAGGTTAACGGAATTAGTTCAATACGGAACAAAATCAGTTAAATTTAATTGATTTAAATTATGTTTGAATTACTATCAACGATTTGCGTAATTTTGATGACTTCTGTTTAACCTAATTTCGATTCCGTTTTAGCTTCAGTGGTTTTATCGAGTGAGTGATTAGATTCAATTAAATGGTTATAGAATTCAGAAAATGCACTATTATTTAAACATCTTAGATGTTATTTAACTATTATGTTTACATTCCGGGCCGTTTTACCGATACAAATAGCAGAACAATCATTACAATTAGGCTTATGTGTCCGAATGGTTAAGTTTGTCATCCAAACAGTATAAACAAAAAATTATGAACCCACTGATTGCTATGTTGTTTTCATTACTAAATCGATGCATTTCTTCATACGAATATGCTTTCGGTTGAGTTCCCCATTTCAAACAATGTCCTTCCCCAAAACGAAACATTGCAAATTTAGGAATTGATCAAAATATAATTTGGGTAAATTGAAAATGTCAAGAGAATCAATGGTGATTTAACAATAATTAGAAAAGTTTTAATATAACCCAACCCGTTTACCGAAAAGGGTTGTAATAATAATTAATATTAAACCAACGTTTTCTCACGGAGACCTCTGCTTGTTTGTTAAATATATTTATCCTTTTACAATACATAATTTATGAGCCAACCTTCCCTCTTTTAGGGTGGTAAATTAATTTCTATTCAATGACTCCCCTTCTCCGGGTTCCTTACATACGCTACAGAGAAACAATAGATTAAAAGCCTTGCGTAAGCCTCCAAGATAACACGCATATTGGTCCCGGGAGGCTTTGACGTAATAATCGATAAAGCATTAACACAGATATGTGTACTGTATGTATTACAGTTAGCAACACACGTCACAATCAGAGGACACATAATTTTTTTACAATTAGATACTTAATTCACGATTGCAGCATATGAAGTAAACCCTACAGCCCATCACAAAAAAACATTTTTCTTAATTAAAAAAATTTCTCTGTGAGAGATGGTAAAGTTTTTAATCTGAATAATTCTAGAACACTAGACATTGAATTGTAAAATAGTCAAAAAATGCACCGAAAATACCAAAAATTATTGCAATTAAAAAAAAAAACATTCGTGCAGTTTACACGTGGTAGAAATGAAACCTTCAGAAAACTAAAATTCGAGAGAATGTCACGAATGCAGAGTACCACGATTAGGATAGTTGAAAGGTTTATTTATTATAAAATTTTTACCAAGTTCAAAAATTATTTTACATTTTGTTCTATGAAGCACCGCACAAAAAGGAATCCAATAGACTACGAAGCACCGCACAAAGCAGACACCGATTAGTCTATCTCATTCTCTCGCAGGCTAAATCCTATAGATGTATGTGTTTGTCTCTTTTTAGTGTCTCGTTTCATCAGTTTCAAATCACAACGGTGCTAAAAAAGTTTTGACTTTGAAAATATCCGCTTAATACCGGAAAATGTTTAATTGAAAAGGCTTCAAAAAGGCTTTTAACTTATTTTTGGATTTTCAAGATAATAATTCCCCTCAAGGTCTTTGTCATCTTTGGCGACGCTGTGTAGGGGATCTTTTAAGGAAAATAAGAAGAAGAAGTTCTGGGAAGGAAAAAGGTATAAAATGTGAGAATCTGGGGCTCATTATGTCCAGGAATGACGGAAATCTGAATCTATCCCTCTCACTACGGTGCAAGGCAATGTTCCGGTCTCCCTCAAGCAGTCTCTCCCAATCAGGCCTGAAACGTCCGCCGCCAAGATCCGTTCTAACCTCACCCTATTAACTCGGGCACCCCTTCTAAGTCACCAAGCGTAACGAACTTGGGGTGACCGTACGGCAGAGGTGTTGGTTATCCAATAAAAGATTCCCAGGGCGGCGGTACCCAAACCACCACAAAATTACGAATCGAAAATTTACTACCAGGCTGTATAACTTCATTCGATGCCTAACCGACACGATGCATCTTCACACATCATTTATGTTCATAAAAATTATCAAATACACGTCACCTATTCTTTCATTATTACCAATTCATCTATTACTCCATTATTCGACTCAAGTCCTTATCGACTTGAAACAGTGCTCGTGTATAATTGTTTTTATAAAAAATTAAACCTACGTATCAAATGCCATGTATCATGAAAATAAATGTGCACAGATTTTTAACCGCGATAATAAAATCGCTATTTCATTACAAAACATGGATTTCAACATTTTGATAACGTTTGTAATGGATTACAAAAAATTGTAAAAATATTTTTATTCCAAATATTTTTATAATTCTCTCTTCGTTTGTTTCCATTCAATTACTCGTATTTTGAAAAGTTTTCACTCCGCGTGAAGTTTTTTACAACAGCCACTCTGTCATATCGCCCTTCTACCCGCTGGCATTTCACATACTTCACACCCTTGTGTTGCTGCGGGTAGGTACCTGAATTGCTTGTATTTGCCGAGAGGTTTATTAATGCACGTGGTGTTAATTAATTAATTAATATTCATATTCTTAGATTGTCGCTTGCCATAATTATGAAACAAAAAAACTTGTTAAATTAATTACAACTGCGCTCAATATTATGTTTCCATCTATATTCAACAATGGTTGGTTATTTAAAAAAAATACTGTTTACCTATTTCACCCTTAAACTATCAATTATTTTGTTCTTCCCACTTCAACGCCGATTGATTTGTAATTTATTTTTTAGAAAACGTTTACGGGTTACGACTAACCTGACAATATTTGCAAATCTCCTACCACCATCACATTTCTTCAGACTTATTCGTGTTCGGTTCGAAAACTCGGCTATTATGTAGTACATGAGGGAGAATTGCTATTATCCGTGGCTCTATCCTAACGACTTTCTTTTGGGTATGCTCGGTGTATCGAACGTGTATGCAGCCCGAACGATGCGAAACAGCTTTCTGACCGCCGAGGAAGAAAAAAACAGCTGTATTTACGTCGCATCCCCTCCCTTCGCCATTTCAGCTGTCCGCCAACTACCAGCCAATCAGCGCGCTCGTTCTCAAGGTTCATATTAAAATGAACAGTTATGTGTGTAATGAATGTTAAATTTACGCGAGTCTTGCAATAGTTACTTCAAATAAAAATATGTAGATTAAAATATTGGACTCGCGTACAAATTGTTGTGTTAAAATTAAGTATGCAAATGTTTTTATTTAAAAGATAAAAAGCTTTTTCATACTGATGTCGGGCAAAACACCCACTGGTTAATATTGTGTAATTTTTACTATGTTTAATAAAAATGCAAGGAATAAGTGTTTTACATGAGAAGGAGCGGCCAGCAAGTAATGTTGCGTAAATAAATCATTTTTATAATTTAGTTCTCACCCGAGAACACACAAAGCTGCAAAGAAATACCCAACGAAACAAGGTGTACTTCTGTCGAGTGCGAGCCAATATCGTGCACGGCCATGCGGCGGCGTATATAATAGCGCCAAATTCTGTTCCGAGCGGTCAGTCACAATCTCGCAGTCAGTCACAATCTCGCAGTCGCACGTCACACTCTCGCAGTCACTCTCGCAGTCACAAGCCACTCTCGGACTCCCACACAAGTCGCATCGGAACTTTACTCACCGCAACAAATACTCTGGCTACTTCTTCTCATTGGACCGCTCCTTCCCGCCTCTACCATTCCATAAATCGCCTTTGACTTCCGACCTCGCACATTCCTTGGATTACCGAAATCTCTCCTTGGATATCAACCGGATCAGGCACCAGTATAGCAGCTCGCCGACTAGAACCCAGCATCCTTATTACAGTCAATATAGAGGACACCCGTCCGATATACTCGGAATGATCCATCTACGGGTCAGTAGGGGTGTACACATTGCTAAGCATTTCTTCAGATTGATCCGCAGATGGTTTGAAAACTCAGCTATCCATGTTCCCGATGGGTATCTACGCCACCGACAGCATGGACTGTTCTATCTTCCGGCCTGCAGGACTAACTTGCCAATGGTCATGCCGGTCGGGAGAGGAATTTTACTGTTAAACAGAATTAATTCGGATATCGACATATTTAGCGTTAGTGAAGCTGCCTTTCAAAGGCAAGCTCTATTCATTCTTGTATAGTTCGTATACCTAAGTGATAATTGTAATACTCTTACAAATGTATTTTGAAAACGGATTAAAATGTAATGTTTTTGAGATAATAAATAAATTGAATTGAATCAGTTTCTACGTTCCCGATGGTTATCTCCGCCACCGACAGCGTAGACTGTTTTATCTCCCGGCTTGCAGCCAATGGTTAAGCCAGTCGGGAGAGCAGTCTTGTTGTTAAATAGAATCACTTTGAATATCGATATGTTTAACATCAATGAAGCACAATTTAGACAGCAAGCTTTATTGCTGTTAGTCTGATTGTGCTTCGTTGATGTTTAAATTGTTCATTGATGTTTAAATTGTTTAAATTATTTAAATTGCTTAAATATGCTTTAATCTTAATATTTTCTCTATTTTAAAAACTGAAATTTGATTTGAAATTTTAATTTGGTTACGTTTTTAAAGTGAATAAATTGAATTGAATTGAATAAGCGAAACATGTTGCTTTGTAGAGATAGAGGACTTAGCCAGCCGAGGAATCGAACACGTGACCTCAGTTTTTTGAGTTTCTTTCTGCTTTTATTGTTTGTTCGAGATTTCTACCAACTCTTGCCCAAATCGGATATGAGATGGGAATACAACATAAAAAGTTTTTTTTAAATTTATTTTCGTATGATTTTGTACATCATTCAGAAAATGTGCGAAAAAAAAATCCGAAAAGGAAAATTCAAGGAAAGCACAGATCAAGTGAAAGAACTACACAGGTATTCTTCGTCGGTGAAATAATATTTTGTAACTTTTCACGCCTCTAGAGCAAAAGTTCCAATTATCGAAAGGTTGGATTAACCCCCGTCAATGGATTTGTCAAGCTTAAAAAAGAAAGTTGGAAATCGTGCTACGTTGTAAGCTTCAAGTGTGATATTAGATTATATAATAATAATTGTACCCTGGGAATTGTTAGTTGCCTGAAATAACGGCGGTAGCAATTTTTTGTTGGCGAGAAGTTGAGAAATTCTTCAAGGTGAATAAAAAAGGATTTGGTCTAATTAGATCATTCAAGTGAAAATCAAAAGTTTTTATTGTATCAACTATGAAAAAACATAAGATGGGAATATTTATGGCTAATTTTTTTTTCAATATTATGGGAAAGTATTTTTTTTAAAACAAAATATATTTAAATTTGGATTTGAAGCAATTTGGATTTTGAAAAAAAGGAAATGGATATTTTTGGGTAGAAATTTTAATTTACGTATATTAAATTTGTGTTAAAAAATGACGTTAATCAGTCGTTTTCAAATTGAATTTATGCAAAACAAAATATTTTTTTTATTCGTTGTTAATTTTTATATTTATATTTGTACAATTTTTTTTAAATATTTTTATATTTGTACACTAAATAGAGCGATAATATATTTATTTAATTGATTATCATAATCTCACAAATTAAACTAAAATCATAAAAATAAAAAAATTTTAAAACAAAATTTAATGAACAATCACATATTTGGTATACTTTCTGATTAAAAAAGTATTATTCAAATTGGGTTGGGTATTTAGGACTTCAATGCAAGTTTTAGTTTAATAAGAAAAAAGCCGCGCAACCGTTCCCCTTCAGGGGGGATGTCTGGTTCAGACGAGTTTTTTTGTCAATGCTTTTTTTTCCAAAAATAAAATTTATTTTCGTTCACGAAACTTTTGTAAGATTTGGATAAGAAAAAACATTACTGAAAATTTGATTCGAATATCCATGTATACAGCGGCCACAAGCGGAGAGTCCGACCAAATCGGCTAGGATCCTGGAGTCCCTGAAAATTTTCTGAAATATGAAATTAAAAAAAAAAAACATTATAGTGTATGTAAAATGCGCATGAACAGTTTCAAAAAAAATGTTTTGATTGCAAAAATGGCGGACATAAATTTAAAAGTAACAAAAAAAATCGGCCCAATTTTCCAATAACTTTGTGCCTTAATAATAATTTTTCATAAATTGAGGTTCATCTGCATATAAATTTAAAAGGAATATAAACGCTAGAAATATTTCGATTCTCGTGCCTATAAAATTTAAAATCGCGCGTCGTATTTGCACGAGACAAGTAAGCGAAAAGGTGGTTTTTATTTATTTTGTGCATAATTTTATAAGAATGAAAAATAATTAAAATATGCAAAACCTCAAAAATAGTTTAAGCTATAATGGAGTATTTTTTAAAAATTGTTTCTTCATAGTTAAGTCATGAAAAACATTTTTTTTTATTGGTTTACGCTTATATTTTTTGTCGAGTAAATAATAATTTTATTGTAATTCCAGTACAAAGAAATGCTAGTAAAAGCTTCAATTTATCCGTAGCATATTTTTTGATATTCATAATGTAAGCCGATTCCTCGTAAAGATGCATTTAAATAGGATTTAAGGCAAAGATTTATCTTAATATTCTTTCTGTCAATTTGTAAAACGTGGTTTTAAAGTCTGTTTTTATTTTGCCGGGCCGCTCCGTTTTACATCTTACCTGCTTGGAGCGCGCTCCTAACTATATTTAAATATTGAATTTGATGCTATAACTTTGGGAATATACTCTCCACATGTGTAGGAAGATTTTTATGTAAAAGTTAAAGTCGACAATAGCCTTGCTATTTAAATCTGGTCACCAACGCGGCTAAAATCTTTTCGAGCAACTTTTCAATTCTTAATGGAGGTCTTACACCAGGGCGATACTGAGAAAAACTCACACAAATTAATCAAATATATTTGCGCGGGATTGCTAGTCGAGAGCCTTATCGTTCGACCACGGAGGTCATCAAAAGGATATATGTCACATTTGGTATTCAAATTCGAAGGATATTTATTTTTGGAAAATGCACCATCGATTGGCTTCCAGCAGTTTTTCTCCGTCTGCTTTTCTGTGTTGTTTTAATGAAGGCAAATAAAACACACCACAATGCAAGATGCCAAGAATACAATGAAGTTAATAAATGCATAAAAAAATATCATTATTTTAATTTTTAACCACTGTACCGACAGGGCAATTTAAATTTTTTTTCACCGATAGCTCGACATTTTTTGGTGATCATTTTGAATATTTTCCACCCAAATTTAAAAAAATCATACCTCCGAATTTTAAAATAAAGACATAAAAACTGATTATAGATTAACATAGCCGATGAATTCACCTGTCTTTTTTCGATTACTACATATTTGTAGGATTAAAAAAAAATGATAAAATCGTAAACTACCACTTATTACCTACTTACAATAAGGAAAATGTTGTCAAAATTGGCAGCAAAGCAGCCCGAGGTATTTTAAATAGTGCCATTTTGTGGCAAAAAGCGCTCCAGTGGTTAAATCGCATATTTAATAAAAAAATGATAAATGTATCCAAGACACTATCTAGATAGCATTTAATTCTGGTTAAATCTTGCAATCATATATAAAGATGTTGGGTCTTGTTTCGCTTTGCCTTTACATCTAGTCTAAATTACATATTGCCGTACAATAAAACGAGTTATGGGGCTTGTCGTGCTAGCATGTTTACCAGTCATTTACGTTCTGGTTTTACGGCATTCTATTAGAAAACAACAATACATATTCTGATCCTCTATTTGGACTCCATGAGCGTTTATAGTCTGAAAATAGTTTTTAACCATTGAAAGTTCTACGTGAAAATCGGAAAGGCTTTGTATTTTAATAAATGCTTGCTGAAGTCCCCGGTATTGTTCGGGTTTTTCGCAGAGGTTTTCGGATTTTTATTTATTTTTTGACATTAACCCCACACAAGAGTCCAATGAGGAAAAAAAAAATTTTTTCGGTGCCTTTGTCATATTTGGAGATGCTGTGTGTACGGTATTTTTGGGAAAGTAAGGAGATGAAGTTTTGAAAAAGAAATTTTATACGGGATAGGTAGGAATCTGGCTGTCAGTGTGACCAGGATTGACGGAAGAATGAATCGATCTCTCTAACTGTGGTGCAAGGCAATGGATGGGTCGATGAAAAGATCTCTAACAATCAGTCTCGTCCGATCCGGCCCGCCACGCAGTAGCTGGACAAATGCATCCGCCGCCATGACCTAAAAAAACCACACCCCATGAACCCTATATCGATTTTTTTTTTAAATTTACTCCATACAGGAGGCTTTGAGGAAAATAATTTCCCTCAGGGCCTATGTCATCTGAGATGCTGTGTGGAGGATCTTTTTGAGGATAGGAAGAAATGAAGATTGGTTTTGAAGAGACCCATGTTGTAGGAAGGAGGAAACACAGAGGCTGGTAAATCGTTCCATAACCGAGCTGTTGAACATAAGAACGATTCGAAGAAGCGACCCGTCCTCATGTGATAAATGTCAACCGTATGAATATGTTGGGCACGCGTTTGGCGTGTTTCCCGACTATGCACCGGTGCTGAAGAGATTAATGACGCTAGTTCCTCGGAGCATCTTCCATTGAAATACCGGTAGAACAAGGATAGCATGCCCACCCAACGCCTGTCTCTAAAGATTGCTATCCGTCTGTTAAGTTAGGAGCTTTTTGCAAATAATAAGAAAAGAAAAATCGAAGGATTCTTTTCCCACAATGCTTAACAATAAGTATGAAGATTTCAAAAATAATATTTTAGACTATTCTGTCACCAAAATATATTATCAGGGTTACATGCTTTGTTCTTGTACGTGAAAGTAATAAATTATTAATACCGAACCTGTAATTTACGCGCGTCCCTTCCGGTTAATATTAATTATGTACACACATACTACCTACTTTCAAATAACTGGAAATTTACATAATGAATTTAAAATCCTGATACTGAAAAATATATTTTCAGGAGGCCCGAATTTTGCATTGGGTTTCGCGTGTCTTCGTTTCAGCCATATTTAAATTTAATTTTTACGTCCCGGAGTTTGCTTACGAAATTTACATAAATATCAATCTTTGGCCATATAACCTATTAAAATAATGAAAGTTTGGAAATTGAGGCCAATAAAATTTATTTTTCCTTTCAATTAATTACCAAAAGCGGAAGTGGGTCTACATTAGAACAGTGAACCGATATAAACAGTTTCAAACGGAATAAAACAATTAAGAAATTTTTTCTTAAGCCAATTTTAACGCTGTTTGCTTAACTTTTTTTTTGTTTTAAGAAAATAAAAAGTAGTTGTATTACTTCTTGTAAACTTAATATTTGTTTATTGATTGCAGAGCAAAAAAAAAATCTTATCGTGGCTCGAATATTGGTGAAAGTAAATTTTATTAGATGAAAACAACAAACTTTCTTTAATTTTATTTTTATCGAGTTAAATATTTAAAACTTAATTTTATTTGTATTTCTTAATATTATTATTCAATTTATCAAATAGGTTTATTTATAAAGAAGTTTTGTTGTGTAATTATTATTACGCTAGAAGACTGTTTCGCCTTCCTAAGGCATTACGAAGCTTGGCCTTTGGTATCTTTGGCTTTTTGGTCTTTTTGGCCACTTAAGACTTGTTCCCATTGATCAAGTTGTAAGTCAAGTAGCGAGTATACTTGCTACTTGACTCGCCGAAAATCGTTCGCATTACTTTCAAGTAAAATGACGGCGGTTGACGGGCTGCTACAAAGCAAATACGCTAATTAAGCAAATTGTAATGCTGAGGAGAGTTGAAATTTTGGAAGAGGTGGAAGAATAAATTAGTAAAATGAAAATAAATAAACTGTGGACACGAAAAGTGATAAATACCAGCATAAATAAATAATTTTAGAGGAGCATCTTCGCTCCAAAGCCACAACATTTTGGCGCATTTACAAAAGAAATCTGCTAAAGCGGCGTGTTTGGTTCTGAAACAGTTTTTTAAAAAAACTTATTCCATATTCCCCTAGTCTTTCCATCATGTATTCCATTCTTTTCCTCCTTTCCTCAAAGTCTCCACCAGGAAAAGAAGAAGATGTTCTTATCTACATGTTGAACAATATTGCCACCCAAGTTTGCATTACCTACTTGTAACAGTTGCATTTTGATAGTGACATGGGTCACAACTCGCTCTTTGAAAATATCGCTAGTAATAGAAAATTCCATTTTTTATTGACTCAAAAGTGTCGTGGCTTGAAACTTGTGTTGTGCAAATATATTGTGAAACCAGAAACGATCCGGAACAGCCTTAAGAAGCCGTCAAAGGTAGGAGACTTCCTTTCAAAACCTATTCTCCTTCGATCTTACTTTAAAACACAATACATGGTCTATTCGTCGTCAAAGAGGATTTACAGTTTACATTCTCGTGTCGTAGTATCGGCTGCGACACGGCGGATTCGCGCATGTTAGTGCGCAGGGATGCGTGGTGGGGGGTCTCTATTCGCCCGAAAAATAGAACGAAATGGATTGAATATACTAAACAACTGACTAACCCACTACTAAAATTATGGTGTTTAATTTGAGAGGCTGTTATGGGTGCTGCCGCCCCTGCAACCATTTATTAAAAAACCAGCACAACTGCCATAGGTCATCCCAAGTGGTTAGCTACGTTTGATGACTTAAGAGGGGTGAGGTTTGTCCAGGTCTTGGCGGCACATGCCTATCTACTACGTGGCGTGCCGGATCGGGAGAGACTGGTTGAGGGAGACATTTTTATCTCTACAGCCATCTAGAGACATTTTTATCTCTGAATCCATCACCTTGTACCGCAGTTGGAGCGATAAAATCATATCTTTGTCACTCCTGGACACATTGATCACAGATTCCTATTCAACCCTCCGACCTTTTTCCTTCACAATACTTCCTCTCCTTCATTTCCCCAAAAAGACTGACCACACAGCATCCCCAAAGACGACATAGGGTCTGATGGAAAATGTTTTCGTCAGGGAACGAATACAAAATGTGTGGAACTAATGTACAAAAAGAGTGTTTTTTGTTCATTTATTGAACAAGATTTCGGATAATTATTAAAAATTTTATTAATTTCCAATTGCAAAAAATAAATTATTTTACAGCCTTTAATTTTTTTATGTAATGGAGTAGACATATAAATATTTCATTAAATTTAACGTTTAATACAGAACTAATGAAAAAAAATTCCAAAAAATTTCTGTGAAAAAATAAAGTGGAAAATAAGTAGAAGATTGCCAACAGTCTCAGGCTATCCACGCCAGTAGCGTTTCAAGTATCTACCGTTTACTTAGAATGAAAGTTTTATTCTATTTTCATCAAATATCCATTATTAATCTATTTTTAAGTAAGACATTTTTTCAAATAAGACATTTTTTCAATGATTCTTTTCCTACAAGTTTATTACAAATGTTCTGAGAACGTAATAAATGAATAGGAAAAAAGTATTTTGTTTAACATCTAAATATAATCTAAGATTTTCATGATTCGTGATGTTTGACGTCTGGATAACAAATTTATAAAAAAATGAAAAGCGTCGACAACTTTTAAAATACACCCGTTCAATTTGATAACCAACACCTCTGCCATATGTTATCCTAATCGGATAGCTACGTTTGGTGACTAATCAGAGGTGCCATTGTTCATCGAGTGAAATGTGTTCAGATCTTGGCTGTGGATGAGTCTAACAATCAGTGGCGGGTGGAAAAAACCTTTCACTTCTCCTGCCGGTCTCTCTCGACTCATCGTCTTGCACCGCAGCGGGAGGAATGGATTCACACGTCAGTCATTCCTGAACACACTGACGCCTCGATTCTTACTCACTTCTCTTTCATTTTTTTTGCAAGAACTTCATATCCTTCCTTATTTAAAAAGACTCACAACACAGCATTCCAAATTATTTAACGAAAAAAAATATTAAGATTAAAAAATTGGCACTGAACGATGGCGGTTAAATATAAAAGAGTTTAAAACGCCTCAAAATTAGTAAAACCTAGGGTTAACAGTTAAAATGAAACAAATATTATTAAATAAACTCTTCCCGTTAACTGGGGTATAAACTTTACTACTCGAATCTCCGTACGATTGTTCCCTTGAGAGCCATAAAATGACTTAGTGTTACTCCTCGTAGATACAGCGGAATACCTCTCCATAACGTATGATGTGATTTTTAATTGCCATTATTATTTTTCCGTCGCATGCGGCTTAAGGCTGTTGAACATTAGCCACCACTTTATGGCCCTCACCTTCAACCCGCTATGAATCACCCTAAAATTGCACCACCCCCATACATTAACATAAAATGTTAATTCTACCCCCCGGGTTACTTAAAACCTCAGTGGCTCCTGTAAAGCCAGGAACTACGAAATTAAATGGACGGTCTTGGCGGATATATTTTTAAGTGAAACAGAAGTATTTATACAGTGTACCTTAAAAGATCGAACGTCAGCTAATCGTTGCACTACATATGTGTAATATTTGAGAATATTAGTTATTATCAGTTCTGTTGTGTATGCGATGCTCGGGTCACATGGTGTCGGTTACGACGTGTGCCGAAGATAGCCGATCAGAGACAGACAAGTCATTCTAATTACGGGAGCTTGCCAGACAAAATCTAGCTAGCGAGTTATAAGGACTTTGTCCTCTTGGACTGTGTCCTCTTGGACTATGTATGTATTGTACATAATAACAATAAACAGTCAAAGAACCAAAGTCTTTTAATCAAATAACATAGTTACTACTGAGATAAGGTCTAGTACTAATAATAAAGATAAATATCTCTGGAAAGGGTAACAAAGAGAAAGGCTTTACAATATGACAGAAAATTACGTTTTCACTCATTTAACTAGAAATAATTAAACACATTGAACTAAACTAAATATTACAATACAGCGTTCTTCTATTACATCACCTTGTTTATCAAGAATAAAAAATATATATATATTTTTTAAATTTACTAAACTTTTTTCGTTTAATGTTGTTTGGTAGGCAATTATATAAGTTGCCCCCCTTGTAACCAATGGAATGTTTACCATAATTAATGTGGTTGGTGTTTAAATGTACGTTATTGTGTTGTTTGTGTACTTGGGATGTTTTAATGCATTCTGTGTTTGTATGTAAAAGTCCATTGTTTATTTTGTATATAAGGAGATATGTATTGTATTCATATAGTTATCTTAAAGTTGATAGTTTTGTTTCCATTATAATTTTTTTGTGGACTAATAACCTCTTCAGACGAAGAAATGAATCTTCAACTGGATAAGGTATTGTCTAATAATTGACATAGATTCTATAATGTTAAATTTAGAATAAACTAATACAACAATAATTAATATAACTAAAACAGCGATTTCATGATATTTTCGATTTTGTGTGTTTTTTTTAAATTTCTGTCAAAGATTTTTATATCATTAATTTCTTTTCATTAAAAACAGTTTATTAGATGACGTACATAGGTTGGTACATAATTCCATGTAAATAGGTAAGTAAGTACATACTTATAATGAAAATAGCAAACCAATGACCTTGTCGATTTCCGAGTAAATTGCAGAAATTTTTTTTGTTATAAATCGGTAATGTAAAGTTTTCCCACTTATTGTATTATTAAATATTTAAAAAAAAAATTGCACATAAAACTTGATCAAAATAAAATAAATGATTATAAATACCATACAGTGACTTTGTTGGAATAGGTTTTCAAACTATTAACTTTGGTATTCAATTATTATCTTTTTATATTTCTTTGATATATTACCCAACCAATTCGGCTCAACCTGAACCTTCATCAGGTGTGCATAAAACATATTACTTAAATTACAGATATACAGAGAAATAGAAAAGGTGAGAGAATGAGGTAGAGGCATGTAAGAGAGGGGGTAAAAGTAGGTTAGGGGATGGGAAATATGTTTAAAATGGGGCCATTTGACAATTCCCATAGCTTATTTAGTAAATTGGTATTGTTTACTTTTAATTTTTTTTTTAAATTTATTTCTAGAGCTTCTAGATTATAAAACCTTTCCCATTTCTACGTAGCACATCTTTTCCTAATAAAGATTAGTTAAACAAGTTTTTAATTAAGTACGTTGCGAATTCAGAAAACCCTAAACTGTTTAGGCTGTTCAGCCACCCTAGTTTTTTCGTTTTACATATGTAAAATGTTGGGCAATCATTAAATTTAATAATTGGTTGTTAATGCCAGGCTATTACTACTTTTAATACCGGTTAGTTAATTTATTAAAGATATATAATAAACAAAGGTATTCTAATAAAGTTTTTAATTGTAATTATTTAAATTGTATACCCACAAAGTGTTTGCTACATGCAAAAATTTAATAAAATAAAAATTTACGAACTTCTCGAATTTTGCAGCATCCACGTAAGTCTAATCTTCGTGTACAAAACCAACTACTAGGTACAGGGTAAGACCACGGGAATCCAAGAAGCCTTTGATAAATTACCGGGCCGATTGTGAAGTGGATAACTTGGGCTGGCTGCAGATTCCAGCATCCCTCCATCCCACATCCCTCGACCGCTCCCTCGCATCGTCTCTTCCAGGCGGTTTACATGGCTTACGTACGCGCATTACGTTTCATTGGTTATTTGTAACCTTTGATGAGATTACTGCCGGAGTTCTAGTAGAATTACCCGGTTTGATTGAATTAAAAGGATCAATTGTGGCCTTTCCCGAACAACACACAAACTGTTCATTCATCAAGCGATACATTTTATGGTGTTTTATTAAACTACTCGAGCCTTCCGTAGCCTTCTACGGAAGTTTCACGAAAGCAATTTATAGTTCTGTCGAGCAAAAAATTTCACACAGAAAGAGCAGAGCATATTTGAAGCGAGTCTCGTTAGAAACTGTTCTTAGTTTTTGATGATCAATGAAGAACAGATTGCCTGCTTTGTAGATAATAAAATCTTTGAACCTATTTTAACTTATTTCCACTCGTTTAAAATACAGTTGTTTTTATGTCGCTGATATTTATAACGCTGCACTACAAGAAAAGTAAAATAAAAATAGCAAAAACTAAAAATAAAAAAAAAACTGACATCATGGTTACTGTTTGATTATTTTGTGTTTATTTATAAATTAATATGTGCAATTAATTAATTCTTGCAATTATTACCTATTCTGGAAAAGTTTTTTTAATTTTTTTTATTTATTTTATACTGGCGATTAAGAAAGAAATTGTTACACTTTATGTATCCAATCCCATGCGTCCCGGTTGCATTATTTCCAAACCCTATACCGGTTCAGTCGCGGTAGCGACATTTTACATTTTAAATACACCTCTATATTGGTTATTTTTGATCATTTTGCAAAAATTTTTTTTTCTAAAATTAAGATAAAATAGTCTTTCCAATGTGTGTATTACAAATTAATAATTTTATTTCTAAATATTTAAATTTTGATATTTTTCCCATGTTTTGTAAATACACCTCTATATTAGTTTTTTTTAATCACTTTGCAAAAACAAAAATTGTTCTAGAATCTAGATAAAATTATCTTTCAATGTGTATGTTAGAAATTAGTAATTTTGTTTCTTAATATAAAAATTTTGATTTTGAAAATGTACCGCGACTAAATCGGTATAGGGTTTGGAAATACGTGTCCCGGTTCCCGTCTCCGTTCTTCTCTCCTCCCTTCCCACCTCTCTCGTCTCCCTGCCGCAAAACTATATGAAAAACGCTCATTTTTCACACAACTCGCGCGCCACCTTTTGCAAATTTTTTATAGAAATTTCATAAAACCAGAGTTTACCAAAATATATAAACCATCACGAGCGTACACACAACAAACCACCAAAGTTTCATCGCAATCGAATGAATGGTTCAGGAACGCATAAGGCACAAATAAAGAAATATTCATTTTTATATATTAGGAAAAAAATTGTTTTTTTTTTTTATGATGCCTTTAACTAATTAACCTTTTCATCCCGGAACGAAAAAAATCACACATGACCCGAAGGGGGGTCACTCGGGGACCCCAATTTGTTTTGCATATTAAAGGTGTTAATGACATATTTTTTTGTAATTTGTTATGATAATAATTAGAGGGAAGTATAATCATCGTATTACAGTAGTCATTTTTAAAATCGTTTCATAAATAAAGTCATAATTAATATTCTAATGAATTTAGACCATAACGTGTATTTTTCCAAAGAAAACAGAGAAGGCGGGCCGATAGCCAACATAACACCTTGTTTCCGAATCTCGACTGGCGATTGGCGTTCACCGGAAACGACTCAGACCGAATGATCTTTGACCGGCAAGCGAACATTATGGCATTGTAAAAAGAGCAAATGAGATGCGCAGTGTAAACGAACGCCATCTAGTCCTTTTCACTAACAACTTAGAAATTACTTGCTATCGCTTAGAATTATCCCGATACATTCAGCAGACAGGGACGGGGTACGCCCGAACAAAGGGGAAGGGGGGCGGGTGGCACAGATTATTCGCCGGAATTTGTTATAAACTATTTAATTTTAAGAAAAGTAGTAAGCCACCTCTGGTCTGGAGCTCCAAAATACTTGAAAAATACCCTCGACTCTGTGCAGAAACGGGCGGTCCGTTTGATAGATTCTCCCATCTTAACGAACGGGTTGCAATCTTTAGAGCACAGGCGTCGGGTGGGAATGCTATCCATGTTCTACTGGTATTTCAATGGAAGATGCTCTGAGGAACTAGCGTCATTGATCCCTTCGGCACCGGTGCATAGTCGGGAGACACGCCAAACGCGCGCCCAACATATGTACACGGTTGACATATGTCACTTGAGAACGGGTCGTTTTTTCGACTCGTTCGATTTGCCGGCATCTGTGTTTCCTCCCTCCTACAACATGGGTCTCTTCAAGACCAATGTTCATTCCTTCCTCTCCTCAAAAAGACCCTCCACACAGCATCCCAGATGACATAGGCCCTGAGGGGAATTATTTTCATCAAGGCCTCCTGTGTGGAGTTAATGTAAAAAAAAAAAAAAAAAATTAATGCGATATTAATTTTTTTAATGCAAATCGATAACCAAAAAGTTTTTCTAAGATTACTCAAATTATTGAGTACGTGGTTTAAAAAACAACATAGATACAGCGTAAAACTCTCGTTGGTGTAGGTGCGTTCCCCCGGTCCGGTAAGGAAGTGTTAATCACCACCCTTTGTAATGTTTTGTGTCTGCAGGTACTTATTTGTCAACACATGCTCGTCTATTGTTAATTATTTTCATTTTCATTTTATCCTAACGAAAAAACCAATTGTTGGTTTCGAAACATGTTGATAATTTTGATAACAAGTGGTGTATACAAAGTGATTTGTTTTAAAATGACGCCACAAAGTGAATTTGCGATTATTGAAAAAATAAATACATCTCTTTAGAATGACTGGATCATTTGAAAAAATGCTCCAGTGAACACCATACAAAAAAATTGAACACTGCAATGGTAACTACAAATTACCCGTCGTTAATGAATATTTTAAAAATTCCAACTTTAGAAAACAGACGAAAAATTAACGACCTAACCTTTTTATTAAAATTATTAAATTCTTAATTCGACTGTTGTGAACTCCTGCACTTGATAAATCTACCTATCTACTTATGTACCTACACGAACAACTAGAGAAATATTAACATTTCATGTACACATTTCATTCCTACTATAGTTTGCATTCTCCAATACAGCGTTTTCACAGTCTTGGTAACAAATATTTAAACTATATGGATGTATCTCATAATAAATTAAATTTGTAAAACTTCAAACGACGTATGTGCCAACTATTCATGCCTAGTTCATAAATCATCTTTACCTCTATTTTTACTTAGGTATCATATATTCTATATTACCTACTTTGTGTCAAATCTTATATTTTGTGTTAGCTATATTTTGTTTTCTTATATTTTACGTTATTTCCTGTATTTTGTCAAAAAAATGTATTGCACTATGTGTTTAAACCCTACGGGCGTTTAAATAAATAAATACATGTGTAGAAACTTAACACAGCTTTTCCTAGCGAGGTTAAAACATTTAAAATCAAATGGCGTTTTTCCACTGTCGTGTCGACTGGTTTTCGAAGAACTTTTGTTCGTCGGGACAAAAGTTATTATATTATATTGAACTGGCTTTTTACGAACATGAAGTTTTGCGAGTGGTTGTTAGAGAAACTCATCAAAATTATAAAGTTAAATTTGAATTCCACTAATCCATCATATTAAATTAATTAGATGGAAATTCAATTAAAAACTACTAATCTTGAAGTTGAAGAAGATCTTGAATATTGGAATGAAAAATGCCCGAAGGCTTTTAGGCAGTAGATAGTTGTACATCTTTCAGGGGGCACTTATCAAGAGAAAACTTGGTATTTTTCTTGGGGATTAAGTTTCGTAATTCCGTCCGACTGAAACATGAAATAGAGTGTCTTAATTTTTCAGCAAAAAGTGGGTTCATCAGGGGAAAAGTTTCAGTTAGGGGGAACATTAATCATTTTTAAAAGTTCTAGTCTTTGTGCATTCGCTGGAGAACTTTCCAGGGGACAAAAGGCCGCGGAGAAAAATAAAATTGGAGTGAATTGAGTTTGGAGTTAGTCATTTTAGAAGCGGGGTTCTTTCTAGGTATGTCTAATACAGGCGTGACGAACTTTTGCCTCCGTAATTCATTGCTTCGCACTTCGATAAGCGATAATAAACTTACGTACCTATTTTTAAAAAATCTTAGTATTCACAATAAAGTAATATTATCTTCAGTGGCTGTGTAGGCATCACGTTTGGGTCCCACCGGGGCATCGCGTGTTCGATCCTCGGCTGGCTAAGTCCTCCATCAGACACAAGCAACATTTTTCGCTTACTGTGGTGGTAGTAGGAGATTTTCAAACATGGTTGGGTTATTCGTAACTTAGGAATGTTGGTCTTTCGTTTTAAAAAACAAACTAAATTATTCTCATTTAAAAATCAGGGTTACTTAATTTTATCTTATTTGCTACCGGTTTCGAAACATCCATGTCTTTCATTAGCGTTCTTAAAACTAACTTAAACGTACAATTACAGAAACGATTAGATATTATTAGGTGAAGGAAATGGAAGTGATGATTTAGGGTAAGGAGAGAAAGGTGGGAGGAGTCAAAGTAACAAGGAAACATGGTTAATAAAGGTAACTTACAGGGTGCTATCAATGTCTACACTGAATAAACATATATTTTTTTTAAATAGGTTTCTACAAATTGAAAAATGTATTTATATTTGAATGTTAAAACTTAAGTCTTTTTTTTTATTTACAACTATGCCGGTCTTTAATACATTTTTAGTAAACTCGGAATAGTCATTATTTTCCAACAGAATTCATGTTTTCTGATTCTAGTTTTAAAAGTTTAACGACTACTAGAATTTCAAAAACTAGTATCAGGGAACATGAACCCTGTTAACGAAATAATAACTATTCCGAGTTTACGTATCATTTATTAGAGACAGGCTATGGCTTCAATAAACAAAAAAAAATAAGTTTAAACGTTAAAATATTAAAAGTATTTTAATTGGACGCCTTAAAAACCTTACCAATAATTATAAATAAATATAATTATGTAAATAAAATAATAATACCCTGTAAGTCACCTTTGTTGACCATGCTCCCTTGTTATTTTGACTCCTACCAAAATTACCATTCCCACTACCCTCACCTAATAATAGCTAAACATTTTTTTTCTTGCATAATTTCTAAGTTCGTTTTAAGAACGCATTGAAAGACACGGATGTGTCAAGCCGGTGGCAAACAAAAAAAATTAAAAAAACAAATTTACATAAAATTCTTAAAACCCAAATATCTTGAAATTGTTTTAAGATAAAACCCAAGAAATACAAAAAAATCAGTCAATAATTTTTTTTTCAGCGTTTTTAGAAAAACATATGGAAGAACTCGAAAAACCAAAGTAAAACGTCTTTCTTTGTAAATATTGCTAAAGAGAATATTAAAAAACGTAGTTATGAATTTATTGAAATCTTGACTTAATTCTCCATTTTTCCACATAATATAATGATGTTTGTAAATACATAAATTCAATGACAATAATAAAGTTGAAGTGTTTTTACAAATTTGATAAGCTTGATGGACGTGAAAATCGACGTAGTCGTTATAATCGGGTACCATTCTCATTCTCACCATATCAGGAAGAAAATTATGGAACATATTGTTTTATTGTCTGAAACTGTAAAAATAATATTTCAATAAATGCCCATTTATCTGCACTCAAAAAGAACTAAATAGAAAATATATTTAATTAAATGAAGACATTATGAGCGAAACTCAATCGAAAATTTGGAAACAGAAAAATCAGAAAAATTTATTTAGAGTCTCAGAGGTGTAAATATCTTTTTCTGATTTTTCTGTTTCCAGATTTTCGATTGAGTTTTGCTCATAATGTCTTCATTTAATAAAATATTACAGTTTGAGGTTTTACTCATAAAAGTTAAAATAAAAAAAATAATAATAGAAAATATATTGCTAAAAATTTGCGGTGCGTTTATGGGTAGTAAGTACTACACTATCGTTACTTTTTTTGCTTGTATTTCGTTCGTCACTGGGCATAATTTATATTTTTCTGCTCAAAATGCTTTTTATAACACCTCAACATAATATATAAGAAAATGCACGTACAACTCATGTAATACTTTCTATTGCGGAATTATGACTGGTCGGTAGAATGAATTTCGATATTCTTACCTGACGCCCCTCGCCACTCGATGACGTAAGCAAACTACAAAGCAACGAACAATATTCACTTGGTGCCACATCCCTTGGGCCACGAGCTAAATTACAACTTCCTAAACTAGAACGAGATTTTAGTATGGGAGACTAAAAAAAATCAATTGAAAAAGTACTAGAGGAAAACACCGCACACCCAAGTGAAGACACACCCAAGTTCAAACGCAACCCTATTAATGAATAATAGAAAAGACCAAATAAATTTTCTAATATTGTGCAAATGATATAAAGGTAACAAATAATTTGTACTTTCATTTAAACTGTTTACTGCTAGAAATATGTTTGAATTAAATTACCCACCCGCCGATAAATCAAAATTTAACAGTTTGTACTCGACTCCAGCAAGTAGGCACCTACGATACCCGCTGCAATAACTCACAAGTCGCCAGCAAGCAGGTGAAACTAGGGTCGTTTCAAATTAGTGCCAGATACGATCTAGAACAATTTGCGTACTTGTTGGGGACATTATTATTTCTGTAGTAACTACAGGTCGGCAAAGATCTGCTAATGTGCAAAATGGCGTCATTATTGTCGTTCACGCGTGCTTGATTTATTTTGTTTCGACAATGGAGCGGAGTGAGAAAAATGACATGATTTGGAAATATTGATGGATAGAAGCCAATTACAATTTTATACATTTTTTTATTTTTTATTAAAATATAACTGTTTACATAGGGAAATGAGTATTTTTTTGTTTGTACCGTATGCATTTCTATACCATTCATCCGATTGCGATGAAAATCGTTCTGCACATGCTCGTGAAGATTTTTATATATGTTATGGTAAGCTCTAGCGTTATGAAATTATTTCCTATACCTTCGTTTATTTTCGATAAAATTTTGGTGATATATTGAGCGCACGCCCGCAAAGGTTGTTGTTTAAATAATGGTAAGCTCTGGCATATGAAATTTATATTAAAAATTATACAAGGTGGCGTGCGAGATGTTTGTAAAATGTGTGTATTTCATGCAGTTTAGCGGCAGGGAGGAAAGGCGTGGGGGAACGAAAGAAAGGGGGCCGTGGGAGATGGGTAGGGAGGTAAGTTAGGGAAGGGGTAAGTTAGGGAAGGTGGAAGAGAAACGCGGGAGGGGAAGTAAACGCGGAAAGGGATAGGGACGTATGAAAGGACACGCAGGGGAGATGTGAGGCGCAGAAGGCTGGATTTCAAACGAGACATACTAGGGCATAAATTTGGAAAATCCATGATTCTCACACGGACACCAATATATAAAATGCTTTTCGCCAAAAAACTTTCTGATTTATTCACGTGTGCACGAGACGAAAAAACAAAAAAAATACTGTGTATTCTTCAGCAAACAGAATTAAAACACAAACCTCTTCTATCTTTGAGTGTCATTGCAACGCATGCCGAGTGCTCGCTAGTTATATTACAAAATAAGTATTATGATGGGTATGTTTTTAGGTTTTCACGGCCAAAAAGTATTTTTGTTATGATTTTTGACATAACACCCCAAAAATCATAACAAAAAAAAAAAAAGTATTATGATGATAAGTACGTAATTGACTATAAAATAATTCGGTATGTACTCGAAATCCTAAAAATTATTTGTAGGTAAAATTTATTTTACTCGAGTCACGTTAAATGAAATAATAAAATCAGTGCTTTTGTTTGCAGTTTATGATTTCAAACGTTAAATTGACATTATAAAAAATTCTCTTCGAAGAAAAACAGCTTTATCGATCCTAGAAATGCTATCCATACGGAACAGTCTGTCAACAGTGTCTATCGACTACCAACCTTTCTTATCCCTACCAATATCAAATTTTATAGTGCCAGGCAAATAGGTAGCGGTAAGGGAATGGATTGATGTTTGACTTTGGCAACAATCCAATTGGCATACGGCTACTTATTGTATTGTTGGTGGGTAATCGGTATTTCTAAAACCTTTTCTCTGTCGTTTGCTTTGGAAGTTTTAACTTATGTCTACGTCATCAACATTCGTTAAAATCGTTTTTTATGCTACATATTTATTTTGAAAAGTAAACTTGAAAATAAAAATAATTTATTAATTATCATTCTTTTTTTTAAGTTTCTTTATTCTTTGAATTGCTTGTTACATGAATTGGGGATTTTTCGACCACCATTCTAGGCACATACCTGTGTTGTTTGATGAGTACATATATCTTAATAAATGGATTGCAATCTTTAGAACACATGCGCCAGGTGGGAATGCTGCCCTTATTCTACTGGTATTTCATTACTGGAAGATGCTTCGAGGAACTAGCGTTAAAGACCTCCTCGGCAACGGTGCATAGTGGGGAAACGCGCCAAACACGCGCCCAACATATATATACATATATATATTTTTTTTTTTTCATAGAAAATGATTTCCCTCAGGACCTACGTCAATTTTGGGGATGCTGTGTGAAGGATATTTTTAGGAAAGGAAGGAGATGTAGTTCTGGGAAGGAAAAAAAATATTGTGAGTGGGTAGGAATATGGGGATCAGTGTGTCCAAGAGTGACGGACGTATGAATCCATCCATCCCTCCCACTACAGTGCAAGACAATGTACCGAGAGAGTTCGGCTGGAGAAGTGACTCCCTTAACCACTCTCTCCCGATCCGGCCTGCCATGCAGCTAATAGACAGACGCATCCGCTGGACAAATCTCACCGCCGGACAAATCTCACCCTGTGAACCCGGGCACCCCTGCTAAGTCACCAAACGCAGCGAACCACCTGGGGTGACCTATGGAAGAGGTATTGGTTAGCCAATAAATGGTTTCCGAGGCGGCGGTACCCATACCCGCCTCCCGAATTTTTATTTTTATTTTATTTTTATTTTTATTTATTTATTTTTTTATTGTATTTATTTATTTATTTTATTTATTTATTTATTGAAACAAAAATACATATACATTATAAAAAAAAATACTTTGACGTCCAACTAGGAGATTTCCCGTTTTAGGACAGTCAAATTTCCTGGTTTAGTTCACATGTAGTTGTTGTTTTTTGTAGACCATAATATTAAATGATGTTTACATTTGTAAATATGTAACCGATTGTCATATGTCACATGAGAACTTGTCGTTTCAACAACTCGGAACGATTAGCCGGCCTCTGTGTTTCATTCCTCCTACAATGTAAAAAGCTGCCAACTAATAGGCCCGTAATAATAAGTAAACGAAAATATTCGGTAACGCTATTATATTTTTTAATATTTTGGCATATCGTACTATTGATTTCGGTTCCAGCTAAGCACCTACCAAGATCATTTAAATTTATATGAGCTAGTTGTGATGTATTTTTCTCAGCACTTAAATAATACAACCTAAACGCCCATATTTTAAGAATATTCAATCAAAAGTAAACTTCATTCTGTCTCTTAAAATGACTTGACTCCAGTTATTGATTTACTTGATAGTTTTATGTCCTCTTTGAGCATTTCCAACTTCTATAATTCACTTTCATGTCATAATATTCTACCGGCGGTCCTTTTCAGTGCATTCGCTTTAGATATCCAATCCATTCAATTTTTTCCGAACATGGTTCGCAAATTCACAAAGTTATCCGAAAATGCATCCCAAATACAATAACTTTACCTAACATGCTCCTTAAATTAAAAAAAATCCTAACATGCTACCCAAATACACAAACTTCATCTACTAGCTGCAAATATTCAAATTTAATAACTTTATTGAACCATTTGTGACCGTACAATGAAACTTTAAATATCTGGTGCAATGACTGATAAAATTAGTAGATATTAATTTAATTCATCGGCAATATACAAGGGTAGCGAGAATATCATTAAAAATTGTGAGAATGTAGGTACTACAATAATTACGAACGACGTTTGAAATCCGTTTGCAAAAATACATAGTCAAGCATTATTTTTAAATACCTCCACTTTTTCATTTTAATAACCCTCTAGGAAAAAGCAAATAAAAACCCAAGTATGATATTGAATGTCAAAGCAATTTGGCAAATGAATCCTTAGCTTTAATATTCCATATAAAATCCCAATTTTTGAATTAACTTTTTCTGTTTAAATGATCGAGGTTAAAACACCATATTGCTTGCCATTATATTGTACTCATAACAATTTTTCTTCAACGTCCCAATATTATACGCCTGTGGGACGAATCATTATTTTTTTTAAAACTTACTCCGGTCTTATAGATTTAGTTAAAAAAATATAACAATATATGCTGCCCTTAATACTTTTTTGTCATCGAATAGAGCTGATTCCAATTCTGAATGTGCAAAAGAACGTTGGTCGATAAAATAAAAAAAAAACTACCTTCAGCCTCACAACATACCCCGATAGTCCTACTAACTCCAGAGCTGGGATTCTTGTGCGGTATTAATATAAAAAAATAAAAGAACAGATTATTTATTTTATTTTTATTTTCGTTTTATGTTTTTTTTTTCTTTTATTCTACGCACTTGATTATTTTTTTTTACTTAAAATCTGTTCTGTAAATATATATATAACTAACAAGACATGTAGAATTGCACTATTCTTCCCACATTCTGGAATAAAACATTATTATTAAATATTGACGGCTAATCAAAATGGTGACCGGACAACTCAGAATGAAACCAACTCAGAACCACCTCAGAAAAGTCAAAATATATTTTTTAAAAATACTTAAATAGGTTGCGTTAGGTAAGGGTTATGGGCTATTTGGAAATTATATTTTTCATAGCTTTTAATGACTTTTCAAAAAGGTGTTGAGTTGATTTTATTCTCAGTTGGCACGAAACCAATCGAAATCGTTAAAACTATTTTGGCGACATCAATTTTTCGACCCAAATATGTATGCGTAAAATAATGGCGTTATACAAGAATTTGAAACATGGGAGTCGAATTTCCCGAAACATGAACTTGCTATTTTTTCTTGCATTCCTAACAAAAAAATGTTACCTCCAAAATAATAACATTTCATAAATTGTGAAGAAATACACGCTATAATAGCACGGCGCCTTTAACAGCATGGTTCATTTCACGAACGGCTCTAATAACCATGTTCACCATAATACTTTGTGCCGATGTAATACTTGGTTGGAATCACGTCAAATCACGCAATTCGCAGATTAAGCTTATCTATACCTCTTCCTAAATACACCCCCTTTCCGTATTAGGGGTGGCTTTTATTGTGCCCGGTCATTTACATACAATCGTCGACGGGTATTTGTGCCGTGGAAAGCGAGGAAATCGATTAGTCGGGTAGGTATGAATAAAAGACTGCCTAATCATGTTTTTTGTGGCCCATTTAACACTTCCGTACCGGACCAGGGTAACGCACTTACACTAACGAGAGTTTTACGCTGTATCTAAGTTGTTTTTTAAACCACATACTCAATAATTTGGGTAATCCTAGAAAAACTATTTGGTTATCGATCTGCATTCAAAAAATTAATATCGCATTACTACTTTTCTTAATATTAATTCATTTATATCAAATTCCGGTCGAGAATCTGTCGAGCCCGCCCCCCTACCCCTCCGTTCGGGCGTTACCCCGTATCCATCCGCTGGAAGTATCGGGACGATTCTAAGCGATAGTAAGTAATTTCTGAGTTGTTAGTGGAAAGGACAAGATCCCGTTTGTTTACACTGCGCATCTAGTTTGTTCTTTTTACAATGCTATAATGTTCGCTTGCCGGTCAAAGATCATTCGGTCTGGATCGTTTCCGCTACGCGCCAATCGCCAGTCAATATTCGGAAACAAAGCGTTATGGTGGCTATCGGCCCGCCTTCTCTGTTTTCTATGGAGAAATACGCGTTATGGTCTAAATTCGTTAGAATATTAATTATGACTTTATTTATGAAACGATTTAGATAATGACTACTGAAATAAGATGAATATGCTTCTTTCTAATTATTACCAAAACAAATTTCCAAAAATTGTGTCATTAACACCCTTTAATAAGCAAAACAAATTGGGGTCCCCGAGTGACCCCCCTTCGGATGAAGTGTGATTTTTTTCTTTCCGGGACGAAAAGGTTAAGAAAAAACAAATCATTTATCAAGTAAGGGGTACGGATTGAGACATATTACGCCCAACTCATTACCCGTAATGGGCACCGGCTTTCTCTTTAAGACCCTTATTTGGGAGTAATGAGGTTTTTGAGGCAACTGCCCTATTTTTCTAAAATAAAAATTCTATAATTTTAAATGCATACTTATTTTGTTTAATTTTTTGACAGATTTTGAGATTTTTCAGTTTTGCTTACGGTGGTCATTCGAAATGTAAATTTCTGACCATCTCCCTAAAAAACACCATTATAGGTACCTGGGTTATTCTTCTTTTTAACCTACATAACTTTTACAACTCTGTTACATTTCCACTTCTCCGTCACATTTTGTTTATACTATAAATGAATCTCTCTGGATCTAAAAGGGGAAATTGTAGCATGGGGGAAGGAGGCCTAAAATGCCTATTGGAGGTAACAAACAACACGAGCTGCGTGTATACCTATTTCGAATGACAACTCACGTGCGACATAATTGTAGGAGACAAGTTTTTGAGATGTTTTTAATTTTTTTATTAAACACCATTTAAATTAATAATAGCAGTTACTTGATAGGTTATACCTTTTGAAGTTTAAAAATAGTTTTTATTTTTTTTATTTTATGTCGTCATATCATTTTGCACCATTATAGAATACACGCAAGTCGAGGTGGCAGAAGACAACTGTGAAATACACTTCTATCACGAGGAGTTACAACTCTGTCACGAAATTTTTACTACAAAAGTATAAACACATATATTTTTTAAACGCACACAGTCCATATGTCTTTAATAAAGTAGATTTTAAAGTTATTATAAAATAATTAGAATATTGGTAATTCTGTTGATTTTTTCACCACTAACTGGTGGAGACAACTTTATGTAGGTTAAAAAGAAGAACGACCCACCTCTCATAAGCGGATAATTGACAAAATTGGTTTTTGAAAAGCATCCTGAATCGTTTATTTTTTAATACTTTTAGCAACACAAATCCTACAATATTATAACTGGTCAGCGCTAGTAAAATACTGAAATAATTATTAGCGAACTTAATCATTTCAAAATTGATTCCATGAATTAAGCACAACAAACAATTAAACACAACAGTAAATAAATTAATAAACTTTGAAGCTTTGTCTAGGAGTTTTGAGGTGATGTGTAATCCACGTAATCTAAACATAACATCAAATGAACTCTGTAAATATGTTTGTGTTTGCAGAGATTCTAAAATCATAAAGAGACAATGCCAACTCATTCATTATCCCTGAAAAGGAAGTTGATACGATTTATAACTTACTGAGGGACCATCTACCTTTTTACGCAACTTAAAGATATGGATGGACAGAATAACGAATGAAGATGTTATGATTCGGATAAATAAAGAAAAATAAGTTATTAAAACAATGAAAATCCAAAAACTTAAATAAATAGGTCATGTGATGAGAGAAGTACGAGATCTTGCACCTCATAATTTATTTTATTAATTTATTTATATAGTTTACAGTAATACACTTTACAAAATCATGCTTTGTCTGTCCAACTGGGGAGGTTTCCCGTTTCAGGACAGCCAAATTGAACAATTAATTCATAATATTCTTAATAAAGGAATGGTTTCTTTATGTCCTTGAAAGTATCGTAAAGATGTGATGTTTACAAGGTCATTTTGGAGAACATATGGTTGCATTTGAACAAAGGAATGGTTTTTTTCAAGAGATCGCAAGGATGAGATGCTATTAAGGTCATTTTGGAGAACATTATTATTGAATAATTAAAATTAAAGCATGCACTATTTACATAATATTTTTTTTTTATATTTACTAAGTACTAGAAAATTACACATCTATAAACCAGAATATCTAACAATGACATAATGACATATGAATTCCCAATGTATTTATGACTATTTAATTGATATATAGAATAAATCCGTTTAAGTAGACTTGTCTGAAAGGCAAATTTGAAAAGGCAACATTGAGAAATCAGATTTTGAAAGGGCTAATAATTTTTTACAAGAATAAAAAAGAAAAAAAAAACAGAGCAAAAGATTTGTAAATTTAAATTTGTATTTAAATTTTAACAAAAGGGAGATCAAGTTATTAGGAACATAAAAAATAAATTTTTAAATTTAATTAAAAAGTAACTTTCAGATCGTTATTATTATATATCCTCTTATGTATAAGAAAATAGCCTCTGGGATTTGTGTAAGTACATACATAATAATGCAGGGAAACATTGCCGATAGTCGGAGCCCTGGAAGGAGGGGAACATCATGCCTGAAAAACCTAAGACAGTGGTTTGGCCAGTCTACTATAGAGCTAAAGTCCGCATAGCCAACGTCCGTTGAACAAACAAGGCACGAGAAGAAGACGAATGATTTTTTTTCAACAAATGTAAATGCCATTACCTGACGTCTTTCATAATGTTGTGGCATTAGTTTGCTATTTAGTTTACAAAACTAATTCTTTCTTGTAAAATGTTATTGCAGAATTCGCTTTGATCCTCAAGGCATTTAACTGCTTAGAAGTTGCCAGGGTTTATTTGATTTGGAATTCAAAACAGGTTTATTTAATGGGCAATTAGGGCGCAAACTCGATATCTTTATTTACTTAAACTGTTCTTTGTCTTGGGAATATCAAAAGACTCCTCGTTTTGAAACAAACGCTGCTGAAATTAGATTTTTTGGTGCAGCCCCTTATTTGTATTTCTCTCGTGTTTTGGTATTTTATCAAAAAATACGTATTACAGAGAATAAGATATTCTTTGTGAATGTCTTACAAATAAATTAAGTTATCTCGGTTGTGTTCGCAATGTGTTTATTCACAAACCATGACTTTTTTTCAGATGACTTTTGGACTCGCAAACATGTTTTTTTTTTCTCGGGGCCTTCTGTGTGGAGCTAATGTAAAAAAATCTTGTGATTCTCATTTGTTTTCTGAAATGCATTTATCTATTTATTAAGAAAATAAAAATATAATGCCTTCTTCATCCTCCGATTAAACAAGTTTTGTTTAAGGCGCCGTATACCCGCTCAAAAACAAGAAGATGGAGAGATATGTAATTACAAATGTTTGAGAGAGCGCGTTTATATTTAAAATGATAAAATTGAAGTGAATATTGTAAAAATGTTTAATAAAACACGACTCGTTTAAAATAGAGCAAAACATTCGCGGAGATTGTCTAAAACAGCATTTAAAGAAACACTGTGAATTTTTCATAGATATAACTTGAAAAATAACTAAAACAAACGTGTTTATAATAATTTTCGGAGTACACACTTTGCGATTTTTTTTTATCAAGATAATTTCATTTAATTTCAGTTTCGGCGCGGGGAATGTCTAGGATATTATCTTCAAGAATAACATATATTTTAAAGAATTTTTAAGCTTTTTAAGTGTTAAAGCTACAAATGTAATAAATCGGTAGACATGGGGTATGCCGCGGCTTAATGGTGTTTCCAAAAAAGTATTATGCTTAAGTTGTCAAAAAAACCTTGTATACAATATACAGAGTTGCTTAGCAAAATGTAGGTAGATACCCTAGCCGTAGGTCATAAAAATCCTATCATTGATATAAAACCACATGAAGTTATTTTTAACTGGTGTAACCTTGTAATTATCATGAAATGTATTCAAAATCAACAGGTTTCATCAAAACAGTGCCCCTAGGGCAGTTATTCTTAAAATGTGTAAAAGATATTAATTAAATAACTTTCTACTATAAAGATTCTAATTTCGGTGTTCAGTGTTGATTTTGCCATGATTGTGTTAATGTCGTTTCGTTTTAACCCCCAATCATAAGAAAACATTAAAATAATATAGATTTATAAGCTAATTTATTTTTGTTTCAACTACAGCCTACTTCCGTATATTATGTTTGCGGAACCCCCCTAGCGTTATGTTCTTTAGAGATAATATTTTCCTTTAGGAGGTAAATACGTGTATGCTTTAAAAGATCCGTAAGTTAATTAAAGGTTCCATGCCGTGCCATATTTAATTACACGCGCTAGAAAGCTGAGGGGATGATAATTGCCATGTAAGGGAGATGGGACTGAGGAAGGTCTAAAATAAGGGTAGTAATATATCTAAAAGGCTTCAATTAAACGCTCGTGACGTTTTGGATATCCCATCGGGTGAAACAGTTACGCGCAAATACCTGCGTTATCATGTACCACCATTATACATAGATAAATATCACATAGCAAGGCTTGTACGGTTCACGCAGTAACTACATTGTTCTATGAAATGATTTTGCTATTAACGAGTTAAGGTAATTATAAATATGCGTGCTATCGGAGGCTCGTGAGTGTCAAAGGTTATATTTTAAATTTAATTAAATCTTAGCAGCTAGCTTTTAAGTGCCTTTGCATAATTAAATTCATATGATAGGTAGTGGCGCGTGTGCGTTCCGGGAAAATCTTATGATAAAAATGATGCGTGAAATCTGTGAAATTCAGAATAAGATATTATTATGATTATGAAATGGCTCTTAAATGGCGTTATTCATAAATTATATTTTAGCCCTCTTCTGAATGTTTTAAAATATTTCATAGAAAAACACCGTAGCTAACAGAGATTAGTGATGGCCGACTTTTCAATGAGAGAAGTAGTATATACGTTGTAAAATCATGCGTTCGAAAAAAAAACTACAGTAAGTCAGTATTTAAAGATAAATTGAAAAGTAATATTTATTTGTAAGAGATAAACAGCTAATACATATAATATAGAGATATTTATACACAAATTTAATTTAAGTCAAGCCACAAAGGTCTCCTGTGTTAAAGTGACTTGGAGAAGAAGTTTTATTATATCTTAAAGTTAATATTATATGAGATAGAGAGGAAAAGGAATATAGGATAAGGATAGGAGATGCTCCTGTTACATTTCAGACTCTTGTATTAATTTTCGATCGTATGCGTTACTTTTTTTCCTTTTTTCTGAAAGGTATTGATAAAAAAGTCTATAAAAAATAAAACAATTAAATTCAATAAATAAATATTTTAAGTTTTTTTTTTTTTTAATTTTCTTTATTCATTTTGTTTATTACAGGATTGTTTTACATGGTATTTCGACTACCAAGCTAGGCAAATGCCCGTATTATGGTAGTCGAGATTCATAAGATATTAAGTAATATTAATAATCATCCATATATATGTAGATGAAAATACAAACATATAGCATATATATTAAGGATAATATTCATACTAGTATTAAGTACATAATCACATACAGGAAAGGAGTTAAACTAGGTGAATCTTGTATAAATAAAATTAAAATAGAATAACAAATAAAAATAAAAGTAACAAATAATAATATTTTAAGGATAATAGAAATAAAAAATAAGAATAAATATGTAAATCATCCGAAAACAAAACCAACAATTATTTTTAAAACATCTTTATTGAAGTAAATTAATTGCAATGAAATGTAATAAAAAAGTAATGTAAGTACCACACCCAAGCCTCGAAGTTGCTGAAATCCGCCTATCGAAAAGAGGACTAAAACAATATATTCCAAATCTATTTTTGTTTTTAAATCTAAAACTACCTTTTTAAAATCAATAATTATTAAAAAAAATAAAATACAAAATTCATATTTATTTTTTTTCACAAACTATTGAAGGAAATGAAAACGTGACGACAGCTTAATGAACAGTTACGGATCACGAACCTCGTTAATACGCATAACGATGTTATTTTGTCCCTTATTGACTAAAATGCATCGTTAGGTTAGTGCCATTAAAGCCACATTATGAAAAGTGGGTCAAATCCTGGCTTATAGAAGGACTGAAGGAAAGTAGCCGGAATGAGACAAGCTAAAGTGTTCATTGATGGTCCAAACCCTTAGCAAGCTATTAAAGTAGGTACACAATAAGCTCTCTAAGGGATCTGGTATGACTATTAACAGGATACTGCAACCTCAAAAGTCAAGTATAAGTTATAATAGCTGTTGATACATAGCGTTGCCTTACTTCGTATTTGTCCAACAGACCATTTTAGTTTTTGTTCAATCTCCACTTTAAAATTTAAAATTAAATATAAAAAATGATAGTTAATCACTTAACTATGAATTATTTAAACTAATGAGACCTTTGCATTTACAAAAATAGCTTTATCATAAACACCTGTTATAATGTTTTATTGAAATAATGAATGAAAACTTACACCTCCTGTAAAATTTTCTAATGGTCTGTTGGACAAATACGAACTAAGGCGACGATAGTGGAAAGCAAACACTAAATATCTGAGAATTGTTCAGTGGTTAAAAAAAATATTTATTGATGATGGCCGTAGGTACGCCGTCACATCTGACGCTAAATAAGTCGATATCTAAATTGATTCTATTCAACGGCAAAATTGCCCTCTCCATCGGCATGACCAACGGAAATTTTGTTCTGCAGGCTAGGAGATAGAACAATTAATATTGTCGGGGCCGGAAATAGCCATTGGGAAGATAAAAATGAATACTCTCTATGATAGTCGAGTTTTAAAACCATCCGCGATTCAGTCTGAAGAAATGTGCACATATGTAAATCTCTTCTAACCCGTGGTTGGTTCATTCCGAGCTTACCCAAAAAATAGTCGAAAGGATAAAGGATAGAGCCACGAGTACCTACCTAGTAATAGCTAAACTCTCTCACGTAGAGAAATCTTAGAAATTCCCATGATGACGAGAAGATGAAATCAGATACATAAGGGTCACGTCGAAGAACCAAAGACATCGTCAAATTACCGATGATCATGTTAAACTTAAAGCCGTTTAACTTAGTTAATGGGAATACGGTCTTAGTGCCAACGGACTTCAAATAAATAATGAAATTCAACGGTGTTTTATAAAAAGACATGCATTAAACTAGACTAGACACTAAAGTGAAGAATATTTAATTAAGAGCAATATTGAGTAATTAATTGTTCTTCGGGTTTTGTCACTTTACTTGACAATTTAGAATGCGGGTTCTGCCACTCCGCGAACCATTTATTGAATAACCAACCCTTCTGCCAAATGTCATTCCAAAAGATTTGATACGATTGGTGACTAAACAGGGGTGCCTGGGTTCATCGGACGGGGATGCGCCTGCCCACCAGTTTTTTTTTTTACATTAACTCCACACAGGAGTCTCTGAGGAAAATAATTTCCCTCAAGGCCTATGTCATCTTTGAAGATACTGTGTGGAGGGTGTTTTTGAGGAGAGGAAGGAGTGGACATGGGTCTTGAAGAGACCCATGTTGTAGGAGGGAGGAAACACAGAGGCCGGCAAATTGTTCCACAGCCAAGCTGTTGAACTCAAGAATGAGTCGTAGAAACGACCCGTTCTCATTTGGCTAATGTCAACCGTGTACAAATGTTGGGCACGTGTTTGGCGTGTTTCTCAACTATGCACCGATGCCGAGGGGATCAATGACGCTAGTTCCTCGGAGCATCTTCCATTGTAATACCGGTAGAACAAGGACAGCATTCCCACCTGACGCCTATGCTCTAAAGATTGCAATCCGTTTGTTAAGTTAGGAGAATCCATCAAACGAACCGCCCGTTTCTGCACAGAGTCGAGGGTTTTTTTAGGTATTTTGGGGCTCTAGACCAGAGGTGACTGCCAAATTCAACCGTGGGGCACACTTGTGATTTGTACAGGGTTAGCAGTTGTGTACTATTAAAGAATGTGCGGGCCCTGTACAGTATGCCCAGTTTCTGAGAGGCTAACTTAAATCTGGCTTCGATGGAGCCCCCGTACCTGAGCTGGTCACTTACACCAAGTTCCACTAAGTACACCAAGTTACACCAAGCATATCAATGGAGGGCCTGCTTGGGAGATTGTTTCCGTTGAAGGAGACTAGATTTTCATTTCGATCCCTTTTAGACTTAATCAGACATGAGTTGTGTGGCGATCCGACCAGGAGAGGCAGATTGAGAGAGAACCTTTGGCCTCTATTGACCCATCGTCTAGCACCACAGCGGGAGGGAAGGATTCGTAAGTCCGTCACTCTTAAATACAATGTTAATGTTTAAGAAAAAATATCTTAAACCATTTCAAGCAACAACGTTATAATTCCAAACGAAAGATTCTTACCACTTCAATATTTTTTCCACTCCGGAACGTTTTTGGAATATATCTTGTCCTTTTCCTATAACTTCCCACATACCCACATACCCACCTACCCACCTTTATTATACTTCCGTCTACCTACTTGGTGAAATTGCAAACCAGTGCAGTAATAACTTTCAACAAGCGAGCAGTGTTTTCCATGATTAAGTTTCTACTAAGTTTTGTATTCTCGAATGCAAGTAATAATTACCAGCTTACTAACTTCAAAATTATACTGTAGGTTTAATACCTATTACAATCTGTACACAGTGCTAAACATTATTGTGAAACGCGAATCTTATATGGACATCATCAAATCAACCAGCCTGCTACATCAATTCAGTGAGTTTTGCGCCTTTGCCAATTTCCCACCATCTATGAAAGTTCCTAACAAAACGAGTTGTAAAATATAATTTCTTTAAATATAAAATTTATGTATCTTTTTAGATCATCGACGGGCATTTTTTTCCAAATACTATATATTCCCTGTTACAGCCTCATAACAGTATTTTTGTTAACCACGTCAACATTGTCAAAGTAATTACTGCGAAGGTTGATGGACCTAACGTAATAAACTATAGCCTGTTACAAGTGTCCTCCGGGTGATAACATAATAATCTATTCATCCCTCGTATGAAAATATCCGTTGACCAAAATCCATCAAAGGGTGGTTTAGCATGCAGTCGTTATCATCCTTTACGACGAGGCTCTACGGAGGGTAGTTGGGTAGTTAAGGACCTCGCCGACCTACCCCTAAATAGACTGAATCTGTAATTTATCAAACGTGGGTTAAATTCGGAATCACGGATTTACACTTACTTTACGATATAAATCAACATTAGTTTCAAGAAACTATCATTTTCAGTTAAAAAGGACAATCAACCTATGAACTTGAACAGTTCATTAATAATGGAGGCAGTTATAAGTACGTCATATATTATTACTTATGTATCAAAGTCCCAGTCAAGTAAAATAATAAAACACATATAAAAATTATTTCCACTTATTTTTTTTTTGCCGTAACCGGTTTCAGCTTGTTACAGCCATCTTCAGACTGATACAAATAAGTATTCTTAATCTACAGTTAATACACCTAATATCAGGGGGGAGGGAGGGGGGGGGTAGTCTGCAAGGATTTTTTTCAAATTATGTTTTTTCCATATTTGTGGCAATGTCATCTTTGACTTTTGGATTTTTAGATATTTGGCCAATAGCGGTAGATATAATCTCGGGTTTATAGATTACCAATATCAATTATAAAATAATAGCCAAATAACTAAAAATCAAATCGTCAAAAACGTCATGGCAACAAATATGAAAAACCATATAATTTGAATACAATACAAGCAGACTACCCCCCTCCCTCTCTCTCTAGGTATACAAACTATAAAGAATCATTTGTACCAGTCTTGTCCAATTCCACCACGAATTGTCATTGTCAAAAATATAAATATCCCAGTTAAGTATTTTATTTGCAAATGTAGAGTTTGTTACAATATTTGGAACATTTTATTGAAGCTTCGATGACCTGTGTAACAGAGGGGGCAAGACTCGTAACAAGAACACGATCTTTGCATCAGGGGTTCAAAACTAGTTGGGAGTTTCTAAAAATCCACTTCACAAGTTGTACTTTACTGATTTTTGGTGCTTTTATTATAAGATGAAACATCTATTAATATAACGTAATACGAGCTTATGAATTTATAAAGCTTACTCAGAAGCTTTCAAATTCACAGGCATTTTTTTTGAATTTACAACATTTTAAATAGGATTATATTTCATGTAAAAACATTAATCGCACTGTGGGTATTTTACTGAAAGACGTTTAGCCTTACCAGTTTAAACGGCTGGTAAGGCCTTACCAGCCGTTTAAAATAAAATTTCTAGGAAACGCAAAGCTATTCAAAGTTTAAAAAAATCATAAAAAATTATATGCCAAAAACTTTAGGTGAAAACATCAGTGACATCATAAAACTATAAGAGACATTATATTGAGTCTAGTTTTTGGACTGTTAGTGGAATTCCATTGTATTAGAATTGAAATTGTTTTTAATTTCAATTCTAAAACATTATATATCCATTTTACTCGAATGATAAGTTTAACAACACTTGTGAAAAAGGCAACATTCAATCATCATCATCATATGTACATTTTTTAACGTTAGCTCCACACAAGAGGTCCTGAGGAAAAAAAATCCCTCATAGCCTATGTCATACATGGGAACGCTATGAGGGGGGTCTTTATAGTGAAAGAAAGAAAAGGTATGAGGGGTGGATAGGGATCTGGGAGTCAATGTGTCCAGGAGTGACGGACTTATAAATCAATTGTCTCTATAAAAAAATCTAAAACCGTATAACATGCTCACTCGGCTTATAAAATTTTCGGAAAATCATTAAAAAAATTGTAACTTCATTATAATGCTATTCAATATCAGAGACGTAGATACTCGCAACTATAAACGTTGTTTAAAATGGCTTTTGCCGTTCTGATCTGAATAGACTGCTTCTCCAACTCCCTTATTCCCGCTTCCTTTAATAATAAAAAAATGTCTATCTTTCTCAGGAACCAGAGTAGACGTTCTAATTTAAACAAATTACGAACAAAGAAAACACATGTTTAAATGAGAGATTACAAATAACATGCCATTTTATTTCAAAAATATTATCTCACTTAAACAACATTCCTATTAAAGATGATGTAATCCGCTTATATTTAATTTTAACCTTCTGTTGACAAAAGCCACATCCGCTGTAAAAGCATTCCCGTGAAAACACCTCACCAATACAAGGGTTAAAGTGCCACAACCTGTACAGGAGTGTACAAGTGTATAATTGGAGTATTTTATGCCAGTCACGAAGTACACCTCCACACGTTACTTCATTAAGTAGGTAAAATAAACTTGATCCAATCGTCACCTTTTAGATTCCTCGGGGTTGTAATCACCCCATAGAAAACGTTACAATTTACATTTAATCATAATAAAAATCATTCTCAATTAGGGTTTAAACCTCCGGTTAATTCGGTTGTACGGTAAAATTTCGGAGAAAGTCGTTTTAATTTAATGTCATTTTACGTTCTAATAATAAACGAATAAACGTAATCGGATTTTATTCCGTTATTTTATATGCGTAACACGGCCTTAAAGCGTTCGGATGGTTTTCAGTTGAATACACAAGGTGGCTTTTGACTCGTAAATAATCCTTTGATTTTCTTTGTGCTTATTTGAATTGCATTATATTTATGAGATCGCACAAAATTTGCAACTTTTCCTAGCTAATTTAACCATGGCTTACTTATTTTGAATATGATCTGAGTCGTCAGGAATTGTGGAAGAAGGAAGGATGATTTGCAGACAAGACAATTCATACTTAGAGTTCCCATCAGAACTCTTACAGACTACGATTTTAACGCACTGAATTTAATATCACTGAAACGATCTTGTGTAAAATATATTCTCATTTACGCATTAAAAAATCAGGATAACTTTACACAGACAAACTCGGGCCGATTCACAAGATGCACTTTACAACACGCATCCCACCGGTGGTCGAAGAAATATACAATACATATCTATAAAATTATTTAATATATACTCCCTCTTGCAATAAAAACCGTAAAATAAATAAACGACTTCAAAAGAAGAATTAGTTAAGATATGGATTATGGATATGAGAAGGAAGAACATAGATTCATTTTTGAAACCAAAAAAAATTAATGCTTGCATTGTGTACTCTTTTAGATATCCCCAGTAAGGACACATTATTTTCTATAACAATGTAAAAAAAAATAAAATAAAAGAGATAGACTTAGCAGGTCTGTCTAGGTCTTGGCGGCGGATGACCTGGACCCACTGAACCCCAGAATCTAAGATGAAGGTTGGGATGTATTTGAGAACTCTGATCGGGTCATTTAACATGGCGTTAGTCGTTTCAAGCAACGTTTCGATTTTCATTGGTGGTTTCTTGCCAAGATGGTACTAAGCCCCTTTAAGCGCCCTTGATGTGATTTTTCACAGAAACGGCGCTCTACAAATTGTCCAATTATTATTATTATTTTTATAAACTGATAGGTATAATCTTATTTCTTGCATTCTGGAATTTTTCAAGTTTAATGCAAGTTATTTTAAAATCTTTTAAAACTTCCACAAGTATCAGTAGTATTGAAGCGAAAGCTTAATTATCAAGTTTGGTGAATAGTTTTTCTAATTCCAGTAATTATTAGGTATTTAGCAAAAATAAAAAATTATTTAGTTTGAAAAATATGGGTCATGTTTGAAACAGCAAAGATCTATCTAGTTTTTTATTTGTCAATGCTTTAAATATGGTATTTTCTCGTTTTTAAAGTTGAATTTGCGGAAACAATAAAAATATCGGAAGGTTAATTCTTCTAAAAAAAGCTTAATGGATCCAGAGGTCGTGGGTTCAAACTCCAGCAAGGGCATACAAAAGTTTATTGAATTTATTTGGATTTTTCACTTAAAAAAATTAATATCTCCAAAGACCTCCGTGGCCTAGAGAACAAAGTACTCGGTTTCAAAACTAAAAGTCGCGGATTCAAATCCGTCACGGTAAAGTATTTTTTTAAAACTTTATTTTAATATGGATATTATGTGATTTCACGAACTAAGTTGACGTTATACAATAAAATAGAATCAAACCAGATAATAAATTATTTTATTTAAATTACTGTGTATTTACAATTTGGGAGGCGGGAATGGGTACCGCCCCGGGAATGGGTACCGCCCCGGGAACCTTTATTGGATAACCAACACCTCTGCCATAGGTCACCCCAAGTGGTTCGCTACGTTTGGTGATTGAGCAGGGGTGCCCGGGTTCATGGGGTGAGGTTTGTCTAGGACTTGTAGGCGGGTGACCAAGACACACCGAACCCCAGTTTCCTACCCACCCCTTAAACCCTTATCCTTCCCAGAACTCTCCTCTCCTCCTTTCCTTAAAAAAAACCCTCCACACAGCATCCCCAAAGATGACATAGGCCCTGAGGGAAATCATTTTCCTCAGGGCCTCCTGTGTGGAGCTCATGTAAAAAAAAAAAAAATTACATTATCTCCAAACAGGAAGCTCTAAGATAAAATAAGGAAATTTTCCCCCTAGCCTAAGTTATCTTTGGGAATGCTGTGCCGAGAATCTTTTTAGGGAAATGGAGGAGAGAAAGTTCTGGTAACGAAAGATGTACGAGGGGTGGGTAGTAATCTAAAGGTCAATGAGGGTTAAGAAGCGACGATCGTATGAATCCATCTCTCCCACTGCGGGGTAAGGCGATGGGTCAAGAGAGTCCGGCTGGAAAGGTCAAAAGGTACTCCTCAACCAGTCTCTCTCAATTCAGCCCGCCACGCAAAAGGTGGGCAAAAACATCCGCCGGCAGTGTTTAGAAAAACCTCACCCTATGAACTCGTCCACTCCTGCCAAGTTGCCAAAAGCAGCGAATAACATGGGATGACCTTTGGCAAGGATGTTGGTTAGCCAATAAATGATTCCAATAAACAATACCCATACCCGTCTACCAAATTGTAAGTTTCAACGAATATATTTAGTTGCCTCTTTTTAAGAATGTAAGCGTTGATTTATTTTCAAATTCCTTTTTTGTCTTGTGCCTCTTTTATCGAAGGAAAATAAACCACACAAAAGTATACTTTTCACCTTTATTTTGGTCTCAGTTAAAATGTTTGCTTTTAGTTAATAGTACTTTTAGGAAACCCGAATAATTGGAAATTAAATCGTAAAAATGTTCAGCAGTTAATGTCCCTCGAATGATTTGATCGCCTGTCGGAAGGATCCTTCCGAAACATAAAATTAAATCATAAAAAATAACCTTTCGCTCGGAGTTGTTTTTCAAATTTGACGATTTATTGCTATGGACGTTAATGCTGGTTAAATACATGGGAAATATCGGCTCTTTCGGGAAACCGTTAAATTTCAAACGTAACAATATATCACCGGATTCGAAGCACCTACTTTACGTTTTATTGCTAAATTCGAAAAATGGGAACGGTTATTTTCACCACACATTACAATAAGCGTTTCTTTCTATATTAAATGGTTTCAAAAATTTAGTACCCTTTTAATCATTACGCCTATAACAATGTAGGTTGTTATTATGCTATAATTTTGTTTATTAAAATAAAACAATTACTTTATAAAACCCCTTTTTTAATACGTTATGCGGAACAGGTTTGGTTCGACCGTAGCTTCGTCAGGGCAGAAGATCTAAAAAGTAAAGCATTGTATTGCTTTTTTTTTATAAGTATATTCAATAATATTAATATCCAATTTATAACAACAATTTATTTATAAACAAGTTCTGATATATAATTATTATTACGCGTGACAGCTGTTTCGCCTTCTGAAGGCATTATCAAACTGGGTTCATGCCGCTTACAGACCAGGTATTTATGTTATTTCCGGATAGGATTTCGATGACTAATTTCTAATTTATAAGTAAACTGACTGAAATTATTAATGGTTACTTCCCTATTTAAAGTTTCCCCAATTATTTGTATTGTTTAAATTCGACTGAAGGTCTTTATGTACTGTAATCATTATTCCTAATGTGAATTATTCCCAAACGATGACTGATGGTTATATTTTCTAGCATAATTAAGTAAAAGGTCGTTATGTACTCTAATCATTATTATATAAATTTATTAATATTATAAATTAATTTAAAAAAATACATTGCGTTGCTCTGTTGAAGCCATGGTAATTAATACGGTTTTTGTACTTTTTTTTTTATATAAAAGATGATTTGAAAGTGCCTGACTATACAGATCTGCTCACTTAACACGGCTAAAGCCATTTCAAGCCATGTTTCAATTCTCGTCAATTTTCAATTCTGAATTGTGGTCTTAAACCAGGGCGATAATGAAAGTATCTTCCATTCTGGAACGAGCCGCAAATTGAGTCCGGCTCGAAGGACCAAGATGAATGAGATATGCGGTTGTGCAGAGTGGAATTGTTATGTCTGTGTATTAAAAATGACTGGCGAAGGACCTTGATTGTGTTTACTATCACTGCTTGAAAAAATGGTAAAAATAATGGCATGGAAAGGAAAGGACTCACCGAAAGGAATTTGTAGGCTGGCCCTCGTCTGCTTTCTCTCCATCCAATATGCACACACAGCGATAGGCGCGAATTATTTTATTTTATAAAACACAGCGGAATTAGTTTAAAGGTGGAGCGGAGCACAAAATGGCTAGTTGTTGCGGCGGGCGTTTTATTACAGACTACTGAATAAGGATTGACGGGTAGGCAATGGATAGGTAGGAAAAGGAATTTGCAACAATATTACTACCAAATCCCAAGCAGTGACAGTATGTATGTGTGCTATGTAAGTATATATAAGTGTAGGTGTGTGTATGGGCGTAACCATACTTCATAATATTTTTAATGAATTCATTGTGAAATAAAACAAATTTATCACAAACAATTTATTTGCACCCGCAAGTATTAAAACCTGCGACCTTTGAATTGCCAGTACCAGCCTTACTCCATGACCAAGGAGGCCGGGAAGAGAAGATGGCATCCCACGAATTTTCATCAATATTTTCTAAAAATATGTGCACAAAATTCTGTGGTAAAACTTTTCCAATTTCAACATATCTGAAACGAAGCTACCTCTTTATAAAATATTTTGGTAAACACTTTGTGATGAAAAATTGTAACTTGGAAAACTTTTTTTCTTAAACACACTTTTAATATTTTGTTATTTGAGGGGTGCCAAGCCAAAACGTTTTAAGTGCCAGAAAATAAAATTTTCAGGAGACACAAAAAACATTTTTAATGGAAAAATAAAAAGAAAAGTAATTTTTAAAAAATGGATTATCAAATTATCATTTATTAATAATAATTTAAAAAAAATTTTGTGCTCTGCCAAAATATGAAAAAAATCTTTTTAAAAAATTATGAAAAAAATAAAAAGAACAAAAGTTTTGAGTGCCATTATTTATGCATGTCATAACATTGTAAGTGTTGTTTTTCTTGCACACAACTCAACTCTTTTAATATCTTTATTTTAGGTTTTCATAAAACAATTTGCTTTCTCGGCTAAATACGGCAACATGCCATTAATGTCTTTCTTTTTTTCGGCAAAAAAAGGTACTGGTGTCTCGACCATGTCAACTTGAAGGTCCTTAAAATTTGCCTTATTAATTCCACGTTTAAGCACTGGAGTTGATATCCATGGAACAAATTCGCCGTAACTTTTCTTTGTACGAATTACACCAAAATCTTCAGATGTTAGGCAAATCATCGTTGCCGAAGAAATCTGCAGCTTTTCACTACATCCACCTTCCTCTCCTTCATCTCCTTCCCTTCCCCACTACCTTCAGCCTCACAACCCACCCTAATTGGGGATGCCATAGGCTCTGTATGCCATAGGCTCCATATGCCACTGGCTCCAGACGGGAGCATTGGGGGGGGACCCACTACTTTCCCAACGGCTGTGTGAGGAAACTGATTGTTTAACCTCCTTAGCCGCACACGTCAGGACCCTAATTTTTTTTTGTAAAAAGGAAGCTACTTTCATTTTTAAACGAATCTAGACCCTCCAGACGGGAGCAGTTGGAACTCTGGTGCGGTATCAATTTGGGAGGCGGGAATGGGTACCGCCGCCCCGCGAACCTTTATTGGATAACCAACACCTCTGCCATAGGTCACTCCAAGTGGTTCGCTACATTTGGTGATTTAGCAGGGGTGCCAGGGCTCATGGGGTGAGGTGTGTCTAGGTCTTGGAGGCGGATGACCAGGACACACAGAACCCCAGATTCCTACCCACCCCTTAAACCCTTTTCCTTCCAAGAACTCTCCTCTCCTTCCTTTCCTTAAAAAAAACCCTCCACACAGCATCCCCAAAGATGACATAGGCCCCGAAGGAAATTATTTCCCTCAGGGCCTCCTGTGCCTCCTGCTCCTGGAGCTCATGTAAAAAAAATCAAAAAAAAAAAAAATGTAGATTTATTCAAAAGAATTGTATTATCAGCAAGCATTTTTCATCCCACCATGCTCGACACTTCAAAACCATCCCTTTTATCTCGATGACCCGTCTTCTCAGAAAAAAATTACTCGCTGGGTTTCTAAATTCTAATTTCAAAATCCTAATATCTTGTGTGCGCTGTCGGGTGTAAGCATGCGTGTTGCCTTTAAAGCCAGTGTTTGTATTAGAGGCTTGCACGTGCATATTATCCCCTGCGCGCCGGGCTAGGCGGTGCATGAAATTAATGTTTTCCCATTAAGGGGTCTGGCCTGTGAATTGTTTGATCTCGGTATAACCGAGCGAGAAGCAGAAACATTATTTGGGTCTATATGAACAAGGTAGCAAAAAGAGTGGATTTTAATTAAAATTTAACAGATTTACTGATTACGTTCGTAAAATACAATGTTGAGGCTTAAACGTATATGGAAAATAAGAAATAAAATTCAAACATTATTAGAAAAGTATTTGTGTTAAAATTTTGCTTTTTGAGTGGATTTTTTTTACTCGAATGCCGCACAAGAGTCCCAACTGCTCCCGTCTGGGTATGTTGTGAGGCTGAAGGTGTTGGGAAGGGGAAGGAGATGGGAAAGAGGAAGGTGGGAAGTACCTGGCTATTCAGATCTGGTCACCAATCACGGCTAAAGCCATTTCAAACAACCTTTCAATTCTGAACGGTGGTCTCACACCAGGGCGATACTGAGAGTATCTTCCACTCTGGAACGTGCCGCAAATATAAAATATATTATTTTAAATTAATAAATTGTGAAATAACACAAATTACTGAAATAAAATTTATTTGCCACGCCGGGATTCGATCCCGCGACCTTCGGAATGCGAGTCAAGAGCCTTACCGCTGGACTACCAACAAGAGTACCAACTTATTCCGACTGTCTAGAACCAGCGAGACCATGGCATCCCCAGTCAGGGTATCTCGTGAGGCTGGAGGGAGAAGGGAAGTGAAGGAGATTGAAAAGTACATGGCTATTCAGATCTGGTACCAAAACACGGATACAGTAATTTTAAGCAACTTTTCAATTCTGTTAGGTGGTCTTTCACCAGGGCGACACCGAGAGAACCTACCACGCAATTATTATTTTAATTACATTCATTATTTACATTTATGTAAAATTACCGATAGGCTCGCAAATTTCATTTAAATAATAACATTTAAAATTCAGTCTTATTGGTAAATAGGTACTCATAAATAAGCAATTTTCTCGGGTACTGGTAGAGTGTTAAGTTACTCGTTCGTTCAGTACCTAATAAATAATACGAAAAAAATGCTTACGTAGAACTATGTGTTGTCTTAAAAAATAAAAATTAAACTAATATAAAAAAAAACCACTTTAAAAATACGAAAAAAAGTTCTATCTTGATTGTGTATACAAGATCACTAATCATAAAAAAAAGACCCATACAGGTTGCTTTCGTCTAAAGACCCCCAAAAAACAAAATTCTTTTTGTACTCTAACAGAATTTTCAGACTATACGAGATGAGATAAATGACTGTTAAACATAAAATAAATCCACTACGACTGAGCTATTTCATTAACGAGACAGGTCGGTCATATACTCTTTGCAGTGTTCAATGTAAAATTATTTCTATAAGAAAATACCGTCCTTTCATCGTGGATTGGAAAAATCGAGTAGCTTCATTTTTATCGTTTTCTCTTCCACCGAGAGAGATCTCTTCGCGGACGGTTTGTGGAAAGGGTTGCGGGGTATTTGAAAGGAAACTGCACCGATGAAAAATTCAATTTGAAATGTTATGCTTTGAAATATAACGGGAACATTGGTTGAGAGATTTCTGTCACTGTACAATTTCCTTTTGTGTGCGAATCGCGGATTCTACTTCAGGGAATTGAAAATTGAACGGAAGGGAAAAAGTCTGTCTAAATGGATTTTATTTCCGGCGGCTGTCGGCGACGACATCAGAACGACATCAGAACAAGACACGGAACTCAAAACACGTGCATTCGCGTACAATTGACCTTGTGGCAGAACTGCAGTAAAATTGCAATAAGAGAAACAAAAATGCATCGATGGTATAAAACTAAGTTCTTGTTTATTTTTTAAAACAACGATTCTTGGTGCGGGGTCATAATCGGAGTTTACTAGCAAAGTCTGCCGGGAAAATTGTGAGCGCTCTCTAATGAAATAAATACTTTTGTAAAACAAATATTGAACTACGCGTTGTCGTTACATTACCATTTAGAAGCTTCTGCAAGATCAGTTTGCACCCATTTTTAAGTAGAGATATGTATATAGAGAGGTGGTAAGATCTAAGATTTTCACTACTAATTGTCTTTTTTAAATTTATTTATTAACGCCATGAAGGCTCTCACATTTACACATTCAGGAATTTAATAAAAATTGAATAGGTATTGCATTACATAGTCAATAGAATTCGAAAAATATAAGTAAGTACAAAACAAGTAGGCATGTAGTTTAAATAATATCATGTAAAGTTCAACAAAGGAGTCAACGTTCAACGATGGTCTCCGTGGTCCCGAGGCAAGACTCTCGACTCACAATCCGAAGGTCGCGGGTTCGAACCCGGCGTGCGCAAATAAATTTTATTTGATTAATTTGTGTTATTTCACAATTTATTCATTTAAAATAATATATAGTATATTTGCGGCACGTTCCAGAGTGGAAGATACCATCAGTATCGCCCTGGTGTAAGACCACCATTCAGAATTGATTGTTGCTTGAAATGGTTTAAGCCGTGTTTAGTGACCAGATCTGAATAGCCAGGTACTTCCCCACCTTCCTCTTACCTATCTCTTTCCCCTCCCCACTACCTTCAGCCTCACAACATACCCCAATTGGGGATGTCATAGTATCACTGGCTCCAGACGGGAGCAGTTGGGACTCTTGTGCGGTATTTCATATAAAAAAGGAGTTCAATAAGTGAAAGTATATTATTATTAAAAAAGAAAAACTTAAGGCAGTGTAGTCAAGGAAAAAAAACAATATTTTCTTCTTCATATTTCCAAAGATTAAATATTCTGAAATATCTCATTAAAAGGATTTTTCAAAATTCGCATTATTTTAAAAGTTATAACCATTTTAATGTCGCGGTTTAGACGGAATCTAACCAAAATAAAAAAACAAAATTTGAAACGCATTTTTCTCAAAATGACCTTTTTGGAGACGGTTGACACGATATCTCAAGTTCTACTGAACCAATTTACTTGAAATTTGGTGTGAGTCTTCTCTATACATGATTTTATCGCATGAACTAGAACTATAACAAAATTTAAATTTTTATTGTTATAAAAAAATTCGGAAAAGTCGATAAAACTGGTAAAAAATGTCAGCCGCCATTTTGCCAAAAATAAATTTTATGACTTCTCCAAAGTTCATGCCATAGCAGCATTTATTTGAATAAAGATTTTTTTTTCAGATTACTAGGAGAGTTGCAATCGTTTCAACCACGGCGCGCCATATTTTTGAGACCCCCCACTTCATCACCCAACTTTTTTTTTATTTTTTCGATTGATTTTTTTTAATGTATTTTTTAATGCTTAATAAAAATTTGGTAAAATAATGTCTACAAAAATATTCTTGGTTTTTTACTGCACCTGAAAAAACACCTACAATTCATGCTTCTAAACTAGAATACCCCTTTCAGGTACGATGAAAGTAGTTACAAATTGTGTAGTAACTTTGTTGATATTATTATGAACATAAATAAGAATAGTTTGTTGTAAAACAATTTTATAATTATCAAGCATGTTTAACTCCCGAATGGGTGTTTTACAGAACATAGCTAAATTAATATAACGGTAAAAGGTGCATTTGAGAAGAAATGCAGATAAACATTCTAACAGACTGAATTTTAGTTTGGACACTGATTGGTGACGACAAGTGGTTTATTTTCAGGGTATCATGCTGTATAATATTATATCTCCTTCTTTAGCCAACGTTTTAGACAGAAACGTTGGCTGAAGAATACAGATCAGTGTACATCCTCAGGGCAAATGTGTAATCGAAGATTGTTGTGAAGTGTGTGATTTTACTTATCAGTAAAACGTAATTCTCGGTTTTTCGGAGAAAAGAGAGAAAATGTACACACCGACAGGTTTGAAGTTTGAACATTTAAAATTCACAAATCAAATAAAAACTTCTATTGATAAAAGGCTTTTTACAAAATCGCCATAGTCAATGAATCAATAAAACTTTCCGGAGCAAAAAATGTCGGGTGCCTCGGACGCCAGATTTACCCGGGCCGCATTATTTGCATAACCTTTCGGGTTAGGTAAATTTGTTTGACGAATTGCCTTTGGTCTGACATGTGATATGACACGAGCAAAACAAATATTAATCCACCGGTATTAGCACATTTTGTTTAACCCTTCACCGTCCAGCGGGGTTAGATGATTTACGACCGACCGGATAAAAAAAGGAGTCCGGTTCAAAAAACATAAAAAATCTTAACGGGATCCGGTTCGTGATTAATTCGTATTGTGTGATTTTTAACTGCTATCGTTAATTTGGCTAATGGTCATTACGGAGTTGATGTTGTTAAATCGAATTTATTTTTTCCCTTAATAATCCGCCTAACCGAATCAGAATTATTGTTATGGCCTCATTTGGGTTTATTTTTATCTTTACGGGGATTCCGTCCGGAGTTACACAACGGATCGAGATTGTTCTTTACAAAGGGATTTTGTTAAGTATCGTACTAATTATGTTGATTCTGACTTTAAAAATAAATGATTTTTTCTGGTTGAAGTATTAACAACCACTTATAAATTGCAGTATCGCTTTTGGGATTACCTTTCTTTCACATGGAGAACACTAAATCTAACATAAAATTCTGACGGATATGGATACATATATAGGCGTTGGAGTAAGAAAAACAATTTATAAAAATAAAGTTGTTTCAAACAAATGTATGTGTTTATATCATAGACATAGGAATACTAGTAAACCTGCCCTGAGTGATAAAAGCGTATTATTTCCCCCTCCCACACCGGCTCCATTTGGAACCGGCTGGGCTCGCGAATAGCCTCGAGTGAATCAAGAAGATATAACGTCATCATTTTTGTGCGAACCAGCGTCGAGCTCTCATCGGTACATTTTACGAAATAACACGGTAAAAATGGTGGCTTGTGCTATGAAAACGTGTAAAAATAGAAGTAAAAAAGACAATAAGCCCAATTATCGTATTATATTCCATAGGTAAGCATTGTTTTCTTTATTTTAAGCTTTTTCAGATCATATTATATGATCAGTTTTAGTAACAGATACATATGTAGGCATTTCTTAAGTGTGCTCGTCGCTGTTTACTGGGGTAAGTAAATTATGAAACATTTGTAAAAGCGTCTTAACTAAATACAAACAAAATATTCGACTCTGAAAACAGGCGAACTTTACTTTGCTGGATTTACACTTTGCAAATTTGTTCATAACGTGGCGAGCAATTCGCGCTCCCATGTAAAAAGCTGTCAGTTTGATTTATTGACAAATCACATATCATCGCAGTCATCTTCCCCCCATTGCGTCTCGCTATAGTTGGTTTGTTGATTTCCTGTCTGTTCTCGTCTACTAATATTCTTATGTCTATGGTTTATATTCAATTAATTATTGTAAACCAAAAAATAATATAAATCCTTCTTTTCTTAAAAAATTATGGATTAAATAATATTATTTATCTTTTGAAATCCTTTATAGTTTAAGTGGAAAATATTTTACGTACATAAAAATTGACGTCATTCTAGAAGAAACTCTATAACTATCTCTACAAAATACAATTCCGATTTTTCAGTCCGAAATTTAGCTAATGCAAAGACCCCCAACTTAAAGGCTTCAACTACAAATTGGTTTTCTTTTCTAAAATTACAATTTCAGACTAGCACACTTGGTTGTTTGAATCTGCCGTGTGTACCGCGCTCGCACCACGAAACTTTGGGGGGGCTTACAAAAAATTTTGCAAAAAATGATATATCGATAATAATTATATAAAAAGATAATATCGATCAAATTACACCCCTAACATTCTATTCAAATGTTACACAAAAATGGCGGTCAAGATGGCTCAACGCCGGACTGTTTCTAAAGGTACTGAATGATATCTATTGGCAACCATGGAACCGTGTATGTCCGCAGCCATCTTGGCCGCCATTTTTGTATAACGGCTTAAACAGATTTTTTTTTATTGGTTTACCAAGTCCTCTCTTAGGTTAATTTATTTAGCCATTAATCACATTGTTTTTCCTTTCTTCGATTTTCGTAAAAATCATAATTTTATTTTAATTTTATAAATTAAAATTTTTTATCGTAATTAAAATAAAATTTTAAAACGCTATTATTTAGTTCCGCATGTGTTTTTAGTTTTCATTATTGTGGCAGCTGTTTCGGTCATTAGACCATTTTCAAAAACAAAATTTGTTGATAATTTTACGTGATAACGTCACGAGCCGAACGCTTAAGCCGAAAGCTTAGGCCGATCGTGCCTCTCTATCGCCTGTTCCGGGACTCTCGCTTGCACGCCCGGCTCAGGCGGAACGTGACAACGTGACAATGAGTCATGTTTTTTCGTGAATGCGGCCGGCGTTCATCGATTTATAAGACGTTATCACGTCAAAAATATCATAATCATCACTTGGAATTTTGCGGTATTTCCTCGATACGTTGCAAATTGTTAGTTTTCAGTTCTGCAATTAATAAAAATCAGAAAACCGACTTTGATTGGCCTTTTTTGGCGCCAACTCGCCGCCTAGAAGTGCCACGTGGTTTGAAACGCGCCCCGCGCCGCGCGCCTGCCGTCCATTGGCCGGGAGATTTATGATACGGAATTTATTATTCAATGAACTGTGAATTATGGCAGACTGTATTCTTTACTGCGCCCGCAAGTTTTATGTACCCTTTTATTCACTGAAGAGATAAACCGATAGAAAGGTGATGTGGGCGTGTCCACATGCTTGAAGAAAGCTTAAATATTCCATAATTTTTGAGAAATCGATCAAAAATTCTTTGAACGAATAATCAATTTCAAATGAAATCATTAAAGACGGCATTACCGACTTACAAACAAAAACTTGAAACAGAAAGATCAAAAAAAGATTCGGTCGCATCCAGGAATTGAAACCAGGATAGTTATTGACCTAATTAAAGAACAATTAAAATAAAATTGTTAATTACGTTTTTAGAAATATGCTCGATATATCTAATTATTCACAAAATAAATTAAAACTGCTTTTGCGCTTAAATCTATCATTTTGGACTCTGCCAAGCGGTTTTTATACCTATTCCCTGTTTTTGTGATAAATATTCTTTAAATAGACTTTTTTCGTCATAAAAAGAAACAGCTATTCATATAAAACTTAAGTTTTTATTTGAAGCCAAAATACCCAACCTAATTGAACAACCATTTTTTTAATCAAAAGGTTTATCAAATATCTAGTACTTTTTGTGTTTCAAATTGTAGAATATTGGCCACTAAAATTTTTTCATGATTTTAAAGGCAACTTTTGCTATTGTTTGACTTTTACTGAAGCAAACACTAATAACCGACAATGCTTTCAACATTGATGACAAAATATGTCACATTTCCAATTTATTTTTTACAAAATAATGTTACAAATTCCACTTTTCTTTCCGTAATGATTATTCATGTAGTTTCAACTTCTTTCAATGGATGCCGATAGCTTAGTTTATAATACAAAGGTCTACTGTAGAAGGAGAAAAAGGCAGTTGAGTTGGATATTAGAAGAGTATCACCTATTGCCGTTCGTGCCCCAGATATGAAATATTTTGATGATTATCGAATGCTTCAGTGAGATTTTGATTTCGATGAGCGGACTACCACAGTCCGCTCGCCGCATCAACAAACATACTAAGCCTATTTTATTTTATTTATTTTTTTTACTTTATGAGTAAAACCTCAAATTGTAATATTTGATTAGACGAAGATAATATTATTAGCGAAATTCAATAAAAAATCTGGCAACAAAAAAACAAGTAATTTCATTTTTGTGTTTCCAAATTTTCGATCGAGTTTTGCTAATATTGTCTTAATTTAATTAAATATTACTTAGCCTAGCCTAGTAAGGACGTCTACCCAGTTTAATATTCATGTAAATATTAACGATAACGGAGCGCCTACGCGAATATATTTTATTTAATTTTAATAAAAAATAATCTAAGCACGTTTCAGAGTGGATTCCATTCTATTCCAAGTATCGTCCTGGTATAAAACTACCATAAAGAATTCAAACGTTGCTTGAAATGGCTTTGGAAAGCCAGGTAATTTACCACCTTCCTCTCCAGATCTCCTTTACCTCCCCACTACCTTCAACTTCACCCACAATTGGAGATGCCATAGTCTCACTGGCTCCAGACATGAGCAGTTGGGACTTTTCTGCGGTATTCACGTAAAAAAACCAAAAACTGAAAAAACAACGAAGCATCCTAAAACATGTCATTCAGCAAAAAAACGAATGGACAAAACTTATGGATCACATTTCTAGGGCTTGTATATGTCCAGTGGTTTTGTTGATTACCCCACTGTGAGACTTATCTTAGGATTTTGATTGTTTTAGAAAAATAATAATATTCTATCTTTTTTTAGATTATCCACGAAACAATGACAAACATTTTATGGGTGAAGTTTTTCCTATTATCAAAGTTTTTATAGGTAATATGTATTGTAGGTAAGTTCCCAGAGACTGCCTAATGTTTTTTTAATGTTGCCTCAAACATTTTTTTATTACCTTATACCGGTACTTAGAGTTTTTTAAAAGCAGAAGAGAAGTGGGTCCCAGGATCTTATATAATGTTAATGGTTTTTTTTTTATGGATGGTTCACGTTAATTACGGATATGATCAAAAAAGGCAGGTGGGTATGAGAAGGATTTTGAGATAGTGTTGAGAGATTGCGATTATCTCAGCTTGTCGATTTGTAGGTTGTATGGCTTCTGAATAACGTCGACCAACTTATGTTTGAAATTATAACCCCTTAGACTTCGGGCATATTTTGTCATAAGGTCAAAAAATTTCCGATTTAAAGTACAATAAAAAAACGAAATATTTCTGAATTTCGAAAACTAAAAACTGTTTTGTAAAGGGGATGAAATCCGCTATTATCTTTATTATATTATATCCGCTATTATATTATAAATGCGAAACTTCGTGTTTTTGTTTATTACGCTTTTGCGCATAAACCAATAAACCGATTATAAAAATTCTTTCACCAATGTAAAGCTACATTTTACGTGAGTATAATGGTAAGCTCTGGCGTTATGAAATAAAAGATATTAGTCATGATATTTATTATACGTTTTCTGTCGCTAACAAATTCGAGATATTGCTAACGTCAGAAAACAAATCGCGGAAACGATGTTGATATATTTGCTGGTTTTTTTATTGCAGGCGTCGCAGTTAATATCTAGCTATGTAAATAAAAATGAATCTCCGAAAAGTTTGGTCTGAATGAATTGGATAATTTTTTTTTACTACTGGTGAGCTCTGGTATTATGAAATTTAGGTGGCACGCGACTGTTTGAAAACTGAATGTACTGGGAAGAATGTACGAAATGCGGGAGGAGAAAGGAGATATATTATTAGTCGAATGTATTATAATCGTTATACATAGTAATCTCACTTTTTGTCGTTTCATAAAAAAATAATGAATAAAAAATTCTTAAGTTTCATAATTTTTTCTCAAATTGCGTTTGAAAACTCTGGTTTCATAGAGGTTCACAATTTTATTGTTTTGTGGTTAACTTCTAGATTCGAATATAAAGCGTGGTGTTTTCTCTTGCTAACACCATTTAGATCACATATCTCACCACGACATTAAGGGAGAAACAACGATTACTATAAGACTTATGTATGCTGAACCCAAAATCAAACACATTAGCTTGAGAGGTTAGCATTATGCCCATAATTTAAGAGACGGGAGAATATTATCGAAATCTCAAAGTCCAAAAATTATTATTACCCATTACTTTGAAAGTTCTACGTGTGGATACGATGCCTAATAACACCAAATTTGTAGTGAACCCTTTGGCTACGCGCGTCATAATAATTGTTGTAAATTACGGGAAGATTTTAATCAACTGGGAAGCTTCTGAATCCAGATATGAAATGAAAATTTATGCTTCCTTCGCCGCCCAAAGTTTCACTCGGTTTATTTAATCTGCATCTCCCACTTCTTGGCCAAGTTTAACCCCTTATCAATTTGAGTCACTACTGTCATAAAATATAATATAATTCTATGGCGGTTAGGGTTCAGTTGGAGACGTAGTTTCTACTCGACCGCGGCTCTTTGAGGGTTAATGTTCATGTGGTTTGCTTCCGAGGAAGAGTTCAATGGCGAACCATTTCAAAATATTATCTTAGCAATTATTTATATATTAAACGCCCAGAGGGCTTTTATATATGTGGTAGTACCAGTTACTGTTAATTTTGAAACAAACAAAGAAAAAGTAAAAATAAAATAAAAAATGCATAAAAAATGTTCAAAATGCAAATACAAGTCGTAAAAATACAAAAATACAGATGTGTTTAGGAATAGTGGAAAATATCTTTTACAAGATCCATTCCTTTACAAAACTCACCAAGTTGATATTAAACATAACATCACCTACATACTGATCTTCCCATATTGTGAAATCGTTGTATCGGAGAGAGGGCAATGTAGTTCCGCTTATAAATGCTGCGGTAGAATTGGGTGTTTTGTCGTGTTGTTATTGTGAATGTGTCATAATATTAACTAACTGATTTTCCACATTGAACTCTAGTTGATAACAATAAAAATAATTTATCAACTTTTAAATAAGTTTTTTTTTTATAACAGCCCCAAGTTGGGCGAAAATCAATAAAAATAATGTTCTTTTCGTTATTTATTTTTGGGATGTTAAGCCGTGTTGCGCTACCTCCTTCTGCAAAAAAGAATGATTAAAACTGTTTATTTATATGCGGTTTCGAAAACAAAGACTTCAAAATAATAATAAACAGTAAACACATATTATTTTGGTCACTTTGAGATTTGACATATTTAACAAAATAAAACAATTACTTTGTTCATAACCACAATTTATGAATTCATTTTTAAACATTTAATTTTTTTTTTAAACCGACCGGTTTCGCTTATCACAAGCATCATCAGGGTATTAAATTAAGATGAAAAATACATTGTGTTATAATATGGTAAGTATCCGTCCGGTCAGCGTCTGAGTTGACATCGCGTTTGGGTCCCATCCAGGCGTCCCGTGTTCGATTCCTCTGCTGGCTAACGATGGCTCCATCACGACGCAAAAAACATTTTTCCGCTTACTGTGGTTGTAGTAGGAAATTTACGAATATTGTCGGGTTATTCGTTACCCGGGAAAGTTTGCCTTACTTTTTAAGAAAAAAAATTACACATCCGTCTCTTTCTCTCTACTATGTAATTTTTTTCTTCTCACTGCTCCTTTATTTTGTGTTTTGTCTCTTTCTGTACGTATGTATAAGCCCACACAATGTATTTTTTGTTAGTTTAGTTTTATACCCTGGTTAAGGCGCCATACCCGAACTCGAAAAGAAGATGGAGAGATATGCAATTACGAATGTTGGAGAGAGCGCGTTAATATTACAAGCGATAAAATTGAAGCGAAAATTGTGAAAATGTTTAATAAAACACGATTCGTTTAGAATAGAGCGAAAATCTCGGGTTGTCTAAAACAACGTTCAAAGAAACATTATGAATTTTTTAATACTTGGTTAATAACTTGTAAGTTGTTAAATAACAGAAATAAAAATTAATAATTTGAAAATAAAAATTTTCAGAGCATACTTTGAAATTTTTTTCTATCGAGGGAATTTCATATAATTTGCATTTCGGCGTAAGGGTTGTATAGATACTATCTTCAAAAATAACTTTTTTTTTTAAGAGCTTAAAAACTTCAAATGTTCAAGGGAGATATGCAAGAAATCGGTAGAAATTCGGGTAGTGGCGGCTTAAGCGAAACCGGTCGGTATTAACAAAAAAAATCACGGTTATAAACGAAGTATTTATTTTATATAGGTAGGCTATACATACTTTCAATACAACTACAGTTGAATTTAATATTAATTAAAATAATGATAGAACGATTTATATTGTAATCATGTATTATGTTCCTACATAAATTTACTATGCAATAAATATTTTGGAAGTCTCTGAAAATCCTCTAAACGCGTCAGCGAGTTCCGAGATTCCTCAGCCAACCACCAACTCAATCTTCAGCCAGTGACTTATGCAAATAATTCGCTGAAGGGTAGAAAATAGTGGATAAGGGTTGGCAAATACTGAAACCGAACTACTTGCTCACTCTTTTATTCATCTCTTTGAAAAGGAAATATTATTTTTCCGGGACTTAGAATAGTTGAAAGGATTTTCGGATAGAAGTTGATGTAACTAGTAAAAGATTTTCATGCCATTTATTCATTATTTACATATATAAAATAAAACACGGTAAAGGTCCTACTCGTCTTATTTATACTAAACAGTATATCAGTAATTTTGGATGACAACGTTTCTTATTCTTAACGGTATCTCCAGTACTGTTATGTACTTATTAAAAGACTTATAGGTTCTTGAGATCACGGGAACTGTTTATTGTTGTTTCGTAGTTTACAAATACACTTTGGGAGGACTCAAGTCCTTTTACTGGGAAGCTATGTTTTGTCTGCCAGAATCCCGCGATATAATGATAAAGCAGACCTGCCTTCGGGTTCTTTCGGCACATCTCGTAAAACGATACCATGTGACCCGAGCGGCCTATAGACATTTAACTGACCGTAGACTACTTATGATATAATACATTAACTAATGAATATATTATGAGTAATAATCAACTGACCGTAGACTACTAATGATATATTACATTAACTAATGAATATATTATGAGTAATAATCAACTGACCGTAGACTACTAATGATATTTTACATTAACTAATGAATATATTATGAGTAATAATCATAAAAAGCAAGAAAGTGTGTGGAAAGATGAATAAAAATGTTGGAATCGTGAATTATATATATACTCACGAATTGCAAAGTCAATTGACTGTTCATAATTTTTAATTAAAAATTAAGTTAAGTTGTCTTAAAATAATTAAAATCATTCTAAAAAAAATATTTTTTATTGGAATTTATTGATATGTTAATAAAATAAGATCAATAAATGCATGTTTTTTTATAAAAGTAATTTTTCGTAGTGGGTATTTGATGTGATAATCGGGTAAGTTATTTGCTGCACAATGTTGTTGGCTTCTATATAAAGAAGTATAGTTACCTGGTACGTCTCTTTGGAACATTTAAAACAATGGCGGATAACATTTCGGGACGTCTATTTTATTATTAAGCAGATTATGAAGAAGGAATTAATTTGGTAATATATGCGTGTTTCTTACAATATTTGTAGTTGTGTTATATTTAAATCGTTTATATTTGTTTTTTAAGATTGGATTATCTTAAAACATTTTTAATAAAATGTATTAGTATGTTGTCCTAGAGTTTTTTGAGTTCTATCAATAACAGTCTTATTTGATTGATAGTCAAATGTGATGGCTTCTGTTGATAACCTTTCAAATAAAAAAAAATACAATGGCGTCGTCGACATAATATATGAATTTGTAACAGAGGTTGAAACATTTCGACCATAATACAAGACTTTCAAATTTGAGATTTCTGGAGACTATTCAAAAGTCAAAAATTAAATTAATTTCCTGAGAAGAACTGGCCATTGACCATAGCTTTGTAAACAACGTAACTTTAAAAAATGGTAGTGTGGACGTTATTCTTATTTATTTTGAAACCTTTAATAATAATTCATGGAATTACGTTTTAATATCACTTTTTTACTAAAGCTCCTTTATAATTTTTTTCCACTTTTTATTCATGACCGGAGCGGTTTCACCGTGTGACGGACATCTTCAGACTGGTTCAATTGGAACTATATTTACGGAATCTCTATTCATATATATCATTATACCTACCACATATATCAGGATGAGCGTTAAAGGCTATATACGATAATTCATATTTGTACCATATTATATTTTTGTGTGGGCACATCACATAATCTTTTTAACTCACATAAACTGAATTTATCTCAGGCCTTTGGGAATATTTGTGGAGTGCCTTTTTGAGGAGAGAACAGAGAAAAATATTATTGAAGGGAGGAAACACAGAGACTGGTAAATCATCATTTAGCCAATCTGTTGAACTGAAGAACGCGTCATAGAAACGACCCTTTCTCATATCAAATGTGTACAAATGTTTGTTTGAGTGTATTCTAGAATTTGCAAGGGCTTACTAAGCAATAAAAGCGTTATTCAAGTAAAACTCATGAACTGTTTCAGTTTTCCAACGATTTTGATAAAGATTTACAGTTTTTGTGAATTTGCTTTCAAAATGCGTATTCAATGTGTACACCCATGAAGTTGATTTCGCGTTCCCGGCACACCGCCGCGCCACCCGCGAAATTGAAAACTACTAGACTCTGCTAACCCTAATAGAAAGACTTCCCGCAGTTTATGGCATCACTTTAGAGGAAATCCGCTCCAACCGGAACTTGTCAAGTTTTAAGGCTGCTCCCTGCAACCCCTTTGGTGCCGTGAACGTACAAACGTAAACCGTAACAAGACTTTCACTTTATCCATCAGGAAAACGTATATTGTTTAGCGTTTACAGTTTATGGATGCGAGAGATTGAAAACACAGCTTTTTGCAGCGGAATCTAAAGGTATCGGATGATATTATGGTGTTCCGGTTTCAAAGGTAATATATTGGGGATACAGTGAAGGTAATTGGGTGTTTGCATTTTCTCCGTAAATCAGTTACCTGATACTTTGTGTTTTACAAGGGAAGCTTTTGCGTTGGTTTGTACGGCGTTTTACAGCGACTGTTTATTTTATTTTTCGCAAAAAATGCACAATGTTCTCCATTGCTCTAAAAAAAAATTACTATCATCTGGTTTGATTTGTACAACCCTATTTTAAACTTAAGCAATTATTTTATGTATTTAAAAAATATCAAAATAGACATTTTAAAATTTTTTCTTCATTCTTTGTTTTTTTGGTTACATAAATTGTTGATTTTTCGAACACCACATTCCCGTGGTATGGTGGTCTTTATGATTAAATGTATACAAATCAGATTATTTATAAATAATTTCTGCTGTGTAATTGTTATCACACGTGACAGTTGTTTCGAATTCTGAAGCTCAGTTTGATAATGTTAATAATTTCACAACAGAACTTGCTATGAGTAAACTGTTTTGATTTTTTTTTTACATGAGCTCCACACAGGAGACCCTGAGGAAAATAATTTCCCTCAAGGCCTATGTCATCTTTGGGGATGCTGTGTGGAGGGTTTTTTTTAAGGAAAGGGAGGAAAGGAGAGTTCTGGGAAGGAAAAGGGTATCAGGGGTGGGTAGGAATCTGGGGTTCAGTGTGTCCTGGTCATCCACCTTTAAGACCTAGACAAACCTCACCCCATGAACCCGGGCTAAATCACCAAACGTAGCGATTAACATTTTAACAATACTACTTCTGGAAAAACCAAAAAAAAACCTAATAAAATGCCTTAAGTATCATTATTAAATTTCTTATTCCCTGACTAAATCCCTAACTAATTAAATAACTAATGAGTTAATAAAATAATGATGGAAACTGCATAATATAACATAATTTGTAACAACTCATTCTTTAACATTACAATAATATAACTTAACATAAAATATGTACACCATTGTGTCACTGATGTTTTACATAATAGTTATAAGTGCATATTGTTACTCGTATTTATCAAAACATTATTGATTGAGGTATACTTTCAAACAGAATTTCTCCATTTTCTTTGTTCTTAGGAGCCTTTTTGTCGTTGGCAATCATTCGTTTTTATAGTTTGTAGAATATGTATTATTAACATATTATGTGTGTTTTCTACTAAACTCAAAACCGCAATATAACTTTTAACAAAACCATTAAAAACTTCCAATAAAACCACTTACCATAAATTTTACCAATTCAAAAAGGATAAGATTTGTTCCATTAGTTTAAAAATTCAATTGCGTTTAACCCTTTGAGGAATATCGCCGCACGTATGCGGCGGCACTCGGACGATCCAGATAGAGTATTGACGCATACGTGCGGCCGTACGACTTCTTTGCCATGTTCGTAATTTCGATTAAATTATGATTTTTAGATAAAACAAATATATTTGTCAAATATTTTTACGTATTCTAACAAAAATTGTTATGTATCTACATAAATATATATTACTAATTCAGTGACTCTCAACATTTTACAAACAGTGTTTTCATAAATTATTTTTTATATTTATAAAAAAAAAAAACAATAATAAAATGATAATACTAAAAATGAATGAAAAAAATATACGTAAGTTCTTGTTATAAGTTGGAAAAATTCAGTGACTCTCAACATTTTACAATATATTCACAAATTTAGGTTCCGTATGTTTGTGTCCGCTCGGAAAGTAATTGATGGATTGACTCAAAATTTTTTACAGAACATTGAATTTTACAAGAAGAGTGTTTCTATATATATATATATATATATATAATGGTAAGCTCTGGCGTGATGAAATTTGCCTGTAGTCGCGCACTACCTGTAGTAAAAAAAATACTACAGGTGGTGCGCGAGTGGTTTGAAAATGTGTGTATTTTTATTTGAAGACAGGAGGGAGAGGGTAAAAAAGGGGGTAGGGATCGCAGGTAGGGTGACGAGAGAGGGGGAAGGCAAGGAAGGTGGAAGGGGAACGCAGAAAGGGAAGGGGACGCAGGAGGAGAACGGGGACGCATGGGAATGGACATGCACGGAGAAACAATTTATTTTTTTGAATGGCATTGCGACGCATGCCGGGTACCAGCTAGCGTTATATAAATATTGTTACGTAAATATTTTACGTAAATACTTTACGTATTATAACGAACAAGGAAGGACACAAAATGTATGTGTATTGGATGTAATGTTCCATTATGCACGTATCCGTGTTTTGAGGAATACCACACGAAAGGAATATTTTAGCTTGACAAAATAAATACGAAATCTAAATCTAACGTTATTCGCATGTTGAGAACTACTGAATTTATACTTTTATTTTTTTTTTAGTATTATTTTTTTATTACTGTACATTTCTTTTTATACAAACAAACACAAAAAAAAAATTTTTACACTTTCTATTTGTAAAATGTTGAGAACCACTGAATTTGTCCAACTCATTATAAGACCTTACTTATACTTTACTTTTCTTTTATTTTTAGTTTCATCTTTTTATAGATAAAAACATTTCTTACATTTCTTTTTTTATAGATAAAAATAATAATTTTTGAAAAACCTTTGTAAAATGTTGAGAGTCACTGAATTAGTTAATTTTAATTTTAGTATTATTCCTTTATTATTGACAATTTCTTTTTACATAAGTAAACAAAAAAAATTTAAAACTTTTTATTTGTAAAATGTTGAGAACCACTGAATTTGTCAAACTAAATTTGAAATGCAATAATAAAAGGTTAAATATAGCAATACAAAAGCTCCAAAATAAATTATGTAGTAAAAAAAGGTATGAAGATAATTAATTAAATGGAATACAAAATTAAGAAAAACTTGAAAAATAACTCACTCCCACGATGTAAATGACAAAAAAATAACTCACTGCTCAAAGTGCGTCATATTGTTAAGGTTTTGTAAATATGCTAAGGAGTGGAGAATAAGCAATAAATAAAAACGTAAACAATATAAAGCACTTAATTGAGTCATAGCAGTAAAGTCATTACTAAACAATTGAGGAAACTTTAATATTTAGAGTGTGGAAAACAGATGCTTAAGTACCCCATATAAAAGAGTGTCGACTGTATCAATTAGTGTCTCAACAAATTGGTTTAACCGGTAATAAATCAATTTGGACAACTTCAAAAATTGACATTTAGATTCCTATAAATAAGTCGTCTTAAAGTGTTTTCACTACAATTTGAAAATGATATTGTAAGCCGAAAGAGCTTTAACAAAAATAAAAAAAAATAAAAATAAATCTCTTGCAGGACTTGATAATAACATGTCTGCGAATAAAACACAAAAACAATTAACATTTTAAACATTCACAACCCAATAATCGACACTATGTAGTTACTAGTTGCCTTATCAAAAAAAAATCTTGTAGTAAATCCTAGGAGCAAATTGATGAGAAAGTAGTATTGATTTTAAACTTGTAGTGTTGTATGTTCACGAGAGACGGGAAGGCCAATAAGTACATTGATGGGATGGTGAATGCAGCCAATACAATTATCGGAGGAGTGCATGAAATACGATATTCTCAAAGGATGCGAGGTTAGCAGACCGCTACTAGTTCTGGTGCAAACCTGATCTAGTTACATATCTGTATGGTAGTTAGATATGGAATGGGGGGTCTTTTTAAGTTAAGAAAGGAAGAAAAAATGTGAGAGGCGGGTAGAAATCTGGGTATCATAAATCCTGGAGTGACGGACGTTTAAATCCATCCCTTCAATTGCAGTGCAAGAGGAAGAGTCTAGAAAGTCCAGTCGGAGAGGTCAAAAGATCTCCTGCAACCAATCTCTCCCGGCCAGCCATGCAGAAGATGAGCAGATAAACACGCCGCTAAGACCTAGAACTTTACCTTACGAACCCGGTCACCATAAGTTAACAAACGTAGCGAACCACTTGGGGTGTTGGTAATCCAATCAAATGGTTTCCGGAACGACAGTATCCAAATCCGCCTCAAAAATTGAAATGTCATGAATAAAAATTAGAACTGAAATTTTTAGTTCCTCGCGAAACATCTACGCAATAATATCTAGGAACATGCTTCTAATGAAAAAATAGCTCAGAATGATCCAGGAAAACCTGGCGTGATCAAATGATTGAAATTAATTATGCGTGTGTCTGTTGAAATAGGGATACATACCAAAATTTAAAGTTTATATATTTTGTGCCTGAGAACAGTTAAGTGCCAGTGAGACTGTAAAAGCAATCCAGTTGGGATATGTTATGAGGCTAGAGGGAGTAAGGAGTGAAAGGAAACAAAAAAGAGTTTCACCAAGACGATAGAGTAACTATACATAAAACTCTCAGCGGTATCTAGTACTGAAAAGTGGTGTTCCATCATCTCTGTCTACAGTAATTTTACGACCGTTTCACATATTAATTTATGTATTTAAAATTGAGTAAAATGATTTGATTTCATAAGTAATTGTACAACTAACAGTGGTAAGTTCTATTGCGTTCAAAGGGTTGACAATTATTCTCTCCTATGATTCCCGTGTAATCTCAAAGTTTTCATATTTCACGACAACCACCCTCTCCGTGTCCCTAGCGAAAGGTTCTAGAATCAGAGTCTCGGCGCCCGGGGGAGGGGGTTGAGGGATGAGAGACGCCGGGAGATTAATGGGGGGGAAAGAGGGGGGTGGTGGAGAAAGGGGAAAGTTGGGGATAAGCGCGGCGGTAGGAGAGGGGGGCAGGTGTGACAATGAAAGAGTACGCGAAGGATTAATTAAATCATAAGCGCGCCTCCAGGAAAATGTTGTGTGGGATATAATGTTGGTAATACCATTTTTGATATTAAAACATTATAAGTATATGAATTTCGTAAAATTTTAAATGAGCACGTTTTTATTTAAGACAAAAAAACTTTATCACGTTATGTTAACTCTCCTTAGAAAAAATTCAAAATATAAAAATTATATTTAAAAAAAACTCAGAGATAGGGAAAATTCATTTATTTTGATATGTTTTGCGGAGTGACCGGACAAGTCAGAATGAAACCAACTCAGAACCATCATTAAAAGGGATGAGAAAAATCATTAAAAAATGGTTAAATAGGTTACGTTAGGTTAGGGTTGTTGACTATTTAAAATTATTTTTTTCATAGTTTATGATGACTTTTCAAAGATTGACTTTATTTTCAGTTGGCATGGTACCGTTTTGCGGTGTAGGTGAACCACGTATGGTAATAATTTTGCACATTCCTTGAAAAAAAATTGCAAGGCTTAAATTTATTATATTTTACAAGTTAACACAACTTTTTTCACTCAGTAAACAATTTCCCACAGTTTTCAATCGTTAGTATTTTAGAATAGAGGGCGTTGAAACCTGGACGAAGAAGTTAAATACAGGTGATTTATGGGTTGTTACGTTTTTTTACAGATTTCCGTATGTGTTAAAACGCAAGCCCTAACTACTGATATCGCTTATTTTCATAAGACTTTGACTCCTCGATACCAGACAAGGAAATTGTTTGTCAATAATAATAATTTCAACCTAAGAAAGAAAAATTTGTGCTCAATTCAACTCACGGACATTATGCCCATTACACTTTAAACTTCTATCGGTACTGTACTAGAACTAAAATTCGAATCAAATCATCAGAATAACTTTCTTCGCAATTCAAAGTTGGAGTTTAATAAGATTTGATTAGAGTCAAAGAGAAGCGCGGAAGGACCTTGTTTCTAATAGTCGTTGACTCTAGTTGTGAAGGGAATCGCGATCAATGAAAGCAAAATCAGGCAGTTCCCAACCCGGACTAAAGGCTAAAGGCTACAAGCAGGAAAGTGTGGAGAAGCTGTAGACTGGAGAGTGGAGAGTAGTACCTTCCTGACAGAAACACTGAACTTAAGAAGACATATTACTGAGATCCTTTGACGCCCGTGGAAAGCTTCACAGATCGTGTAAACCGACTTTTAGGGGGGTTTTCGGCAGAAGAGAGCTAGCAGGAGTTCCATACCTTTTGGTAATTAACTTCCATATTTATTTACCAGACTTCCCCACTAAACGCGTATTCACTTTCCTACATTTAATAACTTGTTTATGAAAAATCCTAATTTACAAATACAAAAAGAAAAATATAAATACCCAACTCCTGAAAATCGTACAAACTTAAATATATATTTGTATGCCCTAAACCAGATACTTTTTTGCCCAACACAATTATAGTCAACAAGGAAATGTTTCTTTTATAAATTTCCAGAATAAATCAGAAACATTAACGATAAAATAAATAAAAAAATACTATTTTGAAATTTTTTTTAGAGTAATAATTAACAAAACAACTGCTTCCTCCATTTTCACCTAAATATCGCACTAAAAATTCTCTATGCTCTATTTTTATTCTTCAAAATATTTATTATTGTTTTTATTCTTATTAAATACCTAAAAAAATATTTCTTTTAATTTGATAACCACGATTACGATGTAACCATATGAATTACACATAAATATCACACATCCTGAGGAAAAGTGTCGTAAGTCAAAATTTTCTATTTTACGTTTTATCTCTAAAAAGTAAAGAGATTGTTATTATCTATGCCCCGTCAAAATCATTTATGTTAGATCACTCCATCTCCGCACTCTGGCTTTTGGTTCGGCTTCGCCCAGTTTGAATATTGGTGACCATTTTATAAATCCGATAGGAACCGGTTTCAAAAATAGCCGGTTCCTCGGGTCCACTGTGATCCAGTGATAGCTAGTAACCGGAACAAAAAAACGCGACAAGCAATGACGTAATATGTAATACACAGCCGCGTAATATTATTATTGACAACTGCCAGTCACAATAATAACCACAAATTCGTAGTACTTACGCCTGCCAGGGGATACTAATCTAGCGATCTGTTAACGTAAATGGCGACATCTTTTGGCATTGCTTTAGTTCGATTATATTACAAAAGTCGATTTGTAACAACCTCCACGTGCGAAAACGGTTTCGTGTTCGGCGTGGCGTCAGAGTTGCATTCTTAGCAGGATTCTTAAATTTCAACCGTATTGTCTCTGGCCTATTAATACTGTTTGATAATACTATAACAAAGTATTTTCAATTCAATGAAAGGTTGACGACTTCTGAAGAGCTTGAAGGATGACTGAAATAGCCACTACATGATATTGTACTCTTCACACAATTTGCAGGCACCTTCCGCAGTCCTTTAGGTCAATGAAAAATGTGGCAGTGTGGATTTGCTGAATATTCCGAGTGCTTTAGGGACAGAACTTTTACTTTCACTTTTAACGTCGTTTAAATTTTGAAGGTAATTCAAGCATTGTTTCTTTTTTTAAAGCTTTTTTACCTTCCCGTTACCAACAGGGGTCCCTAAAATCTCCGAAACGAAATGCCTTCATGTATTATTTTAAATAGAGATGTTCCAGCTTGTATATTTTTTCTAGTAGCTCCACACAGGAGACCCTAAGGAAAACAATTTCCCTCGAGGACTATGTCATCTTTTGGGGATACTATGTCACATGCCCACATGCCCAAACCATCTAAACCTCCCTACTATCTCACTCGTCACTTCTACTAGCCAATCTCCACATTTCCTAGACTATCAAACAAGTATTTACCACACATTTGCCTCAGGAATCTCATCAATACGGTAAGCATATTATTATATTACACGGTACTTTTAGAATATGAGTTTGATAGCTTAATTATATAACCCAATTTTAAATATATAACCCAACCACACAAAAAATGTACGACAAAAAATATATATTTAGAATGATAGATGGAAAAAGGATGACAGAAAATATGTAATGCATAAGCGAATGGAAGCAGAAGTCGGGGATGCTCCTGAAAGACTTGGTGAGATCAATGTAATCAAAATCTTGCTATTCAATTTTTTGTTGCTCAACTTAGAGGATGCTTTGTGTGCTATCTTTTGGGGAAAGGAAATTATTTATTTACTCTTACAATTCGGGAGGCGGGTATCGTTACTGCCACCCCGGGAACCATTTATTGGATAACCAATACCTCTGCCGTAGGTCAATCTAAGTGGTTGCTACGTTTGGTGACTTAGCAGGGGTGCCCGGGTTCATGGGGTAAAATTTGCCCGGGTCTTGGCGGCAGATGCGTCTGTCCACCTGCTGCGTGGCGGGCTGGATTAAGAGATACTGGTTGAGGGAAGCCTTTTGACTTTTTGCTTTGCATCGCAATAAGAAGAATGGATTCATACGTTTGTCACTCCTGGACATCGACTCCCATATTCCTTCCCACCCCTCATACCTTTTATCTTCCCAGAACTTTCTCTCCTTCGTGTCTCTAAAAAAGAACCTCTATATAGTATCCCCAAAAGATGACATAGTCCCCGAGGGAAATTGTTTTCCTCAGGGTCTCCTGTGTGGAGCTACCTCCGCGTGCAAGACCGTATCTTCTGCACTATCTTAACGTATCTATTAACTTTCTAATTTCTCGGAAGTGACCTGCCAGGTAAGTATGTTTCTGTATCTGTTTGTAAATAGTTAAATTATATAGAACCTAGGAATTAATAATAAGCTGTACAGCGCCCTTGAGGTGATTTTTCACAAAAATGGCGCTCTACAAATTATCAAATTATTATTATTATTATTTGACGCCAATGTGAATTGTAAAAGAAGTCGAGACACCCGAGAAACACACGGCACGATCAATTGATTCAAAATTCTTGGCTCGGTAAAACCTCCGTTACAAGCAAATTTTTTGCGCCTTCTGTGGTGGCAGTAGGATATTTCCAAATATTCGAAATCCGGGAATTTTTGTCTTACTAAAAAAAGATTCTTGGGTCGGATCATGTCAAAAGTTAGAATAACAGAAATGTATATATGAGATGATTTATGAATATTAATGAAGAAGGAATATGTGCCAAAAACGATTTGTTTGGCGGTCTATTTTCTTTATCTTCCCGAAGCAAGGAGTACGTGCCAATAACGAGTTGTTTGGCAGTCCATTATTTTTATCTTCCCAAAGCAAGGCGTACGTGCCAATAACGAGTTGTTTGGCAGCCCATTATCTTTATCTTCCCGAAGCAAGGAGTACGTGCCAATAAATAGTTGTTTGGCGGTCCATTCTCTTTATCTTTCGAAAGCAAGGAGTACGTGCCAATAAAGAGTTTGGTGGTCCATTCATCATATCTTCTCCGCGGAAAACGAGTTATTTTAGTTAAATAAATAACCGTACATGAAACAAAATATTATGTAATATTCATTACTTTGCCTAAACTTCAATTGAAATTAAAAGCCTTAATATAATTTGTATTTTTTTCTTCATTTTAATAATAAAATTTTTGTAGTACGAAGTGTCACCATTTGTGCGTAAAAAAATATATATTGTTACTGCTGATTGAGAGGTTTTTCTGTTGATTTGACAGTCATAACACAGAAAAAATAAGTCTGCAATCAGCACGGGATAACTAAACTTGTCCACAAAGGTTTGGTCGCAATCAATAAGGAGTATATCCACGCGATAGAAATCCACGGCTCAATAGTTCAAATGGCGGGCCAGTTTTGTAGGCAGTGGAGGCTAGTCGATTCATAATATTTGAAAATAAATATAAAAAAACGAGTTGTTTTATATTTATTGAAAAATTAATCAGACAAATGAAACAATATTGAATTTCTTCTCAATTGGTAGAAATAGTAGATATATCCAAGAAATATTGTGAAAATACACGCTTATGTCCCTCTGATAAAACATGGTTTATCTGTGGATAATAAGCAGTGAAAATTGACGTGCTGGGAATAGTAAGGTGGCGCTGATGGCATCCCCTCGTCATTAAGGCTTTGTAGGTAATATCCCGGAAACCCTTCTCTCATCCCTCCTCCTCCTCACACTTCCTGTCCGATACCTCCCAATATCTACAAAACCTACTGTCACTGCGAAACGGTGCTGGATTAAACTGGCAATAATTACTTGATGCCGGAAAAGAGTAGGAGTGTCTTTGATTTTTTCTTACAAACACCAATGTATTTTTTGATAATTTTTTATATCACATTATAAAGAAAAAAATGTAAATGACGTTAATACATATATAAGGCATAATATAAAAGTATGGTTAGAGTTTTCATAGTCCTCCTCACAAGGGTTTCCTTTACTGTGGCGGCATATAGTTTTTTAGATTTTTACAAATAGTTTCTTGATGTCATTACTACGTCTTCATAATGTTAACAAGATGATTATTACTCTGTTATCTTAGTCATGTTTTTCTTTTAGTTTTTAATACATTACAAAATTATTTACTTCATCAGGGTTTACTTAAAACGAGAGAAACATTAGAGTTCTTAGTAAACTCCGAAGAAGTAAGCATTGCTTCCGAAACATGTTGTTTTTTTTTAAACGTAAGTGGTTAAAACTAAGTATTTTATTAATTTTGACTTGAATATGTTGATTTAAATAATTTTTATGTTTGATTTTGTAAAGAATTATAAAGTTTCGAAACATGAAATATCTCTTTTTTCCTAAAGGTATAAGGTACTTTTTTTAAGGTACTTTTTTCCTAAAGGGAAAAACCGGTATATTTTAACACTTTAATAATTAACACATTGACATTTTTAACTCGACTTTACGTGACACAAAACGAGAACTCACTAAGCAACATGACCCAAACTAGCAACTTCAATCACTATATATTCCCGTCTTTTGCCTTTCAATCCTTATCCTATGCTCCTTCTCACCCCCTCTTCTTTTTTATATATTGTAATTAAAAAAAATAAATTAATAAAGAATACATCCTTGAAATACAACAAACACTTTATCATTAACTATTATCAGTGGAAAGTTCATAATTGGCATAATTTACTGTTTCATTATTGTGTAATCTCAGATATTCCATAACTTTCCCTAAAATAAAAATAATAAATAAAATTCAAGCATTTTTTGTGAGTGCATTTCACATATATGCAAATGCACTCAGTTAATGACCATGTGAAACGACACATCAAAAGTAACATCCATGTACTCAATAAGAAGACAAACAATATATTTATTAGTGTGACTTTCATTTATTTATTTATTTTATTTTAAATGTACATTTACAGTTTTATACAAAAACCAACCAATAACAAATATACATTTTATTTTATAAAGTAATAATAGCGTTTTTGAAATTTTTAATATTTAGTTGAAAAATATCGATATCAGGGGACAGGTAATTTAGTAACACAATCATTTTTCCGAGCGGCATTACTAATGGTAAGTTAGTTCTGCATCTCGGAACAACAAAATTTCTGTGTCTGCGCGCTCTTGTGAAGTTGTCGGGGACATAAAACTCAAATTTTTGTATTATGTCGGGAATACGAATGTTACCGTTTAGAAGTTTATATGCTGTTGTCAGCAAAGCAGTTTTCCTTCTACCGGCAGGGCTATTATTACCCAGCATGCCGGACAAAAAGGCTGATGGATATAACCAGGGATAATATCCGAAGTCTCTTAGATATAAATATCTCAGAAACGTTTTTTGTACTTTCTCTATCATTTGAGAGTAAGTTAAATCCATTAAATTCATGTATTACTTCTATCATTAGCTTTGACCTGCAATGCCAAATTGAATTCTTTTCTTAATATCTAAATCCGAAATGAAGTAAGTAAATCTTAATGTGCGTGGGTGTTTTATGAGGATTTTTAACCTTTTCGTTACCATGTTCATCGTTCCGCTCCCGATTCGTCACGCCAGCGCTTACGTAATTAGAGTTGTAAAACTTGTAAAATGCCTGCCACAGTTCTAGTCGAACGTGCATACTTCCATGCAGTAACAATGTGTGGTAATCACCCGAAAAAACCAGCTCATACTTTGTTGACAGCTTTTGAATTGTTCGGAATGATTTATAATTTATGAACCTTTTCGCGCAAACTAAAGTGATTGCAACTTAGTGAGTTAAATAGAATTTAACATTTGCAATTTAAATCACGTGTCTAAACATGGAATTTTATTTCACTAGTCCCTCATCAAAACCCCTCACTTCTATTATGATACCTTTAACCCTTTCAATGTTCTTGCTTATCTGTTAAACTCTCACCATCATTGTTCTAATCGGGTGTTCTCTGCGTTCTCTTTGCTTAAGTAATAATATAAATTGAAATCCTGACACACCAGCTCAAACTTGCTCACAAATTCCTTCAGGATGCAAGCATCTCGCCTTTGAAGTGAGCTGCCTTCATGGTATACTTAAGATGCCTTCTCAAAAGCCACTTTAAAACCACATTTAAGACAAAATTAAGAAGCAATTTCTATTTCCATATACAAACTGATCCGATTTACTTTTAATGCTTCTCACTCAAAGCCAATCGATTTTTCAGCATTTTATTTGGTAAGTTTGAAGCGCGCGGAAAACATTATTTATTTTTCAACCGTAAATCTTGTTTGGTATAAATAAATTATTGTCATTTGGTTGTAAGACTCCACATTCTGAATTTCTACAAAGGTACTGCTTCTCTTGAATACTTTAAGTTTTAAGCTTTCTTAAAAGTAAGTAATTACTTAAAAATTATCATAAAAAATAAGTAAAAGTATATTTTTTATGATAATTTCTTTACGTTTGTAGAGCTGAAAAATAATTAAACCATGAAATTCCAAAGATAGAAAAAAATCACAAAGTTCTTACCCTCCGCAAATTATCAAAAAGAATATCTGGTTCTGTTATTTTAACGATATTAAAGGTTTTAAAAACACATTTTTTACATATATGCTTCTCAAGTGGAGAGATTTTCGTTTTATTTTGAATAAGGCTGTATTAAACATTTTCGCTTACGCCTATTTTTACATTAGCCCCATACAGGAGGCCCAGAAGAAAACAATTTCTGATCTTTGACGATGCTGTATTGATGATTTTTTTAGGGAAAGGAAGTAAAGTTCTAGGAAGGAAAAGGGTATGACGGGTGGGTAGGATTCTGAGGTGTGTCCAGAAGTTATGAACGTTTGAAACCATTCTTCTTATTGCGGTGTCAAGCAATGAATCAAGAAAGTTCGACTGGAGAGGTCAAAAGATTTCCCTCATCCAGTCTCTCCCGATCCGGCTCGCCACGCAAAAGGTGGACAGACGCATTCACCACCAATCCATAGACAATTCTAACCCCATGTACCTGAGCACCTCTCCTAAGTCACCAAACGCAGAGAACCAACTAATTATAATCGTTTTTTTTTATATAAGCGCGCTCCCTCCAACATTATTGTACAGGGCCCGCGGATACATTGATGGCTAACCGTGCATAAATCAGAAGTGCGCCCCACGGTTGAATTTGGTCTGGAGCCCCAAAATACCTGAAAAAATCCTCGACTCTATGCACAAACGGGCGGCCCGTTTGATAGATTTTCCCAACTTAACAAACGGATAGCAATTTTTAGAGCACAGGCGTTGGGTGGGAACGTTAGCCTTGTTCTACCGGTGTTTCAATGGAATATGCTCTGAGAAAATTAGCGTCATTGATCCCTTTGGCACCGGTGCATAATCGAGAAACACGCCAAACGCATGCCCATCATATGTTCACGGTTGACACTTGTCACATAAGAACGGGTCGCTTCTTCGTGTTGTTCTTGTATTCAACTGCTCGGCTGTGGAACGATTTGCCGGCCTTTGTGTATCCTCTTTCATACAACATGGGTCTCTTCAAGACCAATCAATGTTCATTATTTCCTCTCCTTAAAAAGACCCTCCACACAACATCTCAGATGGCATATCCCCTGAGAGAAAGGGCCCCAAGTTTATTCGAGATTTGTACCAACCCATACTCAAATAGGATGCAAAAAGGAAACACAATGTTAGTCGTTTTCTCTTTATAGTTGAATCCTTAAGCCTACCTTAGTCTTCGACCAAGTATATCTAGGTCAATGACTTAAGTACATTATAGATAAGTCATACCGTGATTTTTATGTACGTATGTTGTAGTGTATTAAAACCTAAAGCCTGCAAAGAATATAGGGATTTGCCAGACAACACTGCCAATACGCGCACGCATATAATATGAACGTATAGATATAGATACATAATATTTGCATACGTAGGTATATAGGTTCTTTCAGATTCGTCTGTCTTCAAGCAAGAGACTGTGTGATGTTGTTTTGCCGAAGCCTAAATCAAATCAAACAAGGCGTAAAATGAGTAAGAGGAAATGATGTAAATAAAGGAGGATTTCACCTCCTCGTGAAATCTAGTTTATCCCAAAAATCAAATAAGGAGGAATCAGTTCTGAAAATGAGAAAAACGACGAGAATAAGCCAGAACAAATTCCAATACGAAGATTTTTGCGTCACATCGAACAAAAAAAATGAATGATTTCGGAAAACACTTAATTTTTATTTCTGAATTATTGTTGCCAAATTTTCCGCGAACAAGGTTTCTAATAAGACCAAAACTACCGACATGAACGAGCATCTATCGGTCAATATTGTAAATTATTGAAAAAAGTATTAAGAAATTAGTTTGATTTATCATTTTTTGTGATGAGCATAATTAATTATAAAAATCATACTTTTCCGAACTATGGGCTGATTTTACTTCATCCCAATAGCATAAGCTAAAAGATACTTACAATCATGTTTATCACCGATTGTTCCACCTACCGAGATTTTGCAGCGCCACGGAAATGTTCCTAGAGTGAAGTTCCTGGGAAAACACTCTTTCAGAGCACTTCTTGGCTAACGTTTTGGAAGCTTATGGCGCAGACTACGAACACTTGCGAACCCTCAAATTATAAGATAAAAGTTATGTTTTGTTGAAGTTTGGATTTTAATTTACCCGAACAACTTTACCAAAGGTAAATAAATTATTTTAAACCTTTCATGAAATTTAGTTAAAAAGCGTCTTCTAGAAAATGTATTGTCGGGAAACCGTCAATAAGCGGATATTTTCATATTTTTTTTTATAAATTTATTATCGTAGGTATTTTATATTTTACACTTATTTTGCATATATTTTTTATTCTTTGTATGTATGGTTTTGTCCATTTATGTACAACATATTTTTAAATAAGGCATGTATTGCTCTGCACTACCCCTGCACACATTCTGGAATCACTAATAATATTAATGTCATAAAAGTAATATCTTATTTATGAATATAATTAATAAAATTTATTTTCGAGTGTGAATACTGTACAAGGATCCCAACTTTTACTTATCCGTCTAAAGCCATACTATGGCGCCCCGAATTGCGATATGTATGTCGTGAGGCTGAAAGATGGTAGGAAAGGAAAGGTGATGGGGAAGAGATAGGTAGAGAAGTACCTTATAAAAACCTTATGTACCTTACCATACGCTACTAAAGCCATTTAAAGCAAAATTTCATTTCTGAATGCTGGTCTTTCACCAGGGTGATACTGAGAGAATCTTCTATTCTGGAACGTATCACATTTATGTTATTTTTTAATGAATGAATTGTGAAAAATGACAAATTAATTAACTGAAATTTATTTGCGTACTCTGGCTGATATTTGTAAACAAGAAGCTTTACCCATTAACTATGGAATATATTTTATCTCACAGAATATATTTTTTAAACAATTCATTGTAATTTGATAATGGATATTATTATCGTGATTTATTTTTGAAGAAATAATATAAATAATTTGAAATAAATCTTTTAAAAACCTGTTTTATAGTTCACATTGACGAGTTGAGTAGAAATATTTATATGATGTTGTTAAAATGAAATTTTTGTTTCATGCTATCTAATCGCAGGTCTATTATAAACCATTTTTCGTAGAAAAATAAATTATCAAGGTTGAAATCAAACCGGTTGGGTATCCAATATAGTATTTGACCTCTATTTCAAAGGAAGACCCCCAATTTCGCACCAGATAAATATAATAAAGGAAAACGAAAAAAGTGCGACCAAAATATTCAATCACAATTGAATGCGTTATTACAACATAGACAACGAAAGGCAAAGCGTTGGGAACTCAAATCAAAAATGAAATGGGTATAAATGGAAGTACGTGTTCTTCTTCGTACTGTTGCCATGGTTTCCTTTGTCACTAGGCAAATACGGATAAAGTCTAATAAAGGCCTCAACCGATCCTTGTAAAATATAGACACATATTACGTAGACACCAATACCGACTACGTTCAGTCTAAATCAAAGCATTGTACCAGACTTATTTAAAAGTAACTCATCAAATAAACGACAAATTGTCAAAATACGGAATCACCAACATAGCTGGGTCTGATTTCCGCTGGGTCTAAATTACAGCACTCAATTTCCAAGGATTAACTTTTGGCTTAGATTTGTACGGACAAAAAACTACATTAATTTTTGATTAACACTCACATGATGTGTGCTTATAAATAATTACAGGGGGAGACAACAATATAAAAAATAAAATTTAAGATATAACAAACAGTAAAGCTACGTCCGCTTAGGCAGGCGGCTTGCTAAGCGCCTAGAGCCTAGCGAGTCGCCTAGCGAGTTGCTTAGTAAAACGAACGTTCTAAAATGTTCGCGACCGGCCGCACTGCGCGCTCGGCGCCCAGCTAGTCGCTAGGTGACTCGCAGTGCGGCTGGTCGCGAACATTTTAGAACGTTCGACCGGCCGCACTGCGCGCTCAGCGCCTAGCTAGTCGCTAGGTGACTCGTAGTGCGGCCGGTCGCGAACATTTTAGAACGTTTGTTTTAATAAGCAACTTGCTAGGCGGCTCGCTAGGCTCTAGGCGCTAAGCAAGCCGCCTGCCTATGCGGACGTAGCCTAAGGAATAGATTGAAAAATATTACAAAAGTAGAGGATACACGATACATTTAATTTAATTGAAGATATTTGTAAAATACATTGCTTAATTATAAATACATAATATATTTAAATGTTCCTTCCTAAAAACAAAAAGTGTAGGTACGTGGATTGATATTTTATCAACCACAGTTTAATCATTTTGCCACACTCGTACTCAAATTTTAAGTTTTTATTGAGTTTGTTAAAAATCACTGGTATCAAGAGAAATGCCTTCATATTTATTTAAAATTCGTGGAGTTTGTAGCTCCTTTGCTTTTGTAAATCTTGCGTAAATTTTAATGCTGTAATCTTCTGTAATTTTTAGCCCTTTTGTAAATCTTGCCCCTGTACCAGTGCACTTTTGTAAAAGCTTTCTCCCGCATTGTCCATAATAGTAATGCACCAAAGGAGACCTTTTATTGGAAGTAGGCTCTCTGCACCGTACAGCATATAATTTTTTTTCCTTCTTTGTGTATATTTGGCGTGAATTTTTTGTATTCGTTTGCAGACTTTGAATATATTTCATATAAATAATGCTTGTGAATGGATTCGACGATAGAAAAATATGTAAGTTTAAGTGTACAATGGGGCAGTTAATCGGAGTTGAATACATAAGTTTAGCTGCTTGTTTATCATTATATTATTTAGGTCATGTGACCGTACTGAGAAGTAGGGAATAAATATTTTTTCTTACCTCATTAATTAATGTTATATTTGGATCATTCGCTCGCTTATTGATTTCCAATTGCTAAAGTAAATTTAATCTAATACCATTTCTATTTATATGTAAGGATTTAGGTTCGTTGATATCACGCGAAACATGATTATTCACCAAGACATTTTCTGCGAGTTTTGAAACGGTGACCGGACAACTCGGAATGAAACCAACTCAGAACCATCTCAGATAAGTCATTTAGAGTGATAAAAAATGTGTAAAAAATTGGTTAAATAGGTTACGTTAGATTAGGGCTATCAGCTAATATAAAGTATATTTTTTCATAGCTTTTAATGACTTTTCAAGGAGGTGTTGAGTTGACTTTCTTTGAAACACCGCTTTTGTTATTATAACATTGTAAATGTTGACTTATAATAACAGATTATAATTTGATTTAAATTATTTAAAAAAAAAAGTCATCTACAAAAATAATTAATACATCAATTCGGTTTAATCTTGGTTTCAGGAATCGTCCGAAAAATACTCGTAACGACTATTAATTTTTTTAAAACATCGTTAAAAATTGATTTAAATATCTTGGACCTTAAAGTTAAAATATATATTTCACTGAAAACCGTATTTTCTATATCTTAGTTCGTATCAGCACAGGATCTTCTGGTGAGGAGAACTAAGAATATATTATTTATCAATTTTTATATGTTAACTTACTTCCATTTAAAAAAAATCAAAATTGTTAATTAGGTACCTATTTCTTATATCACTCCAATTATCAATGGAATAACTAAAAATTTAGCCTGATAAGAAAGAAGAAGTGTCTTGTGTGCCGGATGTGAGCACAATCATTTTCTTTGCTTATGGTAAAAATGATTTAATATTTAAAATTTAGATATTTTTTCTTGAACTGAATTGGTATATATGATGATCCGTAGTCTAATGGTCTTTTATAAATCAATGTTTTCATTCGGTGACACAATCTTTGCCATATTAAATTTCTTAATTATTTCGAATTATTTATATGCCAAAAGTTATAAAAAACCATACAAACATTCGAAAAGTTTTATAATTAATTTTGCAATCAAATCTCAGATTAATTTCGTGTCAAGTTCCCTAGCACGACAACACAACTGTTTCTGAAAGCATTCTTGTGTTGGAGACATTTGGTGAAATTAACAAACACTTCCTCACACACGGGTAACCTGATGTTCGGATATAATTTGCACGCAAATCTTCAACATGTTTTAAGAAAGTTCTAACTGTTTTTTTTTTTCAGAATTGGCATTTTAATCTAAAACCATTTCTGTTGCTCGTTTTTTATAATAAAAATTTAAGAACCATCTGTGTTGTATTTTAGTAGATATTTGTATGGCAAGGTTTTAACATAATTATAGATTCTATTTATTTTAAAAGGTTCTAACATCAGTTTGAACCTTTTGCAATTGCCATTTTGATTGCATCTGACAACTGATCGTTGTTACGATGCGTATTTTAGTTCGATAGGGTTCTAACTTCACCTTACTGAGGTGTCAAAGTTTGCACAGACGATTTTCATAATGTATTTTACGATTTCTGATTTCGAGGTTCTTGTGTAAAGCATTTTAGTTTAACACATTTTTAGGAAAATATTTAAATAGGACGTAGCCCCATCTTGGAATGGCATTACGGAAATGTAGTTAGAATCTTGTGAAAATAATGATTAGGCCCTAGCTGGTTGCATATGGTTCTAACTGCACATTTATGAATGTTCTAAAATGGTAAAATTGCGATATTAAAAAAATATTTGACTTTAAAATAAGTTAAACTCAAATACTTTACACAAGATGCAATCACAAAATCAAAAATTGATGAATAGATTATGAAAAATCGTTATTGCAAACTATGACACTTTACATCTCAGAACGCGGTAAAATGAAGTTAGAACCCTGTCAAACAAAATAACGAAATAAAGTTTCGAAACTTATAATTCTTTTTTATATGCATATATAGTTTAACAAGCTAAGTTCCTTCGAAAATGATGTAAGATTCCCATGGCCAAAAGTGTGTTGATTAATTTTGGGCCTCCTTAAGCGAACATTGTAGCGCCCATAATCAGAGCAGATGTTTGGCGGATGATGGAAATTGCAGTGTGATCAAAATATTTTAATTGCATGTCATTATTTTTTGGAAAAGAGAATAAGAGGTCGCCCACAAACAAGATGTGCTAACGATTTACAGAGATTATACGGCTTATAACTGGTGAGATGGGTATGGGTACCACCGCCCCTGCCATAGGTCACCCCAAATAGTTAACTATGTTTGGTGACTTAGCAGGGTTGCCCAGATTCAAAGCGTGAGGTTTATCCGAATCTTATCGATGAATGCATCTGCCCTCCAACAGATCGGAACCGCCTTCCACCGCACGCATCCACCCATCTTACCTTTTTCCTTCCCGGAACTTCCTTTCTTTCCTTTTCTAAAATACCCTCCCTACAGCATCCCCAAGGATGACGTAGGCCTTGAGGGGAATTTTTTTCCTCAGGGCCTCCTGTGTGGAGTTAATGTAATAAAGGTAAGAAATAATGGTGTTATTTTATAACTGGACAATACTGGAAAATATCTACAAATGTGTTCAGAATTTTCTTAAAGAATCAAAAAATAATAATTATTATCAAAAATTTATTTGGTGTTAAGGACCTTTGGAACGGTGTCATGCCAACTGAGAATAAAGTCAACTCAACACCTCCTTGAAAAGTTATTAAAAGATGTGAAAAAAATAATATTAAATTAGCCGATAACCCTAACCTAACGTAACCTATTTAACCAATTTTTTTTTATCTATAATTTTTATCACTCTAAATGACTTATCCGAGATGGTTCTGAGTTGGTTTCATTCCGAGTTGTCCGGTTACCCGGTCGCCCACATATCATATTCTTATAAAATATTTACGTAGGTATCTACTTTTCTTACAATACATCTTCTTTCCATACATAAAGCACGCATGAGGGATGTGTACCTAAAGTGTATCCAAAGCAGAACACTAGGCCTTGATTTCCATCTAGGAATCGAACTCAGGACCTAAATCTTGTGTGGGCGGTGCTCTACTAACTGAGCTTATGTGTTCCTCTTTGATTCGGTCATATTTCAAGATCAGCCGCGATTTCACGATATGCCAGATCATGACGTGGCGAGGCGCATCATAAACTGCATGATTTTATGATCGATCTGTGACATACATTTAAGTAATATACAACCACAATTCTTGAAGTAAAAATGCGCCGCGTATTAATTTAATTATGTAGTTTGAGGATACGTTCACGCTCCATGCTTAAATAGCAGCTAAAATTTAATATATTCCAAATCTTTCTTAATGTTACATACTTCACAATAACTTACATACTTACATACTACACGTAACATTTCCGGAACAATAGCATGCACGTAATAACATTTTGGAGTGACAAATTACGTGCAGGATTTCGGGCACGACTCTATCCGTAGTCTGAAATACTCCCCGCGACATTCCAGAAAATCAAAACCAAACCAAAATAATTGGATGGCTGCGTAAAATTTATTAAGACAGTAAGGATAACTTATGGAAACAAAAATGTCTGCCGAGGGTTTAAATTACTCGCATAATTCATTTTATACATAGTAGCATAATATGGTGAGATTTCGTGAATCCTTTTCAAAAATGTGACAATGGTTTGGTCGTTTGGGTGTACGACTTGACTGATTGCTTTTTTTGCTAATAAAATAGTAGATTTAAAAAAGTTAGTTTTTTTCTAATAAAATAGTTGGTACATAAAAAAAAACCAATAAATTTAAAATAAGAATAATACTAGCGCAGACCTATGAAAAATATCGGAATTGTCTGAAATCTCAACGAATCAGTTCTAATTTAGAAAACGGTATTTTGAAACATTTTCTGATTTGTTTTTATTGGTACATTAGTACATCGGTACTCGATCAAAGGTCAGTTTCAATTTTGGGAATGACCCTTAAATACAAAGCAAATTCGTGTTCAGAGTCAGAGTTGCGCAGGATAGACTGTCAAATTTGAATTTTAGATAAAAAATTTATTGTGCGTAAAAATTATTTAAGACTTTGTTTCAAAAATTTAAAGTTAAAAAATTATTTAAATTTTAATTTCTAATTACACTAGTGCTTCGATGTTAAATTGATTTTAATGATAAGAAAACTGCGTACTTTATTATTGGGGTAGCAAATGGGGTATGATGGGGGTAGCAAATGTAAAATCATGCGATGTCCAGCGTTAATGTTCTCCGCGTGCAAGGCCGTATCTTCTTCAAGCATAAACTTTCTAGTTGAGTGTGTTTATCGGGACAGATCTGCGAGGCAAGTATGTTTTCTTTATCTTTTTATTAATAATAAAATTAGATAGAACCTAAGAAATCGCAAAAAGATAAGGCGATGGGTCGAGAGAGTTTGGCTGGAGAGGTCAAAGGGGGACTCCCTCAACCAGTCTCTGTCGATTCGGACCGCAGACGGTGGACAAGTCCATTCACCGCCAATACTTAGTCAAATGAACGTTTGCGCCCGTACACATACATTTTAAATATGAATAAATAGTTTTGTCGTTATACAAACTCCATTTTTTCAAGAAAACCAAACAAATATAATATTTTATCGTTGATTCAATCCAAAAGTGTATTTGTATGCCTTTCTTTAAAGAATGAAGTTTTTTATGGACAAAACTACTTATTCGTACTCAAATACCGTATGTACAATAAACAAACCATGTATGATCGTGTGAGAAATGTGGAAATCCGCAAAGAATGTAAGGCTGATGTAAGCATAATGAGTAAGATTAAGAAAGGGACCCTCAGATGGTTTGCGCATGTAGAGCGAATGAACGAAGAAAGTAGTGTAAGAAGAATATATGACGCAAATGTGAATGGTAGAAGAAGTCGGGGACGCCCGAGGAAGACATGGCACGATCAAGTGAATCAGATACTTGAGTCGGGCCATGTCAAAAGCCAGAATAATAGAAGAGTATAAGACGATGTATGAATGTGAGTGAAGCAAAGAGTGTGTGCCAGGACCGAGTTATTTGGCGGTCCGTCGTCTCTGCCTACCCCTGCGGGGAAACGGCGTGATGGTTAGTTAGTTAGTTAGTTACAATAAACAGTAGGTACTGTAAAGGTATAAAAAGTAATAATTTATCGTAATATTTTGAAGCATTACTTGCAAAAGTGTTGTTTTCCCAAAATTATTAAATAAGCGCCATCTATGAAAGAGATGATTATAAATACTTTTAAGTTCACTCTTAAGTGGGTACATACAGTGTTTTGCATCAACGGGAAAATAATAATAATATACCCACATCACCGCCAGCTTAATGCTGTAATGTATGTGAATATGTATGTAGTTTAAATGTCTCTCAACAGATATTGTTTGTATAGGTTATGTGAAAGTTTTAATTTTTCGAAGAAAACTTCTTCTAAAAGGTTGTTACTTTGTGATGTCATCATTTATTTATTAAAAGAAAATAATTCAGTTTACATCACTTTATTTATTTTATACTATCAACATGTTTCGTGAACTGTGTTCACTTCTTCAGGAATAAAAGTATACTAAAGTTAAAAAATTAATTATAGATTACATATAGAGAGAAGAAATTGAAGGAGGGGGGAGGGTTGACAATGGTGGGAGTTTCGAAGAATTGGGGATTACCAAGCTATTAGAAGAAAAAGGCCGGTTAAGTGGGAAGATATTTAAAACAGGGTTAACAAAAACTTTTTTTGCTTATTTATTATGTCAGCTTTTGAATTAACATTTTTTCTTATTTCTAAAGCTTTAGTGAGTCTCAACAGAGATCAGCAGTTGTATTATATGAGACAGACAATATATTGGGTTTTAAAACCCAAACAGATGCAAAGATTGACAGCGATCTGGCAGATTACCACAGAACATCTTTTAGAATAATGAACTAATTATATATTCATTGTAAATACGACAAAAACAAAAGTTATTCGTTCGTCAATTACAGAAAAACTGAAATGTTATTGAAATCTCCTGATCATCAGAGCTGAATTGATAATTAGAGGAAAGAGCACTACACCACAACTCGTAACTACTTCTTTCGTAAGAAATTTCTGTTTAATCTTAACCCATCCCCTCAGAATTACTCAAACCTTATTATTATTTATATTTATTTACTTCCAACCAAATTGTGAGCCTCCCAGCATTAGTGCAAGGAAGTTTCAGCGAATTCCTTACGCTCCTACAGCCCCTCCCCCATTTCCAATTAAGCCGCATAATTCCCTGCCAACGCTCACCACTTATTTAAGAAGTGAACACCAGTCAGGCGGCATTGAATTAAAACTTCCGGAGAATATCTTAAAAAACAACAATTTTTCAAACCGTCAAATATATTTTTTAAGATTTTTCGGGGGTTGAAATGAAAGCTGAACTTGGGGAATGGATGGAGTGTTTTTCATGATTAATAATATTTTTCATAATTTTTTTTATTAATTTAGCGATATTTTTCAAGATTAATAATAACTAATTAATTATCTCAGGGTTTTAGTGATACAGAATAAATCGATGACCTTGAGTACAAATGTGTTAAGTGCATTTTTAAAAGCCTCGCGACTAGCCTCAAATTAACCTAAACCTGAAATCGCTCCCGCTCCTTGTTATATTATTCAAGTTATTTAAACTTACTCACATAAAAGATATTTTATCAAATAAAATTATTTGTATAGTTATGACATCATTTGGAATACAATTATTACAAAAGTATTAATTTAAAAGCAACAATTCATAAGCCTATTTTAAATAAATTAGAATCTGAAAAAAAAGCGACACAAGACGAACTTAAGGTAAAAAAGATTTATTTAAAGGAGCGTCTGCTTTATTTTACTTTATCACGTTTGGGACCTTCGTCACACCAGTTGGAAGGGGTTCTAACTTCATTTTACCTTGTTCTGAGATGTGAGAAATCAAAATTTAGAAAAACGATTTCTCATTGGCTATTTAACAATTTCTGATTTTGAGGTTGAAATATGTATAATGTATTTTCATTGAACATATTTTGAAGGAAAATATTTAAAGAGGACGTGTGTTTAACATTTCAGAATCCACCTAAGCATGCATATAGAATCATGTGAAACCAGTTAGGGTACAATAATTCATTGCAAAAGGTTCTTACTACATTTACTTACTGCAATTCCAAGCTAGGAACACGGCCTGTTTTAATATTATCCATTAAAATATGATAAATTTAAGAACTTTACACAAGATTTAATCTCAAAATCAAAAGTTGATTACGAAAATTAATCTTTGCAAAAAAACCTCTGAACATGGTAAGGCAAAGTTAGAACCTTATCCAACTGAGGTGACGCTTAATCCAAACAGTGTTATTTTTGTTGTTGTTTTGTATCAACCCTGATTGAAACAAAAACGATATTTTTTTCTACTGAAACTTAACGTAGGCATAAAAATATTATTGCAAACTTTATTTATTATTTTGCCCGTAATAATTACTTTTTCGTTCCACGGCTTTAATAAAATATTAATTGCAAACCAATTATCAAATAAAATAAACATTATATTAAAAAGCTATTTCAATTTGAAGTTAATGCATTCTGGTGCATTTTTACGCAAAACAATTTGCATATATATTTTTTATTTGAGCGTAATAAAAAAATTGAATCATTGAAACGCACTTTGTTCCTACTAACCAATTCAATTGAAAATATCGCCATAAAATATTTTCATAAGCGTTCGCAATTTCGCTGTTGAATAATAATAAATTACTGTTAATTAAAAAAACAGACAATTTAATTCTGTTAATTGAAACCGTTCATTACGGCATGGAATGCAATAAAATGTTATTAAGGCACTACAAGCGGGGTTATGTGTGTATCCGAACAAATTGCTACGCCACCGTAGAGCTCTACGGTTGGCGAAACGATTTATATAATAACGCTTCTACGCTAATGCAAGTCTACGGAAACCCTGGCTTGTGTCTGGTAAATGCAAAGTAGAATCGTAGCTACAAAGAGTTGCCTAAGTTTCCTTTACTTAAATTAAATTTAAATACGAAGTTACGCGGTTGACGTGCAATTCTTGGCATGTAAAGTAAAATGGTCTTGTTAATCATTAAGGATTCTAGGATGAAAGTGGCAGTTCCATGAGTGAGAAAAAAATGCAATGCATTAATAGAGTTATAATGTTTATTAGCAGTTTTTTTATTGGCAATTATTTCAGTATATTAGCATATAGCAATAAACTGAAATATTCATTATCGGCACGTATCTACCAAAAGGACTTCAACCAGCTATTTCTGAACTTGAGTAAAATTAAAAACGACATATTTTTACAAAAAACAAAAATATTTTTACATAACACTTCACCACTGTGTACAACTTAAGGGGGTGTTCTTGTCTTGAAGCATGAAATGTAGATATTTTTTCAGGTGCAATAAAGAAAAACAATAATTTTTTTACAAGCCATTATTTTATCAAATATTGAATAAATATTAAAGAAAACATGAAAAGAAGACAAACAAAAAAATTACAAATTCAAAAAGTTACAGGGTGTTGAAGTGAGAGGTCTCAAAAAAACGGCACGCCCTAGTTGAGACGATTACAACATCTTAGTAATCTAAAAAAAAAAAACAAATTTATTCTTAATCCAAACAAGTGTGGCTATGGCCCAAACTAAGGAAAAGTAAAAAAAAATCGCAAAATGGCAGCTGTCTGAAATACAAAAGACATTTTTTAAACAGTTTTTTTTTTTACTTTCCAAGTTTTATAAAAATAGTAAAAATTGAACTTTTGTTATTGTTTTAGTTAACGCAATAGAATGATGTATAGAGAAGGCTCACACCAAATTTCAAGTAAATTGGTTGAGTAGAACTTGAGATATCGTGTCAACCGTTTCGAAAAAAGTAGTTTTGAGAAACATGCTTGTAGAAACACGCAAGAAAGTCTTGCTCTATTTAGATATAAGTTAAATTTCGTCTAAACCGGTCGAATTCAAATGGCTCAAACTCTTAAAATAATTCGAATGTTGAAAAATCATTGAAAGAAATATTCTTGAATATTTAAGCCATCGAAATATAAAGATTTTTTTTTCTAGACTAGAATACCCCCCTAACGCAACGCATGATACACACTCCGTTTCGTTCCAACCATACCGTTCAGAAGAAACGGAGCATGTTTCACGTGATCTGTTGCGACGTGTAACGTCGAAAAAAAATTATCACCGGGCAGCAAAATGACGTCTTCATATTCTAGTCCAAATAAACTCAGGAATAAATGGTTAAAGTCTGTCGGTACGTGACATAACCTGTATGTAAGTTTATCTTCGTATCGGAAAAGAGCATTTTCTTATGTCAGCATAAAAGTATAATTTCGTAGAAATGTGGTTTGTTTGATAGATTTTTGTAAGCTCTTTGGCTTAGTTTTTTGGCCTAAGCATAAAATGTTTCTTCGAAGGTCAGCTTCCTCATACAAACTCCACCAAACTTTATTTCAATATTTCTGAGTTAATGATATGTATTATTTAAGTTTTATGGCAAGGTACTGTCGAGAATTATTATTTAATGCATTTTTGTGTACTGACAATGTAAAGGCTGGCCACACCAAACACAAGCGAGCTCTAGTTCCGATTGCTACCGCTATTTTATTCCTTCACCAGCTCCTGGTCTGTTATTTTACTCTCGCACTTTCTGTGATATAATATAGTGTCAATACCGTTTTAATAACTATTTTTAAATAAAAGTGAATCTGTTAAATTAACCCATATTATCATTTACTTAACTTCCGTGACACATTTATAAAAGTATTGAATTTTTGTAGTTTTTTTTTGGTTAATTTCACGAAGACAAAAATCACAAAAATTTTCTTAATAGCACGAAAAGTTTTACAAAGACCACAGCGAAAGTTGACGTTGTACTGAAAAATTTCATTTAAACGATTAACTTTAACAACATTTTTATTAAATTCAAAGTAAGACTTTTTCAGGCCCTAGCAGAAATACTTGAGACCCCTTTTCTTGCTAAAGGTTCATAAGTAGCACCGTTAAAAATAATAATGAAATAACTTTTAGAATGTTTTTTTTACATCCCTTTTGCTTTTTTATTATAGTTTGTTTCATGCCTGTTAGAAAATAAAGAAAGGTTTAAAAATTTAGAAGATATGTCTTCCTATTAAAAAAAATTTGCAAGGGATTTATTTATTTTTCATTTTTTTATTCGAACAAATTCAAACAGTACAAGTTGCAAAGCAACTTAAGTCGCTCAAAAAAAGCTGAGACATAAATAATAGTGTCGGCATTTTCAGTATTTTTCTCATTTATTTTTAAACAGTTTTAATATTTCCAATAAGGTTTCATGACAACTCCACAAAGTACCATTTCAACACATCTCTGAAAAGTAATTAAAAGTGAAGAAAAAAAATAGCCCATAACCTAACCTTACGTAATCCATCGGTTGTCCAAGAATTAATTCTTCTTTTTTTTTTAATTAAATGAAGACATTATGAGCGAAACTCAATCGAAAATCTGGAAACAGAAAAATCAGAAAAAGATATTGGCACCTCTGGGACTCGAACCCAGGACCTCCCTACTTTCCGGGTTGGAGGAAAACCAACCTGGAAAGTAGGGAGGTCCTGGGTTCGAGTCCCAGAGGTGCCAATATCTTTTTCTGATTTTTCTGTTTCCAGATTTTCATTGAGTTTCGCTCATAATGTCTTCATTTAATTAAATATTACAGTTTGAGGTTTTACTCATAAAGTTAAAATAATAGATAATAATTAATTCTTCATTTGCCGTGACTTGGATATTATTTCTCAAAGTAGTGTGGAACCAGCGTGGAGCTTAGACTACCCTAAAAAAGAGCGGTGATCCGGCATGGTAGCTGATTCAGTGCGATCTTTGCGTCCGTTTGCGATCGACGCTCCGCTGTCGAATCCCGCCGTCTGTGTGGGAGTTAGCAATTTGTAAGCTTTAATGTACAAATTACAAAAATAACAATAATATATAAACAAATTTTTATGATTTTAATTGTAAATCTAAGTTTTTCCTGATTTTTTAAATTAAAACGGTCTTTAATTCTTGGACAACCCTTGGGTTAAGCGAAGTATGATTTTAGATTTTCACGTCCAAAATCATTTAGCCAGTGTTTTCGTATTCATCATCAGAGCGTGTGTCGGACGTTTTGAAGCATTGGTGACATGGTAACATAAAAAGATTCGAGCCAAGCCGTGGCCGAACGCAACCACGTGTTTCTTATTAAAATATGTAAAATGGTTGTAATTCTTTGGGCAGAGAGAGTTTTGTCGCCTTTGGGCGTTTTCACTGGATTCTTGGAATCCGGCTCCGGTGGCAAACGGTTTAGAAACAGCAGGGTGTTACTTTCACAGAAAAATCCATATTTAGTCTCCTGTAACACTTGTTTCAACTACAACTCTCTCTTCTCGCTTGCTTGACCTTGCTTTGAGCTGAATCTATTCGCTTCGTTTTTTTCTGACCATCGCTTTACCTTGAACCACGGATAGTCACTGTCTGGACCAGCTACTTCAGTCTGGACCGGCTACTTCACAACAAAAGATCCATTGGATCTGCTCAGAGTAGCTCTAAATCGGGCAACTGAGATGACGATCTTCCAAAATCTTAGCACCTCCATGGATTGGGACCTCTAGCCTATCTTACAGTACTTGTGTGTCTAACCCTATCTGGTACAGGGCGTACAACGTGTGCATAACACCTCAAACAAATTTAACCAAATATTATTTCATCATTTTTAATGTCTTTTCAAAGTAGTGATAAAGCGGCAATTGTTGAGGTGTCCTTCTCCTTCAAATTGTTATATCTGATAATTGGTGCCTGATATCCTACGAAATTGAACAAAGTGGAAAAGTATCTTATAAAAAAAGTATAGGGGAAGAGGTAACTTTGTAAAAACCAGGCAAATCAAGCCTGGTTGTAAGCATTCGTAAATGAATGAATTAATTTCTAGAATTTCTTTCTTTTATTTCTAAAATTAACTAAAAAAAAAAAACATTTATTTTTGAACCACCATCTTTCAATGGTGTACCTATTTAAATGAAATGCCTATTTAAATGAAATGCTTGGTACTTGCCTGCTTAAATCATTACCGTGCAATAATTGTTCGTTTAATTCATATTATTGATTTTTTTCAATTAGTATGAAATCTCTTCAAAGTATCGAAAATGCGACCGAACTCATGACGTTATGGTTAAGTTTTTCAAAATTGTTTGATTTTGTCATCGTCAAGTCCAATCTCGGATACTTTTATGTTAAAAATAACAACGTTCCAAATAACGTTTTTCGAGGGCGTTTTGTTTCTGGACGTTTTGTTTGACTCAATGCTTCTGACGAGGTCTCCCGGAAGTAATTAAAACATTTCCTTGAGCGTGAAATTGATGTGATAAGTTTGTTTTAGAATTAAATTTCGTTTCATGTTTTGTTCCAGGAAATAACCAAGTTTTGGGTGGGAATGGATGAACGCGTCCAGCTTTCAGAAATTGGACGAGATGTGTTCTATAATACTAACCAATATCAAAGAATCCACGTACGCTGATACCAAACGAAAATCATCACGCTCAAAAGGGATCAGATTTATTAAAATTGAAAAAGTTTCTAGAGACTAATCAACACGCTAATCCATTTTGACACAACTACTGTCTGGTAAGACTCTTTTTTTAAAGGCGGAGACGGTTTACAAGTAGTTCCTGTGAGCACTTAGGCCATATGCCCATTGTGCTATTTCCCATTTTACCTCAATCCTTCAATAACAACACAGTATCTTTAATAAAGTTCACCAGGGTAGTCACTGAATATGTGGCTATGTCTTGTGGTTCTACTGTATGTCTCGGTAGGTATCTGAGCCTAGTTCTCACCAGGGCAGGACATTGGCACCATAGGTGAATCTGAGTCTCTTCATCTTCTTCACATTTCCTGCATCTATTGGTGTTTTCCACTCCCAATATCTGCATGTGTCTCCTGAGATGGCAGGGTCCAGTTAGTAGTCCTTAGCAGTTCCCTCAGCGAGTTTCTGTCCATATTGAGTAGTTTCCTGGTTCGTCTAGGGTCTGGTCTTTTTATGAATACTTTGGATCGTCTCATTCCAGGTGCTCTCTCCCATTCTTTACAGTGCTGGGATTTGACCCACCTATCAAAATGTAGTTTTGTGTGGCAAGCTGCTACTTCTACGGCCGGCTCGGATCCCACAAAGTGGTGCTTTTGCCCCTTTCCTTGCTAGTTCGTCAACCCGCTCGTTGCCCTCAATACTTTTATGTTCTGGTGCCCAGATCAGAGTTATTTTATTGATGATAGCGAGTTTTGTAAGAATAGTCCTTCATTCCATCATCATTCTGGTAAGACTTAGTAATTTGTAACTTCAACGCACAGTACAAAACAATAAATTCACCCGAGGAAGACATAGCATGATCAAGTGAATCAAAGACTTGAGTCGGGTCATGTCGAGAGTCAACAGAATAATAAAATAACATAAGAGTACGCATCCAGCCTCTCTGTCTTACACTTCTTCGAAGAAACGGTCCGGCGCATGGTATTTATTTATTTAGTGAGGTCGACCTAATCATCTAAGATAATGAAACGAATAACATTTCTCTGCGCCTAAAACACGGCAAGAAACAAAATAATTATTTTAACCTAGTTTCCGTGAACTCAAAATAGTTCCGAAATATGCCGTTATATTTTTTCTATTTTTATTATCTTTCCCTTTGAATTAATTATTTTTCGAGCTGTGTTTAAACAAAAGAGTTTTCTTAGAACATAATTTTCATGTTAAACGTTCGAAAATTCAATTGAAATATTTAAGCAGTGTTAATTCAACCAGAATTTTAGTTTATGCTTTAACTGTCATTATCCATTACATTTTGGGATAAATATTGGATTAGTTGTTTAGATAGCGGCTTTCGTGGTCGAGGGTCACGGCTTTCAACTCGCGATCCGGAGGTCGCTGGTTTAAATCCCGGCGTGCGCAAGTACATATTATTTGATTAATTTGTGTTGTTTTACAATGTAATAATTTAAAAATAATATAAGATATATTTGCAGCACGTTCCCTGATCCAAGACTACCATTCAGAATTAAAACGTCAGTTGAAATGACTTTACCCGTATTTGGTGACTAGATCTGAATTTGAATCTTTGGAACTGTCTCTTCCCTATCTCTTTACCCACCTCTCTTCCTTCAGCATCACAACTTACCCCAATAGATAATATTCTCACTGGCGCCAGGCGGTTGGGAGCAGTTGGGACTCTTGTAACGTATTCACATTAAAAAAAATTGGTTGTCTGTAATTGGTTGTTGTCAATAATTTGTCGTTAATTTTAGAATAATTTGTCGATAATTTTACGTGATAACGTCGAAAGAAAACCTAAACATAGAATTTTACAGTCACAAGCCGAACGCTTAGGCCGACCGTGCCTTTCTATCGCTTGCACGCTCGGCTCAAGCGGATCGTGACAATGAGTCATGATTTTTTGTGAGTGCAGCCGGCGTTCATCGATTTATAAGACGTTATCACGTCAAAAATTGTTTTAATAATATAACGCATCATTAATCATTAAATTAATATAAATATATACCCTACAGGTGTCAATGATACCAGGAGTACAGATTTGGCAAGAGCAATTGAATGGAATCATAACAAACACAAATGATAATATTTCACGAAAGTTCCGGTACCTACTCGCTACTGACGGCTATTGTTGGAAAGCAATAAGACTTTGTCAAATTGATTGACACCTTTCCTGATGAAAATTTCCTGTAATTCCCATCAGATCATTCTAGAGGCATTTAGAATGTTCATTCAACCTATTGCTTTAGTACAATGAATCTATGCTTTAAAGGTTTGATATTTGAAATTCTCAAATATTTCAATTGTAAAGAAGTAAGATTTTTGTTTCTTTGTTTTAAAAGCAGCTAAAACTCTTGAACTGTGAGATTTGGCGTTTTGAAATTTGAAAACAATGCTACTATTTTCAGCTTGAAATTTATATCACCAGACCAGTGTTTACGCTGCACTCCGATAAAATAAAGGTTGGTATGTACTGGTGGTAATTTGGCAATATGTTCAGACACATTTTTCCCTTTTTATAAGAGTGATTTGAAGCAATTAGTTGACATCACTCGATAGGACTAAATATTTCCATTACGAAATATATTATTTTATTCTTAATTATGAAATATGATTAGGGCTTCTTATATAAAGTTAAAGTGATTTTTTAAATTATAAAATACATGGTAAAGTTGGTTAATTATATTTTTAAATTGATAACCAAATTTCAAACATTGGTTGGCTAAATAGGGCGTGTAAACTACAAGGCGTATAATGAATATTGAGACAAAAACTTTATATTACATAGATGATCTTGAACTGTAAACTGGTTGCACAAGAAGCTATGTGTCTACTGTTTTCTTTAAAACTTTGAGTAAGTACGAATTTTTATACTCTATGTAAATGTTTTTATGTGAGATTCTCGCACGACTCAAAAGGTGACCCGACAATTGGTCCGGCCGACAGCTGGTCCGGCCGACAGTTAATCCTACCGACAGTTGGTCCAGCCGACAGTTCATCCCATAAAAGTTTTTTCTTCAATTACTTTGGGTTGGGAGCTGTTGAAACTTTTGTGTTATAGTCGGATAAAAAAAGTTATGTCATGTTAAATTTTTAATTTTTTCGCTGATTTATTTATTTATTTATTTTTTGTTATAAAAATACAAAAACAGTACAAGGAAGCTTTTGACTGTCCAACTAGGAAGAAATCCCGTTCTAGGACAGTCAAATTGATAGGTTTCGAATGCATTAGGTACATGATGATTAATATATGTTAATTAAAATTGAAAAATTACAATTACCTAATTATAATATATGTTATGTTATAGTTTTATAATTAGTTAAGCATCGAATATAAAACGTATAGAAATAAAAACAGTAAAGGCAAAGAAATTAAACATTTGGGTAACAAAAGAAATATAGTCAATAAAAGTACGTATACAATAAAAACAGTAACGGAAAAAAAAATAAAAGCAGTAAAGGAAGAAAATAAAAACAGTAAGAGCTGATTTATGTAGGCTTAGTCTTATTTCTTGAAATGGCTTTAGCCAAGTTTGGTGACTAGATCTGAATAGCCAGGTACATTTCCTACCCCTCCTCACTCCCTTCAGCATGACACCATACCAAAATTGGGGATGCCACAGTCTCACTGGAGCAGTTGAGACTCTTGTGTTATATTCAGATAAAAAAGTTATATTTTATGCAAGTAGGAATCTTTAGCGGTTTTTTGCTAAGCCAGTTGCACGTTTGAGTATGTAGTATTTTGTTATTGCCGCATGCTTCTTCGGAGAGTCGAAATTATGCTTTTAAATGCAAGTATATCGACTTTGGTTGAACGGCCGTATGCCCCTCTTTGCATGCTTACTTGAAGAAAAATTCTTCTAAAGTAGCCGGATCAATTGTCGCCGGACCAATTGTCATGGAACCTTTTTAATAAACTGATATTTTTTGAAAAAAGGTTTTATGATATATTTACAGTTTTAGAACATCTTCAATAAATTGATGAACTTTTATAATTAATCTAGCTTAGAATTAATTACTCAAATGCTGGAAATAATTTTTCTCGATTAATTTTCCAAGGAAACCTTAAACGATTACATTCAGGAATTGCGAAAAATTGACGTAAGAACTACTTAGAATGAAAAATCTAATTTTGTGCACAAACTATCATTGATAGCAACTATTTAAGTAGATTCGGTGAAAATAGATCAACAAAAATTATTTCCAGCATTTGAATAATTTATTCAATGCTAGATCGATCATAAAAATTCACCGTTTTATCGAAGCTGTTCTGAAACCGTAAAAATATCATAAAACCTTTTTTCAACAAAATATCACTTTATTAAAAAATGTCCAAGAGTATCTCTGAGCTGCCTCTATCAATCAATCAATTTGGACACGGGAAATCTTCCAATGATTCAGTCTGGCAAAAACAAATCTATTATTAGGGGTAAATAAGTTATTACATATATGTGATGTCCGAGCGTCAGAATACACGCCGGAATATTTAAACCACACAATGTATCTACCACGAGCAAATACAAAGCAAATCGAATCAATTATCGGAGGTATGAAAAATTCCAAGACTCCAGGCATAGATTTAATTCGTATGTATGATTTGAAAATACATGTGAAATTACTTAGTCCTATAATCGCCCACTTAATTAACAGAATAATTGATACGGGCCATATTCCCGATGAACTAAAATATAGTATTGTAAGGCCTATCTTTAAAAATGGAAATCACTCCTCAATAAACAATTACAGGCCGATTTTCTTACTTCCTGCATTAGAAAAAATCTTAGAAAAATATATATCAATAAATCTAGATAAATACTTAAATAAGCTGAGTATTATTGATGAATGCCAGTATGGCTTTCAAAAAAATAAAAGTTGCGATAAATTGCTCGAAAAATTTTCTAATCATATAAATTCACAACTAAACTGTAAACAACATGTATTGGTTCTATTTATTGATTTCTCAAAAGCCTTCGACACACTTAGCCATATACAAATAATTAAAGTACTTGAATTTATAGGGATCCGGGGTAAACTCCTCTTATTCTTTAAAAGCTATTTGTCAAATAGAAAAATGAGTGTGAAGATTTTAAATATAATTAGTAAATCAAGATACATCAAATCAGGAGTACCGCAAGGGTCAATTCTAGGTCCAAAATTATATATTATATATGTAATTGCTATGTGTAAGATTTTCAAAAAAGCTCGTCGATTCATTTTTGCTGATGATACTGCTCTTGTTGTATCAAATGAAAATCCTGAAATTGCTATACAAGAATTGCAAAGAGATTTTAACGAGCTTCTCAAATGGGCTCATGATGTAGGATTAATTATTAATGTTAAAAAAACCAAATGCATGTACATAAAATCTCCAAGTTTGAAAATGTGGAATGTTCCTAAAATAACCGCTCATAGCTTTAACTGTATACATAGAGGAATTGTTAATGTTTGTGACTGTGTAAAAATAGATTTCACAAATGAATATACTTATCTGGGAATAATTGTTGATAACAATTTTAAGTGGGATAAACAAGTGGCTAAAATTTGTAACCAGCTCAGATCCTTAGCTAGTAACTTTTACAAATTAAAATTTATTTTGCCTCATTGTACTCTTAAACTCATATATTTTTCTATGGTCGAATCCATCCTTAGATATGGTATTCGAACTTGGGGTCATGCAAGCACTACTTACATTAAATATATTGAAAATTTACAAACCGCCATAATAAAAAAAATTGTCACAACTAAGATTTACAAACAGAGACATAACTTAAAATTACTGTATGGCTCAGAGAGCCTACTTACAATAAAAGGTCTCCACTGGTTCACTACTATTATGGATAATATGGGGGAAAGCCCTTACAAACACCTACTTGTACACAAACATACCACAAGATTTAGAGAAGGAAAGGGCCTAAAAACTCCTCGAATATTAAATAAATATGGAAGCCGTACTCTTGAATATCTAATACCAGTGATTTTCAATAAAATCAATAATAACATAAAATTTGAAAAAAATGAGAGACTAAGTCCTAAAATGATAAAACTATGGTTAATGAACGAAAACTCCATGTATCTTTGTATATCTTAATATAGCTGCCTACATATCTTTTATTAGGTAGGTATATTGAAATATCTTATATATTTATAGTTGTTAGTTAAATTATCTCATACTACTATCTATTCTAATGTTTCCTTAAAACTTTAAATGTATTTACAATTTTTTTCTTAGATATTTTATTATGAATGTTTTAATTGTTAGAACCTGCAGACAAGCTGCTATATGACAGCTTTGTGGGTATACAAATTCTTGTACAAAAATGTTGTTCTGTAATTTAATAAATAATAAAAAATATTAAAAAAAAGTATTTTTTGTCATTCAGAAAAATAAGTAAAACAATTTTCTCTGTCGTAAATGGTTTAATTACACGTAAACCTCCAACAAGGACTTCATTACATCATCACAGAGAATACTACTGCCGTAATTACTATTATCTCAATTGATCTGTTAAAAAAAGTCTCCGTTCAGATGACAAAAGGAAAAAATACTTCGTCGAACATTTTTGCCAATTTCAATTGATAAATAATAAGGGTAAAAGCTATAAATATCCCACGCGTTGAAAATCCTGCGTTTTGCAGCTTTTCTGAGAGGCGCCTCTCAATAAGGCTATCGGACAGCGTTTATCGGAAGGACGTATCACCCCCTCCCTTCCAACCCCCTCCCACTTCCTCTTATCAGCCGTAGAGCCTTATTCTGACAAAAAGTAGGCCTACGGGGGGTCTTGTGCCCAGCGGGGGCCGAGCAGGCTTCTGTGCCAGAGAGGGGAGATAGAGAATGCTGGCACCTACTACCCTAGTTATTGGATTTTCAAATTTCAAATAATCCCGTTATTAGTTTTATCTTTAAGAATGAAAATTAAATTATGAATTTATTAAAAATATTGAACCCACTAAACATTTTATTTTCAACGATCTTCGATCTCTTAAAAACAAATATTGTATGAACAAAAAATGAACAAAAAAAATTAAAGTGAAGGATACTTATAAATTATAACACTCTCCTCCGTAGTAAGTGGCTTTTAAAATTTCTGTTAATTATTTTTATCATCTAAAAATAAATAAATACATACATAAATAAATAAATACAATTAATGTGAATGATAAACATTTATGGTAATGTAACTTTAACTCTTTCAAATAAAAATAAACATTCAGCGTAAAGTGCAAGTAAACGCCGATCGTGAAGACCCACCAATGATCGAACGGGTTATTTCTTCAGAAAATATTCGATCATTTGACCAGATGATGACCGTCATATTATTTGGCATCTATGATGGGCGTGGTGAGTGACCATAGATATATACATTTTGTAGACTGGGTGCGTCGCGAATCTCACTCTCACGACAGAGAAATTGAGATGGTAAGTTTGTACTTAATAACCAAATTGGATCATATTTTTGCAATTAGCATTCTGTTAAACTTTTTGTCACCGGAGACTGGCTGCAAAGGTTACTGTATAAATAACAACAGCACATTTGATTCACGTGTGGTACTGGTAAAATGGAAAAGTACTCGATCAAAGATCGGGTATTTTAACATTTTGCCAACGGATTGTGATCGACCCGGATGGTGTAAAATGATCGTTCCACCCATATTTATGAAGTTAGTTAAGTAAAACACTCACCAAATTATGTAAATGTCAGCATGTAGTCGTGTAGAACCAACTAACTTGCTCTTATTTCTATGTTGTGACATACCTGAAAGAATACAAAAAAAGTGTAAGTAAAAATGAATTTTTCGTACACTAACAATAACAAAGTGCGAAACTACTCTAACTCTAATTAACGATTGGGTAACTCAAATATTTTGCGGTAGAAATCTTTGAAAAAACTACTTATTCGAAAAAATGATATTATCTTTTTAGGTTTTCACGGCCAAAAAGTATGTTTATTATTGTTTTTGGGGTGTTATGCCGTGTTTCGAAACCTCCTTCTTTAGCCAACGTTTCGGACAGCGTTACAGTGTCCATCATCAGGGCAGATGAGGACTCATCGTTGGCTAAAGAAGGAGGTTTCGAAACACGGCATAACACCCTAAAAACAATAATAAAAATGATATTATCTGTACTAATATTATTAATGCAAAACTGCGTGTGTTTGTTTGTTACGCTCTAACGCATAAACCAATAAACCGATTATAAAAATTCTTTCACCAATACTCGCTTTATGCGAGTAATTTAAGCTGTATATAATGGTTAGCTCTGGCGTTCTGAAATTATAAATATTAATATATTACAATTATTATACGTTTTCTGTCGCTAACATAAGCGAGTTATTGCTAACGTCAGAAAACAAATCGTTGCCGTGGAAACAATGTTGATATATTTTTATTTCAGGCGCGTCAAGTTAATATCTATCTATCAATATAAATAAAAATGAATCTCCGAAATGTTGGTAAGCGCATAGCTTCCGAACGACTGCACCAAATTGAAAAATTATTTTTTTTACCACTGGTGAGCTCTGGCATTATGAAATTTAAGTGGCACGCGAGCTGTTTGAAAACTGAATGTACCGAAAATAAATGAATGGAATGCGGGAGGGGTGATTCTCGTATCTTTATAATATATTTCAAACTTTCCTCAAGCATTTTTTCAATATATTTTTTCTTGTTCGTTCGCTGTTTGTTAGTGCCAATGGTCCACCCTTATACCACTTCTTAGGGAGGCTGTCCGGTTTTGGGTTTGGAGGAGCTGCTGGGTGCGGAAGTGGGGGAGGGGACTGGGAGGGATGCCAAAATGGCCGAAGAATTAAGTTACGCGTAAACAAGGGCACCTCCCATTTTAAGTCCTACTTCTGGCAATTTCTCAAAGGAGGTCAAATAGTTTGGATATGTTTTATTATTTGCTCATCCGATATATTTTTTTACGCTTTTTAATTCTGCCTCATAATTTAAGTAATATTGTATCTCTAGATACAAAATATATATAAGTTTTATTGTATATTTCTGATCCTTTTGATATTCTCCATGATAAAATAAAATATATTTTATTTTTGTTTTGAAGTGTTTTGTTTCGCATGTTCATTTGTTGCTTAAATTTTATTTATCTGCTACGGTTTCGACTAGATATCTTAAAAATAACTTAAAAATTATATAAGTACAGAAATGATAAGATTTTATTGAGGGTGAGGGTTTGAGTGAGGGTGATGGGAGTGGTGATTTCGGGGAGGGTAAGAACGATGGGAGGAGTCAACATAACAAGGAAACATTGTAAATAATGATACCTAATTTACACAATGCGAATATTTTGTTTTCTACATTTTTTTTTTATTTCAATTTTTATTTTTTATTTCTAAGGTTTCTAAAGCGCACAAATTAAAATGTGTATATTAAGGTGGGTCATTTAACAAAAAAATGTTGTTTTTTAAATTCTAAGAGCGATACAAGGTGCCAAATGGGTTCAAAACGACGTGTCTAAAAAATTTTCAATTCTCAGATACGATTTTCTTCCTCCGGATTCACTTTAAGTTTTAAAAAAATTTAATATCTTTTAAGAAAAACAAATAAATTTTTTTTTTTTACCAAACCAAATTTTTTTGTTATCTTCCATAGCAAATAATGTAGTATTTTGACGAAATCATTTACAAAAAGTCCCAAAATTGAGTCTCGCAAAATAATTCTGAAATTTGAGAGTAAGAAGAATTTGGCTGGTATTTGAATACACCGCCTGGAGATAATTTGAATTATATTCAAATATATTTTTTTATAAATAAATCAAAATATTCCCTCTATTTTGTATTTTATTAAAAATAGTTCATTTTTCATGGTTTATCTAACATTTTTCTAAGATTTAATAACGGAGTGGTTTTTCTCTATTATGTGAAATTTCAAAGTCAATTCGGAGGAAAAAGATGATATCCAAATATTACTAAAAAAATTACGTGGAATTAAAAGAAATCTCCATTTAACCCCCTTTTATCACTATTAGACAAATGAAAACAAGAATTATTTTTCCTCATACAGTCGTGACCCACCCTAATATGTTTATGTTAATATTTGAATGTTTAATTTTTTTCTCTTAAATTAAGCTTTAGCCTGTCTCTATTAAATGTTGTTACATAAATAATGTCCAAAAGAATAAATTACCTTCTTTTAATTTTGTTCTTTTTATGAAAAAACAAAATATATTTCCATAGCTCAGCTGTGGAATGATTTGCCGGCCTCTGTGTTTCCTTCTATCTTCAACATGTTCACTCTTTCCTCTCCCTTAATAAGATCCTCCTGCCAGTATCCCCAAAAAATATATAGACCCTGACTGATATTATTTTCACAAAGTACTTCACCATTTTTTCAATTTTTTCTACCTTTTTTCAACAAAAAACACCTTGGCAGTTTTTTCACCCCTTTCTGATATTGAAAAAAAAATTGTTAAATTCAAATTATTTTTACTACATTGTAATGTAATTTGTCATGTTTTGAAAATTGCTCGTTAAAAGTTCGCTCTTAGGAGAACTATTTCCTCTCTTTTTAACATCAAATGTATTTATCCCGTTTCTTCTCTAGCTTCCTCCCAGTTACGTCTGTGGGGCAAATAGAATGGAAAAAAGGGAAGGAGGATGAGAATTATTTGTTTTGTACGCGAAAGATGATAATATGAGATTGGTCGACATTTATTTGTTTTCCAGCGAAGAAAGCAAATTAACAATTTCGTTGGAGTAGTGTCAATTGAGAGCGATTGGTAATTTTCTCTTTTCTTTTACGATAACACGAACAAATAAAAAGATTTAGGCTCACGGAGAGAGTTTTTCTTTATTTTTCGAGTCTTATCAACGATTTAAACGTAGTAAAAAATATTTATTTCTTGACCCAAAAAAATATGTGTTGTAAATTCCCTGAATCTTGAAGTCTTTTATCTACAAAAGTTGTTATTGTTTCAGGTAATCTGTTTCATATTATTTTGTCATGTTGACATTAGAATAAACAATTATGGATTTGTGAAATAAACATCATATTTAATGAGATACGTTTTTAGATTTTCACGGCCAAAATTATTTTCGATTTTTGTTTTGGAGGTGTTACCTCCTTCTTCAGCCACCGTTTCATCTGCCCTGATGATGGACACTGTAACGCTGTCCAAAACGTTGACTTAATAAGGAGGTAGCGTAACACGGCATAACACCCCAAAAACAAATAACGAAAATTATACTTTATGTAAATAGTTTTTTTTTATTTAAATGAGCTAACTAGGAAATTTTTTTAAAACAAGAGCTTTGAAAGTGAGGTTATTGAATTTTTATATTTGAGTAATCAGATCTAGTCATTCAACGGCATTAAAAATACTCATGTCGGTTATTGTGTGTCTGTCTGTAGCTCTGATTTAATGAACATCAGAATTTGAATGTTTTGTAATGAAATGTTATTTTCGAATTTGGAAATTGGATGAAGTAGATAGGTAACGACCTAAAAATAAATATTTGAACAGAAAATGATTTAATGTCTTTTCAGAACTTGAATTTTAATATCCCATGATTTACCACGGGTGTGCATGGCAATTAAATATTTTCAGGCAATGCGTTAACTTTTGATTTTGGAAGGTGAATTTTCACGGCTTTTTTTCTTTACTTAACCCTATCACAAATCTTTTTTTTTTCAACGCCTATAACAAACCTTCGTCGTTTTGACTACGGTACTTAATAAGAGGGGTTTAAGGGTTTTATTAAAACAAAATATATGTGCACTTCTTTTTATTATTAATGAACAGTGTTCATTTATATTATTTCTTATTTTTAGATAAACAAAAATATCAAATTTAATTATCAACAACCTTATGATCAGATCATAATTTTCATGCAAAATTAACAATTGTAACATTTTTGAAGTTGGTAGTTTTAACTGAATTTTGAAAAAAAAAAACAGTTTAGATATCAAAAACAAAGAATTTAATTAACAAATAAAATATAAAAAATTGGTAAAAATCACTTAAATAATAAACTTATACCCTTTTGATGAAAATCTAGCAAAAATAAAAAGTCACGTTTTTTTATTTATTTATTTACGCCTATTTAGGCTTTTACATATACATAACAATATTAACAAAATTATACTCGTAAATAGTGCAGGAAACTACTATTTGAACACTTACACAAAAATATATATAAAGTAAGAATATTATTGAATTTTATCCACACAGTATATAGATAAAAAATATAAAAAATCTAAAATATTTTTTTGTTTTTCTTTCAGCAGACAAAATAATGTTAATGTGTTATCAATTTAAATAACTTTATCAAAATATTCCCCTACTTGATGAAACAAACTTCAACAGGGTATGCTTTACTAGCCTTGGCGAATTGGCGCTCGTGAGCTCCCCACACCATCCGCACTATCGTCTATCGCAGAAGCAACGGGCCTCTGAGATTAGCCTGAGAGTATGAAAGAATTGTCGCGTGCGTAAAAGTTACCGCGGTTTTTTTAATCCTGCGTCGTCGATTCGAAGAAGGTTTGTAATCAAGGTTAATAGGTTATAGCACCAAATTTTGGTTAAAAACCATTCATGCCGTCATAAGTTTACCAGCATTGAATCGTTAATAACATTAACAAATAATTGACAAGGCTAATCTACCCCAGAGGTTAGAAGGAACTAATTGAACGATGGTACATTTCACCTGTAGCACTTGCATTTATCAATTATCCCCCCCCCCTTTCTCTCCCCCCCCCACTTCTCTCTCCCGCATTCTATACATCCATTTCTGGTACATTCAGTTTTCAATCAGCTCGCGTGCTACTTAAATTTCATAATGCCAGTATTAAAAAAAATAATTATCTAATCTGGTGCGATCGTTCGGAAGTTAAGTGCGTACAAACATTTCGGATTTGATTTATATAGATAGATATTAACTACGTTTTCCCGCAAATATATCCACATCGTTTCCACGGCAACAATTTGTTTTGTGACGTTAGCAATAACTCGCTTCTGTTAGCGACAGAAAACGTAGAATAAATATAATCTATTAATATTTATAATTTTATAACGCCAGAGCTTACCATTATATACAGCCTATATTACGTGCATAAAATGTAGCTATCTATTGGAGAAAGAATGTTTAAAACCGATTTATTGGTTTATGCCTGGAAGCGTAACAAACAAGCAAACGCAGTTTCGCATTTATAATATTAGTATAGAAGTATAGATAACCAAAAAGATCTACTTTCATTCGTCGTGTGTATTCTAAACGTGATTCAAGCACATTAAACAGACGAATATTTACCAATTTAATAATTAGGCCCTGCCTTACTTAAATATATTTATACATCCCTTCATTAGCTAACAGCCCCGGTGATCTCATCCCCGGATTTGGCCCCGGCACGCTTACGGAACAAATGTTTGCCTCTCTCACATACATTTGTTTTACTTATGACGCCTGCTTATTAGGCGGACAAAAGGTCGCCCGATAAATGTACATCTCTTTTTCTTAAGTGCCTCCTAAGCCAGTTTCCATCGAATTATACAACAAAGTTCACTCACGTTATTTGGAGGAGATTTTCCGAGAGGCAAAGGAAATGATTCGATAGATACGTTGTTTGATAAAAGGGAATGTAAGGCTTTTCAAATCATACAGAGTATTTGTTTTACATAATTGCTTAAAGGTTCTTTGACTCTACACGTTGTTTTCTTTGTAGAAATGAAAAACGTATTCTAATTTGGGAACTTTAACCTTTCACTGGTCACGTACTCCAACGAGACTAGTCAGTCTGTTTTTTGTTATTAATGTACGTTTAAATAAATCTTCCGTTTATCGTAAATGGTTTCTTATTTTAACATATTAAACATTTGTTAAGCTAGGAACCTAAATAATTTTTTAAGAAGAACGGCAGGGCAACCTTTTTTACACAAAACTTAAATTTGGATATAAGGCCAATATACACAAACAAACTGATAAAATATATTTTTATCCAAAAGGTAAAGCAAATTTCTAATACGGATATATGCTTCGCTATTTATTAGTTTCAAATTATAAAATCTAGGCCTTCAAAGAAATTGATTTTTCACGATTTTAGAGGAAACTTTGGAAATTATTTGGGAGTTAATGATAATGCTTTAAAAAATAATTTTATGCGACCTCGTATGTAAATATAACGTAACATAAAGTGAAAAAAATAAACATTTCTATTGTGACAGACGTTGTAAGCGGGTGACCATGCTGGCGATTATGGCAAGGTCACAATAGAGGACGCGAGCCCACGGCAGGACTTGGCGTACGGTTGCCTCATAAATATACCAAACCACCCACGATTGCCTATTAAAATATTAAAAACTTTTCAAAGTGTATGGAAGTATTATTTGTTAATAAATAAAAGTCAGAGTGGGTGAAGGAGCATGCAAAGAGAGAGCTTGTCAAAGAGAAAATGCCGTCATCGGGCGCTTTTACTTAAGGCTTGATTTCAGAAATCGTGTCCGGGGACGATGACAGCGGTAGGCCCTCACAGGTCAGTTCACCAGCAACATTCGTCTCGTCTCTCTCCTCTGCTTGCCTTTCTTTGCTTTTCTACCTCTCTTTGACCCTGCCTCTATTTGCATCTACTCTACAACGGACAAAAGAGACGACGTTCTCCCTTCACACGTGGTGAAAGGAGAGACATATTGGCGCCTTCGTGGATTGGGATCTTTAGCTTACCTTAAAAAAAAGTAGTACTTTTGTTCCCCACTGTCGAACTAACTAACAAACACAATTAGAAAACCATTTATGTGGTCCAATTTTAAATTTAAAACGAACAATTTACGTTGAAATACAAACTGGTCGCATATAAATTTAAAAATTCGACCCATAAAGCGCTATTCAAGCGATGTTTTATTTTCATTCAATTTACTTAGTGGAATGGACAAGATTGTTTGCTTTTAATAATTATCATAACTCGCAATAAAATGTAAAATTTGCCACAAAAATCATAAAAAATTGAATTCTTTAATTGCCTCTTTTCGTAATTTACAATGCTTACCTAAAGTTATGCTATCAATCTACTGTGCTAGAGTACACATTTATTATAACGATGATAGATCCACGTATAAAAAAATTACAATAACTGTTCTTGCAAGAATGACGGCACGAGTTGAATAAAGCAACATTTTTCTATGTATGTATTTTGTACTTCTATAAAATAATAACTGATAGGGCAATCTACATACAATTTGTATTACCAATGTAATTATTAAGTTGTACCCAAAGGTGTAGCCACTAAAGTAATTGAGGATAATCAACCCATACCGCGACCCGTGTAAATATACCAACTAAATGAAATAGTCATTAAAAGCACTTGGCGATAATTTCAGATTTTATCTGAACATATCAAATCTACAACTATATTATTTATTTTGTTTTTTTATTCGACATTATTACAATATTCAATTGTATAGGTAAATAAAGCTGTCGAAATTATTAAAAAAAACAGATGATTACTAGCACTTTCGGAATATTAAGATTACTACGTCAAGACGAGAGGTTCTGGATTCGAGTCTCAGTTGCGATCTATATCTTGTCATTTTTCTTTGGTTTGTTCTCTTTCCTATTTTTGTTAAGATTTTAAGTGCTATCTTTTTCTTCAATGATATATTACATTGATGGGAATAATTATCAAAAGTTACAAAAAGAGAGTGGTTTTCATAAAAATTGAATATTCATTTATATTTTTACAAAAAGGTCAATAATTACTTCATATATTTTCAATTTGGGAGGCGGGAATGGGTACCGCCGCCCCGGGAACCTTTATTGGATAACCAACACCTCTGCCATAGGTCACCCCAAGTGGTTTGCTACGTTTGGTGATTTAGCAGGGGTGCCCGGGTTTATAGGGTGAGGTTTGTCTAGGTCTTGGAGGCGGATGACCAGGACACACTGAACCCCAGATTCTTACCCACCCGTTAAACCCTTTTCCTTCCCAGAACTCTCCTTTCCTCCTTTTCCCTAAAAAAAACCTCCACATAGCGTCCCCAAGGATGACATAGGCCCTGAGGGAAATTATTTTCCTCAGGGCCTCCTGTGTGGAGCTCACGTAAAAAAAAAAAAAAAATAATATAAATAAAATCGTATACGTTTACCCAAATCATTATCTAGATTAGAAACCAGTTCTTCGAACAATAAATTGTTTCCAATGAAAAAAAGAGTGTCAATAATATGGAAAAAAATTGTAAAAGATTATATTGTTAATTCTGAATTTTGAAATATGAAATTGACAAATATAACATTCAAATACGATGCAGCAGTAGCCGAATTGGTAAGGCGTTTGTCGCGGTAAGATGAGAGGTTCTTCTTTCGAGTCCCAGGAGCAAACTTTATCTTTTTAGATTTTTGTGTCTTGTTTTCGTTCATATTATTAGTGTTATCTTCTTCTTCAATGATAAAATATGTGAATGTTGATTTCATAATATACACGCATAACAAAAAGGTTTATACAGATAAGTACTGAACAACCATTTCTGTTATCAGTTTTTATGTTATTGATCAGATTAAGTCCTAATGTCCTATTATTAGCCTTCTCAAATGCTTCGTTTCTTTGTTTTCCTGGAATAAGTTTCTCCCCCTGTGGATGGATTCGTGCACTACATGATTAGTATTGATTCAGACAACTGGTTCCCAAGTATAATGTGGAATGTTATTCTTTAATAAAATCATGTAAAAATCAGCACAAAATATGACTAAACTCTCGTAGATGGAATAATATTGCACATTGAAGAAGTCGGAACTTAAAAGGGAGATTGCACAATTGAGCATAGTATCTAATCAATCTACCTTTGAGAAATTTTTAACAAATTTCAGAATGTTTTTTGTCTGGATTTTTGTCTTAGTTGTACTTGTTTCCTGTTTTGTACTGATTTTTTTAAACGCTTTTCGTTGCGTATTTTTGGCCAATTTTCCTAATATAAATAGGCAAAAATACTTTGACTTACTTGATATTGCAACAGATAAATGATACTGTTTAACCGTTTTCTCAATTTGAATTATGAACATTCTTTCAGTAGGTACCAAACTTTTAAGTAACTACAGTTCAGAAAAAGATCATTGTTATTTTATAATTTTCTCCACACAGGAGGCTCTGAAAAAAATCACTTTCCTCAGAGTCTCTTGTCATCTTTAGGTTTGCTGTGTGGAGGGTATTTTAGGTACAGAAAGGAGAGGAAATTTTCGGGAAAGTAAAATGATTCGAGAGGGGGGTAGGAATCTTGGGGCCGTAAGAATCCATCCCTCCATTGCGACCAGCTGGAGGTTGAAAGATATCTCTTATCCGGCCTCTCCCGATCCTGCCCGCCACGTAGCATGTTCGCAGATGGATTCACCACCAATACCTCGACGAACCCTACCACTAGGGAATGCAATTCTGATCTCGCAGGATCTCGATCTCGCGAGATCTCATGACATTTTTCGGTATCAATCCCGAAGCATAATATGACGAGATCCCGTTCGAGATCGTCGAAATTGGGCGGCAGTAGTCAGCGACGCTACACACGTCCATTCGGGGCACAGTGTCGATCGAAGAAAGAAAACTATCCTGACTATTTACGAATATTAGCGACGGATGACGAGCGGGACAGATAATACAAAACTGTGTCGAGTGAGTGAAATAGAGATACTTTAGTGCGTACAGGCAGCCATTTCTTTGTTTATATAGGTACCTAATTGTTTTAGTTGTGCAGTTATGGACATTTTTTTCTTAAATTATGCATTTTTATTGCTTATGTGAGTTAAATAAACATAATTTTTGGATTTATACGTTAATAATGACTTTAAATGTGGAAAAATAATCCAGATCAAGTGTTTGTTGAGTTTAACAGTCGTTTACCGGTATGGAGATACTTCAAGAAAGCAGTTAATAATTTGACTGCTCAATGCAAGTTATGTAAAGCTACACAGAGGATTACAAAAGGTTTACACGTCCATATGATGTCAATCCACAAAATTGACACAAAATCATTGAATAGGGGAGTCGGAAGAACATCAAGTACTACTGAGCCGGGTATTGTCGATAATTTATCAGTACCCTCGACGTCGTCAGCGTCCACGAGAGTTTCGGACGAGATCCCGAAAATTCCGAGATCTCGCGAGATTTTACATGAGCTCCACACAGGAGGCCCTGAGGAAAATAATTTTCCTCAGGACCTATGTCATCTTTGGGGATGCTGTGTGGAGGGTTTGGTAGAAATTACAATCTCGAATTTGCGATCTCGAGTCGAGATTGCATCCCCTACTTACCACATGAAAGCAGCTCTAATTTAACCCTTCACCTTCCCTCCTTTCACCCTTCTTACATAATATTGTAGTTCACGTTCTCTCCATTCATAATAAATTTTCTCCTTAAAAAGTAAGGTTATATTATTATCCAAAAGCAGTATATTTTCACACAACATGAACAACTGATTATAATTTGGGAATCTGTTGCCAATACCATCACCACGAATTATATTCTCCAGATAAGATTGAGATTGATTTTCCGTGGGCTTTGTATCCCTGAAAGCAGATTGTGTTTTCACTAATGAAAATATTTGATAGATTACACGACGTCGATTCAGATAAATATCTGAAAATCAATTAGTTGTTTTTTCCCAACGATATAAACTATACTAGAGAAGCATATGCGTTACGAAAACATTAAAATATGGTAGAACCCACACATCAACAAAACATTCTGTTATCAGTTTCTTGTTAAAGAAAAAGATAAAAAAATTTATGTGTGGATTAGATGATTAGTTATTTGATAAATAATCCATATTTGATGGGTAGAAAGCTATACACATCTAATAAATTACGAAGGTTATTTTATAATAAATATATTTTACCCTCCCCCCGTCTCTATCACACGCTGTCGCATTTGTTAGACTCCCTCCCCCCTGGCGTGTCTTCACACGTTTGCAATTCAACGGAGAGGGTGAGATGGGATATTGTAAATTCACTGCAGGCAGGGAGGGGCGAAACGGAATACTACGAGGTGTCTTGGTTTTTGTATAAACTCGCGGGAAAATTGACCCCCCGTACGCCTTGTCACACAATGTCAGACTTCTGTACACCCCTCCCCTCCCCCCCGACGTGTGACGTTATTTATGGATGGCCCCTAATTGTATTTTTTATGTTCCCAAAACAAGAACTTCTGCCAATCAGAATCCGCCAAATCAACTAGAAACTCAATTACTTAACGATCAACATCTGCAACGTCTCTTAACAAAAATTTTGCAACTATATTTTGGTGCGTATAAAAATCTCTGGTTAATAACCGTTTTATGGAGACTATGAATAAAAAAAATATAAATTGGTATCAAGATTTTTTTTTAAATATTAAAATTTCAAATATATCTTGAAAAGCTCCCTTTGTAGATTGTGTTGCAATATAGGTATGTTGAAAGATAACCAATCGCCAAAAAGGTTCCTTTTTCAATAACCTAAGAGAACCGCATCAGCGGAGATGTTTTCTTGAAGTTGCTGTTACGATTGTCAAAGTATAGCTGTTAATAATTTATTACAGATAAAAAAATACTTTTTATTGGGGGTGTTCTAGTCAATTTTATTTCAATGTGGCAGAACCACTATGCATGATCCGCTACAAATTTATCTCTGGTAACGGAATTAAAAAAAAAAAAACGTAATTACATCCATTAATTTCAGTAACAATGGTATTATTAGAAAAACAAACAAATGTTGGGTTAAGAAAATATTCCATTAAATTCACCAGGGTGGAAAAATGCTTTCTGTGTAAATGCCATGAATATGGGTTTTATCAATCTATGAAACACGAAGGTCATTACATTTATTTGATATGTTGCTTTTTACTATCACAACATGCTTATTTTTGTAAGACGATATGTTTTTTTAGATTATGATTTGTAGTAACGTTTGAGTCTAGTATTATGTGGCATCTTGATTAAATATGTATATAATAAAAAATTTCGACAAAATAAAAGCAATTCATTCAAGCAAGCTTTATTCTTCTGCATTGTTTTTGATCAATTTACAATGTTCTTGGAGTTGTCGATTTCAAGAAATTCTGTGATTTGGAGATTAGGACATAGTTATAGGAGATTATAGAATAGAGAGTAAATTTTATGAAATTGTTTTGGAGTAATATCTTGAGAATAGAGAGATATCATTTGATGATGAGAGAAATGTCAAACTATTCTTAGTAAAGTTTAGATCTAGCAGAGAAAAGATAAGCAGACTTAAACCCCCGCATTCCGGATTTCTACAGATTTATAACATATTTCTCTTGAACTTACAGTTTTAAAAAAAAATAAATGATAAACATTTGTAGAGCCGAAACGGTAATTATATGAAATTTCCTCGATGAAAAAAAATTTCGAAGTGCGCTCCGAAAATAATTAAAAACCAATATTTTTGTTATTTATCATTATTTTATTTTTTATTTTTAGTATATAATATATAAACCTTTACTAAAGTGTGACGACTCGTGTGTAAGGGAAAAAAATTTAGAATTAAAATTTACGAGTTATAAATATATGTACATACATAGATCAGATACCTTAACAAAAAAAATATATCTATAAGGATATATAAAATAAAAATAAAAATTTTAAAAATGTGTTTATTTAGAGTTGTTAATTTATTATAAATATTAAAAAAATCAAAGCGTATCTTTAAGGGGATATTCTTTAAAAATAAAAACAGTTTTTTTTCTACATATTTCCAAAGTTTAAATATTCAAAAATATCTCCTTAAAAGGATTTTTCGAAATTCGCATTATTTAAAAAGTCAAAACTATTTTAATGTCGCGGTTCAGATGAATCTAGCAAAATCTAAAAAGAACGAAATTTTAAAACCATTTTTCTCCAAACCACTTTTTTCGAGGTGATTGACACGATATCTCAAGTTCTGCTAAACCAATTTACTTGAAAATTGGTGTGAGCCTTTGCTATACATTCCTCTATGGCGAAAACTAGAACTATAACAAAATTTCAATTCTTACTATTTTTAAAAAATTTGGAAAATCAAAAAAACTGGGACAAAAACGTCTTTTTTATCTCAGACAGCCGCCATTTTGCGATTTTTTTTTTAAATTTTCCTTTGTTCGGGCCATAGCTGCATTTATTTGAATTAAGAATTTTTTTTTTTTTTTTTTAGATTACTGGGAGGGTTGCAATCGTGTCAACCAGGGCGCGAAATTTTTTTGAGACCCCCCACTTCAACACCCTGTAACTTTCTGAATTTTGAATTTTTTAGTTCGACTCTTTTTTTATGGATTTTTTAATGTTTAATAAATATTTCATTTAATAGAAGTTTGAAAAAATATTATTGTTTTTTTTTTGTTGCACCTGAAAAAACACCTACAATTCATGCCTCTAGACTAGAATTCCCCCTTAAATACAGACTCCTCTTACATATTCCTATTTAGATATTATTTCCTTGTCTTCTTCTTTTTGAACGCTCACTACCAAGCCATGTAGTAGAAACATAATACAAGATCCTTGACCGATAGAAAGGTGATAAACAATGCAGAAATATGTATGAAGTACAATAAAATTGCAAAACCTGTGCGAGAAATCGACCTGAAGGTTTGTCATTAATTTATGTATTAATTAATGACTTTAAAAACATTAAAAATTTCAAAAAAAAAATTAGAGTGTGTAATTCACACGCGGTAGAAGTGAATCAAAGTCGCTAGATGTCGCTTTCTTTTCTTTTGCCTGTTTATTTAAAAATGGTTTGAAGATTGGATATTTATTTACAAAAATCAAAATGTTTATGTTTTTTGGATTTCGTAGGATTTGAACTCCGTTCGCTCGATGTCTGTCCATCTGGCCGCTTGGATTTGTCCAACAACTTAGCCGCTGCGCTACGGGAGGGTCGAGCCGAAGTGCGAATTAAGCGCGTTATATTCGATCCGACGATTCGCCATATAATAAAATTTAGTTACGGTATTTAAAGGTATTTTCCCATCATTCGAAATTTTAATCACTAACGACGCTTAAGGAGTTTCATTTCAAAAATGCAAACACATTTCAACATTTCAAATTTGTACAGTTCTAAAACCTGCCTATTTTACTTTGTTGCGTTATGAGAACTATCCAGCGGAATCAATAAGCTTCCACATCGGTCAATTGACTCTCCGAATCCACCTGGTGTGCAATGCGGTGCGGTTGGAAATCTCGTGCGCTTTGTAAGCGATTAGCTCGCTGCGGCCGATTCACTGGAATTTTGGCGAAAGCTGCCATTAAAAAGTACAAAAATAAAATACAACATGACACGATTTTGGGCGGCGAATCCGCTATTGTTTGTATTGACTGCTTAAAAGTGAAAAAAACAAAAAGTCTTCACCCAAATTCTCGATTTTTGCAAGCGATCTAAATTAACCAAACATTCATTTATTTATTGTTATCAAGTTTAATTTGTAGAACTCCATTTTAATTTCTTTAATTTCTTTTATATATTTAATAATATTATTATTCAATTTATAAAAACAGTTTATTTATAAACAAGTTCTGCTAGGTAATTATTTTTACACTTGACAGCTGTTTCGCCTTCTGAAGGCATTATCAACAGTTTGATAATGCCTTCAGAAGGCGAAACAGCTGTCACGTGTAAAAATAATTACCTAGCAGAACTTGTTTATAAATAAACTGTTTTTATAAATTGAACATTCATTTATTGTTAAACATAAGTACAAGTTAATTATAAAATTTTGTTATCACGCTTGAAAAATGTCTTGATTCTCGATTTTTGCAAGCGATTAAAATAACTAAAATTATATCTATTGTCAAACAAGCATTCGATACTAAATTTGTATTTTAACATATTTTTTTCTCTTCGCTTATTCTTTTTCATAAGTACAAAATTATATATTTAACTAAAGCTTCCATGAGAAATCCAATCGCAACACTTTTTCCTTCTATAAATAATATGTTATATAATTAAATAATGTAATATGAAATTATGATATGAACTAAAATTGTGAATTTGACTGGCCTAAAACAGGATCCATTCCTAATTTGCTAGTCAAAGATTCCGCATATGTTTTATTGTATAATTTTATGTGAAATAAATTATTATTAAATATTCGTACTAAAATGTGTACCGCGGAAATAACATATTGTAGGTCCGTCGTTTTATTGAAAATGAGTAACGCTTTTTAATTAATTTAGCTTGTCGATATTATTTAAATAAATTAAATCACGCAATTCAATACCACCCATCCAACTTAAATCATTGCTTTAATGGCGTTGGCTTACATTTAATACAATTACATGCTTTCTTTTTTGAAGAAAACTTATAAACAACTGGATCTTCTTCCTTTCCCTAAGGTATTTTTAGGGAAAAGAAGGAGAGGAAGTTCTGGGAATGAAAAATGTATGAGATTTGAATAGGAATATGGGGGGTCATTGGAGGTTATCCACCACATACCCGCCCTGGTATAAGTAACAGATGGTTACTCCTTCAGGGCTCTCGCAAGGACTCTAATTTTTTTTTAAAGAACGAAGCTACATTTAATTTAGAACGAATCTAGACCTCCAGTGTCCCTGCATACGTTGTTAGTAAGCAGTATGCAAGCGCTTAGCGGGAAATACAAGATACAATATGTGTTAGTATAAGATATAGACAAGACAATGGGACAGGTTGGTGACAGTCCACGAGGCGGCAAGCGCTGGGTGATTGCATCCAGCATATCCTGCAAGCACCTGTATGGGAGGAAGACACAGTACACAAATAATAAGGGCGTCAGTTATCTAGGAGAGGTCAAATTGTCTCCCTGAACTAGTCTCTCCCGATCCGGCCCGCCATCAGTAGGTGGGCAAATGTATCCGCCGCCGAGATCTAGACAAACCGTACCCCATGATCCCGGACCAAATGCTTAATCATCAAACGTAGCGAGTGATCTAAGGCAGGGATATTTTTTATCCAATAAATGATTCCCGGGGCGACGGTACCCATATCCGCCTCCCAAATTGAAATAATAATACTTTAATAATTAAATTTAACGTTATTATTATAATCAACAAAATTGCTCTCAAAATAATTAATGCTTGATCCTATTTCTATGGTCCCATATTTTGTATTGACACGTGTTTTCACCTAATTTGTTTCCCTCGACTATTCAGACCTTGAACTTTCTGGTTCCTTTTGGGTTCCTCTGAATTACGAGATTCTTTCTTAGACTTTTCATTCTCTCAGAGATATATCCTACACAGTTGAAAGCTTTTATTTCCCTGACATTAACGTTGTTCGGCTGTAATAAATAAAATAATTACGTTGTTATAAAAAAAGTAATTTTAATTTATTTCATCAATATATCAAACCAAAAAGTGACTGCGTTCTATTAAAATAAAAACATAGTTATTAACACAAATATGGAAAAATTTTACAAATGAAAGAAAATTCATAAAAATATGTGAACATGAATACTTATTTCTTTTGTATTTTATTATAAGACAGGACCTAAACTTCTATTTTTGAAACTGACAATTCATGGTATTATAATAAAAACAAATATAAAACTTTGTCTCCTTTAATTGTATTCACCGTAACCGGTTTCAGCTCGTTAGAGCCATCTTCAGACTGGTCTGAAGATGGCGGAGGAGTATGAAATTTCGCACACTCATAGTTTATATAGAGGAGTGCAGAATGCTAATATTTCTTTTTAAATTATGCATGAAAACAACATTAAATTAATAAAAAAAAAAAAACATTACAATTATGGTCGAATTTCGACCATTGGGCGACCACCGTAATGCATAATTGTTTATACAAATTCATTGGGACAGTAATTTTTTCAAAAATCAGGCTAATCTCTTTTTAACCAACCCTTACTATAAGAATCTTTTGAAAAGGCAAAATAAAACTCAATTTCTTAAAAGCTTAAATTTAAAATTTAACTGCAAAACTACCTATGTAATAATCCGATGTTCTATTTCAACTTTAACTTTGATTTTAAATTCAGACGAAAAAGCCAAGTTAATACGATTAAGTTTTATTTTTCACCGAAAAAACAGCGACTTCTTTACAGAATAAAATATAAGAAATTCGCATGGATGATTTTTACTGGCAGGTCTGAGCCGTAAAGCGAATATAGGAAACGTTAAAAAGGCCGTAATTTACGATCTTTTTACGTGGCGCGAATATGGAAATATGCTTTATTTTTTACGATGACGCATATCAATACATAAGAAATTAATTTCCATAATATTGAGAATTTCCTCCAGGCCTGTTTTATGTCTTTAGACCCAAAGGTTTGGAAAATACGCGGAGTTTAGTAAGCAACGTGGATGCTACATACCTGCGGAGGGAAATGACGTTAAAAATAATATAAAAATAGGAATGGATGCATTCTTATATGAACTTGTAATATTGGTTTTAATTTAATAATATTGGTTGAGAGTTTCGATCCTTTTTGAGTATTAAATGAAAACAAATTTTACAAAATAAAGATAAGATTTTATATATTTTATATCTATGCCTATATGGGTTTTTTAAAACATGTGAAAAATATATAATAATTTTTTTGAACAGTGGATTACGAAGTAAAATATTCTAATTAAATTACGTACAACCCATGCAGAAGAATAGTATGTATTATGCTCACATCGAACAGTATTACTACGGTAACGTCTGCATAGTTGAATTTCAGAACACAGTTTCGAGTGCATGTTGACGCCACGCCGTACACGTCACACCACAAATAATATCTGTGTACGTGGAATTTCAAGCAAAGCTACCGTTGTAATTCGGTTTTTAATTCCAGAATCTGTCAAAAGATGTCGCTACTTCCGTCAGCAGCTCGCATGTGGAAATTTTCCCCCAAGGTATATGTACTACGGGTTTATAGATTTAAAGTATCTTTCCGGACATGAAAAGATGATACTTTACGAGCTGAGTAATAGTGTCACGCGGCTATATGCCATATATTACATATGAGTCATTGTGTGTCTCGGTTACTTTGTCTCGGTGACTAGCTGTCACTGAATCAAAGTGTATGAGTGGATGCGAGGAACTGGCTATTTTTGGAACCAGTTCCTATCGGCTTTATAAAATGGTCACCAACACTCAAACTGGGCGAAGCCCAAGTAAAAGCCACCCGCAGGGCCTAGCAGCAAAAACCTGCGGAGCGGGTTTTTAACTGCTAGTCGATAATTATTATTGAGGTGCGTTATTATAGCCTATTTAATTATGTTCCGTGAAGATAAATACATCTGCTACTTCCAAAAAAGTATTGCCAAGTGCATACAATCTAGGTGTAAGAAGGAATCAGTTGTTTTTTTTCCAATTATATCTGGCTTTCACCCTTCAACAGAGTTCTAGGCTAACTTTTAACAATACCAGGAAAGGTGAATTTATATATTCATTTTATTTAATGTGTTAATATCAGAATTAAAAGGAAAATTGGTGTCGAGTTCAGACTTAGAAGAGATGAGATGTTGAAAGGAACGGAGGCAATTTTAGAAAACTTGATAGAAGAGAGGGTATTGCAGGTTAAAATAATTGTTGATCAAGTTGTTCTTGTAGCTATGTCTAGGCCTAAGTATTATTGTGATTTATTTTTGAATTATTATGCCACGTGGCGCTTTTTTCCTGACAGCGTGTAGAGTCCATCATCAGGGTTGATGGATATGGTCGACATTATCGTCACATTCTCCAACCAAACGACGCTGAAATAAGCAATTACGATTCTTTGTTACTGATCCGAAGGGCTTAAAGTACGGCATGCGCGAGTAACTTTACTTCACTAATTTGTGAATATCACGATTTATAATTAATATTTAGTACATTTGCGGCACGTTCCAGAGTGGAAGATTTCAGCATCGCCCTGGTGGTAGACCATCTTTCAAAATCAAAACGTTGCTTAAAATGGCTTTCGCTATATTTGATGACAAGATCTGAATAGCCAGATATTTCCTTACCTTCCGTTTCCCCATATCTTTCCCCTCCTAACTATCATCAGCCTTACAACTTACAATAATTAGGAACGCCATGATCTCACTGGTTTCATACGGTTGGGAGCAGTTGGAACTATTGTGCGATTCTCACATACATTAAGCTCATGATAAAGAAGAGAACTGCAACTTGGATAAGTGATAGATGCAAATATTCGGAAAATCGGTTAAAAATTGGGGAAAGCTATATGATAGATGGTTCAAAGAATAAAACAAACCTAAACTTATTTAACTTTTGTCCTGCGAAAGCTTTGAGTTCTGGGTCAAAAATGCTCCATTCTGCCGTTAGAGAGGTTCGCGTAATACGCTCTCTGTTATTTTAGCAGTCCAGCATCGAACGGTAAAGCCTTAATAAATAAATTCTTCAATTGTGTGTTCGTTATTACATGTCTAATGAAATTTCTTCCCCCGTATCAATTCTTTCTAATTCCATTTGGCCGCGGTATGTGCCCGGAATGGGGCTGTATTGTTTTCTGTTTTCACCCGACAAAAAGGAGAATTCCACCAGAATTCCTGCCAGACTTAATTCTCAGGATCGGGAAGCTCGCGGAGCTTACAGGAGTCGTAACAGCTTTCTTAAGGGGATTTTAATAAAGCTTGACTGCGGTAAAAGTGTGGCATGTGAAAAATAAATTTTATTTGAAGGATGAAACATAAATTATATGACTTTTGCCATGTTTAGAATAAGTTCAAATTTAATTTTGAAGTTCCGCTGAGCACAAGTTTGCACGATTCCTGATAATAATTTGTTTGAATGAGTTGAAACGACGTTCAGCGGTACTGTTCAAATGTAATAAAATTTGCGCTGATGTTCGTTGTGATCGATTGTAGTGAACAACTCAGCCATTTAATAAACGATCTTCGACCATTTATTCACCGTTTTAAGTGACGTACTTGACTTACTTTATTTACCCAGTGATTTCTGACACCATTTGAAGTTGGAAAAAATACAAAAAAAATTGGTCTCCGGTAACTTTTTTCTTGTTTATTTTAATTTTTTTTCCTTCAAATCAAAAAATTCTTTCACATTTTATCACTAGTCCCTCAGCCGAGTACCACCAACCCCTCACCACAATCCTAACTATCAAACATTGATTTTTAGGACTGAACACCGGAGACTGAAATGTAATTTTTTACTCATTTAATGTCAGGAATCACTGTTCAAATAAATCAAGTACATCCACCATTACAATATAGGTGTCCAAAAACTAGTGGTACAAGCAAGAAATTTTCAAACTGTGGATTTCGTTTTTTACTTTTTCCCTTTTTTGGGTTAAAAAACCCTCTTGGCACCGGGTTATGCCTCACCCATAGAGTTTATATTTTAAAAGAAGATAATTAGCTAATATTTACAACCTAGCAATTTGATCTTAAAAATTGCACATCAAACTCGATTTCCTCGAAAAGGAAAGATTAAATCCAAAAAAAATTATGCATGCTATGAAATCAATACATAATATTATTATTAATTTAATTATTTACATTCTGTATATATTGTACCTTATGAAATTGTAAAATGAGAGCCTTAGCACGCGTAATCACATTTCGAAATATTTTTTTTTAAATACTGCTTATATACTACCAATAATATTTTTTTTTATTAAAACTTTATTTTATTTAATATACACTCTTATTTAATATACACCCTAAGTGTGTATTAAATAAAAGTGATATGTACAAAGATATTTGTGTTTTAATAAAACTAAAATAATGCCATCACAAAGTAAAACCCTTAATGAAGAAGTTTCCTTCGAAAAATTAATAATAAAAATACTTCAAACAGACATCACGTATCATCATCATGATCTTCATCCCCTTATCTTATACGGATCAGGGACCCGTTGCATCGACAAGGCTCCTCCATACGTTCCTGTCTTGTGCTGACTGTTCAGCCTCCGTCCATGGCAGTCCCATCCTCTCCTCACACAGTTTCTGGAGTTGCCTCGCCCAGCTGTGTCTGGGGCGGCCCACTGGTCGTGTACCCTCTGGAATCGCACTTAGTAACTTCCTCGGAATTCGGTCGTCAGACATTCTTAGTATTTGCCCAAGCTACCTCAGTTGCGATTTTTCTATGAAGAGTAGCAGTAATTCAATGTTTAGATCGACTCAGATCGTCGAGTTTCTCGTATGATCCCTTTTCGTAACCCCTGCCATTCCTCTCAAGTACCTCATTTCGGCAGCTTCGACTCTAGATATACCGTTTTGAACACTGCCATCTTTGTCTTGATACTGGGCTCGGCTTTCCTTATCACTGAGCTGTAGAGAGGACGCAACACACCGCTTGTCGCACTAATTCTTCGATCAATTTCTCCATCTTGCCGTCCATCGGTGGAAAATTCAACCCCGAGGTATTTGAATCTATCCACCTGTTTAAACTGAGTCCCATTAGCGATGGGACTCAGTTGAAATAGACCTCACGTATATAAAATTTTATTATCGGAACGAAATGTCATTTCTAAATTTTAATTTTTCCATGTGTCCCTTTCCTCCTCCATTTAAATAATAATATTGTAAAACCATGAAAACCACACACCCAGAATTCAGATCCTCAGGCCGAGTCGCCTATGCATAATTCTATTTTATAGGGAGGGGCGGATTATCTGGATTATTCGCCTGCCGCATTTACCGTTGCAAATGGACCAAGAAAAATATACGACTCCCCTTATTCGGGCTGCGTGTAGGCCGGATTAACCGTCGCGGCCCTAAACAAATAATAATACAGGTAGAGGCTCTGCCGGACCTTCTGCAGGCCTTGTAGGCTTTTATTCAGAAGGATGTGATATTAAATTTACAGTCGCCGACATTATTACAAAATAAATGTCGCTAAAATTTCAGCGTGCAAAAAGAGTTTTATTTCTCACTCATTTGAAGTAGATTCTTTTCTGGTGGTCATTAATCTTTCTCGATTGTGACAGATCTCCGCTTCTCTTTATTGGATAAGCAACACCTCTGCCATAGTGCCAAGTGGCTTTTTACTTTTGGTGACTTAGCAGGAGTGCCCGGGTTCACGGAATGAGGTTTGCGTCTGCCATCTGCCCAACTATTGCGTGGCGGACCAGATCGGTCAGGAAAATCGTTGAGAAAAACCTTTTGATCATCTCAGTAGGAGAAATAGATTCAAACGTCCGTCCCGCCTAGACTCCCAGATTTCTACCCACCCCTCTACCCAAATTTCTACCAATACCTTTTTTCCTTCCCAGAACTTCCTTTCTCTAAAAAGATTTTCCACACAACATCCCCAAAGATGACTTAAGCTTAAAGGCCATATTTGGAAGAACCTAAAAATATAATAACCAATCATCAAACATGGTTAGCCATTACAATCGAAAGATTTCTCTTATAGACGAATCTTGTTGAGTAGCGCGATCTCACTCAGTATTCACAAAGATGACATGGCATCACTTTGATTAGACAGGATTCTACACTTTGCCTTGTTCTAAGATATTATGAGGTTTCAAAGTTTGCGAGGACGATTTTTCATATTCTAATTACCAATTTCTGATTTTGGGTTTGAATCTTGTGAAAAGTATTCAGGTTTAACATATTTAACAGAGAAGTATTATAATTGGACGTATTTTTACCATTTTAAGACATACCTCTATACTAGCAGATGGAACAGAATAGGGCATAATAATAACTCCAGCTACTGCTACTCCTACTATGGACAAGCTATTTTGGAACCAGTTCCTACGCCACTGCCTGTCTCGGCTACTTTCTACCGGTGAATAGGGATCACTAGATGACAGTGGTTTCGAGGAACAGGTTTATTGGAACCAATTTTTTGTATTTCTTGGGCATTAACTATGTAACAATTTCTAGACATTTTGTTTTTTGAAGAGTTTTATTAAATGTACATTTGTTACTTAAATTTAATTTTTCCGCGACCGGTTTTGATACAACAGTATCATTCACGAGCAGAATTAAAACTTAATTAACGTTTTAATTCTGCTCGTGAATGATGCGGTTGTATCGAAACCGGTCGCGGAAAAATTAAATTTAAGTGACAAATGTACATTTAATAAAACTCTTCAAAAAACAAAATTATTGGAACCAGTTCCACACCGGATTACGGAGGCAAGTAAAATCTACAACTATCCTAAAGTATACTGTAATACTAGCTCGAAGTGGAGTGGAGCTAGCAACACGGTATTGCTTCCAAGTAAATAAGCACACATTTAACCACTAACAATTACACACTCCAAATAAAAGGACATGACCGCCTCCTTCCCACTCCCAACATAACACAAACACACACATATGTATTTATGCTTTCCAGTTTGCTGACGATCAAGAGTAAATGATGACCAAAAAAGATGCAATTTTAGTAGGGTTTTTAGGTAACAATTTTTCCCTACCGATTAAATTCAGGACCTTAAGTCTATAATAAACAAGTAAAATTTTTAAATACCCACATGAGGTAAAGATTGCGAGGCGCAAATGACGCCGTTCTATTTGTATAAAGAACATTAACTTTAAATTCAGTAAATTTAAATGATTCACCTCTTCAAGGAATATAAGAATCTAGTAAATCAAAAAAAAAAAAAAATCACTAACAATTACACATCTGCCCTGATGATGGACACTGTAACGCTGTCCGAAAAGGAGGAGGTAGCGCAACACGGCATAACACCCCAAAAACAAATAACGAAAATATTTAACCGTTTTTTAATATTTTTGTTTTAAAATAATGCTCAAATTCATAATACAAGATTGAGCCTCAAGATCAGAAATTGTTATGAGAATTCGTCTTTCCAAACATTGACACTTCAGAGCGTAGTTAGGCGAAGTTTGAACCCTATCCAACTAATGTGTTAAACTACACTGCGTTTCGGAAAACAATCAACTGTCAGATACAAACACAACATCAGATACAACATTTATGAAAGCTTCAAAGTGATCGCAAAAAAAGTTTTGAAAAATTATTTTGGTTTTAGAAATGAACAAAAGAAGTGCTTTAGCTTTATAGGACATTTTTGAAAGAAAAAAGTTCGTTAGAACCTTCTCCAATTGAGATGACGATAGGTCCTGGGGGAAATAAAATTGTTTTCCTTAAAGGCTTCTGTGTGGAGTTAATGCAAAAAACTTTGAAAAGCCTTAGCGCAGGAATTATACAACATAAGGTGCGTATTTATCTGATGAAGACAAAGAAATTCTTGTTACCTGAAAACGTCGTAATCTGTAAAATTGGCAAACACCGTGCATGAACGTGGTATTGTTTTTTTTTATCTCAGTTATACAGTTTAACACTGGTATTTACCTAATCGTTTTACTGTTGAACTCGCGTTTAAAGATATTTTTATGTTCACTTGAGGATGTACACACGAATTTGGCAAATAATGAACGAAAAATAATCAATTAAACAATAATTATAATTTCGGGGGGGCCAACTGCTCTATTATATATATTTTTTATATTATATTGTTACTTTCTTTTACGATAGTGTTTTTTATTTTATTTTAAATGTCTTTTTTTTTTGGCCAATGATAAAAGTTTCCTAACAATTTAGTATATATGTATGAACTGTTTACACCACATATAAATCAAATATGAAATAAATTTGCTAATTTTAATCGTCGTCATAGTCGGGGATGTGTGGGAACTTACCTTCGTTCTTATTATTATTTTTCGGTTGTTATGCCGTGTTGGCTACGTCCTCTTTTAACCAACGTTTTGGGCAAAGTTACAGTGTCCATTATCAGGGCAGATGCGTAATTAATAGTGGTGAATGTGCTTATGTACGTAGATGCAATACCGTGATGCCACAAGCTGGTATTACATTATAATTCAAAATGGTTTTCTGCGTTAAGCTTTGCTGTAGTCGTCAATTATCAGACACCAAGAACTATTGAGCTTAACTCCGTCGTCTCTATTAATGTAAATGAACTTTTTGTGAATTTCAATTCCTTCCGTAATTAGTGGGGCTCAAATAGTTTTGGGTCTTTCGCAATACTTCAGGAACAACTCCAAAGTAATAACCAGTTTCAATTAAATGCTCGACGATTGAGGATTTGTCAGGGTGGCCAAGTTCACGTGCTTGAAAGTATTCTGATATCGTTTTGAAGATCGTCCGCTCTGTCTGACGTACATAAACCTTGTCACATCCAGAACAATTGAGTTTATTCATTCCACCTGTTTTCAGAGGAAGCTTAGTCTTTGCAGACCTCTGTAAGACTTGTATTTTAGTCGCGGTTCCTGTAATGCTGTCCAAATAGTTGGCTAAAGAAGGAGGTAGCGCAACTTGGCGTAACACCCTAAAAATAAATAATAAAATACTGGTTTATAAATACTTCGACCGGTCAGTGGTTGAGCGGTTATCGCGTTTGGGTCCCACCCGGGCGATGCGTGTTCGATTCCTCGGCTGGCCAAGTCCTCCACCACAACACAAGCAATATTTTTGGCTTTTTGTGGTAATAGAAGATGATTTTCAAACATTTTTGGGTAATTCGTAACCCGGGAATATTTGTATTTCTTTTTGAAAACAAAAAAAAAAACTTTTGGCCTCGAAAATCTAAAATCATACACATTATTATTATATTTAGGCCGTTCTTATTCAAAAACTGTTCAATTATAGATACCTTAAAATATTTTGTAACAATCCTAAAAAAAGCGGCAAAAGAGCATCCCCTTTGTATAAATATTGTGTTTGGATAATAATTTGTTGAACGTGTAATTAAATTGCTACCATGAAAGGGAAAATTTTCATTACCAAAGAATCGATATAATATTTATGACCACAGAGAGGTGCTTTGGTCATATTATCATAAAACCACCAGTACCTAAATATCTCAACTTTATTGAAGACGTAATGAAATTGCTTTTTGCCAATAATGACAGCAATTATTGAGTTTACACTCACCATTAAATTAGTTTTAAAATCTTGTTGGAAATGTAAATCACTTTCAAGTCTTTTAGCGTTGTAAAACGCCCATAAAATGAAAGTGTCACCTCAAGGTTAATCGTTTCAACTCTAAATTAATTTAACGAAACAATGATTTAAAAATATGTGAAGATAACAGAGTGTAAGGGAAGCTACGGGCTACGGGAAGGCCCTGAGCAAAATAATTCCCATCAGGGCCTGTCATCTTTGGGGATACTGTGTGGAGGGTCTTTTTATAAAAGGCAGGAGAGGAAGTTCTGTGAAGGAAACGGGTTTTAGGGGTGGATAGGAATCGGGGGGTCAGTGTGTCTATGAGTGACGGACGTATGAATCCATCCCTCCCACTGCGGTGGAGGGATGGATATATATGGAACCATACTCCCCGGTCTGGCCTGCCATGCAGCTGGTGGGCAGACACATTTTTTAAAATTTTTTTAATTTTTATTTTTTTTAATCTTTTTTATTATTATTTTTTTTTAATTGTACAACAGATTCCAAGTTACCAAACAAAGCGAACCACTTTAGGTGAACTATGGCAGAGGTGTTGGTTATCCAAAAAATGGTTCCTTGGGCGGCGGTACCCATACCTGCCTCCCAAATTGATAGCTTGAGTGATACAAACCAAAGTGATACATACCATTTTCAAATTTATATCAGACTTCTAGTTGTTTCACAAAATTGAAATAATAACAAAGCTTGAATAAAACTTACCGAACTTAAAATTGAAATTAACTTTGAAATTTGACGAATTGTTCCGATTCTCCTGAAATTCTCCGACCATAGTTAAAAGTTCAATTAACCCTTAAAACCGTAAAACTTTTACCAAACATGATTTTTAATTACTATTCAATGGTTGAAAAGTTATCCACCACTTAACATCCTGTATACGTATCTTTACAAAGTATAAATTGAAGTCGCTCCCGCTGTCTGTACGCTTAGATCTTTTAAACAACGCAACGAATTTTCAAGCGGTTTTCACCAATAGATAGAGTGATTTATGAGGAAGGTTTTTAAGTATTTAATTTGTCAAATTTTTTTGTAAATTGGTTGAAATATATAAATAAAGGGTGCGGGCTGGCAAGCAGGCAGCGGGAAGCGGCTGGCAAACGGGCGATGTGGATTTGATATGTATACAAATTAACAGAAGGCGTTGGTTAAAAAGGTTGGGTAATGGCGTTGTGTTTCCTTAGCCACAAAAACGTATGGCCGGGTCTGCTAGTTTTGTAATAATACATAATCTATGTTTTCCCACGCCGGTTTTTTCATTAGCCCCTTTTTTATCAAACCGCGACATTTTTATCAATAACCGAGGATTTTAACACACGGCCACGTTGCGCATCGCATTTTTCGTAAAATCTGCCTAAATTTAAAAAAATGTAATGTGTTATTTTGAAAAGAAACTTATCGAAAATAATTGCTGACTGTGATCGCGATTCAAACCAGAGTAAACAACCCAATCCATCCACGTTATCAAATATTCAAGTAAAGATGAGTTTCATTGGTCAAAGAAAAAAAAAATGAAGTTACCTTCTTAGTGGAAAAAACTTCTGAAAGGTTTCCCCAAATGTATTTAGTTAGAAAAAGTTTTAGAGATTAACAAAGAAGAAATTAAACTCAATGAGAAGGATTTATTGAGCAAACGAAAGTGCTTAGCTCATTATTGTTGCTGGTTTTCTATCGAAATGAAAAGATTTCTATCTCAAAGCCCATTTAATAAAAAAAAATATAGTAAACATTGCCTGAATTCAGAATAAATGTTCATAATTAATACTTTTTATCGATTTACTTTTATGTTCTTACTTAATACACAGTTAAAAAAGTAATTCTTTGAGTCTGTAAATCCCGCAAATGAAGATGTTAGTTTCTCTCTTATTTTTTAAATCATCTTCTTCCCCTTATCGTATTCGGGTCGGGGACCCCCACTGCATCGACAAGACTCTTCCATGCGTCCCTGTCTTGTACTGATTGTTCGGCCTCCGTCCATGGGAGTCCCATCCTCTCCTCACACATTTTGTGGAGTTGCCTCGCCCAACTGTGTCTGGAGCGGCCCACTGGACGTCTACCCTCTGGAATCACACTTAGTATTTCATCTCAGTTGCAATTTTTCTATGAAAAGTAGCATTGGCTCAATGTTTAGATCGTCTCAGATCGTCGAGTTTCTTATATGATCCCATTTCGTAACCCCTGCCACTCCTCTCAAGTACCTCATTTCGGCAGCTTGTACTCTAGAGCGTGTTCGTTCGTTTAGCATTCATATCTGGTGGCCGTAAGTGAGCGTCGGGCGATATACCGTTTTGAACACTGCCATCTTTGTCTTTATACTGAGCTCGGCCTTCCTTATCACTGAGCTGTAGAGAGGACGCAACACACCGCTTGCCGCACTAATTCTTCGATCATCGAAGAATACTTATGAAATCAAATTTAAAATTTATCTGAACTCGTAAGAATTGCAAGTGCGTACATAAATAACCAACTACTTAATTTTGAATCATGTAATATTTAGGATGAAATTTTTTTTGTGAATATGATGCCGTTTTTTGTGAAAAATCAACTCAAGGGCGCAAAATATATTTTATGTGGAAGTTTTTAATAAGGGATTATTGTAATTGTAAATCATAAACTGTTCAAAGAAGCGCCACTATCCCAATAACATTTTTTTATTAAACTTTCTTCAGGCACCTGCCTGCTATCAGAGTATTAAAAAAGAGTGTACGAAAAAGTAGAAATCTAAGATTTCACATTTGAAAAAGATATCTTTACTGAATCATTAAAACCAACAAATTTAAAGACAGTTGAATCCAAAACGCTCGAATCAAAAACAGGACTTCTCAACTTAGTCCATAATAATGCCTCTTATTTTGAACGTCTATTGTGTGAAAAATCATCAAGAAGCGTCGAGATTCTGCTTTAAGGAAAGGGAAAAGGAGATTTATTTATTTAAGGAACATAAACAGTCTTAGTAATATAATAAACATGAGAGGATGATAAAAAAACAGACCAATTATTAATTTTCACAGATAGGTATTTAGAAACAAAACTTACTAAGGATGGGTTGTTTCAAAAAATTTGATGGATTCATCAAATATTTGAAGTTGATTTTCACGTTCTGTGTAATTTCTATTCAAGTTCTGTTATTACATTGTTATACGACAGTTGCTTCACAAATACTTGAATAGAACTTACACAAAACGTGAAAATTAACTTCAAATATTTGATGAATCCATCAAATTTTTTGAAACAGCCCGTCCTTAATGTAAACTAGAATATTTAAGAAAAATTAAGAAAAAAAAAACAGAAATAAGCAGCAATTAAAAAAATAATAATATGGGTGGTTTTAAGAAATTTCGTTTAAACAGTTACCATCTATTTGTTTTAAGGGTCAAGTGCTTAAAATTTCATCGAATTCGGAATAAAACTGTAGATTTGTATTAAAAAAAGCTAATTCACTAATACCAAATTAACCAAAAATTTATAGATGGGGCCTTAAAGAGTCGGCAATGTGCGGTGAGGTGCAGTGCAGGCCTCCAAACATGTGGTCAACGAATGCCCGCTCCATCCCCGGCGGGAATGAGGTCCACAGGGCGACGTCTGAGGTCCCAGACTGTTTCGCAGACCTAGATATCATCTACTGTCCTCCCACTATACAAAAAAAAGAAAAACTAAATGTTTCAATTCCTAACTCCAGTCTTTCAAGATGTATTTAAGATTTCATCATATTTGATGTCCGTGAAATCGATAATCAGCACCATTAACATTTAAACAATCCCCGTTGTACAACAATTTAGTTTGTCATCAAATTAAATTCGATTGTTGTGAATTCCTGCAATCGATAAATCTACATGTACCTACACGAACGACTAGACAAGTATTAACATTTCATATACACACATCTCATTCCAACTATAGTTTGCATTCTCCAATACAGCGTATACACAGTCTTGGTAACAAATATTAAAACAATATGGGTGTATTTGATAATAAATTAAAAATTTTAAACTTCAAACGACGTATGTGCCAACTATTTATTCCTACTTCATATACCATCTTTACCCCTATTTTTATATACTTATCATATTATTATATGTTACTTACTTTGTGTCAACTCTTATATTTTGTGTTACCTATATTTTGTTTCTTATATTTTATATAATTTTTCAAAAACATGTAATGCACCATATGTAAAAGCCCTACGGGCGTTTAAATAATTAAATGAATTGACATCAACACGACCGTTATTATGAACACATTTTGGTCAAAGCAAAAATATACATCATTAAAATGTCAAATACCCAAAATGGCGCTGATCGTCCATTTGATGGTCATTAAATAATTTAATTGACTTTTGAATTACTAATTAGTTTTATAAATAAAGTCTGAAAAAATAATATCGCACCACTTCAAAATTAATAACGAATCAACAAAAAAATTCTTGATACGACGAATAAAGTCGTCAATTGACCAAGAGTAAATTGAATTTCTTGCAATGTTAGCAGCTATGTGTAGGTAGAGACATTGATTCAAAGCTTAAATTTTTTAGAAATGTAGCATTAATTTAAAAAAAAATAGCTTTTTTAGCTTTAATTTTGCGTTTTAATAGCGTTTATAGCTAAATAAGATAACGTCAAGGAATGGGATTCGGCAAAAGGGGAAAAAACAATTAAATTAGCAAAATCACTTGAAACATGTTTATTGTACTATTGATTGAAACTCAACATGGCCTTGTTTCTCCATAAGAGTGTGTCATGTCCGTTCTACGATCTGTCAATACAAGATTATAGCGACTAAAAAATCTTTCTGCGTCAACACTATTCACAGGGGCCCACACAGTCATCAGAGCTGCCTCAGCAAATTCTATGTGAACTATTTTTACGGCAAAGAGTAGATGAATTATGTTACAGTGACTCAATCCCTCACTTGCTCCACAAACTGTCTTTGAAAATAGCTGTTACCTTCCAGGAATTTACTGTCATCAACAGATTTGAATGTTGGTGCAAGCCTACTTTTACTTGCTAAAAGAATAGCCTCTGATCGCTGGATATTCTGACCTACAATCGCAGAATTGAACATTTTACCAGCGTGCTCAAGAAATAGATTAGTGCTGTTGTCTTGACGGTTCAGCATATGAGATGCCAGTTTCACAGAACTCTTCTGACAACTCTCTCTTATTTGAGTTTTTATTTGGGTTAAGACAACCTGGTTCCTTACCTCTTTACAGCCTTTGTACTGTTTGTACTTTTGCTAACATTACTGAAAAGTTCGCATATTGTTGAGTTTTGTCGTAAAAATCGCTGCTTTTAACGTATTAATCGCTAAAAACACCATTTTTCGCTTTAATTTGCGAAAATATCGTTAATGCTATGAATCAGTGTCTCTATGTATAGGTAAGTAGGTCTCAGCCTTTTAAAATTCTTTCATCAAATGAACAGCATCTGAATCCTTATTATTTTTTTGAACCCTTTATTTCATCGTTATTTCTGCGGAATTAATATTTTAAGCTCCAATTAACAAACCCAGGCGAGTATTGTTAAGGAGATAATTAACTTTTTATCTTCAAAATGTATAAAAACAGCCTTAACTCGGCTGCCCATAAACCCTTTGTGAGGAAATTAAATACAATTTAGCTTTCCACTTGATAAATGTTTCACATTTCACGGAACTACGTTCTGCGTTGCGTTTTCCACGAATAAAAAAATACAAGAATTAAAAAATAAATGCGACCCACTTTTTCATGTTTTGCTTTGTTTCAACATCAGTTATGAAAGACATATTTCAGAAGTTCAAGTAAATGAGTCATTTTAGAGCCTTGCTTTTGGTTAAATATTCCTCCGTGAAATTATTCAAGTAAAATGAACTTTTAATTTTCAAAATTGGAACTGATTGTAATTTTGATGGCCTCCTTTGAATGGAGGTTAAGGCTGTCGACTAACAATCCGGAGGTCAAAGATTTTATTTGATTGAATCGCATTTTTTCACAATTATATAATTTCAAATAAATTGGCGGTAAATTCCAGAGTGAAAGATATTTACTCTCAGTATCGCCCTGGTATCACCATTCAGAATTGAAATGTTGCTTTATAATCCATAACACGAGCATGTGCCTAGCATGGTGGTCGAAAAATCAAAATATATAATAAAAAATGCGCTGAATAAAAAAAATGGCTTTAATCGTGTTTGGTGACCTGATCTGAACAGCCAGGCACTTCCCCACATTTTTCTTCCAAATCTCTTTCCCCTCTCCACCTACCTTCAGGTTCCAGGCGGTTGGGAGCAGTTGGGTCTCTTATGCGAAATTAAAACGCTGATAAAGTAAATATCAAAAAGATCGATAAAGTTAAAACAAAAATTATTTTATTTTAATTAACTAAATAATATTCCTTCTTTTAATATGAGTTTTTCTTTTGTTTAAATTTTTAACCGATAGCAAAATAAATTCCTCATCTTCTCTCTAATCAGTAAACTAAGATATAATTGTTTTTATGAAAAAATAATAAATTGAATATTTGAATTTGGCAATCATTTTAATTTATTTTGATGCATTAGTTTAAATTTTAAAGTATAATTTAATGACGTTGGCCTCACTGGGTGGCTTCCTTGTGCTGAGGCCCCTATTTAATTAATCCCGAAAAAAATTTCATTAACGATTTTAGTTTCCCAAATCCTAGAATTATCATATTTACCGACTAGTGCCCGTAAGCGGAAGTTAGTAAGAACTTTAATTGTCATTTTTTTATTATTTGGTAACTAATAGTTAGGTTTCTTCCTGGCTCAACTCAAGTAATAACAATTTTTTTTTTTATAATATAAAATACATCATTTTTTGGTTGAAAAACATAGAAGTGTGGTATAAACAATATTAAAGTTTCTTTATCACTTGTGAATATTTCACTTAGATCATCCCGAGTGGTTTGCTACGTTTGGTGGCCTAGCAGGGGTGCCCGGGTTCATGGGGTGAGGTTTGTCTAGGTCTTGATGGCAAATACTACTGCGTGGCGGGATAGATCGGGAGAGACTCGTTGAGGTAGACCTAACCTAGACCTTTCTAGACTTATCGCCTTGCACCGCAGTGGGAGGGATGGATTCATGCGTCCGTCATTCCTGGACACATTGACAGCCAGATTTCTACCCACCACTCATACCTTTTTCCTTCTTAGAACATCCTCTTATTCATGTCACGAAAAAGACCCTCCACACAGGATCTACAAAGGTGACTTAAGTCCTAAGAGATTTTTTTTCTCAGTGTCTTCTGTGTGGAGCTGTTGTAATAAAAAATATTGCTCTTGTTGGTAGATATCATAAAAACAGTACTTTGATAACCTATTGTTACATGCTTTTTTGGGGCCCATGTTTCAAGAATTTTGATTTTTCGATTTTTTCCACTTATATTTTCGCGATCGACCGAATTCAAACACAGTCTTCGCTGACTTTTCATTTCACGTACAAGAATTACCATACCAACACCTCCCGTCGTAAAAATGGATAATATTGATTTTTCAAAATGCGATAAACACTTAGGATGGGTTGTTTCAAAAAATTTGATGGATTCATCAAATATTTGAAGTTGATTTTCACGTTCTGTGTAAGTTCTATTCAAGTTCTGTTATTACATTGTTATAGGACAGTTGCTTCACAAAACTGAAATAATCACAGAACTTGAATAGAACTTACACAGAACGTGAAAATCAACTTCAAATATTTGATGAATCCATCAAATTTTTTGAAACAACCCGTCCTAAACTTCGTAAAAGCGAAATTTAAAAGCGAAATGTCCCGATCTCACTGAAACGATAACCTGTAGAAGTGTGACCTATGCAAGTGAACCTCTAAAATTATTAGGATTCAATGGACAGTCAGACACACAAATGTGTCCATTCTGGAAGAGCTGTGCATCAGTAATAGGCCTACAACTATCTACCTATAATGTATTAACATACCCTAGATTCATAAACTATATTTACTGTTACAATGTTCATAAACATACGTCGTGATACACCCTATTTTTTAGTGCACCAAATTTTTAAACTATAAGAATAATATTAAATAATACTTCATTATATTAATAATTGGAAGTTTTATTTGATATCAACACATTAAAAACAATTTTTGAGATCATTCAGAGCATTCTAAACACAAACTTTCCCGATGCTTCACGCACATGTGACGTTTGCAAGAGGAGCAGATAAATCTAGTCACTCGTTTTTTTGTAACAGAAGTTGCATAGCTTCCTAGATTGTATTCCAGGATCGGCTGGTGCATCAGGCAAAGTATCGCCTAAAATCGCATCGATGTTCCGTTTTAGGCATCGCCTCAAAGTTGGTGTTTCACGGCGACACCGTAACTAAGGTTCGATCAACTTATTTGATAGTTCTTTGACAAAAGCTCTCCTTGTCAGTGGTTTGTTTTGATTACGACTATTATTGTGGACGTGGATGACAAACGAATTGGCTATGGATATATTCAAAATACCGTAAAAGTCGCGTAGTAGCATAATATATCTTAATAAAATTGTTACACTATTCATAAACATACGTACCTCAGACACTTTAGGCGTAGTATTTGCGCAACTAAACGCTTACGCGCCAAGATCCCTGGCGCCACACTGAGCTCTAACCGTGTCGGGAGGGGACTGAGACGCACGTATTGCCATCTCTTGAAAATATTTAATTTTTTAATTTTTGTGGAAAACTTAACGAGTATCATTAAAATCAATGTCAGCGACGCTAAAAAGAGAAATTTGAAACAGGAAAATCAGAAAAAGATTTTGTCGCATCTAGGAATTGAACTAAGAAGAAATGAAGTAAGAAAAAAAACTATTTCAGGCATACAAACACGCCCATAGCACACTTCTGTCGGTTGACATCTTCAATGCCGTATTCCACCCCCCATCCGGGGCGTGTAAAATGTTCAAAAACAACGCAAATCCAACAGAATTGTTTTTCTCCTCTTTCAACTTTTCTCCTTGCCACTTCATCAGCGTATCGGGGCCGATCCAAAAACAAGATAATTCAAAAGTTTCGTCAAATGCTTATGGAAAACAGACATAGATGGCATCTTATAATACATCTTCCCGGATCGTCTCTCGGGTGGGGGCATGGAAGAGATCAATTCTCTCGCAAAGTCGGACTATTTACAATCAAAACACGTAACAAATAATCGGATGCTGCGATAAAAGATGAGATCATTTGTAAGGAGAAAAATAGGACGGTTTTGTTATGAGTGAGTGTCAGTCAAAGGGCGTTCATTTTTTAGAAAACCTATTTTTTTGAAGTTTCAATCTTTGGATGTCTTTTTCTTATAAGATCTTCTAATAAAATGGGTTATTACAATATTTATTGTTTCCTTGTGCGTACGTGGGTGACATTTTAAAATGCGTTGTGAAAAATAGCAAATTATTAAAAAAATCTCTTCATATCCATACAAAAGATTCATGTTTATTATACCAGACGATAATTTTTTTTCTAGTAGTATGTGAGTTTTTGCAAGAGTGAGATAGGATAAGTCGGGTGGCGTATTAACAAATACCATTTTAGTTATTGAGCGGAATCATCTACGAGAGCGGTTTTCAACCTTTGGTTTGCGTCTCCCTTGGAGTACAAAAAGCAAAAATTGGGGAAATTGAGCCAAACTTTGCTCTGCAAAGCAAATTGAAGGATCACACTGACTATGTTAACATTGTATGATTGATAATACGAGGTAAAACAGGAAATCAGGCTTTTATTTTAACTACTGAAAGCATAAGAAACTTTTCTTCAAAATATTTTGAGGTTAAAAAAATACAATCTCTCAATACACTTTGTGAGTTTGGAGTTGTGTAAGAAATAAAAAGACGCGGAACATTTTTTTCAATCTTGCGTGAAAAGTCAGTTGTTAAAAATGCCTGAAGTCGTGTTACTCTCTATTTAAAATTGCATAAATTATATTTGTGTGACTTGATTGTTAAATTTAGGTAATAATGCGAGTGTCAAAAAATTACAAACGAAATGTCTTTCATTACACGTATGTACAAGATAAGGAGAGGGTACTGGATACAACAAATTTGTGGTAAGAGTCAAGGGGTACGCAGGTTCAAAAAGGTTGACAACCGCTGATCTACGAAATAGTAGGGATAGACTTGTATGATGAATGTGATTGAAGCAGGCAGTGTGACCGAGTTGTTTGTCGGTTCATTCTCTCAGCCACTGCGGAGAAGCGGCCTGGTTCGTTGCCATGACTAAAATTGTAGGTAGGTTAGACTTATGGTAGAAGTAATTAAAAAATGTATTTTTTTTATATTTTTCTGTGTTCGTCCATCTTTGAAGAAAGCATCATAACAATTAATGTTTATTATTAATATATCTCAAAATGTATACGGTAATAATAATAATAATAATAATAATTGGACAATTTATAGAGCGCCGTTTTTGTGAAAAATCACCTCAAGGGCGCTTTACAATTTTTTTTTTTTTTTTTTTTTTTTTTTTAATTCTTAGGATCTATCTAATTTTATTATTTACAAATAGATACAGAAACATACTTACCTGGCAGGTCACTTCCGATAAACACACTTTTTAGAAAGTTTATGCCTGGGGACGATACGACTTTGCACGTGGAGGACATTATATTGAAAACACTGGACATAGCATGAATTTACCTTTGCTACCCTCATCACTGTTGATTTTACATTTATAAGAAGATTAATGCCAAAATCAAATTAGTATTTATTTTGAAAGACTAGTGAATTTAGATCTCTTTGGGACTGGAAATTTTCATAAAATGACCTTTGAAAAAGCTTAAAATAAGAATTTGGTTATATTTTACACAATTAGGCCGTGAAGGCGAAGGTGAAAGGTTTTTTTTTTCATAGAACAAAAAGGCATAAAATTCCGGAAATATTTAACGCATTACCTGAAAACATTAAAAAAATGAGACATCTTATTCAAAAATCAAAACTGAAGTTAGATCATTCTACCTCCGTAGAACATGAAAACAAATAATATTGTGAAAAAATATCTAGATCTGCGAAAAACAAATAATATTGTGAACGCATATTTAGATCTTTTAAAAATTGTTAAAAATAAAACAATTACTATCCTTTATTACGATAATAAGCATAACATAAGTATTTTAATATTAAGTATAAAGTAAATACATATATACTACAATGTAATTATGTATTACCCAACAAAATATCTAGCATTTATTTATATTATTGTAAGCAAATAAATAGAAAAAATGAGAGATTTCTGATCTGATTGATCGGTTTTGTAAGACTTAAGTAAGATAACATATTGTACAATTAAAAACTGAATAAACATACTAAAAAAAAAGTTAGTATATAAACAAAAAATAATTTAATCATAAAATAATTGGGTAAAAACTTTAATACCATGGTCCCAGATACTGATCGTTCTCTTCTCACATGTATTGTATGAAAACGAGGAAGACAGAAAATACTAAAATGATGACGTCACATAAGACCTCTCCGTGGAATTAAAAGTACTTAATCAAACTATGACTCGATTGAGAGGCAAAATCTTTGTTTTTGATTTCAGAAAAACTCAACAAACCAATAAAACGATTTCTCAGCATAACGTCGCATGTTTTTGGTATTTCATATATTCGAACACGACACAATTAAGCTTTCGATGAAATACAACCCACAATCATACAAAACTACAACACAATTTTGTGTAATAATATATTGTAACTTCAGCAAAAATTCTTGGTCCATTTGGGCGATGATTGGACTTGAACCTCTGTGAGAAGCTGTAACTAAGATTAATGAATCGTCAGCGAGACGTAACCGAGGCAACGAATGGGTTCATCTGTTACTTCTAGCGGCCGCGACGAGAAACTTTTGGGGCGGATAAATCTGCTTAACGAATGAATTTCTTACTCACTTCACTGGGTAATATCTTTTTTTTAATGTCTCCATTGTAATGTGAATGACGAGCCAATCATTTCGTTAATTTTAAGTGCCTGTCAGAAGCGATCTGAAATAAAACGTACGCTGCAATACGGTAAGCCAGTTCCACTAGATACTACATAGTTCACAGAAGGCCACTAAAATTGAACATTATAATCTAATTCGACCGCGAATGAACTATTTAAAAATTAGAAATATAAAAATAAATAATATTTTATCAAAAGAAAAATCCCGCGATAGACAATACGTTTAAATTTTTTTTTTTTTAAATGTCTGCCACAATCAAAAGTTTAGTTTGTAAAAGTTATTGTATTGTTTAGTATTTGTTTGTATTTTTTGGTTATCTGGAAGAAATAGAATGTATCTATAAGCTACACCTTTTGTACCTACTTGTATTTTTGTGCAATAAATGGTTTTTGAATTTTGAATTTTGAATTGGCATCAAGAGCGTAATTGGATACCTGAATTTAAATTTTTTAAATTATAAAAATACTAGCTTTTCCCCACGGCTTCACTCGCATGGTATTAGGGGAGATTTCTATAGCGCTTGCACTAATCAATTGTCCCCCTCCCCCCACCCCCTCAAGCGTTCCGTACATTCATTTCCGGTACTTTCATTTTTCAAACAGCCGCGTGCCACCTAAATTTCATAATACTAGAGCCCAAAGAAAAAAAAGAATTATCCAATGTGGTCCAGTCGTTCGGAATTTATGCGCTTACAAACATTTCGGAGATTTATTTCTATTAAAATATGTGGGAGTTTGTAAATATAATAAAAAATAACACTATTTATTATACAGTCTTTATAATCGTAACGACTTATATTTTTAATGTAGGAACTCTCATCTGAACTTTTGTCCAAAACATTAGCTTGTCCAAAATAAACAAAACATATTCTAATATTTGAATTTCCTGGAGCAGCAGCCGACCAGTTGGTAGGGGGCTGAGTACCTTCCAGCATAGAGCCCTCAAATATATCAACATCGTTTCCATGGCAACGATTTATTTTCAGACGTTAGCAATAACTCGCTTTTGTTAGTGACAGAAAACGTATGATAAATATAATACATTTATATTTTTAATTTCACAACGCCAGATCTTACCATTATGTACAGTTTATAGATCTCGCATATAATGTAGCTTTCTATTAGTGAAAGAATTTTTTTATTTTTTTTATTGGTTAATGCGTGAAAGCGTAAAAAACAAACTCGAGCAGTTTTGCATTTATAATATTAGTATAGATATAGAAGTATAGATATAGACTAGTATAGAAGTATAGATATTTGTTCACCGGATAATGTCATTTTTTATAAAATGTTTGTACATTATTAGCACACTCGGAAATGTGTGCTAGTGCTAACAACATTAATAATTTTTTTTAATATTTCGCACAAATACGCCTCCAACACACTTCGGTTTAGAACTATGATATTGGTTAATTTTTGTTATTTTATGTATTGTGATCATTTTCACATTATTCGGTAGTTTGGAAAGTGGATGAAAATTGAACTGAAAGATTCTATTTCTCTCAGATCTGCATTAATCTACAATTATAACGTAAATTATATTTAAAACACTTTGTGAGTTCAATAGAGAGCTTTTAATTACGAAAAAGTATAACAAAAAATAATAGGTATACGGGTATAACCTCTTACTGAAGTCTTCAGGCTTGCTATCTCTAACGGTTCCTGATTAATCAATGCGATCCACTCAATCAACCACCGATCAATGTGAACACAAAGATATCTCACAGTTAATCCTGGATCCCTTTAGGACTGCTTGCTGGATCTCTGGCTTCTCAAGGCCGTGCGGTCGTTTAAATAGGCCGGCTGGAGGTAATTAAGTGGCCGGGAGTAGGTAGCTGCACGCTGATTAGCCGTTAGTTTGAATTGTGCAACCAATGCAAGTCTTCCGGCACGCTGAGACGGCAGACAAGGATGCCGTATTATTTAGGAATGAGAAAGTATTCGGATTCGCGCGATGCCTCTCGTTACACAATAAAGGGTCTTCTTTGGTATATTATTATAATGGACAATGAGGGAGAAAGCAAATACAAAAAGCAACTGATGCATAATCACACCACAAGATCGACTGAAAAATAACGGCCTGTAACTCCAAGAATAACAAATAAGTATGGAATCAGAACGCTTAAATACTTAAAACCAGAGATTTTTAAAAAATTCAATAATTTTTTAAACCTTAGAATAATGAGAGACCCTGCCCCAATAACATTAAGCGTTGGGTAATAAATGACGATTCAATGTATCTCTGAACATCTCAACGTACCTGCCTAAACAATTTGTATTTAGGTAGGTACATTGAGATATATTATTTCATGTTTAATATTTTATTTACATGTATTATTAATTTTAAAAAATATGTATATTATTTAATAGAACCTACAGACAAGCCGTCGTGTGATATTTTTGTGGGACTAAAATTTTTATTAATTTTTTTTTCTTTTATTAATAAATAATAAATAAATAAATATTAATTTAGTGTCAAAGGTAATTTCAAAGTCTCTTATTTCAACAACAGAAAATAAGGTGTGATCATTGAAAATAAAAGTGAACAATAATGGGTTTTTTCCTGTGGAAACTCAAACCTTGACATTTTTTTTTAGATTAAGAGTTTATTTATTTTTAAAACCAATCGGAAAAGCAATTAAGATTAGATTGCAGGGACAGACAGTCATTGATATTATTTATAATTTAATTTTTCTTCAAATCATCTGCAAACATTAAAATAAGAACATGGGTGAATATATAATGTGTAATAATTTGATAACATCTTAAATTTTTTTTGTTCTTTGAGTCTTTGCATAATGAATTTATTCAGACCTATTTATTTTATATTAAAATCAGAAAATAACAAAAACATTGGATTTGCTGTAAGTTATTTTGGTCTCTACCTGACATGATATATTCCATTATATGTTAACGGATTGATTCTGTAGAGACTTCCATGATTTTCACGGTTATGAGAGGAAGATTAAAAAAATATAATATCTCTCAGATTCAAGAGAATCTAGTCATGAAATAAAAGCAGAGTGAGATGGGTCGCTTTAATTTTTATCTCAGATATTTTATGGTGTGTCAAAATGATGACTGGTTTGATTCATTAGATGCCAAAAAAAGTTTTTTTCTGCTCAGAAGGGGACACTTTAAGACTTTTACGAGAAAAATATCAGAGTTTCGTAGGAATAGAATAACAGTTTTTTTAACGTTGATTGAGTAGGCATTAAATTTAATTGCTTTTTCTTACAATATTATTTATTCATTAGCCAAATTAAGTTATTTTTTCCAAGAAGGTTGGAAATTCTGAAGGAGCTAAAATTTTTGGTAACAAAAATTATTATTCAAAGCTCAGAAAAAATTCCACTACGGTTAAAATGATTTTTTTTTTAATATTTGATCCTATAATTTTACATTTTAAAACATTATTTCATAATGTGGGCCTCACTGAGGCAATGGTATCCCTTTTCTATATTTGTCATCCCCAATCATTTTATTATGTTGGGGAAGTGGAGACATGATGAAATTGGGATATGAAGGAAAAATTGAAATGAATTTACATCCATTTGGAACAGGCTGGTTTTTCAATGTTTAAGCTGCCGCACATACATAAAAAAATGTGTTTATTTACTAGTCTTGTGTGTGTAATAAATAAAACTAAAGAGACGTGAATAAGCCACTTTCCAATATAAAATGTAGACCTTTCCCGTATTCTTTCGTTCATAATTCCAACAAGCCCATAACATTGCCCAAATCACTAATACCATAATTAATTCAACTTCCATAGAAAGTTCAATTATTGTTCAATTTCTCGTACAAATTTTCTTAAAAGGTTTATCAAATTAAAATTCTTCGAGATCGCCTTGAATTCCCTATTACTCTAAAAAATATTGATCTTTTTTTGGTGTCTCAAATTTTTTTTGGATAAAAAGGTTTAAATATTATAAATATTGAAGTTTCTGGGGGTTGGAAGGCCCTAGGCAAAGATTCTACGGGATTTTTTTGATAATATTGCGGCAATGCCGAAATTTTTGTGCCGGCCGGGAGTAATAAATTAATATACCAGTAACGAATTTAATTTATTAATATTTCTTAAAACTCTATTCTTGACAGAAAAAAACTTCTTCCTCTCCAATTTTATTAAAAATGTTATTGCGATTTTTATTATTACGCGCAAAGGTTTCTCAGTTAATGATTTTGACATTCTGTCATTTTTAACTAAATAAAGCTCTTTTAGTTGCTAAATTTGAAAGGAAAATGTTTTCGATTTTATTCAAAGTACGAATAGGATTGACGTAGAAGCTTTCATTTCCAAATTTGTGAATATTTAACCTTTAAGTCCCGAGGTGCCGTTTTAGCTACATAAGTACCGACGTGAGGTCTGCCAGACCACCATAGTATTAATATAAAAAAAATAATGATTCTTCTTGTATTTTTCTTAAAACATTGCATCTTAATATTTTTTAATATATCTTTTATTGCTTAAGGAAAAAAATATAAAGATTAACGCATTTATTAATACTTATAAGCATTTAAATCACAGACGTCGTATTTTTGGAATACAAAATTGACTTTTATCTTAATCTCAATAAAAATTAAATAAAATGTTTTTTTTTCTCAAAAGTAAATTATTTTTAAAGTTAAATAACAAGGTAAACTATGAAAACAAAGAAAGCTTAAATAATTTTCAGTTTTATGAAAAACCACAAGGCATCAAGTTGTGGGAACTATCAAATATTACAAACAGTCATTACACACAGGCTTGCTGCCCTGAAGACACACATGTTTCGTGCAAGTGTCAAATTTGTAAGCATTCTTGCAGTTTTGAGGGACAGATATGATAGAGTTTTCTAGGTTGGTAACCCTTCATTTAATTTTTTCCCTTACGTTTTCCGGCGCATCTAACCCAAGAACTCTTTTTATCGACGAGCGCAATTCCCCGGGAATGAGGCCGTGTTTCATATATATTCCTAGTGACAGAAACACTGTTATTTTCAATTGAGGCAGCTCGTTTCATACCCAAATTTCCTGGCTGATTCATTGAAACATTCGACTAAAAATAAAAGAGGAAACCCATGTTATCTGAAAAAAGTCGTAGCCATAAAAAGTTACATAAGTACCGACGTGTGGTTTGACAGACAACTCGCGATCTTATAAAAGCTATAACTTACCGAAATCGCACGCTCCGACACTGCAGTTCTCCACAAACGCTGTTGGGCAACTACTCGAGGGGTAAAGAGAAGTATAGGGTAATACTACTATGTTAACATAGGTAACTAGACTTTTCGAAAGCTCGAGATGTCTGTCAGACCACACGTCGGTACTTAAGGGTTAAGAGTTTTTTTTAAGTATTTTCTTTCCAAGAAATGCCTGTAAATTTTAAAAATAAGTACTATTCCTGCGATTTTAAAAGTGTTATTTGAACATCTCTTTTAAAATCGAAAGCTATATTTTCCCAAAAAATATTTTGTCGACAATGAAGTTTATCTGTCGTAAAGCAACGAATACTCACAAATAAATTCTGGTTTCGTAAAACTTGTACAATGCACATATCTTAATTTAGGTGTCAACATAATTATTATAAAATTAAATCTATAAAGAAATCATAAATTAAGCCACTCGGGCATTTACCAACTATATTGCAGAGATTGTCCATCGTTCTACATAGGTAAGACAATTAGAAATATAAATATAAGAATCATGAAACATGATGTTAAATATCAATAATTTTTCAGAGTTTGCCAATCATCTCTTTCCACCGATCATACTTTTAATAAGGACATAGGGGCTAAAAATTCTCACCGTAATAAAGAAAACACTTGAAATTAAAGAAAACATTCGTTAATAATAACACTTGTATATTGAATAACCAAATTAATTCTTCTTTTAGTCATATTCTAGATATATTTCCAGTAAGCTCTTCTGTTCTTGTCGGAAATACCGTAATTACCCCCTCTTCTTTGTTGACCTCTCAAACACCTAATTTTTTCTATATATTATGTTTGTCAATATAAAATGATAGGTTAGTTTTCAAATATACTCCTGATGAATGAAGTGTTCTTCTGAAACCGGTAGAGTGTGAATAAAATTAAAGTAGTCTAAAACAGATATTGACAGTTTTTAAGATGACACCATGAGAAATAAAGCAAAATCATACAAATTCATGTGTTTTTGATATGAAAATTCGATCGCTTAGAAATATTATAGATGCTTATATTAAATACTGCGAGTACAACACTTCTTGGTTTTGAAAATAAATTACTGTTTTTCCACAAGTTGTTTTGTAAGTCTGGAAAAATAATTTCAAGTGCAAAATCTCCTACCAATTAATCCATTTTCGTAAATTTTATTTTAATTTCGTAAAATAATCCATTTTTTTAAATCTTATTATGTGGCAAATTAAATTATATAGAAAATAATTGAAAGACATTTCGATATATGTGACTGAATTTCACAAGATAAAACAAAACAATTTCGCGTTTTTTTTCTGCATGAATCAAAATGAACGGCATTCAATGAATTTAAATTTTAGAATTAAACCTTACGCCGTCCGCATAAGGACAACGTGTACATTTTGCATTGGTTAACTCCCCACCACGGTGGCGTATAAACGTATCTGGACTCTACGTCAATTGGTTCCGTAAAATCGATTTTAAATTTCCTTGTTATTATAATAAACAATGCGTAAAAAAGGAAACAAGTATTTAACAGGCCTTTACAAAATCAACCAGTAAATAACAACTCTCAAATACTTTCTCCAAACTTTCCAAAAGCATCTTGTCAAGTATTTTTAAAACTTCCCAAAAAAGAGGCAAGGATTCCGATTTTGAATCTTTCCACAACCAGTGGATCACCTTAATTATAAAAAAATATATATATATTTGAAAGCCTATGACCAAAGATTAACTAACCCTTGTTGAGAATATTTTTTTAATTCAAAGTAAGGATACAACATACGATAACATATAGAATACCTAATAAGGAAACCTTGTAATCCCTAAAGCAATAACGGTGCCCTTTTTCCTTCTCCCGAGTAGTTAATGCCTCTTTTTGCTTCGCTCAAAGCAACTCTTAGATTAATGGCAAGAGAGACACATTAGATTTAAGAGCGGAAGATAATGCCTCGGGTTTAATGTGAGTTTTGATTGAATACACGTGACGTCTGGGTTTCGCGCTGTTTCCTCTACCCCTCCATCCCTTCTCCCTCCATCACTCCATCCCTCTTATATCTCAACCTTTTCTCGTCTCCATTTTCTCCCAGATTAGAGCGATAAAACTCTGATGTGAAAACGCCTTTTTTGTTGTGGAAATTCGTTAATTTAGTTTTTGAATGGGTCTCTTTTGTTTGATGAGGTGGTTTTATGGAATTAAATCGCTATGGTTTTGATAACAATGGAACATAAAATGGTGTGATTTTCCATTTTATGTTACGAGAATTATTTTCATCCTTGGTTTGCCACAAAATGTTTTTAAAATTGTGCTGACTTGTGTTTTTTTTCTGTTACAAAAAAAAAATAATTATTGGGGAAAGTTTACCATGAAAAAAAAACCTTATGGTCTCGTATGGTATTCGTATCAAAAATTCAATTTACCATTGAAATATGTACATCATATTTTTATTATACACAATGTCCATCTGAAATAAAATATTCATTTTATTAATTAATGCGTTTATTTAATCGTTAGATAAATATTAGGTACCCGGCATACGTTGCAATGGCATTCAAAGAAATAAAATATTTATCCCTGCTTGTCCTTTCCCATGCGTCCATGTCTCGGCATGCGTTGCAATGGCGTTTAAAGAAATAAAATGTTTATCCCTGCGTGTCCTTTCCATGCGTCCCCGTTCAAGCCCCCTTTCTCCTCCAGCGTCCTCCTCTCCTCCCGTTTTTCTTCAACATTCCCCCCCCTCTCACTTCCCCCTCTTAAGCGAATCCCCCACCGCCTCTACGCGTTTCCCCCCCCCCCGTACTTCTTCTACTCCCCACCTCGGATTTTCCTTCCCCTCCCGGAATCCCTCCTTACCGCAATTCCACATGAAATACACTTCTTTTTCAACAACTCGCGCGCCATCTACTGTAATTTTCTTAATAAATATATATTTTTATAAATATTTCATAACGCCAGAGCTCACCATTATATACAGAAACCTTTATGGTTGTGCGCACAACAACTCACCAAAGTTTCATTGCAATCGAATGAATGGTATAGGAAATAATTTCATAATGTCAGAGCTCACCATTATAAATAGAAACCATCGCGAACGTACGCACAAAAATCACCAAAGTTTCATCGCAATTGGATGAACCATATGGTAGTGCACAAAATATGAACAAACCAATAAATATTAATTTTTATAAATACTCGTATAAGATTTGCCTTTATTCGTAGAATTTGAAACAATCGTTAGGGGCCCTTGAAGTTTTGATGTCAAAAAGATTTTTAAAAAATTGACTTATAGTAAAACCTCTATTAAAAAAATCTACGATGAGATGTCCTGTATCTGCATGTCTGTAAGGCATGCGTATTGCATATCAAGCACCGCCTGAAAATGTATTTTTACTTGATCTAATAATTAATTTGTAATCTCGTTAAAGCGTGATGTATTTTTCAGATGAATAATCCATCAAGCAAAGGCCCGCGGCACACTCGGTCGGATATCGAGTAAGCTTTAGCTGTCGAGCCTTTGAAATGCGCAGAATATTCCGCAGCAAAGCCTCCCCGTGTATATTTTAAAACATTTATACTCGTATTTTAAAATTTATCAATTTATCGTTGTCCGCCCGGCAGCGGGTATTTTCAGACGTTTCATTAAACCATTGCAAATTTGTACCGGATTATGCAAGGGGATGATTCTAGGGATGAAATTCAGCCGTTCTCTTGATTCAAGGGTGAATCTTAGGGCTGCATCAAACGTATGTACAAGAATTGTTTTTTTTTGGTTTCCTGGAAAAAAAAATATTTTGAAAAAAAAAAACAAACTTCTATAGAATTATCGTCCTGCGCAGAGAGGTACGTATACTGTGTAAGTGAAAGGTAATAATGTTCCTCACATGACTCCCTGAGGAAAACGTTCCATCATGGCCTATATCTTCTTTGGAGATGCTGTATGGAGGGTTTTTTATGGAAAAGATTTGATCCTCATTGTAAGCAGATTATTTATTTTTATTACTGATGGCGAAACGGCATATCATTTATCTATTAATTTATTAACTTATTGCTACTAATCTTTAATTTATGCGTACGATTCTGCCGCCGTGGGTCAACCCACAGTACCCTTCTTGACAATATCAAGGAGGAAACAATGTTTGTACTTATGTACAGACAGAATAGCACCTAATCCCAAATACGAGAACACCTCAGCACATGTTTTCTTAGTGAAGTGTTCACAAAATACTGCTGCTAACCTATCAACATATTGATCACTAACATTTTTATTTTTATTATTGAAACTTATTATCTATGTAAACCACTGTAATAATCTGTTAAATGTTTGTTCAAATATAGAAATAAAATGAAATAAATGATGGAAAAACGGCACCTCATTTATCTATTAATTTATTCTTGTTAAAAATATTTATGAATACACTATAAATGTATCTATTTATTAATGAACCAATTATGAGAAATGTTTAGCAAGTTGGAAATTGTTTTTAATTAAAGGAATAAAATTATTCAATTATTCATCTTGTTCTCAGGAAAAAGTTTCACCCCTGTCCCGGGGGTAGGAATTTGGTAAAATAATTACTCAGTGGGGATTGAAGGCTGTGTAAATAAAATTACCACTCAGGACATCATCGTGGTTGGGGAATAAAATAATTAACTCGATTTATAAAATCATTTCACCTGAGAAAAAAGGGTTTTTCTTTTGCAATTTCTTACAAGAGACGGAGAAAGATATTTAGTCTCAATAACACAATTTAACCTCTGATTATTCACATAAAAAATATGAATAAATTGCAGTTTCTATTTGTTGAGTTCTGTTTCAGATTATTTTAAGTAACATTGTAGAGGAGAAAAGAATTAGGATATACAGTGTATGCAGGTAATACATAAAAATAAGTGAATTTTGGCTTTGGAGCAGGTACCACTGCAAAAGTGATTGGAAAGTATTAGATTGAGATTGAACTAAGAAATTCAAATGTGTCATTGTGATCAAATGACAAACTTTCCACATTTAAAAGGTCTCCACTTAACGCCGATTCCAGATTCATTTACTCATTCTCATTCGCAGAAAAGCACAACTGTAATTTTTTTTGTCATTTTAACAATCAGATAACAATTTTAAAGTACCTTGAAACAAAGCTAGAATCGGTGTTCAAATTTGAAAAAAAACGATGGCAAAACTAAATGATTGGTCATTTATTGTTATTGCTGACGTCTCTCTGAAGAAGTGCCAGCCTGTATTTTTTATGGACGTTTTGAAACTTGACGATATTTCTACTCGATAGGGCAATATCGATGCAATAAAACTTTTAAGATTTGAATTGGCTTGCTCTGGCAGCTTAATAATATCTTTTTTTAAGTTTGAATACCTCATAAGAGTCCCAACTACTCCTGTCTGGAGCCAGTAAGACTATGGAATCCCTATTTGGGGTATGTTGTAAGGCTGAAGGTAGTGAGGAGGTGAATGGGAGGGGAAGAGAAAGGTGGGGAAATACCTGACTTTTCAGATCTGGTCACCAAACATGGCTAAAGCCATTTTAAACAAACTTTGAATTCTAAATAGCGGTCATAAACCAGGGGCATGTCGCAAATACGAGTATGTTATATTTTTTTTTTAAATGAATAAAATAGTGAAAAAACACAAATTACTCAAATAAAATTTATTTGCGCGCGCCGGGATTTGAACCCGCGTCCTCTGGATTGATAGTCCAGGTCCCCTAGCACAGTCGATCGATAAGTATTGATAAGATATCTTTCGGTAAATTCTCATTGTCCCCTAGCATGATTGCAGATTGCAAACGAATAAGTAACAGTTCACAATGACTAAGTGCTCTTAATGTATTCGACGTCAACTGTTTGTATGTGCGTTGGCGATCTGCAGTTGTCCTAGGAAACGGTGAGAAGTTACCGAAAGTTATCCTATTAATCTTTATCGATCGACCATCCTAGGAACCCAGAGACTTGCCCCTCGCATCACGCATAATCTACTATCAGGAATCTTAGTTTCCAGACAATATTAAATCAAAGGAATCAAGCACGTGTAAATAAATTATTTGATCCCGAAAATCATTTGAAAAGTATCGGTTGGATATTTGAAGTGACTAGCAGTTAAAAACCAGCTCCGAGGGATATTGCTGCTAGGCCCTGTGGGCCTAATGAAAATAGTAGCTTTAACAAAATCCACGTACGAAAATGGTTTTGCATAAGGCGCGGCGTCGGAGATGTACTCGAAGGCGGGTTCTTAAATTTCAACCGTGTTGTCGCTGGCGTAATAATAGCATCAGACTGGCAATTAAGAACCCGCTTCACGAGTTTCTGCTGCTAGGCCCCGTGGGTGGCAGGCGACACGACAATAGCTTTGTAACAAACATCATGTACGAAAAAAAAATGCGTAAGGCGTGGCATCAGAGATTTACTCGAAGTCAGATTCTTTAATTTACTAATTTAACAACCGTACAGAAGCTAACGTATTAATACTATCAGATTCTACACAATACCAAAGTGTATAGTCCGGTATTGCTTGAACTGATAAGCTTCCGGATACCACAACGTAATACCAGAAGTCAGGATTTATTTCAGTGCAGAAATGCTTGGACCAACTACCATATGTATTCCTCTTTGCCCAAAATACAGGAGGGAAATAATTATACCAAGTCAGTGGACATCTTCAATTTATCTTTAAACAAATATAAAATATTGTTTCTGAGGCAATTCAGTTATGTACAATAGATACTGTATATTTCTTATTATTCATGTGTAAAAGTCCCCTAAATGGGCGTTAATAAATAAATAAATAACCTAAAAAGTCCTAACTTTTATTTACCTTTAACATTTAATATTTATTTGTTAAAAGCCTTAATAAATTTTATGTGGCCAAACTTGATCGTCATAAATTCATTGCAGCACCCCCTATTGGCCTACCTTCTACCTACTGTAGAAGGTTGACTGTTGTACTTTGGTTGGCCGTTTTGTTGATCCGGAATAACGTGATTCCTGGAACAAAGGCTGGTTGGTAATTAATCAGCAGAACTGTTGAAAGATAAACCTTCCCATTGGATCATCAAGAATTCACAGTGCGGCCGGCGGAAGTCCAGGAGACGTGATGTTCTAGATACGGTTCAAACGAGGACCAAGCGATTAAAACAAGGAAATAAGATACAAAATAATAATATAACTCGCACATCCTGTAGAAAAGTGTCGTAAAGTGACAAAAAAAAAATTTTAAAGAAGAACGAAAACAATTGAATGAGCGATGAACAATCGGTCCTGTCGAAAAGGGATACTAGCGACATTTTACGGGGATGGAATGATTTAACTTAAATACGGTTTTCACTCACTCAATTTTCAGAGATAAAACGTAAAATAGAAAAATTTTGACTTATGAAACTTTTCTACGAGTTTTCAATTTGCATTTTTTTCGTGCACTCCACACGGTGCTGAGGAAGATAATTTTCCCCGAGACCTCTTTATCTTTGGGGATGCTAATTGGAGGGAGTAATATTATTACAGCATCCCCGTTTAATATAACACATAGTTAGACAGGTTATTATATATATATATATGTATACATATTAAACTTGTTTCATTTAAGCATGAAATTTGTTTTTGTCAGATTCGGGAGTCTGGTTTTAACCACTCGGGCTTAGACAATAATATAGTGATATCTTTTGTGTTTGAACATCTCTCAAATTATAAATTTACTAGCTGAAGTCCCCGGCGATGCCCAGGCTTTACACAGAGTTTTTAAAATCAAATGCAGACAGTGGCCTTCTTCTTGTTTTGAAAATAACATGTGCAAAATTTCCTCAACCTCGGCAAAACTGTAGATTTGCATACAAATCAAATCCACACCACCTGCTTGCCAGCCCGCTCGTCCACAATTTACAGACTTTCTTCTTTATATATTATATGTTTCAACTAATTTACACAAAACTTTGACAAATTATAAACTTGAACCTTTTTCATGAATCATTCTATCTACATGTTAAAACCGCATGAAAATCCGTTCAGTAGATTTTGAGTTTATCGCGAATAGACAGAAAGACGCAGCGGAGGACTTTGTTTTATCATATGTAGAGATTTTGAAATTTTCCTGCCTCATATTCAATTTAACATTTATTCGCTATTTTAGAGCGTAGTATCAAACAATCATGATCATCAAAATGAGATACAAAATTTTAATTTACTGGCGTTAAACTTTCAATAAAATTAATGGCTTAATAGCCATTCCTATACTTAGAGCGACCACGGCTCAACACCACTATTTATATTTAGGTGTGAGATGGTACAATATATTATTATCCAAAAACAAAATAAATGTAACAGAAACATTGAAATATGAACAAATATGAAAAAGCAAATTAAGTCCCTGAATTGGATAATGATATATAGTATCCTTCATTAATTAACATCTGATAAAAAAATGTATTTTTGTTGTTGTATTATATATGTCAAAAAGTATTTGTATATTTATTTCATTCAAGACATTTAAGTCTTTGATCATTGTTTACATACTTCTCAGAACATTGTTTTTTTATGCATGTAAATACTCCTTTATTTACCGTTAAACTTTCAATGTAAATTAAAAGTTCGGTGTTTTCTCTTTCTAAAACCGTTTAAATAATTTTTTTGACCACAATAAAAAAAGGAGATCAAACGATTTTTACGAGGTCGTGTCATCTGATGACGGAAACAGCACTACGTGGCTCTATTGATTTGTTTTATGTTACGAAGAAAGGAGTGTTGTGAGATTATATGACGTAAAAGTGAATGATGGAATAAGTCGGGGACGCATGAGGAAGACATGAACGATGAACTGAATCGAATTCCTAAAAAAAAAACCTTTTCAATTTTTAATAATAATAACTAGTTACACCCAGATCACTAGAATTCGAAACCTTAAAAGTTAACTGCAAACCATTAGTAATCCCGTATTCAGCCGTGATTAGTGACCAGTTATGAAGAGCCGGATAATTTCCTACCTTCCTACTACCCATCTTCTATCCTTCCCTACTATCTTCAGACTCACAATATACCCCAAATAGGGATAAAATCATTTTTCTTCCACTTAAGATTCTGGGCAGTTTAGATTCTTTATGCTCTCTTCAATTTGAAAAAAAAAAATTAGAAACTTATAAACAATGTTTTTAATTCAAAATAACAAATTGTATTATTTTTGAAAATAAAGGAGAATTTCATTAATGGTAAATCTTATCATCTTATTTTAATATCTATCGTAAAATTATGTTAACCATAATTTTCTTTGAAGTTTATAACAATAAACTCCAATTATTCTGCGGTAATTGGATCAGTCTATTTCTGGAGAAGAGTCATCTATACAAGGGAAAAATCTTTCATCTTTGTTGCTTTGAGTGATGAACGTTTGCCGGTTTTGAAATATAATGGGGAGTTATATTAATGACACGTTGACTATTACGTAACCGACACAAGACGATGCATGAATGTGAATGAAGCAAATATTTTATGCGATGACCGAGTTGTTTGGCGGTCCGTAATCGTAATAAAATCAATAATAAAAAGCTTCGGGAGTATCTCCTCTCCTTATCCTATATTCCTATTTCCCTCCCTTTTACTTATTACAATTCGTGAGCACATAATTCTTGATTTCAAAATTTCTCTGTAACTTTTCGCATAATTCTTAATTTTAATTTCTATTACTCATACCTTTATTAGCTAAGTTTTAAGATTTGTTCACATCTCAGGCGAAATCACCTAATGATTTTCCACGGACTTATGTAATAGGTATTGTAATTAAGTATTAATTTAATTTAATATACTTTATTTCTTGAATCATAATGTGCTATCTATGTCTTTGTAAACAAATGAAAAAAAATTGTTTTAAGGCAAAATAAAATTTGTTTACCTAAGCATATTTAACCTTATTTAACTTCAGGTTTATATATAAATACAGAGGAATCCGTTTATAACGACATCAAAGGGAAATGACAAACACGTCATACTAAACGGACATCATAAAAAGCATTTTATATAAAATAAACAACCTCCTGCTTTTGTAAGGTAAAAATGTGTGTATTTATTTTAATACAAAGAAACACAGCATATTAAGACTCGTGACATGAGAAAAGAGCATTTTAAGACTCGTGACGAGAGAAACACAGCGTATTAACGTCATCGGGAGTCATGTGATCCTCCCGAACACTGCTGATGGTGTTAAGAATCATGTCGATCACTTTAACCGACATAATTTTCCATGAAATAAGGACATAATTTATTAAAAATGGGTCATAATAAGCGACATGTCACTATAAGCAAAGTCATTATATCCGACTTTGTTATAAATAATTTTATATGTAAACCAAACTTTGCTGTGTAATGTGCAATGTCATATTAAGCGGTTAGTCAATAAAGGCGGAGTCATAATAAACAGATTCTACTGTAGCTTTGTTTTATACAAGCTTATTTTTTAAAGAAAATAAATCTTTGTACCTATGAGAGAGGGACTCTTCTAGTTACGGCCACCTTTGTGCCAGTTATGCCAGCATAACTAATCAACCACCGCATTTTACAAGGTTGATATTCGATCAATGTCATGATTATTCCTAAAGTGTGCTTTTATTACCGGCTTCAACTGAAATATAAATATGTAATTTTATGCCAAAATAAAGCATATTTCTGACCTTACGCCTCCAACAATTTATTGTTTTCTGTTGCTAGAATTTACAGCACCTTTATCATTTTCGCTCTTTCATTCTTGACAGCGTGTCCCATAAATCTGAACCCTTTCACCACATGATAATCCGTTACATATTTTATAAATATTATACCGAAATTCGCTTACTTTAAAATACGTCAGTTTCAAAATCTTTAACCGGGAAAGAGTGTGGCAGGGTATGTCATACCCACCATATTACTTATTTGCGTTTATTTTTTGTTTGTGACCTTCAAACCTGTTGTTGCTTTGAGTAGCTGGAGTTAAAGGGGTGCGGAGGGGATAGTGGCGTGATCGCAGTGCCGCGGTAGCCTGCGCTCGAATTTTACGCTTGCAAATTGCGTTCGGGTCTGTGATACCCTGCCAAATAGCTGGTGTATATTTATCGTGACAAAAACTAACATTACTTTTTTTGCTCTTTTAACTTATTTTCCTTGTTGCCTTGTAGATTTTAATAGAAAATGGACGTTAACAGTGAAGAAACCCGATTTTGGTCAATGCTGGAAGAAGTATTATAAACTACTTCCGATGAGGCAAGCTCATCGGAAGTATTTTTTTATGTAAAAACTGCACTGACTTGAATTCCAGTTCCTAAGATGTTCCTAATACTTTTTACCATATTTTTTTAGTTTATAAAGTTACTCGTTTCATGTTCTATTATATCTTTATGTTTTTTTTCTTCATAAAACTTGTTTTATTAAGTTCCTTTGTAGTTTTTTTTTTAGAAATTTTAGTTGAAAATTCATTGTGACCTGTTTCCATTCAAATAAAATATAAAAAAAAATGAAAAAATATAAAATTTTTAGAACGGCGCAAATCTTTTATTTCCATTACGTTATAATATAGTCTTGCTATAATAAAAAGTAAAAAATACAATGTTTTTCCTTAAGAATCAAGTTTTTCAGTCAAATTTGTAAACGGGTATGTCATACCCTGCCACATACTTGTTACATTTTTTCACCACACTCTCGCCTGGTTAAGTACCTAATTTAAAAAAAACCTCGCGAGACTAACCATTTTAAAACATTTACTATTTGTTGAGTGTGGTCCATTAAGAAATATTTTACTTCATTTCCTACCTGTCATTTTATATTTAAATTCGTATTTATTCATTTCCGTCTATGGATCCTTTTACTTTCAATTTAACGTTTGTGTCATATTTTATCTTCATTTCCATGAAACAAAACTGTCTTTGCATCATTTTGTCTGAGCTCTCACAAGAAGCAAAAACTTTGGAATCATTTGAAAACTATTCTCATCAATTTCTTGCAAAAAACCCATCATTCCATTTCTAAAAGCTTTACAGCAGTTTTTAAGTCATTTCGTCTTTATTGGTAGTTTATCTGAGCTAATTATGTACATGCAAGTAACCAAAATACCAGTAATTTAACACAAGTGTTTTATTTCCAACACCTCTGCCATAGGTCACCCATAGGGGTGCCCGGGTTCATGGGGTGAGATATGAGAAGAAAAAAAGAAGAAAAAAAAAATCATAACTGTGCGATCAAAACCTTGTTTTGGAGGACGAAACAAGGCATACAAGGAGCTTGACTTACGACCCACCTTAAACCTCCAGAGACCTTCAAGAGATCATCAAGACCTAGAGTTTTTTTGAATGAATTAAAATTATTTATTTTATTGAACTTTTTATCTTATGGGTTCATCGTGGACGTAATTTTATGAAATAAACATCTGTAAGTATTCAATAATGTCACAATCGTTTATCAAAAATCACAGCCGGTTTATCAAAAATATCATATTTTATCAAAACTATGTTTACTCATTTATCTAATTATATGAATTCGTTTCATTTTAAACATACTAAACGGTTAATTTATTATCTCAGTAGAGTTAAATTTTCATTAATTTGAAGAAATAATGTGCTTTGCGATTAATTTGCGATCGCGGAGTAAAATCAAGTTAGAATTCCATGAGATAGTCCAATAATAAGGGTACCATGACAACTCATAACCATGTAACTTCAACACTCCTATGAAAAATCATTAAACGGGAATAAAAATAAATTGGAAAATAGCCCATAATCTAACCTAACGTAACCTATTTAACCAATAAAAAAATATTTTCATCACTTTTAATGACTTTTCAAAGGAGGTGTTGAAGTTGCATGATTCTGAGTGTTCCGGTCACCAATATTTAAGATAAGTATCATTGTAATCATCTTTACTTGTCCTAGTCATCGTTCTAGTGTCTTCTGACTTTTTCGTTTTCAAACAAGACGCGTAAGAAGGAACAGAACAAACGTCACTGACGTCCATACGAGCTTTCGCTGGGACTAGTTTAAGCGTCGTTTTTAAAGTGCATAGTAAAAAGTCAATAAATTAAAGTAAGATTGATAATATTCTAGGATTACAAATTAACTAAAACAATTTCAAATTCTTCTGTTGACATTTTCCGAATTTGACTCCTTGAATTTGAAGTCAGATCGCTTCGGATTAAAAATGAGCCTTTTGTAGAATTTCAGTATTATGTTTACACGAAATCAGATAATAAATAGGAAAACTATCCGATTCACTAAAAAAATAATTTAGTTGACATCGTTTCCATAACACACGATTTTTTTTATTTCACTTTCGGATGATTGAAAAAAAAATTGAATTTGGAATCAGTTTTGTATAAAGTTGTATTCCAGAAATATATTTCTTTTTCTAGGAAATCATCCGAAATCATAAACACTTTGAAAATGATGTTTTTGACAGTATTTTAAATCGAAAACTTGATCCAATATTATTCATCAATATCAATTTGACAAACGTTTCCAGCAATATCCGGCAAAACAGTTGATCTACTTTATTTATAAAATTTGAATTCCATTAAAAAAATAATACGTGAATATGACCAGGTAGACATCTTTGGGTTGTACAAAGGGTAGAAAAAGTAACTGGTTGATAAAATTATTTACTTTTTTTACACTTATCTCTTATCCTGACGAAAAAAACCCTTTGTTTTAGAAACATGTGGATAATATTACGAGTATTTTATGTAGTGGTGTTTACAAAGTTGTTTGTTTTCATTAAATCATAAATGACGCGATAAAGTGTATTTGCGAAGTTTGAATTAAAAAAAAATTATTTACACCTGAAAACTTGTACACCTGTATATTTCTTTAGTAAGAAGCCAGGTAGAGTATAATTCGCCTATTTGGTCCCCGTTGTACAAAATATACTCCGACAATATATAAAAGGTACAGCACAAATTTCTAAGATTGATCAACTTTAAACTGTACGTAAAAAAAATAAATTAAATTTCATCAACGCGTTAACTCCGGTGGTGACCCAGTGTTGCAAAAATAATTATTACGCAATACATATTCTGTTTATAGACATTTCTTTAAGTTTTATCAACTCAGTCACTGACTGGTCTAATTTCAATAGGACTTTCAAAGAACTTGAAAATGATCTTTAACTTTTCTATTTCTTTCTACTACTTTAGTTAAGACAAGTGCGAAAATTCCAATAACATTATTAAATTTGATGTGTTGTGGGCGTTTCCGTATACCGCGTATGCGTAAACACCGTGTCCGCGTACATACCACGCCTGCGTATATACCGCGTCCGAGGTAAACAAGTATGAATAATTATTTAAAAATGTTGATTTATAATATAAAGTAGGTGCATAACATTTAATTAGCTATTATTGAAACCTTTGTGTTAAAATCACATTATCAATATGTGGCAATCATCCATTTTAAAAGCAATTCGTAAAAAGATATGATATTAATCCAAACCTAACTAATTTAACATATTTTTCGTATTACAAAATCAAAATTTAAAAATTAAAAAAAAAATAATATTTGTATTCAAATTATGTGTAACCGGATTATCGTGTATGTACTTGCTCTTAATTAAATGGGTTTTGATGCCATCATCAATAATCGAGTTTAAAAGGTGGAATCAAATAAGCCCGGTTAACAAAAAAATAATTTCCGAATGTTTTTTTTGGCTGTGAGGTTAATGATGCTAGAAGAGCCCCTCCAAAAACATCAAAAATATTTAAGGAATAAAATAATGAAAATAAGTTGTTTTACTCGATGCTTTAAATAAAAAAATAAAATGCAGATAACGCTTGTTTAAGTTTAATTAAATGAAGACATTATGAGCGAAACTCAATCGAAAATCTGGAAACAGAAAAATCAGAAAAAGATATTGGCACCTCTGGGACTCGAACCCAGGACCTCCCTACTTTCCGGGTTGGGTGCTTGTTTAAGTGTCAATAGATGTCACTGCTATTGTATTGTTGTAGTACTCCGTTTTATGAACTTATACTTTACATGTGCCCGGGTTCATGGGGTGAGGTTCGTCTAGGTCTGGGAGGCGGATGACCAGGACATACTGAACCCCAGATTCCTACCCACCCCCTAAACCCTTTTCCTTCCCAGAACTCTCCTCTCCTCCTTTTCGTTAAAAAAATCCTCCACAAAGTATCCCCAAAGATGACATAGACCCTAAGGGAAATTATTTTCTTCAGAGCCTCCTGTGTGAAGCTCACGTAAAAAAAAGTGAAAAGGGGGAATAAAATCTCAGTAACTTACAGCTTATACGGTCAAAGCACTTTTAGATTGAAGTTCATAATAAAGGCATAAATATTAAAAACAAAGAAAACATTTCGTGGGTTTGAAACTCGGCATGCGAAAATTCATCTATTGTCAATAATTAGCAATTTAAAATGTTTTAAAACACATAATTTATGAAGAATTTCTATACATTATTTTAAGCACATCCCAGACGTGGTACCCAGATTTTCTCAGTTCATAATGTTGAAAGACCTGCAATCAGAATTGATTTTGAATCGTTTGAAATTACAGCTGTGTTAAGAAACTAGATCTGAATATCCAGATACTCTTTTACATATCTTTTCCCTTTCCAGTCCTTTCAGACTCACAATATTTGAACCTCAATTAGGAATGCTATAGACCTACCGGCATAAAACAGATATACTACATCTATATACATATATTTAACATTATGAAAATGCATGGAACTTATCCGAAGTTCGTGAAACACGTGAACTTCATCATAATATATTGCATAACTCTATTCTCTATTGACAGCCCGTTCCTCTCGGAATGCTACGTCACATATTATGTGCCTAAAAACTTCAGCCATAGTGGTTGCCACGTATTTTTCCAAGATACCACACAGCAGAATAGTTGTTTTAGCACAATGTAGCAAGACTACAGGAATGGTGTAACTGAATAAATTTTCTAAAACAGTCGATATTTCCATTAAATTACGCTTCAAATATACCTTCCAAAATGTTAAGATTGTTAGTCTTGTACTGGTGATACATTTGTCAAACAATGAAGCATTTTGTCGTTAACATTCTTTCAAGAAATTTTTCTAAAACAAATGTGTATGTTTTATTTGTATATTAAGTCGTATCGTTTTTCACCCAATTTTTTTCAGGGTGAAGACCTATCTTGATTAAACCACGTCAAGTTTTTGCATCAACAGTATGAATTTTCCACCGGCGCCGTTGAGTTATTTGAGCGCAAAAATAATTAAAAAGCAACTTAATTAATGAGCCAACGATGAAAAATATAAATAAATCTGCATAATCACGTTACTACACAATTTATGCCGAGTAAATGAGATTTTGGATTTGACTCTAAATTGAATTTTCTCCGGGCAAAGAAATGAATCGTTTTTCATTTCGTTTATTCTAATAAACGCCAAAAGAGGGGGTTTCCCTGTGAAAAAGTGTTTCTCAAAAATAGGGCTTTTATTTGTGGTCAATTAAGATTTTTGAACCTGATGTCATAAATTTTCAAAGAACGGAGACTTCAATAAGAATGTTTCTAGATAATACAGGTGATGGTGACTTTTTCCGTTCAATCTGTCTGCCAATGTGATGTAGAGTTTTGGAAGCTAGCTTTGTCTGTTATCAATTGTTTTTGTGTTTAATTCATAGAACTCCATTTAAATTTTTTTTTAAATGTAATTAAAATTAAATTTGATAATGTTGTTACCAAGTTTTGCAAGTATTTTAGAATGTATTATTGTTACAGCTGTTTCGGTTTACAAGACCATTTTTAAACTGTGGTTTAAAAAGGTCTTATCATTTTTAAATTGTGGTTAAAAAATGGTCTTATAAACCGAAAAGCCTAGATTGGTTTTTAGATTTTCACGGCCAAAAGTATTTTCGTTAGTTGTTTTTGGGGTGTTATGCCGTGTTGCGCCACATCCTTCTTTAACACAAATACACATCTGCCCTGATTATGGACATTGTAACGCTGTCCGAAACTTTGGCTAAAGAAGGAGGTAGCGCAACACGGCATAACACCCCAAAAACACACAACTAAAAAAAGCCTAGATTGATTATTTGTTGAAAATATACGTAATTTACACATTTCATACAAATATAAATTTTAAAAAAATTGATTTCACCTTTAAAATTTTTATAAATAATGGTTTTCCTTTATTTTTAGTTAAACATGAAAAAGCTTGGATTAAAACGAAGGTCGCTACACAAATTATGCACAACTTCCCTTCGTAACTAGACGCAAAATGAACAGAGTTGGTAAAATTATTTATGAATCTGACACTCTACGGGCGATGACGGGTGGCGCGGAGAAATATTCAAACCTAACATCATGAATAGCGTTATCTTGCGGGACCAAGAGCGCGGTCAATGACCTCCCCCCCCCCCCCCCCCCCCTGGCGAGAGGGATTAATAGCAATTTTTGGAAATTACCATGCAAACTTTATGATAATAATTTATTATTTCAACATGTTTTTGTGATTTTCAATTGGGATGGAAATTTATTATGTGCCTGCGGTGAGATCGCTTGAATAAATAACAATATGGAAAACACAACAAAAATATTAAATACGATGTATGAACGTTTTACTTTGTAAACTTTCTATGTTTTCTAAGAACCTTTTGCTTGTTCAAAAAAAATTTTTTTTTTCAAACACGATTTTAGATTTTCACGAAAAAATGTTATCAAGATTATTTTTTGGGTTTTTATGCCATGTTGCGGGCGTTGATTTTGCCCACATTTTTGTTTGTTGTGGAATCATCGGTGGAAACATGACGGCCGGCGTGGTCAAGCGGTAAGGCTCTTGACTCGCAATCCAAAGGTCGCGCGATTGAATCCCGGCGTGGCAAATATATTTTATTTGGTTAATTTATGTTATTTCATAATTTATTCATTTAAAATAATATAAAGTATATTTGCAGCACGTTCCAGAGTGGAAGATGCTCTTAATATCGCCCTGGTGTATGACCACCATTCAGGATTGAAAAGTTGTTTGAAATGGCTTTAGCCGTGTTTAGTGACCAGATTTGAATAGCCAGTTACTTATCCACCTTCCTCTTCCCCATCTCCTTCCCCTCCTCACTACCTTCAGCCTCACAACACACCCCAATTGGGGATGCCATAGTCTCACTGGCTCCAGACGAAAAATAAAATAAAAGAGCCATCGAAAGAAAGCGGACAGACACCCTTGAAATGTGATGCTTAGGATTCTATAGACAGTCAGATGTACAAATGTGTCCATTCTGGAAGAGCTAGAAAATAGACATTCAACTATCTGCCTTTTTTACAAAGTTTTTTAAGATACTTAGGACATGTTGGTCGTCAAATTAAGGACCCCAATTAGGAAAAACTCATAGTCACTGACAAAGTGGAAGAAGAAGCGGTGGTAGGTCACCAATGCGCCGGAGTGACCAAGAATCACTGGCAGGTACGTTGGTAGAAGCGCAGGACCGCGAGGAGTAGAAGAACGTCCACATTGGAAATTGGAACAGGAGCCACGATACTTAACAATGAGGAACTGATTTGAGAAAAATGCCGTGTATAAGCCCTTAAATCCAAATTTGAATTTTGTATGAAAAATGTCGCGCAGCCGTTACTTTTGCTCAATGAGAAATCAAAAATTCTATAACTTAGTGTGTAAGGTCTCCAATGGTTGAGATTTAAGGCTTTCGACTACGAATACGAAGGTCGCTGGTTTAAATCGATATTTAATGTTTTTATTAAATTTACCTTGTTTCACAATGAATTCATTAAAAACCATACATTATATAACATATTTGCGGCAAGTTCCAAAAGGGAAGATACTCCTCAGTATCGGGCTGGTGAAAGACCACCATTCAGAATTGAAACGTTGCTTGAAATGGCTTTAGCCGTATTTGGTGACTATATCTGAATAGCCAGACTCTTCCTCATCTTCATTTCCCCATCTTTGTCTCCTCCCCACTACCTTCAGCCCCACAATATAACGCAATTGTGGATGTCGCACTTTCACTGGTTAAAGTCGGTTGGGAACAGTTGGGACTCTTGTGCGGTAATCTCATGAAAAAATAATTGGTGAATAATTAACCTTCTATAACTCTTTGCGACCAACGCCATCATACCATCATACGTACACACTTACACGGTGTCTCAGACCGAGACTTAATGTGTCCGTATTATTTTAATTATATATTTTTTAAGCATTTTTGATATTTATTATAATATAAAAGGGGGTAAAATTGAATTAAAAAATCAAATTTACAAACATATTATCATTTTAACTTAATTTGGTAGAAACCGACTTTTAACTCAGTCTCTAAAAAAATAACATAATTTGTATAACACTAACTTGAATAATAAAAACAAACTTTATAAATAAGCCAAATATTATTATAAACTTTTTCATTCGTTAATTATAAAAAAAACTTAGAAATCTAATTAAAGAAAGTATCAATAACAATAAAGTTTTATAGAAATAAGATATAATCATTATTAGGTTGTTTGTGTAGTAATTGTAACTTACCTAAAATGGTAACACTTATAATCGCGTCGGTCTCACAAACCGATAACAATGATAAAGTGTCACATGTCCACTCAGCATCAACGCGCGCGCAGTAGGTACTGAACAATGCCTCACAACAAATTAAGAAGTTACTCAAAGCCACAAAGTCCCAATGATGTTAATTTTTGAGAAAATAACTAATTATTGATTTGTCGGTCTGAGAGACCAACGCCCGCATAAATTCCGTCCCACGAGTCTGAAACAAAAATGCCTACCTTCTATAAATACAGTGCATGCCTTCTGATAATTAATAGTTCATCACCCCTATTTACGTAAAAACAAAAACAAAAACAAAAAACGTGGGAAGCTTGCTATTCTCATTTTTCTAGGCGGTTTTTACGTATGTCTAGCGAACGTAGCAAAGAATAACTTTTTTTGTTATTCTTTGTAAATTAGAGTCTCGGCTAGGCCGTTATTCCCGCGGCTGTTCGAGTTCTGACGCTTTCTTCACACATTATGTATTCATGCCGCCCCCAGTCGAGAGCTTTCCTAAAAGCCTATTACGTATCAGAAGACTATCAGAAGCCTTCAGCCAGTGTGTAATGCTGCGGGCTTGGAAAACAACTTGTTCTTGTACTTATCCCGGCGTGAAAGCCTGAAGATTAATATTGTTATGCGTAATTCGTTTATGACGTAATAGGCTGAGGAATTTTGCAAATATTGAAAGGTATTTTAATCCGCTTGACGACAGAATGATGTCTGCTGTTTACGAAAAAAATTAATGTTTTTCAATGAATAAAACCAATTTGAATAAAACCATAATATTTTTGCCGATACTGACTTAAAATACTTTTTGGTTTTATCCCATTTAGCACGCGCTATGTCTGTCTTACACTTGCTTGATATTGTATTTCGTATCGTATTTATCGCATTAAATAATCCATTAAAAAAAAGTCAAACGAAAAAATTCAAAATTCAAACAGTTACAGGGTGTTGAAGTGGGGGGTCTCAAAAAATGGCCTGCCCTGGTTGACACGATTGCAACCCTCCCAGTAATCTAATAATTCTTTATCCAAACAAATGCGGCAATGGCCCGAACTAAGGAAAAGTAAAAAAATATTTTTTCGCAAAATGGCGGCTCTCTGAAATACAAAAGACGTTTTTCTACCAGTTTTTTTGACTTTTCAAATTTTTTAAAAATAGTAAAAATTGAAATTTTGTTATAGTTCTAGTTCCCGCCATAAGGGAATGTCTAGAGAAGGCTTACACCTAATTTCAAGTAAATTGGTTAAGTAGAATTTCATATATCGTGTCAACCGTCTCGAAAAAAGTGGTTTGGAGAAAAATGGGTTTAAAATTTTGTTCTATATAGATTTTGGTAAGATTTCGTCTACACCTCGACATTAAGATGGTTATAACTTTTAAAATAATGCGAATTTCGAAAAATCCTTTTAAGGAGATATTTTTGAGTATTTTAACTTTGAAAATATGAAGAAAATAATTTGATTATTTTTTTTTCTAGACTAGAAATATTGCCTTAAGCATAGGAAATGAACGAAACTTTCAAAATATCTTCTTTACACCCTCGCAAAGGTTTCTAGATTATTACAAGCCATGGCAATACATCTGAAAAGTTTTAAAATTATTACAAAAACTCTTACAAAACTGTCAAAAATATCATGATTTGAGAATGACAATTTGGAAACCATCGATTGGTTAATCAAAATTCAATCATCAAATAAACTCTTTAATTAATGAATTTAATTGAAGTACTCACCTATGTTATTAACCAACATCGAATGCTTTGAATTTATTTTTTTATATATGAGTACCGCACAATAGTCCCAACTGCTCCCGTCTGGAGCAAGTGAGACTATGGCATCCTCAATTGGGGTATGTTGTGAGGCTTAAGGTAGTAGGGAGGGGATGGAGATGGGGAAGAGGAAGGTAGGAAGTACCTGGCTATTCAGATATGGTCACCAAACACGGTTAAAGCATTTCAGGCAACGTTTCAATTCTGAACGGTGGTCTTACACCAGGGCGATACTGAGAGTATCTTCTACTCTGGAACATGCTGAAAATATACTTTATATTATTTTAAATGAATAAATTGTGAAATTACACAAATTAATCACAGAAAATTTATTTGCCACGCCTTCGGAATAACCTTCGGAATGCGAGTCAAGAGCCTTACCGCTGGACTACACCGGCCGTCAAATCTTATTAAAAATTATATGTATTTTAAATTAACCTTTGTTAGTTACCAAATTTGATTGATTGTTCTTATAATAAACAAAAATGAATGTTTGCAATATACGAAAAATTTAAATAAATAGGCGGCACGGCAACGGGAAGGTGGAGGGGGAAAATATGAAGGTAAGGGGACGTGGGAGGGGAAGGAGACGTGGGAGAGGAAGGGGAGGCGGATGGGGAACGGGACGAGTGGGAAAGGACACGCAGGAAAGAAACAATTTCTTTATTAAGTGGCATTGCAACGCATACCGGGAACTCACTAGTATTTATATTCGCGATGGTACTTGTCAATCGGTCGGGTGTTCTATATTTATTTTTCTGAAAAGCAATTTTTAAAAATTACGTTAGCAATTAAGACTACCAAGGTACTTTATGAAGTTTTAAAATGTATTTCTTTTTCGGTCCTTTTTTCTCGGAATGTAATTAATTCTTTTCTACCTACCGTTCAACATTTTCGTACAAACCGGAGATTAATCGAAGGTAGCCAAATTAAAATTGCCGAAAATCATTACTGAGCCTCCAATCAGTAACCCAAAACAATTTTTTTTTTTCATTATTTCATTGAAGGTGAAATATATTTTTTTTAATAACTTTTGTACCAAGAACGCCTCACCAGACTTGTAAAGATGCTAATAACCCTTTCACGCTTAAAATCCATTGTCGGCATCAACAAACAAAAAACAAATGGTTATTGAATTTTAATTTTTTTATTTTTTATTTTATTTGACTAAATTCAAGAATCAAACAGTTATTTGTTGTAAAATTTGTTAAAAATGTATTTTATAACTTCATCAGCACCGCGGGAGGTAAGTTATTAACCTCAGGGATGTTGTATTGGATAATTTAAGGAGAAGAAGAAGATGAAACCCTGAGATGAAAAAAGATATGTGGGGTGCGAAATATCTCTGGTAACGGGTCCAGGAGTGACGGACGTATGAACAACGGTGCATGGCGGTGGGTCGAGAGAATCCTGCTGAAGAGATCAAATGGTCTTCGAATCCGGCTCGCCATGCGGTAAGTGGGCAGACGCATCCGCTGCCAAGGCCTAGACAAACCTCACCCCATGAACCTGGGCACTTCTAAGTGCTAAGTCACCCAACGTAGCGAGCCGATTGGGGTGACCTATGGTTTGGTTAAGTTATTTACATAACTGCTACAATGTAAACAAAAAATATAAATAAACAATTTGACATTATAAGAACAGATAAAACAGTTGGAATGAGTACCTATCTATTATTTTTGCATCATGTCTACAAATTTAATTTGTTTTTAGGGTGCAGTTGAAAATGAATGTTTTGACAATTTTTCGCATACTTATACAATGTGGTATATTCATTGACCTAGTATATATTTAGTCGAAGGGTATATTGAATAAATCATTCAAACTGTTTGGGCGTTCAGGGTAATGAAATGTAATCCTTTGATCAGATATGATGAATCAACAAGACAGTTCACAATTTTGTACAAGATTAACGCATTAGTGATGTTCTAGGTTTATATTGACATACATAGCAATGGTGTTAAATTGAGGACTAATAAAGCAATATGATAGATGTTTAGTGTTTTTTTAAATTGGGGATTCCAAAGACTGAAATTCAGTTTGAAGTGCTTTTCAACCAACTTTTCAGCTTCCTTTCCTAGCATAATATATTCTTTCAATCAACCAGCTACACATTTTTTTTTCAGAAATTAACATAGTAAACAAATCCCAATGCGTTTTGAATATTCTCTCGCAACAAAATTTCCAAAAATTTGATCATAATTTCTCATTGTATTACATTGTCTTATGTTATCATTAAAACCACCTCAGCCACATATATAACTATATGTAAGCCATATCTGTCACCAAATAATAAACCCTCAACTCGATCTATTACATATATAATATAAGATTTAGAAAGAAAAAACGCTAAACTGCCTCTTCTCTCTGCCTTTGAAATTTTACCATAGACACTCTTTTTTTATTTGAAATAATTATATAATTAAACCGCCAAAATGTCACTGGGTCACAATTTACCAATGTCTTTAATAATTTTGTTATACGCCTTAAAGGATAAAGAAATGAAGCGAGAATAACTTACATAAACGTTTGCAAAATCAAATGAGGTTTTTTAGTTTCGTAAAGATGAAGCTTTACGTAAAATCCTATTTGGATACTATTTTATTTTTTTTTATTTATCAAAAGTATACAATACAGAATATAGTATATTATATAAAGCATTGTACTCCCAGGAGTACATAAATTATAACGTATTTAAATTCATCTTTACGACGAATCAGTTTACATTATGGACATCAAAAAATATGCCACAGATAATTTGAAGCTTTCACTAGCTTTTCTTTGTATTCGAATTACAATAAAATTATTATTTACATAACACAAAATATAAGCGTAAACCAATACAAAAAATGTTTTTTTCATGATTTAACTATAAACCTTTATGGCTAAGACTATTTTTGAGGTTTTGTATGTTCTAACCTTTTTTCATTCTTATAAAATTATGCAAAAAATAAATAAAAACCACTTTTTCGTATTACTTGCTCGTACAAATACGTCGAACGATTTTCTAGCGTTTATGTTCCTCTTAAGTAATAAATGCATAAGAAAAACACCAGTAGACGACAACAAAATGCAATGTTTTAAAAATTCAATGCACTCAGAATCAAAATATTAGCATTTAATAAGTAAGGTACGCCTCATACGTTATTACATACGTCTGGCAATGTTATAGGTATTCGTAGCTTGAAAACAAGCTTATGGGTCGAGTGGTTAAAGTACAATAATTATCTTTTTTTTAAATCTAACAGAGCCTGTTATTTGCGTGCAAAATCGGTATTTTGTTATGAGTTACGTTCAGGAACAGCGAATATATTTGAAATTAAATATCAAGCTTGAATATTTTAATGACATGATATTACTTTGTATGGACCCACTTAAAAGGTGCCAATTTTTCTAGATAAACAATTTCTATATATTTCAATCGTCAAACAATTATTATCATTGAAATTCAAATTCGGAAATAGATATTTAAAATTAGAAAAATAAGATTTTCTTATATTAATATCAGAAATTAAATATGAACTTTCTCTCTCACTTTTAATTTACCACGGTTCTGAGAAATCAAAAAAATGAATCTCACAAGGTAACCATTTGGAAAAAAATTATTTTATCGGAAGAAAATCTATTTATAAAATCATCAAAATGTTCTAGACTTTTCCTTTGAAATTTAAAGTGCCATCGATGAGGCAGAGAGAGAGGGAAAAGTATTTGACAACGTTAAAAAACTTGTAACCTTTAAAACCATTTAAGATTATAAATTAACCTGAAAATTGTGTATGAGTGTCATTGTATTTTAAAGAAGACATTTAATTTTGAAATATTAATAAAAGAAATAAGTTTAGGTTTATTGGTAATAATTTATTATGAAATTACATTTACAATTAAACATCGATCTCCAATATAAAATAGTTATGAGACTCTACTAAAAACATTAATAATTTCAGGGCGTATGCACTGAATAGTTGCTTCTAAAAATTAAAAACTAATGTACTTGGTCTGATAAAGTAAAAAACTGAGAATAATTTATTTTTCGTTACATTCATGTTAGAGGCTTCATGCGTGAATATATTATATATAAGAAGTTAAATTCAATAACTAAATAAAATATACTTCGAATAAAAAATAAAAAAAAATGCCACTCACCGCCAGGGTTTCCCAGGAACTCACAATGGCTCCGAAGTGAAACAAGCCGGCCGCTACTACCCGTAAGCATCCAAGTGGCTACAATATTCAACTGTCCGCTGTATTGTTTCTATTTGCCAGAAACTTCTGAGGATAAACGAGGCAGGTAGAAAAAATCTGCTTCAAACTTTCAGATTTTTCTTGCACTACGATCATTATGGATAGCTTCGTATCTCATACAAATAATGTCGCTTTATAGTCCAGTCAAGGAACGAGGTGTAGAATGCGAGAGCAGGTACAGGTTGGGGGGAGGGGAGGTCGCGATTTTTGGGTTTCCGCTAATATCTCAAAATGGTACGTTGCAGGGGAAGTTTTTTTCAAATATTCAAAATTTGTCTGCCCATTTTATGTGTGGCGGGCCGGATCAAAAGAGACTGGTTAAGGGAGGCCTTTGAACCTCGCCAGCCGGATGCTCATGACCCATCCCCAATTGGAGGGATGGATTTATATGTCCGTCACTCCTGGACACACTTACCGACAGATTCCAACCAACCCCTTATACCTTTTTTCTTCCCAGAACTTCTTCTCCTCTCTTTTCTTAAACACACCCTTTACACAGCACCCTCTGAGATGACAAAGGCCCCGAGGGATATTATTTTCCTAAGGGCCTACTGTGTAAAAAAAAAAACAGTTACAATTGTCCGGATCCTACGACAATTCAAAACAGGGTATGTTGTGAGGTTGAATGGAATGAGGAGGGAAAGAAGATCAAAGAGGGTCAAAGAGGAAGGTTGACAAGTAGTATCTGCATTGCTTTTCAGATATGGTCACCAAATGCATCTATGTAAAACCACTAAGCGATTTTACGATTCCAAATGACGATTTTTTTTACGAGGGCGATACTAACAGTATTTATTACTACAGCACATATTACTACAGCGTGATTTTTCAACGGCACTCTACAAATTTTCCAATTACTATTATTATTATTGTATTCTTTCCTTTACATTTTCTACATCTTTTCAAATATCTGCTTCTATTAATCTAACTCCGACATAAGACCAGTAAAAAAATTACAAAATTTTTAAGATAATGTTTTTTTATCTAAGCTTGTTTTAAAATATCAAATTCGTTTAAAGCAAGTTTTTAAATCACCAAATTAAAATAACTATTCCCAATTGTTAAAAAGAAAGATATTGGAAAATGTAGACTTGATCAATTTACCAAGCAGTTCAAGCGATCATGTCCAAAATAAAAACAGTTTCAAAAGAAAGCCGTGGGTCGAATCAAACCTGCTAGAATTTTATATTAAATTCACCGGGGAATAAAAATCAAAAAGACTCCATCTACACAGATTCTTCAAAAGCCTTCGATAAAATTAATATTGAACTACTGCAAAGGAGGCCGTATAAAATAGCGATTTGGGGTGACCTTTACAAATGGTTCAACTCTTGTGTCAGCTACAGGAGTCAAGTTACTAGAGTCAAAGGAATCTCTTTAAGGTTTCATAGGATTGGTGGTAAAGGGGCCATATGAAGGACATTGAAGTCATGCTTTTTTAACTTGATCGATTTTTAGCGCTGCAGTTGTAAATATTGTTTACGAATCAATTTGTTGTTACATTCATAAAGTTGACTCTAACCAATATTTTAACTTTTCAAATTGACTTAATTATGCTGTTGGCTGGTTAACAGTTAGAATTGGAAAGGGATTGTGACTGATCTCTGGTCTTTGATACACTTCGATACATGTTGCGAATCGTTTAAGAGACACTGCCGGTAGTAGTCATTGCATAAGATCCCATAAGAGACTCGAATTAAACGAGCTGAATGAGAGCTCTAAGGATGTTCACTGCACTTAGCACAGCAATGTCTTTAACTTAGATATGTACTCCACACGCTGTCAGTCAGGGACAGATACAAGTACATGGTTGGGTGGGGAAACCAGGGAACGTATGTTAGTGGGAAGTAAAGAGAGAGTCAACAAGAGTCATAAGGAAGGAAAAGAGACCACAATGAGAAAATAACCCTGATTAGAAACAAAATGTTTATTGAGTTCACGCTAATTATAAAAACTTTTTTCAGCCACACTAAAGGTACCGACCTAAAAAGAGAGAAAGCCTTTAAAAATATTAAACATCACATGTTTTTTTGTAAATTATTCGTCGGTTTAAAAACGAAATAGCATAATATTTTTCGAATTGAGAGCATGTAATAGGAGAAACGAAAATCTGTCTAATGGATCTTTTGAAATTGATATCAAACCATTCTCTCTAATCTATGTAGATTCGTACCTACGTTAAACAAAATAACGTTATTTGAAAAGAAATAAAGCCCAACAAACCCGTACGTCTATAATTCACAAACAAGTGTTTATTACTGTTAACTGACAGAATAAATAATGAAAGGTCATGAAATTCTGCCCTAGAAACACCATTTTTATTACCAGAGACAGCAAAGGCACTTTTAAAAAATAAAACTCGATTAAATAGTACAACACGTGTACAAAACCAATCGAAGTCAAATTGTCACCGTCTTATATTATTCTTTCTTTCATTATCAATTTAAATAAACTCAATTGGAAATTTGTCAAGTTTCGTTATAGCTCTTCGTATTTATTACTATCCTTCTTCTTTAAATAATAAAGAATAGTTGCTCTCGCAGGTGACTTGGATTTGATTTTTTTCAAGGTACAATTTTATTCGGATACTATTGAAATTTTAAGCACTTAACTTTCAAAATAGAAGGAAGACCATTTTTGACTGTTATTGACATTTCTAAAAACCACCCCCTATCCCGTTTCCCACCCTTTAAACAGTATTTTAACATTTGTTTATGAAATTTTGCACACTTGTCCTTCCAAACAAAGGGAAGGTCACCGTCTATATTAAGTTTTGAAAAATTCTGTGTTTAGTCCAGGCAATGTTATAATATAAAAAAAACATTAGCACATTAACGTCTACAAGCGCAATCAATACCGATACAAAAGTGTTGCCAATACGCATAGGACCTTTCAACTTTCTGTTAAGTTGAATAGTAAGTGGAAGGCGAACAAGCCAGCGATCTTCATCCGCGCAGCATTCCTATTGGTTCCTCAGACGCCAAATTCTCACGAGCCATTTCTTGCGCTATGACAAAAATCAACCAGATCATTCTGTTCTAGCTAACTAACTAACAGCTTTGTTATATCGCCACTTGTTCGCTCCTACTTTCATGTACAAATTATTTATATAAAATATTAAATTATGTTGTGGTTATAATCGAATGTACATAAATTGAAGTGTGTAGAAGCAAAGGCAGCAATCTCTACTTTCGTTTTTTTGAACAACAGGACAAAAACACATTGATATCTTTGCCTTTGATACGTATTTTCAAACTCTGATTTTGATGAGAAAAAGTTGAGTTTGTAACTAACCAGATTTGCAAATTGAATTTAGGTTCTCAATTCTAATCACTATGAAACTGCATTTACAACTTTTTTCCGATATTTTGTAGATTGCTGCGTTTGCTTTCACACACCTCAATTATTCAATAATCTTGTAAGTACTGTATCAAATGCTTATTTGTATGTACTGTATCAAATACTTATCACACACATTTACACCTTAACGCCCCTCCACAAGTACAACAAAATTGATTATTTAAGGGGGTATTCTAGTCTAGAGGTATGAATTGTAGGTGTTTTTTCAGGTGCAACAAAAAAAAAACAATAATATTCTTACCGATTTCTATTTAATGAAATATTAATAAAACATCAAAGAATCCATTAAAAAAAGAGTCGAACAAAAAAAATAAAAATTCAGAATGTTACAGAGTGTTGAAGTGGGGGGTCTTAAAAAAATAGCGCGCCCTGGTTGACACGATTGCAACCCTCCCAGTAATCTAAAAAAAATAAAATTAATTCTTAATCCAAACAAATGCGGCTATGGCCCGAACTAAGGAAAAGTTAAAAAAAAAAAATTTCGCAAAATGGCGGCTGTCTGAAATAAAAAAGACGTTTTTGTACCAGTTTTTTTGACTTTCCAAATTTTTTAAAAATAGTAAAAATTGAAATATTGTTATAGTTCTAGTTCCCGCCATAGAAGAATGTAAAGAAAAGACTCACACCAATTTTCAAGTAAATTGGTTTAGCAGAACTTGAGATATCATGTCAACCGCCCCTAAAAAAGTGGTTTGGAGAAAAATGGGTTTAAAATTTTGTTCTATTTGATTTTGTCTATTCTGATTTTGGTTAGATTCCGTCTAAACCGCGACATTAAAATGGTTATTACTTTTAAAATAATGCGAATTTCGAAAAATTCTTTTAAGGAGATATTTTTGAATATTTAAACTTTGGAAATATGAAGAAAAAAAAATGTTTTTTTTTTCTAGACTAGAATACCCCCTTAAAGATACGCTTTGATTTTTTTTTATAGCTATAATATGATAAATAACAAAATATGGGTTTTTAATTATTTTCGGAGCGCACTTCGAAATTTATTTTCATCGAGGAAATTTCGTATAATTACCGTTTCGGCTCTACAAATGTTTTGCGTTTATTTTTTTTTAAACTGTAAGTTCAAGAGAAATACGTTATAAATCTGTAGAAATCCGGAATGTGGGGGTTTAAGTCTGCTTATCTTTTTTCTACTGGATCTAAACCTTACTGAGAATCTCTAATCATCATTTTTCTAGACTAGAATACCCCCTTAATCAAAAAATTGAATTGAATTGAAAAGGTTTCTTCAATTTTATCGAAAGAATCAAGTAAAATTGTAATATTCACAACACACTTCTTCGGTTTTATTTGTGCTTGTCACTCTACGTAATATTTTATGAAAATATTGAAAAATGCAAGTGAACATCACGTTACGAGTATTTTCTGTACGTGATGTATTGAAATAATGTAAGTTCCGTTTTAAATAATGAAACGTTATTTCTTATTCAATGAATTAAAACAATTTATGAATGACTTTGCAAATCCGTTATTTAAAAGACTTTCCACCACTCTTTCCACAGCTCGGTGAAGGACCACAATTCGAAGTTGAAACGTTACCTGAAATTACTGCAATAGAGAATTCCAGTCCAATTTTTTTTATTTTTTTTTATGAATAACGACCTTCTAACTTAAATAACTGCATATTTATTTTTATTTTTATAGTTAGTTTTAATAGTTAAAATAAATGTCAAAGTTTTAATTTTTCAAGGTATTTCAATGGAAGATGCTCAGAGGAACCAGCGTCACTGATCCCTTCGGCACCGGGCATAGTCGGGAAACACGCCAAACGCGTTGACATTTGTCACATGAGAACGGGTTGCTTCTTCGACTCGTTTTTGTGTTCAACTGCTCGGCTCTGGAATAATTTGCCGGCCTCTGTGTTTCCTCTTTCCTACAACATGGGTCTCTTCAAGATCAATGTTCATTCCTTCCTCTCCTCAAAAATACCCTCCACACAGCATTTCAGATGACATAGGCCATGAGGGGAATTGTTTTCCTTAGAGCCTCCTGTGTGGAGTTAATGTAAAAACAAAAAAAAAACTGCCCTCAACTGCCTGGGGTCAGTAAAACTATGGCATTCCCAATCGGGGTACGTTGTGAGGCTGAAAGTAAGCGGGGAGGGGAAAGAGAGGGGGAAGAAAAAGTTTGAGAAAGTACCTGGCTATTTAGACCTGATCATCAATTACCGCTTAAGCCATTTTAAGCATGTGTACCGTATTTTATTTGAAAAGATTAAATTATGAAAATACAATAAAATCAAATATAATTTATTGGCGCACGCTGGGATTTGAACCCACGATCTTCGGATCGCTAATCAAAAGCCTTACCCCTCAACCACGGAGTATCTTAACTCATAAGCCAAACCTGAAGTTTGTATTAATAACGTTATTTTAAACTTTTGTAACAAATAAATTGAAAAGGATAAAAATAAAACGTTGAATCATTAAAACGTAAACATTACTTTCAATCTTTTATCTCCAAACCCTTTTTTAGCACAAAGAGTTTGTACGTACTTGTAAATAACAAACAACGTTTCAATCGAAAAATCACACCTCGTTTTTTTCGAATAAAATATAAAATTTAACCCTTATCAATTTTTTTTCTTCTCAAGCTCTCTGCGGCCCTGATAAATCCACCTTACCGAGGGTTATGAATAAAAGAACTGATCCCGTTTCCCTCCCCTACTGTGCGACTCCTTCGCATTCCTCTGGCGAGGCTCTGCCCTAATAATACGAATACCGGAAGCCTTCAGGGCATTCGGAACCTTTTTCAGGAGGTCCCATCTGACTTCCAATGTATTACGAGTAAAATCTTCATTTATTAAGATGCGCCCCTCTTAATGAGGATGTTAATAATATATAGTTTTTTTTAACAATACACGTAGAACATGATTTTAATCTTCTGATGAGATTATTGCTCTTTTAGTAAATATTAATTTTTTAACGTGATAACGTCTTATAAATCGATGAACGCCGACCGCATTCACGAAAAAGGCATGACTCATTGTCACGTTCCGCCTAAGCCGAGCGTGCAAGCGAGGGCGCGGAACAAGCATTCGGCCTAAGAGTTCGGCGAGAGCGCGGAACAAGCGATAGAGAAGCACGATCGGCCTAAGCGTTCGGCTCGTGACGTTATCACGTAAAATTATCGTCCGTACTTTACAGACAACCAATTTTTTTTTTTTACCTATGTTCCATATAGAAGGCACAACAAGTTCCCCCGTGCCTGCATCTTTGGGAATGATGATGTGTGGGGGGTCTTTCGGGGAAAGGAAGGAGAACAAATTCTGGGAATGAAAAAGGTTTGGGGTGTGGGTAAGAATCTGGGGGTCAGTGTGACCAGGAGTGATCAAACGTATGACTCAATTTTTCCCACTGCGGTGCAAGACGATGGTTCGAGAGTCCAGCTTGAGAAATCAAAAGGTCTCCCTCAAGCAGTCTAACCCGACTCGGTCCGCTATACAGTAGGTGGACAAAGCTTAGACAAACCTCACCCCATGAACCTGGGCACCCCTACTAAGTCACCAAAAGTACTTTGTGTGACCTGTGGTAGACATGTTGGTTATCCGATAAATGGTTGCTGGGGCGGCGGTACCCATACCAGCTTCCCAAATTGGAAATTGAAATAATGATAATATAGGGTAGGCATAAATAATGCAAAATTATTAATGTGATTTCTCGAGTACTAACTAGGTAATCTGGCTCTCTCACATTACAGCTCGCAGATAAACAATACGTATCCGTAATCTTGAAATCGGCTTAACGATAAAAGCAATCTCCGAAGTAATGCGCACCATTTCATTTCCCTACCACCATAATAAGTATAACATAAAATTTGACGGACATTACGAAAATGATTTTACGTCAGTTGTAATGAATTATTTAAAAAAAATTTACATCTTACCGTAAACTAACTGGCAATCATTGCGGTATTTCTGAAGTGGGAACATACCTAAAACAAAAAGAAAACATTTGTTAGTTAATCGTGTCTAATAATCTGAATACATGTTTTTAGTTAATCTCCTACTACACAAATATTAACCTCTCCGCGAGTGAGTTTTGGCAAACAAAACTGTACGTGAAGAGTGAGTTTTTTTTTGGTTCATTTTTATTTTTTTTTTGTAAATTATCATAGATTAACTAAAAATAATATTATATTTGGAATTAAAACTTCGTCGACATCAATCCACAAAAACAAACCAACATCGAAAATAAACACGTCCATACAAAAAAACTGCTTCCTTCCTCTGACGACCGCTAAAAAATTGGGCCTTACAATAATTTTAAAATCTCCTGCTACCACCACGGTCGGTGAAAAATGAAGCTTGTGTCATGATGGAGGACTTAACTTATGGTGGGAATCCCGACGCCACTGTTTTAATTTCAGTAGTTTTGTGTTATTTGTAATTAACGGATTGCAATCTTAAGAGCACAGGCACCAGGTGGGAATGCTGTCCTTGTTCTACCGGTATTACAATGGAAGATGCTCCGAGGAACTAGCGTCATTGATCCCCTCGGCACCGGTGCGTAGTCGGGAAACACGCCAAACGCGCGCTCAACATTTGTACACGATTGACATTAGTCACATGAGAACGAGTCGTTTCTACGACTCGTTCTTGAGTTCAACAGCTCGGCTGTGGAACGATTTGCCGGCCTCTGTGTTTCCTCCCTCCTACAACATGAGTCTTTTCAAGACCCATGTTCACTCCTTCCTCTCCTCAAAAACACCCTACATACAGCATCTTCAAAGATGACATAGGCCCTGAGGGAAATTATTTTCCTCAGAGCCTTCTGTGTGGAGTTAATGTCAAAAAAAAAAAATTAAGATTTCATTATAGAGATATAAATTTTTGTGTGTTTATTATTATGTTTTTAATATGAATACAGCACAAGAGTTCCAATTGCTCCCGTCTTGAGCCAGTGAGATTATAGCATCCCCAATTGGGATATGTTGTGAGGCTGATGGTAGTGGGGAGGGGAATAAGATCGGGAAGAGGAAGGTGGAAAATTACCTGGCTATTCAAATCTGATAACCAAACACGGCTAAAGCCATTTCAAACAATGTTTCAATTCTGAATGGTGGTCTTAAACCAGGGCGATACTGACAGCATCTTTCACTTTGGAACGTGCCGCAATTATACTATATATTATTTTTAATTAATAAATTGTGAGATAACACAAATCAATCAAATAAAATTTATTTGCCACGCCGAGGTTCGATCCCGCGACCTTCGGATTGCGAGTCAAGAGCATTACCGCTAGACCACGCCGGCCATTAACCATGGTTGACTTATTGCCCGGCGGCAATTTATTCCAATAAAACAGAGAAACACTTAAAACAGAAATAAATTAAATCATTTCAAAACATTGTGAATGTTTTAAGTTAGTTAGTTAGTTAAAATTAAATGTCTCCACAAAGAAAAGAATGGTAGAGAGAGAGCAGGGGAATGTGATTTAACAGAAAATAACATTAGGTTGCCTGAAGAATATCAATTTCGTGTTTAATTTTCTCCACATTACTTGCATATCTACTCATTGCGGGTACGTTTTTCTTGATTGCCAACAATTCACTCTCCCTTTATTCCATATCTCCGACCTACAGTGTTTTCAAAAACAGATTATGTTATATAATTGATATTATTATTTATTTTGATTTCACGTCTCCGACAAGACGTCACGTTGCCTAAGTACTTAATTATTAACCATTAACCATTTTACGTTTCATTGAAAAAATGAAAGAAAACCTCCTCATTTAAAATTTGCAAATGGTCATTCGTACAATAAAAAAACTAGGGCGATGAAGAATTCTTCTGCAAAGCCAAGGGCATTACATTGCAGGACGATTAAGGCAACGCTTCCTGGCTCAAAAAGAAGAAGATGAAGAGATATGTAATGACGAATGTTGAACGGAGCGCGCTAATATTTTCAATGACAAAATTGATGCGAAAATTGGGAAAATGCTTAATAAAACATGATTCGTTTAAAATAGAGCAAAAATCTCATGAAACGTATCTTAAGTATCATTTAAAGAAACATTGGGAATTTTTTTCACAAATATAACTTGTAGAAAAATAGAAATAGACTTGTTTTAAATAATTTTCGAAGCATACTTTGCGATTTTTTTCTATCGAGGGAATTTCATATAATTTGCGTTTCGGCGAGGAATGTATCTAGATATAATCTTAAAAAATAACATATATTTTTTTAAGAGCTTAAAAACTTCAAATGTTTAAGGGAGATATGTTAGAAATCGGTCGAATTCGGATAGCGGCGGCTTAAGGGTTGCTAACAATATCTTCAATGATCAAAAATATATTAATCATGAACAATTTAGGAGGGAGGTACGTATTACGTCCTACTATCAATAATTCGTCGTACGCATCTTTCTGACTTCCTCCGTGGTCGAGAGGTAAATCTCTCGACTAGCTATCCGGAGGTTGCGGGTTCAAATCCCGGCATAGCCAAGCTAATGTTATTTGATTCTTTAAGTTAATTCTAATAATATAAGATATATTTGAGGCACGTTCTTGAGTGGAAGATACTCTCGTTGTCGCCCTGGTGTAAGACCACCATTCAGAATTGAAACGTTGCTTGAAATACCTTTAGCCGTATTTGGTGACTAGACCTGAATAGCCAGATACATCCCCATCTTCATTTTATCCGTCTCTGTCCCCTCCCCACTACCTTCGGCCTCACTAAATTTCCCTATTGGGATGCCAAAGTATCACTGGCTCCAGGCGGTTTTAAGCAGTTAGGACTCGTGTGCGATGAGATGTCATCATGTTTAATTGGTAATAATATAATTATTATGACAAATCCTTTTTTTTCAAGGATCAATATTTAATGCATTATTTTTTATCCTTTCTCTGAATGTCGACTGCCAAAAAATAGAGCAAGTATGCCGTGTTGAATCTCAATCTCAATCTCAATTTTCATGTAACTAATGTTTATCGAGCAGTAGGCATGTTGAGTTTTAGTTCTAATTTTTATAAACGCGTATCTCACTTATCTACATCCTCAAGGATGTTATCAAAACCCTGGAAAGGATCCATTTTGAAGCTCTTTTCTTCTTAAAATTGCACGCGCTCAGACTTCCGGCCACCATTCGTAAAAAAATTCTAAACGTGCAAATTTCAATTGGAAACGAAATATCTTTAGTGGATAAGTTGCTCGAGAACTTTGACCTCGAGAAGAGCCGTTATTAAAAAAGCTCTGGCAGGGGTTATGCCTATGACATTTCCCGCTGTCAACAACTTTGGCACATAAGTAGCCGGTAGCTACTGAGATGAGAACAATAAACCAAGGACATTTTCTCAAAAATAAACGTTTGTTTTTAAGTCACCCTATTCCTACAAAGAAAGCGAAGAAAGAAGAGCTGGAAAGAAGCGTAATTGAGACGCGGAGTACGTGATAAATTTTATGATGAATTTTCTTGGAAACGGGAGCGGAATACATAAAATCTCAAACGATAATCTTTTTTTAAGAGGATACGCTGGAGGACTTTTTCTTTCTTGTTTATTTCTTTTTTAAATTTAGATTTCCTTCGCCACTCTATTCGGCCCCGTTTCCCGACGTGTCGGAAACCACCTAGAGCCTTAGTAGACGGCGTATTCGGAAATGACGAAAACAAAAGTTACGACCTGGTGAACGGTTTGAATGACAAGAATAGTTGTGTTTTTTCGGCGTTTTATTAAAATCCGAACTCTCTTGAAGAGCGACACTAATGTTTGTTGAGATTGTAGTTTTTGGCGTTGATATTAATTTATTACAAGTTTCTGTTGTTTTAAATATTGTTAATGGTTATGGTATATTGAGAAACAAACGAATTTTATTCGCTGGGGGGTGATATTTTTATAATTTAAAATATTAAAAAGAATAAATCTGTTTTTTTTGCCATCGTTTGTACGGTAATATTTAATTTATTTATTATACGGTTTACTGATCAGCACAACTGCCTTCTAAACAGGTGATTAGGTGATTAGGTGTTCGTTTTCTCGGCAGTGGATTTAAATTATTTTTTATCATATGTGTACTATTCATGATATTTTTTACTTTAAAAACATATTTCTTTTACTGTCAGTGCACATAAAAAAATTATGCCACCGCGATCGGGTCTCGATTCTCAACGGTGTTCTCAATTTTTTTTTTTTTTTACACTTTCGTTTTGCTTTATATTCATGAAATACGTACCTACCCAATAAAATTTCATCCAGAAAAATAATTCCACTTCAAAAATCACGTTGCTTTTAATGTTTGTCCATTTTAAGGCGCAAAGAAATAATAAACGTAAGATTATGATAAATATTTTAAAAAACAGTCATCTTCATTCAAGGTTCAAAAAATGACTTACAAATTTAATTTAAAAAAGGAAGAAGAGAGCAAGACCTTTCAAACATGGTTGAAAAAGGTTAATAATTATTTGAAATTTACACGCCATTTTTTTGTAAAATCACCCAATGGAGCTAAAGTTCTAACAAAAATTAATTTACAAGAAGAATACTGTTTTCATCAAATGCCCTTTATTACAAAAAAAAACTTTTAAACACACATAACTTTAATGTTACTGTAATCACGATTATTTCCATAAAAAATGTTATTATCTGGTCCAGGCCGTCACTCAGTTGCAGGACACAACATAAATGGAAAATTTTCAAAAACAAGCCATTGTCATACAAATTCTAAATGTTTACCATTTTATTTTATTGATCTTGTATTCAATTTCATTTCACGTAATTAAATAAAACGTGTGCTTTTATTTGGCAGAAAGAGTTTTGCTCTTACCGCTCTGTTCAGTTAAAATAAACAAAATAATATTATTATTTTTATATTAAGAGAAAAAAAAACAAGATAATTCAGAAACCATTGAACCTTCCAAATTTCGTGCAACCTTCAACCAATTAACAGTTGCCCAAAACCCCTAAGAATCACTAAACTTTCCCAAACTGCAGAATGGGAATAGTTTCACCTAACAGATAAGCGGAAGTAGGAAGAAGACAAACCGGAAGGGAAGTAGACAAAGGAAGTGGTTACCCCCCGCCCCCCTTTTGAGAAGATACCGTTGATTTATTGGTGGGCCGACGCGCCCGGAGCTCTCAATAATTTTCAAGCCATAGTCCCGATTTCCAGAACCGAGCCCAAATCTTTTTCACATCAAGGTTAGCATTGCTTTATTTCAAGTATGAATCTGTGTCAGTAGACGGTTTGTCACTATTGATAGCTCAAATTTTCGGTGATCTGTTTTTTTCTCTACGAAAACTAAAAAATTGAATTTAAAGAGCAAGTGAATAGAGAATTCCAGTCCAATTTTTTTTATTTTTTTTTATGAATAATGACCTTCTAACTTAAATAACTGCAAATTTATTTTTATTTTTATAGTTAGTTTTAATAGTTAAAATAAATGTCAATGTTTTAATTTTTCAAGATCCCCCGAAAACCACCGAATCTAGTGTGACGTCATCATGACTAACCGAAGTATGAATTTTGTTAGGGAACTTGGAATCAGCTGTTCGACTCCCGCCATTTTGAATTTCAGCATTGGCGCGTCTTTATAGACATTACTGGGCAAAACGATCGTATTTTTTACAGTTAAAGTTTTTGAATATTTTAAATAATATAGATAAACTAATAGAGATACTTTATTTTTGATACTGAATTATTTAGGCCTAAATAATGTTTCAATAAAAACAAAAACTATTATATATTCAATTCTCTATAAACCAATAACACGGAATGTCGAACGGCTTGCGTCTTACATTTCTATTGATTTCTATACAACTTTGACCCAGGTGACGCGGTGCGGTGACGTCACGCCGCCAAAATCCAGCAATAAGGTGTTTTAATGACACGTTTTAAAATGGACTTTTTAATATTTTTTTAAAAACTCTACGTTAAATATTATGTAATAAAACTTATATATTCAGAATCCGCGTATATTGGTCTATATGAACATATTTTTTTAAAGCCAGAATATTTTTCACTGGAGTTCCTTATTGAAACATCTACCTTAAAAGCTGAGACGCTTGAGAAAGACATGGGACTAAAAGTTATTCAATTTTTAAACTCGAGTTATGTCAAATCTTTTAAAGTGAAAAAAAAATCAATTAGTTATTTCAACCACCAAAATCCATCTTAGTACGATACCGACTGCAAAATTAACCGTGTCAAGCTGTAAATGCTTAAAACTTCGGTAATGCAATCACATTCTTGTCCTGTATACAGTACATAATTACACAGATGTATTTTGTTACTTATGTAAACCATGATTCAAATTCGTTATTCGATTTAACGAAAGAAAACTGTTGTGTGGTATGCCGTGTTTAGTGACCAGATTTTTCGGCCTTTAGCCGTGTTTGGTGACCAGATCTGAATAGCCAGGTACTTCCTCACCTTCCTCTTCCTCATCTCCTTCCCCTCCCCACTACTTTTAGCCTCACAACCTTAACCCCCATCGGGGATGCCATTTACTGGCTCCAGACGGGAGCAGCTGAGACTCTTTTGAGGTATTCACATAAAAAAAGTAAAACTGAAGAAAACCATGTTTTTACAATTCGAGAAAACAGTTACTGAAAAATTTTTAAACATGTGTACTGGCTGTCTCATTTTCGCCTAAGAAGTGTGAATATTGGTTTTTGGGAATACTTAATGGCGAACACTAAATGAACATACAAAAATTTTAGAATGCATTTTTATTCATACTTTGAACACACTTTACAATTTTTTCAGAAATTGTCCGCCATTGATGAAGTACACGAAAACTTAGCTACTCATCCTCGAAATTGGGCGGGCAATCTTCTTATTTGAAATAAAAATTTAAAAAAACACAACAAAAATAAAAAAAACAAATTACAAACATAGACTGAAGAAAAGTATATGAAACAATATGTCTGCATCCAGCAAAGGGTAAAATGTGGCCAATTATGTAAAAATAAAACCTATTCATTTAGGAAATGGAAACTCGTGGCTGTAATGAATAGAAAATAAGCAGAGTTAAAAGCCTTTGAAAGGATACACTGTAGCCAAATACGTGAAAATAAAACCTATTCATTTAGGAGATGGAAACTCGTGGCTGCAAGGAACAGAGAACGAAGAATAGTGTTAGAAGTTTTTGGATGTCTGCATTTAGCAAAGGGTAAGCTGTGGCCAATTATGTGAAAATAGAACCTATTCATTTAGGAGATGAAAACTCGTGGCTGCAAATAACAGAGAGCGAAGAAGAGTGTAAGAAGTTTTTGATGTCTTTATCCAGCAAAGGATAAACAGTGGCAAATGATTATGATGATTTACGAAGACCTAAAGTTTATTGTTTCAATCGGAATATCAGAGCGATGAAGAACTTACGTATTCCAGATAATGATCAAATTACCCAACGATGGTACAACTACGGCAATATTCGATTAGCAACTACTTAACTATTACCTATAAAGTTAAGGATCTCAGTAAATTGAAACATGGAATTCAAAACTCATATTAGAGAGTTCTCAAAATTAACTATTCCGACTTGAAGCCAAGGGAATTTGATTATCGGGAGTTCTATCAGCCAATTTGACGTCAATTGCCAGATAATTGATACGGGAATTCATAAATTGTAACATATGACCGAATCTTGACTTAGTTCAATCGCAGATTTTACGATAAATTCAGTATCGAAGATGCTATTAATAATAATAACGTAATATTTAAATATGGCACAGTTTTGTGTTATTTCACTTTAAGTGCGCACTTTTAGTGTGAGATCTTCGTGATTGAAATCTTATTTTTTATTAAAATACAATATCTCCAAACCACTCTTCCGAACTACAGTACTGTTCATCTGTTTCAATATTTCCCAAAGTTCCTCGGAGCAGTTGGAAAACTTGCAAATATAGAAAACAAAAAATTCTTAGAGTTCCTTCACATTTGACATCATCAAACATTGTTAGTAAATCCCAATATATTTTTTTGACAATTAAACGCCTTTGTTTCTTTTTTATATGAGAATACCGCACAAGTGCCGCAAACTGTTCTTAACGCCTGGAGCCAGTGAGACTATGGCATCTCCAATGGCATGGCATATCGTCGCCTTAGTTCTTAATTGTCCAAACGACCATTTTAGTTTTTGTTCAATCTCCACTTTAAAATTAAAAATAAAGTATTAAAATGACAATTTATCACTTAAATGAGAATTATTTAAGCTAACGAGAATTTTACCTTTACGGAAATAGCTTTATCTTAAACACTTTTTATAACGTTTCATTGAAATAATTAAAGAAAACCTTCTCCTCCTGTAAAATTTTCTTATAGTCGTTTGAACAATTAAATACTAAGGCGACGATATGTTGTGATGATGAAGGCTGTGGGGAGAAGAAGGAGATGGAAAGGTGAAAGAGGGGAAGTTCCTGGCTATTAAGATCTGGTCAAGACACATATTTCAAACAACGCTTTTATTCTGAATGGTGGTCTTATACCAGAATGATACTGAGAGTAGTTTCCACTTTGGAACGTGCCGCAAATAAAACTTACATTATTTTAAATTATTGAATTGTGAAAAAAACACAAATCAATCACTAACCGTCTATTTTCGTTTCCGTCAGTACTTCGTCAAATAATAAAGTCGGTTGTTTTATTAGACTTCGTGCCTTATTATCCTCAAAATTTAAACAAACGCTGACGGGTTAAAAATCGAGGGCTAACGGGGACCGTTCAATGTAAAAAATTCTTATTGCTGTTATTTGCTTATATTGTGGTGAAGATGCCAAAAAATTTTACGGGCTAAAAATTTTACGGACTTGGTCATGTATTTAAAGAATTATTCAATAATATCTTCACCAAAATAAAATTTCGTTATCTCATTTTTAAGTTAAAAAATAACCATTAAAACACGAGAAAATACAAGATAGGCAGTGAAAAAAATGATGTTTTATTAATTATAAAAATACGCACTCGTTCCCGATAAAAAATACAAAAACTTATTTTAAAAATACTTCGTTCAACTTGGCATAGGGTTGATATTTTTACGGGGATGGGTGGGTACCCGCTATAAGGGTGGTTAATGTTTCAGTTTGAAGTGCTGAAAATTAAACCCTTATCAAAATTAAAATGATACATTATGGAAACAAGCTTATTGTTTTTTGCATTAAACGTAAAATAAAAGACAAACGCGTGGGGATTATTTATGTGCTCCATTTTATGTAACTTTAAATATATTTTTCGTGTGCCCCGAAAAACGTGGTAGGCAATAAATTTAATAAAATAAAAGAGATGAATTATCCTACAAATAAATGAAACAAAATAAACTTGAACAACATTTTTTTTTGTATATACGCCGACCGGTTTCGGAATAACTGTTCCTTCCTCTGGGCAAAATGTATATTATAAGCACATTTTTTTTTGTTTCATTCAAAGTTATATTGTTTAATTTATTTATAATGGATAACCACAGAGTTATAGCCAAATTCAAAAGTATTATCGTGATCTGTTTTTGGGGTATTATGCCGTGTTTTGGTCAGCCAACATTCGATCAGTGTAACAGTGACCATCATTAGGGCAGATTTGTAATGTAATGCGATTACACATCTTCTTTTTTATATTAACTCCACAAAGGAGAAAAATAATTTCCCTCGAGACTTAGATCATTTTTGAAGTTGCGTGGAGGGTCTTTCTGAGAAAACGAAGGAGTGAACATGAGTATTGAAGAGGCCCATATTCAGAAACACTGAGGCCTGAAAACTGCCGAGCTGTTGAACTCAAGAACGAGTAATGGAAACGAGCCGTTCTCGTGTGACAAATGTCAACCGCGAACATAAGTTGGGCGCGCGTTTGGCGTGTTTCTCGTATATATGAATGCACCGGCATTAAAGCTACTTTCTCTAATACTAGAAATTTTTAGTACAGCTTGTTTTCGTTTCATTGAGCTCCAAATCACAAAGGTGCTGAAGAAGTTTTCAATAAAAAAAAAACTAAACTTCGCTATTTTTCAAATTTTTGAAATTGTATGGAACATGTTACTATTTCAAGTTCTACACGTTTACGGAGCTAGGAAATAATAATAATTAAAAAAAATTGTTGCATTAAAAATACACAGCTAAAGACGTAGAGGCAAAACCGTTTTACGTTATAAAAATGTCAAGAGCCATAGAAGGAATCTGATTTCGGGGAAAACGGGTCAAAAACGACACCAAAATTACAAAATATAATCGTTGAAATCTACACAATATCGCAATGAAAACTGTTTGCCTTAATATATGTATTTTTCAGTTAACATAAATAAATCTCTTTGAGAAATAGGTTGGTACTAATAAGATAATATTTATATATGGATTGCCTTTCAAATTTTAAAAAAGTGAGTAGTCGATAAAATGAATTTCAAAAAGATATGTCTCTACGAGACCGAGGTTCATCCCTTCCTTTCCCCGAAAATACCTCCCATGCAGCATAATTAAAAATGACATAGGCAATGAGAGAAATTATTTCTCTCGTGGCCTCTTCGCTGGAGTAAATGTAAAAAAAATATATATTTAAAAATAATTCCAAACAACGGTGAAGTAATTGAGTATTTATTGTTTATGAAATATGGCATACTGGAATTGCACTATCCTCCCAGTCCTGCTGGAATAGAGACTAAAAAAAAAAACAAATAAAATAAAAATCGTACACGTAATTTCGGTTACAACAAGAAAGCTTGCTATTTTTGGTTGACTAAAGAGAAAATCCTGTTTTTTGTGTGGTCTCAGTTCAGAAATTGGCTATCATGTTTAATATAACATAAAAAAGAAAATTAATGATTATTGGCTACCTAAATTTAACCCTCGGACTTAACATCATTTATCTGTCGATCGGTATTTGAACGGCATAGATTAAGCTCGTAATCCATAGATTAAAAATCCTAATCTTCCAAAAATTATTTGTGAAAAACGCCCCAACTATTCGAAAAACCACTGAAGTGGTTTCGTACAAGAAGAAATTTTACGGCTATTTTTAAAAATTTATAGTTTATATCACAAAATTTATTTTGTGTACTCCATATATGTTGACATTAATAAAAAAAAAAACATATTTATTTACGTAGGGTTTTTTGCGATTCATGTATTTTTCAAACCATTTAATGTTTACTGAACTCTCAATTATACTTAAGTGATCATTATAATAAGCATTGCCATAGTGTGTGACCTTCTTAACTGAATGAGGCAAACATATAATACGCCACGCCTCAGGACCCGTGTCATATTAATATTGTTATTTGACCTGCAGACTGCATTTTGGGAGGACAGTATGTGCCCCGCCGCTCTGGGAACCGTTAATTTTATTTTATATGAATACCGCACAAGAGTCCCAACTGTTCCCGTCTGGAGCCAGTGAGACTATGGCATCCCCACTTGGGGTATGTTGTGAGGCTGAAAGTAGTGGTGAGGGGAAAGAGATGGGGAAGAGGAAGGTGGGTAGTACCTGGCTATTCAGATCTGGTCACCAAACACGGCTAAAGCCATTTCAAGCAAAGTTTCAATTCTGAAATGTAGTCTACAGAATACACTACACCACCACGATACACGTCTACACCAGGGCGATACAGGGAGTATCTTTCATTGTGGAACGTGCCGCAAATATACTATAATTATATTATTTTAAATGAATAAATTGTTGAATAACACAAATAATTTATTTGCCACGCCGGGATTCGATCCTGCGACCTTCGGAATGCGAGTCAAGAGTCTTATCGCTGGACTATGCCGGCCGTCATTGGATACCCAAAACGCCTGCCATAAGTCACCCCAAGTGGTTCGCTACGTTTGGTGATTTAGCAGGGATGTCCGGGTTCGTGGGTTAGGTCTGTCAAGGTCTTGGCGGCCTATATGTTGAAAAGGTCTTTTGACCTCTCCAGCTAGACGCTCTCGACCCATTGCCTTGCACCGCAGTTGAAGGGATGGGCTCATACGTCCGTCACACCTGAACACACTGACCCCCCAAATTTCTACTCAACCCTCATACTTATTCCTTTCCAGAACTTCTTCTTCTTCCTTTTCTTAAAAAAAAACCTCCACACAGTTATCCCCTAAGATGATAAAGGTGATATAAATTATTTTCATCAGGGCCTCGTGTTTGGAGCTAATGTAAAAAAAACTGCCTTTGCAGTTTAGCAGGTGCTTAAAATGAATAAAAAATAAAATGCCATAATTTCCTAGCGTTCAAGAACGGTAAAAAATTATGTTTCCATATAAGAAAGTATTTGAAATCATTAATTTTTAAGACCAAAAAAATCTGTTAGAAATATAAATTGAATACAAAAAACGACTTTACGATAAAATAAAAATGTTTAAAAATACTGTTTCAGTTACCACGTTCTTCAAGGCTCATATTTCCTTGTACCTATCAGCAATATTTTCACATTTCGTAAAACGTTTTTCCGGCGTAATATCGCCAAGCCGTGTTCTAAAATTTTAATTACGGCGCTTAAAATTCTTTGGCCGTTTTGTAAAATGTGATATATAAGGCCGTCCGCGGAATCTTAATGAGTAAACAGCATACAAAGTGACACAATGTGGCGGGAAAAGTCACGTAAGCTGGTCAAGCGTGTGCGACGTATTAAGGGAAACATGCGTTACGAATTAAAGCTAAAATTGAAAAACGAGACATTCGAAAAAATCCAATAAAATTTTTCAAATTTGGAGAGAAAAAACATTTTCAATAATTTACTTGACTCTACAATATACTTTTCATTTGAATATCTCTAAAGAGTCTCAACTGCTTCTAATGAATTTTTTAATATTTTTTTATATGAATACCACACTAGAGTCCCAACTTCTCCCATCTAGAGCCAGTAAAACTATGGCATCACCAATTGAGGTATGTTTGAGGCTGAAGGTAGTAGGGAGGGGAAGGAGAAGGGGAAGAGAAAGGTGAGGAAAAACCTGGCTATTCAGATCTAGTCAACAAACACGGCTAAAGCCATTTCAAGCAATGTTTCAATTATGAATGGTGGTCTTACACCAGGGTGATACTGAGAGTATCTTTCTCTCTGAAACGTGCCGCAAGTATATTATACATTATTTCAAGTGAGTTAATTGTGAAATGACACAAATTAATCAAATAAAATTTATTTGCCACACCGGGATTCGATCCCGTGACCTTCGGAATGCGAGCCTTACCGCTAAACCATGCCAGCCATTTAGAGCCAGTGAGACTATGGAATCCCCAATTGGGTTAGGTATGTTGTGAGGCTGAATGTAACGAAGAGGAGAAGGAGATGTAAAAGAGAAAGGTGGGGGTGTAGGTACTTGGCTTTTCAGATTTGGTCACTAAATATGACTAAAGCCATTTTAAACAGTATTTCAATTCTGTCTCCTAAGCGATACTTAGAGTATCTTCCACCATGGAACATGCCGCAAATGTACCTTCTATATATTATTTTTTTATGAATTTATTTGCGAAATAACTCATTTAAATACTTGCTCTCGCCGTGATTGGAACCCACGACCCTTGAATTAATAGTCGAGATTTTTATCAATCAACCACGGAGGAATAAGATTATTTTTTTTGTATTTATCTTATCCACTGGAACGCTTTTTGCCACAATTGGCACTATTTAAAGTACCTCGGATTGCTTTGCTGCCAATTTTGGCAAATTTTCCCTTATTTGTAAGTAATTAAGTAGAAGTTCACAATATTTTTTTCATAGATCCTACGAATATGTAATAATCGAAAAAAGATAAGTGAATTCATTGGCTGTATAGATCTATTATCAGTTTGTATGTCTCTATATTAAAATTTGGAGGTATGATTTTTTTTAATTTGTGCGGTAAATATTCCCAGAAATCCCACAATTACCCCTACCCCCTTGCTTACTCACACACCTAAAATTTATAAGTCTGACAATATTCTATGTCGTAGATCAGTTACAATATTCTCTTGACCAAGTAAGGGCCGAAACCGATAGAGTGTAATAAAATAAAAGTGGTCTACAACAAATTTGTGTTTTTATTGTAAATTATGGTGAGCTACAAAGTTAACGCTTTTTACAAATACAAAAGAGTTTTAAATTGCGCTGTCGCTTCAATGGTTATTAGTGTTCTAAAGATATTCCTTATAGAACGAACTTTACCTGTAGGAATAACCTGAGTTATCAGTATTACCCTTGTGAGAGAAAGCCGTGTATAGTCATAAAGTTTCGATTTGATTGATGTTTTTTGTTAAACGCCTTGCTTAACCGATCGATGATTTTGGTTAAGCTCTTTTAGTGTAAAATTATATAAATGGCGTTTGTAGTGATTACAAGACATACAACTATCACCAAATATAGCGCAGGGCACTCGGTGCGCAGTAAAAAATAATCAGAATTGCGCTATTGCGCATGCGTGGGATTCAAGTTACGGTTTTGTCTGACTGGAAAAAAGAGTTGCAATTTTTTTTTATTAGTACCAAATCGAATCTAAAATTGTGCGGTATTTAAACAATGTGTAACTTAAACACGGTTTAACGGTAGTGATGATAACTCTAAATAATATTATACATGAATGCATTTAACCGATGTGCGATGAAGAGTATGATACTGAATTGCCCTAAAAATTATTTAGCGTTCTTCCATTTATCCTAAATATACCAATATTGATGATCGCAGATCACTTCATCACACTCGAGACAGAGACAAAACCTATTATATTCTCCGATGAGCTTTACGCAGTGAAGTAATTTAGTAAATATCAAGGACAAAGGCATAAAGCAAAGTCAATAGCGATTGGATATAGTACACAGTATAAGCAGAGACCCATTTGTGTAACTTTATACGTTAGTACGGGGCGATTCACGCTACAGTGTTTCACTTCGTGTTTACTTCAATTTTTGGGCACTTTATTTTATTGTTTTTTTACAAACAATAAGTCAGTATATCTATAGTAACATAGGAAGTGTAAAATATTGGAACATTTTACGTTTTTTGTAAAAAAAAGATCGGTGTCCAATAAATTCTTTATTGATAAACGACAACCGCAAATATGAGAATTGAATCATGGCGGTGAATTCGGGTTTGAATAAAGGAGAAGCCGATAAAAACAATCAAATAAAACTGCGTTACATATTAGATACATACGATTTTTTTACTTATTTACCTTTTATGTGTTTTCTGGATATATTGACTGGATTTTGATAATCGAAATTAATTTCCACGCACCTATACGGCGCGGCGGAGAGAACACTTTTTCTTCGTCAATAGATGCAACAGCAATTCCAATCAAAGTGAATTTATGAGAAGGGCTTGTGCTACAGGCGGACTTATTCACTGCTAATTACCATCAATACAAAAGTTCATTGTATTACATTGTAGGTGCGAATAACAAAAATCCGTGATGATTTAATTAATTGTACCTATTATTTTAATTTTTCTTGCGCGGCAACATCCCCTAGTTGTCCCAGCCGGATGTGCAGCAACCAGCTTATGCATTTGCCCACCTACTGCGTGACGAATTGTATCGGTTGGGATTGGTTGAGATAGACCTAACCTAAACCTGTACTTTCTCAACCCATCGCCTTACACCACTGTGGGAGGGACGGATTCGTACGTTCGTTACTCCTAGACACGTTGATCGCTCAGATTCCTACCCATCCCTCATTTTCCTTCGCAGAACTTCTTCTCCATCCTTTACTTAAAAAGACCCTCCATACATGACATAATCAATTACATAGTCCATGACAAAGTCCATGACATATTCCATGACACAGTTCATGACATAGTCCATCACACAGTCCATGACATAATCCATGACACAGTCCATGACATAGTCCAAGACATAGTCCGAGACATAGTTCATGACATAGTCCATGACACAGTCCATGACACAGTCCATGACATAGTCCATGACACAGTCCATTACACAGTCCATGACATAGTCCATGACATAGTCCATGACATAGTCCATGACATAGTCCATGACATAGTCCATGACATAGTCCATGACATAGGCCATCATAGTCCATGACGTAGTCTTTGATATTCTACGACATAGTCCATGACGTAGTCTCTGAGGATTTTTTTTCAGGGCTTCCAGTATGGAGCTAATGTTAAAAGGAAGAAAAAAAGCTGGAGAGTATCTACCAATGTGTTCAGCGTTTTCTCAAAAAATCACATAAGACTGTTTATGTTCCTATAATAAATAAATAGCCAGGCTCTGTAGGATAGTGGCATCTACGTCTGAGGTATTTTCAGGTTGAAGGGATTGTGGAGGGGAAGTATCTGGCTCTTCAGATATGGTCACCAAACACAGCTAAAATCATGTCAATTATTATTATTTGATATTTCAAACTTCATAGCAAATGCTATGTCTTACTGGTCACAAATATGGTCAAAGTTCACGACTACAAAATTTGCCGTTTGAGAGTAGGCAGTAGTGCAGTTTAAAATAATCGGTTTGGTTCCTGTATGGTTTTACAAACAGAAGTTGTCACAACTTGTCAAAAAAAGGTCGAAAGAAACTGATTGCAAAAATCACGCGCCTTTATCAACATCACACCAAAACGTTTTTCGGAAACAAATAAAAAAATGACATCTACAAAAAAGCAGTGACAACTAGTGGCCACTCGAAAAACTGACGATTCCTTCGGTCTAATTTGCAGTGATAGGATTTCCTTTGCAGGGTTGTTCGGGTGGGTGGGAGTGTTCGCCGCGATGGTGATGTCATTTGTCATCCTGCCACGGCGGCGCTGCCGTTTGATTTGAAAAATGGCCCGCGGGAGGATGAGTGCCGCCATTTTGTTTTCTCATCCGCCATCTTTGAGGAGTGACGTCATGAGACGTCGCGCATCGTGGCACTTAACGACAGAGATTATGTAAAATTCAGGATATGTAAGATTAACTTATTTGAATAAGTTATTGTTATATCTTGTACATAATATATTATATTAAATTAAGAACTGCCCCTGATAGAATAACACGCCCACAACATAATAATCACGAAGTAAGTATGAATGTTTTTCATGTACGGGTACTTTTTATTACTATTAATAAATTAAAACAAAACTACCGTTGTTGGAGATCGCTATACATTATTTTCAAAACTGTGTATTGTATTCAGTACTCATCGCAGCGCTAGAAAATTTATTGCCATTTAGTTATAATTGAAAGCATTAAACTAAAAACAAATTATAATAAACAAAAAAGTTCAAAGACAATAAAAGATTGGTGGTTAAAAAAATTATAGATTCTTATCTTAGGTTCTAACAAATAAAAAAAAAATATGATTCTTACAGACACTGATCAGTTTTCTGTCAGTGGACAGATCAATAACAGATGGAGTGTGGTAAAAGACAGAATTGCCAAATAAAACACAAAAAAAAATCATCAACTCACTCAAAATAATCACTAGTACCTACCTAAATAGGTATCTGAAAACATTGGGGAGATTTGGTCGTTTTACACCGGAAGTGCATTTAAACTAGGGCATTTGGTTCAATTTAAGCTATGTAGTTGTGGACAAAATCCAAGCTGAAATATTTAAAATTATTGGTCATAAGACAGAGTTAACGCTTTTTTAAATTTAGCTAAAAATATCATAAAACGAGTGTTTTTCACCACAATTTAAAGCAGTTTTAAAATATTACCAGAAAAACTACTTTACAGGAGAAAAAGGCCAGTTAATTTAATATCTCTGTGGCAGAGAATATAACTCATTTTCTTAAAGAAATTACTATTAAGTCATATTTTAAATGATAAATAATTGTAAATCAACATTTGTTTAGTTACGTCTCGTTTCAGAGCAGATTTTAAAGAAATGTCCACCACCGGAGATCAACGAACGAAATCGTAACCTTGTTTTAAGTATTAAATTAATTTAGTTATTTAGCTTCCCATTTAGTTTGTCTATTTATCCATACATTTTTACTAATCATTGTACAAAAAATGTAAATGTTACATACCAAAAGCTCCATGGGCATAAAAAAGGATATGATCCTTGTTCCATAATTTTAAGTAAGGGTGGTAACTAAAATTATAACATCGTAAACCTTGCCACTATTTCTCCCAGTCAAATACTTAAACCATAATGCTAGGATAATCGTGCCAGAAACGCGAAATGACTTCACTAAACACGGCTTAGGCTCATAAAATTAAATCATTTTAATCACAAAACTACGGAAGTAGTTAATTCAGTCATTATAATTATGTTTCCTAAACATGCAAGCAAAACGAACACCATGAAAGTATTTGAAAAACGTGCTGATATCTTTTGTAACGCACCTCTCTGGAAAGAAATATTTTCATCATTACAAAGCGAGTGTGACGTCACTAGATGGCACTTTGTAACAAGTGACGACTCCAGGCAGTAGGTATCTACATCTCGGCAGAATTAATTTGTCAAAGCAACTTGTAGAAAGGGAGGTACCTACTGCACAGTGCGGATCAGACGCTGTTTTATACTAGAACAAAATGAACAAATAAAAACACTTCTGTTTTTACAGCTTTTATGCAAAGATGCAATTTAAAATACAAGGAAATCATGTTTCACAAAGGGAGGAAAATGGAGAATGTTTCAAAGCTATTTTGCTGAATAAAACTTTGTACATTGTACTATGGATTGATTAAATTGTTGGAACTCTTAGACGCCATTTTACTGAAAAATCAATTATGCAAGGAGCTTGGCGCTCAGAATGTCTTAATTTTTTGTCTTTGTTGTAAATACAAGGACTCCATTTATAATTGAAATATTTTCAACTGAATTTTCTTCGTATATTATGAAACCAATTTATATCAAGTTTCAAAAAATTATTGGAGTGAAACTTTTTTAGCCCCGTTGTGATTTGAAACTCGAATGAAATGGAAATGATGCACTACACGTGTATCTACGAAGTGTTGAATTGCGCTCATTGGCCGCTTTGATTATGATCTCAGTTTTCAAGGCTTCCATTGGTTGAGATTGTTTTGGTGATGGTTTGTTTCTGTCGCGTGTGAACTGCACTCGATTTTTTTTAATAAATTTATTAACTTTTCTATCAAATGATTGAATGGATAAAGTGATTTTTTTAACATTAAATCTACATATGAGAGAATTTCCCTGGGCCTGTCGTCATTGAAGATGCTGTGCGGAGAGTCTCTTTGAGGATGTGAAGGAGTTAACATGAATCTTGTTCCGCGAAGAAAAATAATTTCCTTCAGGTCTTATGTCATCTTAGAGGATGTTGTGTGGAGAGTTTTTTTTTTTAAAAGGATGCAGATGAAATTCTGGGAAGGAAAAAGGTGTGAAAGGTAGGTAAGAATCTGGGGGTCAGAAAGTCCAGGAGTGACGGACGTGTGAATCCATCCTTCCAAATGTTAAGCAAGACAATGGGTAGAGAGATTTCGGCTGGAGAGCTCAACCAGTCTCTCTCGATCTATCGATCATCCTCGATCATCGGCCGCCAAGACCTGGACAAACCTTACTCATGAACCCAGGAACCCAGAAACCCCTGCTAAATCACCAAGCGTAGCGAACCGCTTAATGTGACCTATGGCAGAGGTGTTGGTTAACCAATAAATGGTTCCCGGGGCGACGGTACCCATACACGCCTCTACAAATTAAACTAATAAAATAATATATCATTTGTGTTTATATATACGTACAAAGTGAGCCAAAATATACCTAATTAAAAATACAGGACCAGTGAAAATTAAAGCAAAACGAAGTGACGGCGAAAAAAAATAGGTAATGCGTATGCAATGGTTTATCCCAATGTGGGAGGCCGGTATGGGTACCGCCGCCACGGGAACCATTTGTTGGATAACCAACACCTCTGCCATAGGTCACCTCAAGTGGTTCACTACGTTTACTGACTAGTGAGCACGAGTGCCCGGGTTCATGGGGTGAGGTTTGTCCTGTTTTTGGCGATGGATGCGTCTGCGCACCAGCTGCGTGACAGGGAACTAATGGTTGAGGGAGTCCTTTTTACTTCTCCAGCCATACTCTATCGGAACATCGCCTTGCACCGTAGTGGGAGGGATGGATTCATACGTCCATCACTCCTGAACACACTGACCCCCAGATTCGTACCCACCCCTAATATCCTTTTCTTTCCCAGAACTTTCTCTCCTTATTTTCCTAAAAATACCCTCTACACAGCATTTCAAAAGATGACACAGGCCCTGGGGGAATTATTAAAAAAAATAGTCAAAATATATCAAAAGAGACAAATCATCAACTAAAGAGGTGATTGAATAATCTACTAAAAATTTACAACATTTGTTGTCAAAAATCTCAGATTTTAAAATGATCTGAAATCTATACATAACACAAGATTAATATTATTATGTACCAGTTTCCATTAAAAATTAAATATTGTAACGAGATACACCGCGCAGATCCGAATACTTTCTCACTCATACATAATATTCTTGTCTACCGTCTCAGCGTGCCGGAGGACTTGCATTTTTTTATTTTTTTTTTTATTAGTATCTATAGCAAAATTTGTACATAATGTATTTATAAATTGTATTATATTAAGGTATTATAAAGTTTTTTTTTTTCACAGTCCTCCTCACTAGGGTTCCCTGTTCTGAGGCGGCCTGTAGTTTTCCCACATTTGTATTTAGTATCCAGTTGTCTTTACATGGTCTTCAGTATGTTTGATAGTTCATTTTCACTTTGTTCTCTCAACCATATTTTTACTTTTGTTTTAAAATTATTTATTTCTGTTATTTTTTTTGTTTGAGTTGGTAGAGCGTTGTATAGTTTTGTCGCATTGAATTTCATATTTCTTTGTCCAAAAGATGTTTTCAAACTGGCTGTAGCTAGAGTATTTTGGTTTATTGCCCTGGTTGTGTATCTATGTTGGACAGTGGAGTATTCTGAAATGTTTTTTTTTAATTTTAAATAAAATATTTTTTGCATAAAGTTTTTGTATATTGTAGACTTGAATGCTTTGAAACAATTCTTCTGTCGGAGTTCTAACCGGTAATTTCAAAATTGTCTTTAGTACTCCTTTTTGGGCTATATTGAGCCGGTCCATGTGAGTGCTCAAGGCAGATCCCCATCCAGTTATCCCGTACTCTATTTGTGATTGACATAAAGCGTAGTACACTTTCTTAATGTCGTTTATGTTGAGGATGTTACGGATGGCTCTAAAGAAGTAAATGTACCTGGTGAGTTTTTTTGTGATTGCTTCAATGTGTCCGTTGGTTGCACAATTCAAACTAACGGCTAATCGGCGTGCAGCTCCCCGCCCCCGGACCCCTACTTACCACAAGATGTGCCTCCAGCCGCCTATTTAAGCGCCTACCCGGCCTTGAGAAGCCAGAGATCCAGCAAGCAGTCCTAAAGGCTCAATACTCAGGATCAACTGTGAGATATTGTAGTGTTCACATTGATCGGCAGAGGAACCTTTAGAGACGGCAAGCCTGAAGACCTCAGTAGGAGGTTACGCGCCGCGTGTATTAACGAAGTATACCCGTATGCTTATTATTTTTTTTGTTATACTTTTTCGTAAATAAAAGCTCTCTGTTGAACTCACAAAGTGTTTTAAATATAATTAACGTTACGATATCTGAAAAAAGTTGTATTACAAGCTCGGGTAAAGCCAGATAAAATTGATTTTTTGTTTTTAAATATGAAATTTATAAACAAATAATAATTTCAAAGAATGTGTGTGAAATTTCTACGTATACTTAGTTATTAATAAATTAATAATACCTTCCCGCATCACGGGGGGCGCATGGCACACGGCCGGTATTAACTCCGGAATATTCATATTCACGTAGGTAGTACGCTTACATAAATATTACCCAACGCATAAATAACTTAACTGTTTTAACGCCCATAAAATAAAGGTTTCATGTAGCCGCGTGGGGAAACACCTACCGTAAAAGTGTCACACTTTATCCCTTAAGGGGTAACGTTGACCCGATGTTTTGAAATTGTTGAGAAAAAAAATCCAACAAAATCTGCAAAAATTGTCACATTTCGAAAATACTTCATTTCAGTGACGTAAGGCTGCATATACTCATGACAAATTTAGCGCGCCATGAATTATGAAAAAGGAACGAAGCAACCGCAATATGCGCAAAACGAATTATGGGAAAAGAACAATGCTACCGCAAACGGTGCTTTTTGTGCCTTTTCATCACATGCTTTCCGTGTGACAAGTTCCATTACTATAGTAGGTATATTATCGTCTGTCAAATAAGAATAGAAAATATTTAAAAAAAATTGATCTACAAAATTAGTAGGCTGGCAACACCAATTTACCTGTCAAATATTTATTTAAAGTGCAAAGACACTGAAAATACAGAACACTGTATAAAAACATATTAAAACATTTTTTTGTTCTTAAAAAAACAAAATCGAAGAAGCACTGTTGTTAAGGTACCTACTTAATGACATAAAGGTGTTTTAAAAAGTGATTGGCTTTAATTTAATTTAACATAAATTTGAATTTAGCAGTAGGTAGAAAGGAAGAATCATTGATGGTGACTTATGATCTGAATGAGTTCGTTTTTCTTCATTATGTTAACACAAAATTGCAAAGGTATAATAATAAAATATATATAATATATATCCTTCCCAGAACTCTGGTCCCCTTCCTTTCCTTTCCTTTAAAAAACCCTCCACACAGCATCCCCAAAGATGAAATAGGCCCTGAGGAAAATTAGTTTCCTCAGGGCCTCCTGTGTGGAGCTCACGTAAAAAAAATACCTTTATGAAATTCTAATTTTGAGATCAGTGGATATCTTATATTGTAATAAAAATATTTTTTTTCAATTTTATGCCTTTTCAATTTTTAATGAAAATTTAGGTTACACAACTTTGTATTACCGCCGTGATTATATTTTAGGTATTGCCATTAGAACAACAGTGGCGCCCTCCAATGTTTTCTACTTTTATTTGACAAACTGTACTTTTCATCTCAAGTACCTACCTAATAATTCCTAATACCTAAGAAAATTTCAAGTATATTTGTCTTCCTAGGTGCAAAACCAGCTCAACAAGCGCGTCCAACATTTGCACAAGGTTGACATTTGTCACATGAAAACGGGACGTTTCTACGATTCGTTTTTCAGTTCGATAGCTCAGAAAAGGAATGATTTGTCAGCCTTTGTGTTTTCTTTCTGCTACAACATGGATCTCTTCAAGATCCATGTCCACCCGTTCCTATCCTCAAAAAGACCTTCCACACAGCATCCCCAAAGATTACATAGGCCTTGCGGAAAATAAAATCCATCAAAGCCTGTGTAATGTACTTTATCTCATTAAATTTTTGTTATATAAAATAGGGGCCTCATTATTGGATTGTACTATGAAACGTTCAATAATGTAACAAAAATAATAAAAAAAATCTGGTGCAGGTCGCACGCGGTTGAAGTGAAACTTTTGTCCACACATTCTCAACCAATAGGAGCCTTGAAAAGTGAGTTCATAATCAAAGCGGCCAATGAGCGCAGTTTGACGCATCGTAGGTACTGCAATGCGTCATTTTCGTTTCATCCGAATTTCAAATATGAACGGGGCTAAAGAAGTTTCACTTCAAAAATAAATAAAAATAATGATAAGCCCGATTACTTTGTCTTGTAGGAAATTTAAACATCTTTTATTTTTTATGTGCGGCAATGGTACCCCTTGGTGCAAAGTTAGATACTTTTACAGTATCCTGCAATATACAGATACAGTAAATTCGTTCATATTTGATTTTAAGTAAGGTTTTGACATTCTGCGATATTTGCAAAAATATTTGGCATTGGATTTTTTGCCACTTCGATGAGTTGGTCCAGGGATTTCCCTCGGGCCCTCTATAGAACTGGATATCGTGTTTGACAGGATTCACATAAACCTATGAACGGACTTTTTGTCCGGTCAAACTTTATTTTAGTTTCTTATCGAATAACGCTTGATTTCTTTCCAAGGGTTTTTTGCGCTTGATAAAGAAGTATTTTTATTTAAATTCAACGAAAAAAGTGTATTTCTTTCCTTTTCCAAATAGACTTTTGTGTAAGTATACAATATATATAAAAATCAATATTTGTTTCTAGGTATGTGAATTGTCAATGCATTGCTATATTGAGCATAGAAAATGTATGAAACTTTCAAAATACCTTCTTTCCACCCTCGCAATGGTTTCTGGATTATTACAAACAGGTGACAATACATCTTAATTCCTTTTTTTTACTATTACAAAAACTCTTACAAAACTGTCAAAAATGTCACAACTTGAGTATGAAATTTGCAATATTTTAATCAAAATGCAATGAATTTAATCAAAGTACTCATCTACCTACCGTACTAACCAAAATCGAAAACTTTAATCTAATCAAAAATTATATTCATTTTAAATAGGTACCAAATTTGATTAATTGTTCTTATAATATGACGGCCGGCGTAGTCCAGGGGTAAGGCTCTTGACTCGCATTCCGAAGCTTGACTGACTTGAGTTCGCACAATTCATTAATTTAAAATAATATTTAGTATATTTGCGGCACGTTCCAGAGTGGAAGATACTCTCAGTATCGCCGTGGTGTAAGCGCCTCCGTACATGGAGCTACTTACAAGCTATTCGAGCCTGATGCACGTAGCACGCGCACCGCTCGTGGGTACCCGCCATACAATTTTGCTGGTGTTCGTACACGGCGTTACGCGACGGATGTCGGGTTGAAATCGGTAGCGCGCTACGCGTTGTGCTGGTAGCGCGCTACGCGTTGCAGCATTCGTGTCTACTACTTTCGTTTGACGTTTGACAGAAATGACGTCTGAACATGAAAGTAATGTTAGATTTGTTCTGGAAGTGGAAAAAAATGCGTGTTTATATAACTTTACATTACCAGAATACGCAAGAAAGGATTTAGTGGAGAAGGCATAGATTAATGTTGGAGAAAAAGTCATTTGACATCGTTTGACATCGTGTTAACTCCACGGCTGCACGTGAAAAATGAGTTCAGTATAATTCAGTTAGCGTCGTGTACGGAAACCAGCTTTAAAAAGTAGTATATCTGCAGGGTACTTGTGGTTGTGCCACAATCACGTAGTTTGTAAGTATCTCCATGAACGGAGGGCCTAAGACCACCATTCAGAAATGAAACGTAGCTAGAAATGTTCGGTGACTAGTGACCATGTTTGGTGACTAGATCTGAATAGCCAGGTACATCCCACCTTCCTCTTCCCCATCTCGTTCTTTAGTTCAACAGCTCGGCTGTGGAATTTTTCCAGAAGTTTTCCAGCTTCTGTCTGTCCTCCTTCCTACATGGGGTCTCTTCAAGACCAATGTTCGCTCATTCCTCTCTTCAAAAAAACCCTCCATACAGCATCTCAGATGATGTAGGCCCTGAGGGAAATTATTTTCCTAAGAGGCTCTTGTGTGGAGTCAAAGTAAAAAAAAAAACACAGAAATGATTTATATTTTTAACTGTTCAATTTCGGAGGCGGGTTTGGGTACCGCTACCCCGGGTACTTTATTGAATAACCAACACTCCTGCCATAGGTCACTCAAAGTTATTCGATAAGTTTAGTGACTAAGTAGGTGTGTTTGGGTTCATGGGTTGCCTGGGTTCATGATTCAGGTTTGTCTAGGTCTTTGCAGCGTATGCATTTGCCCACCTACGGCGTGACCAAACGGTTTGGAGAGACTAGTTGAGGGAGACCTTTTGAACGTCACTGCCGAACTCTCACAACCCATCGCCTTGCACCTAAGTGGGAGGGATGGTTATATACGTCCGTCACTCCTGGACACATTCATCCACAGATATCTACCCATCTTCTTCCAGAATTTCTTTCTCTAAAAAGACCCTCCCGTTGTCTCCTTTTTTGACTGATTTTTATTCCTCAAGGTCTCCTGTGTGGAGCTAAAATTAAAAAAAACACAATAAAAATAATGTTGTATTCATTTTTTGAATGACATCTTCCGAAAACCATAAAAATTACAGGCTTCAATACAGCAATTAGCCTCAGCGAGTTTCAACTCAACAATTTGATTGAACACTTATCAAAGCATGCTAAACAAATTAAAAATATGACGCAATACCCTTTTTCTGCATATCCATGGAATAACAAGGTTCTATCTGTCCCGGTAAGGACATGTGATAATCAAATCTAAAGTAGCATACTTATAGATCGCATTATCGCACAACATTACCGCCACAGATGGTTGCCACAACCTTGTTATTCCAAAGGGTCAATATCTCAAACTGTTGAAAGTGTTGATAGAAAAGACGTAACGAAAAATGCTTTTGCAAAAATCATGGTCACTCAGTATTTTTACCATCGATTAAAGGTTAGCATCATTCTCTTCCTCAAGCTCTTTTTACAATTTATAAACCAAAGATCCTGGATCTCAAATCTGAAACTAAAAATACATCAATGCTGCTACATAAATAAGAAATTACGATTTATATTTACGGGCTGGATGCTAAAACCGTGCTCAGTAAGCCATTAGTCATTCCGAATATCTTTACTGTCTGCGAATAAAAACTCAGATTCCCGAAGAGGGTGTTTTATTCTTCCAGGAAAGAATATTTCACGTGTCTGTATGAATATTGTGAAAGCGATATTATTCATGTTTTGTGTTTAGAGAAATATGCGAACGGCAATAAGAGGGAGAATGCTTCTGAAGCACAGTTATTTTATTCAAAGTCTAGCAGATATTATTTATGAGAACTTTGGTAGGTACCTAGCGGAGATTGCCAAAAATTCGATGGTCAGAAAATATCTATTCGAATGTTGCTAAAATGTTATGTTGTTGAATGGCCTTGATTCTGGGGCAGATATCCTTCATGTTCAAGGATAAATTAGGAGGAGGACAGTCTGCACGATTCTAAAATCGAATAGAGATACTGTTGAGGTAACTATGTTCTTCATCCTACCTACTTTCATAACCTATCCAGTCTGACAGTATTACCGTGGAACAATAACTCCCAAGAAACAATCACTCTGTTAAAGTGTGCAATGATCATCTCCTTATGGATCGCTCAGTTTTTATAAATATCGATTCGTGCGGAGACTATTGCAATATGCTCAGCCAAGTGATCTATCGGTGCCATCATAACAAGAACGTACTAAGGGAAAGTGAGGTGAGTTAGATTTTTTCCGATGTCCAATATTCACAAATCCCCATAGTTGTGTCATATTGAAACGCCATATTTTTTTTGATTTTATTCTAAACTACTGATGACAATCGAAATTGATTCGTAATTATTTGCAACTACAGATATTATACTTTCTACGATTCCAAATGTTTATAATTTTAGTTCAGAACGAAATACGTCTGGTAAAAGGCCGCTCCAAATGAATTTGGGGAAAGCCACGTCAGAAGCTGTGCGAGGAATGCTCCAATGTAATTTCAATTTGCAATTCAATTCCATTCAATCAATTTTCTCTTTTTTCAATAAAATTGTTTTATTCATTTTAATAACGTACAAAATAGAAATGTTACGAGTTTTAGATAACGTAGCTTTGCGTAGAAAATATTAATGATCTGTGAGAGCAAAGAAAATAAATAGAAATGTAAAAAGCAGATAAGAAACAAGCTGCAACAAAGCTTGCCGCTTAAATTCTGCTTTATTGGTGTTAAATAATAATGTCATTTTTGAGGATTCTGTGTGGAGAATCTTAAAAGGGAAAAAAAGGAGGGAAATTTCTGGGAAGTAACAAAGTATGAGGGGAGTAACAAGGTATGAGGGGTGGGTGGGAATCTGTGGGTCAATATGTTTAGAAGTGACGAACATAGGGATCTATTCCTCCCAGTGGGTTGCAAGGCGATGACTTTAGATAATCCGGTTGGAGAGTTCAGAGGTCAAGTCCCTCAACAGTCCTTTCCGATCCGGTCCGCCACGCAGTAGGTGGGCAAAAGCATCCGACGCCAAGACAGGACAATCTAGACAAACCTCACCCCATTAACCCGGGCACCCTTGCTATAAACCACTAGACGTGGCGTATCCATACCCTCTTCCTTCCCAAATTGGCTTATTCCGAGCATACTCAAAAGAGAGTCAATGGGATAGGTCCACGGTCATTATGTATTATGTAGGTTTCTCTGAAATTTCTTTTAGCTTTCTCCAGCATGAGGGAATATTACACCTGCGGGCTTCAAACCTCCGACCTACTCTAAAGCCTATTCCTAAAACCAACCTTCAATCGCAGGGGCGCTGAAATAACCCATAACAAGACACCTGAAGCGCCTTGTCAAAACAGTTATAGTGAAAAAAAACGATGATAATGATTTAAATAAATAATCCTTTTTTTACGTAAACAATATATTAAGCACAAAGAATACAAAAAGATAAAGAACATCAGAAACTTACGAGAAAGATTGTTAAATGAATGAAAAAAAAAGCAATTTCAAACGAAATTTGATTTGAAAACTACTACCTACGTTAATTACCTACAATCAAAATAAAATTCTTCAAACCTTGACGTAAATAAAAACCTTAATTATTTCGCTAAACCGGTCCATCCTGGTTCTCGTCTCTTTATTTATCTCATCCCCCGTCGTCAGCAATTATCGATTGGAGGTGGATGAATTCCTTTGGCATTTCAGTCCGTTGGAGCGAGGGGCAAGGAAGCGCACGGCGGCGATCGATGATCATTAGCTCCGCTTTTGAAGTGTTTATCTCGAGATCGAGCTTTTTGCTCACTTATTCGACCCGTCGCAGGAGCAGAGCCATTACGTTTTTCCGTGTGGCAATTAGTGTCTTGTGTATTTAATGATAAGGACGAGAAAACTACAAAAAGGATGCTCCTTTCAGGCAACTGGAAAAGGTCAGGCTTCATTGGGATAACGGTATATGTATGGAACCTTCCAAGAAAAAGAGTTTATTTTCTTATTAGAAGATTTCATAATGATGCTTCCAGGTACGGAAAATTTTGGATACTGATTTGTCAGGAAACTCCAGTAAAAAATTGATGGCTCTGGTAGAACAAAAAAAGATGTCTGTTCTGAAAAAAATTGTTTACAATGTTAGTCAAAAGGAAAAACATTAAAAAAATACTGAAAACTCGTAACATGGACAAAAAGCAGTAACTTCATTTCGAATCATATTTATATTATTACGTTACAACATCCTTTACTTCTAATATTTTCCGAGAATTATCGAACTCAATAAAATATTATTTTTTACTCCTACGCCTAACTCAACAGCAAGTTCTCTCCATTGGCGTAAAAATACGTATTGCACTATTTCTTCGTATGCCCTTGTATTAAATATTTTTGAAACTATTTAAATTTATATAAATGTAAAAAATAAACACATTCCATGCAACTGAACAGTAGACATACATCTATTATTTTGCTGAAGTTTTGCCGTCTGCATGAATAGAAGATTGGTATAGGAGAGTATCTAAATGTTTCAGTACTTAAACATATTATTATTACAATTAAAAACAATTTTGGATCGAGTAGTTCTAGTTGGTACATTGAAGGCATTTAGAGTAAGTAAATCAGGGCTGTCTGAAGTAACAACTTAACAAAAATACAAGTGGCGTCCGGTACATCAGTGCCTTGGCTCTCCATGCAACGCAGAAACGCGAGGAGTGAAGATCCTTGTCCACCAGGGAAATTGGAACGGGAGTCACGATCTTCAACAATGAGGGGAAATCGGTTTACGGTAATTCGTGTACAATTAAATTGCCCCTGATGTCATATGACCGCAGTCCCAGCGCCATTGCAGAGAATTTAAGGGAGATCGACAACTAATATTGTGACTTCATCTGAATCGGTGGGGCTCTTTATCCTTTTAAAACGATCCGTTTTCAAGAAAAAAAATTATTAATGTATATTATTAAGTATATAAGTATTAAGTTAATAAGTTTTAAGTACTTTTATAAGTATTTTAATTCCAATGCGTTGTTTAAAAAAAATTATTTATTAAAAAAACACTTAAAAATATTTACTTAAAATTTATTCCCTCTTAAATCATACGAAAACATTAAATGCTAAAAACCATAATGTTACTGCGCAAGGAGATATGATAACATCTTCAAATTTGTTCCACTTCGATAACGATCATTGGAATGATAAAAAAGCTGAGTACTTGAGTATCTGAGATCTATGATATGAAATGATCTGACAACTCTTTTGTTGGGTCGTACAATCTTTTCGATCTTTAGAGACAAATAAAACGCTCAAAGCATCCAGAAATGTTTTACTCACTTGGATTTTTATAGGGTTAGTTTTGAGGGTAGGTATTCAGATATTTTTTTCATCTACGACCACACGCAAACCTTCTTCATTTAAAATGCTTGGCTCATCTTACTACATATATCTTATATGTACTCCCTGATACGTGTTTATGTTATTGACCTTTTCATAATAAAGTGATGTAAAACCTACGTCATTTCTATTCTTTTTGAATAAGTACCATATGGACCATTATTATCTCTTGATGCCTTTGAAGATAGGTATACTTTAAATTTTATAATCTTTAATTGCCGGTCAATTTTGTGCTGTAGAAGAGATTGGAAGACCAAAAAAGTGAACCGAGCGCACCTAATTATGGAGTCAATTGAAATCCATTAAAAAAAAACTTATTTTTTTCTTCATTAATCTTAAGAAAAATAACATTTAACCGCTAGAAGAATCTGTGTCACTGGACAGTAGAATACAAGTTAGTGTTCATCTTGCATTATGAAGTTGGTCATGCGTTTCGCATTTTGAGTTCCACGTGCTTCGTTGAATAATGTACCAGACAATAGCGTCTGGGCCAAAACATCTGAACTGCGCATCTAGAAACGCCAATCTTAAGCATGCATTTGTGCAATACCTACTTTGCACTATTCTCGTGAACACGAATAACACACCATTTGTGTTTTATCCCAAAATCTTCTGGAATGACCCATAATCGTAAACATTAAAAATCTTTGCGATATGCTTAGTTTATGGGATCTCGCTATTTCATTTATTAACAGCGTATCTAGTAGATTATATTAACCCGGCGTTCGCACAGTTGGGTCAATTTGACCCGCGCTATTTCAAAATTAGCTTATTTCTTAAAAATTTTTTGCGACGTTGCCATACTTCTCAGTAGCTGGAGCTAACAATCTCCCCTTCCCGCTGGCTATCGCTGTTCAGTGGTGTAGTGGCCGCAACGATGGATAGACGTAGCTAAACGTGAAAAAGGTAAACATGACCCAACCATACACTTCGTGTCGTAATTTCGCGGTATGAGTTAGTCTTACATATTATCATACAAATAATAACATGTAAGTTTAACTCATAGGACTGATGTATTATTCTTAGTCCTACTATAGATCTCATTCATATGTATGATATTAGTTCACATTTTGAGAAAAAAGTTTATGTTTTATTCAAATTTTATAACTTTAAGATAGCGGTTGTCTATTTTGTTATACTTTTATAAAAATGTCATTAGAATATAGTTTTATATGAAGTTGTTTTATTTTACCAAAAATCTCGCAAACAATATAGTTGTTATATCAAATGATTGCAATATGTTACTAAATTTCTTTTAAATATTGAAATCATAGCGAGTTTTTTATTCGGGTCTCCTAGACCCAACCCTACTATCGTTGCTACATATTTTGACTGTGCTGACGCCGAGTTAATAAAAATAAACAGAAATGTGGAATAGATGAAATAAACACATTGTCTAGGATGAATACATTGTCATAGTAACATATCTACAAACAAAAGAATCTACAAACTCGTATCTGTTTATGTTCTGTTTGTGATAAGTTAGTACGCGTTAAGGGTGTAGGTGCTTAGTGACATTTGACAAGTGAGTTTGCTTTTAATGGTGTTTTAAATTAAATGACATCCTTTACGTGTTTGGTGTTTTGTGGTACGTTAATGTCTACCTTTATTGCCATGTAATTAGCTCCCTTGAGAATGATAGTCTTGGGTTTAGAAGATTCTGTAAACTAACTTTGCTTTATTAAATAATTTCTGTAGGGGGGGATATTGTATTTGAATTTTGTTTGAGTTTAATTTATGACTAAACTTTTTATTTTAGACCTAATAAAATATTGTACACACAAAATATAACGGTGAATTGAAGTAAGGTAATGGTATTTCTTAGTCCTCCTCACAAGTCCTAGGGAGTCCTGTGACTAAAGATATATTCTTGTGTATTTGCCTTCTATATGACATTCTAGTGGTTTTTTTTTGATTTTTTCGTTGACCTCTTCCAGCCAAATCTTTTTTCTTGATTTGCACTCAATAAATTGTCTTAATGGTTTTATGTCTGGGAAAATGATGTTGTGAAGTTTTGTTGCTTTCTTTTAAAGTAATTTCTGCTTTACGAAGCCCTTTAATGTTAATTCACGAAGTCCACAGCAGTAGTTTTCTGGTAAGAAAAAAAAGGGAAAGATTGTAGAAGAGGGAAAGATTTATTTGAATCCTTAATTCACTAGTTTTTAATTTGCTTATTGTAAATCTTTTGAAGAAACTTGCCCGGACATGGTCAAGCAAATAGGCACAACTCATTACAATTGGTCAAAATTCTGTTTTGATATTCTCTCTCCTCTAACGTAACAGAAAATATTTACTATCCACAATCAGCAAAATCATTCATAAGCAAGAAATGGTTCTTCAGAATAGATTTATCGTAAGTATTTGGATCCAAAATTCGTCTCAGGTGCTTATGCAAAGTGCGTATCGAAGGAAATACTTTAAATTCCGTTTACCAAATCACACTTACAACATTTCGTCGAGTTGTTTTTCACTCAGTGGTTTGTTTCTTCTCTGCGGAGAGACGGAAGTGGAAAGCAGAGAGTGGAGACTGATGATCTCAGGTTTGGAATTGACACTTGAATTTATTCATAGACGTGGAGATAGAGGGAGTAAGACGGATGAACACAGAGTACCCTGTCGTCACATTGATAAATGATGAAGCACGTACCTATTTACAAGGAAGCACACAACATCCAGTTCCCTTTACCTAGTACCTAGTTCTACCAAACTACTGTCTCCTACTGTAAGTGATGGTATCTTGAGTGAAATAGAGAGGGTAAAGTTACAATAAATTAGTACATTCTTGAAGTCTTAATCATATCTAGAGTTTAAAAACAAAAAGAGAACACTTTAAATGTTTGATAAAACAAAAATACTTATTTCTATTGTCGCAGCGTGAAGTGAATTTATTCATTTTTAATGAACTCAAATTTGCTTTGAATTTTTCAAAATTTCAACTGATGATGTGAATTCAGACAAGCGACAAAGTAGGTACATGCCGGCAATCAGAAATTAGTCTCATTTTTGTTATTAATAAAATTATAATTGTACGTTACGTGAAAAAATTTAATTTTTTTAGTTGCTTATTTTTAGAAGATTGTTTTATTTTTTCAAGTTCTATTTTTTCAAGTTCTGTTTTTTCAAGTTGGTCTCTAATAATTATAATAATAATTGGATCATCTGGTCTCTAATAATTATAATAATGATTGGATCATCTTGTATAGCGCCGTATTTGTGAATAATCACCTCAAGGTCAATGTACAAATGAGCCCTATAATTTCAATACCCTTTATATCCGATTTTTTGCCTAATTGATCTGACTATGACATCTTGTTCAGATTTTTGCGCGCAACAAAATGAACCTAAAATTGAGTTTCAAAACCTCCCTTATCACGACCAAAAACCATAAAAAACTTCAAAAAAGATCAATAATTATCCATAGCTTTACACGTCAACTATCGCACACAAGAGAAGCCTTCACTTCTTTGGTAAGCAGTACCTGTCTTCGTGCTTTAAAACGCGAGACGAAAGAATTCTTCAAAATTTTACGATATTGAAATCTGAGTCATTTTTCTCGGAGAAGGACGATTTAAAATAAATCTCGGCATCAGTTTCACCCCAAAATCATATTATTCAAAGGATTTTAACGGGTCGGTGAGTCACTTTGTTATTTATAGACAAAAGAAGAGTTTTTCAAAATTTGTGACCGCAAACATGAATATTATTAAAAAAATGTAAATTTTGTGGAAAACTTACCCAGAAAATATAAAATGATATGAACCTTGTCTTTTATTTTAAGTAAATAACATATGTTACCAAAATTTCATGTAATATTGGTAGGACGTAATAACATTTTAATATTCTAGTTACGAGTGATTCTAATTTTCAATTTTTTTATAAGAAAAACTTTATTTTTATAACTTTTGAAGGTTAACGCCATCGGATTTAGTAAAAATAATAATCTAAACAAAAATGTGAAAGAGAATATGACAAAGAAAATAGATAAAGATAATGGTCGCTACTGGGACTCGAACCCTCTCGTCTAACCGGGACATGCGCGTTTACCAATTCCGCCATTACCACCTTCTGTCGAACCGTCATATTATTTGTCAATCTCATATTTCAAATTCTAGAATTAACAATATTATCTTAAGCAATTTTTTTCCATATTATAGGCAACTACCTTTTTTATTGCAAACAATCATTCTATGAATTGGTTTGTAACCTAGATAGCGTCTCGGATAAATATATCCTATTTTATTTATATGGAACTATTGACTCTTCATAAAAGTTTAAATGAATATTAATTCAATTTTGTATAAGAACAACTCTCTTTTTATAACTGTCGTAGGTTATTCCCATCAATGTTATATATCATTGAAGAAGAAGACAACAATAACAATCTAAACAAATATATGAAAGATTACAAGACAAAAAAAGATAATGGTCGCAACTGGGACTCAAACCCGGAACCTATTGTTTAGGGAAAAAAAATTTTTGATGATAATATTGTTAATTCTAAAATTAGAAATATGAGATTGACAAATCGTCGCCTCAGATCTTAATTGTCCAAACGACCATTTTAGTTTTTGTTCGATCTCCACTTTAAAATGAAAATTAAAACATAACAAATGATAGTTAATAACTTAACTATAAATAATTTAAACTAATTAGACCTTTGCCTTTACGAAAATAGCTTTATCAAAGACCTATCATAATGTTTCATTGAAATAATGAAAGAAAACCTTCTCCTCCTGTAAAATTTTCTAATGGTCGTTTGGACAATTAAGAACTGAAGCGACGAAATATGACGGTTTGAGAGAAAGTGGCAACGGCGGTATTGGTCACGTCCCGGTTAGACGAGAGGTTTTGAGTTCGAGTCCCAGCTGCCACCATTATCTTTTTCTATTTTTCTGTGTCTTGTTCTCTTTCATATGTTTGTTTGATTATTACTGTTATTTTCTTCTTCTTCAATGATTCTAATTCTTTTACACAGATCCTTGCTTGTGTAGTATATGTTGTGGTGTAGGTAATAGATGGATTAAAAAAAATTATAAGAACACTTTGTTTTTGTTTGGAGCCTGAATGAAACAAAAAAAATGTGAAAAAAAACATAATCGAGTGGTCTAAATTAATGAATTGATGAACTTTGCTATGCACCCCGTATATTTGGCATTCGCAGAGTAAGAGGGGACAGGTGTTCCGAAAAATGTCATTATATTTTTAAATTTCTAAAAACATTTCTTCATTTGGTCATAAAATTGATATAAAAAATGTCGAAAGAATTCAGCGAAAATTTCTTCAATTTATAAATTAAGTTAAACGTCCCCTTAGAACAAATCTTCACTCTTTTATTAAATACCTTAAAAATACGTACACTTGAGTGAAGTCAATTTTAATAGAACTTCTACTCGACTCACTAGTAATAAGGACATATTACAGTGCCATCATTAGCAAACAAATTATTTGGCAAATTCGCCAATTCTCCGCTTACATAGTTTAGCAAACAAATATGCAAATGATATCGACAATTTTATTGTAGCATTTTGTGTTTTTGAAACACAATTAAGTATTTACTAAAACAATTTTTTTATATAAACATATTATTGTGATAATTTCTATTTATTTTTATTGTCATTTCATTTTTTTCTAATTAATCCAACCGTAAACTGTAATGTAAGAAATCATTTTTATTTACCTACTGTTTTTTACTAACCCTTAGGTTTATAAAATAAATTAAACTTATGTACCAAATACGTACACCAAATGTAAAAGACCAATGGGCGTAAAAGAGAGTAAATAAAAAAATAAAATAAGTGGTTTATTTAAACTTCATTTTTAATGATATCAGTGTCCAGAAATATATTCTAACTTTTTCTCTGTAAAATCATTTGCCTGTACCTACTTCTCTTACCCAACCGTTATGCAATTACTTTTTAAACACGATTAGGTAAAGCAAAAAGGTTTTCAAAAACCAAATCCATTAGTATTGACAAGCAAGATAGAATCTCCGGGTGATTAATGAAGAGACCTTCCATCGAATTACCAATAATCGGAAATTTGTGTGAGACGCTAAAAAAAATTGTAATATTTTTGCTTCATTATAAGAGTACCAGATACCAGGATATTTAGTTTAGCATCCATAGATATGTTGATTGAACATGTTGTAGAAAAGGGCGCTATTCTTCATGAATACTTAAGTTATTGATCAAACGTCTGTTAGTTGTTCCGAATTCACATATTGTTTTTTTTTTAACTTTTGCTCCACACAGGAGGCCGCAGAAAATAATTTCAATGACGATCTTCTATGTCAACATAGAGAATTTTGTGTTTTAAGGAAACGAAGGAGAGGAAATTTCGGGAGGGAAAAAGGAATAAAGGGTTTGGTAGGAATCTGAGAGTCAGTGTCCAAGAGTGATGGACGTATGAATCCATCCCTCCAACTGCTGCGCAACAAGATTCCGGCTGGGGAAGTCAAAATGCTATCGTCAACCAGTCTCTCCCAATCTGGCCTGCCACACTGTTGGTGGGCATACGCATCCGACACCAACATCTGGACAAGCCTCGCCCCATGATGCCGGCATCCCTGATAAATCACCAAACTTAACGAATCACTCAGAGTGACCTACAACACAGGTGTTGGTTATCCAATAAATGATTATTGGCGCGGTGTCACCCATACCCGCCTCCCAAATAAGGAAAATTCGTAATTTTCAAAAATGAGAGAATATCAAAAGAAATAAAGAAGAAAATCTTTATCGTGCAGCATTTTCAAGTAGAAAGTAGGTACTCTTCGATGATTCGATGATACTCTTCGATGATTTCTTCACAGAATTTTGCAAACATCCAAAAGGTTCCACAAAATAGCGAGAAAAATCCGGTTCATTTGCAAGTCATTTTTAAAATGATCCAATAAATATCCAAATATTCAAACTCTCAAAACAAGCTTCAATATCATAGCACTTGCAGTTCCTGTACCAAAATGCTCATCGATTACTTATATCGAGTCCCTTGAAATTGGCTGAAACCCCAAATCAGATCAAAGAGTGAATCAATCATGTTCGAAACAATACTACTCGAAATGCGAATTTTCCGGATCCGGTCATGTGATGAAATCTCCATTCTGCCCCATTTGACATTCGGGCCCTACCCTTCCTTGCTCCCTTCGGACCTCCTCGCCCCTCTCAACATCTCCAACTTGTCGAGTGACCCAGACAGTGTAATTATTACAAAGGTCAGGGGAGAGGAGGGGAGAAAGTTGAACCGTAGGATTAAGGGATGAAATTGCGCTATTTGTAAACATCGTAAAATTTAGAAAATACCCTAGCAAAACAATGTTTTATCTAGAGTTTCGCAGTCGGGCTTAAACTGGTCGGGAAAGATGGAAATAAAACAAATAAGTTTGAGGTGGAACTCTGTGTAAAACCGTAGCACAATCGAATTACAAATCATGAATAATATATATTTTTTTTTATACAAGAATTTTGATTTATTCTTGTTGTGCGCAGTCTATTTGTCAATATCTTTTATTTATTTTTATATGCGACCTAAGATAATTCCTGTTGTTAAAATTTGAGTAAGCGTAACCAAAATTTGCCCTTGGCTCACAGGCTGATTAGTACAGTTAATTAATTTAAAAAAGTTTTGCTTGTGTAGTAGTGCACTTAGTCTAGGAGACGTACGAGGTAAACCCTACGTCATCGAGTACACGGATGAAACTACTTTGTAGTGATAATGGACATTAAGAAAGCCTTAAAAAAGCTGGTCTGCCGGTGCGCCTCTTGGCAGGAGCCGCGGAGTCATGGAAATAGTGAGCGATTTTTTTCGAAAAAATTACGTCATCGAGTACACGAACGGGAATGATTGCATATGATAAAAGTCGATTAGTAAATGAAAAAAAAGCAGGTCTGCCAACCGGCAGCTTGGCACGTTCGCAGACAGCCGGCGTCAAAGTGGGATAAAAAATAGTAAATTTTACGTCATCGAGTACACGAATGAAACCAACGAATAACTGTAGTCTAGATCATCCCATTGAAGAATTTCTTGGTCTGCCGACCAGCAGCCTTGCAAGTTTTTGTGTACGATTTTTTAAAGTATTTTTACCATTTTAAAATTATTTTCAATATCTTCAATATTGTTTTTATTTTATTATGGTTTTAAAAACTAAGAATGCCATATTTTAAAAAAATAAGTGAGAATGATAAAAAATAATAATTTGAGGGTACCGAGTGTACCCATCGGTCTGGCCAGCCTTTCGACGCCAAACAACTCACAAAACCTGCCGCGGTGCCCCTCACCGCTGTCGCGTGCCCATTTTATTGTACAAATTTATAATAATAATAGTCCTTTTAAAATTGCCTAATAATCCATAGTGGTTGGAAGTTCGTAAAACCACCGCACCGTCGCCGTAAGAGCTGCGTTCGTCCGGAAAACGACGGAAATTTCCGAACCTCGTCTGTTTCATATCGGTTTCGCGTGCCCAGCTGCATCGAATACAAGATTGAAACCAACAAAAAACCGTAGTCCAGATCATCTCATTTATGATTTCTTTGGTCTGCCGACCAGCAGCCTGGCAGTTTTTTGTGTACAACTTTTTAAAGTTTCTAAATTTTAAAAAATTAAAAAAAATTATTTTCATTATTTTATTATTATTTTTATTTCAATATTTTAAAAAAAACTTTTAATGCCATATTTAAAAAAAAAAAGATTATGATAAAAATAAAATAAAATTGATAGTTTCGAGTGTACTCAACGGTCGGCGAGCCTTTCGACGCCAAATAACTTACCAAACCTGCCGCGGTGCCCCTCACCGCTGTCGCGTGCTCATTTTATTAAACAAATTTATAATAATAAGAGTCCTCTTAAGATTGCCTAATAGTTCATAGTGGTTGCAGGTTCGAAAAACTACCGCACCGTCGCCGTAGGAGCTGCGTCCGTCCGGAAAACGACGGAAATCTCCAAAAGTATCTTAAATATTTTCATTATCTTTATAATTATTTTTATTTCATTATGGTTTTAAAAACTTATAATGCCATATTTTTGAAAAATAAGTGATAATAAAAAAAAAAAATTGACAGTCCCAAGTGTACTCAATGGTCGGACGAGCCTTGCGACGCCAAATAACTTACAAAACCTGCCCCGGTGCCCCTCACCGCTGTCGCGTGCTCATTTTATTTTAAAAATGTATGATAATAGTACTCCTTTTAAGATTGCCTAATAGTCCATAGTAGTTGGATATTCTAAAAACTACCACACCGTTGTCGTAAGAGCTGCATTCGTCCGGAAAACGACGGAAATATCCGAACCTCGTCCGTTTCATATCGATTTCGCGTGCCCAGCTGCATCGAATACAAGATCGAAACCAACGAAAAACTGAAGTCAATCTCGACAATGAATCATTCCATTCACGACTTTCTTAGTCTGCCGACCAGCAGCCTAACAGTTTTTGTGTACGATTTTTAAAGTTTGTAAATTTTTATTTTTTTACTTATACTTTATTATTCCTTATAAATCTTTTCAGTCTAGTGATTTCTTTATCAATTCACATGATATAAAAAGTTTATTCTTTATTCAGGTATAAGGTAAAAGCTCCAGTGCTTGCTAATTCTTATCATTTCGGAAGCTGGTTAAAACGTTCATTAGTGAAGTTTATTGGATTTCTAGCATTCATTTCAATGTAAAGGTTTTTAATCTGGTAATCAATACAATTATTTGCATAAAACACCATTTTTAGCCGAAATTATATTCAATTCTCCTCATTGTCAGAGATTTATCTCAACTAATCTCGTCATACGTCCTACGACTGGGCACGCGACAGCGATTCGGAACCGACGGGGTTCGGCAATTTCCGTCTTTCCCGAACGAACGCAGTTCTTACAGCGCAGCATCGTGGCAGTTGTTCGGACTTTCAACCACTATAGATAGTTAGGCAAACTTACAAGGACTATTATTATTTCATTTCTGTATTATAGTATACGCAAGCGATAGCGCCGAAGGGCTCCGCGGCCAGTTTCGTAAGGTATTTGGCGTTGAGAGGCTTGCCGACCGTTGAGTACACTCGAAACTATCAATATATTTTTATTTTTATCATTACCACATATTTTTTTTAAATATGCCATTCTAAATTCTTAAAAATAAATTGAAATAAAAATAATAATAAAATAATGAAAAAATATTTTTTTTTAATTTTAAAAATTTAAAAACTTAAAAAAATCGTACACAAAAAGCTGCCAGGCTGCTGGTCGGCAGACTAAAGAAATCATGAATAGAATGATCTAGACTACAGTTTTTCGTTGGTTTCGATCTTGTATTCGATGCAGCTGGGCACGCGAAACCGATATGAAACGGACGAGGTTCGGAAATTTCCGTCGTTTTCCGGACGAATGCAGCTCTTACGACAACGGTGTGGTAGTTTTTAGAATATCCAACTACTATGGACTATTAAGCAATCTTAAAAGGAGTACTATTATCATACATTTTTAAAATAAAATGAGCACCCGACAGCGGTGAGGGGCACCGGGGCAGGTTTTGTAAGTTATTTGGCGTCGAAAGGCTCGCCCGACCATTGAGTACACTTGGAACTGTCAAAAAATTTTTTTTTTATCATTATCACTTATTTTTCAAAAATATGGCATTATAAGTTTTTAAAACCATAATGAAATAAAAATAATTATAAAGATAATGCAAATATTTAAGATACTTTTGGAGATTTCCGTCGTTTTCCGGACGAACGCAGCTCTTACGGCGACGGTGCGGTGGTTTTTTGAACCTGCAACCAATATGATCTATTAGGCAATCTTAAAATGACTCTTATTATTATAAATTTGTTTAATAAAATGAGCACGCGACAGCGATGAGGGGCACCGCGGCAGGTTTGGTAAGTTATTTGGCGTTGAAAGGCTCGCCGACCATTGAGTACACTTGGAACTGTCAAAAAAAATTTTTTTTATCATTATCACTTATTTTTCAAAAATATGGCATTATAAGTTTTTAAAACCATAATGAAATAAAAATAATTATAAAGATAATGCAAATATTTAAGATACTTTTGGAGATTTCCGTCGTTTTCCGGACGAACGCAGCTCTTACGGCGACGGTGCGGTGGTTTTTTGAACCTGCAACCAATATGATCTATTAGGCAATCTTAAAATGACTCTTATTATTATAAATTTGTTTAATAAAATGAGCACGCGACAGCGATGAGGGGCACCGCGGCAGGTTTGGTAAGTTATTTGGCGTTGAAAGGCTCGCCGACCGTTGAGTACACTCGAAACTGTCAATTTTATTTTTTTATTTTTTATTATCACTTATTTTTTAAAATATGGTATTTTAAGTTTTTTTTTAAATATATTGAAATAAAAATAATAATAAAATAATGGCAATAATTTTATTTTTTATTTTTTTAAATTTAGAAACTTTAAAAAATCGTACACAAAAAACTGCCAGGCTGCTGGTCGGCAGACCAAAGAAATCATAAATGAGATGATCTAGACTACGGTTCTTTGTTGGTTTCAATCTTGTATTCGATGCAACTGGGCACGTGAAACCGATATGAAACAGACGAGGTTCGGAAATTTCCGTCGTTTTCCGGACGAACGCAGCTCTTACGGTGACGGTGCGGTGGTTTTACGAACTTCCAACCACTATGGATTATTAGGCAATTTTAAAAGGACTATTATTATTATGAATTTGTACAATAAAATGGGCACGCGACAGCGGTGAGGGGCACAGCGGCAGGTTTTGTGAGTTGTTTGGCGTCGAAAGGCTGGCCAGACCGATGGGTACACTCGGTACCCTCAAATTATTATTTTTTATCATTCTCACTTATTTTTTAAAAATATGGCATTCTTAGTTTTTAAAACCATAATAAAATAAAAACAATATTGAAGATATTGAAAATAATTTTAAAATGGTAAAAATACTTTAAAAAATCGTACACAAAAACCTGCCAGGTTGCTAGTCGGCAGACCAAGAAATTCTTCAATGGTCTTCATCTAGACTACAGTTATTCGTTGGTTTCATTCGTGTACTCGATGACGTAAAATTTACTATTTTTTATCCCACTTTGACGCCGGCTGCCTGCGAACGTGCCAGGCTGCCGGTTGGCAGACCTGCTTTTTTTTCATTTACTAATCGACCTTTATCATATGCAATCATTCCCGTTCGTGTACTCGATGACGTAATTTTTTCGAAAAAAATCGCTCACTATTTCCATGACTGCGCGGCTCCTGCTAAGAGGCGCACCGGCAGACCAGCTTTTTTAAGGCTTTCTAAATGTCCATTATCACTACAAAGTAGTTTCATCCGTGTACTCGATGACGTAGGGTTTACCTCGTACGTCTCCTAGACTAACTGGAGAAATACAATATAAAGGTCAGTATCGACGCACGTCCATGCTTGATGGTTTTACTCCCATTCAACATATGTACCGTCTTGCTCGATGCTGTCGATGACAAATGACTCGATGTGAAAAAAATTATACGTCCTTAGTTCTTGATCGACGTTTGAAAGAAATTTACGATTTGAGTGAGCTTCTTGGTGGTATATCTAGGGCATCTTGTATCGAGCTGTTTGAGCTTGGTTTTAAGTCAACACGTTCGATTGAGACAAACTGTCCAGCATGAATATACGTGTACACGTGGGGTAATGATTATTTACCTTTTTAATTGATAAGAGATTTCTTCTGTTACCTACTATTAGGCACATCGACTTGTAATTCTTTAAACCAAAAAGACTCTTAATTTCTTCACACGCTAACTTTCTATTTATTACCCTTTGTTATTATTACATACTCATGCCTACTTAAGTTACAATTAAGATCTAATTATTCTCATCCCAAGAGCAGTGAAATCGATAACCAATATCGAATCGATAGGACATAACTTAAAGGAAGTTATATAGATATAACTTCCGATCATTATACATCGGTGTCCCAAGCATGGTTTCACCGATGACAACTGAACCGATTTTGACAGGGAATAAATTTGAAATCAATATAACGCCGACCAAACTTCTTTAAAGTAACACTCCGAAATGTCAAACGCCGAACGCAAAAATATTAATAAATTGGCAGTGTTGAATTGAAATACTAACCTAAATACGCATTGGAAGTCCACATTTACTTTTTGACGCTAAACAGGAGTTATAAGTTAATAAGTCTTTAGTCATATTTCAACCACTTTCGATTCTCAAAGATTGACCGGAATAAATCGGCCGAGTCTTATTTGAATTATTTAAATCTATGAATCGCTTAAGCGACTTTCAGTTCTAAGAACTTTGTTAGTTGAACTCCGTTCATCAATAAGCCGGTAATTTTGCATTACAAACGATATTATCCAAACAGATGCGTTTGTTGACAGTTAAATTTATCAATCGTTGCGTCGGTCGAAATATCTTTTACCAATTGTGGACCGTGCTCGCAAACATTGATAACTAACCATATATGACTGATTCAGCCTATATCGTTCTGATGTAGGGTTTTGTCGATCGTCTACGCTAGACCTCCAAAACCCATAAATTAGAAACTAGCAGTTCAAAACCCGCTCCGCAGGTTTCTGCTGCTGGGCCCCGCGGGCGGCTTTTTGATCGGTTTTGCCCAGTTAGTCTTTGACCATTTTTAAATTCAATAGGATCTGGTTTCAAAAGCAGCCTGTTCCTTGGATCCACTGTCATCGAGAGATAGTCACCGGTACAAAGTAACTGAGACAGAATGACGTCATGTGTAATATATAGCCGCTTGATACAACTATGTAATACCGTCAATCTTTCCATATCAGAAGAGATATTACTTTTTTAACAAATTCGTGGCAATTATTTATACCTAGGGGGGACACGTTCCCATCTGACCTGCTGACGAATGTGGCGACATCTTGTGACGAATTCTTGAAATTAAAACCGAATTACAACGGTTTGAAATTCCACGTACACAGATTTCATTGTGGCGCCACGCGTACGGCGTTGTGTCAACATGTACTCAAAACTGGGGTCTGAAATGCAACCACGCAGACTTTACGGTATTAATAATGTTCGATTCTGTTGATAAACGTAATAGGCACAATAATCCATACTAATACTAATATACTAATGTACTAATAATATTATAAATGTGAAACTGCTCGAGTTTGTTTATGACGCTTTCACGCATTAACCAATAAAAAGACTTTAAAAATTCATTCACCAAAAGAAAGCTAAATTATATGCGAAGACTATAGTCTGTATTTGATGGCAATTATACATATTAATATATTATATTTGTTATACGTTTTCTGTCGCTAACAAAAGCAAGTTTTTACTAACGTCAGAAAACAAATCGTTTCCATGGAAACGATGTTGATATATTTGTGGGCTCTAAGCTGGTAGGTACTCAGCTCCCTGGTCAGTAGCGTGGGCCGCAACTGTATGGCGAAAAAAAAAGTTCTTATTTCCTTAAGCGCTAGTAATAAAAAGTTGTCTTTGCATCTAAAACATCAAAAAAATTTAGTTTTAAAAAAATTTAAAAATATCCTTAAGTTCCGCAAGACCTCTGAAGTTTGAGAAAATATCGAAATATTTCCATTTTTTCAGCCATTGCACAAAATATTCTGAAATAGTTTAAAGATATTCATTTATGAGCTCTTGTTAAATAAAGTCTATAGCTTCGATGTATAAAACCACCATTTATTATTTTTGTAGTAGTATGGCACTAAACCACGTCCGCCCGCAGTCCCCAAACCCACCCTCGCTTGAGCAGCGCGCCATATTGGCCGTTCCTTAGTCGACCAAGGACCCTCCGTTTCGTGATATTGTTGTGTAGGTAACTAAAAGTACTTTGAAAATATGGGATTAAGCTTCTTTGCCAACCATTTCGAAAAAAGATTACAAAAATTATTAAGGCATATCTACATAAGTATATAAACTTGTTGAAGTCAGAAAAGGGTAGAAGAAATACAGTTTCCTTCCAAAGAAGAGTCTCTCCATTTAAAATCACAAGCTCCCTACTGTTTATATATTGGAAGCGCAATGCCATCATATTTTTTCGTTATGTTACCCACGTTTATCATGAGGGCATACGCTCCTACGTAGTTTGATATAAAACTACATGGGTCGTGCAAAAAGGTGCGAGGCATATTTTTAGCACGATTAAATATTCGCGCCATCTTTCGGGTGAATTAAAAGCAATAGTTAATCTTGCACAGCAAAGAGCATACTTCGCTCATACTGAAAATTTACTCTTGTCAATGATAACCGATGAATCACCTACCACTGGCTCGCAGACCTAGATGTTCCCTTCTGACCCCCTCCACCATACGAAAGAAGAAGACCGACCATCAAAAAACTTGGAATAAGGCGTTTATCCAAAGCCAGAGAGTTATTCCGGACAGAAAATCGAACATTTAAAGTACCCCTATTGAATTTTGATGAACAATCCTACTTTGATTTGATATCTTGGCAAGATACGCCAATCATGAATCCTCCCATTTCGGAAAATATAACGGAAGAAGAATGAGAAGAATTTAACCTAACTTCAGAAGTCAGTTCCATTTACAAAGAAGCTTTTTTTAGTAATACTTTTAGTTACCTACAAAACAATATCACGAAACGGAGGGTCCTTGGTCGACTAAGGAACGGCCAATATGGCGCGCTGCTCAAGCGAGGGTGGGTTTGGGGACTGCGGGCGGACGTGGTTTAGTGCCATACTACTACAAAAATAATAAATGGTGGTTTTATTCAAAGAAACTATAGACTTTATTTAACAAGAGCTCATAAATGAATATCTTTAAACTATTTCAGAATATTTTGTGCAATGGCTGAAAAAATGGAAATATTTCGATATTTTCTCAAACTTCAGAGGTCTTGCGGAACTTTAGGATATTTTTTGATTTGTTTAAAACTAAATTTTTTTGATGTTTTAGATGCAAAGACAACTTTTTATTACTAGCGCCAAAAGAAATTCGGAAGAAAAAAAAATCGGCTAACGCTACTGGTCAGCTACTGCTCCAGAAAATTCAAATATTAGAATATGTTTTGTTTTTTTTGGACAAGTTTCTGTTTTGGAATAAATGTCAGATGAGAGTTCCTAAATAAAAAATATAATTCGTAACGATTATAAAGACTGAATAATAAATAGTGTAATTTTTCTTCCAAATATTTAAATAAAAATAAACATCCGAAATGTTTGTAAGCGCATAAATTCCGAACGATTGAACAAAATTGGATAATTCTTTTTCTTTGAGCTACAGCATTACGAAATTAAGTTGGCAGGCAAGATATTTGAAAACTGAATGTAAGGGAATGAATGTATGGAATGCGGGAGCGGGTGGGGAGGGGGTGGGGGGAGGGGGGATAATTGATAAGTGCAAGCGCTACAGTAATTTCACGTTATACCATGCGAGCGAAGCCGCGGGGAAAAACTAGTACTTTATAATTAAGAGCTTGCTTATCACATGGCAAAACATCGATATCGATTCCAGATAATATTACAGTTAGTTGTTTTACATGAATTTTCGTGAAATCCCTAAAGAGAGCCGACCTTTTTCACCGCATCTTAATCCGGCATTTCAACAACTCAATCCAAAACAGATCTCTATATATCTGAAGGACCCCGGACCAAGTACCTGCTACACGGTACAGCCTGATTATTTGATTATGGAGGCTTACGTAGATGTGTATGCGCGATTCCGTGTTGTTGTCTTAGTGGCGGGATAGAACAAGGTACAGGATTACAGTTAGTTAACGAAAGCAGTACCATATCTTGCTATAGTCGTATCTACGATATCTGTGATCGATATTAGGCCCTGCGGCTAGGAAACTGACCCACTTCGGATCATTATGCGAAATATCAGAGAAATATCAACTAGTCCAGCCATAATTAGTATGTTTACGTTTATTGATACTGACCAATACAAATTTAAAGATTTTCTCTGTAATGAAACAAATATTCTAGTACTATATCATTGAAGAAGAAGATAATACTAACAATCAAAACGGAATATGAAAAAAAACAAGACAAAGAAAAATAAAAAGGTAACCGTTGCAACTGGGACTCGAACCAGGATATTTTGTCTTACCTGGACGACCGTCTTAACCCATTTGTCATGGATACTTCTTATTTTTCTGTCAACCTCACATTTCAAAATCAGGATTTACATTATATCTTCGACTATTTTTTCCCATATTTTTCTCAGCTAACTTTTTAAATGGAAACAAATGTTCGAAGAACCGGTTTGAAATCAAAATAGTGTCTTGTATAAACATATCCAATTTTAATTGTACGAGACACCTATTGACCCTTTTCTAAAAGTCTTAATGAATGTTCAATTTCATGTTAGAATAACTATGATGATTTTTATAGGTTATTCCTATCAATGTAAAATATCATTGAAGAAGAAGATGATTCGAATAAATCTAAACGAAATATGAAAAAGAATAGGACACAGTAATTTACAAAAAACTACTGGTCGCAACTGGGACTCGAAACCAAGATCGTAGTAATTTATGATTAACGTTTATAATAGTTTTTGAAAACCCTTCAAAAGTTTTTATAAAAGATAGTTATATAAAATTAAATATCATGGAGATTAAAAAAACTTTCATTTCAATGAGATTGTTACGTACAACATAATTTCATATAATTTAAAATGTGGAGTTTTTGGAAAACACTGGTGACGTAAGCCGTAAGAATATTGATAAATACGGCCGTCCGAATAGCATATTATATCATCACGATACGTGCGCGGCAGTACTGTAGCGCTGCTTTTTGAATTTAAAATTGTACTGAATTCATGAGACTGTACTGATGTTATGAGACACAATTTTCATACGATTTATCCAAGTTCACTTTGGAAGCTTATAATTTCGTCATTTTTTGAGAAATTGAAAAACTAATTTTACTCCCGTTAAACTCTTCCCCCATTACTAAAAAAGTATTTTAAATTTTACGTAACTGATGTAAAACCATTTACCCAACGTTATTGGTTGGTAACAATAATTGTGCAAAATTAAAAATACTTTTATTAGTAAGAACCTCAATATAATACATTTCAATCAAAATTTTAAGCCATCCGCAATACCAGTGCAGTACACTCATATAACATTTTCTGCAGGACATAAAATGTACCCTAGAATACTAAACTAACGTTAAAATTACGATGGCAAAATGACGATTCCTGGCAAAAACCATGTTCGCGTCGTTTTCGCGCCACCCGCTTCACAGTACTTTCTTAATTTGTTCTGTCAGTATGCCACGCGCTGTAATTGTGGTCGTGTATCATTTGTGTGTTGACTTAAAGCAAGAGTGTCGTAAAATTTACGAATTTTTAGTGTTTACGATAGTTTAGTATTCTAGGATTAATATGTACGAAATAAAAGAGCTCTTAAAAAGTATCTTGCTTATTGAATCTGTTCCTGAAGAGGCATCAATTCAAGAAAAATATGTGTCCATTCAAGTCAAGAAAAATGACAATAAACTTTTGCATGAAAAAGAGCCACATGTACGGCGCATAACATGAACATATGTGTCCCAACTGTGTAGAATAAAAAAAAATGTTTTTTTTTCATTAACCAAAAAATGTTACTATTACTTGTAAATAAAAGTTTTTGATTATTTATTTACGCCCTGGTGGGCTTTTACACGGATAGAAGGAAATTTATATTCATAATATTTACTATGTGTGTTACAAAATCAATAAAAACAGAAAAGAATGCAATTAACTCATAGATATAGAATATTATAACAGATATCAAAAGAAATGAAATAGTATGAGTTGTACTTACAAAAAAAACTAATACAATTTAGCTTAAAATACAAATAAATATTGTCAATAATAAGATTTGAAATAAAGCAAAGTGTAATGTATAAGAGCTAGTTAGTATTAGGGTAAACAAACAATCAATGTGTTTATTACTGCAAATAGAACAGAAAAAAATTATAATAAAAGATATATTTTACTGGTAAGGTTTTGGATGAGAAAAGATTTTATGAAAAGAACAAAAAAATAATATAAGTTAATTAGCAGATATAATCGAGATTAGTTGACTTTTGAAACATTCAAAACTGTCAATTCTCAATATATCTATAAATTTGCAATGTTTATTCGCAAGGTTATGGATTCTTGAAATTGGTGAATAAATAGAGTAATTAGTATTGAGTTTATTGTTGCATTTAAAAATATCTTTACTACGAGTTTGTCTGGCAGGTATGTTAATGCTAATTGGTTCCAACAAATTATCGTATTCCCGTTTTTTATGTCTTGTATATGTCGTATTTTTTACGAATGTTAACTAACAACGTGACTTGAAGGCTAGTTTAGTAATCTAGGGTTAAACATCAGCTCATCACTCTACTTTTAAAAATATGATACAATTAAAATTTTCGATTATCAACTTATCACTTAAGTGTCAATAACAAATTACCACAGAACTTTTTGAAGGGAATTTTAGAGAAACATTTTAAATAATAATGTTTTCAACTGTGGAGTGAGTTTTTGTCCGATTTAAGGTTTACCTAAATCCGGGGTTCCAGTTAAGCAGGGATCATCTCCGCCACCCTCCTACCCACTACCCGCTAGTCCACCCTAATATTGGAAGCTTTGGAAAGGGTTTCCGGACGAAGCCTTTGAATAAATTGACACCGCTGAGGATAGATGACGAAGACCCCGTGATCTGAAGTAGATTTTAAATAGGATTAGGCAAAATGTAAATGTGTTATGAACTTTATGAGCCCGTGTTGGAAAAGTAATAAGGCCGAGTGGACTGAATTCTATTTTCAATTCTCAAAAAGGTCCTCCGTCATGGCAATTAGAAAAGTTGCTAGAACCCGCTCAAGTGAAAAACGGATAAAAATGTTGACGTATCTTTTGTACCCGAAATAAGCTCGATATTGCTTTATTTAGAAATTGATCAAACTATTTCAAATTCCGTTATTATTTCTTTATTTTTATTGTACGTCAGATCGAATATCCATTAAAGTGAAAGTTGTTTTATTCTAACATTCCTAAAATTTGCCATCTTTTTGATACATCGGTTTATACTTGTTTTATGACTGAATTTAAACAAAAATAATATTAAGAGAAGAAAAGTGTACAAAAAAAGTTTGGTTATTTGAAGAATAATTATATAGTAATATTTGTATATTCTTTTTATTAAAAAGACAAATAACTTAGTTCACTTTGTTTGACCGGTCAGTGGTTGAGTGGGCATCGCGTTTGGGTCCCACCCGTACGTCGCGTGTTCTATTCCTCGGCTGGCTAAGTCCTCCATCACGACTCGAGCAACATTTTCGGCCTACTGTGGTGGTAGTAGGAGGTTTTCAAACATTGTTGAGTTATTTGTAACCCGGGAATGTTTGTCTTTCTTTTATTAAAAAAAGAAAAGTTTTATGTACAAAATCTACACGCTTCGTGAACACTTTTCAAATCATCAGTAGAAAATATACACTTACTACGTACGTACATGTACATTTACTCCTGATGATGTGAACATTGTTTACGAAAAATTAAGATTTTTTTTTAATAAGAGGCCCAGATGAATATACTTTCCCTATGACCTTCACCATCTTTGGGGATGCTGTGTGGTGGGTCTGTAAAATAAAAAAAGAAGAAGAAGTTCTGAGAAGGAAAAAGGCTTGAGCTGTGATTAGAAATCTTGGTGTCAGTAAGGCTGACGACGGAGGTATGAATCCATCTCTACCGTTGCGGTGCCTGGCGATGGGTCGAGAGAGTCCTGCTGGAAAGGCCAAATGGTCCACCTCAATCGGTCTCTCCCACCACGCAGTGAGTGGGCAGATGCATCCACCGTCAAGACCTACACAAACGTATCAAACCACCTAATAATGACCTATGGATAATGTGTTGGATATTCGATAAACGGTTCCCCGGGCGGCAGTACCCAAACCCGCCTCCAAAAATGTGATTGTCTAGGCTTATAAAATAAAATGAAATAAACTTGTTTATTATTTGTCATTTTGATAAAATAAATAGTGCCACCAAAAGTATAAGACATATGTACCGATTTTAAGAATGTTATGCCGTGTTGCGCTACCTCCTTCTTTAGCCAGTGTTTCGGACAGCGTTACAGTGTCCATCGTCGGGGCAGATGAGTGGACACAGTAACGCTGTTCGAAACATTGGCTAAAGAAGGAGGTAGCGCTACACGACATACCACCCCAAAAATAAATAACGAAAATACTTTTGACCGGGAAAACCTTAAATCATACCCGTTTTTAGGAATTTCATTCAATTGCACCATTCCTCTTGACAATACATGCTACGTTAAAACATCTGTTCTGCTTTGTTGTATCTTACACAAGTCCTCAAAACGAGCACCGCTGATGATTTCAGATAGATATAAGTCATAGCATTCCACCAAGAAAAACGGTTTGTCAACGGAGTTATGCACTAATATTAAAGTCAAATATCACATTTAATCGAACTGTCTGACTAAGATTTGAAGTTTTAAGCAAACAGGCAAAAATTATTAGTTTCCTTTCAACATCCATTTCCTTCCCGACCTTCCACTCCACACACACAAAATAAAAACAAAAATAAAAATGAACTTACAAACTTTCAAAAATAACTTTTCAACAACGGCGAGAAGCAGGAGTCCCCGGTGCAGGCCAAAACTGTTGGTGAATTTCACCAACATTCGCGGCCTGCACAAAAACTTAAACTCTGTCCACCACCATCTTCTCTCCCAACGTCCTAACCTTCTCTTCCTCTCCGAAACGCAGATAGCCGAGCCTCCAGACGCCTCCTATCTGGACTGCCCGGGCTTCATCCTCGTAGGCAAATTTAGACCCAAGGGAGGTGTGTGTCTCTACAGTCGAGCTGACGTCAACTGTGTGCGTCTGTTGAATCTGGAAATCTCCAGATTCGACGTAATGTGGGTGCGCGTCAATCTTGCCAGTACGGTAAGGTTTTATGCGTGTTTATACCGCTCACCTAACCTTAGCGAATCAGACACGTCCGAGCTCTTCAAACATTTAAGCAACACTATTGATGACCTCTTGCCCCGCTTCCCTACGGCAGAGTTTGTGGTCCTGGGGGACTTCAATGTTCATAACGAACCTTGGTTGAAGTTCTCGGGATCAACAGACTCGGCTGGACGACAAGCGGAGTCCTTTGCCCTTTGCCACGGACTGGAGCAAATGGTTCAGGAGCCTACAAGGGTTCCTGATGTCCAGTCTCACCGCTCTAATCTGTTAGACCTGTTTTTAACCACTGTGCCACACGGTTACAAGATTGACGTCACAGCGCCTTTAGGATCGTCGGACCACTGCCTGGTGACGTCATCAATCCCCGTAACCTTCAGACCGCCAAACAAGAGGCTGAAAAGAAAAGTGTGGCACTATAGGTCTGCAGATTGGTTCGGTCTGCGGGCACATTTTAATGCTTTCCCGTGGTCAGCTGTCTGTTTTCGGACTTCGGATCCCTCAAGATGTGCCCAGGAAATTGGTGAAGTCATCACGTCCGCGATGGATGGCTTCATCCAATCCACTATTAAGGAAACTGGTGTGGGCTCAAAGCCGTGGTTCAGTCGACAATGCTCTGAAGCAGTGCGACGAAAAAACGCGGCTTACCGAGCCTACAACACATCTCGAACGTCCGAAAACAGAATATTATACAACCAAATTGCAAAGGAAAGTAAGAGAATCATCAATAGGTCGAAATTCGAGCACGACCTGCAGGTCAGCAGAAAGCTGGCTGCCTGCCCGCATGGTAGCAGAGCGTTCTGGTCGCTTGCGGGCTCTATAGGTCGCAATTTCTGCAAACCCAGTCTGCCACCTCTTACCAGACCTGACGGCTCTCTAGCAAATACCGCCGCCGAAAAGGCTAACTTATTAGGCAAAATGTTCGCGGAAAACTCGACCCTCGATGACCAAGGTGCTATCCCGCCGTCGGTTCCTCACTGCGGTTTTCGTATGAAAAAGCTGAGGATTCGGCATCGGGATGTACTCCAAGTCTTACGAGGGCTTGATATTAATAAAGCTAGTGGGCCTGACGGAATACCTGCCCTGGTATTGAAGAGGTGCGCTGCAGAAATAGCTCCAATTTTGACGAAGCTTTTCAAAATGTCCCTGAAGTCTGGGTCTGTGCCCTCTGGTTGGAAAAAAGCGATCATTCACCCTATTCCAAAGAAAGGTGACCGCTCTAACCCGGCCAACTACCGCCCCATAGCGATCACATCTGTTCTGTCAAAAGTGATGGAACGTGTGGTCAACGACAAACTACTCACATACCTCGAGAAGAACAAAATTATTAACGACCGTCAATACGGATTCCGGCGGAACCGCTCGTGCGGTGATCTTCTCGCGTATGTGACACATGTTTGGGGGCGGTGCCTGGAACGCTTTGGTGAGACCCATACCGTTGCACTGGATATTTCCAAGGCCTTTGACCGGGTTTGGCACCGAGGGCTTGTCAACAAACTGCCTTCTTACGGACTTCCCGCTTCCTTGTGTACGTGGATTGCCGACTTTTTGAGGGAGAGGTCGATTCAGGCGGTTGCTGATGGTTTCACCTCTTCCTCGCATTCGATAAATGCTGGCGTCCCACAGGGATCGGTTCTGTCTCCGACTTTGTTTCTGTTGCACATCAATGACCTCTTGACATGTGCACCGATTCATTGTTACGCGGATGACAGTACAGTCCATGATAGCTTTTTGTTTGACAAGCCTCCAAAGGGCTCACAAATCCCAATGGCTCGGAGGGCTTTGAAACAAAGAATGGACGGTTACCTTGAGAGTGTTTTCTCTTGGGGTAAGAATAACCTCGTCGAATTTAATGTTTCAAAGACCCAATCATGTCTGATTACGTCTAAAAGGGATCGGAATGATAATCTAGTCTCCTTCAACGGAAGCAATCTCCCGAACAGGCCTTCCATTGATATGCTTGGTGTAACTCTAAGTGACCAGCTCAGGTACGGGGGCTCCATCGAGGCCAGAGTTAAGTTAGCCTCTCAGAAACTGAGCGTACTGTACAGGGCCCGCAGATACTTTAATAGTACACAACTGCTAACCCTGTACAAATCGCAAGTGCGCCCCACGGTTGAATTTGGCAGCCACCTCTGGTCTGGAGTCCCAAAATACCTGAAAAAAACCCTCGACTCTGTGCAGAAACGGGCGGTCCGTTTGATAGATTCTCCTAACTTAACAAATGGACTGCAATCTTTAGAGCACAGGCGTCAGGTGGGAATGCTGTCCTTGTTCTACCGGTATTACAATGGAAGATGCTCCGAGGAACTAGCGTCACTGATCCCCTCGGCACCGGTGCATAGTCGGGAAACACGCCAAACACGCGCTCAACATTTGTACACGGTTGACATTAGTCACATGAGAACGGGTCGTTTCTACGACTCGTTCTTGAGTTCAACAGCCCGGCTGTGGAACGATTTGCCGGCTTCTGTGTTTCCTCCCTCCTACAATATGGGTCTCTTCAAGACCCATGTTCACTCCTTCCTCTCCTCAACAGCACCCTCCACACAGCATCTTCAAAGATGACATAGGCCCTGAGGGAAATTATTTCCCTCAGGGCCTCCTGTGTGGAGTTAATATAAAAAAAAAAAAAAAAAAAAAAAAACATCACCATAAAAAGAATCATTTTAAGCGTCTCACATAATTCAGATATATGTTTATATTTTTAAACAGAGTTTTAGGTGTCACACAACACATATTAATATATTTATTCTATCTCAAAAGTTATTTGTTTCTATGTTTACAAGGAGGGAAGCTTTTAATTATTTTTTTTATTTCCCAGCCGCCGATTTATATAAGCCTCCTCTTCACCCGCTTGTCGACAATTTCTCGTTAATATTCGGGAAGAAATAAAAACAATTTAAGCGGGAGGCGATAAATGTCTCGATAAGAGATAAATAGATTTTCAGGTAAATAGATTTTCAGGTAAATTGGATCCAGGCGGCATCTCGGTAGAATGAATAATTATAAATAAATAGACAATTGAATAACGTTGCCGTAAATAAAAATAATAACGAGTCGGATTAAAAAAAGTCTTTGAACTAATTATGGTGGTAATGTTGCTCCCAAGAAAAATAAGTAATGTCAACGAACGATATCGTGACACACGAGAGGTGGACTGTAAATCTTTGTTTTTGTGATGCAAGACAATTGATTGCGTTTTATTCAAGTCACAGGAAATGGCAAGTGTAAAGGAGAAAGCCCCTACCTTTGCTGTGTTCACAGGCTGCTTGGATCCAAATATTGAAGCTTCCATTTTCCGTTTAAGCATATATTTGTAACTCTCATGCACACAGTTTACGCCAAAGAGACCATTTACTCATTCTCCCCAGACATAAAACTGCTGTATTTGAGGGTAGATTTAGCTTTTCATCATCAACACATTTGGAATGAAATACCATTGTCTATTCGAACATCGACATCGGTGCAGTGCTTCAAGAAGCTCTGCGGCGAATGGTTGCTGACTGCATGGTCAACCGCACAACAACATAATTGATAAACTTTACTTTGAGAGGAATATCAATTTGTTTTTTGTTTAAATTATTTACTAGCTGGTACCCGGCATGCTTTGTAATGCCATATAATAAATAAATTGTTTCTCCCTATAAAATTTCCCGCAAATATATCAACATCGTTTCCACGGCAACGATTTGTTTTGCTTAGCAAAAACTCGCTTTTCCTAGGGACATAAAACGTATGATAAATATAATCTATTAATATTTATAATTTCATAACGTCCGAGCTTACCATTATATTTAGCCTATACAGAGCTTACCATTATATACAGCATATAATTTAGCTTTCTTTCCACGTGAAAAATTTATTATTGTTGTTGTATTTATTGTTTAATGCGTGAAAGCAAACAAACACACGCAGCTTTGCATTTATAATATTTGTATAGATTTTGAATTTCTTAACTATTTATTTACATTTGACTTTCCATTTTATTTTAATTGAATTTATTTATACGTACTTTGTATCAAAGGCAATGTTCAAAACCAGCTGCCTTTCGGGAGAAATCTTGAATATATGGCTGGCAGTGACCCATTTATCAATGTTATAAAATTTAAAAAGATATTAAAATTTGTAAAAATGTATTGAATAAAAAATGTTTTGATTATTTTTGTTAAATGTAATATTACTCACAAAGTCCCAAAAGTGTTTGAAGCTATTAAGACTATAGCTTCCCAAATTAGATTAAGTAAGGCAGAAGCGAGTGGAAAGGAGAAGGGAGCAGGGAAGAAGCAGGTTGAGAAGTAGCTGGCTATTCAAAATATAGTCCCTAAAAAAATCTAGCCAAAGCCATTTCGAGTAACGTTTTGATTCTGAATGTTATTGACCTCCCTGCGTTGGATTATATTTACTTACAGCTGTGTTCTTTCGTTCAAACAATGTAAGAATTCTTCTAACAGTGGTCAACAGTAAAGTTTCGATATTTCAGTAGGTAGGTACCTACGTAGTAACATATAAAATCAATATAATATATTAAATGTATTTCAAATGTGTACTTACTTTTTTTTTCTCAAAATAGTCGACCTTTTAATATGTCTTTCTTTATCCTATTATTCAGAAAGAAGCAATACATTATCACAACGGTGTGAATTCCCCAGAGTTTCCGAGAAATTATTATAAAGGTCAAGACGACAAAGACCTTCTAAAGACATTGAAAATGTCAACAGAATCAAAAAACAAGTTTAACAGTTTTAGAAAATATAAAAGACGTATAAATGAGAAATAAAACACACATTCGTCAAAGCAAAATGGTGAAACGAATATCAAAATTATAAAATAAATCCTTGGCCAATTCCGGCAATCATCTAACAAACAAAAAAACATAACCGCTCTCCAGTTGATCCAGTTGATCCAGTTGATTTGAAACAACCCATCCTAACTGATTGGGCAATTTTTGGCTTACCTTGTGCGCACTATTGTAATGTCAATTAAAATGCTTGTGATCGTTGATTTATTATAAGATGTAGTGTGAAACACTCCAAATTAAAAGGTTTTATGAAGAGGAGAGTGGGGCACATTGATATATATTTTTTTCGTGTAGAATAATATCTTCCAGATTATAAGTAGGTATCTACCCATATTTAACATTTTTTTCTGATTAAAAATTATAATTGTTCCCAGCGTGCCATTTTATTCAAAAACTTTGAATAACTTCACCAAACTGCTGATATTATATGATAAAAATGTTTACCTACACGATCGAACTTGCGTACAGAACAATAAATTTGTTTATTTTGTCAAGATATATCACTCTGAAGAGTTTTTAAATGTTGCATGCAAAATTAAAACCTTCAACCTCAACATAAACATTATTTGTCGCAATAACTTTGAAACATTTTGAGAAAGTAAATTTTATTTGATTAATTTGTTTTATTTCACTATTTATTAATTTCGTGGAAGATTCTCTCAGTATCACCTTGGTGTAAGACACCATTCAGAGTTGAAACGCTGCTTGAAAAGTGGCTTTAATCGTGTTTGGCGATCAGATCTGAATAACCTTGCCTTTTACCATATCTTTTCACTACCTTTAGCCTCACAACAGCCTACAACATACCCCAATTGGAAACGCCTTAGTCTCACAGGTTCCAAACGGTTGGATGCAGTTTATTTTATTTTATACCTAGTACCATAGGAGTCCCTGAGGAAAACAATTTCCCTCATGGCCTATGTCCTTGAGAATGCTGTGTGGAGGGTCTTTTTAAGGAAGGGAAGGAAAGGAAGTTCTGAAAAGGAAAAAATAAGTGGGTAGGAATATGGGGTCAGTGTGTCCAAGAATAACGGACACACGAATCCATCCCTACAACAGCAGTGCAAGGCGATGGATCGAGAGAGTCCAGCTGAAAAGGTCTAAAGACCTCCCTCAACCAGTCACTCTCGATCCGACCCGCCACCCAACTGGTGGGCAAATGAATCCTCTGCCAAGATCTGGACAAATCTCAACCCATGAACCCGGGCAAGTCGGCTAAATCACCAAATGAAGCGAACCACTGGTGACCTATGGCCGAGGTGTTGGTTATCCAATAAACGGTTCCCGGGGCGGCGGTACCCAAATTGTTGGGAGGTACCCGCCTCCCAACAATTTGGGTACCGCCTCTTATAGTTGGGACTCTTGTACGGTATTCACATAAAATAAAATTAAAAAAATAGAAGTCCTGTTTTTTGACTTGACCACTTTGCATGTCTTCTTTAAATTTATTTCTATTATTATTACTTTTATTGTCTGTAAATTAATTTGTATACGTTCCGTGTTTGGTCAATCTTGTCAAGATGGTAACCGTGTTTGATAATACATTTATATTCCGCCGGAGGGCATGTGCGTTGCAACCAGTTAAGACCGGTGTAAATTAACTGTGCGTCTACGCTCCCCTTGAATCAATGTGCCTCGTCTTTCCCCCCTTACTATCATCATGTATTGTCCTGGTGTTTTATTTTATATAAATCTAATAATATGTCAGAGAGAAGGAACTAGAAACTTGAGTGGTACAAAACAGAGAAAGAGAAGATAGAGAGTGAGTATCATCAATCAGACAAGTTACTTTAGAAACATGGCAAAGCCATTATGAGACGTCGCGACTTTCCAATTCCAGCCTCATTGCCAGGGCAATACTGACAAGCCTTCATGGGCTTGACAACTTGACAGAAATAATGTATGAATGGGATGATGTCAATGTGGAAAACTACCCATAAATACATGCAGGATAAAGAAATATTGCGTAAAATCGATGTTTTAATTTGTTTTTATTTTAATCTAAATTTTTTTTTTTAAATAAATATTTCTTAAAAATTCGCAAATTCACTTTGTGTACACCACTTAATCAATCAGTTTGAATAATAAGTGGTCTACACAGAATAATTCTTTTTCATTTAATGAAAATAAATATCTTTATTAACATCACTATTTAATCAAAATAATCGACATGTTGAAACGTGTCAATTATTTGTATCTTCAAAATTCATATTTATATCTTCAAAATTAGTTCTGCAATTATTGGTAATGCTCCTTCTAGCAGCATTTTATTTAAATAAAAACAATTCCCATTTGTATAAAAGTTGATTTCAAAACATGTTGATATTTAAATTGAATAAGTGGTGTAAACAAAGTTTGCATTTAATTTAAATAAAGATATTTATTTAAATTTAATTAAAATGATGCCACACATTGAATTCGGGATAATTGAAGAACTAAATTTATGTGTTTACAATACCAAATTATAATAGACTGCGACACTGCCATGCATTCAACATGGCATAACTTGACGTGCTAGCCCAGCATAGCAAGACAAGAGGTATAGGGCTGCTATATGATATCTCTAGATCTCTTATTTCCAACTTTTTTAAGGTACCTGTGCAAATATCACAGTATGTTTATTGTTATAATATGATTAATAAATCTGTTATGCACATGAAATTTACAACAAACAAACATTTATAAAGGGAGTATCAGCACGTGCACGATGGTTTTAACCAGAAAATACGGATTTATTCAGAAAATGTAAGATCACTTAAAAATAGCCTCAAAGGATTCAAAACATAATTTAAAAAATACACTAAAAACTACAACTAATAAAAATAATAAAAATATTGAGAATTAGAACAACGTAATAAAAATAGCAACAGTGGTAATATTTTTTTTTTAATTCTTAATAACTATATAAATAACACATTCCTCGTGTACACACAAACATAGCTTTTATGGGGGTTAATCTTCAAAAAAATATCTATAGATGCAAAATTAGGAAAATGAAATGTTTATTATAATTACGTATTCTTTTATCAAATTTATATTTTGTACAAATAAGTTCAAAAAATTAAATTAATAAAAAAATAGCTAAATAAGAAGATAGCTACTAATAATTCTAAATGTAACATTAAACAGAATCACACACGGAAAAATATAAAATGTTAACAGTCGCAATAGGGAATCGAATCCAGGATCTTTTGTCTTACCGGAACACAGTGCCTTAACCAAATCAGACATTGGAACCTAATTTTTTTTCTGTGTCTAGTTCTATTTCATGTTTCTTCCAGATTTATTAGTATTATTTTCACATTCAAAAATATAATACATTGATGGGTGTAAACTTCAAAATGTATTGTCTTATGTTTTTCAAACTCTAAGAAATATACTTACTGCTATAATACTAAACACGGTTTACTATGCTCTCTGCCAATCCCAGTTAGCATATGGCATCATAATTTGGGGCGGCTGTGCTCTTAATTTTATTGATCCTCTACAAAAACCCAAAAAACGAAAATACGTGCTATCAACAAGCGACCAACAAGATATTCCTCCAATAGACTCTTCACTGAATAAAAATACTTAAACATACGGCAACTTCATCTAAAATTTACTCTAACGCATTTCATGTTCAAATATAAGAAAAAAACCCTCTTACATCACAGTTACACCACCAGAACAATAACCAACTGACACTACAATATTCCTACACTACGCACCACATCAGCTCAAAGACATTTCATCTACCTAGCTCCTCAAATATTTAACCTTCTCCCCGAGAACCTAAAATCCGAAACCCAACCCCATATCTTAAAAAAAAATATATCACAATGGATCCTTACATTCAGTAACGATGATGTGTAAAACTTGCTTTTTTAATTGAATTGTAATATAATAAATACAACTTGTAACTTAAATAAATTGAATGTGTTACTTAAATTACTAACTTAATTTGTTACTTAATCTACTTGAATGAATTGCATAAGTTAATAACTGTACACTGTACTCAATCTGTAAACTTCATCCGCCATAACACAGGGACATCCCTAGCATGGCGGATGAATTAACACAATTTTTTTGTTCATTGTATAAATTCTTATAGTTCTTTTAATAAATAAATAAAAATATTTCGATAAAACATGATGTTTTTTTTTCCATATAACCGTTTAAATTATAATACTATAACATGAACCCGTAACTTTTTACTCCAATTCAAATACTTGAACCGTTACACTACGGTAGCTGTTTTCATAATATAACAACTAATTTATTCATACGTGAACCTTTGATGAACTCATATTAGTACCGGGAATGATATCGATAATATTGTCTTTGGCAGTCCTCCAGAACAATTTTCATATTAAAAGCAAACAGAGTAAAAAATAACTTGATGTATTCACAAGATAAGATGAAGATAATGTCTCTGTGATATTTTCATTCCGTTTCGTAAGAAGATACTCCGTATAATGTTCCATACTTCTCTTTTGTGTTCGTTTTTTGACTATATTTGCGGAATATTTCTATGGAAATTCCTCTGAGAGGGACAGAATAATGGGAAGGACTGAAGATATAAATACTCGTCATTCTTGACCGCTTATTTCGCGGATATTGGACGAACAAGAAAGAGTATTTTTGGACAGTTTTTACAGGACAAGATGTAATTTCGGACTATTTATATAAGATTTACGTAAAACATGCTGAAAAATATAGCCAACGGTGATTTAAATATTTCTATGCTAACGTTGAGAAGGACTTGACATTTAGACATCTTGGCGGAAATTTGTTTGAATTGTTAAAGACGACGTTTATTGTACTGTAAACATTATAAAGAACGAAAGTATATTATTTGATGAGACATAGACCAAGTTCTCAATTCAACAGAAATTAATGTTGTTAACAATTAAGTTAAGCATTTCCCTCACGGTGAATTTAAAATCCGCGCCATTTATGTAACAATATGCTTACGAACCTCGTTCGCCCAATAGGTGAGTTTTATACTTCCCCCGTCCCGTGCATAACTGGATTTTTTGTCTTAGGGTGTACCAGTCGCTCAGTAGAGGTGGTTTGTTCAGCCCGATCCCGTCGCGCGGCATTTTGCTCATCACGCGAGTGACAACGTTCGTATAATTTTTTAGTTTATTCCAGAACGTTTAAGTATTAGTAATGTAGAAAACATGCTTTTACTTTGCGTGACATATGTAAAGCTCGTGCATCGATTTTATTCATTACTTAATTTTTTTAAATTGAAGTTGTTTTTTAGCTCATTATTGAAGTGCAGTTTGGGAGGCGGGAATGGGTACCGCCGCCCCGGGAACCTTTATTGAATAACCAACACCTCTGCCATAGGTCACCCCAAGTGGTTTGGTACGTTTGGTGATTTAGCAGGGTTGCCCGGGTTCAAGGGGTGAGGTTTGTCTAGGTCCTAGAGGCCGATGACCAAAACACACAGAACCCCAGATTCCTACCCAACCCTTAAACCCCTTTCCTTCCCAGAACTCTCCTCTCCTTCCTTTCCTTAAAAAAACTCACCACACAGCATCCCTAAAGATGAAATAGGCCCTGAGGAAAATAATTTTCCTCAGGGCCTCCTGTGTGGAGCTCATGTAAAAAAAAAACTTTTTAGCTATTTATAAAACGTGAGCAAAATGCTCTATACGCGAGTGCTCGTGTGAGTTTTAAAGCCGCAAGTGCTCGCGGGTTAAAAGCAAGTAATCTATTAATTTACGCATTTAATTAAATCTGTGTTGATATCGGGAAAGATTGGTATATGACGTAGCAGCGAAAGAAAAAAACTACTAATACTCGTACCTCTTTCGCTGTAAAAGAGGTACGAGTAGTAGTAGTAGTAATAGTTTGGTACGAGTGCAGTTCCGCACAGTTATTATTATACTGTAGCCGGCGGGATGAAGATTGCCCCGATCTAATAAACCCTTACCTTAATTAATTAATTAATTACCTCTGAAAGGAGAGGGTATCATAAAAAACAATTTTATTATATAACTTAATGCTAAAAAAATTTCCATAGTACGAAAGATGTGATATTATTTTGAAGTCCCTTTTTTTTGCCAAGATAATCATTTTCTTATTATTTGACCTCTTATAATATGGTTAATCGGTGGATATAAATAAATTGACCTAGACCGTTTTACTCATATCCAAATTGCAATGAAAAATATTCTGTTTTTTGTTTCAGTTTTGAATTATTTCCGCACATTCATGTCATCTTTGGGAATACTGTGTTGATGGTCTTATTTGGGAAAGAAAAGAGAGGAAGTTCTGGGAAGGAAAAATGTATGAGGGATGGGTGGGAATCCGAGGCTCAATGTGTTCAGCAGTGACAAAAAATGTGAATCCATCCCTCTCACTGCGGTGTAAGGAAATGGGTTATCTAACTCCCAATAAACAAGTCTCTCCCGAACCGGCCCGCCACGCAGCTGGTAGGCAAAAGCATTCGAAAGATCTAGACCCATACAAACTTCACCAATTATCTCGAGCACTCCTGCTAAGTCACAAAACGTGGCAAATCATGTGGGGTAACCTAGTGCGTGGGTCATCCAATAAATGCTTCCGGGGCGGCTGTTTCCATACACGCCTCCCAAATTGAATTGAAGTTGTTGTTTAGATTCCAGATTTTTAAAATTTAGAACGTTTTCAACATCGCTTCCTACTGGTGCCGTGATGGTATCGAAACCCTACAAACACGCTAACAACGTTCCAGCAATAATACCATGAATATACTTCAACGGGTAGTACAAAACCATAGTTTATTTACTGCATAATCAGATTGGCAACCGTTTGTTACAAATGTACGTTTTCAATTTCCAGAGGTATACCAGAAATTCTCCTGCAATGTTTTAGCAACACAGAATTCTCATCAATATTAAATAACAAAATTATTAATCGAAAATCAGATGTCACGACATCAGTGGTTGAGTGGAGATTGCGGGGTTCAAATCCTGGCGTGCGCAAGCAAATGTTGTCTGATTACAAAATGTTAATTTTCATTAATAATTCACCATAATTTATTAATTATATTAAAGTTTATTCGCGCCACGTTCCAGAGTGGTGGTTACTTGCAGTACCTATCGCCCTTGTAAAAGAACACCATTCAGAATCGAAACGTTTCTTTATTTGTTTATTTATTTATTATTTGCATCTATATAAAAAGGTTGACATTTATTTTTTTGTCCTTGCCTGTCTCACTAGGAAATTCTGTATCGGGACAGACTAGTTAACAAATATTTTATAAGTATTAATTAAAGTACATTTTTCAATAAAGCAAAAATATTTGACAAAAAATTTCAGGTTGGCATGTAGTGGTAACAACAATGAGATAGAGGATTATATTTGGGTGAGGTGACTAATTATTGCACGACATTTTTCGATGATCCATTGTTTGATCAGGATTATGTATTTGTTTATGTTATTCGATTGTCTTATTTTGTCAGGCAGGTTATTGTATATTTTAGACGCAATGTATTTGAAATTTCTTTGACCAAATGTTGTGTTTGTTTTAGGTGTTTGTATGAGTTATTTGGTTTTGTGTCGCGTGTTTACAATATTTTGGGTATTTTCATAAAATGTATGTGTTTTATTTTTAAACAGATGAGTTAAGAGAGTTTTTGTGTAAATTTGTCGAATATCTAATACATGGAATTTGTTGAATATATCTACAGTACTTGTTATTATGGGAACAGTAAGAATAACGTTCATAATTACTTTTTATGCCTTCGATAATGAATCTATAGCTGAAAGTGTTGCACCTCCGCATGCGATTATTCCATATTCAATTATTGATTGACAAAGAGAGTAATAAACAATTTTCATAGATTTGGAGTCTTGTATGTTTCTTATGTTTTTGAAGAAATAAATATGTTTTCTAAGTTTATTCATGATAAGTAGGCAATGTGTATTCCACTTAAGATATTGATCAAATGTAAGACCAGGTAAATTGCTTTAACCGTATTTGGTGATCAGGTTCAACTGTTTGGCTGTGGAACGATTTGCCGGGTTCTGTGTTTTTTTTTTATTTTTACATTAACTCTACACAGGAGGCCTTGAGGAAAATAATCCCCAGGGCCTATGTCATCTGGGATGCTGTGTGGAGGATCTTTTTGAGGAGAGGAAGGAATTAACATTGGTCTTGAAGAGACCCATGTTGTAGTAGGGAGGAAACACAGATGTCGGCAAATCGTTCCAAAGCCGAGCTGTTGAACTCAAGAACGAGTCGAAAAAACGACCCGTTCTCATGTGACAAATGTCAACCGTGGACATATGTTGGGCGCGCGTTTGGCGTGTCTCCCGACTATGCACCGGTGCCGAAGGGATCAATGACGCTAGTTCCTCAGAGCATCTTCCATTGAAATACCGGTAGAACATGGATAGCATTCCCACCCGACACCTGTGCTCTAAAGATTGCAACCCGTTCGTTAAGATGGGAGAATTTATCAAACGGACCGCCCGTTTCTGCACAGAGTCGAGGGTATTTTTCAAGTATTTTGGAGCTCCAGACCAGAGGTGGCTGCCAAATTCAACCGTGGGGCGCACTTGCAATTTGTACAGGGTAAGCAGTTGTATACTATTAAAGTATCTGCGAGCCCTGTACAGTACGCCCAGTTTTTGAGAAGCTAACTTTACTCTGGCTTCGATGGAGCCCCCATACCTGAGCTGGTCACTTACAGTTACACCAAGCATATCAATGGAAGGTCTGTTCGGAAGATTGCTTCCGTTGAAGGAGACTAGATTTTCATTTCGATCCCTTTTAGACGTAATCAGACATGATTGGGTTTACTCCCTCCTCAACATGGGTGTCTTCAAGACACGTTTTCATTCTTTTCTCTCCTCAAAATATCACTCCACAGCATCTACAAGCAAGATTCGTACCCTGAAGGAGATTATTTATTTTAGTTTTCAGGTTCTTCCCCACCTTCCTCTTCTCTCCACTACCATCTGCTTGAAAACTGTTTGAAATATCAAAGTCTCATTGACATTGATCAAAGTTTCAGATGATTGGGAGCAGTTGGTTGTGCAGTAGGAACAAAAAATACATAAAAAATGGGAAGGAACCCCACATTTTGTCATCAGCGGTATAAATACGAATATAAAAAAATGGTCAAGGGAAGGAAAGAAGAAATAATATGGGAGACAGAATGACCGTTAGGGTGAAAGTTGTCTGCAAATGATCACTTAATATTAAAGTGGCGAGAAAAGGTGCACTTATCCTTGCTTGGTTTTTCACCCTTCTCGTCCTTTCTGTTGATTTGCTAATATCCGAGTATATAATCAGTTCACTCTACTTTACGCACTTTTTGTGCTGATTCCAGGACTTCCATCTTCCAGTCCTCTATGTTTTCTAGCACAATACAAATTTGAGTGGCACAGCAAAGATGGTAAGATTATTGTGCCAACTTCTAGGAAAGCAATCACTTTGGTTGGACAATATATTACACAAAGTATGACATTTCTTGTGAACTAATAATCTCAATTTCACGAATCTTAACTTGGAAATAACCTAAATTTCTGAGAAAAAGATGGTAAAAGAAAATACGCAACAAAAATATAATTACTTCTCTCAACCAGAATGATTATGACCACATAAATAAATGACTGTGCACTTTATTTTTAAAAATATTCTCATTAAACCCCATTATTTAAGAGAAACGCTTCTTTTAGGGGGATTTACAAAGTAACTGCCACATCAACTCTCCACAGGAGTTGGCAAAGAGGACGGACCGCCAAAAATTATTTTATCTTGGTTAACTCCTTATTACAGTAATCTCATTCATTTTCATACTTATTTTCATTAACTCGATTTCATATTATTCTGTTTAAATTACATGGGATCCCTACAAGAAATTTGTTAATTTGATCACGTTATTTCTAATTCAACAGAGGTACTAATAACGGTTGTCAGTGATGTAATGATATTCTGCGTAGCGCGTAAACTTTTAATTTTGAAAATACGTAGAAACTAGGTGTTATCGTATCCGACAAGCAATGAAGTAAATATAAAAATTCTATGAAAAAATTAAAAAATCGTTGAATTTAAATCGTTTCATAAAAATCTACGTACTCAAATTTGGGTTGCTCTTTTGCTCTAGTGATTATGATAAGTTGATACTCAAATATAAAAAAATAAAAAAAAATAGTTAAAAGTTAATGGATTTATTTGTTTTTACCACTTTTATTGTTTAAAAAAACGACATGTTTCGAGAGCGATGCTCACTTTCTCAGAGATTTTTTATAATTATTTTTTTTTTCATTGTATGAAAAATTACATACAATGAGAATTTTTAAACACAAAACTAATTATAACAAAAGACTTAATGGTGTCAATGGAAAGTTAAGAATGGGAAGGGGAAGGGTGGCAACTGAGGGCACAATTTACAAAGGGAAAAAGTTCAATAATGGGTCATTTAAAAATTTTCAGGAAAATATATGGCGGTACGCTGAAATAGGCCAAGCCAAAAAACGCCGGCGCTTTTAAAGCTGTGTGGCAGCCCCTTTATTAAAATTCAATATTAAATGTCTTATTTTGAGAAGTAAAATACATATGCAATTGAAAGGCAAATATTTTTTTAAATTACTTTTTATATTCTTTAATCTTCAGATTTGTGATTCGTGAATCTTCATACTTCAAAAGTACAGTAGCTATTTTGCTGTCCAATGATTTTTTCTTCATCTATTACACACATTATTTTTAAAATCACACGTCGCCACTGTTCACACGGCTACATGTGGCGATGGGATCACGTTATACGCGCGCTATTTCGGGTGTTACCGTGTTGCTGGAACGGTACAATTTTTGTTTAGTATTTCAAATTTATGACTTGTTCAAGTGTGGAAGGAAATTATGCATTTTAATGCGGAATATATCGTGTACGAATGTTTGGCAAAAATTTGGCTCATCTGCCGGATATGCAACGATGCCAAAGAGATTAATTAAGTATTTTTCTTTCCGTTGAAATGAATATTTTTCCTTCCGTTGAAACACTAGCAGAATAGCATACATGGCATTCACGACAATTTTCATCGATATAGATTATGTAACCATTGGAAAACCTATTTGATGGATTCCCTTATGAGTTTTGATAACTCATGGGAATGCAACTTCGTTGTATGTTTTATTTAAAAAAAAAAAATTTCCGGTTTTTGCGCACCCTCAATAATTTTTTTAGTTATCCAGCATTTTCACGTCAGAGTTGACCGACAAACAGTATGGCGCACTTTCGATTCCGTGTGTACACATTGGTGAAGATGGTGAATGGACGACATTGATTATTTAGTTTGAGAAATTTGGTGGAGCTGTGGTAAAATAAATTACCGATTGTACTTTAAAATATACTCATAAAAGTGAATAACATTCGCGCTTTTTAAAAAATGTTTTGCCATATATTTTGTTGTTTGAATATTATAAAACTACCAGATGATAGAAAATACATACAGGAAACTGTATTTTTAGTTGACTGGAGAACAAGAAATGCTCATTAACATCTTTGTATTTAAGGTACTTATAATAAACGGCACCTTTTTTCTACTGGTGATCTACTAGTCCTTGAAAAATTCGAAATCAGAATCCCTGCTCCTTTTTGGAATAGATTTAAAAATACTTGAAAAGACTTTTGGGACAGGTTGGAGAAAGTATTTAAGAGTTGTTTCTTATATGTTGATTTCGTAAAAGCCCGTAAAAAACATTAATTCCTTTCTGACGCTTTATTATAATAACAAGGAATGATTAAATCGATTTTTCGGAACCAAACGACGGTAGTCCGTCCGTTTGCCACCGTAATGGGGCGTTAACTGATACAAAATGCACAAAGTCTTTATGCCAGACCGCATTAGGTTTAATTTCCAATTCGGAATTCCATAAATGCCGCCCATTTTGCTTCATGCCAAAAAAAAGAGCACGAAATTGCGATGTTTTGTGAAATTTTGGAACAAATATTAAAATGCTTTCCAATAATTTTCTAAAAAACTAAATTTGCCAGATTTTACAATAAAATTTTAAACGAAAAGGGGTTAATTAGTGGGAAATTTCGCACTTAAAAATATATTTTACAGGCCTGATATTTTATTTTTTAAAAGTCCCTTAAAGCATACGCCATCTGCGGGGATGCTGTGTGGAGGTTTTTTTTTTAGGAAATAAAGGAGAGAAAAATATGGGAAGGTTAAAGGTATGAGGGAATGACGAGGAGTAACGGGCGTATGAATCCAACCCTTCCAATTGGTGAGAAGGTCAAGAGAATCCTGCTGGAGAGGTAAAAAGTTCTCCCTCAGCCATTCTCTCCAAATCCGGCCCGCTGTGAATCCTCACCCCATGAGCCCGGGCTCCCATGCTAAATCACGAAACGTAAAGAACCACTTGGGGTGACCTATGGCAGAGGAGTTGGTTATCCAAAAAATTAATGAATTGTTCAAAAAATAGGGGCGGCAGTACCCATACCGCCCCCAATTTCTTGTACTTCTTCTTAAAAAATATTAATTATCTGACTTACAAAAAGATTTATTATAAAAATACTAGATTATTTCCAAGGCCAAAATGTGTTATACCAAAACCTGTGATCTAGAAGGTTTTGGTTTTATAATATGTCTAAGCCATCAAATTTTCAAACAAAAAATGCATGATTTTTAACCATTTTGCATCATTTCGCATGGCTTCATCTTAAGTCGGTTTCTCACTCCTGATAATCGTGACCCGCACTACTATTTTCATAGTGAATAAGGTTCCTGCATCTCTCCTGAATCTTAAAATACATTGTAATACACGTACATAGTTGAAAACCTGTACCTACTTAATTATTCCTATACTACCTTACTAAAATGATTGTCGGTTCTTAAAACAATTTAATACGTGGGTAAGATATTATTATAACAATATTCATGGCTTTGATTTGGCTTCAAGGATCTTTGAAACAGATGAAACCCGCAAATAACAGCATTAATTCTTGGAACAATTCAGCAAACGGCATGATTGTGCTGTGATGGTTCGACTTGATTGACTATTATGAACTGGTGACAATACGCCTTGTGAATATTAACAACCTATAACTTATTTATGGATTCGCCTAAACTTAAATGTCGTCAGGGCAATATTTCATCAACCAAGCAAAGAGACATGTTTAGTTGTTCCCTTTTGAGTAAAAAATGAGATTTATCGAGGCATTTGTATGTTAGGTCTCCGCTTGACTAGGTAAGATTGCAAGGCAAATCTTAGAATGAAAAAAGACATAAGAAAAAGAGAAAAAGTATTAAATTCTTCGGGTACGCGCTGTTACTTTCTAGAAAAGAAATTTTATTTCGTGTTATGCAAGTTCATTTTATGCGGTTAATAAATAAACTGTTTTTTATAAGAAAAACTCTCTTTTTATAACTTTTGAAGTCACTTTTTAACCATCAACGTAATATATCATTGAAGAAGAAGATAACACTTATAATCTAAATGAAAATATGAAAGAAAACAAGACACAGAAAAATAGAAAAAGACAATGAAATAGTTATAAATAGAGAGTTTTTCTTATAAAAAATTTAATATTAATTTAGACTTTCATAAAGTCAATAGTTCCATATGAATAAATTCGGATACATTTATCCGAGACGTTATTCAGGTTACAAACCAATTCTTAGAATGATTGTTTCCAATAAAAAGAGTAGTTGCCGATAATATGGAAAAAGAACTAGTTGAAGATAATATTGTTGATTCTTAAATATTTGAAATATGAGATTGACAAATATGACGGTTTGACAGAAGGTGGCAATAGCGAAATTGGATAACGCGCACGTCCCGGTTAGACGAGAGGTCTGGGTTCGAGTCCCAGTTGCGAACATTGTCTTTTTCTATTTTTCTGTGTCTTGTTTTCTTTCATATCTTCATTTAGATTTTAAGTGTTATCTTCTTCTTCAATGAAATAAACTGTATTTATCGATGTGTTATCATTTCCCTACATTTCGGAAAGGCAGTATGACTGCAAGACTGCTTCTTAATATTATTATTATCAGGTTAGCCTCTGAACTGTGTTGTATTAAAATTAATAAATATAGCATGAACAAGAACACAAAAACACACCAGATAGAAAAATATGATAAAAATTTCTAAAATAGTTATAGAAGGGGCATAAAATACCTTCATTATTAGTAAAATTAAAACCATTATTTTGTGTAAAGCCTCGATTACATTGAGCGAGTTTACGAGCTATGTAAGCCGATAAGTTTAAAAGCGGGTGAATCGGCGAGTGAGATTGTCATGATGACCCATAAAACTGTCTACTCGCTCAGTAGCGAGAGTAGCAGCTAAAATAACGACTCTCGCGCAAATCAATTTTGTCAACATTTTATAGAAAACTTGAGCGCGCAGCTAGCGCCAGTAGCGAGAATAATGACTCCCGCGAGAACTGATTCTGACAGTTACGAAATCAGCTGTTCGTGGGCCGCCATCTTGAGGCACACGCTGGCGAGTAGCGAGCAAAGTTGACCACCTTTCAACTTTTTTCGTAGATTGCCCACAATCAGCTAGTTAGAAGTTAGTAATAAGATAGTAATACGATTACACTGAGCAAGTTTACTAACAAATAGTGAATTTCCCAGCTAGTAGCTTGTAAATTTGCTCAATGACATCGAGGTTTAAGACCACGAGTTTTCAATAATTTATTCACCAACCGGTTCCACTTTGCTCAAGCATTGTCAGGATACAAATCAACACTAAACATGAAATACATAGTGTGGGCTTATATATAATTACAGAGGGAGACAAAAATATAAAAATATAACAAACAGTAAAGATACATTTACATCAGTACAAACGAAAGTGGAAAAACTGACAAACTAATGGGTTATAATAATGCAGACTAATGGGATATAAATTGTTTATTGGGATATAAAAGGGAAATAAATAGTTTATTGGAAAAAGACATAATGTACGGCTACTAGATACATCTAATTGATTGTTGTATAGTATATAACTATTAATATAAGTAAAAAACTATTTTTATAACACATAATTGTCTGTCGGTTTTTTCACTTTCCTTTTGTACTGATGTAAAGGTATTTTTACTGTTTGTTATATTTTTATCTTGTTATCCTCTTTGTTTACTCATATATAAGCACACCATATATTTATTGTTTAGTATTAATTTTACTCTGATGATGGTTGAGTAAAGCGAAACCGGTCGGTAAATAAATTAATGAATTGAATCGTGGTTTTACACAAAATGGGTGTTTTATTTTTATTAAATATGTCAAACCACAAAGTGTTTTTGTTTTCATAATAATCTTCATTGTTCCCCACACCCATAACAGCAAGACGTAACTTGTAATGAAAATTGAGTTCAGACACCAATTAAGATTTGAGGCAGTAATTACTATGACGCCGAGCGGTTAAATCGCCTCCGACTAACTACGTCATGAATACGTTAGTGACTGCTATATTAGTCCGCGTCCATTTGGCTACACAATCCTATCGTTGCAGCTAATAGGGAACGGTGCTTGCAATTACAGTTGCTTGGAAAGCACAGAGTTTCATAGCATGCGGACAGGGGAGATTGAAATAGATAAACGTGCCGTCAGTCTGTGTGCTAAACCTCACGAATATTATACTCCAGGGGTGTAAACATTTCTTCCTTTGACTTGATCTGAAGTCATTTCTATCTTTTGATTTGATCTGAAGATCTTTCACATTATTGCATGCTTTTTACGAATTTTGGTAACATCTCTTCAGCAAAAATGGAATGATCTATTTCAACCCTGTAAATCTATAACTAATCAAAACTACGACCACGGAGGCTTTCTCGTCGTGGCGTATGCCTGTGCTCTAAAGATGCCAATCCATTTTTTAAGATATCTAAAACGATGTCTCTCTCTCACTCTCTCCGATGGCGCTACTACGATTTCGAGTCTTGGTATCCCGCAATATTCGCCTCCGACTCCTCCTGTCCTCAGCGGCTGACTTCCAGCTTTTTTATCTGGAGAAGCTGTCCTTCATCCTCTCTTACCTTGTCTTCCCACCTCAGTCTGGTTCTTCCCACTTTTCTCTGTCCACCTGGGTGTCCAGTCAAAATTCTTTTTGGGACGCGTGTTTTCGGCATTCTCTGTACATGTCCAGCCCATCTCAATCTGAGGATCCTCATGTGGGCTGAGATGTTAGGGGCCTGATATGTATCGTACAGTTCTTTGTTGTGTCGGATGCGTCACTGTTCTTCCTCTTTCACTCGTCCACATATTCTTCTCAGCACTTTTCTTTCAAACGTATCTAGCATTTAAGCCATCTTTACCGTCAGTGTCAGCGCCTCACATCCTATTTTTTATTTTTTATTTTATATTTATTAACGCCCTAGTGGGCTTTTACAAGAAAAGAAGCAAATATATAATTAACAATATTAATTACATGTATTACATAATCAATAAAACAGAATAAATATGAATGCAATTGACTCATTAGGTAAAGAATATTACAACATAAAAAAGAAATGAAATGAAATAGTACAAGTTGTACTTACAAAAAACTAAAACAATTCAGCTTTAAATATTTATACATATTATTAATAATAAGACCTGACATAGAACAAAGTGTAAATAGAACCGCAAAAATATTATAAAGTAAGTATACATTTTACTGGTGAGGTTTTAGATGAGAAAATATTTTATGAGAAAAAAAAAAAAATAATAAGTTAATTATTAGCAGATAGAATCGAGATTAATTGATTTTTGAAACATTCAAAACTCTCAATACTAAATATATCTATAGATTCGCAGTATTTATTTGCAAGGTTATGGATTCTTGGAATTGGTGAGTATATAGAGTAATTAGTGTTGATTTTATTGTTGCATTTAAAAATATCTTTACTACGAGTTTGTCTAGCGGGTATGCTAATGCAAAATAGTTCCAACAAATTAGGGCTGTCAATTAAAGATTTTATAATTTTGTATAAAAATAATAAATCAATTAACACTCTTCTATCTGATAATTTAAGAAGTCTGGTTTCAGCGCGCAAGTAATTATAATTTATAAATTCGATTGGAATTTTCATTTTAAAATTGATGTACCGAAGAAATTTGTTTTGAACCTTTTCCAATGATTGAGAATGAAAATTGTAGTATGGTGACCATACAGAGGTATTGTATTCTAATCTGCTTCGTACTAGTGAGCAATACAGATGTTTTAATGTTAACATACTTTTAAAATTTGCCCCCATTCTCAAGATAAAACCTAGTTTTCTCATTGCATCACTTGTTATTTCATCGATGTGTACATTGAACTGTAGACTCTCGTGGAATATAACACCAAGATCACGAATCTGCGATACACGAAGAAGATTAACACCATTCATATCATAAGAAAAGTTAAAAGGATTTTTACCTTTGTAAAAACTAATAATCTGGCATTTACCAATATTTAGTTGTAAATCATTGACAGAACACCACGCGCATAGTTTGTTCAGGTTTAACTGCAGAATGGCGCGATCGTCATCGTTTCTAATTGTTCTGTAAATCTTCAGATCATCAGCAAATAATAGGACTTTAACATTACTAAAAATATTAACTATGTCATTTATGAATAAGCAAAATAATATCGGGCCCAAATGAGATCCCTGTGGTACCCCACTCGAGGCAGCAAATGTATAAGAAGTAAACGAATCAACTTTGACCGCTAAGTACCTTCCCAATATGCCAGTATAGTTCTAACAATGGTCTTGTACTTATATGGTTATTTTGGTTTTTCTGTGGACACTACGTGACTTAAACACTGGGGACAAAAAAGTATGTGCTGTTCTCTCTTCATCTAAAACGATGTACCCTCCCATTTTCAAAAAATACATATATGCATCTCTCGTAGCTCCCCCTCTAAATCAAGTGAAGTATTATTATATGCAAAATATGCATTTTTTACATTAGCTTCACACAGGAGGCCCTGAGAAAAATAATTTTCCCCAGGACCTATGTCATCTTAGGAGATTCTGTGTGGAGGGTATTTTTAAGGAAAGGAAGGATAGACAGTTCTGAGAAGTAAAAAAGTATGATTGGTGGATAAGAATCTGGGGGTCAGCCGGACTCTCAATCGATGGATCGAGAGTCCGGCTGGAAAGGTCAAAAAGCCTCCCTCAACCAGTCTCTCTTGATCCGGCCCACTATGCAGCAGGTGGGCAGACGCATCCAACGCTTAGGCCTGGACAAACCCCACCACATTAACCCGGGCACTTCTGGACACCTCCCGGAACATGTCACCAAACGTAGCAAAACACTTGAGGTGACCTATGGCAGAGGTGTTGGTTATCCAATAAATGGTTTCCGGGTGGTGGTACCCATACCCGCCTCCCAAGTTGAAAATGCATAACGTGAATATTATAATACGAAAATGCATAATATGAAAATCAGAATATGAAAATGCATAAAATGAATATTGTTTTTTTTTATAATCAGTTTGCTAGTTACAAATTCAAAATATTTAAAAAAAAACATAGGTTCCACAATTAGGAATACAAAAATACCTGGAATATTCAACCACCCCTTTTGAAATGCGGCTAATGGTGTTGGCGCAAAACGATTGGGGAATAATGAAGTTTAGACATCAACCCTTGGGCAATATTGTACATTGTATGCGTCAATTTGCAGCGGAAATGTGACGTTAATGCATTCAGCCATACGCATTGCGCGATCGCGGCTGATTGATAGTGGAGGTGAGGGGTGATATCCTAAAATGTGCAACGAGGGGTGATATCAACAAATGTGCAGAAACCCAATTCTCTAATACAGTTCGCTCTCAATTGCCGTCGAAAGTACATAACATTGATCGACTTTGTTATTCTCGAGTCTCCTCGAAAGTACATGCTAAAAAACTCTTCAATTATAACCCACACTCTCACAAAAAACTATACAGGATATGAACCTTCTGAAAATAAGAACATTGAACGAATAGAACTTATGCCTTTTAATCTACAAAATTGACTTATAAACACAACACTTATAAAAACGTCACAGTTGCATGAACATTAACTAGACAACATAATAAAGTGTACACAAATACTGTTAAGACTGAAAGTGGCAAGAGAAGCATTGGTCACGAGGGTGTAAAAATATATAATCTCCTTTCAGACAGCCTAAAAACGGAGAAGAGTATCTTTAAAAAAACTGATTCATCTTAAGTTGTAAGAGCAAAATAAAAAAAAATCTTACTTCTGAAGAAAGTGAAATGATATATTTCTTTTTATTTAATAAATTAATTAAAAAAAAATGTAGAAGAAGCTAAACAGCTTTTTTGAGACCAAAAAGAACGTTTTGCCGGAGGGTAGATTATTTCGCTAATTTGACAAACAAAGAGTTCGTCAGGAATTTTAGGCCAAATATATAAAATGCCTCGGCAGTACGTCGGCTGCTAGTCACTGTGTCTCCGCTCATAAAATCCCCATCCAGGTCTTTCAAATGTCGAAACTACGTACAAAAATGACTTTTAAAAACATTTAAGGGTTCATTAAGATTATCTTTCAAGTTCACCTGTTACAACGTCGTTTTGCTGCAAACATCTGCAAAACGACATGGGAACAGATTAAATAGGAAGATAATCCTCACGTGAAACCATCAATGTTTTCTAATTTTTTTTCCGCGGGTGGTTACCAGCTATTTTTGCTTTTGAGTTATGTACCCGCCAGCCATTTTGAAGAGAGTGCGGTCATAATTTCAAATTCAGAACATGGAAACTTCAAAAACATCAGAAACATAGACAATATTCCAATATATGCATCTCTTTAACCCTTAGACATTCAAGAATAGAAACATACGAGTATAATTGAAACATTCGACAAATTTCGTCGAGATGACGGATAATTTTTTATACGTAGTTGCCGCATATTAAAGAATTGAGGCCCAGGTGCATCGACCGAACTAAACGCTACGAGCAATTTGCTGGTAATTTGATTGTTGCGTTTTGTTTCCAATTATTTATTTATTTGCAAGAGAGAGACAAACAGCTTATAAGTATATAATAATATAAAAAATACATAATAAGCAAGTTAAATGAAGTGAAGCCAAAAAAGTCTCCTATGTAAGAATAACTTGGAGATGAAGTTTTATTACAATTTAAAATTAATTTAAGGTTAGGACGAGAGGAGGAGCAGGAAAATAGGATAAAGATAGGAGATGCTTCCTGTACGTTCCACACTCTTGTATCAATTTTCGATCGCACGCGTTACTTCTATTCGGTATTTCTGAAGTTAAAGATGTCTATATTGTAAAATTTTGCATTATATTGCGCACACATACGGGGAATTGGAGAATTTTTTCTAATGTTGGTTCTACTTGTAGGCAAATAAAACAAGTTGGATTGTCTTGTTGATCTAGACGGAATATAAATTTTTATTAAGTTGGTAAGCTTTGGCGAGTCCATTATGTATTATGTACCAGTTTTGAAGCAATAATTGAGTTTAAATTTATTATTTTTATACAATCATCAATCTAATTGCACAACGCAGCAAAATCTTTCAAAAGGAGAGCTGATAATATTCATGTTATAGTTTCCATATTTATCAAGACCGGGTGACATTTGTGTTGAAAAACGTAAATTATCGGCCTCTTAGTAATTTCAAAAGAGTGCTTTTATGAAATGGAAAATTTTAAGTTTGAAGCAGAAAATTTACGAAATACAAAAACTTTTAATGATTTTGTTATGTAATTAAATAGTGTGTGCCAAGACAGACATATGTGGCGGTCCATCCTTTCTGCCTATCATAAATTGAAAAAAAAAACGTTCACGAATATGTACAGCCTCTTTGAAATAACAATAAGAAGTTTGTTATTACTTGTTTTATTTGAATACCACACAAGAGCCCCAACCGTCTGAAGTAGGGAGACTATGGCATCCCCAATTAGGGTATGTTGTGAGGCTGAGAGTAATGGGAAGGAGAAAGGGATCCTGGTATTGTTCTTACAATATACAAAAAATAATATTTGTAATATTTGAAAAATGAAAATTTGAATTTTAAAAAAATTGTAATAGCTGTTCGAAAACTGAATGTACTGTGACTGAATAAATGGAACGCGGGAGGGGGGTTGGCGGGATGGGGAAGCGTGGAAAGTGGAAGGGAAAGGGAGGGGAAAGGGATGCGGGAGGGGAACGGGGAAGCACGGTAAAGAACATGCAGGAACAATTTATTTATTTGAATAAGGCAGTGCAACGCATGCCGGGAACCAGCTAGTGATTAATAATGAAGTTGGTAAATTTAGATTTATCAAAAAAGAGAAAATTAGAAATAGACTTCTTTGAAAGAGAGGTCTTCCGTTCACTGAACTTCTTGAACCATAATTATGAAACATACCGGTACAATTCATCTAGGCTTACAAATATTTTGGTTCGTTCTTGTTTCTGATAAATATAATTACGCAAATTTGGGTCCTTAATAATTCAAAACATAAAGTTGGAACAAGGTTGGAACAGAGTTAACGTTGGCTTTAAATTTGGTTTTACTTCCAACAATTCGAATGGAACTGGAAGGTTAAGCAAATTACTGTCAAAGTATTAGAATTAGATGATGTAACATTTTCTGTATTCCAGGAATAAATAAACTTTTAATTTGATGAACAACAAATGCTTTGTAGATTTTAACACCATTTCTTTGTAAATTAGGTTTCTCCATTGAAACTGTTTGTGTACGTGATCACCACAAAATACTTGATTGGTATCAAAAATCAATATTCTCTAACAACTTGATGAGATTTTATACTGGGAAGTATGATTGCAAACGATGAGAACATGGGCAGAAGAAATGTTAGCAAATAAATTATGACAATCGCAATAGTCGATAAATTTAAAAATGGTATTTCCACTGTTTTTGTGATCTCAAAAAAAATTACGATAATGAAGATATTTTTAATTTTGGTACATTTATATTGACCAATAATTTTCTAAATATAGACAGTCGTTTTTATTTGTCCAACCAGTCATCTTACCAGAAATTGGCGTTTTTTTATGACATAATGACGTTGTAGCCAAATGGAACCATTTTGGAATGTGCGAATTTTCAAATCAATAATTATGAAAGAAAATGTTAAAATTACACTTCAGAAAAATAAATATTTAATCGTATTCAAATTTGAAATTTGTGAAAATACCCCTTTGTCCAAAGAAGGCAGGCTAGTTAATAATAAATTATTAAAAAGTTTTGATTTCAAATATCCTGTAGGGTGTGAGGCAAAGTACCGACAGATTCAGTGGGAAAATTAAGAATGCACAATTAAAACCACTTTAGATTGTACGCAGGTGAGATATAAAAAGTATCCTAGGCTAACAAGGTAAAGAAGAGTGGAGGAAGGTGGAGAAGTACTTACCTGGCTATTCGGATCTGGTTTCCAAACAAAGCTTAAACCATAGTAAGCAATTTAATTTTGTAACAAGAGAAGCAACAACGCAATAAGATATAATCAGGGAAATATTGAAGGTATCTTCTTATCTGGAGCGTGGCAAAAAAAATAATAGGCGTATGAACCTACGTTATTTTAATTAATAATTAAAATTAATTCATTTTGAAATTCTATATTTAGAATTTATTTGCGCACGTTGGGATTTAAACCAGTGACCTCCGGATTCATATCCAAGAACCATAACCAGTCAACCACGTCAAATGAATTAAAAAAAAAAATTTCTACGAAGGTAACTCAATAAAAAAAATATTAGAATTAAAATTCACCATTCAAGGGGCACGTAAAAAATTTCTCATCTCATCAACAAAATATATAACTGTTTAACGATGATGGGATTCCGGACAACTGGGTATAAATATTTCATAGCCCAGGTACGACTCTGTCTCTTCACCAAAGCGAGTCAATTAAAAAGTTAGCGAAACGCGTTTTCACCACAATGAAACAGCAAGGTATTCCTTAATACTTAATGGTGGCATAAAGTTCATGGTTTGTAACACTTGAAACCATTGATAAAGAAACATGTAGGTGAGCTTGTGAAAGTGTACTAAATTATAAGGAGAATAGAATCGCTCTCACGTAGGAACCGTTATTTCATATAATTACGGTCATCCGGCAAAATTGTGAATGGTTCAAACTACCACAAGCATGAAAACACCGATATTTAAAGCGTGAGTGACATCCAGTGAACAGTTTACAAACCAAATGACAGAGCATAGTTTTGATGATATTAGTTTGTTAACACCCTGTGTCGGCCATACTTCTCTAAGTGGACAACGGTCAGTGCGGGTGACGGATTGCACATAACCTCATCAGCTGCTTACCAATCACTAAAATTTGATCCTTGAAATATTTGATGGACTATCTACGTAGTTGTGTACTTCCATTTGGCGCAATGAAAAAAGACTTCACTTAAATATCTCAAAATGTGAAATTGTCAGATTTTCTCGAATTAAAATCCATGCTCTTAAGATATTATAATGATTAGAGTTATATAAAGTATTTTGAAAGTTTGAAATCTTCAGATACTTATAATGAAGCCAATTTTTATTGATATTGCTTTACCAGTAATGATTTTAATGTGATTTGTAAATTATAGTTTAGTGTCAAAGGATCTTTGGAGGTCCCTTATTTCAGGTGGAGACAACAAGATTTGGTTGTTCAGTATATAACTATATTTGATAGGGTTTTTTATTCTGAAAGAACTCATGATTTTACTTTTTAGTGCTAAGTGTAAGTTTGTTAATGGTACACCACTCACTGATTTTGGCTGTAGGAACAAATAGACTTTTTTAATGATTTCTGTATTTTAATGTCATCAGCAAATAATAATTTGTTAACATCAAAGAATGCGGAAGTGACATAATTTATAAAGTATATAAATAATATTGGACCATGGTGCGATCCCTGAGGAACACCGCTAGCAGCTTCAAATTCGTAAGTAATGTGGTTAAATTGTCAGACAGAAGGATTTTCACTGACTTGGTTATTAAACAAAAAAAGGGATTGCATTAACAAGCTACTTGCAAACTGAACGTGTTAAATTATAACATATTATTTATTATTTAAACATATATTAAAATTTAAAAAAAAAGAACTTGCATACTGCAAATGTTCAATTACTATATATATGTTTGTAATTTTTTTTATATTTAGATTATTTTATGTAGGTTATCTTTTGTATTTTTATTTATTTTTTTCTTTTGTACTTTGTATTATTATTATTTAAGTTTTTCTTTTGTACTTTGTATTTTTATTTATTATCTTTTGTATTTTTTTTGCTTTAATCTTTACTGATATATGTTATTATAAATACTGCTACCCAGCTCAGAACAGATATTGTCTAGTGAATCGGGTAGCGCACATATATGTAAATGTAAATAACTCTTGATATTAATAAACGCCCGGGTTACCGGCACCTTTAAATATATAAAATATTAAATGATGTACATAGTTGATAGTCCAGAATTGCTTGCAATGATGGCTTTCGGATTTCACAATGTAATTAGGAATTGCAATCCTGCAGCTCATTCAATACCGCGGGATTGATATGCGGGATTACTTTATTCCGCGCGGGATCGCGCGGGATCCCGCGTCTTTGAAATTATGTTATAAAATCAAATTGAAACTACAGATTTTTGTGTAAAAATCAATTTTTATAAAACATTTACTTACATTAAGCAACAGAAATTATTTCTTTTCCATTATAATTAAGTATAAGTAATTAGTAATCTGTTTCATAGTTTAATAGTTTTGTTTAATTTTATCCTTACTCTTAACAACAGTTTTATATTTTTAATTCAGTCTTATTCATTTAATGACTAATAATCAAATCACAACTTTATCTTAGATGTTATTACTATGATATCAACCTATGGTGATAGTTTTTGAAAATACGCTCTTAAGAATCAAAGGCATTTATTCTATTATCTCCGAGCCTGCTTCTGAGTGAACTGCAAATATATCCTGATGCTGAAAACGCCCTCTCGGCTTTTACGCTAGTAGGCTGAACCGTCAGGAAATATATATATTCAGAGGTGAGCGTCAGGTACTCCCCTCTGATACCATCGGACTCAAAGAATGTAATTTCTTTCTTCAATTTTAAATTTGCGGGATCCGCGGATCCGCGCTTTTAAGGTGCGGGATTTGGCAGATTAATAAAAGCAACGGGATCCCGCGGGAATGCGTGATCCCGTTTTGCGGGATTGCAATCCCTAAATGTAATACCAGAAGTCGAAATTTATTTCAGTGCAGAAATTCTGGGACTTATTACCAAATGTACTCCACTTTGCCCAGAATACTATGTTATCCCAATATGTATAGATTTCTGATTTGTTGAATTCAAATTTAAGCGCTGAATACAATGTTTGAAAAAAAAACTGAATCTCCTCTCATCTGTATCAATGTTGTTTTCATACAAATCCTCTGGGGTAATACAGTGACATAAACATTATAACGAACCCAACAACAAGCGTAATGTTAAAAATCCAAGGCCCTGCGCGCGCACAGGAGGGGGTTAGGAGGAATAGCGGACGTGAACGGGTTGGTTAATTTTATGTTTCAATGCGAACGGTTTGACAACAACAATTTTATTGTTTTTTTTGCGGTGTAACTCATAAAAAACGTTGAAGTAAATTTAATAGATCTGGAAAAATGATGAGTTTTATCGAATTTCAACATAATATTTTCTTTTTTACGCGATTTGTTGTGACACTACATTTGACACATTTATTTGAACACCCACTATTATTTTTTTTCTCAAAAAAACCTGCCTTCACTCTAATAATAATAACTAGCAGTTGAAAACCCGCTCCGCAGATTTTTGCTGCTAGGCCCTGCGGGCGGCTTTAGGTTCGGCTTCGCCCAGCTTGAGTCTTGGTGACCATTTTATTAATGAACTGGTTCCAAAAATAGCCGGTTCCTCGGATCCAGTGACAACAAGTCAAAGTAGCCGCGACAGGCAATGATGTCGTATATAATATATAGACGCGTGGTAGAAATCACATTATGGTATTATTTATTCACAACTGCCAGGTATAATAATAATCATACCAACCATCTCTACATAATAGGAGAGATCGATGAAAGGAAAGATGAAAATAATATTTACGCCTGCCAGCCGACGCTCTTCACACTAGCTGTTAACGTAGGTGACGCCATCTTTTGGCATTGCTTTAATTTGGTTACATCAGAAAAGTAGATTTGTAACAAAATTCACGTACGAAAACGGTTTTGCGTAAGGCGCGGCGTCAGAGTTGGATTCTTAAATTTCAACCGTACAGACGTTAGCGTAATAATAACGTCAGATTAGATATTCTAGAAGCTCCGTTTTTGTGAAAAATCATCTCGGGGGCACTCAAACCACAAGAGTATCAAAAAGGTTTTCAAATTCGGGATCTTATCAAACATTTGTTGAGTTATAAATCGAAAATGTTGTTCTAAACATAATATTACTTTATGATTGATTTTCATGTGCAAAACGGAAAAATGTAGGATAAATGGAAGGACGTTAAAATGGTTATTGATAAGCACATCACTAATTCATCTGTGATGCCAAACACACATGATACTCAAAGTTATTTCAGGAATCCTTGTGTAAAACAAAAAAAAACAAGTCGTGTTTGTCCTTGTTCTAATTATATTTAAATGAAAAAGTCCTCCAAGGAACTAGGGTCATTGATTTATTCGGTAAACAGGCCAACCATCTGAGTCTCTTCAAGATACGGGTTCGCGCCTTCCTTCCCCAAAAACACTCTTCATAGGTGACATCTCCAAATATTACGTAGGGCCTGAGCGATATTATTTTCTTCGGGGCTCCTGAGTGAAGTAAGGGAATAATAATTACATATGTTGTATTTTACAGAACGATACCAATAGATCGTAAATACTTTTAATGGTCCTTTTTATTTTCCTTCGGTCCAAGAATAATATTAAAAAAATCATCTGATAATAAAAGAGGGCATAGTTTTTTTAATCAAAAATTTAATTTTTCGGTACTTTTCTTGCATTCGCCTTTACCTCTACAAATAAATTAATCCATACTAATATTATAAATGCGAAACTGCTCGAGTTTGTTTATGACCTTTTCACGCATAACACAATATAAAGACTTTAATAATTCTATCACCAATATAAAGCTAAATTATATGCGCAGACTACAGGTTGTATGTGATGGTAAGCTCTGGCGTTATGAAATTATAAATATTAATATATTACATTTGTTATACGTTTTCTGTCGCTAACAAAAGCGAATTTTTGCTAACGTCAGAAAAAAATCTTTTCCATGGAAACAATGTTGATATATTTTTGGGCTCTATGCTGGTAGGTTCTCAATCTACTGGTCAGCTACTACTGCAGAAAATTCATATATTAGAATTCGTTTTTTTTTTGGACAAGCTTGGAATAAATGTCAGATGAGAGTTCCTATATTAAAAATATAATTCGTAACGATTATAAAGACTGAATGATAAATAGAATATTTTTTTTATTATATTAACGAACTTCCAAATATTTAAATAAAAATAAACATCAGAAATGTTTGTAAGCGCTTAAATTCCGAACGAATGAACAAAATTGGATATGTAATTCTTTTTTTCTTTGAGCTATAGCATTATGAAATTTAGGTGGTAGGCGAGATGTTTGAAAACTGAATGTAAGGGAATGAATATATGGAATGCGGGAGGGGATGAGGGTGGGGTGGGAGGGGGGAGATAATTGATAAGTGCAAGCGCTACAGTAATTTCCCGTAATACCATGCGAGCGAAGCCGCGGGGAAAAGCTAGTACAATATAACTTTAAAAACCTTAACAATTTGATATCACAAGTACAGAGCGACAAACGTTATAACAAGATACAAGTAGATTGCAGCTTTGCTCGTCACGGTTAGTTACTTAGAATGGGCACTGCCTAATTAGAAACTGATGTTGACTGGGCCATAATATATTCGTTTTGCATGTATTAAGTTTGTCCTCGACGTACGTCGTACTTGTCATATTATTATATGTCTAGTACTAAGTAACCAATGCCCATGGCCCTTATACATTATTTCGCGTTAACTTACAATTTTCTGCGTCAAATGAATAATAATGTCTATATTTTTTTAAATACCGTAAAACAAAGCGCAGATTAAACCCCTCAAATGCCAGGAAAAAACGAAAAAATGTCAACTTTAACGTAATATTTTGCAGGTTAATTTTATGCTATCTTATGTAATTTTTACTGAAACACATTCCTTGAATACTAAACTATACATAAAAACAATATTACTTGCGTTTATTCAATGAATTTATACTTTTTACTACTTTTCAAATGCCACGGAAAAAACGAAAAAATTTCGCGATGTTTTGACTTTTACGTAATATTTTGCAGGTTAATTTTATGCTATCTTATATAATATTTACTGAAACACATTCCTTGAATTCTAAACTATACATAAATATAACATGACTTGCGTTTATTTGATGAATTTATACGTTTTACGATCATTTCATCGACCACGACGCGAGATTTGACAGCCGCCATCTTGACAGCCGAGCGGCGGGAAAAAGTTCCAGGCCGTGTCATAAACAATTTCAAAGAAAATATATCGCTGCTCTAGGTGGGTTCACGGTATCTTATACCTTATGAACAAGAATGCCCCAAGCGAATCTGACCTTCTTCTTCACACGTTTCCTTTATACATAAGGGTTAAAATCGCATAACAAAATTATTTTTTAGTGATTATTTTGGCCTGCGCCGATGGTACGCCGGCGGACGAACGGCAAGGGGCAGGCCTATATTGCCTAAAAATATTGACACATAAAATCAAATCAAATGTTTATTTATTTATTTATATTATTACTACACGCTTATATGAGCTTTCACAAACATGTGACATTTATTATAGTTTTGTGGAACAGTAATTGAGTATAAAATTTTGCTATTTAAATTATATAGAACCCGTGCAGAAAAATATTATTATGCTCTCATTCATTATTATTATTAAAATATGTTATTATAAACTTCTTATAACTGCATTCCATGCAGTTGAACATATCTACTCATTCCGAGAACGTATTGCCAACTGTCTGCAATATAACAACAATGATTTCGTAAATATACACATTGAATTTTCTTGCCTAAGATTTACGTATGTAATGCGTTATGCCTAATGGAGAAATGAAATGGTTTTAACAAAAAGTATTAGTTTCTTTGTAAATAATACTCGTCAATTTATATACCAAAAGGCGGTAAGTGGCTACCTTCCTCTTTTGCCTTGTAAATAAATTTAAATAATTTTCCAAGAACTCAGACCCCCGGGATCAAACTTTACGCAAACTAAATTTCGGTTTGAATTAAGTACCCATCTCATCGAAAAAACCTATTATAGTTACCATATTCAAACCACAGAATAAAATCAAGATGTTTAATCGTAAAGTAAGATACGGTTTAGAATTAATAAGAACCTAATTTATTTTTTTTATTGACTGCACTTTTTTTATTACTGCAGTCGCCACCATAACTGAAATGGTACAGACTTAATGGTAAGACTATCCCGATGATTGTCAACCACCGATAAGAGAGGGCATCATGTGAATAAAGTAAATCGGTACTAATATTATAAATGCTAAAGTGTGTTTGTGTGTTTGTTTCACGCCTAAACCACTAAACCGATTTTAAAAATTCTTTCACCAATAGAAAGCTACATTATCAGCAAGTAACAATAGCTGTATATAATGGTACGCTCTGGCGTTAAAAATTTGTATGAATGAAAATGTGTGTATTTCATATATTGCAGCGGCAGGGAGGAAAGGCAGGGGGAAGGTGTGGTTCGCGGAGAGAGAAAGGGAAGGCGGAAAATGTAGAAGGGAACGGGGACGCATAGGAAAGGATATGCGGGGAGTTTTATTTCTTTGAAAGGTTTCTTACGCGTTGCAAAACCATTCGAATGATTGAGTGAATGAGTGAGTGAGCGAATGAGTGAATGAACACAAAGATCAAATAATTAAGGTTCATTTGAGGTTATTTTCCTCCAAAAATGGCGCTACAGAAATAATCTAATAATTCGTATGGCAGAATTCTGAAATAGTCCGAGTTGAAATAAGAATTGCAGCGCTTTTATCAAACTATTTAATATAAGATCTGCCTCTTTTCTCAGACAGAATCTGTTCACCTTATAGTACTTAACACATACATTGTGGAAAAGTACTTTCTACATAGTATTATTTATTACATTCAAATCAAATATTTCTAACAAAAAACATTTTTAATCATCATCAAATTCTCCTTAAAGTATGCCTAAACAAATCACAAGCCGCGGGGAAAAATCAGAACCTCCGGTGATGAAAATTAAAATAATCACATACTTGAACTTTGTTTTAATTTTATTGTTCTCTGATCAAAAAACACCGATCAATCGAAGTTATAAAGAATGAATATCTCATTGCCAAAATAATAATTGTATTTTTGAAATCGAAACAAACAAAGCATTAGATTACATTAACGTTCAAATCAGACAATTATTTGCTTGAAATTTTAAAAGAAAAAACATCTCTTTTATTGTTTTCTTTACCATTCATTTCGATGGAAAATAAATCCTAAGTTGAGAGAATCGAAATGTTAGTTTTCATGAAAGTTTCTATCAAAAAAGTTAGCATGAAAATGACGTCAGTGGATGCCATCTGTTGACGGAGCCAAGAAGTCAAACTTGCCTAATAACGCAACTTGTTTAGTTTTTGGTCAAATGAAAACTTTCCACGAAGAGTAAAAGACAAAATAAATCAAATTAATTTCGTGGGGTTGGTGTGCTTTTTTTTGACAAAACGTGTCTGAAAACAATATCAAAAGAGATTTTTCAAAAAAATTGCACTTGGAAGTGATTTTTTGCGTGTAAATACTTTGCAAGCAGGAGGCGTGAGCATAAATAAATTTTATATAAAAATATTCATTGCATTATCACGATCACATTATTCAGCTCATTAATGTATTAAGGCAGTCGAATATTACAATGTAATAATAAAAAGAACTAGACCCTGCGAGCGGCTTTTGGTTCGGCTTCGCTCAGTTAGTATTGGTGACCATTTTATAAATCCAATAGGAACTGGTTTCAAAAATAGCCTGTTTCTCAGATCCACTGTCATCGAGTGATAGTCACCGGTACAAAGTAACCGAGATAGGCAATGAAGTCATATGTATTATATATAGCCGCTTGATAAAACTATGTATTACCGTCCATCTTTCCATTTCTGAGGAGACACTACATATTAACAAATTCGTAGCACTTATACCTAGGGGGGACACGTTGACATCCGACCTGCTGACAAAAGAGGCGACACCTTGTGGCGAATTCTTGAATTCAAAATAGAATAACAGCGGTTTGTTTGATATTCCACGTATGTTATTTGTGGCGCGACGCGTATGGCGTAGCGTTAACATGCACTCTAAACTAGGTTCTGAAATTCAACCATGCAAACGCAGACGTATTAATACTATTCGATTGTAAATGTAAATTTTAATTGTTTATAAACCATAAAAAAAAAACAAAAATTAAACTGAATGATTAAATAGATGTTTTAAGAAAATGGGGAAAAAATAAAATATAAATATTGAAAAACAAGATAAAAAACATAAATAGTGTATTAAAAGACCTCTCCTTTGAAAAAAATCATAATCAGAGAACTCATTACATTTTAAACATAACTTTTCCTCGTTTCCGCATTTTCATGAATTCTATCTTAAAGAAATGGGTAATATTATCAGAGTTTAAATTTGTAGCCTTTTATAAGATTAAAACCTGCAAAAGTAAGTAAGGACTGGGTATCTACTTTACACTATTTAGCGATTAAACTGCCGGGGAGAGTTGAATAATCATTTTAATTCCCTCGCTACACCGAGGAATGTTTCTTCTATACATAATAAGACAGATTATTAAAAAAAACATTTCACTTTTGAACAAAACCTTAAGAACATATTCATTTTTTTTGTATAGGTACGCGGAAGCAGAAACATAAATATAATAAATTGCACCTTTTTAAGCTTATTAAATTCCAAAAAAATTGTTCTGTTCCTTATATAATTATGCGGAATTTTCGCATTAAATCGTCAGCGGCAAATGAAATTATCCCAGCAGGGAATGCTCGTAGTAAAAAACTCAATTTACCTTTAAGTTCTTCCACTTTATACGGTTTTAAAAATTCATTATTTTAACTACACCCCTGGGTTGTTTTCAGGCCATAATAGCACCAAAATTTGAATGGTAGTAGTGAAAACTTAATATCGCGGAAAACAAATTACCCTTTGTAAGTTTGCTAATAGAAGTTTTATTAATGTCGGTGTTACTCGCATATCTGGTAGAATTACTTAGCGGCAATTTTAAATATTAATTACACCAGAGACTTGGCCTTACAATTTTCTTTTTTCACTTTTCTACTTTCCTACTATCTATTTGAAGATGATTTTTTATCAGAAAATTCAAGCCCGAATTCATTTTATTAAGCACTATAAGGTGGTCTCTCCCGCGTCCCCTTCTCCTACCGCGTACCCCTTCTACCTTCCTCGTTTTCCCTCTCCCTCGAATCCCGCGAACCCCACCTCTTTCGTTACCCTCACCACCGTTTGTGTACAAAACACCGTATTTTATTTTTGGGGCGATAGTTTTGTCCTTAGTTTTGGTTTGTTTTGGAATGATACTATTACGGCTAGATATATTTTAAAGGGTTTCTGTTATTGATTCGGTAAATTTTTATTATTTTTTCGTTTGATGATTTTGTTTCGTTTCGTATTTGGTGGTTTCCACTATATTGTTGACTATTTTTGATAAATTTTCTTTGAATGGAACTACCTGTATTTCGTTTTTTTTTTTTTCAAATTCATCAATTTGTTGGAGCAGAATTCTATAGATTTTGTAAGATCTCTGAGTTCATTTTTGATTTTTTCTCTAAATTTGTTATCTTCCTGGCTGGCGGATGAAGTCCACGATGGAATGCTAATACAAGCCTTGATGTAGGGCAGTGCTTGCAAAAAGGAACTTGCAGAGGAACTATATTTCCGGGAAAACTATTCTCGTACGCGGACGATACTGCAATCACAGTTCATGGTAAATCCTGGAATGATGTCTCTGAAAATGCAAATAAGTGCACATCCATTGTCAAAAAATGGCTCAATCAAAACCTTCTAACTCTGAACTGTGAAAAAACTCTCTATATTCCATTTTATAATACCAAAAAGGCGGCACCCTTAACTCACTTAAATATAAGGTTTCACAAAAATACTTGCAATCCTGTATTATACTCTAGCTGTACAAAAATGAATACGGGAAATAGTTAAATACTTAGGAATTATAATAGACAGCCAACTCAAATGGTCAGATCACATACAAAAGCATGTTAATAAACTTTGGTATTTAACTTATATTTTTAAACGTTTAAAATACATAGTTGACATTAAAAGAATAAAATTGGTATATCATGCATTGGTGCAATCATCAATATCTTATGGAATAATTGGATGTGGGGTGTGTATAATACACACATTAAGCCACTAGAATTAACTCAAAAATTAATACTAAAAATAATGTTGCATAAAGGTACGAACTACCCCTCCGTGCAATTGTTCCATGAGGCTGAATTGTTAGATTAAAGAAAAATTTACTGTATACAATGTTTAAAATATATATTTACACGAAATATTATTTTTACAAAAAATGAAAAGCGTTTTAGTAATAGGTTAAATAATGTATTTGAAGTTCCACTGTGTAAAACTAGGCTTGCGCAAAGACATGCATATTTTATTACACCAAAAATATATAATGCTTTCTTTAAGGCTACAAAAATTGATTGTAAAAATATATCTACCTTCAGCAAGTATAAAAATGTATTAAAGTCTTGGATAAATACCATCGACACTAACATTTACTTGCTGTAACATCTGACCTGCTGTAACTTAACAATATTTTTATTAATTTTTATGAACATGTCTTTTGAATTTGTATTTCAGAAAACACTGAATCTATTTTTGATGTTGTTAGATATCGATTTCAAATAAGGTTAATAAATGGCGCGCATCCTACGCGTAGATCCCTCCGCGCCGGGCTCCGTTCAGCCACCATGATGCGCATAAACGAATGGGACCGCCCGGTCCGCCAGTCTCCCACCGCTCTTTGGATCAGTGGGCCGTGCTACCGAGACGCGCTGTTTTCTACACGGCGGCTTTCGGCCATTGTTGTGCAGCGATGTACTGTAACCGCGGGCTCGCCTGGCCGTTTGGTGTCGAGCCCAGTCTGCATCGCTTCTCACCACTTCCACAGTAAGCCTGACTAATTACAACTTCCCTTTATCTGTGCTGTATTAATGTATTACGCGCCCGTGAGACTGGGGCCAGTATTTTGAGACAGAGAGAGAGCTATTTTAATATTAGGGTCCATGTTATTAACTGTATCCCTCTTGTGTGTGTGTCCCCATTATGTTTTGCCTTTTAGCCCAATAAACCCTGTGTCTCGAACCCTCTGTCTTTTCAATGCCCGAAAGGGCTTCACGAAACAACCTATGGGGCGTTTTAAGGGACCCCCTGTAAACACAGCTGCGGCCAGATCCTACCCCTTGAAGAGTTTCAGTTCAATACCGAAAGAACTAGTCGCCATTGGACTCTCCAAATCCACGCCTTGGACTGCGGCTCCGAGCCGGCCGTCCAGCGTGAGTCATTTTAGTGTATAACCTTAATATAGGCACACAACAATGTATTTAATTTAAATTTTTTTTTAAACTTCTACAAACATATTGTATGATTATGAGTAATTTTCTGTCATAAAAACACTCAAGTATACCCACGAACTGGCGATGCCTGTGGGATTTTTTTGGTTAATCTGCTTATCTATTTGTATTATTCTCTACTTTTTTAAAACTGTTTATATAAATAGTTTGTATTACAAAATTTTACCAATTGTACCAAAAAAATTGTTAATAAAAAAAAAAAAAAAACGATGAATGTGGAATGAACGCTGTAGAAGTGTGATCCCTGAGACGTATGTGTGATGAACATGCGTAGGACCATCGTGATGGTAAAAGTTAATAGTAGGTAATCGTAATAGACATTAAACGGCGTGATGTTAAAATGTTTATTAAAATTATTTTTTTTTAATTTTGTGACTAGGTACGTACAATTGCTCCAGTACAATATTTTCTGACTTGGTATGTAACAACACGGCTCCCAGCCGTCTGGAGCCAGTCATGGCATTCTCAAATGCAATAAATTGTGAGGCTGTATGTAGGTAATGGGGAGAAGAAGGAGATGGGGCAGAGGAAGATGGAAATCAATCCTATCACCAAATTGGCTAAAGCCGATTAAAAAACCTTTCGATTCTGAATCGTGGTTGATGCGTTTTTTGTGCGGTTTTGAGTATCGAAGGACCATGGGAAAGGAAAAAAGGACTTACTGCTTGCTGGTACTTTTTTCTATCTTGGCTGGTATTTATGCACTGGTGGCTTTATTATGCACTTGTGGCGGAATATTTTGTAAAATAGTAGTTCGCGATGTGATGTACTTTTTGCAGCTGTGGACTTCGAACCGGAAATTAATGCGGAAATGTTTATGCGGCGAGGATCGTAACTCAATCACGGAGGTCATCATCATTTCCGATCAATATAATATTATTCTTATGAAAAAATTGTTTCTCCTCACTTATATCGATCTGATAGGTATAATTTTAAAATATATTCTCCTTACTTATACTTATAGAAATCAATTGAAAAAACATTCTCCTAAAATATAACTATTAGGTATAATATTGAAAAGATTCTCATTAAATACTACTAACAATAAACCCTTGACTCTGCGAGAAACGGGCGGTTCGTTTGATAGATTCTCCAAACTAAACAAACGATTGCAATCTTTAGAGCAGAGGCGTTAGGTGGGAATGCTATCCTTATTCTACCGGTATTTTAATGGAAGATGCTCCGAGGAACTAGCGTCATTGATCCGTTCGGCATCGGTGCACAGTTGGGAAACACGCCAATCGCGTGCTCAACATATGTATACGGTTGAAATTTGTCACATGAGAACGGGTCGCTTCTTCGACTCGTTCTTATGTTTAACGATTTGCCGGGCTCTGTGTTTCCTCCTTCCTACAACATGGGTGTCTTCAAGATCAATGTTCATTCGTTCCTATCCTCAAAAAGACCCTCCATACAGCATCCTACATGACACAGGCCCTGAACGAAATTATTTTCCTCAGGGCCTCCTGTGTGGAGTTAATATATAAAAAACAGGTATTTATTAAAATACATTCTTCTTTCATATGTTAAATAAGTGTATTGTTAAAATAAATTCTCCTTACGTATATCTAATCGGTATAATATGAAATACATTTTGGTTAGCTCGTTCTATCAATGATATCGTCAAAACCAAAATGGTTCACTTCAACTATCAATAGAATTCCTTTTCCCAAAGGAAATTGAAACTTCAACTTCGGTGTAATGTATCAGTTTCATTTTAAAAGGTTTCTGCAAAGAAAGTACTAGGGTAGGCTGAAAAATAACGCACACATGCTTGTAAAACATGAACAAAAAAAAACGAGATCGGAAAAAAGCACATTAATTAAATTCTTAAGCTTCAAAACAATATATTTATTTTTCAACATAGTCACAAGTTCAATAAATTTCATTGAACCACTTCTGTTTCATCCGAATTTCAAATCACAAACGAATCACTTAATTCGAATCAATAGAGAAGTTTCACTTAAAAAATTCCGCATTGGAATACCATGCTACACTTTGAAAAACACTTAGGACGGGTTGTTTCAAAAAATTTGATGAGTTCATCAAATATTTGAAGTTGATTTTCAGGTTCTGTGTAAGTTCTTTTCGAGTTCTATTTTTTTTATCATCATAGGCCAGCTGCTTCACAAAACTGAAATCATCACAGAACTTGAATAGAACTTAGACAGAACGTGAAAATTAACGTCAAATATTTGACGAATTCGTCAAATATTTGAAGTTGATTTTCACGTTCTGTGTAAGTTCTATTCAAGTTCTGTTATTACATTGTTATAGGACAGTTGCTTCACAAAACTGAAATAATCACAGAACTTGAATAGAACTTACATAAAACGTTAAAATCAACTTCAAATATTTGATGAATCCATCAAATTTTTTGAAACAACCCGTCCTTAGACCTTCTACAAACTAAAAATCTGTGAAAACTTTGGACTTGCGGGATACGCCCGTAAAATCCTTCTATCAGTGTATCAATCAGTGCTACATACCGTAACTCAACCTTATTACTTATTATTAATGGATACTTCATGATTAAAATTTATGTGACACAAAACGGAGGAAACTCAGCTAAATAACCAATTTTACCTTGTGAACTTCGTGTTTTCACTTAATATGCTGAAGCACCGTGTTTTGGAGCATCAAATAAATAATACCCCTGTCTTACTTAGTCAATACTAAACGTGTACACTTAGGTGTACTTTACACGAACACAAGTACCTCAGTAATAAGCACAAGTACATTGTATTGTACTTAAGGGGAGGTTTAAGGAATTTAATTCGGTGTACCTGTGTATGTAGATCGGTATCTAAGCACCTTGTGGAATAATGCGGTAAGATGTAAAATCTAAAGGAAAGACTAGGTACCTCCGTAATTAAGTCTACGTAATACAAATTCCTTTCATTCCTTGCCAAAATATGTAGAGTGGTGGTATTTCAAAATTAAATATACTAGGCTTGACGATCTCCATGTCACACAAGTGAAATTCTTAGTTCTATATGTAAAGCTTGCCCTTTCAAAAGTGTCCATGAAATTACTATTTATTTCAGTATTTTTGCAGCTCAATTCAGAGCAAATTGTATTCGCAGAATTGCACTGGCATGACACCACTATTTGAAACATGTCGATCGTCCAGTTGATTAGTCAGACATCTCCTAAAAATCGTAATTTCGGTTGAGAAAGCAGTTATATGCAAAAGTGTACGTACTGAGTATACTCATTATCATCACCAAATCATTTACAAGGCAAAAACAATTTTATTGAATTAAACGAAATGTTGATATTCTCTGGCTCACTAGTAAGATATATCAAAATGTTAAATGTTAATTTGCAGGATTGTTATGCCCTCCGGTATTATTTTATAGCATACTAGCTGGTACCCGGCATGCGTTGCAATGCCATTCAAAGAAATAAATTGATTCTCCCTGCATGTCCTTTCCCGTGCATCCCCGTTCACCTTCAGAGTCCTCTTTCCCTCCCGCGTTCCCCTTTCAACTTCCCCGCCTTCCCCCCCTCGCATCACCCCTCCCGTGAACCCCACCTCCCCGTTCCCCTCCCCCTCCTCCCTTTCCTCCTTTTCCTCCCTGCCACTAAAATAAATGAGATCAACACATTTTCATTGATACAAATTTCAGAACGCCAGAACTTACCATTATATATAGCCTACAACCTCTGCGGGTGTGCGCACAAAAAATTACCAAAGTTTCAACGCAATCGGATGAACGGTATGGCAGCGCATAAAATACGAATAAACTAATATTGATTTTACATACTCGTACCTACAGTTTTTTTTCCGATATTGATGAAATTTTACAATTTTGAAGGTCAAATTTTACAAATTTGACCTTCAAAATAAGTGGAAAGTCTCTATCTATACGAGATTTCTTAAAAAAAATCACCTCCACTCCCTTTTCTCACCACGCAAAGCAGCATTTTGATACTTCCTGATGAAATTTTATTCCCTTAACCTTTTCGTCCCGGAAAGAAAAAAATCACACATGATCCGAAGGGGGTCACTCGGGGACTCCAATTTGTTTTGCTTATTAAAGGGTGTTAATCACATATTTTTTTGTAATTTGGTAATAATTAGAGGGAAGTATATTCATTGCATTTCAGTAGTCATTTTCAAAATCGTTTGATAAATAAAGTCATAATTAATATTCTAATGAATTTAGACCATAACGTATATTTTTCCATAGAAAACAGAGAAGGCGGGCCGATAGCCAACATAACTCCATGTTTCCGAATGTTGACTGGCGATTGGCGCGTAGCGGAAACGATCCAGACCGAATGATCTTTGACCGGCAAGCGAACATTATAGCATTGTAAAAAGAGCAAACTAGATGCGCAGTGTAAACAAACGGGATCTAGGCCTTTCCACTAACAACTCAGAAATTACTTGCTATCGCTTAGAATCGTCCCGATACTTCCAGCGGATGGATATGGGGTAACGCCCGAACAGAGAGGAAGGGGGGCGGGCTGGACAGATTCTCGACCGGAATTTGATATAAATGAACTGATATTAAGAAAAGTAGTAATGCGATATTAATTTTTTTAATGCAGATCGATAACCAAATATTTTTTCTAGGATTACTCAAATTATTGAGTATGTGGTTTAAAAAACAACTTAGATACAGCGTAAAACTCTCGTTAGTGTAAGTGCGTTCCCCTGGTCCGGTACGGAAGTGTTAACTCTCAAAATAAGAGAAAAATTAGTACTGCCTTTAACTGATTTCGAAATACTATGTTTATAACCCGGGCAACGCCGGGGACTTTAGCTAGTTTCCAAATAGATTATTCATTCATTAGCCATGATTGGTTTTTAACCAAAGACTTCCCAACCTTCCTTTCTTTCATCACTTTCTATCCCCGCTTTATTCAACCTCATAGCAATGTCTGCAATATTTCCACTGGTTCTGGCATTTGAAATTCTTTTGCAGTAGAAAAATAGTTTTTCCTCCCGTACTCGATCTCTGAACGTGTCATTCTTTTTCAAATATTACAAAATGACATTATGATTTCAAATTGCTCTCTTTGATGAACACCTTACACGTTCCGTTGCCTTAGTTCGTATTTGTCCAACAGACCTTTAGAAAATTTTACAGGAGGAAAATGTATTCTTTCAATATTTCAATGAAACATTATGAAAGGTGTTTAAGATAAAGCTCTTTCCGTAAAGATAAAGGTCTCATTAGTTCAAAAAATTCTTAATTAAATGATTAACTATACTTCTTTTTACTCTAATTTTAAAGTGGAGTTTGAACAAAAACTAATGTGGTCTGTTGGACAAATAAGAACTGAGACGTCGGTTTGTTGATCAAATGAAAACTGTTAACGAAAATCTCATTTGCCATGCGTTTTTCCCATTTGCTTCTCGATATACCTCCAACGTAGTTTTGTTTGAGCTTTCAACATTTTTCATCCAATAAACGCCAATATTCTCAGCCATCAAACTCTGTAATAAATAACAATAGACGGGTTAATCAATTTAAAAGTTTGGTTGACAGGAGGCGTTTTCCGAATCTCAGTTAACCCGAAAACGTGCGCGTAATATTAACCCCCACTCCCGAAAATCCTCTCAGCCTTGGGGTGGTACTCACCCCCGATAAAAATACAACAAGGATAGGTACCTACCTCTTCTTTTATCGTTTAGAAAAGCGATCAAAAGTGAGAAATGGCTTCTTAAAACTGCGCTAAAACGTCTAATAATATTATCAGATCCTATTTAAGGGTCTTAAAACCTTAATAATATATGAGCTTTTGGGATTTTATATCCATTTCGTCGGCGATTTGAAGGAAGATTACTGCGGAGACTGGTGGAACATGTCTGTACATTTTTGTTAGGAGAAATACTCATTTTTATAACTGTTGGAAAACAGTGGATGCTTAACGGTGGTGTCCCAGGTGATAAAAAAATATTAGCACATTAAAAAACTCTCGTTTTGTCAACCAGTTTATTATATTGTAACGAGTTGCTTTAATGTAAGTCATGAAAGCTGTCAGAGCGATGGAAAAGCAATTATCTTGGTTATATTAGCATTCGTTTATGATCTGTTCTTTGCGTAAAAGAAGATTTGAAAATGTAATTTTCATCTTTTATTAGAATAACTCTTCATGGTTATACCCATCAATTTAAAATATCACTGAAGAAGAAGATAGTTCTTGTAAATCTTAGCAATAATGTAATCAGAAAAATAAAAAGGTAACGATTGGGACTCAAATCCAGGACCTCTTGTCTCACCAGGACACGCGCCCAACTCGGTCTTTGGGAATTCATTTTAAAAGAGTCGAAGATGATATTGTTAATCTTGAAATTGAAATATGAGATTGACAAAAATGACTTCATCTTTTTTATATTTTCGTTTCAATTTATTTTATTTTTTTTTTTAGATATTAGATTATCTTCTTTTTTGAAGATGTAGTGTGATTTTTGTTTAATTTTTTTATAATTACTAAATGTTTAACCTTCGTATACTCGCGTCTAACGGCATAACACGTATACTCACGCACGGTCTCTCAGACCAAAATTTGATCTGGTCTGTATTACCATAATTATATAATTTTTAAGCATTATAGGTATTTATAATACAGAAGGGGATAATAAAAATTTATAAAAAAAAAATATTGAAACTTTTACATTGTTACTTACCTAAAATAACGATAACAATAAATAAATGTCACACGACCACTTAACACGAATGCGTGCGCCACACTAAATAATGCCTAACAACAAATGAAGCCAATAAAAACCTCAAGGCTCCATTGTTGTTAATTTTTGAGAAAACAACGAATTTTTGATTTGTCGGTCTGAGAAACCAAAGCGGGAGTAAAGAAAGGTTATTGGCTTAATATTTATCATTATAAATGGTTTATGTGAGGTGATTTAAAAAAAAATGCTATATGGGCACTCCGCCTGTTTTCGCCTTAAAAAATGTGTGGTATTCTGTAATTAAAGAACTTCTATAAAATAGAAAATTTCTTAAACGCAAACGCTGTAATATGACGTCATACTGACAGTCTGTCGTCTGGAATTTATTTATGAACGCAACTATTTTTAACGTGATGAACTATGCAAACATTATTTGTTGCACTTCCACCTTCTTTAGCCAACTTTTTAGACTGCCTTTCATCTTCTATCAGTAGATGTATATCTGTCCTGATGACGGACGTGGCTGTTTGAATAGTTGGCTTAAAGAAAAGCAGGCATAACACGGTATATTTTGTAATAATAATTTAATGTTGATACCAGGATTATTTTTATATAAAAAAAAAAAAGAGTGTGCTTTAGACCACACGACTGTAGCAAAACTTCATTGCTTGCTCCTACAGTGTGATACAGACAATAGGCCTGCACTGTGTATTGTACGAAACGTAACTGGCTACGAGAGAAAGAGAGAAAGAAAATGTGTGCTAGCACCTCTCTCTCTTGAACCTACAGTAATATACGAAACGTAACTCTCTGTCTTCACTAATTATATTTCTCTATCAACTTCCGTTTGCCTCGTTTTTGTAACGCTCTCGTCACGCATTCACCAGCTTACTGCCCAAGTCAAGCGTACGTAAAGAAATTTTACTTCAAAAATCGATTTTTTTTTACATAAAAATCATTCATGTAAATTTCATTTTCATCAAATCTGTAAAATGTTGACACTTTTAAGGGTTTTTGAATTTTAAGTAACACCGATCAATCTTAATCAAATCAAAGAATAAAATTGTATCAAATTCCATGGATTAGTAATAAATATATCGCATCTATTTGAGGTGCTGTAACAAAGAAAAATAATTCGAAAAAATACTGAAGATTATTTAATTTTTCATAACGCTCGTTTTTTTCGTGTTTCTTTTTTAGAAAATAACAAATAAAAACAACCCTTAACGCGATACAATTAAAACTCGATTTTAAAACTTTTTCTCCCTGTTTTGTTTTATTAACTTAAATTCAGCAATTTTTCCACCCCGGGAAACAATGGGAGGCGTCCGATTGGCGACAACCCTTTTTTTAACATTTTTTCTTGTTTTCGTTTAACCCCTGATCCCGTAGGAATTACGCGACCTAACCCGAAGCCGCCCAAACGTTACGGATTTTTGCCGAACATTTCCGAGCGCCCGGACAGTAAAGTACGTGAACTCAAAATCCATAAAAGTGCCCTTCTAATTTCGGCCTCCCTTCATCGGATTATTGTTCGATATGGTTTAAGATTCCGTTTCTTGACCTGTTTTTCAAGTGATTTAAATAAATTCAGATATCAATGCTGAGAATAAATTTAATAATATATGCAGAGATCACCAGAAATATTTTGATTTCAACATTAACATTTTTGCTGATTTTGATTTCATTTAAATAATATTTTTTACTCGTTCATCGATGAGTTCGTTTATCGTGACGCATCATAATTGACTGTTTGGCCATATTGACATATTTATGGTTTTTGTCTTCCTTATCTACGTTATTAACTAATTAAATTTTGGAGGAAACAAAAGCTGTGTTTTTTTTTACATGAGCTCCACACAGGAAATCCTGAGGAAAATAATTTCCATCAGGGTCTATGTCATCTTTGGGGATGCTGTTTGGAGGGTTTTTTAAGAAAAGGAAGGGGAGGAGAGTTCTGGGAAGGAAAAGGGTTTAAGGGTGGGTTTGGTGATTTAGCACGGGTGCTCGGGTTCATGGGTTGAGGTTTGTCTAGGTCTTGGAGGCTGGCTGAACCCCAGATTCCTACCCACCTCTTAAACCCTTTTCCTTCCCAGAATTCTCCTCCATTTTCAAAACCTCCACACAGCATCCCCAAAGATGACATAGGCCCTGAGCAAGATTATTTTCTTCAGGGCCTCCTGTGTGGAGCTCATGTAAAAAAAATGGAGAATCTATCAAACGGACCGCCCGTTTCTGCACAGAGTCGAGGGTTTTTTCAGGTGTTTTGGGGCTCCAGATCAGAGGTGGCTGCCAAATTCAACCGTGGGGCGCAATTGTGATTTGTACAGGGTTAACAGTTGTGTTCTATGGCAGGAAAAAAATTATCTGCGGGCCCTGCACAGTACACCCAATTTTTGAGAGGCTTACTTAACTCTGACTTCGATGGAGCCCCTATATATTATGAGAAGTAAATCCCATCAAGACATTATTTATCATCCATTTTTTAATGTTATTTTACCATTAACCATCTATCCAATAAAACGAGAATGTTTTAGAGTGTTTTCTGAAACAGGGACAATTTCATATTTTCATTCAATTTTTCAAAACCATTTCAGCCAAATTCGCAGAAAGATATCTAAATCGTATTTCAAATGGAAAACAAATAAATAAATGTAAAACCGATAATGTTGAGGAAACGAGAATGAACCATCCAGTACAAAAAAGGACGAAAAACTTATACGTTTGACAATCTGATGTCGACAATAATCGCTTCATTGCGTTGCATTCATTTTTAATCACGGTTTTTTTTTAATTTTCACACCACCACAACCCGGATCCACAGGCTCTATCTCATAAATAATATGTGAGTTTAGTCGCCATCATGCGTTGGAACAGTGAGGAGCATGCGTTTGCCGTGCACGGCAAATGCACGCTCCTCACTGTTCTAACGCATGAGCGCAGCCAAATAGTGTCTAGACAATACTTTATAGTTCCACCTCTCGAACGAGATCACTAGCATTCCGCTACGACAACAACCGACTGAGTGGCGAGGATTTAAAAAGGAAGTTATGCTGCTGCATCCTGTATAATGTGTTGGTAAGTATCCAATTTTGTAATTTCCCCCTCGTAAGTTGGTACAAGGAAATTATTATATCCAATTAATAGGTATTAGTGATGTTTCTACACGTTCAAAAAAACAATATTAATTTATAATGTTTACATGTTAAATGCATGAGGTAGTCTTAAAGGATTTTATTTTTAGAAATTAATTCGGGAAAACAGGTTTCTTGCTCTCAATAAAAGAGGTAACTACTCAATTTAACTAAAACAATTGAAGGTGTAGGATATCGATAATTGAATGAGCCCTTTACATTTCATGTAAAATGTCTTCTCCAATAAATGTTAAATAATATATTATTTTCCAAATGAAGGGCCCATCTTACATATTTTAAATCATTGGGGATTGAACGAAGATACGTAATTTCATGAAACTTTCCCAGAAACTGTTTTCGTTTCGCAAGTTTGACAACATTTTTAACATAATGCGGGCATATTTCTTTGGCCGAATTCAATTCCGAATCTTTTCAATGCGAAATTAAATTCATGTCGTAAAATGTGAATTTTCCGTATTGTGATTTTCCCATTTCAAAACTTAAAATCAATTTTGCTTAAACATAGAATTTATGAAATGAAATGAAATCATATAATTTATTACCGAGCGAACGGGCCAATATTTTTTTATTAAAACTTCTATTGATTAGGAACTTAATTTTCATTAAAATGGTTCAATAAAATCCTACCAACACATTCTACAACAAAATAATAAAAAGTGGACGTTTTGATTGGATTTCTTTACTTTTTATGAATGGCATTCATTATTTATTAGAAGTGTCTAAGTTTTGAGTGGCTTAGTTTTTAAACTAAACGGTTTTTAAGGGTTCCTATTCAAAGTTTATGTTTTGATTAGTTTATTTCAAATTTAATTTCCTTATATTTTTGTAAAACATAATTTTTTACACAAGATTTAAACTAAAACTCGGAAATTGTTGATTAGATTATTAGAATTAACTTTTGCAAACTTTGACTCCTCAAAACATGTAAGGCAAAGTTTGAACCCCATCCAACTAAAGTGATGAACTACACTGCGCCTTGTAAAAACCTTCAACTGCCAGATATAAACAAAACGGCTACTGAAAAGGTGCAAAATGATGTTATATCTATTAAGGAAGTCTTAAAAATTTGATGCTAGAACAACGTCATACAAGCATCTACGGATATATAACACAGATGGCTCTGAAAATAATTTTGATAACAGAAATGGGCAAAATATATAGTTTTTTATTCAAAAGTCATTTTTTTTATGTCAGTTAGAGCCGTGTCCAACAAAGGGGATGAAAATATCCTTGTGGGGTAATCATGGAGATTGAATAATTTTTTAACAATTTGGATGTTTGACATGACGCCCTCAGTGCGGCGCGAGCCCGGTCGTGTGACTTGCTAAATTTCTCTCGGGTATGGGTACCGCCGGCCCGGGAACCATTTATTGGATAACCAACACCTCTGCCATAAGTCACTCGAAGTGTTTCGCTACTCTTGGTGAATTAGCAGGGGGGTCCTGTTTCGGATCAGTTGTTTGGGTTTATGTTTTGAGGTTTGTGAAGTTTATCTTTGTCTTGGTGTCACCTACTGTGTGGCGGTCTGGGTCGGGAGAGACTGCTTGAGGTAGAAATAATATAGACTTCTCCAATCGGACTCGACCGATCGCCTTGCAAAGCATTGCGAGGGATGGGTACATACCTCTGTCACTCCTGGACACATTGACCCCCAGATTCCTACCCGCCCCTAATATTTTTTTTCCCCAGAACTTCTTCTCATTTCTTCCCCTAAAAAGGCTCTCCAGACAGCATCCCCAAAGACGACATAGAACCTGAGTAATTCTTTCTTCTTAACTTTTTGATTATTGAGTTTTTTTTATCATTTACATCGTGAGAGTGAGTCATTTTTCAAGTTTTTCTTAATTTTTAGTATTCGATTTAATTAATTTTCTTCTTTCCCTTTTTAGTACACAAGTTAATTTCGGAACTCTATTATTATTATAACCTTTTCTTACAGCATTTGAAATTATATTTGGACAAATTTAGTGGCTCTCAACATTTTACAAATAAAAAAATTTAATAAAAAACGTATGCGGCGTTACTGTAAACGTATCGTTCGAGTGCCGCCGCATACATGCGGCAATACTTCTCAAACGGTTAAGGACCTCCTGTGTGAAGCTATTGTAAAAAAATCAAATAAAATAAATATCTACCCCATATTTCATTAAAATAATCTACATTTTCACTCTAAAGGATCAATGAATAATAAAAATCAACAAACAAATATAAAAAAAATATATATATGAATGACAAAAAAGTCGTCACTAGTCACTCAACCGTAGTAAGCAACCAACCCCTCACCCTGCCCCTAACTGTCCAACACCTATTGTTTAAAAAATAATCATAATGTTTACAAAAATCAAAACATCGAATATGTCACCGGAGACCGAAATTTCAAATATATTTTTTGCTTCAAATAATGTCGGAATTACTGGTTAAAGCAAATCAAATACGTTAATTACAATTTTGTTTGTAACGTTTGTCAACTACTTATTTGTCTTTATTGGTTTGTTTATCCTTATATTTGTTAATTTTCATTATACGTTTATTATGATGAAAAAACCATTGGTTTTGAAACATCGATTATTTTGATTAAATAGTGGTGTTTTCAAAGACATTCATTTTCATTAAAATAAAATGACTCCACCAAGTGAATTTGCGATGAATGCAGAAGTGATTATAATGAATAGGTCACCCCTAAGCAGAACGTAAATATACAACAACTTATCTGATGTTATAACAACTCTGTCCTAAGCTCACACAGGAGATTAATTGTTGTTGAATATTGTTGTTTCCGGCTACTCGCCTTAAGTAGGAAAGTTACGATCCTGTAGTCCTGCAGTCCTGTAGTCCTGTAGTCCCGTAGTGCAATATACCAGGCCAGTTCTGTGTGCACAGAAATGGACGTTAATGTGTTGAGATATTAGTCTTAATTTATAATACCTGGCAGTAGATTACCAACCAAGTATTCAGGTATAATAATTATTTCTCAGGCGTCGGTTAGTAATGTTAATAATAGTCGTTATTAATATATATGTATATAGAAGTCGTTAATAATAATAATACAAGCATGTATGATTAAATAAGGAATGTGCTCTGTCTATTGTGGTCTTCACGAGGAATTTCTCATCATACAACATTGTATTTGGCTTGCTTGTGCATTAACCTGAGTAAGAAGAACCAAGCTCTATTAATTATCACCACCAATACAAATCTGTGAAAGTCCTCGACCATGGGAACCCTACACCATAACAGTTGGCGCAGCTTTCTACAGTTTGGCGCAGCAACATCACATTGACGTTAGTAACCCATCCCAATCTAACTTTAACTAACCTAATCTTACCTTACTAACTGACTCGAGTACAGTAATTCCAACAATAAAAGCCGGATAGAATATTCTTTTATTTTTCATATTTTATTTATATAAGCTTTTGGGATTCTGTGTGGGGAATCTTTTTAGGGAATGGAAGAAGAAGGAGTTTTAGGAAGTACTGAGGTATGAAGGGTGGATAGTGGGGAGGATTCTAGGGGATATACTAACCACTGGATTGACGGACGCATGAATCCATCACTCCCGCTGCAGAGCAAGATTTTAAAAGTCAATATCTCGGGAACTATGGCGCCAAACCAAATGAAATTTTAAAAAGCGAAGCTTCAAAGAGGAACCGACCGGTAAGTGGTTGAGTGGGTATCGCGCTTGGATCCCATCCGGGTGTCGCGTGTTCGATTCCTCGGCTGGCTAAGTCCTCCATCACAACACAAGCAACATTTTTCGGCTTTCTGTGGTAGTAGTAAGAGATTTTCAAACAATGTTGGGTTATTCGTAACCCGGAAATGTTTGTCTTTTTTTTTTAATCAATGAAAAAATCTCCACTAAGTAGCATTATCTCCAATAATTAACCCGTTGGAAAGATGAATTTTCCGCAAAAGCTACTTTTTCGAGATTTTAATATTGATTCCTCTTAAGACCATAATTTTCAAAAAGAATCGAAAATTTCATTCCTGGTAGGCGCCATAGTACCCGATATATGGGCTTCTAAAGTCTGAAACCAAGCCTTTCGTTATGCCCGTGGAAAAGATGAATTTTCAACAAACGCTAATTTTTAGAGATTTTGTTGTCGATTCCTTTTTTAATATGTTTACAGACCCTGAACACACCTCACGCGATAAATCCGAGCACCCTATTAAGCCAACAAAAGTAGCAAACCAATCCAATCCAATAAATAGCTTTCGAGCCTGTGGTACCTACAACCGCCTCCCAAATTACGAACGAACTACTGAAAACCATTAACAAAAAAGCACATGTAATCACTGTGCTTTTTTGCGACAAAAAAGCACATGTAATCACTGTGCTTTCTCGCGACAAACCCTGTCTGAAGGTTTTATTTATCTGTCGTCATGACTAAGGACCAGATGTTTCGTAGAAATTCAATTTCCACGAAATCAGCGCCATTTTATTTATTTGACATTTAAAAGGTCCCCATTAAACACTGATTCTAGGTGCGTTTCAGCTTTACATCACATTTCAATAAGCTGACGTGTTAAACAATATGTTAGATATCCTGCTTGCTGATCACAATGTTCAAAAGCTGAAACGGATTTAGAATCGACAATTAACAGAAACTTTTCAATTTCCAAAAAAAACGAAATACCACTGAATGGTCATTTGAAGACTTTCTCACCCGTGAATTTCTACGAAATAACTTAGTTTACACCAAATCATTATGTACTTCTATTGGTAGATCATTGGAACTTAACATAAAATGGTCTTAATTTAAGATTTTAAATATTGAAAAAGTTGAAGGCTTAAAGGACATCCCATCCTCGTCGCAAATCATAATAATATACTAAATGACGAATGATTATAACTTTTGACAAGTCAGTTCCAATTTTGAACATAGCAATTGAAATAATTTTCCGTTCAAAATTTTATCTCACATGTAGGCCATTTTATCGCTTGGCTGAATTCTCCAAATAATAATTTCCAATTTAGACAATGAAACTTAAAAATCAATGCAAAATTTCCAAAGTTCATTGAACCAGAGTTACAGTCAGACAGAGTCACCGATATTGACTTTGACACTTTATTGTAGGACTTATGTCCACAATAAAGATATCAATATAAACACCAACACATGAATCACAAATACTCGACGCGCTAGTGCGCCAACCTTACCACGGGAATTAGGTGAAATTCAGTACTGCCAACACTGATAGCGGATAAATAAATAATAATTCAGACACAATGCGTACGCATATCCATTACACATTATTGAATGCCTTCAATTTCCTGAAATTCTCTCAACACAGTATCCTAAAAACGACAAGGCTTTTAGGCAAACCTCAGAAACTTCTCTTTGAGTAAATATATTATAAAAGCACCCATGAACACCCCTGAGGGTTTTATTTCCAGAAATAAATAACAAATCATCAACGAAATAAGGGTATATTTTTTGGGTAAAATCACGCAAGTACTGAACCAGAACTGGGAAATTACACCCACACGCCCACTGGAACTCAACCCACGTCACAGGTGTACCGCTGGTTTTACGTATTTGCGAAAAATAGTTGCCATTTACATAAAATTTATTTTAGTAGAAAGTTGAAAAAAAGTAAGAAAAAGTTATATTAGAAACACAGGCGCACATATAGAAAATAAATAAATCTTGAATATATTTGAACCTTGGAGCAAGTTACATAGTTCAACCGAAATTTGAAAACATGGAGATAATAATACTAAACATATACTAGATACGTATGTTACAAATTCTTCGTATTGCGGAATGAGTATCTTAAATGAATTCAGTTTGAACAGCTGTAACATAAATTGGGTTTCAAAATAAGAGAGAAAAAAGTGAGGTATCGAGACAGTTTGCTCGTCAACTGGAAAATCAGTAAGCAGTATTGAATAATGTCTTATTTGAAATGTACCTTCACATTATTTATGATCCAGCTATTTTTACTATCAACCGCTGCTAGACCGGCGTGGTATTATGGAGAAATTACTTTTTTAAAAAGTTTTCTCACAAGGATGACATTTTTTCCGTAATAAAATGTAGCCTATGTCACTTTCTAGTGCTTCAAATATCCCTATGCAAAAAATCACATCAATCGATTGCTCCGTTATGGTGTGAAAGAAGGACAAACAAACAAAAAACAAACACACGTTGGATTTTAGAAATAATTAAAGAACAAACCTTGAGCTGGTGCGTAGATGTTCAAATACAGGCAATCCTCCGACTGGTTGCCAAGGAACGGCAGTATCCTCTTCAGGTACTCCAACCTCCCCTTGGACACCCTCTTCAACACTGCCGTCTCATTCCTGATGTCTGGCAACACTTGCGGACACACCGGACTAAACTCGTCTGCCACTTTAATTCCAGACCATAAGGCTCCGGAAACCGGAGGCATAAACCTCAAGGAACCTAGCGGGGGAGACGCGTAAGGGATGCCTCTGAACACCTCCACAGGGTCCAGATATCGTGACTCCAAAGTCACAATAACACCCCGCAAATCACCATACTTCGTTCTTACTACTCTAGAACTCAGAGTTCCGGAGCTTCTCTGACCATTTTGACTACCACTACTTCCTATGTCGCTGTTACCACTACTTCTTGATGAAGCTGCTTCGCACTTCACCGTGAAGAACTTGCTCGTGAACGGTGGAAGACTGAGAATGAGCAAGGAGTGAAAGAGAAGCATCATGAGGGATGACGCACCCTTCACGCATTTGAAACGCGTTCTGATGTTTTTTCCCATCACTCTGCAATTTAACGCCACTATTTAATGATCTTTTTCATCGCTCTACAATTTGACGCCACCACGATGTTCATTTTATGATGATATTATTTTACATCACTTTATAAAATGGCGCCGCTTTAATGTTGTCTTCCATCGCTCAGCAATGTTACGTCACTTTGTAATGTTCTCTTCCTTTACTCGGAAAATCGGATACACTATTTTAAGTTCGTTTCTATCACTTAAAAATGTTACGCAACTATAACTAAAACTTTAAAATAAAACATCACTTCACTAAATGCTTAAATGTTCGAGTATCGTCATTATTATTATGAATTAAATAAAATTAATTATTAACATCAAAACTATCTATCTTATATTATTTATTATTTTATCACACCAAGTAGAGAAAGGAACGCGATGTTTTTGAAGAGATACATCGAAGTGTTTATAAATTTAATCTCCAGAATTAAAATATGAACGATGGTAAGAAGTTATATTTAGAATGTTTGTCGACAAGTGGGCGGAATCAGGCTGTTGTGTTTCTCTTTTAGAGATTTATTTCCATGATAGGAGTTCAGTGATGCGATGAACTGAAAATGAAAAAGAGAGAAAATTAGTGTACACAACAGCTGAGGCAAACTTTTAAGCCTTGATAATTATTCAAACATTCAAATTCAAAGTGATAATGAAAATAGTTAAGGGGAATGAAGATATATGAATTTCACCAAGATCAGTATTTTTTTTCTTTATTTATTACGTTGTTAATTACATAATTGGAGGATTTTCTGACTGTTGGATGTTGTGTGTTGTGATTGTCCTATTTTATATTTAAATTCATTTAGCACTGAACACTTGTACTTATCATTTCTTCTAATCTCGATGTATAGAGCCCTTTATCGTAAACTTTCGCGTCTATGCCACCTCTTACTAAAATATCGCAATAAAATGTCTGTCTAAAATCTCTTTTGTCTGTGGCCGCGTCAGCTTTCTATTTTTGTGTCTATAAAAATGGCGTGTTTGGATTTTGCTTGATTCACTTATTATCAATCTCTCTCATTATCATTCTCTCTTCATCGTCTTTCGCTTCTGTTACTTTAATTAGTCTAAATTATTGTCGTCAGTCAAGTGTTCAGACCAGAATCAATCTGTAAAAATTATTCACCCGAATAAACAGAAATAACATCCAGTATTAACACAAGTGTTTTTACTACACGGATAACCTCGACTACCTCTATCACTCACTGTACCGTTCCATGGTGTGGAACAGAAGGAAGCCAACAAAGCAGCTCAACCTTACGACTGCAGATTATCTGGAGAGAACCACACCTGGATCTTCGCACTGACCACCATCAGAATTGAACATAATGTTGTTCATTGGGTTTATGAAGATAGGTGGTATATCTGTATTTAAAATGCTTCCAGCAAAAGCTTCACTTTTAGATTAATTACTACTCTACGATGTTATATTTGGCAAATGAGGGAAATTTGAATAAGCCAGAAGCAATACTAAACATAGCTAAAAGATGTGTACTGGGGAACGGCAAATACTCGTACGCAAGGATTAATCAAATTAGAGTACAAAAAAAAAATTATAAACATATATAAATCATTATATTTATTATAACCAAATTACTGCAGATTTCAAAAGAACGTATATATTCAGTACGGTTACGTGTTATTTTATTTAGTAGTGTTTTAAATTTTGATATATAGGCCATTAAAGGGTTAATTTTTGCATGATTATAGAGGTGACCTTGATATTTTTTGTTAGTTAATTAGTTTTTATTTTTTATTTTAATCTTACCTTACTCACAGTTTTCACACAATAAAAAATAAAATTAAAAAAATAATAATGGGATTTCTCGCTTCGAAATTTAGGTATATGCACTACAATTTTGTGTTCCAATGTATTTCGGTCGTTTTTAATTCGTGTAGAGAGCAAAATACTTATTTTTAAATATTATGATGATTAACTGACAAATGATTTCCAAACTAGCCTTTAAAATTAAGGAAAAATTAGTTTTGTGTAGTCTATTTTTCAAAATCTAAAACATATATAAAGAAAGTGGCACAAGTCCGTAATAGATATTTAATGAAGAAAAATCGGTTTGATTGGGTATTATTAAGTCCAAATTTAATTTTTGTATGAAAAAGTTCTCCCTAAGGCTAGTAATTTTTTGCTTAAACTATAGTTTTTACGGTGACTGGACGATTCAGAATTAATTCAACTCAACATCTCCTTTTAAAGGTATGTTTTTTGGTTTTCACGGCCAAAAAGTATTTTTGTTATTGTTTTTGGGGTGTTATGCCGTGTTTCGCTACCTCTTTCTTCAGCCAACGTTTCGGACAGCGTTACAGTGTCCATCATCAGGGCAGATGAGCAATGATCAATATCGTTTGCTCATCTGCCCTGATGATGGACACTGTAACGCTGTCCGAAACGTTGGCTAAAGAAGGAGGTAGCGCAACACGGCATAACGCCCCAAAAATAAATAACGAAAATATTTTGAACCGTATTTACTTAACTAAATAATAAATAACAGTTATGTTCAAGTCTGAAGATGAAGTGACTGTCCGAAACTGATCCGATCGGAGAGAAATAAAAGTGGAATAAAGTTTTTTTTTTTAAATTTTAATATGAATACTCTATAACAATTATATGACGACGGAGTTTCACAGTTAGAAATAAAACTAACGATCGAAAAAAAGGCTTTTTTAAAAATATTATCACAAAAAAATTAAGAGCAATTGCAAAAGGGATACTTTAATTTCAGAGTTTTATAAATGATTTATTTTTAAACCAACAAACTATAAACCAGTTTTACTTTCAAGATTTGACGTAATAAAGAACGTTATATTAATAATGTAGGTTTGTGTTGTTTAAGCAGACAGTAGGAATCTCTAGTCGTAAAGAATGGTAAATATAATGTAGAAAGCATAAAATTAAATAACTCGAGGAACAATAGGGACTAACAAGCAGGCGACATCTGTGGAAACAAGAGTCGAAACGCAGTCAAGATTCAAATTCTCTGGAGAGGAAAGAACCCATCAGTAGCAGATGTAATAAATGATCAACCGAGCGCTCTGATTCATACAACTGAGACAAAAAGCTTTTGAAGCTTTATTGAGGCTTACAATTAATAATTATTCTACAACAAAGTATCTGTTCAATGGGCATGGGAAACTCTAAGGTTTCATGCAATAAAATATTCAAAGATTGTGTGTACTGGGCTGAAAACAAATTATTTGGAAATCAAAATAATACAAGTTGTTGGTACAAGTTATTATTTTTCTCCTTGGAATTTTAATAAATATTATGTGTTGCATTAGTCCGAAGTTCTCGGAAATATACTTGGACAATTTGGAACCCGCAGAACAAACTGTACATCGAGAGCATAGAACACATTCAAAACAAATTTGTGAAATATCTTTTTTTCAAATTCAACAATAATTTCGTATGTACATTTCAAACTTTGTAACAAAGGCAAGCAACAGCCGATTTAATATTTATACGCAGAATTTTAAATAATAATACCTTTAATTAAATTACATATACTTTTAAGGTACCAGACCACGACAATTTTTTAATTTCAATTTCTGAAAGATGCATTTAATTTGTTTAAAATCTTCTCCCGAGAAGAAATTCGTAAAATTGACAATAACAATTGACATACAACATTTGAAATATTATTATTTTTTATTTTAACTTTTTATGAGTAAAACCTCTAACTGTAATATTTAATTAAATGAAGACATTATGAGCGAAACTCAATCGAAAATCTGGAAACAGAAAAATCAGAAAAAAATATTTACATCTCTGGGACTCGAACCCAGGACCTCCCTACTTTCCGGGTTGGGGCTTCCTACTTTCGAGTCCCAGAGGTGTAAATATCTTTTTCTGATTCTTCTGTTTCAAGAGTTTCGATTGAGTTTCGCTCATAATGTCTTTATTTAATTAAACATTTGAAATAGTTTGTATGCTGAATTACCCTTATTTTTTAATGTGAACATTTTTTGCTAGAACTGCCTTTTTCACACTGGTTGGCAAAATATAAAAAAAAAAACTTTACACCCAATATGAATGCACCAAGCCTACTCTAATTGTTTGAAAATCCGGTCTCTATTGCACCTTTTTGGTCACATTTTTGACGAAATATGAAATGACGAACCAGCAAATTTTATTTCGCGTTTTTATGGAAAATTTTCGTCGATTATAAAAAAAGAAGAACCTTTTATAAAAAAATCTCATTGCATTTTCAAAAAAATTAAATTTTTATTAGATTTGTTCTCAACCATGGTGAAAAACGTAGTTTCGAGAAAAACGCATTAAAATTTTGCTGAAGGGTAATTCAACTTACAATCTGTTTCAATTTCAAAATCAATGCTGAAACTAATTTGCAAATTAACTGTGCTCTTCGTACATTCAATAATATTTACCAAAACTCTAACATCGACATTATCTCGGATATACTGCCCAAATTTAAGAGGAGCATCACGTCAATGACATAAACTGTTTAATGCGCGTACATATCCCTTCACAGATCACCACTCTTCAAACCTACAAACATACTCAATCATACACACCCACACACACCTTTACACTACCCAAATCACCAGGTAAATACCAAATATATATACCACAAATTATTTAATAAGATATTACAAAGAAACATGTCGTAGGTACGCACCATGAAATATTATTTAATATCTGTAAATTGTTTCATCGCTGTAACCAGTATAATGTTTGTTTCTAAAATAAATAAATAAAAAATGTCTTTTCATAAAAATTAAATTACCTCCTAGCACAAAATATGTTGAATGCAACACAAAAGAACTCCTTCACAAATCCACTTTAATTAATCTAAAAGTCACGCTAAAGAAGTTGGTCAGCAAACAATGCAGCCACCAACCGACCTGCCTAATGGGCACAGGATACGGCAATACTGAGTGCAGGCAAGTGTTCCTTTGTGTGACCATTAGTTAGTCAAATTGTACCATTGGGATTCATCATTGGTTGCTTGCAATCTAATATCTTAACACGGATCAACTCTGGCTGCGGCTGTTCTCTCTCTCTGCGACGTTAATCATCAGAAAATAGGAAGTTATGAACTATAACAGCGTTGGTTGGTAACCATTTGGATGAGAGCTACTCGTTAATTAACCAGTAGCCAACAAAGTCTAAAATCATGATGTTTGAAAAAGAGAGTACGAAAATAGTGTGCAATATATCATCGTTGTGAAAGATTGATATTTGAAGCAGGTGGATGAGTTTGTGTATCTAGGTAGAATGTTTACGAGCAATGGGAAATCTGATACAGATATTAACTCCATTAACGGAGGACTGAATGCCGTTGGAGCTAACAAAACATATTCAAAGAAGCGAAGCTAGCAGTCTATAATGAAGTGCTGGTACCTACCCTGATGTATGGCAATGAGGCATGGAACCGGCAGAGGAAAGATGAAAGTAGACAGAATGCAGTAGAAATGAGATCCCTGATTGCATGTGTGGTAAAACTATATAATTTGATAGTGAGAGAAATGTAACAAATAATGCAACGCTGATGTGAGCATAATGAGTAAAATAAAGAAAGGGTCCCTCAAATGGTTTGGGCATTTAGAGCGAATGAACGAAGAAAGGAATGTAAGGAAAATATATGACTGTGAATGGTGAAAGAAGTCGGGGAAGACCTATTTTAAATTTGCCAACAACAAAAATAACAGTTAGTAAGATCGCGAAATAATTTTACTTTTCCCGGGAAAGAGGTTACGCACAATTTAAAGTATTGTGTTTTAAAAATATAACAATTTCTTTTTTTGTGAATTGGTAAACATATAAAATTAGACAGTCGCGGCTGTTTCTCTGCTACAATCTTAAGCGGTGAATTGTGAAGTATTAGATGTCACTGATACAAAAAAAAGATCCGCTCTATAGAAGACAAGGAATATCCTTATAAGATAAGACCTCTTTTATTTATTAATTTTTTTAAAAAGTCTTTACCAGAGATGGTCTGAGATAGAGAAGTGCAACCATTGGACCACAAGACACAGTATGGGATGCCATGGTTCCACCAATGCAACGATGTTTGCATGATAATGCTTGACTTGTAATGCTTGTTTGACTTTGTTTATTTTAACAATCGCCAAACGGGGTATTGTATTTTATCATTTTCTCGAAAAAAATTTAAGGTTATTTTCAGTTTGTAGGACTTCACACATGCCTGATAAGGAAAGGTTATGGAGCATTGTTAACTTCGATAAACTTTCAAAGCGTAGCGTTGACACCCACAGAAGAGATAAGAAGAGCCGAGAAGAGACGAGAAGATCCAAAAAAAACAAAAAGAGACAAGAAATGCCAAGAAGAGACGAAAAGATCAAACAGGAAACAAATAGAGTCAAGTCATTTGAATAATCAAGAAAGAGCGAGAAGAGCAAAGTAGAGAAAAGAAGAGACGAGAAGATCCAAGAAGAAGCAAAAACAGCCAAGAAAAGCCAGAAATTGACAAAAAGATCCAAGAAGAGGCAAGAAGAAAGAAGACATAATGATAGAAAAAAATCTATCATAAAGCTCAATCCATTCCTTTATTCTTATCCATCCTTAATTCCAATATTGGTTTATTAGGATGTCATGTATACCGGTCGATTAAACTACAACCTCCTTTCCATCCTCAGAGCACGTGTTCCAAGTCCTAACAAATTCGGTGTACCGGTCACACCGGGATAGGAGTGCTCCTGGCTGGGGGGTACAATCGTATAATATCGTATTTTCAGAAAATATGTTAAAATGCACGTATAAAGAATTTCATTAATTGTTGATTATGTGCCGATTTTAAATATTATTATCAAAAAACGTTTATTCGCACAAAATTATTTGTGTACTTTGTATTTACATATTTTGCTCAATAAAACAACGGCCCGGGTAAAAAATAACAAATCGCCAGGGAACCTAATATATGGAAAGGAGCCGTAATAAATACACAAAACCTCCATATCGCCTTGATCAATGGTCTCACGGATGGAGGGACAAAGCGTCAACAGAATCATTTCACCCCACTTCCTGCGGATAATATACTTTTATTCCGGGGGAAAAGCTCCTGAGAAACCTTAAAAGCATATTTCCAGATAGTTTCAGGTGAAAACGACATAAAAATGCTGAATAAAAAATATATTATTGGAATCTATGACGATAATGTCATGATTTTTTATCAGCGCTTTTAGTTATCTGTGGTTTATTTTCATGTTTCAATATACTAGTAGTATTCATAATATTATGCCTTTTCTATATCGTTTTATGAATATTGAATATTCATATCGAAAATAGTTTATTCACGATTTCAATGTGTTATTTCTATGCTTAGGTGAGTTCAATGCATGTATGTTAATTTTTGCCAACGTGTATTCTCGTATATTTCGAAAGCATAGACCAATTAATGTAACCACTCAAGCGAAAATCCGTGAAGTCCCGACATAAAAATATGCCAACAAAACGCTTATCTGGGTTTCTATCTTCAGAGAATATGGGCCTTTCAAATACAGATTTAAAGTCCGCTTTTTCAAAGTTTCGTATTTATAAACGGAATAATTTACCCGTTTGCAATAGCCAATAAAAGTAATTAAATTGAAAGCTGAATTCCTAAAATCTTTAAATGTTTACATTTCCTTCGGTGTCTAGATTAAAATCTTTTAATTTCCAACCACAAAATTTCATTGTTTTTTCAATATAATAATTTTCTTTAATTGCAGATACATTGACCGCAAAAATCAATGGACTGTAAAAATATGAACTATGGGTTTCAGGGTGACACAATTGTAGGTATACTGAACTGTGAATGGAATCTGACTCACTTTAATTTTCCTCAGCACGTTCTTGTTATGTGACTATATTATTACAATCTTGTTATTATTGCACCGATAAACCACTTGTCTCCGCACATTATAAAGAGGTTTCTTTAGCCTAGTTGATATCACAGAACTGAGAGATCAGTTGATCTTGGCACTAATTACTTTAACAGACTGATTGCTCCTTGGAAGTTGTTGTTCCACGATGTCGCAGGTAGATAGTAATCGTCACGTAGGTAAAATTGGTACATATTATCAGATATTCAAAGTTATTCTACTAAACCTAGAAGGACGTCAAAACAAAACTTCGACGATGTTTTTTTAATCACAAAAATATTTTTTTTACATTAGTTTCTCACAGTAGTCATCTTTTGCATGCTGTGGCTAGGATCTTTTAATAAAAAGGATGCAGAGGAGTGTTTTGTGAAGGAAAAAGTGGATATAGGTATCTGGAGGTCAATGTATCCAAGAGTGACGGGTGTATCTCTAACTGCGGTGCAAGGCGAAGGGTCTGGTCTAGAGAATCCGGCTTTACAGATCAAAAGGTCTCACTTAGACAGTCTCTTCCGATTCGGCCAACCTCAGGTGGGCAAATATATCCGCTGCCAAGACTTCGACAAACCTCACTAGATCACTTGGGGTGACCTATGGGCGGGATGTTGGTTATCTAATAAATGGTTCCCAGGGCGGCGGTCCCATATCTGTCTCCCAAAGTGATTATATATACATGCTAGGCACAAACCATGAGAAACAAAAAAAAAATGGAATTTGCTTATTTAAAAAATAAAAAATTAATGAAGGTTGTCTTACACACGGAAATAAAGTTTAAAATTTCTAGTAAATAGGTATCTAAGTTATTTAAGAAATATAACGACAAATTATGAACGTATTTACGTAAAAAATGGTACGTAAATCCAAAACTACTCGTTGAAGAACCAACCAACAAAAGGCTGATTTACGCAGTGAATTCTAGAGTCCAGACCATTTTATCGAACAGAAATTTGCCAAAACACAAACAATCGTGAAATAATACATGAAATATGCCCTATCTGGCTTAAAAGCCTCCTTTCATGGCAAAACGAATTCTATGAAAGCGCTGAAAATCAATTTACAACAGAACTTCTGAAATATGATCTCGACCCATATATCTCCCTAAAGCACTTAATAAGGCAGTAAAAGTTGTTGCCTCCCAACTTATCAGGGACATGAAGCCTTTATGTACGTAACTCCATTGGAGAAAGTTGTTTTTTTGGCCAAGTCGAGATGGCAATCTCAATATCGCCGGAATGTGATGGAGAAAGCAGATAAACCATGTTGTGTAACGTATTTGTTGACGAGATCTTATGTTGAACTAATGATATCAAAGCTCTATTGTAATATAACAATTGGTGGATGCTGGGAAAAGGAATTGAGAATGGAATGAGCTAACGAATTTACTGAAGTTACTCGGCTTCGAATGGATAAGAGCTGCAACAAATCCACAAAATACAGTTCATTTATAATTGTGGGACGTTCAAACGGTTTTTGTGGGTTTTGTTAATACTTAAAAATATTAAGAGTGACTGTGAGATGACCATTTTTGTTGGGAATTACTTGGGTTGAAAGAGGAGAAAGATGTAACGTGCTGTCTGATTCAACCTGGATTCTTCTCACTGCAACCATAATAATAATAATAATGCTTGGATCATTTATATAGCGCCGTTTTAGTGAGGAAATCGCCTCAAGAGCACTTGTACTCAACCTATAGAGTTAACACTTTTTTGGTGGGAGGCATAGATTTGTCCATCACTCCTGAACACACTGACCCCCAGATTCCTACCAACTCTTCACACCTTTTTCCTTCCAAGAACTTCCTCTTCTTCTTTTCATAAAAAGACCCTCCACATATCCTCCCAAAGATTATATTGGCCCTGAGAAGCATTATTTTCTTCAAGCCTCCTGCGTGGAGCTTATGTAAAAAAAAAACGGAAAAAAATATTGTCGTTGTTGTAAAAAATCGATCAAGTGGAGAAAAAAAATTAAAATTTTGTTCAAATGGAGAACAATATATTACTTATTAAAAAATGACCGCTTCAATTTGACTTCCTGTCAAAAGAGATAATAATATTAAATTTAAATTAATCTCTATTATTAATTTTATCTCAACAGCTTAAAATCAAATTTATATTTAGAATAATGTAAACATGTTGTTTATTCTTTTTTTTATATTTGAAGCACGTGCCACATATTGGAAATTGAGTTTAATTGGAAATCCAGCTTATTATTTATTCGGCAGTTGATGTGGAATATTGCAAAATAATGAGTGCCTCAGGAAGTCAAATTAGTGATTTAACGTTTGATGAAATTCCGTTGGTTTTGCAAAACACACAACGATTATTATTACACCTCCTATATGCATACAATTTTACTCGCTTTTCCTCGTGAAAGTTATAAATAAAGTGTTCATTTGTTAAAATGGAAACCGTGTGATTCTGATTCGTTTTCGGAATTGATTGATAATTTTTATCTGAAAGAGACTGTATATTGTGACTTCTTAGCAGCTATTGGACAAATGCGTCGAGTTACCTAAGCCTTACAAAAGAGGATTTTCAAATATTTACAAATTTTTATTTTTTTTCTTTTGTAATCCTCATTGCAAGCCAGTGATTCATGGGTGCATATTGTGCACACTTCCACTATTAAAACATTACTATTCAACCTCTCTGCTCCAAGCCATGTTGTTTTTGATACTTGCATGTGGTGTCTTTTGAATTTCAATGCGCTCAAAGTGTCTGAACAAAAAACTATGAAAATAAATCAAACTTCGACACAGGGTGATCCGCCTTAATCTACGACATTTAAAATATAATTTGTCTTCTAATTGACGAAAAATATGAACGTAAACATATAAACATATTTTTGTTAACGTTGCTCTTTGATGAAGATGGTTAAAAACTAGCACTTTCGACAACATCTCGTCGCCTTAGTTTTTAATTGCCCAAACGACTATTAGAAAATTTAACAGGCGAAGGTTGTCTTTAATTTTTTTCAATGAAACATTTTGATAGGTGTTTTAGATAAAGCTCTTTCCGCAAAGCTAAAGGTCTCATTAGATAAAAAAATTATTCTTAGTTAAGTAATTAATTATGATTTTGAATACTTTATTTTTAATTTTAAAGTGGAGATTGAACAAAAACTAAAATGGTAACGCAACGATCTGGAATCACCGACTGATTCAAGTAGACCTTTTTAGTAGAGTTGCTCTCATCAAACTTTTGACGCTATCTAGCGAAATAGATATAAGTGTAATGTAGTTCAATGGTTTTGGAAAACTGATGATAATACCGATGTTTACCTCGATTCTTGATGTATCATCTCTGGTCTAGCAGAGTTTATTTTTCATTGCATTTTTGTTCAAAGATAAAATTTACTTTCGTTCAAGAAAGTTTTGTGACTTGTAAGGGTACACTTGAACAAAAAAAAACACTAGTTAAAACTATATAAAACTATAGTTATAGCGGCCGCAAACGAAGGGTCGGATCAAATTGGCTGGAATCCTTGGAAATCATTAAAAACATGAAATTTTAAAGAAATCCTTATGGTATCAACGTAAAATGCGCATGAATCACAGTTTACAGAAAAAAGGCATTTGATTGTAAAAATGGCGGACATAATATGAAAATTGACCGTCTTTATTTTGCAATAACTTTGTCTTAAATATATAATTTTTCATAATTCGAGGTTTAATTTTTTATAATTCGAGGCATATACATTGAATTCCCTTTAATTTAAAATTTGAATGAATTGAAACAGATAAACATTGGAAGGGCTACAAATCTAGCCAACTCGAATAGCGTGGTTTTGAGAAAAACGCGTTTTAAGTTGTTGCTTGTAACCAGACCAATCCGTTCACTGGTCTATCAGCTTGGCGAGCTCCTAATTATATTAAAAGATTAAATTTAATGCTATATCTTTGGGAATGTATTCTGCACATGGATAAGGAGATTTTAGGCAACAGCACAAGTTGGTTTTGTGGATCGGCTGGACCAGACTCCCTCTTTAATTTTTTTATTAATATTCTTTGAAAAATTCGGCTTTTCCTTCTGTTTAGAGTCTTTGATGAAGAAAAAAGGTAATAATAAAAATTTGATGGGTTTTTCGAAGTGGAGGTTCTCTTTTACTTGAACGAGACAAATATATAAGTTTTACTTCATGAAAAATAGATTAAGGACTGAGCTAAAAGTTTGGTATCAAAAAATATCTAGTAAATCTGTCAGAATTCTGAATTAGCTGGTGAAATAACCAAACATATTTCCCAGTTTTACACCCTGTGCGCCACCCTGTTCTAGGATACTTTATGGCGATGTTCATGTCTCTGCCAGAAGTAAAATACCGTCGTTAAAATGCAATCAGCAAGAGTGTAGTCTAGACAATCTTTTGTTACCGAAAAATCTTGAATAATAAAGTAAAAACAAAAATTTCAAACAAAGGTTTTTATAAAAAAATAAGCCAGCCGTATTTAAATGATTTGATGGCATCTAATTAAATTTTATTGAATAATCTAAACATCTTCGATTAAGTCAAGTGAAAGTAAAAAAGATTATGCTTGGGTTACACCGATAAATACCTCGTGGATTGGAACGATTTTTAGAACATAATATTAATTTCTATTTGTAATGAAATTTTATAAGCATTTTCAATTTTAAGCCCTCGCAAGTTATTTTAGTTCGAATAGTCATTTTAATCACGAGCTAAGGCGCTTAGAATAGACATGTTTTGAAAACTTAAATAACAATCTGAATTGTTTGTTCCACGGTTTAACAATCCTAGACTCATAAGAAGAAATGTGAAGCTGACTTTCGTATTTTTGCTTTGCATCGAGCAACAGCTAAAAACATATGTAATATTTTCCGGTTTCATGACAACTCAATAAAGTGGCATTTCAACACCTTTTTGAAAAGTCAATATAAGGTATGAAAAAATATTACATAATCCAACATACTTGAACCTATTTAACAAAAATCCTTTCAAAAAAGTGACAAAGTTTCATATTGTTGAGTTTGTCAGGTTACCAATTTTTCGACCTCTTTTTAAGCCGCCGCTACCTGAATTTCTACCGATTTCTTACATATTATCTCCCTTAAACAATTGAAGATTTTAAGCGCCTAAAAAAATATGCTATTTTGAAGATAATATCTAGACATGTTCCATGCCAAAACGCAAATTGTATGAAATTCCCTAGATAGAAAAAAATCGCAAAGTATGCTCCAAAAATAATTATAAACACGTTCATTTCACATATGAAAGAATGTATATAGACGAAAAAATTCACAGTGTTTCTTTAAAAGTTATTTTAGATGTTGCACACGAGATTTTTGCTCTATTTTAAACGAGTCGAGCTTTATTTAACATTTTCACAATTTTTGCTTCAATTTTATCGTTTTAAATATTAGCGCGCTCTCTCCAACATTCGTAATTACATATCTCTCCATCTTCTTCTTTTTGAGCGGGGATACGACGCCTTAAATAATTACAGTTAGTAGTCGTAAACTCAAAACTATAGAACTTCTAGGTAAGAGTGTCGATAACAGCAAGATTTGGCTAAAATGTAACTTCTTTGATACGAACTGCCAACTCTTCGAACACCTTTGGAGAGATCTCTGTCCAATCGTCTCATCAGGTTTTAAGGGTGGCTCTGTCGGCAGTTTTTAATAAATAGTTTTTCATATCAAATGCCGTTTCAACATACTTGCAACTTACTTGGAAAGGATGTAATAATTACAAGTGTGACTGGATGACACGGTTTTGAAGCTGCTCTGAGTCTGAGTGGCATGACTTGAATATTACGTTATTGTTACTCATATTGGACTTAAAAGTTAAGTTAAGACAAAAATAATAAAGGTTTTTGGCGTTTAGTTAAATTTAGGAATCGATCGTGAAATGACAAAGGAGAAGTTTTAAAAAAATATATATTTTGTTGAGAGTTTGCATTTGTCAGGATATATTATAACGGACTAGCGCGGACCGTGAAAAATCACTGGTTATTATGTTAGTAAGGGCCGTCTGTTTCAACGCTCTCTACAGTAAAAGTAAAACAAAAAGCGGTTACTTAAGTTAAATTTCACCAAATGCGTTTTTCAATCAATTTGACTGCTTGTTTTACGTTACTTTTAACTTTTGTATTAACTTTCCGAAAACCGATAGTTACTCTTGAGTTACTCCGCCACATTGGCATATTTGACAGTTCTCTTCGAGGGAAGCTACGAAATTGCGCGCTTCAACATTCAGTAAGATAAATATTGTAAAAGACGATGATGGTGACGATGAATTCCTCATTGCAGCGAAATCCAAAAACATTTTGACCCCGCGTCAATAATATGGTCATTTGGGACGATCCCGAATTTTTGGCGTCAAATTTGTTACGCATCAAATGCAAGGACACATTACAACTACTGGAAGGTAAATTCGCCACCGTTCAACTTCGAGATTTCTTTGGCCGAGAAATTGCTGTCCTTGTAATAATAAAATGTAATGATATTAACCGAACGTATATTAAAGCTTTGTCATTAAACAAGTAAAACAACATGGTTGTACTTATTAACATATTCTGCCATATTTATAATTGAATTAACGAAGAACGGGAAAACAAAATCCGGCCGGATGTTTTGACAGTTCCATGACGGTGTGGCCGCACCAAAAAATTATGCGGTGCATTTTTTCACGTAATTCCGGGAAATATTCTGGTTTTTAGACTGGCCACACTGACAACTATAACTTTAGCGAAAATACACTTAAAACAGCGCGCGGTCCAACTTAACGTCCTCGTTACTTTAAAAGACAGTTAAAATTTAACTTTAGGACACGATTTAACTTTCTGTTGAAACAGACGGCCCTAAATAAATCTAGTTAGTTAATAAACAACGCTTACTTGAAAATGGAAAAAAGCGCAAATATTTTTTCATTTACATCTAAAATTATTACAATCTGGCTTGGTATTTAGAATGAAACACATTTTTTTCTGTCAAGTAAATAACCAGCTTCTTTTGTTATAGAACAATTTGAATTTCGAATTTGAATTACTGAAAAATATTACAATAAACAAAACAGTTCTTATCTATGGATTTAAGTATCCACCCATTAGGATATTAAATAAAGTTCCACCAATTAGGATATTAAATAAAGTTCCTACTTATCGATGGCATATCAATTTTAACCAACGACAGATAGGTATTTTTAAATAATGTAAAATGAAAGTATTCAAAAAGCCTTCTTATGGAATGTCGCATTATAGGTAAGTCGCATGTTGTTCAAATCCGTGAATCAGTTCCATTTTTTAATTTTATTTATTTTTTGTTATTTATTTCAATATACATTTTTTTAATTTAACGACAGTAAAAGTGAAATACAAAGTAAAGTAGTTTGTTCACAATCATCTTCACTAGGTATTCATGTTGTATATTCATGGTGTTGATCATGACTTTCCCATTTTAGTTTGTTGGTTACCACATAAATAAACAAAAAATAAATAAAATAAAAAGTATTTATGTTTGTTGTCTGTATGTCGCTTTGGGGTTACTTCACAATTTTGAATGATTTCCTCATTTTAAAAATGATACTAAAATTCAAAACAAATCCGACTTCATTGAACTTTATTTTTATATGAATACCGCACAAGGGTCCCAAATGTTTCCGTTTGGAGCCAGTGAGACTATGGCATCCCCAAATGGGAAGGGGAAGGAGACGGGGAAGAGGAAGATGGGAAGTACCTGGCTATTCAGATCTGGTCACCAAACAAGCCATTTCAAGCAACGTTTCAATTCTGAATGGCAGTCTTACCAAATATACTATATATTATTTTAAATGAATAAATTGTGAAATAACACAAATCAATCAAATAAAATTTATTTGCCACGCCGGGATTTGATCCCGCGACCTTCGGAATGTGAGTCAAGAGCCTTACCGCTGGACTTCGCCGAACTAGAGTTAAATTACAGACAAACCAACAACCCAAATTTATAGCCTTTGATAAAATATTACCCGAAGCTGATTTCGACGTAAGTATTTACTAGTCGCAGCGAGAGATCGTACGTGACGTCATAGTTTTAGTATCTTCTATCTTTTACTTTTTATAAAAAGACGCCGAGAAAGAAAAGAGCAAACGACGATGACTTTTGCGAATGAACTGTGACGATCTAGTATGAAAAACAATTTTCTTTTTTTATCCATTGAAGGTGATCTTACCACAAAGGTCAGTCCTCTTTACCACGCATTAGATCTAAACTACAATACAAATTCATATTATTTTTCTTGGCAAGATCAAAGGCAATGAATCATTAAACATTTTATGTAGCGGGTTATGATTTACGTGATACTATAAAACTGTTGGAGAACTACAAAATATCGAAAGTGGAAGCTGTAGACAATTATATTGGAAGACGAATGTATATGAAAAAGGATAATTTCATGTTTCTGCAACTTAAAAAAAAATTCAAACAACTATTTTAAGGTACCCAAAGTACGACAAGCAATTTTTCGGTGGTTTGACCTTGCACTTGACTAACTGACTACACTCAGCGTTGCTACTTTTTGAATGGCTTGGAGTAAAGTTTTGAGAGAAAGAGAATTCTAGAAAAAACTGTTCAGCGTAGAAATAATACTACTGTAAAGAATTTTTAAAAAATATAATGTTTTTAACATTGTAATTAATATTATTGTTCTTCACGCTTGGTATTCAACCGTGTTGTGGATGACATTTTTCGCTGGAAAATTTTAAAATTTGTTTCACTCGATCGTGCCCTGACTTTCTTGGGCATCCCCGACTTTCTACTATTCATCTTGTGAAGTATACCGCATTGCTACTGTTAAAAGAAACATTATATTGACTTTAATTGGAATTCATTTTTATTCGAGCGCAGACATAATCCATAAGTGCTCCTCGGGCGTCCACGACTTTTTCTACCATTCACTACTTGTTACTGTTAAAAAAACTACGTTATATCGATTTTATTCGACACCATAGTGTAGCAGTAAGAAATTTTAATTTTCTTACCGGGGTCATTATTTTACTTACATATATAAAATGATATTAATTATATTTAACATCCTTTATCCACACATATGAAACCATAAACACGAATTACGTATTTGAAATGATCTAATAATCTTGTGCATAACTTTTCTCTTTTTCTTTTTTATTTTCTATTTTCTATTAAAAAAAAATCTTATTTTAAACTTTTTAATATAATTTTTCCAATTAACAACATGTTTATATATTTAATCCTTTTTTTACACTAGACACTACAAAGTAACTATATTTTATTGGTCACCATGAAACATATAATACTCGTATTTGAAATCGTTTCAATGTGTTATCATGCAATTTATAAATAGATAAATAAATTATTATAAATTTTTCTAATGATTTTGTTGTAGAAGCATTTTAAATGGTAGGTTTACATGCTAAAATAAAAAATCCTTTTTCTTCAAAATTTTTAATTTATTTACCTTCCCGAAAAGCTTATCTCTCGTTTATCATGTCTATAATACGATGTTTACTTTGCAATGTTTGAATCAAATTTTTCTTTTTGCTTTTATTTTTGTATGTTACGTTGCTTTAAGTCATTTTATCTTTTTATTCTGTTTATCATCTCAAGTTTTGCATTAAATATGATGATATGTAAAAGTTTCTCATCCTTTAACCACCTATGTCACCCTAGTTAAAAAAAAAAAAAAAACTATTTCATTAAAAAATATTATTTTACCTGAAATTGTCAAAACGAGGGAGGTACTCTAAAACTCTTGTTTTACCAATTATTTTTTTACATGAACTCCACACACGAGGCCCCGAGAAAAAAAGTTTCCTTTGGGGCCTATTTCATCTAAAGGATGCTGGGCGGAGGAATTTTTGTGGAAAGGAAGAAGTGGTCTTGAAGAAAAGAAAAAAATAAACATTGTATTTTATGACTCTGTAAAAAACCTTCAAACTTTTTTGTAAGTTTACCCATCTCCCCAAATATAAAAATAAAAGAAAAAATTTAATACTAATTGGATGATTAATATATTCGTTCAAAACATTAAACAATAAAGAAATTGATTGCATCACAAGAAAACCTGTGATCCTTAGGTCAATCCGGGATAATCTAACAATACTACCAAGAGGGGTAACGAATATGGTGGTAACTAGGTTTTCTTTGATGAATTCATTTTCATTTCATATGCTCATTCAGCTATCTACATTTATTTGTCTCATAACCAAAGATCGTGACTTTAATGCAGTTCGAAGTGCTGACACCATCGAAGTGTCTGTTGTGGTTTTGGCATGTTCTGTCTACCGTCTTAGGTTTGAAACATTCCTTCAACTGTCCACTCAATCTGGAATTTAGTGCCGTAATCAAAAAGTCTACACGTGTTATGTATTTACTTATTTTATGGGCACCTACTGAAAAGCCTTATTTGGCTTTGAAGACCTGTATCTTTTAAACTTTTAAAATAAAAATACAATAAAGAAAAACAACCATGAGATGTGAAAGAAGTAACATTTTATCTTCTTCGAAATTTTCACAATTTTAATCAAGGACTTAACTGATTCGACCTTTTTGGTGGCTCAAATTCATCACGGTTTCAGACATACTATTAAAGCTATGAATAAGTCAGCTTTTGAAAGTACCTAATGCTTTCTTTCTATAACGAAAATTTAAAAAAAAATAGAACGCCCATTAAAAAAAAATTTGAAATATTTATGCTAATTTTTTGAACTAATGGCTTTGGGCAACCCTTTTTGAGGATATTTCCAGTTTTTAATTTTAAAAATAATTTCCTTTAAAAAATGAAAGTGTATTTATCCATTAAAACTTAAGTTTCCTTTTTATATTAGAGTGATGATGCAAGAAAAAACATTGCACACTTTAAAAAATTATACAGAACTCAGTGTAACTATAGCGACGTGCTAAAATTTACTAATGGAATCACTTGTGTAAAGCAATTGTTCGCAGTATCCAAGAATAAAGCTTCATTACTTGGACCCCTACCGAACAAAATCATGCCTTTAAAGTTAAATAAAGTACTCAAAAGAGGTTTATGCTTTACCTGCAAAAGAATCCATTCCTATATCCATCCTGGTTCTTAACAGGAATGCTAAATTTCAGCCCTTTAGAAACCCACCGAAAAATGTTTTTAGGAAAACCTTTTTACAAGTTAATATCTGGAACTATAAATATTTAATCCACCCATGTTGAAAAGGTAAACTTTTACCTGCCTAACAAGTTGAGCATAGTCGTCGTGGGAAATTCTATGCACTTTTCATGCTCCAAAAGAGAGGACATCTGGACACGCTATCAGAACACGCCAATCAACAGAGCAACTCAACAGCTTAACGATGCTGCACTGACCATTGACATTCTCAATGTCGCATAAGGACAGTTTATCAACTACCTTTTGACGCATGTCACTAAATAGTACTACAGCCCGCATGAATTTTTTTTATTTTTCTAGTTAGTTATATTATTTACTCTCAAACTTTTCTAGTTGTACTATGGTAACATATCACAATCATGTCACCTTTTGCATTTTCATTTGGTAACGTTGTTAGTATTGTTAAATCTTAAATGAACACTTTTTATTTACTTTTTCTATTGCGATAACTTATGTAACATGATTTTTTTTTAATTTCAGCACTTCTCAACACTGTAGGTATTTTTATGTGTTCTAATTTTTTTAAATTCTAATATTTAATCTGTAATATATTGGTATATAATTGCTTTATGGAGACCTTGATAAATAAATAACGTAGTCAGTTCCACCAAATTCATAAGTGCAGATAAATTTTCAAAATTGAAACTTTCCAAATTCGAATAAATCATCAATATGCTAATATTTTAAACACTCAATTATTAGGTTTCCTTTATTTTAAGTTAACCCATTTTTTATATTACCATGGGACCAGGGTAATATTAAAAAAAATCATTCTTAAAATATAATACCTATACTTTCAATTTCTTTCTTTATTTGTTTGACTAAGGATTAAACCTTCCTCCACTCTTAAAATGTCTTAATTTGTTTTTTGATTGGACTGAATATTGAACTTTCCTCCACAGCGATTTATTAAATAAAGTGAACACCGCTAACGGCTCTACCCCTAAGCTAATCCCACTTAGATGTATTTTGTGTGTTAATTTTATTTAAATATTGTCAACGTAATTTAACATAGTATAGTTATTGCTTGCAAGACACATCATTTTATAAATTTTTGTCTTGTAAAAGTTTCGCAAGAATAATTCTCCACCCTGGATTGTTAAAATCTTAAGTCACCCTATCTTCCATTAGGGCTTGAAATTGAAGAGTTGTCGTTTCGAATTTTCTTTTTGACACCATCATATTTTATACTTCGTGGCATCTCATTCTATCGGGTTGTCATTCATTTTAACATTAATAATATTTTGATATTAGGTATATTTTGAAGGACCCTTCGAAATCAGAAGCCTGTTTTGTTTTTTTTTCTTTTTGTTCGATTTTAATTGAAAGCATGTATAAAAAAGTTACAATAATGTTTTTTCATCAAATTAAAACAGTTTCTGTACAGTTTTTATTAAAAAGTAGACAATTTTCCAGGACATCTTCATAAAGGTAATAAAAGAAATACTCTTGGTTTTAGATATTTAATAATTTGAGTTTAATTGAAAAGATTGTGAGAAATAAGTGTTTTATTAAAAAAATATAGTATGTTTAATTTGTAAATTTTATACATTACATTCAATAGCATTATTATTAAATTTATAAAAAACGGTTCATTGCTTAAAAAGTTCTGCTGTAAAATTACTACGCTTGACAGCTGTTTCGCTTTCTGAATTCATTATCAGCGTTATACTTTACACACAGCAGAATTTATTTATAAATAAATGAAACAAAATAACTTTGTTAAAACCACTTTATATTTTATCTAAGCCGACCGGTTTCGGAACGACCGTTCCTTCCTCAGGGCAAACATGCCGTTCCTTCCTCGGGGCAAACATTTATTTATATGTCGATCGTCCAGTTGATTAGTCGCACATCTTAGAAAAATTGACATACGAGCTGAATATGCAGTTATATGTAAAAGTATTCTCTATCTGTTACAATACTCAGATTACTCATACACATTTCCAAATTTATTAAAATTCAGAAAAACTTTTGTAGTTAATTAAGAAAGTGTTTACGTTTTTTGGGTCACAAATAGCACATTTAAAAATGTCTTACTAATGTACCGAACACGTGTAAAGAGGTGTCTGACCAATTAACTGGACCATCAAATAACCTTTTTTTTAATTTAATAATATTATTTATCAAAATTAAAAAAATGTTGTTTCGAAACAGAGGTTTTCTTTTAGTTGGAAAATCTATTTTTTTAAACTTAACATTTTCCTAAATAACATGTTATAAAATCCAAATGAAATGTTGCATTTTTTATGTTGAATTAATCTTTTACAACTCCGGCTCAGACAAGATATTGGGATTATGGAAATGCGGTTAAGTACTAGATAAATTAACTTGATTATTTCTTTATCCGATGGCCACACCGTCGTGTTGGCAACATTGGTCACGTGACCGGTGTTGTTGCAGCGAACACCGCTCGGCGAGAAGCAACCTACGATCTTCCAGTTGCGACACTCGGTCCGAGAACACGATGCAAAATTCTAAATTAAATCTCCATTTCCATTGCGTCCTACCGCGATCTCTAATATGTAAATGTTGTCTGATTAAATAAATTATAAAACGTGCGCAAACTCTTTCATTACTTCTCTGAATGCAAGATCCTTCCTCGGAGTCTAGTAAGTATCATCAACATCACAAAGGAAGTCCTGAAAGTAAGATTCGCCATAGGATTAATAGTGATTAAAAATTTTGGATTATAAATAAATGTTGTAGATATTGCAGATAGAAACAGCTGCGAAATTTTACAATACATTGCCAGACAGTACTTTCGAAAGTTTTATAAATAATAAGTATTAAGAATTTAAAGAAATTCGGAAATAAAAAAAAAGATATATTTTTTTGTATAAAATATTATCCAAGCAAAAAATAGTAAGCAACATTTTCCCTGCATTATTTATTCCGTGTTCCTTCAATAAACTTCCCTCAAACGATATTTCTGATATAAAAATTCCCATTCCATTGTAGAAGCAATATTTGCATACGTAACGTGACTGTATTCAATAAAACGTATCGACAGGCTGCTGGTTTAATGGCTGTGTATTTAAAGTAATGATAATGATTTTTATGTGCACTAGGCCATTGTGCTTTTATTATGCTATTTTGTATGCAAATTGTGTAGAGGTTCTACTTAATAATTAGTTGCAGTAGCTTTCAACACTAGCGACCAATACAAATAAATGTATTTTTTAACATTAGCTCCACACGGGAGACCTTGTTGAAAATATTTTCCCTCGGGGCCTATGTCATCTTTGGGGTTGCTGTATGGGGGGTATTTTTAGTGAAAGGAAGGAGCGGAAGTTCTGAGAAGGACTGAGGGGTGAAGAATGTATGAGGGTTGGATAAAAATCAGGGGTTCAGTGTATTTTCAGTTTTGAATTTTGGTAAAAATTGCAAGGCGTAATGACGCCGTACTATTTCTATACAAACAATTATACTCTAATATTATATATGCGAAACTGCGGGTGAATGTTTGTAACGCTTTCACGCACAAGCCAATAAACCGATTATAAAAACTGTCACCAATACAAAGCTACATTATATGCGCGTAATGAAAGCTGTTTATAATGGTAAGCTCTGGCGTTATGAAATAACGCCAGAGTGATATTAATATATAAAATTTATTATATGTTTTCTGCCGCTAACAAAAGCGAGTTATTGCTAACGTCAGAAAACGAATCGTTGCCGTGGAAACGATGTTGATATATTTGCGGGGTAGTCAATAGGCGTCGTAGTTAATATCTATATATTTAAATAAAATTGAAAATCCGAAAAGTTTGAAACTTCCGAACGACTGCATCAGATTGGATAGTTCTTTTTTTTACCACTGGCGAGCTCTGGAATTGTGAAATTTAGGTGGCACGCGACTGTTTGAAAATTGGATTTTTTTTTACATGAGATCCACGCAGAAGGCCCTGAGGAAAATAATTTCCCTCAGGGCCTATGTCATCTTTGGGGATGCTGTGTGGAGGGTTTTTAAGGAAAGAGAGGAGAGGAGAGTTCTGAGAAGGAAAAAGGTTTAAGGGGTGGGTAGGAATTTGGGATTCAGTGTGTCTTGGTCATTCGCCACTAAGACCTAGACAAACTTCACCCCATAAACCCGGGCACCCCTGCTAAATTACCAAACGTAGCTAACCACTTGGGATGACCTATGGCAGAGGTGTTGGGAATGTACCGGGAATGAATGTATGGAATGCGGGAGGGGTGGGGCGGAGGGGAGGGGAGGGGGGAGGGGATAATTGATGAGTGCAAGCGCTACAGTAATTTCCCCCTAATAAAGCAAAGCCGCGGGTAAAAGCTAGTAGTTTTATATTCAGCAATTTAAATGATTCCCACTTCATGGCGTATGAGAATCTAGTAAATCAAAAAAATAAAAGTAAACAAATAACAGAAAAGTCGCATCATAACAGACTAGTCATTTCCATCTGCCTTACTATTGCGGAGTATTGGCATGCTACTTATTAAGTTTTCTTATTCCACGGTGGACTTATAATTCAGTTCTATTTCTACTTCCGATTCTGAACAATGTCATCAACTATTTTCATATAAAATGTCCCGGCGAAGTTTTGATTTCGACCTAGCTGCCGCTGCCGCTGCCGTGTCAAAAACTCGTTCCAACTTTCATCATGAAACGTCAACAAAGGAAATAATTAAATGGAGATTGGGTAGGATAAAATTTTCGTTCACAGAGGGCGTTATGTCTTCATAAATTACCCGCGTCTCGTTGAATACTTTAAAAGTGTTCGGATGCTAAAGTTCGCTGTTTCGAGGATAGGAAATTATCAGGAATGTAGGAAATTATTATTGTGTTAGCAAGAATACTTACATAAACGTAGTTTTTATTATACTTGAGAATTTTATAAAAATTAAAAAAGAAATGTTTTGGAGTAATAACCAAATGTGTTTAACCTTTTCGTTGCCAATAGGGCAACACATCGTACGCAAAATCTCCAAAACTGTAATCCTTGTATAATAATTTTAAATGGAGACCTTATAGTTCTTGCATTTTCTTATTCCTACAATAAAAACCCATAAAAAATACAATCTTTCAGAAAAAACATAAAATTTTAAAAATAATGAATTAATTCTTGCTACAAATTATATTAAACTAGCTTTTGCCCGCGGCTTCGCTCGCATGGTATCTGCGGGAAATTGCTGTAGCAATTAGCAATACATAATTTCCTTTCCCGTGCGTCCCCGTTCCTTACCACCTTCCCCTACCCACGTCTCTTCCCTCTCCGCGAACCCCACCTTCCCCCTGCTTTTCCTTACCGTTATATACAGCCGCTGTTACTTGCTGATGATGTAGCTTTCTATTGGTGAAAGAATTTCTTTAAATCGGTTTAGTGGTTTAGGCGTGAAATACATTTACTTGCGCATTTATAATAAAAGTACAGATTTCTCATGCGCTCGAACCAAACCACAAATATCGTTTTTATTTTGGGGTATTATGCTGTGTTGCCTTACCTTTTTTTTTCATCCAACATTTCGAACAGCAACACATCGTTGCATTGTTCATCGTCAGGGCATATGTGTAATCGATAGTGGTAAAGCGTGTGCTTATGTACGTCGTTGCGATGCGTTGCTAGCTCAATTCCTCTATGAGCTGGTATTACAGTAAAAATCAAAATGATTTTCGCGTTTAGCTTTGGTGTTGCTGACATTGCCGGATACCAAGAACTATTGAGATTAGTTCCGTAATCTCGGTTAATATTGAAGGGAATTTTGTGAATTTCATTTCTCAATCCAAAGTAATGGCCAGTTTCCATTAAATGCTCCGTGATTGCCGATCTGACAAGGTGGCCGAGTTAATATGCTCAAAAGTATTCTGATATCCTTTTGGAGATCGTCTGTTCTGTCTGGCCTACACAAATCTTTTCATGTCCGAAACAGCTGAGTTTATACACTCCGTCTGTTTCCAGAGAAAACTAAGTTTTTTGCAGACCGCAACAGGTCTTGTATTTTGGCCGCGGTTCTGAAGACAGTCTTGATGTTTTCTTTTCTCATTAGCTTGGTAATTATGTCCGTCAAATTGTGAATATAAGGCAGGAAAGCGCAGCATCTTGTTTAATTCCGTTTGGGGTAGATTTGGTTCTAATGATTTGTTTTGTCTGCCTTGTTGTGTAACCGTTACGCTTCAATACGTCAGTCAGTTTTATTAGTTCCTTTCCAATTTTTGGTTCTTCATATATTCTGGTTGCTCGGGTCACCAACGTAATAAGTCCTCTCTTCTTTACTGGAATAATCTAATATTTAGTCTTAGATCATATTAGATACTAACGAGCACTATAGAAAAAAAACCCTAGATCATCATTTGGGAATAACTCGCTTAACGACACTTAGTCAAATTTAAACAAAGCAGTAATTGGGGAAACTTTAAAAGGGAAATAACCATTAATAATTTCCGACCTTTTACTCAAACTAATAAGGGCAAAGGAAATGAAAATCAACGCAATATGTTTTACATCGTACGTACCTATCTAGAAATAAAATAGATATATCGTATGTAAGTGGCCTAAACACAGTTTGATAATGCCTTCAGAAAGCGAAAAAGCGTTATAATAAATTTTTGTTTTTGCAGATTACACATTACTTTTAAACAGATTTTGTTTATAGATAAACTGTTTTTATAAACTTAATTATAATATTATGATTACCATTTGTTATTTTGGCTACTGGCATTATACCTAGCTCTCTCATTCAAAATTTAGGCTTATTAGATTTGTCAAAGAATCTATATATAAAAATGCAAAAATCAGTCATATTAAATACATGTAGGATTACGAAAGATTTTTTAAATATTTATATTGAAGGCTCAGTAGGATTTATCGGTCCAGTTAAGAGTTCTATCGAGCCGAACCGTCTGATATGAAAATATCTGGAGTCGGTGAATTATTTTCCCATTTGGTCTCTGGTAGGTTGACATGTTGTTCTTGTGTTACTTTGTATTTGTCATATTTATAGTGCAATTGTATTTATTATATTTAAATAGTGCAAAGCGTGGATTGACTAGATGATCATTTGTGGAAAAGTATGTGGAAGGGTTAAGTTTTTCCTGTGTGAAAGATTTAACCCGGACATAAAGTTGAAAAAAAAATTAATCTAAATATCCATAATGAAATAAATCTTTTTTTTTCTTGACCGTTAAATTAGTCTAAGAGGCTACGAAGGTCACCAGTATGATAAAATAAAAGTAATATGATTATTATTACAAGACAATAAACTGTTATAAATAATTACCGTATTATATTCCGTGGCTACTCTTTTATTTGTCAGTTAGCAGCTTTTTACTTTAACTTAAAAGCGTCCCTCAAATATATTCTCCTCAATTACATCACTAACCTACTAGAATTTGTCACTGAGGACAATCGCTCGTCACGGGTTCAGGTAACCCCACGGAGAGAAGTCTCGTATTAATAATTCGACAATTTGTTCGTCCAACTTCTGCGGTGTGAATACCTACCGTGTACCGTTACCGACTCTACCAACCTATGCACTCCCCAGAGGGCTGTTGATGGAATTTACAGCTGATATTTGAGGAAGCAAATTATTCATGATTAATTTCCCCACAGTCTTGTTCCTATATTCATGTGAACCATGTTCTGGTGGAAATTGTGTGGAAAATTCTATAATTTTTATTGTTTTTGAGTAACTTATCCGACTTATCCTTAAGTGGCTAACGTTACTAATGTAACTGAATAAGGTAATCATTCGACTTTTTGTCGAAAATTTTTAAGAATCCTATTTCTATAACAATCTTTTAATGTTATTAAGTAAAATGTGGAATGATGAGATTATAAATTAAAGCACACAATCATAAAAGTTATTTGTTTTTTTCAAGTTTTAATTTGGTACTCAGTTATCACATAATACGTTATCTTAAATGGCAATACTTTTTTTAGATAAATATCAGTATTTCATATTATTTTCGCATTTTAACACCACATACGGAACTATAAATGGGAAAAGTTGTCTTTAAGAGAAATTATATATGTACATCAACAATGGCAATTAAATGACCTTTGTTTTTTATTGAAAGTTAGAAAAAAAACATTAAGCCGCCATAACCATTAGACAAAATGACGAACAGTCAGTGGGCATCTCAAAAATAGAAATAAACACAGCCGCCACGCTCTTGAGTCTAACGGCGACTAATTGACACTTGACGACTGAAATCTCAGTATAGCATTCAAAAGAGAGGATAGATTTACGTTTATAATGCTCGTCATTTTGACGAACGTTAGCTCTGTAAGGTTAAAAGCAGATAATTATTCAAAGAATGCGATTTGAAAGAAAACTGAAGACTTTTCGAATTCTTGGTTTCAGAGAGCCCATTCAAATTAATACGTCCATGTATATAAATAAGTACAACAGATAGTTTTATGAACAGTTAGTAGACCGCGCATCCATAAAAGGTATTTTTCTAATTTTCTCTTAATAAATCAAAACTAATAATTCCTCGGAAATCATAAAATTTGTAAGTAGATAGGTATCTACTTAATCACCTACCTATTTAATTAAGAACCGTAATTCTATTTGAAGAATTTGTATTATTTCACAATAAATTCATGTAAAATAATATGTTGTATATTTGGGGATACTCTCAGTATCACCCTGGTGTAAGACCACCATTCAGAATTGAAATGTTGCTTGAAATGGCTTTAACCGTATCTGGTGACCAGATCTGAATAGACATGAACTTCCCCACCTTCCTATTTCCCATCTCTTCCCTCCATGTTCAGCCTCACAACATACCCCATGGGATGCCATAATCCCACTGGCTCCAGACGGGAGCAGCTGAGACTCACAGAATAAAAGGAAAAAAAAAAAATGTTTTCTGGGTTACTAGTAGGAGATTTCAAAATGACATACTAAATGTAAACAATCGTTATGTTTCCGGTGTTATATTATAGAATTTTTAATAAATAAAACACAGAAAAGTATAAATAATATTTGATTTTCGGTGAGCATTCCAATATTTTTTTCCTCATTATCTCAAAACCAATTAACTGAACGATCGGTATATATATAAAAGTGACTTTTTCAAAATATATCACAAGCCGGTTTTCACTAATAGCGTTTTATAAATTCTTTACTAAACCCAATTACTAAAAGGCACTGAGAAATATTCTACAAAACACTAATTAAGGAGCTTTAGAAAACGTGTTTTGTATTGATCCGTTTAAGTCACTTTTAATTCCAACAAATCCAGTTCGGATAAAACGGAATGAGAACAAAAGCTTTGCAATTTATTCCGTTCACGGATTTAAGTCACACGGGGAGCAACTAATACGCTCACCTATATATACTAAAGGATTCAGTAAAGCTTAGTTATTTACCAACATTTTATTGTTTTATAATGGTTTCTTGAACTCTTTTTAACCTTTGAAGCTTTACTTCCGGAGAAAAATAAATTATTTCATCCTATGACACATGTTACGTATCTGTTATGTTGGCACTGATAAAAACGCCAGTCTTTCTTTTATTATCACTGAATCGCAAACATTTACGTTTTCACGCAGAAATATATTTGAAATAAATATCTTGCTTTACAGCAAAAAAATAATTTTAATTTAAAAAAAATCCAATGTCACAAGGATATTTTTGACAGTCTTTTCATTTGTGCATAGTTGAAAAAAAAGAAACATTTTTTTCTACTTATTATTTTTTATGAGGTTTTTATTATTTCACTGATGAGGTTCGCCATAAAATGCTTATCTTATAAATAAATAAATTGTCATGGAGTGAGTTGGAAAATTATTATGCTGCATTAAGAATTATTTATTGTGTACTAGCTATCTGTACAAACGAACATCTGTTTTACGAATATGAAGCTACTAACGGCGTGCCTCAGGGTTCGCACCTTGGTCCAATATTTTTGATACCCTTTATAAATTTTATCACTTCCATATTCTCTGAACCTAATATAGTTTTTTTGGCTACAATAAAAATCATAAAAAATATCAATAACTGAGTATCTCTATACTCAAATGTTATAACATTTGCAGAGTGGTCAGAAATGTCAAATCACGAGTTTTTCAGCAAAAAAAAACTAGTATACTGAAAAACCGTAGCTTATTGCCTATGCTTGAAAACAAGGGAATAACCTTCGTTGCTAAACTTTTGAAATGGTTTTTAAATTACTAAATAATGCTTTTATTTAATTCGGTTAGTAAAGTTAGTTATTTATCAACATCATTAAACAAAGCTGCTTAGAGCACAGACGGCAGATGGGTTTGATATTCCGTTCAATCTTTGACGTGAATAAACAGCTCATTTAGTAAATAGGTCACTCGCTTTGCCTAGAGCAAACTTTGCACAATGGTAGCAGTTTGATAAGCCCAAATAATTGAGCCCAAACATATTATAAAACAATAATGTCAAAAAGAAAAACACACATTTTTTCAAAATAAACCTGCTTATTGTTTAGTTCTAATATTATTACACAATATATTTTACTAGAAATGATTTTCGCACATTGATCAACGATCCTGAAAACAAAGCGAATTAATTCTTTTTTTATCAGAATTTTCTAGTTTTTAAAATTAAAAATTGACCATTAAAATCTATTATCGCAACGCTGTGAAGTTATAACTACTGATTTAAGAAAAAAATGTGTATATTCCACACTGTGGTTACACTGTATTTTCTATAGATTGGACATGCTAAATGGCAGGCGGTGAACGGGCGATTGGTTCACCTGACTCATGTGGGTAGATAATTAAAGTGAAAAATCAAGGAAGACAATTCAAACACACAAGTTAGAAGTCGTGGAAGTTGCGCGATAGATGATGTATCTCAATTTCATGTTCATTCAAATGTGCAATTCAGAAATTAGTAGTGTAAATATTTAAATAAATCAATTATTTTTTGTAAACATTAACAGATAATTCCATCATCACATGTTTACATATTACAGTGTGTAACTTTATATGTATGTATGTCTTTAAATATAAACATGTGAATATATGTGTATATATGGATTTGTATTTTATACATATTTTTTCACTCTAAATAATCAGTGTATGCGATAATAAAATGTATAAAAAAAAAAAATAATTAAATAACTAATTTTCTACAACACACATAAATACTTGTCACACATAATCATAAGCACGTCAACACCTCAGCACAGGTTCTCCTAGTGAGGTGTTCACGAAACATACAATATTACCCACACACAGTTTTACCTTCTCAAACCTACCTTACACACAACATAATACTAAAAAAAAAAAAAAAAAATTTTTTGCTTACTGCTATTGAAAATTAACGTTTTTTACTCCTATGTAAACCTCTGTAATCAATTGTAAAATTGTGTATTCAAGAAAATAAAAAAAAGTCAATAATAATAATAATTAGATAATATTTCTATTTTTGAAACTGATAATTCATGTTGGAATTCCATTATAATATATTATAATAAAAACAAATATAAAACTTTTTTCCACTTTAAGTTTAATGACCGTAACCGGTTTCAGCTCGCTAGAGCCATCTTCAGACTGGTACAAAATATTCTTAATCTACGGTTTATATACATAACATTTGAGGGAGGGGAAGCGGGGTGGTCTTAAGGGTTTTAATCAATTATACTAATTACATTTGTTACTAAGTAGTTTTAGACTGTTGAATTTCTAAATATTTTGGTTATTCCAGTGGGCTAATTACCTTGGGTTTGTAGCTCACTTCAATATTGTTTAGGAAAAACCTTACAAGTGGTATGAATTATTAAAGACCTAATTTTATTATCAAATCGTTATTACATTTATGATGCATGGGATTTTTTTAATAGCTTTTTGAAGGGATACATGTTTACATTGGAGTAGGAATGGTCATTTTATTAGCTAAATACATATTTTAATTTCGAAATTATTATGAAAATTACAATGGATACAAAAGTGGGAGTCATTTGCTAAGTCTCCACTTTTGTATCCATTGTAATTTTCATAATAATTTCGAAATTAAAATATGTATTTAGCTAATAAAATGACCATTCCTACTCCAATGTAAACATGTATCCCTTCAAAAAGCTATTAAAAAAATCCCATGCATCATAAATGTAATAACGATTTGATAATAAAATTAGGTCTTTAATAATTCATACCACTTGTAAGGTTTTTCCTAAACAATATTGAAGTGAGCTACAAACCCAAGGTAATTAGCCCACTGGAATAACCAAAATATTTAGAAATTCAACAGTCTAAAACTACTTAGTAACAAATGTAATTAGTATAATTGATTAAAACCCTTAAGACCACCCCGCTTCCCCTCCCTCAAATGTTATGTATATAAACCGTAGATTAAGAATATTTTGTACCAGTCTGAAGATGGCTCTAGCGAGCTGAAACCGGTTACGGTCATTAAACTTAAAGTGGAAAAAAGTTTTATATTTGTTTTTATTATAATATATAATAATTAGATAATTTTTAGACCGCCGTTTTTGTGAAAAATCACCCCAAGGGCGCTGTTCAATTTATTATGAATACTTAGGCTCTATCTAACTTTATTATTTACAAATAGATACAGAAACAAACTTACCTGGCAGATCACAGGTCAGAAAGTTTATGCTTGGAGAAGATACAACTTTGATCATGGAGGACATTATATTTAAAACACTGGACATTGTATGATTTTACATTTGCTACCCTCATCACTGTTAGTTTTATATTTATAAGAAGATTAATGCCAAAGTTGATTTTATATTTATTTTGAGAAACTAGAGAATTAAAAACTCTTAAGGACTGGAGATTTCCATGAAATGACCTTTTCAAAAGCTTAAAAAGAGATTTTGATTATATTTTTACACAATTAGTTTTTTACAATGCCTTGGGTAGTGAAGTTGAAGGTTTTTTTACTTACTTATGGATACGACTGTCTGAATAAGTGAGTTTTAAGATAAGCTCTAAATTGCGCAAAGTCTGTGATCAGAGACCTCAATAAAAATCAATTATGCCTGATTTGGACCATGTCAAGATATTAAAATGTTTTTTTTTTATAAATTTTATTTATTTATTTAATATAAACGGTAAGCATATACCATAAACACGGATTACCATCACAAAATCATAGTTAAATAAAAAATAATAAAAAAAGTACAACAGTTAATTGCGGTTTTTGATTAAGAAATGACACCAGATATACAATTAAATATAAAATTCTATTGTGCAAATAAAATTAATACTGATTAAAAATATTTGATGGTATAGCTTTCTTGTACCTAACCTCCGTGCAGTTAAATAGATCTGCCACATCTGCATATCTATTAGTAACTTCATATTATCTAGGTACAAGCGAGTGTTTCGTATGCTCAATGCTCAGTCCGGTTATTGTAGCATTTAAACAGGATCTTACAACGAGTGGCTCTCGTGGGTATATGAAATTCAATGAGCTTAGTTAAATAAGGACTGTCTATTCTACCACTTACAATTTTGAACAAATATATAATTTTCTCAAAATACTAAGGATTTGAATAATTTAAATTAGAATTCAGACTAAAATTCTAGTTAATCAAGAAACCTTGTAATGTGACCTACGCGTAAATATATTTTTATATCTGTACTTCTTCGTATTTCTTTCTCAGAATTTTGCACACGAGAACTTTATACGAAAGATTTTGAAGAATAAAACCCTTATAAAAATCATTTCTCTTTGAAGATCCACCCACGACGCGTCGTGAGATCTCTAAGGCATGAGTATAATATTAAATAATTTCATTAGTTGCTGTAAATCATAAAAGCTCTTGGAGCTCATTCGTTCATTGGTGGATATGAGAATTTTCTAACACTAAGTGAAATCTAATGTGTGTTTTCGTTTGGTCTTGGAAGGGAGATTTTTTTTTGTATTTACGCTTGGTGAGGTTTCAATAGTTCTGAGAACTTACGTTTTACCAGCGAGATAAAATAGTGTAACCGGTTGATGATGTGTTAAGGCAAGACTATTTTTTACATTAGCCCCACACTTTTTCATCGTAGCGGTTGCCGTGTGTAGGAAAGGAAGTTCTGGGGAGGAAAAATGTACAACGAGTGAGTAATTTGGGGTCAGTGTGTCCGATGTATGAATTCGTCCCTACAACTGCAGTGCAAGGCGATGTGTCGAAAGATTCTGGCTGGAGAGTTAAAAAAAAAAACCTTCTTCAACGAGTATCTCTAGATCTGGCCCGCCACACAAATGGATAGACGCATTTGCTGCCAAGAACCAGAAAAACCTCACTTCATGAACCCGGGCGCGTATTTCCAAACCCTATATCGGTTCAGTCGCGGTAGCGACATTTTACATTTTAAATACACCTCTATATTGGTTAATTTTGATCACTTTGCAAAAAAAAATTGTTCTTAAATGTGGATTAAATAATCTTTTCAATGTGTGTATTAGAAATTATTAATTTTATTTCTAAATATTTAAATTTTGATATTATTCCCATATATTCTAAATACACCTCTATATTGGTTATTTTTTATCACTTTGCAAAAACAAAAATTGTTCTAGATAAAATAATCTTTCCTATGTGCATATAAGAAATTAATAATTTTATTTCTTAATATTAAAATTTTGATAATGAAAATGTACCGCGACTGAACCGGTATAGGGTTTGGAAATACGCAACCCGGGCACCCCTGCTAAGTAGGTACCCAAGCATAGCGTAGCAAACAGTTTGGGGTGACCTACAGCAGAGATGTTTGATATTCAATAATCCTGAGGCGATGGTAACCATATCCACCTTCCGAATTTATATAAACTAAATTTAATGAAAATTAAAATTTTTGTCGGGTGTAGAAAAACTTGAATAGTTGGAATTGACTCATTAAAACATATTTTCCGTTTAGAATCGACGCATTTCTTATATAGCTACGTCAAGAATTATAGATTCACCCTGTATGAATATTTTATTTCGTCATTATTTTTTATTTTAACTTTTTATGAGTAAAAACCTCAAACTGTAATATTTAATTAAATGAAGACATTATGAGCAAAACTCAATCGAAAATCTGGAAACAGAAAAATCAGAAAAAGATATTTACACCTCTGGGACTCGAACCCAGGACCTCCCTACTTTCCGGGTTGGGTTAGGTTAGTAGTAAGTAGTTAGTAGTCCTGGGTTCGAGTCCCAGAGGCGTAAATATCTTTTTCTGATTTTTCTGTGTAATTTTAAAAGTAAAATTTTCAGCCATTACCCCAAACGTAGCAAAGTTTCAACCAGATTACGTCATCTAACAACTTTATTCAGAGTCATTATTCTCTTGTAAGTTTTCGTACATATTTACGTAAACACGATTTTACAAGGCCGGAAGCTTCGGGATAGAATTCGCTAGATTACTACTAACCTAACCCAACCCGGAAAGTAGGGAGGTCCTGGGTTCGAGTCCCAGAGGCGTAAATATCTTTTTCTGATTTTTCTGTTTCCAGATTTTCGATTGAGTTTCGCTCATAATGTCTTCATTTAATTAAATTTTATTTCGTATTGTACGCCTAAACAATCGTATAACATAATATGAGATCTCTCAAAAGTGCCCCTGCCTTTACAGTGTTAAAACAGGCTCGCAACCCGATTTGGCAACGTTGTGAGGCGGTATAAGGTACCCGCCTTACAACGTTGACAATTAATTAATGCGGGTCTTGAAGAGGTTCGCAAAACATGAAGAAGAAAATAAAGATCAGGGTCATGCTAAAATAAAAATGTATTATTTTTTTTTGTTAATACGAAGAGCTTTGAAACATTTGAAAAATCTCGGGCGAAGCCGGAAAGTAATGCTAGATCCAGTAATAAAAAACAAATATGTACTTACATTTCCTAAATAAAATTTGTGTAAAAATATTTTTTGCCAATGACACTGTTAGGCCTGTTTCTTCCACTCAGCATCCTTTATTCAAAAGTTTGAACATATAAGTGACAACATTCACACTTCGGTAGGTTTTTCACGTCAAAGACAGCGTGAATCCAGTATGAACTTAGATGAAGCTTACAGTAGAGTTTAATCTGGGATAAAATTAGTTCCAGGTACAACGCCTACGGCGCTACTCGTCAAAGCACGAGAACATGACAGCTTTGAAACTGTCATCGTAATGTGAACAATGTGTTCTGCTATGCTATTTAAACCATCATGTAATATTTTTGCTCGTTTTTGATTACTTTACTGCGAAACAACAAACAACTATTGTAAAACACAAATAATTCAAAGCTCTCGCGACATCAGTTGAAAGTTATCTCGAAAAGGTTAAACTCAGTTAAGCTTTTTTAGAAAGGTTTATTGCGTTACAATTTTTCAATGTCAAATTAAAAATGCTCTTTCATTCAAAATGTCAATTTCCAAACCATATTAAATTGTTAAATTTTCTAGTATTTATTAAAATGGAACGGCGTTTTTTTTATATGAATACCGCACAAGAGTTCCAACTGCTTCCGTCTGGAGCCAGTGAGATTATGGCATCCCCAATCGGGGCATATTGTGAGGCTGAAGATAGTGGGGAGGGAAGGAGATAGGAAGGTGGGAAGTACCTAGCTATTCAGATCTGGTCACAAAAGACAGCTAAAGCCATTTTAAGCAACGTTTCAATTCTGAATGGTGGGACATCAATTTGTATTTATCTCACAAGAAAATGCGTAAAAGCGCCGCAGGCGAAAATTTTTCAGCGTAGAAGACAAAACCAATACAAAATGCCGTTATTTTGGTCATTTGGAAAGTCGATTTCTAAACAGTGCTTAATAAGTCAGGCACGCCTCATCCTATGCCTGATAATGTTATTTTATCGTGAAAACAAGCTTATGGGTCCGAGTCTTATGGCAAAATCGTTTAGAATTTTCAAAATGGGAATGGAAATATGAATTATTAAAAACACTAAAATACGTTAAAACGCATCGCTGGCGTGAAAAATGCTATGTTGAAAGTAGAACCAATGACTGTTGTTGATTTTCGTCATTCGAAAAGACAATTTCCGAACAAAATCCAACTGCAATTTTTATTGATATTATTAAACGGTAACCTTTGAAATGCATTAAATAAAACTGAAAAAAACTGTCTAAAGTCATTTTAATAATATTTGGCTGATTTATAAAGCGCCGTTTTCGTGAAAAATCATCACGTAAAGCTGAAAACTATCTAAATATGAAGTAAAATGTCTTTTATGAATAAATATCACACCAGCATTACAGACAATGTCTTAAAAGCTAATATTTTTTAAAGTCATTTAAGCTTCCCATTTGTATACCATTCACAATCCAGATTTGTAATGCTGCTGTCACATACGTAAAAAGGTCTTATTCAAATTGGTTAGGTAAGTTTTCTATCAAATTTTCACTGTGGAAACATCTAGGAAATTAAAAAAAAATAAACAAAAAATGATAACCATTAGGAAATTGACATTGCATCATCAACATCCACCATCATATGCCACATAATTTTTTCAGCAAGTGAGAAAGAAACCTTACGACATGCACAGATGAATTTTTTTCTGAATTTGCAGTTTATCGAACATAATATGTTTGCCTCAAAACATCATCTTAATCAAGAGCTATAGTAATTTCTCATAACTGCTAAATAAGCCCTCAGGTTGTTGTTTTTTTTTTTTAAATATTATTTTATGAGATTAATATAATGCTCGAAAGATGTCGGCAAAAAAATACTACTAGATAGTATTTTTGGTCTAGAGCATAGGTTCTCAACGTGGGCGATAACTAATAATAATTTCAGACCTTCAGGAGAGCGGTAGAAGACCGAGAAAATATTGGGGGGCGTTTCAGACTTACAGGAAGGCAGTAGGAGACCCAGAGAAACCCATTTCACCCCATCTCATTAGCGGCCATCCATTCACAAAAATATTTTCCCTATCCCATTACGTCCCCTCCGTTGTGACAAATGTAACGCCATCGTGGTATCCCATTATGCTCCCATTCGTCGTGGTATCCCAACACGCCCCCTGCGTTGTGGCAAATGTAACCCTGTCGTGGTATCCCATTACGCCCCTTTCGTCGTGATGAGTTAGGGGGCGCTAGAAATAAAAATGTTCTCAAATTGGGCGGTAGGCAAAAAAGGTTGAGAATCTATGGTCTAGATGGAAACAAAATATTGTGATCGCGATGAAGTTTAACTTACAAATTTTACTGGAATTCAATTTTAAAAGGAAACTCTACTGGAAAATATTTCAAAAGTAGTCAAGTAATCACTTGCTCGCCATCTAGCGAATTCTATCCCGAAGCTTCCGGCCTTGTAAAATCGTGTTTACGTAAATATGTACGAAAACTTACAAGAGAATAATGACTCTGAATAAAGTTGTTAGATGACGTAATCTGGTTGAAACTTTGCTACGTTTGGGGTAATGGCTGAAAATTTTACTTTTAAAATTACCTTCGGAACAAATTATCATTCGACTATATTTCTTGCTCAAAGAATAGGGCGTTATTCTCAATCTCATTTTGACGCCAACTTTACTCAAAAGAAGATAAAATTGTTACTTAAGGCCTGGGAATGGTAATGCTACCGGGTCTTGATGGGGTTTTCGTACAAAATAAATGGGTGTTTGAGAAGAAAAAATCATGTGAAATACATCACTTATAAAAAATGTTCACTTTTCTCTCCCAATTCTTCTCCGCAACATTCTCCTATCTTGACTTAAAAATACAAAAGTCATACTCGTCTTTTGATCATTTAGGTAGGCAGAGTCGCGTGAAAGACGTCATTGTAACCTTTTGTCATATTTACAGAAAATGCGGTAACCTGTTTAATTTGCTGATATTTAATTGATATCAATTCAAAGTTAAATAAATTGACAAAAATACCTACTTAATGAAAGTGTGATGTTTTCATTTTCTCAGAGCTAGTTGTTTAAAAGTTAGTGGATTAAAGGTAAAGGTTATCTGACTTGTTGTCATCTGTACAGGTAAGGGTTTCAATCTAAAAAACTGGCAAGCAAAAGTAGGATTTATTATTTTCACGACGTTTTTAGGAAGGCTGAAGATGTTTAAAATATGAGTAGTACTGTCTACATCTGATTTTGAAGACTCTACGTTAAGCCCGAGCAACGCCGGGACTTCACAAAGTTCTACCTCGTGGGATAATTTTGAAACAGATGTTTACCTCATAAATTCAATTAACACTCTTTTTATAACATTATTTATTCTGACGACGTTTTGACGGCACATTGTCTTTAAATTCACATTTATTTAACATAGCTTTTACCCGCGGCCTCGCTCGCATGGTATTAGGGGAAAATAATGTAGCTTTCTATTAGTAAAATAATTTTTTAAAACGGTTTATTGGTTTATGCGTGAAAGCGTAACAAACCATTAAATACAGCTTATATTACTTGCAAATAATGTAACTTTCAATTAGTAAAAGAATTTATCAAATCGGTTTATTGGTTTATGCGTGAAAGCGTAACAAGCAAACACACGCAGTTTTACATTTAAAATATTAGTATAGATAATATTATGCTCCTACACCAAGGATTCCCATCAAGTCTTGCATAACTTAAATAGGTATATTCAGTTTAAAAAACACTTGCGCAGTCACGTTCGGTAATTCAATCACTGGGACGTGCTACTCGGGGGAGGCTGTTTGCTCCCTAAAAAACCGCTGAGAGATTGGAATAAAAAATAAATCAAGCAACACGTCCTGGCACCAATCAATCCATCTTGCCGCTTCAAATTTTATATTTATCGGACACATTATTTTTCAGGAAATGGAACGCGAGATTCCGTAAATTGATTTTGTGAAGCATGTTTGAAAAGAGTTTGTGTTTTACCGTGAGTATTTTTAATAATTTTGGAACGTGTTTTGATTTATCTATCACCAAAGAAACTTTCAACTTTCCGATTTTAACCTTCCTTTACTCGCGCATTGGTCTCTTAAACCTTAAAATCAATAATTCGTTGTTTTCTCAAAAATTAACAACAGAGGGACTTTGAGGTTTTTAATAGCTTCTTTATTTTGTTATTAGGCATCGTGCGGCGCGCGCATTGATGCTGAGTAGACGTGTGGCACTTATTTGCTGTTATCGATATTTTAGGTAAGTAACAATAATTACTACCCAAAATATTCTAATAATAATTATTCTTATTTTTACAATATTTTGATCTTTTTATTTATCAGACCTCAGATTTTTAAAAATAATTATACAATAAGGTTCATATTTCTTATTAAAGTTAGAGTACAAAAAAATTGACCTTTTTAAGGGGCTGAGATCAACTGTTCCAAATATAGTAAAAGTTTTAATGTTTTTCTTTTTTTTTTTTTAATTCAAATATACCCCCTTCTATATATTTTTTTATTTTTTTTTTATTAGTATCTATAGCAAAATTTGTACATAATGTAGTTATAAATTGTATTATACTAAGGTATTATAAAGTTTTTTTTTTTTTCACAGTCCTCCTCACTAGGGTTCCCTGTCTGAGGCGGCCTGTAGTTTTTCCACATTTGTATTTAGTATCCAGTTGTCTTTACATGGTCTTCAGTATGTTTGATAGTTCATTTTCACTTTGTTCTCTCAACCATATTTTTACTTGTGTTTTAAATTTATTTATTTCTGTTATTTTTTTTGTTTGAGTTGGTAGAACGTTGTATAGTTTTGTCGCATTGAATTTCATATTTCTTTGTCCAAAAGATGTTTTCAAACTGGCTGTAGCTAGAATATTTTGGTTTATTGCCCTAGTTGTGTATCTATGTTGGACAGTGGAGTATTCTGATAGGTTTTTTTTTTAATTTTAAATAAAATATTTTTATTTTATTTTATTTTATTTAATATTTTATTAAATACAAATATTGCTTAAAAAGTATAATAATTAAAATGCGCTGAGTGTACGTGTTACGTTATGTTAAAAATAATTTAAAATTGATTTTTTTGTATAATTTTTTTCCAAGTGTGCGAAATAAACATTATGTTTTTATTTTGCGTACCTACAAAAATCCAAAAAACCATTTGTAAACCCACTGTTGAAGCACGTAAGGAAAATTGTAAATGCCACCAAAAGCAATGAATATTCCGATGGCACTCTACGTGGGTTATGTCCTCCGTTTTGGTACAATTCTCATTTTCCGCTCATGATGATTACAGTAGGAGTAAAGTGGCGTGTGATTATTTATTCGAAAAAGGGAAATTTGGTAGGTATTTATCCACAGATCAAAGGGTTCAATACTTATCTTTCAATTTATTAGGTAAAAACGGCTCACATAACAAAGATAGAATTGAGAAAACAGTGAAATGCTTAACTTCTTTAAAAGACGCTTGGAATTAGAATTTTGGAAAGGCGTTTGAGGTATCAGGATTCCATTTAGGCTGAGTATTCTCGCATTGTCATGTTTCTACAAAGCTGACCATTTTGTAGAGCTAGCCGATTCATCAATAGTGAACTACTGCTAACCTCATAGAGATCTCAAGTACTTTCGACGATTGAATTTGATAGTGACTATTCGAGTACAGTCCCAAAACACTTGAATCCACTTGACCCTGCAAAGTAAGATAGTCTGATTAACGAAATCTTGTTGAAAGATCAATTGTTGCCATCTCTTATCATAGAATACCTCTTTGGACCGTAGGCGAAAGTCTGCTTCAGATAGATATACAGACACTTTCCTAAAGAGACGTTTCAAATTTGGTGTCAATTTTCGGATTTATAAATCACTCAACGATTAATCTGCCAGGGTTCTCTTTCTCGGAATAAGTGAGCCTCACTAAATCGTATCTGGTACAATCACAAACGCTTAATTAATTAATTAATTGTTAATTGACTCACCACCAGAATACATCACATTATAATTATTGCATTAATTTAAATTTTCAATATGGTTGTAGCGATGATTTTTAATTAAAGGTGAGCCCACCATTCATCTCAATATTCTTTGTATGACTACAAGTCGTAATAAATAATAATAAATAAAACAAGGAGAATCAAAATCAAATATGAATAAATACATACAAACACATTATGCCGTTAACGCGCCATTAAACAGAGCAATTTAACTGCTAAATGAATCTGTATTGAACATCGACATCTTCAATGTCACCTATAGAGAATTCAGTAATTATCTTCTGACATACGTCACAAGATAGTGAAACTGCCCCCATACATTTTTTTTCTTTAAATTTTGTAATCTTCACCATAATATTCTGGTGTATAACTGTTTTATGGAGAATTTGATAAAATAAATAAAATAAAATAAAATTATAGAACCAGTGCATAAGCAGGTAAATGATTCAATAATTGCAAAGCGGCTCTAGGTGAAGAGATCGTCAGGTATATGCAAGTATAGGTTCCATCTGAAGGTAACTATTGAATTCTTAAATAAATGCAAGGCATCATGTTTGCAGTATTTGTTGTATAATCGAGTCATTCTTGATGGGTTTGAAAAAACTTGTATTAATACGATAAGTATCGATCTAAAAGGTTTCAAGGCTTCTCGTGAGTTTCGATATTATTTTTATATTATACTAGCTTTTCCCCGCGGCTTCGCTCGCATGGTATTACGGGAAATTACTATAGCGGTTGAACTTATCAATTATCTCCCCTCCTTCCCACCCCCACCTCCTCCCACATTCCATACATTCATTCCCTTACATTCAATTTTCAAACATCTCGCCTGCCACATAAATTTCATAAAGCTATTGCTCAAAGAAAAGAAGAAGTATCCAATTTTGTTCATTCTATCGGAATTTATGCGCTTACAAACATTTCGGATGTTTATTTTTAATTAAATATTTGGAAGTTTGTTAATATAATAAAAAAATTACACTATTTATTATTCAGTCTTTATAATCGTTACAAATTATATTTTTAACGTAGGAACTCTTATTTGACATTTCTTCCTTGCTTGTCCAAAAAAAAAAACATATTTTAATATTTGAATTTTCCGGAGCAATAGCTGACCAGGGGGCTGAGTACCTACCAGCTTAGAGCCCACAAATATATCAACATCGTTTCCATGGAAACGATTTTTTTCTGACGTTGGAAATAACTCGCTTTTGTTAGCGACAGAAAACGTATAACAAATATAATATATTAATATTTATAATTTCATAACGCCAGAGCTTGCCATCATATACAGACTGAAGTCTTCGCATATAATTTAGATTTCTATTGGTGAATGAATTTTTAAAGTCTTTTTATTGGTTAATGCGTGAAAGCGTCATAAACGAACTCTAGCAGTTTCGCATTTATAATATTAGTATGGATTAAGAATAATTAGATGAATCATACATATTGTTTATGACTTTAAACAGAGAGATTATATCTCAAATGTGGCAAGTGGTCTTTTGGAAAGTGAGACATCTCTAAAGTGTATAAGTCTTTCAGCATAGTTATCTAGATTCCGATCCACGTATGACGCATGAATGGGGCCTAAATGAGCATTGAGTGAATTGAAACTCAAAAACTAAAAGATTGATAACTCAAAGACTTCAGAATACAATGTAGAGAAGTATCCTTTCCATCAGTGTCCTGGAGGCATATTTATGTTGAACGAAGTGACTCCCGATGCCATCAACTGACTGAGTTATCTAAACACACCGATTTGATCTTCACTAACCCTCCATCAACCTACGAAGAAGAATAATTAAGAATAATAGAATGAAATGCTCAGCATATTTTACAATTATTTGAATGGAGGTTGTTTGGGGTAACTAGTAACATTGATCACCTGCGCACAGCAAAGTATCCTCTTAGTCAATAGAGCAAAAAATATTCAAAATTGTGAGACCCAAATTCTCCGCCGTATTTTGTAGGTCGTTTATTTAGCGGTCAGAGCCCAAGGCTTTGTTTTCTGTAGGTTTCCTAACAGAAAGTTGTTTTACGGGATAGGGTTGTTAACGTTAACCCTACAAGACCAAACCACCTCCCTTTGTCCGGGATTAGGACTGGAATCAGTATCGGCGGATATGTTTCCTAGCTGAAGGCGTACACATTACATATGTACCATACCATAATTGAGTGAACTTGTTTTTTTATTTTTATTAAAAAAAAAACATATCATATTAAAACTTGCAAAACGAATAAATCAAGAAGAAATATTAACTTTCAACAAAAAAATTAAATTTAATGGATTGTGACATTTTGTGTTGCGCAAAAACTGCTAAGTGATGGGCATGTGGAAAGAGTGCCATGTTACGGGACGCCAAAAATCATGAATAACTGCCCTAGTGGTGCCCTAGTAAAAGACAATTCAAAAATATTTTCTTAGAAGTTACGAAAAGATTTTTAAAAGTCATCAAAATGTTCCAATAACAATGCTTATTTTTTAAGGCCAATGAGGGTTGTAATAAGACTTAATGATAGCTACTGACTTATAAAATACCTCTTTAATAGATTTACTTAAATATGTGAACGAAATATTATTTTTATGGGCTGCAAACGATTTAATCATTTAAAATTTTTCCAATAAATATGATATTGCTGCATTTTTTTACATGAATACCGTAAAAGAGTCATCCCAATCGCCTAGTGAAACTATGGCATCCCTAATTGGAATACGCGTGAGGCTTAAGGTTGTGGGGAGGGGAAAGAGATTGGAAAGGAAAAAGTGGGAAGAATCTGGCTATTCAGATGAGACTTGATATGCGTTTGTGGAAATATTTGATAAAACATGAACGTAAAAAAAATTATTGAAAATCAAGTCTTTGGCAAAGAAATTGAGTGAAATTTTGGTAATAAAATATTTAATCAATATTTTATTAAATACATTTGATAAATATGTACTTGCTAAATTATTTCAACCTAAATAAAGAACGGTGGTTCCGAAACTAGTGGGAAAACATCCAAAATTTCCAAAACCATTTCCTGGTGCTGAAGTTAGTTAATTTTTGAAAGATCTATATATAAATCAAAATGTGTTTGAGGGCTAGTGAAATGTATATATATAGCTATATTTTTAAGGACAGGAAATGTTTGAAACTTTCAAAATACCTTTTTTAAGCCCCCGCAAAGGTTTCCTAATAATTACAACCACATGACAACACATCTGAATTTTTTTTTATCTTCACAAAAATTCTTGCAAAACTGTCAAAAATTTGGGAATGAAATTTTCTAAAACAATGATTGATAAATCAGAATTCAATTTTTAAAACTCTTTTAATTTTTGAATTAATAAAAAAATACTTAAATAATAATTTGAATCGAATCAAGTATTACAGATATTTATTTATTTATTTATAAATAAACGCCCTTTTTCGGGGCTTTTACATATATAGCATAGAAAAAACATTTTATTGTACATAACTGAACTGCCTCAATAACAATATTTTAAATTTATTCAAAGATAAATTGAAGATGTCCACTGACTTGGTATAATTGTTTCCCTCCGTTAGTATTCTGAAATAGGTAACAATGAAAGGCAACAAATTTGATGGATTTTTCTTATAATATTCAAAAATGAATATTTGTAATACATGAAAAATGAAAATTTTAAATAAAAAATTGTAATAGTTTTGAAAACTGAATGTACTAGGACTGAATATGTGGAACACGGGAGGGTGCTGGCGGGAAGGGAAGCAGGAGAGGGAAGTGAGAAGGCGGGGAAAGAAGAAAGGGAACGCGGGAAAGGAAGGGGACGCAGGAGGGGAACGGGTACGCAGGGGAAAGAAATTATAATAAAATACTGTCTGCGATTTTACTGTTCAAATAATTCAAAAGAAAATTATTTAATCCAATAATATTTTAATTACGGAATATCAAAAGGTCCTATTTATTTCTTAGTTAAATTAACAAAGTAGATATCTTGATTTTATTTTTTTTCCCAAATAATGCTTAGTTTACCTTCCTAACAAAAATAAATAAATGAACAAAAACTTGTAATAATTTCGAGGATTTGCAATGCCCCTTTTATCATGAGAGTCGTTTCATATAAATCTGTATTTTATTTCTTCAAGACGTGATACTTTTCTAAATCTTATTAAATATTGTAAGCCTATACTTGTCTACATTTAATATATATGTACACGCATGAAAAAAGCAGTCGCCTTACATCTCTTAAAATAGCACGCCATTGTTCGTTTTTCTTATAAATTTGTCTAAAGTCGGAAAATGAAGATAAAGTAGAGTCGATCTTAATTTGTTTCTCTGATGTAACAAATCTCTCAATCAGTGAGTTCAGACTTCATTAAGTTGCTTAATTTATGTTTTTTGGTTTAAGGTAACTGTGTTTACGTCTGGACGTCATTTGTAATGGTTATTTAATTGTCAACAAATTTAAGAGAAAACAAAAACTAATACAATTAGATTTCGCGGTAGTAACAAAACTTCAAACTTCTCGTCACGTTATAGTAGTTTATCGGGAATACCAATAATATGACAGTAATTATGGTAAATGGCCACGAATTTATGCGATCTAGTACGCGAAAGTAAATTTTATGCAATTGAAAATTTTGAAAGCAGTATTTTCCATCGCCCTGGATGCAAAAAGTTGTCTAAAGTAATTAAGGTGAATCAAAAGGTTTTTATTATTTATTATTTTAACTTTATGAGTAAAGCCTCAAACTGTAATATTTTAATTAAATGAAGACATTATGAGCGAAACTCAATCGAAAATCTGGAAACAGAAAAATCAGAAAAAGATATTGGCACCTCTGGGACTCGAACCCAGGACCTCCCTACTTTCCGGGTTGGGCGCTCTTATCCACTGAGCTAAGGTGTCGATATCCAATTCGGTCACTTTTAACTGTACCATACTTCGACTAAGAACCACCCATATTATCTTCATTTTTCTTAACGCATATTTTTATTGGCTGCCATCTTTATGAATGATTGCAAGATTCAACTCGAACTAAATGCAATCTAGATGGTGACTGGATAAATCATTCATAAAGATGGCAGCCAATAAAAATATGCGTTAAGAAAAATGAAGATAATATGGGTGGTTCTTAGTCGAAGTATGGTACAGTTAAAAGTGACCGAATTGGATATCGACACCTTAGCTCAGTGAATAAGAGCGCCCAACCCGGAAAGTAGGGAGGTCCTGGGTTCGAGTCCCAGAGGTGCCAATATCTTTTTCTGATTTTTCTGTTTCCAGATTTTCGATTGAGTTTCGCTCATAATGTCTTCATTTAATTAAAATATTACAGTTTGAGGCTTTACTCATAAAGTTAAAATAATAAATAATAATATTCATCCCAGACTTGCTGAAGAGTCGATAGATGTCGCACATTAAATAAAATGGATAATAATTTATCCAGACACCATCTAGATTGCATTTAGTTCGAGTTGAATCTTGCAATCATTCATAAAGATGGCAGCCAATAAAAATATGCGTTAAGAAAAATGAAGATAATATGGGTGGTTCTTAGTCGAAGTATGGTACAGTTAAAAGTGACCGAATTGGATATCGACACCTTAGCTCAGTGGATAAGAGCGCCCAACCCGGAAAGTAGGGAGGTCCTGGGTTCGAGTCCCAGAGGTGCCAATATCTTTTTCTGATTTTTCTGTTTCCAGATTTTCGATTGAGTTTCGCTCATAATGTCTTCATTTAATCAAAAGGTTTTTCTTAAAGAAGATTCATATTAAGCGTATTCAGTTCGATCGAAAGCTTACCAAGACAAGTATAATTACATAATTTTCATTGGTCTAATCGGAGAAATGATTTTGATAACATAGAGAAATATTTCGGTTGACTCCGCGATGTGACTATTAAAAATACTAATTTCGGTTGTCAGAGGTAAATCTGGTTCAAATAACTCTAGAATTCAGTTTTCTTCAAAATAGTATCAATTTCGAAATTTGAACTGATTTTGTGAAAAATTCCGAGTAACGATAAAGTCTATCTACCTACTATATAATTATTCAACAGCAAAAAAACGTCGTGGAGTGATTTGGGTTAGTTAATGCAGTTAACCCAACTATGTTGTGGTTGCGATTCTGTCTGTAGATAACTCAGGTTCAATAAACCTTAATTATTTTGGATTTACTTAGAATTAAAGTCTTATTTTTTTTATTGAAACTGATTGTGTGAACAGTTTAGACACGTGATAAAGTAAGTAGGTAGGTACCGAAAATATTTAATTTAAATAATTAATTAATAGTTCTATATTTGAAATGTGTTTTTCGTTTGTCAAAATTTAATAAAAGTCCTTAAAATTGTCAATGTTTTTTTATAATTTTTAAGAATACTTATAGCTTTTCACAATTCTACAATTTTAACATCCCGTGACATGGGTCTGAGCTTAAAAAGATAATTCAATCGATTAACACAATGTTTAAGTAAATACTGCCAGATAGGAAATCATACATTATCTGATGTCATAAAAATGGATTCATTTTCAACACAATCGTTTTGTGGCATTCTATCACGTTTGCTTTCACGTCAAGTCATGCGATAAAAATCATTTAATAAAGGTATACATAGGCAGCGTCAAGGCAAAACAAGCTGCCTACAATTCTATTTTTATGTCCTTATATATAGTACCTATTCATTCACTGTCACTCTTGGGTCATGAATTCTGATGCCATATGTGTTAGTCATACGGTGTACAATATTTTGCGAAATTTAAATAAAAATACACTAGAGATGATAAAATAATGTGGCCATATTTTTTTGGGCGTTACTTTATTTATTGGTCGCTTTCTGGTGGAAGGCTGTAAATCTGCCACCCCGGGGCAGCACGGAGGCTTCGCCGGCGAATTTTTTATGCGACGCTTTTCAAAATGAAAAAAACACGACGACCGTTTTATAACATCAGATAAACGCCTGACTCGAGCTTTATCGCGGAAGGGATAACTGAGATTTTGTCAGTTAAATTTTTTTGGTTAGAATATTAAAAGACGTCTATTTATATTTATTTTTTTTTTATTTTGGTAAATACACTTTGATGTGAGATTGCTTCATTGTAGATCAATTAAGCAAGAATACGGAAAACGACGAAACAAAGACGAAACTAGAGTAGATTATAATCATTATAAAAAAGTTGAAATCATTTAAACGAAGCCCATAAAAATTCCTGCACATAAACTTCAAGTCTATATCTATAAAAAAGAAGGTATTTTATAAATAACTAATACTTTATGAATACCAAAGAAATTTATTATTTATAAAACAAAGGTACTTTGATATTTCTATAACTAAAATAGGCACTTAACTTTTACATTTCCATAATTTTTTTAAGTACTTTACTTTAAATATAACCATAATAACGTCTGGAATCCACATTATAACATACATGTACAAGCTGTTGAAAGAATACAAAACAATATCTTACGTTTTCTAAATTTCAAAATGGGGATTTCAACAATAATGTTGAACTACAACACTCTGTTAAATATTATGAATATGCTCAAATTGTCAGACAGAAGAATTTTCACTGACTTGGTATTTCTATATAAAATTCTACATTCTTTAGTTGATAGTCCGTTATTGCTTGAATTGATAAGCTTCCGGATTCCACAACGTAATACAAGAAGTCAGGATTAATTTCAGTGCAGAAATTCTGAGACTAACTAACATATGTATTCCTCTTTACCCAGAATACTAATGGGAGGAAACAATTACACCAAGTCCGTGGACATCTTCAGTTTATCTTTAAACAAATATAAAATGTTGTTATTGAAGCAGTTCAGTTAGGTACAATAAATATCGTATTTATTACCATTAATATGTAAAAGCCCTGAAAAAGGGCGTTGATCAATAAAAAAATAAATAATTTTCGTTGGTAATTTACTTTGAATTTCTATAACTTAAATAGGTACCGACTTAACCTTCATATTTTGTTGATTTGATATTTTAATATATCGGTATTTAGTTAATTTGGTTAAGGAAAGGAAGGAGAGGAGAGTTCTGAGTAAGAAAGGGGTTTAAGGGGTGGGTAGGAATCTGGGGTTCAGTGTTTCCTGGTCATCCGCCTCCAAGACCTAGAAACCTCACCCGATGAACCCGGGCACCAATTTTACTTTAAAAAAGCAAAATTGGAGTTGTTCAATAATATGGTAAGCATCACATTTAATTAAATATGAATTTAACTTCTTTTGATCCCGACCCAGACGCATCTTTATCTACCCATTCAATATACTCAATACACTCATCTTAAAAAAAACCTCCATACAGCATTTCCAAAGATGACACAGGGAAATTATTTTTCTCAGAGCCTCCTGTGTGGAGCTCATTAATTTTTTTTTTTTGAGATATAATACAAAATAATGATAACTTTCTGAATATAACTGTAAGTTAAGCTATTCACACTGTTTTAATGCATTATCTAATATGTATATCGATTGTAAATAACCAGGTTAAACATCTGAATAGGTAAAGTAAGCATAACTAAATGTATAAACGTCAGTTACTAGCGTGGATATGAAGAAGCTCACTTGAGGTAAAGTTTTAATAAGAACAACTGTGTTGTGCAAAAGTGGTGGTTTTTTACGTTTCAAAACTTTAATTCAATGATATCGAAGCGTCCGATACATTTTGGAGCCAAAATTCACGTGACCATTTTATTTAAATATTTGTTTTCTTCGTTAACTCCACACTGTAGGCTTTGACGCTTCCCTCGGGACCTGTGACACATTTGGGGACGATGTGCGAAGGGTCTTTTTAAAGAAAAGAAAGGCTGAACCCGTTGTAGGAATGAGGAAACCTGAAAATTGGCCGAAATGTCAAGTACACGAACGAGCCGTAAAAATAACCGATTTCCTGCGGCAAAATAATGTAAAATGTGTACACTTGTGGGTTCGCTGTACGTATTTGGAATGCGCTGATGCAAATTGGTTCAAAGGGATCAATGACATCGGTTTATAAATACACTTTTATATAAAAACCGGATGCTACCTTAGTTCCCACTTATCTAATACATCAATTCCATTAGAATCGTTCATTAAAAATAGAGTTTTAAATAAACCATGAAGAAGTACGCATTTTTTGTGAAACGATTGGTTTTTTAAACAACGAAAGTTCTTATTAATTTTTATTAAAAGTTAAGGGATTCCAAATCTTCAGGTTGCTAACAAATCGAAATTAAGGATTCTTTAAATTTTATATGAAAAGACGAAACAATGAATTAGCCAAACAGAAAAAAGAAATCGGTTGATCTTTTGGTAAATTTCCAATAATTCTAAGTACTTATTAGTTTGTAATTGCCGAATTTTTTCATCATACGAGTTCATAGAAAAAGGCACAGTTTTATTGGAAAATGATATTGAGCGATGAAAAAAAAAGTATTAATTTTCATTTGACAGAAACCATTCACATTTAATCTGCACCTTTGAACTTATACCAAATTTTTCGCTCTGTCAAAGGGGTCATCGAAATTATAGATTCACTTTGTAACAGAAAAGGGGCGAAGTATTTTTTCGATTACCAATACAATTTGTAACAGGTTTGGAAAAATTTCAAGCGGATATGACTGGGTGTGTGGCGGAAATGGTACGAGCCGTGTGGGTTTCGGAAAAGAGAAACATGTGGACTTAACGCTGATATCACGAATGGCACGTTTCATATTAATGGACTGCAGATAACCATCGATGCTGGTAATTGAAAACGTGAGGCGAGGTCAGCGAATATTATTAAAGATAAAAAAACATTGAAACAATGAAGCGTGTTTGATGAATGGGCATTTTTAAGGCCGTTAAAGCAAAGAATGTTATAATTTTGAATGAAATAGCGATGAAAATGTTTGATACTGGCGCAGGCTTGTGAAAAATCAGATATTAATATTATCAATCCAATTTCGAAACAATCAATTAAAATAAGTTTCTGTTAAAATTTTACATTCAATGTGTAATGAATGTGGATCCAAGTTTAAATAGGAACAAAAGAATAATGTTTGGGATTCTTTGTTTGGACATGAATTAAGGTATAGAAGAGCATGTCTTGTATGAGAAGGGCTCTTCACCGTTGACCACCACGCGATAAACGTAACTTAAATATATTCTATGATTAAACGAATTATATCATTTTATTTAACGGCCCCGGACACAGTAAAGGAAGCACGAGATCTTAAAAATTAGGTACCTACTTTATCTCCCGTCGGAAGTATAGTTATAAAAATCAGTTCCATTTTGAAAACAGTATTTTAATTCAAAGCAAATTTAACTAACTGAGTACATTTTTACAATTTGAGAGGTGGGTATGGGTATCGCCGCTCTGGGGTCCATTTATTGGATAACCAACACTCTCGCCATACGTCACCGCAAGTGGTTTGCTGCGTTTGATGACTCAGTAGGGATACCCGGGTTCATGGGGGGAGGATTGTCTAGGTCTTGGCGGCCAATGCATTTGCCCGCCTACTGCATGGCGGACCGAATCGGGAGAGATTGGTTGAAGGGTGGCCTAACCTAGATCTTTTCAGTCAGTTACTCTCAACCCATCGCCTTGCACAGCAGTGGGAGGAATGGATTAATACGTCTGTCAATCCTAGACACTTTGAACCTCAGATCCCTACCCAACCCTCATACTATTTTCCTTCGCAGAACTTCTTCTCCTTAATTTCCTTAAAAAGACTCCCACACAGCAACCTCAAAGATGACAAAGGCCCTGAGTGATTTTTTCCTCAGGGCTTCCTGTGAAAAGCTAATGTAAAAAAAACATTAACAATTTATGCATTCTTATAACCGTTCAACGAGCTACGAGAGGTATCTCTTAATGAAACGAAAACAAAGGGTGCATGAGAGACAAGGTTATGGTAACTGATATAACCGTCATAATCTGTATTATAAACTCAAATGGAATTATGCTGCACGTGCAGCATGATAAACGATTGCCATGTGACACTCAAACATCATCAAAATTTGTTATCGAGCGTAATAGAACAACATTTTGCATGTTCCTGCATAAGATTGTGAACTCCCTTATGAACTCAACATCCCTGTAGGAAAAGATTGTATGTTCTTACCCTGAACGCAATACCAGATAGAACATCTTATTTCATATTATGTATACAATATTACAAATCGAATTACGTACAAAACACTTTGCTCGCACGCACCTGCAATTTTATCAATAAAGTCCTCAGAGATAGTGATACTTTCCACTGCACCCTCAAAACCTTAAAAATCATTTAACCTTACTAATTAAACTGACAATATTCAAGTTATTATTTATCTAGTGTTCATTAATTATTATGTTTAATCATTTTTTACTTATGCTGTGTAATATTATGACTTGTAATATCTATTTGCTTTTTAATCTGTAATCATAAAAACATGACTGTAAATGGAATTTAACGGGTTTATATTATATTATCCATACTAATATTATAAATGCGAAACTGCTCGAGTTTGTTTATGACCTTTTCACGCATAACACAATATAAAGACTTTAATAATTCTTTCACCAATATAAAGCTAAATTATATGCGCAGACTACAGGTTGTATATGATGGTAAGCTCTGGCGTTATGAAATTATAAATATTAATATATTATATTTGTTATACGTTTTCTGTCGCTAACAAAAGCGAGTTTTTGCTAACGTCAGAAAAAAATCTTTTCCATGGAAAATTTCCATGGTTGATATATTTTTGGAATCTATGCTGGTAGGTACTCAGTCTACTGGTCAGCTAGGTACTCAGTCTACTGCAGAAAATTCAAATATTATAATTTAAATATATATTAAAAATATTATTCGTAACGATTATAAAGACTGAATGATAAATAGAGTATTTTTTATTATATCAACGAACTTCCAAATATTTAAATAAAAATAAACATCCGAAATGTTTGTAAGCGCATAAATTCCAAACGAATGAACAAAATTGGATAAGTAATTCTTTTTTTCTTTGAGCTATAGCATTATGAAATTTAGGTGGTAGGCGAGATGTTTGAAAACTGAATGGAAGGGAATGAATATATGGAATGCGGGAGGGGATGGGGGTGGGGTGGGGGGGGGAGATAATTGATAAGTGCAAGCGCTACAGTAATTTCCCGTAATACCATGCGAGCGAAGCCGCGGGGAAAAGGTAGTTCTATAATACATTGAAGAAACATGCATTTCTCAAGTAAGTTTGAATAAAAAATAAATCTAAGTGTGCAATTCAGACGCCGGAGAAGTGAAACCTTCAGAAAACTAAAAAAAAAAAAAAACTAAAAGAGTGGGGAGACGACGAAGCTCTTTTCTATCAATATGAAGGATAATTTTTTCCATATTTTTGTCGTTGAATTTTGTAATGGTTTGAAGATTGGATATTGATTTAACAGAATTAAGAATTTTTTTCGGATTTCGTAAGATTCGAACCTTGGTCCTCTAAATGTCTGGCCGCTGAAATTCGTTAGGCCCTTTATACCACTACACTTCAGGAGAGTCGTGCGGGACAGTGAATTTATCATATTATATTGGAACCCAGTACCCGTTAATTAAAAAAATATTTTATTGCTATCTCATTCTCTCGCAGACTACATCGCATAGATGTTCTTGTTTGTCTCTTTTTAGTGTCCGTTTTTCGAAATTCAAAACACAACGGCGCTAAAGAAGTTTTCACTTCAACATTTCTATATAAAAGGACGTTGTATAATGATCTGAGAAGTACCGACACCTTTGGTTAAGGCACAAACATTTTTTTTTAAATATTTTTTTAAGTTATTTAATTAGTTATTTTTCGTGAAAGAATTTTACTTTAATTTTTAAAAATAGTAACGCTCTTTACTGCACAAAATTCCCTGTTATTCAGAGTCAATGAATTTTCATCTAATGGATAAATTGAGAAAGCAACATTAATGCAAATGGAAAAATGATTATAGGTAACCGCCTGGCTCTGATACATGATGGTTGATACTCTCAGTAACGCCCCGGTGAAAAAGTAATATTCAGAAACAAAAAGTTGATTTCTATGGTACCAGCAGTGATTAGTGGCCGGATAAGGCTCTTGACGCGCATTCCAAAGGTCGCGGGATCGAATCCCGGCGTGCGCAAATAAATTTTATTTGATTAATTCGTGTTATTTTACAATTAATTCATTTATAATAATTTACAGTTTATTTGCGGCACGTTCCAGAGTGGAAGATACTCTCAATATCGCCCTGGTGTAAGACCAATATTCAGAATTGAAACGTTGCTTGAAATGGCTTTAGCCGTTTAGTGTTTGGTGACTAGAGCTGAATAGCCAGGTACTTCCCACCTTCCTCTTCCCCATCACTTTCCCCTACCCACTACCTTCAACCTCACAACATACCCCAATTGGGGATGTCATAGTCTCACTGGCTCCAGACGGGAGCAGTTGGGACTCTTGTGTGGTATTCATATTATTTTTTTTTTTAAATCCGCGTACTTTTCTAGGTCACTTTGGGAGGCGGATGGGTACCGCCGCCCCGTGAACCTTTATTGGATAACCAACACTTCTGCCATATGTCACCCCAAGTGGTTCGCTACGTTTGGTGATTTAGCAGGGATGCCCGAGTTTATGGGGTGAGGTTTGTCTTAATCTTGGAGGCGGATGACCAAGACACACTGAACCCCAGTTTCCTACCCACCCCTTAAACCCTTTTCCTTCCCAGAACTCTCCTCTCTTCCTTTCTTTAAAAAAAACCCTCCACACAGCATCCCCAATGATAAAATAGGCTCTGAGGGAAACTATTTTGATCAGATCCTCGATCGGGGATGTTGTAGTCCCGCTGGCTTCGGATAGTTCGAACTTCTATGCGGTATGTAAAAATAAACAACCCAACTCGGCGTTATCTCCTTCCAATAAGGTTTCAACCTTGTTGTCCTTATGGCAGATTCGTACGCAAGAAAATGTTTCCTTCCAGTAGAAATAAACGGGCGTCGAATAAGTACATCGTTGCCCTCCGCCAACATTCCGGGGAGAACTGGGCAGTTAAAAATATTTATCTTATGTTTTCGTTTTCAAAATAAGCCCAACGTTTATACCCACGGTTTTACGAGCCAGAAATACGTTTCCACCATCTTCAACGATGCTAGAACAGATAAAGTCGGGAGTGGCCTGGGACAAGTGACCATTTCAAAGGGATTTAGAATATTATGAAACGGCTTGAAATAAGGCATAAATGATATCATAATTCATAATTATATCGTCAAAATATGAAAATAGTGGCAAAAATAGAAAACGTTTAATTTTCAAACATGGCGTTTTGTTAAAAATTGGATGTCTGTAAAGTCGGTTTACGAACGATAATTTTACTTGATTATGTCATGTAATAATGATGGAGTGGAAGAGAGATAGATGCGTCACAAGCCGAACGCTTGTTCCGCGCTCTCGCTTGCACGCTCGGCTCAGGCGGTCCGTGACAATGAGTCATGCTTTTTCGTGAGTGCAACCGGCGTTCATCGATTTATAAGACGTTATCACGTCAAAAATTATTTTAATTAGGATTAAATTACTAGATTTAAAAAGTAAGAACGCAATTACACAAGTAAGCGATTCTTCTCAGTGTGAAGGATACCTTAATCATATTAATGATTTTTTTTACGAAAGCTCCACACAGTAGGCCTTGAGGAAAATAATTTACCTTTGGGCCTATGTCATCTTAGGGGATGCTACGTGGAGAGTCTTTTTGAGGAAAGGAAGGAGAGGAAGTTATGGGAAGGAAAAAGGTTTGAAGGGTGGGTAGAAATATAGAGGTCGGTGTCCAGGAGTGACAGACGTATGAATCCATCCCTCCAATTGTGGTGCAATGCGATAGCTTGAGAGAGTTTGCCTGGGGAGGTTAAATGTATAATTTGGGAGGCGGTAATGAGTAACGGGAACCTTTATTGGATAACCAACACCTCCGCCATAGATAACCTCGAGTGGTTCGCTACGTTTGATGATTTAGCAGAGGTGCCCGGGTTCATGGGGTGAGGTTTGTCTAGGTCTTGGAGGCGGATGACCAGGACACATTGACCTCCAGATTCCTACCTTCCCCTTGAACCCTTTTCCTTCCCAGAATTCTCCTCCATTTCTTTTCCTTAAAAAAACCCTCCACACAGCATCCCCAAAGATGATATAGGCCCTGAGGGAGTTTATTTTCTTTGGGGCCTCCTGTGTGGAGCTCACGTAAAAAAAGGCTTCCCTCGACCAGTCTTTCTCGATGCAGACGCATCTGCCACCAAGACCCGGACAAATATCGCCTCATGAAACCGGGCACTCCTGCTAAGTCACCAAACGAGCGAGCCATTTGGGGTGACCTACGGCAAACGGTTTTGGTTGTCCAATAAATGGTTCCCGGGGCGGCGGTACTCATATCCGCTTCGCTTCAATAATTATTTTTATCGTTCTTAACGTAAATTTAAGCATAATTTATTTTAAGAGTATCGAGCTAAAAAAACGTTTGGCAAAAAAATTATTGTTTGAAGCAGACAAAACTTCCAAATGTTAAATGAACTTTTACCGTCATGAAAATTGCACTAATTTTAACCCATGACCTTTTTGAATACACTACAGCTACTATTTTTAGCTTGCAACTTATTTAAAATCACGAGCTAAGAGCCTTTCATTATTCTGTTTAACTGTCCAAAAGTAAAACAGCTGCCAAATCGTTTGTTCCATATTTTACTACTATAGTTCATTAGTAACCAAAAGTAGTATGTAAAAGTGGGCGAAGCCGGACTATTAGTATCTATTTGGATGCCTTAAAAAATGTAACCTACCGATAAATATTCTATTGACACCCACGTATAACGGCTAACGAAGAAAAAAAACATAAAAAACACATTTTCTTTGTAATCGCACGATTTATCAACATGAATTCACCATTCAAGAGTCCATGCTAATCACTTTCTTAATTAACGTTGATCGACGCTGATTGACGATTGTTACTGATCGTTATTAATGATTCTGCGGCGATCATTTATCTTAACAATTACTTCTTGATCTCGCGAATAAATCTAAAATACTGAATCTACGTATCTAAATATATGATTGAAATCATTTATTTATGTATCAGACAGCAATTTTTTGGTATCTTTTTTTTAAGTCTTCAAACCTTTAATTATTACACACTGAAAATTTTTCAAAATTTTTTTAGATATATTTATTTATACGTTCAGCGCTATACGAAAATAGTGGTAAGAATTTGTAAATAATTTCATAAACGACATGAACTTAATCATTTCCACTCAAACATAAAAAAATTAACGTTTATGAAGCTTATAATTATACATAAAATAATATTGCGTATTTGTACCTGTTTTGTATACCTAAAACGTCACTTGAACACTTATCAAAAATCATTTCACTCAATAAACACATCAGTAATCTTAAAAACGAGCACGCACTCAAAATCACCCAAAAAATTCAATCCAGCATCACTCCCACATTTGCGAAAAATTAATTTTTGGTCCTTCCAGCGTAAAATCACGAGGTATTTAATACCACAATACGACAAGCCATTGATTATCAGGATTCTATTCAGGTTAGATTAAGGTTGTATTCGAAATCGGGTCAGAGGAGGCTTTCTTCGCGGCGGTTCGGGCATTTTTCGGACATGCCCGCACGGAGGCGGATGTCGCTAAACTGAGGCGCGAGTTGAGGTTATGTTCCCTGCGCAACGGATCTGCGCATCCTGGCCGAAGGGTTGCGGAGGCGCACGAATGGGGAGGCGAGTTCTTCGGGAAAGGGGTGGGGCACTGTCGGGATGCAGAATTTTCATGAAAACTTGGAATTTTTTTCCTACCAACGCATTTAAAATCCCTGCTTTATTTTCAATATCTAATATCAAGCGGTAGAAACAATGATTTTTATTATCATTTATTAAGTCTTGACTCTTGAGTCCTCAAAAATACAAACACAAGAAATACTTAACCCTACGAACAAAACAAAAGATGAGCTCTACATAGTACTTAAAGGTAGACCTCACACGAGATGGGCAGACGAAATAACAAAAATAGTTGGCCCCTGCTGGCCACAAATAGCTCAAGAAAGAGATAAATGAAATTCTTTGGAGGAGGCCTTCACCTTCGCTTGAGAGAGAGGTTCTTGCAAACGAATAATTTAATTTCCTATATTACATTTTTAACAAGATTATATATAGCATTAATTATACTTTTTTATAACTCTGTAAGATACCTATTTGCAAGAAATAAAAGGGTTATTATTATTATTATTATTAAGTCTTGACATTCTTTTAAAAAAACCTCGTAGAAATTATTTGATGTATTGTCATAATGAGCGGTTGGATGGAAAATTTGGAGAATTACGTAATTATACAAAGCAGACGCGATCGGAAACGCCCTGTAAGACATGATACTGAGAATGAAACGGTTAGTTATGCCATATGTCACCCAAGTGGTTCGCTACATTTGGTGACTAGCAGGAGTGCCCGGGTTCATGGGGTGAGGTTTGTTGAGGTCTTGGCGGCGAATGAGTTTGCTCACCAACTGCATGGTGGGCCGGATCGAAAAATACTGGTTGAGAGAGAAATAGCCTAGATATCTCCAGCTGGACTCTACCGACCCATCGCCTTGGGAAGGGTGGATTCATACGTCCGTCACTCTTGGACACATCGACCACCAAATTTTTACCCACTCCTCACACCTGTTTCCTTCCCAGAACTTTCTCTCCTTAATTTCCTTAAAAAGATCCTCCACACAGCATACCCAAAGATGATATAGGCTATGAGGGATTTTTTTTCCTCAGGGCATCTTGTGTGGAGCTAAAGTAGAAAAAAAGAAAAGGAGTACTTAAAAAAATTAACGAACGATTATCATTTTTTATTGATTTTTGGACCTATAGCTAGCCGGGAGTCTGCTTTGATGGCTCTAACTGCTTAACTGTCTTGCCAACCTTCGGATGAGCTGTTTCTCCAATATATATATTTCATGGTTTTCAGAAAACCCCAGCAACAGTTGCCGATTGCTGACGACAAAACATCCCAAGTAATTTCTGCGAGATTTCTTCGACCGGACTTCGTGCTTCATCGCTATGGTTCGTGAAAGCTCGTCAGCACTCGGCCGCACTCGGGAATCTCCGGAAACCGCCGAAGCTGCGAGGTTTCCCGAGCCCGAGATGAAAAAGTACCGCCGTCTCTTTCGAAGATATACCAGAGATGGGGAGGGCAGGGAGACAGGAACCGGGAGTGAGGAATCGGGGGAAAACTGGGGGTCAGAGAAATATAGGAAAGGAGGTACTTTCGTGGAAATTGTGATTTTTCGAAGAACTTGTAACTTTTGTTTTCAGAAACATTATTTGCGGTCGTGATTCATGGAGCTATATTTTAATCATTTTCATTATTTTGTATTTCATGTTGAAGTTTGTATCAACAGTTCGGAAAAATTGTTATTACGAAGTTTTGTAACGTTATAAATAATAATTTATTTTTTTAATAGGAATTATTTACAAAAACTATTCCAACATTTTATTGCTCTCTTACTTCATATGTTATCACTTCGTGTATATGTACATAATTTTCTTTTTTTTTTTCTTTAATGTGAATACTGTATAAGAGTCCTAACTTGTGGCGGCTCGTGACTGTTAAGTGTTTTAGAGTGCTTATATTAAAAAAATGGCTTTATTGATGTCGTAGTAAACAAATTTTTTTTTATACGAAGCTTTTCAGTGAATCCGTGTGGCACACGGTGAAACTAAAATTTCTTGAAATTTTTCATACAAAAAATCGGATTTTGAAAAAAAAAACTTTTTTGGCTAATAGGAAATTGGGAAATTACCTGACTATTCAAATCTAGTCACCAAACACTGCTAAAGCTATTCCAACAAACTTTTCAATTGTTTTGTGGTGTGTTGTCTGACAGTGGGTAGGAAAACAGCTGGTCACTGGTTCAATCCCAGGAGAGTAAAACATACATTGATAAACAATATCAATATTCAATTCAATTTATCCACTTTAAGAACTTAACATTAAAATTTCAAACAGTTTTTAAAATAGAGAAAATATTAAGATTACAGAATATTTAAGCAATTTCAACTGCAATGTACAATTTATACATCAATGAAGCACAATCAGACTAACAGCAATAAAGCTTGCTGTCTAAATTGTGCTTCATTAATGTTAAAAATATCGATATTCAAAATGATTCTAATTAACAACAAGACTGCTCTCCCGACTGGCATAACCATTGGCAAGATAAATAATATAATATTATATTATTTTTTAGTTATAAAGTTAGAGTAACAAGTTTATGAAATTATGATGTTCAAAGTTGTGTAGTACAAAGTTGGCAGATTTTTTAAAAATATTTATGGCTTTCACTTTTTTTTCAAAAGTTATGAGGTTTTAATTTGTAAACGTTATGATATAAAATTGCAGAGTTATGAGAGTAACCCATCCGGCTAATTTGTTTTCTTTTCGGAATAACTCATATAGGTCTCATATAAATCGTTGTCTTTCTTACTATCACAGTAATCTAAATCTAAAGGATATGATCTAAACGGTAATTGAAAAAAAAACCAAACTCTTTATTCAAATCTAAAAGTAAACCATAAAATAGTTTTACAAAGTGCATTACAAAACCAAAGATTCTAATCGCAATTCGAAAAAAAATCATGAAACTTTGTGAATTTCGTATTAATTATTTTTACATGAAACGACAAAAAGTTAGGTAATGAAAACATTTATGATACATTTGACAAATGAAATATGTTTTTTTTCCGTTAGTAATTTTAGTTAAAAATAATGTTAAGTGAGCCATTCTTAAACAAAATTTCATTTAAATATTACCCACATATTTATTTCTAATAATAAAATTTGAAAACATATTTCATCACCTTTCAAAAACTGTTTTTCACTTTCGGATATGTTTACAAATGTTCCGATTATTTGGATTTTATTGCACAGCGTAAATATTCTGACTTACTCTCGAAGCCTGAGGGTCAAAAAATTGAAAGTTGCAGAGTTAGCTTTTAATAATAAATTTCCACTGTGAGTTACGTTTTAAAATAAATAAAAAAAATAATTATGATAACAACATTCAATCAAAAGTTGAAAACTCATGGTCTTCCAGGCTAAGAGTAGTACGGTGTCAGAAAAAACTTTTTTATCACACTTCTTATGAACGAAATACCAACAACTCTTTTTCCAACATACAATGTGATGCTCTCTAAACACCCTATGATAGACAAAAGAGACAGGGTGATTGCGAGTGGTGTGCTGTGTTTTGATTGGACGTGGCAAAAATCGCTCGCTTTGCCTCGCTAAGTGTTTGCTTTGGTCAGGCAGCGATGGCTATGGCTTGTTAGAGTTGTTAGAGAACAGACCTGGCGTAGTCGAAGCCTTTCGGAGGCTGAGGGGAGCAAAGGGCAAATATAACGCTTTTGACGCGTCTCTTAAATGCTTTTAAAAGGTTTTGTGATGGTTTTAAAGGGTGTTTAGTTTACTGTCTGGAAAGTTGTCTGGCTATTTTAAGAGCACTTGTATTCAGTGCATATACCATTATTTATTTTGTGAGGTTTGGGTAAGTAAAATTAAAGTATATTTTTATTATATTTGTTCAGACAAGCTATGTCTTATATTTTTTACAATTGTAATCTGATTTACAATAATAAGAGAACTTAAAGAAAATCATCAATTAGTACCTTTTCATATAGTTTTTTTTTTATAAAATAATAAATAGATAAACATTTCCGGGTTACGAATAACCGAACAATGTTTGAAAATTTCCTACTACCATCACAGAAAGCCAAAAATTTTGTTTGTGTTGTGATGGAGGACTTAGCCAGCCGAGGAATCGAACACGGGACGCCTACTCAACCAAAGACCAGACTACTTCATCCTTAACGCTATTCGCTAAATCCTCTGGTAGTACCACTATATCTTTTGCTTTTAAATCACTGTTGGTTATTCTAGCATCTTCTCCTTTCATAGCTTACAATACACTGTTTTTAGGGACATGGATACATGGTAGAAAAAGTACGATTTGTTTCTATTGACACATGGAATCGAATGCCAAAACAATAGTCAAAACTGGTTTAAAAAATATCTTTCATAGAAAACCGCTTGCATCATAATATGAGTTTGGGATGTGTAAATAATCCCAAACCTTCTGGACGTAATATCCCTATAAAATAATTTTGATTTTTGAAATCTACTCGCGGACCAAATATAAGCAAAAAATGACAATCATGGAAAAAACTGCAAGTATACAAAAAAACACTAACCTTATATGTCGCTTTGTTCTGCGTAAGCCCAAGCAGCCTCCTTGAAGTATTTTTAGTCCAAAATGTAAATATTTGCCACACACAAATGCACTATTTAACGAAGACAATTATTACGTTTGGTTTTTAGTCCGGAGAGAAAAAAATGCGCCTTGACATGATATAAAACAAAATCTGCCGAAACACTTCGGCAATAACGATTTACGTAAGGTGTCAAACCAAATTTGAAACATTCGAATACTCATCCAGTTATATTGTTCGATCCAGTTCTTGCTTGCAATCCATTGCTCAGTTTTTGCGAACAATAGAAAAAAGTGATCTAAACACACCACAAATTTCACCATAGATATCACCTTTGCGATATATTTTTATTTTATAGTCGAGACCAAAGAAAAACATTGAAATATTATGATGCTTAACCACCGCTCGAGAATTCCAACTACTCCCAGCTAACCAGGGCAAGTGGCATACCAAATTGCAGCATGTTGTGAGTTTTTTTTATGTAAATACCGCACAAGAGTCCCAACTGCTACCTTTTGTCTTGCCATAACCAATTGGGGTTAATTGAGAGGCTGAAGTCAGTGGTGGGGAAAGGAAATGGGGAGGAGGATGGTGGGAAAGTAATTGGTTCTTTAGATCTGAACACCAAATTTTAAGCAATATTTCAATTCTGAATGATGGTCTTACACCTAGGCGAATCTTGAAAGAAGAATACTGAAAGAATCTTCCACTCTGGAACGTGCCTCAAATACAAATTATTTAAAAAAATTGAATTTTGAAGTAATCGAATCTGTGGGTTTGAATTTGAGAACCAGGCTTGGAGTGGATGTCTGATGCCACGCCGTACGTGCCACACCACAAATAACATCTGTGTACGAGAAATTTCAAACAAAACCACCATTGTAATTCGGTTTCGAATTCAAGAATTCGTTAAAAGATGTCGCCTTTTACGTTAGCAGATCACATAGCGACGTGCCCCAAGCAGGTACAAGTGCTACAAATTTGTGAATTTGAAGTATCTCTCCGGATACGGAAAGATTGACGGTTATACTCAGTCGTGAATAATAGTGTCAAGCATATGACATTATTGCCTGTCCCGCTAACTTTGTCCCGGTGATTAGCTATCACTGAATGACAGTGGATGTGAGGAACGGGCTATTTTTGGAACCAGTTTCTATTGGATTTATAAAATGTCACCAAAATTAACTTGGCAAAGCCGAACCAAAAACCGCCTAGCAGCAAATCCTGCGAGGCGGGTTTTTAAAAATTAATCAAGAAAAAAATATTCAGGCACCCTGAGATTTGAACTCGCGACGGATTGCTAGTCGAGAGTCATACCCCTCTACCGCGGAGGCTGAAGAGTACGTCGAGGGGAAGGGCATGGGAAGATGAAGACGGAGTCTAGCGTGACTATTATATGGCAAAGCCCGGCTAAATTCATTTCAAGCAACGTTTTCATTCTTAACAAAGGCCTTTCACCAGGGAAGTGTACTTTAATTGTTTGATGAGATAAAAAAGTGAAATAACAAAATTCAACAAAAAATTTACTTGCACATGCCGGGATTCGAATCGGCTCCTTCCAGATTCATAGTGATATTAAAGTTGACCATGCAATTATAATGTATACTGTCCCTTGGTTTGATGCCCATCTTTATGAGAATAAATATTGCTTACATATCACGAATAATCTTACAAAACATGTTGATGTCTTTAAAAATATTAAAAACATTCTCAACTTAAGATGTATGAAAATAGTCTTTATGCAAATCGACCATTGAATGGGGAACAATCACATGGGGAGGTGCAACAACATCTTTCTTAGACTCATTATCGAAGGCTCAACAATAAGGAACTCCAGTGAAAAATATTATGGCTTTAAAAAAATATGTTCATTAGACCAATATACGCTGAGTCTGAAAATATAAGTTTTATTACATAATATTTTACGTAGAGTTTTTAAAAAAAAATTAAAAAGTTCATTTTAAAACGTGTCATTCAAACACCTTATTGCTGGATTTTGGCGGCGTGACGTCACCGCGCCGCGTCACCTGGGTCAAAGTTGTAAAGAAATCAATACAAATGTAAGACGCAAGCCGTTCGGCATTCCGTTTTATTGGTTTATAGAGAATTGGACATATAATAGTTTTTTGTTTTTATTGAAATATTATTTATACCTCAATAATTCAGTATCAAAAATAAAGTATCTCTATTAGTTTATCTATATTATTTAAAATATTCAAACTGTACAAAAAACGATCGTACTGCCCAGTAATGTCTATGAAAACGCTCCAATGCTGAAATTCAAAATGGCGGGAGTCGAACAGCTGAATCCAGTTCCCTACAAGATTCATACTTCGGTTAGTCATGATGACGTCACACTAGATTCGGTGGTATTCGGGGGATCTTGAAAAATTAAAACTTTGACATTTATTTTAACTATTAAAACTAACTATAAAAATAAAAATAAATATGCAGTTATTTAAGTTAGAAGGTCATTATTCATATAAAAAAAATTTAAAATTGGACTGGAATTCTCTATTATTCGTTAAATTTATACTCAAAGTCCACGTAATAACAAGCACTCAGTATACTCCCCACAATTTATATATAACAAATTTGAAGTCCCAGATGTCCGACAATTTTTCACGAAAACCATTTTAACTCAACTTCAAAACACGTACATTTTACTTAAATACACAACACACAATTTTCAAAAAAATGCATGGATGAGTATACGGTGTCTTGCTTTCAAGTAGATATTATTTCTTTTGGGTATTTTAGAATATGATAGACTTAATTCCTTGATAATTACGAAATTCTGTGTTCAATTTCCTCCCTCTTGACTTTATCGCAGGAACGCCAAGCAGTTAATTTCAATTTAAATCCTTTTAAACGGTGAATTAAGTGTCAGGAATTATCAAAGGAAACATTGACCCTCAAAGTCTTCAGGAAAGCTGAAAGGAAGAGGAATGAAAAGAATATTCATTTTCGAATGATAAGGAAAGAAAAATAATCAGGCGAAAGTAACTGTGGGCAAATGGCTGTTACATTGATTCGAAATACACTAGATGAACTGAAGGAATCAATTCAACACATTTCGATTGAATGTGATTAAACTCGATTCGATTAGATTTCGCTATTATAATTAATTCGTTTTGTTTCGATTCAATTAGTTTTAATTCGATTCAATTCAGTTCAATTCGATACAATTCAATTCAATTTTTCAATAAGAATCAATTCTATTCAATCGATTTAATTCGATTCGTTTGCTTTCTGATCAATTGAAATGAATAATTATTGAAAAATTGTCATGGAAGCTACTATACTAGGTATATATTTGCGTTCTAGAAAGACGAGCGTATGGGTAAAGAGCAAGTCTAAAGTCATTGATGTCATCATATGGGTAAATGGCTGTTACATCGATTCGAAATACACTAGATGAACTTAAGAAATCAATTCAACATTTTTCGATTGAATGTGATTAAACTTGATTTTATTATACTCGATCTGATTCAATTCGATTCAATTCAATTCGATTCAATTCAATTTGATTCAATTCAATTCGATTCAATTCGATTTGATTCAATTCGATTACATCCAATAAAATTAGTTTTGATTCGACCCGATTCGGTTCAATTCGATTCGATTCAATTATATTCAAGCCGATTTGTTTACTTGCTGTTCAATTGAAATGAATCATTATTCAAAATCGTCATGGAAGCTGCCAAGCTAGGTATATACTTGCAATCTGGAAAAATTAACCTATGAATAAGGATCAAATCTAAATTTTGTGATGTCATGACGCATAAAATTCAAAACGCCTCGGAAAGTATTTTAAAACCACTGATAGAAAAGGGTGTTTTCATCAACCGCAATTACGCTTGCCGTTCAATCACAATCTCATTGATGCAAAAAATGTTGATTTCCGAAGCGATTCCATTAAAAAATAGGAATTGCTCCCTTACCGGCACACTGCATTACTTTTGACATGTTAATCCTCGGCCGGGAAATAAAATAGTCAAAAGCGAAAGCAGTTGAACGAGAGACAAAACATTCGTATTGCAACGAATTAGTGCCGACTTACTCATAGAACAATAAACGTTCTACGTAGGTAGGCTGATTATTATTTATTTATTTATTTATTTATAAATAAACGCCCTTTTTTGGGGCTTTTACATATATAGCATAGAAAAAACATTTTTTTGTACATAACTGAACTGCCTCAATAACAATATTTTATATTTATTCAAAGATAAATTGAAGATGTCCACTGACTTGGTATAATTGTTTCCCTCCATTAGTATTCTGGGCAAAGAGGAATACATATGGTAGTTAGTCCCAGAATTTCTGCACTGAAATAAATCCTGACTTCTAGTATTACGAAGTGAAATTGGGAATTATATTGATCAATTTAAAATATCCAGCTATATATATCGACTCTCGGCCCATTTTAAAGGTGTAATACGTTTTAATTAATTAACTTTTTAAAGAAAAACTTAATTTTTATTTATAAAAACATATAACCTTTGTACCATTATATTTAATAAAAAAAAATAAAAAAAGGTCACACTACACACAAACGTTAACAGACACGGTTCGTTCCTTTTGTTACGTACCAAGGTACGGGTAGGATTCTAAAAACGGAGCAATTCTAAGAGCTGAGAACTATATTAGCCTTCTGGCTGTCCTATACATTCACCAGCATTATAAAACTTTCGAGTATAATAAAAGACACATGCTTGTTACGAAGACTTTAGTGAATTTATATCAAGTATCATTCACTAGAGTCTGATTATTTACTGTTTAAAGATATCTGAAGTATTTTTAGAGTTAATAGTACAAACAATTTGTGGTCTGCAGAGAATTTGAAATTTTTATACTTAAACTGACAATGGTGTGACTAGATCAGCGGTCCGCAACTCAGTATCGTGAATCATAATGATGGAGTCTCACCGAATACAATTTTTTTTTTTTTTTACATTAACTCCACTTACACTATGTCATCTTTGAAGACGCTGTGTGGAGGGTGTTTTTGAGGAGAGGAAGGAGGGAGGAAACACAGAGACCGGCAAATCGTTCCACAGCCGAGCTGTTGAACTCAAGAACGAGTCGTAGAAACCACCCGTTCTCATGTGACTAATGTCAACCGTGTACAAATGTTGGGCGCGTGTTTGGCGCGTTTCCCGACTATGCACCGGTGCAAGGGATAAATGACGCTTGTTTCTCGGAGCATCTTCCATTGAAATACTGGTAGAACAAGGACAGCATTCCCACCTGACGCCTATGCTCTAAAGATTGCAATCCGTTTGTTAGGATAGGAGAGTCTATCAATCGGACCGCCCGTTTCTGCATAGAGTCGAGGGTTTTTTTTGTATTTTGGGGCTCCAGACCAGAGGTGGCTGCCAAATTCAACCGTGGGGCGCACTTGCGATTTGTACAGGGTTAGCAATATTTTAATTCAAAATGTAAAGGGACAAGATTCAAACTATTTTTGTATCTAATTTAGTTTACAGAAAAAAATTAATTTCTAGTTTCATTTAAGACTTACAAAACCGTAAAATGTATGTTTTTCTTTCCCTCCTCCCGATAATTTTAGAAAAATTGTGTATGAATAAAGTTGTAATAACTAGCAGTTACCTCGACATCAACCTCAATCAACCTTTATGCATCCTGTAATAATGCGTTTTTTTTTTTAAATTCTAAGAGCATTGAAAAAACCTTATTGATTTCGGGCTCGCAGTTCCTAAAAAGTTGCGGACAGGTGGACTGGACATCTTGGCCCCTCTTCTGGTCAGGAGGTGAATTCCTAATGATTCGAATAGCCTTGATATTTATTTGAATTTCTCACAAACAGTTATTAGTATTATAGAATTTGTTTTAGGTTACACGTCCGCCTTGGTGACTGGCACTGTAACGCTGTCCAAGATGTTGGCTAAAAAGGAAGTAGCGCAATAGGCATAATACCCCAAAAACAAATACTTGAAAAAGTCTTAATAATGTCAAACCTCATATTGAAAATCAGACTACACGTACAAGAAGACTATTTCCGAAGTATTAAGTAAATAAGTCAAAATGACAAGCGTGATACCTATCAAACGAAAAATCAGGCTTGATGGGTAGTCGTAGTTTAACGGTAGTTTAACTCTAGAAACTCAAGGACAAAGAAAAATATTAGTTTGTTTATGAATATTTTAAGAAGTCCTAAAACAATTCGATGATGGTGACTGTTAGGAACATTTTCAATAGAGTGTATCGCTGTAAAATGCTTGTAAAAAACACTGAAATCTGCATAGATTTGTAAATAAAGCAAAAACTGACTAACAAGGGTTTACCGAATTCTTTTTCGAACAGATAATCTTCTTATATGTTTTTAGGTTTTCACGGCCAAAAAGTATTTTTGTTATTGTTTTTGGGGTGTTATGCCGTGTTTCGCTACCTCCTTCTTTAGCCAACGTTTCGGACAGCGTTACAGTGTCCATCATCAGGGCAGATGAGTCATCTGCCCTGATGATGGACACTGTAACGCTGTCCGAAACGTTGGCTAAAGAAGGAGGTAGCGAAACACGGCATAACACCCCAAAAACAATAACAAAAAAGATAATCTTCTTTATTGGCCTGCATAGAATTTATAGTAGAAATCGAAATATCTTACTCATCAGACAGAGACAGAGCTGCCTATAAGGATAAGCGGAAAAAAACAAGTTACGCGAAACGGGGAGGTTAAGTAAGCAGTAAGCATTTTAGGGATTTGTCAATAAATGAATCTGACTGTCTACAGGCAACTCCCATTATAGCATCTCTATTTTAGTCTTCAAAATAAAATCTGCTTACCAATACGCGTCAATGCCTGAGTTTCAAAAGTGTTTTTTTTATACAACTGCATGTGAATTTTTGACTGAGTAACTAACCGTAACTGCGAATTACAAATCGGGTTAAAAAAGTACGGCTCGTTTCTAAACTCGATTATTTCGTTTCAGTATTACAGTTTGACACTTTTACAAAATTGTTTTATAATTTCCTCACAACAGTTAACAAACACGTCAACGATGAGTGAACGCCTGATGGTCCGGTTAAAACGAACATTCAGACCCTGAATTGAAAAGTCTCACAATAGACTGCACCATTTTTTAATTTTTTTTTATAAATATTTTTTTTATAATTTTTGTTATCTGTATTTTATTATTTATTAAAATTACAGAGAATATTTTGTACAATAAATAGAGTAGACCCACAAAGCTGTCATATGGCAGCTTGTCTGCAGGTTCTAACAATTTAAACATTCTTAATATAATATCTAAGAAAATATTTGTAAATACATTTATAGTTTTAAGGAAACATTAGAATTGATCACATAGTAGTATTAGATAATTTAACTTACAACTATAAATATATAAGATATTTCAATATACCTATCTAATAAAAGATATGTAGGCAGCTATTCAAAGATATTCAAAGATACATTCAAAGATACATACATCATCTTTATTAATTTTAGACTTAAATTTGTTTTGTCCTATGCCTTTCTGACTAGGAGAACCTGTGTTGAGAGCAGGCGCTTAATATGAGCAGTTTAAAATAATAACACAAACAAAATAAATTTAGGCTTATTAGATTTGTCAAAGAATCTATATAAAAATGCAAAAATCAGTCATATTAAATACATGTAGGATTACGAAAGATTTTTTAAATATTCATATTGAGGGATCAGTAGTATTTATCGGTCCAGTTAGGAGTTCTATCGAGCCGAACCCTCTGATATGAAAATATCTGGAGTCGGTGAAGTATTTTCCCATATGGTAGGTTGACATGTTGTTCTTGTATAGTTTTGTATTTATTATACTTATACAGTGCAATTACATCGCGTGGATTGACTAGATGATCATTTGTGGAAAAGTGTGTGGAAGGGTTAAGTTTTTCGTGTGTGGATAATTTAACCCGGACATAAAGTCTTGAGAGCATATAATAAAAATCATCAACGTTCCATTGAAAAAACAAATACTTATAAGTTAGTTTTGATAAAATCTTTGATGTTTGATCTGTTTTGGTAATCTAGGACATGGTGTCAGATTTATATTTCAGATACATTGTGTTTTGTCTAATAGTTTTATTGCAAAGTATCTAAAATTTCTTTGGCCAAAGGTTGTTTTGGCAAAAGGGATAAGTAGGAGGTTATGCCCTTTGGTTCTATTATCTTGAGTAGTTTGAACATTTTCAAAGGTAGTTCTGTGTTAGATGAGGTATGCTAGTATGTTTTTGGCATAAATTTGCCTAATGTCTAAGGCACAGATTCTCCTAAAGATTTCATCCGTACTACTTGTAATTGGTAGTTTTAATATAATCTTTATAATTAGTTTCTGAGCTTTAAAGATCGGATCAATGGTGGCAGCGTTTGCTCCTCCCCAGGCTGTAATACCGTATTTTCTAAGTTTGTTTGCTGTAGTGATAATATGTTCTTTCCAATTTACATCACTTTAGTGAACCTTGCTTTTCTGTGCAAGGTCTGGTTATTTCGAAGTGCGCTCAATCCATGCTCGAACACTCCCGGCGTCAAAAAAATTTTTGTGGTTTGCCTCCAGCACATCGAAATGATATCCAGATTTTTCGTTAGGGCGTGTGTATTATCGTTTTTAGTTTGAATTGCTTGATACATATAACACTTCATGGGGTGAGGTATGTCTGGGTCTTGGAGGCGGATGACCAGGACACACTGAACCCCAGATTCTTACCCACCCCTTAAACCCTTTTCACCTCCTTCCTTTCCTAAAATAACCCTCCACACAGCATCCCCAAAGATGACATAGGCTCTGAGAAAAATTATTTTCCTCAGGGCCTCCTGTGTGGAGCTCATGTAAAAAAAAAAAACTTCTGCAAATGAACCGTTCAACCGTATCGTCTGTAACGTTAATCAAGAATAATTCCATGAGTTTATTTTCGGCACCACACAATGTGCTATCTATTAGGGCATGCTATGTATTTTGTTATCCATTCACGAGAGGAAACTAATCGGTTTCGATTTTAGCAGACAGCAATCTTGTCTAATCCATCACAATGGACAGGGCCTTTTTTTGGGCACGGAGAACCTCGAGGTATCTTTTATGTTTTCATTTATTATAAAGAACCTTCCGCAATTTAATTATGAAGGGCCTCCTTCCACCCCTAACTGTCGGATGGACGGACTAGAGACGAGGGTCGTGAGAGATTTTTAAAAGACCCTCTCCTCTCTCAAGTGCCCATTGGCATATTTAAAGATCACGTAAAAGCCTAATAGCAATATAAAAAAAATTGTAACCTAAATAGACCCTTCTGAAGTACCGTGCAACTTATTCATTTTCTTATATCGCGTAAGAGTCCCAACTGCTCCCAGCTGTTTGGAGACAGTATGACGGAATCCTCATTTAGGGAAAGTTGAGGCTAAAAAGAATGAGAACGGGAAGAAGGTGGGAAAGGGAAAAAATAAAAAAGTACATTTTTAGATAAAAAGGCTTTTTAGATCTGTTGAATGGATACGATTAAAGTTCTTTCAACCAACGTTTAGATTCGTATTGGTAATTTCATATTGGTAATTTTGTGATACTGAGAGTATGGTCCTGGAGAAAATTTCAAATTGTCACAAATACACACAAAAATTAAGGTAGGTACTAATAAATTCAATTAAATTTATTTTGCGCACGCCGGGATTTGAAGCCCCATCCTCTGGATTCATGACCGAAAATCCTAATCGCTTGACTACGGAGGCCGTCAAATAATTTTTTTTTTATGTGAATACTTCACAAGAGTTCCAGCTGCTTCCGTCTGGAGCCAGTGAGACTATGACATCCTCAATACGTTGTGAGGCTGAAGATAGTGAGAAGGGGAAGGAAATAGAGAAGAGGAGAGTGGAGAAGAATCTGGCAATTCAAATCTGGTCACCAAACACGGTTAAAGCCAATTCAAGCAACTTTGCAATTCTGAACAGTGGTCGTACACCAGGTTGATACTGACAGTATTTTTCACTATGGAAAGTGCCGCAAATACACTGCATATTATTTTTTAATGAATTAATTGCGAAATATCAAACATTACATAAAATAAAATAAAATTTATTTGCGCCCGCCGGGATTTGATCTCGCGACCTTAGGATTTTTAGTTAAGTCCCTCAACCACAGCGGCCGTCAAATTCTAAAAAAAATTTGTTAACGTTGTGTGGGGTTATTTTTATAATTATTCTCATAAAATAATATTATTTACAAGTTGAATTAATTCGGACTGAAGATTTATTATGTGAATCTATTGTAAAACTCGCGTTAGTCTGAAAGTATTACAAAAACAAAACTGTAGGTCATGTTTGTACTTATACTCTAATGCGGGAGTTATTTTAAATTTGTAGAGCATCCCGGAATAGATTATCATATCTAAAATTGGTAACATTATGTATTTTTAGATTGAACTTTTAGATCGGAATAGGGGTGAAATATCGCCAACATTTTTTTTATGTGAATACCGCCTGGAGCCAGTGAGCCTACGCCAATCGGGCTCTGTTGTGAAATTAAATGTAGTGGAGAAGGGAAGGAGATAGAAAGAAGAAGGTGAGGAATATGACGTGGTTATTCAAATCTGGCCACCAAACACGGCTAAATCCATTTCAAGCAATGTTTCAGTTCTGAATGGTGGTCTTACATCATGGTGATAGTGAAAGATTTTTCCACTCTGGAACGTGTCGTAAATAAACTATTTATTTTTGTTATTGTTTTTGGGGTGTTATGCCGTGTTTCGCTACCTCCTTCTTTAGCCAACGTTTCGGACAGCGTTACAGTGTCCATCATCAGGGCAGATGAGTAATGATATTGGTGAGAGTGTTTACTTATGTGTGTTGAAGCGATACCGTGCTGCCAGCTCCATTTCTCTACGAACTGGTGTTAGAAAACATTCAGCATGGTTTTTTGCGTTTAGCTTTGGTGTAGCCGTCAATTACTGGATACCAAGAACTATTGAGCTTAGCTCCGTCGTCTCTGTTAATGTTGATGGGGTTTTTATGGATTTCTATTGCCTCCGTAATTAGGCGTGCTCTGTAAGTTTTGGGTCTTCCCAGGACTTCAGGAACAAATCCAAAGTAATGGCCGGTTTCGATTAAGTGCTCGGCGATTGCCGATTTGTCAGGGTGGCCAAGTTTACAAGCACGAAAGTGTTCCGAAATCCTTTTGGAGATCGTCCGCTCTGTCTGGCCTACATAGACCTTGTCACATCCGGAACAGCTGAGTTTATATACTCCATCTGTTTCCAGAGGAAACTTAGTCTTTGCCGACCTCAGTAGGTCTTGGATTTTTGTCGTGGTTCCGAAGACCGTCTTGATGTTCTCTTTTCTCAACAGCCTGGCAATTCTGTCTGTTACATTATGGACGTAAGGCAGGAAAGCGCAGCCTTTTGACTCTTGTTCACCCCTGTCTTCAATTCGTGCTGATTTGGCTCTTATGATTTGCCTTGTCTGCCTTGCTGGGTAGCCGTTACGCTCCAGTGCATCGGTGAGTTTGGTCAGTTCTAATCCGAGTTTTGGCTCCTCACATATTCTGGTCGCTCGGGTTACCAAAGTATGGATGAGACCTCTCTTCTGAGCGGGGTGATGATGCGAATCAGCGTGGAGATACCTATTTGTATGTGTTGGTTTCCTATAAACTGTGTGTCCTAGGCTACCATCCTCTTTTCGCATCACCTCCACATCCAAAAAAGGCAGGACTTTTTGGTTATTTTCCAGCTCCATCGTGAATTTAATTTTGCTGTGTAGTGAGTTGAGATGGTCCAGGAATTCGTTCAGTTTCTTTGTTCCGTGAGGCCAGATGGCGAACACATCATCGACATAGCGCCACCATACTTTAGGAACAGCCGAAGCTGTGTCGAGTGCCACTTCTTCAAACTTCTCCATAAAAAAGTTGGCTAGAACTGGCGACAATGGACTGCCCATCGCAACTCCCTCCACTTGCTCGAAAAGTTCACCCTGAAAAGCAAAATAACCTGTTTTGAGGCAGTGTTCAAAAAGTTTGCAAATGTCATCCTCATAAATCTCCCTGAGCAAAGTCATGGAGTCTTCTAGAGGAACATTTGTAAAAAGAGACACTACATCAAAACTGACAAGGATATCTCTTTCATCAGTCTTTACCTTCTTGAGCTTACTGATTAGATCTGTGGAATCCTTAATCCAAGATTCAGTTTTCCCAGTTTGCATCTGCAACAATCTCGATAGGTATTGGGAAAGTTTGTACGTCGGTGCGCCAATAGCACTGACAATCGGTCGCATTGGGATATCCTTTTTGTGGATTTTCGGAAGACCGTATAGGGCAGGAGTTCTGGAGGCTTTTACGAAAAGCCCAGATCGATCCTCTTTCCTAATACTGGAAGCTTTAACTAGTTCCCTTGTCTTCAGGTCAATCTCTTTTCCTCAAGAGATGTAAGGAGGAATCGATTGTACCAGTACACATCCGCATAAAAAGACACATTACATCCCGGAAAGCCGACCGGGTATTCCAAAGAGCGGAAGCAGCGCTACTAAGGGAAAGAATCCACAATGTGCGTGGCGAGCTGGATGGAATATCTCGTTGCCTTTTTGATTTACACTTACACCTGAGTGCGACCCATGTCATGTCCTTAGTTTAATTAAAATATCTTTATACACAACATGTGCATAAAAATATTAAGTACGTAAAATATTCTCTTCGTGTAATAATAATAATTATATCTAATACAAAATGTATTATTAGAATATTTATCCTTTTAGTTTAGCATAATATTATTGTAAATATCTCCTTTTACAGTATTTTACAAATCATTATGTAGTAATTGTAATTTTTTCTTTCTATTACAATTAGCTTCCAGTATTAGGAAAGAGGATCGATCTGGGCTTTTCGTAAAAGCCTCCAGAACTCCTGCCCTATACGGTCTTCCGAAAATCCACAAAAAGGATATCCCAATGCGACCGATTGTCAGTGCTATTGGCGCACCGACGTACAAACTTTCCCAATACCTATCGAGATTGTTGCAGATGCAAACTGGGAAAACTGAATCTTGGATTAAGGATTCCACAGATCTAATCAGTAAGCTCAAGAAGGTAAAGACTGATGAAAGAGATATCCTTGTCAGTTTTGATGTAGTGTCTCTTTTTACAAATGTTCCTCTAGAAGACTCCATGACTTTGCTCAGGGAGATTTATGAGGATGACATTTGCAAACTTTTTGAACACTGCCTCAAAACAGGTTATTTTGCTTTTCAGGGTGAACTTTTCGAGCAAGTGGAGGGAGTTGCGATGGGCAGTCCATTGTCGCCAGTTCTAGCCAACTTTTTTATGGAGAAGTTTGAAGAAGTGGCACTCGACACAGCTTCGGCTGTTCCTAAAGTATGGTGGCGCTATGTCGATGATGTGTTCGCCATCTGGCCTCACGGAACAGAGAAACTGAACGAATTCCTGGACCATCTCAACTCACTACACAGCAAAATTAAATTCACGATGGAGCTGGAAAATAACCAAAAAGTCCTGCCTTTTCTGGATGTGGAGGTGATGCGAAAAGAGGATGGTAGCCTAGGACACACAGTTTATAGGAAACCAACACATACAAATAGGTATCTCCACGCTGATTCGCATCATCACCCCGCTCAGAAGAGAGGTCTCATCCATACTTTGGTAACCCGAGCGACCAGAATATGTGAGGAGCCAAAACTCGGATTAGAACTGACCAAACTCACCGATGCACTGGAGCGTAACGGCTACCCAGCAAGGCAGACAAGGCAAATCATAAGAGCCAAATCAGCACGAATTGAAGACAGGGGTGAACAAGAGTCAAAAGGCTGCGCTTTCCTGCCTTACGTCCATAATGTAACAGACAGAATTGCCAGGCTGTTGAGAAAAGAGAACATCAAGACGGTCTTCGGAACCACGACAAAAATCCAAGACCTACTGAGGTCGGCAAAGACTAAGTTTCCTCTGGAAACAGATGGAGTATATAAACTCAGCTGTTCCGGATGTGACAAGGTCTATGTAGGCCAGACAGAGCGGACGATCTCCAAAAGGATTTCGGAACACTTTCGTGCTTGTAAACTTGGCCACCCTGACAAATCGGCAATCGCCGAGCACTTAATCGAAACCGGCCATTACTTTGGATTTGTTCCTGAAGTCCTGGGAAGACCCAAAACTTACAGAGCACGCCTAATTACGGAGGCAATAGAAATCCATAAAAACCCCATCAATATTAACAGAGACGACGGAGCTAAGCTCAATAGTTCTTGGTATCCAGTAATTGACGGCTACACCAAAGCTAAACGCAAAAAACCATGCTGAATGTTTTCTAACACCAGTTCGTAGAGAAATGGAGCTGGCAGCACGGTATCGCTTCAACACACATAAGTAAACACTCTCACCAATATCATTACACATCTGCCCTGATGATGGACACTGTAACGCTGTCCGAAACGTTGGCTAAAGAAGGAGGTAGCGAAACACGGCATAACACCCCAAAAACAATAACAAAAATACTTTTTGGCCGTGAAAACCTAAAAACATACCAAACTATTTATTATTTCAACTGAATCAAAAGTGAAATAACACAAATTAATCAAATAAAATTTATTTGCGCCCGATTGAAGCCCGTAACCTTCGGATCGAATCGATCTAGTCGAGAGCATTACCCCTTGACTACGGAAGCCGTCACGTGCCTTGAAAAATTAAAAAAAAAACGCAGTTTTGCAATTATATACTGATATTTCGTGAAAGAATATCATAAAATTAATACATTAAAACAGTCCGACGATGGCCTTGATAGGTTGAATCCAGAAACAGTAAAAAAAAATACAATTTGGGAAGCGGGTACAGGTACTGCCGAGAACCATTTGTAATGGAACCGTCACCCTTGCCACAGGTTACCCAAGCGGTTGGTGACTTTACAGGAGTGTACGGGGGGTTCATGAGATGAGATTTGATGAGCTCTAGGCGTTTGCATACCTACTACTTGGTGGGCCGAATCGGACGAGAATGTTTGAGGGAGATCTAATCTAGACCTCTCCAGCCGGACCCTCTCGACCCATCGCCATGCATCCCAGTGAGAGGTATGGATTGATACATCCGTTATTCCTGGACACATTGACCCCCATATTCCAACCCACCCTTCATACCTTTTTCCTTCCCAGAACTTCCGCTTCATCCTTTCCCTAAAAATACCTTCCTGACTGAGATTTTTTCTCTGCGGAGCTGTTGTAAAATAAGAATAAACTTTATAATTGGGAGAATATGAAACAGTAATACAAAGATTACATGTAATATTGAATACAAAATCAACATTGAAGCGAACACTAGCGATTGTTTGAAAATAAATGTTCTTTTTATTAACAGTTTTATTATTTTGACAGGTTTTCTGGGAGAATTAATCAGATTTTTTTTATAAAATAAGACTGTATCGAAATTAAAGTTTCATAAAATTTATATTAAGATAATCTATTTTTTGAGGATATTAGGGGTTTTTCGTGAATCAAAAACTTAAAAAACACATAATTTAAAAATATTTTTTATCTTTAAAATTTTTTAAGATTTTTTATAATTTTTGAACTTTTTTACTAAATGCTAGCGTAGACCCAAGGTTAACGGAATGTACTCTAAGTATATTCTAAGAACCATAGGGGCTGTGGTTCTGCGAGTTCCTTAGTTTGAATTTTTGTAAATTCATTTTTAATATTGTAAATTAAAATCAAAAACTAATTTTCCATTCAAGTTTTATATTATATCGCTACAATAAACTTTTTTGCCTATCTGAATTCTACACACAATCAGTTCAAATTTTGAAATGACGCTTAAAATCATAGCAAGTCCGAGTCCTAGAGTTTGTTGAATTAGACTTACGCAGGACATGCGCACAAACGAAGTAAGTACTTTTGGTGAGTGATGATTGATGATTATCATATTTTTTTTTACATTAACACCACACAGGAGGCCCTGAGGAAAATAATTTCCCTCAGAGCCTATGTCATCTTTGAAGATGCTGTGTGGAGGGTGTTTTTGAGGAGAGGAAGAAGTGAACATGGGTCTTGAAGAGACCCATGTTGTAGGAGGAAGGAAACACAGAGGCCGGCAAATCGTTCCACAGACGAGCTGTTGAACTCAAGAACGAGTCGTAGAAACGACCCGTTCTCATGTGACTAATGTCAACCGTGTACAAATGTTGGGCGCGTGTTTGGCGTGTTTCCCGAATATGCACCGGTAGCAAGGGGATTAATGACGCTAGTAGAACAAGGACAGCATACCCACCTGACGCCTGTGCTCTAAAGATTGCAATCCGTTTGTTAAGTTAGGAGAATCTATCAAACGGACCGCCCGTTTCTGCTCAGAGTCGAGGGTTTTTTTTAGGTATTTTGAGGCTGAAGACCAGAGGTGGCTGCCAAATTCAACCGTGGGGCGCACTTGCGATTTGTACAGGGTTAGCACTTGTTTACTATTAAAGTATCTGCCCTGTACAGTATGCCCAGTTTCTGAGAGGCTAACTTAACTCTGGCTTCGATGGAGCCCCCGTACCTGAGTTGGTCACATATGCACACATGCTTGAAAATTATGAAACTCCTATTAATAATTCTTATTAGGTACTTAATTTACACACAAGACACACATCACAAAATAACAATAAACAATAATTGCATATTTCTGAGACTAAAAACGTTGTTTTCCGTGTTTTTACAAAAATATTCTTTTTTTCATGTTTTTATAATCTAACTCCAAGAATCTCTTAAGATACAAGTGTTTACCAAAATACAATTTATCATCAACTTTCCAAGATATTCTCTTTCCACCGCCAACACAAAAATTTAAAATTACAACAAAACAAAACCTTGGAACTTTCGTCATTATTATTTGAAACCATTTCATACCTGAATTTTTCCGAAATAACGACTTGTATTTTTTATATTCAAAGTCCGAGTTCACCCCACGATCCCGCGTATTTTATTGTTTCCTTAAGCCTCGAAGGCTTTAGAAGGTTGTATTTTTTACGAAGGAAACACGGTTATAACAGGATACGTCAATTAACTCGGTTTCCGACAGCGGCCTTCGTTCTCACTCTATCTCGTTAATTAACTCGTGTGGGGTGAAAGAGAGGCACTAAACCGTCGAGGTACGGGAAAAACGGTTCTCAAAACACATCCCTAAATGAAAATAGAATTTAGGGCAGACAGAAAGGTGAAACGCCTATTGTCAATCTTGTTTATTTTGGAAATTGAGATTATAATTACAATCACGACTTACACCAACACAACACAAGAAACCAAAACAAACTACATAACAATATAATAAAGCAAGTATGAAACTTATTTCTAGTTTAATTTATTTGACCTTAACCGGTTTCAGCTTGTTAAAGCCATCCTCGGACCAGAACGTTGGATCTTTATGCACTTAAACCATTAAAAATTAGAAGAGACTCTGCAGATATAATATATCTTCATAAAATTATCAATGGTTTTATTGATTGTTCGCCCCTTTTGGCTGAGATTAATTTTAGAGTTCCAGGTGTTAGAACAAAAGAAAAATCACTTTTTCATCTTCATAAATGTTCTACTAATCTCAGACAAAATGCTTTTACATTCAGAGCATGCAATGTATTTGATAAGAATTTTAATAATATAGACATATTCTCGTGTAATTTAAGTACTTTAAAAAAGTATGTCATAGCCAACATTAAATAATTTTTTTACCGTGTTGCAAGTTACCATGTTATTGCTGTGAATCCTTTCCAGTTGCATACTTGTCATTCGACTTACTATTGTATTCACTCTTGAGTTGTAGGTATGTACTATGTACATATTATTATTATTGCTGTTGTGGAGTGAGAATAGATTTCTGACTGAATAGATGTTTGAAATTTAGTAAGCAGGTTATTATTATAGTTTATATTGTGTTTTTATATTTTTTTTTTGAATAATTTTCATAATTTTTATATTTTTGTTATGTTCTTACGGGTACAGGGCCCTTACTTTTTTGTTTTACTTTTTAATTATAATTTTAAATAAGTGAAAATCTGTCATTGAATATTATGTATATTATTAATGTTATTATTATAAGTGTAAAATATCTGTTGTTTTTATATAATAAATAAAATAATAACAAATTATTCTTAATCTACGGTTTATATACTTAACATATGGAAGAGGGTTATTACAAGGATTTTATTCAAACATACGGTCGAATAAGTTTAAGTGGAAATAAGTTTCAAATTTGTTTTATTATATTATTATAAACAGTGAAGAAGCAAATATTCCAGACCTACTACATGAGTTTTTACACCTGCTAACTATGGAAGAGATACAAACAAGGTGTCTCACACTCTAAGTACAATATAGGGTGCTGTTTGGCCTACCTTGGCGATGCAGTGCCTCGCAGATGTTCGCAGAAGGAAGGGTACATGGGTTCGCTGCTTAGATGCGCCACAGAATAGCCGGGACGAGTCAGCGCTACCGAAGATCGGAAAACACTCTCGTCCTGGACGTGGCCCAGTGGCAGGGAGCGCCCCTACACCAAACATGGAGCCTGAAATACTACACCAAAATTAAAGCCTCCGTAGTACACAAGAAGTACTAAATATTTTCATTATTTGTTATTGGGGTGTTATGCCGTGTTGCGCTACCTCCTTCTTTAGCCAACGTTTTGGACAGCGTTACAGTGTCCATCATAGGGGCAGATGTGGACGTCTGCCCTTGACGCCGTTTACATATTCAGAAAAAACATTTAACTCCTAAGTCCTTAGCAGACGACTGAAATTGATAGTATTTAGGAAATAATTATGATATGAAGCTGTTTGATCATTTTTAGCACAATGAATGAAAAATTGATCGTATTTTGGGCATAGAGACTTGATCACAACGCAGTTCTATCACCATAATACTGAGTCGTTCTATTACAATAATATTGAGTTCTATCACAATAATACTGAGTTAAACACTGCCGAACATTTCCAAACGAAATACTCTAATAATACATAGAGATTTTCAACTGAACGTTATGTTGCTTAACTCCATACGCAATTACTTACGGCTCTCAGTATCGGTAACATTCCGAACTGATCTTTAAATATGAACGTATTGAGGCTCGATTATTTATTTATTGTAATGAAAAAATATTTTTTGTAAGTGTCTCCGTTTTAAACGTTGTTTTTTGGTGTGATTAGTTTTTAATCAATGGTTGCTGACAACACTGAAAACCCACACACCAAATGTGACTATATTTAAATGGAAACGAATTTCATAGCTGCTTTAGTGCTTATTGATTCTAGCCCTTTTAAAGCGCCTTTCTACTCTTGCCTGACATCGTATATCGCAAATACATTTGAACTTCATACTAAATTTTTGATGAAACACAATTTTTCTTTTGGAAATTTAAGGCCCCGTTAGTCAGACTTTTGGATCACGAAACACGCCCAAATCGCATTTCTTTTGTTCATCTTTATTGTGTGTATGTTAACCTATTACGGTGTTTACTTTTAAAGTATATTGCCATTGGTAATTAAATTGATTAGCACGTTTAATTGATTATGCAATTTTGATTTTATTATTTAATTTATGACTTCACTTAGTTTTTAAATGAAATCAAATTTAGAAACATATATTTAAATAATAAATATTAGAAAACCTAGGTGATAGTTTAGTAAATCAGTTTAATTAACAGTCCAGCTGTAATAATCCTGTTAGAAACCGAGTTCTTCAAAACAGTTCCCACCAGATTTCAATCCTCTGTTAGCTAAATCCTCCACCATTGCACATGCAAAATTTTCCGCTTATTTTTATTTTAGCCCAAGGATTGAGAAGCTATGTCTAAGGGCAACAGTAAGGAAGCATAGTACTGAGGGGTGCGCACTCCGTGGAAGGGCGATGAATTGATATCTTACAAAAAGTGAAAGTTTTAATGATCAGATAGAAACCCCATAGAATCCCACTTGGATTTATTTTACAACCCTGGCTTAAAATTCAAAACAAATCTTCAAAATGCAATATATTAGTATTTGAGGTGGATTTAATTTTGATATCTAATTTCGATACTTAAAATTCATAAGAAATATTCAAAATGGAATATATTAGTATCTGAGGTGGATTTAAGTTATTTATATTGATATCTCTGTTATTAAGAATTAAAACGAACGCAAACACAGTTTGAACTGAAACATGTTTACCGAGTTGCATATTTCACTAAAATTGCGCCGTAAATAAGCCAATTGATATCACGTAGATTGTTGGGGTAAAATGAATGTAGCAACGAATTCATTCAATTCGTGTTTTGCATTTATAAAAACGAAATTAAATTATTTCAAATATTGGCATTGGTAGCAATTATTTTTGTTGACAACCATATTTATTAATTATAAATCGTTTTGTTTCTATTAATTACTTGTTTTGAGTTCTTGCTCGACTGTAGAATGATCTGCCGGCAAGTATGATACAGTTAAATATGACTGAATCGTATAGCGACACATTAGCTGAGTTGATGGAACTACGCCCCAGCAAGGCGTGAGGGTCCTCAGTTCAAGTCCAAGATGTGACCGTATCTTTTTCTGCCTTTTTTGTTTTCAGATTTTTGATTGAGTGTCGCTAATATTGTCTTCATTTAATTAAAAAGAAAAGAAAATTATATCATACTAACAAGTACAAAATCAAGGTTAACAGCAAAATCAAGAATTATGTATGCGAAAACTAGTATTTTTTTGCCAACACACCCTGCATTATATTTTTGCAAGCACGGGATCTGTAAGCTCCCCAGGCTTTCTGAGATAATGATCTCAGAACTACATTAGAGATTCATGAATCTGACTTTGTACGAAAACAAAATATCACAAACGACGGCATCTGACACAGAACTTAATGAAAAAATTGGTTTCATTAACCTTAATGTTGGTTTCTGCATTCCTTGGAGGCCTCCGGAACATTTCACTTGGTATGACAACAATTTTTTGTAACTTTAAAATCGCACAAATCTGTCGTCAAAGCTTACACAACCAGATGTAAATGCAGAATGATTAGCAGAATTCAAGAACCACAGAATGATATAAATCGATTCAAACATTGCAACAATAACACATATAACCACAAACTGTCTACTGCACTATCTATGCAAAAACTTAAAGCAAGCGACATCTATGAATCTTGATGGTTGATATTAATTATAAGCAGTTACGATAATCACATTAAAGTGTCGCCAATCCTTAAAAGAGGGCGTGCCAAACACCGTCATTGTAATATTGCTAATAATTATTTTTAAACAAGAAACATACAATGCACAACCAAAACCCATTTACGATAAAACTTATGTTGGAATGTCTTCTTGCAAATTCTTTCAATCGGTTACCCACGTGGGCTCACGGATCAGAAGAATTAGTTCCAACCCAATATTAATATTACGACCTTTGAAAGTGGGGATCGGGTAACACATTGGTGTAATCACCCTTCTAGATTTCCACTTACTATTGTTCCCACCCAACTGGAGTTCAACGAAGATCCTTTGTCTTAGCATTTCCACTTGAAATCGAGAAAACTCATTTAACTTTCATCTCGAACTTTAACTTTGACAAATATGTGAGGAACTCGGCTCAATTGCATTCGGAAATCTATTGGAATTATTCTTGAATCAAAGATCGGAAAACGAATGGTATACACATAAGACCGGTTATTTCACATAAAGAAAAATTTATCTAATTTCAAAGTTGATTTGCAAAGGTTCTATTCAAGTTCTGTTGTTACAATTGTATTATCAACTCTAAACAAAACTCTTTTATCTACAGATCCACACACTCATTTAAATTACATTATTACATATCGGCATTTTCAACCCAACTTTAAGGGAAATAAAGCGAAAACTCAATAATCAATATGATTGAAACTAGATCAATAAATCTATTCCCTGGTATATTCTCATCCTTGGTCTGTTTATCCTAATCCTATATTCCCTCCCCCTTCCCCCCCCCTCTTCACATATTGAAACTAGCTTTGACGACCGGTAAGGCTCTTGACTCTCAATCCGAAGGTCGCAAGATCGAATCCTGGGGTGGAAAATTAAATTTTATTTGATTAATTTGTGTTAATTTACAATTTATTTAGTTAAAATAATATAAAGTATATTTGCGGCACGTTCCTAAGTGCAAGATACTGTCAGTATCGCCCTGGTGTAAGATCACCATTCAGAATCGAAACGTTGCTTAAAATGGCTTTGCCGTGTTTGGTGACCAGATCTGAATAGCCAGGTAATTCCTGACCTTCTTCCTCTCCATCTCCTTCCCCTCCCCAACACCTTCAGTCTCACAACAACCCAACCCCAATCGGGGATGCCTTAATCTCACTGGCTCCAGAAGGGAGCAACTGAGAATCTTGTGAGGTATTCACATAAAAAAACTTAAAAAATAAATTACTAAAAAAAACACCCTTAGGTGTAATGTCACACTTTACATTACACATTAGCCCTCATGATGGATAATGCTGTACGAAACGTTGACTTAAAAATGAGGCAGATCAATACGCGAAATACCGCAAAAACAAATGACGATAATGCTTTTGGCCGTGAAAATCTCAAATCATATCAAATACTTATCAATCTCAAACATTTTAAAACTAAAAGTCAATTGAACTTGCCGACATGCCTAAATTACGACAACTTGCCTAAATTAGTACGTTTTATTGTTTTAGATTCAAATAACGCCCTTAACACGCGACACATTCAGTTTCTCACAAAATTATAGCACAATATGATTATTATGTGTTATTATGATTTAATCAAAGTTAATGATTAACAGCCGTTGCCAAAATCATAATTTAGAACTGTCTACTCTACTAAACACATAACATAACAAATCGCACGCAAACTCCGTATAACATTTTACTGTGTGGATCAACACTATCGAAAAACAATTTAGCAAGGAAGTACTAACTCTGTCTACTCAAACAGAACAACATAATCTCATCCATGGCTTTGGAATAGGTTGGCTCGGCATTATTTGCTAGGTGGGCGGCATTAGGTAAATAATTATTGTATTAGTAAGCGAAGCCACGCAAAGCTCGGATGTCAACTAAAATGCAAAACAAGCTAGAACCAACTAAAACTGCGTTTGTAAGTATTTGGAATCGGCGATGAAAGAATTACTTTAGAATATATTGAAAATTTAATCAAGGACGTGAAAAAAACGTCGTATATCTTCGTTGTTAAATGTAATATTCTGAATTGAATCTATAATTATCACTGAACGGGGGAGGGGTAAGGTTTGAAAACTAATTATTGAAATATTTTTATTCTAAATGTACAACATATCGAGAGTATTGTGTCAAAATTTTGAGTAAATCAGAGCAAAACTAACGAACATACAGCGTTTCAAGTGACGATTCAAATATATTTCGAGTATAAAAAAACTTTAAATCGATTTTCTCGCAAAAAAATCTTTGAAGTTCGTGAACATCATAATTCAAAATCTACTTGACCGATCTTTTTGAAATTTCGTACACTATTTTTACAGGTAGTGACGAAGAGTTTTTTACCATTTTTTTTCCATTTTATTATAACAAATTCACCGAAAATTTTAGAAAATATCGCATTTTGGACTTCAACATGCTGCAAAAAAAATTTAAAATCGAAAAAAACGCTTTGTCAATACCTAGAAAAACATATCGCTTTTTAAACGAATTTCGATTTTTTTTTGTTTAAGATGATTCGTTAACGATTTATAATGTTCACCGCATAACAACTTTTTTCGAGGCGCCTCCGGAGATTCGCTCTCACGAACATACTTATTGATATTTTTAATTAAAAAAATTTTTCAAAGATATTTCAGATATCATAATATAACGTGTCTATAAAATAAATAAACCAACATTATTCAAATAAAAAATATAAAAAATCATGAACATATGCCTTTTTTTCACCTTTAAAACCTTCCCCCCCCTCCCTTTAGTTCCGCTGAACCATGATCAAATCTGTTATCTACCGTTCATTAAAAAGTATCCAACAATTTTGATAATATTTGTCAACGCGTAGACAAACTTTTTAAGGGGCAAATAAATGCAAGGCGCCAAATTAAGCATTATTTAGGGGGTGTGATTTAAAAAATATATATAATTTCTACGCAGGACGCTCTGAGGAAAATACTTTCCCTCGGGGCTTATGTCATATTTTTACATCGGCCCCAAAGGAAACAATTTATGCGGTGTTGAGGTGCTGAGTAGAATGTGGTGCTGTGGAGATGGGTGGAGGATCTTTTTGAAGAGGAAGGAATAAAAATGAGCATTGAAGAGACCCACATGTTAGGAGAGAGCAAACTCAGAGGCCGGCAAACCGTTCCACAGCCGAGCTCAAGAACAAGTCGTACAAATGACCCATTCTCTTGTGACTGATGTCAACCATGTACAAAAAATGTTGGGCATGCGTTCGACGAGTTTCCAATGGCGAGACAATCAATGGTGCTTATTGGGCGGAGCGTATTTCATTGAAATACTGGCAGAACAAAGACATCATTTTTACTTTTTACAAAAACTTTTTTTTTTTCAAATCTAAGACTTTTATTCTAGGACCAATTTAATAATTATCTGTTGAGAGATTGAGGTTAACCCAAACGCTTAAGAATAGTAAATCAATTAGAATGCATAATAACCACAAATTACTAAAAGCGTGTTTTGCAATAGCAGGCGTCATAATATGAGAAAAGAAAAAATTAAGCTGGAAACAAAGCAAAAGCCACATATTATTATTTCCCGGAGACCTTTACTTAAGCCAAGCTTAGGCTAGGGATTTTTGTACAAGCCCTAACAAATCAACATGTCCCTAAATTTCCCAGAAAATTGGAATATGAAAGAATAAGGAAAGCAAATATATGGATGCTCATTATAAAAACAAAAAAAAAATACAAATATTAAAGAAAATTAAAATATTATCATAGAACATATTATATCGGGATGTTCTATATAAGCGCCTTCCAAGAATACTTTTAGACACAATCAGGTTTTAAAAAAATAATTCACCAAAGTTTGGCAATTAAACATAAATTGATTGACTGCCGAAATGTAGTACCATATTATGAATACGAACCAAATTCATTTTTAGAAAATGAATTTTGTAAAATATATTATGATAAAACTATACTAACGGACAGAACGATTCGTCATAATAGACCCGATATAGTTTTACATGACAAAATTAAAAAAATTTACTTATATCATTGATGTCGCTATTCCAAATTCCTGTAATATTCAAAAATCTGTTTCTGAAAAAATTTGAAAATATACAGATTTAGGAAATGAGATTAAAAGAATTTGGCATTTTCGGACTATAAAAATATTACTATTTGTTATTTCGGCTACTGGCATTATACCTAGCTCTCTAATTAAAAATTTAGGCTTATTAGATTCATCAAAGAATCTTTATATAAAGATGCAAAAATCAGTCGTATTAAACACATGTAGGATTACGAAAGATTTTTTAAATATTTACATTGAGGGTTCAGTAGGATTTTTCGGTCCAGTTAGGAGTTCTATTGAGCCGAACCCTCTGATATGAAAATATCTGGAGTCGGTGAAGTATTTTCCCATATGGTAGGTTGACGTGTTGTTCTTGTATAGTTTTGAATTTATTATACTTATACAATGCAATTACATTGCGTGGATTGACTAGATTATCATTTGTGGAAAAGTGTGTGAAAGGGTTAAATTTTTCCCTGTGAGGAAGATTTAACCCGGACATAAAGTCAAGAGAACTATTAAGATGATCATACTAACAAATCTAAACAAAATATAAAAAAGAACACGAAACATGAAAATAAAAAGCTAACGGTCGCAACTGAGACCCTCACTCTGGAACCGGCGTCTTATCGGGACAAATGCCTTAACCAATTATGCCACTGAGACCACTTATTTTAAAAATATTTTTGTCACGTATGTTTTTAGATTTTCACGGCCAAAAGTATTTTCGTTATTTGTCTTTGGGGTGTTATGCCGTATCATCAGGGCAGATGTCCTGATGATGGACACGCTGATGTAACGCTGTCTGAAACGTTGGCTAAAGAAGGAGGTAGCGCAACACGGCATAGCCCCCCCAAAAATAAATAACAAAAATACCCCTTCATGTTTCTAACTAACTAGTACTACGGCTCACTTGGCCTTTTTACTATCACCTTCTGAAGGATGTATTTAATTGACTGAATTTACGTTACATTAATGTCATCATAAGGGAAAAGTCATTACTGGATAAAAAACCTCAGTGATAAGTGACGAAAATATTTTTGTCATTCTCAAATTTCAAATTCATATTTAACAATATTATCTTTGACTAATTTTTTCCAGTATTTTTGGCAGCTACCATTTTTTTATAAAAGAAAGCAAATGTTCGAAGAACTGCTTTGTAGCCTAGATAGTAAATATTTGCGATTTTATTTATATTTATCTATTTCTAAAAGTCTTAATGATATAAAATTTTTATAAGTATAACTGTCTTCTTTATAATAACGAAGGTTTTTCCCATCAATGTATTGTATCATTGAAGAAGAAAACTAACAAATCTAAACTAAATATGACTTTAAAATAAGAGGCCGAATTGGTTAAGGCGTTCGTACCTATTTGTAGAATGCTATAAATTGTTCGTACCGAACAACTACTGCCGTGGTCGTCACCACGACTTGCTCTGTATACCACACGGCAGAACAGACGTTCTAGTCGAGCACAGCATGACAAGAGGTATGGTGCTACTAAATGAAATCTCTAGGTCCCTTGACATTTTCAACATTGGCCTTGAAGGTTTCAAAAGTAATTTTTGTCAACAACTCTAAAATGCGTATTATTCTAATTTTTTTCGTTAAAAATAGGATAACGTTAATCTGTAATGCACAGGGGAAAAAAGGGAGATCCTGAGTTCGAGTTTTACTTGCGACTAAATAACTAACTAACCATTACGCCGTTTCTTCGCAGAGGTAGGCAGAGAAGACGGACCTTTAAACATCTCGGTTTTGGCATACACTCCTTGCCTCGTCAACATTCAAACATCATCTTATAAATAATCTTCTATTATTCTGACTCTTGAAATGGCCCGATTCAAGTATCTGATTCACTTGATCGTGCTATGTCTTTTTCGGGTGTCCCCGACTATTTCTACCATTCACATTCATTTATATTCTTCACACCCTTTTTTCATTCATTTGCTCTACATGCCCAAACCATCTAAGCGTCTCTTACTTTATCTTACTTATACAATAATCTTACTTACATCAGCATTGCATCCTTTACGCATCTCCACATTTTTCACCTGATCATACATGGTTTTACCACGCAAACGCTTCAGATATCTCATTTCTACATCATTCAGTCTACTTTCAACCTTTCTTTGCTAGATACATGCTTCACTGCCGAACATAAGAGTAGGTACCAGCACTCCATTGTGGACTGCTAACTTCGCTTCTTTGGACAGTTTTTGTTAGTTGCTACCTTCAACTTTTTATTTTTTTATATTTTGTTCTTTATCATATTCCGCTTAGATGTGTTATTACATTGATGAGAAAAACCTTCAAAAGTTTTTTTTTATTATTATCATTTGTAAATAATTTTATTCTTTATTAACATCCTCATCTGTAAAATGTCGTAAGTGATCCTGTGGTGAATTGCAAGCGATAAACGAGATGTATAGGGATCAGCATCCGATTTCCAATAATGTTTGCGGATAGTATCTACTGGAATGCATTTAACCGCTAAGCTTTTTCGATAGAACATCAAGTATTCCGACATATTAGCAGAATTAAAAATAAACCGCGAAGCATTCAAATCCGTCTGGTGTGTAGAACAAAGAGCTTTTTTCAAATTTAACACAATAAACCCTCAGTTTTATGGGACTATGTTTAATGAATTTCACCGCCGCACCTAATCATTTCTCTATACTGTGGAGGTTATTTTGATGTTATAATCGATAATTATTTCAAGATTTTTATTTTTTATTCACCACTTATGTGAAAATACAAAATTTAAGGTACAGGCTGTTTTTGCTGGACATTTATATATATTATATCTTCGCGGATCTATTGGGAAACAAACGCGGGATGAACCGATATTCACGTGGCTGAATTGAGCAAAATTTTTCCTTGCTTCTTATGAATTATTAACCTTTTCGTCCCGGAACGAAAAAAATCACACATGACCCGAAGGGGGGTCACTCGGGGACCCCAATTTGTTTTGCTTATTAAAGGGTGTTAATGACATATTTTTTTGTAATTTGTTATGATAATAATTAGAGGGAAGTATGTTCATCGTGTTTCAGTAGTCATTTTAAAAATCGTTTGATAAATAAAGTCATAATTAATATTCTAATGAATTTAGACCATAGCGTGTATTTTTCCATAGAAAACAGAGAAGGCGGGCCGACAGCCAGCATAACACCTTGTTTCCGAATCTCGACTGGCGATTGGCGTTCACCGGAAACGATTCAGACCGAATGATCTTTGAAAGGCAAGCGAACATTATAGCATTGTAAAAAGAGCAAACGAGATGCGCAGTGTAAACGAACGCGATCTAGTCCTTTCCACTAACAACTTAGAAATGACTTGCTATCGCTTAGAATTATCCCGATACATTCAGCAGATAGGAACGGGGTACGCCCGAACAGAGGGGAAGGGGGGCGGGTGGCACAGACTATTCGCCAGAATTTGTTATAAACTATTTAATTTTAAGAAAAGTAGTAATGCGATATTAATTTTTTTAATGCAGATCGATAACCAAATATATTTTCTAGGATTACCTAAATTATTGAGTATGTGGTTTAAAAACCAACTTAGATACAGCGTAAAACTCTCGTTAGTGTAAGTGCGTTCCCCTGGTCCGGTACGGAAGTGTTAAATAGATATTTATATTTAAAGTCAATGGTATAAATATACCACAAAAAAAATAATTATTGCTAAAGTCCGGTTGGAGAGGTCAAGTTCTCCCTTGATCAGTCTCTCTCGGTCCGGCCCGCCACGCAGTAGGTGGGCAGACAGATCCGCCGTCAAGACCTAGACAAACCTCATTCCATGAACCATGATGTTTCCTTCGGGTGTTCGGGTAAAAGAGAAACACATCGCATTTATAAAAATGCTGGCAAAAAGGAACCAACACAATCAAAACAATAACACACAACTCTCAAAGTGACATTACCGGCTGGATTAGATATCTATTTTACCATCTTACGATTAATTACTAGAACATACAACAGGGGTTCAGCCGAGCGCCGAACCATTTAATACAAAATATATTAATTATACATTTCATTCCATAGAGGGCTATATTAGCTAGTTATTGATTTTATCACATATCTAATTTCGTTTTTGAAGAGATAGAGAGTTTTATTTTAAAGTGGAATAAATCACACTTTTAAATATAATCACTTATATTCTTCGCGTCCTATTTAAAATCCAGAAGACAATATGTAATAATAAATGGACATGAGTCCAAACAATTCCCGGCATTATCAGGAATTCCCCAAGGGTCAAACCTTGGTCCCCTGTTGTTCCTCACACTTATAGATAACATCCAGGTATGTATAAAATATTGCAAATGTCTTCTATTTGCGGATGACTTCAAACTTTTGATGGAAATTATCTGACACCAGGACTGCTTAAAATGCAATCTGACCTTGATGCTATAGCAGAATGGTTCGATAAAAACAAATTAGAATTCAATATTAAAAAATGTGTAGCAATGACATATACACGTTCCCTCCTCTAGTTTTAACATAATCCATAACTTTATTGACAGCCCATTGCTCCTGGAATGCTACGGTTTATACGTGCCTGAAAACTTCAGTCGTAGTCGTCGACACGACTTGTTACCATACCATACGGCAAAATAGATGTTCTAGACAGCATAGCATAACAAGAGGAATGGTACTGTTGAACGAAATATCAAAAACACTAGATATATACAACTCTTCTTTAGATAGCCTTAAAATTTTTTTGTATAATGATCATCTTCTTAGGTGTTAAGATTGTCAAAATGATAAAATTGTACGGTAATTGGATTATTAATCTGTTGTACAATTGAAAAAAAAAAAATAAATAAATAAAATATAAAAATAAATAATTTATTTCAGTGTGTTGGTTGTAATTATAACATTATTATCATTTATTTAATGGTTCATATAAAATGGTCATTTTACATCGTGGATACGACAATTTTAGTGCAATTTACGTGCCAAGTACACCAAATTACATACAGCCAACGTATAATGTTGAAATTGCAACGTATTCGTATATTCATGCCCCCTGTTAACTAATATCCGGATACCCTGCCAAGAGCGGCTCATTTCCAGCAAATAAGTTCAGTATTGCCAAATATTCCGTTCGTATGCTGGGCACGATCTGTACCTGATGAGATAAACTGGGTGTGATCCGAAACGTTTCGTTCTTCAATGTATCAATTACCGATTCAGCACTGCACCGGTGTGCATTTTAACTGGCACAAGATTTGAATAATAAAACATAAATTTTTATATCAGAATATTAATTTTTATTTTTATAAAAAGAGATGTTAATGAATGAGCTCTGCTTTGTTATAACTCATCCAGTTCAACATCCCTTCCCGTAGACTCCGAAATAATGAATTGCTGTTCCTCAATCAACATTCTACTAATTATGGATACTATTCTCCTCTATCCAGAATGTCGAGACTTGTCAACGCAAGTCAAAGCATTGAATTTTTTGGTGTAAACCTAAATGACTTTCGGCAGTCGATACTAACTAACTAACTAATCATCACGTCGTTTCTTGCAGGGGTAGGCAGAGAGGGCGGACCGCCAACCAACTCGTCTTAGCACACACTCTTTGCTTCACTAACATTCATACGTCGTCTCATACACACTCTTCTATTATTCCGACTTTTGACAAAGCCCGACTCAAGTATTTGATTTACTTGATGGTGCCATGTCTTTTTCGGGCGTCCCCGACTTCTTCTACCATTCTCATACGCAGTTGATACGCAATATTTAAATCTTTTTTCACGCTATGTCTTGTAGTTTCTTTAAAATGTACTTTTTACATTTTATATTGTCATTGCCATTCATTTATATGTGCTCTCCTTTCACTGTCATGGTTTTTTTTATTTATTTTAATTTGTGTTATTTTAATTTTTTCAATGGACTTTTGGCCGTAAATAAATAAAATATCATATAAAAAATTAAATTTTAAAATCTTTCCACTCGTCAAAAACGATAAAAGAAAAATCTATATTCTGAGGTGATTCGGATATTGCATTCACGCAATTGAACTGCCGGTAGCAAAGTTCGGTTTTTTTTCGTAACTACGTTTGGTAGTACACTTTTTTTTATGTTAATACCGCACAAATGCTCCAACTGCCCGGAGTCAGTCGGAATATGTCATCCCCAATTGGGTTTTGTTTATGTTGTTAGGTCGAATGGAGTGGGAAAGGGAAGAAGGTACGGAAGAAAATATTGAGGAAGAACCTGAATAATGCTACTGACAGTTTTTTGCGCTCTGAAAATAGCATTTTGGTTTTTAATGATGTACCATTATTTAAAACAAAAATAAATAAAATAGCACATATCTGCAACAAATATTTATTAACACGTTTGATAAATAAAATATTATTCAGATTGATTGGGAATTTTGCACTTATCCAAAATTAAGTTTTGTATTAAACAGGTCGAAACGCGTAGCGCAGCCGTCCCTTTTAACTTTCGACAGCGAATTATGTAATTTCGAACAACCTAACAATATTTCTGACTGCTAATGTTTTTGCTAATGTTTACTGGATTTCCTAACCATAAAAGCATGGGGGAATGAGACATTAGCAGGTACCAGCACAACAATGGCTAGTAATGTTATTTTAACGTCAATGGGTTATAAATTCAGGCCACTGTCGATCATGTACATTAATTAACATTACAAAATCGGGAGACTTGTCGGTCTAGTAATTTTGCAGCTGCAACCGGACCGCGGTTTATGAATGGAGATTGATTAACACTATATTGTTTATAATTACAGTCACAAACAGCACAATGCTTTGCATTTTATTTAATAATCAAACATTGTATTTATGTTTCTGCCAAGCGTCTGAAGCCAGTGAGAATATGGCGTCTCCAATTTTGGGTTAATTTTTGAGGCTGAATGCAGTGGGGAGAGGAAATAGATGGGGAAGACGAAGGGTACGAAGTATCTTACAATTCAGATATAGTCGTCAAACACGTCAGCCATTCCAATTGTAACAGTTATTAGGTTCAGTGATCATTCATTAATGCTGAAATACATGGTTTACCAATAAAATATGAGTATAATAATACATCAAGTAACAAAATTGTATAAATCATTGACCTTTTGTCACAGAAAAAAACTATTATTTCGCTTTACGACAGTCTGTCAAAGTTTTACGACAATAACCAACTTATTATGCCCCATCAAAGGCCACCAAGCGGTAGTATTAATATCAATATTAAACCGAATAGATTGAAAAGCAGTAAAATAGCTTCTTCCCCCACACTGTGACATTTACCCATCGGCCGCCACTGTCTCGAAAGGAGGCTGCCGCTGAAGGAATAAACCAATAGAAGGGAGTCTAGGGTGTGTTCCTGTGCCCGAGGTAAGCTCATTTCTTAATGGTCAGAATCAGATCTGACAGCTCACCAGTAGTTTTATACAAAATAACGAACACAAAAAAAAAGGTATCCAGTTCGATGGAGTCGTTCGGAAGTTACGCGCGTACATATATTTCGGCGATTCATTTTTAAATGTGTCCCATGGGTGTCCCGTGGGTGTCCCGTGGCAGATTACGAAGTGTCAATTCAAATGTTTGTAAAACCGTTGCACGGGTGAGAGGGTAGGAGGTATGGTTCTGCTCGGCATTAGTGCGGATTGTTTAATCACGATGTCGCTGTGGACTAGTAAGCATTGCGCGTTCGCAGCAGAAGCGTGTTTTAAAGCCAACGATTCCGAAGTGAGGACACAATTTGGTTGGTGTGTGGAATTAAATGGTTGTGACGACGTTTTAAATTAATATTTCAACAAACAAAACTGCCGCTTTTGGGCGCCAAAAGGACAAAACCCTCGGTTAAAGCACCAACACGCTCTGCACAGCAACCCAATAGTAAGCGTTTGGGCTTCTCTATCCACGAATGGAATAATTGGATCATTTTTTTCGAAAATTCTCATGGAGCAACCATAACTGTAGATGGCGATTGTTACCGCCGCATGATAAGCGATTATTTTATGCCAAAACTTCAAAAGCACCATTTGTACAGTTCACATACATGGTTTCAACAAGATGGTGCCACACCTCACACGGCAAGAGTCACCATGAGCCTCCTCCTCCTAAAAAACCGATGAGTCGATGTGGTGACATCGTGTGGCCACCCAGATCGCCGGATCTCACCCCCGTGGACTTTTTTTCATGGGTATATTTTAAAGCTAAAATGAACGATAGCAGTCCAAAGGACACATCGGAATTAAAAGAAAATATCGTGCGAGGAGTGAGCGCTATTTTCCAATCTCTTTTTGAGAAAATTGCTCGGAATGTTATTAAAAGATTCCGTGACGGAAAACATTTAGATGGTATAATTAAAAAAATATGAAATCCGCATTAAGTATATTTAATTTGACAATAAATGCATAATTTTTTTTCGCTTACAATTTAAATTTATTTCATTACAAGTTCGAAATCTGCCACGGGACACCCATAGATATTAATTACATCGTTTCCATGGCAACGATTTATTTTGCTTAGCAAAAACTCGCTTTTCTTGGGGACAGAAAACTTATAATAAATATAATATATTAATATTTTTGATTTCATAACGCCAGAGCGTACCATTATATACAGCCGATAGTACTCGGATATAATTTAGTTTTCTATTGGTGAAAGAATTTTTAAAATCGTTATATTGTTTTATGCATGAAAGCGTAACAAACCAATACACGCAGTTTCGCCCTTATAATATTAGTATAGTTTAACTTAACTACTCTTGCAAATTGAGAAATATAACATTTATGATTTTTATCTTAACTAGAATATAGGCAGTAAAATGTTAAAGCCAAAGATAACGAACCCACAAATGCCAACTAGAAAGTTTGAGCAAATTAGCTACGAGTACATTTTTGCATTATTTTCCTTCCAAATCTGAATAATGTGTAGATCACACCTATAGGAATTATCTGTTCAGTGAGGGCTACTAACTGCTGTTTTAATGTCACATTTCATACAGTTTACGGCGCTCGGAAGAATATGTAGGTAGGCTAATATCGTCTGTATGCAGCGGCGGCGGGTGAAGCTGCGCTTCGAGCTGTAAACCCGGAAAGGTTTATTATATTTCAAATATTAGTACGGTTTTAATATATACATTGTCACATAATTTTCTAATGGGTCGTTTATTATTGTAGTTTATTTGACAACACGTATTATTTTCAAATAAATTTATTAAAACAGACTTGAATCAGATTTTGTTAAGTTTAATCAAAGATTTCTATCCACAAAACAACTTTTTTTACATTAACTCTACACAACAGACCCTGAGGAAAAAACCCTCAGACCATATATGTAATGTTTTGGGATGCTGTGTGGTCTTATTAATAAACCATCAGATTATTCAACCTCCCAACTCTTTCAAGACTTTCAAGTCCCGCCTCTATAAAATACATAAATAAAAAGTACGCTGCTTCATATACACAAAGATTATGCTAAGAAGTCGCATCACGCCATGGTACGCGTTGAGAGCAATAGACAAAACACAGTGAGTCGCTTATGTATGCCATTGGTGCATACATAAGCAACTCACTGCCGTTATGTATGCACCAATGGCATACAAAGGTTAGTTCAAAAAAGGTTATCAGGGATGCTTGATCTTAACACATTAGAAGCCCGCCGAAAAATATTTTTGGGTAAGCACTTTTTTAAGCTAATCTCCGGCATTTTACTGAATCCGCCCATGTTGAAGGAGATTAACTTATATGTACCCAACGCGTACACTCGTGGGAGATCCCACGCACTTTTTTATGCTCCGAAAGCGAGAACTTCTTCCTATCAAAATGCGCCATTAAACAGAGCAATTTAACTGCTTTATGAATCTGTTTTGAACATCGACATCTTCAATGTCACCTACGGAGAATTCAGTAAATATCTTCTGACTTACGTAAAAAGTTAGTGAAACTGCCCCCATACACTTTTTTTTCTTTAAATTTTGAAATCTTCCCCATAATATTCTGGTATATAACTGTTTTATGGAGAACTTGATAAAATAAATAAATACCAGTTTTGCAGAACACTACTACATACATGTACAATGGATTGGTGTGGTTTAATCAACTAGCAATAGAGCTGAGATTAGAACCTGACTATAATAAATTAAAAAATAAATTAAACAATAATATCTTAAATAATTTAGCTAGCTAAAATCACACAAACAATTAATTAGCAACACTTAATAATAATTTTTTTATCTATCTGATTTATTTATGTAACAATCATGTAAAAATTAAAAATTTAAATTTTTTAAAATTTTTAATTTATTTCCCTTTCCACACGAGTAGTTACACTCTTGTTAAGGTTATATATTATAAAGATATATATGTTAATACATTTTCTGATCAATGTTGCATGTTAGTATTTAATGATTTGTGTTTAATCCGATTGTACCCTTAAAATGTAATTATTCATTGTTATAAATTAGTAAAAAAAAAGATTTTTCTAATAGAATTTCTAACTTTTGCCAAAAAAACTTTAAAAACGCTTCTAAAATTAGGTTTTAATAACGCAATTTAAAACAACGCGACACTCTTCAAGTCTAAATCTTTCCAAGTTAACGCTATCTGCCTAAACAAAAACGAATTCTCCACAAATGTCTATTGTCCCAATTATCCTGACTTACCTAGGAGGAACTGGTGCGAATTAACGACATTAATTAGTACTCACGAGGCGGCGCGGCGCAGCGCATCGCTAGATGTCACTTTGTTGTCAAGTTATTACAGTATAATTAAGTTAATTCCAACAACTACCTACCCCTCCCCCCCCCTTCCAACCTATTTCCATTTCCAATCTGAATTTTGTTGCGGGGTAATAAATCACACTGGAATTTATGGCAGGGATTAAAATACCTACCTACTTGAAGAACATGATTATGATTGGTTTTTCTGACAAGTTCACATTAAATGGTAAAGCATTTTTTTCAGAGAGTATTTAAAATGAATGTTGTGAAAATAAATAATTAATTTTTTATTAATATAGCGCCATTCCATTTAAAGCATATGGCAATTTTATTGTAGGTGGCTCCATTGTATTTCGTAGGCATTAACTATGTTAAAATTTCTTGAAATTTGGTTTTTAAGAAGTTTATTTCACACTAGCTGACCCGGCAACGCGTTGCTGTGGCTACAAAACACAACTCCATCTGCTGGATGGTTACCCAACTTTTATAACCACCGCCATTTAATTGTTAGATTGCAATCATACATAAATATGGAAGCGAATAAAATATGCGTTAAGAAAATGAAAATAATATTGGTGGTTCTTAGTCGAAGTAGATACAGTTAAAGGTGACTGAATTTGATATCGACACCTTGGCGCAATGGACAACGCGCTCACCTGGAAAGGAAGAGGTCCCGGGTTCGAGTCCCAGAGGTGCCAATATCTTTTTCTAATTTTTCTGTTTCCAGATTTTATTATTGAGTTTCTCTCATAGTGTCTTCATTTAATTAAATATTACAAAATAATTCTTTTTAGAGTGCCCATTAGACAATCCAGACAAAACCAAACATTAAACATTACTCAATGCAACACTAACTCAAACAAAATATGTATTCATTCACCGCGCTTCACATATTTTTAACATTTCATACAGTGAATTCGACGCAATTAACACAACACCCATATTTGTAAACCTAAAATCAATATATAACACAAACATGCTACTCATTTCACAGAATAGATCCACCCCTCTCCCCTTTCTCCCACCTTCCCATCAAAAGGCTAATGTAACTCTTTTCTCTTAATATATAATAAATAATTAAGATACATCAGTGAAAACCCATTATTGGTTGAATAATTTACACATATTTAAGCATTATAAAATATTACAACTGTTGGTTTTTCCAAATAAAATAAAATAAGCACGTGGATCCCAACATCCATAAAACATTAAGATCATATTAACTTCTTCAAATACAATAAACTTATTTCGTTGTACCATTTTAATCCAAAACTAATAAAATACTAAGTTTCAACCACTTTTATTGTTTTCAAAATCAGCATGTTTTGTGAGTAACGCTTCCTTCATCACGGTTTACTTAAAGCTAATTAAAATATTAGACTTAAATATGTGAATGGATGGGCGGGAGTAGGAAGAGGGGGGGGGGGTCTGGTGATAATAGGGCGTAATTTACTAAGGGAACAAATTTACTAATAGGTCATTTAAAAATATTTTTTAGATATTTAAAAGAGTTAAAATTGTCTTTATACACTTTGTCGTCTCAGTTCTTGTTTGTCCAACAGAACAGTTTTAGTTTTTGTTCAATCTCCACTTTTTAATTAAAAATAAAGTATAAAAATTATAGTTAATGGCTTAAATAAGAATTATTTAAACTAATGAAACCTTTACCTTTACGAAAACAGCTTTATCTTGAACATGTATTGAAATAATGAAGGAAAACCTTCTCTTCCTGTAAAGTGTTTTAATGGTATTTGGACAAAAACGAACTAAGGTGAGTCTTTCCGATTTTCAAAAGTTCATGGTCTTCTAAACGTATACATTTACATTACAGTGTAGCAATTCTATTCTATTTTTTAAATCTAATGTAGAGTTCGACTCCAATAAATGAAAACAAACTCCAAGAAACTATTACATGTAATTGAAAAAATATATATATTATCTAGATTAATTTTGGAGATTTCCATTTAAATGTGTATATTTTGTAATAAATTAAATAATATTATTATTTAATTAAATCATTATAATATATATATATATATTTATATAAAGTAGAGGGAACACTCCTTTCTTTCCATGAAAAGACCTTCCATACAGCATCCCCAAATATGACAGGCCCTGAGAGAAATTATTTTTCTAAAGGCCTCCTGTGTAAAGTTATTGTACAAAAAATAAAATCAAAAGGCATGTCAACTTTTCCGCCATAACACACGGGTATCCCTAGCAAGATGGGCGAAACAATACAACAAAATATTTATATTGTCCTTTTTATCACATGATAAATAAAATCATAAATGTAGGTATCGTGTGAGGTTAAATTCTATAAAAGGTGTTGTGTGGCCAAATGGCGCGGGAAGGGAAAAGAAAGATCTGGATTTCACTATTCAGATCTGGTCACTAAACACCGATATAGCCTTTCAAGCAACGAGTTGATTATCGATGGCGGTCTCGTTTGAACTTGACCGCACAATAGTCTCATTACTTACTACTAACTGGAACCAATGGGTCTATGGAATCCCCAAGTAGAGTTTGTTGAAATGCTGAAGAGAGTCGATAGTGAAAGGAGATGAGAAAGAAGATGATTAGGAAGAACTTTGCTATTCAAATCTGAATCATTAAACACGGCTAAAACTACTTCAAGCAACGTTTTGATTATGACTGGTAGGGAGTATCTACCGCTTTGTAGTTTCGCACAAGTAGTATTAGGTACACAAAAATGCGTATTTAGTAAAAATTATTTTTAAAATAAGGATAAACTGTAATCATACACAAAGGTGGCAGCCAATAAAAAAATGCGTTAAGAAAATGAAGATAAAATGGGTGGTCATTAGTAGAAGTTATGATACAGTTAAAAGTGGCCGAATTGGATATCGACACCTTGGCGCAGTGATCAGCGCGCTCACCCGGAAAGACAGAGGTCCTGGGTTCGAGTCCCAGAGGTGCCAATGTCTTTTTCTGATTTTGCGGTTTCCAGATTTTTCGATTAGAATTTCGCTCATATTGTTTTCATTTAATTAAATATTAAACTACATACATTTTCGCTTTTTACATGTAACCCTTCCACAAAGATTTTTTCTGACGACCGCTCATCAAAATTTAATGGTGGCAATGTACTATTGCTGACTTTTACGATCGTTTGAAATAATCATCCCTGTAAAACATTAAGTAACACTATCGAGTCTGCTTTTAAACAGCTTTCAACCTTTTAATGTAATTACATCAACCCCATGGTGAGGGTAGGTAGGTAGGTACTTAATATTAAATCTGTTTTAAAAAACAACCACCAATTTAAAAATGCATTAGGAACTCGCGCAATATTTAGGGGAGTTTTTTGTATGAAAAATTCAGATCATTTTATCCCTCCGCTGGGAAAAGCATCAGAATTAACCTTCGGGAAAGCGCTATCAAATTTACACTTTCCGGATAATGAAAAAGGCCCTCATCAACGGACTACAGCGATGTGCGAGGTACTGTGTTATTTTTGATGTAATCTAATAACCTATTTATATCCAATCTCTCAAAAAAGTTCTGTCCATAGTAATCGATGGCTACTGAACTTTTTAATGTGGAAACAAAACTTTTAGGCACGCAAAAACACAACTTATTTATTTTAATTAGTTTTGATAATTATATTTTTTGGGATTTTATTTTTTATGAATGAAATTTAAGATAACTATTTTAACATCCAAACTGGGTACGAATCACAGTTTCAGATGCACTTGGACTAACGTAACAAAATGGACTAACGTAATGGACTGTAAATACTAAAAACAAAACCAGACGAAATGGTGTTTGCTGGAATTGGATGATAGTATGTGTAGGAAAAAACAAGGTGTGCTAGGAAAAAGGAATGACCAATCACTTAACACTGTATTTCTCTGAAGGAGCACACGACACAACCCCACTATAGTTACGTAGATCCAAGCCTGTGTTGAGATTGACAATTTTATAAAGTGATAACAGTAACACAAATGATATACTCGCAGGTGTTGAAAGAATATATTACATTAATGTTTCATGCATATAATGGATCCTTACTAAGCTGTAAGAACCTTAGAGTGACAATGTAGACCTAACATATTATAGGGTGACAATGTGTTGAAATTTGCATTGAAATAATGTATTTGAATATTATATTTATGATTCTTTTCTTATGATGTACTTCCTCTCTGGTAACGTAATGTCAAATCTGGTGTGCCGCTATATAACAAAGGTCAATTTTTTATTTTTATTTTTAACTTAATGAGTAAAACCTCAAATTATAATATTTAGTTATGAAGACTGTATTAGCGAAACTCAATCGGAAATTTGCAACAGAAACACCAGAAAAAAGATTCGGTCACTTCTGGAACCAGATGTGACAGACAGACATGACAGATGGGATCAGATGAGTTTATTTTCATTTTCGAAGTCAATTAATTAATTAATTAATATTTAATTTTTGTTTTAACTTTATGAGTACAACCTCAAATTGTAATATTTAATTAAATGAAGGCAATATTTATTCATTTATTTGACGCCCAGAGGGCTTTTACATAATTTGTAGTGTAATTTTAATTTGACAGACACTTTGAAAATAATACAAATAAAACTACATTAGATAAAAGCCATACAACAAGTCATACAAACACATAAACATTAACAGAAAAATACAGCTATTTTATTGGTTTACAAGATGTGTTTAGTGATAGTGTTGAAATATTTTTTTTCGATGATCCACAAAACTTGGTGAGTTGATATTGAAAATGTCAACATCACCCAAGTACTTATTCCCCATGGTGTGAAGTCGTTATATCGGAGAGTGGGCAATGTAGTTACGCTTAGAATAGAATATTGTATTTTGTCGTGTTGTTACTGTGGGTATTCGTAAGTTAATGAGTTGCAAGTGTTCACAACAGTTGAATTTAGAGTTAAATATTATGAATAAAAATGTTAAGTCATTTATTTTACGTCTGTCTTTTTAAGTTTTTTTTTTAGATTATTTAATAAGTAATCGTTATTTAAGTCTTCTACTGGGATATTTAATTTAAAATTGATAAAACGCAGAAATTTTTTTTTAATTCGCTCAATTTTATTAATGTGAATTTTGTAGGTGGGGTTATATTCGATTAGGCTTCTAACTAGAGATACGTGTATTAGTTTTATGGCTTGTAAGGAATTAGAGTTTTTAGTTGTTCGTAATACGAAGCTAGTGTTTTCATACCTTTGTTCACAATTTGATGGATATGATTGGTGAAACTTAGTTTTTCATCCAAAATAATTCCCAGACCTCTCATTTCTGTAACTCCTTCTAAAGCTGTGTTACTGACGAAATATTCGAATAATACCGGATTTTTATTTCTGAAGAAATCAAGGGATTGCATTTTTCTACATTTAAAAATAAATTATTTTGAATGCACCAATCTTTAAACTTACTAATGTTTGACTGTAGTATATGGCAATGATTTATATCGGTTATTTTCTTGTAACGCTTGATGTCATCAGCAAAGAGCAATACCTCGACATCATTGAAGCAATTGGTTATATCATTGATGAAAATGAGGAAAAAAAACCGGGCCAAGGTTAATATAAGCGAAATGACGACAATTTAAGGTTAGCGCGTTTGCCCGGAAAGCGAGAGGTTCTGGGTTCTAATCCCAGAGGTGTCAATATCTTTTTCTGATTTTCTGTTTTCGGATTTTTGATTGAGTTTCGCTTACATTGTCTTCATTTAATTAAATATTACAATTTGAGGTTTTACTTATTTAGTTAAAATAAAAATTAAATATTCATCCTAGACTTGTTGAAAAGTCAATAGGTGTCGCATATTAAATAAAATGGATAAAGACTTATCCAGACACTATCTAGATTGCATTTATTTCGGGTTTGAATCTTGAAATCATACATAAAGGTAGCTGCCAATAGAATATGCATTAAGAAAAATAAAGATAGTATGGATGGTTCTTACTGGAAGTATGATACAGTTAAAAATGATCGAATCGAATATCGACACCGTGGCGCTGTGGTTAGCGCGTTTGCCCGGACAGCGATAAGCCCTGGGTTCGAGTCCCAGAGGTGTCAATATCTTTTTCTGAGTTTCTGTTTCCGGATTTTCGATTGAGTTTCACTTATATTGTCTTCATTTAATTAAATAATTAATTAATGTTTCGATTTTGATCTCTTCAAAAGGACTCTCTCGAAACATCGCCTTGAACCGCAGTAAGAGTGTAAGATTCATATATCCGTCACATCTGGACGCACTGATCCGTAGACTACTACCCACCCCTCACACCATTTTCCTTCCCAGTACTTCCTCTTCCTCCGACATCTCCGAAAAATCGAAATTCGAGTTGAGTATGCAGTTACAATACCGTTAAAGTGTAATCTGGTACAATACTCAGATGGCTTCAAAACAACACCAAACAAATAATAATGCCGACAAATTTGTAGCAAATTAAACGTTGATGTTTTCTGGGTCACCTGGATATTTGAAAATGTTATACTAACTTGCCGAACCGTTATGCCTTCCAGTCTGATTTTATAGCATGTTTAATATGTCAAACACAGATACGTGAAAATAATATTTAATTTATGGTGAGCATTGTATTGTTGCTTTCGTCTTTATTCCAAAGCTTAGTATTTGGAGATGTCTGACAAATCAACCGAACGATCGATATGTGAATGTTTTCCGGTGGAATATTGTATTTGAAAAAATGGGAATTTAAAAACGATTGTGTGTATTGCTACATTCTGCTAGTCACCTTACAGCGTTCTCGTTTCTCGTAGATCCTAGCTCCTCACTATTACCCCTAAAAGTGGAGGTGACATAGTTTCGGGCAATTGAGACTGTTGTATAGTGTCACCTAAACCAACACGACGGCCTCCATGGTCGAGGGGTAAGGTTTTTGACTCGAAATCCGAAGTTTGCGAAGGTCGCGGGATCGAATCCCGGCGTGCGCAAATACATTTTATTTTAATGAAAAACAAATAACTTTGTGTAACACCACTATTTAATTAACAATATCAACATTTTATTTGATTAATTTGGGTTATTTCACCATTTCTTCAATAAAAATAATTGTATATTTGCAGCACATTCCAATGTAGAAGATACTCTCAGTATCGCCCTGGTGTAAGACCACAATTAGGGATGCCATATCTCACAGGCTCCAGACGGGAGTAGTTGAGCATTCATATGTACCAAAGTAGATATCTTGATTTTAATAAATACTTTAAAGTACATTGAACCACTACTACTTTTCATAGAAAAATCGCAACTGAGATGGCTTGGGCATGTACTGAAAATGTCTGATGACCGAATTCCGAGGAAAATACTAAGAACGATTCCAGAGGGTAGACGTCCAGTGGGCCGCCCCATACACAGTTGTGCGAGGTAACTCCAGAAATAGTTTGAGGAGAGGATGGGACTGCCATGGACGGAGGCCGAACAATCAGCACAAGACAGGGACGCATGGAGGAGCCTTGTCGTTCAGTGGATCCCCGACCCGAATAGGATAAGGGAAGAAGAAAAAGGAGAAATACTTGATAATAATGCTTAGAGTACTTTCTAAGCAATAAGCTTGTAATAATTTTGAGGGTTTAATATGCCTTTTGTATTATGAGGGAAGTTTCATGCAAATCTGTGTTTTCTTTCCTTAAGACGTGGTAATTTTCTAAATCTTTAAAAAAAATTGTAAGCCAGTGCTTATCTACATTTGTGTATACATAAACGAAAAAAAAACAGCCGATTTTCATCTCTTAAAATAGTAAGCCATTGTTCATTTTACTTGTAATTTTGTCTAAAATCGGAAAATGAAGACAAAGTAGAGTCGATGTTAACTTAAAAGCAGATTTGTTTTTCTGACGTAGACAATTCACTCAAACAGTGAGTTCAGGTTTCAATAAATTATTCGATTTATGTTCTTTAGGTTTAAAGCAAAGATGTTGGAATATAGGAGATGTGATCCGAAGTTTTTACTGGGTGGGCCTGTGTTTCCTGGTGTCACCGATATTGTTAACCAATTAACGAAAAAATGAATGAACAAATAATTAACGAACAAACTAAACGAACATTTAACTAAATTAATGAATTATTTCCATATTCAAACTAAATTGTTAAACTACTACACACCATTAAAATATCAACGAAATGAATAAATTATTTTCCTATGCAAACTACTCCTATTAGGTAGTAGTCCGCCGACAGTTGCGCGGACATCATAGCATATCTCTTTTGTATTTCAATATCTTTGTATTAAAGCAATAGTGTTTAAGTCGGGACGTATTTTACAGGTTATTTAACTGTAAAAAAAAATAATGGTAAACTTTCGATTGAACTGGATATTTTTTACCGCCGCCCCGGGAACCTTTATTGGATAATCAACACCTCTGCCATGAGTCACTCCAAGTAGATCGTTACGCTTGGTGATTTAGCAGGGGTGCCCGGATATACTGAACCCCAAATTCCAACCCCTTAAACCTTTTTCCTTCCCAGAATTCTTCTCTTTTTTTTAACGTGAGCTCCACATAGGAGGCCCTGAGGAAAATAATTTCCCTCAGGGTCTATGTCATCTGGTGATGCTGTGTGGAGGGTTTTTTTAAGGAAAAGGGAGTTCTGGGAAGGAAAAGGGTTTAAGGGGTGGGTAGGAATCTGGGGTTCAGTGAGTCCTGGTCATTCGCCTTCAAGACCTAGACAAACCAAACCCCATGAACCCGGGCACCCCTGCTTAATCACCAAACGTAGCGAACCACTTGGGGTGACCTATGGCAGAGGTGTTGGTTATCCAATAAAGGTTCCCGGGGCGGCGGTACCCATTCCCGCATCCCAAATTGAATCTCCTTCCTTTCCTTAAAAAACCCTCCACAAAGCATCCCCAAAGATGACATAGGCCCTGAGGGAAATTATTTTACTCACTGTGTGGAGCTCATAAGAAAAACCTTTAGATTCACCGTAATTTAAAAAACACCTTTTTGAATTGAGGGCGATGGAAAATAATGCATTGAAAATTTCCATTAAAAAGAAAAACTTATTTGCCGAGCAGGTTCACGTATATTGTATTATATTTGTTATCTTTACATTGTGAAGAAATTCTTGCAATAAAAACAAAGTTTATAATAAAGCTTTCGTATTATGTAAAAACAAGTTAACACACGTTTAACACATTACAATATTGTAGATATGTAATATACCAACACGTTATTTTAATCTACATTTTATAGAACCTCTTTAATAGTCTACCTATATCCAACATAAGTGCTTACGTTAATTGTGTTTTTACTCGAAAAGGTTAAACATAACGCTTACGTAATATTACTGTTTTCAGAGAATCGTCGGGTTATTATTTTTAAACGAAATTTGGGCAACCTGAAATAATGTTGGAAATGTTCTTATTGTCTTTTAGTTAATAATATTTAACAAGAAAAACAAGAATACCTTTTGCGTGCTTTGAACCATACAAATTAATTAAACATGGTTGTTCTCGTATAAATTCAATATGCTATGATATTTTGTAAATACTGGGTGTTAAGAGACAAACTTGACTTATTTTAACCAGTAATTCCTGATCTTATTTGTGATAAAAAATTTTAATAAAATTTTGTTCTCCGGTGACTTTCAAGTGATTGTTTACTTTTTACATTTTTTTTTCACTCAGCACAGTAACCGCCCAATCCCTCACCCTAACCTAACCTGTTCAATAATCACTGATTTTTTGTGTTTTGATTTGAAAAAAAAAACCATGTACCAAAATGTCACCGAAGACCAAAATTTCAGTAAAATTTTTAACTCCATAAGGTAAATTTTTATTGAATACTGCGTTAGTTCGTAACAGAGAGCTTTTATTAAAGAGAAAGTATGACAAAATAATAAGATCACGAACACAACGATACTTCGTATATAAACGCGGCGCGTAATCTCCGAATGAAGGTCTGGAGGCTGACTATCTCTAGAATTTCTTTTACCTTATCAATGTGGACAAAACAATATCTCACAGTTGATCCTTGGTATTGAGCCCTAGGACTGTCATCTGGTTGTCTGCTCGTTCAAGGCCGTGCAGCTGTCTTTAGAAATGTAAAGAAATGGGTTGTAAGTATTGGACGCCACACTACCGCAAATCATACATAGACAGAAACAATTTGCATACGACTTAATCCATGTAAAGTAAATAAGAAAATAGAATCTTGTCAAATTTAATTCCATAAATAGATTTGACAGGATTTACTATTAACTGTACATCATCTCTTTCTTCCTTTATATGATAACTTTCTTTAAAGTATTTACCCACACTTTCAATCACTTTTCTATTTTTATTGTATTAAAATTAATATGTATGTAACTTTAAATATTCTTGTAACTACCAAATATGTACTTCTAAACCTGTCTCGACACAGGTATATCCTGGTGAGTCAGGCATCGAAATGCAAACAAGCAAATGCAAACATTCTGTATTTAGATTAATAAAATACAAACATTCTGTATGAAGATTAATAAAAAAATAAAATAAAATAAAAATAAATGGCGAGAGGTACATCCTTTGGTAATTAGGTGGCCGGGAGCGGGAAGCTGCTCGCTGATTAGCCGTTGGTTTGAACCAATGCAAGTCATTCGACACGCTGTGACGGCAGACAAGGATGCCGTGTTATTTATGAGCGAGAAAGTATTCAAGCCCACGCGGTGTCTCTCGTTACAATTCCATTTTTTTTAATTAGCTCCTACAGAAGGCCTTGAGAAAAACAACTTCCCTCAGGGCCTATGTCATCTTTGGGGATGGTGTGTGAGGTGTCTTTTTATGGAAAGAAATGAGAGAAAGTTCTGGGAAGGAAAAAGGTACGAGATGGGTAGAAATCTTGGAGTCAATGTGTCCAGGAGTGACAGACTTATGAATCCATCCCCCCCAATGCGGTACTCGGCTATGGATCGAGAGAGTCCCGTTTGAGAGGTAAAATGTCTCCACCAACCAGTTTCTTCCGATCTGGCCAGTCACGCAGGTGGGCAAACGCATGTATTGCCAAAGCCTAGACATACATTACGCAAGGCAACCGGACACCCCTGTTTATTCACAGAACGTAGCAAACCACTTGGAGTAACCATGGCAGGGTTGAGGGTTTTCCAATTAATGGTTCCCGGAGCACCAATACCAATAACCTCACAAATAAAGTCAAAAATCACTGATTTAAGTAAGTCAAGTACGTCCCTTATCACCACGTATACAAACAATATTGACATTCTTTGCTCTACAGGTTTTAAGATTCATTGTCGTTTTAGTTTAGATGAGTTAGTGATAATCATTTAATTGATAAACATCATATCAATAGATTCACTGGAAGCATTGGTTGTTCAAGCACTTCGTTTAAAGATAGCATTTTCTGAGAATCAGGCGTTTAAGATTTGACTTAATCACAAACGTGAACTACGATAAGAACTACGAGTAAACTAACGACAATTTTAGATCACTTCACAAATTTATTTATTTATTGATCACCGCCCTTTTTCAGGGCTTTTACATATTAATGGTAATAAATACAATATTTATTGTACATAACTGAACTGCTTCAGTGACAATATTTTATATTTGTTTAAAGATAAACTGAACAACGTTATTATTGTACTTATTTACAATTCTGTATAAAATTTAAAAATAAATTATTTTCATAACTTAGCTTGAAAATAAAATAACCTCTTAAAAATAAAATAAAATATTTTCTTTGTAAATACCTTAACATTAAGGACGGGTTGTGTCACAGAATTCGAGCAATTCTAAAAATTACAAAAAAATTCAAGATCTGTGAAAGTTTTATTCAAGTCTTGTTATTATTCCACCATTTTCCGGTTGCTTCACAATACTGTGAAAATCAATTAAAACTTTCAAAGAACTTATATATCTTATAACTTAAAACCCTGTCTTAGGCGTTACTCATATTACTTCAAAGTTTTCTAAGTTTTCAGAATTTTATTTTATATGTAATCGCTCATCATAATATTAATGTGTTTCTTCCCAACGAACATCAACTAGAATATTTTATATAAACAAAAGATTAGTTAGATAGTACTTTTATTAATAAAACCGTATTTTTTTTAATAAGAGTCCCAAATGTTCGCAACCGTCTGAAGCCAATGAGACTGTAGAATCCCAAGAGGTATGTTTTGAGGTTGAAAGTAGTGAGCAAGGTAAGGGGTTGAGGAGAGGAAAGTGGAGAAGGACCTGACATTTAGATCTGGTTACCATGCACGGCTAAAGTCATTTCAAGCATCGTTTCAATTCCGAAAGGTGGTCTTACACTATGCTGGTATTGACATTTTCTTCCTCTCTGGAATGTTCTGCAAATATACTAAATGTTATTTTAAATGAAAAAAAATTTTAAATGCCGAGATTTGAACCTGCGACCTCCGGATTGCTAGTAGAGAACCTTTCCCCTCGACTACTACTATCACATATACGTTTCATAACATTATTTATGTAATTCCCTATCAACTGGCTTGCTACAGTAGCTCGCTACGATTTGCTACGCCACCCATCGCCCCCAGCTCCGTAGAACGTAGACCGTAGTGCCGTAGAGCAGTATCGTAGTATTGTGTCCGCGAGGTTTTTTCCCGTCGCGCTGCCTTCTCCCGGGTCCCCGAGGAAATTAAATAGAGTGGCCCTAAATCGTTAGTTTACAAGAAAATTACCCACAGTACGAAGGGAGGCGATCGTGTAGGTAGTGTATTACGGATATGACGTCACGTTTTGTCATCGCTGGAGACTTAAGTATCAACATTTTGAATTCAAACAGCGAACGAAAGGAACGTGTGACTTTTTTTATTTTATGATTGCGAGAATAAAATATTATTTGGACGTCAGGGAACGATTTACAAAGCCAAAAAATATTATCAAAAGACTTTCTTTGGAAAAAGTTAATGTAATTAATTAGAGATTAAACGCTTAGTTTTAACCCCTCAGGTCTCAACCATTTTTTTCAGAAGGTCAAAATATTTCCGTTTAGGAAAAAACAATATTTTTTAATAAAAAAAAATAATATTTTTGACGTTTCCGAAAACTAAAAATTGTTGAAAGGTAATAAAATACGTTTTCAAAATAACAATTCAAAATGGACAAGTATTTTTGAAATATAAAAATTTTGTATGCCAGCATATATAAGTTTTAAAAATGGGTCACCCCACCTAACTTATATTACTGAAAACGAAAAAAAATCGCATGTTTTAACAACGTTATTGTCAACTCACTTTTTTGTAGTTTCATGTAAAGATAATTAATAAAAAATTCCCAAGGTTTCAAGATTTTTTTTGCAAAATGCGGTCGAAAACTTTGGTTTCACAAAGGTGTGCATTTTAATTTTTAGATTGTATTTTCTATTTCTAACACCGTTCAGATCATATTTTTAAACAAAATAATAAGAGAGACTCAAAGATTTCTATGAGACCTTTATGAGTTGTTCCGAAAAAGCGAACAAATGCCTGAGAAATTAATCACTATTTTTAATGTTACAAATCAGCATGTTTCGTAACCAGAGGTTCCTACAGCAGGATACAAATTTATCGAGTTTAAAAACCCTTTTTTTATTTTTTTTTTTTAAATGACTCCACACAGGAGACCTCGAGAAAATTAATTTCTTTTATGGCCTTTGTCATCTTTGGTGTGTTTGTTTTGTTTTTTGTTGTTTATATGTGTATGTGTGGAGAGTATTTTTAGAAAAGGAAAGAAAGGAAATTCTGGGAAGGAATAAGGTATAGGGAGTCAGTAGGAATCAGAATGTCCAAAAGTGACAGACGTATAATTCTATTCCTCCCACCGCGGTGCAAGGCGATGGGTTGAGAGAGTCCAGCTAGAGAGGACAAAATGTCTCCCTCAACCAGTTTCTCCATGTCCGACCCGCCACGCAGTGGGTGGGCAAACGCTTCCTGGGCAAGACCTAAACAAACCTCACAACACGAACCTGGGAACCCCTGCTAAGTTACCAAACTTAGCGAACCACTTGGGGCGACCGATGACAGGGGTGTTAGTTTTCTAAAAAATGGTTCCCGGGGCAGCGGTACTCATACCCCCCTCTCAATTTTTTTTTTAATGTATCTAGACAAAATTCGCCTAAATCGGGCAGCAAATCAATCGGAGGTATTTTAAATGGCACTACATTGTGGCAAAAAAAAAACTCCAGTGGACACCATCCATGAAAGAGCCATTTCAAATCGAAGAACATTTCTTATAACTGCACAAAAAATTCTGTTTATCATTATTCAAGTGATATACAAGTACATCCGGATGATATCAATTTCACAATAATGAGGCTATCAAAATTATCAAGTGTTATTATGCTTATAACAACTGTAGACATAAATCAATACAACCAACCAGTGCCCTATATTCCATTCACAGTATTCACAGACTATTCTCCGTGTTAATGGTTCCATAAAAATACCTTAAATAGAGATTCGTTATTCAATGTCTTCCTGTCGCAGTTAATGAAGCCATATTTTGATACGCCCGTTCCCGCTACAGGCGGATAGCTATCCTGTCAACAAACATGTTGCTTGCCAATCATCCATAAAGGCCCGTATCCTGCGCCACAATACACATGAACACTAGCTTGAACAGCACCCAAAACATTGAAAATTTGAACACTTCGTGTTCAAAAACCCTGTGTTCAAGCTTTACCACAGCCGACGGAAAACATTCATCTCCCGGGCGAAGGGGGAAGGCTGGCGGGGGGAAATGTGTTCATATTTTTACAAGAGCCGCGCGATGTGGTCATGTATGGAGAATCAAACCGAACAAGTTTTTGAGGTTATGCGCAATGAGCAAGCTTAATAATCACTAGTTTAAAATATTATGATACCTAAATACAATATAATAAATATATTTGATAATAAAATTATAACATAATAACGAATATTAACAATATTAATATTAATATTATTTTTGAAGTGGGTGAAGCGGGAGCGGGAAGGCAGGCGGGGCCGGCGGGGCCGGCGGGGGGGGAAATAAGTTCATATTTTTACAGGAGCCGTACGAAGCGGTTGGTTGGTACCGGAGGTAAATCGAATGACGTTTGGGGTTATGTCAACCGCGCGAGCCTAATACCTAATTATGACTTTAAATTCCAAATAAATACTGTCGTAATGATGATTATATCTTTCGTGATCTCACTTGTAAATAAAGTCTATTAATTTATAAATCGGTTTCAGAGACACGGAAGAAATGACCAATTAAAATAGGTATTCTATTCTTTCCCTGATAAATAAATACCTAATAAAAATCTAGTTAGGTAGGTTAGGTCTAAGTTGAAATCTGCGTGTTCTCCTTTATATTTCGTTTACAATATCATCGCTAAATTTTTAACAGAACTCGACTTTTGACGTTTGAATTTCGAATGCGTAATTAATTACGCATTCGAAATTCGAATACTGACTTTAGGTCATAATAATTGATATTAGTCGGAAATCTTTCCTGGTAAATAAACATCTATTAAAATATCTCTGTTTTCTCCCTGATGTAGCATCTCTTCTTCATCGGAACATATTTTAACATTTATTTAAACGCTAAACGTCAAACGTCAAGTCAGTTGCGTACGCGTGGACGCGTGGACTCGTGGACAGGCCACTAGCAAAGTGTGTGACCGCGCGAACTTCACACCTGTTCACACCAATCTTTCAAACCATGTTTAAAAAAACGCAGGAGACGGAAAACAAAGAACGTTTATAGTGGGGTTCAAGCTAGTTTTCATGTGTATTCTGGCGCAGGAGTTCCGCCTTAATGCTTAATGGTCATTGGCAGGGGTACATTGGAGGTTATCCACCACATACCCGCCCTGGTATAAGTAACAGATGGTTACTCCTTCATGGCTCTCGCAAGGACTCTAATTTTTTTTGAAAGAACGAAGCTACATTTAATTTAGAACGAATCTAGACCTCCAGTGTCCCTGCAAACGTTGTTAGTAAGCAGTATGCAATTGCTTAGCGGGACGTAAAAGGTACAATATGTGTTAGTATGATAAGATATAGACAAGACAATGGGACAGGTTGGTGACAGTCCACGAGGCGGCAAGCGCTGGGTGATTGCATCCAGCATATCCTACAAGCGCCTGTATGGGAGGAAGACACAGTACACAAATAATAAGCGCATGTCAAACGGGTGGGAGTCCTCTCCAATCGATTGGCAGTTCCAGCAAGAATGCACAAGACGTTCGGTCTAGCCGTAAACCACACTCAGCTTCCGCGCCCCTTAGCCGGTAGGGGTATAGGGTTTTCATGGAATTAAACATATTTCATCATTAAAAACTATTGAGACGACAAATTCATCCAATTCCCACATAGTTCATTTCATCGGCTGGCTAAGTCATTCATTACGAGTATTACGACATTCAATCATCTATCGACTATCGATATTTACGCTGAGTTTTTTTTTTAAATAGCTCCACACGAGAGACCCATGGAAGTCAATTTTTAGGGAAAAGAAAGGGAGAAAGTTATGGGAAGGAAAAATTTATGACAGGCGGGTAGGATTCTAGGGTTCAGTGTGTCCGGATTCAGGATTCAGTGTGTTCAGTGACGGATTTATGAATGCATTCCTCTCACTGCGGTATTTTTTAAAATAATGTTACAATTTTGAAAATAAAAGCTTAATAAACGTAAATAATTTTGTACATAAATAAAATAAAATAAATAATAGAGTGTTCGAGAAGTGTGAATTAAAAACAAATATAAAAACAATGTTTCACCTTAACATGGTGATAATTTCGTTATTTTTCTTTTAAGATCAAGTAAGTGTGGTTCGTGTTATAACGTCTCCCGGGCACGATCCAGTGAAATATATCACAAGCTTCTCCAGATGGTCAGTTTTAGTGGAAGATGAAGTAGTACATGAAACAGGATGATTAAAGACGGAAAGACTTATCACGACTCTTAATAATACTTTTTTTTTTTTAAATATCACATTGTGACTAGTGGCTAAACATAATATAAAATCGTATGTTATTCTTAACTTGTTATGTGAACAGAATTCGCTTCTTAAAAAGTGCGGTTCTAATTTCAATAAATCAAAACCAAATTTTCTCTCAAATCATAAAGTTTTGTGAGTAGTACTAAAATTATAAACTGTGAATTTTTACTTAAAATATTTTTATTTGTTTTAAAATAATAAATTAAACAATTTATACATATTTTATTATACAGGCGGGAATGGGTACCGCCGCCCCGGGAACCTTTATTAGATAACCAACACCTCTGCCATAGGTCATCCCAAGTTTTTTTTTTTTTTTTTTACATTAACTCCACACAGGAGGCCTTGAGGAAAATAATTCCCCTCAGGGCCTATGTCATCTGGGATGCTGTGTGGAGGGTCTTTTTGAGGAGAGGAAGGAATGAACATTGGTCTTGAAGAGACCCATGTTGTAGGAGGGAGGAAACACAGATGCCGGCAAATCGTTCCATAGCCGAGCTGTTGAACTCAAGAACGAGTCGAAAAAACGACCCGTTCTCATGTGACATATGTCAACCGTGTACATATGTTGGGCGCGCGTTTGGCGTGTCTCCCGACTATGCACCGGTGCCGAAGGGATCAATGACGCTAGTTCCTCAGAGGATCTTCCATTGAAATACTGGTGGTAAGTGGTTCGCTACGTTTGGTGATTTAGCAGGGGTGCCCGGGTTCGTGGGGGAGGTTTATCTAGGTCTTGACGCGGACTTGAGGCAGATGACCAGGACACACTGAATCCCAGAAACTATTTTCCTCAGGGTCTCCTGTGTGGAGCTCAAGTAAAAAATAAAAATTCCATCTGTCCAAAGGAACGTCACTATATCAATGACAATTATGTTTTCAAAATAATATTATTTTATTATTAATATATTTACAGACCGATGAAATACAAAACGGTCGAGTTACTACAGGACTTCGCCACGTTCAATCAGTTACTTAGTATATAAAATATCACCCACAAAAGATAGGATTTGAGATTGACTCCGATAGGTACCTAAAAACTACATTAGTAACCAAATAGGCGTGTGATCGAGTTTTATTATGAATTTTTACAAAAATATAAGAGTTTGACAAAAGAGCATGTAAAAAATATAATGCAGGTACATCTAACAGCTTCATCCTCTGATTACTCTGATTATTTATTTTTTTACAATAAAAACAGATAAATTTGTTAGAGACCACTTTTATTTTATTACACTCTACCGGTTTCGAAAGCGCCCTTCCTTTGTCAGGAGAATATTGTAACTGGTAATAAAATAAAAGTGGTCTACAACAAATGTAAGTGTTTTTATTGTAAATTATGGCGAGCCACAAAGTTAATGGTTTTTACAAATATTTATTTCCCTTAACATGGCACATAATGTTCCATTATTGTATGAATAGTACAAAAACATAAATAATGTAAAAAGTATAAGTGTAATGTGAAAAGTAAAAGGTTAAATCAAAAGTAGTATAAATTATAAAGTACACATTTAAAGTAAATAAGATAATTATATTATTAAGATAAACGAACTTCCAATTGTTGCTGGCACAGAATGTTCAATGTTTGCTGATGACACTGCTTTGTTGTTTGAATGTAATGGAGACATTGACGAATTTAATAAACATATTAACGAGACTTGCCAATCAATAGCAAATTGGCTGTTATCACAAAATCTGTCACTCAACACTAACAAAACTCAAGTTTTACAATTTTGTCCAGTGCAAGCTACACCTATAAATATAAATGTAAACTTCAATAATAATATTATCGAACTTTCCCAAACTTGTTCACTGCTGGGAATACAACTAGATGCAAATATAAACTGGAAAGAACATGTATCCAATATAGTATCCAAAATCAGTAGCTTTTCTTTTGTTCTAGGTACACTGAGAAATATATCAAACATCGAATCGGTAATGGCCGCATACTATGGTTATGTATATTCAACAATAAAATACGGAATTATTTTTTGGGGAAACTCAGTAAACGCCAAAGATGTTTTTATCATCCAAAAAAGATGTTTAAGAAAAATGACAAACTCTGCTAATCGGGATTCATGTAGACCTATATTTAAAAATTTGAAAATTCTTACAGTCACCGACATATACATAATGGAGTTATGCATGTTAGTGCGATCATCTCCAGAAAAGTTTCCGCAAAAAAACTCTACACATAAATACGCTACAAGGTTTACAGAAAATTTATTAATACCAAAAGCAAACAAAACAATTTTCCAAAAAGGACCCTTTTACATGGCCATTAAAGTATATAACAACCTTCCACATGATATTAAACAAATACCAGATACACTCAGATTTAAGTCATCACTAAAAACATTCCTTCTGAACAGGTCTCATTGCACATTAAGTGAATACCTCACATAGGTACAACTGTTTTTATATTTATGTTTATATAATAAATTAAAACAAACTGAATTTGTATTACACCACTTTTATATTTATATTTTATTTGTGTTCATTTCTGTATAACATGTTAGGTTAACTGGAAGAAATAGGATGTAGGTACCTATAAGTTATACCTTTTGTACTAAATGAAAATTTTGTACAATAAATGATTTTGATTTTGATTTTGAATTAGATGAAGATGAAATGTTTAAACTATAAAATATCTGAAAAAGGAATAAAAATTCAAAAATGTTTAAAATATAATAATTAAAAAGGTTAAGAATTCAGTGCAATTAATTTAATTATTATGGAGGAAATATGTTCGTGCAAGAGGTACAAGTCATTAATTTTTTTAAATACTCACCGTACAAAATTTAAACACTGCAAACAAGAACCTGGTGCATTTTAAAATGGCAATATTATCACGATTAAGTCTTTCACGTTGCAAGACTTTCACCGAGGAAGCTTCATTTTGTTGACTTTGTTGGCTTTGTCATGTTGGCAGCTTGCTGCACGTCATGATTGTTTAGAACTAATCTTTTGAAAGTTTGTCTTACCAGAAAGATTTCGGTATGAAGATATTTTTTCGACAGCTTAGACATGTTTGCAATATAACTCAAACGTCTAGGACTTACAATTAAACTCACAATCATAATTTTTAAGATTTAATTAAATGAAGACATCATGAGCGAAATTCAATCGAAAATCTGGAAACAGAAAATCAGAAAAAGATATTTGCACCTATGAGACTCGAACTCAGGACCTCTCCCATTCCGGGCGAGTGCTCTTGACTACTGAGCTAAGGTGTGTCTTCTAAGCTGGTGTCTTCATTTAATTAAATATTACAATTTGAGGTTTTACTCATAAAAGTTAAATAAAAAAATAATAATATTAGAATAAGTATCGTTACCGCCACCCCGAGAACCATTTATTAGATAACCAACACCCCTGCCGCAGGTCACTCCAAGTGGTTCGCGACGTTTGGTGACTTACCAGGGGTTCCTGGGTTCATGGATTGAGATTTGTCTAGGTCAAGGCGGCGAATGCGTTTGCCCACCTGCACCTGCATCGGGAGAGACTGATTGAGGGAGACCTTATCTAGACCTCTCCAGCCGGACCCTCTCGACCCATCGCCATGCATCGCAGGGAGGGATGGATTCTGACGTTCGTCACTCCTGGACCATTGACCACCCCTCGTTCCTTTTTCCTTTCGAGAACTTCATCTCCTTCCTTTTTCTAAAAACATCTCCCACACGGCATCCCCAAAGATGACATAGGCCCTGGGGGGATTTTTTTTCTCAGAGTCTCGTATGAGACGCTTTCGTAAAAAAACATGGAGATCAAGTGAATCAAATACTTGATTCAACATGACAAAACAGTGAGATAAACATAAGAGTACACGTGTTAGAAGATTTAAGGAAAATGACCGTGGAAGCAGTTTTGTTTGTTCTAATATAGAGTAATGTAGAGGTCTATCCTCTGTGCCTACTTCTGTAAGAAAACGGCGTAGTGGTTAGTTTGTAATGTTATTATTTTATGGAAATTTGTTCATAAAAACTCAATAAAATGCGAAGTCCAGTTGAATATCTAAAATGCAGGTTGAAAAATACTTAAAGAAATTGTAAGATGGTACATAGTGAGGTGCATCAATATACGTTATTTTGTTACGGAAAATACGAATCCTGCAATACCAGGGGAGCAGCGGCGCTGCAGCGGGGATGAAATTTTAAAGCTGGAGCGATACAAATTGCACATTTCAGTCCCCCCCAAGAGATAAAGTGCCAATGTATCAACGTCAGGATGTCTCCAGTACCACTGAATCCAAAAGAACCTAGAAGTGTGATCTATCGATTTGAAAGAAACCCGATATCGCCGTTCCATGTTCTCGGAAAAATAAAAATGATTTCTTGGTTCGAGAATTTTTTTTATTATTCTTAATGCAATTTCACAAACTCCGTAGCCGAAACGTTGTAATCTTCGAATACAAATCCAGAAATGGAAGGTTGAAAATCCAAGAGCAAGCATGTGCAAATACATTTTATCGTTTCAATAAATATTATTTTATAAATAAATGATGTATTAAATATACTAAAGTATTCTTTTTCTGACAGATAATGCATTGTTAAGCTAAGATTTGCTGAACTTACAGCCGTTGTTCCCAATTTTTCGATAGATCAATCTGACGTCATCAGCCAAGGGTTTTTTAATTATGCTCGATTCGCCTGTTTCCAGACATTTTAATCGTTGATAATCTTAAAAGGGGTTGATGCTATTGCTAGTGTGCCTGACGGAATACCTGCCCTGGTGTTGCGGAGGTGCGCTACAGAAATAGTTCCAATTGTGAGGAAGCTTTTTAAAATGTCCCTGAAGTCTGGCACTGTGCCCTCTGATTGGAAAAAAGCGGTCTTCCGTTATATTTTGAAGAAAGATGACCGCTCCCAACTGCCAACTACCGCTCCATAGCGGTCACAAACTGCTCACATACCTCAAAAAGAACAAAATTATTAACGACCGTCAATATGGATTCCGGCGGAGCCGCTTGCGCGGGTATCTTCTCGCGTTTGTGACGCATGTTTGGGGGCGATGCCTCGAAAATTCCCGTGAAACCCAAACGGTTGCACTGGACATTTTCAAGGCCTTTGACCGATTTCGACACCGAAGACTTGTCAACAAGCTGCTATCTTTCGGACTTCCCTTAACCTTGTGTACATGGATTGCCGACTTGTTGAGAGAGAGGTCGATTCAGACAGTTTGTGATGGTTTCACCTCTTCCTCGCTTTCAATAGATGCTGGCGTCCAACAGGGATCGTTTCTGTCGCCGACTTTGTTTTTGTTGCACATCAATGACCATTTGTCATGTGCCCCAATTCATTGTTACGTGTATGAGAGTATAGTCCATGATGGCTTTTTATTTGACAAACCCCCAAAGGCGCACAAACTCCTATAGCTCGGAGAGCTTTGATGCAAAGAATGGACGGATACCTCGAGAGTGTTTCCTCTTGGGGTAAAAATAATCTCGTTGAATTTAATATTTCAAAGACCCAATTATGTGTAAAATTAAAATTCAATTACGCCTAAAAGGGATCGAAATTAAAATCTAGTCTGCTTGGAAGCAATCTTCGAACAGGCCTTCCATCGATATGATTGGTGGAACTATGTATAAGTGACCAGCTTAAGTATGGGGGCTCCACGAAGCCAGAGTTAAATTAACCTCCCACAAACTAAGCCTTCTGTACACAAGTACACAATTGCTAACTCTGTCCAAATCGCAAGTGCACTATCCATATTAATTTGATACTGGTGTTTTTTTTTATTTTATTTTATTTTTTTATTTTTTTTTATTTAAATAAAACATACAACGAAGTTGCATTCCCATGAGTTATCAAAACTCATTAAGGGATCGCCAATTGGTACATTTGAAAAGATAGTACAAAATGATAAAATGATAGTACAAATGGCAATATGCAATGCAAAAGTAGTGCGTGAACTAAGTGACCACAAATCAACCACTCACTGAAAGACGTCCGAAATTTTGCTTTCATTTTTCACTTTGTTATCACTTGCTATAACTAATCCTTTTTCTGAGTCAAAGTTAATCCTTGGATCCTCTAGCTTAGGGATGTATAACTCCGATCCAAATTTATAACCGAATCAAAAGTGATACAAAGTCCATGGTTTTGTGATATCAAGTAATCACGTCCATCAGAAAACTTTGAATGTCCATGGAAAAACTATTGAGAACTGAGTTGCATTTCTATGGTGGCTTGCTTGTCAAAACTCGTTTGCTACTGACGCCGACTTAAATATTTTTGGTGAAAATGCTTCCAAGATGCAGTCCAAGATGTCAAAGGCTTTAATTATGTTGATTCAAAACGTTTCATAGAGGTAACAAGTCAAACTTATTTTTTAAATAGATTTTTATTTTACCTTCTTGGAACGTCGAATTGTGATCTCTGTTGTTGACGTGTCTATGGGGACTTTTTACATGATATTTAAGATGTATTTATGAATACAGCACATATACGGCACGACACAGGGTGATAGACACTTAGGGGATCGCCCTGGTGTAAGAGCACCATTGAAAATCGACATTACATGAAATGTGTTCAGCCTTGTTTGGTGACCAGATCTGAAAAACCATGGACTTTACTCCCTTTTTCCTTCTGGCTACTTCCTCTTTCCAATTCTTCAGCCCCACAAAACACAAACATTTGGGATATCATAGTGCCAGTTGGAACTCTAACGTGCAGTTCTCTTAAAAAAGAATTCATTTGGTCGTCCGTTCGTAAAAAGAAGTTCATTATTGTAAATTGTTTAATCGACTCTATCAGAAGTAAGGGAGAAATTGGCTTACTTTGGGCCCATTGGACACGCCCACAATACATTTCTGTCAGATTATCTTTTCAGTGTTCAGAAGAAACGCTGAACACACGCTCATGTTTAAACAATTCCCGCAGAAATGATCACTTTGTAGAAGTGTTGATTTATCAAGCCGTCTTGTGGCGCTCACGGCATGTAAAGACTATTTATTTTTGTTAAGGTGTCATTTGTTCGAATGATTTATGGTCTGAAATGTCCAAAAGAAACGACGGTCGAATCTTAGAATGATTTGTTGTTTGATGAATTGGAATAAATCTCTCAATTATTTAGAGTCACCGCAGATGTAAAGTATATTGATCGGGGTTTTGAAATATAATTTAAAATATTAGAATGAAAAAATGCCAAGGAAAACGCGAGGGGCAAATTTTGAAAAGACGTTGACAACGACTAATGGGGCGATTTCCAGAGGCGCTATTACAGAGTAGTAAATAATATAAGAATAACGACGTACACGTGAATTGTACGTAGCAAAGGGAATGTAAAACGACGTATTTTGTTGCATATTTGTATCGCAGAGTTGATTCAATTCCCTGTACTCGCACAGATGCATTTTTAGTATACCCTTTCGGCTTCATTCCAGTGAAGTGGAAAGCAAAATATGTTTTCTTGTTGTATTTTACTTGGGAATTAGCTGGGTGTGTATATGTTGTAATTTTTAGACGTTTAGTTTTGAAATACAATTATTTGAATACTCAGTTAACTGCGTATTGCGCAAGCGATACGCAGAGTCTTAAGTTAACCGAAATCAGATGTAGACAGTAATTAACCTTATTTACATCAAGCGCGCAAAATTTCATGAAGAATTGTCGAAAATTGCTGGATTGGGAAATTATATGGGTTAGTTTTTCGAAATCTTATGTAGAAAGTCACATTCCTCTTGTTTTTAGGTCAAGTGTGCAAAATTTCATCCATTTCGGAAAAAAATTGTAAATTTGCATAAAAAACAAAGCCATACCGCAACATCTGGACACATTTGTTTATATAAAACTAGCGATTTCCCAGTATGCGTTGCAATGCCACTTAAATAAAGAAATAGTTTCTCTCTGCTTGTACTTTTCCATACATCCCCGTTCCCCTTCTGCCTCCCCTTCCCCCTCCAACTTCCCGCGTTCCCCCTCCCGCTTCATTCATCCCGCGTTCCCCCTCACCCTCCTACGTACCTCTTCCACCGTCACAGCCTTCCCCGACTCTCGTCCCTCTCCTTCGTTCCCCACCCGTCCTCCTCTATCCTTTTTTTACATTAACTCCACACAGGAAGCCTTGAAGAAAATAATTTCCCTCAGGGCCTATGTCATCTTTGAGGATGCTGTGTGGAGGGTGTTTTTGAGGAAAGGAAGGAGTGAACATGGGTCTTGAAGAGACCCATGTTGTAGGAGAGAGGAAACACAGAGACCGGCAAATCGTTCCACAGCCGAGCTGTTGAATTCAAGAACGAGTAGTCGAAACGAACCGTTCTCATGTGACTAATGTCAACCGTGTACAAAGAGATTTTCAAACATTCTTGGGTTATTCGTAACCCGGGAATGTTTGTCTTTTAAAAAAAAATCTTTCCCTGCCCAGGTGGTTAGGCTGACAATCTGTGCAAAGGAGTCAAAAGGGCAAGATTGGCCTTGAGCCTTCGTTTTTTTACTACCACGAGAGACGTAATCATTTTGACATCTTTATTTTACTTCACCACATTACCGTTAAAATCCTTGTCCCAAAGTTGCCTTCGGAGATAAGTACAGTGCAGGGAGCCCTCTGCTGCTGACGGGTGCTGAAGAGGCTGTCAGGGCTCCAGCCCCGCAGTTCCTGGCACCATGAAGCCTTCAGTCTCAGGGCGGTTGTCAGCCAGATAATAGTTTTAATGAGAGCAGTTCTTTGTCTAGTTTATGTCTGCTAATTATTTTTAGAGAGAAAAGAGACGATGAGTACACACGTTTGAAAATATCTTTCAGTATTTTGATATTTCTTCATGCATACTTGACGTACAAAATAAGAGATTATTTTTATTATAACTGATTTAAAAAAAAAAACTTCTATGTCCGGGCAATTCCGTACTTTTCTCGGACTCAGACCTTTTTAATCTTAACATATAAAAATGAATGTTTATTGGTTTGTCCCTCATGCATTCCTAAACCATTCATCTGATTGCTATGAAACTTTAGTGATTTGATGTGCGCATGTTCGCAATGGTTTCTGTATATAATAGTGAACTTTGGCGTTATGAAATTTGTATAAAAATTTGCAATGGGTGGCGCGCGAGTGTATTTCACGTGTTTTAGAAGGCATTCATGTCGACATGAAAATCTAGTCTCCTTTAACGGAAGCAATCTTCCGAACAGGACCTCCATCGATATATTTGGTGTTACTCTAAATGACCAGCTTAGGTATGGGGGCTCCATCGAAGCCAGAGTTAAGTTAGCCTCTCGGAAACTGGGCGTACTGTACAGGGCTCGCAGATACTTAAATAGTACACAACTGCTAACCCTGTACGAATAGCAAGTGCGCCCCACGGTTGAATTTGGCAGCCACCTCTGGTCTGGAGCCTCAAAAAACGCTCGAGTCTGTGCAGAAATGGGCAGTCCGTTTGATAGATTCTCCTAACTAAACAAACGGATTGCAATCTTTAGAGCACAGGCGTCGGGTGGGAATGCTGTCCTTGTTCTACCGGTTCTACCGATATAATTAATATGTTTCGAGTAACTTGCGTCATTGATCCCCTCGGCACCGGTGCATAGTCGGAAAATACGCCAAACACGCGCCTTTAGTAGTAGGAGGCCTGTTTTGTCTTTTTCGTCTTTAATGTCTTCTACGTACACCTGTTACGTCTTTAATACGTAACAAGATGAACCATCACAAAACTGAGTTGTAAATTTTTGACTTCTAAAATTTTTAGTTTAATTTATTTATTTATTTCTATTCTCGAAAATACAATTTACAAATAATAACAGTGGTTTAAATACATAAATAATAAATTCCAGTAATTCAAAATAATGTTAATAATCAATAACTGAATGTAAATAGGTTAGTAGTTGTGTTTAGTGAACACCTTGCTAAAAGAACCTGTGCCGACGTGTTCGCATGTTTTAGATAAAGTATTATTCTATCGACATAAGTAAAAACACAGTATCCTCCTTGATATTGTCAAGAAGGGCATTGTGGTAAAACCAATGGCGGCAGTATCGTGTACAAAAAATTTAAGATAAGTTGCAGTTAAAGTAGATAAATAATTATCTTGTAAAACGATAGGTATATTTATCGATGGACAACACGCCACTGGTGTAGATAATACTGTGGTTATATTTTTGTCAGGAAACAAAGTTTTTTTTCCAAAGCCTATAAAGAATTTTGTAAATTTTATGTAGTTAGTATTTCGATTTAGTTTTTCATCATTTTCTTCATTTTCGTAAGTCAACTCGATGACAAATGAATTTTTATTTTTTTTCTAAAGATCTAATTCAATTTACTAAGAATCCTACGCACTTCCTGAATGCTAAGACTTGTCAAGACGTCGAGTAAGGATGTAAGTCAGTGATTATCTTTGTTATTTGATCAGGGCCAGAAATACCCACTTACTTCCTTTACACCAGAATACTAATTGTAAAGTGACGGTTGAAATATTTCAAAATGTTGGTTATCGGGAGAGGGCTTAGCATAGTATTATTGAAGTTAAATCTTCTTTAGCACTGTTGTGATTTGAAACTCGATGAAACGAAAAAGCGACATTAAAAAAAGACAAATACAAACATCTTTAGGATTTAGCCTGCGAGAAAAAGAATGGTTTCCTCTTTGTGCGGTGCTTCGTAGCCTCCCCTCTCTTGTTTTCTTTAGTTTTCTGAAGGTTTCACTTTTACCCGCCCGCAGCAACGTGGCCCGCCACGCAGAAGGTGAGCGGGGCACTTCCGCTTAGTAACCAAATGTAGCGAACCACGAACTATGGCAGGAGATTTGGTTATCTAATAAATGATTCTGAGGACGGTGGTACCCATAAACGCCTCCCAAATTTGCCTATCTACCTAAATAAAATCAATGGCTGACCATGGTAATAGATCACCCTTCAAATCGAAAATTTTGCTTGAAATTACTAAAGCCTTATTTATTGAATAGATGTGGCAGGTGTGTTCCAATTTTTCTCTTTCCCTTTTCCTTCTCCTCCAGTTCTTTTCAGTCTCCCAATATACCCAATAGTGGTAATGGTGGAACTCTTACGGGTGTATTCATAAAAAAAAAACATTCAGACTAAAAATATATATCTTTTTACATTGCGTAGGTTTCAGCTGTATTTAGTTACCAGAACTGAATAGTCAGACACTTCCAAACCTTCATCTTACTCATATTTTTCCACTCTCAACTCCGTGGGTCTCATCAGTCTCACAGCATGTTAATGCCGTTGTTTCTCTGACTCTTGTGCGATATTAAGAAAAAAAACTTAATATTTCCTTAGCTCAAAACACAATACTCTTTTGTTTATCAAATTATTATGTGCTTACAAAATTAGAAACCTTTTCTACTTATTTCATGTGTTAATATTCACTCACTCTTCGATCACTCCTCTTCACTCAAGTGATGGGAAAATCCTTGAATTGCCCATCCTCCTCTTGTTCACACATTCCTGTACAGTACAAGTTTCACGCTTCTGGAACTAGCTGCTCTCAGTACGGAGTGTTACCACTCTCACACTTGCAATCAAGCGGCGATTTAGTATAGTGCAACACTTTGCGTCCACTATACTAAATTGCATTTAATTAATGTGGATACATGTCGCAGAAAATACTAGACACGATATGATGTTAAGATAAGACATTAATCAGTGGCCGAGAATGCAAATTTATTCGAAAGATGGTCTTAGGATCGTATCCTTGCAACTGTTGCACCCTTGCGACAGGGTGGTTCCGATGAGAAAGATTGATTGTGCTTTGTAGCAATATTATTATAACTCAATATAGATTTTATTTCACTCAAAAGTTGTTCTTGTATATATATGTACGTTCAATTTAACAACAAAAATGCTAAAACGCATGATGAGAAAATTATTAAGATTATGTGCTTTTTGTATTTATTTTTGTTTTGATTTTGGGAATTTTTCTAATGATTTTATTTGAACTTAAATTAGAACTCTGAAAAGCAGATTTCCTAAAAAATTGATTGGTTTATTTAACTGTATGATTGTATGATTTGAAATGTGTTTTGTATAAAACAACATTTTGTTTAAAATATTAACGAATCCGCCAACGATTAACGGCATTTTAAAATAAACATTATTGTCATAATTTTATAATAATAATAATAATAAGTGTGTTTATTTCAGCCGAACAGATCAGTGAGTGCAATACTCTGTTAGCCGTATAAAAGTGTTCATCTATAAAATTAAAATAAATGATAGAATAAACAAGATAAAAGTAAAAAGAAAAATTAAAATGTAAAAATAAGCATATTTAGTACTTGTTTACTACGTAGGATTTAAGTGGATTCTCCATGTTTGGTGTAAGGGCGCTCCCTGCCACTGGGCTACGGCATGGTTATTCTGTGGCGTATGAAAGAAGCAAGCTCAAGTACCCTTCCTTCTGCAAACATTTGCGAGGCACTGCATCGCCAAGGTAGGCCGAACAGCGCCCTATATTATTGTATTGTACACGGAGTGTGTTTATGACGCCTTGTGTGTATCTCGTCCATAGTTCGCTGGTGTAAAAGCTCATGCATTAGGTCTGGAATATTTGCATCTTCACCAGAGGACTGCACCTGTTGAATCTCCTGTCAAGCATGTTGACTCGCATGCACAGCACTCTTCTTTGGCGTTCTATGTCATTTTTATAGGTCATCAGTGACGACATACCCCAAATGTTTTATTTCCCTGCAGATATTGTCTCCACCGAGAAGTATGGGCGAAATGACAATAGGACCAGTTTTTGCTTTAAACACCAGCAGTGATGATGTTTTAGTATTGTACAATGTACATTAGCCCATGACTATTATACTGTATGCTTCGTATACGGCCAGAAGTTTACTTTACTAAGTTTAATTTTAACTCTAACTTTAAGTTTACAGAACATAACTTTCTAGTTAAATGACAATCAATTTTTATTTTTTGTAGAAAAGACGTAGAATTTGATTGAAAAATTATATATTTTCGGTTGTGTTGGTTATTCCTCTTTAATCAAACCTACATACATATCTAAATTCTAATTAGAACACGAAGACAAACCCATTGATCCTATTCTGTCATTGAATTAGAAGACTAATCCGGGCTTCGTGCGTCATTAATCCAGGATAACGTAACATTACGTTATGTAACGTTTTCAATTATGTATACCTCTTCCTGTGTCATGGTTTTCTTAATGTCGTGCCTAAAGGCTGCTAGTACAAATCAAACTGAGCGACTTAGATTAAATTTAAGTCCTCGGTGTCAACAATGCAATTGGGCGCAGTTATCTCTCAAGAGCTCTAACACGGTGAAATCGATATCTTTACAATATCGGATCGATAGGCGTAACTTTTATATTAATGTCCTGAGCACCGTTTCACCATTGACAGTCGAACCAATATTGACGGGTAATAAGGAAGAAATCGATATAATATACTGGCATCACTGAAGATATTTTCAATGTATTAGTACTACGAAATGTCAAACGCCAAACAATTACTTAAATATATAGATAAATGTTGAATTAAAATACTTACCTAAATATGTATTGGCAGTCCACATTTACTTTTTGACAAACAACGAGAGTTTATTAGTTAATGAGATCTTTATTAATATTTCAACCATTTCCATTTCTTAAATATCGAACGGAATAAATTGATTGCGTCTTAGAATCATTATTTAAGTCTATGGAACGCGTATACCACTTATTTAATTTCTAAGAGCCTCGATTGTTTAAAACGTTCATTAAATAAGCCACTTATTTGGCATAACGAATGGCATAATTAAAAAAAAAATGTTTATATCTATTAACAATCGTAGACCGTGCTCATAAATATTGATAACTGATCGTAGATGACGGCTTTTGTCAATATCTTATTGATATAGGGTTTTATATATATACGATGCCTGCCGTCACCACAAGCCTAGAACTGTTATCGAGGGTTGAGGTTTATGGCACGCGAAAACTGCGGAAAATAGCATTATTTCGTTACAGTTGTTGTTTTTTTTTTTGTAAACGGGCGCATATTAATTTTGAAATACTTACCGTTCCTTCTGGAACGCCAGAATTAAATAACTTCAAAAAATATATTTAAAGACTCCATGGGATGCCGATTTTGAATGTTTTAATTATTTGTATAACAAATTATTACCAAAGTCATTTCATTCATCCCCGTTAGTAACTCCATTGAGGAACGTTGTGAAGGAATTGAGAACATAAAATTTATAACGTAACTGTTGAAAACACGTATGGAGCATTTACGAGGTTTCACAAAGCCAAAAATAATACTTTTAAAATATTTTACTGGATTTTCTGAAAGAATCAAAACATTTGAGGTAACTACCTAATTTTAAAATTCGTAGAGGTTGTACCCTTTTTGAGGATGTTGAATGCATACTAGGCAGTATTAGGTCACTCGGTAGTGAATCGATTGATGTGAATTAGTGACGATAATGATAACATGAATTGTATTTTATTTAGACCCACCATTCAGTTAAAAGAAGCGTCGGTGACTTACAAAATGTCTTAGTAAAGCAAATAAACTAAGTAGGCACTCGATGTGTATGCAGCATTTTCAACTCAAAAATAATATTGTATTTCCCAAATATATTAAGGAATCTTTGGGCTTATTTTCTAATGATTACTGGCGATATGAACTTTCCAAATAACGCCGACTTTTTCATTGCTAAACTTTGATCATAAAATCAACGAAAATTCCAAGCGTTTCACTTAACCTTCCCCCGCGACCTTCAGTCGATCGTTAGCACATCCGGTCCTTTTCTGACCCCAGCGGTCCGGCCGGTCGTGGCAGCCTTATTATTGTACCCGGAAGCTACGAATTGCCCAAATGATATATTATAGTATATGGCTTTTTAACCCTGGCATGGCCGCAGTTCTGTTTGGGTGTCTTTTAAATTGTGTGTTGGCTTTGTAGGAGCAACCACGAACAAACGGCGGCCGCCCTTGTTTGAATTTTGCAATATTTGATTGAATTATAAATGGGGAGCAAAGGCTCTAATCAAACATTCCGTTTTTGAGGTTATTCTTCTATATAAGCTAAGCATAGTACGTGTTGAAATATTTTCGTTTCCGTACTTTCCTTTGTCCATAATTCCGAATCAAACATCATGTAGCAAATCAAAAAAAAAAAAATTAAGAATTGTTTTAAAGTACAAATGAGGCGTATAACGCCCCACATATTCAAACTTTATTTAGGTACCGGTTTCCTTATTTATTTGAAATATTATTTATATTTTTATCTGAATATCCAATGCAAAAATGTTCCCATTACTACCAACCGTCTGGAGCATCTTCAATATTTAGGATATGTTTTGAGACGGTAAAAAGTTCTGAAGGGAAGGATATGGTGAAAAGAGATAATAAATATCCAATTTTAGAATATTTATTTTTTTCTACTGAAAATAAAGGCAAAACAATGAAAATTTGTATTAGGCGAGTTTTTCCAACACAACAAGCTTAAACTTCCACTTGGTAAACTTTCACAAAATACTATTTTTTAAACTTTGACCCTAACTATATTGATTTATTTTTCAATACAGGTAAAAAAAATCAAGTACTCATTATAATGTACATAATATATTAAGTATCTTACAAAAAAAATCAGTTTTTAATTTAGACATAAAGCTCAACTTTGAAAAACCATAAAATTAAATAAAAATAGTTGGTTTAAAACTGTACTAATTGATTTGGTGATTGTAGGAAAACAAGTTAATAAGAACAGCAATGACCGGTAGAAATTAGGTGATTTTTAATTTTATAACTGAATTTTTACATTTTTATTGCTTTTGAATTTTTATTTCGGGTACCTATGTTTTTTTTTCAACGTAACTTTATTTATATTTTTTCTTTCTCGTGCTAATGTTCTCTGCCTTCATTTTTGTATGTAAAAGCACTTTGGGCGTAAAACAAATAAATTAAAAAATACCCTCCACACAGCATCCTCAAAGATGACATAGGCTTAGAGGGAAATATTTTTTTCTTCTGGGTCTCCAATTTGGAACTGTTGAATAAAAAAACTGATTGCAATATTGCATTGTCAAAATGTGTTGTAAACTTTTTCTCTCTCTCTTTTTTTTATTTTAATGTAGTACAATTGTATTTTAATATGCGAGCCCGGGTCGTGTAAATAACCCCAGTAATCTCTGAGCGTAAAACTAAAAAAATTGATTGTGAATTTACCTTACGCGAACAATATTACAAAAAATTGCAATCTGACAAGGTCTCAAAAGAAAAAACAGAATCATTAACCTTGATTGTGATTAAATTAAATTAAGCTCAGCACAATTCTCGCAATCACTAAACGTGCAAAAGTCAGTTGTCAACTTTACACAAATAATGGAGAAATCACAATGAACTGCAAGACATTCAAAACACAAGATAATGTGACAGTTATAACACTGGTCACAATAACACTTTAAAAAAAACATTTCAAACAGCATTATTTCTTCAAAGGACAAGTAAGCGCCATCTCTTGATTCATTTGGTCGAGCATGATGATTTGGCAGTTTTTTCAAAAATTCATTTTTGTGTCTCTTGTAATCCAAAGAGACCGCCAAAATCACCACTTTTGTGATATAAATATTTTAATTATTTTTTCGAACAAATAAAAACAAAAACAAAAAACATATTGTAATGACTTTCCAATAATGTTGTAAACTGCGCCTGCTCTCAACACAGGATTTCTTAGCGAGACAGACACAGGACATCTTAAAATATGTAGTACTTGCACATAGGCCGTAAAGTTTAATGAATTTAAAAACAAACGGTATGAAATTATTGTTCTTTGCTCGAGATTCCGGTTTTTTGCAAGTCATTCGAGATTCCACTTTCACGATTCCGGCTTTCGCGAAATTTCTATTCGGGAGAGAGTCAAAATATCTCTGAAGAAGTAATAATCATTTGACCTAGATATTCTAAGGCAAAGGTATTTCTGATTTTCGTCAAATACAAATAGGTTCGTTGAGGATCGAAAAAAGTTTCCTTTTCCCTGTTCGTATGTACATGCTCGGGCGGTAGAGCACTGTTCTATCATCCATTGTGTGATTTCCCTTTGATGGTATTGTGATTTCCATTTAACAAAGTGAAAACCACATTTTCGTTTCTCCGCCATTGTGTTAATAAGTCCCGAGAGGAGAACGTTCAGAGTTAACAAAAGATCAAAGATTGGCCAAAATATATATTTGTTACTTAAATAACGAGCGACGGCGGTTTTGTAAGGGCAAGAACACCTTTCATGAGTTTTTAGTTGATTGCCTTAAATGCTTCAACTATAATAGAGTCTTATCTGTGCATGAACAAATGAACAAAAAATATAATCGTGGGATAAGTTTTTAGATTTTCAAAAGTATTTTTTCGTTATTTGTTTTTGGGGTGTGATGCCTTGTTGCGCTGCCTCCTTCTTTAGCCAACGTTTCGGACAGCGTTACAGTGTCCATCATGCAGGGCAGATGTGTAATTGTTAGTGGTGAAATGTGCGCTTGATTTGAGGAACAGGTTTATTGGAACCAGTTTTACGCCTGATTACGGAGAAAAGTGAGATCTACAACTATTCTGAAGTATACTGTAATACCAGCTCGTAGTGGAGTGGAGCTGGCAACACGGTATTGCTTCCAAGACATATTGCTTCCTTTTACATAAGCACATTCACCTCTAGCGATTACACATCTGCCCTGATGATGAACACTGTAACACTGTCCGAAACTTTGGCTAAAAAAATTTGGTAGCGCAACACGCATAACACCCCAAAAACCAATAACGAAAATATAATGGTGCTCCACTATACGCCCACAGAATTGTTCCAAAAAAACCATTCGATATTTTTTTTGCTTTACTGTTTCCATCAGTCATGAAATGAATACAAACAAATATAAATTTGAAAATAGTCAAATGGCTAACAATGGCTCGGCTAATTGCAAATATGTAGTTTATACAAAAATCAAACGTGAAATCATACTAGAAAGCACAAAACATTACAGTCCAATTTTTTGAATTCGTACTTTTTTCGAACCACTACAATATTTTTATTGCGCATTATGATCTTTGTTGCGTTAATGAAGCTCTATTATGTTCGTTGAGGCATTGTCAACATATTACAATAGCTTTGAGTGCTATACATTTTTTGAAATCGATTGCTCATAACATTTAAGTTTTCAGTTGTAATTTTCAATCACAATATGATTACGTAAAAAAGGCGAATTTATATCCCTTTAAAAATTAATTTTAAGGGATATGTTATACTAACAGAACGTAACGCAGCAAATTTTTACGTCAATGCGTATATTTTCAAATCAGTTAATATATTATTTTTTAGTTCATTAATCTTTGATCAAATAAAAACCACACCAAAATTCAGTCATTTTCAAGTGACTGAAATGATTTTATGTTGAAAGAAAATTATAACAAGTGGGGCGTTGAAAGATTGTTAACGATTAAGGTTAAATCGTAAAAATTTACTCAATACACACGATTTTTGTTATTTATTTTTGGGGTTTTTTGCCGTGTTGCGCCACCCCCTTCTTTAGCCAACGTTTCGAACAGCATTTCAGCGTTCACCATCAGGGCAGACGTGGCAGGGCACGTATATCTGTGTGCATGTGTTTTGTCTGTCTGTAAATTTGTTTGTATGTTCCGTGGTCGGTCAACCTTTAAGATGGTAGCCGTTTTTGATTTTACCGTTTTTATTCCGTCAGAGCACATGAGCGTTGCGAGTCGTAACCGTAAAAGATAATCTTGTTTTGACCCATGTTAAAGATTACTCGTCTTTAAAACGTTCTGAAGTTTAAAGGGGTATTTTTGAGGTATTTTCATACTTTAAAGGAAGTTAAATAATTAGTTTAAAGTTTTGTACCACAAGTAAAAGCGAAATAATTATAGAAAATATTATTGTAATTAAAAAAAATAACGCAATGCTGTAAACCTCTCACAGATCAACAATACACTATTAAATCTTTTTTAATGTAAAACAGTGTTTATTTATATCTAAATAGTATTTTTTATATGCTATAAAAGTTTAAATGCTTATCAGTCGGTAGGTAGGAATCTGGGATTTGGTGTGTTTAGGTCAACCAAAACCAAGATAAACTGGTTATATAAGTGGTTATATAAGTGGTAATAAACTGTGTGGTGATAAACTGGTTATATAAGTGGTGATACACCACAAGAAGTCACCAAACGTAGCGAACCACTTAAGAAGAACGTGTGCGCGGCCCGTTTCGGCCAGTTTCATAAATCTCAAATCCAAATCTTAGATTTGGATTTGAGATCAAAATACCCCACCAAACTGAAAAATTATTTTTGTGATTACAAAAATAATTTTTCAGTTTGATTAAAAGGTATATTTAATATTTAGTACAGATGTGAGCTACTTTATTTATTTTTGCTTTAAATTATAAGATAAAGGACATTGAAGATTTTAGTTTTTCATGATTTTAGAGGCAACTTGGCAATTACTCACAAATAATTGCCATGATAAATTAATAACATGAAAAATTTTGATTAAAAAAATAATTTTTCAGTTTGGTTGGGTATTTTGATCTCAAATTCAAATTTAGGATTTGTATGAAACTGACCGAAAAGGGCCGCGCATACGTTTTTCTTAAGGTAACCTATGGTAGAGGTGATGGTTATCCAATAAGTGATTTCCGGGGCGGCTGTACCCATTCCCGCCTCCCAAATTGAATGAAAGTGTGATAATACTATTCACCCGATTAAATTAATTTATTCGACAACTTCTTGTTACCAAAATGAATCAGTAACTTCAAAATTAATTGAAACGGTTGATTGCAGTTATTTCGTTGACAGCTTTAGTCCGCAATAATTGTTATGAATCAACAGGGTGCACTTAACCCCCGCACCGAGGGGGGATCGGGTTATCCGAAACCCGGAGAACGCCGGGAACTCGAGAAGCGACTGGCATCGTCAGCTAATTGCATCCTATTAGTATTTCATTGAGGAGTGATACACTCGGGAAGAAATAAAATCCTTATCAAATTTACAAACAATCTTATTACGTAAATGAAACAATGATATTAATAAGGAACTCCAGTGAAAAATAATAAAGACCAATAAACACTGATTCTGAATATATAAATTGTATTAAATAATATTTAACGTAGAGTTTTAAAAAAAATATTAAGAAGTCCATTTTAAAACAGTTCATTAAAACACCCTGTCAAGTTGTTATTATTGAATATGTGAGGCGTGACGTCACCGCGTCCATAAAACGCTCCAATGCTGAAATTCAAAATGGCCGGCGACGATCAGCTGATTCCAGTTGCCTACAAAATTCATACTTCGGTTGGTCATGATGACGTCACAATAGATTCGGTGGTTTTCGGGGGATCTTGAAAAATTAAAACTTTGACATTTATTTTAACTATTAAAATTAACTATAAAAATAAATATAAATATGCAGTTATTTAAGTTAGAAGGTCATTAATCATTTAAAAAAATAAAATAAAATTTGGCTGGAGTTCCTTATTGGGGAATTTTGCTTAACCTGTTTAATCACAAAGGAGACCATATTTGTCCCAACTCACAGAGGTCTCAAAAAAATCGTTGTGTTTCTCTTACTATCATTGTGAAAAGTGTGATCAAAGTGGTATTGGAAAGAAATAACAGCACGCTTTATAATCAAATCATCATATTTAAAAGTTAACCACAAACAACTAAAATGTACAACTTTGTGAAACCAAAGATTCCGACCGTAATTTGAAACAAAAATTGTGCAACTTTGTGATTTTTTAATAATAATTCTTACATGAAACGACAAAAAAAGAGGTAACAATAACGTTTACAATTTATTTGTCTAATAAAATACGGTTGTGTTTTTTTTTTCGTTATTGTAATTGATCCATTTTTTAAACCTTTTTGATGTTTGCAATAAAAAAAAATATTTATAAAATTACATGGTTACTTCTAATAATAAAATTTGAACGCGTATTTCATCACGTTTCGAAAACAGTTTTTAGTTTTCAGATACATTTACAAATTTTCCATAAATTTGGATTTTATTGCAAAGCGGAAGCATTTTCATCTACTGACAACATGCGCCCGAATTTGTGGAACGTTTGCGCTGCTCTTTTCTCTCCGTTTCATACAAATCTTAATTCTGGAATTGAGATCAAAATACTCAACTAAACTGAAAAATTATTTTTGTCATCCAAAGGTATATCAAACATCTAGTACGGGTGTGAGCTACTTTATTTATTTTTGCTTTAAATTATAAGATTAAGGTCATTAAAGATTTTAATATTTCATGATTTCAGAGGCAATTTGGGCAATTATTTGTGAGTAAATGAAAAACAAAAACCCAATAAAAATATTACTATTATTATGTTAAAAATAAAATGAAAATGAAAATAAAATATAAAGCACCATTAAAAATGCATTTTTCTGGTAGTGATTTGAATATATAAATGACAAACTTTTGTTCCACCGTGAAAAGGTAATTTGTATTTTAACTTTACGCCCATTAAAATGATTTTTTTTTCAGTTTTTTTTTTTTTTTTATATTTCATCATATTTTTATGATAAAAAAAGGAAAATTATTTTTGATCGTTTTTTATTTACTCACAAATAATTGCCCAAATAGCCTTTAAAATCATGTAACAAATCTTTAATGACCTATATCTTATGATTTAAACCAAAAATAAATAAAGTAGCTCACATCCGTACTAGATATTTGCTATACCTTTTGATTATAAAAATAATTTTTCAGTTTGATTGAGTATTTTGATCTCAAATCCAGAAACAAAATTTGTATGAAACGGGCCGAAATGGGCCACGCATACGTTCCTCAAGAAGTTAAAAGAGATGACGCCGAGCCTTTTAAAATTTGCGACAGATATGAGTGCATTTGAAAAACATCCTCGAAAATGGAATATTCGTTTGATAGATTCCTCTATCTTATCAAACGCATTGAAATCTTTAGAGCACAGGAGTCAGGTGGGAATGGAGTAATTGTTTTACAAGCATTTTCATGGAAAATGCTTCGGGGAATCAGTATCATCGATATCTTTGAAGGTGCATAGTCGGTAATTAGATAGTCCAAAACGGTATTGTAGAAACACGCCAAGCAAGCGGGCAAAATTTTTAATTCACAAGCAAACGAGTCGTTTCTACAACCTGTCGCCTCAGTTCTTATTTGTCTAACAGACCATTTTAGTTTTTGTTCAATCTCCACTTTAAAATTAAAAATACAGTGTTAAAAAATTTATAGTTAATCACTTAACTAAGAATTATTTAAACTAATAAGACATTTACCTTTACGGAAATAGCTTTATCTTAAACACCTATCATATTGTTTTATTGAAAAAATGAAAGAAAACCTTCTTCTCCTGTAAAATTTTCTAATGGTCTGTTGGACAAATACGAACTTAGGCGACGAACTTGAGTTTAAGTTTCTTGAGTTCTACAGCTAGGATGTAGAACAAGTTGCCTTTCTTTGTGTTTCTTCCCTCTCACTACTTCAAGAGACTTCCTCTTGAAGAGTCCCATGTTTCTTCCTCTCCTCAAAATGGCCTCGCTCTACACAGCATCCCCTTGGATAACATCCCCTGAAGGGCCTGTCATCTTTGGGGACGCTGGGTGGAGGGTTTTTTAGGAAAAAAAGGAGAGGAAGTTGTGGGAAGGTAAAATGTATGATGGTTGGGTAGGAATCTGGAGGTCAGTATATACATGAATGACGGACATATGAATCCATCCCTCCCACTACGGTAAGGCGATATTCCAAGAGAGCAGTAGCATTCTCACAGTAATTCTATGTTTCTTTATAAAGAATGGCATATTGTTAATTAAATGATTTCATAATCTTGTGCAGTGTTTTACCCCGTTTGCAGGTAAGTCGGTCGGATATCGCAGGTAGGGGAGACCCCCAAGATGCAGTCACATTCCGAGATGAGGGAGATCACAAACCCGCGCATCTTGCCATCATTATGGAGATTGCATCTCCCATTATATCAGTCTCTGGTATTATATCACATAACTTGCACACTACGTGATACAATACACATTCATGGGATGTAATTACTTTCAATAATCAAGAATGGGTGGCGTAGATTTGATTTTTATGCAAATTTATAGTTTTATTCCAAGAGGCGTTTCACAAATCTATAGTTTTATTCCGAGACGTGTTCCACAAATCAACAGTTTTTTTCCGAGACATCTTGCACAAAACTACAGTTTTATTCCGAGACATTTTACACAAATCTACAGTTTTATACAAAACAAGAGAAAGGTCACTATGTTTCAAAAAACCCTGTGAATTCCGGACAACGCTGGGCACTTCAATAAGTCATTTTTATTAATATATTTTTATGCTTTCAATGGGATTATTAAACTTAAATAAAAAGTGATGTTGTGTCTATATTATGTATGTGCATTTACGTGCATTTATGTGCCTACGTGCATTTCTCCACTCAATCGGAATCTCTGATGTAAAGGACAACTCTTCTCAGTATTTATAAAGCATGAAGGGATGATATTTCCCAGTAAACTTTGGAACGCTGAGCCTTCTGGAAACCATTGAAATTGCTTAACGCTAGAACCCGATGGTCGGAAGTGTTTCTCGGCCATGTTCGGGTATTTCCGGTAGTGTTCGGACATTTCCGGCTGCATGGGTCGCGCCACTGACTCCAATATTTCATTACTCTGCGGGTCGCGCGGATGACTTAGTAATAACAACACAGCGTGGTACGGGAAATGTTTGAATTTTCAGCGAATTGTACAAATTATACATAACGAGAACGTCTCTTCAAAGAACTTTAAGTCAAAAAACTAAATTCATCGTGCAACATTACACATTCACAAAGATAATATTCAAAATAAAATTGCACCATTTAAATAAAATGAAAATCTCAGGCAAGCATCAATTCTCCCAACCCTAAAATGTAAAAAAACCATGCGGCAATTCAAATAAAATTATTTTGGAGGAAAATTTAGAACGTCACCAAAAGTTCCAAATGCACAAATAATGTTTCAAAAGAATTTAAATGTCATCTTAAAACACACACTGAAATTATAAACTGAATACTCTTAACATTTACATAACAAAACACCGAGAGTATAATAAAAAAATCCACCTTACATATAAGCCTAAGTTTATTATAGGGGTAAGTACGTATTATGTGTTTAAAAATATGAAATTTTTATAACGTGAATTATAACATATTTTCTGTTAATGATAAAACATTATTTTTTTGAATAAAAATGTTTATAAAAATAATGCACATGTCTTCATGCTGTTGTAATGATTCGTACTCACTTAAGTATATATGTCAAATTTTAGACAGGTATACCACTAATATTTAATAATATTTGGCAAATCTACAGTTCTATTCCGAGACATCTTTCACAAATCTACAGTTTTATTCCGAGACATCTTTCACAAATCTACAGTTTTATTCCGAGACATCTTTCACAAATCTACAGTTTTATTCCGAGACATCTTTCACAAATCTACAGTTTTATTTCGAGACTTTTTCCACAAATCTACACTTTTATTCCAAGACACGATACACAAATCTACAGTTTTATTCCAAGACACGATGCACAAATCTACAGTTTTATTCTGAGACATTTTACACAAATCTACAGTTTTTTTCAAAACAAGAGAAGGTCACTATGTTATATAGCTCCATTTTCACGAAACATCATCTCAAGGGCGCTGTACATATAAACATATAATAAAATAAAATTAATACGATAGACTTACAACTAGGATTTAAAATTATAACTAGTGACTTACGACTAAGACGTATAACTACTGACTTAAATACTGTGACAACTATAATATTTGCAACCATGATTTAAAATTAGAGATTTACGACTTATTAGGTATTTACATTGAACAATAGTTTCATGAAAAAAAATTGAAAAAGAATTATTGCTAATTGTTTAAAGATGAAATGTATGAAAAGTAAAATGGTGTAATAAATACCATAAATCTAGAAGGAAAATGTTAAAGGTTATTATGAAAGGTTAATAGTTTCATAAAACCAAAATATTGTAAAATTCTTTGTCCAAAAGTCGTTGTAGTTTTAAAGTGGTGGAATGTGTTAGGTTTTTTAGACTCTTAGTAAACTAATTAATATCGTGGATCATAATGCAATCATTGACATCAATGTTGAAGTTGCAATTGATTGTAATGCATTATTATCCGTCGCACAATACCAAACTATGTAAAGTTGCATTGATGAGTGCACAATGCAGCTCAATGTCAATTAATCAATTATTATTCAAGAGGCATTATAAGCTGGAAACTCGTTTTGTTACGTGCATTGAGTTCATTGTGCACCGGAACAAAGACTCTATTGCACAATGCGTCTTGATAAGGGGTAACTGTAAGCCTTAATTGTTAGGAAAAGGTCCTTGAGTTACTATTACTAAATTTGACTGGAAACGAATATTGATATTAAATGCTTACTGTAATCTTAAAGCAAGTTTTATTTACAGTCATTTTTTTGTTGACATTTTACAATAAAAAATATGTAGTTTTTGCGTTATTCGTTGTATTACGTTACTATTTATTTATCAATATTGCGTAATTTTTTTTTTTTTTTTTTTATTTTCTATGTGATACCGGACAAGAAATCCAGCTCGTAAACTGTAAATTAGATCATGGCATTCCTATTCAAGGAATGGTGTCAGGCTTCTTTTATATTAAAAAAAACAAGCGCCCTTGAGGTGATTTTTCCCAAAAACGGCGCTCTACAAATTGTCCAATTATTATTATTATTATTATAAATACCACTCAAGAGTTCCAACTGCTCCCTGGAGGCTCCCTGTTGTCTGGAGCCAGTGAGACTATTGCACCCCCGTTTTGAGGCTGAGGGTAGTGGGTAGAGGAAGGAGATGGGGAAGAGGAAAGTGGGAAGTACCTGGCCATTCAGATCTAGGCACCAAACACGGCTAAAGTCATTTCAAGCAACGTTTCAATTTCGAATGGTGGTCTTACAACAGGACGATACTGAAAGTATCTTCCACTCTGGAACGTGCCGCAAATATACCATATATTATTTTATAAGAATAAATTAATAAATAAATGAATAAATAAAAAAAACTGTAAAGCGCCCTTGAGGTGATTTTTCACAAAAACGGCGCTCTACGAATTGTCCAATTATTATTTTTATTATTATTAAGAGTCCCAACCGTTCCCAACTGTCTAGAGTCGTTGAGACTAAGACATCCCCATTTAGGAGGCTAAAAGAGATGGATATGATTGTTTACAGTAGAATATTATTGTGGCAAAATCTAAGCAGTATAAGCATACCGCCCAGCTGTAATTATTAATATTGGAGTAATTATATTTAGTGCTCTTTGAAGGATTATATAACTCTATCTTATTAAATTTATATGTATGTTTTTTTTTAAATTCCATTATTGTAAAATTGCACGTCACGAAACAAAAATGTCCTAGTGAGATGTGTAGCTTATGTTTTTATGTACCCTTTATATTTCAATAAATAAATAAAAAAAATAAATGATAGAGGTGTAAAGCATGGTTTTATAAAACAAAAAATACGTATTTAAGATCCTAATTAGGTTGATTTATTTACTGATGTAACTTACCAAGTGTGTATGCAAGGTGGTAGTAACTGAATAATGATCGATTCAGTGCAGCCTACGGGAGGCTGTATATTGTATGCCGTGGCTGTATAGTAAATCAGCCGCCAACAAGTCCTGCGGATGCAATTCGGTTAGGGTATTGCGCTGCATTTCCGGCTCCTGCTGTAGGCTGCCTGGGAAGGTTGTACATCTACGTGTGTATCCGCTTCCACCGTGAACCGAGTAGGCAATGTGGGCTGCAGTACTAGCTTTTGACGTTAATTAAAAAAACTTCAACGCAGTTAATGTTGAATATTGAATTTATTTGATGTTCAGTAATAATTTAACGGCCGACGTTGAGAAATGTTTCGATGAATTTATTTACATTTGGAAAGGCCTTAATATTTTTAAAAGATATTACTAACTCTATTAGCCCTTCATTCTTTAAAATATGTTTACCTATGATTTGAAGAAATTTGTGGATCTTAGAAATGCTTCCGAGGTATTTTATATGCCACACATATATATGTTTTTTGGAGGTATACAATACATTTAAATAAAATTATGTAAATAAAATAAATCATGTTCAATTTTGTCTTGTTTCCCTTTCTCTTCTTTTTTTAAATTAAGTTGTAATCATCCATATTTGTATAAACTTGTTCCTTTTTTCTTTAATTGTTTTCTATTGTTTGTTCTACTTAACCTGTCTTTTATTTTTCGTCTACATTGTATATGAAATTTATATTTTTTATATGTAAGCTCCTATGTAAAATTGTTATTTCCTCTCACCTATGAATTGTATGTTCCTCCTGTCTTAAAATGAGTTCTGCAACTCATCGGGATTGCCCTGCCAAGAAATAAAAACAATAAAAAAAAAAAAAAAAATACTATGAAATAAAAGAAATACAATTCAACCAACAAAATAAAATACGCTTTACTATTTGTGAATTTGAAACAACCATCAATTTTTCTAAATAATAAAATTTCAATATCAAACACGAAAACGTAAGCAAAAAAAGTAATCGAAATATTTTGACCACCAGAAACGTGCATCATTTTATAAGTATCCCATATTTAGAACACACATTCCTTTTATGAAGGGAATTAGTAAGAAAGCCGTTGCATCACTTTTTATGTCGTTTACAAAATAAAAAATTAAATTTTCTCAGACAAATCTCAGACAAATTGAGAAGAATAATTATATATCTTTTCAAAGATATAAAATCACGTATCTCCGCATTACAGGAAAAATATAACAATATTTTTGTGATGTTTGGACACCTCGGTCAGATTTGTCCTTCTGGAAAATGATGTTTCTGTGGCTAGATGTCTTTCCGAGGATTGAGGAATTAAATATTCCAATAACTTCTAGCACGGCAGGATACGTCTGATGATCCGTCAAAAATAAATTTTAACTCACGTAAAAAAGATCAGTTCATTTATAATAATCCTACTGCACGTTGAGTTTAAAAAGCCGTTTTGACCAGAATATCCGTAATAACTCCTCTGAAAAAAGATATTATTACCTAGCAAGGCGGATACGAGTATGCACTAAAGCCTGGGTTTCCGGCAATAAAATCTCATATTGATAGTGGCAGCCACCATAAAGGATTGCGACAGGAAAGTGGCTAGATACACCATGTGATAATTGTACAGAAATATTTAATATAAGAAATGATGCATATTTTTAGCTGTTAACAGCATTCAGCGATATTGAAATTTAGCGGTTAATTTTTGCACTCCTTCCTTCACTCACCCCAAGTCCTTGTGCGCTGTTCGGCATATGAGCGGGAGGCTTTATTGAATCCTATGTTGGGTTAAGGAAATTGCAATGAACATTGTTTGCACCGATAGAAGAATGGGTATATAGACAATGCTAGCAATAATTGATCAATTTTCTCCAATTCAAGTGTTGGTTTAAAATAATCGGAGTCAAATCGTTTAATTAGAGTATCTTTCTAAGCAATAAATAGTGTATATATTTTCTATCAGACGCAGATGGAGGAAAAGAAGATTTATTAGCTACAGGCAAAAAATAACAACCTACATAAAAAAATAAATAGCGTGTTATATGCTATCAATTTTATTTATTATTATTTCCATATTAATATTACAAAGATATTGTATGTTCTTCTCAACACAGAATGGAAGATACTCCCAAGTTGGCCCTGGTGTAAGACCACCATTCAGAATTGAAACTTCGGTTGTAATGGCTTTAGCCATGTTTTGTGACTAGATCTGAATAGTCAGGTACTTTCCCACCTTCGTTCCCCTCACCTTCAGCCTCACAACGACGGGAGCAGATGGGACTCTTGTGACATACATACATACACATAAAAAAATAGGAGTTCACCTGTGTTGTGGAGGACACACTTTAATTTTTCGGGGGTTTTTTTAATTCGTCTACAATACGTTCCACAAAAAGTGACCAAAATTCATTATTGTTATTTTTCTACACGTTTTTCTCAGTCCTTCTGTTTTCAAATATCAGTTTTATTGTAGATGTTTGTGGTTTTGCAATGTTTTACGTGTGAATCGATAGTAGTGTTTATTTTCAGGTCAAGTGTATTTAGGGGTTTATGATTAGCTGTGGTATGATGTTTTGGTTTTTAACTTAATATGGTCAATATATATGTAGGTGGGTAGCAAGTTATTTTGGATAAAGTTGGTTCCCATAGGTAAAACAACGTTGGTCAAATTGATGTATTCAAATCACGTGTTCATAAGACGTTTTTAAGTTTTTTGTTGTTGTTAAGTTAACTGTCTAGAGATCTCAGAAAAGGAAATATGTATTTTTATAAAAGGTGACTAGTACATCTTCTTCCTTACACTGTCCAATTTATTGCCTTGGTAGGCTGTTGAGGTCGGCTCACCCCGTTTTCAGGCTATCTTCTTCGGTTTTGGTTCCGGTTCTTCTTCTTTGCTTTCATCCAGGTTGTTTCTCTGTAATATTTTGCATTGACTCATCCAGATGTGACTTGTAATAAAATGTCATTATTTATTGTATTATATTGATTATTTCACAATAAAAATATTTGTTACCCAAACATTAAGAAACGTTTATTTATACCAATAACGCGAATCAAGTAGAAAGGTTTTATTTTTACATGAATCAAAAACATAAATTGTAATTTTGATTTAATTAAAAATAATTTTTGGTCAATCAATGCAAAGCGTAAAGTGTAAATTAATGTAACAAATTTTTCACTTAAGGGTTTGTAGATTTTTGTTTAAATTTTGAAAAGTCTGAAAAGATACCTACCAAATCTTAATATATATATTTTTTCTGTCTGTGTGTATGTCACTGAACTCCTCCTAAACGGCTGGACCGATTTTGATGAATTTTTTTGTGTGAGTTCAAATGGATTCGAGAATGGTTTAGATTTACCATTTGGTCTACTAGAAAATGTTCTTTTAATTAATTTTTTATTTCTAAGGAGTTGTTGATTTTGCAATGTTTTACATTGGATCCGGCAGACTGCGCTACCATCGCAGTATCGAATATTCAATATTATTCTATTTTAATTTTAGTTTGTCCCGACAGTTTTGTACAGGACAACGTCTGTCGGGTCCGTTATAAATAAATAAAATAAATTGTGGAACATTCCAGAACACTCTCGAAGTTGTCCTGAGCGAAGCCAGCTAGTATTTTATAAATAAATTAGCGGAGAGTCAAGTGCAAGATTAGATTTTGGCTGATGTTGAAAGTAACATTCAGGTACCTAGTAAGTAATTTCATGCCTTATACGGATACTTTTAATTGTAAACAAACAATCAGAAGATTAAAACAACAAATAATGAAAATGATAAGAAGAACAAATAAAAGACAATAGAATTTAAGCCTTCGAAGAAACCGTCAAAACCTTAAATATTGGGTGTGAAATTAACCAACACAGGTGACATAAATTAACATGGTCGTTAAAATTTATTTTTATTTTTAAATGTATACCGCACAAGAGTCCTGCTCTCATCTGGAGCCAGTGAGACTATAGCATTTCCAATTTGGGTATGTTGTGTGGTTGTAGGTAATGGGGAGGAGAAGGAGATGGGGAAGAGGAAGATGGGAAGTACCTGGCTATTCAGATCTGATCACCAAACACGGCTACCATGGTCACCAATATTTCAAGCAACGTTTCGATTCTGAACGGTGGTCTTACATCAGGGCGATACTGAAAGTATCTTCCACTCTTTAACGTGCCGCAAATATACTATATGTTATTTTAAATGAATTATAACATACATGTACAAGCTGTTGAAAGAATACAAAACAAATTCTTACGTTTTCTAAATTTCAAAATGGGGATTCCAACAATAATGTTGAACTACAACACTCTGTTAAATAATATGAATATGCTCAAATTGTCAGACAGAAGAATTTTCACTGACTTGGTATTTCTATATAAAATCCTACATAATTTAGTTGATAGTCCGGTATTGCTTGAATTGATAAGCTTCCGGATTCCACAACGTAATACAAGAAGTCGGGATTTATTTCAGTGCAGAAATTCTGGGACTAACTACCATATGTATTCCTCTTTACCCAGAATACTAACGGAAGGAAACAATTACACCAAGTCCGTGGACATCTTCAGTTTATCTTTAAACAAATATAAAATATTGTTACTGAAGCAGTTCAGTTATGTACAATAAATATTGTATTTATGACCATTAAAATGTAAAAGCCCTGAAAAAGGGCGTTGATCAATAAATAAAATAAAAAATAAAAAATTTATTGTGAAATAACACAAATTAATCACATTAAATTTATTTGCCACGTCAGGATTCGATCCCGTGACCTTCGGATTGCGAGTCAAGAGCCTTACCGCTGGACTACGCCGGCCGTTTAATTAACATGGTCGTTAAAATGCATAATATTATTAATTACTTAACCAATATACCCACTGAAATTTCAAAGTAAAGTTCGCCGCTAAAATGTAAGTTTACAATTTCTTACCCACTGTTTTCAAAACTAGTTTTCGAAACACAGTAGCTTTTTTCAGGTTTTCAACAGGTCCATAATGTTGATGTTTAGTATAAATGCACGCTGTTGCCTCCGGGCTAACCGGATACTCCGAAAAAGCTTTGCATATGGAAGGGATTTACATGCTTTTTAACCGCATTTCCCAGTGCCTGTGCTCATTCAACGTTTCTTTATGGATTCTGTTCTATTAGCCAAAATCAGCTATTTTTGGGAACAGATAAAAATCAAATAATTAAAAAAAAAATTTTTTTAAAAGAAAGACAAACATTCCTGGATTAAGAATTACCAGACAATATTTTAAAATCTCTACTACCGTGTGCGGAAAATGTTGCTTGTGTTGTGATGTAGGTTTTAGCCAGCCGGGGAATTGAACAGCTTCGATCCTGCTTCTACCGTTTCTCTTCTGACGATGGCCTCACCCTGGACCACGGACAACCCTATCTTTCTCTGGACCAGATCCGGTTAAGTCATACGGAAGGAGCCACTAGAGCATCTTGGACCAGCTCTACAGCGGGCAAAAGAGACTTTCTCCCTTCACACTTGGTGAAAGGAACTACATCTTTCGCCTCCGTGGATTGGGGCCTCCATTTTACCTTACATTACTTGTGTGTCTCATCGTGCTGGCACGATTACAAGAGGCACTGACATGTTTGCTGATAAATCTGCTAAATCATCATGCTCGACCAAAACAGTCAAGAGATGGCGCTCACTTGTCGTTTTGAAGCTGTTGAAATGCTGTTTGGAATGTTTTTATTTGAAAGTGTTATGTAATAACTGTCATATATCTTGTGTTTTGAATGTCTTGCACTGAATGGTGATTTCTCCTTTAGTTGTGTAAAGTTGACAACTGACGTGTATTTCAAAATTACGCAAATTGTACTTAGATTAATTCAAGTGATTTGAAATGATTGGGAGGCCTCCCACGTTGTAGATATCAACAATAAAGGTTAGTGTTTCTGTTTTTTTCCTATGAGATTTTGTCAGATTGCTATTTTTGGTAAAATATTATCTACGCATTCGTAAATTCACAATCGTATTTTTGATTTGTATTACGCTCATTCTTTCATTCAATATTATTCACAATCATATTGTTGATTGATATTTACGCTCAGAGAGTTCTGGGGTTATTTACACGCCCCAGGCTCGCACATTAGAATACACAATGGTTACACTACATGTAACATAATTTTGTTTGCTAGAATACAGGAATAGAACAGGAAGAGAATGTAAGCGAAGAAATATTGAGGAAATTTCAATTACCGATTGCCTAGAAAGATGTAGCATTTTATTCCAAGCAATGAATAGGTAGGTATTCAAATAAATTATTTATGACCTCTAGCTAAAAGATTTGTTCTGATAGATTGTGCAATCCACTGAAAGATCCATTTTACAAAAATTAAAATTATTTGAGTATCTGGTAAAATGTCTAATGACATTCGCCCATAAACATTATTTTACCAATTATTGGAATAATTCATTATGTCAAGAGACGATAACATTTTATCACCGTGCATCATAAATTTTGAAAAGATAATAATTTTTAAGTAGCAATAAAACACTTATTTCATAAAGTTATTCTAAGTTCATCAGGCTTACATTCGTAGATAATGAATAGCTCAAAAAGTTTCTTCTAAAAATTCAATAATTGAATTAAATCTTTCATTGAAGAAGAAGATAACACTTATAATCTAAATGAAAATATGAAAGAAAACAAGACACAGAAAAACAGAAAAAAACAATGGTCGCAACTGGGACTCGAACCCAGACCTCTCGTCTTACCGGGACGGCGCGTTTTCCAATTTCGCTATTGCCACCTTCTGTCAAACCGTCATATTTGTCAATCTCATATTTCAAATATTTAGAATCATTAATATTATCTTCCACTAGTTCTTTTTCCATATTATAGGCAACTACTCTTTTTATTGGAAACAATCATTCAAAGAATTGGTTTGTAACCTGAATAGCGTCTCGGATAAATGTATCCGAATTTATTCATATGGAACTATTGACTTTTATGAAAGTCTAAATGAATATTCAATTTTTTTTTTTTTTTTTATGAGAAAAACTCTCTTTTAATAACTTTTGAAGGTTATTCCCATCAACGTAATATATCATTGAAGAAGAAGATAACACTTATAATCTAAATGAAAATATGAAAGAAAACAAGACACAGAAAAACAGAAAAAAACAATGGTCGCAACTGGTACTCGAACCCAGACCTCTCGTCTTACCGGGACGGCGCGTTTTCCAATTTCGCTATTGCCACCTTCTGTCAAACCGTCATATTTGTCAATCTCATATTTCAAATATTTAGAATCAACAATATTATCTTCAACTAGTTCTTTTTCCATATTATAGGCAACTACTCTTTTTTTTTGTTTTTAAAAAAAAAAAAAAAAAAAGAGAGTTTTTCTCATAAAAAAAAAAAAAAAATTGAATTAAATCTGTTTAGCCTCCCATCTTTCCGAAAAGAAAGTTTTTTGAGATGATAGGAGGAAATAACTACTTGGAAAATATTTTCCCTCAGGGCCTATGTCATCGTTGGGGATGCTATGTGGAGAGTCTTTTTAGAAAAAGAACGAGAGAAAGTTTTTGGAAGGAAGATGGTATGAGGGGTGGGTAGGAATCTGTGTGTCCAGGAATGAATGAATCCAAACCTACCAAGGCGATATTCCGTGAGTCCTGCAGGAGAGATCACAAGGTAACTCTGAACTAGTCTCTTCTATTATATTATGTACCTATATATTTTTACTTCAGAATAGACGTTTTGTTCTACATGTTAATCTGTCGCGAAATATGTGACTTTATCAACTTCTTTTTTTGGAATACACGTCTCTCAACCAAAAGTCAAGTTCAGCCAAAAGCTTTAAAAATTCGAACAAAAGCTTTAAAAAATCTTTAAAAGATCAACCAAAAGCTTTAAAAATCACACCAATTGAATTTATAATAAAATTACACCTTAATAGTCTCTCAACTATAAGTTGAGTTCAACCAAAAGCTTTAAAAACCACACCAATTGAATTTGAAAAAAAATTACACTGGCCACCGAAGAGTACTTCTTGCAAAATAATAGCCTTCTTTATTTTAGCTTACCTTCGGCCATTTTGTAGGCCAATCCTTTCCAGTATAGTGTGGTGTCCTACCTCTTAGTTTGAGCAAAAGCGTAAAGGTTGAGATGTCGTCTACTATCGACTGTCCAAAAATGGCTTTTAGTTTTATGAAAACTGTGCTCGAAAGATTGCTCTTAGTTTTAAGAAAACTGTGTTCGATGAAATAATTGCTTTAAGAGTCGTCTAAACGATTTTAGTTTCTATCAGAATGCTCTTCTAGTCGCGCACTAATTTGAAACTAGCGAGTTATAGTTTAAAATATAGTTTTTAAATTAAAATTTAAAAACTATATTTTTGGAGAGTCTTCTAAAAAGTATTTTCAAAATTTCCTCAATGGATAATAATTTAATATTATTATGGTATGTGATGATGCGATGCTTAAGTTTACGGAATTCAATACTTCGTTTATGTGAAAGCACTATGTAATAAAACATGATTATTATTACAACGTGAAGTTAGAATTTTAGTAATAACATAATATTATGAAGCTTAAAGCTCTAATCGGATCCAACGCCCTAACAAACACATACTTAATTACATCGCAAACTTTGCCTCCAACTTTACTGAAAATAATAATAATTTTATCAGAATTTACAATATATCATGGGAATATATTTAATCAAAATATAATATATGATCGAGGATTAATGCGAAAATGATTCGACAAATCTTTTTTTTAAATATTCGCGACGTCAACTTCCTATTTTATGACACATTTGCGATTGCATGACCGGTTTCACTCCTTTTAGTACCTTTTCTCCACCCAAACCAACTAACCATCACGCCGTTCCACAGGGGTAGACAGAGAGGACGGACCATCAAACAACTCGGTCTTGGCAGACACTCTTTGCATTATTCTCATTCTGAGAGATTTTTTTTTTCTTCAGAGCCTACTAAGTGGAGCAAATGTAAAAAACCAACACTATTATTATTCGCTTTTGTTTTCTATATAAATATTTTATTATAACAATTAAATTAACTACGGAATGTGATAAATGTTTGGCGGTGTTTTGAGAGAGGAATGTTTGGGTATTATGACCGAGATGTATTGCAAATAAAAGGATCCATTGTGATATTTGTTTATTAAAAGTATGGAGTCGGGTTTCGGTTTTTAAGTTATCAGGGAGAACGTTAAAGATTTTAGGAGCTAGGTAGATGAATTGTATTTGAGCTGACATATATATTCCTATTGGTATTGTTTCTGGTAGAGTAAAGGTGTTGTAAGTTAGTTTTTTTTACTATTATTGTGTACGAGAAATGTATTAGCATAAATTTTAGATAAATTTTTACATTTTAGACAATATACTCGATGAAGAGTCGAATAGAGGAGTATCTTGTTGGTCCCTTGCTGATAACACGTTTTACCATTTTTCGGGCTTGGGCAGTATTCTAGTCTAGAAAAAAAAAAAATTTTTTCTTCATATTTCCAAAGTTTCAATATTCAAAAATATCTCCTTTAAAGGATTTTTCCAAATTCGCATTATTTTAAAAGTTTTAACCAATATAACGTGATGGTTTAGACGGAATCTAACCAGAATCTGAATAGAACAAAATATCAAACGCATTTTTCTCAAAACTCCTTTTTTCGAGACGGTTGAGATGATATTTCAAGTTCTACTTAACCAATTTACTTGAAATATGGTGTGAGCCTTCTCTATACATAATATTGATCTATAGTGCTAACTAAAACTATAAAAAATTACAATTTTCACTATTTTTAAAAAATTTGGAAAGTCAAAAAAAACGGTAAAAAAATGTCTTTTTTTATTTCAGACAGCCGCCATTTTGCGATTTTTTTTTTTACTTTTCTTTAGTTCGGGCCATAGCCGCATTTGTTTGTATTAAGAATTAATTTGTTTTTTGGGACCCCCCACTTCAACACCCTGTAACTTTTTGAATTTTGAATTTTTTCGTTGGATTTTTTTATGTATTCTTTAATGTTTAACAAATATTTGGTTAAGTAGCAGCGCCATAACCAACAATAAATATGAGAAATAGAAATACGAAATCGACAAACTTGATAGAAAAAAATATACGGGTCCCAATGGCCGAGTTGATGACGCTGAATCCCATCAAGACATGAGTTCCTGGGTTTGAGTACAAGTTGCGACTGTCAAGTTTTTAATTCTCATTTTCTGTTTACTTCTTGTTTTGTTTCGTGTTCCGTAAAGATTTGTTTGTAATATACTTCAATAAAATGTTAAATTATGTCGTCTCCAAAAAATTTTTTTTTGAGTAATTTATTAATAAAATTATAATGTACCGAAAATATATAAAACATCAAATTAAAAGAACTTGCAATTAGAAAATCCCTAAAATTAATTCTTTGGAATAAGAAAGTACGTTTGTCTTGTAGCCTTATTTTAAACATATTTCCAGTAAGCCTCTCTGTTCCTCCCATAGATCCTTTGATTACCCCTTCCACTTTGTTTGCCTCCCACTTCAACACCTAAATATTTATGTATTATGTTTGTCAGTATTCTGTATCTTACGTTAGTTGTATTCTCCCGGTTAAAAACAATTGTGTGTGTTTATATTGTAGAAAAAATTATCTTCAATAAAGAAACACGTAAGGTGTGTTTTAATAATGTTATATAAAATGTAAGATATGTTTTTATTTTTAACAATATAAGATTTAATTTAAATTCGTCTATTTTACTAAAAATATCTCATACACCAAGTTTAATATACTACGTTGCCTAAAATTTTGAGTTCGTATAATATTTCACTAAACTTGTATATAATAAAGCTAAGTAATTTTGCAATAAACTTGCCCAAGTACAAGATAAATCAGGCGCAATTACATTATTGTATAAGCCTTGCATAATATTTTTTTAATCATTCAAGGTACTACAGTTAATAAAAAGGTGTTATTATTCTTCTTCCTTTTATGGTGCGGAGGTCACAAGGTGACATCTAGATCTGTGAGCCAGTCTAGGATCTCGTGCGTCAGTTTGTGGACCTCCTCTATCCCGCAGGGGAATGAAAGAAGCGAGCACTCATTGACCACGTGTTCGGTGGCCTACAATGGTCACAACGGCTTATCCTATTGATGACAGACCAGTGTTTCAGAAGCAATGAGAATCTAGGCTGTCTCTCAGTAGGGTCGTTCATTTGAAGGGCATTTCCCGCGATAGCCGATTGCCACTTAAGTTTCCACCTATCTCCTGGAGTGAGAGGTGATCGGAGGACTCTCTCTCCCGCCATCTAGAAGGGCTATTGGGATGTGAAGCGGCATGCCGGACATCAGCATGCAAAGATGTTGCGCTCTTTTGCAGCGCTTTCTTGCGTTCCCTCAGTGTTGCAATCCCTCGCCCGATATTTGTCGAGGTTACTTTTGCAAGTACAGGGAGCAAGAGGATAGAAGTAGATTTAAAAGTCCCGCTGATGTTGGAATTTACAAGATTAAATGAATGTGATATAACCACTCGGCCCAATAAGCATATTTACACGAAAATATAACATTACCAGAAATTCACTTATCTAGTCCATACCGTATTTAATAAGATTCCAATGAATATAAAAATCGAATCAAATTGCACCACCGATCTTAGAAACAATAAAAATGGCTAATAGATCAAGATTTTTTATATTGATCTTATTTTTTATCTTGTGTATAATATGAATATGAATAGTTTTCCTGTGTTAAATCTGTCTATCTGCGTATTTTATGCCTTTATATTGTAGCTACTTAAAAGTTATTCTTCTGTATCTATTTTCTATATTGTGTTTTCCTTAATTGTGCTTTAGAGTTAAATTGACCTGCTGACAAACTGCTTTGGCAGTTAGCGGATGCTTAAAATGAAGAATAAAAAATAAACAAAAAAAATGTTGTCATCGCGTGAGTCGTAGGTACCTAACTTAAAAATGGTGTTGGGATTAATTAATTTAATCCTTTACAAAAACTTGGGACCAAACATTTTATCCATAGTTTTAAATGGCATTTTGTTGTATGACAAAATAAAATTGTTCAAATTTCTTTCCACATTTTTCCGATGCAATTTTGTTCAACATCTCCAATCTCTCGATCTCAGTTGGTCAACTAGTGTTTGAGTTATGTTATGACTCTAGCGGACTTGTGGAGAATAACGATACACTTACGAAGTAGGTACATAAAAAAATAAATGACTTCTTTGTTACTTTGTGGTCATCTGCTTTCGAGATTGTAAATTCAATGTGCTATTGAGATGAAATGTATAAAATTGGAAGAAAATAAGAGCCTTAATAATTCACTCTCTGCAGTGATCAAGAATAGATAGGGTATACCTTTAATATTTTGATAAAATAAATGACTGTCCGGAAGAGCTCAATATCTTCAAACGATAATGGAACAAAGCATCTTTCTTTATTTCGGCTTCATCGATTTAGGCAAAAAATGAATATAAAAGGTCTTTTAGGTTTCAGGATACAAAGCAATATGATAATACCCGGAAACATTATTATTATTGTGAAAAATAGTTATTGGTGATATTCTTATACTGGGTTCATAAACCTTTAATAAACGTGAGGATTTATTTTGAAAGAAATTAAGGAAGTTCTAGAAATAACCTGTATGTTTTGGTTGGAAAAGTTTTATTTCCCAATGTACATTTGTAACTTAAATATATTTATGAATCTGCTACCGGTTTTGACACAACCGTGTCATTCACTAGCAGTATTAAAGTTTTAATATAGGCAATTATTTGAGTAAATGAAAAACAATAAAACGAAAAAAAATTTTTTTAAAGTTTTTCATTTACTTACAAATAATTGCCCAAATCGCCTCTAAAATCGTGAAACATTAAAATCTTTAATGGCTTTTATCTTTTAATTTGACGCAAAAACAAATAAAGCAGCTCACATCCGTACTAGATATTTGATATACCTTTTGATTACAAAAATAATTTTTCAGTTTGGTCGTGTATTTTGATCTCAAATCCAGAATTAAGATTTGTATGAAACGGGCCGAAATAGGCCACAAATACGTTCCTCTTAAGAATTCGCCATTCATTCGTTTCCACTGCCTTACAACATCGTACTGGAGGACGAAAAAATTAAATTAAATTTATTTAGTTTTAAATTTAATCCAACTGATAAACAACCTTTCGTGTATCGTAACTAGTTTTTTTTTTCAATTATTTCTGGCGTTCACCCGTGAAGGGTGTTTTAGGCTGTCATTTAAAATTACAGAGAAAGGAAAAGTGATTTTTTATGTATATTAATTTTATTTAAATGTGCGAATTTCAGAATTACATGGAAGATTGGAGTCGAGTTCAGATTTAAAAGAGATGAGATGTTGTATGGAGAGGAAGTATTTTTAGATAACGCTTGATAGAAGAGAGGATATTTATTTAGAGAGGGACAACTAAAAAATATGTGATCTAAAGTTCCCACTTCTAGACCATAGAATGTACAGTCTAGGGAGTCAAGGACGTGAATTTGAAACAAGTGAGAAGGAACGGAATAATGTCCGATTCTCATTGGAATAAGAGAGGAAATTTCTTTTTTGGAAAAATGGGGGAATTTTTGAAACCGCGGTTTTGATGGGATAGTCCTTTGTATTGAGGCGTAGCGAGCTCTCTTGAATTGACTAGTAATGTGTCAATACTCTGCCAAAACATTGCGGGATCTGTCTTTGATGATGGAAAAAATGTCAGATAGGTATCGTAACTAGTTGTTAAGCAAAAAAAATCACGTTTTCCTAAAATCATTTCAAAACACGAATTTTCATTCGAAATTATAATTTGTTCATTTATGTAAATTGTAAATTTTAAAGTTGCCGAATCATTTCGATAACAAATAATTATTTGATTGCTCAACTTGTAAAACTATAACCTCGTTCACAGAGAGCTTTTCACATAGTTATAATAAATTTAACCATGAACGTGTGAACGTTTTCATGACAATATTCGTAACTAAATTATAGTGTTTCGTTTATCTAATGAAGCGGTAGAATTTGTTTGTTGTAAATTTAATTAAAATAGTTCGGTGCCATTCATCATTCAAAAGAATTGCGTTGCAACTAATAACGTTGTTTGAGTTATTACAATAATTAATTGCATATTCGATTTGACTAATTGTGTTCAATTTGGAGATACAAATTATGGAGGGAAGGTTTATTATTAAATTGATTGGATGCTGATGGAGTAGGGGTGTAACAAATCAAAGAATATTGTAAGTTACTTAACTATCTTGTACATTCATGATAATGTTAATGTATTTTTAGTCCTAGTGAGAATATTATAAGGAAAATTAATTTTTACTGGAAATATCTTGAGAGAAATCTTTTCATCATTTGTTTGTAAACGGTTATTTCTTAATTTGTCCTCTTTCCGTTAGCAAAACGACTACCATTTTAAATTTTATAAATTTTCACGAATCGGCAGAACACAGGACTCAAGGTCAGATTCTGATATTTACATAACAACGATCTAAAGGTAGCGGGTTCAAGAGAGTAAAATTTATTTGATTGATTTAATTTACATTTACTTTTTGATACTATGGGGGAGTTAATTAGTTAATGACGTCTTTGGTCATACTTCAACCACTTTTTTTTCCTAAAGTTCGAACGAAATATATTGATTGCGGCTTAGATGCATTATTTAAGACTATAGATCGCATATAAGACTTCTTTTATTTCTGAGAGCTTCGTTAGTTTAATCCGTTCATCAAGTAAGCCAGTAATTTTGTATAACAAACGACATTATAAAAAAATATGTGTGTATTGACAGTTAACCGAAAATTTTCTGATACTACGGAGGCTGCATTAAAATTTATCAATCGTCTTTCGTAATATCTGTTAACAATCGTTGACCGTGCTTAGAAATATTGATGATGGATTTGGTCAAAATTGTATTGATATAGGGCTTTGTCTACGCTAGACCTCCTGATCCTGATTGCCGACGGCGTCGATACAACAGCACGTGAAATGCTCCCGTGTTCTCTATCTAACCTCTCTTGAAAACTCAAATTGAATTATGAGTTTTAATAAAATTGTAAAAAAACTGTTTGTAATTTTATCGGCGTTCTTATTTGATTTAGCATTTGACACCACCACAATATAAGTATTGTCTATTACTCTCATTTTGGTCGTGAAGTTTTCATTGTACCATTTATCTTTCTGAAGCAGAATTTAAAAAAAGTTGAAGCTGAGAGGTCGGATATAAAAAGAATTCGGAATATAAAAGAATCGGCTACCTACACCAATTTTGGGAAAGAACATAATATTTTTCCTGGCGATTTATTTTTCAGTTCGCGTCTAATTGAATGTTAATCTGAGTTCAGTTTTCAAAACTTTCAGCCGACCAAAGAAACACTCAGCTTTTTCCTTTCATTACGCTGGCTCTCAAGTTCCAAGTAGAAAACTCCTTACAATAATGAAATTATCGAAGAAAAACCAATGAGAATTGGTTCCAAAGCTTGCGCGTTGAAAACTTTCGTTTATTCTGCAGCTTTCGCGGGGAAGTTGAGAAAAAAATTGAACTCCTTAGTTCAATTATTGACTGGTTGCATTGTTTATCGACGCTGGTCGGTTTATAACGTGGCGCGGATCATAATTGGATTTTTCAAACCAAATTTTTATTCATGCAAATAATCATCAAACCAGTTTTCTCTTTTCTGGTTGGTTTTTTTCTATTTTGGTATCCTCACCGAAGTTAGGGGTCAATAACCGTAGACCCGATCAGCTTCTGGATTACCAGATACTGGGATACCTTTAGATAAATAGATTTTCGTGCTGTAGAAAAATCTACGTGGAATTCTCTCACGCTAACCAACTAACTAAATAACCATCACGCCGTTTCCACGCAGGGGTAGGCAGAGACGACGGACCGCCAAACAACTCGGTCCTGGCACACATTCACTCACATTCATACATCGTCTCATACATACTCTTCTATTATTCTGACTTTTCACATGACCCGACTCAAGTATCTGATTCGCTTGATTGTGCCATGTCTTTTTCGGGCGTCCCCGACTTCTTCTACCATTCACATTTGCGTCATATATCCTTCTTACAATACTTTCTTCGTTCATTTGCTCTACATGCCCAAACCATCTGAGGGTCCCTTTCTTAATCTTACTGATTATGCTAACATCAGCCTTACATTATTTGCGGATCTCCACATTTCTCACACGATCATACATGGTTTTACCACACATACGCATCAGGGATCTCATTTCAACAGCATTCAGTTTACTTTCATCCTTCCTCTGCCAGTTCCATGCCTCACTGCCATACATCAGGGTAGGTACCAGGACTCCATTGTGGACTGCTAGCTTCGCTTCTTTTGACAATTTTTTATTAGCACCAACGGCATTCAGTCCTCCATTAACGGAGTTACCGGCATTTACCCTTCTTTCGATATCTCTATCAGCCTTCCCATCTCTCGTAAATATAATAAAAATGTTTGAATGATTTGTATAGCGCCATTTTTGTGAAAAATAACCTCAAGGGCGCTGTACAAACTAATAATTTATTTCTAAAATCTTACTTTCAACTACAAACCAGACATACAATTAAAAACAACTTCCATCCACTGGTTCATCGATTACTGATGCGTAATATATATACAAAGATTTGACCAATGAACGGGATGCTGCGTAAAAATGTAAAATGTATACTGTTTATTCTCGTAGACAGAAGATAAACAGGACCATAATTACCTGGGAGGTCACTTGAGATTAACACTATTCATTATTTATGTAAACAAATCTAGATACAGTACAATTGTATGTTATTTATCCTGATAAATATTTTTAGAATAGTATATTATCGTCATCAGTATTTAATACGTGAAGCAAAAACTTTGTACTCCTTTTTTCGAAAATTGCGCTGACGGAGAAGTATGAAATTTCGCACACTTAGAGTTTATTTAGAAAAGGAGTGCAGAATGCATAAAATCAAAAAAAAACATTACACATTAAATTGGGCGACCACTAGTGTTTTTTAATGAGCTTATTTTGGAAAGCAAAAGCAAAAGTTTTATTTAATTAAATGAAGACATTATGAGCGAAACTCAATCGAAAATCTGGAAACAGAAAAATCAGAAAAAGATATTTACACCTCTGGGACTCGAACCCAGGACCTCCCTACTTCCCGGGTTGGGCGCTCTTATCCACTGAGCTAAGGTGTCGATATCCAATTCGGTCACTTTTAACTGTACCATACTTCGACTAAGAACCACCCATATTATCTTCATTTTTCTTAACGCATATTTTTATTGGCTGCCATCTTTATGAATGATTGCAAGATTCAACTCGAACTAAATGCAATCTAGATGGTGTCTGGATAAATTATTATCCATTTTATTTAATGTGCGACATCTATTGACTCTTCTGCAAGTCTAGGATGAATATTATTATTTTTTATTTTAACTTTTTATGAGTAAACCTCAAACTGTAATATTTAATTAAATGAAGACATTATGAGCGAAACTCAATCGAAAATCTGGAAACAGAAAAATCAGAAAAAGATATTTACACCTCTGGGACTCGAACCCAGGAGTTTTCTGTTTCCAGATACAATACAATAGTACAAGGATTTGATTAGAATATTTATCTTCCTAAATGTATTTCGTCCTTCAATAAGAGACAGATTGATTTGTAAGGATTCAAATAATTTTAACTCAATAAGAAAGGTGTGACATATCATTGGCAATACAAGTATGATAATCTCAAACAGGTATATTTAAAATTAAGGATATGAGAGCCCAAAAAGGTAGGTTTTTAGTTTGGACCTAAATTCTGTTGGGCTTGTAATGCATCCTTGTAATGCATCTTAGTTCCGGAGGGTGTCTATTCAAAGCCTGAGACCCAGATACTCCGAAAGGGTGATCTCCAAACTTATTATTTTGCTTTCTTTTAGGTTCTATTAATCTGTCTACAGCCAAATATCTGATCTAAGGGTTGACTGTCTCGGACCAGTAGTTTCCGGGACACTTAGTTGAGTGGGCAACTTGTTCGATTCCTCGGCTGGCTAAGTCCTCCATCACGACTCAAGCAACATTTTCAATTGCTGTGGTGGTAGTAGGAGATTTTCAAACTTTTTTTGGGCTATTCATAACCCGGAATGTCTTTCTTTAAAAAAAAAATATTTTTAGATTTTCACGGCCAAAAGTATTGTTTTTATTTATTTTTGGGGTATTATGCCTATTGCGTTACCTCCTTACTTAGCCAACGTTTCGGACAGCGTTACAGTGTGCATAATCACACATCTGCCCTCGTGATAGACACATTAACGCTCTCCGAAATTTGGCTAAAGAAGGAGGTGGCGCAACATGGTATAACACCTCAAAAATAAATGCGAAAATCATGTATGCAGTTCACACATTGCAGAAGTGAACCTTCCAGAAAACGAAACTTCGGGAGAATGAGACGAAGAGTATCATAGAAAGTATCATTGTATGTTCTTTTTATTTTAATATCGTTACCAAATTTAAACATTATTTTACATTTTATTCTACGAAGCATCGTATAAAGAGGAAACCGATTAGTCTATCTCATTCTCTCGCAGGCTAAATCCTATAGATGTATGTATTTGTCATTTTTTAGTGTCGCTTGTTTCCGTTTCATCGTTTTTCAAAACACAAATAAATAAATTATTACTAAATAGAGAAGTTTCACTTCAAAAAGAACGGCACCCATTGCTCTTGACAACGTAAGCTGCACGAAATCCAAAACAATTGATTGAGAAACATAACAAGCAAAACACGACACCACACTCCAAAAATCAACCAAACTAAAGCTGTTGTAAGCTTCCGAATGTGAAGATATATGGACCGGTCAAGCAGCCAGCAGATATCCAAATCTTCACTAGAACAATAATAATTCACGGGGTTTGCTACCAGCAACAGCATCTCATCAACCTGTCAGAGGGGGGAATAAATCTCACAAACGGTCTCACCAGTTGAAACGCTACTACAGCTTCATACTTCATGTGTACCTATAATTTGTGCTATTCTGATACTGAAGTTATTAAATGTTGCTATTTGTTTGAAAATCAGATTTTCGGAAACGAATTTTTGTATCATACGCAAATTTATACCTACTAGTTCAGTCATCGCAGCAGACTATAATATTTATTTATTTTTTTTATTTATTTATTGTTTGAAACATTAATAGAGTGTTCACAATTGTTACAATAATATAATTGCCGTTGGGTTGTTATGTTTCACAGCATGAGTAATCAATATTTAGTTGTTACTAGACGGAAGGGCTTGTAGTAATTACCGAATCAATGATAATCGAAATGAAATATAAAGCATAGAAGTGTCAAATATAATACCCTGCAGAGAAAAAGAAAAAAGATAGAAAGAAAGGGTATGACAAAAAAGCAGCTACATAACTGTTCACCACGAAGTATCATTGTAGAATATTGTTAATTTGTTTTTTGAATTATGTGAGGTTGTTTGCGTAGATATCTATATGGTCACATTCAATGATATTATACACATTCGAGAGAGTGGAATGAAGTATGCAATATTGTTATTAAATAATTTAAGATGGAATATTTTATGACTCCTTAAATTGTGTATATTAGGAACTTTAATATGAATATTGCTAGGACAATGAGTGGTTTGAAGCTCATTTTGAATAATTTTGTATTAACATATTAAGTAAGCAAGTTGTCTTCTTTTTTCCAGGGTTGTAAAACGAAATTGTTGGAGTGGTTCCTCGTAAGATAGGAGTGTTAAATGATAACAGGTACAGATTCAATGGTTTTTGAATATTTTAAACAGTGCAGGTTCCATACAACACCCCCTTATTCCAATTTGCTTCTCACCAACGAGTAGTATAAGGTTATAATGGATTGGGGATTTTTGAATGGTTTAGATATTCTATGAAATCGTTATATATAATAGTTTCAGAAAGATTCTCTACAGTGGTAGGCAGAGAGAAGGGACCGCCAAACACTATATTATTTACGTTGTAAGGAACCACCAAATGCAAGATGTAAAACATTATATTCATCATCGATTTGACCACAACTTGGGGAAATTAATAATCTATTGTGTAAACTTTGGGGTAGTTCAGAAAATAAGTACGACATGAGGTCAAAGTAAAAAAGGCAGGGTAAGGCCAATAATAATATAATTGAATACCCCTAACTTTGAAGTACCAACGCAACAATAATTTTTATTATTACTCGCAATCTTTTTACTGAAAACCATTTTTTTTAATATCTTAGCTCAACACAGGAGGCACTGAGGAAAAATATTTCCTCAGTGTCATCTTTGTCTTCTTTGTCAACTTTGTGGAAGCTGTGCGGAAGGTCTTTTTAGGGAAAGGAAGAAGAGGAAGTCCTGGAAGGAAAAAAGAGAGGAATTTCTGATGGATAGAAAGGAATCTGGAAGACAATATGTCCAGGACTGCGGTGCAAGATGATGGGGCAAGAGATTTCGCCTGAGGTTCCTCAACCAATTTCTTCCGATCCTGCCCGCCATGCCAGTAGGTGGGCAAACGCATTCGCCGCCATGACCTTGACTAACCTCACCTTTTGACCCGGACACCAAAAGTCACCAAACGTAGCGAACCACTTGGGGTGACCTACGTCAGGGATGTTGACTATCCGATAAATTCCCGGGGAGGCAGTACACATATCGCCTCCCAAATTAAAAAAATCAGGTTCTGTATGTATTGAGTTTGTGTTTTGATACTTTATAAAACTTTATTAATGACGTAGTTTCTACTTGTCAAATGTCAAAAAATGACAGCTTCAAAAGTGACATTTACCGAAATAGCGGGCTATTCAAAATAATACCTCTTATTGGAAAACCCTTTATTTATTGGATAATCAACACCCCTGCCATAATTATCTCTCAATGCAACAATAACTCAAAACAAAATACGTTCATTCGTTTATTTAACACAGCATCCCACATTCTCAAACCTAAAATCAATGAATAACATTTACAAGTGCATGCCACTCATAATTCAGAATGGATCCACCCCTTCCCCTCCCTCCCACCGTTTCATACACAACTCTTTTCTCTTTTGTACTCACTGTTTACTTAAAAAACTTCAGTAAAAACCTTTTATTGGTTAAATATTCAATATAAAACATATTTTACCATTCATTATATAATATTACAACTCTTGGTTTTTCAAATAAAAAAAAAATAAAAACTGAAACACACCGAATACGGGTTTCACTTTTTGGAAAACTCAAATAGGTCTCATAGACTGAATCCTTTATTAAAATAGTAAGAAATATAAACTAAACGATATCAGAAAGATAAAACACAAGGCCACAAAAACTTAAAATAATAAAATTTGAAAAAAAATAACACTTTTAACAAAATTATTTTTACAAAAAACAACAAAAAGGTGAGGGATTATAACGTTTAAAATACATTTGTCTGATAAAAACATGTTTTTCATTCCTAGTAATTTTTTGGTAATTAAAACGTTGAGCCGTTCTTAAAACTTTTCATTGTTTGCTTTAAAAAAATTTAAAATTATAAAGCGTTTTTCATCATATTTCAAAATCCAGTTTTTACAGACACATTTACAAAAACTCTGGCCTATTGACAAAATATATTCAAGTCCTGAGAAGTTAATGTCGAAATCTCAAAATGAAGCTAAATGACGGTTTGATAAACACAAATGTTACTGAAGATTGTATAAAACCAACCTAAGAATACTATTTTAAGATGAAACAATGTGAAATAATGCAAATTCATACAAAATCATCTGTTTTTATTTTGAAAATTTCATCGCTTTAAAGTATTAAAAATGCTTCAATTAAATACTGCGTGTAGAACATATCTTGGCCCTTAAAAAACTTGGTCCCTTTTTTTAAAGCCTTTATAAGCCTAGAAAAAAAAATATTAGGTCTATAAAAAAACACTTTCAAGTGCAAACTCTTCCTCTTATAAACCCATTTTTGGAAATGGTTTTATTGTATAATGTAGCAAATCCTGTTTCTTTCAAAATAATCATAAAAAAAAATAATATTTACGCCCGATATTCTCAAAATAAAATAAAATATGCATTTTTGCGTTGTTATTTCACAATAGTGAATTCACGACAATCGACGAATTTGGATTTTCAAAGTGAACCTTATGCAGTCTACCCAAGGACTACTGACTCGCCACACCCATTTTGCATCAGTTTGGCCCCGGCCGGAGCGGGGAATAGACGTATAGGCTACGCCTCGCTTGGTTCCGTGGAATCAATTTTAAATTTCCTTGCTATTACAATAATCAATGCGTAAAAATATTTTTTTACAGGCCTTTACGAAATCAACCTGTTAAAAAAAATCTCAAATACCTTTTCCAAACTTTCCAATTTTCTCAAGTATTTTTAAATTCCTCCCAAAAAGGGGCGTGAATTCCGATTTCGATTTTTTCCTGGACTATTGGATCAGTGTATCATCTTAAGCTTAAAATACCAGTTTATTTAATTACACCCTCAAACATGAGTACCTAATGTTGGGGACCTTACGAAGGACCCGCAAAGCGGAAAAAATTGGAATATTTTTGTCTTACTCCGCTTACTGGTTAATACGCAATATTTCTTATTCAAACAGTTATCTAACTGTTACCTTTATTATCACGAAAAGTGAGTATTTACGTCGGGTGAGATGAAAAAATATGCATAAAGCATGCATGTTACATTTAAATTTCTTTAAAATTATTTTATTCGCGCGGTATACGCCATTTGTATTTTCATCATTTTTTTAAATTTAAATTTCAGACAATTAATCATCAATCAATGCTGCCAATCGAATAATTACACATACCCATTAGACAAACCCTGCTTTGCCAAACAAACCATTCAAAACCTGGGATGTATACCTAAATAATGATGACATCCAGCTTTTGCAGCTTGAATCTCAACCCAGGAATAATTCGAAGTAGGTACTTTTCTGTTTTTATTTTAACCAGAATTTATTTTATAAGACTGGTACTTTCGACAAATGTCATATTTGATTGTCTATTAGTTGAAAAAGGAATATTCCGTATTATCCGTGTATTGAGCTTCAACAACACGAACGTTTCGTATTATCCGTGAGGTGGGCTTATACAATTTCACCAAGGTGGGGATAATCAACGATTGCCGACTTACCCTGTTTTCTTCCTTTGCTTGTTTAAATTTCTCTCGTTCATTACATTAACTGCCAAACTCGCGAACTCACGAACTCACGATGGTTCTTATCCGTTTCGACACGGTCGGTCACATAAACACGGCTTCGTAAACAACACTCACAATATGTGTTGTTAGGACGATTATTTATTTTCAACAAGATTGTATTTAGTCTAAGGTAGGTAGGAAAAAAGTAACTGTCGGTAGAAAAAGGTACAAGGATGAATGCTAGGTGTCAACACATAATGCATACCATTCGAAGTACATATATACTACATATGTAAATATTTACTCGGTACGCGTTTGGTTCCTGTTGCAAAGATTAACGATAATAATAATGTTGTTGGTTGTCGGAATGGTTGAATGAATAATGATTATCATTGGGAATGCCGTAATTAATTCGACTATTTGATAACGTATAAATATCCAGATAATTCCCGCCGCGGTATCGGTGTTCGCCAAGCAGAGCATTCGTTAAATAATCACTTCATGTTTATTACACTATTAATGCACCAAACAAATACGTGTGGTTTCCACATATTTAATTATTTCCGATATTATTTAACTAGTTTAATTGATAGCAATTGATATAAATCCACTTTTCACTGGTTTAAAATGCATTTTTTATTCGTGCCATGTGTTTTGGTACACGTATCAACTGGAGCGACGCGTAATTTAAAAATTTTTTCTCCGATTGCGACATTTTTTGGTGATTATTTTGAATATTTTACGTCCAAATTAAAAAATAAACAAACCTCTGAATTTTAATATGGAGACATACAAACTGATTGTTTATTAATTTATTTATTTATTTGATTAACGGCTTTTACATAGGAATAACAATAATTAGAAATGGATACAGAATATGCATAGTTAAGAAAAAATATTCATATGCCAAAATATTAAAAAGTACATATTGAAGTGACAGCATAAAGTAGAAAAAGAAAACCTCATATACATGTATACCTACAAGGTATTTTGAACTAAAAAAAATAACTAATAACGGTTAACGGCTTTTACATAGGAATAACAATAATAAGAAATGGATACAGAATATGCATAGTTAAGAAAAAATATTCATATGGCAAAAAATTAAAAAGTACATATTGAAGTGACAACATAAAGTAGAAAAAAAAAACCTCATATGCATAAACCTCTTATAGATCTATATAGCCAATAAATCCGCCTTTCGATTAACACATATTTGTAGGATTTATAAAAAAAATAATAACTTTGTAAAGTTCTACTTAATTAATTACAAATAAAGGGAAAATTGGCCAAAATTTGCAGCAGAGCAATCCGAGATATTTTAAATAGTGCCATATTGTGGCAAAAAGCTCTCCAGAGGGTAAATAAATCTCCAATTTTCAGATAAAAAATGGAAGTGAAGATTTCGAAAAGATTTTTTTTAGTTTTGTATGTGGGTATATCTCCCAAGAGTCCCAGCTGCTTATGTCTGGAGCCAGTGAGAAATTGGCATCCCCAATGATGAAGAAGATGGGGAAGAGGAAGGTGGGGAAGAACCTGGCTTTTCAGATCTGCTCACCATTCCCGGCCAAAGCCATTTCAAGCATTGTTTCAATTCTGAATGGTGGTCCTACACCAGGGCGATACTGAGAGTTTTTGAGATGAGTTTCAAAGACGGGGAAGGGGAAGTACCTGGATATTCAGATCTGATCACTAAACACGGTTTAAGCCAACTCAATTTTAATTTTAATTTTAATTCCGAATTCGGTCTTACCCAGGGCGATAATATCTCAGTATCTTCCACTCTGGAACTCTGTAATGAATTAATTGTGAAATAGCACAAAAAAACAGATTTTTTTTGCGGACACCGGAATTCGATCCCGCGACCTTCGGATTGCAAGTCAAAAGCCTTACCCCTCGACCACGAATACAAATATGGTTAATTTTGGTTTGCGGCGGGCGGCGTGGATTTGGTATATAAATCAACAAATCTACAGTGTTATTTCCAGGTTAATGAAACGTTGCACACTTGACGTTCAAAAGAATGGGACGATTTGAATTTTTGAAATACGAAATTTCGAAATACCACACCACTTCTCTTTTTCTACCCTTTAACGCAGTATTTAGATGAAATTTCATACACTTGGCGTTTAAAATAAAATGAAAATTACTGTTTTCTTTTTTGTGCTAATGAAAAACCAGTTGACTACTAATGATTAAATTGCATTTTCTAATAAATACATTACATCTGTGATTATCAAGTAGGCCATAGACAAAAGTAGAAATATTCAATATTTGCTACATTATTACATAGGCCAAATTTGACACGAAAAATTAATGCATTTATAAATTTTAATATTTTTTCAGGAATCTTAAATATATGAGACAAACGGTAAAACATAGACGAATTCATTGGTTCTGAAGCACTCCAAGTAGCGTATATGTCTCAATGTTAAATTCGGAGGCAATTTTTTTTTAATAACACGTAAAAAGTTTAACCAATCGTGTGAAAATCTGCAGCGCCCATCGGACTTATTTTGTTAATGTTTTGGCGCTTCAGTGGTTATGGTATTAAAAAAAAAAATATTTAAAGATTTTCCCATGACGTACTTTTTTCAAAAACGTAAGTCAAGATAATTACATTACTATCTATAAAATTTAAAGCTTAATTCGATTCGACACGAAATAGAAACGCTTGGCAACATTTGGTTATTTAGTTATTATGCAGTACGATTGATTAAACTTAATATTCAGAAATAGAGCGGGAATAGTCAAATGATGAACCTGATAATAAAAAATAATATTAAAAATGATATCATTTAAAAATGAAAACAATGTGTTTTTTACTGCAGTACTTTTAATAGACGTACTAAATAATAAATAACAACATGTAATAATAATAACCTTGAGAAAATATACTGATATCATATGCAGACTGAAACCTAAATAACTCAACGATAGTAAAAAACACATTTTAGTTTACTTTCTAATTTTTCAGAAAAAACACTACATACTATATTTGTAATAACTACGTAAGGGGCCATTCATAAATTACGTCACACGAATTTCATAATTTTTTTACCCCCCCCCCCCGTCCCTGTCACACATCGTCACATTTGTGAGACCCCCTCCCCCCTAGTGTGACGTCACATAATTTGCAATTGTACATTTTTTCGTTAACATTTAAGTTTTGCGTTTTAATAATTTAGATTTTTACATGTGACGTCACAGAGCTGATGACCCACCCCATACCCCTTGTCACACAATGTCACACTTCTCTACACCCCCCCTCCCCCCTTAAGGTGTGACGTAATTTATGGATGGCCCCTTATGACTCATATAATTTTAATATATAAATGAAATCCTCAGCACGGGAGATCCCTGCGAGAATGTCTTTCATTACCTCTATCTGCAGCAAAAAAGGGTAGTTAAAAAACATTTATTATTATTATTATTATTCTTCTTTCGTATGGTGGGGGGAAATCAATCCCGCCGGGGAATGAATGGGAAAGAATGCATTCGTTGAGCATATGTTTGGTGGTCTGCACCGCACCGCACCGCATTCAAACATCGCCGACTCTTTAAGGCCCCATCTATACTTCATAATTGAGCACAACGGCTATGGGAGCACCTTGTCCTGTTGGTGGCGGACCAGAGTTTGCGAGGCAATGAGAACCCGACTGTCTCTCAGTGGGGTCTTGTACGAGATATATATTGTCCCTGAATATTGAGGGAACATTTCACTCAAAGGTAGACTTTTTATTTTTATTATTAAGTTCTTTTTTTCAATGCTCGAGCCCCTCTTGGAGAAAGATCACAGCATATCTATTTTGTCATCTGTGAAAGAGGTGCGGTCTGTCTAATTCACCGATATAGTTTTCGAACGTTAAGACCTATAAAAATTGACGAAAACAACTAATAGAAAAGAGCGGGTATAAAAAAAGCAATGACGAGCTTAAACATTTGCCAGAATAAACAAAAAGTCAAAGTTTTGTAGAAAAAAAAAGAAGTGAAAATTAGAAGATTTATTTTCTTTTCATTTTTGCAAAACTCCGTTGTGATTTAAAGTTTTTTTTTATACTTCATAATTTTATCATTTAATTAATAATAAAATCATTAATCTGTAAACAACCTGTTTAATTACTGTTAGGCGTCACAGCTATTTTGCCTACCGAAAGCATTATGAAGCCACTTACATACCTATTTACATTACTTTTTTTTTTCATTTGTCTCGTGGTAGGTGTGAAACACTTTTCCTGTCACAAGTTGTTAGTTAAAATTAGTATTATTATTTTTAATGAATCTGTGAATTATGCCACTGTTATCCTGCACCGTTAATTATTTACCCATCCCTGCAATAAACGCCGGATTTTGGCAGTTTACGTTTTGGGGTTAGGCTAATAACCTCATCCCCCCACCCCCTAACCCACTAGACATTACCAAATAGATTACTCCACGATTATATTATATATAAAACAGGTGACCCTATCTCCTGCCTCTCCCCTCAGCCCTCCCCCGGGTAAATAGAAGTTGTGGTGGTTTACTAACACAACAAACTGTTATTCGATGTTATTTGTACGAAATGATTTATTGTACTTGTAAATGCGTCGGAGTCTAAATTTATCTGTTGTAGGATTAACTGTAAGCTTTATTTAGGAGAATAATTTTAGACTGTCAAAAGTAATTTTATCGAAGGAAAATCAAACGAAGTAAGTTGGCAGTACACGACCCTCAACACTAACTTCAACACTCACACGAAAAAGTGATGAAATCTGAATTTCCGACCTAAAATACATTTTTCTGTCGACTTCTGTAGTTTAAAGTCTAACCTCCTACGAAGAGTGTATTTTAAATGTTTCCATGCCAACTCAGAATCAATCCAACATCTCTTTGAAAAGTCGGTAAAGCTATGAGAAAAAAATAATTTAAAAATGGCACATAATCAAACCTAACATCACCTAATTAACCAATTTTTTTAAATATATTTTCACATCACTTTTAATGAATTTTCAAAGGAGGTTCTGAGTTGATTTTATTCTGAGTTCTCCGAACACCGTTTAAATTTATCACAAATATTATTTTATTACAACCAATTATTTATTTATTTGAAAATGAAATAATACATAAACTGCACCTCTCATTAGGGCACCCTGCATCGAGATGTGCAGTTTTACAATAGTGGAATTAAAAGAAAACATACATTTAAACTTAATAAAAATATAATAATACCAATGCAAAAGAAGTACTAAATATAGTTATTTAAACATTAATTACAGTTATAGTTGGGAAGTGCATTTATAGTTCACAACAATAACATTCTATTGTAAACTAAATAAGTATAAGGTACCTGAAATGGTTTATAAGATGCACCCATAGGGTAACCATACTGACAAGGAAGATAGTACGAATAATAAATAAATTTTTAACAAAAAAATAAAAATAGGTTAATAATAACAGCTTAATAATAACAGGAATATAATAATAAACAATTACTTAAGAGTAAGTAAATAAATATAAATAAATTAAGTAGACAATATATGATATAATTATGAGTAAATAATAAAAAAAAATGTAATATTAAGAAAATAAACATAAATAATTAAATATTTAATAGTAAGTAAATAAACATAAATAAATAAGATTTAATAGTAAGTATATAAACTTAAAAAATAAACTTTTTAAATATCAAGTGAAGTAAATGAATAATTGTAAGAAAGTTAATTAGATAATAATAAAAACATTAAGTTGATAATATTAAGGCAATAATAATAACAATAAGCAGATAAAAAAGTAAAGTTATAAGAAATAATATATAAATAAGTACACAAATTGTAATTAAATATGGATTGTATCAAATATAGCTCAATTCCATACTGATTTATGACATAAGCGACAGCATAGGTAATGCCCACATTCATCATAGTTTATAAGTAGTTTAAAATTTGAAACACGTTAATTAAGGTGGAAATTATATTATTACGCAGGTATTTTCGCTAAACACCTTATAATGTACAAATTAGTTCAATCGGCTCCCTGGGGAGGATTACAGAGCCTATGTATGTCATTTCTGTCACGGTGACGACTAAAATCATTCACAAAACTTTTACAATTTTTGTCCATTAAATTTATTTTATTAATGATATTGAAAGAAAACTACGTAGCAAAGTCTAGCCTTATCCTTACTTAGGTTAGGTTTGCACATAGATTATTCTAGAGAGTCATCACCCTGACTGAAATGGTTAGGTTTTATATTATCATCTTACTATGTTATTTATCACGAGTAAATATTTATTTTATCATAAATTCTTTATCACAAAGTCGGATATAATGACTTCGCTTATAGTGACATGTCGCTTATTATTACCCATTTTTAATAAAAATATGTCCGGTTGTAGTGACCGACATGATTCTTAACACAGTTACTAATTTTAAGTCTATAACACTTGCTTTTCTTCCACCGAATACAACATCAGTTTTACAGCCAATGGATCAAAGAATAATACGGTCACTCAAAACTAATTTTAGAAAGAATCTTCTGCTTAAAATGATAAATTGCCTTGACACTATTGAAAACCACTCTTCTACAAAAATTAAGGTGCTAAATGCAATTCTTATTGTCAATGATCTCGACAGTTTACCTGTTCAAACAGCAGAACATGAATTTGACGAAGAATATGACGTCCCTTTATCTTTGTGGGTACGAAGATTATGATGATATCAATAGCGCTCTCTTTACGTCCTAAGAACCCACAGACGAATACAGAACATTAAAGCTAAAAAAAAAGTGATGGGGATGAGGAAGTCGAAGAAAAACCATTAAATACGGCAGAAGAGGCATTAAAGGCTGCAGAATTATTATCACGATTTGTTCATAGCAACATTGAAAATGAATTTTTTAATTGTTATCAAGTTTAATTTGTAGAACTCCATTTTAACTTTTTTTTATTTCTTTTATATATTCTATAATATTATTTATCAATTTATAAAAACAGTTTATTAATAAACTAGTTCTGCTAGGTAATTATTATTACGCGTGACAGCTGTTTCGCCTTATGAAGGCATTATCAAGCTGACAGTAGTGATAATGCCTTCAGAAAGGCAAAACAAACAAAAAAAATATAATGTACTTATTATGTACAATTCTTATTTTATTTTAGGAGGTGCAAATAATCCAAAATATAGCCCTACGTAACATTTTTGGCTTGCCTTGGGATACACATGTTAAAGATATTTACCGTCACGCACTTGTATTACCATTCAAGATTGTTCCTAGCTTTGAGATAACAAACACCATCTTAAATATTATTCAGTGCAACACCCACACAAATATAAAACTGAACTCTAACAACGACGTTCACCAATATAATACACGACAACACAACAAACTACATATATCAAAAATACACTCAACAAAGTTCGGACTGAAATCATTAGAATACATTGCGTACACTAACTAAAACAAATTGCCCGAAGAATTAAGACAGGTATATGCCTCTAACAAATCTCGAAACGATATATTTTTTTTTTTTTTTTTTTTATGTTTTATTTAAAAAAATATATATTTTGATTTTGTATGCTGTGTTTCTCTCTATTAAAATAAATATATAACTAACAAAAACAGGAGGATGTGTATTTTCTACAAAATGCTTTGAATGACATCCGCTTAGTATGAAGTTTTTGTCATTTCCCTTCGACGTCATTATAAACGGATTCCACTGTACTTTGTTAAGAATTCTCGAATTTAATATCATTAATTAAAACACAGACACAGAGCTGCACGTACTTAGATATTTTATATCAGAAATTTTAATATTTCTATAAGACTTGGTCTCTAGTTTAATAAGCCGTCCATTATTTTCGACTAATTAAAGTTCCCATTAAAATTATCACTTAACTGGAATTTGATGGAAACTGGCGAAAGCGGAAGTATTCAATGATTCATATATTATCAAAGGATATTTATTATGTAGGTAAACAGTATTTTATTCTGCAATGTTATGTGTATTTCAAAATGATCACACAATTCGTAAGTAATATGAATATTCATAACCATATATGAAATAATGCAATTTCATGGGCGAATTGTTAGCATAATTAAACATCAGTATTGTTAAAGGGTAAATACTAAATGAAGGTCTGACTGCCAGTTGCTCTGGTATTTAGGTTGTAGGTCTCATGATAATTCTATTGGTAGAATATTCTCGAAGTCGAAACATCTCGACTCTCTTGTATTCCTGCAGTGTTTGCAAAAGAAATACAATTGTCTTTCTGAAACGTTTTCCGCAAATAGAGACGGAAACGTGAGACAACAAATCAAGATGGAGGGAGGAAATTGAAAAATATATCAGATATCTAAAGGAAGGTTCCCAGCGAGTGCCGAGGAAATAACAGCCTTTGAAGAATTCTGGAAACTGTTGTGCAATTATTGTGAAGAACTGGAGACAGTAAACCAAATAAAACTTAGATATTGATGCACGTTTCCTTGCAATTTGATACTGTATCAATTATATAATATTCGGATCGACTTCCTCATATTCAAATTAAGGATTTCGGTGTGGATAACGTCGCCACGCAATCTTGGGGTGAACCACCTTTCTTTATTTATTTTTCAATTAAACATACTAATTTTGGCTGTTCTGCACGGGTAAGTAAGTACTGTGAAATATTTCAGCTAATGCGTAAAATTATTCAAGTTGAATTTAAAATTTAAAAAAAAATTAGACTGCTTATTGTATCGGGTATGTTTTTAGGTTTTCACGGCCAAAAGTATTTTTATTGTAGAAAGCAATCACTTTGTGGTTTGACATATTTAATAAAATAAAATACTTTTTTGTTTAAAACCACGAGATTTATTAATTTTTGAACCGACCGGTTTCGCTTAACTTAAGCATCATCAGGGTACAAATTAATACCAGTATTAATTTGTACCCTGATGATGCTTAAGTTAAGCGAAACCGGTCGGTTCAAAAATTAATAAATCTCGTGGTTTTAAACAAAAAAGTATTTTATTTTATTAAAAAGTATTTTTGTTATTTATTTTTGGGGTGTTATGCCGTATTTCGCTACCTCCTTCTTTAGCCAACGTTTCGGACAGCGTTACAGTGTCCATCATCAGGGCAGATGGCTCATCTGCCCTGATGATGGACAAAAATACTTTTTGTATCTATTAAATACTTAATGATTCGTTTGTTTTTACATAAGTTCCACGCAGGACGCCCTGAGGAAAATAAATCCCTTGTAGGGACTATGTCATCTTTGGGGATGTTTTGTAGGGGTTTTTTTAGGGAAAGAAAGGAGAAGAAGTTCTGGGAAGGAAAAAATTAAGAGAGGTGGGTAGGAATATGAGGGTCAGTAAGTCCAGGAAAGAAGGTCAAATTAATCTTTCCCTCCCACTGCAGTGCAAGGCAATGCCCCGAGAAAGTCCTGTTGGAGAGGTCAAAATATTTCCTTCAACCAATCTCTCGCAATCCAGCTTGCCATGCAGACGCCTCTGCCCCCAAAATCCGGATAAACCTCACCCCATGAACCCGAGCACCTTTCTAAGTCATCAAACGTAGCAAACTTGGGGTGACCTACGACAGAAGTGTTGGTTATCCAATAAATGGTTCCCGGGGTGGCGGTACCCACACCCGCCTCCCAAATCAATGCATACTTTTTTTCGATACAGATGATAATTACTACATTAATAGTATGAACACATACATATATGGTTCACATACATATTCTATGAATAGCAATAATTTTCACAAGCAGTGCTGCCTTTTTATTTTAATTATTAGGAATAAAACGAGTCTTGCATTTTAATAATGTCAACGAATAGATGTTGTAATTTTTGAAGTTTTGATAGGTCACTGATTTTGAAATGCAATCATCCTGAGGTAAATATATTTTTTATTAATTCTTTCAACTTCACAAATCCTGAGATCTGTCACGGGTCTGGTCTAGTTATCTATAACTTTGAACTAGTTGTATATTTTAGACCGCTCCGGTTTCATTCGCTTATTTTACATATTCTGGGGCACTTACAACATCGAGGTCAGGGGTGAAAACGCTTGACCCATGTGATCGGTAAATTTTTAATTCTTGGACTCAATAGTACGGTGGAAGAAATAAAAATGTTTTAGACAAGCTGAATTCAAAATACAGTAACTAAGTACCCAAGCCTTGTCATGGCTGATCATAAAAATATTTTAATTTCGAGGCCCTGAGAAAAAAATTCCCTTAAACGGCCTACATCATTTTTGCGGATGGTGTCTGAAGCATAAAATTACCATTTTGATGGGTGTGAATTGACATTACAAATGACCCATTTACTTCGTAACACAAATTTGTTGAATATGAATTATAATAATTACCCAAAAAAGACGTTTTATTTTTTTAATTTTATTTTTCATTATTTAATTATCATTATAATTAACTCTCAAAAAAAATCCAAAGTTACGTTCAAAATTAAGCTAAATTTAATTCTTTTAACTTTATATTATCATGTTATACAAAAATGAATAAAATTGCACATATCCGTAATAGATTTTAATATAACTTTTGATTAAAAAAAATATTATTCAGTTTGGTTGGGTATTTTGGCCTCTAATCCAAAAATCAGTTTTGTATGAAACGGGCCGAAACGGGCCGCCCAGTCGTTCCTCTTAACGTTTGAAGGCAAATGATGAAGTCCTATTCTATTTTTAATTGTTCTCCGGTTAGAAAGTAGTGGTAGTTTCAGGATTAGACCTTAATGTTTTGTTTATAGTAAAAATAACATCAATCACTGATTTTCAAATTAAATTGAACATATCTAATAACTACCTTTCTCCAAGCGATGTAAGTTACAAGTGTAAATAGGAGACCATATCGTCGGTCTACTGGCAAAGTCCACTAAGTCACTAAAACACAATCCTGAGATAATTGCATTTCAATATTTGGTAATTTCGGAAAAGCTATGAGTGGATTAATATCTCGAAAATGTTTTTTTTTTAATATTTCATAATTTAGAATGGGACCTTAAGTACCTTATCAATACACAAAATTAGTTGATAGCAATAACAGCAACCTTTAATCAAAGATGTACAAAAAATGGGCCTGACTTAGTGGGTTTTACCAGTCAATACTTAGTGTGCTTTGCTTTGTTAAATTATTGACTGTTATGCCGCAAAATGGCTGACTTAGTGGATTAGTGGATTTTAAAGCTGACTTAGTAGATGATGTTTGTGTTTTAACTTCTAAATCGATGTATTTTTGACATTTGCGTTTGACTTAATGTGTTTTGTTCAACTTAGTGTGTTTTGTTTCACTTAATGTGTTTTGTTTGACTTAATGTGTTTTGTTTGATAATAATATCAGATTTATGACTTATGGTGAATTTAAAAACACGTTTAAAACGAAAACGATTGAATATACGACTTAATGGAGTATGCCAGTCAAAAGAGGACGATTTTTTTTCATACAATTGTCATTTCACGAAAAAACGTGACTTAATGGACTTTGCCAGTAGACCGACGGTACAGGAGACGCATATTCAAGCTGCGATTTCACAAAGGAGCAATAAAGTAGTTTCATTGACTCAACGTTATGAAAAGTCTCTGTGATATGTATTACGAAACTGAGAATATGACCTTATAGGAAATTGTTTCGCAGCGGCAATACCCAAGGTATTTTTCAATAACATTTCGATATAAAATCAAATATATCCCAATACGTGTATAACCTTGTATTGATTACACGTTCCAAACAAGGGCGCGCGTACAGAAAGGTTAACAACATTCTATTTGCTTTATGACAATAACACTCATATTTTAGCAGCTGAAACTTCAATTCAGGGTCAACAATCAGCTCAAAATGAGGACCAATGTTACTTTTTATATTTCTATTGCAAACATACCACAAATTTATGATTTATCAATGATCAGTGCAGTTTCAACCTAAAATTCCAGTTTGCATTTCATAATAATTATATCAAACGTATGTGTTGTGTCGTTAAAAGATAGCAACTTTTCAAATTTTCGTTAATATTTTTTTGAAGTCAATATCACATCTGCGTATTGTAAATATGATAATATCGTGTCATACCACTCTATAAATCCTTAAACCGCATCCTTAATGTGAGACGGATGTAATTAAATTTCGGCCTTATCAGATATTTAAAAATGATATTCTCCTTTGTTCAACACCGTAAGGAGATAAGGAGATAATCACCTCCATTGAAATAATTACTTCTTTTGAACACATGTGAGAGATTTAATGTTGAATTTTTGTTCAATAAATACAGAAGTGACTGGTATAAACAGGCACTCTTCATCCGATAGTACTCGAGAAAACTAATACGTTGTTCTATTCATTTGATTATATTCCCACTACTCTTGCAAAGCTCACGTGCTTTTACAAGTTGGACTCTACCTGAACAACTCAGGGATCAAGGTGTTTGTTTGTGTCGGTGTCGGTGCCCTATTGAATTTATAGTATTTTTTGCGGGCTCCACTAAACGGGGACTATACAATAATGTAGTTATTAAGACATCATTGGAAATCTTAATACTTGCTTTCCGAACCAGCCATATAGAACTAACAGACAAATCTATTAATTTATTGCATCGTTTCTTGCATTAGAAATTGTATACTTATAAATCTGGGGCCTTATGCTAGGAGTTACCTACTAGACTTCTACATTATATGGGTCACAATTTCATCATATTTTGATTTCTACATTACACAGGCCACATTTCATCAATTAGAGCACGTGATATTCGAATAATGGAGGTTTAAGAGAACACTTTCCTTTACCTAAATGAAATTACTAAGTTTAATGAAAACAAATAACTTTGTGTACACCATTATTTAATTAACAATATCAACATGTTTCGAAAACTATGTTTTCTTCGTCAAGATAATAAGTTAATAAAAAATAACAAAAGACAAACAAGTATAGACTGATTAGAACATAGACAAAATAATAAAAAGGAGAGGTGATTAATTATTGGGACTTAGTCCCAACGAGATACAGTACTGAATTACAGTACAGTCTTACTTCTCTGAATGTCTAATCACATGTCCTAGATATTGGAGTTTTCGGATTTTTATTGTTTTAATGACTTCATTTTCTTTATTCATCCGAACCATAACATCTTCATTCGTAACTCTGTCCATCCAGCTTATTTTGAGTATTCTTCTGTAGATCCACATCTCGAATGCCTCAAGTTACCTTATTAATTTTTCAGTAAGCGTCCATTCCATTTCACAAAATAATACCACAAACACATAGCATCTGACCATTTTTATTCGCAATCCAAGGTTGAGATCATGACTGCAGAACATCTTTTTCATGCAGATAAAGGTTGCACAAGCTTGCTCAATGCGGCATTTGATTTCAACCGAAGGATCCTATCTTTCATTTTGTTTTAAGAGTTTTATTTCACATGTACATTTGTTACTTAATTTTTATTTATCTGCTACCGGTTTTGACATATCCGTGTCATTTACTAGCAAACTTAAAACATGCAAGTGATTGACACTGATGTGTTGAAACCTGTAGCAGGTAAATAAAGTCAGTAACAGGTAAATTAAGAAACAAATGTGCATGTGAAATAAATCTCTTCAAAATATAATTTCAGGTAAATTAACTTAATATTAACTTATTTGTGCTGAAAAGCTAGACTTGTAGGAAAATTCTCAAACTTATTTTTTTCATGTAAATACGAAAAAGTTCCAACGTCAAAAAATACTCCAAAACTCGGTACATAGTCAGTTCCTGCTCCACGAATAAGTTGTTAAGTTCAAAATGCATGGATAGCCTTTGGCTCTGCAAACTTTTAAAAAGTTCGGTGCATTGTTCCAGACAGGGCAAAGTTTCCCCATTTCCCTTGCGGCGATTCCCGTTGCGACTCAAAAATCTTGAATTAAATGAAAAAAAGCACCGCGGACAGCGCGCGACGTGTTCGGTCTCGAAAACCAAACGAAAAGTGTATTATTTGGCCTGTGTTTCTTACTATCGTGGTACGAAAGCACAACTCGATGGAATTTGCAGGAAAACACTTCTTGTTATTCTTCAACACAATTTATTAAATAAAAATACAATACTGGTGACAAAAGTGATCTCCAAGACCCCACCACACCGACAAATATCGAAGGCTTTATTTCCCTCGATATCTCAACACTCTACTGAAGACAGGCACCCATGTACCCCTCAGATCAGAGATTGATTACAACACTCTACTGGAGATAGGCACCTATATGTACCCCCCATGCTCGAGTTTGATTAAATAACTCCGAAGGTACAACATGTACCTTCCCGTTTCACCGTCAAAACAATACTAACTCAACCATATCAACCTCGTGGTTATTTAAAGTAATCTTACAAAAACATGGTACATAAAAAAATGATGAGAAAATACATTTTTAGCAGTTCCCACACTAATTTTAAAATCTAACTTACAGACAATAATAAAACAATTACCTAAAAGTCGGCCCTAGAGGCCTACCAATAAAAATACATCTTAATATTACAGGGATTAACAAATATTGCAAAATTTTATTACTTTTTTCACTTAGGGCTAAAGCCGCCAGCAGACACTTCTCCTAGGGAGTGTCATAAACATAAGTAGGTGTTATTTGAGGGTACTTATTCAAAGTACCGACTTTACAAATAATAAAGGAATTTGTCCCAAATTTGCAAGGGAATGCATTTATATGATACCAGCCATATTATTCAAGGTTTGGACCTTATTCATGAAACCGTGAGATAATATCTTGTTTGCACATTTTAAAAGGAGAAACTACGCGTAACTTAAATGACTAAAATAAAATGAATATTATAAATGATATTATTTCACAGACTAAATGTATATTATCGCATTCTAGGAACAAACATACCCCTTCTCGTGAATTTACTTCACTAAATAGGTAAAGAATGCGATTTTAGTATCTTTAATTGATACTGCTGATTTTAAAAATATTTACAACGCGGTATTAATGATAGCGTATCCCCATTTACGCAAGGGGCCTCATTGCTGACACACTGATAATAATTAACGGGTCTGTGGCTCGCATCTCGCGAAAAACCTTGTCGAGCTTTTGTTTATGCTTTACATAAACGAACGACCTTTTAATCGCTTTAATGGCGATTATTTGTTCAGTGTCTTGTAACCAAAAGTATTTTCTACATAGGAAAATAAACAAAGTAATAATTCTTATGAATTCGTCAATCGGTTTGCCGTTAAAAGCGGGAAAATTTCTAATTAGGGGCTTGGTATCATATAAAAACATAGCCTTACCGATTGATTGCGCGAAACGATCTTCAGTTATTACAGGTCTCGGCCTCCGTAACTGGCCCTGTGGCTCGGACCGTTGCTGCCCGTCGCTTTTCTCCGCTGTGCTGAATTGCTGCGCTGATAAAGGCAGCTCCCCGTCGCTACTGCTTGGCTGCTGATGCTGCGTCATCTGCAGCGCGAGATATTGCCCCGTCCAGGGCTTCTGATGAGACGATACTCTAGCGGGGAGTAGCTCGTACTGCCCACCGTGTTGCTGCTCCATCCGCCGTTCTAAGTGCAGCGGAATATTCTGCTCTGCCCGATCCTCTAACTGTGATGGGCGAGACTGCTCTGACAAAAGCTCCTGATGTGAAGTTCTTGCAGGCAGCTGTGGTGATAACCACTCATCACGAAGCAGTTCCTGTTGCTGCTCCATCCGCTGTTCCAAGTGCAGCGGAATATTCTTCTCTGCCCGATCCTCTAACTGTGATGGGAGAGAACGCCCTACCAAGGGCTCCTGATGTGAAGTTCTTGCAGGCGGTTGTAGTGAGAACCGCCCATCACGGAGCAGATCCTGTTGCTGCTCCGTTTGACCTAGGAGAGACTGTCCATCGTAGTCTCCAAGTTCTGACGATGATCCGTGGATCGACTGGTCCACCCAGTCATTGACTCGATCTTCCTGAGTCCGTCGGAAAGTCCTTGATGCAACTTTCAGAACCATTGCTGAGTACTGCTCCTCTGCTTCCAGGACCGCCATTTCAGCAGCCATCTTTGCCTTTGCTTCGGAAGTCCTTGCTTCCGCGAGCACCTTTTCAGCCTTTGCCTTTGCTTCCGCAAACACCATTTCAGCATTTGCCTTTGCTTCGGAAGTCCTTGCTTCCGCGAGCACCTTTTCAGCATTTGCCTTTGCTTCGGAAGTCTTTGCTTCCTCGAACTCTGCTTGTAGGCGGGCCCTTCGTCTGGTGATGTGCACCCTGGTAGCTGCTGCTTTCATTTGAGCCTCCGACCAGCTGGTGCTGGACCCCGCCTTGCTACCGCAGATGGATGTCATCTTCGATTGTCGTCCCGTTTCCATGATGCCTGTGCTCTCGATCCGGCTCGAAGGACCATATGTTTCTTACTATCGTGGTACGAAAGCACAACTCGATGGAATTTGCAGGAAAACACTTCTTGTTATTCTTCAACACAATTTATTAAATAAAAATACAATACTGGTGACAAAAGTGATCTCCAAGACCCCACCACACCGACAAATATCGAAGGCTTTATTTCCCTCGATATCTCAACACTCTACTGAAGACAGGCACCCATGTACCCCTCAGATCAGAGATTGATTACAACACTCTACTGGAGATAGGCACCTATATGTACCCCCCATGCTCGAGTTTGATTAAATAACTCCGAAGGTACAACATGTACCTTCCCGTTTCACCGTCAAAACAATACTAACTCAACCATATCAACCTCGTGGTTATTTAAAGTAATCTTACAAAAACATGGTACATAAAAAAATGATGAGAAAATACATTTTTAGCAGTTCCCACACTAATTTTAAAATCTAACTTACAGACAATAATAAAACAATTACCTAAAAGTCGGCCCTAGAGGCCTACCAATAAAAATACATCTTAATATTACAGGGATTAACAAATATTGCAAAATTTTATTACTTTTTTCACTTAGGGCTAAAGCCGCCAGCAGACACTTCTCCTAGGGAGTGTCATAAACATAAGTAGGTGTTATTTGAGGGTACTTATTCAAAGTACCGACTTTACAAATAATAAAGGAATTTGTCCCAAATTTGCAAGGGAATGCATTTATATGATACCAGCCATATTATTCAAGGTTTGGACCTTATTCATGAAACCGTGAGATAATATCTTGTTTGCACATTTTAAAAGGAGAAACTACGCGTAACTTAAATGACTAAAATAAAATGAATATTATAAATGATATTATTTCACAGACTAAATGTATATTATCGCATTCTAGGAACAAACAGCCTGGTAAAACAAAAGAATCATTATATTTCACCACGTAGATGGGTAGTAACGTGATAAGTAAAAGAGAACTAATATTTGTGAAGTTTTACTATAAATTTTGAGTCTTGTGTGAATAACACACAGAAGTCTCCTACTGTTTTTCTACTATGTGGAGCCAGTGCGACGATGCCATTGCCAACAGGGGTAAGTTGTAAGACTGAACTAACTAACGAACCAATACACCATTTCCCTGCAGGAGTAGGCCGAGAGAACTGACTGTCAAATACACCCTGCCACGCACACACTTCTTGCTTCATTCTCATGCATACATTGTCTCGTCTCATACATGCCACGACGGCCAGCGTGGTCTAGCGGCAGGGCTCTTGACTCGCAATCCGAAGGTCGCGGGATCGAATCCCGGCGGGCAAATAAATAATATTTGAAAAATCTGTGTTATTTCACGATAAAACCATTTAAATTAATATGTTGTATATTTGGGGCTTCCAGAGCGTAAGATACTCTCAGTATCGCCCTGGTGTAAAACACAATTCAGAATTGAAACGTTGCTTTAAATGGCTTTAGTCGTGTTTGGTGACCAAATCTGAAAAGCCAGGTACTTCCCCATCTCCTTCCCCTCCCTCACTACCTTCAGCCTCACAATATACCCCAATTGGGTATGCCATAGTCTCACTGGCTCCAGACGGGAGCAGTTGGAACTCTTGTACGGTATTCATATTAAAAAAAAAACTGCTCTTCTATTATTCTGGCTCTTGACAAGGCCCGATTTAAGTATCTGATTCACTTGCATGCCATGTCTTGTACCATGTTTTCCTCGGGCGTCCCCGACTCCTTTTATCATTCACATTTGCGTCAGAAATTCTCCTTACGTTCCTTTCTTCGTTCATTTGTTCTACTTGCCTAAACCATCTGAGCGTCCCTTTCTCTCACTCATTACGCTTCTCCACATGCCTCACCTTATCATATTTGGTTGTACTAGTTCCAAGCCAAATCAGAATCAAGTCAACTCAACATCTCTTTGAAAAGTCATTAAATTCTATGAAAAAAATAATTTTAAAATAGCAAATAACTCTAACCTAACATATGACACCACAAGGATCTCATTTCTACAGCATTCAGTCTACCTTCATCCATTTTCTGCCAGTTCCGTGCCACACCACCATACATCAGGGTTGGTATTAGTAACGGGAGAAATTTTTATCTGGCTATTGAAATCTCGTCACACGAGAGTATCTACCATACTGAAATAATATAAAGTGCAGGTAGTTTATTAAATAATGATGGCGATAACAAAGGCATACTCTTTTACATCATACAACTTATTTTATTTGTTTATTTAGGAAAATCAGCAGATTATTTACATCTATTACAATAAACTTGAGTATTCAAATAAAATCTAATTACAGATTTTCGCATTACAAAAATTTAAAATAAAAAACTTATGGTCCTGTACCCGTGAGCTGACATACCTTCACAACAACTAACTAACTTCACTAAACTCCTTTGAAACGTCGTTTAAAGTTAAAAATCATTAAAAATTTTAAAAAGTGGTTACGTAGGTTACGTTTGATAAGGTAATGGCTTATTTTTTTAATAATTTTTGATTATTCTTCAATCTTGACTCTTCAATTCTATTGAGTTATCGTGGAGGCTTTATTAGCATACCAACTATCATGCTGTCTCACTCATACCCGGTTTTCTCTTTCGTACATTTAAACATACCAATAGCGAAAATTTGAAATGCTGTAAATGACAATAAATCCGAATATTAGGTGTGTCATTTTTCTTCGTTTTTTTTCTCTTTTAATCTGTGTCATTAAAATATTTTTCGGAAAATAAGTGCATATTTTACGACAGTTTTCGGGATGTTTTCTGAAAAATTAAATTTATTAAAGAAATTTACAATAAAGAGTAAATATTCTGTAAGATCTTTTCAATGTTGCTTTAGAATAAAAAATCATAAATATAGGATTCGCAAAGCAAGAGATATGATTTTTGAAAAAAAAAATAATTATTTTTATTTTTAACTTGATGAGTAAAACACACTCACAGAAGGTAAACGGAAGACGGGCAGACCTAGGCTGAGATGGAAGGATGATGTCAGGAAGGATGCAAGGGAACTACTTCATGTTGCAGATTGGAAGACGACGGCTGAGCACAAAGGGCGGTGGAGGCTTATTTGAAGGAGGCCAAGGCTCGAAATAAAATAAAAATATGCATTAAAAAAATTAAGATAATGTTGGGAATTCTTGGTCGAAGAATGATACAGTTAAATATGACCGAATTGGATACGGACACATTAGAGCAGTTGGTAGAGCACTGACACGGCAATGTAGGTCCTATGTTCGAATCTTAGATGTGATTTTTCAGTTTCAATTTTTCGATTGAGTTTCACTTTTCTTTTTTTTTTTTTTTTCAAGAGCGGAGACGGTTTACATAAATAAAATTCCCGTGAGCACTTAGACCGTAGGCCCATTGTGCTATCTCCCATTTTACCTCATTCCTTTGACAGTAATCCAGTCCCTTTTACAAAGTTCACCAGGATTGTCATTGGAAATAAAGCTATGTCTTCTGGTTCGACAATGTGTCTTCCCAGGTCTCATTTCTCCTCTTCACTCCTCCGCGGTTCCCTGAAGGCCCCGCGAGGGAAGAGGGCTTCATCTCTCCTCTCCACTCCTTAGTTCCCTGAAGGCTCCACGACGGAGAGTCCACCCTTCCCTTGGTTCCCTAAAGGCCCCACAAGAGAAGAGCCCCACTCCACCTTGGCTCCCCGAGGGCAAGGCTTCCCAGGAGGGAAGAGGACTTATCTCTCCTCTTCACTCCTCCTTGGTTCCCTAAAGGCCCCATAAGAAAGAGTTTACGGAGATGGCCTCATTTCTCCTCTTCACTCCTATATGGTTCCCTGAAGGCCCCACATAGGAAGAGGACATCATCTCTCCACTTCACTTCCCCGTGGTTCCGTGAAGGCCCCACAAGGGAAGGGTTCATGGAGGTGGCCTCAGCTCTCCTCTCCACGGCTTCTCCTCTTGGTCCCTCCTAAGGGCCCCAGGAAGAAAGTCCACAGAGGTGGCCTCAGCACTCTTAGGTTCCCAAAAGGCCCCTAGTTTTCGAATGGTCCAATTTTTTTGTCCCACGAGTGACCAGGGAAATAGAGGGTCCACTCCAGCAGAGCCCCGAATGTTGGAGTAAGGTCTAAATACTCCGAGATGCGACCTTGTTTCTCGGAGGCACCGTTCTTGACACTGTTCCCCAGGACATTCAGCCTGAGCACGGTAGCTCACACCTTGGCTTGGGATGGCTATTGCAGGTTTGTGTTTCCACTCCCTGAGCGATGGGTTCGCCACACTCCCTACGCTAATTGAGTTTCACTAATATTGTCAACATTAATAAAATAAAAAAACCTTATTTTCCCTCTCATGAATAATTAATTAACATGTTCCTTAAAACATTTCAAAAAACAAATTTCCGGTCCCTTATTCGAACGATAATAGTGAAAAAGTAATGATGAAACTGACTGTTGCCAAACCGGTTGATTGCACGGTTTTTGATTAACAAAATATAACATGGTTAGCAACGGAAATGAAATCTGCTCGGATTCTCTCCTCGCATTTAATTTTATTACACGTTTAGAAATAATGGACGCGGCTGCCTAGACAGGAGCTAATCATACAATTAAGTCCCGCTCCTTCCCTAGATAAGGAGGGACATCTTAAACTCTGCTAATGAGTCTGTTAAAATGCATCACCACCCCTGGCGCAGGTAACACGATGATAGCAGTGGCGGCTTATGACAAAGCATTATTCTTAGCATACTGTCTTCATCTTCTTATCGAGCTCTTGGGACAACAAGTTTCTATCTGCCATTTGCGTGAAACTGAGATATTTCAAAGTTTAAGTAAAGAATGAATAATTGAAACTCACTTTTATGAAAAATATAATTATCATTAAATATAATTAATCTAATTAAAATATTTTGTTGCGTAACATTTCATTCATCAAAAGGGGCAATTTTTGTCGTTTTTCCGGTAGATATGGATATGACGAACCAAATTTAATAGTGGCTTAATTTATAAGGTCTCATTCTATGAAAAGCACCCCGGTTCAAAATAAGTATTCGATTTACAAAGTTTTTTTTAAAAAACTTGTCCTTTTTTCTAACGCTACGTGAAATATTAATTGCACGGCTAGGTTCCTAGTGGGTCGAAGATACTTCTTAGTTTGATGAATTATAGGCACAGAGAAATATAAAGAAATAGCTGACCCGGCAAACGTTGTTTTGCCATATACATTATTTCTAGGAAATATTTTTTTTACTACCGGGGTTGAAAATTATTGAATTACTAATATCGCTAAAATAGGGGTTGATGGTAGAAGGGTGAACATTTAGAACTGTATGTATTTTTAATGCCTCACCAAAAAAAAAAAAAAAAAATTTTGTCCAAAAATTAAAATTCAAGGTGGATCACCCTTAACTTTTAGGGGCATGAAAAATAGATGTTGGCCGATTCTCAGACCTATTCAATAAGCACACAAAATTTCATCAAAATCGGTCTAGCTGTTTCGGAGGAGTGCGATAACTAACACCGTGACACGAGAATTTTATATATTAGAAGATGGTAAGCCTTTAATACATTTTATGCCATAGAACGCAATGATAGATAGTAATTGATTTTAACACCGGTTTTAGATGAAAAGGTTGGCTCGAATTTTTTTTGGAATATTTTTCACACGGTTTCATTGACTTTCAGCGCGTCAAAAATATTTGTGTTTTTTTTTTATTAAAAAAAGGGGAAACCGTGTATTGTTGATTGGCTTGATCACTATTTTGCCAAATACACTTTTTAAAATTGAAAAAGGTAGTTGTGCAGAAATTTGTATATTTTAAAATAGTTATCATGATTTACTTTTGGGGTATTATGTTGAGCTGTCTCCTTCTTTAGCCTACGTTTTCGACAGCTTAATATAAATAAAGACAACGTGATTGATAACTGTCCTGACGATGAATAATGTTATGCTGTCCGAAACGTTGGCTAAATGAGGAGATAGTGCAACACGCCATAATACTAAAAAATAAAACACGATAGTACCGGCGCAAGTTCAAAACAAGAAACTGGGTTTTGGAAGGCGGTAATGGGTACCGTCTCCCAGAAAACCATTTATTGTATAAACAACACCTCTGCCACAGGTCAACCTTACCAGTGGTTTGCTTCGTTTGGTGACTTAACAGGGGTGACCGGGTTCATAAGGTGAGATTTTTCAACGTCTTGACGGCCGATGCGTCTGGATCAAGGGAGACTGGTTGAGGAGGTCTTTTAACCTCTCCAGCTGGAATCCCTCGACCCATTGCCTTGCACCGCAATCCTGGACACACTGACCCCCAGATTCCTACCCATCCCTCATACCTATTTCCTTCCCAGAACTACCACTTCTTCTTTTCCTTAAAAAAACCCTCCACACAGCATCCCGTAAGATGACATAGGCCCTGAGGGAAATTGTTTCCCTCAGGGCCTCCTGTTCTCACGTAAAAAAAAATATTATTGCTGATGTACTTTTGTAATCATTGTCAATAATTTGTGAACGTGATTTTATTAACCTCAAACATCAATGATACAAATGCCTACTTCTCTTTAAGATGCATTTATCGTAATATCTTTATATTAAAAAAAACAACGGTCTTGTACGTTATATCGTAAAAGGGTAGCTTTTTTTATTCCATTTTTGATGTCATACTACAAAGTGTTTGCATTCTATGAAAATATTTATAAAAAGCGAGCTTTTTAAAATGACCGCGCACCACTGCCCTCGTTTCGGAAGCCAAGTACCCCAGCCCCTTGATTGGACCCTTTTGTCTCATGGTGGTTGGTTTGGAAAGTGGCTACTTTACAGCAAACGGACGCCGAGGGTAGTTGACCTTAGACAATCATGTGAAGCCTCTCTGCTTAGGGAGGTGGCGCTAATCCACACGTATACATCCATGTTCAGCATGATTCAGTATTCCATTTCACAGACGTGTTCAAAGATTACAAAAAATGTGTACATCGAGCTCCAAACAAAGTAAAACAAATAAATTTTTACGTTAAGGATATTCAAATTGAGTGCTCATCTTTTGAGATCACTGACGTATCCAAATTTGGGAAAAATTTTGACTCTCAGCCTAAACAATTAATAGGGTAAACTTGACTATGATTGCCCGCAACCGGTTATCGCCCACTTTCAGTTTGATCGTCCTTCTATTAGCAACTTTTATAATATGTAAAAAATTGGCATCGCGTCAAGTAAATTTTTAATTTGCTTCTTTTTAATCAATCAAAACTGATTTTTGTTATTGTTTTTGGGGTGTTATGCCGTGTTTCGCTACCTCCTTCTTTAGCCAACGTTTCGGACAGCGTTACAGTGTCCATCATCAGGGCAGATGAGTAAATGATATTGGTGAGAGTGTTTACTTATGTGTGTCGAAGCGCTAACACCAGCTCGTAGAGAAATGGAGCTGGCAGCACGGTATCGCTTCGACACACATAAGTAAACACTCTCACCAATATCATTTACTCATCTGCCCTGATGATGGACACTGTAACGCTGTCCGAAACGTTGGCTAAAGAAGGAGGTAGCGAAACACGGCATAACACCCAAAAACAATAACAAAAATACTTTTTGGCCGTGAAAACCTAAAAACATACCCAATCAAAACTGATATTTGCACTGAAATTATAAGTTCCCGATTTTGTACATAAATACCTAAATAAAAACCTCTATTTCGTTTGAATTCGTTTGTTTCAAAAATAAGAAAAAAATACAATTTGTCCAAAGAAACGTCACTATCTCAACGACCATACTTTCTTTTAACTTTCTTAAGGCAGATAGGCAGTTTGATTGTCTTTATAGTGCTAGCTATTGTGTGTAACAAGTTCTTTGAAAAAAGTAAACATCGCGTTCAAAAAAGTAAGTTTCTAATATGCTTTTATTTAATCAATCAAAACAAAAATTTCCAACTGAAATCATAAATTTCATGATATGGTTCATAAATATCTATGTACTTACAAAGAAGGAAATATTATAATATATATAAATATAAAACTTTCTTAAAAAAGGTAGGAACCATAATATTGAAAAAATGCCACGTCCAAATAAACACGACGATTTCACCTAAAAAAAACATATCTTAAATGAACCACTACAACGGTGACCATCTTGAAACGGAAACGGAACGTGTAACCACATTTACAAAAAAATGAAATGCGAAACGGTTGAGGTAAAGTGTTCAGTCAAATATGTATATTACTGAAGTCATCAGATAATAAATCGACAAATTGTCAGATTAGCAGAAACAACTACGTTTTTTGAAAAGTGAATAAAGATTACATGGACCGTGAGTTTTGAAGGTATTTCTTGTATTACCCTAATAAATAATTCTGTGCCATCTTCAGTTTGTTTTATAAACCTAATTTGTTGAATACTAAAGTGGGCAATCACTGTCATTATTATGGGAATAACTAGGAACAGGTCGCCAATCCCTGTAAATTTTGCTATTGTTTTTTGGTAATTTAAAAAATTCGTATAATTATTTTAAAAGGGTAATTAATCAAATAGTACGCATATATTGGTTTCTAATACAGTGGGTAGGACCAAACCTACACCAATTCAAAGTAAAATTTTCCTGCCGGCAATGATTATCTATTTGACCCCAACATGTTCTGTGTTTGCTAATAAAGCATATAGGTACCTATATTGTCAAACATACATTTTAATGTATCAGTAGGTATGTCTACTAATGCACAATAGTACCCTTCACACGCAGAGTTCGGAGCGGGACGTGCCCCGCGCCACTTCAGGCCGCCGCGCAGAAAAGTAAAGACCGAAAGTAAGATAACGGTTTACAGCGCAGTTCACTGTGAGACTTTTCTGCGCGGCGGCCTGAAGTGGCGCGGGGCACGTCCCGCTCCGAACTCTGCGTGTAAAGGGTACTATTGTGTAGTGTCCCAGTGGCGTACGCGCGCCCGAGGTCATTCTCAAGCGGGCTTAATCTAATCTTAAGTTAATTAAATTGGGACCCGATCTTGCTTTATTGTCAACTTAACATTCCCGGGATCTGCTTATCAATACGAAGTTAGTGAAACGCTTGATTTTAACAATTTTTAATAAACAAACTTTATTATTTTTAATTATCGTCAATTTTATACAGCGTGACTGTTTTAAACACAAAATGTTCCCAAAAAAAGGTGGTAATTTAGTCCCACTTTCTTTCTAATCGATAAAAAAATCTTTTTTTTTTACATGAGCTCCACACAGGAGATCCTGAGGAAAATAAACTCCCTTAGGGCCTATGTCATATTTGGGGATGCTGTGTGGAAGGTTTTTTTTTAAGGAAAGGAAAATTGAGGATTAGGATGTATGTTTATCACTCGAAAAAATGCCTGTTTCAATAACCTTGTAATTATTTCAAAAATGCCACTAATGCATTGAAATAATGCAAATAAAAATGAAGAGATAAAATACGTCTATATTGTTACGAACCTACACTAATACATACGAATTAGCAGGGGTGCCCGCGTTTATGGGGTCCTGGCGGCGGATGCGTCCGCCCACCAACTGCGTGACAAGCCGGATCGGGATAAACTGGTTGAGGGAGACCTTTTGCAGCAGTGGGAGGATCGGATTCTTACGTCCTTAACTCCTAGTCTCACTTACCCGCAGATTCCTACACTTTTACTTCTCAGAATTTCCTCTCCTTCCTTTTCTAAAGAGACCCCCCACAGACCATCACCAAAGATGACAAAGGCCTTTTGAATTGAAATTATTTTTCTCAGGGCCTCTCTAATGGAGCTAACATAAATAAAATAATAATTTAAAAAGCAAAAGACGAAATTTATAACAACATGAAAATATATAAAATAGGAGACAATTTATATTTAGCATAAGAATATTAAAGTTATCCATTTAAACTATGAACAATATACAAACAAAGAAGAAAAGGTTGTTTCACTTAAATTTAGAAAAAAAAAATAATCAAATTTAGTCAAAAAAACCATGACTAACACAGTCTCCGTGTTATATTTTATTTATTTAATATTACACACAAAGCATTAATAATAATAATAATAATAATAATAATAGTTTATTCCAGAATGTATGCAGGGGTAGTGCAATGCAATACATTCCATATTTTGAAATAACAGAAGCAATTTAGACAAATAATAGGTTAAGGCACATAGATAAAATAAATATAAAAAAACGAATAAGCATGAAAAACATGAGAAATGAAATTGAAAAAAATAGTAAACACTAAGATGAATTCATGCATCTGTTTACGGAGGATATTTCATCGTCTCCCGCCTCCAGAGGGCCATCAGGGGGGACTCCATCCAGGCAGTCATGGCGGTGATGATCGCATTCTTCGATTGGTCCAGTCTACGCCATAAGCTTCCCATACGGTGACGGAGAAGTGCTCGGAAGGTGTGTACTCGTCCCTCTAGGAACATTTCCGTAGCACTGCAGTATCTTGGTAGGCGGAAAAGTTGGCGATAAGCGTTGTTATAAGCAACCTTTAACTTATGCCATTGGGATGTAGTGTAGTTGACCCATAGTTCTGATGTGTACAGAGAGGTACAGAAAGCGTTGAAAAGTATTCTTTTTACTTTTGGACTGCAAAAGTAAAAACGTCTTGATAGCATACTCGCTCTAACTGATATGGCTCTTCTCTGCCTTTCCATATCCTCGATATCTTTGAGGTCGTCTGTGATGATGTGTCCCAGGTATTTAACGCTGTGATTAACATTAATATTTCTTTCATCTAGCAGTACTGAGGGTGTTTGGAATATTTCATTTTTAGATTTAAAAACCATAACTACTGACTTTGTGGTGTTATATAAAAGGTTATGGCTTTTTGCAAAGTCTTCACAAATTTTGAGTAGTTTCTTTAAAGCGCTTAGTGACGGTGCAAGAAGAACCATATCATCTGCGTAGTTAATGTTATTTACACACACTCCGTGTACATGGCAGCCTATTTTCGTGGCGTTAAGTTTTTGAATAAGCTCATCGGTGTATATATTGAACAGAACCGGAGACATACTTCCTCCTTGCCTTACGCCACTTTTCAAATGGAATGGGTTAGAAAACTCCCCAGACCATTTCACAATATTTTCTTGTTGCGTGTGCCAAATTGAAAGAATCGCTATAACATCTTCCGAAACTGCTCTTTTCCTTAGTTTTTCCCACAGTTTATTATGACATACACGGTCAAATGCTTTGCTTAGATCTAGAAAGCAGGTATAGATTGGCGTTTCCCTTAGTTTATAATAACTGATAGTTTCTTTTAGGGAATATATTGCCATAGATGTTGATAGTGCAGATTTGAATCCAAACTGATTATCCGCTGTTTTTAGCTGATCTGTAACGACAGTAGATAAAATTTTTTCAAATAATCTTGCCACTGTGGTTGAGAGTGAAATTGGTCGGTAGTTATTAATCACGGATGGATCAAGATTTGTTGATTTGATTATGGGAATAATCACCGTTTTCGTCATTTCATTCGGGATGTACCTGTGACGTATAATATTTGAAAATAGTTCTCCTAGGATAATATGAATCGCTGGTCCAGCATACTTAATGTGTTCAAGAGCTATTGAGTCATGTCCTGTGGCTTTTAAAGCCACACACATTTTTTATTAAGTTTTGTGCTTTGAAAAAACGATGATTGTTATTTCTAAGTAACAAATCACGGGCAAGTGTTTTCATAACTCGATAAAACTTTATTTCCAATATCTTGAGTATTATTCCTTGTTACGATAAAAAAAGTTACTCAACTTCCTCATAAATTGCAAACATCAGAAGTAAGTGTCGAGTGTTGTGATTATCGAAGATCGATTACAATTTGCTGTAACAGGGGTTAGAATTGTTAAAGTGAATGTACATACATATTACGTTGTTATTTTTTTTTGAGTTAGTAAGATATTTGAGAATTTACTGGGAAGTAAAACAGTGTTAATAAAATATTAACAAAATTTACCGAGCTTGCTGCTACGAGAACATAATATGTTTTTTAATACTGTTGGTATTTTTTCAACGCGAGGATGACCATCTTTACTGATTAAGGTTTTTGTTTCAACCTTTTTTTGTCATTCCTGACAAAATATATTACATATATTTTTTTATAATTTCAGTACGTAAGATAGCCATGATGCCCATATACATTTTTTTTGCATTTATTTATTTATTTTTAATTTTCATTTTAATACCTGGAGCCAGTGAGACTATGGCATCCCCAATTGGGGTATGTTGTGCTTCTGAAGGTAGTGGGGAGAGGAGGCAGGTGGGAAAGAAAAAGGTTAAGGCCATTTCAAGCAACATTTCAAAGTTGAATGGTGGTCTTACACCAGGGCGATACTGAGAGTATCTTATCTTCATAGTGGAGGATTCAGGCTTTCGGCTAACATTCCCAAGGTCACGGGTTCAAATCACGTCGTGCGCAAGAATATTATATTTTACTAAAATGTGTTATTTCTCATTTCAATCATTTTATATAATATAAGATATATCTCTGGCACGTTCCAGAGGGGGAGGTACTCTTAGTATCGACGTGGTGTAAGACCGCCATTCAGAATTGAAACGTTGCTTGAAATGTCTTTAACCGTGTTTAATGACCAGATTTGGATAGCCATGTACTTTATCTACCTTCCTATTTAATATATCCTTCCCCCCCCCATTATCTTCAGCCACACAACTTAGCCCATTTGGCGATGCCAAGTTTCAATGGCTTCAAGCGGTTGAGTGAAGTTCGGACCCTTGTGTGGTATTTACCTTTAAAAAACAGGTTTTATTTGATATTCCATGCAGTTTGGTCGTGGTTGGGACTGGATGCGGTATTTAAATAAAAATTTAAAAAGTTGCCTTTTCAAAATTGGAAGTGTCCGAATGAAGGAAATTCAAATAAGTGTAAAGTACCTACCTACAACCACATATTAATTTTGATAGAAAAATATTTAAATTGCCATCTTCAAAAATGCAATTAATTTGTCGGGAATTCAGACTAACCGCAATTTATTATTATTATTACAAAATAATTAAGAAAATACTTAAATAATAATTGATATTACATTATTAATAATATCAAAAATATATGAGTGAGTAACTCATATACTTTTGTCAATGCATCGTTTATTTTTCCAAAACACGTTGCGTATTGCTCTAGTAATAAGTAATAAAATTAATTAAGCAACAAATTACCGGACCTTTAGCATGAACATTAATTCGGTTCCAGCATTCGGATTTATTCGAATAATTTGCGCGTTATTTTCCGAAATTGCAACTTTATGTCGTCATTCGGCGCGCTCATTTAGTCAGGTGCAGAGCTTTTTAATTATTAACTCATTCTGATTGTTTTTGCGGAATCAACGTGTTTTCAAATAATTGTGAAAACAGTATTTGTTAATTAAATAATGATCAGATAACGAGTTTATAATTAACCCCTCAGGCTAGTTTGTTCGCTTTTGATCAACTCATGGGTTTCATAAAAATCGTTGTGCCTCCCTTACTATCGTGGTGAGAAATATGATTAAGAATAATATAATTAAGAATTGGATTTATCGGTTCAGTTAGGAGTTCTATCGAGCCGAACCCTCTGATATGAAAATATCTGGAGTCGGTGAAGTATTTTCCCATATGGTCTCTGGTAGGTTGACGTGTTGTTCTTGTATAGTTTTGTATTTAGTATACTTATACAATGCAATTACATCGCGTGAATTGACTAGATTAGCATTTGTGGAAAAGTGTGTGGAAGGATTAAGTTTTTCCTGTGAGGAAGATTTAACCCGGACATAAAATCTAGAGAATAATAGTTTATTGCAGAATATATGCAGGGGTAATGCAATGCAACACATTTCATATCTTGGAATATTAAAAGAAGGACAAATTTAAAAATAACATGTGATAAAAAATAAATAACACAAGAATAAAATTTAAAAATAACAAAAACATGGGAGATGAAATGAAAAAAATATATATATAGATCATTTAAACGGTGTTAGAAAATTGAATAACATGTGCACCTTTACGAAACCAAATTTACCGACCACAATTTGAAAACAGATATGAAAATTTGTGATTTTTTTATTAATTCATTATACATGAAACTACTAAAAGTGACGTGTTGATAACCTTTATATTTTTTTGTTCGATATCAGAAATTAAATTTTGGGTAGAAAAAAAGTTAGGTGAGAAAAAAAATAAAATTCAAAATAAATAAATTTGAAAGTGTATTTCATCCCTTCAAAAGCAGTTTGTTGATTTTGGATAGGTTTAGAAACATTCAGTTATTTTGGATTTTATAGCAGAGCGGAAATATTCTTAACATCTAAAATATGAGTCTTGATGGGAAAACTAAGCATTTTTCTGATCTTTTTTTTTTAATACCGCACAATATTCCCAACTAATCCCAGCCATTCGGGAGTATGATGTGACGCTGAAGGTAGAGAGGGGAAGAGAAAAATGGGAAGAGGAATGTGGTGAAGATTTGGCTACCAAATATGGCTTAAGTCATTTGAATTTTTCAATTCTGAATTATGGTCTTTCATTAAGGCGATGGTCAAAGTATCTTCCACGCTGGAAGGTGCCGCAAATCTGTTTATATGAAAAAGAGTGCCTGTAACGGGCGGGTGGCGTTGATTTAATTTTTATACAAATCCACACTTTTAGTAAGATAGCTTTATTGCAATAAATTTGAGTAATTTGCAATAATTTTAAATCTTCTTCTTCCATATGTTGGGGGTCAGAGAGGGAAATCTAAGTCTTCGAGTCAGGCGTGTCTTGTGGAACCTAATCAATCCCGCCAGGGAATGAATGAATGGAGCGGGCATTCGCTGATCACATGTTTAGTGGTTTGTACCGCATCGCATTCACACATCGTCGATTCCTTAAGCCCCATAGATGCATCAAGTGAGCGCAACGGCTATAGAAGCACCTTATCCTATTGATGGCGGACCAGATTTTACGAGACAATGAGAACCCAGGCTGTCTCTCAGTGGAATCTTGTATGAGATGAGCATTTCCCACGTTGGCCGATTACAACTCTGGTTTCCACCAATCTTCTGAGCGAGATAATCGGTGGAGCCTCTCTCCCTTCATCCAGAAGATTTTCGGGACTTCAAGGGCACGCTGGGTTAGAGGCGACATCATCGTGCAAAGATATTGGACTTTAACTAAAAATACGAGTTAAGTGAAATTAAATAAATACATAAAATTAAATAGAGAAACTAATACATGCACGGCAGTCTGCACGGAAAGAATACAAATGTATATTTATAAATTGAGGTTCTACGCTCTGTATTGAGTGAGACAGCAATTTTGAAAGGTCATTTAAAATATCTATCAAAATACACTAATAATAATAATATTTAGATTTTGTGAAATTCACCTCAAGGACATTGTTTTTTAAAATATGTTCACTAAATGGTTTGGTTAAATCAATAACTCCGAATTTTTGTTAGTTTTATTTCGATATTTCTTTCATTCTTATCTGTTTCTATCTTTCGCCCTCTCAATCTTAAAAACAATAGAATAGAGGCCACTGTCTATGTGTGTTTGAGAAAACCACCCATCTTCTTTTTTCACTCCTTAAAGCAGAATGTTGATATGATTTTGGATTTTCACTGCCAAAATTATTTTCGTTATTTGCCCTGATGATGGACACTGTAACGCTATCCGAAGCATAAGCTAAAAAAGGGGTACCGCAACACGGCATAACACCCCAAAAACAAATAACAAAAATAACGAAAACACAATTCCTTGTGAAATTTTTGCGTACTTGACTTTCAAAATAAGAGCAATATATACTATCTAAAAAAATAATAATAATAAATAATAAATGCTAGATTACAAAAAACTCTGTGAAAAGCCCTTGCAATACCGAGATTTTGGCTAGAACATTTTTTAAAATTAATTAACTGTAACAAATAAACAGATTAATGAAATAAAATTTTCTTGCGCACGTCGACATTTGAATCTGCGAAAATAGCACAGGCAATTGTTCAGATTCAATAAATTCAAAAAAAATTCCCAATTTGAGTATGTTGTTAAGGGGAAAGGAGTGGGGAGGGGAGGCAAGGAGGAGTAACATGGAGGAAACTTGGAAAATATTTGGCTAGTTTTTCATCAGGACAAAGGTTTTTATAGTGGGGAAGACACTTTATGCAAAATCAAATCCATTAAAAATTTTATTTTTTACGTCTTTTGCCTCAAGACACAAGTGACACAGGTGCCTAAAGCTCGATTACATTGAGCGAGTTTACAAACTACTAGCCGGCGCATTCACTAGTTGTGCCTCGTTCTACATCGGGAAGAACTCGCAAGTACAAATATCACCCTTGTGAGGGACCTCCATTTAAAATCTGACCTTTACTTGGTCTGTGTTTTAGGGAACAGATCTGAATAGTCATATACTTTCCAACTTCACTCAACTCCAACCTGCATTTAAAATCTGAACTTTACTTGGTCTGTGTTTTAAGGAACAGATCTGAATAGTCAGATACTTTCCAATTTTACGCAACTCCAACCTCCATTTAAAATCTGAACCTTACTTGGTCTGTGTTTTAAGGAACAGATCTGAATAGTCAGATACTTTCCAACTTTACTCAACTCCAAGCTCCATTTAAAATCTGAACTTTACTTGGTCTGTGTTTTAAGGAACAGATCTGAATAGTCAGACACTTTCCAACTTTACTAGCTCCAACCTCCATTCAAAATCTGAACTTTACTTGGTCTGTGTTTTAGGGAACAGATCTGAATAGTCAGACACTTTCCAACTTTATTCAACTCCTACTTCCATTTAAAATCTAAACTTTGCTTGGTCTGTGTTTAAGGGAACAGATCTGAATAGTCAGACACTTTCCAATGTTTGAATCTCCAGCCACAATTTCACAATCCTCGCAGTATTTCCTACGTTTTGTAATATAGTCCCACTGTTGTAGGTGCTTGAACTCTAAGAACTTTTGTGAGAAAAATCCTATCAAGTATTATAAGTACATACATCGTTTTATCGTAATATATTACTATGCAACAATTTCTGGTGAGTAGTTGCATTTCTGCTTGTATTTGTAAATGCTTTCATCTTGTCACAAACGTTTTCATTAGATAGTTTCTCACAGCTAAGATAACACCATTACAACAGTTTGCAGTGATGTGAATGTCTGCGATAATATGCATTCCCTCTTCTTCGCAGAAACCGTACTAGAGAGTGGGGACTCGAGAGTGGAAAGTGGAGGCCTGGAGTTGAGCAACTGAGAGCAACTTGTGTACGTGAAGCCAGTAATGCACAAAGGGCCGCATCACAACTTTTTTAGTCACAAATATTTGTAAGATAAATAGAGAGCGAGATATTTGGGGTGGTAAAGATATCTTGCAGTGCATATTTATGGTGAGAGTTGATCCGCCGGACGGTCGATCCGCCAGACAGTTCATCCCTCTGACAACTGATCGCTCGGACAGTTCATCCGCTAAAATATTATTTCTTGAAGTTTATTTTTAAAGAGGATATACAACCGTACAACCAAAGTCAATATGTTTATATTTCTCAGGTGTTTTGAGAGAAAAACCGCAACACAAATACTTTAACTAACAATAATTCCGACTCTTCAAAGAAGCTTGCAGTGACGCTGTATGGCCAAATAACAAAATACGACATACTTATATGTGCAGTCGGCTTAGTAAAAAATCGCTAAAGGTTCCAATTATTTGACCGTACAGCGTCACCACATGCTCCTTCGGGAGTGGAAATTATTTTTTAATTAAAATATTATTGTATACCGGATTTTCACTCAAGACGCCTGCAGATAAAAGTATGCATTATAATTTGCGAGCATGGGGCGTGTAAATAGCCCTAGAACTCTTTGAGCGTAATATTCGAAAATATTATTATTTATTTACCCTGCGCGGATAATATATAAAAAATAGCAATCTGACAAAACTCACGGGAAAAACAGAAACACAAATATTGTATGTTGATCTCTGAAACGTGGTCGGATTCTAGCGGCGGTTGTTTCTAATTTGCTGATGAGATAAAATAATCTGATTTTCTTTACAGACAAAAAACAAAAAAAATGACGGAAATGTACCTTGGTAAGAATAACGGAATCGGATTTGAAACAATGCCACGAAAGTTGTTCAACCAATGACTATTTATAAAACATATATTGGCCAGCTGAAGTGGCCACTAGGAGCTTTGTGCGCTGGTCGGAATGGTCCACGAGAGAAGAGAAGTGGGCCGAGTTTGTTGGGAACTCTAGGTAACTTTGTCTCGGCAGATGCTAATTTCCCACTTGTATCAAAGTGATGTCTGCTTCGTTCCGACTTCCACTTCGAGGTGTCATTAATCAATGGTTTTGCCGTTGGGACTTTTCCGGGAAAGCACAATGGGAGGGTCGTATTATTGGCTCTACTTCTGCATTGATAAAGATTAAATTTTCATAAAGTTACCGTACGTTAAATGAGGTTTTAAACTGAATTACTGAAATCATCACTTATTTGTTGAATGGGGTATTTGTAAAAAAAAATAACAAAAAATTAACAATGTAATAATATCTTTTTCAGTTTTTCTGTATCTTGTTCTCTTTCATATTTTTGTTTAGATTATTAGTCTTATCTTTTTCTTCAATGGTAGATTACATTGAAGAGAATACAGTTATAAAAAGAGAGTTGTTCTTATGAAAAAATGAATATTCATTTAGACAATTATGAAAAGGTAAATAAATGTTCCATATAAAAATAAAATCGGATATATTTATCCTTGACGCTATCTAGGTTACAAACCACTTTTAAGAACGATTGTTTTTAATGAAAAAGGTATTTGCCTATGATATGGAAAAAAAAAGTCGAAGATAATTTTGTTAATTCCAAAAAATTTTAAATATAAGATTGACAATTATGACGGTTTGATGGAAGATGGCAATGGCTGATTGGTAAAGGCGCCCGTCCCGGTTAGACGAGAGGTCTTTTTCTTTTTCTTCTTTTCTGTGTCTTGTTTTCTTTCATATTTTTGTTTAGATTATTAGCGTAATCATCTTCTTCAATTTTTTTCAACTTAAAAATATTAAAACCTAAAAGATTGTCAGGAATTTTGAACCAGCTGAACATACATTTTATAAAAATGATGCACGATGTACGAAATAGTTGGTTTGATACAATATTTTATATAAAATAAAACTATTTCGTACATCGTGCATCATTTTTATAAAATGTATAATTGCAAACATAGAGATTTTGAGATTTGCAAGAATTTATTAATAAGGTAAATCGTTATTTATCGAATAAATAAGCAATGTAAATCGATATCAGACGTTCCTAACATTTGGTATCGTTATTTATTTATTTATTACTTTTAGTACCATTTTTTATTTATTTATTTATTTATTACTTTAAGTAAGAGGTGCTTCACCATCCTCCTCATATATTATCCGTATATTAACGTATATTTTCGATTTATTAAACACAATTTATTTGTTTAAAAAATCCGAGTTTATTATTGGGTTCTCGAATCTGTAAATTCTGGCTATACATAGGATAAGTTAGTCGAGTATTTTACCTGCTGCGAGTATTTATTTGTTAATTTGTTAATATTCATTATCGTATGGATAGCTACCAGAAGGATGGTGAAAAACCCCCTGAATGTTAAAGCCTTTCATAAACTAAACTAAAGTATTAATATGAGAAATGCGTTAGTGAAAAAAGAGTCCGTAAGAGTATGTAAACCAACAAAGGATAGAAAATAGAAATTAAGAATACGTTTAAATAACAAAGCTAAAAATGAAACCCTGTCCAAGTAATACGAAATTGCAATGATACAAAATACTAGAGTCAGTCAAAAACTAAAGCCTCCTATATTTTTGTAGTAAAATAGAGTTAGTTAAATGAAAAAAATTGAATTTGCCGATATTTCTCAAGCCTTCATCTACAATAGTAACTTTCTGCGTCAACAAGTGGCAGCACTCTAGTCGCTTGCAAAACGGCCGATATCAACGTTCGTATAAGTCAGCGTTCTGCGATTGAATTCTTGAATGCAGAAGGTGAAGCGCCTATTCATGAAAGACTTAAAATGTGTACGGTGATGCAACTGCACAAAAATTGTGACCGGAGACGAAATATGGGTTTCATGGAACCTAAATCAAAGAGGCTGTCAATGGAATGACATCACACAAACTCACCGAGGACGAAAAAAATCAAAACTGTGCAATCGGCAGGGGAAGTTATGGCGACATTATTCAGTGATGCAGACGGTTTGATTAAGATAGATTTTTTGAATCAGGGATGCACAATAGATTTTGTGCAATACGTCAAAACCCTTAAAAAGCTTAAAGCATGTCTTTCGCCCAACAAAAGCTATGGCGGATGGCCTTAGGTAGCAGGACTGTGCTTTTTACCATTCTGGGATACATCCTCTCGTTAAAAAATGTACCATAACTTTGAGATTTTAATGAAAAATAACAAATTAATCGTCAATAGTGTGGCATTCTTCCAATGTAATTGCATTTTTAATTTTTTGACAATTAAAGGAGAAAAAATAAGAGGCATTACTTTTTTACTAACTCTCGTATGTTTTTGTATTGAAAAGCCCATAGGAGCGTGTAAAATGTCAAAGAAAATTTCTACAACATCCGAATTAGGTATTATTGATATTATTTATTTAACTTTCTCAGAACGATAGGCTAAGTACTTATAAGAAGAATGGTTCCTATTATAATTATGTACCCAGCTTTATTTTACCAAACCAGATATTATATTATATAATAGCAGTTAAAATCGATGCCTTTAAAAAGTCTGTTACGTTAGTGCTTATGTGTTAATTCTCAAGAACTCCGAATTGCTTCGCCGAATTAAGCCTACGAAGAGTCGAGGTATTTAGCCTTTGGTTTAGAACAGCATTCAGGCATCAACTCTTAGGTATTTATTTGCAGGAAACATCACAGCGCAAATCATAATATTTGTCAGCCACGCAATCGTGTATTTGTGAACTCCGTAGTATATTTGATTTCTGATGATTATGATTTCAGTTCAGAGGATAATTGTTTGCTTATTGAAATGTTTCATTGTAGACTCTGATACGTTGAAGCGTAAAAGTTTTCACTGTTCAATTTTATAGACCTTACAAATATAGATAAACCATTAACAATTAATAATTGTAATTCATGTACCGATCTAAACGATTGATTGGATAACCAACACCCCTGCCATAGGACTCCACAAGTTGTTCGCTATGTTTGGTTACTTGGCAGGGTTTATGGGGGGGTAAGGTTTATCTAGATCTTAGTGGTGGATGTGTTTGCCTGCCTAGTGCGTGGCGAGCGAGAGACGGATTGAGGGATTTCTTTTGACTCTCTCGACCCGCCTTGCAACACAGTGGGAGAACGGATCCGTACATCCGTTCGAGTTCCCATAAGGTATGAGGGGTTGGTAGGAATCTGGGGTTCAATGAGTTCAAGAGTGGGAAGGAGCCCAGAACTTTCTTTCCATCCTTTCTATAAAAAGACCCTTCATGCAGCATCCCCAAAGAAGTTGAAAGCCCAGGAGGTTATCATTTTTATCATGGACCTCTGTTAATGACAGAAAATCTACTTTAAAAAAAAATGATTTGAGCACAGTAATTTTAAAAGTCGAAAATATGTGAAAAAAATACCAGAAAGTAAGTCAAATCTCCTATTGTTTTTTTATTTGTCAAATTACAAAAAATAAAAAAAATATTTGTCAACAAAAGCATAAGAACTAGATGAAATACTACATTATGAATAAAAAATTCTGCAAAATAATAAGAATAGTTGACCGGGTCATATGTGTTGATAAATTGTTGCTCAACAATTTCTTACATTTACATAACGGCCGCCAACCCTTATGATTCCATCATGATTAGTTCCACATATCGTGTCCTCTGATTGGCATATCCGGTAAACAAGTCGGTAGTAACGCATAGAACCTTATTAGTTTCCTGTATTGCCCATGACAACCTTTGTGAAAAATTCACCGCAAACAGGCGATCGTGCAAAACGCGCGTTTGACAAGTAAAATATAAAAATAAACGAGAAATTTCAAAACAATATTCCATTGTTTTATTTCCCAACAATACTCGTACAAATCATATTGGATTAATCTAAAATTAGATCTTCACCCAATTATTCATATTTAAACTTCGTAATACCGTATTTAAAACGTATTATTTCAACTTTATATTTGAAAGCCATGTTTTTACGAATGGCTAAATTTGGCAATAAACTTGAATTTATTTTCGATAATTACCAAGCAATTTAATAAAACTTGGAATAGAGCTTTAAAAATAAGTAGGTACCTTTTAGTAATATTTCAACTGATCAGGTAAAATCATCTATTGGCAGAGATTGTTAGTATTTTGTTAAAGGTACGGAACTTTTTTTTTATGAGCTTTCTGGCGGCTACTTTCAACGCAGGCAGGCTTTTTTTTTAAATACAGATTTTACTTAGCTTGGCGGCTCTCATCCATTTAAAAACTGCAGTTTTCTTCCAATCGTCCGTCCATCCCATCTATGGGTGACTTCTACTTATCTTTCAAAACCAAAAGGACGCCATTTGATGATACTGCGATTCCAACGATGTGACAAAACGTGTCACTTGCCCTGCATTGTTCCACGTTAATGAATTTGATGGTAATACCGATGTATAAATGAATTTGATGGTAATACCGATGTATAAATGAATTTGATGGTAATACCGATGTTTAAGGAATTTGATGGTAGTACCATTAACAATTTGATAATTGATGGTAAATGCATAAGATAATTTGATGGTAAAACAGAGGTATAAGTGAATTTGATGGTAATACCGATGTATAAATGAATTTGACGGCAATACCGAAGAATAAGAGAATTTGATGGTAATTCTGACGAATTAGTGAATTTGATGGGATTCAATGTATAATTTACCTACCTATTCTTTGTGTAGTGACTTTTTTATATGAATATCTCACAAGATGCTCAGATGCTCCCATCTGAAGCCCAGTGAGACCATGGTATCCCCAATTGGGGAATGTTGTGAGGCTGAAAGTAGTGTGGAGAGGAAGAAGACGGGAGAGATGAAGGTGAGAAAATACCTGGCTATTCAGATCTGTTCACCAAACATAGAAAATGCCATTTCAAGAAACGTTTCATTTCTTAGTGGTGGTCTTACAGGGCGATACTGAGAATATCTTCCACTCTGGAACGTGCCGCAAATATACTTTATATTATTTTTAAATGAATTAATCGCAAAATAACACAACTTAATCAAATAAAATTTATTTATCTACACCGGGATTCGATTCCGCGACATTCCGGATTGCGATTCAAGAACCTTACTCCTTGACTATGGCGGCCGTCACTATTTTCGTCACAACGTTCTTGGTTGCAGCTCTTGTTTGTGCTTCGAATAAAGTATTCATTCGATACGATTTTAGATTTTTACGGCAAAAAGTATTTTCGTTATTTGTTTTTCGGGGTTATGCCGTGTTGCACTACCTCCTTCTTTAGCTAGCCAGCCAGCGTTGTCCATCACACATCTGCTCTGATGATGGATGTAATGCTATCCGAAATGTTGGCTAAAGAAGGAGTTAGCGCAATACGACATAACACCCTAAAAACAAAAAACGAAAAAAAAAGCATTATTGTTTAGTACACGTGTTCGGAGGTGATTGGGTCTCGGATTATTTTCAGAATCATTGAAAAGTTTGTTGAAGGTGGAGACAAAAATGTAGATGCCTACTCACGTGTCTATAAATATCCAATTAAAATAAATAATTACTTTGAAAATGCTACAGTCGTCGCAATTTTTGGCCAAATTAATAAGTGACATAGGATTTTATTTACTCTTTACCTTTCAATTCAAGGCCTGAAGGTGAATTTTTTAAAGTTTTTCGAAGATAGCAATTAAAAAAGGTGTTTTAAATGGTGTTAGAAACCTTTTGCTTCAACCTATTAAACACCGAAAAGTCACAGTTAGAAGCGTTTAATGGGCGTATCTGAGTTCACGGAATTATTTATTTATTGTTTGAAACATTTACAGAGTGTTAACAATTATTACAATAATAGAATTGCCGTTGGTTTATAACAAAGGTATTGACACTACAATTAGAAATGTTCACAGCATAAGTAATCAATGTTACTTTGTTACTAGACTGAAATAAATGCTTGTAGTGATAACAGAAATAATGATAATCAAAATGAAATATTAAACAAAGTTGTGACAAATATAATACCCTGCAGAGAAAGAGAAAAAAGAAAGAAAGAAAGGGTATGACAATAAAGCAGCTACATTACTATTCTCCACGAAGTGTCATGGTAGGAGTTGATAATTGTTTTTTGAAATATGTGAAATTGTTTGCGTAGATGGTCACATTCAATGGTATTATATAGACGACACATTCAAGACAGAGGATTGAAGTATGCAATATTGTAATTAAAGATGTAATATTTTAAGACTCCATAAATTACGTCTATTAGGAACTTTAATATGAATATTGCTCAGACAATGAGTGGTTTGAAGCTTATCGTGAATAATTTTGTATAAACATATTAAGTCAGCAAATTGTCTTTTTTTTCAGGGTTGTAAAATGAAATTGTTGAAGTCGGTCCTCGTAAGATAAGAGTGAGGCATTTAATCCAAGTTTAAATGATAACAGTCTTAGGAATTTTTTTTGTATAGATTCAATGATTGAATATGAATGCTATTTTCGCTAGAATGGAATTTTTTCCATATTTCTGCTGTAATTGAGGCGTCGCAACGCGTCGATTTGTAAAGTCGCTCTGGAAATTTCTGCTAGTTCTGATTCATTGTCTTAAGGCGATGCTTCCCGGCTCAAAAAGAAGAAGATGGAGAGATATGTAATAACGAATGTTGGACAGAGCGCGGAAATATTTTTAATGATAAAATTGAAGCAAAAATTGTGAAAATGCTTAATAAAACCTGACTCGTTTAAAATAGAGCAAAAATCTCGTGAAAGGTATCTTAAGTATCATTTAAAGAAACATTGTGATTTTTTTACAAATATAACTTGTAAAATAATAGAAATATACTTGTTTTAAATAATTTTCGGAGAATACTTTGCGCTCGTTTTCTATCGAGGGAATTTCATATAATTTGCGTTTCGGCGTGGAACGTATCTAGATATTATCTTCAAAAATAACATATATTCTTTTAAGAGCTTAAAAACTTCAAATGTTTAAGGGAGATATGTAAGAAATCGGTAGAAATTAAAATAAATTACGAACCGTCAATAAACTTTCACTGTGATCTCAAGAACCTTAAGTATTTTAATACGCATATTATGGTACTGGAGAAACCTGTTACAAGTACCTACTGATAAGTAACCAATTTCTCTGAAGAGGACGTTCAAGATAAATTACAATAATTATATTCTTCTTTGTTTGCCCGTTTAGTCTGTCTGGGGTGTAGCAATCAAAATGTGTTGTGTTTATCGGTGACATCCGTTTTCTATCATATCGATTAAAATCACATTTCTAAGTGTTTTGTGTTCAGTGCTTGTTAGCGTCAGCGTGCGTGCTGATGCTATCGGCAGGGTTGGAGAAAGCTCCCACATATTTAATACAAATTAGTTGCTGTATCTGCCCCAAATAAAAACTAGCTCAGGTTCGGTGCAAGCAGGGTTTCTCTTAACCTCAAGGCTAGTGCTTGTGGTTCGGAACTTCACGCTTCTCCATCCCCCCAGGGCCTCTCTCGACAAGCAAAACACGGTAGGTTATCACATAAATAGTTTATTCAATTCTAGGAGACACAATAATACATAAGAGGAACGATCCTAGCTGAAAGTTAGTTTGAACGTCAGTCTCTTCTCTCTACACGCGTGGTTAGGGCTTCAAAACATTTAATTGCACACAAAGGGTAACATGGTAATTGACTCACGTTTGGTTTATGGGCCAACAGCGGCTTTACGCGCTTGTTCTCCCGGTCTCAGCAGCGTCCATGCGCGGACACCGGAAGTGCACAACCGGCGAAACTGAACTTGTGTCGCACATGTTCGCGCGGGACGTGGGCCCGGGAAGCTCGCTTGCTGAAGACTGGTTTGAGTGGCCGTGTGCGGCGCGTCTCCTGATCCGTGGGTCGCGGGAGGGGTGATGCGCCTGCGCATTACCGTCCCGCGGTGCAACAGTATTTTAGGGCTCGATTCGCTGACTGTCGAAACATGACGGTACTTAAGACTCGATTCCTTATTCTTGTAACGTAACACTTCCCCCCTCGCCGCAATAAAAGCGACGTGGCAATGGAGCTGTAGGGCTAATAAATCCTCTTACCCTTTCAGCACTTGTGCCAAAAACATTTAAGAGAAACGAGGAGAGAGAGAGAGAGAAATTCCTAGCTGGAGAATAGTTATGAACAGAACACAAAAGAGATTTTTTTTTTTTTTTTTTTTTTTTTTTTTTTTTTTTTAAATTTATTTATTTATTTTATAAATCAACAATCCAGTCCCGCTAAGCCAATTGCAATTGGCTTGACAGCAGGTGCTTATAATTCCTTACAAATATATTTAAAGTTATAATTTACATCTTTTATCTACAGTTAAACATTTTTTCATAAATTTTATCAAGTATCAAGTATCAAAATAAATATTCTTTTTCCAATAACCAATTTTTCACCATATATTTAACCTTATTCATAGAATTATGTTGCTTTATATTGTCAGGTAATAAATTAAATATCTTCGGTATGTTGTATTCAAACGTTCTCTGTCCGTACTTATTATTGAATTTCGGAACTATTAACCCGTCGTTACGCGTGAATCTAGTGCTATATTTATGATCTAGTTTCTCTTTATGCTGCGGGGTAAATATATGCTGAATTATAATTTTATACCATAGTATTGCCTTCACAGGTAAAATTTTTGCACTCTGAAACAGCAACGGAGTATTGTGTCTTTGTTTGAAAATGTTAGGGACAACTAATAATTTTACAATTGCGTTTTGTGCAACTTGTACCTGTTTCAGGTTGGTTACAGTAGTATTTCCCCATATTGTTAACCCATATCTTATTATTGATTCTGCTAGTGACATATAAATTATTTTAAGTGTATCAATTGATAGGAAAAAATTTAATGTGTACATTCTGCTAGCAATTGATCTGAGTCTTTTACAGGTTTTTTTAATATGTTTGTCCCATTTAAAAAAACAATCTACTGTAACACCAAGATACACATATTCAGTAACTAATTCTAAGCTTTCACAATTACAGTTAATTTGAATATTTTTGTGGATGCAATTAAAGTTATGAGAAATAATATTAGGATTAAATTGAAATTTGGCATTTGGTGATCTTATATGCATTACTTTAGTTTTTTTAGCATTTATTAATAGCCCTGCATCATGTGACCATTACAGAGTTGATTAAAGTCAATTTGTAAGAGTTCAATTGCAATTTTTAGATCTTTGTGTGATATGACCAATGCCGTATCATCTGCGAATACAAAATGTTTTACAAAAGAGAAAAGTTTTTTCATTATAGTTACATAGATTATATATAGTGTAGGTCCCAATATGGAACCTTGTGGAACTCCTGCAGATATATTTTTTGTTTTACTAAATGTATTATTTATTTTGGTACATATTTTTCTATCTGTAAGATAATCTTTAAATAAATTTAACAAATTTCCTCTTATTCCAATTTTTTCTAGAGTTTTTAGCATTTTTAAAGAGTTTATTGTGTCAAAAGCTTTAGAGTTGTCGATAAATAAAACAATAACATGTAATTTATTATTTAACTGATTATTTATATAATTGGAAAAATCTTGCAGTAGTTTTTCAGTGTTTTTTTTTCTTTGGAAGCCATATTGATTTGGATCTATGATAGCGAATTTTTCAATGTAATTATTTAATTTATTTGATAAAAATTTTTCAAGAATTTTTTCTAATGCTGGTAGAATACTAATTGGCCTATAATTTCCCAGTTCAATGTGTTTTCCACCTTTAAATATTGGTCTAGTGATACTACATTTAAATTCTTGTGGAATTTTTGCTTGCTTTATTATCATATTGATTAAATGAGTTATTATTGGCCCAAGAGTTTTTATATTTCTTTTTAAATCAAACATTCTTATATTGTCAATACCTGTGCTTTTAGAGTTTTTCATTTTTTTAACGATATTTTCAATATCAGTTATAGTTGCTCTTGGTATATATAAACTATGAGGTAGTTCTTCCAGTACTATATTAGAAGCTTTGTGATTGCATTTATGTAACATGTTGCTGATGCTATCCGAGAAGTAATTCACAAAATCATTTGACACAGAATCCTCAGTTCTATCTTTTAACATGTATCGTATTATAGTTTCATCACAATCGTTTTTGGGTTTACGTCCTAAAATATTATTTATCTCATCCCAGGTTTTTTTTGTATCATTAAAACAGGTTTTAAATTTATTATTATAGTATTTAGTTTTATCTTTATTTATAAGTTTATTGACAAGGTTTCGTGTTTTTTTGTATTCTGTTTCATATGTTTTGTTTGTTGGTGTACTTTTCCATTTTTTATATAGTTTATCCCTTTTATTTATATTACATAATAATTCACTGCTTACCCATTCATTTATTGCATAAGGTCGTGTTTTCGGTTTTTGCACTATCGTTTTTGAACTACTATTGTAAAATTTTTTAAATAAAGATTTTATTTTTTCATATAATAGAATACAATCCTTCTCCTCTATAAGTTTACTCCAGTTATAATCTCTGATATATCTATCAATAGCCTTTTGTGAGATGATTTGAACATACTTATTTGCAAAGTCTATCGGACGTTTATGAGATTTTATATTAATAGCAGTGATAAAATGATCAGCAATATTATTTTCGCAGACGCAAGCAGTTATTTTCTTGCCTCTAAATTTAGCAAATATATGGTCAATACAAGTGCGAGTTATTTGTCCATTTAATACAGCTTCTCTGGTTACTATATTGATGCATTTAGTTAAATAATGGTTAGTAAGTAAGTTTTCATACGAAGTTATGATATAATCTTGGTCATTTAGTAAATTTAGATTTAGATCTCCGAGTAAGATAATATTTTCCTTACTATTAATTGTATCAAGATGTGCTGATAATTCCGTTAGAAATGAAGATTTACTGAGATTAGGAGGTCTATAGATGGCTATTATATTAACTTTAGTTTCGTCCTGGAGTATGAGCTTTCCTGTTATATTTTCAAAATGTTGTGATTGGAACGATTTTGGTCTAAATTCAAATTTGTTTCTTATATACAATATAATACCTCCTCCTGACTTATCAGTCCTGCAGTAGTTATATGCATTATATCCGGGAATATTGTACATACTCGTACTTTCAGTTTGAACAGATGTTTCACATAGCATTAGAATGTCAATATGCTTCAAACTATTTAATAAATATACATGCAATACATCCCAATATTTTTGTATCGATCTTATATTTAATTGAATACAAACAAGATTATCAGAAGCATTTATGCTTTGTTTTTTTATCCAAACTTCTAAATTATTTACTGTACTACATTCTATTTCGTTATCATTATCAATATACGAAAAATTATTCTGCGCCATTTAATTCGTAGTTAAATTTGATGCAATACAATAAGTTTCTAATACGGGTTTGGTTGATTTTACACATTGAAATATTTCTATAATAAATATATCTATATAATGCAGTGTGAGGTTCAAATTTGTACTTGATATAATTACATACTTGTTTTTATCAAAGATACCACAATTATTTTTCTTAATGTAATAGCAGATGGTATAATATATTGATACAAAATGGTTTTCCATGCATTTAGCATTAAATAATATTACATATATTTCATTTTTGTGTAAAACAATAAAATTTAATATTTTTATTAGGTTCATTAAATCCCGTACATAAATAATACAATTAACACGTATTCTTATTATCTGTCCAGTAAACATGAAAAGAGAGCAATATAAAATGACTCCATTTGAGAAACCTGAACAATAATTAATATCTTTTGCAGTTTTCAGCCCGTGAGAATAGATTATTTTCTGGTTTTGTTTAACAACAGAAGTATTGTGATTATAGATTGAAGAGTTTAATTTTAAATATTTAACAATATAAAAGTGATTGAATCTAGAGCTAATTGCTACAAATACTTTTTTATAAAGACTTAATAAATATAAAATAAACTGTATGTTCACATCTAGTGTTATTTCAGAATATTTATCATATTTTAAGATTTTTTTAAAAACTGTTTTTATATTTATGAATGTGAGATATAGTACACAGTAATATGCATGTTTAAGTAAACAAAAAAATGTTATTGAAGGTGTGGTTATGAAATTATTGTTAAAAACATAATGTAATATAATAATGTTGTTTTTGTTAATTATTTTGTGATCTTTTATAATGTTTATAACAATATTTATGCAATAAAATGAATATTCAATAATAGAAAATGACGACGTTTGGAAATTTAGAATCTTATTACAATGTTTTTTTTCTTTAATATAATATAGAAATATAAATGTGTAATGTTTGGCAACGTAAATTGTATTTATTGAAATGTAGCAAATTCTACGAGAAAAAATCAAATGTATTATAATATCACTACATCTACTTTGAGACATGTTTAATGTTATTACTAGTCAATATTCTATTTTTTCCTTTGCTAAATTGCTCATTTTTTTATACACAATGCATTTCGTTTTATCGTTTGCAGAATGCCTAATATCAATATTCCAGTTCATTTTTTTATTTTTGTTATCACAGTTTTTACATTTAGGTTCTTTATCTTTGTTAGCACAATCTTTGTAGGAATGATCACCAGCACAGTGTGTACACAATGGTTTGTCCTTTTCTTTATGAAGACACCTGACAGAAGTATGTCCAAAACCCAAACAATGGTAGCACTGCACCACAGGAAGGGCATCTTCTACTTGTATTCTTTGGTACCCCACATAGATTTTACCGGTATAGACTAGCCTTCTTCTTATTTGAGTACTAACTTCTAATATGTAATTAGAAGTGTTATTATATTTGTTTTTCAAGATCTTTTTTAACGTCATCTCAGTTTCTGGTTTATCTATGATCACAGCCTTGATATCTTCATTCTGTTGGATAATATCTTGTATAATATCATCCTTATTGTAGTCATTAGTAATGCCCTTAAGAATTATAGTTGGTCTCTTCTTTTTAATTTCTGTAGCACTGATGTCCTTGAACTCGTCCCCAATAGCTTTACTCATTTTTTCCGCATCGTACTTTGTCGAACATTTTATAAGTATTCTATTTTTAGATATCGCATTAATACCGATCACTTTGGCACCAATTTTACTTAAGTTAATTTTCTTCCTGATTTTATTTTGTATATTTTCTGACGATTCCTCAGCATTGTTCGATGAAACTATTAATTTGTAATCACTTTTCAATGTTTTATTTTGGTTTTCAGCTACTTTTCCGTATCCGAATGTAGGTTCAATTATTTTTTCTTTTGCTTCAGATAATTGAATAGTTAAATGTCCCATCCAGTTTAATATAGCACTTGTTTTCGTTGTAATTAAGTGAATTTGTTCTTTGTTAAATTTATTAACTTTATCTTGTACACAATTCAATAAATCATCAATTGCCTCCTTCGCAGAGTCCATAAATTGATGTGGATTCATTTTTTGTTTTTAAAAGTTATCGCCTTCGCTGTAATAATTATAAAAATAAATGCGAAAAAAGAGTTTCCGGACTGAGGATTGAACCCCTCTCCTTAGCTGCTGGCTTCGACAAGCGAGTGAGTTACGCTAACCGCTAGACCAATTCCTAGGTGTCAACAGCCGAGATTTTACAGGTTATAAAGTTATTAATAATAGTTATCAATTAATTGAAATCTTTATTTTAGTTGTTTTAAATTCACTTCTCAAGTTTAAAAAAAACACAGTTTTTATTGAGGTTATAGATTATTTAGGATGCACTTTATATTTCGTTGTATTTCACTGTTTATTATTTATTTACTTCACTATATTGTTGTGTGTTATTATCCTTTTTTCAAAACTATGAAATAGAGCACAGAGTCGCTTTTTTTAAATTTAAAAAACGCACAGACAACGCGCGATCGCGAAATAAATCTATTCTGCACTTTTTACCGCTTGAAAATAGCTTTATTTGTGTTTATTTCTTTAAATTCGTATGAGCAAAGATGACACGTCTAATCTGTAGGTAGATGAAATTGTTGTTGATGATACATGGTGTAACAAGGAATTGTCAATAAATGTATATAAAGGCAGTGGCATACATAAATACAGTTGCAAAGAACAAGGATCTGTTGAAGAAAGGTACAAGGGTTATGCAGTGATAGAAAAAAAAAAACTCTAATTGTATCATTGGTCTGTGAGCTAATGTTTGCGAACGTGGTTTGCGTAGGATGTCTGGGGTGGTTGAACGTTTCACTGAAGTTACAAGGTTACTTTGTCACAGTAACCTGGCCCATTTGAGATTACACTCAAGGGACACTAGGGCCTTTAAGAAAATACGAGGAAGAGAACACATGATGAGGCTTCTAGGTGGTGTGGAGAGTTCTACCTGTCACAGAGGTCGAAAGGGTAACTGCTTCCGGATCCTGTGGGTGAGCCAGTACGAAACCATTGAAGTACTGGAGAGTGGAATCGTAATTGGTGGTTGGTACACTGGTTTTTGTATGTAGTGGGATTGTTTTGTGAACAATCGTTGGTATTGTTATTTGCGCAAGGGCACAGGAACATTTGTATTATGCAGCAGGAACATTTGCACAAGGGCAACAGGAACATTTGTATTATGCAGCAGGAATATTTGCATAATGGCAGCAGAGCATTTGCATTATGCAGCAGGAACATTTGCATAATGGCAGCAGAGCATTTGCACAAGGGCAACAGGAACATTTGTATTATGCAGCAGGAACATTTGCATAATGGCAGCAGGAACATTTGCACAAGGGCAACAGGAACAGGAACCAACCTAGAGCTGGCGTGCTCGGGTTTGTTTTGAGTGTCGGTTCTTTGTGGTGATACAATTCGCAACTACACGCACGACTCACACTAGGTTATGTTAGATGCGGTCGGGTGCTTTTGGTACGCAGGGATTGAAGGCAAGGGACCTCCGTGACGGTAGCGAGGGCAGCATGAAGAGGCGCAGATGTAGATAGGGTGCAGAGCTGCTGGTTTTTTTTTTTAATCCGGCAAAAATTATTATTAGAACAAAATTCTTGAAGTTTACCTGCCTAGTAGACCAATGATGAAAAAAGTTTGGAGAGAAACAAGTGTGCATGTTGAGAAAAAGTTGGATTTGTTTGGCGTGTAGAGAGAGAGACGGAGAGAGAGCTAACTAAATGTGGCTAATTCCTAATACATGTTACAAAGGTACGTATTCAAGGACAGGTTCTGTGTAACCCCTTTTGGTTTTTTTTCTTTACCAAATACATTTCCAAGAATACGTGGTTGAGGGATTGTACGTATAACAAAATTCCCCATTCGAAAGAAGTTGGTCTTCCATGACCTATGCTCACGTCTATACGGTAGCATTTTTTCTACTTTCGAAAAACAAAACATTGCGTACAAGATTAGTTATAACAAAGTGGGAAAGGAGTAGGAAGTTGAAAGGATCCGCGTATGAAGATTGTCCCATTTGACAAACGAAACGCCAAGTGCGTAACGCATATATCCCCATTCACGGATAATTTCGAGGAAGGGGGAGGGTGATAATTGGGAACATTTGAACGAAGAAAACTGCTGGGGACTCGGCTATTTCCGAAATTCGACCTCTGGGTGGAGGTGAAACAAGGTCTACAGCAGTCATCCTGGCACATTACAATAGTATTTGGTAGTGTTGGACAAAAGAATACACTGACATAAAAGTCTAATCCTCTACGTGTATTGGGCAGAAGATTAGGGGTCGTTTTATTCTCCTACTTGTTTGCGAGAAATGACAGACCCTTGCTCAAATCTCACAAACCTGGGGATTTTCTTTGTTCGTCTCCCAGACAACGAGTTAGGTATTTTTGTGTCCATCAACTTAACTCCCACGACACGATGCCCCATAATCATGAGTGAAGCGTATGATTAGTCCTTTTGAGATAGTAGATAGTTCCTGGGTTCTTGTGACAGGAAGTCCACGGGCATATTAATGATTACAAAAAAGGGGTGTGGACTACATTGAGTAGTTCACACATAAAGGTTTGATATTATTTCGTTCGCACGATTCATGGTGAGTATTATAACGTCTTCACGTATAGCGTACAAGATTGCAAAATCAAAAGATTTGCAAGTAAGTTTTATAACGTCTTCACGGATAACAATGAACGAATTACAACTGGGTTGCCCAGTATTGAAGGGAGGTGCAAAAGACTAGGTATTTATGACATTTCTGACAAAAACCCACAGAGTAATTATAACGGGCTCCCCGTATCGCATTTAGTAGATATTCTGAGATTCCCATCTATGACGGCAGATTTTATAAGGTTCCCCACCTATGATGGCAACAAAGGTTAACGTTCATATAAAGGTACCTATTCAATACAGACGGCGAGACATACTGATGTACTTAGTACAACAATACCGTAGCATAATAAATCCATATTAGCGTACGTTAAAGACTTGCACAAAGGCAAAAACATATTTGAAGATCTGGCCAAGATTTTATACTTCAACAATTAAGGGACAAAAAAAATTCTGGCGTGCTGATGGAATGTGAATTTCATCTAAGCTTACCGCAAAAGAGATCCTTTGTGGTACAACCCTTTTGGTTACGCACAGAGTATCGTATCGTGATGGTACAACTTTTGTTGTACTTACACGTACGATGGTAGCAACAATACAAGACATGCGCTTATCGTTGTTTGACAAGGAAAATTATTTACATTGGTCCGATTTGAGTGTTTAAGACCTTCTAGGTTTTACTTACTTAAACAGACTGCGATGGACACACCTTGGTGTTATGAAAATTATAATAATGGGATGGGTTGTTCACAGGGTGGTTCACTTGGAGACCTGGCTTCTTGTTGTGACCTCGTACTTTGCACGTGATAAGTCACAACAAGGCAACCCCAAAATTTCAGTTTGAGCAGTTGAGACCCAGGGTGACTCAATGTTGCTGAAATGTTGTAAAAAAATTTATCGTTAATGAAGAGGCACGTTGAAAGTTGTCCCTTTTATAACGATACTTTCCAGACTCCACATCCAGTTCTGGGGAGAGCTAGAGCAATTTGGGTTATTTATTGAGCGCCATTCTATTTTCTTAAAAAACAGAAAAAAAACTTAGAACGGGTAGCAAACATCTGATACCGCCGTGGGTTTACACAGGTTTGCTTACCTAATTTAACTACATATGACATAAGGGTTAGATGCACTTTGGCGAGGACCCGATATTTAATGTACAAAAAAGATTTTTCTAACATTTAGAAAGGGGTGACGAGGTATGACATGATGATGTGAAAATATGATGCTGCGAGTTGTGACGATGCACAAAACCTTGGGCACGTAGTCTCTGACTACTTGCAGTAAGCCACAGGGAATTCCTTTCTCCGAAGTGATCAATTTCAGGTAGAGGTGTGCATGCTTAGAAAAAACGATGTTTCCAAGGTTTGACACCTGGGGCAGCAATTAGAGGCGAATGACTGATGATGACGAGATATTTATACAAACAAAAATAAAATAAAATAAAATGAAACGAAACCACAAGGGAGAATTATAATTTCTTCCATGACTTTGGCTACAGTTGACACCACTGTGCCAGAGCTAGAAAGGTTTCGTTTGAGTGTCCCAATGAGTGACAATCGTTTACGAGAGGCCGCTCATTAGTGACGAAACAAAAGGGTTGACTTCCATAGTGATCCATGTCACGGTGTAGACGAATGGTTGCTAGGAGTCACGGAATAACCGTTGGGGTTATACGGGCGTGGCAATGGAGTTTGTTTCCATGTTCCCATTTTTTACAATGTCCTTTATGTGGTAGTTACCTATGTGTTTACCAGAGATGTCGGACAATCGGTAAACCAGGTCTGAGATTTTCTTTAGGACTTTCGTCTTTACAAAACGGGGTGCCAATTTGGCAGAGAAGTACAGCGCACCTTGTGACAGAGTGTTGTTTCTCCTCCAGACGATGTCTTCTTCCTTGAATGTGACGTGCCTCCTGCGAAGGTTATACCTGTCGGCGCTCTTTTGGTGGGCCAATAGTAGAGCGTCTGTTACTTCACTATAGATAGCGGAGAGTTCCTCCAAGCGGTGGGCGTAATTTGCTGCGGGGTCTGCTGTGGAGGAAGGGACGGGTGGAAGGCAATTGTCAGGGTGTAGTGAACCGTGAACTACTTGTTCCATGCCGTGTTTGAGAAAAAATGGTGTATAGCCTGTAGCGAGGTTCACCGTGTTGTTCATGGCTGCTTGTATTTTGTCTAATTTTTTGCACCATGTGCGTTGGTCTTTGCCAACCAAAATTGCCAGGGCCGTGTTTATGGTTTGGTTGTATCGTTCAACGGTGTTGTTCTGTGGGGTGTAAAGGGTGTTATAGAATACATCCTTTATACCATATTTAGACAAAAACTCTTTAAATTCCAGAGCTATAAATTGTTTACCATTGTCGCATATTATAGTACGAGGGGTACCGTAGGGTATGAAAATATGTTTTTCCAATAGATTGGTTATTGCTGCTGCAGTTGCCCTTTTCAGAGGAAACAACCAGCAGTATTTGGAAAAGATGTCCACTACGCTGAGTATATGCATGTAACCGGCGTAGCTTCTAGGGAAGGGTCCAATGAGGTCCATAGAAAAGGATTGAAGTGGTCTATCGGCACGCTTGGGGTTGCCCATTAGACCAGACGGTGGTGCCGTACTGTGCTTGTATGCCTTACAGATGTCGCACTTGGAGATGTATAAACGTACTTGTTTGAATAGACCCGGCCAATAATATCTTAAAGATATTTTTTTGAATGTTTTGAAAGTTCCAGGGTGTATGGAGTCTACGGCACTGTGGTTATCAATAATAACTTGTTCTCTATTTTCGAGAGGGACTACCTTTTTCCAGGCATAGTCCTCTAAGATTGACAGTGGAGGCTTGCAGTTGCGATATAGTTGTCCGTTCTTAATTATAAAATTCGGGAACTTTTGTGGGTTGTCACTGCATCCTCTAAAGATTTTTTGATACCATACGTCTTTTGTGGGGAGACTAAAATTGGGTAATTCGGCATTTAATGTTGCTATCTCGATCCTAGAAAGGGCATCCGGGACGATATTATCCGCGCCTTTACGGTGGATGACATCGAAGGTATATTGAGATAGGCGGGACGACCAGCGAGCCAATCTCCCGGAGGGGTTGTCTAGCGAGATCAGCCATTTTAGGCTGCTATGGTCTGTGACGACGGTAAACTTACTGCCCTCAATGTATCCGCGGAAATGTTGAATGGATTCCATGACTGCTAACAATTCTCTCTCGGTAATCCCGTAGTTTTTTTCGTGTTTATTTAGGGTACGAGAGAAGTATGCCACGGGGTGTTCGCCGTCCGTAAAATTTTGAGTGAGGACTCCTCCGATTCCGACGTTTGATGCGTCCGAATGGATCGTAAAGGGAAGATTGAAGTCGGGGCAATTCAGTACTGGGGCTGATTGAAGAGCCTCTTTCAGGGAGTTGAATGCTGACTCAGTCTCTGCAGACCAGGAAAAGTTACTGGTACCTTTACGGATTCCCGTGATTTTGTTGAGCGGCGCCGCGAGAGTTGAGAAGTTTTTTATGAATCTTCTGTAGTAACCGGTGAGTCCGAGGAAGGCTTTTACCTCTTTTGCATTTGTAGGTCGGGGAAAATTTGTCATAGCCGCTACTTTTGTGGGGTCTGTTCTTAGGCCTTCTTCGTCTACTATGAAACCCAAGTATCGTAGGCGGTGCCTGCAGAATTCCGATTTCTTCAGGTTGATAGTCAAACCGGCCTGTTTGAGTTGTTGAAAAACCTTTTCTAGAATAAGTATATGTTTTTCAAAGGTATCGCTAATGATGATCAGGTCATCCAGGTAGCAAAATAAATTGTTATCAAACTCTGGGCCAAACAATTTATCCATGAGTCTTTGTAGTTCTGCTGGGCTGTTTTTTAAACCGAAGGGTAGTCTTTTGAAATGGAACATACCCCTGCCAGGCACCACGAAGGCAGTCTTTTCGCAGGAGCTGGGATCCAAAGGTATCTGCCAGAATGCTTTGCTTAAGTCTATGGATGAGATGTATTTAGCGTTTCGAAGTCTGTCCAGGATGGAGTTGACCAAGGGGAGCGGGTAGGCGTCTGATATTGTACATGCGTTGAGGCGTCTGCTGTCGAGGCAGAAACGGGCTGAGCCGTCTTTCTTTGAAACTAATAAGGTGGGGTTGGTCCATGCACTGCGGCTGGGTACCACCACTCCCAGTCTTAACATATCGTCCAATTCTTTTTCCAGCGTTTTCAATTTTTGTGGAGCTAGGTTGTAATACCTTTGTTTGATTGGGGGGCCTGTTGTTTTTATATGGTGATGTACTAGGTTGGTTAAGCCTAAACCGCACCTTTCGAAGGAGATGGATTCATACTTGTTGATCATTTGATTTAATTGTATTGTTTGTAAGGGGTTCAAGTTTTCGTAGGGTATTACCGTACGGATTTCGTTTACTTGGGGAGTGACGGAGGGGTTGTTAAACAGTTGCGGGGCAATTTTGAAAGCCATCCAAAAATCCACTCCCAAGATGAATTTCTGTGTGATTGTAGGTACAACTAGAAACTTGATCCAAACTGTTTTTTGGTCGCAATTGATCGGCAGGGTTAGAGAACCGATGACGAGTTGTGAAGTGTTGTCTGCCGTGGTAACATGTGAAGAATGTTTTCCCATTTTAAAACCACAGTTTGTGAATAAGGTGTGGGCGTTGTCGCCCAGGCAGCTGACAGAGGCGCCGCTGTCTAGGAGACCTGAAAAAACCACGTTGTTTATGGAAAAATGCGCGAAGGGTCTACCGTCTATTGCCTGTTTGCAGCAAACTGTAGAGAGGGGTAAGGCCTGTTTAAAAAATTTGACGTGTTCCAACCACTCCGACCATTCCTTTGGCCTATGGGAGGGATGGTCCGGGGGGTTGGGGTCTAGTTTTTTGTCTTCCTGGCTGTCCAATTGGGAGGGGGTCTGGAGAAATCCATAGGGGGTTTGATGAATCTGAGATCCGGGATGGACGTTTCGGTATTGTCTTGGCGTGGTCTTTTGCCAAACTTCCTCCCTTCATCTCTTCTTGGAGAACGATCGACGGATCGCCTTTTGTTAGAATGGGTGTCTTTGGAGGATAAAAGTTTTGCTTGTTTAAAGCAGGCGGCTTGGGAGTGACCAATCTTGTGGCAAAAAGAGCAGGATTTCTTTTCGTTGTGCTCCGGTTTTATGCCGGACGAAGTGCTTGGGCGAAAGTTTTCTTTGGGGAATCTTTCGTCTCTCTTCCGATCCTGGTATGCCTCTAGTAGCTGGCAGACATCTTTCAGTTGCTCCAGCGTGGCAATTTTCTGAGAAGTAATGATGTTTTCGTATCTGGGGAGAAGACCGTCGATTAAAACCGGGAGAAGTTCCGCTTCAGGGACAGGTTGGGTGAGCTTTATATTGATGGCCTCTGCCCTCTGTGTGAATCTAGCAACAGGCTCTCCAGAGTGCTGCTTGATAGCGAGTAGGGATAGCCTGACTCTATGTTGGGCCTTTTTTTCTCCGAAACTGGATAAAAGTGCCACCTTGAGTTCCCTCCATGAGTTTGTTTTTCTCTTATGTATCCTGTGCCAGGTAAGCATTTCAGGAGCGATGAGGTCTATGAAGTTCCTGTGTAGAATACTTTCGGGGATTCCTCTGACTTGGGCTGTTTCTTCTATTCTGTTGATGAAATCCTCCACATCCGTGAGTCCGTTGTATTTCGTCTTCCAGGTTGTCAAATCATATATTTTCGTCTGTTCCTGGGCTTGTACCACCAAGGGTTTTGCTTCGGAGACTGTGAGGGAGGTAGAGATGATTTCTGAGGTGTCTTCCTGTTGAAACTGCAACTTCCTGATGTACTTTTTGTTGTAGAAAGAAGCATATTGAATAAGGCATTTTTTGGATTTATTCCTGGGAGAAATCTTTCTACTTCTCAGGGCCTGTAGTAGTTCTTCCTTTTTTGACGTAGAAATGTGGGGGATTATACCCAGCGTGACTTGAGGGACTTCCATAGTGTATAGGGTCGTGTCAGGGTGACCTTACGTTGGGAGAAAAACGAGAACTCGACTCTTTATCCGTAATTGGAAAGAAATTTTTTGCCAGGGATTGACCACTGGGGACGTATATATATTTTTTTTTTTACAAAATGCTTCTGCGAAAAAACGCGTATTTGTAAGTGTTTGGGTTATTTGAAAATTTGGGCAGAGGTTTGCCTCTGGCCACGTGCTTTTTAGGAAAAATCCAAGCGTTTTGGAAAAAAAATTTCGAAAATTAAAAAATCGAAAAAAGGAAAAAATCGGAAAAATTTTCAGAGTCCGAAACTGGAGAAAATTTGAGCAGTGATTTTCCTCTGGCCATGCGTTTTTAAGAAAAAATCCAAGCGTTTTGGAAAAAAAAAAAAAAAAAAAAAAATTTCGAAAATTAAAAAATCGAAAAAAGGAAAAAATCGAAAAAATTTTCAGAGTCCGAAACTGGAGAAAATTTGAGCAGCGATTTTCCTCTGGCCATGCGTTTTTAAGAAAAAATCCAAGCGTTTTGGAAAAAAAAATTTCGAAAATTAAAAAAATCGAAAAAAGGAAAAAATCGGAAAAATTTTCAGAGTCCGAAACTGGAGAAAATTTGAGCAGCGATTTTCCTCTGGCCATGCGTTTTTAAGAAAAAATCCAAGCGTTTTGGAAAAAAAAATTTCGAAAATTAAAAAATCGAAAAAAGGAAAAAATCGAAAAAATTTTCAGTCCGAAACTGGAGAAAATTTGAGCAGCGATTTTCCTCTGGCCATGCGTTTTTAAGAAAAAATCCAAGCGTTTTGGAAAAAAAAATTTCGAAAATTAAAAAAATCGAAAAAAGGAAAAAAATCGAAAAAATTTTCAGAGTCCGAAACTGGAGAAAATTTGAGCAGCGATTTTCCTCTGGCCATGCGTTTTTAAGAAAAAATCCAAGCGTTTTGGAAAAAAAAATTTCGAAAATTAAAAAAATCGAAAAAAGGAAAAAATCGGAAAAATTTTCAGAGTCCGAAACTGGAGAAAATTTGAGCAGCGATTTTCCTCTGGCCATGCGTTTTTAAGAAAAAATCCAAGCGTTTTGGAAAAAAAAATTTCGAAAATTAAAAAATCGAAAAAAGGAAAAAATCGAAAAAATTTTCAGTCCGAAACTGGAGAAAATTTGAGCAGCGATTTTCCTCTGGCCATGCGTTTTTAAGAAAAAATCCAAGCGTTTTGGAAAAAAAAATTTCGAAAATTAAAAAAATCGAAAAAAGGAAAAAATCGGAAAAATTTTCAGAGTCCGAAACTGGAGAAAATTTGAGCAGCGATTTTCCTCTGGCCATGCGTTTTTAAGAAAAAATCCAAGCGTTTTGGAAAAAAAAATTTCGAAAATTAAAAAAATCGAAAAAAGGAAAAGTCGAAAAAATTTTTCACAAGTTTTCGTGGAAGTAATTTGTTTGAGAATTCAACAATATCTTGGGGGCATGGTTTCATTACGCGGCTTCCTATAGCCTGATTTTATACAGCACCAATTTTTTGGTATTTACACGCGAATTCCCTTCGTCTTTTCGACAAGATATTACCTTCTTTGTCAATTGACAAGGTATTATAGTGTCAGATGTCAAGGAATCCACGTCAACGCGAATTTAGTATTTTTTGCATTATTCGAATGTGATTCGGCATGACCCGGTTTCAGCAGACGACAGAGTCAAAAATACTTAATTGTCAAATGACAGAAAGAATTTAAATCCACTTGTTCCCTAGGTGTCAGCAAGTGTCCGTTTAAGAGACGTACCAGCGTGCTGCAATATAGTATATTATTAAAAATATTTAGCACTTTCGAGACCAAGCGGATGATTTGTTTATCATGTACATGATTTTAATTGTTGAATAAATTCTTCTTTAATTTGTGTTTATTTCCACTATTCACTTGTATTGAAAATAGCAATTTTAATCGGCCGACACTTTGTAATCACTGTATTATTCGCAGCGACAACTTCCTAGGTTGGGCACCTTGCGTTGGAATACCGGTAATATTTTGTCGAGTGACGACTCACAAATGATAAAATCGCGCCCGTAATAATTTAAATTGTGATTCGAAATTACGTTCGCGCCGAGATTCCTGTTGGAAGTGCTAGACAATTGGGAATAAACAATACATCATAATAACATTTCAGAGTTTACAATTGTTGCTTGGGAACGAGGCCGTGGTGGAACAGAAAAAAATTTAAATGGCCCCACGTTTAGCGCCAGTGTTAGCGTCAGCGTGCGTGCTGATGCTATCGGCAGGGTTGGAGAAAGCTCCCACATATTTAATACAAATTAGTTGCTGTATCTGCCCCAAATAAAAACTAGCTCAGGTTCGGTGCAAGCAGGGTTTCTCTTAACCTCAAGGCTAGTGCTTGTGGTTCGGAACTTCACGCTTCTCCATCCCCCCAGGGCCTCTCTCGACAAGCAAAACACGGTAGGTTATCACATAAATAGTTTATTCAATTCTAGGAGACACAATAATACATAAGAGGAACGATCCTAGCTGAAAGTTAGTTTGAACGTCAGTCTCTTCTCTCTACACGCGTGGTTAGGGCTTCAAAACATTTAATTGCACACAAAGGGTAACATGGTAATTGACTCACGTTTGGTTTATGGGCCAACAGCGGCTTTACGCGCTTGTTCTCCCGGTCTCAGCAGCGTCCATGCGCGGACACCGGAAGTGCACAACCGGCGAAACTGAACTTGTGTCGCACATGTTCGCGCGGGACGTGGGCCCGGGAAGCTCGCTTGCTGAAGACTGGTTTGAGTGGCCGTGTGCGGCGCGTCTCCTGATCCGTGGGTCGCGGGAGGGGTGATGCGCCTGCGCATTACCGTCCCGCGGTGCAACAGTATTTTAGGGCTCGATTCGCTGACTGTCGAAACATGACGGTACTTAAGACTCGATTCCTTATTCTTGTAACGTAACATGCTATAGGCAAACAATATTATGTTCCTACGTTCGTGACTCGCTCAGACCGAAATAAAATACGGTGTTCGGATAAAGTCATAAAAAATATGTAAAGAAAAGAGTCACGTAAGGCCGGCCGTCGCTGTATGGCCCGTTTAATGAGAAGTGGCCGTTTAATAGTCGTAACGGCTTTTACTATGGGTGGTATTATACTCTACCTGCGTCAGTGCCTACGTTATATTCGTACCTAATACGCGTGCCGTTGTATTAACCCTTCGTCAGGTTCTACAAATAAATAGGAAATGTGACAGTTTTCTTTCTGATGTCAAATACTCATGGTGTAAGAATGTTATGAATACTAAACATAATTTATTGTTATGCTCTTTCAACTTGAACCCAGTTAATTTATGAAGCTAATTTTTCTTTTATTTTGACCAAAAACCCTTGTGTTGGCTTTATTTTAACTTTTTCATCGTACTTCAGTTAAATTTTACAACACTTCTCTTCGAGAAATTTTTAATGTCATAGGTTTCATTACTAGTTGGTGGCTTTGTGAACAGTAGACCTTGCGTTAAAAAAAATGTTTCTAATTTTCTACGATTAAATAAATCAAATCCAAAATGTCCTCTGAAATCCTGATATTTGTAAGTAGGCACTTAAATACCCATATAATTATTTTTAAACCATAAATTTTATTTACAAAATTATTTCAAAAAATAAATTACACAATTTGTCCGAAGAAACATATTTTTTGTTCATGTTTTTAAATAGTAGAATTTCGTTATTTAAAAATAAAATATGAATCAAATTTAATCATATTACTAGGTTCTGCAAGTATTTTAGTTTTTTATTATCATGACAGCTGTTTCGGCGTTCAATACCGTTTTCAAACCGTGGTTAGGCCACGCTGGGATGACTTATTTAAATGATTCTATTTTCCCCAGCCCGAATTCAATTTTCATGTGTATAATAATATATGGTATAAAAAGATTTTGTTTTAATTAAATGAAGACACTATGAGCAAAACTCAATCGAAAATCTGGAAACAGAAAAATCAGAAAAAGATATTTGCACCTCTGGGACTCGAACCCAGGATCTCTCTACTTTACGAGTGAGTGCTCTTGACCACTGAGCTAAGGTGTCGATATCACGACGAATTCACATTTTAAAACAAAAAATCTTAACTAAAATGGCCACTGCCTTGAAACGGAAACGAAACGTAAAAACAAATTAACAGACAGACGAAATCAAAACGGTCGAGTTAAAACCGGATTTTGCTACGCACAGTTTTTATGACCAGTTTGAGTTGAATAAATCACGCTGCAGGAAGGAAAAAGTCTCTTGAATAAAATAGGTTTTTATATAATATCAGTTTAGGTAAGAATATGATTTTTTGTAGAACACATTTTTATTATAATATTAATTTATACATTATCACGCCGTGTTATGCCGTGTTGCATATATATATATACTTCTTATTTATATATATACTTCTTATTATATATATATATATATACTTTTTATTTAGCCAACATTATAGATAGTATTACAGTGTCCATCATCAGAGCGTGGATTTGATGATGGACACTATGACGATATCCCGCTTGATGATGAACAATGAAACAATGCCCTGCCTTGATGATGTACAAAAGCTACTGAAACGTTGGCAAAATAAGAAGGAAACGCAACACGGCATGATTATTTCCCTAAATTTTCTTACACTAAATCAAATATATAATCTACCATGTGATGTCGTATTACAATCGTTCGATTATGAAGCAACAGGAACACTATGTTCGCCCTTAATTCAACAAGTTTCCCCGTAATAATTATTTAAATATGACTGGCATGTCTCCCTCTGACTGGGTTTTGGCGTAATTACGTAGGTTGAACTATGGTTGAACTATGCTAATGAGGAATTCCTCAAACTGGCTGAATGTACGCTGGATCGATGTATTAACAGACTTACTCACATTTTAAAATATTCATTTCACAGCACGCAAACGTGAATTTATTTATTTAAAAAGAAGGACAAACATTCGTGGGTTACAAATAACTACAATACTACTACCTACCACTACAATAAGCAAGAAAATCTTGCTTGTGTCGTCATGAAAGAGGAACATACGATGCTCGGGTGGGACCCAAACGCGATGCCAACTCGGTCACTGACAGGTATATTAGAGTTGTAAAGATGTTCAGCTTTGTTCTAATTCAAAACGTGCCAAATATCTCAAGAGTCGAATTTTTTGCCATAGTCACCCAAGTCGTTTGCTGCTTTTGGTGATTTAGCAGGGCTGCCCGGGTTTGGAGGGGAGATACTGCTTAAGGGAGACATTTTGAACTCTCCAGCCGAACTTTCTCGACCCATCGCCTTACACCGCAGCGGGAGAGATGAATAAAAGACACGCAGGGAAAAACAGTTTATTAAATGCCGGGTATCAGCTAGTTAGCAATAATTTCAGCTTTCACGCGGGGAATATTCGAAAATCGGTAAGTTATCCGTTTCAAACGTTGTCTTTCTTAAAAAAAATACATTTAAGTTAACTTTTTTTATTATCTTTTATTAGCGTTAAGCATTTAATAATATAATGCTTATAATGAAACCCTTAATATCACAAATACATAAAACATTATGGTATAAGTTACAATGAAATACAATGAAACATTGTGTCCTTGCTAAAACTCGAGAATTAATCATTCCACGTCCATTAATTAAAACTATTAGCAAAATCATTTAAGAACGAGTATTATTTACTAAAATGATTAATTAACAGCACGGCAGGTATTGAACATGCAGAGCGGCGTTTCGAAGGTTTTAGGGGTTGGCCAGGCTGTGTTTATCCGGCTTCACGTGGTCTCCAGTTCAACCCCCACCCTAGTCTGCAACCACCTCCCCACCCCGGCACCCACGACTAAATGACTAAACAAATAAACATTAGTTTGGGTTAGCACCCTTTATTTGCAGGGTGATTGATCACAATTAAAGCGACGCCTTTTGGGGTAGATTTATGGACGTTTCATACACATTTGATTGGATGATCTAGCAAAATCCCTTAAAAATAAATTAAACTCCATTGATTTTTGCAATTCATTCAAATTTTCAGATTCGGATCAGAAAAAAAAAATGTATTTTATTTGATATCATTGAAACGGTTTGAAAGTTTTTATGTATTTAAAAAGTTGTTATATATTTAAAATGTAGTTTATTGAAAGATACGATCACAATATTGAGGTATCGTTAATTAATATTTGTTGTTGTTCAATTATGTGAAACAGATCTTATTTTGTACCATTATTAAAATAAATGCTTGTTGCGTAAATGGCAAAGAGATAAAAGTTTTAGTTCCTGTTCGAAAGTTCACTTGCAAAGTCTATTTGAGAGATATTCTTTTAAATCGAGCATTTAAAATATTTAAGCTATATTCAATAAGATTACGAACCCCCCTTTTTTTTACGGTGGGGTATTAAAAAATACATACATCCCTAAAGTTTTACCCTTCTACCATCAACCCCTATTTTTAATAGCGATATTAGTAATTCAATCATTTTTAACCCCGGAACTAAAAAAATATTTCCTAGAAATAACCATATTTGGTGACCAGATCTGATCAGCGGGTATTTGTCTACCTACCGCATCCCCATGGCCTTCCCTCTTCAATCCCTTCAACCTTACAGCATACCATTATAATTGAGAATGCCGTAACGCCACTGGTTCCATGCCATCATCAGTGCTTGTATATTCATTAATTTATTTCTATTCTCGTACATACAGTACAGAAGCCCTCGAAATGTGATGCTAGAGAAAAATGCACACTATCCCGTTGACAGCCAGACAAAATGTGTCCATTTTGGAAGAGCTAGGCGTCCATAATAGGCTTTCGTTTCTCTGCCTTTAACGCTTTTGAAGATACTTTGCACACATTGCTCGCCAAACTGAGGACTCTAACTTAGAGAAACTCGTGGTCACTAGCAAAGCGGAACGCAGAATAAGCAGAAAAAGGCATAGAAATATTGTTCTTGTCACGGTAGAACAAAGACAGCCTTTTTTATGCTTTTACCTCACAAAAGTCTCAAGTAGATACTCTCAGTATCGCCCTGGCGTAAGACCACCGTTCAGAATTGAAAAGTTGCTTGAAATGGCTTTAGCCGTGTTTGGTGACCAGATCTGAATAGCCAGGTACTTCCCTACCTTCTTCTTCCGCATCTACAATACTACTACTTACCACTACAATAAGCAAGAAAATGTTGCTTGTGTCGTCATGAAAGAGGAACATATGCTGCTCGGGTGGGACCCAAACGCGATGCCAACTCCGTCTGGAGCCAGTGAGACTATGGCATCCCCAATTGGGGTATGTTGTGTGGCTGAAGGTAGTGGGGAGGGGAAGGAGATAGGAAAGGGAAAGATGGGGAAGTACCTGGCTACTCAGAAATGGTCTCCAAACACGGCTAAAGCCATTTCAAGCAATGTTTGAATTCTGAGAGGATCTCGCACTCTGGAACGTGCCGCAAATATATTATTTGAAATGAATTGAGTTTATTAAATTGTTACTTTTTAATTTCTTTTATGTATTCAGTAACAATATTTTTCAATTAATAAAAACAGCTTATTTATAAACAAATTTTGCTTTGTAATTATTATCATGCGTAACAGCTGTTTTGCCTTTTGAAGGCACAATTAAACTGTCAACGCATATCAAACTGAAGGCGAAACAGCTGTCACGTATAATAATAAATACAAAGCAGAACTTTTATATAAATAAACCGTTTTTATTAATTGAATTATAATATTATTGAATATATAGAACAAATAAAGATAAAAATGGAGTTCTACAAATTAAATTTGATAACAACAAATGAATTAATTGTGATGCAACACAAATTAATAAAATAAAATTTATTTGTACACGCCAGGTTTCGATACCACGACCTTCGGATTGCTAGAGCTTACTCCTCGACTACAAAAGCCTATGCCTACCTGACGCTTGTACTCTAAAGATTGCAATCTGCTTGCAATATGGGATTCCATCAAACGGACCGCCCATTTCTGCACAGTCGAGGGATCTTTTCAGGAATTTCGGGCGCAATACCAGAGGTGGCTGCCAAATTCAACAGTGTTGAACAGACTCTAACAATAAATTATAACTTGCTTAACTCCTTTCACGGAGGTCACCATGCAAATAAGAAGATTATTTTTTTTTTCAATTTATCTCGTAATATCGTTATAGACTTCTGAGACTTAAAAATTTTTTGTTGACGAAAGTTTGAAGTTCTCTCTTTAAAATAAAAGCGTCATTACGCGCTTCAATAAGAAAACTGACATCATAAAAACCGAACATTTTTTTAATCTCGAAACTTTTTTGACTTTGTTTAACATTCTCAATTGTGACACGGTTTGCTCGGAAAGTTGTTCCCGACTTTGGCCGAATGGAATAAAAAGTAAGCACACCTAGAGAAAACTTTTCCAATTACTTTGACTCGGAGTCCGTTGGTTGAATATTATTTTCAAAATCGGTAGCACTTTAGGTCATTCTAATGCAGCGTTCTTTGACCTGGTTCTAGAAGTTGAAAGAAACATATTCTCATTATAGTCATGGAAAAAGAATCTTAGATATTTAGAAAGAAAGAAAGATACAATAATATTTTTTATACAGGGTTTCAAAACTGTGATCAACGAATTTTAAACATGATCTTTCTGATTTTCCTGACCTTTCTGACCAGATTGTTAAGCGTGCCTACTAAACCAGACATAGGAGAAAAGAAATGTTTTCTTTCGTGTGTGAATCAATGACGTTAAAATATGCAAAAGCATAAATAATTGCCAAGTTTAAAAAGATATGTATAATTTTTATTGCATTTGTATTTTACTTTAGATCCACATAGAGGGTAACGAAAAAAAAATCCCTCTTTTGGGGTTGCTGTGTAGACGGTCTTTTTAAAAAGTAAAGATGGGAGTTCTAGGAAAGAAAATGTATGAGCGGTGGTAAGAATTTGCTGGTCAATATGTCCAGGGATGGATTCATCTAACGCTAGTAGTATCATAACGCTAGTGAGAAGCATTTTAGAATATAACTCTACGATTTGGGCTCCACATTACAATATCCATATTCAAGCGATTGAAAAAGTCCAGCATAGATTCCTTAGGTATATTAATTTTAAATTAGGTATTCCAAGAGAATCCGTTGACTATAATTTGTTATTAAATCAAATCTCGTAAATTTATCAGATCGCAGAAAAATCTGTGATCTATTAATATTATATAAAATAATTCACTCGGTCTTGGATACACCTGATTTAATAGAACTAATACGATTTCATTGCCCTGGTCGAGCTAACAATAGACTGACTCTACCGTTCTACTATAATAACACACATACATTATCACATTATTACTCACCAATTAGTCGATTACACATTTTGGGAAATGAATATATTGAATATGCTAACATCGGCGACATTTATTTCTTAAAATTAGCGCAATATAAATATGCACTCAAATTTTTTTTTTCCATAATGTAACTTTATATACGCAATATGGACGTGTTGAAATGAAATGATGATATTTCTCATTGTTCTTTTTTGTTATTTTTTGTTGTGATACACAAAATAATTGTATGTAATTTTTAGCTTTCAGTTGTAAAGTTTTTTATTTTTCCATAATGTAACTTTATATACGCAATATGGACATGTTGAAATGAAATGATGATATTTCTCATTTTTATTTCTTGTTATTTTTTGTTGTGATGCACAAAATAATAGTTTGTTATTTTTAAGTTTAAAACTACTATTATGTAATGATATTATTTCTCTTACTTTTGTACTCTATTATATGTTTATTTATAAAAGGCAGTATAGCCGTTTATGTATTAAAAATACAATAAAAAAATTAAAAAATCTCTTCTACAGCGGTGCAAAGTGATGGGTCGATAAAGTTCGGCTGGAGAAGGTTAAGTCTCCATCAACCAATTACCCGATTTGGCCCGCCACGCAGTTGGTGGGCAAAAACATTCACCGTCAAGACCGTTAGACAAACCTCAGTTCATGAACCCGGGCATCCCTGCTAAGTCCCCACATAGTTTATACCTACACAGTTTATAAAAAAAAATATAGATTTGAAGAACATTAAGAGTAACATTAATAGTAACCACTTTTTATTTATTTTTTGTGCATTACAGATTAATATAATGATCTTGCAATACACATAATTCATACAAACTTTAAACGAAAAGTTTTGCAATACTTTCTTTCTTTACAAGAGTTCTTGCCTAAAATGTCTCTTGAAGCCTTCAAGGCCAATGTTGAAAATGTCAAGAGACCTAGATATATTGATGATGAGAGAAATGAACGCTTTTACTCATACAATTATTATTTATTTACGGTTAACTTATTACGCAAAAAAAATATTACCACTGATCGTAAAATAGAGAGTACCTACTGTACAAAAGAGAAAAAAAATATTACCACTGATCGTAAAATAGAGAGTACCTACTGTACAAAAGAGAAAAAAAATATTACCACTGATCGTAAAATAGAGAGTACCCACTGTACAAAAGAGAAAAAAAAATATTACCACTGATCGTAAAATAGAGAGTACCCACTGTACAAAAGAGAAAAAAAAATATTACCACTGATCGTAAAATAGAGAGTACCTACTGTACAAAAGAGAAAAAAAAATATTACCACTGATCGTAAAATAGAGAGTACCCACTGTACAAAAGAGAAAAAAAAATATTACCACTGATCGTAAAATAGAGAGTACCTACTGTACAAAAGAGAAAAAAAAATATTACCACTGATCGTAAAATAGAGAGTACCCACTGTACAAAAGAGAAAAAAAAATATTACCACTGATCGTAAAATAGAGAGTACCTACTGTACAAAAGAGAAAAAAAAATATTACCACTGATCGTAAAATAGAGAGTACCTACTGTACAAAAGAGAAAAAAAAATATTACCACTGATCGTAAAATAGAGAGTACCCACTGTACAAAAGAGAAAAAAAAATATTACCACTGATCGTAAAATAGAGAGTACCTACTGTACAAAAGAGAAAAAAAAATATTACCACTGATCGTAAAATAGAGAGTACCCACTGTACAAAAGAGAAAAAAAAATATTACCACTGATCGTAAAATAGAGAGTACCTACTGTACAAAAGAGAAAAAAAAATATTACCACTGATCGTAAAATAGAGAGTACCCACTGTACAAAAGAGAGAAAAAAAATATTACCACTGATCGTAAAATAGAGAGTACCCACTGTACAAAAGAGAAAAAAAAATATTACCACTGATCGTAAAATAGAGAGTACCTACTGTACAAAAGAGAAAAAAAAATATTACCACTGATCGTAAAATAGAGAGTACCTACTGTACAAAAGAGAAGAAAAAATATACCACTGATCGTAAAATAGAGAGTACCTACTGTACAAAAGAGAAAAAAAAATATTACCACTGATCGTAAAATAGAGAGTACCTACTGTACAAAAGAGAAAAAAAAATATTACCACTGATCGTAAAATAGAGAGTACCTACTGTACAAAAGAGAAAAAAAAATATTACCACTGATCGTAAAATAGAGAGTACCTACTGTACAAAAGAGAAAAAAAAAATAAGAAAAATAATTAACTTAATTATGACCAAATAAGATTGAAAATAATTAAAACATCTAGAAACTAAATGCCTGTGTAAAATATAAAATTAATCAACGAAAAAAAAAAATAATGTTACAAAATACAAGCTGTTAGATTTTACCTCCCTGTAAAAAAAGTATAACTTTACATAACTTATGTACATTTTTTTTTTTTTTTTTTTTTATTTATTTAATATTTGTATGTTTTTAAAATAAGTATACATTTTTTTACATGTCAAACAGAGTTGTAAAATGAACATAACAATAGCATTTCCTCGTCATAAAGAGACAAGGCTCTTGTGTTTGGTGAGGGAATTCAAGCTCAAGTATATGTAAAATTTAGTAGAAAATAATAATATTGCATCTAATAACAAAAGATATGTAAGAAAACTCGGGATATAACAATAAATAAATTTCAAGATTTAAATGAAATATTAGCGGTAGAAATGGACTCTTACAGTTGTTTCAGGTGATTTTACAATTAAATTTGGAATTTATGTATATTTTCGATAATTTTTAGTTCTAAAGGGAGGTTGTTGAAATAATTTATACCTAGATACAGATAGGTATTTTGGATGTGCTTGGTATTAAATTTAGGGATTTTGATATTGTTTTGAAATCTTGCTGATATATTGAATTGTAATTTTTTTAGCTGTATTTCTTTAAAAGTCTGTAGAATTGCATATTTTTTATATATATTGTCTGTTGTAGATACTTTGAATATTGAAAAGATTCTTTCAGTAGAGAATGTAGATGGTTTTTTCAAGATATCCTTAATTATCAATCTTTGAACTATTTTCAGAGGATTTAAAATAACATCATAATTTCCTCCCCACCCTATAATACCGTACTGTAATATAGATTGAACAATTGCATAGTACACTTTTTTGAGGTTTTCTAGTCTAAGAATATTTTTAATTCTGATAAATATATATATACATTTCCTAATTCTTTTGACAAGTTCACAAATATGTGTTTTCCATTTAAAATGTTGATCTATATATATTTTTTTTTTTTACAGTTAATACCGCACAAGAGTCCCAACTGCTCCCGTCTGGAGCCAGTTAGACTGTGGCATCCCCAATCGGGGTATGTTGTGAGGCTGAAGGTATTGGGGAGGGGAAGGAGATAGGGAAGAGGAAAGTGGGGAAGTACCTGGCTATTCAGATCTAGTCACTAAACACGGCCAAAGCCATTTCAAGCAACGTTTCAATTCTGAATGGTGGTCTTACACCAGGGCGATACTGATAGTATCTTCCACTCTGGAACGTGCCGCAAATATACTATTTATTATTTTAAATGAATAAATTGTGAAATAACACAAAGATATAGGTATACACCAAGATATTTAATATTTGAAGTTGAATTAAGTGTAGAACATGTTTGTTTACAATTAGTTCCACCACATTTACTCTGATGTATTACAATTTTTATTTCTGGATTTGATTTACATTTATTGGTAGAGAAAGGGATAAATTTTGTTTTTTCATTATTTAATGAGAGAAGATTTTTATCGAACCAGTTTTTCAGCGTATTAATATCAATATTCGCTAGATTATTCACAGTATTCCAATCAGCACCTTCAATTACTATGACAGTGTCGTCAGCATAAGATATTATTTTTCCGTTTATTCTTTGTGTGAATATGTCATTTACATAGATGATAAACAGTAACGGTCCCAGGACTGTACCTTGAGGTATGCCAAAGTTACTCGTATCTTGTTGGCTAAGCACATCGTTGATTTTAACGACTTGAGGACGTTCGAAAAGGTAGCTTTTTATCCATTCTAGAGCTGCTCCATCTAATCCAATGTTTCTTAATTTACTTAAAAGTTTGTCATGTGATATGCTGTCAAACGCTTTTTTGAGATCTATGAAAATTCCAAGGCATTTTAGTGATTTATCTAATGAATTGTGAACAAGGCTAGTTAATTTTGCAATTGCATCCTGTGTGCTTCTACATTCCATAAAGCCGAACTGATTTTCATTAATTATTTTATTACATTTTATAAACTGATTTATTCTTTTTTTTACTATCTTTTCAAAAATTTTTGCTATATTCGAAATTACTGATATAGGTCGGTAGTTGCCTACTTCTTCTGGATTACCAGGTTTAAATATTGGAGTAATGATAGTTTGTTTGTAAATAGATGGAAACACTCCGCTTTGGAGACTTATATTTATTATATGCATTAATGGTTTAGAAATTTGATTTTTAATATTTTTTAAAATGTTAACTGTAATTCCATCAAATTCTGGGGCAGAACCTCCTTTCATACCGTTTATGATAGATACTATTTCATCCTCTGTTGTGACTTGGAATGTTGCTATTTTATTTTCTGCATTAATATTACAGTCTGAAATTGGGTTGATATTTATGTGATTCGCAAGATTTTTCCCTACGTTTGCAAAAAATGTGTTAAATATATTTGCAGCTTTTGAAGGGTTTTCTTTACAACATATTTTCGAGTTATCATGAGTAATAGCACTGATTTCGTTATTCCTGCATTTTTTCTTATCAATTATTTCATTTATAACCGTCCATACTCTTTTACTATCATTTTCCGCCTGATCAAGCTTCTGTTTATAATAACTTTCTTTTCTGTTTTTTATAATATATTAAAGTTTGTTTTTATATGCTTTAAAACGATTTAGTAATTTTTTATTATTTGGTTGCTGAGTAGTTAGTTTATAAAGGGCTTGTTTATGTCGTACAGATATTATTAAACCATGAGTAATCCACGGTTTTATAGGTTGCACACAAAAAATGTACATAAGTTATGAACATTTTTTTATAATCTAATTTACTTCTTTTCTCTTCTCTATATTCTACTCTTTATTATAATTTTTCCTTTTTATTTCATTTTTTTCAATTTTTAGCATGATTTAAATCCATATGTTTATACTAGACTTTATATTTCATACTAAGTAACTTTACCCTATTGGTCACTTAACATATCTACTTTTTGTAAATGTCACAAATATGTAACATTTTTTTTATAAATAAATAAACAAAACTTATCTTTTTCGGCTTTTTTTTATATGAACACCGCACAAGAATCCCCAACAGTTCCCGTCTGCAGCCAGTGGGACCATGGCATCCCCGATTGGGATAAGTTGTGGGGCTGAGGGGAAGGCTATGGGGAGAGGAAGGTAGAGAAGTTCCTGGCTATTCAGATCTGGTCACCAACACGGCTAAAGCCATTTCAAGCGACGTTTCAATTCTGAATGGTGGTCTTATACCAGGGCGATACTGAGAGTATCTTCCACTCTGGAATGTGCCGCAAACATGGTATACATTATTTTTAATTAATTTATTGTGAAATAACACAAATTCGTCAAATAAAATTTAATTGCGCACGCCGGATTTGAACCCGCAACCTTCGGATTGTGAGTCGAGAGTCTTACCTCGGGACCACGGAATCCGTCGCTTGTTTATTTTATACCGAACCAGATTCCCCTTCTGACGAGCATCTTCAAACTGGTACAATTTAAACAAGAACTAACGTTTTATAGCCATACCAGGAATGAATGCTATACCGAACAGCAGATGAATGTATCTTTCATACTTTCTACGATGGCTCATCTTGATAATTTTCTCATCACCGTACATGTATTTTGTTTTGCCTTTGCATGGTAAAATCACTGGCACGACAAATCGTGGGACTTTCGTTATTATTTTTCAACGCTATGACGTATATTTGTTTTTTCCAGCCTCCCATACGATCCTTTCAGAAATAAAAATAACTTACTCTATTAACATGTGTAGAGTCCGTCCACTTTTAGTCCAATGAAAAAGTAAACAACTGGCCCAATCCGTTAGTTGTCCGACGACATTCATGGAGTCTGTGATCCTTACACAAGATTCCGCAATACAAATCATATGTGGAAAATCTAGAACGTGTTCAAAATCGTTTTTTACGATACTTAGATTTCCGTAGCTATCGCATCCACCTAAATCACTAAGACTCAGCGGCGTTTTTCAAAATACTATCATCGGAAGATCGAAGAAGCTCGGCCGATGTACTCTTTCTACAAAAAAATAGCCAGATCCGTCGTAGATTGCCCAGAACTCCTACAACGGATCCAGATACGAGTTTCCAACAGATGAACCAGATCAGACATGATACTTAGCCTCCCTCGGTGCAGCACTAATTCTAAGCAAAACTCCTTCATTTATCGTGCATCCAACACTTTCAACACACACTACGCACAATTTGACATTTTTAACTCTGCACCACACTCTTTGAAATCACACAGGCGGTCTATCGATACTTCACAACAACAATAACTAAAGATACCCATCTAATGCAACCTTCACCATATGAACTTCTTTTTTTTCTAAATTTTAAATTTTTATTTTTTGCTTTGCATATTTTTATTACTATACCTCAACTTAACCGATCCCCCCCATCCTACTCCCTTCCTGTTCCCACCTAAATAACTTGTAATAATTGTTTCTTGTAATATAATTTTTATTATCTGTCAAATCACTTGTATATATTGCCCATGTGGATGGGTATTACATACAAGTGATGAAACCTGTAAATGGTACAATTATTGTGACTCAATTACTATTATGCTCTGATTTAATGTAAACTGTTGGTCTCCCAAATAAAATAAAATACCGTAAAGAGAAAGCCGGCAAATTACAGTCGATGTCACTGGTGTGAGCGTTCAGTCCAATTCATTGGCTATACTATGCTTTACAGGGTGTTAAGGGACGTACTTGACTTACTTTAACCAGTGATTCCTGACATTTTTGGAGTAAAAATAGCAGCTGAAATTTTGGTCTCCGGTGACTTTTTCGATAAGTTTTTTTTTTCAAAATCACGTAACTTCGCGTAAACAACTCGTGAGGCTTCCTATCAGCGCTTCAGTAACGTGCAACTGACGTCAAACCCGTAGTTGAAATGTGATGTGTATGCTACATTCATAAAACTTGAGTCAATCGTAAGTTGTATCTACGTGAACGACTGACCTTACCCATTATATACCTGCCTGAGTCTGAGTTGGAAATTCAATTCAGAGCAGTCGGAATGTTTGCCCGCAATCCGACCGCAATCAGTAAAATCCCCAACAGAATCTGCCACGGGATTGCTTGCAGAAATTACCTTTATTTGTGAATTTGGTAACTACCTGACAACACACCACAAGATACTCGGAGCAAATTTGTTGATGCATGCCAAATATTCACCGTACTTCTCGACCGTTGACATAGATCGAGATGTCAATGCCTGCTCGTACAAACACGACCCTAAGTTAATTTTACCATTAAACTATTATTATATTTCGCAAAATTATTGAGGGAGTCTACTTTTAGATAAAATGTTTGCAGGAAGGCCATTGAAACATGTGAAAAACACCTTTGAAACAATTCATAATAACAATAATAGTATTCGAAATATGTATTTGGCGCCATTTTTTTTTGAAAAATCATCACAAGGTGTACAATTCATTAAATTTTTTAATATTTATAAATAAACGCCCTTTTTCTGCGCTTTTACATAGCATAGTTAGAATGTACGTAACTGAACTGCCTCAATAACAATATTTTATTTTTGTTTAAAGATAAATTGAAGATGCCCACTGACTTGATATAATTGTTTCCCTCCATTAGTATTCTGGGCAAAGATGAATACATATGGTAGTCAGTCCCAGAATTTCTGCACTGAAATAAATTCTGATTTCTAGTATTACGTCGTGGAATTTGGAAGCTTATCAATTCAAGCAATACCGGACTATCAACTAAAGCTTTTAATTTTTTTGCAGAAATACCAAGCCAGTGAAAAGTCTTCTGTCTGACAGTTTGAGCTCAAAAACCATAATAGAATTATCATTCTATAATTGTTCTTGTCGGTACCAACTTTAAATAATTTTCAGTTTTATTATTATTACTAAATATCTTCAGCTGTTAAATTTTTTGAATTTGTCTTTCGAGGCAATTCGTTGTTAATGGTTTTCATCATTCAAAAAATTGCAATTTCGGCTTGCGGTAGTTTTCTTTTCAAAACTTATCTTCAGGATCTCGATCTGCTAAACCATCCATTCTTCGTCCAGCGTCTTCACTCTTTCCTCTTCCCATATTTCACTAAACCATCCTTTTTAAAATTTTGAATTTCATTCATAACTCAATGCCAAATTAATAAAGAGATAAGAATCTGAAAACCAAAAATTACAATATTTTTTATTATTTTTAATTATGAACGCCTTAATTAGCTTCTTCATAATTTTATGTTTCATGACTTAAATTGCATGATGCACAGAAAACTTAAATGTTTTGATAACATACAAAAAATATTTATATTTTTAAATGATATTTTTATGTAACGTAAATTATATTTGATGGGGCCCATGTAGGTGATTTTATTCCATTGTCCTGTACAAACTATTCGGGTCACCCTGCAAGTCCCAAAGCAGCACTGAAGTAAATTAATGTCCTAATTGGAAACAGGCTCGGCTGCAATACAATACTGACTCTGTTGTCGCCTCAAATAATAAGTAACACAATGTTTCCGATATTAAACCGAGATTGATATTATATTATAGAATATTTTAGAATACCAGTTTTGTTTTAATTTATCGGTTCAAAGCAGTGACCCTAAAATATGGAACTTTAAGGATGATAAAGTTTCCCTAAATCAAAGTTATAAAACGTCTGTCTCTGTTTTTTTTTTTTTTGCTCAGGAGTGTGTACTGCGTAGTATACGATTTACCCGAGTAAACAAGATGTAACTGCTTGTAATAATAATGTATGTATAGGTGTTCCATTTTTAACCCAAGAGTACTCGCACTGTGAGCATTTTATCGTCTTCTGCAAATAAATGTTATTATTTTAGGAACTATGCACTCGTCGAGGTCAAACGTCCTAGTAGCTGCCCCCTATTCTTCACCTACCTGTATTGTAAGGAATCGTTTAAGTTCTATATCCGCTATATCAAACAGATTCGGAGAAAACCTCAAAATATCTCACATCTCTAAATAATTGAATATTTGCATTTCATTCTTTTAAATAATGAATTGGAGTAATATGAATTCGAAAAGTGTTTATTTTTCAATGTATGTCTAGAAATATTTAAGTAATTTCGATAAATAAATGAGGCACGATATAAAGGCTTTTGAAACTCAACTGACCTGACGCGGGAGTTGTAAACCCGCAATATTGGCAAAATAACTGCTCATGATTGGTTGAATTCCGATACAGCGGGTTTTGAAAGTAACTCAATTTGGGAGGCGGGAATGGGTACCGCTGCACCGGGAACCTTTATTGGATAACCAACACCTCTGCCATAGGTCACCCCGAGTGGTTCGCTACGTTTGGTGACTTAGCAGGGGTGCCCGGGTTCATGGGGTGAGGTTTGTCTAGGTCCATATTGTCATCTATTGTGTTCTGGTCATCCAGATGACCAGAACACAATGAACCCCAGTTCCTACCCATCCCTCAAACCCTTTTTCTTCCCAGAACTCTCCTTCCCTTCCTTTTCTTAAAAAACCCTCCACGCAGCATTCCCAAAAATGACATAGGCCCTGAGGGAAATTATTTTCCTCAGGACCTCCTGTTTGGAGCTAATGTAAAAAAAAAAACTTGAATGATATAGCGGGTTTTGTTTCTCAATCGAAGCTTTAACATGGTTTTTGGTCGTGATAAGGGAGGTTTTGAAACACAATTTTAAAAATGTGAACAGGACATCATACTCAAATCAATTTGGCAAAAAATCGGATATAGCGGGTATTGAAATTATAGGACTCAGTTTGAGGACAATCAGTGAGCGGGCGACCTTCGGAAGAAAGGGTTGTTAGCTGCGAGTCACACAAATTGTTCACTGCGTGATCACTCACGTAAGTACAGTTTATGTATTTACTGACTGACCTAATCACATATAACGAGAAGATCTTCCCTACAGGCGCTACGCAAATCATTGAGGTATCAAATTGCCCGATTTTTACCACCGGAAAACCAGAAAATACCTTCAGAAAGAGAGGGGATAATATACGCGGTATGTCCAGCAAAGAAAAATAGACGGTCCAAAAAAGGTTCTATGCACAAAATTACTGTCAATGAATACTGTATGTGTCAAGACTATTTCGCTGAAACATACGATGGAGGAAAACATATAAAATTGTTTAAATTCTTAACTGGAAATTCTTAGGAAAACATATAAAATTGTTTTAATTCTTAACTGTTTTTTTTTTACGTAGGTAACTAAAAATTATCCTAAAAGTAAGCAATTTTTCCCAAAGATGATTAAAAGCCAAATTTTTCAGAGACTAATTATGCAACTTGAACAAAAGCAACTTTTTTCTGAACGTTTATGCTTTATTTTGATCGTTTTATAAACATTTATATTTTTGTTTGACAACAAATTTGCAAACAATGCATTTTAATATGAGTGCAAAATGCTCCCCACGTGACTACTCACGTTTCACGGAAAAGCGCGATAATTCTCTTAGTTACATGTCAATTTATTTATAATTATTTTTGTTTGTGCAAGAATAAAAACAACAACAGATGCGGAGATAATTGTCAAGGTTTTGGACAGATTTTGTAAACTAAGATTTATTTGGGAAAAGGCCAAGTGTAAGACTTCAAAATCACAAAAAGCTTAAAAAAATAAACGAAATAATCACTAAAATGTAGGTACTTTTCAAAATGAGCTAAAAATCATATATAAAAGGGAGATATTGAAGTTAATTCAATCGACACTCTATAAAAATACGTGATAAAGCTTTATCTTTGAAAAACACGCGTTTTGCGTACCCAAACTTTTCGCATTATTTTAGAAAGCTCTATGAAACGTGCTCCAGCGATTTCAATTATACGAAAGCACGCAGGGGAATCTGTTGCCAAGGCTGTGTTATGTAATGTGTAGGTTGTAGATCGGTGTTGGCTAAAGCCATTAAACACGTCAGAAGCCTTCACTTTAAACACAAGTGTTTTATGGAAACTAGTTATGATCTTCGCGTTTAGGCTCCATGACTCTACGAACTGAGGCTTGGAAAATTAAGTTTTACGTGCTTGAAAATAACTTATTGTTAGTACCTATCAATAATTCACGTCTTTATAGCTTTTGCAGCCCTGCATACGCGATGGTATTGAACTGGTATTAAATGAATACGTTAATTCGTGAGTAACTGTTGATTGCAAATGGGATATACAAATAAACAAAATTTGTAAACGGCTGAGGATGAATAGTGGGTAGGCTGTGTTTAGTGAGAATATTTTAAAAATTATTTATTTATCTCTCGCACAATCAACTTTACGGTATGAAATAACCACTTGGGGAGACTTGCAAAACTAATTTAAACCACTTATAATCATTACAAAATTCTTTTGTTCAAAAACATATTTTTTTATAATTTCTATATCGGAATTTGACTATCTTAACGACAGTAAGGTAGAGACACTCAGAATCTAAAAATAAGAGGAAAGTGGAATACAAACATAATACTAGGTTAGGTATGATTTTAGGTTTTGTATTAAAAGTATTTTTGTTATTTATTTTTGGGGTGTTATGCGGTGTTGCGCTACCTCCTTCTTTAGCCAACGTTTTGGACAGCGTTACTGTGTCCAACATCAGAGATGATGAGCAAATGATACTAGTGAAAGTGTGTACTTATGTATGTGTAAGCGATACCGTGCCGTCAGATCTACTTCTCTACGAGCTGGTGTTAGAAAATAATTCAACACGGTGTTTTTCGTAACGCTGTCCAAAACGTTGGCTAAAGAAAGAGGTAGCGCAACACGGCATAACACCCCAAAAATAAATAACAAAAATAATTCTGGGTTCACAAATAACGATGGAATGCTTGTTGCAAAATATTAAAACAAATATGGACAGCAAACTCTGGAATATAAGGTGCCCAAAATATTAAACATCTTTATTCTGAAAGTATGATTACTAAGTACTGTGTGTTAATTGTGACAAAATGTAAAGTTATATTATAATATCTTATAATATTATTTAATGTGTACGTCTGCATTGTAATTGCACAATCATTTTAATTGATCATTAACATTCATATCTTTAAATATTGTAATTCAATATAAACATCCATAATTGTAAACATTGTAATTGAACATTAACATCCTGTTAACAAATTGTTTAACTGTGGTTAAAGAGATTGTGCATTGAAAAACTATAAAAAAATATTTAATGAAATATAACAATTACTTTGTAACCACGATATATTTAAAAATTATTATTTATTTCTTTATATAATAATTTTAGTAAATGTGGTTAAAAACATAGTTATTGTTTAATTTCATTCAATACGCCATATACAAAATGACTGCTTTCCAACAATATGTTAAAAAAATAAAAATAAAATTTTACAAATTTAATAAAAGATATATTACTTAATAAAAAAAAATATTATTCAGTCTTGGTGAAGTCGTAGTTTTGGAATTCGAATGCCAAGGTCAAGGTATGAATTTTATTGAGAGCAAAGATCTCATACAAACACCATTTGTGTGTTATCGTTTACCTCCGTAAGATCTCTTTGTGGGGTTAAATCATAATATATCTTTTACAAGATTTTCAACACGAACGTGGAACAACCACGTAGATAAAAAAACTTTTTATGGTTTTTTGTAACGCTTGCTGTTGTTCTAAAATTAGTTTCCATCTATGAAATCAACTAAGGCTTCGCAAACGAAAATGATCGTCTTATACTAATAATTTCCACTTTTAAAATGTCCGCAACCATAAAAAGAGTTAAAAGCAACTGACAATCAGATGAAAAAAGATGTTTTTCTTATTCTGTAAGTTGGTAACAGAAAACGAATCAAATAATCTAATAAGATCATTATTGAAAACAAAATTGAGAAAAATGCGTTTAATTTGGTAAATTTTATTTGTGTTAACTCCACAGGAGAAAAAAAATTTTCCTCGGGATCAGGGTCATCCTTGGGGATGCCGTGTAGAAGGTATTTTTAGGGAAATTAAGGTGGTGAAGTTCTGGAAGGAAAAGGTAAGGAAGAGGTAGGAATCTGGGGTGCAGTGTGTTCAGTAGTGATGGATATATAAATCCATTCCTCCCACTGCCGAGCAAAGCGATGGGTTGAGAGAGGTCAAAAGTTCCCCCACTAACTAGTTTCTCCCGATCCAGCCCGCCGTGTAGTTGGTGGGCAGACGCATACGCCGCCAAGCCCCGAACAAACCTTATCTCAACCCGGGCACCCCTGTTAAGTGACCAAACGTGATGTGGGATGACGCATAGAAGAATTGTTGGTTACCCAATAAATTATTCCTGGATTGGCGGGATCCATACAATGTATTGTTTGTGTGTTTGTGCAATATGTTTTCATTGCAAACAAATATTCAAAGCGGAGTACGTTCATATTTTCAATATCATAACGCATCCTTTCTACGATTCTTCCATCCATTAGCTAGTTGAATTTAATACATACATGATGATATCATAAGGGTCGTGTGATTACTTAATAAGTCGTAAAACTCTTGTTTCGGAAATCAATTATTTGTGGCTTCTAAACGATTAAAGGAACCTGATTCACATTGTTTATTCCACCTCGAAGACATTATAAATCTTTCCGTCTCCTAATTAAATTATCTAATCCGGCCGATAGCAATGTCCCCTGAGATCAGACTGAGAGGATGTTGGAAGACGTGACAAACTTGTGGTACGCGTAACAATAATGCAATGCATTATTTATTTAATAATTAATGCCCCGTTTAATTTAACATTTTATGGTTACCTTACCTAACCTAATGTAACCTAAATTAACATAATCTAACTATGCAAAACAAAATGTTAATCACTTGAGGTACACCAGTAAATAGCCGATAACGCAAAAGTGTGCCTCACAAATGTTACGTTATTATTGTTACTAGTGGTCGCCCAATAGTCGAAATTCGACCATAATTGCAATGTTTTTTTTATGTATTTTTATGCATAATTAAAAAAAAAGTATAAGCATTCTGCAATCTTTCTCTATATAAACTATAAGTGTGCGAAATTTCATACTCCTCCATCCGCGCAATCTTCGTGAAAAGGGGTACGAAGTTTTTGCTTCACGTTTTAATATATAGAAGATAGATAGATAATTATAGTCCTAATAAAAAGTGCGTCTTATAAAAAACGTTAAATTGTAACACAATACATTATGTACGTGGTCGGTAAGGTTTTAGATTACGTACCCCTGATATCGTGGTTGGTATAATATTGTAGGCTTTAGATATTCTCAAATACTACTTACTACGGCAATGGAACCACCGTCCCCGCCAGCGAAACCACCCTTACCTCAGAGATGGGCGTGATTACAAGTTAATATTTAATCCGCAGTCTGGAGGAAACAAAACAGTATTTTTATAGATAGGGTAAACTTTACAGACAGTCCGAATAGATTTCTTTGCAACGTTTAAATCGATGTTATATCGGGAAACATAATATTTTCAGGTTGGTAGTTTTCAGCTTATTTCTTATGTAGTGCCTTTATATGATCATATTTTTTGATCCTTTAAGTCGCTCTGTTATTTTACCTAGAATAATAATATTTTCTGTTTAAAGCTTAAGCAAAAGTTTGCGTTGTTGGTAGGTATAACGACGATGGTTAAAATGATGTTTAGAAGGTATGAAAACATAGAGACCATTAACCCACGAGCACTCGCGCTATGAGCATTTCCCTCACGGTGAATTTAAAATTCGCGCCACTTATGCAATAACGTGCATACGTACCTCGTTTGCCCAATGGCTGAGTTTTATACTTCCCCCATCCCACGCGGTTTTTTCCTCTTAGGGTATACCAGTCGCTCAGTAGAGATGGTTTGTTCAGCCGGATCCAGCGCACGGCATTTTGCTCATAGCGCGAGTGACAACGTAAGTATTATTTTTTTAGTTTATTTGAGAACGTTTTAGTATTAGTCATGTACAGAACATGTTTTTACTTTGTATGACACATGTTAAGCTAGTGCATATGATGAAGATTAATAATTTGTTCTTCATTTCTTATTTTTTTAAATTAAAGCTTTTTTTTAGTTAATTCCAAAAATGCAGTTAAGAAATGCCAATTTAGTTTCTATATTTTTTATTAAAATATTATAGTTTAACAAATGTTATACATTAAAAATTAAAATTTGATTTGATTTTACATGCTTGTTTTATTAAACATTAGTAATAATAAAAAATACATATGCTACAGTTGATGTATTTTTTTGGCTATTTATAAAACGTGAGCAAAATGCTCCATACGCGAGTGCTCGTGTGAGTTTTAAAGGCGCGAGTGCTCGCGGGTTAGTAATTAATTAATTAATAAAAATCTATTTTATAATACTAGCACGGACCCATGAAAAATGACGGGATAGTCTGAATTATAGACAAAACAGTTCCAAATATGAAAATGATGATTAACCACTCGTTTTCAGTTTCGATTTTATTTATTTTCCCTTTCGATTTAAAGTACCACTCCTCAAAATACATTAACTGCCTATTGCGGCTTAAAGCCAATAAATCCTATTAGATTTCATCGTTTTTCCCATATTTTTAGATTCATATCTATAAATTTTGGCACATTATGGCAAACGATCGCTCAAAACGTTTTGCAAACTTGCCATAATATGCCAAAAATCGCTCGAGTGCGCAAAATAAGTTTTAAATAAGTGGTAGGTGCTCATTTATCGGAATTCTTTTCACAATCGTAATTTTGAAAATAACACCTCAATTTAAAGCAAATCCGAGTTTATGGAACCAGAGTTACACCTAAACGGAAAAAGTATTTTTGATGATTGATTTTTGGAATCATACAAACTCTTCTGTTATTCTACTCTTGACACAATCAGTAAAAATATACCACAGAGAAAAATCGATTTTGGCCTTCAATGACATGTCTTCTTAATAAAACATCAACTTCACGATGTTTCATCGATTTGCCTCGACGTTACAAAGAAAAAAAAAACATTTTACAATGTTATCATATACGTTCAAAATTTGATGATGTATAATTTACTAGCTTTTACCTGCGGCTTCGTTCGTACGGTATTTGGGAGAAATTACTGTAACAATTAGCAATACATAATGTCCATTTCCGTGCGTCCCCGTTCTTTTGTCCTTTTCCGTGCGTCCCCGTTCTTTTCCACCTTCCCCGCCTTTCCCCTCCCTCGTCTCTTCCCTTTCCATGAACCCCACCTTCCCCCTGCCTTTCTTCCCTACCACTAAAATATATGAAATACACACATTTTCATTTATACAAATTTCATAACGCTAGAGCTAACCATTATATACAGCCTTTGTTACTCGCTGATAATGTAGCTTTCTACAGGTGAAAGAATTTTTAAAATCGGAATGGTGGCTTAGGCGTAAAAGTGTAACAAACCAACACACTCACTTTCGCATTTATAATATTAGTATATACAGTTATACATACTCCTACAGTTAATTAAGAAAAATCTAAATATTGCATTTTATTCTGATACTCTGTTATTTAACAAGATGTCCTGATAATTTGTGATTGTCAAATGCTATAAACGCCTATGAAAGTATTAAAAAAAATTCTTATATTACGGTGGTTTCTAATAAAACATGGTGCTGCTTTCTTGAGATATCTTACAGAAAGACGGACAAAGCGAATTAAAGCAAGTAGGCATTAATGCCAAAAGATGACACCTCTTAAATTGCCCTAGCTGATGCCTATCTTCCTCAGATACCCCAGTTTTTTTCTTCCATTTATCGTAGCCAAGTTATGTGAAAGTAATATTTTTAAAATGCTAAAAAATAGACAATTTACACTGGTTATCAAGGTAACACCTTTATCGTAATTGAAATTTTCCATATTTAACCAACGAGGGACTAAGACTATGTAGTCCCTCGTTTTGATCCAAACGTCGTTCTAACAACCATAAATATCCCATGTTGATTCGTTATAGCACAGTACTTAATTAAGTCTGGTCTCCTCAGGGCCTGCACGCCAATCCACCCAAAAAATGCTCGGATCCAGGGCTGACCCAACCATCCCCTTTTTCAATTTATTATTAATTTAGCCACCTCTGACTGTCTGGGGTGAGAAACAGCGTAGACCACGGTCAGCTAGTAAATGTTAATTTAATATAATATTCTGTAAAGAGGGGTGCTCTTCCATAATACTCGTGTGAAGGTGTTGTATAATTCCACGTGTGTGAAACGTTTCATTTGTTACATTTATTTGTAAATGAATTCTGTGTTTTGTTTAATCATGTTTATGGCTGACAGGTTGTTAATTATTGTATTATTTCGCTGAAATATTTGAGAATTTAGAAAGGTATTTTCATGTTTGGTGTGGTATTTTCATTGATTAAGCCTTATAACTACAAAATCTGAAATTGTGCAATCTAGTAATAGCAAGGAGTAAAATGAAAAATAATATGAAAATATTTTCGTAATTTGTTTTTGTGGTGTTATGCCGTGTTGCGCTACCTCCTTCCTTAGCCAACGTTTCGGACAGCGTTACAGTGTCCATCATTACACACAATTAAACATTATACACAATTACACATCTGATCTGATCCTGATGATAGACACTGTAACGCTTTTCGAAACGTTGGCTAAAGAAGGAGGTAGCGCAACACTGCATAACATCCCAAAAACAAATAACGAAAATACTTTTGGCCGTGAAAATCTAAATACGAACACGTAAATAAACTAAAAAAAGGCTAATTAAATTTTTGAAGTCGAACTTTTTACATTTAAATAAGAATTATGAGTGTACATAACGACGTGACAAAAATGACATCTAATTTATAATCAAAATTATAAACAACTGTTTAGAATCTTCCCTTCCCTCTGCCATAGGTAACCTTATTAGTGTTTCGCTACTACGTTTCGTGACGACTGGTGCAGAGGTACCCGGGTTCGTGGTGTGAGGTTTGTCCGGATCTTGGCGGAGGATGCGTCTGCGTTAACTATTGCGTGGCAGGTCAGATCGGGAGTGACTGGTTGAGGGAGACTTTTTGACCTTTTCATCAGGACTCTCTCGGAATATCGCCTTGCACCGCAGTGGGAGGGATAGATTCTTACATCCGTCACTCCTGGATACCTTAACTATTTCCTGCACAGAACTCTCGTTCCTAAAAATATTCTCACCGTAACATCTACCAAGACCCTGATGGGAATTTTTTTCACCATGTCCTCCTATGTCGAAATAATGTTAAGAAAACAATTAAAATTTGTCTATATTTCTGAATTTCTGGATCTTGAGGGGTATGGGAGGTTTGTATTTGAGAAAATGATTGTATATTTGTGGATTGTTTTGGTAATTTTTGATGTTTGTAGAAATTGGTTAACATTTGTTAAAGATAGTCAGTTTGTACGACAGATGTAAGCGTAATAACAATATTGATTACAGAACGCCATAAAAATGTATTAATCAGCGGAGAAAGATATACATATCCAATAATACAGAATAAAACAATCTCAACAACGAAACGTACAAAAAAAAAACACACTATTATATTATGGTGTAAGGTAAACAGAAATTATTAGCACGTTCCTTCGCGACCATCTGCGGCATATCCCAAGGAGGTGAGCGGACCACGTTCCCACCCCGTACCTCATCCCTTGCTCCCTGGTACTACCACTCTACCCCTAGTTTCCTTGCTACCCTGGTACCAGCACCCTATCTCCTTGCTTCCTTGCGACCCTAACACCAGCACTCTTACCCCCTTACCGCCTGACACCCTTCTCCCTCGCAGGGGTATACATAAATTTTAACCGTAAGGGAGGGCCGCTCGCTCTGTAGGTGTGTCGATGATTTACCGACCCGTGTCGCAAAAAGAGCCTTTGAATGAAAACTACCACAACTGCCCGGGAAATGTAATATATTATTGGCAAGTATCAGAAAAAATATCTGTTTTCTTCTGGGAAACGTCATTGTTGTGTTTCAGCTAAAAGTAGAAAATTCGTTGGTTGTTTTGGTGTGGCAAAAATAAACCGGAGTTTATTGATTATTGGCGATAAAAATCAGCCAAAACAAATTATATAATTTATTTTCTTTGATTTCTGTGATTTTCTATTATTTTCCTTACTTTTTTCTACACTTTATTGTCTTGGGAATACTGTGAGCCAGTGGGATAACGGCGTCTCTAATTGGGGTAAAAAAAAAAGTAGGGAGGGATATAATATGAAGAAGAGACAGTGTTTGGAAGTTTATTTTTATTTTTATATATATTAACTCCACCAGCTCTGAGGAAAACCATTTCCCTCAGGGCCCATGTTATCTAGGATGCTGTGTGGAGGGTCCCTTTGAGGAGAGAAAGGAATGAACATTGATATTGAAGAGACCCATGTTGTAGGAAGGAAGAAACACAATGGCGGCAAATCGTTCCACAACAGAGCTGTTGAACATAATAACGAGTCGAAGAAGCGACCCGTTTTCATGTGACAAATTTCAACCATGTACATATATTGGGCACGCCTTTGGCGTGTTTCCCGACTATGCACCGGTGCCGAAGGGATTAATGACGCTAATTCCTCAGAATGGCTTCCATTGAAATACCGGTAGAACTACGATAGCATTCCCTCCCGACGCTTGTCGAGGATTGTCGAAAGATTGCAATCCGTTTGTTGAGTTCGAAGAATCTATCAATCGGACCACGCGTTTCTGCACAGAGTCGAGGGTATGTTTCAGGTATTTTGGGGCTCCAGACGAGAAGTGGCTGCCAAATTCAACCGTGGGGCGCACTTGCAATTTGTACAGGGTTAACAGTTGTGTACTGTTAAAGTATCTGCGGGCCCTGTACAGTACGCGCAGATTTTGGGAGGCTTATTTAACTCTGGCTTCGATGGAGCCCCCATATCTGAGCTGATCGCTTAGAGTTACACCAAGCCTATCAATGGATGGACTGTTCGGAAGATAGCTTCCATCGAAGGAGAATAAGTAGTTTCGAAAGAAAGATGAAGAGAAGGAGAATGTAGTTTTTTGGATATTTATCTAGATCTAGTTATTGAACACCGTTTAAGCCAGGTATGTTTTTAGGTTTTCACCGCCAAAAGTATTTTTGGGGTGTTATGCCGTGTTTCGCTACCTCCTTCTTTAGCCAATGTTTCGGACAGCGTTACAGTGTCCGAAACGTTGGATAAAGAAGGAGGTAGTGAAACTCGGCATAACACCCCAAAAATAAATAACAAATAAACCGTTTAAGCCATTTCAAAGAAGAAGTAGATAGTAGGTGCGAAAATAATTGGCTACCCAAATCTGGTCACCAAACGTTTCATTTCTGAATGGTCGTCTGTCACCAAGGCAATACTGAGACCATCTTCCACTCTGGATAAACGATGTGATTTTTAAGATATATGCAAAATGAAAAGAATTTCAAAGAAAGAAAAGATGAAACAAATAAAGCCCTCAAACTTATATATAAGGTAAATTTTTGATTTGTTTATAGGTATCAACATTGATTCAATTATTCTTAATACAATGTAGGTGCCTGCAGAGCAAATTTTTGTAATATTTCAAGAGAGTTTTGTGTCAACAAATTGTGCGTATACATTAGGAGTTATTTTGTGAGATGTTTGTGTTTAAATTTGATGCAAAAAGATATTTTCATTCATTCATTTTCAAGATAATCAAGTACCTAAATATAAATTTAAATAGTTACTTATTTTAATTTTATTTCCAAAACAATAATCAAACAGAGCAATCAACATTCGACGAAAATAATTATGCCAGATAAAGTGCTACGATAGTGGAAACTAAGGAAAAAAATGTACATCCATCCGTAGATATCTCAAAAGACCTATAGTAATAAGAAACACAATTTTGTTTAATGTGATAAAACTTCTTTGAAAAATACTTTTCTTTTATGTGTGGTGTAAAACTTTCACTGAAAGTTTCATACTTTATATTTTTTTTTCTCTTTTTTTTCACTTATTTTTTTTTTAACTGAATTTTAAATTTCATTGAAGAAGATAATAATTATAAATCCAGGTATGTTTTTAGGTTTTCACGGCCAAAAAGTATTTTTGTTATTGTTTTTGGGGTGTTACACCGTGTTTCAAACACGGCCGTGGTTGAAACACGGCATAACACCCCAAAAACAATAACAAAAAAAAAACATTATAAATCCAAATGAAAATATGAAAAAACAACGCAGAAAAAAAACACGTAATGGTTGCAAGCATCAGGATCTCTGCAACAGAGGGACAAGTGCCTTAACCAAGAAGACGAGAGATCCTGGGTTCGAGTCCCAGAGGTGCCAATATCCTTTTCTGATTTTTCTGTTTCCAGATTTTCGATTGAGTCTCGTTCATAGTGTCTTCATTAATTAAATATTACAATTTGAGGTTTTACTCATAAAAAGTTAAATAAACTAATAATAATATTCATCCTAGACTTGCAAAAATGTCAATAGATCTCGCATATTAAATAAAATGGATAAGAATTTATCCAGACACCATCTAGATTGCGTTTTATTCGGGTTTGAATCTTCCAATCGTACATAAAAATGGCAGCTTATAAAAAATATGCGTTAAGAAAATGAAGATAATATGGGTGGTTCTTAGTCGAAGTATGGTACAGTTAAAAGTGACAAAAATGGATATCGACACCTTAGCTCAGTGGTCAGAGCACTCGCCCGGAAAGAGAGAGGTCCTGGGTTTGAGTCCCAGAGGTGCCAATATATTTTTCTGATTTTTCTGTTCCCAGATTTTCGATTGAGTTTCGCTCATAGTGTTTTCATTTAATTAAATTTGAGGTTTTACTCATAAAAATAATAATAAAAAAAATTACTGTATCGTCCGCATAAAGTTGTAGAGGTCCTTTAAAACCCAACTTTGTTATGTCATTCACATAGATTAGAAATAGCAACAGTCCAAGAATTGATCCCTGTGGCACTCCCTGTCGCGCTGTATGGTTATTTCACCTCGTTAATCGTTTATTTTCCTAATTCAACTGCCGAAAAGCGATTTGATGGGTAAAATCGGAAAGTTCCAGAAAAGTAACAACAATACCTAAGTGTTTCAGTTTTTCGTTCAAAATGTTTTATTAATATTATCTTCTTCTTCAATGATGTATCACATTGATGGATACAACCTTCAAAAATTACTATTACAAGAATTAATATAATAAAAAAAAATTCATAAATCTTTAAAAAAATTTATTAAAAAGAAAAACAATACATTAAAGTTATTTTTTTTAATGAAACATTACACCACTATTTAATGCCATTTTATGCCACAAAGTGAATTTGCGAATTTTTAAGAAACATTAGTGTTATGTTTGAATTAAAAATTTCATTAATCCTTAAAAAAATTCATAAAAAAGAAAAACAATACATTAGTGTTATGTTTGATTTTTAAATAATTTTTTTTGTACATTAACTCCACACAGGAGGCCCTGAGGTAAATAACTTCCCTCAGGGCCTATGTCATCTGGGATGCTGTGTGGAGGGTCTTTTTGAGGAGAGGAAGGAATGAACATTGGTCTTGAAGAGACTCATGTTGTAGGAGGGAGGAAACACACCTTAATATTATTATTTAGGCTTATATATAATATACATTTATTATTATTATTAAAATATGATACAAATTACATAAAATCCAGGCACATTATTGCCTTCATGGATTTTTTAAAATAATGTATTTCTTGTATTTTATTTTTATGACAATTCCAATAGCATGCATCAAAAACTTTCCAATTAAAAAGGGTTAAACTGATTGGCTAAAGGGTTGTGACCAGATTTTTATACCCGATACTTGCCAAACTTCATCTTTCCCATCTAAATCCCCTGCTAAACTCTTTTCAGACCTCACATCATACATTCCTTGAAGCTACTCGTAGTTTCAGTAAGGGTATTTGTTACTAGGTCGTGTTTCTTGAAGTACAGGTGCCAAATCTAACTATTTTATGGCAAACATCTCACAAAAATACTCACTTAACCAAATTTAATGTAAAATTATTTCAAACCTTTTGGCTTTCAATTTTGAGATTGACTTGCTTTATTTGCCCAAATCCAAATACCTCAAATTATTATTCAGATTCGAAAGGCGAGAGGAATAAAAAGAAATCTTAGAGCTGTAATTTCTCTTATTTACTCACCTATGGGATCCTTTAGACGTTTTATCCATTTTCGGTAATACATTATTCATAGAGATCAGTTTTATGGCAAAACGCCGTAAGTAATCAAAGCCTTCCTTCAGAAATTTCCAAAAAAAAATATTTTAGAAACTATTTGGTAAAACCAGCAGTTCTTACAATAAATTTTACTATTTTTATGAAAAAAAATTGTAGTACCTCTTCGGAGAGAAATAAACCATAATTTCCTTGGCAAATCCTATCTGACATAATATAAATACCTAGGTTTTTTTGTCATGATTCTACTTCACGCTTCATTCCACGATGTAGTAAGCAGCAGCGAAGTTAAATCGTTCATCTTCATCGGATTCATTCACAGGGACTGATTCTCTTAAGAAGCCAAATATTTTAAAATTTTTTTTTTTTTACAAAATCATTTTTTTTTACTTTCCAAATATTTTGAAATTGAAATATTTTTTCGTAAATTTGAACTATGTATTTGAAAATCAGATTTTTTTAATACATAGAAATTTTGGAAGTTTGATAGTTTTTTTAATTATTTTATTTTTATTTTTTGAAATTTGAAAATGAATGTTGAATGAAATTTTTGTAAAATCAATTTTTTTACAAATTTGAGTTTTTTTGTCTAAGTAAACTTCTGTAGGTAATAATGGGTATCGTTTTGAAATTATTATTAAAGCAGATTGCGATTTGAAAAGTGGTTATGCGGGGGTCCTTACTCTCTGCCTTCCCCTGTGGAAACGGCACGTTGGTTAGTAAGTAACAGGTTAGTCCTTGCAAAAAATATACAAAATAAAGTTTTCTAGAATTTAGAATTTATAAATTTCAACAAAGTTTGCAGCGTTTTGCCGCAACAAAATAAAGAAAGGAGTTTTTACCTCCATTTGATTAATTTACAGCTTCTAAACTGCGCCGTTTTAGAACCAAATATAATGTTACGACCAGGATAAGCTCTAAGATGATAAAATATTCGGTAATTTTATTTAATGCCTAACTAGGTACCCACTTCCTTGAAGAGAAATAAGGATAAAAACAATTCAACCTCACGAGGGGGTTTTCTTTTTGGCAATGATCTTGTATAATAATGTTAAAGTTTTGGCTCTTGGATTGAGTACGAGAAGGACAAAGTATGGTTAAATTGCTCTAAATATGCCGAAATAAAACCAATGAAATTATATATGCTGTGTAATAAAGGTATTTTTCTTTTTTTTCAATTTCATTTTCATGTGAATATCGCACAAGAGTTGCAATGGCGGCCAAAAGTAGCAAAGGGGTAAGGCTTTTGACTCGCCATCCGAAAGTCGCGGATCGAATCTTGGCGTAAGCAAATGAATTTTATACGTGTTTTGTGTTATTTCAAAATTAATTTACTTAAAATAAAATATGTTTATTTTGGTTATTTATTTTTGGGGTATTATGCTGTGCTGCGCTACCTCCTTCTTTAGCCAACGTTTCGGACAGTGTTACAGTGTCCATCGTCAGGAAAGATGAGTGAATTATGGACGTTATCAGAAACGTTGGCTAAACAAGGAGGTAGCGCAACACGGCGTAATACCCCAAAAATAAATAACGAAAATACTTTTTACCGTGAAAACCTAAAATCATACTTGCGGCACGTTCCAGAGTGAAACTCTCAATATCGCTCTGGTGTAAGACTACAATTCAGAATTGAAACGTTAGAAATGGCTTTGGCCTTGTTTCCCTCAAATGCCAGGAAAAAAACGAAGAAACGTCAACTTTAACGTAATATATTGCAGGTTAATTTTATGCTATCTTATGTAATCTTTACTGAAACACATTCCTTGAATACTAAACTATACATAAGAACAATATTACTTGCGTTTATTCGATGAATTTATACGTTTTACGATAAGAATGCCCCAAGTGATTCTGACCTTCTTCTTCACACGTTTTCTTTATATATAAGGGTTAAAATCGCATAACAAAATTATTTTTTTGTGATTATTTTGGCTTGCGCCGATGGTACGCCGGCGGACGAACGGCAAGGGGCAGGTTCGACCAGATCTGATTGGTCAGGTACTTTCCCACTTTCCTCTGTCCCATCTTTCTATATCAAAACTTCCATTATCAGAGCAACAATCAATGCAAATAATTGATAATAATTTATTCTGATAATTAGAATAAAAAATAACGCTAGAAAAGTGATGCGGGCGTGTTTCACGATCCAAAAGTCTGGGATTTCTGATTTTTTTTTTAATGTTTATTTATTTCCAGATTACGAATAACCTGATAATATTTTGAAATCTCCGGCCACCACGGTAAGTGGAAATTGTTGCTTATGTCGGAGGACTTAACAAGTCGACGAATTGAACCAACGACGCCCGGGTGGAGCCCAAACGCGATGCCATCTCAGCCACGACCAATCGATTATATCAAATTAAATTTTAAAATGTAATCCTCGGTTCATCATCACGATGATATTTTTTCGATAAAAGAGGATGGCGATGCACTGCGCCAGGCAAGTGTAAGAGAGATGAAGCGCGTACTAAAGAGGTACAGAGTCAGTGTTTAAATTCAAATCTAAAAGGGATGCATTTCTAGTATTTATTATCTGCTCAGTGCTGTTTTCGTGAAAAAGAGATTTAAATACATTTCACACAATTTATAAAATACATATCCAAGCCATGCTAAAAAATTTTAAAAGGTTTTTATCACGCAGCTCGCACGAGAATTAGTTAACCCCTCAGGCTTCAGGCCTAGTTAATCGGAAGGTTGAAATATTTTCGCTTTGTAATAAAATACAAATAAACGAATTATTTCTGAAAGTTTATTTATTATTATCAAGTTTAATTTGCAGAACTCCATTTTATTTTTTTTTTCTTTTATATATTTAATAATATTATTATTCAATTTATAAAAACAGTTTATTTTTAAGCAAGTTCTGCTAGGTAATTATTTTTACACGTGACAGCTGTTTCGCCTTCTGAAGGCATTATCAAACTGTCAGACAGTTTGATAATGCCTTCAGAAGGCGAAACAGCTGTCACGTGTAAAAATAATTACCTAGCAGAACTTGCTTATAAATAAACTGTTTTTATAAATTGAATAATAATATTATTAAATATATAAAAGAAAAAAAAAAAAAAAAAAAAAATTCTGAAAGTATTCAAAATTAAATACTGTTTTTGAAAGATGATAAAATACGGTTTCAAATTTTATGACTCAAAATACACACATAATTTGTTCAGTATAAAATTGTTGAAAGAAAACATTAATTTTTTTTTTATACGACTCACCTTACGTTTATTTCTAGCTAAAATTACTGATAACGAAAAAAACACACAAGTAGTTATTAGACAAGTTATGAGTGTTTGCGTACTCTTCACAAGTCGTCTCATGGCTTTAATCGAAGGTGCCAGCAGCACTGTCGTCCGCGTAATTATTTATTAATTAATTAACAAAGTGGTCCAGGTGGACCCCTAGGGGTCCACCTGGACCACTTTGGGAATAACTGGTTTAGATCATATTTCTTACCATGACAGTAAGGGAGACACAATGATTTACATGAGACCTATTTGAGTTGTTCAGAAAACCGAACAAATCAGCCTAAGGGGTTAACTAGATATTATAAATACGAATCACGAATAGAGTATCACTGTGCATAACTTATGCAAAACATATTTGTGATTAATCTATAGTGCAACAGTCACGAAACGCTTCAGTCCCTGAATATAAGTCAATGTCTGCATAATAATTTCAGCTGCATTCTGAAGCATTATATAAATGCATCAGGCGAAAAGCGAACATTTCAGTATTCCGGCTGTAGGCTGCTATAGAAATATAACTGCATCGAGGAAAGTTGCAAAAAACTTAATACCAGAGGTCGGTTGCGAGAGTTAGACTAAAAAAGTCAAGCGTAGGTACACTACTACATTTCATACCACAAATTTATTTCGCATTTATAATAAACAATAATTCATTCTATTTTGATAAAAATAAAACAAAAGATTGTATTATATAACCTGTATACCTTCAGTAAAATGATATCCCTCTTCTACAATGCAATGGAATTTAAAACTAAGACAGGGAATGTTAAATTTGATAAATATTCATATATATATGTGGATGTGAGACATGGACCTTGAAAGTAAATACCATGAACAGGTTAGAGGCTTTTGAAATTTGGCTTCACCGGAGAATGCTCAAGGTTCCATGGACTAATATGATTACCAACACAGAAATTTTCATGTGGGCTAGAGCAGAAAGAGAACTGTTTCAATTAATAAAAGTCAGGAAAATTTCATATCTGGGTCACATACTTCGAGGAGAAAAGTATCACTTGCTCCAATTAAAATTTAAAGGCAAAATAAAAGGTCGCTGAAGGCCTGGTAGGTGACAAATGTATTGGCTGCGAAATATACGAGAGTGGACCGGCATTAGAAGTGCGGAAGAGTTATTTCGGGCAGCACAAGATAGAGAGATATTTTCCAGAGTGATCGCCAACGTCGGGGTGACCTGATAGGACGCACGAAGAAGAAGAAGATATAACCTGACTCTAAATTGTTTTTGAAAGTAAATAAACCTTTTTAAATGCAAAAGTTTTTGAACGCCGTTGTTCTGAGTAGTTGGGTATACAGGGTGTTAAGGGACGTACTTGATTTAAATTTTCACATGTAGCAATCACTTTGTGGGAATACAATTATAATTAACACAATGATATAATTTTGTTTTATTCCACTTTATTATATTCTTCTCCAACCGGTTTCGGTTCGACCTGAACCTTCATCAGGGATGAATAAAAATATACTGAGTATACTGAATATATTTTTATTCATCCCTGATGAAGGTTTAAGTCGAACCGAAACCGGTTGGAGAAGAATATAATAAAGTGGAATAAAAAAAAGTTATATCATTGTGTGTAGGTACTTGATTTACTCCAACCAGTGATTCCTGACATTATTTGGACTAATAAATTTAATTAAAGGTTTCCGCTCACATTTTTGACGTTTTTATCTTTTTTTCAACTAAAACCAAAAAAAAAAAATTATGCAGTTAGATGAGGAGTTGCTCGGCTAAGTGACCATCGACAATTTTTTTTTGAATTAAAACATCACAAAAGTCACCGGAGACCGAAAATTCACTTATTTTTAAATTAACTCCATACAATGTCAGGAATCAGGTTTAAGTAAGTTAAGTACGTCTCTAAATTTCTTGTTTAATGATTTTGAACGCCGACATAAAGCAATTGACACAACATTAAGATTTCGTACTAAAAATACAGGGATCATTCTGTCCAAATTTAAAGAAAAGTCTAAAAACGTTCAGTATTTCAGGAACATAAACACATTCAAATGAAAACTTAATGGCTATATAATACAGAAAATTGTCCTCCAAATATGTCTTGAAATAAAACTTTAGACGCAAACCTGGATTTTATGCGTATTGCTGGGGCTATGTTTCAATTTTTCTTTTAAAATTCGACTACAAACAAACTGTTAGATGTAAAGCCGTGTTAGATGCCCTACCTTTTTACATATATATATTGATAGAAGAAATTTGAAATACTATTAAGGACAAAACATCCAAACATCAATTAAATGTGTCATTTTTTTGCATTTTTTTTTCTTTCGATCTGCGTCGTTGCAATATTTCTAGGATAATAAGTATGTTCTTTACGATTTCCATCTTAAAAAGATTTTTTTTAACGGAAAAATAAAAATAAATTAAATACTTTAATAAAAATAAAAATAAATCTTAAAGATTTTGAGAGACAGTTTAAATGTAATTAAAAAAAATAATAATTGGTCTACAAAAAAGAAGATTTTAGAAACCGATAAAAACTTTCTTTTGGCTCTCATAAAGAATTAACATTGTGTCCTTTAAACATTTCAAATTTCCTAAATGGCTTAATTTTAGACTCCGTATAAGGAGTATCGTATAATGATTATTATTATAAGGATTAGGACTTAGGATACTATGTTTTTATTTAAACCATAAATAAATAAACTTAGAGAGCGAAAAAAAATATTTCAAAATACCTACTTACAGCTCATAAACTATCTCAAAGTCGTAATCACAAGAAGACAAATAAAATAAAATTTATTTATTTGGTATAATATATCAAATATTGTCCGTAAAAATGAACAAAGAGGTACAAATACTTACACAACACCCTGTTCAGAATGCTTTACGTACAACAGAGTCTGGATCGCCTTAAACTCACGCAGAGGTAAAAAAAATGAGCAAAGGGTCACAACGGGACTTGCATGACAATAACTCTTGGGGTGGCTGTGTACTCTCCTCAGATTGGAAGGAGTTCCCAGCGTAGACAGGGGAACTTTACTACAACCAAGTAACTTTGTAAATTATTACATTTTTTGTGCTTTGTCAGGTGAACGGTGGATTACAGCTGCGTTTTAAAAACAGTTTGCAGGAAATTTATTGTCATAACACGTTGATTCTCAGGTTTGACGAAAGGTTTTTCGAAAACGGAAATGGAATATTTTTCTAGTTGTCTCGTCGTTATTTTATTCAGGAGTTGATTTTTTTTTTAAATCAGTATCATCAAAATAAGAATGTTGAAAGGGTATTTATTTGTAAATAATCACCTACAATCGAAAATAAAATATTAATGTAGCATAACACAATATCTGTTTGATTGTCTTGAGAGCTTTGAACTCTGATATTATGAAATTTACACATTTTTTTTCTTGAAATAGGTCAACTGGGTAAAATGCTGGAAATATCCAGTTTATCTCAATTTAAGAGGCGGATATGGGTACTGCCGCCTCAGGAACCATTTAATTGATCACCAACACCTCTGCCGTAAAATTACACCAAGTTCGCTGCATTTGGGACTTAGCAAAGTTTCACGGGGTGAGGTTTGTCTAGGTCTTGGCGGCCGATATGTCTGCCCACCTGCTGTATGGTGGGCAGACGATCAGGGTCGGATGGAGAGCGAATTGTTGAGGGAGTCCCTTTGACTTCTCCAGCCGGACTCTCGCGACCCATCACACAGTGGTCCCAAATCGCAATCTAGCTAGACAAAAATATTTTTCCATGGTACATGACGCAAAAGGGTCACAAAATAATAAAAAAAAATACTTTTTAAAAATTAAATTTATTTTATCTACCATTACAGAATTTTAAGGAAAAATAAAATATAAATATATATATATATATATATATATATATATATTGGCCTCTTCCCGTAGTGTGTTGATCCAGTAAGAAGTTATAAGCCAAGTTGATCCACCTTTAACACCCTATAACTTGGCTGTGATGGAATACATCTGTATGATTTTGCAACATTATTACATTAGTTACCAAGGTTGCCATTTTGGAAGAAAAAATATTTGATGTACTTATCATAAAATTTTAAAAATTTGTATGGGAATCGCTTGCAAATTAACATGCTTTGTTGATCTGTCGCTTGTAAATCACCATACTTCGTTGATCCACATAATCGTATAACTTATGTACCTATATGTCGTTTTACAGTTCTTTTGCTGATCCGATTTAAATGACCAATCAGAGAGGTTGTGAAGGAAGCCTTCTGATTGGTCATAAAAAACATGTACCTATATGGAGTTTTACTGTTAATTGGTTGATCTGATATATAATGGCGCATTCTAGGGCTGCCACAGAGTTGTGACATTATTCCAGGGCTGCTACATACTCTAAATTATGTATTATTATTATTTGACAATAAATATTTTCGATAATACGAAATGCGGCAAAAAAATTCACGGAGAGGGAAGAGACGAGGGAGGGGGAATGCGGGGAAGGTGGAAGGGAACGGAGCGCACAGGAAAGGAAATGCAGGGAGAATCAATTTGAGCGAGTGAGTGAGTCAGTGAATGAAGGCGCCGATACCAATTATTCCGCCGCCCCGGGAATCATTTATCGTATAACCGACACCTCTGCTAAAAAGTTAATAACTAAATAAAATGTTTCCATGACAGTCGATCCGGCAACAATTGCCCTCCCCCCCAACAGTTAGCCCGCTGACAGTTTATCCCCTGACATTTGATCCCCCGACATTTGATCCCCCGACAGTTGATCCCCTGACAGTTGATCTGACGGACGGTTGATACCTCGGACAATTGATCCCCTGGCAGTTTACCCCCCGACAGTTGATCCCCCGACAGTTAACCCCCCCCTGACTGTTGACCCCCCACACCGACTGTTGACCCCCCCCCCCCGACAGTTGATCCCCCGACAGTTGACCCCCCCCGACAGTTGATCCCTCGGACTCGGAGGGATCAACTATCGGCGGACCAATTGTCGGAGGATAAATTGTCGCCGGACCAACCGTCGTGAAACCGCTTTTTTCAATGACACTGAATGTATAGAACACAGTAAACCACATTTTAAAAAACATTTTTTGTTCTTAAAGAAAAAAATTACATAAATTGAAATTAATTACATAAATATCAAATCGAAGTGGGCGATATAAATGTAAGACAATTTTGAAACAATAATTTTACAAACTTAAAAGTCATAATATATTAGTTTAATATAACGAAAATCTATAAATATAAACATTTTGGTTCCGTATGTTTGCGTTCGCTAATCTTGGAAAGTAATAAATGGATTTACTCAAAATTTCTACAGAACATTAAATTTTAGCAGAAGAGTGTTTCTATGTACACTGGTGAGCTCTGGTTTTATGAAATTACTATAAAAACATAGTAAGTGGTGCACAAGTTGTTTGGAAAAGTGAGTGTATATCATGTATTTTAGCGGCAAGGAGGGTAGGCGGGAGGGGGAGGGGAATCCGGGACTGGCGGACGGGAATGAAGGGGGAAAGATTCGCGGGAGAAAGGGTCGAAGGAGGGGGGGAAGTCGGGAAAGTGGACAACGGAGGGGGGGGGGGGGGTCGCGGACGGAGCGAAGTGGAAAAGGGGAGTGTGAAAAGCGAAGAAGGTGGAGGGGGATCGCAAGAGGGGAAGAGGAGGGGGGGTAGGGGAACGGGGGCGAATTGAAAAAAACACTCAGGGAGAAACAATATCTTTATTTAAGTGGTATTGCAACGCATGCCGGGTTCAACTAAGAACGGGGACGCAAGCGAATGGACGTGCAGGGAGAAACAATTCATTTCTTTGAATGGCATTGCAACGCGTGCCGGGAACCAGCTAGTATTTTTAACAAAATAATGCCTTAAAAATAAGTTAGCCATATTTATTTATTTACACATATTCGGCATAACACGTGCGATTAACATAATTAACATAACATTTAAATACCTAGTAACTAACCTAATAATTTTGATAATTTTTTATCAATTATTTTTATACGAAAAGACCAAAAATGAGGTGACAGTAACGTTAACAATACATTTGTCTAAGTAAATATGTATGTGTTTATTTTTTTTCATTATTTGTAATTTTAGTTAGAAAAAGCGTAAGGTGAGGTTTGCATGACAAATTTTTATATTTAAAAAATTATATGTTTATTTTTAACTAAAAAATTTGAAAGCGTGTTTCACGACCTTTCAAAAACAGTTTTTAGTTTTGGGATATGTTCAGAAATATTCCATTTATTTGCATTTCATTGTAAAGCGGAAAAATTTTGACCATCTGAAAAATACGCCAAAATTTTGAAGGGTTTAATAGGTTACCTTAGGTTAGGGTTATCGGCTACCATCGCGTCATCACGTGTCGATCACGTGATGACGCGATGACGCAGATCGTTTGTTTACATCCGCTCCAACAAAGAACCGACATGTTTTACCTTGCCTTGCCGATATTTCGTCGCCTCATTTGAATAGGGTTCTAACTGACATTTTTTTCAAAAATGACCTTTGATTGCCAAAGCATTTTTTTTGCTCATTTCTATACCCAAAATAATTTTCAGAACCATCCGTGTTGTATTTTCGTTGATATGTGTATGACGAAGTTCTAACATCAAGCATTTTCAATAATAATTCATTTTACATTCTCACTACACTTACACTCTCTATTTTTCTTGTATCTGACAGTTGATCTTAATTAAGAGGCGCATTATGGTTTGTTACTTTATTTGGATAGGGTTCTAACTGTGTCTTCTCTATCATTTTCTAAGGTTTCTAAGTTTCCAAAGACGAATTTTCGTAATCTATTTAACAATTTTAGTTAAAGTATTTTAGTTTATCGTATTTAGATGGAAAATATTTAAATAGGACGTAGCTTGGAATTGCATTAGTGAAATGTAATTAGAACCTTGTGCAATGTATTATTATGCCTTAGCTGGTTGTACAGGGTTTTATTTGCATGTTTAGGTATGTTCTAAAAGGGTAAATATACGTCATATTTAAATACTTTCCTTCAAAATATGTTCAATTAAAATACGTTAAACAAATTTCAACTTCAAAATCAGAAATTGGTAAATAGATTATGAGAAATCGTCTTTGCAAACTTTGACACCTCATATCTCAGAACAAGGTGAAGTGAAGTTAGAACCCTATCAAAAGTTGCGTTCTTTTTTGAGTGTATTTCTAGTAATAATTTATACTAGTAATAAGTTATTTTGTTTAAGTACAAAATGTAATTAATAATTAATAAATACATAATTAAATAAATCCTTCGGTACCGGTTTCTACCGGTGAAACCTTCAGAAAACGTAAGTAGACAATTTTCATTAGTGAAATATATTTTATTATTATTTAATATTAAGAAAAGAGAAATGCGATATTAATTCTTTTAATGCAGATCGATAACTTAATAGTTTTTTTAGGATAACCCAAATTATTGAGTATTTGCTTTACAAAACACATTAAATACAGCGTAAAACTTTCGATAGTAAAAGTTCACATTTTTTAAGTGAAAATTTCTTTAGCACCGTTGTGATTTGAAACTCAATGAAACGAAAAATAGCGAAAAAGAGACAAAAACATCCATTAATAAGAGTTACCTTGCGAGAGAATAAGATAGTATATTCGGTCTCCTCTTTGTGACGGCTCTACACAAAGAAACATGTAGAAACATGTCCGAGTCCAACTACAAGAAAGCGGAGTATTTCTAGTATTAATTTATTCTAGTACTAAGTTATTTTATTTAAGTACAATAAGTAATTAATAATGAATAAATACATAATTAAATAAATCCTTCGGTACCGGTAGAAGTGAAACCTTCAGAAAACTTAAGTAGACAATTTTCATTAGTGAAATATATATTTTTTTATTTAATATTAAGAAAAGAGAAATGCGATATTAATTCTTTTAATGCAGATCGATAACTTAATAGTTTTTCAAGGATAACCCAAATTATTGAGTATTTGCTAAAAAAAAACAACTTATATACAGCGTAAAACTCTCGTTAGTAAAATTATACTTTTGGAAGATTTTTTTATTGATTCGTGTACAAACCGTGCTCTGAAGTAAGAATCCAAAATTTCAGTGTGTTTGGTGCCATAGGGCTAGAGTTGTGACCGATTCCAAGTGTAAAACGTGCCCAGAAAAACGAAGATTTTTCTAACAACTATATATTTGGAAGATTTTTTGATTGATTATTGTACAAACCGTGCTTTTAAGTAAGAATTCAAAATTTCAATCTGTTTGGTGCCATAGGGCTAGAGTTGTGACCGATTCCAAGTGTAAAACGTGCCCTGAAAAACGATGAGTTTTCTAACAACTATACTTTTGGAAGATTTTTTGATTGATTCTTGTACAGACCGTGCTTTATAGTAAGAATCCAAAATTTCAGTCTGTTTGGTGGATGATGGCCCAAATTATTGAGTATTTGCTAAAAAAAAACTAATATATACAGCGTAAAACTCTCGTTAGTAAAATTATACTTTTGGAAGATTTTTTTATTGATTCGTGTACAAACCGTGCTCTTAAGTAAGAATTCAAAATTTCAATCTATTTGGTGCCATAGGGCCAAAGTTGTGACCGATCGCAAGTGTAAAAACTAATACCTACGAACGATGAGTTTTCTAAAAACTATTCTTTTGGAAGATTTTTTTGATTGATTCTTGTACAGACCGTGCTTTTAAGTAAGAATCCAAAATAATCGTCCTGTTTGGTGCCATAGGGCCAAAGTTGTGACCGATCGCAAGTGTAAAAACAAATATCTCCAAGCGATGAGTTTTCTTAAAACTATACTTTTGGAAGATTTTTGATTGATTCTTGTACGGACCAAGCTTTTAGGTAAGAATCCAAAATTTCAGTCTATTTGGTGGATGATGGCCCAAAAATTGAGTATTTGCTAAAAAAAAACCAAATTATATACAGCGTAAAACTGTCGTTAGTAAAATTATACTTTTGGAAGATTTTTTGATTGATTCGTGTACAAACCGTGCTCTGAAGTAAGAATCCAAAATTTCAGTGTGTTTGGTGCCATAGGGCTAGAGTTGTGACCGATTCCAAGTGTAAAACGTGCCCTGAAAAACGATGAGTTTTCTAACAACTATACTTTTGGAAGATTTTTTGATTGATTCTTGTACAGACCGTACTTTATAGTAAGAATCCAAAATTTCAGTCTGTTTGGTGGATGATGGCCCAAATTATTGAGTATTTGCTAAAAAAAAACTAATATATACAGCGTAAAACTCTCGTTAGTAAAATTATACTTTTGGAAGATTTTTTGATTGATTCTTGTACAAACCGTGCTTTTAAGTAAGAATTCAAAATTTCAGTCTGTTTGGTGGATGATTGCCCAAATTATTGAGTATTTGCTAAAAAAAAACTAATATATACAGCGTAAAACTCTCGTTAGTAAAATTATACTTTTGGAAGATTTTTTGATTGATTCTTGTACAAACCGTGCTCTGAAGTAAGAATCCAAAATTTCAGTGTGTTTGGTGCCATAGGGCTAGAGTTGTGACCGATTCCAAGTGTAAAACGTGCCCTGAAAAACGATGAGTTTTCTAACAACTATACTTTTGGAAGATTTTTTGATTGATTCTTGTACAGACCGTGCTTTATAGTAAGAATCCAAAATTTCAGTCTGTTTGGTGGATGATGGTCCAAATTATTGAGTATTTGCTAAAAAAAAACTAATATATACAGCGTAAAACTCTCGTTAGTAAAATTATACTTTTGGAAGATTTTTTGATTGATTCGTGTACAAACCGTGCTCTGAAGTAAGAATCCAAAATTTCAGTGTGTTTGGTGCCATAGGGCTAGAGTTGTGACCGATTCCAAGTGTAAAACGTGCCCTGAAAAACGATGAGTTTTCTAACAACTATACTTTTGGAAGATTTTTTGATTGATTCTTGTACAGACCGTACTTTATAGTAAGAATCCAAAATTTCAGTCTGTTTGGTGGATGATGGCCCAAATTATTGAGTATTTGCTAAAAAAAAAAACAACTTATATACAGCGTAAAACTCTCGTTAGTAAAATTATACTTTTGGAGGATTTTTTTATTGATTCGTGTACAAACCGTGCTCTAAAGTAAGAATCCAAAATTTCAGTGTGTTTGGTGCCATAGGGCAAGAGTTGTGACCGATTCCAAGTGTAAAACGTGCCCTGAAAAACGATGAGTTTTCTAACAACTATACTTTTGGAAGATTTTTTGATTGATTCTTGTACAGACCGTGCTTTATAGTAAGAATCCAAAATTTCAGTCTGTTTGGTGGATGATGGCCCAAATTATTGAGTATTTTCTAAAAAAAACTAATATATACAGCGTAAAACTCTCGTTAGTAAAATTATACTTTTGGAAGATTTTTTGATTGATTCTTGTACAAACCGTGCTTTTAAGTAAGAATTCAAAATTTCAATCTGTTTGGTGCCATAGGGCCAAAGTTGTGGCCGATCGCAAGTGTAAAAACTAATACCTACGAACGATGAGATACTTTTGGAAGATTTTTTTTTTATTGATTCTTGTACAGATTGTGCTTTTAAGTAAGAATCCAAAATAATCGTCCTGTTTGGTGCCATAGGGCCAAAGTTGTGACCGATCGCAAGTGTAAAAACAAATATCTCCAAACGATGAGTTTTCTTAAAACTGTACTTTTGGAAGATTTTTGGTTGATTCTTGTACGGACCAAGCTTTTAGGTAAGAATCCAAAATTTCAGTCTGTTTGGTGGATGATGGCCCAAATTATTGAGTATTTGCTAAAAAAAAACCAACTTATATACAGCGTAAAACTGTCGTTAGTAAAATTATACTTTTGGAAGATTTTTTGATTGATTCGTGTACAAACCGTGCTCTGAAGTAAGAATCCAAAATTTCAGTGTGTTTGGTGCCATAGGGCTAGAGTTGTGACCGATTCCAAGTGTAAAACGTGCCCTGAAAAACGACGAGTTTTCTAACAACTATACTTTTGGAAGATTTTTTGATTGATTCTTGTACGGACCGTGCTTTTAAGTAAGAATCCAAAATGTCAGTCTGTTTGGTGGATGATGGCCCAAATTATTGAGTATTTGCTAAAAAAAAAAACAACTTATATACAGCGTAAAACTCTCGTTAGTAAAATTATACTTTTGGAGGATTTTTTTATTGATTCGTGTACAAACCGTGCTCTAAAGTAAGAATCCAAAATTTCAGTGTGTTTGGTGCCATAGGGCTAGAGTTGTGACCGATTCCAAGTGTAAAACGTGCCCTGAAAAACGATGAGTTTTCTAACAACTATACTTTTGTAAGATTTTTTCATTGATTCTTGTACGGACCGTGCTTTTTAGTAAGAATCCAAAATTTCAGTCTGTTTGGTGGATGATGGCCCAAATTATTGAGTATTTGCTAAAAAAAAACTAATATATACAGCGTTAAACTCTCGTTAGTAAAATTATACTTTTGGAAGATTTTTTGATTGATTCTTGTACAGACCGTGCTTTTAAGTAAGAATTCAAAATTTCAATCTGTTTGGTGCCATAGGGCCAAAGTTGTGGCCGATCGCAAGTGTAAAAACTTATACCTACGAACGATGAGATACTTTTGGAAGATTTTTTTTGATTGATTCTTGTACAGACCGTGCTTTTAAGTAAGAATCCAAAATTTCAGTCTGTTTGGTGCCATAGGGCCAGAGTTGCAAGTCGATGGGTCGAGAGAGTCAGGCTCAAAAGGTTAAAATGCCTCCCTCAACCAAACGTTTTTGACCCGGTCCGCCACGTCGCAGGTGGCCAGACGCATCCGCCGCCAAGACCTGGACAAACTTCACCCCATGAACCCGGGCACCCCTGCTTAGTCACCAAACGCAACGATCTTCTTGAGGTGACCTATGGCAGAGGTGTTGGTTAACCAGTTAATGGATCCCGGGGAGGAGGTACTCCGTATTCTAAGATTGATACCCCCCCCCGCCCTTCCCAGTCCCCTGCAATTCTTCGTCTACAATTATACAATTATTCCTTACTAAAGTCATTTCTTAACCCCCCCCCCTACCCCCTCCCTACCGCCACCCCCTACCCCCCTCCCCCACCACCCATCCCCGCCCTTCCCACTCCCATGGAATTACTCGTCTACAATTATACAATTAGTCCTTACTAAAGCTATTTCTTCACCCCCCCCTACACCCCCTTCACTCCTCCCTACACTCCCTCCATACCCCCCCTACCCCCCCCCTGCGGCGGTATAATTCATTCACTCAATCACTCAAATAAATTCTCCCTGCATGTCCTTTCCCGTGCGCCCCGTTCCCTTACACCTTTCCCGCCTTCCCCCTCCCTCGTCTTTTTCCTCTCCGTAAAATTTTTGCCGCATTTCGTAATACCGAAAATATTTATTGTCAAATAATAATAATACATAATTTAGAGTATGTGGCAGCCCTGCAATAATCTCACAACTCTGTCGTAGCCCTGGAACGCGCAATATATACTAGATCAACGAATTAACAGTAATGTTCCATATAGGTACATGTTTTTTATGACCAATCAGAATGCTTCCATCTCTGATTGGTCATTATATAAGATCAACATAGACAAAACGTGTAAAATGTATATGCCACCGAAAAATGGGCGTGGCTTACAGCAAAATCTCGATGACTTAAGTTGATCCATAAGGATCCACATATGTATGCCAGCTTCGGTAATAGATCAACTTATCCGCTTGGATCAACAAGAGCAAACGGATCAACTAAAAACTGGTCTACCGTCACGAAAGATCAACTTAGTACGAGAGGGTATAAATATATATTTATATATATATATATATATATTTATATATATATATATATATATATATTTTTAAATTTATATATTTATTTTATAGATCAACAAACAAGTCCCGCTAAGCCAATTGCAATTGGCTTGACAGCAGGTGCTTATAATTACTTACAAATATATTTAAAGTTATAATTTACATCTTTTATCTACAGTTTAAACATTTTTTCATAAATTTTATCATAAGTATCAAAATAAATATTCTTTTTCCAATAACCAATTTTTCACCATATATTTAACCTTATTCATAGACCTGGTATAAAATGCGTATTGTTCAATGGTACAATAAGTCATGAGAGTGTGCTGATTTTTAGTATTTAGCTAAAAAAAATATTATTTATAACATGATAAAAGATTAAAACTGGATGACATTTGTTTGTGAACTACTTGAGTCACTATTGTCACCACTAATAAATGATAATGTTCCTATAGTGGCACTGTCGACAGACTTCCGCAGTTCCTTCGCTCGCACTTCTGGTAACGACAATAATTTTAAACATCACTAAGGCCACGTCCGCATAGGCAGGTGGCTTACTTGCACCCTGGCTACTCGCTAGGATACACGGTGGCCGCACTGTAGGTGGGTTGCCTGGTGGGTCGCTAGGTGCCTTGCTCATTTGCTTGTCGGCACGTCGCTAGGCGACTCGCTAGGCTCTAGGCGCTAAGTAAGCCACCTGCCTATGCGGACGTGGCCTAAGTAAGACATCGGAATGTTTTCCTGATATTGTGAATACATAGGATATTTCAGGACCCGAACTAATACGACCGGCGTTGACGGCCGGCGTAGTCCAGCAGTAAGGCTCTTGACTTGCAATATTTATAGCACAAGATGCTGTTCTTGTTCTACTGGTATTACAATGGAAGATGCTTTGAAGAACTAGCGTCATTGATCCCCTCGGCACCGGTGCATAGTCGGGAAACTATGCACCGGTTACTAAACACGCGCCCAACATTTGTACACGGTTGACATTAGTCAAATGAGAACGGGTCGTTTCTACGACTTGTTCTTGAGTTAAACAGCTCGGCTGTGGAACGATTTGCCGGCCTCTGTGTTTCCACCCTCCGCAAACATCTCTTCAAGACCCATATTCACTCCTTCCTCTCCTCAAAAAGACCGTCCACACAGCATCTTCAAAGATGACATAGGCCTTGAGGGAAATTATTTTCCTCAGGGCCTCATATGGGAGTTAATTTAATTTTTTTTTAAATCCGAAGGTCGCGTGTCACATCCCGGCGTGGCAAATAAACTTTATTTGATTAATTTGTGTTATTTCACAATTTATTCATTTAAAATTATATTTAGTATATTTTCGGCACGTTCCAGAGTGGAAGATACTCTCAGTATCGCCTTGTTGTAAGACCACCATTAAGAATTGAAACGTTACTTAAAATGGATTTAGCCGTGTTTAGTGACCAGATCTGAAAAGCCAGGAACATCCTCTCCCCACTACCTTCAGCCTCACAACATACTCGAATTGGGAATGCCATAGTTACACTGGCTCCAGACGGGAGCAGTTGCAGTATTCAAATAAAAATTTAAAAAATAAGTAACATAATGCCATGTTGCAGCACAATTCATCTTTAAAGTGCTATACTGGCACATCCAAAGTGTCGTGTTTACAACGTTGTCATGTATTGCACATATCGTTTTAATATTTTTATCGATGAGAACTTAAAACTATGGACTGTTTTCAATGTTGTGACAAAAATTTTGAACATAAATCTTTTTGTCTAGCTGGTTCCTCTAAAATAACTACCATGCATCGCCTTGAACAGCAGTGGGAGGGATAGATTTATATGTCCATCACTGATCACAGATTCCTACTCCCCTGAACAATAAAAAAACCTTTAAATTAACATTAATAATATTAATTAATAGGTAATAACAAGAAAATTAAACTTTTTTTTATAATTTGGTTACAATATATATATTTTTTTATTAGTAATGATGACCCAACCACTCTTTCTTCACCCCACTCTACCCTCTTCAGATGCAGTTTTTGCATAGACACTGCCAGCTTCTCTGAGCATGAATAATTTCGTATTAAACAAACAAGCTTGTCCGGTGAACGGTGCAAAGCTCAGGTATAAATTTATATGCACTGCATCAATGCATTATTGATGCGGTTTTCCATCGTTTCAGAGTGATTTTTTAGGGCATTTCGACTGCAGTAAATTATATGATAAAGCACTGCTTTTTTAGAGTGGGATGAAAATGTTAAAACATTTATTTTTATTCGTTGTTAATTGGATGGGGTTATTTGTGAAAGCGCAGTGCGAAAAATAAAATGGATGAAATACTAAAATACTTAAATACTACCAAAAAAATTTCTTTGGTATTTTAGTAAAAAAAACATCAGGCAATATAACAACCACAATCAGATACTAAAATGAATTGCGATATCCATGATTCAAAATAATGAAACTAATCAAAAATAACCTTTAATAAATATTATCTCTCCCTCACGCGTCCCCTTCCCTAACGGCGACCTCTTCCACCTTCCCCGCCTTCTCCCTCCCTCGTTACCCCTCCTACTTTCTTCGTTACCCTCACCCTCGTGCCTTCACGCGTGTATTTCACTTTTTCATTTGTTTAAAAGAAAATGTGAAATACACACATTTTTATTTAAACAAATTTTATAACGCCAGATCTGTAACCAGCTATTCTGAACAAAAATTTAATTTTACTGGCCAATCATATTTTTTTCAATTAAAAAAAAAATATATATATTTCTATCACACATCACCACTTAACACACTGCTGCGCGTGGCGATGGGACCACATGAACCTCCTTCTTTCTCTCCTCTGTTACCGTGCTGCAAGAACGAGATGGAGTGTGCTGGCTGTGTGACCCATGCTTGTTGAGCCCAAACACTCAATTGCGGCGCATGATGGAAATTTTTTGTTTGGTTTCTATCTGAAAAAAATATCATCGGCAGCAAAATGATATTTATTCCAAATATTGACTCCACTCTTATTTTGCTCCAATTAAGAGCCACTGCTTAAATCCTATGGGTACGTGCTGTTACACTCTGAAAATCATTTGTATAGACTGAAGGGTAACAGATGCGCACCTTATTCAAACGAAACTTAAAATTGGATAGCAGGTCAAAATACTCAACCAAACTGAATAATATTTTTTTAATCATAGCGTTTATCAAATATCTAGTACGGATATGTGCTACTTTAATTCAATTTTTCATGATTTTAGAAGTAACTTTGACAAATATTTGAGAGTTAATAATAATTGTTTAAAACAAATTTGTTCTCTTTTTACAACAAAATATGATGAAAAATAAAATGATTGGAAAAAGCATTTCGATCGGCATAAATTTAAATTACAAATGACCAATTTTCTTTGGAACTCAAATTCGTCGGATGTAGATTAAAATATTTACCCAAAAAAAGCTTTTCGCAAAATGCTTTGTTTTTTTTGTCATTATATTAACCCCTCCACGAGTATGGACGAAACGGTTCATCGAAGCAAAAAAATGATCAGAAGAGTATGGACGAAACGTTTCGTCCGCGGTTATTATTCAAATACCGTCATATTTAATGAAACTATTTGACTTGATGTGTCTTTTATTGACATCTGCTCGTAGTTTGTTGAAATTTTGGAAGACATACCTACAATACCAACTTCACAGTTTTATTTTAAAAATTCTTTGAAATGTGTGTATAGAATTATTATATAAAAAATGTGTCATATAGCGGTTGTCAGAGGAAGGAAGCAGTTTTTTTGTATGAACATGTTTTTTTCGATGTTGGTTTATTTTTGTGGATTGATGTCGACGACGTTTTAATTCAAAAGTATATTATTATTTTTAGTTAATCTGTGATAATTTATAAAAAATATTAAAAAAATGAACCAAAAAAAAAAACTCACTCCTCACGTACAGTTTTGTTCGCCAAAACTCACTCGTGGAGAGGTTAACAAAATAGATAAGGCAAATACGTTTGTAGATTTTCACGGCCAAAAGTATTTTCGTTATTTGTTTTTGGGGTGTTATGCCGTGTTGCGCTACCTCCTTCTTAAGCCAACGTTTCGGACAGCGCTATAGTGTCCATCATCAGGACAGATGTAAAAAAGTAAATAACGAAAATAGATAAAGCAAGATTATTTTTTTTGTTAGTAATTATAATTAACTCACAAAAAAATAAAAAATTTCCTCTAAAATTATGCAAAATTAAATACTTTATATCATAATGTAATATATCTTAAAACAAATACCACAAATCCTTACAAGATATTTGCTGTACCCTTTAAATAAAAAAAAATCATCTATTTTTAAGTGTTGTATAAAAAAGACAGTAAGCAGTTAGTCTTAAGGGTCTACTATTCGTATTTCGACCGATTTCTTACACATCTCTTTTAAACATTTGAAGTTTTTAAGCTCTTAAAAAAATATATGTTATTTTTGAAGATAATATCTAGATAAGTTCCACTCCGAAACGCAAATTATATGAAATTCCTTCGATAGAAAAAAATCGCAAAGTATGCTCCGAAAATTATTTTAAACAAGTCTATTTCTTTTATTTTACAAGTTATATTTGTGAAAAAATTCACAATGTTTCTTTAAATGATATTGAAGATACGTTTCACGAGATTTTTGCTCTATTTTAAACGAGTCATGTTTTATTAAGCTTTTTCGCAATTTTCGCTGCTATTCTACGACTCAACATAGTAGCGCGCTCTGTCCAACACTCGCAATTACATATCTCTCCATCTTCTTCTTTTTCAGCGCCGTGCGTTTCAAGAGTGCGGCCTTAAGGAATTTGTCAACTAATTAAAAATGATTTTTTTTCTCTGGTTCATCATTTACCTTATAATAGAAAAAGGATACAGCATTAAGCTTTTATATATAACTAAAACTACATTAAAAAATGTTTTTAAATAGAAATACAACATCTTTAACTAATTTATTATTAATTAATAAAAAATAAAAAAGCCAGATTACATCAATGAAAACGACTTTACCTAATGCTATTTTATGCATTGAGAATCACGTCTATAGTCGTCTTATACTACATACTATAGCATACGTTCTGTTTAATAATACCGATTCGACATGAAGCATTAATTATGTGCACTGCACAGCACGCCAGTTCTGAGGCAGATGTAGTGAATTATGAAGCGATCACATATCCGACCCGAGTGATCGTTTCGCGAAACACTTGCATAATATCATACCTAATTTGAAACAAAACCACAGAAATGGAGCTAACAGCGCAGGTTTCTAGACAAATTAAATAAATTTCATGAAAAATTTGAAATTAAAAAAATCGCTGCGATTTCAGAATCAGATTTTAAAAATGCTATAACATTGTAATAACTGAGATGTATTTAAACCCGCGAGCACTCGCGCTATGAGCATTTCCCTCACGGTGAATTTAAAATTCGCGCCATTTATGCAACAATGTGCATACGTACCTCGTTCGCCCAGTAGCTGAGTTTTTATTTCCCCCCTCCCGTGCATAACGGTTTTTTCGTCTTAGGGTGTACCTGTCGCCCAGTAGAGGTGGTTTGTTCGGCAGGGTTCCGTCACGCGGCATTTTGCTCATCGCGCGAGTTACAACGTAAGTATTATTTTTAAGTTTATTCCAGAACATTTTAGTATTAGTTACTTACACAACATGCTTTTACTTTGTGTGACATAAGTGAAGCTCGTGCATATGATGAAGATTAATAATTTGTTGTTCATACCTTAATTTTTGAAGTGAAAATTCTACAGCCCCGTTTTGATTGGAATTTGGATGAAACCGAAATGACGCACACAGCACCTGCGAAGCATCAAACCAATTATCATCAAACCAATTAAGGCTTGATTTGGTTGAGATATAAAACGGAAATGACGCTAGGTCTGCGCTCATTGGCCGATTTGATTTTTAAAGGCTACTTGGTTCTTCATTGGTTGAGATTGTTTTGGTAAATTTTCACTTCTACCGCGTGTTAACTGCACTTGAATTTCCTTTTTTAAGGTATTTTATTTTGTTTATTCCAAAAACGCAGTTAAGAAATGCAAATTTAGTTCCTATATTTGTTATTAAAATATTATAGTATAACAAATGTTATATATTAAAAATAAATATTTTATTTCTTTTTACACGATTGTTTTATTATATATTAGTAATAATATAAATAAATATGCTATAGTTTATGCACTTTTTGACTATTTGTAAAACGTGAGCAAAATGCTCTATACGCGAGTGCTCGTGTGAGTTTAAAAGTCGCGAGTGCTCACGGGTCAAAGCAAAGTTACGATTTTTTTTTAATACATGTAGTGTATGCAGCTCGTTTTAAAAGATATTATTTTATTTATTTATTGTTGTTATACGCCCATATGGGCTTTTATTATTATTAATAAAAAATAAAAAAGCCAGATTACATCAATGAAAACGACTTTACCTAATGCTATTTTATGCATTGAGAATCACGTCTATAGTCGTCTTATACTACATACTACAGCATACGTTCTGTTTAATAATACCGATTCGACATGAAGCATTATGTGCACTGCACAGTACGCCAGTGCGCGGAGTTCTGAGGCAGATGTAGTGAATTATGAAGCGATCACATATCCGACCCGAGTGATCGTTTCGCGAAACACTTGCATAATATCATACCTAATTTGAAACAAAACCACAGAAATGGAGCTAACAGCGCAGGTTTCTAGACAGAATTGGTGTTGCAAAACTGCGGCTCCACTATATTAAAGGTGTTTGAAGGAACTGCAGAACCAAGCCAAGACTTATGCCACACACTCGAAGAATCAGTTCCAAAACTACGTCAACTGCTATGTTTATATGGGACAATTAATTTGGTATGCATTCGCCAAACCCGATGGACAGTATAAGTCAATGGTTCAAATCTTGGCTTGAAATGGCTTGGCTCAAATCTTTGACTGAGTCCTAAAATGATAAAACTATGGTTGATGAATGAAAACTCCATGTATCTTTGTATATCTTAATATGGCTGCCTACATAGCTTTTATTAGGTAGGTATATTGAAATATCTTATATATTTGTAGTTGTAAGTTAAATTATCTAATACTACTATCTATTCTAATGTTTCCTTAAAACTTTAAATGTATTTACAAATTTTTTCTTGGATATTTTATTATGAATGTTTGAATTGTTGGAACCTGCAGACAAGCTGCTATATGACAGCTTTGTGGGTATACAAATTCTTGTACAAAATGTTTTTTTTGTTCTTTAATTTAATAAATAAAAAAATAAAAAAAAAAACGTAAAATAAACCCTGATCGGTGTGTTGGAAACAAGAACTCACCCATCGCACTTGGGCCACACGTCTCCAAGTTCTGGATTCTTCACTTCACAATAGGAATTTTTTAACAAATTATTGATTGATTGATCATCTCAAGCAAAAACGTTGTATATTTGTAAACAATACCGTGTTTTTTCTTCTCGTCTTACTGTCTTTTTGCTATGTTATCCGTCGCTTTTTTCAATAAATTAAAAACAGCATCACAGTTTTTACCCTAAATAAATGTAAAGAAAAAGTATTGTTGTGGTGTCGGTTAGATTGAGAATTGTCACTTGTTTTGTTATTATATGATTTTATTGTAAAGTGTCAGTTTGTTAGAAGAAACCATAAAAAGAAAGTGATATAATAAACATAAATGTCGTTTCTTCGTTACACAACTTAGCAACACAAGTGTTTTATTTATCAATCAAATTAAGGAATCAAACATCTACATTATAAAACGACATTTATGTTTATTATATCACTTTCTTTTTATGGTTTCTTCTAACAAACTGACACTTTACAATAAAATCATATAATAACAAAACAAGTGACAATTCTCAATCTAACCGACACCACAACAATACTTTTTCTTTACATAAATTTTACAGTATTTCTTTCTCACCTTTTTTCTATTTTTATTTTAAGTTTTCTTTATTTAATAGAAGAGCATGTATGAGACGATAAATGAATGTGAACGAAGCAAGGAGTGTGTGCCAAGATCGAGTTGTTTGGCGGTCTGTCCTCTCTGCCTACCCCTGCGGAGAAACGGCGTGATGGTTAGTTAGTTATTCATTAAAATGTTTGTGTCATGATTTTTATGATTTTTCGACCACCATGCTAGGTACATGCCCGTGTTGTGGTGGTCGATTTTCTATACAGTACTTTAACATATATGAAATATAAAAAATGTGCGAGAATATAAAAAAATAAAAATAATATAATATGAAAGAATATTATAGAATACAAAAGAATATTCAATAATGTAAATGGTATGGAGTAATATGAAAGAGTAAGGAAAAATAAAGTAGAATAAAGATAATATATTGTATTACATTTGTACCATATCAAAGTTATATTAAATTTGTATCACTATTTTACAAGCTTTAAATGTACACGACACCAAAACTATCATTTTAAAAATTTCACAAAGATCTCAGTCCCTTTTCTAAACAGCAGGCTTTAACGAGTTCATCACCAAACCGCAGAGCATAGAATACAGTAGCTTCTAACAGCAAGGCTGCTAGTTCAGAGTACCAAGTAACTAGTCAACGGAGAAAGGCGACAAAAGGCTACCCTGTTGAAGTTAATGGAAACCACCGCCACCCCAAACGTCTGGGGTAGCTGCGACAGACTGATGAATTTTATACTAGATCCTTCCCGAGAGAACTACCCTTAGTTGATATGGAATACAGAACATTAGCTTTTGTCGTATGAAAATAACCCCATACCAGCATTGAGCTGTAAAATATTCATGATGGAACAGTCTGGTGTCGAATTTTGTATATTTAACCTTCCGATACACGCGCATTGGTCTCTCAGACCGACAGATCAATAATTCGTTGTTTTCTCAAAAATGGAGCAACAACAATGGAGCTTTGAGGTTTTTAGTAGCTTCTTAATTTGTTGTTATGCATTTTTTAGTGTAAAAGTGGCGCGCGTATAGGTGCTGAGTGAACATGTGATATTTATTTACTGTTATCGGTCTTGTAGGTGAGTAATAGTAACTTCACAGAAATCCTAATAATGACTATTTCTAATTTTTTTTTAAATTTATTATTTTTGATACTTTCATTAATAAGATTTCACAGTATTTTCATTATTTGTTTTTGGGGTGTTATGCCGTGTTGCGCTACCTCCTTAATCTCCTTGACACAACTGCCCTGACGATGGGCGCTGTTATCCTGTCTAAACGTTGGCTAAAAAAGGAGGTAGCGCAACATGGCATAACACCCCAAAAACAAATAAAAAAAATACTTTTATCGTGAAAATCTAAAAAACGTACCAGATTTCAGAGTACTTTTTTTAATGAACTCATGAAAAAGTTTATTTTTATTATTAAAGTTAGAGTTCAAAAATTGTGCTCTTTTTAAGAGGCTGAATTAAAAGTCTGTTTCTACAAATACCAATAATTTTTAAAAGTATATAATTAAAATAATACAGACGAGATGAAATCTCAGTCTGAGAGACCGTGTGCGAGTATACGTGTTTTGCCGTTGGGCGTGAGTATACAAAGGTTAAGCATGTACATTGTACAAGATACTTTTTATCTATTTTCTACATAATATTATAAGTCCACAGTTTTGTAGTTTTCATATTGATGAAATTTCGCACACCTTACCTTCAAAACAAGAGGAAGGTGACTGAAAATGAGATTTCGAAAAAAGAAAAACCACCCCCATCCCCTCTACACACGCTCTTAAAGAAGAGTTTTAATACTTCTTATAGTAATTTTGCGTACTTAATGTTAAAAATAAAAGAAAAATTGCTGTTGACAGCTGATTAAAAAAGTCAATAGGTAAATGCCTACTTCATTGTTTGCTCGAACTATTCTTTGCACTCAGAAGATCTAGTTCAGGGAAATTGATAACTTTACAACATCGGATCAATAAGTGTAACTACCGACGATTTTATACCGTTTTCCCAAGCACGGCCGCACTGTTGACAGCCAGACCGATATTGACAGGGAATAAATACACGGTAGGAATCGATATACGCTGGCAGCACTGGTGGATTTATCTATAGAATTACATTCCTTAATGTCAAATCGCAACATACAAATTCAAAATACTAACAATTAGACCAAAAATACTAATATATATCATTTCGTTTTTAGTTTAATATATGTACTCGTATAATGTTTATTGGCACTTCGCGTGTACTTTTTGAGACTGAATGGGAATTAATTAGTTAATGAGGTCTTTAGCCATATTTAAACGAGAAGAGTTATTAAGTTTATGGATCGATTATACGATTTCTTTCAATTCTAAGAGCTTCGTTAATTTACCTCCATTCATTATTAAGCGAGTTAGTTTTCATAACGAACGACGTTATTCAAAATGATCCGTTTATTGACAGCTTAACTGACACTCAGAAAAGATCACTAAAATTTATCAACTGTCGGTCGGAATATCTCTTATCAATTGTTGACCGTGCTCGCAAATATTGATAACTGACCACGGATGACAGAATAAGTCAATATTGTATTTATTTATTGAAAAATAAAGTATTTCATTAAAACATAAACTGCACATCTCACTAGGGCATTTCTGCATCGAGATGTGAAGTTTTACAATAGTGGAATTAAAGAATTACAATAAACATAACTAACTAACTAACCATCACGCCGTTTCCCCGCAGGAGTAGGCGGAGAGTAGACAGAGAGGACGGATCCCCAAAAACTCGATCTTGGCACACACTCCTTGCCTTGTTCACATTCATACATCGTCTCATACATGCTCTTCTATTATTCTGACTCTTGACATCGCCCAACTTAAGTATCTGATGCACTTGGTCGTGCCATGTCTTCCTCGAGCGACTTCGTCTACCATTCACATTTGCGTCATATATTCTCCTTACACTCCTTTCCTCATTCATTCGCACTACATGCCCAAAATATCTGAGCGTCCCTTTCTTAATCTTACATGCTTACATCATAATAAACATACGTATTGATTTAGGGTTTTATCGATCGACTTTTCCAGAACACTTCTTCCAATTATGTATATTGAAACTTTAATGTGAAGCAAATTTGAGTTCATTGATTGTGAATAATTTCAAGCAGGAAAAACCCACATCACTGACGACCTAAATTAGTATGTTTGATGATTACAATTGAGTGCAATAAGTTTTTCAGAAATAAATCAATTTGTGTAATTCTAATTTAAAAGGAATTGAAACCCGTAAACGAAAATTTTAACGAAGGGACGTGTCGATTAAATAATATGTATTTAATTGGCTCAGTAAACAAAAAAAAAATTTCACATAATTTATATGAATGAACCCACCAAAAATACCAACTACGTTCGTATTTAGAATGGAAAATGGTACGTTGCTTCTCTGTCGCGTATAATGTGAGCTTTGATGTAGTTTTTGTTGTGTTCTCATATTATGAACTGTACCAAACCGTCTGTTTTAATTATGATATTTGTTACTATTTCACAAGTAACTTTCGTGTGCTGTGTTTTATGCACGATTTTACGAGACAGTTTTAGTGAAATTCGAAGCTTCGTATGCAAGTTTTATTACATGACAGCATTCTGCAAATTTAGTATGAACATTCAATTGAAAATAATGAAGTGAATTAAAGCGAACAATTGAACCGTGCGCAGGTACTTGCTTAATTTGGTTTCAGTAGTTGTGGAAACGTTACAGATGTTATTTATTGTAAGGCAAACTGTAGGTGAATTACCAGAAAACCGTGTTTGATAAATTACTAATTATCAAACAATCTCTGTCCATTATTATTATGATAAAGGAAACAACCAGCAACCAGAAACTATTATATTTATAATTATTGCATTCATAAAAAAATAAATACGAATGTCTATGCTGATCCTTTAAACTAACAAATTCACTCATTTTCAGCAGCCTTAAATTGTTAATTAACTGCTAACTCTTAAATAATACTTTATTTATTGTTAATTTTTAATTAACTGCTAACGGATAACCAACACCTCTGCCATAGGTCACCCCAAGTGGTTCACTACGTTTGGTGATTTAGCAGGAGTGCCCGGGTTCATGGGGTGAGGTTTGTCTAGGTCTTGGAGGCGGATGACCAGGACACACTGAACCCCAGATTCCTACCCACCCTTAAACCCTTTTCCTTCCCAGAACTCTCCTCTCCTTCCTTTCCTGGTTAAACCCTCCACACAGCATCCTCAAAGATGACATAGGCCCTGAGTGAAATTATTTTCCTCAGGGCTTCCTGTGTGGAGCTCATGAAAAAAAAAATGTACTAGCTGGTGCCCGCCATGAGTTGCTATGCCATTTGGAAAATAAATTGTTTCTCCCTGTGTGTCCTTTTCCATTCGTCCCGTTACCCTTCCGCCTCCTCCTCCTCTCCCGCGTCCCCTTCTCCTCTCGCGTTTCCACATCGCCTCATCAACCTTCCATCTCCCCACTCCAATCCCCCCCTTCTCCCGTCCCGCGAATCCCCCTCCCAAGTTCCCCCCCCCCCCCTCCCCCTCTCCCGTGAACCCCCCATCCGAGTTCCCCTCGCCCCTCTCACCTCCCTCCGCCCCCTTCATTGACATCGCCAAGAAAAAATATAATAAAGTGATGTATGAAAGTAAATCAATGATGACGATCTAACTATTTATATTTCTTGACGCAAGTTGTTCAAAACCAGTTTAACCACTAAAACCATTGAACTTACCATTAAACCGAAACAAAACTAACCTAACCATTCGACAAAATCACTAGTAGTCAGTGAATATCTCAAAAATAAAATAACTTATCTACTAGTCCAGCGATCACTAAGTTGACACGTGACGCCCATACTCTCGGTAGAAGCATTCAAAAGAGACGGGTAGATTTGCATTTGATGCTCGTCATTTTGACGAACGTTAGCTATCTAGGGATAAAGGGTACGGAATGAGTAAAGGGGGACGAATGGCGGGATGGATGACATAGTACTAATGTCTTGAGCCCGAGGCTGGCCGAGGGTGTCGTCTCGGGGTAGCGGGATGGGATGCCTGATAAATCATCTATACATAGCTCCAAGGATAGTTAGAGGTGAGCACCATCGTCATAATCATATTATCAACTCGCTCCGCAAGGGCACTGGGGAATTCGAATCAAATAAATATTTTCTTGTCTTCGTTTTAGACTACTCCCCAAATTAAGCAACTTTCATGTATCAAAACAAGCGATTTATATTTTTTGATGCGCGTATGGCGATGTACCGTTCCTACTGAACCGTTTTGCATTTCGTCTATCTGTTGTTTGTTTTTGTACGTTCCGTTTCCAATTCAAGATGGTGGCTATGTTCGTTACTACCTTTTCATCCTGCTATAGTTCTCATTATCGCGGATCCTTCTTCAAACCGTCAAATTAGAATAGCGATATCTTCTTGCATGAAAAAAGTTTGAAGAAATGATTGTCATTGTGAAAGTGTTTTGGATAAATTGTGTAATTATTGCAAATTAGAGATTTTTAAAAAAGGTAAGTACTTACTTATAAATAGAGAGGTTTTTTTATTTTGATTTATTAAATAGAGAAATTAGAAAGAATCTTTTTTTAATGCAAGGTCCTTTTTTTAGAACTACTAGATATTTAGTGTCATGTCTTGTAGGAAGCTGGTGGAGGCAAAATCATTGGAAATGTATGGCGAGCGATTTGCTGAAATAGGTCAAAACCTAATGATCTTTTATCTTTTATAGCTTGTCTAAGGTCTAAGTCTGTTGGCACTGTAAAACAAATTAGACCGGTCAAATAACGATAGTTTATTTGTTTTGCCTTTAATAATTAGCGGCTCTGTAATTTTCGTTTTGCCTCCTAGTCATGTCTGAAGTATTCCTTTTAATACCTATTTGCATTGAAAAATAACCAACCTCCTTTGCTGCACAATAAATGCCACAGAATTATTTATACGATTTGGACACGTAGAGCTAATGGATGGGTGAATAATTCAAAGTGAGGAGAATTTCGTGGGTGGTATAAGTGGTCAAGAGTGCTCCAGGAAGAGATAAAAAGAAAAAGTAAACCAACGACCATCGGATCTCAAAAAAGTTGAGTATAAAAGTGATAAAAAGCAAATAGCCACACGTGATAATTTTCACCTTTTCCACCTGCACATACGTTCTGCGTAAAATGCCAGTAATTTTGGTCTAATGGATTATAAAAAAAATTCACCTGACAAATAACCTTGTGTATAACGGGTACAAAATAATAACGATTGTTTTGTATCCGTTATATACAAGGTTATGCTTGCTTATTTTTACTTGCTTTTGTTGGCCTACTGACAAGTGAATATTTTTTATAATCCATATTTTTCAAATGGTTTTTCATATGGTTTTCAAATGTAAAAACGGACTCGTGCAAATAGCCTCAGTTCGACAGATTTAAGGAAAATGGGAGTTAGTAGTAGCGTTAAGGCGGCGCTTCTTGGCTGAAAAAGAAGAAGATGGAGAAATATGTATTTACGAATATTGGACAGAGCGCGCTAATATTTTTAAGTGATAAAATTGCAGCGAAAATTGCGAAAAAGCTTAATAAAACATGACGTTTAAAATAGAGCAAAAATCTCGTGAAACGTATCTTAAGTATCATTTAAAGACACATTGTGAATTTTTTCAAAAATATAACTTGTAAAATAATGGAAATAGACTTGTTGTAAATAATTTTCGGAGCATACTTTGCGATTTTTTTCAATGAAGGAATTTCATATAATTTGCGTTTCGGCGTGGAAAGTATCTAGATATTATCTTCAGAAATAACATATATTTTTTTAAGAGCTTGAAAACCTCAAATGTTTAAGGGAGATATGTAAGAAATCGGTTGAATTCGGATAGCGGCTGCTTAAGTACCTGGGGCATATCATCACAAACGACCCAGAAAAAAAGAGCGATATTCTTTAGAGCAGGTATACTGGCAAGGCGTTTCAATTCTGCAGTCCAAACGTAAAAATAATACTATTCAACGCATTATCTACATCGCTGTACATATCAGAATTGTGGGTAGAATATACAGCATCCCAATGGGATAAGCTAAAAGTCCCCTACAATAATGCATATCACCAACCATTCCGCCTACCGAGACACTGCAGCGCTAAGGAAATGATTAATGATATGGATGTTAAAAAATCAGAAGGCAATGATCAAATAAGAATTAAAGACCTGAAGTTAATTGCTGATAATATAATCCCAATATTGACTAAATTAATTAACCTCTGTGTAAGTAAAAGTATTATGCCTGACGAACTTAAAACATCCATTATCAGACCTATATATAAATCAGGAAACCACAAAGATTTCACAAACTATCGACCAATAGCGATTCTCTCATGTATTGATAAAATTATTGAAAGAGCTATCTTTAACCAAATACAACTTTTTATAGAAAAAAATAAAATCATAAATCCCATACAATACGGATTTCAAAAGGAAAAAAGTACTACCCAATTACTATCTAAATTCACTGACCATATAAATTGTCATTTAAATGAAAAATATTATGTTGGTATAATTTTTATAGACTTTAAAAAGGCCTTTGACACATTGGACCACGAAACATTATTAAAGGCAATGGAGGAATGTGGTATTAGAGGTCCTTTTAGAATTTATTAAAAATTATCTATTAAATAGAAAAATTAAAGTTAAAATTGACGGAATTTTTAGTGATGAAATGTTAACAAATACCGGAGTAGCAACAGGGTCGATATCGGGGCCTACATGTTATATAATGCAAGTAAACAGTCTACCAAACGTAATAAAACGTTGTAAATGCTACATGTTTGCAGACGATACTTGCATTATATGTGCTGACAAAGATCCACTAAAAATTGAGGAAATTTTACAAACAGACCTAAATAACATAATTAAATGGTCCCACGACCATATATACGAAAAAACAAAATATATGCTTATACACTCACCATATGCAAATTGTCAGGAAAAGGAATTACATATAAAAAGTCATTCATATGATTGTTTGCACACAAAAAACCAATTCCAGCAGTGTAATTGCCCGAATATAGAAAAAGTGTACCAATATACATACCTTGGTCTTACAATAGATGTCAACTTTAACTGGTCAAATCATATTGAAAATGTATGTAATAGATTAAGATCCATATTAGGAAAATTTTACCACCTAAAAAATTCTGTTAATAAAAATATATTATACTGTATATACAACGCATTAGCAGAATCAATTATAGGATACGGAATAAATAGTTACGGATTAACGTACAAAACATACTTAAATAAAATAGAACAATTACAAATCCGTTTCCTAAAATTGATATCAGGCAAAAAAAGGTCCAGTTATGTGAAGGTGATTATAAAAAAATGTTCTCCTTGTGTAATGTCCTCTCTATACACAGTAAGGTAAATTACCAATTAACACTAGATGAATTCTGGAATACAGAATTCAAAAAACCTGTAAACCACAACTACCCTACTAGGCATAGAGAAGCACAAATGTTTATTGTCAATAAATCTCAAAATGTGTACGGAGATAGAACAAAAAGTCATAAAATTCCGGAAATATTTAACGCATTACCTGAAAATATCAAAAATGAGACACCTTATTCAAAAATCAAAACAAAAGTTAAATCTTTCTACCTCCGAAGAACATGAAATCAAATAAAATAGTTCCTATCTATTTATTTTCTCACCGTATGTTTGTACTGTGTAAAATATTTTTAATACAACGCAATTCATAAACATTAAAACATTGAGATAATTAGTTTGTCGTAATAATTACTATGTTAATATTAAGTATTATATTTAGTATATACTATGTAAAACTGAAAAGTATACTGTATTAAATAATTAGAAAAAAATGAGAGATTTCTTACAATCAAACTGATTGATCAGTTTCGTAAGATTTGTAAAATAAAATATTGTAAAATTAAAACTGAATAAACATATTTAAAATAAAAATAAAATAATAAAATGTTCCTGGAGAGACGAGTGCATTCAGAGCACTTCAAACTTTCAGAGCACATCCACGCCACCGCACAGGAAGCTTGACGCAGACTGCGCCAATCGCAGAATACAATCACCACTGTCATGACCACCTGGATGGAGTCCGGTGGAGACGGTCAATTATTCTCCGTAAACGGCTGATTGCATTCATTTTTGGGTTTTTCAGTTTCATTTTTCATATTTTTTATACTTAGTACTAATTTTTTTCCGAATGTATCGTTTTTTCTTTTTACTTTAATTTATAATTTGTCTAATTTATGATTGTTATTTCGAAATATGGAATGTATCGCATTGCAATAAAATTGCACTGCGATACTGAGAGTATCTTCCACTCTGGAACGTGCCGCAAATAAAATATATATTATTTAAATAGAATATATTGTAAAATAATACAAAATTATTTTTGCACGCCGGGATTCAATCCCGCGACCTTCGGATTGCGAATCGAGAGCTTTCCTTCGACCACGGAGGCCGTCGAATTTTTATTATTCATATTTAAATTCAATTTCTTGAAATAATATTGTCCTTACCTGAATGAATTTCTTCCAACTCATATCTGTTTGGTCTTCATTTTGAAATAATTTTATTTTTTTGACTTATTTTATTAGTTCCGAAAAAACAACACCAACAACACTGCTGATGATAGATGCACTGTAGATGTCTTTCACAGGACTTGGCAGCTTGTCGCTGGCTTTTATCTTTGTTAACGAGGAAAATTTTTATTTTCTTTTGCCAGTTACGGTTAAATAAAGCATGTATGTTTTTGTATAAATGCACATAAACTTCCGTACATTGTTTTCCTATCTGTTGCAGTGCATAATCATGGTTTTGTTGTTTTTGAAAACATTAACAGAATAACTTAATATAAAAAATAAGGAATTATTCATTTCTAAATTCACGAAGAAAGAACCTATAAGAAAAATGTAAACGTTTTACATACAGCGAATGGTTACTCTAGGAATTATGATTTTTGAAGCTTGCAACATTTGACGAACGGCAATACCAGCGCAAGTTTGTTGGGCACGGGATCGCAGACTCGATGACAGCGCATTTTTTAAAGTACAAAATCATTCCGTTTTAATCGTTGCCTGCCACTGGTTCGTAATTCTTAGATTCAAAAAATTGAGATGCGAAAAATTGAATTGCGCCCTGGTGCAAGGCAACCATTCAGAAATGAAACGTTGCTTGAATGGCCTTAGCCGCGTTTAGTGACCAGATCTGAATAGCCAGCTACTTTTCCACGTTCCTCTTCCGTATCTCCTTCCCCTCCCCACTACCTTCAGCCTTACAACATACCCCAATTGGCGATGCCTTAGTCTCACCTAGTCTGTCTGTTCATAAACTCAAAAACGACTGAACGGATTTTCATGCGGTTTTCACCAATAGATAGAATTATTCATGAAGAAGGTTGAAAATGTCTGAATGCGGTGGACGAATATGTATATGCAAGTGTATGTGGCAAGCTGGCGATGTGGATTTGATTTGGATGCAAATTGACAGGTGGTGGTGTGAGTTAAAAGGTTGGAAAACCATTCAGTAGATGGCGTTATGCATGGTTGGTCAGCTATACAAAATAATTTTAAGTCGCCAACTTCAGTTTGTAAACATATGAAATATATCTACAATTTATTCTGACGTACATGAAGACTTTGTATGTTTTATTGAAGTATGTGTTAGTTTAACACGACCCATCAAAACAAAATTATTTAATAACATATTATTATTTCCAGCATAATTTAAATTAAAATATTTTTTTGAGACGACTAAAATTAAATTATTGATTTGTTGTATTGAGATTGGCTCATATTAAAAAAAAATATATATAAATTTTAAGTCTCACCACAATAAAAGGATGGCTTCCTGTGAAAATTTATAATATTTAAGTTCTAAACTATTGCTTATATTACTGGCGGTTTTTAAAACGCCATTAAATTTCACAGTCCTCAGCTTGGAGCGAAACGAAGAAAAAAATCGTAGAATGACTAGCAGTAACTTTAAGGTTTTCTTTTTTTATATCACAGATTTATCGCGGGGCTTTCTCTATGATTTATTACCCGGTTTAAACCGCATTGATAAACGACGATTGAGGTGTTGGAAAGGTGATTTTTCTCGGTTTTTGCGTAAACAATGATTTATGTCTGTGAATTTGAATATTGCCCGAGTGTTTGGGGAGGGCAGTTTATCATAGAAACAATGATAAGGGAAGGGAAACCTAGAATTCCTAGATGAACCAGTTCCGGGAAAGCACCATGCAGGGGCAGTTTCAGAACAATTAGCCATTTGACTCAGAAAGCAAAAGATCAGAGATTTTGTAAATTTTCCAATTATAAAATGAACAATGTTTTTTATTAATCATTTTATCATCAAGATTAATTGAATTTGTAGAACACCATTTTTTTAAGGTATTTCAAACTGACAGTTTAATAGTGCCTTTATATAGCGAAAAGCTCTCACGAGTTATAACTATCACAAAGCAGAACTTCTTTAAAAATGGACTCATTTTATTACTTAAATAATGATTTTTTTTTATATATAAAAGGAAAATCTTAAAAAATTCATAAATAAACAAATAATGTCTCGGTAATCTCAAATAATGTCTCGGTACGTATTCTCTGCGGATCAATTTGAAGACTGTAGTCAATAATTTTTAAATACTTCGTACTTCACGTGTTGCATGAATGAACTTCATGAATTGACACAACTATGTGGAAAATATTATACATTTGTAAAGGACAACTTGACTACTTTATACTAATCACTCCTTTTTTTCTGGTATTCTACTGATTATGGGAAAATTACGATCTTGAAGGATACAGTTGACGGTAATCACTGCACAATAACACAATAATATTTTAATTAATGTAGCCATATCTACAATATTTTCATATTAATACCTACATTTACGATATTCATTTATCTTCTGTTACTCTTTCATCATTTTGTGTATACGTACATCAATAGTTAACTATTCTAAAATTATTTCTTTTCATATTTTTGTTTTTTTTTTATTTTTTTTTTGTATATGAATACCGCATAAGAGTCCCAACTGCTCCCATCTGAACACAATGAGATTATGGCATTCCCAATTGGGTATGTTCCCAAGAAAGGGAAGGAGATGGGGAAGAGGAAAGTGGTGAGTTACCTGGCTATTCAGATTTGGTCACCAAACACGGCTTAAGCCATTTCAAGCAACGTTTCAATTCTGAATGGTGGTCTTACATAAGGGCTATACTGAAAGTACCTTCCACTCTGGAACGTGCCACAAATAAACTGTATATTATTTTAAATTGTAAAATAACACAAATTAAAATAAAAAAAAATATTTTTCACGCCGGGATTCGATCCCGCGACCTTTGGAATGCGAGTCAAGAGCCTTACCGTTGGACTACGCCGGCCGTCAATCGAGTATCATCACAGTATTTGAATTTCTCCTACTACCACTTATAAGAAAGGAAAATGTTACTTGTCCAATAATAAAGGACTTATCAAGCAGAGAACTGAATCAACGACGCCTACGTGGAAACTCGTTGCATTTGTCCAATCAGTTACTAACCGAAATTCATAAAAGCACTTTTAAAAATAGTGGACACAATTTCATGTAAGGAAGTACATGGTAATAGTTTCCCTATGTACCATGCTTAACACAATATTAGGTTTACAAAATAAGCCTTTTTCTCGTCTTGTTAAAACCTCAAATCCGCACCATTTCCTTTATAACGACAATCCTAAAAGCTTAAATGATTGCGTATTTTTACGAAAACATTTTGAACCGCAGATATTTTTGAATAAGATTCGAGATTTCCTCATAGCGTATTCAGGCGGCGAGTTCTCATAGGGAATCCGAACCCTTTTCCGTACCCTCTAAGGCTCTTTTTAATTCATTGTGTATTTTTTTCGACGTTTCTTACTGGCTCAAGTTGCGGGCAAAATGGATACAAATTGAATCGACACATCCTACCCCAGCAGAAGTGTTGTCAGGCCGAAGCGTGAAAGAAAAAAATCAGGAAAATCCGATTAATATAAAAAATAAATGTAACAAAAAATAATGTCTCGAGGGGGAGATTGCTGAGGATTTCGGTTCGGTTGTCGTGTTATTAACACTTAAAAAGAATTGCTGTTTTCATGTAATCATGTAAAGGTTAATCGAGACATTTAAGCTAATCTTTTTACGTAATATGTTTTCTTATAAAAATTACTTGTTATTTAAATAAATTGCTCAAAATGAAGAATTTGATATTAATAAAAACAACGATAAATGAAACAGAAAAAAAGTTAAAGGTTGTATTAGGGGATTGTACGCAGGATCTATGTCTTACCGGGACAACACTCTGACCACTGATCTATTGAGATCTGTTTATTTTTTTTCATTGTTATCGGTCTCTTATTTCAATTTAAGAAATTACTAATACAGGGTGGGCAATACATTTCTGTACTTGTGTAGTCGTGCTAGCGGTGGTACCAAACGGGGGGGAGGAGCGAGATCACTTAGTTGTAGCAGTTCATTTGTTACAACATTGGAGGACCCTCCACTTACCCGCCCTGGTATAGGTAACACATGGTTACCCCTTCAAGATTCTTGCAAGGACTCTAATTTTTTTTATAAAAATGATTCTACATTTTATAAACGAAACTAGAACTCCACTGTGCCCGCATACGTTGTTAAGCAGCAGTATGCAAGTGCTTGCTGTGAACAATGTTAGTATATAAGAAAAGTATACAATCTTACCTGAACCTCTTTTGGGTAAGGAAAAATAAAAACAAAAAATAAGCCGGTATGCCTACCCTGCCTGACCTGTATGCACATATTAACACAAAACATAAAATTAAAATAAAAATAACAAGAAAAAAGGTAGAAGATAGATCCAGAGACGAAGGCGGCCAACACAGATCGCCTGGTAGTCCTGTTGAGAGTGTGTCGGTGATCGGGCAGGCCGGATACAAGGTTGGTTACAACAATAGGACTTGGATGCAGTAAGACAGCGCAACCTGCCATACATCCAAAGAGAGTATACTCTTGGTTAATGAAATGTTCCCTAACAAACCGATCTCGGATAGAGCAGATATTCCGTGGCCTTCCCTCAGCGCTGGATCTTACTCCAAGAGCTTTTTGTATGGGTTACCTTAAAGTCCAGTGTACATAAATAAACCAGCGTATATACTCCAATTAAAGGAAGAAATCTGACGAAAAATAGTTAACATACCCGAGCTTTTTGTCGAAAAGCTTTCGAAAATCTAAGTGCCAGATTCTAAGAATTCCAGCAGCGAGATGGCGGCCATTTGTAGGATATTAATTTTAAGAAATGATTTTTCAGTACATTTTTTTTCTTATAAAAAACGATTTGCATTTTGAGAGGCGGGTATAGGTATCGCCGCCCGGGAACTATTTATTGGAAAACCAACACCCCTGCCGTAGGTTACCCCACGTGGTTCGCTGATCGTTTGGTCGAGGTTAAGCGGTGAGGTTTGTTCAGGTCTTGGCGGCCGAAGCGTCTGCTCACCTGGAATGTTGACCTCTCCAGCCAAAAACTCTCAATCCATCGCTTTGCACCGCAGTTGGAGGGATGAATTCATACGTGCGTCACTCCTAGTCACGCTAACCCCCGGAGATTCCTACCCACTCCTCATACCTATTTCCTTACCAGAACTTTATCTCATTCCTTTCCTTAAAAAAACCCTCCACGTAGCCCCTAAGATGACATAGGCCCCGATAAAAATTATTTTCTGAATAATTGGTTTTGTATGAAGCCATCTGAATGAACAAATGTGTAGAAAACGGTGTAATTTAAATTACGAGTTAAGTCGGAGTTATAAAATTAAACCAAACGACCACTCTCGAAAAAATCTGTTATACCTTGTCCTTATGTAACTATTAAATTTTATAAAATGATTTAAAAAATATATTGTTACTTGAAAAAAGTCACTGGAAATATTACAATTTTAAATAAGAAAATGAAAATTGAAAAAGACAGTAAAAATAATTTTCTCTTAAAATATTAATAAAATGAAGGTACCTTCTTTCTACACACAATCAGTTCCAATTTTGAAAACGACACTTCAAATGCAAATAATAAATTCATTCAGCGCCCTTGAGATGATTTTTCATGAAAATGGCGCTTTATAAATAAGCCAAATATTATTATGAGTTCATTGAACCAGATTCACGGGACAAACAATCACGCTAAGACAAATTAGTACGTTTGATGACGGTAATACAACATACGAGTACGTACACGGTTGAAATTTGTCATAAAAGAACGGTGGGTCGCTTCAAAGACTCGTTCTTGAGTTCAACAGCTCGGCTGTAGAATGATTTGCGACCTCTGCGTCTCCTTCCTCCTACAACATGGTCTCTTCAAGACCCATGTTCAATACTTCCTTTTCTCAAAAAGACCCTCCACACGGCAACTTCAATCATAACAATCATCGCCCTAGAAGGAAATTAATGATTTGAGGACCTTCTAACTAACTAACTAACTAACCATCACGCCGTTTCCCCGCAGGGGTAGGCAGAGAGGACGGAACGCCAAACAACTCGGTCCTGGCACACACTCTTTGCTTCACTCACATTCATACATCGTCTCATACATACTCTTCTATTATTCTGACTTTTGACATGGCCCGACTCAAGCATCTGATTCACTTGATCGTGCCATGTCTTCCTCGGGCGTCCCCGACTTCTTCTACCATTCACATTTGCGTCATATATTCTTCTTACACTACTTTCTTCGTTCATTCGCTCTACATGCCCAAACCATCTGAGGGTCCCTTTCTTAATCTTACTCATTATGCTTACATCAGCCTTACATTCTTTGCGGATCTCCACATTTCTCAAAGATCATACATGGTTTTACCACACATACGCCTCAGGGATCTCATTTCTACAGCTTTCAGTTTATTTTCATCCTTCCTCTGCCAGTTCCATGCCTCACTGCCATACATCAGGGTAGGTACCAGGACTTCATTGTGGACTGCTAGTTTCGCTCCTTTTGACAGTTTTTTATTTGCGCCAACGGCATTCAGTCCTCTATTAATGGAGTTACCGGCATTTACCCTTCTTTCGATATCTCTATCAGCCTTCCCATCTCTCGTAAACATACTACCCAGATACACAAACTCATCCACCTGCTCCAAGTATTCATCGTTCACTACTATGTCACACACTGTTTTCGTACTTTCTCTTTCAAACATCATGACTTTAGACTTACTTACATTCATCATTAACTCATTTTTCATACATACTTCGTTCATCTAGACACTAGAGACTGTAAATCTTCCATAGTGTTAGAAATCAGCACCGCATCATCAGCGTACAACAGACAACATACTTTCAGATTACTCAATTTCGCACCCAATCCCAACTCTTTCAATTCTTGCATACAATTATCCATGTATAGATTGAATAATGTAAAAAAAATTAATTATTCATATAATTATTCAAACGCGATCATTCCATTTACCAGAATTCATTGTAACGTACATATTTAATACGCAAAGGTAATATTAAAAAAAAAATGCTTCAAATGGAGTGTAGGGACCAACATAATGCATGTACCTTTATGTAAGTTAAAAGATTTAGTATGCTCACAGTGTAATTACAAACAAACTGCAGGAAATTATAATAAATTCGCTAATTGCGCGTTCGTTCCGACTAGGTTCACAATTCTAACGGTGTCACGTTAGTCGTCGGGTGTTGCAGCCGCCCAGCATTATTTCACTTAGTAAATAGGTTTTTAATACAAAAGAATATTTACGGCGTGATAAATCATAACGCGAGCTGTCACTGCTCTTTTAACAGTACCGGGACAAAAAACGCATTGAATTGTGTGCGAGCGGCCGCGGCGCGCAGTTCAGCTTTTTGGCGGACGAGTAAACAGTATTGGTACAGTTTTATGGTCAGTCTGTCGATTCATGCGTGGCATTGGCGTGCGGGTTTTTTTGGATACGATTTATGTCCGCTGTATAATGCGCAGTGAGATTTTTCAAGTGGATTTTATTCGAAACAAGAACCAGCAGTTTTTTCAGGATTACATAAGTAGGTACTACTTAAAAACGATTGACACAATTCGGAGATTCCAGGAAAGAAACTTAAATATTATTGAAAAAAGATTTGAATTCGACAAGGTAGCCTTATATTTTTGCACTATTGAAATAACCATGAACAAAAAAAATACAGATTTTAGTGAAATGATTTTATTTTTTTACATTAGCTCCACACAGGAAAATGATTTTCACATCGTTTCTTTAAATGCTATTTCAGATGTTCCCCATGAGATTTTTGCTCTATTTTAAAGGAGTCGTGTTTTATTAAACATTTTCACAATCTTCGCTTCAATTTTATCGTTTTAAATATTAGCGCGCTCCCTTTAGCATTCGTAATAAGATATCTTTCCATCTTCTTCTTTTTGAGCGGGTAAACGGCGTCTTAAATGAGGGTTATTACATACTTATCACGGTATCTTGGCACGGCAGGGCAACAAAAGAACCCAAATTAAACATTTGACATAAAATTAAAAATTATACTTTTAAATCTCCAAAAAATGCAGTGGTCACTGTGACCACACCTGAGCGTTATATAATGAATCTGGGTCGGTGAGTGAACACTTTCTAAGAGGAATATTTAAAAACAAGATAATTTATCAGGCTACCTGAAATCACATCCGAAAAATTTGTGTTGATGCCACCGGGATATTCAATAAACATTTATTTATTTATTGATTTGATGCAATATTTTACATTTATAAGTAGAACAAGTAGTGTTGGCCTCACTGGCTGAATTACCCGTGCTGAGGCCCCCATTTTAAAAAACAATTTTTTTTTTTATACTTACATATCAAATTTTGGTAAGAAAAAAAGTTGGTAACTATAAAAAACATTAAATTATGATAACTTTAAACTAAAGATAAAATTAATGTTAAAGTGAAAATTAAAGTAAAATTAAAAATATTAAATTAAATTAAAAAATCGGTATATATTATGTGTTCTGTGTTTGTGAGTGATGTGTATTTTATATTGTTTTTGTGTGTTGCGTGTTATTCTTTTCATATGTTTTATTCTTTCATGTTATGAAATTCCGGTAATATTGTCGTTTTTGTTCTTTAATCCATTTTGTTATTTTGTGTTTGAATTTTCCTCAATTTTATTTTCAAGTATAAGACTGTTGAACGCTTTTATAGCATATTCCTAATTAAAATAGATGTTATTTTGCTGACCTTCGATATTTGTTTCAGTTAAGAACAAGGTAGAGCCTAGCAGGTCACGTGATAGGCCCTCCGCCTCTTTCCAGCGGCACACGCGCTTAGACAGAGCGCGTTCCACGTGATCCGTCGCGTCGTGTAATGGTGTAATGGAATGTTTTGTTTTTGTTTTTAATTGAAAAAAAAATATAATCGGAAAGCAAAAGCGACGTCTAAATTAGTTACTCCCAATATGCTCAATAAAAAAATTATAAATATGTACCAGGTAAAATTTGTTAATATGTATGTTAAATATATATTTAGACGTTAAATACTCGCTTTTTAAAATGATTTCAAGTTTTGTCCGCTAGAGGTATCCACTTTAACGTATTGCTAGCGAACGTGTTTTCAATACTGAATCTCAGTTACGTGATACCGGGAATTTTACTTGAGTTCTATTTTAGCTCTATTTTCAAAGAAATTCTACGATATCAAGCCAAAGGTTCATGTACAATTTTTTTTTTATGTGAATACCACACTAGCGTCCCAACCACTCCCAATTGTCGGGAATCAGTAAAATTACAGTATTCGTAATTCGCAGTTGCGAAAATTAGTTGAAATGGAAGGAGATGGGGTATAAAAAGTGGGGAAATACCTGACTTTTCAGCGGTAACCATACAAGGCTAGTCATTACAAGCAACTAACGTATCAAATCTTAAAGGTGATCTTTCACAAGAGGAATACTGAGCGCATTATCCACTTGGAACGTGCAATAAATGTACTATAGATGTTGATTTTTAAAGATATTAATTTTATAACGATTAAACAATTTGGGAAGCGGATATGGGTTGCACCACTACGCGGCAGGCCGGATCGGGGGAGATTGGTTTAGGTAAAAAAATTTACCTCTCCACCAGGACTCTCTCGGAACATCGCCTTGCACCGCAGTGGGAGGGATGCATTCATAGGTCCGTTACATCTGGAGACACTGAACCCTGATTCCTAATAACAATAAATAATAATAATAAAGTGCCGTTTTTGTGAAAAATCACCTCAAGGGCGCTGTACAAACTTACAATATATTTCTAAAATCTAGAAAAAATACAAACTACACAAACAATTGAAAACAACTAATGCTAAAATTTTTCATAGATCACTGATACAAAAGTATATTTGCAATGTCTCGAGCAAAGAACGCGATGCTGTCTAAAAATGTATACAGGACCATACTTACCTGGGAGGTCGCTTGAAATTAACACTGTTTATTGTTTAAACCACCTACCAACTCTCATATATATCTGTTCCTTACCAGAACTTCAGCTCCTTCCTTTCCTCGAAAGACCATTCAAACAGCTACCCTGAAGACATCATAAGCCCTGAGGGGTCTTATTTTTGTCAGGACTTCGCGCATAGAGCTAATTAAAAAAAAAATTACAAATTGCGAAATAATCAAATTTTCACCGAATAAAATAAATTGCCGATGTCAGGATTTGAACCCGCGACCTCTGGGTTGCCAGATGAGAGTCTTACCCCTTGACCATGGAAGCTACACTACTATGATAAGACAGCGGCATAACGCCCCAGCAAGAATTTTACATAGTCAGCTACTAGGCAGCTTGATGGTTGCTAAATTTGATGAATAACCGCACAACACGTCCCTTACTACCACCATTAATATTTAGTTCATCTACTTGCTTACTACGGATACGGAACCTTGGCGTTAATTACGTCACGGAAATGAGGCTATATCATTTGACAAATTCGGGCGTCGCGACGTCCCTTGGGTAGGCTCCGTTCGCTAAATGACAACCGACGCCATAATATCACCGGCATAATTAAATTTGTATGCAAAGCTAAGTCGGGAAAAGCGCAGCATATTATCGCGTATACTATCGTCGCTCTGAAGGTAAAACTGGTTAAGTTCCTTCTAGAGATAATTGACTTAACGTTTCGTTTTCATAATTCTTAAACCTTCACACCTTCAAAAATTGACATTTCAAATCTATAAGTCGTCTCAAAGTGGTTGAACCATAGCATAGCTGTAACAAAATTACTAACGAAAATACTTGCAGACCTTGATGATAATATTATTAAATATAATTTAAATTAAGTTTTAAAAAATCATTTTTAAAGACATTTTTTATACCTTCACCATCTATTTGTGAAAACCGGTATTCCTACATTCACACGTTGAGCTGTATTGAGAGATTGGTTTTTTTATGTTTTATGAGTGGAACCGTGTAATCCACGACAAGAAAATGTGGAGACTATAGGAAGGGGAGGAGATAATTTTGGCGAATAGGAAGAGAGAGGATAGAAAATATCTTAGTAAAGTATAAGTTTCCGTTATAAGTAAGGTATAAGTTTCCGTTATAAGTCTTAGTAATAAATCTTAAGTTCTTAGGACAAAAGTGATAGTAACTATAAAAAAATAATTCGTACAGCGCTCTTTATGTGATTTTCCCATGAAAACGGCATTACATAGGTAAATAACGCGTAACAACTGGAGCGATTATGGTAAAAAAAAATGGACCACTTTCATTTTTCCTGCGATTCAAAATTCAACCACATTTTCCTACCATTCATAAAATATTTATTGTAATTATTTGAAACATTTCTATGGCCAGCCATTTATTATAAAACGAAGCTATTGAAATGTTTTATCATTATAAACAAAGATGTTGCAAATCGGAACTTTGTAGACTATTTTAGAACGATGTTAAAAATAATTTTTAAAAATATATTTTTCACGCCAAATTTCTGGTCAGCTGTTACGGTTAAAATTAAGTCCTTTTTTCATGAATTTTATTATGAAGTATACCACAGACATCATACGAAAATCGAAAATATTAATAGAAAAATAGAAAAAGGGACCTTTAGAGACCCCCTCCACCCTTAGCTCCACCCCCATCCCCCGGTACTTTTAGTATGTTGTTAAGGACACTTTCCTCTAAATGTGCCAAAATTGGCTTCTACATGAATTATTTCCGCTATTCGGTCTTTTTTGGTCTTCGTTGCCTAGACTAAAGATAGTATTCCATCGGGGCGATACTGAGAGAAGGGACCTTAGGGTACTCGATTCTTAATATTTTTGTTATATTTTTTTATTAGCTCAACGCTACAGACCGGCCAACTCTCAACGCTCAACGCACACCGTTAGTAAGCCGCTCCCAACTATACAACTCCCAGCGAGAGATCGTATATGTCGTCATCGTTCTAGTATCTTCTGTCAACCTTCCTCAGTTCTTTGGATCATTTTGACCCAAAACTGAAATTTAATTGATCATAAAATTATTAACATAAAATTTTAAATATAATTTATTACGACTTCGTGACAATTATTAATTATCCTTTGTAAAATGATGGATTATTCTCTTACGCTAAGAAGATAAGGTTTTTTTCCATCTTAAGTTCCTCGGGTCATTACGACCTGAAACTGAAATTTAACCGATCGTTTTGATCAGTTAAATTAATTAATATTATTTATAATGACTTCATGAAAATTATTAATTATCCATTCACTTATTAACAGCATTGCAACATTAAAGAGAAGTCTCTTATGTTAAAAAAATTAAGTTTTTTTTTCTTTCTTGGGTTCCTCGCGTCAATAATACTCGAGTTTGAAAAAGGTCCTCGGGTCAGAAATGCCCGTGTCTTTGAAATGAAAATGCTTTGTTACAACGATAAGGTTTCTAAGAATATATATATATATACACCTATATATATACCTACGTACTTATATTTACAGTTAACTTGAGTCCTTATTTTTACTACAAATAATTTGATTTAAAACCATTACTTAATTTTTTTAAATCGGGTCAACATGACAACAAGACTCATTCAAACGTCGATCACGTCCATACGGGCTCTCGCTGGGATTAGTTTAGCAAGTAATTTAATACTTGAACAATGAACGTTGATGGGAAGTTCCGAATACAATATTATAATCCCAATTGATTTCGTGCACTTTAGGTTGCCTTTTGACTATTAAATGATTTTATTTGCTAGTCGGGAGCTGGTGCCGGTAGATCCCTATATGTACGATAGATAGTCATGAAACTGGCAGAGGAAGGATGAAGGTTGACTGAATGCTGTGGACATAAGATCTCCATCCAAATTACGTATGGGTATGCTGAAAAGTAATGCACCCGTACTTGTAGAATTCCCACATAAACGTTACAATAAAAAAATAATACAATACAATTCTTAAGCTTCAAAATCATACATTTATTTTCCAACATAATCACCGGGCTTAAATATTTCTACCAACGTTTGACAAGTTTTTTAATTCCGTCATTGAAAAATTCTTCCGACTTTTCTCAAATCTATGACTTGACATCTACCTTCACCTCACCCTCTTGAGATCTCTCTTGAATAGAGGAAAAAAATAAAATCGTAGGGAAAGATCGGGAGAGTAAGGAGGGTGTGGAATCGGTTCAAACCTCAGGTTTCGCAGACCGTCTGCAGTTGCTCGTGTTTGTTGCCCCTTTGTGTTTGTTCTCGTCTATGAGACGGTATGTTACCTATCATGCGCAGATTTTACGGTATTCCAATTGTTTAATAATGAAACTGACACGTTCCTTAAATGTTCCAATATGGTTTGTGATACTTTTAAGAGTGATTTGCCGGTCATTTTGAATCAAATCGTCGACGAGTTGGCGATGTTCATCGTCTGTGGCAGTGACTGGGTGTCATCGATGTTTATCGTCTGTGTCAGTGACGCCCGCTGCGTGTTCCATCACCAATAATATAATTATAACTTTCCAGGTGCGTTACGGCAAAATTTTATTACCCATTAATTAACAGTAAACCTATCAATAGCATTGTCACCAAAACATTCTTTAGGCAATGATGAATCTTAGTAAGAGTCACTTTTTTAGTGGTTAAAAATTCGATAACAGCAAGCTTAACTTTCGTTGACGTAGCACCAAAACAGGTTTCGCTTCTCAAAATACACTGCATGAATTCAAAGAACTCAAACCTGTGCATGCGTACAAAGAGGAAAGGTCACTTCCACTTTCCGCCTGGTGCGCTTCTAAAGATCATTTTGTTCGCACTGTACAAGCATGTGTGTACTACTTTAAAGCCTACTCTCGTACAAAAATTTAATACGGAAAATTACCCCATAAGTATTCAAAGAACCTCTCAAAATGGAGAATTGCCCCAGATGTATTCATAAGTAAGTATTAAGTAAGAAAAGTATCCCAAAAGTATTCAAAGTAGAGAATCTATTGTCACAATTATTTACTCAGTAAATCAGTTAAACCGGTAATAAATCACCTTAGGTACATTCAAAACAAAAATTTAATAATTATTATAATAATCTTAAAGTGGTTTAACCACAATTTTAAAATGTCGTTGTAAGCCGAAACAGCTGTCAAAATAATAAAAAAGGTTAAATACTGTTTTTACATTTTTACCTACAGTGTCCATCATCGGGGCAGATGTGTCCTGATGATGGACGTTGGCTAAAGAAGGACGTAGCGCAACATGACAAAACACCCAAAAAAAAATAACGAAAAATTTGTAATAACATTATAAAATTTAATTTAAAATAATCTAAAAAAAAAATTTACTAAGTTCGAAAAAAGGAATTAAAAACAAAAATTAATTAGGTACTTAAAATGAGAAGACGAATGCAGAAATTATATTCAACCTGATTTCTAACCAGATATGTGTGTAATAATGTTATGGTGTTTAGATAATTAATTTCCATTGCGTTTCTGAGAATAAAAAAAAAATATATGTGTTATCAACAAAATTGTGTCAAATTTATTAAAGAATTTTTTGAAAAGGCCAATTTTTGGAAAATATAACTTGGTGAGTTTCACCTTCGGACCGACGATGTATCATTCCCAGTTCCCAGGGAGAAATACATGAATAATTGCATAATGTTGTAATGATACGATGCACGTCACGAGTGCTGTGGAAACTGTCTTTGACTATTCTCATTTTATTTTACTGCAGCAAGATGGAAATGTGACGTCACTTGAATGCTGGCAATGCGGAACTAGGGTTGTGTGAAGTATGTTAAACTTTTCCTTACTTGTTTGATGCAAGGTAAATGGGGAAGAGTGAAAAGAATTTCCAATTCAAAATTATATTATTATTTTCTTATGCTTTGTAAATTAGAAGTTTAAATTCTTTTTTTCGTTATTTGTTATGTGTTAAAAAAAAAAATAGTTTAATTGGCGTTCTTCTCAAGTCAGTTCTTTATTCTTTTGACCTCTATACCAATTTCCATGGTGGACAAGGTTCCTCCATTCCAATCCTCCACTCCTGCAACGCATGAAGAGCTGCGGATATCCAAGTACCAGTGATATTCGGTCACTCCAGCGCATTGGTGACGTTCCTCTTCTTCTTCCTTCATGCTTCTTCTGCCTTCCCCTTTGCAAGTGACAAAGAGTTTATAACCTAACCTAACTTAGCAAACGGATTGCAATATTTAGAGCACAGGCGTCAGGTGGGAATGCTGTCCTTGTTCTACCCGTATTACAATGGAAGATGCTCCGAGGAACTAGCGCCATTGATCCCCTCGGCATCGGTGCATAGTCGGGAAACACGCCAAACACGCGCCCAACATTTGTAAACGGTTGACGATAGTCACATGAGAACAGGTCGTTTCTACGACTCGTTTTTGAGATCAACAGCTCGGCTGATGAACGATTTGCCGGCCTCTTTGTTTCCTCCCTCCTACAACACGGGTCTCTTCAAGACCCATGTCCACTCCTTTCTGTCCTCAAAAACACCCTCCACACAGCATCTTCAAAGATGACGTAGGCCCTGAGGGAAATTATTTTCTTCAAGGACTCCTGTGTGGAGTTAATGTAAAAAAAAAATCCTAGTTGAAGTCCTCAGTTTGGCGAGCAACGTTTCCAACTAAGATTTTGTAGGCAGATGAAATTTAACCGATCGTTTTGATCAGTTAAATTAATTAATATTATTTATAATGACTTCATGAAAATTATTAATTATCCATTCACTTATTAACAGCATTGCAACATTAAAGATAAGTCTCTTATGTTAAAAAAATTAAGTTTTTTTTTCTTTCTTGGGTTCCTCGGGAACCTTTTTTGATCTTTGTAACCAGATTCAGTAATTTCGAAAATACGTAGAACAATACTGCCTGTAACTGCAGAGGCATTTTAATAAATATATTCACAATGTAGGTTGAATCTTACATTATTGGGTAAATGGGAATAGGGGTAATATTGGTACAAGGTCTCAGATACTACTTATCGCGACATTAAATACAAGTGAAAATTGATAACATTGTCTTTATATCGGTTCGGTATTGTTTGAAGTGCCCGGCGTTATCTTCCTCGGAACTTCTCAAACTTTCCCAGAACCCATCCCCTCCCGTGGTTCTCAGCGTTCTGTGTACTATTCGCAGTCTACGACAAACACTGCTGCAATAACATCGTTAATTTTAAAAGTTGTAAAGAACTTAGTTAGTTCCGTAAATGTAAGCATTAAACAAAGCATTCTTGTTGTAAAAAGTTCACACGTTTTGTAAAATAAAAAAGCTCAAAAGTTAGGGTTAGCATTGTTTCTTTCACTTGAATTGGTCAGTAAAGTTTTATTAAGTACACAATCAATGCTAATATTACTACGTGATGCTTCTACTTTTTATTCGAGTCCCTCTAGAAATGCCTTCCATATAGATCTGGCATATAGAACTGACACGGTTCCAGTAGACAATTTTTTTTTTCATAAATGACCTTTGAATGCAAAACCATTACCTTTGTTCATTTCTATAACCAAAATAATTTTCAAAGCCGTGCTATTTCCGTAGATACTGTAACGAGAAAGTTTTTGAAGTAAAACTTCTTTACGCACGCTTGACGCAAACGGAACTTGAGAGGGAGATATAAGTTAGTAAAGATAAAAAGAGAGAGAGTTACGTTTCGTATATTACTGTAGGGGTAAGAGAGAGAGATTTGAGCACACATTTTCTTTCTCTCTTTCTCTCATAGCCAGTTACGTTTCGTATATCTAAGACACAGTGCAGGCCTATTGTCTGTATCACACTCCAGGAGCAAGAGAGAGCAGTGCGCGCGCACATTTTCTTTCTCTCTTCCTCTTACAGAAGTTTTACTTCAATCGTGTGGTCTAAAGCGCACTCGTGTTTTTTTCAAATGTAACCAATCAAGGGCATTCAAGGCCATCATTTGAAATCTTGAAGAATTTTATTTCTTTTTTTTTACATGAGCTCCACACAGGAGGCCCCGAGGAAAATAATTTCTCTCAGGGCGTATGTCATCTTTGGGGATGCTGTGTGGAGGGTTTTTTTTAGAAAAAGGAGGAGAAGAGAGTTCTGAGAAGGAAACGGGTTTAAGGAGTGGGTAGGAATCTGGGGTTCAGTGTGACCTGGTCATCCGCCTCCAAGACTTAGCCATACCTAATCCCATGAACCCGGGCACCCCTGCTTAACCACCAAACGTAGCGAACCACTTGAGGTGACCTATGGCAGAGGTGTTGGTTATCCAATAAAGGTTCCCGGAGCGGCGGTACCCATTCCCGCCTCCCAAATTCTAATTTCGCTTTCCTGCCTCCTGTCTCGTTTTTATAAAAAAATAATATTGTCGTCTTGTTTCTATAAAAAAAAAATTGTCGTAGAAAAATATAAAAAATAATACTGTCGTCTTGTTTCTATAAAAAAATAAGATAGCAGTCTTGTTTCTACAAAATTTTAATATTGTCGTCTTGTTTGTTGTAATTTTTTTATTTGTGTAAAATTACTTGGTAAAGTAATTTTAGGAACTAACATTCATGTTGTTTGAAACAACTATTCGCTGTCGTGAATTTGATCAATCTATCTATTTATTTTTGTAAAGAAATCTGTTTGTAGCTGGCGGCGTCAATTTGGTTTTTATAGAAATCTACTGATTTATTGCATTAATGATGAAATTGCACACACTTTTTACATTCGAAACAAGAGGAAGGTCTATTGTAATGTCATTTTGAAAAACCACCCTATCCTTCTTTCCACCCCTTAAAGCAGATTTTTTAAATATTTCTGATGAAATTTTCCACACCTGTTGTCTAAATGTCTAAATAAAAGAAAACGCTACATAAAGTCCGGGCATTGTCGGGGTCTTCAGCTAGTACCGGATAAAATAACTTCGATGCTTTGCTCTAGGTCAGAAAAACTCATTAATACAATACCAGCGCTGTGTTTTTTTTAAGCAAATAATAGAAACAACAGTTTGACATTTCCCTTGGCAAATTCACCATAGGTTGCGCTGTTATCTGACCTAAATATGGCGCTGCTCGAAAATAAAACTATCCATGCTCTCTGCTGATTCTCACAAACTGTTGTAGGGTGTTCCAAATACATAGATTTCTTAAATCGAATACTGAAGACAAAGGATAAGTTTCCTATCAAGAATTCCAATTAAGGATTTATTTTGTGCAGTAAGTTTATCAAAGATTATAATTTATAATTGTTGAGAATCTGGACCACTGGATAATCATTGTTGAAATTTAACATTTCGTTACAAAATAGTATTTCAAACAAGATGCTGGCTGAGGACCATTTACTGATATTTTCTTTTTTGGATTTCGCTGCAATCTTTAACACAAACTTACAAAATATGTATTAGATGCAAAAGCACGCGTACCATGTTTTATTTTTACATTTTTTCCAAGCTGGAGGCCCTGAGGAAAATAATTCCCCTCAGGGCCTTTGTCGTATTTGAGGATGCTGTGTGGAGGGTATTTTAGGAACCTTTTAGGAGGAGGTATTGAAGGAAGAAGAGAAAGTTTTGGAAAAGAAAAGGGTATGAGTGTGGGTAGGAATCCTTGAAAAAGGATTTCTTTTTCAATTATCAAATTATGGCCATTTTAGTGTGGCAATAGATGGAATCTAACTAGAATCTAAATCAGAGGTTCCCAAACATTTTTTCTCGTGGACCACTTTCAAAATTTTACTGGTTTCGGTGGACCCCCTGCTGCAAAATTCCTACCATATTCCTAAAACTCGACACGCATTGTACTGAATATTGAATATAACGCTAGAGTTGCGATCTGTCACAACGTGGGGGGGGGGTTAATGTGATATGAGACGGGATGGGATATATGGACACGGGATGGGTCTCAATATGACCATTTTTCACCGAAATACTAGTGGACCCCTTTTTTTTATCACGCCTACGTGGACCATGTTTCCTACTATAATGAAATTTATCCTGATAAAGAATCTACATTTTTTTTTAAATTTTTCCGAGGACCAGAAAGGTGGAAATCGTGACAAGGTGGACATCGTTTTTTCCCCTTGTACTTCAACAGCGTGTAACTTTGTGAAATATATAATTTTTTTTTAAATTTCTTTTGTAAATTCTTAAGATATGAATGCATTCTTAAAATATTAAATTTTTTTTTAATCGACCGTCAAGAATACTTAGACAAGAATACCCCCTTAAGTTGTGATGTACAAAGCATTATTGAGAATTAAAAGTCATTGTTACATACTAAAGACGTACGAAAAGCTACGAGACCAGGCCACATTCAAGTGTTTTATTTCACAATAAAAATATTATCTAGCGGTTGTAAGTACCACTGGTATCACTGGCCGCAATATAATACAAGATATTTTTTTTATTATTTTTTGAGTTAGTTTATACAACAACCGCCTTACTCATAATCGCAGAATAAGATAATACCACGGTAATACGAACGGTTTTATTTGAAAATTTGTACAACAGTTAGAAATCGACACAAACTTGTACAAAAAGCCATTTATCCGTGAATTGGGACAGAGAACCGCGGTCAAACTGTTTTATGTCTTGGAAACTGTTACGACCGCTTCCTATCTTTCGTGTTAATTGAGTAAATGAATGACACATGTTGTTTGTTTTGTCATGGGGTGTTTTGTTTGTGTACGAAATAAACTATGAAAAGGTAAAAGTGATTGTTTTTCACAAACTAAATAACTTTTATCTTTGTGGAAGACTAACAAATATTTTGTATTCGAAAAATTTATTTCACAAAGACGTGAAAAATTTTTTGTTCACCATTTGTAAAAAAAACAAGATACGATGTAATCAAGTGATTCAAATAATTAAGTAAGGTCTTATAAAAAGAGAGTAACCTCCACTTTGGAACGTGTCGCAAATATACCATATATTATTTTAAATGAATTAATTGTGAAATAACACAAATTAATCCTTTTTTTTTTCGTGAAGCAATTACTTTGTGGTTAGACAGTATAGATAGATGTACAGTGAGGTTCTGCATAAATGTACATTGTTGTTTCCCTCCCACTCATTGATTACCTTTTGTAGCCCTTTCAAATTAATTTGTCTCTGTCTAATTATGTTCTTTTGTAATATTCTTTTTCCCTCTCTCACTCAACTTATATTTAACCGATAACTCTGCCTTAGTATTTAGTTATTATTATATCCTGATGAAGCTTGGTCGAAGCGAAACCGGTAGATATATAAAAAAATAATAAATTCGTGGTTTAAATACAAAGTGTTTTAACAAATTAATCAAATAAAATTTATTTTCCACGCCGGAATTCGATCGCGCGACCTTCGGATTGCGAGTCAAGAGCCTTACCGCTTGACAACGCCGGCCGTCAGATTTCAGTCATTTGATTAACTTAATTAAAAAATAATATGTAGTATATTTTCGGCACGTTCCAGAGTGGATGATTCTCTGTGTATTGCCTGGTGTAAGACCATTATCCAGAAGCGCCCTTGAGGTGATTTTTCACAAAAACGGCGCTCTACAAAGTGTCCAATTATTATTATTATTATTAATTAAACGCTTGCAATGTCTTTAGCCGTGTCTTGTGACCAGATTTGAATAGCCAGGTACTTCCCCATGTTCTTTTTCTCCATCTCCTTTCCCTCTCACTACCTTATAACGTACCCCAATTGGGGATGGCGTGGTCTTACTGGATCCAGACGGGAGCAATATAAATACATATACTCGTACGTTTATCGATGAAATTGTTTGTTAGAGATTTTTCAATTTATTGCAAAAAATCTAGAAGATCCTTGTTGAAACTAGCGGAGCCGGGCAGATTCATGTAACGGTAAGTTAATGATTAGGATATGATATATTATAAGTGTATTTTATACTAGCTTTTACCCGTGGCTTCACTCGCATGGTATTAGGGGGAAATTACTGTAGTGCTTGCACTTATCAATTATCCCCCTTCACCCTCCCCCTCCCCCTCCCCCCACCCCCTCTCTTACATTCCATACATTCATTTCCGATACATTCAGTTTTCAAACAGCTCTCGTGCCACCCGAATTTCATACTTAATGCCAGAGCTCAAAGAAAAAAGAATTATCCGATTTGGTGCAGTCGTTCGGAATTTACGCGAGTAAAAACATTTCGGAGATTTATTTTTATTAAAATATATCAACATCGTTTTCATGGCAACGATTTGTTTTCTGGCGTTAGCAATTACTCGCTTTTGTTAGCAACAGAAAACGTATGATAAATATAATATGTTTAATATTTATAATTTCACAACGCCAGACCTTACCATTATAAACAGCCTATATTACTTGCAAGTAATGTAGCTTTTTATTGGTGAAAGAATTTTTAAAATCAATTTATTGGTTAATGCGTGAAAGCGTAGCAAACAAACACACGCAGTTTCGCATTTATAATATTTGTATGGATATTTAAAAATAAAATAACATCTCGGAAAGTGGGTATTGTCAACGAGCTGAGTAGCTACTGAGATGACTACTATGCGGTTTCTGAGAGACAAATGAATTTGTTATACTTACACATGTACAGTGTAGGTTATCTAACTTCAATAAGCTGAGGTGCATAAAAAACAATTAAATTTTGCTGAGTTTAGTATTGGTGGCAGACTTAGTACTGATACTTTTCTATGTACAACCAGATTCTAATGAATATCAACTCAGCCGCAATAAATCGATGAAAAAAAGTTACAGTGAAATTCTCAGCCTTCGATAGAGCCTCCGAGCAAATGCAAATTGAACCGCGAAAAGTCTGAAGCCTCATTGGTGATTTCAGGTCACCGGCTGAATATATAAAGCACCTGAAGTCTGAACTGAACCCCCCCCCCCCCCCATATCCCCGCACACTCGGAAGGCCATGAAAATGATTTGCATCCATGAATTTAAAACGTCGTTAAAATATTCCGCAGCACGAAAAACTTTCTACGGTGCAGTTTCGTAACTAAATCAGACGGTGCAGTGAAAATGCATTCACGTGTAAACTTGGGGGTGAGAAATTATATTATACTACGAAGTTACATACAATTTTTGATCTAGAACAAAGTATCTACGCTATTTTTTTATATCCTTCCATTCTAGTGACCAAATTCATATTAAAGAAATGCTTAATATTGTGAGAAAATTTTAAAATAAACACCTAAGCCATTGTGACGAGTCAGTATGTGGCAAGTTGGCTATTTATAAAGTGGTATCATTATTTTCCATGCACTGGCCACCCCAGAATTTCGAGAAGCTTCGAGAGTTTTACTAGCAGCGCCATTGCGATTTCGGTTCTAGAGTTGATTACACATGTCATATCAATATTTAAAGACCTTTTATTAAAATTGTCGCGGTTGAATATTGAATTGTGCATTACTTTAAGTTATAATAAAGTGTTATCACTAATTGTTATTATTTCTATATATTTATATCACGGTGTACCTAGACATGTTACACTATCTTCCACAACTATACCATCTTAACTAATTTAATTAGGCAAATCTTAATATTCAAATATTTTAAAGTGGATTTAGCTCAATTCTTATTTTGAAGAGTTTTTTCTTTAGAAACTTTTCTTTTTAAGGGATTTTACTCAGAATTTTTTAAAATTCAGACTTGACAGTAACGTTTTACTTGTTTTGAGAGTCATGTATGCAAAAATCTGGTAGAATTTTACAATCAAGTGACATAGCAGCCAAAAAAAAGTGGCAAATATGCGTGATACTTTTGAATTGCATTAGAATGGGATATTTGTGATGTTGTCAAATTAATAACACTATAAAAATTAAAATGAAAACAAATAAATACCTATAATCTTTCTTGAATAAGAGATAATTTTCTTTGGCTTTTAAAGGGCCAAGGAGTCGTGAGGTTTTACGTAAATTTATAGCGACAGCAGTTTTCTTTCAAATCGGAATAGATCACAGTTCTTGGAATTATAAGTACAGTATTTTATATCAGACAAATTTTGATTTGGCCTTTTAAAGGCAAAATTAGTAGCTTAATTTTAACATCCCAAGAAAATTAACAAAGTCGGTATTCACTGAAATTCCATTTGTTATTTTTAGATTATAATCTCGGTTTAAAGATAATAACATGGATATTTTTATTCCCAGAAACGAGATTCAGTAAATATTGAAATATGAGTGATTTTATTACAGTACTATACTGTAGATACAATAACTCAATTTCGAATGTAAATATTCCGTAATTATTGAAAATTTATAATTCTTTTTCACTAACGTCGCAATTTGATTTGCTCTTGGATTCACTTTAGGATACAAATTTAAGAATAACCGTTTTAAGAACTGCCTTCCAACCTTGACACAAAACAAACTAACATAAAATAACGTGAATATAAACCAAAGGCAAAATAATGTGTTTCAAACATAAAAAAAAGATTTCATAGAATTTTTAGGTTCTTCAATAATAAAACTGCAAAATGACTTTTTATCACGTAAGAAGATGACACTAGTAATTTAAACAAAAATATAAAAAAAAGATAACGGTAGCAAGTGGGACTTGAAATCAGAACCTCTCGTCTTTCGGGACGAACGCCTTATCCAATTAGGCTACTGCCACCTCTTATCAAACCGTCATATTTGTCCATCTTATATTCCAAATTGTAGAATTAACAATTGAGACGCTCAGCGGAAAAGTAGTCCAACCCACAAAAAATCGTTATCAGCAAAAACACCGTATTGAAATATATTTTTGTCATATCTATCAATGAAGCCACAGTGGCCCGATTTTAGTTTTCACTGATTTCAAAGGATCTTTGGAAGGACTAAATTTTTTTCATATTATTGGCAACTTCCTTTTACATTAGAAACAATCGTTCTAAGAACTAGGTTTCACGGCCAAAAGTAGTTTTGTAATTTATTTTTGGGGTGTTATGCCGTGTTGCGCTAACTCCTTCTTTAGCCAACGTTTCGGAAAGCGTTACAGTGTCCATCATCAGGGCAGATGAGACATTCATCCATCTGCCCTGATGATGGACACTGTAACGCTGTCCGAAACGTTGGCTAAAGAAGGAGGTAGCGCAACACGGCACAACACCCAAAAAATAAAATACAAAAATATCCGTTATATATTTATTTTCTGTACTGTAATTTTCAATTAGGGAGGCGGGAATGAGTACCGCCGCCCCGGGAACCTTAATTGGAAAACCAAAACCTCTGCCATAGGTCACCCCAAGTGGTTCGCTACGTTTGGTGATTTAGCAGGGGTGCCCGGGTTCATGGGGTGAGGTTTGTCTAGCTAATGGAGGCGGATGACCAGGACTCACTGAACCCCAGATTCCTACCCAACCCTTAAACCTTTTTCCTTCCCAGAACTCTCTTCCCCTTCCTTTCCTTAAAAAAACCCTCCACACAGCATCCCCAAAGATGACATAGGCTCTGAGGGAAATTATTTTCCTCAAGGCCTCCTGTGTGGAGCTCATGTAAAAAAAAAAAACTTGTTCTCTTTCACATTTTTACATATTTTTGATGTTATCTTCTTCTTCAGCGATATATTACGTTGATGGAAATAGCGTTCAAAAGTTATAAAGATAGAGTTTTTTTAATTAAAAATTGAATAAACATAACTGTTTAAATAAGCGGTAAAACAAATAACTATCTACATAAATAAAAGACTATATTCGCACTTGTGTGCCCTGTAGACTGTAGACTCAACATCTCAACAACTATTAGAAAGATTTCACTGAAAATTTCAAAGTTTGCTCTTATTAGTGCCAGAAGTGTTTAGAGAGTAGTTTGAATGGCAGAAGAAGTCGGGAACATCCGAGGAAAACTTTTAGCATTTTCCGACACTGGAAAAAATACGCGTGGTTTCGTATGGTAGTGAGTGGTAGATAAAATTGGGGACGGCCGAAGAAGACTCAAATAATGAATCAAAAAATGAATCAAATAAGTATTTGTGATAAAGAAAGCGTACGCGATGAACAAAGAAAGGTAAGGAAAATGTACGAAGTGAAAGTGAATGGTTGAAAAATTCGGGAACATCAGAGAAAGACATTGAATCAATCGAATGCTTGGAAAAAACTAAACTGTTACAATTATTTGCAATAATATTATTTTCACGTTAAAAATGGTGGTCTCTGACTTTGACGAACGGCCTCCGCGGTAGGAGGGTACGACTCTCGACTTTGAATCCGGAGACCGCGGGTTCAAAACCTACCTGCCACAATTAAATTTTATTTAACTACTAGCTGATATGCGTTACAATGCAAATAAATAAATTGTTTTTTTCCGAATTTCCTTTCTCATGCGTCCCTGTTCCCCTCTCACGCCCCTTTCCCCGCTTTCCCCTTCCGCCTTCAACGCCTACCCCTCCCTCGTTATCCCTCAAGCTAATTACCTTCTTTAATTACCCTTTCCCTCGTGCCTTCCCTCCCTACCCTTCCCACCCATTTTCATTTATACAAATTTCATAACGCCAGAGCTTACCACTATATATAACCTTAAACCTTTGCGGGCGTAAGCACAACAAATCACCAAAGTTTCATCGCAATCGGATGAACGGTTTGGCAGCGCATAACATACGAACAAAAAACAAACAAACTAAAATTGATTTTTATATTGAGGATTTATGTTGCTTCAGAAAAAAAATATTTAAAATAATGTACATTATATTTGAGACACGTTTCAGATGCGAAGATGCTCTCAGCATCGTCCTGATAAAAGTCCGCCATTCAGAATTAAAACGTGGCTTGAAATGGTTTTAGTCCTGTTTAGTGACCAGTTCTGAATAGCCACGTACTCCCTCTTCCCTATCTTCTTCCCCACACCTCTACCATCAGCTTTCTAACGTAATGGGACTCTTGTGGGGTATTAACATAACATTCGAATGACCAAATCTTATCTCATCTTAGCTCATCTGCCCTGATGATGGACACTGTCCGAAACGTTGGCTAAAGAAGGAGGTAGCGAAACACGGCATAACACCCCAAAAACAATAACAAAAAAAAAAAAAAATATATCTTATGACCTTTTTTTCGTCATATATTTTCGGGGTGTTATGCCATGTTTCGCTACCTCCTTCTTTAGCCAACGTTTCGGACAGCGTTACAGTGTCCATCATCATCATCTACTCATGGACACTGTAACGCTGTCCAAAACGTTGGCTAAAAAAGGAGGTAGCGCTACACGGCATAACACCCCAAAAATAAATTACAAAAATACTTGGCCGTGAAAACCGACAATCATACATATCTTATGACCATTCAATAGCCACACCTTTTGACGGCCTCGGTGATCGAAGGGTAATGACATTAAATGACTCGCAATTCGAAGGTGCGGGATCGAATTCTAAATAAATTTTATTTAATTGATTTGTCTTATTTCACAATTAATTCTTTAAAATACGAGTACCGCCCCGGTGTAAAACTATCACTCAGAATTGAAATGTTACCCGAAATGGCTTTTGACGTGTTTGATGACCAGGTCTGAATAGCCAGGTAATTTCCCACCTTCCTCGTCCCCATCACACTTCTCCACTAGCTTCAACCTTACAACATATCCCAATTGGGGATTCTAAATAGGTGAAATTATGTTATTAATTTATAAAGAATAATTAACACTTATTATCGCACGCCAGGTTATAAATCAACTAATCCCACGAATCTAAACTATCAGTTTGAATTATTTTCATTAAAAATCACTTAACTTATTTTATTTATTTTGTTTTCGAACATGCGAACAAATTTTAACAGTTTGCATATATAATAAATAGTACCAGTAAATATTAAAAAAAAAAATATTAATGATCAGTAACTGTATGTTATTGGGTTAGTAAAAATATTTCGTGAACACCTCACTAGGAGAACCTGTGCTGAGGTGTTCGCATGTTTTAGATGAAGTGTTTTTTGTTTGTTTGAACTTAAAGGATGTTATTAAAATACAATATTTTTATTCTCTTTAAATAAAAATATTGAAATATGACTTATTGCACCCGCTGCGTTAACTAAATGGCCACATCTGCAGATTAATTTAAAAGCTCACTCAGCATTGTGGAATTAATAATAAAATGATTGCAATAACTTCCTTGGAACTTCCACAAGTAGTAACAAGGCACAATGTGTAGCAATAGGGGTGGGGTGCGAGGGAGGTTCAGAGGCGGTAAGGGGAGCTGAACAACACGACTCTACAAGTTTCCACAAATTAACGTGGCATCTGCTTCAAGTACCAAGAAATTGCACTTTTTCGGATTTCTCAGCGAGCCGAGTTTTTAATAAACAGTTAGCGATGTAAGCAAAGGCAAGCTGTGCAAATAATGTCGGCACAGAACTATTCTTGTGAATTTATTAGATACTTACGTATTTTTAATTTGTCCTGTTTTTACAAAAAAAAATTTTTTTTTTTTTTTTAAATCTTTTGTAAAATGTGAAATTTTTTCTACAAGTTGAAAAATTTTCTTTTTTTCCTTTTTTAAAAATAATCATTTTTCCGAATTCGCTAACCATATCATTGAAAATAAACACAGTCTTTAAAAAAATACGGGGCTAAATATTTTACATAACTATACCTCTATACTTATATTATAAATGCCAAGCTGCGTGAGTTTATTTGTAACGATTTCACGCATTAACCAAAAAAAAGATTTTAAAAATTCTTTTACCAATAGAAAGCTACATTATATGCGAGTAATATAGACTGTATAAAATGGTAAGCTCTGGCGTTATGAAATTATAAATATTAATAATACATTATATTTATTATACGTTATCTTGTCGCTAACAAAAGCAAGTTATTGCGAACGTCAGAAAACAAATCGATGCCGTGGAAACGATGTTGATATTTTTTCTTTCAAGCGTCATAGTTAATATCTATCTATCTATATAAATAAAAATGAATCTTCGAAATGTTGGTACGCAAATAACTTCTGAACGACTGAACCAAATTGAATAATTCTTTTTTTTACTACTGGTGAGCTCTGGCATTATGAAATTTAGATAACACACAAGCTGTTTGACTGAATGTATCGAGAATGAATGTATGAAATGCAGGAGGGGGGTGGGGGGGGGGGGGGATAATTGATAAGCGCAAGCGTTACAGTAATTTTCCCTAATAGCATGCAAGCGAGTTCGCGGGTAAAAAAGCTAGTTAATAATAAAGGAAAACGTTTAGGTAACTGAGAATTCTTAGAAATAAATAAAAATCTCTGAAAAATGATGAGTCCATTATCTTGATCAAATCTTCATAAACTGTTAAGCATAGCAGTCATCTTCGTATGGAAGCCAGCTGAGCACGGTTACATTAGATCGATTACTTTAAAAAATATTTATTTAGTTTAATATCACACGCATAATACTTTTTTTCAAAATCATAACGCGAATTTTCCTGCCTTGCTTTTGCCATATATGCAATCCACAAAGTGAACTCTTTAAAAAAGTTTTCCCGTACAAAAGTTCACGGGAGAGAAACGTATTGCGAAAGCTTATTTTGTGAAAGTTTACAAAAAATTACCCATTCTGTGGCTTGACGTGCTTTCAAACCGTCAAACGACTTCGTTATGCATTTCTTACTTTTTGGCGGTGATTTTATTTTTAAAATGCAAATAATAAAAACACTCCAAAGGAAAATGCGCTTTGACAAATTGTGAAAGGAGAAAAAATGCCTTTCACTGAGGCTAATTATTTTTAACGTGTGTTCATTTATTACATGTTATGAATATAAATGTTATATTATAATTTACAAATAAAGTTACCATTACTTTATTAAAAAAAGCATTTGAATTTTGCTGTATATGTTTCATAAGCCTTCTGGCGTTCAGCTTTGAACATAAGCCTCCCTCAATTTTTCCGAAATAAATTTGGTTTCGTAGAAGAGGGCCCAATGCCTTCGGGGTAATTTCTACAAAAAAGAGCGCTTTACAATAATCATTCGTACATTTTTTTCCGATTCTAAAAATAACCGGATCTGGCACAAAGATAAACGCATTTACGTTATTTGTTTTTGGGGTTTTATGCCGTGTTGTGCTACCTTCTTCTTTAGCCAACGTTTCGGACAGCGTTACGATGTCCATCAATCACCACTCAGGTGTAAGTACTTAAGCACACATTTCACCACTAACAAGAACACAATTACACATCTGCACTGATGATGGACACCATAACGCTGTCCGAAACGTTGGCTAAAGAAGAAGGTAGCGCAACACGGCGTAAAACCCCAAAAACAAATAATGAAATTACTTTTGGTTGTGAAAATCTAAAAGCGTATTAGTTCAAATTTTATTCAAAATTCTTTACTTAAATATGCGACTATACTAACGACTTGAAACATACAAGTTTGCATAAGAAATATTTCTTTTGCAAGTTGCAAAGGTAGTTGTTTTATGTAAACCTACCTACCTATATATAGTGGTTCTAATCATCTTGATGCTCACTTCTCTTTTTAACAATTAATTTTATGGTGGAATTAAAAACAAAGCATTATTTACGAATAAAAACAAATAATCATTCAATTTTTTATAAGAAAAATTATCTTTTTATAACTTTTGAAGGTTATTCCCATCAACGTATTATATCATTGAAGAAGAAGATAACACTCATAATCTTAGTGAAAATATGAAAGAGAACAAGACACAGAAAAATAGAAAAAGACAATGGTCGCAACTGGGACTCGAACCCAATTCACATGGAAAAAAAGAACTAGTTGAAGATAATATTGTTGATTCTAAAATGTTTGAAATATGAGATTGACAAATATGACGGTTTGACAGAAGGTGGCAATAGCGAAATTGGATAACGCGCACGTCCCTGTTAGACGAGAGGTCTGGGTTCGAGTCCCAGTTGTGACCATTGTCTTTTTCTATTTTTCTGTGTCTTGTTCTCTTTCATATTTTCATTTAGATTATAAGTGTTATCTTCTTCTTCAATGACAAATAATCATGTTTATCCGGTGCATCTAACATGTTTTTAATCGGGGTTTTTTCTGGTTGCTATAAATAAATAAATACAAGGTGGCGCAAAACTCATCCGCCTATCGAAAATGTCATATTTTTGCAAATGGCAGCAAATGTAGTTCTGCTCTGACATTTATGAAGTAAACAGATACAAAATACACGTCAACAAACATTATTTGCTTTACTCTTCAAGAACGCGGAAAATTTTTGAAAAAACGCATTTCCTGGTCACTTAATCTCTCGTTTTGGTGATTTGCACTGGCCGGCAAGATGGCCCGATTTAACCGTCCTTGACTTTTTTTTGTAGGGTTTCCTGAAGTCATGATTCTATATCAACAAGTCTTAGACTGTTCACGCCACTTTTATTGTTGCATGTTGCTTTGGCAACTACCTCGCCGCAAAGGACACAAGTCCTAAAAACCGCATCGCTTTACTAAGTCCATAATTCGCAATATTCACACCGCAACCCATCGAGAGTTCTAATCAAATCACCGCTTGGAAAAGAGTTCCCACTAACCGCTATCATTCGCAAAATTAAAACATTTCCGCCGCGCCGTATTTCGTGAATGCCGGCTATTGAATGTTGAAGTCTCGCTTGTCATTATTATTCCCAATTCAAAACCTGTAAATACGAATATCACCAAATCCTTTTCCAAATCTCCCTAAACTAACATACCTTCCTGGTGATTAAAAATAAATTGAAATGCAGGAAACAGTTTTGGTAAGTGAGATTATAATAAAATAGATATTTACAACCACATACAGTCCACGCACGCCTTAACACAGACTCTTAAAGCCCTTGAAGAGATTATCCGTCAAAATTGCGAGAACCCATCGCCGGAAGTTCTGCAAAGAGTGATATAAAATGCCATAAATCGGACCCGTGGTCTTCAATTCTGGCGGCGGCCACCAGGCCAATATCATTTTCTCGACTTAATAGAAAAAAATTAAGACACCAAATAAACATAATCCAAAAGCAGAACCAAAATTTTTCATTATTACAACCAAAGAAAATCGGATGACAACTTTTGCGCCACCTTGTAGTAAAGCGATCGATGGCAGAAAAAACCGACGTACTTTGATATTCTCAAAGTTTGCGCTCAATATTTACAAAAAATTCGGTTCGTAAGTTCACATTGCTTATAAAATTACACAGACGGTATATGCCTACAGCTATTTCTAGCTGTTATAATCATGAGTAACTGTTATATTAGTTTATCATGTAAGCACTTGCATACTGCTTACTAACACTGTATGCAGGGACATTGGAGGTCTAGATTCGTTTTAAACTAAATGTGCTTCGTTCTTTCAAAAAAAAGTCCTTGCGAGAGCCTTGAAGGAGTAACCATATGTTACTTATACTAGGGCGGGTAAGTGGTGGATAACCTGCAATAAAAGTATGAAGTAATTCGTAAGTATTCCTTCTACCAATCTATGTAACGGTAGCTACACTTGATCTTTATACAATCCAGCTTAGCATTTGTACCCAGGCGGGGTACAATTATAACAGTTTAGCGTTCACCATGGTTTGCTTCCTTTCTCCTTAACAATTGGCGCCCAACGTGGTGCCAATTGATGAGATGAATTTCGGTGTCAAATTGTTAAGAAAATTTGACGTTGGGCATCAAATTGGTACAGAGAAAGTAAATAAACTACGATAGGTGCTAAATTGTTATTATTTGTACTCAGTCAGGGTACAACTATAACAATTTAGCGCCCACCGTAGTTTATTTACCATACACCCAAACTCATCTTAACAAGCTTTAAAAATAGTGTCAAAAAGCCCCGACCAGAAATCGCATTACTAAATTTACAATGTTTTACATCGTCCATCGCAATGTAGGTAATACTAGAAGGTTTTTACAAAACTACCATATTTGTCTTGTGTTATCTTCAGCGTTCCCTGGTTGGACGTATAATTTCTGCCAGTTGCGAGAGAAACTCAATGTTCAACTGTGGCTTAAAGGATTAACGTAGTTAAAACGAACAACAATGTGCGGTTGCGCATTTTAAGGTTTTAAAGCGAATATTTGCTAGCCGCAGACTAACGAATGGAAAGACTTAGAATAATATGCACAGAGGGAGAGGGATAGAATGTATGTAAATCCTTCGTTCCACCTAACAAATATGGTGATGTCAAGAAGTTGCGACACCGTGCAATAATAATGCATCTCTAAACTATCATGCAGTTTCCCGTTTCCTTTGCATATATAACTCTATAAAGTTGATTTCGGAATTATTTTTTTTCAATATATTTGTTTAGTTGTTTTTTGTTCAACGTTGTATTTATCTCATATTTTGTTGATACGTTTGATGACTTTGCAGGGGTTCTTGGGTTCATGTCTTGTGTCTAGGTCTTGGCGGCGTCTGCCCACTTACTACGTGTCAGGTTAGATCAGAAGGGAATGGTTGAGGGAGACCATTTGGTCTGTCCTACAAAAGGTCTCTCCCATGGGCCGAGAATCTCTCTCCGCCCAACGCCTTGCACCGAAGTGGGAAGAATGAATTCATATGTTAATTATTCCCCTGGCGTTTTTTCTATTTTTCTTATTGCAGTTTCTTCCAAAGAAAGTATTCACTATCCTCACATCAGCCATGAATTTTTTTTAAATGGGACAAACATATTAAAAAAACCTGTAAAAGACTCAGATCAATTGCTAGCAGAATGTACACATTAATTTTTTTCCTATCAATTGATACACTTAAAATAATTTATTTGTCACTAGCAGAATCAATAATAAGATATGGGTTAACAATATGGGGAAATACTACTGTAACCAACCTGAAACAGGTACAAGTTGCACAAAACGCAATTGTAAAATTATTAGTTGTCCCTTACATTTTCAAACAAAGACACAATACTCCGTTGCTGTTTCAGAGTGCAAAAATTTTACCTGTGAAGGCAATACTATGGTATAAAATTATAATTCAGCATATATTTACCCCGCAGCATAAAGATCATAAATATAGCACTAGATTCACGCGTAACGACGGGTTAATAGTTCCGAAATTCAATAATAAGTACGGACAGAGAACGTTTGAATACAACATACCGAAGATATTTAATTTATTACCTGACAATATAAAGCAACATAATTCTATGAATAAGGTTAAATATATGGTGAAAAATTGGTTATTAGAAAAAGAATATTTATTTTGATACTTGATACTTGATACTTGATAAAATTTATGAAAAAATGTTTAAACTGTAGATAAAAGATGTAAATTATAACTTTAAATATATTTGTAAGTAATTATAAGCACCTGCTGTCAAGCCAATTGCAATTGGCTTAGCGGGACTGGATTGTTGATTTATAAAATAAATAAATAAATTTAAAAAAAAATAAAAAATAAAAAAAGTCGTTTTCCTTCGGGATCGAATGGTTCTATCATACGAAAAAAGGTAATTATAATAAATGTCCTGTGTTATTAATAAAAATGATCATTTTAATGCAATTATTGCCTAAATCAAATTAATGTGCCACGCATTCTAAATGACTATTGGCTTTTACTCTTAATAATCTCTTAATAAATAATAATAATAACGTTTTGAAAATTTCTGTATGTGAATGTTGACGAATTAATTGAACATCTTTTTCTTCAAAATAGGCAAATTTACTTTGTGGCGTCATCATTAATTTAATGAAAAACAATTACTTTGTGTAACAACCACTATTTAATTAACAATATCAACATGTTTCGAAAACTATGTTTTCTTCATAGTAACATAGTTTTCGAAACATGTTGATATTGTTAATTAAATAGTGGTTGTCACACAAAGTAATTGTTTTTCATTAAAATAATTGAACATCGACTTTGTATTTTTTCCGGCGCGTGTTATGAGTGTTATGACAAACAGAAAATGCAATGTGCGGTATGGCCGCCTACAAGCGTCACAATAACAACGCGAAACGAACAGCAAACTAAAGTTCTGCTCACAGCAGACCCGAACGCCTTAATTTTAGATGCATTTAATTGCAGTCGTTTAAAAATTGTTTATATTATTTAATGTTTTTACGTTCCTAACCTTTGACGGCCGGCGTAGTCCAGCTTAACTCGCATTCCGAAGTCGCGGGATCGAATTACGGCGTGGCTAATTAATTTTTTTCGATTAATTTGTGTTATTTCACAATTTATTAATTTAAAATAATAAATAGTATATTTGCGGCACGTTCCAGAGTGGAAGATACTCTCAGTATCACCCTGGTGTAAGATCACCATCAGAATCAAAACGTTGCTTGAAATGGCTTTAGCCGTGTTTGGTGACCAGATGTGAATAGCCAGGTACTTCCTACCTTCCTCTTCCCCATTTTCTTCTCCTCCCCACTACCTTGAGCCTCACAGCATACTCAATTGAGGATGCCATAGTCTCACTGGCTCTAAACGGGAGCAGTTGGGACTCCTGTGCGGTATTCATATAAAAAAAAATCATTTCTAAAATGATAAGCGTAAATCAATGTTATTGTTTTATCTCAAAACGTTAAACCTGTCTTTAAACCTTATCTTTACCTGTGTATGTAAAAGAGGATCAGGAAGTCTAGCATGGTCGATCGATCAAACCCTATAACAATTTTTTATTGACCAAATACATCATCTGTGGTCAGTTATCAATATTTGCGAGAACGGTTTACGATTATTAACATATATTTCGACTGACGATTGAGCGCGGTCTCCATAATATAAAAAAGGTTTCGGTTTACTATCAATTAACACATATTTTTTAATAGAGTCCCCGGTTGGAAAGGTTTAGGTTAGGTCTCCCTCAAACAGTCTCACCCGATCCGGCCCGCCACGCAGTAGATAGGAAAACGCGACCGCCACCACGAACTAGATAAACCCATGAACTCGATCACCCCTCCCAAACTATAAAGCAAACGTACTCGAACGTAATCAAATATTTTTTTTAATTTGGACAATATTGTCATCATCTCTTGGAAGCAGTATACCATTACGTGTGCACTGATGGATGAACTCGATCGCTCAATGGTACCCGGCTCTGGCAGTGGCTGTAGCTATGTTCCCACTCCCGTGTCTCGTTAATTTTCATTTCGCAAGATAACACCCGCGAAACTCAAATCATTTGTCTAGATTACGAGCCACCAGCGCTCATTGATTTATGTACCTTTATTATTTATGCAGCCGTAGGTACTATTTCTGTTAGTTTATCACCAGGCGGAATGGTTATTACCAGTCTATTTTGTATTTGTAAATTGAACATGGGAAATATAGATACTGTCTACGTTATTTTGCAACTGAAAAAAATAACACTAACCAGACTATTGTAAATAATGATGCTTAAATTTGTTTTGAATTTTGTGGGTTGTGCGCCTTAAATCTCAATGCTCATGTAGGAAAAGTAGCAGATAGTCCGAGGTTAGGGCAAGACTTTCGACTCGCGATCCGGAGTTCGCTGGTTTAAACCCATTGCCAGTAAATTGTCTTGATTTTTTTTTTTTACTTCACAATTTATTCATTTAAAAATTATATTAATTATTATTCCAGAGTGGAATACACTTTTGTACACCTTGTGTAAGACCAGCATTCAGATTTGAAACGTTTCTTGAAATGGCTTTAGCCGTGTTTGATGACCATATATGAATAGCCAGTTACTCCTCCGCCTTCCTCTTTCCTATCTCCTTCCTCTCCCCACTACCTTTAGTCTCACAACATACCCCAATTGGGAATGCAATAGTCTCACTGGTTCCAGACGTTTGGGAGCAGTTGAGACCATTAATAATAATAATATTTGGATGATTTGTATAGCGCAGTTTTTGTGAAAAATCACATTTAAAAAAGTATTTTTCTCGCAGATATTCTAAGCAAAACGAAGTGCAATTTCATAATTTCTCCTAGTGAGGTGTTCACGAAACATACAACAATACCTATCCACAGTTTCACCTTCACAAACCTACCTTACACCCAACATAATAAAATTATAAAGGTAAATACTGTAATGTATAGAAATAAATAAAATAAATAAATAAATAAATAATGCCAGAGATCTCCATTCAATAAATTTTGACGGTTTAGAAGACGGATATCTCTTCTGATTTTTTAATGGTTTAGCAAAATAAAAACTACCAATGAAACTGTATTAAAATTGAGGTTAGATGGTCAAGCGGTCCAAGTTGTCGGGTTCCCAACCTGGTGTCCAAGGTTCAATCCTCTGCCTTCAATATTTCAAGTTCTTCAATATTTCAACATTTTTCGATTAGTATGATGGTAGTAGGATTTTTTAAAATCATTAAAATATTTTTCGTGTGTTGAGAGTGATTACTTTTCTTAAAAATAAAAATAAATATTTTTTTTTATTTCCAGTGATACTAGCATCCCTAATCGGGTTATGTTATGAGGCTGAAGGTAGAAGTGAGAGGAGAAGACGTTGAAGAAGGAGTTAAGAAAAAGTACACGGCTATTCAGATCTTATCACCAATACGGCTAAAGCAATTTCAAGGAACGATTCAATTCTGAATGGTGATCTTACGCCAAGGCGATACTGAAATTATTTTCCACTCTGGAACGTGCAGTAAATACACTATAATTAATAAATTGTGTAATAACGCACATCAATCAAATAAAAATTACGCTCGCCGGGATTCAAACCAGCGACTTTCGGATTGCTAGTCGGGAGCCTCACTTTTCGTCCAATGGTCACATTGTTAGATTGGTTCAACTTTCAGAGATTATCGATTTTCTGGAGCTTGGTATAAAAAAAGACAACTTTAAAAATAAATTTATTTTTGTAAATAACACCCCGATACGAAAAATAATATTAGGTAGTTAGAGTTTTGAGCCCCGAATTTCCGAATTCCGATCGTGGCTTTATCAGATTTGCCACGAATATCATTCAGAGTGATTTATTATGAATGATTGAATTCCACCTCAATGTTATTTTCGGACACAAAATATTTATTGGTCACAAAATAACAACACTGAATGATATTGACATCATGTTTGATTTATTATTAGAGCGAATCGGCAGGTGTCGCATATAGTTTTGACGGATAGTTGGGAGAGTTGCCAAACCACAAATATCTTTTATTTATTATGAGTAAAATATAAGATGTTACTTGCTTATTTACGTATGTTATCAAAACAGTTTGTAAATACTACGCTATTTCTGTTACTCGTTGAGGCAACCCATCAAGTCATCTCGTTAGTTTAATATCATATAAACAGCAAATGATAATAAATAGAATGCTCTACCATATTAACTATGTTTGTATTGATGCAAGCATTACAATACTGGTCAATTCTCTCTTTTTCTTTATCTTCCACACATACGCCCTCAGGAAAATAATTTCCCTCAGGGCCTATGTCATCTTTGAAGATGCTGTGTGGAGGGTCTTTTTGAGGAGAAGAAAGAGTGAATATGAATTTAAGGAAGGAGAACACACAAAGGCCGGGTTGTTGAACCCGAGAACGAGTCGTAGAAACGACCGGTTTTCGTCGTGCGTGTTCGGCTGTTTCCGGAATATTCACCGGTGCCGAGGGGATCATTAACGCTAGTCTATAGGAGCATCTTCCATTGTAATATCGATAGAACAACGGGACAGCATTCCCACCTGACACCTGTACTCTAAAGTTTGCAATCCGTTTGTTAAATTAGGAGTATCTAACAAACGAACCGCTCGTTTCTGCACAGAGTTGAAGGTTTTTTCAGGGATTTTGGGGATACAGACCAGAGGTGGCTACCAAATACAACCGTGGAACGCACTTGCGATTTGAACAGGGTTAGTAGCTGTGTATTATTAAAGTATCTGCAGACCCTGTACAGTACGCCCAGTTTCTGAGAGGCTAACTTAACTCTGGCTTCGATGGAGCCCCCATACCTGAGCTACGCCAAGAGTTACGCCGAGCTTATCAATGAAGCGCCTGTTTGGAAGATTGCTTCGGATGAAGGAGACAGGATTTTCATTTCGATCCCTTTTAGATGTAATCAGACATGATTGGGCCTTTGAAACATTAAATTCGGCGAGGTTATTCTTACCCCGAGAGAAAACACTCTCGAGGTAACCGTCCATTCTTTGCTTCAAAGCCAAAAGGCTTGTCAAAAACAAAAACTATCATGGACAGTACTGTCATCTGCGTAACAATGAATAGGTGCACACGACGAGACGTCATTGATGTGCGCAACAAAAAAAAACTTAGAGCCAGACTCGATCCCTGTATTATGCCAGCATTTATTGAATGCGAGGATGAGGTGAAACCATCAGCAACCGCCTAAATCGACCTCTCCCTCAAAAAGTCGGCAGTCCACGTACGCAAGGATGCAGGAATTCCATAAGAAGGCAGTGTGTTGACTTGAAACTTTCGGTGCCAAACCCGGTCAAAGGCCTTTGGAAGGTCCAGTGCAACCGTTTGGGTCTCACCAAAACGTTCCAGGCGTCGCGCCTCCAAACATATGTGTCACATACGCGAGTGATAATCCAAAAGTGATCATCATACCATCACATCACCAAAGAGTGATCATCATACAAAACGGTGATCATCTCGCGTAAGTGACACATATGTTTGGAGGCGCGACCTCCAAACATATGTGTCACATACGCGAGATGATCACCGTATGAGCGGTTCCGCCGGAATCCGTATGGACGGTCTCCATACGGATTAATGGTAATAATTTTGGTTTTTCTCGAGGTGTGTGAACAGTTTGTCATTGATCATTCGATTCGATTCCATCACTTTCGATCGAATAGATGTGATCGCTATGAGGAGTTAGTTGGCTGGCTTGGCCGCCTCCAAGCCATACAATAAGCCGAGAAAAATTATGATTTTTTCGCAAATAAGTACTACATTTTACAGATTTTTTTTATTGATTCGGGAAGACCATAGTTTTTAGTGAGAATTTTTAATTTCAGTCTGATTTTAAACGATTTTAAATCTCATTTTTTCCCTTTTTATAATAATTAAATTTAAATGACATCGTCTAGTAAGGCTGGTAGCTAACTTGCTTTTTAAGATTATTTTATCTAAATAAGCGCCCGGGTTGCCGGCAATTAAATAAACCAACAATAATTATCACATTTAAACCAGTGCGCAGCATAAACATTAAGGTGATCGATGCACTGTAAGGAATGCAAAATCGTGTGTTTTTCTGTTGATAATTAGGAAAATTAGAAAAGAATAACGTATTGCAACTATAAAACTGCTTCAAAGGTCAAAATCTTCTACTGACAAAATCTCTTTACGGTTGTGGTTTTATTGTATGATGTGGAAAATTTGATTTTTTAGAAAATTATTTATTATAAATCATTTAAATGTTTGTGGCTGAACTGCTCAAAATATAATAAAACACGCTTTTTGGCCAAGTTTTTTCTTGATTAAATCAATACAGGCGGCTGATGTTAAATAGGAATTTAATCCTTATCGCCATCTACACGTGAAGTATTATAAAAAAAAAAAAAAAAAACATTTTTGAATCCACTGTATAAAAAATCATGTTTCGATTGGACTCAAGTTTGATCAGAAATTAAAATAACTAACCAACCATCACACCGTTTGGAATTTGGAGTTTCGCAAAGAATACAAGTCAGATGTAAGCGTAATGAGTAAGATTAAGAAAGGGACCTTCAGATTTTTTGGGCATGTAGAGCAAATGAACGAAAAAAGGAGTGTAAGAAGAATATATGACACAAATGTGAATGGTAGAAGAAGTCGGGGACGCCCGAGAAAGACATGTCACGATCAAGTGAATCAGATACTTGAATCGGGCCACGTCAAGAGTCAGAATAATAGAAGAATATGTATGAGACGATGTGTGAATGTGAATGACACAAAGAGTGTACCGAGATCGAGATATTTGGAGGTCCATCCTCTCTGCCTACCTCTTCGGGAAGCGGCGTTTTAGTGTCTATATAACTAACTAAACTATAGATAGTTAGTTATACAGAATTTTTCAGTATGCTTACAACAAATTATTAGGTACTCGAAAATATTATCAAGCCACGGTTTTATTGTTCTGAAAATGAATAACATAATAATTGTTTATACACTTGAATACAGGTTCTATTGTATAACTACTTACCTATGAATCTGCTTTAAATTGTGTTTCCTCGATTGGATTACTAACAAAAGCACTGTTAATAACTCAGTTACGCCGCATACGTCATACGTATGTCTAGTAATGTAGCATTTTCGGGTTAACAAGCTTATGGGTCCGAGTGAAAAAAAAAACAATTATGCAAAGTAATATTCTGATACTAAATCACAATCTGCACATATATATCTAGAATGTATTGTTTATATCAACCCTCTCGGTAAGCATTCTCAGTGTGGGAATGGAGGCTGCATCTTGTGATTACTAATTAGCATTCACTCGCAGTGGCTTCCGGCTGATAGATTTAACAATAATTACTCCAGGGGCTTGAGGCTAATAATACTCGGCGCTTCCAGCAACCAGGCATCTACCTATGTTCATACTTACCTAACTGGGAGGCAAGGATTACACAAGGTGTAATCTCGAAAATTTTCGGTTTTAAAAATATACCTCAGAACAGAGTCAGAATTGGACCATTATTGATTTAGTTTTATTTTTACATTGATGAAGAGCTGGTCAAATTCACAAGGAATTTATTGTGAATGTAAAGAATTATGCAGTGACCAAGAACAGACCGCTGAAATCAGAGTAGATTCGCCAACCACTGGAGCGGTTTTGGTCACATTTTGTACATTAGCAAAGACCCTTGAGCGTTCGCTGGCCAGATTGTAGTAGCCCAGTCAATGAACGCATTGAACTGGAACATGCTAGAGGAAAGCTGAATTTTTGCAGGTGAATAGTACTTTCTATGTGGAGTATTTTCCAAAAAAGTCCCTACCCCGCTTGCTTCCTCCCCTGTCCCCTCCCAAACTTTACAATTTTAGAGTTCTACAAAATCCATTATATCTCTTAAACTATTATATGCATCTGAAAAAAAATTTCTCCGTTAAACTTCTTAAAAAGCTGTCTAAAAATAAATTGTACATTTGTTTTTGTTATCTATTACGGTTTGGCAAATAATAATGACATTGTCGCAAAAATATTTTTTTTTTTCGTAAAATTTTGATTTAAAGGTGAATATTTTTTTTATCTGGGGGGACACGCAAAAATATTTCATGTAATTTATTTGCCAAATTTAATAAGCTTTAAAACGATGTATAATATTGCTTACCTTTATTCTTAATACTGGTCAAAATCCGATTCGATAGCGGGGCGGCACGGCGTGCTTGGCGGTCGGGCCCAGCCCGCTGTGCTTGCAGATGACCGATTTGAGCTTAGGTAGGTATTTATAGTTTTAAATTGAAAGTAATTTTTAATAGTACTACTTTTAGAGTACTTTTTAATTGATTCACGATATAAAAACGCTTTAACACTAAACTGTAGTAATAGTAGTAATGGAGGCTTTCTTACCTTTCTTTAAAAAAATGTCTTCAAATAAAGGTGGATGCGAAGCTAGTTCAAACTCAAAGTAGGATTTGAGCTTTGCAGGACTGTCACATACGCATAATATTCTATTGAATATATTAGGGTTGATTATAAATTCTTTGTTTCTAACTTTGTTAGATTTATTACTGGCTTGAGTATCAATCATATCCGATCTGTGTAGTTTTACTTCTGAAAAACTTTGCCTTGCCATTTTCTTCATAGCTTTAAACCCTACCTCATAAGCATCGTCATATGTTTTAGTTGAATCTGATACTAATCTCGAAGAAATGCAAATTAATTCACCAGACTTTCGAGCAAAAGTATTGTGTATCACCAGTATGAATTTTGTTAAGTCTTGGTTATCCCGTAACTGACTCTCCCTAAGCTCAACATGCTGCTCACTTTTCTTGTAACTTAAACCCAAGAAACTATGAAAAGCTTCACTGATTGAAAGGAATAATGGAGCTCCTAATATCCATTTACTGAGAAATCCCACACCCTTGCGTAAGTGCTCCTACTGTTTTTAATGATTTCATCGATTTTATCAAGGATTGTTCATGTCAATGCACGTATCAGTCCAAACTCCCGAGCAAAACATATTGTTAAGTAAAAACATATTGTAAATTTTGCTGTCCGACTTGTCGCTTTGATTGTGTTTTAAGTGTCGGTGAAATGTTTAAGATTTATTGCAACTGTTTCGTCTTCACAAGCTAATTCATGTGACATCTTCTTGTTCACAATATTTCTTTTATTTCACGAGGAAAAAGTGTATCATGAGAGTCATTGCAAATTATTTTGACGATTGCAGCACCTGTAAGAACATAGGCTCTTACAGCTCTTGCATAAGCGTGTCCTTTTATCATGTGTATCACTGTGGGACCTCCGTACACAGTTTTCCATAAATCTTCGAGCCCACTTTCTTCCGTGATCCAATACATCCCAAATATGATATTTACAAATGAAACTTCCTAGTCGTACAATAATTTTTGAAATTTCAGATGATCCACCAGCCCCCGCTACCATTCAATAGGTTTGAGAAAAAGCGGTTGGTCGAAGTTACAATGTCACACAATCGTTCATAAACCCGTTCCAGCTAACTTTTGAATGCACAATGCTAATTTTATGTCACTTGACCACAAATAATTGGTTGGAGATACAAAAGATAATGAATCGGCATGCTCTTTTCTGAAAGATATACATTCACTGAGATGGTTACATCTTTCAAGCCGCTCTTTTTTCTCTTCGCGTAACAAGGTTGAAGGATATTTTCTTGATTAACGAAATTTCCATTTCATCACTGAAGACGAAGTACATCTAGACTTATAAAATTAGAGGCTGGATTGATGCACATTGCACTTTATTCTTCCCACGGCATGAAATGTGCTTAGGCCATCAAATGTTTTTATATTAACGTCGGCATTTTCGAACACAAATTGTGTGAATGTATCATCTTCGATTGTAGGAGGCCCAGCTCTTATTACAGATCTTTGGTATCTGTCACCTTCACGACACGACGAACAAATGCCCAATGACGACAACACTTCTATTAAATTCTTAGATCCGTACATTCTCTGTAGAAAACACAAACTTGTCTGAATTGATGACAAAAAGAACTTGGCCTTGCAGATGCTATTATGGCGTGGTTAATTACTAAACGTCTTCTCGTAACATCAGGTCCATTATCATACAATCTCTTCTTGGTTACAGTTAACGTGAACAGATTCAGAGTTTCAGGAACTAAATCATCACCCCCACGACTGATTTCCGGAACATCAGGATAGCTTTCACAATCATGTGGCATTTTTTTAAATATCTTTTCTGATTATTTCTGCGGCAGCAAGTATACAATTCTTAAACATTCCAGATTTGCATTCTTTTCTTTGTTTCTGTACCAGTCGCCTAGTATCTTATAACTTGAGTGAGACTTGCACATGACAGTTTTTCTGCCAAAAATACACGTATACATAAAATCTTGAAAATAGTCAATTACTTGTTTTTTAGGAAATGTATATGAGTACGGAAGATCACTGCCACAAATGTCTTTTACTATTTTCCCTAATTTCTCTAATATAAACTGACATTCGTCAGTATTTTCTAAAAAACTACAGAGTTTAAGAAAATTTTTAGCTGAATTATCATATTTAGGTGTTCCTATATACTGAGTTGGTTTACTTTTACAGAACTTCTTGTAGCAAATGCCATGATAGCGAGCTTCTGCTACGACCAAATGAAACACACCTAAAAGTTTAGATTTTATTTTTGCACCCCATTTGTCATCTATTATATTACAATGTTTCCCCTATTTCTGGTCTTAACACCAAATGTATTTGTTAACGATATTTATGAGATAGTTTAAGATCAAACGCTGTTTTTTATTATCACAAATAATACTCACAAATAGTTCTCCGTGAAATTAAATGTATTTTCTAAATGCCTTAGGAATGGCTGAGGTGTACCTACTGGTCAATAGGCTACAATTAACATTTGTGAAAGCTTTAATACTGCTAGGCTTATTATACATTTTTCTACAATCTACGTGCACAGTTGGTTACGCTACCTAAAGTGGTTATTTTAACATAATTATTATCTTTTATTTTTATGAAAAACAAATACCTTTGTATAACACCACTATTTTAAAAATAGTGGTGTTATACAAAGGTATTTGTTTTTCATAAAATTAATGATGACACCCCAAAGTAAATATGCCTATTTTGAAGAAATAATTATTATCTAATTTTTTATGAGAAAAACTCTCTTTTAATAACTTTTGAAGGTTATTCCCATCAACGTAATAAATCATTGAAGAAGAAGATAACACTTATAATCTAAATGAAAATATGAAAGAAAACAAGACACAGAAAAACAGAAAAAAACAATGGTCGCAACTGGGACTCGAACCCAGACCTCTCGTCTTACCGGGACGGCGCGTTTTCCAATTTCGCTATTGCCACCTTCTGTCAAACCGTCATATTTGTCAATCTCATATTTCAAATATTTAGAATCATTAATATTATCTTCAACTAGTTCTTTTTCCATATTATAGGCAACTACTCTTTTTATTGGAAACAATCATTCAAAGAATTGGTTTGTAACTTGAATAGCGTCTCGGATAAATGTATCCGAATTTATTCATATGGAACTATTGACTTTATGAAAGTCTAAATGAATATTCAATTTTTTATGAGAAAAAAACTCTCTTTTAATAACTTTTGAAGGTTATTCCCATCAACGTAATATATCATTGAAGAAGAAGATAACACTTATAATCTAAATGAAAATATAATAAATATAATATAATAAATATTGCGACCATTGTTTTTTTCTGTTTTTCTGTGTCTTGTTTTCTTTCATATTTTCATTTAGATTATAAGTGTTATCTTCTTCTTCAATGATATATTACGTTGATGGGAATAACCTTCAAAAGTTATTAAAAGAGAGTTTTTCTCATAAAAAATTGAATATTCATTTAGACTTTCATAAAGTCAATAGTTCCATATGAATAAATTCGGATACATTTATCCGAGACGCTATTCAGGTTACAAACCAATTCTTTGAATGATTGTTTCCAATAAAAAGAGTAGTTGCCTATAATATGGAAAAAGAACTAGTTGAAGATAATATTAATGATTCTAAATATTTGAAATATGAGATTGACAAATATGACGGTTTGACAGAAAGTGGCAATAGCGAAATTGGAAAACGCGCCGTCCCGGTAAGACGAGAGGTCTGGGTTCGAGTCCCAGTTGCGACCATTGTTTTTTTCTGTTTTTCTGTGTCTTGTTTTCTTTCATATTTTCATTTAGATTATAAGTGTTATCTTCTTCTTCAATTATTATCTCTTTCAATACTAGCGTTAATTAGCATTTGTAACCCTTTCTTTACTTTAACAAAATTTCCTGGAAGGTATTTTTTACATAAAATACACAATAAGTTCTCTTCAGACATTTTCAGTGTTTTTATTTATTTATTAATTGTTAATTAATTTTTTCTCAATATTTTAACCTGATGAAGGAGTGAAAACGCACAAAAAACTTGATACACGGCTTGGCGCAACCACGTCAAAATATAACCACAAAACCGACACACACCTTAACTTTAAGACATATCTTTTTTTTAACATATGAGATCAAAATGAACATATTTATTTATTTTTTCGTTTGTTTCAACTTGATAAAACAGTCAGTAGCGACGCGACAAGAACTACATGTCGCTTGGCCTCGCCACTCCGTGTTACGGCCAGCCCGCGCACGTCGTTGCGTTTGTCCACTATTTTCGATAGAAATAAAAGATGTAAGTAAACATTGTTATGCATGGTTTTAAAGCTTATTAAATTTGACAACTTATTTGTAAAAAGAATTTTTTCATATTTTCTCAGACAAAAAAAATATTCAACTTCAAAAAATAATTTTGTAAAAAAAATTTTTTTTTAACAACAATCTCATTATTATTGGCCAAACTAATGCAGATATTAAAAAAAGTTTTATTATAGAATTTTTAGGCAATTTTATAAGAAATTCAACGACGAAATTTTTTTTCTGATATATCTTTTAGTTTACGAGATATAATCGCTTTAGTAGAACCCCACATTTTAATGTTTGGGAGGGCACAGGGGAGGAAGCAAGCGGGGGAGGGGTAGGGACTTTTTTGGAAAATACTCCACATAAGATGTACTATCTACCTGCAAAAATTCAGCTCTCCCCTAGCATGTTCCAGTTAGGGCCTGTTTTTTGTCTAGATTGACTGGGCTATAGCCAATTTGAAGAAATACTTAAAACGTTCATTGGAATTATTTTCATTTATCATTAAGATATGACTGGCATTTCTTTTGAATTATTTATTATTAACATTTGGAATAATTTTAATTAGGACTTTAGGACTGGGAAATCTTTATGAAATGACCTTAAAAGCCTACGAGTTTTTATTTGCTTTCATATTTACCCAATTGGCTATTTACAATTTTATGGGCTGAGAAGATAAAGGTGAAATGTTTTTGACTTCATGGATTCGACTGTCTGAAAAAATGAGTTTTAAGTTTAGCTCTAAATTCCGCCGAATCGTGTTCACACCCGGTGAAATGCCGCAACCGCGCCGGCGCGCGCGGTCAAAATTTTCGTTAAATGCGATTTTAACCCTTATATATAAAGAAACTGCATGAATGATACATTTATTTTGCAACACTAGAATATTTTTAAATGAAATATCTACAGATTATTAGCATGTCAAATTTTTCAACTCTCAAGACGAAAATTATTAGATTTACAATTTAAAATGCTTATAAAGGTCTTTATGCATTTGCAAACTCCTTTGAATTGTATTTTTTCATGTTTGGTGTGTATTCAGGTTTGTGCAGAAATAATAAAATCAGTTAAATATGTCATATGGTAGTCCATTCCAGGCTTTAGATTCTGACACTCCGAAAGCATGTTCAATGAACTTAGTATCTGGTGTACCATTTTATAAGTTATACAAATCTTTTGATGTTATTCATATTTTACTCTGACTATAATATTTGTTGTAAACAAACGGTGATGCATCGAAATATTGTGTTGTAATCTGCACCTGCTCTCAACATACGACTTTCAAGTGAGACAGACACAGTACATTATCATTTTCGCAGATGTAAATTGAATCATTGAAATTATTATTCCATATTTCGCGGAAGAACTCCCTGTATAGGGTAGTGCAAGCGGTGAGTGGTTCTTGGCTCGGGCGGTCTGTTGAATCTATGTTGACACAGAAACACCTAGATTTGGGCCTGAAGATTAACAGCGAGAATTTCTCCCTGTTGATTATTTGATGCAATGCAATATTATTGTCTGAAGCGCTCAGAAATCGTTGATTTACGACTTTAACTACAATAAATAGGATCTTACGTATAGTTTGTTTACACCCCTTATTAATAGTGACTAGTGACCTAGATGATTTACGAAATAGATCGCTAAGAATCGATAATGAAAATCTGCAAAAAAAAATGCTTTTATAAATATAATATATTTTTTAAATTAGATTTCTCTATTTTTTTGTATTTACGTTTTTAGATTTTCAAGGCCAAAAGTATTTTCGTTATTTGTTTTTCTGATGTTATGCCGTGTTGCGCTACCTCCTTCTTTAGCCAACTTTTCGGACAGCGTTACAGTGTCCATCATCGGGGCAGAAATTTTTTTTTTATTTTTATTGTTATTTCTCACGTTTCCATGACAAATCAGAGACATGCAATTTTAACACCCCTCTGAAAAGTCATTGTTAAAAAAACATAATTTAAACTTGACTTACAGAAAGTCAATAGATGTCGCTAATGAATAAAAATAGATCGCTAAAGATATTAAATAAAATGGAAAAAAAATTCCATACACCATCTAGATTGCATTTAGTTCTGGTTTGAATCTTGCAAGCATACATAAATATGGTAGCCAATAAAATATGCGTTAAGAAAATGAAGATAATATGGGTGGTTCTTGGTCGAAGTATGGTACAGTTAAAAGTGACCGAATTGGATATCGACACCTTAGCGCAGTGCGGAAAGAGCGGTCCTGGGTTCGAGTCCCAGAGTTGCCAATATCTTTTTCTGATTTTTCTGTTTCCAGATTTTCGATTGAGTTTTGCTCGTAGTGTCTTCATTTTATTAATTATATAAATTGGTTAGACTACAAACGTTATAAATATAAATATGTAAATAGCAGTCTTAGCCTTAATAATAAAAACAGTACAATTGAATTTAATATGCAAACAAAATGAATTCAATCAACAAGTACACTGGTTTCAAATATACGAGGTATTACAAAAGTATAATGACTTTCCACGTCCTTAGAATATGAATTCCAATTAGGAGTAGAAGGGCTTCGGTAGGGCATAGATATATAAATCATCAGTATCTAATAGCCATTTCCTCAGATTAAATTCGATTTTAGAAGTAAAAACGTAACTAATTTTAATTGTGATTGGATATATTTTTGATTGATTTTACGACAAATTATTGGATTTAAAAATAAATTATTTGTCATGCCGTCTAATAAGACCAAGCAAAAAAAATATTTAAACTAGTTTATAAGCGATTGAGATAGGCCATGCAAGAACTCTGCTCTATCTCAAATCTGCAGAGCTTAAAGCTCTTGGAATAAAGAACTTACACTATCCCTTAATGTCTATCAAATTATCGCTTAAGTTTGAGAAGAAAGCGAAATAAAAATGTTGATGTAAACGTTCAATGCCTGCTTTTTATACTGAAAATGTCTGCTTTGAACTTTAGCATATAATTTAAATCAAATGTTTTGGGCGGCTTTAATGTTTGTTTTAGACTATTAATTAAATGTTTATCTTACTGAAGTACTTAGAAAGCGTATTTATCCAAAACGTCAAAAGGTTCAAAGTATTTTTAATACCAAGCCGAAATTATTATTATAAAGACGGAGATAACTTTTTTTATTTATAAATTAGCCTCCTTTTATGCCAAACTTTAACATTTGAATATATGAAGGTGAACAGCTAAGGTAAAAACTATATATTTTATTTTACACTAGAGAGTGCCCGGCTTGCGTTGAAAGCCACTTAATAAATAAATTGTTTCTCCCTGCGGGGTGTTCTCTTTCTGCCTTCTCTCCCCACCAATGTCCTCCTCCCCTCATGCGTTCCACCTCAACCTTCCCCGCCTTCCCAATCTTCTATCTCGCCGTCCCATACCGCGTTCCCCTCCCCCTCCCGCGTTCCATTCGAGTCCCGATACATTCAGTTTTCATACAGATCGTGTGCCACCTATTGAAATTTCTTAATACAAATTTAATAATGTCAGAGCTCACCAGTAATAAAGAAATCTCTGCGGGCATGCGCTAAACGACTCACCAAAGTTTCATCGCAATCGGATGAATGGTATAAGAAAAAAATTCATAAAGCTAGAGCTCATCACTATATACAAAACCTATGCAGGCATGCGCACGCACATGACAAATCACCAAAGTTTCATCGTAATTGGATGAATGTCTTAGGTAGCGCGTAAGAGACAAAAAAAAACCTTTTTATATACTTACTGAAAATTTCTTAGAAAGGAACGAGAGGGAGTTCTGGGCAGGAAAAGGGTATGAGGATTGGGTAGGAATCTGGGAGGCATTGTGTCTAGGAGTGACGGACGTATGAATCCATCACTCCCAATGCGCACCTTACGGTGCAAAGTGATAGGTCGAGAGAGTCTGGCCGGGGAGGTCTAGTTTAGGTCTCCTTTAACCAATTTATCTCTAATAATAGAGACCTCTCTCCCCTTGAATCCGGGCACCCCTGCCAAGTTACCAATAGCAGCGCACCATTTGAGGTGACCTATGGCAGGGGTGTTGGTTATCCAATTAATGGTTCCCGGAGCAGCGGTACCCATACCCACCTCCAAAATTAATGTTTTATGTCAGGAGAAAAGTTACGGCACGCCACCGAAAGCCATCTTGTTATATTTGTATTCATCCAACAGCATTAATTTCTATAATAATATCGTTAAATAATAAACAGCGGCCCTTTGAGGAGATTATTCACGTTGCGAGGCAACCCAATCTTCCTTTAAAATTCCTATAGCGTCGTTACATTAAATAAACGGTTATTTTCTTAAGTATCAATAAAGGCAAGTATCCGCCCGCGTGAAACTGCGTGGATCCGGTGGTAGAGACCTGTCAAGAAGGACCGTGTAGATTCAGAAACTGACCTCAAAATGTGTTAGAAACTTTCTGGAAGCTAGGAGAAAAGGATCACACAAACTAACTGAAGCAGAATGGTGTCTCTTGTCCAATTCCACTTTTCTCTTTGCACCAATTAACACAGTTGTAATTTTGAAGTTTTTCACGGAACTAGTAACTCATCAAAGAAGTAAAATACTGATCAATGTAGGTAGGGACCAGGTGTGGGCAGGAATCAGAAAAATGACATAAACACAGAAAAATGACATAAACACAGAAAAATAATCACTATCATAATGAAAACCTTATTTTATCTGTTTGAAATGAAAACCTTTTATTATTTTCGCAGGTCTCTGTGGTCAAAAGGCAAGGCCCTCACTAACAATTGGGGAGATCGCGGGTTTCAAATTCCGGCGTATGCAAATAAAATTTATTAGATCAATGTGTTTTTTCACAATTTATTAATTTAAAATAATGTGTTATCTATTTTCGATACGTTTCAGAGTGGAAGATACTCTCAGTATTTTCCTGGTGTAATGCCACAATTCAGAAATGAAACTTTACTTGAAATGGCTTTTGCCGTGTTTGGTGTCTTAATAGCCAGATATCTCCCGAACCTTCTTCTTACTTTCCCCGTTTTCATTAGCTTCACAACACACCCCAATCGAGGATGCCATAGTTTCACTGACTCTAGGCGGTTGGGAGTAGTTGGGACTCTTATGCGGTCACAGTTAAAATTTTCGTTTAAAAGTTCGTCATCATTATCAAAGCGCTAAATCCTTTTCAACCTGCTCCAATTCTCTTGCAGCTATCCAATCTATATATTTGCATCTTTCTCTGTCTGTCTTTGAATTGCTTCTACAGCGACACCTACACTTACAATTTTGGATATTTCCACAAAACGAATTCAGCCCATCGCTGCGCGCTGTCTTTGGGACCTACAGAATCTTGCATTTGTTTCTTACTCGATTAGATTTTGAAACTCATTTTTCATTTTGTCATCAACAAAATACGATAATAATGTAATGGTTTACAATTAACTTACGTACAAAAAGGACACAATTCGTAAGTAAATAAAATCCTGCGTAATTTCACGAAAATACGGGACTTTATTTGATTATATGCCTAATTTTGAACTTACTTTTCTTTAGAACAAATGTTGCAAACAAACGAAAGGTTTTTTGTGTTCAAATTAATATGGGAACAGCATCAAAAATGACCTGACCCCATGCATCATAGACCTTGGAAAATTTATGTAGTTATTATTTTCTAATATTATTTTTCTATTCATATCGAAATATTTGGTCTGAAAATCGAATGCGGTTACCAATACACTGGTAGTAATGACATTTGATGATATTTAATACAGTTTTTTTTACTATTTAGTAAATTTGAAATATTTTCGCAATCTCTTGGGCCGGTTTGTAGTTAATTTGAAAGAAAACATAGGTTATTTATGGTTTTACTGAGGATAAAGCCATCCTATTAAGGAACTGGTGTTAACAACACTACAACTGAGCCAAATCCTGATTGGATAAGATCGACACTTTCTGCGGATATTTATTTATTAATAAATGCCCTTTTTCGGGGCTTTTGCATATGTAGCATAGTTAGAAAAATACATATTTATTGTACATAACTGAACTGCCTCAATAACAATATTTTATATTTATTCAAAGATAAATTGAAGATGTCCACTGACTTGGTATAATTGTTTCCCTCCATTAGTATTCTGGGCAAAGAGGAATACATATGGTAGTTAGTCCCAGAATTTTTGCACTGAAATAAATCCTGACTTCTAGTATTACGAAGTGGAATTCGGAATTTTTGTTATTGTTTTTGGGGTGTTATGCCGTGTTTCGCTACCTCCTTCTTTAGCCAACGTTTCGGACAGCGTTACAGTGTCCATCATCAGGGCAGATGAGTGACACTGTAACGCTGTCCGAAACGTTGGCTAAAGAAGGAGGTAGCGAAACACGGCATAACACCCCAAAAACAATAACAAAAATACTTTTTGGCCGTGAAAACCTAAAAACATACCTGGAATTCGGAAGCTTATCGATTCAAATAATACCGGACTATCAACTAAATCATTTAGAATTTCATATAAAAATACCAAGTCAGTGAAAATTCTTCTGTTTGACAATTTAAGTATATTCATATCGTTTAAAATAGTGTTGTAGCTTAACATAATTGCTGGAATACCCATTTTAAAATTAAGAAAATGTAAGAATTTGTTTTGTATTCTTTCAACAGCTTGTACATGCATATTATAATGAGGATTCCAGACAGGAGAATTGTACTCAAGTTGGCTTCTAACATAAGCAAACTATAACAGTTAACAGTTATTAACTACTTATGTCATCAAATAACAGATAAATGCGGATGTATCCGCGCGTATATGTAATTGCCATCATTGATAGAATCTATTGTCATCGACAAAGAGTTTATCTACCAAATTTTAGCTCAATCGGCTATCGGAAAGTGGGTTAATTTGAACTTCCAAGATTCCTTCATTCATTAACCCAATCAAAAAACAAACGCGGAATTCAAATAGATGTAAATAAAAAAATAGTCTTTCTAAAATCAAAGATTTAATATTTTAAATAATTATTTTTTCATGAGGTCCTTAACAAAAGTTTACAGCAATAATAAGAGAGTCCTCCCTGTGTGTTCTAGATCAATGCTAGGACCATACCGTGGAAAAGAGAGTTTTATATAATAAAAACAGTGGGTCTTCACAGGATTAGCACCATAATTTAACCGGTATAAAAATAATAACCGCGGTATAGAAAACAACCTGCATGCTCGCGATAACGGCATGACAAATGTTTAATTGCTTGGTCACCCTAGGCCACACTTCATTCCGCCCTACATACTTAAACTCCCTTCAGAATGGTGGTCCACTCGTTCTAATGCTGATAAACAGGGTTCAACACTGTAGACACATAAATTATGAACGTGATTTGGTACGTCACTACTTGAATTCCCATATTAATTTGAATTGTAAATAAAATAGCTGTGAAAATGTCACTCAAACGTAATTATTGTGTATATACAACGGTGTCAAGGGTGCGTAAGAGGCTTTAAATTTGATTCATTGCAAATGAACCCTTAACTGCGTGCAAAAACGCCAACTTGAATCTGCCTGGTCAATTCATTTGATACATAAATTGCCTTGTATCTACAAATGATAACAGAATGTAACATGTGTAACATAACACAACAGAAAGTAACACCCGAAGAATTTTAACCTGCGATTTCTCAGCCTATTTAGAGTAAGAACGTAGGTATCATTAAAATTAAAATATATGTTTCTCTCTCACGTTGCCACTGATCACAATGCTACGCATGGCGACGATATCGCGTGGTGCGCACTCTCTCTCCTTTGTTACCATGCTGCTAGAATGAGACGGCGTGCGTATCACATGGCCCGTGCTAGCTGTACCCAACTACTCAGTTGCGATGTAAAAAATATAATATTTATTTTTAATTGCAAAAAATATCATCGGAAAACAAAACGACAAAGGTACAAATGTTTTAGTACAAAATATACCCAGGAATCGCTGAGTAAAATTCTATGGGTACCTACATGCTGTTCGAGAATGTATATGACATTTATTTTTTTACATTAGCCTCACACAGGAAGCCCTGAGGAAAATAATTGCCCTCAGGGCCTATGGTCATCATGCTGTGTGAAGGATTTTTTTTAAGAAAGGAAGGAGGGGAAGATAATAATAGCTGGGAAAGAAAAAGGTATGAAGGGTGGGTAGGATTCTGGGGATCAATGTGTCCAGGAGTAAATTTGAATTTATCCCTCCCACCACGGTGAAAGGCGATATATCGGGAAAGTCCTGCTGAAAAGGTAAAAAGATCTCCCTAAAGAAGTCTCTCTAAATCCGACCCGCCACACAGTAGGTGGATAGACGCATCAGCCGCCAATACCTAGGCAATGCTCATTTCATAAACCTGACGACGTCCGCTAAGTCACCAAGCGCAGAGAACTACTTGGGTGGCCTATGGTAGAGGGGATGGTCATGGATCCAACCCTTGTTATATTCGTACTGATCGGGCAAAAAATATATTGCTGTTAAAAAGCATTTATAGAAATGTATAAAAGCAACATACTTTTTTTGGCTTAATATCTGCGTATGTAATGGCGGATGCAATATAATAATTCTCGGGATATTAAAGAAGTTTTGTTTATTAATGAACACGTCCAATGATTACGGATACGTGTTTGTCTGAGAGCGAGGATGTGAGAAAGGGAGATGAAGATAATATACTTGCTGAAGCTAATATACCTACTTCTTTCTCCCTCTATCATATTAAATACTTTCAATTACATTAGACTAACAAGATCGAGTGGCAAGGTTCTCGACTACCGATCAGGAGGTTGCGGATTCAAACCTCAGTATACAATAAAAATTATATTTTATTTGATTGATATGCGTTTTCACAATTTAATAATTAATAAAAGTAATTTAAGGAAGAGTGAAAGATTCTCTCAGTATCGCCCTGGTGTAAGACCACCTTTCAGTATTGAAAAGTTGAAACGGCTGTAGCCGTGTTTGGTGACTAGATCTGAATGGCCAGGTACTTCTACACCTACCATTTATCCAACTCGTTCCAGTCCCCATTTACCATCAGTCTTACAACATACTCCAATTGGGGATGCCATATTCTCACTGGCTCCAGGCGGTTGAGAGCAGTTGGGACACATATTTACATAAAAAAGAAAGACAGAAATGATTTTCAAAACTCATAAACAAATATTAATGTTGTTTGATAAATTCATTACATTTAAATAAACAATTAAACAATAAAATACAAAACATATTAATTTTGTGAGAAAAAATACGTTAGCTGCATATTTGAATAAGATTTTAGATTTTCACAGCTAAAAGTGTTAACGTGATTTATTTTTGGGGCATTATGCCGTGTCGCCTCCTTGCTTAGCGAACGTTTCGGACAGTGTTACAGTGTCCATCATAACACACTAGACATCTTGACGATGGACTCAAACGTATCGTAACTGAATTGTTGGCTATAGAAGGAGGTAGCGCAACACGGCATAATATCCAAAAAATAAATCACGGTAATGTAAACATTTATTTGTACAATCGGTACTTACACGTGTTTTTTTTTATCAAAATAACGTAGCGTGTTCTCAAAATGTTTCCTATAACTATTTATATGTGGTTAGGTAGATAGTATCGTAGTGGTACACGCTAAATAAGAGTATATTATTATATAGCAATAACAAGTGTGGCCAGTAGAAAAATTATGGGAATCTAGTACTGTGTATTAAAAAGAATTCCGTGAATGATGACCGTGTTTCGAAATTTATTGTTAGAGTAGAAACTGTTTATTTTCTAGGGTTGAACTGTTCCAGAGTGAATTACAATGTGTTCACTTATTTGGTCGGAATTTCGTAAAATATTCGTGGAAACCGTATTTTTTTATGGGAATACCGCATGTGTCCCAATCGCGAGGAGCTTGTGGACTATAGCATTCCCATTTTTACTTAAATAAGTCGAAAGCAGTCATATCATTATAAACTTCTTCTTTTTTTAATTAAAAAAACATCAAAGTTTTCCCGACTTCGAAAGTCGGGAAAACGAATTTCAAAGTACTCACAGAATAGAAACAATCTATTGTGACAATTGTTTTCTCAAAACATCGGTTTAATTCAAAGATATTGAAATACATGGAGATATGCTATGATGTCCGCCCGACTGTCGGCGGACTACGGTCTAATGGTGCTAGTTTGAATACGGAATTAAGTTGATTTTTCGAAGGTGTGCAGTAGTATTGGTTAATAATATAATTTAGAAACGGAAAGATTTCGTTAATTTAACTGATTTTTTGAAGGTGTACAGTAGTATTGGTTAAAAATATCGGCGACACCAGGAAGCACAGTCCCACCCAGTAAAAACTGCCAATAGCTCATCTCCTCATATTTCAATATTTTTCTTTTAACCGCTAATAAATCATTTTAGGACTATGAAAATTGAAAATAGACAGTGAATGTAAATAAGTTTGATATTGGTCTTGAACGCCGAAACAGCTGTCACAATAATAATTAAAAAAAAAAAAAAATACCTACAAAACTTTATAATAACATTGCATGTTAAATTTGGTTAATATTAATTTAAAGAAAGAAATTAAATGCAATTTTATAAATTAAATACAAAAACAATTATTAATAACAATTTATTTCACCAACCGACACCTGGATTGAACGCCGGGAACTTGATATCTCTGGATTCGTAGTCGAGGATTTTAACGACTCAAATATGAACGCATAAAGGCCTGTCTACAGCGAGAAACGAACATGAAAAATCGCTTGAACAACACTATAAACATTGAAAACTTTGAACAATTCGTGTTCAAAAAGCCTGTGTTCAAGCTTTACCACAGACGACGGAAAACATTCCTCTCCCAGGTGAAGCGGGAAGGCAGGCGGGGCCGGTGGGGGGGAGAATAAGTTCATTTTTTACGGGAGCTGCACCGAGCGGTTGGTAACGAAGATAAATCGAATGAGATTTGGGGTTATATCAACCGCGCGAACCTTATACGTAATTATGACTTTAAATTGTAAATAAATACTGTCGTAATGGATGATTATTTTTTTCGTGAACTCACTTGTAAATAAAGTATATTAATTTATAAATCGGTTTCAGACACGGAACAAATTGACCAATTAAAATAGGTATTCTATTATTAATCCCTGATAAATAAATACCTAATAAAAATCAAGGTAGGTGGGTATTTAGGTCTTACTTGAAATCTGCGTGTCCTCCTTTATACTTCGTCTACAATTTTATCGCTAAATATTTTATCAGAACTCGACTTTAGACATCTACGTAAGTAATTATGCATTCGAAATTCTGAAATAGTAACTGTAGGTCAAAATAATCGATATTAGTCGGAAATCTTTCTTGATAAATATAAATCTATTAAAATATCTATGTTTTCTCCCTGATGTAGCATCTCTTCTTCATTGGAACGTATTTTAACATTTATGTAAACGCTAAACGTCAAGTGTTCAGTACGTACGCGTGGATAGATCCTTATCACAGGTCACTAGCAAAATTGTATCTTAACTTCACACCAATCTTTCAAACCATGTTTCAACAAACGGAGGAGACGGAAAACAAAAAAATGTTTATAGTGACGTTCAAGCGAACGTTCACGTTCATGTGCATAGTTTCGCTTGCTGGAGACAAGCCTTATCATTAATACGCTCACGAATAAATCATGTTCACATTTCTGTACAAAAAACATCAAACTGTGCTTTTGAACGCCCTTTATTGATTTTCTCGAAATGTAAAAGGAAAAAATTGCCGCATATTATTTCAATGCCTATATTTTTTCGCGAGTTTCATTTCAGATTCATGCGGTACTCGTATTTCGCTACTTATTCATGATATTTCTTTGGCTAAGCTGTGTTTTTGAAGCCATGAATGGATGTAGGTAGAAAGCAGAGTCTAGCTACCAGAAGCGCAGGTTACGGCGGGGATAAGGTATTGGAATCGTTCCAAACCAAATGCAGCGATTTCCGTGGAGCGGAACGTTTGTTATATTACAAAACGAAAACAAACTGCAACCGAGTGAATAGAATCTATTAGAAAATACATTGAATATGTGCATCATAATTAATTTTCTGTGGAATGAGAACAACATCAAAAATATTAACTTACTATGCTTTCGAAGAGTTTGTTTCCCTCCATTTAGCTTTCTCCAGGCGTGGTTCCGTAATTTCAAACTATGATGTTTCTACGCCACAATCCATGAGAAATAGTTAATCCGATAAATTTGTTAATAATTACTTCGTGAGAAATAGTTAATCCGTTGAATTTGTTCATAGTTAATCCATAAGAAATAGTTTATCCGTTCTATAGTTAATAATTAATCCGCAAGGAATAGTTAATCCTTTCTTCAAAATAGGCAAATTTACTTTGTGGCGTCATCATTAATTTAATGAAAAACAAATAACTTTGTGTAACAACCACTATTTAATTAACAATATCAACATGTTTCGAAAACTATGTTTTCTTCGTCAGGATAATAAGTTAATTTATTATTAATGAAAAACAAATAACTCTGTTAATTATTTGTTTTTCATTAATAATAAATTAACTTATTATCCTGACGAAGAAAACATAGTTTTCGAAACATGTTGATATTGTTAATTAAATAGTGGTTGTTACACAAAGTTATTTGTTTTTCATTAAAATAGTTAATCCGTTACAACAGTTTTGTAGTTAATCCATGAAAAATTGTTAATTCTTTAATCGTAAGTTCATTTGCAAGAAATAGTTAATGCTTGAGAAATAGTAAATTCGTGAGAAATACTAGGGGTGTAGGCAAATTCTCTATTCTCTCAGATTGCTTTATTTTGTATTGTTAGTTACTGTCTGTATCCGTGTTTTAACCCAAATAAAAATTAAAAAAAACTGTGGTCCAAACACACCCGCACGAAAATACTGATTTTCAAAACATGAGTGACATCTAGTCAACAGTTTACACACTAGACAGAACATAAGTTTGGTGTTATTATTATGGTTTGGTAACATCCTTTCTCCGTCTTGTTTGTGCACTTGTCAACCGTCATTGTGAATGACGAATTATATATAATACGAATTATAGACATAATCACATCAGGCGCTAATTTCAACTTTCTTCCAATTAAGAAACTTTAATGATATATTAGGAAACTCTTTCATTCAATCATTCAAAACAATCGGTTAGTAGCAGTCCATAACGTTGGGTCCACATCCAGGCGTAACGGATTCAATAAACTAACATTTATAAGTCCTTCATTGTTTCATAAGTAACTTTTCAGATTCAAATTTCGTCAGGCTATTTGTAATCTTCTCTTTCTAACGAAAATAAATATATATTTAACTTTTTAACTAAATAACTTTTTTACTAAATAAAAAAAAAAAATATTTTGAGTGATTGAAATCTTTATGTGGGCCTTTAAATTTTTTTTTGTTAAGTGGAAAAAATGATATCCGTCAAGTGGCTGCCGCCAGTGTTGATACAGATTTGTGTCCGTTTTATCGCATTTTCTATGATTTTCCGCAAGATTTCTGGTAATAACTAAATTCGCATTCCTGTCAAATATTCTCCTTAAGGACTGCGATTGTCTGAGGCGCGTTGGCGTAAACCCGCGACTTCAACTAGCTCCAAAGAAACAAGTCTGGGATGGTTCAATCGGGCAATCTTGCTGCCAAATCGCCAAAACGGGAGATTACGCGACCAGGAAACGCTTCCTTCACAATATCCAGTGTGGCTTATGCTGTGTGTGCGGTAGCACCGTCTTGTTGAAACCACATGTTCACTAACCAATTACGGATTTAAGAAGTTTTTTATGGCCCTGTAGCGTTTGCCAGTAACAATGACTGTATTGCCAGTGGCGTCTTCAAAAAAATACGGCCTAATCACTCCTCCGTGAACGCCGCACCACACAGTGGCTTTGAGTGGATGTAATGGCTCTTCGTGCATCACACGCGGATTTTCAGTGCCTCAAAAATGAAGATTTTGCTCATTGACGTATTGGCTCAATTGGAAATACGCCTCGTTGCTCATGATGACTTTCGACACAAAATCGTCCTCCTCGTTGTTGACATTGAGGATGGCAATTAATCCACAATTATTTCACACTGTGGAGTATAGCGCTCCATTGCTTGTCGGTTTGTATTCTGCAACTGTCTAGTTCACAAATGTCAAATATGATTGACGTACGATGCCGTTTGCTAAAATTATAACATCTTCCGATAGGGTGATTAATTTTGCGCCACCTTGTATAAATATATTTTTAAAAATAAACAAAATTTTCAATTTCGTCCTCCAAAAACTGTTGTAATACACGATTTCGATCATCGACAGTGTTTCACGATGAGAAATATTATTTTATAAGTATTATAAGTTTGCTGTAGCCAAAACTCGGGAGTCGGAATGTCGGAAGATTAGTTTCTCGCCGCCCAGCAAAAATATATTTTCTTGAATTATATCTTTGTCTTCAAATATTGCCAAGTTTTATGGACCGGAAAATTGGCGTACAGCTGTCGTAAAGACCGCTAGAATTTAAGTAGAACACGTTTCCATTTTTTCCAACAGGAAAATTGATTTATGTAGGAATATGCAACTATGCCAAACAATTAATATTAATTTTGTTTCTCTTCTGTTAGATAATTTAGTTTTGTACCAACTTATCTGAGTGGTCAGTTACATAATATTTTAAAGGTGTTCAAGAAAGTATAATTATTCGTAAAAAAAAGTGGAGAGAGATTCAAATGTAAAAACATGTTTTTAAATGTAAAAACGAACTCATTCAAACACCCTCAGTACGGCTAGATGGAAGGAAAATGGATATTATCTTTACAGATGACCTAAAAGACATCGAGGATTTAGAAAGACAAAAAAAAGTAATATCCGTAAGAGCAAATGTGTTGTCAAGGCGTTTTCACTTTTGCTGTCCAAACCTAAAAAGTACAATATTCAACGCATTCTGCACATCTCTGTACATTTCAGAACTGTGGGTAGATTATACTGCATCCTAATGGCAAAAGCTAAAATTTGACTTTAGTAATGTTTATCGTTAACTTTTCCGCCTACCGAGATACTGCAGCGCTACGGAAATATTTCTGTAAGGATGAGTGCACTCCGCTGCACGGAAAGCTTATGGCGCGTGTAGAAAGTCATTGCGACAATTGCCTCGACGAAGTCCCCTTGATGGGCCTCTGGAGACGGGAGACGGTCAAATATCATCCATAAACGGCTACTTGCATTCATTTTTTAGCTTAAAAATTTGGAGGCCAATGGGTTAACATTTTTTCAGTTTCATTTTTCAGGTTTATTTGTTTTTATTTTATGTATGTATTGCTATTTACTTTTTTATTATTTGTTTAATTTCGTTTGTTTCTTATTTCGAAATATGAAGCATATTGCAATGTCCTTGCAAACATTCTGGAATAAACTTATATTATTTTTAAATAGATGAAAATCATTCGAATCTCATAAATAAACATAATGAGATTTAGTTTATAAATTACAGAGAGCTTTTGATGGAGCGCCACTAAACTTTAAGTGCTTTTTTATAATTCTTTATATAATGAAGTGCGGGACCCACGAGGAGTGATATAAAAGAACAGCACGTTGTTATGAATAATATCAACACCTCTATATCTCTTCTAAATCTCTCGTTAACCACAAGCACTTACTTAAAATAAACCTCGCCGTACGCCGTTAATCCTTGTTTTAAGGTTATGACTACAGCTAAGCTTCACTTAGAGGTTAAAGTCGCTAGTCTTAATCTTAGTTCTTATTATAAATATGGTGATTAAGCGTGGACGCTGCCGTCAAATCCTAGGATTGAAACTTTCGCCGGGTCATTATGCTCGATTGTTCCGTGATGAAGCCTTCGCTAAGGACGGGTTGTTTCAAAAAATTTGATGGATTCATCAAATATTTGAAGTTAATTTTCACGTTCTGCATAAGTTCTATTCAAGTTCTGTGATGATTTCAGTTGTGTGAATCAACTGGTCTATAATGATGTAAAAATAGAATTTGAATAGAACTTACACAGAACGTGAAAATTAACTTCAAATATTTGATGAATCCATCAAATTTTTTTAAACAACCCGTCCTTAGTTTGGTTTTAAAATTCTAAAAATCGGTTTTATCATCTTCGCGGATTATGATTTGATATTGTCAGAAGTGCATCTCTGTTCACAATCTAGATGGTACCAGGAGCACGTTAAAATCGATAGCTAAACGATACCGGATCATGTTACTTCCGATGATTTTATATCGATGTCCCAAGCACGGTTTTACCGTTGACAGTCGAACTAATATTTACAGGAAATAAATAAGAAATCGTTATACGCTGGCAACACTGAAGATTTTCTTTGAATTGACACTACAAAATGTCAAACGCCATGCAATCACGTGTAAATTGGCCATGTCAAATTGAAATACGAACCTAAATATGCTTTGGCAGTCCGCATTTACTTTTTGCCATTAAACGGGAGTTAATTAGTTAATCGGATCTTTTGTCATTTTTCAACCAATTTAGTTTCAAAATGAATTGGTCGCGTCCTAGTTGAATTATTTAATTCCATGGATCGCGCATACCACTTCTTTCAATTCTGAGAGGTTTGTTAATTGTTCAGTAATAAGCTAGTTATTTTCCATAATGAACGCCATTCTTCAAATAAATGCGTACATTGACAGTTGGCAGTAACTTATCTGATAACATAGAGTGAGGGCTAAAATTTATCGATCGTCGGTCGGAATATCTCTTACCAATAATTTTTGGCCATGAATGCAAATATTGATAACTGACCATTGATGACATTGATGGTCAATATCGTATTTTCATAAGTAAATGTAAAAAAAATATTATCTATTCTTAGGAATACTTATTATCTTATAATAAAACTCTTTTTTATTAATTTTTTTTTTCTCTGAATTTTACTTTACTATTTTTTTTCTTTCCTGTGTTGCTTTGCTTTCGGTTTTACTTTTATTTTTTTTTTTAGTTTTGACTCTGATATCTTTTCTCTTATTTAAAAAAACCTATGTTTTCCATACAATATGTATTTATTCTCTTTATGGGATTTCACCCACCTCCCCACATTATGGAATAAAGACCATTATTATTATTATTGTAGGATTTTATCAATTGACCTTGCTAAACCTATTGGACGATTCATTAATTGAAACTTATCATTACTTTTAAGGACAACGATTTTTAAAAAATTCTCTATTAAAGTTTTCAAACTGGTATCTGACAGAGCGCATTGAATGCTTTTAGCCACACATTTATTTTCATAAATTAACATAGTGACCAATTATATTTTTACTTCTAAGTAACAGACTGGAATCGGCAAGCGTGGCTAATTAATAAATTAATATGTTTGCTTTTAAACTCTGCCATTTCTTCCATTCAAAATCGCCAAAGATTGCGACAACATTTAAAAATGAACTGTGCAAAAAACCATACAGTTCATTTCCCGAAACATTGCGTTCCGTTTCTCTAAAACATTTTGAGGAAAACAAAATTAAAATAACAATTTTTGAGGAAAAACGGATTATTTATTTGCCTTCTCCTTCATCTGCTCGCGCGCTTTAGTAATTTCTTCTCTATTCTATCAAGAAACACAACTTGTAGAACAAATTTATAATCTCAACACGTTCGTTGCACAGTTGGTAGTTCGATTGGTAGATGACCTGTGAGAAGCACTGCTTCCAAGTAACTACATATTTATTAAAAGTAAACTTGTGTCACAAGTAGCGACTCACTACGACTAGGTACGAGGATCGAAAATTCTGTATTTTTTATAACTTTTTCCCTACTGGCATTTAAATGCAAAGACAACCACTTTATGCAATGTATATTTTATTATTATTATTAATCAATTCTTATGGGCTTTTACGTAGTTTTACAGTTTATATGATTTAGTGAATACAGGTTTCAAAAAAGTTTTTAAGACAACAAAAAAACGAACATGGGTGTAATACGTGGTATGTGTAAAGGGCATTTAAATGTATATTTTAATAATAAACAATTAAAAAAAAGAAAGTCAAAACAATTTTTGAGCCGCAGAAGGCAGTTGATCCGCCGACAATTTGTCCCCCGTACTTATATTATACAATGTGCAGTCGCTTTAGGGAAAATACCTTATTCCTAATTAATTACACAAAATATAACTAAGTGACCCCATGGATGGGATGTACAGAGAGGATGCACTGCCGAATGACAAAAGAATAAAACATCTTCATTCAATTGCATTAAGGAAAAATAAGCTTCTCTATTTACTGTATATATCAGCGCATAAGTACAAAAAAATTGACACTATGTATAAATTCCTTTGATTTCATACCAACTTATTATTAAGGGTATTTTTGAAGTCGAACTGAATATCTTTTACTTTTGAAATTTGTAAATAATGCACAAAAAAATTTATAGTAAATATCATTTCGGGGATCAATTGTCGGGGGATCAATTATCGGGGGATCAATTGAAATCAATGGATCATTTCGGGGGACTCCCGAAATGAGTTTTATTAAACTCATTGGGAGTAATATATTATAAATGTTATGTAATATATTATCACTAATAAATAAAAAATAAATTATCGGGTCTAGTATGCAGATAGCATAAAACATAACACAAAATAATAATATGATATGGGTTCTTGATACACGTTCAAAGTGCAAAAAACATAACAAAGTAAACGTATAAACGCGCCAAACCGCTTTACACAGCACTAAATTAATATTCAAAACAATTCTACGTAATTATCAGAACTTTGTGCAGAAATGGTGCAGAAATAAATGCAGAAAACTAAATGCTTTTTTACCGCTACCTTGCAACTTTACAGATTTATAAAAATAATGTAAAGTAGTTACAGTATCATGGAAAGTACAAATGAATTTGATAAGTTCCTAACATAATATTACGATAACAACAAATTTGCAAATATAGACACACGTGCTGACGTATTTACTGCTATTTACTGTCGCTACAGAACTTCACTGTATAACATTTTAGGTGCGAATAACACATGAATTAATTGTATCTAATATTTTTATATTACTTGGCAACTTTCCCTTATCCCTCTCCTCTCCTTACCCTTCCCGACCCAAATCCCTATTTTGCAGTCTATTTCAGTTATAATCACACTTATTTTAATGTTGTGTATTAGTGTACCATTTGTTGAATTCACATTTGTACTCTTATTATTTTTTTAAAATTTCTAGTTTATATTCAGTTAGTCTTGTTTCTAAATACCTATCTGTGAACATTAATAATTGGTCTGTTTTTTTATCATCCTCTTATGTTTATTGTATTACTAAGACTGTTAATGTTCCTTAAATAAATAAATAAATAAATAACGAGAATACTAAAAAATAAGTAGGCAATACAAGTCGTTTAAGTATGTTTGTTATTATTTTTATAAAAATAAACACGAACAATCTGTTGCAAGGCATGTTTTTAATTAGCGACCTTTATTACACCCTTGTGAGTGTTGTGTTGTGCAGAACGTTGCTAAATCAATACCACGATTAAAGGTGCACAAGAGCACAAATATTTTAGTAGACTGAATTTGAGTTTGGACACTGATTGGTGAAAATGAAAATCGATTGAACTATACTTATTACTAAGTTTGTGCAGCATTGGAAATGCGAAATTTCAAAATAATTATTGGAGGCTTGAAAACATAATTAACGTTATCACATTATTTTGTTAAAGTATAAGTACCTGCCGTAGAATAAAAATTTAAAAAAAGCAGATAGGTAGATGGTGGTCCACAATAGAGTTCTTATACCAACCGTGCTGCACAACAGAGAAAAATGAGAGTACACGTCTAACGATTCTTGGTATCAGGTAATGGAGGGTTTTGCGGAATTGTAATATTGCACCGTAAATAAAATAGTTTTTTCTACACAATAAGTTCTTACCCAGATTAATGTATTTTGCTTTGTTTTTTTTTTTTTTTTTATTATTTTATGCAAGGCTATCCGGCTTTTTGCTACGCTATCCAAAACCTTGACTCAGGGAGTAGAGGAAGATTCATACACCAAAAGTCAGACAACATTAACATCCCTTTAGAGCACATAAATTTCCCGTCGTTAATGAATAGTTTTATTACTCCATCTTTAAAAAACAGCCGAAAAATAAACGACCTAACCTTTTTATTAAGATTATTAAACTCTAAATTCGATAAATGTAAGCTCCTGCAATTAATAAATCTACATGAACAACTGGACAAAAATGAACATACATATTATATACACAAAAGCTCGTTCACACATAGCTATAAAACTGCGAGCAGATATCTTTTGAACTGCGAGCGCTTATTTTTTGTACTTTCACACGACGCTATCAAATATTTCTTCCTGTGGTAGGAGAGGGGGTCAGATGAATTAGGGAGCGGCAACGGAATGAACATTTTTGTCCTGAAATTTGTCAACTTGACATCTGTCATCCACCGGTCTAGGCAGCTCCGTAATTACAATGACCCCCTCTTCTTTCGTCGGAGAGAGGGAGGCTTACCTTTTGGCATATCGCCTCTGGAGCGGTTCCGTCGTAAGATGTGTATTGTCTATCTGCGCTTAAAACCGCTTAGGTGTGAACAGTCCGAAGGGATTGTATGGAGAGCGTTATTTGGCGTGCGATGATCTTTTATATTTTATAGCTGTGTGTGAACAAACTCTAAATCTCATTTCAACTATAGTTGCATTCCCCAATACAACTTTTACATAATCTTGGGAAAAAATACTTATTTTTATACAATATTGTTGTATTTGACAACAATTTGAATTTGGCAAACTTCAAACGCCACATGTGTCAACTATTTCTACCTATTTCATAAACTAATGTGAACACCATTTTTTAACATTTTATTAATATTATTATTGATTTAGAGGATATTGGCAAATTATCTATTTTAACTTAATTAGCGGGTTCATTCTATGCTACCTGCTTTTCGTCAACTCTTATATTTTATTAAGTCCTATGGGTGATTAAATATTAAAAAGTAAAATAATAAAATAAACGTAATGTTAAAAGATAATATCAATAATCAACCAAATTAAAAGCGGGTGGAACTTTAAAAATTGTGAAAATCTGTGGTACATTTTGAATCATCTTTTTACCTTGGAAATGGTACCGGGTGGGAATTTTATTGATCTCGAATATCAAAGACCAATTACGGTCTAAATTTCTTCGCCCAAGTTCAGAGGCAATATTTATTTTTTCATCCATTTAAATGTTTTATTACAATGAACACCGGTGAAGTCGGCATGCCTTCTCCCTCCAAAAAAACGGCTCAAAGTAAAAAGCCGGGATAAAGAAAGGTTAATAAATTCTCTGTCTTTGATGAAAACATTAACGTATTTGAATAATCTTTACCGAAGCCAAGAACACAATGGCGGCCAATAAAATTCTGACGAAAGGAAACGTTTTCCATTATAACTTACGCAATTCATTATTACTTTTTGCCAGTGTCCTTCTCCTTGAGAAATAATATTCCTGGCGGTCTCGTTGCGAAATGCTGAAAAAATATATTGAAGTTGCTTTGATTTGTACGAAGTTTGGAAGTACCTACTTGGAGAGTCATCAGATAGATTTGAAATTCAATCTTTCGAAGCGGAAGTTTTACAAAAAATTTTAGTCGCTTTACTTTTTTTGTTAAAATATTACCAAAGACTATTATCCCAAGTTTCGGAACTAATTTAATAGGGTACGATATGAGGTTGAAAGGAGTGGGGAGGGGAAGAAGATGTTGGAGAAGTATCCGTCTTAAATCTGTCCATTTAATACGACTAAGGTCATTTGCGCAACGTTTCGATTCTTAATTATGGTCTCTATACATTAAGATGGGTCACTTAACAAAAAATATTATTTTTAAATTCTAAGAACGATAAAAGGGTGCCAAATGGGTTCAAAACGACGTGTTTAAAATTTTTTAAATTTCTGATACGATCTTCTTCTTCCGGATTCACTTCAAAGTTTTAAAATTTCTATGTAAAGGGTAATTTCAAGTGTATATTAAAGTTACTATGAATGCTTATAACCATAACTTTTGTAATATTCCATAGCAAATATAGTATATTTTTACGAAATCATTTACAAAAACTGCCAAGATTTGAGTCTCGCAAAATAATGCCGAAATTTGAGAGTCAGAAGGATTTTGCTGGTATTTGAATACACTGCCTTGAGATAATTTGTATTATATTCATACATTTTTTTAAATAAATAAATCAAAATATTCCCTCTCTTTTGTGCTTTATTAAAAATAAGTCATTTTTAATAGTTTATCTAACATTTTTTAAAGATTTAACAAGAGTGAATTTTTCTTTAGTTTGTTAAATTTCAATGTCAATCCGGAAAAAGAAGATGATACTCAAATAATAATTTAAAAAAATAAGGTAATTTTATACTTCCATTTAACACCCTTTTATCACTATTAGACAAATTAAAACGAAATTTTTTTCCCATACAGTCATGACCCACCGTACTTTACATTCTTATAAGATCTTCCAGTTGATTAGTGAGACATCTCTAAATTTTTTTAGATAATGAGGAATGAATTAGGTATTCATAAATCAAATATTATTTATCCGTGTCTATGATTCACAAATGTGATATAAAGTAACGCCGGGACGTTTAATTGTCCGGCGCATTAGTATGACATTTTGAAATAGTAACCCAGTTTTGTTTAATTCGCTACAATTTTTTCTGCATTGTTGCTGATTTGGTGGTTTTTATGAGTAATCTGTGTTCTGTACCAGATAGAGGGTACATTTTTACGTATATGTCTGACTTATCAACTGAATGATCGTTATATTTTAATTATGTACATTTTTAAGAAAGACAAACATTCCCGAGTTATGAATAATATTTGTAGAATATTCTGGCAATATTTGAAGAACTCCTACTACCACTACAGTAGGCAGAAAATGTCGCATGTGTCGTGATTCAGCCAGAGAGGTTAACACACGACGCAATGCCAACTCGGCCAACTTTACCTAACTAGCTGAAGTATCATCGTAAACCGAGATTTACACAAAGTTTTGCGAAATCAGGCGTAGGCATTTTTTTTTTCTTTTACATCACTCCACAAAGGATGCCATGAAGAAATTTTTTTCCTAAAGGCCTGTCATCTTTGGGGATGCTGTGAGGAGGGTCTTTTAAGAGAAGGAACCATAGGAAGTTCTGGGAAGGAAAAATGCATTACGGGGTGGGTAGGAATCGGGGGTCAGTGTATCCAGGAGTGATAGACGTATAAATCAATCCCTCCCACTGCGGTGCAAGGCGATGCTCCGAGAGAGTATGGCTGGAAAAGTCAAAAGGACTCCCTGAACCATTTTCTCTCGATCCGGCCCGCCACGCAGCAGCAGGTGGGTAGGCACATCGGCCGCTCAGACCTTGACAAATCTCACCCCATGGATCCGGGCACCCCTACCAAGTCACCAAACGTGGCTTCAGTGAAGAGTCGAGTGGAGGAATATCTTGTCGGTCGCTTGTTGATATCACGTTTTATCGTTTTTTGGGCTTTTTGTAGAGGATCAAAAAAATTAAGATTAAGATGTATGTATGCGTATATATTTGTACGTTTTTTTATCACTTTTGTTTTTGTTTTCATGTAGCAATACTTCCTCACTTTCTCAGCTGAAACCTTTTTTTTTATTTTTATGTGTTATGTTTTATTTTAAGCAATAAAAAAATAATATTGTGTTGCACAAATTTGTATTTTGCAAAAGCCATTGTTCTTGTAGTGTAAGAATATATAACAAAAGAAAACTTTGTCGGTAGATACCTAAATAAAGGAAAACAAAACATTCAAAAATATGTTTATATCCGTTGTAAAATGATAAATCATCTCTTTCGGAGTGAACAGTGAACATGTACTGCTAAAGATTTTGTAAAAACATCTAAAACCAAATCATTAGATAGTATCATGTCCCCATTTGACATTTCCACTTAACTCCACTATATTATTCTCTGGAATGTTCTGAAAAAATATTAATAAAACATCTTCCTGTCTCCCGGGAACGCAGAAAAACAGAGTGGTAGGTTTTCTCGTTTTCTGCCATTACGGTTTGTATGGGGAAACACACACCACGCGGTGGGCGCCCGCACCTAGATGCTAGGTGGTTTCTCGTCGTACATCAACGTTCAAATCTTTGGGGAAATTACTATAAATGGAATAAAAAATAGCAACGCCTAGTTTGCCAAACTTTCCTACTCCTTCCGAGGCTGTCAGTTTCACTTTGGGTATAAATATAAATAATACCACGATTCTTTTACTGTGATTGATATCAAAAAATATTTTTATGCATTATATATTCACGTCAGACACGGACAACTTTTTTTTCCTTGAAAGGATTTGTATCGATGCTGATTTTGAGTGAAGTTACTGTAATATATAGGATAAGACGTTTAGCTTCAACTTCATTTAATAGATGTGGTTAGTATAGTTATTTACACCTAATACAATTTTGGAGGCACAGGAAAGCATTTTGGCGCTTTTAAAATGCAATTTACCAACTGGAAGGACACGACCTTACTCGACGAGTGACAGTTTAGTACTAAAGTACTAAAAATCGAGACTAGTGCAATTACCTTACTTTTGGCTTTCCACTTTGAGATTTCTACCCCGCGTGTACAGTATATTGTAACGTCATTGGCGCTTAACAAGAAAAATTTAAAAGTTTAGTACATAGTAGGTGAATCATAAATAATATTCGGTAAACCTTGTGGGATGCTTGTGTGGAATATAATATATTTACATTGTCTACGGGTGGATCCAAACTGAAAGTTTTGGTTCTTAAGATTTTTTTGAAATACTGGCAATGATTGACTGGATTTAAGATTTGGACCCGGACACAAAATATTATCGAGTATTTGAAAGCAAATATACAAATTTTCTTATAAATTTTGCAATAACGAAAAAGTAGATAATACGAATATAATGGTGAATTTGGCAATATTTTTTTTTTTGTAAATAAACTGTTTTTATAAATTGAACATTAATATTATTGAATGTACAAAAGAAATAAAAAAAATTAAATGGAGTTCTACAAATTAAACTAGACAACAATAAATATATTGGTAATATGACTTTAAGGCAATATCCGGATAGATGTTTGTTCAGGAGTTCTTATTTAGGTTTGGTCCAGTTTAGATTTCAGTCTAGTTTAAATCCTGACAAAAAACTTCTGTCAATTATGATGGTGATGTTCGAGATTGATAAGGTTTATGTTGTTAAGATTAGGAAAATTAGATAAAATATTTCAATAATTTTGGTTCGCGGAATATCAATAACAAAAACAAAACCAGAAGTGAGACACGATGAGAGACATTTATTGTTTAACCCTCCGTGTACCAGGTGGGGTGTGACATACCCCAGTTCTACAAAAATTGCAATAATTTCAAAACTGTTAAAGTGCCGAAGTCAGAATTCTCAGTAGCTGATCGGACGTTGTCGTTCCGATCAGTGTTGCTAAGTTAGTCTGGCGGCGACCGCCAAGTGAGTTACACGCCCTTCAAGGGCGTATGGGTGGTACACACCCCATCTCGTACGGTGCGTTGATAAAAGGCATATATCTTTCCTACGGATTCCTAAGTTTTTAGATTTTCACGGCCAAAAGTATTTTCGTTTTTTGTTTTTGGGTTTTATGTCGTTTTGCGCTACCGTATCAATTACACATCTTCCCTGATAATGGACACTGTAACGCTGTCCGAAACGCTAGCTAAAGAAGGGGGTAGCGCAACACGGCATAACACCACAAAAACAAATAACGAAAATATCTTTTCTATGTTTCATTTATGATTAACATATGGAAGATATATAAATATGTCTTTCCTGTGTTTAGTTATTAGAAAATATATTGTAGTTTGTTAAATTAAAACGATTGTGATAATTAAAAGTGCCATTTAAAATAAGTACATAATAAATTGTTTGTTGTTAAGTCACTAATTACGAAAGTTGTGTTTTTTGGTATTTTATAATAAAAATGTTTTGATACATACTTTCCACTCACTTATACCTAATTATTACTATGCATTCATAAATATCAAATGTTTAATTCAGCAGAAAAAAATTAATATGATAATTGTATCACTTTTATATTTTGGGTATATGTTATACCCCACTTAGTAAGGTACGACATTTTAAGTCACCTGGTACACGGAGAGTATGAAATTACTAAGTTAGCTTTATGATTAACCGAAGATTCCAACGGGCAGGAAGTTTTGAGATGCATAATTCCAATGAACTTTGATTAATCTTCAAATTGGTCATATTTTGGCCAGCGAACGATTGCGGGTGTCTGAAAATTGGTCAAAAATGCTCCAGTGGTCAACGTTATGTCATAGCACCCAACTAAACGAAGTAAAACTCGTTTGAAACTTAAAGCCACCGACAAATGGGCGAGGCTTACAGCTAAATCTCGATGACTTAAGTTGATCTATACGAATCAGCATATGTATGCTGGCTTCGGTAATATATCAATATATTTGTATGGATCAACAAACGCAAACGGATCAACTAAATACTGGTGTACCGTCGCGCGAGATCAACAAAATACGAGAATAGCTTTATATCGTACACACGATATGTTCATTGGGTAAACCTCCGTTGCAAGCGGTCCTTACTTCCATCTTCCGCCTCCCGTCTCCCCGGAGAATTCCACATAGTTGGCTTTCCTTCCCAATGCCAGTTATGCCATTTCAATATTCATTAAAAAATAAGTGCTTTTCTACTCGAAACAAAAGGCGAAACGGCTTCCGGGAAATCTAAGTGGATTCTGCTGTGCTCAGCACACTGTTCAAGGCTGTTCCGATACTCGTTTTACAACTGGCAACAGAACATAAAATAATCATTTTGCATCAATGCAAACAAGCAGTACAAATAAGTTACGCATTCGTGAAATACGATCAATTACATAGAAAAAAAGAATTGTTAATTTTTTTAGTACGTTTTGTTTCATGTTTCGACTGAAAAGAGGAAAGGATTCAAAACCTGGCTCAACATCCCAAAAGCAAAAAACACATATTAGAACATGTGGAGGCTATATTTTTGGCGTTATTATTTATTGCTATTTTTAGCGTTAAATGGTAGAATAGACAGTCTTGATTTAACTAAGCTCATTGAATTTCATAAACCCACGAGATCCACTCGTTCTAAAATCCTTTTTAAGTACAAAAATCAATAATAATAATCAATAATAAGATATGGATTAACAATATGGGGAAATACTACTGTAACCAACCTGAAACAAGTTCAAGTTGTACAAAACGCAATGGTAAAATTATTAGTTTTCCCTAATATTTTCAAACAAAGACACAATACTCCGTTGCTGTTTCAGAGTGCAAAAATTTTACCTGTGAAGGCAATACTATGGTATAAAATTATAATTCAGCATATATTTACCCTGCAGCATAAAGAGAAACTAGATCATAAATATAGCACTAGATTCACGCGTAACGACGGGTTTATAGTTCCGAAATTTAATAATAAGTACGGACAGAGAACGTTTGAATACAACATACCGAAGATATTTAGTGTATTAACTGACAATATAAAACAACATAATTCTATGAATTAAATATATGGTGAAAAATTGGTTATTGGAAAAAGAATATTTATTTTGATACTTGATGATAAAATTTATAAAAAAATGTTTAAACTGTAGATAAAAGATGTAAATTATAACTTTAAATATATTTGTAAGTAATTATAAGCACCTTCTGTCAAGCCAATTGCAATTGGCTTAGCGGGACTTGTTTGTTGATTTTTTTTATTTTATTTTTTTTATATGAAATACCGCACAAGAGTCCCAACTGCTCCCGTCTGGAGCCAGTGAGACTATGGCATCCCCAATTGGGGTATGTTGTGAGGCTGAAGGTAGTGGGGAGGGGAAGGAGATAGGGAAGAGGAAGGTGGGGAAGTACCTGGCTATTCAGATCTGGTCACTAAACACGGCTAAAGCCATTTCAAGCAACGTTTCAATTCTGAATGGTGGTCTTACACCAGGGCGATACTGATAGTATCTTCCACTCTGGAACGTGCCGCAAATAAACTATATATTATTTTAAATGAATAAATTGTGAAATAACACAAATTAATGAAATAAAATTTATTTGCGCACGCCGGGTTCGAACCCGCGACCTTCGGATCGTGAGTCGAAAGTCTTGCCTCGGGACCACGGAAGCCGATTCATAAAATAAATAAATTAAAAAAAAAAAAAAAAAATGACAATAACCGGACTGAGTATACGAAATACTCGCTTGTTCCTAGATTACATGAAGTTACTAAAAGATATGCAGATGTATTTAACTGCAGATCTATTTAACTGCACGGAAAGTAGGTACAAGAGGGCTATACTATCAAATCTTTTCAATCAATATTAATTTTATTTGTACTATAGATTTTTGTATGTTTCGCATCTCTGGTGTCATTTCTCTTTCAAACGCCACAATCATCTTTTATAATCTTTATTTACTGTTTCTTATATGTTTTCTATGATTTTGTGACATGTGTGCTTATGGTATATGTTTCTTACTATCGTGGTACGAAAGCACAACTCGATGGAATTTGCAGGAAAACACTTCTTGTTATTCTTCAACACAATTTATTAATTAAAAATACAATACTGGTGACAATAGTGATCTCCAAGACCCCACCACACCGACAAATATTGAAGGCTTTATTTCCTTCGATATCTCAACACTCTACTGGAGATAGGCACCTATATGTACCCCCCACGCTCGAGTTTGATTATAACACTCTACTGGAGATAGGCACCTGTATGTGCCCCCCACGCTCGAGTTTGATGAATAACGCCGAAGGTACAACATGTACCTTCCCGTTTCACCGTCAAAACAATACTAACTCAACCATATCAACCTCGTGGTTATTTAAAGTAATCTTACAAAAACATGGTACATAAAAAAATGATGAGAAAATACATTTTTAGCAGTTCCCACACTAATTTTAAAATCTAACTTACAGACAATAATAAAACAATTCCCTAAAAGTCGGCCCTAGAGGCCTACCAATAAAATACATCTTAATATTACAGGGATTAACAAATATTGCAAAATTTTATTACTTTTTTCACTTAGGGCTTTAGCCCTAAGATAAATGCACCGTCGGCTTTAGCAGTGTCATAAACATAAGTAGGTGTTATTTGAGGGTACTTATTCAAAGTACCGACTTTACAAATAATAAAGGAATTTGTCCCAAATTTGCAAGGGAATGCATTTATATGATACCAGCCATATTATTCAAGGTTTGGACCTTATTCATGAAACCGTGAGATAATATCTTGTTTGCACATTTTAAAAGGAGAAACTACGCGTAACTTAAATGACTAAAATAAAATGAATATTATAAATGATATTATTTTACAGACTAAATGTATTAAATCGCATTCTAGGAACAAACAGTATATTTATACCGTTGGTATTAAATAAATAAATAGTTTATATATTTTTTAATTTTATTTAGTTCATTTCATATTTATTTAAATGCTAATGTCCATTTTATATATCCAACAAGTGCTAGGTACCTAATTTTGGATGTTCTGAATACATTTTTTTTTAAAAAAAATATTTGTGTTTGTTGTTAATTTACGGCTAATTAAAAAAAATAATCATTCTTTATCTTGGTATAAAAAAAATCAAATAATTTTTATTGTAATAGATGTAAGAAAGTGTGGATCTTTCCAATTAAAATTTCGTACATAATAGATATTAATATCACACTTGATCACACTGTCCAAAGGCTGTTTCCATAAAAACATGATTTTCAGTTAAAAGAGAAAAGATTTTTCCCTCTTTGAACTCACTTTGAATCACCTCCATACGCAGGTCATACAAAAACTTCCCCATGAATAAAACACTACTGAAACTGTTAAGGAAAACTTCATTAAGTGTTTCCGATAATTGTATCATAAATCTCCCAAAAGCGATCATATTTGTATGGAAATACGTGTGAATAGCGGATGGGGAGAGGAGTGAGATGCGGATAGGGGATATCCTGAAGGTAAAGGCACACAATTACCGGCACTATAGCGAACACAGCCTTATTGTTAAGTGAAGGCTCCGCCCGGTGTGTGTTTTGTTTTGGCGCCGCCGGATGTGAAATAAATGGCGGGAAACTATCCATTGCGGAATCCTCCCCTTCCGGTTCCATCCGGAAGAATGGTGTCGGGAAATTTCAGGTTTCGCTTGAATTTCCAAGGATTGAATGTGTACTATTATACTATTACAATACGTAACCGCAGTAAGGCTTGCACTCGTATGGAAATGCCATTGTGGAATTTATAAAGTTGTAGAATTTCGCGCAAATATGAAATTTGTTGTTGCATTTCGGTGTTTGGATTCCGAGGCATTTCTAAAGCCGGTAGAAATAGATTGTTGGTTAAGATTTCTGCGTGTAAGCTTTCTATTACAGGGTCTTATAACAGATTGTCAGTTTAAAAGGCTTTGATTGGTGTTTCTTAATTCAGACACTGAAGTAAGTAATGAGTGTTAAAGCCATATAATCACAGGAAACCAAATTTGAGGTCACATAGATCTCATTAAAATCATTGTATCTGATCCTTTATTGTCACATTGAGAAATGTGATCTTAAAGGTTTTAAATAAGTCCTAAAAGGTTCTGAGGAATTAAATAGGTCCTAAAAGAACACGCTTTATTTTAAAATCTAGAATTTCACCATAAAAAAATTTAAATGTACACCCATGTGACACCAAAGCTTTCGATAGCAATTATAGAAAAATGTATAAGATTTTGAGAATGTTTAATCATTATTTTTTTATGGAACGACACAAAAAACGTGAGATGTTAATAACGTTTATAAAACATTGGCCTAATAAAATATGTAGGTATATGTTTTTCTTTGTCCTTCTTTATCAGTAATTTTAGAAAAAATCTAAAGAAAGCCTTTTTTAAAACTTTTTTATGTTTATGAAAAAAAAATTAATATTATTTCAAAATGTATATTTTTATTCTTAATAATAAAATTTTCACATTCATAATAAAACACATTCTATCAGTTTTCAAAAACATTTTGTAGCTTTCGGATTTATGTAGAAATATTCCATTTATTTGGATTTAATTGAAAAGCGGAAATTTTTTGATCTTCTTACGGAATATGATCGAGACCTTTGAGTACTACTGTGAATATGCTTTAATAGTAAGTGTACTGTATGTAGAGATTTTAAAAAAAATTTATGGGTTTGAAATAAACTCTGAAAAGTAAATTCTTGACATAATTAAACATAGTGACGTTGAAAAATCTTTTTTAAATAAATAATAATAACATCCAATTTGGGAGGCGATTGTGGATACCGCCGCTCCGGTAATTATTAATTGGATAGCCAACACCCTTGCCAACGGTCACCCCAAGTGGTTCAAGAGGGAGACTTAATCTAGACCTCCCCAGCCGGACTCTCTCGACCCATCGCCTTGCATCGCTATGGGAGGGATGGATTCATTCGCCCGTCACTCCTGGATACACATTGGCCAACAGATTCCTACCCACCCCTCTTACCGTTTTCTTTCCCAGAACTCACCTTCTTTTCCTTAAAACGACGTAGGCCCTGAGGGATTTTTTTCCTTAGGATCTTCCATGTGAAGCTATTGTAAAAAAATTATTTTACTGGTTTTTCTAAGACTGAAGAGTCGATAAGACATAAGACAATTGGTGACATTAGTTTTCATTCAAATCTGCGGCAACATAAATATTTAAAGAAAATCGGACGGATTAGCAATTTTTTTGGTTTTGACTTTTTTCATCTTATTTTTCATGAGGATACTACACAAAAGTTCAACAGCTACCAACCGTCTAGAATCAGTGATATCCCCAATCGAGGCATGTTGTGAGGCTGAAGGGAGTAGGGAGGGGAAGGAATTTGGAAAGAGGAAGGTAGTAAAGTACGTGGCTATTAAGATCTAGTCACCAAACATTGCCAAAGCCGTTTCAAGCAGCGTTTCAAATCTGAATGATGATCTTACACCAGGGTAAAACTTGAAGTGTTTTCCGCTTTGAAACTTGCCGCAGAAATACTACATGTAATTTTAAATGCGTAAATTGTGAAATAACAAAAATTCAAGAAATAAAATTGACTTTAGCACGAATTCGAACCCGCGACCGGAACCTCAGGATCACTAGACGAGACTTACCTTTCGACCACGGAGGACGTCAAACAAAACATTATTTCAAAAGAAACGCAATACGCGCATAAAGCTTTATTTAATGAACTTTTCTTTGAACAGCGCTCGCAATAACTGCTAGCTAATTTGTGTTAATGCTGCAGTAAAAGTCCGAGCCTGAAAATTTGAAAATTCCGGAGTGTACCGATTTCTTTGGGAAAAATATAAGAGTTTATAATCATCATCTTCCAAAAAAGACCTCACCTAAACGTATTTGGTGTTTATATTTGGAAATTATTGGATAAAAGCACGAATGGTTTGATGAGGTTAGTTTATGTTAGCTTGAAACGATTATTTATTATTATTGTTATTTAATTTTTGAAGTGTTTATTTTTTTCAATATTTTACAACATACGTGCACACACTTAAAAAAATTACATACACATAACTTATAAAATAAATGTAAGTAATGGGAACCCACTTAAGGCACTGCTTGGGTGTGGGTAATTAAAAAAAAGGATCTACCAAATAAAATAAATGAATAAAACTTCTTAAATGAAATGAAATACTGCATAAAATAATTTTTAATGTTTATTTATTAGTAATTATGTATTGCTTGTTTTGTTAGGTTAAAATTGAAACTGAATATAGTTTATAGAAAAAGAGTCTCAACGTCTGAATCATTCAGTCATAATTTAAATTCTTTTATGTAATAATGATATTTTCTTTGCTATGTGAATTGGTTCTGGTAGAAGATTAAGCGTACGAGGACCAATTGGATCGTGTTAAACCATAGTGAACTAACTCACTTTTTGCAGTTTCTGAGTTAGGGTTTGAAATGAGGGCTACAAATCATAATCTAGCTTTGCCAGAGAGAACCAATCACAGAAATACTGTCTTGACTAATCATAGACTATATTTCTCTGATTGGTTCTTCTCTCTGACAGAGCTAGATTATGATTTGGAGCCCTCATTTAAAGCTCTGACTCAAAAATTGCAAAGTGAGTTAGTTCACTATGGTTTAAGACGATCCAATTTATGTTTGCATTAATAAAATATTAGGTAAGGTCGTTACAAAAAACCAAGTTCATCAACATTTTGGACTTTTACAGTAACTTGCACATTATACTCGCACATACCTTCTTATTCTTGTAATGCCAGAAAGTTTGCATGAAAATGACACAATCACCGGCCAACCGGAGTGAGGTGCCATAATTACTTAATCAAAATTAAATTCTACTACTTTTATATAAATTACATTAAGGGTATTACTTGCCTGCTAGTCAGAATGTGATATTTATTATGCGATGGTGTGTTATAGAACGCTGAACATACCATTTGAATCTAACATACCATTCGAATCTATTCAACATAATTTGAATCTTAAATAAAGTATTTTTTTACCAGTTACGTAAAAAATGAACGATTTACACCAATATTAATATTAAAGCCACTTTTAATTTTCATTTTCAATTTTCCTCACACGGTCCATGTTTTGTCTTGGTAAGAGGTACTATTTTGTTGGTTCCACCACAAATTAGAACAGTGAAAAATCAGAAAAGTGTATCAGAGCAATGACAGATCAAAAGAGCGACAAATTGAAACAGTATCATATCAGAGCGGTGACAAATCAGTACAGTGTATCAGAGCAATGACAAATCAGAACAGTGTCAAATCAGAACACAGACAATTCGGAACAGTCTCATATTAGAACATCAACAAATCAAAACAGTGACAGTGACAAATTATGACAATGATATTGTTAACAATGACAGTGTTGATAATGTCAGTGTTGACAATGACAATTTAGCACAGTGACGAATCAGGAAAAGTGTCAAAGCAGAACAATAAATCAAAACAATGACAAATCAGACCAGTGACAAATTAGAATAGTGACACATCAGAATGACAATGACAAATTATGATAATGATAACAATGATAGTATTGACAATAACAAATCAGCAGGGGAAAGAAATCAGAATAGTGCCAAATCAGAACAGCAAATCAAAACAATGACAAATCAGATCAGTAACAGATTAGAATAGTGACAAATCAGAATAGTGATAATAAGAAAGTACATCGGAACAACGACAAATCCGAACATAACATCAGAACAATGTGAAATCAGAATAGTGACAATGAGAACAATATCATAATAGAAAAATACCAGATCAGAACACTTGAAAAGTGATATCGGTCATAAATTTAAAAAAAGCTAGTTTAAAAACTTTATTTTTGTTTTTTATTTATAAAAATATAAAGCCTGCTAAACTCCTTATGTTGTTTGTCAGCAGGTACGTAGTGACAATATAACTTAACCTTGTTCCAAGTTTTTTAATCGCTTTCCATGACTTAACTTTGAAACGCTAATCTAACCCCACCTAGGTAACGTAGCTGTTTTTAACCACTTTTCATGATTTTTATTACTTTTCAGATTTATTCAGTTATCATTTTTAAGCATCTATCTCAGAACGGCATCTCCGATTGGAGAATGTTGTGAAGCTGAATGGAGTGAGGAAAGGAAGAAGATGAACGAGAGGAAGGTTGAGAAGTTTGTCAGTTTAGATCTAGTCAACAAGATTAAAATCTTTCCAAGCATCCAGGAAATACTAAGAGTATCTAAACTAACCGCAAATTTACAATATGTGAACTTACTATTCATATATTGTACTTAATATTCATGAATTAATTATAAATGTGCAGGGAATACAAAAATATCATATGAATAACTTAAATATTCCTGTAAAACTTAAGGCAATTAATTGTGTTACTTGCTTGCAATCAATTTTCAGATCAGAGTTAATTTACGTTAAAGCATGCAGCTGTCAAAGATACGCCTCGAAACTTATGATTTATAATCCAGGTATAAAAAGTTATGCCGTTAACCGTCGACTGTTGGTAGTTGGGACATTGGTTAACTTTGCATGATAAAGTTATTAAAACATCTCTTCTTAGATTGATATATGACCGAATGTTAGCCCGGGTAACTTTAACTCTTCGGAGATACCCGACTTTGTAAAGAGAAATATTTTGATTAATGATCCGTGGAGGTTGTTTGAAACGGTTGAAGAATAAAGAGAAGTCTTGCATTGGTCACTTCAAAGGTTTGTTTCAGGGAGAGAGGTTCTCTCAACAGCACCCTGGTGAAAGACCACCATTTAAAATTGGAATTTTGTTTGAAGTGGCTATATCTGTACTTGTTGCCATCTTCCTATTTTCCATACCCTTCCTTTCCACGAATATGAATTGGATATGCTATAGTCCCACTAGTTCCGGACAATCGGGAATGGTTGGAACTACGGTTTTTGCATTTAATCGAATAATCCACGTGATAAAAAACCAAATATTTTTTTAATCGTATTAGTAGATTGCGTACATTTATTATTTATATACATAAACTGTAACAATAATAGAGAAATGTGTTCATTTGACATGTTAACCAGAATGACATGACATTAACCTTCCTATACTCGCGCATTGGTCTTTCAAGACGGAAGAGTCCCAACTGCTTCCGTCTGGAGCCAGTGAGACTATGTTGTGAGGCTGAAGGCAGTGGAGAAGGGAAGGTGATGGGGAGAGGAAGGTGAGGAAGAACCTGGATATTCAGATCTGGTCACCAAACACGGCTAAAGCCATTTCAAGCAACGTTCCAATTCTGAATGGTGGTCTTACACCAGAGTAATACTGAGAGTATCTCCCACTCTGGAAAGTACCGCAAATACACTTTATTATTTTAAATGAATTAATTGCGAAATAACAAATTATTTGCCACACCGGGATTCGATCCCGCGACCTTCAGATTGCGAGTCAAGAGCCTTACCATTAGGACTACGGTCGAAATGGTGATTCCGTAGAAAAAGACGTAGTTAGAGCGGTCATTTTCTTCCATGGCTACAAATCTATTTTTACACAGTCATAATCCATCTGCATCCAAATGCAGACTCGTTTCAGTAATCTTTCGGTGTTTGTGTGGAGTTGTTTTGATAAATGTATTAGAAGAGTAATGACATGAAAGTTGAAACAGGTCTGGCGGACCGCAATGAGGTGAAGGCAGACAGTATAACAAGGGTCTGTCACACAGTAGGAAAATCATATTATTTTCAAATAAATAAATCCTATTTCGCAATTAGAATAATGTATTATAACAGTCTGTGGTACGAGTATCTGAAGGTAGTCATACGAAGTCATTTAGAAAGTTTTATAGAGCTCTCAAGATCAGAATTAGCCTTCAGCCTGGAAGGATATTTTTCGTAAGAAGTACAGGGTTCGGCATCATAACTTCATTTTTTAAAATGCGCGCCGTTCAGTCGGTTGATATCGTAGCGGAGCGCTAGTGATCTTGTTCGAGAGGCGAAACCATTAAGTTTTGTCCCGACACAGTTTAGTCACCATCATGCGTTGGAACAGTGAGGAGCGTGCGTTTGCCGTCGAGGCCTACTTTTCGAACGGATGTTCTATGATGTTGATGCAAGCCAAACAATAAATCGGACTCACATTCGTTCAACTGTATGTATTTTCAGTGAAAATTATCCCGAATTGCGTAAATAATTCGGTGTTACGAAAATTAATTGGAATATCCACCCCCAGGGAACTAGCATTAAAGATTCACAATAAATCCCTTTGAACTTCTGAAAAAATCTAATTAAGATTAATAATTATTCAACTTTCAGTTAATTGATTTTTGTCCAGGCCAGAATGGCAATAGGACACATAGAACGGTGGAAAAACTAGATGGAATTTTTTTTAAATGTACCGGACTAATACAGCAGAGCTTTCTAAAAAAATACCTATTTTTTAACATTCGCTCCAAATGGGAGGGCCTGAAAAAAATTATTTCTCTCAGGACCTATGTAGTCTTTTGAAATGGTGTGTTAAGAATCTTTTTAAAGGTAAGAAGGAGAGAAAGTTCTGGGAAGGATAAAATTATGATAGGTCGGTAGGAATCTGCGAGTGAGTGTATCAAGGAGTGACAAACGTATACATCCACCTCTCCCACTATGTTGCAAGGTGATGGGTTGAGAGGACGGCTAAAGAGTTCAAAAGGTCTCTCATACAGTCTCTCCCGATTTGGCCTGCCACAAAGTAGGTGGGCAGACACTTTCGCCGCCAAGACCAGGGCAAACAGTGTAGTGGTATAATGCGCCTGACGAACTTCTGCAGACATTAAGAGGACCAGGGATCGAATCCTACAAATTATTATTTTTTTTTATTTTTGTAAAATTAATATCCAATCTTTAAACCACTCCAAGATGACCAGGCAAAAGAAAACGCAAAAGAAAGCGAAATCTAGCGACTCCGAAGAAAAAAACAAATACTAACAAGATGACCAAATGTATAGAAAAAGGTGCACTGGAATTCGACGACAAAAATATGGAAAAAAATCTTTCTTCACACTGTTAAAAAAATACTTTATATTCTCCCCACTCTTGTCTACTTTAGTTTTCTGAAGGTTTCTCTTCTACCGTTTGTGAATTGAACACTGATTTTTTTTTACTCGGTATCTCGAGGAAACGGAAAAAAACACTGAATTGAAATGGGCCGTGCTTCGAGAATTCGTGAATCTAATTTACAATTGACATCGTCGCGATATTACATAACAGGTCCAAAAGATAGGATTTGGGATGGTCTATGAAAGAATACCTCGCAATTATGAAATAACATTGAAAACTATAATCAACGTGTAAACCAATGGAAGTGACACAAAGGCAGATAGAGATAGGCAATAGAGAGATGGGCCTAAATAGAAAAATCCAGGAACCAAAATTGGTGATAGACAGTGTTGTGGAAGAGACCTCGAGATATAACGCCTAATTTTTGTGATGATCCTACAGCAGTTGGGAGGTTTTGTTTATTTGAGTACATTATATAATTAAAGTAGCATAAAATCCCCATAGAGTATACAAACAGTGAAATACGCTGCACGTTAGAAATGCAAAAACAATAAGAATTTAAAAATAAACACTCGCAATTGAAATCATTTGATGTTTGTAGTTTTCAGTTAAATAGTTAGTTTTCTCTACCATAGTCTGTTCTGTGCTGTGTTTTGATGTGAAAACAATTAAAAAAATCTGAAAAATGTTTCTGAAATCTTAAACATACTAAACGCGCAGGCGAAAAATATTAGGAACATCATTTGTATCGCCATTGTCGAAAGTGTCGTCACCTGCCTCATTATTGGCGGAAAGTGTATTATTTTTTAATGGCGCTCAACTGGTTGCAACAAACGGGCGCTAGTTCAGACGTAATAATGGAAATTGAAGAGAGGAAGCTCCAAGCAAAAAATGTAATTCTCTTCAATATCCCTGATATTACATAGGACGTCAATTTATGTTTCAAGAGTGCGAAGCCGCGGGTTAAAGTTATTGGTAAAGAAAGGCCCATCTAGTATGTGCGTATTCTGTGGAGATGAGTCGAGAATGTTCTGAAACAGTGAAAAGGAAAAAAATAAGGATTCTGACAGACCCATTCAGCTGTGATGGAAAAATGAGAAGTGGACCAAATTCTAGAGTAATAAATTTAGGAATTCAATTAATGCGCCCTTTGAAGGAAAATTATCAAAGTGCGTGTTTTAAAAATTGGAGCAGAAATCAATTCTCCTTTATGGATTTTGACAAAAGCTTTGTTAAATGATTACTAAAGAAAATCTCTTTGTCAAAAATTATATTCCACATTTTTTTTACGCCGTCCCCTTTCAAATTCAATGAAAATTTTATAAAGAAATTGTCTTTTACATTCACCTCAATAAATTCTTTTCAATATAGATAAACAGGTAAAAAACTGTCAACCAGAGTTAAAACATAACATTTAAAAAATCTTTATTTTCTTAATATAATATTGATTCTATTTCAGATTCAATTCAATTCAATTTATTATTTCAAAAACATTACAAAATGTAACATTATAATGCATTATCAAAAAACAATTAACACTTAGGCAAACGAACTACACAAGAATTAATAGAGCTTGCCTTTCGAAGGCAGCTTTACTAACGCTAAATGTGTCGATATCCGAATTGATTCTGTTTAACAGTAAAATTGCTCTCCCGACCGGCACGACCATAGGCAAGTTAGTCAGTAAATTTAATGTATGTGTTCGTAATAATCCAGAAGCCTTCGCGAAGGTGCAAAGAAGTAGCAATACATAAACAACATTTATATATGCAAGAAAACAAACATACATTCATTTTGAAAAATATAGATAGATACGTAGGTAAAATTAGTTTTTCATTAAAATATTAAAAATCTCTTGAAGTTTGTCATCACGTGTGATTTCAACTAATGAGTACATTATTTCACAAATAACATAAATCACTGTAATAAATTCATAAACATAAACAAAATATGATAAAGATAACATTCGTCGCTCTTATTATAAAAAGCCACAAGTATGTACGTATTTGTGTAGTTTAAATACTACAATATGTTTATTGTTTAACGTATATATATTTATTTATTATACGTTTGTTCGGGTCTTGGCGGTGGTTGCATCTGCCTACCAGCTGCATGGAAAGCTGGACTAGGGGACAATGGTTCAGGGAGTCCCTTAAACTTCTCCAGCCGTACTCTCTCGGAACATCGCCTTGCACCACTGCGGTGAAAAGCTCTCACTGGGGAGGGATGGATTCAAACGTCCGTCACTCCTGGACACATTGACCTCCAAATTCCTATCCTCCTCTAAAACCCTTTTCCTTCCCAGAACTTCCTTTCCTCAAAAAAGACCCTCCACACAGCATCCCAGAGGACATAGGCCCTGAGGGAAATTAATGTAAAAAAAAGGAAACGAAAACATTGTTTTTTTTTTTTAAACAAATAAAGTAATAATTTAGGAAAATGTTTAATCAATTAAAAAGATATAGACGCCAAACTTAGTCATTCGGTAATTTATAAATTAGATTGTAGTGATTGTTAAGCATTTTATAAAGGTAAAATAACGTGTAATGTCAATATTATAATCAAAGAGCATCTTAGATGCTTAAATAATAATGGATTTTCTGAATTCGCCAATCATCTTATTGACAAAGATCACACCTTTGATCGAAGCACCGGTGCTAAGATTTTAGATAGAAATGGTCTTGGTAACCAACTAAATAATTTAGAAGCACTCGAAATAAAGAAAGCTGTTAAATCAAAAACCTAAATCCTTGATAATCAAGTAAATGTGTCTAAAAATCCCATACTAGCGGTATTTCCCATAAACTAGTAAAAACCCTCAATCATCTTAATCACCTATTCAAGTGACGTTTTGTACATGTAATATTGTAAGTCATAACCTGTCTCTTTCTTTCCATCATTATGTACATAATATGTTGATTTTATCCTCTAACTCTTTTCTTATATTATGAGTCGTCCTTTTCTATATGTATATAAACTCACACAATGTATATTTTTGATCAGTTTAATTTTTAAACCCTGAAGATGCCTATGCAAAGCAAAACCGGTCGATAGTTGAAAAATAAATAAATCGTGGTTGCAAACAAAATTATTGTGTTATTTCGAAAACATTGGTACCGAAAAAAGTTAGTTTTTAACTTGCCACCTTTTGTAATTTCAACAACCACGTGCGATAAAAATGTCTAGTGAAGTGGACATTGTACATGTAGTTAAATACATCATTGTCGCGTCAGATTACACATAGAATTATTATCGCCCGGTTGTGTCATATTGGTAATAGTATCAGTTAAAAGAGTGGAAGCGTAGTATGGTCGTCTAGAACGACTTCTAAAGAAAGATGAAGACGACTTATATCATTTACGCCACTGCTGCGATAGTTCTTGCCGCGTTGTGTTCAATTACGTTCGTAGTATCACCAAATGCGTAAGTAATTGCTTACTTTTATATCCCAATCAACACAATGGATAGAATAGGAAAAAAAAAATAAAAAAAAAAATATAAAAATTAAATACAAAAATTCAAAAAATAAATAAGTAATCAATTCTATCAATTCTATTCTTCAATTCTATCAATTCTTTTCTTCAGTGCTCACTCAGGAGTGGGGTTTGGTGCTGGAACGCTGCGGTCACCACTGCATTGTCAGAAGCCATTAGCCGCATCCTGGCTCCAGTGACCCAATGTCTCATTAGACCGGCGAATCCGTGCAACCAAGTTTAATACTTGTGATATGCTATTGATAATATTTTTTTTTGTTCTTTTGAATTTTGTTTAATTTGCTTCCAATCTTATGTTAACGGGTAATTGGAGAAACCATTTCACTGCAACATACAGCCCAACAATTTGTAAATTGAAGGCCTGCAGCACGGGACAGTTATAGAGACAAGAACATTTGGTCTTTTGCTGTTCAAAGTGTTTTGAAACAGTTTGTGTTGTTGAAAAAGTTTTTGTAAATTTGTGAAAGGTTTATTTTTTATTAATTATTTACTGTGAAGGGACAAGGAAATTTTTTTAAACAATCTAATGGTGGGGTAATCCCATGGTTTTTTAAGTGAAATATGTAAAAGTATCTTCTATATGTATATGTATATGAATGTATTGCATTCTTGTGTATGTTCACAAACACGAATAAAAATTTGATGTGAATTGTGTACCATATATCGAAAAGATGAACAATAATAATAACAACTCTGCATTACGACAGTCCGGCAGAATTCCAACAACAAAACAGTGTATTTACAAAGATTTCTAAGTCCATTATCCAAGTTTGACACATTTATTTATGTCAGTGTTGTTGCGGGAGTGTGAATTATGCAGTAGTTACCTTCATTAAAATAGCATTTTCAGATTATTGATATTTGAGATTCAATGATTAATTATGTTATTTTTATCTTTTAAATATTTGAGCATTTTGTTGATGGAAGCGTTAAGAAATTAGTATTTTAAATAATGTTTATTGTATGTTAAATTATATTTCAGAGTTTCTGCAAGAGCAGCTCCAGATTTGGTGGTCATAGATACAGACGCTGGAACTGACGATGTGGTGGCCATCCTTTATCTGTTGAGGGCTGAAAAGAATTCCGCAGACCAAGATGTTACGTAAGCTCAACAATTTTCTTTTCTTTTTCTTATTAGATGTCTTTTTTTTTATAATTTATTGAATTAGTTTCTACTACATGAATATAAACTAATACCTAAGCACAATGTAACATTTAATTTGATAAATTTTAATATTTTTAAAGTAAGCATAACATTTATTTTTAAATACATTCATTCTTTCTTAATCCATACTTTACTATTATTATAAATGCGAAACTGCTCGAGTTTGTTTGCTACGCTTTCACGCATCAACCAATAAAAAGACTTTAATTTTTTTTTCATTAATAGAAAGCTAAATTATATGCGAAGACTATAGGCTGTATATGATGGTAAGCTCTGGCGTTATGAAATAATAAATATAAATATATTATATATATTTACAAACTTCCAAATATTTAAATAAAAATGAACATCAGAAATGTTTTTAAGCGCATAAATTCCGAACGAATGAACAAAATTGGATAATTCTTTTTATCTTTGAGCTATATAGCATTATGAAATTTAGGTGGCAGGTGAAATGTTTGAAAACTGAATGTAAGGGAATGAATGTATGGAATGCGTGAGGGGTTGAGGGTGGGGGGAGGGGGGATAATTGATAAGTGCAAGCGCTACAGTAATTTTTCGCATGACCATGCGAGCGAAGCCGCGGGGAAAAGCTAGTTCTTAATATTTTCAGGCATTTTATCGTACATCGTTAGTCCTCTATACATCAGGCAGTTCTGTGATTTTGATTTTTACATATGTGGCAATCTAATTCTATTTATATTTCTTGTTTTGTAGTTATGGACATCTCTATCAAAAACAATGTCATCCTAAAAGTATTTTGATATTTGGTTATCATAACTTAATGCACAAAAATGTACACATTAAACAGCAGCCTCTTTTTTATTGGAATCCAATTTAGCTCCTCTCTCAATTGATTAACCCTTGCGTATTTGCCTTTCCCAGTACATCTCATAGCTCTGTTTTGTATAACTTCTAACTTATTCAGATTTCTTTCATTGGCCAAATATAACATCGTAGAGCAATAATCATAATGTGGAGCAACTATAGTTTTTTTAAATGAGCACTGTAGAATTCTATTATATTAGTTTCTATTTAATTTATTTCTTAGTCTTCTAAGGAAATTTACTTTTTTTGATATCATTTTTAGCACATATTCAAAATTTGCCGCGAAAATTAGTTTTCAATCGAGTATTTCACTCAGTTACTTGATGTCGTTTACTTTTTCAATTTTTTAGTCATTATTTGTCTGAAAGATTATCCGAAATAATTATTTTAGAGACCAGCACAAAGTCGTTCTCGTGATAGATTTTTTTTTAAATCTAGCTATTCGCTAAGTACCTTTAGAGTTTTTTATAACTTTAAATACGACCTGTGCCACGCATAAAAGATAAAAGATGATGTGGTTTGGCCTATTTCAGCATATCGCTCGCCATATATTCCTATTGGGAATGTACGGCCAGCGATATGCCGACATTCGTCAAGCCACATGATATTTTATAGGTGTTTTTTTTTCATTAACTTCATACAGGAGGCCCTGAGAAAAATGATTTCCCTCAGGGCCCATGTCATCTTTGAAGACGCTGTATGGAGGGTTTTTTTGAGGAGAGGAAGGAGTAACAATGGGTCTTGAAGAGACCTATGTTGTAGGAGAAAGGAAACACAGAGGCCGGTAAATCATTCCACAGCCGAGCTGTTAAACTCAAGAACGAATCGTAGGAACGACCCGTTCTCATGTGACTAATGTCAACCGTGTACAAACGTTGGGCGCGTGTTTTCCGACTATGCACCTGTACCGAGGGGATCAATGATGCTAGTTCATCGGAGCATCTTCCATTGTAATACCGGTAGAACAAGGACAGCATTCCCACCTGACGCCTGTGCTCTAAAGATTGCCATTCGTTTGTTAAGTTAGGAGAATCTATCAAACGAACCGCTTATTTCTAGAGCACATCATCATCTTTAGAGCACAGGCGTCAGGTGGGAATGCTGTCCTTGTTCTACCGGTATTACAATGGAAGATGCTCCGAGGAACTAGCGTCACTGATCCCCTCGGCACCGGTGCATAGTCGGGAAACACGCCAAACACGCGCTCAACATTTGTACACGGTTGACATTAGTCACATGAGAACGGGTCGTTTCTACGACTCGTTCTTGAGTTCAACAGCCCGGCTGTGTAACGATTTGCCGACTTCTGTGTTTCCTCCCTCCTACAATATGGGTCTCTTCAAGACCCATGTTCACTCCTTCCTCTCCTCAACAGCACCCTCCACACAGCATCTTCAAAGATGACATAGGCCCTGAGGGAAATTATTTCCCTCAGGGCCTCCTGTGTGGAGTTAACATAAAAAAAAAAAAAAAAATTCTGCACAAAGTCACGGATTTTTTTAGGTATTTTGGAATTCTATACCAGATGTGGCTGCCAAATTCAACCATAGGGCGCACTTGCGATTTGTACAGGGCTGGCAGTTGTGTACTATTAATGTATCTGCGGGTCCTGTACAGTACGCCCAGTTTCTGAGAGGCTAACTTGACTCTGGCTTCGATGGAGCCCCTGTACCTGATCTAGCCACTTAGCGTGTGTGGCCCAGGTCTAAATTGTGTTGAAAGTGATGTCACTCGGATAATCTTTTTTAACAAAAAAATGCACAACGCAACTCTCAAGAATATTATTTTACTCATTATCTCGAAACTATTTGGAGATGACTTTGTCACATTAACGTCTTTCGGCTTTTACATAATATAACATAGTACAAGGCATTCACTATATATTTTCAAATTGGAATTGCATACGTAATAAAGAGCCATGAGCGTGTAAAACAGCAAATAGTTGTAAATAAATAACAAATAACAAAGTAAAATGAAATTCTGCTAAGTAATACAATATTCTAATGTCCAAGAAATAAACATACTTAATATTTTACGTTATTTAATTAAAATATATGTTTTAATGAAATACGAAGAAAACGTAGTATTTGAAACATGTTGATAATATAAAATATTTAGCGGTGTTAACAAAATTATTTGTTTTCATTAAATCAATAATGACGCCACAAAGTGTATTTGCGAAGTTTGAAGAAGTAATATATACGTAATCAACTTTAGCTGAAGATAAGGTACAAAGTAAATGCATGAGGGCAGGCAAATATAATGAAGTATGTATATTTCAAGTAGAAAAAATAAATATTAGATATTTTTTTTTATTAAAATCGTGGTATGTAATTTTTGACTGATAAAGTCTTATAAATCGATGAACGCCGGTTGCACTCACGAAAAAGCATGACTCATTGTCACGTTCCGCCTGAGCCGAGCGTGCAAGCGCAAGCGGGGAACAAGCGTTCGGCCTAAGCGTTCGGCTTGTGACGCATCTATATCTCTTCCACTCCATCGTTATTGTACGACGTTATCACGTAAAATTATCATCCGTAAACCAATTTTTTTTTTTAAGAAGAAGATAACACTTATAATCTAAAAGAAAATATGAAAGAGAACAAGACACAGAAAAATAGAAAAAGACAATGGTCGCAACTGGGACTCGAACCCAGACCTCTCGTCTAACCGGGACGTGCGCGTTATCCAATTTCGCTATTGCCACCTTCTTTCAAACCGTCGTATTTGTCAATCTCATATTTCAAATATTTAGAATCAACAATATTATCTTCAACTAGTTCTTTTTTCCATATTATTCGCGTTATCCAATAGCGAAATTGGATAACGCGCACGTCCCGGTTAGACGAGAGGTCGAGTCCCAGTTGCGACCATTTTCTTTTTCTATTTTTCTGTGTCTTGTTCTCTTTCATATTTTCATTTAGATTATAAGTGTTATCTTCTTCTTCAATGATATATTAAGATGATGGGAATAACCTTCAAAAGTTATAAAAAGAGGGTTTTTCTTATAAAAAAATTCAATTTTTTTTTTATTCATTGCTTTGATGGTTACATAATTTGTGGATTTTAGGATTGATTGGTATGGTGTTATTTCTAGAAAAGGTGTGAAGATTCTGGGAATCACATGCGTGCAGGGAAACACTCTAGTGGACAGTGTAGTACTGAATGTAATGAAGATGTTAAATACTGTTAACAGACTGGATGTAAGTAAAAACCAAATAGTGTTATCTTATTTTGTTATAGTTTAATTTATTTAAAATCTTTAACTATTTTTACTTATCTAACGTACATTGTAGAAGCAATAATACTAAACCATCACAAATCAAATGAGTTACTACCCGATCTCACCCGAGTTCCAACGAAATTTTGTTGCAATTTTTATTTATTACTTATAGCTTCCAGTTTATAGGGGTGCAGACAAGTCATTGACCATAACTCCACCAAGCGACAACTACCACGGGATGGATGGTATGGGGGATGTCCCTTCGTCATTCGTTCCAAATCCGGCGCTGCTGAAAACTGAACACGCCGTCATGGCACTTTTGAGGATTGTCAATGAAAATCCAGGTGATTCTTTCGTTCCATTTTTTACCATTCCTTTACCGGTCAGTATTTTAATACTCATGCAAATACTTACTCGCATAATGGCAAACATATTCGTACTGACAGTAGGTTTTACTGATGCGCATCTAGATATTTGGATCGACCTATCAGTATTGAAGCGTAGTCGAAAAGTAGTGGGGATACTGATGCGCGTACTAATGCGTAAGTGTGCTCGTCGCCTGAGTACGTCAGCACTTCTTGCGCATGGAAAACGGACAAATTATTCTGTCTCGTTTTGTCAGAGGAAAAACAAACACCTCTCCGCCGGAAATAACCGTTAATCTTTTATTTTCGTACTTTGCAAACTCAATAAGCATTTCAAGTTTCAGTACGGGCCGCGAGATAGACTGAACGAGCGTTCACTCCGTGTTCAGACGTTTCACTTTCCTTTCATTCCGCGCGCGAGTGAAAGTTGTCGAATGCCAATATCCAACATAGTCGGATCGGTTCACTTATGATAACATTCAGCACTTATGTTTCATTTCTTGTGCAGACGTGTTACTTCGAGTGAAAGAGGCGCAATGAAAGACAGAAATGAACAAAAAGTGAACCGTCCGCTTCCGCCATAATGTATTTATAAGTGGACATTTCCAATTACAAAACTTACTACACTTTTTTTAATAAAAATAAGACTTCATCAAAAATAGACGTCTCGCAATCACAGGATATGAGTATTTATTCAATGAAAACATTTTTATTGGTTTCATTTAACTTATTTGTTTTTGCGTCGTGGCTTTTTTGCAGGTCAAATAACTCTGCTGGCACTTGGACCACTGACTAACGTAGCTCTGGCGGCCCGACTGGACGGTGGTTTTTTGAAAAAACTTAAAAAGCTAATTATTCTTGGAGGCAGCGTCGCAGGTAACAATCATTTTTTGCATCCGTTTTATTTCCAAATCACTTGTAGGTACCGTATGATCTTTGTATCTTATCGCTCGTTCATTCCAAAGAAATGTATATTTTTATCTAAAGGTAGAGGAAACATGCAGCCAGGTGTTGAATTCAACTTCTCCGTGGACCCAGAAGCTGCGCACATCGTATTCAACGGCACCGATACGAATCCCAACTCCATCTTCTTGGTCCCATGGGAGACAATATTAACTACCAAAATAACATGGGTGAGGTCAACCATCCTCTTAACATATTCTTAACATTATAGCCAAAATATTATTTTAACTTATTAGGAAGATGAAATATTTATGGCAGTAGTTTGCGAAATATTACAAAAATCGCTAAATAATATCGAGTGATTTATTGTCCGAGTATTTATCATTTGAAATTCGTTAACAGTCATGATCTAGAAGGGATTGCATCAATCAATGATTCAATATTAGGTTAAGTCATTTTTTTAAATGAATTTATGCAATGGATTTGCTCGAATAAATAATTTAGATCCAGTTTTATTCAATATTGTCTGACTAATTTAGAAGCCAGTATATTTTTGCATGTTTTTGTTGTAAAAATAAATTAGATATTTTTTTAACACTCCAAAACGGCTCAATTTGAATAATTTTCAAGTAGGGCCAACAGTAAATAACTGATTAAAATAAATGAACAATGTTCTTGTCTCCCTTGTCTGATGACACCCTAGGTAGTATCTATGACACCGAATTGAGTGGAATCAAGCCGTATTTTTTTTATTTATTTCAAGATCAAAATTTAATTTTGTTAAGAATTAATGATAAAACTTTACTCTATATTGTTGAAAGGCTTGGAGAAAGAATGTGCTGGGAGCTCTGCAGTCCCCGGAAGTGCGGTTTATAAACGCCATTGAGCATATTGAAGACCAGCCCGATGAAAAATTATGGCTTACTGCAGACCCCGTGGCGGCTGCTGTACTTCTGGAGGAGGCATTGATAGTTGGAAAGGTGGAGAACTATGCTATTACATCTATCATGACTGGTTAGTATTCAGATTATTCACAAAGTTCATCCCTTTCGATATTTTGCTATGTACCAAATCTTAACAATGAAGCGGGAAATATTTATTTATTTAACGTGGTCTTAATAAGACGGTTATTTACAATTGCAAAATTTATTAGGAAGTTTTTTGGGACCTTTACTTTCTACTTACCATGCATAACTTATTATTTACATCATATTGAAAATAGTAATAATAATTTATTTTTGAATGTATTCAGGGGTAGTGCTATGCAATACATTACATATTTCGAAATAACAAAAGAAGTACGACAAATTATAAAATGAGGTAAATAGTAAATAACAACACTAAATAAAATAAAATAAAACAAATAAGCATGAAAAACATGAAAAATTAAATTGAAAAAAATAATAAACACTTAAACAAATGCAAGCCAACATCCAGAGTGGAAGATACTATCAGTATCGCCCTGGTGTAAGACCACCATTCAGAATTGAAACGTTGCTTGAAATGGCTTTCGCCGTGTTTAGTGACCAGATCTGAATAGCCAGGTACTCCCCCACCTTTCTCTTCCCTATCTCCTTCCCCTCCCCACTACCTTCAGCCTCACAACATACCCCGATTGGGGATGCCATAGTCTCACTGGCTCCAGACGGGAGCAGTTGGGACTCTTGTGCGGTATTAACTATAAAAAAGCAGCTGTTTACGGGAGGTATTTCACCGTCTTTTGTCTCCAGAGATGATGATGCGTGGTGCAAATAATATTGGTGTATTTTTCAAGAGCTCTAGCACAGTAAATCGATAACTTTACAACATTAGATCGGTAGGCGTAACTTTCATTTGTTTTTTCTCGGCGACCGGGTTTCCTCTTAAGTATGTATTTTTGATTGAGCGAGTGTATGTATTTTTGATTGAAATATTGGGAAAAAATCTTTTTCTAGGACCGACAAGAGGAGGAGTCGCAGTGGACTACGACAATACTTTGGATTCCGAAACAAAAGCAGGTATTATATTGGACTTCAACACCAAGGCATTCCAAGACACACTAATGAAGCATTTTAATTAATTTAATTAAAACAATAAAATTTTAATAACTTCTACCAGCGTTTTTTTAACCCTTTCAGATGGATTTTTATTAGATATTTTTGAAGTTTGTCACACTGGGTCAGTTAAATTAACTAATAACCAAATCAATTTTGTCAGAAAATCAATCAGTAATGCACTGGAGTCCTATAATATGTTAAGACGATGCAAAAAGTTCCATTGTTCCTAGATCCGTGAATAACTAGTCTACTTGTATGAAATCATGAAAAAAATAAACAAGAGATGAAACAAAAGTCAATAACCTATGATCAAATCTGACATAAACAATTAAAGTTAGTTTTTTTTTCATCACTTTAAATAACTTTTCAAAGAAGTGATGAGGTCCCACATAATGTACATATTTTTTACTAGCCCGATTGAATACGACATCCAACATAACAATTTGTGGAAAATGGGATGAGTCCTTGGATTGTGTTTTTTTTTCATCTTTTGGCATACATTCCCCTTCGGAGGATGGCTCAATAGGGTTTTTTGAGTCATTTAAATACTCGTCACGGTAATAGTTTCGCAGAAATAGTGGATGTGCTTAACTGGGCTGAACGAATTTACACAAAGGTTAACCATAACTCTTTCAAATTAATATTCTAATTTTAATACATAATACAAGGTTCACTCAAAATAAAGGATCTGTGTTTCTGAAATGTACATTACAATTTTAATAAGGTGAACAAATCTAAAACTATATTGTACAAAAAATATTTAAAAAAAACTACCAATGACAATTAAAAATAAAACCATTTAAATCACTAACGTCAAGTATAATCTAAGAAAGTCGCTATTTGTGATTTATATTGATGACCTAATGCTGCTAAATCCTTTTTTTTGTTAACTGGAATTTACATTACGACTTAATCTTTTATTTCTATATACCCCATGTTCCAACCATTATCCTATTAAAATGAAATATTGACGTAATTTTTCATTTGTACTTGGTTAGGCGTTGTAATGTGTTTTTAGTTATTGTTTTGTTTATTCGAAAAAATAATTAATATTTTAATATAACGGTGATTATGGAGGTCTCTTTGGATGACAAGAGACACTAAATGTGTTGTTCGAAAAAACTACTATATCTTCAGCAAATGAACCAGATATGTCACCGACTTGTCCATTTGAAAAAATAACGCAGTTTTTAAATGAATTTATTTTACAAATATTATTGTGACCAGTGAATAATTTTAATATCATCTTGCGATTTAATTTTTTTTCTATTTCATTGTGATTCCTCCTTTAGTTGTGTAAAGTTGACAACGGACTTGTGTATATTTCAAAATAACGAAAATTATACTGAGATTCATTTAAGTGGATGTAATTTATTGGGAGGCCTCCCACACGTCGCAGAAATCGATAATCAAGGTTGATGAATCTGTTTTTTCCTTTGAGATTTGTCAGATCGCGCAAGGTAAATTCACAATCATAATATTTGAGTATTACGCTCAGAAAGTTCTGGAGTTATTTACACGCCCAAGCCTAGGGCGTATTACAATAGCATAGCATATTACAATACAGTACTTGTTTGCTTTAATAAACTCTGCTATCTGCTATAAAGGGTCTCCCCCTCCCGATCCACCCCTCCACGCAGCTAGTGGGCACGTTCATCCGCCACCAAAAAAACTATAAAACCTCACCCACTAACCCGTATACCCAGGCTTACTCACTAAACGTAGTGAACAACTTGGGGACCTATGGCAGAGGTGTTCGTTATCCAACGAATGGTTCCCAGGGTAGCGGAACTCACACCCTCCACCCAAATTCATATTATAATAATATTTTTCCAGAAAACATTTTATTGCATTTCAACTTTAATCTCTACAATTACATTTTATCAAACTCTAATATTATCTTCCTAGGGGTGAACTGTAAGCACAGCTTTACTTTACATATTTAACCTGCAAATTAAAAACTTCGTAATTAGCCCCGTAAAAGAGGGTTGATATATTTTTAAATATTTAAAATAGGCACTTCGTTAATAATCTCCTTTGGAATCTCCAATCTACACCTCAATTGAAACTTTTCTCGTTACCTGGACTGAGTTTAAAGCTCTCCACGGTATTAATATCGGTTTTAGTTCTGAAATCATGTAGCCAACTTTGGCATTATCAGTGTGATTCCAATAGAAAGAGATTTTTATCTCTCTCTCTATCGGAATAGAGAGAGATAAAAAAATTGATGTCATATTTGTTATTCGTTAAGATCTTTGGCAATATCATTTATTTATTAAGGATAATCAACAGATTATTTAAATTTATTGTAATGAACCTAACAATACAAATAAAATCTAATCATATGGATACTATGAGTACTATAAATTCAATACCCGCTTTATCCGTTTTTTTGACAAAATGATCTGAGTATGACATCTTGTTCACATTTTTGCGAGAAACCATACTAACCTTAAAATAAAATTTCAAAACCTCCCTAATCACGACCAAAAACCAAGTTAAAATTGCGATGGTGGGTGTAAAAATACGTCCCTTAGGTCAGTTGAATTTCAAAAGCCTGTTAATTCCATATCATTCACGAAGTGTGATGAATCGTAATGCCTACCTACACCTACACTATGGGAGGAAAAACATTTTCACGTTCAAGAGTGCCTGCGAAGATTTTTTTTTCTCTTTATATCGTGTAAATTATAGGTACATCCAATAACGGCTAATAATCAAAACAAGAGACACGTGGACTTTTATCACGATGGGCGACCTTCATTTTCGTTCCCACAGGAATTAAAGTTGAACGAACTTTATTTTAAACAGAATCAAAGACAAAGAAATGAATGTTTTTTGGCCCTGAAGAGTGTTTATATAGTGGGCTTGGAAACATGAGAATCTATTACACGAAAAAAAGGTACACTATTAGATTACACAACAGACGACGAAGTTTACTTTAGAGAAAACCGATTATATTTGACAGTGCGGCCATTAAAATTGAATTACAACCAAGTACGTAAAAATTCTAATACAAACAGAATTCAATTAATGAAGATTTATTTCAAAATATTTTAAACATAGGAAGGCGTTTAACAAGTTTGAACAAAAATAATCCGGCCCTTGTCGTCAGTGAGGGAACAGTGGGCGGCTGAGACGGTTGAACAATTCGGTGTCTAATTATAATTTAAATCAAAGTGTAAAATCCAGTGAATTTATATTCGATGTTTCTGTACGACTTAAAGATAATTGGAGAGTGGTCTTTAAACACTTATAAAAATTTAGTGTCTTAAAAAAAAAAATAAATAGAATTTCGGAATAATAATAACATAATTAAAACTTTAGAAATCCGATTTACTACAATTGAAATTATATTAATGAGAGGGTAATAATCATGAGATACGCGACATATAATTGAAAAATAATTTAATTTCACTATGAGTTTACAAAGGAAGAATAATAATAATAAAATTTCAAATTTTATATCTAAAATAAAGTTTCGAGTACGACTAAGAAGTCAGACTGAAATAAATTATAGTGTATTAACAAAATATTTAACAATTTAAAACTTTGGTTTTAAAACAAATAAAATAACATCACTGAAATAAATAAATAATAATAACGAATTGCTCGAAAGCGATCGTGATTTAATAAGATGGTCAAATTTAAAAAAATTAAAACTTTGCTTTTAAAACAAATAAAATAACATCAGTGAAATAAATAAATAATAATAACGAATCGCTCGAAGGCGATGATGATTTAATAAGATGGTCAAATTTTCATTACAAATAAAATACCGAGTCTATTATGAGAGATGATAATAAATCAATACTTGGAGAAAATCAGAGGTTTTAACATTATCTAATAATACGCAAGTGAAAATTTAAATAGAATCGTTTTTTTATAATCCAATTCTAGCAGGGAGAAGGTTTTAGACATAGTCTAAAATATACAAGTAAAAGATTTTTTTATAGTTTCGATTATTTTTCATCGATTATCAAAAAAAAAAATCTAATATTAAAGAATGCGATTAAAATTTTTAAACACCAAAAGGGTAATTTGCAGAATTTTGGTAAGTCTTTTATCATTAAACTATTTACAGGTTCTTGGAGATAATGCAGAGCAAGCAGTCACAATCATTTATAAAATTTGCGAACAGAGCATGTCGGTAACTAACAATTTTAATAACAGCATGATACTTACTAATAGCTGTGCGTGGGAGTTATGAAATAAATACCTATTCAAGGAGTCAAGTCAATCCCATCAGACATAACATGACTCAGTTTGTTAACTTCGGCCTTCGAATTTGCAACGATGAGTATATACACAGAACTATTTAACTTTCATATTCGAACTTAAATAATTTGTTCCTTAATCGAAGTATCTAAGAATCTTTTAGAAAAATCACGTATTCTAGGGCAGTAGGACATCCAGCAAACACATGGTTTATTATAAACAAAACATTGACATTCTTTTATTTTGTTTATTTAGAACGAGTTGGGGAGCAGCGTGTTTGGGGACAAGTTTATTAGTTATAGTTTACGACAAAGAACTTTCAGTTGATATGTGAAAATTAATATGTGCAATTAAAGCAATAAACCACAAGCATAAAATCTAGTGACAAGTCTATCAATTATGGTCTGAAAATTTAAAATTTAAAAATTAAATTTATCAAAATTGAAATTAGAACTTTTTGCATAACATTGTCTTTCTAGTTATTTAGGTGAATACCTACTACTTCATGAGGAGGGCTTCCTCAATAAAAATAAAGCCAAACCAAAAACTCACTTTTCCATTTATACCTACCTAATAGGATAGGTATCCCCTATCCTTTTATACCTAAACACGTGGACTCAGTGACCACATTAAAAAGCACTGGTAGTGATTGAAGACATACAGTCCCAAATCCTAAATTTTAACCACGCAGTAAACTTCCGGATTATTGTATGCAATTATGGGTCACTCGGAAAATTCCACAGCTTTTCCGAGGGAAAACTTTAAGCCCTGTGACGGTATTGCCAAGACGGAGGCATGCGGAGGTAGAAGGAGACGTATGCGAGGAATACGCTGGCGCGGCGCTTAAAACTCTAGGTTATTTGCATATTGTAGTCTTGTCGACCTTCGATTTGATGCGAGCCAACTGGAACGCTCCCTTGGCGCAATCGCAGCAGGTCTAAGAGGTGGCAGGAGTGCGATTCTGTCGGATCACGAGGGAGATGGATACGGCAAAAACAGTCGCACACCACATTCAACGCGAGTAGAGTCGTGGTAAGGGATGCAATGAAATACCCCTTCTAGAATCAGTCGAGTTAAACTACCTGGAGATGAGGAGGTTGGGATAGTTCTGAGATACGACGGAAGACCTGGTACTTATCTCTGGTACGTAAAGCTTCCATCGAAGCAAGGAAGCCCGCAGAAGAGGGTAAAATCCGGTCTTTGGGTATGTGTAGCCGTGCATTGACAGAGGCCTTTTCCGAAGTCGGTCACCAGAATCTATTTGGTTAGTGGAGGAGCCAACTTTTGCAGAAAACTATTTTTTTTTATCCTTGACCCAATCCCTACACACATCCCTTCCCCAAACAATCTAGTGTTTATTAACCATGAAAATAAAATTCATGTTAGGTGGAGGTTGCAGACTTCAGGTGAAAAACTGAGACCTAGGGTTAGGTCATATTACGCAGGTAAAGTATATACTTTTTCATGAAATGTTTGTTATAAATTTCTAACTGTTATTCTCTTTTATTTGTATTTTTAAATATTGCTGTGTTAGGGAGGAAATAAACTAAATGAATATCAGGTGTAGACAAAATCTAGGATGGAGTTAGTTTATCAAACGCGTTAGAAGATATATAAATCAATTAATTTAGAATTCTTTCACTCTTACTCTAAAGAACCAAAGTTACCACAAAACCATACATTATACTCTTTACATTTGTATGCGTTTTATTACGCGTATGGGTGTAAATCCTAAAATAAAAAATTACACAACGCAGGATACGGAGATAATGTAAACAAAAATTCAAAAATCTTGATTACTGTGTGAAATTATCACAGGGATTGCGAAAAATGGGGCTTAGATTAGCTCAGGAAACTATAGAAGTTTGAAAAACAGGTTGAGAGAAGAGGTCTTTGCAAAAGTGCGAATGACTTAAAGTTAGACTAGAAATACCCTAAATAATAGGCTAGGCACATCACGATAGAAAGCTACGAAAATTGAAGCTACGAGGGTAGGCGCGACACAGCGCATTCGGTGCCGTGATCGTACATAGAGGTAGAATCTCAACACATTTAATACAGCGTAGTCAGGGTAAATTCATCCCGATTTGGTGCGCGTAGGCAGGGTGTATCGTCACAGAAGTATCAAAATCCGTTATATCCATTTTATTTATCAAAATTACTTAAATATTTCTAGATAATCATTGAAAAATGAACACTTTTCGGATTTGTTATATGTATAACATAGAATTAAATTTTTATTGACAGTTAATTTTTTTTTACATTAACTCCACACAGGAGGCTCTGAGAAAAATAATTTCCCTCAGGGCCTATGTCATCTTTGAAGATGGTGTGTGGACGGTGTTTCTGAGGAGAGGAAGGATTGAACGTGGGTCTTGAAGAGACCCATGTTGTAGGAGGTAGGAAACACAGAGGCCGGCAAATCGTTCCACAGCCGAGCTCTTGAACTCAAGAACAAGTCGTAGAAACCACCCGTTCTCATGTGACTAATGTCAACCGTGTACAAATGTTGGGCGCGTGTTTGGCGTGATTTCCGACTATGCACCGGTGCCGAGGGTATCAATGAGGCTAGTTCCTTGGAGCATCTTCCATTGTAATACTGGTATAATTCCTTAGGTACGTCTATATGCGAATGCACGGAACTTATCCGAGGTTCATGCACCATATGGAGTTACAAGAGGCAACAAATAGATTTAGTTTGGAAACTAGACGTTATGCAAATCTTGCAATTCTTAGTTGTAACATAATCCATAACTATATTGTCAGCCCATTCCTCTTGGAATGCTACGGTTTATACGTGCCTGAAAACTTCAGTCGTAGTCGTTGACACGACTTGTTCAAAATACCATATGGCAGAACAGATGTTCTAGCACAGCATAGCATAACAAGAGGAATGGTACTTTTGAACGAAATATCAAAAACACTAGATGTAATAATAATAAACTCTTCTTTAGATAGCCTTAAGATTTTTTTGTATAATGATCATCTTCTTAGGTGTTAAGATTGTCAAAATGAGAAAATTGTACGGTAATTGGATTATATATCTGTTGTACAATTAAAAAAAAAAAGGACAAGGACAGCATTCCCACCTGTGCTCTAAAGATTGCAATCCATTTGTTAAGTTAGGAGAATCAAAACGGACCGCCCGTTTCTGCACAGAGTCGAGGGTATTTTTTAGGTATTTTGAGGCTCCAGACCAGAGGTGGCTGCCAAATTCAACCGTGGGGCGCACTTGCAATTTGTACAGTTGCGTTTTTCTCCGAATCAGTGGAAATTGATATAGCGGATATAGAAATTGAACGATTCGTATGACTAACACTAATTTCTACTCTCCTAAAATGCATTTTGTTTGCGTTTACGAAGATTTCAAATGTGTTTTTTATTACATAAAACAATTTTCAAGGGGACGAAAAAAAATTAGACCTTCATAGTGGCTCTAACATACATAAATTACGTAAGTTGTGTAAACGTTAACGTAAATGAAAGTTTTTTTTTTAGGTCTAAAACTAACCAAAAGATTAATTTCGCTATAAAACACAATATCTTTGGTATTAACACATTTACGTACCTTGTTTTCACCATGGGCTGGTTAAGAAAGGAGGTCGCAACCTTATCCAACCCAACCATTGTTTAAAAGTGTAAAATTCATATTTTCTACAAAAATCAGGATAGGTGGCATTTAAAAAGTACTTTCTTGGCTAAATTTTATGATTTTTCCACCAAACCATCTTTAGACTATCATTTATAAGCACGAAACGTCGAAAAATCTTTTATTTTGTCTTTGGTATAGCTATAGACAATAGACGTACAATGTCTATAAATTGAATGATTTTTCAAATGTAACATTTGGAAGATATTTTCCTCGAAAAGTCTTTAAAGCTTGGGATCGTCACATATATCACAAATACAATATACAATTAGCAAGTCAGGTATATAACACATCAATTTTAAAAAACAGGTGCGTTCGTCTCCCATTTGGCGTAATAATGGTATTCTGCATAACGGTTGGCTTACATCATGTTATATTTTTCACTGTACATGCATTTTACATACATTTTCTAGATTAACTACTGTAAAACATATGAAAATTCTGAACAGATAGCAGATCACGAACATTTAAAAAATGGTTCTCGGTATTTAAGAATCAAGTATTCAAGAATCAAGTAGCATAATGTATTCTAATTCATGTTAAGATGAAGTTATACGTGAAATCCTATTTTGATACTATTTAAATACATCCTTACGACGAATCGGTTTATAGTATGAACATCAAAAAATTTGCTACGGATAAATTGAAGTTTTCAATAGCTTTTCTATGTATTGGAATTACAATAAAATTTTTACTTACATTACCAAAATTTTTAGCGTAAACCACTAAAAAAGATGTTTTTTCATGACTTAACTATGAAGTAATATAAAAAACAATTTTTAAAAAATACCCTTTTATGGCTAAGACTATTTTTGAGGTTTTGTAAAATCAAATTTTTTTAATTCTTATAAATTATGCACAAAATAAATAAAAAGCACTTTTTCGCTTACTGGCCTCGCGCAAATACGACGCGCGATTTAAAATTTTGTAGGCGTTAGAATCGAAATATCTCTAGCGTTTATATTCCTCTTAAGCCAATCTTCCACCCCCAATTGCAATCACCAACCTAACTAAACGCGCAAGTAGATTATACAGAATATTTGAAAAGAATTAAGATTTAAATCATTTCAACCCTAACGCCCAACGAAATGTATTTGTTTAGAGAGTAAATCCTTTCTTAAATCTACCTTCTGGGAATGTGTGATGTAACTGTGCTTTAGCTTGTCATTCGGCCTTGAAGAGGGTCAACTGCCGCGCTCGAAACGTCAGGCTTATATGATAAGTCTTAGGAGAATAAAGTTTCACAGCTCTGAGGACAGATTCATTGTTGGAAGAGATGAAGACACGGGACTGGTTCCGACTTGAAGGACAAGAAATTGTAGGACAAGACAAGTCCTACGTAGTGTTAACGTAGTGTTAAATTAACCTGTAAGAAACGGGGTATTTTATTACCACCCTTTTGAATGTAAGCCAGTTTAGCCATTGTCTTAATGGTCAACGATTCAAATATTTCGTCGATCAAGTAGATTTAATCATCACAACCAGTAAGAACTATGGTCTAGACTTTAAAAGAACTAGTTGTCAATAAATGCTTGTTAATGGATCCCCGATAGTAGTAACACAACCAAGTAATGGAATTGCGCAATTTTTTATTCATTTGGATATTTCGGCCACATATGGTAAAAGAATTCAAAATACGTTAATTCTCCTCAACCTAAACATAATACATATTACCATCGATTTCTGTTTTCTAATTTTTAATTATTGCTAATAATAATGATAATTTAATAACACTTTATTATATGTTTAGATATTTATGGATATTTGGAGACATTTATGGACGTTTGTGATATTTGTGGACATATTTTTTTTGAAGTGAAAACTTCTTTAGCACCGCTGTGATTTGAAACTTGATGAAACGAAAAATAGCTACACCGATAAGAGACAAACGCGTACATCTATAAGATTAAACCTGCGAGAGAATGAGGCTATAATCAGTCTCCTCTTTGTGCGATGTTTTGAAGCTTCCCCACTCTTGTCTACTTTAGTTTACTGGAGGTTTCTCTTCTAGCGCGTGTGAACTGCACACTTCGATATTTTTTACATTAGCCCCACACAAGAGGCCTTGAGGAAAAAAGTCCCTCAGAGCCTCAGCCATCTTTGGACATGTTGTGTGGGGGTCTTTTTAGGAAAAGAAAGAAGAGGTAGTTCTGGGAAGGAAAAAGGTATAGGGATGGTTAGGAATCCGAGGGTCGATGTGTCCAAGAGTGAAAGACGTATGAATCCATCCCTCCCGCTGCGGTGCAAGGCGATGGGTCGAGAGGCCGACTGGAGAGTTCTAAAGGTCTCCCTCAACCAGTCTCTCCCAATCACCAGTAAGTTGGCAAACTCAAACAAATAAGGTCTAAACTAACCTCGGGGCCTACTCTCTATCTTTCGGTTTAACAAACCAGCACGTTTGTGGTTTAACCTTCAGTAGCGGGTGCTGTCAACTAAGCGTAAAACGGTCTATAATTACTGTAAATATACTAAAAATAGAGTTCATATTTTAGGTATTCCTCCGCAATACATTTATATGTTGGATTAAACAATAACAACACATATACATATTTACTGAGTGTACGGTACTGAAGCGCGAGGAAGTTTTAGCACGATAGGAGGAGGGTTAATATGCGTTTGTGACGTAGCTAAACCTGCCGTGCGGACGTTGTGAAAGATACAGACTAGGCCCCCTCATCCCAAGAACCTGGGCACCCCTGCTAAGTCACCAATAATAGCGAACATCTTAGGGCGACCAACGGCTGGGGTGTTGGTTTTCCAATAAATGGTTCCCGGGTCGGCGGTAACCAAATCACTCCCATATCGCCATATACCCATATCGCCTCCCAAAATTATCTATTTTAATTTTTTTTTAAATTTATATTTGTGGATATTGATGAATGTTTTTGGATATTTATAGATTTACCTATCTAAGAAACATACTCTTAACAATACAATTAACATATTAAATAAATAATGGTTGCCGGGTAAACTGGCTAAACTGAAGATAAAACATTCTCTACAATGCTCTGAAATAGTTAATCCACACCAGAAATGCTTTCGGTGTAGATTTGAAAGGAAACGAATGTCGCCACTGACATGGTTTTTGTTTCTGTCCCAGTTAGCACGGGCTCCGTCTCTCTTACACTTGTCAGACATCATATATCGCCATCCAATTTGAGTTTCATAATGAAACAAAGTTTCATGTTTGAATTTTAAGGCTCGCTTAGCAAGACATCATGAAACACGTTCACATCGTGTATCTTGGGTTCTTTTTATTCAAAGACATTGGAGGAACGATTTTGTTTTCTCATATTTATGTATTCGACTGCTATTATTTTGTAGTACAGAAGCACGTCAAATCTCAACCCTTATTTACTTTATCGAAAAAATATCTATCTTTATTTCAAAATCATGACCATCCATAAAAATTGGTACTGAATATTCAAAAAATATCCTTGCTAAGTTGGCCGTTGAATCCGTTTTTCCAAAGGCGTCTCTTATGCCCACCGCTCCGCCTAAAATCATCATTACTATGAGAGATACGCTGGGGACGGGTGTTTTCGCTTCATAAAACACAGATGTCGCTAGGGGTCTTTCCGTAGCGGGTATTTGCAGAAAATGGTTCGAAGATTCGCTGAGATATGGGAGGACCGGCTGCCCACAAATAATACAGGCTGATGAATTTTATACGCCAAAATAAATCGTTGAAAAATAAGTTTTTTTTTAATTACATGCTTATTGCTTATGTGACTATCTGACACGTTTAGTATTAATGTTTTGTGCGGGGTTTTAAAAGATATGAAATATTTCTTTTAAATCACATTTCCTCAATAATTCTTTTCGGAGAACCAACTGACGTTTATTTTGTTAGTCCCTCCTTTTCCCCTTAGTTTTCGCTGAACCAAATAATTAAAACAAGAAAATAATTTTATTGACGACCGGCGTGGTCTAGCGGTAGGGCTCTTCGAATCGAATCCCGGCGTAGCAAACAAATTTTATGTCATTAATTTGTGTTTTTTCACAATTAATTAATTAAAAATAATATAAAGTATATTTGCGCAACGTTCCAGAGTGAAAGATACTCTCAGTATCGCCCTGGTGTAAAACCACCATTCAGAATCCCTGGCATGGTGAATGAATTAACACAATTTTTTTTCAATGTATAATGTTCTTTCTTTAAATAAATAAATAAATAAAATAATTGAAACCTCGCTTGAAGTGGATTAAGCCGTATTTGGTGACCAGATCTGAATAGCGAGGTACTTCCCCACCTTCCTCTCACCCATCTCCTTCCTCTCCCCACTACCTTCAGCCTCACAACATACCCCAATTGCGGATGCCATAATCTAACTGGCTTCAGACGGGAGCAGCTTGGACTCTTGTGAGGTATTCACATAAAAAAAATCGTTTATCAACAAAATGTGACATTTTGTTGGAAAATTTAACCAAAAGAGTCATACACAAGTTAGTGGGTATCATTGAAGAAAAAACACACATTTTTAAACGTTTTCCTTTCAGAATGAAAAAACGGTTTCATTGTTTTCAAAGAATTTCGCGATTCACTCAAATACAATTTTACAAATAAAATCCAAAGATTGAAACAAACTATTTCAATGTGGTGTCTGCGCACCTAGAATCAAAAACACCGTGCCACGTACACAATCATAAAATATTGAACACTTTCAAATATCTTTCCACCATTTGGACGATCTGTTTAGAATTGACTTCAAAAGTAATAATTACATGAAGTAGCTTTTCTGCTAGCAATGTGTAATGTTATTTTAATGTCAGAAAAATTTGCATTTTAGAAGAACGTATGCCTCATTTTTACATTTCTTGTTGATTTTTCCAAATACTGGAAAATAATACCAACATATCTTCATTTTTGCTATTTTTTAAACCTAATAATTTCACCGTTATGACTAGCTGCCTAAGTGAGCACCGAGTGCGCTTTCCAAGCTCACTCAGTTTGACGTGTAAAAGTTAAGACTCGCCTGCACTCGAGTGCACTTAAGAGATTCCACTGATTTAAGAAAATTACTCTATTACCAAGATAAGAGTGGAAGATACTCTCAATACCGTCCTGGTATAAGAACACCATCCAAAATTAAAACGTAGCATGAAATAGCTTTAGCCGTGTTTGGTTACTAGATTTGAATAGCCAGGTTTTTCTCGATATTCCTCTTCCCCATCTCCTTCTATCCTCATTTATCTTCATCTTCAAAACACATCCAGACGGGAGCATTTGGGACTCTTGTGAGATATTCACATACAATCATATATTTCGTTATCTTTTGGAGTTTTTCTGTAATTTAAGAATTCTTTTTAATATTTCTGACTAAAGTAAAATAATATATAAAATACTGTCCAATTTTGTGATATATTTTTTTGGGTCATTTTCCAACGGTGTCCGAACTTTTAAAAAATCACTCATTTTTTAATGTGTGTAATTTAGTAGAATAATCTTAATTTAGTAACATTTGTTTGAAGAACGAATAAGCACTAGGACCTTAAGAGAGTCACATGTAAAATCTTTTAATATCCCAGTTGGTCAAACCTCTTATGAACAAAGAAATTTTAAATATAACGCTACTAAACTATTCAATTCTCTACCTACAGACATTAGAAAAACGTAGACCACAAGTTTGTTTAAAAGTAAAAATTTGGAAGTAATCACCTCTAATAAATATATCCATAAGGAGTATTTCATAACATATTCAAACTTAAATTGTAAAATGTAAAAAAATACTGATTCTATTTTTAACCGTTATTATTAACAATTATTTTTAACTATTGTATTATTTAAACAAAATTCTGGATAACAACCACTGTGTAAATTGCCATCTCAACACAGGCGTTTCACATTTAGTGAGATGGGCAATACGTCATTACTGTAACCAATGTAATATTAAAATAATGAAATAAATAAAAAAAATCTCTTTAAATAATATCTTATCGTTTCTCAACTATACTTTAAAGATTATTAAGGGTCCACTTTTCGAATTTCGACCGATTTCTTACATATTTCCCTTAAACATTTGAAGTTTTTAAGCTCTTAAAAAATATATGTTATTTTTGAAGATAATATCTAGATACGTTCCGCGCCGAAAGGCAAATTATATGAAATTCCCTCGATAGAAAAAAATCGCAAAGTATGCTCCGAAAATTATTTAAAACAAGTCTATTTCTATTATTTTACAAATTATATTTGTGAAAAATGCACAATGTTTCTTTAAATGATACTTAAGATATGTTCCACGAGATTTTTGCTTTATTTTAAACGAGTCGTGTTTTATTAAGCTTTTTCGCCATTTTCGCTGCGATTTCATCACTTAAAATGTAAGCGCGCTCTGTCCAACATTCGTTATTACACATCTCTCCATCTTCTTCTTTTTCAGCCGAATAGTGTCGCCTTAAAGACAAAACAAAACACCCTATAGTTGTTTAAATATATCGAGTATTTGAAAAACTCTTCGATTTGATGGTTATTTAAGAACACGTTTGACTTAGGAAAGGTACCCAAGCTATCCCAACACCGAGCGATCCGTCCCTTTGCAAATGTCTCACTTGATTTCCTTCCAATGTTTAGTTGAAGTAGAACCTACACTATACGTATACCATATACATACAGGTAATGATATCATCTTCTATCGAACCTATCAGAAAAATACCCTTCAAAACTCTACCCTGTAAGTGGTCTTTACTAAAAGCAAGTTTAATCCAGTATCTAAGATGGAATTTTTTGGCAACGTAGAAAATTTTTGGGCTTCCAATTTATTTTGATTTTTGTCTCGATGACCAATAAAAATGCTAATTTTATTTTCAATGGAAAACAATGTATTCAGAACCCTGTTTTTTTAATTACGTGACTCTTTTATTAGTATTGTTTTACATTTGGGTGAAAAGTTTTATAATAAACGACATTTTTTCGAAAGGCTAATTTTTTTTATTAACAATATTTCCTTTTAATTTGATTTTTCGTGGCTAACGATGGGAACAAATTCTTGTAGGGATGGGCAAGGCTGAGTGAACTCCACGGATTAATTTGATTTCATATATGTGTGTGAAATCAAATACACCTGTGTATGTATCAATGTATATAATGTCTTATTTTCGTTGTAATACGAACCCTTGACATTACTCGACTAAATCCATGTTTAGATTGGATATTTAAGATGTAACTTAATGGTCAAAAAATAAACAATGCAGTTTTCTCTTTCACATCAAGAATAATGTAAAGATTTATTTATTTATTTGTAGAACTTTATACATTGAAAAAAAAATTGTGTTAATTCATGCTATAGATATCTCTGTGTTATGGCGGATGAAGATTACAGATTGGGTACAGTTATTAAATTATGCAATTCATTCATTTGATAATAATAGTTATTAAAAATTATAATTATGCAATACAATTTAATATAACAAATTGTTATTATAAAATTGAATTCAATTTAAGCAGCAAATTTTACATGTCATAGTTTCTAAATGTAAGGATCCATTGTGATAATTGTTTTAAGGGTATGGGGTTGGGTTTCGGTTTTTAAGTTCTCAGGGAGAAGGTTTAATATTTTAGGAGCTAGGTACATGAAATTACCTTTTTTATTTTCTAAACTCTGATTCACGTACCAATGAACAACTTAATAACAACATTACATGTACACGTGCTGTGTACAACATAACATGTAAACAGTGATCTGTCAGCTAACATGACAGATCACTGTTTAACAAATGTATGGTAATTATTATTATGTATGGTTTATTATTTTCGTGAAAGATGTGAAGTTGCAAGCAGATAGCCCTATAAAATCTCGTGTTTCTTTTAATGTTTAAAAAACATTTATATTTAATTTATTTTTAAAACAAGAAAAGAAAAAACATTTTGGAATCGTAATCGCGTTTGTGTGGGAGATGAATATAAATGCCCAAGTATTTCCCCTAAAAGAGTATTATCTTACAATTTATTTCTTCAGATTTACAGGAAAGTAGGATAGAAAGGGAAATGAAAGAATAGCGTAGATGAATGCATAGGAAATAAGGAATTCTTAGCGAAATGTGTTTGAAAAAGACTCGCGTCCAAGTCATTAAATCTTTGCAATACATTGTCTTCATCAAGTAAATCATTTCCTTTGTCTCAAACGTTTGACTCAATTTTAACAATACGAAACTAAGTCAATTTAAAAAAATATAAATGAATAACGAATATTCACTTTCTAGTTAAAAAAAACTTTTTTTTAAATGTCGTTTTAGTTAAAATAATCTTTAAGGGTATAATTTTTCAAAGCCCGCCAAAACTCTCAAAATCTGGCAGGATACGAGTAAAGTCACATGTTTGTTGGATTTCTCAGTAAACATTCAGATTGTTTTTAGATTTTCACCGCCAAAAATATTTTCGTTTTTTTTTTTGGCGTTACGCCGTGTTGCGCTATCTCCTTCTCTAGCCAACGTTTTGGACAGCGTTACAGTGTCGATCATCAGGGCAGATGTGTAATTGTATTGCATTATATTACACATCTGCCATGATGATGGACACTGTAATGCTGTCCGAAACGTTGGCTAGAGAAGAAGATAGCGCAACACGGCATAACACCCCAAAAACAAATACCGAAAAAAAACATTCAGATTATTCAACAACAACAAATCCCAAAATAATCACGATAAAAGTTGTAACAAATATCCTAGTATTGGTTTAGTATTATGCCAGTCTTGTTTTACAGAACAGCTTCCGCAGGTTGAAACCGAATTGGTCTAATTATAGCAAAAAAAATATCAGCATATTGGAATTAAGTAACTACACAGGAAAGTAGTTTCCTATTGAGTTAGTTGAAACATTTCATCGTACTGAATACGTCCTGATACCATCCGACGACCCCAGAACCTTCATTTACCCACGAGCCGCCAAATAAAAAACTTTTACAAATATCATCAGAGTTGAGTTCGCATTAAAGTTTCTATTTCATTTATATTGCTTCAGTTATTTTGATATTGCTTACGTTTTAATGGAAGAAATCATTTCGGTTTCAAATACACATTTTAGAGTTGTCAAAATAGAATCATTTTAACAGAGTTGATATATGTTTCAAAATTAATTATTAATTAGTGTATTATAGAAAAGTAACTTAAGAAATTACTTAACTAATCATCTCGCCGTTTCCCCGCAGGAGTATGTAGAAAGGATGAACCGCCAAACAACTTGATCTTGATACACACTCCTTGTCTCGTTTACATTTACAAATCGTCTCATACGTGTTATTCTATTCCGACACGCTCTTCTATACATTGTGACGATACACCCTGCCTACGCGCACCAAATCGTGATAAATCTACCCTGGCTACGCTGTATCAAATATGTTGAGATTCTACCCCTATGTACGATCACGGTACCGAATGCGCTGTGTCACGCCTACCCTCGTAGCTTCAATTTTCGTAGCTTTCTATCATGATGTACCTAGCCCATCATTTAGGGTATTTCTAGTCTAACTTTAAATCATTCGCACTTTTGCGAAGACCTCTTCTCTCAACCTATTTTTAAACTTCTACATTTTCCTGAGCTAATCTAAACCCTATTTTTCGCAATCCCTGTGATAATTTCACACAGTAATCAAGATTTTTGAATTTTTGTTTACATTATCTCCGTATCCTGCGTTGTGTAATTTTTTGTTTTAGGATTTACACCCATACGCGTAATAAAACGCATACAAATGTAAAGAGTATAATGTATGGTTTTGTGGTAACTTCGGTTCTTTTGAATAAGAGTGAAAGAATTCTTAATTGATTAATTTAAATATCTTCTAACGCGTTTGATAAACTAACCCTGTCTTAGATTCTGCCTATACCTGATATTCGTTTTGTTTGTTTCCTCCCTAGCACAGCTATATTTAAAATACAAATAAAAGAGAATAACAGTTATCAATTTATAACAAACATTTCATGAAAAGGTATTTATTTTACCTGCGTAATATGACCTAATTCTAGGTCTCAGTTTTCCACCTGAAGTCTGCAAGCCTCCACCTAACATGAGTTTTAATTTTCATGGTTAGTAAACACTAGATTGTTTGGGGAAGGGATGTGTGTAGGGATTGGGTCAAGGATAAAAAAAAATAGTTTTCTGCAAAGGTTGGCTCCTCCACTAACCAAATAGATTCTGGTGACCGACTTCCGAAAAGGCCTTTGTCAATGCACGGCTACACATACCTAAAGACCGGATTTTACCCTCTTCTGCGGGATTCCTTGCTTCGATAGGAGCTTTACGTACCAGAGATAAGTACCAGGTCTTCCATCGTATCCCAGAACTATCCCAACCTCCTCACCTCCAGGTAGTTTAACTCGACTGATTCTAGAAGGGGTATTTCATTGCATCCCTTATCACGACTCTACTCGCGTTGAATGTGGTGTGCGACTGTTTTTGTCGTATCCATCTCCCACGTGATCCGACAGAATCGCACTCCTGCCACCTCTTAGACCTGCTGCGATTGCGCCAAGGGAGCGTTCCAGTTGGCTCGCATCAAATCTAAGGTCGACAAGACTATGATATGCAAATGACTTAGAGTTTTCTTTAAGCGCCGCGCCAGCGTATTCCTCGCATACGTCTCCTACTGCCTCCGCATGCCTCCGTCTTGGCAATACCGTCACAGGGCCTAAAGTTTCTCTCTCCCTTGGGGAACGTTTCTCACTAACCTTCCCCAGAGACACATAATTGCATACAACAATCCGGAAGTCTAAATGCGTGGGTAAAGTTTTTGGATTTGGACTGTATGTCTTCATTCACTACCAGTGCTTTTTAATGTGGTCACTGAGTCCACGTGTTTAGGTATGAAAGGATAGGGGATACCTATCCTATTAGGTAGGTATAAATGGAAAAGTGAGTTTTTGGTTTGGCTTTATTTTTATTGAGGAAGCCCTCCTCATGAAGTAGTAGGTATCCACCTAGATAACTAGAAGGCAACGTTATTTACAAAGTTCTAATTTCAATATTTGATAAATTTAATTTTTAAATTTTAAATTTTCAGACCACAATTATTTTATGCTTGTGGTTTATTGCCTTAAAATTGCACATTAATTTTCATATAAACCATGTGTTTGCTGGATGTCCTACTGCCCTAGAATACGTGATTTTTCTAAAAGATTCTTAGATACTTCGGTTAAGGAACAAATTATTTAATTTCAAATATGAAAGTTAAATAGTTCTGTGTATATATTTGTCGTTGCAAATCGAAGGCCGTAGTTAATAAACTAAGTCAGGTTTGACTGGTGGGATTGACCCGACTCCTTGGATAGGTATTCATTTCATAACTCACCGACATGCTCTGTTCGCAAATTTTATAAATAAGTATGACTGCTTGCTCTGCATTATCTCCAAGAACCTGTAAATAGTTTAATGATAAAAGACTTACCAAAATTCTGCAAATTACCCTTTTGGTGTTTAAAATTTTAATCGCATTCCTTCAAACTAGATTTTTCCATTATAAAAAGAATCGATACTAAAAAAAACTTTTACTTGGATATTTTCGACTATGTCTTAAACCTTCTCCTACTATTGTTGAATTATAAAAACAATTCTATTTAAAATTTCACTTGAGTATTATTATTAGATTATGTTAAAACCCTTTGATCCTCTCCCTCTTTTAGTTTAAATCATTTTAATCACTCATAATAAATCCGTTATTATTATTTATTTATCTCATTGATGTTATTTTATTTGTTTTAAAACCAAAGTTTTAATTTTTAAAATTTGACCATCTTATTAAATCTCTATCGCTTTCGAGCAATTCGTTATTATTATTTATTTATTTCACTGAAGTTATTTTATTCGTTTTAAAACCAAGTTTTAATTGTTTTTAAATTTGACCATCTTATTAAATCACTATCGCTTTGGAGCAATTCGTTATTATTATTTATTTATTTCACTGATGTTATTTTATTCGTTTTAAAACCAAGTTTTAATTGTTTAATATTTTGTTAATACACTTTGCGACACTGAATTTCTATAATGTTTAAAGACCACTCTCCAATTATCTTTTAGTCGTACGGAAACACCGAATATAAATTCAAATCATCCAAATATTATCATTATTATTATTAAATTCACTGAATTTTACACTTTGATTAAGGTTATAAAAGAATACACCGAATCGTTCACGATTCAACTCTCTCCAGACCGTCTCTGCTGCTAACTCTCACCCAACTGACGACAAGGGCCGGATTATTCCTGTTCAAACTTGTTAAACGCCTTCTTATGTTTAAAATATTTTGAAATAAATCTTCATTAATTGAATTCTGTTTATATTAGAATTTTTACGTACTTGGTTGTAATTCAATTTTAATAGCCGCACTGTCAAATATAATCGGTTTTCTCTAAAGTAAACTTCTATGTCTGATGTGTTAAACCAAACACGTACTTACGCCTTAATTTTTTTTGTTTTGATTAGACTAACGGCGCCCAAAGAGACTCTCCGTTTCCAAGACCCTCTGTTTCCAATGTCACTTATATAAACACTCCTCAGGGCCAATAAACATTCATTTCTTTGTCTTTGATTCTGTTTAAAATAAAGTTCGTTCAACTTTAATTCCTGTGGGAACGAAAATGAAGGTCGCCCATCGTGATAAAAGTTCACGTGTCTCTTGTTTTGATTATTAGCCGTTATTGGATGTACCTATAATTTAAACGATATTAAAAAAAAAAATCTTCGCAAGCACTCTTGAACGTGAAAATATTTCTCCTCCGATAGCGTAGGTGTAGGTAGGCATTACGATTCATCACAGCCCCCCTATAGTTTCAAGTCCAGAGATATACACGCCTCCTAGTGTTAATCGATGGAATTAAAACTAAACATAGGTGATTTAATTTTCTTCGATTATTTTTATTTTCTTCCTTTTTTCTCGAAATTGTTTTGCGCCCCTGACTTCGTTATTCAATGTCGCAGAATTATGTTTGATTTTGGTGTTTATCATTTCTATTTTATTTTAATCTTTTTAGCTTGAGTTGACTTGCTCATGTCAAAGGGTTTTTTTTTTTTTCTACCCGTTGTCCTACCCTCCTAAGATTCTTACTTCTGTTCCCTCCCCCCTATGATCCTTACTCCCATAACCACCCCCCTAAGACTCTACTTTCATAACTTCCCCCTCCATAAGATTCTTCTTTCGTAACGCCCCCCCCCCCCCCCTAAGATTTTGCTTCCGTATCCTCCCCGGTATCTGAAATATTTATTATGGAAAGCACATTGCAAATGGCTTTTAAAGGAAACTATTCCGTTTCATATTCAAATTCAAAATCAATCATTAAAGTTAAATGAACCCCCCCCCCCCATGAATCAAAATTTCGAATCGCAATTTGATAAAATTGTCTAGACTTTAGGAATTGCATTTTTTTTTCTCTTCAGTTTATTTCTCCTACAAGAAACGGTAAAATGGAGTGATGATACCGTTCATAATACATTCATTTATCAAACAATAAGTGTTTAAATTTTGTTGTCATCAGCAATTTTTAATTTAATAAGACATAATTATTTAGATAACGAAAGGTGAACCGTTTTTTTCCTCTCCTCCATTATCTACTCTTTATTGCAAACCGAAATTGAAAGGATAGTTTTAAATTTTTTCAGCCCGCATCAGTTTATCGATGTATTTAATATTGATTTTTAAACGTTCAGTCCGTCCCTGCATAATGTTAATACGGATAAAGGATTCATTTTTGTTATTATTTTAATATTACGCGTGATGTAATACTTTATTTTATTCGTCTTTTGTTCTGTATTTTTATGTTGACTTTTATTTTTATGTCGCCGTGTTTATGTAAGATTCATCCAAATTATTTATTCCTTAGACATAAATAAACAATAATATACCCGATCGAACTCAATATATCGTTGTTATGAATTAATGTAAACACGAATCAAATGTTTATTTTAAAAATTCTTCATCGAGACTTACCCAAACTAATCTCTCTCAAATAAATGAATTCATAACAATGTTTTGTCTATTCCGTAATAAAAATGTTCACACTATACAATAATTCTCTTGCGACAGTGTTTATTTACGCTCAACGGTTCAATTAGGTTTTGTTTACGTTACCGCTCCAACATGAATCTTTTGTTTATAATAATGCGCGGCCCTTCAAAATATGAATCAAGCTAGTCGATGTTATGATTAAGATAACAACACTTTATCCCTTTGGTTTAAGGCACGTTTTTCACTATTCGTTTAGATTTTTTTCTTGTATTTGAACTTTTATTATTTGTTTTAATATTAAAATTATATTTTTTTTTCAAACTATTTTAATTAAAAGATGCGAGTTTTCGATTTATTTTTCCGACTTGTTATATTTATTATGAAGTTGGTTTAATGGCTTATTAATCACTTATTTTTAATTTTATCATTATCATTATTATTATTTTTCTATTTTTTTAATTCTTTCAGCTTTTAAATCTTACTCTCCTGGTCACAAGCGCCAAATGTGCCGATACACCCTGCCTACGCGCACCAAATCGTGATAAATCTACCCTGGCTACGCTGTATCAAATATGTTGAGATTCTACCCCTATGTACGATCACGGTACCGAATGCGCTGTGTCACGCCTACCCTCGTAGCTTCAATTTTCGTAGCTTTCTATCATGATGTACCTAGCCCATCATTTAGGGTATTTCTAGTCTAACTTTAAATCATTCGCACTTTTGCGAAGACCTCTTCTCTCAACCTATTTTTAAACTTCTACATTTTCCTGAGCTAATCTAAACCCTATTTTTCGCAATCCCTGTGATAATTTCACACAGTAATCAAGATTTTTGAATTTTTGTTTACATTATCTCCGTATCCTGCGTTGTGTAATTTTTTGTTTTAGGATTTACACCCATACGCGTAATAAAACGCATACAAATGTAAAGAGTATAATGTATGGTTTTGTGGTAACTTCGGTTCTTTTGAATAAGAGTGAAAGAATTCTTAACTGATTAATTTAAATATCTTCTAACGCGTTTGATAAACTAACCCTGTCTTAGATTCTGCCTATACCTGATATTCGTTTTGTTTGTTTCCTCCCTAGCACAGCTATATTTAAAATACAAATAAAAGAGAATAACAGTTATCAATTTATAACAAACATTTCATGAAAAGGTATTTATTTTACCTGCGTAATATGACCTAATTCTAGGTCTCAGTTTTCCACCTGAAGTCTGCAAGCCTCCACCTAACATGAGTTTTAATTTTCATGGTTAGTAAACACTAGATTGTTTGGGGAAGGGATGTGTGTAGGGATTGGGTCAAGGATAAAAAAAAATAGTTTTCTGCAAAGGTTGGCTCCTCCACTAACCAAATAGATTCTGGTGACCGACTTCCGAAAAGGCCTTTGTCAATGCACGGCTACACATACCTAAAGACCGGATTTTACCCTCTTCTGCGGGATTCCTTGCTTCGATAGGAGCTTTACGTACCAGAGATAAGTACCAGGTCTTCCATCGTATCCCAGAACTATCCCAACCTCCTCACCTCCAGGTAGTTTAACTCGACTGATTCTAGAAGGGGTATTTCATTGCATCCCTTATCACGACTCTACTCGCGTTGAATGTGGTGTGCGACTGTTTTTGTCGTATCCATCTCCCACGTGATCCGACAGAATCGCACTCCTGCCACCTCTTAGACCTGCTGCGATTGCGCCAAGGGAGCGTTCCAGTTGGCTCGCATCAAATCTAAGGTCGACAAGACTATGATATGCAAATGACTTAGAGTTTTCTTTAAGCGCCGCGCCAGCGTATTCCTCGCATACGTCTCCTACTGCCTCCGCATGCCTCCGTCTTGGCAATACCGTCACAGGGCCTAAAGTTTCTCTCTCCCTTGGGGAACGTTTCTCACTAACCTTCCCCAGAGACACATAATTGCATACAACAATCCGGAAGTCTAAATGCGTGGGTAAAGTTTTTGGATTTGGACTGTATGTCTTCATTCACTACCAGTGCTTTTTAATGTGGTCACTGAGTCCACGTGTTTAGGTATGAAAGGATAGGGGATACCTATCCTATTAGGTAGGTATAAATGGAAAAGTGAGTTTTTGGTTTGGCTTTATTTTTATTGAGGAAGCCCTCCTCATGAAGTAGTAGGTATCCACCTAGATAACTAGAAGGCAACGTTATTTACAAAGTTCTAATTTCAATATTTGATAAATTTAATTTTTAAATTTTAAATTTTCAGACCACAATTATTTTATGCTTGTGGTTTATTGCCTTAAAATTGCACATTAATTTTCATATAAACCATGTGTTTGCTGGATGTCCTACTGCCCTAGAATACGTGATTTTTCTAAAAGATTCTTAGATACTTCGGTTAAGGAACAAATTATTTAATTTCAAATATGAAAGTTAAATAGTTCTGTGTATATATTTGTCGTTGCAAATCGAAGGCCGTAGTTAATAAACTAAGTCAGGTTTGACTGGTGGGATTGACCCGACTCCTTGGATAGGTATTCATTTCATAACTCACCGACATGCTCTGTTCGCAAATTTTATAAATAAGTATGACTGCTTGCTCTGCATTATCTCCAAGAACCTGTAAATAGTTTAATGATAAAAGACTTACCAAAATTCTGCAAATTACCCTTTTGGTGTTTAAAATTTTAATCGCATTCCTTCAAACTAGATTTTTCCATTATAAAAAGAATCGATACTAAAAAAAACTTTTACTTGGATATTTTCGACTATGTCTTAAACCTTCTCCTACTATTGTTGAATTATAAAAACAATTCTATTTAAAATTTCACTTGAGTATTATTATTAGATTATGTTAAAACCCTTTGATCCTCTCCCTCTTTTAGTTTAAATCATTTTAATCACTCATAATAAATCCGTTATTATTATTTATTTATCTCATTGATGTTATTTTATTTGTTTTAAAACCAAAGTTTTAATTTTTAAAATTTGACCATCTTATTAAATCTCTATCGCTTTCGAGCAATTCGTTATTATTATTTATTTATTTCACTGAAGTTATTTTATTCGTTTTAAAACCAAGTTTTAATTGTTTTTAAATTTGACCATCTTATTAAATCACTATCGCTTTGGAGCAATTCGTTATTATTATTTATTTATTTCACTGATGTTATTTTATTCGTTTTAAAACCAAGTTTTAATTGTTTAATATTTTGTTAATACACTTTGCGACACTGAATTTCTATAATGTTTAAAGACCACTCTCCAATTATCTTTTAGTCGTACGGAAACACCGAATATAAATTCAAATCATCCAAATATTATCATTATTATTATTAAATTCACTGAATTTTACACTTTGATTAAGGTTATAAAAGAATACACCGAATCGTTCACGATTCAACTCTCTCCAGACCGTCTCTGCTGCTAACTCTCACCCAACTGACGACAAGGGCCGGATTATTCCTGTTCAAACTTGTTAAACGCCTTCTTATGTTTAAAATATTTTGAAATAAATCTTCATTAATTGAATTCTGTTTATATTAGAATTTTTACGTACTTGGTTGTAATTCAATTTTAATAGCCGCACTGTCAAATATAATCGGTTTTCTCTAAAGTAAACTTCTATGTCTGATGTGTTAAACCAAACACGTACTTACGCCTTAATTTTTTTTGTTTTGATTAGACTAACGGCGCCCAAAGAGACTCTCCGTTTCCAAGACCCTCTGTTTCCAATGTCACTTATATAAACACTCCTCAGGGCCAATAAACATTCATTTCTTTGTCTTTGATTCTGTTTAAAATAAAGTTCGTTCAACTTTAATTCCTGTGGGAACGAAAATGAAGGTCGCCCATCGTGATAAAAGTTCACGTGTCTCTTGTTTTGATTATTAGCCGTTATTGGATGTACCTATAATTTAAACGATATTAAAAAAAAAAAATCTTCGCAAGCACTCTTGAACGTGAAAATATTTCTCCTCCGATAGCGTAGGTGTAGGTAGGCATTACGATTCATCACAACATGCTCTTCTATTTCGATTCACTCGATCGTGCCAGTCTTCCTCGGGCGTCACCGACTCCTTCTATCATTCACATTTGCGTCATATATTATCCTTATATTCTTTTCCTCGTTCATTTGCTCTACATGCCTAAATTATCTCAGCATCGCTTTCTTAATCTTATTCATTACGCTTACATCAGCCTTGCATTCTCTGCGGATCTCCACGTTTCTCACACGATGATACGTGGTTTTACCGCACATACATATCAGGGATCTCATTTCTACAGCATTCAGTCTACTTTTTATCTCAAAACCAAAATTAAGATTTGTAAGAAAAGGGCCAAACGAACGTTCCTATGTCACGGTTATATAATATAGATACGCCTCGTTCAGTCTTAGAATCCATATTTTATTCTGATTTGCAAAGATAGGTACTTCAAGACCTACATTACAAAATAATATTGCACACTTCACACAAGACAGTCGGAAAAGTGACTCGTCGGAACATTTACATAAATTCGAGCTCGCAAGTTCTAACATCCAGAGATTACCGCTCGGACAGAACCCCTCGTAGCTTCCATTCCCGTAAGCGAAGATACTTCAAGCCGGGGGCTGGTTGCCCTCTGTAGTCTGTTCGTCTCTCAGGTTTAGAGTTATCTGAATTCTTCCTCGGCACTTGGACTTACTTCTTCAAACTTTGCCTTTCATCTTTCTCAGCATCCGAGAGTTGAATAGTCATAATATCATGTATCGAAACTTGTATGTTGTAAAATATACTTGTGTTAGATTTCTTCAGGTAGCGCACTGTTTGAGTTGATGTGAAATTTGTAGTAAAACTTTTGCGTGTTGGAACGAATGCCATGAGAAGTTTCATTGCATCAGATACGATTAGGCAAATAGAAACAATGACAAATTCAAACGCGAAATAAAGAATAAGATTGCTAAAATAGGTCGTCAATATTTTGCAAACATTTGTAAAACGTAATACACTAAGATGTGAATATTTATTTAAATACATTATCAATGTTATCAAACTTAATGCCCATGATTATTGTTACAATGCATATTTTATTTCATGTTTTCTTTCTAAGTTTGTAAAATTATGTCTTTTAGCTGAACAACCTGAAAGCATTACCACAGTTTAATTTTTCCGACTGGCACCACTTAGAACCGCTCTCAGGCACAGTGCATGAGATAGCAAATATTCCGGTTCCCGCGTCCGTTCAGTTTTACATTCCCTCTCTTGGCTGTTTTACATTCCCTTTCATGTCATCTTCTAGTCGTTACGATTTTAATTTTGTATCAAGTTTATTTTAAAATATAACGTTACTTTTAAATATAATTGACCCGCATAATCAAGAAATCTTATTGGCAAATTTCCCCTACACACGCATCTCAGTTTACAGTGCTCGGAAAGGCTGTAAGCTGCAAATCCAAATCAGGATACAAATACATGATTCACCACCTTTCCAAACTCTTCAGGATTAACAAACACTTCCTATTATATCATTGAAGAAGAAGATAACACTTATAATCTAAATGGAAATATGAAAGAGAACAAGACACACAAAAATAGAATAATAATAAGTGTTATCTTCTTCTTCAATGATATATTACGAATGCGTGAGGGGAAGGGGACGGGAACGGGGATGCGATAAGAGATGGGAGGGGAGGGGGACGGGAACGGGGATGCACGGGAAATGACCCGCAGAGAGAAACAATTTCTTTCTTTGAGTGAGCCGGTTAAACGCTGGTAAATAAAATAATATAAAACATTTATTTAATTGTTTTGAATCACTCGAAAGGTAAATACTTCGTTGTCGACATTTCCAGTCATTTTATTTTTCTTTTAGTGAAATTGACAAAATATTATTAAATTTATGAATTTTTTCATGCAGTTTTGGGAATTGGGAGGTCGTACGTAAATTGGCTGCAATAGATTTATTACAAAATAATAATAATGCCACAAACCTTGTTCACACGACACTATTTTTTGTACACGCCTAAAGACATAATTTTAAAAAAAAAAGACAAACATTCCCGTCTTACGATTAACCTGACATTTGAAAATCTCCCACCACACTTACCGGAAAATGTTGCTTGTGTCGTGATGGAGGACTTGAACACTCGACGCCTGGGTGGGACCCAAACGCGATGCCAACTTAGCCACTGATCGATTGATCTGAGAATCTAGCTTTCAATAAACAATTATCGAGAATTTGAACCATCAAATAAAAAACACAAATTTATTTCCATAATTCTTCGCGAAACGAAAAATATTTTTACTTTCCAAAATATATTATCTATCCACTTAATATTGTTTTACTATTCAAAGAAACTTTTTTTTAATAAATAGTACCTGCCTGATCTACATAAATACGCGTTTATATATTTACGTTTCATTTTTCATGATTTTTTTTTCTAAAGTCAAGTTTTTTCTGTTTAATGATTGCATTAATGTAGATTAGGAAATCTTTGACAATTTATTAAACATTAATATGTCAACTTACATAATTTAATGTACATAATCATACTTTAGGTTTTTAAATTTGGAACGGCGGAAACGCTCGTAGTCTGAAGTTGAAAAGCGATAAACAAAACGACTACAGTCATTGAATTAGAATTAACTAAATTGGCCCTTCAATATATTAAACATTCTTTTGAAACATGGCCGAACGAGATTGATTTCTGAAACGGGATGGGAGTCATCACTTAAATAATCATTATTTATGTGAAAATCCCTGCTCTCCTTGAAGCAAGTAACTAAATTACGTGGAATCTTTTATCATCGTCATCATCATGATTATCATCATTATCTTCTACCTCTTGTCATATTCGGGTTGGAATCCTATCCAACTCTCCTGTACTCTTCAACAGTAGGTACAATGAACGGTCACCCTGGTCGAGGGTATGCCTCTCGATCAGCATTCCGGAGATTGCGGGTTCAAAACCAGGCTTAAGCAAGTAAACTTTATAAAAAAAATGTTGTTGTTTCACAATTAATTCAAAGTAATGTATTACTATCACGTAGTCCAGCGGTAAGGCGCTTGACTAGCATTCCAAAGGTCGCGGGATCGAATCCCGGCGTGGCAAATAAATTTTATTTGATTAATTTGTGTTATTTCACAATTTATTCATATAAAATAATATATAGTACATTTGCGGCACGTTCCAGAGTTGAAGATACTATCAGTATCGCCCTGGTAAAAGACCACCATTCAGAATTGAAACGTTGCTTGAAATGGCTTTAGCCGTATTTGGTGACCAGATCTGAATAGCCAGGTACTTCCCACCTTCCTCTTCCTCAACTCCTTCCCCTCCCCTCTACCTTCAGCCTCACAACATACCCCAATTGGGGATGCCATAGTTCCACTGGCTCCAGACGGGAGCAGTTGGGACTCTTGTGCGGTATTCATGTAAAAAAAAACAAAAAACCTTCAACCTCGCAAGATACACCGATTGGGGATACCATAGTCTCACTGTACTCAAATGGTCGAGATCAGTTGGACGCGTGTGCGCTACACAGATAAAAAAAATTATTTTGTCTACAAAATTGAAAAATAAGAATATCATAAAAATATCCTATAATAAAACAAAACACTTTAAAACATGCTCGTATCTGGGACAAAAATTGTTGATACTATAAAATGGTACAAAAATTGTTGATACTATAAAATGGTACAAAAATTGTTGATACTATAAAATGTCCCAAGAGTAATGCATCTGTAGAATTCATGGTAGATTGTATACAAAAATCAATAACTATAAAGTAACACGGAGATATTATTAAGCCAAAGCCTAAACATGATTTTTATTATTAATGAAGAACATGCTACTTAATTAATTTGCGTTAACTTTTTACAAATTCATTTTGTCAATCATTTAAGAATTCAAGGACTCACTTGACTTGGTTTGACAGGTCATAATATTCTGGACAGTAGAGATTTCTCTATTGGAGTTGGAGTGTTGATTGCGGAAAACAATTATCATTTTTTGTATGCAGGGTTTGAAGTGTAGTATTTGACTCACTTTTACCAGTGATATTATTTGATGTAAAAAATTTAAACAAAGTTTTGATCTCCAGCGACATTTGTCACATAAAAGTCACCGGAGACCAATTTTTTGTTTGCATTTTTTACTCCAAATAATGTCTGGAAACACTGATTTAAATAAATCCCTTCAGTGTCTTTTTTTCATATATCAGACAACTTGAGAAGTGGTGGGTTTATTTCAATAAGTTTAAGATTGATTGGTTATTTACTAGTTTAGTCATGGTGTGAGGTTTGTTCTGGTCTTGGCGGCGGATGCGTCTGCAACAACTGCATGGCATGCCGGATCGGGAAAGAATGGTTGAGGGAGTTGGTTGGTTGGTTGGTTCCTTTTGATTTCTCCGGCCGTACTCTCTCGGAACATCAACTTGCACCCCAGTGGTAGGGGTGGATTCATACGTCCTTCCTGGACACACTGACCCCCAGATTCTAACCTAAACCCTTATACTCTTTTCCTTCCCAGAACATCCTCTCCTTCCTTTCCTTAAAAGATCCCCCGTACAGCATCCCCAAAGATGATTTAGGTCCTGGGGGGAATTATTTTCCTCAGGGCTTACTGTGTGGAGCTAAAAAAATGTTTATTAGTTATCCAGAATATTTACAATGTTACCAGGCTGACTCCTAAATAGTTCTGGTGCCGCCGCGGACTGATAGTGAAAGCTCGCTCTATCTACTGGAGCATCCGGCCATCATCATAACTATTTGTGCCCGAGACACGAATGGCGATAGATGGTATTCTTTTGGCAATACTACCTCAACTTCTATCTGTTAGGAAATGGCAGAAGTGCTAACCTCTCCACATATATGAAAAGAAACTGCAACTATTTGGATACCCAATACACTAGAGTCCCTTAACAAACCGTTGTAGTCTAGTTCCTTACTATGATGACTGGTTATAATTCGGTTAATTTCATCGCTGCATAGACCTGCCTTAAAAAGTTCTGTTATGATTTACTTGATTGTGTTTTACGAGTTTTTTGAGTCGAAAGTCAAACCGGTAATTAGGTTTCTTATTCTTCTTTGTTTTGGAGAGAGGAGACGGAACTAATCCGGTTACAGCGCAAGGGTTGTTTAAATTTATAGGGGATTCGTTTGCTTTTGTAATGTAGTAAGGACAAATTATGTCATTTTCGTACTTCAGAAAACAAAGGGTAGAAAAAATACGAGGGCGAACATTTTTATGGATAAAACTCGAAAATAAAACTTAAACGGGATATTTACGTTATTTTGAAGAAAAAAAATGTTTGGCGACAAAGAAACTTTTAAGCTGCTTTTATAAATGAAAGAAAAGAAACATCATTATTATCTCTTCAATGTTCCAAAGATTCAAAGCTGAATGATAGCTACTTTAGTAAATAAAACAAAGAAGTAATTATCGTGATTCATTTTTGGGTTATTATGCCGTGTTTCGAATTTCGATTGGCAAATTAAATTTCCGAATTTCAATTTAATAATTTGTAAAATGAATTACATTTACTATGTTTTAATTTTTATATTTATAGAAGACTAGCTGGTAACCGACATGCGTTGCTTTGCCATTTAATAAAGAAATTGTTTCTCCCTGCGTGTCCTTTCCAAGTTTCCCGTTCCCCTTCCGCCTCCCCTTCCTCTCCCGCGTCCCCCTCCCTTTTCGCGTTTCCACTCCGCCTCCTCCACCTTCCCTCTCCCCATTCCACACCCCCCTTCCCCCTCCCGAGTTCCGCTCCCCCCTCCCAGGTTCCCCTCCCTCCTCCATGGTTCCCCTCCACCCCCTCCCGCGAACCCCCTACCCGAGTTCCCATCCCCCCTCCCCCCACCCACATTCCATACATTCAGTCCCGATACATTCAGTTTTCAAACAGTTCGCGTGCCACCTATTGCAAATTTTATAATGCTAGAGCTCACCATTATTTTTACATTAAAAAAATAATCATACAATTTGGTATAGTTGTTTGGAAGTCATGTGCGTACATACATTTCGGCGATTCATTTTAGAGGTAGATATTAATTACGACATGAAATAAAATTTCTCGTAAATATATCAATATCGTTTACACGGCAACGATTTGTTTGGCTTTTCTTCTGACGTTAGCAATAACTCGTTTTCGGGACAGAAAATGTATAAAAAATATAGTTTATTAATATTTATAATGTCATGACGCCAGAGCGTATCATAACATGCAGCATATATTACTTAATAATAATAATTTTTGGATGATTTCTATAGCGCCATTTTTGTGAGAAAATCACCTCAAGGGCGCTTTATAATGTAGCTTTCTATTGGTGAAAGAATTTTTGAAATTGGTTTATTGGTTTATACGTGAAAGCGTAACAAACAGACACACGCAGTTTTGCATTTATAATATTAGTATAGATGTATATTTGCTGGACTCTGGTTTGATGATAGTTTGAGATATTTGCGCCTCTGCGTCTTTTTTGGAGCAAAAAACTAGAATGTTTTTTTCATAGATTTTTTGTACACCAACGTCCCAACTTTCATATTCCCCATCTCCAACGCATATTTTCCATCCAATAATATTATCGTATATAAAAAAATTAATGTTTCTTTGTTTGTTCCGTATGCGTTCCTAAACCATTCATCCGATTTCGATGAAACTTTGGTGATTTGTGCGCATGCCCGAAAAATAATATAATAGTGAGCTCTGGCGTTATGAAATTATTTCCTCTACTATTCATCCGATTGCGATGAAACTTGGGTGAGTTGTTGTGCGCACGCCCGCGAAGGTTTCTATATATACTCTGTAGAGCTCTGGAGTTATGAAATGTAAAAAAAAATGGAATAGTGGCGAGTTGTTTGAAAAATGAGTATATTTCATATACTTAGGTAGTTTTGCGGGAGGGAAGGAATGAGGGGGGGTAGAATCCGGGAGCTAGGGATGGGGAACAAAAAAGGGGCAGGTGGAGGGGAACGGGAACATTGGGAATAGTCACGCAGAGAGAAACAATTTCTTTTTTGCGTGGTATTGCAACGCGTGCCGGCAACTCCTAGTTATATTTATAGAACATACCGATAGCAATATACTCTTATTAAGATATTTATATGGTTGAATATACATATGCAAACCGCTTTTCCAGATTGAATCACTTAAAATAGAATTTACCATTCGGGATTTCGCGAACGGGATAAAATCTATCTGAGGCAAATGCCACAAGGTAAAACCGTCTCATGTCGCACCTTATCAGATAATTAATTGCATAAATTAACTATTTATAATGTGCTGGGAAGCAATTGAGATATGAATGGGAAAGGTAAGGTACGGGTAAGGTAAAGTGGGGGATCCTAGTTCAAGGCGTTTGAATAATTAAAATGAATTTAAGTTAGCACAATACGGATGGCATAAAGTCACATTTAAACCAACTACCTTGCTACCATGCCTTTATCATTCAAGGGTAGGCAGAGAGAATGGAACACTAAACTAATTAAACAAATCTTTTCAAACATGACCACAAAAATAATAAATTTCAAATTACAATTCATATATTATAAGGTACTAAGACAATAAAATGAATCTTGCTTCTTTTAAAAGAAATGACAACACGTGTGATGTGTTTACAGATTGTATTAAATTGTAAATTGTGTGAATAGCCTTACATTATTATTTGGGAGGCGGTTATGGGAACCATTTATCGAATAACCAACACCCCTGGGTACGCTACATTTGGGGACTTAGCAAGGGTGCCCGGGTTCATGTGGTGAGGATTGCCTAGGACTTGGTGGCAGATGCTTTGCCCTTTTTGAGAGAGACCTTTTGACCTCTCCAGCCGAACTCTCTTGGCCCATGGCTTTGCACTCGATATGGATTCATCGTTCGTCACTCCTGAACACCTGACCACTACTGGACACAGACACACTCCTCATATTTTTTTTTCTTAAAACTTTCTCTTCTTCTTTTTCCTCAAAATATCCCCCACACAGCATCCGCAAAGACGACACAAGCCTTGAGGGAATTTTGTTTCCTCAGTACCTTCTTTGTAAAGATAATGTATAAAAAAATTACGCCTTATGCATATGTTACAAATACATCACCCCACTGACAGATTGTGAGATCGACCTCCGTTGAACTCCCAATATTATGTCAGCTAAAATAGAATTTGTAAAAATTTCCGTTGCCCTCTGTTGAACTCTGTCACTTAGTCAGCGATCTTGAGAAATTCCTCTACCCAGGTGGTTGGCAGCTGTGGGTCATCAAACCACTGAAATCTACAAATCAGTTTATTGGTGGGCATTGGCTTATAGAGTTCAGTACAACGCTCACGCAGGCGCGTGAACTGACACTTATCTCAAAATCTTTTCTTATTCATAATTTTTTTATTTATTTTAGGCACATAAACAGTCTTTTTAATATAATATACAAAGGAGCCAGAAAATTTTCAAAATAAAGCCCAAAGAATAATGTGGACAGACAAGTTTTTGGAAATGTGAAACAAAAATGATTAAAACTAAAATAAAAAAGCAGAACTAAGTAGTAGCAAACATAAAAGCATTATAATAATGGACCCAAAAAAAACGAAAATTTCTTTACAACTTTTTATTTTTCAATATAAATACACCAAAATTTGGTCGCATTTAAAGCGTTTACTGTTAGAGTGTATGCATTTATCCAACCTTTTTTTCCACTGTTCAAAACAATTTTGAAGCCTACTGATTGAAATGTTCTTTATGGCTTCCAGCGATTTTTGTTTAACTTCTTCAACAGTATGAAAACATTTCCCTTTTCATCCTTATAGGGCGGGTGAACAATTTGGGTCATCCCATGCTTGCATAAATACTGCTTCATAGAAAACGCGGTGTGAGCAGGTGCGTTGTCCTGGTTAAAGAACCAGTCCCCTGTGCGCCAAGGATTCGACCCTCTTTATTTTTCCTCATGCTCTCTTGCAACCTCTTTAGTACCTCCATGTAGAACTGTTGGTTAACTGTTTGGCCTGGAGAAACAAACTCTGTGTGCACAACATCTCTGAAAAACCAATGAGCATCTTCTTGATGTTCAATTTACCATGACTTTTTTCTGAAGAGGAGAGAGAGCACTCTTCCATTGGCTTGACTCTTGCTTGGTTTCGGGATCATGCGCATAACACCATGACTCATCACTCATCACTAATAATAACATTGGAAAAAAAATTGCTGATTTTTCAATTGGTGACAGGCTTAAAGGCCAAGACTCTCTTTGATCCTCAGAGAGGAGACTTTCGCATTTTCGCCGAAGAAGAAATCTCGGTTTACTTAAAATGAAACTTTGGACGAACACGTGGACCCACAGCGACACGCTGACCGAGAAAGAGTTTCCATATAATAGCTGACCACACAAAAAACGTTCCCTCTCCACTTCACCCCTCCCCACTTCCCAATTCTCAGTACTTTTGGGTCTCCTACATATAACATGATACAGTTACACAATGTATTAGGTACACAATACGTCTTAATATTTATTTGTGATTATAACTTTTTCACGATAGACTGAGAAATAGGTTATTAGGGTTGAGACGGGAAAGGGGAGGAGAAGGATGAGGGGATGTTGCCGCGCAAGTAAAATGAAAGTAATAGGTACGATTAATTTAATCATCATAAATTTGTATTCGCACGTAGAATGTGATATAATTAACTCAGTAACGATATTAACTAGCATTGAATATGTCAGCTTGCTTGTCTACATTTACAAGTTTCTTACTGTTGCAGTAACATGTGCTTTTCATAAATTCATTCTGAGTAGAGTTGGTGTTTTTTTTTGTGAATACCCCACAAGAGTTCCAACTGCTCCCATCTGGAGCCAATCAGACTATGGCATTCCCAATTGGGGTATGTTGTGAGGCTGAAGGTAGTAGGGAGAGGAAATAGATGGGAAAGAGGAAGCTGTGGAAGTATCTGGCTCTTCAGATCTGGTCACCAAACACGGCTAAAGCCATTTCAAGCAACGTTTCAATTCTGGATGGTGGTCTTACACCAGGGCGATACTAAGTATTTAGATATTTATACTTGAGTATTTTCCACTCTGGAATGTGCCGCAAAAGTACTATATTTTATATTAAATGAATGAATTGCGAAAAAACACAAATAAAATTCATTTTCCCACGCCAGCATTAGATCCCACGACCTTCGGATTGCGAGTCTAGAGCTTTACCCCTCGACCACGCCGGCCGGTGTTGCAACAGTCGATGTGTATTGGATGGAAATTTGTTTTGTTTAACCCTTCAGGCTCGACCCTATTCTTTCAGTAGGTCAGAATATTTCCGCTTTGCAATAAAATTTAATTAATTGAATATTTGTGAATTTACTAGACAAATATTTCATAATAAATGTTAATATCCCTTCACTTTTTTGGCGTTTCATGAAAAACAAATTGTTGAAAAATTCCAAAGTTTCGTAATTTTTTTTCAAATTGCGGTCGGGTACTTTGGTTTTATAAAAGTGCACATTTTAATTATTTTGTGGTTAACTTTTAGATATGAATATAAAACGTGGTGTTTTCTCTTTTCAATGCCGCTTTGATCATATTTCCCACAATAATAAGGGAGACACAATGATTTTTATTGGGCCCATACGAGTTGATCCGTAAAACGAACAAATTAGATGATTAACTCCGGAAAGTTAACTTTTGGGCTAACAATTTAGTACAGAAACATCTGATCAACGACAAGCCTCCTGTTGGGTAGTTTCGTGATTCGAAAATGTTTCTCGATTTCGTCGAAAGCATTGTATAGCAGATTCGGTCCCTCCATACATACTGTGGATGCGGCGCTTCCCTTCCTTTCTAGGCGTATAATAAATATAATATTAATTATTATTTATTTATTCCGCATTAAAAAAAGAACTGGGCTGATTTTTTTCTTGCTGTAAACAGTAAAATACTGCAATTCAACGACACCGTCCCAACCTCAGTGGCCAAAAACAACTAAACGCGACGCGCGGACCAGGCCGAAATACATCTAATACCAGTCGTATGTCGAATGTCGCATAAACGCACCAATACCAGCAACAACGGATGCTCTGCTTCATTCCGCATCCACGATGTTAGAAAAAGTTTTATTTCCGCGCATGCGTATTTAGTTCTGCCTGCCGAGATTCGTCTGAAGCTGGATACGCATTTCATGGGAGCATCCAACGCGCAGAAAATGACTTAAATGCACGTAGGCATAATGCACAGAAAAGCATAACCAAAACGCGTGAATTTAATTCGGTACGCATTAAATTTGTTTGCGCGACCAAATTTAGCAGTTTGGCTTGAATGACTGACGTCGATTCATACGTTGAATATCTATTTGATTTTAGAACTATAATAATTGATGTGAAGCGTAAACGATTTATAAAACTAATTTTTGTCAGTAATCTTGTTCACGGGCTAATCCAAAGATAATTATATATATTTTTTTTTTTCTTAAATATGTTTATACAGTTTTAATTTTACAATATTTTATTTTACAAATCTTACGAAACTGATCAATCAGTTTGATTGTAAGAAATCTCTCATTTTTTTCTAATTATTTAATACATATACTTTTCATTTTTACATAGTATATACTAAATATAATATTTAATATTAAAATACTAATTATTACGACAAACTAATTATCTCAATGTTTTAATGTTTATGAATTGCGTTGTAGTAAAAATATTTTACACAGTACAAACATACGGTGAGAAAATAAATAGATAGGAACTATTTTATTTGATTTCATGTTCTTCGGAGGTAGAAAGATTTAACTTTTGTTTTGATTTTTGAATAAGATGTCTCATTTTTGATATTTTCAGGTAATGCGTTAAATATTTCCGGAATTTTATGACTTTTTGTTCTATCTCCGTATACATTTTGAGATTTATTGACAATAAACATTTGGGCTTCTCTATGCCTAGTAGGGTGGTTGTGGTTTACAGGTTTTTTGAATTCTGTATTCCAGAATTCATCTAGCGTTAATTGGTAATTTACCTTACTGTGTATAGAGAGGACATTACACAAGGAGAACATTTTTTTATAATCACCTTCACATAACTGGACCTTTTTTTTGCCTGATATCAATTTTAGGAAACGGATTTGTAATTGTTCTATTTTATTTAAGAATGTTTTGTACGTTAATCCGTAACTATTTATTCCGTATCCTATAATTGATTCTGCTAATGCGTTGTATATACAGTATAATATATTTTTATTAACAAAATTTTTTAGGTGGTAAAATTTTCCTAATATGGATCTTAATCTATTACATACATTTTCAATATGATTTGACCAGTTAAAGTTGACATCTATTGTAAGACCAAGGTATGTATATTGGTACACTTTTTCTATATTCGGGCAATTACACTGCTGGAATTGGTTTTTTGTGTGCAAACAATCATATGAATGACTTTTTATATGTAATTCCTTTTCCTGACAATTTGCATATGGTGAGTGTATAAGCATATATTTGTTTTTTTTTGCGTTAATAATAATGCCATTGTCGTGGGACCATTTAATTATGTTATTTAGGTCTGTTTGTAAAATTTCCTCAATTTTTAGTGGATCTTTGTCAGCACATATAATGCAAGTATCGTCTGCAAACATGTAGCATTTACAACGTTTTATTACGTTTGGTAGACTGTTTACTTGCATTATATAACATGTAGGCCCCGATATCGACCCTGTTGCTACTCCGGTATTTGTTAACATTTCATCACTAAAAATTCCGTCAATTTTAACTTTAATTTTTCCTTTTTATAGATAATTTTTAAAAATTTTTTTTAAAGGACCTCTAATACCACATTCCTCCATTGCCTTTAATAATGTTTCGTGGTCCAATGTGTCAAAGGCCTTTTTAAAGTCTATAAAAATTATACCAACATAATATTTTTCATTTCAATGACAATTTATATGGTCAGTGAATTTAGATAGTAATTGGGTAGTACTTTTTTCCCTTTGAAATCCGTATTGTATGGGATTTATGATTTTATTTTTTTCTAAAAAAAGTTGTATTTGGTTAAAGATAGCTCTTTCAATAATTTTATCAATACATGAGAGAATCGCTATTGGTCGATAGTTTGTGAAATCTTTGTGGTTTCCTGATTTATATATAGGTCTGATAATGGATGTTTTAAGTTCGTCAGGCATAATACTTTTACTTACACAGAGGTTAATTAATTTAGTCAATATTGGGATTATATTATCAGCAATTAACTTCAGGTCTTTAATTCTTATTTGATCATTGCCTTCTGATTTTTTAACATCCATATCATTAATAATTTTTTTAATATCTTTTTGTGATACAGGTCTAAATCTCATTGACATACTAGCAGGAGTTGTATACGTGTTACGATCTAGGAATTTTGTAGTACAGTTATGTCTTATGTCTTTTATTTCATTTACAAATGTTGTAGCAAATTTATCGCATAAAAATTTTGTGTCTCCTTGACCTCCCATATGTTGAAGGATTATTTTATCTAGATTTTGTTTAGGTTTTCCTATTAGGTTATTTATTTCGTCCCAGAGTTTCCTCGGGTTGCCGTTTAAACTATTTATTACGTTTTTGTGAAATGTGTTTTTAGTAAAATTAATATGTTTATTTGTTTTGTTTCTATATCGCGTGTATTCTAAACGAAATACAGGGTTATTAGGGCTATTCTTGCATTTTAGGGCTATTCTTGTATTTGATATTAGGTAAGTATTTACTTCGGCATCCCTTATACAAAAATGTTTAATTTGAAAAATCGCTCCCGAAATCTTTCTCACTTGTTAACGTAAACAATGTAGCGCGGATTCCAAACCTGTGAACAGAATTCTAGACGTGGACGATGTTAATTCAAAAGTACTTGTAATACAAATCCATCGTCTGTAGGTAATGTTCCAATCCCCCTCGGCTCTGAGAGCAATCGATCCGAGGCAAGGACATACTCGTATCTCTCTATGTATTATGCAAACATAAATCTAGTGCAGTTCATTGATTGCATATCAGTTACTAATTTCCTTGCGTTTTACATAGGCAGACACTTCAGACGGGAACATGTTTGTATTAATTAGATGGACGGTGCATTGGGAGCCGCGAAAATCATGCTGACGCATCAGTTATTATTGAATATTGCATAATTAATTTAATGCTTTTATTATTTAATACAAACAACGACAGCCTCCGTGGTCGAGTGACAAGGACTCTTGACTAGCGATCCTGAGGTAGCGAGCTCAAATTCAGGCATTCGCAGATACATTTTATTTGTTTGATTTGAATTTTAAACATTTGCGGCACGCTCCAGAGTTGAAAACACTCTTAGTATCGCCCTTCATTACTAATATCGCATCATTCAGAATTATAAATAAATGGCTTTAGCCGTGTTTGGTGACTAGATATGAATAGCCGAATACTTTCTTATCTTCCTCTTTCCGCATCTCCTTCCCCTCCTTACTTACCTTCATCCTATAACACACCTCGATTGGGGATGCCATAGTCTCACTGGCTCCCGACGCGCGACGGGAGCAGTTGGGACTCTTGAGAGGTATTCAGACCAAAAAAAATTTGTATCAAAAAAGACATGGTAAAAATAACTGTTTTTGAACCCATTTTTCAAAGACCAAGGACGGGTTGTTTCACAGAATTTGAACAGTTCATGAAATTTCACAGCTAATTATCAAGTTCTATTAAAATTCTTTTGAAGATCTGCTGTTATTTCAGTTCTGTTACGCAACTGTCATACAATGATATAATAACAGAACTTGAATGGGACTTTCACAAAACTTGCAAATTAACGTTGGAATTGAACAAATCAACAAATTTTGAAAGTTATTTTCAAGTTTTGTAAAGGTTCTACTACTGTAATTATAGAATTTTTGGCCACCGGTTTCGCATAACTGAAATAATAACTTTCTATATTTTTACACAACTTTGAAATTTGACGATGTGTTCTAATACTAATAAAAAACTGGCCCGCGATTTTTTTTTTACCATGTCAATGAATTGCAACTGGACTCAGACACTCTTCTTAAGCAGATGCTTTCTCTGCATACAGCATATCATTATGTCAACAGACTTAGATTTGAGAAAAGAAAATTTCAAATATAATCAAAAATTTCATTACTTACTCATAATAACCAGGGAAGAGAAGGATGGGGGAATACCTAACTATTAAGATCTGGTCACCAAATACGACTAAAGTCATTTCAAGCCACGCGAAGTTTCAATTCAGATTGGTTGTCTTTCACGAGCGCGATTACGATACTGAGATTATGTCAACTCTAGAATTTGCCGCAAATGTAGTACCTACCGACTAACCTCGCAATAATAAGTAAACATCATTTACTGAGTATAGAACTTCGGGTGGTATGGTAAAAGATGCATCACTGAGTGACCATGCTTAACGAAATCACAATCATTCATACTTAAAAATTGACTACCGCTTTTTGTATTATGTATAAAATAAATAAACACCCGGAAAAAAATCACTACTTTGTCCATTTAACGATTTGCCACGTCCCGTTTGTTACATAACGCCATGATGTTATAATAAATATTAAACTTAAATAACAATAGATAAACGTTCAAATAAATCTACTAATTTTTTTTTTTTTTTTTTTTTTTTACAAATACAATGAAATACAAAATAAAACATTGTTAAAAATGCATTTTTTGGGGAGTAATTTTAATGTATATAGGACAAATTTTTGTTCCGGCGTAAATAGGTAATTTGTATTTTAAATTTAGACCTATCAAAATGATTTTTTTATTTTATTTTTTATTTTGCATTGTACTCCCAGGAGTTAATAAACTCATTGCGGGAATGATACGCATTACATGAAACTTGTTGTATGTATTAAATGGACATATGATGGGGACATACACAACATTATTATTTCAGATAGTCATTAATAAGATGAAGTTTGAGCATGTTAGTTTGGGTCTTTTTACATTGACTTGCACGTTTGATCTCGTTGGGTAGTTGATTATATTTTGTGTGAGCTATGTATTCTAGGGATCTTAGTCCATATTTTGTTGATTTGATTTTTGGTATATGAAGTTTGTTGTGATTTCTTGTGTTGTGTTGGTGTACGTCGCAATTGTAATAGAGTGTAGTGTTGGAATGTGCCGAGTGTTGAATTACTTGTAATATAGTTTTAGTTATTTCAAAAGTGGGAATGGTATTAAAAGGAAGTATTTGGGTGTTTCTGTAGATGTCTTTGACATGTGTGTCCCAAGGTAGACTGAAAATATTTCGCAGGGCTCTATTTTGGACGACTTGGACTTCTGAAATCATTTTTTTTGTAGCAAATCCCCAGATTCCGGCGAGATATATTAGATGTGAGTGAATCATAGCATGGTAAATCGATTTTAATAGAGAGGGAGGAAGTAACCCGCGAAGTCTATATAAAACACCAGTTATAGGAGTAATTTTGGATAGAACATGTTTAAATTGGTGATTCCATGTGAGTTGTGAATCAATGAAAAGGCCAAGATATTTTGTAACATCAGCCCTTTCAAGGCGGTTATTATCAAGACTTATATTAAGACTTACATTTTTTTTATTTGCAAACAGTATGTAATGTGTTTTTTTTATGTTTAGGCTAAGTTTGTTTAGTCGCAGCCAGTTTGCCAGGCAAGCTATATCCCTTTCCATTTCCTTTTCAAGTTTGTTTAAATCATTATTGTGATAAAGAATCACTGTATCATCTGCATAGAGTTGTATTGTACCCTTAAGTCCCCATTTAGCAATATCATTTATATATATTAAAAATAGTAATGGTCCAAGTACGGAGCCCTGAGGCACGCCACATTTTATCGTTCCCATGCTGCTTGTCCCTTTTCCAACAAAGGTCTGACAGTGTCGGTTAGAGAGGTAGCTACACAGTAACTTCAGGGGAGTGCCTACTATGCCTAGGTGTTCTAGCTTCTTTAGTAGTATCCCATGGTCAACCGTATCGAAAGCCTTTTTTAAATCTATAAATAAGCCTGCAGCGTGCTTACCCTGGTCTATATGCTTTTGGAGGGCGTATACAAAATCGAAGGCAGCACATTTTGTGTTAGATTGGTTTCTGAATCCATACTGTTGGGATGCGAGTAAATTGTTTGATAAGAGATATTTAGTGAGCCTAAGCTTAATAACCTTTTCAAAAACTTTAGAGAAGACAGAGAGGATGGATATAGGACGATAATTAGAAGGATTTTTTTTGCAATCATCTTTGTAAATCGGAATTATTTTTGCTATCTTTAGTTGATCTGGGAAGATTCCACTATCCAGGGATTGATTAATAAGAAAAACAAGGTGGTCAGCTAATATATCTTTGCAAAATTTCAGGTACACTGGTGTAATTCCATCTAAACCTGGAGATGCATTAGACTTAAGTTGAGAGATGATACTGAGAACTTCTGTTTTATTTGTTTTGGCCATATATAAGGACTGGATTGCTTTTTGGTCCGTGTATATAGTGATAGAATCATCTGGATATGATGCAATTGTAGCTGCTAAGTTTTCCCCAACTGATATAAAGAAGTTGTTAAAAGTTGAAGCTATCTGTGTTGGGCATGTTATTTCTTCATTCTTAATGAGAAGACATTCAATTTCATCTTTCTGGGGTGTCGAGCTATTTGTTAGAATTGCATTTATTATTTTCCATGTCTGTCGCGGATTACGCAGGTTTTCCTTAAATATAGTCGTGTAGTATTTGGTTTTAGCATATCTTCTATAGTTGGTAACTTGATTTCTTGTTTTATTTCTCAGTGCTGTGAATATATCACTTTGCTGATTTTTTTTCCAGAGGTTAAACGCATTGTTGCGCTGTTTGATAAGTGCATTTAATTTTGCATCAAACCATGGAGTATTACCCCTCCGTTGGTCTCCTATGCGTAACTCAGATTTATGTTGGGATGATTTTATTGCTGTTTTGATGTATTCATTAAAATTATTATAGTTTTCATTGGCATTGCTGGTGGTTTCGTGTGGAAAGTTGTGGGATTCTAAATATGTTTTTAACATGTTTTTATCGGTTCTGGTGTTGTTTGAAAAAGAATGTATTCTATTATTAGTGTGATGTTTCAAGCTGTTTTGGTAATCTAATATCAAAATGTTATGATCACTTAGGTGGGCATCTATATTTGCAGTAGTTGAGGAAATATTTTGTCTGTTTGAGATGATATGGTCTATTAGAGAAGTAGAGGTATCTGTTACTCGTGTAGGATAGGATGTGTTACATATGAAACAGTTGTATGAGTCTAGCGTGTTGATGTACTTAAGAGATGTATTATTTTTTTGAAGAATGTCAATGTTGAAGTCACCAAAGATAAGGGTATCATTTCTACAGTTATTTAAAATAGATTCAAGATACATTAAGAATTCGTTAATGTTTGAGGTAGGCTTTCTGTAGATAACATAAATATTTAACGGTTTAAAATTTCTATTACGGATATTAATTCCTAAGAAAGAATTTTCACTACAATGTTTTTCAATAGTTGTAGCATTTAGTGAATGGTGCGTGTAGAGAATCACCCCTCCTCCTCTTTCATTGGTGCGAGACGCAAATGCACTTTGGTAGCCGTCGATGTTGAAGAAGCACTCCTCACCATCTTCCAACCAGGTTTCGGATATTGCAAGTACGTGTACAGTGGGTTTGATGCTCTTTAAAGTTTCTTCAATCTCGTCAATTTTATTTCTGATACTTCTCGCGTTAAGATACATTATTCGAAGGCTATTTTTTATTGGCTTATAGTCTTCAATTTTCTCATATTTGTATTCATTTATACTGGCCTGGGTCCCGGATGCTGTAGTTACAGTTGAGTTAGCCATAGTCAACTCTCTCCATTGTGCGTGACATCATTATGGTACGGTAGGGGCAGTCCCTATCGTTTGATCTGTGTTTTGGTGCCTCAATTTTGCCTTTGGCCATTTTAAAGCAGTTCCAGCAACGGAATTCTTCTTTTTGTTCCTTTTTTGTGCAGTCAGATGATTTGTGTTCACCAGCACAGTGTAGACAACGATCTTTCGATTCAGTACATCTCGCGGCGGAGTGACCATATCCCATGCATTTATAGCACTGCATGATTGGGCAGCTGTCTTCGACTCGGACTCGCTGGAAACCTATATTTATTCTTTCTTGTTTTAACATAGCTGAATGTACTTCTTTTTTGACGATCAGAATAACATTTCGTAGCCTATCGTTTTTCCTGTTGTTTGTGAATCTTAGAATTTTAATAGCTTCCTTATCATTTCCAGTGGCTTCGTAGATAGTATCATTTTGTTGCAAGATCATGTCTAATATTTCGGAATCTTGTGTTTCTTTTTCGATCCCCTTCAAGATAACATTAGGTCTAAGACGTTTGCCCTCATGAGCAACCAAGTTACCATTGGTCAGCCCTGGAATTGCTGTTAGGATCTTCTGTGCATCTGACTTTTTAGGGCAGGTAATTATGACCTTGTTATTTTTGGCCTTAGACATTCCACTGACACCCACTCTGAGGTCGGCTGGCTTGATAATATCCTTTATTGTTGAAGTGATGGATTCTGACGTCGCTTCTTGGTCTGATGATGACACTATTACGGCATGTCTGGTGCGATCTCCTCGATTCCCTACTGCCGAGGCGTAACTGAGTACGGGTTCTTTTTGAGCGTTGGCACAGAAAGCTGACATTTCCCTACAGTGTCTTTCTTCCATCTTCAGTTGACATTCTGCATTCTGCACCTTGGTTTCAAGTAATTCGACTTCCAGAGCATGAAGTTTTTTTCCCAGTGTGGCTCCTTTCTCAATTATCTCCAGTAAAGATGAGATTATTGTGTCGCGGACTTCTTTGGTTATGTTATTTTTGAGAGGCTCGGCTGCTTTCAGTGCCTGAGTGGCAATTTGAACAATATTCATGGCTGTCTCGGACTGTTTCGTTTTCTGGAGAGAAGTATATTGGGGGATTTCAACAGAAGTCAGAATCGGTTTGGTTTTGAGAGGAGGAATTTTGTCTTCGTTGGTAGATGGAAGCGCTGGACTGGACTCGTGTGTTATTGGTGAGGATCTTGTAGTAGAGGAGAATGTTGTTGTGGTGGTGGTAGAAAGAGCAGAGTTGGTGTTAGTGGGGATTGACGCTTGTTTATTAGTCTTAATTTCCTTCTTTTGTCGTTTATCCACAACTTTTCTGCTTTCGGCTCGGGTTTGTCTTGGGGACTTAACTAGTTCTGGACTGCTGCGGCTCCGGATTATCGGTGACCTCGGCGTGGTTCTCGATTTTTTAAAAGGATCTTTAGCCCCTGGGGGGGGTACACGGGGGATCTGCCATTTAAAGTTTATTTTAATGTTTACATGTCACTAAGACTTGTATTGTATTGTATTTATTGTAATGTCCTGTTTTTTTTCACTTGTATATTTATTTTTATATTTATTAATATTTATGGAAAAAAAAAAAAAATAAAAAAAAAAAATAAAATAAATAAAAAAAAGGTAATTATTTATTTGGAGTTAATGGGGTTCGAACTGTCGTTCTTCGAAACTCGGCGCTAATGCGTTCGCCTCTAGTCCAAATTCCACTGTTGTTATACCGTCAAATAATAAATTATTATAATAATAGTTTCAGCACTTGGGATTTTTAAGAATTTATTTTAAATTACTTTAATATGTGTTGAGAAAAAAAAGAGTTTTTTTTTTTAGAATGGGTGAGATTCGAACTGGTTCTCTCCGAATGTCAAGCGAGCACTCTCACCACAGGACCACCGCCCCTGTGAGACTTAGTGTCAAATAATTATAATATTACTTGTCTGCGAACATTATAATATTAATTGTCTGAGAACAGGTACGTTTATTCTTATTGTAGTAATTTGTTAGATTGAATTTGCGACACCAATCACTATCACTTCACAGATTTTTATCACTTAAAATTACCATAATCAGGTCGTTTACACTTGACTTAATTAGATAGTTTATTTAAACACCTAACAGGTAAACACAAACCGAAGAATTTTTTGATTTTATGTATTATTAGCAACGTATTTAGATGATTTTTGTGGAGCGATTTTTGACGTGCGGACTTGAGCGGACTATACTTAATAATTATTAGAATTCAAAATTTTGAAAACTGGAATAATTTCACTCGTGATAGGTACATATTTGTATTCATCACCAACCTAACAATCTGAATGATTAGGACCACAATCAATGGTCCACCGTTATCTCTCAGTGCATTCATAATCGACTATTAAAGAAGTCTGTTATACGCCTTGCAATGATCCACAGTGATCTCTCGGTGCATCAACATCGATCCTTAAAGAAGTCTGTTATGTGCTTTGCAATGGTCCCCAGTGATCTCTCGGTGCATCAACATCGATCCTTAAAGAAGTCTGTTATGTGCTTTGCAATGGTCCCCAGTGATCTCTCGGTGCATCAACATCGATCCTTAAAGAAGTCTGTTATGTGCTTTGCAATGGTCCCCAGTAATCTCTCGGTGCATCAATATCGATCCTTAAAGAGGTCTGTTGTGTGCTTTGCAATGGTCCCCAGTGATCTCTCGATGCATTCAACATCAATCCTTAAAGAAGTGTTGTGTGCTTTGCAATGGTCCACGGTGATCTCTCGGTGCATTCAACATCGATCCTTAAAGAAGTCTGTTATGTGCTTTGCAATGGTTCACAGTGATCTCTCGATGCATTCAACATCGGAATTTGACGGCCTCCGTGGTCCCGAGGCAAGATTCTCGACTCACAATCCGAAGGTCGCGGGTTTGAACCCGGCGTGCGCAAATAAATTTTATTTGATTAATTTGTGTTATTTCACAATTTATTCATTTAAAATAATATATAGTATATTTGCGGCACGTTCCAGAGTGGAAGATACTATCAGTATCGCCCTGGTGTAAGACCACCATTCAGAATTGAAACGTTGCTTAAAATGGCTTTAGCCGTGTTTAGTGACCAGATCTGAATAGCCAGGTACTTCCCAACCTTCCTCTTCCCTATCTCCTTCCCCTCCCCACTACCTTCAGCCTCACAACATACCCCGATTGGGGATGCCATAGTCTCACTGGCTCCAGACGGGAGCAGTTGGGACTCTTGTGTGCGGTATTAACTGTAAAAAAAAAAAAAAAAAACATCGATCCTTAAAGAAGTGTTGTGTGCTTTGCAATGGTCCACGGTGATCTCTCGGTGCATTCAACATCGATCCTTAAAGAAGTCTGTTATGTGCTTTGCAATGGTTCACAGTGATCTCTCGTTGCATTCAACATCGACAATTAAAGAAGTCTGAAATGTGCTTTGCAATGGTCTGCAATGATCTTTTAGTGCATTCAACATCTGTTAAAGAAGTCTGTTATGTGCTTTGCAATGGTCCGCAGCGATTTCTCGGTGCATTCAACATCGACTGTTACAGAAGTCTGTTAGGAACCAGTGCAATGATCAACTCATACAGGTGTTGATCTTTCAGTTTTCAATATCAACTCAAACGAAGATTTGTTCATATGCTCGGCCAAGTGATTATCGGTGACATGATAACACAACAAGAACGTGCAGTGGGAAATCCAGGTGAGTCAGATTGCCCTGTAGCGTCCGAAGTTCACCATTTCCATAGTTGTGTCATTGAAACCCCATTTTTTAAATTTGACAAAATGCAAAATTTTTGATTTCACTTCCATTTTGATTAACAATATATTTGCGACTACAAATGCACTAATGCTTAAATTCTAAGCTTTTATTGCAGACAACTCCCATTGCGTTGCCTAAACGCGCAATGTACAGTACATTTCGTATTAAATGCGGAATGAAAATCTACAAACCGTATATTATTCATCTACCTTGATAAAAAACATTAAAAATGATTTTTGCCTGACTCACTTTGAAATTTCTGCGTCGAGGCATTCAGTATATTCCCAAAATTTAATAATTGTTTTAAAATGCAGATCACAATGAAAGAACATCATTAAGGTGTATTCAAAAGTAATGGTTATGTTTATAAGATATTTCACAATAATAAATGAATCACGATTCAATACAGATAAATTCTTAATTAACAAATAATAGAAGTTCATCCAAAAATGGCTAGACTGCCCTTCCTGGCATCGTCCGGGTTATTTATCGGCTCTGAGCTGTCGACGCCAGCTGCGCCTAGTGGAATACTTGCTCCGCTCACAGATGCTCTGCTAATTGCGGACAACCAGGCGCTGCGCTTTCCCTAGACACTATTACTATTGGAGTGCTACGTATATTAATATCAAATGGGTATGATTGTGATTGCATTTTCATATAGTTAAGGCTCAAATCATGGTTTTTGTAAAAATAATATTTTTTTAGGAAATAAATAAAATTATTTGAATTAACTTAAACATATTTAACGATTGATGAATAAGATATTAATAATAAATCTAAACAAAACATAAAACTGTAAGAGGTACGGATAATAAAAATGAAACGGTCGCTATCGGAGATCTTGCCAGGATAACACTGTAACCACTAAGCAATGGATCTCATATTTCAGTAGAAAAATTACCTGTATTTTCATCAATTATAAATAATTCTAAAATTGTCTCATTCTGTTTCACGTTTCGTTTAGATTTATTAATACTATTTTATTTTTTAATGATCGAATTTTGTAGTTATTGTTTAATTGTCGATAGAAATGACTTACTACATTTTGTAATAGAACATAGAACTCTAGCTTACCAAAAAAATCGTTATAATATTTGATACGTCTTACTCTTTACTTAGTAAATCGTTTTATTATAATAACTTAACTTAATTAACTTTAGTACCAATCAAGTTTTTTCGTTTCAACAAAATGAATTAATTTTTAAGCATCTACTAGGCCACTTGCATGGATTTCATAATGACTTGGAAAAAATCGTGTGGATAGATTTTTCTACTAAGATTACCAAAATGTTACTAAAAGTTTTTAGAAATTTATAGTTCTCTTTTTTAATAAATAAATCCGTTTTATGGGCTCGTGACGTCACAACATGAAAATTTTCTGTCTCCGATAATATTCAAATAATTTTGTAAAATTCCACACTGATTTTTTTTTTACACGGCAACACTTTGATTTCCGGCGATTTTTTTAATCTGACACTAAAAATTCATATGCTTTATTGTTGTGCGTGCGAACTAATTGTTTTGCTTGACGTTTTGACAGATGTTATGCAGTGATCATCGTATGGTTATGTTTTCCAAGGCGGCTGTCTTAGAAGCGTAATGCTAATGGTGCTGATTTAAACCAAATCAAATTTTATAATATATGATTATAATTATAATTTACAAGTTTTATTATAAGTAAAATTTTAATCACAACATTTCGATAATATCGATATTAGAAATTTGCACATTTATATAAAAAGAATATTTAAATTTACCTTTCCTTTCTCTAATTTTAAAAGATGGCCCTTAACACCAATGAAGGATGAAAACCAGAAATAACAATTTAAAGAAAGTGATGACATGAAAAAGGTATTGTAACTTCTATAGATCCACAGCTTGTGAAGCAGTTGTGTCGTCTAGTATGGTTACAGTAATTAGCTGCATGTTCCAAGAATAATTAATATTGCAATAACATATTATTCAAAGCCATTACCAATATTGCCAATTAATGGGAAATTCAAATAGCATGCATAATATTAAACTAGCTAAAATAATTAAGCACTAGATTAAACGGTAGATAGATCATGGGCCTAAGTCAATGTTCTAGATAGAGAACTTAAGGCGATGCAGAGATCGCAAAATGAAGTAATCCAAAATTGTGTATTTTTGGTTAGAAAATATTTTGTTTGTCTAGATCAGAGGTTCCCAAACTTTTTCTCTCCTAGACCACTTTCAAAATTTTACTGGTCACGGTTAGGGTTACCATCCGTCCGGATTAATCCGGTCATGTCCGGACTTCTAGCCTTTTGTCAGGATTTTTTGGTTTAGATGGAATATGAGTAATAAAATTACATAAGTAATATCAAATAAGTCTTTAATCTTTATTAATTTCCCACTCATCTAAAAACAAATAAAAATCTTCTTTAACTATGAACTCACGGATATCAAACAATAAATTTTAATTGCAGTAGTTGCAAACAATCAACAAAGTTCAAGTTCGAACATACAATATATTCTTCAAAACTTAACACTGGTTTTCGACAAATATATAAATTTTTATATTTTTCAGCGCCAGATACTTGACGGAGCAGCTCCCGTTCAATCAAAGTTTTCTTATAGAATTCTTCGCAGCTCATAGTTTTAAGGATGTATTGAATCATCAACAACGATCTGACCGAGGGTATCTATTACCCTTTTTTGTCCACTTTGTTCCCATTAGAAAAAACACTCTTTCTACACTTGCGTTTTGAGCTTCGATAGCAAAAATGAACTCGCAAAAACTCAATACCATGTCCATACCGTTATAAAGTGCATACCTGATATTTGGATTATGTGATTAAAATGTCCGGACTTTTTTTGGACTGTCCGGCTTTTTGCCAGGACTTTTCAATTTTCTAAATGGTAACCCTAGTCACGGTGGACCCCCTGCTGGTACATTTTTACCATATTCCCAAAACTCGACACACGGTGTACTGAATATTGAATGGCGAGGTGTGGTCTGTCACAACGGAGCGGCACTACAAGTTTTTCAAACGGGTATGGGTATGTTCCCATCCCAGTACAGTACACCCATATCCCATGACGCCCATGGCCTTGCCTAGCTGGGCGTTTTAAGATCTCATGCATAACCGGTAAAACAACGTGCGCTGTACGCCAGTCGCTCTGTTACGGAGGGGGCGTAATGGGATATGAGACGGGGAGTGGGATGGGATATGGATATGGGGCAAATGGGGGTCCACGAAACCAGTTCGTGGACCCCCATTTCTTTATCGCGCCTACGTAGACCCCCGTCGAGTCTCCCATGGACCCCTGGGGGTCCACCTGGACCACTTTGGGAATCACTGGTCTCTAGATCTTTTATAGATCCCAATTAAATACAGTGAGTACTTCACATCCTGGCCTTTGCTATGTTTAACGCTTTTTTAAAAACTAGTGAAATTTTTTCATAAATCCAAAATGTTAACCAGGCCTATAAGAATTTATTGTTTACCACTTAACATTGCAAATTAAGTTCTATATTATAATCGTAAAATGTATTTGTAATTTTTGTGCCCAAACCACAAAATATGATAAACCTTGCATTTTGACGATGTTTTGACGTGATAACGTCTTACAAATCGATGAACGCCGGCTGCTCTCACGAAAAAGCATGACTCATTGTCACGTTCCGCCTGAACCGAGCGTGCAAGATAGAGCACGGAACAAGCGTTCGGCCTAAGCGTTCGGCTTGTGGCGCATCTATATCTCTTCCACTCCGATTATACGACATAAACCGACTTTACAGACAACCATTTTTTTTTTTGCAAACATCAAATCAGGCATCCGTTGCGGTGATGGCCATTTGCATAAGGAGTGCGTAATTTTTTTAGCAGAGCATACCAAAAACGCCTTTCACACCACCTCACATAAAACACTGTCCGCAGGACTGCATGCAGAGTCTCTGCAAATAGGATCGTTATAGGCACAACCGCAATTAGGTCGTTGTAGGCGCAACCCAATTTATTAATTTTTGAAGACAATATTAGCGACTCTGAATCGAAAATTTGAAACAGAAAAATAAGAAAAAAATACGGTCAGATAATGTTGCCTTACAAGTATTGTCTTTTGTATAATATTGTCTTCAGTGATTAAATATTACGATTTGCGGTTTAACTCAGGCGGTCGGTTAAAATAAAAATAAGAATTATTATTCCCTTTGCCGGGCTGTCGAAATGGGCTGGGTTCTGCATGCAGTCCTGCAGGCAGTTCTGTACATATAATTGTGTGAAAGGCTGTGTACCGGACAGCTCGAAGATTTGTACGAGCGGCCATTTATCCATTGTTCGAAATCTATTAGCATTTGTTTCCAACCGTGTAGAATCATTACTATGACACCACACACGATTTTAAAATCATTTTTAATATCACCTAGATAAATGATAGACACCAAATATTAATTTTATGCGCTGCTATACCGTTCATCCGATTGCAATGAAAATTTTGTGATATGTTGTGCGCACGCCCGTGAAGGTTATAAGCTTTATATAATGGTAAGCTTTGGCGTTATGAAATTTTGTATATATGAAAATGTGTGTATTTTAGCGGCAGAGTGGAAAGGCAGGAGAAGATGGGGTTCACGGAGGGGGGGGGGGGGGGGGAGACGATGGAGAGAGAAGGCGGAAGGGGAACGCGGGAGAGAAGGGGATTAGGGAGGTAAATGGTGACGCACGGGAGAATAGATTTATTTATTTCAATGGCATTGCAACGCATGCCGGGTACCAGCTATGGTTGAATAATAATTGGTATCAGTGATAGTTCAGTTCACTGATATTTCCTATTCATGCCAAATAAAAATCAAAGAGACTCAAGACAAACGTAATTTTAAATCAATTTAAGAAAACTCTTCCATGGTTTCTAGTACCAAGAAGTCTAGAAACAAATTTTTACCTTCTGATACCCAGACTTTAAGACATTATACACTATTATAAATTCCCTGGAAATCTTCCGTCGTGTCGTCACACACTTCCGTTGAGCGATTTCTCGAAGGAAATGCGCACATTTCCTCGTTTTTTCTTCCACTTATTTTCCTGCCTCCTCCGCGAACAATGGTTTTGGGCTCCCGTCCCCTACAGGAAGCAGCCTCCTTTATTAAATCTTCAGGATAAATCTTCCAGCATTCATCCCGCGGTGTGGGCATCTTCACAAGAGTTGAAATGAGCATTATAAGAGCAGAATTACCTTGTTTGCGAAAGGCTGTAATTTTTAATTTTGCCATTGCCGTCTTGGCGTTTAGCCGTAAAAAGGCTGGGTCCAACGAAAAAATCGGTAGAAATGTGAACTGTGGGCGTAACAATGCTCCCGAAATTTTTCTCATTTCTTGTCCGTATAATAATTTTTTTTAAAGACGCTAAAGACATTCTTTGAGACTACGCAATAAAAATAATAATAGTAACAATTAAGAAATTTCAAAATAATAGATATCCCACTAGAGACCCAGACAACATTGAGTTAAATTCATTTATTGTTTGTGCCGAACAACTACAGGGACGGTACCACGATCTTCTTTGTATCCCACATAGCAGAATGGCATATCGGCATAGCATGACATGAGGTATGGCGCTGTTAAATAACGCTTCCAAAACTGTCGACATCTTCAACAGTAAGTAGCCTAGCAGAATTCAAGAGGCATATAAGTGCCACACATAACCTGCTATAATATATATGTTTCTCATGTTACTATTTCTTTGATTTATCCGTAAATGCGAATTATGTGATGTGTATTGTAAATGGACACACAGTTTGTAATACTCAATTAAAAAATAAATAATTTAAAAATTACAAGTTATGCTGCATTGTAATTTATTTGGTATTGTGTATGAGTAATCTGAGTTTTGTAATGGATAGAGGGTACACATTTACATATTATTGCATATTAAACTCAAATTTCGGTTTTTCGGAGATGTCTGACTATTCAATTGGATGATTGATGTGTGTGCAAAGTAAGCTTTTCTTACTCGATAGTAAATAATAATTTATTGTTTCCATCTTTCCGGTGATCTAATATTGACAATGATCCATCATTTTATACTTAAACAAAAGTCATCCATTTTATTGGCTTATCTTGAAAAATTGTACGATTTTATTTTTTTTTCATAAGAAGCAATTTCTTTGTGGTTAGATATTATATTTGTAAAAATAAAACAAACACTTTGTATTTAACCACGAATAATTATTATTTTTTACGCCGACCGGTTTCGCTTCGACCATGCTTCATCAGGGTATAATGCTAAGACAGAGTTATTTGTTATATATAAGAATTACGGAGAGAGAAAGAAAATTTTTAAAGAACATAATTAGACAGAGATAAATTATTTGAAGGAAGTACAATGTTCAATGGATAATCAATTAGTGGGAGGAAGACAACAATTTATTTATAATCACAAGTTTATATACATAAACAACTATATTAGATAAAAGTTTGATGAATTTTACATTATAATAATATATAGGACAATATTTAGATATATGATAATACTAGCTTTTCCCCGCGGCTTCGCTCGCATTATTACGGGAAATTACTGTAGCGCTAGCACTTATCAATTATCTCCCCCCCAACCCACCCCCATTCCCTCCCGCATTCCATATATTCATTCCCTTACACTCAGTTTTCAAACATCTCGCCTACCACCTAAATTTCACAATGCTATAGCTCAAAGAAAAAAAGAATTACTTATCCAATTTTGTTCATTCGTTCGGAATTTATGCGCTTACAAACATTTCGGATGTTTATTTTTATTTAAATATTTGGAAGTTCGTTAATATAATAAAAAATACTCTATTTATCATTCAGTCTTTATAATCGTTACGAATTATATTTTTAATATAGGAACTCTCATCTGACATTTATTCCAAGCTTGTCCAAAAAAAGAAACGAATTCTAATATTTGAATTTTCTGTAGTAGTAGCTGACCAGTAGACGGAGTACCTAACAGCATAGAGCCCAAAAATATATCAACATTGTTTCCACGGAAAAGATTTTTTTCTGACGTTAGCAAAAACTCGCTTTTGTTAGCGACAGAAAACGTATAACAAATATAATATATTAATGGGTATGTTTTAAGGTTTTCACGGCCAAAAAGTATTTTTGTTATTGTTTTTGGGGTGTTATGCCGTGTTTCGCTATCTCCTTCTTTAGCCAACGTTTCGGACAGCGTTACAGTGTCTATTAATATTTATAATTTCATAACGCCAGAGCTTACCATCATATACAACCTGAAGTCTGCGCAAATAATTTAGCTTTATATTGGTGAAAGAATTATTAAAGTCTTTATATTGTGTTATGCGTGAAAAGGTCATAAACAAACTCGAGCAGTTTCGCATTTATAATATTAGTATGGATTAATAAATAAGGACCTCAGAATAACATAAACATAATATTACGGGCTGGGATGGACCGCAGGAAACATGTTAAAGATAGGGCTAAAGGGTGTATTTTTGATTGGATAAATTAATTTGGTTATTAAGTAGGAATTCTGACAGAAACCCAATGCTAAGACAGGTTATATTAAAACCGATAAGTCTGTCTTAGCATTGAGTCATTATTATATCCTGATGAAGCTTGGTCGAAGTAAAACCGGACGATGTACAAAATAATAAATCGTGGTTAAATACAAATGCTAATCGGTACAGATCACACCTCTAGGGAATATTAGTTCAGTGTTCCTGTTTACTCAGGGCTTGAATCACCAAGAACGGTTATTGTGTATTCAATATTAATCTCGCAACAAATATCAAGAAACCCAAAGGCAAGAACCCCCGTAAATGTTCAAGAAACAGACATTAATGAAAGCATTATAAGCGACACGGTTAAACTTACTTGGACCCCTATTCAGATCTCAGATTTTTTTTTAAATTTATGATTGGTCTGTCTGTCGGCAAGGAAAGCTCTTAACTTTTATTTATAGCTATCCAGTATCTCATAGAACCATTTTCTATGTTAAAGAGTGAATTTATTAATGTATTAAAATATTAAATAAATAGGTTACAAAAATGATTTCATACGTTCAACATAACTTACTTGTGCATAAGTTACGTATACTAGTTTGAAATCTTCCATTTTAATTTTTTTTTTAATATAAAAACCTTACACGAGTGCCGACTGCTCCCTTCTGGAGCCATTGGGTCTATGGCATACCCAATCGGGGTATATTTTGAAGCTGAAGGTAGGAGATGGGGAGTAGCTGGCTATTCAGATCTAGTAACCAAACACTAAATGAGTAACAAACCATTTCAAGCAAAGTTTCAATTCTGAATGGTGACTTAACACCAGGGCAATACTGAGAGTATCTTCCACTCTGTAACGTTCCGCAAGTACATCTAATATAATTTTAAATGGTTGTGAATACACATATCCGGTCGGGTCAGTGGTTGGGAAGGCATCGGGTTTAGGTCCCACCCGGGCGTCGCATTGAGTGTGTTCGATTCCTCGGTTGGTCAAGTCCTCCATCACGACTCAAGCAACATTTTCGGCTTGCTGTGACGGTAATAAGAGATTTTCAAACATTGTTGGGATATTCCTAACCCAGGAATGTTTGTCTTTCTTTAAATAAAAAAAAAAAATAAAAATCAATTAAATAAAATTTATCTCAGCACGCCGGGATTTGAACCCGCGACCTCCGGATCGCTAATCGAGAGTCTTGCCCCTCGACCACGAAGGCCGATAAAATACCTAAGTAATAATTTTGTGAAATGATTACTTTAATTCGTTGTTTGAAATGCGTAATATGTTTTAATACCGTTAATTCAAAATTAATTAAATATTTGTTAAAACTGTCAAAAAATACGATTCGGTCATTTAGGTAGGTATCAGTGGCGGTCGATGAATTTTTGTATAAGGGATGCCAAGAATAAGATTACTGATAAAAATAGTACAACAAATTATCACATCAATTATTACAGCTTTAAAATTTAATGGATTAAATAGATATTCAAAAGATATTCAACGTATGAATCGGATTCAGTTATTCAAGCTAAACTGCCCTACTGTCTAATTGGTTGCGCAAACAAATCTAATACTTACTGAATTAAATCCACTCGCTTTGGTTGTGCTATTCTGTGCACTGTGCCTACACGCATTAAAGTCGTATTCTGCGCGTTGGATGCTCCGATGGAATGCGTATCCGGCTTCAGACAAATCTTGGCAGGCAGAAATAAATAAGCATGCGCGAAAACCAAACTTTTTCTAACATCGTGGATGCGGAACGAAGCAGAGAATCCGCTGTTGCTGTTATTGGTGCGTTTACGCAACATACGACTCACAAGAGCATCGAGAATTTATTTATTTTATTTATTTGTTTTATTTTAGTAAATTGTACATTTAAGTTTAAAATTTCCTAATTAATTATATCATTTCATATTTCAAACTATATTTTTTCTTGTTCTATGTATCTCCTACAATAAATTTTGAACTTTCCAATTGGTGCGGCCTTTAAAGTTTCTGGTAGAGTGTTGTATAACTTCATCCCTTTGTATAGTAAACTGTTCTGCGTATTCGTTTTGTCCTTTTTTTGTAGTCTAATTTCCTTGCAATATATTTCCTTGTATTATGTCTGTGAATGTCCTTGTTGTGTAAAATTTTGTTTGAGAAGTATTTTGGTAACATGTTGTTCACTATTTTATGGATAAATATCATCGTGTGCAGGGTCAACATCTGTTTCACGGTTAGCCAATTTAGTTCCTTTAACATTTTATTTTATTTTGAGAATCTATTTCGTCGAAGTATTATTCTCATTGCCCTGTTTTGGAGAATTTGAAACTTATTTTGTTCTCGTTCATTACACAGGAAAAGGATAGTTGAATGGTTTTATATGTATTTCGGCCCAGTCCGCGCGTCGCGTTTTGTTGTTTTTGGCCACTGAGGTTGGAACGGTGTCGTTAAATTGCAGTATTTTACTGTTTACGGCTAGAAAAAAAAAAAAGCCCAAAGCTTTTTTTAATGCGTAATAAATAAATGACAATTATTATTGTTTTTATTATGCGCCTGGAAAGGAAGGGAACCGCCGCATCCACAGTATGTATGGAAGGACCGCGCCTGGTAGGTATATAAATGTATAGGTACATAAGCGGAGAATCTGTTTCGTTCAGCAAAGTTTTCAGTCACGCAGTATTGTACCTGTAAGACTTGAACGGAAAAAGCCAGTTCAATTTCAAAATTGTGTTACATCACAAAGTAAAGACCAGAAAAAAATCAAACATTACAACAATTTCTGTGGAGGACATAAAAAAGCACGGAGTAACGGTCCTCCCAAATATTTACAAAACCCAAACAACAGGCAAAATAATGCAACTCTTTTGCGAAACAGACATTTTAACAAAAGACTCTACCTTTATCATAATATTGCGTTTGAAATCTCAATAAATGTCCATATTACCAAGTCTGAATGGATTCCCCTGAAAGTTAGTGAATAGCTAACGAAGGAACTATTTCCTTCTTCCCCGAGTAGGTCTTACCGGATGCAACCCGAGATACTAAGTCATGTCTGCTGAATACAAATCAGATGTGCCTAAAGCCTTAATCCAACCAACCTTCTCTGAATATGGATGTCATAATCCGGCCCCAAGCGCTAAGTGTTTCGTGATATTGTAAAGAGGGTAGATTTGAATGTAAGTTAGTGTCTTTAATACAGCAATTTTACCTCTCCTTAATGATAATAGCTCCTATTTTGTAATCAGAAGATCAAAATAAGGGTTGGCTATTAATATAAGATTTTTTGATTATTTTTTTTATGTGAATACCGAACTAGAGCCCCAACTGCTCCCGGAGCCAGCGAGACTATGGCATCCCCAATTGGGGTATTTGTGAGGCTGAAAGTAGATGGGGAGGGGAAGGAGACGAAGGAGAGTAAGGTGAGAAAGTGCCTGGCTATTCAGATCTCGTCACCAAACACGGCTAAAACCATTTCGAGCAACGTTTCAATTTTGAAACTAAAAAATTCTGAAATACACCTGGAAGATATTGAGCGTGTCTTCCACTCTTGAATTTGCAGCAATTATATTTGATATTGATTTTAATTGATTTAATTGTTAAAACATAAATCAATCAAATAAAATGTAGTCGTGAGCCTTGCCCCTAGACCGTGGATGCCGTCGTGATGATCGGGGCTCTCTCGGTATCACGCATTCTTACTCCATACGATTTATTCCTTATCGACCCGTGATAGAGCCGACTAAATAAATTCAAAAACAGGCTGTAGTCACATTAATCGAACAAAAAAATATAACATGTTTTTGTTTTATCTTTTAAAGCTAAAATGAGACGGATACGAGAAGTATGGCAGTTTATAAAATATGTGCATGCGGATGAAACTGCAATACAAGGCGCGCGCATATCTTGATTTTAGTATTAAGAAAAAACAAATGCCAATGATAGCAATTCAAAAAATACGTGCGTGTGAATGAAATAGCTACATTATCAACAGCCCTCTCCCCGCAAGTTGACACCAAGCAGTGTAGTAGAACACGGCGTACTGCTGCTATGGTTGTCCTTGGTGTGTCTGCATTCCCCATCTCGCTCTATTTAATTTCAACGTTAACCGATTTTAGGAGGTCAAAAGCATTGAATAATTCTATATATTTAAAATATAAATGAACTGTTTTTTGTTATTTATTTTTGGGGTGTTATGTCGTGTTTTGCTACCTCCTTCTTTAGCCAACGTTTCGGACAGCGTTACAGTGACCATCATCAGGGCAGATGAGTAAATGATATTGGTGAAAGTGTTTACTTATGTATGTCGAAGTGATACAGTGCTGCCAGCTCCATTTCTCTACGAGCTGGTGTTAGAAAAAATATTGCATGGTTTTTTGCGTTTAGCTTTGGTGTAGCCGTCAATTACTGGATACCAAGAACTATTGAGCTTAGCTCCGTCGTCTCTATTAATGTTAATGGGGATTTTATGGATTTCAATTGCAAATATACTGGAAAACATAAATGAACTGGTTAACTTAAAAATGAAAAGAAACTCCACCGGATATGTTTTTTGTTCGAATATGATTTTTGCACTTCTCAAAAGCGCGGAAAAGCAGTTTTTCACAAAGAGCCCAGAGATACATGCTTGTATCAGGGGTGACTTGTGATTTAGTGCTTGTGTGGTGAACGAACTTACGTACGATACAGTTAAAAATGACCAAATCGGATATCGACACCTTGGTGACGTGGTCAGCGCATTTGCCGGGAAATCGAAAGGTCCTGAGTTCGAGTACCAGAGGTGCAAATATCTTTTTTATGATTTTTCTAATTCCAGATTTCCGATATAGTTTCGCTAATATTGTCTTCATTTAATTAAATAATAAATTATTATCCCCTTTTTTCGTTTTTTTAACCAGAAAATAAGTTTTGATAAAATGTGTTTAAGCTAGGAAGAACTATAGCGGAGCAATGCAATTATAAAAACATAAAAATTAGTAAAATAGATGAGAAAAAATGTCGTTACCCAAAAAACATTCTTATTAGAATGATTTTCACAAATATTTTGTAAGCAAATAAAGGAACGTACTTGATACAGCTAACGAAGCCTTAAAAATAATAATGTTAGTAATGTTTATTAGTTTTACCTTTGCTAGTCGTATTTCACCCAGGCCTATCTTAGATTCTCGGGTGTGAAGCAATTTGCCAAAATATTTAGTTATTATCTTGTCTCATTACTTACGTGGTTCCGTGACACTGTATTTGGTAATTAAATTTATTATCATCATCCGAATTAATTAACATCACGCGGGAATCAATTTACTCGGCTTATTGATAACAGGAGCGGAGTCTCCCGCGAGAGTAATTGTTCTTCGTTATAGCAACAGTGGATCGGTTATCTGAAATACAAGACAATCTTTTTTGTACGGTTATTGTGATAATTAACAAAATCACTCCGTGTTGTATTAATATTTAAGAAGATTAATTCCTATCTGATATTTTAATTATTTACAAGAAAATAAATACTTTTAATGGTTTTTTCTATGTAAAATAAGAACTTACTTTACTCTTATAATTATCACAGGCCGAGTCTTGTAATTCTGCGCTTATTCCTAGATTGCAGTTGGCAATACTTTCACAGAAATTGTAGGTGTAACTGTACGGAATTTAGTAACAAGAAACACCCCTCCCTAAAACACCCCTAAAAAATAATTAATAATGTCAGCTTGTATTATGCATTGGTGTTATTTTACAATTTCTTAGTTAATTTTCATTTTTTTAATACTCTTTCACTAAATCATTATATGATACAGGTAACGAAAACAGTGTATGATTTGTGAAATATGAATACTTGGAGCATGTGGATGAATTTGTGTATCTGGGTAGTTTGTTTAGGAGAGATGGGAAGGCTGACAGAGATATTGAAAGAAGGGTAAATGCAGGTAACTCCATTAATGGAGGACTGAATGCCATTGGTGCTAATAAAAAAATTGTCGAAAGAAGCTAAGCTAGCTGTCCACAATGGGGTCCTGGTACCTATCCTGATGTATGACAGTGAGGCATGGAATTGGCAGAGGAAGAATGAAAGTAAACTGAATGCTGTTGAAATGAATTCCATGAGGCATATGTGTGGTAAAACCATATATGATCGTGTGAGAAATGTGGGTATCCGCAAAGAATGTAAGGCTGATGTGAGCATAATGAGTAAGATTAAGAAAGGGACGCTCAGATGGTTTGAGCATGTAGAGCGAATGAACAAAGAAAGTAGTGTAGGAAGAACAAATGACGCAAATGTGAATGGTAGAAGAAGTCGGGGACGGCCGAGGTAGACATGGCACGGTCGAGTGAATCAGATACCATATTCAGTCGGGCCATGTCAAAAGTCAGAATAATGGAAGAGTGTGTAAGTGATGATATATGAATGTAAGTGAGGCAAAGAGTGTATGCCAAGACCGAGTTGTTTGGCGGTCCGTCATCTCTGCCTATCCCTGCGGGGAAACGGCGTGATGGTTAGTTAGTTAGTAATTATATACAGGTTGTTAAGGGACGTACTTGACATAATTTAACTAGTGGCCGGAAATCAGAATGACCTCTTTTGAAAAGTCATAAAGGTGCGAAAAAAATCTTTAAAAATTAGTTAAATGGATTACGTTAGGTTAAATTATGGGCTATTTTCCAATTTTTTTTTTCAAGGCTTTTAATGAATTTTCAAGGAGATGTTGATTTGATTCTGAGTTGGCATGGAACCACTTTAACCAATGATCCATGACATTAATTGGAGTAAAAAAAAATCATGAAATTTTGGTCTTCGGTCACTGTTTGGATTTCCTTTTTCAAAATCAACCATCCCCTCATCCCGCTCCTAACTGTCCAACACCTACAGATTTTTTTAATGTTTTTAGTTGAAAAAATGCCAATATTTCATTTACAGTTTTTACTTCAAATAATGTCAGAAATCACCTTGTTAATGTTCCTTGTAATGGTATGACATGTAAACATCTGTAAGGGCATAAAATGTGATTAAATATTACCTACCTACACTACTTAGGATGGGTTGTTTCAAAAAATTTGATGGATTCGACAAATATTTTAAGTTGATTTTCACGTTCTGTGTAGGTTCTATTCAAGTTCTGTTATTATATCGTTATAGGACAGCTGCTTCAAAAAACTGAAATAATCACAGAACTTGAATAGAACTTACACAGAACGTGAAAATTAACATCAAATATTTGATGAATCCATCAATTTTTTTGAAACAACCCGTCCTTAATATTTTACTAGCACAGACCCACGAAAAATCAACGGATAGTCTGAATTCTTTATCATTTATTTTATTTAATTTTATCATTCAATCGTTTCCAATGTCGAAAAATCTAATCAAAATAATTTTCTGTTAAAATATTATATTGTAGGTAGGTACCTTTTGTACTGTTTGTCTGTAGTCTTCACATAATAACTGCAGCAATTTATACTTAAAGACATCTTCTCTAATTTTTTGTTGCTTTACTTGAAAAATAAAAATTACTTAAACACCATATAAAAGACCCCACTATTCAGAACCAGTGGGTCTGTGGTGTTCCCCACTAAATGTGGACAAGAGGTATTTTACCAAACATGTAATTGATTCAATTTATTAACGACTGATTTCTAACGACGCGACGTGGGAAACAGTTCCATACCAAGAAAATTTAACCATTTTTTCAAATATTTTTTCCATCACTTTTAATAACTTTTCAAAATAGGTGTTGAGTTGAGCTCGTTCTGAGTTGCCGTTCACCGTAGGAAACTACATTGAGTTTCTCGTTTGGTAAATATAAGTAGGTACCTACCTCAAACCGCTTACCAACTCCCCACAACATGCATCTATAATTATTTAGTTCGTGTTGCGTATAAGCAATTCGGGAGTCTGCCTGGCCGGGCGCAGCTCATTAAGGATCATTATTCCTTGAAGCATTGCGGGATCGAAGTTGGAAAGCGTGGCATAGACGGGATGGCTAGTCGATGATGTGGCAGTTATAAATAATTGAAAGGTGGACAACAGATGTCACTAGATGTCGGTAAATTAAATGTTGTGGAATGTGGCTTAAAATGTCGGGAGCTTTTCGCATTCCTAGATAAAATAATTATAGCAGAAAAAACAAACGCGTTTTTAAGCGTTTTTTTATGTAATCTCTTAGATACAGTTTGCTTTCACTTTTCTCATGAATTTCCATTAGATAGTTCATTTTTTAAATTAATAATAACATTAAATCATCGCCTCAGTTCTTAATTGTCCAAACGACCATTTTAGTTTTTGTTCAATCTTCACTTTAAAATTATAAATAGTGTATAAAAAATGATAGTCAATCCATATTTAAGAATTATTTAAACTATTGAGACCTTCACCTTTACGCTTTATCAACACCTATCATAATGTTTCATTGATATAATGAAAGAAAACCTTCTCCTACTGTAAAATTTTCTAATGGTCGTTTGGACAATTAAGAACTTAGGCGACGAAATGGTAATGATAACTAGAGTGGTTTTTACTCATCGAATCGCCATGATAAAAGACAACCATTCAGAATCGAAACCTTCGTTGAAATAGATTTTGCTGTTTTTGCTGATCAGTTCTGAAAAGATTAAGAGTTATAAAATGATAGCGCCTTGCAAATCTCCTTTACAAACTATGTTTCCGTATAATGTTGACTCCTTCCATCGCTTTCTCCCTCCCCCAAAATCATCCCTCCCACTACCCCCACCTAATTAATCTAACTCATTTCGGTACTTGCATTTAATTTTTAAGTTTGTTTTAATCCGGCTAGTGAATAACACGGTTGTGTCGAAACCGGTCGCAGAAAATTAAAAATTAAAGTAACAAAAATTAAAAAAAAACATTGGAAAATAAAACTCTTCAAAAACAAAATGTCTAGAAATTGTTACATAGTTAATGCCCAAGAAATACAAAAAATACTGAAAAGATTCACCTAAAATTTCCTTCTCCCCATTTTATTTCCTTTCGTTCTCTACTCCTTATAGCCACATCGTACCCATTGTGGACACCATAGTTTCTTTGGCTTCTAACAGTGCCTTCGGAGCATGAGGGACTTTTTTGTGATATTCACATAAAAAAATAAATGTCCATCAATACGTAGGTATCCATTACCGATAAATATAGTGAAAATCACATATGTTCACCAACGCACCATTTTTTTAACATTAACTCTAATTAAGAAAATGATTTCTGGTAAGAGATGCTATTTGGAGGGTCTTTTTGAGGAAAGGAAGGAATGAGCAGTGTCTTAAAGAGAATTGTGTTGTAAGAAGGAGGAAACGCAGAGACCGGCAAACCATTCACTGCTGGTACTGTTAAAACGTCCCGTTTTCATGTGATAAACGTCAACCGCACACAAATGTTGGGCGAGCGTATGGCATGTTTTCCAAAGAGATGAAGCCAGTTCCACGGAGCGACTATCATTGAAATGGTGAAAGGACAACACGGAATGAAACCAACTCAGAACCATCTCAGATAAGTCATTTAGAGTGATAAAAAAAAAAAAAAATAATTGGTTCAATAGGTTATGTTAGGTTAGAGTTATCGGCTAATTTAATTTTTTTTTCATAGCTTTTAATGACTTTTCAACGAGGTGTTGAGTTGACTTTATTCTCAGTTGGCATGGAACCCATCGAAATACCGGCGGTACAATGGTCGCATTGGACGCCTATGCTTTTAAGATTGCTTTAATTTTGTTAAGATAGGGGAATTTATTAAACGGGCAGTCCGTTTCTTCACAGACTGAATGGTTTTTCAATCTACGTACTTTATGTAGGTAGGTGTTGTCGTAAAAAAAGCATTTTCGAATGAAGTAAGTACCTACCTACAATCACCATAGCATTCTAAAAGCGACGTGTCTGAAGTGTATCAAAAGGAATAAGAAAAACATCGCAACGACACAAACAGCCAAAGTGTTATACTGTCAAGTATTTGGTAGTTGTTTGCTCTTAATTGAAGCTTACTGAAAATCTTTGAGGTGTAATATTATTTACTGTGCTTAGTCAACCCAGACTGTAAATTTGTGACACATTCTTTTGGCTCTTGAGACACACCATTTTTATTGTTTATTTATTTGTATATATATACGTTTGTTATTGTGGCACGACACCAAACTATCATATAAATAATATTAAAACAACTTATTGCTTGTTATTTGTATTAAAAATTGGATATTCAAAAATATCTTACAGCTCTTAAAATAAAATACTTTTGTGGTTTATTTTTAACCGCTTTTAAAATCGCACCAGAGAAAAAAATAAAAATTACGTATTCATGAACAGTGTGTGAAGTTAAAAACTAAACAATCTTACCCCGGGGGTCTAGCACGGACGATCGATAAAATCCTATATCAATATGATGTTGACTAAATCTGTCATCTATGTTCAATTATCAATATTTGCGAGAATGGTCTACAATTGTTTAGAGATATTCCGATGATTGATAAATTTTAGCGCGGCCTCCATAGTATTTGATAAGTCGCGATTAACTGTCAATACACACATTTTTTTAATAATGTCGGTCGTTGTGCAAAATAACTGACTTATTCATGAATGGAGTTGAACTAGCGAAGTTTTCAGAATTGAAAGAAGTCATATACGCGCCCCTTACACTTAAATAATTCATCAAAGACGTAATCAATATATTCCGTTCGATCTTGAGAAACAAAAAAAGTTGATTTATGACTAAAGACCCCATTAACTATTTAACTCCTATTTAGACTCAAAACTGCCTGCCAATGTATATTTAGTTTAGTATTTCAGTTAAACTTGTTTGACTTTTCGGAATGCCTTTCTTAGAAAACATCCCCAGTGTTGCCAGCGTATATATATATATATTTTTTTTTTTTTTTAAAGAAAGACAAACATTCCCGGGTTACGAATAACCCAAAAATGTTTGAAAATCTCCTACTGCCACCACAGAAACCCGAAAATGTTGCTTGTGTTGTGTTGGAGGACTTAGCCAGCCGAGGAACCCAATCGGGGGACCCAAGCGCGATGCCCACTCAACCCCTGACTGGTCAAAGTCGATGACTATCGATGTCTTATATATTCCCTGTAAATATTGGCTCAGCTGTCAGCAGTGAAACCGTGATCGGAATATCGATATAAAATCATCGGATGTTACGCATAATAATATCCGATGGGTGTAATTAATTACGGCACATTTATATATTATTATGCATTACATTTTTTTTAAATAAAATAAATAACATTAATGTTTGTGGTAAAAGCGCGTAGAAACGTATGTAAACAACAATTAAACTTTTTTAAATTGTAAGGAACTTAAAAGATTTTTTTTTAATAGGAATGTATAACAATTATTGGACACACAGAGAAGACAAAAGAAGATAAGATTAAAGAAGAAGAGAGAAAATGAAAGAAAAAGGATACCCAATATTATAATATAGAGACATTATATTGTATTATTTAGAATAATGACTCATGCTGTTGATATAGTGTTTTTATTGAACTTCTAATTTTTTAATACTCTTGTTTTGAATCTCAAGTTACATAACTGGTAATTGGTTAAATAATTTGGTTGACTCCAATATATTTGTGAAATTGTTGGGCTGTGGTGGCGTTACAGCGCGGGATAGTTTTAGAGCTAGTTTATAATTATTCTTATGAAGGAATCTTTACAAAATTAGTTCCTTAGTTAATTATTATTATTTCATATTTTTTTGAGAAAAACTCACTTTTTCTAACTTTTGAAGGTTATTCCCATCAATGTAATATACCATTGTAGAAGAAGACAACAATATTAATCTAAACGAAAATATGAAAGAGAATAAGACACAGAAAAATAGAAAAAGACAATGATCACAACTGGGACTCAAACCCAGACTTCTCGTCTAACCGGGACGTGCGCGTTAACCTTTCGCTATTGCCACCTTCTGTCTAACCGTCATATTTGTCAATCACATATTTCAAATTTTAGACTTCGCAATATCATCTTCAACTAATTCTTTTTTCCATATTAAAAATATTGAATAATATATTCGTTTAGACTTTTATAAAGTGAATAGTTCCATATGAATAAATTCTGATATATTTATCCGAGATGCTACCCAGGTTCCAAACCAATTCCTAGAATGTTTGTTTCCAATAAAAAGAGTAGTTGCCGACAATATGGAAAATAGAATTAGTTGAAGATAATATTGTGAATTCTAAAATTTGGAATATGAGATTGACGAATATGACGGTACGGTCCCAGCTGCTCCGGTCTGGAGCCAGTGTGACTATGGCATCCTCAATTGGGGTATGTTGTGAGAACGAATGTAGTAAAGAGGGTTTAAGAGAACGGTGGGGAAGTACCTGATTATTCACATCTGGTCACGAAACATGGCTAAAGCCACTTCAAGCAAAGATTTTTGGAATTGTGGTCTTACAACGAGGTGATACTGAGAGTATCTTTCACTCTAGAACGTGCCGCAAATATACGAAACATATATTTTTTAATGAATTATTTGTGAAATAACACCAATTAATTCCATAAAATTTAAATGCGCACGCCGGAATTCGATCTCGCCACCTTCAGAATGCTAGGCAACAGTCTTACCCCTCGACCACGGAGACCATTGTGCGGCATTCAAAATAAAAAATCTAATTTATTATTAACGACACATATTAACATTAAAATTCATAAAATGATTAAAAGCTTTATCAAAAGTTTGCGCAAAATGTTTTTATTTCAATTCAACACACATCACAAATTTCACAAAACTTGTGATAATAACCTATCAAAACTTTATACCAAAAAACGAAACAAAAGTCCTAATAAAAAACTTTCTTAATTTTTGACTTGTGTCTTTTTTTCCTTATTTTCTCTCTTATTCCCCTGGGCTTCGCATTGTCGCGTAGCAGCGCGCGTTTATTTCTGGAGACGCCGGGGTTATCCTGTACGATCAGACGTACGTCCTGACGTATCACTAAAATATTCCACGTGTTAGAAGCGGAGAGGGAGCGGGTCGTAGGTTGCAGCTTCGTGTATTTCTGGCATATGTTGTGCTCCCGTAATATGTCCGCGATACAACTGGATTTAGTTTTAGCATTGGGGACAAACAGAGATTCTTAATTATTTCAATAAACTTTATAGGCTAGCGACTGCACTTTTTTCCTAAGCAGTTTAAAAAACTGTAAACATTACGTTTACTCGATTCATAAATATTAAATTATATATTTCCACTTCATACCAATGTCTTCAGGCTGACATAAATACACATATACTCGTATATGAAGATACGAGGTCAAGTACTCTAACTGGCCTTGGGTAAAATAGGAGCAAATTATTTTTTTTATGTTTGTTGTTTTCTCAGCGATAGGAATAAAAATGTTTATTTAAAAATAATAATAATAAACACAATAATATAACTTTGTTTTAATTCCACTTTATTATTTCGTTATCCAACCGGTTTCGGTTCGACCTGAACCTTCATCATTAAAAATATATATTTTTATTCATCCCTGATGAAGGTTCAGGTCAAACCGAAACCGGTTGGATAAAGAAACAATAAAGTAGAATTCAAACAAAGTTATATTATTGTTTATCATAATTATTATGTCTTCCCACAAAGTGATTGCTACATGTGAAAATTTAAAAAATAATACGAAAAAAAAAGATTTTTATAAATAATAAGAAAAAAAATAAAAATTATGTTCAGTAGAAGTTGAAATAAATTAACACGTTTTTTTTATTTGTTTCTATTTATTTATTGTTTCTGCACTATTGAAATACATTGTTTAGCATATAATTATTATCCCCACTGGGATTTGATTGTATTGGGGTTAATAATTTCCCAATTTAATAAAGTAAAACATATAACAATCACAATTAACAATTTGGGAGGCGGGAATGGGTACCGCCGCCCCGGGAACCTTTATTGGATAACCAACACCTCTGCCATAGGTCACCCCAAGTGGTTCGCTACGTTTGGTGATTTAGCAGGGGTGCCCGGGTTCATGGGGGGAGGTTTGTCTAGGCGGATGACCAGGACACACTGAACCCCAGATTCCTACCCACCCCTTAAACCCTTTTTCTTCCCAGAACTCTCCCTCCCCTTCCTTTCCTCAAAAAAACCCTCCACACAGCATCCTCAAAGATGACATAGGCCCTGAGGGAAATTATTTTTCTCAACGCCTCCTGTGTGGAGCTCATGTAAAAAAAAAAAATATATATATATATTAATATCGGTCATTATCAAATTATTGTAATTGCAAAATTATAAAATTTTAAAATAACAATTATGTTTGGAGGAAAATTGTAGAAAAAATAATATATGAATTAACAAAGTGTTGAAAGATCAAACTAAATGTTATTATTCACTGTGTCATAAGTACATACCATTTTCAACAATAGAGAAAATGAAAAAAATATAAATAAAAAATAATATAATGAAAATATTTATAAGCATTTAGGTACTTGTTAACACTTCCGTACCGGACCAGGGGAACGCACTTACACTAACGAAAGTTTTACGCTGTATCTAAGTTGGTTTTTAAACCACATACTCAATAATTTAGGTAATCCTAGAAAATATATTTGGTTATCGATCTGCATTAAAAAAATTAATATCGCATTACTACTTTTCTTAAAATTAAATAGTTTATAACAAATTCCGGCGAATAATCTGTGCCACCCGCCCCCCTTCCCCTCTGTTCGGGCGTACCCCGTTCCTATCTGCTGAATGTATCGGGATAATTCTAAGCGATAGCAAGTAATTTCTAAGTTGTTAGTGGAAAGGACTAGATCGCGTTCGTTTACACTGCGCATCTCGTATGCTCTTTTTACAATGCTATAATGTTCGCTTGCCTTTCAAAGATCATTCGGTCTGAATCGTTTCCGGTGAACGCCAATCGCCAGTCGAGATTCGGAAACAAGGTGTTATGCTGGCTATCGCCCCGCCTTCTCTGTTTTCTATGGAAAAATACACGCTTTGGTCTAAATTCATTAGAATATTAATTATGACTTTATTTATCAAACGATTTTTAAAATGACTACTGAAATACGATGAATATACTTCCCTCTAATTATTATCATAACAAATTACAAAAAAATATGTCATTAACACCCTTTAATAAGCAAAACAAATTGGGGTCCCCGAGTGACCCCCTTTCGGGTCATGTGTGATTTTTTTCGTTCCGGGACGAAAAGGTTAAAAGCGAATTTAAATGAATATATTTTTCATTTGTATTGTTTTGTAGTAGCCCTGATAAAAAATCTATTTACGTTATTAAAAAAAATATATATTTGTTAGATTTAAGAAATATGATGTAATCAATGTAATTTAAATTATTATTGTACATTATACTAAGCTAAACAAAGGTTATTGGTGATCGATGTTTAGTTCTGGTAAAAATTGTGTGAAACAATGTTGAGAAGCCGTGGTATTATGTTGAACGTTCAACTATGTCGTGTCGTGCTGCTCGGGTTTGTTTTGAAGTTTCAGTTGGCGGCGTGCTTCTTTAATTATCCCAGCGTCGCGGCGCGTCCCAACCGACGCGACGTCCCAACCAACTCACCCAGCGGTCCTGGCTTCAGTCAGGGCCCGGTCTCCTGCCTCCCGTCTCCCGTCTCCCTCCACCGCGTCTTCCTGGCGTCTCGGACGCGAGAATTCCTGTGTTTTCGCGCTAAACCACCGGAAAACTAAAAAACAAACAAACTTAAAAAAAAGTGTTTTCCAGTGAAACAAAGTTATTCTTAACCTCTTTATGAGGCTGTGACTTAAAAAAGTGTAGTTTCGTGGTTAATTTGTGGTTATTTTTAATTAAATCATCGGAAAACTAAAATAATGTAAGTGCAGGTTAAAAATACGTGTTTTGACGAATCCACGTTCAACTTTTTCTTATTTGGGTTGAAAGATATTCTAAATAAAAATAGGTAATAATAAAGAGGTTTAGAAAAATGTTGTGTGGGTGAAAAATCGTGAGCGAAATACATTTTTAAATAAAAATAACTTCAACACTAGTAACTTCCATGAAATTAAGTTTTGAACCCGCTCAAAACAATGATTTATATACTAGTTCTAGAGAGATGTCGTACGTGCTGTCATCGTTCTGTTTTTATCGTTTTCATACAGAAAGTGTGAGAAGGAAAATAACGTTCGTCAAGATGTGCGTACGAGCTCTCTACCACAATATTCGTTTACTCTTAAAAAACAATGTTTTTTGTAAAGATTTAGTTCAGTTTGTTTCTTCGAAATATTGAACTGAAATAACGTGAATTCAGAATCAATCAACTGTTGTGAAAAACTCGTGCTAAAATAAAATTGTAATTTAAATCATTGAAGAAGATGAAGAACAAAAATATGAAAAAGAAAAAGACGCCGAAAAATAAAAAGTAACCGGTCGTAACCGGGAGCGAACCCAGGATATTTTGTCTTACCGGGACAAACGCCTTAACCAATTCGGCCATTGGAACCTCTTAATGTTAAGTCATTTTTTTTCACACAGTAACATAAAAAGGTAATAGTCGCAACCGGGACTTTACTTTTCGAACCCTTTTTTGCATCTTGGTCTTTTTCAAATTTTTGTTTAGATTTATTAGTTACTGGCTTTTACCCGCGGCTTCGCTTGCATGGTATTAGGGAGAAATTACTGTAGTACTTGCACTAATCAATTATCCTCCTCCCCTCTCCCCCCACCCTCCTCTACCATTCCATACATTCAGTTTTCAAACAGCTCGCGTGCCATCTAAATTTCATAAAGCCAGAGCTCAAAGAAAAAAAGGGCTATCCAGTTTGGTACAATCGTTCGGAATTTATGCACGCACAAACATTTCGGAGATTTATTTCTATTTAAATATATCAACATCGTTTCCATGGCAACGATTTGTTTTCTGACGTTAACAATAACTCGCTTTTGTTAGCGACAGAAAACGTATAATAAATATAATATATTAGTATTTATAATTTCATAACGCCAGAGATTACCATTATATACAGCTTATATTACTCGCGTAAAAAGTAGCTTTCTATTAGCGAAATAAATTGATTTTAAATTTTTAAAATCAATTTATTGGTTTATGCGTGAAATCGTAACAAACAAGTACACGCAGTTTCGCATTTATAATATTAGTATAGAGTATAGATTATCTTCTTCTTCAATGACGTATTACATTGACGGGTATAACCTTCAAAAATTATAACAAGAATGATTCCAATAAAAATTCTAAATTATGTTGGTTTATCATGAAAACAATTATAACTTTGTGATCTTATACTTTTTGTGTAAGATAAAACATATTACCGCCGCGGCTCGCGTACACAATAAAAGTCATTTTAAATATGTGCCTTGTAAATTTATTGGGTGTAAATCGGTTATTTTATCTCGGAGTTATTTGTTTTAAGTTTGTTTTTGCGAAAGACTTATTTCAATAGTTGAGTAAGCAAAGTGGTTGGGTATTTATTAATAGGATAATAATAGATATTTTAAATAGGATATTATGTATTTTTGAAGAAAAATCTAGTTTTATATTGCAAACCAAGGTTTTTTTTTTAATTTAAGATAGAACACAGACCCAGTCAGCAATTAACAAGACAATTTAAAATAATAACTGGAGAATTCGTCTGCATACTTACTGTTTCTTACTGATAAGCTTTAATAGCAAATAAATCAATAATTACAAATTTGCCATGATGATGGTCACCGAAACGCTCTCCGCAAAGATAGCTGAAGAAGGACGTAGTATAAAACTCCAAAAATAAATCATGATCAAAATACGCTTGTTTTTTCTCTAGTGTTTCAGGTGGGTTGCTATCTGACGTGTTCGATTTTAACACATATGGAGTTTTTTTTACATGAGCTCCACACAGGGGGCCCTGGGGAAAATAATTTCACTCAGGACCTAAGTCATCTTTGGGGATGCTGTGTGGAGGATTTTTTTTTATAAATGGAAAGAGAGGAGAGTTTTGAGAAGGAAAGGGGTTTAAGGGGTGGGTAGGAATCTGGGGTTCAGTGTGTCCTGGTCATCCGCCTCCAAGACCTAGACCTCATGAACCCGGGCACCCCTACTGAATCACCAAACGTAGCGAACCACTTGGGGTGACCTGTGGCAGAGGTGTTGGTTATCCAATTAAGGTTACCGGGGCGGCGGTACCCATTCCCGCCTCCCAAATTGAAAAGATATTTCAAAATAACGTTTTTTTAACGTATTTTTCCTTTATCCTGTTCGCGTCTGGGATCCGTCGTCGTGTCGTTTCGACAAGGCGCCTTTGTCCTGCACTTCATCAGCGGCCCCTGTCCATTGGAAGTCCGGCACCTCCTCGCAAACCCCGCTGAAATTCTTTTTTCAGCGTATGCTAGGGCGGTCAGCTTTCTTACTAGTTGAGTCAATATCACTAAAAACATTGAGCTCTCATATCATTTTGTATAAGGTCCATCAATAGTATATGGTGCTCCCACACAGCCTCTTTAAGGCCACGCCCATAGATGTGGAAATTTCAAAATTCAAAAAAATTCAATATTCAAAATTTAAAAAAAAATCGTATTTCAAAATTCAATGAATTTAAAAATTCAAAATCAAAATAATTTCAAAATCCAAAAAATTTCAAAATCTAAAAAAATTTGAATTTCATAGAAATTTTACTATTATTGATGTTCGGATATTGTGTATAGTTGATGTGGCCTTAGAGAGTCGGCAGTATGTAAATGCGTGCGGTGCAGACCACCGAACAACGAATGCTCGCTGCATTCATTCCCCGGCTTAATTGATGAGGCCCACTGGGCGACTCCTGAGGCCCTAGACTGCAGATCTGGATATCTACTTCTGACTCCACAACCATACGAAACAAAAAAAAAATATTTATCTTTAGTATAATTGTATCTTAAACGTATGCAACAGATTATTCACACAGAATCTTCACATTTTTTTTTTCAATAAAAAAATTAATAATACCAAGCCATGTTGAATATAACTAAGTTAATTCATATTTATTAAACAGAAACTAAAAAGACGTTGAACAAGTCAAGTATGGTGTTTATTTTAACAGCGGAAGTATCCCATCACTTTGAAGAACCGATTTTTTTTTTCTTATTTCATCTCATAAACACCACCTGGTTTTAGAGATAAAAATTACAATGCTTGAAATATTATTAATTTGTTTCCTTAGAATCATTTTGTTTTGTGAAGTTGATTTGTTTTGATTATTATTTCTTTGAAGCCAAAGTAATAGTTTTGACTCTTGATGATATATTCAAGTTAGGTAAGTATGAACAAAAAGAAAAACGTAAAAATTAAGCTATTTCATCAGAATAACTCTTTTTAAACATTGTTAAATGTGAAAAATTTGTATTACAAGTTTTTTTTTCAAATCGAAATACTTGTCAATGCAGTATGAAGCGTCGCTAATCTACGTCCCTAGATTATGTGGTTATGAAAAAAATGATAAGATGGTTCTATTTTTGCTTTTTATGTGACATCTCACATAAAAAGTAAAAATAAAGGGCACCCTAGGTCTTTAGATTGTGGAGGGAAAACACACGCCGGTAGCCCGTTCCAGATAGTGCCGATATACAAAGAAACGTGTCGAAGAAACGACCCGTTCTCTTTAAGCCAACTTCAATTGTGAACGGGTGTTCAACTTGTGTTCATCGAATTCGCGTACGCATTTTAAATTTTTTCTACATTACTTCGAAAGCTCCTATTTTGGCCGTCTACTATTAATTTTCCTATAAACATGTAGAAGTAACTGAATTTTGTAAATTTTTTTCTCTATTTAAATTTAAATTAAAAAATTTTCTTTGTCTAGAAAATTAATTCCGAATGTTTTGAATGAGTTATAATCGACAATGGAATGATGGATTAACGACACATAATATTTTAAGCCCAAGAAAGACGGTACGACCAATTGAATCAGATACTTGAGTCGGGCCATGTCAAGAGTCAGAATAATAGAAGAGCATGTACGAGACGATGCTTGAATGTGAACGAGGCAAGGAGTGTGTGCCAGGACTGAGTTGTTTGGCGGTCCGTTCTCTCTGCCTACACCTGCGGGAAAACGGCGTGATGTTAGTTAGTTAGTTCATATTTTAATATTTTCAGAATCTCTCTGGGATTCTTGATGTGAAAATCACACATGATTTTTTCTGCTACTAGCCATTTGGACATGATTTTGAGGATTAAGGGACTTCAATCGGTAGAAGAGATAGAAGGAAACATAAAAATAAAGATGAAAAGAGGTAGGTAGGTTAGAAAGAACAATTGTATTTATTAAAAACTATTGTATTTATTAAGATGTTTAACCAAGCAGGTCTTACCAAGTTTCAATGCCTAATGGCGGTCTTTCACAGAGACAGTTCTGAAATACCAAAAATATCTCCCAATTAAAATCTAAGCCTTTGTAGTCCAGCAGTTAATCATTTGAAAATGTCAAGTTGCCTGTTTTTAAAGGACCAATGTACAGCTTCTAAAATATTTTCCTAAAATAAGGAAACGTAATAAGTTTGCTTTGGATTTTTCGTGTTGATCACATTGAGAGTATTAAAACAGATGAAATATAACCAATCATTAAATTTCATCATCGGATATTTGACTGTTATCAATAAAGTTTTAAACGAAATAGCAAGGTTGTATTATTTGCTCATCTGTTTTTTTTTGCAGTTTGTTATAAAACGCTTAGTCTATTCAAATTATGGCGACCAGACAACTCATAAATAAGCAACTTCAATTCATGCAATGCAACCTTCTTTAAAAAGAAATCAAAAGTAACGATTTTTTTTTGGTTAGATAGGTTACGTTGGGTTAGGTTGTAGGTCATTTTTACAATTTTTTTTTCATAACTTTTAATGACTTTTCAAAGAGGTGCTGAAATTGCATGATTTTTAGTTGCCATTTAACCAGGCATTGTATGGGTATACTTTTATGCTATTTTACCTTATATGGGTGTACCTACATTCCGATAAGTTGAAACTATTTTTATACAAGACAAAAATGCTCGACCGTTCTCTTATTTTACCTATTTTTTTTCTAAACGGCACTAGGGAGGCGGGTATGGGTTCCGCCACCCCATTTATTATTCATCACATTACCAACACCTCTGGTGTAGGCCACCCCAAGTGTTTAGCTAAGTTTTGTGACTCAGTAGAGGTGCCCGGGGTGGGGTTTGTCCGAATCTTAGCGGCGGATGCGTCTGCCTACCAACTGAGTGGCAGACCGGATCGGGAGAGACCGGATGATGGAAACCTTTGATCTCTCCAGTAGGACTCCCTCGGAACATTGCTTTGCACCACAGTGGGAGGGATAGATTCACACGTTCATCACTCCTGGACCCACTGACCCCCAGATTCCTACCCAACCCCCGAACTTTTTTCCTTCCCAGAACTTCCTCTCATTCCTTTCCTCCACACAGCATCCTCAAGATGACATACGCTCTGAGGGGAATCATTTTACTCAGAGACTCCTGCGTGGAGCTAATTTTAAAAACATGGCGAAAGTCCAGCATTAACTTACAGCTAATTTGTACAGAAAGTATTTCAAGCGACATGTAAACATGGTTTTATGAGTCCTGATTTTTTTTAATCTAAGCAGGTAGACTTGTATACTTAGAAATTTGAAAACATAGTATTAAAGCGCCCTTGAGGTGATTTTCTAGAAATTCACGAAATTCATGTAAATTGGCGCTTCAGAATTAATTCAAACATTATTATAATTATTAACGTTGCATAAATTGTACTAGTGAAAGTCGTTCCGATGAAGGAAAATAATTTAATGAATTGCGGGAAATGTATCAAAATTGATTAAAAGTCTTTTAATGACCTTTTCAAACTTTAAACACAACACAACTTAACACATGGGAGAACACATACCCTCAGGAAACACCCTAATAAAAAACGATCACAAATAAATAATTACGTTTGTACTGGGAGTTTGTTCGAGGATATTTTTAACCCCTTTCGGAGAAGTTCCCCAGCAGATGTTCGACGCGTGCTAAGCCAATACTTTTTTACTCTTATTTTACTCGTAAGCTGCCTCGTCTTTGACACGAGTTCTTCTTGTTATCTTAACAAAACGTGGGGGTTTTAAGTACAGCAAAGCAGTTTAGGGTTGAGCTTTTATTAATAAAATTACATATTATAATGAGCGAATTTTATAAAACGTGTATTTTGACAGAATGGCGATAGAAATTACTTTCTAGTTGAAGTAATAAAATAAAAGAGGTAATTTGGAGAAAATATATTAAACGATGCATATGTTTACCGAGTATTCACAGCGCCTCCACCGCTCAAGGTGTTCCAATATTCCGGGCTCTGGGCATGCGCCATTACAAGCACATAATTTTATTTCGTAAAGGAATTCCAGTGTTTTCCGATGTACTGATATAAGTACCAGGTTAAATTTTTTGGGGAAGAAAATAGATGTGAAAGTAATTATCCTTTGACGGCCTCGTAGCCCTGTGGCGGAGATTTTTGACCAGCTCTCAGATGTCAACAACTTAAACAAAATGAAACTCAAAAATATAAATGTAATCGACTTTATTGCGTTTTACATTTTTCTTAAAGCCTACAAATTCCGGGCAAATACACTTTTGTGGGTACACACTTTTTTACTCCAGAAGAAATTAGGTTTGTAAAGTACCTATTTAACGAATTAATGTTTCATCTACCCAAAAACTTTCATCAGTTCTCTAGATAAAATCATTCTCCAAACAGTCTGCATTTAACAAAATACTAAAATTTTAAGAACTTGGCATATAATCTTTCTGTATTTCAAAGTCATCTTTCTAGTAAGTAATTATTGCGATTCATTTTTTAGACTAATTTAATGAATGAATGGATCTTAAATTTAAAGACTAAAGTCGTACTAAATTCTTATGGGAAAAGCTCTCGGGCAGTGAGTTATTTCTCTAGAAAACTGCATCTTCTATCTGGACAGCTTTTTTTCTTCTAGCATCTTTTTACAGGAATGTTATCAACCAATTTTTAGAATGATTATTTCCAATAAAAAGGGAAGTTGCCCATAATATGGAAAAAAATAACCAGTTGAAGATAAAATTGTTAATAATTCTAAAATTTGAAATATAAGATTGACAAATATGACGTTTTGACAGAAGGTGGCAATAGCAAAATTGATCAATGCGCACGTCCCGGTTAGACTAGAGGTCTGGGTTCGAGTCCCAGTTGCAATCATTGTCTTTTTCTATTTTTCTGTGTCTTGTTCTCTTTCATATATTCGGTGAGATTATTATTGTTATCTTCTTCTTCAATGATATATTGATGGGAATAATCTTCAAAAGTTATAAAAAGAGAGTTTGTCTAATTAAAAAAATAAAATTATATTTGTTAACAAAAATTTTATTTGTGTTAATATATTTCTAGTGAAAAATACATTTTGTAGAATTATTTTTTTTTTTTTATATTTGTAAAAAGCATTAACTTTGTGGCTCGCCATAATTTCCAATAAAAAACACATACATTTGTTTTAGACCACTTTTATTTCATCAACACTACCGGTTTCGGAAGCACTCTTCCTTCGTCAGGCGAATATTATAACTAATAAAGGAAGGGTGGTTTCGCAACCGTAGAGTGTTAATAAAATAATAGTGGTGTAAAAGAAATATTATATTTTTTGAAAAAGCAATTTACAATTTCATTCAATGAAAATGGTAGGAATTACTTCAATGTATACAAAGCAATTTTTTTTATATTTCTAACGTAAACCGATTCGTAGTAGAGATTTATCGAAAATAGTGATTTGTCGATAATCTTTGTCTTAACAATTCCTGGAATACCAAAAGCGCCATTTTATGTCCCTGTCTAAAACCGATCACTATTCATCGTACCCCGTTTCGCACGATTCCGATAATCCGTTGGGTCTTTATTCTCTATCTCCGGGTTCAATCCCAGTCTATCCCAGTTCAGCCTCCCGAGCTCCGGTGACATTTAGTTCTTGCGAAAAGCCGCGCTATCCCGAGAAGTCATTTCTATTTGGAGCTTAAATCTGCTGCAGGCACCTGCCGTACATTTCTCCTTTCAATTCTTTGGCTGCATCGAAGCTTACAACTCACAACTTCCTTATTATAATAATATTTAGAATGGATCAATATTGAGAAACATTTGCTTCATTATTTTGTGGAGACGATTTTTTTAACGCGTGTTTCTTTCATCTATAAGAGCGTACTACTTATTCACTTGGCATTACTCACAGTACCAAATAAGCAACATTATATTATTTTATATGGCACACCCGTTAGACAATAAAAATATCGTCTTCGTGTGAAAAATATAAATATTAAAATATTTAATTAATTTTTTTTTCATGAGCTCCAGGAGGCCCTGAGGAAAATAATTTCCCTCAGGGCCTGCGTCATCTTTGGGGATGCTGCGTGGAGGGTTTTTTTTAAGAAAAAGGAGGAGAGGAGAGTTCTGAGAAGGAAAAGGGTTTAACGGGTGGGTTGGAATCTGGGGTTCAGTGTATCCTGGTCATTCTCCTCCAAGAACTAGACAAACCTCACCCCATGAACCCGGGCACCCCTGCTAAATCACCAAACGTAGCGAACTACTTGGGGTGACGTATGGCAGAGGTGTTGGTTATCCAATAAAGGTTCCTGCCTCCCAAATGAAGGCAATATAAGCGAAACTCAATCGAAAATCTGAAAACAGAAAATCGGAAAATGATATTGGCACCTCTGGGACTCGAACCCAGGACCTCTCGCTTTCCGGGCAAACGCGCTACCACTGCGTCAAGGTGCCGATGTCCAATTAGGTCATTTTTAATTATTTTATACTTCGATTAAGAACCATCCACAATATCTTCATTTTCTCAGGACGGGAAAAAAACCTTTCCTTTGAACAAAGAGAGATTTTTTGGGTTTCCATGTCCCTATCAACAATTGCGTTATCTTGTCTACACAATATGCACATATTGTATACAGCATTAAGTTGATGATGGATTAGTCCTGTTTAGGATCATTAAAGGTGTATTTATCTTACGAACACATACATTCAAAGAATCTCATTACACACACATTCTCTTGTGCGAATGATCTCTGTCCGCTGAACAAATAATACCAAGAAGTGTGTTCTATACCGAGTTCAAATAAAATTGATATCGCCGGCTTAAATAAGATTTTTCACTCCTAGTTCACAGACAAAGCGAATAAAAATTGATAATCTTTTCATGGAAGAATTTTTATTTTGAAAAGGTTTGATCGTAATTTTACTGCAAGAAAATAAAATTGAGTTTTCCTTACGCTCTCGACTAGCGATCTGAAGATTGCGAGTTCAATTCCCTGCGTGCGCAAATTTTTTTTATTTAATTGTTTTGTTTTTTATCACAATTTAATCATAATTCAAGGTAATTTTGCGGCACGTTCCAGAGTGAAAGACATTCTTAATATTGCCCTGGTGTAGACCAGCATTCAGAATTGAAACGTTGCTTGAAATGGCTTAAGCCGTGTTTTGTGACCAGATCTGAATAGCCAAGTTTGACACTAACGTTCACTTTCTCTTTCCCATCTTCTTTCCCTCCCTACTACTTTCAGCATCACAACATACTCCAACTAGCCAGAGTAAAGTTAGCCTCTCAAAAACTGGGCGTACTATACAGGGCCCGCAGATACTTAGTACACAACTGCTAGCCCTGTACAAATCACAGGTGCGCCCCACTGTTGAATTTGGCAGCCACCTCTGGCCTGGAGCTCCAACAAACCCTCGACCCTGTGCAGAAACGGGTGGTCTGTTTGATAGATTCTCCCGTTTCAACAAACGGATTGCAATTTTTAGAGCACAGGCGTCAGTTGGGAATGTTATCCTTGTTCTACCGGTATTTTAATAGAAGATGCTCCGAGGAACTAGCGTCATCGATCCATTCGGCACCGGTGCACAGTCGGAAAACACGCCAAACGCCCAACATATTTACATGATTGACATTTGTCACATGAGAACGGGTCACTTCTTCGACTCGTTCTTGTGTTCAACTGCTCTGCTGTGGAACGATTCTTCGGCCTCTGAATGTCCTCCTTCGTACAACATGGGTCTCTTCAAAACCAACGTTCATTCCTTCCTCTCCTCAAAAAGACCCTCCACACAGCATCTCAGATGACATAAGCCCTGAGGTAAATTGTTTTCGTCAGAGCCTCCTGTGTGGAGTTAATGTTAATGTGTTCAAAAAAAAAAACGGGGCTTAGGAGTAGTTGGAACTCTTGTGCAGTATTCACATTAAAAAATATATACATATATGTATATACAGTGGAATCCATTAATAATGTAAGGGAAATGACAAACACGTCATACTAAGCGGACGTCATACAAAGCATTTTGTAGGAAATAAACAAGCTCCTGTTTTTGTTGTATAAATGTATGTACTTATTTTAATAGAGAGGAACACAGCATATTAAGACTCGTGACGTGAGAAAAGAGCATTTTTTATCCGACTTCGTTATAAAGAATTTTATTTGAAAACCAAACTTCGCTGTGTAATTACGTCATATTAAGCGGTTGGTCAATATAGGCGGAGTCATAATAAACGGATTCTACTGTATATATATAAAACAAATCAATATACTCCTGCCAGTTTGTTTCTTCAGTGTCTCTTGTCCAAGTAGTAAAATATGGCGTTCTTGGTCGTTTCCAACATGGTTCCAACAAGGTTCCAGCCAAATTCAACATTCTTTTGATATTTTAATGCGCAGTCCCAGAGAGCGTCTTACAGGGCTATTAATAAATACATATTATTTAGTCTCTGGTCTGATGGGATCGGCTTTGCCTGAGATGGATGACATTATGTCGCCTGGAGATCATGCTAACTGAGTGCTCGCATTTAAATTATTCTAATTCAGACAAAAATGCAGACGACTTTTAACAAAGGGGGTCATAAAGAACTGCTTTATCCTTGATCACAATCCAAAAATAATTACAATTTATGTAAATTTTTATTTGACAGTTTGAAAATGGTCTTGTAAACCGAAACAGCTGTAACTTAAATACTTGAAATAAAGAACTTCATAATAAAACCATCAAATTGAACTTTTATTAAATATAAAAAAATATATATATATTTATAAGTTTTAAAAATGCTAGTGAATGACGCGAACCGGATGTGTGGAAACTGATGTCGAATTACGAGTATTAAAAATAATTATTTCGGCGATATGAATTTGTCTCTGGGTGTAACTCCAGTTCAATGAACTCTAGAAATGGGATAAATATGTTTTTTTTACACGGAGGCTCTAAAGAGGATAATTTCCCTCAGGGCCTTTGTCATCTTTGGGGATGCTGAGGATTTTTTAAGGAAATGAAAGGGGAGGAGAGCTCTGGGAAATAAAAGTGTTTAAGGGATGGGTAGGAATCTGGGGTTCAATTTGTCCTGGTCGTCCGCCTCCAAGACCTAGACAAACCTTACCCCATGAACCCGGTCACCCTTGCTAAATCACCAAACGTAGTGAACTACTTGGGGTGACCTATGACAGAGATGTTGTTTATCCAACGAAGGTTCCCGGGGCGGCGGTACCCATTCCCTTCTCCCAAATTGATATGCTTTGATTTTCAAAATTGCAACTAATTGTGGGAGCGACACAGACAAGAGATAAAGCAGGTACCAAGATGAATTACTTAATAATTCAAAAAAAATGCTAATAATTAACTTCTATCTATCTCATCTGCCCTGATGATGGACACTGTAACGCTGTCCGAAACGTTGGCTAAAGAAGGAGGTAGCGAAACACGGCATAACACCCCAAAAACAATAACAAAAATAATTAACTTGTTTTTATATTTTACACAACTGAACAACAATTTACCTTACAATAATGGTTGCTTATCAGTTGGGTAAATTTAATGTTGGTATTTCTGTTGTTAAAAATTAAGGCAGATAACATGTTTTTTTAAGTTTGAGGGGTTACCAGGTTTATGGGGAGAAATTGGTTAGAGTCTTGGTGGCGATTGCGTTTGCTAACCTACTGCGTGGCGGGCCGGATCTGGAGAGACTGGTTGAGGGAAACCTTTTGAACTCTACAGCCGGACTCTCTTGACCCATCGCCTTACACCGCAGTATGAGCGATGGATTCATACACCGTCACTCCTGAACACACTGACCCCCGATTCTTACCCTTTTCTTCGTACCTTTTTTCTTCCCAGAACTTCCTCTCTTTCCTTTTTTTAAAAGGATCCTCCACATAGCATCTAAAAATAACACATTATCAAATCTCAAAACGCATTATCTAATATTATATTTTTCTTCTAAAGCCAAAGTGAATTTAAGATAAATAATAAGCTACTATTATATTATTTTAACAGACAACATTGTCACTAATAAAGTGTTTCGAATATCCCCACATAAAAAAAAAAACAATTATTTTGGAAACAAATTTGTAAACGTGGAAGTGTTCGATAAAAAACTGCGTTGTAAAAACATGAAAAATAAAACTAATGTGATGCCTTCAAAAAGAAAAACGTGGTAACAGTCACTATTGTAAAACAGGTGAGTTATTTTATCACAGTGTGAAAAATGTGAGTCCATTTAAAATGGCATACAAGTTATATTTTGTGTCAGGGCAGATACCAAATAAAATTTATAGGTGAAAACTATAAAATTGTAAAAACATAAAATTTTGCCATTTGATATTCCAGAGTAGAAGATGCTCTCCATATCGCTCTGATAAACGACCAAAAAACGACAATCTAAAAGTTACATAACATTATATGAGCCGTGCTCAGTGACTAGATATATGAATAGCCAAATATCTACTTCCCAACCGTCATTCTCTCCATCTATAGAAACTCCATAATTGGGAATGTCACAGTCCCCCTGGCTTAGGGCATTTAGACTCTTGTACAGCGACACGTAAAAAAATAATGAAGGCGCTTCAAAACAGCTTAAATATAGTGGAAAATGGCATATCAGCGTGTCAGCATGTCACTTCTGTGATATTGTGACGTGTCAATTAAATATTGGACTTTAATAAAGAAATAATTATACATATATCAGTGTGAAAACTAAGTATGCCTTGTGAAAAAGTGTTTCGACGAGTGATTTGAACATTGTGTATTTAAAATGGCTTATACTACATTCCGAAGTGCGAAACGGCGTACGCCACTTGCACCATTCCTGATATCTTTGTTGTTTCCGTGGCTGTTATTTGGTTTACTGGACTTGACCCTGGGCCAACTTCATGACGAATCATTTCCTTCACACCCCAGCGATGAAGAGAATGGCAAGAGACTGACAAGGGAGTACAGACTGAAGCAGGGGGTGGTGAAGGGGTTGGTTTTGGAGCCAAGGGATGGAAAGGGACTGGATGGGGTGGAGGTGTTCTTGGGAATTCCCTACGCAGGGGCTCCAGTTGGCGGTATGCGGTTTATGCCTCCAGGTAAGAAAATTTTGAGTTTTTTTTTTAATATTAATGATTTATTTACCTCCGCAATTTTGAATGATTTTCCGGCCTCCGTGTTTCCTCTCTCCTATAATATCATGTTAACTCCTTCCTCTCCTCAAAAAGACTCTCCACACAGCCTCCTGTGTGGATTAGGAGTAAAAAAAAGCTGTCTCCCTTATATAGCCAATTATAGATAGGTGTGTAAAGGTTCGAACAACTGTAGGTATTTACTAGACCAGGGGTGGGGAACCTGCAACCCGCGAGGCTTTTCTGTGCGGCCCGCGAGCACTTTTGCTTCGTGTTGAATTTGTGCTGAAGCGACTGCAAAAAAATCACATTTAGAATGCGAAAATGGTTTTCTTTCACGGTATTTTTTTTACAATTTTCGGTTTAAATTTTTTATCAATTTAGAGCACTTGACATAGGTTTTCGAAGAATTCAAATAAGTGAGGTTTTAGAGCCCGCTAAGGACAGGAGGTATTGGAAGCGGATGTTGCGGGTGATGAAGGCTTGACATGGCTTGAGAGAGAGAGAGAGAGAGTATTGTTTTAACCAAATCATAGTAGTTTTCCAGTTTAGCCTACTTAATATCCTATACATTTCACATTTAACACTTTATGAGAAAGATTAAGGCAATGCAGCACGATCATTTAAGTCAACGATAAACAATTTAAAAACATAATATTTCACAATTTATAAGAACGTGCTCCATTCATCTTAAATATATTGAATTCTTGGAACAGCATTAGTCTAAAAATATACTCGTATGTACACGAATCCAAAGAAGCACACAATTGCACATTTTTTCTTCTCAACATGACGCGACGTTTCCTCAGAGTGAGACACATCCTCTCCTGTCGTCTACTTGCTAAGTAGGTCCTATTTAAAATAGCACCTAAATCAAACACTTTGTATGTATACTGTGCTTTGATCCTAAATGTTGTGGGTTTATTTGCCTTAATTAATGTATTTTTATACTAATACATTAAACCAGTCGAATGTTTGCTACAAAGTAAACAGTAAAGTAGGTACAATAAATACCTCGAACGAAAACGATTAAATAAAATAAATTTGTTTGCAATAGATGATCGTGAAATGTAATGGAGTAAATATAAAACCGATTTATTTGTGACCGTAATTTCTTCACTAATCAAAACATTAATGGCTTGGGTACTTAATCATTGATTACTTAATATCACAGCTCTAACATAACAATTCACTATTTGATATTTGTTTTGGGGTGCAATGCTTCAATATGTGGAGAAAAATAGTTTTGGGTTCATAGGCCTACTTCTTCTTTTAAGATAGGAAGGAGAGAAAACTCTGTGAAAGAAAACGGTACGAAAGGTGGGTAGGAATCTGCCGTTTGTCACCCCAAGTGGTTCGCTATATTTTGTGACTACGGGATGCCATAGTTCTTGGGGTGAGGTTTGTCCAAGTGTTGGCGGCGAATGCGTCTGCCCACTTACTGCTTGGCGGGCCGGGTCGGGAATCTGGTAGAGAGGTCATCTGTCTCTCCAGTAGGACTCTCTCGACCCATGGCCTTTTGTCACAGAGATGTACGTACATCCCTCTCCCTGCGGGATGTACACACGTCCGTCACTCTTGAACTCACTGACCACCAGATTCCTACCTACCTCTAATAATTTCCCTCAACTTCCTTTCCACCCTTCACAGCATTTTCAAAGATGACACAGGAAATCTGGGCCTCCTTGTAGAGCCATTGTAAAAAACAAAACAAAAAATTTGTATATACACGTAAAGTAACTTTTTTTTTTCAAATAAGATTTTTTTTGCGATTTGTCTGATCTGCCGGTATTATATTGAAAGATTCTCTGAGAAACTAGCGTAATTGATCCCTTCGGCACCGATCCACAGTCTGGAAACAAGCCAAACGCGCGCCCAACATATTTGTACACAGTTGACATTTCTCAGACGATCTCGGTTGTGGAACAATTTGCCGGCCTCCGTGTTTTCTCCCACCTACAATATGGGACTCTTCTCCATGTCCACTCCTTCCTTTCTTCTAAAAGACCTTCCACACAGTGTCCACAACAATACATAGGCCTTAAGTGGAATTATTTTTCTCGGGGCCTCTTGTGTGGAGTCAATGTAAAAAACAAATAATAATAAAAACTTCAGCCATTCAAACATCATAAAAGATTGATGATACCAGATGTTTTTTTTTATAATACAGCGAGCATTTTCCTCATACTGTACCAAAATAAATTAGAAACGGATGTCAAAAATCCAAATGTTACGATGAGCATTTCTAAAAATGTTCGCAGCTCATGTTGAGATAAAGAGAAAATTCTCCTCCCAGCATCTTGACGAGCGTTTAATCAGACTCTTCCTGCAGCAAAAGACAGTTTGACGGGTTAAAAAACATCGAGAATCATAAAAGAGATAAGAAAATTTGGTTCTCCCTTGGCCAAAATTAACTATCAAATTTTAAGACAATTGAAGATTACAGTTTATTTTAACGTGAAATAATTATTTTAGATAACTCTTTACTTCAATCTGTTTATATTACTATTAAATTAAAATAAATTTTTTAATTACTTTATAAAATAATATACGAGTAAACTGAACAAAAAAACATTTCTTGAGAAATTATGAACGCGTACAAGAATCAACTTTAAAAAATTCCGTATTACAATTACGATTATCCGTGACAATATTTCTCTCTTTTAAAATTATCCACAAAATAAATCCACCATTGATATAAGGCACAGTAAAGGTGTACATATTTTTAGCTTGTGGATTTCTCTCAAATAATGTGTGACATTCATAGATAACTGGCGCAGAAGCTTGTAAATTTTGGTTTATTATAATTGTAGGATTTGTGAAACTTACAGCATTTCAAAACAAATATTGTCAATTATCCTTATTTTTAAGGTATCGGGGGTAAAGTGCACAAACTTCCAGGGGAGATTCTACATGATAGTACAAGCAAAAAAGATATAAAGCTGTTTTCGGAATTTCAATATTTTAAGATATTTTCCAGGTAATAACGCTGTATAGGAAAAATAACATTTTTCCATGAAAAAATATTTTGTCTGGTAAAAAAACGTTGGAACGTCGGAAAAATTTATGTATCTTTTTTCTTCCAACATCATGTAGAATCACATTCTGAAACTTTTTTTACCATACTCTGCTTAATTTTTTTTTTTTGATAAACTTGAGAGATGGCGCGTGAAAAAAATATGGGATACGCGCATGCGCAGATCTACCGAAGTTCAATGTTGCCAACATAATAATGACATGTTTTTATTAGCAATGTCCCAAAAAATTAAAGGTTTATCATCAGTCTTTATAAATACAAAGTGTGACAAAACACCGTTTAATGGTCGTGAAGTAAGGCTGTCATGGTTTAACACATACACAGGAATACAATTTCAAATCACGCATGAATCCATACACTGACAACCAACATTATTACCTGTTTAATAATTAATACTAGTTTGTTTTCTATCAGCTAGGTACAAAATTTGTTGCATTTTCAGAATTTTTCCTTTTTTTTTCTTTTTAGTATTTTTTTTGTTTAAGTACTTGCTCATTTTTACGTCCATGGGGCTTTTAGGTGTCTTATTTTGTGCAAAGAGAATCAGCTTTCGTTTATCGATTTCGTTTGTGGATCGAATTAATTAATTAATCAGAATTGAAAATCTAGCAAACAGATTAAATAAACAGATTAATGTTAATCCTAATTGCTGGTGGTGTGGCCGTAGTTATTTTTAATATTATGCGCAAGAAATATTGTATGTTTAAGGTTTTTGTATCACAACAAAGTAAAAACCCAAATTAAGTTGTACTGTGATATTCAAAACGGTAAGAGTTTATTATTATATTGAGAGGCTGAAAGTCTTATGAGAAGATGCGGAAAAGGAGTAGAGGTTGATTTTTTTTAATGTGAATACCGCACAAGAGACCCAACTGTCCCCAAACGTCTGGAGCCAGTGATCTGTGGCATCCTAAATTGGGGCATTTTGTGAGGTTGAATTTAGTGGGTAGGGGAAGTATGTGGGGAAGCTAAAGGTCAGGAATTACCAAGTTATTTAGATCCGGTCATTAAATGCGACTAAAGCTATTGAAAGAAACTTTTCAATTCTGTCTTTTACGAGGGCGATACTAACACCGTCCTGAAGGATTTTTGTCGGCCAAAATTCAACATTTTTTTTTTTTTAATAATTTATTCTTGATATATTCAAATTACAAAGCTATGGTATATTTTCCTCCACACTAGGAAATTACCTGTGTTGTATTTTTTAATTGTAAATTATAAATAACAAATTGTAAATATAAAAAGAAGAAACAATAAAAATTAAAATTAAAATATAAAATCGATTTCTACATATTTTCAATAAAATATATGTATCTTGTAAGTTCTGAGCGAGGTAACAAAATTAAATATTAAAAGCTATAAGGATTTTAGCCAGTTCCATATGCTTTTTTTGTATTGTGTAAGATTAGTTGATTTATATTGTGTTGCAAGTGATTTGTATAGTTTTATAGCCTGGTATCTGTAGTGTTTTTGTCCAAAAAATGTGTTTGTTTTTGGTATTTGTAGTTGGTGCGCATGTCTTGTTAAATATGTTTAAGTTCTTGTAAATGAAAGATAGTATTGGTTTGAATAAAATATTTAATTTTCAGCACTTGGAATTTTTTAAATATGATTGATGTGGGACGTAGGTGTTAGTATTTGTAAATAAAGAATTACTTTTATTAAAATTTTATTATTATTTTTAAGGTTTTCTGAGCTTTAAACAGTGTATTAATATATTTTAAAATGGGCAGCCCAAGGCAATAATGCCGTATTCTATTATGGATTGTTCTAGTCCGAGGAATATTGTTTTTATATCATATTTGTTTAGAATATTATATCGATAAGATGATATCGAAAAAAACTAATGCTTTGTTCATTGGACAAACAATCTCTTTATTTATAATCAACTAACGATACCACCCGGCGTTGCAAGGGTTTTATTTCGCGTGCTCACCCGCCCGCCACAGGCATTTTTTAGTAAACATACAAATATAGAAGACTATAAACACCACGAAAAAAGGAGCATGGTTTTTATATTTCGAAACAAGTTGCCATTACCCGAAAATAAAATTAGATTTTTTTATTAATGCTATCATTGAAATAACGGGGTTCATAATAAATGCTTATCCTCTCGATTCATTGCACGTGTTTACCTAGAGGTATTATAGTATCAAGATACAGGGCCTGAAACAACGAAGGTAATGAAATGGAAACATTGTCGAATCCGCTCTTTCTTTGTCCCCATTCCTTCGCCGGATAAAACGCCTGTTTTTTCCAATGATTGATTGCAAAGATTTGTTGTGAGTCACTGCAAAAAATTATTGGAAATCTGTGATAATAATGAAAGAAAGAGGGAGAGTTTTTTCTGCCCTTAAACCGACCGCTTTGGTATCGCTCGTGTTCGGTCCCGGTTTTTTTAACACTCTCTCATTTATTTTTTTCGCCCGGTTCGTTCTTTTTCGGAATTGATGATTTCGGGAAAACCTTCACGATTTATGCAGTTGTAGGTGACTACTTGAATTATGATCTTATTGAGCATTGGCGCAAATCATGGGATAGCATGAATTCTTGACAATCAGTTCTTATTTTGAAAATGACAATTAATTTGTGTTCATGTATGTGTGTGAGTATTTATTTTTAATTTTATTTAAAAAAAAAACTCACAGAAACTCCTGTAAAATCAATCACGATGATCTCTATAGATACTATATATACCTTTTTTTAAAATTTTATGTTAACCACCATTGTTTAATACACATAGAATAAAAAAGCACAGGCTACGCCTTGTGAAGGATTCTTTTATCACTCTCTTATATTTTATATTAGTATGTATGTACCAGATGTATATGCATAAAAAAAACTTTTCCGAAAAAAAAATTATAATTTTCGTATCAAAATATAACAATTATTTTACAATTCAATAATTTAAATGTAATACAATGTATATTTGCGGCACGTTCCAGAGTGAAAGGCACTCTCAATATCTCCCTGGTGTAAGGCCAGCATTCAGAATTGAAACGTTGTGTGAAATGACTACAGCCGTGTTCGGTGACTAGATCTTAATAACCAGGTACTTCCCATTCTTCTTTTTTCCTTATCTTCTTCCCTTCCCCTACCTACAGCCTCACAACGTACCCCATTGAGGATGACATAGTCTCATAGGCTCCAGACGGATAGGAACAATTGGGAAAATTACACGTGCATTCAAATATCATTACACCATTCACTCAGGACAAACGCATAGCACAGACAATCAAAAATTATTTGATTAGCGGATTTGACATGTATATATTATTATTAAACTCCTTAAAAATCTTGACTCGTAATCCGAAGGCCGCGGGTTCGAGTCCCGGCGAGCGCAAATTTTTTTTTGGTTGATTAATTTGTATTATTTCACAAATAATTAATTTATAATAGTGTTTAGCATATTTGCGGCACATTCCAGAGAGGAAGATACTCTCAGTATCCTGGTGTAAGACCACCATCCATAATTGGAACGTTGTTTAAAATGGTGAAGCCGCGTTTGGTGACTAGACCTGAATAGCCAGGTACTTCCCCACCTTCCTCTTCCCTATTCTTTTCCCTTCCCCTACCTTCAGCCTCACCAATAGCCAGGTAGGTACTTCACCACCTTCCTCTTCCTCTTCCCTTCCTCTTTCCCCTCCCCTACCTTCATGGTGTAAGACCACCATTCAGAATTGAAAAGTTGTTTAAAATGGTGAAGCTGTGTTTGGTGACAAGACCTGAATAGCCAGGTACTTCTCCACCTTCCTCTTCCCTATCTCTTTCCCCTCCTCTACTCTCAGCCTCACCATGCACCTCACCTATAGCCAGGTACTTCCCCACCTTCCTCTTCCCTATCTCTTTTCCCTCCCCTACCTTCATGCCTCATCATTACTGACTCCAGGCGATTGGGAGCAATTGGGACTCCTATGCAGTATTTACATTGAAAAAAAAAAAGTTTAAGAAATCGGATTAAATTTTGAAAATGATATACGTTCAAATCAAATATGAAATCATCAGCCCATATTTCACTCAAGACTAAGGCGTAACACGGACAACCAAAATTAACATCTTTTCAAGATATGTTTGATTATATAAAGGAATAATATAATATCTTATAATAATAATATATTCAACGAAAATTTGCAAGATTTATAACCTTAAAGGACGGGTTACTATGGTTAAAAGTTACGTAAGTACGAAAGTTAACAACAGAAAATAAATATACATATGAACAGTGAACAGTAGGTACTTGAAGAAAAGAAATTTATAATTATAAATTTAGGTTTCTTGTAACCTGCCTCACTAGGCCAGCCTGTGTTGAGGCAGTCATTGTAAGTAAATTTATAATACTTGTGAACATACCTGCATTTATATCACACAATATTATATTGGTTGCATTAATAATAACAAACCACATTGGTACAATAACAACATTGGTTTCATTACTAATTTCGAATTCGGGTGAGTGCATCGGTAAAGGCCCTGGTACTAAATATCTTTTCAAGTTTGATAAAGGCTTAGAATTTTCTGTGTAAATACCATATATTATTGCAGTCATTAAAAAAGTAATGTTCCATACCAATTTCTCGCATGGGTAGGAGATGTGAGAGAACTTGATTTAAAAAACATGATGAGATCAAGAAAGAATTTTCTGGCTACACTAAATATTTATGTAATTCAAAGAACTATGCAAAGATATGAGTGCCGAATATTATTATTTTCGTTTCGTGAAGGAATTTTACTTCTGTGCCAATATATGTGGAATAGAAAGAATTCTTTCTTGTTCTAAGACTGCTTTGGATTTCTAAGAATGCTTGCAATGCTTCCCTACCTACCAACTCACCTTTGGACTGCCTTCAAATTGTTATCACTTATACATTATTTCTCATTTCTACTACAATAATACATTTAAAATAATGCTTTGGGTTGGCGTAGGATTGATTTGTTTATTTTAACAAATCAAGTGTTTCATTTTTTTAGAACATATAAACTAAACAAAAAAATAGAACATAAAAACTGTTGAATCCGAAACTGCTTACAAATTACAGCTTCAGATGCGCTTGGAAATGGACTATAAATACTCAAGAAAACGAGACGAAATGGTTTTTGCTAGAATTGGGTGATAATATGTGTAGGAAAAACTAGGGATACAAGGAAAAAGGATAACCCACCACTTAACACTGTACCTCTGCGAAAAGGCACACAGTACAATCACAATTTAGTTATATATAGTTCCACCGCTTTATCGCGAGGTCATTATCACCACAATAACACGAATTAGTACAACGTGGTATTGTTTACATAAGAGATTTAAAATAGGTAGGTGGGTTTTTCTTCTTTTTAACCTTTATAACTTTCACCACTCTGTCAAATTTCTACCTAAAGTGAGGAATTTTTTTTTACTATAAATGATTTCTCTCTGGATCTCAGAGGGGAAATCGTAGCAAGGGGGGAAGGAGGCCTAAAACGCCTTTAGGGGGTGACAAACACGAGCTGCGTGTATACCTATTTTGAATAACAACCCACTTGACAGAATTAACGTTTTAAACATCAGTTGTAGGAGACAAGTTTTTGAGATTTTTTTAAATATTTTATTAAACATCATAAAAAATAATAATTGCTGTTATTTGATAGGTTTTGGAGTATAAAAATTGTTTTATATTTTATGTCGTCATATCATTTTTTGTAACATTATAGAATATACTAAAGTCGAGGTTGCGGGAGACAACTGTGATTTGTAGGAAATACACTTCTATCACGAGGATTTACAACTCTGTAACGTAATTTTTAATACAAAAATATAAACACATATTTTTTTAATGCGCACAGTCGTTACGTCTTTAGTACAATAGATTTAAAAGTAATTATAAAGTAATAATATTGGTTATTCTGATGAATTTTTCTCCGCAAGCTGGTGGAGACAACTTTATGTAGGTTAAAAGAAAGAACAAACCAGGTACCTTCTTTTTAGTTCAAAATGAGATTGTGTAGACAAAAACAGAAATAATTTGTTTTAAATGTAGTCCCAATTCTTATTTTGTTTTTCAAAAACAAATGCACTCGAATTTGCTTTTTTTTCTTGCCATTGTTCCAATTTTCAAATACTTTTCCAGCAATGGTTAGAAAGAGGTAGGTATTGGATAAATGACATACCAGTAGGAAATATGCGTATTCTGATTTTAAAACCAAACAATGGAAATGTTAAACTTTTTCTAAGTACTCCAAATAGCAAGTGCCACACACATGACTTTACTACAGAATTTTAGTACAAAATTTTTACTACAGAATTTTGACTCGTTTCGACGACAGTAGGGCTATGGAGTGATTTCTCAGTTTCTCTATTTCTTCCTTCTACTAACTTACTTTTCTTCGTGCCCAAACTTAACTATTATACAACTCGACATTATTTTTATTATCCCTTTTACAGGGCGAAAATTATTAGTTCAGAACCATTTAAATGTCATGCTGAAAATTTAAAAATCTCTTCACTCAAATTCAAAAGTCCGTTAAATTGTATCATCTATCAAAAAATTTAAATCATTACAACATGAAATAAATATGTAATACTATCATTGAAAATTTTTTGATTTACTACATGGACCAACACTCCTACATGTCCTACATGTCTTGTCCAGCAGAGTCGTCCCAGTACTCTTCACTTAGCAAGTGGCGGTTCTTCACAGGGGGACAATGGGAACAGTCCCTACCAGGGCGTTACCGCTGATTGAAAAAAAATGTTATTGAGTGTTTTATTTTTAAACAACATCAAAGCTCAGAAACTTATTATAAAGATTATTCTGAGCAGTAGAAACAAAATCTTGAGAAGAATCTGTGTTTTGAATATAAGGTAACATACGCCAAAATATATTACCATATCTCTTTACACTCTGTACACTCCAATTGACTTCTCGCAATACTAAATACCAAGGGCATAATCTCTTACTTATTTTTTTTCGCTAAAGCACGATTGAGCCAAAAAAATTTTAGAAGACTTTACAACAAAGCTTAACAATGCACTAGCCATTAGACAGAACATACAAATTGATATATGTAAAATCGACACCAAGTCTTGCATCATCAGACAAGACAAAGCAAACATTAACGATTTTTCAACCTCCCTGAGTAATAAAAACATATGTTTTGTATTAGCTCCATAATTTACTTATTTTAAATAAAAAATATTTTATTGTTAACTACGCCTGCTCTTAAAACAGAATTTTTTACAGGCACAGTTCATCGTAATATAATTTTGAAACAGAAATAGGTGTAGAAAAATAAATATATTTGCCATCTAGACTCAAGCTCATGACCTTTGCTCTATCCGGAAGTAACGCATTAACCAATTATGATATCGAATGTTTTTTAATTTTGTCATTTTGATCAATCTCTATTTATTTTGTATTGCAGGCAGCGCTACCCAGTGGTCGGGCCTGAAGCTGGCCACGAGCTTCGCCCCGGTCTGCCCCCAGACCCTGCCGGATATCAAGAAGGAGTCCTTCATGTCCGCCGGAAGGTACAACTATCTGAAGAGGTTGATGCCTTTCCTGAAAAATCAGTCCGAAGATTGTCTGTATCTGAACGTGTATGTTCCTTCCAGTGGTGAGTTAAACATTTTATTTCTAATACCTATTTTATTTACTATTGTTGGTAAACTATGCTCAATTTTTAACTATTGATTGCTGATTTCTGGTTTGAAGAATTGAAATGACTACTTTAAAAATGTTTCAAGGACTTTCTTTGTTTGCTCTCCATGAACAAATAGTTTAAAATAAGGGTTAACTTACACCATTGAACTTGGTTTGTAAGTTTTTAGTTTTTCTGTAAGTAGGTACATGAAATTGTCAATTTAGCAATCGTTATCAACGGTGACCGGACAACTTAGAACCTCCTTTGAAAAGCCATTAAAAGTGACGTAAAACATATATATTAAACGGTGACCGGACAAATCGGAATGAAACCAACTCAGAACCATCTCAGTCAAGTAATTTAGAGTGATTAAAAATATGTATAAAAAATTGGTTAAATACATAGGTTAGTTTATGTAAAATGTTTTTTTTTCATAGCTTTTAATGACTTTTCAAAGAGGCGTTGAGTTGAGTTGATTCTGAGTTGGTGTGGATCCGTTATCAACAACTCATTTCGTCATCACATTGTCAACATAAGATTGTTTTCAAATAATTTTATCCTTTTTAAAGATATTTGAGCTATAGTGTATCCCACACTAGGCATATTTTAGTTCAAGAGTAAACAGCTCCCACAAATCACTCTCTATCCAGTTCCTTGATTTGCACTGCTTCCGTATATTTTCCATATTAAATTTGTGAATTAAGGAACTTTTAGACTAGCGTTGAGTCCTTAGCTTATCATTTATAACTACCTCTATCGGTTAGAAGTTAAAAGGACAAATGTGTCGGGTTCACATTCAATTCCTCCACTAGACTAGTCGTTCATCATTGCAAAAGCAATAAAAATCTAACTGAAATACATTATAAAGATTGCAATTCTTCAAAAGATCTCTCTCTTTAACGTAATGGTCAAAGTCCAAAATTAATTTAGTTGAGCCGTGTTATTTTAATAATAGATGTTTCATCTACATGAGGCATAACTGACTAATGTAGCATTTCTTTGAAGAGCGGATATGCCTGTCATTAAATAATATAGCATTTATTCTTCACATAATAGATGAAAGCTATTTCACAAATATTCATTGTTTATCTCATAATTATATTAGAATGTTTATATACCTATTAAAGCAGGTTAAACAAACTGTAATTATTTTAAGTTTATCCAATCGTAAACCATTTGAAACCATTATTTATTATTCCTAACACCTTTGTAACCATATCGTTCGTCCAGAAGTCCATATCTTGGAAAAATCTAAATTTGAGTTGAGCACGCAATTACACGTAAAAGGGTACTCTCTATCTAGTACAATATTAAGATCTTTATAAAAATCAAAATATGCTTGCTTTGGGATATAAAGATACGTATAGGAGTTAAGAGTTATCTATGTATTGCTATATTAAGCATAGGAGATGTTTGAAACTTTCAAATAACCTTCTTCCCCGTGAAGGTTTCTGGATTATTACGATCACGTGACATATACAATACATCTGAAAAGCTTTTAATCATTACAAAAACTCTTGCAAAACCGCCAAAAATGACACAATTTGAGAATTACATGTTGCATAACAATGATGTTCATGCAAAATTCAATTTTCGAAACTCTTTAAATTAATGAATTTATTTGAAGTACTCACATCATACTTTGAATGGAATCAAGAATTATAGATATTTTAAATAGGCACCTTTGTAAGGTACCAAATTTGATTGATCGATTTTCGAATAATCTCTTAAGGTAAATGAATTTTTTTCAAAAGTTGGTTTTTGGTGTACGTACGCATGACAGAATTGATTTGATTTGTACTATACATTGAAATAACATGATAATTGAAATAACAATAATTTTGTTTGTAACCACGATTTATTTAATTTTTCTACTACCGACCGGTTTCGCTTTAGACAAGCATCTTTAGGGTATAACAATTTTAAGTTTAATGTTTATACCATGAAGATACTTGCGGAAAGCAAATTAGATCGGTAATAGAAAAATTAAATAAATCGTGGTTACAAACAAAATTATTGTGTTATTTCAATGTTTAGTATGTCAAACCACAAAGTTACTGCTTTCTACCAAAAATTAATTTTTACTAATAATATTCGGGAACGCGTGAGGGGAAGAGGACACAGGACGGAAAAGGGAGGCGCAAGAGGAACGGGACGAATGGGAGAAGACATGCAATGAGAAACAATTTCTTTATTAGTGGCATTGCAACGCATGCCGGGAACTCGCTAGTTAATCATAAACACCACCAGTTCAATTAAAATAAAGAACAACTTTTCATAAATTAAACAAAATGCTGATATTTTCTGGTTCACTAGTGGGATAATTCAAAATGTCATTCTAATGTATTTATGGTGGGCATTCGAATATTGCTATCCTTATTATCTCTTAACTTGGTATTTTGAGATGTCTGACTAATCAACTGATCAACGATCTAATCAACTAATCAACGATCGATGTACCAAATTTAAAAGCCCTATTGGCGTATAAATGAGTGATGAAAACAAATGATAAAAATATAAGAAAACAGTAATTGAAAATCGGAAGTCTCAGGTTTGAATGACATCTAAAAATCTCTGTGAAGACTTTTAAAATTAGCATAATTTTTCTCAATGTAGGTATATAGAAATATCAGAATTAAATTCCTATCTTTGAAATGCTTTTCTCGAGAGGTTCGTAATAAATAATTGGAATTTTAATAAAAAATAAATAAAACTAACGCCGTCCTTCCGATGGCTCGTTGGGAGAAAAGAGATGAAATAATAATCTCGCAAAAATTCCTATTGTATGCGCCAAGATAATTTGTTATACTTGGCTCGGCTCCAAAATGTGTATCTAAGTTTTAGAAAAAACGTAATGTAAGCTTCGTCATTTTCTTCACAAGAAGCGACTAATTGAATACAAAATTTAACATTGAAAATTAATTAATTTTAATTTATTATTTTAAAGAAATTTTCATTTTCATTTTCTAATTACTTGATCTTTTTACGAGACAAAAGCGTGGATAAATAAAAACTTTTTTTTTTTATTTGTACATTCAAAATATAAAATGGTTGTTTTAAATAATGATTTAGAAACTTCATTAAATTATTTATTAATCATAAGACGCCTTCGAATTAATACCGCAACAAAAGTTCCTTGATCCTGCTTGGATCAAGTACTGTAACGTCCACAATAATTTGGGATAAGGCGGGCGCGAACCATTTATTAGAAAACTAACCACAGGTCGCTCCAAGTGGTTTGCTACGTTTGGTGACTTAGCATGGGAAAGGGTTCACGGAGTTCACGGGGTGGATAGAGAGACATTAGTTGACGGATGCCTTTTGAATTCTTCAGCCGGAACCCCTCGACTCTTTGCCTTGCAACGCAATTCGTAAGATGGATTCATACGTCCGTCACTTTTGGACACACTGACTTCAAGATTTTTACCCACCTCTAATACCCTTTTCCTTCACAGAAATTTCTCTATTTCCTTTCCTTAAAAAGACTCTCCACACAGCATCCTCTAAGATGACAAGATCGTGATTGAAATTAATTTCTTCAGGGCCTCCTGTGTAGAACTAATGTAAAAAATGTGACTGCAGGGAGCCAAAGGGAAAGGAGATTCACAAAAAATGATTGAGAAGTGCTCGAGTATTCAAATTTGGTCCTACAGAAAGGTAAACTTCGAGAGAATGAGACGAAAGCAGAGTATCAGGAGTAGGATTTATTGATTATAATATTTTTAACAAGTTAACATTTTATTCTACGAAGCACCGCACAAAGAGGAGGCCGATAGGCTATGAAGCACCGCACAAAAAGGACACCGATTAGTCTATCACATTTTCTCGCAGGCTAAATGCTATGGATGTATTTTTTTGTCCTTTTTAGTGTCGCTCGTTTTTGTTTCAAATCAAAGGGCGCTAAAGAAGTTTTTACGTCAAAAATTTCAACAACTGTAATAAAAAATGCACGAAATAAAGAAAATTAAAAAAAAAAGGAATAACAAACAACGTTCCGTTTCCGAATGGTGGCCATTTACCGCAGTATCTAGTACTTAGTTATTTATACTCATCATTAGATTTTCTAGAATTCTCCGCCTTACGCCTCTTATCTATTGTTCTTTGTGCTAGTTATGAAAAAAAGACGTTTACCGTTAACAATTATTATATTTAGTGAAAATATCATCGGACTACGGCAAATTCCACTAAGTCACTAAAACACAATCCTGAGATAACCGCGTTTCAATATTTAGTAATTTTGGAAAGGATATAAGTGGATGAATATCTCCAAAATGTTTTGTTTTATTTTTTATTTTATAATTTAGAATGAATCCGTAAGTACCTTATTTATATACAATATTAGTTGATAGCAATAAAAGCAACCTTTAATCAAAGATTTACAAAAAAAAAATATCCTGACTTCGTGGTTTTTACCAGTCAATAATGACTTAGTGTGCTTTGTTTGTTAAGATTACCGTTAAATTATTGACTGTAATGCCGCAAAACGGCTGACTTAGTGGGTTTTACCATTCAATAATGACTTAGTTTGCTTTGCTTGTTAAGATAACTGTTAAATTGTTGACTGCAATGCCGTAAAATGGCTGACTGAGTGGATTTTGAAAGATAAGTGGATTTTAAAGCTGAGTTAGTGGATTTTGCTTTTTTTAATGTCTAATTCGATGTTTTAATGACATTTGTATTTGACTTAATTTGTTTTGCTTGACAATAATATCGGATTTATGACTTATGAATTTAAAAAGTTTCAATCGAAAACGATTAAATAAACGACTTAATGGAGTATGCCAGTCGAAAGAGGACGATTTTTTACATAAGACCTCATACTTTAGTCATTTCATGAAAAAAACTTGTCTTAATGGACTTTGCCAGTAGACCAACGATATTTTTTTCTTTACTCGTAAGAGTTAGGTATTTTCACAGTTGGTACATCCATCAGCATTTCTCTGCTTTTCTAAAGGGTGTGTATTTATTTTACTTTTATTTAACCTCAGGTAGAATAAACGGTGCTTATTTTAACCTGCCAAAGGCCAGCTGCTAATGAATCAAAACAAATGCCTCCAACACAACACAAAGGAAGTTTTCTACTAGAAATTATAATGTATTACGGTACCACCTTTGACGATGATGGATCTTGAAAATTATTGAATTGTTAATTTCCCTGGGTACCAGGAACTGGATAAAGAAATGGAAACAGGATGAAAGCTCCCGGCTAACAGCTTTCATAATATATATTTGTATTTCAAAAGTTTATTTGGGTGTTGTAAGTGGCTTGCCTAGCAACACCCAACAAACAGTTTTGAATATTCGGCCGGTTGACTGGTACAATCATTTGACCGTACGCCGATTTTCTTTATTCATGTGATGGAATTTTAGTTTTTTTTTCCACTAAGCCCACTAAATTTGACAACGGTGGCAGGAAATTTTACTGACTCCCATTAAAATTTTGATTGTCTGACGCACGATGATGACAAAAATTTCATCTGCATATGTAAAATTTTACGCAAATGCACTTCAGAACACTGCGTTCATAAGCTAAACTGCAAAAATGAATATTTACAAGTTGTTTCACCGTTTTGACATTTAATTCGTAGAACTCCATAATTTAAAAAAAATTAAGTAAGTGGATTCCTAAATCACATTTAACCGTGATTTATTGTTGGGGTATTATGCCAAATTTCGGACAGCGTTACAGTAGTAAGCATTAGAGATGGGTGAGTTCTGCGTTTTGCTAAGGCCTCCGGAACGTGCGTCAAAGAACAGGTCGGACTTAGTACTGGGTGCTATTGCGGCTACCGGGACGCACGGGCTTGACCGGAGCCGGACCTTGGAGCCGAATCCGGATACAACCCGGACAAGAACCCGCACGATCTCCGAGGCATTTGGATTCCGACTCCGGATCCGGCTCCGAGTTCCGGGTTACGGTCCGAGTCCTGGACCGGGTTCTCTGGGACCTACTCCCAGAGAACCGCTTGGAAAATCTCAAATCGGCCTTGAAAATTTCAAATCTAACCATAAATTTAATAAAGTTATTATTGATTTTTAAAAGTATTATAGTTTTATGGGGGCTCTTTTGGTATTCAAAGTCACTATCAAAATGTAATGAATTTGGTTTTCAATCTCTTTGGATTGGATTGGATCTTTGGTTTTTTCAGTTTGATTAAGGTTTTGAATGCTGTAATAGCCAACAATAATCTTCTTAAAACTTAAAAATTAAAGTTTCCTTGTTTGTCCCGCGCTTCTAAACCTTTCAATCGATTGCGATGAAACTTTGGTGATTTGTTATATGCTTGCCCGCGATGGTTTATACAGGGTGGCCCATAACTGTATACCTAGTTTCAATTAACAAAAAATAAATAATGGTATAACTAAGGTGTGTTTTATTTGTATTTTCAAAAACTACAATAAATGGAAATTTTTATGACATCTAAGTTTTAAAAATTATATCATCCTAGTGAGCTCCATCAGCTTGTTGACATTGTCTAAGGCGGATTCGAAAATTTTCAAAAACACGTTGTTAAGTTGCCCGTGGGATGGCGTTCATTTCCCGGATAATGTTTTGTTTTAATTGATCTATTGTTGTTGGATTGTCTTTATAGACTCTTGATTTAAGTATCCTAACAAAAAATAATCACACGGGCTGAGATCCGGGCTCCGTGGGGGTCACTCAATGCCTCCTCCTCTTGAAATGAGTTTCCCGGGGAACATCTCCTTCAAACGGTCCATGGACAGTTTAGGCGTGTGACAGGTGGCGCCGTCCTGCTGAAACCAGGTCCTGGAATTGTGGCCTTGAAATTCTTGAAGAGCTGGGACCAAGAACTCCTGAAGCATCTGACAATAATTCTTAGATTTCACTGTCATAGTAATTCCTCTATCATTTTCAAAGAAGTATGGGCCAATGATACCCCTAGCTGATATTGCAGCCCACACAACGACGTTCGGGCTATGGAAAGGACGTTGATGCTTCTGTCGGGGATTATTCTCAAATCAATACTGGCAATTTTGTTTATTAACATGGCCATATTGGTCATTGATATGAAAATTGGCCTCATCGCTGAATATTATGTTGAAAAAAGTATCAAAACGTTCTAGCATCACATCAGCAAAATTAAGTCGAAGATCGGTATCATTTGGCTTCAAGTCTTGCTTCAGCTGAATTTTATAAGCTTTTAAATGTAAATCGTGGCGTAAAATTCTTTGTTAAGTGAACCTCTTGATGAGTAAAGCTTGGCTTCTCTTGCGAGTCGATTGCTGTGGATTTTCTCTCACTGATTCACCAACACGCTGAATAACTTCTGGTATCCTCGCTGTCTTCTGGCGGCCTTCATTCATTATCCCTACTGTTGAGCCGGTTGTCTCAAACATTTTGATCCATTTCCGAATAGATTTTGCGCTTGGTGCTTGAGTTTTGTCTCGTAAACCGAAATGAACACGGTAGATTCGTCTCGAAATCGTCACAGAATAATTGTTTACGTAATACGCACGAACACAAAACGCGCGCCACTCTTCGGTCAACGGCTCCATGGCGACTAAAAATTCCATGAAATAGCGCGTCTAACGCTACCCCCCGCACCGCGCTAGCCCACGTATTGTTGAAAAAATAACGAAACAAACCGCGAACACAGTTAAGGACCACCCTGTATATATATAAAAAAAAACTTTCGTTGTATTTTTACAGAGAAGATTGACTCGCTTTTATCGATGATTTTCAGATATATTCAGATATGTTGCTATTATTTTTGTTGATTTTTTGTTGATTTTTGTTGATATTCCGTTTCTCTAATTATAAGTTATTTTCTTATTGTACAATATTTTTGTAATATTTCACAGTATTTTTGAAAATCTTATTTTTCCATTTTTGTAACTATGCATATTATTTATTATCTATATATATAATTACATAGACTAGCTCCCCTGTTAGACCCGAGAATATTTTTCTACTAATTGGGTAACCAAAAAAAGTCTGCTATGAAATGTAATATATTATTGTTTATTGTAAATATTTACTTTTTTTCTAATAAAAACAAAAAAAAAATATAATGGTGAGCTCTGGCGTTATGAATTATTTCCTTTACCATTCATCCGATTGCGGTTAAACTTTGATGATACGTTATGAGCACGCCCGTAAAGGTGTATATATATTATGGTGAGGTCTGGCGTAATGAAATTTGTATTAAAAATTTACTACAGGTAGCGAGCGAGTTGTTTGAAAAATGAGTGAATTTCATATAGTTTAGCGGCAGAGAGGGAAAGCGGGAAGTGCTGGGGAGTGAAGAGGGGTTCGCGGGAGGGGTGAAGGCGGGGAAGGTGGATGGGGAACGAGTGAGGGGAACGAGGGCGAGAATGGGGTCGCATGGGAAAGGACACGCAGGGCGGGTGACGGAGCGGTGGGGGCGAGGGAGCGGCAGAGGGATGGATTTCAATGGAAGTCGTGGTAGTGGTAGAGGATAGCAGGGGGTAAAAATTTGAAAACCCATGCTTCTCACACGGAAGTTTATGCGTCGGAAAAAAAAAATTCTGTGTACAAAAGCACTTCAATTAAAACACGGACACTATATTTCTTTAAGTGGCATTGCAATGCATGCCAGGTACTTGCTAGTGAAAAATAAAATACTTGCGCAATTACATAAAAAAACATGATTTAATTTGAGGAACGCAGATACTTAAATTTTTTTTAAATATGGTTCTATAAATTTAACACAACTATAGAAAAAAATGTTAATTTAATTCATAAAGGAATGATTGAGAAACTTTCACACCTATTTTAGCTAACTAGCTAAGTTCTTAAGTAAAACTCCAGCTATAATAACAACATCACAGTGGAATTGTTGAGAATCATCCAAATTAATTCCTTTCTCTTGAGATAAATTCTGAAATCACATACTAGATACTAATTCTCAGGATATGCAAGGTTATGAAAATTAAACGATGCACGTGTATTTATGGACGTATAAAATGTAAGTAAGTACCCATATAAATATTATGCAATCCAACTAAACACTTTGAAATGGCACTCGTAAAAGGAAAAGCAACTTTGTTGAATTTATTCCAGTAGTAATAATACAGTTCTGAGTAATTTGAACACAATGTGTTTGCTTTAGCAGATGAATGAAGAAAATCGTGCCAAGAAATGAGCAAGAGTACATTACAATATAAACACACACAGGTATTACTCATAATGATACGTTTCTACTGAAAAAATATTAATGAACATACACAAAATTTTCAAAACTAAATTACCTGCCTTATATTATATCATCATCATTACCATTATTTAAATGACTTATTTATTTAAACCAGGGCCGACTGCTTTGCCGAGGGCAATAGGACAATGACCCAATTGTTCACATGAGATCGGGCTGTTTCTAAGAACCGCTCTAGTGTTCAACAGCTCGGCTGCGGAACGGTATGCCGGCCTCTGTATTTCTTCCAGCCTACAACCTCCTCCTTCACTTCTTCTTCTCCTCCGAATGGCATCTTCATAGCATCTCCAAATATGACAGAGTTGAGACATACCTAAAAAAATAAAATATCAATACTAATATTATAAATGCGAAACTGCTCGAGTTTGTTTGCTACGCTTTCAGGCAAAAAACAATAAATCGATTTTAAAAATTCTTTTACCAATAGAAAGCTTAATCATATGCGAGGACTATAGGCTGTAAGCTCTGGCGTTATGAAATTATAGATATTAATATATTGTATTTGTTATACGTTTTCTGTCGCTAACAAAAGTGAGTTATTTCAAACGTCAGAAAACAAATCGTTGCCATGTATAAATAGTGTTATTTTTTATTATACTTACAAATTTCCACATATTTAAATAAAAATAAATCTCCGAAACGTTTGTAAGCGCATAAATTCCGAACGACTGCACCAAATTGGTTAATTCTTTTTTCTTTCAGCTAGAGCTGAAAGAAAAAAGAATTATTTCGGGTTCCACCTAAATTTCATAATGCTAGAGCATTATGAAATTTAGGTGGAACCCGAGCTGTTTGAAAACTGTTTTTTTTTTTTTTTAAGTTTTCTTTATTCATTGAATTGTTTTTTACATAAATAATAGAATTTTTCGACCACCATGCTAGGCACATGCCCGTGTTGTACCGGGAATGAACGTATGGAATGTGGGAGTGGGTGGGTTGAGGGAGGAGGGGGGATAATTGATAAGTCCAAGCGCAACAGTGATTTCCCCTAATACCATGCGAGCGAAGGCGCGGGGAAAAGATAGTATCAAATAAAGAGTAGTCGAACACATTTTTTTTTTTAAATGACCTTCTAATTTTGGAACCCCAGAGTGCCTTTAAGACAGCTGTTAAGCCATTTTCATCCAGGTTTAATACACTTGGTAATAAAAACTTCATTTCCCAGACCCCGCACGTGAATGCGAAAAGAAAAATCCTCTGAAGGTCTTCGTAAAAATCAATCAAGCAAGCGATCTAAAGCAGCGTCGGATATCCTTTACGTGGTTTGGAATGAAGGACAGAAAATTTTCTGTCTTTCAATTATTCAGCGGTTAGTGTACAAGATAGTTCCTCTCTGCGAATACATGTATGTATTAGAATGTAACATTACCAAACATGTATGTATTAGAATGTAACATTCCCAAACAACGAGAGTGAATTCAAAACAGCAAGACGGTAACTTCTAATATAAATACTTTTTTCTTGTGATGATTCTTAGCCCGGCACAACATAAGAAAAATCTAAAAACAAAGCGTGAGAGTCAGTTGACAGGCATAGATTCATACCCACCAAGTACCCTTTATGTCATTTTCCTTACTTCTTAGAACTTAGAACTTTCTCCCCTTCTTTTCCTTCCTTCAAAATTTTGCTGTATTTTTCAGATGGTCAAAATATTTCCGCTTTTCAATAAAATGCAAATAAATGGAATATTTCTGAACATATCCCAAAACTAAAAAACTGTTTATGAAATATGATAAAATACGCTTTCAAATTTTATAATTCAAAATAAACACATAGTTTTTGAAATTAAAAATTTTGAATGCAAACACAAAAAAAATTTTTAAATGGCTCACCTCACGCTTTTTCTAACTATAATTACTAATAACGGTAAAAAAATACAAACACATATATATTTTATTAGACAAATGTATTATAAACATTACTGTCACCTCGCTTTTTTGTGTTTTTATATAAAAATAGTTAATTAAAAATTCTCAAAGTTCCATTTTTTTTTTCAAATTGCGATTCAAAACTTTGGTTTCATAAAGGTATACGTTTTACATTTTTCGTCGTTATTTTGTAGATTAGACTAGAAAACAATGTTTGGCCTTTTTAACACTGTTAAGAATATAATTCTCACTCTGATAGTAATAGAGTTACAGCGATTTATACGAGACGCATGTGAGCTGGGACAAATCTGGTCTCCTGCCATTCAAAGGGTTAAAAAGCAGCATCCCCAAATATGGAGAAGGCCCTGAGGGAAATTATTTTCCCACAGGCCTCTTGTTTGAAATGAATGTAAAAAAAAAATTACGCCCATTTTTGGTCACTTTGAGTTTCTTTTGATTGTGTAAAACATGAGCTCTCTTTTTAATAAAAAAAGTAAAATAATACGAAAAACAAAGACAAAGAAAAAAAAGCAGGGTTTATTGTAATATTGTACATTGCACAAAGATCTTACAATACCTAACCTGAATTTCATAATAATAATAGTAGTCGTAGAAAACTTCTACGTACAATGCCAAAGCCGTACAATCAAAAGATAGTTCTTCCCTCCACAACACTTTTCCCCGCAGTCTTTATACTTATTTTCTATAGAAAACGATCAAACGCGATCCCCGCTTGAGATAACGAAATGGTAAAAATGAAATGCATTCTTTTCGGGACGTTCTTTCACTTTGTTCCTTCCGTTTCCGTTCGCTTTCACCGCCTCGTCCTCGTCAGGCCTCGTTTGTCACTTGTTTGTGTTCCTCCCGTCACCACCCGCACCGCCACCCATCACCATCCAACGCCACCCATCATCACCATCTTCCACCCTTTCTCTATGAGTATGTCCCCCACACCTACCGGTAATATTGTACAGGCACCACATTATTTTTATAAAACACGACACATAATAGGACTAAACGAAATGGTTTCATAAATGTTTATGTTTTCAGTGTAAAAGGTGCTCGAAATAATAATGTGCAACTAATTTACACCTGTGTGATATTTTTATATTATCGTAGACTCGTGTAAAATTACTAGACTTTAAAAATGTAGGATTTTTGAAGCTGAACATATTTATTTAAAAAAATTACGTAAGGATCATTGCATTTCAAAAACAAACCTTCTCAATTTTAGAGACAATCAGAAATTTACCTCGTGATGACTGAATTCCGAGGAAGGTAGGTACTAAGTGCGATTCCAAGGAGTAGACGTCCAATGGGCCGCCCAAGACAAAGCTGGGCGAGGAAACTCCAGAAACTGTGTGAGGAGAGGATAGGACTGTCATGGACGGTGGCCGAACAGTCAGCACAAGGCAGGGACGTCGGGTCGGGGACCCTTGTCAATGCAATGGGTCCCCGACCCGAATAGGATAAGGGGATGAAGATGATGATGATGATGATGACCTCGCGAAATGAACTATCTTAGTAAACTTGAAAAAAAAAAATTTTGCGTTCCAGCGCAGAGGTATTCCCAAATTAGTTTATGAACGTATTTGATGTTCGAACAGGGTAAGCAGCTGGTCACTATTGAAGAATCTGCTATACAAGACACCCAGTTTCTTAGAAACCAGATTTACTCGGGCTTTTCCATAAAAGCTTTCCATAAAGGCTCCATAGCCCCGATATTTGAGCCGGTTCAAGATACTTAGGAATCTTTTCCAAACATCTCAATTTAAACAACCTAATGCAATAAAAATGGTAACTATTGTAATAATATATAAAAGTGTTATGTTTGGTGGCACTCCCACTTCCCCAACGAAAAATTAAGTAAGCGAAGTTTCCCGTATGGTGATCTTAACGTCAAAGTATTATATAAATTACACAGTTTGAGTGGAATCTTCTTAATTGCGCTATTGAAAATAATTGTTATTAATATTATAACTGAAATAATATTACACGAGCGAAGTCGTTTTTGGGTCCATTGTAGCAACTCGGAAACGTTAACTAGATTGCGCTTATCACGCTGTTTTATTGTCTCGAAGCTGGCTTCTTGAATTTGTGTTGAATTATAATAAATGGGATGCTTTAAAGGTATTATCGACCTCAAAGACTTTTCGTTTATGTGCCTTTGATTCACTTTAATTCATTCTATGAATGCATAACGAAATCAAGTCCAATTATAACATGATCGCAAGATATTTAGCATTTAATATCACAACAAAATAAGAGACGCACTTGTTATAGAATCGTTTTGAACCGTTTCATTTTGAAGAGTTTTAATTTTCAATGTACATTTGTTTCTTAATTTTTTTAATTTTCTGCTACCGGTTTCAACACATCCGCGTCATTCTTTTTGACACTAACAAACTTCTAGACAAGTACAAAAATTAATTCGAATTAATTAAGAGGGGGCAGTGGGAGGGGTAATTTTGGGGGAGGGGGAGAACGGTGGGAGGAGTCAACATTATATGGAAACATCGTTAGTAAAGGTGATTAACAGGATGCGAATATTTTAATAAATTAATTAAATCTAAAGTTGGGTGTACAGAGTGCTATTACCTTATTAAATTCATTAAGTCCAATTATTTTATTTTGAAGAGTTGTAATTTTTAATGTGCATTTGTTACTTTATATTTTTAATTTTCTGCTACCGGTTTCAACACATCCGTGTCATTCACTGGTAATCTTAAAATTATCTTAAAATTCTGTGCAAGTACAAAAATATTGGATTTAATTAGATGAGGGTAGTGGGAGGGGTGATTCTTTGTCATCTTTTAGTAGCAGAAGTAAAGATAGGCATACATTAGCTTAATCCAGTCCCATGTATGTTTTTAGGTTTTCACGGCCAAAAAGTATTTTTGTTATGATTTTTGGGGTGTTATGCCGTGTTTCGCTACCTCCTTCTTTAGCCAACGTTTCGGACAGCGTTACAGTGTCCATCATCAGGGCAGATGAGTAAGTGATATACTCATCTGCCCTGATGATGGACACTGTAACGCTGTCCGAAACGTTGGCTAAAGAAGGAGGTAGCGAAACACGGCATAACACCCCAAAAATCATAACAAAAATAATCCAGTCCCACTTTTTTTTTCACTAGCTCCACACAGGAGGCCCTGAGGTAATAATTTACCTTAGAGCCTGCTTGAGGATGCTGAGGAAGGGAAGTATGTATTGACAATTATAAAATTGTTTCTTTTTAACGTTTGCCTTTTAATCTACAAAAAAATAACAAAAAAAAATCAATCGTACAAATTATAAAAGAAAAAGATAAATACTCATTCATAACTGAAAATCGAACTAGACTTAAATATGTATTTGTATGCCCCAAACTAAACACTTTTTTCACCCAACACCTTTATACACTCCAAGGAAAATACTTCTTATAAACTATCAATAGAAATCAGAAGCATTAATGACAAAGTAAAATTGTTGAAATTTTTTTTTTTCTTTTTATTTAACTTAAAAATGGTACATATTATAGTAGTACTGATCTTCCATTAAAAGCATTTGCTTGTGGATGGAAGAAGAGTTTACATTTTATTTATACATTTAAACATACGTACGCCGTATTTTATAAAAAAAGCATTTTAGAGAAATCATCAACGGGAAGACTGCTTCCCCTATTTCCACATGAAATATTTGTTCTTAATTTAATAAATATACGTGTTTTTCTTCTTACTGAATACATACAGATGTTTATGTCTTTTAGTTAAAGGGTCATTCATGATTGCGATGTGACTGTAATTAACTGTGTGAAACATAACAAGTGAAACACCTGACTGTATTAATTGTAAATATGTAAAATGTAAACTCTTCTTCCATCCTAAACCATTCCATACTTGTCATACATAAACATAAATAAACACGTAAACACCTCAGCACAGGTTCTCCTAGTGAGGTGTTCACGAAACATACAACAATACCTATCCACAGTTTCACCTTCACAAACCTACCTTACACCCAACAATAAAATTACAAAATATATTATGTAAAAATATTTTCGAAATTGATCTATAGGTAAATACTGTAATATATAGAAATAAATAAATAAATAAATAAATCCACAAGCAAATTTTTAATGAAAGAGAATATAAATTAAAAGTTACAAGTTAAGTTAAAATATGAATTATAAATATTGATGAAATATGAATTACAAATGAAAACATCTACCAATTTTAATATAAATAAAAAAGTTAAAATAAAAATTTCATATATTAATAACGTAAATAAAAAGCAAAAGCCTGTTCCACTTTTAAAATGCTTTTTATACGTCATACCTAGGAACTTATCTCAACTGACCAGACTTCAATGCAAATTCACCCCGTCAAGTAGTTTGTTATTGGTTTTTCAAATGTCAAGATTAATTTGGCAATCAAAAAACAGCGTTGATTTATTTTCAGTCAAAACTTTGCATCGTGGAACTAACACTTCAGCCGAAATTGAGCTATCCGTACGTGACCATCCATAAAATAAAACCTTTTTTGTTCGCACGGGTATTTTTTTGCAAACGCGGTACAAACTGGTTATTTAAATCCAAATCTTTTGGAAAATGTAAAAGAGAGGAGATGATTGACGATTTTATAGGGAAAAATGATTGTGAAGGAATTCAGGTAGTCGATAGCCAGGTGGGAACTTTCAATCTTTACTTTATGGTAGAAATATCTGTGTGAAAAAACAGTCGAACCAATCTTTCGAACGATGAACTCTGGCGTCTGATTACATGGTACCTATTTACATTTACGAGGGTTTTTAGACCCTTAGAGGGCATACAGGTGCATCTGTTTAAAGTTGGATAGGTTATTTTGCTAGCTTGAAAATATTCAATAAATTGACAATTATGGTTTTAAACAAAATATTTCAATTGCATATCGTATCTATCGACTGCCTCCTAATCATGTATTAAAGCATTGTATTATTAAGGTGGCGCTACCACGCTCAAAAAGAAGAAGATGGAGGGGAGATATGTAATTACGAATGTTGGACAGAGCGCGCTAATATTTTAAATGATAAAATTGAAGCGAAAATTGTGAAAATGCTTAATAAAACATGACTCGTTTAAAATAGAGCAAAAATCTCTAAAAAAAATATCTCTTAAGTATCATTTAAAGAAACATTGTGAATTTTTTAACTTGAAACTTGTGAAAATATAACTTGTTAAATAATAGAAAAAGACTTGTTTTTAATAATTTTCGGAGCATACTTTATGATTTTTTCCTATCGAGGGAATTGCGTTTTGGCGTGGAACGTATCTAGATATTATCTTCAAAATAACATATATTTTTTTTAGAGTTTAAAAATTTCAAATGTTTAAAGAAGATATGTAAGAAATCGGTAGAAATTCGGGTAGCGGCGGCTTAAGGTACACAACCATCTTTTGAGATTTATACTTTTAAACTAGACTCTCCGCGGGACACGATAGTAGCTTAGTTACAAACTTCACATACATATCATTAATATCTAGACTGGAGAGATTCATGAAAATGCAAATCCAAGAGTACTTACTCATGCCAGCTGTTAACTTAAGTGGCGCCATCTTTTGGCATTTAGATACTCGCTTTAATTCGGTTCTATTATGATAGTAGCTTAGTCACAAACTTCACGTTCACAGATGGTTTCCATTTGACGCGACGTTAGAGTTATACTTGGAGTTGGATTCTTAAATTTCAACCGTACAGTCACTACGATATAAATACTGTCAGACTTAATATTATTACTGCACACGAGTCCCAATTGTTCCATTCGTCTAGAGTCAAAGGGACTACGCATCCATAATTGGAGTACACGAGTATGTTGTGGTACTGAATTTAGTGGGGAAGGGTAGAAGATGAAGGTTGGGAAGTATATGTCTATTCAGTCGTGATCATGCTTAAGCAATGTCTCGATGTTTCTCGAGTATCTATCTACGACATTTACTAGAAAAAACATCGTTTTTTTCCTTGATGGCAATGTTTTGCAAAATTATGTTTTACGGGCGTTTAAACTTGTTCTTCATCCCGTCACATCAAAAAACAACTCTTCTATCCCCTTCCCGTCCCCGAAATCAGTGGCGTGACGATATTCGGTCCGCGCTCCACCGGCGCCCATAAAGTTGTAGGGTCATTCTGTGAAATATTTCCACGCACGGCCCAAATTCATACTTGCCCGGGAAGCGGATGTAATACGGGAAGTCGGCTTTATAAATGGGAGCCATGACTTTTCCATGTCCGCCGCGAATTTTGAGATATGCTCGTACATCATTGTTTGGCAGGGAGATGGAAAAGTATTTTTACTACCTTTATTTATCAACTAATTTGAGTTTGTACTTTATAAATCCTGGCGAGTCTTCCAACTCACATTGCTACGTTATTAGTTTTGTGCTACCTATTTTGAATAAGTACGATTTTTACGTTTGAGGAAAATCTTTCACATCGAACGTTATTAATACCTTAGCGTCTGCGTGATTGAATTTCAAAACCCAGTTTTGAGTGCATGTTGACCCCACGCCGTACGCGTTGCGCCATAAATAACATCTGTGTACGTGGAATTTTAAACAAAACTACCGTTGTGATTCGGTTTTTAATTCAAGATTTCGTCACAAGATGCCACCACTTACGTCAGCAGCTCGCATGTGGACTTTTCTTCCCTAGGTATAAGTACTACAAATTTATGAAATTTAAGTGTCTTTTCGGGTATGGGGAGATTACATATGGAGTCATTGCCTGTCATGGTTACTTTAATTCGGTGACTAGATCACAGTGGATCCGAGTAAGTGGCCATTTTTTGGAACCAGTTCTTATCGAATTTATAAAATGGTTACCTATACCTACACTCAAACTGGGCGAAGCCGAAATAAAAGCCGCCTGCAGGGTCTAGTAACAAAAATCTGGGAGCGTGTTTTTAACTGCTAGTTTTAATATTATTATACGGAGTGAATCAATCAGAATGCAGCCGAATGAATTTAAACGGCGATTCCTGTGAATTTTTGGGTATATAAAATAAAGATGTCATTTTGCCGTCTGACATTTTTAAAATTAAAAACAAAACTATATTCTTATCACACGTTATCACATTGCAACGGATCACATGACACGCTCACTGTCTCATCGTAGGGTGCTGCAGAAACGAGATGGAATGCGTATCACGTAGCTCGCTAGTATCTACACAGTGGCGGTGTGTGATGGAAGAATGTTTATTTTTTTTTTATTTCTTGTATGCTCTTCATTAAACGGATATACCAATGTATTACATGCGTTTTGATAGGCAACAGTCTTTGCTTCCGGAGAATAAGTATATTTTTATTGTTTTTGGTTGAAAAAAAAATACCATTCGAAATCAAAATGATATTTTCATTTTTATTCCAAATAGGTTTTCAATTAGGGAGGCGCGTATGGGTATAGATATTGCCGCCCCGGGAGTCATTTATTGGATAACCAACACTCCTATAAGTCACTCATAAGCCATAAATCACCCCAAGTGGTTCTCTGCGTTTGGTGACTTAGCATGGGCGCCCGGACTCAAGGGATGAGGTTTGTCTAAGTCTTGACGGCGATTGCGTTTGTCCACCTACTGCGTGGTGGGCCGAATCGGGGGAGACTGTTTGTGGGAGAAACTAAACTAGACCTCTCTTGCCAAACTCTCTCGATCCATCGCCTTGCGCTGCAGTGGGACAAATGGATTCAAACGTCTGTCACTCCTGAACACATTGACCCCCAGATTTTTACCCATCCCTCACATTCCTACTCAAACCTTTTTTCTTGTTAGAACTTACTCTCTTTCCTTTCCTTGAAAAAACCCTTACACTGCATCCCCAAAGATGACATTGGCTTTAAGGGATTTTTGCCTCAGAGCCTCCTGTGTGGAGCGTATGTAAAAAAAATGCTCAAGAATGAAATTTTTTTGGCTGGTTAAAATCTTTTTGGTACGTACAAACATATCATAAAAACATAAATAACATTAACTTTAATATTAATACCCAGTTTTTCGAAAAACTCACATGGGTCATACAGTCAAAAAACGACCTTGCCGCCCCTTAAGTTCGCCCACCCTAAGGATCGCTTTCGCTTGATAATACACAGTTTTTCGAAAAACTCACATGGGTCATACAGTCAAAAAACGACCTTGCCGCCCCTTAAGTTCGCCCACCCTAAGGATCGATTTCGCTTGAAATGCGATTCAGTCCAGGGCCTCCCACGCCAAAATGACCTCTCCGCTCTTCGAGTTTGACCGACCGCAGAGACCACAATCGCTAGACAGGAAGCTAAAAAAAACTCACGAAACCGAAACGCGAAAAATTAACGGTAAAAACTGATGCAAAATCAGCGGCGATAACTGGAACCTCCGACTGAATCTCTCATCGACGAAGAAATCGGCCCGGTTATATTTCCCGCCGACAGGTTCGCATTTCGAAAAAGTCGGAGAAAAATTAAGCACTATTCTCATACAAAACGAATTTGCTGGAAATTTACTCATATTATTTTAAAGGCAATTCTGCTAAAAAATGACACTTTAAAGGTACGACACGCGGTTCGAGATATCGTCGAAAAAACGCATTCTGGTGGAGATGTTTTACCACAGATTGGAAGTAGAGGGTTTTATCAAACTTTTAAAACTGCGACATGTAACGCATTTCATCCAAAATGTTCTGCAATATTCCAAAATACCTTGCATTATTTTTGACATTTGCTAAGATTTCACTACCGTCGAAAGTGAAAAATTTGGCGGCCAGTAGAATAAGTCGTCGAGTAGGTACTTAAATTCGATTAAATTGACTAATAATTGATAATAAAAAACAATCTTGAGTTTCAAGACACGTCAGTTAGGAGAAAATTATGATTTAGCCGTATAAAATAACGGCTTCAAGCCTGTTTTGGAGTCGACAATTTGAAAACGCCTCTGCGGCTCGAAAACCGATTCTGGCTGTAATGTTTTTGAATATTATCGAGGTCGAGAGATTAAAAAACATTTTCAACGGTCGTAACATACGCAAACCATTAAAAATATTTCACTATACGCTACGGAAAATATGACGTTTGAGAAAAATAACGTGCTTTGAAAATCCCACAGAAGAGAATATATTGCTGGCCATATAAAAAGAACACGTTTAATTACAGGGTAGGTACTTTTCCGTTGAATTATTACAAATTTGTACCTACATCAATATTGTTTGTCTGCGTAAGAACCGGGTAGGTACCGGCTTACGCATCGGTTCTTTCCTTCAGATATCAAATAAAAAATTAATGATTTGAAATAAAAGAAATCACTCGGGATGGTCGCAATTTTTGCCAAAATGCATTATTTCAGGTATGTAGACTTTTGTAGTTATGAAGGAAATTAGTACTTAATAAATCGGAACGTTTTTGAAGTAAGATGGGTCCAAATACAATGCTAAACACTTTTCTTTTATGATTGTGTGAGTAAAAATTCGAACTAAAAATGACAATGAGGGCGCTGTACAATATTGAGTTTCCATCAGGAATACACATTTTGCAAGAGTAAAATATTGAATAAAATATGCTTATTTCCTAGACAAGGTAGGTACTTAAATACCTAGGGACTTTTTTCTTTTAAAAATAAAAAAAAAACATGATATCAAATAAACAGAAACAAACAAAGATGGTCGTATTTTTTTGCCAAAGTCGATAGGTACCTATCATTTCAAAACCAAATTTCAAAATTAAAAAATTAGGATTCGTAATATTTATTCAAAAAATATGTAGGTACTCATGTGCACCTGCCCTGATTTATTTTTTATATGAACGATTTTGCATTAAAATTATTATTTAAGAAATAATTTTGAAAAATACATTTTAATGGCGCCGTTTTTGTGAAAAATGACAAAAAGGGTGACGAACAATATTGAAAATCTACCAGGAGCACATAATACGCAGGAGTAAAATATTACAGACGATACATTTATTTACTAGACCAGGGAGGCAATTCTTTCATTGACAAAAATGATTAATTTAAATAAAAAGAAACATCCGAAGACGGGAGTTTTGAAGTGATACTTCTATAGCACTGCTGTGATTTGGATTTCGGATGAAACGGAAATGACGATTACTCCACCTGCGACAATGGTCAAATTTTTTTTGCCAAATGGTGTAGGTACCTTTTGAATACTGTAGGGGTTCATACATTTTAAATTAAATTTCAATGTGAATATCGCACAAGAGTCCCACCTACTGCCGTCTGGAGTCAGTGAGACTACGGCATCCCCAGTTGTGCTTAGTTAAAGTTTCTAAAATATTCTGAATAATACATTTTTATAGCGCCGATTTTTTTAAATTAGTGCAAGGGCAAAATTTTTTTTTTTATATCCAAAATCCATTTTTTTTTCCAAAATTAAATTTTTTTTTTTAAAATTCAAAAATTTCCAAATCCAAATTTTTTTTTTCCACAATTAAAAAATTTCCAAAATCCAATTTTTTTTTCCAAAATTCAAAAATTTCCTAAATACAATTTTTTTTTTCCAAAATTAAAAAATTTCCAAAATTCAATTTTTTTTTCAAAATCCAAAATTTTTTTTTTTTTTAATTACACCTTACAGTACCCGAGAGGATTGGTTCAGTACTGAATTGAGCGGTAAGCTCCTGGGCCGTTTTAAAAGTATCGGTGACCAAAGTGGCACTGTGGTAAGAGTCTTTTCAACAGTAAACTATACGTTTCGGGTAACAAATTACGCGTATCGACCTGCATAACCCAAATGGCGCAGTGAAAATTTGAGCAGGAAGCTACTTGGCCTCCTTTTGCGAGAAAAGGCCCGTACTGAACGCCTTGAACCGGGTGACCGAAGCAGCCCGAGAGCGGATGTACGAAATTGGGCTGTCAACTGCCTGTGCCCTTTGTAGGCGCACACTCCTTGCTTTATCCACATTCAAACATCGTTTTTTCTTCACCTATTTTATTTTACACACACTCTTCGCTTCATCCGCGTTCACACGTCATATCGTGTAGTGTTTAACCCCTTGGTTGCCTCTGCAACAGGCAAAGCTAGTTAACTTTATTTTTTACCTTGTTACGTAGTAATTCCGAAGATTTATAAGAATATTTCACACAGCCGATTCAATATTAAATTATATACTTTAATAAAATCATAAGTTCAAAATACCAAAATCTTTTTTTTTTAATTATGTAAAACAAACGGAAATTCAATGGCCAGACTAAGTCTAGAGTTTTTGCTAGGTAATTGTAATAACAAAGAGTCGTTACAAAGATCTCAATGCTTATAAAGAAGTCTTAAATTAATCAGTCTAAAGATTGTGAGGAGTCATAAACCACACTAAGTGAAAACATCCGTTATACTACAACAATATCTGCCATCTGTTTGTTCAACCCCACTCAAACTTACAGAAACTAATAATGTAAAATCAAAACTCAAAATGACGTTAATATTCAGACACTTCGTTAGATTTTGAAAGATCCCGGCTTACAATAATAACCCGATGAAATTAATATATTATATGGTAAAGGATATGCTTTCAAAATTATTCTCAACCTCCATTCTATAGTTAACTTTCCACTTATTTAAAATCACTGTCGACATTGACTGTTGTTTTGATTCAATTATTTCACAGGAGTATCACAGCCAAAGTTGGTATTTTATTTTAGTCCCATGCCATCCCCTACAATCCTCACACTTCCTACAGTGGGAAACCTTAATTTAAAACTTTTTGCTTATCATTATTTATAGTGATGGAAAAAATCGACACACGATTTCATCGATTATGTAAGAAATAAACAATACAAAGCCTTGAAATTTTAAGGTAACCATACATTTGTATTTGGGTTTCGGAATATCGGGAAATAAATTTAATCGTGTCGGAAATTTTTTAAATTTAAGGCGCAGTGTATCCGTTAAAAAAGAAGAAGAGATATGTAAATACGAAAGTTAAAGAGAGCTCGCTAGTATGAGAAACGATAATTTAGGCGAAAATTGAGAAAATGTGTACCAAAACAGGACTCGTTTAAAATAAAGCAAAATCTCATGAAGATTGTCTAAAATAGCATGCAAAGAAACACAACAATTTGTAACAATTTTCAGTGCACACTTTTCATATAATTGCCGTTTCGGCGTGAAGAATGAATAGATTTTCAAAGTTTGTCAAATAATTTAAGTTGTTATTTTAGTGCCTTCTGCCGCTGCTTTTTTCCGTAGAAACAATACTTCTCACCTTCATTATTTCGAGAAGTTATTTTTTCATTAACTTTACATTATTTCGAATTATAAACCAACGCAAAGCGATATGGCGTCGTCCGAATTTAACCGATTTAATCGAAATTTAATTCGATTAAATTGAGGTTGAACGTCACTAACCGCACCACCCTTTTCCAGCTTATTTAAAGTGGAATTGAAACGAGTTTTTCATTATCCGCTTAAGTTTCTAAATAGCGCAGTAACATGGCGGAAATTTCTCATCACGCAAATTTGGCAAGAGTCCGTTACAAAGTGGCGATTTATCTCCGGGCGGGCAGCTCCCTACGGAAATCTGCATATAAATATACCACGGGATTATGGCAATGTAAAACCGGCTTTCTTGTCCACAAATCTACATTTTTATTAGTATTTTCAGCTTGATTAACATGAAAACAATGCGTTTTGACCACAAACAATATTATTTTATGATCTAGTTTAACGCTTTTCAAATTCCATCGCATTTGACGACAATAAAAATTTCGAACTTTCGACACACGAATTCTGGATTCTCGGCCCGTATAAGCGTTTGATCAAATTATTATCAATGCTGACAAGCAAACCGATTGTATTATTATGCTTTGCAGCTGATCACAATTGATCAAAAGCTTAAACGGGCCGTGAATCTAAAGTTAAAATCTCAAAATATATTTGATCAAATTTCGGGCGTTTTTTGACGGTCAATAAATAAAAACCATTAATATTTTAGCCTAAAATTTGTTTTTAGTATATTTTTCATATTTTAAAAATTCATCAAAAAAATTAAAAAATATATGTATGTAAAAAAAATATATATTTTACGAAATTATACGCTGTTGAAGTAGAGGGGGAAAAAAGAGCTTATCCATTTTGTCACGATTCCAACCCTTCCGGTCATTTAAAAAATAATGAAAAGTAGATTCTATATCAGTACAAATGTCATTATGGTAAGAACTAACAAAAATGAAAAAAAAAAAGTAATTTTCTAGATACTTCAAAAAATAGTTGATTTTTCCAGCTATTTTTTGACTTTTCCGAATCTAAATAAAAAAAAATTTAAAATATAATTTTTCGCTAGTTCCTACCGTAGAGGAATAAACGTAGAAAATTCATGCTAAATTTCAAGAAAATTGGTCAATTAGAACTTGAGACTTTTTGGCACGTTTCGAAAAGAGTATTATTTTTGAGAAAAACGCGCTTAAAGTTTAGCGATATTTAGATTCTAGTTAGATTTTGTCTAAGATGATCATATACCTCATATATTATCATATAATAATTCAAATTTTGAAAAATCCTTTTAAGGAACTATTTTTGAATATCAAAAATATCGAAATATGACGAATATATTTTTTTTAGACCTGAGTACCCCCTACTCTAGGCTACTTTAAGTCTGTCAGGTACCTCCTCCTTTCACACTGAGTAATACTCTATAGATACATACCTACTTCTTGAAAATTTAGATAGTCCATACCATAGAATGACTTTCTGTACATACTGTAAATACAATACATCTTCTCCTCCCTAAAGAACACCCCTCTTGAAAGAGGTTGGAACAAAAAGATTTCCCACAGGAGCGCCGGCAAAATGTTTTTTCCTAGAAGCAGATAACGGTCTCGACTATACTAACAAACTACTCTTGTTACTCTGAGAAACTTGACCTAATCAAACACCAGTAATCTTGGCTAATACCTTGTTGTCGAAGCTTTTAATGACATTTATTAAGCTACTCAATGCTTATTATAATTATTTTCAACATCGGCAAATATGTCGAAAACCGTTTTATCGCCTCATTCAGAACTCAAATCAATTTTTGAAGAAATACGTACCTCAATTTTTTATAAGAAAAACTCTCTTTTTTATAACTTTTGAAGGTTATTCCCATCAACGTAATATATCATTGAAGAAGAAGATAACACTTATAATCTAAATTAAAATGAAAGAGAACAAGACACAGAAAAATAGAAAAAGACAATGGTCGCAACTGGGACTCGAACCCAAACCTCTCAAATCTCTCATGGAAAAAAGAACTAGTTGAAGAAAATATTGTTAATTCTAAAATATTTGAAATATGAGATTGACAAATATGACGGTTTGACAGAAGGTGGCAATAGCGAAATTGGTTTACACGCACGTCCCGGTTAGACGAGAGGTCTGGGTTCGAGTCTCAGTTGCGACCATTGTCTTTTTTTTATTTTTCTGTGTCTTGTTCTCTTTCATATTTTCATTTAGATTATAAGTGTTATCTTCTTCGTCGATGATTAAATACGAACCTATTTATTGTTCTACCATTTTAAATTAATTTCCTAAACCAACTTAAATAATCAGTAAGTTATTATAATAATTGTATAAAATTGTAAACAAATGAGAACTTGAAAACTTTTAAGATCATTTCATTAAAGTTCTCTAGTTGTAAAGAGTCCAAAATTCTCCGGTCTTTCAAAATAAAAATCAATTCTACTTTTGGCACTAATCTTCTCGTAAACGTTATATCAATAGTGATGGAGGGTAACAAATGTAAAACCATGCCATGTCCAATCTTTTAAATGTAGTGTCCTCTGCGTAAAAAGTCGTATTTTCTCCAAGCATAGACTTTCTAATGACTCGTGGTTATTCGCAGCCACCGTTTAATGGAAGTGACCTATCAGGGTAGCTATTCTCCAAGCCCTCGTCGCTCGCAATTGCCGTCGAAAGTAGGTACATTGGTCGACGTGGTTATTCTTGAGCCAGTCGACGGAACATTTTTAGACGCCAAACGCCAAAAGTCACTCGCCACAACAACGAGTGGGGTAGACCAGTAGAAACGGAGAAGCGAGTGGTTGTTTATTTGCGTGTCTATGCAATTGGCTGTCAAAATCTAGTATTATCGTTTTCCCGCGCGAACTTTCGCACCCGCAAGACGTCGAATATTGTTATAAAGTCGTTTTAAGGTTACATATTACAATGGTTAATTTTCCAGCGATGTTTGCTGCAATACACCATGCCGAGATAGCTGAAGCAGCTGCTTTGAGACCTCCAAGAGCGTTTCATCAGAGGGTCGATTCTTTCGCCGATACGACAGATGAAGCCTTCATAATGAATTTTAGGCTCATTATTTTTGATCAGAACTAACTAGTTCTATGAGCAGTTGCTTTTGATTATTAGTTATATGGCCATTTCAAAAATTATCAACCGACCCAACTGTTTACCGTTTCACTGTTTGACGCATAAATATACTAATACCGTTTGACGTTTGACATTTCAAAGTTACACCATAGAAATCTCAAAAACATCAGGAACATAGACAACATTCACAGGGCTACCAATATAATCATCCTTGCGACCGCTTGCCGTTCAAGAATACGTAAATATGAAACATTCGAAAAAGTTGGTCGCGACGACGAGGAATTTTTCGCTCGCAGCTGGCGCATGGCGAGTAACGATTGATCGTTGCTCGGGAATAGCCACCCAGAAAAGTATTTTTTTTTTTGTATTCGTTTGTAACAAGGAATAAAAAATAATTGTTTGTTTTGTCTGTGTTTATCTTTTTCAGATGTTTTGAATTCCAGGAATATCCTCAGCTATAAGTCAAATACACAAAGTGCCTCCTTATGGGAATGTAACGAAAGAACAACATGGAATTATATACAAGAGTATTTTGAAAAATGCTTCCTAATAAAAAATTAACCGACCTGCTTTCGGTGAAATAGTCTGTTGCCAGGCAGAGTATCAATTTTTTTTTAATATAGTGGGTAGGGAAATATAATATTTAAGGTAGTTAGTTACCAAAAGAAATCTAAATTTATTTACTCAAGTTCTTCCTTGAAATATTAGTTTTAAATCCGGGGATACTAAGAAATCTAATTTCATTATGAAATTTTGGGGGAATTTTGTATAATATTCGACGCCGCTATTAATAAAAATTAATTTAATTTGATTTTGTTAGATGAAACATCGCTCACGTATTGCTTGGATACGAAAAAGAAATGTTATGTTATGTTTTACGAAGAAGAAACAAATGGAGAGCACCAATTAGGTTATTGAATCAGTTGACCATGACTCTGTGCAGAAAGATTATCCCACCTTAGCGAACGGATTGCAATCTTTAGAGCACAGGCGTCGGGTGGGAATGCTATCCCTGTCCTACCGGTAATTCAATGGAAGATGCTCTGAGGAATTAGCGTCATTGATACCTTCGGCACCTTTACATAGTCGGGAGACACGCCATACGCGCGCTCAACATATGTGCACGATTGACATTTGTCACATGAGAACGGGTCGTTTTTTCGACTCGTTCTTGAGTTCAACAGCTCGGCTATGGAACGATTTACCGGCCTCTTTGTTTCCTCCCTCCTACAACACGGGTCTCTTCAAGACCCATGTTCACTCCTTCCTCTTCTCAAAAAAACCCTCCACACAGCATCCCAGATGACATAAGCCCTGAGGGAAATTATTTTCCTCAGGGCCTCCTGTGTGGAGTTAATGTAAAAAAAAAAAATCAATCTGTTACTATTAGGTACCAGCGCAGACCTGAGAAAAATCACGGGGTAGTCGTAGATCGTAGAGGCGCTGTTACCACGTGAGTAGCATTACGTGGGTGCCGGATTCGGTAGTTTTTTGTTATTCAGCGAAAGAACATTGGAAGTCAAGTTGGACTAATTGGAAGTTAAAAGTGGAACCATTTTTTTCGCTTTGTGTCTCATCTAAATATAATACATCAATGAGGATAGTCTGAATTCTCGACAAATCAGTTCCTAAATAAAAATTATTTTCTCTTTAAAATATTATATTTTAGGTACTTTATCGCTTGTCTGAACCTTGCAAAATAAAAAAATCCATTTTTGAAAGTGCTTAAATTCAACGAAGCTTCTGCAGTTCATTGAATTGGAGTTACAAACAGAGTCACAACCAAATTGATTTAGTATTTTTGAAACATCTGATATAAATCCGTTTTCGTTAGTGACAACAAATCTAAACAGCCAATGTCAAAATTTACATAGGTAATATAAAATGTTTTGTTCATAAAAATATATTTTTGCGCGTCGCCGGAAATCGACCTCGCGACTTTCCGACTCAAAGTCAATTGTTTGTACCGTCACGCTACGGACTAAGACATTTTCAATTTATCAAAGTCAACAAAGGCAGTAACGTCCTCAAAAAATCACCGTCCGAAATACATAATTTTCTCACTACAAAGAAATCTTAAGAAAACGAAAAAAACTTTCACGATAATTTACGCTACTCAACGAATTAATGAAATTTATATGAAACCGGGTGGAGTTTTGGGGTGGAAATAAGCTTACAACAAATTTCGTTGATATGAAACACGTAGGGGGGATACACAGCTCCTGAAAATTTCTGAAACACAAGTTAGAAAATTTGTCTTGTAAGTAATGCAATAAATTAAACTAACGGAATTGGTACGCGGTTATTGGCAACCACCGTGGCAGGATAGTGAGGTATTTGGCTTTAGGCCCAGAGATCAAGGGCTCAATACCAACCGAATTGCTTTCAAAAATTGAATTTGTGTAATTTTATTTCCTAAATTGAAATAAAATTAATTAATAAAATACATATTTTCTACCTATATAAAAGGTTCCTTTAAGAAAAAGAGTTTTTTGGGAGTTGTGGCTTCGTTTTTTTTTTAAATCTTCCGTTTAATTCCTAGATGGATGAAATTTTGCACACTTTGCTTTCAAATCAAGAAAAAATTTCTGCCTACAAAAATTTTGCGTAAAACTTTCAGCTAGTTTATGCTGTTGCATAACTACTGTTGACAATTTGGATACAAAAAACTATAGATTTAAAAAAAAAAAAACAATTCGTTTGCTAATTGCTCTTTTAACCACCTGCAAAGACGATCAACGATTTTGTCGATCTGTCAGAATCCGATAGTTTGTTTGCATTTTGTACCGTAAGAACCAAATAAACTTACTCCTTTTTCACTGGAGCGCTAGGCGCCCACAATTTTTGCTAATTTCAAATTATTTAAATAAGTCCTGGAATTAAACTAAGGTGAGAAAGTGAAGATTAGTTTGCACCTGTCCGAAAATTTCTGTTTTCGCAGCGACGACGGCTGTTTTACTATAATTTCTAAGTATAATATTGTAACGTGTGTAGTTTTTAATTGGAGTCAGATTGATTCATATTAAAGAAATATGTATAGTTTTTTTGTCATTACAGGCTAATTTTTTTTCTTACTAATTGAGATTGAAAAATGAAATGTCAAGTAAAAAAACGATCAAACTTTTTTTTAAATATTTTATTATTAAAATATACTGTGACATTATAATTTTAAAATAAAACAATAACTTTGTTAACACCGCTTTTATTTTTATGTTCTTAACCTTTTCGTCCCGGAAAGAAAAAAATCACACTTCATCCGAAGGGGGGTCACTCGGGGACCCCAATTTGTTTTGCTTATTAAAGGGTGTTAATGACACAATTTTTGGAAATTTGTTTTGGTAATAATTAGAAAGAAGCATATTCATCTTATTTCAATAGTCATTATCTAAATCGTTTCATAAATAAAGTCATAATTAATATTCTAACGAATTTAGACCATAACGCGTATTTCTCCATAGAAAACAGAGAAGGCGGGCCGATAGCCACCATAACGCCTTGTTTCCGAAGCTCGACTGGCGATTGGCGATTGCAGCGTCCGCGTCCATGGCAAGTTTGTTGCACAGGATGATCCGTAAATGATGGATATATATTTATTCAAATTTTTCAGATTTTGAAAACTACTACCTCCTACTAAACTAGGATGTTAAATCTTTTGAATCTTATAGTATATCTAGATATTTAATAAAGGTATTAAATTTGAATCAGTTAACTAGTTTATGATTGTTTTTATTATATTTACATTTTGGATATGAATGGACATTTGGAATGTCCAATAGCGTGAGAATGGTACCACGACTCGAAATTGTACCAGCGTCCTTGAGGTGATTTTTCACAAAAACGGCGCTATGCAAATCATCCAAATAATGTTATTATTATAGTGGTCATATTCTAAGGCGTGATAAAAGAGTAGGGTAGAGTGGGGCTAGTTTAGCAAGTTTTCACTTAGTCATATCTGGTACCAAAACGGTACATCAGACTGACTTAGTGCCTTTACTGTTGAACAGGCTATTTTTCATGCTCTAAGCGCCTCCAGACATAAATACAATTATTAGCATAACTTGTTACCATAACAAGTAAATGTCGTGTAAGAAAGTTCAGAGGTGCTCAACCTGCCCCATGGGTGGGGTAAGTTGAACAAGAGTATAGAGTATGTTGAGCAAGAGAAAGAATAAACCCAATATTGTTTCGAAAGCTGCACTCACTTTCAATAATTAACCAGCAGATTAGAATAATTTAAAAAAAAATTGGGTTATTTATTTTATAATTTGGGTTGCCGGTATGGGTACTGCCGCCCCATGGTTCGTAACCATGTATTGGATAACCAATACCTCTGCCTTAGCTCACCCCAAGTGGTTCTCTACCTTTGGTGACTTAGCAGGGTTCATGAGGTGAGGTTTGAGGTGAGGTTTGTCTAGATCTTGGCGGCGGATGCGTCTGCCCACTTTCTTCGTGGCAGGCCGGATCGAGAGAGACTGGTTTAGGGAGGCCATTTGACCTCTCCAGCCGGACTCTTTCGACTCATCTCCCCGCACCATAGTTGGAGGGATGGATTCATACGTCCATCATACCTGGATACATTGATTCCCAGGATCCTACCCATCCCTCAAACCTTTTTCCTTTGCAAAACTTCATCCCCTCCATTTCCTTAAAAAAACCGTCCACACGGCAACCCCTTGAAATTATTCCCTTAAAATTACATCCTTTAAAATTACATCCCTTAAAATTACATTCCTTAAAATTACATTCCTTAAATTATTTTCCTCTGGACCTCCTGCGTGGAGCTAAAAAAAGTATCCCTAGAGAAATGACTGCCCAACTAGCCCCAACCTAACATTTTGGAATTGAAGCTAGTTTATGAAAAAAATATGTATAAATCTAAAGGATGATAAATATGTAAAAAATAATCACTTGCATAACCAAAAAAAGTTCCAAGTTCCAAAAAAATCCATGAAAAATTTGAATTGTAAGTAATTTTTACTTTTCGTTCGAAAAAAAACAGAGTGCCTTTGTGTCTCAGTCAATCGCCACGCGAGAATTGTCGTGCAAGTGAGTTTTTTTAATTATTCAATTGCTCCTTGCCTCATTGCTCAACTAGCCCCGCCCTACACTACCTACATAGATGCGATTATACTTTAAACCATTGTCTGGTTTGAGAAATAAATACATTATGTTTATGGGGAAAAAATATTATGATTTAATATTAAAAAAATATATTTAACAAAATATAAAAATTTGTGAATCAAATTAACAACCTGTGTAAATATGCCATAATAAACACGCAGTAAGGCACCGATAAATTCAACATTGATTCCATTAATAAGAGCAAACAATTAAATTGCAAAATTTTAATGCCATTGCAAAGATAAAATGTACTTACCAATCTGAAGATGCCTGGTGAAACTGGTCGGATCTTACATAGAATTATTTTTCACAAAAAATTAAACAAGTTAGTAATTAAAACCCGCAACACAATTTAACACTATTTATCTTCTGTAGAACTTAATCATACTGTATTTTGTTGAAGTTCATTATTCATTCAACAAAGAAAACAAAACAATCGTCCCTTTCTTATCTATTTGTATTTCATATGACAAACAGAGACGGAAGTATTTTAAATTTTGTTCTAAATATGACCGGATGTGATCCAGACGGAATGATCTAGGGCCGACAAGCGAACATTTTTAGCCTTGAAAAAAGACCCTACTAGATGCATAGTATAAGCTAACGGGAAGTGGTCCTTTTCATTCAAAATTTAGTAATTATGTGCTATCGCTTAGAAACGTCCAGTTATCCCAACGCCCATTTTTCGCGTTCGTCAATCATTCAGTAAAGCAAAATGGTAAAAGCGATAGTTTGAAAGTCAGCGTGACTCAGTTATTACGACACAGACCTTTCTACTAAAAAACAGCTTTTACCGATCGGCTACCACACCCCGGAATCTTCGTAGGGACGGTACATCTAGCTTGTAGGCACGGGGAATCGCCAGGCGATAATAACGCAGACGAAGTGGGGAGGGGCGGAACAGATTCTAAACCGGAATTTGTTAGATAATATTGAATATAAAAAAAAGTTGTAATGCGATATACATTTTTTAAATGCAGATCGATAACCAAATAGTTTTTCTAGGATTACCCAAATTATTGAGTATATGGTGTAAAAAACAACTAAGATACAGCGTAAAACTCTCGTTAGTGTACGTGCGTTCCCCCGGTCAGGTACGGAAGTGTAATGCCGACCGGGTTTCGCTACAACCGTAGCTTCTTCAGGGCAGTACAATACTCTACTAAAATTAAGTACATGTGTTATAGATAATATACATATGGTTTAAAACAAAATGGGCTGGGCTACTCAAATGAAGGAAGAGGTAGGGGTATGTGTAGATGGAGAATTGGGAAAGGAAAGGGAATGTTTTTTGTCAATAGGAAACAGCCTTAGTATTGGACTTTTATTTTAATTGATTTGATTATTAATTACCTTACTTTTAATATTTTTGGCTTTTTTTAGCTCTTTATACTTACTTACATCATTTTTAAATGTAGTTTCATTTCTAGTTTTTTTAAGAACTTTATCTTAAATATCATGTAGTAAAACAATTTAAGACGATTTATGTTAACAAATTTCATGCGTTTCCGAATTTAATGTTTTATTTAAATTTTTTTTTATAAAACCTACAAACTTATTAAATATTTGTTAATTTATTTAAAAATTGTTTATTTCAATATTTGGAGGTATGATTTTTTAATGAGCGCGGATCAATCCAAACTCAAAGACATGAAAACCTCCAGCGCCCAACGCATTTTTTTTGTAAACGTCTTGACGCGCTCCAGTGGTTAAATAACATAAGATATTGTCCTGGAGCACCGCAAGGTTTGAATCATGGCTTAGCATTAATTAAAATTTTATTATTTGCCAATCTTAAAGTTCTGAGCAGTCGGATTCATTTCGACTCTATGTAATCTATATCTTTTTTTTCTCCATTGTTTTCATCTTATCGCAATCAACAATTATTCAGTCTGACGTAATCCCACTGGTTCCAGGAAGCGTTATTCTTGAATGTCCATCCAATTCAAAACAATCACAATCTGTAAAAATCTCATAACCATCAACTCACCGTTGGTACATCACAACAACGAAGTCAATGTGTCGCAAATACAATTATTGGCTTCCAGCCAATAATAGTAGATTTCTGATGTCAGTCTATTATTCCAAACATTTCGTCATAGGTCGATTGATGTGTCAAGTTCGTGACATATTATTGATAAACAAGTTAATGCTGATTTATCTCCGACAAGAGAACGGCGATTGCGAAATCTGTCAATTTATTTCACTTTAATTATTATTATTAATATTCCGTCTTGAATTAATAAGTGTCAGTACCTACGTTAAGAGTTAAGGAATGAAGTATTTACGTATAAGGACTAGACTTTGTAGATTTAACCAGATTGGGCTCTTGAACACGGGTTTTTCGCGGGAAGCGGATCCCACTCCTTTTTCAAATGGACTACTCCCAGAGACCCCGGTCCACGACTCAGATCCAAACCCGGAACTCGGAGCCAGATCCGGAGCCTGAACCCGAATGTTTCCACCAGCGTCCCCGTGCACGCGGTCCGGGCCACTCGCGAGTTCAGAGGGTTTTTGTGCGGGTTCGAGTACTTGTGTGAGTTCGAGTTATTGTGCGGGTTCTGTTTCCAAGGTCCAGCTCCTGTTGAACCCGTGCATCCCGGTAGCCGCAACTACACACAGTACCCGGGACCTCGGAACGAACCGAACAGTACCGGTAATTCGGACCCGGGACCTGCTCCTAGAACTCGAGTTCTCTTAAAGGAAGCACGCATCTCTAATTAGGATCGAATAACAACTCAACCATGTATTCGATTAAAACTATGGTGAGACTGCACACATGTCAGATTATTTTGTCAGTTATTATCTATCACAGAGAAAATCAAATCTTCTTATTAAAAAATCATTTGAAGACGAAATTCTAAAGGGAGTTTCCAATTTTTGAGATGTGAACAAGTTTAACATCTCAAAGGTTCTGGAAATATCATATTCAAGTTTTGTTATATTACGTTTTTAAGTTCGGTGAAACAACCGGCCCGAATTCGATGAAAATCTTGGTATTACGGAAAAACTGACAAGCCTTATATATTTCTTTAAAAATCTAAAAAGGATGTGAAAAAAGTCTACTACGTTATGTCGTTATGGCGTTATGTCGTTAATTGAATATGGAATCATAGGATGGGGATCTGCTACACATAAGTACATACACAACCCGAATACAATTCAAAAAGAATCATAAAGACCATACTGAAAGTACCCATTAGAATGCCTTCAATTGAAATTTTCAATAGCTTTGACGTACCAAAAGTACAAAAAAATATATGCCAAAAATATATTTTTGAAGCTATTCAAAACTAGTGAATCCTCTACTAGACCGCATATGCATAACACTAGATCGAATAAAAATGAAATAAAAAATACTTTTCAACAGAACTCCATAACATCCTTCTCCAAGACATAAAACTTATAAAAAATTCTAATGAGTACAAATCAAGAATATAAATATGGCTGAAAGAGGTCAATAAAAAAACTCTAATGAAGACAATTAAAACGACATTTAAATAACTTTAGTCCGCCTCGGCACAGCACGCCCTAGTGAGGAGGACTAAGAAATACAATATTTATACTTAAATTCACCCTTATATTTTGTGTATACAATTATTTTATGAATATCTGATGAATTGTTGGAATAATAATTCTGTAAAACAACTCGTCTTAAATCTTGAATGGTGGTAGTAAAATAAAAAATTAAAATCCCTCGATGGCCGGGAAATAATAAATCACTTCTAAAAAATTTTATGATTGATTTCTAGTCCTTTAATATAATTTTCCTGTATAATTTCCTACCCCATTTCCTTAACTTCTTGGAAATGGGATGCCACAGATCATTTTGCTCCAGGCACATGTAACTACTCTTATACAAAATCACTAAAAAAAACTATAATACCATTCATAATGCGAAACTTTCGACTTCGAAGTACTAATATTAAAACAAGAAGAATTTAAAAAATGCCCATCTATAATTCTATAATTCTCTGAGCGTGAAGTCTGTTGAAATTCAAATATGACAAATTTGTATTTTCATTACTATTAAAATTTTTAAGTTTGCTTATTGTTGTATTGTTTGACCTAGTGAATTGTATATCAATGCTGATAATATATTTCTTAGGTATCACAAAAGAAACATTTCCACAAAAAGATACATTTTCACCGAAACACTTTTGTAAGAATTTATTTTGGAGAGTAGAATGTTTCTTTACTGAAAACTACTTTGTAAAATATTAACGACTGTTGGAGTTTCTGTTATCTGCGTAAATATTTAGAAAAATATGACGCAAATATTTGGAGCATACTCCTGTACTAATTCAAATGTTTACACAAACTCTTCATTTTAAAACATTCGGAAATATACGAGAAAGAGATATCGAACAGATTAAAATAACATTGTTTATAGGTTAATAAAACATCAAGCGTTTTATTTATAAGATCTCAAATTATTTTAATATTTTATTTAATAAAATTATTGAGTTCTGATCTGTGCATCTCTTTGGCCCTGTGGCCTAGTGGTAAAAATACTATTTTCAGCTGTGAGTAAAATTTGAAAAAAATCTTGAAAAACAACAATCTTTCTATCCTAGAATAACTGGTTAAGCATTGTTATACGTTTTTTTGTTTGTTTATTCGAAAAAAATAATAAATTTATTTTTATTATAAAAGTGGTGATTATGGCGGCTCTTTGGATGACAAGAAGCACTAAATGTTTTGTTGTAAAAAACTGCTTTATCATCGTTCTTGACCAAATGAACAGAAATGTCACCCGCTTGTCCATTTGAAGAGATAATGCAGTTTTGAAGTAAGGTGTTATTGTGAAAATGTAAATAATTGTCATATCATCTTGTGATTTGAATAGTTTGCTATTCATTGTGGTTCCACCTTTAGTTGTGTAAAAGTGACAGTTGACTTGTGCTTATTTAAAAATTACAAAAAACTTTATTGAGATTAATTTAAGTGGATGGAATTTATCTGGGAGGCCTCCCACACGTCGCAGTTCGACAATCAAGGTTGGAGTTCTGTTTTCCTTTGAGATTCTGCCAGATCACCATTTTTTGTAATGTATGGTTCGCAAAAAGTAGAATTCACAATCATATTTTTTGAGTATTACGCTCAAAGAGAGTTCTGGGCTATTTACACGCCCCAGACTCGCAATTACAATGCATATTTAATAACCAAACTCATTCAATAGCATAACTGATAAAATGATAGTGAGTACGCCAATAAAAGAATATGCCTGTTATACTCAATTATAATAATGTATTGATATACACCTCTCGAGTGTGTTACTTCTTAAGAAATACACCAGTTATCTACCCATGAGAATTAGTTTCCCCTAACTATCAAAATAAATTTACTTGGTTTTGATCGCTATTATCCCCAAGACGAACAGTCACCACCAAGATTTTCTCTTTTTCCGACTTTATGAATGTTTACTTTTATATACGAATCTACACATATTATATTAATGAGGTGCACTTATGTCGTATTATGTATGATAAATTGCTATAAGGTACAGCTTAGGGACTGCATAAAGGGTATTTATTTTTGTAGAAAAAGATCAGTGTCAGAATCTTTGGAAACATACAATCTGCTGGGCAAACTGTGCAGGGCATGCAGATACTTTAAAAGTAAACAACAGCTGACCTTGCGCAAACTGCAAGTGCGCCCCAGTGTTGAATTCAGCACTCTAGTCGGGAGTTCCAAAATACCGGAAAAAACCCTCGAATCTATGCAGAAACGAGCGGTTCGTTTGATAAACTCCCCTATTATAACAAACATATGGCAATGTTTAAAGCACAGGCGTTAGGTAAGAATGCTGTCCTTTTTTTTACATTAACTCCACACAGGACATTAGTCACATGAGACACTTCCACGACTTGTTCTTGAGCTCAACAGCTCGGCTGCAGAAGAATTTGCCGGCCTCTGTGTTTTCTTCCTCTCCAAAGTGTTCATCTTTCCTCTCCTCAAAAATACCCTCCACACATCATCCTCAAAGAAGACATAGGCCCCGAGTAAAATTATTTTACATAGGGCTTCTTTCTTGATCGGAGTTAAAAGTACAAGAATTTCACTGAACAAGGTACAATCACGATCATCAACGAAGATTTCAATAGAGAAGACGAATAAGTGTTTGGAGATTTAGATGATGAACAGAATGGTAAACAGTGTACAGGTATCGTCAAATGTGCCAGCCAGAGCCCTATCCTTCTGCAAACGATTCTGGAAGGAGATCTTATCGACAGGAGACTACAAAGGTTTTGTACAATGATGATGATGAATACATTTACCAACTAGGTATTTATAGGTTTTATAACTTTGCAGGAAACATGTCGACCTCCATGGTCAAGGGGCAAGCAACCTGGAGGATTAATATGAGTATTCAAGAGCGGAACACACTCTCTGTATCGCCCTGGTGTAAGACCACGATTCAAGATTGAAACGTTACTTACACTGGCTTTAGGCATGTTTAGTGACCAGATCTGAAGCGATGTACTTTCCCAGCTTCCTCTTCCCCAATTCCCTCCCCTTCTTACCACCTTCAGACCCATAACTAATCGGAGAAGCCAGAGTATCACTGGCTCCACACTGGAGCAGTTGGGATTCTTGTGAGATTTTCACGTAAAAAAAGATACATAAAAATGCCATTTCTTGAGATAATCTGTAACCATGGAGAGCTCTCATGTTATTTAATAGAATCACTTATGATATTGATATATTAAGCATCAACGAAGCAGAATTTAACGCCAAGCTTATCAACGAAGCTTGCTTTTATGCTATTAGCATAAAATCTACTTTTATACAATTTTATTCAACGCCTAACAACTGATGGGCGTATTTTTGATTTTGCATAAATAACCATTCACGATAAATTATTTATGCCTGTTTATCAGATGTGTCAGCTTTAGAGTGTTTTTATTAGTTATTGGTTTCACTTATGTATCTTTTAAAAACAATTGCATTGAAAAAAATCATTGATTAACAATGGAACGTCAGAAATGTTGGCTAAAAGTACCATATCATCACGTATCACCACGCAATACCATAAACCCAGAGAAATCATGCAAATCGAAAATGATGCTCATCTCTTGTAGGAATCTAGGTGTAGTTTTTTTTTTTACTTAACGACAGAATAAAACGTGTGCACTTTTGCACAGTGATTTATGGCTGTGGGTTACACGGAAAACTACAAGTCCACTTTGGTTTTTTTTTCATATCGTTAGCAGTACAGTGGAAGTCTTCTCTTCCCAACAAGTCGAGCATACCTTCACATTGACACGGTAGATCTAGTCTTTTGCCAAAGCACTGGCAAAGGGCCAAAACCAATTAAGAAAACAGTCCAACGCAGAAATAAACCATGGACGGTGCATCGGAGTTCAGAAACTGAAATCTATACAACAGATTGAACTTATTGACCAGCTATTTATTAGCGTATCCAAACAACAACATGTGGATCTGTTGAAAACTTTACAGCTTATGAGGAACTAAAGCGATTTGTTTTACCTGTTGGAGTTATTACAGGAGATTAACACAAGTATTGCAATTTATAGCAAACTTTTGAACAGAGTTCGTTAAGTGCGCTTCGCTGTGATTAACTTTTAAAAATATTGAACATTTTTTCTTCAGGGGTGCTTTTCTTGCTTACTTCTATGTTAGCAAAATAGGTTATGTTAAGCAGGCAGCCAATTTTTTTTTATGTGAATATGTTGTGCGGCTGAAGGTAGTGGGGTGGGGACGGAGATGGGGAAAAGGAAGGTGGTCAAGTACCTGGCTATTCAGATCTGGTCACCAAACATAGCTAAAATCATTTCAAAAAATGTTTTTATTCTGACTGGTGGTCATTCACTTGGGCGATACCAGAAGTAACCACCACTCTAGTAGATACTTCTCGTAACGTACCGCAAATATATATTCATTTTTTTACATGCAGCCCCACTCAGGAGGCCCTCAGAAAAATAATTACCTTCAGGGCCTATCTCATCTTTGCGGATGCTGTGGAGTGGGTATTTTTAGGAAAGGAAGCCGAGGAATTTCTGGGAAGGAAAAAGTTATGAGGGATGGATAGGAATCTGGTAGTCAGTGTCTCCAGGAGTGACGGATGTTTGAATCCATCCCTCTCACTGCGGTGCAAAGCAATGCTTCGGTAGTCCTGCTGGAGAGATTAAAAGGTCTGAGAGATTAAAATACACATCCGCCGCCAAGACTCGGACAAACCTCTCCCCATGAATATATTATATTAAATGAATGAATTGAGAAATAACACAAATTAATAAAATAAATTTTACTTGCGCGCTCCGGGATTTAATCCCGCGACCTCCGAAATCGTGGCCGAGGATTGTAACCACCCAACCACGGTGGCCGCCAAATACATTAAGTTTTCCTTGTGATCAATTTGTGAAAAGATAATAAGTTAGACGTGATAACAAATTGTAACTAAATTTATCGACATCGTATTCTAGCAGCAGCGAACGGTAAAACAAAACTTTTCTCAGCCTCGGTAGTTTGGTTGTTTTGTTTTGTACAATCTCCAATTGTTATCTGTCTATCTTTTAATATTTGTTTACCTACAAGAAATGAAAGCTATAAAATAACAAAACATTAAAACCGCTTTGTTTTCTTAAAAATTACAGTTGCTTACATTTCTTTAACCGTTAGGTTTACTAATAGCAACGCCGGATGCTAGTCAAGTCAATACGAATGAAATGGAGGAAATGCTGCGCTACCTTTTTCATACAAAACTTATGGATTTGAAGCCATAATACCCAACCAAAGCGAATAATACATTTTTAGAACAATAGGTACATTAAATATCTAGTACGGACATGGACTATTTTATTGATTGTTGTTTCAAATGATGATTTATAGTAAATTAAAGAATTCATTTTTGCTTCATTTTGGAGTTTTTGAGAAATTCGGAAAATAATAATAAGAAAATAATACTTGCTTTAAGCCAATTCCTTAACATATACAAAATAAAGGACATAAACTGAATCTTTTAGAACAACTAGAAATTAACAAACACTTTAATAATCCTAAAGCTATTTTAATAAATGAACGGACCAATATAATTCACTCACCGTTGTTAGATATGTTCAAACCAATTTTAAAAAAAAAATATTAATTATAATTTTACTAGAAAATAAAACCACGAGTCATCATTTGGGAATAATTCATATTAGGAATAACGATTAGAGCAATTAACGACCTTCAGTCGAATTTAAACAATATAAGTAATTGGGAAACTTTAAATAGGGTAAAAACCATTAATAATTTCAGTCAGTTTACTCATAATTAAAATTAGTCATCAAAATCCCATCTAGAAATAACATAAATACCTCGTCTGTATGTGGCATGACCACAGTTTGATAATGTCTTCAGAAGGCGAAACAGCTGTCACGTGTAATAATAATTACCTAACAGAACTTGTTTATAAATAATCTGTTTTTATAAATTGAATAATAATATTATTGAGTATATAAAAGAAATGAAATAATTAAAATGGAATTCTAGAAATTAAACTTGATAACAATAAATATACTAATTTTAATTTATGTATGAAACTTTTGCGACGTGTATATTCACAAATTGCCTCTAAAATCACGAATTATTGGAATCTTTCATAGCTTATATTTTATAATTTTAAACAGAAATAAATAAAGCAGTACATATCTGTACTAGCTATTAAATATAGGTATCTTTTGATAAAAATAATTTTTCAGTTTGGTAAGATTTTTGGCTTCAAATCTAAAATAAGATTTGTGTGAAACGGGCCGCGCAGCCCCTTTAGCTTTCCTTAGGCAGACAATAAAAGCAGACCAGCTGTGAAACACCTTGCCCATAAAACTAACCGCATGTTAATGTTTTTCGACTTCCTTCGTTGCTACACAACTTTCACATTATTTCAGCTAACTATTTCGGCATCACAAATGGTCAACCAACTTCAACCGGTATTAGTTTAACTAAATTTAGTTAAATTTGCTATGCTTACTGTAACTTTCACAGAATTTTCGATAGAAACAAGTTAAGTAAAACAAACATTCTTAGGTAACGAGTAAATTAAAAAAAAATGGGTTGTGCAATGAACTAACTAATGTCGCCGGCATATTTAATTTAATCTTCGACACATTTAAAGCCAAATTAGTCCACCACTTTTTATATGTAAATAATGAATGAGAAATCATTTTATTTAATTTCGATTTTATTTTGTTTGTTTTTATTCTAGATGCAAACAACGAGTAATTAAGTAAAAATTAGATTTTTTAAATTTTTTGTTGCTCGTAGGTATATGAATTGTACCTACGAGTTCTCTAAAGTCATCCATGTGGATTTAGCATTAGTTATATTCTAATTTATTTTATCGAGTTTATGCTTTATTTATATATTTTGTGATTTTTTTATTTATGTTGTTATAAATGAAATTTGTATTTGATATGTAAGAGCCCAATAAATAAATAAATAAATTACTCTTACTACCATCGTGATAGACTAGAAATGTTGCTTGAAATGGCTTTAGCCCTGTTTAGTGAACAGATCTGAATAACCCCCACCTTCTTCTTCCCCATCTTCCTCCCCTCCTCACTACTTTCAGCCTCACAACATACCCTAGTTGGGAATGACAGTCTCACTGACTCCAGTATTCTTATAAGGTATTCACATAGATAAGAGGGTATAAATAATCACTCTTTTAACAACACGCAAACCGGTTTCGGCATTCAGTTTATAAGCACGTGACGTGTTATTTCGATACTGGTCAGCAAGTCGATAAAAATTCAAGTACATGACTTACAATGTATTGCACATACGTAATATTATTTTTTATACCCTTTGTGTATGCCGTTTTTCTTCTGCATTTGTATGGCGCATTTTGATGTTTGATGAAAGGTTTATCTTCTATGGGCGGAAAGAGTTTAAGATTAAAGTGTACCCAAGCGTATGAAGAAAGAACGGGAAGTAATTATGACTAAAAACTAACGGAAACTCAAATAAATAACTTCTTAAAATACCTCTCCGTTGCACATCAGTGCTAGCGTCATCATTTCTCAGACTTGTTCTTTAGAAAACGGCATGCATAAAAAGAATGAGCTACCAGAAATGGTCTTACTTTCTTAATTTTTTAATCCTATTAATCTAAATCTAAAACCTTATTAAAGAATTCTGGAGCTTCTTCAAAACTAAAGATAATTTCACTGCATGACTTGTGTATTAATAATCTGTTTTTAAACTTTATAAATAACTAGCTTTTCCCCGCGGCTTTGCTCGCATGATATTACGGGAAATTACTGTAACGCTTGCACTTATCAATTATTTCCCCTCCCCCGCACCCCCACCCCCTCTCGCATTCCATACATTAATTCCCTTACATTCAGTTTTCAAACATCTCGTCTGCCACCTAAATTTCATAATGCTATAGCTTAAAGAAAAAAAGAATTATCCAATTTTGTTCATTCGTTCGGAATTTATGCGCTTACGAACATTTCGGATGTTCATTTTTATTTAAATATTTGGAAGTTTGTAAATATAATAAATAATTATACTTTCTGTAATTCAGTCTTTATAATCGTTACGCATTATATTTTTAATGTAGGAACTCTCACCTGACATTTATTCCAAAACATAAGCTTGTCCAAAAAAAAACAAAAAATATTCTAATATTTGAATTTTCTGAAGCAGTAGCCGACCAGTAGGTAAAGGTCTGAGTACCTACCAGCATAGAGCCCACAAATATATCAACATCGTTTCCATGGAAACGATTTTTTTTTGACGTTAGCAAAACTCGCTTTTGTTAGCGACAGAAAACGTATAACAAATAAAATATATTAATATTTATAATTTCATAACGCCAGAACTTACCATCATACATAGCCTATAGTCTGCGCATATAATTTAACTATCTATTGGTGAAAGAATTTTTCAAATCGTTTTATAGTTTTACGCGTGAAAGCGTCATAAACAAACTCGAGCAGTTTTGCATTTATAATGTTAGTATGGATTATTGCTGTTGTTTTTCAATAATTATTTTTTCTAAATTGTATACCTATGTCAAATAATTTTTGTATTTATTTCATAAGTCTTCGATCATCGCTTACAAATTTCATTCAAACATTATTTTTTTTGCATGTAAATACTCCTCCCATAAACACGAGCTCTTAGAGCTCAACTTATGGAGTAATTGAATAAAAATGAATTAATTTATAACTTTGCATAATAAAAACATTTGTTACGTTAAAAAAATTCTTGTTAATAAATAAAAATAATAACATTATTTATTCTAAACACCTGTTAAACGAAAAAATACTAGATACGATTTTACGTTCAGTGACGAAGAAAATCCTGTCTGAAAAACCTCTGAGAATGAAAAGTATGTAAGTTGTAAGACTTGATGGCTATTTACGGCTTATATAATGAATCAATGATCTAGAGCAGTAATTCCCAAAGTGGTCCAGGAGGACTCCGAGGGGTCCACAAGTTGTAAGTGGGGGTCCACGAACTGGTTTCGATTGCGACCCATCCCGTACCCCATACCATATCCCATCCCACCCCCTATCTCACATACCATTACGCCCCCTCCACAACAGAGCGACTGGCGTACAGCGCACGTTGTACCGGTTATCCATGAGATCTGAAAACTCCCAGCTTGGCAAGGGGGGGGGGGGGGGGTTAATGAGATATGGGTGTAATGTACTGGGATGGAAACATACCCATATCCCATCATCTCCGTCGCGGCAAATATAATCTCGGATACTGGTCCATTTTGCCCCGTTTGAAAAGTCGTAGATCCGGTACTGCTCAGATGTGACAGACCACCCCTCGTCATTCAATATTCAGTACTACACGTGTCGAGTTTTGGGAATATGGTAGAAATGTCGCAGCAGGGGGTCCACCGAAACCAGTAAAATTTTGAAAGTGGTCTACAAGAAAAAAAAGTTTGGGAACCTCTGCTCTAGAGTAATTCTCTGACTTCGCATAGCCATTTGTATTATTTGACAGCCTCTAAATAGCGAAAAATGATATTTCATAATTGTATATATCTGAGGGTTAATGCTAGAAGTGCCTAAGTCCGATATTGTTAATTTTATTTATTTAGGTATCAGAAAGTACTCTGTAACATCCCCTATTTGATTGCTACGAATACCTTGTCAAGTGCTCTAGGTTGTTGAAGTAGTGACCTATCTAGTAGGTAATGAAATTATTATATCAGTTTTTAAAGGCTCGATTCCACGGCGATTTACAAATTTGACTTCTAGCATTTCTAGCACCAAGCCTCAGATATATATTTTTTCACGTAAGCTTTACACAGTAGGCCCTGAGGAAAATAATTTCCCTCAGGGCCTACGTCATATTTGGAGGAGCATTGTAGAAGGTTAGGAGGTAGAGGAGGTTCTCGGAATGAAAAAAGTATGAGGGGTGCTTAAGAATCTGGGGGGGGGGGGGGGTCAATGTGTCAAGGTGAAATGGGCGTATGACTGCGTCCTTCCCATCCCGGTGCAAAGCGATGGGTCAAGACAGCCGATGTTTCAGGTGTTTAAATAATTACTCAAAACGATTTTTTTTCTTCTTTTATTTTAAATACTACCGAATGCCTTTACCACGAATACCATCTTTGGGGAAGCTGTATTAAAAAATCTTATTAGTCTTATTACACTTGTTCTTCAAAAGATTCATGATACGATTAGGAGAGATAAAACAAAAAGCTGTTAGGTTATTCAAAAACTAAATAAAAAATGATCAAACAAGTAGTCATTCCAACGAATCTCTTATACATATCTCTTACAGACGGCCTCCGTGGTCCCGAGGTAAGACTCTGGACTCACAATCCGAAGGTCGCGGGTTCGAACCCGGCGTGCGCAAATAAATTTTATTTGATATTTGTGTTATTTCACAATTTAATCTTTTGAAATAATATAAAGTATATTTGCGGCACGTTCCAGAGTTGAAGATACCATCAGTATCGCCCTGGTGTAAGACCACCATTCAGAATTGAAACGTTGCTTGAAAATGGCTTTAGCCGTGTTTAGTGACCAGATCTGAATAGCCAGGTACTTCCCCACCTTCCTCTTCCCTATCTTCTTCCCCTCCCCACTACCTTCAGCCTAATAACATACCCCGATTGGGGATGCCATAGTCTCACTGGCTCCAGACGGGAGCAGTTGGGACTCTTGTGCGGTATTAACTGTAAAAAAAAAATATATATATATCAAAGAAAACACCTTGCACCCAAATATAAGTAAACATAAACAGCATTTCACCTGCTGTATATGACCCAAAAATTGGAGTAGGGGTCATAATCCTCCGCAACGAGGAACCGACTTAAGACAGAATAACCAGACAAACGAAATATGTCATTTTTAAATCAACTTAACCCGTTCAGACCTGAATTATTGTTAAGCGAGAAAAAAATTATTTAAGAGTGGATTAGGCTTCATTGGGGTTTTAATTAAACAAACATTTTTTTAAATATTTTTTTTTGTATGGTTTATTAGGAAATTGAATATGCGCATAATTATGCCCAATTGGTCTCAACGTACGCAGATGACTGAAAGGAGAATGTTGTTAAATAGGTTGTTAATTGGTTTTTAATAGGGTTTTTATACAAAATTTTCCACAATTATTAATAAAATATATAAATTCTTATGAACAGTCGCGAACATAAATTTTTAAAATTATTTTTTAAGTATTTCTATGATATGCTACAAAGCAATTTCTGCCCTTTTTTATGCATAAATTAATTTTACATTTGTCACAAAAAAATGTGTTTTTTTATTGCAAGAGTTTTTTTGCATCGCTTTCCCTCTTTATTTTGGTCAAGATGTACAAAAGTCGTACATTTGTCCTGAGGCACCACACAATACAATTATGTTGACTCCCCATGGAGTTGGTTTACCTTTCATGTACTGTTTGATTCCTAATTTCCCCCTGAAAGGCACCATTTGTTCATCAATACACAAATTTTCATCTGGCTTTAATTCCAGGCAACGTTTTTTTTTTACCCTAACTCCACACAGGAGGCCCTGAGGAAAATAATTTCCCTCGAGGCCTATTATATCATCTTTGAAGATGCTGTGTGGAGGTGTTTTTGAGAAGAGGAAGGAGTGAAAAATATGTCTTGAAGAGACCCATGAGAGTGGGAGGAAGGAAACACAGAGGCCGGCAAATTGTTCCACAGCCGAGCTGTCGAACTCAAAAACGAATCGTAGAAACGACATGATTCTGACGGCATTGTACAGTGGACGCACTTTTGCAATATTATCGGAAGACGTTGGTGTCATTTCCAAATCATTTACTAAATGCAGATTGCTTCTTAGTTGGAAAAAACTGTCCCGTGTCATCACATCCAGAAATAAGTTTACACCAAGTGCCCTGTTCCAATATAATTAAACTCTTCGAAAATTTAATGTTCCAATAGCTGAACGCAGCCCGACAAGTGATTTAATTTCGACAACATTAGCTGGCTTAAAATGATGCTTGCAGAGCATAAATGTTTGTGAATTCTGCCATTTTTTCGAGTTCTCTTTCATTAATATACCTTAAAAAATAATGAATTCGACCCATAAGTGGCCAAATATAGTCGTCCTCCCCATTTTCAAAAGTAGCATGCAACGCATCAAAATTTCTCCTTCGCCACTTTATATTATTTTTTTCAGTGATAACCAATGGATCATCTTCTTCAAAATACACCTCTTCGTTGATGATAGTATCTGGAGAAATTTTATCCGCACCTATTCTAACTTGTTTTGTAGAAGTCGAAGGTTCACGTTCCAAAGCATTGTCCTCCAAATGTTCATTTTCCACGTCAAAGTTATCATCGTCACTCAGGTCTGCGTCAGAATCATTCTCCAACAATCCCAAAATCACCTCCAAGTCTTCTTTATTCACAGGATTATACATTTTTCCTAAAATAAACCCTGCAAAATAAGTTTTCCAAATTATAAACAAAGATGTACTACATTTAGTGTATATAGTGGAAAGGTGCCACTGAGACTGATTGTGCACAATTCTGCACATCAAAATTCAAACACTTCCATACGCTTATTTATTTCACTATTTACATCTTCAATTCATACATTATAGTTATTAACATTTTAAAATTGCATCTGCGTACTCCTTTTGTTAAATATTTATGAAATTTTAATAAAAACAATGAAAACAAAATGTTCTTACCAGCACTCCTGTCAAACGGTTCAGTCGCACTATTTGAAAGAACCAATATATATAACTTTCACGGGTAGATGTCTCTACTAGTCATATTTTTAGGCAATAATAATGTTGCTGGTCTAATATAAAAAAATGAAACATTTAAAAAAACATTAAATTATACCTTATATTATGCTTTCAAAGTTGTGTGCATAATTATGCTCAAGGGGTCTGAATGAGTTAAGAGGGAATAACCAGACAACGGAAATATGTCATTTTTAAATCTGTGACTCTTTCCCACAAAAAAAATTATAAATTGCTTTCGAAAGACTTTGCTTTTATCTAGTGAAGCTTTTTTTAAATTTTGAGAAAATATGTTTATCTTTAGTACAATAAGGTGTTACCGTAGGTCGCTAGCAGCTTTGTTAAATTTTCAAACGAAATTTTCTATTACACAATATACATTTCAAATCATATAATCATGCAGTAAAATATATCAATTAATTATTTGGGAAACCTAATTTTCAGAATTTCAATTTTAATTCAAATAGAATCATAAAAAAATATCCATGCCCTTGTTTTGTGACGAAAATACTTCAGTATGTATATTTGTTTACGGTCTTACAAACTAATATATTTTAAAAAAATTACTTATCTTTTTTGCTTAGAAATTATTAAAGAATGATAAATACTTATGATCAAACAATAATTACATTAATATATTGTTAATTGTTTTATTGAGTTTGAGCATTTTTAAATGTGAGTATTTATCAAAGCAAATTTGAAATGAAATAAAATCGATATTGAGTCATTTTGTAAAAATGCTGGTATGAAGAATAAATAATCTTTCTCATCGGAACCGCCCTATACCGTTGCAAGGGTACAATCGCAAGATCATCGTTCGACGAAATTTAAATTTTTGGCCGCTGGTTAATGGCTCTTAAGAAGATTTTTGTTGACGACTCATTTTGTTAACATAAATAAATCTATCAGAAGGATTTCCAGCTTTTGAACACAGTAGAATTATTTGCTTTGCAGGTAGGTACATATCTAGAAGCCTCAGGCCAGATGCGAATGCCAAACTCAGCACTAAAGCGCACCAGCGATTTATACAGAGACGGGGGATATAATGCAATGCTGCTAAGCTTTAGAGAGGCTAGCTTAACTCTAGCTTCAATAGTCTCTGTAGTCCGTACCTAAACTTATCACTCCAAGTTTAACTTCTGACTAGCTTTTGAGTAAATACGAATAAACAGATTTATAGAATTTATAACATAAAGGTTGTGATAGACGCGAGTGTAATAGCTATCAACTTTAATTTAAAAATAACAAGGGTGGATCTAATAATGTAGGTACCTACCGAAGGCAAAAATTTTATAACAAGATAGGATCACTTTGTATCAAATTCAAAAGCATTCTAACAAGTACGAAACTTTATCAATTTCTTCCTACACCCCAGTGCGAGTACCTACGTCGTAAACTTTTATATTTCTGAAAACAGACTTCCCTCGTGCAGAGCGGATTTTATTACGAATTAAGGCATAAGGCTTCCAACTGCAGTTTTAAGATAAATAATGCTTTACCCTGCCTCGCACTTTAAAAAATATTATTTGTTATTCTTTGATTTGAATGTACGATTAGAAAACTTTTGTTAATATTTTTCGGGTCAAGAAAATATCTAGCTCTATATAATATATATGATATGTAAATTTTTAGGCAGCATCACGATCAATTGGCGATGCACTAAGTTAAATATGGTTTTGTGTTATTGGCTGATGGTGGAATCTGTATTTCCTCCCTCCATTCTTTTCAAGACCCATGCTCACTCCTCCATCTCCTCAAAAACACACTCCACACGTATTTTCAAAGATGACCCTTAGTTATTATTGTAAAATAATACATTTTATCTAGTGTGCTTTGGAGGTTTCTTTTGTCGTAGGTCGGGAGCATGTAGGGAGAAACTGGAAGAAGTTGAGAAATTCAATTCATAATGTTGTGATGAAAACGGAGGTATTTGTTTTAATTTCTATACTTAATATTATAAATGCGAAACTGAATGTGTTTGTTAAAAATTCATTAAGTTTGCTAAACTGATTTTAAAAATTCTGTCACCAATAGAAAGCTAAATTAAATGCGAGTAAAAAGTGCTGTTTATAATGGTACGCGCATAACTTCCGAACGACTGCACCAAATTGGATAATTATTTATTTTTGTGTTCGTTATTTTGTATAAAACTACTGATGAGCTCCGGCATTGTGAAATTTGCAATAGGTGGCACGCGAATAGTTTGAAAACCGATTGTACCGGAAAGAGAAAGGGGAACGGGACGAATGGGAAAGGACACTTAGAGAGAAACAATTTCTTTATTAAATGGCATAGCAACGCACGCTGGGTACCAGCTAGTATTTTATAAATATATAAATTTAATTTTGGTAAGGGGTATTTTTGTGCACGGTTTCGTCAACCGCGATGATTTTCCCATACAGCACATATTCACTTTACAACACTGTTGCCTGTTGTAGATTGATACATTCTTTCTGTATGACATCAGGTCTTAAAATATCATCCAAAGGAAGCACATCTAACTTTTCCAATTTCAACGCAATAAATTTCTCAAGCATCTGATTTTTATGTGGGTTTAGTAAGAGATGAAATGAATTTATTCGTATTTTCGTGTAAAGTATCGACATAATTTTTATGCTTCAAAACTCATAGGTGTGAATATAAAAATATGTCATTCCTAATAAATATACATTAATTGTTTAAAGTTCGATACTTTAAAACGAATCCGTTCTTTTATCAGAATATACAGCTTGAAATGGTAAACTTAACATTAGTAAGTGCCGTGCTTAGTGACCAGATCTGATTAGCCGAGTACCTTTCAACCTTCCTCCCCGTATTCGTTCCCTCTCAACTTCCTTAGCCTTATAATATACCCCAATAACCACTGGAGCGATAATGGTCGAAAACTGGAACACTTTTATTTTTTTGCGATTGATGGCGGTCCAAAATTCGACCAATTTTTTCTACCATTCGCAAAACATTTATTGTAATTATTTTAAACATTTCCATGGCCAGCCAATTGTTTTAAAACAAAGCTATTGAAATGTTTTATCTATTGTGACCGTAGATGTCGCAAATCCAAAATATGTAGACTGTTTTAGAAAGATGCTAAAAATTATTTTACACCTTTCATTATCAAGTATACCACATACAACATACTGAAATCTAAAATATTCTATGTTGACTCGAATAAGTATCTACCTCTTACGGAGTTTTAACCCGCTATTGGTGACGTATATGTCTGTGAGACCGGGTAATTCGAAAAAGTGCAATATTTTTTTTTACTGTTCATTGAATTACACTGCGATTTCAAGCAGCTGCCTTATTCTACTGCCTTATTCTAGCGACGTTGGCACACGTTATAGAGTTTTGGCGCCAACCCGGTGCGTGAGACCGGCGTCACCAACTAAGTAAGTTGAATGGTTATTGTGTAATTTTTTTTTATTTGACTTATTTTGATAAGGCTGTTGTTTTTTTATATACGATGATTATATAATTTTAAGATTAGTAAGTTTATTGCTCGATTTGATCGCTATTTTACGAAATACTTACGCGTTTGTCGTTCAAATTATAATTTTTGTTTCAGCATGTCTTACGAAAGTAATCAGTGACGTCTCAAGGCGCTTCTGCAATAAGCATTATCTGATGAGGATCCTACATTACAAACGTCATCGGAAAGTGAATCTCGAACCAGGTTCTCTTGTCATAAATGTAAAAACTATGTATGCCTTGAGCACGTAGTACCTAATTGCTCGAGTTGTTTGGCTGTTGAAAGTGAGTGATTTTAGTACCTATTAATTTTTATTTTTTGGTAGAAATATTATAATTTCATTTTTTAATTTTATGTTTCAAATGTAATAAGACTGACAAAGAATGATTTTGTAGTTATATTTTTAAGATTGTTGGAAAATCTTTTAGTTCCAATAAATATTGTTAAAATATCTCATTATTTTAATGCATCTAAGATATTGTGTTATGTTAGTAAAAGAGAATTGATTTATGGAATACCTGTGTTTTATTGACAAAAAAGGGTCCTATTTTATAAAATTTCCAATGAAAAGTAGCACGAACAGTAAATTATTGAAAAACTGGTAGTCAAAAACCCCGGTGCGTGAAACCGGGGTCACCAACGATGTAGGTCAAATTCACGTCACTAGTGGCGGGTTAAAGCAATAAACACGCAGAATTCGCGCGGTTATAAACTTTACAATTTTTTTTATCAATCCTTCAAATATGAGATAAACGGTAAAATACAGGTTATTTCATTTGCTATAAAGCAATATAAAAAGTTTTTATGCCTGTTAAAATTCGAAGACATGATTTTTTTAATGTTGGCGAAAAATTAAAATAAATGGTCTTATGGAAATCTCGAGCAATCAAGGCAAATTTATTTATTTCACCGTCGATCCAGTGGATGGAAAAGAATCGACGCACTGGCTCCGGGCAGTAGGAAGTAGTTTGGGACTCTTCGACGATATTCACCTAAAAAATAAACCATCAAAGGAAGAACTATTATTGATCAAACGAATTACTTTTTTAATCGAAGTTATTTTTTCGATAATTAATTACACCACGTAAAATAATTCTAGGGCTTAACGCTAAAAGTGCTGTGTCAAATTTCTGAATTGCAGGGGATGCTGATTTTTCACCGATTTCTTAGCGCAAAAATTACTGTACCTATTTATATTTCGACTTCTGAATTAGATTGTCACAATTTCATCAAACTAGATAACCTAACAAAGATATTCATAGCATTAAAAAAGAGATCTCATATTTCAAATTCAAATATTATATAGATTCCAATAATCGAGTTGGTTACGGTGCTAGATCCTTGTAAATCAAGAGACCCTGGGTGTGAGTCCCAGTTGCGACCATTACCTTTTTATTTTTCTGTATCTTGTTTTGTTACATATAATATATTTTGTTACATATATTTATTAGTTTAGTTTTGTAACTGATTTATTAGTATTATCTCCTTCTTGAATGATTATTTTTACGCTTCAATTTAAGTAATGTAGGCATCATTTAATAACGTTGGTTTGTACGGAGCCTTCAAAAGAGTTAACGTAACCACATAAGGCAGCTCGCAATATTCAGCTTTTCCGTGATCCAGTTTATACGTAGTTTGCAAACACGCACAGATTGCAATGTGCAATGTGCATCTTGGCACAACTCACATAAACTAGCAAGTTTAATAGACTGGATACTTGAATATTATGACTTCTTGCTCAGCTTGACTTCTGCTCGTTAATCTTGCACCAGTATGATTTTGGCTTGCGTACCTTGCAGAATTGTTTTGAGTATTAAATCTCTCTAAACTAACTAGAACAAATGGTATCTAGTTCTTAGAGAACTTCAATAAACTTTGATCTTTTAATTAGCTCTGATGAAAACGGTACAATGGTTTTGTTAGTTAGTATAGCATTTTCAAAAGCATATTAAAAATTAATTCCTTTTCCTTATTCCGAGAATTTTTAAATCATTTTTTATTGCTTGATTTATTGAAATATTTACATTTCTACCAGTCGATTAATTAATTTCAATAAACTTTGTTATTTTAATAAGCTCCGATATAAACGGTACCATGGCTTTGTAAGTTAATATTAATAGGAACGTATTAAAAATAAATTTCTTTTCCTTTTCAAAGAACTTTAAAACCTTTTTAATCGGTTTATTCGTTGAAATGTGTACATTTCTAAAACTCAATTAAAACTTCGATAAACTTTGATCTTTCATTAGCTTTGATGAAAACGGTACAATGGCTTTGTGAACAGTATTGCAATTTCAAACGCGTATTAAAAATTATTGTAGAATTGCATTTTTAAATGCATTTTAAAAATAAATTCCTTTTTAGTATTCCAAGAATTTTTAATTCAATTTTTTATCGCTTGGTTTATTGAAATGACTACATTTCTACAAGACACTAATTGGAATAAGCAATCTACTTTGAAATACTAAGGTGAGTAGATAGGGGGAAAGGAAATAAATGTGATATCTGCGTAGTTTGAACTTTGAACACACATTATAATATAATATTTTGTATTGTGTATGAATTTTATGCGAGTAAATCAAAAAGGTAGATAAAATTTTTAAAATTATATTATTCATTTAATCTGATTACATTATAAGATTTTTTAATTATAAAATAATTTTCATTGTTCAACAAAATTCAAAATATTAAGTAAGAAGACTTTGTTATAAAAGGTTTTCTGAAGCTGTTTTTAATAAATCTAGAAAATTTAGAGTGTGTCTTTGCGTAAAATTAATTATTTCCTCCATTATGAATACATATTTTCCAATGTAAATAAAATAGATGGAAATATCATAACAATTTATTAGTTTTTTATAAATGTCAGTACCGCACAAGAATCTCAACTGCTCCCAATCGTCTGAAGGCAGTAAAACTGTAGGATCCCCAAGTGATGTGAGGCTGAAGGCAGTGGAGAGGGGAAAAAAATGGGAAAGAGGTGAAGTCTGGTCATCAAACATGTCTTAAACCATTTCAATTAATCGTTTAATTCTAAATTGTGGTTTTTTTTACCAGCGCGATAGTGAAAGTATCTTCCCCTCTGGAACAAGCCTCAAATAAACTATGTTATTACATTGTGGAGCTGAAAGTAATGAGGAGTTAAAGGAGATGGGAAAGAGGTAGGTAGGGAGGTACTGGCTATTCAAATGTGATCACTAAACACGGCTAAAGCCATTTCAAGCAACGTTTCGTTTCCAGATGGTGGTCTTTCACAGGAGCATTACGGAGGGTATCTCCCTTTCTGGAACGAGTTGCAAATACACTATATTTTACTATTTTTAATGAATAAATTATGATTTTACACAAATTAATGTAATTAAATATACATGCGCACGCCGGGATTTTACCAGCAACCTCCTGATTCGTATCCAATGATCGGGATCACTCAACCATGAAGGTAGTCAGGATATATCGATGAAAGCACAGGTTCATAATAGAAAAATAATTAAAAAGTCAGATACGCCTTATACGTCATTACATATGTCTGGTAATGTTGTAGGTAGCTTTTAAACAAATGTATGGGTCCGAGTGGTAAAATAAAATACCTAGTAATGTAAGGGTTATTTATTTAGGTACTTTTCCATTCATCTTAGTGATCATTTACACCCGTTAAAAATGGTTTAACTCCGAAATTAAATATCGCTTACTTTAAACCAACCTCCCGAATAAATTATTCCGCAACAATGTCCCAGCCCACAAATTCGGGATGGCCAAACCTACCGAAGAACATTATTTATAAAAACCAGACTTAAATATTCTAATGGCTCAACTATTTGTAGGCCATCCCATCTGTAACATTAGACCCTTTTTCCGAAAACAAAAACCAACCAAGACCCTTCGCAGCTGGAACTGCAAAAACACGCGACCCTACTTTTTACACATTAGCCTCCGGCGCGCAGACCCCGGTCCTTCGCCCATTTTCTTTGGGCTAGCACACGAAGGACAAAATGAAGGAAAAAAATGGTCGAGTCAATTTCGGGAAAATCGGATAATTATCTTCCCGCTTTTCATATCCAGATATATTGGTGGAATCAGATAGTACTATTATTAGTTCGTCACAAAAAATAGTGATTTTTACTCGACAATTTGTTCTACAGTTTGACCTCCATTTTATTATCATTATAATATTATTATAATCATCGATATATAACTATTGATTAGACCTCCCACATGTAATTTTAATCCAACATTAACGCCACCTATGAGTAATTTCATAATACGACAACCAATCGAATTCCGTCGCAGCTCTTGCGTGACGTAGTTATTTTGCTAGGAAGAAATTAAACATTTAATATAAAATTTTACTTTTCTCAGAACGCTGGCGAAAAAGGAGAAAATTATACATTTTGTCCATATAAACGTCACTATCGGAAATAAAATTACATACAGACGAAATTCCAAACGGTTCAGTTTTAATAGGACTTCGCTATCCACCAATTTACTGATTTTTCACAGGTCTAATAACCTTTACCTTTAATTTACCAGTCCAGTTTATCTTTACCATAAATTCCATTTGTTCAATGATAAAAAAATATTTTGATACTTTGAAAAAGATTTGAAAGTAAGATTTTACATTTGATAAAATAAATTTGTTTAATTTTATTCTTTCTGCAGTGTCTCATTGTACGTAAGTAGTTTAAAACTGATCTGCTTTTCAAGCTTCCAGACATTTTTCTTAGAAAGGGTATCTTGATCAACGTAAAGCTACTTTCAGACATTTAATCCTTTCAAATAATATAACGTTAACCGGTAAATACATTCAGTTCTTCAATAAACAAAGGAAACTTTCTTTGGTTTTCCGAGAAACCGTTTTTACTCTTTTAGTAGATTAGTTCTCGTAGACTCGGGATTCTGTAACAATGTAATATTATTCCGCTATTATCTATCTCGTTACCTTCGTGGAATTTGATAGGGAGAGATTATTTCTTAAAATGATCTCAAAAAACTGTAAATGTCTTGTTCTAAAAATCTTACCCCTTTAAATGAGTTTTCAAAGGTCACCTGCAACCTATTTTAAGATAAAATTTGTATATTTTCTTTGTTCTATACATTGTCTGTCTATAAATTTGTTGGTGCGTTCCGTTTTCGTTTCGAGATGGTGGCCGTTTTATTGGTTCAGAAAAGATTATTTTTTAAATATGTTTTGTTTATTTGGACTTTTTGGTCGCATTTTTTCAAATTTCTAAAAGTTATTTTAAATAGTTCCTATTTGAATAAGTAGACCGATCTTGCAATAGAATTAGAGGGAGGGAGTCACAACAAAACCACGAAGATGAGATTCGTCCAGGCGTTGATTTTAATCGTATTGTGTCCATTCTGAAAGAACTGTAGAAGAGATGGTCACATCCATAATAGGCTTCCAACTATCTATCTATTTTGTTACTTTGGACACGTTGCTTGCCAAACTATCTGGCTTTCAACTATCTGTTTACTTTGTTACTTTGGACACGTTGATCGCCAAACTATCTGGCTTTCAACTGTCTGTCTACTTTGTTACTTTGGACACGTTGATCGCCAAACTATCTGGCTTTCAACTGTCTGTCTACTTTGTTACTTTAGATACGTTGATCGCCAAACTATATGACTTTCAACTATCTGTCTACTTTGTTACTTTCTATCAACTGTCTGTCTACTTTGTTACTTTGGACACGTTGATCGCCAAACTATCTGGCTTTCAACTATCTTTCTACTTTGTTACTTTGGACACGTTGCTTGCCAAACTATATGACTTTCAACTATCTGTCTACTTTGTTACTTTGAACACGTTGCTCGCCAACTATCTGGCTTTCAACTATCTGTCTACTTTGTTACTTTGGACACGTTTCTCGCCAATGGGCTAGAGGTCCCCAATGCGTTAGAGAGACCAAGTATCACTAGCGTCCGTCCTTCTCTCCATGCAACGCAGAACCGCGAGGAGCGGAAAAGCCTTGTCCACGATGGAAATTGGAGTAGGGGTCACGATCCTTAGCAAAGAAAAACCAGCTTTAGAAGAAGAAGTAGGTAGGAATTAAAGTACCTATTTAGAAATCTTAAGATTTCAAAGGAAATTTTGGTTTTGATATAAAGAGAAAATTAGACACATTTTTTTTTTGGAAGCGAGGTCTGCTACCGTTTGCAGAACTGCCTACTAGTGATCCACTCATGGTGAATGGTAAACTATTACAGATTAGTGCCTTACAAGAATGGAATTGAGTCAGTAGTTTCAACGATCCGACATTGTTTGGCATCAAATCTCGTATTAGAAAAGTCGCAGATGATGTGGCACTCGCAGATACTCATAGTGCCAACAGACCGTGACAATTCCAGGGGGAAGACATCCAGTTGGCCGCTTCAGACAAAGTGCGGGCCTCCAGAGGCCGTGCTTGGAGAGGCTGAGCCTGCAATTGACGGTACCGCTGACATAACTCAGGAAAGAGATGCCTGGAGGCGCTTTATCAAAGCGATAGCTCTACGACCCTAATAAGAGAAGGAGAAGAAGACACTGAAAGACACTAATAAACTGGATGACACTACTTAACCAGTGGCAATTAAAAATGCTAGCTTCGGATATTAGTGCACGCTTGATGTGACACATTTCCACGTTATCTTACGTGCGTAAAATTATTCAAGTTCAATGAACTGATGAGTATGAGATTATCACCACAACACGGGGTGCCTAGCATGGTGGTCGAAAATTCTTAAAATTCATGTAACAAACAATTCAATGAATAAAGAAAACTTAAAAAAAAAAAAATCACATTAGACAAGAGAGACAAGAGATAGGTTCCAACGTTTTTTAATAATTATTATTTTTTATTTGAAATGAATGTTGAAATGTATTTGTTTTTTTAAGTTTGACGGGTGCTTAGATGAATTAATAGAGTGAAGAAACGTTACTGAGACGACGCACGTTTCAGTGAACCAGACTGGTGGACAAACTTTTGCCAGCCGTTCGCATATATTACAATTTCGTTGATAAATACATTTTCTTTGAACGGCTATCCTTTTCATAAGCGGTGGTAATTTTTTTTTCAATTAGTAAGAATCTAACTTGTCTTGTATTATTTTAATGTCTTTAGATAGTAATTTTGCAAGATTACTAACATTTGAAAGGTACTACAAAGAAGGTGTATGTATATGTTTACATACCTTCTCTGTAATAAACCTGCAGGACAAAGGAATAGTGGGTGGCCTTAGGCGACTGTATAATCTGAAGTAACGCACCGCAGCCTCAGGCACAAGGAATTGGAAGGAAACAGTTTGTAAACATTTTAAGTATTTTTTTTTATTGGATTGGGGTAGGTACATTATCAAAAACAAAAAGTTTCTACATCTAAAAAATTGCCTAAATGTGAAATCTCTGAAGTGTACCTTTATTCGGTAAAAAAATGTGTAAAATCGTATTACGAACGAGAAATCCGAAAAAATGTGCGGTCGATGTTGGAATAATGAACATGATTAAGGAAGGGTTGTCTAGATAGTTTTAACGTGAAGAGAAGTGTGGAGGAATAAATAGAATGGAAAGAAGGGAAATAGTCGAGGAGGTCTCATTGTAGTGTGTCGTTTACGCTATACAAATAAAATGGTTTATAAATCACTTTGGAATTTTTTGAATAATGACGTCATAGGGATAATACAAGATCGGTGTGACAAATGTATTTTTAATTGGGGTGATTAATGCACTGGTTGACTAATACCAACGGCCGACAGTAATAAAATTAGATTATGAAATATTTTGATGCATTTATTCGCTTATTGTGACCCGACATTTTGGTTATCTATTGAGTTTAAGATTTTGCAGTTCGGTTCTGAAAAAACTTCTATTTTGGAAGAATATTTTTTTTCTAATATTTTAATAAAAACCATTTTTGATATTTTTTGAATAATAAATAACTTGTGTTTTTATGAGGTCTTGTAATATAAAGCAATTTTTAAATAGAGCAACGATTTTTTATTCAAATAAGTTTCGATATTATCCCGCACACGAACCTATGTCAAGCTTGTTTTTTTTTATTTACAGAGAAAAAAGCCTTTGGGAAATTTATTAAAACACATGCAAATGTAAAAACTCAGCGAAAATGTTGAAAAAACAATTTGAAAACTAAGGTTTTTTCAAGTTTTATGTGAATACCGCACAATAGTACCAACTGCTCCCGATCGCCTGAAGCCAATGAGACAATGATTTCCCCAATTGGGTATGTAGTGAGGCTGAAGGAAGTGGGTAGATGGAAACAAGATGGGGAAGAGGAAGATGGAGAAGTATTCAGATCTGGTCACAGGCTAGAGTCATTTCAAGCAACGCTTTGATTCTGAATGGTGGTCTTGCACCAGGGCGAAACTAAGAGTATCTTCCACTTTCTGTAATCTTAAAATATATAATTTTTTGTAAACTTGAAAAATGCTTACAAATTTTCTTCATAAAAGGTTTAAATACACCCCACAGTTGGGTTACGAGTACTTGATTTGTGTTTGAGTTTTGACTAGGAAGACATAGTTTATGAGAGCGAAATAAAACCTTTGTATCTTTAGTGAAATTCACGATAAGAGTCGGAATTAAATTTTTAATTAATGTTAAGTATTAATAATAACGCACGAGGCCCTAAGGGAAATGATTTCCCTCAAGCCATGTCATCTTCGGGAATACTATGTTAGGGGTATTTTTAAGGAAAGCAAGGAGAGGAAAGAGTGGATTGGGTAGGAGTAAAAGAGTACAGGGGTCAGCGTGTCTAGAGTGACGAACGTATAAATTTATTCCTCCCACTGCAGTGCAAGGCAATGAGTAGAAAGAGTCCGTCTGGAGAAAAAAATTAAAAAAATTAAGTTTCCCTTAACTGGCCTCTCTCGATCCGGCCCCCAAAAACGTGGACAAAATCTCACATCATGAACTTGGGAACCCCTGTTAAGTTACCAAACACCCATACCCGCCTCCCGAGTTATTGTAAATATCTAACTCTGTTGTTTTTGGAGAGAAAGATAACTAATTTGTTTCCTTAGTAACAAAAAATATTGAGTATCTCGGAGAAAACTCCAAATGAACACAATTTACTGTAACCTTCAATAAAATTCCACAAAATTTGTTGAAGGTCAGTTTACTTGGCCCGAATTTACAAAGTTTTAATTGAGTGCTGATTACCACTGAATTCAAATATTCTCAACATAAAAACTTAAGTTTCTTTGCGATAATAATAAATTACTAAGAGCAAGCCAACAATATTAATTAATTTCAAAGTTGTTTGCCTAACATAATTACAACTTCGGAAGTACTCGGTAAATTCTAGAATATAATTGCTGGCACTTGTAACGAATGTTTTTTTTAAACCGATAAGGTTTCAGGGATAAAAAACTGTCGCTTGAACGACCAATTAATAATTTCAGAAGATCAGATTTAATATTCAGACATTGTGCTTTTTTGTGGGATCTACCATTCATTTTCGTCAACCAACGACAATGCAAATTTTCTTGTTGGAAATTTTCAAAGTTTTTCTCTCTTGAATTTTCTGGCATGTAGAGCTGTTTACTCTCACGTTATTCCTATCATACATAATTACGCCTTGAAGTATCCGTCATGAATAAAAGTGTAAATAAATTCATTGCAGGAGGTTATTGGTTTCAAAATATTATTCAAATTAATTACAAGTAAATGAATTAAATGCAATTTTAAAATATTTCAATGTTCAAAACTTTATATTTTTTTCTAGTTTGAAATTAAGATGAATATGATTCTTCTCTTTGGTCCCCTCACTTGAAAACCCAATTCGATTCTATTGAAAAAAATCAGCATAAATCAGAATAAAATGTATTAACTACTTGCTGGGGTACCCGGCTACGCTTAGGGAGTTGATATGAGATTGAACTGGCGCATGACGTTCGAATCCACGACGGATCTTGCTTTATATACCCCTAACAAAGGGTATTCATACTCATATAAAAAAAGACTTCGAGAGGTCTAGAACATTCCACAACATTCAAGGGTATTCTGGAATGTTCCACAATGATCTGGGATGTTCCGGGAAGTTCCCTAACGTTCCAGACCATTACAAAATATTCCAGAAAGTTTCGGGATGTTCCGGAATATTGTGGAATGCTCTCAAACACTCTTGAATGTTCTGGACAACAGTCCAGAACATTCAAATTTCTTAACAAAGAAATTTCTAGAGGGCGAAACTTCCAGCCCTTATATCTTCAAAAGCACGCCCTTCAGGTTAATAAGGGAACCTTCGTGGATGAGTAAGAGAGCTACCACGCCATATAACTCCCTTGATCGTACTGGGACTCGTTTCTGAGTTTTAGCGTCACGCACATTGTACACTTTCTATTATAATAATCTTCATTGGCTCAAATGTCCTGAAAGAATCCAATTTAAGCTCTGTTGGATGGTATTTAAGTCCCTCAACGGAATGGCCCCGACTTACTTATCGGAATTGTGTATTCCAGAAAATTCCAATTCTCGACAGTTAACCCTGAGATCAGCAGCGTCATCAGCTTTCGGAAGGTTAAAGGAACCAAAGCGTGCACCAGATACTAAGTTCGGTGAGCGCGCTTTCGGAGTGTCAGGACCCAAAGCCTGGAATGGACTGCCACACGACTTAAGGATGATCACAAATTCAGCGGAATTTAGAACTAAACTTAAAACCCACCTTTTCAGACAGTCGTACCCTTAAATTCAAAAACCTTTCACCTTAACCTTCAATGCCCGCGACATTGTAAAAATAACTCATTTGGTAAAAAAAAAAAAATAAATAAATAAATAAAAAAAAAAAATAAATAAAAAAATCAGTTATAAGCTTTATGTAAGGGTCATTTCATGAAGATTCCCTAAAGACTCCTAAATTCTCCAGTCTCTCAAAATAAATACAACTATACTTTTGCCACTAATCTTTTAATGTAAATTCATGCAAAGTACAGTGTTTTAAATATAATGCCCTCCGCGTGCAAGACCGTATCTTCTGCAACTATCTTAACGTATCTATTAACTTTCTAATTTCTCGGAAGTGACCTGCCAGGTAAGTATGTTTCTGTATCTGTTTGTAAATAGTTAAATTAGATAGAACCTAGGAATTAATAATAAGCTGTACAGCGCCCTTGAGGTGATTTTTCACAAAAACGGCGTTCTACAAATTATCCAATTATTATTATTATTATAATATATATTGATGAACTCGATCTACTATAGAAATAATAAATTACTCTTTGTAAAAAAATTTATAATTAAGGTTCTCAGGTAGAAGAATTATTTTCGACTTGATTTTATTTTAAAATTGTCAATGGTGTTGTGTGTAGCCCTGATTTACTAAGACTAACGACGGGTTGTTTCAAAAAATTTGATGAGTTCATCAAATATTTGAAGTTGATTTTCAGGCTCTGTGTAAGTTCTTTTCGAGTTCTGTTTTTTTATCATCATAGGCCAGCTGCTTCACAAAACTGAAATCATCACAGAACTTGAATAGAACTTACACAGAACGTGAAAATCAACATCAAATATTTGATGAATCCATCAAATTTTTTGAAACAACCCGTCCTAAGTTTTCCGTACACCAACAAGAACTTTTCGATCTAAAATTCTTTTTAATTGCACCAAAATGTCAAAATATTATACTTTCTCAGTATTGCAATACTGCACGGAACGTAGTTATAAGAAGACTACAATAACAAACCTCGATAAAAATAATCTAATAATAATATATTAGCATAATACTATTCTTCTCTATGGGTTCTGTATTATTTAAAAAGCAGATTGAATTTGATTTTTAGAACTTGATGATTACCGATTAAAGTTTCTCAAAATCTTTATGCATATTTTCAAAAGCCCGTATAGGCGTATAATAATTATGAATTACAAGAGTACGTACCTACCGAGGAAAACACAAGCAACAGGCATTTTTTACCCCTCAATCAATCAATCATTTCATCTGCGTTTTATGTATATTATAATACCTACTGATGCACACCTCTGTGCATGTTAATTACAATGAGCGCAGCTCTTTTCTGCCATGCTTTTGATTTTTTTAAGACGACACAATACCCTAAAATAAAGTCAGAATCTTAACGAGGTAAGTAAAGGAGGCGCGTACACAAAACGCGACGCGCGACCCCAAGTGATTTGTCCTAGCAAACAATCTTAACGACGTAAATGAAGAAATCGTGTACACAAATATACACCCGCGCGGCCAGGCGTATTGGACGGGCCCCCTGTTGAATTTGCCCTGACAGGCATGGCAACTTGATCTTTCCGCCGGGTTTATTTTAATTAATTCTGATGAACGTGTTACTAAAACTTTAGATGTTTCTAAACAAATCCCTTCAAAAATTATTAATACATTATCTAGAAAAATAAAATCTGGTGCTTACCGCTAGATTTATAGTTGAAAAACGTGTTAAAAAAATTTCAAACCGTTTTACGTAAAATAAATTAAAGGTAAGTTATTGTTTTTATTAATCTTAAATATAAATAACTCATATCTCAGGGGAAAAGTTAGAAAAAAAGTTATTTTAGTGACGAATTCGTCGAAATTACTTAAAATGTGACCAAACGATAAAAACGATCCAAACGCCTGCTACTGTGCAACTGTGTATCTGTACAGTACACACTTTAAAGTGTCTTGATAAAAAATTTACCTAGATATTTTATACGTTTTACAGTTCCATTTTTGGAAGCCCTGTTTTTAAACTATACGGGAGGAAAATGAATCACAAAACTTCTTTAATATTACACAATATTTTGCTCAGATTCCAAAAAAATGCTTCACGTTTGGCCAAATTCGGTATTTTTTACATCACAAACTTATTATTTTGTCAAAATTTTCTTTGATGTGATTAGTTCGACGAGGCACTGAAAAACTCGGGTTTTCCTCTTTAAAATAAATATTAAGGACACGCTTTCGTTCTATCAATTTTCCGGGCAATTTCCCCGGACGAGTTTCGCTTGACCACTTCTCCCCACTTTTCTATAGCCAGCGCCATCATATCTTTATGGCCCAACTTACCTCTCGATACGGCGCCGTATTTTTTCGATGCCGTACTTAGAAATTTGATATTTTCATTTTCGGGCATCACTTTTACGAAGCCTTCAGAAGCTCTTCTCAAGCATAAGTCGTATATAAGACATGAAATATGATATATTGCTGGTAATTTATAGCTACCTGCGTGGGAGTATCGATTAATATTTTATATGGTTTATTTGACTTATATTGGTTTCTAAATCTTGATAAAACAGATTCGACTTTTTTTTATTCATATTTTTTTCGTTTTACGTCAAATTACTTCAATTGGCTTTTAGAGAATAATGTCCAGTAAACAGGAGGAGTTTTATACTCCAACTTAAGTTAAATATAGATTTTCCATTTGGAGATAAGTAAGGAGGCTGGGGGGTGGAGCAAACTCAAATCGCTAGAAGATCTGATGAAGGAGTAAAAGTGTGGGAAGAATTATTCTTAGAAAATATTATACGTACCGTTAGTCAAGCTTTAAAATGAAGTGCATGGTTATACATTATACTGTGTCAACATTTTCCATGCAGACCATCGGATCAAACCATTATTAGTGGACGAGAGGTCCAAGGTGTTGGGTCACCTATGTGTCGCGGATTCAATTCTCCGCTCCTCCATCATTACACAAGCAACATTTTCAACTTGGAATAGGGATAAGTCTAGTATTGTCGGTGATTCGTAGCCCTGCTGTAAAAATTAATTAGAGATGGTATAAAACGTAACGGTCTTCCGTGGTCGAGGGGTAAGGCTCTCGACTGGCAATCTGGAAGTCGCCGGTTCAAATTATCTCAAGCCCCGTCAGGGCTTGTTATATTATTACATACGGACGCACATATATAAGAAAATAAAACAACGAGTGAAAGAAGAAAGAAATTAGTAATGTCACTGAAAATTTAAAATCTATTATAAAAACAAACTGTTCTCAAAATGCATTTATTGTGGGCGATATTAATATCGATTTATCTAATGAATTTGAAAACAATAGAAACAATGAAAAAGCTGAATATATCAACGCATTAACGGAACTTAATTTTAAACCATGTATAAAAAAATATACAAGAGAATGTCATGGGCAAAGACCTTCATGCATTGATCATATCTGGTGTAATACTAATGAAACTGAAAAAATAAAATCAATTATTTGGAAAAATAATATTACTGATCATCACACATGCATAGTTGCTTTTAAAACTGATAAAATAGATGACAATAATTATTCTCGCAACAATTTTCCTAAAACTATTATTAATTATGAAAAATTACAACACAACCTTAACATTGAAAATTGGGAAACTGTTCTATCCTCTCATAATACCGATTTATGTTCACTGAATTTTGAATCAATCTTGAATAAGCATATTAAATCTTTCTCTTCCATTATAACATACTCTCCTAAAACTAAATTCAAAATATTAAAGCCGTGGATCACGCATGGAATCATAATTTCAATTAGACATAAAGAAAAAATTTATAAGGAACATAAAAAGTTTCCAGATAACTATAAACTACACGAATATTTTAAAAAATTCAGAAATAAACTATGCTACATTATCCGGAAAACCAAAGAAGATTTCTATAAAGAGAAAATAAATATTGCTGGCAACAACAACAAAAAGGTGTGGCAAACTATCAATGAAATTATCAATAAAAAATCTAAAAAATCTAACATAAACAAAATCACAGATACTGATAACAAAATTTATGATGTAAACACAGATCCAATGAAATGTGCAAATATTTTTAACAATTATTTTGGATCAGTTGGTGAAAAATTAGCACTTAAAATTAAAAAAAATCGAAAATAATGATCTGTGTACATCAGCTTGCAATCCTGGTAACACCTTAACACAATTCCAACGAACTAACTTTGATGAAATAAAACAGATCATTAATGAATTAAAAGGTAATTCTTCCCCCGGTTATGACAATATTTCAGTAGAAATACTAAAAAAAAATTCTAATTCACTTTGCAAACCATTAGCACATATCATAAATACAATTTTTGAAAATGGCAACTTTCCATTAAACTACAAAAAAACTATTATTACTCCTATTTTTAAATCTGGTGACCCCACTCTAAGTAATAATTATAGACCAATTTCTCTAACCTCAAATATTGCAAAAATATTTGAAAAAATTGTCAAAAAACAAATGTTCAAATTTTTAAAAGAAAATAATATATTAAATGCACATCAATATGGTTTTAGAGAAAATTTGAGTACTCAAGATGCTATCGTTGACTTAACATCTGAAATTTATAAATCTTTAGATACTAAAAATAAATGCATTGGAATATTTGTCGACTTAAGAAAAGCTTTTGACAGTATATCACATTCTAATCTTATCTCTAAACTAACGAAAATTGGTATAACTAATAATGCCTTAACGTGGATCGAAAATTATCTACTTCATAGAGAACAATTTGTCAAGTTAAATGGCTTTCTGAGTGATTCCCAGATCAGTAAATTTGGAATCCCGCAGGGAACGGTACTGGGTCCAATACTTTTTATCATTTATGTGAATGATATTTTTAAACTCACCACAAAGTCCAAACTAATATCATATGCTGATGACACAGCAATTTTAACTGAGGGATTAACCTGGACTGAAACTCAAAAAACGGCGGAATTAGATATAAATATAATAAAAAAATGGTTTGATCAAAATTTACTATCCCTAAATACTGATAAAACCTTTGTTATACCATTCACTTTGAATAAAAATGCTATCCCTGAGAATGTAAACATATGTATCCACTCATATGATTGTAATTCAAATTCATATCCATGTAAACCTGATTGTTCTACACTTACTGTTAAAACCAACGTTAAATACCTGGGTGTAATTATAGATAGCAACATAAAGTGGAAAATACAAATCAGTTCAACAGTTTAGAGAATAAGAAAATTAATGTTCATTTTCATTAAAATTCGAAACATTTTAAATATTACGATGTTAAGAACCATTTATTTTTCCTTAATTCAATCAGTGCTACAATATGGAATTGTTGGTTGGGGTGGTGCCTTCAAAACTTCTCTTTTACCTTTGGAAATCATTCAAAAAACAATAATAAAAATAATTTTAAAAAAGTCGTATGATTACCCCACAATTAAACTATTTCAAGATTTTAAAGTACCTTCACTTCACATTATTTATAAAAAAATTACAGTTTTACAAATACACAAAGATTGCTTCAATAATGAGAACCTTACTCATTTTTCAAACAGCATTAGAACAAATATACTTGGCTCTGTGACTGTCCCGCGTTGTTACACTACCACAGCCCAACAATTTTATAAATATATTGGAGTGAAATGGTTTAACCAGTTACCAGTTAATCTAAGATTGGAGACTAATTATAAAAAATTCAAAAAATCAATAAAAACACATTATTATGACTACATCTTATAATACTATACTTCTCATCACAATTGTAGTAACGGATATCCTTTTTCTCTTTTTATTTTTCTCCTTTCTTTTGTTTTACACATAAAAAAAAAATACTATTTTTTTCTTTGTTAAATTGTACTTTACTTTCGTTTTCTCCGCCTTTTTCACACGAGCTCTGCTCAAAAAAAAGGTGTAATACTTATTAATTAATGTATTTTTAAACGAAAAACTTTATTTAATTTATAAAAAAACATGTAAACTCTGTACCATTATATTCAATAAAAAAAAATAAAAAAAGAGAAACAAATAGAAAAGAGGTAGACAAATTATTAAGGGATGGGTAGGTAGGGGGAAAAATATTTTCAGCGGAAGTAAACGGAATAAATATGGAACTATTAATTTAATTTATCTGAATTTTAATTATGTTTCAATTATTTCGATTTTGAAACTTAAATCTTATTACGTATTTAAAAATGATTATCAAAATCTTAAAATTATTTAAATCTTTATCTTTGAAGCAGAAGAAAATATTAATAATCTTAACGAAAATACAAAAGGGAACAAGACACAGAAAAATAGAAAAAGATAATGGATCCAGTTGCTATAATTGCTTAAAACATTGTTTTATTTTCTTCTATAAGTATATGTTTGTTTATAATTATCTTTAGTTAATATTATCCACCCTGACAAAGCTTGAGATAAGCGAAACCTGGTTGGCTGTCATTTGTTAATTCATATAAAAAGTGGTGCATTACAAAGTGTTTGTTTTCATATAATGTATTTGAAAAACACAATTCACCTCAAAGTTCCTATTTGCTTTCTTCGAAAAAAAAAACATATTTTCTTGCAAATACCCGCCCATGAAATTAATCTCGGCTTGATTTCAAAATTGTTTCTCAAACAGTAATTTCAAAAAATTACGTTCACGATATCGCCTTATATCGTTGGTGCACCGTTTATTATTTTTATTCGTCATTCATAAGACTACTTAGTTCAAAACTAAAACATAACTAAGGAACGCCAAGAATACAATAAACATTATCGTTAAACACATAAATAGGATACAGCTTTACGCCTATAAAAGCCTATAAAACGGTCTGGTGTCGGAGATCCGAATAATTCAAATACCTCCCAAAGTAACTCACGCTTTATTAGGCATGCGAAAAAGGAGACGCAATATTTTCTCAAAGTCAAAACAAGATATCTTTCGTCCATTCTTCTTCGTGAAAAATGCACGGTGTTAGTGTTAAAGATTAAAATGATTTATTTCGAATACACGTTTTCCTGAATATTTTCCGGGACATAAAACTGACTTATGGCTTTGTTATTTTTCCTATCATATTTATTTTTTTAGTTTCAAAATTAATTTTCTTTAATGTGCGTTACTGTCATCTGTTGATGAAAGCTTGAAACATTACATCGATTTCATTTGGGATGGTTTGAGAGATGCGTCTATGGAATAAGCTTCAGACTTTGGTACAGAGATGGCAGTAAGCATTCACAAATATTTTCAGATAAATTTATAACTTTATACTTTGTGTTGCATAAAATGAAATTTCTGATAGCTTGTAAAATATTATTATATTTTTTGTGGAAAATGGAGATACAATTAAAATAATGTGATCCTCAGATTCTTTTCGAAGAGGTAACTTGTAATTTTTTTTGTATCTCGGCGTATTTAGTTAGGGTTTTAGCATTATTTCACATTTTTTTCGTGTGTGTAGTTTGAGGCGTTGCACAACTAAGTTTAGTAATCCAAAATCATATTTACCTTTGTAATAATCGAGAATTTTTTTTGATTAGTGTTTTTATTACTCCAGAAATAAAATAAAATATCCATCCTAAAAATATGTTTTAACTTCAAAATCTCCTAGACCGGAACCCCTTTTGGATTGTGGCTTTATTGCATAATGTGGAACACTAATTTCTTTAGAAAATTATCAAAAAAATTTTAATATATTTGCACGAACTTCTCAAAATAAAATAACAGTTCTGCAATTAAAAGAAAATTTAAACTTTATCGCCTTATCTATGGTCTGATACCGACTTAAAACGTCGTGATGCATCACCTAAATTTTTATTTTTTTTTCAATTTCATTTCTTATTTTTAATGAAAAATATTAAAATTAAATGAAATGATATTTTTCTGGAGCTAAGTGATCTTTTGGGGATGATGTGTTTTGGCTTTAAAAGAACTTAATAAATTTACCTGGGCTTTGAAGAGATTCATCTTGTACGGAGGAAGAAACCGAATACGGAAAATTATTCCACGACCGCGATTAGAACATATAATGTATAACAACGAATCTTAAAAAAAAATATATTCTTACTTGATGATATTTTTTATATTATTACACATTAAAAAAAATCAGAGTATGCAATTCACAGGCGTCAGAAGTGAAACCTTCACATAATTAAAGTAAACAAGAGTAGGGAGGCTACGAAGCACCGCACAAATAATAATAATAATAATGTTATATTATTTCACTTCAAGTGCGCTTGTAGTGAACAACTATAATAAACTTAAAAGTAATCCTGTAGTGTTCCTTACAAAATTTGATAAAATAATATGAAACTAACAATATACAGTATATACAAAGCAATGCCAAGAGAACAAAACTAACAATAACAGTGTTGTTTTGGCACAGGTGGGCGGAACAGATAATGAAAAACAAAATCACAACCAATAGGAGCCTTGAAAAGTGAGCTCAAAATCAAAGCGGCCAACGCGGTAAGGTTTCATTCTAACTCATTCTCTCGCAGGCTAAATCCTAAAGATATGTGATTTTCTCTTTTTAGTGTCGTTTCCCTTTCATCGTGTTTCAAATCACAACGTTGATAATAAAGTTCACTTCAATAGTTACTGTATTTTTTCCTTGACGTAGATTGTTGTCACCCGTTGGGTCACTAAGACCTCGATTACATTGAGCGAGTTTACAAGCTACTAGCCGGCGAATTCACTATCTGCTAGTAAACTCGCTCAGTGTAATCGTACTACTCTAACTAGCAGATTGTGAACAATCTACGAAAACAGTTGAAAGAGGGTTAAATTTGCTCGCTACTAGCTAGCGTGTACGGCGGATGGCAAGATGGCGACCCGCAAACAGCTGATTTCGTAACGGTCAAACTACTGCTTGATCTGGATTATTCGTTGAACAATCTGATAAGTAGCCGGCAAATAGTTACTGGCGGTGAGCTAGCTGCAAATACATCAGTTTTCTACAAAATATCAACAGAATTAGTTCACGCGGGAGTCGTTATTTTAGCTCAACTTATCGCTAGCTAGTTCGCTACTGAGCGAGTGGAACATTTTATGTGTCATCATCACAATCGCACTCGCCGATTTGCCCGCTTTTAAATTTGCCGACTAGTAGCTTGTAAACTCGCTCAATGTAATCGAGGCTTTAGTGCCGTATTCAATCGGCGTAGAGTCACGTTGTACCGTGTGTGGTAAGAGATCTCATGTCCTCATAAAATAAGTTATATCTTTTTTTCTAACATGGTTAGACATTACGGAAAAAACAGTTTTGTAAAGAGAGAGACTAAGCTCCATCTTTGCGTTTAAATATGTACTATTTATGTAGAATAAAAATGAAGTAAAAAGAAATAGAAATTTAAATGTCAAACTTTTATGTTTTTCTCTAAAATCCCACAGGTTTTATAATTAACGTCAAACTATTTTGTATAGCATCAAGTGGAAAATAATATAGTTTGCAACACAAAAATAATGCTGATTAAATTTCAACACAATTAATTTTATCTTCATCATTAATAATTGTGAAAATCATTCTAAAAACTTTGATGTTAAAGTTAAGATGGTTTTGTTCCCTTGTGACTTCTGACGTATAAACTTCTCTCTCGCTCATCAATCAAAGTGCCAACAATTTGAAGGCGAGATTACAATTTTTGCAGACAGCTAACGCACTCTTGTAGGAACAAATTAAAAGTTGGAGAGATTGGAAGTTAGCAGAGTTAGTGTGTAGGTGGCGCTAACAGAATTGACTTTACTTTGCAATGATTCGCTCCAAATCAAATTGTAAAGTTAACTTTTTGAATGAAAATGATGGTGTTTTATGTTTGGCTTGAAAATTTAGGTAAATTTGCGTAAAACGTGAAATACGGTGGTACCTCGAGATACTAGTTTATTTTGTTTCGTAGCCAATTTGCTCGTATCTCAAAGCAATTTTACCCATTGAAATTAATTGAAATGTCATTAAGAGGAACGTATGCGCGGTCCATTTCGGCCCGTTTCATATAAATCGTAATTCTGGATTTGAGATCAAAATACCCAACCAAACTGAAAAATTATTTTTGTAATCAAAAGGTAAATCAAATATCTAATACAGTTGTGAGCTACTTTAATTGTTTTTACTTTAAATTATAAGATAAAGGTTATTAAAGATTTTAATATTTCGTGATTTTAGAGGCAATTTGGGCAATTATTTGTAAGTAAATGCAAACAATAAAAAAATAATTTTCTTTTATTTATCATTAAAATATGTTAAAATATAAAAAAAAATAAAAACTTATAAAGAAAATCATTTTGATGGGTGAAAGTTAAAATACAAATTGCCTTTTTACGGCTGAAAAAAAAAGTCGTTTATTTATTTGAATTACTACCCAAAAAATGCATTTTTAACAATGTTTTATTTTTTATTTTATACTTCATTGTTTTTTTAAATAAATATAGTAAACTTTTTTTTATGTTTTACGTTTACTCACAAATAATTGCCCAAGTTGCCTCTAAAATAATGAAACTAAAATTTTTAATGGCCTATCTTATAATTTAAAGCAAAAATAAATAAAGTAGCCCACATCCGTACTAGATATTTGATATTCCGACGAAAACATTTTTTTTTTGTTGGGTATTCTGATCTCAAATCCAGAATTAAGATTTGTATGAAACGGGCCGAAAGGAGCCGCGCAAACCTTCCACTTAATCCGTTCCAGCCCCCAAAATGCCACCCCAGTTGTTCTTGTTACGTATATACGTATATTCGAATAAGAAAAATATATTTATAAATGACAACTATTGTAAAAAAACATAATTAAAGATAATGTAAAGAAATAAACTGGTTTTATAAAGTGTATAAAATATTTGGTCACTTAAATATCATTTAGATATCACAGCGATGCACTATTTGAAGAGTTACGAGTTCTGGATGTTAGACAACTATACATGAGAAAATTAATTTTAAACACCCATAAACAACGCCACCTCTACCCATCTATTAACCACTCTCACGACACCCGACACTCACGGAGAAATCCAATTGTACCACTCACAACCAAAACATCTCTTGCTCAAAGACACTTCTTATTCTTAGGTCCAAAACTATACAACTTAATGCCTGTGCTTGGAAAAACGAAAGCACAAGGGTTCTTCGCAGATTGACCACTACTTGGTTTCATCAATTAGGGAGAAAGGAGAGTGAACTTTTACTACACAAAAAATGAAATCAAACACAAACCAAAATCAATAACAAAAATTCCGACAAAAAATAAACTGTGCAAAAGATACCTTTTATATTCTAATTGTTTATATTATGTGCATGTATGTACGTACCTATTACTTTTAAATTAGAATTTTACAAGGCAGCAGTTAATCTTATGTTTTATTGGATATTTTATTTTATTCTATCACTTCTCCTTTTTTATTTCATATTCATACAAAATGTATATGTAAGCCTATTATTTTGTAATGCAAACGCCATTTATAAGTAAACTTATTTTATTATTATTTTGATAACTATGCAAAGCATACAACAGTAATAATCATACCTTAATTGTTTATTTTATTTTATTGTTTCTGTTCTCTTTATAGTTCTCATTAATAGGACTACATTATGAAATGCAAACACCAGTTCCCTTTATGTTTAAGTGTAAAAATATTTTTATTCCTTTTATTTATTATTATTATCATTTTAATAACTGTTGTATGCCATGCATACACAAGTGAACTATGTGTCTAAGCCCTTTTTTTTCAAGAACCTATACATATAAACCTTTTTTTTTTAAGTAATATGTTAATACGCTTTTAACTTTCCAATTTTATGTTTTATTCTTTCTCTTCTTTTCATTTCCTCAATTTTCCCTCTTTTTGTATAAATCATGGTCCATATATTTTTTTTTTTTTTTTTTTTTTTTTTTTTTTTTTTTTTTTTTTTTTTTTTTTTTTTTTTTTTTTTTTTTTTATTCCAGGATGTGGGGAGGGGAGTGCAATCCCACACATCCCATATAGGGTATAATTACATATGTTATTATATATGAATATTAATTACATATGAATAAATAAAAAGATAAAAATTAACAAAATAAAAAATTAAAAAAGAGAAGCATCATTAGATACACTATTCACAAAAAATATAGTTAAGTCTTTAAATCAGGTACTTGTTGTTCCATCGGATCTCAGATTGTAGGAGCCAGTGTTTTTCTCCAATATTCATCTATGCTCGATCCTGTAATCAGACGGGCTTCCATGATGAGGATATTACTGGAGTGGTTCATCCTTCCCCTCAGTCCTACAATCCTGGTTCTTAATAGAGCTTCGAATCCTGGAACTCTCCCTTCTGTGAACATTGAAGAGGCACTACAGTACCTGGGAAGTCCGAACATTAGACGGTATGCATTATTATATTGCACCCGAAGCCTTTCCATGGTCCTTTTTTTGAAATTTGCCCAGAGCTCGCACGTGTACAGGGTGGTACAAAAGGCTAGGAAGAGCGTCCTTTTTACCCGTGGGCTGCAGAGTCGAAATCTTCTGCTGAGCATATTGCATTTTATGCTAAGTACTCTCCTCTGCCTGTCGATGTCTTCATCATCCGTTAATTTGTTATTGATGACATGTCCTAGATACTTTGTAGATTCTATTATTTTCAGAAGCTCACCGTTCAGAAAGACGGGTGGAATATTTTTTGGGCCTTCCCCGTGTTTTATGACCAACAGTGCTGTCTTTTTCGCATTGTAAATCATGTTGGTTTCGTGTGCGAATTCTTCACATATCTTCAGGAGGATTCGTAATCCCCTTATTGACGGTGCCATCAAAACCATATCGTCTGCGTAGCTCATATTGTTGACACATTCTCCTCCTATGTGGCAGCCCACTCCAGCATTATTTAACCTGTGGGTTAGTTCATCCATGTATATGTTAAACAGTACTGGGGACATACATCCTCCCTGTCTGACCCCGCTTTTCAGGTAATAAGGTTCTGAAAATCCATCTTTCCACTTTACAAGGTTTTCCTGTTGACGATGCCAAGTTTCGAGAATTTTTACTACTTTCCATGGTATACCTCTTTCCTTTAGTTTTTTCCATAATAAGGGGTGGGAAACACGGTCGAAAGCCTTACTAAGGTCCAGAAAGCATGCATAAGTAGTTGTTTTCTTCTTCCTGTAGTATTCCAACGTCCGTTTTACGCAATATATAGCCGAGTCCGTAGAGCACTCTCTCTTGAAACCCATCTGATTGTCTTTAGTTTTCATGTGGGATCCGACTTGGTCCAAGAGTACTCGTTCAAATATTCTAGCGATGGCCGTGGCGATGGATATTGGTCTGTAGTTTTCCTGTAGAGTTATATCTGTCAGTTTCGATTTTATTATCGGAATGATAATTGTTTTTGTCATGTCTTTAGGTAGATAGCCACTCTTTATAATATCAGTGAACAGTGTTGCCAATAGTTCGATAATCGCTGCCCCTGCATGTTTGACGTGTTCGATGCTTAAACCGTCATGCCCCGCAGACGTTCCAGATTTCATGTTACTAATAGCCGATGTTATCATGTTAGTTGTGACGATGGGACCGATATCATCATAAGCGGTCAAATGCGTTTCGTTTGAATCGATAGTCGGCGTGGTAGTTGCGAAGTGTTCTTTAAAAATGTTTGCAATTACTTCCGGATTCGTCTCTCCGTTTATGTTGCACGAGATTTTACAGCGCAAATTTAACAATTTATTAGACTTGTTCCAAAATTTTTTGAAGTCCCGATTATCTAAATCTCCTGCTATTTTATCCATCTGAAGTTGAGTCGAGTTCTTTTGGCATTGTTTAAGTGCTGTTTTAAAGGCAGCACGCTTTGCTCTTCTATCCTCTGCAACAGGACCCTCGCGCGGTCTCCCGTTAATTAGCCATGTGTGCATCGCTTGCCTAGATTCGTCGTATTTGTCCGCTACAAATTCATTCCACCCACATACTTGCTTATGTTTTTGGGATATACACTTGGTAAATACAGATATGGCACTGCTTCGTAGGGCTTCTACTATACTCCCATAGAGGTATTTTATTTTGTTGCATACAGGGGTGCCACCGTCCTCAGGAAATGTATTTTTTGACCTGATTTTGACGAGACAGCTTTGCGAGCATGAGTTATATTGTCCGATATCCCGTATATTATTCGGATTCCATAAAGCTGGATCTCTCAATACAGAATTAAATACTTCCGTTTTAGCTATCCCTCCCGTTTGTAAGATTAGCTCGAGAGGGCGGTGATCTGTCCAATCTATATCGTAGTGTATTCACACTTATCCTAATTTGACTGTCCTAAAACGGGAATCATCCTAGTTGGACAGTCAAAACATTTTATAAATAATGTACATAAATGTGTAAATATTTTACTAAATAAAAATGAAATAAATAAATAAATAAAATGCAACTTACATATAATTTAAATGCTATGCTTAATTTTAGTCACTGCTTAATGTATGCTTAATTTTACAGTCACTGCTTTTCACTTCACTGGTCTTTGCCTTTTTTGCTGGATTAAAAAAAACCTATCCAAGGAGGTTTGGCTTTTCTCCCCTTTCAGAATATTTTGAAAATGAGTTAGGAAGGGTTCATTAAATAGCTCCGATGCACGACCAGTCAAAACTTTTTCGGGGTGTTTCTTTTCCTCAAACTGAGAAACTCTCTCCCACATTCTCAAGATCTCCTTCATCTCACTTGTAGAGATAGCCTCCCCCACCTCTGGCTCCTCCTCAAAACCAATGTCTTGCTGCTGCTGCTACTGCAATTGTAACTCTTGTAACTCCTCGGCCGTCAGTTCCTGAGAGTGCTCCTCGACGAGCTCGTTCACGTCTCTCTCATCCACCACCAGGCATACGGATTTTCCCAGAGACACAAACTAGTGGGCCGTGTGCAGCCGGCGGTTCCTCGTATCTCAGATGTTGCTCGTATTTCAAAGCAAAACTTCATTTATTCGACGGCTCGTTTCTCAAATATCTCGTATGTTAGGGCACTCGTATCTGGAGGTACCAGTGTTTCTTTTTTTGGAGATTTGATTTTAAAATACGATTAACGAATTTTTGAGAAAAACTTTATAATCAAAATAAGGGATTTCAATTTGGGAGGCGGGTATGGATTCACCACCTCGGGAACCATTTATTAGATAACCAACACCTGTCATTCGTCACCCCAAGTGGTTCGCTACGTTTGGTGACTTAGCTGGGGCGCGGGTTCATGGAGTGAGGTTTGTTCAAGTCTTGGCGGCGAATGCAACTACCCACCTATTGCGTGATTCATACGTCCGTCACTCCTGGACACACAGTCCCAGATTCCTACCCACTGCCCAATATCATATTCTTTTTCAGAACTTCCTCTCCATCTTTTCTTTTAGAAGGCCCTCCGCACAGCGTCCCCAAACATGGCAAGGCCCTGAGGGTAATTACATTACTCAGGTAATATAATACCTTTTTTACATAAACTCCTGTGCGGAGGTAACATCTTCCACAAATTAGTTGAACTCCTAGCGTGGACGACTATATTACACGGGATGTTAACGGACGTACTTGACTTGGTGATTCCTGATATTATTTGGAGTAAAAAATGAGGATGGAATTGACCAAAAAAACTTTCTTCAAAATAAAAAAAAAAAACAAAAAATTCTTTAAAATTCAAAATAAAAAAAAAAAACATTGACATTGGTCACTCAGCCGAGAAACCGGCCAACTCCTCACGCCGCCCCAACCATCTAATAACTACTCTTTTTTTATATTTATAGTCGAAAAAAACATCAAAAATGTCACTGGAGACCAAAATTTCATTTCAATTTCATTTTCATTTATATTTTTTACAAAATTTCATGCACTTCAAATAATTTCAGAAATGATTTCTATGATTATTTATCATTTAAATTATATGTAAGTTGCATTTTATTTATTTATTTATTTCATTTTTATTTAGTAAAATATTTACACATTTATGTACATTATTTATAAAATGTTTTGACTGTCCAACTAGGATGATTCCCGTTTTAGGACAGTCAAATTAGGATAAGTGTGAATATATATGGACCATGATTTATACAAAAAGAGGGAAAATTGAGGAAATGAAAAGAAGAGAAAGAATAAAACATAAAATTGGAAAGTTAAAAGCGTATTAACATATTACTTAAAAAAAAAGGTTTATATGTATAGGTTCTTGAAAAAAAAGGGCTTAGACACATAGTTCACTTGTGTATGCATGGCATACAACAGTTATTAAAATGATAATAATAATAAATAAAAGGAATAAAAATATTTTTACACTTAAACATAAAGGGAACTGGTGTTTGCATTTCATAATGTAGTCCTATTAATGAGAACTATAAAGAGAACAGAAACAATAAAATAAAATAAACAATTAAGGTATGATTATTACTGTTGTATGCTTTGCATAGTTATCAAAATAATAATAAAATAAGTTTACTTATAAATGGCGTTTGCATTACAAAATAATAGGCTTACATATACATTTTGTATGAATATGAAATAAAAAAGGAGAAGTGATAGAATAAAATAAAATATCCAATAAAACATAAGATTAACTGCTGCCTTGTAAAATTCTAATTTAAAAGTAATAGGTACGTACATACATGCACATAATATAAACAATTAGAATATAAAAGGTATCTTTTGCACAGTTTATTTTTTGTCGGAATTTTTGTTATTGATTTTGGTTTGTGTTTGATTTCATTTTTTGTGTAGTAAAAGTTCACTCTCCTTTCTCCCTAATTGATGAAACCAAGTAGTGGTCAATCTGCGAAGAACCCTTGTGCTTTCGTTTTTCCAAGCATCAGGCATTAAGTTGTATAGTTTTGGACCTAAGAATGAGAAGTGTCTTTGAGCAAGAGATTCAGAGCACTTCAAATAATTTCAGAAATCATTTCTGTAATGAAATTAATACACAAACACCTGAATAATTAGATGAATATTGTAAAAGCAATATTATTTTTTGCTTAGAGTTCATTTCTACGATGATACTTATTTTATATTTATAGAGTTAATTCCTTTGACATATTCTTCCTTGTGTTTAGAATTAATTACAAAACTATTTTATTATTAGCCTTCATTCTGTGAACCGATCCCCAAAACTCCCTTGATTAAACATCTTAAGGTGTATATTTAATAATAGCGAACCCTAAATATAAATACATGTTTGTTATCTGCGACGAAGCTCAGCGCAAACATTATAAAGCCTGGGGCGACAAGACGATACAAAATAACATTTTCTACAACACCTTCAAATAAGAACGACGTCGCTAAGACCTGTTATTTCAAGAAGTGTCATTTCGTTTGTTTCACACCTATGTGTGAAACAAACGCGTCTATACGCGTTGATAAATATTATGTTAGATTGCACTGTACAACTCTCTTTTTTTAGAATGTCCAACTATTTTACTTTTAAAATTTAATTTAAATTATATTTAATAATGTTAATATTAAATTCTGCAAGTATTGTGAGAAAGTACAGAGAAAAAAAAAGTGACAACAATTTTTGGAACATCGAAATCTGTTTTCTTCACATTAAATGTTAATGTGTTTTGTTTAATTATGATGTGACTGCTATTGACTTATTTAAATGAACTTTATTGCGTACGTTTGGTAAACTACAAATACTGAGAAGCTGAGAATAAATATTTTTTGATTAGTTTGTGTTATTTCAAAATTCATTAATTTAAAATAATACCCACTTTAATGAACTTATTCGTGATAGGCAGCACATTTGTGAAAGACCACCATTCAATCGAAACGTTGCTTAAAATGGTTTTACACCTGTTTGGTGCAGACCTAAAAGGCAGCCTCTACTCTATCTTACTCATTTATATCTCCTCTCCCTTCCCACTAACATCAGCATCACAACATATCCCAATTGGTTTTGCCATAATCTCACTGGCTCCTGACGGGACGCAGTCGTGACGCTTGTACGGTACTAAAAAAAAATCCCTTTACAATGCAGGGGCAGTTGAAACTCTTTTCACGTAAAAAATCGCTGCGTTCATCTTGTTTTTTATGTCAATGTCTGAAATAAAAGAAATACTGTATAACGCTCCCCACGATCGAATCGAAATCAGGAAATATTACATAAACCGAGGAAACCAAAATTTCTGTAGATTTTATAGCCTCCAATTTGAATAAATATATTTTACCGTTTTGATTTTGTATAAATTCGTTTCTTAAAATACAAAATCCATAACCGGATGAGAATATACATGGAACTTGAGATAAAAGGACCCGAATTTTTACATTCTCTCTGCTTCAGAAGGGTTTCAATTTTATTTTGATTGGTGCTGCTTCGTGTCACGGAGGGTTGTATGCTTAACTCCTTACGTGACTTTCTTTCACCTTCTGTTACCCTGGTTAGATTATATTCTGCATTTTATAAAATATGATATAAAAATTTCTTTCAATACGTTTAATATTCCACTTTTATTAGAACAACTCTGTTTTCATAACTTTTGAAGGTTGTTCCCATCAATGTAATATATCATTGAAGAAGAAGTTAACCTCTGGAGCGCTTTTTACCACGATATGGCACTATTTAAAATACCTCGGATTGCTTTGCTGCCAATTTTGGCAAATTTCCCCTTATTTGTAAGTAATTAAGTAGAAGTTTACGATTTTATAATTTTTTTTTATAAATCTTATGAATATGAAAAAATCGACACAAGATAGGTGAATCCATTGGCTATAGAGAACTATAATCAGTTTGTATGTCTTCATATTTAAATGCGGATGTATGATTTTTTTTTTAATGTGGGCGTAAAATATTTTAAATGATTATCTAAAAATTTCGAACAATCGGAGAAATTTTTTTTAAATTGAGCTCTCGCTCCAATGGTTAACACTAATAATCTAAACGAAAATTTGAAATAGAGCAAGACAGATAACGGTCGCGGACTGGACTCGAACTCAGAACCCCTCGTCTTACCGGGACAAACGTCTTACCAATTAGGTTACCGCCAACTCTTATTTAATACGACGCGACGTTTAAATAAGAGGTGGCAGTAGCCTAAACGATAAGGTGTTTTTGCCGGTAGGATGAGAGGTTCTGGGGTCGAATTCCAATTGCGACAAATGAAAATATATCTTTTTCCTATTAAATTATCTCGTGAATGTATTTAGATTGCTTTGACACTTCTAGAGCATTAAAGACCCATGTGAACTCTGTACGTTACTGATTTTAAAATAAAAGAAAGGGCAGATTGGATAATAAACAATTAAATAAGATTTTATAAATAAGATTTGTTACCTCTGACGGGGTAACAAATCTGTCCCCCATCCTCAGAAATCCCCCATCATCAGAAAACATCACTGAGTTGATCCAGATATATAAAATTTGATTCTATTTTAAAACGCATGTTGCGAAAAACTATTTGAATTCAAAAAGAAGGGACCATAACCGACCCGTTGGAAGTTAAAACCAGAAGAAGCCGGGTAGGCCTCCGCCAGCCCCCGGCTGATCACTCCTACCCCTCCCATCGAAATCCTGGCCAATGACAATTTACGTCAGTATATGTCTGTTATAACAAAAATTAAATATCTAGTACCTGACGCAAATCATTTTAAAGAGTTGGATGTTAAAAATACAATAAATTATTTTATATAACACTCGCCACACGAAACCTAGCTAGAGAGTTAAAAGGATGCGTGTCCTCTTAAGCCATATTTATACTGTGCAAAATAACAAGTAAGAGTCACTGTGATTTCAAAGAACCAAATTTAAACCATTTTCATCAAATAACGTAGTACTGAGTAATAAAGACAAACGTCTCTATGAAAGAGCACAGAGAAGAGGCATTGCAATATCCTAACGAATTCAAACTTTTCACAAAATTTTGAAAAATCCATGTCAAGCGATGTTTTGATTCCAAACGGTGATCTATTTCCAGTGAGCGAACTTAATTGAGAAATCAAACAAATTTTAATATATCAATTCAGTTATTGTATTTTTTGCAGCGCAATGGCTTGCACATTCGCACGGCCTACCACTAAAGCGCCACGAGTATGTTTTGTATGAACAGAATGCCCCATCATAGTCGCTAAATTCATGACGCACTTATGCGATTCATGTCGGACTCGCTCTCGGGCGGTGACGTGAACACATTTATTAGCAAGGCATTTGAACAGATCGCTTTTTAAAGTGTGAAAGATAAAATTATGCTACAATTTGCCTTATTTTCTAATATTTTTTTGTGGGAGTTGCACTGCACAAACCCACTCAAGAGAAAACCGTCACCGCATGTTTGTTTTTTATTAATTTGTAAATGTTCTAGGTGGCAGCGCAGCAAGCTCCAGAAGTTGCGGATTTTGTTGAAATCATGATTTAATCGGTTCATTTAAACGTGTTAGGTCTACTTAATCCTCGATGCGAAGAAGAAAATGGTATCATAACAATGCTTAAAATGGCTATGGTTATCTGATTTGTTATTTATTTATATATTTTTTTATTATTGGATAAAAATTACAAACAAAAGCTATGATAGAATAATTTTTTTTTTAAATTTATTAATTTAAGCGCACTTGAAGTAAAATGACCCAAAACTGCGCTACACAAAAATGTAACGTTATTATTTTTATTATGGAAGTGAGAATTTTGTTATAGAGCAATTTTCTTTAAATTCGTATGGCAATTTGTTAAATATTAATGGTATAATATGTTGAAGGGTTCTTTGACCATGTTTTTTTTGTAACACAGTTACTTTCATTCCTTTATTTCGGATGAAACGCGTATTGTTTGCATGATTCACCATTGTTTTATACGGACTGTCGTCAGGGGCGTGCACTCCATATAGGCACATAAGCACTGCCTACCCTACCGTATTTGTAAAACATAAGCACGTAAATAATATTATTATTTATTAAATTATTGTTAAAAAAAACATTCAAGAAGCTGAGCTACCGAAACAACGCGAGCGCCACACCAAACGGCATACTACAAACATGGCGTAAACTGTAACTAGAAACTTCACGCGTGCCATCCGACTGCCTCACTAAAATGCGGCCTAAGCAGGAATTATTTCTGCGTAGAGCAAACTTCATACAAGATATAATATCAATGTTTACGAAATGCACAGAGCTATCGTTTTGAATTTGCTTCTATGAGTTTTTTTTGTTACCTTATATGTAGGTACATATAAGGCAGTGCTTTCTGGAACAAAATTACCAAATGGCAATCAGTGACGACAGTGACATCTGTTGTTATCTATTTCTATCAAATAGTTGTCTTTCATAAATGAAATGAATTGTCTCTTCAAAAACGTTTGTCGTACTTTAATTGTGAATTATCTGATAAAATATGGAAATTTTAACCTGTGAAACTTGTTGTGGTGAAGGAAATAATGTGTGTTTAAGTAACTTGAAAAACAATGGTTTTCTCGGTTATCTAATATGAATATATTCATATTACGAATATATTCTTACTTTTCTCATAGGTTTTTTATCATAGGTTTTCCTACTGCCTACCCTGATCAAAAATTTGTGCACGCCACTGACTGTCGGATATATGCTGTAATATAATTTTTTGCCACATAAGAGCACGCACTGGTAATAAATTGATTGATTTGCATATGTCTGCTTTGGTTAAAAGTGGTTTTGATTTAGGGTTCAATTGAAATAAATTGGTTTGTCGTGTTGATTTGACGGAATATGATGTTTTATAAAGTTTATTATTGTCTGGCGATATCGTCCATTACTCAAATTTAAAAAAAAGTTTTGGTCAAAAATTAAACGTCGTGTAAGAAGGTAGTTAAAAAGGGTAAGTTTAATTAATAATTTAACAACCTTATTAAAAAAAATCACTTCATAACCGTTAAACCGGTATTTTGGATTTTCAAAAATTTTACAAAATTCATACGTGTTCTCAAAAATTTTCAAAATTCATAAGTCCGTCACTCCTGGAGATACTGACTCCCAGATTGCTTTCATACCTTTTTCATATCTTTTTCCTTCTCAGAATTTCATCTCCTTTCTCAAAAGGATCACCGCACAGCATCCCCAAAGATGACATGGATCCCGAGGGGAAATATTTTCCAGGGCTTCTTGCGTGGAGCTATAAAAAAAAATTGGATCATAAGAGTACAATGAAATAAACATGAAATTAAAAATCCAATTTAGGCCACGATTTTATAAAATTAAAAAGTTGGTCTTCAAAATGATCTTCAGACGCATGAAGATTAATTATGAATTCACCACCACATTAACATCAACGCCTCCACAATGTTTACCAGAGTAACGCAACATTAATATTATTATGGTTTCTGCTGTTTTTCGACTTTTCTTGGATTCCTCTGTGACTTAATTTTACTGTTTTGAGTCCATACATATCTAAAAATTCTAGTCACATACGAAAAGCTGGCAAAACACGGAATATTTTTGAATTATTTTTATGATATTTTAGGTTCTTTCGAAAAATCATCAGTTGCGTGTTGAACATACAAATTACCGCAAATTATTGCGAATCATCATTGTCATGTATGTTTGAAAGAGATCGTTCGGTTTAACATAATTCCATATCCAAATTCACAAATAATAAACTCATGTTTTCGGAGGATCATTGACAGAATCCAAATTATTTCGAGCGATTTTCCGAGGTCAGCACAAATATTCTGTGATTGAACGAATTACATGAATATGTGAACAAATATGTAGCTTAATAGTTTTGCGGCAATACTCGTGTTTCTGTTTATTTCATAAAAATATTATTTTCATTGCAGTTTTTTAATGTTTACAATGGAAAGTTGAGGAAGGAAAACGCAATACAGTCACCTAATAATTCATAGATAGTTAGTTATTCACAATAATAAGGAACTCCAGTGAAAAATATTATGGCTTTAAAAAAATATGTTCATACAGACCAATAAACGCTGATTCTGAATATAAAAGTTTTATTAATGTTTAACGTAAAATTTAAAAAAAAATTTATTTAAAAGTCCATTTTAAAACGTGTCATTAAAACACCCTGTCAAGTTGGTATTATAGAATTGTTAATGGTGACGTCACCGCGTCCATAATTCTCCAGTCACGTGGTCGTATTGTGTAGAAATTTTGACAAGCCGTACAACATTCCGTGTTATTGGTTTATAGAGCTTAAGACGTATAATAGTTATTGTTTTAATTGAAACATTATTTAGGCCTAAATAATTCAGTATCAAATAAAGAGTATCTCTATTAGTTTTTCTATATTATTTAAAATATTCAAAAACTTTAACTGTACAAAAAACGATCGTAATGCCCAGTAATGCCTGTTTTCAAAATGGCGGGCGACCAACAGCTGATTTCAGTTGCTTACAAAATTGATGCTTCTTTTTCCATAGTATTGATTTCGATTCGTAAGGCTAAAAAAATAATAATTTCAAACCATTTTTTATACCACTCTCCCGTAATAATATTTAAAAATATAATAATATTATAAATAAATAAATAATTCCACCTAAATAACGTTTTCTTATTGAATAGTTTCAAAGCTTCTTCCATAAAAAATGACAACATCTGTTGAAAATAATTAAAACTTTTGGCCATGATGACGTCACACTAGATACGATGTTTTTCGGAGGATCCTGAAAAATTAAAACTTTGACATTTATTTAAACTATTAAAACTACCTATAAAAATAAAAATAAATATACAAGTATTTTTGTTAGAAGGTCATTATTCATGTAAAAAAATTTAAAAAATGGACTGGAGTTCCTTATTTGGTACATGGAGCTTTTTTTAATTTTGACTTGCAAGCAAAGGTTGTCTATCAAACTCCTCTCAAACTAAGATGGGTAAAAAGATCAAAAGATTTTAAGCGAATCTCAAAATTAATCTTTTTAAAGAAATCCACTGTAATACGTAAAAGTATAAGTTGATAACCTTATTTTATAGCCAGCCTAAAGTCTAGTATAAAAATCTGCAAAAATTTCTAACTAGTTTTAACTTTTTTTTAGATGATTACTCGCTTTATAAAAGGCTCCTGAGGTGACATTTAATAAAACATCTAAAACTAAAGTGAAATATTATTTCTACGTGCTAAACTCCCCTTACAAAATTGATTGGACAAAAAAAATTTAGGATCGTTTTCACAAAGAGAAAAAAGCCTAATTAAATAAAAAATGGCTTTGTTTTTTCTAATACCGACCGGTTTCGCTTAGCGCAAGTAACATCAGGGTATAAATTAAACTGCCCAAAAATACAGTGGGATTTTCTATCTATTTACAGAAAAAGACAAAACATATGATAAAAGATGTCCACCTCAAACATTTTTTTTCGATTTCAATTGTTCATGTTTGTGTCTACGAAATGGCTAATTAAGATTTCAAAAATCAATGTATTTACCTGCTTTTTATATGTAATAGAAAACGAAATGTATGATTGAAATAATTAGATAGATAATTAATGTAAAAGAGCCGTTATTATATTATTTCGGATTCCTTATCAAAATTTTTGCTTAGATTTTTACTAATGCGTTTTAAAGGAATTATTTAAAAAAAAAATTAATAACCAATTTTGATAATATTTTTTTGGTCTATTGTTTTAAACCAGTGATTCCCAAAGTGGTCCAGGTGGACCCCCAGGGGTCCACGGGAGACTCGACGGGGGTCCACGTAGACATGATAAAAAATGGGGGTCCACGAAAATTTATCTGCAGGCTTATTCTCTATCTTTTGTGGGATCGTTATCAAGATAACGGACGTGATCTCCTGTCAGGTTTGTGTGATTTTTACATATTTACTGTCACATATTTTAGTTAAGATCGTTTTAAACATGAATTCCTCCAAGAAAGCATGATTATTTATTCATTTAATGTACGTTGTACATAGAAAAAGCAAATAAATCACACAAATCTGTCAGGAGATCACGTCCGTTATCTCGATAATGATCCCACAAAAGATAGAGAATATGCCCGCTGGTTTCGATAGTAAAGAACAAAAATGTTGGCCTGGCTTTACCAGTCCCATCCCGTGCCCATACCCCATCCCGCCCCCATCTTATATTACATTACCCCCCCTCCCCGTTGTGACAGACCACAACTCCAGCGTTATATTCAATATTCAGTACAACGCGTGTCGAGTTTTGGGAATATGGTAGAAATGTTGCAGCAGGGGGTCCGCCGAATCCAGTAAAATTTTGAAAGTGGTCCACGAGAAAAAAAAGTTTGGAAACCTCTGTTTTAAACAAATGTTTTGAAAATTTATCATGACAAACTGTTAATTAAATGTGCATTGATAAATTATCATAAAGTTAAATGATAACCCAAATGACTTCGAGTGATTAATTATTCACTTAAAACAGTCTCACGAAAACAAAAAAGTTTTTCACATATTTATTTCTCTTTGTGTCAACGCACTTGAAATGTTTAAGGCAGATTGCTTAAAACATTTTTGCGGGTGTTTTCCGCTATACAACTAATTAAGAGTTAACGTCAACCCTTGTGTTGTAAACAAAGCTCAATTCGTATATCTTCTAATTTCATTTCGCTCTTCTGCCGAATAGTGAAATGTGAAATGCGGAGGGTGCGGTTTTTTATAAAAAAATCTAGCCTGGTAATAATTTCGGTCAATCTTCACGTCTCCATGGCAACTAACGGGGGTCCAAAGACCACGTAGGTACGTGCAGGAACGTGGTAACGTCTAGGAACGTGGTAACGTCTAGGAACGTACTACGTGGGTACCTACTGTTGCTTTCACTGCAAAACTCCTCATTATCCTACGTGTCGACTACCCTTACAAAAATGCTGATCTTCCAGTTAAGATTTTCCGGAAAAGAGAATTTTAAATCGCACGGTAGAAAAATTGACAATTTTTTTGGTTTAATATTTTTTAATATACTTGCCATAGTTAAAGGCATCTCTGTAAAGATAGGAAAAACAATATAGGTCCCTTTTGAACATTTTTTGTGTTTTACTACGGAGCTCTCAACAGTGTTATCCGAGTCCCACGTGAAAAGGAGCCTGATACCACGAATTTACAGAACAGTTTTTCCTTTATCCTTTAAAAAAATCCTTGAAACATAATATTAAAAAGAAACTTTCATTGGTCGTGGGTATTACACAGGTGTGTGTGCGATGTGGTAGCATATGGGTGCTTAAATGTGTCGTACCGAGCTAAAAAATATGCTTAGTTTTTAAAAATACTTATTATTTGGAAGAAAAAAATCACATTCAATGAACTTAAATATGCTTCGTAATTATGAAAAATGGAACTAATTAACTGATTAAGTTATTTTTTACATGTGCTCCAGACAGGAGGCCCTGAAAAAAATAATTTCCCTCAGGACCTATGTCATTTTTGGGGATGCGATGGGGAGGTTTTTTTAAGGAAAGTAAGGAAAAGAGAGTTCTGGGAAGGAAAAGGGTTTAAGGAATTGGTAGGAATCTGGGGTTCAGTGTGTCCTGGTCATCTGCCGCCAAGACTTAGACAAACCTGACCCCTTGAACCCGGGCACCCCTGCTTAATCACCAAACGCAGCGAACTACTTTGGGTAACCTATGGCAGAGGTTGGTTATCCAATAAAGGTGCCCGGGGCGGCGGTACCCATTCCCGCTTCACAAGCTTTAGACAAGCGATAAAGTAGGTACTACCTACAATAATAATTGTTATTAATGATATTAAAAAAAAATCATAACTTATAATTGGATGATCCCGAGGCGAATATTTTATGAATACTTTCAACTTCACAAGTCATACAAATCTGATATCGCGTGATTTTTCACAGGTCTTCGCATGTTATAATGTTTTTCAAAAAATATACCATACATTTCGATAAGTTTAATTTGTGGTCAAAATAATTTGTAATAATGTTTTTCATCCCAAATAGATACTGCTGCTATGACCAAATAATTTTCATTTGGGATGAACCAAATTTTCGCAAAATTCTGCAATAATAAAAATTTCGTTTTCAGTTTTATTTTTGAGGAAATGTCTACGTTTCTAAAGGAAGCAGTGTAGTGTTGGGTAGGACACGACATCAGGACGAGTTTGTGTGAGGTACTCAAATACTGAAATGAGGTGTCCCACTTTAATTTCGGGGGGGGGGGGGGGATGTTCCGAGAGAGTAAGGCTGGAGAAGTCAAATCAAGCACTCTCGCCAGATCCGGCTTGCCATGCAGTTGGTGGGCGGACACATTTGCCGCTTAGACCTGGACAAATCTCGCCCCATGAACCCAGGCATCCCTGCTTCACCAAACGCAGCGAACCACTTGGGATAACTCATGGCAGAGGTGTTGGTTATTTAATAAATGGTTCCAGGGGCGGCGGTACAACCCTACTCCCACCCCCTTCTCATCCCCTTCTCACCCTTCCCCCTCACCCTTCCCCTGGATTTTGAAATAAAAATTTATTGAAATAAATTTTTTTTTTTTTTGGAGCAGTTGAGACTCTTGTGCGGTTTTCGCCTAACAATAATTTACATTAAAAAAAATTTAAAAAAAAAAAAAAATTTCATCTCGCCGTCTCACACCTCACGGCTCTAATACAAAAATGTCATACAATACAAAAATCACCTCACCTCACCACCATACATTTGTCCCATACGATACGTGACATGACATGTAGTTCAATAAACCAACACCTCACACCTCACGTCACATTTGTCCCATACGTGACATGACACGTAGTCCAATACACCAACCACCTCACACCTCACCTCTCATTTGTCCCATACGTGACATGACATGTAGTCCAAATCACCAACCACCTCACACCTCACCTTATATTTTTCCCGTACGTGACATGACATTTGTGGTAATACAAAGAAAAAGAGTTGGTACAAATACATTTTGTGAGGTGGGGGGACATTTTGCGTTTTTGTATGGGACTTTGAGGTGCCTCTTGTATGAGGTACTCAATACTAAAGCAGTGAATAAAAATGAAAAAATTTTTTTTTTCTAATTTACAACACAAACACCAACATACGAAAGCAATCCCAGGAAAATCGAAATTCAATTATCGATAATCGAACCCGCCTCGTTCGTTTTCATTGCGTTGAAAATAATAATACAGCAAATTCAATGTTTGAGTTTAATTCAATTTCCTTCAAAATAAAAAGTGGTTTCGTATGAAATATTTCTTGGCAATCTTCAACGTTTACACAAGCGTGGCCTTGTCCAAATAAAATGATTAATTTAATCATAAAACTGTGAGAAAGAAAAAGTTCCCCATTTCGTAACTATTAATTATGTATACAATTTTTGCGATCATTTCTAATATATGCTTTTTGGAGGCTTTTTTTCTGAAAATACAGCCTGTTTTACAGTGTTACCATTTCAACCCTTGATGGGGAATGTTTACCAACGTGATCGCGCGTTTGTTGCCCCTGGCATTATTTTACAAAACCTTTTCGATGTCGGGCTCAAAGCTCTCAAGTTTTTGCAGCGTTTTTTATGTAGGTCGTGTTTTTGTAACGCCGTTTTTATCTTGGAAAAATATTACGCTACATTCAATAAATTAAGTCGATCCTAAGTGTATTTGTATTGTGTTCGGAACATCGATTTTTTTTTCGGTAAAATTTTAGATTACAAAGATGAACCGAAGCATGCAAATATTTACCATATTTCGAATAACTGTTAGTTCTTCTAAAAGTAGGTTTTACTTTGAGATGACATAATTTATCAATGAATTAGTCATATTACTTCGTTTACACCATTTTCTTAAAAATGAAATTACACGTTTCGAGAACAAAATTCTCTTTATCAAGATGATTCTAATACTAAAGTAAAACGTATATTAAAATTGGGAGAGAGTTAGAGCGGATAGGGTGAGTTGAACCCAAATCAAAAAACCAAACAATGGTTACAGGGGAAATATTCAAAATACCATTATGCATATTTAAATTGCTGAATAAACAACTAATGGACGGTCCCGGTCTAATACATGTAATATTTGTTACCCTGTGTCAATATCAAAACTCAGTATTAGTATTATTATCTATTCCAAGTCATTATTGCTATTAAGAGTTTTAATTAATTGTTGATAAAAACTGAAGATTGATGAATTTTTCATTTACATAAGTTTTATCGGTATTTATAAATACATAACTAAAGTAATATATTATAATAAAAACAAATATAAAACTTTTTTCCACTTTAAGTTTAATGACCGTAACCGGTTTCAGCTCGCTAGAGCCATCTTCAGACTGGTACAAAATATTCTTAATCTACGGTTTATATACATAACATTTGAGGGAGGGGAAGCGGGGTGGTCTTAAGGGTTTTAATCAATTATACTAATTACATTTGTTACTAAGTAGTTTTAGACTGTTGAATTTCTAAATATTTTGGTTATTCCAGTGGGCTAATTACCTTGGGTTTGTAGCTCACTTCAATATTGTTTAGGAAAAACCTTACAAGTGGTACGAATTATTAAAGACCTAATTTTATTATCAAATCGTTATTACATTTATGATGCATGGGATTTTTTAATAGCTTTTTGAAGGGATACATGTTTACATTGGAGTAGGAATGGTCATTTTATTAGCTAAATACATATTTGTTTTTATTATAATATATTATAATGGAATTCCACCATGAATTATCAGTTTCAAAAATAGAAATTCATAACTAAAGTGTTTGTCGTTCATTAAAACATCGGAAAATTTGATACCCAATGATTAATTTTGAACATTAGAATTTATAAAACATTATGAATGGAAGATAACTAATAGTAAATCTTGAAAAAGTAATGATACACAATCATAAATTTATTGTATACATATTAACATTTTAATGATAAAGAAAAAAATACTTTCCAAAAATAAATCTTCTTCCTGTGGCCTCTCCTATCGGAGTTCAGATATCATCGGGGCTATCTTCACACTGGATTATGTATAATCTATACAATTATTATAAATAAAATGACAAATAATTAATTCTAAAATCGATCATTTATAAATCTCCAATGAATCACAAATATTAAGGACGGGTTGTTTTAAAAAAATTTACAATTTGTCAAATATTTGAGGTCAATTTTCACGTTCTGTGAAAATTCATTCTTTCTTTAAGTTCTGTAATTATTTTAGTTTTATGAAGCAACTGGCCAATGATATTATAATAGAACTTACATAAAAGTGAAAATTGACCCGAAATTTTTGATGAATTGTTGAAATTTTTTGAAACAACCCGTATTAATAGTTGATGCATCACATAAGTAGGCAATAATACTTTGTGCATGCTTTAAAAGAAAAAAAACAATGGTTTAATAAATTTTTGGACACCATATATGTTTTATGTACTGAAAAAACATAAACGCCATAAAAAACGAATTTAAGGAAGCGAATACATATATATGAATAACAGACAAAGCCAATCCAATTTTTAGTTCCATCAATGTTATACTTGTCTTGTTCTTCAAATAAAAATGAAAAATATACATTATCAAACCAACAGATTTAAAAATGGCAAAGGTTTTCAAACCCACCACCCCTTTTTGAGAAATGATATAATAAATAAAACATGAATTCATTCCACCGTTACTATTTTATCTCACCCGCTGACCTACTCTGGTTCTGCTAGCTCTAACAATGCTTCGCACGTATAGATGGCAGCAGGGTGCCATAATATAATAATTACATTTACAGTTGCACAATAAAAATTGAGGTTTGTGTCCTGGATAGGGTGAGGTTGAAAATACTATTTTAATACAAGGCTACATTAGAATAACTCGGCCTGAAATATCGTCATGTTTTTTCTGCTCTTGATATCATATTTGTAATAATATAATAAAACACACATTTAACTCATTCCGCTTCATTTTTTATCGAAACCGGTTTGAACCCGTTAAAGCCAACTTCAGACTGATACAAATCTTTTTTAATCTACAGTTTGTAAACATAACATAAAGTAATCTATAAACCTGAGATAATTATTTAATTTTAATTTTAAATTTATGATTAAAACCTCAAATCGTAACATTTAGTTAAATGAAGACAATATAAGCAAAACTCAATCAAAAATCTGGAAATAGCAAATCATAAAAAGATATTGGCACCTCTGAGAATCGAACCCAGGACCTCTCGCTTTCCGGGCGAACGCGCTAACCACTGCGCCAAGCTGCCTTGGCGCAGTAGTTAGCGCGTTCGCCCGGAGTAGCCATTATGTCTACCACTAATAGTCAAATAGCAAGAAATCCAATCGTGAAAGATGACATAGCAACAAATATGGTAAAACCACCTATATTAAATAAAATCCTCAAAGACCACCCTCCTCGCTCACCCTCATTTGTATGAAAACTGTAGATTGAGAAACATTTGTAGCAGTCCGAAGTCCGAAGATGGCTTTAACAGACTGAAACTGGTTACGGTCGGTAAGTAAAAATAAGTATTACATTTGTTTTTTTTTTAAATTTTTATTTTAACTTTTTATGAGTAAAACCTCAAACTGTAATATTTAATTAAATGAAGACATTATGAGCGAAACTCAATCGAAAATCTGGAAACAGAAAAATCAGAAAAAGATATTTACACCTTTGGGACTCGAACCCAGGACCTCCCTACTTTCCAGGTTGGGCGCTCTTATCCACTGAGCTAAGGTGTCGATATCCAATTCGGTCACTTTTAACTGTACCATACTTCGACTAAGAACCACCCATATTATCTTCATTTTTCTTAACGCATATTTGGATAAGAGCGCCCAACCTGGAAAGTAGGGAGGTCCTGAGTTCGAGTCCCAGAGGTGTAAATATCTCTTTCTGATTTTTCTGTTTCCAGATTTTCGATTGAGTTTCGCTCATAATGTCTTCATTTAATTAAATATTATATTTGTTTTCTGTTATATTATTATTAAATATTATAATTTCTATGTATGTGTAATCCTCGATAACTTAAATATTATTTTATAACCTTTGTAAAGCCCCTATGGGTGTATAACAACAATAAATAAATATTTATTTATTTATTTGTAAGAGACAAACAGCTTTTACATTAAATATAGATACATACATTTAAATTAAGTTAAGCCAAAAAGGTCTTCTGTGTTAAAACTATTTGAATATGGAGTTTTATTAGATCTAAAAATTAATTTTTGGTGAGGGGGAGAGGAAGAGGAAAATAGGATAAGGATAGGAGATGCTCCCGATACATTCTACAATCTTGAATTAATTTTCAATCGTACGCGTTACTTCTATTCGGTATTTCTGAAGGGTATTGTTAAAAATGTCTACATTGTAAAATGTTGTATTATATTGTGCAAATAAACGGGGAATTGGGGAATTTTTTCAAATGTTAGTTTTCTACATGATGGTAAATAAAATAAATCTGATTTTCTTGTTGATCTTGTCGGAATTAGAATGTTTATCAAGTAGGTAAGCTCTGGCGAGTCCAGATCATTCTCAGTCCAGTCCAAATATAAAAATAAATAATGAAAATCCACCGCTTTAGTCAATAAAAAAATTGTGATATATTTGTGTTTTTAAATTTCACAACATAATCTTTAGTCAATGGATCAAAGGCTGTACCAGCTTAGGGAGGGGTTGCGAAATTGAAAGAAATAGTGAAATTGAGTATTTATTTCATTCATATACCCTAAAGACGCCTGCCATGAAATCTTTTCGTTATGAAAGCAAATTTATGCTAGAAAACGGTTCTGAATACTTGTTTGGTTGTAATCTATTGTAATAAAGATTTCTAATAAACCAATAATATTACAATTTTTCTTCGTGCTTTGATGCCTGTAAGTTTCCACTTTATTTTCTTCCCTTAGAATTCAACACTTGCGATTTATGGATGGAATGCACTTATTCAAAAATGTAGATTTATTCTCGGAACTGAGTTACGTAGTTCCAATGTAGTATTATTTTTTGTGCAGCCAAATGCAACCTTGTATTGATGCTGGGCACGTGCTAAAGTGTTCACTGGGTTCACGTGTGATGCACTGAGGCCAACTAAATTAATGGAAACGCGGTTCCCTCAAGAATATCAAACGATCCACTGAAATTGGTTTATCGTCGAACTTGAGCTTACGTTTGGCGATGAAAAATTTAAACATATTTTTAACGTATATAGTTTTCTTTTGAATTTTCATGTCTATTCCGTCACAAGTTTGAAACACATTGTAATGAAGACACTTTACTTTTTTGTTTTTTTTTTTTTTCTCTTTAATCATTGCGTTGTTTATTACATTAGTTGAGAATTTTTCGACCACCATGCTATTAAATATGCTTTATATTTTTGTATAAATAAATTCGTGTTTGAACTCAACTTAACTTAATTATTGTCACAATAATTTTCTCAGCAAACTTAACTTGTGCAATTCTATAGTTCAAGAAATATATCAGCGGTGGCAAACAATTTTAAGTAATCACTTTAAAATCATTTAATCTTTTCGCTATTGTAATAACTCTGTAAATACTGGGTGTCTAAATTCGAACATAGGCTTAGCTAGGACTCACACCTCTCCAAATGATATGATTTATTGGTTTAGGTAGAATTAATATAATTAGTTGGAGAAATTATCCATAGATGTCAGAAGGTGCAAATTTCCCTCCTACCAAGAGGTAAAGTTATAAAAACCTATGTTTTAGGTTTTTATCTTCACTTCTCTTCTCCTCACCATACCTTCTTAACAAGTAAAACGTAAATTCCTTGGTCTGTCTTGGGTAGTTTGGGTCTCCTGAATATTCACAATGTAATTGGGAATAGAGCAAATAAATTTACGAGTCCTTTAAAGTTTCCTGAAGATGCGTTATCATTTACAAGTTCCTTCCTCAAAAATATTACACTAGGTTCGACTCAATTTTGTCTGCAAAAACTATAACACGAAACAATAACAAGCCCGTCCCAGTAAAATTTAAGATAAAAAAAATCAGAGTGTGCAATTCACACGCGGTAGAAATGAAACCTTCAAAAAACTAAATTATACAAGAGTGGTGAGACTACGAAGCACCACACAAAGAGGAGACTGATTATACTTATACTAATTGATTCTCTCGCAAGCTAAATCCGTAGAAGATGTATTTATTTGTCTCTTTTTAGTGTCGCTATTTTTGGTTTCACCGAGTTTCAAATCAACGCTGCTAAAGAAGTTATCATTTCAAAAAACAAAGAACGGGTTTATTTTCATGTTTCAAGGATTAAAAATCAACTCATCCTACAAATGTACAAAATATCAAAATGATTTTTAATGTTTGGATATGGAGAAATCCAATAAATTAAATGATTGATTAGTAATAAAAGCTTTTCATAATACTTAATTGAATGTTAAAACTCAACCAAAATGCATTTACAAGAGCAAAACAATTCTGACCAATGAACAGAGTGATGATTATTTTAACCACAATTAAATGCCGATTATATTCCAATATTTTAACAGAAAACAAGTACAAAGTGTCAGTATTGTTCTCAAGTGATCGGTTATTATCAATTCATTGGATAATGGGCTGTGGCATAATCAATTTATTGTTATCTGTGATCCTTCCTGGACCAGATTTCATCCGCCGCTGAAACCCCTAAGATCAATCAGCAGCAGGACACTGATTTTGATTTATGGTATCCTTTATCAAATGGTGACATTATTATGCGAATTGACTGAGTTTGTTGAACATTGGAATGAGTCCCACAATGATTGAACCCTTTAAAAGTATAGTCATCAAAATTGGCTTCGTATTAATACTTTACTTCGGTTTGTTGAAATATTGTATTTTATTATTAGTACTGCAAGTAGTATCTCAGTACTATTCTGTTTGGTTGAAAGAATTATAGTTTTTTAAGATTACAGTGATTATATTGCTATTTCATTCATCCACAAATATGGTTTAAGAAGACACACAAGTCCTTGTAACTGGGAAGTTAGTTTTTGTCTGAAGAACTCTCGCAAAGTAATGACTTGCCTGTCTGTGTTCGGCTATCTTCAGCACACGTCGTAACCGACATCATGTGACCCAAAAATTACATATAAAACGAGAAACGATGTAAAAACAGATCATAGACTATATTTTGATACATTACAATTAATTAATTAATTACAATAATAATGCACATTTTTATTTAATTTATTTATTATGGTGGTAGCATTATACAGATAACAATTGGTCCCAGGAATATTAAAAGAACTGATGTGTCAAATTAAACAAAGATAATCAGAGCTTCTAGTCCTCATATATTGTTTTATTATTATAGGCCAATAAAACTAATTACATGTTCAGGAAAACAGTCAATTTTTTTTATGCTTGATTGTTTTCACGATAAGGATAGAAACATTGGGCTTATTTTGTTCACACCGAAATGTTCAAAATACAATTCTAACGTTTGTCGTTTCAATGCTTGGATTTTTACTACCATGGGTAGTCCATTGGTAGTATTTTTACAACCAGATAGTCCGACCTTTGGATTCTTGTTGTTTGATATTCATAGTATGTTCAAAATCATATTATTAGACAATTTAGCTAAAATTGTCCGATCTTTACTAACAGTATTACGTTACTTTGTTACATCAATTTTATTTGTCCGCTTGGAAATTCGAATCATGTTAACTAACCATCACGTTTCCCAGCAGGAGTAAGCAGATAGGGTGGTTTGGCACACAAGCCTCATTCACATTCATACATCGCCAATATACTCGTCAGTTATTCTGACTCTTGACATGGCCCGACTCAAGAATTTGGTTAACTTGGTCTTTCTGTGTCTTCTTTGGGCGTCCGCGACTTGTTGTACCATTTACATTTAAATCATAATTCTCCTTACACTTCTTTATTCGTTCATTCGGCCTCGTTGACGGCCTCCGTGGTCCCGAGGCAAGACTCTCGACTCACAATCCGAAGGTCGCGGGTTCGATATCGGCGTGCGCAAATAAATTTTATTTGATTAATTTGTGTTATTTCACAATTTATTCATTTAAAATAATAAATAGTATATTTGCGGCACGTTCCAGAGTGGAAGATACTCTCAGTATCGCCCTGGTGTAAGACCACCATTCAGAATTGAAACGTTGCTTGAAATGGCTTTAGCCGTGTTTAGTGACCAGACCTGAATAGCCAGGTACTTCCCCACCTTCCTCTTCCATATCTCCTTCCCCTCCCCACTACCTTCAGCCTCACAACATACCCCGATCGGGGATGCCATAGTCTCACTGGCTCCAGATGGGAGCAGTTGGGACTCTTGTGCGGTATTAACTGTAAAAAAAAAAAAAAAAATCGCCCATTCATGCCCAAACCATCCAACATAATTTTCTCAACATGACCATACGGACCATTAACTCAATCGGATCAACTAAAAACAGAAATATTAGCATTTCGAAGAGCTTATAAAATAAATAAATTGAAAGATACACACATCACAAGACAACATTTTTCTAACCAGATATTTTCTCAACTCCCTTCTTGATTAGATGCCAGCAAATATTCACGTAAGAAAATTCCTTCTTTGCTTCACCTGCACCTGCGACGTGTAATTATTTTTATTCGGAAAAGAAGGTTCTTGGTTTCCGATGGTCGGCGGTTTGGCTGACCGAGAAAGCCACGAGTTTCTTTATTTAATTAAATCAGCGAGTGGCGTTTTAACGAGCTCTCAAAGCTTTTTGAATTCCTTTGAGACCGCGCGCTACACCATTAGAGCTTCCGTTGCAATAGTGACCCCATTCATAAGGCTGCAGAACATAAATCAAAGGTTTTTTTTCTTTCCGTATTATGAAAATTACCTAGGTTTCTCACGACTTTTGAAATGAAATGCTCTTTGGATTTCACTTATTCTATATTACTTTCTTCGTCTCAGTACCATATCCGGTGTGCACTAAATGAAGTTATTCTTTCCGTAATAAATGCATCTCTATAGGCGACATTTACTTAAAACTTCATTTTATAATTTTATCCATAAGAAGATGGTGATAGTAGAATGTTTATGTTATAAATATGAATATGATGAATAATACAGTTTGATGCGTGTCAATCTTAACAAATTAACACTTCTATATGGGTCACGGGAGTTAAAAGAGAAGATGAATAAATTATTAAAACCAGAATAAAGATTCACTTAATTTAAGAATGTTCAAAGCACAATTATTTGACACAAATTATATTCAGAAAGTGCGGAAGAGATTAGCAAAACAACTGACAGCCAGGCAGTTCGAAACGGAATAATTTGTAGCTCTGATCCGAACCAGAGTTTGGCTGTGCTTGGTGTCGCCAACCACCACTTTGCCAGTGTATAAAAACATTAAATAGCTTTCCAGTACTTTGCCACAGTACGTAATGAATTTTGTTATTAGTAATAACAAGTAGACACTGTATATACAACATAAAGTACACTGAATAGCCAAATAGAAATAATTATAGTTCAGAGATGTTTTTTTTTAATCACAACACTTTTTTTGTTCGTGGATGCTGTCTGTGTAATTCGGTTTGAGTGTACTCGGATTTGCCTTGAATTTAAATCATTTTAAAAATTGGAACTGATTTGGTAAATAATTCAAAAATCCTTTAAGTACATACAGACATAAATAATATTTTAAAATAAAATGTTTTAACCGTTACCTTTCTTGTTATATTTTCGTTTATATTATTTATTAGTGTTATCTTCTTCTTTAATGATGTATTAAATTTATATTCAAGGCTCCTAAGATCCACTAAATTGCTCTGTGGCTGCGAGATGTCTAATTATTACAATTTGATGGTTGGGTTGGGTTGGCTTTTGAGCGTTCCTCAAATTTCAATTATTGCATTTAACACTTGCAATTATAGATAATGTGTGAGTTGGTCTAATTAATCCATCAGTTATCACCTGGGTCTGAGTGCATAGAAGACAGATTTAAAAAATGTTAACGAGACTTGACTAATTTTTGATTGTTTTCTTACGTGAATACCCCAACTGTTTCCAACCATCTGGTGCCAGTAGACTGTGGCTTTCCCGATGGAGAAATATTGTCCTTGTTTTCTAATCTATCTAACTGGGTGTTTAACAGATAAACGCAAGAATCCGATACTTATACATCGCAAAAAACTTACCTCGCAAACACTGTTCATATACCTCACTTCTAAATTCACAAGACGCATGTTGCCACTAATCATTATAATTATCGAATCATCGAAAATTGAACGCCACAACCTCAAACACAAAAAACAGTTACGCTCATTTTTATTGTTCCTTGCACTGATTCAAAAGCATCGTTACAAAAGGTCTGACAAAAGTGACGCCTTGTTTAAGATTTCGACGACACGAGTAGCGAGGACCTCACCCAGCTGATCGCTGGAGACTTGCCGATGCGTTTGTACGAGCAAATGTCGACTACATTTGTTTGTCTGTGTATGAACCTCCGCATAGTAGCCGCAAAGATACTTGAATCGTCGAGTATTGGACACTTGCGAATACCTATAGATGAAGGGCCAAACCATGAATTTCACGATTCCATGCCAACTGAGAATAAAATCATCTCAACACCTCCTTGAAAAGTCATTAAAAGCTATGAATTTTTTTTTTTTGAATTAGCCGATAACCCTAACCTAACGTAACCTATTTAACTAGTTTTTAAAATGTATTTTTTAACACTCTAAATGACTTTTCTGAGATGGTTCTGAGTTGGTTTCATTCCGAGTTGTCGGGTCACCGAATTTCACTTACAAATAAATGTTTTAAATTGCCTATCGGAGGTTGAATGTAATCAGGACCATTCGCCCTGCAAGCAACAGCTCTCAAAAACTCTGCAAACCTATACTCGTACCGATACGTTTTTAGATTTTCACGGCCAAAAGTATTTTCGTTATTTGTTTTTGGGGTGCTACGAACAGCGTTATGATGCGCGATGGACACTGTAACGCTGTCCAAAACGTTGGCTAAAAAAAGAGGTAGCGCAACACGGCAAAACACTCCAAAAACAAATTACAAAACTATCCTCGTACAATTCACGCAGTAAGATTTTTGAAAACACGATTAAATAATACGTTACGAATAACACAATTTCAATAAGCATGAAACAACAATTTCAATAAGCATTTCAGAAAGCATATAATTTTGATAAGCATGTTATGTAGTCGCCACAATTTACCATCATATAAAACTAAAATGCACCGTCAACTTTTTCTCTGTCTAGAAAATCCAAGAAGAAAACATTCGAAACAAAGTATTCTACGTCGACGTCGTTGTTAAAAATCAACAACACAGAATTTTTCATAAATAATGACGGATAAGCTGTATTTTTCCAGGATGCAGGTATTTTCTTAAATCTCTTATCATTTTTAGGAAGAAATTTTTTGTTGCTTTTTTTTCACGGACTTAATCAAGGACTTATTTTTTTGTTAAACTGGAACTCAAAACGATTTACCTTGTTAAAAACTCTTATGTTTTTCAGAAGTATTATTTTCAGATTTGTTTATTAAGTAAACACATTTTGATAAATTTTACACTGTTCCCAATTTATAGTTACATTTTTTTTTAGCCAGTTACCAGTTCTAGTTACACTGTCACTATTATACATCTGCCCTGATGATGGACACTGTAATGCTGTCCAAAAAGTTGGCCAAATAATGTATTAGCACGGCACAAAACCATACAAATAATCGCGTTTATTCTTTTGGCCAAGAAAATTTCAATTTACATCTTATCACAATTTCTTTGTTAATTTATTACCTATTAATTTTAGACCCATCTAACTTAACAGCCAATGTTACGAAATCCAGACGCGGAAGCTTTCAAAATAATTGGTCCTTCTCTTATTCAGAGATTGATTATTATCGGCGCATATTTGCCCTGCTGGCTATTAGATTTTGAAGTTGATAAATGCAGCGTTTTCCCTTTCAAATCTTCCATCAATCTTTCCCTGAATTATTAAATGATTACCTAATATGAATTTTGGTTCTACACGAGAATCGAACCTCTAACACGCTACGGAAAGTATGATGAAAATCAACTATCTACGGATTAAATATTTATAATTGGTTAAAAGTTAATTGGGTAAATACATTTGCTACCTCAGTGACGAAACATGAAGGGGATATTTTGTTACATGAATTGATTTTTTAAGGTCTAATTTGAATAGGTTCATTGACGATGCACAATGAAAGTTGTTCCCTTCGAGCAACGCTAATTTTTTATTCACTGTGTTTGTTTATGTGTTTTATTTCTACGATGTTTCTGCATTTTCACGTTATTATTAAGTTTTAATGTTGAAAATGCGGTTTTAGAATAGGCGAGCGTAAGGACTAAATTTCTTATTGAAGAATGATTAATTTGATCATCAAAATCTCTACTTGCTCGTAGTCTCCCCAAAAAGGTGTTTGAAATCGGTGGAGCGCAAATGAATAAGTGAAAAGAATATGACCTGTACTAAAAAAATTGCAAATACCAAAAAATAAAATAAAATTGTTGTTTTTTTTTATTTTAATTTCACAAGAAGACGATTTTGATCGGAATCAAAAGTAAATATTCTGTTCCATTCAAAATATAAAATTTAAAAAAAATATATACTAAAAATAACTTAAAATACAAAACAATTGCTGAAATTGAATTGCAAAACGTGCTCAAAATATTACGTGTTTAGAAAACAGCTACAACCGATAAATTAAAAAATATAAAAAACCACATATACAAAACCACGCATTAAACATTCCTCAATGAAACATTAACTCGTAACAAAATACATTCATTCACCGCGCTTCACATACCTTTAACAATTCATACAGTGAATTTGACTTATTTAGCACAGTACTTAACATTTTTTCAAACCTAAAATGAATAAATAACATTTACACATACACACTTCAATTTACACAGACTAGATTCACCTCTTTCCCCTCCCTCTCACCATCCCATCCGCATAGCTTTTAAAACTTTTTTTTTCTTGATATTCAATAAATAATTTAATACACGTCAGTGAAAACCAATTATTGGTTTAAAAATTAACTCATATTTTGTCATACATTATAAATAATTGTAAAACTGTAGAATTTCCAAATAAAATAAAATAAATAAAAATATCATTAGAATTTTGGACGTAAATAAGCATTCTAATTCCAGCCTCAAAAAAACTTTCAATGTGGAAAAAGGATTTACCAACAAGAAAACTACATCAACCCAGATGTCGAATATTTTGTCCGATTTGGTAGAGATAAGGTTGCACAGCGCTACGCGTCCTAAAAATTCAGGATATTCTGAAGATGATGGATGAGATGAAAGCCTTCTTTCCTCCCGCGGGACTCCAATAGGTATTTGCACCTCCACCCGGGAGGCTTTGAACCTTACACTGGTGCTAATGTGCCAAACTTCTACATAATTAAGAATGGGGAGACGCACCGGGGGTGGGATTGATGGAAGGAGGATGAAATGACGACGAATTTGCTTGTATTTAGACCCACTGAAGAAATAAACTGAGAGGTATGTGTCACGGGCGTGTCCGCATGCTAAGTAAAGGCTCAGCTTTTCTTTTTATATAAAAATTGATTATTTTTTCATAATTATTAACAATTTAACGATTTTATTGGCTTGTTTGCATCCAAAAGTCGAAAACCCTGTATTATATGTACTTTGTTTACATTAACTCCACACAGGAGGTCTTGAGGAAAATAATTTTCTTCAGGACCTGTGTCATCTGAGATGCTGTGTGGAGGGTCTTTTTGAGGATAGGAAGGAATGAACATTGGCCTTGAAGAGACCCATGTTGTAGGAAGGAGGAAATACAGAGGCCGGCAGATCGTTCCACAACCGAGCTGTTGAACACAAGAAGGAGTCGAAGAAAGCGACCCGTTCTCACGTGACAAATGTCAACCGTGTACATATGTTGGGCACGCGTTTCCCGACTATGCACCGATGCCGACGGGATCGATGACGCTAGTTCCTCAGAGCATCTCCCTTTAAAATACCGGTAGAACAAGGATAGCATTCCCACCCGACGCCTGTGCTCTAAAGATTGCAATCCGTCTGTTAATGTGGGAGAATCTATCAAACGGATCGCCCGTTTCTGCACAGAGTCAAGGGTATTTTTTAAGTATTTCGGAGCTCCAGACCAGAGATGGCTGCCTAATTCAACCATGGGGCGCACTTGCGATTTGTATAGGGTTAGCAGTTGTGTACAATTAAAGTATCTGCGGGCCCTGTACAGTACGCCCAGTTTTTGAGAGGCTAACTTAACTTTGGATTCGATGTAGCCTTCATACCTGAACTAGACACTAAGTAGACAAATGTGTGGTTTTCCCACCGAAGCGTTGTGGACTCAATTGTCGACTAGCTAATATCATTACAAAAGCAACTTTTTCCGTTGAAAATAAAAATGGAAAAAGATCTTTTCAAATTTTTTTAGATTATTCGTAACCCAGGATTGTTTGTAAATCTTTTTAGAGTTAAGTAAATAATTTGACTTTCAATTTTTTATGAGAAAAACTCTATTTTAATAACTTTTGAAGGTTATAAAAAATTGAATATTCATTTAGACTTTCCTAAAGTCAATAGTTCCATATGAATAAATTCGGATACATTTATCCGAGACGCTATTCAGGTTACAAACCAATTCTTTGAATGATTGTTTCCAATAAAAAGAGTAGTTGCCTATTATATGGAAAAAGAACTAGTTGAAGATAATATTAATGATTCTAAATATTTGAAATATGAGATTGACAAATATGACGGTTTGACAGAAGGTGGCAATAGCGAAATTGGAAAACGCGCCGTCCCGGTAAGACGATAGGTCTGGGTTCGAGTCCCAGTTGCGACCATTGTTTTTTTTTTTTTTTTTCTGTTTTTCTGTGTCTTGTTTTCTTTCATATTTTCATTTAGATTATAAGTGTTATCTTCTTCTTCAATGATATATTAATTTGACTTTCTTTTAAATATCCGTATGCATCACACTTCTAGGGAATATGGTGTCAGTTGTGAAGGCCAAAACATACTTTGAACTTTGAGGTGAATTAAGGTTTAGTCTTGCTTTATAATAATTTCAAGCTTTGATGGAGCACGTGGAACCTCCGTACAATTGACAAATTATATAAGTCGGGGTGAAATTTGTCATTATTGTTTCAAAGTATTGCACGATTGAATCAACTTTCAAGGAAAAGCTTTGCTAAAGCTCTTTCAAAGCGCTGATCCAAATTTAACAATGCTTACTTAGTTATATGACAGGTAGATTTACGTTTGCTTTGGATTAAATTCCGTTGCTGGTAAAGTATTAATATATGGATTTTGTACCAATAAAGTGTTTTTAATAAAATAATTCGATTTTAGTTTGCTAGTTATGTCTTCTGTCATTGCACAAATAATACTTTCCGCTGGTAGTGATATCAATTTATAGATAATTAAACAAAGAGAATCTGTTTCATGATTTACCTGATTTAATAAAAACCGAGAAAAACTATTTTAAATAAAAAAAAACTTACATAAAATTTTTACCGATAATCAGCAGATCGATTTTTTAAAATATTATTCACGTGAATACCGCACAAGAGTCGCAACTGCTCCCGTCTGGATCCAGTGCGACTATGGCTATATGACTATCCCCAATTGGGGTATGTTGTGAGGCTGAAGGTAATTGGGAGGGGAAGGAGATAGGGGAGAGGAAGATGGGGAAGTACCTGGCTATTCAGATCTGGTCACCAAACTCGGCTAAAGCCGTTTCAAGCAACGTTTCAATTCTGAATGGTGGTCTTACACCATGGCGATACTAATAGTATCTTCCACTCTGGAACGTGCGGCAAATATACTATATATTATTTTAAATTAATGAATTCTGAAATAACACAGATTAATCAAATAAGATATATAATTTAACAACCAATAAAAAATTAAAATTAGTATGTCTTTCTTTTACAAAAAAAATACTTAATAAACTAACATGAAGCATTTAAAAATATATTTAAAAATGAGGGTAATTTAATTCTGTCTTTTCCCAGTCGAGATGTAGTATTTTTACGGGTATTTGTACGGATGGGTGCAATTTAAAGTGACGGATGGATCGGTATTCGGCTGCCGGTATAAAAGCTTCCGCCAGATTACCGCCCTCATTTATTTTCCGTACAGAGAGGAAATCACACCATCCCATTATTGGGTCAATTGTATCTACTTATAAGTACTTTATGTACTTTATTTGACTGTTTGTATTTATATCAATGATTGTGTCTCTTACTAAAGAAATTAATATTATTTTCAAATGTATCACATTAATTAGAGTGTGTTGAGGGCAAACCTAAAAAAATATTTGGAAAATAGTATTAATGATAGTATTACATCTATAAGCCGTCAGATTTTTTAAAATCTCGTGGGGATGGCCGATAAGCGTGTGACGTCACGGAAGATATATGACTGGCGCGGCCAAACTATGTATGACACGTGACGTCACGGGTTTAGGTTTTCCTAGGATTGACTTTTGAACTGGAATTGAACTTTGAAAGTTTATAAAAGAAATTTGGTAAAACTAACTAAGCAGTCGTTATTAATTACGTAAATATTTAATAATACATTTTCATTTAACCCTTGGCCACCTGATGTAGTTTTCAGTTGCATTACCACCTGACGTCGGTCCTGGAGACCCACTTGCGTATTTTCCAAGTTTGATAATCACATATAAAATTTTTGTAATAAATAAAAGTCATAACTGTTTTTTCATTATATTTTTATTCATAAAAAGTAATAAAAGTTAAGCAAAAGTAATTGTTAATTTATATAAACTCCACACTTATCTATTTATATACTAATTTTAGAAAAAATCTAGGAACTTTGAAAATCTGAGAATATTCACTTTAACTATGTAGTTTTACTTATTAACTATAAGTTCGTTATACAATCTAAAACATTAAATAATTGTTGGCACAAAAAAGGCACGATTAATAGAAAATCACAACCCACAAACGTTTACGAGTTGCGGCGACAATCAAAGGACATTTTTTTACTGCATTCAATGCAAATCCGATTTTTACGTGCGAAACATACATACGGTGTTTAATTTTTCTTTTTAGGATCTTAATAGCAACATGTCTTACGTTCATCTAATTTTTCATAATTTTTTTTCCTTATAAGCCTACCAAAAAAAAATTACACGTTAACAAAAGTAACGTAACTACCTGACGTCAGTCACAGGGACCACACGCAAAATATACTAACCTATAATTTATAAACGCACCCACGCCTGGAGCTGCCGACCGCACGGCAAGTACTGGCGGGGCGAGGGAAAAGTGCATCGACTCACAGTTGCGTCGCAAACGGAATAATTTGAAAAACAAAATCGCCGGAATCTCTGAGACCGACGTCAGGTGGTTAAGGGTTAAAAAAAGGAGATAACCTCATTTTGTGTTTCGTTTAGTGTATGGAAATAGAACACTGTAATTATTTAATGAAGACTGTATGTAGCCCAGTTGCTCTCAACTAGCAATCCAGAGGTCAAGGGTTCAAAATCCTGGCGTGCGTAAGTAAATTTGATTTGATTTTAATGTGTTATTTCACAATTTAATTTACACCATAAAGAATATTTACGGCACGTTCCGAAATGGAAAAAAGTGTCAGTATCTCCCTAATGTATTAAAACGAAGCTTGAAATGGCTTTAGTCGTGTTTAGCGTGAATAGCTTGGCACCCCATTTTATCATCTCCTTCCTCATCTTCTTCCTCTCCACGCTTCCTTCAGCCTCACAATATACCCCAATTGGGGATACCATAGTCTCACAGTATGTAATTGCTTAATTATTGATGCCTTGTGAACCTCTGCTGAGGTGTTTGCATGTTTAAGATAAAGTTTTCATGTATATTAGGTTAGAAACAGTTAAAGTAGATACCTTATAATATATGTTCAAATTAACAATGTAGTAATGTGGTAACAATGTGGTCAAAAGGTGAAGAGAAATATATATTTTTAATTTTTATTGTAATAATTGGAAAATTTGTATACCGCGTTTTAGTAAAATTCACCTCAAAGGCGCTGTACAAATTTTACTTAATGTATTTTTGTTTAGTACAATTAGATACACTTACCTGATATTTCTGAAGCTGAAATAATCAAAAAAGTCACTAATATAAAATCTCCTCTGCGTGTATCTAAAGTCCTCTAAGTTCTGTGCTACACATCGCTATGTATAAAAGATGTAGCTTGGCGTATTTCGGCATATCGTTCGCCGTACATTCCCAATTGGAATATATGGCGAGCGATATGGTGAAATATATCTTTATAGCTATGTGTGGCACCGCTTTAATAAACAGTAAACAGTGTTAATCTCAAGTGTCCTCGAGGTGGTATGGTCTTGTATATTTTTCTGCCTGTACAGAATATAAACAAAACAATATATCGATCATGGAAATTTCAAATGCTGCAAAGGACATAAGAGAAATATGTCAAATTTATCCTTTTTTCTCTTACGATTTGCGTCGTCAAAATGTTTCTAGGAAAATGTGTGCACCTTACTAAGTGCATTTTAAAAAGATTTTTTTAATGAAAATAAATTCAATTCTCTTATTCAAGAATTTTAAAAAGGATATAAAGTATTCTGAATGATCTCTACAATGTTATTTTGTAATAAAAAAATCATAATTATGTCTTCGATAACAGGAGATAGATTTTTTGTAAAAAAAAAAAAATAAAACTTTCTTTTTGCTCGCCTGAACAATTTATATTTCTTCCTGTAAAGCATTTCAAATTTCCATGATCGCTGGGTACATTTTAACACAGCATCACGTTGGTCAAATGCATTTTACATATTATGGTTTTGTGTTAGTGATCGACGAACCGATGGATGCAATCGATTAGCCATAAGTAGTTAATAGTTTGTCTAGTCTGTAGTTAGAAGTATGATTGTAGTAATATATTATACATTTGTACTGCGCCCTTCAGGTGATTTTTCATTTAAACGGCGCTGTACAAATCACCCTAATATTATTATGACTGTGTAGGTACACGCAAGTGCCTTAGGTTAGAGAGATTATATTTAGAAGTGTTGTGATTGTGTAATAAATAAGCACGACCTGCGCGTTGCACATATTTCCTTAAGGGTTGACAGTGAAGAAGAGTGCACCATAAATCTCGATCCGGACATTTCGTTTACAAAAATCCCTGCACCTCATGAAACACGTATCGAGAGATTCTTTATCTTACTCTTTATCTAACATGATTTATATTTGCGACATTCAAATGGATACTTGACTACTTTTAAACAGTCGAAGAATTAGAGATCTATTCCTTGAAATCAAATGAAATCGGTTAGATTTTTCGTTGAATTTTTACAAAGGTATTTTTTCCTCTGATGTTCTTATTTTTGCAATAAAAACACGTACATTTGTTAGAGACCACTTGTGTTTTATTTACACTCTACCGGTTTCGGAAGCACCCTTCCTTCGTCTGGAGAATATATATAACTAACCTACGATATAGAATATTGACAGACATACAAATCTATTTTTTAGTCCTATTCTAAACATATTTCCAATAAACCGCTCTGTTCTAGGTGTGGGAGTGGGAGGTGACCAATGGGGAAAAGGTAATTGCGGGATTTCCGGGAAGAAGCGGTTTATTGGAAATATGTTTAGAATAGGACTAAAAAATAGATTTGTATAACTGTTAATATTCTATATCGTAGGTTAATTCTTATATTCTACTGACCGTAGAAGGGTGCTTTCGAAAGCGGTAGAAGGTGAATAAAATAAAAGTTGTCTATTACAAATTTATATGTTTTTATTGTAAATTATGGCGAGCCACAAAGGTAATGCTTTTAAAAAAATATGTTCTTATTTTTGCTGTGGATATTAGATTTTCTTAAATACATTACAAGAAGTGCGTTTCGCACAAATTTGAATGGAATGAAATGTACAACTGACTTCCTTTTAGTTCACATGGATAGGAATTTTACTTCATTTTACCTCGTTCTGAGACATGAGGTGTCAAAATTTGCAAAGGCAATTTCTCTTAATCGATATACCAATTTCTGATTTTGAGGTTGAATCTTATATAGAGTGTTTTAATTGAACATGTTTTTATAGGAAAATATTTAAATAGGATGTAACTAGCCATAAACACGCAAATAGAACCATATGCAACCAGCTAGGGCTTAACAATTCACTGCATAAGATTTTAATTACATTTTTCTCTAATGCGATTCCAAGTTAAAGCCACGTCCTATTTAAATGTTTTCCATTAAAATTCGATAAACGAAAATGCTTTTTGCAGAATTGAACCTCAAAATCAAAAATAATTAAATTTATTACGATAATTCGTCATTCCCAACTTTGAAACCTCAGGGAATGGTAATATGAAGTTAGAACCCTATCCAACCAAAGTGACGAACCATAATGCGCCTAATAACGATCAGTTGTTAGATACGAACAAAATAGAGAGTGTAAGTGATGTTAAACCTATTAAAATGAATGATTTTTTTTTTAAATACTTGATGTTCAAACTTTGTAACAGACGGTATTGAAAATTATTTTGGGTAAAGCAATAAGCAAAAAAAATGCTTTGGCATTCAAAGGTCATTCTCAAATAGCAAGTTATATAAAATATTTATTTATTTATTTATTTAAACGCCATAAAATGGCTTTTACATCCAAGTGTTACATGATACAGTGGTAAAAAGGAGGGCATCAGTATTTTAATAATAACGAAAATATTATAGTTATACAATATTTAAATAATATTCATACTAGGTTTATATAAGACCTGATATAAAACAATATGATGTATGTGTGATAAAGGCTAGTAAATATATATGTGATACAATTATGTGTTACAATCAAAAAAATAATAATTTTGAATAGAATAGAACAAGTTAAAATAACAAAAAATTATATTTACGCCAAATAAAAATTTGTAAATAAAGGTGACTTGTTAGCAAGTAGAATCGAAGAATCGAGCAAAGTCAAGTAAGTATATCTATTCATACATTCACATTTATTTGCAAATCTAGGAATTGGTTATAAATAGAGCAATTTATTATAGAGTTTAACATTGCTTGAAATGACTGGGCACGCATAGTTGGCAAATAAGCTTTGTATTTTAGGGCTGTAAGGAGATTTAATAATTATTATGAATTCAAAAACTTTAATTTTAATAAAATATGATTATTAGCTATGGGGGAGTCATAGCTAATAATTCTTTTTTTCTATTTTTTTAAATGAAGTAATTAAAAAAAAAAAAATCTTCAAGTGATTTAAATTCCTAATTGCCAATGCCAACTATTATTAAACAGGGGTATTCACAATAATTGGGAAGAAATTTGAAATTTTGATGGACGAAGGTCAAGGAAGAGAGAATCGGAGGACGATGGTTAAGATTTATCTTGATATGATTCAGAAAGCATGATAACTCAACAAAGAAAAGGCCTTTTCAATAGGCATACCATTATACTAAGTCTTAATAACGAGTTTGTAAAATTATTTCAATTCAGTAAAAAAAAACTGCAGAAATAAAATTACCATCACATAATTTTAAACGGTCACTTAATATCATGGAGACAAGCAAAATATGTTGAGATGCTTAAAGCTGTAACATCTTTGGAAGGCGACTGGTCATCTCAGAAACATGCACCTTCAAGACCTCCTTTGAAAAGTCACTAAAAGTGATTTAAAAAAAAATTAAAATGCTTGCACAGGTTACGTTAGGTTCGGCCACGGCTATTTTTCAAGTTTTTTTATCGTAACTTGACTTATCAAAGGAGTGTTGAAATTGCATGATTCTGAGTGGTCATGGAACCCATTGAAGTGGGTTCCTAAAAGTTGTTGAGATAAAGTTAATCGCATCATAATAATTACGAATAAAAAGTTAAAATAATGGCAAAAAAGTGCGTAAAATGTGCAAAAAAAATGAAATCGAAAATTCTTATTTTAGTTGTGGTATTGTCTATGAAGTTAATCGCATCATAATAATTACGAATAAAAAGTTAAAATCATGGCAAAAAAGTGTGTGAAATGTGCAAAAAATTGAAATCAAAAATTCTAATTCCAGTTGTGGGTCTGTCTATGAGTGTTCAATTCTGATTCAACGAACTCGAATTTGATTCGAATTTAATGTCATTTTCTAAATTCACATTTAAAATAATATATTTGACTGTCATTATTTTATTTTTGTATTTGAAATGTATTTTTTTTTTGATTTTTTAGAGTGAATCTTGACAAATACCTACCGTCTTGTGATTTTTCAAGAGTTGGCGCTTTTTAGTTAATACGCAACTATTTTAATATTCTGTGATTTTTCACGGGTCTGCGTGGTTATCAAATAAATTGTAATAAATGTGTTAAGAGTCATTGATTATATGGGAAATTTTTCTATTTTTTATTTAGGTTAGATTAATGCAAAATCAAACAGTGGAAAGAGCTGCGAACCTCGTCGCTGAATAAACTGTTCGAACCTTTTATGCAAATTCTTCAGGTATCTCATTAGCATCCTTAAGAATATTTCATTGTATTTCTAATAAAGCTACAGTGATACTTCGGGCGTCGGCGTCGATTCCTGGATTTAATCAACGTCCCTTGATGGCGCCCGCGTCTCTGCTTTATTTTCCCGCGAAAAAAAAAACAAATTTAGATACTAAATCCTGGTTGGTGGAGCGATTGATTCCGCCGGCCAATAAGGGAAGCCGATCACGTTTGTATTTCGAACGACCGGTCGTGACAAAACTGTACAAGGAGAGATGGCTCCAGATAGGACCGAGTTGTATGGAAGAGATGTACTTTAATAAATGTCATTGTTTCGCGGCTTCCAATGTATATTCGAGGCGTGATGCGGGTATTAATTTGGCATTAATTAGAAATTTGAAAAATTTTAAATTTTAGAGAAAATCAATTAAAGTTTGACACTATCGCGTGTATTGAATTATTTGAATATGAGATCAATTGAGTAAAATGTTTTTTACAGCAACCGATATTTGAAATACTGGATCCGGGTCACAACGCTTCTCAGCGCGTCGCAACACCCTTAGAGCCAATGTTATCCTATGCTAATTGTGTACCTACGTAAAAACATATTAATATATTATAATAAAAACAAATATAAAACTTTTTTCCACTTTAAGTTTAATGACCGTAACCGGTTTCAGGGGGCCTACTCTCTATCTTTCGGTTTCACAAACCAGCACGTTTGTGGTTTAACCTTCAGTAGCGGGTGCTGTCAACTAAGCGGAAACAGTCTATAATTACTGTAAATATACTAAAAATAGAGTTAATATTTTAGGTATTCCTCCGCAATACATTTATATGTTGGATTAAACAATAACAACACATATACATATTTACTGAGTGTACGGTACTGAAGCGCGAGGAAGTTTTAGCACGATAGGAGGAGGGTTAATATGCGTTTGTGACGTAGCTAAACCTGCCGTACGGACGTTGTGAAAGATAGAGACTAGGCCCCCAGCTCGCTAGAGCCATCTTCAGACTGGTACAAAATATTCTTAATCTACGGTTTATATATATAACATTTGAGGGAGGGGAAGCGGGGTGGTCTTAAGGGTTTTAATCAATTATACTAATTACATTGTTACTAAGTAGTTTTAATAATTAAATATTTTTAAAACTATAGCAAAGAACAATGGATACAAGAGCGAAACTATTGACAGTTTATTGAAGAAAAAAGATAAAAAGCTTACATTAGCAATTATTTCACAAGGCCTTGAAAATAAAAATGAAAATGATATCTCTAAACAATGGATTAAAATCCCTTATATTGGCGAAATATCGACAAAAATATCCAGATTAACTAATAATGATAAATTCAAAACAGCTTTTTATAATGTGAATTCTCTGGGAAGAATTTTAATCAACAATAAAGACAAGAGAGAAAAACTTGAAAACTCGGGAGTTTACCAAGTGAACTGCGCCAACTGCCCGTCATATTACATAGGCCAAACTGGAAGGTCATTCAAAACCAGAATCAAAGAACACTTTACAAACTGGGTAAATGACAAAGGCAAATTATCAAATGTAGCATTACATTTACTAGAAAACAATCACTCGTTTGATAAAGACAGAGATATTAAAGTCCTCCACACTTGTAATAAAGGCCATAAGCTAGATAGACTAGAATCTTTAGAAATTTCCCGCTTAACTAAAAAAATAGACCATAAATTTGTAATGAATAAACAATTAGAGTCATTTGCTAAGTCTCCACTTTTGTGTATCCATTGTAATTTTCATAATAATTTCGAAATTAAAATATGTATTTAGCTAATAAAATGACCATTCCTACTCCAATGTAAACATGTATCCCTTCAAAAAGCTATTAAAAAAATCCCATGCATCATAAATGTAATAACGATTTGACAATAAAATTAGGTCTTTAATAATTCATACCACTTGTAAGGTTTTTCCTAAACAATATTGAAGTGAGCTACAAACCCAAGGTAATTAGCCCACTGGAATAACCAAAATATTTAGAAATTCAACAGTCTAAAACTACTTAGTAACAAATGTAATTAGTATAATTGATTAAAACCCTTAAGACCACCCCGCTTCCCCTCCCTCAAATGTTATGTATATAAACCGTAGATTAAGAATATTTTGTACCAGTCTGAAGATGGCTCTAGCGAGCTGAAACCGGTTACGGTCATTAAACTTAAAGTGGAAAAAAGTTTTATATTTGTTTTTATTATAATATATTATAATGGAATTCCACCATGAATTATCAGTTTCAAAAATAGAAATATTAAAAACATATTATTTCTCATCATGTGATCAACTTTATTTATTTTACTCAGAAACTGGGCGTATTGTACGGGGCCCGAAGATGCTTTAATGGTACACAACTGTTAACTCTGTAAAAATCGTAAGTGCGCCTTACGGTTGAATTTGGCAGCCACTTCTGGTCTGAAACTCCAAAATATCTAAAAAAAAAACCTTGACTCTGTGCAGAAACGGGCGGTCCGTTTGATAGATTCTCCTAACTTAACAAACGGATTGCAATCTTTAGCACACAGGTGGAAATGCTGTCCTTGTTCTACCGGTACTACAACGGAAGATGCTCCGAGGAACTAGCGTCATTGATCCCATCGGCCTCGGTGGATCGTCGAGAAACACGCCAAACATGCGCCCAACATTTGTACACGGTTGACATTGGTCACATGAGAACGGGTCGTTTCTACGACTCGTTCTTGAGTTCAACAGTTTGGCTGTGGAACGATTTGCCGGCCTCTGTATTTCCTCCGTCCTACGACATGGGTCACTTCAAGACTCATGTTCACTCCTTCCTCTCCTCAAAAAGACCTTCCACACGGCATCTTCAAAGATGACATAGGCCCTGAGGGAAATTATTTTCCTCAGGGCCTCCTTTGTGGAGTTAATGTAAAAAAACAAAAAATTGGTTGTCTGTAAAGTCGGTTTACGGACGATAATTTTACGCGATAACGTCACGAGCCGAACGCTTTAGCCGAACGCTTAGGCCGATCGTGCCTCTCTATCGCTTGTTCCGCGCTCTCGCTGAACGCTTAGGCCGAACGCTTGTTCCGCGCCCTCGCTTGTACGCCCGGCTCAGGCGGAACGTGACATCGTGACAACGTGACAGCGTGACAATGAGTCATGCTTTTTCGTGAATGCGGCCGGCGTTAATCGATTTATAAGACGTTATCACGTCAAAAAATGAAAAGGTTTTTAATCATTGCAGAGGTGCCTTAATCTGATAATTATTGTCTATTGACTAAAATCTTTAATAGCGAGTTGTGGCTTTAGTTTTAGGAATTAGTCAACCCGTCTTGTTTCCAACTAAGTAACCAACTGCCTGTCACGTCATTTCCCCACAGACGTGGACAGAGGGGATAGACCGCCACATATCTTTATGGCACTTAATTCTTGCTTAGATCGTTTTTATAAATCGTCTCATACAAAATTTTCTGTCTTATTGACTTTTGACATCACCCGATTCTTGTAGATATTTGATTGATTTGATTGTGTCGTGTCTTTTTCGGGCATCCCAATATCGTATTACTTTTATTTTCCCCTCAAATTCTCCTCTCTACCATGCAACATTTTTATTACAAATCGCTCTGAATGGTCTTCAAAAATAATATCGCCCTATTTTCAACAAAACACTTGGTCTTTATTTAGAATCGAAACTCATAAGATCCGAAAAGAGTGTGTTGGATAGCCTGGGGGCCAACGTGCTTCTAGGTTCTGAAGATGGAAGTGCAAACCCATATAAAAGATACATCTGTTGTAAAACTCCACAATTTAAAGAAAAGAACATTCCACGGTTACGAATACCAAGACAATATGATATTTGAAACTCTCCTACTACCACTAGAGTAGCGGAAAATATTGCTTGTGTTGTGGTGGAGGCCGCCTGGTTGGAACTCAAGCGCGATGCCAACTCGGCTACTGATTCTGTTGACACTAAAGCCATCTACGCTACATCACTCAAATTATCACACAAATTTTCTGATATTTTATATTAACGATTTCCAAGGATTTTAAAAATATTTACACATTAAACATTCTGTTCACATCTCTCGTTAGAAGCATTCTAGAATATAATTCAACAACTTGGTCACTTGTCTTCAATAATCACATCAATATCATTGAAAGAGTCCAACGCAAATTTTTGAGGTGTATTAATTTTCGACTTAGAATTCCCTTAGAATCAATAAATTATGATTTTTTATTGCACTAAATTAAAATTGTTGAAATTAAGTGACAGAAGAAAATTTTTTGATCTTATACTTTTGTATAAAATCGTAAATTATCAGTTGGGTATCCCTGATATATTAAAGTTGATTCACTTTCATGTACCTACAATTAGATCAAGGTTCCCTGGTTTGTATTATTGTGTCAACTACACGTCGGTCTCAGGCTACAATTCTGTTATAAATAGATTTAACACCATTGGTAATTTTTACGCCAATGTTGCTGATATTTTTAAAATTTCATCAAAATTTTCAGTCAAACATATTTTAACGAGGTCACTAGGTAACGAGTTTTTTGATATTTTTGTTTATTTTTAATGCCTGTATTGAGTTGTTAGTGATTTATTTACTTATTCTTTTGTTATGTGTAATAAAAAAAAATCTTTTCTTTCTTCAATGTCTTACTACTGTAATTAAATAAACACATGCTTGTAAATGGCACTTTGTGCTGTAAATTTTAAATAAATAAGTAAATTAAAAGTACTACCTAATGTGGATTCGTGCGTTGGTGGACAAATCGCTCAATTAATTACCTACGTACGTACTAGTCTCAGTGAGTGACCATAAGTGACGTCATCATTCTTTTTCGTTTACAAACAAGACGTGTGAGAAGGAAAAGGACAAACGCCGATGAAGTCCGCACTAGCTCTCGCTGGTGCTATTTTAGAAAGGTTATTTAGAAGCTGCGATCCACAAGTTTTCTCTTTTCCTGGTGTGAGCATTTTGAAAACCGCTTACCTTTCAATGAATTAGTCTTTACTCGATAACGAGACACTCGGGGATACTCTTGGAGAAATATTCACAAATTCACTATGAACGCGACCTTTGGATATGACCTTAAAGCCTGGGAGGTGTGAGATACATTCACATAAAATAAGATGGCATTTAAAGTCAGCTGTTTTATTAATATACACATATTTTCTAATGTTAATACCTCAAAAGAGTCTCAACCGCTCCCAACCGTCTGCAGCCTATCTTCTTCTTTTTTTTGTAAGGTGGGGTTCAGAGGTGGACATCTAGTTCTGCGAGTCAATATACGTTAATGAATGGAGCAGTCATTTGTAAACCGCATGTTTGGTGGTTTGTCCCGCACCAAGGGCTGTGGGAGCACTTTGTCCTATTAATAGAGATCTAGAGTTAACGAGGCAGGGAGAATACAGGCTAACTCTCGGTTGGGTCGTGTACGAGATATGATCTTGGAATTACAAAATCTTAGGTCTTTGAAATGACAACATGTCCAAGTCCAAATGTCAAACGTGTAAATAAACACAAAAATAAATCATGATAAGGTAAATAGATGTCAGATATCTGAATTGGGCAAATTATTAACGCGGTGCGTATTAAAGCGCCGCGTTAATAATGAAACTCTCCCAGCTCTTCATATCACCGAGCACCTTTATAAACGCGGCCGCTGCGCTTACAGTTTAGTCCAGTACTCAACAACTCACTACGACTTCGATTCTCACACCGCCGGCCACTCGTTAGCGTCCACCACAAGATCCACTCGCGTCTTTGGCCCAGCACACCGTCCAGCCTCCAACCGCATGGCATCAAGAACCGACTACATCACTAAGATCACACTACACACTACACCCCTCCACCGTTTATCTTCACCATCCACGGTGTCGAGCATTACCATTGTGTTGGACGTCGAGCCCTGGAGGATCAGGCAGATTTACGATCTTCACCACCAGTTGACCACCACATCCCTCCGTGATGTGATCTCTTGTAATGCATCCCACCGTAATGTATACAAACAACTGTTCACATAATACATACAGTACTACATAATATCCATCATTGTTTCTTTCTACTATTGCAAACGGCCGGCGTAGTCCAGCGGTAAAGCTCTTGACTAGCATTCTGAAGGTCCCGGAATCGAATCCCGGCGTGGCAAATAAATTTTATTTAATTAATTTGTGTTATTTCACAATTTATTAATTTAAAAATAATATATAGTATATTTGCGGCACGTTCCAGGGTGGAAAATACTCTCAGTATCGCCCTGGTGTAAGACCACCGTTCAGAATTGAAACGTTGCTTGAAATGGCTTTAGCCGTGTTTGGTTACCAGATCTGAATAGCCAGGTACTTTCCACCTTCCTTTTCCTCATCTCCTTCCTCTCCAGATGCCATAGTCTCACTGGCTCCAGACGGGAGCAGTTGGGATTCTTGTGCGGTATTCATGTAAAAAAAAAATACACACAACTGTTTACATAATAAAGACAGCACTACATAATATTCACCATTGCTTCTTTCTACCATTACAAACAGATATAATTTGAGATTTTCACGCCCGAAAGAATTATCGTCGCCAATTTTTCTGTTATTATGCCATATTGCACATCTTCATTCTTTATCTACCGGCTTAAATAAATTAGTAATTGGAAACAAAATTCTGGTTTAGCCGCGACGTTATACGAATAAATAAAGCGAGGAAAAGAAATTAGATTCTGCGTTTTGCGTTTTATTGATTGCTCTTTGATCAAGGAAGTTATTTTTTTAATAAAAAAGCAGGTTCAGACTCAGACTCTTTTGTTCTTGGAAATCATGAAAAAGAGAAAATTCACGGCACGCCCCAGGTATACCGCGGAGGGCAATAATAATAATGGAACTAATGATAAATCACTTAATTTACGATTTCATTTCGAAGAAAACTCGAATGAAAATCGCTTAACTTAGTTCATTCCAATTTATCTCCGTAAATTCGTAATTCGGGAGTTTTCACCAAGTTTCCGATTCTCGGATTTCTAATGTTTAAAAAAGATATTCGATGATAATTCCTCGAATAAGCATTGGGTGGGAGACGTTTCGTCAGAAAGATTAAGGCTATTATAATTCTCGTACAATTTTCAATGAGCTTGCTTTTTTTAATATTATCAAACCATGGTTTTTTAATAAGTGGATTAATTTTGATTCGCTCTTCAAAATTACCGGCACAAAAACATACCAAAGCTTAAATTAATGATGTTACTTACCTGTAACTCAGACGGTTTCCGTAGCGCAAAGGTTTTAGCTTATTGAAGTGAAGACTTGTGATTTGAAACTCGATGAAACGAAAAATAACGACGCTACAAAGAAAGAAACACATACATAATATATAATATCGTCGGTACTAGCAAAATCCATTAAGTCACGTTTTTTCATGCAATGACTTAAGTATGAGGTCTTATGTAAAAAATTGTCCTTTTTCGACTGGCATACTCTTTTAAGTCGTATATTTAATCGTTTTCGATTTAAACGTGTTTTTAAATTCACCATAAGTCGTAAATCCGATTTTGTTGTCAAGCAAAACATATTAAGTCAAACAAAACACATTAAGTCAAACACAAATGTCAATAATACATTGATTTAGACGTTGGAACACAAGAAAAATCCATGAAGTCAGCTTTAAAATCCACTAAGTCAGCCATCTTACGGCATTACAGTCAACAATTTAACAGTAATCTTAACAAGCAAAGCACAATAAGTCATTATTGACTGGTAAAACCCACTAAGTCAGGCTCATTTGTTTGTAAATCTTTGATTAAATGTTGCTGTTATTGCTGTACATAATAATGTGTACTAAAATTGTGTATTGGTAAGGTACTTAAGGGTTCATTCTAAATTATAAAATATTTAAAAAAAAAAAAACATTTTGGACATATTCATCCACTTATAGCATTTCCAAAATTGCTAAATATTGATATGCGATTATCTCAAGATTGTGTTTTAGTGACTTGGACTTTGCAAGTAGACCGACGATATATAGTATATTTACGGCACGTTACAGAGTAGAAAATACTCTCAGTATCGCCCTGGTGCAAGACCACTATTCGGAATTGAAACGTTGCTTGAAATATGAATGATACTTTCCCACCCATCTCATTCCCCTCTCCGCAAAAGTTAACCTCACACACAAACCCAGATAAGTCATATACACCCCGTAGTTTCAATAACTTCAGACGGTTGGAAGTAGTTGGGACTCTTGCGCTGTGCTAAAAAAAATTTGTTGTAATGTTTCTTTTTGCTCATTTTTAATTTTATTATTTTTATTTTTATTGATCTATATAAAGTTTTCAAACGTGTGATTTTTCGATGCTTGTCTCACTAAGATGTACCCAAATATATTGAAATATAAGAAAAAGGGCTATCGGCAGTTTTCACTGGGTGGGATTGTGCTTTCTGGTATCGCCGATAATTTTAACCAATATTACTGCAGACTTCAAAAAATCAACTAAAAATGAACGAATTCTTTCCGTATTCAAACTATATTGTTAACCAATATAACTGCATACCTTCGAAAAATCAAATAAATTCAGTATTCAAACAAGAACCATTAGATCGTAATCCGCCGACAGTCGGGCGGACATCATACCCTATCGCCTTATATTTCAAAATCTTTGGATGTACCAGTGTAGAGACAGGCGTTTTTAGCTGCATTCATTTGGGTTTTTAGTCACTTGTCACTTGTCACAAATCTGTTGAGGAGTCCAAAGAAAGCTAAAATTTTCCTTATTTCTGTTCCAATTTGGGAGGCGGGAATGGGTACCGCCACCCGGTGAACCTTTATTGGCCAATAACCAACACCTCTGCCATAGGTCACCCCAAGTAGTAGTGATTTAGCAGGGGTGCCCGGGTTCGTGGGGTGAGGTTTGTCTAGGTCTTGGATGACCGGGACACACTGAACCCCAGATTCCTACCTATCCCTTAAACCCTCTTGCTTCCCAGAATTCTCCTCCATTTCCTTTCCTTAAAAAAAACCCTCCACACAGCATCTCCAAAGATGACATAGGCCCTGAGGGAGATTTTATTCCTCGGCCTCCGGTGTGGAGCTCATGTAAAAAAAAAACGTTTTATGCTAAAAAAATATTTTTTTAGAAAATATTATCAATTTCATTGGCCCGTCTGGGGTCGAGGACTCGAATGGTCTTATTTTCATTTAAACCGGAGATCGCACTCACTATCGAACATGAAATGCTAATTTTGTTTCTAAAAACCATCGAATTCAAAAATGTTATTTATGTACAAATAGCAGAAAATAATATTATTATTTGCTATTCAATAAAAAATAATACCATTTTTGTATACGAAAGCGGCTAAATTCCAGAATAAAAATAAACAAAAAAATATTATTTCGATGAAACGCGGACCGTTTGTCCTCCGTAAAGAAAATATTTCAATAAATACGTATTGGACATTTTTTAATACACGGTCCGGCAAAGAAAACTTTTCTATTTTATTGGCCACGAGGTTTCTACGAGGATATTTATTAAAAAAATATTACTTTATGTGCATTATTTATCAATTCAAAACCTAAAATTGACTTCACAATACCTCTGATAATAAGTTAATATGGATATAAAACGAATTTAGTACGGTGTCTATCCCAATTTTTTTAATATTTATATACGTTGGTATATACAGTACATAGAAAAGTGATGAAGTTTTCCTGAAGTGTGATGAAGTGATTTTTTTTATTTTTTTTTTCCTTTATTTTCCCAAATTTTACATTTGATGTATACAATATTACGATATAAAAAGAATAATGGGAACCCACTAAGGCGCAGCCTGTGCGTGGGTAATTATATTTTATTATTGTACCTAGAAAGAACAAACAATGGGCATATAAAGCAAAAACATGATTAAAATTTGTCTAAACAGCTGTGCACAAAATGAGTGCAACAGTAAGTGTATAGTGTAGTATTAAGTCTAGTGTAATAGTAATTGTATATTAAGTGTAGAAGTGTAATCCTAATGGAATAGTGTAACAATAAGTGCATAGTCTTATAATAAGGGTACTATTTGTGAAAAAACGTTGTCGTGGCCGATGCCAGGACACGAGAATGTATAAACTGTAAATCCTTTTTGATGATGTATAAACCATGAATTGTGTTCTGAAGTATGATCTAAGGAGAATAGGTTTTGAGAGGAAGTCTCTTACCTTTTGACGGCTTCTTAAGGCGATTCAGGATCGATCCTGGCTTCCCAATATATTTGCACAACACCAGGTTTCAAGTAACGACACTTTTAGTTAATAAAAAATGAAATTTTCTATTATTTGCGATATTTCGAAAGAGCGAGTTGTGAGCCATGTCACTATCAAATTGCAACTTTACAAGTAGGTAATGCAAACTTGGGTGGCAATATTGGTCAAATTTTCCACATGTAGGTAAGAACATCTTCTTCTTCCCCTGGTAGAGACTTTGAGGAAAGGAGGAAGAGAAAGGAATACATGATTGAAGGACTTGGGGAATATGGATTAAGTTTAAAAAAAAAAAAAAACTGTTTCAGAACCAAACAAACATAAAGTGATACAAATTAAAGAAACAACGTTTCAATATCTACATTGTCCAGCCACGACTTCAATTCCTATTTGTATTGAAGAAGTTTAGTTATCACTTGAATATTTTTCGGTAAAATATTGAATGAACGAGGTCCAATGAAACTGGTGTGAGTTTGCATTTGTTTGGTATTCGTTTTGGGGGTTTAAAAAACATTATAATTTCTAATGTTGATTCTATTTTCTTTTTTTTTTTTAATTTGTTTTTGTTTTAAAAGATATATTTCATAGTTTGCAATATAAACAGTTTACGGAGACTGAATAGTTTTGATGAAGTGTTTCCTTGATGCATTGAATTAAAAATACGTTTTATACATTTGTTTTATACATTCTGTGATCGGGATTAAAAGGTCGATCCTGGGCTGGTTTCAGCTGTCGATCAAAATATGATCATCTTTCAAGATTAATAGCATATCCATTATTCTTCAAAGTTAATCACATTTGGTGAAATGCTGAAACGGGCAGAGAAAAAATGTTTAACATGGGGCGTATATAACGTTAAAATTTTAAATAGTGACTGATCGCCGTTTTAATTGTCGTCGAATACGACAGAATTTAAACATTACACATGGACTTTATTGAGCTACTTGTAAAAATTCACCCATCAAAACCCAGTCTTTTCATTTAAAACACAAAAAGAAAACATTTTAAAAATTTCTTGTAGGCATGCTTTTCTTCTCTCATCAATTATGGTAATTTTTAAATTAATTAGTGAAATTTCATTGAATTGAATTGTCGGACTCTGTATTAGATACTTCATCGAAACATTGGATATTTCATAAATACTTCGGGTCGCCAAACTTCCCAGAGGAATTATTATTGCTAGAAGTATGACTGAAAATAACTTCGCAGTTCCTAAGCAAAAGTTTCCACTTCACTTTGGAAGGATATAAAAATACTCGAATAAAATTCATGGACCAATCGAAATAGAGAAGACAAGAGAGGTTATTCACGTGCTCCTTGTGATACGCCTAAATTCAACAAGTATTCAATCTAAACAATACTTAATACAACAAAAATTCCTATTCTGTTAATTAATTTGTGAATGCTCGTATATTTAGAGAAATTCGTAACCATATAACAGCCATTTAGCTCAGCTACCAATCACTCAAGTGTTGTGTTCGGTAGCCAGCTTTGATCTTTCACTCCTGATGTGTGAGAAAAGTGGACCAGTTCCGTCTTTTAATATTTCGCAAGTACAAACCAACCTGTAAGCTTACATATTCGACAATTTATTACACTATCTGTATCCTCTCATCACAACGATATATTTTAGTACAAATCTACTAATCTAGCCGATATTTTTTTTTATTTTATTTTTTTGTTTTGTTTTGTTTTTTTTTACTTTTGACGTAAATTTTGTGGGTTAATTTTATGCTATGGTATATAATATTTACCGAAATACGTTCCTTGAATAACAAACTACGCCTACAAACAACTTTACTTGCGTTTATTTGACAAATTGATAGGTTTATCGATCTTTTCATAACACGCAACGCTCAAAGTTTGACAGCTCGAATCGCGGGAGAAATGCCATTTCCAAAGTCATAGAAATGTCCAAAGATAATTATTTGGGTGGCTAAGTGTGTTTCTTATATCTGTTACGTCAAGAACAAGAATGCCCCAAGCGATTCTGACCTTCTTCTTCATACATTTTCTTTATACATAAGGTTTAAAATCGCATATCAAAAAGTTTTTTTTAAATTTTTTATTCGGCTATAGGGCGCGCGCCGGCGCGTAATCGGCACACGACCTGTTAAAAAGAAAAATCAAATATTACTATTCATCATTACTTTATCTGAAGAGCTATTCTCTATATTTTAGATCTCAGGCAAGATCTCCGGTCAGATTTGTGTGATTTTCTACGGCTGTTAAATGAATAAATAATCAAGCATACTTGCAGGAATTCGTGTTGAAAACGACCTAAACTAAAATACGTGACAGCTCACAGCTGATATTCTGACATCCGTCCGTAGAAAAAGCAAATAACAGCCGTAGAAAATCACACAAATCTGACAGGAGATCTCGCCTGAGATCTATCTCGATCTCACAGAAGATAGAGAAAAGATCTTCTGGGAGAGTAAATACATTGTGGTGAAGTGGTCAAACCTGCAATAAAGAATTTCAATGAGATTTTTATGAATTGTTGGACTTAAAACATTGTTTTACCATTACCGATTCTGAAACTTTCGGATCCATTACAAACCGAAGGTTCAGAATTTTTCCCTAATGGAATATTGGACAAGACAACTTCTGCGAAAAATAACACTGAGAGGGTTTTATTGGGATTATCAACTTTAATATATTTTTGTTCCGGAAGAATAAAATGGGCAGCGATAAGATCGAAGAATATTTATTTTATTGCTGAGATTAAGTTTGAGGTACTTGTCCCAACAAATTAATTATTTTTTGTGAAGTTGCTTTTATAAGGATGGGATTAGAGATTTTCTTCGAATTTCCTTTAGATTCGAATTTCCTTTAGAATGAATTCCACGTTTTGCAAAGTTTTTCTTTCTCCACTCGCGTGATCACGACAATTATAAAAAAACCTGTCGAACAATGAAGATTCCTGTGTGTTCGGTGTGGATATTTCCCGCCCACATTAAATAAAATCATACTTCCAAATTTGAATAAAGAGTCATATAAACAGATGGTAGTACTGTTTAGCCAATAAATTCACCTATATTTTCACGTTTATTCCGTATTTTTAGGATGAATAAAAAAAGAAATTAGAAAACTTAATGAACGCGCGAATTCTTCGTGTTTGTGTCCTTGATTTTTTTTAAAAATATGAATACCGCACAAGAGTCCCAACTGCTCCCGTCTGGAGCCAGTGAGACTATGGCATCCCTAATCGGGGTTTGTTGTGAGGCTGAAGGTAGTAGGGAGGGAAAGGAGATGGAGACAGGGAAGAGGAAGGTGGAAAAGTACCTGGCTCTTCAGATCTGGTTACCAAATACGACTAAAGCCATATCAAGCAACGTTTCAATTCTGAATGGTGGTCTTACACCAGGTCGATACTGAGAGTATTTTCCACTCTGCAACGTGCCGAAAATATACTATGTATTATTTTTAATGAATAAATTGTGAAATAACAAATTAATCAATTACTATTTAATTGCCGTGAGTTCTACTTTTTTCGCTCTGCAAATGTTTTCTTTTTCTGTAATTTCTGTACGGCCTACTTGTAAGTCACAATATACATTTACATTATAAACTTCAATTTTCAATCGTTAACAGCTGTTCGAAATTTTTATATGAATAAATATGTTATTGATTTGGGTTTTGTTACTGTCAAAATTTAATGATATTTAATACACTTACCACGAAGAACTGCTATTATATTAGAAAGCTACATTGACCAATATGAATAATCTCTACGTCTATATAACCCAGGGGTCTGCAGTCTTCTCTGCAAACTGTGGGAAAGATGTAAAAAAAATATTAAGTGTTTTACGATAAATAGGTTAATTTGGCATATTATTGCAACAAATCACTCAAGACGTTTTGCAAAAGTGCCATAAAATGCCAAAAATTGTTAACTTCAGGAATAAGAAGATGTGTGTCGCTGAGTACCTGTGATTATGTACATGCTGTGCACTTGGAATCTGTCGGGTACATTGCTTATGAAAAGCACTATTTTCGACTACTGACTAATAATTCATTACTCACCGATTCATTTAAGTATTGTATTTTTTGAGCTGGAAAAATTCAACTTTTTAACTAACATCATTTCAACAATTCTAACAACATAATAACTCAGAAGAGAGCCTATAGAGCCTATAAATGTTACGAGCCTTTTCCATTCCTTTTGGAATATTATCTTCAGCAGATGCCACGTGCGCTGTCTAGAACAATTGAGCTCAGCAGACACGTGTTTATTATTGTATCTACTTCTAACACAGAAAATTTAAAGATGTTTTAAAAGTTTGCGTCTTTGTAAATATATTTTCTCCATAGTAAGGGTCTTCTGCTAACCTAGAATATTAAATATTCTCAAACATAATTTGATAAGATGAAAAATGACGGTCAATTCTATGAAGTAATAATTCTTATGTTTCTAGTAGAAGACGTCCAGGAAATACACGTCTTAAATGATAATAAGATTTTGAGTTTATGCAAAACAAATAAAAACAGTTTTTGTACAAGTTACCAAATCATTTCAAGGAAGAAATCAAAGTAGGTAATCGGTTAGTTTAGGTTAGATTAGGTTGGTAGTTAGGTAGGTTAGACTATTAGGTAAAGTAAATTCAGAGAAGTGTTTTGTGGGCGTGTCTGGTGCTTCCGAAATATGTAATTGTTGTCATACTGCGGTAAAAATTGATCAAACATTTCCATAAATTGAAAATATTTTAAAAGCAATTTTATTTTTCTGTTAGCGAATGGAAGCTTTCAATTTGATATAAATCATAATTTCGGGGACTTTCTTTACTACCAATCAACATATTGTATAGAGTACTTCAAATAATGTAACTCTTTTCAGTATAGTTCCGTGGTCAGCAATTTTTTAACGTATTAAGTTGTGGGAAAACAAATTCGGACTAATCATACGACGACTTATAACGAGTATTAATCCTTTTTCTTTCCTTGTTTCAGAGAGTTATTCACCTTACGGCAATAACAGGAAGTATCCCGTGATGATCTTCATTCATGGGGAGTCCTTCGAGTGGAACTCTGGGAACCCTTACGACGGCACCGTGCTTGCGGCATACGGGCAAATCATTGTCGTCACTATCAACTTTAGGCTGGGTATCCTAGGTTAAGTATCAAATATTTGCTTTTTCCATTTTTTGGTGCATTTGGTACATCCAGTTCACCTGGTTTATCAGGATCATCTGATTTACCCGATTCATCTGGTTAATCTGTTTCATCTGGTACATCTGATTCGTTCAGTTCATCTGTTATTTTCTCAATGTTTTATGCCACTTTTAGTTTGTAGTTTATACTATTCTTTTCCTTTTTTTATATTCGTGACAGTTGTTATTGTGAATTACTTCTTTGACTGAGTTTCTTCAGATGAATTTATGAGCTCCAACTAACATGTTCCCATAATACTCTCGTAAGGCTCACTTTACATTAACATTCTAATGAGCAGTCCTTGCTGATAAAACAAACTAAATAAAAAGCTGATAAATTCCCCTGATAATAACTATTGCAAATCTGTTGATGCAGTTTGATATTTTAGGTTTAGGAGATCGTTGAAATTTTTATTTCCCCGAAAAATTACTGGCTTTTAACTGTTCTTGCTGAGACGTTAAAAAGCATGCTTTCCTTGGATATTTAAAATCCTTTCATCTTTTATCAAATATTTTAAGTCATCAAAGTAAGTAATTGAGTTTGCTTAAATGATTAAGTTTATTTGACTGGAAGAGATAAATCAATCTTCCCGGTAATGGAGTATGTTAGGCTCTGATATTCTTCAGTAGGGAACACTCAATTATTGGATATTAAACAGAGAAATCAATTCATCGGCAATTCACTTCCCGCGCATTCGCTAGAAAAGTATTAAGGAGATAATTGGATATAAAAACCCATGCAACTTTATGAATGAACATGTTTTATTGATAAAATTGTGGCCTGTATAACTATTTGCACAGTTTACGCGTAGGTATACGAGAAGACCTCCGTTGGACTGGTAACATTACAAAAACGTCAATTTTAGAGCTCGGTTGGTAGGTTAAACCATTTAAACCCAATTCTCCCATCTTGATCGATCATCTTTCATTATTTCCATTTTCAATAATCTTTAAAAAATCTTCAGATAATAAATGATAACAGATGCTCTAAAATAAGACGATTATTTTTACCGTCAAACCACTTAACTTCTTCATATGTGGAATCAAAAACATACATCATTAAATCATCATCACCGTATGAATTAATAACCTGCTCCAAATAAAGGGGGCTAACCCTTACACAAGCAATAAATGCTCCTTGGTCCTAGTCTCACCGTCCACCTCCGGCTCTTTTCTCTATTTTTTTGGTCTGCCTCTGGGTCTTGACTTCCATATGAATTCGTCATAACTATGTTGCCTTGTTATTTGTTTAAGAATCATTTCAATATTGTAAAATTATGATGAGGGGAAGTTTATAATAATACTCCGTAATAATAAAGAAACTAGTTTATTAATATTTATAATTTATTAATTGTCACACATAAACATAAATAAACACGTAAACACCTCAGCACAGGTTCTCCTAGTGAGGTGTTCACGAAACATACAACAATACCTATCCACAGTTTCACCTTCACAAACCTACCTTACACCCAACATAATAAAATTATAAAGGTAAATACTGTAATGTATAGAAAAAAAAAAAAAAAAAAAATAACACAATGTAATGAGTGCTGTTGCGACTTGTAATGCGACTGTGACTAGCGTCCATTCTAGCTAGCTGGTATTGTAACGGTTTTACCTACCGTTTTATCCTTTTACTTGTCCGCCATCCAAAAGTAATACATATTGATTTCATATTTAAAATAAAATATTTGATCCCTTTCGGAATGTGGGTAGTTCAATGAAAGGAGACGGAATTTTCAAGTAACAAGATGCAGATTTATTTAAGTCTCAATTATTACAAAGGTAGAGCATGAATATTATTTAATGAATCTACAGGGGTGTTTGATTTCCTATGGTAAATCAATTAATGTTAAAACTTGATTCTCGGAACATGTGGTATTACCTAAATGGTTGCATTACAATAAAAATCCTGAAGGGCGCCTGTATACTAACTATACATATTTAGAAAAGGATTATTGAAACGCTAATGCTAAATTAAACAAAGTTAGAAATTATCTCATGATGATTAATTACAATTATTTCGCTCACGCGTATTGTGGCCATGACCTTCGACGGCTTGAAGTCCAGCTGTTCAACCACGCACTCTCAGGAACCAACTGACGAAACTTCACGTCACTATTTCCTCCTGCCTGTATAATAACGGCCGGCTGTAAATACTCTCAGGCAAACGCGTGGCTAGAACACTAGAATTAAGTCGCTAGAAATAAGCAGGTACTGGCCCCAAACTGCTGCAGTATGAGAAATAGAGAGAGATTTCAACCAAATACAACTTCTTATGTATTATGAGCTCTTCTTTTCTCAAGTTACCACTGCTGAAGTTATATTTAGCACTTCGTTAATCCCATAAATATGTTACTCAAGACAGATATTATGAATTAAATTACCTACTTGAAGAAAAGGGTATCACTGAATCAGCAAAGTAGCCTGATAGTTTTCATTGAACAACATTTGGTCTTAACGCTTGGATCGTTTTTCAGGTTTCATGAAGCCCAGCATATCGGAGCACACTCTGGGCAACTTCGGTCTCCTGGACCAGGTAGCCGCTTTGCAGTGGGTGAAAGACAACATCGCAGCCTTCCACGGTGATCCCGGAGCGGTCACGCTGGCAGGCCATGGAACTGGAGCCGCTTGTGCCAACTTCCTCATGGTGTCTCCTGTGGCTAATGGTAACATTTTCATTAAAATCTTTGATATTTGCATTCCAGTCGAGTTTATTATGGCAAAGAAATGAATTCACGAAATCGAGCTATTGGAGAAAATCGAGTTATTGAAAAAGAGCAAAGTAAGGAAATAAGGAGGCAAATTACTAGTTGACAAATTATCTAATTTGTGTTATTTACAATTTTATTCAGATAAAATAATACAATATCCCTGGCATCTGAGCTATCCCTGGAGTCCATCACAAACTAATTTTTTTGACGAAATTATGATATGGATATAATTGTATAAAAAAAGTAAAGTCACTTTTTATGACTGACTTTTTACACCTTCTACGCTTATTTAGAATTAATTTAAAAATCTGATATTATCTGTTATCTTTATCTCAAATTCAGTGACATTTTTGACAAGCAAGTTGTAATCCGTATTGTATTTGTGTGCTAATTTTTTAATCGTTTATTTACATCAAGTTGGTATTTTGTTGATTTTCATTTTTTCCTGATGAAGAAACCTTTGGTTTCGAAATACGTTGACGATTTTGATTAAATAAGTGGTGTATACAAATTGTTTTGTTTTCATACAGTTGAAATACGCCTAAAATTCGTGGTTATTGAAAACGTTGTCACTACTTATTTAAATTAAAGTTTAATGTACCCAATGAAAAAAATAATAATTGAATGTCCCCAAAAATCTATTGCTGTTTTAAGCATAAAAACAACACAAAACGGTGATTAGGTACCTCAGATCTGGGTTTTAGTTAACAATAGCCCTTGAAAAACCACAATAATCAATAGTGATCGAACCATGTTGCTTGACTGGCTGAAACCTGTTACCTGTTACTGTTACTTCTCAACGTATGGGTTGAAATACACTAATTTTCGTATAAAGTCTCAATATCAGGTATCCACATCACCACCAAACTAGAAATGCCTGTAAATTTTAGGTCTATTTCTGGGGTCGACCAAATTATAATCTTGAACTCCAAAATATATTAGCATACATAAAGTTTTCAAATGGACAAATTACGTTTAATTTATCGCATATTTATAATTATTTATGAATATGCGCATATTAGAGTGAACGCCTTGCCAAACTAAATAAAGCGCTCTATTTTGCATACAAATCTAATCTGTCAGAAATAATCATATATATTTCCTGACAATTTCAATGAGATTTCTGCCAAATATCTCTCCGAACTGGTATAAGATTGTATTTCCGCTAATATTGACCCAAATCACCGAAGTGAACTGAAAATTGAATCTCAATGCCTTTTCTCGATTTCAAGTGCATTTCGGGATCGAACCATATACATGAAAATACCAGTCAGACTTCGGCAAATGGCCAAAACGTGCATTGCACCAGATTTTCGCATTCTGGAATTGTGGATGCATCGGGTAGTGAAGGTAAAAACTGTTTTTCACTGACACCAAATTTACAAGAGCGTACTTTGACTGTATCAAGTCACTTTAAAAACGAGTCTAGTTATAATGTCAAGCAGACTACGCGTATTTTTTTACAGAACCATCATCTCAGCAGCTTTATTAACTGGTGACGAATTAAACTGTCTTTCTTTGTAACTCTGGTACATTCTTCAACTAACTATTTAGTGTGTCTAGTCCGTTTTAGTTCATTTTTTTATTTTTTTTATTTTTTTTTTTATTAGTATCTAAAGCAAAATTTGTACATAATGTATTTATAAATTGTATTATATTAAGGTATTATAAAGTTTTTTTTTCACTCCTCACTAGGGTTCCCTGTTCTGAGGCGGCCTGTAGTTTTTCCACATTTGTATTTAGTATCCAGTTGTCTTTACATGGTCTTCAGAATGTTTGATAGTTCATTTTCACTTTGTTCTCTCAACCATATTTTTACTTTTGTTTTAAATTTATTTATTTCTGTTATTTTTTTTGTTTGAGTTGGTAGAGCGTTGTATAGTTTTGTCGCATTGAATTCATGTTTCTTTGTCCAAAGGATGTTTTCAAACTGGCTGTAGCTAGAATATTTTGGTTTATTGCCCTGGTTGTGTATCTATGTTGGACAGTGGAGTATTCTGATATGTTTTTTTTAATTTTAAATAAAATATTTTTTGCATAAAGTTTTTGTATGTTGTAGACTTGAATGCTTTGAACTCCCGTATGTTTTAAGGTTTTCACGGCCAAAAAGTATTTTTGTTATTGTTTTTGGGGTGTTATGCCGTGTTTCGCTATCTCCTTCTTTAGCCTAAAGTAGTCTTCCTCTCTCTCCTAGTCTTCGCTATCTCCTTCTTTAGCCCTTCTTTAGGCTAAAGAAGGAGATAGCGAAACACGGCATAACACCCCAAAAACAATAACAAAAATGCTTTGAACTCCCATTTAAATTTGTATTCTTGTGTAAATTTTTTTTGACGTGATAACGTCTTATAAATCGATGAACGCCGGCCGCATTCACGAAAAAGCATGACTCATTGTCACGATGTCATGATGTCACGTTCCGCCTGAGCCGGGCGCACAAGCGAGGGGGCGGAACAAGCGTTCGGCCTAAGCGTTCAGCGAGAGCGCGGAACAAGCGATAGAGAGGCACGATCAGCCTAAGCGTTCAGCTTAAGCGTTCGGCTCGTGACGTTATCGCGTAAAATTATCTTCGGTAAACCGACTTTACAGATAACCAATTTTTTTTTTTAGTTGCATAATGTTGTCCTTCGCGAAATGAGTTTTATTAAACTCATTGGGAGTAATGCATTAAAAATGTTATGTAAAAATTTTGTAATTATCACTAATAAATTAAAAAAAAAATAATAAATTAATCATCATGAACCATTTTTTGAAAATATTCGTGTTTTCCCAATGCCGGTAATGTTTTTGAACCCGAAACATGTTCTGAAAAACTCCTACACGATTGTGAATTTTGCAAGACATCGTGTGTTTAATATTTCTAGTCAATATAACTCTTTTTTATGTCCAATTAGTCGATTCTGTAATAGGCTATGAAGTTTTGAAGTATAAACTGTCAAAACATAAAATAACGTGACATACAGTGATTTTTTTTAAATTGTACAATAAATTAGAAGTTAGAATCGCGTAGGAAACTAGTTACTAACATGTAGTGGAAAAAATTAATTTATTGGTTTAACGATAGCTTTAGCCAGATTTCCTATCAATAAGATAAACTGTTTTCGTCCTTTAAAAATATTAATTAATCAATTGAAAAAGATCAATCGTTATGTTACTAACTGAGAATGAATATTTCGACTTCTATTAAAACTTGTTTCATTCGAAATAAATCTATATCTCGTAAATAGAGATCACAAATTAATTAAAACTTTCCATCACTAGCTTTAAACCCATAAGAACCTGGACATATTGTACCTGTACTCACAGGACCCTCAGTAGTACAATAATACTACACAACTGCTAACCCTGTATAAATCGCAAGTGCGCCCAACTGTTGAATTTAACCATCACCTCTGTCCTGGAGCCCCAAAATTTCGTGACCATTGACTCTGTGGAAAATTGGGCAGTTTCTTTTTGTATAGATTTCCCTGTTTAAACAAACGCATTTTTACATGAGCTCCACACACGAGGCCCTGAGGAAAATAATTTCCCTGAGGGCCTACGTCATCTTTGAGGATGCTGTTTAAAGGGTTTTTTTTGAGGAAAAAAAAGGGTTTTTTCTGCGAAGGAAAAGACTTTAAGGGGTGGGTAGGAATTTGGGATTCAGTGTGTTCTGGTCATCCGCCCTCAAGACCCAGACATTGCAATCTTTAGAGCACAAGCGTCAGTTGGGAGTGCTGAGCTTGTTCTAACAGTATTTTAATTGAAGATACTCCGATTGATCTCTTCGAAACCAGTGCAGTCAGTAGACATACCGAACGCGAGGCTAACAGTGCACGGTTGATATTTTGTCACATGAAAAACTTTTTTCTAGGACTCGTTCTTGAGTTCAGGAGCTCGGCTCTCTATTTCCTTCCTCCTACAACTCTCACCAAGGAGAATTTTCATTGCAAAAAAGCCCTCCACCTAGCGTCCCCGAGACACTGTCCAGGAGGTGTATCATTTCATTGTGTGGAGTTCGTGAAAAAAATGTACCTATTCTAAGTTAATTCATAACCGGTCAAAATCTGTTCTAGTGCATACCAATGGAAAACATCTAAAAAATTATCGTCTTTCTCTCAGTAAACAAAGATTCTTCCTTTCAAAACTAAACGGCTTACTATTTAGTGTTTACTGGCTCGTGTATGAACTGGAAAAGACGGTTACTTGCGGGTATTCGATGTTTGCAGATATTATAGTATTATGATGCAGAAGGCAAACATCGAAAATGCATTTATGAATAATATGGACGATATTCAGAACTCCATATGGTTTTTGTTTGTTGTTTTATGGTACAAGTTTTCCGGTAACGTCGTAACAAAGATGCCTGATAAAATATTTATTTGTTTGTCCTGTTTTAAGGCGATGCAATGCAAGGTAATGTAAAATAATGCATTTTTGTTTGAAAATGTGATTGTTTAGAAATATTTTGTGCGCTTTAAGGAAATTCTGCGTATAACGTATCATTCATATGAGTATAAATGAAAAATAAATATATATATTTTTTTATGTGAATATCTCATAAAAGAGTCACATCTGTCCCCGTCTGGAGCCAGTGAGACAATGGCATCCCCAATTGAGGTATGTTGTGAGGTTGAAGGTAAGTAGGAAAAAGAAGGAGATGGGAATAGGGAAGGTAAGGAAGTACCTGGTTATACAGATCTAGTCACAAAACACGTCTAAAGTCATTTCAAGCTACGTTTCAATTCTAAATGGTGGTCTTACACCAGAGCAATACTGAGAGTATCTTCCAGTCTGGAACGTGCTGCAAATGTACTATTTATTTTAAAATCAATTAATTGTGAAATAACACGAATTAATCAAATTAAATTTATTAGTCCATGACGGGATTCGCGCGACCTTCGGATAACGAGTCGAGAACCTTCATATTCTACCACGGAGGCATAATGCACAAAACAAAAATTCTGTTAAAGTGGAATGTTCGCGTGGCCCATATCTGCCCGTTTCATACAAATCTTAATTTTGGTTTTGAAATCAAAATACCCAACCAAACTGAAAATTTGTTCTTGTTATCAAAAGGTGCATCAAATATCCAGTCCGGTATTTGAAGACACCTTTTTTATTTTTGCTATATATTCTCAAGGATTTGTTTAAAATGGAGAAAAAAACTTATTCCTGGGTGACGAATAACCTGACAATATTTTTATTTCTCCCCCTTCAAACAATGTAAATGGAAAACATATATTTTTTTATTGGAATAACTTTTTTAATAATTTATTAAGGGCGTACCCGTCAATGAAGCATACCATTTAATACTAAAAAAATAAAAAGATAACGGTTGCATATTTGTTATTTTTTATTTAGCTATTTAATTTTTATAATTTACTAGCTTTCACCCATAGTATTAGGGGGAAATTACTGTAGCGCTTGCACTTATCCATTATCCCCCCTACCCCCTCCTCCCTGCCGCATTCTATACATTCATTCCCGGTATATTCAGTATGCAAACAGCTCGCGTGCCACCTAAATTTCATAATGCTAGAGCTCACTAGAAGTAAAAAAAATCCAATTTGGTGCAGTTGTTCGGAAGTTATGCGGGTACAAACATTTCGGAGATTCATTTTTATTAATGTAGATAGATATTAACTACCACGCCTGAAATAAAATTTCCCGCAAATATATCAACAAAGTTAAAAATTAAAAAAATTACCAAGACAACGATTTGTTTTCTGACGTTAGCAATAATTCGCTTTTGTTAGCGACAGAAAACGTTTAATAAATATAATATTTTAATACTTATAATTTCATAACGCCAGAACTTAGAATTATATACAGCCTATATTACTGGCATATAATGAAGCTTTCTATAGGTGAAAGAATTTTTAAAATTGGTTCATTGGTGTATGCGTGAAAGCGTAACAAACAAACACACGTAGTTTCGCATTTATAATATTAGTATAGAAATCTAGTGTATATTATTCTAAAACTATTATTATAATATTCTATTACCTAAGTACTAAAATTTCACAACATTAAGGCACAATCCAAGAATTTTTTTAATTTTAATTTAAATGAAAGTTTAATTTTATACCTTGAAGATGCTTGCGTTAAGTGAAACCAGTCGATATTAAAAAATATCGTGGTTACAAAGTAATTGTTTTATTTTCAATAAATAAGTCTAACCACAAAGTGACTGCTCTCTACAAAACAACAACATTATCCTGAACAAATTTCCCTGACATTTTTTGCAGCTTTTTTGAATTATTACAAAGTTCTTTTAAATAATTTATTTGTAACCGATAGTGTCTCGAATAAACATATCCGATTTTATTTATGTGGAACACCTGTCGACTTTTTTCAAAAGTCTAAATGAATATTCAACTTTTGAAGGATTTACCCGTCAACGTAGGCAATAAAAAGAAGAAAATGCTGAAAAATCAAAATTATTCATAGTGCGGTTCCTAAACCTTGTCCAAAATACTCGTATTTTAAATAAATAAGATCACGATATAAAATATGCCAACGTTGTTTCACGAGTTTTCAATTTTTTCCCCTTTTTCTTAGTGTGATCTTATACATACAAGAGATAAAAGGCAATCTATTGTTATGTAAGGCTGTCTCATTTGTTGAAATCATAAAGACGCCTTCGCAAAGAGGCCATTATATCATTAAGTAAGGTCGAGAGATTTTCTGGTCTTATTTTTTATTACTTTTTAAAAGATTTAAGCTTTTTAAAAGGATGTCAGATCTAATTTCTGATAATATTAAGTACTATAAGGTTGGTGTTTGCGGTTATACATTAGTGCTGATCCTAGATATTGATTAGTTTATTAGCATGAATATTAAACTATCGTATCACTATTGATTTTTTTAAAGTATTTAATGAATGGGTTACTTACAATACTTTGTCGTGTAATATCATGAAAGAAATTCTATATAAGAATCTACTATTATTTAGTAATTAATCATTTATTATTTATTTATTTATATTTATTACAGTACAAAACCTTAGAAAATGATGTCTGTCCTACTGGGAAGGTTTTTCGTTTCAGGACAGCCAAATTACACAATTAGTTCATAATATTCTAAATAAAGGAATGGTTTCTTTTTGTCCTTGAAAGTATCGCAAGGATGTGATTCTTACAAGGTCATTTTGGAGAACATTAATGTTTGCATTTGGACAAAGGAATGGTTTATTTCAAGAGATCGCAAGGATGAGATACTTTCAAGGTCATTTTGGAGAACATTATAATTGCATAATTAAAATTACTAGGAGTACTAGAAATTACACATTTATTAACCAAAATATCTGACAATGACATATGAATTCCTAATGTATTCAAGACTTTTTAATTGATGTAGAGAATAATTCAGTTTAAGTAGACGTGTCTTATAGGCAAATTTGAATAGGCAACATTGAGAACTCAGATTTTGAAAGGACTAGTAATTTTTTACAAGAATCAAAAAAAAAAACCGAGCAAAAGATTCGTAAATTTAAATCATCTATTTACTTTTTCTCTAAAAACTCGGGCACCCTAAATTTGGGCTTGACTAACCTTTAAAGTTCAATCTAACTATTTGAAGCTCGCAAAGTCTTTTCGATTATTATCATTATTATTATTAATTATCGACAGAATGCAATCTTTTTTGATACAAAATTTATCAATAATTTCTAAATGAGAACAGAGTATTGGTGAACCTCGGGCGATTCATTAGCTAGTTGTTTTTACAGAGTTTAAAAGTACCTAATTCGGAGTTTTTACAATTTTGTATTAAATACTACACCCATTTAGTGCTCACTAATATTTCATGCATTAAAAACACCTCTAAAGTTAAGTTGTGTGAAAATTCATCTTGAAATCTTTATCTGAATTGGAAGACTTTGACCTCAAATCGAAATGATTGATCTTTTAGAATCGAACCATAGTAACTCACAAATAGATGTTCCTCTTATCAGTTTTGCAGTGTCCATCATAGGGCAGATGTACATATCAGGGCAAGAAGAGAGAGCGCAACTAATAAGTTAGTCCAAAGATCGTTATCATAATACTTTTGGGCTGGAGAATTTTATATAATAATTAAAACTAACTTCAACACTTTCGTGTCTAGTAGGCCCAATCTGATTACTTTCCTCAAACATGCTCATCTAGTTCATTCTCCAGCAACGGTCGCCCTTTGTACCCAATATTAGATTATTTTTTCGGCTTCTTAAATAACAGGGCCGAACAAATTTGATACAACAGATATAATCACTTTATTTTTGGGGCTGGCTACTAAAAAGGTCTGGAAGAGCTTTGTTTCGTTTAGGTTTTAGGCTGCGGGAAACTATTAGCAATTTGGCTTTCAAATTGAAAATGTTAATCTCTCTGACCTCAAGTTTATGGCTTGTTAAACGCCTGAAGCTTGGTATGAGGGTAAAGTTATCCAGTGTTTATGTAGCTTTCATTAATTTGTAGAATTTATTTTTGAACATTATGATATAATATGTTCTCTAACCATTATGATAAACATTATTCTTTGTTACCTGCAACTAAGTTTAGCGTTTTCTTAGTTTTTTTTTCTGCTGCGTGGAGCTAACGTAAAAATAAAATTTAATTATGCGTTTTCATTTCCGTAGGCAAAACCGGCGATTCGATTGATTTATGAACCGGCGATTTCTGGGTCCAGAATTATTCAATTCCGCAATCATGGACAACTTACGAAAAAAAAAAATTATAATTTTTTTTTCACTTACTGGTGACTGACTCCGCGTACCAAATAACCCACTGTGCTTTTTGTTGAACGGTCAGCATCGGCGGTAGTCGTTGGCGGTAGTCGTTGGCGGTAGTCGTTGGCGGTAGTCGTTGGCGGTAGTCGTTGGCGCGCCCACGGCTGACCTTGGCTACTGTGCATCTAGTATGCGCATAGCAAGGTCATGCTACCTCTAAAACAAAACTTACGTTCACCAGCTAGCGTTCAGTGACAAAATGACACGTTAAACATAAAGGGTTTTGGTGCTATAATTTTTTTAAATGCTGGCATTATTTTACGATGACCCTGTACATATTTAGGTATTTGTAGCTAATTTTAACAGGACGAACCTCTGAATATTTTTTAATAAAATACGACTTATCCTATTGTGATGAAAGGATACTAATATCATTAATCATTTATAATGTCAGATATTTTTAAACATGTCGATGAAATTCACCCAAGGAATAGGCTGTACAAATAAACAAGGTGTACTTTATGTTTTCGATATTGTGTTCTGTTATTATTTGTTGGAAGTTTTTCTTTACCGCAAGGGACTGAGGGAGTTTACAAAAGTTACGCACAACTTTCTAAAAATATTGACAGTATCGCAACACACTGTAAAATAACTTGTGTACATATTCACACTCTGGGTATACAAGGGACTATAAATAAAAATAGGAAAAAAAAACCTTCAATTTTTGTTTTTATGTTGACTGGCTATAATTTTGCTCTTCGATTGAGTTTCGCTAATATTGTCTACATTTAATTAAATATTACAATTTAAGTTACTCATTAAGTTAAAATAAAAATAAAATATTCATCCTAGGCTCGCAGAAAACTCAATATTAAATAAAATGGATAACGATTTATCCAGACACTATCTAGATAGCATTTAGTTCGGGTTTGAATCTTGCAATCATACATAAAAAGAGCAGCCAATAAAATATGCCTTAAGAAAAGGAAGATAATGTGGGTGGATCTTATTCGAAGTATGAAATAGTTAAAAATTATCGAATTGGATATCGACACCTTGGCGCAGTGGTAGCGCGTTTGCCCGGAAAGCGAAAGGTCCCGGGTTCGAGTCCCAGAGGTGCCAATATCTTTTTCTGGTTTTTCTGTTTTCACATTGAGTTTTGCTTATTTTTTTATGTAATTAAACTTCTCAATTCGTTTTACGGACACCGTGGTCGAGGAGTAAGGCTTTCTCAGAAGATGGCAGGTTCAAAACCCAGCAAGTGCAAATAAATTTGTATTATTTCACAACTTCTTAATTTCAAAAAATATAAAGTATGTTTCAGCATGTTCCAAGTGGTAGAGAGAGGCTTTGGTAAGAACCAGGGGGAAAGCTATACGGGGGCGGTGGAGGTCTGAAATATACAAGATTTCTTAATGAATCTAAATAAGTTGCAGTAACACCTTTGTAAGAATCTTGCATTTAAACCGTTCAATAATGATTAGTTATCATTGATGGAATAATAAATGTTTTTGATGTTTTGATAATATTGGGTATGTTTTTAGGTTTTCACGGCCAAAAGTATTTTTGTTATTTATTTTTGGGGTGTTATGCCGTGTATTATACCTCCTTCTTAAGCCAACGTTTCGTTTTGATAATATTGTTTGAAAAAAAAACCTTTTTTAATTCAGAAAGCAACATTTCCGCGTAACGAAAATAATCTCATATTGTTAAAAATCCCCTCACTTCCATAAATTTGAATGAAAAATGTGGCTTGTGCAATGTGATGGAGCACTAAACTAATAGAGGACAGTACCTGCAACGTCCGAGGGGTGATATTTCAAAACATGTGGTTTTCGCGTAAATATTTTTTCGCTCGCGTATAATAGTAAATCTAATAGTAAATTTAAAAAAATAATGTTTAAGACGTGGTAACTGTTGTTTGTTTAGCAAGTTATTGATACTAGCACGTAAAAAACTGCAATAGTTCTATTTGAGTATTATAGATGGCAGCACTTCCGTTTGTATCTATTACGTGAAGCGAGTGTGTACAACAGACGCTAGCGTATTATAATATAGATTTTTAAAATAATAATCATTAAAAAAGTATATATAAAACTGAGGATTAAAACACACAGATAACTGGTTTATGCATTGCATATTATAGTTCTACATACAAGTTTTGCATAAAATAAGAAAAATATGAGAAAAAATAAAATAAAAATTAAATAACCAATTAAAACATAGAAAAAGGCATTGTTTGTTTAGATAGTTATTTAAAAAATAATAAAAGATATATTGACTTAAAATCAAAGGATTAAAACGAATAGGTAACTGGTGTTTGCATTTCATATTACAGTCCTACATACACATTTCGTTTAAATTAGATATAGAAAGAGAGGAGAAATACTAAAATAAAATAACTAATTACCTAATATAATGATATGCTGTCTATACTTATACTTTATTTTTTTAATGGAGAGGTGTAGGGGACTGGGAGCGTTGAAAAAAAAATTAGAGTGTGATTCACACGCGGTAGAAGGAAATTAGAAATTCGCTAGAAGTCGTTTTCTTCTCTATTGCCTGTTTATTTTAAAGTGGTTTGAAGATTGGATATTTATTTAAAAAATTGAAAATGTTTTTTTTTTTGGATTTTGTAGGATTCGAACTTTGTTCGCTCGATGTCTGTCTTTCTGGCCGCTTAGATTTGTCCGGCGCCTTAGCTGTTGCGTTACGGGAGGGTCAAGCCAAGGTGCAAATTAAGCAAATTAAATATTAGAACCGACGACCCGTCATATAATAAATTTTAGTGACGTATATCCGTTTCATCCGAAATTCTAATCACTAACGACTCTAAAGAAGTTTCACTTGAAAAATACTTGGAAAATGTGCGGGAGCCAGATAAAGTTGAGTACTTCTGGTCTACAACAGAATAGTCGGGTATTTCTTAACCTATCTCAACCTCGTCTCCTGTCAGTCATGATTGTTGAGTTCACATGTTCGAAAAATTGTGCCAATATTACGGAAAATATTATATTCTTCTTTATTTTTAAATCATTTAAATACACGCGGTCTCCATCGTGCTTTTTCACCATCGTCACAAAGTTTTCCGGCACTTGCGGAAAGTAAAACAAAGTATATATGGTATATTCAATATCCGAATTGAAAAGAAACGAATTGAAACTGTGGAGGGAGAAAAAATCATTCTTTATCGAAATACAACACAACCTCACCTATCTAGCTACATTATAGGGGAGAAACTTGTTTTTCAAGTTCTAACCGAGGCGGGAATAGGCATAGAACTGGGATTTGAAGATAGGAAGGAATGTGTGGATTTTTAAAAATAATAACACATTCTTCATAACAAAACACTACGTCTTTATTTAGACCAAAGACTATTATAATAATTAACGTATGTGTAGCCTGGAAGTCCTCTCAATTATAATCAGGAACGAATGTGTAAGTCGGCCCAAAGTCCTCTCCATTAGGTTCTCGAAAATATGGATGATTTCTCTAAACCCACCATTAAGGGATTATCCTTTGTACTACCTACATCTGTTGAATAAATCTATAACCTCCATGATCTATCCATGCTAGAGCAATCTATGTCTCGTGGCTGAAACTAATACCGTTCTTTTTGATCACTTTTTTGAATTTGAGCTAGTTAGGATCAAAATTACGACCATCCTTATTATTGGTACGCATTTTCAGAACCATAGTTATAATAAGTAGGTACCTACTTAGATGCCGCATTAAGAGTTAATTATCTCTTTGCTCACGTTTTGTAATTCGGTATAAACTTTTTTGATAAACAGTGAAATTTAAAAGAAAAATGGCAACTCAGCTATCATTTTATATATAAACAACACCAATTATTTAAATAATTTTAGCCACAGTATTAAAGTAAAATTTTGCATAGAACTCAAACACAAAAATTGTAAATTAAAACTTTTTCTAAATTAAGCAAATTACTTATCACAAATATTAAGTAAAAATAACAGAAAACCATTTACAAAGAACAATGATTAGGCAATTATAGGATAATCAATTTGCCAAATCTAACTACGAAGAGTATTACACAAATTTATTGAATTTAATCTAAAGACCATCAAGTACCTACATTAACATCAAAATCAAATACCACAACAAACTAATTTTAACAGATATATTGAAGATCATCAAGTTTGTTTTATTGAACATCCAAGAAAATAAATTGGATATAAAGAATAGTAAGTAGCTAAACGAATATTATAAAGAACATCATATTACCTAACTACAAAGAAACTGAAATTACCGCAATTTATTAGCAACAAAGATCATCAAATTACTAGAACACAATACAAAGGTAAGACCATTCTCCAGATTCATAACTCTGTGCGTCAGCCGTAATGTGATTTGTATTGGGAAATTCTCTCATATTTGATAAATTGAAGTCTGGATTGGAAATTGGAGCTCAGACGGAGACGCCGAGAACTAGAACATCAGATATTTGTCAGAGGAAGCTGAAGACGTTCTTAGATAAAGGAAGTGAAAGTCCAATGGCATTATTTTTATTGTTTGACGCAGGAACTTATCACAATGGAGAAATTCGACCATAAAATAATATATTTTCCCAGCTTTATTACCAGCCGACGGATTGATGAAAATGAAAACACCTCCCTTTCAAAAAAATACTCTGGCGAAGGGAATTCATAGAAAATGGGAAGATCGATCTAATAAACAGTTTTGTATGGAAGTACATGAATAGCCTGTATTAGATATATTACTCGCTTTAACCTTGCGGATTTCAAAGGAAAACTAAATGTTTGGAAATATATTCTATTTGATGAGTATTTGAATAAACGAGAAGCTTCTGTATCTCTTCAGATCGTTTTATACCATTCTATTAAATGTTTGTCGAACATTATATGTTTTCTACTTATTTCCTATTCTTATTATATGTTTTCTACGAAATGAGCAAAACACTTTGTTGTGATCCCGCTCCTGAGGGGGTGATCTAGTTCCTCATAGCTTAGAGAAATGTATGCGATATCTAAATCAGAGTTATCCTTTTGCTATTTTTTTAGCTATTGAAAAATATCTATCAAATTACGACAAAATTACTCCCCTCCTTGAAACCCATTAGGTACTAAAAAAATCCTCGCCACAGACAAGCCACGAAAAGGGGCTGTACTAAATATCCATACTTCCATACTAATATTATAAATGCGAAACTGCTCGAGTTTGTTTATGACCTTTTCACGCATAACACAATATAAAAACTTTAATAATTCTTTCACCAATATAAAGCTAAATGATATGCGCAGACTACAGGTTGTATATGATGGTAAGCTCTGGCGTTATGAAATTATAAATATTAATATATTATATTTGTTATACGTTTTCTGTCGCTAACAAAAGCGAGTTTTTGCTAACGTCAGAAAAAAATCTTTTCCATGAAAACAATGTTGATATATTTTTGGGCTCTATGCTGGTAGGTACTCAGTCTACTGGTCAGCTACTACTGCAGAAAATTCAAATATTAGAATTCGTTTTTTTTTTGGACAAGCTTGGAATAAATGTCAAATGAGAGTTCCTATATTAAAAATATAATTCGTAACGATTATAAAGACTAAATGATAAATAGAGTATGTTTTTATTATATTAACGAACTTCCAAATATTTAAATAAAAATAAACATCCGAAATGTTTGTAAGCGCATATATTCCGAACGAATGAACAAAATTGAATAAGTAATTATTTTTTTCTTTGAACATTATGAAATTTAGGTGGTAGGCGAGATGTTTGAAAACTGAATGTAAGGGAATGAATATATGGAATGCGGGCGGGGATGGGGGTGGGGTGGGGGGGGGGAGATAATTGATAAGTGCAAGCGCTACAGTAATTTCCCGTAATACCATGCGAGCGAAGTCGTGAGGAAAAGCTAGTATCTTATAATTTTATTATTACAACGGTAAAACAGACACCTGTTTTACAGTGTGTTTTACCGTTTTGTATTATTTAATGATTGACTGCTGCACTACGATGGGTGATATCCAGTTGAAACGGTATCTAATATCAAGCATTACAGTAAGCGGCTTAAAGAGAGACACGATTTGTCTACGATGTCAAGGGGACCCAGTGACCCCCTTTTGGCGGTCATACGTGATTTGTACCATCAGATACTTATTGAAATATTAAATCCGCTAGTAAGTTTTCTACGCTCACAGTATTGAGACGGTATCTTGTTGGGTTAAATATACTCTACATTCTACACAATGCTTTCTTAGTGAAGCCTATATACCCCATTTTGTTATCGATGTTGTGTTTGTATTTAATTAGTGATAGTATCAACCATGTGCAACGTAATTGTATTTGTGAGCGCTTTGATATGAATCATTGTTGACAAACCTAATAAAAAAAATAAAAAAAAATTTAAATAATTTTTTTTTTTTTTTTTAATTTCCGTTTTTTTTTACATAAGCTCCACACAGGAGGCCTTGATGAAAATAATTTCTCTCAGGGCCTATGTCATCTTTAGGGAGGGTGGTTTGGAGTGGAGGGGTTTTTTAAGGAAAGGAAGGGGAGGAGAATTCCGGGAAGAAAAAGGGTTTAAGGGGTGGGTAGGAATCTGAGGTTCAGTGTGTCCTGGTCATCCACCTCCAAGACCTATAAAAACCTCACCCCATGAACCCGGGGACCCCTGCTAAATCACCAAACGTAGTGAACCACTCGGGGTGACCTATGGCAGAGGTGTTGGTTATCCAATAAAGGTTCCGGGGGGCGGTACCCATTTCCGCCTCCCAAATTGACGGAAGTTAGACGGAAATGTCGTATTTTTTTTTTTTTTTTTTACATGAAATACCGCACAAGAGTCCCAACTGCTCCCGTCTGGAGCCAGTGAGACTATGGCATCCCCAATTGGGGTATGTTGTGAGGCTGAAGGTAGTGGGGGGGGGAGAAGGAGATAGGGAAGAGGTAGGTGGGGAAGTACCTGGCTATTCAGATCTGGTCACTAAACACGGCTAAAGCCATTTCAAGCAACGTTTCAATTCTGAATGGTGGTCTTACACCAGGGCGATACTATTAGTATCTTCCACTCTGGAACGTGCCGCAAATATATCATATATTATTTTAAATGAATAAATTGTGAAATAACACAAATTAATCAAATAAAATTTATTTGCGCACGCCGGGTTCGAACCCGCGACCTTCGGAAAAAAAACTTACATTTTAACTTTTCTTGATTTACGTTATTTCCCTTTCATTTTGGAATTTGAATTTTCTGAAATCAATAAATAGTATTTATATAAAATTAACTATTTTTCGTTAAGTATTCCATAAGCGGTAATAACATGTAATAAAATTGCATTAAATTGATAAAATGTATGGGGTAACTGACTCACCCATCACGGCAATACAAATTTTGTTTTGGATTTTGACATGCCGAAGGTTTTAATCGTTGTTTGTTTTGTTCTCCAGGATTGTTTCACCGCGCCATCCTGATGTCCGGTAGCGCTTTGTCAGACTGGGCTGTGACCTCCAACCCACTGCAGTTCACCGTGCAGGCCGCGCAGAGCCTCAATTGCCCGCTGACGGCTGATGACCTCGGCGACTGCTTGAGGAGAAAGAGGTTACTTACTATCTATTCTAATAACCTGCCAATGTCGTTATTCAATGTCGTTCAAATGAGTAAAGCAACTCCACAGGCCACAAGCGCTGAGGCTGGGCCTGCAATAGACAGAGACCGCTGAAGTAGATTGGGGTAGGGAGGCCTGGGACAAGGGAAATGATTAGATGAGAATAATAATTGACTTATCTACAGAGTACCAGGGTAATTATTGAAAATCTCTGGCGCATAGTGTTAAATCTTGTATTCTTATATCATTGTAGAAGAAGATAATGCTAATAAATCTAAATGAAAATATCAAAAAGAACAAGACACAGAAAAATAAAAAAGCTAACGGTTGCAATTGGGACTTGAATCCAGGATCTCTCGTTCTACCGGGACAAACGCCATAGCCAAGTCGACCAACGAGACCGTTTTTTTGGAGTCGTTTATGTCAATCTCTTATTTCAAGTTCATAATTGACAACATTATCTTCGACTAATTATTTCCCATATTTTTGACAGCTACCTATAAATAAAGAGAGAGTTAGGGGTGTTTCACTATCTTCCTGATAGCTAATCCATACGAAAATGAATATTAATAAATAAACAAATAACTACTCGTAACAGGTATAAAAACTTGGCTAATTAATCCTATATATAGCCACTATTCATAGGTTTAAATACCGAATACTTAGTCTTATACCTCAGTCTTTTAAATAAAAAAATCTTGTTTAAAATCGAAAATGTACGTTATCTTATGGATAATCAATGAGAGGATGGTAAAATTTCCCCTCATTCAAAAAAAAATTGAATCACATATTCTTGATTAATTCAATTTTTTACTTTGGACTATAATCCCCTGACAAATATACAAACATTTAAAAAAATATTATAAATATTTTTCAATAATATCTGTCAACCAAAAAAATGTCAAAACTATATCTTCTGCTAGCCGCATTTTATGCTTCACCTGCCACCATGTTGGCGTTGACAATGTTCCAAATCATTTAAAAAAAAATCGGAGAAAACAATGATCTAAGACCTGGGATCCAACCGATCAACCAAAAGATATGGATGTTAGATAGACATAAAACTCAGACGTATTGTTGCCATATCTGGACCTACTCTAATCTCTACTCTTCAATTAGCGGTACCATGTAAATACCATGGCGGGGATTCGCCTTTCATCCTCGTATTGTATAGTGCATATACTATGAAATTGAGATGTTTTTTTTTATGTTAAATTTTCAACTTCTTCATCTGCAATTGATACAACTTGCTAATTTGCTTGTTAATATATTTTCCAGATTGTCAGATATCATGGCAGTGAGAGTGCTGGCCCCAAAATACATGACTCCGTTTGGTCCTATCATCGATGGATCTGTCATTCCCAATGAGCCAGCCCAAGTGATGGGAGTGTACAAAAACCTCTTCAGCAAGTAAGTCAATTAGATATTTTATTTTTGCCTGACCTCCTTCAATGTGACTACCAAGCCGAAAGTTTATTATTTGATTATCTATTTCGCAGAACACAAGCAAGAATTATCTTTCTAAAAGCAACTGTAATACGATTGCAAAGGTCAGACAGAGCTTTACTAACCATTTCGCAGAATAACTAATATCTTTTTCGTGCTAACTTTTTTACGTTACTACAGACCAAGGTGACGTATACCGCAAGAGTAATTATTTATAAGCTGATCTAAAAGTCCAAAATTTGTTTCCAGTATTGAGCGAAGAACTTATTTGAACTTTTATTCCCAATGCAACCGAACTCCTTACAAAACTCGAATAGAATTATTCAAAAATATTGCTCTACTGAATATAGGTACAATAGATGAAAATGCCTGTCTATACTTGCTAAGTTAATCCGCTGCCTAGACAGAACTTAGATCTTAGAGAAAATTGCTTCGTAGATTGAATCTAAACATTTTCTTTTAATTTACAATATCAAACCACAAGGTGCTAGTTTATTATTCCTTTAATATAAAAATAATATTGCCGTATCATGAATACCATCATGAATATTTTGACCTTTAAGGAATTATTGTTGTTCTAGAATATTGAGGTATACGGTTCCAGCAACCGTGAGTATCTTTAGAATGTAACCACGTTTTACTCACAAAGATTGAAAAATCTTTCCCCTTATAGTAAATAAAAAAAGGAAGTATTTTTTGTTTAAGGGGTGGGTAGAAATCTGGGGTTCAGTGTGTCCTGGTCATCCGCCTCCAAGACCTAGACAAACCTCTCCCCATGAACCCGGGCACCCCTGCTAAATCACCAAACGTAGCGAACCACTTGGGGTGACCTATGGCAGAAGTGTTGGTTATCCAATAAAGGTTCCCGGGGCGGCGGTACCCATTCCCGCCTCCCAAATTGTACTAACATAGAGAATCAGTCGCTGCTAATAGTTTCGTTAATGTGGAAATAACGGGTAGTGGGGAATACCTTCCGTGCTTTAATTATTTCCATTTTTTAAACAGACCTCGAAAATAATTGTTTCATTTTTGGTTACACCAACTATGTACCTACTTATAAAACTAATTCAGATATCAATATCCACTCATCACAGTAACTTAAAACTGAATTGCCTGAACATTGTGCCTGAAGTAATTTAGTTTTTTGCTACGTCGCCGTCGGGTGAAACCATTAAATTAAATTTATCATTCATTTTCATTTATCGGAATTCTTCCAAAGAAAACTATTTATTTTAGTATACCTGTGCAATCGAAAGGTCTTATAAATTCATTTTCTTATCTTGGTATAGATACACTACTAGGGTCTGTTCAGTGGTACACAACAACCACCATTGTATATTTTGTATGTATCTATAAAAAAACCTTTCATATTTTTTTTTGAAAAATCAACATTTCCTAATGTGATTGGTTTATATATTTGAAATTTGTAACATAAATAAAATAAAAGAATTATCATCTAATATGTGAATGTAATTTGATTTAGTAGTGAAAGCTCATAAAATGAAGGTAGCTTGAAATTTAGTAAACCATTATTGTAACTGTAATAAAATGCATAATTAAGAAATCTGTTTTTAATCATTTAAAAAGATACAAAATATAATTTCAGATAGGAATGACTAAGACTCTGTTATGATTTAAATACATCTCGGGTCATGTTAACTGCTTTAAGAAAACAGTTAAGCCATAAAATGTCACATGTTTAATGTAAATTTAAAATCTATTGTGGGTGGTTGAAATTGAGATTACTTTTACAGGGCATCAGACGATTTTGAATTTAATATGAGTACTACATAATCGACAAGTAGTGATTGAGGTGTAAGTAAACCAAAGGGTAATAAACGCCAATCTTTTATTTTATTAGTTATTACTAATAACTAATAAAATAAAAGGTTGGCGTTATTTATTTATTTTATTTTATGGAAATCAACAGTTTACATCTTGATTAATTTATACATGTTTTATATACCTATCTGAAAAACCAATTATAGATTTCCTCATTGTAATATTATATTATGTATCTATAAAATAAACAGTAATCTTACAATAACTAAAAGAAGTTACATAATTACAACAGGAGGTAGTACAAAATATTAGTCGTTCCACAATATACCATTAAATGTATGCAGTTTTGTACACATTTATACATTTTTAACAGATTTTTTTTATTTATTTTCGGTACAATTAAAGATATCAATTTCCGAGAGAATGTTATTATACGTTGAACACAGTCTTATAAGGCAAGCATTTTTATTTGAGTTTGTATTACAATGTTTTTCTTTAAAAGTATTACATGAACGTGTGTGCCGTATAGGTACTTTGAAATCAATTCTGTTCAATAACTCAGGACTGTCAGTAATGTTGTTTACAATTTTATAAAGCAACATTGCGTCGGAGAATTGTCTACGTACACTCAATGGATTAATTTTGAAAAATATTGTTGCATCAAGATAATTATTTAATCGATTGTGCGATTTATAAGAAATATATTTTATGATTTTTTTTCTGAATCGATTCAATTTTGTTAATGTGTAAGGCATAAAATGGAGACCACACAGTTGACGCAAACTCTAGATGGCTTCGTACATATGCAAAGTATAGTTGTTTGATAATTACAATGTTTGTGAATTCTTTTGTATTTCTTACGATGAAACCAAGCATTTTAGCTGCTTTATTTGTTATTTGATTAATATGACATTGATATTGTAACTTACTTATTTGTTATGAAGTAGACCGCTATGGTACGTCCTCGGTGACAAATGTCGTTCCTCCGCTCGCCTGATTCTCGCTGACGTCACTTGTAAGGCAGAGTTCCAAGATCCAAAATGTAACGAGAGACTAGTAATCTCCTCAGTTAAACGCGTAGCGACCATGCAACTTTCATTTATTATTTTGAGTAGGAACCATGTAATTCTTGAAGCAGGTAGCAAACTACTACAAATTTGCTGAGAAATTTATAGATTTCCCCATGATACTTATACATTTTGAATTTTTAACAATTATACAGTCTAGGTTTATTCCAACAACAGATATTCCAAAATATATCATTTCATTTAATATATAGTATATGGGACATGGATTTACTTTTAATTCATCGTGTAAACTCACTGAAAAAACTTGCACTTTTAATAGAAAAAGAAAACCGTAGAACCCGGATACCCTAAGCGTAAAGTTAAATCTTATTTCTTTCCGATACAGTCCGAATTACCATAATCTTATAAAATTAAATATATATTTTTTAATATACTTAGATGACATTAAGGGTCCACTATTCGAATTTCGACCGATTTCTTACATATCTCCCTTAAACATTTGAAGTTTTTAAGCTCTTAAAAAAATATATGTTATTTTTGAAGATAATATCTAGATACGTTCTACGCCGAAACGCAAATTATTCGAAATTTCCTCGATAGAAAAAAAATCGCAAAGTATGCTCCGAAAATTATTTAAAACAAGTCTTTTTCTTTTATTTTGCAAGTTATATTTGTGAAAAAATTCACAATGTTTCTTTAAATGATACTTAAGATTCGTTTTACGAGATTTTTGCTCTATTTTAAACGAGTCATGTTTTATTAAGCTTTTTCGCAATTTTCGCTGCTATTTTACGACTTAAAATATTAGCGCGCTCTGTCCAACATTCGTAATTACATATCTCTCCACCTTCTTCTTTTTTAGCCCGTGCGTTTCAAGAGTGCAGCCTCAAACAAAACGTTTCATCACTAACTTCACTTAAAATATTCCTTTAAACAGTAACAAAAATTCAATGAACGTAAGAAGAATGAATAACTGTGAATGGCACTGCGAAGACTCTTTGCAAATCGAAACTTCGATAAAACGACAAAAACATGACCCTTTTAAACGTCGCAAGGGCGGCTTTTGGTAATTCGAGTCAAGAGCTTTTTTTATTAACTTACTTAAGTCGGTAGCCAATGATATTATTCCGAGTTTTTTTAATACGTCTCCAGTGTCCTAACAAGGTTAAACGTAATTATACGTCTGAGAGCCTAATGGCAGTATTACTACCGTCGAAAGTTAAAAACAGTATTTTGTGGGAAAGTTACTTTTTGTATTTTCTTTAATTTTTCACAATTTCTTGAATTTCAAATGATTCTTCTGGGGCATTCCTTTAACTGTAATTTTAGAAAAACATAACTTTATGGTTTAAGGGAAAAGAAAGAAAAAAAGTTAAAGATTGATTTTGTTACGCAACATCGAAATATACCCGGAGCTAGTGGATTACGGCACGAACATGTGAATTGTGTAAACTTGAAATTAATTGAAGTAAGGAGAATGATTCAGGTGTGTTTGTTTGCACAACTTTCCAGGATTGTAAATCGTGGATATTGTAGACCAGTGATTCCCAAAGTGGTCCAGGTGGACCCCTAGGGGTCCACGGGAGACCCGACGGGGGTCCACGTAGGCGCAATAAAGAAATGGAGGTCCACAAGTTGTAAATGGGAGTCTACGAACTGGTTTCGATTGAGACCCATCCCGTGCTCCATATCCTATCCCACCCCCCGTCTCGTATCCCATTATGCCCCATCCATAACAGAGCGACTGGCGTACAGCGCACGTTGTTGTACTGAGATCTTAAAACGCCCGGCTAGGCAAGGGGGGGGGGGGGGGGGGCGTAATGGGATATGGTTGTACTGTACTGGGATGAGAACCTTCCCATACCCCCCCTCCCGGTCCCATGTCCCATTACGCCCCCTACGTTGTGGCAAATATAATTTCGAATGCAGGTCCGTTTTGCCCCCGTTTGAAAAAGTCGTTAACTGTAGTCGGTACTCTTACGTTGTGACAGACCACACCTCGCCATTCAATATTCAGTACAACGCGTGTCGAGTTTTGGGAATATGGTAGAAATGTGCCAGCAGGGGGTCTTCCGTGACCATTAAAATTTTGAAAGCGGTAAACGAGAAAAAAGTTTGGGAACCTCTGTTGTACACGATGCTACAGAGAGCTAGCTATGAGAGAGAGAAAAAAATGTGTGCTCGCACCTCTCTCTCATGCCCCTACAGTAATACACGAAACGTAACTCTCTCTCTTTCTCTCTTCACTAACTTCAGTTAAAAGTGACCGAATGGATATCGACACCTTAGCTCAGCGGTCAAGAGCACTCGCAGAGTCCCAGAGGTGCAAATATCTTTTTCTGATTTTTCTGTTTCCAGATTTTCGATTGAGTTTCGCTCATAGTGTCTTCATTGAATTGGATATTTTTTATTTATGTTAACAATCGTAAAAAGTTTTAAATTGTTTAAAATGTTTTTTTAACGGAGTTCCACTACGAATTTAGAAAGTTTACTTTAAGTAAACTTTGACACCAAAAGCTTAATAATTTTTTATTTTTTTTTAAGTTTTCTTTATTCATTGAATTGTTTGTTACATAAATTTTAGAATTTTTCGACCACCATGCTAGGCACATGCCCGTGTTGTGGTGGTCGATTTTCTATATATAACATTAACATTAAAGCAATAAAAAAATGTGCGAGAAAATAAAAAATATAAAATAAAATAATAATAAAGAAATATTATAGAATACAAAAGAATATAAAATGATGTAAATTGCTATAGAGTAATTATAAAAAAGTTAGGAAGAATATAGTAGAATATAAAATAATATAGTACTAAAAGTGTAGAACATAAAATACATTTATATACTAGAAAGAATATAAAAAAGTAGGTGATTATAAAATATATAAGATCAAAGTAAGTGCTATATAATAAGCAAATAATTAAAGGTTTTTTGTTACGATGGAAATCTATAAGTGCGTGGTTATATTGGTAGGTAAATTATTTTAACCAATTTTTTGTACAAATAAATTTTAGAATTCATGTTTCAAGTCCGGCGAAATTACACTGGACACTAGAGTAAATTATTATTGTTACATTATTGGACACAGTGCGTGTAGGCAGTGGGTTCAATGGACAGAGTACACGGTACTTGTAGGCACCGTAGAATCTGTTTCTTTAAGTTAGACACATAGTGGTAGTAGACAGTGGTGCCAAACAGTTTTAAGTAAATAGTTTGAGAAGTATTTAAACTTTTTGTTATTAATATTATAGTAATTACGTATAGTTCTTTACAAACAAAAACCTTTATTGGTGGTGTTTAAACATACGTTCTTTAAAGAAATTCTTCAAAGAAATTATTCGAATAAATTCTTCAAAGAAATTCTCTAAAGAAATTGAAAGTGACATGTCTCTGAGACTATTAAGTTTAGTACGGGAGTGGTACTAAAGTTTTCTTCGGTCTTGAAACTATTTTTTTAATATCTTGCTTGAGTTTGAGGATTTTGATCCGTTTTGTGTTACCTCAAGGTTTTTGAAGTCCAATTTCCATTTTCAAGGAAGTTTAACAATTTGTTATAAAAAGTTGTACCTAAAATATAACTTATAAATTCTTGTTTATTTTTCAACAAAGAGAGACAAAAGGGAGTACGTATTTATAAAAAAATCTCACTGCTGGGAGAAATGATGATTCCTAAACATAGTCTACAATAAAAATGTATACAAGGCAATTATTGTACCATACGTTAATTACTGTATCCTAAAGTAGAACCGAAATCGCCCAAAGTTAACGAAAAAGTCTTTTTTTTAAGGTTAAGGAAAATTCCTTATCCATGATTGAAACCGGAACCCCCAAGATATTGTCTCAAGTTTGTAATATCTTCGCTTTTCCCCTCTTTCATGCTTGATAGCTAAAGAGTTGGAGCTTTCCTAAACCCTTCTTCTGACTGTGATCAAATAATTTACTCTTTTAAGGCTTTCTATATGCGGAGTACGGTGATGGAAATTCCTCCCCTAATCCACATAAGCCTTCATGAAATTTTCTCCCGACCCCTCCGATAACTATAGGATGCTCCTTTTAATCCCCCAGTACTTTACATTTGAATAAAATGTGTACTCGACTTTGTATACGTCTTTTATGACATGAACATAAAATTACACGTATAAATTTTTATAAGTAGACTTCATCATACGTTGTGATTGATTTTTGTTTCATGATATAGAAATCTAATTATTTTATTGTTTGTGGTAACCTTGGTTCTAGTGAAGCGTTGAATCGAGAGAGACTGAATTGATTATTTAATTACGAGACTAATTTAATTTTATTTTCCTTTTCCAAACGCGATTGAATGACCTAAATCCCAATATGGAGTCCCTACCCATTTTGTATGGCCTACATATTACCTGCCCGTACCCCAAATTACAAACAATTTCAAAACATTTATACAAGACAATGAATCAGTTAGTGATGGTTAATACAATGTTTACTCCGATCATTTAATCCACATCCTTCGGCTCCAAGTTTATAAGCTATAAGTTTATAAAATACAATCATGATTTAGTTGGTTAGTACCCCAGTTATTGTACAGTGGACGAATCAGGAACAAACCCTTTTCTGGCATAATCTGGCTCCGTATCCTCCAACAAGTACACCAGGTGATCCCAGTTCAACAAGAATATCCCACATGTCACAGATGCTATCACTGAATGATACCTAAGTTATCGCGTTTCAGTGACTCCTCACCCTCGTGCGGTACTTTCAAGTCTCCCCAAGAGCCCGATGACCCCCAGATTCCGACTCCTCCTTGGATTTAATTTTTACTGAAGGCGAACCGGTTTCGTCCTCGGTACAATCATATACTCACGGTGTTTTGTGATAACGAGGTTTCCTAGGCCTTTTATCACGTCCAGAAAAAGGTGCAACACGACCTCCAGGCCTTAGGCGTTTAGCTTTAAAACGAATTTGCACTATTCAATGGACAATACATAGAAAGATATATATGTAAACATACTTTGGGTGAGGTTTATAATCCACAATGCGACATTATGTACACCGCATTGGGGACCTGAATTTCGTGAAGGAAGTTGTGAGTTTCCAGCCAATGATCAGATATATACTTAATAATATTGGAGTATAACAATAAATAACCAATAAATTAAGATCTTATACTGGTAGTTTGATTTTGGAGAGCTACCGAACTCCAGGATTGATTTGTTTTGTTTTAATGATTTTATTTTAGAGTTCATCAACTCTGTTTCATTTTTCTTTTGAGACCCTTATCATGAAAGGTCAACTCCCATGTTTGACTCGACTTGCAATTACCCCAAAGATTTAAAATTTTCTTCGACAAAGTTGCTTTTCCGTGATTTTCCAACTGTCTAATAGTTAAGTATAGAATATGCTTGAAAACTAACAACTTGATTGTTTTTTTTTTTTCATATAAGGTTTTGAATGTAATTTAATTGGGTACACAAAAGAACTAATCAATCATTCAATTGATTGACTTCATTAATCGGCCGACCCTACATTTGGTCGTCCCTGACACTTGTCACATCCATTGTCTAATATAATGAATAACCGCCCTTCTTTAAATAATCCAAAACATATACAATGTTAAAATATCATTGGTAAAACGTCCCCACCTATGACAACACTAACCCACTAAGCAACGGGTACTTCCCAGTTATGTAGCACGACCTTGTATTTATAGTTGACCCAGTGACATAGTTAATTGTTTGTTTATATAACACTTCGACCTGGTGAATGAGCATCGGTATGCACTTTTATTTCAACTAGTATGTACTCTCAGTTAAGTAAACACGACCTTGTATTTATAGCTGACCCAGTGACACAGTTAATTGTTTGTTTATATAACCTTTGACCTACCAACATAGTGGATAGGCATCGGTAGGCATTTTTATCCCAGCAGGTACATACTCCCAGTTATGTAAACACGACCCTGTAATTAGAGTTAACCCAGTGACATAGTTAATCGTTTGTTTTTATCCCCATTCAACATATGATTGCTATAGTTAGGTATTTTATATACCTTCTAAAAATACCTAAGTTACTTGATTTTGGTTCAACTTACGAACATTATAGAAAAGTAGTTTAATTATCTGTTCGGTGGTTCCCGAGCGACCTGATTTCATTTATTTATTCCCCCAAACACGCTAAAATATACACGAGCACGGCTTTCTATACGCCACCTAAGTTGATAGTAAACTACATCTTGATTATCCCATTTTCTCCTGTAAAATTAAGTGTAATAATATTAGATATACATAGATATTAGTTCATAAATAAGGTCACATATACACACAAACAAATAGTCTGTTTTATCCAGAGACGAGCTCTGAAAATCGAGTTGGCACCACCCTGCTCTCCGTCTCTCGCTGGTCATGCTCCTGGAAAATTTTAAAGGAAAACTGACTCACTTTTCTCCGACTTGTTATTCAAAGCTCCACAGGGTATACTCTGCTCTTTGAAAAATCGGAATCCAACCTGAAATCTTCATTACTAAAACAACAATTTCTCATTACTTCGGACGATACAAGGTTTTACCTATCTCAAAACGTGATTAATTTGGTCATTCAATCTTTACATTTATTTATTACTATTAAATTATTTAACTGAATTTATTATATCCGACGATGTTATTATTTTAAGCTATATTAAACGTGATTAATTTGATCGTCCAATTTTTATTATTTATTATTACTTTAAACACTTCAAAGTTTTTAATAACTTATATAGACACTTCACGCCACAATTTATTTTATGTTATTATTTCTGACGACGTTATTATTTTTTAAACTATATCAAACGTGATTAACTTGATCATTCGATTTTTATTTTTTTATTATTACTTAAAACATTTCAAAATTTTTAATACTTTTTATAAACACCTATGATGTATAATATTTATAACCCGATAAAAGTATAGTTGATTACGTTATCTAAGGTGCCGTATATTAATTTAGTAATATATAAATTATTCCAATAACGGTTAACTTGATAAATTGAATTTAACGATGTTGTTATTTAGCACTGGATTTAACACGGATAAGTTACTACAATAAACCACCATTGTTTAAACCGGATTGATAAAAAGGCAAATTTTTATTTTAAATTTTTACGCCAAGTTTTAGATCTAAACTTATTTATTCACTGAATTTAAATTTAAATTTTTATAGAATTTCACTGCTTTAAGATAGAGATATTTCAAAGTAAATGAAGCACTTCTTTGAAAATTTTCTAAGTCCTGAAGACACTGAATTTATTATTATCTTTTCAGAAATTTTAGACACTGAAGTTATTAGTAAGTATCTTTTCAGATATTTTCTAAGTCCTGGAAAATTAACTGATAAAATCAAAAATACTAACGAAGACAATTCTCGCGACACACTAGGACACTTCAGGATCCTTACCGCACTCGAAAACCGACTGACTAAACAGCTCCTGCAAGGCTTTAAATAGGTCCCCCAGCTCCAAAAGAGCTTAATCGTAATTTCAATGGTCTGAGATAATAAGCTATATCAACTCGAGAATCGGAACATTCAATTCACTACAATGCTAAATCAATAACTAGCCACTACCCATCGGACGCACTCTTCATAAGATAGTTACCAGATCCGAACTTAGAGATTGTACTATAGATCGCCCACTTCTTCCCTTTGTTTCAGAATACAAAATTATTATTCATATGAGACTGTTTTTTTTGTCCCGTTTTCCTTCAACTTGGAAAGTGTCCGTCCGTGACGTACTGAATCTAGATCTCGAATTTGCACAGGCGTTTGCAAAACGCAGATACCGCTACTTTTCCGACTTGATTATGGGATTTCTATAATTATCTCTTTCTCTAGGCACCTACGTTCTCCTCGAATGTATATCCATTACATTTCCAGACTGTATTTACGCTTTTTTTGTCATTAATCCCCTACTTTTTTTATTATTCCACTCAATCTTCACAATTTTCTGTTCCCCAAAGTTTCCTTATTACTATCTTTGTCTGCTCTCTCCTTCCCAGAGTATTCCTCTTTCCTTTATAACTTTATGACTAGTCAAAGCCTGATCCGAGATGGTATCTTCCTCGCAACGCTCTGATGACACCCCTGATTGCGCAATTTCGCTTTTAACACTCGCAATTTTGTTTTCTCTACACATGTTTTCCCACCAAGCCTTTCAACATAAAATCTATCTTACCAGCTACTCGAATTTTATATATAATCTCCGTTTTTCTTTTGCTCACTACCAAAGTCCGACCCTCGAATATCCGTCAATTTTATTGCATCCTCGGGGCCCCGCCTAAAATGCATCTCATTCTTGCAGGAAAAGCCATCAATTTCGTCTAATCGTTATTTACATTTCGAAAATTAAATAAGTCCAAGCAATTAATCATGTTTTATATCTCGGTCGTTAGTTTTAATTGTTTTTTCTTAGAGTAAATAATCCATAAGCCACATGTATTTCTTGATCACCCTTTAGGGCAATAAAATCTCCTAATTGCCTAAAAACCATGTCAGAAAAATTGTTGTTATAAACACAATAAAGTGCAAGAGCTCGACAACCATTTATCTAAGCTCATTTCAACGTGATCGTTCCTCTGTCCCACTGTACTTTCCTAGTCTAATGTTGCGCAAAATTCCCTTTTTTTTCTCTCGCTAATAAGTTGCTACGTGACATATGATCCCTTGGCCCCAGACGTGGCTGTTAATCCCCTTTTTTTTGTCTCTAAATGTTTCCGAGATGCTAGATCCTAGACCCTCCTCTCCGAGCAACGATATATTAATTTTAATAGAATTTTATTTTGAAATTCGCCCCTTTTTCTTTTTTTTTTTTCTTTTCACCAGCCTTGTTTTCACAGCTTTAATAATTATGGTCAACTTGCACCCACGCCCCTTCTCGTTCAATTTGTTCATTTCCTTCAGATCAGCGACTGTTAGTCACCACGCACAATATGCTTTGTCTGAAGTGCCTACGGTATAAAGTCATTTTGTTACTAAACGCCCCCTTCCTGGGCTTTTACAAATAGTGCATGGTTATTATTTCGTATTTATTGCACATAACCGAACTGCCTTAATAAAATAATCTATATTTATTCAGAGATAAATTGAAGATATCCACCGACTTGGTATAATCGTTTCCATCCATTAGTATTCTGGGCAATGAGGAATACATATGGTAGTTAGTCCCAAGACTCCTGCACTAATATAAATCCTGACTTCTAGTATTACGAAGTGGAATTCGGAAGCTTATCAATCCAAATAATACCGGACTATCAATTAAATCATTTGTAATTTTATATAAACACTAATTCAGTGAAATTCTTCCGTCATAACTTTTTTTTTGTGTTCCCTACCCTCATTTCTAATTATATAATTCTTTCATTTACGTAAGTTTGCATTTTTTCATATTTAAAGTTAACATTTCCACTCGTTTTCTATGGTTGTCAACTCCGTAATGCCCTGAATGTTTACATTCAAATTCGAGTCAATGGCCGCAATGCACCGGTTGTTTATCTAAAGTTCATTGCTCTCCATACTTCGTGAGAACATCAGGATCATTAATAACACGTTTTATTGCCCAGTCCAAAGTCCGAAATCCCTTTGTTCCGGTCCTCGAGTCCGTTATTGGTGTTACCATTTCCCTGATGGGCGTAACCCTATGCCCTATCTCTATCGTCTAATAACTCTTCTTTTGTTTTAAGCAGTCTACATTGCAAGCTTCAAATTTAAACGACAGGTGTCAATATCATACTGATTCCCACTCGAAACGTTCCAAAGTTTTTCTCTTCGTCTGTTAGGGCGACACCTATGAATATTCAAATATAACGCAATCACGTCTTTGACCCCTTAAAAGAAAACATAGAACCCACGTGACCAACGCAGCACTGATGGTTCCTTCATTACATCACAAGTTCTAGCATTACTTAGCTCTTAAAACAAAATAGAGTTACGAGAATAGGTATTCAGTAGGAAAATAGGTATTCGAGAACCAAGAAATTTTAAGATTTAAAGTTTATTTTTAAAAGTGGAAGATTTAATTGTTATTTTTCAGGATATGATCATTGCACTAAAAAAAATTATTTTAATTTTATTATTCATCATTATAGATTTGAAAAATCACACATTTATTTATTTATTTTATATTATTTTAATATTACATTGGTTACATTAATGACACATTGCCCATCTCACTAGGTGAGAAACACCTGTGTTGAGATGGCAATTTACATAGTGGCTGTTATCCAGGTTTTTTGTTTACATGGTACAATAATTTAAAAATAATAGTTAGTAATAACAGTAAAAAATATTTTTTTTTACATTATACAATTTAAATATGAATTTGTTTTGAAATACTCCTTATCTTTACCGGAGGTAATCAGTGATTTTGCTTTTAAATAAATTAATGGTTTGTGTTATTCTAATATACGTGGGTAGAGAATTGAATAGCTTGGATTCATTTAATAATCCATTCCGATAAGGTTTCATATGTCTATAACGTCATTGTGAAATAGAAAACGGCAATGTCAACGGCGTGACGTCAACGCCACCGCAAATCAAAAATGGCACATTTTAAATCGAAAAGAAAAATTTCTAAATCAAAAATAAAATTAAATATAAAACCTTCAGTAACTCAACTTTTTTCGAGAATAAAACATTGAAAATACTCTTTAAGGATATTTGGCTCTATTCCTAAGGAAATAAAATAAGAGAAAAATATAAACAAATTTAAACTTATATAACGAAAATCCTAAGAAATGTTTTTTTAATAATATACTAGCAGACCCAGCCACAAGTTGCTGTGGCCAACGAGACAAAACGCCATTACCCAACCTTTATAACCAACGCCATCTGTTAATTTGCACACATATCAAATCAACACCGCCCGCTTGCCTGCCTGCTGCTCGCTGCCTGAATTGAATCTGTAAACTTCTCGGCTTATATCTACTATAATATGCATGTATTATATACATAAACTTTCCACTTGAATCAATCTATTGGTGAAAATCGCATGAAAATCCTTTCGTTAGTTTAAAACATCTAAGCGTACAGACAGCGGGAGTGACTTCATTTTATACTATGTAAAGATGTACATATAAGGATTGTTTTAGAACTTAAGTAACTATGAACCTATTTAAAAAACCACAATAAATTTGAGTTGTTGTTTTATAATGTAGTTCACTAGATTAAATATACCCTTAACCACCATCGCCAGCTGTTAAGGGTTTTGGTAAGCTTATTGTTAAAAGATCTATCGAATTTCCAACTTAGTTAAGTAGGAAAATTTACATCATTATTTCTCAGTAAATGTATCGGGAACGTTATTTTAATTAAATTCGAATCGGTTCGAGAAAATCATTTGGGTAAATTACAGAATCTTATCAATATGATAAGATTCGAATGTACAGTTTGAATAGATGAAGTGCATTTTGTTATGTGATCACGGGATATATTTTTAAATTTTTTTTTTATTTTTTTATTCTATGTACCAACTAAGTTCTTTATTTTTAAAAAAAATCTGTTGTTTTAAACTATGTATAATTATATGGGAAGTGTGGGATTGCACCATCCTCCCAACATCCTGGAATAAAAACATTGTTCTTTTGACTTTATGTCCGGGTTAAATCTTCCCCAAAAAAAAACTTAGCCCTTCCACACACTTTTTCACAAATGATCATCTAGTCAATCCACGCTATCAATTGCATTTAAGTATAATAAACACAAAGCAATACAAGGACAACATGTCAGCCTACCAGAGACTAAATGGGAAAATAATTCACCGACTCCAGATATTTTCATATCAGAGGGTTCGGCTCGATAGAACTCCTAACTGGAGCGATAAATCCTACTGATCCATCAATATAAACATTTAAAAAAATATATTATTATTAAAAACTATTTTATTTTAAAATAATATCGTTCCAGGACACTTCAAAAGATCTTTCAAAAGTTATGAAATAAAAAAAATTAAAAATAGCCCATAACCAAACCAAACTTTTTTTTTTACCTTAGCTCCACAGGAGACCCTGAGGAAAATAGTTTCCCTCAGGGCCTATATCTTATATACATCTTAGGGGTTGCTGTGTGGAGGTTTTTTTTTAAAGGAATAAGTTCTGAGAAGGAAATAGTTTTGAAGGGTATTATAATTGAAATTAAAACACTTTTGCACTTTTTTTCCACTAATTTATTTACACCAGGACCGGTTTCATCCTACTACGGACATTTTCAGACTGGTCTGTCCAGTGGAAAAAAAGTGCAAAAGTGTTTTAATTTCAATTATAATACAATGGAATTCCACCACGAATTAACAGTGCAAAAACTAGACTCAGTTTTGAAGGGGGTAGGAATCTGGGGGTCAGTGTGTCCAGGAGTGACGGACGTATGAATCCATCCCTCCTACCGCGGTGCAAGGCGATGGGTCTAGAGATTCCTGCTGGAGAGGATAAAAACCTCCAGGGGTGGCGGTACCCATACCCACCTCCCAAATTGTAACGTAACCACTAACCTATTTAACCACTTTTTTCATATTTTTAATGACTTCAAAGGAGGTACTGAAGTTGTATGTTATTAAGTTGTCCGGTCACCATTATAACTGGATTAAGAAAATTAACAAAACGTTTTTGTTTTTGATAAAGCAAAAATTATTTTATTATATCAGCTTCACAAATCCGACTAATATATAAACAACATTCCATAATTTTTGGCGACCTACTCTAGGTCTACAAATAATTATTGATTAACAATAACATTTTAAATTTGGTGTCGAAATCCTCTGATCATCGTGATTCAAAAACTTGTCAGGATTTTCCAACTTGTTAGGTTTTATCGTCTTTAAAGCAACTCTTGAGCAAAAGTTAGTCTAGTGAATTTGAACACAAACAAACCATTGCCTAGTGGCTTGCTTACAACAACAAAAAACTGTACGTACTCACTTCTTAAAAGAAAGTCTTTTTTGAAAAAGAGTCTTTTTCGGTTTGTTAGCATCTTCAGTAGAAAAAAAGTTGTTCTGTTACGAAGTTTAATGAAGGAAGGTCACTTCTGGGTTTGATGTTCTCTCTATAGAAAGCAAATTTGCTCGTTATTCAGAAAATATCTGCTTCTTTTTGACAATGATTGTTTACTATGGAGATTCTAACTAACTAACCGTCACGCCGTTTCCCCGCAAGGGTAAGTAGAGAGGACGTACCACCAAATAGCTTAGTCTTGGCTCACATTCTTTGCATATCATTCACATGCATACATCGTCTCATACATACTATTCTTTTATTCTGACGTGGTCGTACCATGTCTTTTTCGGGCGTCTCTGGCTTCTTCTACCATTAAAATTTGCATCATATATTCTCCTTACACTTCTTTCTTAAATTGTCACTTCATTAATTCGCTCTACATTCCCAAATTAACTGAGGGTCTCTTTCTTAATCTAACACTTACGCTTTTATCAGCCTTGCATTCTTGCGGATCTCCACATTTTTCACACAATCACACATGGTTTTACTCACATACGCCTCAGGGATTTCATTTTTGCAGCATTCAGTCTACTTTCATCCTACCTCTGCTGGTTTTATGCCTCAATGTTTTAATATATCACGGTAGGTACGAAAACTCCATTGTGGAGAGAGAGCTTAACTTCTTTGGACTTTTTTTGGTTAGCGTTTCAGGACGTATGGACAGTTGATACTGTTTATGATATGACATTTAAAACAAAATTATGTTAAGAGGAATATAAACGCTAGAAATATTTCGATTCTCATGCCTACAAAATTTTAAATCACGCGTCGTATTTGCACGGGGCAAATAAGCGAAAAAGTGGTTTTTCTTAATTTTGTGCATAATTTTATAAGAATGAAAAAAGTTAAAACAAACAATACCTCAAAAATAGTCTTAGCCATAAAGGAGTATTTAAAAAAAAAACTTCATAGTTTAGTCATGAAAATATAATTTTTTAGTGGTTGACGCTTATATTTTTTGTTATGTAAATAATAATTTTATTGGAATTTTAATACATAGAACAGCTAGTAAAAGCTTCAATTTATCCGTAGCATATTTTTTGATGTTCATAATGTTGACCAATTCGTCGTAAAGATGAATCTAAATAATATTTAAAAATGATTACACGTATAGCTTCAACTCAAAGTATAAAATGTGTTTGCGCATTTCGATGGTACTTTTGATTCGTCAGACAGTAGACATCTCCTGATACTAAGTTTTTAGATAATAATATTTGAAAGCAATATTTGAAAGCTCACCATAAACTAAATATTATTTACACGGGACTGTGTTTTACATAACAAATATACTATAAAATAACACCGGGAGGTAACGGTCTGGTACATTAGTACGACATTTTTAATTATCCTTATTAATCCCAGTATATCCGGCACATTATTATTACGAAAACATGTAGTTTAATTAAATTCAAGTTTTTGTGCATTATATTTGATTTGGTGGTGTTTATGAGTAATCTGACTATTGTACCGACTAGACCATAGATTCTCAACCCTTTTTTTGCCCATCGCTCACTTTGAGAACATTTTTATTTCTAGCACCCCCTAACACAACGAAGGGGACGTATTGGGATACCATGACAGGGTTACATTTGCCACAACGAAGGGGGCGTATCGGGATACCACGACGAAGGGAGCGTAATGGGTTACCACGATGGGGTTTAATTTGCCAACACAATTTTTATTTGAAAATATTTTTGTGGATGGTTGGCCCCTAAAGGAATGGGCTGAGATGGGTTTCTCTGGGTCTCCTACCGCCCCCTGAAAGTTTGAAAAGCCCACCAATTTTTTCTTGGTCTTCTACCGCTCCCTGAAGACATACAACTTTCAAAGGTTATCGCCCACGTTGAGAATTTATGGGCCATATAATTGCATATTCATATCAAATTACATTAAGAGATAGATGACTAATCAATAGGGCAATCGATTTATTAAATACCTATTCTGTACAAGATATTGTTTAGTCAGAACCATAACTCAGTACATCAGTGCTGAAGTAATAACAATACGGAATTAATGTTTGGAAAGCAACGCAAATATTTAAAAAAAATCAATTCGACGCTTTGTGTAAGAAATTAAATTGTAAAAAGGTTTTTTATCGTATTGGAATAAATAAAAAAAAATCCAATTTTTCAATTTCGAAAGAAAACATGCTTTTATATAATTCAAACACCATTTAAAAAAAAAGCATACTTCAGAAATTGGAATTCGCGCAGAATAATAATGTTATAATTCAATTACAAAAAGACAAATTTACAAACACTAATTCAATATAAAATGCTTTTTTGAAGGTTCCTGGAATTGAATTTTACAATATTCAGAAGGTCGCGTAGGAGATTTTAATTTGTTTCTGATTTGTAATATTATGAAGTTTACTTGGAAAAATGATATTATCAAAGTTGGTATATTTTGCTGTAATAATTATAACAGAAACAATATCTTTGTCTTTTAGCCCTTCAAAATTTTGGCTTATTTTTCAGATGGTCAAAATATTTCCGCTTTTTAATAAAATGCAAATAAATGGAATATTTCTAAACATATCCCAAAATGTAAAACTGTTTTTGAAAGGTGATAAAATATGCTTACAAATTTTATAATTTAAAATAAACTTATAATTTTTAAAATATAAAAAATTTGCATGCAAATATAAAAAAGTTTTAAAAATGGCTCACCGCACGCTTTTTCTAACTAAAATTACTAGTAACGAAAAAAAATAAAAACACATATATAATTTATTAGACACATGTATTATAATTGTTACTGTCACCTCACTTTTTTGTCTTTTTGTATAAAAATAATTAATAAAAAATTCTCAAAGTTTCAATTTTTGTTTTCAGCATGGTTTTTTGCGTTTAGCTTTGGTGTACCGTCAATTACTGGATACCAAGAACTATTGAGCTTAGCTCCGTCGTCTCTATTAATATTAATGGGGCTTTTGTGGATTTCAATCATTTTCAGTTTTAGTTAATAATAAATTTGTCTAATGTAACCTTATGGGGCATATAGACTTTGAAGTAGTTTTCAATTTTCGTTATCTTATTACCATTTTATGATAGGTATGTATTATGAAAAGCTACTGTAGAAATACTGACTTAACAAAAGTTAAAAATAGATTTATCTCCCAACCAAGACAATAAGGGTCAGCACTACTTTACCACAAACCCCTCATTAATTAGATAGGTACTGTTAATTAATAACAATGGACCGTTATCATTGCTTTGTCCCTCCGGACAATAATGGTTCTCAGTCACAAAGGCAACTATATTCTGCAATCGTATATGGAGCAATAATTAGATATTACAACCACTCCATATATGAGAAGCAAGTTCAACATTATATTCGCTCCATATATGAGTTGGTACATTAACGTGGGCGCGCTATGAGCGTTTAGCCGCCCATTATCGAAAAACATATTTCATTTATATTAGGTCGGGGCGAATGAGATATTTAGTATCTTCACCAATTTTTGCGATTCTAGACAACGAATCTCGTTTAGATTTGTGCTCAAACTTACACAGTATGAGAACATCTTTGTATGCGGATGATATTTGGCGGCAAATTGCTCATCGCTTATTCATTCACCCATAAATACACACATTATTATAAATATTAATCTGCACATTGAAAAGTTCCCTTGAGATAATTTTTTTTGTGACCCGACTGTTGATCCGCCGACAATTCGTAGCCTTAGTTCTTAATTGTCCAAACGACCAATAGAAAATTTTACAGGAGAAGGTTTTCTGTCATTATTTCAATGAAACATTATGGTTTTTATAAGATAAAGCTATTTCCGTAAAGATAAATGTCTCAGTAGTCTAAATAATTCTTAGTTAAGTGATTAGCTATCATTTTTTGTACATAATTTTTAATTTTAAAGTGGAGATTGAACAAAAACTAAAATGGTCGTTTGGACAATTAAGAACTATGGCGACGAATTGATATTTACTAATTTATTACCAATTTCAAACGTAAAATTGATTAAAAAAATTCTCAATAATAATAAGTTGGTATGAAAATCAAACGAATTTATAAAAAGTGTCAATTTTTTTTGTACTTATGCGCTGGTTTTCACAGGATTTAGAGAAGCAGATCTTTCTTTGATGCATTTTAATCAAAATATGTTTATACTTTTGTCGGCGGATCAAGTGTTGTGGAACCGTACTGATACTCTTGTGTGTTATATAAATATATACATGATTATAAATACTAATCAAGATTTTAAAAAGTTCCTTTGAGATGAAGTTTATAAAAACGTGCCTATTTAAATAACCAAAAATTATTAATTGTATTTTTCGTTTTGTATTATTGTACCAAAAAGTGATGAAACGCAATAAACCAAACTGTGCAACGATATAATGTGTGAATAATGTGCAACGAACAACGTTTTGCTTTGTGTGAAAAGAAGAAGCAGTTTTGTCTATAAATAATTATTTGCTTAAAGTGGCGTTTACTAAGTTATTGTTTTATTTAAAACCATAATGTCACATCACAAAGCACTTTAAAAAAAATATTAACTCCACACAGGAGCCCCGAGGAAAATAATTCTCCTCGGGGCCGATGTCATCGAAGTTGCTGTGTGGAGGGTCATTTTGAGGCGAGGAAGGAATGAACATTGGTCTTGAAGAGACCCGTGTTGTAAGAAGGAGAAAATACAAAGACACATGTGACAAATGTCAAACAAAATATGCATATGTTGGGCACGCGTTTGGCGTATTTCCCGACTGTGCACCGGTGCCAAAGGGATCAATAAAGCTAGTTCCTCAGAGCGTCTTTCATTGAAATACCGGTAAAATAAGGATAGCATTTCCACCCGACGCCTGTGCTCTAAAGATTGCAATCCGTTTTTAAGGTAGGAGAATCTATCAAGCGGATCGTCCCATTTCTGCACAGGGTCGAGGGTTTTTTTTCAGGTATTTTGGGGCTCCAGACCAGAAGTGGCTGCCAAATTCAGGCGTGGGGCACACTTGTGATTTGTACAGGGTTAGCAGTTGTGTACTATTAAGGTTACTGCAGGCAATGTACAGTACGTTTGTTAATAATTTTGTTCTTCTCGAGGTATATGAGCAGTATTTGGTTCACACAAACAATTTTTTCTTCTTAAACTTTTAATGATGAAAGAAAACATTACCATTTGTCTATGCTTTAATATTATTAACGGGACTTAATATAAAAATATTTAAGAAATTTAAAAAAATATATAAATATCCCCATCAATTTGTTTCATCAGTTCTTTCACAAAAACCTGTATGAAAATGGACGGCAAAATACTCCCTAAGAGGCTATTCACGTGTTATGCCACATGCTAGCAGGTCTAAAGTAGTTCCACATTGCGAGTAAAAGTTACATCTTGCATGGTAATTATTTTATTGCTCTAATAATATACGTCCTATTATTACTACCCGCGGACTCCAACTATAAGGGATACTTTATTGCTGCCGACATCAAAAGCTTTTCCTCGGGAAGCTTTGTTAATGAGCTTTGTTTAGCCGACGACAAATATCTTAGCCTGGATTATTTGGACAGCGGCTCGGGTTGGCTGACTGTAAAGCTGGCTGTGGGATAAACTAGATAACGCCTTTTGCCTTTGGGGTTTATTCTCAATGTCGCCCTGGTGAAACATCATTCAAAAACGAAAACATTAAAACAAACAAGACAAGATTTGAATATCCTGCAATTTCCAAACCTTCGTCTTTACTGTCTCCAATCCTTATTACCTCCTTCAAACTTATAACATACCCCAACAATTGGGAATGTCATTATTCAGCTGGTTCTGAGCCTTTTTTTAACATTAACTTCACATCATAGGAGGCAAATGATTTCAGTGAGATATATATATATATTTTTTATTTTTTTTATTTTTTTTTTAATTTTTTTTTTATTTAATATAGATATATAAGCTTACAGTGGGTTAATATAAATTACATATTGGTTCAGAAATTCTTTAAAATTGCAGTCTCACCAAAGAAGAAGCTAGTTCTTGTGCTTGATGAGCGAGTTACACTAATTATGACAGAAATAGAATAACATTATGCAATAGGTTATATAAAATTATATAATGGGAACAATTGAAACTTCTGGATCATCTATATGTGAAGATGTACATACAATGGGATATGGTTACATACTAAAATATTGTGCACTTTAGAGAAATTCGAAAAATCTAAATAATATAGAAATAAATATAGATTGACAATAAATAGAAAGAAAGAGAAAAACAGGTAATTATTTAATTAATTATTCCCGATGAAGTGTTGCTTCAGTTTGATTTTCAGTTTATTGATGTCTTTGATTCTTTGATAAATTGAAAGAGAGATAGAAATAATTTCCTCTCATTATTTGTTATTTTTATTATTTTGTACTGAATTAACTGTTTGGTAAGGATCATTAATAATCATTATGTATTTGTGTTATTCTATTGTGAAATTTTTATCTGCGATACAGGCAAAATCTAGTGGGGTCAATAATTGAATGTTTAACAATTTATTTTAATTGTCAAGAAACAATAAATAAATATGTACATTTTGACTTAAAAAATATATAATTTAGGAGTTTAAGAAAATAAATATAGAAAAAAATTAAAGAAAAAAAATTTAAAAAACTAAGAAGCCATAAAACTAGCAAGAGCCATTAGTTTTATGTTGGTGTGGTAATATATAAGTGGTAGCAATTCTACAAGAACAGAAGCCAATCTCACGAGTTACATCCCACTGGCTAGCAAGCTGTATGTTTGTTACCAACTCTGTACAGTAATTGAAGTTTGTTCATGCCTCAAATGAGTTTCTATACGTAAAATAATGCTCGTGGCGCCCACAAGCTACCCTGGGGGCTTCTAGCGCTTGTTGGTCTAGTCCAAACTACACAATTCTAGGATAAAATAGTATTAGGGTATTAGGTACCTACTCAAGAATATAAAACTTAATAAATACATAGATCCATATTGTACACAGCCTGGTTAACCTTTTCGTCCCGGAAAGAAAAAAAAATCACACATGATCCGAAGGGGGGTCACTTGGGGACCTCAATTTGTTTCGCTTATTAAAGGGTGTTAATGATATAATATTTTGTATTTTTTTGTAATAATAAGAGGGGAGTATATTCATCGTATTTCAGTAGTAATTTTCAAAATCGTTTGATAAATAAAGTAACAATTAATATTCTTATGAATTTAGACCGAAGCGTGTATTTTTCCATAGAATACAGAGAAGGCGGGCCGATAGCCAACATAACTCTTTGTTTCCGAATCTCGACTGGCGATTGGCGTTCACCGGAAACGACCCAGACCGAATGATCTTTGACCGGCAAGCGAACATTATATCATTGTGAAAAGAGCAAACGAGATGCGCAGTGTAAACGAACGGGATCTAGTCCTTTCCACTAACAACTTAGAAATTACTTGCTATCGCTTAGAATTGTCCCGATACTTACAGCAGATGGGTACGGGGTAACGCCCGAACAGAGGGGAAGGGGGGCGGGCGGGACAGATTCTCCGCCAGAATTTGATAGAAATTATTTAATATGAAGAAAAACAGTAATGCGATATTAATTTTTTTGATGCAGATCGATAACCAAATAGTTTTTCTAAGATTACCCAAATTATGGGGATGTGATTTAAAAAAAAACAACTTAGATACACGTAAAACTCTCGTTAGTGTAAGTGCGTTCCCCCGGTCCGGTACGGAAGTGTTAAGCAACATTCTTGAATAAATAGTATTTTCATTGCTTTAATTAGTTAACTCATAAACAATATTGATAATATAGAATTTATAATTACAAAGAGTCTGCACTTTGCATTGATGAAAGTAATTTTGTTCCAGAAACATTTTCATTTTCGTTTAATGTGAACATTGAGGTAAACGGTGTGTTAATTACTTATCTGAAAACTTTAAATTGACTCCTTGATTTTCACAGTTAATTTCCAGACTTTGCAACCAAGAAGTCTTCGAAAATAGTATTTCTAAATTGCCATAATTAAAAAATACTAATTTTAAGCACAAAATGATTTTCATTTGAAAACAGGCAATTTACATTCCATCGAGAAAATACAGCCGACTTAATAAAGCACTTGGCAAAACACAGAATATTCAATTACAATAAGTGATGTCACAAGAGATATTCTACATTCGTATGAGTTCCTTCCAGGTTAGTTAATTCCCAAATATATTCAAAAAGGAAAAAAAAAGTTAAATAATAATAATTTGTTATAAAAAATAAATTTTTCAAGTGAATTAGGTAGTGCGAGCCTACAACAAATAGATCGAAGTATGCTTTGGCGTTACACAACAAATTCACGACTATACTTCATGATAATAGGACTGTGGGATCGTCAATCGTGATTTGTTCTGAGACTGAAGAGTATGGGGAGGAGAAGTTGATGGGGGCGTAGGGGGGTTGGATTTAAACAAATGAGGACAAATAAAACTTATAAACTTTTAATTCATTATTTCATTATTAATTTATTTTAACACGCCAGACCTACAAACCATAAAGCCATCATGCAGCCCTATTTCACATGCCTAATTACAAAGCAAATTAAGTGCTAGATTCTCCATTTAACTGTGGTATTTATGCCGTTAATAATATAATTATTTGTACAAACTGTAAAATCAAAATTTTTTTCGGATTTACTATCAACATTTAAAAGATATTAAAAATAGTTTGATACATAGCACATGTTTCTCATACCTTCAAACACATTATTTACCCTAACTTATACGGTATACACCACTCCCCGTACAAACGACACCAGACAATTTTAAAATTCTTCATATGGAATTTTAGTCTTATCATGGGCACTTTGTCAAACTTGGGTTCAATCGTAACTTAGGCTCTATTGCACCGAAAAAAATTAAATTTTGGTGGATTCTTACTAAGAAGAACGTCTTTACTTATAGAATTCGTCTGAACACGAATCAATCAAAAAATCATTCAAAATTATCATCGTTTCATGGGCACTTTGTTAAACTTGGGTTTGGTCGTAACTTAGACTCTATTGCACCGAACGGAATGAATATTTGGATTTTTACTTAGAAGTAAAGTCTGTACACCAATCAATAAAAAAATCTTCCAAAAGAAGAATTTTAAAATTTTTCATACATTAATCGTTTCATGGGCACTTTGTCAAACTTGAGGTCGATTGTAACTTAAGCTCTTTTGCACCGAACGGAATGAAATTTTGGATTATTACTAAGAAGTATAGTCTGAATACGAATCAATCAAAAAATCATTCAAACTTATCATCGTTTCATGGAAACTTTGTTAAAATTGGGTTCGGTCGTAACTTAGGCTGTCTTATCTAAAGTTGTCATCGTTTCATGGGAACATTGTTAAACTTGGGTTCGGTCGTAATTTAGGATCTATTACACCGAAAGGAATGAAAATTTGGATTCTTACTATGAACACAAATCAATCAAAAAATCTTCTCAAACAAGAGGGAGGCGCCCTTGAGGTGATTTTTCACAAAAACGGCGCTATATAAATCATCAAAATATTAAGAATTTAAAAATTTTTCATACAAAATTTTCTTCGTTTCATTGGCACTTTGTCAAACTCGGATTCGATCGTAACTTAGGCTCTTTTGCACCGAACGGAATGAAATTTTGGATTATTTTTAGGAAGTAAAATCTATACACGCATCAATCAAAAAATCATTCAAAATTATTATCGTTTCATGGGCACTTTGTTAAACTTTGGTTGGGTCGTAACTTAGACTCTATTGCACCGAACAGAATGAATATTTGGATTCTTACTTAGAAGTAAAGTCTGTAGACGAATCAATCGAAAACTTTCAAATTGAAGAATTTTTAGTATCCTTCATACAAAATTTTCATCGTTTCATTTCTTTCCAAAAGATGAATTTTAAAATTCTTCATACAAAATTTTAATGGGCCTTTTGTCAAACTTGGGTTCGATCATAATTTACTTTTTGGATTTGTACTAAGAATCACGGTCTGTACACGAATCAATAAAAAAATCATTCGAAATTTTCATTGTTTCATGAGCACTTTGTCAAACTTGTGTTCGGTCATAACTTAGGCCCTATGGTACCGAATGAAATGAAATTTTGGATTCATACCAAGAATTAAAGTTTGTACACAATCAACGAAAAAAATCTTCAAATAGAAGAATTTTTAAATTTGTTTCATTGGCATTTTGTTATACTTGGGTTCGGTCGTACCTTAGGTTCTATTGCACCGAACGGAATGAAATTTCGGATTCTTACTAAGAATAAGAGATCAATCAAAAAATCTTCCAAAAGAAGAATTTTAGAAATTCTTCATACAACTTAGGCCCTATGCCACCGAATGGATTGACATTTTGGGTTCGTACTAAGAATTACGGTCTGTTTATGAATCTCTTAAAAAAAGATCTTCCAAAAGAAGAATCTTATCCCTTCGCGAGTGAGGTCGGGTATCTCATACCCACCGATTTATAAAACACTAAATATTTATTTACTGTGCGATTCATGGAACTAGGCTGATTCGGTAGCTGGAGGGTTTGATGCGGAGAGTGATTTCAAACAACTGTTGTAGTGTTGCGCCAGCGGTGGTGTAAACTATACATGCGCAAACATAGAACTGGTACGTAATACCCGACCTCATAGTCAGTGTAACTATTTAACGTTTTGGTTATATTTTAATTGAATGCGTATAATAATAAAAAATGTATGTCAGATGTAGGCTGTCCTACTGCTAAAGACAAAAAGACAAAGCATTCTTGCTTCACACGCGAAAAGCCAAATGTATGGTGCATACTCGTTTTGTTTGCGATAACTGCTTCGAAAGTACAATTTGGGAGGCGGGAATGGGTACTGCCGCCCCGGGAACCTTTATTGGATAACCAACACCTCTGCCATAGGTCACCCCAAGTGGTTCGCTACGTTTGGTGATTTAGCAGGGGTGCCCGGGTTCATGGGGGGAGGTTTGTCTAGGCGGATGACCAGGACATACTGAACCCCAGATTCCTACCCACCCCTTAATCCCTTTTCCTTCCCAGAACTCTCCTTCCCCCTCCTTTCCTCAAAAAACCCTCCACATAGCATCCTCAAAGATGACATAGGCCCTGAGGGAAATTATTTTTCTCAGGGCCTCCTGTGTGGAGCTCATGTAAAAAAAAAAAAAAAAAGTAGGGAGTAGTTTTTATGGTAATAAGTAAAAGAAGATTTTATGTGGAAGTTAAATTATATAAAACAGATTTATTCTTTAATTTTGTGTACACAGTTGATCTCAGTTTCCCAAATTTTTAGATATTCAGTCATAGTTTCTAAATATTGTTGACTTGTGCTTAAAAAAATATTACTTTGTTTTTCATAGAAAAATAAATCTATACTAATATTATAAATGCGAAACTGCTCGAGTTTTTTTTGTTATTGTTTTTGGGGTGTTATGCCGTGTTTCGCTACCTCCTTCTTTAGCCAACGTTTCGGACAGCGTTACAGTGTCCATCATCAGGGCAGATGAGAAGATGCTCATCTGCCCTAATGATGGACACTGTAACGCTGTCCGAAACGTTGGCTAAAGAAGGAGGTAGCGAAACACGGCATAACACCCCAAAAACAATAACAAAAATACTTTTTGGCCGTGAAAACCTTAAAACATACCTGCTCGAGTTTGTTTATGACCTTTTCAGGCATTAACCAATAAAAAGACTTTAAAAATTCATTCACCAATAGAAAGCTAAATTATATGCGCAGACTATATGTTGTATATGATGGTAAGCTCTGGCGTTATGAAATTATAAATATTAATATATTATATTGGTTATACGTTTTCTGTCGCTAACAAAAGCGAGTTAATTGCAAATGTCAGAAAAAAATCATTCCCATGGAAACGATGTTGATATATTTGTGGGCTCTAAGCTGGTAGGTACTCAGCCCCCTGGTCAGCTACTGCCCCAGAAAATTCAAATATTAGAATATGTTTTGTTTTTTTTGGACAAGCTGGAATAAATGTCAGATAAGAGTTCCAACATTAAAAATATAATTCGTAACGATTATAAAGACTGAATAATAAATAGTGTAATTTTGTATTATATTAACAAACTTCCAAATATTTAATTAAAAATAAACATCCGAAATGTTTGTAAGCGCATAAATTCCGAACGAATGAACAAAATTGGATAATTCTTTTTTTCTTTGTGAAATTTAGGTGGCAGGCTAGATGTTTGAAAACTGAATGTAAGGGAATGAATGTATGGAATGTAAGGGAATGAATGTATGGAATGTATGGGGTGGGGAGGAGGAGGAATAATTGATAATTCAACCGCTACAGTAATTTCCCGTAATACCATGCGAGCGAAGCCGCGGGGAAAAGCTAGTACTTTTATAAATAGAACTTTGTTATTTTATCATATAAACTCATTGTCCTATTACTTATTATAATATTACAGTAACAAGTATTATTCTAAAGTCATTTCAGTTTCAAAGTCGACAATTCTTTATCAGGGTATGTCATACCCATCTCGCAGCCCGTGTTACAATTTTTCATCTCATTCATGCCGGGTTAATAGCTTTAAAGTACCGACCACAAATATTGCCTTGCAGGAAACATATAATGGTTACACACCAAAGGTACCCACGAAGAAATTTTTAATACCTGTAAATTGTTTAACGTAAACAAATTAAATCTACATGAGAGCCTCAACCGAGTAAGAAACCAAAAATTGTAAAACATAATCAATCATAAAAAGATTATAAAACATAATCAATCATAAAAAAATTATAAAACATAATCAATCATAAAAAAATTCATAAATCTATTTTTGATGCAAATTCATCACAGGTATTCATAAAATGGTATGCAATAAAGATATCTTTCCATCGGAATTCCGATGAAAAAACATCTTCACATAATTTATTAAAATTCTATAAAATTAGTATTCAGAAGTATTTTTCTAGTTTTTTATAAGAATCTCTACGAGTAGGTATTTCAATATTTTCCAGTTCCATAGTAGCGCTGCTCTTTCAATATTTATAAAGCGCTTTTACGAGTTAAGTTCATTGAAATTAAAGAAAATAATTTTATTAAATATACTGCAGTGCAATATTTTTTTTGTAGAAATCAAGTATTAATTCGAATTTTCCTCATAAAGTGAACATTTCCCTACGAATTTTCTTATTTTATCGTCTCGTTTCAAGCTGAAGAATATGCCTTGAACGTCCTTGAGAAGTCTCGTAAATCTGCGAGCGCATCTTGAGAAGGATTCCTGAAACAGCCCTTGGAGACTGAAGCATGTTTTCATGTAATATTTTAGAGTGAGGCTCTCCAAGGCGAATGCCGCCTAACATTTATTTAATACTGCCAGAAGGCGGGGAGTTGCAGCTTTTTGATGTTATTTACATATCGTTACTAAACTTCTGCCGGAGCTTGTTAAAAATACGAACCGCAATGATAAATATCTGAGGTTCTAGGTACTTTCAATGATAGCAAATATTTTTGAAGCATTAAGTTTTGAAGCATTAAGTTTTATATTTTTGGGGGGTGTAGTATTTGAATGTGTTTTCGCCGAGTACATAGAATTGAATCATACTGAAGAGCTAATTTTTTTTTTTTGGTAATGTTTTTTTTTTTAGGATATTTAATTTAGATATAAAATTTTATATTTTAAAACACCTAGTAAACATCTATTTTAAAACTTCTATAGTAATATTCTATGACCTACCTACTAAATTTGGACTCACAACATTAAGACAACTATGAAAAAGTGCAACTTTTAAGTTTTTTTTTTTACGCTAGATCCACACAGGAGGCCCAGAGGAAAAATATCTCCCTCAGGGACTATGTTATCTTTGGGAGATCTGTGTGAAGATCATTTCAGGGAAATGAAGGAGAGGATATTCTGGGAAGGAAAAAGATATGAGGGGTAGTCTGGGAATCTGGGGGGTCAATGTGTCTAGGAGTGATGGAGCTATGGATTCATCCCTCCCACTGCGGAGCAAGGCGATGTGTCAAGAGAGTCCGGCTGGAGAGGTCTAAGTTGGGTCTCCCTTAACCAAACTCTCCCGATCAGTAGATGGGCAAACGCTTTGGCCGCCAAGACAAACCTCACCTTATGAACCCGGGCACCCCTGCTGAGTCTCCAAACGTAGTAAATCATTTGGCGTTACCTATGGCAGGGGTGTTAGTTATCCAATAAATGGTGGTGGTACCCATACCCGCTTCCTTAAAATTAAAAATATTAAAACAAAGTTAATATTTATAAACACTTCTTGTCACTTATTCAAAGTGATCTCTGATAAACTTCCTACAAAAAGTCGTTTGATCATCGTTGGTGTCTATAGCCTCAATTACATTACCCTAGTTTAGAAGCTATTAACCGGTAATGTCAATAGTCATGATGACACACAAACTGTCAACTCGCTCAGTAGCAACAGTAGCAGCTGAAATAACGACTTCCACGCCATGCAACTAACATTTTATAGGAAACTGACAGCTCGTAGCTGGAGCCACAAGCTAGCCAATAAAGGCTTCCACCCGAACTAATTCTGACGGACGAAATCAGCTGTTGACGGGCCGCCATTTTTAGGCAAACACCAGCAAGTAGCGAGTTAAGTTGACCACCTTTCAACTTTTTTCGTAGATTGTCCACAATCTGCTAGTTAGCAAGTAATACGATGACACTGAGCAAGTTTACTAACAGTTAGTGAATTTTCCAGATAGTAGCTTGTAAACTCGCTCTATTTTATCGAGGATTAAGTCAATTTTAATGTTTTCATAATTTTGTAAGAACATACAAATTATTTTTGTTTTTAAATCTTTATTTCTTATTATTACTCTAATTATCTAATTTATCCAAGTGATCTCTATTAAAATTACAATTTAATAATTCGCTTCCACCATTAAAGTCAAAAGTGTGACTAGTCTCCAACAAATGATTGGCAAACTTCGAGAAACTATTATTGTTCAAACATTTTAAAAACCTTTTTATTCTTATTTCAAAGTTTCTCACAGTTTTACCTATATAAAAGAAACCACAATCATTACACTTCGATTAATAGTTTCAAGATTTTTTTTATTTTTGAATCTATCCAACTTATTTAGAATATAATTTTTAAGTTTGTTATTTGCATAAAAACAATCAGAAAATATTTTTGAATGACTCACTATTGAACCTGTTCCCTTTGTACATAGTGCCTTCAATAACCCCCTTTCCACTCCTACCTTTCCATTCACACCATTTAGTTTATTAATAATTAGTTTTTAGCGAAACTTGCCGGTTGTACAGCCATTAAAAGTGGTTAAAACAAAGATTTTTTTTAATTTTGAATTAAGTATTTTCAATAAGCATCCAATAATTACTAGAAAATAGAGATCCCAGATCTTAAATAAATTACGAATATTTCTGGAGATAACATAAGAGACATCACTTAGAGTACATCTAATTTTACGTAATATATACAAAATCAAATCTTCATTTAAATTAAAATACATAATACAGATATAAAATACATAATAAATTAAAATACCACTGTCGCACATGACTTAGTACGCCCAAAAAAATTATATTGCATAAAAAGAGTAGCACAATGTTTGAAAACTGAGTGATGACAAAAAGCTCGGAAATCTGCATTGCATGCTTATTCATTTCTGAAGTGGTTATTCTCAATATTACCCTGGTAAAATACTAGCATTTAGATTAGAAACGTTGCCTGCAATTGCTATAATCGTGTTTTGATGACCAGATCCTTAGAAATTATTTTTGTTGTTTATAGTTTTTATATTTTCCTCCAGATACGAGTTGATGTACGGATGCACCGAGCTGGAGAGCTACCACCTTCTCGGGGCTGTGGCCCTAGCACATGGTATGCTGGAGAGTGAGAGAGATGCCCTGCTGAGACTCTACTCCCAGGCCAGATTCGAGTATAGACCAGACCTTGCTCTTGTGGCAACACTGAAAGAGTAAGTAGATACCATACCTTTGACTTACCAGATATTTGATCTGTAATTGAGCATAAACCATTTTAAGATGTGTATGTCCAAATACCTGCGATGCGCCGGTCACGTAGAAAGAATCTCTGATTGACTAGACCATCAGAGATTCTTTCTAAGTGAACAACGCACCAATCATCACCAAGTTGAGATGACCCATTGAAACAGACTCAGATACAGATGGAGAAAAAATATAAATGCTTGCATTTAAGATGACAGGAACAGGACGAAAAAGCTGGAAGAATACATTTATGGAGAAGGCTAAACGTTATCCAGGAATAATGAACATACAATGAAGTTTTTTTTTTTTGTTATTGTTTTTGGGGTGTTATGCCGTGTTTCGCTACCTCCTTCTTTAGCCAACGTTTCGGACAGCGTTACAGTGTCCATCATCAGGGCAGATGATGGACACTGTAACGCTGTCCGAAACGTTGGCTAAAGAAGGAGGTAGCGAAACACGGCATAACACCCCAAAAACAATAACAAAAATACTTTTTGGCCGTGAAAACCTAAAAACATACCATACAATGAAGTTGATGATGGTAATAATGTTAACACCTTTGGTGACGATAATAAAATATCTTTTGCCAAGGGGTCTCGACAAAATATTCTTTCCGGACCACCTAGCTTGATTTTTAATGACAATGATTTAACATCTTTAACTTTGGCAATATTGAAATTTCCAGGTATAGCTCTTTTGACCTGGAACCCGGAAAGTCAGCTGCGGATTCTCACAGGGACTCTCTACTGGACATTCTCAGCGACGCGCGAGTCACTGCACCAACAGTGCAGACAGCAAATTTCCACTCTAAGGCCAATCCCAAGTCCTACTTCTACGTCTTTGGGCACAACTCTCAGGCTGGGGAATACGCTGCTGTAAGCATTAGCAACTTTTTTTATCATTATCAGACGATGTCAATCTGTTGACAGTCGATTTGCAAAAATTTTACATGCCACTTATCACTTCTATCTGAAGACTGACTAAGCACATCTCGGATCGCAAAAAATAGTGCCCATTTTGTAACTCCTGCCATTCACCTCTAAATTTCGTTTGGGTAAATTGGATCCTCGAACTTTCTTTCTCAGTCATTATTCAGATTTGGTGAATGCATCGGTAAGTATGGTGGTTCACTGATTTGTGTACACTTACTTTGTCTCGATTCTTAGCTTCACGTTTTTTTTTTATCATCGAGCAATAAAGAAAACTCATCGCACTGCTTGTGCTTGCTTCACCTATAAATTCATAGAACACTTTCTTTTGTTTTGTCTGTACTATATATATTAAAACATATTGTGATACAAAATTTTAATGTTCAAAAACTAACATGTTTCACAAGCAATTCTTACTTCATTTTAGTACCTTCAAAGCCAAATATCGGTTGTCTATTTTCTCATAATAACAGAGTAGTGGCTTTATGATTTTGGGTAACTTTGTATATGCAAGTAAATGGATACGGTTGTCGTACGACAATGTCTTACAAAGTAGAGACACCTTAAATTCTACCGCACATGCTGTATTTTAAGATGGTTCTAGACGTATTGCACCATGTCATGAACACGTGCAGTATATGGAATGCATACACTAAATTTAATGGCAGGGTTCACTCAACCCAACACAAGGTACCATCCGTTTTCCTATCAACGCAGGCGGTCTTAAGATGTACAGGATTACAACATGCTGAGATCATACTGTCTTACATGATGATTTCAGTATTTGCCATATTTAAGATATTGCATTACGCTACCCATTACTATCTTTATAAAAAAATACTATTTTTGTAGAACAGTTTAATGGCCTCACGCATTATTAGGAATTATAATTGTCCTTTTGAAATTCCTACCCACCTCCCTCCCACTACCTTCAGTGCAGTTTCAACCTTCGAACAATCCGCAGTGTATTATGAAGTTCATATTTTCAAAGTGCAAAGATAACCTTCGGCGGATAAGCAATGTATTATTGTGAAGTTCATATTTTCGAAGTGCTAACTACATGTATGCAAAGATTTCAAATAACTAATGGTGAACATACAATCTGTACAGTTTGGAACATTTAATGTGAATTCTTATGTGCACATCAACCCAGCCCGCTACATTAACTACAGTGAGTTTTTTACGCCGTTCCTATTTCCCTACATAAAGAAAGTTCCTAACACGCATTAAACAATAAAACATATCTGTTTATCAGAACATTATTATCTTTTTTGAGATAAGATAATGGCATCCCCAAGAGATTGTGAGGCTGAAAGGCGTGGGGAGGATAAGGAGATGGAGAAAGGGAACGATATGAAGTTCTTGAGTTTTGAGATCTTTTCATCTTGGTAATGAAATTGTTTACAAATTGACATGATTTTTTAAGTAGTTTAAATAATAATAACAACGATTGTAAATGTATAATTTGTAGGGCGCCTTTTTTGTGAAAAATCAACTAACAGCATAGAAAACTATTAACCCATGATTTCAAAAATTAAACAAGGTGAAAATAAGTTAAGTTTCTAAACATTCACTTCTAGTTGAACACTAAATATTATTTATTTATTTAAACGCCATTAAATGGCTTTTACATTCAAGTGTTACATTAAACAGTGGTACTCAGGGGGGTATCAGTAATTTAATAATAATGAAAATATAATAGTAATACAAATAATAAAATATTATACCTAGCTCTCTAATTAAAAATTTAGGCATATTAGATTTGTCAAAGAATCTTTATATAAAAATGCAAAAATCAGTCATATTAAATACATGTCGGATTACGAAAGATTTTTTAAATATTTATATTGAGGGATCGGTAGGATTTATCGGTTCAGTTAGGAGTTCCATCGAGCCGAACCCTCTGATATGAAAATATCTGGAGTCGGTGAAGTATTTTCCCATATGGTCTCCGGTAGGTTGACGTGTTGTTCTTGTATAGTTTTGTATTTAGTATACTTATACAATGCAATTACATCGCGTGAATTGACTAGATTAGCATTTGTGGAAAAGTGTGTGGAAGGATTAAGTTTTTCCTGTGAGGAAGATTTAACCCGGACATAAAATCTAGAGAACAATAAAAATTTATTATACATACTAGGCTAATATAAGACCTGACATAAAACAAAATGATGTATGTGTGAAAAAGGCTAGTAAATAGGTATGTGATAAAATTATGTGTTATAACCAATAAAAAACATAATGTAAAAACTTAAGGAATAGAATAGAAAATATTAAAATAACCGAACATTATATTTACGCCGAATAAAAATATGTAAATAAAGGTGACTTGTTAGCAAGTAGAATCGAAGAATCGAGCAAAGTCAAGTATACCTGAGTATATCTATTCAAACATTCACATTTATTTGATCAAAAGGTTATTAACCCTTTCGTCCCGGAAAGAAAAAATCACACATGATCCGAAGGGGGGTCACTCGGGGACCCTAATTTGTTTTGCTTATTAAAGAGTGTTAATGACATAATTTTTTGTAATTTGTTTTGGTAATACTTAGAGGGAAGTATATTCATTGTATTTCAGTTGTCATTTTCAAAATCGTTTGATAAATAAAGTCATAATTAATATTCTAATGAATTTAGACCATAACGTATATTTTTCCATAGAAAACAGAGAAGGCGGGCCAATAGCCAACATAACTCCATGTTTCCGAATGTTGACTGGCGATTGGCGCGTAGCGGAAACGATCCAGACCGAATGATCTTTGACCGGCAAGCGAACATTATAGCATTGTAAAAAGAGCAAACTAGATGCGCAGTGTAAATAAACGGGATCTAGTCCTTTCCACTAACAACTCAGAAATTACTTGCTATCGCTTAGAATCGTCCCGATACTTCCAGCGGATGGATGAGGGGTAACGCCCGAACAGAGGGGAAGGGGGGCGGGCTGGACAGATTCTCGACCGGAATTTGATATAAATGAATTAATATTAAGAAAAGTAGTAATGCGATATTAATTTTTGAATGCAGATCGATAACCAAATATTTTTTCTAGGATTACTCAAATTATTGAGTATGTGGTTTAAAAAACAAATTAGATACAGCGTAAAACTCTCGTTAGTGTAAGTGCGTTCCCCTGGTCCGGTACGGAAGTGTTAATACACTTTTTATATTAGCTCCACACAGTAGGTTCTGAGGAAAAAATACTCTCAGGGCCTATGTCATTTTTGAAGATGCTATGTAGATGTTTTTTAAAGGAAAGGATAGAGAGGAAGTTCTGAAAGAAAAAATGTAAGACGGGTGGGTAGGAATCGGGGGGGGGGGGGGGCAGTGTATCCAGAAATGATAGACGTATTAATCCATAACTACCGGCGCGGTGCAAGGTAATGAATGGGTCGAGAGAGTCCGACTGGAGAGGTCAAAAGGTCTATCTCAACTTGTCTCTCCCGATCTGGCCCACCACGCAGTAGGTGGGTAAACGCATCCACCGCCAAGACCTTGACAAATCTCTCCCTGAACCAAGACAACCGTAAACCGGGGCTTCCCTGCTAAATCACTTAATGTAGCAAACCACTCGGGGTGACCTTTAGCAGTAGGGTTAGTTATTCAATAAATGGTTCCCGGGGGGGGGGAGAGCGGCGGTACCCATATCCGCCACCCAAATTTAACTCAAAACTTAAATATCACAACTTAAATTGTAAAAATATTTTTAAATTTTTGCGTACTGTGAGTCATAAAACAAAATTATCAAATTTTATGGCAACTTTTATGAATTCGTTGTAGCTGGGCAGTGCAGTGGATCTGCAAAAACTACGCGGACCCCTCAGGGGTCCTTAGACTCCTCATTTTAACCCCTCAGGCCTCGATCACATTCTGTCACCAAGTCTGAATTCTTCCGCTTTACAATAAAATATAAAAATTAAAACTTTTTATGAAACGGTGATGAAATACGATTTCAAATTTTACTATTAGAAACTTTTAACATATATAATATATATATATATATCATTAAAATATAAACAAAAAAATAATTTTGTTTTATTTAACGTAAAGTAAAAATACAACATAAGGTATAGTAAAAATACAAAGTAAAATAGTTTGTTCTCAGTCCTCCTCACTAGGTATTCCTGCTCCGAGGCGGACTGTTAGTTGTTGTATGGGTGTTGATCATGATTTACTCCTCATCTAGTTTGTTTGTTTTCACAAAATAAAAAATAAAGTAAAAACTATTAATGTTTGTTTTCTGTAGGTTGCGTTGGAGTAACTTCATAATATTAATAATTTCCTCATCTTCGTGTTTAGTTAGCCATAGTGTGATGTATTTTTAGTACCTACTATATTGGTTCTTGCTACCTACTTAGTACCTATCTTTTTGGTTCTTGCTACCTACTTAGTACCTATCTATTTGGTTCTTGCTACCTTTTTAATACCTATTTTTTTGGTTCTTGCTACCTTTTTAATACCTATTTTTTTGATTGTTGCTACCTACTTAGTGCTTATCTATTTGGTTCTTGCTACCTACTAAGTACCTATCTATTTGGTTCTTGCTACCTACTTGGTACCTATCTATTTGGTTCTTGCTACCTTCTTAATACCTATCTTTTTGGTTCTTGCTACCTACTTAGTACCTACCTATCTTTTTGGTTCTTGCCCATTTATTCATGCGCTTGTCTCTGTTACACTTGGCTGACGTAGTATTTTGCAATCTCATTTGAATTTCATATGACACACGACAATTCTGTGTTCTTCTATCTATGTTTTATGGGATTTTTACTGCATCGTACTGAGTAGTTAAAAAGACAAATAATTTTTTGCACTTTGGCGGAGAGACAATGTTTTTGTTTTATTTTAGAAATATTTAAAATTCATTCTTAATCCATCTGGTAGCAAGCACTTTTAAAATCAACTTATTTCTCTACGTTATACAAAATACCTCTCTATCTTATATCTATCCTTACTCAATTTAAACACGATATAGGTACTTCGCGATATGAAGAAAGTCCAACTTTCCTATTACTAGTACCTTTTACTACCTATACCGCGTTCTTAATATTTCCGGAACTAACAAACTTCAGAGTCCCCAAAAGCAAAAGGAAGCGACTATGATGGTTGCTAGGGGATGGTGGTTGGTGGCGCGGCAGATATGGAAGTAGGTTGTACGTTGAACGACATGAAAGCCTTATGTACGCAAACGGAAGCGTGGATGTGAGATGTACAGTAAACATGTCATAGCGCTCTGTTGATAAAAATGAAAGGCTGGGAAAAGCGTCGTATGTAGTTTTGTGATTAATACGAACTGAAAGCAGTGTAAATTGTTATAAGTTATTTCGAGAGTTTATCAGGCATTAGAGCGATACTTTTATTTAATATTTATTTAAATGACAGGCACATAAGTGACATCTTTTAGTAATCGACATAAGTTATATAAATTAAAGAATACTTCATTGAAAAAGAAAATAACACTTATAATCAAAATGAAAATATGAAAGAGAACAAGACACAGAAAAATAGAAAAAGACAATGGTCGCGACTGAGACGACGAGAGGTCTGGGTTCGTGTCCCGGTCGCGACCATTGTCTTTTTCTATTTTTCTGTGTCTTGTTCTCTTTCATATTTTCATTTAGATTATAAGTGTTATCTTCTTCTTTAATGATATATTACGTTCATGGGAATAACCTTCAAAGGTTATAAAAAGATAGTTTTTCTAATAAAAAATTAAAGAATAATTCATAAAATCATTTACCTATAGCTACCCACTACCCAAATTATGGTAATTATCGCTTAAGGGGGGGGGAAGGTTTTGAAGGCGGAAAAGGCATATTTTCTTGATTTTTTTTGGAGATATGAATAATATTGGTTTATTTTTTTTATATACAAGTAATAGATGATATCTAAGGTATCTTTGAAAAATTGTTTTATTAAAAATATCAATAAATAAGTCCGCGAGAGCGAATCTCCGGAGGAGATTAGTTAGTTTTAATTAGATTAATTAGATTAGCCTCAAAACTAGTTGTTACGCGGTGAACATCGTAGCTTGTTGACGAATCATTTGAAACAAAAAAATTGAAATGCGTTTAAAAGGTGATATTTTTTACTAGGTAGTAAAGAAACGTTTTTTTCGATTTTTTTTTGCAGCGATTTTGCTAAAATTTGCGACTTTTTCAAAAAATGCAATTTTTGCTAAAGTTTTCTGTGTACGCAAGAACTTTTCTCTAAACGCAAGAACTACAAAAAATGAAATAGCTAAAACGATGCGGTACTCACCCAATAGTTAATAATTATCGATATTTTTTATCAAAAGGTATCTGCGTTATATTACGAAAAACATCAAACACTAGATTAGCTGATGACGATGTAGTGGTACTGCTGCACTTCGTGACTTGTTATCTATGTGCACTTGAAGTGAAATAACACAAAACTGCGCTATATAATTACGTTAAGTATTATTATTGTGTGGTTTGCGCTTATTTAAGTGCAGTTTCGATGATTTGTTCCCGAATACATCCTCCAATGAGAAAATATCCTCCTATAGAGAGGGCCCAAGAAATAAAGACGAATCAGGGAGATCAATCAAGGAGAAAATCAATCATCCTACAAGGAGCAGATTTCTTTAGCTCCAATAGAAGGGGGCACAAGAAAAAAAAAAGAATCAGGAAAATTTTTGATACAAAACAAGTTTACTACTTTATAAAATCATTGAACCGCACATAGTATGTAGGTAGTTAAAAAAAACTCCAAACATTTAGAGCAGAGCAATTTAACAAATTTTGTTATAAGAATAATAAGAACTGTAATAAAAATACAAATTAAAGGAGATAATGCGGAATTAGATATAATGAGCGTTAAACAAAGATTTTTCAAAACTTATAATTTTATCTACAAAAATTTTAACAATTTACTACCAATTTACATGAGAGGTAAACTGCATTACAGAAAGCACTTTCATACACGCAATATATTAAACCAAGAAGATTGAACAAATCAAAAACCCAAAATTGTTTGCTATAAAGGCATCCAAACGAATAACTTCCAATAGAATTGTTGAAAATGTCAAAATGTACCTATTTTTTTATTAGATTTCATGAAATGAATCTGTTTTAAGTTTAATAAATAAATATAATTCACGTAAAACGATGATTAAACTGGAGCTAGTGAGATTTGAAACGAAAACTTTTTATATTTAAAAAAAATAATGTTTATATCAACTTATTTTACGGGTCACAAAAATGCGCGTACTTAATTGTTTTGAAAATTGTGAAAAATATATTTATTTCTGTTAAATTCTGTTGCACCGCAAAAAGTGTAACATTTGGCGCTTTGCAGTTTCTGCTTCGCTATCGGCCCGGAGCTAAAGTTTCGCGGAACGAATGAACTTTTCCGCAGAACTGACACGTCCAGTGATGCGGATCTCTTGCTCTCGCCGCTCGCTGCCGCATGAGTCTGCAGCAGTCGTGTATTATTTTAGGGTTACCCCTCCCAACTCCCAACTCCCTACTCTCTAGTATCTGGTATGCTATGTGTCCACCAAGCCATTCGGAGAAACAAATAATACAAACCTCGCAAACAACAAGTTTTTTTTAGAGTGCGCTCTGGGAAATATTTGTAAAACTAAATATGCAGTTTTTTATAGAAATATATTTATAAATTATGATTGAAAAGGGTTTTTATAACTTTAAAATATTTGAAAGCATTAAAATGTTTATTTTTATTTCCTTTAGTATTCAGTTATATTATTATTTATTTTTTAAAAACAGTTTATTTATAAACAAGTAATGCTATGTAATTATTTAGTCTCGCCTACTGAAGGCATTTTCAAGCTGTGGTTATCCACTTACAGACAATACATTGATATTATTTCTAGACTAATACTTAAGACGATTTTTTTATTACCTTTGTCCTTGATTTGCAACTAAAATGAGAAAATTATTAATGGTTATAACCCTTTTAAAGTTTCCCCAAGTACAAAAATATAATGTACCAGTATGATTCCTTAAGGACTTTGTTCATTTATTTAAGAGGGCATGTTTTTATTTTAAAAAAGGGAATCTGCGGAATGCATTTTTTTACTTCTAAAAATACCCTCATCAATGTGGACATTATCGTTTAAGGTATGAAGTTTTCACAGCCAAAAGTATTTTTGTTATTTATTTTTGGGATGTTATACCGTGTTGCGCTACCTCCTTCTTTAACCAACGTTTCGGACAGCGTTACAGTGTCCATCATCAAGACAGATGAGCAAATGATATTGGTGAAAGTGTGTGCTTATGTATGTAGTAGCGATACCGTGCTGCGCAACACGGCATAACACCCCAAAAATATCGTTTAGTGTTATTTTTCTTAAAATAAAATTGTTTATTATAAAAAATATCGTTTAATGATGTTCTTCCGAAGTATGCCAACATTCTTATTCAGTCGACATTTGTTGGTTATGCAGGGTAATTTAATAAAAACAAATTGTAACAACATTTTCAAAACCTACATTATTTTGTGTTATTTTTATTACTTTATACAATTATCAACCTAAACACAGGCTTGCTTAAGATTAAAAAAATAAAATCTTAACTTTAATACATACTACGTAAAGAAATAATAAAAAAAAAACAGAATATAAAAATACTTTTTATAAAATTTCATTAGCGAAGATTATTTCAAAATATATAAATTTTAAATACTTTCATTGCAGTTTATTAAACAGGCATAATACAAATAATATTTACTTGGGTTTCTTTGAAGTTTTATTTAAAAACAAATTTAATTTTCATAATTTTTAAGTTTTAAAAACGCTATTTAAAGACACGGCATGGATGAATCGAAACTGGTGCTGAATTATTCAAATTATGTAACAAATTTACACGGCGAAATACTTTAAATTTTTCAGAACAAAAATTTTCACATTATTTAGTTTGTTAGCGTCTGCGTGCGGGCTGATGCTATCGGCAGGGTTGGAGAAAGCTCCCACATATTTAATACAATTAGTTGCTGTATCTGCCCCAAATAAAAAACTAGCTCAGGATTCGGTGCAAGCAGGATTTCTCGTAACCTCAAGGCTAGTGCTTGTGGTTCGGAACTTCACGCTTCTCCATTCTCCCAGGGCCTCTCTCGTCAAGCAAAACACGGTAGGTTATCACATAAACAGTTTATTCAATTCTAGGAGACACAATAATACATAAAAGGAACGATCCTAGCTGAAAGTTAGTTTGAACGTCCGTCTCTGCTCTCTATCACGCGTGGTTAGGGCTAAAACATTTAATTGCACACAAAGGGTAACATGGTAATTGACTCACGTTTGGTTTATGGGCCAACAGCGGCTTTACGCGCTTGTTCTCTCAGTCTCCGCAGCGTCCATGCGTGGACCGGAAGTGCACAACCGGCGAAACTGAACTTGTGTCGCCCATGTTCGCGCGGAACGTGGGCCCGGGAAGCTCGCTTGCTGAAGACTGGCCGCTTGCCGGGCTCTGGCGGCCGCTCGGTTTGTTGCTCGCGGGAGGGGGTAATGCGCGCGCCTCTATATTGGCGGTTTATTCTCCAGTCCGTGGAAAGGTCTATTCTCGAATCCCGCCACGTGACAATTTGTAACGTAACAAGTTCTTCGGGTTTATATTTGAGTTGTTCTACACATTCGTATAGGATCAATTATATTTTAAAACCTTTAAAATTTCCTTTCAAAACTTGAAGCAAAATATCGCCCGGTTTCACCCACCACCGCTTACAATACGCCGTAAATTATGATAATGGGCACCTAGGAATTCCTTCATCCCATTTGAAAGCAGGGTAGTCGGAGGACGGGGTGGTATAGCGATCCATTCAATGTGCAGGTCGAAATGACGTCCCGCTATTGAACGGTGTGATTATCTCGGGGGCGAGGCGCCTGGAGGCTGTTCTCTGGACCACATTTCGATGATGGATGGTAGAGAGTTAGATGGAGATGGGATGCAAGGAGATGCGTTGATCGAATGCTATTATTACGACGTCATGGATTGAACTGTGATGTGAATGATTTAGGTGAGGGAAATCAATCATTATTTGGTAGTAGGTACATTACTTTCACGAAATCACAGTTCATAATGTCCAATGTGTTATACCTACCTAACAACTATTTATGGTATTAGAAGACAGTGACTTATATCATTAGTATGATTCTATCTCCGAAGTGTTGTTAGGTTGACTTAGAGTTATACAAAATGTGAACAATTACTTCTTTTATATAATTGAAATTGTTCAAGTTTCTTACACCTGTCGCAAAGCTGATCAAAAAAGCATGCAATGTTGGTAATGTTTTTCAATCGTTTGAAAGTTGATCTGATACAACCGTATTGTCATTTTTTTTACTTAACTATTAGCTCCACACAGGTGGCTCTGGGGAAAAAATCTCTAATGTAATATTTTGAGATTTTGTGTGGAGGGTTTGTTAGGGAAAGGACGGTCAGGTAGTTCTGGTAAGAAAAGAGGTATGTGGGATGGTTAGATATCTGGTGGTCAATATATCCCGAAGTATCCAGGATGGGTCGAGAGAGTCCGGTTGAAGAAGTACAGGTTAGGCCTTCCGAAATCAGTCTCTTCCAATTTTGCCTGTAACGCAGCAAGTGGACATATGCTTTTGCCGCCTTTAGTTTTCCAAGACAAACCTCACCCCATGAACCCGGATATCCCTTCTTAGTCACCAAACGTAGCGAACCACTATAGGGATGACCTATAGCAGAAGTATTGATAATCCAATAAATAGTTTCCGGGAAGGGGGGGGGGGGGGCGGTGCCCATTACAGTCTTCCGAAAAGCTTTTTTTATAAATAATATAAACTAACATCAGTGTTTTTCATTTACACGACTTTCATAATGTTATATGGTCAAAATGTTCTAAGTTTAAATTATAATTATACTGTCCTGAAGGGCACTCCGGAGGTATGGGTAACTTCGTGCCGAATAGAATCGCTTGAGATTTTGACGTAATTAACATCAATAAAGCAGGTTTTAAGGCGCGGTATAACCGCTCAAAAAGAAGAAGATGGAGAGATATGTGAATACGAATGTTAGAGAGAGCGCTCTAATATTAAAAACGATAATATTTAAGAGAAAATCGTGAAAATGTTTATTACAACACGACTCGTTTAAACTAGAGCAAAAATCTTGTAGGGAATATCTAAATTAGCGTTACAAACATTTATGATGTAAATTTTTTAATAATTTTTAATTTTTTTTTTCATACACATAACTTGTAAAATAACTGAAAAAATCTGTTATAATGATCTAATAATCTGTTATAAAAATACTATTGTATTATTTAAAGAAAATGTGTAATAAATTGGTAGAAATGCGGGAAGCCGGGCCTTAAACGGAAAGCTTTGTTGTTGTTTGTATACAATCTACTTTTGTATATTATTTATTTGTTTTCTTAATGTATTTTAAAACAAAATGAAATTGAATTGATAAATATTTTAGATGAGGAAAATTATTTTATTAAATTAAAGGTTAGGATTTAACCCCACTATTTGACGTTTTGTATTGTATAAATTCTAATAAATAGGTTGAATACATAAATATTTACCTTTGTTTTAAGTGCAAGACTTAAAGTGATTGCTTTCTTCTGTATTTATTAAAAAATTTACATTGTATTTTCAGTTGGGGAAAAGCGTTCACGGCGAAGAGCTGGCGTATGTATTCGGTGTGCCATTAGGAGCTACGGGAAACCACTTCAGAGAGGAATACAGTCCTCAGGAGAGACTCTTCAGCGAGGTCATAATGACCTACTGGACCAACTTCGCCAGAACAGGGTAAATAATAACTATAATGAAAGTATTTTGTTAATAGAAAGTTACAATAAAATACAGACTCCGATAATAAAGAAGGGTTCACTGCAAGAATCTTGAACGTCACAACTATAGTAATATTCGATAAGTTAGTTTGCAGAGCAACTTTGTAAATTATTTAATATCTTAAAGAATTAAAACACTTTGTATTTAAACCACGAATTTATTATTTGGTATATCTACCGGTTTCGCTTCGACCAAGCTTCATCAGGATATAATAATAACTAACTACTAAGGCAGAGATATCGGTAATATATAAGTGGAATGACAGAGGGAGAAAGAATATTACAAAAGAAAATAATTAGACAGAGACAAAATTAATATGCAAGGGATACAAAGGGTAATCAATTAGCGGGAGGGAGACAACAATGTACATTATACAGAAAAAGATAAATTATAATACAAAAGAACATAATTGGACGGGAGCAAATTAATTTTACAGAGGTACGATGAATATCAATTAGATTCAATCAATATCAATTCTAATTGATATTCATAGTACCTCTGTAAAATTAATTTGCTAGATTCAATCAATATCAATTCTAATTGATATTCATAGTACCTCTGTAAAATTAATTTGCTCCCATCTAATTATGTTCTTTTGTATTATAATTTATCTTTTTCTGTATAATGTACATTGTTGTCTCCCTCCCACTAATTGATTACCCTTTGTATCCCTTGCATATTAATTTTGTCTCTGTCTAATTATTTTCTTTTGTAATATTCTTTCTCCCTCTGTCATTCCACTTATATATAACCGCCGTCGAAGTTGCCCCAATATCAGATAAAGCGCACAATTAATAAAGTTTTATTCCAGGATGTGGGGAGGATAGTGCAATCCCACACGTCAAATATAATTGTACATATTTATATAATTATACATATTTTCATACAACAGATTTTTTTTTAAATAATGAACTAAATAGGTACATAGAATAGGAAAAAAAAAAATAATCAATTCTATGTAGGGCGTGATCTGGGGTGAGCTCGGGCCTAGCGCTCACTCAGGAGTGGGGTTTGGTGCTGGAACGCTGCGGTCACCACTTTATTGTCGGAAGCCATTAGCTGCATCCTGGCCAGTGGCGGCTCGTGAATTTGGGGTGTGCTAGAGTGCTGATATTTTAAAAATGGCTTTATTGATGTTGTTGTAGACAAAAAAAAATTTTTTTTTTTTTGAAAATCAGTTTTTTGTATGAAGAATTTCAGGAAGTTTCAGTTTGGCCGTGTGCCACACGGATTTCCTGAAAAATCTTTATACAAAAAACCGATTTTCAAAAAAAAAAAAAAAATTTTTCCGCATACGACAACATCCTTGATGCCATTTTTTAAATATTAGCACCCTAACACACCCAAAAGTCACCAGCCGCCACTGATCCTGGCTACAATTGAAATGGTTTCATAGTTGTTTATCTCATTGTTTCACAAGATCAAATCCCTCTTTATAAAAACCAAATAATGGACCAAACTCTTCTAAAACAAAATAATTTATCAATATTAACTGAAGGATGAAAAAATGCTTTCTCTTTAAAACTCTCGAAGTTGCCACAATTTCGGATAAAATACAAAATTGAAATGGTTTCATAGTTGTTTTACCCATTGTTGTCAAAAAATCAAATTTCTCTGTATAAAACCAAATAATAGACAAAACTCTTCTAAAACAAAATAATTTATCAATATTAACTGAAGGATGGACAAAACTCTTCCAAAAGAAAATGTTTTATCAATATAGGCTGAAGGATGGAATAATGTTTTCCCTTTACAAAACTCTCGAAGTTCCCCCAATATCAGATAAAATGCAAAATTGAAATGGTTTCATAGTTGTTTTTCCCATTGTTGTCACAAAATCAAATCTCTCTTTATAAAACCGTCGAGTTCATTTAGTTTACCCTTTCATCCGGTACAAATTAGAATTGATGTTTGCAGTATTTTTCATGGCTTAAACGCGAAGTCCGGCTCACTTAATTTTGGCCGGATGAAATCGGATTACCCCAAATCCGTTTCAATAAACACTGATGCGTTTTTTGAGTCAATTTCACCGAGCGTTAGGCCCGGTCCGGCGTTATTTGATCAAGACTTTGTGACTGTGAGTAATGTCAAACGTTGTTTACATTCGGTTGCATTGACTTGTTTTATTATTTATTTGAAACATATGAAATAATGGTTTGAGTGCACACTGTGAAGTTACATGGCGTACAGAAGATTGATTCAATCATTAATTATAATTATTACTAATTATTAGACGGCCGGCGTAGTCCAGTGGTAAGACTCTTGACTCGCATACCGAAGATCATGGGATCGAATCCCGGCGTGGCATATAAAATTTATTTGATTAATTTGTGTTATTTTACGTGGCGGAACGGATCTTTAGACCTCTCCTGCAGGACTCTCTCAATTCATCGCCTTGCACCGCAGTGGGAGGAATGAATTCGTATGTCCGTCACTCCTGGACATATTGACCTCTAGATTCCTACCCACCCCTCATACCTTTTCCTTCCTAGAACTTCCTCTCCCTCCTTTCCTTAAAAAAGTCCTCAATACAGCGTTCTCAAAGATTACACAGGTCCCTGGGGAAATTGTTTTCCTCAAGGCCTCTTGGTGGAGCTAATGTAATAAAAAAAATGGTTAAGCAGTTTTGAATAAATAATAATTATTCGGTGGCACATCTCCTTTGCAAACCCGTTCGGGGACACTTTGTTATATTTTTGTGAATATATAGGCCATACTTTTTGTAAACCGACTACATATTGTAGGTAAGTATGACGGGGGTCCAGCTGAGGGGGTTAACTGTCTTGGAATCATTTCGAACATGCTTTTTCATTCATCCAGTGTGATAGAGAGTACTGGTCTTCTCCTGGAGAGAGACTGTCCTATTGAACGTACTGTCATAGTGAACTTCAAGCATTTAGAATCTAAAGTTGATGTGAACGGCTTAAGCCAAGTGTCTCCAGATCCAAAGAGCTAGGTACTCTAACCTTCCTCTTCCCAATCTTCTCCTCCTCCCTATTTCTTTAAGTTTTACAATATGCTTTAAGTTTTACAATATGCTTTAAGTTTTACAATATGCTTTATTTGAGGATGCTATTGTCCCGTCCCACTTGCTAGAACTCTTGAGGGATGGGTGCCCGTGAATAAAATTTCAAGAATATATCAAACGGACATTTTTGAAGTAAAACTTCTTTACGCACGCTTGACTTGGGGAGTAAGCTGGTGAATGCGTGACGAGAGCGTTACAAAAAGTGACATATAAGTTAGTGAAGAAAGAAAAAGAGAGAGTTACGTTTCGTATATTACTGTAGGGGCAAGAGAGAAAGGTGCGAGCACACATTTTCTTTCTCCCTTTCTCTCATAGCCAGTTACGTTTCGTATATCTAAGACACAATGCAGGCCTATTGTCTGTATCACATTGTAGGAGCAAGAGAGAGAAGTGCGCGCGCATTTTACTTCAGTCGTGTGGTCTAAAGCACACTCGTTTTTTTTAGCTGTAAAATTATATAACGTACTCCTACCCAATATCAAACAAATTAAATAAAAAAATAACTACACGGTGATTCACTTTGGCGTGTAAAATTCGGAATCGGACAAAATCACGCACTCCTTGCGCAGTTGGCGATATGATAGTCTGTGCCACTTAATACCAGACTCCTTTTTTATTTATGCAAAAAATCATCGCTAAAATAAATTTTATTTTAAACCATTATTTTGGACTCAGTAAGTAATTTTATTGACAACGGTTTATTTGTAAACAAGTTCTGCGGTGTAGTTTATAACGCTGACAACAACTGTTTTGCCGTCCAAAATAGACACTTCCTTCACAGTTTGGCAATACCTTGGTAATAATAATAAACAACACCGCAGAACTTGATTAAAAAATATATGTATATGAGTACCGGAAACTTCAAAGGGTGTAAGTGCCATTTATTCAAATATATGTATATAATTTCCGGTATTCAAATATATGTATATGAATACCGGAATCTTCAAAGGGTGTCAGTGCCATTTACAAAAAAGGAGGTAGACGGGAATTCAAAGTATGCTCAAACATTCAAAGAAAACCTAATTTTATTTTTATGCCAACGGACGTATGTCTCTATCCCTTCCACTTTGTTGATTTAGCATAAAAATAAAATAGGATTTTGAATGCTTCAGCGTACTTTAAATTCTCGTCTACCTCCTTTTTTGTAAATGGCACTTACACTCTTTTAAAGTTCCGGTATTCATATATATTTAAAAAAATAATATTAATATTACCAAAACTATTAATAGCTTCTCTACACAGGCATTAAAAATAAAAATTATAATTATATGATTTTTATGGCGCCATTTTTGTAGGAAAATCACCTCAAGAGCATTAGCAAAAAATTGTAATAATTTAATCATGCATATTCCTAACCAGTTTCAACAGTAAAAATAATAAAAAACAAATTACAAATAATATTTCCTGCAGGAGTTAAGCAGCGAGGAGAGAGAGCCACAAAAGTATTTCATGCCATGTACATTATGTTAGCATCATTCACTTTCATATTAAACTTTTGCTTTTATATACACACTAGCTATTCCCCGCGGCTTCGCTCGCATGGTATTACGGGAAATTACTGTAGCGCCCAATAATCCCCCCTCCCCCCACCCCCTCCCGCATTCCATACAGTCATTCACATACATTCAGTTTTCAAACATCTCGCCTGCCACCTAAATTTCATAATGCTAATTTATGCGCTTACAAACATTTCGGATGTTTATTTTTATTTAAATATTTGGAAGTTTGTGAATATAGTAAAGAATTACACTATTTATTATTCAGTCTTTATAATCGTTACGAATTATATTTTTAATGTAGGAACTCTCATCTGACATTTATTCCAAAACAGAAGCTTGTCCAAAAAAAGCAAAACATATTCTAATATTTGAATTTTCTGGAGCAGTAGCCGACCAGTAGGTAGGGGGCCGAGTACCTACCAACATAGAGCCCACGAATATATCAACATCGTTTCAATGGAAACGATTTTTTTCTGGCGTTAGCAAAAACTTGCTTTTGTTAGCGACAGAAAACGTATAACAAATATAAAATATTAATATTTATAATTTCATAACGCCAGAGCTTACCATCACATACAGCCTATAGGCTTTTGCATATAATTTAGCTTTCTATTGATGAAAGAATTTTTAAAGTCTTTTTATTGGTTAATGCGTGAAAGCGTAGCAAACAAACTCGAGCAGTTTCGCATTCATAATATTAGTATGGATTTCTCTGTTTTGGCCACGCAATATTTTTTTAATTCTGCCCCTCTGATTTCTTCGTGGATTATTCAAATCCGTTTCGAACATAATTTTTGAAATCATGTAAGTGAAGTTTTTCTTTTTCAACGTGCTGACATTTCGTCGTGTGACCCACAGAAATAACCAGCACAGTCCGCCCCGTGTGAAGTAGGTCCCACTAAACTGCAAGGATAAATTGCCTGCGATTAACTCGTCAAGATAACCATCCCGGTTAACCCTGGACAAGCCGACGGCCTACATTACCCCTCCTGCTGACTGAAGTACTAAAGCAGTCTGCTAGGGGCTACAGTAGTAGATAATCATTATAAGACTAGTGGCGTGTTTCGCCGAGGGTTAACTACGCTAATTTGGCTGACGGATCTCTGAAACACAAAGGTCTAGGAGTGCTAATTTAGAAATAAAAAACATTCCCCTAATAGTTTAAAGTTACTCTATTTAAGGGAATGACGTAAAACTACTATTATTAAGTTAAGAGAAAAAGTATAATGATGTCTCTCGATTTCTTGTATTCCGTACTAATGATTTTATTAAAACCAGAATTTTATCGAAAATGTATAAATAATTAATAAACTGGCTTGTCGAACGTGCACCAATCTAACGACGCCCATCACAGGCTAAAACCGGTGCAGTTTAACAATAATTAAACGTATAATAGTTTAATATGCGCTTAAAATGAATCATTCCAATTGAATTACATCAAATTCAGTTATTCAATTGAATTCTATCATATTCAACAATAGAAATGTTAAACATATTACGTTTATTATTTACTAACTTTTACCCGCGGCTTTGCTCGCATGGTATTAGGGGGAAATTACTGTTGCACTTGCACTTATCAATTCCCCCCCCCCCCCCCTCTCCCAACACTTTTCATTTCGATCGCTTTTAGACTTAATCTGTTCTCTTATTGGGTGTCTCTGTATTTTTCGGCCATCCACTTGACATTTTATGTATTACGTTTTCCAAACTATCCTTGCAGCCTTTTTCGTAACACTTACCCCATTATTAGACATATGTATAACACAAGGTGGTGCAAAATTTCTCCCTAGTTTTCCGAATGCAATAACTTATTATTAATAAAAATAATAATTACCTACAAGTTATGGACAATGACGATGATACCTGCAATTCATAAGTATAGCATTCTATGATGTGTCAAGGGGTGTTCTTCCTCTGTTTTCTTCACAAATATAAAAGTAAAGATGACATAAGGAAGACACATCCAAAAATGAGAACATCTTCCGATAAGATGACGACTTTTGCGCTACATTTTTGATCAACAAATTATGACCTTTTCATTTTAGGCTCGTTTTGTTTTGATGAAAACTTCCATAGTAAATTTAGAGATAATAAATAATAAATTTGTTTTGTTAATAGTTTAGTTGAGATCATCAACAAGGTCTGAAAGGATGGAAGGGATGAAGGGACGAGGGAATGGGAGGGAATAGTGGTAGTTAATTAAACAGATAATTTATTAGAATTGGGGTCGCCCACGTAAAAACCTTTGCGAAACTAATGACTAATGCCTCTAATGAGGGTAGCGCAGAAGTCTGACAAGCAAATTAGATCTAGCTCGAACAATTAATACAAAGGTTTGTACGTACAGTGCTTCAATCAACGAACGTAACAAGCAAATCTTCGTGCAATCCGGGATTATTCTACTAAAGGTTATATTATATACAACGCACAGACACACGCTCACACCTCAAAACTTTGGGGGGTGAATTATTCATGATTTTTTTTTCATTGTTCGTCTATTCAGTTGTACATTGTTTTTCAAAAATTGCTTTGAATGCAAAACCATTTTTTTAGCTCATTTCTACAACCAAATAATTTTCAGAACCATATGTGTTGTATTTCCGTTCTTGTTCTAACGTCACTTGAACAACTCTCTATTTTCTTTGTACGTGACAGTTGGTCATTGTTACGAGGCTCAATATGGTTAACCTTTAACTGCTGACGTGATTTTTTTTTACGTTTACTCTGACGTGGGGGCCTGTTAAATGTTTATATATTAGAGATCCATGAAAATTTTGAGGTCAAAATTATTATTTATTGGACAATTTAAAAATATTTAAATAAAATAAAATACTTTTTTATTATTAAGTAACTTTTATTTGACCATTTGGATATTGTATAATTTTTGGCAAAAATCACTTGAGATCAGAATCAGTCTGCATAATAATCTATTTAACTAACTAAAAACAATGAACTCACTTTAATTATAATATTTCAATTGTGTCTTGAATAAACTATGTGAATGAAACTTTAATAATATTATTTATGTTTACTTCTATATTGTTAAAATCAACTTTAAAAGAGTCGGAGAGGTCCGCAAAATTTTTTTATAAAAGAATTCACTTAAGTACAGAAATAAACCTTAAAAAAAATTTTAAAACGGCTTTGGCGTCACTAAATTCAAAGCTACTGAAAGCAGGTCACGCGCGGGGGAGGGGAGTATTTCGATATTATTATTGTTGCTATGGCGGAGCGGCCCCGTCGGTTGTTAATAACCATCATCACTTTGGTAGGATAGCGTTCTAACTTCACCTTACCATTTTCTGATGGTTTAAAGTTTTAATAAACGAATTTTCGGAATCTATTTAACAATTTTTGGTTTTTGAGGCTTAATCTTTATTATCATATTTTAATGGAAAATATTTAAATACGTTGTGGCGCTAGATTTGAATTGCATTAGGAAAATTTAATTATTATGATCTAGTTGTTTTTTTAATGGATGACATTTGGGCGACTAGATCACTCTGGATTAGTGATACAATTAAATGGTTGCAATGTCGAAAAGGTGGCAAGATTTAGATACCTCGGCAGCATTCTCACGGAGACTCTTGACCCAGATGTAGAGGTTAAATGCAGAATTGAGGCAGCAAGAACTACATTCAATAAAATGAAATCCTCTTCTGCAATGACAACATCAATTTAAAATTAAGGCAGAGAATGTTAAAGTGTTATGTCGTTGCCTCAGTTTTTATTTGTCCAACAGACCATTTCAGTTTTTGTTCAATCTCCACTTTAAAATTAAAATATAGTATAAAAAATGATATTTAAACACTTAATTAAGAATTATTTAAGCTAATGAGACCCCAATCTTTAAGAATATATATTAATCTTAAACACCTATCATAATGTTTCATTGAAATAATTAAAGAAAACCTTGTCCACCTGTAAAATTTTCTAATGGTCTGTTGGACAAAAACGAACTAAGGCGACGATGTGTGGTCAGTTTTGCTGTATGGATGTGAGGCACGGACCTTGAAAGTAAATACTATGAACAGGTTAGAGGCTTTTGAGATGTGGCTTCACCAGAGAATGCTTAAGGTTTCCATGGACCGACATGACCATAAACATATAAATTCTCAGACGGGCTAGAGCAGAGAGAGAACTGCTCACATCAATAAAAGTCAGGAAAATTTCATAAGTGGGTCACGTACTTCGAGGGGAAAAGTATCACTTGCTCCAATTAATATTGAAAGGAAAAATAGAAGGTCGCCGAGGGCCTGGTAGGAGACAAATGTCTTGGCTACGAAATATACGAGAGTGGACCGGCATTAGAAGTGCGGAGGAGCTATTCCGGGCAGCACAATGTAGAGAGACATTTTCCAGAGTGATCGCCAACTTCGGGGGGGCCGATAGGGCACACGAAGAAGAAGAAGTTGTTTTTTCTATTTGCATGTTTAAATATATTCTTAAATGATAAATATACGTCCGTTATTTATATTTTCCTTTAATATTTTCATTTAAAATAATTTAATTATTGTCTTTGCAAATTTTAACATCTCATATCTCAGGACTCCTTGTTAGTAGGGTTCTAACTTCACGTAGAGGTCTAAATGAGGTGACGTAGTACCCAAATAAAAAGTTATGATTAATTTATTAATTTCGTACTTTTTACAAGGCGTTCGTATAAACACAGGTTCATTAAAATAATAAAATTGCGCTCGGTCAGCTGTTCTATTGTTGTATGTATTTTGAATTCAGACTAATTTAAAAATTAGTTTTTACTAACCACTGTTACTACATGCACCTAACGTTAGAATATTCTTGGCATAAAGTTGCCTAATGTCCAGAACACTGATTCTCTTAAAGATTTCATACGAACTGCTTGTGATCGGTAGTTTTAGAATAATCTTTATAGTTTGTTTCTGTGCTTTAAAGATCGGATCAATGGCGGCAGCGTTTGCTCCTCCCCAGGATATGATACCGTACTCGATAAAAGATTTACATAGTGCATAGTAAATTGTTTTGAGTTGGTTCAAGTTAAGCAAGTTGCGAATTTGTCTACAGAAGTTTATAGATTTTCACAGAAATTATCCAAACACTATAAATAATGCTACGATTGCAGTAGACACTAGAAAATTGTTTAATTTCTATTTTTTTTGTTAATAAGAATTGCTTTGTTTAAAAAAACTATTACGAATCTAACCAGAATCTCAATAGAGCAAAACTTTAAACGCGTGTTGCTCTCGAAACCACTTTTTGAGACGGTTTACACGATATCTCAAGTTCTACCAAAACAATTTGCTTGAAATTTGGTTTGAGCTTTTCCCTACATATTGCTCTATTGCCCCTACCAGAATTATTACAAAATTTCAATTTTTACTATTTTTTAAAAATTCCGAAAAGTAAAAAAAGGGGGTAAAAAAAATGTATTTTTATTTCGGACAGCCGCCATTTTGCGAAAAAAAATTGTTTCTCCAAGGTATGGGCCATAGCAGCTTTTGTCTGAATTAAGAATTTTTTTTTCTTCTGATTACTAAGAGGGTTGCAATCGTGTCAACCAGGGCGCGCCATTTTTTGAGACCCCCACTTCAACACCCTGTAACTTTTTGAATTTCTACTTTTTTCTAATGTATTCGTTGAAACCTGAAAAAACAGCTACAATTCATGCTTCTAGACTAAAACACCACTCCCTTAAAATGTTCTTGATCATTTTCATCGAAAACGACAAAATTATTATTTTTCGAACCAAATACATTTACCTACACCAAACAGAGTCTTGCAAAAATTTGATGAAGAGTTAATTAATTAATTTCGTAATTTTTTTAAAATATTTCAAAGTCCAGAGAATTAATCTGGGTGAAACAAAGCACGTAGCGTAGATTAAACTACGTTACAACGATATGACATAAGGTAATACTGGTAATAGCTAACCTTCACAGTAAGACGTTTACGCTTAAGACATATTAACACAGTGAAGTAGCTGATTTCACTACGAGACAATAGACTGCACCTGTCGTCAATGTCGGACACTTTGTCTCCTATAAACACGTGCTTAAAATGCGGTCAAATATTACACCCTGCATTATAATGCCAGACAGGCCTGGATCCAGGGAGAATTAAATCTTCGTCGCCACAGCTATGTTGACTGCACCCTAGGGGCTCACGTGATGAATGTAACCTGCCAAGAGAATGTACGTGTAAATGGTTGGAGGAAATAAAGGCTTTAATTTGCTGTGATATTTAAGGGTTGTTAAGATTTTAAGTGTGGAAGGCGCTAAGGAATTTTTAGGGTATTTTGTGTCTTGTACGGAAAAAACACGTTTTTTCGCTTACCTTGTAAGAAGGTTTTAAAAATGCTGTTTTAAAAGGGGTTCAATTTAGCAGTACGTAAAATACAGGCAGATACGTTACATTATTTTCAAACATCAAAAACATGACATTATCTAGGTTCTCAACTTCCTTTTCCCCGTATCTTTCGTCTCCCTGTACCTTCGGTCTCACAACATACCCCAACTGGAGATGCCAGTGTTTCTTAACCGTAATGAAAGAATCACCCCTTTACCCCCCCCCCCCATCTCTCTTACTGATGTTTCTGATCTTGTTTTGTATATTAAAAGCAGTGTAGTTCATTTAACAGAAGTTGCGCCGTAAGAAAGTTTATCAGTGCACTTAGTTCGTGAATAAGCTTATTTTCTATATTGACACAATGCCCACTCGCAGCAACTTCTGCATCGCCAGACCTCCAAAACGCCCACAAAGAGGCGCTGACTCCCCAGTTAAGGCGCGTTGTACCCGCTCAAATAGAAGAAGATGGAGAAATATGTAAATACGAATGTAAGAGAGAGCACACTTAAAAATATTTAGTGAAAATTGAGAAAATGTTTAATCAAACACGACTCGCTTAAAATAGGGCATAAATCTTATACGGATTGTCAGAAACAGCATTTAAAGAAACACTGTGAATTTTTTTGTACATATATAACTTGTAAAATAACTGAAAAAACGTGTTTATAATAATTTTCGGAGCATTCTATGCGATTTTTTTCTATCGAGGGAATTTCGTATATTTGCCGTTTGAGCGTAGAGAATGTATAAATATTACCTTCAAGAATAACAGATATTTTTAGAGCTTTAAAACCTAAACTTTTTAAGAAAAATATGTAATAAATCGATGGAAATGCGGGAAGCCGGGCCTTAAGAATTACAGCCATAGTCTCACTGGCTCCAGATGGTTGGGAGCTTTGTGCAGTTTTCACTTAAAAAAGGTGCCGTATCAGAACGAACTAAAAAGTCACTCAAAAATGGAATTCCACCGTGACGAAGGCCATCTGCTCATGGAGAAATTGAAAAAAAAACTTTCGACGCAATCGCAATCAACCTCCTGAACAAAATAGATATATTTCTGATCTGACATGACAAAACTTGACTTGAGGTTGTGAGCCGCTACCATGAAAAATCGCGTTTCAGTTGCCTTGTTGACAGGTTGCCATGGTAGCAGCTCATGACCTGTGTGTGAACCACCAATGAAATTCATAAGTTCCTTTCCTGTAGATAGAGATTTCCTGTGAAACTGTTTTTTTCAATTTCTACAAGAGCGGCCTAAAGGCAAAATTAACATTAGAAGCAATAGAGTTTACTTAATAAAAAAATTGACTATTTTTACCAAGTCTTTTCTCAATTCATTAAAACTTTACCAATACCTTAACTGTTTTTATTACAGAAATCCAAACAACCCGAGGAAGACTTCATTCTTAAGTCTGGGTCCAAAAGATTGGAACAAATATGATATTGAGTGGCCTCAATACAACCCTGATAACCAATCCTTTGTGCATTTGGGTGAGGAAACTTTACAAATTTTCGTATGCTTACTCTATCAATTATTGTTATAATGTTTACAGCGTTATCGTTCAACATAAGCAATAGGAAAATCTTCTCAAAAAATATCCATCACAAGCTGAAAAGGGGTACTTTCGTTGTAACAACATGTATTATTTCATTACCATTCATTACCGTGGAGAAAGTTGATATTTTAATTTCTACCGTATTGACACAAAAACGTTACTAAATAAAGTCATCAAACGCATGTAAAAAAAGCAAATTAAAAAAGAAATTATATTGGATACCGGTATTAAAATAGAAATAAATCTTGAGAGAGTTATTGTAATTCCTAAATGATTACAAATTAATATGTGTATTTATATTTGTAGGAATCCCTCCATATATAAGTACTCGATACAGGAGCCGCTATATGAAATATTGGAATGAAATTCTTCCCAATATGTTGAAAAACCACACTAATCCTTTGCTTTCGTATGACATTCCACCTGCAAAATATCCAAAAACTACCCAACGACCTTACAGATTTGCAGGTACTTAAAATATATCGATTTTTTTCATATAAATAAAAATGGTTTCAATTTACACAACTTTATGTCAATAATTAGAAGAAATCTCTAACTTATCTTTGTCTTTTCAGGTCCACCGTCATGGATAAATCCAACAGTACCTAAGCCAGTTTTTACTGACTACAGAGAACCATCATCCTCTAACAATGATAGGTACGGAAGATTCAATCCATTTCCTAGACCACCCATTGAAGTCAAACCATCTCACGAAAACCCTTACGATGCTATTAGGAAGCTGGACCGACCAAACCGACCTATGGTGCCTGGTCTTATGGATGGACCTCTGAAAAATTGGCGTCCTCCACCGAAAGAGACCCACATTCCACCATTTTTGGTTGCTGCTTCTAATACGGAAGACAACGTTATTACTAATCCAACCACTGAAATTCCTATTCTGAAATCTAAAATGACCCTGAATAATTTCCTGATAGCTGCTGGGGTCATCTTTTTAGTTGTAAACGTATTTCTATTCACATTCATTTTCTACAAAAAATCAAGAGCCAGATCTTTAGAGCGACAGACAAAACAAATAAATACATGTTCAAATGGAGATTTGCCAGATGGTGACAACAATTGCTTTGAAAAAGGAGTGGATGAAGTAGATGCGAATACCAAAAGTGGTTGTAACGTTTTCAGAATCATCAAAAGTTCTGACAAAGCAAAACCTGATGACTATTATGAACCAGTGAGAAACAACGTGTTTGATGGTTCCAAGACTCCTAAATCTGATGATTCGGGGGGATTTGGACAAAGGTTCAAGTTGAGAAGACATATGAGCAACAGCACATTAGATGCTCACACTAAAGTAAGAGACTGGATCGCTCACGAAATTGTACAAAGATGTTCACCCAGATTTTTAAGAAAAGCAGAAGAACCGAAAGCGGAACCTAGACATTTGATGAATTCAAATTTAGTAAATGTTCCTTATAATAAGAACACCATTGATGAAATATCCAAAGATATGCCTAAACCAAATTGTAAAATTGGTTCTTTAACCGGTTCTTTAAGAGCTCCAACAGATTCAACAGCTTCTGCTGGATTTCTAGAAAAGCAACTGCACATGAATAATGATAAAAATAAGAATACTGGCAGCTCAAAAAAAAGTTCAAAGCGAGTCACTGGATCAGGCAAAAGTTCTAAGCCAAGTAACTCTACAAAATCAACTAAAAGCAAACACAGCAATGAAAAAAATGCTTCGGATGGAAGCCTTCGAAGAAAAAATAAACCTGAAAAGGTCTCCGTTGCAATTGACGCCACACCTGGCACCAGAAGTAGTTCTGTGCTGAAGCAACAACCTATTGAGTTTTCAAAATCTCTGGATTATTGCTGTTATATTGATGATGGGATGGACGTTTCAACTTCAACGACACCAATGCGAAGATCTCAAACGGTTGAAGATTTTGTAAAAAGGTCTTCATATGAATCACTGGGGCAAAAAGATAATGTTTTTAAGAGTAGTGTCAATTTAAAAGTATCAGTCAATAATTACAATGAAAAACCATCAGAGGTTATCCAAATAACTCACAAGCATTCAAGATCAGATCCAGTCAAGGACGTTAATTATGCTGATATGTTTACTCACAGGCTTCCTCCAAAACAACCAGGATCATTCCATACGTTTAGTACGATACAACCACCAGCTGCATTTAGAAATGACATCAATGTTACATCCAGAGATGATGGCGGTAGGAAGATTCCAATGACCCCTGAAGAATCATTGATGAACATGAAACGAAGAAATTATCCCAAAGTTTTACCAGACCTGCCAAGGACAGGGGAGGGTGTCTCTACCATGGCCCAGAAACGTCTTTCGCTCCCACCTCAAAATCACTTGCTACTATTTCCAACATCTGAAGAAAGTTCTGTATCAAATTCCGAAGCAAGCACTCCTACTGAATTGAAATCATTTTACCGAAATCCACCACCGCCACCACCAAGAACGTCATCTACGCTTGGAAGAAGAAATCAACATACAATAGCGGTCAATCCTAATGATTTTATTAACGCCAGGCATAATATTTCTCCGCACTATGTCGAAATGTGTACAAACACTCTTCCCAATTCAATTCGTTTTAATTCAAACCCTTCAGATATGATGCAAATATATGCCCAAGTTAAACACAAACCTAAAAATAGAGTTAACATGCAAGACTTGGAAAGTGATATGTCGCAAAGTGATATAACTGACAGTGAAAGAGATGAAGACACTCCTCACTCCTCTTACGAAGTAATCAAACCCAGAGCAAGGGTGATTGTTACTGCTAATTCAAATGAACCAGTTCAAGTAATTGATCCAAAAGTTATTATAAGACCTGTAATAAACAGAAATCCAAGTTCAATCCGACAGACCAATATTCCTCGGGTAGTTGCCAGAGATAACAGTTTTGATAAATCGGACATGAAAACATTTGTAAGTTACAAACCGCAACCCAACGCAGTCACATCTGATCAAAAACACGATACTGCTGATGCAAAAATAGTACGGAACAACCCACCTAATAGACCAGAATTGACAATCAATATTCCGGTTTACATTCCAGATACAAAAGGTCCATCAACATCACACGAGTTGGAGAGGTCGAAACTCAAACAGACTCATCATGAATCAAAACCTGAAAATAAATCAAAAACTTATCTTGATGGAACAGTGAAAATCAAGCAAATGCCTCCAAATCCAAATGATACTAAACCTACTGATTCTAACAGGGAAGAAAATATTAAAAACAGCAAATCAGAAAAGAAGGCATCATCAATGAGCAGAAGCAACAGCAACTCAAAAATTCCCAAAACTCCAACAATGGCAGCAAAACACGCAAAAAAAGATTTAAAAGTTCAGCAAAGTCCAAAACCAAACAAAGCAAAACCTCCTAGTAAAATATTGCCAAGCAAAACAAGTGCTATACCTCAACCAGTTCAACACCAAAAATCATCAGAAGACTCGAATGAAAATGATCATTCAACTTCGGAATCATCTAACGGTACTGAATGCAGTACTGGAACGGTTAAGAAAATCACTAAATGAACCTAGAATAGGATTACTAGTATTTACATAGTTATTAGTGAAATAATTTATGCCGCGTACCGATATTAGCGACAAATGCAATAAACAAAGATTGCAAGAAATTACCCATGTACATGGCAATTCGGTGCCCAGTTTGTGCGTTATTTGTTGCGCTGCATGTTGTGTTGCCAATATATATGCACACGACTCGAAACTGAGGCCTTTACTTAATTAGATGAGTGTTAGGAATTATTTATTCTTACAATCCTTCCAACATTACAATATGAGTGAGCTATATAATTTGGTTGTCATTCGAAAAATAATGCGCTTTTATAACTTAATGATAGATGAAATCATTCACTTGTGGATACATAATGTGGGTTTGAGAAATAATTAACAAAAATGTACAGGAAATAGAATAAAACACTTGGAAATCGGTGGTTAAACATTATGCGGGATGGCTGGGTACAATTATTATAAGAATTTCAATAAGCATTTTTATTTGGGTAGTATTAAGCACGTACTGGGTAGCGTTAAAAAATAAAATGTGTGTTAGTTTAAGATTTGAACTAAATGACTTGAAGCCTAAATATCCAAATGACAGCAGTATTAAAATGTGAATTTCTTGTCTTCGTTTTGTAAAAAAATAATTTATTTCAGTGAAACAAGACGCAGTACAAAAAATAAGCCAGAAATAAAATTTAGTTTTTTTTTTTACTGTTGAACGTGATAACATTAATGTAATAATGTGTTCAGATGAACAATATTGAACAGTTTATATTGGTGAAAAATATAAATATACCTACTCGTATCAAAATATCAACCTGAAGAAATAAACAATTTGAACAAAACAAGGTAAAGGTGACTGAATGCGAAAACACCGCAATTTATTTTTTAGAAATAAATCTAATTTTATAATTTAGATCTAGACTTATATGTAACTATTTATGTTTTTATACTTTGATTAAGTCACACTAGTGTGTCATAAATTTGTACTTATAATAATAAGGAAATTACATAAAAATCTTACAAATAAAATAAAATCATTTTTTATCCGAATTGAATATTTATTTTTATTTGGAAACCTGTCCGCATTTCAAAGTACACTAATATAATAATGAGTACCTATCTATGGCGGCGTGGTTTTATTTTTCTATTCTAAAGATGGCACACTTGAACTTCAAAACAAAAGGAACATGAGATATTGATGAACCTCCCCAACCACTTTTTCACACCTCACAGCAGAATTTTGAAATTTCGTGATGAAATTTTGAATGGAAATTTTTGCATTCAAAATACGAGGAAAATTGGTGTCTATATCTGATTACGAAAACTCTGCGCAAAGCCCGGGCAACGCTGAGGACTTCAGCTGGAAGCATTTTATCGAAGATTAGTGTGTTTACATTAGTTATTCAATCAAGAAAGCCGCACAAAATGGCTTGGAATATCTACGAACTGTCAATACTGAAGGAATTACGTAGGTATTCTGTAATAAAAATATTTAAAAAATTAATATTTTCACACAGCCCAAAGTCACCACGTTAGCATTCACACCAAAAACAGATTGGATACGATTTGAGTTTTTCATGGCCAAAAGTATTAATAATATTTGGGTTATTACATCATATTTATAGTATATTACATTTCACAAAGACACACTCCACCGCAATCTGTATTGCCCTGATAATGGACACTGTAATGCCGTCTGAAATGTTGGTTAAAGAAGGAGGAAGAATACAGTTATTCATTAGATAGGTATACTTGTATAGTTTTTTTTTTAAACGTAAAAAATCATTGCGACAAACTATTAATCGGATGTTGTTCACTACGGTGAACATTCTGAAGAAAAAATCTTGTACATTTCGCATATTTTTTGGAATTTACTTATTCAATAATGTAAATTTATCCTTAATAAAGTCGGTGAATAAATTTTTTTTTAGAAGAACTTTATTAACCATCATTCAGAAAGGAAAATGTTGGATCGCCACTGGTAATTTATTCTAAGCAAGATGTTCATATTTTTGTTTATTTTCAAAATGAGTTTTTGCTTCAAATCTTGATTTTGTTTTGCTAAATAATGTTGGTTTAGTGATTGTCAAATAATTAAACATATCTTTAAGTGAGTTTCAAGTTTGCACACATCTAGTTCTTTATGTGACTTTTGAGTTTGCACACATCTAGTTCTTTATGTGACTTTTGAGTTTGCACACATCTAGGTCTTTATGTGACTTTTGAGTTTGCACACATCTAGTTCTTTATGTGACTTTTGAGTTTGCACACATCTAGGTCTTTATGTGACTTTTGAGTTTGCACACACACCCGATTTGGCAATAGACCACTGAGGAGATGGAGTAGGTAATTTTGTAAGTATTTTACAATTTAATTTTTAGGAGAAAACTTCTGAAAAAAAATTAGATACTACAGAGTAAGACCCGTCATAGGAAAACATAGAAGGAACTGCATGCAGCGGGAGAAAGAAAATAAATTTAACATTGACCAAATTATTATCTCATATAAAGGAAGAAAAGCAGGGAATAGGAAATATTAAATTATGAAGGATAAATCTAACGAGTTGAAATAGTAAGAATTATCTTGGATTTTTTTAATTCGGAAAAACTAAGAAATTGATTTTTACTCTTTTATTCAACGTAAAAGACTAATTCGCATTTTCGTAATTACTAGTGGTCGCCCAATGGTCGAAATTCGACCATAATTGTAATAATTTTTTTTTTTATGTTTGACATCCAGTAAGACCATAGACAAATAATATTAAAGACAAACAATATTAATCTATTCTCAATTTGACCATAGACTTTAACAATAAACAATAGAGTAAAGACGCGAGTGTGTGTGTCAAATACGTGGTAGTGTGTGTAATGTTTTTTTTATTGATTTAATGTATTTTTATGCATAATTTTAAAAAAAATATTAGCATTCTGCACTCCTCCTCTATACAAACTATAAGTGTGGGAAATTTCATACTCCTCCGTCCGCGCAATTTTCGTAAAAAGGGGTACAAAGTTTTGGCTTCACGTATTAATATTATGATTAGTAATAAATGTAGACAACAACTTGTTAGATTTATCTTTACAACGTTCGATTTATGTCTGATGTGAACTCCTACATTTGGCATTGTTCACCGTAGTGAACATTTGATCTGAGATGCTGTATTGTATATAACTTTGGCAATTTTCATTACGGTAAACATTATTTTTGTGAAAACTAAAAATGACAGATTTTTTAAATATTTTTCTCTAACTAGTTTTGACCCAGAAATCCAATATAACCGTCATGGCATTAATATTTAATTTTTGTCATCTTTGCCAAATTAAGGGTTAATTCTCCTTTCTCCCCTCAAATCTGAATGAACCCATTCCACCCCCTGAGCCTCATTCCTAACCGATGATTACACAACCTTAATCAAGCTGAAAATGTGTGCTGAGGCTGTACTCTGTGTACCAACCTTCCCTGTATCAACAATCCACATACCTAACAAGTCTACCCACGCTTTTGAATTAGAGATGAGAAAGTGATTATTGATAGCAGAAATTGTTTTTGCGGTGAACGTTATAAATTATTATTGATAATTTTTACAAATTTCGCAAACATTTTTTTTATTTTTATTACATTATCCCCACGCAGGAAGCCCTGAGGAAAAAAATTCTTCGAGAACTAAGTTATTTTCGGGAATTCTGTGTGGAGGGTATTTTTAGGAAAAGGAAGGGGAGGAAGTTTTGGAAATAAAAATTAGTATAAGACGTGGTTAGGTATCCGGGAGTCAATGTGCACTCAGCTCCCACCTCGGTGCAAGGCGAGGGATGGAGAGTGCCCGGTTGGAGAAGTCAAAAGCAAGTCTCTTACGATAAAGATTCGCCACGCGGTAGATGGGCAAAAGCATTGGCCACCAAGAACTGGGCAAAACTCACCCCAAAAACCCCTGCTAAGTCGCGGAGGGAGCTTAAATTATCAAACGTAATGAACCACTTAGAGTGACCTATCGCGGTGGTGTTGGTTATCCAATAATTTGTTCTTTGTTTTTCTTTTGGTATGTTAATAAAATCAATTGTCGTATTTTGTTGTATGGCTTAAGAGTGAGGATGACGGGTTTCGTGTATGGTCATTCTGAAGCCCATGCGCTTTCTCCCGGGGACTGCAAGCTGAATGGTAGAATACACATTCCGGATTATATCTACTTTCTACATTTCATATTTTTGTTATTTGTTTTTTTTTATCTCTTATTTGCAGATGCTCGCAGACCTACAGATAGCAATTTTATCTTTTTCCTTTTTTATGGTTACCAAGTGGCTCTTTAGGAATAAAGACATCTGCCCAAAGGAGCGGCCATTTGTTATTTCTAATGACTACTAACACTGTGCTGTTCCGTATTTGTGTAAGCACTTGCATTCTGCTTCCCAACACTGTTGCGGGGACATTTGGAGGTCTGGAATCGTTCATTTTTAAGTAAAATTGTTCTTAAAATTGTTCAGGGGCGGAAAAGTGGTGGGGTCCTCCAAACGTCGTATTGTATGCACTGATTCAATATAAATATTTTCTAAGCTTGTTCGATTCCCGTTCAATCCTCCCAAGTATATTTTTAAATGTTTTTTCTATTATTTATTTACGGACAAATACCTAGTCCATTAATAACATAACAACAACACGAATAAAAAAAAAGATGACAATGAAAGAAAAGTACATATAAATGAAGAGAATTAACAAATTATAATATAAAGAACATTCAATTCAATTCAATTCAATTTATTCACTTTAATAACATTACAAAATTAAAATTTCAAATCGTTTTTAAAATAGAGAAAATAAAGTTTAAAGCATATTTAAGCAATATAAATAATATAAACAATTCAAAAAAATTATAAAGTATAAACATCAATGAACAATTTAAAAATCAATGAAGCTCAATCAGACTAACAGCAATAAAACTTGCTGTCTAAATTGTGCTTTATTGATGCTAACTAAGCATGTCGATATTCAAAGTGATTCTATTTAACAACAAGACGGCTCTCCCGATTGGCATAACCATTAACAAGTTAGTTCTGCAAGCCGGGAGATAAAACAGTCTATGCTGTCGGTGACGGAGATAACCATCGGGAACATAGAAACTAAAGCTCTCCACAATAGCCGAATTTTCGAACCGTCCACGAATCAGTCTGAAGAAATGTGTTATGTTGAGCACATCCCTTCTGACCCGTAGACGGTTCATACCGAGCACGCCATAAAGAACATAAAGAAGACTACAAGTCAAAGCTTGAAGATGGATTTAAAAGCTTTTAAAAATTACACATTTGGTATCGACTGCCAAAAGTCATTTAGGCTAACACCAAAAAATTCAATGCTTTGACTTGCGTTAACAAGTCTCGACATTCTGGATAAAGGAGAATGATAGCCATAATTATCCATGTTGATTGAAATTTTATTATGAAATGATAATTTACCGTAATTTATTAATTTACGTAAAATAATATAAAAGTTGAATGGTTCTTGCAAAAAAGCATGGTTAATAATGAATGACAGCTTAAATCACCTGCGCGCTGCAATAGCAACCTAAACTTACCTTCATCTATATTAGTAATAATATTAACTTTATTTAAAAATCGTATGACGCAGAAATGTAAAGCATTTAATCTGAAATTTGCTTGGATATTTTTTTATTTTCTGAACTGACGTACCTGTCATTAAGGTAAAGGCGTTGTCTAGGGAAACCCTATCTAAGGCTTGTTATAAGGGATGATGAAAGACTGGAGGGTGGGAAGAAGCATGCTGTAAATACTGAGAGCTGAGTGTAGGCTGTTTCTACTTGGTATGACGTAGGAACTGAACTTACCTCCCGGATATATTTGCATAGCAATAATTAACATTCAGAGCAATAATTAAAATTTAATATTATTCAGAGTTAATAATACAGATTTCGGTTGTATATCTGTAACTCCGGTTCAATGAACTCCAGCGTTATTTAAAAAATTGGCAATGTTTGTTTTTTAAACAAATTCAGACCTACCTGTTGTTAGCGTCTGCGTGCGGGCTGATGCTATCGGCAGGGTTGGAGAAAGCTCCCACATATTTAATACAATTAGTTGCTGTATCTGCCCCAAATAAAAACTAGCTCAGGATTCGGTGCAAGCAGGATTTCTCGTAACCTCAAGGCTAGTGCTTGTGGTTCGGAACTTCACGCTTCTCCATTCTCCCAGGGCCTCTCTCGTCAAGCAAAACACGGTAGGTTATCACATAAACAGTTTATTCAATTCTAGGAGACACAATAATACATAAAAGGAACGATCCTAGCTGAAAGTTAGTTTGAACGTCCGTCTCTGCTCTCTATCACGCGTGGTTAGGGCTAAAACATTTAATTGCACACAAAGGGTAACATGGTAATTGACTCACGTTTGGTTTATGGGCCAACAGCGGCTTTACGCGCTTGTTCTCTCGGTCTCAGCGGCGTCCATGCGCGGACCGGAAGTGCACAACCGGCGAAACTGAACTTGAGCCGCACATGTTCGCGCGGAACGTGGGCCCGGGAAGCTCGCTTGCTGAAGACTGCCGCTTGCCGGGCTCTGGCGGCCGCTCGGTTTGTTGCTCGCGGGAGGGGGTAATGCGCGCGCCTCTATATTGGCGGTTTATTCTCCAGTCCGTGGAAAGGTCTATTCTCGAATCCCGCCACGTGACAATTTGTAACGTAACACTTCCCCCCTCGCCGCAATAAAAGCGACGTGGCAATGGAGCTGTAGGACTAATAAATCCTCTTGCCTTTTCAGCACTTGTGCCAAAAACATTTAAGAGAAACGAGGAGAGAGAGAGAGAGAGAGATTCCTAGCTGGAGAATAGTTATGAATAGAACACAAAAGAGATGATACATGGTGTAACAAGGAATTGTCAATAAATGTATATAAAGGCAGTGGCATACATAAATACAGTTGCAAAGAACAAGGATCTGTTGAAGAAAGGTACAAGGGTTATGCAGTGATAGAAAAAAAAAAACTCTAAAATTGTATCATTGGTCTGTGAGCTAATGTTTGCGAACGTGGTTTGCGTAGGATGTCTGGGGTGGTTGAACGTTTCACTGAAGTTACAAGGTTACTTTGTCACAGTAACCTGGCCCATTTGAGATTACACTCAAGGGACACTAGGGCCTTTAAGAAAATACGAGGAAGAGAACACATGATGAGGCTTCTAGGTGGTGTGGAGAGTTCTACCTGTCACAGAGGTCGAAAGGGTAACTGCTTCCGGATCCTGTGGGTGAGCCAGTACGAAACCATTGAAGTATTGGAGAGTGGAATCGTAATTGGTGGTTGGTACACTGGTTTTTGTATGTAGTGGGATTGTTTTGTGAACAATCGTTGGTATTGTTATTTGCGCAAGGGCACAGGAGCATCAGCACAATGGCAGTAGGGCATTTGCATTATGCAGCAGGAACATTTGCATAATGGCAGCAGAAACATTTGCACAAGGGCAACAGGAACATTTGTATTATGCAGCAGGAATATTTGCATAATGGCAGCAGAGCATTTGCATTATGCAGCAGGAACATTTGCATAATGGCAGCAGGAACATTTGCACAAGGGCAACAGGAACATTTGTATTATGCAGCAGGAATATTTGCATAATGGCAGCAGAGCATTTGCATTATGCAGCAGGAACATTTGCATAATGGCAGCAGGAACATTTGCACAAGGGCAACAGGAACATTTGTATTATGCAGCAGGAATATTTGCATAATGGCAGCAGAGCATTTGCATTATGCAGCAGGAACATTTGCATAATGGCAGCAGAGCATTTGCACAAGGGCAACAGGAACATTTGTATTATGCAGCAGGAACATTTGCATAATGGCAGCAGGAACATTTGCACAAGGGCAACAGGAACAGGAACCAACCTAGAGCTGGCGTGCTCGGGTTTGTTTTGAGTGTCGGTTCTTTGTGGTGATACAATTCGCAACTACACGCACGACTCACACTAGGTTATGTTAGATGCGGTCGGGTGCTTTTGGTACGCAGGGATTGAAGGCAAGGGACCTCCGTGACGGTAGCGAGGGCAGCATGAAGAGGCGCAGATGTAGATAGGGTGCAGAGCTGCTGGTTTTTTTTTTTTTTTCCGGCAAAAATTATTATTAGAACAAAATTCTTGAAGTTTACCTGCCTAGTAGACCAATGATGAAAAAAGTTTGGAGAGAAACAAGTGTGCATGTTGAGAAAAAGTTGGATTTGTTTGGCGTGTAGAGAGAGAGACGGAGAGAGAGCTAACTAAATGTGGCTAATTCCTAATACATGTTACAAAGGTACGTATTCAAGGACAGGTTCTGTGTAACCCCTTTTGGTTTTTTTTCTTTACCAAATACATTTCCAAGAATACGTGGTTGAGGGATTGTACGTATAACAAAATTCCCCATTCGAAAGAAGTTGGTCTTCCATGACCTATGCTCACGTCTATACGGTAGCATTTTTTCTACTTTCGAAAAACAAAACATTGCGTACAAGATTAGTTATAACAAAGTGGGAAAGGAGTAGGAAGTTGAAAGGATCCGCGTATGAAGATTGTCCCATTTGACAAACGAAACGCCAAGTGCGTAACGCATATATCCCCATTCACGGATAATTTCGAGGAAGGGGGAGGGTGATAATTGGGAACATTTGAACGAAGAAAACTGCTGGGGACTCGGCTATTTCCGAAATTCGACCTCTGGGTGGAGGTGAAACAAGGTCTACAGCAGTCATCCTGGCACATTACAATAATGACAACTGGGAAAGGAGTAGGAAGTTGAAAGGATCCGCGTATGAAGATTGTCCCATTTGACAAACGAAACGCCAAGTGCGTAACGCATATATCCCCACTCACGGATAATTTCGAGGAAGGGGGAGGGGTGATAGTTGGGAACATTTGAACGAAGAAAACTGCTGGGGACTCGGCTATTTCCGAAATTCGACCTCTGGGTGGAGGTGAAACAAGGTCTACAGCAGTCATCCTGGCACATTACAATAATATTTGGTAGTGTTGGACAAAAGAATACACTGACATAAAAGTCTAATCCTCTACGTGTATTGGGCAGAAGATTAGGGGTCGTTTTATTCTCCTACTTGTTTGCGAGAAATGACAGACCCTTGCTCAAATCTCACAAACCTGGGGATTTTCTTTGTTCGTCTCCCAGACAACGAGTTAGGTGTTTTTGTGTCCATCAACTTAACTCCCACGACACGATGCCCCATAATCATGAGTGAAGCGTATGATTAGTCCTTTTGAGATAGTAGATAGTTCCTGGGTTCTTGTGACAGGAAGTCCACGGGCATATTAATGATTACAAAAAAGGGGTGTGGACTACATTGAGTAGTTCACACATAAAGGTTTGATATTATTTCGTTCGCACGATTCATGGTGAGTATTATAACGTCTTCACGTATAGCGTACAAGATTGCAAAATCAAAAGATTTGCAAGTAAGTTTTATAACGTCTTCACGGATAACAATGAACGAATTACAACTGGGTTGCCCAGTATTGAAGGGAGGTGCAAAAGACTAGGTATTTATGACATTTCTGACAAAAACCCACAGAGTAATTATAACGGGCTCCCCGTATCGCATTTAGTAGATATTCTGAGATTCCCATCTATGACGGCAGATTTTATAAGGTTCCCACCTATGATGGCAACAAAGGTTAACGTTCATATAAAGGTACCTATTCAATACAGACGGCGAGACATACTGATGTACTTAGTACAACAATACCGTAGCATAATAAATCCATATTAGCGTACGTTAAAGACTTGCACAAAGGCAAAAACATATTTGAAGATCTGGCCAAGATTTTATACTTCAACAATTAAGGGACAAAAAAAAATTTCTGGCGTGCTGATGGAATGTGAATTTCATCTAAGCTTACCGCAAAAGAGATCCTTTGTGGTACACCCTTTTGGTTACGCACAGAGTATCGTATCGTGATGGTACAACTTTTGTTGTACTTACACGTACGATGGTAGCAACAATACAAGACATGCGCTTATCGTTGTTTGACAAGGCAAATTATTTACATTGGTCCGATTTGAGTGTTTAAGACCTTCTAGGTTTTACTTACTTAAACAGACTGCGATGGACACACCTTGGTGTTATGAAAATTATAATAATGGGATGGGTTGTTCACAGGGTGGTTCACTTGGAGACCTGGCTTCTTGTTGTGACCTCGTACTTTGCACGTGATAAGTCACAACAAGGCAACCCCAAAATTTCAGTTTGAGCAGTTGAGACCCAGGGTGACTCAATGTTGCTGAAATGTTGTAAAAAAAAATTTATCGTTAATGAAGAGGCACGTTGAAAGTTGTCCCTTTTATAACGATACTTTCCAGACTCCACATTCAGTTCTGGGGAGAGCTAGAGCAATTAGGGTTATTTATTGAGCGCCATTCTATTTTCTTAAAAAACAGAAAAAAAAACTTAGAACGGGTAGCAAACATCTGATACCGCCGTGGGTTTACACAGGTTTGCTTACCTAATTTAACTACATATGACATAAGGGTTAGATGCACTTTGGCGAGGATCCGATATTTAATGTACAAAAAGATTTTTCTAACATTTAGAAAGGGGTGACGAGGTATGACATGATGATGTGAAAATATGATGCTGCGAGTTGTGACGATGCACAAAACCTTGGGCACGTAGTCTCTGACTACTTGCAGTAAGCCACAGGGAATTCCTTTCTCCGAAGTGATCAATTTCAGGTAGAGGTGTGCATGCTTAGAAAAAAAACGATGTTTCCAAGGTTTGACACCTGGGGCAGCAATTAGAGGCGAATGACTGATGATGACGAGATATTTATACAAACAAAAATAAAATAAAATGAAACGAAACCACAAGGGAGAATTATATTTCTTCCATGACTTTGGCTACAGTTGACAACACTGTGCCAGAGCTAGAAAGGTTTCGTTTGAGTGTCCCAATGAGTGACAATCGTTTACGAGAGGCCGCTCATTAGTGACGAAACAAAAGGGTTGACTTCCATAGTGATCCATGTCACGGTGTAGACGAATGGTTGCTAGGAGTCAAGGAATAACCGTTGGGGTTATACGGGCGTGGCAATGGAGTTTGTTTCCATGTTCCCACTTTTTACAATGTCCTTTATGTGGTAGTTACCTATGTGTTTACCAGAGATGTCGGACAATCGGTAAACCAGGTCTGAGATTTTCTTTAGGACTTTCGTCTTTACAAAACGGGGTGCCAATTTGGCAGAGAAGTACAGCGCACCTTGTGACAGAGTGTTGTTTCTCCTCCAGACGATGTCTTCTTCCTTGAATGTGACGTGCCTCCTGCGAAGGTTATACCTGTCGGCGCTCTTTTGGTGGGCCAATAGTAGAGCGTCTGTTACTTCACTATAGATAGCGGAGAGTTCCTCCAAGCGGTGGGCGTAATTTGCTGCGGGGTCTGCTGTGGAGGAAGGGACGGGTGGAAGGCAATTGTCAGGGTGTAGTGAACCGTGAACTACTTGTTCCATGCCGTGTTTGAGAAAAAATGGTGTATAGCCTGTAGCGAGGTTCACCGTGTTGTTCATGGCTGCTTGTATTTTGTCTAATTTTTTGCACCATGTGCGTTGGTCTTTGCCAACCAAAATTGCCAGGGCCGTGTTTATGGTTTGGTTGTATCGTTCAACGGTGTTGTTCTGTGGGGTGTAAAGGGTGTTATAGAATACATCCTTTATACCATATTTAGACAAAAACTCTTTGAATTCCAGAGCTATAAATTGTTTACCATTGTCGCATATTATAGTACGAGGGGTACCGTAGGGTATGAAAATATGTTTTTCCAATAGATTGGTTATTGCTGCTGCAGTTGCCCTTTTCAGAGGAAACAACCAGCAGTGTTTGGAAAAGATGTCCACTACGCTGAGTATATGCATGTAACCGGCGTAGCTTCTAGGGAAGGGTCCAATGAGGTCCATAGAAAAGGATTGAAGTGGTCTATCGGCACGCTTGGGGTTGCCCATTAGACCAGACGGTGGTGCCGTACTGTGCTTGTATGCCTTACAGATGTCGCACTTGGAGATGTATAAACGTACTTGTTTGAATAGACCCGGCCAATAATATCTTAAAGATATTTTTTTTGAATGTTTTGAAGGTTCCAGGGTGTATGGAGTCTACGGCACTGTGGTTATCAATAATAACTTGTTCTCTATTTTCGAGAGGGACTACCTTTTTCCAGGCATAGTCCTCTAAGATTGACAGTGGAGGCTTGCAGTTGCGATATAGTTGTCCGTTCTTAATCATAAAATTCGGGAACTTTTGTGGGTTGTCACTGCATCCTCTAAAGATTTTTTGATACCATACGTCTTTTGTGGGGAGACTAGAATTGGGTAATTCGGCATTTAATATTGCTATCTCGATCCTAGAAAGGGCATCCGGGACGATATTATCCGCGCCTTTACGGTGGATGACATCGAAAGTATATTGAGATAGGCGGGACGACCAGCGAGCCAATCTCCCAGAGGGGTTGTCTAGCGAGATCAGCCATTTTAGGCTGCTATGGTCTGTGACGACGGTAAACTTACTGCCCTCAATGTATCCGCGGAAATGTTGAATGGATTCCATGACTGCTAACAATTCTCTCTCGGTAATCCCGTAGTTTTTTTCGTGTTTATTTAGGGTACGAGAGAAGTATGCCACGGGGTGTTCGCCGTCCGTAAAATTTTGAGTGAGGACTCCTCCGATTCCGACGTTTGATGCGTCCGAATGGATCGTAAAGGGAAGATTGAAGTCGGGGCAATTCAGTACTGGGGCTGATTGAAGAGCCTCTTTCAGGGAGTTGAATGCTGACTCAGTCTCTGCAGACCAGGAAAAGTTACTGGTACCTTTACGGATTCCCGTGATTTTGTTGAGCGGCGCCGCGAGAGTTGAGAAGTTTTTTATGAATCTTCTGTAGTAACCGGTGAGTCCGAGGAAGGCTTTTACCTCTTTTGCATTTGTAGGTCGGGGAAAATTTGTCATAGCCGCTACTTTTGTGGGGTCTGTTCTTAGGCCTTCTTCGTCTACTATGAAACCCAAGTATCGTAGGCGGTGCCTGCAGAATTCCGATTTCTTCAGGTTGATAGTCAAACCGGCCTGTTTGAGTTGTTGAAAAACCTTTTCTAGAATAAGTATATGTTTTTCAAAGGTATCGCTAATGATGATCAGGTCATCCAGGTAGCAAAATAAATTGTTATCAAACTCTGGGCCAAACAATTTATCCATGAGTCTTTGTAGTTCTGCTGGGCTGTTTTTTAAACCGAAGGGTAGTCTTTTGAAATGGAACATACCCCTGCCAGGCACCACGAAGGCAGTCTTTTCGCAGGAGCTGGGATCCAAAGGTATCTGCCAGAATGCTTTGCTTAAGTCTATGGATGAGATGTATTTAGCGTTTCGAAGTCTGTCCAGGATGGAGTTGACCAAGGGGAGCGGGTAGGCGTCTGATATTGTACATGCGTTGAGGCGTCTGCTGTCGAGGCAGAAACGGGCTGAGCCGTCTTTCTTTGAAACTAATAAGGTGGGGTTGGTCCATGCACTGCGGCTGGGTACCACCACTCCCAGTCTTAGCATATCGTCCAATTCTTTTTCCAGCGTTTTCAATTTTTGTGGAGCTAGGTTGTAATACCTTTGTTTGATTGGGGGGCCTGTTGTTTTTATATGGTGTTGTACTAGGTTGGTTAAGCCTAAACCGCACCTTTCGAAGGAGATGGATTCATACTTGTTGATCATTTGATTTAATTGTATTGTTTGTAAGGGGTTCAAGTTTTCGTAGGGTATTACCGTACGGATTTCGTTTACTTGGGGAGTGACGGAGGGGTTGTTAAACAGTTGCGGGGCAATTTTGAAAGCCATCCAAAAATCCACTCCCAAGATGAATTTCTGTGTGATTGTAGGTACAACTAGAAACTTGATCCAAACTGTTTTTTGGTCACAATTGATCGGCAGGGTTAGAGAACCGATGACGAGTTGTGAAGTGTTGTCTGCCGTGGTAACATGTGAAGAATGTTTTCCCATTTTAAAACCACAGTTTGTGAATAAGGTGTGGGCGTTGTCGCCCAGGCAGCTGACAGAGGCGCCGCTGTCTAGGAGACCTGAAAAAACCACGTTGTTTATGGAAAAATGCGCGAAGGGTCTACCGTCTATTGCCTGTTTGCAGCAAACTGTAGAGAGGGGTAAGGCCTGTTTAAAAAATTTGACGTGTTCCAACCACTCCGACCATTCCTTTGGCCTATGGGAGGGATGGCCCGGGGGGTTGGGGTCTAGTTTTTTGTCTTCCTGGCTGTCCAATTGGGAGGGGGTCTGGAGAAATCCATAGGGGGTTTGATGAATCTGAGATCCGGGATGGACGTTTCGGTATTGTCTTGGCGTGGTCTTTTGCCAAACTTCCTCCCTTCATCTCTTCTTGGAGAACGATCGACGGATCGCCTTTTGTTAGAATGGGTGTCTTTGGAGGATAAAAGTTTTGCTTGTTTAAAGCAGGCGGCTTGGGAGTGACCAATCTTGTGGCAAAAGGAGCAGGATTTCTTCTCGTTGTGCTCCGGTTTTATGCCGGACGAAGTGCTTGGGCGAAAGTTTTCTTTGGGGAATCTTTCGTCTTTCTTCCGATCCTGGTATGCCTCTAGTAGCTGGCAGACATCTTTCAGTTGCTCCAGCGTGGCAATTTTCTGAGAAGTAATGATGTTTTCGTATCTGGGGAGAAGACCGTCGATTAAAACCGGGAGAAGTTCCGCTTCAGGGACAGGTTGGGTGAGCTTTATATTGATGGCCTCTGCCCTCTGTGTGAATCTAGCAACAGGCTCTCCGGAGTGCTGCTTGATAGCGAGTAGGGATAGCCTGACTCTATGTTGGGCCTTTTTTTCTCCGAAACTGGATAAAAGTGCCACCTTGAGTTCCCTCCATGAGTTTGTTTTTCTCTTATGTATCCTGTGCCAGGTAAGCATTTCAGGAGCGATGAGGTCTATGAAGTTCCTGTGTAGAATACTTTCGGGGATTCCTCTGACTTGGGCTGTTTCTTCTATTCTGTTGATGAAATCCTCCACATCCGTGAGTCCGTTGTATTTCGTCTTCCAGGTTGTCAAATCATATATTTTCGTCTGTTCCTGGGCTTGTACCACCAAGGGTTTTGCTTCGGAGACTGTGAGGGAGGTAGAGATGATTTCTGAGGTGTCTTCCTGTTGAAACTGCAACTTCCTGATGTACTTTTTGTTGTAGAAAGAAGCATATTGAATAAGGCATTTTTTGGATTTATTCCTGGGAGAAATCTTTCTACTTCTCAGGGCCTGTAGTAGTTCTTCCTTTTTTGACGTAGAAATGTGGGGGATTATACCCAGCGTGATTTGAGGGACTTCCATAGTGTATAGGGTCGTGTCAGGGTGACCTTACGTTGGGAGAAAAACGAGAACTCGACTCTTTATCCGTAATTGGAAAGAAATTTTTGCCAGGGATTGACCACTGGGGACGTATATATATTTTTTTTTTTTTACAAAATGCTTCTGCGAAAAAACGCGTATTTGTAAGTGTTTGGGTTATTTGAAAATTTGGGCAGAGGTTTGCCTCTGGCCACGTGCTTTTTAGGAAAAATCCAAGCGTTTTGGAGAAAAAAAAAAAAAAATTTCGAAAATTAAAAAATCGAAAAAAGGAAAAAATCGGAAAAATTTTCAGAGTCCGAAACTGGAGAAAATTTGGGCAGCGATTTTCCTCTGTCCATGCGTTTTTTAGAAAAACTCCAAGCGTTTTGGAAAAAAAATATTTCGAAAATTTAAAAAAAAATCGAAAAAAGGAAAAAATCGGAAAAATTTTCAGAGTCCGAAACTGGAGAAAATTTGGGCAGCGATTTTCCTCTGTCCATGCGTTTTTTAGAAAAACTCCAAGCGTTTTGGAAAAAAAAATATTTCGAAAATTTAAAAAATCGAAAAAAGGAAAAAACGAAAAAAATTTTCACAGTCCGAAACTGGAGAAAATTTGGGCAGCGATTTTCCTCTGGCACTGCGTTTTTTAGAAAAACTCCAAGCGTTTTGGAAAAAAAAAAAAAATTTCGAAAATTAAAAAATCGAAAAAAGGAAAAATCGAAAAAAATTTTCACAGTCCGAAACTGGAGAAAATTTGGGCAGCGATTTTCCTCTGGCACTGCGTTTTTTAGAAAAACTCCAAGCGTTTTGGAAAAAAAATTTCGAAAATTAAAAAATCGAAAAAAGGAAAAATCGAAAAAAATTTTCAGAGTCCGAAACTGGAGAAAATTTGGGCAGCGATTTTCCTCTGGCACTGCGTTTTTAAGAAAAACTCCAAGCGTTTTGGAGAAGAAGAAAAAAAAAAAAAATTTCGAAAATTAAAAAATCGAAAAAAGGAAAAATCGAAAAAAAATTTTCACAGTCCGAAACTGGAGAAAATTTGGGCAGCGATTTTCCTCTGGCACTGCGTTTTTTAGAAAAACTCCAAGCGTTTTGGAAAAAAAAAAAATTTCGAAAATTAAAAAATCGAAAAAAGGAAAAATCGAAAAAAAATTTTCACAAGTTTTCGTGGAAGTAATTTGTTTGAGAATTCAACAATATCTTGGGGGCATGGTTTCATTACGCGGCTTCCTATAGCCTGATTTTAAACAGCACCAATTTTTGGTATTTACACGCGAATTCCCTTCGTCTTTTCGACAAGATATTACCTTCTTTGTCAATTGACAAGGTATTATAGTGTCAGATGTCAAGGAATCCACGTCAACGCGAATTTAGTATTTTTTGCATTATTCGAATGTGATTCGGCATGACCCGGTATCATCAGACGACAGAGTCAAAAATACTTAATTGTCAAATGACAGAAAGAATTTAAATCCACTTGTTCCCTAGGTGTCAGCAAGTGTCCGTTTAAGAGACGTACCAGCGTGCTGCAATATAGTATATTATTAAAAATATTTAGCACTTTCGAGACCAAGCGGATGATTTGTTTATCATGTACATGATTTTAATTGTTGAATAAATTCTTCTTTAATTTGTGTTTATTTCCACTATTCACTTGTATTGAAAATAGCAATTTTAATCGGCCGACACTTTGTAATCACTGTATTATTCGCAGCGACAACTTCCTAGGTTGGGCACCTTGCGTTGGAATACCGGTAATATTTTGTCGAGTGACGAGTCACAAATGATAAAATCGCGCCCGTAATAATTTAAATTGTGATTCGAAATTACGTTCGCGCCGAGATTCCTGTTGGAAGTGCTAGACAATTGGGAATAAACAATACATCATAATAACATTTCAGAGTTTACAATTGTTGCTTGGGAACGAGGCCGTGGTGGAACAGAAAAAAATTTAAATGGCCCCACGTTGGGCGCCAGTGTTAGCGTCAACGGGCGTGCTGATGCTATCGGCAGGGTTGGAGAAAGCTCCCACATATTTAATACAATTAGTTGCTGTATCTGCCCCAAATAAAAACTAGCTCAGGATTCGGTGCAAGCAGGATTTCTCGTAACCTCAAGGCTAGTGCTTGTGGTTCGGAACTTCACGCTTCTCCATTCTCCCAGGGCCTCCCTCGTCAAGCAAAACACGGTAGGTTATCACATAAACAGTTTATTCAATTCTAGGAGACACAATAATACATAAAAGGAACGATCCTAGCTGAAAGTTAGTTTGAATGTCCGTCTCTACTCTCTATCACGCGTGGTTAGGGCTAAAACATTTAATTGCACACAAAGGGTAACATGGTAATTGACTCACGTTTGGTTTATGGGCCAACAGCGGCTTTACGCGCTTGTTGGCTCAGGCTCCGCAGCGTCCATGCGTGGACCGGAAGTGCTCAAACGGCGAAACTGAACTTGTGTCGCCCATGTTCGCGCGAAACGTGGGCCCTGGAAGCTCGCTTGCTGAAGACTGCCGGGCTGCCGCTCGAGAGTTGGTCTAGCGGCGGCTCGGTTTGTCGCTCGCGGGAGGGGGTAATGCGCGCGCCTCTATATTGGCGCCTTATTCTCCAGTCCGTGGAGAAGTCTATTCTCGAATCCCGCCACGTGACAATTTGTAACGTAACAAACTTCAACGACACCAATGCGAAGATCTCAAACGGTTGAAGATTTTGTAAAAAGGTCTTCATATGAATCACTGGGGCAAAAAGATAATGTTTTTAAGAGTAGTGTCAATTTAAAAGTATCAGTCAATAATTACAATGAAAAACCATCAGAGGTTATCCAAATAACTCACAAGCATTCAAGATCAGATCCAGTCAAGGACGTTAATTATGCTGATATGTTTACTCACAGGCTTCCTCCAAAACAACCAGGATCATTCCATACGTTTAGTACGATACAACCACCAGCTGCATTTAGAAATGACATCAATGTTACATCCAGAGATGATGGCGGTAGGAAGATTCCAATGACCCCTGAAGAATCATTGATGAACATGAAACGAAGAAATTATCCCAAAGTTTTACCAGACCTGCCAAGGACAGGGGAGGGTGTCTCTACCATGGCCCAGAAACGTCTTTCGCTCCCACCTCAAAATCACTTGCTACTATTTCCAACATCTGAAGAAAGTTCTGTATCAAATTCCGAAGCAAGCACTCCTACTGAATTGAAATCATTTTACCGAAATCCACCACCGCCACCACCAAGAACGTCATCTACGCTTGGAAGAAGAAATCAACATACAATAGCGGTCAATCCTAATGATTTTATTAACGCCAGGCATAATATTTCTCCGCACTATGTCGAAATGTGTACAAACACTCTTCCCAATTCAATTCGTTTTAATTCAAACCCTTCAGATATGATGCAAATATATGCCCAAGTTAAACACAAACCTAAAAATAGAGTTAACATGCAAGACTTGGAAAGTGATATGTCGCAAAGTGATATAACTGACAGTGAAAGAGATGAAGACACTCCTCACTCCTCTTACGAAGTAATCAAACCCAGAGCAAGGGTGATTGTTACTGCTAATTCAAATGAACCAGTTCAAGTAATTGATCCAAAAGTTATTATAAGACCTGTAATAAACAGAAATCCAAGTTCAATCCGACAGACCAATATTCCTCGGGTAGTTGCCAGAGATAACAGTTTTGATAAATCGGACATGAAAACATTTGTAAGTTACAAACCGCAACCCAACGCAGTCACATCTGATCAAAAACACGATACTGCTGATGCAAAAATAGTACGGAACAACCCACCTAATAGACCAGAATTGACAATCAATATTCCGGTTTACATTCCAGATACAAAAGGTCCATCAACATCACACGAGTTGGAGAGGTCGAAACTCAAACAGACTCATCATGAATCAAAACCTGAAAATAAATCAAAAACTTATCTTGATGGAACAGTGAAAATCAAGCAAATGCCTCCAAATCCAAATGATACTAAACCTACTGATTCTAACAGGGAAGAAAATATTAAAAACAGCAAATCAGAAAAGAAGGCATCATCAATGAGCAGAAGCAACAGCAACTCAAAAATTCCCAAAACTCCAACAATGGCAGCAAAACACGCAAAAAAAGATTTAAAAGTTCAGCAAAGTCCAAAACCAAACAAAGCAAAACCTCCTAGTAAAATATTGCCAAGCAAAACAAGTGCTATACCTCAACCAGTTCAACACCAAAAATCATCAGAAGACTCGAATGAAAATGATCATTCAACTTCGGAATCATCTAACGGTACTGAATGCAGTACTGGAACGGTTAAGAAAATCACTAAATGAACCTAGAATAGGATTACTAGTATTTACATAGTTATTAGTGAAATAATTTATGCCGCGTACCGATATTAGCGACAAATGCAATAAACAAAGATTGCAAGAAATTACCCATGTACATGGCAATTCGGTGCCCAGTTTGTGCGTTATTTGTTGCGCTGCATGTTGTGTTGCCAATATATATGCACACGACTCGAAACTGAGGCCTTTACTTAATTAGATGAGTGTTAGGAATTATTTATTCTTACAATCCTTCCAACATTACAATATGAGTGAGCTATATAATTTGGTTGTCATTCGAAAAATAATGCGCTTTTATAACTTAATGATAGATGAAATCATTCACTTGTGGATACATAATGTGGGTTTGAGAAATAATTAACAAAAATGTACAGGAAATAGAATAAAACACTTGGAAATCGGTGGTTAAACATTATGCGGGATGGCTGGGTACAATTATTATAAGAATTTCAATAAGCATTTTTATTTGGGTAGTATTAAGCACGTACTGGGTAGCGTTAAAAAATAAAATGTGTGTTAGTTTAAGATTTGAACTAAATGACTTGAAGCCTAAATATCCAAATGACAGCAGTATTAAAATGTGAATTTCTTGTCTTCGTTTTGTAAAAAAATAATTTATTTCAGTGAAACAAGACGCAGTACAAAAAATAAGCCAGAAATAAAATTTAGTTTTTTTTTTTACTGTTGAACGTGATAACATTAATGTAATAATGTGTTCAGATGAACAATATTGAACAGTTTATATTGGTGAAAAATATAAATATACCTACTCGTATCAAAATATCAACCTGAAGAAATAAACAATTTGAACAAAACAAGGTAAAGGTGACTGAATGCGAAAACACCGCAATTTATTTTTTAGAAATAAATCTAATTTTATAATTTAGATCTAGACTTATATGTAACTATTTATGTTTTTATACTTTGATTAAGTCACACTAGTGTGTCATAAATTTGTACTTATAATAATAAGGAAATTACATAAAAATCTTACAAATAAAATAAAATCATTTTTTATCCGAATTGAATATTTATTTTTATTTGGAAACCTGTCCGCATTTCAAAGTACACTAATATAATAATGAGTACCTATCTATGGCGGCGTGGTTTTATTTTTCTATTCTAAAGATGGCACACTTGAACTTCAAAACAAAAGGAACATGAGATATTGATGAACCTCCCCAACCACTTTTTCACACCTCACAGCAGAATTTTGAAATTTCGTGATGAAATTTTGAATGGAAATTTTTGCATTCAAAATACGAGGAAAATTGGTGTCTATATCTGATTACGAAAACTCTGCGCAAAGCCCGGGCAACGCTGAGGACTTCAGCTGGAAGCATTTTATCGAAGATTAGTGTGTTTACATTAGTTATTCAATCAAGAAAGCCGCACAAAATGGCTTGGAATATCTACGAACTGTCAATACTGAAGGAATTACGTAGGTATTCTGTAATAAAAATATTTAAAAAATTAATATTTTCACACAGCCCAAAGTCACCACGTTAGCATTCACACCAAAAACAGATTGGATACGATTTGAGTTTTTCATGGCCAAAAGTATTAATAATATTTGGGTTATTACATCATATTTATAGTATATTACATTTCACAAAGACACACTCCACCGCAATCTGTATTGCCCTGATAATGGACACTGTAATGCCGTCTGAAATGTTGGTTAAAGAAGGAGGAAGAATACAGTTATTCATTAGATAGGTATACTTGTATAGTTTTTTTTTTAAACGTAAAAAATCATTGCGACAAACTATTAATCGGATGTTGTTCACTACGGTGAACATTCTGAAGAAAAAATCTTGTACATTTCGCATATTTTTTGGAATTTACTTATTCAATAATGTAAATTTATCCTTAATAAAGTCGGTGAATAAATTTTTTTTTAGAAGAACTTTATTAACCATCATTCAGAAAGGAAAATGTTGGATCGCCACTGGTAATTTATTCTAAGCAAGATGTTCATATTTTTGTTTATTTTCAAAATGAGTTTTTGCTTCAAATCTTGATTTTGTTTTGCTAAATAATGTTGGTTTAGTGATTGTCAAATAATTAAACATATCTTTAAGTGAGTTTCAAGTTTGCACACATCTAGTTCTTTATGTGACTTTTGAGTTTGCACACATCTAGTTCTTTATGTGACTTTTGAGTTTGCACACATCTAGGTCTTTATGTGACTTTTGAGTTTGCACACATCTAGTTCTTTATGTGACTTTTGAGTTTGCACACATCTAGGTCTTTATGTGACTTTTGAGTTTGCACACACACCCGATTTGGCAATAGACCACTGAGGAGATGGAGTAGGTAATTTTGTAAGTATTTTACAATTTAATTTTTAGGAGAAAACTTCTGAAAAAAAATTAGATACTACAGAGTAAGACCCGTCATAGGAAAACATAGAAGGAACTGCATGCAGCGGGAGAAAGAAAATAAATTTAACATTGACCAAATTATTATCTCATATAAAGGAAGAAAAGCAGGGAATAGGAAATATTAAATTATGAAGGATAAATCTAACGAGTTGAAATAGTAAGAATTATCTTGGATTTTTTTAATTCGGAAAAACTAAGAAATTGATTTTTACTCTTTTATTCAACGTAAAAGACTAATTCGCATTTTCGTAATTACTAGTGGTCGCCCAATGGTCGAAATTCGACCATAATTGTAATAATTTTTTTTTTTATGTTTGACATCCAGTAAGACCATAGACAAATAATATTAAAGACAAACAATATTAATCTATTCTCAATTTGACCATAGACTTTAACAATAAACAATAGAGTAAAGACGCGAGTGTGTGTGTCAAATACGTGGTAGTGTGTGTAATGTTTTTTTTATTGATTTAATGTATTTTTATGCATAATTTTAAAAAAAATATTAGCATTCTGCACTCCTCCTCTATACAAACTATAAGTGTGGGAAATTTCATACTCCTCCGTCCGCGCAATTTTCGTAAAAAGGGGTACAAAGTTTTGGCTTCACGTATTAATATTATGATTAGTAATAAATGTAGACAACAACTTGTTAGATTTATCTTTACAACGTTCGATTTATGTCTGATGTGAACTCCTACATTTGGCATTGTTCACCGTAGTGAACATTTGATCTGAGATGCTGTATTGTATATAACTTTGGCAATTTTCATTACGGTAAACATTATTTTTGTGAAAACTAAAAATGACAGATTTTTTAAATATTTTTCTCTAACTAGTTTTGACCCAGAAATCCAATATAACCGTCATGGCATTAATATTTAATTTTTGTCATCTTTGCCAAATTAAGGGTTAATTCTCCTTTCTCCCCTCAAATCTGAATGAACCCATTCCACCCCCTGAGCCTCATTCCTAACCGATGATTACACAACCTTAATCAAGCTGAAAATGTGTGCTGAGGCTGTACTCTGTGTACCAACCTTCCCTGTATCAACAATCCACATACCTAACAAGTCTACCCACGCTTTTGAATTAGAGATGAGAAAGTGATTATTGATAGCAGAAATTGTTTTTGCGGTGAACGTTATAAATTATTATTGATAATTTTTACAAATTTCGCAAACATTTTTTTTATTTTTATTACATTATCCCCACGCAGGAAGCCCTGAGGAAAAAAATTCTTCGAGAACTAAGTTATTTTCGGGAATTCTGTGTGGAGGGTATTTTTAGGAAAAGGAAGGGGAGGAAGTTTTGGAAATAAAAATTAGTATAAGACGTGGTTAGGTATCCGGGAGTCAATGTGCACTCAGCTCCCACCTCGGTGCAAGGCGAGGGATGGAGAGTGCCCGGTTGGAGAAGTCAAAAGCAAGTCTCTTACGATAAAGATTCGCCACGCGGTAGATGGGCAAAAGCATTGGCCACCAAGAACTGGGCAAAACTCACCCCAAAAACCCCTGCTAAGTCGCGGAGGGAGCTTAAATTATCAAACGTAATGAACCACTTAGAGTGACCTATCGCGGTGGTGTTGGTTATCCAATAATTTGTTCTTTGTTTTTCTTTTGGTATGTTAATAAAATCAATTGTCGTATTTTGTTGTATGGCTTAAGAGTGAGGATGACGGGTTTCGTGTATGGTCATTCTGAAGCCCATGCGCTTTCTCCCGGGGACTGCAAGCTGAATGGTAGAATACACATTCCGGATTATATCTACTTTCTACATTTCATATTTTTGTTATTTGTTTTTTTTTATCTCTTATTTGCAGATGCTCGCAGACCTACAGATAGCAATTTTATCTTTTTCCTTTTTTATGGTTACCAAGTGGCTCTTTAGGAATAAAGACATCTGCCCAAAGGAGCGGCCATTTGTTATTTCTAATGACTACTAACACTGTGCTGTTCCGTATTTGTGTAAGCACTTGCATTCTGCTTCCCAACACTGTTGCGGGGACATTTGGAGGTCTGGAATCGTTCATTTTTAAGTAAAATTGTTCTTAAAATTGTTCAGGGGCGGAAAAGTGGTGGGGTCCTCCAAACGTCGTATTGTATGCACTGATTCAATATAAATATTTTCTAAGCTTGTTCGATTCCCGTTCAATCCTCCCAAGTATATTTTTAAATGTTTTTTCTATTATTTATTTACGGACAAATACCTAGTCCATTAATAACATAACAACAACACGAATAAAAAAAAAGATGACAATGAAAGAAAAGTACATATAAATGAAGAGAATTAACAAATTATAATATAAAGAACATTCAATTCAATTCAATTCAATTTATTCACTTTAATAACATTACAAAATTAAAATTTCAAATCGTTTTTAAAATAGAGAAAATAAAGTTTAAAGCATATTTAAGCAATATAAATAATATAAACAATTCAAAAAAATTATAAAGTATAAACATCAATGAACAATTTAAAAATCAATGAAGCTCAATCAGACTAACAGCAATAAAACTTGCTGTCTAAATTGTGCTTTATTGATGCTAACTAAGCATGTCGATATTCAAAGTGATTCTATTTAACAACAAGACGGCTCTCCCGATTGGCATAACCATTAACAAGTTAGTTCTGCAAGCCGGGAGATAAAACAGTCTATGCTGTCGGTGACGGAGATAACCATCGGGAACATAGAAACTAAAGCTCTCCACAATAGCCGAATTTTCGAACCGTCCACGAATCAGTCTGAAGAAATGTGTTATGTTGAGCACATCCCTTCTGACCCGTAGACGGTTCATACCGAGCACGCCATAAAGAACATAAAGAAGACTACAAGTCAAAGCTTGAAGATGGATTTAAAAGCTTTTAAAAATTACACATTTGGTATCGACTGCCAAAAGTCATTTAGGCTAACACCAAAAAATTCAATGCTTTGACTTGCGTTAACAAGTCTCGACATTCTGGATAAAGGAGAATGATAGCCATAATTATCCATGTTGATTGAAATTTTATTATGAAATGATAATTTACCGTAATTTATTAATTTACGTAAAATAATATAAAAGTTGAATGGTTCTTGCAAAAAAGCATGGTTAATAATGAATGACAGCTTAAATCACCTGCGCGCTGCAATAGCAACCTAAACTTACCTTCATCTATATTAGTAATAATATTAACTTTATTTAAAAATCGTATGACGCAGAAATGTAAAGCATTTAATCTGAAATTTGCTTGGATATTTTTTTATTTTCTGAACTGACGTACCTGTCATTAAGGTAAAGGCGTTGTCTAGGGAAACCCTATCTAAGGCTTGTTATAAGGGATGATGAAAGACTGGAGGGTGGGAAGAAGCATGCTGTAAATACTGAGAGCTGAGTGTAGGCTGTTTCTACTTGGTATGACGTAGGAACTGAACTTACCTCCCGGATATATTTGCATAGCAATAATTAACATTCAGAGCAATAATTAAAATTTAATATTATTCAGAGTTAATAATACAGATTTCGGTTGTATATCTGTAACTCCGGTTCAATGAACTCCAGCGTTATTTAAAAAATTGGCAATGTTTGTTTTTTAAACAAATTCAGACCTACCTGTTGTTAGCGTCTGCGTGCGGGCTGATGCTATCGGCAGGGTTGGAGAAAGCTCCCACATATTTAATACAATTAGTTGCTGTATCTGCCCCAAATAAAAACTAGCTCAGGATTCGGTGCAAGCAGGATTTCTCGTAACCTCAAGGCTAGTGCTTGTGGTTCGGAACTTCACGCTTCTCCATTCTCCCAGGGCCTCTCTCGTCAAGCAAAACACGGTAGGTTATCACATAAACAGTTTATTCAATTCTAGGAGACACAATAATACATAAAAGGAACGATCCTAGCTGAAAGTTAGTTTGAACGTCCGTCTCTGCTCTCTATCACGCGTGGTTAGGGCTAAAACATTTAATTGCACACAAAGGGTAACATGGTAATTGACTCACGTTTGGTTTATGGGCCAACAGCGGCTTTACGCGCTTGTTCTCTCGGTCTCAGCGGCGTCCATGCGCGGACCGGAAGTGCACAACCGGCGAAACTGAACTTGAGCCGCACATGTTCGCGCGGAACGTGGGCCCGGGAAGCTCGCTTGCTGAAGACTGCCGCTTGCCGGGCTCTGGCGGCCGCTCGGTTTGTTGCTCGCGGGAGGGGGTAATGCGCGCGCCTCTATATTGGCGGTTTATTCTCCAGTCCGTGGAAAGGTCTATTCTCGAATCCCGCCACGTGACAATTTGTAACGTAACACTTCCCCCCTCGCCGCAATAAAAGCGACGTGGCAATGGAGCTGTAGGACTAATAAATCCTCTTGCCTTTTCAGCACTTGTGCCAAAAACATTTAAGAGAAACGAGGAGAGAGAGAGAGAGAGAGATTCCTAGCTGGAGAATAGTTATGAATAGAACACAAAAGAGATGATACATGGTGTAACAAGGAATTGTCAATAAATGTATATAAAGGCAGTGGCATACATAAATACAGTTGCAAAGAACAAGGATCTGTTGAAGAAAGGTACAAGGGTTATGCAGTGATAGAAAAAAAAAAACTCTAAAATTGTATCATTGGTCTGTGAGCTAATGTTTGCGAACGTGGTTTGCGTAGGATGTCTGGGGTGGTTGAACGTTTCACTGAAGTTACAAGGTTACTTTGTCACAGTAACCTGGCCCATTTGAGATTACACTCAAGGGACACTAGGGCCTTTAAGAAAATACGAGGAAGAGAACACATGATGAGGCTTCTAGGTGGTGTGGAGAGTTCTACCTGTCACAGAGGTCGAAAGGGTAACTGCTTCCGGATCCTGTGGGTGAGCCAGTACGAAACCATTGAAGTATTGGAGAGTGGAATCGTAATTGGTGGTTGGTACACTGGTTTTTGTATGTAGTGGGATTGTTTTGTGAACAATCGTTGGTATTGTTATTTGCGCAAGGGCACAGGAGCATCAGCACAATGGCAGTAGGGCATTTGCATTATGCAGCAGGAACATTTGCATAATGGCAGCAGAAACATTTGCACAAGGGCAACAGGAACATTTGTATTATGCAGCAGGAATATTTGCATAATGGCAGCAGAGCATTTGCATTATGCAGCAGGAACATTTGCATAATGGCAGCAGGAACATTTGCACAAGGGCAACAGGAACATTTGTATTATGCAGCAGGAATATTTGCATAATGGCAGCAGAGCATTTGCATTATGCAGCAGGAACATTTGCATAATGGCAGCAGGAACATTTGCACAAGGGCAACAGGAACATTTGTATTATGCAGCAGGAATATTTGCATAATGGCAGCAGAGCATTTGCATTATGCAGCAGGAACATTTGCATAATGGCAGCAGAGCATTTGCACAAGGGCAACAGGAACATTTGTATTATGCAGCAGGAACATTTGCATAATGGCAGCAGGAACATTTGCACAAGGGCAACAGGAACAGGAACCAACCTAGAGCTGGCGTGCTCGGGTTTGTTTTGAGTGTCGGTTCTTTGTGGTGATACAATTCGCAACTACACGCACGACTCACACTAGGTTATGTTAGATGCGGTCGGGTGCTTTTGGTACGCAGGGATTGAAGGCAAGGGACCTCCGTGACGGTAGCGAGGGCAGCATGAAGAGGCGCAGATGTAGATAGGGTGCAGAGCTGCTGGTTTTTTTTTTTTTTTCCGGCAAAAATTATTATTAGAACAAAATTCTTGAAGTTTACCTGCCTAGTAGACCAATGATGAAAAAAGTTTGGAGAGAAACAAGTGTGCATGTTGAGAAAAAGTTGGATTTGTTTGGCGTGTAGAGAGAGAGACGGAGAGAGAGCTAACTAAATGTGGCTAATTCCTAATACATGTTACAAAGGTACGTATTCAAGGACAGGTTCTGTGTAACCCCTTTTGGTTTTTTTTCTTTACCAAATACATTTCCAAGAATACGTGGTTGAGGGATTGTACGTATAACAAAATTCCCCATTCGAAAGAAGTTGGTCTTCCATGACCTATGCTCACGTCTATACGGTAGCATTTTTTCTACTTTCGAAAAACAAAACATTGCGTACAAGATTAGTTATAACAAAGTGGGAAAGGAGTAGGAAGTTGAAAGGATCCGCGTATGAAGATTGTCCCATTTGACAAACGAAACGCCAAGTGCGTAACGCATATATCCCCATTCACGGATAATTTCGAGGAAGGGGGAGGGTGATAATTGGGAACATTTGAACGAAGAAAACTGCTGGGGACTCGGCTATTTCCGAAATTCGACCTCTGGGTGGAGGTGAAACAAGGTCTACAGCAGTCATCCTGGCACATTACAATAATGACAACTGGGAAAGGAGTAGGAAGTTGAAAGGATCCGCGCATGAAGATTGTCCCATTTGACAAACGAAACGCCAAGTGCGTAACGCATATATCCCCATTCACGGATAATTTCGAGGAAGGGGGAGGGTGATAATTGGGAACATTTGAACGAAGAAAACTGCTGGGGACTCGGCTATTTCCGAAATTCGACCTCTGGGTGGAGGTGAAACAAGGTCTACAGCAGTCATCCTGGCACATTACAATAATGACAACTGGGAAAGGAGTAGGAAGTTGAAAGGATCCGCGTATGAAGATTGTCCCATTTGACAAACGAAACGCCAAGTGCGTAACGCATATATCCCCATTCACGGATAATTTCGAGGAAGGGGAGGGGTGATAGTTGGGAACATTTGAACGAAGAAAACTGCTGGGGACTCGGCTATTTCCAAAATTCGACCTCTGGGTGGAGGTGAAACAAGGTCTACAGCAGTCATCCTGGCACATTACAATAATATTTGGTAGTGTTGGACAAAAGAATACACTGACATAAAAGTCTAATCCTCTACGTGTATTGGGCAGAAGATTAGGGGTCGTTTTATTCTCCTACTTGTTTGCGAGAAATGACAGACCCTTGCTCAAATCTCACAAACCTGGGGATTTTCTTTGTTCGTCTCCCAGACAACGAGTTAGGTATTTTTGTGTCCATCAACTTAACTCCCACGACACGATGCCCCATAATCATGAGTGAAGCGTATGATTAGTCCTTTTGAGATAGTAGATAGTTCCTGGGTTCTTGTGACAGGAAGTCCACGGGCATATTAATGATTACAAAAAAGGGGTGTGGACTACATTGAGTAGTTCACACATAAAGGTTTGATATTATTTCGTTCGCACGATTCATGGTGAGTATTATAACGTCTTCACGTATAGCGTACAAGATTGCAAAATCAAAAGATTTGCAAGTAAGTTTTATAACGTCTTCACGGATAACAATGAACGAATTACAACTGGGTTGCCCAGTATTGAAGGGAGGTGCAAAAGACTAGGTATTTATGACATTTCTGACAAAAACCCACAGAGTAATTATAACGGGCTCCCCGTATCGCATTTAGTAGATATTCTGAGATTCCCATCTATGACGGCAGATTTTATAAGGTTCCCACCTATGATGGCAACAAAGGTTAACGTTCATATAAAGGTACCTATTCAATACAGACGGCGAGACATACTGATGTACTTAGTACAACAATACCGTAGCATAATAAATCCATATTAGCGTACGTTAAAGACTTGCACAAAGGCAAAAACATATTTGAAGATCTGGCCAAGATTTTATACTTCAACAATTAAGGGACAAAAAAAATTCTGGCGTGCTGATGGAATGTGAATTTCATCTAAGCTTACCGCAAAAGAGATCCTTTGTGGTACAACCCTTTTGGTTACGCACAGAGTATCGTATCGTGATGGTACAACTTTTGTTGTACTTACACGTACGATGGTAGCAACAATACAAGACATGCGCTTATCGTTGTTTGACAAGGAAAATTATTTACATTGGTCCGATTTGAGTGTTTAAGACCTTCTAGGTTTTACTTACTTAAACAGACTGCGATGGACACACCTTGGTGTTATGAAAATTATAATAATGGGATGGGTTGTTCACAGGGTGGTTCACTTGGAGACCTGGCTTCTTGTTGTGACCTCGTACTTTGCACGTGATAAGTCACAACAAGGCAACCCCAAAATTTCAGTTTGAGCAGTTGAGACCCAGGGTGACTCAATGTTGCTGAAATGTTGTAAAAAAATTTATCGTTAATGAAGAGGCACGTTGAAAGTTGTCCCTTTTATAACGATACTTTCCAGACTCCACATCCAGTTCTGGGGAGAGCTAGAGCAATTTGGGTTATTTATTGAGCGCCATTCTATTTTCTTAAAAAACAGAAAAAAAAACTTAGAACGGGTAGCAAACATCTGATACCGCCGTGGGTTTACACAGGTTTGCTTACCTAATTTAACTACATATGACATAAGGGTTAGATGCACTTTGGCGAGGACCCGATATTTAATGTACAAAAAAGATTTTTCTAACATTTAGAAAGGGGTGACGAGGTATGACATGATGATGTGAAAATATGATGCTGCGAGTTGTGACGATGCACAAAACCTTGGGCACGTAGTCTCTGACTACTTGCAGTAAGCCACAGGGAATTCCTTTCTCCGAAGTGATCAATTTCAGGTAGAGGTGTGCATGCTTAGAAAAAAAACGATGTTTCCAAGGTTTGACACCTGGGGCAGCAATTAGAGGCGAATGACTGATGATGACGAGATATTTATACAAACAAAAATAAAATAAAATGAAACGAAACCACAAGGGAGAATTATAATTTCTTCCATGACTTTGGCTACAGTTGACAACACTGTGCCAGAGCTAGAAAGGTTTCGTTTGAGTGTCCTAATGAGTGACAATCGTTTACGAGAGGCCGCTCATTAGTGACGAAACAAAAGGGTTGACTTCCATAGTGATCCATGTCACGGTGTAGACGAATGGTTGCTAGGAGTCAAGGAATAACCGTTGGGGTTATACGGGCGTGGCAATGGAGTTTGTTTCCATGTTACCACTTTTTACAATGTCCTTTATATGGTAGTTACCTATGTGTTTACCAGAGATGTCGGACAATCGGTAAACCAGGTCTGAGATTTTCTTTAGGACTTTCGTCTTTACAAAACGGGGTGCCAATTTGGCAGAGAAGTACAGCGCACCTTGTGACAGAGTGTTGTTTCTCCTCCAGACGATGTCTTCTTCCTTGAATGTGACGTGCCTTCTGCGAAGGTTATACCTGTCGGCGCTCTTTTGGTGGGCCAATAGTAGAGCGTCTGTTACTTCACTATAGATAGCGGAGAGTTCCTCCAAGCGGTGGGCGTAATTTGCTGCGGGGTCTGCTGTGGAGGAAGGGACGGGTGGAAGGCAATTGTCAGGGTGTAGTGAACCGTGAACTACTTGTTCCATGCCGTGTTTGAGAAAAAATGGTGTATAGCCTGTAGCGAGGTTCACCGTGTTGTTCATGGCTGCTTGTATTTTGTCTAATTTTTTGCACCATGTGCGTTGGTCTTTGCCAACCAAAATTGCCAGGGCCGTGTTTATGGTTTGGTTGTATCGTTCAACGGTGTTGTTCTGTGGGGTGTAAAGGGTGTTATAGAATACATCCTTTATACCATATTTAGACAAAAACTCTTTAAATTCCAGAGCTATAAATTGTTTACCATTGTCGCATATTATAGTACGAGGGGTACCGTAGGGTATGAAAATATGTTTTTCCAATAGATTGGTTATTGCTGCTGCAGTTGCCCTTTTCAGAGGAAACAACCAGCAGTATTTGGAAAAGATGTCCACTACGCTGAGTATATGCATGTAACCGGCGTAGCTTCTAGGGAAGGGTCCAATGAGGTCCATAGAAAAGGATTGAAGTGGTCTATCGGCACGCTTGGGGTTGCCCATTAGACCAGACGGTGGTGCCGTACTGTGCTTGTATGCCTTACAGATGTCGCACTTGGAGATGTATAAACGTACTTGTTTGAATAGACCCGGCCAATAATATCTTAAAGATATTTTTTTGAATGTTTTGAAGGTTCCAGGGTGTATGGAGTCTACGGCACTGTGGTTATCAATAATAACTTGTTCTCTATTTTCGAGAGGGACTACCTTTTTCCAGGCATAGTCCTCTAAGATTGACAGTGGAGGCTTGCAGTTGCGATATAGTTGTCCGTTCTTAATCATAAAATTCGGGAACTTTTGTGGGTTGTCACTGCATCCTCTAAAGATTTTTTGATACCATACGTCCTTTGTGGGGAGACTAGAATTGGGTAATTCGGCATTTAATGTTGCTATCTCGATCCTAGAAAGGGCATCCGGGACGATATTATCCGCGCCTTTACGGTGGATGACATCGAAAGTATATTGAGATAGGCGGGACGACCAGCGAGCCAATCTCCCGGAGGGGTTGTCTAGCGAGATCAGCCATTTTAGGCTGCTATGGTCTGTGACGACGGTAAACTTACTGCCCTCAATGTATCCGCGGAAATGTTGAATGGATTCCATGACTGCTAACAATTCTCTCTCGGTAATCCCGTAGTTTTTTTCGTGTTTATTTAGGGTACGAGAGAAGTATGCCACGGGGTGTTCGCCGTCCGTAAAATTTTGAGTGAGGACTCCTCCGATTCCGACGTTTGATGCGTCCGAATGGATCGTAAAGGGAAGATTGAAGTCGGGGCAATTCAGTACTGGGGCTGATTGAAGAGCCTCTTTCAGGGAGTTGAATGCTGACTCAGTCTCTGCAGACCAGGAAAAGTTACTGGTACCTTTACGGATTCCCGTGATTTTGTTGAGCGGCGCCGCGAGAGTTGAGAAGTTTTTTATGAATCTTCTGTAGTAACCGGTGAGTCCGAGGAAGGCTTTTACCTCTTTTGCATTTGTAGGTCGGGGAAAATTTGTCATAGCCGCTACTTTTGTGGGGTCTGTTCTTAGGCCTTCTTCGTCTACTATGAAACCCAAGTATCGTAGGCGGTGCCTGCAGAATTCCGATTTCTTCAGGTTGATAGTCAAACCGGCCTGTTTGAGTTGTTGAAAAACCTTTTCTAGAATAAGTATATGTTTTTCAAAGGTATCGCTAATGATGATCAGGTCATCCAGGTAGCAAAATAAATTGTTATCAAACTCTGGGCCAAACAATTTATCCATGAGTCTTTGTAGTTCTGCTGGGCTGTTTTTTAAACCGAAGGGTAGTCTTTTGAAATGGAACATACCCCTGCCAGGCACCACGAAGGCAGTCTTTTCGCAGGAGCTGGGATCCAAAGGTATCTGCCAGAATGCTTTGCTTAAGTCTATGGATGAGATGTATTTAGCGTTTCGAAGTCTGTCCAGGATGGAGTTGACCAAGGGGAGCGGGTAGGCGTCTGATATTGTACATGCGTTGAGGCGTCTGCTGTCGAGGCAGAAACGGGCTGAGCCGTCTTTCTTTGAAACTAATAAGGTGGGGTTGGTCCATGCGCTGCGGCTGGGTACCACCACTCCCAGTCTTAACATATCGTCCAATTCTTTTTCCAGCGTTTTCAATTTTTGTGGAGCTAGGTTGTAATACCTTTGTTTGATTGGGGGGCCTGTTGTTTTTATATGGTGTTGTACTAGGTTGGTTAAGCCTAAACCGCACCTTTCGAAGGAGATGGATTCATACTTGTTGATCATTTGATTTAATTGTATTGTTTGTAAGGGGTTCAAGTTTTCGTAGGGTATTACCGTACGGATTTCGTTTACTTGGGGAGTGACGGAGGGGTTGTTAAACAGTTGCGGGGCAATTTTGAAAGCCATCCAAAAATCCACTCCCAAGATGAATTTCTGTGTGATTGTAGGTACAACTAGAAACTTGATCCAAACTGTTTTTTGGTCACAATTGATCGGTAGGGTTAGAGAACCGATGACGAGTTGTGAAGTGTTGTCTGCCGTGGTAACATGTGAAGAATGTTTTCCCATTTTAAAACCACAGTTTGTGAATAAGGTGTGGGCGTTGTCGCCCAGGCAGCTGACAGAGGCGCCGCTGTCTAGGAGACCTGAAAAAACCACGTTGTTTATGGAAAAATGCGCGAAGGGTCTACCGTCTATTGCCTGTTTGCAGCAAACTGTAGAGAGGGGTAAGGCCTGTTTAAAAAATTTGACGTGTTCCAACCACTCCGACCATTCCTTTGGCCTATGGGAGGGATGGCCCGGGGGGTTGGGGTCTAGTTTTTTGTCTTCCTGGCTGTCCAATTGGGAGGGGGTCTGGAGAAATCCATAGGGGGTTTGATGAATCTGAGATCCGGGATGGACGTTTCGGTATTGTCTTGGCGTGGTCTTTTGCCAAACTTCCTCCCTTCATCTCTTCTTGGAGAACGATCGACGGATCGCCTTTTGTTAGAATGGGTGTCTTTGGAGGATAAAAGTTTTGCTTGTTTAAAGCAGGCGGCTTGGGAGTGACCAATCTTGTGGCAAAAGGAGCAGGATTTCTTCTCGTTGTGCTCCGGTTTTATGCCGGACGAAGTGCTTGGGCGAAAGTTTTCTTTGGGGAATCTTTCGTCTTTCTTCCGATCCTGGTATGCCTCTAGTAGCTGGCAGACATCTTTCAGTTGCTCCAGCGTGGCAATTTTCTGAGAAGTAATGATGTTTTCGTATCTGGGGAGAAGACCGTCGATTAAAACCGGGAGAAGTTCTGCTTCGGGGACAGGTTGGGTGAGCTTTATATTGATGGCCTCTGCCCTCTGTGTGAATCTAGCAACAGGCTCTCCGGAGTGCTGCTTGATAGCGAGTAGGGATAGCCTGACTCTATGTTGGGCCTTTTTTTCTCCGAAACTGGATAAAAGTGCCACCTTGAGTTCCCTCCATGAGTTTGTTTTTCTCTTATGTATCCTGTGCCAGGTAAGCATTTCAGGAGCGATGAGGTCTATGAAGTTCCTGTGTAGAATACTTTCGGGGATTCCTCTGACTTGGGCTGTTTCTTCTATTCTGTTGATGAAATCCTCCACATCCGTGAGTCCGTTGTATTTCGTCTTCCAGGTTGTCAAATCATATATTTTCGTCTGTTCCTGGGCTTGTACCACCAAGGGTTTTGCTTCGGAGACTGTGAGGGAGGTAGAGATGATTTCTGAGGTGTCTTCCTGTTGAAACTGCAACTTCCTGATGTACTTTTTGTTGTAGAAAGAAGCATATTGAATAAGGCATTTTTTGGATTTATTCCTGGGAGAAATCTTTCTACTTCTCAGGGCCTGTAGTAGTTCTTCCTTTTTTGACGTAGAAATGTGGGGGATTATACCCAGCGTGACTTGAGGGACTTCCATAGTGTATAGGGTCGTGTCAGGGTGACCTTACGTTGGGAGAAAAAACGAGAACTCGACTCTTTATCCGTAATTGGAAAGAAATTTTTGCCAGGGATTGACCACTGGGGACGTATATATATTTTTTTTTTTTTTACAAAATGCTTCTGCGAAAAAACGCGTATTTGTAAGTGTTTGGGTTATTTGAAAATTTGGGCAGAGGTTTGCCTCTGGCCACGTGCTTTTTAGGAAAAAATCCAAGCGTTTTGGAAAAAAAAAAAATTTCGAAAATTTAAAAAAAATCGAAAAAAGGAAAAAAATCGGAAAAATTTTCAGAGTCCGAAACTGGAGAAAATTTGGGCAGCGATTTTCCTCTGTCCATGCGTTTTTAAGAAAAACTCCAAGCGTTTTGGAAAAAAAATATTTCGAAAATTAAAAAAATCGAAAAAAGGAAAAATCGAAAAAAATTTTCAGAGTCCGAAACTGGAGAAAATTTGGGCAGCGATTTTCCTCTGGCACTGCGTTTTTAAGAAAAACTCCAAGCGTTTTGGAAAAAAAATTTCGAAAATTAAAAAAAAATCGAAAAAAGGAAAAATCGAAAAAAATTTTCAGAGTCCGAAACTGGAGAAAATTTGGGCAGCGATTTTCCTCTGGCACTGCGTTTTTAAGAAAAACTCCAAGCGTTTTGGGAAAAAAAAAAATTTCGAAAATTAAAAAATCGAAAAAAGGAAAAATCGAAAAAATTTTCAGAGTCCGAAACTGGAGAAAATTTGGGCAGCGATTTTCCTCTGGCACTGCGTTTTTAAGAAAAACTCCAAGCGTTTTGGAAAAAAAAAAAAAAAAAATTTCGAAAATTAAAAAAATCGAAAAAAGGAAAAATCGAAAAAATTTTCAGAGTCCGAAACTAGAGAAAATTTGGGCAGCGATTTTCCTCTGGCACTGCGTTTTTAAGAAAAACTCCAAGCGTTTTGGAAAAAAAAAAATTTCGAAAATTAAAAAAAATCGAAAAAAGGAAAAATCGAAAAAATTTTCACAAGTTTTCGTGGAAGTAATTTGTTTGAGAATTCAACAATATCTTGGGGGCATGGTTTCATTACGCGGCTTCCTATAGCCTGATTTTAAACAGCACCAATTTTTTGGTATTTACACGCGAATTCCCTTCGTCTTTTCGACAAGATATTACCTTCTTTGTCAATTGACAAGGTATTATAGTGTCAGATGTCAAGGAATCCACGTCAACGCGAATTTAGTATTTTTTGCATTATTCGAATGTGATTCGGCATGATCCGGTTTCATCAGACGACAGAGTCAAAAATACTTAATTGTCAAATGACAGAAAGAATTTAAATCCACTTGTTCCCTAGGTGTCAGCAAGTGTCCGTTTAAGAGACGTACCAGCGTGCTGCAATATAGTATATTATTAAAAATATTTAGCACTTTCGAGACCAAGCGGATGATTTGTTTATCATGTACATGATTTTAATTGTTGAATAAATTCTTCTTTAATTTGTGTTTATTTCCACTATTCACTTGTATTGAAAATAGCAATTTTAATCGGCCGACACTTTGTAATCACTGTATTATTCGCAGCGACAACTTCCTAGGTTGGGCACCTTGCGTTGGAATACCGGTAATATTTTGTCGAGTGACGAGTCACAAATGATAAAATCGCGCCCGTAATAATTTAAATTGTGATTCGAAATTACGTTCGCGCCGAGATTCCTGTTGGAAGTGCTAGACAATTGGGAATAAACAATACATCATAATAACATTTCAGAGTTTACAATTGTTGCTTGGGAACGAGGCCGTGGTGGAACAGAAAAAATTTAAATGGCCCCACGTTTAGCGCCAGTGTTAGCGTCTGCGTGCGGGCTGATGCTATCGGCAGGGTTGGAGAAAGCTCCCACATATTTAATACAATTAGTTGCTGTATCTGCCCCAAATAAAAACTAGCTCAGGATTCGGTGCAAGCAGGATTTCTCGTAACCTCAAGGCTAGTGCTTGTGGTTCGGAACTTCACGCTTCTCCATTCTCCCAGGGCCTCTCTCGTCAAGCAAAACACGGTAGGTTATCACATAAACAGTTTATTCAATTCTAGGAGACACAATAATACATAAAAGGAACGATCCTAGCTGAAAGTTAGTTTGAACGTCCGTCTCTGCTCTCTATCACGCGTGGTTAGGGCTAAAACATTTAATTGCACACAAAGGGTAACATGGTAATTGACTCACGTTTGGTTTATGGGCCAACAGCGGCTTTACGCGCTTGTTCTCTCGGTCTCAGCGGCGTCCATGCGCGGACCGGAAGTGCACAACCGGCGAAACTGAACTTGAGCCGCACATGTTCGCGCGGAACGTGGGCCCGGGAAGCTCGCTTGCTGAAGACTGCCGCTTGCCGGGCTCTGGCGGCCGCTCGGTTTGTTGCTCGCGGGAGGGGGTAATGCGCGCGCCTCTATATTGGCGGTTTATTCTCCAGTCCGTGGAAAGGTCTATTCTCGAATCCCGCCACGTGACAATTTGTAACGTAACACTGTTCTTAATACAGTTTTTTTAAAATTGGCATTATAAAAAACCATAAATTTTTCACGGTTTCGCGCTAGTGTACACACTGGACGGGTTGTTTCAAAAAATTTGATGGATTCATCAAATATTTGATGTTAATTTTCACGTTCTATGTAAGTTCTATTCAAGTTCTGTGATTATTTCAGTTTTGTGAAGCAGCTGTCCTGTAACGATATAATAACAGAACTTGAATAGAACCTACACAGAACGTGAAAATCAACTTCAAATATTTGATGAATCCATCAAATTTTTTGAAACAACCCATCCTTAGTGTGTACTTCGATACCTATCTCACAGGACTGAGACCGGCAACCTGCAGGAAAAAGGGGAGCCCGGAGTAAGGTTTGTCCAGGTCTTGGCGGCGGATGCGTCTGCTCTCCTTCTACATGGCGGGCTGGATAGAGAGAGACTGGTTGAGAGAGGCCTTTTGACCATTCCAGCCGGATTGTCTCGACCTGTCGCCTTGCACCGCAGTTGGAGGGATGAATTCATGCGTTCGTCACTCCTGGACACACTGACTCCCAATTTCTTACCCAACCTATATATCATTTCTTTCCAGAATTTCCTATCTCTCGGTTTCTCAAAAATACTCCCCACACAGCATCCCCTCAAATGACATAGGCTCTGAGGGAAATTGTTTTCCTCAAGACCTCCTGTGTGGAGTTAATGTAAAAAAAAGATTGTTCGCATAATGGCCAACCTCCAATAGGAGAGATCACTGGAAGAAGGTCATAATAATAAAAACGCTGATTTGCTTACTTATTTTTCAAAACTGGTTACTTATTTTCTTCGTCGTCTTGTCTTCATTCAAAGGATACCATAGTATGTACTTTGTGCTATTATTTTATATTTCTTTAAAATAATAAAATAAAAACTTTTTTCCTTGGATAAGAATCACACAATAGTTATTCCATCAATTTTCATTCTCTCTCTTCACCTTCTGAAAGAAAATAACATAATTAAAGAGAAAATCAGCTTTTAACTTCTTCAACTGGCGTCTATAATTTAACCCATTTTTTATAAGAAAACACGAGTCAATTTTATATGTCAAACTCTTCAGGGTAATGAATAAAGTATACTTCAAGGAGTTGTGGCTTCTTTTATTTTCTCGCAGACAAAACAAGCTCCGCTCAAGAGTATGAAAAACATGTTTGGCATCAAAAATTACCTCTACTAAATATGTACACAAAAGTTCACATCATTATCTTTCGTTCCATAAATTTCCCTTGAGTAAAGTTGATCTTAAATTCTAATCGCAACAATAAATTCTAAACTGTCGTTAGCTCAATTTCTAGATAGAATCTTGACATAAACTGGAGAGTTGAAATAAAATAGAATAAATGTTTTATTTTTACACCACAGATTTTTTGTTTTTTTTTTTATGTCACCAAAAACTTGATCTGTATCTACTGACTTTTCATTTTTAAGATCTGTTTATTAGTCATTTCAAGGGGCCGTTCTCTGTGAATGATAATCTCTTCCCAGTGAAAAAGTCAAATAGACCTGTCTTTTTCAATGTTCAACTCCAAATTTGTGAATATTTCCCGAGTGAGATATACAAGGCTTTATCTGTATCTAGTTAAATTATTGTATATCGTGATTTATTTTTGGGGTACTATGCCGAGTTGCAGTTTTTCGTTCTTTAGACAACGCTTCGGACAGCGTTTAGTAATAATAATAATTAAAAGTCTTTATTCCATGATGTGGTGAGGTAAGCAATCGCACACAACTCATAGAGAGAATAAGTACACGATAACATAAGGGTATTCAAGTAAAAACACAGGTATTTATAAATATGAGTAAAGATGGAACAAAGTCAAAACTATAAATAAAAACAAAAACAAAAGAATGAAGGAAAAAAAAGAAAAAAGTAAGAACAGAGAGTAGTATTGTGAGATAATAAGTTAACAGAGTAATTTAGGAAAATAATTGTTATAAAATGTCCATCAGAGCAGATGCTTTACCTTTTCAGGCTCTTGTGCTCCTGGTAGATTCTTGGTAAGTTCCTATTCCTACACTGGAGAAAATTTTGATATCTACAATCTAGGTATGTTTTTAGGTTTTCGCGGCCAAAAAGTATTTTTGTTATTGTTTTTGGGGTGTTATGCAGTGTTTCGCTACCTCCTTCTTTAGCCAACGTTTCGGACAGCGTTACAGAGTCCATCATCAGGGCAGATGAGTAAATGATATTGGTGAGAGTGTTTACTTATGTGTGTCGAAGCGATACCGTGCTGCCAGCTGAAATCCATAAAAACCCCATCAATATTAACAGAGACGACGGAGCTAAGCTCAATAGTTCTTGGTATCCAGTAATTGAGGGCTACACCAAAGCTAAACGCAAAAAAACATGCTGATTTTTTTCTAACACCAGCTCGTAGAGAAATGGAGCTGGCAGCACGGTATCGCTTCGACACACATAAGTAAACACTCTCACCAATATCATTTACTGAGTCCGATTCGAGCCGCGGTCAACAGTGGTTGTGTGTACCTTACCTATTGCTTAGTGCCGTTCGCCCGTTCCCGTGCCTCATACAGATAAGAGATTATTGTTACATTTTATTTAATTCTGTTTATCGTATACTTATTTGTTTGCATTCCTACTTACGGCTAATCCGTTTTTGTTTGTACAGTCAATGAAATAGACTGCGTATTATTTTTTCAGTTTAATTTTTAAAAGTTAAGTTTTTTTTTTATATAATGGAGGAAGACGAAGATAGACCTCCCGACCCAGGATCGATATTAGATTTTTCTGATTCGGAATCTAACACTAGCCAGGCTTCTATTACGCTTCCATCTCGTAAACGACGACCATCGCATAGCCTTCACATCCCATCGAAAGTTAAATCTATACCGCCGATTCAACAAACCTCGACCTCTAACGACCTTAACCCCAATAGTAACACCCAGACAAGTACTTTAGCTAGCGATAATACAAAAAGTACTGACTTACTTTATCCTGCTTCCGCTTCCGGTCCTTTTATCGTAATTGTTCAGAGAACTGAACAAGGAAAACTTATTCATCCTTTAGATTTTGGAAAATTCTTATTTGACTCAAAAAATAATAACCTTGGTATTGTTAATGGTTCAATTAAACCGGAAGGGCGATATAAATTATCTATCGAGTTTAATACTGCCGCTTCCGCAAATGGATTTGTAAAAAAAATTGACTCGCTCTCAAAACATAAATATAAATCGTTCATCCCGTCATTTAACCTTACGAGAATGGGTCTTGTTCGAGGAATTCCCACGGATATCCCAGAGGCTGAAATTGTTGATGCTTTGAATAATTCCCAAGGAACCCCGAAAGTAATAAAAGCACGTCGACTGAACTACAAGGATTCTACTGATGGAAACAAGATCTGGAAACCTTCCCAATCTGTTGTTGTTACATTTGAGGGACAATCCCTTCCGTCTCGTGTGTTTATTTATTATACCTCGCTTCCCGTCGAAGTTTATAAATTTCCAACTGTTCAATGCTTCAATTGCTGCCGGTTTGGACATACAAAATCCGTATGCCGCTCCCCTCCACGTTGTTACTTTTGCGGAGAAAATCACCCATTTGATCAATGTCCAAAATCTTCCAATAATCCCATTTGCATTAACTGTTCGGGTGCACATACCGCGGTCAGTCTAGCCTGTCCGGAATTGACAAGACAGAGGAACATAAAACATAAAATGGCTACCGACAACATTTCGTACTTCCAGGCCTCAAAGTTATTCTCTCCTGCGAAAAAATCTTTCGCAGAGATGACATCGTCCTCAGCTCCATTCCAATCAACCACCTTTTTAAATTCAACGTCATCTTCTCACAGAGAAACCATTCTCAAGCCAGTCAAACCCAACCCAAAATATACTCCTTACCTTGATAAAAAACAATTGAATAATATTTTGACCAGCCCGAATGGGAATGCCAAATCTCGGACCCCCAATGGGTGTGCCATTAATAGTAATACATCCCCTCCTGCTCTCCCCGAAATATTGAATAATAATTCTTTTATACAAACTTTAATTACCCTTTTAATTTCTATCCTTACAAACAACAATACTGTACCGTCCAACGCTGCCGATTACATTAAATCTTTATTATCTTGCCTCCCCAATGACTTCGAAACTGAACAAAATTCTTCAGTGGAACAGTAGAAGCCTCTTCGCTAACAAATCTGACCTAATTCAATTACTCGACGAACACGACGTTTCAGTGGCCGCCATTTCTGAAACGTGGTTAAAACCCTCCTTTCACTTAAGAATTCCGGGTTATTATTGTCTCAGACACGACAGACCGGATGGTAAAGGCGGCACGGCTCTGATAATCCATAATTCTATCCCGTTTAAACAAATTAATATACATACTCCCTCCGACGATATCCAGATAATAGCAGCTGTCTTATCTGATATCACAATATTATCAATATATATTCCTCCCTCTACCACTTTTATTGAAAATGAATGGGCACCAATCTTAACCCAGATTTGTTCCCCTTTTATGATCCTAGGAGATTTTAATGCACATTCCCCTTCTTGGGGTAGCAAAATAACAAATCGTTCTGGCCGCAATCTTTTAGATTTTATTGATACCCATAACCTATGTTTTTTAAATGACGGATCTCCAACCAGATTCACCCCCCCTCATCAACGGAAAAGTGCTGTTGATTTATCTCTTTGTTCATATTCGTTAGCATCTAAATGCTCTTGGGACATCCTAAACGATCCCCTCTCTAGTGATCATTTTCCAATTATAATCCGATTCCAACATCAATCTAACACTTATCCTCCACCAGTTAAAAATAATCTCAAATTTAGAATAAATGATGCGAATTGGAGCACTTTCTCTTCTGAACTAGATAACCTTATTAATTTAAAAAAAAAATCGTCCCCGGGAGACATCAGATTGCAATGTGAGACGTTTCCCTCTATGGTTATAAATGCAGCAGAAAAATCCATCCCGAAACGCAATGCGAACATTAAAATAAAACACTCTAATCCGTGGTGGGACGAGGAATGCACTCGCTCCGTCAACTCTCGTAAAAAAGCAATTTCCTCTTTTCGTAAGTGTATGACACTAGAAAATTTTTTATCAGTTAAAAAAGCCCAGGCAGAAACCAAACGAATTTTGAAAAATAAAAAACGCGCTGGATGGCGGAAGTTCTGTGAGAACCTGTCTCCGGAAACTCCCCAATCTTCAGTTTGGTCTAGCTTAAAAAAATTCGGATCATCGTATTCTCCACCGGGTACCAAGCATATATCAGAAGAAATTCTTATAGGATTTGCGGATAAAATAGCCCCCCCATCAGTGGCCGGATGTGAAGAAATGCCTTCTATTAAGCCATATCCATCTCACTCTAACTGGCTAGATGCTCCTTTCTCCATTGATGAGATGAAACTAGTAATAAGAACCCTTTCTGACTCTGCTCCGGGTCCCGATGGAATACTTAATAGTTTCATTAAATCATTTTCTGATATGGCGGTTGAATATTTCTTATCTCTTATTAATAATATGTTTGAAACAGGACTAATTCCGGATGATTGGAAAACTCAAAAAATCATTCCCATTTTAAAACCTGGAAAAAATCCATCTGAAATTTCGTCTTATCGGCCTATTGCTCTTTCATCATGTTTGATGAAAGTAGCGGAGCGTTTGATGAAGAACAGATTAGAGTGGTTTGTTGAAAGTCAAGATATTATCTCACCAAATCAGTTTGGTTTTCGGAAAAAGAAATCTACAATGGATAATTTAAGTTTGTTCACAACTGATATCCGAGTTTCCCAATCCCTAAATTCTTATACATTGGCCACATTCCTTGACCTTTCATCAGCTTACGATGATGTTTTACTGAATGTTTTGAAAGAAAAGCTAATTAAAAAACAAATCCCCCCGAAATTAGTCCAATTTATTATTAATTTACTCTCAGATAGGTCCATTATTATTGAGTCTTCCTCTAAATGCTTAAGGCGCAAACTATGGAGAGGTTTGCCCCAGGGTTCTGTTATTAGTCCTCTGTTGTTTAATATTTATATAAGCGACCTAGACTCAGTAATTCCTTTTTCTATCAAGCGTCTTTACTTTGCGGATGATATCCTTATATATTTGTTACATAAAAATATTATTCTTGCAGCTAAGGAAATGAATTTGGCTTTACAATATATTAAAAGCTGGTTGTCAATAAATGGGATGAATCTGGCGGCATCTAAAACAAGGGTCGTGGCTTTCACGCGCAAAAGAAAAATTCCCCAATTCTCAATTTCTTTTGATAATGTGCCTCTACAAACCGCTACTCAAATCAAATTCCTTGGTCTTCTTTTGAACCATAAACTTTCCTGGCTTCCACACATTCAGATAATTTCTACAAAGTGTGAAAAGGGACTTAATATGATGCGAGCAGTTTCCAGAGTATGGTGGGGATCTCACCCTACCACTCTTAAATTAATGTATAATTCCCTAGTTCGGAGCCACTTGGATTATGGCTCATTCCTTTTTGACCCACTCCCTAAATATCTAGATAAGAAAATGGAAAGAATTCAATCAAAAGCCCTCAGAATGATTATTGGAGCTATGAAGTCTTCTCCAATTAATGCTCTTCAGGTGGAATGTGTGGAGCCTCCATTATATTTCAGAAGGCAATTCCTTGCCAATAAATATATTTTCAAGGCTTTATCGTTATCACATCATCCTATTAAACAAAGTCTTAATAGGTTAAGTGTTAATTTGAATTCTAACAAAAGATTGAGAGAAAAACAATGTTTTCCTCTCTTAATTAAAAGTTTTCATCTCTATAATTCTCTATCATCTTCCCTCCAATATCTTCAAGAAGTTCCCAATCTTCCTATATACAATATTCCATTTAAGGCAATCACTTTTATGCCAAACACAATAACATCAGTCTTTCAGAAGAATATTTTATCTTCCCCAAATAAATTTCAAAATGTGGATGATTGTTTTAAAAGCATAGTGGCTTCGAAATTCCCTGGATTTTCCATCCTTTTCACGGATGGTTCCAAATTTGAAAATAAAAGATGTGGAGCATCTATATATAGTCCAGAATTCAACATCAATCTCACTTATAAATTACCGAAAGAAGTTTCCATATTTACAGCCGAATGCTTTGCAATTGAACAAGCGCTAAATCAAATCCAGGTTCTCAACATTCATCGAACCTTACTATGTACTGATTCGCTAAGTGCTCTAACTAAAATTAGGTCAAATATTTTACGTTATCCGGAAGACAATATTATATGTAAAATAAAAAATCTTCTCAATTCTCTTAGTGAATGTGGGTTTGAGACGATATTGGCCTGGGTCCCTGCCCATTTGGGTATCGAGGGTAATGAGATGGCCGATTTTCTCGCCAAATCTGGTTCAGATTCCGGAACTATCCCACTAAATTTTAGAATTCCTATATCCGATGTCTTTCCGATTCTTAAATCTAATATGACTCGTGCCTGGGAAGAAAATTGGGCAGTCTCCAAAATAAGAACTGGATCTTTCTATGCGGGAATTCAAAACCATATCCCTGCTAAGCCATGGTTCCACGGTAAAAAACTTTCAAAACGATTCATTTCATGTATCTCGAGAATGAGAATTGGCCACTGTTCAATTGCATCTCACTTGTCTAGAATTAGAGTTTTAGATGATCCGTTCTGCCAGTGCGGTGTGGAAGAGGAAACCCTCGACCACGTTTTCTTTAACTGTAAAAACCATTCATCTTTCAAGAACATATACCGCCGGCTTATTAAAATCACACACCAGTCCCCCCTTAACATTTCATACCTTTTATCTCTTAACAATTCTCGTGTTCATACAGCTTTATGTAAGTTTATTAACCTGAATGAATTCAATATTTAATTTGTTTTAGTGATCTAAATGAGTCCAATATTTAATTTGTTTTATTATTTTCCCATTAGATTAACCGAAATTTCTTATCCATTTTAAATATTACCGGCACAAAGCACTCTCTCCAGGGTGAATTGCCTTAAACCAAAAAAAAAAAAAAAAAAAAATATCATTTACTCATCTGCCCTGATGATGGACACTGTAACGCTGTCCGAAACGTTGGCTCAAGAAGGAGGTAGCGAAACACGGTATAACACCCCAAAAACAATAAAAAAAAATCTACAATCTAGATTTTTTCTACCTGTTTTGCTTGCTGTATTCCAGGTACATTTTGTAGGAATTTATCTCTTGGAAGTGAAAGGTTCAATTAATTATATTTGTTAAATATTTACTCTTTTAGCATTGTGTGCTCCTGGTAAAACGTGGAAAAATTAGACAATTTATCCAACTTGTACAGAGATGAGATCATTGTAGAACGTCTCCCAAAAACCAACCGCAAATTAAAAAGAAACTTTTGCGGTTGGTTCGTTTCTTTTCCATGATTCGTGGTTCGGCTTGCGGTTCGGCTCACAAGTGTATCCATTAGAGTGTAGCCACAGTGTCATTAGAGCGTGACTTCGAAATTAAAAATATTCGTTGAGTTGTTCACCAACACAGTAATTCTCAGGAGGGCTAAAGCAGATATTAGTAAAAGTTAGGAAAATTTCATATCTGGGTCACATGCTTTGAGGGGAGAAATATCACTTGCTCCAATTAATATTAAAAGGTGAGATAAAGGGTCGCCTAGGGCAGTGTTCCACAAACTTTTTGTGTTCACGGTACACCCACCAAATCAAGAAATTTTAGAGGTACACCAAAGAAAAATCAATTTTTATTTTATATTTATTATTCCGATACACGAGACTTCCAGAACTGTTCTTTGTTTATCCGCCAAAAACTAACTATTTCATTAACTCCTCAATCCAAAGACTAAATCTAAAATTAAATTAAACTAAATCTAAATATTAACAAATAGGGAATCTCAGGGGAAAATTATATAAAATTGAAATCCAGCGATCCACGAAAACGGCTTTTGAGATATAATACGACAATTTTTAATTTGCTTTCGGGAATGATCTCTGTGCTGTAACTTAACTGTGCTGTACGGTTTTTAAGAGCGTATAATAGTTTGCGTAACAATATAGAGTAACTTTTGGTAGAATTGGCTTACAAATTCGATGTGAGCGACACAAGTAACACAAGCGACAAAATTTTGAACTATTTTGGCAAATTTAGAGAAATCGATTGCCCTGCTTAGCCTGCCTAACTGAGCACAGGAGATCAAAATTTGGAGCAATCGTTGATAATTTTGCCCTCATTCTTCATCGATCGTCCTCAGGCGTTTTGTTTTTTTTTTTAATTTAATCGGAGTTTTGGTATTAATTAAAACCCCAATATGTGCTAACTCTATTTCGGAAAATTTTATTTTTAATGTCCGATCAGTTTTTAATTCCATGAATTCTTCGATTATTCAAATGAAGAATTCATGGAGCTAAAAACTCTCATGAATTCTTCCTGCACGTTTATCGGTAAGTGTCCAAAAGAAATGCAATCTGAGAATGGATTTCGTACCCAGTCCATGTCCATAGGTTGTAGGTCACACGTACGAAAATACCAGTTCATTTTTTTCTGAATCGGCAGCCATGACATTTGGAAACATTTCATTACTACCATTAGTATCGTGGCTGATCCATAACACCAACTTAGCGCGAAAGCTTTCAATCTTGTCCGATGACGTTAAAATATCAAAATTCCTGCCTTACATTTTTTTGTTACGAGATATGCAAGTTTTGCTACCCATTCATCCTTTTTAAACAGAGAAGCAAAATCTGAATTCTGGGTCTCTAAAAAAGTCTTGGTCTCATTTTTTAGCTCTCTTGCGGTGAGGCACACCAACTAATGACTACGGCACACCAGTGTGCCGCGGCACACGCTTTGCGGAACACTGGCCTAGGGCCTGATAGGAGACAAATGTCTTGGTTGCGAAATGTACTAGAGTGGATTGGTATTAGAAGTGTGGAGGAGCTATTCCGGCCAGCGCAAGATAGAGTGATCTCCAATGTTGGTCGGGGGGACCTGATAGTGCACACGAAGAAGAAGAAGTAAGAAAAAATAATTTGTGTTTTTCTTACCCTCTGGCATTACGTCCCGATACATTTTGAAACAAATATAAGTTAACAAAATATTTAATTTTCCCATTCTGAATGTTGTGTTCTTTTAAAAAATAAGCTCGTTCATACATATCCACCTAAAAATCAAATAGTATTTGCAGTCTGTCAGCGTTGAAACCCCCAACAAAGCTCGAATATCCCTTTTCGTTGTCGCTATTTTTTCTTTCGCTGTTTTCTCGAAAGCTGATTTGTCGTTTCCCCCTTTTCCAAAGACGGGAGTCAACATGCTGAAAAGTGCCCATAATCATATTTTACGAAGGCGACAATCTATACATATGCGCATATATTGTGCATACATACGCATATGATATCAGCAAATACATTTTCAATACCTTTACTCCTGTTGAAGATGCTCATAGAAATTTCAGTGTGTTTACCATATTCTCGGTGTTTGCAACTTTATTGTGTTATACGGCGCGGCGTGACGTATATATTTTCTAGAACGTATTACGATATTAAATTTTTAGTATGTGCGCTCGTTCGGTTAAACAACGGAGGTAGTTTGTTTTTTGGGACTTCGACAGTAATGGCCTGTTCGTTCATTTTGGGATACATAATATATTATTTAAAAATGATTATTATTTCTTTTTCCTATTTTGCGTTTCTAATGGAAATTGAAATGATAAATCAATGACAAAAACACAAATAATATTGCAATGACAAAATATTTAAGTGATTGAAAAGGTTTAGCAAATAAATACTTGAGAAATATAACATGCCTGTAATACGAAATGCGTTGAAGCACACCGGATTTAGAATCCATAACCTTTGGATTTGGATCTTAATGGAGGCTATCAAATCGTAACCTACCAAGAATTTCGGAGGCGGGTATGGGTACCGCCGCCCCGGGTACCATTTATAAGATAGCCAAAACTCCTACGGTGGTCGAAAAATTCCCAATTCATGTTACAAACAATTCAAAGAATAAAGAAACTTAAAAAAAGGGGTGCCCGGATTCATACGATGTGGTTTGCCTATGTCTTGGCGGTGAATGCGTTTACCCACCTACTGCATAGCGGGCCGGATCGAGAGAGACTGGTTGAGGTAGACCTAGCCTAGATCTCTCTGGCCGGACTCTCTCGATCAGAGGGAAGGATGGATTCATACGTTCGTCCCTCCTGGACAAATTGACCCACAGATTCCTACCCACCTTTCATACCTTTTTTGTTCCTAGAACTTTTTCTCCTTCTTTTCCCTAAAAAGACCCTCCACACAGCATCCTCAAAGATGACATAAGCCTCGAGGGAAATTGTTTTCCTGTTAAGAGCTAATGTTAATTTTTTTAAACACAACCAGCAGGAGCCACCTGCACTTGAACTCGGATTAGTGAAATTACTTATTGAAGGGGCCTGCTAGACACAATATTGAAAATGTATCAATGAAGCATGGTGGGCGCTTCATTTTCTCCGCTAAGCGAATTCTGAGAAAATCTAATAAAGGTTCGTCTAGTCGTTCGTCAAACGCCTACTCTCTCTTACTTATGAAGATACCGTAACAATTATTGATCAAATATATCTCTTTTAGTCTTTACTTGCTTCGTACTTGAGGCAAAACTAATAAGAAACTTGATAAAATAAATCAAATCACTTTCTGTTTTTTTTAAGCTACTTTTAAGCTTTAGTAGAAATAGCATTTGCTAGAGTTGAAGATGTTAACAGTTGGCTTGGTGGGAAACCATCATCAAAATTGCAATTTTGTTTAAAATGGCTTTAACTTCATCTATGTTCAGTCAGTAGATTTGAATACCCATGTACATACGGTAAAATCCGAATACTTGCCTCAGCGTGATATATGCCCCAGATTTGAATACACTATGTTAGGGATGTTGGTGGCATCAGCGCTTTACTATATATGAGGTGTGTAGAAGCAAAGGCAGTAATCTCCACTTTCTTTTTTTTTTCACATCAGATTTTGAAAATATGTATCGAAAACAAAGATATCAATGTGTTTTTTGCCTTTTTTAAAAAAAAAACGAAAGTGGAGATTGCTGCCTTTGCTTCTACACACCTCATATGTAAGTGCCCTTCTCGCAGGCCTCAGTGACATGTAAACCATTGGAGCTTTGTTTGAAACTTTGACGGGTGTTGTAATTACATTGGATAGTAATTTCTATTGAATATTTTTATTACTCATTGTGCTTTCGGTCAACTTTTTCTTTCAATGCATGCATTATAGTTTAAATTCCACTGTTAACTACATTTATTGTAGAAAAGTTTTTATTTAATGTGCAAATTCAATTTGGGATTTGATCAATGGGTGCTGCCGCCCCGGGAACCTTTACTGGATAACCAACACCTCTGCCATAGGTCACCCCAAGTGGTTCGCTACGTTTGGTGACTAAGCAAGGGTGCCCGGGTTCATGGAGTGAAGTTTGTCTAGGTCTTGGAGGCGGATGACCAGGACACACTGACACACTAGATTCCTACCCACCCCTTAAACCTTTTTCCTTCCCAGAACTCTCCTTCCCTTCCTTTCCTTAAAAAACCCTCCACACAGCATCCCCAAATATGCTTTTGCAAGAGCTAATTACCGCTTTGTTCTTTTATATCTTTAAGATAAATAAGAACATTTTACTAATAACTTAGGTAACTTTAGTTCTTTCTTCAGTTTAATAGCACTCGACAGTTAGAAATTGTTGCAAGCAACCGAGCCCATTTCCCTTGTAGAGGAGTAAAGAGATCTCTGCCTTCCGCTAAGCTAATTGAGGATGCCCCAAAGCGCCCTGGGGTCTGGCAGAGTCCCCCGTTGTATTACTGTGAGTACCCTGTAAGTTTCTAAGCTAAGAATGTCATCCAATGTGTCTGATTAGTTAATTTCGCCCCCCCAACGTCATGTGTCATAACAATGGCAACCAACGTTCTTCCCCAACAAAGTATTCGTCCAGAGTGATGTGCTTGAGCGGTAGCGACAGCGGGCGCGAAATATCAATCATTTGAAAACGCCCGTTGCGGCCACAGTCGGGTGACTGTGGCGGGCGTTACAAGCGATAGGTATAGGCGACATTAGGAGCGTCATTTTCAATCGTTTCCTTCCGCTCGTCGCGGCCTCACAGTCCATTCGTAAATGGAGCTACTTACAAGCGGTTCGAACTTCACGCGCCGTTCGTGAGTACCCGCCATATTTGCTTGTGTTCGTACACGACGTAAATAGTACGGCGAGTACTCACGAGCGGCATGTGTGCTATGCGTCTGAAGCTGGAGTCGCTTGTAAGTAGCTCAATGTACGAATGGGCATGGGCCTAGCTAGCGCGCGACATCACTCGCTACAGGCGGGGGAATCAATCCAGTTTGGTTTTGTCATTTGGCGTTTGCGCTACTGTGGCTAGCTGCACGCTCCCGCCACTGCGCAAGCACACGCGCAAGCATCCGCGCAAGCCCCGCCTGTTCACTGTGGCCAAGACGTTAAACAAAAAAATGTTTTCTGGCTGTTTGCTAAGGTACGTTTTCTGAGATTTGAGTGATAATTTGCTTCATAATAACTAAAAGGTACTTTTCTTCAGGATATATCAAATTTCATTACTTACCCCACCCTAAGCAGATAACTGGAGCGAATGAAATTGTACTTAATCTTCATTTATTTTACTTCACCATGAAAGTATTTATTTGAAAAGGATTTTATTTGTTTCCATGTGTTTCTCAGGCACAAAAACATAACATTTTTAGACGTCTCCATTTCATGAGTTATTTCTAGGAAACCATATTATTTTTCTTCCAGAGAAAATAATCAGTTGTATTTTTTTTATCTTTTCATATGAATACCGCATAAGAGTTCCCGACTGCTCTCATTTGGAGCCAGTGGGACTATGGCGTTGTGGTGAGGGAAAGAGGAAGGTGGTGAAAAAAGTCTGGCTATTCAGATATGGTCATCAAACACGGCTAAAACCATTTCAAAGACGTTTCGATTCTGAATGGTGGTCTTACCAGGGCAATGATGAGAGTATCTTCCACTCTGGAACGTGTCGCATATATATTATTTTTAATAAATTTTTTTTTTTTTTTTAAGTTTTCTTTATTCATTAAAATGTTTGTTACATGAATTTTATGATTTTTCGACCACCATGCTAGGCATATGCCCGTGTTGTGGTGGTCGATTAATTGTGAAATAGCACTAGATATTCAAATAAAAATTACTTGCACACGCCGAGATTACAACCCGCGACCTCCGGATTGAAAGTTGAGTTTCTTACCCTTAGACCACGGAGGCTGTCAATATAATTATTCTATGACCTTATAACTTCTCGGTCGTACACAAATTTAGATTTAAAAATGTCACAATCAGCCATATAAATCAGAAGGGTTTTATAAAAATAATTCGAATTTACATTTACTACAAGAGAAAGGTTTTAGAGCGGTCACAATTAAAAATAATTCATAAAATACAATGCTTTCAATAAAATAAACATTAATTTTCTTAGAATATGCCGTAAAATACATTTTTTTGTCCAGTTCTATTAGATAGATTCTAAAGAAGGGCATATCTTTTAAAAATATTTTAATATGAAGAACGTGCCCCATTGTTTGCCCAAATAACAATAATGGTTTAGGGCTTGTTTATTTCTTCCGCATTTCAGGGCGAGGAATTATAAAAATGTTTCCCTGAAATTCAGCACAAAAGTGTTGTTGAAGGCTTTGTTTACGGCACAAAGAATTTTGAAGAATAACATTCACGAAAAAACTCATAAATATCACAGAAATTATAGTAAAAAATCTGCCCTTTTGTTTCAGACAAAAAATAATTCTGAAACGTTTTCAAGCGTGAGTTTGTAAGAGTAAATAGAGAAATTTTCAAATTGTTCTTTTGAGAACTTCTGTTAATGATATCGAGGATTTTTCTATCAAAGAACGGAATGAGAAAGAAATTGAATGTTTGCTTAACTTCAAGCAAGCCGCCACATCGCTTCTGTCGAAAAATAAAGACCTCACGGATTATACGAGATGAGTCACGAAAAATACACGAAATAATTACAAGATAAGCCCCGAGGAGGAATCCCTAGGAAACCACGCTGATGATGGAATGACGATGGGAGCCAGCCTACTGCATCTGCCACCTTAGCTCAGTGGTCAGAGCAGTGGCCCATAAAGCCGAAGATCCTGGTTTCGAGATCCAGAGGCACAAATATATTTTTCAGATTTTTCTGTTTCCAGATTTTCGATTGAGGTACGCTAATAATGTCTTCATTTAATTAAATATTTCAATTTGAGGCTTAACTCATAAAAATTAAAATAAAAAACAAATAATTCTATTCACATATACGTTATCACATCATTAATTTATCAATTGAAATTAGGATGAATTTTTTCGAAATCAATAATTCAAAAAAAATTTCAATTTACAGACCTCAAAAGTAACCCAGCAACTTTTTTCCTTTTTTGATTTTATCTGTTACGTTATTTAGGTAATAGTGTTAAACCTTAACTAACTAAACATCACGCCGTTTCTCCGCATGGGTAGGTAGAGGACAGACCGCCAAACAATTCGGCGTGGCACACACACATACACTTTCATTATTCTGACAACTGACATGGCCCGACTCAAGTATCTGATTCACTTGATCATGCCATGTCTTCCTCCTACATGGTGGTACACCTGTGGTGGTGGTACATATTTTTTCTTAATAATAATATCTAAATAAAGCTTCAGGTTACCAAAACAAGCCTTTTCCAATCTCTTGGCTCCAGCCCTTTAGAACATTAAACAATCATAATATCATGAACACAATAAAATACCGACTAAAATTACCTTTTTGCACACTGCTTCCCGACACAGTGCTTTGAAAGTTGATATCTGTATCCTTTGTTATTTTAAAACCCTTTACTTCGAGAAGGAAGTCCTCTAATAAATTTCCAAAGAATCGCCTTTTCCTGTTTTTTCCGTGCATCCTGTAAGAATATCCATTTTTATGGTGTGGTTTCCTTGGTGTCTGGACAATTCAGAACGAAATCAACTCAGAACCTCCTTTGAATAGTCATGAAAAGTGATAAAAAATATATAAAATAATGGTTAATTAGGTTAGATTATTATTGGTTAGTTAGGTTAGGGTTATGGACTCTAAAAAAAATAAAATTTTCATAGCTCTTATTGACTTTTCTAAGAGGTGTTAAGTTGACTTGATTCTGTGTTGGCATGGAACCGGTTTCCTTGTAGGTACCTTACGAAAAATTTGAAAAACTGGTTTGCAAAATGAACGTAGTTATAAATAGATCACTCCTGGATCTCGCGACAGCATTTTACTTCAGCTTGAGAGGCGGGTATGGGTACTGCCGCCTCCCTTCCCGGGAACCGTTTATTGAATTACCAACACCCCTGCTATAGGTCACCCCAAGTGGTTCACTACGTTTGGTGATTTTGGGATATATCAGGTTAATTGGGTCATTGGGTGAGGTTTGTTCGGGTCTTGATGGCGGATGCGTCTATGCACCAAATGTGTGGCAGGCCGGATCGGGAGAAACTGGTTGAGGGAGACCTTTTGATCTATCCAGCAGGACTCTATCAGAACATCGCCTTATACCTCAGTGGGAGGGATAGATTCATACTGTCACTCCTGATGGACAAACTGACCCTCAGATTCCTACGCACTTCTCCTTGCTTTTCCTTACCTCTACTTCTTCCTTGCCAGAACTTCCTCTCCTTCCTTACCTAAATAGAACCTCCTCACAGTATCCCCAAATATGAAATAGGCCCTCAGGGCATTTATTTTTCTGAGGGTCAGATTATTTTTCAGATGAACGGGTTTCAGATAATGTTTGTATCACATTAACACTCCTCCAGCGGCATAAATTTAAAACTCTGGCGGCGTAGGCACAATATTACTGTGCCTTCATAATAAATTATTATTGTTTTTCGACTTTTCAATTAATGAAATAGATTTAGAAAGAGTAACGGAAATGCAAGATCGTGGCAAAATAATGGATGAAAAAAAAAAAACAAAAGTTGTTTATTTCTCTTGCATCAATTTTTTCCTTACACAATGCACAGAGGCAAAATTTTATTTTTGTATGCTTGCCATTTGCCGAGTGTAAAAAAAACTCCACCCTCGTCTCGAAAATTTCCAAATTCATTTCAAAGTAGTAGATTTTATATTTTTTTATATTAAGACGACACAATACCCTAAAAAATTGTCAGAATCTTAAAGACGTAAGTAAAGAAGACGTTTACACAAATAGGTGAAGTGCGACCCCGGTGTATTGGACGGACCTACTGCCAAATTTGCCCTAGCAAATACTCTAAAATAATGTGGGAATCCTAACGACGTAAGTGAAGAAAGCGTGTACACAAATATATGGTGCGCGGTCCGGCAATTGGACGGACCTGCGGTCGAATTCACCCTGGCAGGCTTGAAAATTTGATTTTTCCGTGGTGTTTATTTATTCTGACAAACGCATTATTAAAATTTCAAATATTTCTAAACAATCCCTCCGACAGTTATTAATTCAATTAATTTCAATTAAAATGTGAACCTGAAGCAAACCTCCTTTATTAATTTGAGTATTGTGCCGTCTTAAAGAGCATTCCTTACCTTTTTTTATATGTGCGGTATTACAAGAGTCCCAACTGCTCCCGTCTGTAGCCAGTGAGACTATGGCATTCCCAATTGGGGTATGTTGTGAGGTTGAAGGTAGTGGCGAGCGGGAAGATATGGGAAGAGGAAGGTGGGGGAGTACCGGCTATTCAGATCTGGTCACCAAACACGGCTAAAGCCATTTCAAGCAACGTTTCAATTCTGAATGGTGGTCTTACACCAGGGGGACACTGAGAGTATCTTCCACTCTGGAACGTGCCGCAAATATGTTATATACTATTTTAAATGAATTAATCGTGAAATAACAATTAATCAAATAACATGTATTTGCCACGCCGGGATTCGATACCGCGACCTTTGGATTGCGAGTCAAAAGCCTTACCACGCCGGCCACATAACCTTAGCACAAGCAACAGTTAACATTAGGAAAGACAATTAATTATATTATACTAGATTGTACAAAATTTTATGTTGCAAAAACTGTCGTTCATGTAGAGAACATGTGACAAAAATACTACCCAGTAATAAATTTCATATTGCAAAAACTGTCGTTCATGTAGAGAACATGTGACAAAAATACTACCCAGTAATAAATTTTATATTGCAAAAACTGTCGTTCATGTAGAGAACATGTGACAAAAATACTACCCAGTAATAAATTTTATATTGCAAAAACTGTCGTTCATGTAGAGAACATGTGACAAAAATACTACCCAGTAATAAATTTTATATTGCAAAAACTGTCGTTCATGTAGAGAACATGTGACAAAAATACTTCCCAGTAATAAATTTTATATTGCAAAAACTGTCGTTCATGTAGAGGACATGTGACAAAAATACTACCCATTAATAAAAAGAAATATGATAATAAAGATAAAAATTATTTAAAAAAAACACACAATACATGATTAATCTTTCTAAATGTAGCTTTATTCCATACCTACCAACCTGTATCTTAAAAAATATGAGAGATTGAAACCCGTTCACCATCAGATTTCAGATTGGCTGAATCAGCAATAAAAATAATAATGCATTTAATTTTTTCAAATATTTAATTGTTTTCCATATCAATATACCTACAACATACTCATAAACAATATTATATTTAAATTTTATGTACAAATTTATGACATCCACTAAAAAGTTTTCGATTAACAATGCAGAGTTTTTACCTAACAATAAATTTATCTTTTGGAAAGGAAGTTTTTTTACAGTTACAACATCTGATTTCCATTTTTAAAATACAATCCATCCGATACAAAATTTACGAAAGTGACATTTTATTGTGAAAATGCATGTTTTTGAAATTGTGTAAATTTTTTAAATCGCTGATTCTAATAAGTACCTACTAAAAACTTGAGTAAAATTGTCATTAGACTGAATTTATTTTAGTGGTAATAATTATTTTCTAAATATTTACAATCTTATTTATAATATTTCTTATAAAATCAGACCATCAATTTAAATTCAAATAATTTTATCGTGTATGTGACGTATGGATTATTTTGAAACAGCAAAGATATTTTTGAATGAAAACATTGATTACGATACTACATAATATTAATTTTAAGAATTTTGATCAAAAGTTCTTAAAATTCCTGCCTTAAATAACAACGATAACCAAAATATTAGAAAGCTAGGTACGTAACCTACGTCCAAATCCAATGTCATCAGTAAAGAAGATGTTAACAGTAAGTTATAAAAAATGCATAACGTTTTGATAAACTTTCGTTTAAAAAGTTGGAAGAAGTCCCATTTAGAATGTTCGATTGAAATACTTTGGTATAATTTATGAGTAATGTTATTACTTATTATTTATAACTACATCGAGTAACAATATCACTTTATTTTTTGATCCAGTTCGCCAAGTTCATAATATATTGTTTTTTAATACGTTTCTACGAGTGTTTACAGTTGGAATTATTAAAACTTCACATTTAGTCTTAGTTCTGTGGATATCACACTCTCATTTCGCTCATTGCGGCGTGAGGAACACTGTGTTGGTCTCCATTGGAGTTGGTATTAGAATTCTTAAAGGTTCCATGGGTAGCTCTCAAGCTCTGGGTGATTGGAGGACTGTCAGACCTTCTCAGCATCGGGGGCGAAGGAGGCATGCTGAGATGCATCGTTGCTGATCCGTTGGGAGGTAGCAGCATTCCGTGGTGATGCATCTCAGCTATCATGTTGGAAGTGTTGATCAAATGCTGCTGTTGAAAATGTACCGAGCTGTTCTTGGGAAGGGTTGCAACCGAAGACAAGTTCTGATGACCCATCTGAGGGTTCATGCTCTTTTGAGCGCTTCTGTTCTTGTGCGGAAGGGTCAGACTGTTACCCATCATCACGTTAGGGCTCGATGGAGGTGCTTTGACCAGAGCTCCGCTGTTGATTTGCATGTTTGAATTCCCGCAAAGGTGTTGCCCTTTGAAGTTTACGTCAGTGATGTGTGGATCGTTTTGAGATCCCATATTTTTCTTCTTGCTGTGTTTTTGGGTTTGCGTTTCTACATCGACAATGACACTGGCATTCGGCGCATGATCCAGATGGTAATGGCTATGCTTCTCGGAAAGTGGATCAAAACTAGATTTGTTGTAATGTGACATGTTTTTGGAGTCAAGTCTGCTCTTATCTCTCTGGTAGTACACTCCGGCAAAGATGAGTACGTTAAGGATTAATAAAGAGCAACCTATTGCGATAGTGACGCTGAGGGCGGTGGAATATGCTGCGTATCCGGCGGCTTCCAGGCTAGCTAGTGGGTCGTTAGTGGCGTTATTCGTTCCTCCTGGCAGCGTGCCAGGAAGCACCGTGACGCAAGTAGTAACGACGGTATCGGCGGTCGTTAGGGAGACGTCTACGAAGAGGGTGTTGTTGGCGATAACCTGCTGGCGCCTAAAGACGTCGGTGGACGTCTCGTAGGGGAGGGACCTCGACAGCGGGTCTGGTCGGACGACGCCGTCATACAGATCTGCGTCGTTGTGGTTCCGGAATAGATTGTGACGCGCTACGACATCCTCCATCCCGGCGCGATGCAGTTCAGGCACGAGGCGAAGCCACACGGACAGTTGGTGAGCTCTGAAGTGGTTTTTCATCCTGGGCTTCATTCCTGCAACAAAAGATAATAAGTGGTAAGTAAAATTAATTGAAATTATGTGTATTTATTTTTAGATAGGTGGGTATGATCGTTTTCGAGTGTGCAATTTTCTGTAATTCAATAAAAAAACCTTGGAAATAAATTTTTAAAAATTCTGATTCTATTGGCATTTCATTTTGAAATCGTCATTTCGTAAGCTGTCTATGATCATTGTTATTCTTTCACAAACACATTAACCAAAACAATATATATGTCCATAATGCTAGGAGACACGTTTTTAGGCACGGCCATGAGTAAATGATCTTTGTTTTCTAGAATAAAAAAATGTTAAAACGAGGATACTGTGATCATGGATAATAAAACATCAACACATCAGTTGATGAAATTTAACACAAAACATCACTTGGTTAAATTTAACACAAAACATCAGTTGATTAAATATAACACAAAACATGAGTTGATGAAACATAACACAAAACATCAGTTAATGAAATATAACACAAAACATCAGTTGATGAAATATAACACAAAACATCAGTTGATGAACTACAACACAAAACATCAGTTGATGAACTACAACACAAAACATCAGTTGAATGTAAAAAAATCATTGAAAGTTAATAGTAAATATTTTTTGAAGTATAAATCTGTTTCATTAAATTTGGAAAATAAATCAGCGACGCGCGACGCCTCAAGTATTCAAAGGCAAGGAATTTGTTAACAATTTTAATACCTCGTATAACACTATGTTATTTAAATAAAAAAATAAATAGAATCTTCTATAGATTACAAATTTTAAAATTTGGCAATTTAGGAAAGTAACTGTTTTACAGGTCAGCGGTATTTTACCAGTGAAAAGAATCCCTAGAAATATGATTTGTTTTGATATGAAAGGAAACTGATGTTGGTAACAAATAAAAATAAGACCTTATGACTCTTAGGCTCCAAGCTACGCTATATGTCAATAAAATTATCAATCTGTTTAAGTCAGAATTTTATTATTTTAAAATTTTCGATCGATTACACACAAAAATTGAGCAAAGGTACTTCTGATTCAATTGAAACGCGGACACTAGCCTCTCTTCTGTGCATATAATGCTTAATGAAAAGTCTAAGGACTCTTTCCTTGATCTGCACTATTGAAATCAAGTGCTTCAATTTGAATGGGTGATTTATAAAACGGATCTCTTCAAAAATAAAATGTTAATTTTAACTTGATGGGATTGTAAGAATCATCCGAGGTATCACGTTTCACTCGAGCTAGGATCTTTTTCCTCGGAGCATGAAAGCCTCTTGGAATGACTGTAAGTCCTTGGATTAAAAAGCGTCTGAACATAAATTATTTCGAATAAGATGCCTTGAAGGCAAATCTGACAAAGTTTTAACGTGTGTTGGCATAAGTAATGTGCTCTCATGCCCACGATGGAGGCTAACACCGTACCATGGATTTCCTCTATGCACAATACCATAATTAAATTCGCCTCTTTACAAATATAAGTTTTCTTTTTACAAACAACTCATCGATTTTATTTTTGCACCACGTCACAAAAAAGTTAAGATAGTTTCTCAGTCAACTATGAAAAATTTCATAAAAAAACTAAGAGAAATGCGATATTTAAATAATCCAAAGGAAAGCAAGTGTTATTCAGCTAGAGAATTTTGTTTTCATTATACTCTTAAGAAGAACGGATTAGCGGCCTATTTCATATGTAACTCAATTTTGGATTAGAGACAAAATTATTGTTAAACTGGAGCGATTATGGTCGAAAAATGGACCATTTTTATTTTTCTGCGATTGATAGCGGTCCAAAATCAGACCACATTTTCCTACCTTTCGTAAAAAAATTATTGTCATTATTTAAAACATTTCTATGGCCAGCCATTTATTTTAAAACGAAGCTATTGAAATGCTCTATCTATTATTATTACCACAGATGTCGCAAATCCGAACTTCGTAGATTATTTTAGAACGATATGTTTTTAGGTTTTCACGGCCAAAAATTATTTTTGTTATTGTTTTTGGGGTGTTATGCCGTGTTTCGCTACCTCCTTCTTTAGCCAACGTTTCGGACAGCGTTACAGTGTCCATCATCAGGGCAGGTCATCTGCCCTGATGATGGACACTGTAACGCTGTCCGAAACGTTGGCTAAAGAAGGAGGTAGCGAAACACGGCATAACACCCCAAAAACAATAACAAAAATATTTTAGAACGATGTTAAAAATAATTTTTTTAAATATTTTTTTCAAGCAGAATTTCTGAACAGAATCCCTGGAAAAACTAAAGCAGAATTTCTGAACGGTTAAATTAAGTCATTTTTTTCATAGATATGCACCTTTCATTGTAAATTATACACAGACAACATACAAATATCGAAAATATTCTATAATGACTTGAATACGTACCTCTCATGGAGTTTCAAAGTAACACACGTAGGATTCGAGCGGTTATAAATTTTACGATTTTTTAATATTTTTTTGTTAATCCTACAAATATGAAATAAACGGTAAAATACAAACTAATTTGTTAATTATATAGCACCTCAATAAATTTTTATGTTTTCTTGCTAAAATTCGAAGGTATGATTTTTTTTATGTTGGCGCAAAATTTAAAAAAATGATCTTCTGGAAATCTCTAGCAGTCGAGGCTAATTTATTTATTTCGCGTGGTCGCTCCGTGGATAAATTCAATATTATTTTTTGTGAAAATTATTCATTTCTCTTTTCAAAACTTCAATTTAATATTAAGTTACAAATTTCAACTCGTTTTGTTATGCGTTTTAAATGTCAACAGTCCACAAAATACATGATTTAACCCATTACGGCAATATGTTTTTAGGTTTTAACGGCCAAAAGTATTTTTGTTATTTATGTTTGGGGTGTTATGCCGTTACGCCGATGAGCTCATCTGCCTTGATGATGGACATTGTAACACTGTCCGAAACGTTGGTTAAAGAAGGAGGTAGCGAAACACGGCATAACACCCCTAAAATAAATAACAAAAAAACATTACGGCAATATATTATTATCCAAATAAAGGATTATGAGCACATATCATAAATAATACATATAAAATTAGGCCTGGTACCTGATTCAAATCAACAATATGTTATGCGAGGAAAATTATCCAACGAATGACTTCAGTAGGTTTTGTTAGATTAACACTGGGCGTGAATTTGTTAGTGTTATGGCTAACTTGAGATGGGTTGGGTAGCTTCCAAATAAGTTATAGATTAGAGTGATTACTATTTGGTTTAGTTTAACCATTGTATATATTTACAAAGAATATTAAACTGGACAGACGTCCTTAGGTTAGGCTCTAAGTAGTTCTGTTTCTACGGCGAGCTGACTGTGGGAGACCACCCAACCACACTGACGCCTTCGGCCAGCATCATCAAAATCATTTATAACTAAGACACAAACAGCAAAAGACAGTACTCTTCCCAAATTCTAGTTTATGACGCAACTATGTATACCTATCTTATATACCTTGTTCCATTTCTCTACCCATCCTTTTGTACCACAATTACCTGTCCATACTGACAATATTACCTACCGTACAACAATAAAATCAATGTGTCAGTGAGTCTGTTATGTGCGGTGCAATGGTTCAGAATAACCCCTCTGTACATTCAAAATCCACTGTTGAAGAAGTCTAAGTGTGTTATGTGCTTGCAATGATCTACATTGATCTCTTGGCGCATTCAACATCAATTGTTAATGGAGTCTGTTAAAAGAAACTGTGCAACGAACATCATTATTCTCTCAGTATTATATAACATCGACCAGTTTTATGGAAGCTTGTGCAGTGAGTGACTTAGTGCTCCCTCAGACCCATAATATTGAGCCGAACATCAACCATAAGGGGTAAGTCAGTTTCCTTCCCCATTCATCTGTTTACCATTCCCCATAGTTGTGTCAAGTATACACAGCATAACATTTTTTTTAAATATATTGATACAGTCCACTCCACGTGTCGCATTTGCGATACCACTACTTAATTGCCATTTGTTTGTTGAGATATAGCAGAACTTCGCATTACAAACTAAAACTTTCGACATCTATTGAAAAAAGCTGAAACTACTTAAATAATCAAAGCAATTCAGTTATTATAGGGGTAGTATGAAAAAATGTAAAAAGTGTTTTAATAATTGGTAAAAGGCTTCTCTAAAGAAAAGTTTTGTTTTCAATAAAAAGAGCGCCATATCCTGATTTGAGGTCAAGCTATGCTACTCTCTTATAGTTATCTTCAAATCACTGGGCACTGCTGTATGACACTCTCGGGGAAGAATTATTCTCTACCAAATTGAACGAAGTGGGTAGTTTAAAAAAAAATGTATATTATGAGTTAAAGAAATACAGCGCAACATAATCTCATAGACCTTTGATGGCCTCCGTGATCGAGGGGCGAATCTCGATCAGCAATCCGGAAGACGCGGGTTCAAATCCCGACTTGCGTAAATAATTTTTAATTGATTGATTTGTGTTATTTCACAATTTTGTTAATTTAATGAGTTGCATTTTCCAGAGTGGAATATATTCTCAGTATAGCCCTGGTGTAAGACATTTAAATTGAAATGTTGCTTGAAATGGCTTTAGCCGTGTTGGTCTTGGTTCATATTCAGATCTGAATAGCCAAGTTTTTCCCCACCTTCCTCTTTCAGTCTTATTCTCCTCTCTACTACCTTTAGTCTCATAACATACCCCAATTGGGGATACCTCAGTCTCACTGGTTCCAAAAGCTTAAGTTTATGAAATTCTTTATTTCATAAAAAACTTAAAACCCAAAATTAATAACCTAGGATTATATTATTTATAAAAATTTAATTTATTTCTTGATTTAAAAGCCATTGATCAATAAAAGGAAACAAACTTATTTAATAAGGCCCCAGCAAATAAAGAAAAAAAAATAACAAATTCATTTTATGAGTTCTGAGTCTGATTAAAAGACTGATTAAATGAGTAAAAGCCCAATGGGCGTTTACATAAATAAATCTCGTAAATGACACCATGTGACCCGAAGAGCCTACAGACAACTAAAGCAATGTGAGGACTAATTGTAAACTAATTATGATATATTGTACTATTCAAAATGTTATCTTCTATTTCTCCAGAACCAGTTTTACTCTGTTCCACGCCCCCACTTCTACTGTAATGTTTTTTTTTCATCCCCTGGCCTTTAATTACATTTGCCCCCTACCCTGGGCAGAAGCAGCCCGTCCAAGATAAACGTTCAGAAGGCCGGGTATTTAATCTACCCGCTAATCTAACAATGCGGCTTCGCTTTATTTATCCTTGGTCAGATGTCAGATTGATCTTGTGGAAATTGGGAATAAATTGGAAGGAGAACCTTTAGCTCAAGATAATTTTAATGATTTTTCCTTTAGGTCACAAAGCAGTTACGATAGATGCTTACTAAAAGCACGTTAATCTTTTATTTGTTTTAATTTGAATTAATTTTAAGCCCGTTAAGAACAAAATTAAAAAAAATATATTTTACAAAGCGTATATTTTGGAGGCGGGTATCGGTACCGACACCATGGGAACCATTAATTGGATAAATAACACCCTTGACATAAGTCACCACAAGTGGTTCGCTTAGTTTGGTGACTTGCAGGGGTGCCCGGCTTGATGCGGTGAGGTTTCTCTAGGTTTCGGCGGCGGATGCGTATATACTTTCATTTATCCATCTTACTTTTTACTTACTGCTTATTACCTCAACTCGTTTTTTTACCTTTTGTTTTTATATTAAACTTTACATTAATGTTGTTACTTCTGTTTTGTTATTGTATTATAATACATATTTAAATATAATTTATGTTAATGGCACATATTGTGCCGTATGTTTTTAAAATAAATAAATACCGAATCGGAAGAGATCGCCTGCCGGAGACCTAACCTAGACCTCTCCAGCGACACTCTTGACCCATCGCCTTGCACCGCAGGGGGAGGAAAGGATTCATACGTCCGTCACTCCTGAACATATTGACCCCCATATTTCTACCCATCTCTCATACCTTTTTCCTTCCTAGAACTTCCTCTACTTCCTTTCCATTCACAACAGACCCTCCACACAGCATCCCTAAAGATGAAAGTCAAAAGCCCTGAGGGATTTTTTTCATTAAGGCCTCCTGTTTGCAGCTAATGTAAAAAAAGCCTCCTGACATGTCCTATCTTTATTTTTATTTATTTATACAACACATGTAACATAATTGTGACACTTAAATAAAGAAGATATATTTACAGATAAACTATAAAGAAGATACATTCTACGCGGCCGACTGTTTCGTGGTGACCAATGGAGTATAGTTATTTGAATGAAATCTAGTGTAAAAATATGGATTTAGTATAAATGATGCTAAAAATTAGAAAAAATTATATTAAAAGCAGAAAATAGAAAGGAGAAATGAAGTAAATTATCATAAGATTATAAAAATGTTCTTGTGATGTAATCATGTAATAACTATTTTTTTTTCCTTTTTTTAGTATGTGTGCATGCAAGCACACATGCATATATAGGTGCACACATCTATACAAATATATACACACATACATACATACTCCTATATAACCACATCCTCACTATGTGTTTTGTGTTACGAGATGTCCATTTTTAAAGCTACAAACACATCTATTATTTTAACTGCTTTGCCTCACGGCACCGTGTAAAGGTAATGTTACCCAGCGCTGGAAAGTATAGTGAAATATGTTTACCACCGCACCTCTGAGTACCTTATAAATAATGCCTTAATTTATCGGCCAGGATTAAGTGCACTTCTGAACGTTACCGTTTGTATTGCGTACCATTTCCCAAAGAAGTATCTCTTACTATACCAACAACGCGTTCTATTTTATTTGCTGGAATACATCCTCATTTATGGGGTGTGTCAAAAAATAATATTTTCGAGTTTCGAATTCTAATATGGCGCAAAAGTAGAGTATTTGCATGCATTAACGGAAAAACGTTGAGAACCAAAAAATAACGTTACCTGTATATTTTTAGGGTAAAGGTAAAATTTGGGGTTTTTTGTTATTTTTTTTCCATTTTTAATCCATACGCCCGAACCAAAAAATGCATGATTTTTTAAATATTTTTCTGTTGATAAACATACAAATACGTCACTTTTAATGCTTATAGGAATTCGAAACGAAAAATTGTTATTTTGTCCCATTCTTTCTCAATAATTTTGCTAAACTACACAACAACATATTCGTTCAGTTACCATGTTTAGGGTTTGATAGAATTAACATGTTGTTAACATGTTTAAGGCTCACTTATTACTAACACTTGTGTAAAAAAATGTATGCATTATGTACAAAATGTAAGACCCTGTGGGCGTAAAAATGAGTAAATAAATAAATAAAAACATATTTACTTTATCAAAGTAGGTACTTTTAATAAAAAAATTATTGATCTTTATTAATTTCGATTTCAATTTTTTTAATTTCTTCGGCATTAAAACTACTGGAGCGACAACGCAAAATAAATAAATTTGCCTCGATTGCTTGAGATTTCTAGAAGATCATTATTTAATTTTTTTTTGCTAACTTAAAAAAATCATACCTTAGAATTTTAACATGGAGACATAAAAACTTTTAATAGTTCTATATAGCCAACGAATTAACCTACATTTTACCGCATATCACATAATTGTAGGATTAATAAAAAAAAATAAAAAAAAACGTAAATTTTATTTACGCGCGAATCCTGTGTGTTTGTTACTTTGAAACTCCGTGAGAGCTACTTATTCGAGTCAAAATAGAATATTTTTATCGCTGTATGTTATCTGTGGTATACTTGGTGATGAAAGGTGGAAAAGGGACTTAATTTTAACCGTAAACAGCTGATCAGAAATTCTGTGAGAAAAAAATATAAGAAATTTATTTTTAACATCTTCTAAAATAGTCTACGAAGTTCGGATTTGCGACATCTGTAGTCATAAAGATAAAACATTTTAATAACTTTGTTTTAAAATAAATGGTTGGCCATGGAAATTTTTTAACTAATTACAATTAATGGTAGGATAATGTGGTATCAATCGCAGAAAAACAAAAGTGGTCCATTTTTCAATCATAATCGCTCCAGTGGTACTTGGTTAAAATTTCTAAACACTTTGTTTCGAAGGGTTTTATTTCACAAGTCGATTTTTTATACAAACACCTTACAAGAGTCCCAACTGCTCTCGCCCGGAGCCAGTTGGACTATGACATCCCCAATCGGGGTATGTTGTGAGGCTGAAGATAGTGGGGAGTGAAGAAAGCGAAGAAGATGGGGAAGATGAAGGTGGGAGATTACCTGGCTATTCAGATCTGGTCGGCTTAAGCCATTTCAAGCAAGGTTTCAATTCTGAATGGTGGTCTTACACCAGAGCGATACTGAGAGTATCTTCCACTCTGGAACGTGCCGCAAATATGCTTCATATTATTTTTAATTTAATTAATTGTGAAATAACACAAATTAATCAAATAAAAATTATTTGCCCACCCCGCGAATCGATCCCGCGACATTCGAATTGCGAGTCAAGAGCCTTATCCCTCGACCACGCCGGCCATCGTAGCCAGATTCGAGGAAATTGTTAACATCAAATCCGGTTTAGTTCTAGAAAATCTATTTATTATGTGAAAAAAATGTTGTATACTCTGAGAGAAGCAATAATTAAAGAAATCAGGGACTTCGATATTTCACTAAAACGGCTGTATGAAAAAAATGGCAAGTATCAGCAAAAGGATATAAAAAACCTTAGCAATTAACCCAGCAAATTTCTGCCTTAATATGCAACTTCTCGTTTAGCAATAAGTAGAATGTGTCAACAACAAATTTGTGAGGAAACCACGAGAGCTTTCGGCTTTTAGTATGCGGTTTTGATGCAATTTTACTTAATAATTCTGTAGCTACGTTATCGAATAAACTTCATTAAAAGGGTAAAAGAAGAGGGGAGGCATGGAGAACAATGCACAAGTAAAGCCTTAATGTAGTGAGGATTTCATGATAATTTTCAGGCTTAAATTATTTTACGCTACAGGCTAACATTTAAAAAAATGAACTCCACATGGGAGGCTTTTTGCAATGCAATTGAGGTGCCTGTTGCGGGGCGTACGCGAGAAACCGTAACACGTCAAGGATTCCGAATTACCTTTTCTATTTCTTTTTCCTTCTTTTGCAAAATATATTTTTTTAATAAGCTTAATGGAGTTCTACGAATTTAACACAATCAGTTATCAGTTATCACTATCAGTTATCTAGAAAGGAAAAAAAGGATCCGATCTGCCGCACAGTAGGTGGGTAGACGCATCCGCCACCAAGACCTAAGCAATCCTCACCCCATGAACTCAGGGCGCCACTGCTAAGTCACGAAGCTGAGCTACCCACTTGGGGTGACCTACAGCAGAAGTGTTTGTTATCCAATTAATGGTTCCCGGAGCGGCGGTAACCGTACATGCCTCCTGTGATGAAAATATTGGAAAGATATTTTTTTACGCACAGAAAGCCCTGAGGAAAAATAAATCTCTCAGGACATATGTCATCTTTGGGGATGCGGTGTGGCGGATCTTTTTAGGGAAAGGAAGAAGATGAAGTTCTGAGGGGTGGGTAGGAATCTGGGGGTCAATGTATCTAGAAGTGACGGACCCATGAATCCATTCCTCGTACTGCGGTGCAAAGTGATGAATCGAGTCTTGCTGGAAAAAAATATATACGAGAACCATGACGTCACGTAAGATCTCTCGCTGGAGCCAGTACACTGAATTAATTATTTAATAATGATGGATTTGCCGACATAACGGGGCTTAGTTTAAGGAGATCTCTGTAACTTAATACCGATTTATCCAAACGAGACGAAAATACCGAAATATTCTCAGAAGCCTTTGATTGAAAAGGGGATTGAGTTCTTATCTTTATCCCTTGTGATGGGATCATTTATTATAAATATAAATATCAAGAAACGATACGTCACGTTTATTATGCCCTTATGTAAATTACATAATCCCTTAAAAGCCTTTTCCTAATACTTTTCTCAGAACAACGTAATGAAGGAACTCATTTTGAGAGATCATTAAACGCGAAAGCTAAATATTGTTAAAAGGGAATAACCAGACAAAACCGGAAATAGGTATGTTTTTCGGTTTTCACGGCCAAAAAGTATTTTTGATGAGCTCATCTGCCCTGATGATGGACACTGTAACGCTGCCCGAAACTTTGGCTAAAGAGGGAGGTAGCAAAACACGGCATAACACCCCAAAAATAATAACAAAAAAACCGGAAATATGTCATTTTTAAATCAACTCTTAGACGTATTGACCCTTTTTCACAAAAAAATGTAAATAGATTTCGAAAGACTGTTCTTTTATCTAGTGAAGCTATTTCTTTTTAAATTTGTTTATTTTTAGTACAATAAGGTTTTACCGTGGGTTATTGGCAGATTTGTTAAATTTTCAAACAAAATTTTGTATTGTACAACATGCATTTCAAATCATATAATCATGCAGTAATATAAATCAATAAATTATTTGGGAAACCTGCTTTTCAGAATTTTAATTTGAGTTCAAATAAAATCATAAAAAAAAGATCCGCGCCCTTGTTTTGTGACGAAAATACTTCAGTTTGTCTATTTATTTACGGTCTTACAAACTAATATGTTTGAAAAAAAATTACATTTTTATTTTGCTTACACATTATTGAGAAAGTATAATAACTTATGATCAAACAATAATTACATAAAGTACATCACATCATTTTCAATTTTTGAATGTGGGTATTTATCAAAGCAAATTTGGAATGAAATAAAATCGATTTTGAGTCATTTTGTTAAAATGCTGATATGGAGAATAATTCTTTTTTCTCATCGGAACCGCCCTGTACCGTTGCAAGGATACAATCGCAAGATCATCGGTGGACGAGTTGGCTCTTAACGGTCCATTTTGGTATATACCTTATTTTTAAATACAGCAATTGGCAAGTCGGATCGGGTGAGAATGGTGTGGAAATGTTTTGACCTTTCTAGCAGGACTTTCTCAGAATATAGTCTCTCAGAATATCGCACCGCAATAAGAGGAATGGATTCATACGTCCGTCACTCCTAGTCACACTGATCCCCATATTACTATCCACCTCTGACATATTTTTCCTTTCCAGAAGTTCCTCTACTTACTTTTGTAAAAAGACTTTCAACACGGCACTCTCAAACATGACACAAGCCCTGAGGGGAATCATTATATATTTTCTACAGAGCCCCCTGTGCCCAGCTAATGTAAAATAAAAGATATTTTGCAAAAGTTTCGGCGGGTATTTGTGCATTTCTACATGCATGGTAGAAATACCATCTACCATTTATTGGTTGATGGTATTTCTAATATAGGACTAACAAAGTCTAACATTTTATTAACAATAATTTTGTAATACCCTTTTCTATAATACACATCCAAGTACTGATAATTTAATAACGTGCTGCGTTAATTTGGGGTAGATTCGATATTAATACACGATGGAATAATCTCACATCGATTTTATCTGTTGGTTGCGCAAATCAATTCGTTCGCAGGCGGGTGCGGTGCGAATCTAAAACAAAACTACTCAAAGGAAAGGAAAGGACAGGTATTGCCAAAACTTACCGAGTTCACTAGACATTTGCCGCTGGTTCTGTGGTCCTTTTAACAATTCTTCTTTTGTCTTTATAATAATTCACGTATAGTTGTAAACACGGATACTTCTGCAGCCGCGGCGGGTGTAATCATAAGTTCCCAAATTGAGCTTATGGCGTTACGTTCAATTAAGTAAGATGCACAAAATTTTACCGAACTCAAAACGGGTGCGTTTTCAACAAGTCAATAAAAACAAGTGAATGCGGAAATCGAACGTTTTATTTCGTTTTGTCTTGGCGTGGGATAGGTAGGTACTTGGTGGAAAGGTAGAAAAGTAGGTACTTGGGTAAAGGCACTGGGCGAAGGAATAAGCAGTTTTCCAGTAGTAAATCAAACAAAAAAGAACATTGATTGGCGCAAACATCTGTCAAACAAAATAGATTGAACCGCTTGGTAGAGTTATAGTAGTCATTGCACAGTCACTTAAAACTATTTACATTTTAATTGCACAATTACGAAAGTAATCTTCATTACCTTGAACCAACATTTCGGACAGCCTTACAATGATAATCCTCAGGGCATCAGATGACGCAAAATAAATACGGTACAAACTTTAATTAAAAAGGTGGAGGAAACCATCATCCTTTGTTCAACTCGTTAAGACCCGGCATTCCAATGCAAAATTTTCTATTTCTAGGAGTGGAGATGTTGAGTGTCAAAAGCAAGCAACCGGATGCGGATATATCTTCTATATATTTAATTTATTTTTTAAATATAAAGATAACATTTAAATACTTAATTTAATCTTTCATTAGAATTATTCTCCATGCTAAAACGGTATTATTTAACCAATATAAAAAGCATTACGTAATTTTAGGTGCCAAAACAACAAACATACGTTCGTCAGGCAAGGCCTCCATCCGGCGAATGTCCATTGACCATTACGGTGATACGACGGTTTGAAATAGAGATTTGAAATAGAAATACGGTTCCATGCCAATTCAGAAACAAGTCAACTCATCACCTCTTTGAAAAGCCATTTAACGCTATGAAATAAATATTTTTAAATAGCCGTTAATCCTAACCTAACTTAACCTATTTAACCAATTTTTCACATTTTTTTATCATCACCCTTAGTGATCTTTCTGAGGTGGTTCTAAGTTGATTTCATTCTGAGATGGCCGGTCACCGTAAATACAAATGGTGGAGAGAGCGCGTTAATATTAAAACTCATTGGAATGAATAGACTAAAGCCACTGCCGTGATAATATTTAATAAAACACGATTTATTTAATAAAGAGCAAAAATCTCTCCACAAATGTTTTAAGTACCAATTAAAAACACACGTGGAACTTTTCCACACTCACAACAAGTTAAATAACAAAACAAAATGTATTTTTATTAATTTTTGCAGCATGCTTTTAGATTTTAATCTATCGAGAGATTTTTGAATAATTACCATTTCGGCTCAGCAAATATAATAGATGTTATCTTCAAAAATAAGATTTAAAGAACTTAAAAACATAAAGAGTTTAAGGAATATATGTTATAAATCAGTAGAAATTTGGAATGCCGGGTCACGCTGACGGAATCCCACCGGCGGGACCGGGATGTAATGTAATATTAATAATGTTTGGGAATCAATAGATGCGGTTCCGATGTCAGCGTGGCACGTCGACGGGTTGCACGAGATACGGTGTGCCGCCGACGTGCCACGCTCATCCCGTCCCGCTTGTACAAACGCTAGTTGATGTTTGCGCGTTGCGGAGAAAGCACTATTATTATTCTAAGATTTGATATTAAAAACTGTTGAATGAAACGGGAATGGGGCGGACGACACGACCAAATCCGAATATTCCCGCCGATAACGGCTTCAAACGTGACGGTGTAAAAACTTCATGTTTGCAAGAGCGGGATGAATTCCAAACCGAACATTGATAAAATGCTTTTGTTAATCCCACGGTGACGGCAACGGCACGGCAACGGAAGAAAAAACGTAACTTCCTTAAGCCGCCGTTACCTGAATTATCCCTTAAACATTTGAAGTTTTTAAGCTTTTAAAAAAATATATGCTACTTTTGAAGATAATACCTTGACGCGTTCTACGCCAAAACGCAAATTATATGAAATTCCCTCGATATATACTCCAAATTTTATTAAAAGCACGTTTGTTTCTATTATTTTACAAGTTATAGGAGTTGTTAAAAAAATCACTATGTTTCTTTGAATGATACTTACGACGCCGTCCACGAGATTTTTCCTCTATTAAAACGAGTCATGTTTTATTTAAATTTTATCTTTTAAAATATTAGCGCGCTCTGTCCAACATTCGTAATTACGTATCTCTCCATCTTCTTCTTTTTGAGCGGGAAAGCGCCACCTTAATACAATGATGCCACAATTCTTCCTTACTTACTAAATAATAATAATAATAATAAGTGAGACAACAATGTCCGTACGTCTGCTTCCTCCAAAAGAAACAAGATTTTTGTTTCTTGCATCTCCCTCAGTTGTATTAAAGAAATGAGACGCCATGTACCATTACCGACATTACCGACACCGACTGAGAGAATTTTAAAAGCAGCTATGCAACCATTAACCCAAAAATAAAATACCGCTTTTGTCACTGAGAATATATTCATATTAGACTTGTAGCAGTTTGCTACCGGCATCAGAATTAAATAGTGTCTACCCGGAAGATTAAATGGTCGCCACGCGTTTGCAGTTACAACTAGCTACCCGTTACCGGTTGGCAACTTTGGTTTCGCTGTGTTGGACTTCCGAGCTCTCACTTCAGTGAGATTCCAGCATTCTTAGGAGCAACATTTGTCATCAGGGTCGAGTCATGGCGGTCTGCGACATAACTTGAATCTTATTATTATTTTGAATATTGAATATTATTATTAAAAATTGAATATTCATTTAGACTTTCATAAAGTCAATAGTTCCATATGAATAAATTCGGATACATTTATCCGAGACGCTATTCAGGTTACAAACCAATTCTTTGAATGATTGTTTCCAATAAAAAGAGTAGTTGCCTATAATATGGAAAAAGAACTAGTTGAAGATAATATTAATGATTCTAAATATTTGAAATATGAGATTGACAAATATGACGGTTTGACAGAAGGTGGCAATAGCGAAATTGGAAAACGCGCCGTCCCGGTTAGACGAGAGGTCTGGGTTCGAGTCCCAGTTGCGACCATTGTCTTTTTCTGTTTTTCTGTGTCTTGTTTTCTTTCATATTTTCATTTAGATTTAAAAGTGTTATCTTCTTCTTCAATGATATATTACGTTGATGGGAATAACCTTCAAAAGTTATAAAAAGAGAGTTTTTCTCGTAAAAAATTACTTATTATTATTTATTGGTTTACCATTCTACTTGTCGATTATGTAGATTATTATTTATTTATTTAAAATCGTCTGGCGCCCATTCTTATAGTAAATTCATGCACCCACAAATATTAAAACGTAGCTATAAACACGGTTCTATTATGATATGTCTGTCTTCTTCGAGCAGACACCCGACCTGAGATTAATTAGTATTTTTATAGAGTCATAGTCTTCCTTTCTGATTGATTTATATTTGTATCAAACATGCAATTAAAACCTTATACTAAATTCTTGCATTTTATTTCAGTAAGAGTTGAAAATTATTTCATGCCTACCGTATCTGTGCTTAGCATCACACACACACTTAAATTCTCACACATTTTAAATTACACATCAGATTTTTATCATTACTTTGTGCACATATAACCAATAATTCAGTTACCTTTAAATAACCGTTATAGACTGAGATATTTTAATTAAAAAAATGGACACACAAAATATATTTAAGATCCCAAAATGTTTAAATTAATTATCAGGATAACACAAAAAAATACTATTATGCGTGTAACACACATAGTTAATTGAGGAATTCTAATGGATATCTTTAACCAGGAGGGTCTCTGTTCTGGGCCATGGGAGAGCCTCAAATGGCTAACTGCCAAGACATAAACCACATAGTGGATTCAATATGGGAATAGGAAGGTTACCATTAATATTAATCTGGTTTCCATTGTTGAGAAATACATTACGACCTTCCTCAATGTGACGCTTCGTGCACATTTATCAAAATACTGCACGTGATGTATAATATATTAGACAAATAACAGAATGACTATCTGTGTGTTGTAGTTGTCTCCGAATTGGATTTTGAATCGGGAAAGAACTGGTTCTATTTCAAAACAAAAATTTAAATTATGTTTTCATACAACGTGCAGTCATTTACACAGATTATTTTTTTGTAAAAAAAGCGAAATACACATTAAAGTCTTATTCTATTTGGATTATAACTTTTTCTTTTCCTATAACTTCCTACATTTCCACCTATATACTTCCTTCTACCTACTTGGTGAAATTGCAAACCAGTGCGGTGATAACTTTCAACAAGCAAGCAGTGTATTATTATGATGAAGTTCTATTTTGTTCGTATTTTCAACTGAAGTCATATATACTTGTACAACAGTCAGTTTGCTGGCCTCTTGTTGATCGATCTATGTAGTGCGATCGATATCTTATAATGGAACCGGGGTTTGATGTTTCGCACCGCTAAATTTACACCAATTAATAATGGCAAGATTTATTCATCAGTTTTTTTTTTAATCCTTCTGGCATGTTTCATGCCCACGAACATTACATTTGCTTTTGTTTTCGAAATAAAGAAATTATATATATGTATTTTGTACATTCGTCTTAAACCGACATCAATCTTTTTGTATGTGTATTCCATTGAAGACAAAACAAAAGAGGCTTCAAAGTAGATTTCTATAGACTATGTCAGAGATGTTTACTTGGTGTTATTGATATTATTACAAATTAATCCCAGGAAGCGAAACAGACACCTTTCTTTATAGAACCTACCTTTATAAATAAACTGAAACAACGGATTAATTAGTATTATTTGAATTATTAATTATTTGAATACTTAGGAGGCTTTGCTTGGGCGTATAACGATTCCTGGAAAATGATTATTTGTGTAAGCGTGCACAAAAATTCAAATTAAGTATCTGTATTTGGGGTGAAGAAAAATAATTTGGATTTATTTTATAAAATTGTTAATTATTTGGATCAATTCAATTTGTTTCACTATTTTAAAATATTGATTATAGTAAATGTCGTTTCTCGTGATCTGATACGCCATAATTTTTTATGGATTAAAACAGCTGTGTAACTTTCTTTCCTGGACCGACCAGTTTTACCTAATAACGGGCATCTTTAGACTGGATCAATTTGAGTAAGTAAATCTATCTAGGTTACAAAATTTTAAAAAAAATATTGTTTACTTATTTTTTATTGTAATTAGAAATTTTTCATCACAATTTAATCTAAATTTCAGCAAACTTATGCTTTTCGTACAAGAAACAGTCAAAGTTCTCGATCTAAATCTGGTGCTCGATCTAGGTCTGGTAAGTGTCTTAGGATGGAAAGCAATTTTCAGTTGTTCCAACATGAGCTATGAGGCTATGAGAGGCGTTTCAAAAATTATAAAATAAAAAATACATTGAAAGTGTGTGACTATTTCATGTTAGTTCATAAAACAACAGGTTTTTTTTTTTTATTTTTACTTTTCACTAAATAATTTCCCAATTTTCTATTTTGAATACCATTTATAACCACGGTCTAGATAAAACAGATGAAAATTAATAGGATATTTCCAAGTTTTTGCTCAAATTCTACAATCGACATGATATATGCACACGGCTGCATAATGATGTATGCTTTCTATCAGGGATTTGAAACCTTGGAAAGATTTATAAAATCAAAAAAATTACAATTCAAAAATTATGGTCCCTTATGAAGAAGAAATTGCAGGTAAAGTGTAATTTCACCGTTTCTTAAATTATTTTCTTCATATTTCCAAAGTTTAAATATTCAAAAATATGTCCTTAAAAGTATTTTTAGAAATTCGCATTGTTTTAAAAGTTATAACTATTTTAATGTCGCAGTTCAGACGGAATATAACCAGAATCTAAAAAAAAAAAAAATTTAAAGGCATTTTTTTCAAAACTAGTTTTTTCAAGACGGTTGACACGATATCTCAAGTTCTACGAAACCAATTTGCTTGAAATTTGGTGTGAGTTTTCTCTACACATAACTCTATTGTCTCTACCAGAATTACAACAAAATTAAAATTATTAAAACTTTTTAAAAATTCCGAAAAGTAAAAAAATTGGTAAAAAAATGTCTTTTTTTACCAATTTTTTTCGTTTTGCGAAAAATTTTTTTTTTACTTTTCCAAGATACGGGTCGTAGCAGCATTTGTCTGGATTAAGAATTAATTTTTTTTATGACTAGGAGGGTTGCAATCGTGTCAACCAGGGGGCGCCATTTTTTTGAAACCCCGCACTTCAACACCACAATTTTTAATTTTCTCGTTTGATTTTTTTAATGTACCTAGTCTTTAATATTTTATAAATATTTGGTTAAGTAATGACTGGTAAAAATATTGTTTTTTTTTTATTGCACCAGAAAAACACCTGCAATTCATGCTTCTAGACTAGAATACCCCATTCAAGACAACTTACCAAAATGCCCCTGAAAGTTACCAGTTTTTCAAAGTAGAAAATTTCTGTAGTTGTTAGGTGAAATTTTTTTTTACAATAACTTCCACACAGGAGACCTAGAGAAACATAATTTTCCTCCGGGCCTATGCCATCTTTGGGTGTATGGGTCTTTTAAAAGAAAGGATGGAGATGATGTTTTGGGAAGGAAAAAGGTAGAGGGATAGGAAGGAACCTGGGGGGTCAGTGTGTCCAAGAGTGATGGATGCATGAATTCATTCCTCCCATCGCGGCGCAAAGCGATGGATTGAGAGAGTCCTACTGGAGAGGCCAGTCACTTCTGATCCGGCCAGCCACACAGCAAGTGGGAAGAGCTAGACAAACCTCACCCAATGAACCCGGGCACCCCTGCCCAGACACCTAATGTAGCGAACCACTTCGGCTGACCTATGGCCGAATTATTGGTTATCTAATAAAATGTTCCCGGGGCCGCGGTACCCATATCCGCTTCTCAAATTGTTTGTTCATACTAGAGATACTTTCGAAAGCATTGAAAGCAGTTTTGAAAGCATTGCTTGCAAAATCTTCATGACGACAATCTCGGAGGCCTTCGACTAGCAATTCGGAGGTCACCGGTTCAAATCTCGCCATGCTTTTATTTGATTAAGTCGTGTTGTTTCAAAATTTATTCATTTTAAATAATAAATAATATATTAAAGATACTTTCAGTATCGTCCTTATGAAAGACCACCTTACGGAATTAATTATTTGCGTGAAATAGCTTTATCCATATTTGGTGAAGATCTGAATAGCCAGATAATTCTCCCCATCTACTTCCACTCCCCATACCTTCAGCCTAGAACACATCCCAATTGGGGACGCTATAATCTCACTGGCCTTCGATAGTTGGGAGCCGTTGGGACTATTGTGCGGAATTCAAACTAAAAAAAATTTGAAAAAGAATCGAAATTGCTTGAACAGTCCGCTCGTGATACATAATTGAATATTTTTTTCAAACTTGGTATTCAGGTTTCAACGCCATTAATTTTTTTCGTATTCATTGAAGAGACAATATTTATTAAAATAAAAAATGCTGTTTTGATTAAAAAGAGCGTTGGAATTGAAAACCTGGTAATAAAGTACAGAACAGTAAAATAAATCTAATTTTCTCTTTTTTTAAAATCAATACCAAAATTTCCTTTGAATTGATAAGATGTGTTAGTTATATCTACCTATATATACCTACAAATGGTTCAGGCATGTAGAGCGAATGAATGAAGAAAGGAGTGTAAGGAGAATATATGACGCAAATATGAATGGTAGACGAAGTCGGGGACGCACGAGGAAGACATGGCACGACCAAGAGAATCAGATACTTGAGTTGGGCGATGTCAAGAGTCAGAATAATAGAAGAGCATGTATGAATGTGGTGAACGAGGCACGTAGTGTGTGCCAAGATCGAGTTGTTTGACGGTCCTCTCCCTACCTCTGCGGGGAAATAGCGTGATGGTTAGTTACTTAAATACCTACCTACTTAATTATTAATAAACACGACGATTTCACACTTCAAAAATAATCTTTACTGAACCATTAAAACGGCCACCATTATAAACCGGAACCGAATCGCAACAAACAAATTTACTAACAGATGAGTTGGTAAATGTTCCACTTAGAAACAAGATTCATTAAGCTAAGTTAATAATTGAGCCCTTGCCCGGAATAATGTTGTATCCAACAAAAATATCAATATTGAGTTATCGATGGAATAATGTTGGGCACACTAAAATGCATCTTTTTAGGTAGAGATTATGGTAATGAACATTTTTTAAGGCCTGTGGTAGCTTTTAAAATTTTGTTTTGTGGAAGAATATTGCATTATTACATCACGGTTTAATTCGTGCGAATAAATGGATAAAACGAACGTCTTATGCCTTCAACTAGAAAGACTTCGTCGCCAAAAAGCTGAAGAACGCAGGAAATTAGAATTTGTCCAGAAAAAATATGATTAAACCTGCTTTTTAGCCGTTAGAACAGTTTTGTGGAATAATGTTGTATGTTGATCTGAAGACAATATCTCAAACGTAAATGGTTTCATTTATTCATATCGTTTTTTTTTTTTTAATTTGTTAAACTCAATTACATTATGTAAGGTACGAAGATTATAAAAATCGTTTTTTGGAATAATGCTATTTGTGAAATATTCATATGCAACATTGTTCCACAAATTCAGCATAAATTCTAGTAATAAACGCTAATTTCATTGCTTTTCTAGACCACTTTTCATTCGAAACGTGTAAGAATTGTATGTTTTATGCATTTTAAATATAAAATGTCATAAAACGTAACTGGTTTCGTTCTTTAATTTTTTTTCGGAACAAGAATATTGTTGGATACAACATTTTTCCGGGCAAGGGCTAAATTATACCTATATACCTTTTTATAAATACCCGTTGAAATCTATGCATTAGAACCAAGACATATTTATTTCTCTGTCACCTATTTTGAGAGTATCAGAGAATTGTGATGGATTTTTACAAAGAAGTTAGTCTATCCCTGCTCCTCAGTGCTAAAGTCCGTGTAAATCGGTTCTTGCACTTGATTCATTGCGATTCGCCAGCGCTCGCCTGATTTAGTACGCGGTACGTCGTCAGCGCGGACGTTTCGGCGCCCAGGGTCATAACTTCTTCGGGGCGGTAATGTATTCAGTTTCAGGGTTCATATTTCGATGGTTGATTTATCGAAGTAATGGGAATATACCACACGCGATTCACGTGTTGATGATGTGTAATATTAAATGGATATTTTATTTATTTTTCGTAGCTATATCGTACCTAGTCATAATAACACGGCAAAAAGGGAACCAACTCTGTCAAAAAATCTAAGTTTAAAAAAAAAAACTGAAATCAAAGTCCTTTAAACTTTTTTTTGGATGGTTGAAATTTTTTTTTGGTGAAACTGCACAAGAGTCTCAACTTGCTTGGAGATAGTGGGACTTTTACTTCCCCAATTGTGGTATATACCTAAGAGACTAATGGGACTGTAGAGAAGAAGGTTAGGGAGTACCTGATTATTCATATCTGGTCATCAAACACGGCCAGAAGCGTTTCATATATCTTTTCTATTTTGAGAGGCGATCTTTCGCTAAGGTTATATTATACCAAGGTTTATATACTAAGAGAATCTTCCAATAGATCGAATGTAACGTGCTAAAATTACGTCTTACGTATTAAAATAAAACAAAATATAATTTTAGTAGGTTAGAATAACACCCAGGTCGACTTGAAGATACCACGTGGTAGAACAAATCTTCTGGCCTACTATAAACAGCATAGTTTGAAAATATGAATGGTTCTATTGAATGAAATGTTTGAAATTGGCAATTTATTATATTAAGAACTAGCTGGTTCCCGGCATGTGTTGCAATGCCATATTCAAAGAAATAAATTGTTTCTCCCTGCATGACCTTTCTGTAAGTCCCCATTCCCCTTCCACGTCCCCTTCTTTTCCCCTCTCCCGCTCTCCGTTCCGCCAACCCCTCTTCCGCTTTCCATATTATATTCAGTCCCAGTACATTCAGTTTTCAAATAGCTCGCGTGCCACCTATTACAATTTTTTTATAATTTTTTTTATTTTTCATACATGACAAATATTCATTTTTGCATATTATAAGAAAAATCAATCAAATTTGAAAATGTCTGTAATTCTTGATTTGATCCAAAATATTAGGCGAGTACTTCAAATAAATGCATTAATTTAAAGAGTTACGAAAATTAAATTTTGATTTAACAATCACTATTTTGCAAATTAATGTCATTCTTAAATTTTGACATTTTTTTGTTGACGATAATTTTGCAAGAGTTTTTGTAATGTTTAAAAAACTTTTCAGATGTATTGTCATGTAGTTGTAATAATCCAGAAACCTTTGCGGGGGTTTAAAGAAAGTATTTTGAAAGTTTCAAACATTTCTTATGCTTAATATTGCAACACATGGACTATTCTTATGAAAATGTGGACAATGAAGAAAAAAGTTTAGTGGGAGGTTTTACAGGACCTAACTACCCAGATTTACATCTGATCAGCATGCCCATTTTGCTAAACCCATTTCGAGATGTCTCCATTCTGATGGCGTCATGATCACTGTCATCATGGAACTATGAATAATGGATGATTTGCATTATCCTCATTGAATTCCTAGCTTAATTGATGGATATTGCTGTTGCCATTCTGACGGGTGGCAGACTATGCCACGCCACGTTACGTCACACCACGCCACTCCACCTCACGCCACGTCATGCCACGCTGACTGCTGTATCGTGTACCCCGTGTCATTTTCACTTCTTTAGGTCGTATATAATCTTTCACTCTTCAGATCCACGTTTAATTCAACTAAAATATAATATCATTTTCGCTGAACTCCCCGGCGTTGTTCGGGCCTTACAAAAAGTTTTTCAAAATCAGACTTAGACAGTCACTTTTTTTTACATTAACTCCACACAGGAGGCCCTGAGGAAAATAATTCAGGGCCTATGTCATCTGGGATGCTGTGTGGAGGGTGCTGTTTTTGAGGAGAGGAAGGAATGAACATTGGTCTTGAAGAGACTCATGCTGCAGGAGGGAGGAAACACAGAGGCCGGCAAATCGTTCCATAGCCGTTCTCATGTGACAAATATCAACCGTGTACATATGCTGGGCGCGCTTTTGGCGTGTCTCCCGACAATGCACCGGTGCTGAAGGGATCAATTACGCTAGTTCCTTAGAGCATCTTCCATTGAAATACCGGTAGAACAGGAATAGCATTCCCACCCGACGCCTGTGCTCTAAAGATTGCAATCCGTTGGTTAAGGTGGGAGAATCTATCAAACGGACAGCCCGTTTCTGCACAGGGTCGAAGGTATTTTTCAAGTACTTTGGAGCTCCAGATCAGAGGTGGCAGCCAAATTAAACCGTGGGGTGCACTTGCGATGTGTACAGGCTTAGCAATTGTGTACTATTAAAGTATCTGCGGGCCCTGTACAGTACGCCCAGTTTTTGAGAAGCCTTCCTCTTGCTTTTCAGGGCAAGTTTGCAAAATTTCATCAATTTCGATAAAAATGTAGGATCTGTAAAAAAAATCAAATAAACGCCAACCGCTCGAAGTCAGCCCGCCCGCCGGCCGCCACAGACGATCTTATTTAGCACGTAGCAAATTCCTGTATCAACTCGACCACTTTACACATTGTCTGACTGTAAATTTCTTTGTGTGTTCCTGTTACCGGCAATCCCGTCAAGATGGTTGCCATATTTTATAGCACAGTTGTATTTGGCAAGAGCCTTACTCTCAGGCACGAGCTGTCAAATCAGAATAAACAACGTCACAATTTACCACTGTTCACAGAACTACTACATACAATGTTTTATATTAACCCTCCTCACAACTTTGCCCTGCCGATGTTCTGTTTAAATATAATTTTCCAGGTTGTAAAAATTACACAGAAGTTGGCTCCTTTGAGAGGAAACATAAAAAGGTAAAAACTGGACTACCACGGTAATCATGAAAATAGTTCATATAATAATATATGCAAGGACTACTCTCTCCCTGAAACTGGATAAGAAGCGAGTTCTCCTCATAAAGGCTTAAACTTCAAACAGAATTTTTTGCGGCAAAAAAAAATATTTTTTACGAAATAATTCTTTGTACATTCAATTTTATTTGAGACTAAAGTCAACCACTACTGTACCATTTTATAAAGTAACTAGCTTTTACGCGCGGCTTTGCTTGCATGATATTAGTGGGAAATTCATGTAGCGCTTGCACTTATCAATTAATCCCCTTTCCCCCCTCCTCTACCCCTCTCCCCTCCAGCATTCAATACATTCATTCCCGGTACATTCAGTTTTCAAATAGTATAATGTTAGAGCTCACCAGTAGTAAAAAAAAAGAATGATCCAATTTGGTGCAGTCGTTCGGAAATTATGCGCGTACAAACATTTCGGAGATTCATTTTAATTTATATAATAAAAAATACATCGTTTCCACGGCAACGATTTGTTTTCTGACGTTGCAATACCTCGCTTAGCGACATAAAACGTATAATAAATAATATAATATATCAATATTTATAATGCCAGAGTTAACCATTGTAAATAGCTTAAATTACTCGCATATAATGAAGCTTTCTATTGGTGAAAGAATTTTAAAAATTGCTTTATTGATTTAAGCGTGAAAGCGTAACAAACAAACACACGCAGTTTCGCTTTACAATATTAGTATATATTATCGAAGAAATAACTGTTTGATTCCTAATAAATATAAAAGGAAATAAATAATTATAAAACGTAATTTTACCACCATGAACAAATGAAAACCTCTTTTACTACTAATGATTATGAAAACTGAGAGGAAACTCAAATAAAACAGTAGATTCATTTTTTTCTCATTAACTTCACACAGGAGGCCGTGAGGAAAAAAATATCTAAGGGCCTGTCATCTTTGAAGATGCTGCTTACGTATATTTCCTTTTTTGGGAAGGAAGGACAGGAAGTTCTCAGAAGGAAAACGCACGGTTGAATGAATCCATCCCTCCCACTGCGGTGCAATGCGATGGGTTGAGAAAATTTAGAAAGGTTGGAAAACTCAATAAAAAAAGTAAATATTTATAATACATATAACTTTGTAATAATTAGTTTTATCCATTTTTTGTTCTTTTGACTTTATGTCCGGGTTAAATCTTCCCCACGGTAAAAACTTAACCCTTCAACACACTTTTCCACAAATGATCATCTAGTCAATCCACGCTATGCAATTGCATTGAATAAGTATAATAAATTCAAAACAATACAAGAACAACACGTCAACCTACCAGAGACCAAACGGGAAAATAATTCACCGACTCTAGATATTTTCATATCAGAGGGTTCGGCTCGATAGAACTCCTAATTGGACCGATAAATTCTACTGATCCCTAAATATAAATATTTAAAAAAAAATTCGTAATCCTACATGTATTTAATATGACTGATTTTTGCATTTTAATATATAGATTCTTTGACAAATCAAATAAGCCTAAATTTTAAATGATAGAGCCAGGTATAATGTCAGTAGCCGAAATAACAAATGGTAATATTTTTATAGTCTAAAAATGTCAAATTATTTTAAAATCATTTCCTAAATATGTTTATTTTAAATGACATTTTTATGATACAAATTATTTTAATTATAAAACAAGCAAAAGGACTATTTTTAACAATATCCAACAGAACAAACGGTACAAAATTTGTTGACGACGTTATAATTCAAGAATTATTATTTATGATAAAATTTTACATCTTCGTATTTAATGTTTATTATAACAAACAATTTGCCAGTAATTTTTCATGAAAAAACAGGTTTTTTCCACGCGGTTTTCTAATTTAAAAACATAGGAATAATTTTGTATATAAAAAGTTCCTCCATATTTTCCTTGCAAAATATAGTGGATTTTCATTCCACTTTTTCTCATTTGATAAGAAGTGCTAACTAGTTTTTTTTCTTTTTGTAAGCTTCATTAAGATGCTTTTGTTCATCAACTCTGCCATATTTAGTTCGGCTTCTCCCTGAATAAGTTATAAGCTATAATATACATACATAATATCTTCGTAGAGGTAGGGTAGGTTTTAATATTATGATGACGGACCGTGTGTTATAAAAATACTATAAATATAAACATTAATTGTATCTAATATTTTTATATTACTTGCGTGGCAACTTTCCCTTATCCCTCTCCTTCCCTTACCCTTCCCAGCCCAAATTCCCTATTTCGCAGTCTATTTCAGTTATAATCACACTTATTTTAATGTTGTGTATTAGTTTACCATTTGTTAAATTCACATTTGTACTCTTATTATTTTTTTAATATTCTAGTTTATATTAAGTTAGTCTTGTTTCTAAATACCTATCTGTGAACATTAATAATTGGTCTGTTTTTTTATCATCCTCTTATGTTTATTGTATTAGTAAGACTGTTAATGTTCCTTAAATAAATAAATAAATACATATTAAAATGGGTGGAAATTATCGAAACTCGTTACCTAGCACTATTTTTATTATTGCTGATGCTGAGAAAGCATCCCACACATATTGGGACACTTATCTTCGGTGACAAATGTCAACCGTGTACATACGTTGGGCGCGCGTTTGGCGTGTCTCCCGACTATGCACCGGTGCCGAGGGGATCAATGTCGCTAGTTCCTCAGAGCGTCTTCCATTGGAATACCGGTAGAACATGGATAGCGTTCCCACACGACGCCTGTGCTCTAAAGATTGCAATCAGTTCGTTCAGATAGGAGAATCTATCAAACGGACCGCCCGTTTCTGCACAGAGTCGAAGGTATTTTTCAAGTATTTTGGAGCTCCAGACCAGGTGGCTGCCAAATTCAACTGTGGGGCGCACTTGCGATTTGTAAAGGGTTAGCAGTTGTGTACTATTAAAGTATCTGCGGGTCCTGTACAGTACGCCCAGTTTTTGAGAAGCTTACTTTACTCTGGCTTCGATGGAGCCCCCGTACCTGAGCTGGTCACTTATAGTTACACCAAGCATATCAATGGAAGCTCTGGAGCCAGTGAGACTATGGCATCAACATTGGGGTATGTTTTGAGGCTGAAGGTAGTGGGTAGGGGAAGGAGATGGATAAGAGGTAGGTGGAAAGGACTTGGCTGTTCAGATCTGGTCACCAAACACGGCTAAAGTATCTTCCACTCTGGAACGTGCCGCAAATATAATGTATATTATTTTTAATGAATAAATTGTGAAATAACACAAATTAATCAAATAAATTTTATTTGCCACCCCGGGATTCGATCCCGCGACCTTCGGAATGTGAGTCAAGAGCCTTATCGCTGGACTACGCCGGCCGTCGTATATGAATTTGACATTGACATGACATTGAATTCCCACATGAGGTAAAAATTGCGAGACGCAATAAAGCCGTTTTATTTGTATAAAGAACAGAAATTTAAAAAGCAACTTAAATTATACAACCGCTTCCTGATAAACACGAATCTAGAAAAAAAATAACAAAAATAAAAAAAAAAAAAATTTCTTTTATTGATGAAATCATCAATTTTAATAAAATTTTATGTTAATTTTAGAAACGCAATGTAATTTTATTAAAATTATAATAGGATTTAAAATATGTGTGCGCTGCGCCTCTGATAATGCCACCGGGTGTGGATTATCCAAGCCATTATTGAACTTATCAGTTAAATTTCATTCGTATTATGTGACCCAATTTCGGATAAATTAAACGCTACCCCTCTTGTATTTTGTGCATCAGTGGTGGTAAGGCTTATAAGGTTCCTATACCGTTGTATTAAATATGTCACCTAACATATTTGCGTTGACGTTACGTTGTTTGACGTAATACAAATGAGGCTTACTTCGCTGAGTAACAGAGCAAAGCTTGTCAGTGTACAGAGTGATTCTGAAAATATTAAAACTTTTGAATATTTAGGCATTTTTTAAATAAAATCTTTTATTGTTAAAATTCCATGACAGTTGATCCCCCGACAGTTGACCTTTTGACGTATGTACAAAATATAAAAGTATAAAACATGTTTTTATTTAGGATCAAGGATTAAAACGCTTTTCTATATACTAAGTATTATATACCGGCAAATAAGTACAAAAAACCTACCATGTAAATAAATTTGTTTGGAGGTATTTTTTAAGTCGGTGACTCGGCAGGGATGCCCAGGTTCTTGGGGTGAGGTTTGTCTAGCTTTTGGCGGCAAATGACCTGGACACACTGAACCTCGGATTCCTACCAACCCCTCATACCTTTTTCCTCCTCAGAACTTGCTCTCCTTCCTTTCCTTTAAAAGACTTTCCACATAGCATCCCCTAGGATGACGTAGGCCGTGAGGTAAATTATTTTCCTCAGGGCCTCCTGTGTGGAGCTAATGTAAAAACCAAAAGCCAAAAGAAACTGAAGGTCTTTTTTAGGCATCAGCCACCAGCCTAGCATTCTTTGCGGATCTCCACATTTCTCACACGATCATTTTTGGTTTTACCACGCAAATGCCTCAGGGATCTCATTTCAACAGCATTCAGTATACTTTCATCCTTACTCTGCCAGTTACTAGTCTACTTTCATCCTTCACTGCCATAGATCAGGGTAGGTACAAAATCTCCATTGTGGACCGCAAGTTTCGCTCCTTTTGACAGTTTTTTAATAGCGCCACCAGCATTTACCCTTCTTTCAATATCTCTATCAGCCTTCTCATCTCTCGTAAAAATACAACCCAGATACACAAACTCATCCACCTGCTCCAAACATCATTTACAACTATATTGCACACTGTTTTCGTACTCTCTCTCTTTCAAACGCCATGACTTTAGACTTACTTACATTCATTATTAACTCATTATTCATACATACTTAGTTTATTCTATACACGAGATACTGTAGGTCTTCCATACAGCATTTCAAATATCTGTGATCGATGTTTATCTTTATATTCAGAGCATGAAACCTATTTTAAAATTTTTAATGATATAAACATGTTTTTTGTGTAATTTAAGAAAATTTTAAATTAGGAGTTGTGAGGGGGGAGTGGAACTCGGGAGGGGAAGGAGACGCGGGAGAGGAAGGAGAGGTGAAAGGGGAACGGGAAGAATGGGAAAGGACACGCAGGGAGAAACGATATCTTTAATAAGTGGCATTGCAATGCACGCCGGAATTGCTAATTATAAATAGATTTTTTTTTAAATCAGTTGATTTGCAAAAATAAATAAAAAAAATTTAAATAAAAAGCAGGAAGCGCAACACGGTGTAATATCTCAAAAATTAATCACGAAAAAGGTGTATTTTATTTTCAATAAAATATATTTTACAAATTTAATAGTCAGTAATGTTTGCAACATCCCTGTATCTGTAGGCGTATGCCGTAAATGCAAATGAAATGAAAGTACAAGCGATCGTTAGGTAAATATAGAGGACGCTCGTTATGAATAGTCGATTTGTCTCTAAAGACAAAGCCAGTTTATGTGGGTTTGATGTCAAAAAATCTACGACATTACACAACCAAGATTGGAGCCAAGGTTCCAATTTAAATCATCGTCAAGAGAAGAAATTTTTTGTATAATTGGCAATTACAAAAAAATGCCGAAACAAAGATTTTTAATCAGTCTGATTCAAAGTAATATAATGAAGTTTGAAATAGGTAAGATTTTAATATTTCTATTTTTGAAACTGACAATTCATGGTGGAATTCCATTATAATATACTTATTATTTATTATAATTAAAAAAAGTATGAAACTTTTTCCTCTTTAATTTTATTGACCGTAACCGGTTTCAGCTCGCTAGAGCCATCTTCGGACTGGTACAATTTATTCTTAGTCTACGGTTTATATACATAACATATGTGGAAGGGGAACCGGGATGGTCTAAAGGATTTATATCAATTATATTAATTATATTTGTTACTAAGTCATTTTAGACTGTAGAATTTGTAAATATTTTGGTGATTCTAATAGACTAATTACCTTGGGTTTGTAGCTCACTTTAATATTGTTAAGGGAAAAACCTCACAATTAATACGAATTATTAATTATGACCTAATTTTATTGTTTATCAGGTCATAATATAATTGATTAAAATCCTTTAGACCACCTCGCTTCCCCGCCCTCATAGGTTACGTAAATAAACCATAGACTAAGAATAATTTGTACCAGTCTGAAGATGGCTCTAGCAAGCTGAAACCGGTTACGGTCAACAAAACTAAAGTGGAAAAAGTTTCATATTTGTTTTATTATGAAAAATATAAGGTAAGATTTTTACGTGGGTACCAGGAGAGACCCAACTGCTCTCAACTGAGGCGGATATGGGTGTTACCGTCTCGGGAACCATTTATTGGATGTGTTTAGGTCACCCCAAATGGTTCACCACGTTTGGTAGCTTAGAAGGAGTGCCCAGGTTCATGGGGTCTTGGCGACCAAATAAATACTGCGACCATGAAGACCTGGATATATTTTCGAATTCAATCACTAACTTCAGAAGGAACAAATACTTGCATAAACCTGACGATCTCCTCACTTAGAGCCACTTTGTAAATATTGAATCATTCACCGTGTGCGTGTGTTTATGTAATGTATTGAAAAAGCTTTCAAGTGACATCATTAGATGTCAGCAATAACACGTCATACATTTTTGGCTTAGTAAATTTGTGATACCAGGTTTCTTTCAAACCAAAGTTGATTACACTCTACGAATTACATGTTTAGTTCTTTGAACCTTGTAAAGTTTACCTACAAATTATATGAAGTTATTGTAAAATTATTTGTCTAACAACACTAAATAATTTATGTATTACAAATAACCGAAATAAATAATATTAATTAAATGAAATTGTAATATATATAAGTTATTAAGAACATAATTATTGCGTTAATAAATGATTTTATAGAGATAAATTTATGAGTGCTATACTCAACCGAAAACCCCCTTCTAACAGGGAAAATATTAATGCTTCAAACAGAATTAATCTGATACCTGCCATCTACATACAATATAATATACACGATTTTTTACAATGAGAAATTGTATCTGTGGACCAAAATAATGATACAAATCTGTGCACTTTAAGGGAATTATTTTTTGAGAAGGAATTATCTTGGATTAAATGTCTGTATAATTATGTTATGTTATGTTATGAATGTTTTTGACGTTCGGCAGATATATGCAAAAACAATCCTCTTTCATCTATACACAAACATACATAAATACTATCAAAAAAGATTGAATACTCACTTAAATACTCGAAACAATAATAAAGATTTACTACTACTTTACTACTTTAAAAGTAATGACAGGGCCTTTACCGGTGCACTCACCCAAATCCGCAATTACTAAAGACACCAATGTATTGGTTGGTACTATTAGAGCTTATCATTAAAGTAACCATCATATTATTAATACAATAATGTAGGTATGTTAGTAAGTATTTTAGATTGATGTACAAAATGACTGCCTCAACACAGGCTAGCCTAGTGAGGCAGGTTATAAGAATCTTCAACTATATAACTACACATTAGTATTCTTTAATTTACCTTTAACCTACTGTTCATATGTATACTACTTTCTACTTGTAAACTTTTCGTACTGATATAATCTATTGTAAACTACACTGAATATGTATTTTCTTAGTTATAATTGTCCAAATTTCACTGAATAAAGATATTATTATTATTATTATTATTATGAGTTCTAAGTAACTTATTTTAAAATTTTAAATATGCATTTCTTGGTATAAAAAAATATTTACTGAGTTACGAAAAAACCGGGCGGCGTTTCATCAATACAAACGTTTTCCTCGATTTCCTCTCTGGTTTTTGACATTACTGCAAATATTTTTCAATACATTTTAAATGATCAGTAGCGTGTAATAACGTTTTACTTTTTTTGATAAGTTATTTCTTACAATAATTAAAAAATCGTTACAATTGCATTGTTCGTACGTCATCAAAAGATGTTCAGAGTACAAACTAGATAATGTATTTTTTAAAAAGCAAAACTGACAAACAAAATTTACAAGAATTTTCTTCTACTAAAATTATTAAAAAATAAAAATTGGTTCAGCTTAGCACAAGAAAGTGGGAAATACAAAACCTAAATTTTGATGAGCCTGAGGTGCAATTGTCCCTTTCGCTCAGTATTCGGGGGAGTAAGGGCGGCAGTGACAGCAACAATTTGGTAAAATTCCAATTGTTCAAATTTCTCGGCCACTGTGTTTCCTCTCAAGCTTTCAAAACGAATTCTCAAATTATGTTTAATGCTACTTAATTTATTTTAAAGTTTTTTCTTGCTGTTTGAGCACTTTGACGGGTTGGTTTGATCTTTGGAGACGCTGTGTGGAGGATCTTTTTAAGGAAAAAAAGGAGAAAGAAAGAGAGAGAAAGTTTTGGAAAGGAAAGAGGTACGAGAAGTGTGTAGGAATCTGGGGTTCAATGTGTCCAGGAATGACGGACGTATGATTGTATCCCTCCTTCTGCGGTACAATGTGATGGATCGAGAGTCTGGCTATGTTTCCAAAAGCCTCCCTCAACCAGTTCGTCCCGATCCGGCCCACCACGCAGTAGGTAGGCAAACGCATCCGCTTTCAAGACAAACTTACCCCATCAACCCGGGTAAGTCACCAAAAGATGTTGGTTATCTAATAAATGGTTCCTGTGGCGACGGTACCCATAACGCCTCCCAAATTGAAAAACAAATTATAATATTTAAAGCCTACGTCAGAAGTTCGACGATTTTTACTGAATAAACAAACATATTGTTCTTGCGTCTTTAAACCCTCAAGTTTGTAACTAAGTTAATCCACCCCAAATTATTATTAGCCTAACCCTTATTAAACTTCTGTAGTTAGGGTAGGTTGCAATTAGAAAATTGTTTTCTTAGCCCTCGGAAAATGTACCCAAAAATACATGTATTTTTAACTTTACTTCAACCACACGAATTTTCCGAAGCCGCTTTTATTCGGTCTTTGCCAAATAATATATCAAAACTATCCTCTCTGTTAGATTTTCATGGTGGATTATAAATTTCCAAAACTCGGTAACTTAGATTTTTAGCTGTTATATTTCATATCCTATTCTGGTTTTAAATTATTACAAGTACCTATTCATTCTGCCTATTTATTAATTTATAATTGAAAACAATAAAGCGTTATGACAAGTTCTAATTGCGCAGCTATAATAAAATATAATTTATTTTTGATACTTATTTCATATACTCGTATATAATCTCTTTGTTTAAAATTATAAACAACATGATTTATTCGTCTTGAATTAATCAAATTATTTTAATATCAGGCCGAAATTCACGAGAAGTCTTGAAACCTTTTGTATTAATGCAAGTTTTTTCAAACCAACGTCAAGAATGACTCGATCACATAATAAATACTGCGACCATGAAGACTTGGATATATTTTAGAATTCAACCACTACCTTCAGAATTATACTTGCATCTACCAGGCGTTTGGAAGCAGTTGGGACTCTTGTGCGGTGATCATATAAAAAGAAAAACAATAATATTATTCCTTTCATCAATTTCTTATCGCAGGTAAGAAATATCTATGAAATAATTATGTCTACTATTCTTATAATATCTTTTGTTTATTTTTTCAATTGTTTTTTTTTGTGATGGAATAAGCATAAACTGCTAAAAAATATGTATATTTTTCTAGTTCGTGATTTTGGCGTTTGATAAGTAGCTCAATCTAATAATAATCTAGGGTAATAATAAAGTGTACTGTAATGCCAGCTCGAAGTGGAGTGGAGCTGGCAACACGGTATTGCTTTCAAGTACATAAGCACACATTTCACCACTAACAATTACACATCTGCCCTGATGGGGTAGCGCAACACACCATAACACCCCAAAAACAAATAACGAGAATGAAACAAGTTCTTTGTTTAAAATCACTTTATTTAAATTTACATTTGTCGACCGGTTTCGGTCGAACTCGACCTTCTTCAGGACAATAAACATATAAACTAAATTTAAGTACAGAGTTGAGATAATCAGGAAATACCAAAACCGGTCGAAGAATATAAATTTAAAGAAATAACTTGTTTCATTCTGTAAAACGTCAAGCCACAAAGTCTTTGATTTCTTCGATAAATAATAATTACATTCTGATATTTAGGCTTTCGGAATCATGACTTATGTCGGTAACTCAGAAAGTGAAGCATTTATTTGAAAACTTAGATGTGTTCACTACAACTATGTGCAATTACTTACATCCTGTTCCACTAAAACTAATAATTATAACTTACATAATACGATAACCAATTACCAACAAAGTTCAAGTACTGGCGTATATTATTACGTTGACTTAATATTGAAATGACGTCATAAAGTAACAGTTATTCCACCTCACAGCCCAAGGATAATTACCCGTTAAGTCGCCGGAGACTGTATGTGTCATCTGTCGTTACAATTATTCCCAAACTACGTTAAATTCCCAAACCGTCCGTAGACGTAGAACATAGATGTCTCAACAGTGCGATAAGCAAGGCTCAAGCAGTGACTCCATTATGGCTTGATGACATAACTAGAAATGCAATAGTTCCGCAGACAATACAGTCAACAATTCCACATTTGCATGAAGTAACCAGACCTTGTATAGACAATACAAATCTTCGGTATTTGACTATTCGCTTTGACGATAATTTCCATAAATTTGTGTACGCGGAGTTACAATTCAATACTTGAACGCTGTGCTATTAGTTCTCTCTTGTTCTGTTCAAACGAACAAGAAACACATTATTATACAAATTTGCATATTATTAAGTCATGCCACTATTTCGTTGTTTCAGTACACTTGTCTTGTTTGAAGTAAGCACAACATTTCAATATAATTGAGGTAACTTTGTAGAAATACATAAGTTAGATATTTCCACGTTCTCCCTTTCCTTTCTCTCTCTCTCTTAGTTGAGTTCTTACTCTTTTGTGAAAATCTATAACTTTGTGGTAAGTGTACGTGTAGTTTTTGATATAAACACGAAAACCATAAAATATTTCACCCAACACAGATAAGAGATTCTCAGTGAAAGATAACGTAAGGTTCATTCATAGTGGTGCGTTTATTGGCCATAAGTACGAAATTTATTAAAACGGTTCTATTTCTAAAATACAAATTGAAATTTTCGCACATGGGTCTCCGTATTCATAAAAAAATATCTGAGATTTTCAATGCATTAGAGTGATTTTTTTTTGTATTATGCCTTCTTGCGCTACCTCCTTCCTTAGCCTACGTTTCGGACAGCATTACAGTGTCCATCATCAGCGAAGATTGTGGTGTACTTATGTATGTCGATGCGATATCGTGCTGCCAGCTCCAATCCTGGTAGAACAGGTATTACTGATAGTTTTAAGATTTTCTACGTTTACTTTTGTAATAGTCAATTACCCGATACCAAGAACTATTGAGCTTAGCCACGTTATCTTCTTAATATTATTAGGACTTTTGACAATTGCCTTCATAATAAGGCATGCTCTATGTGTTTTGGGTCTTTCCAGTGACAGTAATGGCCGGTTTCATTACAATTTTTGGCATTTGCCGATTTGTCAGGGCCGATTTTACAAGCTCGAAAGTATTCAGATATCCTTTTGGAGATCTCTCATTCTGACCTACATAAACAGGAACAGGGAAGTTAATAAACTCCATCTATCTCAAGAGGAAGTTTAATTTTTGCAGGTCTCAGCAAATCTGCTGTTATATGTAGTAAGACACAAATACAATATATAGCGATTTGTGTCGTGATTCCGAAGACTAACTATAAGCTTTCTTTTCTCAGTGCTTTCATCCTAAAAATTCTGTCTTTTTTGACTTTTTGAATCATTTGTATACAGAGCTCAGGGCCAAAAAGGCCCCTTTCTTTTTCAACATGAAATTATATTAGTGGTTGTAGAGAAATTGTTTATTTAGTTGTTTTTTAATTTTTTTTGCAAACAACATGGCTGCAATATGGGGAAGTTAAACTTTACAGAGGATTTATTTAGGTTTTTTATAAGAAATTTTGTCCGTCACATTATGAACATAATACGGTAAAAAACGCAGCCTTTTTACCTATTGTTCAATTTAACCTTACGTGTCTTCTCCAAACGAAGATAGTTATCCAGATGTCGTAAATAATTATTAAAAATTGTACTTCACACCACAAACTCAAAGTGTGGAAGAATTTCTACTTAATTTCCGCACAATTAATTAAAGTTTCATAAAAGCTAAAACTCTTTTACCTTTACCGCTCATGCAAAAAGAAATAAACGAAACTTTTGTTGTTTCAAAATTCCTACGAAAGGTGTTATTACCATAATAAAACATCAAGTAATACGAGAACTACGTTGCAGACGTCTAGAATTTAGACCTGCAACTTTAATGCGGTAGTTTTTGATATAAAATAGGGTTGTTTAAATTATGTAACACGACACTCTGATCCCAGTACTGTTGTAGCGCCTCCGAGTTCTAGCCTTGCAATAATCTCATATTTTACACACCACGTGACAGCTAGTTATTTGCAACTGCAGGTGAACTTGCAAAGTACGATATTACTATGTAGTTATAGCTAGCTTCGCCCCACTTCTAGCAAAATGATGCCATATGTTATGCCAAGAGCAGTGACGAGTAAATCTAATCAGGATATATTAATTTTGTAGTGATAATTGGTTTTCTGCGGTGGAAATAATCGGTGCAATATTGTTTTTCTTCCAATAAATCCCATTGAATATCAAGTTTTGACGTGATAACGTCTTGTTAATCGATGAACGCCGGCCGCATGCACGAAAATGCATTACTCATTGTCACGTTCCGCCTGAGCCCAGCGCACAAGCGAGAACGCGGAACAAGCGTTAAACCTAAGCGTTCGGCTTATGACGCATCTATCTCTCTTCTACTCCATCGTATTATATGACGTTATCACATACAATTATCGTCCGTAAACCGACTTTACAGACAACCAAATTTTTTGTTTTAAATTTGACGTAGTAATCGTTGGAAAAATACAATTTTCCCGCTATTGTGTAGCTTAAATCGAAGTAATTAGCAGTACAAAGCCATATTAAAATTTATTCCATCGAAAATGTTATTCTCTTCATTTCATTGAAAAGTATTGTTAACCTGCTGAAGTCCCGGCGTTTCCTAGGCCCTAACTTTCTCATGTTTTGAAGGTCAAATGTTCAATTTGGGAGGGGAGATGGGTACTGCTGCAACAGGAACCATTTATTTTATAACCGATGCTTCTGCCATAATAGGTCACCCGAAGTGCTTCGCTACGTTTGATGACTTAGAAGTGATGCCCGGGTTTATGGGGTGAGGTTTGTCCGGGCCTTGGTGGTGTATGGAACTGCTCGCCAGCTGTGTGGCAGGCCGGATTGCGTATTTCCAAAACCTACACCGGTTCAGTCGCGGTAGCGACAATTTACATTTTCAATATCAAAATTTTAATATTAAGAAATAAAAAAAATAATTTCTAATATACACATTGAAAAGATTATTTTATCTAGATTCTAGAACAATTTTTGTTTTTGCAAATTGATAAAAAAATAAGAAATATAGAGATGTATTTACAGTATTTGGGAATAATATCAAAATTTAAATATTTTGAAATAAAATTATTAATTTATAATATACACATTGGAAGGATTATTTTATCTACATTTTAGAACAATTTCGTTTTCTGCAAAGTGATAAAAAAATAACCAATATAGATGTAAAAACAACCAATATAGATAAAATGTCGCTACCGCGACTGAACCGGTATAGGGTTTGGAAATACGTGGCCGGGTTGGGAGAGACTGGTTGAGGGAAACCTTTAGATCTCTCGGAACATCGCCTTGCACCGCAGCGGGAGGGATGGGAATTATTTTCCTCAGGCATCCTTCGTGCAGCTAATGTAAAAAAGCTAGTGTAAAATTTCATCAATCTCGGAATAAAACCATAGATTTGTATTAAAATCTAATCCACCATCAAGCAGCCGCATGTCCGACCACTGTAGGGCACAGACACGCAATTAGCAAAATAATAAATAATGTTATTATTTTTTATTTTAACTTTTATGAGTAAAACCTCAAACTGTGATATTTAATTAAATGAAGACATTATGAGCGAAACTCAATAAAAAATCTGGAAACAGAAAAATCAGAAAAAGATATTTACACCTCTGGGACTCGAACCCAGGACCTCCCTACTTTCCGGGTTGGGCGCTCTTATCCACTGAGCTAAGGTGTCGATATCCAATTCGGTCACTTTTAACTGTACCATACTTCGACTAAGAACCACCCATATTATCTTCATTTTTCTTAACGCATATTTTTATTTAATTCATTAATAGATTGATTTTTCTGTTTCCAGATTTTCGATTGAGTTTCGCTCATAATGTCTTCATTTAATTAAATAAATAATGTACTTAAGTTCCTCTCTGCAAAACTAGGTTTCTGCAGGGGCATGCTTTTTTCATTGCACTAAATGCCATTTTTTTTGGCATTTGAAAGGCATCAAACGCCGATTCTAGGTGGGTTTCAGCTTTCCACTGTAATAAGCTGACAAACTTAACGAGACGATGTTTGTCCATGATCAAAATTTAGTCATTTGCTGAAACGGACATAGAATCTGCATTTAACGGGAACCTTTCAACCGTTAAAAAAAAACAAGATGGTGGCTCATGTGATGACTTTGTCACAGGTTAATGTCTGCGAAACAACTGGGCCTAAGTCTGTAGAAAAAATGTTTATTACTAACTCTTGTGTAATAAACAATTGTTCAAAAGGATTGTAAACATTTCAATATACCCATGTTATTGTTAAAGCCCTACAAATTAATAATAAATAATTCCTGCGAAAATTGATGGCAGAGGAAGATGCCGGAGATTCGCAATTTACGTTGCTGGTACCACAGTACAGTTCCAATATTTCTGATGACAGCCAACCTCCAATAAGAGACGATAAAAATAAAGATATTTTATCCGAACTGAAATAACACACCGATTTGTGATTAAAAATCCGTTTTCATTGTATTTTTTTTATTTAGATAATCGTATTTTTTGTTATCAATACCCCTCAGGAATCGGGTGTACTTTGCCAGAAGGTCAAAATATTTCCACTTTACAAAAAATTCAAACGAATGGAATATTTCTGAACACATCCGAAAACAAAAAATGTTTTCGAAAGTTGATGAAATACGTCGACAATATTATTATTAGAAATAAAAACATAATTTTTGAGATATTTAAATTTTGAATTTAAATATTTAAAAAGTTTTAAAAACGGCTTATCTTACGTTTTTCCATTTAAAATTACTGCTAACAAAAAAAGAAGAAATAGATAAACATATTTTATTAGGCAAATGTTTTAATCATGTCGTATTTTTGTCGTTTCATTAAAAATAAAGAATAAACGATTCTCGAAATTTTATCCATTTTTCTCAAATACTATCGGAAACTTTGGTTCCATGGAGGTGCAATTTTGAATTTTCCTGTATCTTAATATAAATAAATAAAACGTGGAGTTTACTTTCTAACGCCCGTTTAGATCACATTTCTCACCATAACAGTAAGGGAGATACAACGATTTGCATGAGACCTATCCGAGCTGGGACAAATTTCGTCTCCTGTGATTAAAAAATGGTTTTAAAAAATGTTCGGGTTATATATTTCAGAATACTAAAATAGTTTTGTTTATACCCAACACTACCCAGAAGTAGAAGCTACTTATTTGCATACCTAATATATTAAGTTATAATATATTATTAGCTTCCCTTGTCGAGCTTTAAAGACGCCAAGGCTTGTCATTATATTGGCTGAATGAATGGCATTCCATTAGAGCCTTTCATATGTCAATTCATGGGAACTGGTTCCTACGTGATCGTAACATGCCCGGAAATACAGCGATCTAAATAATTCCCTGGCTCCTTCCTCAGGATCTGTGGCTTATGGTGGAATAAATATTAACGATCTTTGTGATTTTACTAGTCGCATGTTATATCTGCTCCTGCAATTAATTGTACCTATTAATAAGTGCTATGTTGTAAGTAGGTAAATAGTTTTTTTCGGCGTCTGCGAAAGCAAAACAGATATTTATCTCATCATAGATATTTTGGTAAATGAAACAATATTTAGTAGTGAATTTTTATCTTTACTAATATTATGAATGCGAAACTGCGTGTGTTTGTTAGTTACGATTTCATGCATAAAACAATAAAACGATTTTAAAAATTCTTTCACCAATAGAAAGCTAAATTATAAGCGAGGACTAAAAATATTAATGTATTATATTTATTTTACGTTTTCTGTCGCTAACAAATGCGAGTTATTACTAACGTCAGAAAACTAATCGTTACCGTGGAAACGATGTTGATATATTTGCGGGAAGTAGTTAATATCTATCTATATTTTTTCAATATCTCCCTGGAGAGAACAGCATTGATAATTCAAACTGGTTAAAATTTCTGTGTTGAAGCTTAAATTAAGATCTACACGTTAGTTATATCTTTCCCTCTCTCTCTTCTATACTTTATTCAGCATCCATTCACGACGCTTAAAGATATGCGCCAATTAAACGTTAAAACACTACTAAACTACACATATTTTTGAACAAAAAAAAACAATTTCAACAAACTCAAAAAAAAAAATAACAGACCAGTTAGACAAGCGTGCAAAGAAAACGTTAAAACTCCGACGGTAAACAAAAGCTTTGGATAAAGACACCATAAATACCATGCTTTTAAAGCATTTCACATAAGAAAATAAAAAAAAATCCAGAAACAAAATTAAAAAACGGGAGAATAGAAAAACACAACATTATCAAAATTTTATAACATAAAAGAATGTGTTACGTACTTCATTTGATTAAACTCTTGTTTAATAAAATGTGAGCCTAAGCACAAATTAACTGGGTAGTGAGGCCAACATTATTAAATTATACTATAAAATGTAAAATATTGTATCAAAATAAAAAAATTAATTTAAAAAAAAACAGTGGGTACCAAATGACATTGAACATTAATGGCCAAAAGTATTATCGGCATTAGTTTATGAGTTACTATATTATTTTATATTGCACTTTCTCCTTCTGATGATGTAAACTGTAACGCTGTCCAAAACGTTGTTTAAAGAAGGAGGATGCGCTACACGGCAAAATAACTTAAAAATTAAATATGATAGGTGGGTGCCTACATACAATATAAGTGGGTCCAATATACAAATATTTTTATTATTACATCTGAAATCACCATGGAAAAATTCGAAAACCTTTTGAATAATATTATGACTACCTTAAATAAAAATCTTTAACACACGAACTGTGGTCATTTTAGTGGCTCTTAAAGTTTTCAAATTTTCTAGCAAGTTCTGCAGCAAGTGATACTTGGACGATATTGAGTTTTCGAAGACGTTTTATTACTCCACGTGAATTAAATTCCACTCGAGGAATGCACAAAATATCACGGTGGAGTCCCACGAAACTAACTTTTCGAAAACAAGATTTTGATGTTATACCTCGCCAACTTGAAGTTGTAGTAACAGAATCAATCATAATGGACATATGTTAAAAACCTTTTTTGAGAACCCTAGGTGAATGGAGTGTAGTTCTGCAGCTAGGCGTAATGTGAAATCGATTAATTTTATTTGTTCTTTAAATAGATAGGTACTCACAACATATGTTTTTTGTAAACACAATCATAATTATAAGGGCACAAAGTAAACCTAATAATTTAGGGAACATCATCATTATTAAAAAGAGAATCGTAATTTAAATAAGATAACTTTCTGAGATACTCGACACCAATCAACCTCGCAGATTTTCGGTTGCCAAATTTACAACAATTTCTTCAAGTTTGTATGTTCCTCAATACAAAACGAATGAAAAATGAAAAATTCAATTCATTCAAATGCGTAGATCAATTTATTTTAATTTCTTTTCATCTTTTACTGTTGGTGGCTTACCACTTACTCTTCTAGAATAAAACTAAATAAAACATATTATGTACTTCAATAATGCATATCTCGCAGACACCCTTTTTACAAATTATTTCTGGCTTTCGCTCTTCAAGGTTATTCTAGGCCAGCGGTTTTCAACCTATTTCAGCCTGCGAACCTTTGACTCTTACAACAGATGTGTTGTTTCCAGAACCCTCTATCTATCTTTTGTATAATGAAAGACTTGTTTCATTTGTATTTTTTAATACTCTCATTATTAAATGAATTTAACAATCAAACACAAATACAAAATGTACAAATGGTAAAACAAATATTTTGTTGAGAAATTGGCTTGCCGAAAGAAATAATTTGTATTAGACTAACACAAAAATTCTAACTGCATTTAATTATGTAAAATAAGTTTATTTATATTTCCAAAGTAAAAGTACTCATCGACAAACTGCTAAAAAGTAGTTTATTGGGACTTTTCTTTTTTCTGTACAATATTTAATGTTTTGCTGTCATACTGTATTACTTTGTATTCAAAATAAATAAATTAAACCTTGAAAATGCAATTTCATATAGATTGTATGTATGTAACATGACTTCGGGCATTTTTATCCAGTGATTCAACAAGCTTGCCATTATGTTGCGTACTCCCAACTTGGCTTCGCGTACCCCAAGGGGTAAGGGTAGGTTGAAAACCACCGTTCTAGGCAATGATTTAAAATTACAGAGAAAGGAAAGGTGAATTTATATATTATTTTCTATGTGCAAAATTTCGGAATTATAAGGAAGATTGAAGTCGAGTTTAGAGTAAGAAGAGATAAGATGTTGAATGAAGGAGTCATTTGTATTGAGGAGTAGTAGGCTCCTTTGGATTGACTAGCAATGTTTCAATATTCTGCCCAAACATTGCGCGATCTATTTTTGATGATGGAAAAAATATCAGATAAGAGAATAATATACGGTTAACGATGGTTACAATAACAGCAGATACAAATAAAATAAAAATAATTTATAAATATTTAAAAACCGCTTGTATTGAATAAAACATATGACTGATTCTTTTCGATGAAATGTGTGACGTTACACCCTGCCTACGTGCACAAAATCGTGATTGAATCTACCCTGGCTACGCTGTATCAAATATGTTGAGATTCTACCCCTATGTACGATCACGGCACCGAATGCGCTGTGTCGCGCCTACCCTCGTAGCTTCAATTTTCGTAGCTTTCTATCATGATGTATCTAGCCTGTCATTTAGGGTATTTCTAGTCTAACTTTAGGTCATTCGCACTTTTGTGAAGACCTCTTTCCCCCAACCTATTTTTCAAACTTCTACATTACTCTGAGCTAATCTAACCCTATTGTTCGCAATCCCTGTGATAATTTCACACAGTAATCAAGATTTTTGAATTTTTGTTTACATTAACTCCGTATCCTGCGTTGTGTAATTTTTTGTTTTAGGATTTACACCCATACGCGTAATAAAATGCATACAAATGTAAAGAGTATAATGTATGGTTTTGTGGTAACTTTGGTTCTTTTAGAGTAAGAGTGAAAGAATTCTATATTAATTGATTTAAATATCTTCTACCGCGTTTGATAAACTAACCCCGTCTTAGATTCTGCCTGTACCTGATATTCATTTTGTTTATTTCCTTCCTAACACAGCTATATTCAAAATACAAATAAAAGAGAATAACAGTTAACAGTTTATAACAAACATTTCATGAAAAGTATGTACTTTACCTGCGTGATATGACCTAATTCTAGGTCTCAGTTTTTCACCTGAAGTCTGCAAGCCTCCACCTAACATGAGTTTTAATTTTCATGGTTAGTAAACACTAGATTGTTTGGGGAAGGGACGTGTGTAGGGATTGGGACGAGGATAAAAAAAAATTGTTTTCTGCAAAGGTTGGCTCCTCCACTAACCAAATAGATCCTGGTGACCGACTTCCGAAAAGGCCTTTGTCAATGCACGGCTACACATACCTAAAGACCGGATTTTACCCTCTTCTGCGGGATTCCTTGCTTCGATAAGAGCTTTACTTACCAGAGATAAGTACCAGGTCTTCCATCGTATCCCAGAACTATCCCAACCTCCTCACCTCCAGGTAGTTTAACTCGACTGATTCTAGAAGGGGTATTTCATTGCATCCCTTATCACGACTCTACTCGCGTTGAATGTGGTGTGCGACTGTTTTTGTCGTATCCATCTCCCACGTGATCCGACAGAATCGCACTCCTGCCACCTCTTAGACCTGCTGCGATTGCGCCAAGGGAGCGTTCCAGTTGGCTCGCATCAAATCGAAGGTCGACAAGACTATGATATACAAATAACCTAGTCTTAAGCGCCGCGCCAGCGTATTCCTCGCATACGTCTCCTTCTACCTCCGCATGCCCACCTTCTTGGCAATACCGTCACAGGGCTTAAGTTTCCCTCAGAAAAGCTGTGGAATTTTCCGAGCGACCCATAATTGCATACAATAATCCCGAAGTCTACTGCGTGGGTAAAATTTTTGGATTTGGACTGTATGTCTTCATTCACTACCAGTGCTTTTTAATGTGGTCACTGAGTCCACGTGTTTAGGTATGAAAGGATAGGGGATACCTATCCTATTAGGTAGGTATAAATGGAAAAGTGAGTTTTTGGTTTGGCTTTATTTTTATTGAGGAAGCCCTCCTCATGAAGTAGTAGGTATCCACCTAGATAACTAGAAGGGCACTGTCATGCACAAAGTTCTAATTTCAATTTTGATAAAATTAAATTTTAAATTTTCAGACCATAATTGATAAACTTGTCCCTTGATTTTTTATTATCCATTGATTCAAATGTGGGTTACCTGGTCACTAACATTGACATTAATAAATACCACAATCGAAGGTAACATAAATAAACCCTAATTTTGTTAGTGAAGGGAGCGGTAGGTATTTGTTTTACAAATACGCCGAGATAACCGCTAATACGAATCTCCATGTATACCTAAAGTTGTTCGTAAAGTACATCTAAATTAAACCATGTGGTTTCTAATTTGTAACGTGTTATCAATATTTGAACGCAATAAACGAAGCTATATTATTGTTATGACTAATGTGCTCACACAGACGTCCCTTGGCACAGTGACCCACCTTTAAAGATTGTTTACATCTACGACCATTGATCCTTCAATCCTCGATCCATTTTTTATTCGTTATGGTTGGTAATTTTAATTGACTTAGGTCTTGCCCAAATAGATCGTTTTAGTAGGTATCCTATTAAAGAGTTTACCTGAATGGCCTAATTTTGCTAAATATAACCGTTTAAATAGGTAATAGCTTACTTCTAAAGGGTTTGCCTGGATGACCTAGTTCCTAACATACGTATTATTTTATTGGCCTAGTTTTTTTTGTAGGAATGATAATCACATGGGGAATATAATATAATTTTTTGGTTAGTAACAGTGTTTGTTAGTAAGTTCGTTAAAATTCGGTGAACTGATCAGCAGCTAACAGCTTCCCAATCTCTGAAAATATTTTAAATAAACTTGATAAACTAACATGTGCCATGATACGTCTTCAACAATTCAAATTGGGTTTTCCACGATGTTGGAATCAGGTCTCCCGGTTTTCACATTGTAATAATTCCCACCTCAATATGGAATATACTTACCCAAACTCCTTCCGCTTCCCTATTTTTTCCCTATCGCATATCTGATCACCTCTGCTTCCCCCCTCTTTAAATGGATAAAACTCTAATCCTGCTTTTAAAGTACAACAATTATGATCATATAATATGAATAATTCATCCTTTCTATATTCGTAATATTTCGTTTTCCCGTAGTGCAATTTTATCATTGTTTCTTAAATGGTTAACAAATATCAACATGATTCTCTTTTCTCTTATTTCTTTTAGAAAGATTTGATTTATTTACTACTGCGTTTTGTTTATTTGAGGTTCGAGGATTTTAATCGCATTCCTTAATATTAGATTTTCCATTATAAAAAAGAATCGATACTATAAAAAAAACTTTTACTTGGATATTTTAGACTATGTCTAAAACCCTCTCCTGCTATTGTTGAATTATATAAAAAAAACAATTCTATTTAAATTTTCACTTGAGTATTATTAGATTATGTTAAAACCATTTGATCCTCTCCCTCTTTTAGTTTAAATCATTTTAATCACTCATAATAAATCCGTTATTATTATTTATTTATCTCACTGATGCTATTTTATTTGTTTCAAAACCAAAGTTTTAATTTTTTAAATTTGACCATCTTATTTAATCACTATCGCTTTCGAGCAATTCGTTATTATTATTTATTTATTTCACTGATGTTATTTTATTTGTTTTAAAACCAAAGTTTTAAATTGTTAAATATTTCGTTAATACCCTGTAATTTATTTTAGCCGGACTTCTTAGTCGTAATCAAAACTTTATTTTAGATATAAAATTCGAAATTTTTTTTTTATTATTAATTTGCCTTTGTAAACTCGTTGTGAAATTAAATTATTTTTCAATTATATGTCGCGTATCTCATGATTATTATCCTCACTAATGTAATTTAAATTGTAGTAAATCGGATTTCTAAAGTTTTAATTATGTTATTATTATTCCGAAATTCTATTTATTTTTTTAAGACACTAAATTTTTATAAGTGTTTAAAGACCACTCTCCAATTATCTTTAAGTCGTACAGAAACATCGAATATAAATTCACTGGATTTTTCACTTTGATTTTAAGTTATAATTAGACACCGAATTGTTCAACCGTCTCAGCCGCCCACTGTTCTCTAACTCCAGACCGTCTCTGCCGCTAACTGTAACCCAACTAACGACAAGGGCCGGATTATTTCCCTTCAAACTTGTTAAACGCCTTCTTATGTTTAAAATATTTTGAAATAAATCTTCATTAATTGAATTCTGTTTATATTAGAATTTTTACGTACTTGGTTATAATTCAATTTTAATGGCCGCACTGTCAAATATAATCGGGTTTCTCTAAAGTAAACTTCTATGTCTGATGTGTTAAACCAAACATGTACTTACGCCTTAATTTTTTTGTTTTGATTAGACTAACGGCGCCCTAAGAGACTCTCCGTTTCCAAGACACTCTGTTTCCAATGTCACTTATATAAACACTCCTCAGGGCCAATAAACATTCATTTCTTTGTCTTTGATTCTGTTTAAAATAAGGTTCGTTCAACTTTAATTCCTGTGGGAACGAAAATGAAGGTCGCCCATCGTGATAAAAGTTCACGTGTCTCTTGTTTTGATTATTAGCCGTTATTGGATGTACCTATAATTTACACGATATTAGAAAAAAACTTTGCAGGCCCTCTTGAACGTGAAAATGTTCTTTCCTCCCATAGCGTAGGTGTAGGTAGGCATTACGATTCATCACAAATGGGAAATGTGTATCGAAAACTTACCACAATATTAATTCGGAAAAATCTAGACAGAATTCAAGGAAACACCAAATATAACAATATTGCAGCATATCTTACCGATTTCCAGATATTTTTGATGCACCGAGTCATATTCATCCCACACGATGCTTCGGAAGCGATTCCTCTCCCGGGAGGCCGCGAGGATTGTCTCCTGACGAAAGTGATCGTTGGGGTTCCTGGAGAAATAAAACAATTCTGTTTTTAATAGTGTTGAGATAACATCAAAAATCATTGCGACATACAAAGTTGCTAATGTAGAAAAACTTTCTTCATATTTTGTAGGCACGCAATAAAATTGTTAGGTTGTTGAGGGTGGGTAAAAAAGTAATGTAAAATATTCCAGCACAATGCGGAACAAAATTGATTATCACTTATTTAATTTTTGAACTTTTTAATGTCAGTTTCACACAGTAGGTCCTGAGGAATCTGAAATCTCATTGCTCCCGCCGAACTTCGAACCCGCCAATGAGGGATGACCCCACTACCGACTACTGTCTTAACTCGATGATATATCGATACAAGAGCTATTTATGTCTCGTTACTCGAACTATCACAATTCGTTTGGCCCGTCTGGGGCATAGGAGTGGGTTTTATGTAAAAATACTACATGAGCTTTCTTTCTAGCCCCCCAGGAATCGGCCGCATTTTTTCAGAACATCAAAATATTTTCGTTTTGAAATAAAATCCAAATAAATTAAATATATCTGAAATTTCCAAAAAATTAAAAACAGTTTTTAAAAGGCAATGAAAAACGTTTACGAATGCTACTTTAAGATATAAAAATATAACTTTAGAAATATTTTGTTTAAAAAATGACTCACCTTACGTTTTTTTCTATCTAATATTATGGATAATAAACAAAAATCAAAAACACACATAATATATCTTATGAAAAATTTATTACTATCGTCAGTATCACCTTACGCTTTTGTCGTTTCATAAAAAAATAATGAATAGCAAATTGTCGAAATTTTATGCACTTTTCTCAAATTTCTATCTTTATAATTTAGTTTTGTAAAGCTGAACATACTTTTTCAATAGTTAAATTCTGTAGATATATAATTTGAATCTAGAGCATTATTTTATAACACCGTTTAGATCATAATTTCTCACTATGACTGTAAGGGAGATACAACGATTTATATGGCCTGTGTAAACTGGGAAAATTTTGTTCTTCTGTGATTATACGAGCTAGTCGATACAAATTATATTTATAATTACATTCAGCGTATTTTATGAACTCTTTCCCATTGTTCACTTTTAAATTCACCCTCTTAGAATTGAATAAGTTTTTTTTTTTAATGTAATGGGCGTACTGTACAGGGTCAGCAGATACTTTAATAGTGCACAACTACTAACCCTGTACAAATCACAAGTGCGCCCCACGGTTGAATTTGGCAGCCACCTCTGGTCTGGAGCTACAAAATACTTGAAAAATACCCTCGACTCTTTGCACAAACGGGCGGTCCGTTTGATAGATTCACCTACCTTAACGAACGGATTGCAATATTTAGAGCACAGGCGTCGGGAGGGAGTGTTATCTATGCTCTACCGGTATTTCAATGGAAGATGCTCTGAGGAACTAGCATCATTGATCCCTTCGGCATCGGTGCATAGTCGGGAGACACGCCAAAAGCGCGCCCAACATATGTACACGGTTGACATTTGTCATAATGTAATATATTTTTAAATAAAACTTAACAATTTTTAGTAACGTTTTTTGGCAAATGAAATTAGAAAAAATGTTGGGACTCGTTGTTGTATGATTCTCACTTACTATTTTCCTGATTCCAACGGATGTCTACTAAGTTTTTAAAATTTTATAAATTTTTACCACTTTCTTTCTTTCTTCCATGTTAGAAACCCTTAATCACAGCTTTGAACTAAAACGTATTTGTCATTTATTTATTTCCTATTTCAAAAAATCATTTCCCGTGCGTGCGTGTAAGACATTTGCCATGCAAATCATATATTAACAATAAACATAAAATAATCCATTAATTTCGTTCAGAATGCCCCCAATATTAATAAATTCACCGGTGGCAATTCCAGTGGCGTGTCATAATTTCCTCTTATTTATAAAACGGAATAAAACTTTAACGGTTAAGTGAAATTTCACTTGGAAAATAAGACATAACAAGGAGTAATGTCGCCCGAAGTTTCCAGAGATGGTTGAAGCAGCCGTTACGAGAGATTTTCCCACATTTATGTTTACTTATCCTGAATGCTTAATACCGTGAAATACCGCGCTCTGAAAAGTGTTTTTTTTTCTTCTTTTGTATAGTTTGCCGCAGTTTTTGGGATAGAGGATAAAGACATTCAAGACTGCGAAGCCTTAAAAAAATAACCGGATAAAATAAATAATGTTTTACATAGATTAACAAAGGTTTTTCTGGAAACAAAAAAAAATGTTTTCTTTCGTAAAATATAAATATTTTTTTAGATAGGCACTGAATAACAAAAAAAAACACAGATTGCTTTCTTGTAGTAACAATATAATTGTTTTATCAGAGTTCAATTTTGTACCAAACAACTTTTAAAAAAATAACAGAATGAAGAGTGGAAAAATATGTTTACATAATAATGTATACTATACGAGATGTGATATAGGAAATATGTTTATATTAAAATGCTCTTACCTCACGTTAGATGTTTTTGTAATATAATAATATATAATAAAATAATGCGTTGATGAAAGGTATCATTTTCCTTTGAATTACAATAAATTTGAATACGATATCTCGCCTGTTGTTTCAGAATTTAAAATCGGTAACTCTCAAACAAGTGTATTCTCTTCAATGCAGTTTGGTATTGAACGAATTTCACTGATGGAGATGCATTCATCCGAAGAAAGTGAAAATAAATATACAAATTTCGATCGTCGGTGACATTGGTCACGGTCAGTTGGTCAAGGTAAATTTGTATAGCCCACCTCACGAATAATACGGAACGTATGTGTTGTTGAAGTTCGATACACGAATAATACGGAATATTCCATTTTTAACTAATAGACAATCAAATATGACATTTGTCGAAACCTTATAAAATAAATTCTCCTCGTATCTACTTCGAATTATTTCTGGGTTGAGATTCAAGCTGCGAAAGCTGGATATCATCTTAATTTAGAAATACATCCCAGGTTTTGAATGGTTTGTTTGGCAAAGTAGGGTTTGTTTAACGGGTATGTATAATTATTCGAATACCTTTCTTTCCACGTTCTTCTATTAAAACTACGGGTTCAACTTGTCAATAATGCAATCACTTCATAACCCGAATAAAAAAATGATTATTTTTTATTTTAACTTTTTATGAGTAAAACCTCAAACTGTAATATTTAATTAAATGAAGACATTATGAGCGAAACTCAACCTCTCAACAACTCATAAAAAGTTAAAATAAAAAATAATAATATTCACCCTAGACTTGCAGAAGAGTCAATAGATGTCGCACATTAAATAAAATGGATGAAAATTTATCCAGACACCATCTAGATTGCATTTAGTTCAGTTGAATCTTGTAATCATTCATAAAGATGGCAGCCAATAAAAATATGCGTTAAGAAAAATGAAGATAAAATGGGTGGTTCTTAATTGAAGTATGGTACAGTTAAAAGTGACCGAATTAGATTTCGACACTTTAGCTCAGTGGATAAAGAGCACCCGACCCGGAAAGTAGAGAGGTCCTGGGTTCGAGTCCCAGAGGTGTGAATATCTTTTTCTGATATTTCTGTTTCCAGATTTTCGGTTGAGTTTCGCTCATAATGTCTTCATTTAATTAAATATTACTAATAAAATATTGTTTTATACGGCAATAATATTTTTTCTTTGATTGGCAGCATTGATTGATTGTCTATGAAATGTAAACCAAAAAATGATTAGAATAAAAATGGCGTATACCGCGCGAGTGAAATAATTTTAACAAAATTTAAATGTTACATGTGATTTATGTATAGTTTTTTGTCTCCCCTGACGTAAGTACTCACTTTTTGTGACGATAAAGCCAAATTCAAATTCAAAAGCTGTTTGAATAAGAAATATTGCGTATTAACCAGTAAGCGGAGTAAGGAAAAAAATAATGTATATGTATTTTTTCCTAAACCGACTGCGTATTGTCTTAAGTATGCCGGGGACTAACTGTCGGGGATCAACCGTCATGGAATCTTTTACATAATCTATCAAAATCGAAAGAAAATAGTCTGATTTAACGCTCGCATCGGTTAAAAAAAAAAATAATTTACGCTTTGCAGTGTAAATATGGTGTGATATTATTAATTTGATTGCCTGTATTGATTCAAAGACCAGATGTACCTACATGTACAAGTAAATAAAGGAGAGATTAAACTATTTGACTACCTACGCTTATGTTTTGATGGTAACAGTAAACCCTAGCAATAAGCTGTAGTGAACGGAGGTGGAATATTCGGCTTAATCGATAAACCCTTAACTAATACTGTTCTCGCTTTGCTTCATCAAGGTGAATTTAATTATTGTATTATGCATTATCTATAATTTATTATTTAAAAGTAACCAGTAGTAAGTAGACTGTAGAATCCCAAATATTGAAACCATCTGAGTCGTTTAATTTCTATATCCGCTATATCAACTTTCACTGATTAGGGGAAAACCGCAAACAACTGGCACATCTTTAGCGTGAATAAATAATTGCATTTTATTTTTTTTTATAATGAATTGGAGCAACATAAATTCGACAAATGTTCAAAAATATTTAAGTAATTTCGATAAATTAAGCGGATATTGATACTCGTGATTTACTCGGGATATAGAGGCTTTTAAAAATCAACTGACCTAACACGCGAGTTTCTAAACCCACCCACCATCTTGGCAAAATAACTGCTCGTGATTGGTTGAATTTCGATAAAGCGGGTTTTGATAGTAACTTCTCGAATGATATAGCGGGTTTTGTTTCGCACTCGCAGTTTTAACATGGTTTTTGATCTAATAAGGGAGGTTTTGAAACTCAATTTTAGGTTCATCTTGTTCCTCGCAAAAATATGAACAAGATGTCATACTCAGATCAATTTGGAAAAAAATCGAATGTAGCGGGTGTTGAAATTATGGGACTAATCTATCGAATGAGAAGATCTGAAAATAACACAAGACCGATGTGAACTTAATGAAAGAGGACAGCAAAAAGTTAGATTAAAAAGCTCACTAGTTATCGCTCATGCAATTTAAAAGAACCGGCGATCCGACAGATGCTCCCTTAACAGTTAGCTTCCTTAAATTATAAATATTATACATTTATAATTTTATGTGCATTATTTACTGACTTTAAAAAACCTTTAATAAATATTTCACAATTTTTTTTTTTTTTTGCATAACTTAATAATTTCAAATCTAAAATCGACTTCGAAAATACATGTAATAATAAGTCGTTAGACTGTCAAGCGAATTTATATACAGGGTCGGTTTGTTATACTTAGACGCTGTTATATAAGTATACAAGCAGACCCAGCCACACGTTGCAGTGGCTAACGAAACACAACGCCATTACCCAAACCTTAAAACCAACGCCATCTGTTAATTTGCATACATGTCAAATCAAACACCGCCCGCTTGCCAGCCCGCTGCCCGCTGCCTGAATTGAATCTTTGAATTTCTCGGCTTTTCTCTTTTATAATATGCATGTATTTTACATCTAAATGTTCCTCTTTAATCACTTTATCTATTGGTGAAAAACGCATGGAAATCCGTTGCGTAGTTTAAAGATCTAAGCGTTCGGACAGCGAGAGCGACTTAATTTTATACTATGTAATGATAGACAAGTAGTTTTATCTTTGATGCATTTGAATGAATTTTTTTTACTCCTTTTTTATTCGGCGGTACATCCTCTCTGCATACCTCTTCGGGGACACTTAGTTATTATATTTTGGGCAAATAGGTAAACCATAAACCGAGTGTGTAATGTATACAATTTTGTCGGGGGATCAACTGTCATGCAATCGAAATAACCACACGTGCAAAAATGGCGTTTTTGAGTTAAAAATAAAATTAAATATCCACAAATTAACGAACTTTGTTGCATAAAAACATCACATCTGCTTATAATTTAATTTCTCTGATATTGTTAGATAAGTTTCTTTGCAATTATTATAAATTTTTTTAAACTTTGGAAGTATTTTAAATGTTAAACTTATTAAAAAAATACGGTTTTGCGAACTTGGTTGTGCTATTAACTATTTCCATTAAAAGAAACCAAAGTTTTTTGTGTCACACTTTATATTTTTACGGCATCCTCCGTAGATGGGTACACTTATAATATTTTCAGTTGAATTTGACAAGGGCGGCACTCGGCTGTAGCGCTTAACGCAGAGTGTATGGGCGGGGCTACCCCACCTCTGGTACGCACCCGTGCCGCCCTGGGACGGGGACAAGCCACCACGGGGCTTCCATGGCTTTTTATTTGGATTGTTATACACTTAATCATGAAATGTTTATTGTCTACAAGTTTTCAGACAAACACACATGAATAGACGTATTTAATAATAGTGCGATATATTTTTGTTCAGAGACATTATTTTCAGAATTATAACTTTGATTTTGGTAGTAAGTTAAACACCGGTTAGTTGCAGAGTGGATGCTTGTGGATACAGGTGTTACAGGCAATCCAATTTGTATCAAATTTATAATAAAATATAACGTTACTTGTAAATATATGTGACCCGCATAATCAGGAGTTCTTATTGGCAAATTTCCCCTACACACGCATCTCAGTTTACAGTGCTCGGAAAGGCTGTAAGCTGCAAATCCAAATCAAGATAAATATACATAATTCACCACCTCTCTAAATTACGATAGATATTATGGATGTAGGAGAAAAGCAAATATCAATTGTTTTGTTATTCGTAATCTGGGAATTTTAGTATTTTCTAATCGTTATTAAATTTAAATATAAAAACTTTAAAAAAGAGAACCAGGTTACTTCACAACCTAACTTTCATTTATCTTTCACATCTCCCTTCTACACACTTCAGCTTCACAACGTTCCCCAATTGGGGATGCCCTAGTCTCCTCTAGCTTCAGACAGTTTGAACCTGTGCGATGTTTGCATAAAAATACCATTTTAACCACGAATAAATACTTCCAGTAATATAAACATTCCAGAAACTTTCCAAAACACTTCCAGTAAACATTTCAAAAACAAAAACGCTTTTAGAAACATTAACATTAACATTCCACGAACCCTCCGAGAAACATTCCCATAAACACTCCCAGAAATATTAAGATTTCATGAATATAAACACATCTAGCTACATTTACATTACTTAAACCCTTTATTCCATAAAAAAAACTCTTCAAGTGTTCGTGGAAGAAAATTTTTGAATTTTTGAATTTTATTTTATTTTAGTAAAATCTTGTAGTAACATCATTCCACAAATAAATATAAACTTTCAATAACATTTACATTCCACGAACATAAACATTTCCAGTATACATCACATAATATCAGCGCTCCATAAACACTCCCAGTAATATTAACATTTCATTAACAAAACACTTCCAGTAACATTCACACTCCTCGAACATGAACACTTCTAGTAACATTCACATTCCACGAACATATACACTTCCAATAACATTATTATTACATAAATAAAAGCACTTTCAGTAACATTAACATTCCAAGAATATAAACACTATCAGCGCTCCATAAATATACATAAACACTTCCAGTAACATTAAAATTTCATTAAAAAAAAACACTTCCAGTAACATTTACACTTCACGAATATGAGCGCTTCCAGTAAAATCAACATTCCTCAACAAAACAAATACACTTCCATAACATTAACAATCCATGAACAAAAACAATTCCAGTAACATATTACGTGAACATTCCATAAACAAAAAAACTTCCAGCAACATTAACATTCCACGACAATAAAAACTTCCAATTACATTGACATTCCATGAACAAAAACAAAACTTGTAAATATATTTTTTAAATCTCTTAGAACCTACCTCAGGTTAAGTGATACATTCATTTCAAGTCCCCACAGGTAATGTGAATCACTTAAGTTGAAACCAATATATAAAACACCAAAGATAAAAATAACAATATTTTCCGCTCCCGCTCTCTTTGATATAAGTATTATGTATGAGGCGATACTGACCGTAAAAAATAATAAAAAAATAAAATATTGGAAATCTCGCCCCGTTTACTTTGAGCGTTATCGGCTATCCTGTAAAGAGGGAAAGAATATTCCATAAACATCCGATTTAATCCCGTTGCTCGCAACTCTTCCCGAAAGGTGGACGTAAATTATCATTTACGGGAATTTCTTCGGGCGGAAGTCGGATCTTTCATATCGGTCTTGTATGTTTTTTGCACTTTTTACCGAGAACGCATGAAAAATAATGGATCCTTTTTGAAACCGCAATTATTTTTATGAAATACAAATTTTCAGGAATATAATTTTTTTTTAATAAAATTCTATTAAAAAATAGTATTTTTTTTAGTCCTGTAGCAGGACCAAACACCTAAACTAAATTACCTAAAAAGATGAAAAAAACTTCAATTTCAACACCTCTAGTATGATCTTAAACGTATCTTGTCCTACCTACCAATATCACAACCGTGAAGCAAAATCAATTAAAAAAATCAAAATGGGACTCCAACTGGCTTCACAATACTTCACCACCTTGTTGGGAGAAGGTTCTAACTAACATTTTTTTTCAAAAATGACATTGAATGCCAAACCATTTTCCTTTACTCATTTCTATAACTTGTAATAATAAATATCATTTTTTTTGTTTTTTCGAAAAAACAATTAGAATATTATTATCGCAAAAGTGGTGATTTTGGCTGTCTCTTTAGATTACAAGAGATACTTGCAATTCATTGTGATTTCTTCTTAAGTTGTGTAAAGTTGACAACTGACGTGTGCATATTTAAATATTACAAAAATTGTACTGATTAATATAGTACTAGCTTAATTTAAGTGGTTGAAATTACTGGGAGGCCTCCCACTGTGCAGAAATCAACAGTCAAGGTTAGTGTTTCTGTTTTTTCCTTTGAGATTTTGTCAGATTGCTATTTTTCGTGATATATTGTCCACGCAACGTAAAGTCACAATCATATTTTTGAGTATCACGCTCTTGAGTTCTGGGGTTACTTATACGCCCCAGGCTCGCAAATAAATAAACTAATTATAAATTCAACACCATCTGTGTTGAATTTATAATAAGTTTATTTATTTTTTTTATTTACTGTAAAATATAAATTATTTATTATTTTTTTTATTAAATATCGTATAATTTTGAATGACTGCCCAACTATTTAAATAAGTATAAAATCGTATGACGAGGTTTTAAAATCAAACTTTAAAGATGTCGTTTATTTGGTAAGGTTGTAATTTCTCATTGAATCGTTAGCAATGCCATTTAGTTTGTATCTGATAGTAAATGGTTGTTACGATGTGGAGTTTGGTTCGTCACTTTGGTTGGACAAGGTGCTAACTTTACCATGTAATGAGGTGTTAAAGATTGTAAAGATGAATTCTTACCTATTTTACAATGTTGAGGTTCAATCTTGTGAAAAATATTTTAGTTTAACATATTTTAAAGAAAATTGTCCAGGACGCGGCCCTACTTTGGAATGGTAAATGGGAAATGTAGTTAGAACCTTATGCCATGAATTGTTATACCCTAACTGATTGCATACGGTTCTATGTGCACGTTCAAGTATCTTCTAAAATGCTAAGTATACGTCCGAATTAAACATTTTCCTTTAAAGCATGTAAAACCAAAATACTTTAAACAAGATTCAACCACAAAATCAGAAATTTTTTAATAGATTATGAGAAATCGTCTTTGCAAACTTTGACACCTCATTTCTCAGAACAAGGTAAAGTGAGGTTAGAAACGTGTCCCACGTGAGTTTTGTGACAATTTACTTTTTGGTTACAAAAATATGATCAACCCAAAAGTTTTTATTTTATATATTGAACAAAATGGGAGAGCTGTATTTATTACTGGTTTGAAGTTTTAAGATAAAAAAATAAGAAAATGAAGAACAAAAAAAAATCTACAAAAGAGAGATGAAAATTTAACGAAGCCGTATATAATAAAATTAGTGAGTTATATAACAAAATACGTATATATATATATATATACATATATATGTTTTTAATAACTGGTCAGAGTTGTGATTTCAATATAGGTATCGGTGCTTTACAAGTGTGAAATGTATAGTGTATCTAAAACACTTCTACAAATCCATGTTAATCTGAACTCCGTATTATTTAAAATATTTTTCAATGGGCAGATTATTTTTGCTAAGGATCTTTACAAAAATTTGCTTCGTTTTTATTTTCACAGTAGAGATAGATTACACGGAAAAGGTAAAGGCAATTTATTATATCTTCCTGTGTTTACATTACAACCCTCGTAGCGTGTCGTATTATTAGTATTTTTGAAAAATGTAAGCTTTGAGAGCAACAAAGAAATGTTACATGTAATGTTTATCTTGTTAAGTATTTTGATATTTATTTCTTCGATTTGCTCAAATAACAAAGTCAACACTGGGAAAATCAACTACGATTGTGTATTTCTACGAAGGTCATTTCGTGGAACGGTTTTTTGAATAAGTAATTCGCTGAACAAACTACGTACACACTACTCAATCAAATATCTTTACTTCCTGTTTGGGTAGTAAAATTATTGTGAAATCAGTATCTTTTAGGCTATTCATTTCACTATTAGAATAACAAAATGAACGCAACTTTTTACTAAACTTCTACCACCTACATTCGTATGTTTTTTAAATTTTCGAATTTCTTTTTGTCAGAAACTCAATACCTCGGTATTTAAATACAGTTCTATATATCTAAAACCATTATTACGATTTAAAAAAAAAAAAGCTTTTATGCTGTTACGTGACGATACACGCAGGTGCGGCCCCAGCATTAGAATAAAAAAAAATAACACACAGGTGAACCAACTACATTTCAAAAACCACAGCGCGTTTCATATTTCTGCTATCGGCACTTATTGTGTTTACGAATCACGCCGACGTTTTCATGATAAAATGACTTCTATCAAACATAGTAGGTTCTTACATCCGTATATCTGTGATCTTAAAATATTATCCGCTTAGTTTTTAGAATAATTAGAGAAGGCGGGTATGGGTACCGTCGTCCTGGGATCTATACATTGGATAACCTACACCTCTCGGTGTAGGTTAGATCGGAAGAAGATGGTCGCGGGAGACCTCTTAAGCCAGCCTCTCTCGACCAATTGCCTTACACAGCAGTGGCAGAGATGGTTCATCTGGACGCACTGGTCCCCAGATTTCTACCCACCCCTCTTACTCTTTTTCTTCCCAGGACTTTCTCGCCTTTCTTTTCATAAAAAGACCCTCCGCACAGCAATCCAAAGATGACATAGGTCCTGAGAAAAAATATGTTCCTCATGTGTGAAGTTGCATGTATTGCAAACAAAACTAAATAAATGCAGTAGTTGGACTTAGCATTTTTATCGGCTTAATTTACACGACATCTTCTAATGTTTTATCTGATGAATTACGTTGCAGGAACTACAATTTCAATAGTTTAAAAATGGCAAAATCAACTCACGGGTACAACCTACTTTTACTCAACTGTGATTCTCATCTCGACTATTATTTTTAATGATTAAGTAACCACAGGCTTCATTATTCAACATTTCGACGATGTTTGATCTTTTGAACGGATTTCAAAAACATATTCAAAAGATCATTGGAAGTGTCTAACAAATTATACAGAACTTGGGTGAGATTTCTACAGGATCCGGGCTGCAAACCTTGGGGTGAAGACAACCTCCGATAGAGGAAGGCGCCGGAAGAAGAAGAAGACAACATTTTTAGATAGGATAGGACAACTTTTAAAAGAGAAATAGTAAGATTCAAACCTATTTTCAAAATTATAAATAACCGTTATAAATCAATGCATTTGAATGTTCTCCATTTTAAGTCAACTCCAATTTAAAAATCTATAAACAACACTTCGATTGACTTTTATAAAAGAAATCCAGATAGCGAAAAGCACTAAGAATAAAAATTATGTGAACTATAAAAATTTTTCAACGCCTTCGGGCAAAGGATTTGTTCTCACCCTTAAGATTTGGGGGACGTGAAAGCTCTTCAGTTCAATATTTTATATTTATCGTATCAATTGAATTTTCTTTCAAATGACACATTTTGAACGTTATTTTTTTTGGTACACACCAGATTCTCTTTTCATTACGATGAATTAGTAACTTCCCAAGGTATTCATTTAGAAATAGTAATGCGTTTATCAGAATTAATTAAAATATAAAGAACGTTCAACAGAAAGATCAAAAATACTGCAGAAATATCCATTTTGTATGTTTGTCTAATACGTTTCATATTTCTGTATATGCCTTCTTTAATTACGTCGTTAAGATTCCTACGTTTTTTTAAATAATTGTGTCGATTTGAACGCCAATTCTTAGCCTGTTTAAACATTTGGGGTATTTGTGACCAGCCATAAACCATCACGGTCATGACATTATACTCAAACTCTGCACATAGATTTGAAAATGGTATTTTTATGTGAATACCTCACAAGTCGCTCCCATCTGGAGCCAGTGAGACTATGACTTCCCCAGTATTAGGAGTATGTTGTAAGGCTGAAGGTAGTGAGGGGGGGAAAGAAATGGAAAAGAGGGAGGTGGAGAGGTACCTGGCTATTCAGATCTGGTCGACAAAACCTTTTCAAGTAACGAATGGATTCTGATTGGTGGTCTTAAACCTGAGCGAAACTGAGAGTATCTTCCGCTCTGGAACGAACTCAAATACCGCAAATACACTACATATATTATTTTTAATGAATGAATTGTGAAATAGCTGAAATGAATCAAAAAATATTTATTTGCGCACGCCGGGATTCGATCCCGCGAACTTCGGATTGTGAGTCAACAGCCTTATCTCTCGAACAAGAAGGCCGCCTTTTAAAACTTAAAAAAAAATGGTTTGACTGAGGTTTGAACCTTCCTTCCTAGTGATCAGCATCAACCGCGCTACCTTGCTAAATTCCAATTTTAAAACAAACATTCATTTCGTTTGTTAAGTGTTTTAATTTATTTTAATTTCAGAACAATGCTATATGCATGCATATCCGTGTGATCATGAGTGATTGCTACTAAAAGTGAATAATGCATTGTCATCTTTTTCAGACTTTTATCATTAACTTGGATTAAATGCCTTACTCGTATCTTATGAGAAACGACTCAAACAATTTAATTTTAAAACCCTTGAAAAAGAAGACAAAGTTCCTAATAGACGCAATTTAAGGAGTCATAATACATTCTATCTTCAATTATTTAATAACAATATTGCATACTTCGATCCGCTGTCTCGAATGTGTCGTCTATACAATACCATTGACTGTGACCATGTAGATATCTATGCAAACTGTCTCACATGTTTCAAAAAGCAAATTAACAATCTTCTACCATGATATGTCACGAAAAACAATTATATGATTGCTCGATTATAATTTAATTTTTATTATCTTTCTTTTCTTTCTTTGCAGGCTATGTTTTATATTTGACACTACAATGTTTTGTATTTAATTTTGTAGTATCAACTAAACATTGAATACGCATGCTGTGAAAATTTTTAATTGGAGTGTTAATACTTGTGTACATCCCAATGGCAATTTTATAAGTATAATAATTGTTAACACTCTGTGAGTGTTTCAAAAAATAAATAAATAAATCGACAACGAGTCCATCTGCCGAGTTTCATCTCGATCAAATATCGGAACGTCGGTCATTTTACACTTCCAAGATACCATGGCATTTATTCATTCAATCAAAAAACAAAGGAATTCAAGCAAATGTATTTAAAAAGATACTTAAATAATAGTGATCTGACGGTCGATTCCCGAAATTATAATAATTATTAAATTATAATTTTTTGTGCATTTTTCCAAAGTAAAATCTTAAATCGTCTTCAAAAATACCTTTGATGATAATTTGGTATCGAAATCAAACGATTATATTTACAGTGACAATTTTTTGTACGTATAAGGCTGGTATACACAATATTTACGATACCTCTATATGAGATAGTTCGGTTTTTACCCATGGCTGTTTCCAACAGCATTTATCTCGGGAATGCTGGGTATCTGCAGCCTTAGTTCCAGAAGAGATGTCGCATTACTGCTGATGGCATATAAGCTTCTAAATGGTTTTATATCGGTACCAGATATTCTGGCTGAAATAGGATTTATTATAAATATAAATATAAATATAAATATAAATATAAATATAAATATAAATATAAATATAAATATAAATATAAATATAAATATAAATATAAATATAAATATAAATATAAATATAAATATAAATATAAATATAAATATAAATATAAATATAAATATAAATATAAATATAAATATAAATATAAATATAAATATAAATATAAATATAAATATAAATATAAATATAAATATAAATATAAATATAAATATAAATATAAATATAAATATAAATATAAATATAAATATAAATATAAATATAAATATAAATATAAATATAAATATAAATATAAATATAAATATAAATATAAATATAAATATAAATATAAATATAAATATAAATATAAATATAAATATAAATATAAATATAAATATAAATATAAATATAAATATAAATATAAATATAAATATAAATATAAATATAAATATAAATATAAATATAAATATAAATATAAATATAAATATAAATATAAATATAAATATAAATATAAATATAAATATAAATATAAATATAAATATAAATATAAATATAAATATAAATATAAATATAAATATAAATATAAATATAAATATAAATATAAATATAAATATAAATATAAATATAAATATAAATATAAATATAAATATAAATATAAATATAAATATAAATATAAATATAAATATAAATATAAATATAAATATAAATATAAATATAAATATAAATATAAATATAAATATAAATATAAATATAAATATAAATATAAATATAAATATAAATATAAATATAAATATAAATATAAATATAAATATAAATATAAATATAAATATAAATATAAATATAAATATAAATATAAATATAAATATAAATATAAATATAAATATAAATATAAATATAAATATAAATATTTAGAAACGTGGTTTTTTCCTTGACGCATTCGAATGAAAATATGAATTTTACTGTTCGTCACCTTAGTTCTGAATTTTCCAAACGACCATTAGAAAATTTTACAGGTGGATAATGTTTTCTTTCATTATCGCAATAAAACATTATGAAAGGTGTTTAAGATAAAGCGATTTCCGCAAAGGTATAGTTCTCATTAGTTTAAAATTAAAATTAAAATCTTGACTCAGTATACTACGCATTAGTACAGTCTATTCTTCAGTATGCCGTTATCAGTTGGGGAGTAGCTTACAAAATTAGTCTGACCCCCATAGAAATTGTTTAAAAACTCACAATAAAAATTATTTTAAAAAAACCTCCAGACTTCCCTACTGAACGCATACTTGAAGAATTTAAAGTCCCAACATTCAAAAACCTATTTACGAAAATTCAATCTTACAAATTGTAAAAGAAAAACACTTACTCATTGAAAGTCGTACCAGACTCAAACATATATTTGTATGCCCAAAACTAAACACTTCTTTTGCCCAACATCATTTTACATACCGAGGAAAATACTTCTTTAAAAACCTACCAATAAGAATCCGAATCATTAACGACAAAATACAATTATCGAACTCTATCAAAAATCATTTTAAAGAAATCTTGAAAGGGAAGACTGCTTCCCTTATTTCCACATTAATGTAACACTAAAAATTATACCTGTTTTTATACTCTTACGGAATACATAGATGTTTTCTTGTTAAAGGGTCTCGATTACGATGTGTTTTTATTAACTGAACTCATTATACATGTAAAACACGTGACTGTTTAAATGTATACATAGAATGTAAACTCTTCTTCTATTCACAAGCAAATTCTTTTAATGGAAGATCAGTAATACTATAATACGTACCATTTTTAAATTAAACAAATAAAAAAAAATTATTAAAAAAATAATCCTTATCACTTTACAGTGGTTATAATTTTTTACATTTCAACTTAAATTTGAAAGTGGAGATTGAGCAAATTCTAAAATGGTCGTTTGGACAATTAAGAGCTAAGGCGACGTTTTGTTTTTCGGTGGTATATCCCCAGTGCACACTGCACACCCGTTTGGAGATACTTTGTTATATTTTGTGTAAGTAGATATATCGTATTTTTCTTAAATCGAATGCATGGTTTAAATAAATATACCAAGAGGAACTGTCAATAATTATTCCGAAAAATCCTGCCTTTACAAAAATTCCGTCTGAAGAGGAGATTATTATCGTACTGAAAGATGGTGAATAACAATACTTGTGTAGTTAATTCTTTTCCGGCACTTGGTGTTGTTGTTACCCAACAACAACTCCCGAAATGCCCGACAAATGGAGCGTGGGGGGAAATCGTGGGGAAAAAATAAGAAATAAAGCGATCCAGAAATTGGCTAATCGAGCTCGTAATGGAGTCACGGTAGACAGTATATTTATTTTGAAAATGTTTGGCGAGCATTAGCAAACTACTTCACTCAAATTGAATGGTGAAGGGAGAAGAAGAGAGCCTTAGAAAAGAAAATTATAAAATCTCTCTGACAGATCTTAACTAGAGCATAACAACAAATCTGTTTGTTGGTCTGAAGCATCGAAAACTCTCGAAGCTCTCGAATGGTTGGCTCTGTGTTATGAATGTCATACCTACAAAGTTTTTTTCTGCCTGAAAAGCAATGCTGCTCTGATTTTCAGTTGAATTATTAAATATCTTCGAATCTTTGTTTTTGAATATTGTCGTCATGTGTAATTTGTGGAAATACATTTTTTTTCTAAATGTTTATTTATTTATGTATGTATTGTAATACAAAACATTACAAAATGATGCTTTGTCTGTCCAACTGGGAAGGTTTTCCGTTTCAGGATAGCCAAATTGCACACTTAGTTTTTAACAAAGGAATGGTTACTTTCAAGATATCATAAGAATGAGATTCTATAAAGACAACTTTTGAGAACATGTATAATTGCATTCGGAACGAAGGAATGGTTTCTTTGTGTCCTTGAAAGTATCGCAAGGATGTGACTCTTTCATTGTCATTTCGGAGAATATTAATAATTGTATTCGAAACAAAGGAATGGTTTCTTTCGAGAGATCGTAATGAGTAATGATGTTTTCAATAATATTGTTATTTAACTCTTAAAAAATGTTTATTATTTTTAACGAGATCTGCAGTCTAATTATTATTTTTAGCTGTTTCGCCTTCTGTTGAAGACATTATCAATCTATTGCTACGCCATTTACAGTCAATATATTTATATTATCTCTATGTACATAGGTAGGCAGGTATAGATATAGGTATAGGTAGGCAGGGCCCGCAGATACTTTAATATTAGACAACTGCTAACCCTATATCGCAAGTGCGTCCCACAATTTGAAATTGTGTTGGAGCTCCAAAATACCTGAAAATAAACCCTCGAATCTCTGCACAAACGGGCGGTCCGTTTGATAAATTTGCAATCTTTAGAGCACAGGAGTTGGTTGATAATGCTATCCTTGTTCTACCGGTACATCAATGGAAGATGCTCCAAGGAATTAGCGTCATTGATCCTCTCGGCACCGGTGCATAGTCGGGAAATACACCAAAAGTGCACCCAACATAACACGGTTGACATCTGTCACATGAGAACGGGTCGCTTCTTGGACTCATTCTTGAGTTCAACTGTGGACCGATTTCCCGGCCTCTGTGTTTCTTTCTTCCTACAACATGGGTCTCTTCAAGACTAATGTTCATTCCTACCTCTCCTTAAAAAAAACCCTCCACACAGATGTCAGAGCCTCCTGTGTGGAGTTAATATAAACAAAAAAAGTGCTTTTAATGAAAAACTTTATGCTTTTTTATTATCTATTTCCAAATATTATCAATCATCTTTTAAATTGCATTATTAACTACCCTAATTGCATTTTATTCGGAAATTGCTAAGGGCATATGTAGGTAAAAAAAAACAGAAAAAAAAAGTTTTTCACTATAAGTATCTATCTAGAAATAATATAAATGTATTGTCTTTAAGTTGTCTAACCACAGTTTGATGATGCCTTCAGAGGGCGAAAGAGCTGTCAGGCCTAAAAATAATTACACAGCAGCATTTATTCGCAAATATACTCTTCTTTTAAGTTAAATGATAATTGAATAACATTATTGGTTACTTAAAAAAATATGAATCTGAAAAATAATATGAATTTAATTAATAAACATTTACGAATGATTTTGGTTTGACGTTTTATAGGAAAACAAAATGCAACATTTTGAGCATTTTTAACCTAATTTCTATAAAATGTAATTATTTCGTGTTAATTAAGTTTTGTGAAAGACTAAACTTGCAAATATCATAATAATTGGCAATAAATAATTAATTTGTAAATAATAAACAGCTCGCAATCATTTAATCTAGGGATAGTTAAAAATTCATAATTTTTGCAATAACGATACACAATTTATTACAAAAACATGAAATGTTAATTTAATTTGAATGCTGGTAAATATTCATGAAAAATAAAATACTTATGGTGCAATTCAAAATGATAATGTTGCGAATAATCCATTTCGAGTAAGTTATCAGTGACGTGTTTTGCACAGAAATATTCACTATTTTGATCCCGTAGAAAAATAATACAAAATATCTAGTTACTATTTTGTGATATGTTATATGAAATTTATAATCGTACATATTTTCGCAGATTTTTATTCGGTTTAACATTCGATATTTAAATGTCGATATTCGATATGTATGGCAGGCCGGATCGGGAGACCTTTTGATCTCTCCAGCAGGAACATTGTTTTGCATTGCAGTGTTGGACTGGATTCATATGTCCGTCGCTTATGGACACATTGACCCCCATATTCCTATCCTCATACCTTTTTCCTTCCCAGAACTTCTTCTCCTTCCTTTCCCTAAAATACCCTCCACACAGTGATTCGCAATGTTTGGTAAACTTAGCCGGGTTCATGCCGTTGTCCGGGTCGGCGGCGGATGAGTCTGCCCTGCGTGGTAGGCCGAATCGGGAGAGACTGGTCGAGAGAGACCTTTTGTGGAGAATAAAGGAGAATGTCTGTATGTGGACGAGCGGGCAGGCAAGCGAGTGGTGTGGATTTGATTTGCATGCAAATCTACAGTTTTATGTCGAGGTTGATGAAATTTTGCACATGTGACCTTCAAAACAAAAAAAAGGTCACTGTTTACATTTGATTTCAAAAACTATGTGTAAAGCCCAGGCATCGCCGGGGACTTCAGCTTGCCCGTTTGTATAATATTTTCAATAATTTTACTTTAAACAAATATAAAATATTATTATTGAGGCAGTTCAGTCATGTACAATAAATACTGTATATTTCTTATTAGTCATATGTAAAAGCCCCAAAAAGTGGCGTTAATTTATAATCATATATATAAAAAACACTAAAATTTGTTTGTTTGTTCGTATGTTATGCACTGCCATACCATTCATCGGATTGCGATGAAACTTTGGTTATTTGTTGTGCGCACGCCCTCAAAGGTTTATAGGCTGTATATAATGGTAAGCTCTGGAGCTCGTCAGGGAGAGAAGGCAGAAGGGGAAGACTAATCAAGGAAGTGGGGTTGGCGGAAGGGCTGACGAGGGAGGGCATGAAAGGTAGAAGGGGAACGCAGGGGGAAGGGACGTTGGAGGGGAACGCGGACGCATGGGAAAGGAAATATATGGATAGACAATGTATTTTTTGGCATTGCAAGTTGCAATTTGCAACGCACGCCGGATACCAGTAATAAATAAATAATAAATGTAATAAAGTTATCTTCAAAAATATTTTCAATAATAAAAAAAAAATATAAACGTAATTAAGTTATTTTCTCACATTTTTCAAAAAATTGAAATTTGTAAAATAAAACATTTAGACGTTTAGAGGATTCATTTCATTGAATGTAGCAAAGTCGTCATTTTTTTTAAATCGGCCTAATTTTCAAAAAGCAAAAATTGATACTCTCCAAGATTGTTTCAGAATCGCACTTTCACAAAGATAAAACGTTTTCATTTTGAAATAAATAAATAAATAATTATTGAAGGCAGCATATACTTGGTGGCTCGACATTATACACTTGAAAAAAGTTTTTTGTTAAATACCACATTCTTTTATTTATACACGGCGACCGGTTTCGGTTGATCTCAACCTTTATCAGGACAATAAACATTTAAACTCTCTTATACCGTAGAGGAAGATTATGAGGTACACAAAAGAGAAAGCATATAAGAGGGGGAGAGAACATACGACTATGAGAGAACATGACACAGTGGTCATTGGCTGAGTTAGAATCGCGTTTGGGTCCCACCTCGACGTTGCGTGTTCGATTCCTCGGCTGGATAAGTCCTCCATCACGACACAAGCAACATTTTCCGCTTACTGTAGTGGTATTAGGAGATTTTCAAAAATTATCAGATTATTCGTAACCCATGAATGTTTGTCTTTCTTTAAAAAATATATATATAAGAGATTGATTGGTGCAGATGTAGGTAGAGGGGTAGAGGAAGGGAGTTTCTCTTTCTTTATTGTTTCCATTGCGTACAAAGTTCACTTTATATTCCTGACATTTGCATCTTCAATATTATTTGCTCTTTGTATAAAAGTAAATATAGCTTGTGTTTACCGTCGGAGTTTTTGTGTTATAGGTAGATTGAGTACTTTTCTATCTTCGTCTTACCTTCTCTCACCTACCATCTCCATCCGCACTTTATTTAGACTAAAAATTTACCCCAAAATTGAAGACGACATAGCTTCACTGCCTCTAGACTTAGACGGTTGAGAGCATTTGCGACTCTTGAGTGGTATTCACATAATAGAAGAGAACTTTTTTTATTAAAATAGCTTAACACGGCAGGCCATGACGAAAAATAAATCCTTCGGGGCCTATGTTACCTTTGGGGATGCTGTGTGGGGGATTTTTTAGGAAAAAGAAGAATAGGAATTTATGGAAATGGAAGGAAAAGGTATGAGGGGAGGGTATGAATCTGGGTGTTAATGCATCCAGGAGTGTCGGAGGCATGAATCCATCCCTTCCAATACGATACAAGGCAACGGGTCGAGAGAGTCCGTCTGGAAAGGCCTAGGTTAGGTCCTCCTCAACCAATCCCTACCGACCCACATGCAAACGCATTTACCACCAAGACCAGTGTAAACCCCTTACAATTCCGAGCACCTGTGCACCAAACGTAGTGAACCTGGGATGAGACACCCGTGTCAGGGGTGTTAGTTATCCAACAAATGGTTCCCAGTGCGGCGGTACCCATACCCGTCTCCCAAATTGATATAAGAAATTATTTGATTTGTTTTATATTAGTTATTATATTAACGTGGTTAAAAACTAAGTGTTCTATTATTCATTTATCGTTTGCTAACCAATGAATTGTTTATTTTTTTTAACAAAAAACTTAGTTTTTCAAAATTAAGCAATCAATTATTGGTAAGCCATTATAAAATACCAAGTATTTGTCAAATCAAAAAAATGTTTTTTTTTTTTTTTTGTAATCTTGTTCTTGCGATTAATCTTAATGATTTTATAAATTGATCAAAACATCTCAACCTTCGAGTGTAATTTCCCACAGGAATAGAAATCTTCTATTTTCAATATAATGTCCTCCACGTGCAAAGTCGTATCATCCCCAAGCATAAACTTTCTAAAAAAGTGTGTTTATCGGAAGTGACCTGCCAGGTAAGTATGGCTCTGTATCTTTTTGTAAATAATAAAATTAGATAGATTCTAAGAATATAAAAAAAAAAAAAATAAATAAATAAAAAATAAAAAACTGTAAAGCGCCCTTGAGGTGATTTTTCACAAAAACGGCGCTCTACAAATTGTCCAATTATTATTATTATTATTATTAGAAAGCCAACATGTACGGTATTGCCAATTATTTTATGAGAGTTATTACGGAAATAAGTATCCCCATGCGAAGCACTAGTTTACTTAACTTCACAAAGTCAATAACAACACCAGAACATAAATACTTGTATATAGATATGTACACAAGGTAATTAGGACCCAGTACGATCAATACAATTTTTTTTTTCAAGGTTTAATTTATTTATTATAAATATGAAGTAATACAATATGACAGCAAAAAAATAAAATATTATACAGAAAAAAGAAAAGTCCCAATAAACTACTTTTTAGCAGTTTGTCGATGAGTACTTTTACTTTGGAAATATAAATAAACTTATTTTACACAATTAAATGCAGTTAGAATTTTTGTGTAAGTCTAATACAAATTATTTCTTTCGGCAAGCCAATTTTTCAACAAAATATTTGTTTTACCATTTGTACATTTTTAAATTTCGGTAGGTAACATATTTAAGCAATTAGGTATCATATAGTCCAGCATTCTTTGTCCATATTTGTTTAAATGCTTCGGTTCAATTAGTCCTTCATTTAACGTAAAACGAGTATTGTAAGTGTGGTCCAGTTTATTTATAAGGGGCTAGTATATGGGGCTATTTATATGCGGAAATATAATTTTATACCACAGAATTGCTCTTACTGAGGGAATTTTAAGATTTTGGTAAAAGTACGAAACATTGTGCCTTTGTTCATTAAAACTTTTATGAGCTAATAATTAAACTAATGAATTTTGAACTGATTGAACACGATTTACATTTGTTTTACAGGAAAGTCCCCAAGCTGTAATTCCATATCTTATAATAGATTCAGCTTATGATAAATAAATTATTCGAAGTGTGCAAATTAGAACATAAAATTTTAATTTATATAATCTGCTAACAACATATCTGAGTCGTTCACAGACTTTATTTATTTGTAAATCCCATTGAAATAAGTTCTGCAATAACAGAAGCAATACAATATCTAATGAAAGCAACACAATATCAAATGAAGGCTAACCCGATTAAAATGTTGAATAATCAATTTTTTCTTATTTTCTATACATATTCAGCTAAACCTTGCTAAAAATAAAGCACAGAAAGAGAGATTGAGTTATATTAAGAAGTAAAACATGTTAAAAACGAGGTTAATGCTTCCCTCAGTAAAATGGAGGTCTCAAATTAACAAGTACATCGTTTTAAGTATGATAGCAACCACCTCAAAAGCCTATTAAATTGTTGTTGCTTTCCACGCCTTTAACGTGTACAAATGGAGCCTTAATTTCAGCCGGTAACGCAGAGATACAGTTGAAGCACGGCGTATTCCTACTCTTACCAGAGAGGGGAAGCTTTCTGAAGGACGTATAGGTACACTCGAGATGCTAGAGACTTGTCTCTTTGTTAGGCACATGAGATCATACGTGGAGTACCACAAGGATCGCCTTTTGCACCACTGAATTTTCTGTATTTTATTGAAACGAAAAACTTTAAAAACGTAAATCCGAGTGAGGTATTTTTCAACCATCTACAAATATGAAACAAGTCTGACGTAAATAATGTAGGTGCGCTTCTACAGTAATTGAAACATCCTTTCAAAGGAAATAGCATTTTCAAAAAGTTCCATCTCTTAGTTATCTCGCACTCTTTTTTTGCCAAAACTGCGATTTAAATCGGTGGCAGATTCAATTTGCGAGGCGGGAATTGATACCGCTGCCCCGGGAACCATTTATTGGATAACCAACACCTCTGCTGTAGGTTAACCCAAGTGATTCGCTACGTTTGGCGACTTAACAGGGGTGCCCGGGTTCTTAGGGTGAGGTTTGTCTAGGTTTTGGCGGCGGACACACTGAACGCTAGAGTTGCACCCACTCTTTGTACCCTTTTCCTTCCCAGAACTTCATCTCCTCCATTGCCTTAAAAAGACCCTCCACACAGCATCCCAAAGATGAATTAAGCCTTGAGGGTAATTATTTTCCTAAGGGCCTCCTGTATGGCACTAATGTACAAAAAAAGATACATATATATTTCTGAACAATAAATGAAACTACAATTATCTTTTGTTTGTTAGGTGAGTTACTGATGAATGTATCAAAGGGAAGGCAAATGAGAAAATAGGGTTTGGACATGTACGTCTATTAAGTTAAAATCGTTTCAAGTGATTTGATGTTTAGTTTCTTTTAGGTTGTCTCTCACCATGTGATTATATGAATTAAAAGTTGTTAAAACATTAGCCGTAAAGATAAACAAATTATAAGAAAACTCCGTTTTCATAATTTTTTAAGGCTATTTCCATCAATGTAATATATCATTGAAGAAGAAAACAATAATATTCTAAATGAAAATATGAAAGAGAAAAAGACACAGAAAAACAGAAAAAGATAATGGTCGCAGTTGATCCTCGAACCCCCAGAAGCTCTCGTCTTTCCGGGACGTGCGTTTACCAATTGCCATTGCCACCTACTGTCAAAATTAGTCAATTTCATATTTCAAATTTTATAATTGCAATATTATCTTCAACTAATTTTTTTCTATATTATTTGCAACTACCCTTTTTTATTGGAAATAATCATTCTATGAATTGGTTTATATCCGATTTTACTTTATATGGAACTATTGACTTTATAAAAGCTTAAATGAATTTTCAATTTTTTATAAGAAAAACTCTCTTCTCTGGCTTTGGCTTCGAGTCCCAGTTTTTTATTTTTTTTTATTTTATTATATTACATTATATACAATTGAATAGCAAAATAACATAATAATATATTTCAAGATAACTGTAAATATAAAAAAATGTGTACAAGTGTTATTATGTCTTGTAGGTCAACATAGTTCCTAGCTGGGCAGATTGCCTATTCTAAGGAACCAATTGCTGATGAAAAAGTCAGACATGTATTTTGTAATAAAATGTTTTTATTTATTTTTTCTAATAAAATATGTACTAAGTTTATATTTATTGTGCCATTTTTAGGTAACCATGTAAAACTTTAAGTGACATTATTTAATAGTTTTTCAGACTCCATTCTACCCAAGTCAATCAACCATTTAGTTATTAATGAACCGATGCAGGACATTTTGCATATTTAATTCTGGGGGGATTTTATTATACAATTTCGGTCCCAGATATGTATATGTCTTTTGATACTTTGTCGTATTGCTCTCTGGGACCACGAGATCCTTTCTAGTGTGACTTCTTGTGATATATTTATGCTCAATTTTATGAAGATTTTCTAGATTTTTGTGTACATGGATAAGAACCCTTTTTATGTAGTTTTGACGAACATCAAGTACATTAAATTGTTTGTAGAGCTGATCGCTAGAAAACCTATAGGATTTACGCAATAGACTCTAATTATGGATTTCTGGGCCTTCACAAGCGGATCTAAAATAGTTCTACCTGATGCTCCCCAACCAATACAACCATAGTTGCGACCATTATCTTTTTCTGTCTTGTTCATTTTCATATTTTCATTGAGATTATTATTGTTATCTTATTCTTCAATGATAAATATAAAAATTTAATATTTTTAGAATTTGTACGTGGGTTGAACATGAATATTTGAATACATTAAAAATATAATTTTTCTCCACAAAACAAAATTGTGTTGGTTTTTATCGAAGACTTCCACAAAATGCAAAGAAAGCCAATACAAAACATTGCGGTTCAGAAATATCAAGAAAACTCAAGAAACACAATTTCAAAATTTAATCCACAATTCCAGCAACAACGTTTGTCTCATCCGACATTGTAAAAATGTCAAGAATGGATGAACGTAACCATTCCTTATGAGGCGAGGACAACCAATATCGACAAGAATATAATATGTAAATTTACGGTGAAGCACTCGATGCGATGTCGTATAATGCGATGGAGGCGAATGTGCAAACAGCTATTGCGCCAGCGGGGATTTGATGTGCATTTTATAGCACAGACTGACGTTTGCATGTGCATCCCGAGGACTTTGGTGCATCTCTGGTGCAATAAAAACACCTTCACCCTCTCGCTGGCTCAAATTGAAAGATTTTATGAATTAATAAAATTTTGATGGGGCTTTAGAATTTGATTGGAAACCAAAGCTTTAAAATAAGTGGCTTTGAAATATGTCGTTACTAACAGTAAAGTTTCGAATAGTTTTAATGTTACAACAGTTGTAGTAGGTACATTATATTGTACAGAAGGCATTGAATACGACACAGAGTTATTTATTTGGTGATATTAGTTGAGTAATCGAAATAAATTTGTGACCTTTACGAATTTTGTAATACATTGTGAATTCCCTGGTAAATTTCAGAAATGCCATATTATTCATCTAATCGCAACATTCTTAATGGTTATATTCTCAGACAACAAACAGGTTAATTAGACTCTGAGATCCACGCGTATTAAAAACTTTTTCATTTTCAAATTTTCAACATTCAACATTTTACCGAAATTATTCACGATAAAAACAATATTTTGTTAAATCTTTCAAAGTCAATTATTCGTGCGATTTTTGAATTCCAGTTGCAAACATGTTCTGTTAAGACCACTATTTTGGAGAATAGATGCTTCCCAGCATTTTTTCAAATAAGGTTCACGTAAATCACAAAAGTCCCAAATTAGGAGCATTTTAGAAAGTGGTTTTGCTTTGTAAAAACTGCGTGAGACTCGGGCAGCGTCAGATACTTCAGTTAGTATTGCATTATAAAATAATTTTAATGATGATATAATTGTATCATATTGGTCGCTATCGGTTTAAAAAGTAACTTTCATATGATATTACGATATAGTTAGGATTGGAATTCGTGTAAAGCATTTTATTGTCACCTGTTATTTATTTATTTGTAAGAGACAAACAGCTTTTACATTTAATATAAATACATACATATAAAATTAAATTAAGTTAAGCCAAAAAGGTCTCCTATGTTAAAATTCTTTGAAGATGGAGTTTTATTAGATCTAAAAATTAATTTTTGATGAGAGGGAGAGGTAGAGGAAAATAGGATAAGGATAGGAGATGCTCCCGATACATTTTAGAATCTTGAATTAATTTTGAATTCATTTTCAATCGTATGCGTTACTTCAATTCGGTATTTCTGAAGGGTATTGTTAAAAATGTCTATATTGTAAAATGTTGTATTATATAGCGCACATAAACGGGGAATCGGGGATTCTTTTCGAATGTTAGTTCTACATGATGGTAAATGAAATAAGTCGGATTTTCTTGTTGATCTTGTCTTAATATGAATTTTTATTAAGAGGAACGTATGCGTGGCCTGTTTCATACAAAATTTAGTTCCGGATTAACGGCTAAAATATCAAACTAATTGTTTTAAATTTTTTTTTAAATGACAGGTTAGATATATAAAAAGTACGGATATGAATCCAAGTTTCGATTTTTGCTTTAAATTATAAAATATAGGCTTCAAAATATGACAATTTATCGATGAATTTAGGAGGCTACTTTGGAATTTTTTTCTGACCAAATGGATGCTATTTTTGAAAAATCCTTTCATATCCTGCCTCAGGAATATGATGAAGTATACGATAAAATTTTAGTTTGCACTGAAAACAGTTATATTTGCGTCAAAAACCGGATCTAGTTACGCGCAAATTTATCGTAAAATTACCTAGGTTTTTTGATGTCATCTCATTCACTCTTTTGCTAGTCACGCGGGAGCGAAACGTGCGCGGGCCGGGGGGAGAGGTAATAGAATCGTGTATCTGTGTGTGTGTTGTCAGACACAAGCGCAGGTGCATGTTCGTTGTTTGTTTTATCATTTTAGATCTGTTTACCGAAAACTGGAGAATGCATTCAATAATGCCAATATACTTGTGTTCACTAGGTAGTAGGTAGGTAGTAAGAAACACTATTTTGGCAGTTCAGCTTTTATTTTTAAAATATTTTCTACGATACAAGGATACCTAACTAGGTATAGATGTGTATGGCAGTAAGGCATGGAAACTGGCAGACGAAGGATGAAGTAGACTGAATGCGAGGCGGGTATGGATACCGCCGCCCCGGGAACCATTTATTGGATAACAAACACCTCTACCAAGTGGTTCACTACGTTTGGTGACTTAGCAGGGGTGCCCGGGTTCATGGGGTGAGGTTTGTCCGGGTATTAACGGTGGATGCGTCTGCCCACCAGCTGCATTACAGGCCCGGATCGGGAGAGAACGATTGAGGGAGTCTCTTTGACTTCAGCTGTAGGTACTCTCTCGGAACATCGCCTTGCACCGCAGCGGGAGGGATTGATTCATACGCCCGGGACACTCCTGGACACACTGACCCCCAGATTCCTTCCCACCCCTAATACCCTTCTCTTTCCCAGAACTTCATCTCCTTCCTTTCCTAAAAAGACCCCTTTTTCCTCAGGGCTTCCTGTGTAGAGCTAACGTTAAAAAAAACTGTACAAAAAGATCCCTCAGGCGTATGCAAGGAAAACCAACATATACATATAGTAACCTCCGAGACACCGATTTTGGAACCTTACAGTATAATTGAATGTGAAGTTACACATATTATTTGACTTTCAAATCTGACATATCAATAGACGCATCCGCCGCCAAGACCCGGACAAACTTCACCCCGTGAATCCAGGCACCCCTGCTAAGTCACCAAACGTAGCGAACAAATGGTTCCCGGGGCGGCGGTACCCTTACCCGCCTCCCAAATTGTTGAATGTGGTGAGACTATGGCATCCTCAATTTTGGTATGTTGTGAGGCTGAAATTGGTGAGGAGGGGAAGGATATGGGGAAAAGGAAGGTGGGGAAGCACCCGGACATTCAGATCTAGTCACTAAACAGTTAAAGCCATTTCAATTCTGGATGGTGGTCTTACACCAGAGTCCTACTGAGAGTAATTTACATTCTGGAAAGTGCCGCAAATATACCATATATTATTTTTAAATGATTGAATTGTGAAAAAACACAAATCAATCAAATATAATTTAACTACTTGCCCACTCCGGGATTTGTACCTGTCACCTCCTGATCGCTAGTCGAGAGAGAGTCTTACCCTTCGACCACGGAAGTCATCATTAATTTTTTTTTGTTTTCATGAAAGTGCCTAAATATGTCGATTAGATGGTTCCATGCCAACTGAGAATAAAGTCAACTCAACACCTCCTTGAAAAGTCAAAAAGCTATGAAACAAATAATTTTAAATTAGCCGATAACCCTAACCTAATGTAACCTATTTTATATTTATAAATATTTTATCACTCTAAATGACTTATCTGAGATGGTTCTGAGTTGGTCTCATTCCGAGTTGTCCGGTCACCGATTTTATTTTGTATGCGAATGTTAGGCCGGGTTGTTTAATCGTACCTCCAAATTAATATTTGACAAAACTTCACATTTTGAACTCTGTTCTATCATGTAAAAATCAAATCGGGGTAAAATTCTATATTGTTTTCTTTTGTTATAATTATAATTGTTTTCAATGATTGAATCAAGATAAAAATATCACAACATCGTCGAATATAAATTTTAGTATATTGTGAAACAATCAAACCTAACCGAAGAATTATTGTAAAATTGTAAATTTTGTTGACACCCAGCGTTTGTACTATAAACAAACTAACACTACTACAGAATATGTCCAGAGACCTCCGCATGTGTGTCCCTCGTCCGCTAATGCTAAGGTACTAAACGAAAGGGACCGTTCACCGGCTTCCTGCAAATATTCAAGCGTAATATTACATATATTTTCTGCTTTGTTCACTACATAATTATTTAATTTTTATGTTCGCTCGCGATGTGCGACAATACGTATTACGATTTCCCCCTTCACTACCGCCTCTCGTACGCCCCTTTCCTGTGCTTTACTAGAGCAGGACACACGACAATTATACCTATCATTATGCTTTTTTGGATAGTCAATCTTCGCCCGCGTGAACAGACCTCTTAAGTCTACCAAGCTCTGGCGAGTCCAGGCCATTATTCAAAATTTTAAATAACAAGGTTTGGTCAAAAATTAAGCGTCTTGTATATAGGGAGTTGAAGTTGTGAAATTTAATAGATTCGGTGTAATTTGAAAAGTGAAAGTTTTGTTTATAATTTATGTGTATAAAATTTTTTTTTTGAAAACTTTCGATTCTTTCGACATGAGCTTTGTAGAAAGGAGTCCAGATCGGTGAGCAGTGTTCAAAGTGGGGACGGATGTATGCTGTGTAAAGGGAATAAAGAGTTTTAATGTTGCGGAAAGGTTTTGTTATACGAATTATAAATCCCAGCATTTTGTTGGCTTTGTTGATGATTTTGCTGGTGTGTTGTATAAAGTTTAATTTAAAAGGGGTATATATTTTTGTTATAAGGGGGTTGTAGAAATAAATTCTCCAATGCATGTCTTGAAGAGGCCCGGATAAAAATGGTAGAGGATAAACGTTTTTCAATGGTTCGTGCTACATTCATGCCATTTTTCATTCAATATTTCATAATATTCCTTGAAAACAAATCGATCTCACAATTTGGTTTGCAAAATCTAAAACCAGCATTTTGATGTAATGGTTCCATTGAGCGAATCCCTGGATTATTGACACTCAAACATGATATATTAGATGAATAAATCACAATACTTTTCAGATTCACGAAATTCTTTACATTTGGTAACACGAACCAAACAAATACAAAACATATTACCGCTTTCGTCGATTTGCCACAAATGTTGTTTGGGGAGAATTGGCCACAAAAAGCTGCATTCACTCAAGACATTCCCTCTACAATTTTATTTGAAATCTACATTTAAGTGTGTTTTAAAAAATACCCAAATGTGTTTTTTCCGTTTTATTGATAAAGGTCATTACAATTACGGCAAATGGAAAAGGGTTTTTATCGAAATGGATCTCCACCCTTGCAAATGTATCGAGACCCTTGGATTAAAAAAACTTTTTAATGGAAAAGTTGGCTCCCCTGAACCGTGAACGACACTTTTGTAGGCCGGGAGCTTTGCTTTTAAAAAAATGCGTACACAGAGGCGTGGATAAAAAACTTTTCACCATTGGCAATAATTTATTAGAAACATGGGAATTTGGATTGGCTTGTGAAAGGCTATGTTTTAAAAGATTATTATAATTTTATTTGAAAGAGATTAAATTATTTTTCTTTGTCAAACATCTTAAATACCGTTTTATTACAATGATTATATTATTTTACTTATTTTTTTATCTCTAAATTAAAAAAAAAAATTATTGTTCTTCAAAAGAAGCAGGGAGTCAAAAGAATAAATTTTTAGTTTTTAAGGAAGAAACATTTTCGACAATATTTGAAAATCTCCTATCACCATCACGGTAAGCGAAAAGTGTTGCCTAAATTGTGATGGAGGAGTAAGTCAGCCGGGGAATTGAAGACGCGACGTTTGGATGGGACCCAAACGCGATGACAACTCAGCCACTGACCAGCCAATGTTCAAAAGGTAATAAAAGGCTACATATTAAAAAAAAAAAATATTAATAATAGTAAAATTATTATTAGTAAGCAGATTAATACGATAATAAGAATAATTACTTTATTTGAATACCATTTTTTTGAGTATTTAATATCTTAATTTTTTTTTTATTTTAAACCAACCGATTTTGATTCGACCTACACCTTCATCAGGGATTCATAAAAGTATACTAAATTAATAAGGAAGTTACAGTGCACAGAAATGTAGTTGAGGGAGAGAGAACGTCAACTTTCTTGAAGCAGGGGGAGGTGAACGGGATGTAGGTAAGTAATAAGGAGTCAAAGTGGGTGAAGGGAAAGGAAACATGTTTAAAATGAAACTGTTAAATCTAGTTGTTACTATTTAATTTATTGATTTTATATAAACATAGAAGAGATGGAGAGAGAAAGTATGGTATTATTATTAACCCATCTAACGAAATAAAAAACTTAGTAGTTTACTTTACTTACCTGCTACCTTGAATAAAAACTGCGAATTGATAAAATCGCTTACAAAATAAATAGTATCTCTGCCATTTATTTATTTTCATATAGTTGTGAGCCATTTTTTCAGCGTAATAAATCTCAATCTTCAGTAGTCGGTAATCCATAATTTTTTTTGATTATTGTTTGGTAATGTTATACTCCAGGGTTTGCTTCCCATATTTAGTGAGGCCGCACACCAGACATACATTTGTGTAACGATAACTGTGGCGCCACATTTGTAACGCGACACATTTAACGCCCCCCTGTATTTGCGCGTAAGCACGCACACCAAGGACACGTTTGTAGCGGGTGCAGTTTGTGGCGAGACGTTGGCCGCGCTACATGTATTCAAGATCGAACGCGTTCGTTTTTTGTGGCGCAGTGGTTTGCAAAAATGAAAGACAATATTGAATTTTATGTGGAGTTTATTAAAGAGGTTGAAAAAAACTCCTATGTTATAGAATCATGGACTCTGATTGTAGCAATAAACGGACTACAGAAATCATCTGGACCAAAATCGGCCTATAATTCAATAAAAGAGGTAATAAAGGATAAATGAAACTTTTTTTCGTCGAACTGTAAGTAGAGCCGCACACCGGAGCCACACGCTACATGCACGCAACATTTACGTCGCCTAGATATACGCAAGCTACATTTTTTGCTTAGAGCAAATGTGTCGCGTACACGCACACCGGACGCACAGTTGTGGCTTATAAAAAATGTCGATATCATCTGACGACACGGATTTCTTGATGTGGCAATGTATGAGAAAAAAAAGACGTTATTAGGTGCACCCGTTTAATCAAGATTCTGCAGATTTACGGTAATTTCAAAATTTCGCAAGAGTTACAGTTCGACGAAGAAAAATTTTCATTGAATTTTTCGCCGATTTTGGTCAATTTTTGGTGATCATTTTGAATATTTTCCGCCCAAATTAAAAACAAATCATACCTCCAAATTTTAATATGGTGACATACAAACTGATTATAGTTCTATATAGCTAATAAATCTACCTATTTTTTGTCGATCATCACATATTCGTAGGATCTATAAAAAAAATATTATACAATTGTAAACTTCTACTTAATTACTTACACATGAGGGAAAATTGCCAAATCTGGCAGCGAAGCAATCCGAGGTATTTTAAATAGTGCCGTATTGTGGCAAAAAGCGCTCCAGTGGGCAAATCTTGACAATCTACTGAAAAGTCGAGCTAAGAAGTTTTTTTTCTCTGCAATATTGTTTAAGCATTGAAAATGATGCAACATTTGTTATTTCACGTCGAACTGCTAGACCAACTTTTCGTGTATTATGTGTAAAAATAGAAGGAGTGCTTAGCTACAGTTTAATTTTTATGCGTATTAGTCTTTATAATATTATATAAGGGCTAAGGATGCCTCTGGGATATACAAAGTACCCACTTCGAAAATAACAGAAATTATCCGAAAAGCAAGAAAACAAAGGATGTTAAAGAAAAAATAATGGCTTTTTTGCCCATTGCCATTCCTTCTTTGCAGAAATGTTTTCCCATACTAATGTGCTAATTAAAATGTTGTTGCGCGTTTTCTCTACCAAATCCATACTAATATTATAAATGCGAAACTGCTCGAGTTCGTTTATGACCTTTTCACGCATAACACAATATAAAGACTTTAATAATTCTTTCACCAATATAAAGCTAAATTATATGCGCAGACTACAGGTTGTATATGATGGTAAGCTCTGGCGTTATGAAATAATAAATATTAATATATTATATTTGTTATACGTTTTCTGTCGCTAACAAAAGCGAGTTTTTGCTAACGTCAGAAAAAAATCTTTTCTATGGAAAAAATGTTGATATATTTTTGGGCTCTATGCTGATAGATACTCAGTCTACTGGTCAGCTACTACTGCAGAAAATTCAAATATCAGAATTCGTTTTTTTTTGTACAAGCTTCTGTTTTGCAATAAATGTCAGATAAGAGTTCCTACATTAAAATATAATTCGTAACGATTATAAAGACTGAATAATAAATAGTGTAATTTTTTAATTATATTAACAAACTTCAAAATATTTAATTAAAAATAAACATCCGAAATGTTTGTAAGCGCATAAATTCCGAACGAATTAACAAAATTGGATAATCCTTTTTTTCTTTGAGCTATAGCTTTATGAAATTTAGGTGGCATGCGAGATGTTTGAAAACTGAATGTAAGGGAATGAATGTATGGAATGCGGGAGGGGGTGGGGGTGAGGAGAATGGGGGGGTAATTGATAAGTTCAACCGCTACAGTAATTTCCCGTAATACCATGCGAGCGAAGCCGCAGGGAAAAGCTAGTAAATAATATTCTTTATTTTTCAAGTGACTTCCACACTCAAGTTTCAATAGCAATTTTCAACGTAGTTGCTAAATATGGATAATAATTTATTATGACACAGTGGTTCACAATCAGAAACATAATTGATGGCAATAAATTTTATTACGACACCAAATATCATGATCACTGTAGACATTATTGACTTTCCATGAATGTTGATATTGTTATTAAATGAATGCCATTGTTTTTTAATACACTTTTTGCACTTAATTACGTATTCATTTATTTATATGAATTATGGCAATCTCCACATTCTGGAACAAATAATTTATTATAACTGCATAACAACATAAACCGTTAAATAATTACAGAAATTTGGGCTTAGAAAACAAGGCGTGCTTTTGATAGCTGTACTTGTGAGAAACGTGGATTTCCTTTTGTATCCCCTGCTTTCCACTACCGCCATTATGTCTCCTTTGCAATTCCTCCCTTTGCAATATCCCTCGTCTCCCATCTCTCTGTCACCATTCCCATGCGTGTCCCTTTTCATACGTCCCCGTTCCCCTTCCACATCCCCTTCCCCTCCCGCGTTCTCATTCTACCTTCCCCGCGTTTCATCCACCCGCGTTCCCCCGTTCCACGAACCTACTTCTCTCAGTCGTCCCCCCTCCAGCGAAATTACCTCTCTCCCCCTTTTTTCCCCTACCTCTCTTTCAGATTCTCACTCCCCTCCATTTTTCCCTTCCTGCAGCAAAGCTGTACACATTTTCAAACAAACAATCAAAAATACATTTTCATACACACAATCAAAAAGCATAAAAATTAGTTAAAAATAGGCTGATTCTTGGATTTAAGATACCAGAAGGAAATGTTCATCATTCGACGCTAAGACTGCTTTAAAGAATTATTTTTAAATTTTATTATACAGATGTCTCTTACTAACGCGAAATATGTGAAAAGTATTTAGTTTAAAAGTATTTTTACTCCATGTTCTCACACCCTGCCTATGACGGACACAGGTCACAGGATAGATATTTCTTATACGGCAGTCCTGAAGGATTCCTAAAAGAGTCCTGAAAGCATGCCGGGAATGTGAAATGGAAAAGGTTCACACTCATTCTTTACCTTAGGAAGATGTTGAAAGACCTTTTAGTTAAATTCCAGAGGAAACTCGAATTTTTCTAGCACCCTCTGGTCCTCCTACTACATTACAGAGTGGAAGCGTTCGGAGAACAGAGCTCTTAATAATACTTTTCTGGTAAGCATTGGTATAAAATGAACTAGATATCTTGGTGAGACTGGATTTTGGGTCCAAAAGCCTATGTTTTGATTTTCATTACGGTGGTAAAATATTTTCGAGATATGAAAATCAAGAAAAAAAAGATTTATGGATCGTTAAAAAAATCGAGGTTACAAATTTTTTTTAAAATTATAAATCTGCAAAAATAAAGTAAGATTGGGTAAGCCCAAAGTTTCGATGAAGATCCTTTTTATGTTTTCATTATAAGCTTCACATATTTGTAGAACTTTTGGATTATCATCTTTGGAGAGTTTTACTGTTCTGTTTAGTGCTTCAAATGACCGTTTTAATTTTCGAATTCTGATAAAATGAGAATTAAAAAATAATTTTAATTTACTATTAAAAAATATTTTTTTTTAATAATTTTACTGTTACTATTAAAAAATACATTTTTTGGGTACTAATATTAATGTAAAAACAACAATTTTTTGTTCCGCAGTAAATACATAAATTAGATTTTTAATTTACAACTATTAAAATATTTTTTTTACTTTATATTTCATTATATTTCTTTGATATAAACGGTAAAATTATTTTTTTATTGTTTTTCATTTACTCACAAATAATTGCCCGAACCGCCTCTAAAATCATGAAATACTAAAATCTTTAATGGCCTTTACCTTATAATTTAAAGCAAAAATAAATAAAGTAGCTCACATCCGTACTAGATATTTGATATAAATTATGATTACAAAAATAAATTCTCAGTTTGGTTGGGTATTTTGGTCTCAAATCCAAATTTATGATTTGTATGAAGCTGGCCGAGAAGGGCCGCGCAAACGTTCCACTTAAGTTGTATTTTCAAAACGGAAATTGATAGTCTATTATTTTGTTTATTTATTTATTACACTCCCTTATGTGCTTTTACCATCTATATTATACGATGTTTCTATCACTGTTATTGTAAATACTTCAAAATTAAAGCAATAAAGAAAATATAATGTATTGAATAAATATAACAACGAAAGCATAAAATAAAATCCATTGGTATAAATATGAATAAAGACTAAGAAACCTAACATAAATAGATATTCAAATAACGGAAATAGTAAAAAGCATATACGTCTATTTGTGTCGTACAAATATTGGATAAATACAAGTATTGGAATAAACAACATTTATACTGATTATTTTTTAGATGAAATGTATCTCCCAGATCAGAATGTTTATTTCCGAGACAGTGATGTCTCGGAATCGGGAAATTTGGATAAGTCAGTGTCCTGGTGTTGTTAAAAGGGTAATAAATATCGACAAGATCTTTTGGGTATGTTGATGTTGATTAATTAATTGAAGCAATTCTGGACAGTCAATTTTGTAAAGCAGAATTATTTAATTTTTTTTTATAAGAATGACAAACATTCCCGGATTACAAATAACCCAACAATGTTTGAAAACCTCCTACTTCCATCACAAAAGCCGAAAATATTGCTTGTGTTGAGTTGGAGGACTTAGCCAGCCAAGGAATCGAACACGGGACGCCCGGGTGGGATCCAAACGCGATGCCCACTCAACCTTCTGTTCTGTTCTTCTTTCTGAAAGCTTCAATTGGGACATTTTATCCAGGAGATAATAAAACCAATCTTTTGAACAGGAATATGCAATGTACAGTTTACATATTATGAAATTATTCGAATCTATTGATTAAGTGCCCAAGCATCCTTCAAAATTCACCATATGGCCGTACTCCCCCATTTTTCGATTTCTCCATCGAACTCTCATTCGATCAATGAGAATGTATTATTATCGCCAAGCAATTTTTAAGGATCGATCCTGTATCACGCTTTTACGTACAGAATATTTTTTTCTCCAACTTATAAAAATTTCATTTGTCAGACAAGGCTTTATTAAAAAATATTTTATGAATACTTTCAGTTTCACAAAGCCTAGTAAACTTACTAAATATAAGACCCACTTACACTATTTAATCAATAAAATATTAGAAAGTTAAGCGTAATATTTATTCGACGTGAACTGCAGCTTATTCGTTGGCAAAGGTGTCTGGATGGGCTTAACTGATGTCGATTTTATATCGATTTCCCGAAGACGTTTGTGCTCGTTACGTCTGTCAAAGTGTTGATAGTTGAAGACTGTTGAATTGAAACACTCATTTCAATATTCATTGGCATTCCGCGTGTACTTTTTACACTTAAAAGGGAGCAAGATTAATGAGGTTTTTTTTATCCAAAACTTGTGATATTTGAACAACTTTCTATGTTCAGTTTCTCCAAGAAGGACGCATCTACAAAACAGCCAAGACATCTTTTGTCTACCGGCTGTTGGAATCAATGCTGACCATGCTAGCAAATACTGCCTAATAGCCATAGTATAGATACAGTGTTTTATCGATCGAACGTGTCAGTTTCTCAAGTCAAAATTAATGTAGGCAAATAATGAAAATACAAACGTTATTTAACGATTTGAACTGCACGTAAAATTTAGCAATATAAATATTTTCCAGAAATTAATATTAAATAAAATTCTCGCGCTCATCTAAAGTGTTAAATATCGTTGCTTTTCACATAGAAACTCCTGTTTTTGATGCTTTCTGGAGTAAAAATTTATTAATGCCTAAATAATTTACATTTATTTCCGCTTGAAATTATACAAATTTTCCACGATTTTCTTCTTATTCATTGAACTGGAAACGAAATTAATGTCCTTGTTAATATTTTTTATTAAAAAATTAAGCCGCGTTCCTAAAATTACATTATACGAATCAAGATGATGTAGTACCTACTTAAGCCAAAATTAATTTGATAAGACGATGCGAGATGAAGATTTATGAAACATGAAAAATGTTCGAAAAAAAAATTCCAAGAATTTCTCATTGTAAGCGACTGCTTTAATTTGAAAGTAAAATTCGAAACATTTTGTTTCAGTTTTCAATCGAAACTTATTTTTTATCCATGTGTATGCTTAGAAAATCTTAAACTTACGGCAGTAAGTAACAAAAAAATATTAGGTACCTCGAATAATAACAATTCGTTTCCCTTTTAAGTTATCACTAAATATTAATTAATCTAAAAGACGTGGAATTTTTTAATACCTTTAATAATTTCATCTAAAAAACTTTTAATATTAAGTCTTCATTTTTCTCAGTTGAAAAAAGTCGAAAAAAATAAATGATATAAAAAATATCAAAACGGAAAGAACGCTGAGAAAATTAATATAACAAATTAATATATACGATTCATTGTAGTAACATTAACAGTTAAGTACCAATAATCAAAAGTTTTTTCGATTTCAAATTTCTCATTTCTGTTGTTAACCAATGTTCTGTCATTAAAAACCCATTTAAGACACAATTTTTGTATTGATTAATTAGGTGCATTTATCTACTAGCAAATTATGATATTTTACATTGAATGCATTTTTATTTGCGTAATACTTGTGGATATATTCCCAGATTTAAAAAAAAAAATTCTATTTTTACAAATTAATAGTACCCTGTAAACCGCCTTTTCTAAATAAGTTTCTTTACTTTGACTTAAATTGTTTTCATTGTTTCGACGCCTTACACTCTTTCCTCTCCCTCCTTTCTGTTCCAAATGTCCTCCAATACTATCCCCACCTAATAATATCAAATTATTTGCATTTTTATATACCTACCTAGAACATACTTGTTGTGGATATATTCTCAGATTTCAAAAAAAAAAAAATTTTTACAGTAAAATATGAAATTGATATTAACCTGTAAATTGCCATTCATAAATGCGTTTTTTTTTTTAATTTGACTTAAATTATTTTAATTATTTCGACGCCTTCCACTCGTTCCTTTCCTCCCTCCCTGCTCCAAAAGTCTTTCAATCTATCTCCACCTCACAATATCGAATTATTTCTATTCTTGTACAGTTTTAATTAGCTAGTAATTTACAGGAACGTGTAGCAAATTACAAAAAAAATATGTTTCAAGTATTGCAAAACAAAATCTTTAAAAACAAAATGCCTAGAAATTGTTACGTAGCAACATTCCGAAAAAATATTTAAAAAAACTGTATTGTTTTCCTTCTAGTTTTCTTCTCCTTTTTCTTGCTACGAGAATCTTCAGAATGTCATTTTAAATCTATTTTGGACACAATTTTTGACTTTAGTAAATAATAAACATATTATATGTAACTACTATTTTTAGCAATAGAGTACTTGTTAGAAATATGTCATTAATTTAACATATTATCAGAAATTGCATTAAAAGACTTAAGCTATCTGGTATCGCAAATGCGACACGTGGAGTGGACTGTATTAATATATTTAAAAAAATGTTATGCTTGTGAATACTTGACACAACTATGGGGAATGGTAAACAGATGAATGGGGAAGGAAACTGACTTACCCCTTATGGTTGATGTTCGGCTCAATATTATGGGTCTGAGGGAGCACTAAGTCACTCACTGCACAAGCTTCCATAAAACTGGTCGATGTTATATAAAACTGAGAGAATAATGGTATTCGTTGCACGGTTTCTTTTAACAGACTCACTGACATATTGATTTTATTGTTGTACGGTAGGTAATATTGTCAGTAGGGACAGGTACAAAAGGATGGGTAGAGAAATGGAACAAGGTATATAGATAGGTATATATAGTTGCGTCAACACTATCTTTAGTGACTAGTCTGAATAGCCAGGAAGATATTTTCAATCTTCCCTTTCTCCATTCCCGTTCCTCTCCACTTCAGTCAGTCTAACAACTAACAATAAAGAATGAAAAACAAGCACGTTGCTTTTCCTCAAAAAGTTCCGGTAAATACTGCAGTAAAGCGTGGCTAAACACTGAAAGGGGTGGTAGAAACAAAACTCACCCCGTCCTGGCAAAGTTGGCGATGTACAGAATGAAGGCTTCGGAGAGAGCAACTTCCGACTTGGTGTAGTTCTTGGGGAAGTGACTGAAGCCTTCCACTAGCGGTGCCCCGAACAGATAGGGTAGTTCCTCCCCGTGCACTGTGCCCATTCTCTGCAAATACAAAATATTTATTTATTAGTTATTTTTCATTAAATTTGTTCGTTAACCAAAACATCACACAAATGGAAAATAAGAGCAAAAGTAAAGCACACACATAATATGCATCAACAGAGCAATGACAAAAAACTAAGACAAAAATGTACACAAAGGGATTGTTAAGTCAAAACCTGAACAAATTTTCGATTACATATAATTATTTGCGTACCGGTTGTGTTAAAATTAATGTAGTCAACAGATGTCTCAGTCGTTCGATTTAATTTTCAATATCAATCGATTTCTGTTTCTACCATAGTCATCATTTTCCTTCGTACAATAGAGCCATTTCTGTAGATTTCTGTTTTATCATCTCAAACATTTTTCTTTTATTTTTATTTTAACTTTAAGTGTAAAACCTCAAAGTGAAATATATTTATTAAATGAAGATATAAGGATAGCAGCCAATATGCGTTAATAAAATGAAGATAATATGGGTGGTTCTTAGTCAAAATATGATACAGTTAAAAATGACCGAATTGGATATCGATCCTTGGCGCAGTGGACAGCGCCTTCGCCCGGAAAGCGAGAGGTCCTGGGTTCGAGTCCCAGAGGTGCCAACATCTTTTTCTGATGTTACTATTTCCAGATTTTTGATTGAGTTTCGCTCACATTGGCTTCATTTAATTAAATACATTTTTCTTTTGTTTTTCAAGACTAAGTTTTCTCTCTTCAAATTTGGTTCCTAGTGGAACAACAGCTTGCGACCAAAGCGTACTTTTGTTTTGTTTTGTTGTAAAAGGAAGGGGTAGAATAAAATACAAGTATATGATTGACTCGCCAAAACAGTTTTTATCAGGTTGTAAAAAAACATTTAGACTTAAATGCCAAAAAATTCAACGCTTTGACTTAAGTTTGAAACTATAACAGTTTGAAAATATAAATAAAATAACCGCAATCGCTTTTCACGCGCTTTGCAAAACACAACAGGTTTTATAAATTTCACAGAAACGTTGTTTGGTCACCAGATCGATAGCAAGATACTTTTTCGCCAAACTCTTCCCCACTCCACGACCTTCAGCCTCACAACATACCAGAATTGGTGATGCTGAAGTTTCACAGGCTCTAGAATCAGGTTCCAGGTCGGGAGTAGTTGAAACTCTTGTAAGGCATTCAAAATGAAAAAAGGATTTTCCAATTTTAGGAAGCTATAATCTCATTCTCCCGGTAATGGGGACTCTTTTTTCTAAATAACATAATATTTAAGTTGACCCAATACCCTAAAATATATTCAAAATCTTAACGACGTAAGTAAAGAATCCGTGTATACAAACTGCGTGTATTGGACGGACCTTATGTTGAATTTGCCCTATCAAAGAAAAGAAAAAGAAGACAAATAATGTGGGAATCTTAACGACGTAAGTAAAGAAAGCGTGTAAACAAATGAATGCCCGCGGCACGACGTATTGGACGGGCGTACGGTCGAATTCGCCCTAGCAGGCATGGATGTTCGACCTTTCCACCGGGTTCATTCTAATTTATTCTGAAGAACGTGTAACTAATATTTAAGATGTTTCTAAATTCATACCTCCCGAATTTATTAATTCATCATCTTTATAGTTGAAAAACGGGTTATAAAGTTTTAAAATAGTTGTACGTAAAATATATTATTAATGGTAAGGTTTTGTTTTTATTGATCTTAAATATAAATAACGTACATCCCCAGACGTCTGTAGGAATAAAAAAGTTAATATAGTTACGAATTCGCCGGAAATTATTAAAATGTGAGTTTTGATCAAAAATAATATTTTATGAGTTTTTTTTTCTGTCGAAAAAACAACGTAATTATTCAAATGTTTCGTCTTTTTAAGGAATTGTAAAGGTGGAATTTATAGGTGTTTGAACTTTCGAATTCAAAATACACATGAAAGTTTATTTAATTCTTTGAAATAGAAATAAAAATCTTCTTGGAAAAACACGACGAAAAATCCTCGCCTCGTTTTCCCTTTTTCGACTCAATAAACATGTAAAATGATCGAGTTTTGAATTTTCGACAGTTTGGCGTTTGATTTTGACATGTCGTTACATACGGGTGTGTTCAACATCACACTCAGTGACAAAAGAAAATATTTTGCGCGAATGGCAGTTTAAAAAGTGAATGCGAAAATGTTTATAAAAGACCTATTTTTTTTCATATCGCGAGCTCTTTTATATTGGTTTCATGAAAAATATTTTTTTTAATATTTGGACGATATTACATGAACAACACATCTTAAAACCAATTTACACTCGATCTATTCATGCTAATTAGAATTATATTTATAAAATACATTTTTTTACTCAATAAAATAATTTTTAAATTAACAAAAAGTTTTATTAAATTTTATATTATATTTAAGAAAGCGTACAGCATACTGACAGGTTTCCGCTAATATTTTTTTTACGTATGCATTTAATATTATAACTAATACTGTATCTGTGAACTGTAGAAATCAAAAACCAAAATTTTCTTTGAAATCGTATGTTTTGTAAATAGGCACTTAAATAATCACCTACTAAACAAAAACAAAAATAATATTTTACGAAACCACTTTTTAAAATTTCTAATAAGAAATTACAAAATTTGTCCAAAAAAATGTCAACATCTCAATGACAATTCTTTTTCTAGACCGTTGTAGACAGCTATCCTGCTAACTCTGGCGGGATAAAAAAATATTCAATAAGTTCACTATCTTGAACTGGAACAGAGCGTAACAAATAATTTTACAAATAGTCGAGTTAAAACAGGACTTCGCTACGCACAGTCAATTAAAATTTTACTTACAATGCACAACAATTTTAAACGAATACGCAAACCGGTTTCGGTACAATATTTGATGCAATCTGCTTCTCCTTTCAACGCGACAAAGATTTAAGATTTTTAATAAAATTTTCCCCAAGAGTTATGTAGAAATTCTTTTAAAACACGCATTTTTGTTTAAACGAATACTTTTCTAAACATTAGATCATTAAAAAAAATATATATATCTGCAAAAAATACTCTTTTTATGCAATAATTTTTACTGACGACGTTGACACAATTTTCTTATGCTTAGAAGTAAGAATATTTATCTACAGTTAATGTAATACCATTCAATAAATTTAAACTGTGTTCTTCGTAATGAAACAAAACGTAACATAATGTTTTTGAAAAGCATTTCGTCTATTCCTCCGCTGTAAAAAAAAACAGTAAAACTTCCGTAGGAAGTTAATTTTGAAAATTTATGGTCTTCAATAAATAAATAAAACTTTATTGGCTCGTGCCCGCTTTGTATTTGTTCATTTTTATGATGTATGTTTACCTCGTAACCTGTACCCTTGGTAAACTGAATAGAAAATCCCTAGAGGTAATATAGACATCGATTTAAAATAAAATTTATGTCAAGAAAATTAACAAATACTAATAATTTTGGCAAGAACGTTATGAAAATTGCCTTAAAACTAGATCTATTACATGGCTACCTGCCTGCTACCTCAAATGAATCAGTACTCACACCTGACATATGCAGTCACTCCACTGAATATGCACTGACAAGAAAGAAAATAAAGATTAAAATATATAAGAAGTATGAAAGCTTGTGACTTCTACCGAACTTATACGAACGATGTTTCCCTAAAAACCCTTATTTTCCTTTTGTTTTTCAGCGGCTTATTCCTTTGTTTCGTGTTCAGAACATATTATTTGTATTCTCATTTTGTAATTTTTATCGTGTAATCATCGTAAACATTTATAACCCTGTGAAACATCACAGGTTTGTCTGAATTCTTTGCACAATCAATCCAGTTTTTAAATTTTTAACTTCAATTCAGTAAAGCATATTTAAGTTCATTTTACCATACGTAAAGCAAAAGCAAGACTAACGCACGACCTAAGGTCCTCTTTTCATGGAGATACTTACAAACTACGTGATTGTGACACAACCACAAGTACCTTGCAGATGTACTACTTTTTAATGCTGGTTTCCGTACACGGCGCTACCCGAAATATACTTAACTTGATTATTTTTCACGTGCAGCCGTGGAGTTAACACGATGTCAAGGGATGTCAAATGACTTTTTCTCCAACATTAATCTATGCCTTCTCCACTAAATCCTTTCTTGCGTATTCTGGTAATGTAAAGTTATATAAACACGCATTTTTTTCCACTTCCAGAACAAATTTAACATTACTTTCATGTTCAGACGCCATTTCTGTCAAACGTCAAACGAAAGTAGTAGACACGAATGCTGCAACGCGTAGCGCGCTACCAGCACCGTCGCGACGGTAGCGCGCTACCGACTTCAACCCGATATCCGTCGCGTAGCGCCGTGTACGAACACCAGCAAAATTGTATGGCGAGTACCCACGAGCGGTGCGCGTGCTACGTGCATCAGGCTCGAATAGCTTGTAAGTAGCTCCATGTACGGAGGCGCTAAGACTAACGCAAGACTAATGCAAGACTCACGCACGACTATTTTACCAAATGTAACGCAGACAAGCGAAATAATATTTGATCGTTATATAATAAACAAATCAACTCTTTTTAACTTTTTTGGTGAGTTTCATTAACACGACCTCCCTGAATAACTTAGAACAGGTTGTTTAAAAAAAATTGAACAATTCGTCAAATATTTTAAGTTAATTTTCACGTTCTATTCAAGTTCTGTTATTATATCATTAAAGGTCTGTTGCTTTATGCAACTGAAATAATCAAAGAACTTTAATAGAACTTTCACAGAACGTGTAAAAAATCTTGAAATATTTGATTACTTGTCCAATTTTTTTTAAGCAATTCATCCTAAATATATTAAGTAATAATTAACCAAGATAATATAATGTTTATACGTAGGAGGTATTTCTTCAACATCTCGATAAGCTGTCAAAAACACTATACATAACGTTCGATTTCCCTATCGCTCGATAACTCTAAACACCAATTCAAAAATAGTTTACCATAGAAAAAGAAGAACATGGTCGTATTTCGAATATTTTCTCAATTGGGAAATTACCAGTACAAAACTGGGATTACGAAATTCAAATGGAATGGAGATCCACGATATCAGTAGAGGTAAGTAAGACAAAGCGCTGGACTATTTGGATAAACGGGTTGCAATCTTTAGAGCACAGGCGTCAGGTGGAAATGCTGTCCTTCTACCGATATTACAATGCAAGATGCTCAAAGGAACTAGCGTTATTGATCCCCTCGGCGCCGGTGCATAGTCGGGAAACACGCCAAACACGCGCTCAACATTTGTACATGGTTGACATTAGTCATATGAGTACGGGTCGTTTCTACGACTCATTTCAACAGCTCGGCTGTGGAACGATTTGCCGGCCTCTGCGTTTCCTCCCTTCTACAACATGGGTCTCTTCAAGACCCATGTTCACTTCTTCCTCTCCTCAAAAACACCCTCCACACAAAGATGACATAGATCTTCCAAGACGACATAGGCCCTGAGGGAAATTATTTTCCTCGGGGCCTCCTGTGTGGAGTTAATGTAAAAAAAAAAAAAACGGAACATTTGTTTCTATTCAAATTTGAAAAGTATGGAAGGCACTTCTAGATTTCTTCTTAATTCTATGGAGTTCACCATTCGGTACTCAAACCTAAGAATAGTAGCATATACATTTAATTATGATATAAAATCGGTCAAGTTTTCTACCTGTGGCGAGGATTTATTTAATAATGTGAATATTTATTGACAACTTATCGAGAGAATGGTGAAATACCCTCTTAATCACCTAATTTATTTGTAATACTATTCACTGATTCGAAAGAAAACCAATGCCCAAAACTAAGTCGACAAATGAAATTTTTTGTGTCTTCAAAAAAGGTTTTAGAATGTCTGATCAATTTCGCTTGAATTATGGCAAAAACTAGTTTGCTTTGAGCACACAGTTGTGTCCACAACCCACTTCTATTAGTTTTTCTTCGGTGGAAGTTGTATGGCGCTCTAAAACGTGTAATAAATTTTGAAATTTTTTTACCATTTTACCTTAAATCTGCCCTTTTTCCGAAGGCTCCCCTTCATGATGGTTGTAGTCGAAAGAATATACAGTATACTAGATTGGCTACTTAGATACAAATATTTAGACATAAACATAAATGTTTGCTGGAATAAAGCTAGACATACACGGGAGATAGTACATATTTAAAAAAGTATGTCATAGCCAACATTAAATAATTTTTTGACCGTGTTGCAAGTTACCATAATATTGCTGTGAATCCTTTCCAGTTGCATACTTGTCATTCGACTTAACTATTGAGTTGTAGGTGTGTACAATGTACATATTATTATTATTGCTGTTGTGGAGTGAGAATACTCCATGTTGAAATTTAGTAAGCAGGTTATTATAGTTTATATTGTGTTTTTATATCTTTTTTTTAAAATAATTTTTATATTTTTAAGTTCTTACGGGTACAGGACCCTTACTTTTTTGTTTTACTTTTTAATTATAATTTTAATTATGTGAAAATCTATCATTGGATATTATGTATATTATTAAGGTTATTATTATAAGTGTAATTAATATATCTGTTGATTTTCCAAAATAAATAAATAAATAAATAAATAACCTCAAAATGTACGGTGACAAAGTTCAAGCCCATTTAAATTGTGGGGTTTATATCTCTCATGTTTATTAGTTGAGAAAGAAAATGCGATACGAAAATGACGTTGCGTCTGACCACCAGCTGAGTGGCAGAATGGAGACTGGTTGAAGGAGACCTTTGACCTCTCGAGCAGGACTCCCTCGAATCATTGTCTTGCACCAAAGTGAGGGGGACAGATTCATACGTCCGTCACTCCTGGGCACTCTAACCACTTGGGATGACCTTCACCCCTGCGGTAGGTTATCCAAAAAATGGATCACGGGCGGCGGTACCCATTACCAAACCCATTATAACAACAACAAAAAATTGTGGATAAGAAGCAATGTTGAACATAATGTTGGTATTTACTCTAAAATGTTTACTTCTTAGAATAAATCATCCCTTTGTTGTAATTCCTGACGTTTTAAATACCAATTTTTAACTCTGACGTAATAAATTTTGAACTTTTTTTTTGGTAGTGTTTCTTAAGGAATGATATTACACTCAGATCGCTACTTCTATGAAAATACATGCACGTTGTAAACTGTCAAAACTGAGATTAATGCTAACATTTTGGTTTCTCATAACTTCTGACACCAAGTTATCGTGTGAGACATATCTATACTTATACCTGTGAGACATATCTACGTTATACTTATACCTAAAAATATTATGTCTGAACATTCAAGTACGTACCTAGTATACTGTAGGTACCTCTTTGCATGTATTGTTTATTAACCGCGGTAGCATATGTGGAGTGGAAGCTAGAAGCCTACCATAAAAATGATACAAGAATTAGATATTTTACGAGCGCTCGTTTAAGACACATTTGGGCGCCTGGCGTGAAATGGCGAGTTTTATAAATTATTGTAATTGGCATGAAAGTAGTTTTAAACATTTTTGTGATCTCGCTTTCAAATTATTCTATTTTTTTTTAATCGCAATATATTTTAATTAAAGGATGTGTGAAGCTAAAAATATTAGAAAAATATTTTTTCTCGAGATCATTGCCTTTAAAAAAAAAAATTATAAATTTTTTTATAATTAATTACTTACGTACGTGTTTGTTGAGAAGAAAGAAAAACGATCAGAAATTTTCTTTTTGAATGAACACCGTTTGTAAACTTTCAAATAAATAACAATTTCTGTAAATTTTTTGAACAAATTAAATTCAAACATCAAATATAGAATTATTAGTTTAAAAAAAATTGTAATTTTGTAAATATGTGTAGGCAGATACCTAATTTATCGCATATCAATAGGAGGTTTGTCGCTGATCAGATGCTCCTGTACAAAATTATTAACTCAAAAGTTGACTGACCGGAGTTGCTAAACAAAATAAATTTCCACACGTCCATTCGATATAGTAGACAAAATACCCTTTTCTATATTGATAGATGCAACACCAATTCCAATCAAAGTGAATTTATGCAAAGGACATGTTACTACTATAACAATAAATTTGCAAAGATAGACACACGTGCTGACGTATGTACTGCTAGTTACTGTCGCTACAGAACTTCATTGTATAACACTCTAGGTGCGAATAACACATGAATTAATTGTATCTAATATTTTTATATTACTTGCGTGGCAACTTTCCCTTACCCCTCTCCTCCCCTTACCCTTCCCAACCCAAATCCCTATTTTGCAGTCTATTTCAGTTATAATCACACTTATTTTATTGTTGTGTATTGTTGTGTATTTGTTGAATTCATATTTGTACTATTATTATTTTTTTTTACTTGCTGCTTAGTTCTGTTTTTCTTTCATTTTTCTTAAATATTCTTGCTTACATTCAGTTAGTCTTGTTACTAAATACCTCTGTAAACATTAATAATTGGTCTGTTTTTTTATCATCCTCTTATGTTTATTGTATTTCTAAGACTGTTAATGATCCTTAAATAAATAAATAAATATCTAAAGTGTTCCCAAAATCAGTCCCAATTTTGAAATTGACGTCGTTGAAATCGACATCAAAATTGGAAGTATTCGTTGTGAGAATTTAGACAACCGATAAAGTTGGTAAACCTCCTTAGCTATAATATTACAGTGATTTTTATAAAAAAAAATATTTTGTTTGCCATTTTCACAATTGGAGCTGAAAAGCCTAAAATTCAGACACAGATTTTGCACGGGTCTGCGCTTGGATAACATACAATTATACTTATTATAAATGAAATTTAACTGGTTTATATTATATTCACTAATATATGTACAATTTATTTATTTACAACTGTTTGTTTCCTAAATAAATTTAAATAAATAAAAAATGTATACAAGTACCGATGATTCAACGCCACCAAATGAAGAGACAACGTTATTTCAACCCTCGATGGACGCTTTTACCGTGAAGATCTACGTTTACGGTACCGTGACGGCAAAAATGGCAATAAACACACGTTCCATATCGCTTTAATGATGCAGCTCTTTCTTACATATTAAATAATGGTGAGACAAAAGATGAGACACACAAAGTACGTGTGACTGTTTCCTCCAAAGTACTACTTTTTTGCGACGGGAACTGCGTTTCATTTTCTTTATACGTGTGAGGGAGATGTATGATAATGATTTGATATTTTTGAATTTTTGCACACTTCAATTTACGTTGTTACTATGTATATTCCATACTTTCAAAATTATCGTCACGGCTAGTAATATTGTAGGAGTCTACGGAGACGTCACGGTGCGGTGTGTGAGAGAGATACAAAAAAATGATGACTTATTCCTTACTAATTACATTATGTATCTCAACTTTTCAAAGAATTTATTTATTTATTTATTCACGCCTTGAAGGCTTTTACATGTACACGTTATTATAGATGCATAAGTTATTAAGGAATATAATAATAAGCGTATAGTACTTATAAAACATAATAAACTGAACATAATGATATAAGCAGGTACAATAAAGGTAGGTATAAAGTTTCAATATCTTGAAAAGTTTTACAATGGAGTTTACTAAGTTTAAGTTTAATAAGAGCAAAACAGAAGTTCCTAAGGCATCATGAAAGTTGTTGTAGAAGAATGTGTATTTACTATGTCGATATTATTATAAACTTAAACATGAACAAGTTTGTTCAAAAGCAAGTTTTAAAAAACATAGCTAAATTATTAACAGAGATTGCATTATCATAAAAAAATATACAAATAAGTTCGATACATTTTTAACATGATAGTTTAATAACGAGAGTACAAAAAAGTAATCTGTAATCAAAATCAGTACAAAAAAGATAGTTTTTACATAAGTATTTAAAGTTTGTTATTATTAGGTATATCGATCTTGAAGACACCATCGAATATAATATATAATATAGTATAATAGCAAGGGTACCAAAATATAAGTAGGTTGCAGCTTTATCGTGTTAAAGTGATCCAATAGTCCAGAAAAAAATCGAAATCCGAATTCACGCCCCTTTATGGGAGGAGTTTAAAAATACTTGAGAAAAAGCTTTTGGAAAGGTTGAAAAAGGTATTTGAGATTTTTTTTTTAAAGGTTGATTTCGTAAAGGCCAGTAAAAAACATTAAATCATTTTTTATACATTGTTTAATGTTATAAAAAGGACATTTAAAAATGATCTCACGGAACTAAGCGTCGCGGAACCTATGCGTCTATTCCCCGCTCCGTCCGGGGCTAAACGCTGAACTAATGCAACATGGGTGTGGCAACAGTAGTCCTTGGGTGGACTGCATAAGGTTGACTTTGATAGTCCAAATTTGTCAACTGTCAGCCGGATTGTGAAAAAACAACGTAAAATTGCATATTTTATCTTTATCTTATTTTGTGAATATCGGGCGTAAATATCATTTTTTTGCGATTATCGTAAAAAAAACAAAATTTGCTACATTAAACAATAAAACCATTTCCAAAAACGGGTTTATAAGTAGGAGAGTTTGCACTAGAAAGTATTTTTTTATGGACCTAATAGTTTATTTTGTTCTAGGCTTATGAAAAGACTTATGAAAAAAATGACCAATATTAAATATTGGTTAAATTTTATAAGGGCCAAGATATTCTACACGCAGTATTTAATTGAAGCATTTATAATTCTAAGCGATCAAATTTTCAAAACAAAAACACACGATTTTGTACGATTTTGCACTATTTCGTATGGCTTCATCTTAAAGCGGCGCTTTCCGAATCAAAAAGAAGAAGATGGAGAGATATGTCATTACGAATGTTAGACAGAGCGCGCTAGTATTGTAAGTGATAAAGATAAAGCAAAAATTGCGAAAATGCTTAATAAAATGTGACTCGTTTAAAATAAAGCAAAAATCTCGTGATAGGTATCTTTAGTATCATTTAAAGCATGGGTCGGCAACCTGCGGCCCGCAGGATTCTCGCCGCAACCCACATGACGAACAAAATCATACACAACGGAGTGAAAGGGAGCGAGAAAGGGAGCGAAGGGATAGCGAAGGAGGAGCGATTAGCAAATCAACGTGTTAGGTTTGCAAAGTGATACCACACTTAAAATGGCTTTTAAAGGAAAAACTTGAAGGAAAAACTTGATGGATTACTTTGGCAGTTTGCCTTCTGAAGACTAGAAAGAGTTAAAATGGTTTACCGAGCAAATAATTACTATGTTTGGTAGTACATAAATTTGTGAGCAAGCTTTTTCAATTCTGAATTATCGAGAAAACAAACACTGTTCTCGGTTATCGGGTTCATATTTAGACGCAAAACTACCAACTCTATTTCAAAAATGCAAGCTAATATAAGAAAACTTGCAAGTCAAATACAACCATGAAAATCTCATTGATTTTATTAACTACAATAAATGTTGTAAAATAAACAAAAATCGTTTTATTTTTAAACTAAACTATTTTTACACAAATATTGTAGGTTTTTTTACAATAGCTCCATACAGGAGGCCCCGACGAAAATAATTTCCTCAGGGCCTATGTCATTTTAGGGAATGCCGTGTGGAGGATCATTTTAAGGAAATAAAGGATTGGAAGTTCTTCGAAGGAAAAAGTGGGTAGGAATCTGGGTGTCAGTGGGTCCAGGAGTGATGCACTTATGAATCAATCCTTCCTACTGCATTGCAAGGCGATGAGTCGAGTGAGCCCGGCTGGAAAGATCAAAAGGCCTCCTTCAATCAGTTTCTCGATCCGGCCCGCCACGCAGCAGATACCTCACTCCATGAACCCGGAAAATCCTACTAAGTCACCAACTATCCCGTATACTTAATGACATGTGGCCCAAGTGCGGCCCGCACTAATCCCCACATACAATGTTTGGCCCTTTTACAACAAAAGGTTGCCGACCCATGATTTAAAGGAAAATTGTGATTTTTTTAACAATTATAACTTGTAAAATAATAAAAATAGACTTGTTTTTAATAATTTTCGGAGCATACTTTGCGATTTTTTTCTATCGAGGGAATTTCATATAGTTTGCGTTTCGGCGTGGAACGTATCTAGATATTATCTTAAAAAATAACATATATTTTTTTAAGAGCTTAAAAATATCAAATGTTTAAGGGAGATATGTAAGAAATCGGTCAAAATTCGGATAGCGGCGGCTTAAGTAACGTATGTTTATTACATTTTTATGCCGTCACGGTACCGCAACCATAAATCCTCTTGGTAATAATGAAAATTGTTCATTACGTTCGAAACGTAGCCTACTAAAATGAGATTCCGGGTAACAAAATCTTAAGGCCCACCGTTCAAAAAGAGCAAAAGATTATTGTATGTTTTATGAATATGTTTATTAACAAGTTGTATCAACATTAAATAAATAACATTTTCAAACAAAACTGCTTATTTCCTGCCAAATAACCCCAAGCGTTTTCTCAACTCTCGTGCGGATATTTTGCCGGCGTATAAACATGAAGAAATATGACTAGAAAAATAAAAACACCCATCTTGTAGGATAGTTTATGAAGCATTACGTCCATAAAGAATTTATATTATAATGTCGCACGCACATTTCAGATTTGCGAAAAAATAACTGAACCAAATACCGCAACCAAAACAAGTGTATCTGGGGATAATCTGTTGTATTTACTTCAGATGATTAAAAAGCCTTTCGGAATTTTTTTTTTTTTAAATTAATCCCACACGGAAAGCACCGAAAAAAATAATAAATTCACCCAGGACCTTTGTAATTTTTGGGAATGCTGTGTAATGTCAAAAATGTAAACTGTCGATTTCCCGAAATTGAATAAATAAAATTAAGGGAGTTAACAATTTCTATGAGATGTAAATGAGATGTTCTGAAAATCGAATAAATTAACCTGAGGGTTAAGGAAAGAAAAGGGACGAAGTTTCAAAAGTCATGAGGGATTGGTAGAAATCTGGTGGTCAGTGTTGTTGTTCAAATCAAAATTGTACTTGCCATTAGTTTCATGCAATCAACTCTTATAATAATTATTACTAGTGGTCGCCCAATGGTCGAAATTCGACCATAATTAATTTAATGTGTAATGTTTTTTTTATTGATTTAGTGTATTTTTTAGCATAATTTATAAAAAAATTATTAGCATTATGCACTCCTTCTCTATATTTATTTATTTATTTATTTACCGACAAATTGTCCATTAATAACATAACAAAAACACGAATAAAAAAAAGAGATGACAATGAAAGGAAAGGACATATAAATGAAGAGCATTGACGAATTATAATATAAAGAACATATAGAAGAATACAAGTCAAAGCTTGAAGATGGATTTAAAAGACTTTAAAAATTACACAATTCGAATCGACTGCCGAATGTCATTTTGGCTAACAACAAAAAATTCAATGCTTTGACTTGCTTTAACTAATCTCGACATTCTGGATAAATTCATATATAAACATATAAACTATAAGTGTGCGAAATTTCATACTCCTCCGTCCGCGCAATTTTCGTAAAAAGGGGTACAAAGGTTTTGCTTCACATATTAATAAACTGATGATTGTTGTTGCTCGAGACTTTTTCATTATTCAAAAATTGTCTTAAAAAAATAATTTTGTCAGTTTCTCGCTTTGAGTATCGAATTTGTCTTTTCCAATAGAATTCAAAGAAACAAATTGATAGAGAAACCCTTATGTAGAAGGAAAAATGCTCTGCAGTAGAGATATCATTTCCAACACCGTTGCGATTGGTCAGACATGTATGCAATTCACATGTGTAAAAGAGTTGATAATCTTGAGACCAACTCTTAAAAATGACAGGACAATATCGTCGCACGCTGAGAATTTCCTGTAAAGTATTTCATGTAAAAGTGTTTGTGGTGACACATGCTACATTGAACCCCGTAGGGATGCCAGGTACGAGTATAATCTAATAACGCTAGGAGTTAATTTATTATTGTTGGTGAGGTACAAAATGTATTGTGTGTTTTGCAATTAGAAAATAAACTCAAGAAGAGTAGCTTTTGTTTTTAAAATATGCGCTAAAGACTGACATCGAAGTCAGGTCATGCCTGGTAGAGACGAGGACTTCATCAGGACTACAAGGCCAACGTACTGCTTTCATGACATTCCTGGGAAAAGGTTGATCTCCATCAAAATTAAACAATGTGGGTACACTAATGAAAAATTATGAATTGTAAATTTAATAATATAGTGAATTTCCAAATCTCACTCAACTGAGAACCCAGAATATTAATTAAAACTAAGCTAGATAATCGCGACAAATTCGAATGGTTGAAGGTTGAATACTAAGGCATCAGTATTACAACGTCCCATCAGGTGAACTGAAGACTAGGAGAGGCCACATGCACCTCCCCCGTGTTCTTCCGATTGGTAAAGCGGTTAATGGTCTTTGGACGATAACCCTCACAGGGGCTAGATTGACATCCAGGCGGAAACCTTCGACATGGCGCAGAGCGGCGGCAGTGCTTTAAAGAAAACCCGGTTCCAGAATAAGTTAAAGGCGTCCCAATAAGACCGGGGAAGGCGATTCGTTCACGGACCAAAGAGTTAACTCACGGATGACAGAGATAATGGTCTCTAACACAGAAGGAGCGAGCCATGACACGAAGCGGAAACATACGTTTACATACCAATACATTTTGCACTACTATGACGAGCACAATACTTTATCACAACACACAATATCCGTTGCCATAACCGTATACTCTGGGATGATAGCTTCAACATCATTCTGTTCCAATGTTGTCATCGTTTTAAGAATATAAATAATTTGATTAGTAATTATATAACGACGGGTCAAGGTAGATCAAGACAAACTAGGGCAAAAGAATAAGTTGTATTTGGTGGTTTTATGATTATGAAATTAATTATTTTATAACAAGAAGTCGCGATCCGAATATCTAAGACAAACTATAATCGAGCGCAGTTCACATGCGGTAGAAGTGAAACCTTGACCCACACAATCTCAACCAATAGGAGCCTTGAAAAGTGAGCTCATAAGCAAAGCGGCCAATGCGTGCCAGATAGAGTAGACGCAGGTAAGGTTTCATTCTATCTCAATATCTCGCAGGCTTAATATTTCAGATGATGTGTTTGTCTCTTTTTAGTGTCATTAGTTTCATTTCAAAAATATTAACTCTTGATATCAAAACTGCAGACTGCAGTGTTTATAATACAATTTATAAGCGACAAATATAAAAATGCAAAACCTCATTACCAAGAACTATTCTAGCGGTTTGGCTGTAGAACAAGATATTTCTAATCAAACTACAGTTACAAGGGTTATTGTACCTATGCATGATAATATCGATCGCTTTTCATGATCGTACCTTACGGTCTGTAACAAAAATTTCGAATGCTTTTAGTAAGAAATGTTTGATTACTTAACGGTTCACTGTGTTACAAGAGTTTTAAGCCTCTTAACAGTTTTTTTTTTGGATTACTTATTATAACACATCTCATAAAAAGAAAAATCTGGTAAACGTATTTTCTTGGTCGTTAAATTTAATTTAAGTTAATGTAGCAACTTTTGTTATTACGCCGCCGTAGAAAAGTTATACATTTAAAACTATACCCATCAAATTTCCAACATAATAGAAATTACATTCCAGGAATCAATGTAATCAATAATCACTCCTTCCTTTCTTCAAAAAAAAAACTCCACACAGCATCCCTAAAGATGACATAGGCCCTGAGGGAAATAATTTTCCCTCCCGGCCTATGTCATCAGGGGCTCACGCGCGGAATAAATGACAAAAAAACCCTAGAAGAAATATTTTATTTTTTAACATTCATCGGGGTCGGGGATCTAAAAATATTTATTTTTCAGGCATCCCTATTTCGTATAACTTCAATGACACCGGTTTCTTTTACGGTTCTTTCACAAGCCCATATCTCGTCACATTTCTGTTGATTTCAGTTAGCTGGTAGATCAACAAGTAATCCGTAAAACAAAAATATCCGCGCTCGTCGGTAAATCGCATGATGAATAAAATATTTCTTCTGTAGGCTTTCAATTTCCATTGATTGTAAATGGAGAAGCAAGCCTCCTACATCCGCTTACCTTCCAGTCATTGTTTTATTTAAAGGTTTTGGGGATGGGACGGGGGAATTGTAACCAGCCTAAAGTGCTCTTAATTATGCAACCACCCACAAGTAAAATAAGTGCCAAGCGGTGTTTGATCGCATCCCTTTAATTGAATTGTTGAAGGATCGAGGCTTGTACGTCAGCATTATCTCAGGATACATCCGCTATTTTTAACCCCCGACGCAAAAAGAGGGGTGTTAAAAGTTTGACTTGTCTGTGTTTTTGTCTGTGGCATCGTTGCTCCTGAACGAATGGACCAATTATGACGTGTTTTTTTTAAAGCTGACGTGATTGAGATGGTTCTTAGCTACAATTCATGAAAATCTGTTCAGGCGTTTCAAGGTAATCAGTTATTTTTTTATAATTTTTTTTGTGTCGGGGGTAATTTAATTGCTTTAATAGCATTGTAATTTACAACCTTCGAGACATTGTACATGATGTACAGTCGTAAGCGATTTTCTGCATATTGAGCTATCGATAATTATCTAACTAACCATCACGCCGTTCCCCCGCTGGGGAAGGCAGAGAGGACAGACTGCCACACTCGGTCTCGGCACACCAGCTTGACTGCTAGCTCTGCTTCTTTGGACAGATTTGTTTGTTAACGCCAACTGCAGGGTGTTAAAAAAGACTGATTAATGTCACCATGGTTATTCAATCTATACATGGATAATTGTATAAACAAATTGAAAGAGGTGGGATTGGGCATTAAATTGAGTAATCTGAAAGTATGTTGCCTGCTGTATGTTGATGATGCGGTGCTGATTTTTAATGGTATGGTATCTACAGTCTCTCGTGTCTAGGATAACTAAAAAAAAGAAAAGTCTTAAGTCGTGGTGTTTAAAAGAGAGTACGAAAACAGTGTGCAATATAGATGTGAATGATGAATACTTGGAGCAGGTGGATGAGTTAATGAACCTGGGTAATATGTTTACGAGAGATGAGAAGGCTGATAGAGATATTGAAAAAAATTATAACTCAATACCGGTACCTGATGTATGGCAGTGAGACATGAAACCTGCAGAGGAAAGATGATAGTAGACTGAGTGCTGTTAAAATAAGATCCTTGAGTCTTAAAACCATATGAGATCGTGTGAGAAATGTGGAGATCCGCAAAGAATGCTAGGCTGATGTAACTGTAATAAGATTAAGAAAAGGGCCCTCAGATGGTTTGGGCATTTTAAGCGAATGAACGATGAAAGTAGTATAAGAAGAATGTATGACGCAAATGAGAATGGTAGAAGAAGTCGGAGAAGCCTGAGGAATGCATGACACGATCAAATGAATCAGATATTTGAGTCGGGCTATGTCAAGAGTTAGAATAGTAGAATAGTATATATGAAACGATGTATGAATGTGAATGAGATAAAGAGTGTGTGCCAAAACCGAGTTGTTTGGCGGTCCGTCCTCTCTGCCTACCCCTGCAAACAGCACGATGGTTAGTTAGTTAGCCAACAACATTCAGCCCTCCATTAATGGAGTTAGCTGCATTTACCCTTATTTCAATATCTCCATCAGTCTTCCCATTTATCGTATAATATATTCCATATCTCCTTCCATACACTTCACAGATACAAAAACTCTTCCACCTTCTCCAAGTTTTCATCATTCACATCTATTTGCACAGTGTTTTCGTATTCTCTCTTTCAAATACCATGACTTTAGATAAATGTAACCAAATCTTACATTCTTTATTAACTAATTATTCATACATTTGTTCATTCTGGACACGAGAGACGGTAGATCTTTCATACTGTTAGAAATTGGCATCAGATCATCAGTATAAATCAAATAATTTACATTCAGATTACTAAAAATGCTTATTTCAAATAGAAACATCTCAAAAAAAATTTAATCTGGATTACTGGATTACTGGAAGATCAATGAAATTTTACCTTGTCGTAGGTACAAATGGTTCCATAACAACACAGTATCAACTCAACTCAACACCTCTTTCAAAGATGATTAAAGCTATGAACAAAAAAATTGAATAATAAACCATAACCTTACATTACGTAATATATTTTACCAATATAGGTATATTTTTTACATTACTTTTAATAAATTTTCAAATGAGGTGTTGAGTTGAATTCATTCTGAGTTGTCTGAACACCGGTAAAAATATTGCAAATATTGTCGATAATGGGCTCAGAACAGATATTGTCAGTGAGTCGGGTAGCGCACATATATGTAAATGTAAATAACTCTACCATATATGTAAATGTAAATAACTCTAAACGCCCAATGTAAATAACTCTAAACGACCATATATGTAAATGTAAATAACTCTAAACGCCCGGGTTACCGGCACCTTTAAAAACGATGATTCATATACGACGTAAGGTAGCCAAGTTTGACGGAGTGCATCAAGCATTAACACAAGACTAGAACCAAAAAATTTCTTACAGAATAGAAATAACACAAAAAATCATTGAAAGAGGATCTTAACCGCTTGACCACGGAGGTCATTAAGGAAGAAGTTCTGCAAGCAAGTTATTAAATTTTTCGATATACTGACAACAACTTTTGTCCGACTCTGTACTTTCGTTAATCCTTCAAAGATCAAATACTGAACGAAAAAAATCCTCGTTTAATTCGGTAATTCACGTGTATCCGAATTCTCTCAATTCTCAATATGACCTACACGGGCAACAAAGCCTCATTGATACGTGTCCCTCCAAAACACCGTAGATGTGTATCCTCAGTACGAGCAAAGTTAAAGTGGACAGATTTTTGCGAAACCCAAACATAATCCCCAACCTCGATCTGGCTTAGGATCACTATCCGATGCTTTTCTAACTCAGCCATGTTCAGTGTTCAAGTAGGAAAAGCGACGATACATTTTACTTTTGTATCACTAGGTTATTGGATAAAAGCAAAAGGGGTTGGATTTTATGAAAACAAATATTTTATCCAAAATATTCTTAATTTATATTGTTACGTCTTATTACGTGGCTGTGCAAACATTGAAAGTCAGAATATACCAAAATTACAATTTGTACAAAAATTGGGTAAAGCTTTCTTACTCCACATTCCTCAAAGCCCAAATTATTGAAACAACACGTTGTTTCAATTTTATTAGTACAAAAAATTACTATTTACTAAGTGGGGACTGGAAATATGTGTCCTTCATTGGAAGAATTGGGCAAAACCTCGGTGAAAAAATAAGTTTACTTTTTTAAAGCTAGTTTTTTCACCACACACAGAACACTGTTAGAGTGTGTATAGTATAGTATCTTGAATGTACCTTAAAAACTTCAAATAATCTAGAAGAGAGCAATGAACATAAGAAGTGTAATAAACAATAAGTTTATTACGTAGCCTTTTGGAAAGCGGCTCAATGGTAGAGAAAGTACAAAAGAAGTTTTCAAAATATTTACATCTTAGAGACTTCGGATATCATCCCTTGTTATATTCATCAGTTTTTCTGTCCGGCGGTTAGGTAGCTTTGCCGATAGAAAGAAAACTGCATTGCTGACAACAGCAAATAATCTTCCAAACGGTAATATCTTCTGTATTCCCGATATGATACAAAATTTTTAGCTTCACGCACCCGAGAACTTCACAAGAGCGCGCAGCACAGAACTTTTGTTGTTTCGAGATGCAGAACTAACCTACCGTTAGGAATGCCGCTCGGAAAATTGATTCTTCTACTAAATTACCTGTCATAGATAAACATTTTCAAATGAATATTCAACAATTTAAAATGTTGATATTGATAATATAATGGATTGGTTTATTATTGGTTATGTAACTGTTGACGTGCATTCAAAATACAATAAAAATGATACTAAAAATGCTTAAGGAAAAATTTTTTTATTTGAATACCGCACAAGTTTAGTGTCCCAACTGCTTCTAACCGCCTGGAGCCAGTAAGACTTTGGCATTTTCAATTGGGGTATGCTGTGAGGCTGAAGGTTAGTGGGGAGGGGAAGGAGATGGGGGAGAGGATGGTAGGGAAGTACCAGGCTTTAGATCTAGACACCAAAAGTGTTAATTCTAAATATTTTCCATGTACATTTGTTAATTAGAATTTTTCATTTTTGCTACCGGTTCCGACGCATCCGTGACATTCATTAGCAAACCTAAAGCAAACCAAGAAAATTAATACAAATACTAGATTTAATTGAGTGGGAAAAGTGGAAGGGGTGATTTTGGAGGAGTCGATATTTCATGGGAACATTGTTAATAAGGGTGATTTCCAGTTGTTATTATTAATTATAAAATAATAGCACCCTGTAAATCACACTTATTAACAATGTACCCATGTAATGTTGACTCCTCCCACTATGGCAGTGATGTTGGTTATCTAGTAAAAGGTTTCCAGGGCTACCTACTTTTGACATCATATTAATTCATTAGAAGATTCTAATGAAAATATCTGTCTTGTGCAATTAATTTTAAGGAGTGATTTTTTTTATGAAATGATATTTAAAAACTTAAAATTGTTCTTTAATTTACATTTTCTGTAATCTCCCACAATATATCACGAACATTGTCTCAGTAAGATAAACTATTAGAACAACAAGGGCTCTTGAGACACTAAATTATTGAGCAAGCAAGCTAATTAAATTACGTTGGTTATTGGATAAGGGGTGTCCTGAGTCCTGGTGTAATACAAATATAACAAGTCAAAGCACCTGATCAAAGTGAAGAGTTAACTGTTCAGCAGGATTTGAAAATTAATATTCACTATCGCATAGAGAAGTTCGTCCACGCCACAGGTTGTATAAATGAAAATAGTGGAATTCTGGACCCTGAAATCTTCATTGATTATATCGAGATTGAAAAATTTAATTATATGAAAATAGAATTGAATCCAGTGGGACCATGGCAACCACAGTTATTGAGATTGAATGATGTGAGGCTCAATGAAATATGGGAATTTAGCTTTACAAAATGGCGATGATTTTTTATATACATGCATAAAGTAAAAAGTTTTGGGATCTATCGTAAATTATCGATTTTTCTAACAATCTTTCATCATAGGAGGATTTTATATTATTGTGTTGGTATTAATTAATAATTTGCGAGGCGGGTTTGCGTATCGCCAACCCGGAAATCATGTACTGTATAACCATCATTTTTGCCATAGGTCGTCCAATTGGTTCATTGACTCCTAGATTTATTTATTTTATCAGGTTCTCCATAAAACAGTTATACACCAGAATATTATGGAGAAGATTAAAAAATTTAGAGAAAAAAGTGTATGGGGGCAGTTTCACTATCTTGTGACGTATGTCAGAAGATAGTTACAGAACTCTCTGTAGGTGACATTGAAGATGTCGATGCTCAATACAGATTCATTTTGCAGTTGAATTGCTCTGTTTAATGGCGCATTTTGATAAGAAGAAGTTTTCGCTTTCGGAACATAAAAAAGTGCGTGAAATCTCCCACGACTGTACGCGTCAGGTACATATAAGTTAATCTCCCTCAACATGGGTGGATTCAGTATAATGCCGGAGATAGCTTAAAAAAGTGTTTACCCAAAAATATTTTTCGGCGGGCTTCTAAAGTGTTAAGATCGAGCATTCCTGTTAAAAACAACGATGGAAACAGGAATGGGTAGTATGTATATTCCCTCGTATACAGGTAACGCATAAACCTTTTTTAACTCTTTCTATTTCTAGGGTATGGTTTTGTTCCTATTCACCTCTCCTATTCAGATTCCTATTCACCTCTCACACCCTTTTCCTTTCAAGATCTTCCTCTCTTTTCTTTCCGTAAAAAGACCCTCCACACAGCATCTTCAAAATAGAAATAGGTCCTGAGAGAAATTGTTTTCCTCATAGCCTCCTTTGTGGAGCTAATGTAAAAAAATAATGAAAAAATGTTGTCGCTCTAATATTTATCACTGTATATTCCATGACAAGGTTACCTGTAAGTTGAACCATAAAACTTGTTAATTAATACGTTATGTTTATTGAAAATAATACAGTTTGCAAACAGTGGAAGGTATGCACATAGGCTACAAGTAGGTCAATATATTGCGGCAGGACCCCGTGGGGTTTAAATCCACTCAGCGTGCATTTTCTTCATATCTATGAAGAAAATGCACGAAGGTTCACATTACAGAAGACATCTGCCTTCTGTAATGTGAACCTACCTAACACTGAACATTATAGAATAACCTCGTACGTATAGCTGTGTACATTTATTTATCTTTGTACTAAAAAAGCTTTGTTCCAAAAATAAATTGGATTACGTACGAGAACCAATTTAAATTTGTTATTTTCTTGTCAGCATCGCTCCCACAATAACAGGAAATTCCATTTCCGACCAATTTCATAAAGCATTACAATAATATACCTGGGTATCCTATGCCAATAAACCTCTCTCCCCTTCCCACCCATAAATTAGGTCACTGTTCATTATTCATAAGGTATTAAGAGAACAAGATGTGTAAATCACGCAACGGCAACATTTTGAAATGTGTAACATTTGATTTGTTTGTTGGTTTATAAAAAAAATATTATTTGAAGACTACCACAACACGAGCATTAGAAAAAAATTAAAAGCGAGTTTCCGACATGCGTTGCAATGGCAATTAAATAATAAAAAAATAGTTTCTCCCTGCGTGTCCTTTCCCATTCGTTTCCGATCTCCTACCGCCTCCGCTTTCCCTCCCGCGTTCCTGCCATCTTCCCCCTCTTTCATTCCCTTACCCTCCCCTCCCCCAAACCCCAAATTCCCCTCCCCCTCCGCATATTAACTACATGAAATACTCATATTCTTCAAACTAATCTCGCGCCACCTATTGTAAATTTCTAATACTAATTTCATAACGCCAGAGCTCACCAGTATTATTATATAAACCTTTGCTGGCATGCGCACAACAACTCACCAAAGAGTCATTGCAATCAAATTATTAGTATGGGAAATAATTTCGTAGCCCCAAAGCTCATTATTATATATAGAAACCATAGCGGGCATGCGCTCATCAAATCCTCAAAGTTTCATCGGATGAATGGTTTAGGAACGCATGAACGACAAATCAAAAAAACATAATTTTTTATATACTTAGATAATCAATTCAAGAAAGTATGCATAGGTTCTGGGCAATACGCAACGTAATCTAGATCTCTACATATTCTGAAACAAAGTTCTCCGCCGCGTCTGTTTGTCTGTCTGTTCGCAAAAACTCTAAAACTACTGAACGGATTTTCATGCGGTTTTCACCAATAGGTAGAATAATTTATGAGAAAGGATTAAATATAAAATTTGTTAAGGTTTTGTTTAAATTGGTTGAAATATATAATATATAAATGGAAATGTCTGTATATTGTGGACGAGCGGGCTGGCAAGCGGGCGGTGTGGATTTTATTTGTATGCAAATCTACAGGTTTATGCCAAGGTTTATAAAATTTTGCACATGTGACTTTCAAAACAGGAGAAAGGTCACAGTCTACTTTTGATTTCGAAAACTTTGTGTAAAGCCCGAGCATCGCCGGGGACTTCGATTAGTATCGTAATAAAATAAAAAAAATTAACTGTCCGTAATGCTATGTGGAGGATCTTTTTATGCAAAGGATGAAAAGGAATTTCTTTTTTTATTGAAAGGAAAGGGGTAAGAGGGATGGGTCGGAATCTGGGTGTCGGTGTGTCCAGGAGTGACAGACATATGAATCATCTCGCTCACTGCGGTGTAAGGCAATGGGTCGAGAAAGTCCGGCTGAAGAAGTCAAAGGGTTTTCCGATCTGACCCGCCACCCAGACGCATCCGCCGCCAAGACCTGGACAAACCTCACCCCATTAACTCGGGCACCCCCGCTAAATCACCAAGAAAAGCAAACCACTTGGGATGACATACACATATGGCAGAGGAACATACAGATATGGCTGGGAACCATTTATTCCAATAAATGGTTCCCAGGGCGGCGGTACTCATACCCGCCTAATCTTTGAATCATCAAATCTTTGAATCATTAAATCTTTGTACTTGAATTCACTTCGGTTGCCAACAAATCCGCCTCTATATTACAATTATATATGCATTTCTACATAGATGCAATCTCATGTAGGAACATGAATTTCCGTCTATGTAGAAATAAGATTGCATCCATTTCAATCATATGAAAACACTTTTTTACTGTAACCGCATTATTTCATCTACAATAGGCACTTCAAGATAATATCAACAAATTGTTAATTTAGTGTAAGGAAAATAGCCTTTATTTTAATATCTCAAAATGTCAAATAGTTAGATTGTCTCGAATAAAAAATCCAGTGATCATTAATTACTATATTGATGTCAATGCTCTTGAGACACTAACACAAATTAAAGACTTAGGCATCACTTTTCAATCTAATCTTTCATTTATTAACCACATAACAGAAATCTGTAATAAGGGCTTAAAAATGTTGGGATTTATAACTAGGCTTACTAGAAATTTTAACAATATAAAGTGTATTAAACTGTTATATTTTGCGTATGTTGGAAGTCAACTTGAGTACAATTCTCCCGTCTGGAATCCACATTATAATATACATGTACAATATGTTGAAAGAATACAAAACAAATTCTAACGTTTTCTAAATTTCAAAATGGGGATCCCAACAATTATGTTGAACTACAACACTCTGTTAAATAATATGAATATGCTCAAATTGTCAGACAGAAGAATTTTCACTGACTTGGTATTTCTATATAAAATTCTACGTGATTTAGTTGACAGTCCGGTATTGCTTGAATTAATAAGCGTCCGGATTCCACAACGTAATAGAAGAAGTCAGGATTTATTTCAGTGCAGAAATTTTGGGACTAACTATCATATGTATTCCTCTTTACCCAGAATACTAATGGAAGGAAACAATTACACCAAGTCCGTGGACATCTTCAGTTTATCTTTAAACAAATATAAAATATTGTTACTGAGGCAGTTCAGTTATGTACAATAAATATTGTATTTATTAACATTCATATGTAAAAGCCCTGAAAAAGGGCGTTGATTCAATAAATAAGCTATTTTCTGCAGAAAATTCCTTCAAAACAGTATTTATTACATTGAACACAATCGCACTTTTAAAATCATTTAATTTTAGAACTGATTCCAATTATTTTCAATTGCATACTACACCCTACACCGCTTCTTTTGTTACTGCAAAATATTAAATTGCTAAAAATAATGATTAAATGGTGAACCCAAAATAATAATTTTCATGATTTAAACATGATTTTGTAGTTAGCAAGCCAACTAATGACTCAAGCTAAATGAATCCGGAGACGACAGTGTCCTCTTTAGTATACACACCGTGCTCTATTTTTTAATATTCATGAATAATTCTCAAACATCTCTTGTTCTACAAAGCGTCGTCATTCCCAAGAACCCTTTTAGTGCAGCCGGAGAAATATCTCTCAAGTTCGTCTAAGTTATAAAGTGGATGCATTCTGTTGGTAACCTTCCTCGCTAAGTCCTCACTTCCTATCTGCAAACACTCCGCTCTTCTTCTCTGTTCTAGCCAGGTACTACTATCTACCTACTAACGGCTTAATACTGAAATAGTAGAGTGGTAGTACCGAGCTTTTTGTACCCGTTCTGTGACAAGAGAAAAGCATATTATTATGGAATTGTTAATCTTATGATATGAAGTGTGTAGAAGCAAAGGCAGCAATCTCCAAAATATCGGAAAAAATATGTAAATGCAGTTTCATAGTGATTCGAATTGAGAACCTAAATTCAATTTGCAAATCTGGTTAGTTACAAACTCAGCTTTCTCCCATCAAAATCAGAATTTGAAAATATGTATCAAAAGCAAAGAGATATCAATGTGTTTTGGACTTTTATTTTCAAAAAAACAAAAGTGGAGATTGCTGCCTTTGCTTCTACACACCTCATATATACATTATCTATTAAAGACAATGTTAGGCTAAATACAGTATTGGAGAATCTAATAATACAAACAAACGGGAGCTTTTCTTAAAATCAAAAATATTGCAATTACTTATTTACTCAATAAGATCAAATGATTCATCATTCCAGGAAAAAATTTTGTCGGTGAAATTTTCATTAATTCATTTTAACTTCAAGTAGGTGTGCGAGCCTCAGTCTAATGCAGAGACTCAGGCGTCGTGGATCTCAAATCGACTTCTCCAGTTTGTAGAATATCTTGTCCATTTGCAACCACGTAAATTAAAATTATTATCTTATTCTAGATATCTTTACATCAAGCCGCTCTTTTATTTCCGTTATAACAAACCCCTTTCCATTTGTTTACCTTCCACTCGAACCCCTAAATATTATGTATGCAATCTGTCGGTATTTGGTATTTTATGTTATTTTAAAATTGTAAATATGGACGGAAAGTATGTACTGTTCAATGGGTACCTACCTTCGATAACGGTCAGTAAATATTGAAAACAATAGTGGTTAAAACAAATTACATGTTTGTGTGTATTTTAAAAATTAGTCCGTTTGGACAAAAATTTCGTTCGTATGAATTTTTTCCACCTCAAATAATGAATGTGGTTTAGGAATGCATTGTATTACAATTTTTTACATTTACATATTTTCATGTAATTTAAAATAACGCCAAATAGAATTTTAAAATGTGTTATACATGATAAAATTTTGTAATTCTTTGCACATTCGATTTGTTCATTTGGAAATTTGTTTTGACCGTTTGGATTTCCCTTTGTCTTTCCTTTCCCTTTTTTGAGATTCGTTTTTCACATTTTCGGACCTATCTATCCATTGGACAGTACTTTAAACGTAGAAAATATTTTGTCCATTGGACGATACATTAATAATTCAATAAATATTTTGCATATTTGTCCGTTTGGAAAAAAATATTATGTGTTCAAGCAGTCAGTATTTTTGGACCTCTACAATATATCGGAACCAGTGGCTGGCTGGTTTCTCTAAACAGCATTTGTACAATGTATTCCCATTACAAGTATCTACATGCATAAAAATCAATATGTGCTTGCTTGGGGATATATTATAGGTACGTACATGAGTTACGAGTTGTCTATGTATTGGTATATTATAGGAAATGTTTGAAACATTGAAAATACCTTTTTTATACCCTCGCGAGGGTTTCTGAATTATTACAAACACATGACAATACACCTGAAAAGTTTTTTTAATCATTATAAAAGCTAATTATTTTTTTTTATTTTAACCTTTATGAGTAAAACCTCAAACTGTAATATTTAATTAAATGAAGAAATTATGAGCGAAACTCAATCGAAACTCTGGAAACAGAAAAATCAGAAAAAGATATTTACACCTCTGGGACTCGAACCCAGGACCTCCCTAGGTTCGAGTCCCAGAGGTGTAAATATCTTTATCTGTTTTTCTGTTTCCAGAGTTTCGATTGAGTTTCGCTCATAATTTCTTCATTTAATTAAAAATTATAAAAGCTCTTGCGAAACTGTCAAAAATGTCAAAATTTGAGAATGAAATTTTGCAGAACAATGATCAAAACAAAACACAGATCAAAATTAAATTTCTTTAACAACTTTTTAAATTATTGAATTTATTTGAAGTGCTCGCCTAATACTTTAAATCCAATCAAAAAATATACATATTTTAAAGTTTATATGTTAAATACCAAATTTGATTGATTCTTCTTAGCATGTACAAAAATGGATATTGTAATACATGAAAAATGAAAAATTTAATAAAAAATTATAATAGGTGGTACGCGAGCTCTTTGAAAACTGAATGTACTAGGACTGAATAAATTGAACTAGGGAGGAGGGTTGGCGGGATGAGGGAGCAAGAGAGGGGAAAGGAAGGGGATGCGGGAGGGGAACGGGGACGCACGGGAAAGGACATGCAGAGAGAAACAATTTATTTATTTTGAATATGGCATTGCAACGCATGCCGGGAATCAGCTAGTAAATAAATAAAACAAACTTGCATCATAACATTAGAACATTATGAACTGCCATTAAAATTCCGCGTTTAAAACCTGCGCGACCGAGTAATTCGGTCGAAGACCAACTCACAAGAAAAAAGTCACTACAAATCACTTGAACAGTAAATCACCATCGAATTTCCGTTTAATTTCGAATTAACAGTAAAAACCTATATAACGCAGATAAAGTTACTCCTGCATTTCACAGAAAGAGTTTTGAGGTTAAGTGGAAAAGGATCTCAACCATGTTCAAAACTCAAGTTGGTCTATTCCATTGATGAATATTGAGCCAGATTCGCTATGACGGGATAAAAGCGACTATTCGACATCGATGAGTCTGGTAAGCATTGTGGACTCAATCCTGCCGACCATCACCAAATTTGTTTGCTGATTAAAAATATAAATTAACAAAAACTATCGTACGATGAGCATAAAGAAATTTAATTAGCTCTTTTGTTCGGAAATAAAAACACTTGTTGAGTTCTAATGACGACAAAGTACCCGAAAATATATTCAGAATCTTAACGACGTAAGTAAAGAAGCCGTGTATACAAATTGCGACTCGCGACCCGTGTATTGGACGGACCTACTGTCAAATTTGCCCTATCAAAGAAAAGAAGAAGAAAACAAATAATGCGAGAATCTTATCGACGTAAGTGAAGAAAGCAAATGTAAACAAATATACTCCCGCGGCACGGCGTATTAGACAAACGTATGGTCGAATTAGCCCTAGCAGGCCTGGAGATTCGACCTTTCCGTCGCGTTCATTTTAATTAATTCTGAAGAACGTGTTACAAATATTTAAGATATTTCTAAATGAACACCTCCCAAAGCTATTAATTCGTCGTCTAGAAAAATAAAATCTGGTGCTTACCGCTAACTTTATAGTTGAAAAACTGGTTATAAAGTTTTAAATAGTTGTACATAAAATACATTAATGGTAAGGTATTGTTTTTATTAATTTTAAATATAAAAAACTTACATCCCCAGGGGTCTGTTGGAGTAATACAGTTAGTTACGAATTCGCCGGAAATTATTAAAATGTGAGTTTTGGGCAAACAAAAATTATTAGGGTTGTGCCTTAAGTTATTTTAAATTGGGTAAAAACCTTGATCGTTTCAATTACTTTTGTATATATATAGTCTTCCGTGACGGCCTCCTTAGACGGCCTCCGTGGTCCCGAGGTAAGAAGGTCGCGGGTTCGAACCCGGCGTGCGCAAATAAATTTTATTTGATTAATGTGTGTTATTCCACAATTTATTCATTTAAAATAAAAAATAGAATAATTGCGGCACTTTCCAGAGTGGAAGATACTTTCAGTATCGCCCTGGCGTAAGACCATCATTCAGAATTGAAACGTTGCTTGAAATGGCTTTAGCCGTGTTTAGTGACCAGATCTGAATAGCCAGGTACTTCCCCACCTTCCACTTCCCTACCTCCTTCCCCTCCACACTACCTTCAGCCTCACAACATACCCCGATTGGGGATGCCATAGTCTCACTGGCTCCAAGGGGAGCAGTTGGGACTCTTGTGCGGTATTAATTGTAAAAAAAAAAAAGTCTTACATTCATCAGGGATGGTCTAACTAACTACAAAAACTTATGAAATTGCTCAAATAATGGATGCCATCCGTCAATATAATTGATGATTCCATCAAAACCATGTTCAGAAATCATATATTCTGATGTATGTTTTTGTGCAATTTGTCATTGCTACATTCAGCTGTGGTTAGTTTCTAGATACCAAGTATTTCCGTCTGGAGGCAGTGAGACTATAGCATCCCCAAATTGTGCGGCTGAAGGTGGACAGGAGGGGACGGAAAAGGGAAAGAGGAAGTACCTGGCTATTCAGATCTGGTCAATAAACATGGCTTAAACCATTTCAAGCAACATTTTAATTCTGAATGGTGGTCTTACACCAGGGCGATGCTGAGAGTATCTTCCAATCTGGAACATGCCGCAAATATACTTTGTATTATTTTAAATGAACGAATTGTGAAATAACACAAATTAATCAAATAAATTTTTTTTATTATTTATTATTTTAACTTTATGAGTAAAACCTCAAACTGTAATATTTAATTAAATGAAGACATTATGAGCGAAACTCAATCGAAAATCTGGAAACAGAAAAATCAGAAAAAGATATTGGCACCTCTGGGACTCGAACCCAGGACCTCCCTACTTTCCGGGTTGGGCGCTCTTATCCACTGAACTAAGGTGTCGATATCCAATTCGGTCACTTTTAACTGTACCATACTTCGACTAAGATAATTAATTAAATTAATTAATTAGACATAATTAGATAATTAATTAGACATTTAATTAAATATTACAGTTTGAGGTTTTACTCATAAAGTTAAAATAATAAATAATAATATTCATCCCAGACTTGCAGAAGAGTCAATAGATGTCGCACATTAAATAAAATGGATAATAATTTATCCAGACACCATCTAGATTGCATTTAGTTCGAGTTGAATCTTGCAATCATTCATAAAGATGGCAGCCAATAAAAAATATGCGTTAAGAAAAATGAAGATAATATGGGTGGTTCTTAGTCGAAGTATGGTACAGTTAAAAGTGACCGAATTGGATATCGACACCTTAGTTCAGTGGATAAGAGCGCCCAACCCGGAAAGTAGGGAGGTCCTGGGTTCGAGTCCCAGAGGTGCCAATATCTTTTTCTGATTTTTCTGTTTCCAGATTTTCGATTGAGTTTCGCTCATAATGTCTTCATTTAATTAAATAAAAATTTTTTGCTCATCGATCCGCGACCTTCGGATTGCGAGCCAAGAGCCTTGCCCCTCGACCAGAGAGGCCGTCAAATATTCGCAATACGCAAAAATAACTACTGTAAAATCATGAATTTGAAAACATTAATAATAAGAATAGTTAAAAATAAGGATTCATTTATTATAATGAAACCATCCTAGTTTGCTCCGAATCCAAGAACTGTAAGATATCACCTTTGAGTGCATTTCCTTCTTGTGTAGCTTTTATAGTTGGAGTTTGATAGTTCCTGGTTCCCATAGAAGTGCAATTGCAAATAATATTAAAAGGAAAGTTTGAATGTTTTGTAGTTTGTTGCCGACTAAAACGGTTTAAAAGCATTAGCATAAGTTTTAAGTGGTTTTGCAATGAACGGAAATTATTTGGTTTGCTGTAAAATTCATACGAGTATAAAGATCCATGTAGGTATACACACCGTTAGTGAATTTCATTCTGTGAAATTCACGTTGATTCCAAACTTTCATATAAGTATGCACTGATATGAATTTATTTCTGTAAAAAAAGATATCTTCTACACATACTTGAATTGTATAAGTAAAAAAATACTGATTTTTTTATAAACTGTCCTATTCGTAATATTACGTAAACAGAAACCCAGATAACAACCACTCTGTAAATTGCGATCTCAACAAGAGACGTTTCACACCTAGTGAGATGGGCAATACGTCATTACTATAACCAAATATAATCAAAATAATAAAATAAGTAATAAATAATAGTCAAATCATTTAGGTGTTGAACTTTCAATTCTTAATATCGATTCAAACGGAGACTTGTGCATGTGCTCAGCCAAGTGATTATGGTGACATAATAACACAAAGTGAGAAATCTAGGTAGGTCAGATTCCTTTCCAGTGTCCAATATTCACTATCCCCATAGTTGTGTCATTGAAATGACATTTTTTTGATAAGTTAAAGATTATTGATAATAGTCCCAAATGGTTTGCAATACATTTGTGTCTACAATATTTTTTTACGAAATGTATGTTACAAATTGTAACCCTCGCGTTTTAAGAAATTAGCGAGTCTAACCTTGGTGAAAACATGACATCTCCTTACTTAATCGCTCCCTAGAGCCTGACAATAAAACATTTAAATAATACCTTCCATTTTACAAAAAAAGGGGTGTAATCTCGGTATTAAGACATTGAATATTTAACCAAAGTACCCGGTGGTTCCAAACAATGTGCCATTATTCTGATCCCTCCAAAGGGAACGATTCTGACCTGGGCCCATTGTTAGCGATATTAAAAAAAGGATTTAGATTGTAAAGAAAAAACGTAATTCCCTTGGGGTATTTTGAGGAGATTCCTTACAAATAATAAAGGAACAACAATGGAGGAGAAAATGTTTACATGCCGAGGACTTTATTCAAATTTACTCCACCTTCTAAAGCGGTTTAATTCCTACATTTAAGTTTTCTGGCTAACTGCAGGTAGTTTATTCCTAAAACCTAACATAGAATAACGATAAACCAAACATTAAAATAGAGTAATAAAAATATTATTTAAGAAACTAGTAAAGTCAAAAAAAAATAATTATCATTTTTTTCCAAAAAAATATTTAATGAATTTTCTTTGAACCCTTTAATTATCCGATCTTCGCCTAACCTTCATGGGTTCATGGGGTGAGGTTTGTCTAGGTCTTGGAGGCGGATGACCAGGACACACTGAACCCCAGATTCCTACCCACCCATTAAACCCTTTCCTTCCCAGAACTCTCTTCTCCTTCCTTTCCTTAAAAAACTCTCCACACAGCATCCCCAAAGATGACATAGGTCCTGAGGGAAATTATTTTCCTCAGGGCCTCCTGTGTGGAGCTCATGTAAAAAAAAAAAACCTAACCTATCGTATCCTAAATCTAATCTATGCGGTGACCGTAAAATTGATCCGCCGACAATTGGCACCCCAAAATGATTTTACTATACAATAATATTTTTTTCTGCATTAGTTACCAATTTCAAACTTAAAATCGTCTTCAAAAACACTTTTAATAATAAGTTGGTATTTATATCAAACGAATTTATAAACAGTACCTACGTACTTAAGCTCTGTTATACACATTTAGACAAGTAGATTTTTTCTTTTCGATGCATTTGAATGAAAATATGTTTTATACTTTGTTATTCTCTCTGCACATCCCTTCCGGGTAACTTAGTTATATTTTGCGTAATTAGGTAAACAGTAATTTTCTTAAACCGACTGCATATTGTATCTAAGTATGCTGGGGTGAATAACTGTCATGAAACTAATCTATTCCATCGTAAACCTAACCTTACCTTTCCTATTCTCGCCTAATGTAACCTATCCTATCTATTTGTACATTTAAATCTTAAGACAAAACACCACGAAGTATTCCAAAATCGTGTGTTTTTAGTTTGAAAATTTGATCGCTCGAAATATCTTAGACACTTTAATTAAATACTGCCGGTAGAATACGTTTTGGTCTTTGAAACAATTGAGCTTTTTTAAAAAATATTTTTGTAAACCCAGAGAATAATAAAGTATCCGGCTTATAAAAATTGCTTTAAAGTTCAAAATCTCTTGTTTTATTTTTTTTTACGTGAGCTCCACACAGGAGGCCCTGAGGATAATAATTTCCCTCAGGGCCTATGTCATCTTTGTGGATGCTGTGTGGAGGTTTTTTTTAAGGAAAGGAAGGGGAGGAGAGTTCTGGTAAGGAAAGGGGTTTAAGGAGTGGGTAGGAATCTGGGGTTCAGTGTGTCCTGGTCCAAGACCTAGACAAACCTCACCCGATGAACCCGGGCACCCCTGCTAAATCACCAAACGTAGCGAATCACTTGGGGTGACCTATGGCAGAGGTGTTGTTATCCAATAAAGGTTCCCGGTACCCAATCCCGCCTCCCAAATTGAAAAACACTTACGTTACGAACACTTTTGATGTTATGGTTTTACTGTATAATGTGACAAATTGAGGTTTTCAGAAAATGATCGTAAAACATTTAAATATTTGTGCTTAACTTCAAAACTTTGAAATTTGAAATTCACCTGCCTGAAGATTTCCGTAGCAGAGTTAAGCGACGTAAAATTTCAATAAATGACAAAGTTGTTTAGAACTTTTCATAATCAATTTACCAATTATTATTTTTTCGTATATTGTTACAATAATATCCAAAATACAATGGCATTAGATGGAAAAGTGAATTTTTTTTTTTTGTATTTCTACGTTAATGAAGAGAAGTTTAGTGTGAGAGTGATAAGTATATTAAGTGCACAATTATATATTGTCGCAATTACTAGGTGTGGAAACATAAAAAAATATAAATACGATTTGAAATGAAGTAACAGATTTTTGTAAATGATGATCAGTTTCTTAAAAAAAAAATTTCTTGAATAATACCAATTCTGTTCTTTTTTTGTTAATTTTTCTGGAAGACAATCAATATGTTTTATCCCTTTTTAAATAAAATTATTATGCATTTGTTGTGAAGAAAGTTGAGGAATTGAAATACCGTTTTTTTTCTATGATAAATTTAGTTTTAAATAATTCGACGCATTTTCTTTGAACATTTATAATATAAAGTATTTTTTTATAGATGCCGTCAATTTTTGGAACTTGCAAAATTTTTAACAATGTTACTGAAGGGAATTTAGGTTGTTAAAAATTACTTTAATAATTAGACTTTTTACTACCTTTACAGGGCAAACCATTTTTTCATGTGCACCTCCCATCCCATAATTCCATTCTGAATTAATGACCAGCGCGTAATGGACCTGTTGTACATTATCTATCTAAGGATATTTCTTAATCAAATAATTATTTAAATTTCCTATTGCACTTAACAAGTTCACATATCGAGGTCCAGTTGATTAATCAGACTTCTCCGAAAAATCGAAATTTGAGTTGAGCATGCATATGTAAAGCGCGCTCTACACTCGCGGCGCGAACGGCCGCGAAGGCCGCGAAACACGAGTGTGGATCTTGTTCGCATTCGCGCTTCGCGCCATTCCCCGATTTTTGTCGGTTTTTTGGCCGGCGACAAAGGGTTCGCTTTGCAAAAGACGCGAGTGTGGATGGACACAGTTCACGCGCGGATCGCGGCGTATATTCACGGCGTGAATTCACGGCGCGAATTCGCGCGCGAGTGTAGAGCCAGCTTTAAAGTGTACCCCCTATCTGGTACAATATTCAGATTACTCATAAAGCAACCAAATCAATTATAATGCAGAAAAAGTAATGGTAAAATAAACAATTAAAAAATTGATTGTTTCTAGATTTGTTATAAGAAATTTAAAAATGTCATTCTAATATATTGTATCATTATGCCTTCTTGTGTTGTTTAAAAACTCGTTAAACACCAGGGAGAAAACGACGTAAAATCGCGGTGTTTTGTCTTTGACGCAATATTTTGTGGGTTTTTTTTGTGCTATTGTATATTATATTTACTGAAACTCATTCCTTAAATAATAAACTATGCATAAAAACAACTTTACTTGCGTTTATTTGATGAATTTATATGTTTTACGATCTTTTTCACGAGAACGACGCTACCCAATTTGACAGCCCAAATATCGAGAAAAATCTCAGCCAGACGCCATAGAGAATTTAATATAAATTATTCCGATTGGCTAGGTTTGTTCACGGTATTTTATACCTTAAGAACAAGAATGCCCCAAGCGATTCTGGCATTGTAATTCATACGTTTTCTTTATACATAAGGGTTAAAATCGCCTTCCAAAATAAAATGTTTTGAAAATTTTGGCGTGTGCGCCGGCGCACGAGCGACAAATGACGTAAAGCATCTTTAATGAAAAATACTGAGACGTGTAAATAGTACATGATTTATGGTGAGCATTCGAATATTGCTTTCCTCATTTTCTCAACTTAGTATTTGGAGATGTATGACTAATCAACTAGACAATCGATATGTGCCTATTACATTTCACATGTTTGTCTACAATTACATCGAGGTACTTTATTTCAGTCGTATGGTTAAATGTGGTACCTGAGATATTATTACTTTTGTAACAATTTTTATTGTTTACAATTATCTCAATATTTGGGTAAGCTGAACTTATAAAGGGAATATAAAGTATTATTTGTATCGAACAAATTGAATTTCACTACAAACTATCTGTTTCAATATCATTGTTTAGTTTGAGCATGTTCCAATGTCCAATGAAGATATGTTATTAACGATTCTATGTTTGAATAATCACCGGACGGACGGAAGGCGATAATGCAATCAAATTAATAACACAATAGTGCAGCCGCAAATCGCATTTCGTAGTCGTGACTTGTGACACTGCATGTGACAGCTAATCATATTAATTAATGTGTGAGTGACAGGTTAGAACAGTCTTATTTAAATTGGTACATTTATAATGCCTTGAGGTCGTACTGATATAAAGAAAAATTGGTTTAATAAAATAAAATACTTTTTTGTTTAAAACCACGAGATTTATTAATTTTTGAACCGACCGGTTTCGCTTAACTTAAGCATCATCAGGGTACAAATTAATACTAAACAAGAAGTACATAATGTGTGCTTATATATAACAAAATATAGAGGGAGACAACGTGATACAAATATTACAAACAAATAAACGGTCATAAAATACATTAACATAAGTACTCAAGTAATGGGAAAAACAGAAAGATAATTATGTAGACTAATGGGTTATAATAATAAATTTGGAGAAACAAAGCATTAACTGGCATGGTGATAAGGAGCGCTGGTCGGTTCAAAAATTAATAAATCTCGTGGTTTTAAACAAAAAAGTATTTTATTTTATTAAATATGTCAAACCACAAAGTGATTGCTTTCTACAATAATATGAAAAATTGGTTGTCTGTAAAGTCGATTTACGGACGATAATTTTACGCGGTAATGTCACGAGCCGAACGCCTTAGCCGAACGCTTAGGCTGGACGCTTATCCGCGCCCTCGCTTGTACGCCCGGCTCAGATGGAACGTGACATCGTGACATTGTGACATCGTGACAGCGTGACAATGAGTCATGCTTTTTCGTGAATGCGGCCGGCGTTCATCGATTTATAAGACGTTATCACTTCAAAATAATAAACTTTGTAATCGCGAAAATCAAAAAAAGCGTTCATATCTCTGTTCATATTCAACGCAATGAGTTGTATTTTTTTTACAATTTGACAATTTTACACACAGTGGCACTCTCTCAGTTGCGCATCGGTGAAAAACCACTAATCATAATTGTAACGTTGATGAAATTACTTTTGCCGTGTTTGGTGACCAAATCTGAAGATCTAGGTACTTTATCATATTTTTCTTTCTCATCACGTTAATTCAATTTGGGAGGAGGGTAAGGGCATCACCGCCCCGGGAATCATTTATTGGATAGCCAACACCACTGCTGGCGGTTCGATATGTCTGGTGATTTAGCACGGGTGTCCGAGTTCATGAACTGAGGTTTGTCTAGGTCTTGGCGGTTAATGCGTTTCCCCTGCTGCGTTGCGGGCTAGATCAGGTTGGCGGAGACCTAACCTAGACCTCTCCAGCTGAATACTCTTGACTTAACTCCTTGCAACGCAGTGGGAGGGTGGAATTCATACGTTCATCACTACTGAACGCAATGATCCCCAGTTTCCTACCCACCTCTTATATTTTTTTCCTCAGATTTTGCTCTCCCTAAAAAGACTCTCCACAAAGCATTTTCAAAGACTACATACGGAAATTTTTTTTCCTCAAGGATAAAAAAATGTCAAAGAATCGAATCCAAAGACCCACTGGCATGTGGTTTGGCATCATAAAGCTAGTAGATTTTTTAAAAATTTATTTTTATTTTAACTTTATGAGTAAAACCTCAAATTGTAATACTTTATTAAATGAAGACAATATAAGCGAAACTTAATCAAATATCTGGAAACAGGAAAATCAGAAAAGGATATTGGCACCCCTGGTACTCGAATCCAGGACCCAAATCTTGCAATCATACATAAAGACAGCAGCCAATAAAATATGCGTTAAGAAAAATGAAGATAGTGGGTGGTTCTTATTCAAAGTATGATACAGTTAAATATGACTGTATCGACACTTTGGCGCAGTGGTCAGGGCGTTCGCCCGGAAAGCGAGAGGTCCTGGGTTCGAGTCCCAGAGTTGCCAAAATCTTTTTTGGTTTTTATGTTTCCAGATATTCGATTAAGTTTCGCTTAACTTGTCTTCATTTAAATAATTTTTTTTCGAGCTAGCTAATAAATGTTCAAGGGCAAGAAATCAGGCGAAACTGGTAGTTACATTATCACAAAAGCAATTAGTTAGTAATTACTGAAATAAAGTACATTTTTTATCAAAGAAAAATGTCAAAATCAGACAAGACTGATTTGGACATTTTTCTTTGAATGGAAATAAATGAATTATTCAGTAAAATGTTTTCCATTAAAATATAAGACAGAAAATAAGATTAGTGAAAAGAAAACCGAAAACTGATTTCAATATTAATTTTCTGGAAAGAAAATCTTTATATTAATTATCTGGAATTATAAAGGATTAATGTAAAAAGTGAGTTCAATTCTATCAATAAATCTTTTTTTTTTAAATATATATGAAATAGCATGATCGTTATAACTCATAACAAAGCACGTCGTCTGTCCAAACAATTGTCTACGACCAAAATTCACGCACGATCAAAACAGCACAGCCAATAAAAAGTATGCGTTTGATGTGTGTGTGCGTGTGTTTTTTACTTCAACTCCACGAGGAGTCCTGAGGATTTGATTACCCTTAGGGCCTTTGTAAACTTTGGGGATGCTGTGTGGAAGTATTTTTTATGGAAACGAAGGAGTGAACCTGGATCTTGAAGAGACCCGTGTTTTAGGAGGGAGGAAACACAGAGGCCGGCAAATCGTTAAAACTTGGGCGCCCGTTTGGCGGTTTCCCGAATGTGCACCAAATACCGGTAGAATATGGACAGCATTCCCACCCGACGCCTGTGCTCTAAAAATTGCAATACGTTTGTTAGGATTGGAGAATCTGTAAAACGGACCGCCCGCTTCGGCACAGAATCGACTGTTTTTCAGATACTGAGGGGCTCCATACCAGAGGTGGCTGCCAAATTTAACCACGGGGCACACCTGCGTAATCGTAACTTGTAATCGAAATTAAGGCATCGCTGCGCGTAGATGCAGTTTACGGTAGTGAGTAAGGTTGTATACTTTTTTGTTATTAATTATTCCAATTAAAAAATAAATATGTTGCTTTTTTACTATTAAAAATTGTAATAATTCAACAATAATGATAATAATTATACCTAGCTCTCACATTCAAAATTTAGGCTTATTAGATTTGTCAAAGAATTTACATATAAAATTTATATATATAAAACTGCAAGAATCGGTCATATTAACCTTTTCGTCCCGGAAAGAAAAAAATCACACATGATCCGAAGGGTGGTCACTCGGGGACCCCAATTTATTTTGCTTATTAAAGGGTGTTAATGACATAATTTTTTGTAATTTGTTTTGGTAATAATTAGAAAGAAGTATATTTATTGTATTTCAGTAGTCATTTTCAAAATCGTTTGATAAATAAAGTCATAATTAATATTCTAATGAATTTAGACCATAACGTATATTTTTCCATAGAAAACAGAGAAAGCGGGCCGATAGCCAACATAACTCCATGTTTCCAAATTTCGATTGGCGATTGGCGCGTAGCGGAAACGATCCAGACCGAATGATCTTTGACCGGCAAGCGAACATTATAGCATTGTAAAAAGAGCAAACGAGATGCGCAGTGTAAACAAACGGGATCTAGTCCTTTCCACTAACAACTTAGAAATTACTTGCTATCGCTTAGAGTCGTCCCGATACTTCCAGCAGATGGGTACGGGGTAACGCCCGAACAGAGGGGAAGGGGGGCGGGCGGGACAGATTCTCGACCGGAATTTGATAGAAATTATTTAATTTTAAGAAAAGTAGTAATGCGATATTAATTTTTTAATGCAAATCGATAACCAAATATTTTGTCTAGGATTACCTAAATTATTGAGTATGCGGTTTAAAAAACAACTTAGATACAGCGTAAAACTCTCGTTAGTGTAAGTGCGTTCCCCTGGTCATATACGGAAGTGTTAAAAACATGTAGGATTATGATTTTTTTTTTAAATATTTATAGTGAGGGATCAGTGGAATTTATCGATCCAGTTAGGAGTTCTATCGAGCCGAACCCTCTGATTTGAAAATATCTGGAGTCTGTGAATTATTTTCCCATTTGGTCTCTGGTAGGTTGACATGTTGTTCTTGTATTGTTTTGTATTTATTATAATAATTGTATTTATTATTATAATACAGTGCAATTGCATAGCGTGGATTGACTAGATGATCATTTGTGGAAAAGTGTGTGGAAGGGTTAAGTTTTTCCTGTGGGGAAGATTTAACTCGGACATAAAGTCAAAAAAACAATAAATATTATAGCTTTATAATATTATAATAATTTTACATATAAAAATATCAATAATTTATCCGCCTTGGAAGAAACTTGTCTTATCTGATGAGGTGGGTAAAAAAAACCTATGTAAATAAATGAAAATAAAATAAACGCTTTGGTTGCCGGCAGCGTAACTGAATACATTAGAACGTTTCATGGACCTATCTCTCGAGTTTCCATTATCTATGATTTTATCTGAAACTATTTCGTATTTTGTTTTTAGATAGTTATTAAATTAATACAGATAGTTTTGTTTATTTGAAGATATTAAAATAACTTCTGTGAATCAGGAATGGGAGAATTTGTCGCTTTATTTCGTCGTTACCTGGTCGGTTGAACACCCCCCCCTTCAAGGATGTTCATTTACGTGACCGCAATGAACAAAGGATTCATTTTAAGAAATTCCGGTAATCTCGCTTGATGGTACTTCTATCTGGGAATTTGTGCAATAAAAGCAAAGGAAAACTTACCACTGATACAAACAAACCAAGATTTTGCACTGACATGCAAAAATTACCTAAAATCGAGAACTTTAAAACAGTAATAATTAACGATTTTTGCATTACGTTGAGAAATCCATTTGGTAGGCAAAATTTGACCCGCAAGCAATATTCACAATCAGAGGCATGTGTGGGTAGATATAGGTCACCACAAGTGGTTCAATGTGTTTGATAACTTAGCAGGAGTGCCCGGGCTTATGAGGTGAGGTTCGTTCAGATCTTGAAAGCGGAGGCATCTACCTCCTAACTGCTTCCTGCTTGACTTCTCCACTCTCTCCAGCCGGACGTTCTCGGCCCATCACCTTGCACCGCAGTGAGAAGGATGAATTCATGTATATCCGCCACTCCTGCACCTGAACCTCCGATGCCTACGCAATACTCAATCCTTTTTTTCATCCTCCCCTGACATAGGCCTTGAAGGGTTTTTTTTCCTCAGGGCCTCCCGCGTGGAGTTTATGTAAATTAATCCATTGAAGCGACCACGCGAAAGAAATTAATTTGCCTCAATTGCTCGAGATTTCCAGATCATTTTTTTAAATTTTTCGCCAACCTTAAAAAATCACAAGTTCAAATTTTAACATGAAGGCTTATTACAGTGCTATATAGCGAATGAAATAACCTGTATTTTGCCGTTTATCTAATATTTGTAAGATTTATAAAAAAAATATGAAAAATTCGTTAAGTTTATAACCGCACGAATCCTGCGTGTTTGTTACTTTGAAACTCCGTGAGAGGTACTTACTCGAGTAAGCATAGAATTTTTTCGATTTTTGTATGTTGCCTGTGGTATACTTGATAATAAAAATAAACAACTGATCAGAAATTCTGCATGAAAAATTTTTAAAAAAACGTTATTTTTTAAATCGTTCTAAAATAGTCTATGAATTTCGGATTTGAGACATCTATGGTCATAACAGACAAAGCACATTAATTACTTCATTTTAAAATAAATGGCTGGCTATGGAAATGTTTTATATTATTTCAATAAATGTTTTACAAATCGTAGAAAAATCGACCGATTGATAGCGGTCCAAAATTGGACTGCTATCAATCGCAGAAAAATAAAAGTGGTCCATTTTTCGACCATAATCGCTCCAGTGGCTAAGTAATTCAATGTCTCTTTTCTAGAGATAATGATCTAATATGCGTTATTTTTCATGTAACTTATATGACCATTCAAAATAAAGTACAATAAAATCATCGGTTTTTTGGCTTCTCAAGAAAACGTTACACAAGAGGCAATTTATTATTTAAGTGGAAACTAAGATCTGCCAAAAGGGTAGCAGCATTAAATGTGTTGTTATGAATATAAAATATCAAAAATTCATAGAAAAAAGGTATTAGAATAATTACTAAGACCCGTTAGACAAACCCAGCTTTGCCAAACAAACCATTAAAAACCTGGGATGTATATCTAAATGATGATGACATCCAGCTTTAGCAGCTTGAATCTCAACCCAGGAATAATTCGATGTAGGTATTCGTTTTTATTTTGACAAGAATTTATTTTATAAGGTTGGTACTTCCGACAAATGTCATATTTGATTGTCTCTTAGTTAAAAATGGAATATTCCGTATCATCCGTGTATCGAACTTCTGCAACACGAATGTTTCGTATTATCCTCGAGGTGGGCTTGTTCAAATTTACCTACTTACCTAGTGCAGAATATTTCAATGGAAACAAGCCAAAAACTCCAGTTTTCAGTGGCGTTTTACCACTCAATTTGCACCTCGCATTCTAATAAAAGCCGCTTCGCGCGAACCATTTAAGGTAAACGAACATTTGTACATTTTAAGGGGGCGCGAAACCGTTACTTCGCGTTCCATCACCATCCGTCACGATCACCATTAGACCGCCCGACTCGCACTGGATTCGGCCGATTCCGCGGAACTTTCCACGTTTATATGTATCCACGCTCCTGCTCCTGGTCGTCCCGCAACAAACTGGCGCCGTGTATAAATTAGAATTGATGGGCCGGAACGGGATCAGGGCAAGTAATTACTGCGATCCGCTTCCGGGGGAGATTGGCGGTAAAGGGGAGGAATATTTTAAAGATAACCTTAACATGTCATGATCGTGTATGTAGGCGAGTTGATCCCTCACGGTGTGTTTGGTAGCAATGTGTAATATTAATTCACATTTGAGAGTGTTAAGTTATGCAATAATATTAGTTTTTATATTGATGAAAACTCAGAATTTCTGCAATAAGGAACTCCAGTGAAAAATATTATGGCTTTAAAAAAATATGTTCATATAGACCGATAAACGCTGATTCTGAATATATAAGTTTTATTAAATAATATTTAACGTTGAGTCTTAAAAAAAATATTAAAAAGTCCATTTTAAAACATTTCATTAAAACACTCTGTCAAGTTGGTATTATTGAATTTGTGAGGCATGACATCACCGCTTCCATAAAACGCTCCAATGCTGAAATTCAAAATGGCGGCGGTCGAACAGCTGATTCCAGTTCCCTACAAGATTCATGCTTCGATTTCCTTAATATTGATTTCGATTCGTAAAGCTAAAAAAATAATAATTTGAAACATTTTTATACCAATCTCGCGTAATAATATTGAAAAATATTAATATATGCTCATTTAGATGAAAAACATATTTTATCTGAACAACAAAAAGGTTGTCGCAGAAAACATATGGGATGTAAAGAATAATTAGTTATTGATTCTGTAATTCTAAAACAGATTCAAACTCAAAAGCGTAATTTACATTCTTGCTATACAGACTACCAAAAGGCTTTCGATAGTGTTCCGCACTCGTGGCTGATCAAAATATTGAGTATTTATAAAATTAACCCGATTATTATTAGCTTTTTGGAAAATATTATGACCTTTTGGAATACAGATTTATTTGTCAATTTAAAAGGTCAGAAAATAGTAGTACCGGGCATTTCAATAAAAAAGAGAGATTTTTCAAGGTGACTTATTGAGTCCTCTATGGTTTTGCTTAGCATTGAATCCTCTATCTAAAATGTTAATTAAAAGCAAGTTTGGAATAAAAATTAAAGGTAATACGAGAGAAAGTAGTATAATTTCGCATTTATTATATATGGATGATTTAAAGTTATATTCGAATTCTGAAACAAATTTAGAGAAAATGATTAAGGTAGTTAAAAATTTTTCAGATGATATTAAAATGACTTTTGGTTTAGATAAATGTAGAACGATCCATATAGAGAAAGGCAAAATTGTAGACGGAGACGAGGGTATATTTAGAAATTTCAAAATTAAAAGTATGAAAGGGGATGAGGTTTATAAATATTTAGGATACCCGCAATCGAATAGATTAGATCATACTAGTATTAAAAATGATATTAGGATTAAATTTCAAAGTAGAGTCAGAAAAATTTTAAAATTTTTTTTTTTTTTTTTATATTAACTCCACACAGGAGGCCCTGAGGGAAATAATTTCCCTCAGGGCCTATGTCATCTTTGGAGATGCTGTGTGGAGGGTGCTGTTGAGGAGAGGAAGGAGTGAACATGGGTCTTGAAGAGACCCATATTGTAGGAGGGAGGAAACACAGAAGCCGGCAAATCGTTCCACAACCGGGCTGTTGAACTCAAGAACGAGTCGTAGAAACGACCCGTTCTCATGTGACTAATGTCAACCGTGTACAAATGTTGAGCGCGTGTTTGGCGTGTTTCCCGACTATGCACCGGTGCCGGGGGGATCAGTGACGCTAGTTCCTCGGAGCATCTTCCATTGTAATACCGGTAGAACAAGGACAGCATTCCCACCTGACGCCTGTGCTCTAAAGATTGCAGTCCATTTGTTAAGTTAGGAGAATCTATCAAACGGACCGCCCGTTTCTGCACAGAGTCGAGGGTTTTTTTCAGGTATTTTGGGACTCCAGACCAGAGGTGGCTGCCAAATTCAACCGTGGGGCGCACTTGCGATTTGTACAGGGTTAGCAGTTGTGTACTATTAAAGTATCTGCGGGCCCTGTACAGTACGCTCAGTTTCTGAGAGGCTAACTTAACTCTGGCCTCGATGGAGCCCCCGTACCTGAGCTGGTCACTTAGAGTTACACCAAGCATATCAATGGAAGGCCTGTTCGGGAGATTGCTTCCGTTGAAGGAGACTAGATTATCATTCCGATCCCTTTTAGACGTAATCAGACATGATTGGGTCTTTGAAACATTAAATTCGACGAGGTTATTCTTACCCCAAGAGAAAACACTCTCGAGGTAACCGTCCATTCTTTGTTTCAAAGCCCTCCGAGCCATTGGGATTTGTGAGCCCTTTGGGGGCTTGTCAAACAAAAAGCTATCATGGACTGTACTGTCATCCGCGTAACAATGAATCGGTGCACATGTCAAGAGGTCATTGATGTGCAACAGAAACAAAGTCGGAGACAGAACCGATCCCTGTGGGACGCCAGCATTTATCGAATGCGAGGAAGAGGTGAAACCATCAGCAACCGCCTGAATCGACCTCTCCCTCAAAAAGTCGGCAATCCACGTACACAAGGAAGCGGGAAGTCCGTAAGAAGGCAGTTTGTTGACAAGCCCTCGGTGCCAAACCCGGTCAAAGGCCTTGGAAATATCCAGTGCAACGGTTTGGGTCTCACCAAAGCGTTCCAGGCACCGCCCCCAAACATGTGTCACATACGCGAGAAGATCACCGCACGAGCGGTTCCGCCGGAATCCGTATTGACGGTCGTTAATAATTTTGTTCTTCTCGAGGTATGTGAGTAGTTTGTCGTTGACCACACGTTCCATCACTTTTGACAGAACAGATGTGATCGCTATGGGGCGGTAGTTGGCCGGGTTAGAGCGGTCACCTTTCTTTGGAATAGGGTGAATGATCGCTTTTTTCCAACCAGAGGGCACAGACCCAGACTTCAGGGACATATTGAAAAGCTTCGTCAAAATTGGAGCTATTTCTGCAGCGCACCTCTTCAATACCAGGGCAGGTATTCCGTCAGGCCCACTAGCTTTATTAACATCAAGCCCTCGTAAGACTTGGAGTACATCCCGATGCCGAATCCTCAGCTTTTTCATACGAAAACCGCAGTGAGGAACCGACGGCGGGATAGCACCTTGGTCATCGAGGGTCGAGTTTTCCGCGAACATTTTGCCTAATAAGTTAGCCTTTTCGGCGGCGGTATTTGCTAGAGAGCCGTCAGGTCTGGTAAGAGGTGGCAGACTGGGTTTGCAGAAATTGCGACCTATAGAGCCCGCAAGCGACCAGAACGCTCTGCTACCATGCGGGCAGGCAGCCAGCTTTCTGCTGACCTGCAGGTCGTGCTCGAATTTCGACCTATTGATGATTCTCTTACTTTCCTTTGCAATTTGGTTGTATAATATTCTGTTTTCGGACGTTCGAGATGTGTTGTAGGCTCGGTAAGCCGCGTTTTTTCGTCGCACTGCTTCAGAGCATTGTCGACTGAACCACGGCTTTGAGCCCATACCAGTTTCCTTAATAGTGGATTGGATGAAGCCATCCATCGCGGACGTGATGACTTCACCAATTTCCTGGGCACATCTTGAGGGATCCGAAGTCCGAAAACAGACAGCTGACCACGGGAAAGCATTAAAATGTGCCCGCAGACCGAACCAATCTGCAGACCTATAGTGCCACACTTTTCTTTTCAGCCTCTCGTTTGGCGGTCTGAAGGTTACGGGGATTGATGACGTCACCAGGCAGTGGTCCGACGATCCTAAAGGCGCTGTGACGTCAATCTTGTAACCGTGTGGCACAGTGGTTAAAAACAGGTCTAACAGATTAGAGCGGTGAGACTGGACATCAGGAACCCTTGTAGGCTCCTGAACCATTTGCTCCAGTCCGTGGCAAAGGGCAAAGGACTCCGCTTGTCGTCCAGCCGAGTCTGTTGATCCCGAGAACTTCAACCAAGGTTCGTTATGAACATTGAAGTCCCCCAGGACCACAAACTCTGCCGCAGGGAAGCGGGGCAAGAGGTCATCAATAGTGTTGCTTAAATGTTTGAAGAGCTCGGACGTGTCTGATTCGCTAAGGTTAGGTGAGCGGTATAAACACGCATAAAACCTTACCGTACTGGCAAGATTGACGCGCACCCACATTACGTCGAATCTGGAGATTTCCAGATTCAACAGACGCACACAGTTGACGTCAGCTCGACTGTAGAGACACACACCTCCCTTGGGTCTAAATTTGCCTACGAGGATGAAGCCCGGGCAGTCCAGATAGGAGGCGTCTGGAGGCTCGGCTATCTGCGTTTCGGAGAGGAAGAGAAGGTTAGGACGTTGGGAGAGAAGATGGTGGTGGACAGAGTTTAAGTTTTTGTGCAGGCCGCGAATGTTGGTGAAATTCACCAACAGTTTTGGCCTGCACCGGGGACTCCTGTTTCTCGCCGTTGTTGAAAAGTTATTTTTGAAAGTTTGTAAGTTCATTTTTATTTTTGTTTTTATTTTGTGTGTGTGGAGTGGAAGGTCGGGAAGGAAAGGGTATGAGGGGTGGGTAGGATGCTGGGGATCAGAATTTCCAGGAATGATGGACGTATGAATCCAACCCACCCACTGCGGTGCAAGGCGATGGGCAGGGAGAGTCCGGCTGGAGAGGTCGCCCAATGCGCCCCAAACGCTGCTGCTGGGTCCCCTCCGGTCACGAACCGGCACAACAGCAGCGGCGGGGTTTTTTCACTCGTTGATGGGGCAGCCCACCCTCAGTCGTGAGCCTGAGGGTCGGGCCCCTGTACTACCGAGCGGCCCGGACAACGGTAACCGGTTGTAAAGGGTCTCCCTCAACTAGCATCTCCCAATCCGGCCCGCCACGCAGAAGGTGGGCCGACGCACCCGCCATCAAGACCCAACCAAACATCACCCCATGAACCCGGGCACCCCTGCTAAGTCACCAAACGTAGCGAACCACTTGGGGTGACCTGTGGCAGAGGTGTTGGTCATCCAATAAATGGTTCCCAGGGCGGCGGTACCCATACCCGCCTACCAAAATGCAATCTATCTGCTAAAAATTTAGTAAAGGCAATAAATACTTGGGCAATACCTTTATAAACGTACTCATTTGGCATAATTAAATGGTCCAATACAGATTTAGATAGCTTAGAACGATTAATTAGAACTACGTTAACAAAGTTTAATTTCCATCATCCAAATTCAGCTATAGAACGAATTAATTTACCTAGAAATTTAGGAGGTAGAGGTATAGTCAAAATAACTTCTTTGAAATACAATCAGGTAGAAATGCTAAGAACTTTTTTCCATAGGAAAGCTAATAGTTCAGAAATGCACAAAACAATTTGCAAGGCAGATAGAAACATTACACATTTAAATTTATACGAGGATAATGCCAACATTCTTTTAAATACCAACCAGGAATTATTAGATTCCTGGTCATATAAAATTATTCACGCCAAACACTTTAATTATCTCAACCAAACGTATGTTGACAAACTTTCGTCAAACAAATGGTTGAGTATTGGAGAATTGAGCGCAGAAATAGAAGGATTTATGCTTGCCATTCAGGATAGAGTCATTAATACTAAAAATTATAGGAAATATATAATCAAAGATAGAAATCAAATTGATGATTTATGTAGAAAATGTTTGGCTTTTCCGGAAACTATAGAACATATTATATCGGGATGTTCTATATTAGCGCCTTCCGAATATACTTTTAGACACAATCAGGTTTAAAAAATAATTCATCAAAGTTTGGTAATTAAACATAAATTGATTGACTGCCGTAATGTAGTACCATATTATGAATACGAACCAAACTCGTTTTTAGAAAATGAATTTTATAAAATATATTATGATAAAACTATACTAACAGACAAAACGATTCTTCATAATAGACCCGATATAGTTTTACATGACAAAATTAAAAAAAATAACTAATATCATTGATGTCGCTATTCCAAATTCCTGTAATATTCAAAAATCTGTTTCTGAAAAAATTAGAAAATATACAGATTTAGGAAATGAGATTAAAAGAATTTGGCATTCTCGGACTATAAAAATATTACCATTCGTTATTTCGGCTACTGGCATTATACCTAGCTCTCTAATTAAAAATTTAGGCTTATTAGATTTGTCAAAGAATCTTTATATAAAAATGCAAAAATCAGTCATATTAAATACATGTAGGATTACGAAAGATTTTTTAAATATTTATACTGAGGGATCGGTAGGATTTATCGGTTCAGTTAGGAGTTCTATCGAGCCGAACCCTCTGATATGAAAATATCTGGAGTCGGTGAAGTATTTTCCCATATGGTCTCTGGTAGGTTGACTTGTGGTTCTTGTATAGTTTTGTATTTAGTATACTTAAACAATGCAATTACATCGCGTGAATTGACTAGATTAGCATTTGTGGAAAAGTGTGTGGAGGGATTAAGTTTTTCCTGTGAGGAAGATTTAACCCGGACATAAAATCTAGAGAACAATTAATAATATAATAAATATAATAGAATAAATATAAATTACACCTAAATAACGTTTTACTTATTGAAAAGTTTCATCACTTCTTCCAAACAAAATGACAACATCTGTTGAAAAAAACTAAAATTTTTGGCCAGATGACGTCACAGGGCTAGATGACGTCACGGTGGTTTTCGGGAGATCTTGAAAAATTAAAACTTTGACATTTATTTTAACTATTAAAACTAACTTTAAAAATAAAAATAAAGATGCAGTTATTTAAGTTAGAAGGTCATTATTCATAAAAAAAATTGAGAGTTCTCTATTGTTACATATAAATATGCAACCATGAAGAGGTACCTACTTTGCCTGTCAGTAAATTGTCTTTGTTTTTATGCACTGGCTTCACCAGGTTGTCTATGAAGTGACAGGAAGGAAAACGTCATTCCTTGTCTGAAACACAGACTGTTTGGGAGTCTCGGTGTGTGTCTTGGCCGATGAATCAAGCCAAAATCAAATTGTACGAGATGTAATCTTTGATAATCGAGTGATGTATACGAATCTGATGTAATCAGAATGCCCGGCGAGGCAATTTTATAAGAGACTGTGAAGACAATTGCCCCCACGCAATACAAGGTCGTATTTTGTATTATTTTCCACCTCACCTGGTTTTTTTGGATGGATATTAAGGCTGATGGCTAGCTGGTGTGAATCCACCTTGAAGGAGAGTTACTGGTCTCATCCAAGGCCTTTACAACCATATATTATGGCAACCTGGATGACTAAGTGTGTGATCGCCCGGATAGACACTTTAATCAAGAATCTAATGGATCTCGGAGGATTGTTGGACGTTTCTACGAGTGTTAACAAAAGCCCCCTTAATAAAGCAAGTACATTAGGACGTAGAATGTTTTTCATGTTATATGTTTTTTTTTAAGTTTTCTTTATTCATTGAATTGTTTGTTATATTAATTTTAGGATTTTTCGACCACCATGCTAGGCACATGCCCGTGTTGTGGTGGTCGAATATTCGTTTATTTTATGGTACAATAATACCTTTTATTGCACATTGAAAAAACTATGTTTTTGAATCTTAAATTGGTGACACCCTCATTCCCAGATTACCTATACATTGGGCACACAACCTGAGGTAAGCAGTCTTTTTTTTTTTTTTGTGTTCCTGCTGAAATAGGCAGAATGGCGCCCTAACATTTAAATTCATTCACATAAGTTGCATGGAACACAATGATACACGATTCCAAGAGTATTGCACCTCATGATGACATGAACATGACATTACATGTATAATTTTAGGTGTTCACCGCCAAAAGTATTTTTGTTATTTATTTTTGTTATATATTTTCTAACACCATCTCGTAGAGAAGTGGAGCTGGTAGCACGGTATTGCTACAACATAGATAAGCACACATTTTCACCAATAAAACATGCAATTTTAGTAGGGTTTTTAGGTAACAGTTTTTCCCTACCGATTAAATACAGGACCCTTAGTCTATAATAGCCCAGTAATATTTTTAAATACCCACATGAGGTAGAAATTGCGAGGCGCAAATGAAACCGTTCTATTTTTATAAATAATTCAGTAACTTAAAATGATTCACCTCTTCAAGGAATAAAAGAATCTAGAAAATGAAAAAAATATCGTTTACTCATCTACCCTGATGGCGTTGGCCAACGAAGGGGGTAGCGTAACACGCTCGATTCGATTCCTCTGCTAGCTAAGTTCTCCATTACGACAACACATTTTCAACATTTTCCTTTAAAAAAATTATACTATATAATATTATTTTATTATAAACAGACAACTCAGAAACCTCTTTGAAAAGTCATTAAAAGTGATGATAAAAATACATTAAAAAAATGCTTGAATAGGTTACGTGAGGAACCCTTTTGAACCGGTCCAGTTTTTTGTTACAAACATCAAGTAAGGGCGATATCTACATTTACACGTTAAGTGATATTATGTAAAAGTCTTCTAAGACTACAAATTCCAAGATAAATGATAAAAATGCCCATAAATGAATATTGCCAAAAACAAAGAAGGTATTGGAGCAGACTTTGAGCTATTATAGTTAATTTATGCGAGAAAATAGAGTTTACAGGATAAAAATGAATGATTAACTTAAAAACTTAATTTTCCGTATATCCGTTGTTATAATGAAGTCACATGGAATTTAAAGGCAAACAAGACACCATCTCAATTAAACGAAAAATCCAGTTATTGGAGCAGAAGAGCTATTAAAGTTAATTAACGCTAGAAAATAAAGCTTACAGAAAAAAAATTAAAAAAGATTTGAAAAAATGAAAAAAGATGAAAATGCTTAAAGAAAAAAAATAATATTTAATTTCAAAACTTAATTTGCCCTAAATCCATTGTTTACTTAAGGTCACATGGGATGTAAAGGCAAACAAGACACCATATTAATGAAGCGGAAAAATCCGTGGAAACGCCAGAGCAAGACAAACTTGTGTTTCGTTAAATGTATTTTATATCGTATTACATTCAAAAGTGCTGCATTCCAGATAACTGGTGTTATTATTTCTTAACGCTGACACCTCATCCCCTGAGCGCCTACCCAGAGAGTTCCCAGGAAACGACACTTTTTCTTCCGAAAGCGGTTTTTTTTCAGATGGAATCACGTCACGTGAAATGTGAATACATGGGAAGAGACTGCTCACGTTGAGGTCGGAAAAAGGTTTTACGGCACAGTCAGTAAGCTATAATGTAAATTTAAAAAAAATCAATATTTAAAACTGATCGTTCTCCTCAGAAAAAAAAACATGTGTGCAACTCATACGCGGTAGAAGTGAAACCTTCAGAAAACTAAACTTCGAGAGACTGAGACGAATGCAGAGTAGAAAGTAGGATAATTGCAGGGTTTATTTATTGTAATATTGATACCAAATTTAAAAATTATTTTAAAATTTATTCTACGAAGCACTGCACAAAGAGGAGACCGATTAGTTAGTCTACGTCATTCTTTCGCAGGCTAAATCCTAAATATGTATGTGTTTGCCTCTTTTTAGTGACGCTCATTTCGGTTTCATCGAGGTTCAAATCACATCGATGCTAAAAAAGTTTCCACCTCAAAAATGAATAATTCATTGAGTTGCTTGCGAGCTAGGAATTGGAAGAAGAAATTTTGATATTAATGCTGTCAGTAAATATTTAAATTTAATTAAAGCTATTATTTTAATCTTCTAATTTTCGAACGAGTAATATTTCTTCAAACACAGCAAATTTATTTTGTGGCACTATTTTGATTCAAATTTAATAAAATACTTAGTTTTAACTACCTTCATTGTTTAAACCAACAAGTTTGGTAGGCAATGCTTACTTCATCAGGGTTTACTTAAAACTAATTACAATATGATTAAATATGTCAATGGACAGGCGGAGGGGGAAAGTGGAAGTTATAGAGCGTAATTTACAAAGGGAATAAACTTAATAAAGGGTCATTTAAAAATATTTTTTGGTAATTCATAATATTTAAGCTCATCTCTACGCTATTTCTGTCTTCCAAGTTTACAAGTTTGTCTAAATGGATACCATTAGCATTACGGTGTAGCAACTCTATTTCATTATCGAAATAAAAAGTATGATTCGTCTCCAATAAATGATTAGCAAGTAAGATAGGTTAGGTTAGGTAATAAGGGTTAGTTATTTTTTCATTGGTTTTAATGACTTCATATCCCTTTTCAAAGATGTGTTAATATGCCACTATGTTTTGGGTTGTCATTGAGCCCCCAGTCACATCGATCCTACACGAGTACCATTGACAATCCAATAATATAAAAAATAAGTATTCACGATTATTAATTGGGAGGCCGGTATGGGTAACTGGTCAGCTGCCATAGGTCACCTCAAGTGGTTCGCTACGTTAGCAGGGATGCCCGGATTCATGGGATGAGTTATGTCCAGGTCTTGGTGGGGAGACTTTTTGACGCTCTTCCTTTCTCTAAAAAGACCCTCCACACAGCATCCCCAAAGATAACACAGGCCATGAGGGAATTTTGTTTTCATCATAACGTGCTGTGTGGAACTGATGTAAAAAAAATATAACTGAGCAGTTCACATGTGGTAGAAATGAAACCTTCAGAAAATTAAAGTAGACAAGAGTGGGGAGGCTACGAAGCACCTCACAGGGAGGAGACCGGTGGGCTACGAAGCACCCCACAAATAATACTCCGATTATTCTTTCTCATTCTCTCCCAAGCTAAATCCAATAGTTTCAAATCACGACGGTGCCAAGGAAGTTTTCACTTCAAAAAAAAGATCTCAGAGAGAAACTAAAGTAATCATCCTTCCTGGAACGTAGGTACTCCAAATTTTAGTTAAGTTCGTATCTTCTCCAGACATCTTCCTTAGTATCGAATTGACTGTGAAGAGAAATTTAATTCCACTACATTGCGTTCAGAATGGGCCATGAATAAATCCATACATTCTAAAATTTGCGCAGGAGGCCTCTTCATGAATTGATAAAATTTCAGTCACAAGTCTTTCTGAAGTAATCTTGATATAATGATTTTTCATGTGTCTTTTTTGGTTCGGAATAATATTTAATGAAAAGACTTTTGAATAACATGTCTATTCACAGACGAATGTAGCTTAAGCCATTATGAACTCGATTAAATTATATTATCGTACTTTTTAAGACATCTTTAGATCGGCCAAACAGTCCAAAAACAATAAAAGGAAAATCAAAAAATATTTCTCACACTTTTTTAAAACCACTCGAGCAATATTTACCCTGAGTTAAAGAATTGAAATTATATTAAATGATTAAAAAACACTTTGTAATACAGCACTTTATATTTGAATTAAAAGATAACAAACAGCCAACCAGCTTTCACTTAGATCAAGCTTCGTCAGGGCTTCTGTCAGACGAGAGGTTCTGGATTCCTGTCCCAGATGCGACCATTATCTTTTTCTATTTTTTGTCTCTTGTTCTCTTTCACATTTTTGTTCAGATTATTATTATTTTCTTCTTCTTCAATGTCATATAACATTGATGGGAATAACCTTCAAAAATGGAAAGAGAGTTTTTTATGTAAAAAATTGAAGTTAGTCACATCTTTAAGAAGTCGAAAGGAAACAGGATTGCAGGAATTCAAAATAAAATCATTTTATTTTTTTCAAAAGAAGCACATATTTTGGAGTGTGGAGCATTATATATTAAATGAAATTTTGATGTTTTATTTTTTCAACTAAAGACATTAAAAAAATCAATAAATATTGGATGGCTATGGTCGGGATGAGAGGTTAGTCGGTTTCAAGTGACCAATAACGATGAGTGGAAATTTTTTTTATTTTGAAAAAAATATTTTTGAAAAAATAGTCGCTGACGATCAAGATTTTGTTTTCATTTTTACTCCAAATCGTGTAAGAATAACTGGTTAAAATCAGTCCACAATATACTTTGACATCCTGCGTAATAGATAAAGACACCAAAAAAGAATATTTAGCTGGAGATTCTTAAATAATATGACACAAAAAATATTTAAAATATATATTTTTTTAATTTTTTATAACTTATCCTAAATCTAACTGCCTAATAACGTAAGTCTTACGTTTTTCTTAAAACATATACTTCATAAGCCATTTTAAATCTGCGATGTCTGTTAAATAAGAGGAGAAAAAATAAAAAAATGTAACTGCAAAATTTGTAGGCTGGCAACACCAATTTTATTGTCAAATATTATTTTAAAGCGCAATGGCACTGAATATATAGATCACACTTAACCACATAAAAAATAAAAAAAACATCTTTTGTTCATTTTTTTTTCTAAGTATTATTTTATTTATTTATTTTTATTTATTTATTTGACGCCCAGAGGGCTTTTACTGTTAAATTCAAATTTATTTCACATAAATTTGAATTTAACAGTAAGAAGAATCACTAATGGTGAGTTTAGTTACACTGCTTTTAGATCTGAATGAGTTAAAAATATATTCAGATCTAAAATTAGAGACATGGTCTAAAGCTCGGACAGCGCTTGACAAGTACTTAGGCTAGTATGAAATAAATGTGCGCAATTTCTAAACTGCGCCTTATATTTTATTACAATTTATTACGTTATTCTTCATTTTGTTAACACAAAATTGCAAAGATATAATATAGCTGAGTATATGCAATTCTAATTTTGAGATCAGTGGGTATCTATATTGCAAAGAAAATATCTTTTTTCACTTTTATGCCTTTTAAATATTTTATAAAAATGTAGGTTACACAGCTTCACATTAACACCATGACTTATATTTTGAGTATTGCCATTTTAACAACAGTGGCGCCCTTCTGTGTTTTCTACTCTTATTTGACAAACTGTACAAGTTTGTTAATTAAAACGTTTGTTTTGGTTCAGTCCGAGTGGCATCTTACCATTTTGATTTATTTGAAGGTAAAGGGTCCCGCCTTCAAAGCATAAAGTAAAGAAGGGTGAAGCGAAATGCAAATGAACGTCAACTTTTGCCACCTGACTTTTATTCTCATTAAAAATAATTGCGTCTGAAAGGTGGGTAGACTGTCCCAGAGTTGTTGCCACCCGCCAATCTAACGATGTTATTTTATTATTGTTTTTAAAAGGTCTTGTGGATTCCATTGACTTCTATGGTTATGGTTACCTAGCAGAATTTGATACACAAAATTTACATTTACATTTACATTTACATTTACATTTAATGTACTTCATAAAAGCAGAAAATTGTCGAACGCTTAAGAAGGAATAATCAGACAAAACCGGAAATATGTCATTTTTAAGTAAAATTTTAGACATATTGACTCTTTTCCACACAAAAATATTTTTTTATTTTTTATTTTATTATTTATTTATTTTTAACAATAATAATTACATTTATAATATAATTACCTAGGTATACATAAGAATTAATTTTATGGTTCTACTACTCCATAAATTGAGCTCTAGGAGCTCGTGTTTATGGGAGGAGTATTTAAACGCATAAAAAAAACATATTGTTCTGAAAAGTGTGAATACAATGATCAAAGACTTTTTTTTTTTTTTTTTTTTTTTTTATGTTAACTCCACACAGGAGGCCCTGAGGGAAATAATTTCCCTCAGGGCCTATGTCATCTTTGAAGATGCTGTGTGGAGGGTGCTGTTGAGGAGAGGAAGGAGTGAACATGGGTCTTGAAGAGACCCATATTGTAGGAGGGAGGAAACACAGAAGTCGGCAAATCGTTCCACAGCCGGGCTGTTGAACTCAAGAACGAGTCGTAGAAACGACCCGTTCTCATGTGACTAATGTCAACCGTGTACAAATGTTGAGCGCGTGTTTGGCGTGTTTCCCGACTATGCACCGGTGCCGAGGGGATCAGTGACGCTAGTTCCTCGGAGCATTTTCCATTGCAATACCGGTAGAACAAGGACAGCATTCCCACCTGACGCCTGTGCTCTAAAGATTGCAGTCCATTTGTTAAGTGATGACTTAAATGTCTTGAATGAAATAAATATACAAATACTTTTTGATATAGATATAAAAATAAAAAAAAACAATAACAATAATACATTTTTTTAATTAGATGTTAATTAGTTAAGGGTACAATATATCATTATCCAATTTCACGGACTTAATTTGATTTTTAAATTGTTCATATTTCATTGTTTCTGTTACATTTATTTTGTTTTTGGATAATCATATATTGTACCATCTCACTATATAGATTTCAAAAGATGGTTATTTTATTAAGTTAAGCTTATTTTAAATATTAAGAAAATATGTTTATTTTTAGCTCCTCAAGGTTTTGCCGTATGTCGTTGGCAAATTAGTTAAATTTTCAAACAAAATTTTGTATTATACAATATACATTTCAAATCATATAATTTGGGAGGAAGAAATGGGTACTGCCGCCCCAGGAACCTTTATTGGATAACCAACACCTCTGCCATAGGTCACCTCAAGTGGTTCGCTACGTTTGGTGACTTAGCAGGGGTGCCCGGGTTCATTGGGTGGGGTTTGTCTAGGTCTTTGAGGCGGATGACCAGGAAACACTAAACCCCAGATTCCTACCCACTCCTTAACTCTTCAATTCCCAGTGTCACCTGTAGGTGACAGAAGTTTAATATTTTATTTCAACTACATGGAAATTTTATTTTTAAATTCTACTACTACTATAGCAAAGGCAATTAGTAACTCTATTCGTTATATTTTTCTGGCAGCACATTTTTTTCTAGCCACACGCCATTTGTCAAATCCATTATTGTGTTTCACGCGAAATTGGTGCAGTCTGAGTTTCTGTGATCTCTTGCGACATAAAGTGAAATAAAAATGCCTAAACCGTAAGTTTTGTTTTTTTTTCTTATTGTATGCAATAAATGAATAAATAAGCTAAAGTTCAAATGTATTTTATGACAAAAATAATTTATAGAATGTTTGTTGCCACGTTGGAAATATGCTCTGTCACCTGTGGGTGACACTGGGCATTGTAACTATTGTATTGTTATAACAAATCTATTGTTCGGAATTCATTCTAAGAAATCGGTAACTAGACCGTTGTTTACGTTTTGACCTTTTCGCTATGTTGTGATGGTGTTTTAGAATTTGTTGTGAACCTTACCAGGGTGCGTCCGGCCCTAAACTCAAGATGCTATCTGACTTAGGCCTAGGAGCTGCTGTTATTTTAGAGCTTTATTCAAGATTACGACTAGAGTTAGGACTCTACAATTTATACTTTGGTCAAATTTCCTTTCTAGAACTCTCCTCTCCTCCTTTTCCTTAAAAAAAACCCTCCACACAGCATCCGCAAAGATGACTTAGGCCCTGAGGGAAATTATTTTTCTTAGGGCCTCCTGTGTGGAGCTCACATAAAAAAATGTTAAAAATGAAACAATTTATGGTTTTTGGTTTTTTAGGCGAAATTTTGGCAAACGAAAATTTTAGTATGCTAAATCATTTTAAGTTCTCACTCATTAAATTTACAGTAAAACTATACCATTCATTTATCTTATGTAATACATACGTATTTCTTAAGAGCTGTCTAATGAAAGGGTATAAACTAATTTTCTCGCTCGAAAATTGATATGGAATCAGTGTTGCCGCAATTCAAAGGGGATATAGGTCTTTCACAAGGGTTATACGGAACACACAGCCTCTCGGGAGATTTATCCTTAAAATGTCACCCGGTTTTCATTCTAAAGCCTATCATAGATCAACGTCCGACGTAGAAAGATTTTTCTTCGATTCACGCAAGTACAATGGTTCCTGGTCAGCGAAATAGAACAAACAAACTTGCCCCTACGCTAGAAAAAGATCACATCCAAATTTTGATATAGTTTTGCTGTAGTGTTAGTCTTACGTCAAACTGCAAAACCTTTTACAGTTTGTCGTAAGGGTAATTAATTACTTGTGTTGAAATATTCTATATTAATTTAAGAGTAAATTATCAGTTACTTACGTAAAGGAACGCCTTATTCTGGATTCAAATTAAGTTAATGATTAAAAAATGAACTATAACTGGACTTTTTTCTAAATTGCACTGTTTTTAAGGGGTATTCAAGAGTTTCCCTATGTCTGGTGCAGTTAAAAGTGACCAAATCGAATATCGACACCTTAGCGCAGTGGTCAGCGCACTCGCCCGGAAAGAGAGAGGTCCTGGGTTTGAGTCCCAGAGGTGCCAATATCTTTTTCTGATTTTTCCGCTTCCAGATTTTTGATTGAGTTTCGCTCATAGAGTCTTCATTTAATTAAATATTACAATTTGAGATTTAACTCATGAAAGTTAAATAAAAAAATAATAGTTTTCATCCTAGACTTGCAGAAAAGTCAAAAGATGTCGCAAATTAAATAAAATGGATAAAAATTTATCCAGACACCATCTAGATTGCATTAAGTTCGGGTTTGAATCTTGCAATCATACATAAAGATGGCAGCCAATAAAATATGCGTTAAAAAAATGAAGATAATATAAGTGGTTCTTAGTCGAAGTATAATACAGTTAAAAGTGACCGAATTTGATATCGACACCTTGGCACAGTGAGACAACGCGGTCGCCCAAAGAGAAAGAGGTCCTAGGTTTAAGTCCCAGAGGTGCCATAATCTTTTTCTGATTTTTCTCTTTCCAGATTTTCGATTGAGTTTCGCTCATAGTGTCTTAATTTAATTAAATATTACAATTTGTGGTTTTGCTCATAAAAGTTATATTAAAAAAACATTATTTAATATACACTTGTAACTATTTAAAATAATTGGCTACAGGTTTTATGACTAGCGATGATATGGACTCGGACGTATCAAAACCGGTAGCAAATTATTAAAAAAGTAACAATTAAAATAAAATTCCTCAAAAAATAAAAAGCAAGTTATTAGTCGTGATAAAGCTTGGATTAAAAGAAAAAAGTTACGACCAGTGCAGATTACCAAAGATCACGTCAAAGAAACAATTAGTTATTATTTGTAATTTTGCCAAGATTATCTTTGCTCAAATATGGGACGTGTATTCAGCAAATAGAACATTAACAAATTTAGTACTAACAGCTTGTATTAGTTTGTTAAAATTAGATGAAAGAGTTTTTTCAGATGAAGGCCCAATCTAGTAGGGCCCATTTCAATTTTTCACATATTTATATCCTACACCGAACGCAGTTCGTGATAAAATAATTTATCACAAAGTAGTGTGGGGCGGCCATGTTTGTGATTGTGATGGTATTTGTACAGTGGCTTTATAATGTGATCGGCGTTCCACAAGGTTTTGGTGTGAGTCCATTTGCCATACGCGGGACGCGACGGTACTGCATCAATCAGCCTTAATTCTTCGGAGTCCGGATGTCTAGATCTTTTTTACGATAAAGAGAAGAATAAAGAAAATTAATTAAGACGAACATTAAAGGTACAAGCAAAAATATTATATGTATAATAATAACCCAACATTTGCATAGCACAATTTTGAGTTATTTAACTTTACAAGCGATAATTATTGCACCTAACCCTTAAGTACCAAGGTGTGGTCTGACAGACACCTCGAGTTTTCGAAAAGTCTAGTTATCTATGTTAGCGTAGTAGTATTACCCTGTACTTCTCTTTGCCCCTCGGGTAGTTGCCCAACAGCGTTCGTGGAGAATGGTAGTGTCGGAGCTTGCGATTTCGGCAAGTTATGGCAGTTATAAGATCGCAAGTGGTCTGTCAGACCACACGTCGGTACTTATGTAACTTTTTTTTACTACGACTTTTTTCAGATTATATGGGATTCCTCTTTTATTTTTAATCAAATCAAGAATCAGTCAAGATCTTTGGGCATGAAATGAGCAATCTCAATTAAAAATAACAGTTTTCCTGTCACTAGAAAAAAATATGAAACACGGCCTCATTCCAAAGGAATTACGCTCGTCGATAAAAAGACTTCTTGGGTCAGATGCGCCGGAAAACGTAAGGGAAGAAAATGAAATGGAGGGTTACCAACCTAGAAAATTTTGTCTTATCTGTCCCTCAAAGCAAAAATGCTTACAAATGTGACACTTGCACGAAACGTGTGTATCTTCAATGCAGCGAGCCTGTTTGCAAAGACTGTTTGTAATATTTGATAGTTCCTATAATTTGATGCCTTGTGGTTTTTCGTAAAACTACTAATTATTTATGTTTTCTTTGTTTTCTTTGTTTTCATTGTTTATTTAGTTATTTAACTTTAAGAATAATTGATTTTTGAAAAAAAAAACAGTTAAATCAATATTTATTGAGATTAAGGTAGAAGTAAATTTTTTATTGCAAAAATTCGACGTCTGTGATTTAAATGCTTCTAATTATTAATAAATGCGTTAATCTTTATATTTTATTTAATTTAAGCAATAAAAGATATATAAACAATATTTAGAAGCAATGTTTTCAGAAAAATACAAAAAAATACATAATTTTTTAATTTTAAAATTATGGTGGTCTCGCAGACCTCACGTCGGTACTTATGTAACTAAAAAGGCACCTCGGTACTTAAAGGTTAAATGTAGCTAGTTTGAGCTTGGCAGATAGAATTTCGTTAAATTAGTTTTCACTTTGATATAAATTATTTTGTTTAGTATGCGCAATGGTGGAGATAAATTTAACCGAACTTGTTTTTTTTGCTGGATATAGTTAGGTTACCGTGTGATGTATTCGATTTGTAAGGTTAGAAAGTTAGTTTGGGCTACTCTAGGTTAGTTCAGCACGGTTTATCTAGATCATGGGTCGGCAACTTGCGGCCCGCGAGGCGTCTTGGTGCGGCCCGCAAGACTCTCGCCGCAACGCACGTGAAGGACGATATAGTACACAACGGAGTGAAAGGGAGCGAGAAAGGGAGCAAAGGAAAGGGATAGCAATGGGTGAGCGATTAACAAATCAACGTGATAGGTTTGCAGAGTGATACCACACTTAAAATGGCTTTTAAAGGAAAATTTTGGTGGATTACTTACGGGGGTTTGCCTTCTGAAAACTACAGAGTGAAAATGGTTTGCTGAGCAAATAATTACTGTGTTTGGTAGTACATACATTTGTGAGCAAGCTCTTTCAATTCTGAATTTTCGAGAAAACAAACCCTGTTTCTGTTATCGGGTTCACATTTAGACGCAATACTACGCGACTCTACTTCAAAAATTCAAGCTAATATAAGAAAACTTGCAAGTCCAAATACAACCACAACAATCTCATTGATTTTATTAACTACAATAAATGTCGTAAAAATATACAATAAGCGTAATTTTATTTTTAACACCAAAATATTTGTACACAAAAATTCATCTTCAATTCATCTGTGTGGAGGGTCTTTTTAAGGAAGAGAAGGATAGGAAGTTCTGGGAAGGAAAAAGGTATGAGGGGTGGGTAGGAATCTGGGTGTCAGTGTGTCCAGGAGTGATGAACGTATGAATCAATCCTTCCAAGGCGATGTGTCGAGAGAGTCCCGCTGGAAAGGTCAAAAAGCCTCCCTCAACCAGTCTCTCTCGATCCGGCCCGCCACGCAGCAAATGAACAGACGTATCCACCGCCAAGACTTGGACATACCTCACTCCATGAACCCGGGCACCCCTGCTAAGTCACCAAATATCAGGTATACTGAAATGACATGTGATCCAATTGCGGCCCGCACTAATCCCCAAATAAATTATTTGGCCCTTATACAACAAAAGGTTGCCGACCCATGATCTAGATGATGTAAAGTTAGGTTAGCTTCTAAATAATTATTGCTGAAATGAAATATCTTCTCGAAAGTTCCCGAGGTTGTTTTGTGCACAATTATATTCTCATATCAAGGAGAATTATAACGAAAATCAGTCAAAACGTTGTGGGATTTAAATAAGTAGTGTTATTTTTATCGTTTTCCTTTTTTGATCTCCTCATTAATATTAGCTAATCACAAGAAAACGTTTTTCCTGAGGGCTTGTCATGAGGGAAGGCTGGTCAGGAGGGAAGAGGAAAAGGGTATGAGGGTTGGGTCACTATATTCAGGAGTGACGGACGAATGAATTCACGCCTCCCGCTGCGGTGCAAGATGATAGGTCGAGAAAAACAAGTTTGAGAAGTCAAAAGGTCTGCCCAAAACGACCCTTCCCGCAACGCAGTAGGTGGGCAAACGCAAATACCGCCGTGACCTAGACAAACCTCACCCCCTGAACCCGGGCAACTCTGCTAAGTCACCAATCGTAGTAAATAAACGGTAATACCCATCTCCCAAACTGTTTGACTTTGTCTTCAAATTACTTTAGATGTGACGTGACGGAAATCTTTTGTTGATTTAAAGATCAAACGAAATCTATTTCCCAAACATTCAAGTGAAATATGGCAAGCGTTATGCATTCACGCTGTCACTCAAACGACCAGATACAAATAGTAGCCAAACGACACATATTTCATCCCCTAACCCCTGCTCTCCCAGCTGATCCACCGCAAAGCATCCCCAAATAGGGGTGGAATAGATCCACTGAACAGAAAATCTTCAGAAGTGTGATCCATTCTGATATGAAACAAAACTGATGCTGCCAGTTATCTAAAGACCTTTCGACTCCTTGGCTCCAGAAAGGCCAATGAAATTGACAATGGGTTCGAGAAGGATTATTCAAATTTTAAAATGTTTGAAATGTTTTGGGAATTTCACGGCTAAAAGAATTAGCGTGATAATTTTGTATGTTGTTCCGTCTTGATCCAACATTTCGGACATTACAGCGTCCATCACCAGGGCAAATCTGTAGATTGTAGTGTGTGTTTATGTATACATGTACAAATTATGTCGAGATGCGCGAGTTAATCCTCACGGGGTCGGGTATTCCATTACACAAATAAGTTAAAATAATGTGGCTCTGGCTGTGAAAAGCAATAAAAATTGGCCCCAACGTTTTAGCAAACGCCTAAAACCACATTAATTTAGCTCATCATTACACTGATGTTCGTGTATCTGGATAGTATGTTTACGAGAGATGGGAAGGCTGATAGAGATATTGAAAGAAGGGTAAATGCCGGTAACTCCATTAATGGAGGACTGAATGCCGTTGGCGCTAATAAAAAACTGTCAAAAGAAACGAAACTAGCTGTCCACAATGGAGTGCTGGTACCTACCCTGATGTATGGCAGTGATGCATGGAACTGGCAGAAAAAGGATGAAATTAAACTGAATGCTGTTGAAATGAGATCCCCGAGGCGTATGTGTGGTAAAACCATGTATGATCGTGTGAGAAATGTGGAGATCCGCAAAGAATGGCTGATGTGAGCATAATGAGTAAGTTTAAGAAAGGAGCCCTCAGATGGTTTGGGCATGTAGAGCGAATGAATGAAGAAAGTAGTGAAAGAAGAAATATATGACGCAAATGTGAATGGTAGAAGAAGTCGGGGACGCCCGAGGAAATCATGACACGATCAAGTGAATCAGATACTTGAGTCGGGCCATGTCAAGAGTCAGAATAATAGAAGAGTACTTATGAGATGTATGAATGTGAGTGAAGCAAAGAGTGTGTGCCAGGACCGAGTTGTTTGGCGGTCCGTCTTCTCTTTCTACCCCTACGTGGAAACGTCGTGATGGTTAGTTAGTTAGTTATTACACTGAAATTTCGGTCCAAGAGTTTAAAGCGCGTAATATGACATCACTTCTCCGTACATAAATACAAAATTCACCACAATCTATCCATCTGCCCTAATGATAGATACTGTAACGTTGTTCGAAAAAATTATACTTTTGCCAACTTTAGGAAGGAAGCGCAACACGGTAAAATAACATCAAAAATTAACCACGATAACGAAGACGATCGATCAATTTCAAGAAGTAGGGTGCAAAGGGAGCTTATTTTAGACACAAGAATACGCCAACAATAACTTTCCACTGGTTTATCTGAACAGTGGTGGGATAGATCCCTGGAAAGCGCCAGCGGCTCACTCGTTCAGCGTCACATTAAAACCTCAAATTTGGGTTTTGTCAGAGATCAAAACAACAAGCGCGGCTTCGTTTGAAACATGATAATCTCATGTTTTGCCAAATTTGTGGGTGATGGGACGATAGGAGTAGGGCTTGCACACTGGTTTAACTGAAACCGAACAACCAAATATAGGACGAATTGAAAATATTCAAACACCAAACCGGAAAAAACTCTAGCTACTTTAGTTTTGAAGTTGTGGATATGTTTAAGTACTTATTAAGTTATGTAGGAAGAAGCTTCTTCAAAAAAATTGAAGAAAAGTAAATATTTAACATTTGAATATTAGAGATTCATATATTGGTTTCCAAGGGAAGTTACATGAAACTTGTTCAAATTTTTTTCTTTCTTACGTAATACTACGTAAATTTTGTGGAAAGTTTGTAAAAACAATTTTGCAAAAGTTGGATATTTTTTGAAAATTGTATAGAGCTGTGTGAACGTTATTACATCGTACATGGGATGGATGTCAGGCAATTTAAAGAGATGCAGAGTGCGTGTTAAACGGCCTAGAACCATTTTGATTGCTTTTAACCCCTTGGGCCTCGACCATATTATTTCAGGGAATCAAAATAATTCCACTTTACATTAAAATCCAAAAAAATTTAATAATTTTGAAAGTATCCAACCAAAAACCAAAAACTGTTCTAGAAAGGTAAAAAAAACACGCTTTCAAATTTTATAAATAGAAAAAAACATTTAATTTTTTAAATATTAAAATATTGCATGAAAACACGAAAAGATTTTAAAATTGCTCACCTTTGGTTTTTCTTACTGAATTTACTAAAAAAAATAAAAACGCATACAATTTTTTTTAGAAAAATTTATTATAAACGTTATGATTAGGTTTCATAAATTTATTTCAAAATGCGATTCGAAACTTTGGTTTCATAAAGGTGTACATGTTACTTCTTTGGTTGTTAGTTTTTGTATTTGAATACAAAGCGTGGTTTGTTCTCTTTCTAACATCTTTTAAATCATATTTTTTACTATGATAGTAAGGAAGATAAAACTATTTCTATAAGACCTACAATAGTTGACCCCTACTGTGTCAAATAGACTACAGGTTAAATGGTGTCCTTCTTGATTCTATGATTGGAACCAACTCTGTTGTGAGGTAGTGAGGCCGGCAGAATAAGGATAAAAGAAGATTAAGTACTGTAGAAATTTTAAACTTAGAACTACGAATGGTTACGTAGAAAAATAATCAAGATAATTTTACATGATTTTCAGCAAGATAAAATATTCAGGGATTCTTCTAGATTTTCTCTTGACCCAAAACTGCTTACGAATTACTGTTTCAGAAGCATTTGTAATGGACTGTAAATAATAAAATCGTAACGAGACGAGATGATGTTTGTTGGAATTGGGTATTAGTAAGTGTATGAAAAAACAAGCACTCAGGGAAAAAGGAATGACCAATTACTTGACCGCTGATTCTCACAGCACATGACTCAACCACAATATGGTTACGAAGTTCCACCTCTAAGTAATTATAGCCACATCAAAACAAATCAGTGCAAAATGATATTGTTTACATCCAAGATGGTCAACTCCCCTCCCTTACTTAAAAACAAAACGGTGTATACAAAAACACCAATAAGTCGCTTTCAAAGTAGTCACAAATCTTCTTCTGTTATCAAAACAAATGCACCCGAATTTTAACTATTTTTCTTACCAATTGACTTGTTCTAAATTTTCCAACAAGGTGATGGTTAGGGAGACGAACGAACTGGAAAAATGGTATCCTGGCAGAAACTATGCATATTCTTATTTCAAAACCAAACAACTTTAATATTATGTAGCACGATCAAATACTATCAAATACAGATTGGTCATACTGAACAACGAAATTTGCACGTTTGCCATAAGGCACGATACCTTAATCCACTTCCTTGGCTTTGGAAACTTATTATATGTCATTTGATTTAGTCATGTCGTAATAAGACGCTACACAAAACCGGTAAACTGGTTTCTTGTATATTAAAATATCCGAAAACCGGTTTGCCTAATTAGTTAAATGAAAACCCTGGAAAGGAGGGTTCCAAATACGCCATTATTTGTGCCGAGGCTGTTCTCAATTCCACGTATTATGTTCGTGCTAAAATTTACGATTTTAGAGAACCATTCATACCGTTTCATGTTTGAGTGACGTGGCATTATGACGGGTTTTGAAAATGCGCTAATTTTCCTGCGCACGAGATTTAATTAATTCTGACTGTAAAAACAGGACTCTAGGAAAATAATACATTATTATGTAGGTAATATTATGTATTAAATCATTTTGAAATCTGTCATATTCAAAAGCTAGTTACGTTTTTCACATGTTAGTTTCAGAGTGTATTAGGGCTAAGAATAATTATATTATCGTAGAGACGGGTATGCATTTTAGAGATTCACAAATAATGTTCTGAAATGTAATGAAACAGTTAGAAAGTTTTGTTAGAAAATAATATTGGATTATTTGATTGCTTCCTTTGTCTCCGAATAATGTTATCTATTTACGAACAATAATAAACATAAATTAAATGACAAGTGGACGACAGAGTAAGGAAAATAATTAAATATCGTTTCAAATCGAGAATATTTAATTTCTAAGAAATTTTATCATAAATCTCGACGTTTGTTTCTTTGAAGCTCTGTAAAAAATATGATCGTCATCAACATTGTTATTATCATTATCTATTTTTAGTGAGATTCATTGATTTGGCAAGGCGTTTCCTATCTACTCACTTTGCGATTCTTATAAATATTTATTTTTTATATAACTAAAAAGCTTTAAAATGTTTTATCTAACGAATTTTGCAAAAATTTTCCGAATTTAAGTAAATTTTTTTCGAATTTTAGTAATTTTTTTGGTCCGATTTAATTAATTTGCAGATAATATTAATTTATTGAATACAGGAAAGTGGTGGTGGAAGCAGGGCACATATAATTCTTGTTTTGGAATTATTTGAATACCTCTCGCCAAAGTTATAATAGTTAGATTAATCTAGAGATTTTGGTGTCATTCTCTTTGAAATTATATGTTCTACGCTGTATCCATTTAGTCTCTGAGATGGGATCCAGTTTATTTACACGTGTCAAATCCGGTAAGTCAAAAATTTTCATTTTTTGAGACTGTCACTCATTGGGGGCGAATTGTAACTTTGCAATTACTATATTGAAGGGTTTTTTTGTTATTGTTTTTGGGGTGTTATGCCGTGTTTCGCTACCTCCTTCTTTAGCCAACGTTTCGGACAGCGTTACAGTGTCCATCATCAGGGCAGATGAGTAAATGATATTGGTGAGAGTGTTTACTTATGTGTGTCGAATCGATACCGTGCTGCCAGCTCCATTTCTCTACGAGCTGGTGTTAGAAAACATTCAGCATGGTTTTTTTTTTTGTGTTTAGCTTTGGTGTAGCCGTCAATTACTGGATACCAAGAACTATTGAGCTTAGCTCCGTCGTCTCTGTTAATATTGATGGGGTTTTTATGGATTTCAATTGCCTCCGTAATTAGGCGTGCTCTGTAAGTTTTGGGTCTTCCCAGGACTTCAGGAACAAATCCAAAGTAATGGCCGGTTTCGATTAAGTGCTCGGCGATTGCCGATTTGTCAGGGTGGCCAAGTTTACATGCACGAAAATGTTCCGAAATCCTTTTGGAGATCGTCCGCTCTGTCTGGCCTACATAGACCTTGTCACATCCGGAACAGCTGAATTTATATACTCCATCTGTTTCCAGAGGAAATTTAGTCTTTGCCGACCTCAGTAGGTCTTGGATTTTTGTCGTGGTTCCGAAGACCGTCTTGATGTTCTCTTTTCTCAACAGCCTGGCAATTCTGTCTGTTACATTATGGACGTAAGGCAGGAAAGCGCAGCCTTTTGACTCTTGTTCACCCCTGTCTTCGTTTCGTGCTGATTTGGCTCTTATGATTTGCCTTGTCTGCCTTGCTGGGTAGCCGTTACGCTCCAGTGCATCGGTGAGTTTGGTCAGTTCTAATCCGAGTTTTGGCTCCTCACATATTCTGGTCGCTCGGGTTACCAAAGTATGGATGAGACCTCTCTTCTGAGCGGGGTGATGATGCGAATCAGCGTGGAGATACCTATTTGTATGTGTTGGTTTCCTATAAACTGTGTGTCCTAGGCTACCATCCTCTTTTCGCATCACCTCCACATTCAGAAAAGGCAGGACTTTTTGGTTATTTTCCAGCTCCATCGTGAATTTAATTTTGCTGTGTAGTGAGTTGAGATGGTCCAGGAATTCGTTCAGTTTCTCTGTTCCGTGAGGCCAGATGGCGAAAACATCATCGACATAGCGCCACCATACTTTAGGAACAGCCGAAGCTGTGTCGAGTGCCACTTCTTCAAACTTCTCCATAAAAAAGTTGGCTAGAACTGGCGACAATGGACTGCCCATCGCAACTCCCTCCACTTGCTCGAAAAGTTCACCCTGAAAAGCAAAATAACCTGTTTTGAGGCAGTGTTCAAAAAGTTTGCAAATGTCATCCTCATAAATCTCCCTGAGCAAAGTCATGGAGTCTTCTAGAGGAACATTTGTAAAAAGAGACACTACATCAAAACTGACAAGGATATCTCTTTCATCAGCCTTTACCTTCTTGAGCTTACTGATTAGATCTGTGGAATCCTTAATCCAAGATTCAGTTTTCCCAGTTTGCATCTGCAACAATCTCGATAGGTATTGGGAAAGTTTGTACGTCGGTGCACCAATAGCACTGACAATCGGTCGCATTGGGATATCCTTTTTGTGGATTTTCGGAAGACCGTATAGGGCAGGAGTTCTGGAGGCTTTTACGAAAAGCCCAGATCGATCCTCTTTCCTAATACTGGAAGCTTTAACTAGTTCCCTTGTCTTCAAGTCAATCTTGTTGGTGGGGTTGTTTTTTATTTTCTTAGAAAGTTTTTTTATTTTATAATAGAGAAAAGTTTGTTGACGTTCTCTGTTGAGAAAAGAGAACATCAAGACGGTCTTCGGAACCACGACAAAAATCCAAGACCTACTGAGGTCGGCAAAGACTAAATTTCCTCTGGAAACAGATGGAGTATATAAACTCAGCTGTTCCGGATGTGACAAGGTCTATGTAGGCCAGACAGAACGGACGATCTCCAAAAGGATTTCGGAACACTTTCGTGCATGTAAACTTGGCCACCCTGACAAATCGGCAATCGCCGAGCACTTAATCGAAACCGGCCATTACTTTGGATTTGTTCCTGAAGTCCTGGGAAGACCCAAAACTTACAGAGCACGCCTAATTACGGAGGCAATTGAAATCCATAAAAACCCCATCAATATTAACAGAGACGACGGAGCTAAGCTCAATAGTTCTTGGTATCCAGTAATTGACGGCTACACCAAAGCTAAACACAAAAAAAAAAAAACCATGCTGAATGTTTTCTAACACCAGCTCGTAGAGAAATGGAGCTGGCAGCACGGTATCGATTCGACACACATAAGTAAACACTCTCACCAATATCATTTACTCATCTGCCCTGATGATGGACACTGTAACGCTGTCCGAAACGTTGGCTAAAGAAGGAGGTAGCGAAACACGGCATAACACCCCAAAAACAATAACAAAAATACTTTTTGGCCGTGAAAACCTAAAAACATACCTATATTGAAGGGTAATCCATAATTACGAGCAGTCAACCCGCTCCGCATGTTTTTGCTGCTAGGCCCTGCGGGTGGCTTTTCGTTCGGCTTCGCCCAGTTTTTATGACTATTTTATAAATCCGATAGGAAATCTCTCCAAAAATAGCTGGTTCCTCGCATCCAATGTGATCCAGTGACAGCTAGTCACAGAAACAAAGTAACTGCGATAAGCAATGCGTCACATTTAATATAAAGCCGCGTGAATTATTCACAACTGCCAGTTACAAAAATAATCATATTACCGTCAATTTCTCCATATCCAGAGAGATACTCAAAATTTGAAATTAAGTAGTACTTAAACCTGCCAGGGAATATTCCTCATGCGATCTATTGACGTAAGTAACGCCATCTATTGGCATTTGGTAATTACAAAAGTAGATTCGTATGCAAATTCCACGTACGAAAACGGTTTGTCGTAAGGCGCAACGTCACAGTTGCATTCTTAGCTGGATTCTTAAATTTCAACCGTACAGACGTAAGCCTAATAATAACGTCCGTTTATGCAGCAGCTGAAAACTTAATGTAAGCTTCGGTTAGGGTTAAATAAAGTTATTAGCCTCTAGAGATCTAGAAATAAAATCCTCCATTATTCCAAGTAAAGTTTCCTCAGGTAGAGAGTTGTGAAATGCCTCATAATTTTCATTAGAAACCTTCAGCTCGCTAGTAGCTAGTAGCATTCCCAGCGCTTGGCATAGTCCTATAAAACAATGGCAGTATTACTCTCCATTGTGAATTGCAGGCATAAATAACCGGTGGGTACAAAGCGGCCAGCGAAACGTCGGGCGTGTTGGCAGCTTCTGTTAGCGGGCTCTGGAGGTAGAGAAATGTGCCACGGGATGTGTTCCCATCCTAGAAGAGCAGTGATGTCCAACATTTTAGCCGTACAAAATAAATTTTTTTTTCAAATCCCGGCGTGCGCAAGTAAATTTAATTAAATTAATTTCTGTCATTTCATATGTAAATATTAATTGAAAACAATATGTATTATGTAGCGTATTTTCCAGAGGAATGAATAATTTCTGCAGCGTCCCAGTGAAAGACCATCTCTTAGAACCAAAAACATTGCTTGAAATGGCTTTAGCAGTACACATTGACTAGATCTGAAAAGCCAGGTAATTTCCATCCATCCGTTCCCTCCAACATTCAGCCTCTCAACCTACCCCAATTGAGAATGTCATTGTTTCACTCGCTTAAGATGGTTGGGACTCTTGGGCCGTATTTTGCTTCGGAGACGAAATTATATGAATTTGCGTGAATTTTTATCTCAAGCTTTCTTATCTCAAGATATTGAATGATAAATAAACTATAAGGCGATTGCAAGTCAAAAAAGAAAAAAAAAGTTCGTAAAAAGCGGTAGAATTTCTACACAAGAAAATTTACAAGAAAATTTATTGCCTATCCAGGTGTGAATTTTGCTAATATAATCATATTATTATAAAACCTGTTTTAGCCCTCTGACCCAAATGTTAGACTTTATAATAAGAGCGTGCTGAAGTAGACATTTTCGTCGATAGTTTATAAGGATTCAGAAAAAATATTTTGCTTTTGCTCAATCAAATTCTTATTTTAATCTTTTGTAAAGGTCATTTTATGAAAATTTCCAGTCCCAGAGAGCTCTAAATTCACTAGTCTTTCAAAATAAATACTAATTCAATTTTGGCATTAATCTTCTTATTAATGTAAAAGCAACAGTGATGAGGGTAGCAAAGGTAAATTCATGCAATGTCCAGTGTTTTCAATATAATGTCCTCCACGTGCAAAGTGTGTTTATCGGAAGTGACCTACCAGGTTAGTATGTTTCTGTATCTATTTGTAAATAATAAAATTAGATAGATTCTAAGAATTTAAAAAAAAAAAAAAAAATATTGTAAAGCGCCCCTGAGGTAATTTTTCACAAAAACGGCGCTCTACAAATGGTCAAATTATTATTATTATTAATATTATTATGTAGAGCAGCACACTATGTATCATTTGCGTCTCTGCTTGTATCCCTTGTGCATCTTGCCTCTCTTCGTATTAATTGAATTTTTATGTCAACCGTTGAATGAGTAGGTTTTGATAATTTTATGCACCTATTTGTAAACTGCACGCTACTGGAGCCACAATGGTCACACGATACACTTATTTCTTATATCATTGGGAGAACAAACTACAGCAAGAACTTAAAACAGTGAAATACTTGAGATCGGTGCGAATAATATTCGCTTTTATATTTTATATAAAAATATATTTTATACCTACCTTTCATATCATACATTTGTTAGGTTCATTTACTCAAACGCTCATTAGAGTAATAATTAGTGGGTAGAATTAACTTGGCGTACACTGAAATATTATTTTCAGTATTTATGTAAAAACTGGTTGAAGATCACTGATCGAAAGGATATTTCAAATTCTGAAATGAATTATCTCTTGATACAAGTGGATTTGAAATGAGGGGGAAAGAGTTAAATCTATAAATAGGAGTTTATTATATAAAGTTCGCTCAATTTTATATAAAGCCGCTTATTTAACGTCGCATCAATGGAGCTTAAGTACGGTACCATAATAATAATAATTATAAATAATGGCTTATTCCACAAAGCGAAAATTATGAGGGTACTACAATGCTGTGGTTACAAATTAATATAGAGGAATCATATTATTTTTAGATAAGTATGGGGTAAAGTACATATTATCAAAAGCCCAATAATTAGATGGTTAGGATCAATATAATATTTTGTACTAGCGAGTTTCCGGCATTTACATAAAGAATTTGTGTCTTTCTGCGTGTCCTTTCCCATTCGTCTCCGTTCCCCTTCCGCTCCTGCAGTCCCCTCTACCTTCCCTCTCTTCTTTTCCGCTTCCACCCGTCTTGCGAAACCCCCCTCCCGCGTTCCTCTTTCTGCCGCTAAACTATGTGAAATACACACATTTTTCAAACAAATTGCTCGCCACTTATTGCAAAATTTTAAAACAATATTCATAATGCCTGACCCTGCCTGTATATGTGTTGAAACATTTGTGGGCGTGCGCACAACAACTCACCAAAGTTTCAAAGCAATCGTATGAATAGCAAAGGAAATAATTTAATAACGCCAGAGCTAACTAACATGTAAATAAAAAGTTGCGGGCATGCGCACATAAAATCACTAAATTTTATAGCAATCGGATGGATGGTTTAGAAACGTAGAAGTGGCAAACAAAGAAACAATTATAAATTAAGATTACGTACAGAATCAAAAACAAAAGTAATATTTGAACGCAGTGACCGACAAAACACAGTAGTAGAAAAAAACAAAATTTTCTGATTTAAAAAATAAAGGCCCATTCAAAAAGGATCAAAATTTCAACCACAAGTAAAAGCCTTGAACCGTCCGTGGCTCGACATTTCTTACGTTTGTAATTTAAAAATTGTTAAAAAACAAATCAATTAAAAAAAAAATTATTTGGGCACGCCGGGATTTGAACCCGCGATCTCCGGATCGCTAGTCGAGAATCTTATGCGGAATTCAGTTTAAAAAAGGCACCTTTTATCTTTAAGTGTTACTATTTTATAGTATTCAATGCAAAAATACCCTGCAAGTATAATATTGTATATCTAAACAAGCTTTGTGTGCAAGTCTGCGCTGGCACCTACGTACATATTTGCGATCCGGAGGCAATATCGAACCTGACGTTTGACGTCTTTTGTGATGCCTGCTTCCAATTATATTCGCCAGAGGCACTGCACGCCATACGGGACAACAAGGTTGTCACGTACAACGAATTTTCACGTTATTTAAAAATGTGTCATACTAATGAGAGCATACTGAAAAGAGAATATTCAGAAAATAACGAATATTACAGCAGATATAAGCCATCAAAACGTTGATTTCTGCGGCCATACGAAAAGCGAAATTTGAACTGTTCACACTTTGAACGCTTCTAAAGTTGTCAACTTTGGAAATATTGGAAAACCAATTTTAATGTCGTTTTAAAGTATTTTAAAGTACGTAATTCATTTTTAAACAAAAAAAATTATGAAACAACCGCATTGCTACGGCAGAATAACCATTGAAGGGGTAAGCGGATATAATTGTTTGCAATTTGTTTGCACGAGGTACTCTAGCTCAATTATACCTTAAAAATAATTTCATTGATCTCTCTGGGGCCTAGGAGTCGAACGGTTTTTAGAAAAATTGGCCACATTGTTTTTTCTTCAAATAAGTAGAGGACACTGGAATAATTGTAGTTTTATTGGTGGAAAAACCGTTTTTTTCTTTGTTTTTTTCTTTCTTAGTTTGATGACTTCAGTAGTAAAAGGCTATTATTACTCTGCACAAATATGTGACAGGTTTGAAAGACGGCTTTGTCAAACAACAATAAAAATAAAATATCATTTCTTAGATAAACCGCATCATCCTTATTACAAGATTACATTAATATAATATTAATAATATAATATTACAAGATTACGTCTTATTTACAAGATGCCATGTACGTACCTCAAACCACCCTCTTTTACATCTTCTGAGACTCAAAACATCCCCCCAATTGAAAAAAAACATCGGCTTATAGCTCTTGACATGAAAAAGCAATCTAGTATTCGTAAACAGTATTTACTTTATGGCTTGTCATTAAATATAAATTCATAACAAAGTACTCGAAATTAGAAAATTCATAAATAATAATTCTTGTGTATTGAACAACCAATTAAATTTATCTTCTAGCCTTATTCTAAACATATTTCCAATAAGCCGCTCTGTTCCTCCCATAAACCCCTTAAATACTCTTACCTCATTGTTTATCTTCCACTTTAAACACTTAAATATTTTTGTGCCTTTATCTTGTGTCAGAATTTTGTTTCGCGAATTATTAGTTTTAATATTCTCCTAATTAAGAACTTTCACACTTCAAGCTGCTGAATCGGTTAGAGATGTGTTGAAAAAGTGGCTTTTATGTGATTTTTTTAATATTAATAATGCACAAGAGTTCCAACTGCTCCCTTCTAGAGCCGGTGAGACTATTCCATCCCCTATAATTGAGGTATGATATAATAATAATACAATAATAATCGAATACAACTCAGTAGTTTGGTCCCCATCTTACAAAATTCACATTGATAAAATTGAGCTAATTCAAAAAAAAAATGTTGCATAAATTTTAAATTAAATATCCTAAGTAGAAGACTTAAAATACGATTTCTTATTAAATATTCTAAAATACATATATAAGAAGACAGACGTAAAATAAACGACTGGCTAATACTTTATTCAAAATATTTAACCTAAATTCGACTGTTGTAAACTCCTACAACTCATTAACTTACGAACACCCACAGTAACAAAACGATAAAATACAATATTCTACAGCCGCACTCATAAGCGTAACTACATTGCCCATTCTCCAATACAACGACTTCACATATATATATATATATATACATAGGTTGACATATTCAATATCAACTTGGCGAGTTTTGTGGATCATCTTAAACATTTATTTCAACACCATTACTATTATCTTGTAAACCTATAAAATAGCTGTATTTTTCTGTTTTTGTTTTTGTGTTTGTATGACTTGTTGAATGACTTTTATCTAATGTAATTTTATTTTTATTATGTATCTGTCAAATTAAAATTACACTTATGTAAAAGACCTCTTGGTGTTAAATAAACAAATCAAAATAAATAAATGATGTGAAGCTGAAAGTTGTGGGGAGAATGCGGAAGAGGAAAGTACCTGGATTTGTAGACCTGGTCTGATAGTTTCAATGCCGAATGGTGGTCTTATACCAGAGCGATAATGATAGTATATTTTACTCTGGATTGTGCGCAAACATACTTCACATTGTTTTAAATGAACAAATAGTGAATTAAGACAAATCAATTAGATAAAATTTAGCCAGTGACATTCGGATTGCTAGTCGAAAGTTTTACCCCTTGATCTTGTTTGTCTTTATATTGTAAAAATACTTTATTTTTGTATTTACTCAACTTTTATTTTACAAATTAATTGCCGGAATACGCAATTATATAAGAGTTATAAAAATTTTAGAAAAGAAAATCTAAAAACATGTAGGACTTAAGTTTTCTCTGGGGAATTTATAATTTATTCGGATGAGAAGAAGAGACTTAGAAAAAGCCATTCTTTAACTACCTCCCACGTGGAAGGCTCCAGGGGTAGGAAGAAGGTGGTAGGAGTTGGGCGGTAGGGGTGGATTATAGTTTACAGAACCTCACGAGGGAGAGTCGAAGCAAGTGTATCCCGCCGTAAAGGGTGAGCACTTTACGTGCTTAAAAATCAGATTTTTTTTACAAAACTTCGGTTTTAAATCATGGTACATAATTATATAATTAAAAGATAGTAAATAATAGTATAAGGTTTAATGATTACATGAAAACAAATTACTTTATAAGTTTAAATCCGGACAAATCTCGCACAAGATTTACAACTCGGGAGAGTTGTAAATCTTAAATATCGCCGCCCCGAGAATCATCTATTGGATAACCAACACCTCTGCCGTTGTTCACCCCAAGTGGTTCGCTACGTTTGATGACTTAGCAAGGATGCCCGGATTCATGGGGTGAGGTTTGTCAAGATCTTGGCGGCAGATGCGTCTGCCCACCTGCTGCGTGGCAGGCTGGATCTAGAGAGACTGGTTGAGGGAGGCCTTTTCACCTTTCCAGACAGAGTGGAAGATACTCTCAGTATCGCCCCAGATCTAAATAGCCAGATACTTCCCCACCTTCCTCTCTCCCATCTCTTTCCCCTCCCCACTACCTTCAGCCTCACAACATACCCCATTTGGGAATGCCGTAGTCTCACTGGCTCCAGACGGGAGCAGTAGGGACTCTTGTGCGGTATTCATATAAAAAAAACATGCCGAGTAAAAAAATTTCATCAAATACTCTAACCCTACTAAATGAAAAAATCTGATTAAATATGTTTATATTGTAACATGGACGTACTAAACATATCAACAGTATCAGAGAATTGTCTTGCCAAATTTTGAATCCATCTCGTAGGAGTATAATATAGCAACGTCAAATAGAATCGTTACTGTCCCGCCAGGACCATGGAAAGAAATTATCTTCATTGAAGCAAGGATTGTTGGGATAATGAGTTAATAATTTTAAACAAACGCGTTGAATCCAATGACGTTTAACATAACATATAATATAACTGACTACTTGAGACACACCTAAGCAAATTAAGAAACTCTTATACCAGATAATAGGGAAATGTGTGTGTTATTGTTATTGAAACAAAATTCAGTGAAAGAGACAAAGTTAAAAAAAAAATTTTTTGCGAAAAATTATCCCTGACCTAATTGCGAAATTAATTATTTATTCACGATTCTTAAGAATTGCAGTCAAACTCGTGTATTAAAAAAACTTCTTATTTTTCATACACGAGTTAACAGTAACTTCTTATTTTTCTTACTTTGTTAAGCTGAAAATTGTCATTTTTCAAAATTCATCCAAAAAAGAGACGTTTTAACATTTTAATAAAGCTGTCTTCAACTCCGCAAGATTGTAGAATTTCTCATTTCGCATGCATGTTGTTGGAGTTCTAACAATAGTAACAGAAAATAAACAAGAAGCGTTTGAACTTTGGCAAATAGTCGCATGCTTAGAATTCCCTGGACGCACCAAGAACCAATGAATAAGTTATGGCAAGAACGTCCAAAGTGGAGAAATTGTTTATACAATATATTGCGCAATCATGAATGCTTCTTTGAACACAATTATAATGCATTCACTTGTTGAAATGAGGACCCCGCGGATCTCTAAATACAGAATTACAACATGTATGTAATTGTAGGCATTTTTTAATAAAGTTTCAAGATGGAAGATACTCTCAGTATCGTCCTGTTTAGAGACCACCAACAGTCCTTCACATCCCAAACTTTCGTCTTCTTTTTTCCTCCACCTTGCCACTAGAGCCAGATCGATTGATCATTGTATACGACAATGGTCGCTCACGATCCACTGGCGAAGTGTTCGGGTCGAGAGTACCTACTCGCTCTTTGATCGTGTACTTTTACGCATGAAAAAAATGACATAATACAGTAGAAAAAAAAAAGATCAAGGCTCGCGCCCCGCTCCGCCATAAATCGAAACAAAATATTTGATCGGGTTCTTTCGTATGACGTAAGTAGGTAGGTTGGTGAATGATAGCCAATTTTGGATCTTAGGTCAGGTATCTACCGTAATATCTTTTTGTCCGTCGCGAAAACGAGGTCGAAATACCTACCCGGTCTAGAAAATTCATATCTCTGTTTGCTTTATCACTGAACACATGTGTCGACGATCAATTTTATTTGTTGGTAACCGGATCGCTCAATGGTATTAGTGAGCGGGTTACTATGATCGGGTAGTTCACGATCGACCTAGGACTACTTCCCACTGCCTGCAGCCTCACGACGTACTCAAATCAGGATGTTATTTATAGTCGCACTGATTCCTCACAGTTGACACTCGTGCAGCGTTCACATAAAGAGCTGTACTTGGGGATAAGTTTTGAATGGCCAGACACTTCTAAACCACTCTTTTCCCATTAGGAGATTAATAATATTTTGTCAAACCTTCCACGAGCTTACTAAATTTACGAAAAAATCCAGACTGACCATAAAATTCGTCTGCAAAACCTACCAGCGTTTCAGCCGCTTATCATGGATAATTACCCGATTATCCTATCTCAAGGCACCGTTACTCATCTTTACAAAATCCAATGCAAAGACTTAACGCAATCACTTACATAATAAAGAGATAAAACCCTTAAATTTGTGACCATTTTATCATTTTAATTACTTCCTTCTTCGGGATTTTATAGCGAGATTTCTCCGCTCCTTTCTCACAGGTTCCCGTCGAGGAGTGCCGACCCATATTTATGTTAATAACTATGTAAAAATATTCAAATAAGATCGGTAGTTCGCGACTGAACTTCTGAACGGTGTCAAGTTGAGCATTACCTCGAGTGAATCTGAAATCATGACGCCGATAGTACTCGTATGTTGTAAAAATGCATTTTTCTTTGGCGGAGGGATATTGAAACACTGTGTGAAAGAATTGTTAAATAGGATAGTCAGAATGTGAATTAAAAAGTGAGGAATATAATAACTCTAATAAATAGAGATTGGGGATGCTTTTCTTGCTATAGCTCAAGGAAAAATATTATTTAATTATTATTGGCGAACTAAAAACAAAGATTAATATATGTTTGAAGTAAGTTGTGGTTCTCGGTGCAATGATTGTTAAAATTAAAATCTTACAAAAAATATTTTTTAACGAGCTATTAAACAGAATAAAAACTTTTCTTAGTAAAACAAATCTTACGCTACGGTAGAAATAAATTTGGCAGCAGAATATTGTTGCATTGACTTAGAAAACATAGAAACATAGACAAAATACGAAGAAATTTCCTATGACACCAAAATGCAAGTCATCATCATGGTAGTGATGATTTGCATCACGGCAGATCAATCAGGTCTTCCGCCTAGATTATGGTTAAAAAGTTGCCCTTATGGTTTATATTGATGATTTTTCAGTGGAAGTTGATTTAAGTATTGTCCTGAGACGACTAGAATTAATCCTTTGATTCATATATGGCTTTAGCTATCTTTGTACTCTAGAATCTACATGTTTTAGTCAACACTTCTTAATCCGTCTCTTCTCCTAAGCAATTTCCTTGCATCCTTGTACCGAACAGGGGAGTCACAATTCCAATTCCAATTTCCAATTCCGAAACAGGAGATGTCACAATTCTAGCTCTATATTATAACTGCTCTATAAGAGCACTTCTATTATTCTATCTGTTAGAATGGCCCAACTCACATTCTTAATTCACCTGAACCTCTCAAGTCTTTTTCGGGCATCACCAAGTCCTTCTACCATTCACTTTTGCGTCATCGTTTCTCCAAACACTAATTAACAAACAATTACTTTCTATGTTCATCCGTTCGGCATGCCTAAACTATATATGCATATGCATCCTTTTCTTAATTTCATTAATTACGCTTAAATCAGCCTTGCATTATTTCTGGATCTCCATATTTTTAATGCAGTCATAGGTGCACGGTTTTACCTCACACATTCTTCAGGGATCTACTGACAGAGTGCATAAGGTCTGTGTAAGGAATCCACGTTTTTCTCGGTAAAAGTTCAGAGCATTAATTTGTCTTTGCCCCCTCTTTCAGTAAACAGTCTAAAAGCTAATTAGTTAACGTCTGCATCGGGGCTGGTAGTGAATTAGAATGTTCACTACAGTGAAATTTAGTCTCTTTGTGACGCGGTAAGTCAAAACCAAATTTCAAGACGCTGCTGGTTGATCAAAGTTGAGATAATGCATTTCCCGAGAGATTTTCTAATGAAGAATGAAATAAATTAAGTTTGCGAGTATATTAGGAAGGAGTGAAATTTGTGTTTTTAAGAATTTCAAAATACCTGTTTGTTTAAGGCCCATTAATTGGCGGCTGAAATTTCAAATTTCGAAAGACGGTCTTGCGATGGTACGAATGCAATTGTACAGGGCAGTTCCTATGAGAAAGTTTGATTTTTCTCGTATATTTTATATCTCAATATCGCTTTTATTTCATTCAAAATTTGCTTGAATATAAATCTTCATTCAAGTTAGCAATAAAAATGCTCAAACACTTGACGATAAAAGAATTAAAATTATGTACTGTTTGCAACTATTTTTTGATCAAAATTATATTTATAATTTTTCATGTCCAAGCAAAATAAGTTTCCAAAAAAATCTGAATTACATTAGTTTGTTAAACTGTAAATAAATAGACAAATTTTAAAGTATTTTCGTCGCAAAAAATGTGCGCTGTTTTTATTTTTAATGATTTTATTTGAATTAAAATTGAAATTCTGAAAAGTAGCTTTCCTATATAATTTATTAACTCATTTTACTGAATGATTATAAGACTTAAAATGTGGATTGTATAAAACAACATTTTGTTTGAAAATTTAACAAATCTCCCAAGGACCAACGGTGTACCCTTATTATAGTAAAAATAAACATATTTTACCAAAATAAAACATAACTTGACCACATAAAATAACAATTTTTCGAAATCAATTTATATTTTTTTGGTAAAAAAGCGTCCATATGCCTAGAATTTGATTTTAAAATGACATATTTCCAGTTTTGTCTGATTATACTCTCTTAATCATTCACCCTACACTACACAAGAAAAAACAACAATTTTTTGACCTGTAAAGACATCTTTGCAAGTATCTGCGTGACCTGTCTGCAGAAAGTCTTGGATTGTTACGTAAGTAAGCAAATTAGTATTGTTTACACTTAGGAATTATCTATTTGTTCACGTAATAGTGGTAATAATGAAGCGATTATTTTTTTAATTATATCTATAACCCAACTACATTTCTTCTTTCGTTTTGTATTCCAGTTTCTAATGCAGCAGAAGTAGGAGGTAAATCGGAATCAAATCAGACTTTATTCTCAACGTTTTAGAAGTAACCTCTATTCGTTCCGCAAATTCGCAAAACCAAGCAATTTAATCCGAAATTCCTCGTGCGGGGAACAAATGAGAAAAAAATTGTTTCAATTTGTCCCTAATATAATAAGGGCAGGCGGGAAATGTCCACTTTTGTACGTCATTTAGGGGCAAGTAGAGAACACGGGAAGAGAGGAGACAAAACAGGGGAAGTGGGGAACTCTCAATTCTGCTCAGATGTGCACAATGTGGTATACTTTATGAACGGGAATAATCCAGGGCTACCCTTTTATTAAGGAATACACGAAGCCAGGCGAATCATCCATGCACAGTTTGTTCCGTATCGCTTGCTACATCCTATGACATCATTCCGTTACTAAATAGAACCCTACAAGGAATTCAGTTGTCAAGATAAAATTGAGTCAATGTAGTGGATTATAAATAAATTCTTCCTGCAATCGTTCAATTTTTCCAAAGGAGCAGGTCTGGATCATAATAAGGTTTATGCAAGAATATAGCGTAAAGATTTACAATGCCTTGGTCAAATTTACCGAAGTATTTTTTTTTTTGTTACATGAGCTCCACACAGGAGGCCCTAGGAAAATAATTTCCCTGAGGGCCTATGTCATCTTTGGGGATGCTGTGTGGAGGGTTTTTCTAAAAGAAAGGAAGGGGAGGAGAGTTCTGGGAAGGAAAAGGGTTTGGGGTGGGTAGGAATCTGGGGTTCAGTGTGTCCTGGTCATCCGCCTCCAAGACCTAGACAAACCATGAACCCAGACCATTTATTGGGAGAGGGAAGATAATAATATAATACTATCAGTAAAAACCCGCTCCGCATGTTCTTGCTGCTGGGCTCTGCGGATGGCTTTTGGTTTGGCTTCGCCCAGTTTGAGTGTTGGGGAGCATTTTGTAAATCTGGTTAAAAAAATAACCGGATCCACTATGATCCAGTGACAACTAGTCACCGGGACAAAATAACCGCGACAGGCAATGACGTCATATATAATATATAGCCACATGTTACTATTCACAACTGCCAGTTACAATTTAATCATATTATCTCCACATCCGGAGAGATATACAAAATTACAAATCCGTAGTCGTAAACCGTAGTCCGCGCCTGCCAGGCGATGCTAATCACGCAAACTGGCGCCATATTTTGGCATTGCTTTAATTCGATTCTATTACAAAAACTCATTACAATATTCTATTACGATAACCGGATCCACTATGATCCAGTGACAACTAGTCACCGGGACAAAATAACCGCGACAGGCAATGACGTCATATATAATATATAGCCACATGTTACTATTCACAACTGCCAGTTACAATTTAATCATATTATCTCCACATCCGGAGAGATATACAAAATTACAAATCCGTAGTCGTAAACCGTAGTCCGCGCCTGCCAGGCGATGCTAATTACGCAAACTGGCGCCATATTTTGGCATTGCTTTAATTCGATTCTATTACAAAAACTCATTTGAATACAAACTCCACGTACAAAAACGGTTTTGCGTAAGGTGTGGCATCAGAGTTGCATTCTTAGCCGGATTTTTAAATTTCACCCGTACAGTCTCTAGTCTGTTAATACTGTTTGACGTGCATCTTTTTGAGACAGATTTATTTATTTATTCTTGCCTAAAATGATGGCTTTATTAAAATTCACCTGATTACGTGCGAAAATAAAGTCCTTCCAAAGGTGTTAAATTCTTTGAAAATATAAAATATTATCATCATTTGTACGAATTTACATAAGACTTACTGCATAATTTGTCATTTTTTACGTATTTTACGATTACGAAGTAGGATTTTACCGAATATACTTGGCGCTATTTTTAATTGGTAAAAGCAATTAAGTACGAATAATTATATTAAATTACAATAGTTACAAGGAAAGTTAATTGCAAAATGCTTGTGAAAGGTACCTTTATTGTTTTTTTTCATTCAAGAAGGTCAACTTCTTTGTTCAATTGATTTATTTTAGGCATCGTAAACACAGCCTTAGGAATAAACTATTTGTATCGTGAAGCGAGGTTATTTGTACTAAAAATCTTAGATTTATGCGAAATATAACATTCGAGTATAGTACGGGCATTTGCGTGATGAGTTCGGCGGGTGTATTTTCTAATAAATAAATAATTAAATAATAATAATTAATAACATTGGTTTATTTAGTTATTTCTTCACGTTCTCCATAAAACGGTTATTCGTCAATTTGTCAGAAGAAAATTACAAATTTGAGTCAGTTCTAGAAATGAAAAAGGTATGAGGGTGGTTAGAAATCTGGGGGTTAATGTGTCGAGGAGTAACGGACGTATGAAAACATACATCCCAATAAGTGCAAGTTGAGGAGAGAGTCCAGCTGGAGAGGTCAAACGGTCTCTTCAGAACCTGACCGGTAGTAGGTGGGCAAACGCAACCGCCGCCAATACCTAGACAAACCTCACCCTATCAACCCAGGCTTCCAGCTCTGAAGAGCAGAGTTAAGAGCCTTTTTGTAATCTTCCTATTACGAAAATACAGTTCTTTCAAAAGGGGCCCACATAATGGATTTATATTATAGAATACTATGAACATGCGCTTTATACATTTTATCCTTACCGCGATTTCGTTGATTCCAAGATCACGCATTGCGGAGAACAAATCCAAGCATTTTGATGATGTAATAATTATTATTCAATATTTACTGTGAAAAATCAGAAGTAAATGAACACCCAAACTATTCATTTTATTATTAATTAAAAAGATAAATCTAGAGTTTCTAAATTTTTTTAATCAGTAGTACAAGAAAAAAGATATGTTTATACATTTTCCCTGGTGATGGACACCGTTGGCTAAATAAGGAGAAAGCGCAACACGGCATAATACCACAAAAATAAAACGTTATAATACTTTTGGCCATGTAAATCTAAAAACACATCTGTTTTTTTTTTTTTAAATATTTAAATCACATGCAGCCGAGTGCAAATATGGCGCACAATAGTAATATTTAGAATAATAGGACTCAGGCAAATGGCACAGATTTTGAATTTGATGAAACTTTTAACGTTTATGAACTCTGAATTGTGTAAATATTCTAAAGTTTAAGCTAAAGAGCATCTTATTGTCTAATCTATCAGATCCCAAGGGGCACATAGACGTTGAGCGTTGCAACTCGGTACCAGATTCTATTGAATGTCTGAAAACTCTTTGTATTACTATGTATCCTCTATTCACTCTACAAACATTCTGCAAAGAGGCGAGACACACTGAAATGTCAGGTTTTTGATACAAGAATCGAATCTGGTGCTGTTCTGAAGGTGTCCTAGACAAATAAATATTTTTAAAAAATGATACAATGCTTTCGATGTCGTTTTTCCTCCAACACGGGTTCACTTTTCAATTTCCTTAAGGCCTCTCACACAGCCTTCCCAAAAATGCTTATGAGGGAAATTGTGTATCACGGGTTCATCTGTGTAGAATTAATGTAAAAAAGCACATTATTATATTCCAAAGGTGGGAGAATTTGTAGTCGTTATTGTTGTTGTTTATAAAATAAGGCCAGAGCCTTCTGGTGCCATGGTGGCCATTCTAAAACATTCCAGAATGTTCAACAAGCTCACCAGTTTTTGGCTTGTACTATGAGTTTCCGAAAGGAAAATGGTAACTTTTTTGGAAGTGATATTAATTTTTTTATCAAATTACACCCTATTGATGAACAACAAACGTATTTTTATTTCATAATTAAGTCAAATGCTAACTTATTTATGAAATTCAAATAAAAACATATTTTTTAAAGTAAATAACCTTTTTATTTTAAAAACTTTTTCTTGTCCCATGTAAAATTTTATATGGTACGACTGCGACTGCATTGCGCCTTTTCGGGTTGATGTTACATACAGCCTCTCAAAAAGGCTTCCTGAATACTTCGAATCTTCTTAGTTTTCTGGTCAGTAATTAATTTAACTTTCTTTACACTACTCTCTTTGTTTAGAGGAACAGTAGTTAATTAGAAAGATGTACAGACGGGTAGATGGATATTAAATCTGGAAATCGTGGAAAGATTTCCACGGAGGCTGTGTTTGGAGATAGGTACTAACGTTTAAAGCAAGTTATACCGTGTTTACTTTGAACGTTTACCCATTCTAGTTTGGGATGTTTGCTTAGGCGGGTAGTTCAAATAAATCTATGCGTATTTAGATTTATGTGGGGATATAATATTATTATGTCATAATTATTTGATTGCTGGCATTTACTTACTCGGATTTACCCGAGATTTCAAAGCAATTTACATATTATTATTATCTTATCGGATTTGAAAAATATGAAACAACAATTTTTTTTGTTTTATTTTGTGGGTATTTTTTTTTACATTAGCTCCGCACAGAGGCCCTGAGGAAAATAATTCTCTCCAGGGCCTACGTCATCTTTGAGGATATGTGAAGGGTCTTTTTAGGAAAAAAATAAGAGGAAGTTATGGGAAGGAAAAGGGTATCAGGGGTGGTTAAAAATCTGGGGTTCAGCGTGTCCAGGAGTGACGGACGTATGTATCATCATTCCCATTGCGGTGCAAAGCGGTGTTCCGACAGAGTACGGCTGGAGAAGTCAAAGGGACTTTCCCAACCATTCTCTCCCGATCTGGCCTGCTATGCAGCTGGTGGGCAGACGCATTCGCCGCCAATACCCGAACAAACCTCACCCCATGAACCCAGGCATCCCTGCTAAGGCACCAAAAGTAGTGAAACACTTGGGGCGACCCATGGCAAAGGTGTTGGTCCAATAAATGATTTCAGGGGCGGCGGTACCCATGCCCACCTCCCAAGTTGAGTATTTTGAATACAAGGGGGAAAATACTTAATTTCTGGCACTGCAGACTTGCTGAAAATTAAATTCGGTGCTTAAAATCAGTATCTTGCATCACAATTAGAAATTTGGTTGCAACAAAGACATTCGATCGGAATGTGAAAACACTCTTTGCTCTTAATTAAAAATAATCTCAATAAGTCGGCTTAGAAACACTAACAATTTTTTCAAAGAAACCATCGAAATAAATTAGGTTTAAGAAATACATTTACAACTCAAGAGAAAAATTATTTTTACTTCATTTACTTATTCATAAATTGGCAGTCTTCCATTAAAATATTAATTAATTCACTTTCTTAAGACTTTATTTCGACATTTTCTCATTATTTGAAGTTACATCGTAATGAACAGTATTTTTCTGTAATTATTAAATTTCTTCTCCTAACTGACATTCTCTTCCTGAAGTTTAGAACGTATAATTATATAGCCATTCTGACATTGTGTATTCGGAAGGCATCACGTCTCTCAGTTCTGATAATGATAAAGCAGGTCGCGTTGGCACTTTCTAGAAGGCAGAAGCAATCTTGTTTATTTCAAACACACTTTTCCAGATTAACTTCCCGAACGACAGATTTATCTTGTCGGCCGGAGCACTGCAGAATCGTACGAGAGAGCGTAGAACGAAGTGTGTTATATACAGTAGAAGTAAATAGAAGTAAAGTCGGAGTATAGTAGGAGGTAGGAGGGTAGTAGAAGTGTAAACTGAGAGAGACTACCTATCGGGGCGGGTAATGCTTTCGATAACACCGGCGTACCTGGATGTTTAAGTACCAAGTTGTGAACTTTATTTGATAGGATACTGTAAGTCAGTTCCCGAACGAATAACGCCAACGCCACGAAAACGAAAATGCTGAAAGCCCCGAAATTCCGGAAAATTTAGTTTTAAATTCTTTGCGTTTAATAGGGAGCAAATAGCATCAAACCACAATCTGTAAAAGGGTAAAGAATTTTTAATTAAACGTTGATACTATTTTATTGTAATTCAAATTCATTCGGCATTTCAAACATAGTCATTCAGGTAGTTTCAATTTTTTTTATTTACTCTACTTTGTCCGAGTAGTTTTTTTTTGTAATATTTTCCATTTGAGTGAGTGCTTTTCTATAATTTCGTATGTTAATGGATGTACATGTATTTTATGTAGCCTTTGTCAAGGTATTTTTTGGTAAATTTATGTACCTATTTGTATGTTAAATGACTTTTAGGATGGATCACATACATATTATCACATTATTCGTAACTTGGACAAATTTAGAAATTGTAAATTAGCCTCACGCAAGAGGCCCCAAAGAAAATAATTCTCTTCTTGCCATCTTTGAGAATGCTCTGAAAGGAAGGCGATAAATATCTGGGAAATAAAAAGGCACGAGGGGTATGTAGGAATCTTGGAATCAGTCATCAAGATTGACGGACGTATAAATCCATCACTTCTACTGCGATTCAAAGTCCGATTCAGAGTCCTGCTGAAGAGGTACAACGGTCTCCCTCAACCAGTATATCAAATCCGGCCACACAGTACAAACCTGGACAATCACTACCCCCATGAATCCGGGCATCCCTGCAGTCACTAAACGTAACGAACTACTTGGCAGAAGTCTTGGTTATCCAATAAGTATTACCGGGGCGGCGGTACCCATACCTGACTCCTTAATTGAGTTGTTACTTAAATAGGCTTTCAAACTGTTGTAATGAGATATTGTTGGCGTGTTAATCTATACTTATATTATAAATGCGAAACTGCATGTGTTTGTTTATTACGCTTTCACACATAAAGCAATAAAATGATTTAAAAAGCTCTTTCACCAATAGAAAGCTAAATTATATGCGAGTACTATAGGCTGTATATAATGGTAAGCTCTGGCGTTATGAAATTATAAAAATTAATGTATTATATTTATCATACATTTTCTGTTCCTAAGAAAAACGAGTTATAAAAACGCTTTCTGTCCATAAAAAATACAAATTTAGCATTAATGCATTAAACAAACTAGCAAAATTAGCATTTAATAGAGGAACAATTCCTTTATTAAATGCCATAGCAAATCATGCCGGGTACCAGCAAGTATTAAATATTTGTATAACATTCTTCGGTTCGTTTAAAAGAAAAAACAACAGCTTTGCAAAAAAAAAACAATTAGTTTCAAATAAAATACTAATAGCTGGTTTTGAGTGGCATATAAGGAAAATGATATTTTTTACGTCCATGTATGCATATTTGTAAAAAAAAAAAGTTTGTGTAATTGATTAATTTATCAATATAACACACCCACAAAAGAGATATAGTTATGACAATGAAGAAGAAACCGTTACAGGTTTTACTTTACAATAAAGTCCGTTTTGTCGACTATCACACCTCTTTCACAACACTAAATAGGTTACCTTTGCCCTGCATTCAATTTGCAACGAGTCAGGTACAATAATGCTCCCTGTGCACTTGCAGCTGTTGTGTTGTCGTATTTGGAAATATACTTAAGTCTAACAAAATATATCAGAGCGCTCACTGAAAAATCGCAGACCAAAGTGTTTGAGCGTCTGCTCTGGTTTTCTTTTAACTGAAATACTGCATGGGCAATGTTTTCGATGTTGGGAGTTAGTTAGAAAACAAATGGATAGATTTGTAAACAACTCTTAGTTCTAACTGGATATAAACTGTCAGATAAGATTTAGGAGATATCAATTTGCACCATGTGTACTTTATTTATTAAGGAAAAAGTGAATTTAATATCTTTGTGATTTTGATTGTTTTAGAATTTGTTTTATATATCAAAGGGATTAGGATTATCTCACACTTTAAAAATATTAAAAAAGCGGTTTATGCATTATTTCTTTTTGTTTTTGACTTAATACATTACAGCAGCGGTCGGAAATTACTTTTAGTGGCCGGCCGTATTAAAATGTAATTTAACCGTCGACAACACACGTGCACGTGCGATGTTGACGGTTAAATCAACCTGCTCAATCAGTGCGCTTGTGACTGCCCAGCAGAAAGTGCTTCGTGTCGTGCCTAGCAGAAAGAAGCATCGTATAGTGCAAAGGTTCCCAACCATATCTGAAGCACGCCTTTTTCCAACACAACATAATGAAAATAATTTTGTGAAGTAACTCAATTACAACACATTTTAAATATTATTTAAGTTTCTGTGTCAGAGCAAACAAAATTTAAAAAATGTCGTATAAAATTGCAGTATTTACTGATAAACGATGATTTTTGACTTTATGCACTAAAATACCTACTAATATAAATCAATTGTTAGATACATATATAATATCCCAAATTCAAACCCAAAAAGGGTACATTTCAGATTTTATTAGATTTGAAAGGAAATTTGTAACTTTCGCTGTTTTAAGATGTTCCTACTAAAATGCATTATATTCATAGGTACATCATAAATACCGAAAAATTTCGATTGTCTGTGCATGTTGCGTAATTCTGATTCAATTTACTCGAATATAAGTGTTATTTTCATAATTGGAAATGATTGGGTAAGAATTTCAGATAATCTATAAAAAAGTATCAACATCTAATATAATGTTTGAAAAGAAAATTATTTTAATTTATTGATGTGATTTGCCAAAAATACAGACTGTAAATTAAACTGACATGAATATAGAATTATACCAGTACGTACCGGATAAACATTGAAGCCCCGTGGGCATATTAAAGAATACAATAAATAATAACGCGAGATACATTTTTTTAATTAGCATCAAAAATTCGCACCACCAAAAAGACATCCTTTAAAAATTAAAACATATAAATGTATTTTCTCGTCGTGTATCTACAAAATATTCAGCTAGCATAAAACCTTTTAAAGTATCAGATTAGCTATGGTAATATATTTTTATTTTTCTTATATCGTAAGTATCGCATTATTTTGGCATAAGGTAAAAATCCCTGCTTTAAACCTTGAACATACTACTATGTTCCTCGCTTTCCTAGCTTCCTAGAAGCCATATTTGCTATGCATATTTGAAACCAGAACGGTGGCTTGGAAAACCTTAACTTTCCTAAATGCAAAAATTTCAAACGAGACAGTCGTTTCTTCTTACAAAGTTGGGATTAAAAGATAAATTTCACGTGGCACGTAGCGAAAAAGTTTGCCTTTTTTCGAATGCATCTGAGTAAGTATGACGATCTCCCTGGCAAAGTAAATGGCTCTTTAGATCTCGACTGGGATGTTGCGGCGAGTGCAAATTAAGTTGAGTAACAATTTTTTTTTAATCATATTAAAATAACATCAAATAAAGCTTTGAAAATGTTGGGTTTTAATTTTAAAATATGCAGTCAATTTATTTATATACAAACCATAAAAAAATTGTAGATGTCATTAGTTAGGAGTCAAATCGATTACAATTTAACAGTGTGGGCACCAAGTTGTGCTATCCATTCTCTCACGATAGAAAGGGTTCAAAATAAATTCCATCATAAATTTTTTTTTAGTTCCATACAGGAAGCCCCTAGGAAAAAAATCCCTTAGGTCCTGTATCATTTTTGGGGATGCTGTGTTGAAATAATGTGGCAATAAATTCTTTTGAACATCTTGTGTGATGTCATGAGAGAAAATGCATACGTTTCACGCAAGTTCGTTTTTAAAGCTCACCACTTCGTTATTTTTGGAGATCGAAAAACTAATTTTACTGGTGTTCTTAACTCTAAATATAATATATTTCTACAAATTAATACAAGAATAGGAAGCTACAACTTGGTATATTGACGAAATCATTAATTATTACATCATTTTCAATTTTCTCGACACATTTGCACAACAGCACATTTGTCGAAGTTTTTTTCATTACAACTCTGACTTTCCGAGAAATGGAGGACTAAGACTGGGGAGGTAAATTTTTTTACTTGATTCCTTCCTGAATTCAAATCAGTAGCAAGTTTCTTATTATAAGCTTATAATTTAACTGACTCAATTTAATTAGAACTTTTGTGTAAATAATTTGATACTTAAATATTAATATATTGGTTTAACTTAATTGAATGCATGACCCATTACACTTTTAACAAGTGCAAACAAGATCAGAGAAGGCTTATTCGGAAAAAGCTCCGTGCAAACAAGTTCCAAACGACGTGGCATCCCCTTCAACAACTTTGAAACGAGTAGCCAATTTGCATGTTGTGTATGACATCAGGTTACTATAGGAATAGCTAGGCACTTGCTTCAGTGGCCTCTCCGCTGTAAGCTTTTAATATTTAAACTCGACCACTCTGCGTTACATTATATTATGGGTGTCGTACAGTGGTTTTCACTTTCATAAATGCTTTTAATATTGCAGTTGCAGACCATTAAGGGTTAAGTGGTAGGCAAGAGAAGGAATTTCACCTATTTGCTGGGCTATTTAAGTCCTTCAATTGTCCGGAACATAGGTGTCTTTTTTATATGAATACCGCATCGCCATTTGAGCTATGTTAAATCGAAGAGAGTGTGATTTCGATCGAAATGGGAAAAATAAATATTGTAAAATACCTGGCTCTTCAGATCTGGTGACGAAACATTATTTAAGCCACCACATCCCGGATTATTACCGATTTATTACATATTTTCTTTCAACACTTTAAGTTTTAAAGCTCTTAAAAAATATATTTTATTTTTTATGGTAATATTATGGTATTAAAAAATTCACAGTCTTTCATTAAATACAATTTTAGATATTCCCCAGGAGATTTTTGCTCTATTTTAAACGAGTCGTGTTTTGTTAAACATTTCCACAATTTTCGCTTAAATTTTATCGATTTTATTATAAGCGCTCTCTCTATCATTTGTATTTACATAATATTTCTCCATCTTCTTCTTTTTGAGCGAGTACACCAGCCTTAAGCTATTTAAAACAACGTTTCAAGTCAGATTGGTGGTCGATGCTAAAAATATTAACCATTGTTAGACTCAGAAAATTGTAGGATCATGGGATGGCATAAAACTCAAATAAATTAATAGAAAGATAATGGAATCGTCTTCACTTTGCACCGATTTTAAGTGCTCGGTACATTTAGATAGTTTTCAATGTTGGGGTTTATAACTAGGCTAACTATATTGTTAAAGTTTCTAGTAAATAAAATGCGAAAAATAACAGTTTAATACACTTTATATTGTTAAAGTTTCTAGTGTATTAAACTGTAATATTTCGCTTATGTTAGAAGCCAACTTGAGTAAAATTCTCCTGTCTGGAATCCTCATTATAATATGCAAGTTTAAACTGTTGAAAGAATACAAAACAAATTCTTACGTTTTCTAAATTTTAAAATGGGTATTCCAGCAAATATGTTAAACTACAACACTATTTTAAGCGATATGAATATGCTTAAATTGTCAGACAGAAGAATTTTCACTGACTTGGTATTTTTATATAAAATTCTAAATGATTTAGTTGATAGTCCGGTATTACTTGAATTGATAAGCTTCCGAATTCCACTTCGTAATACTAGAAGTCAGGATTTATTTCAGTGCAGAAATTCTGGGACTAACTACCATATGTATTCCTCTTTGCCCAGAATACTAATGGAGTGAAACAATTATACCAAGTCAGTAGACATCTTCAATTTATCTTTGAATAAATATAAAATATTGTTATTGAGGCAGTTCAGTTATGTACAATAAAAATGTATTTTTCTAACTATGCTATATATGTAAAAGCCCCGAAAAAGGGCGTTTATCAATAAATAAATAAATTTAGCACTTCAAAAAAACTTTTAGTAGAAAATGATCTCACAATACGGTTTTAAACTGTTTGAAGCTTGTCACGGCACTTAACATATGACTTCAGAGATGTAAGTAGGGACAGGTGTGGGAAGGAATAGGAATATTTTCTGACAACCATTCTAAAGTCTACAGCTCTTAGTGCAGAAAATGAGCCAAAATCATCAGAAAAATTGATTTGTTTTCATGATTCTTAGCAATTAAATAACCGTTGCAAAACCCATACTTAAGGCAAAGAAATTAACTGATTTCACTCGAAAAGAACGAACGACGAAACCCATATAACTAACTTTTATCAAAAGTTCAGGATCGACAATAATTACGCACCAAGTAGTCAGTGACTCCAACGACCAAATAAATATCCTCAGAATACATAGTTAGGTCTTCCAAATAGATATCGTTCCCATTAATGTCCTTCTCAATGTACTCCTTTAGAACGAAAGTAGTCAAGAATCAACCGATTAATTCAATTTCAATTCTTTCTAACGCACCCCTCTTAGCTGCGGGGCCTAATTAGCGAATTAGCCTGAACAGGGGGGACCTTCGGCCCCTTAGGGATAAAACCGTACTATTATGAGCATGATCATCTTCTGAGAGTTATTATCATTACAAGAAGCTCTCCGCTTAGACCAAAGCGTTTTTTTAAGCTTTTCAGCATCGTCAATGCTTTTTAAACTTCCTAATCTGCTTTTTTATGATAATTTTTATTGCATGATGTATAAATTTTGTTTTTCAATGAAGGACACAACAATGAAAGGTTTTCGTTTATTTTACAACTAATGGGAGTCTGTGCTCTTAGTAACACTTAACAATGCTTACTGAAACAAATTTCAGTTGATTCGAAAAAAATACAAAGTTTGTTTATCAATTTGGGAAGGGGGTATGTATACCGCCGCCCTGGAATGAATTATTGGATAACCAACACCCATGCCATAGGTCTCTCCAAGTGGTTCGCTACGTTTGGTGATTTTCTTTAGCTGTCATGTTTATTATCGTGGTGATAAGGCATTTGACTCCCAATCCGAAGTTCGTGGGATCGAGTCTCGGATTGCGCAAATAAATTTAGTTTAATATATTTTTTTAAATATTTTTTTTATTTAAGTATTATATTATTATTAATTGGTTTTAAGAACGTGTAACACAATTAATAACTTAAAAATAATATATATGTATAGTCTATTTGCGGCACGTTCCAGAATGGAATATATTAAAAATATCGCCTTGGTGTAAAACCGTCATTCAGAATTGCAACATTGCTTAAAATGGCTTTATCCGACCAAATCTAAATAGCCAGATATTTCCCCACCTTCTTCTTCCCCATCTCCTTCCCCTCCTCACTACCTTCCTCCTCACAACATACCCCAATTTAGGGATGGCATAGTCTCACTCTCTCCAGATGGGAGCAGTTGGGACTCTTGTTCGGTACCCGCAAAAAAAAAATATATATATACCATATTTTGATACTGAATGAAACGGGGATGGAAATGAATAAGAGATGGGAAAGATAAGGTTTGGATTTAGGTAGGTAAGAACAATTTGCCAACATTTCGGTTCCGACTGCAGTCTCCCACAAAGGCGATGCTGCAGGGTGATAAGAATTTGACTTGAGCTCTGTCAGCTTGGGTTTTGTGATATATTGCTGTATTTACAGAGGATTTTAAAAGCACTCGGGTTTCTAAAAAGTGTCACGAATGGTCGCCATTGTTGTCGTCACAACAATTGCGACGGTTTAAGTGGTTGTCGCCGGTTAGACAAAGACGCTAAGAACTGTTGCACAACCCATTTGAAACAACAAAGCATAAATTATTATTAATTGATTTAATAAATATTTATTTATTTCTCTCTCAAACGAAAATTTTATGGTGGTTAGAGAAAAGCCCTGGCTCAATGCCCAAGACAGACCGTATCTTTTAATGATTTTTCTTTTTCAAATTTTGATTTGAGAGTGACTTGTATTTAATTCAATGTTCAAATATTAGAAGTTGAGATTTTACTTATAAAGTTTTTCCAAAAATAATAAATAAGGACCACGGCCTGGTGGTTGAGGGTTAAGACGCAGTACACCCGCTCAAAAAGAAGTTGAAGAGATATGTAAATACGAAGAGAGAGCGAGCGTTAGAGCGAGAGAGAGCGCGCTAATTGTAAAAACGATAATATTTAAGCAAAAATTTTAATATAATACCACTCGTTTAAAATTTTGAAAAAAAATTTCTGGGGATTATCTAAAATAACATTTTTGAATTTTTTCATACATGTAACTTAAAAAATAACTGAAAAAAACGTGTTAATTATAATTTTCGGAGCATACTCTTCAATTTTTTTATAAAGAGAGAATTTCATATAATTTGCGTTTTAGCGTGGGAAATGCATAGATATTATCTTCAAAAATAACATATTTATTTTTTAAGGGCTTTAAAACTTAAAGAGTTGCGGCACGTTCCAGAGTAGAAAATACTCTCAGTATTGTCCCTACTGCTATGGTGTAAGACCACCAGTCAGAATTGAAGTGGTTTAAGCCGTGTTTGGTGACCAGATCTGAATAGCCATGTACTATCGCTCCTTCTTCTTTCTCATCTTCTTCTCCTCTCCACTTTTTGCAGCCTTACAACAAACCCCATTTGGGTCTGCCATAATTTCACTGGCTCCAGGCGGTTGGGAGCAGTTAGGATTCTTGTCCGGCATCCACATAAAAAAAAAAATTAAAATATAAATTAAACGTGACTGAAGCAAAGCGAGTTGTTTGGCGGTCCATTATGTCTGCATATCCCTGCGGAGAAATGGCGTGATGGTAAGTTAGTTATTTAATGTAACGATCTTCAATCGCCATCATTGGCATTACTTGATGTGTTTTCGGGAAACTTCAATAAAGCATGTGGTTCATCAAGATTACAAGTTACTTTGTTTACATTATCATGTGGTTTACAATGAGTATTTAACTAGATGAAACGTCCATTTTAACGAATGCTCAGTATAATTCTCAAGCAAGGGAATTCGATATTGAAGATGCTCAGCTATCAATCGGATATCATCGGCTATTTCCATAACCGTGCGGGTATTAGGCACGAACGGCGACGGTTTCCACTTTCCTAAGAAACTACTTTACTGACATCTATTGAGACACCTTAAAACAACATAAAAGTACCAATACGAACAACATTTTGTCGCCTTAGTTCTCAATTGTTCAAACGACCATTTGAAAATTTTACAGGAGGAGAAGGTTTTCTTTCATTTTTTCTATTTAACTATTTCCGTAAAGGTAATTTATCTGATTAGTTTAAATAATTCTTAGTTCAGTGATTAACTATCATTTTTTATACATTATTTTAAAATTTAAAGTGGATATTGAACAAATACTAAAATAGCCGTTTGGAAAATTTAGAACTGAGGCGACGATTTGTTGAAAGGCGTTCAAACTACATTCATAATCCTAAACACTACATTAAGTTAGTTTGCTCCTAATCTGTCAAACTATCTAATGTGTACTCGTAATGATAAATTCTTCGAGACAAACTTACAACTCACAAATTACAATGATGTAATTTGTACAACGCATAAACAAAAATTGTCACCCAAATCGCCCTCGCTAGTCCCAAACAATAAACCAAAACAATGTGTGAATTTAATGGACGTAACAGTGCTTAATATTTTTTTGAATAGTTTCAAAGTATCGTATAATAGGCAACCCAAAAGTTCCACCATAACGCTTAGCCCTAGCCCGCGCTAGGGTGTGTTTGACAGTATGTTTAAGTTGGTGCCACGGGGAGGCTTACAGGGACAAATAAACAATAATTTACTTCGTTTGTACGTAATTACTAGTTTAAGTTATAATAATAAATCTGCTGATAGCTTTGGCTTGGTGTTTAGTATGGAAGTTATTAGATTCAACACTGCTTGTTATTGTGAACTAACTATAAAATAATGAAATTGCTACCCCTGGAATAATAGTATTAAATTTGGTACACAACGGAGCAACTGTACAACACATTAACAATCGCCTTTAAATATATACGAGGTTCAGTCAAAAGTTCGAGGTTCAGTTTTTCTACTTAAACAATGTTAGTTAAGTGAAAACTTTGTATTTGGTACTATTCAAACCTTTTTCTACAACCTACTGCAATAGCAACTTTTTGCGGCCACATTTGGTAGCCCTGCAGTCGCTTGGACCTTCATTTAAAGGATCTGTGAGACAAACACGGAGTTAGAACACACAAAAAGTAAAAAATAAACATAATTTACAAAACCAATTATGCATCAGATCGCATGTCTATTTCCCGATCAACTGGTTTAATTTTTATGACAAGACTCCATTTCTCATGCAAATGTAATGTATTCATGCTAAACCTGACCCTATCGTGTTGCATACACAATACGGTCTAATCCACTGACGGGATAAATCGATAGAAATATATTATTGGTTTGTCTCTGTACTCCAATTAAGCTCAATTTTCTCTCACTTTTGATGAAATCCATCAATTTTTTCAAATGTTGAATGTTGTTAAAATCAAAAACCAGCAACTATTGCCCTCTATGGAATAAAATTAATACAATTGATTCGACACTTAGCTAAAATCCTAGCGTCGTTTTTATGAACCGATCATCATAATATGGTCGAACGAATTTCTCCCTGGCCGAAACTAGAATGTCATTTTGATATTATGACAGTTGTATGTTTTGTTTTCCTAGTGTTAGTTTTACAATTTTAATAAAAACAATGGGATGTGATAAGTAAGCTCGAATATTCATTTTAAATATTTTATTTTATTTTATTTTATTTGGGAGGCCAACAGTTTACATTAATATCGGAGGAATAGTAATTTAGTCAAAATAATTGTATCATTTACAGGCTTTCACGTGGGTATTAGATACAAGTGAATCGATAGGTGATAAAAATTACATTACAAGAAACATTATTATAAGTAATTTAGGTGGGAATAGGGAGGGGGTAGGATGGGAGGGGGGGACGGTTAAGTTGGGGTAGAGTAAAAATATGCACAGCAAAAAAAAAAAATTAAAAAAAAAAAAAGTAATAGGTTCATTGGGTGATGGTTGCATTAGATAGGTATCTATAGATATTGTTAGTGTTGTTGAAACCGCCTGTGTGATTTTAAAGAGTGTGGTGCAGAGTTAAAAATGTCAAATTTTGTGTTGTGTGAGTTGAAAGTGTTGGATGCACGATAGATAGGTCACCCCAAGTGGTTCGCTACGTTTGGTGATTTAGCAGGGGTGCCCGGGTTCATGGGGGGAGGTTTGTCCAGGCGGATGACCAGGACATACTGAACCCCAGATTCCTACCCACCCCTTAATCCCTTTACCTTCCCAGAACTCTCCTTCCCCTTTCTTTCCTCAAAAAAACCCTCCACATAGCATCCTCAAAGATGACATAGGCCCTGAGGGAAATTATTTTTCTCAGGGCCTCCTGTGTGGAGCTCATGTAAAAATAAAAAAAAAGATGAAGGAATTCTGCTTAGAATTAGTGTTGCACCGAGGGAGGCTAAGTATCGTGTCTGATCTGGTTCGTCTGTTGGGAACTCGTATCTGGATCCGTTGTAGGATTTCTGGGAAATCTACGACGGATCTGGCTATTTTTTGTAGAAAGAGTACATCGGACAAGTTTCTTCGATCTTCTAATGAGAGTATATTGAAAAACGCCGCTGAATCTTGGTGATTTAGGTGGATGCAATAGCTACGGAAATCTAAGTATCGTAAAAAACGATTTTGAACACGTTCTAGATTTTCCACATATGATTTGTATTGCGGGTTCCAAACTTGTGACGCGTATTCTAGTAAGCTGCGGACATAAGCAAAATATAGGATTTCATTGTATTTAAGTTATTGCATTTTTTACATGTCCTAGGAATGAATCATAGCATTTTCGAGGCTTTTGATGTTACTGAGTCGATATGAATATCAAAAATTAGCTTAGAGTCCAATGTCACTCCCAGATCTTTAACTTCTGTTTTGTTGATTAGTTTTGAGCCGTTTAAACAATATTCATTGGTAATGATATTTTTATTTCGTATGAGTGCATTTTACTGATTGAGACCTTATAAATTAACCACGTGTTTTTTTAATATGTAGTCAATTTCATTAGCGTCTCTGGTGCCTAGAAATCGTAAGGTCTTTTATAAACTGGAGAATCCATTGAAATCTGGATAGGAATTTTCCATTCAGTATTATAATCAGAAAACGAAATATTGATTTTATTGCATGCGGCGGTATTCAAACGCGTAACTCCTGCAGACCCCGCTATGAATAATTTGATCGAATAATCATAATTTACATAGTGATTTGCAGATCGGAATGCGAACGCGGAAGTAACGACGGAATCGGAATGATGTATGTTTTGTAATAAAACTTCTTATGGGATGGACGGGTTCAGATGAATGGTTTCGTTAGTGCGATTATTTGACGCGTGATCTGCGGGACCATGAAACAATTCTTTCCTCCAATGTCTCGGACTTTTGAATACTTTACAGACTTTTTATCAAAAGCGTGTTTGGGGTTCTCTGGAAGCGAAATACCATTAAACTTGATTATAATAACGAAAGAGTTTGTAGGTGAAAATACGGGTTTCACTTTTGAAGGAATTTTTTTTTATTAATATTTTTCAGAAATTTTTTTCAAAAGTGTAAATCATAGATCTTACAAAACTGACCAGTTTGCTTGGTAGAATTTTTTCATTTTGTTGTAATTATTTGTTTGCAATAAAATATTTAGGCATATCTTAAAATCACAATCATTCATACATTTATTTTTGTGGTGTACGTGATTTGTGTTGTATGAAAGTAGTATTAGTATTAGTTTGTCGTAATAATTAGTATTTTAATATTAAGTATTAAATTTAGTATATACTATGTAAAACTGAAAAGTATACTGTATTAAATAATTAGAAAAAAATGAGAGATTTCTTACAATCAAACTGATTGATCAGTTTCGTAAGATTTGTAAAATAAAATATTGTAAAATTAAAACTGAATAATCATATTTAAAAAAAAAAAAAAAAGTTATGCTTTACAGACTTGATTGTTTGTTTGCAACATAATAATGTTGTTATTTGGTTTCGTTTTCTACGAAACTAGAATGACCTGAATGGTTTTAATTTTTGAAATTGATGCTTTTATGTTAGTGATTAACTATAAATCTATTTTAAAAATTTAAGATATTCAGAAAGCTTTACGGTACCTATCTTCTTTTCAATATGATAATACAAAAATGTTATCATGCTCAGCTGTAAATTAAATAGATCAGATAGCTGTGGTTTGAACAGTAAGCTCTGAAATCGTAAAATTTGCGTAGTTCTTTCAGCTTTTTATGGTGCTCACTGAATCTCTTAATCAAACAATCAGCACATTGTTTGACAGCTCAAATCTTACAGCGCACTATACCAGATAAAAACATCAGTTAATTTAATAGTAATTTTTAAGTTCTTCATTTGGGAGGCGGATACGGGTACCGCAGCAGTGGAAACCACTCATTGTCACCCCAAGAGGTTCGCTGCACAGAGGTGCTCGAGTTCAAGGTGTGAAGATTGTCTAGATCTTGGCGACAGATGCGTCTGTCCACCCACTGTATGTGGGGTCGGATTTAAAAAGCCTGGTTGAGTGAGACCTTTTTACCTCTCTAGCCGGACTCTCTCGAGTTATTGCCTTGCAACGCAGTGGAAGGGATGAATTCAAACATTCGTTACTCCTGGACACAGTGACCCCCAGATTCTGGCCCACCCCTCATGCCCTTTTCCTTCCCAGATCTTCTTCTCCCTTGCCTTAAAAACCTTCATACAGCATCCCTAAAGATGTCAATCTTTCTATGTAGAGATAGTGTAAAAAAGTAATTGATGTTATTCTCACTAAAGACCTGAGGGAATAAGGGAAATATATCTTAAACCTTTTTTTTTTCCTTATTTGTTTTTGGGGTGTTATGCCGTGTTGTGCTACTTCCTTCTCTAGCCAACGTTGCACATCACCCTGATGTGCAACGTTGCACATCAGGGTGATGTGCAACGTGTAATTACACAATTGTACATTACCCTGATGATGTTCACTGTAACGCTGTCCGAAACGTTGGCTAAAGAAGGAGGTAGTGCAACACGGCATAACACCCCAAAAAAAATAACTCGTTTAATATTAATTAAAAAATAACATGTTACTCAATTCTAGAATGTTAGTTTTGCTTTCAGTAATATTTTTACTAGCCTCAACAGCTGCACTTACAACTTATAAACATGTTTCACATTATTTACAAAAAGTCGCAAGTATATTCTACGATATTTCCATGTAAACATTATTTATTAGAAATGTTTTTCTAACACATCCGCGGCCAGATAACCGGTCGCGAATAAATCCGGACGATCTACGACCTCTCAGAATTGACGCGTAAAAATTGGAAAACGTTTTCGGGATGAGTTATATTTCAGCGGGGCGATTCGGCGGAAAATATGAACCAATTAAATTTTATAGGGGGAATCATTCCGATTCGATTCCGCGTTAACGAGTGGTCAGCTCAGAATTGCACAGAAAGTCGGAGCATCAAAATGTATAAATTTTATCTCGTAAATAAATGTGTTATTTTATTATTTATTGAATAAATTTTGATACAAGAAAATTATAACAATTCAGAATTAAGACAGATTATAACATTATGCTCAATGGATATATTATTTATGTTAATATGGATAGGAATAGTTAGTAAGCGCGTCGCGGATGACCTACTTATCTTCTTGTCTTTTCCTCACTTCTGAGGATATAGAGACCTCTACTCCAATTTCTTTGGTGGACGAGGCTTGGTTAGGCATTGTAATATGGTTTTTTTTTTGTTTTGTTTATTCGAAAAATAATTAAAATATTTGTATTGCAAAAATGATAATTTTTGGAGGTCTCTTTGGATTACAAAAGACACTAACATATTGTTAAAAAAACAGTTAAATCTTCATGCTCGACCAAATCAATCAAAAGATGGCGCTTACTTGTCCTTTTGAAGAAATAATGCAGTTGGAAATGTTTTTATTTGAAAGTGTTATTGTGACCAGTGTTATAATTGTCGTTTGATCTTGTTTTTTAATGTCTTGCAATTCAATTTTCTCCTTTAGTTGTGTAAAGTTGTCAACTGATTTGTACACATTTCAAAATTTAAAAAATTATATTGAGCTTAATTTAAACGGATTGAAAATACTGAGAGGCCTCCCACGTTGCACAGATCAAAAATCAAGGTTTGTGTTTCTGGTTTTTCCTTTGAGATTTAGTCAGACCGCTATTTTTTGTAGTATTTTGTCCGCGCAAGGTAAATTCACAATTAAATTTTTGAGTATTACGCTCAGAGAGTTCTGGGGTTATTTACACGCCCTAGGCTGGCAAATTATAAAGCAAGGTTCCTCCATTTCTCGTGGTTCTGCGCTGTGTGGAGAGCCAAGGATATCAACGTATCGGACGCCATTGATACTTGGTCAGTACAGCAAATTGGTGATCTTCCTCTGCTTGTTTTGCCTTTCATTATTCCAGCGACTATGAGTTTCTCCAATTTGAAGTCCTCAATGTAGCGAGCAAGGTTCAAAGTATCTTAAAATACTTTGTACGCAGATAAATGAAAGCCTATTGTGGATGTCTAGCTCTTCCAGAATGGACACATTTTAGCGATGGACACAATCCTGAGCGTTTTCTCCAGCACCACATTTTGAAGGCGTCAATCCACTTTTTTTTGCTGCCTCAAAGTATCCACATTTCCAAGTTGTATAAAAATAGTAAGAAAATCAGCACCTGGACGATTCTTATCTTGGTGTTCTTCGTTATGCCTCTGTCACTTCATAATATCTCATCTTTTGTCGAGGGCCAAGTTTCTCGACCATCAGGAGGTTGCGGGTTTGATTTGTTTGATCACTTAAAATAATGTTAGGCATATTTGCGGCACGTTCAAGAGTGGAAGATATTCTCAGTGTCGCCCTGGTGTAAGATCACCATTCGAATTTGAAACGTTGCTTGAAATGGCTTTAGCCGTATTTTGTGACCAAATCTGAATGAACATGTAGGAACTACGATTAGAGACTGTAGTTAAATATTGATTTTCAATGCTGTAAGCATTTATTTTACGGTAGCGCGCACCGCTGTCAAGCAGAAATTTGAGGAATCATTGTGTGTTTTGAATAGTCGAAATTCCTAGTTCCTACATCTAAATCCGTGTTTAATCCTTCTGATATAATACCGCGTATGTGTTAATATGTTACAATAAACTAAGTCATCTTTTGAACAAACAATCTTTCATTTTTAACCACAACTACCCTACTAAAGAGTCATCGTGCACACATACATTCCATAAACAGGTAATTTACCGCCTTCCTCTTCCCTATCTCCTTCCCCTCCCTACTACCTTCAGTCTTATAACATTAGGGACAGTCTCACTGGCTCAAGACGGGAGCAGGTGAGACTCTTGTGCAGTATTACAAGAAAAAAAAGTACATTGAATTAAGTTGAATTTTATTAAAAATGCATATTTGCATTTTACATAAGTATTGCGATACAGGTTGAATATAATTTGGCCCAGTAATCATTGGTTTCTAGCAATGCTATTTTAATTATCACAATATTTTATTATTAAAAAGAGACATAATTTTTCATATCCATAAAGATTCATCTACCAAGACAATATCAAATAATTTTTGTAGATCAACTCAAATTTAAAAAAAACGCACGTAACATTTTTATTAATTTATAACTCAGCATAACGATACAGAGTCACCATACAGATGTCATCGTTTAATAAATTATTTTTTCGTAGAATCGAAAAAATCTGAACTTTTCAATTCCACTGAAAACAAAAAAACTGGAAAAATACAAATTTCTGTGAACTGGTTAATACTATTCCACGAAAAAGTCCTTTGTTTTTATTGGATCGTTTGTTTTAATTAACACGGAGCTACTTTTATTCGCTTTCGACCTTTCAGTTATTTTTGTCAGAGCATTTGACGTGTCGCGCTGTAATGATTGTCGAAAATATCTGATTACGAAAATGAGGAATTGGACCAACTTTGAACTATTTATTGATCCATGAAATGTTTAGGTACTAAATTCTCGCTATGGAAGAGAAATTTCCTAACAGGACTTTGGACGAGCTCTGTATAAATGAAGTAATCAAATTATTTGAGGACAATTATAAAAAAAAATGTTTCCATTGCGTAACGTGCTCTCCGCGACTTAACGTGATAGATTACCAATTTTAACCACAACTACCCTACTAGGAATAGCGAGGCACAAAATTCAATTGCGTTTTATATAATTACTAGCTTTTCCCCACGGCTTCGCTCGCATGGTATTACGGGAAATTACTGTAGCGCTTGCACTTATCAATTATCTCCCCCCCCACCCCCACCCCCATCCCCTCCCGCATTCCATATATTCATTCCCTTACATTCAGTTTTCAAACATTTCGCCTACCACCTAAATTTCATAATGCTCAAAGAAAAAAAGAATTAAAATTACTTTTCCAATTTTGTTCATTCGTTCGGAATTTATGCGCTTACAAACATTTCGGATGTTTATTTTTATTTAAATATTTGGAAGTTCGTAAATATAATAAAAAATACTCTATTTATCATTCAGTCTTTATAATCGACGGCCTCCGTGGTCCCGAGGCAAGACTCTCGACTCACAATCCGGAGGTCGCGGGTTCGAACCCGGCGTGCGCAAATAAATTTTATTTGATTAATTTGTGTTATTTCACAATTTATTCATTTAAAATAATATAAAGTATATTTGCGGCACGTTCCAGAGTGGAAGATACTATCAGTATCGCCCTGGTGTAAGACCACCATTCAGAATTGAAACGTTGCTTGAAATGGCTTTAGCCGTGTTTAGTGACCAGATCTGAATAGCCAGGTACTTCCCCACCTTCCTCTTCCCTATCTCCTTCCCTCCCCACTACCTTCAGCCTCACAACATGGCCCGATTGGGGATGCCATAGTCTCACTGGCTCCAGACGGGAGCAGTTGGGACTCTTGTGCGGTATTAACTGTAAAAAAAAAAAAAAATCCTTACGAATTATATTTTTAATATAGGAACTCTCATCTGACATTTATTCCAAGCTTGTCAAAAAAAAAAGAATTCTAATATTTGAATTTTCTGCAGTGGTAGCCGACCAGTAGACTGAGCATAGAGCATAGAGCATAGAGCATAGAGCATAGAGCATAGCTACCAGCATAGAGCCCAAAAATATATGAACATTGTTTCCATGGAAAAGATTTTTTTCTGACGTTAGCAAAAACTGGCTTTTGTTAGCGACAGAAAACGTATAACAAATATAATATATTAATTTTTATAATTTCATTACGCCAGAGCTTACCATCATATACAACCTGTAGTCTGCGCGTATAATTAAGCTTTCTATTGGTGAAAGAATTATTAAAGTCTTTATATTGTGTTATGCGTGAAAGCGTCGTAAACAAATTCGAGCAGTTTCGCATTTATAATATTAGTATGGATGGATGTATAGACGCGTAGTAGAAATCTAGAAAGTGGCAAGCTAAAAACAAGGCAATTGTATTTGTCTTCGTTTACGTAGTTTTAGTACTTTCTAAGTAAATGGCATTAAAAAAGCGCCAAAATATCCCCGTGTGTGAAGAGAAAATGTTTCAATTACACGGCAAACGCCAATTAAAGCGTAAATTCAAGCAAATTATTTGTTATTAAAATTAAACACAATTATTTTGATTGTTTTATACCGCCATTAGAGAAAGTGAGATAGCTAACAATTAAGTAAAAGAAGGACAACCTACGAAAACCGTTTTCGTCTTAGTGTAGCGAGTAAGCGTGTCTTGGCATCTCAATCTCACCCGTGATGTAGAATGTAGTATTCGGCTCAATATGAAAATGCCACCCGTTCCTATATCTATGTCGTTCATACACACATACTATTTGAATGTCTATCTTAATCATAGGTGAAAAACTTTTGAATTAAGAATTTACTGAAAACACAAGCGTGTTTTGTACTTGCAAAATTCTATCTTAAGTTTGTGAGTCAATGGCGAATCTTTGTACTTTATACAACGTTATTGACAACATGTTTATTGTTAAATTCACAGAATTTATACAAAGGGCAGTAATGTTTTACGCGTCACCTGTGGACAAAAAAAAAGAGATCTGCTTTGAAAATTAAACATGAGTCAAGTTGCTCTACCCCTTGGAACATTAAAATTAATTCCAGCGTACATGCATACTGGCAGATTATCTTTTTTATTTTTATTTTATCTCACCTGTATTTTGTCAACTCTTTATTTTCATTGTAAATAAATTATTAGTTTCATTGTACTCTATTATATGTAAAAGACATATGTGCGATTAAATAAAACAAAAAATAATTAAAGAGTCCCCCAATTGGTGTACGATGGGATAAGAGAAAGTGGGGAAGCATTAACGCTAATACGGTTAAAGTTATTTCAAGCAATGTTTCGATTCTGAATGGTTTATATTTTTCACCAAGAACATGCCAAAAATAGTATGTCATTTTTAATCAAATACATCTAATTGAATTTTGATTTTGTTTTCGTTAATGAATGAATGCAAATCTTGCAAGTGATCTAATTTCCAACGACCTATCGAGCTGACAATAGATACAATTTGTCGGTGACCACGCGTTATTTTCTCTTTTGGAAGCGCTCACGCACACTTACATAAATTTCTCTGAAATTGGCTACTAGTCGGCCCCAGAGATGCCACGAAAATAGATGAATTTTAGTATTAAAAACTTTGTTATTTTTACAGGTTAGTTATTTAATGCATACATTTACATTTACAAATGACACAAGTCAACCGAATAAAAATACTTGCGAACGCCAGGATTTCGGATTTGAAACAAAGGATCGTAACATTTCTATTTTGTTTCGTAACCATTCAACCACGGAGGCCTTCATCATTTTTGAAAATTTAAATTAACTTTAACAAGAAGCAAGGAAAAACAAGTTTTTTGTATTTTATCAAAATCATCAACATGTTTCAAGTGGTTTCTTTGTCAGAAAAAATTAAAATTTTGTTGATGTTTTTTTTACTGTAAATAAACAGTGATAACGTCTTATAAATCGATGAACGCCGGCTGCACTCACGAAAAAGCATGTCACGTTGTCACGTTCCACCTGAGCCGAGCGTGCAAGCGAGAGCGCGGAATAAGCGTTCGGCCTAAGCGTTCGGCTTGTGACGCATCTATCTCTCTTGCACTCCATCGTTATTATATGACGTTATCACGTAAAATTATCGTCCGTAAGCCGACTTTACAGACTACCAATTTTTTGTTTAATTAAAATGACGCCATAAAGTGGGTGTAGAAGGATTTTATAGTATTTTGTCTACGAAACACAATCTCGTGTCTGACCAATTGACATTTTTAAAGAACAAAAACATCTAATATTTTTCCTTGTTTTCATTTAAATCTCGATACAAAGATGTTTGAAATACCCACAATAAATAAAAGCGTGTTCTCAGTGTTTAACTCATTACAGGGTAAAATGGCTCACCACTCGGGGAAGAGTGGGGCGATTCGGGACATTGCTCGGGGAAATTCAACCGCATTACATCATGCACATTACCTAAGCAGATATGGAAATTGTCCCTAACTATGTGCATACATTTCTCTGTTTATGTGTTGCGCCATTATATCGTGATGTTCACAATGTTATCCGAACATATGTCCCAAGGGATATCTTACCAACATTATGTTCGTTGAATATGAAAAGGATCAAATGATTCTGTTTTATAGGTCACTACGTAAATAATGTAAATATTAACAAGTAAAGTTAAAATTAAATTAATACAAACATCTGCTCTTTTGTTCTGTTCATTTAAATTTTACAAGTTTAAATTACAGTAGAATGATGATTTTTTTAAATGTAATTCACATTATAAAAATATGTAGGCTTCAGAGCAAATATTAAACCTAGTGAGGCCTACGCAGGATATTATGGGACGAATTTAACTTATTTTTACCGGTGTTTTTGACATTATTCGAATTTAAAAATGTAAAAATTTTGGTCTCGAGTGACATTGTTTTTGTTTTCAAATTTCTTTTTCTTCAAAACCAAAAAAATAGTATTTAATAGACATACTATCATCACTGATCACTAAGCCGACTTGCCGGCAAATCCCTCACCCCGATCCTAACTGTCCAATTTTTAAATTTTTTTTATTATTATTTATTTTTTAATTTAATTTTTTTTTCAGTTTTTAATATATTTTTTTAATTTTTTTGCATACCTTACAAGAGTCCCAGCTACTCCCTTCTGGAGCCAATGAGACCATGGCATCCCCGATTGGGGTACGTTGTGAAGCTGAAAGTAGCGAGGAGGGGAAAGAGATGGGGAAGAGGAAGGTGGGGAAGTACTTGGCTATTCAAATCTGATCACCGAACACGGCTTAAGCCATTTCAAGCAACGTTTCAATTCTGAATGGTGGTCTTACCCCATGGCGATACTGAGAGTATCTTACACTCTGGAACGTACCGCAAATATACCACATATTTTTTTAATTAATAAATTGTGAAATAACACCAATTAATCTTGCCACGCCGGGATTTGATCCCGCGACCTTCGGAATGCGAGTCAAGATCCTTACCGCTGGACTACGCCGGCCGTGTTCGCAAAGACCGAATTGTTTGGCGGTCCATCCTCTCTGCTTATCCCTGCGGGGAACAGCGTGATGGTTAGTTAGTTAGTTAGCTACCTGTAATTTAAAGGTTTATACTGCACAGTTCATACTTCACAGTTCATATTCATAGGCACTCAAGAGAGGTCAGCGAGTCCCCTTGTTGGCGCTTTCGGGTGCCTATAGAACAGTTGCTTCGGACACTTTGCCAGTTTTGACCGGCATTTTGCCAATAGACCTTGAAATTAGGGAGGTGCTTACAAAGAAGAGCCTAACCAGAGGAAGACCTGCTGTCCACCATGGTATTGAACTAATACCAGGTGGAGCGGTGTCTCTCCCAGGTCTTCTCAGAGAGATGCGAGAAAGAACGCTGAGGGAATGGCAAGAACGATGGGATAGGTCGAATACGGGAAGATGGACCTACTCTTTCTTCCCGTCAGTTAAACTCAGAATAGAAGGGGCTCATATTGCAAAGGATCACTATGTGACACAACTACTGTCTGGGCATGGGGAATTTAGGGGGAGACTGCACAGTCTCTCCCTATCCCCCCATCTTAACTGCGCGTGTGGTGATACAGACCAATCAGCCGAGCACATTCTGTGGCACTGCGAGATTTTGACGGACGCTCGAGAGGAAATGCTTAATGGTTTACAAGTAACTACGAGACCAGCATGGAACACTGATCTCGTTTCGAATAAGGTCAATTTTGAGTGTCTGAGGAAGTTCGCAAAGGTTTGGGTTGAGAGATGGCCTGTTCTTAGAGTCGCTGATTAGCTGTAAAATCATTGTTGTTTCAGATGTCAGGTGTAATTGCTCCTGAAACCATGGACTTCCATCCATAACTCTATCATTTTTACCGCTCGGAATTTATGTTTTCATATTTTATCTCACATAGCTTCATTTTAATACTTTATTCTTTGCTATCTATATTTTTTTATATATTGTTTATTTTTTTCGACTTATCGTCTTTATCATTGCATAGAACTCTGCTAAGAGCTGTGAGACTTACCATTATTATGTTATTATTATTTTTCTTTTCTTGGTTCCTTTCTTTTCTTTTTTCAGTTCTATAATTTGCAATTGTGCGACGTTATTATGGCTGAACTGAACTGAACTGTAATCGTTCTGTATTGTCTACTTCCCCACTTGGGGGTGAGCTAGACCCCGTCCCTGCATAGTCAGGCGCCGAAAATCCCTGGAACGGAGCCCTCTCAGATCATCTGCGCCTCCCCCAGTAACATGTGTGAGCATGTGGTTTGGCCGGGCGACCTCGGCGGCCTTCCGCCCTGCCTCCGGCAACTCGACGCTTCAGTCCTTAGGGTCTTTGGGCATTTTGCCCCTATTTCCCAGTTACTTTCTTCAAGGCACAACCGAGGAACTGGCTAAGGGGCGCGGCAGCCCTGTCTCGTTAAGGTTTGACCGACCGCCACAAACATTCTTGCTGGTACTGCCAGACGACGAGAGAGGGAACCCTTTCAGACCGTAGAGCCATTTATTTGTATCTAAAACATGTTTGTATCTACCCTTTCTTGCAGGTGCTTGCAGCATACGCAAGATACAATCCCCCGCGAGCGTCCTTCATCTTGTTTTTTTATCATCTTTCCATGCCTTTATATATGTTTTACTAAAACCATTGTATCAAGTTTATCATGTAAGCACTTGCATACTGCTTACTAACACTGTATGCAGGGACATTGGAGGTCTAGATTCGTTCAAAACTAAATGTAGCTTCATTCTTTCGAAAAAAATTAGAGTCCTTGCGAGAGCCTTGAAGGAGTAACCATCAGTTACTTTTACCAAGGCGGGTAAGTGGTGGATAACCTCCAATACACAGTTCATATTTTTAACCCTCTTTAATCTTATTTTTTTCAGAGCGCATTTTCAGTGATGTAAAAATGGTAGCTTCATATTTTTCTTACATAAAGCTGTAAAAAATTCCTGCATTTCATTTATAAACAGTAATCTAGAAATATTTAATTCTTTTCACCTACAACTTGTTCATTCTGACAAGGTTTCTCGTAACAAGTATGGAAGATGTTATTAAAATACCTAACATGGTTACGTAACGAAAATATTCAGATGAAAATGCACGACAAGACACTGAAATGTTTTAATAATGAGGTGACACAACCCTTTAAAATCTCCTGGTAGATGTAAGGCTTTGACAACGGTTAGTACAATATTAAAACATTTTTCTAGGCAGATAAAACATCCATGTCATTAAGATTTTCATTTTGCGTCCTGTCTTTTTCTTATTTATGAACGTAAACTAGATTTGTTTTTCTGTTTCTCGTCTCCTATTTTCTGTAAAAAAATTTACAGACCTTTGTAATTATTATAATGGTAAAACTTCTGCTTTTAAATCCCGGTATAAAATTGTTTTTTTTTTATATTTCTTTAGCAGTCTTTTGTGGATCGAAATACCCAGGAAAATATTCGCTGAGGTTTTTCTTGAAAATGTTGGATCTGTTTTAATTTAATATAAAAAAAGTTTGATCATTATTTGCGTAAAATTTCATTTGTTGAATGTAATATTTTTATTTTTTATTTCTCATAAACACCCGATAAACTTTCAACGCAGTTAACCCTAGAAAGAATGGAACCGTCATTTTGACGGCTGCCCGAAGTAATCTGAGGATAAAATGGTTAATAATTGTTGTACTACTGTGATTTATTTTCATGATTTATGATTTAAAAACTATAGTGAAAAAAAAACAGTTAGGTGTTTTATTTACTTTTTGAGATATATTGACTTATACCTACAAAAACCGTCGCCATCAGTGTGATGATTTGGGCCTCTATGCTAAGTTTGTTTACAATCTTCTTTATCCAAGTACATTACAACATACCCAATCCTCCTCGTTTATGATAGTACTAATATGTCTGTCTCTTTCTTTCGGTATCGCGGGTCATTCGATCTCGATTTGCACTTTCATTCGTAACTGTCACTTAATTTATAAAAATACCGCAAAAAATTTATCTCTCCCTCAAATTTATTTTATGGCTTGAAAGACTAAAGACTAAATACAAGAGTTTTTCCAACCGTGCTAGATCCTGAAGATCTGAATCATTTAATTAGATAACCAACACCTCTGCCATAGGTTACCCTAAGATCTATCGCCGGCCACCATATTTAAATGGAACCGGAACGTAACAAATAAATTTAAAGTAGCCCGAGTTCAAACAGGACTTTGCTAACTTCAGTCAATTAACCCGCCAGCAGTCACGCCTTTAAAACTCACACGAGCACTTGCATATAAAGCATTTTGCTCAAGTTTTATAAATAGCCTAAAAAAAAAATTAAATAACAAATACAGGAACTAAATTGCCAATTTAGTTCCTGTATTTGTTATTTAAATATTATAGTAAAACAAACGTTATATATTAAAAATAAATATTTTGATTAATTTCAAGTAATTTTATTTTTATTTTAGTAAAACTTTAAAAAAATATGCTATTATTTATGTTTTTTTAGGCTATTTCTTAACAGCACTTTTGGAATAAACTAAAATAAAATAACGTCAATTAAAATAAAAATTAAAGAATGAATAACAAAACAATAATCTTGGTCGTATGCACGAGCTTTATACATTTCACGCAAATTAAAAGCATATTCTGTACATAAATCTAACTAAAACGTTCTGGAATAAACTAAAAAATAGTACTTACATTGTCACTCGCGCGATGAGCGAAATGCCGCGCGTCGGAGCCCGGCCGAACAAACTACTTCTATTGAACGACTATTACTCCCTAAGACAGAATAACCGTGGGACGGGGGCATTATAAAACTCAGCTATTGGGCAAACGGTGTACGTATGCACATTAATGCATAAATGGCGCGAATTTTTAATTCACAGTGAGGGAAAAGCTCATATCGCGAGTGCTCGCGGGTTAATGATGTGTCGAAAACATGAATAATAATTACACTCGTAGAGATTTATTACAGTTTCATTAATACTAATTACCTACTTATTACGAAGCCCAAATTATATTAATTGGGTATTTATTAATAAATTTTTATTTGCATTTTGCGAGTAAAACAAATATGCAGACCAATATTAGAAACCATTGCAATAAAACATGCATGACGAATGCGACCACCGATTTGGCAGCAATATTTCATGTAATAATAACTACCCGGTAATAAATACCCACTTCATGAGCTGCGAACTGCTCCATAAAAACGCTCCACGCATCAATTGATAAAAATTAATCATGAGTTCCGAACGCAATATCAACTGAAAAAATATTATGTTTTTTTTTTTTTTTTTTATGTGAATACCTCATAAGAGTCTCAGACGCTCCCATCTGCAGCCAGTGGGACTGCGGCATCTCCGATTGGGATACGTTGTGAGGCTGAAGGGAAGGAGATGGGGAGAGGAAGGTGGGGAAGTACCTGGCTATTCAGATCTGGTCACCAAACACGGCTAAATCCATTGCAAGCAACAAGCCATTTCAATTCTCAATGGTGGTCTTACACCAGGGCTTTATTGAGAGTTTCTCCCACTCTGTCGTAAATGGTTTCGTAGGGCTTTCACACAAACAAAGTTTCGGAAATGTTGTGATAATTTCAGTTATTTATTTATTTATTTAAAGAACATTAACAGTCTTAGTAATACAATAAACATAAAAGGATGATAAAAAAACAGACCAATTATTAATGTTCACAGATAGGTATTTAGAAACAAGACTAACTGAATATAAACTAGAATATTTAAAAAAATAATAAGAGTACAAATGTGAATTCAACAAATGGTAAACTAATACACAACATTAAAATAAGTGTGATTATAACTGAAATAGACTGCAAAATAGGGATTTGGGCTGGGAAAGGTAAGGGGAGGAGAGGGATAAGGGAAAGTTGCCACGCAAGTAATATAAAAATATTAGATACAATTAATTCATATGTTATTCGCACCTAGAATGTTATACAGTGAAGTTCTGTAGCGACAGTAACTAGCAGTAAATACGTCAGCACGTGTGTTTATATTTGCAAATTTGTTGTTATAGTAGTGACATGTCCTTTGTATAAATTCATTTACAATATAAATTGTCTGTTTACATCATAGAATCTCAGCTTGTTTTTGCCCACCGCCCGCTTTGAGAAAATTTTCTTTTTTAGCGCCTCCAAACTGCCCCCTCCGTTGCAGGGTATATAAGATGGGGCGGGATGGGACGGGTTTCTCTGGGTCTCCTACCGCCCCCCCTGAAAGCCTGAAATACCCCGAATTTTCTCTTGGCCTTCTACCGCCCCCCTGAAGGTCTGAAACCCCCTCAGGCAGGCGATATCGCCCACGTTGAAAACATATGGTTTAGTTTGTACCTGTCCCGACGCTATTTATGTTTTATAATGTAGAATTTCTCAGGCTTTTTGATTATTTGCCACTCAAATAAATTATTTTATATTATCGCACTTCGTGACGACGCGCTTTTCTCTCTAAATCGTAATATTCAAAACAGGAACTAATTTAATTATTTCAGCACTTTCCAGAGTGGTAGGAAGATCTGTATAGGTACTTTTCCACCTACCTCTTTTTCATCTCTTTTCCATTTCAACAACTTTCAGCCACATAACGTACACCGATATGGGATGCCATCGTCTCACTGCCTCCAGATGATTGGGATCAGCCAAATAGGCGTATTTTTATTTACTCAAAACGCTGAAAGCATTTTCAGATAACGTGTAATTTATAAATCAATAACTCTTGGTAATATCAATAGTCCAGATGATTAGTCAGATATCTTCAAATTCTCAATTTCGAAATAATGAGGAAAGCAATATTTGAACGCTTTGGTACCAAAAATCATATTCATTTTACATATTACATGTGATATGAAATAACACCGGATGCATAACGGTCCGGTATATTAGTATGACATTTTGAAAAATCCTAAAACACCAACATTTTTTATTAATTCAACACAAGTTTTTGTGCATTATAATTGATTTAGTGGTGTTTATGAGTAATCTGAGTATTATACCAGACAGAGGGTTCACTTTTACGTATGCGTACTCAATTCAAATTTCGATTTTTCGCAGATGTCTAAGTAATCGATTGAACACATCGTTTTTATTTATTTATTTATTAATTCACGCTCTAATGGGCTTTTACATTCTTTGTTTATATCACAGTACTTTTAAATACTTTAAAAATGATAATAAAGAAAATATAATATCAAGAAAAAATGTAACAACAAGAGCATAAAATACAAAATAAAATACAATGGTAAAAATGATAAGAAGTCTCACATAAAAAGATATTCAATATAAACAAAAACTGCAGAAATTATTCACAACTATTTGGGTCCAGATTTATAAAATAATTGGAATAAACAATGTTTATACTGGTTATTCTTAAGGTCAAATATATCTCCTAGATCAGAATATTTATTTCCGAGATCGTGAAGTCTCCGAATCGGAAAATTTTGGTAAGAGAGTGTCCTGGTGTTGTTAAAGTAAAGGGTAGTAAATGTCGGCAAGATCTTTTGAAAATGTGGATGTTGATTAATTGAAGTAATTCAGGAGCATTAGTAATTCATTATGAGCTTTCTTCTTATGAATCCATTCATAAACTTTCATTACGTTACTCTTTCAGTCACTCTGAATTATTCAGATTTTTAAAGTTACTTTATTGGCACGACGTTGCGTAGGTTTGAAAAATATTTGCTAGGCTTTGTGTACTCCTGTTTTGTGATTTCTAAGAAAAGCCCACGCACAAGTCAAACCACTAAGTAAAATAAAAAGCATTCTCTAAAGTATGATTCTTGATTTCGTGGGCAATTTAAGATGTACGAACCTCGCAAAAGTTTAAAAGATTATTTATATAAAGAAATATCACAGACAAAATCAAAAACATCAATTTGCAAAAAGAATTCAGTAAAGATGCTCTCCTTGGAAATCCTTTAATTATCAAATGATTTGTGGCAATCGTTCCGCGTCAAGCAACGGCCCAGGGCCTGGGCGATTCTGTGGCGATCATACAATAATTACCGCCACTCAAAGAACTTTCAAGACATGCCTGGTATCTACCTGGTATAAACAATTTGGGAGGCGGGAATGGGTACCGCCACCCCGGGAACCTTTATTGGATAACCAACACCTCTGCCATAGGTCACACCAAGTGGTTTGCTACGTTTGGTGATTTAGCAGGGGTGCCCGGGTTTATGGGGTGAGGTTTGTCTAGGTATTGGAGGCGGATGACCAGGACACACTGGACCCCAGATTCCTACCCACCCCTTAAATCCTTTTCCTTCCCAGAACTCTCCTCTCCTTTTTTTCTTTAAAAAAACCCTCCACACAGCATCCCCAAAGATGTTTGTCATCTTTGGGAAATTATTTCCCAAAGATGACAAAAATCTTGAGGGAAATTATTTCCTCAGGGCCTCCTGTGTGGAGCTCATGTAAAAAAAAAAAATCTTCATGGCCGCACGTAGTTACCTCTCGCTGGTGTACCTGGCTACCTACTTACCTAATTACGCCGTACACGGCCGCGATATACTTCGGCCGCCAGCCGTCTCGATAAATAATAATATTGCCACCTCCTGGAAAGTTCGCGACTCCAACAGGCATCTACGAATACAGCACCGAGTACATTCGAGTACCTTTTAGCGTACACATTGCCGGTGAACGGAAATTATTGTATGATCGCCACAAATTTAAGAAATTATGTGTTGACGGATTCCTGTAAGTTGATTATTAACAGATACCTACACCGACTATAGCAAAGCCTTTGACAAGATCAATCACAGCGTCCCGCTTAGAAAACTTGCTAATCATGGTATTCATGGAGATCTCCTTCGTTGGTTATCTTCATACGTGACAAATAGGTCCCAGGCTGTGACGGTGGGTGGATTTTCTTCCATCCGAAAAATCATCACTTCCGGTGTGCCTCAGGGGTCCATTTTGGGTCCTTTGCTTTTCTCTATCTGTATAAATGATATTACGACATGTTTTCACAACTCTCAAATTTTACTATTTGCTGACGACATGAAAATATACCTTCCTATAAGCTCCCCGGACTGTTCTACGCGTTTACAGGCAGATCTTGACCGACTGACGGATTACTGTCTTAGAAATAAACTTTTTATTAATATTTCTAAATGTTGCAAAGTTACATTCACACGTAACCGTGTGAACCGATTACACTATTTCTGGATCGCAGCTAACAAATAAAGATTATATACGTGACCTCGGTGTTATTTTGGACTCTAAACTTACATTTGAAAAGCACTTTGATAACATTGTCACTAAAGCAACAAAAAGTTTGGGTTTCGTACTGAGAACATGCAAATTTTTCAAAAACACTAAGACTTATCTGATTCTCTACAATTCACATGTTCGTCCTCACCTGGAATGCTGTTCACAGGTTTGGAACCCGCGCTATATTGTTTATGTTAACAGGTTAGAAAGAGTTCAGGAGCGATTTGTCAAATTCCTCAATTTTAAATCATTCAACCTATACAACTCTTACGACGAAATCGAGAAACATTTTCGAATCACGAAACTATTCACAGGAGGCTTGTCGCTGATCAGATGCTCCTGTACAAAATTATTAACTCAAAAGTTGACTGCCCGGATTTGCTAAACAAAATAAATTTCCACACGTCCATTCGATATAGTAGACAAAATACCCTTTTCTATATTGATAGATGCAACACCAATTCCAATCAAAATGAATTTATACAAAGGACATGTAACTACCATAACAACAAATTTGCTAATATAGACACACGTGCTGACGTATTTACTGCTAGTTACTGTCGCTACAGAACTTCACTGTATAACATTTTAGGTGCGAATAACACATGAATTAATTGTATCTAATATTTTTATATTACTTGGCAACTTTCCTTTATCCCTCTCCTCCCCTTACCCTTCCCAACCCAAATCCCTATTTCGCAGTCTATTTTAGTTACAATCACACTTATTTTAATGTTGTGTATTAGTTTACCATTTGTTGAATTCACATTTGTACTCTTATTATTTTTTTAAATATTCTAGTTTATATTCAGTTAGTCTTGTTTCTAAATACCTATCTGTGAACATTAATAATTGGTCTGTTTTTTTATCATCCTCTTATGTTTATTGTATTACTAAGACTGTTAATGTTCCTTAAATAAATAAATAAATAAATACTCAGTAATATACCCAATGATTGAAAGGGGTTTTGTGTTAGGATGTGTATTAATGAAGCGACTCATCGATGATTAACAAGAGTTGATTTGTTCATTCAACAAATAATAAAAATAATGTTTATGATTATTACGCAACAGAAATTAAAACACAAGACAGAGTTATATGATCTGGATACAGAATAAAGCAAGACTAGTCTAAGCATGCCGAACAATAAGGCGAAAATGAGGGTTGTTAGGAAAACTTCGTTCATGTAACTTTAATGATATTGCCTAAATTTTTGAGTTGAAATTTGCTTTTTTGTCGATTCACTTTCGTTGAACTAGCTGTGTTTGTAATTCGTAATTACTGGTCATTATCATATGACATACAGATAGATAGGTACAGTTCAACTGTATTTGGTTACTTAGACGTCAAAAGGCAATGTCTGCACTTACATCGTAAATGGTCTAAAACGAGGAAAATCAAGCACAATCGTAGTGCGGTAATAATCATGGAAAAGGATCACGTTAAAGTGGTGTTTTTTAATTTTTTTTTTTGTTAATCAATCAATCACTGCTAGTGGTGGCACAAATATTTTATTTATTAACAATAATTAAATTATAATTTCCTATTTATAAGTCCGCCTTTTTTATATAGACGAATGCGCTTGCATTCAGGAAAGGTGTGGGCATCATGCTGATTCGATGATTAGTATATATTTAGTCTGTTGTAAGGTTCTTAAGGAAATGTAATTTTTTTAAATTTCTTTTCAAAAATTTAAAAGATCATTTTATTATGTTTTAGTTTTGCGATGGGCTGTTCAAGTATTATTTATATTAACGCTAATAACAAAGTAATTACACTTTTAAAAAAGTAGCAGTATCACAGACAGATTCAAACCGAAGACTACATCACAACAACAATAATGTTAAATGTTGTCATCAATATAAGTAGTTATAGCTCTATAAAACATTGCTAAATTATCTACACAAAACACCTCGTGAAAGCTTCGAATATTTTTTTAAAATTAGGTTAATCAAACATAATATCACAGACTAAGTCAAACAAAACCTCATTATCAAAGCGAATAGGATTTCACCTACAAATTATTATAATACTTGTTTTCAGTAATTCTGCCCGAATTCGTGCCAATTCGAGCATATCTCGCTCATAATGTACCTGTTTTGTCGGTGAGAGAGAATGTATGTGAAATTGTACTAAATTTGGGATCGTTACACGTCGATTTCATTTGCCGATTCGGTGGTTTTTCCGAACTGTTTCCATCAGCGAGTAAATTTGAATTAAAGCGTCTGAATAAACAACGCCCAGTTGTTAGGGGCTGAAATGAATTATGTTGTTTGGTCAGTACAGAATGATGACGTGGATGATGCTAGTTATAAATAATGGAAAATGGGCTTCAGGACCTGCGTCATCTTTAGAAATGCTGTGTAGGGTGTCTTTTTAAGGAAAGAGAGGAGAGGAAGTTCTGGGAAGGAAAAGGTATGAGGGGTGGGTGGCTATCTGATATTCAGTGTGTCCAGAATATGCACCGCTAAGGCAAAGACAAACCTCACCCCATGAACCCGGGCACTCCTGTTAAATTGCCAAACGAAGCGAACCACTTTGGGTGATCTATTGTTACCCAATAAATTATTTCCGGGGCAGCGGTGCCCTCCTAAGTTGCTGATCATTATCATTGCTACAGAACTTCATTGTAAAACATTCTTGGTGCGAATAACACATAATCATGACGATTAAATTAATCGTATCTAATGTTTTTATATTACTTGCGTTGCAACTTTCCCTTAACTTTCCCTTATCCCTCTCCTCCCCTTACCCTTCCCAAACCAAATACCTATTTCGAAGTCTATTTCAGTTATAATCACACTTATTTTATTGTTGTATATTGGTTTATCATTTGTTGAATTTTGATTTCTATTATTATTATTTTTTTTTAAATTGTTGCTTAGTTCTGCTTTTTTTTCATTTTTCTTAATTATTCTAGTTTACATTCAGTAAGTCTTGTTTCTAAATACCTATCTGTGAAAATTAATAATTGGTCTGTTTTTTATCACCCTCTTATGTATATTATATTACTAAGACTGTTTAGGTTCCTTAGATAAATAAATAACTAAATCATTAAAAAGGAAATGCAATGCGAATAATTTGTATGAATACTGTTCCTTACGGCTCCCAATCGTTTGGAGTCTGTGATACTATATGGCATCACCATTTAGGGTATGTTGTGAGGCTTAAGGTTGTAGGAAGGGGAAACTTATGGAAGAAGGTAGGGAAATATCTGACTATTCACATCTAGTTACCAAGTTCAATTAAAACCATTTCAAGTGACATTTACATTCTCAATGGTGGTCTTTCACAGAGGCAATACTCAGAATATCACCCACTCTGGAGCTTCCCGCAAACCTGGTTTTATTTTTTCAAATGTAGATATTAAATGTGAAGCTAAATAAATAAAATTTTCAAGAATTGAATAAAAAAAAAAACAATGTTGATTGTTTTGATGGCCTCCGTGATCTAGGGGTAAGGCTCTCGACCAACAATCCGAAGGTCGCTGGTTCGAATTAATGTTATATCAAAAATTTTATTAATTTAAAATATTATGAAGTATGTTTGCGGCAGGTCCCAAAGTGGAATATACTTTTAGTATCGTCCTGGTGTAAGACCACCATCCAGAATTGAAACCTTGCTTGAAACGGATTTAACCGAGTTCAAATTTGACTTAGTTACTTCTCCACCTCCCTCTTGCCCTTATCCTCCCTCACCCACTACCTTCAACCTCATTACATAACCCAATTGGGGATGCCATGGTCCTAGAGGATCCAGACGGGAGTAGTTGGGACTCTTGAATGGTATTCACAAAAAAACCACAAAAGGCCGAAAATGGTGAGTTATTATAAATACATTTTACAAATTACTTATCTTATCAGTGAAAATAAAAAAAATATATAGGAAAAGAATAATGCATAAAAGTTAAATTTCTTTTGCTTCGATCATCACAAAGCACATTCATTCCATTTCATTTTGAAATCCATGATTTTGCATTTCAAATATTCAGAATTCCAAATTGATTTGAATTTTTGGCATCGCATCGGCAAACAACGCATATGGCGCTGCTAGCAGTGCTAGAGCTGCCACCCAAATCAGCCGGGAATAAGTGTGATTAATTGCCGCCAGAGGGATTCGTTCCGAATTCGAATTCGAATCTGACGTTTATTCCGACAGCGACATCATCACGACTTCAAGTAGTGTTGTGCTGCGACCGACCGACTGCTCGAAATAATTGATGGCGAACGTGAGCTTTAAGCCACGAACAGACATGGTCATTAGTAGCACGAAAGCATGCTATTATCCAACTGTCGCTACTTGAAATGCGTGTGTAAAATATTGCTAGTATTAAGCATGCATTTAGAAGGCGGGAATGGGTACCGCCGCCCCGGGAACCTTTATTGGATAACCAACACCTCTGCCGTAGGTCACTTCAATTGGTTCGCTACGTTTGGTGATTTAGCAGGGGTACCCGGGCTCATAGGGTAACGTTTGTCTAGGTCTTGGAGGCGGATGACCAGGACATACAGAACCCAGATTCCTACCCACCCCTTAAACCCTTTTCCTTCCCAGAACTCTCTTCTCCTCTTTTTCCTAAAAAGAATCCTCCATACAGCATCCCCAAAGATGACATAGGCCCTGAGAGAAATTATTTCCTGTGTCGATCTCATGTAAAAAAAAAATAATAGCATACTCCCTAAAATACTTGAAGAGATTTGCTTATTAGCCTAATTGGACTGATCTATTTTTTCACCATAACTATAAACACTTGGTCAATTGCAGGCTTATTTATACAGATTTATGATAAATTGTTAGTTTTGGATTAGATTAGATTCATTTCCAAAATCGATATGATCTCAGTTCTTAAAATATTTTAATTACTTGTATTTTCTTATAAAGCTTCCATTCTGCTCAAGAGTCTGCTTTTAAATTGCATGTGTGTTTAATTGTTTGCTTTGGGCACGCTTTTCAGGAGTATACTTAAAGCAAGTACGCTTAACACGAACAAATGTCTTCAGGTGAAGTGCATTATAGTTTTAAGCATGCTTATTTACTAGAATGATTGTTTGTGAGTATATTTATTGCAGCGCCCGCATCGGTTTGTTTGTAGAAAGTTTTAAGATTCACTTCTGATCAAGAATGTTAACATCATCTGTTACGTTGGAAAATTGGGGTAAGTTGTGGGAGTGAAAAGAGTAGGGAGAAGAGTTAGGTGGAGAAAAAAATGGTGGGAAGTATCTGACTAATCAGATCTAGTCACTTCACTCCAGTTTCGCCATTTCAAGTAATGTTTTAACACTGAATGGTCTTGATCTTAATAAAAAGTATCAAATATCACTTTAACAAAAGGCATTATTTAAATCACTACCGTCTGCTGCTTAACTCAAATATCACTTCAACAAAAATTATTATCTCAATAACTGCTGTCTGCTACTCGTAACAAATATCACTTTAACAAAAAGCATTTTTTAAATAACGACAGTATGCTGTTCGTATCAAATATCACTTTAACAAAAACCATTATTTAGATAACTTTTTGCTGTTCGTGTCAAAAATCACTTTAACAAAAAGCATGTTTTAAATAACTTTTGGCTGATGATCGTATCAAATATCATTTTAACAAAAAGCATTTTTTTAATAACTACTGTCTGCTGCTCGTATCAAATATCACTTTTACAAAAAGCGTTATTTAAATAACTACTGTCTGATGCTCGTCAAATCATTTTCATTTCCATTTATTTAAAAAAAATCAATTTCATTTAAAAAAAAAAGTTTAAAAATAACTCTAATTTCATGCAATGTATAAAGATGGTTGTACAGGCAACAAATTTCTAGGCAGCTACGTCAAACGCAGACGTACCCTGAAAAGTAATGAAGTTTCCAAAATTTATCACAAAAACAAATAATGTCTATCCAAAATAGAATCTAAGCCTACGAGAAAAATTCCTCTCTGTTTTTTGGTTAAAAAATTCACCCGGCTTTCGAAACTACGCTTTTGTCTCGCAAAAACAAATTTAAAAATGTGTTTTCGATTTTGAAAAGGACTATGTACTTAATAGTTATAATGACCCAAACTTTTGCCGAATTTTCAAACTAAGATGTTTTCAAAGCACCCCATGAAAGTTGTAGTACCCTGGCTTGTCAATTTAAAATATTCAGAAAGAAAAACCTGCTCCATTTTCCAAATTGAATCTTTCGAAACTTTCTCGTGCGATACTTTTTAAAGTTTCTCGACGAATAAAGCTCTTCAGGTATTTCTTATCAATATACGGTGAAGTTTTTTTATTGCTTCAAAAGAAATGGGTTATTCAACGGTGTTTTTATTGCTTATAAGTTAATTTGTTTTATGAGCAAGACCGGCTATCAAATGAACTAAACTTATTGTATAATAGAATTACAGATTGTTTTTATCCTTTTGACTAACTATCACATTGGCTTACGATCCCGTAAAATTTTTGAACAGGAAAAAATTCAACATTGAAAAATACACCGAAAAAATCATTCAGAAAACAAAGCGTTGCAATGTCTATTGCATTTATTTTTAGTCCTTTTAAAACTCATCTTGTGCCGCAGCCGCGCCGGCGCGAGCGAAACAAAATAAAAAAATATATTTTAGAATGCGATTTTAATCCTTATGTATAAAGAAAATGTATAAAGAACAAGGTCAAAATCGCTTGGGGCATTCTTGTTCTTGACGTAACAGATATTCTAAACACACCTAGCCACTCGGAATAAATTTTATTAAATTTATCCGTGACTTCCAGGCTTCATTTTTCCCGCGATTCGAGCTGTCAAACTGTGAGCGTCGTAGGTTACGAAAAGATCGATAAACCTATCAATTTGTCAAATATATGCAATTAATGTTATTTTTAAGCATAGTTTATTGTTCAAGAAATATGTTTCGGTAAATATACGATAAGATAAAATAAACCCACAAAATATTACGTCAATGTCAAAACTTTGCGAAATTAATGGGTTTCCTCCCTTGGCAAATGACGAGTTAACCAAAGGAACAAATAACTTATTTTTCGAATTTACTGAAATTGAACGTTTCATGTTTTTTTATGTACCGCACTGCTCCCGTGGAGCCTGTGAGACTTAGGCATCCTTACAAAGGGTATATTTTGAGGCTGCTGGTAAGTAGAGAGTAGGAAGGGGAAGGACATGGGAAAGAAAAATGTGGGAAGTATCCGGCTATTCAGATCTAATCGACAAACACGGCTAAAGCTTTTCAAACAACGTTTCAATTCTTAATGGTGGTCTTACACCAGGGCGATACTGAGAGTACCTTCAACTCTGAAACGTGCCGCAAGTGTACATTATAATACTTTATGAGATTAAATTGTGAAAACACAAATTTTTTTGGGTGCTTAAAAGTATTTTTGACACATTCGAATCAGATACGTTTTTAGATTTTCACGGCCAAAAGTATTTTCGTTATTGGTTTTTGGGGTGTTATGCCGTGTTGCACTACCTCCTTCTTTATCCAACATTTCAGACAGCGTTAAAGTGTAACACAACTAAACATCTGCCTTGATGAAGGACACTGTAACGCTATCCGAAACTTTGGCTAAAAAAGGAGGTAGCGCAACATTTCATCACCCCAAATTAAAAATTTTATAAAATATGTTTTTAAAAAATAAAATAAGTTTGTTTTTAAAAAATAAAATGTGTTTTTAGAATTATCATATCATACAAACACAATTACACATCTGCCATGATGATACACTGTAACGCTGTCCGAAACGTTGGCTAAAGAAGAAGGTAGAGCAACATGGCATAACACCCCTAAAACAAATAACGAAAACGTTCGAATTACTCCAAACTTTCTCCTTTTTATTTTTCACATTATGCAGATGCCAGATTGACGCCTTACATAAACCATAGTTTTATTTAGAAATGCTGTGTGTGGTTTTGAGAAAAAGAAGGAGTTCGCTTGAGCCTTGAAGAGATTTTGCACGAAGGAAGAAACACAGAAGCCGGCAAATCGTTCCACAACCAAGCTATAAAACGATATAACCAAATATATTGAAAAACAAGGAAATGTGCTATCACAGCCACTCGAACGTAGGCGGACTACTCTAATAAGGATAGTTTGAATACGGAAAAAAATCGTTCATTTAGTTAATTTTGTGCTGTCATCGAGTACAGTTTGTCCCGTTTTATTTAAAATGCTGTCTTGTTCAATGCAGTTTGTCCCGTTTTATTTAAAATGTTGTCTTGTTCAATGCATTTTACATTCTATGTAAAAACACGACACGTGAAGTGATCTTCAAAACAATGGAATTTAATTTCACCAGTAAATAGAAATTAGAATACGTTATCAATTTTCATTGATTATTCAAAGATTTTTATTGACGTAAAGCCCGTAGCCTGCCGATAAAAATGCTATCATCAAGGCAGTGATGGAACGCGAACACTTTTAAATACCGACTATCGATATCTCGTAATATTAGCCTTTTAACACTTCCGTACCGGACCAGGGTAACGCACTTACACTAACGAGAGTTTTACGCTGTATCTAAGTTGTTTTTTAAACCACATACTCAATAATTTGGGTAATCCTAGAAAAACTATTTGGTTATCGATCTGCATTAAAAAAATTAATATCGCATTACTACTTTTCTTAATATTAATTCATTTATATCAAATTCCGGTCGAGAATCTGTCGAGCCCGCCCCCCTACCCCTCCGTTCGGGCGTTACCCCGTATCCATCCGCTGGAAGTATCGGGACGATTCTAAGCGATAGTAAGTAATTTCTGAGTTGTTAGTGGAAAGGACAAGATCCCGTTTGTTTACACTGCGCATCTAGTTTGTTCTTTTTACAATGCTATAATGTTCGCTTGCCGGTCAAAGATCATTCGGTCTGGATCGTTTCCGCTACGCGCCAATCGCCAGTCAATATTCGGAAACAAAGCGTTATGGTGGCTATCGGCCCGCCTTCTCTGTTTTCTATGGAGAAATACGCGTTATGGTCTAAATTCGTTAGAATATTAATTATGACTTTATTTATGAAACGATTTAGATAATGACTACTGAAATAAGATGAATATGCTTCTTTCTAATTATTACCAAAACAAATTTTCAAAAATTGTGTCATTAACACCCTTTAATAAGCAAAACAAATTGGGGTCCCCGAGTGACCCCCCTTCGGATGAAGTGTGATTTTTTTCTTTCCGGGACGAAAAGGTTAAAAAAAAAATATATATATACATATTACTTCTTTTCTCTCTGGTCCCTACTCAAATACAAAATTAAGTTAATATTTGTTAACATTGAGAATCTCATTTTATAGATTTTCACAACAACAAAAACACATTGTGCGTATTATTGTGATTAGCATTATTGAACAAAACCAAAAAACTGTACGGACAAAATTTTGTTAACTAATTATAGATAAGATCGAAAAAATTTATTCACATTGTTACGAATCGCACTTATTCCGATTTGTCTGTTCTGAGAATATGAATTTTTCATCAAATAAAAGTTTTAACTAAAATATTTTTTTCATTAAAATATCAACATAGTGATTTGGTATTGTTGCCATCCCTATTCGTCATAGTTTGTATTATGGCTAATCGTGAATGCTGTCGGGAAGTTAGAAAAAGGGCGTAAGCGAAGTCATGCAGTCGTATTGGTGAACAAATCCGGCGACACCGGGCAAAACAATTCTACACAGTACAGACTGCTGATAGAACATCTTTTAAATTTCAATATCTTTGGATATTGAAATTTAATATGTTATTGTTTATTGCTATATAATATGTTATAACGATATAATTATTTTTAGATGTGACGTGAATTGGCTGGTAATTCTACGTAACATTCTTCTTACCCTGAGATTGCGGTTAAAATTATTTTCAATTTGGGAGGCAGGAATGGGTACCGCCGCCCCGGAAACCTTTATTGGATAACCAACAGCTCCGCCATAGGTCACACCAAGTGGTTCGCTACGTTTGGGGATTTAGCAGGGGTGCCCGGGTTCATGGGGTAAAGTTTGTCTAGGTCTTGGAGGCGGATGACCAGGACACACTGAACCCCAGGTTCCTACCCACCCCTCAAACCATTTTTCCTTCCAGAACTCCCCTTTCCTTCATTTCCTAAAAAAACCCTCCACACAGCATCCTCAAAGATGACATAAGCCCTGTGGGAAATTATTTTCCTCAGGGCCTCCTGTGTGGAGCTCATGTAAAAAAAAAAAAACTAGCAAGAGCAAAAAAAGGTTGAACTTATCTAAACCAACTAAATAAAAGTTGATTAAAACATAAGGGTTTTTAAAAATGAATTCGGATAAAATTATTTTTTCATTGAAAAATTAATTAAAGTCATTAACCTGACGCAAATTCAATGTTATAATGAATAGTGCTCCTTTGTAGACATTCTTCTTGGAAGCATTTTTAAATGAACGGATACGAGAGGCCATCTGACCGCGAGGGTTCAAAGCTTCTCGTGCTTGCAATCCGGTCAGTAATTTACTCGCGCATTTGTCAGGTGCGGTTTATCCCAGTGAATAACGCCTTTGCCAATATATGTCTCGCCTGCTTTATTGCACCGTGAAAAGTGGGTTTTATCTCTTTTATGTTCAGGGATATAAAAGCTCTCGCCGCTTGTAGATTGAGATCGATTTATTTTTAGATTAACAAATAACTTTGTTGGAATTCAATTCCAACATTTATGGATCAACATTAGATTAATAAATGAAATTTAATTAAAAAAATTATAATTCTTTAAATTATTTCTAATGAAAGATAGAATAGAAGCTTTAATTCAATGTTTAAAATCAAATTATCCAAATAATCATTAATGATTAAAAAAATCTCTCGACGATTTTTGTTCGAGATAAACTCCAAAACCACTTAATGGATTTTGATTGAAATTAACCTTACTTTAGTTAGTTTTTATCTCGATTATTGATTTCAATATTTATTATTACGAATTAAATGTTCATTAAATGTTTGTTATAGGAAAATGCTTTGTAATTATTTTTAAGTTCCATAATTTTCTAACAGATAGCAATGTAAGTTAATTTATCGACTTTTAACACTTGGTTATCAAGGTTGGGTAACCATCCAGTAGATGGCGTTGTGTTTCGATTTCACGTCACAGTAACGTGTGGCCGGGTCAGCTAGTGTATATATAAGTACATCGAAGCGTAGGCGCGGCTCCAAAAATTTCAACCCTTTGGTTGCTGAAAAAATGGAAATAAGTAACAAAAAATAAATTGTACAATATTTTTATATTAACTCCATGCAGGAGACTCTGAGGAAAATAATTTTCCTTAGCGCCTACAGCATCTTTGGGAATACTGTGTAGATGGTTTTTTTAAGGGAAAGAAGGAGAGGAAGTTCTGGGAACAAAAATGTATGAGGGTATGATGTAGGAATCTATTCAAAGAGTGACGTCTCATGAATCTATCCCTCCCACTGCAGTGCAAGGCGATGGTTAAGAAAGTCTGGCCGGAGATGTTGAAAGGTCTCCCTTAACCTCTCAGTCTCACTCGATCCGGCCCGCCATGCAGTAGGTGGGCATACGCATCCGCCGCCAAGACCTAGATGAACCTAACCCCATGAACCCGGGTAACCCTATTAAATGAACCTTACCACTTAGGTGACCTATGGCAATGCGAAAAAAAATGTTTTTTTTTTAATATTCCATGTGACGTAGATTCACCAATTTCCAGCTTAATATATGAGTTTTCCGACAAAGTATATAGCTCTGACTACTAGTGACGTGCAAAAGCGAGGTTTTCACTGCCAAATTAACGTCAAAAATTCATTTGACTGAATAAGTAATGGAAACATTTCAGAATATTCAAAATTAAACTGACAGTTCAATTGTTTCAAAATCGTTGTACCTGCAATTCTCGCCCCAAAATCACGCTTCAAAAGATATGTACTTAACTTTACTACAGAATAACAAAATTTCAACTCGACAATTTATCTAAAGAATTTGTAACACTTATTTTTAAATTGAGGAAACACCACAACAATTTAGCAATCATCCGATAAGACGTTGAGTTTTTATTGAATCTAATAAAATAAAAAATATGTTAACTTTTAAACATAAAAATAAAGGGTTTCTTTGTTCCGAAAGTGAGAATTAAACAATGGCAGTATTTAGATAAACATAATATCCAGAAACCGATTATATGTAAGCTTTCCTTGGACTGTAAAAACCAATGACTGAACGTATTCTAGGTTGGCCCTCCACCGAAAAGAAGCAATAAACTTATATTAATAAATGTAATTTTTTGTTAATACCGCACAAGATTCCCGACTCCTCTCAAACGTCTGAAGCCAGTGAACCTATGTTGTGACGCTGAAGGTATTTTGAAGGATATGGAGATGGTGAAGATGAAAGTGGGGATGTACCTGGCTCTTAAAATCTGGTCAACAAATTTTGCTTAACCCTTTTAAAGCAATGTTTCAATTCTGAAAGGAGGTAGTTCAACAGGCGATAATGGCAGATTCTACCACTCTGGAACTTGCCCCAAATTACATTTATTTTTTAATGGGTGAATTGTGAAAAACATAGATTAATCGAACAGCGTTTACCTGTGTACACCAGGATTTAAACCCACGACTTCTGGATTCGTCGTCAAGGATAAGCTTTTTTTATTTTTTTACTTAGTAACTCTATAATTTATTTCACATTTTATATGAAACGTGTTAGGTATATATATAAAATAGAAATTATATTCGTAGTCCTCTTCATTAGGAGATCTTGTGCTGAGGGGTAATATTTTTTTAATAAGTTTTCAGCGACTTCCATGGTTTAACTTCATGGTTGGTAAGGTTTTCCAGAAACTTCTACGACGATGTTTTAAGTAAACTAGTAAGTTTATTTTCCGACAGTTTATTCAGCCAACATTTAAGGGGGTATTCTAGTCTCGAAGCATGAATTGTAGGTATTTTTTCAGGTGTTATAAAGAAAAAACCATAATATTTTTACAAGCCATTATTTTATCAAATATTGATTAAACACTAAAGAATACATTAAAAAAAATCAAACGAAAAAATTCAAAAAGTTACAGGGTGTTGAAGGGGGGGGGGGGTCAAAAAAATGGCGCGCCCTGGTTGACACGATTGCAACCCTCCTAGTAATCTAAAAAAAAATAATAATTCTTAATCCAAACAAATGCGGCTATGGCCCGACCTAAAAAAAAGTCAAAAGAATTATTTTTCGCAAAATGGCGGCTGTCTGAAATAAAAAAAAAAAACAGTTTTTTTTACTTTCCCAATTTTTTAAAAATAGTAAGAATTGAAATTTTGTTATAGTTCTACTTCCCGCCATTAAATAATGTATAGAGAAGGCTAACACCAAATTTCAAGCAAATTGGTTTAGTAGAACTTAAGATATCGTGTCAACCGTCTCGAAAAAAGTGATTTTGAGAAAAATGCGTTTAAAATTTTGTTCTATTCAGATTTCGGTTAGATTCCGTCTAAATCGCGACATTAAATTGGTTGTTACTTTAAATTAATTCGAATTATTATTATTTATTATTTTAACTTTACGAGTAAAACCACAAACTGTAATATTTAATTAAAAATGTAATATTTAATTAAAAATATTCATATTCATTTAAATAAATCATTCATAAAGATGGCTAAAAATATTCATATTCATTTAAATAAATCATTCATAAAGATGGCAGCCAATAAAAATATGCGTTAAGAAAAATGAAGATAATATGGGTAGTTCTTAGTCGAAGTATGGTACAGTTAAAAGTGACCGAATTGGATATCGACACCTTAGCTCAGTGGATAAGAGCGCCCAACCCGGAAAGTAGGGAGGTCCTGGGTTCGAGTCCCAGAGGTGCCAATATCTTTTTCTGATTTTTCTGTTTCCAGATTTTCGATTGAGTTTCGCTCATGTCTTCATTTAATTAAATAATTCGAATTACGTAAAACCCCTTTGAGGAAATATTTTTGAATATTTAGTCTTTGGAAATATGAATAAAAAAATTGTTTTTTCTAGACTAGAATACTGCCTAAATGCAATTAATGTAGCTCTTTTTTTATTTTAATTTGTTTGATACTATGTGGGAGTTTGCTATATAATTTTACTGCTAAAAATTCAGAGCTTCTTTGTCCAAACGTTACATTTTTGGTACATTAAGTATACCCGTTTGTTTGGCTCTGGTTTTATGAGTATGTGAGATGTCTGCCTCTGAATCATTTTTGAGGTGATGAACTATAAAGTTTTTGACATAAATTTTCTGTATGCTTGGAACATCAAACGTTTAAAAATTTCTGTTGTTGATATCCTAATGGGGACCTTTAGTATGGTCTTTATGATGCAATTCTGAGTTACCTTCACTTGTTTTATGTGTTTTGATGCTGCTGAGCCCCATCCTATTACTCCACATTCCAATTGAGAGGGGCATAAAGCGTAAGTATACTGAGTGAATAGCAATACTTTCAACGATATTTCCATAGTACTTAAGTACATATTATATTATCTTGGTTGGTATTTTTTTGTCCAATAGAACCGCTCATTTCCTAGAGGCAAAGGGGAAGAAAAGCCACCCATTTCTGTCTTAGTTTACCCCCCGTACTTCATCCACGTTCATAGATTGATTCATACATACGTATTACATACAGCTATCCCAACTTTTGCATCGATCTCAGTAGTTTATTTAATTCACTTGAAAGTGTCATATTAAACCATAAATTACCCCTATCGTAACATTACTCACAATCTTTACGTGATAATCTCTGGCGTGCCCAAGTCAATCGTATTTAATTGATTTGTATTATTTCGTAATTTAATCAATATTATAAGGTATATTTGCGATACTTACATAGTGGAAGATAGTCAAAGTATCTACATATACTGGTGTAAGACCACCATTCAGAATTGAAACTTTGCTTGAAATGGCTTTAGCCATGTTTGGTGACCAGATTTTAATAACTAGTAACTTCCTCACCTTGCTCTTCTCCATCGCCTTCCCCAGCCCTCTACCTCACAATATATCCTAATTGGTGATGCCATAGTCTCACTGGCTTCAGACGGTTAGGAGAAGGACTTTTGGAGTTAAGACTTTTGTGCGGTAATAACTCTATACTAAAATTATAAATGCGAAAGTGAGTGTGTTTTTTTGTTACGCTTTCATGCCTAAACCACTAAACCGATTTCAAAAATTCTCTAAAAAAAAAGTTTCATAATCAGCGAGTAATATAGATTGAATATAATGGTAAGTTCTGGCGTTATGAAATTTAAATTATGAAAATGTGTGTATTTCGTATATTTTAGCGGCAAGGAGGAAAGGTAGGATGAAGGTGGGGTTCACGGAGAGGGAAGGGACGAGGGTGAGGGAAGGCGGGGAAAGTGAAAGGGAACGGGAACTCACAGGAAAGGACATTATGTATTGCTAATTGCTACAGTAATTTCCCCCAAATACCATGCGAGCAAAGCCGCGGATAAAGGCTAGTAAATAATAAACAAAGAAAAGATTCATACTTAATAGATATAAACAACACCAAGAAAAAATAACAACAAACAGAGATATACAATTATATATTTGCAAGCCCAATCTCAAAGCATAAAAATTGTAAATCCAAAAAAAAAATCTTTTTTAAAAAATCACCTCTCAGGCTGATCAAATTATTTATTTATTTATTTTTAAAACGACCAATCTTGAAAGTTCTAATTCGGTGGCAAGCAGAATAAGGCTTCAAGGTTGATATTCCTCGCAATCGGCGATTTGGGAATCAGGGAGTATTGTACAGCGTAGTCTTCAGAGGTCAGGGTCCGCTTTACTCCCTTCGAGGGAAGAAACTCCACACCATACAGTCTGAAGCTTAGAGGTTGTGATGTAATGAAGAAATCATCAGTGCTGCGTTGGTCACGTGGGTTCTATGTTTTCTTTTAAGGGGTCAAAGACGTGGTTGCGTTATATTTGAATATTCATAGGTGTCGCCCTAACAGACGGAGAGAAAAACTTTGGAACGTTTCGAGTGGGAATCAGTATGATATTGACACCTGTCGTTTAAATTTGAAGCTTGCAATGTAGACTGCTTAAAACAAAAGAAGAGTTATTAGACGATAGAGATAGGGCATAGGGTTACGCCCATCAGGGAGTAACACCAATAACGGACTCGAGGACCGGAACAAAGGGATTTCGGACTTTGGACTGGGCAATAAAACGTGTTATTAATGATCCTGATGTTCTCACGAAGTATGGAGAGCAATGAACTTTAGATAAACAACCGGTGCATTGCGGCCATTGACTCGAATTTGAATGTAAACATTCAGGGCATTACGGAGTTGACAACCATAGAAAACGAGTGGAAATGTTAACTTTAAATATGAAAAAATGCAAACTTACGTAAATGAAAGAAGTATATAATTAGAAATGAGGGTAGGGAACACAAAAAAAAAAGTTATGACGGAAGAATTTCACTGAATTAGTGTTTATATAAAATTACAAATGATTTAATTGATAGTCCGGTATTATTTGGATTGATAAGCTTCCGAATTCCACTTCGTAATACTAGAAGTCAGGATTTATATTAGTGCAGGAGTCTTGGGACTAACTACCATATGTATTCCTCATTGCCCAGAATACTAATGGAGGGAAACGATTATACCAAGTCGGTGGATATCTTCAATTTATCTTTGAATAAATATAGATTATTTTATTAAGGCAGTTCGGTTATGTGCAATAAATACGAAATAATAACCATGCACTATTTGTAAAAGCCCAGAAAGGGGGCGTATAGTAACAAAATGACTTTATACCGTAGGAACTTCAGACAAAGCATATTGTGCGTGGTGACTAACAGTCGCTGATCTGAAGGAAATGAACAAATTGAACGAGAAGGGGCGTGGGTGCAAGTTGACCATAATTATTTAAGCTGTGAAAACAAGGCTGGTGAAAAGAAGTAAAAAGGAAAAGGGGCGAATTTCAAAATAAAATTCTATTAAAATTAATATATCGTTGCTCGGAGAGGAGGGTCTAGGATCTAGCATCTCGGAAACATTTAGAGACAAAAAAAAAGGGGATTAACAGCCACGTCTGGGGCCAAGGGATCATATGTCACGTAGCAACTTATTAGCGAGAGAAAAAAAAGGGTATTTTGCGCAACATTAGACTAGGAAAATACAGTGGGACAGAGGAACGATCACGTTGAAATGAGCTTAGATAAATGGTTGTCGAGCTCTTGCACTTTATTGTGTTTATAACAACAATTTTTCTGACATGGTTTTTAGGCAATTAGGAGATTTTATTGCTTTAAAGGGTGATCAAGAAATACATGTGGCTTATGGATTATTTACTCTAAGAAAAAACAATTAAAACTAACGACCGAGATATAAAACATGATTAATTGCTTGGACTTATTTAATTTTCGAAATGTAAATAACGATTAGACGAAATTGATGGCTTTTCCTGCAAGAATGAGATGCATTTTAGGCGGGGCCCCGAGGATGCAATAAAATTGACGGATATTCGAGGGTCGGACTTTGGTAGTGAGCAAAAGAAAAACGGAGATTATATATAAAATTCGAGTAGCTGGTAAGATAGATTTTATGTTGAAAGGCTTGGTGGGAAAACATGTGTAGAGAAAACAAAATTGCGAGTGTTAAAAGCAAAATTGCGCAATCAGGGGTGTCATCAGAGCGTTGCGAGGAAGATACCATCTCGGATCAGGCTTTGACTAATCATAAAGTTATAAAGGAAAGAGGAATACTCTGGGAAGGAGAGAGCAGACAAAGATAGTAATAAGGAAACTTTGGGGAACAGAAAATTGTGAAGATTGGGTGGAATAATAAAAGGAGTAGGGGATTAATGACAAAGAAAAGCGTAAATACAGTCTGGAAATGTAATGGATATACATTCGAGGAGAACGTAGGTGCCTAGAGAAAGAGATAATTATAGAAATCCCATAATCAAGTCGGAAAAGTAGCGGTATCTGCGTTTTGCAAACGCCTGTGCAAATTCGAGATCTAGATTCAGTACGTCACGGACGGACACTTTCCAAATTGAAGGAAAACGGGACAAAAAAAACAGTCTCATATGAATAATAATTTTGTATTCTGAAACAAAGGGAAGAAGTGGGCGATCTATAGTACAATCTCTAAGTTCGGATCTGGTAACTATCTTATGAAGAGTGCGTCCGATGGGTAGTGGCTAATTATTGATTTAGCATTGTAGTGAATTGAATGTTCCGATTCTCGAGTTGATATAGCTTATTATCTCAGATCATTGAAATTACGATTAAGCTCTTTTGGAGCTGAGAGACTTATTTAAAGCCTTGCAGGAGCTGTTTAGTCAGTCGGTTTACGGGTACGGGAAGGATCCTGAAGTGTTCTAGTGTGTCGCGAGAATTGTCTTTGTTAGTATTTTTGAGTTTATCAGTTAATTTTCCAGGACTTAGAAAATATCTGAAAAGATACTTACTATTAACTTCAGTGTCTTCAGGACTTAGAAAATTTCTGAAAAGATAATAGTAAATTCAGTGTCTTCAGGACTTAGAAAAATTTCAAAGAAGTGCTTCATTTACTTTGAAATATCTCTATCTTAAAGCAGTGAAATTCTATAAAAATTTAAATTTAAATTCAGTGAATAAATAAATTTAGATCTAAAACTTAGCGTAAAAATTTAAAATAAAAATTTACTTTCTTTATCAATCCGGTTAAAACAATGGTGGTTTATTGTAGTAACTTATCCGTGTTAAATCCAGTGCTAATTAACAACATCGTTAAATTCAATTTATCAAGTTAACCGTTATTGGAATAATTTATATATTACTAAGTTAATATGCGGCACCTTAGATAACGTAATCAACTATACTGTTATCGGGTTATAAATATTATACATCAGAGGTGTTTATAAAAGTTATTAAAAATTTTGAAATGTTTTAAGTAATAATAAAAAAATAAAAATCGAATGATCAAGTTAATCACGTTTGATATAGTTTAAAAAAATAATAACGTCGTCAGAAATAATAACATAAAATAAATTGTGGCGTGAAGTGTTTATATAAGTTATTAAAAACTTTGAAGTGTTTAAAGTAATAATAAATAATAAAAATTGGACGATCAAATTAATCACGTTTAATATAGCTTAAAATAATAACATCGTCGGATACAATAAATTCAGTTAAATAATTTAATAGTAATAAATAAATGTAAAGATTGGATGACCAAATTAATCACGTTTTGAGATAGGTAAAACCTTGTATCGTCCGAAATAATGTGAGATTGTTGTTTTAATAATGAAAGTTTCAGGTTGGATTCCGATTTTTCAAAGAGCAGTGTTATACCCTGTGGAGCTTTGAATAGCAAGTCGGAGAAAAGTGAGTCAGTTTTCCTTTAAAATTTTCCAGGAGCATGACCAGCGAGAGACGGAGAGCAGGGTGGTGCCAACTCAATTTTCAGAGCTCGTCTCTGGATAAAACAGACTACTTGTTTGTGTGTATATGTGACCGTATTTATGAACTAATATCTATGTATATCTAATATTATTACACTTAATTTTACAGGAGGGAATGGTATAACCAAGATGTAGTTTACTTTCAACTTAGATCGCGAATGGAAAGTCGTGCTCGTGTATATTTTAGCGTGTTTGGGGGAATAAATAAATGAAATCAGGTCGCTCGGGAACCACCGAACAGATAATTAAACTACTTTTCTATAATGTTCGTAAGTTGAACCAAAATCAAGTAACTTAGGTATTTTTAGAAGGTATGAAAATACCTAACTATAGCAATTATATGTTGAACGGGGATAAAAACAAACGATGAACTATGTCACTGGGTTAACTCTAATTACAGGGTCGTGTTTACATAACTGGGAGTATGTACCTGTTGGGATAAAAATGCCTACCGATGTCTATCCACTATGTTAGTAAGTCAAAGGTTATATAAACAAACAATTAACTGTGTCACTGGGTCAGCTATAAATACAAGGTCGTGTTTACTTAACTGAGAGTACATACTTGTTGAAATAAAAGTGCATACCGATGCTCATTCACCAGATTAGTAGGTCGAAGCGTTATATAAACAAACAATTAACTATGTCACTGGGTCAACTATAAATACAAGGTCGTGCTACATAACTGGGAAGTACCCGTTGCTTAGTGGGTTAGTGTTGTCATAGGTGGGGACGTTTTACCAATGATATTTTAACATTGTATATGTTTTGGATTATTTAAAGAAGGGCGGTTATTCATTATATTGGACAATGGATGTGACAGGTGTCAGGGACGACCAAATGTAGGATCGGTCGATTAATGAAGTCAATCAATTGAATGATTGATTAATTCTTTTATGTACCCAATTAAATTACATTCAAAACTTTATATGAAAAAAAAAATCAAGTTGTAAGTTTTCAAGCATATTCTATACTTTACTAGTAGATGGTTGAAAAATCACGGGAAAGCAACTTTGTCGAAGAAATTTTTAAATCTTTGGGATAATTGCAAGTCGAGTCAAACATGGGAGTTGACCTTTCATGATAAGGGTCTCAAAAGAAAAATGAAACAGAGTTAATGAACTCTAAAATAAAATCATTAAAACAAAACAAATCAATCCTGGAGTTCGGTAGCTCTCCAAAATCAAACTACCAGTATAAGATCTTAATTTATTGGTTATTTATTGTTATACTCCAATATTATTAAGTATATATCTGATCATTGGCTGGAAACTCACAACTTCCTTCACGAAATTCAGGTCCCCAATGCGGTGTACATAATGTCGCATTGTGGATTATAAACCTCACCCAAAGTATGTTTACATATATATCTTTCTATGTATTGTCCATTGAATAGTGCAAATTCGTTTTAAAGCTAAACGCCTAAGGCCTGGGAGGTCGTGTTGCACCTTTTTCTGGACGTGATAAAAGGCCTAGGAAACCTCGTTATCACAAAACATCGTGAGTATATGATTGTACCGAGGACGAAACCGGTTCGCCTTCAGTAAAAATTAAATCCAAGGAGGAGACGGAATCTGGGGGTCACCGGGCTCTTGGGGAGACTTGAAAGTACCGCACGAGGGTGAGGAGTCGCTGAAACGCGATAACTTAGGTATCATTCAGTGATAGCATCTGTGACATGTGGGATATTCTTGTTGAACTGGGATCACCTGGTGTACTTGTTGGAGGATACGGAGCCAGATTATGCCAGAAAAGGGTTTGTTCCTGATTCGTCCACTGTACAATAACTGGGGTACTAACCAACTAAATCATGATTGTATTTTATAACCTTACAGCTTATAAACTTGGAGCCGAAGGATGTGGATTAAATGATCGGAGTAAACATTGTATTAACCATCACTAACTGATTCATTGTCTTGTATAAATGTTTTGAAATTGTTTGTAATTTGGGGTACTGGCAGGTAATATGTAGGCCATACAAAATGGGTAGGGACTCCATATTGGGGTTTAGGTCATTCAATCGCGTTTGGAAAAGGAAAATAAAAATAAATTAGTTTCGTAATTAAATAATCAATTCAGTCTCTCTCGATTCAACGCTTCACTAGAACCAGGGTTACCACAAACAATAAAATAATTAGATTTCTATATCATGAAACAAAAATCAATCACAACGTATGATGAAGTCTACTTATAAAATTTTATACGTGTAATTTTATGTTCATGTCATAAAAGACGTATACAAAGTCAAGTACACATTTTATTCAAATGTAAAGTACTGGGGGATTAAAAAGGAGCATCCTATAGTTATAGGAGGGGTCAGGAGAAAATTTCATGAAGGCTTATGTGGATTAGGGGAGGAATTTTCCATCCCCATACTCCGCATATAGAAAGCCTTAAAAGAGTAAATTATTTGATCACAGTCAGAAGAAGGGTTTAGGAAAGCTCCAACTCTTTAGCTATCAAGCATGAAAGAGGGGAAAAGCGAGAATATTACAAGGTTTAAGCTTGGCAGCCAGCTTTTGTAGCGGGGTATGTACTAGTATAGTCTCTATGTATTCCCAAGAATGAGATTAGACTGTAAAATGGAGAGAGTCAATTATTTCCCAAGTTACTGAGGGGTAAAAAGATTAACTATTTACAAAGACTAACGATAAAGTAAAAATTTATTGCAGCATTATTAAAGGTATTAAATATTAAAGGTATTATTATTTGTTAAATTAAACAGTATGTTTTAATCTAAGAATGATAGAGAGTCATTATTATATTTTGTCTATTATTCTGAATGATGCGGAGACCTAAACAAAACGAAGAGAGAAGATTTTGAAATGTTGAAATAGTTGAGTGCATTTAAAAAATACCATGGACATCGGATCGGTAGACATACACAATCAATTAAGAACAATTAATAACTTTGAATCGTTGCAATCATTAAACTGTTAATCATATCCCTTGTTAGAAGCACAATGGAACATAACTCCATAGTCTGGTCACCGTTCTACAAAATTCATAATGTTGAAAGAATTCAAAAAAAATTTCTACGTTTCTTAAATTTTAAACATCATATCCGTTTAGAGCATGTACATTACCCGTTCTTAATGAATATTTAAAAACTATTCCAACTCTAGAAAACATAAGAAAAATAAACGACCTAACCTTTTTTTTTAAATTATTAAACTCTCAATTCGATTGTTGTGAACTCCTGTATTCAATAAATCTCCATGTACCTACACGACCGACTAGACAAATATTAACATTTTATATACATACATCTCATTCCAACTATAGTTTGCATTCTCCAATACAGCGTTTACACAGTCTTCGTAACAAATATTTAAACAATATTGATGTATTTGATAATAATTTGAATTTGTCAAACTTCAAAGGACGTATGTGCCAACTTTTTCTTTCTACTTCATAAACTATCTTTATCTCTATTTTTACTTTTCTATATTCTATGTTACCTACTTTGTGTCAACTCTTATATTTTATTTGTCAAAAACATGTATTGCAGTATATGTAAAAGCCCTACGGGCGTTAAAATAAATAGATAAATAATTTCTTCACAGAAAAATAATGGGAAAGAGTACCTATGTGACTATGTGTCATCTTAATAACATTTGTTCATTGCACAATTGATGGTCAACCTGCGACACGAGAGAACACACAAAGAATTAGAAAAACCTGATCAATGCTGTTTTTTCTGCGTTGGTTCTGAAATCTAGAGAGAAATCATGACAATGGGCTGGACATGGAACTTCCCAGTCGTGATCTTGATCTGTCCGATAGTAGTGCGCAGTCAAGCGGAATCCAATGCCCCTGCTTCTCGGTTGAACTCAAACAAAAGGATGTAATTATCGAAAATCGTTCTGCCGACAACATTGTTTACAAATTGAAGATGAATCAATAAAACAGCATTGTTTCTGTGGCACACCTTATAATATAAAATTAACAATTAATAACTAGCTCTTTCCCGCGGCTTCGCTCGGTAATAGGGGGAAATTACTGTAGCCCTTGCACTTATCAATTATCCCCCTACCCCCTCCCCCCTCCGGCATTCCGTACAATTATTCCCGGTACATTCGGTTTTCAAACAATTCGCGTTCCACCTAAATTTCATAAGGTCAGAGATCACCAGTAGTCAAAAAAAGAATTATCCAATTTGGTGCAGTTATTCGGAAGTTATGCGCGTACGAACGTTTCGAATATTCATTTTTATTTATATAAAAAAAAATATATATATTTATATAAAGCCTGAAATAAAAAAAAAAAATCAACATCGTTTCCACGGCAACGATTTGTTTTGCTTAGCAATAACTCGCTTTTGTTAGCGACAGAAAACGTGTAATAAATATAATAAATTAATATTTATAATTTCATGACGCCAGAGCTTACCTTTATATACAGCCTACATACAGTACTCGCATATAATTTAGCTTTCTATTGGTGAATGAATTTTTAAATCCTGTTATTGTTTAATGCGTGAAACCGTTACAAACAAACGCACGCAGTTTCGCATTTATAATATTAGTTAGTAAAGATGTAATGAAACAACTTCGGTTAGCGAAATCGCTATCAACAACAACTAATGAATTAATTTGTTATCTGTGACGATTCATTTACTGAAGGAATCAGAATTGAAATATTAATTTTTAGAAAAATCACATCTTATCAAATTTTAATCTCTTCGAACAAAAAAGCTAATCTATAGAAATTTTTAATATCAAATCCTAAAAGCAAAAGAAAAGAAAGTTTCAATTATATTTCTGGTGATTAAACACGAAAAATTTCAAATTTTAATTTTACTTAAAGTAAAAGCATCAAAAAGCATAACACAATTAATTGTGTTTTCTTTAAAACATTTTTTGAGCAAGGATGCCGCTGTTAATAAATCAGGCTCTCTCCAACAAAAACCTTTTAAGGAAACATATTTAAACAAAAAAATACTTACGACCTACGTACCCCTATAAATCATGGCCTTTCTTTGTTCAGTTTACAGGCTCGATGTAATGATTCAGAACGTAATCAGAAGGAAATTGGAATACTAGCTTTAGGATCTTTTAACGGTGAATCATGGGGGCTGATAAATTAACGTACGTGCTTAAGGGAAGAAAGCCTGGAAGAATAAAAGAGAAAAATTACCATACAGCGTGTCCCGTTTATTCGACATTATTCGTGTAATGTATATTCGACCGTCCTTAGATTTAGAAAAAAAAAATTTAGCACGACCATTTTTCTGACTTTTTTTGGTTAGCCGACTACAGTCTTCATCCTCTATGTTTTTTTTTGACATAAACTATAATGTATTGATTATTCTTGTACTCTCAGCTTCTTTCAACAGATTTCGATGGTTCGAAAGTCGAAATTCTGCTATATCCAGATGGCAGCTGAGTTGGATATCATAAGAGTACCATCTACCACCGTTCGTGTTTTAGATGCGAACTTTGGAGGTTATTCACCACGTATCCCTGGTGTTAGTATACATAACAGACGGTTATTCCTCTTGTCGCAAGGACTCTAATTTTTTTGAAAGAGCGAAGCTACATTTAATTTAGTTCGAATCCCTGCATACGTTGTTAGTAAGCAGTATGCAAGTGCTTAGCGGGAAATACAAGATATAATGTGTGTTAGTATGGTAGGATATAGACAAGACAATGGGACAGGTTGGTGACAGTCCACTAGGCGGCAAGCGCTGGGTGATTGCATCCAGCGTATCCTACAACCACCCGTATGGGGGAAGACAGAGTACACAAATAATAAGGGCATGAAAAACGGGTGGGAGTCCTCTCCAATCGATTGGCAGTTCCAGCAAGAATGCACATGTCCAGCCGAAAACCACACTCAGCTTCCGCGTGAACTGTTACAATGATGGCCGAAGGCTTCAATAAGATTTGGCGGGCTCCCTCAATCCGCCCGCCGGAGCAACAGAACCGCTAAGAAACTAGCCTAGTAAGGACGTTTGTTCAGTTTAATACTCAGTATAAATAATCATTATAATTAAATAGACAACTAGTAATCATTCGAATCTTTAACTTTTTTGGAAGATATCCAACACATCTCAAGTTGTCTTACTATTGGAAGTTTAGAAACATAACATAAACTTTAGATGAAGAACGAGATTTGATTGAAGTGATTTTTCACAAAAACAGCGCTGTACAAATTGTTCAACTATTTTCATTATTATTACTAGCTGGTACCCGGAAGCGTATTTGCAAAACCTATACCGAGTCGGTATAAAATACACCTCTGTATTGGTTATTTTTTATCACTTTGCGAAAACAAAAATTGTTCTGAAATCTATATAAAATAATCTATTTCAATGTTAATATAAGAAATTAATAATTTTAATTCTAAATATTTAAATTTTGATATTGAAGATGTAAATCGTCTAAACCGGTAAAGGTTTTGAAAAAACGCTATCCGGCGTGCTTTGCACCGCCATTCAAAGAACAAATTGATTTTCCCTGTATGTCCTTTCCCGTGCATCCCTGTTTCTCCCGAGCCCCCTTTCCTTCCCGTGTTCCTCTTCTACTTCCACGCCTTCTCCCTCCTTCGTCACCCTTCCCGTGAACCCTACCTCCCCGTTCCCCCCCCTCCTGTGTTTCCTCCCTGCCGCTAAAATATATGATGTACACGCATTTTTATTTACATGAATTTCATAATGTCAGAACTTACTATTACATTATAACCTATAACTTTCGCAGGCGTGCGCAACAAATCACCAAACTTTCGTCGCAATTGGATGAATGGTATAAAATACAAACTAACAAACAAATATTCATTTTTCTATATGAGAAGATTATTATTGCCTTTCAGCAATCAAAATTTCTTGCTGAGAATAATTATTCAATTTATTTTATATAAATATTTCTATACAAGACGTCCAGTTTCTGAGATGCCAAATTTATTCAAATAACTATAAATGTAATTATTTTTGGGACACCATATAATTAAGTCAATTATCCGGAAACTTAGAATGGGCTCTTTCATTGAACTCTGAGTTTATTCCAGTAGTTCTTTGTATGCAAATGATGTCTTCCATGTAATAAGTCTGAAAAAGGCTCGCTTGATTCACTTTCCGACGTTATAACATTGTGTGTCGCTGAAAAGTCTCTACCATTAAAATGTCTAGGGAAAGTTGATATAAATAAATGACCTTCATGTAACAAAAAAAATCTCCAAGAACAAATATTGTGTTATTTCAACAACCCCTGCTGCAGAACAGTATGCCCTTTGGCTTTAGATTTAGAACCAAGGTTAGATACGGAATGTAAACTCTGAGCAAATAATTTTAAACCACGACAGCGGCTTATTAATTGGGATTCTCTTTTGAAGGATACCCATTAACGTTTATATGAGAAAAATATTGGAATTTTTAAGATTGACAAATGATTTCAATTCAAAAGGTGGGTATAGGTACCGCCACCCCGGTAACTATTTATTGATAACCAACACCCGTCCCCATAGGTCACCTTAAGTGGTTTAGTGATTTAGCAGGGGTATCCGAGTTCGTTGGGTGAGGTTTGTCTTGGCAACGAATGCGTTTGATGACGACGTCACATCGACGTGTATGCCCACCAGCTGCGTGGCGGGCAGGATCCGAAAAGACTAGCCGAGGGAGAAATATAGACCTCTCCAGCTGGACTCTCTATCGGCTTGCACCGCAGTGGGAAGGATGGATTCATACGTCCGTCACTCCTAGACATTTTTTTCTACATTAGCTCCACACAGGAGGCCCTGAGGAAAATAGTTTGCCCTTGGGGCCTGTTCATCCTTGGGGATGCTGTGTGGAGGGTCTTTTTAGAAAAAGAAAAAAAGAAATTTTGAGAAGAAAAAGGGTACGAGAGGTAGGAAGAAATTTGGGGGTCAGTGTGTCCAGGAGTGAAGGATGTATGAATTCCTCCCGCTGTGGGGCAAGGCGATATTCCGAGAGAATTCGGCTAGAGAAGTCAAAGGGACTCCCTCAACCATTCTCTCCTGACCCGGCCTGCCATGCAGCTGGTGGGCAGACGCATACTCCGCCCAGACCCGGACAAATCTCATCCCATGAACCCGGGAACCCCTGCTAAGTCAACAAACGTAGCTAAACACTTGAGGTGACCTATGGCAGAGGTGTTGGTCGAGAGACATACTGACTCCCAGATACCTACCCAACCCTTATACCTTTTTTCTCCCCAGAAACTCCTCTCCTTCCTTTCTCTACAGAAACCCTCCACACATACCCAAATATGACACATTTATTTTCCTCATGGACTCATGTGTGGAGCTAATGTAAAAAAATGAGATCGACAAAAATTACGTTAAGTAATCAGATGTCAATGGCCGAGTGGTTAAATATGTTGCTTCAGTAAGACAGAGATTCTTGGTTCGATTCCGAGTTTCGATAATTTCTTTTCTATTTTCTTGTCTCGTTTTCTAAATCACGTTTCAATTGGATTTATTAATATTATCTTCTTTTTTGTGTATCCATCATTTATAGATGTCGATATACGAGAAGAAGAATGATATGGAGATAAGCAAACATCAATGATCTGGTTAACAGGTTAATTAAAATACATGAATTCTAACAGGTTAATTAAAATACATGAATTCTACCTGAGGGTAGTCTCCATCCTTGGTCTGATAGTCGAACACGTAGAAGAATGTTTTTGGCGCCTGTTCTTCGCGCGCGGCGCCGGGGGGCGTCGGTTTAGCGCTGAGGAGGTCCGCCGTCTGCACGAGTGGCGCCACGAACTGCGCGTCGCTGAGCGCCGCGACGGTGGCGTCGCGCATGGTGATCGGATGTTGCTGTAGGTAGGAAAAGACCTTTTGAGAAACAATATACTACGTGATTTTACACTATCCTTCAATTTTAATTATACTAAAAACATACGAAAAATATTTATAAGTAACACGCAATTTAATTTTACAAACGTGTTTAGTGCAATTTGATGCACTTCACAGGAAGTGAGACAAACATTATTACCCTGTTGATAATCAAATGGTGCGGTAATTGAAAGGCGTTATCGAGAGGGACACATAATCTTATTGCTTTAACTGAAACAAATGCAGTTCAATAAACTTTCATGTCTGAGATCTGCAAGGCTGTGATTGTAATAATAAGAACCAGCCTTTGATAATAAGGTATATCAGTAGAAGGAAGAGACTTCACAGCCTAGAACTTGGGACTTTGGACGCTGGGGGCTTTGGGCTTTGAAAATTATTTAAGGAGTGTTGCAAAAAATGAAAAACATAAGATTTTTATTTAATAACTTTGAAATTACCTGTATTGTTCGTTCCCAGTCAGTATATTCGTTGACCACTGTGAAGAAGATCTCACTCAGGTGGTAGGTATAGGCGTTTCTCACATATGTTCTGCAATAAAAATAAAGTTTAAACTGTTAAACTATCGAATAAAATAACAAAAATACGAAAACAGCACAATTGACATTTTAAAATCTTGTTCATTTTAAAAATATACACGTATTCTCGTTCAAAAAGAAACAAAATTTATCTAAGAGGGTTTTGGTGAGGGTTTTCCATTGTATGTACCATGACCGTACCAAATTAAACCTCTTTATTTTCTCCACCAGCCCGACAAAATATCTACTTCTTTAGAAATTTCGCAAAATTATTATCTCAATCCAATAAATAATCGTACTTATTTTTGTTTTTTTTGGGCTGCATTATATTTTTAATCGCGGGAATTAAAAGAACCCTTTGAAACCCAAATTGATCCCTTGTGTGATAACAAAACAAAAACCAAATGTTTCATATTATTTTCAACGTTTTAGAAAACGATATTTAAAAAGTGTTAGTATGAAAAAAAAAATCAAAACAACTTATGTTGGTTATGATATTATGTAAAAGGCACTACGTATTTAACAAATTAAACAATTTGATTTGTATATGAATCTGAAGATGCCCGACGTAAGATGAAACCGTTTCGGTAATTAATAAAAAGTGGAACCAAGTTATAAAGAAATTTTAATCCATTAAAAATTCAAACTGATTTGGATTTTCTCCTTGAATTTTTTTAAATTTTTTTTTATAATTTATTGAGTAAGTTTATACCATATGAAAATTAACCAATATACAAAATTTAACACTTCATTTGATTAAAATATTTTTACAGTAAGCATAAAACATTTCTTTTGAAATACATTCATTCTTAATACTCTCAGGCATTTCATCATAAATCTTTAGTCCTTTATACTGAGGGAACGGACTCCGTCAAGGTAATCGCGTCGGGGTCACAAGTGAGGGAACGGACTCCGGGTGTCGATAGAGACGGAGGGAGAAATAAAAGGCATCCGAGTTGGTTGCGAGTCCAGTCGTTTATTGAAGCATGAGCTACGTACTGAGGTCGGTGCGATGTAACAGGAAGTATGTCGAAGTGCCGTAGAGTGAGGTGTTGCGGGTGCACGGTCATGATGAGTGATGGAGGTGGTGGAACAGGCCACAGGCCTGCAGGTCACCAGAGTGTTGCTCGACGCCGTGGCGGCGGAGATGACCTGACGTCCAGGCCGTTGCTCGACGCGGTGAGTTGCGGAGATGAACGGCGGTGACTCGGTGAGTGGAGCCATCGGCAGGTAGTCCTTGTGATGGCCACGAAGGAAGCTGCCCTGGAGTGATGAACGGCGGTGACTCGGTGAGTGGAGCCACCAGCGTGATGCTCGACACCGTGGCGGTGGAGAATGACCTTGTCTTCCAGGCCGTTGCTCGACGCGGTGAGTTGCGGAGATGAACAGCGGCGACTCGGTGAGTGGAGCTACCGGTAGGTAGTCCTTGTGATGGCCACGAAGGAAGCTGCCCTGGAGGAGAGTACGGATGCACCGGGCACTGATGTTACACTGGTTCGCTGTATAGAGGCGATTGTAAAGGCGACCGTTGCATAGAGACTGACTACTCTGAAGTTAAGTGCGTCGCCTTATATGAGCGACCGGCCAAGTAACTTTCCGTTCGCTGGCAATATGTGCGCTGGAAGGTGCTAGAATTAACTCATCACTGTGTTCGTGGATGCACGTTCGAGTCTCAACCTTTCGCGAAGGTGGTGAAATTATTATTCACACGAGAAGGTACCTCGTACTGGTAGTAGCATACCGTCGTAGGTAAATAAGTATGTACTGCGCGCTGTGTGAATTGCAAGTACTTTGCGGCTGTAGATCTTTCTCGCGATTTCTTTGAGTGGCGGAAAAATAGTTGTATGAACGCCACAATACATTAGACCAGCCCTGGCCAACCACGTCCCGTGGTCATGTATATCGAATAATTTATTTTATATAATTTTTTTCTTAAATATTCGGACGAAATAAGAAAACTCAAAGTAGCCTTTAATTATAGTTTTAAAGAACTAGTAAATTATGAGAACGCATTTGAGATTCAGTTCTCCATTTGGTGTTGATGTTTCCACTGTTTCAGAAACGTTACAAATGGAATTAATCGACCTACAATGCAATATTGAACTAAAAATATAAACCTAACGATTCCGAAAATTAAATTTTATAGTAAGTACATAACAATAAGAAAATATCCTAATGTTTTGCCCAAAAAATGATCAGTGCCTTTGGATCTACATACGTTTGCGAAGCTTTTTTTTCAAAATGAAAAACAATAAAAATAAAAATAGGGCGTCAATACAAACGTAAATTTGGAACACCAGTTAAGGTGTGCAACTCCAACTATTGAAATATATTTAGAAAAATTGAGCAAGTGAAAATAAACTCAAATCTTGCACTGAAAGAAGTGATCATGATATTTGGTTTAATTTAAATAAAAAATTTAACATTGTTTGATTTATGCGTCTTAACCTTTTCGTCCCAGAAAGAAAAAAATCACACATGCTCCATGATGATGATGATTGGGACCCCAATTTGTTTTGCTTATTAAAGGGTGTTAATGACATAATTTTTTGTAATTTGTTTTGGTAACAATTAGAGAGAAGTATATTAATTGTATTTCAGTAGTCATTTTCAAAATCGTTTGATAAATAAAGTCATAATAAATATTCTAATGAATTTAGACCATAACGTATATTTTTCCATAGAAAACAGAGAAGGCGGGCCGATAGCCAACATAACTCCATGTTCCCGAATGTCGACTGGCGATTGGCGCGTAGCGGAAATGATCTAGACCGAATAATCTTTGACCGGCAAGCGAACATTATAGCATTGTAAAAAGAGCAAACGAGATGCGCAGTGTAAACAAACGCGATCTAGTCCTTTCCACTAACAACTCAGAAATTACTTGCTATCGCTTAGAATCGTCCCGATACTTCCAGCGGATGGATACGGGGTAACGGGTAACAGAGGGGAGGGGGGCGGGCGGTACAGATTTCCGACCGAAATTTGATATAAATTAATTAATATTAAGAAAAGTAGTAATACGATGTTAATTTTTTTAATGCAGATCGATAACCAAATATTTTTTCTAGGATTACCCAAATTATTGAGTATGTGGTTTAAAAAACAACTTAGATACAGCGTAAAACTCTCGTTAGTGTAAGTGCGTTCCCCTGGTCCGGTACGGAAGTGTTAATTGATAATTTTGATTGTTAAAAATGTTAATTAATTTATTTTTTGTTGGTTCAATGTATGTTTTCTTTTCACATCTGGCTGTATATGGTATTGTTTTTTCACAATCAACCTGATTGTACTCTCAGATTACCTCTCCATTCAAATTATTTATAATACCTACAAAAAAGAAATAAGTATTTATTTTATTTATTTATAAAGTAAATGTTACATAATTAAAACATTTACATAGAGTAGATACAGTAAGAAATTCGTTGGAATAAAAAATGTTATTTTGTTGTATAATGTCTGTATATGCGGCCCTTGGGAAAATTTTAGGTCGTCAATGCGGCCCGGAGTGCAATTTGGGTTGGCCAGGGCTGCATTAGACAGTTGTGTGATTTTGATTTTTTCTGTCGCAATCTAACTCTATTCATATTTCTTGTTTCGTAATTATGTACATCTCTATAAAAGACAATTTTATCCATAGAGTATTTGCATTTAGTTTTCAATAACTTTATCCACAAAAATAAACATATCAAAAAGCGGTCTCTTTTTTATTGGAAACTAATATTAAGCTCCTCTCTCATTTTATTAACCCGTGTGTATTTACTTTACCCTAGTATACATTACTCATGCTGGTTCCTAGCATATTATTGAGATAGGTCGACGAATGAAGAATCTCACAGTGCAAGGAAAAGTCCAGTAGGTTCCGGAAAATGCACCCTATAATATAATTACCTAATATTACCTATAATTAAATTACCCTATAATATAGGGTAACTATATAAATATATTATAGTCTAATCTATGCCTAAGGTTGTTAAGAGCCCTATTAGAACAATTATATTGTAGAGTAAGCTAAACAAGTTATTTATAAATGTTAAACAACAGGATATATAGGTATATTATTTACGTGACAACATATTGTATAATTGTTATGCAGTGAGTTCAAAGCTTTATTATTGTTTTACTTTGAACTTGTAAAAGCTCCACGTTGTAAAGTGAATTTAATTTGAATTTTAAACACGTGAAAATTATAACGCAATAACTGAGAGAGGTAAACGAAAGTTATTTTTCACTGGACGTATTGTACGGCAGTTGTAATTAATTTTATTGAAAGGTTCGGTTCAAAGCATATTTACCCTTCTCCCGAAAAACAAATTGCCTTTACATTCCGTGAATTTTCACATTATTTTGTAACTTGTTTGTCGACGACAAATATTTGAATTTAAAGCATTTTCAAATATTATCTGAACGGTTGTTTCTCATTTCTTCATTAAGGTTGGGTCATTTTGTTACGCAAAATACAACAAATTCATTATGCCTCACCTTTGACGATTTCATTTAAGATAGGAGGGTTCATGATTTTTTTGTTTTACTTTTGAAGTAAAAAGAGTTTATTGTTCAATCTATGCAAATTTACTTTGTGGCTGCAATATTGTTGTTTATAGTTCTTATTTGTCTATACTTGTTTGTCTTTTGTTATTTTTATTAATGTTTATCTTACTCTGACGAAAAAACCTTTGGTTTTGAAACATGCAGATAATTTTGATTAAATAAGTGGTATTTTACTTAAAAAGGGTTTGTTAGTATTGGATTTTAGGTAGGTACTTGATAATTTACTAGGTACCTACTTGATAATTTACTAGGTACCTGAAGATTAGTAATTGATAGTTATTTAAATCAATAACTGTGTTTGGTTCTGAAACAGTTTTAAAAAAAAAAAAACTTAATCCATATTCCCCAAGTCCTTCCATCATGTATTCCTTTCTCTTCCTCCTTTCCTCATAGTCTCCACCAGGAAAAGAAGAAGATGTTCTTACCTACGTGTTGAAGAGTTGAACAATATTGCCACCCAAGTTTGCATTACCTACTTGTAACAGTTGCATTTTGATAGTGACATGGGTCACAACTTGCTCCTTCGAAATATCGCAAATAATAGAAAATTCCATTGTTTTATTAACTCAAAGCGTCGTGGTTTGAAACTTGGTGTTTGTGCAAATATATTGTGAAACCAGAATCGATCCTGAACAGCCTTAAGAAGCCGTCAAAGGTAGGAGACTTCCTTTCAAAACCTATTCTCCTTCGATCATACTTCAGAACACAATACATGGTCTATTCGTCATCAAAAAGGATTTACAGTACACATTCTCGTGTTGCGGTATCGGCCGCGACAAACTGTGTAATTGCTTCCAGGGAACAAACTTTAAAACATTGTACTTCTAAAATTATAAGGTCTCAATAGTAATCAAACGCTTTGAAATAATTTATACAACTTGCAATCAATTAAGCAAACATACACACCTACACATTTCGAATAACGTGTAAAATTATTCAAGTTCCTTGAATTTTTAATTTTATAAATTATAACTGATCTATCACGTTTTTAGATTTTCACGGCCAAAAGTATTTTTGTTATTTGGTCGCGGGTTCAAATCCCGGCGAGTGCATGAAAATTAAATTTGATTGAGTCGTCTTTTCACAATTTAGTAATTTTACAAAATATAAGATATATTCGCGGCACGTTCCAGAATGGAAGATTTCGGTATCGATCTGGTGTAAGGTCACCATTCAGGTTTGAAATGGCTTTAGCCGTAATCGGTGACCAGATCGGAATAGCCAGAAACTTTCCCACCTTCGTCTTACCCATCTCCTTTCCCACCACACTCCCTTTAGCCTCATAACAAACCCCAATTGGAGATGCCATAGTTTCACTGGTCCCAGGCGGTTGGAAATAGTTGAGACTCTTGTGTGATATTCACATTTAAAAATACATTTATATAGTGTTATATGTCCAACTTTTAAATGGAAAATTTATTATAAAACAAATTGCTCCTTTATGTACAATCGAAATTTCAAGAATAAAACACTTACAAATGATCTGTTTTATTTGTACTACTCTTTACAAAACAGAGAAAAAAAAATATTCAAAGGGATGAACGACGGTTCTTGGTTGTTGGTCGTTGGTTGCGTGTTGTGTAAATGCAAAAATAAAGGTAATGTATTCCATTACGGATGCGGCTGATAACCTTGTACGCGATTCATCATCTCGAATTGGCCATTTGCCGAAATCGCTATCAATCTATTGCGGATTTGGCGGCGAGAGTAACTCGGGGGTAGTAACTGGTAACTAGGGGAACCGGAGGGGGCGGCCGATGACCCGTCCCAGTGCGAAACCATTAATTTCTTCTATCTCCGTTCGGCCGATGATCATATTAGTCCTGGGGAGGGCGGGTGGCGGAGGGGGCGGTGGCTGAAGGTGATTGGGGGGTAATTTCAGGGCTTTTTAAACGTCAGAGAATAAAATGGAAAAAAAAAACTCTTTATTTGAGTAGGCAACTTAAGGTTACTGGACGTCAATATTTCAACTTAGTTCTTAATTGTCCAAACCACCATCAGAAAATTTTACAGGGGGAGAAGGTTTTCTTTCATTATTTCAATGAAATATTAAGATAGCTGTTTAAGATAAAAAAGGTAAAAGTCTTAATAGTTTAAATAATTCTTAGTTAAGTGATTAACTTTATTTTTATACCTTATTTCTAATTTTAAAATGGAGATTGAACAAAAATTAGAATGGTCGTTTGGACAATTAAGAACTGAGGCAACGAAAAGAAAATAGGTGGGCTTTAGAGTGAAGACCGTCTTAATGATAGTTAATCTCGGATAGAAGAGAAAGCCGCAAGAATTAATAGTCTGGCTGATTTTGCATTCTCAGATTCAAGTGTTAAAACAGTGTTACTTTGGTAGACAATTGAATGATATATTTTTTATGTGAATACCTCACAAGAGTCTCAGCTGCTCTCGTCTGAAGCCAGTGAGACTATGGCATCCTTGATTGGGGTATGTTGTGAGACTGAAAGTAATAAGGAGGGGAAGGAGATGGAGAAGAGGAAGGTGAGGAAGTTCCTGGATATTCAAATCTGGTCACCAAACACGGCTGAAGCCATTTCAAGCAACTGTTCAATTCTGAATGATGGTCTTACACACGGGCGATACTGAAAGTATCTACCGCTCTGGAACGTGCCGCAAATATACTATATATTATTTTAAATAAATTAATTGTGAAATAACACAAATTAATCAATTAAAATTTATTTTTGCACGCTGGAATTCGATCCCGCGACCTTCGGATTGCGAGTCAGGAGCCTCGTTTCTTGATTACGCCGGTCGTAAAATAAAACCAATAGAAATGAGACTACGGAAAGAAAATACTGAAATAATCCATTGAATATTAGGCGTATATGCGTACCTCGGCCCCGGGAACCCCAAATGTTTCGCTACGTTTGGTGACTAAGCATAAGGATTAAGGGGTGGGGGTTGTCTAGGTCTTGACGGTGGACGCGTCTGCGTGACAGGCCGTTTCGGAAGAGACTAGTTGAGGAAAACCATTTGGCGTCTCACAAAATATTACGTCAAAGTCAAAACATCGCAATTTTACGTCGTTTCCTCCCTGGCATTTAAAAGGAAGCTTTTAAAAGTTTTCTGTATATTTATTTATTTTAAACTGAAAATTTTTTGTGTAATAAAATAATTGGAATTGTGTTAAGTTTTTGGTCCTTCCAAATATAACCCTTTGAGACCTGAAAATTGTGAAAATAAAAAAATGTAAGAAAAAAATTTTTTTTACCGGATCTAATTCAAATTATCTATTCAGATATTATGAAGCATAACATATGCACTATACCATTTGTCGAAACAAAGGCGTGGTGATGAAATAATTTACTGGTCGAACCACAATGCAATACAATTAGTGCTTTGTTATAACTTTTTAAGTAGGTTTTCTGATTAAAACCAAACAAATTCCAAATAAATCTAATTATCAACGTTATTTAGGTACTACAAAATTAACGTTATTTCCAAATTACACACAAATTGAAATAGCCATTTAATGAAAGTAGGTATTAAGTATCAAGCTGAATGTATTTAGGCCCATCACTCCGAGAAACGTAATAATAGTGCTCTCGGATAATGCTTTGTGTTAACACGAATCCTTTATTAAAGGCAGGTAACCAAGTGTTGGGATCAGTGAGAGGGGTGCTCGATATGGGTGGCTGGTGGGGTGGACCCTGGGGGTGGTCGGGGGAGGGTGCAGACCCCAAATTACCGGATAACCGGCCGCCGAGTTAAGCTTGTAAACCTTTACGAATTTCCCGCAGAGATAACGAAAAAATACACGTCACAAAATCAGATTCAATGACATATAAACAAGCCGAATGGCTGTACAATCTAGCTTCATGGCCGAGCGTATGTTGGACTTATCTTGAAACAATTATTTTCTGGCTTTTACGTTTTGAGATAAATATCTAAATTATTGTTTATCTTTGCTTTTTTAAGCTTGGGGCTTTAGGCTTGTAACGAAATTCTTTCAGTGACCATTTCTAGAAATTTCGATGCTGGAAAGGATAAATTGCAATACGGCGTTTAACTATTTATATTTTGCAGCGTAATGAATATAGGTAATAATGTACCGGTATTTATTAGGGAGCTGCTTGTAGCAAAAGAGGCAAATATCACGCATTGATTCCATAGCATCAGTGCAAGCATACCATCTCGCTTGCACTCATACTCTTTCATACATACACCACAAATGTAATAAACATTATTAAGTTATTTAAATGGATGGTAGCACACCAGCACGTATTACATAATATAAAATCATTCCCATATCAAAGCGTAAAGTCAGACTACCTTCTTAAATTTGTTCGAAACAAAATCATCGTCATTTGACACCCTCGAAGTTGTTCTTAACGATACTATGAAAAAATGATTAAATTTTTGACTACCTAAAGCCAACGACGTTATAAATTTCATTTAGAATCGCCATTGCCTCAAAAATTCAAGACAGAATGTAGCAAGTAAGAATCACTCTTATGTTTTCAATTTACGGCCGGCGTAGTCCAGCGGTAAGGCTCTTGACCCGCAATCCAAAGGTCGCGGGATCGAATCCAAGCGTGGCAAATAAAATTTTATTTGATTAATTTGTGTTGTTTTACAATTTATTCATTTAAAATAATATGTAGTATATTTGCGACACGTTCCAGAATGGAATATCGCCCTGGTGTAAGACCACTATTCAGAATTGAAATTTTGCTTGAAATGGCTTTAGCTGTGTTTTGTGACCAGATCTGAATAGCCAGGTACTTCCCTACTTTCCTATTCCCTAACTCCTTCCCCTACCCACTGCCTTCAGCCTCACAACATATCCCAATTGGGGATGCCATAGTCTCACTAGCTCCAGACAAGAGCAGTTGGGATTCTTGTGCGGTATTCACATAAAAAATAAATATATTCTTAATTCTAAAAATATTCATGTACGATAAAGACAGATATTAAAATAACGAATGTGTGAAAATAATGAATGACATTGACATTGGATCGAACGTTGTTTTAGTTTTTGTACCGTATACTATTTTCTACATCACGCGTGTGACTGAGATGCCAAGATACGCTTACTCGTTTACACTAGGACGTATACGGAATGCTGTATGAGACGACCTAATATTTTAGGTTGTCCTTCTAATACTAAATTGTTGCTAGGTGTGCTATGTCAAATTCTCTAATGCGGCTAAAAATCTATGCAAATAATAATATTTTTTAAAATATTAATAAATGATTTTGGTGTATTTGAATTAAAAGTTATTCCTTGGGTTTTACTAGTGTTTGTTGTGCAATGGAAACATTTTCTCAGCACACACGAAGGCATTTTGGATCTTTTTTAATGTTTACTAGTAGAAACGAACTTATGCGACGCGTGGCTTACACTACGAAACTGAAGACAATACAATTGCCTTGTCTTTGGCTTCCCACTTTGAGATTTCTACTACGCGTCTACATATTATATACTAGTTATAACGTATGCCATCATTAAATAACATAATTTCGCCTTGTGATGTTTTCAAAATTGGGACCGAAGATCGCAAAAAATATTATGAAAATAATATTTTTGAAAACCCGACAAATGATTAAGTATCTATCTTTGTAATTTTTTACAAGACAATTATTTTATTAAAAATTTATATTTATAAAATATTTTTCCGTCACACATCGCAACTGAGTGATCCGTTACAATAAAGTATAGCGGCGGGTCGCGTGATAAGTACTCCATCTCTTTCTTACAGCACAGTGACGCACAAAACGGCGCGCGTTAGTACATGTATAGATAGGAACTAGATAAACTCTTCTAACATGTTTTAGATAAATATTATCTAGATAAACTGTCAACTGTCTAAATATAAAAGGTAGAAGTAAAATACAGTGTGCCAGGAGACAAAAAACGTTGAAAAATAATGCAAATATATAATTTAATTTTAAGAATTTAGTTATTTAGTAAAGACGTTAATTATTAAAAGGCTCTATGAACAATTTGTTTAAATATTCTAAAGTACACGAGAAGCTATCAGCATTATTTTTTTTTTTTGTCACAACGGTTGCAAGTTCTTAAAAAGAAAGATTTCTATAAATATTTATGATCCTCTCTTCCGTCTTATCCGGATTAGCCCCCAAGCGCTTATTATCTGGAATTTAGGTAGGAACTAGCAACATGTTAGCTCAAAGTTTTAAGCTGCATTTTGGCAAGGTAAGTTGAAAGGAAACGTCGATGTTTTGCATCTACAACATGTATTAACAAGCTAGCAAAACTAGGATACACAGTATTAAGTCAATATAAGTAAGAACATATTCTAGGCCTTGCCTGAAGAAATACAAAAATGCCAACGAAAGAAATAAATGAGGCATCAAAAACAACCTTTAGGCTAAAAATAATACGACGCATAACATCAGTTGAGTGACGACGAAGGGGTCATTCAATCACCTACGTATGTCGCGCATGCCAGTCGCGTGCGTTGGTGTCATACGGTAATATGTAGGTAAATTGATGAACAGCCGTAGTGCCAAGCGATTTAATACGCGCTGCGTACGGGGACCATCGGTCCACCTCGTCAGCCCTACGTCGTCGGTCGACCGACCGTGCGCATGGATTTATTTCCAGCCACTTCTTCCACGGGTATAAGTAAGTAATCCGATACTCGACCATTCAAGAATCTTGGCGACTACGAAGGTTCGTACACAGGCGCATGTTGCGGATATGTTGTAATCATCGGCGACGGCAGTCTCTAGTGACCAGCCGGTCGAGTCTTCGTCAAGACTTTGAACATGCCGTACCTTGCGTCAGACATTTTGTAACAGTGCGTGCGTAGATCAATGCTAGAAACAAAACAGTCAGGATGTAAAAATGACAACTAGAGCAAATGTTTGGTTGTTAGTAAGAATACAAGAACAATGATTGATGGCCATGAGGATCATGATGGCCATGTGAATAAAATTGCGACGTGTATGGTTTGTAGACGACAAGTTACTTGCCACGTGATTACACAAAATAATAATCGGATACTCACATGATAGACTGAGTCGGAAAAAGTAAAGATTTTTGTTTCAAACCGCTAGCGTGCGCAAAAGTTATCTCCTGTAATAAGAAGAAAAATGTTTTTCTTCGGTTGACATCTTGCGGTCACGCATCGTTCTCAAAATTTAAAGTATTTTTTAAACACTCGCTGTATTTTGTTATGCTTATGTTTTGTTCAATAAAGTTTATTAAAACTTTGAAGATAATTGCAAAATAACAACAAAATTATAAATTTGATGTCAGCATTCAAAACATATTTTCGTCAACCTTATTAGTTAATTATAAATATTAAAAAACTAATAATATCTTTTATTATTTATATTATAAATAATGACTTGCAGTTAAAAACCCGCTGCGGCGGTTTTTGCTGCTAGGCCTTGCGGGCGGCTTTTGGTTCGGCTTCGCCCAGTCAGCGTTGGCAGCCATTTTATAAATCCAATAGGAACTGGTTCCAAAAATAGCCCGTTCCTCGGATCCACTGTCATCCAGTGTAGCTAGTCATCGAGACAATGTAACAAGACAGGCATTGACGTCGTATGTAATATATGGCCGCTTGACACAACTATGTATTACCGTCAATCTTTCCATATCCGGAGAGATACTTCATATTCAAAAATTCGTAGCAGTTATACTTAGGGGGGACAAGTCTCCATCTGACCTGCTGATGGAAGTGGCCACATCTTGTGACGAATTCTTGAATTCAAAACCGAATTACAACGGTAGCTTTGTTTGAAGTTCCACGTATACAGATGTTATTTGTGGCGCGGCGCGTGTGGCATGGCGTCAGGCATGCACATTCAGTCGGGTTTTGAAATTCAACAACGCAGACGCAAGCCTATTAATTTAATAATAATACTTCAGCGTGATTCTACCCTAAGTGGCTATTTCCAATTGGTACATTTTACATATAATAAGGTACCAAATGAAACACACGATTTTATTTCAAATTCAAAACATTAATTTCAAATTTTATTGTATTTCAGACCACAGAAAAAGCTTGAAATTGAATTTTGTGAAATTAAATATTTCTCCGTCCGAACCGGTTCATGCGATTCTGAACCATTAATATGTGTCACACGCAAACAAAACGTCAAACGTAAAAATAAAATTGAAAGGAAATTGTAGCAAAGACTCTTTTAACTTTTTACGCTACAAAAAATCCTTTGTATTTGGTTTAAAGTACAGATGAATTTACATAGTATGTTGATGTAATTGAAAAAATAAATTGGAGATTTACTATAGTACTTCGTGCAGGGATGTCTTTTTTTCAGTGGCTTATTGAATTCGTTTTTCACAAACAGTTTTCCATTACATGTATTTCTGCCTAACACTTGTTTTCTTTTGCAGTCCATAAATTTTCTTTGGGTCATTAGATTTAAGGCTATTTAAGTTTATACGACAAATTTATATGGGAGCAGAACAACAGGATTATCCTATTATTTACTTTAAGTGTTCAACGGGAAAATTCCGAACTAGATTTACAGCAAGGCAAATATTTGCAAGGTACCTTATGAATAAATCTAAAACTGCTCTGTTCAAATAAAAGAGTAGATTATTATTCTTCCCTGGAGACTTGGTGGCAATATTTGGAATCTTGCTATATTAAATTACTAGCTTTTACCCGCGGCTTTGCTCGCATGGTATTGGGGGGAAATTACTGTAGCGTTTGCACTTATCAATTATCCCCCGTCCCCTCTCCCGTATTCCATTCATACATTCCCGGTACATTCAGATTTCAAACAGCTCGCGTAGAATTTTTAAAATCGGTTTATTTGTTTATGCGTGAAATCGTAATAAACAAACAGACGCAGTTTCGCATTTATAATATTAGTAGAGATTAATTTATTTATTTGACCAAAATATTTGAACACACAAAAAAAACGGAAATATAAACACAACGAGAGCTTTTATTGTTACTTGACGGCCCAAGTTTACGGTTCCGTGACGTCAAAAAACCTATAATGCTGTTATCCTTAGTTTCTTATCGCTTTAATGCTGCAGCTCTTTCTTACACATTAAATACGTGCATTGCAAAATTCATGGGAGTTGCACTGTTTTTATCTTAGTTTAATATCTGCAACAGCATAATGTAGACCGCCTTCCTCTATTCTGAATTATTTATGTGTCATGTTCAGTTTCATGTTTTGTTAAGATTTTTTTTTTAATTATTAATAATTTAATATTTCATTGATGTGTTTAAACTTCAATAGCTATTCAAATAAATATGAATGTTTCTCAATTGGTTGAAATAGACAGAGGGTTGATTATTCGTTTTAAGTACTTACTAAATTTGAAAAAACTTATTATTCTAATAAGTGTAATACAGTAAAAAAAATCATTCAAAACACAATTAAACTACTTATTAAAAAAAAAAGTTTAAGTGTCGTTTCTTTTATATTTGGCAAAGAAGTTTTGATCAAGAGCGCAGCCCTCGGAAAAAACTAATTGTAATAAATGAAAGGCTTTAAAAGAATTTCGTTCAAAACTTAATTAACTATGTAAACAAAAACATATTAATAATGAAGCCACAAAGTGGATTTACGAAGTGTGAAGAAAAAAAATTGTTTCGTTCCTTATTTATTTGGCAAACAAACATTGATTTTAAGCACGGCCTGCCCTCTGCAAGAATTTTCAAAGCAATCATTAATTTGTTGAAAAGACAGCAAAGATGAAACGCTTAGGCCTAAAGGCTACGTTTGAAAACAGCCTGGCACTAAAACACTTTGCCTTTTCAGAGCGTTTCAAGACACTCGACCCATCCGTTTCTTCAAAGTCCCTCTCAATACAGAACGTTAAAAAATACTTAACCTAATTTCTTTTTTCCTTTTGATGCAACGAAAAATGTTTCCGTTAGAAAAAAAAGCTGGGAAACACCGAAAAGAGGGGAAATATTAATATCTTGGAAGAGAACGTAATCGATTTATTTAAAAAAACATTAGGTTCGTGGAAGAAGGGAAAAATCCTTTAATTTTTTTTTGGTTTTTTGGGACAGACTTTCAGTGTCATATAACAAACAATTTAAAATGTAATTTATTTTGAATTATTATGTATTAATTTGTTTGTTAATTTTTTTTGGATTATTATGTATTAATTTGTTTGTTAATTATTTTTGGATTACTATGTATTAATTTGTTTGTTAATTATTTTTGGATATTATGTATTAATTTGTTTGTTAATTATTTTTGGATTATTATGTATTAAATTGTTTGTTAATTATTTTTGGATTATTATGTATTAAATTGTTTGTTAATTATTTATGGATTACTATGTAGATATTTAATTTTTCGTTGGGTTACACCAAAATTGTACGCCGAAAACCACATGAAATGATAATATAATAACCCAAAACCGAATCAAAATAATTATTTTTGCGTGAACATTTCAAATCAAATCTAATTTTAAGATTTCTTTTTTTGCTTTCTATATTCAAAAAATGCCCACTTCTTCATCATGTGTTTTTTTTTAACTTGGATTTTGCATAAAAGTCGACAACTGTTTGAAGCTAGCAAAACTATAGCACTCCCTATTTGGGGTAGGTTGTGAAGCTAAAGGCAGTTGATAGAGGAAGGAGATGAGAAGTAAGAAGGTAGAGAAGTAATTGATTTATTGAAATCAAGCAAATATATTGAAATTGCAATCTAACGTTGCAGCTTCCCCTGTGCATGCAATGGGTAACTAGTGTGATTGTAATTTGTTTCATAAACATCAAAAACGTAATCTCGAAAGTTTGTGTAAAATAACTTGGGGAAAAAATTGTAACATTTTTTTTAGGTGGTTTTTTTTATTCTATTTTTTTATTGTACCTGCACAAGAGACAGAGGATTAAAACATTAAGTCGAAATAACGGAGAAAAAAATATTCGTCTAATAACGGCGTAGAACTAAAAACAATAAACAATAATTATACAAAAGAAAACAATAACAAACAACAAAAACAAGACATGAAAATTTGGGCCAAGTGAAATTTGAGATTAGCTATCGCTAAATAATTTTATTGAGTAAGTATGTACTTATGGTACAATATAAAATCATCTTAGATACCAACCGGTTTCGGATCAATGTCGCATCTGGCGTCATATGTTTCATTGACATAAGGCGAACGCTCCTCCGCATCAAATACAGATTAGTCCACCTAGCGACATTAGGCCTTATTGCCTTCTGCGTTAGGGTCTTTTTACGATCTCTGATCTCTTCGAGCGTCGGCTCTAAGTCATTGAATACTACTTAGAACGGTCTTAGCACAAATAAAAAGAAGACAATCAAACTCAGCCTACCATTTATCTACCCATCAATAAGCCCAGATGTAATGAAGGACGCTTGAAGGACGTGGATGATATTATTGTCGTAATTCATCACTTGTTTGTACTATTCGGGTTCTTCGAACAGTTCTTAAAGTTTGTTATTGTTCAAGAGTCATAACTGCGCCTGGCTGTCTGGAGGCAGTGAGACTATTTTTATTTATTTTAAAATACATTTGGTTATAATAATGACTAATTGCCCATTTCACTGGGTGCAAAACGCCTGTGTTGAGATGGCAATTTTCAGAGTTGTGGTTGTTATCTAAGTTTTTATTTACGTAATAATATGAAAGATATTATGAAAATGACAGATTGATATAAAATTAGTATTTTTTTAAATACACAGTTACAAGTACAGGTACAAGTACAGTTACAAGTATGTAATATATTTGTAAAAGATTGCAGTACATGATATATACACACCGTAGGTATAAATATAAATACGTTATGAAATACTCCTGATGGATATGTTTATTTAAGGTGATCAATGGTTTTACATGAACTTTTGGTTTGCGTGTTTCTAATATCAGTAGGTAGAGAATTGAATAACTTTGTAGCATTATATTTAAAACGTCTTTGGCAAACTGGGAAGTTAAAAGATTTTACATGTCTAGTTCTTATTCGTTCTTCAAACATATTTTTATTTTTGAATTGATGAAGTAGTTTATTTTTTTATACAATTTTTTCAAGATAGGAACATTTAGTGCCTTAAAAATAGAATCAGTTCTCGTCCTCAATGGGTCTTTAAGAATAACCTTCGGTTTTAGTTTTTGAATCTTTGCTAAAGGCTCCAGGCAAGTATTTGTGGTACTTCCCCAGCTGATAATACCATACTCAAGTGATGATTGTATAAGAGCACAGTAAACTTGTTTCAATTGTTTTCTATTTAATATATCCCTGACATTTTTAAAGAAATATATGAGTTTCCTTAATTTTGTCGTTTGGTTTGTAACATGTACATTCCAATTAAGAAGACCATCTATTTGAATACTAAGATATTTAATACTATGGCATTGGCAATTGGGGTATGTGATGAGGCTGATGTTAATGGGCTGGGGAATGAGGTGAGGAAGAGGAAGGAAGGGATGTTTTTGCTTGTCGCGTTCCAGATACTGTCAGTAAAGCTCTCATAAAAGAACCACCATTCAGAATCGAAACAACCTGACTTGAAATGGCTTTAGGGGTGTTTGGTAACCATATATGAATAGACGCCTTAATTAGAAGTAAACTTTAATACGGAAGCACTATTTGGAAATCGCAGATTGTAGAAAGCTTCACAAATCATCAAAGCCATGCTACCAGAATTTCCAATGCCAACTGCTTTTTTTTTGGATTTGCTTTTTATCAAGAAAATATAATATTTTTTAATGTAGATTATAATAATAACAACTTAAAAAAAATATTCTCATAAAACCTAGCAGACCAAAACAAATAAAATACTGGAGTGTTATACAGCAGATATGTGAACAATTAATAACATTATAAATGAAATTAAATCTATACGTGCTTTTGTTTTGAATATATTTGATACACTTTATTATTGCGTGTACCAAACATTTTTGGTGGCACTAATAATATCACAAAATAGAGCAGAATGAGTTTTTATTCCAAACCAAAAATTCTAAAGAGGCTTAAAAAATATTATTTTCCAAGATACTTATTAAAAAATGGTAACCTTGTAACACTCAGTGATTATTTAATTCATGATTTTATTTTATTTTATATGTGTGAATTATATGTGTGAAAAATTTAAATAATATTATTTCGATTAAAAAAAGTATTTGTTGGACAAAAATTAGAGGATTGGTTCTTAGCTCATGGTGAATAAAGGTAGTATAATTTCTGAAAAGTTTGTATTTATGTATTAGAACATTTATTTATTGTTAAAATAAAAATTAATAAATATTTCACAATGCATACAAATTAAAATTTAAAAAAAAAAAACAATCAAATAAGTATCGCCGTTTGCCACATACTATTTTGCCACACTCTATATAGAGACTATATCCCGTTAGGTATAACTAGTAGTATAATTGGGGTTTTATTTTCAGCTTCGGTTATAAATATTTATTAACTGCATTATCGGCATATAAGTTGAGAAGAATTATTGGTTCTAAGCTGTGCACATCATCCATTTTATCGGATAAATCGTTTGTTGTGTCATTTATGATAAAATAGAGACCTCCGGAATGTTTTAACTCCTAGTCTGTAATCAACTGGAACTTATGCCGAGCTGAATAAATCGAGGGTAGCAAATAGTTTTTGTTTTTTTATCTTTCCTTAAGGGTATAATGACTCCCGTTCGATGGTCATTTTAATTAGCGATATAGAATTTCAGTACCTTCCATCTGTGATTTTATTAGCCAATAATTCGCACGTATAAATAAGTAATGTAAGTACCTATAAATGTAATTCATAGAAAACATGCTTCGTTTCCGATCTGTTTTATAGGGCTTCGATGCTTTCACATTAATGCAATATAATTTTTTTTCTTGTTCGGTGACCTTTAGTAAAATATCGTACATCAAAAACGTTTAAAGAATTTTGGAAATAACAACACGTGTAGATACATTCAAACGTAGAAAAGCAGTGGTTATTAAGAGGGCAGACCACGGAGCGCGGGCGGTAAAAGGGTGAATTTAAAGAAATTATTTTCAAGCTAACGATGAATGGAATTTTTTGATTAAAACTCATAGTCAATATAAACATATAGAAGGCAGTATACAAATAATTTTTGTACACGAATCTAAAGTAAGATTTGCGGTGTAAGCCGCTTTCAATAGGACACTGCGACGAAATTGCTGTTAGGTGGTTGACAGTGATTAAGCCATACGGTTCATCAGAAAAATAAAATAAAAATATTTTTAAAAACTAGACATGTAGGTTTATGGCACCACGTATGAGATATTAAAAAAATGGTGGACCAGCAAATTTTATTTCCGTTTTTTTATGGAAAATTTTCATCGTTTTAAAAAAAAAATAGCAGAGGGCCCTTTATAAAAAAACCCGTGGTACCATAGAAACTCGATTTTCGAACAGTTAAAGACTTAGTGCATACAAATCGGATGTATAGTTTTTTTAATATGTGGTCAACCAGGTTGACGATAATTAAACGATAATTCAACATACAAACTGTTTCAAACGGTTTCACATAAAATGCTGTATCTACGTTAATTTTACGTCTTTCTTTAAAACTTTTGGTAAGAGCATTCTCAACAAATGCATCTTTCAGATAATGAAATAAAAAATGACATTTTTTTCAGTTGGCAGTAGACAGTAGGCTGGTGGTGCCTTAAACAAAGGAAACTTTTACATAGAATTAATTCACTATTATTATTTTTCTACATTTAGTCCACACAGAAGGTCCAAAGGAAAATAATTTACCCCAGGGTCCAAGTCATCTTTTGTGATGAATCGTAATGCCTACCTACACCTACGCTTTGGGAGGAGAAATATTTTCACGTTCAAGAGTGCCTGCAAAGATTTTTTTTTAATATCGTGTAAATTATAGGTACATCCAATAACGTCTAATAATCAAAACAAGAGACACGTGAACTTTTATCACGATGGGCGACCTTCATTTTCGTTCCCACAGGAATTAAAGTTGAACGAACTTTATTTTAAACAGAATCAAAGACAAAGAAATGAATGTTTATTGGCCCTGAAGAGTGTTTATATAAGTGACATTGTAAACATGAGTTTCTTTGGGCGCCGTTAGTCTAATCAAAACAAAAAAAAATTAAGGCGTAAGTACATGTTTGGTTTAACACATCAGACATAGAAGTTTACTTTAGAGAAACCCGATTATATTTGACAGTGCGGCCATTAAAATTGAATTATAACCAAGTACGTAAAAATTCTAATATAAACAGAATTCAATTAATGAAGATTTATTTCAAAATATTTTAAACATGGGAAGGCGTTTGGCAGATTTGAACAAGGAGAGTCCGGCCCTATTTGGGTAGTGAGGGAAGAATTGGCGGCGAGGACGGTTGATCGTGAACAATTCGTTGTCTTTTTTTTATAACTTAAATCGAAGTGTAAAATCCAGTGAATTTATATTGATGTTTCTGTACGAATTAAAGATAATTGAAGAGTGGTCTTTAAACATATAAAAATTTTGTGTCTTAAAATATAAATAGGATTTCGGAATAATAATAACATAATTAAAACTTTAGAAATCCGATTTACTACAATTTAATTTACATTTGTGAGAGAATAATAATCATGAGATAGATACGCGGCATACAATTGAAAAATAATTTAATTTCACTATGAGTTTACAAAGGAAAATAATAATAATAAAATTTAGAATTTTATATCTAAAATAAAGTTTTGATTACGACTAAGAAGTCCGGCTGAAATAAATTATAGAGTATTAACGAAATATTAAACAATTAAAACTTTGGGTTTAAAACAAATAAAATAACATCAGTGAACTAAATAAATAATAATAACGAATTGCTCGAAAGCGATAGTGATTTAATAAGATGGTCAAATTTTCATTACAAATTAAATACCGAGTTGATTATGAGTGATGATAATAAATCAATGCTAGGAGAAAATCAGAGGTTTTAACATAATCTAATGATACCCAAGTGAAAATTTAAATAGAATCGTTTTTTTTATAATCCAATTCTAGCAGGGAGAAAGTTTTAGACATAGTCCAAAATATCCAAGTAAAAGATTTTTTTTTTTGTATCGGTTCTTTTTATAATGGAAAAGATCTAATATTAAAGAATGCGATTAAAATTTTTAAACACCAAAAGGGAAATTTGCAGAATTTTGGTAAGTTTTTTTTTCACTAAACTATTTACAGGTTCTTGGAGATAATGCAGAGCAAGCAGTCACACTTATTTATAAAATTTGCGAACAGAGCATGTCGGTAACTAATAATTTTAATAACAGCATGATACTAATAGCTGTGCGTGGGAGTTATGAAATGAATACCTATCCAAGGAGTCGGGTCAATCCCATCAGACATAACATGACTTAGTTTGTTAACTTCGGCCTTCGAATTTGCAACGACGAGTATATACACAGAACTATTTAACTTTCATATTTGAACTTAAATAATTTGTTCCTTAATCGGATTGATCTAAGGATCTTTTAGAAGAATCATGCATTCTAGGGCAGTAGGACATCCAGCAAACACATGGGTTATTATAAAAAACATTGACACTTTTACTTTACGTGTTTGGGGACAAGTTTATTAATTATAGTTTTGCGATAAACTTTCAGTCGATATGTGAAAATTAATGGGGGCAATTCTAAAGCAACAAGCAAGCATAAAATCTAGGGACAAATTTATAAATTGTGGTCTGAAAATTTAAAGTTTAAAAATTAAATTTATCAAAATTGAAAGTAGAATTTGTTGCATAACATTGTCTTTCTAGTTATCTAGGTGAATACCTACTACTTCATGAGGAGGGCTTCCTCAATAAAAATAAAGCCAAACCAAAAACTCACTTTTCCATTTATACCTACCTAATAGGATAGGTATCCCCTATCCTTTCATACCTAAACACGTGGACTCAGTGACCACATTAAAAGCACTGGTAGCGAATGAAGACATACAGTCCAAATCCAAAAACTTTACCCACGCAGTAAACTTCCGGATTGTTGTATGCAATTATGTGTCTCTAGGGAAGGTTAGTGAGAAACTTTCCCCAAGGGAGAGAGAAGCTTTAGGCCCTGTGACGGTATTGCCAAGACGGAGGCATGCGGAGGCAGGAGGAGACGTATGCGTGGAATACGCTGGCGCGGCGCTTAAAGAAAACTCTAAGTCATTTGCATATCATAGTCTTGTCGACCTTCGATTTGATGCGAGCCAACTGGAACGCTCCCTTGGCGCAATCGCAGCAGGTCTAAGAGGTGGCAGGAGTGCGATTCTGTCGGATCACGAGGGAGATGGATACGACAAAAACAGTCGCACACCACATTCAACGCGAGTAGAGTCGTGATAAGGGATGCAATGAAATACCCCTTCTAGAATCAGTCGAGTTAAACTACCTGGAGGTGAGGAGGTTGGGATAGTTCTGGGATACGATGGAAGACCTGGTACTTGTCTCTGGTACGTAAAGCTCCTATCGAAGCAAGGAATCCCGCAGAAGAGGGTAAAATCCGGTCTTTAGGTATGTGTAGCCGTTCATTGACAGAGGCCTTTTCGGAAGTCGGTCACCAGAATCTATTTGGTTAGTGGAGGAGCCAACCTTTGCAGAAAACATTTTTTTTTTATTTTATCCTTGTCCCAATCCCTACACACGTCCCTTCCCCAAACAATCTAGTGTTTACTAACCATGAAAATAAAACTCATGTTAGGTGGAGATTTGCAGACTTCAGGTGAAAAAACTGAGACCTAGAATTAGGTCATCTCACGCAGGTAAAGTGTATACTTTTCATGAAATGTTTGTTATAAATTGATAACTGTTATTCTCTTTTATTTGTATTTTAAATAAAGCTGTGCTAGGGAGGAAATAAACAAAACGAATATCAGGTAAAGGCAGAATCTAAGACAGGGTTAGTTTATCAAACGCGTTAGAAAATATTTAAATCAATCAATTAAGAATTCTTTCACTCTTACTCTAAAGAACCAAAGTTACCACAAAACCATACATTATACTCTTTACATTTGTATGCGTTTTATTACGCGTATGGGTGTAAATCCTAAAACAAAAAATTACACAACGCAGGATACGGAGATAATGTAAACAAAAATTCAAAAATCTTGATTACTGTGTGAAATTATCACAGGGATTGCGAACAATAGGGTTAGATTAGCTCAGAGTAATGTAGAAGTTTGAAAATTAGGTTAGAGAGAAGAGGTCTTCGCAAAAGTGCGAAGGACTTAAAGTTAGACTAGAAATACCCTAAATGATAGGCTAGGTACATCATGATAGAAAGCTACGAAAATTGAAGCTACGAGGGTAGGCGCGACACAGCGCATTCGGTGCCGTGTTCGTACATAGGGGTAGAATCTCAACATATTTGATACAGCGTAGCCAGGGTAGATTTATCACAATTTGGCGCACGTAGGCAGGGTGTATCGTCACATTTGGCGCTTGTGACCAGGAGAGTAAGATTTAAAAGCTGAAAGAATTCAAAAAATAGAAAAATAATAATAATAATAATGATGAAATAAAAAAATAAGTGATTAATAAGCCATTAAACCAACGTCATAATAAATATAACAAGTGGGAAAAATAAATCGAAAACTCGCTTCTTTAAATTAAAATAGTTTAGAAAAAAAAATATAATTTTAATTTTAAAACAAATAATAAAAGTTCAAATACAAGAAAAAAATCTAAACGAATAATGAAAAACGGGCTTTAAACCGAAGGACTGAAATTTTGTTATCTTAATCATAACATAGACTAGCTTGACTCATATTTTGAAGGGCCGCGCATTATTATAAACAAAAGATCCATGTTATTGCGGTAATATAAACAACACATTTCTTCAGAGTCTTTAAATAAATATTTGAAGTGGTTAATCAATAAATCAGAAACGTGAAAGAAAAATTATCTTAGATAAAGTTTTGAGGAGATAAAAACAGTGTTTTTATTTCTCAATGTAAACAAAATATTATTGGACCATTGAGCGAAAATAAACACTGTCGCAAGAGAATTATTGTAAAGTGTGAACAATTTTATTACGGAATAGACAAAACATTGTTATGAATTCATTTATTTGAGAGAGATTAGTTTGGGTAAGTCTCGATGAAGAATTTTAAAAATAAACATTTGATTCGTGTTTACATTAATTCATAACAACGAAATATTGAGTTCTATCGGGTATATTATTGTTTATTGTGTCTAAAGAATGAATAATTTGAATAGATCTTACATAAAAAACGGTGACATAAAAATAAAAGCCAACATAAAAATACAGAACAAAAGACGAATAAAATAATGTATTACATCGCGCGTAATAATAAAATAATAACAAAAGTGAATCCTTTCAATACTGTCATATTAACATTATGCAGGGACGGACTTAAATGAACGTTTTAATATTGATTTTGAAACTTGAAAACGGATACGGGCTTAACAAATTTAAAACTTAACCTTTCAATTTCGGTTTGCAATAAAGAGTAGATGATGGAGGAGAGAAAAAAAAAAACGGTTCACCTTTCGTTATCTAAATAATAATGTCTTATTAAATTGAAAATTGCTGATGACAACAAAATTTAAACACGTATTGTTTGATAAATGGATGTGTTATGAACGGTATCATCACTCCATTTTACCGTTTCTTGTAGGGGAAATAAACTGAAGAGAAAAAAAAAAATGCAATTCCTAAAGTCTAAACAATTTTATCAAATTGAGATTCGAAATTTTGATTCATGGGGGGGGGGTTTACATTTAACTTTAATGATTGATTTTGAATTTGAATATGAAACGGAAAAGTATCCTTTAAAAACCATTTGCAATGTGTTTTCCATAATAAATATTTCAGATACCGGAGAGGATACGGAAACAAAAATCTTAGGGGGGGGGGGGGGGCGTTACGAAAGAAGAATCTTAGGGAGGGGGAAGTTATGAAAGTAGAGTCTTAGGGGGGTAGTTATGGGAGTAAGGATCATAGGGGGGAGGGAATAGAAGTAAGAATCTTAGGGGGGTAGGACAACGGGTAGAAAAAAAAAAAAAACCTTTGACATGAGCAAGTCAACTCGTTAAAAAGATTAGAATAAAGTAGAAATGATACACACCAAAACCAAACATAATTCTGCGGCATTGAATAACGAAGTCAGGGGCGCAAAACAATTTAAAAAAAAAAGGAAGAAAATAAAAATTATCGAAAAAATAAAATCACCTATGTTTAGTTTTAATTCCATCGATTAACACTAGGAAGCGTGTATATCTCTGGACTTGAAACTATAGGGGGGCTGTGATGAATCGTAATGCCTACCTACACCTACGCTTTGGGAGGAGAAATATTTTCACGTTCAAGAGTGCCTGCAAAGATTTTTTTTTAATATCGTGTAAATTATAGGTACATCCAATAACGTCTAATAATCAAAACAAGAGACACGTGAACTTTTATCACGATGGGCGACCTTCATTTTCGTTCCCACAGGAATTAAAGTTGAACGAACTTTATTTTAAACAGAATCAAAGACAAAGAAATGAATGTTTATTGGCCCTGAAGAGTGTTTATATAAGTGACATTGTAAACATGAGTTTCTTTGGGCGCCGTTAGTCTAATCAAAACAAAAAAAAATTAAGGCGTAAGTACATGTTTGGTTTAACACATCAGACATAGAAGTTTACTTTAGAGAAACCCGATTATATTTGACAGTGCGGCCATTAAAATTGAATTATAACCAAGTACGTAAAAATTCTAATATAAACAGAATTCAATTAATGAAGATTTATTTCAAAATATTTTAAACATGGGAAGGCGTTTGGCAGATTTGAACAAGGAGAGTCCGGCCCTATTTGGGTAGTGAGGGAAGAATTGGCGGCGAGGACGGTTGATCGTGAACAATTCGTTGTCTTTTTTTTATAACTTAAATCGAAGTGTAAAATCCAGTGAATTTATATTGATGTTTCTGTACGAATTAAAGATAATTGAAGAGTGGTCTTTAAACATATAAAAATTTTGTGTCTTAAAATATAAATAGGATTTCGGAATAATAATAACATAATTAAAACTTTAGAAATCCGATTTACTACAATTTAATTTACATTTGTGAGAGAATAATAATCATGAGATAGATACGCGGCATACAATTGAAAAATAATTTAATTTCACTATGAGTTTACAAAGGAAAATAATAATAATAAAATTTAGAATTTTATATCTAAAATAAAGTTTTGATTACGACTAAGAAGTCCGGCTGAAATAAATTATAGAGTATTAACGAAATATTAAACAATTAAAACTTTGGGTTTAAAACAAATAAAATAACATCAGTGAACTAAATAAATAATAATAACGAATTGCTCGAAAGCGATAGTGATTTAATAAGATGGTCAAATTTTCATTACAAATTAAATACCGAGTTGATTATGAGTGATGATAATAAATCAATGCTAGGAGAAAATCAGAGGTTTTAACATAATCTAATGATACCCAAGTGAAAATTTAAATAGAATCGTTTTTTTTATAATCCAATTCTAGCAGGGAGAAAGTTTTAGACATAGTCCAAAATATCCAAGTAAAAGATTTTTTTTTTTGTATCGGTTCTTTTTATAATGGAAAAGATCTAATATTAAAGAATGCGATTAAAATTTTTAAACACCAAAAGGGAAATTTGCAGAATTTTGGTAAGTTTTTTTTTCACTAAACTATTTACAGGTTCTTGGAGATAATGCAGAGCAAGCAGTCACACTTATTTATAAAATTTGCGAACAGAGCATGTCGGTAACTAATAATTTTAATAACAGCATGATACTAATAGCTGTGCGTGGGAGTTATGAAATGAATACCTATCCAAGGAGTCGGGTCAATCCCATCAGACATAACATGACTTAGTTTGTTAACTTCGGCCTTCGAATTTGCAACGACGAGTATATACACAGAACTATTTAACTTTCATATTTGAACTTAAATAATTTGTTCCTTAATCGGATTGATCTAAGGATCTTTTAGAAGAATCATGCATTCTAGGGCAGTAGGACATCCAGCAAACACATGGGTTATTATAAAAAACATTGACACTTTTACTTTACGTGTTTGGGGACAAGTTTATTAATTATAGTTTTGCGATAAACTTTCAGTCGATATGTGAAAATTAATGGGGGCAATTCTAAAGCAACAAGCAAGCATAAAATCTAGGGACAAATTTATAAATTGTGGTCTGAAAATTTAAAGTTTAAAAATTAAATTTATCAAAATTGAAAGTAGAATTTGTTGCATAACATTGTCTTTCTAGTTATCTAGGTGAATACCTACTACTTCATGAGGAGGGCTTCCTCAATAAAAATAAAGCCAAACCAAAAACTCACTTTTCCATTTATACCTACCTAATAGGATAGGTATCCCCTATCCTTTCATACCTAAACACGTGGACTCAGTGACCACATTAAAAGCACTGGTAGCGAATGAAGACATACAGTCCAAATCCAAAAACTTTACCCACGCAGTAAACTTCCGGATTGTTGTATGCAATTATGTGTCTCTAGGGAAGGTTAGTGAGAAACTTTCCCCAAGGGAGAGAGAAGCTTTAGGCCCTGTGACGGTATTGCCAAGACGGAGGCATGCGGAGGCAGGAGGAGACGTATGCGTGGAATACGCTGGCGCGGCGCTTAAAGAAAACTCTAAGTCATTTGCATATCATAGTCTTGTCGACCTTCGATTTGATGCGAGCCAACTGGAACGCTCCCTTGGCGCAATCGCAGCAGGTCTAAGAGGTGGCAGGAGTGCGATTCTGTCGGATCACGAGGGAGATGGATACGACAAAAACAGTCGCACACCACATTCAACGCGAGTAGAGTCGTGATAAGGGATGCAATGAAATACCCCTTCTAGAATCAGTCGAGTTAAACTACCTGGAGGTGAGGAGGTTGGGATAGTTCTGGGATACGATGGAAGACCTGGTACTTGTCTCTGGTACGTAAAGCTCCTATCGAAGCAAGGAATCCCGCAGAAGAGGGTAAAATCCGGTCTTTAGGTATGTGTAGCCGTTCATTGACAGAGGCCTTTTCGGAAGTCGGTCACCAGAATCTATTTGGTTAGTGGAGGAGCCAACCTTTGCAGAAAACATTTTTTTTTTATTTTATCCTTGTCCCAATCCCTACACACGTCCCTTCCCCAAACAATCTAGTGTTTACTAACCATGAAAATAAAACTCATGTTAGGTGGAGATTTGCAGACTTCAGGTGAAAAAACTGAGACCTAGAATTAGGTCATCTCACGCAGGTAAAGTGTATACTTTTCATGAAATGTTTGTTATAAATTGATAACTGTTATTCTCTTTTATTTGTATTTTAAATAAAGCTGTGCTAGGGAGGAAATAAACAAAACGAATATCAGGTAAAGGCAGAATCTAAGACAGGGTTAGTTTATCAAACGCGTTAGAAAATATTTAAATCAATCAATTAAGAATTCTTTCACTCTTACTCTAAAGAACCAAAGTTACCACAAAACCATACATTATACTCTTTACATTTGTATGCGTTTTATTACGCGTATGGGTGTAAATCCTAAAACAAAAAATTACACAACGCAGGATACGGAGATAATGTAAACAAAAATTCAAAAATCTTGATTACTGTGTGAAATTATCACAGGGATTGCGAACAATAGGGTTAGATTAGCTCAGAGTAATGTAGAAGTTTGAAAATTAGGTTAGAGAGAAGAGGTCTTCGCAAAAGTGCGAAGGACTTAAAGTTAGACTAGAAATACCCTAAATGATAGGCTAGGTACATCATGATAGAAAGCTACGAAAATTGAAGCTACGAGGGTAGGCGCGACACAGCGCATTCGGTGCCGTGTTCGTACATAGGGGTAGAATCTCAACATATTTGATACAGCGTAGCCAGGGTAGATTTATCACAATTTGGCGCACGTAGGCAGGGTGTATCGTCACACTTTACAGATATTGTGCGGAGGGTCTTTTTGAGTAGAGGAAGCAGTGAACATGGGTCTTGACGAGACCCATGATATGGAAGGAGGAAACGTAGAGGCCGGTAAATCGTTTCATATAGGAGCTGTTGAATTCAACAACGAGTCGTACAAGTGACCCATTATCGTGTGAAAAATTTCAACAGTGAACATATTATGTTGGGCAAGCGTTTGGCGTGTTTCCCGACTATGCAGCGGTGACAAAGCGATCAATGACGCTAGTTCTTCAGAGCATCTTTTATTGTAATACCAGTAAAATAAAAACAACACACCTACCTGACCTCTGTACTTTACAGATTGGAATCCGCCGATTACAAGGTAGGGGAATCTATCAAATGGACCGCCCATTTCTGCGTAGAGTCGAGAGTGTTTTGAGGTGTTTTGGGGTCCCAGATTATTGGTGGTTCCCAAACTCAGCAGTTGGGCGAACATGGCACGTGCCATTTATACAAGGTTAGCAGTTGTATATTATTTAAATATTTGCGGGCCCTGTGCGGTGCGTTCGGCTGGTGAGTGGCTAAATTGACTCTGGCTTCGTTGGAGCTCCAGTAACTGAGCTGGTCACTTAGAGTAACACCAAATATATAAATGGAAACCATGTTGGGAAGATTGCTTCCGTTTAAGGAGACAAGATTTTAATTTCCATCCCTTTTAGACTTAATCAGACATGATTGGGTTTTTGAGATTATTTTTTGAGTTTGTTAAATGTTTTTCAGAAGAAATAATCAAAGAAAAAAACAGTATTTATTTTAAATACGGTAATTTTGCTTACCAAGAAATGTTTAATGAAAATTGTCTAGTGTAATCATGGCCTTACTTTTGATTACGACTAAATAAAATATCCTAAGAGAGGACTTTGCATGACAATAGTGTCCAAACGGTTATACGGAAATGGCGGTCAAGGTGAAACCAATATTTATTGCTAAACTTAAATGAATAGTAACCATGGAAACCACAGCCATTTTTGTATAATTGTGTAGACTGAATTTTCTATGTATTTGTATAGATATTTTGTGTAGTCCTTCTCCAAGGTATTTTGTTTTGTCTAGCAATCCGAAGGTCGTGGGATCGAATCCCAGCGTAAACAAATAAATTCAATTTGATTAATTTATCTTATTTCACAATTAATTCATTTAATTATCATTCAAAGGGTGAGGTATGTCCAGGCCTTGTTGGCGGCGGATGCGTCTGCGCACTTGCTGCGTGGTGGGCCGAATCGAGAGAGACTGGCTAAGGGAGGTCTTTTGATCTTTCAAGCCGGACTATCTCGACCCATCGCTTTGTACCGCAGTTGGAGAGATAGATTCATACGTCCGTCACTCCTGGACATACTGACCGCCAGATTCCCACCCACCCTTCATACCCTTCTCCTTCCCAGAACTTCATACCCTTTCTTCATTAAAAAGACCCTCCACACAGCATCTACTAAGACGATATAGGCACTGAGGAAAATTATTTTTTTCAGGGCCTCCTGTATGGAGCTAATATAAAAAAAATATAATTAAAACATTTTTTGTATATTTGCAGCATGTTTCAGAGTGGAAGATACTCTCAGTATCGCCCTGGTGTAAGACCACGATTCATAAATGAAACGTTGCTTGAAACAACTTTAACCGTATTTGGTGACTAGATTTAAATAGCCAGGTACTTCCCCACCATCCTCTTTCCCATCTTCATAAAAAAAATAATACAAATCTGTTTTACATCATCAGTATTAGATTCAATAATATAGGATGGCGATACACAACGTCAGTCAAGTGTAAGAGAGACAGAGCGCGTGCTAAATGGGATTGAATCAAAATCCAAATCTCTAGCGACATTGGTTATTAACTTGCTGTTTTTTTTACTTGGTTTTTCCTTTTGCTTGTATTGCATGTCTCCTGTTTACTTGCAAATTATTGTGATAGAATTTTTATAAAGACTGGAAAATGTAGTTGAAGTAGTAATTGTGATACAAACCAGGGCTTATGTCATGAAACAGAAGAGGCTTTATATTTTATATAAGTTGCTCGTTACAGTCTGCATTATGTCAGACTATGTCCAATTAGAGATATGCAAAGGGATGTGTATTTACGTCAGTTTCATTTTGTATTATTGTGAGTCTAATCCGTATACGTTTTTATATTACTGCACACTTATTACATTCAGGGGGTATTTCACCATCCTCCTCATAGCTTATCCATACACATAACGAATATTAATAAATAAAGAAATAAATGCTTGCAACTGGTAAAAAACTCGGCTAACTTATCCTACATGTAGCCATTATTCATATGTTCAAGTGCCAAATAGTAAAGTCAGACTTTTTAAATAAATAAATCCTGTATAATTAATCTAAAATGTACGTTATCATACGAATAATCTAAGAGGAGGATGGTGAAATACCCCCTCAATTGACTACAGCGGATAAGGAAGTTCTTTATTTACATAAGTTCCACACAGGAAGGGCCTTGAGGGAAAAAAATTGGAACTGATTGAATGAAAAATTCAGAAAAACGATATAGTAGAGTTGATTGTGTAAAAATTCAGAAAAACGATAAACTTACCCATAAAAACATAATTTTTTAACCACGAGGTAATGTAATCGATTCTTCTGAGATTTTATCAGAACCTTATTTTTGTTGTCTATTTCGAAATAAGAATTATAGTATCACAAATTTAATATAGGCATTTTTTTATCTACGATTTTTTACGGGCCTTTCTTGTTTTATTTTTTTTTTAATATGAATATCGCACAAGATTCCTAATTGCTCTCGTCTGGATCCAGTGGGACTATGGTATCACCAATTGGGGTATGTTGCGGGGTGGAAGGTAGTGAGAAGGAGAAGGAGATGGGGAAGAGGAAGAAGATGGGGAAGAGGAAGGTGGGAAGTACCTGAGTATTCAGATCTGGTCACCAAACACGGCTAAAGCCATTTCAAGCAACGTTTCAATTCTGAACGGTAGTATTACACCAGGGCATACTGAGAGTACCTTCCACTCTGGAAAGTGCCGCAAATATGGTTTATATTATTTTAAATTAATAAATTGTGAAATAACACAGATTAATCAAATAAAATTTATTTTCCACGCCGAGATTCGATCCCTACCGTTGGACTACGCCGGCCGTCGAGTAGTGTAATATCGCACAAGAGTCACAACTACTACCAACCATCTGGAGCCAGTGAGACAGCGGCATACCCACTTGGGGTATGTTGTGAGGCTGAAAGTAGTGAGGACGCGAAGCGAATAGTGAAGAGAAAGAAAGGAAAGGACCTAGTCAATCAGATCTGGTCAGGAGAGCCATTTCAAGCAATGTTTCATATCTGAATGGTGGTCTTTTACCAAGGCGATACTGAGAGTATTTTTGACCCTGGACCGTGCCTGTATACCTCATTATGTAATATGCCAAATAAAACTAATTTTATTTTAAATGTTTTAATTGTGAAATAACACAAATGAATCAAATAAAATTTACTTGCCCACGCCGAAATTTGAACCCGTGATCTTCGTATTGCTAGGCAAGAGCCTTACTCTTCGACCGCGGAGGCAGTCAAAGGTTGTAAACGAGGAATACGACGGAGGTAGTCAGTCGCTAGTAACGCATATAATAAAATATAATAAGGGTAAATACGAGTAAATGTTTAATGTTAAGCCTCTACACTCAATACTCTCAAAGCGGTTACCGATATACTCTTTTTCAGAACAAGCAAAGCTTAGTGGAAGCTCTTTACTTATAAGGGTTGAAGCTTCCCTTACAAAAATAGTATATAATACCTTTATAAGTTTCCGGGCTTCGTTTGAGTAGAATAATTATTTTTCTGCTTCATTAGTGATAGGTATTCACCTTATTTAGTAGCTACATAGTTAAGCCTTCCTGGAACAAACACAACCTTCGAAATATCGATAACACAAAATTAAGCAGGCTATATTATTATTTTTCATGGCCTTGGTACGGATTGGAAGATATCCTTTACACTAATGAGATTAGAGATGCTGAGAGGTATCGGGATGGAGTTAGGTTACGTTCTTTCTGAAAACCCCGCAGGGAATAAGGGTGGATGGCTCCGTAGAACATGAGATTAATTAACAAAGAAAGTTAGCAATGTCAGGAAATTAATTCGGAGGCAGTGGGAGATGAAATACAGTTTACGCTTCTCTGCCTCTTTGACTGAAAGATGACGCGTTTGCGAGATAATTTTATTTTTGTAATATATTTCGCAGCAACAGTATCAGAACTTAAAATTAAGTGAAAAATTAAAACATTGCATCTTTGACAATCAAACAAGGAGAAGGTCACTCCACACGAGATTTCGAAGGACTACTTGCATTCCCTTTTTCTGCCCTTTAAGCAAAATATAGCGCGGCCAACGCTGGGTGTTTCGGCTCAAATCTATGTTGTAAAATATAGGTATGAGACCCTTGCAGAAACGGGCGGTCCATTTGATAGATTTTCCCATCTTAACAGACGAATTGCAATCTTTAGAGCACAGGCGTCGGGTGGGAATGCTATCCTTGTTCTACCGGTATTTCAATGGAAGATGCTCCGAGGAACTAGCATCTTTGATCCCTTCGGCACCGGTGCATGGTAGGGAAACACGCCAAACGCGTGCCCAACATATGTACACGGTCGACATTTTTCACATGAGAACGGGTCGCTTCTTCGACTCGTTCTTGTGTTTAACAGCTCGGCTGTGGAACAATTTTCCTGCCCCTGTGTTTCCCCAATATTTTAAAAATATTTTTTGCTTCCGACACGAAAAATGCATCAATCGAACTGATTGAAATTAAACTTGAATTATATCAATATAAGGGTACCTTCTCGATCACTAAGCTTAGATCTATTTGTAGAAACAAATTAGAGATGCTGAGAGCCAAACAATAACTCGCCAATAACAATTCCTTACTTACATTGTTTAACCCCTTGAATATAATATCCTGCTTACATTGTTTAACCCCTTGAACAGCAGGAGAGCATATTTGTCCCAGTTTCACAAATTATATGTTTATTTTGAATTATAAAATTTGAAAGCGTATTTTATCACCAACAGTTCTTAGTTTTGGGATTTGTTTAGAAATGTTCCATTTATTTGCCTTTTATTTGTAAAGCCGAAATATTTTTATTATTAAAAATACGCCAAATATACAAATGATATCAACATTTTAATGTCACGATTTCGATGCATAAAATATACATAAATGATTTTAATGTCAATATTTATTATTACTGATATTTTCAGTTAATTATTTTTTTTCGTATTTTTTTTTTTTTAATATTTATCCAATTGTAAACCACAATTGGACTACGATGTAAGAGCATATTTTTTGCAACCTATTTTTATCCTAACCACTCTGTTTAAAATGCATGTATTGTATACCCAATATAAAAGCCCAACGGGCGTATAGAGTATAAGAGCGTAAATAAATAAATAAACGAACTTGTTAAAAATTTACCTACCGTTGACAAAATATTAAAAACTGACCACTCAATGCATATCACTAATGAGACATGAACAATAAAAAATATTTGTACCTATACCTTACTTTAACAAATATTTCCAATAAATAATAATGATTTCATTGATGATAGCCAACCTCCGGTAAGAGAATGCACAAAAATGAGAAGTTTAATTGATAATAAAGATTTAAATTTGAAAAAAAGGAGGTATATATGAGAGCATTTTGCATAAAAATAATAATATTTTATTATAGATTTAACGCCAATGTGCGGCAGCAAGATGCAGATGTCTGCCCCCGTTTTGCATAATGCAGCGGTCCTAAGTGCGGCAAGCTAAAATTATACAAATGGAGAAAAATCCGGACGATGATTAAAAACCTAATATAAATCGAAATAACACAATAATTTTTTTTTGTAACCACGATTTATTTAATTTTTCCACTATCGATCGGTTTCGCTTTACATAAGCATCTTCAGGGTATAAAAATTAAACAGATCAAAAATATACATTGTGTGAGTTTAAATACATATAGAAAAGGACAAAACATAATATAAGGAAAGAGTGAGAGGGTAAAATCAACATCTAGGGTAAAGTAGTAAAGAGGATAAAATTACTACTGACCAGTGACTTTCCAACCTTCCTCTTCCTCTTCTCCAACTCCATATATAATCTACGCTAAACCTCAGAACATGCCACAGTTTAAAATGTTAAGAAAATTTTACTGCAATTGCGCTATAAACATATAAATACTGATCTTCAAATATAATTCACCGGTCACATTCAGAATTACTCTTTTCTCGCTTCTTACATGGTCGATAAAATAAAAAGGAAAATTATTTTACATGGGTATTTCAAAATACAAAAAAAATAAGAAGAACAGAAATTATTGATAATTACGGAACAAAATAACAACAAGAAAAGATTTAAATCTGATGTCAGTTTGTGAACTCTCCAGTGGGACTCTCTCGAACCATAACCTTTCGAAAATGACAATTTCGGTTTAATGTCTATCTGGAATTCTGTTACACAGTCTACGCAAGTATAAATAAATAAAAAATCTGTATGATATTTTATGCAATTTACAAAAAAATATATAAGAATGTTATACTAGACTTCGTAACACTAGAAGTCAAGATTTATTTCAGTGCAGAAATTCTGGGACTAACTATCATATGTATTCCTATTTGCCCAGAATACTAATGGAGGGAAACAATTATACCAAGTCAGTGGACATCTTCAATTTATCTTTGAATAAATATAAAATATTGTTATTGAGGCAGTTCAGTTATGTACAATAAAATGTTTTTTCTATGCTATATATGTAAAAGCCCCAAAAAAGGGCGTTTATTTATAAATAAATAAATAATACTATTCAAATGTTAAAAAATAATACAGTATAACAAGATATTTTCTATATTTACTTATTTTATTTATTTATTTAATAAAATATATACCACTGCACTTTGCAATTTGGGAGGCGTAAATGGGTACCGCCGCCCCGGGAACCTTTATTGGATAACCAACACCTCCGCCATAGGTCACCCCAAGTAGTTCGCTACGTTTGGTGATTTAGCAAGGGTGCCCGGGTTCATGGGGTGAGGTTTGTCTAGGTCTTGGGAGTCGGATGACCAGGACACACTGAACCCCAGATTCCTACCCACCCGTTAAGCCCTTTTCTAAAAAAAAAAACCACGAAAAATTAAGACACCATAACTCTATACTCTGCTCTTATAATGAAATTGACATTTTTAATGACGTATTTAAACACTCCAAAAAAAATATTTTTTAGCATCAATCATATAAAATTGATATTGTGATGAAACCCTTTATTCAAAGACAGGCAATATTATACCAACTAAATCATTGTCCCAATAATAAATAATAAATTGTTGGTGATACTTTTATATTCTACCTTTCACTCATTCTTGTTTGTCATTAACTTTTGCAAATTTAGCTAATTATTTCTGTTACTATTTTTATTATAATTTTTGTTAACCTTTTCGTCCCGGAACGAAAAAAATCACACATGACTCGAAGGGGGGTCACTCGGGGACCCCAATTTGTTTTGCATATTAAAGGGTGTTAATGACATATTTTTTTGTAATTTGTTATGATTATAATTAGAGGGAAATATAATCATCGTATTTCAGTAGTCATTTTCAAAATCGTTTCATAAATAAAGTCATAATTAATATTCTAATGAATTTAGACCATAACATGTATTTTTCCATAGAAAACAGAGAAGGCGGGCCGATAGCCAACGTAACACCTTGTTTCCGAATCTCGACTGGCGATTGGCGTTCACCGGAAACGACTCAGACCGAATGATCTTTGACTGGCAAGCGAACATTATAGCATTGTAAAAAGAGCAAACGAGATGCGCAGTGTAAACGAACGCGATCTAGTCCTTTCCACTAACAACTTAGAAATTACTTGCTATCGCTTAGAATTATCCCGATACATTCAGCAGATAGGGACGGGGTACACCCGAACAGAGGGGAAGGGGGGCGGGTGGCACAGATTATTCGCCGGAATTTGTTATAAACTATTTAATTTTAAGAAAAGTAGTAATGCGGTATTATTTTTTTTAATGCAAATCGATAACCAAATAGTTTTTCTAAGATAACTCAAATTATTGAGTACGTGGTTTAAAAAACAACATAGATACAGCGTAAAACTCTCGTTAGTGTAGGTGCGTTCCCCCGGTCCGGTAAGGAAGTGTTAAACACTGTATTTAAATCATCCATGTCTATAAATATTTGGGCAAAATGCCTGTTCCATGTATTTTAATAAAAATAAATAAATAAAAATAAATACCTAACAATATCTAAGTCTTTTTCCTGGCAGTTCCCACCGTTACTATATTAAAAAATATATAAAGAAATGATCGAAATAAATTATAGCAGTCAAAAAGTTATATAAGTCACATCAAACAGTAATAACTCATCCTTCTTTATTCTTCCATCTCTACGCCGGCACTGTCCACAGCGTCAAATGCACGGGGCCCGAGCTCAAACTACAGTTCATACGAGATCCTTATGATTAAATTATCCGCAAGAACTGCTCCCGACATTTGTTATGGCGATGCAGATACCATTAAGTATTTTCAGGTCGGATGCACTCTACTAATATATACTCATCTAACGGTCTACCTTTGCTCAAACGAAAAGCAACAAACTCGTTTATTTATTATTATTTTTTTTTTTACATTAACTCCACACAGGAGGCCTTGAGGAAAATAATTCCCCTCAGGGCCTATGTCATCTGGGATGCTGTGTGGAGGGTCTTTTTGAGGAGAGGAAGGAATGAACATTGGTCTTGAAGAGACCCATGTTGTAGGAGGGAGGAAACACAGATGCCGGCAAATCGTTCCATAGCCGAGCTGTTGAACTCAAGAACGAGTCGAAAAAACGACCCGTTCTCATGTGACATATGTCAACCGTGTACATATGTTGGGCGCGCGTTTGGCGTGTCTCCCGACTATGCACCGGTGCCGAAGGGATCAATGACGCTAGTTCCTCAGAGCATCTTCCATTGAAATACCGGTAGAATAATACCGTTTATGGTTGGTTTGTGGAACTCCACGTAAAATATTTCATTTTTAGTTTTAATGATATCTTTTTAAAAATGTTATTATTACGCACAATAGTTTTTATTCGCACACATCTTGAATATGCTTATGTTGTTTGGTCTCCTTTTCATGCTATCCATATTCGTCATATTGAATCTATTAATATCGGTTCTTAAGAGGGATTGCTAGGAGGATTAGATACATGCAATTACTCTTTTGAAGTAATTCAACTAATTCTAAACCTTTCTCCTTTAGAAGACCATCGTAAAAAATTGATTTTATTTATTCAATTGTATTTTTGATTTACCTATATTACAAGAACGCTTCCCTTTCAATATACCTTCCCGTAAACTCAAATATAATGAACAGCTCATCCTTTATCAATACTCGACTTATTATGGATATTGTTCACCATCGTTCAGAATGTGTAGACTGCTCAACTCAAGCTAAAACCTTGTTTTTTTTTGGTAAAAGTCAAAACGATTTTTGTCGGTTACTAAAAAATTGAAGATATTTTTGTAAATATTTTGACTTGTAGCTAAGTCTTGACTTGACTTGTCAATTATATTTTTTTACGTTTATCTCTGATTATTATCTCTGCTTTCATTTACTAACTTCTTTCTTAAAGTAATTTACGTTTTTTGAAATTTTGTGTTATTAATTTGTTAATTGGACGTAAGTCCGTCTTATTTCTACAAGAGCTGAAAAAACAAACTTTTTTCCAAAACTCCCGACTTCTGCCAGTATTTTCGGTTGAGGACTTTTAAATATCGAACAGTTTGAGCTGAAACGCTGTAACGTCTGTGAAAATAGTTCAAAGTTAGACGTCTTCGTACTTCAGCATAAGAAGTAAACAGAAAAAAGGTGCTGCATACTAACCAACCGACACACGCTCCATCGATTTGACGGCCTTCGTGGTTGGGTGGTAACGATCCTCGGCTACAAATTCGAGATAGCGGGTTCAAGCCCTGGCGTTTGCAAGATTTTTTTCGTGTTTAATTTGTGTCGTTTTACAATGAATTCATAATAGCCTTTGTGGCTGCGTAACTTTGTGAATTTTCAATTTTTACCTTTGATTTTTTTAAAGTATTTTTTAATGTTTAATAAACATTTGGTTAAATAATGGCTGGTAAAAATTTTATTGGATACTTTTGATTGCACCTGAAAAAAGACCTACAATTCAAGCTCCTGGACAAGAATACCCCCTTAAACAGAGAAAAATAATTTCGAAAACACACCCATTTCTCAAACTACAAATGCAATAAAAACCCACCATTCCGCAATAAAAATATAAAGAAAGAGGTTGCGGCGTTTATGAGAGCGCAATTTTAACCGCCGTTAATTATACGTTTGGGGGCAGGTGATATTCAAATTGGAACACCCGAACAATAAACTGGTGGGAAGGCCACTCGCTAATTCTTACCCTTGTTCTCTTTCAGAAGAAAAACTTTCACGCGGAAGCAAAAATTATTCTGTAAAGTGAAAAAGTTTTGTAATTTTTTCAGCAAATTTTGCATAATTCTACATTAAAATTAATTTTCTTCGCGAGCTGGCAAAAACAAATGATGTAAAGCCGCGATGAAAGGATGAATGTTTCGTGGTGTCTGTGATATAAGGTACTTATTAAAAGTACAATTAGAAGAAGACAAATAATTCGATCAAAGTAACGGGACACAAATCGTTATAAGCAATTGAAGTAAAGCTCTCGATCAATTACGGCCGTTTTACACTCCGATAAGAGTTGTACTTCACAGCTCCTTAAAATATCAAGCATTGGCGCTGATCGTCGATATGAATGTGATCAAATGTGATTTTGATCATTAATATTACGCCTGTGTTTATTATTGTTTCAACGAGCACAGTCGAGATACCTTCTCAGAACTTTACACATTCTCGCTCCGCACCGAAGGAGTATAGTCGCGTATTTTTGTGACAAATAAAACAATAAATATAGTTTACTTACATTGATAACTCGCCCACCTGGGCGATCCATTTCATCCAATATGGAAACCGAAGTAATTTTTAAAAACATTAAAGAGTTAATAAATAAAATCACTTCAGTGAAGGACTCAAAAATAAAATTAACACTGGAACAAAATATTATGTCACTGGAAGAAAAAATTCAACACGAACTAATAAGTCTACAAAAGAAGATAATAGAATTACAAGAAACTAATATTAAAAATAATCATCACTATACACAGAAACTTGAAGAATTTCACCATAATAACAAAAGATCTTACGCAAATGTAACGCAAATGCCAAGTGACAATAAAAACTTTGTAAAATCATCATACGACCCAGAACAGAAGTACGCCATTTTAATTACTTCAAAAAACACATTGAAGGCCGAGGATATAAAAATAAAAATTCAAAAAAATATTAATTTAACAAAAATAAAAGTCGGAGTTAATGGAGTAAAAAAAATCGGAGAAAATAAATTACTGATTTCTTGCCAGAAAAAAGAAGAAGCTGAAAAATTAACTGAAGAAATAAATAAGGTAATGGGAAAAGAAATATTAGCCGAAGAAATAAAAAAAAAGAAACCGTTCTTAATGTTAAAAAGGCTACAATGCCAATTGACTGAAGAGGAAATTATAGATGGAATTATGCAACAAAACGAAGGATTAACCATGGAAGACAAAAACAACATCAAACTTATCAAGGAATTAAAAAACAAGTACAATGAAGGAAAAGAAAATGACACCACTAACTACATTATTGAAACGACCGGTAAATTGAGAAAAACACTAATAGATAAAAAAAAAATAAATATCAAATTCCAAAGAGTGTACGTAGAGGATGTAAATCCGCTCACACAATGTTACCATTGCCTCAAGTTCGGCCACACAGCTCAAAGATGTCTCGCCAGGACGCAGCCACCCATTTGCCCCCATTGCACTAAGGATCACATACTTTCCAAATGTGAAAACAAAGAAAAAATGCCAATCTGCAACAATTGCTGTGTTCAAAACAAAAGGTTTGATATGAACTATTCTACTGAACATAGAGTCGATAGCATAAAATGTGTTTACCGGCAAAAAATGCTTCAAATAGCTAGAGAGCGTATCGACTATGAATAAATATTGTAATTTTATTTCCTCAAACTATAAAAACTAAAAATGAATGATTTTTTATGTAACGCGCTAGATAAAAAAATATGTATAGAAGAAAAATTATGTCACTCCATAAGAGATTTCAATTTAATTTGTACAGAAAAAGGATTTACCCTATTTCATACAAATATTAGAAGCATAGAAAAAAACTTTGAAGAATTAATATTATCATTAAAAGAATCAATTTTTTTCCCGGGCCTGATTGTGTTATCAGAAACACATTCAGCCGGTGAACTGAATTACTCTATTCCAGGGTACACATACCATGCAACAACAACAAAAATAAACAAAAACTCTGGTATCGGAGTATTTATTTCTAACCAGTATAATATTATCAATATCAGAGAGATAATAAATATTAATAATGTTAACATTTTAAATATTGAATTTAAAGTCGAAAATAAATATTATAATGTTATTGCTATTTATCGTACACATAATTCGATAGTACCACAATTTATAGATGAATTGAAAAACATTTTATTAAATTTTAGAAATAAAAATAATATACTTGTTGGGGATGTGAATTTAAATATTGCAAACGATTACTATTGTAAGGATAAAGAAAACTATCTCAATATGCTGGCTGAATTAAACTATATATCGTGCATAAATTATTATACAAGAAACGTTCGGGGTCAACGACCTTCGTGTATAGACCACATATTTACAAATATTCCTTACATCGAAAACATAACTTCAGCTGTCGTACATACAACAATCACTGATCATTATTCATGTATATTTCATTATAAATGCAATCCAGCTTTTCCATTACTTAAACAAAATAATGCATCCAAAAAAGTACTTAATATGGATACGTTAAAATATAAATTAGAATCAGAAAACTGGATTAAATTACTACAATGTAATGATGTCAATATCTGCTGTAATTTGTTTGAAGAAAAAATATCTAAATGCATAAACGATTCGACAAAAAATATTAATATTCCCAAATCCAAACTATCTAACTACAAACCTATAAAACCGTGGATTACTCATGGTTTAATAATATCTGTACGACATAAACAAGCCCTTTATAAACTAACTACTCAGCAACCAAATAATAAAAATTTACTAAATCGTTTTAAAGCATATAAAAACAAACTTTCATATATTATAAAAAACAGAAAAGAAAGTTATTATAAACAGAAGCTTGATCAGGCGGAAAATGATAGTAAAAGAGTATGGACGGTTATAAATGAAATAATTGATAAGAAAAAATGCAGGAATAACGAAATCAGTGCTATTACTCATGATAACTCGAAAATATGTTGTAAAGAAAACCCTTCAAAAGCTGCAAATATATTTAACACATTTTTTGCAAACGTAGGGGAAAATCTTGCGAATCACATAAATATCAACCCAATTTCAGACTGTAATATTGATGCAGAAAATAAAATAGCAACATTCCAAGTCACAACAGAGGATGAAATAGTATCTATCATAAACGGTATGAAAGGAGGTTCTGCCCCAGGATTTGATGGAATTACAGTTAACATTTTAAAAAATATTAAAAATCAAATTTCTAAACCATTAATGCATATAATAAATATAAGTCTCCAAAGCGGAGTGTTTCCATCTATTTACAAACAAACTATCATTACTCCAATATTTAAATCTGGTAATCCAGAAGAAGTAGGCAACTACCGACCTATATCAGTAATTTCGAATATAGCAAAAATTTTTGAAAAGATAGTAAAAAAAAGAATAAATCAGTTTATAAAATGTAATAAAATAATTAATGAAAATCAGTTCGGCTTTATGGAATGTAGAAGCACACAGGATGCAATTGCAAAATTAACTAGCCTTGTTCACAATTCATTAGATAAATCACTAAAATGCCTTGGAATTTTCATAGATCTCAAAAAAGCGTTTGACAGCATATCACATAACAAACTTTTAAGTAAATTAAGAAACATTGGATTAGATGGAGCAGCTCTAGAATGGATAAAAAGCTACCTTTTTGAACGTCCTCAAGTCGTTAAAATCAACGATGTGCTTAGCCAACAAGATACGAGTAACTTTGGCATACCTCAAGGTACAGTCCTGGGACCGTTACTGTTTATCATCTATGTAAATGACATATTCACACAAAGAATAAACGGAAAAATAATATCTTATGCTGACGACACTGTCATAGTAATTGAAGGTGCTGATTGGAATACTGTGAATAATCTAGCGAATATTGATATTAATACGCTGAAAAACTGGTTCGATAAAAATCTCCTCTAATTAAATACTGAAAAAACAAAATTTATCCCTTTCTCTATCAATAAATGTAAATCAAATCCAGAAATAAAAATTGTAATACATCAGAGTAAATGTGGTGGAACTAATTGTAATCAAACATGTTCTACACTTAATTCAACTTCAAATATTAAATATCTTGGTGTATATATAGATCAACATTTTAAATGGAAAACACATATTTGTGAACTTGTCAAAAGAATTAGGAAATGTATATATATATTTATCAGAATAAGAAATATTCTTAGACTAGAAAACCTCAAAAAAGTGTACTACGCAATTGTTCAATCTATATTACAGTACGGTATTATAGGGTGGGGAGGAACTTATGATGTTATTTTAAATCCTCTGAAAATAGTTCAAAGATTGATAATTAAGGTTATCTTGAAAAAACCATCTACATTCTCTACTGAAAGAATCTTTTCAATATTCAAAGTATCTACAATAGACAATATATATAAAAAATATGCAATTCTACAGACTTTTAAAGAAATACAGCTAAAAAAATTACAATTCAATATATCAGCAAGATTTCAAAACAATATCAAAATCCCTAAATTTAATACCAAGCACATCCAAAATACCTATCTGTATCTAGGTATAAATTATTTCAACAACCTCCCTTTAGAACTAAAAATTATCGAAAATATACATAAATTCCAAATTAATTTGAAAAATCACCTGAAACAACTGTAAGAGTCCATTTCTACCGCTAATATTTCATTTAAATCTTGAAATTTATTTATTGTTATATCCCGAGTTTTCTTACATATCTTTTGTTATTAGATGCAATATTATTATTTTCTACTAAATTTTACATATACTTGAGCTTGAATTCCCTCACCAAACACAAGAGCCTTGTCTCTTTATGATGAGGAAATGCTATTGTTATGTTCATTTTACAACTCTGTTTAACATGTAAAAAAAAAAATGTATACTTATTGTAAAAACATACAAATATTAAATAAAAAAATAAAAAAAAAAATAAAAAAAAAACTGGGCGTACTGTACAGGATACATCGCACAATACATACTATAATAGTTATACCACTTCGGATCCCATATAAATTGCAGAAATGCCCCACTTTGAATACGGCAGCAACCTCTATTTTGGAGCCCCATCATGCTTAAAAAAAACCTGGACTCTGTGCAGAAATGGGTCAAAATTCAAGGTGCCAAATTCCCACATGTTAACAATCGGATTGCAATCTACTATATTGTCTTCAATCTGTCGAATGGAATACGCTCTGAATAACTACCGTCATTGATAGACATTTGTACACATTTGACATTTGTCGAGGGAGAACGGGTCGTTTCTGCGACTCGTTCTACAAAACAAATAAAGCAGTCCGGCTATGGAACGACTTGCCGGCCTCTGTATTGCCGGCCTCTGTATTCCCTGCCTTATACAACCCAGACCATATTCTCTCCTATCCTCAATTGAAAAATGAAATTATCTTCCAGGGCTTTCTGTATGGATAACTAAATGAATAATTAGCCATTATGTTGCATACTCCTAAGGAAGGAAAAGAGAATGAAAAATTGAATGCAGCACAACAAAACAATCTGACAATATTTGAAAATCTCCTATTACCATCACAGATTGACGATAATATCAACGATTGACATGACCCCACTTTGTTCACTGATTTAGTGCCATATTATCTTCCAAGGGAGACTCCAACTTCTACAGAAAAAATAATCTGCAGTCAGAAAGAGCTCTCTAAACAATACAGGCATGTGTCTAGCGTTGTGGTCAAAAAAATTCTCAACTTTTGTTATTAACAATGAAATTAATAAAGAAAAATTTTAAAGAAAATACTATATTCTCTGTTCGAAAAATTTGATGCAAACGGATTCTCTGACTCATAAAAATGAAGTTTTACAAAGAAAAATAACTGAGAAAAACAACTTCTATCAAGGCCTATGTCAATTTAAGGAATGCTGTGAGGTTTTTTTAAAGAAAAAAAGTTCTGGGAAAGAAAAAGGTATAAGAGGTGGGTGGTACTGGGTGGGAACCAGTGTGTACAGATGCATAAATTCATCCCTCCAACCGCAACGCAACGTTGATAGGTCAAGAAGTCCGGCTGGAGTTTAAAGGAGAGTTCAACCAGTCATTCTTGATCCGGCCCATCACGCAGTAGGTGTCAAGTCTTAGACAAACCTCACCCCCAAGAACCCGGGCACCCCTTCTAAGTCCACTAACGTAGCGAACAACTTGGAGTGACCTTTGGCAAATATGTTTGTTACCCAGTAAATGGTACATTATATACTGCTGTAACTCTAAAAAAAAATTGATTAGTACTAACATAACAATATGAATACTTTTCATGAAAATACTGGGTTTCACATTATCTGATATAGTTGGTTCGTAAGCAATTATTTACTTTGTTGGTTTAGATTCGTTATGCAAATGACGTATCATCGCCTGGCCTCGGATCTATCAAGATAAATTATTGCCCGAGAACAGAATGTTTGGGAAATTGTTATGATAAACTGTAAACATAATTATTCTCAATAAGCGGCTACGCTCTACGGGTACTGACGGATAATTTGCTGTAATAATAGTACTGAAAAGCCTTTAGATCGAGAGATAAACCATCGTTTAATTGTGTTTGGATAGCAATCAAAATAATTTTAAAAATTCATCGTTAGTTTTCGCAATATTTGTCTGCAAATTAATTTGTATTTTAAATTTAATCAAAAAATGAATCAGAACCTCTCTGTTGATCACTTCACAAGCTTTCGTAATGGACTGACTTTAACAAAGTAACTTAAACACTTTGCAATGGTCAGCAACGTTGGTATGTATTCCAACGCTGTCATAATGGGACAGGAGGTACAGATCAGGCGTTGGGCTCGATCTCCCGTGGCGGGAAGTTACGGTGACGTTCGATGGAAACCGGCAAACCTGCCGTCTCCGCACCAGCCAGAAGGACCTCTGGGCTCACCATCGGTACCTGAGGGACTTTGAGACTCCAAAACAGCATCAAGGATGGTTCCCCATTGCTCCAGAAGGCCTTCGCCCAGAGCCGCCGCCATTCGTACCTAAGCCGCATTATGAATCATCACATAATCTGGTCGCCATCGCATTTTAGCTATCTTTGAAGAGCCTAGATTCATGGCTGTAAAAATATTGTTCTGTAATTTAAAACCTCGTTATCATAAACATCTTAATAATTCATCTCGTATTCATTGAACGGCCTCACATTCCGAATATCTGTATGAATCCACGACCCTGCCGAAATTCAAAAGTGGCAAGGAATTTCTAAAGGATCCATATTTTTGTTTATCGTGGCACTTCTCCTATCCTTAACAATTTTTGATTGCATCATTTGTTGTTCGTATCATGTATCTGAGGATTGATATGGTAGTGGATGGGATACCATATTATTTATTATCTGTATATTATTCAGAGGCGTTTTCTCCTTTCTCATTTGTTCAGATCCCTTAGTACCTGTAACTGGGTTAATGGTAACTTCAGGAATCTCTTGAATCATAGTGACTACTAGATTTTACCTTGTCACCAACAATAAAATGTTGCTTTTTTTAATGCATCGTTGAAATATTCTTCCATTTAAAAGTTTTCTTAAATATATTTTTTTTATATCATTATTCACCTATGCAGGCTTTTACAAACACATGATAATTTTGTAGAACAGAAATCATGAAGTAAAATTATATATATATGTATATATATAATCCACGCGGAAGAATAGTATGATGCTAAAATTGATTGTTATGATTGTGGTATCTTGTTGTAGCCTTCTTATAGCTTTATTCCGTGCAGTATTATTTTCTAGAAAGTATTGCGAACTGCATTTAATACAAGCAAGTATCCAAGTGCCTTAGTTCTAAAATTGTTAATGCAATTTAAAACAATTTTAGATGGAGTAGTTCTTGTTGGTATATGGAAGATTATCAGGCTTATTATATTAATTACGATGATAAGGTATCATTGCTATCTAGTACCTATACCACGAGAGAAACCCTCTCGGTTAGTCCATAAATATAGTTTGTTAATTAATGAATTACAAACGCAAATAAACCATTGTCAAACAGACCCGTCGTAAATCTATCGGACAATTAATTTCAAAGTTTTGGGTGCAAAGGCAATTTGTGGAACTAACCTTACGGTATCCGATCAGAAGGCGAATAACATTGACAGTAGAACACTTGTTGGAAATACGACAACAAATCCTTAAATATATTTGACTTTAATATTTTTAATCTGTTATATCTACTTCATAAGGGCAAACGTTGTGTGAATTTATGCCAGGGGATATTTTAGTAAGGAAAAGGTACAAACATTAGGATTTGAACAGTTTATGTTCAGAAATACATTCGCTATTGGTAAGGATTGCAAGACATTGATATAAAGATGAGAGCCAAGAATACTGAACGGAACATATGCTATTTTTTGTTATCAAGGCATTATGGCCTTCTGAAGGCATTATCAAACTGAAAAAAAAAGGAACATATGCTAATAAATTTATATTGTTAAAGGGAGTTAGGCAAGCAACTCATGATGGGATTCTAATATTTGAAAAACATCTTATAACTATAATATTATTTGTGACATGGATTTGTCGTAAAGAAACAAGGAAAGTAACGTCATTTTTATACTGTTTTGAATATCGGAAATTATCCTTTCATGTTTTGTCAGTAATAAACACAAAAAATATATTTGATTGTTTTTTTTTAATCGGCGTGTGTCGTGATGTTTCAATATAAAAAGTTTTTGGTTGGAAGATTTAGTTAGCTTCTTATATTCAAATTACACCGAATCTAATAAATTTCACAACTTCAACTCCCTATATACACGACGCTTAATTTTTGACCAAACCTTGTTATTTAAAATTTTGAATAATGGCCTCGACTCGCCAGAGCTTACCGACTTAATAAACATTCATATTCCGATAAGATCAACAAGAAAATCAGACTTATTTTATTTACCATCATGTAGAACTAACATTAGAAAAAATTCCCCGATTCTCCGTTTATGTGCGCAATATAATACAACATTTTACAATATAGACATTTTTAACAATACCTTTCAGAAATACCGAATAGAAGTAACGCGTACGATTGAAAATTAATTCAAGATTGTAGAATGTATCGGGAGCATCTCCTATCCTTATCCTATTTTCCTCTTCCTCTCCCCCTCACCAAAAATTAATTTTTAGATCTAATAAAACTCCATCTTCAAATAATTTTAACATAGGAGACCGTTTTGGCTAAACTTAATTTAATTTTATATGTATGTATCTGTATTTAATGTAAAAGCTGTTTGTCTCTTACAAATAAATAAATAATTAAATATTATGTTAAGAAATAACACTTCAAGTAAATAGATGGGGATCTTAGCAGTCTTACGAAGATGCTCAACATGGACCAATAAAATTCTTAAGGTTGCGTTTATTTCTACATATGAAATATTTAAAAACTTTAAATGTACAAAAACTTTATCAAAAAATATTTTATTGTTCTTAAAAAAACATATCTGAAACTTGTTATTTTAAATTTTATTCCTATCTTGGACAGATAAATATTTAGTGTCGTGGTGTGAGGCTGAAAGGTAGTGAGGAAGGAAAGGAGATGAAGTAGAGGAAGATAGAGAAATGCCTATCTAATCAAATCTAGTCACCAAGCACGAATATAGCCATTTCAAACAAAATTTCAATTGAATGGGCGTCTTATACCGGGGGTTCGAAGAATATCTTTCACTCGTTCCACCGTTAATGATTTTGAAACATCACAATTTAAGTTTATTTGCGTGCGTCGGAATTTTAACCTGCGACCTCCGCATTGCTAGTCAAGAACCGTACCTCTCAGAAAATCTAACAAAAAAGAACAGAAAATGGTAAGAATATTCAATTAAAGTCAAAATGTCGTGGCTGACTGAACTGAGTATAATCAACTTGCAAACATTATAAAGACAATGCGGACATCTGGATAATCAATAAAAAAATATTTAAAAAAAACTACTCAGAACAGGAAACCTAAGTGAGGAGGACTGTGGAAACTGTGATATTTTTCTTATATAAATTCTTCAATAATATGTGCTATACAAAATAATGTGTTGGAGACCGTAATTCTTGTATTTTGAAAATAAGGAAATGACAAATCATTTTTATTGTATTTATTTTCAAAATAGAAAACCTGGTTGTTACATACAAAAAAGCACTTAAGTAAACTAACTAACTAACTAACTAACCATCACGCCGTTTCCCCGCAGGGGTAGGCAGAGAGGACGGACCGCCAAACAACTCGATCTTGGCACACACTCCTTGCTTCGTTCACATTCATACATCGTCTCATACATGCTCTTCTGTTATTCTGACTCTTGACATCGCCCGACTCAAGTATCTGATTCACTTGGTCGTGCCATGTCTTCCTCGGGCGTCCCCGACTTCGTCTACCATTCACATTTGCGTCATATATTCTCCTTACACTCCTTTCCTCATTCATTCGCTCTACATGCCCAAACCATCTGAGCGTCCCTTTCTTAATCTTATTCATTACGCTTACATCAGCCTTGCATTCTTTGCGGATCTCCACATTTCTCACACGATCATACATGGTTTTACCACACATACGTCTCAGGGATCTCATTTCTACAGCATTCAGTCTACTTTCATCCTTTCTCTGCCAGTTCCATGCCTCACTGCCATACATCAGGGTAGGTACCAGCACTCCATTATGGACGGCTAGCTTCGCTTCTTTTGACAATTTTTTGTTGCTGCCAACGGCGTTCAGACCTCCATTAATGGAGTTACCGGCATTGTTCTACAACTATCAAAGCCTAATTGCTTAGTTGAAAAGTGGAAAAACACATTAGTAAGTGATATAATTGCAGAATTGAGCCTTTTTTTGAGATACCCACAAAAAATTTTCAAATTACTTCATGATTCCAATGTGTTACTACTTTTCTGTCTGTAACTAATTCACAGACGAGGGAATGTGTGTGAGACAAAACGATGATTTCGGAGTTACTTAATTGTAGTCATTCTTATTACCCCACGAAGTACTGAATTAATTATCATTAAAGTCGTAGTCATGTACGAACTAATCTTAAATAGAAACCAATAAAAAATTAATATCCGTTTTGGCGAAAGGTTGGTTACAAAAATAATAAGCTTTTAAAGCCTTATGCAAGAGAGACAAAAGTGATCTATAGATATAGAAAGATTAGGGGGAAGGAGAAAAAAGGAAACAGAAGTGTTACTAGGAAGATGGTTAGGTACTGGCCTTAATGATCAAATATTAATAAATCTTTCATTTTTGATGAGAGATGGTGCTTGATATGAACTCAATAAGCTGGAAGATTGTTCGTATCTGAAACTAATTATCTTAGTCGTTAATAATTAAAAGACAAGACAAGACAAGATACAGGTAGGTACCTACTATTTATTACATCTCGTAGTCCCTCAGTTAATAAGTTTCAAATTAAAAGAATTCTTCTCTTGGAATAAATCTACAATCAAAAGCGTTTGATTTTGAAAAGAGATTGACAATACGGAAATGAATTAAACAGATAGATGCAATAAAATCAGCAAAGATTAGTAAAACAAAGAGAAAATTATTGAAATTTGCAAACACTTGCATGATATATTTATAATGTTATATATATTATAATGCGTTAGCTCTTGAAAACCTAAATTATTCTTACATGAAGCAGATACTTATAATCTTATTTGTATAATGTAGAGTGTCTGTGGCGGACTTCGGGTGGGCGTCGAGAATTAGATTAGTATAAAAATCAAGGTTTTATTCCACAACTGATCAAAAGGGGCTATATAATTCACTACAATAAAAGAATACTACCCTGAAGAAACTATTGCAGTAGCGAAAACCGGTCGGAAATTGGTATAAAAATAAAAATGATGTCAAAAAGTTTACAAAGTAATTGTTGATTTAAAAAAAAATGTTGACCTAGGTAATGAAATTCTCTCTTTTTAGAGCGAGTTTTGGAATGCTTAAATTAAGTAATGTAAAAGTTACCAAAATCAAGATTTAAAACTGTAATTATTCCTACAGACAAGAACAACATGAGTCTGGTACTTTCAGAAGGAAGCTAACATTTTTTCATTACCTTTATTCAATGATTGTACGTTTTCTGTTTTAAAAACGAATATGAAATGTTTAACAACAATTACTACAAGGTTTGCAAAACATCGTTTTAAGTGAATTAGATTTATTTATAACAGCGAACAAACAAAAGTCTTAACCTCAAAGGAACCTAATTGGTTAATAAAGCATGCCTTGTGACGTCATAGAGAGGGCGGGGTAGAGGCGTGAGAGGGGGTACAGTGAGTAGAGAGATGGATGCAGTACACTTTAGGTTGCAGTTTATGATGTGCTACTCTGTACTGCAATATTATTTGGCGCAATAACGCTTCTGCACTGCACTATACTAAAGTTTTTATCTCTGCTTGTTTCAGGACTTGCCAGGATGCTTCATTGGCGAAATGAATATTAATCTTACTCAGTTTCTGAGGAGTAATAAGAGAACAACAAAATCAAAATTTGTTTCGTGTTTCTTCATAGAAAAGTAAAGCTGTGAAAGTTGGTTTGGTCTTAAAATATTCCTACTTACAATTTATTTACGAAAATAATTTTTTACGAGAAATTATTTTCTGAAAAAAAATTATAAATTCCTCATTTTTTAAGTTTTCGAACTCTTGGCCTTTTGTGATAACTTTAATTAGCCTTAAAAAAAAAAATTTGATAGAATTTTTTCTTCTTTGTTCTTTTATTGTAAGAACCACTAAAATTAATAGTCTTGTTATATAGGCGTTCAAAAACCTAGAGTCTAAACTTGATCGCATTAAAATAATTTTTGTATTTTACAACTAATTATCATTTTGGCAAAAGATGCGAAAAAGCGACCAAAGTAAATACAGTGAAATTAATTGACCAAAGGTTTGGGCAAGAAGGAAAGAGATGGACTACGTGAGAGTATTAGACAATGACAATTTGTAAGCGGAGATTCGAACCGAACTAAATTGCAACCCTCGATGGTGTCTAGAATAAACAACCCATTTTCCTTTACAAATATTTGTTGGCAAACATTAATTGAAACAACGTTAATGATTTTCAAGGAATGTTAGTGTTTGTAACGCCTTAGAGCTTAGACGGCGAATTAAAGATTCATACAAATTTAAGTGACTTTTTTCGATGACGATTTTTAATGACAGGTATTTCATGAAACGTCAGTAGGTGGACGTTAAAATTTAATGTCGATAATAATACTTTAAATAGTTGCCTAAAGAAGTTTTTGTATTTACTCTCTGAGGGCTGTGGGAGGAGTAAGCGGTTGAATTTACGATTTAAATGAATGATTTTGAAAATTTGTATATAAGTACATAATGCATTATATACATAGTATATGAGGCCTAAATTACTAAAGTCTGAATTTCCCCTTAGGAAAAAAATCATCTCTAAATATCTACTTATAAATAAATGCGGTATCTCTTTATAAAAGATTTATTATCCAAAAATTAAATATTGTTATCATTAAAATGGTCATCACAATATTGAGTTTTTGTCAACTCAAAAACATTTTTCACTGGTAAATATAGTCAGTTGAGCAGTCACTTATGATCAGCAAAAGATATAGCAGCAGAAGAATAAGATTTATCAACAAATAATATTACCCTTATTCTGATCGTATCACTTATTGAGCCTATAATTTTTTCGCTGCCGACAAAAACATGTCCAATTAATGATAGATATTTTTCCTTACAAACCTATTATTTCAATAGTGAACCACTGTGTAATAATTATTTGTTGTAAAATATAAATATTTTTTAATTATTCTTCGTTTTTACAGATGTTCTCGCTCGCATGAGAACAATCCCGTTATAAAAACAGTTAATTATATATATTTGATGCGTTTTTTATGCGGTTTTTTAGTGTGTCAAAGGACCTTGAATGTTGCGTGATTTTTTTGTGTGAAATGGGTGTGTAAAGACCACTGCACAAGTAGATAACATGCACAAGGAAAGGAAAAAAGGACTTACGGTGCTAGAACTTTCTTCTTGAATCCTGGTTTATTGTGCACTTAAAATGATTATATTAATCGCGGGATGCGGTATGCGGATGCGGTATGCGGTGTTTAGGCGACGAGGGTTGATTTAATACTGGCTTGGGTCAAGCAAAAATGGCAGGTTTAAAGGGAAGGGTAGGAAGTATTGTAACAATAGTAACTACAAGAACAGGGTCATGATGTATAGATGTATGTACGTAGGTACGTGTAGCTGTGTTGTGTATACGCCCAACCATATATATAAAAAATATGTATTTATATATGTATATTTTGTTTTTTACTGTAAATCTAATAATGAGGTATGCTAGACATTATCAGCATTGCTCTTGTGAAAGAACTATCAATTAGAATCAAAACCAAGCTTCAAATGGTTTAATCAGAATTTGGTGACAAGACATGAATAACAAGGTAATTACCAACCCTTCTTCTAATAGTTTTTCACTGATTTTACTTAATTATTTTATTAGTAAATAAATATAAAAGAGAAAAGAGTTATAATTGCCTATGGGGATGGGATGGTGAGAGGGAGGGAAAAGGGATGGACCGTGTAGATTAAAATGTATTGTGGGAATGTTATTTATTGATTTTAACTTCGTTGTTCTTAGTTAAATAAGTCAAATTCACTGTTAATAAAATGTTTAAAATGTACAAAGCGCGGTGAACGAATGTACTTCGTTTTGACTTAGTGTTGCATTAGAGGAGGAGGATTTAATGTGAGACTTTGTCTGGTTTGTCTGAAGGGCATTCTGAGTTGAATTCGTTGAAATAATTCTGGCCTGAGAGGAATTTATTTTTTTATAGAAATAGTTCATTTGTGGAATTTCTACGATGTATTTTATATTCCGATGAATAATGTATTTTACTTTATAATAAAAAGCATATTTGAATGTTAAATATCAAATAACAACGTATCATCATTTTTTCAATTATATCTGGCTTTCACCTTTCAAGGGTGTTCTAGGCCATCATTTCAAATTACAGAGAAAGTGAATTTATATATTAATATTATTTAAGTGCTAATTTCAGAATTATATGGAAGATTAAAGTCGAGTTCAGACTTGGAAGATATGAGATGTTGTATGGATGGGAAGTAATTTTAGATAACGCTTGATAGAAGAGAGGATATTAATTTAGAGAAAGACAACCAAAAAAAACGCGATCTAAAGTTCCCACTTCTAGACCACAAAATGTACAATCTGCGGAGTCAAAACGTACCATCCTTTGTATATATGAAAATACATAACATTTACAAAACTACCGCATCACACGGAAATTATTTCTAAATAAAATTAATTTCCTTGACCCTGATAAATCTGCGGGACCAGATAACATCCCACCAAAATTTCACAAAAAATGCGCTTCTGCAATATCAGGTCTACTCGCCACATTACTTAAGCACTTAATTTCTTCTGGACATTTTCAGTTGTGATTGAGTTTTTTCTTTATTTATTTTTATTTGATTTGATGCAATATTTTACATTTCAAAGTAAAATCTAGTAATGTTGGCCTCACTGGGTGGCTTACCCGTGCTGAGGCCCCCATTTTATAAAACAAGAATTATTATTTTTTTTTATTCATATCACATATCACATTTTGGTAAGAAAAAAATATAATGTTGGTGACTATAAAAACATAAAATTAAGATAGTAGAAATTAAATCTAAATTACAAATATAAAATTAAATTTAAAAAAAACCGGCATATATTATGTGTTGTGTGTTTGTGAGTGATGTGTGTTTTATGTTGTTTTTGTGTATTCCGTGTTATTCTTTTCATATGTTTTATTCTTTCATGTTATGAAATTTCGGTAACGTTGTCTTTTTTGGACTAATCTATTTTGTAGTTTTGTGTCTGAATTTATTTTTGTTTTCTTCAATTTTATTTTCAAGTGTAAAACTGTTGGATGCTTTTTTGGCATGATATTTATGGTGTCTTGATTAATTGTATGATTGAATTTTTCACAAATAAGTTAGGTGGGACCTTTGGAATCTTCGAATACGCATATTTTATATCCATAAAGTTATTTTGTTCCTGCGACTGACCGACACTGGAGCGACCACGCGAAATAAATAAATTTGCCCCGATTGCTCGAGATTTCCAGAAAACTATTTTTAAAATTTTTCGCCAAAATTTAAAAAAATTATACCCTTGAATTTCGATATGAAGACAAAAAAACTTAATGTAGTGCTATACAGCCAATGAATTAACCTGCATGTTCCGTTTATTTCATATTTTAAGGATTTATAAAAAAAAAATATGTAAAAAAATCGTTTATAACCGCGCAAATCCTGCGTGTTGGTTACTTTGAAACTCCGTGAGAGGTACTTATTCAGTCAAAATAGGACAGTCAAATTTCGAGTCAAAATAGAATATTTTTGATGTCTGTATGTTGTCTATGGTATACTTGATAATGAAAAGTGCATATCTGAGAAAAAAAATCAATTTTATCCGTAAAGAGCTGATCAAAAATACTGATTGAAAAAAATATTTTTAAAATGTATTTTTAACATCGTTCTAAAATAGTCTATGAAGTTCGGATTTGCGACATCTATAATCGTAATAGATACAGAATCTAAATAGCTTCATTTTAAATAAATGTCTTGCCATGGAAATGTTTAAAATAATTACAATAAATGTTTTACAATGGTAGGAAAATGTAGTCCAATTTTCGACCACTATCAATCGCAGAAAAATAAAAGTGGACCATTTTCGACCATAATTGCCCCAGTGGCTACCATATAATTACATCTATCTATATTATTATTATTTTCTAAATCAGTAATACAGATAACTCCCTATGTATTCTGTATATTTATGATTTCATGTATCACTTTTATGGTAAAGCCTTTTTAGGCATATAAATAATTAAATGAATAAAAATAAATAAATAGTAGGTACATTTATTAAGAGGGTGCCCTGTCATAGATTCAAAGTGCAAAATAAGAAGCATCTAGTAGAGGTGTTTCTCTCACGTTATCGTTAATTTCATGTAAAACGAAACTCATGCACCTGCAGTGAAGTGGCTTCTCCAGTCCCCACCTCCGATGTAATCCACCGCCACCTGACAACGGTACCGGATTTTTTCAAGAGTGCTCTCGACGGCAGCTCCGGAGTAGGATCCTTTTTAATATTCCGCCCGAGAGGAGACATTCAAATATAGACCTAAGTCAGAGACAAAGGATGGGACAAAGGAGAGGACACGAATTTACATCCTCCCTCCCTCCCTCCCTCTCTCACTGAGCCCCCTGGACTTGGTCAGCTTCCGGTACTTAACCCCTTGAAAGTCGACTGTAATATCGAGTTCCCTTCAATGTCGCATACAAAGTGGACTTTTTAATCTTTGCTTACATATTTATGAGCTTCCTCTTGGTCTCGAAGGGGTTTAAAAAAGCGTTCTCATTCTTTATTTTAATTATAAAGAAACAATATTCTAAAGACCCTCACTTCTATTAACTATTTTTATTTTTGTAATGTCTCTCATATCCTCTCCAGAGACATTCGTTATTTATAAGTACTGGGACTAGTTTTCTCCAGAGGATGCTTATTAAATGATTTAGGTTCTTGAATCACAGTCTGTTTTTTGACGTATCGTAATTTGTAAATATAGTTTCGAGAATTAACGTCCTTTATGTTGGAAGCTAGGTTTTGTCTGCGAAGCTCTAGGATTATAATGACTGCACACCTACCTTCGGTTACCACCGGCACAACTCGTAAACGAAACCATGTGACCCGAAGAGCCCATAGACAACTAAAGCAATGTGTGAACTAATCGTAGACTAATTTTTACGATACGTTACCATTTTGAAATAAAATGTAGTATCTAATGCTAGAATTGTTCGCAGATTGCAGCGGTTATAAAAAGTAATAAAGAAATACGTTTCAGTAGCGCAATTAGCATTATTATCTCTATAAAAAATTGATTTTAGTCGTTCGGAAAACTAAATGAAATTTTATCAAGAAAATTTTTGGTATTTTTGAAAGCGAAAACCTTTGAAATATTCTTCTAGATCTCAACAAAAAAGCGCTGCGCAGCGAAGGTGAAATTCTTTTTACACTTAATGTTGGACAACGAAATTTTGTTGTCTTCATGACAATGTTATAAAAATCATATTATTTAGAGTGTGATTCAAAACGTAGAAAGACTAAAGTTTACCGCTAAACCCTTTCGCAAAACAGAACTGAAACAGTTGAATATTTCGTACTGCATTTTTAAAAATGTTTTGTTTAGTCCTTACGAAAAAATTCTCCGGCCACACTATGCGGACTCGCGAACCTCGGGTTGCTCAGCACTGCCCTAGACAAACCAGGGAACCAGGGAAGTGTCACCTAAGGAGACTCATGCAGATGTTGGGAGTGGAAAACGCCAATTTATGCAGGAAATGTCAAGAGGTTGAAGAGATTTCCTTTAATTCACTTATAGTGGAAATGTTCCGCCCTGCTGGCAATAAGGATCAGCTACTTGAGAAGACACATTGTGGAACCAGGAGGCAGGCAAACATCCAATAACAACCCTAGTAAAGTTTATCATGACCGGGTAACTGTTAAAAAAAAAGTAGGTGAAATGGGAGAGAACACATTGGGCCCATAACTTGAGTGCTCACGAGATCTATAGAAACTGTCTCCGCTTTATATAATAAAAAAACTCGAACATCGCTAATGCCTTCCGACAATACGGTGGTGACCGTTCCCTTCAAGCACCAAGTGCTACTATTGAGTGAGCGCTGAGCCTGAGCTCACTCGCCCTTTTTATACATTAACTCCGCACAGGAGGCCCTGAGAAAAATAATTTTCCTCAGAGCCTATGTCATCCTTGAAGATGCTGTGTGGAGGGTGTTTTTGAGGAGAGGAAGGAGTGAGCATGGTTTTCGAAGAGATCCACGTTGTAAGAGGGAGGAAACACAGAGGCCGGCAAATCGTTCCACAGCCGAGCTGAACTCAAGAACGAGTCATGGAAGCGACCCGTTCTCAAGTGAGTAATGTCAACCGCGTACAAATGTTGGGCGCGTGTTTGGCGTGTTTCCCGACTATGCATCGGTGCTGAGGGTATCAATGATGCTAGTTCCTCGGAGCATTTTCCATTGTTATACCGGTAGAACAAGGACAACATTCCCACCTGACGCCTGTGCTTTAAAGATTGCAAACCGTTTGTTAAGTTATAGCCCTGCATAAAAATGCATTTATTTATTATTTTCTGTCTATTTATGTAGTTTATTTATTGTGTAAATTTGTTTAACTATATGGGACACGTGGGATTACACTGTCTTCCTCACAACCTGGAATAAAGAGGTATTATTATTATTATTAACGTGAAGGTCTGGAAGCACCAACTTATATCATAATTGATTTCTCGCCCTAACTGATTTTATTTTGCTCTTTGGACCGTTTAATAATTTGTATGCTGTTGGGAGCAGCTTTCAGGCGTTGTGCCGTTCGTTTGTAAGAAGCTAGTGACATCTATTCATTCGGTCTTTGCATTATTTAAAACATGATCCGACAAAAAAAATTGCCAAAAAAATGATTATTTGATTTAATCGACCTTCGGCTTATTAGGACTTTTCTATAAAAGATTATTGGATCCACCAGCCTCTCAAAGGGTTACTATGTGAGCATGCTTAGACCCCGAGTATCCTGCATTTTGCCGCTGAGGGTAGAGCAGTAACTAAGTTAGAGTGATCTACGGACTACACGTGTTTGTTTTTTGTATGTTCTATTTGGAAGTTATCCCAAAAAACGGGACAACAAGATTGTCAAGTGAACTACTTAAGCAGGATAAAATCGTTACATTAATTACATTGCATTGTACCAACAATAATTACCTTTGTTGGAGCGTTTATTTAGTTGGAATGCTGCTGTATAATGACAATTAATTATTGGCACTTGAACATATCACTTTTTGTTTAAAAAAATATAAATTTCTTGCAATGTAAATAAACTTATTCGAACAATCCGTGGTGAGGGTTTTGAAATCGATTTCAAAATTCAAAAGGTAAAAAGCCGAAACACCAAAGCTAATGACGAAGATGCTGGATAATTGGCCACAAATGTAACTTAACCTCAAGTACGTAGTAGACCTTTATCTAGTCTATGGCTGTAATCTAAAAGTTTCATTAACGAAAAAACCGCTTTTTTCACAATTTTTTTTTAATAACAGTATCAAATCGTATTTGATCAATATGCATTTTTAGGATTTCAATTTTTGGGAATACATGCATCCAAAAGCATCAATTATACCAAGATACACCAAATTTAAAAAAACCTTCTTGGAAATGGTTAAGGGGTTAGGCCACCCTAGGATTTTCGAAAAATCGTTTTTATTTTTATTTTTTTAAATTGTCCCCTAAGACCTCAAAAATGATGTCCCAAAAGATTATGGTCGGAAAAATCTCTAAGTACTCGATTTTCGAATTTTAGTACATAGTACTTGGTGCATAGTACTTAGTACATAAGTAATCGACAAACAGCGCATTCATAGAGGCCTATGTCTGAACGGGTAAAAGACACAAGGATCGCTTCAATATCAAGCAGAAAAGAAAAGCAAGAGCAGGACGATAATCTAGAAAGCCAATTGTATGGTGCGGGCATCGCAGATTGAAGGTATTGCAAAATTATTACTAGTACTCAAAACTTCAAAAGCGTGTACCTCAAAACGGCATTTTTTAAGTTTGCCGGAAACATAACTGAGACAATTTTCAACCGATTTTTTTGAAATTTTGAATATATCTTCAAAAAACACTGTTTATGGAAGTACGTAAGATTTTTTTTTAAATTGCATAGTTCATTTGTTAAAAACAATTACCTGGTGATTTTTTAGGCCAATTTTTTACTTTTCACTTTGGAAGTGCGCCATTTGGCCAAAAATTAATGTATTGAAAAACTCAGACGTACTTCTACAGCAGTTACTATTTTAATTAAAAAAATTATAATTCAAAAATTACAGGAGTTGTGTGTCCGGCCGTGGACCCTAAAAAACGGAGACGTCATCGGAAAAACGCTGTACAGCCGCCATTTTGAAATCGCTTAAAATTCTTTTTTGTGTACAGTCATTACGTCATACAGTCATACGTTTAATAAATACTTTATATAGGAATCTCGATTTATTTTGTAGTATTTCTGGAAAAAAAATGCTATAATAGCCTATTTTTTCGGCCTCAAGGGTAACCCCTAACCCCTTAAATGGTCGAGCGGTCTAATGAGTCTGCCTAGATACGTCTACAGTCATTGTAAGCATCATTTTTCACTTATTGTGATGATAGTGGGAGCAAATAAGTTATTTTAAGTTATTCGAAATGCATGAGAAAAAAAGCTACTCCGTGCTGGATGTCAAAATTGTCGGTTTTTTTAATAAAACTATATTATCTATTTTTGACCTTTCAGCAAAAAACTACAACTTGATTTTTTTCATACAGTTATTTTTTTCAAAAGCGTAATAAAAATCACGTAATCTGTTGTGATTTGCGACATCACCTCATCTACGTGAAAAACAAATAATATTATTCCTAAGCTCGTAAAAAATGTCAATCACATTACATCATAATATTATCTGAGCTAAATCCAGTCTTGCCTAAAATTTGCTCATTTTGTATGCGGCGGCACGCGCCAGCCTCTGACCTATGCGTATCAAATGACAATTTCTTCACGAGTTATCTGTCCATAAATATTGTATACATTTCACGTGCGGAGGAAAAACAAATCCCGGAGTTGGTTAGCGGTATGAAATAATATTTGTAATTAAGGTAGATTGTTATTTTAGTTTAATTTGTTTTTAACAGAAGATAATAATAGGAAAAGCGTTATTTGTTTAAATCCATTTAATTTTATTTATAAACGTCGACTAGTTTTGGTCGATCTCAACCATCATCAAAACACAGATATAAACCCCTATATTTATGTCTTGATGAAGGTTGAGATCAACTGAAACTAATCAATGTTTATAAATAAAATTATGTGGTTTTAAACAAATTAATAAGTGACCAGCTCAGCTATGGGGGCTCCATCGAAGCCAGAGTAAAGTTAGCCTCTCAAAAACGGGCGTACTGTACAGTGCCCGCAGATACTTTAATAGTACGCAACTGCAAACCCTGTACAAATTGCAAGTACGCCCCACGGTAGATTTTGGCAGTGACCTCTAGTCTAGAGCACCAAAATACTTGAAAAATACCCTCAGAAACGGGCGGTCCGTTTGATAAATTCTCCCACCTTAACGAACGGATTGCAATATTTAGAGCACAGGCGTCGGGTGGGACTGCTATCCCTGTTCTACCGGTATTTAAATGGAAGATGCTCTGAGGAACTAGCGTCATTGATCCCTTCGGCACCGGTGCATGAGACACGCCAAACGCGTGCCCAACATATGTACACGGTTGACATTTGTCACGTGAGAACGGATCGTTTTTTCGACTCGTTCTTGAGTTCAACAGATCGGCTATGGAACGATTTTCCGGCTTATAAAATTTCTCTCTCAAAAAGACCCTCCACACAGCATCCCAGATGACACATGCCCGGCGAGAAATTATTTTCCTCGGGGCCTCCTGTATGGAGTTAACGTAAAAAAAAATTACGTTTTCCATTTATATAATGTCAAGCCACAAAGCGTTTGCATTATTCGATAATAATAATAATAAGGCCTCAGTAAGGGTAAATCAATCCTTATATAGTTTCAGTGAAGCTCACATTACCAAATAATTTTAAGAAATGAGTCGTATTAATAAAAAAAACCAACAAAAATGATTTTTTGTGATAAGCACAAAACTCACAAATGCTTCCTATCTTCCGGAACCAGTGGAACTACGGCACCCTAATCGGGGTGAGTTGTGAAGCAGACGGTCGCGGGATCGAATCCCGGCATGGCAAATAAATTTTATTTGATTAATTTGTGTTATTTCACAATTTATTCATTTGAAATAATAAATAGTATATTTGCGGCACGTCCCAGAGTGAAAGATACTCTCAGTATCCCCCTGGTGTAAGGCCACCATTCAGAATTGAAACGTTGCTTGAAATGGCTTTAGCCGTGTTTGGTGACCAAATCTGAATAGCCAGGTACTTCCTACCTTCCTCCTCCTCTTCCCCATCTCCTTCTCCTCCCCATTACCTTCAGCCTCACAACATACCCCAATTGGAGATGCCATAGTCTCACTGCCTCCAGACGGGAGCACTTGGGACTCTTGTGCGGTATTCATATAAAAAAAGACGGTAATGTTAAGGTGAAGGAGGTGATGTAGAGTGAAGAAAAAGATTGGGAAGATCCCGGCTATTTCGAACTGGTCACTGAATCCTTACACAAAAATTTACTTGCTCATGCCGAAATTCGAATCCGCGACCCTTAAAATCATAGCCGAGGATATCGTTACCACTTAATTACGTAGTTGTCCAGTGAGTGTGATCATTTTATTTGTTGTAGACGTTTTATAAAATGCACATTTTTTTCTGTTTACGATTTTCACTAAAGTACAAAGTCCTTTAACTTTACACTATTTTCTAAGACGTCACGGCGTTTCAGCTCAAACTGTTTGATATTTAAAATCCCTCATCCGAATAGACTGGCAGAAGTTGGAGTAACGGCAACAAGTTTGTTTTTTCAGCCCATATTGAAATATCCCACGAAGTTCGTGACCGAACTGCTGATGTTATTTTTATCCTAGAAAAGGAAACTACCCCGTGTAGGAAGGTTTCTTCAAGGTGCTCAAGCCGGAAGAATATTTTTAGTTTCAAGTCGATAAAAAAAAATCAAAAGGGTTCATCCCTAATAGGACATTATAAAAAATGCCATGATTTTTAGTCTAGGGAATCTAGTTGTTTGTTTTCATAACAAACATCGTTTTTTTGATTTGAACATATCCATTAAAAAAGTTATGATTTCTACACTTTTGTATTCATAATTTACCGGATAAATTATAATCTAGTATGAAATGAAAAAAAAACTGAGACGACATCGAAAAGAGAGCAAAATCGTTATGCAATTTACACACAAGAAGAGCAAAGTTAAAAATTTATAAAAGGAAGATAATTTCAAGGTGTCGGTAAGTTCCAAGAATTGAGTCTTATAATTAAAAAATACTGTATTTGCGAGACTGTTGCAAATATTTAGACACACCTTAAAATGCAATGCCAATTTTCTGAACAAAGGACAATGTTTTTTTTTTGTTATTTATTTTTGGGCTGTTATGCCGTGTTGCGATACCTCCTTCTTTAGGTTCTTTCCAAGAACTATTGTATCCGGTAATTGCAGGCTACACCAAAACTAAACGGAGAAAACCATGTTGACTTATTTTCTAACACCGACTCGTAGAGAAATGGAGCTGGCAGCACGGTATCGCATCTACATACATAATTACACATTTTCACCAATATCTTTATTACCAATTTATTCATCTGCCCTGATGATGGACGCTGTAACGCTGTCCAAAACGTTGGCAAAAGAAGGAGGTAGCGCAACACGGCATAACACCCCAAAAATAAATAACAAAAAATAGCTAAAATCATACCCAAAGGACAATGGTATTCAAAATTTCTAGTGAGGAACAGCATTTCATTATTATGGAGTCTACGGGAAGGAATTTTGAACTGAACTAGTTGTAACATTAACGGTGTGTCGATAACACTATTGATAATTTAAAAAATGGAAAAAATAAAAGCATGATTTTTCTAAAGAAGATAGATTGAAAGTTTTATCATTTTCTACGCACCTATTTGAAGTTCTAACCCAATCAAACCTAACCAAAACATTTCCTCGCGAGATGTGAAGTTGTACAGATTCAATGCGATGAATACGAATAGCATTGACTTCTAATAATAATTTAAAAATATATGTAATATCATTCATATCGATCACCCTGTTGATTAGACAGAGTTGAAAATTTTGATTTGAGTACGTCGTTATATTTAAAAGCACATCCTCTATCCGTCTATTTGGAACAGTACTCGGATCATACATAATCACCACCAATCAATTAAAATGCAATAAAACTTGTGGTGAAGTGAACAAAAAAAAAACGTTTTCTGGGTTACTTGAACGAAAGCTCAAAATGTCTCACTAATGTTCAGAACCGTTTGACTTCCCAGTGTTATTTTGCAGCACATTTAAAATGTATAACACAGACACAAGTACCTTAATAATATTTGATTATAGCGAGCATTTGAATATTGTTTTCCTCATTATCTCAAAACATAGTACGTGGAGATGTCTGACTAATAAACTGGACGACCAATAGTGCAGCTGATTTAGAAATTTCACAAACACGAAGAAAACATGATTATCGGAAAAGTTTGTTTACATGTTGAAAATAATCGAAAGGTCGTTAAAAATTATAGTAAAAAAATGTTAAATAATTCACCACTGAATATGCGACCATGATTCAGCGCCCATGTCATTTTTCCCATATCGTTCGCAAGTTATGCACGTACAAACATTTCGGAGATTCATTTTAATTTATGTAGATAGATAGATATTAACTACGATTTCCAGCAAATATATCAACATCGTTTCCACGGCAACGCTTTGTTTTCTGACGTTAGCCAGAGCTTACCATCATATACAGCTTCTAGTACTCGCTTATAATTTAGCTTTCTATTGGTGAAAAAAAAATTAAAATCGTTTTATTGGCGTGGAAGCGTAACAAACAAACAAACACACGCAGTTTCGCTAAGATGAGTCAAAAGCAGAAGATCAGAAAGGCACGAATTTCGTGATATTTCAAACGTATTCACCCGAACTAAATTTGCCGATAAACACACCATTATACAAATAGTGTTAAGCCTTTTGTTTTGTTATGAAACCGAAAACGAAAACATTATAATAATTTATCCTTCATAAACCAGGAGGTAAATACCCTAACTTGACTCCGGAGAATATAAATAATTTATTCATTTCTTCCCGCACAGTTTCTAATCTGTTTAAAGACACTAAGGCCCATTAAAGGAGCTTCAGTTCTGTATACTAACAACTTTATATTATTACATTAACCTTTCAACCAAGTAAAGACTTGGAGTAAAAGACTTACCCTTACTTCTCAGTCATTCGAAAATGATTGAAGTTCGGCTGGAAAAACTTAAAATTATTAAGAAAATTGAGATATTTTCAGAAAACGAAGAAGAATTTTTTTTTCATTAGCTCACACAGGAGGCCCTGAGGATAAAAATTTGCTCACGGACTTTGTCATCTTTGGGGATGCTGTGTGGAGGTTTTTTTTTATGAAAGTAAGGGGAAGAGAGTTCAGGGAAGGAAAAGGGTTGAAGGGGTGGGTAAGAATATGTGGTTCAGTGTGTCCTGGTCATCCACCTCCAAGACCTAGACAAACCTCACCACATGAACCCGGGCACCCCTGCTAAATCACCAAACGTAGCGAACCACTTGGGTCCCGAGGCGGCGGTACCCATTCCCGCCTCCCAAATTGACCTTCCTTCAAGATCATAATATGCATTCATTGTCACCAAGGATGGTTTCAATTTCAATAATTCACCAAATTTTTAGCTGATTTTCAAGTTCCGTGAAAGTTCTATTCAAGTTCTGTTGTTGTTTCAGTTTTGTGAAGCAACTGGCTCACACTGACATGATTATAGAAACTAGCACTTAAAAACTCACTTCGCAGGTTTTTGCTGCTAGGCCCTACGGTCGGCTTTTAGTTCGGCTTCGCCCAGTTAGTGTTTGTGTTTGACCATTTTATAAATCTTATAGGAACTGCTTTCAAAAATAACCACTTCCTCGGATCCACTTTCATTTTTTTTTTTGATTTTACGGATTCTTTCGTAATCTTCTAACTAGCTAGAGCTTATAAGAATACCCTTTCATGTTTGTAACTAACTATACTACGGCTCAATTAGCCTTTTTACTATCACCTTCTGAAGGTTGTATTTAATTGACTGAATTAACGTTACATTAATGTCATCATAAGGTTAATTAACATTACATTAATGTCATAAAGTCGTTACTGGATAAAAAAAACCTCACGCAAGTTTACCGGTACATAGTAACCAAGAGAGGCAATGACGTCAAATTTAATATACAGCCGCTTGATACAACTATATATTACCGTCAATCTTTCCAATCCGGAGAGATACTAGGTACTTTTTAACAGATTTGTAGCAGTTATATCTAGGAGTGACACGTTCCTGTCCGACTTGCTGACAAAAGTGGCGACATCTTGTGACGAATTCTTGAATTTAAAACCGAATTTATTTATTTATTTCTATTCTTGTACATACACTTTACAAATAATTACATAGTTTACATAGATAATAGGTTATTAATAAGAAAAAAAAAACATGTTAAAGATCCGTAACTGTATGTAAATAGGTTAGTCGTAGTGTTTTGTGAACACCTCACTAGGCGAACCTGTGCTGAATTACAACGGCGGTTTTGTTTGTCGTACGGCGTGGCGTCAACATGCACTCGAAACTGGGTTCTGAAATTCAACCATGCAGATGTTACCGCTTTAATGCTATTCGATTGAATAGAACTTTCTCAATGGTGAACAGAACTTAAAAATTATCTTTGAAATTTGATGAATTGTTCAAATTTTCTAAAACAAACAGTCCACGGACTTACTGGTATCCATACCAATATGAAAGTTTTACCTTTTTTGCTTTCCGCGAATGTCGCAATATAATATGTATACGTCGTGACTGCTATATGATCGAAATTCGACAGGAGGGTTGTAAATACATAGATCAGATGATGGACGAATTTAAAAAAAAAATCAAATTTCTAATTATGGAAAAGCAAACATTTATAACGATAATTTTTGCGAAGCTTTTATAGTTCTTGCATTGGAAAGGTTTTTAAAAGCTTTACAATCCTTGGATCTTTTTGTTATATGTTCTGCCAATACAGTTTTTTTATCTTAAAATCATTAACTCCTTTACTGACAGTCCTACATTATTGCAATTAATTTAATTTCATGTTTTTAAGGTTCCGCGACTTTTCATCCCGCGACAAATACCCCCCTACAAAATATCCCCGAAAAACTATCCTATGACAAAATATCCTACGGAAAAAAACATCCCCCACATAATATCTACTAAAACCTAACCAAACCTAACCTAACCTAACAAAAAATGGGACAAAAATAATAAAGACAACCTGAAAAGGCAATCAATTATTGTTCTAAAATAGTAAAATGGGACAAAAATAATACAAATATCCTGTAAAGACAATTATTGTCAAAAAAATATTAAAATGTAAAATAAGGGAAGGTTTGGTAAGGTAAAATTAGGTTAAGTTAGATTCTAGTAGAATAGATGGTCTCTGAGGGCCTGGTAGGAGACAAATGTCTTGGCTGCAAAATATACGAGAGTGGACCGGCATTAGAAGCGCGGAGGAGCTTTTCCGGGCAGCACAAGATAGAGAGACATTTTCCAGAGTGATCGCCAACATCGGGGGGACCTGATAGGGCTCACGAAGAAGAAGGTTTAAGTAGATATTTAGTTGGAGGATGTTTTGTCCGTAGGATATTTTGTCCTGGGGAAATTATATCGAGAGATATTTTGTCGGAATATATTGTGTGGGGGATATTTTGTCGCGGGATGAAAACGCGCGGTACCTGGTCTTAACAGTCACGCCATCTAAAATAGGTACTTCACTACGACAACAATATCAATACTAATTCGTTTATATACTTCCTTATATGATGCTTACATGGAGTAGCAAATATTCAAATATGTTTTATGGCACCGATAGTAATTAACACTTTAGATTTTGTTTTCTGTAGCCTCTTCCTAAATTTTAATCATATTATGTTTACACTGCGTAATTTGATGACCGGATAAATCAGAATGAAATCAACTCAAAACTTCATTTAAAAAGTCATTAAAAGTAATTAAAAAAAATATTTAGCTTTAAACAAATAAAATAAATAAATAAATAATATGAAAACTATGTTTAAGCACCAGAATATAAAATTATAAATTTCTTGTAACACGATAAAAAAGTTGGATTTTAGCACCATATTCTGGGTAATTTTATTTTTTCAGCGTTCGTGAGGCATTTCACAATTCTGCGCGAGCGAGTGTTATTAAAAGTTAGCTGTTCTGGTGGAATCTCTCATAGAACTTCCTCTTTCACTTAATTTAAATTAAAAAGCTCGCCGGATATGCGCTCCCCTGATCTTACATGCATGTTTTCAATTTGCAGCGCCGTGCTGAAAGCTCCGGTTAAAAATTCAGTTTATTACTAAAAGAACGGAGAGCTTAATTCGCTCCGTGGTTTTCGGACACAATAAGCTTAATTGGGCTGCGGCTTTTGTCTTTGCTTATAATAATATACATAACTCTATTCGGTCGGAAGCTAAACAAAAATATGCTGGAGTTGTTGCTCTCGTTTTATGAAACCTGTAAATTCGAAGTGTAAAAAATATTATTCGATAAATTTTTCAACTTTCAAACTCCTTTTTATTGAATGATCAGTGAATTATTATAATATTCTTATTTTAATTCAAAGCAAAGAAAGATTTCTGGTAACACCTTAATTTGATAATCTTGGATAATGTCTAGTTAATTTGATAATGTCTAGTTCGAAATTCTTAACAGAAAAAAATATACCTAAACAGCTTTTGTAATGCTATCAAAAATGCTAAAGTCATAATAAAGTCACAATGGTCATACAAGGTTAAGCCGCCGCTATTCGAATTTCGACCGATTTCTTACATATCTCCCTTAAACATTTGAAGTTTTTAAGCTCTTAAAAAAATATATGTTATTTTTGAAGATAATAATATATAGAAACGTTCCACGCCGAAACGCAAATTATATGAAAGTCCCTCGATAGAAAAAAATCGCCAAGTATGCTCCGAAAATTATTTAAAACCAGTCTATTTATATTATTTTACAAGTTATATTTGTGAAAAATTTCACAATGTTTCTTTAAATATATTGAAGATACGTTTCACGAGATTTTAGTTCTATTTTAAACGAGTCATGTTTTATTAAGCTTTTTCGTAATTTTCGCTTTAATTTTATCGATTTAAATATAAGCGCGCTCTCTCCAACATTCGTGATTACAATCTCTCCATCTTCTTCTTTTCGAGAGCGGTTACGGGGCCTTAAACATTTGAACGACATTATTTTCTTAATATTAAAAAAAATTCTCTTAGTGGAGTACTTATGTACTTACTCACAATCTATAATTAATATTATAAATGCGAAACTGCGTATGTTTGTTTGTTATGCTTTCACGCATAATGCAATAAACCGATATTAGAAATTCTTTCACCAATAAAAAGCTACATTATATGCAAGTAATAAGGGCTATTCATAATGGTTAGCTCTGGCGTTATTAAATTATAAATATTAATATATTATATTTATTATACGTTTTCTGTCGCTAACAAATGCGAATTATTGCTAACGTCAGAAAACAAATGGTTGCCGTGAAAACAATGTTGATATGTTTGCGGGAAATCGTAGTTAATATCTATCTTTCTATAAAAATAAAAATGAATCTCCGAAATGTTTGTACGCGCATAACTTCCAAACTACTGCACCAAATTGGATAATTATTTTTTTTACTACTGGTGAGCTCTGGCATTATGAAATCTAGGTGGCTAGCTGTTTGAAAACTGAATGTAACGGGAATGAATGTACGGAATACGAGAGAGGGAGGGGGGATAATTGATAGTGCAAGCGCTAAAGTAATTTCCTCCTAAAACCATGCGAGCGAAGCCGCGAGTTAAAGTTAATATTTAATATTTTTGAGTGTCAGCAAATTACCAGTAAACCATAATTTGCTGACTTAATAATGTTAAATTCTAGGTAAACGAGAGTTATTTTTTCGCAGGCACATTCTCACTTCAACCTGTAATATTTTTTTACGGATGTACTTTGTCACCAAATTGTCAACATAATTCTGCCGAAAAGCTATACGAGTATCTAGTATGGTCGATTGACAAAGATTTCTCGACTATATGGATATATTGTCAGATCGTCCACTTATTTCTTAATTGTCCAAACGACCATTTTAGTTTTTGTTCAATCTCCACTTGGAATTAAAAATAATGTATAAAAATGATAGTTAATCGCTAATTTAAGAATTATTTAAACTAATGAGACCTTTACCTTTACGGAAACAGCTTTATCTTAAACATCTATCATAATGCATTACAATATTACCCACACACAGTTTTACCTTCTCAAACCTACCTTACACCCAACATATAAAAATGTGGTTGGACACAAATACGCTCACAATAAACACCGAGAAAACTAAATATGTCACATCAAGCATAAATATTACGGGTCAACCTCATGATGATGCCTCTATTAGAATACACACACGTTTGAATTCCGATGAATGTTGTCAGTGCCCCTACATTGAGCGCACTACGCACATGAAGTACCTCGGCCTCACCATTGATCCATATCTCAAATGGAATCTTCACACACAAATAATTGCAAACAAAATAAGAAAAACCATGCACTTTTTCAGAACGATACGAAACTTTCTCGACTTACAACACCTAAAAATGATTTATTTTGCAGTCTGCCAATCTGTTATTGAGTACGGTATAATAGCATGGGGAGGTGGCACTGCATCTGCACTAGACCCAATCATAAAGGCACAAAAAAATATTATAAAAATTATCCTTAAGCTACCTTTAATTACCGACTCGAACTTAATATTTAATGTTATGAATGTGTTTGACGTTCGGCAGATATATGCAAAAACAATCCTCATTCATCTATACACAAACATACATAAATACTATCAAAAAAGATTGAATACTCACTTAAATACTCAAAACAATAATAAAGATTTACTACAAACTCCCATAATACATACTACTTTTGGTCAACGTAACTTTATATACCTCGCAACAAAACTTTACAACATTCTTCCAGACTTAATAAAAAAATGCGACTCACAAAAAAATTTCAAAGAAAACATAAAAATTTGGATTAAAAGTAATGACAGGGCCTTTACCGGTGCACTCACCCAAATCCGCAATTACTAAAGACACCAATGTATTGGTTGGTACTATTAGAGCTTATCATTAAAGTAACCATCATATTATTAATACAATAATGTAGGTATGTTAGTAAGTATTTTAGATTGATGTACAAAATGACTGCCTCAACACAGGCTAGCCTAGTGAGGCAGGTTATAAGAATCTTCAACTATATAACTAACTACACATTAGTATTCTTTAATTTACCTTTAACCTACTGTTCATATGTATACTACTTTCTACTTGTAAACTTTTTGTACTGATATAATCTATTGTAAACTACACTGAATACGTATTTTCTTAGTTATATATGTTCCAAATTTCATTGAATAAAGATATTATTATTATTATTATTATATTATTATAATACAAAAAAAAAATATCTTTTTGCTTACTGCTACTGAAAATTAACGTTTTGTACTCCTATGTAAACCTCTGTAATCAATTGTAAAATTGTGTATTCAAGAATAGACATAAATAAAAAAAAAGTTTTATTGAAATAATGAAAGAAAACCTTAAAAAAAATGTTCTAATTGTTGTTTGGACAATTAAGAACTGAGGCAACGAGATCGCAACTAACAAACAATAGTTCACATCGAATAAATTAAGAATGTTTAGTGATTGTGAACTGTCGTTTGTTCGTAGTCAATCTGCAGATATGATCAGAAACGATGACAATTTATTGGCATTATCGATAAAACCTAAATCGATCGCCCGTGATAGATACTCTGTTGTTATTGCTAAAAATGATACATACCTAACAAAATAAATAACAAAAACAAATTTATAAGTTAACTAGCTGAGTTACCCGGCTTCGCTCAAGACAACATTCGAGAGTGTTCTAGAATGTTCCACAATTTATTTTATTTATTTATAGCGGACCCGACAGACGTTGTCCTGTACACAACTATCGGGGCAAACTAAAATTAAAATAGAATAATATTGAATATTTGATACTGCGATGGTAGTGCAGTCTGCCAGATCCAATTTAAAACATTCCAAAATCAACAACTCCTTAGAAGTAAAAAAAAATGATTAAAAGAACATTTTCCGGTGGACCAAATTGTGTATCCAAAGCATTCTAGAATCCCCTTGAACCCACACAAAAAATTTCATCAAAATCGGTCCAGCCGTTTAGGAGGAGTTCAGTGACATACACACGGACAGAAGAAATATATGTATTAAGATAATAAATATTCTTACCTTAAAATCCTGTCTCTTCTTTCAGATTCAAACCCGTTCTGAATATCCTGAGCCGAGAACTTCCACAAAGCTTCACTAGTAACCACTCCAAACAAAAGATCGTATCTGTTCTGGCTGTTCCTCCCAGAATTTCTATCTGATCTCTTAGTATGACTATTGTACGTAGACCCCGATTCAATCGGAGCATAATTCTGCATATCATTCGGTATAAAATACGTCAGGAACTCCTTCGCGTAGTCGGTCTTTATGACAACGCCATCCACAGAAGGACCAAAGGCAGACAGGTAGTTCGGGGCGGATACATCTGCTTCTAGTAACTCTTCTATCTTAGACTCTCTGAGGCAGTCCACGATCTCTTCGTGGTCCTTGGCTAGATCCTCTGGGATGCTACAGTTTACTTCCCGAGCCAATCTGACGGAATAGTTAACAGGATCTTCGACCAACGCCCAAGAACTCAGAGCGGAGCCGGAAAGAAGCACTGCTCGATGGAATAAACCTGTGAAAATAAAATAAATACATTAAAAAGTGTAAAAGTGATGCACGCGGCTGAGAAAGTGCTTGATAATCTGCAAGAAGGTCAAAATATTTTTCGGTTTGCAATAAAACCAAATCAATGAAAAGAAAACCAAAAACTGTTTTTGAAAGGTGATGAAATACGCTTTCTAATTTTATTATTAGAAATAAACATGTATTTTTTTAAACATAAAACTTTAAAATGCAAACATAAAAACATTTTCAAAATGGCTCACCTTACACTTTTAAAACTTTAAATAATTGATAATGAAAAAAAAATCACAAACATATTTTATTACACAAATGTTTTATAAACGTTTTATAGATTCATAAAAAAATTAATTATTAACAAAAAATTTAGAAAATTTCATAATTCTTTCTCAAATGCGGTCGGAGATTTTGCTTTCATAGAGGTGCTCATTTTAATTTTTTACTGGTTAACTTAATTGAATTTTAACTTGATTTAAGTATAAAGGGTGGTTTTTTCTTATTCTTACAACGTTTAGATCATATTTCTCACCGTGAGAGTAAGGGAGATATAACGATTTTCATGAAACCTATGTGAGCTGTTAGCCAAATTAGGGGTTGAAACATTTGTGAGAGGACTGCAATGCATTCAGAGAAACCACATTGGTTTGCGTTTCCTTTATGGAAGAAAATAGGATTATGATACTGTTCAGTTCAAGTATGTATAATGCTTCTGATGAAAAAGAACGATAGTTTTTTCGATAAAATTTATTATAATAACTTTTTGGAAAGTGTTCGGTTATAATTTGTTCAAAGACTTTTTTCGCCTAAGTGAATTAAAAAATTAGGTTTTAGATATATACTAATTTACGTTTTACTAATTATATAACGACCTATCACGTACTAAGCTTATAAAAAAACTTGACCGCAGAATGCCGCGCTCCTTGCTTTTACTCTAGGGAAACTTAATTGAAAAAAGATGTGCTTCAAATAATAATTATAAATTATTCCAGAAGGTATATTAAATTTGAATAACAAGTTTTAATATTTCAAGTAAATATTTTTTCTTCAAACAAATTTTTAACCAACTCCACCGTTCAAATTTCATTTGCTCAGTTTTTGAAAGCTCACGGTTAGTTTTTCAATCTTAATAATAATCCATTCGCTAACTAGGTATTAATAAATTCGGTTTTTACTGAAATCGACAAAATGATAAAGCAAATTGAGAGGTTCAATTGAGTTAAAAGTCAAAAGTGTATTTAAGTTTGATTAAAAGGCACGATTGATTTATCCGTTAAATTCGATTTGGGTATAATTTAAGTATTTATATAAAGCTGTGTATTTCGTACAGAAAATATGATTTTGAGCGTATTCAGGATCGGGGTTATAATTATTTTCGTCATTGTGGTCGGTCGATGGTTATGATTGAGGATTGGATTGATTAGAATGTTTAGTCGTTTAGATATGAATCTACCTCCGTACCTTATGTGTTCAATTCAAACTATTTTTTCCCGGAGATTTACCGGTCTAAGAAGCTTTTATGGCCTTCATTAGTAGTTAATAAGTAGTTCAATAAGAACCTCAAACTAAAGATGTCATACACCATAGATTCTGAGAACTATGGGCAGTTAGTTACAAACCCTCGAATAGATTAAAAAAAACTCTAATTCTTATTATTTCTAATTTTGAAATATTTAATGTTATTCTCTTGTTCTTAAGTTCTATCATCAACATTTCGGGTAAAACTTTATTTTATTTCTTTAAAAGTTTTTACCCGCGGCTTCACTCGTTTTTTTTTTTTTACATGAACTCCACACAGGAGGCCTTGAGGAAAATAATTCCCCTCAGGGCCTATGTCATCTGGGATGCTGTGTAGAGGGTCTTTTTGAGGAGAGGAAGGAATGAACATTGGTCTTGAAGAGACCCATGTTGTAGGAGGGAGGAAACACAGATGCCGGCAAATCGTTCCACAGCCGAGCTGTTGAACTCAAGAACGAGTCGAAAAAACGACCCGTTCTCATGTGACAAATGTCAACCGTGTACATATGTTGGGCGCGCGTTTGGCGTGTCTCCCGACTATGCACCGGTGCCGAAGGGATCAATGACGCTAGTTCCTCAGAGCATCTTCCATTGAAATACCGGTAGAACATGGATAGCATTCCCACCCGACGCCTGTGCTCTAAAGATTGCAGCCCGTTCGTTAAGATGGGAGAATCTATCAAACGGACCGCCCGTTTCTGCTCAGAGTCGATGGTATTTTTCAAGTATTTTGGAGCTCCAGACCAGAGGTGGCTGCCAAATTCAACCGTGGGGCGCACTTGCGATTTGTACAGGGTAAGCAGTTGTGTATTAAAATATTAAAGTATCTGCGGGCCCTGTACAGTACGCCCAGTTTTTGAGAAGCTAACTTTACTCTGGCTTCGATGGATACCTGAGCTGGTCACTTATAGTTACACCAAGCATATCGTTTGATATTAGGGGGAAATTACTGTAGCGCTTGCACTTATCAATTATCCCCCACTCCCCCCCCCCCTGCATTTCGTACATTCTACATTCATTCCCGGTACATTAAATTTTCAAACAGCTTGCGTGTTAACTAAAGTTCATAATGCTAGAGCTCACCAGTACAGAAAAAAAATAATTATCCAATTTGGTGCAGTCGTTCGGAAGCTATGCGCCTACAAACATTCCGGAGATTCATTTTGATTTATATAGATAGATAATAACTACGACGCCTGAAATATTTCAACATCCTTTCTACGGCAACGATTTGTTTTCTGATGTTAGTTTTAGTGCTTTTGTTAGCGACAGAAAACGTATAATAAATATAATTTTAATTTCATAACGCCAGAGCTGACCATTATTAATCAAATAAAATGTAGCTTTAATTTTATAATCGGTTTATTGGTTTATGCATGAAAACGTAACAAACAAACACACGCAGGTTCGCATTTATAATATTATTAGTATAGATAAAGTTATAACATTTTCCCCTGCTACTTTGTTCAATAAAATGTAATCTACTCCAATTCAATGTTGACAACTTTCCCTGTTTTACACAGCATGCAGTTAGATTTTCAACAAAACAATTCCAATAATCCTTTTGTTTTTGAACTTCGAACTAATTTTACTTATATCAACACAAAATCAAGTACTGGAGTTAATTTGATTCAACACATCAAAATGATTATTCACCTTGATTAAACCATAGTCTATAGACTTATTTTATAAAACCACAGTTTTTTTTAACCTACTTCGGATCGCCTAAAATTTCAACGCCAAAACTAACAAATAATGTGAAGTGTTAAATAGTTTTTATTAATACAAAAAATCGATATTTCAATAGAAAAGGGGTGAAAAAATTAGCGTTTCTTAATATTACAGATAAAAAAAATACTGCCCACATTTATTTTCACTATTTCAGAGCTCAGTTTGAGTTTGCTGTTTTCTCTAAAAGGTTCTTTTTTTTTTGTTGAAATCCAAACAAAAAATCAATACCATCTAAATTAATGGTCATCGAAGTATTTTACCTCAATTTTTCTTACGAAATTACCTTTTTATCATTTCTCTCAATTCTGAAAACAAATATTTTAGGACACGTTCAAATTTCTTCCTAGCAATTCTCATCCAAAGATATTGGATAGCTCCTCTATGCAATAATTCTCCTATAAACTAACCACCCTTGAGATTCATTTGTAATGAAAATAATTTATCGCTCCATTGAATAACAATTGTTCCGAACTGCACCATCGTTCGAAAATTAACTGTAGCCAATTTCCTCAAACTACCGAACAGATAAGCTGGAATCGGTCAAATCGTTAACCCCGTGTTCTTGTGTAATAATTATAATCACAATTAACTTAACTTTGTTTAAATCTACTAAGCTACATAGTGGGAGGTAAGTACTGCAAAACATGTTTTATAAAAAAATGAAAATACTCAAAAAGGAACATTAAAAACCAATACAAACAGATACCATGAAATATTTAATTTTTTGACCTGACACAACTAACGGGTGTTTTTTTAAAGGTATACAAATTCAAAATGAAAAAAAAACACATTAAAATAATGTTAATGTCTATGATATTGGCTTTATTTAATAGATAATTTTATGCCATTATTGTTTAAATATGATTTCAAGCATATGAGCGCCATGGCTAGTTCAAATGAAGCGCAATCTTGAAGTCCAATTTTCGATAACTTTATCGAGCTACTGGGGCCATATATTGGCAAAACCACGGCGAATGTTGACTTCCAAATGGTCCAACGTCTCTGGTTTATCAGCATAGACTAGTGACTTCACATACCCCTAAAGAAAGTAATCTAATGGTGTCAGATCACACGATCGTGGAGACCTAGACCCAGATCTTTCACAGAATCTTCCACAAAGTGAATGGGCACAGCTGCAATTGCTCTGCACGATGGCGAATCGACTCATTCTGATTCTCCTCAACGCTACTCTCCACAGCAGCAATAACTTCTTCTGTGCGCACTGTTTGTCGTCTTTGTGGATGCGTATTATCCACTAGAGCAGTGTTCCGCAAACTTTTTGTATTCAAGGTACACCTACCAAATCAAGAAATTTTAGAGGTACACCAAATAAAACACCAATTTTTATTAAAATCAATACAATATGAAAGATGAGCCAGGTGAAATGAAAAGGTGAGCCTGCTTTTTTTTTTTTTTTTTTTTTTTTTTTTTTTTTATATTAACTCCACACAGGAGGCCCTGAGGGAAATAATTTCCCTCAGGGCCTATGTCATCTTTGAAGATGCTGTGTGGAGGGTGCTGTTGAGGAGAGGAAGGAGTGAACATGGGTCTTGAAGAGACCCATATTGTAGGAGGGAGGAAACACAGAAGCCGGCAAATCGTTCCACAGCCGGGCTGTTGAACTCAAGAACGAGTCGTAGAAACGACCCGTTCTCATGTGACTAATGTCAACCGTGTACAAATGTTGAGCGCGTGTTTGGCGTGTTTCCCGACTATGCACCGGTGCCGAGGGGATCAGTGACGCTAGTTCCTCGGAGCATCTTCCATTGTAATACCGGTAGAACAAGGACAGCATTCCCACCTGACGCCTGTGCTCTAAAGATTGCAGTCCATTTGTTAAGTTAGGAGAATCTATCAAACGGACCGCCCGTTTCTGCACAGAGTCGAGGGTTTTTTTCAGGTATTTTGGGACTCCAGACCAGAGGTGGCTGCCAAATTCAACCGTGGGGCGCACTTGCGATTTGTACAGGGTTAGCAGTTGTGTACTATTAAAGTATCTGCGGGCCCTGTACAGTACGCTCAGTTTCTGAGAGGCTAACTTAACTCTGGCCTCGATGGAGCCCCCGTACCTGAGCTGGTCACTTAGAGTTACACCAAGCATATCAATGGAAGGCCTGTTCGGGAGATTGCTTCCGTTGAAGGAGACTAGATTATCATTCCGATCCCTTTTAGACGTAATCAGACATGATTGGGTCTTTGAAACATTAAATTCGACGAGGTTATTCTTACCCCAAGAGAAAACACTCTCAAGGTAACCGTCCATTCTTTGTTTCAAAGCCCTCCGAGCCATTGGGATTTGTGAGCCCTTTGGAGGCTTGTCAAACAAAAAGCTATCATGGGGGTGCTTAACTGAGCACAGGCGTTCAAAATTTGGAGCAATCGTTGATAATGCTGCTCTCATCTTTTCGTCAATCGTCCTCAGGCGTTCTCTTTTTTTATTTTTTTTTTAATACAAAAAAACATTTCACTCACAAAAATAAATTTCGTAACAAATCCGACCAAACAAATAGATGAATGGGAAATTCGCACTCACATAACTTATTAATATGATTAACGAATACTACTTTTGGACAAAAAGCACTGTGCTAATTAGGACCAAAATTGTGCGATATTATTCCTGGCGTAATTGAAACATGAAAATAAACGATACAACTTTCAAAAACAATTAATAAACTGGATCAAGTCAAGCCGCCATAATTGAGGGGCAAGACTCTCGACTATCCGGAGATCGCGGGTTCAAATTTTATTTGATTGATTTGTGTTTTATTTTATTTATTATGGAAAATCAACAGATATTTTACACTTATAATAATAACAATAATTATATACATAATATCCAATGACAGATTTTCACATAATTAAAATTATAATTAAAAAGTTAAACAAAAAGTAAGGGTCCTGTACCCGTAAGAACTTAACAAAAATATAAAAATTATAAAAAAAAAGATATAAAAACACAATATAAACTATAATAACCTGCTTACTAAATTTCCAACATGAAGTATTCAGAGTCAGAAATCTATTCTCACTCCAAAACAGCAATAATAATAATGTGTACATTGTACATACCTACAACTCAAGAGTGAATACAATAGTAAGTCGAATGACAAGTATGCAACTGGAAAGGATTCACAGCAATAACATGGTAACTTGCAACACGGTCAAAAAATTATTTAATGTTGGCTATGACATACTTTTTTAAGGTACTTAAATTACATGAGAATAAGTCTATATTATTTAATTTCATAGTATCATCATTTAATATAACATAAGGCAGTTACCTATATTTGGGGCACCCTGGTGTATCACGACAATTCCGAATTGAAACGTTGCTTTAAATGGATTTGTGTGTGTGCTTGTTTGGTGTATCACCACAATTCCGAATTGAAACGTTGCTTTAAATGGATTTGTGTGTGTGCTTGTTTGGTGTATCACCACAATTCCGAATTGAAACGTTGCTTTAAATGGATTTGTGTGTGTGCTTGTTTTGAATATCGCAAGTGTGTTTGAGCTTGCGTGTCCGAGAAAGACAGAGTAGATTTAATGAAATACCTAAACGTTCCGCGCTTAGTACAAAATCTAGCCTTTACATTATCCAATAAATGGTTCTAGGGACCCAAACCTCCAAGCTAACTTTAACTGACTTTAGGCGTTTTTGGTGACTAGATCTGAATAACCAGGTTCTTCCCCTTCTTCCTCTTGCCTCACAACATACCACATTGGGGGTGCCATAGTCTTACTGGCTCCAGACGAGAGCAAAGTGGTATACTCCTCCGAGGAATCATATACAGAAAAGAAAATAAACAGGAATTTTTATGATTTAATCCAGCTTAAATAAAAAATTGAGTGCAGTTCACCCGCGGTAGAAGTTAACCCTTCATTCACACAATCTCGACCAATAGGAAAATGGTGAAGTGAGGTCAAAATCAGAGTTTCATTTTATCTCATTCTCTCGCAGGCTAAATCCCATAGATGTATTTGTTTGTCTTTTTTAGTATCGTTTCCGTTTCATCAAGTTTCAAATCACAACGGTGTTAAAGAAGTGTCACTTTTAAAAAAACTAAAAAAACCTGAAAATAAAGAATAAAACTATCATACACGAACCATAAACACAACACATACAAGCAAAACACCTTTGTTTCTTTTTAAATTAGAAGTTCAAGTCATCATAGAATAATGTACAGCAATAATAATATTATATAGACGTACACCTCAGATGCTCAAGTCAAAATCAAATTATTTTATAAAATAACTTTTCTTCATAGTAATAAATAAATAAACAATATGTTAAAGAAATGGCAAATAACACTGGAAATAGTCGTAAATATACTTTATTCTATAGATAAGACTATGATCTTGATGTTTTTTTCTTACCTAGACCATATTTTTTTTATAGGCTGATTGTTTGAAAACAAGTGTTGGTTCATAACAAGTCAAATAATATTTACGAAGTAAAATTCACGCAAATTTTTTTGGGTTTTATTAATGTTTCACAATTACTTTTCTTCTAGAAAATTTTATCGGGCTCAATTTATTTAGCCTGATTGACAAGAGTAAGACAAAACTAATGGATTTTGTTTTTAGAAACTTAATTGTAAAGCAAGTTTACACAAGAATACTGAATGCCTAAAAAACTTTCATAAAATTTGAATACAAAGTTATTTTGAGGTCACCCGGCTTGTCACTTGAAATAAACTTCCCAGTGAATGAAGGCCTTTCAATAAGTCAAAGTGTTATGTCGATATAAAAGAAAATAAAGATATTTATAACACCGTGAAAGGTCCGTAAAAGAAAATATAAGTCAAAAATAATATCTTCAGTCTATTTCTATTAAAACCCACTTTTATTCACGTAATGTCAGTAAGCTCTCCATTATGCTTTTAGCTTCACGGATTTTCGAGTTTCGGAGAAGTGAATATATAATTCCTCACAAATTGTGAGTCACAATACAACCCTTACTGGCTTTATTGATTTATTTACCGGGTACCGCCGCCCCGGGAACCTTTATTGGATAACCAACACCTCTGCCATAGGTCACCCCAAGTGATTCGCTACCTTGGTGATTTAGCAGGGGTGCCCGGGCCCATGGAGTGAGGTTTGTCTAAGTCTTGGAGGCGGATGACCAAGACACACTGAACCCCAGATTCCTACCCACCCCTTAAATCCTTTTCCTTCCCAGAATTCTCCTCCATTTCCTTTCCTTAAAAAAAAACCCTCCACGCAGCATCCCCAAAGATGACATAGGCCCCGAGGGAGATTATTTTCCTCTGGGCCTCCTGTGTGGAGCTCATGTAAAAAAAGAATTTATTGGCTCGCCAACAAAATTTATGACATTTTTATCACAGTAATTAATATTTTCAACGTGGTAATAACGAAAATTCCAAGTCTAGGTGAACAAACCATTCATTACAACATGATTTGTGTAACTATAACTTAGTATAAGAAATAATAAATTATATTGCGAATATATAAAACACAGAAGACCAAAACCAAATATTAGTAAATATATACACACATTTGAGTATATTTTTATATGCAAAGATCATCAGTTACATCGATCGTCCAGTAGATTAGTCGGACATCTCCAAATATAGAGAGTAAGTTTTGAGATAATGAGGAAAGCAATATTCGAATTTTTTTTTTTTTATATTAACTCCACACAGGAGACCTGAGGGAAATAATTTCCCTCAGGGCCTATGTCATGTTTGAAGATGCTGTGTGGAGGGTGCTGTTGAGGAGAGGAAGGAGTGAACATGGGTCTTGAAGAGACCCATATTGTAGGAGGGAGGAAACACAGAAGCCGGCAAATCGTTCCACAGCCGGGCTGTTGAACTCAAGAACGAGTCGTAGAAACGACCCGTTCTCATGTGACTAATGTCAACCGTGTACAAATGTTGAGCGCGTGTTTGGCGTGTTTCCCGACTATGCACCGGTGCCGAGGTGATCAGTGACGCTAGTTCCTCGGAGCATCTTCCATTGTAATACCGGTAGAACAAGGACAGCATTCCCACCCGACGCCTGTGCTCTAAAGATTGCAACCCGTTCGTTAAGATGGGAGAATCTATCAAACGGACCGCCCGTTTCTGCACAGGGTCGAGGGTATTTTTCAAGTATTTTGGAGCTCCAGACCAGAGGTGGCTGCCAAATTCAACCGTGGGGCGCACTTGCGATTTGTACAGGGTAAGCAGTTGTGTACTATTAAAGTATCTGCGGGCCCTGTACAGTACGCCCAGTTTTTGAGAAGCTAACTTTACTCTGCCTTCGATGGAGCCCCCATACCTGAGCTGGATACTTATAGTTACACCAAGCATATCAATGGAAGGCCTGTTCGGGAGATTGCTTCCGTTGAAGGAGACTAGATTTTCATTTCGATCCCTTTTAGACGTAATCAGACATGATTGGGTCTTTGAAACATTAAATCCTCACCATAAATCAAATATTATTTACACGTGCGTGTTTTTTACCTATTAAATATGCTTTAAAATAATACAGAACATTAGTATGACATTACCGAGAATATTAGTATGACAGTCTGAAATTTCCTACTAGTAACCCATTGTTTATTTCACTATAAGTTTCTGCATTATATTGATTTGGTGGTGTTTATGAATAATCAGAGTGGAGGATACCGGATGGAGGATAAACTTATACATATAACAGCATACTCAGGGTAACTTCCTTTTTTTCGGAAATGTCTGACTAATCGGTTAAAGAATTTAAATCACTAAATTCGTTTAAATTGCTGTACACTGGGCTGGTGAGATCAAATTTAGAATACAATTCAACCATCTGGGCTCCATTATATAAGACACACCAACTAAGAATTGAAAGAGTACAGCATAAGTTCTTAAGATTTATTAATTATAAACTCGGTATACCTGTCGAAGATCTAAATTATGTATATTTAATGGAATTACTTAATATAAGCGATTTAGCGTCAAGGCGCGTGGCGAGCGATTTATTTTGTCTTTTTAATATTTCGAATGGCAGACTGGACGCCCTTGATTTAATCAGTAAAATTAATTTGAGAATACCCACGCGCGATACTCGCTCTAATGCGATTTACCTTGTAACTAATTCTGTTAGTAATTATTTTGTTAACTCTCCTCTGCAAAGACTCCATATACTCGGTAACAAATATTCCTCTATAGACGTTTACCGTCATCAATCGATGTCAAAATTTAAACTCAGTGTATTAGAACAATTAAAATAAATCTATTAATATCATGCACCAAATAGCACCTTAATCGAAATATTATGGTAGCTATGTTTCGATAAACACGTAATAAATATTTTAAAAAAGTTTGCTAACTACAAACATAAGTATTGACAATCCTATCGTATTTCCCTCTTTAATTAAAATAACAATCTCACATTAATTTACTTACCATATATTCTATGTTACCTGCTTTGTGTCAACTATTATACTTGGTGTTATCTATATTTTGTATATCTTGTGTTATCTTTATTTTGTTTCTTATATTTATATTGTGTTTATATTATATTATGTTATTTCTTATATTTTTCCAAACACATGTACTGCACTATATGTAAAAGCCCTATGGGCGTTTAAATAAATAGATAAATAATCAATTAGACGATTGATATGCAAGTACAAGTTCCTTCTGAAGTTAATTATTGAATTCTAAAATAAATCCAAATCTTCTCTAACGCCGTGTTTATTACATAATCGAGTCATTCTTGAAGTTGGCTTAAAAAACAACTTGAGTGTCGATCCAAAGGTTTTCAGGGTTTCTCGTTAATTTCGGCTTTATATTAAGATTAATTTATTATATTTAATTAAATGAAGACAATATAAGCGAAACCCAATCGAAAATCTGAAAACAGAAAAATCAGAAAAAGATATTGACACCTCTGGGACTCGAACCCAGGTAGCTGCCAATAGAATATGCGTTAAGAAAAATGAAGATAGTATGGGTGGTTCTTACTTGAAGTATGATACAGTTAAAAATGACCGAATTGGATATCGACACCGTGGCGCAGTAGTTAGCGCGTTCGCCCGGAAAGCGAGAGGTCCTGGGTTCGAGTCCCACAGGTGTCAATATCTTTTTCTGATTTTTCTGTTTTCAGATTTTCGATTGGGTTTCGCTTATATTGTCTTCATTTAATTAAATATTACAATTTGAGGTTTTACTCACAAAGTTAAAATAAAAATTAAAGATTAATTTAATTCACATTCACTGCGACGTACTTTCTAAAACAGTGACTGGATGCTGCAAATTACGCTTAATTTATATACAGAATAAAACTAATACAAATGCATTTTTTCCTAAAAAAATACTTTCAATTTGTTAATTCACTTTGCAGATGTTGATAAACATTTGCAAAAATTACGTGGCAAGCTGTCCGGCTTCGCAATAGCCGTAGGCGCTAGGCGCGTTCTTAGCACCACGCTAAATCCTTAAACGCTAGGCGCGTATTCAGCACCCGACGCGTGTTAATTACAGATGAGTATTACATGCTGTTATGATTTGAAACAGAGAAATTATATCTGATTTATGTCTACCTTTGGCGAGGAGACTTCTCTAAAGTGAGTTAGTTTTAGCATAGTTACAAAGATGTACTCAAGATTTGTAAGGTAGTATTCTAATGCATTTTGTTTAACAGACTCCACTTTACTGCTATTGCATAGTCTGGGAACCAAATCACAGAGTCATGCTCTTAGATACTTCTTACACACGAAAATCTAGTATTTTATACACACAAGGACCTTATATCCCATTCTTTAAAAACAATATTAAGATTTAAAAGATCAATGATGATAAAAGACGTAATTAGATTTAATATTACTAGAGTTGGTCGGTCATTTGAGTTGAGCATAGTGAAGGCTCCAATTATTATTTAAGCAGATAATCGGATTGAACGCAGATAAATCATGGTCATTAAAATTTAAACATGGATTATTGTTTGTTATTTTTAATGACGAGTAATGAAATACCTCAGCTCTCCAATTAATATTTTCCGGAAATAATCATTTTACTGATTATGGATTTTGATCATTACTCCCCATGCAGGCAAACAGTGGGTATTGGATATGTATTTATTGTCGGCAGTTTTAATGATTTTTTCAATTCTGTTTGTTAAAAAAAATAAACACGCGAAAAACATAATTTTTTTCAATATAATTTCAAATGTCTTAAAAAAAAGGTTTGTCTGAAGATTGGATCTTTCTGCTTAAGCACTGGAGTCAAAACAACACAACGATTAGTTTGTATCCATATCTGATGAGACCGACATTTATTGCGTAGGTATATTAACTGCTGTAATGTCATCGAGTTTCACAGAAATACGCACATTTACGCGTATGTGCGTGATTGCCAGCAACATTGATCGAATGCTTTGTCAACGACAAAGAGTCTATCTACCGAGTTTTAGCTCGATTGGATGTCGAAAAGTTGGTTAATGTCGACTTCCAAGATTTTATTTCATACATTCATTCATTCATTCAAACAAACAAAATAAAAATTCAAATGACAGATTATAATTGTATGACTTTTGATATTAATAATCTTTTTTTTTATAAAAAAACTTTTTGTGATAAAAAAAATTCCACAGTTGTATTGTGATTAATAATAAATGGTTGGGTTTTTCTGCTTCCTACTTTTTTAGCCAACGCGGTTAATGTTATTCGCAGATCACTTTTGGTGTAGCCGACAAGCACCGGTTACGATGACGAGGCTAACCTTAATTGTTCTTCCTTGTTCTTAATTGTTATCCAGTACTTGAGGGCTACATCAAAACTAAACGCCAAAAACTATAACACAATTTCACTTCTACGTACGTAACCACACACTTCACCATAATCTACGCACTAAGGTGGTCCAGGTCCTCAAAGTAAATTTTTTTCATTCAAATATAGGTGTGGCCACCCCCTTGATTTGTTACACCTACCATTTGTATTATGTGTAAAAAATTTCAGCCCCTTATCTTATATACAAGAGGGTGCTCATCGAGTTAGAAGTTTCTGACAAAAGTTCAAGATTTTAAGTAAAACAAGTAATTTAAGGTTTATTAACATTACAAGTATTTTAATCAAATACGTTTACTAAGTATTTAAAGGTGAACCAAATTTGGAAACAAAGCAATAATTTACATAATATTAGTCACAATCTTTCAAAACTATGTTTGTTAACTCTTTTTGGATGTTTCAGTAGAAACGATTTTTCTATTTTGTTCAACGATGTGAAGTAAAAATTACTTTTCTTCCTCATTCTATATCGTGTTGTAATCTTTTAATAGTTTAACACCTCTCTCCGCTGTATCATTAACACGCAAATTTTTGACCCAGCTTTTGCCTTGAAGGTAATCAACATTGTCATTCCAAGTCTCAGGATATAATCGCAAGAAAGAGTCCTTGATATCGAGAACTAAGAGCATTTTCAACGTTCTTTGTGTTGCAAAAGCTTCTAATGTAACCTCTACAAGCTTGGCAGAATCACCTCGTGCTGAACGATTACCGCCAACAGAACTTATTTTTTGAACAATGGCCTGTTTCTCAGCATCAGACAGCTTGTCAGAAAATAAGGCAAATGCAACTAGTTCATCTGACGAATATCATAAGTGACGCTCTAAGACACCCCTAGCTGCTATACTGATTTCGGAATCAATGGCTTCGTACAATTTTAAGCTTTTCCAAAATAGTAAGTCATTTATATACTAGCTTTATTAGCTCTTCGTAATCATCACGAACTTGATTCCCTCCAGATAGAGCGGTTGTAAGACTCTCAAGAGTATTTTCAGCGAACTGTTCTGCGTTCTTATTCAGGTCAAGACAATCGTAGTGCTTCTTCGATAATGTTTCGCTAAATATCGCTGAATCTTTTGAAAAGTGGGATTTAAGGAGAGCTTGATGGCCCAAAACACAGAATAAATATTTTTGAAAGCAATATTTGAAATACGTGATGACGACAAGCAAGACACAAAAGATCACGTCCTGTCTTTTCTTCTAAAAGAGTGCAAGTTCCCCTTTTGGCAACGGTGTTAGAAGCAGTAGTGTCAAAACTCATCGCCCGCATGAGTTTTGTGACATTCCACTGTTGCATTGTGTCAAAATTAGCATCAGATATTTGTTCCACCGTTCCTGCAGTAAGTTTAGGAACTCTTAATAGTTTTTCACAACCTTTACCATCTTCTGAAATTTTTATCAAATTCAGAGCGCTTGTCTGGGCAATATCAAAAAGTTTGTCTAGTTCTTTTGTAAACAAATACTCTCTTTTTCTTTGTGCTTCAGAATTTTTCCCTCTAATTTTCTTCAATAGCAGCCAGTTCTTACGAAACTGAATCAGTTTTTCAATGCAGTTATTTTGTTGTCTGGTCGGAATACTAGATTTACTCCATACTTCTATAATTTCTTGAATAAGTACGTGCGCGCAATCTTTCACATTTTTTGATTCATTTAATATGTGGTGATAGCGAAGTAAAACTTGCCGAAGAGTAGGAAGTTGGTTAAGCCTCATCAATGGCTCAATATCTCAAACCCCAAGTAGAAAAATTTCGTCTTTTTTCGATTAGATGAACACATTTTATTACACTTCACAGTCTACTAAATAAGTATCAAAACTGTTTAAATTTGTCTATAAAACTCTTCGTTGGTTTATTTTAATATATATATTTAATAGTTTAATACGCGAAACTGTCATGTAACAAAAAGTAAAAATTAAGCATTTACAAAAAAAAATCAAAAACAACACTCGATTGAGCACCCCTTTTTGCTTGTGTTATCTCGCTGAAATTTTACTATGTTATTATTATGAATACGTGTAACAAATTCACGGGGTGGCCAAATGAAAAATACAAAAAAAAATTTTTGGACCACCTTACTACGCACCTGCTCTGGATGCACACTGAAACGCTGACCTAAATTTTGGCTAATGATAACACAAATAATTGATCATAATTTCGTTGTTTACTTTAAAAAAAAACCCTCAACGGATTTTATTATTCCACAAAATAGGCTCTGCTACGTGCTTCAAAAATTATGCCCAGCTCTTGCTGATAAATAAATAAATAAAGTTTAGCACCTAATCGCAGGAATAAGGTAAACCTAATTAACTGTTTTTAATCAATACAGATTTAAAGCTTTTTTTAAGCCACTCGATTCCCTTGGCCCATAATTCGTATCATTTTATCGTTTTTCGATACTAATTAATTCAGTTAATGGCGATTAGTGTCATCGTTTAAGTCAGACTTAAGACCGCACCGGCAGCGCCTTCTGTAGATAGAAAGGGAGAATTGTTTAAGATGGAATAGTGAAGGAAGAAATTACTTTAAAATAGAGATTGCGAAACTTTCACACTGGGACAAATTTTGTTTGAAATTTTGCCTTTCAACATTCTGTCCACAAATCGTGCGTGGCGGACTTTTGTCGACTTCTGTCACTTGCGGTGAATTCGTCTTCATTTTATTTATTTATTTTTTGTAAAGTTGACAGCAAATCCTAAATTATGTATACAAAAAATAGTTAATTATTCCAATTATGAACTTTCCACTGACGATAGTCATTGATAAAAGTGATTTATAGTTTTTCGGGATGAGGAATATAGGATTCGGATTAAGAGACAAAGAACGGGATTAAATGGGAAGGGAGAGTGAATGGTCTTGTTTGAGTCGTATTGTTTAATGAGTCTTTTCGTTTTATGTCACTTAAGGCAGTATTCTAGTCTAGAAAAAAAAATAAAAATTTTCTTCACACTTCCAAATTTTTAATATTCAAAAATATCTCCTTAAAAGAATTTTTCAAAATCCGCATTATTATGCGAATCTAACCAGAATCTAAATAGAACAAATTTTTTAACGCATTTTTCTCAAAACTTCTTTTTAGAGACAGTTGACACGATATCTCAAGTTCTACTAAACCAACTTACTTGAAATTTGATGCGAGTCTTTTCTATACATAACTCCATCGCGCTAACTAAAACTATAACAAAATTTCAATTTTTGCAATATTTAAAAAATTTGGAAAGTCAAAAAAAACTGATAAAATTTTTTTTTTAACTTTTACTTAGATCGGGCCATAGCCGCATTTTTTTGGATTAATTATTTTTTTTTTTTTTTTTTAGATTACTAGGAGGGTTGCAATCGTGTCAACCAGGGCGCGCCATTTTTTTGAGACCCCCTACTTCAACACCCTGTAACTTCTTGAATTTTTAATTTTTTCGTTTGATTTTTTTAATGTTTAATAAATATTTGGGTACGTAATGGCTGTTAAAAATATTATTGTTTTTTTTTATTTCATCTGAAAAAAACACCTACAATTCATTCTTCTAGACTAGAATACCCCATTAAAGTCGAGTTAAAAATGTTAATATTGTAAAAATTTAAATATAAATGTGTGGATCTGTATAAAAAGGAGTTTTGTTTAAAGTTTACCTTGCAAAGAGAGAGAAGCGACTGTCTGCTGTTACGATTTAGAAAATGGAAGGACATGCGTTAAAGAAGATCAGGACTATCATTTAAGGTATGCGCGATTTTAAATAAAATTACCGTTAATATATTTCTTCGGCAAGTTAATGTCCGTGTATTGAAGGACTTATATCTAATATATGTATATTTATACACATACATATTTTTTAAATGTTTAAAATAATTTTTATTTAAATGAATTGACTTTCAAGCAAAGAGGCCATCGTATATATTACTTTACAAAACTGCCCTAAATTATTTTATTGTGGGCGTCGAATTAACTACATCAGTTAATGTAAGCGCTGTCCTAATTGCCTAATTGCTAGGTAGGACGTCGCGCCCCTTCGAGGGCCTAGACGAAACTCAAACGGGACGCAAATGGAACTCTGAAAGGGACGAAAAGTGTCCACGTGACATGATTATAGATGACTGTAAGCAGCGTAGGTTATAATCAACGTTTTGGGCCATTCGGGGAGCAATTCTTATGAATATATCATTAGACGGAATTACGTGTATTTTGAACACTTAAAAAATGTTTTATTTTGAAATTAGTACGGAACAATGTTTGACACCGTAACTTTGTGCGCACTTATTTATAACTTTGTTTTCCCAAATCAAGTAAAATAAAATTCTAAGGAATTAAGCTCCCTTGGAAAATTAATCACATTGAAACATTAAATCAGCAACTTCCTGAAACAAATTAAGATCTTGAAAGTGGGTACCTGCTGTTTTTGACTGTGTTATGTAATTTGATTGCAATTTAGAAAAAAATAAGTTTACGTTGTTGTTGCCAAGTTCTCCGTGTTTTCTAAGTTCTGAATTACTTGTTAATTAAACCAATTAGCACATTATTTTCATCGCTTTGTTTTTCTGTGTTATAAGTTTCCTTTTTATTTGACATTGCTTTTAATCTTAATCATTACTGATTGTCTTCAATATTAAAACAATTTGAGATACGGAATGTTAACGGTAAAAATTGTCTATCTTAGTTTTTACTTATTTCATTCACTTATTACACACACTTTGTCCTGAAGGATGGAAAGAATTGACTAAATTTAAATTACATGGAATCTTCTCCTGAAGTCCCTCTATTTTGTTGTCAAATCACGTATCCATTTTTTTTTTATGATCCTGACAAAATTGGCGATCCAACCTGCCAGCTGTGATAATAATTAAACTGAATTTGTACCACAACACAGGCATTTTCCTAGTATGGTGGTCGAAAAATCCCCAATTCATGTAACAAACGGTTAAAAGAATAAAGAAACTTTAAAAAAAACTTACGCATACGCAGATATATTAAGTGTCCGATTGTACGGTTTCTTGAAGGTTTCCGGAAGTCTGGAGTCAGTCGTAAATCGAGTTCCTTGTATGACTTCTTTCGTCTTCCAAACAGCGGTGAATCGCACAGTATTTATGTTTGGATTAAAACACGCGTGTTAAAATACTGGTACATCTGCTTATTGTGAAAAAATAGTTCAGATAAACTTGCGATTAAGTTGAAATGATTTTTGACTGACTGAAAGGCATTGTTATTTGGGACCGCCAAAGTGAATATGTACGTATTTTCAATGTCTCTTCAGATGTCGTTAGAATAGGTAGTTATATGTAGTTTTAAGGTGTCTAAGCAGAGGTAGGTAGTAATACAATATGAAAGGCAACTCTTGCCCGTTTAGGTCTAAAACCCAATTGGTTATGAAATAATCCGATTATATCCAATAGTTAACACAGAGCGGTTGGATATTCATAAACAAGACACGATAATAAAGAAAACGCAATCTCTGATGAACCAAAGCGTTTTTGGCAACTCCTTATCTTCAGTATTGTACCGTAATTAGAGAAAACAACAGAACACAACATATAAAAATACGGTTTACATTGCATTGCACAACCCCTGCATGTAGCCCGGAATTAAACGATTATAAATATTATTAATTATTATTCCCTGTTTTACCCGGAAAGAGAATGTTTTCCACCGGCCACGGAAAGCATGAACATTGCATCTGCAAACAAGAATGTTCAAAACCAAGTCCTTATTGACAAAGTTTATAGCAATTTTGATTTTTTTTATCTTGGTATATGAATTGTACCTACGAATTCTCTAAAGTCTCCATGTGGATTTTGTGGATTTTGCATTAGATATATTCTTATTTTTCATTTTTCATTTTTCATTTTGAGTTTATGCTTTATTTATATATTTTGTAATCTTTTTTATTTATGTTAAGACCGTTGTTATAAATGAAATTCATATTTGATTTGTCAAAGAAACAGGATAACAAATATTTCAGAGAGCTGTATTATAACGGGGGGGGGGGGGGGGGGGGTTAATATCGTGTTTAAAAAGAAATTTGGTGGAACGATAATTACGATTTGTTTTGTCTTATCTACATTCTTACTGATCATTCTTCTGCCCGTTTAAATGTTTCTATAGACAGACTCTCGCGCATAGATTCTTTATTTAAGTAATTAAAACCAGTTTTGTGTTCGGAATGCAAAAAGATAATCGTTCGGCGAATCCATCTCATAAGATTGGTTGAGAAGATGTGAAATTGCAAATGATGTCTGAAGAGCCGAAGAGCCGCAGACGCTGCAAAGAGCCGCAAATTCCGACCCCTGCCCTAGTAAGATGTGCAGCTTATATTTCTATGTAATACTTTTTTTTATAATAAATTAATATTAATGGTATCGCGTTACAATTTAACACAGTTCATACTGCCAATTAAGCTGTGTACGCAAATTAACGAGAAATCCTATGACAAGGCAGTCTTTATAATAATATGTTTGTACCTCTTCCTTAGCGTTGTTCATCTCAATTAGTGACAGAACCTTCCCTCGTATCAAAACACAATAATAATTTCTCCCTAACGAGACATAATGCAGCTTTTATGGGTTGTAACAAGCGTAGTGTAATGACGATGTGTCGGAGGCAGGCAACATGGTTCTTATGGTCCCGGAGCGCGATGTTGTTGGAACAAAATACATACCTAACATTACCGCTAATAATTAATATTTATTGTTAATGTTAAAAGTAAATAATTTGTTAATGGCTCTTTTAATACTGTCACAACATCAGATTGGCACTTGGCCAATGTGTTCGGAGCAGTTCGTTTAATCATTCTGAGCTTTAAACAATGGTTCAGTACCTACACTAACATGCTTTGCTAGTAATTGAGGCACTTTATTTTATATTTTAATAACTTTCATGAAGTCATACCTCAATTTTATTAACATCCCAGCTATTTAAAATTTTACGAATAAATTTATTTTAATTGCTTTAAGTCTGACAAATATTTCATAATTGGTAAGACAGGGTATCGTTAAGATTTGGGATAGATTGTACCCAGTAGATCTACCAACAACTTTCCTGTAACTGCTTTCATAATTATTATGCTTTTGTCAATAATTTCTCCTCTTTTAAAAAGAATTGTCTCTGTTTAAATTTTATTTTTTATTTATTAACAACTAGCTTTTCCCCGCGGCTTCGCTCGCATGGTATTACGGGAAATTACTGTAGCGCTTGCACTTATCAATTATCTCCCCCCCCCCCTCACCCCCCCCCCTCACCCCCACCCTCATCCCCTCCCGCATTCCATATATTCATTCCCTTACATTCAGTTTTCAAACATCTCGCCTACCACCTAAATTTCATAATGCTTTAGCTCAAAGAAAAAAAGAATTACTCATCCAATTTCGTTCATTCATTAATTCGGGAATTTATGCGCTTACAAACATTTCGGATGTTTATTTTTATTTAAGTATTTGGAAATTCGTTAATATAATAAAAAAATACTCTATTTATCATTCAGTCTTTATAATCGTTACGAATTATATTTTTAATATAGGAACTATCATCTGACATTTATTCCAAGCTTGTCCAAAAAAAAAAAAACGAATTCTAATATTTGAATTTTCTGCAGTAGGAGCTGACCAGTAGACTGAGTACCTACAAGCATAGAGCCCAAAAATATATCAACATTGTTTCCATGGAAAAGATTTTTTTCTGACGTTAGCAAAAACTCGCTTTTGTTAGCGACAGAAAACGTATAACAAATATAATATATTAACATTTATAATTTCATAACGCCAGAGCTTACCATCATATACAACCTGTAGTCTGCGCATATAATTAAGCTTTATATTGGTGAAAGAATTATTAAAGTCTTTATATTGTGTTATGCGTGAAAAGGTCATAAACAAACTCGAGCAGTTTCGCATTTATAATATTAGTATTGAAGTATGGATATGGATGTTTTTTGGTACAATTGGTATAAGCTTTTTCTATAAACAGATAAAAAAGTAGAGAATAATACAATTAGCAGATTAGCCAAAAAAATCCCACGTAGGCATCGCCAGTTCGTGGATATACTTGAGTGCTTTTAGGACAGTTAAAATTTTACTTATAAGCATACATTATCTTTGTAGAAGATAAAAATCAAAATTAAATTTATAAAAGATAAATTCAGTGTTTACTGAAGTAAAATTCAAAGGAAATTTTTATTAAGATTAACACTTCCGTACCGGACCAGGGCAACGCACTTACACTAACGAGAGTTTTACGCTGTATCTAAGTTGTTTTTTAAACCACATACTCAATAATTTGGGTAATCTTAGAAAAACTATTTGGTTATCGATTTGCATTAAAAAAATTAATATCGCATTACTACTTTTCTTAAAATTAAATAGTTTATAACGAATTCCGGCGAATAATCTGTGTCACCCGCCCCCCTTCCCCTCTGTTCGGGCGTACCCCGTCCCTATCTGCTGAATGTATCGGGATAATTCTAAGCGATAGCAAGTAATTTCTAAGTTGTTAGTGGAAAGGACTAGATCGCGTTCGTTTACACCGCGCATCTCGTTTGCTCTTTTTACAATGCTATAATGTTCGCTTGCCGGTCAAAGATCATTCGGTCGGAGTCGTTTCCGGTGAACGCCAATCGCCAGTCGAGATTCGGAAACAAGGTGTTATGCCGGTTATCGGCCCGCCTTCTCTGTTTTCTATGGAAAAATACACGCTATGGTCTAAATTCATTAGAATATTAATTATGACTTTATTTATCAAACGATTTTTAAAATGACTACTGAAATACGATGAATATACTTTCCTCTAATTATTATCATAACAAATTACAAAAAAAGATGCCATTAACACCCTTTAATAAGCAAAACAAATTGGGGTCCCCGAGTGACCCCCCTTCGGGTCATGTGTGATTTTTTTCGTTCCGGGACGAAAAGGTTAATAAAATTTGTTAAGTTACAGTAGGTCAGATGTTATAGCAAGTAAATGTTTGTATCAATGGTGTTTATCCAAGACTTTATTCTATTTTTATACTTGCTGTAGGAGGATATATTTTTACATTCCATTTCTGTAGCCTAATAGAGAGCATTATACATTTTTGGTGTAATAAAATACGCATGTCTTTTATACCTACTTTATAATAGGTCACCCTAATTGGTTTGCTACGTTCGGTTACTTAGGCGATGTGAATTAGTAGTTAATATCTTCGAATGTAGTTAGCATTTAGCGTCCAATAAAACAATTTGAATGAACTCAAGAAATTTCCAGTGAAAGGGGTGACTTTTTAGCCTCTAACGTATTGTAACCGTGTGATGTTTGTATTATTTTAAAACAGAAGTTTATAAATAAATTGTTTTCTTAATATATAAAAATGAATGTTTCTTTGTTTGTCTCTTTTGCGGTCCCTATACCATTCATCCGATTGCAACAAACTTTGGTGAGTTGTTGTGCGCACGCCCGCCTCGGTTTTCATATATACTGGTGAGCTCATTATGAAATTTGTATAAAAAATTGCAATAGGTGGCACGAGAGCTGTTTGAAAACGGAATGTACCGGGACTGAATGTATGGATCGCGGGAGGGGGGAGATGGAAGGCGGGAAAGGGAGGGAGAGAGGAGGCGGAAGGGGAACGGGACAAATAGAAATATTAAATAGCATTGCAACTGGTTTTAAAATAAGATGTTACACATTTACCTGGCATGACGGTAGGCGATATCATCAGGAAGTTGATGCAAGCCGCCCCGGAGCCATGCCCTAGTAACGTGACACTGCCAGGGTCACCACCAAACAACTCGATGTTCTGCTGGACCCAGTGCAGTGCTGCGATCTGATCCATCAGACCGTAGTTGGCAACCCTGGCCTTCAGGTGGGGAGTAGGGTTGGCGTTCAGGAAACCTGGGAACAAAATGGTTTTTTTGATAAGTATTGTAATATTATAAATACCTGGATAATTATGCAGAAAGCAGTCATTTTGTTGTTCGACATTAATGAAATGAAACAATTACTTTGTTTATAACTACGTCGAAGGTCTCCGTGGTCGAGGGACAATACTCTGAACTAGCAATCCGAAGGATACGGGATCTTCCCCATCTTCCTTTTTCCCATCTCCTTCCCCTCCTCACTACCATCAGCCTCATATTCTCACTGGGTCTAGACGGGAGCAGTTAGGACTTATTTGCAGTAATCACACAATAAAAACATTTATATTTTATTAAACAATTTTTTTATTTTATTTAGGTAATCTGGATTTTATGTACTTCTCAGATTTGTACACTTTTTGTTATCCGCGTAATGTTAAATACGACTTTTATTTAAAAACAAGCTGGCCTTTATCCTACAATAAAAAACTTTATCTTTTTAATCAAATGGACCTTCAAAACTGCAATTTAAATTAAATTTTAAAAAATTTAAATAAACCTTATGGTATTTTCCAATAACTTTGATCTAACCTTTTTGATTTTGATTTGAACCTTTGATTTGAAGAAGTAACTTTGTCCACAATATTCACAAACTCTTCCACTTTGCTACACTTTTTTTTAGATCTTCTGTTTGAAATAAGCAGATGGGTGAAGGTAGATCTTAAGATTCAAGTTCTGTTACTTTATCATTGGCCAGTTGCTTCATTAAACTGAAATAATCACAGAACATGAATAGAACTTTCACACATAACGTGAAAATTAACTCAAGAAATTTGATGAATTTTTCTAAGACTTGTATGAAATTGTCAATTCAAATAGAAATTTGCACTGCTGCTTTTAGTTTCTCAATTTAAAAATCCAATTCCACATTCCGATTGATTTATTGAACACATTCAATACTTTCCTCAAACAAAGTGTAAAATTCATTTCCGATCTTTGCAAGCATTTATTCTTACATATCAACTACTCGTTGGTCTACTTTTCAGATCAAAAAGTATCAAATTTTTCTGTAAGCATTTGCAATTAGGTATAAGATTTGACCCATACGCCCCCTTACACCTATGAATGAAATGTACATAGGTCGTTATTCTTTTTAACCTACATAAAGTTGCCTTCACCAGTTAGTGGAGAAAAAGTCCAGAATAACCAATATTATTATTTTATAATTACTTTAAAATAATAAAAATAGTTTTAGAAAAGTATGCGTTTATATTTTTTGTAGTAAAAATTACGTAACAGAGATGTAACTCCACGTGATAGAAGTGTATTTCATACAAATCACAGTTGTCTTCTGCCACCTCGACTTGTATTGTATTGTGTTCTATAACGTTACAAAAAAATGATATGACGACATAATATATTAAACTATTTTTAAACTTTAAAAGGTATAACCTATAAAGTAACAGCGATAATTATTTTTAATGATGTTTAATAAAATATTTATAAAAATCTCAAAAACTTGTCTCTTATAATTTTTATGTCTTACCACAATTCTGTCACGTGGGCTGTCATTCGAAATAGGTAAACACGCAGCTTGTGTTTATCACACCCAATAGGTATTTTAGGCCTCCTTTCCCCATTGCTACAATTTCCTCTCTGAGATCCAGAGAGATTCATTTATAGTAAAAACAAAATGTGACAGAGTGGTGGAAATGTAACGGAGTGGTAAAAGTTATGTAGGTTAAAAAGACGAACAGCCCACATTTCAAACTCTCGAACATGTTGAGTTCTCTTGTCAATCTCTCAAACATGTCATCTTCTTGCTCTTTATTATAACTTAGAAAATTAATTTAAATAATTTTATTTTATAAAGGGTTATACCCCTATTATAATTGTGGGATTCACCACAAAAATAATCTTCATAAACTAACGCACCGGTTGGATTTATTGAGGCTCTAATAGAGGCTCTCTAGCTGGCCATTAATAAACATGTTTTTCATTTCGTATTTAGTTTTGTTAATTGGGCAACAGAGCGTAAGGTTCCGCTTCCTATGACTCTTTGAATGAACTCCATTGAGGAACTGCGATGTTTTGGATTTTCGAATTGGTTTATTGGATTTTTAATCAGTGTAATAATGCATTAAAACTGGTGTAATAATCAATGAAGCATATCAATTAATGTTCATGCCTATTACATCAATAATTTAAATGATTGAATAACCAATTTATTTAAAAATTGGGTCACTAGTAAGCTACTTCAAAATGACATACTAATGTACCGGACCATTAAACCTCCCTCTTATTTTATAGCATATTTATTATGTAAGGCAACAGACACGTGGAAATAATATTAGATTTAAAGTGAGCTTACAAATATTGCCTTTCTCATTGTGTCAAAACGTAGTATTTGGAGATCTGATTAATCAACTGGACGATCGATATACGCCTTAAAATGTTGAAAAATCGAGTAAATTCAGTTAAATATTTAATATTTTGCGGAGTTTAGTGAGAAAATAATTTTTTCAAACGCAGGAAACTTATTTTGTGGCACCATTTTAATTGAAAATAAATAATACACTTAGTTTTTACCACTTTTATTGTTTAAAAACCAACATGTTTCGTGAGCCAAGCTCACTTCTTCAGGGTTTACTAGCTAATCATAAATAATAGATAACAGCAATGGTCATAGACATAAACAACACAATTATAAATAAAAAACATAGTCAATATATGTATTAATAATCGTGGGGCAAATGTAACAGGTTTGATAACAGTACCTACACGCGACGATTTTACGGCTGTCAACACTTCGTGTTGGTGTGTAAGAGAGAGAACGCGGGAGCGGGCTCTTTCGACGCGGCCAGTTTCCGCTGAGCTCTCATGGGGAAGACAGTGTGTTCGAGCCTTGCAGATTTGGTGGAACGAAGACCGTGAGAATTATTCGTTTCTTGTTAGTCGATCATGTTTAATATTTTATAGCATATTTGTTAGTGAATTACCATGATTCTATTAGTGTCTCATGCATCACATGAGGATGGCACCCATAACCAGGTTTGATTTATTTTAGCTTTTCAAATATGTCGGTACATGTAACTATGACGCAGTAGATTGTAACATCTTTTAAATTCATGTTTTCTAGAAGGCCACCCCTGAGTTAAACTTAATATTTATTTGTAGTCTGATGTCTCTATTAGAAATTCCTAATTAAGTAATATTTTATAAATGAATTGCCCGCATAGATTGTGAATAAATTTTAATTGTTCTTAACAATATGAGTGTTAATTTTTAAATCTACCCTTTGTTGTATTTACTATTGAATACTTGCATTGATGGCGATCCTGGGACACCATTTGATCATTGCTATTAGGGTTCCTGCCTGAACAGAGAAGTGATTTTGGTAGGTTGATATAAAATTACAATTAACATTATTACAAAATGGCGCCCAACGGCTACGAACTGTTTTAGTCTGCTGTGTCATAGTATCAAAATGTACGTTCTTATTAATATTTTACAAACTAGATCGACTCTCAAGGCGGTTTATTCCCGCGGTTTCCGTTTCTGCAAGGCCCGAACGCAGCTGATTCTAGTAAATTCCAGTGTAATTTAAATTCATAATTTGTACATGATCTCAGCTGTTGCTCAAGACGTTTATCGTCTCTTAAAATTGTTTTGATGCCCAGTTCGCTGGCATCACTCAGAAATTTTTCATTTTTGAACAGAATTCTGGATTGAACTGCATGGCTGAAATAATTTTGTTACAAAATTTTTTTTAGTTGCATGTATTAATTTTTTTTTCTACCTTCCTATTAGCTAGGGATGGAAGAACCGGTTGTCACAAGGAGCCAAGCGAAAGCTAAAGAAACAATGGCGAAGCAATGCGACAACAATCGACTTCTAATATGGATTGTTCATCTTCACCGCCATTGGTTATACCGGTTCACAAATGGTACATATAGTACGATCAGCTGATAGGATGGGGTTTATTTTATGCAGATTCAATCAACTAGTATTTCAACTTTCTGATGGAAACTTAGTAAGTTCATTTTTAATTTTACAAGCTATTTTCATGTAACTATAGCTGAGCTAATTTTTTAAACCTTATATTTGATTTGATGGCATAAATCTTGTTTCCAATTATTTTGGCGACAATATTTTATCTTATCTATAATTTACCTCAACAATTTTGTTGTAATTATTTCACTGTGATGGTTAACAATTTTTTTATCAATACCCAAATAAAAATTTTAGTATATGATCACATGTGTTTAAAAAATTTTTTTTTTTTTTTCCTACCTTCTTTTAGGTTATCATTGCAATTCTAATGATTAAACTAATAAAATTTTTCAGTCTACCCAACTTTTAAAATAATTTTAGAAGGTGGTCTTTTACATTAATAATGAACTATTTCCCTTTATTTTCTTGGTTCTCATTTATATTCAGATTTTATCTTTCAACTTTAATAAATATAACCAAACGTGCATTTCAGACATCTTGGATTCTTCGGGTATTCTTCTGATCACATGACGTCGTGAACGGTTGGGTTCTGCAGATTTCCAGCTGACCTGATAATGCAAGGCAACTAAAGTTTGTGTTTCAATTTTTTTTTTTAAATTCTATAATTCATTGTCCGGGTTGTTTTGGGTCTATCGATGAATTTTTCTTGTGCATGTTTTTATTACGAAAGAAAAGTTCCTTGCTAAAGTCAATATCTTCTTTTGGGACAATATTTTATACAATTTTTCTTTCTCCTTTGATGGAATTTTTCAACTATTTCTGATTGCGTTTCATGAACAAGGACTTGAAAAGTTTTCATTATGGTGAATAACTTCCATCGAACATTTTGGGGTCTCCTAATTAATTTTAATAGGTAATTGTTGCTGGGTTTTCAAATTTTAATTTCTTTGTTCTGTATTTTTCAAATAATCCAATTTATTTTATTCACTATAAAGTGGTACAACGTAGAAAGCACATATTATTTTATTTAATTTTATCAGGTTCGTAGTTTTTTTTTAAGTTTTCATCTAATTGGGTATTTAACATTAATTTTCACATCTTAAATTTAATCATTTGCTAAATCTTTTAAATTAAATATTTACGTCAATGCCATCTATTGGATTTTTCAAAACTAAATATTTTGGTTCCAGTCTTCGCTTATTATTACCTTCTTTCAATTATATTTTGGATAAACATTGATTATTGCCATCTTTTGGTTTTTTTTTAACAGTTACACATTACTGTAAACTTAACAAATGGTTCTTTTTAATATTTCTATTCAGAATTGGTTGGAATCTTAGCTAGTGATCTATTGATTGAAGTGCGATTTTTGGGATTTATTTGAATTTCTTTATCAGGATTATTTAATGTCCGCAAGTTATTATAGGATATTTGTATTAGGGAACTCGGGTTAAACATTAAATTTTAGCTTTGATGCTCTGTGGTATGGTTTCACGAGATTTTCTTATTTGCTGCGTTTTCGGTATTTAAGCACGTTCCATGATTTCTTCCTGTTGGAAAATCCTCTGAGTTTGTTCGCTTTTCTTGTGTGTTTCCATGCCGGTGCATTTCCTGCCTCTGAGTTGCACACACAATTCTTCTGAATTGACCGTTGTATGTAATTTCGGTTGACGAGTTACTTTCAAGCGCAGGAGACGAACGAACCCTTTGCTTAATCGATTTGTTCTTAAGAGGAGGGTAGATTCGTTTCTGTTGGCATATTATTAAGAATTTTGGATTCCATATTTTGGGTTTTTTTTCATTTTGGGGAAGTTAAAATGTAGTTTTGTACCTATATGTGTAGGGAAAACTCTTGGTTTCATCTCTTTCAGAGGTTTTCAATGAATCTTGTTTTTATAGGGGGGTTTTCTTTTCAAAATGTGATGAAGGATTTGTGTCTACTTCTGACATTTTGTGGGGGTAGTTTTTTTTGTGCATACATGTCCACCACATGTTGCATAATTTTGTTTAGTCATTGTTCGTCTTACATGTTGTCTTGTCTTGTCATAGTATTATGTAGCGAATTAATGGATAATTGATTTGTGTCATATTCAACGGGGAAGGATGATTAACACTTGTTTTGTGTAAATTTTATTGGAATGAGTTTTTTTTTTAATGTGATAAGTGACGGTGATTTGATCTAGTTTCATTACTGATAATTGAAAAATTAGTTTGGTATCATTTATGTAAGTTGGTTTTTGTTGGTTGTATAATTTCTTGGAATTTTAGCCAAGAGTTTTCAAGAAAGTCTCAGGAGCTATAAAATACCTATTACGATTTAGAAATCACCCTCTTGGTTAATTTTCCAATTAAGTGGCATTATTCTGGTATTTGCTCTCTTACAATGTGCTATTTTACAGTTAATTTTTTTATTAGATTGCATGTTTATTAGTTCAGTACTATATTAACCATATTAAGGTGTTTTCTTATCTCTAGCTCTCCTTCGGGTGTTATTTTCATGATTGATGTGGTGGGAGCTGATCCCCGTATGTTCTTCAATTCCGGATAATTATATATTAACATTTTCGGCTATAGACATGTTTTATAATCAATATTGTGACATCATTTAACTTGAGAATCTTGTCTTTTGAGCTCGAGGACATTTTTCTCGACTTATTTGATTTCTTAATATTGTTCAATTATATTTTGTTTTACCTTTACCTGATCGTCAGAGGTGGCAAGGAAGAAATAGTTATATTTTTTCATGATTACGCTAAAGGATTTAATTAAATATTATATATTGATTTTTATCTCTATTGATGTAGTTCACTGACACCTTCAGTCGGTTATTGCAAGTTCTTAGATTTTTTTAGTATAAATCTTATTGTTTTGTGTCTGGGGTGGTTAGGCTTTCAGAGTTTTTCAAGAGATGTCTCAATTTTAAGTTTGATAATTTTTAATTATATTTTCAATTATTCTGTCATATTGAGGTTAGGTTTCACAGTATTTATTGATAATTTTCAGTAGTTCAGTAATTTTTACAATTTTACAGCAGCACTATAAATTCTTAGCATCACTTGTTTTTATATTGGTAATTCTTTAGCTAGGCAGTAGATTAGTTTAGCGAATTTTCTCACAAGAAGAAGATGTGGACCTCCATGCAGTGGATTTTCAAGATTTCAAGAGATACAGAGAATTCTGGGTTAGTTATCACACCAGGTAGCACTGATCCAGCAAGTCATAGGTCCTGGGTTCGAGTTCCAGATATGACCTATCTTTTTATATTATAGTAGGTTAATAAACCTGTTCTTAAACTTGCAAAACTGATACATAACCTATTAGCCTACACTAATGGTTGTTTATCAGTTGTGTTAAATTTCAAATAAGTTTATTAGTAGGGCTTAAATAACATTTAGACAATATTGTAATATGATTTTTTAGGTTCTTACCGAAAAGCCCCAGCCTGTAGTTAATTGTAATGACCACCATTTCTGCATAGCTCGCCAACACTGAACCATCGTACGGATTACCAGAGTTCCACTCGAATGACTCTCCGTGGATGTAGACCAGGACAGGTTTCTTGGTATCTCTTTCATCTGAAACAAAGAAAAAAACGAAAAATTAGTATATTATGATTTGCGGTTAAGTTAAAAAATCAAATTAAAAAAAACATATTTTTGTCAAACTTGATTCAGATATTTATTTTTAAAATATTAATTATTGTTTTATTTATGAAAACGCCCATAGGACTTTTACGTATAGTGCAGTACATGTTTTTGACAAACAAACATTACAATTAAACTGCGAAACGGATTTTCATGCGGTTTTCACCAATAGATAGAATGATTCAAGAGGAAGGTTTATATGTATAAAAAATTATAGTAGAGAAAAGCCGAGAAATTCAAAGATTCAATTGAAGTGATCACACTCTTTTGCGTATATGTGTACTGGGAGTCGGATGTGTGTACTGCCGCCATAGGTCACCCCAAGAGTTTTGTCTAGTTCTTGGCACCAGCATTTCTTTACCCACTTGTCTTGTGGCGGGCCCGATGAGGAAGGACTAATTGAGGGAGACCATTTGACCATCGCGATGCACCGTAATTGGAGGGACGGATTCATACGCCTGTCCCTCCTGGACTCATTGACCTCCAGATTCTTACACATCCCTCGTACCTTTTTTCTTCCCAAAACTTCTTTTCCTTCCGTTAAAAAGACGCTCCATACAACATCCCTTGAGATGGGAAATGACTTTCTTCAAGGTCTGCTAAGTGGAGCTAATGTAAAAAAATGTACGTTTATTTTGTCGATCGCGTAATCATTGTTAATACCTATCTTTGTTTTCATTAATAATAAAAGAAACTAAAGAATTTCCAAAAATGTTGCTTAATTGTAATTCAATTAGTATGCACATTGCACTTGAAAACAGTTAACACTTACTCGTAAAATGCAACACGACAAAATAATCTAATAACGCTAAAACAAGGGTACCTACCACTAATAGCTGGAAAATTGATATTAAGTACTAAGTACCCACACCTAACTTTGCCAAGTTCCGCCAAAGAGCTATTTAATATTTCAGTGGACACTCCCGCCGTGGGGCAACGAACCATTTAAAGCAGTCCTGACATTACACTTGCGCAACTAAGATCGTTACACTACGGTCAGTGATTCGATTGATTTCGAAAGAGTTAACAAAGCTGTTGCAAACTAAATAATAGCATAATCCTTTTCAAAGTGAAACAAATTCTATGTTTAAAACCACTTTATTTGAATTTATATTGATCGACAGGTTTCGGTTGTACTCAACCTTCTTCAGGACAATGCACAAATAAACTTTATATGTTTATTATCCTGAAGTAGGTTGAGTCTAACTGAAACCGGTCGACAAATATAAATTCAAATAAAGTGGTTTTAAACAAGGAACTTGTTTCATTTTGTATAATGTCAAGCCACAATGTGTTTGCTTTCTTCGATAATAATTCCTGTAGGATTTTAAGCAAATCGGCTAAAATATTTGGTTTAGCATCGTAATGTGTAATCTTTTTATATTAAATAATATTTATATTATAATAAAATATATATAAAACTTATTTATTTGACCGTAACCGGTTTCAGTTTGTTAAAGCCACCTTCAGACTGGTACAAATTCTTCTTAACCTACGGTTAATATACATAACATTTGGGAGGGCTGAAGGGTGGTCTACAAGGACTTTAATCAATTTTATTAATTAATTTTGTTACTAAGTCATCTTTGATTGTCGAATTTCTAACTATTTTGGTTATTCCCTGTAGTCTAAATATCTAGGGTTTGAAGCTCACTTCAATATTGTTCGGGGAAAACCTTAAAAGTAATATGAATTTTAGATCATATAATTTTCTGCACATCACATCTTTTTAGTTTTTTGTCTCAAATTAATTATAAACCACTTGATATTATTTGCACATCTCAAAGAATGATTTTCTGCCTCTGTGTATTTGAAGATGCACCCATCGCTTAGTGCTTGTTGAAATGCATCACTTATGGCATTCTTATTCGAAAATCATTTTTTATTCTTATTATTCTACATGTTTTTTTTAAATAAACTGTGGATAATTATGAATTTGCTTCTGTGGGATAAAGTTGGAATATCCCTTTGCCATCAAAAAACATAATACAAGAGGGAAAAGTGTATTTTTTTGTGTTGAAGATTGAGGTAACTATTATAAGTTTAAAAGACTTTCTATTGCGTGGAGACATCGCTCTACAGGTCTCTTTTGATATGCCTTTAAACAATTAATGATTACAATTTTTGAGTTAATTATGACGCCGATTAAATTCCTTTTAAGGGTAGTACTCGCTTAGTTTGGGTCTATTTACATGATTTCCAGACTTATACAATATTTCTGTTTACAATAATATGTTTGTGCACATGCGTTCGTAAAGGTACTCAAATTGTTGAGCAAGGTTCTATAACAATTCAAACATAAGATGCTTTTATACATTGATCCATTGCATCTGATTATGACAATGACTGTAAAATTTACGAAATACGGTTAACATAAAATTGGAAAATCTTTAATCTATGTTTTAATATTTGTGTATTTGATGCTGACAATTCATGATAGAATTTCATAATAATGATTTGTTAAAACGATTTAATACTTTCAAAAACTTTTTATTCTATTTTTAACAGTTTCCGTTTTTAACTACCTTCAGTCTGGACTGGGGAAGATTGTGAGAGGCTTAAAGACTTAATGGTAAAAAATAAAAGTTTCGAATAGTTTTAATAAATTCCTTAAGTTGCTGATTGTTGTTAAAAACCAACAATTTTTGCTAAATTTTATTTGACAAGATTTTAATGCTTTATCCCAATACACATATGTGAGTTATTGTTTCAAATATTTTACGTAACTACACGTTAAAAACGGTTTCCGGAAACTTGTGGTACCTTCAAGAGGGAAATTTATTAATGTACCAATATCAATTTTTTTGGCGTAAATTTTTTTGATCTTTCGTTTTTGAAGAAATCGGCAGCGGAAACCAGTTTTAAAGGGTCTCCCTCAACCTCCCCAACTCCCTCTCCCTCAACCTCAGCATCTCCCAATCCGGCCTGCCAAATAGTAAGTAGACTGACACTCGCCACTAAGTCCTGGACAAACAAACCAAATGAACACGGACACCACTGCCAATCCACCAAATGTAGCGAACCACTGAGGGTGACCTATGGCAGAGGTGATGATAATCAAAGGTTCCCTGGGCGGCGACACCCATTCTTACTTACCAAATAGTAGATTATGTCAAATTAGCAAAAATAAAACAAAATAAAAATTCTTATTGACATATTTAGACTGACAATTCGTTACTCAAATGCAGCCAAACTTGCATACAAAAATGTACCTGCTCACAATTTACGGTTGGAACTTAAAATTGCAAGACTTTAAAATGCACTATCCCATTTGATCCAACCATTCAATGCATCCAAGAGGATTTAACTGCACAAAGGTGATTCGCTTTAATTGCAGCGGTCAAAATAACCATCCCGATATTGTTAGACGTAATTTGCACAGTGGCTAGGCCGGAATAGCTTCGCAGTCGCAATGGAGGCTAATGATATAAATTACGTTTGATGCCACAAAGCGAGCGGCTCTGGGTGGAACGACGAACTACGCTCTACGTTATTTACCGCGGCAATAAGTAGTATCTTTGATTTACGGGAAGGGGATTTTTCCATGGAGTAAGTAGACTGACACTCGCCACTAAGTCCTGGACAAACAAACCAAATGAACACGGACACCACTGCCAATCCACCAAATGTAGCGAACCACTGAGGGTGACCTATGGCAGAGGTGATGATAATCAAAGGTTCCCTGGGCGGCGACACCCATTCTTACTTACCAAATAGTAGATTATGTCAAATTAGCAAAAATAAAACAAAATAAAAATTCTTATTGACATATTTAGACTGACAATTCGTTACTCAAATGCAGCCAAACTTGCATACAAAAATGTACCTGCTCACAATTTACGGTTGGAACTTAAAATTGCAAGACTTTAAAATGCACTATCCCATTTGATCCAACCATTCAATGCATCCAAGAGGATTTAACTGCACAAAGGTGATTCGCTTTAATTGCAGCGGTCAAAATAACCATCCCGATATTGTTAGACGTAATTTGCACAGTGGCTAGGCCGGAATAGCTTCGCAGTCGCAATGGAGGCTAATGATATAAATTACGTTTGATGCCACAAAGCGAGCGGCTCTGGGTGGAACGACGAACTACGCTCTACGTTATTTACCGCGGCAATAAGTAGTATCTTTGATTTACGGGAAGGGGATTTTTCCATGGAACCTTAGTGGTACTTTCGATGGCGTAAAACTAGCAAGATTGGGCCTAGAGAAGAAATACATTTCACCCTTCCTTACCTAAAAGACAGTAATTTTTATTACATATCATATTTTATTATATTTATGCAACTGGATGAAATAACATTAGCCAACCTGTGACCCTTGTAAGTATCTATCTGGGCTCACTCATTCACAGAGACGGAAGATGCGCTGAGGATGACCATAGAATAGGTGTGGGATGGGTGAAATTTAGATCCGTACCAGGAATTTTGTATGACCCGTAAATGACCTTAAAACTTAAAGGAAAGATATTGTTAGACCCGCAAAAATGTATGGCTCCGAATGCTGGGCTATGTACAAATCCTACTCTAGGCAACCTGAAACTGCAGAATGCGAATGCTTAGATGGACAGCAGGAGTATCACTATGAGATAGGATTAAAACGCTCAACATGCTCTTCTGTCCTGTTCAGGGTGAATTATTGCAAGAATTCTCGCATGAACAGTCTATGCAATAGTTAAAATAGCGTATTATACAAGGTGGACATTTTCAATTCTGAACTATCCAAATATTAGGGGTCCATAAAAGAGTATTTCTCTGATGTTTCGTGAATATGTTTCTTATGGTTCTATCGTTTAAACTAATAATTCATTTATGATTTGGTTTGTATGTACTCGTACAACCAGGCTTCTTATAGTTACCAGTTTATTGATAATTTTTTGTTTAATGTAATTTTTCATTTTATATAATTTTTCTGTTTTATATAATTTTAAGCTTCTTATTCCTTTATTATAAATTTGATTATTTCTGTTTAATCGGAGGTAAAGTCACAAGGAGGAAATCCATAAATGGTTTTATTTTTGCTATATTATACATAAACTGATAAATAAAACTCAGTATAAACTGAGAAAATATAAACTGTCGATTATCCGAAAATTAATAAATAAATAATTAAAAGTTCACGCATTCGTGGTAGCCTGGGTGTCACGGACATAAAAAAATAAGTTGTAAGAACGACAGTTAAGATGGTACGGGCACATAAGATGGAGACCACCAGACCACACATTGATACAGGCAATAGAAGAGCTTCACAGAGCAATAAACAGCTTCAGTGGTGAAATATGTATACCATTGCTTTGCTTCATAAAATAAACGGTCTTCCCTATCGCGTGCTATTTCGGTGGTCACGGTCCCTCGCAGGTCCAGTAAAATCAGGCTCTTCTCTTAAAATCCTTGCATTATTTTCCTCAGCCTTGTCTGGGGCAACCATCTAAACGATTTCCCCCTGAAATTGCCGATATCCCTCAACGAAAATAATTGATAATATCTATTTAAATAGAGTAAATTCTGATAGATACCTACTATCAGATATTTTTTACGTCCACTGGAAAACTTGCGCATTTGTTCCTGCTGAAAGCAATCAAATTTTAAAGTGATTTTTTTAACTCTATACCTATAATAGCAAGTATTTTCACATAATATGAGGTACAGAACAAAAAGATTTAATTTGATAATGCTAAACAGTTAAATGCTTATTAGATATTATAAAATTCAATCGAGTTCTGTAAATTACACACAATGGCAACATGCCAGAGATGACTTTTTTTTTTTAAAGTAGATAATAAACATTTTTTATGTGACAACTCAAAAGAGGTTTGTGTGTATATTATAAAGACAGAGGAACTGTATCACCACCCTGAATGGTTGTGAGGTGGAATTCAATAATTTAAGAAATATCTGTATTATCTCCAACCAATTTCCGTATTTTCTATTTCTTATTCTATTCAATGTTTCGTTTATATTTATTAATATTATCTTTTTATTTGATGAATAAATATTGATGACGGGTGTAACCTTTGAAAATTATTAAAATAAATTGAAGAAATTTAATTCATTCAGTAATTACTGAAACAAAGAGGTTGGAAATTTTTCACACGCCGTGTGAGATTGTACTTTCTTACGCATGCAAATTATCAACCAACTTTGTTTAGATATCTAAACAAACAAAAACGATCAATAGAATATTTAAAATATGAGAATATAACAGTAAAATAACAACAATTATAACAATTTAAATGTTTAGGAGGCTGGCCATTTATTAGGTAACAAACACCTCTGCCATATTGCTTGCTGAGGATTGGTTTGTACTATGTCCACAAAATCGTATTAAAAAATTAATGTTTTTGAGATTCAAAAATTAATATTTTTGTTTCCTTTATTTCAAACTAATTGTTACAAATATGTTTACAAAATACAAGGGTTAATCTACCTATAAGTAAAAGAACAACGTATTTGATTGAATTTTGAACGAACTAACATATACTTCAATTCACAGCTTAAAAAAAAACTTAAAAATACAGGAGTACAAACCAATCCTCAGCAAGCGATATGTCACCCCAAGAAGTTAGGTACATTTGGTGACCTAACAAGGGTGCCCGGGTTCACCGGGTGAGGTGTGTCCAGGTTTTGGCGGTAGATATGCCTGAACTGCTTGGCGGGCCAAATCGGGAGCGGCCGGTTTTGAGAGACCTCTTGACCTTTCCAGCTGGTCTTACTCGATCCACCGTTTTGTATCACAGCGAAAGGGATGGATTCATACGTCCGTTATTCCTGAACACACTAACCTCTGGATTCCAATTCAACCCTCATATCTTATCGATTTGGTAGGTGGATATGGGTACCGCCACCCCGGGAACCATTTATTGCATAACCAACACCGCTGCCATAGGTCACCCAAGTGATTCGCTACGTTTGGTGATTTAGCAGGGTGCCCGGAATCTTGAGCTAAGCTTTGTCTAGGTCTTGGTGGCGACTGCGTTTCCTCACCTATTGCGTGGCGTATCGTGGTCGATCGGTGTATCGGCGTATCGGGAGAGGCTGCTTGAAGCAGAGATAATCTAGACTTCTCCAGCCGTACTCTCTTGCGCCGCAGTGGGAGGGAATCATACTTCTCTCATTCCTGGACACATTGACCCCCCAGCTTCCTACCCACCCCTCATACATTTTTCCTTCCCATGGGTCCTAGCATGGTCGATCGATAAATATTTATAGGATAATTTTCGAAAACTTTTCATCTTTCCCTATGATAACTGCAGATCGCTTTCGTAAAAACAACAATTGAAGTCGAATATATTAAAAACACTTAGTCATTGTGAACTGTTACTTATTCGTTAGCGATCTGCAATCATGCTAGGGAACGATGAGAAGTTACCGAAAGTTATCCTATCAATCCTTATCGATCAACCATGCTGGCACCCCAGAACTTACTCGCCTTCGTTTACCTTAAATGACCACCCACACAGCATCTTCAAAGATGACATACGTCCTGAGGGATTTTTTTCTTGTGAAGCAATTGTACAAAAATACGTTTTTCCTTTCCTCCAAAAGACCTTCCACAAAGGTGACAAACGCCCTGAGGGGCAGGGGGAAAATGGAGGAGTAACGGGTGAATTCTATTTCTATTTACATATCCAAGACTAGCGGGGGGCTCATCTATAACATTCTTTATCGAGGAATGGGAGATTTACGTAATAAGTTAATTCCCCGTTCAGATGCTTAGGCAGGCAATCCGAAGTCTTTGTGGACTTCCAACATTTCCAAGTAATATGGGGAAATCCATTCCGGGGAATCGATCGCAATTAATTTTTCCATTTTGTTACCTTGTTATTTTTAGGGGCTTAACTGTCTGGAATCAAAATAGATAGATTTAAATCCTTAATGGCATTTATTTAACCATCTAGGGTAATGGATGTACGTAGTTAACCGTTTTATTTGTACTTAACGGCTATGTAGATTAAAAAAGCTTCTTTTTAGAAAGACAGACATTTCTAGGTTACCAATAAACTGACAATATTTAAAAATCTCTTACTACTACCATATTGCTAAGCGGAAAATATTGCTTGTGAGGACTTAGCCAGTTGAGGAATTAAACTCACGACGCCTGAATGGAACCCAGAGGCGGTGCCAACTCATCCACTGACCGGTTATAATATATTTTAATGTGTATGCCGCTCCCAACCACCTTGAGGCAGTAAGACTGGCATTTCCAATTCCGTGAATGTTGAGTATTAATGGGAAGGTAGGTAAGTTCCTAGCTATCTAATCACCAAATATTTGTAGTCGTGTTTGGTGACTAGATTTGAAAAGTCAGGTACTTTTTTCACTCCCTATTACCTCACAATAAACCCCAATTGTGGATGCGATAGTCTCACTGGCTCCAAACATGAACAGTTGGGGCTCTTGCGCGGCATTCGCATAAAAAATAAAAAAAATAAGACTTTTTGTCATCTTACAATTTTTAGGGGTCATTGACTGATTGACCGCAGGAAGGGCCGCCATTGCGTATAAACTACCTTAACAGAAAGTAAAATTCTGAATACCAAAAAATAGGATTATTCGAATTTTATTTAAAAGGTATTTCAGTAAGTATTTTCTCTACTTAAATGCCAAATATATGGGATATATAGTATACGAGTACTTCTGCTGAAGCTTGATATTTTAAAATTGCTGAAACAGTGCAGCAACCGCCAGTGAAATGTTAGCTGGTCTGATTCTGTCAGCTTCTCTAGCTGAGGAATCAATCAAGCCGCTCCTGAAGCGTCTAAAACATACTGAATCCTTCTTGAATCCATCCTGAATCCTTCTGATGAGATGAGTTCCCAGGAGAGCAGCGAGAGTAATTGGTAGCGGAATTTTAGCGTACGTTTCAGGCATTGCCAGGGGAACGGAGCGGGAAATCGAAAACGATTGTGCTGCCTCCAATCCTTTGGCTTCCGTATTTTCTATGATAATATTATGAGGAGAAGGGTTCTGATTAATTACTGGGTAATAACGTGTATTTGAATAATGTTACGGTAGTTAATTTAAACCTCATTATTTGAGAGCTGCTAAATTTAAATTGGTTTTTCATACGAATGGTTAATTTTAAATAAATGAAATTTAAAAAACAAACTAAAAAAGTTCTTTGTTTAAAGCCACTTTATTTTATTTTTAAAACGTCAACCGGTTTCGGTTGATCTCAACTTTCATCAGGACATAGATATAAACTAAATCACAATACAGAGGAAAATTATAAGGTATTAAAAAAAGAGAAAAAAAACATATAAGGGAGAGAGCATCAGACATTGTTTGGTTGAGAGGTAGTTCCCTTTCTCCTTATGTAGCCCCACTCTTCCCCTACCCCTGGACCTACCCCTCTACCAACTAGTGTCTGATGCTCTCTTCCTTATATGCTTTCTCTTTTGTTTACCTTATAATCTTCCTCTGTATTTTCCTGATGAAGATTGTGATCAACCGAAATTTGTCAACGTTTATAAATTAAATAAAATAGTTTTAAACAAAGAACGTTTTTCATTTGTACAATGTCAAGCCACAAAGTGTTTTCTTTCTTCAATAATTAAGAAATGTAACAAATTAAAAGGTTTTGTATTCATTTGTGGTTATGCCACACCGAGAATAGGAAAAAAATTAGGGAAACCAAAATTTTTACAGTAAGTGCAAAAAAAAATCCCAGGTCTGTTATCTTTTGATCTCGGATAAAATGCTTTACTCCAATCTTACGAAAAATGACTTCAACACTAATTTTACTACCCTGAAAAAAAGAAGACAATTTGCTTACATAATTTATTTAGATAAAATTATTCATGATAGCCTGAAACCAAGTCTGAGCAATATTCACAAGTAAGCAATATTCAAGTTCCGAACAGACGTAATTTAAGGAGTCGTAATATATTCTATCTAGAGTGATTAAATAACAATATTGCCTTTTTCAATCCGCCGACTCGAATGTGTCCTCTGTATAATATAATTGAAAGAGACTATTTAAATCTATTAACATTAAATTAGCGATCTATTAACATGACATTTCATGAAAAATAATTATATTTTTCAACCGAATGTGAACTATTTTTATAATTTATTTTTCTCTTTTTACATAAAATTTTTAATATGCTTGATTTTTACATTTTTGTTTATATCTTGTTATTTCTATTTATTGTTAACATGCTTCATAGAGAAAAACAAATCTTAAACTGTACATTCCACGAACTTTTCTGGTGGATTATTAGCATTTACGCTCTTTATAATGATAATTTTAATTAATCTTAAATTTTAAACTTATTCACGTTAATACTCTGTAAATGTTACATAAAAAAGAGTTCCGCATAATAAAAATAATGTTTTTCTAAAAAAATTGGCTTACACCAAAAATCTTCATCACTTTAAAAGTTATTCAAATAAAAATAAGGTGGGGGTTAATGAAATCGTTAACCGGACAACTCAGAATCACCACCATAACACGGGCATGTGCCTAGCAGCGTGGTCGAAAAATCCCCAAACTATGTAAACATCAAAGCAATGAATAAAGAAAAAAAATTAAACTTTTAAAATGAATATAATTTTTTTTGGTATTTCGCATTTTAAAAAAACGCATGTGAATAAATATCTAAGTCAAAGGGATCTTCGATAAATTGCAGATCGCACGGAGCTCATGCCGATAGATTGGTATTCCGTTCACGGATTTCACGGAGAGGTTGCACACGTGGGGGTGATATTTCCCAACTGCAAACTGTCCTGTCTACAGCATCCGGCAGAACTTTGTTCATGTTCGCGAGATGGAAAAAAGTTGACATATTTTCGATATCGGTGCGACAGGGGACGGAACAAATAAGTTTTGCCGTTGCAATGTAGTGTTCGAGATCAATATATATATTACTCTTTCCGTGAGGTGGATATTTTTTTGTGTTGGTGAAAAGCAATGCGATCCTGTAAGTCATGGTCTTGGCTCTACAACCCCTGGTGGATCTTGGCCTCCTCAAGAGTCTTCCTCCATTCATCATGGCTTTGTGCCAGCTCTCTCCAGTTTAGAGGCTCCAAGGTAGATATGTCTTTGAGGATGTTGTCGCTCCATCTTAATCTTGGCGTTCACAGGCTCCTTCGCCCTATCGGTTTTGAGTTCAGCAGAGACTTTGGTGCTTGATGCTCGGTCATTCTCTCCACATGACCCAGCTACCGAAGACTTTCCAGTTTTATATACTTTCTATGCAATCCGATAAGTAGATAATAATAAAAAAGTTATAATATAGAGGCACTAGATAGTAATCTGTTAGGGTAGACGGCATATAGCTGATAATATTGTAGAAATCGAGTGTATAATAAATGTGGTGGGAACTTAAAGATCGGGGTCCAAATTATTCCAACCGCTTGCTAAATCATATATCAGAGTCCATTCTCAAACAATCACTATAAAGTTCAAAGTATTTAGTTGACCCGGAGGTTTATTAAAGAGTTTGACTACCCCGGAGTTACAACAAAAGTGAATGAAACAAAATTAATTTTTAATCAACGAATTAATAGGTAATATCAAAATATTAGTAATTATTGTATTTTATTACATATTTGCTAAATATTACCATGCATCTTTGAGTTCAGTTTTTTGTTTATTTATTGGAGATTCTTCCTACGTGTTGCAACTTTTCTGTATTGTTGTTGTCATATTTTCTGTTGCAATGATAGTATCATCACCACAGTGTTACAATTTTTAAACAAATAATCACAAAAATAGAATTAAAGGCCCTTTTCAAAACTGATAGTGCAATAATTATTAAAAATAAAGATGTTTAATATAAATTCATGTGTTTGTGCTGCAATCATATTTTTTTGTAACTTTGTCACGTCTAAGCTCGTGAATATTTTACATGTTTTTGCTGAATTTTTTTAAAACAAACAAAAGATTAAAAACATCAATTTAAGGTTTGTGTATTTTTAAAACTATTTGGCTTGAAACTCAAGTAAATTAGTGTATTTCATTTTTGCACTTTCAATTAAGAGGTCTGTTCACGCGGGCTAAGATTGACTATCCAAAAAAGGATAATGATAGGTATAATTGTCGTGTGTCCTGCTCTAGTAAAGTACAGGAGAGGGGCGTACGAGAGGCGGTAGTGAAGGGGGAAATCGTAATACGTATTGTCGCACATCGCGAGCGAACATAAAAATTAAATAATTATGTAGTGAACAAAGCAGAAAATATATGTAATATTACGCTTGAATATTTGCAGGAAGCCGGTGAACGGTCCCTTTCGTTTAGTACCTTAGCATTAGCGGACGAGGGACACACTTGCGGAGGTCTCTGGACATATTCTGTAGAAGTGTTAGTTTGTTTATAGTACAAACGCTGGGTGTCAACAAAATTTACAATTTTACAATAATTCTTCGGTTAGGTTTGATTGTTTCACAATATACTAAAATTTATATTCAACGATGTTGTGATAGTTTTATCTTGATTGAATCATTGAAAACAATTATAATTATAACAAAAGAAAACAATATAGAATTTTACCCCGATTTGATGTTTACATGTTAGAACAGAGTTCAAAATGTGAAGTTTTGTCAAATATTAATTTGGAGGTACGATTAAACAACCCGGCCTAACATTCGCATACAAAATAAGATCGGTGACCGGACAACTCGGAATGAGACCAACTCAGAACCATCTCAGATAAGTCATTTAGAGTGATAAAATATTTATAAATATAAAATAGGTAACATTAGGTTAGGGTTATCGGCTAATTTAAAATTATTTTTTTCATAGCTTTTTGACTTTTCAAGGAGGTGTTGAGTTGACTTTATTCTCAGTTGGCATGGAACCATCTAATCGACAAATTTAGGCACTTTCATGAAAACAAAAAAAATTAATGATGACTTCCGTGGTCGAAGGGTAAGACTCTCTCTCGACTAGCGATCAGGAGGTGACAGGTACAAATCCCGGAGTGGGCAAGTAGGTAAATTATATTTGATTGATTTGTGTTTTTTCACAATTCAATCATTTAAAAATAATATATGGTATATTTGCGGCACTTTCCAGAATGTAAATTACTCTCAGTAGGACTCTGGTGTAAGACCACCATCCAGAATTGAAATGGCTTTAACTGTGTTTAGCGACTAGATCTGAATGTCCGGGTGCTTCCCCACCTTCCTTTTCCCCATATCCTTCCCCTCCTCACCAACTTCAGCCTCACAACATACCAAAATTGAGGATGCCATAGTCTCACCACATTCAACAATTTGGGAGGCGGGTAAGGGTACCGCCGCCCCGGGAACCATTTGTTCGCTATGTTTGGTGACTGAGCAGGGGTGCCTGGATCACGGGGTGAAGTTTGTCCTGGTCTTGGCGGCGGATGCGTCTTTTGATATGTCAGATTTGAAAGTCAAAGAATATGTGTAACTTCACATTCAATTATACTATAAGGTTCCAAAATCGGTGTCTCGGAGGTTACTATATGTATATGTTGCTTTTCCTTGCATACGCCTGAGGGATCTTTTTGTACAGTTTTTTTTAACGTTAGCTCTTAGCTCTCGTTAGCTCACAGGAAGCCCTGAGGAAAAAGGGGTCTTTTTAGGAAAGGAAGGAGATGAAGTTCTGGGAAAGAGAAGGGTATTATGGGTGAAAAGGAATCTGGGGGTCAGTGTGTCCAGGAGTGTCCCGGGCGTATGAATCAATCCCTCCCGCTGCGGTGCAAGGCGATGTTTCGAGAGAGTACTTACGGCTGAAGTCAAAGAGACTCCCTCAATCATTCTCTCCCGATCCGAGCCTGCCATGCAGCTGGTGGGCAGACGCATCCACCGTTAATACCCGGACAAACCTCACCCCATGAACCCGGGCACCCCTGCTAAGTCACCAAACGTAGTGAACCACTTGGTAGAGGTGTTTGTTATCCAATAAATGGTTCCCGGGGCGGCGGTATCCATACCCGCCTCGCATTCAGTCTACTTCATCCTTCGTCTGCCAGTTTCCATGCCTTACTGCCATACATATCTATACCTAGTTAGGTATCCTGGTATCGTAGAAAATATTTTAAAAATAAAAGCTGAACTGCCAAAATAGTGTTTCTTACTACCTACCTACTACCTAGTGAACACAAGTATATAGGCATTATTGAATGCATTCTCCAGTTTTCGGTAAACAGATCTAAAATAATAAAACAAACAACGAACATGCACCTGCGATTGTCTGACAACACAAACACAGATACACGATTCTATTACCTCTCCCCCCGGCCCGCGCACGTTTCGCTCCCGCGTGACTAGCAAAAGAGTGGGTGAGAAGGCAACAAAAAACCTAGGTAATTTTACGATAAATTTGCGTGTAACTAGATCCGGTTTTTGACGCAAATATAACTGTTTTCAGTGCAAACTAAAATTTTATCGTATACTTCATCATATTCCTGAGGCAGGATATGAAAGGATTTTTCAAAAATAGCATCCATTTGGTCAGAAAAAAATTCCAAAGTAGCCTCCTAAATTCATCGATAAATCGTCATCTTTTGAAGCCTATATTTTATAATTTAAAGCAAAAATCGAAAATCAGATTCATATCCGTACTTTTTATATATCTAACCTGTCATTTAAAAAAAAATGAAAACAATTAATTTGATATTTTAGCCGTTAATCCGGAACTAAATTTTGTATGAAATAGGCCACGCATACGTTCCTCTTAATTGAGTTAATTAGGCAAAAATTGGCAATTTGCGTTAGGGAGAAAAGCTTTGCCCATTTTTTCCTAATAATAAGCTCGTTTGTGCCTGTATAAAGTTGTTCCGAAATAAATGCTGAATTCTCTCATCTTTCAACAACTTTATTAAGAGAGTTTCAATCTTCAATCGAGAAATTAACCTTCCAAATCGAAATATTCCATTCGACGGATCAAAACTCTAAGCTGCGGCTCAAGTATTAGATTCTTCACAAAGAGAATTATTAACTCAATAAAAAAACATAAAGCCGTTCATTTTCTAATTAACTAACTCTACAGCTTATGAACTTTGATGTTAACAACATTTTACGGCGAATTTCTGTAGGTTGGCCAATGGCTCTGAGTTTGGCAGAGTAATTACAGATATTCTTGTATTTAATAACATCATTTGCCAGTTACCAAATATATTTCCTGAGACTGTCGGACTGAGAGTTGGGTATTTTTCTCAGCTCAAATCAAACGAAACAAAAAGGAAGTTGAGTGAAAAATATTTTGACTTGTCATATATATAGAAATATGTTCATATAGGTCAAAAAATATCGATTCTAAATATATTTCTATATTATTATTCTTAGAATTAATTAAACCCTCTTAAAAAATGAGTAAGAAGCTTTAAAGTATAAACGCTTCATGATTGCTCCGAAGAATTCTGACGTCATCTGTACTTCGGTTTGTACGGTCGTTGGAAGGTCTATGGTGCATCTCTTTCTTTTACATGAGAGATGGTTTGTTTATGATGAGAGAGGTATATGCCAAACAGTTTTGATTGCTATCTTGTTATGAGTCTTTTTAGTTTAAGTAAGAGACCATAATATACAAATCAATACAAAATAATAATACTAATATAATACTAAATCTGATTAAAAAACTACATACCATATCAGAAACTTTAAACTGTACAAAAACAATCGTAATGCTAGGTACTCGCAACCCTCTGCAATTCTGAATTCCAAAACGGCGAACGTCGAACAGCTGATTTGGAATGCCTGACAACAACTGTTACTTGTCAATCATCGGCAATACCATGATGGGAAAAGTTTATGCTGGATAAACAAAAAATAACCTTAAAAATTAATTTAATTATGAAATCCTGATCAATATATATATTTTAAATACCATTTATTCTGACAGACGGTTAACATTGATAAAAAAAATACTGGAATTCCTTATTGAAGAATTAAAAAAATCTCCATACAAAATGCGCAAGCAATGTATTTTTCATAGCCCAAATGACGTCACACACAAACCCCGCCTCTTACCGCTCGGATTCCGCTTGTTTTGGCGGGCTTGATAAAATTTAAACTTAGAAAATTAATTTAACTATAAAAACGAACTTTAAAAAAAATACTAGTTCTTAAATTTCAATGTGAACATTGATAAAATATATATTAAAAAAAATGGACTCAACTTCCTTACTAATAATTATAACGGCAAGTAACTCGTCAAAGATCAAAGAAAATATGCTCTGAAAAAGTAATATTAATACTTAGACGATTTGATTTCCTGTTGCGATTTGTTTTATCGAGAAGTAGCAATAATTTATTTTCAAATGATGTATCAGTTTGCAGTTTTAAAGTTAAGGTTCCTAAAGATGTGTTGTTTTTTAAAGAAACTAGTTGTCACTGACTGCCTATATAAGAAAAGCTAATCTTTTTTATCTTTTTTTTCTTTCAAAGTTTCACATTTTTCACTGTATATTCATTCATCAATCTACGATAAATCAAGGCCCAGTAGCAAGGGCTCAAAAAAGGAGAATGGGAAATAGGTACGTAAATACGAATGTTGGAGGGAGCGCGCTAATATTAAAAACGATAATAATTAAGCAAAAATTATGAAATTTTTTTAATAAAACACGACTCGCTTAAAAAAGAGCAAAAACCTTATTGCCTGGAAGAAATCTTAACATTCGAACCGAACAGAAAATCAGCAAGAAATTTTGGAATCAGAAATGATTGTTGCAGAAGAATTTAATAATAGTTTATTATGTCACCATGTTTAGTGTCGCAAATTATTTTATTAAAAATGAAATTTATACGAAAATAACCCTAAAACAGATATATATTCCAGTTCAAAGATGTTAACAGATGATAAATAAAAACCATTTGTGTCCTATTTTGTATTCAAACAGGACTGCGGAAAAGCAACCGATAGTTGTGAAGATTACGGAAAATCAGTCGCTTTAAATCCCTATTCCGAACTGCAACCAGATTGCGACGCGTCGCGTCAGCGGGAGCAGTGAACAGCCTTATCTCGAAATGTTCGCTCGGCGCGTCGCGTCGTGTTGAGCTTTCAACGTCGGCGTTGCCGCCGGAAAGAAGTCGACGCTGTTTTATCACTATTTAAAAACTCAGTGTGGCAATTTCTTGTTGACAAATTGTTACCGCAAGAAGAGCGATATACTTTCAAATGATTTTTAACCGTTAACAAGAATTATATTTTTGTAGTTCATAATTCCAAAAAAATGTTTTGTGTACATTGGTATTTTATTACAACCAAAAAAAAAGCAGAAATTTAACATCCGAAGCAATGAAAAAGATTTTTATATCAAATTCTTACAGATCGACTATAATATCTTTATCAACGATTTTTTTCTCGCAACATGAATTCGTTAAACGAGTTATAGAGCTTTGAAATAACCATCACATTGGGAATTTTAAAGTAAGCTATTTAACGTATTTAATGTTTTTTTTTCCAAAGGGAAATGTTCTACATTGCTTGAAATGGCAGCTACATAATTAGACAAAAATGATGAATACTTCAAATATTAACTTGATACAGGCTTAGTCTCAGTGAGGTTAATAATTGAAATGTAAAACATTTTAAACGTGAGAAAACCATAAATAAATATCATTCCAACTTATCAACAAATACAGTATATTTTATTGAAGAAGAAGATAACACTAATAATCTAAATGAAAATATGAAAGAAAACAAGACACAGAAAAACAGAAAAAAACAATGGTTGCAACTGGGACTCGAACCCAGACCTCTCGTCTAACCGGGACGTGCGCGTTTTTCAATTTCGCTATTGCCACCTTCTGTCAAACCGTCGTATTTGTCAATCTCATATTTCAAATATTTAGAATCATTAATATTATCTTCAACTAGTTCTTTTTCCATATTATAGGCAACTACTCTTTTTATTGGAAACAATCATTCTAAGAATTGGTTTGTAACCTGAATAGCGTCTCGGATAAATGTATCCGAATTTATTCATATGGAACCATTGACTTTATGAAAGTCTAAATGAATATTCAATTTTTTATGAGAAAAACTCTCTTTTTATAACTTTTGAAGGTTATTCCCATCAACGTAATATATCATTAAAGAAGAAGATAACACTTATAATCTAAATGAAAATATGAAAGAAAACAAGACACAGAAAAAAAAATGGTCGCAACTGGGACTCGAACCCAGACCTCTCGTCTAACCGGGACGTGCGCGTTTTCCAATTTCGCTATGCCACCTTCTTCAAAACCTTCAAAAGTTATAAAAAGAGAGTTTTTCTCATAAAAAATTGAAAAAAACTGTATATTTTACTTACTGAAATCCTTCCTTATGTTTTGTAACAACATTTATTCAGGTTAAAGGTTTAAAGAGGTTATTTACATACAGTGTCCTCCGCGCGCAAAAGCGTATCTTCTCCAAGCATAAACTTTCTAATAAAAGTGAGTTTATCGAAAGTGACCTGCCAGGTACGAATGTTTTCTGTATCTATTTGTAAATAATAATATTAGATAAAGCCTAAGACATCAAAATGAATTGCATAGCGCTCTTAAAGTGATTTGTCACAAAAACGGCGATCCACAAATTTTCAAAATACTATTATTACAAAAATAGAAACAACAAGTAAAATCTGCATTTTTTTGTCCAACGCCAACAAAGTATTATCTTTTTAATCATATGACAACAACTTACTTTACAATTGTAATTGTAACTTGAAATTTCAGAAATTATAAAAAGTGTTAAAAGTATATTAAATATTATTAACAACCATTTTTTTAAATAGCCGTCTCCTACATTTATTTTCATATTATTACTTGTGAAATATTTATAAAATTTTATTTTTGTTATTTAGACCACTTGATTATTTTGTGTTAATTAATACAAGTTTTCAATTTATAAATGTAATTAAAACATTTTTTAAATGAGCTTGTTCGCGCAATTTTATATGGGATTGGTTGGGTATTGCATTCGCGGACTTGATGGGTAGATATGTCAAAATCCTGAATTTATCCCACCTACCTAATCTTTCCCTCCTAAATGTCACCATAAAAATTGTTGCAAAAAGTACTAAACTTTGGAGAGGTGACAGTGTGATTTGCTGCTCAGTACAAAATAACATCTCAGACAAGGCGCATGTATTGTAACCTCTTGTTATAAGAATATTGCGAATTTTAAACAGTGAGAAGTGTACACCAAAACTGGAGATCAGCGAGGCCCCATCTGCAACGGTGAGTCCTATTTTCCTTATTCCAATCTGGGCTTATCTAATTTTCCAAAAGCCCAGATCTGAACTATCGACTGACTATCCATTGGGTTTTGCGAGTGTATGCTATCTAATCGTCCCGTATAACTTAGCGATTTCACGTAGTTTCGGGACTGGTCCTTCGAGGGCTGCATAGGCTTTGCTTTGCAGCATTTACCGCCAATTATCAGTGGAGTCGCAGTTTCGCGACACCAGAGCTTTTATACATAAGTTTAAATAATTATTTTTATGATAGCTTTAACTAATTAATCACCACTCTTCGTAACGACTTTAGATATTCACAGCCAAAAGTATTTTCGCTATTTGTTTTGGGGTGTTATGCCGTGTTGCGCTACCTCCTTCTTTAGCCAACGTTTCGAACAGCGTTACAGTGTCCATCGTAAGGGCAGATGTATCTGCCACGGCGCTTTATTTAATGAACCTAAAATAGTTTTAGACATGTTTATTTTTTTAACCTCTCCACGGGTATGGACAAAACGGTTTGTCGCAGCAAAAAAATGCTCAGAAGAATATGAACGAAATGTTACGTCGGCGTCTATTATTCAAATACCGTCATATTTAATTAAACTATTCGACTTGAAGTGGCTATTGATACCTGCGCGTAGTTTGTTGAAGTTTTGGAAGACATACCTACAATACCAACCTCACAGTTTTAGTTTAAAATTTATTTTTGCGTCATTTAGCGGTCGTCAGAGGAAGGAAGCAGTTTTTTTGTATGGACATGTTTTTGGTCAATGTTGAATTATTTTTGTGGATTGATGTCGATGACGTTTTAATTAAAAACATATTATTATTTTTAGTTACTCTATGATAATTTATAAAAAAATATTAGAAAAATGAACCAAAGAAAAACTCACTCCTCACGTACAGTTTTGTTCGCCAAAACCCACTCGCGGAGAGGTTAAAGTCATTTTTTTATTATATTTCCCACTTCAATCGTGATGCTGTATGCAAGGATACTAGTATTAAATAGTATTAATTTGCTGAATGTATTGCACTTTTCATAAAATTAACGAATGAAAACAAGCTGTGCTGATGTTTAAACTTTCAAAATCCCCAACAAGAGTATTTTAGAATGATTGTAAATTAATACCATCGACATTCCTCATCACTCGGTTCTGAGTTGATTTCATTCTGAGTTGTCCGGTCATCATAGGACCTATGTCACCCCACCATCCGACGATTTTTTAAATTTTTAAAAGAGATTGTAGGCTATAAGCGCAAATTTAATAAACAAATTAATGACATTAATTTGTTTGCTATAAGTTAATCGCTTTTGACTTACTTATGAGGCTATCACAATATGCTTGTTGGTGACATTTTCTTATGCATTTAAATTATGAAAGCATTTGAAATTGTGAATAACTTAAATTATTTTCATGACTTCGTAGCGTATTTTCCAGGTGAAATCAGTCTGAATGGGTAAAATATGGGGTAAACAATTTACCACGGAACTTTGAACACTTTTCCAATTATTATCTTTAGTTAAGTTTTGCGAATAAACTTACTAACGAATGCAAATAGCCTTAACGAGGCATACTTCTTTGAATGCCGAAGGTTTCGGAACATAATAGTAAAACTCTTACTTATTCAATTAGAAGTTAGTTATTGAAAATGGGGAGATAGTATATTTTTACACGCTTAAACTCTGCTGTTTTCTCTGAACCCTGGTAATTGCACCTACTTTACACATACGATCCACTTAAAATCGGTTTCTTTCATTCTAAATTGCTCAGTAAACAATGCACTTACGACTTTCTAAAGTAGGTAGTCTTAATTTAGTATTTACTATTTTTACACCTTAGCTCTTCACAAGAGGCCCCGAGGGAAAAAATCCTCCAGGGCCTACGGCATCATTGTGTAGAGCGGAGGTTCCCAAACTTTTTTTTCTAGTAGACCACTTTCAAAATCTTACTGGTTTCGGTGGACCTCTTGCTGCCGTATTCCTGCTGTCACATTCCCAAAACTCATTAAAAATGTGAAGATTAGATCTAATGATGGAAATTTGCGTCGCGGCTGAGTTCGAACCCTAAATTCGGAGGGGTAAAATAAAAAGAAAAATAATATATTTTATAGCTATAAAGAACAAAAATTAATGCTTAATAAATAGGCTACCTGATCCATATGCCAGCTTTACTCAAGAAAAATTTTTCAAAACTGTGGACCTAAAAAAAAGCAAAATATTTGCAAAATATTTTTTTCGTTATCTGTTACAATTACATGAGAACCGTAGCTCCTTAAAAATTTAGCCAAAAATCTAAAAATTTGAATCTTAAAGCTTCGAAATGTATTTTTTTAAGTCTCAATACAACCATTTTTCACTGAAATAAAGCCTGTCAAAAATCACCAAAATATTTGTAATCGTTTTGCTCCCTTCATATTTTGAGTACCTTGTGCATGATCTACCTACATTGATAGGTAAAGCCAAACCGAATTTTTTTTTCTTTACACTATTATTACTATCGAAACCAGAAGAATTTTCGTGGACCCCCATTTTTTTATCACGCCAACGTAGACCCCTGTCGAGTGCGAATATCACGACACAATTTTGTACTTATGTTTGCTTAGTTTTGTCTCTTTTGATTTACAAAAATAATCTTTAAATTTCCATGTCCAGTCATTTTGTTTTTAAGCATAATGATATATCTATGTCAGGAACTATTATCAAATAATATTTATTACGTAAAAAGAACTAACGAAATAAAGTACTTTAGACTAGTACATGCTTAAAAGTTGTTATGTCCCGTCAACATTTTTATTACAAGTTTCACGATATGTCATAAAAAACATTTAAAAAACTTTATAAATAGAAGTTGGAATTATCTTTTACATTCCGACCTCTAAATGTGTGTTTTTCCGCTATGATAATAATATATTCGCTTCAATGCATAAATAAGAGGATTCATAAAATTGTATCACCAAGAATAAAAATTTTGATGCATGATTTTAGATAGTGATAACTCTCCAGTAGTAAACACAGTGAACATAAAATTTTGAAATGCTTCAAATTGCTGGACCAAAAAGCAATTCATTCGCAATGTCATATTCATCAGGAGATTTTAAAAATTCATTTAGTTATAGGTACTAAAAAAAAAGGAGTCGTTTTGATGGTTCCATAGTTCTCAAAATGTTAAAAAAGGATTGTTCATTTTGAGATTAAATGGTTAACTTGACACGTTAATTCGAGTTTTAAAGAAAATTTTGGACTTAGTCCAACAATCTATCACATTTTCCTACAGAAAATATTTTCTACAAAAAAAGCTTGGATTTTTTCGAAAGAAAAAATTATAAGGTAATTAATTCTAGCGCAAGAGGCTAAGTTTAAATACATAGATCGTCCAGTTGAATAGTCAGACATCTCTAAATATTAAATTTTTAGATAATAAGAAAAGCAATATGTTCACTATAAATCAGATATTCCGTTCTGGTACATTAACGTGATATTTTGAAATATCCTACTAGTGACACAAGAACATCAACATTTTTTTTAATTGACTACAAGTTTTTCTGCTGAATTGGTGGTGAATATTGTAGGTATATTCTGTGTATGAGTAATTGAGTATTATACCAGAGATGGTGTACATTTTTACACATAACTTATACATTTTAAAGCGCCCTTGAGGTGATTTTTCACAAAACGGCGCACTAAAAATTGTTCAAATTCAATTATTATAATTATAACTGCAAAATCGACTCAAATTTTGTTTATCGGAGATATCTGACTAATCAACAGGGCGATCGATATGCCGATAAATACTAAATACATTTATCAACACGGAAATGGGCTGATACGAATAAATCTTTAGGTAGGTACCTCTCTGTATTTTTTTTTAATGAACACCGTACAAGAGTCCCAACTGCTCCCGTCTGGAGCCAGTGAGACTATGGCATCCCCGATTGGGCAATGTTGTGAAGCTGAAGGCAGTGGGGAGGGGAAGGAGATGGAGAAAAAGAAGGTGGGGAAGTACCTGGCTATTCAGATCTGGTCAACGAACACAGTTAAAAGCCATTTCAAGCAATGCGTTGCATTGAAACTTTGCAACGTTTCAATTCTGAATATGGTGGTCTTACACCAAGACGATACTGAGAGTATTTTCCACTCTGAAACGTGCCGCAAAAATGCTTTATATTATTTTATGATTTATATATGAAATAAAAAAATTAATCAAATAAAATTTATTTGCCACGCCGGGATTGGATCAAGTCAAGAGCCTTACCGCTAGACCATGTCGGCCGTCATAATGCCGTGTATAATGGGTTTTAAAGTGTATTTATTTGACGCTTTTTCATATAAGTAGTGGGTGTGTTTATGGTTAAGTTTGATGTGTAAATGCACAACATCTCTTAATGTGTTTAAAACCAAACGAAATGGGAAATGCTTTTGATTCCCTACAGACGAAAACACGGAAGATTTTCATAAGTTTTTCAGCTGAAATTACCAAAAGCTTTGAGTGCACGTTATTTCATACAAGCAATTTACATATTCAAGAATTCCACGATATGTTTGTATGTTTTCAAGAAGTTTCAAGGAATCTCCATTGAATCCTTCGAAGTTTCAGACCCTAAAGAATGTTCCCCAGCCGCCAAAGAGTCCGAAGTAAGGAAAGTCCATTACCTGATTGATATTGGTATAAAATTATTACAAGCTTTCAAAGCTTTGGATTTATGTCAGTGGGAAAAAATATGCAAGGAGTTTTAACCAAATCTATTGGCTTCTCAAAGAGCGCAAAGTTTGACTAAATACAACAGATTTAATAATTATATCACATTTTTACTTGAAAATACCTGCTTCATTTGGGATGGTAAAACCTTTTAAGTCATATGTATACGGATAAAAAGCCAAATAGTTGCGCCACTTTTCAAAAACGCTGTATTATTAAAAAACATGAACTTACTAAGAATAATGCAACATGTATTTTAAAATGTAGGTCTTCAATCTTTTGTTGTAGCTTATTTTTGTAAACATAATTAATATAGGTTTTGAGTAAATCCTGTTTTATTTGACCTCTCGAAAAGGGAATAGTTGCCTATTGTAACGGATAGTAGCTTAACGCTAAAAATGCTTCACTATGATTTTTTTTAGATAGAAACAAATTTATATCAATTCAAATAATCAGTATTTATTATTAACTGAGATCCTTTATTAAGTACTTATCAAAATATTAATCAACATTATAAAAATGTATTAGGTTTTAACGTTTTAAACTATAAAAATATAACAAAATAGCCCCTAAGCTTTAAGTTACGTAAGTTATTAGTAAAATATTATTATTTAACTTAGAGATAGAACAATATGGCAATTAACTTTGGCATTAGCATTAATTATCAAAAGAAACCAAGGATTTCATCTTTCCTCTCGTAATGGTTTTCGAATGTTGTACAAGTTTCGTGCAACCACGACGATAGAGCAACTATCCGCAAATAGGGTGACTAATCTTTTTGATACGGATTCTTGCTCTTTTTATTTCCAAAATAAATAAAAATTATTCAAAAAATAAAACGTTCTAAGCAATGTAATTTAATTTAGTGTTTTGCATGCATTGAAACAATAAGTTGGCCGAAAAAACAATCAGTAATAAAAATATTCAATAGAAATTACTTAACAATATAATTTCGACTTCCGTCAAAGTTACGTGGTGGAATATTTTCGTTCACACACACAAAACACGTGCGCCTACTCCGACGGTTTACATGACACTGAGGCCTGCAAGAGGGGTACTTCTAATAAAAGTAAAGCGCAAATGCCACCAACATTCCTAAAATTGTGTATTAAAAACCGGGGCATGTATCTTACTGAGGCAAGTATCTGGCTACCCTACGCCTGCTAATTTGAATAATTTAATGTAAAAAATGAATGGGAGCACCACTTTGAAAAATCATTAAAAGTGATGAAAAAATAAAATAAAAATAATTAGGAAATAACGCGTATGAAGAATGGCCTCTGTGGTTGAGTTGTTGTGGTTGGTTTTATCATCTCCGGCTAAAAACTCTTAACTCGCATTCAGCCATACGCAAGTAAATTTTCATTGATTAACTTGTGTTGTTTCATAATTTAAGTACTAATTAAAAGCTGTGTATAGTTTATTTGAAGCACTTTCATAGATGCTTTTAGTATCATTTTATATTACCTCCACACAGGAAGCGCTGGTGAAAATAATACCCCTCAGGGCCCCCATCTTACAGAAGCTGTGTGGAGGGTCTTTTGAGAAAAGGAAAGAAATGAAGTTCTAGGAAGGCACGAATCTGGGAGTCAATATCACCGGTAGTAACGGACATATTAATCCACCCCTGCCACTGCGTTGCAAGGCGATGGGTCGAGATTCATGCATGAGAGGTCAAAGAGTCTCCCTCAACCAGTCTCTCCCGATCCGCTCTGCCACACAGCTGGTGGGCAGATGCATCCACCTCCCAGACCCGAACGAACCTCACCTCGTGAGTCCGGGCACCCTTTTTAAGTCCAAAAAAAGCGAGTCACTTAGGATGATCTATAGCAGAGGTGTTGGTTATCCAATAAATCGCTACTACTTTGTATTCACTGTAATGGCAGCTCATGCGCGAATGCTGTGGAAGCCTTGGTTTATGATGATTACGAGGAATTTGGTGACCCAGTAGCCATAGGATGAGACATGGGAAGACTATGTTGAAGCTGTTCGGTGGCCGTAGGTGGCAGCAAGAAACTATAGTCAATAGTCATAGATTTTAACACTTCCGTACCGGACCAGGGCAACGCACTTACACTAACGAGAGTTTTACGCTGTATCTAAGTTGTTTTTTAAACCACATACTCAATAATTTGAGTAATCTTAGAAAAAATATTTGGTTATCGATCTGCATTAAAAAAATTAATATCGCATCACTACTTTTCTTAAAATTAAATAGTTTATAACAAATTCCGGCGAATAATCTGTGCCGCCCGCCCCCCTTCCCCTCTGTTCGGGCGTACCCCGTCCCTATCTGCTGAATGTATCGGGATAATTCTAAGCGATAGCAAGTAATTTCTAAGTTGTTAGTGGAAAGGACTAGATCGCGTTCGTTTACACCGCGCATCTCGTTTGCTCTTTTTACAATGCTATAATATTCGCTTGCCGGTCAAAGATCATTCGGTCTGAGTCGTTTCCGGTGAACGCCAATCGCCAGTCGAGATTCGGAAACAAGGTGTTATGATGGCTATCGGCCCGCCTTCTCTGTTTTCTATGGAAAATACACGTTATGGTCTAAATTCATTAGAATATTAATTATGACTTTATTTATGAAACGATTTTGAAAATGACTACTGAAATACGATGATTATACTTCCCTCTAATTATTATCGTAACAAATTACAAAAAAATATGTTATTAACACCCTTTAATATGCAAAACAAATTGGGGTCCCCGAGTGACCCCCCTTCGGGTCATGTGTGATTTTTTTCGTTCCGGGACGAAAAGGTTAAGAAAATACATTTTTTTTCTTTTTTTAACACATCTATGTAACTTAATTAATACTTTAAAGTTATATTTTGTGATTACATTGTTGGTTAATGTTGCTGATATGTATGTTACATGTTATTTAACAATAATTTTAAAAAAAAAGAATAATCAAGGAATGCCAAGATTAAAACACTATTCTTCTGATTCAATTTTAGAACTAATTTTTGTGTAATTTTTGTATTAAGACCTGGATACCTAATTGAGATAAAAACATTAAAAATATACCTATTTCTTTTATGAAATTTAATTTTCTACAAAATTGACTTCTATATTTTTTTCACAAAATTGTACTGGATACGCACACAAAACTAAACCAAGTCGAGCAATTTACCTATTTTTACAAACTTTTACACATATTTACGACATCATATCTCGATATTTATTAGAGATTAAAAAAATATTTAAGATAAAAGTTGTAGATAATTATAGGTTCTACTAAACTTGTAAAAACACTTTAGCCATTTTTTTTTATTGCAACCGAGATATTTGAGAAAAACTAGATTTTGGCGCGATTTCAGCTGGTTTTTTCAAAATGGCGGCGAAAGCTCAAGTGCGCCAAGGTCGAAAACTCAGATTTTTCATCAGAAGATGTGTGTTTATAACATATAAAAAAATTGGGACTACCGGAATAATTCCGATCGCGGATCGCTAATTGCACTGGCCTATACAGCCAGATACAATAATTGTTTCTGAATAGCGGTCTCTCGCAGGGAAATATCTACTGAGATTGTACTCGACTCGCTAACGAAATGATTTATTTTAATTTCTAAAATCAATTTGAATAACCAAGAGCAAAGGAACCTACAGCCTTTCCAGGGAGGTCATTGACATGGTTGTTCTGTTTTGTACATAGAAATATAGCTTGAAGCGACTCAATTTACAATACTCCATACGCTACAATATAATTTCGCATTACAGTTCATTCCAAGAATGCGGGTCTAAAACCTTACATGCTCTGTCCCTAAATTCCGATTTATTTATACGAGAATACCCAAGTAGTTTGTTAGACGTTTCGGGCTTAGCCAAGCTGAGCGTAAGTTGCCTTTGGGTAAGATAGTCCTCGGGCATAGAGCACTGGAGTAGCCATGTATGATGGGTGCCAAACGCTTCAGTGCCACACACGGAATAATAATATCAAATTTAAACTACGTATACCCGAAACAACCATAGAAGCCTTCATTCGAAGTGTTGGTTCAAAACCTCGACTCGAAGAAATATTAATAACTAGCTTTTCCCCGCGGCTTCGCTCGCATGGTATTATGGGAAATTACTGTAGCGCTTGCACTTATCAATTATCTCCCCCCCCCACCCCACCCCCATCCCCTCCCGCATTCCATATATTCATTCCCTTACATTCAGTTTTCAAACATCTCGCCTACCACCTAAATTTCATAATGCTATAGCTCAAAGAAAAAAAGAATTACTTATCCAATTTTGTTCATTCGTTCGAAATTTATGCGCTTACAAACATTTCGGATGTTTATTTTTATTTAGATATTTGGAAGTTCGTTAATATAATAAAAAATACTCTATTTATCATTCAGTCTTTATAATCGTTACGAATTATATTTTTAAAATAGGAACTCTCATCTGACATTTATTCCAAGCTTGTCCAAAAAAAAAAAGAATTCTAATATTTGAATTTTCTGCAGTAGTAGCTGACCAGTAGACTGAGTACCTACCAGCATAGAGCCCAAAAATATGTCAACATTGTTTCCATGGAAAAGATTTTTTTCTGACGTTATCAAAAACTCGCTTTTTTTTATATAATCATGTAAAACAAATATAATATATTAATATTTATAATTTCATAACGCCAGAGCTTACCATCATAGTCTGCGCATATAATTTAGCTTTATATTGGTGAAAGAATTATTAAAGTCTTTATATTGTGTTATGCGTGAAAAGGTCATAAACAAACTCGAGCAGTTTCGCATTTATAATATTAAGTATGGATAATAATAATTAAACTTTTGTTAGAACAACTTTCGTTTTATAACTTTTAAAGATTATTCCTATCAATTTAATATACCATTGATGAAGAAGACGACACTAATAATCTAAACGAAAATATAAAAAAAAAGACAAAGAAAAATAATTAACCATTTGCGATCGTTAAAAATTATATTTTATAAGGTATATAAAGTTATTAAAATAGAGTTATTTTTATAAAAAAATTTATTCATTTAGACTTTTACAAAATTTGGATGTACTGATCCGAGACACTATTTTTTTTACATTTACTCCACTCCATGAGGAGGCCCTGAAGAAAATAATTTATTTTGGGGCCTATTTCATCTTTGGGGATGATGTGTGGAGAGTTTTTTTAAGGAAATGAAAGAGATTCTACGTAGGAAAAAGATTTGAGGAGTTGTTAGGAATCTGGGGATCAGTTTGACAGGTCATCCGCCGCCAAGACCTACACAAACCTCACCCCATGAACCCAAGCCCCCTCCTAAATCACCAAACGTAGCAAACCACTTGGGCATGGCAGAGGTATTGGTTAATCTACGGCACGGCTATGGCAGAGGTGTTGGTTATCCTACAAATGTTCCCAAGACAGCGGTACCCATTCTCGCATCCCAAATTGAGAGAGGTTGTCCCTTAACCAGTCTCTCCCAATCTGACCTGCCATGGGCAAACGCATCCTCCACCGAAACCGAGACAAATCTAACCGCATGAACCTGGGCACCCCTTCTAAGTCACCAAACGAAGGGGTGATTTACGGCAAAGGTGTTGGTTATCCAATGAACGATTCCCGAGGCGGTGGTACTCATACCCAAATTGAAAACAAAATGTATAATGTATTATTATCATCAAATACAAATTCTAATAAACGAAGCACATCAATAAAACAAAAATAATATAAGTCAATATATTGATATCAAGGGTGGAATAATCCTCAAAGTTCGGGCGCAAAAAACTCTATTGAGGAAATTGGATAGAATCTTGCGAAGACTTTCCCAACGATAGTCGCAAAACAGGACTTCCGTCCTGGGAAGGCTTTCGAGCCGGAAGTCAGATACCCCCCGGAAGCCTTTAGCCCAAATCCTACTGTTTCTCGGATAGCTAAACTAATATTCCGGTTTATTTCATTGTTGAATACTTGAAATCGGCCTTGTTGTGAAATTTCGTGATATCATTTTTAGGGTAGGTATTAGAATATTTGTGGCATAAATTTTAATTTTGTCGTGTGGGAAATTTTGTGATTGTGATTTATGTAATTTCTAACGACAGTATAACGATTTATTCGTTTTTATTTTGACTAACTTTTTGAGAAATAAATAATTAATATTTGTTAACCTTTGTATCGACTGTTTTAATTTATTTACTACTCTTTTAAACATTTTTACCCATGCTTGATTTATGTACTACAGCTACTCATTTTTTTTTTAAATTTAACTAGATTGCTGATTTATTATCAAAAGGAAAAAAAAATATCATTTTAAAGATGCTGATACGATGCTCGTATCTACGCCCAAAAACGTCATTCATTGTATAACTGCATCTTTTTGCAAGTTTTTTTTTTTATTTATCCATATAATTTTAAGCGACCTCCAAAGTAAATGCAGTTTGGCAGTCGATAGATTATCCAAAAAGGTTTTGTTTTAGATTTTATTTTGGAGTGCCACCAATCAGGATTAATTTGATTGTTAAGTTCGATAAAGTGGTCTTAATTTGTTTTATATTTACGGCAAAAAATAATATATTTATATTTTTTTTTAATTCTCACTTACCTGTGGTGCCATGAAATTTTGGTAATCCATTAAATTTCACATTTAGCACACATTGAAAAATTCGTAATATTTTTTCCATTACCAATTTTTTTTATGTTTGTTTCAAGTACCACATTGGGAAGCTGGTATAGGTACCTCAGTCCCGGGAACCGTTTATTAGATAACAAACATCTCTGTCATAGATCGCCCCAAGTAGTTGGTTAAATTTGGTGACTTAGCCGTGGCCTTAGGGTGGCGGTGAGGATTTTTTAGGCACCGCAGCTGGTATAAGCACCAGCTAGACTTTTTGACATCTCCAACCGGATTCTCCCGACAAATCGCCTTGCACCGCAGTGATGAGAATGGATTTTATTTATTTATTTATTTTTTTTTTATTTATTTTTTTTTTATTTATTTTTTTTTTTTTTTATTCTTCATTTTAATCACCCGCTAAACTGCCAAGGCAGTTTGTCAGCAGGTCAATTTGACAATATTAATAAAACACTAAAACATAAAATATTATAAGAAAACACAATAGCAAAATAGTTCCAGAAGAATAACTTTTTAGTACCTACAATACAAAAGCATAAAATATACAGACAGACAGATATAACACAGGTAAATTACTGATAGATTAAATTAATTATAGATAGTATTTATACATAAGATTACAAACAATATCAGTACAAAAAGTTTTGACCCATTAGCCATTTTTTAATTTTTCTTTTGAGATCAGTGGGGCAATTGGATTCGATTTTGAAATTCATCGGCATCTTATTAAATATGGTGGGGACAAGATAAGTGAATGTCCGTTGGCCGTATTTATTTATAATTTTCGGAACGGACAAACCCTCATTTTTACTAAATCTAGTGCCATGTTCATGATCTACTTTTTCTTTGTAAATTGAGTCCGACAATAGGTTTTGGCATACAATTTTAAACCATAATATTCCTCGCACAGGTAATATGTTAACTGATTCATATAGTAATTTTATGTCCCTTCTTTGTGCATAAACACTTTTGCTTACCAAGAGCTTAGTCAAAGAGTTTTGAATCGTTTGAATATAACCTATATTTGTCTTGCACGAGTTTCCCCAAGATGTTATTCCGTATCTGATAGTGGATTCCGCTAGTGACAAATAAATTATTTTTAGCGTACTAATGGGCATAAAATATTTTATTTTGTAAATTCACCCCGCAATAGCTCTTAGGCGTTTGCAGATGTTGCTTATGTGGGTATCCCATTTCATGTGCATATCTACAGTTATCCCCAAATATACATGTGTTTGTACAAGTTCAATGGTTCCGCATTTGCAGGACTGTGACGAATTGTGTATGCACTCAAATGTATGCGACTTTATTACAGGTGTGATGGTATATTTGGCATGTGGAGATCGTATATGCATTAATTTAGTTTTTTTTAAATTTATTATAAGACCCGCAGGTCGATTCGTACATGTCACTCCTGGATACATTGACCCTAGATTCCTACCCACCTCTCATACATTTTCCTTTCCAGAACCTCCACTACTTCTTTTTCTGTAAGAAAGACCCTACACACAGCATCTCCAAAGATAACATGGGCCCTGATGGAGTTTTTGCCCCAGGGCCTCCTGGTTTGGAGCTTGATGTAAACAAAAGATATATATTTTTTAATTGCGGGATAAGAAATGAGATGTCACAAAAAACGCGTTTAACTAGGAACTATTTATTTATTTAAAAAATACGTGTTACGTAATTATGACATTTATATAGCGTAAACACATTAAATCACCACACTAGGCAGCTGCCTGCTTCATGGTCACCAATGGAGTAAAGTTACTTTATCTGAAATCTAGTTAAGTTAAGTTAAATCTAAAACATATGGTACTAGTACAGTATAATGATGCTGAAAATTGGAAAAATTATAATAAAAAATTGAAAATAGAAAGAAGTGCCTAAGGATTGAATTATAAAAACAAATATAACCTTTTATATTTCTTTTATATGATTGCGTGCATGCACATATACATATACAGGTGCACACATCCATGCACACAAAAACATACATACACACACACACAGATGCACCTACGTTCAAGAATACTTACATATATATACACGAATGCACATTTAGGCATATTCCAACACATACACATATACATCCTTACATCTCTACACATGCATCTCTACTTTTTCAAACATTATAAACAATATATACACCTCTAACTGAGTACGAGAAACAGGCTACTAACAATATCACATTCACTCATCAAAAAGTCCCCAAGCGCCTTCTTGAGTCGTATATGGCTATTGGTTTTATTTCTATTTTTAAATTATTGAAGATTTTAGGAGCAAAAAAGTTAAATTGTGACTGTACGATTTAAATTATTGTTGCTGGAATAATAACTTTTGACTACAAAAAAGATACTACACGAAAAACCTAAAACTAATGCTGACTAAAAGGGAAAAGCGATTAAAACCTCTTATAAATAAATTTTAAAAATTGCCTTAAAGTATTTTCAGGGCCCAAAACATAAGTTACCCTTATTTTTTCGTAAAAATTTGCGTACAACGTGCGCCCCATTATAACATAGGGTCCTCCAACTAAGCCGGCACATTACCCGGAATACGTGACGTCATTAGGCCCGGGCCCCTTGTAAAACAAAAGGCCTCTTGATTAGGGTTGTCCAAAGTTCCGGGCCAAATGCGGGATTCCCGGAAACGCGGGATTATTGAGTTTATCAGCGGTTTATCTTCCTCACTTGTCCAACTAACTTATTTGTTTGATTAGAGTTATTAATTTTGTATGAGTTGTGCGAAGGCAAATTGGTTTTAAATGTGAGATAGTTTTGTAATAATGTAAAACAAATGTTTAATTTAGTAGTAATGTGTGCAGTATTAGGGTCTGACATACGATAATCTAAATTGATATAGAGGAATTTCATTATTCATCTCTGTAGATTAAAATAAATTTTTTTATTGCCGAGTGCTCAATAACGTACTTTCGATACTCCTAACCTAAATAGTTAACTATTGAAACCTGTTAATTTACAGTGTAATTCGAAGGTTTTAATATATGAAATGTTTTTTAACTGCAACTAAAATCGATCTACACAATATTTGTAATTTTAACTTTTTTTTTAATTTTGACTTTACAGAATACATGTCATTTGTGAACTGTGCTCGTCTCTCAAGGAAATCCTGTTTTAAAAAGTCGCAATTTAAAGTAAGACTACATCAAAAATAAAACCGTAAATCAAGTTCACACCGCAATTGATAAATAGTTTACAAATCAAAATGAAATTCAACCAACATCTAACCATTGAATACATATTTAATAAGTCGTTTAAAAAAAATGTTTAATCTATCTTGGCTGGTGATCCAAGACTTGGTATCCTTGTGTTCTGTCTAATGGACAATTGAAGTGCATGGTTTAGCTTTTTTTAAATTTCTTCGACTAAAAAAGTTTTTTTAGAGAAAGTTTAGTACAAGATAATGTTGTTTGGATCCAATATAACGAGCAGTTTTAGAATTTGAAGAATTTAAGAATAGTATCCAATGCTACCTTTTAGTCTTCCTCTCTAGGAAACTCGGCACTTACCTGTTCTGAGGCGGATTGAACTTATTTAATTCTAGCTTATTTGCCCTCTTTTTTATTATTTAATAAATTAATATATCAGTTTAACGGATATCTAGTAGTCTGAATACTTTCCCAATAATAGGTCCTACATCATTATGTTCTTGAATGTTGTGCTGGGCTTGCAATATATTGCATTTTCAATCGCTTCTAATGAATTTTAGTAAGGTAAATACTGTAAAACTTTCTAGATAATACTTATATTGCAACTCAATACAAATCGTCACCTCAGTTCTTATTTGTCCAACAGACCATTTTAGTTTTTGTTCAATCTACACTTTAAAATTAAAAATGGAGTATAAAAAAGTATGGTTAATCACTTAACTTAGAATTATTTAAACTAATGAGACCTTTACTTTTACGGAAATAGCTTTTTTTTAAACACCTTTCATAAATATTTTTCTTTCATTATCTGTACAATTTTGTGTTATTTTGTTAATATGTAGAATTGTTAACCTCAACACAGGCTTGTCCTGGTGAGGTTGCAAATTGTATTGTAAACATTTTACCTGCATTGTAAAGAAACAATAAATAAATAAATAAATGTTTCATTGGAATAATGAAAGAAAGCCTTCTCCTGCTGTAAAATTTTTTAATGGTTTGTTGGACAAATACGAACACAGGCGACGAAATGTTAACTAATCATCAGAAACGTGTAGTTTTTCTCTTTCTATCCAGGGTGTTTAGAGGAAGCGGCATATATGTATCCACTATCCCAAGACGTATTTAGTGTCGTTATTTCTGTGTCGTACAGAAAAAAATAAAACAAAGAAGGGAAATACGCTATTCCAGGTCTTGTTACTTTGTTGTTGCTACTGTTGTGCGGCATCTATCTAACCACCATTCCAAGACGTGTTAAATGTCGTTATTTCTGTGCCATACAGAAAAAATAACACATAAATGGAAAATACGCTATTCCAGGTGTTGTTACTTGCTTCTTCTCCCAGCCCTGACCCTAATGAGTATGGGAAGAGGGTACAAAGTCATTACGCAGGTGCCGTCTTAGTGTGACATTGTTATTTGAAATGAATGCAAAATGAATGTCAAAACGAGTGTCATACTTTGTAATGCCTACTAGCTTGGCTCCTGGTACTACGTTGAAGCAGGAATTAAAACACGAGATATTTCTATGGAACCTGCCGTAAGCGGACGGCCCCGTTCTCTATTATATTCGTAAAAGGTTTTCGGAATAACTTTTCATTTAATTTTCAGGGGAAGCGATATAAAGGTGCAAAAATTTAAACGGAAAATACCTTGAAGTTGTGGAACAGTGATTTTATTTAATGTTTTCGGAGTTTTTACTGTATAATTATAGCGTGTTAGTCTTATAATAATAATTTTAAAATCCGAAAAATTGTTCTTACATTCCTACGGATTTATTTGCTCAGACACATGAATAAGAAATTAATTTATTTACACCAAATTTTTGGAAATATTCACTTTATTATTTAATGAATAATAAAATGAGAGTGCAGACATGTTACGCCAATAAAATAATATATAAGTATAGAGCGTAGTGACAAAACATGGTGACCGGACTCAGAATTGCCTCAATACCCCCTGTGAAAAGTCATTGAAAGGGATGAAAAAATATATTAAATATATAAAAAATTTATAAATAATATGTTAAACAAAAAATATAAGAAAAAGTTTTTTAGATCTTTTGTTTATCCACACGTAGTTGACAAGAATAATAATTGGAGAAAAATTGTATTTTCAAATAATAACACTTCAAATTTGATAATTAAAAACATGCCAGATAATATCCAACCAGCTTTTTACGCCAGTAACAAATTAAAAAATTATATATTAAATAACAATGACAAAGGTGTGTTTTTGAACAAATCTGGGGTTTATAAATTAATTTGTAATGATTGTAACTTTTTTTATATTGGGAAGACTTCTAGAAATTTTAACATTAGAGTTAAGGAACATCTAAGATGATTAAATAATAATAATTATTCAAAATTTGCAAACCACATTTTGGAAACCGGTCATTCTTTTGATATTAATAAAGGTTCAAAAATTTTACACACTAACACAACGGGTATACAATTAGATAATTTAGAAATTTTAGAAATTAGAAAAAGTGTTAATAGTAAATTAAATATTATAAATAACCAAACGTTTTTTAAAAATAGCCATCTTTTAAATTTATTTTCGTATTAATACTTATATTTATAATAATTTATTTTGTTATTTAGACTTCTTGTTTTGTTTTTAAAAGATTTTTTTTTATTTTAATGTAATTTTTTACCCATTCTAAAATAATTTTTATATTTTATTTTATATAATTGTTTTTTATGATGTATTTTGGGTAATTACCTCTTAACCTCTCCTTTCTAATATTTTGTCTATGTTCTAATTTGTCTATACTTGTTTGTCTTTTGTTATTTTTATTAACTTATTATCCTGACGAAGAAAACATAGTTTCCGAAACATGTTGATATTGTTAATTAAATAGTGGTGTTACACAAAGTTATTTGTTTTTCATTAAAAAAAATATATTAAAATTTGGTTTAATAGGTTATATTATTATGGGCTATCTTTCGATTGTTTTTTCATAGCTTTTAACGACTTTTCAAAGAGGTTTTGAGTTGAGTTGATTCTGAGTTGTCATGAAACCGCTAACTATATATACTATTGTGTGTTTTGCAGATAAATTCTATTTTTCAAATTGTGAGGCGGCTAATGGTACCGCCACCCCAGGAAACCTTGATTGGATAACCAACACCCCTGCTGTAGGTCGCTCCAAGCGACTCGCTACCATTGGTGACTTAGTAGGGGGGCCCGAGTTCATGGAGTGAGATTTTTCTAAGTCTTGGTGACGGATGCGTTTGGGCACCTACTGTGTGGAGGGGCCGGATCGGGAGAGACTGGTTGAAGGAGACCTTTTTAACCTACAGCCGGACTCTCCCCACTCTTCGCCTTGCACCATAGTGGAGGTTGGATTCATACGTGTCATTCTTGGACACATTGACCGACTGTTTCCTACCCTCGCGCATACGTTTTTTCTTCCCAGAATGTTTTCTTCTTCTTTTCCATAAAAATTATCTTGTACACCATCCCCAAAGATGGAAAAAAAAGAAAAAAAATGCATCTTAGGGCCTCTTATGTGCAGCTAATGTAAAAACAAAATTTAAATTTGCACGTGTTCCGATTTTTGTATTTCCCTAACATTAATAACCTAGATAATTTTCGTGCCGTTGGTTTTGTCCACATTTCCGTTTGTGGACCTAATTTGTGGATGTCATATGTACAGTTCACAAAATGCACGTATATAATAATAATACGTACGTTTCCTCGATGCATACGTATACAGATAATAATAATGCGTACGTTTTCTCGATACATACGTGTATCGAATTAATATTAATTTATTTTATGAATCAACCAAATCACATTACTAACAATCCTGTCAACAATATTATCTGCTCGAATTGCAAATGATCGGCTCAATTATTTTAATTGCAAATCATTTGTGTTTACAATTTAATGTCGATTATTTACTTGTGTATTATTTATTGTTAATTTACTATTAATTGTGGGTGATTTACAGAAACTGTTTTGTAATATTACGAATTATTAATTCAGACCTTGAAATTAGATTTCTTTTAGAGATAGAACATAATAGATGACCAAGTTCATGGGGTGAGATTTTTCCGGGTTTTGGCGGTGAATGCGTCTGCCCACCAACTGCATGGCAGGCAGGAAAATAACCCCTTCCACCAGCAAATCAATGAGCATGCTAATAGATATCATTTGCTTATTAGTAGCAAGAGAGCTTGCGACTAATGGGCATATGTGTCCGTAGCTTTAATGCTAGAACTTTGTGTCGTGGTGCTCCCACATTTATGAAGGAAGATTTTTTTCATTAGCTCCATGCAGGAGGTCTTGAGGAAAATAATTTGTTTTGGAGCTTGTGCCATCTGTGAGGATGCTGTATGGAGGGTTTTTTGGCAGGAGAAGAAGTTCTGGGAAAGAAAAAGGTACGAGGGGTGGGTAGGAATCTGAATTCAATGTGTCTAAGGGTTACGGTCATATGAAACCATCCATCCCACTGTGGTGTATGACTATGGGTCGAGAGCGGCTGGAAAGGTCGAGATTATGTCTCCCTTAACCAGTCTCTCCCGATCCGATACGCCAATACCAAGACAAACTCCACCCCATGAACCCCAAGTCAGCAAACCTAGCGAAACACTTGGGGTGACCTATGGCATGCGTTGGTTATGGTTCACGGGGCGGCAGTAACCATACCCACCTCCCAAATTTAATTTGGTACAAAAAGTCAACTTTTTTCACGAATTCCCCAAATTTTCGCGGTACAGGCATGTCACACGGTGTATAGAACACAAATATCCATGCATCGGAGCTTTTGGGCTTAGTCCTCTTTTGATCGCCGTAAAGTGCCGTAAATTACATAAGTGGCTTCAACTATTATAAAACTTTTGACTGGAATGCGTATTTTACCAGGAAAACGTATTAAAACAAAAACGACTTAAGGTAAACCCCTTGATGCATTAAAAGCTCAACAAAATTCAAAGCAAATATTAAAATTCAGTACACGAAATAGCACTCGCAAAAAAGTTTTAAGATTATGAATACTACGACCCGTATTGTAAACCGAAATCGTGAATATTTCTATTTTTGAAATTGACAAAAATTATTCATGGTGGAATTCCATTATAATATACTAGCTTTTCCCCGCGGCTTCGCTCGCATGGTATTACGGGAAATTACTGTAGCGGTTGAACTTATCAATTATACCCCCTCCTCCCCACCCCCACCCCCTCCCGAATTCCATACATTCATTCCCTTACATTCAGTTTTCAAACATCTCGCCTGCCACCTAAATTTCATAAAGCTATAGCTCAAAGAAAAAAAGAATTATCCAATTTTGTTCATTCGTTCGGAATTTATGCGCTTACAAACATTTCGGATGTTTATTTTTAATTAAATATTTGAAAGTTTGTGAATATAATAAAAAATTACAGTATTTATTCAGTTCATTTATTCAGTCTTTATAATCGTTACGAATTATATTTTTAATGTAGGAACTGACATTTATTCCAAAACAGAAGCTTGTCCAAAAAAATAAAACATATTCTAATATTTGAATTTTCTGAAGCAGTAGCAATCGTTTCCATGGAAACGATTTTTTTCTGACGTTAGCAAAAATTTGCGCCAGAGAAAATAGCGACAGAAAACGTATAACAAATATAATATATTAATATTTATATTTTCATTACGCCAGAGCTTACCATCATATACAAAATATAGTCTGCGCATATAATTTAGCTTTCTATTGGTGAATGAATTTTTAAAGTCTTTATATTGTGTTATGCGTGAAAAGGTCATAAACAAACTCGAGCAGTTTCGCATTTATAATATTAGTATGGATTGTAATAAAAACAAATGTTCGTTCGAGAATGCGATAATATCCATTTAGTCTGTAAAATAATATCATTTGTAATTTTCATTATTTTAGTCATTTTAGTTACGCGTAGTTTCTTCTTTTAAAATGTGCAGAATATGCAAACAAAATATTATCTCACGGTTTCATGAATAAGGTTCAAACCTTGAATATTACGGACAGTAAGTTGTTATTACAGAATAAATAATCTATCTAACCATCAGGTCGTTATCTCGCAGGGGTAGGCAGAGAGGACGGACCGCCAAACAACTCGTTCTTGGTAGAAATATATTGTAGAAACCATAAATCCGGTGGAGGCATTTTGTTAAATGTAAAGAATAACCTCTCCTTTTCGCAAATATTTCTGGAAGCTAAATATTTTTAGAACATTTTTGGAATATTGACACTTCCAAATAACAGCATTTTAAATGTCTTAGCAATATACCGACCCCCAAATCTAAATAAGCAAGCATTTTTGACTGAAATATCCATGGTGTTTGAAAACAATAATAAATCAAATGAAAGCGTAATATTTTTCGGCGATATAAATTTAAGTTTATTAAATAAAAATGAGCTATCATTTTAAATAATGAAAATATCCTTAGAAATAACTATATGCAATAAATGATCAGATATCTAATGATGCATTATATAATATTAAAAAACGAGATTATTTATATAAGCATTGGAAAAATACCCCTACAAACAAATTCTATGAAAAAAAATGTTAAATGTTAAAAAGTTATCGAAATGTTTTAAATAAATTGTTACTTAAATTAAAAACCTCATACTACAATGACAAATTTAAAAATCTATTTCAAGATTCAAAAAAGACTTTGGACGAGTGTTATCAAATTTTAAGAAACAAATGTAAAAATGATTGTGACCAAATTGCCTCCAAATATTTGATGAAAGATCGGACCAAAGAAAATGTCACTAATGATTTTGTTAATTATTTCTCTGACAGTGTCTACAATACAAAAATGTGATTACAGGAAAACTGTTTTTAAACCAGAAGAGATGCCTCAAAACATGTACCTACCAAAGGCCAATATGCTGACATAGAAAGCATTGTGAAACTTAACTTAAACTTAAAAGCTCTTCTCCTGGAAATGATAATATCAGAATGTGCGGTAATAAAAAATACATAATAATCTTAGCTCCAATTATAGCCCATTTTGTAAATAGAGTCTAACTTGAAGCAAAAATTCCAGATAACTTAAAATGTAGCATTATCAGACCTATTTATAAAGGAGGTGATCACACTTTACTGGGTAATGATAGGCCAATTAGTATTTTGCCTTCACTTGAAAAAAATCTTGAAAAATACATTCAGCAGAAATTAATAAAATTTTTAGAAGATTTTTCTATTATTGATACCAATCAATATGGCTTCCAAAAAAAGGCACTGAAATACTACTTCAAAATTTTTCCAGTTTGATGGATAATGAATATAGTAAAAATCATGAATGAGTTTTATTTATAGATTATCCTTAGGCATTTGACACCATTAATCATAGAAAATTATTGCAAATACTAGAAATCATAGGAATAAGAGGAAGACTTCTAAAACTCTTGGAAAATTACTTGAACAACCGGTGCATGAAAATAAAGCTATTAAACACCTTAAGTAAAAAAAGAAGAATTTTAACAGGCGTTCCTCAAGGTTCCATATTAGGTCCTATTTTATATATAATTTATGTATTTTTTATTAAGTACATTTTTAAACATGTACAACACTTCGCATACGCGGATGATTCTGCATTGGTATTTTTCACGCAGTGATTTGCAATTGTGTATTGTGTATACAAAAAGTTATATTGAACTTTTGAAATGGTCTCATGACTCTGGTTTACTCATAAATGCAAAAAAAACTAAATTGATACATATTAGATCACCCAATGCCAAGGCAAATATTATTACACCTGAAATAAAAACACAAAGTTCAGATTGCTTGCGCGTCGGTATCTCTGTTTTGTGTACATGTGAAATTATTGAACTAGTTAAAAAATATGTTTATTTAGGTGTTATTATTGACTGCTTTTTCAAATGGGATTTACAAATAAATAAAGCCTGTGAATGACTCAGATCTGTTGTGAGCAGATTATATAAATTAAAATTTTATGTTCAAATATGCACACTTATATTTAGAATAATTTATTTATCATTAGCTGAATCTATTATAAGGCATGGAATTGCAGCTTGGGAACTTTTCTGTTAAACACATGTTCAATCAGTTCAAAATTCATTACTTAAATTATTAGCTCATAAAAGTTTACATGAACAAAGGCATAATGTTCCATATTTTTACCAAAATCTCAAAATTCTCTCAGTAAGAGCAATTCTGTGGTATAAAATTATATTTCAGCATATGAATAGCCCTATATACATTAATAAACTGGATCACACTTACAATACTCGTTTTACGTTAAATTAAGGACAAATTGTACCTAAGCATTTAAACAAATATGGACAAAGAACGCTGGACTACATGATACCTAATTGCTTAAATATGTTACCTGCCGAAATTAAAAAATGCACAAACGGTAGAACAAATATTATGTTGAAGAATCGGCTCGCCGAAAGAAATTATTTCTATTAGACTAACACAAAAATTCTAACTGCACAACAAAGTAAAATAAGTTTATTTATATCTTCAAAGTAAAAGTACCCATCGACAAACTGCTTAAAAGTAGTTTATTGGAACTTTTCTTTTTTCTGTATAATATTTCATTTTTGTTGTCATTTTGTATTACTTGGTATTTTTAATAAATAAAAAAAATACATCATCTCAAAGAATCAGATAATCGTCTTTAATAAAGCAGTGAGTGAGACTATTATTTCCGACGTCAAAAATAGGTACCTACGTAATATTATATTATTTGCGCAGACCCGTGAAAAATCACGGGATAGTCTGAATTCTCGTCACCGTTCCACTTTTGAAAATGACACTTAAATTCAAAACAAATCTAAGTTCAATGAAACAGACTCAATCACAGATAGATAAACGAAATAAGTAGAAACCTTTGATATTGCTTGACGACACACGAAAATCTATTGGTTAAGAACTATTTTTATATATTATAATAAAATCAATGTAAAACTTATATCCACTTTAATTTATTTAACGTAACCGGTTTCAGCTCATATTCAGACTAGTGCAAATTATTCTGCACGTACGTTTATATACATAACATATGATGGAGGGGGAGATGGGTGATCTGCAAGGATTTTAATCAATTATTTTAATTACATTTGTAACTAAGTCGTCTTTGACAGTCGAATTTCTAATCATTTTGGTTATTTTAGGAAATAACCATTTCGGGTTTGTAGCTAACTTCAGGAAAAACCTTACTAGTAATATGAATTATAATAATGATTTAATTTTATTGTTGTACAATCGTTATTACAAACAAGTTATGGAATTTTTTGTCAGTTTCAAAAATAGAACTATTTTAATTTTTAAATGGTTATTTAAATTAACGTAGATTTGCTGTCAAAGAATCCTAAAGGTTTAAATAATGAATTATCAAAATATCCCGGGATAGTTTTGACCCCGGGACATTCAGTAGGGGCTAACCCGGCGCGGGGTGATATTGACCCAATTTGAGAAATTTGAGGCTTGGAACTTTTACGGCACCTCGCATGTACGCGAGTTTAATTAATTGTCAGCAATTTGATATGAAAATGTAATCAAGTTTCAAAGCTAAAGGGTTACGCAATAAAGAGACCGTGCCGTATAAAATTTATATTGAATTATAGCGAATTCCGTAATAATTTTGTGAAGTTCAGAGTTTTTTGATTGCTTTACGTTTCATTTATTAATTAAAAGGATTACTAAATCTATTTTCAATGTGACTTGAACAACGCTAGTAAATAAATTGGCCTTAATCTATCTGTATTCTATTAATGTTCGTATGTACAAAGTATGATATCGATTTAATTAACAATATTTACTCAATTTGGGAGGCGGGTATGGGTACCGTCGCTCTGGGAACCATTTATTGGATATCCAACACCTCTGCCACAAGTCACTCCAAGTAGTTCGCTATGTTTGGTGATTTAGCAAGGGTGCCCGGGTTCATGGGGTGAGGTTTGTCTAGGTCTTGAAGGTGGATGACTAGGATACACTGAACACCAGATTCCCACCTACCCTTGCACCCTTCTCCTTCCCAGAAATCTCCTCTCCTTCCTTTTCTTAAAAAATTCTCCACACAGCATCCCCAAAGATGAGGTGAGTCAGTAAGGCAGTTCACAATATTATACAGAAACTTAGATATGTCAAAAAAATTTCGCCGTTTTTAAAGAGCAATCCATACTAATATTATAAATGCAAAACTATAATTAAAAATATAATTAGTAGCGATTATAAATACTGAATAATAAATAGTGTTATTTTTTATTATATTTTCAAACTTCCAAATATTTAATTAAAAATAAACATCCGAAATGTTTGTAAGCGCATAAATTCAGAACGAATTAACAAAATTCGATAATTCTTTTTTCTTTGAGCTATAGCTTTATGAAATTTAGGTGGCAGGCGAGATGTTTGAAAACTGAATGTAAGGGAATGAATTTATGGAATGCGGGAGGGGGTGTGGGTGGGGAGGAGGGGGGATAATTGATAAGTTCAACCGTAATACCATGCGAACAAAGCCGCGGGGAAAAGCTAGTAATTTATAATTTTCAAAACGACTCAAAAATTTTGTTTGAATATTTTAATTCGGTCAATATAAGTTTAGTTTTGAGAATTCCAATGATAGATGCAAATTCGAGATGACATTTTCCGCATATAGTTCAAGTGTGAATGGTTTATTGAATGTGTTTTGTCGTGCCCATTTGTTAGTAGGCTTTTCTGAGATGTGGTCAATATGATCTGATAATAGTTATTTTTTTTTTTTTTTTTTTAAATATCTTTATTCAGTTTTAATTTTACAATTTTTTATTTTATAAATCTTACGAAACTGATCAATCAGTTTGATTGTAAGAAATCTCTCAGTTTTACATAGTAAATATAATAACTAAATATAATACTTAATTATTTCTTCAAAATAGGCAATTATTAGAATACTAATTATTACGACAAACTAAATTATTATAATGTTTTAATGTTTATGAATTGTGTTGTAGTAAAAATATTTTACACAGTACAAACATACGGTGAGAAAATAAATAGATAGGAACTATTTTATTTGATTTCATGTTCTGCGGAGGTAGAAAGATTTAACTTTTGTTTTGATTTTTGAATAAGATGTCTCATTTTTGATATTTTCAGGTAATGCGTTAAATATTTCCGGAATTTTATGACTTTTTGTTCTATCTCCGTATACATTTTGAGATTTATTGACAATAAACATTTGTGCTTCTCTATGCCTAGTAGGGTAGTTGTGGTTTACAGGTTTTTTGAATTCTGTATTCCAGAATTCATCTAGAGTTAATTGGTAATTTACCTTACTGTGTATAGAGAGGACATTACACAAGGGGAACATTTTTTTATAATCACCTTCACATAACTGGACCTTTTTTTTGCCTGATATCAATTTTAGGAAACGGATTTGTAATTGTTCTATTTTATTTAAGTATGTTTTGTACGTTAATCCGTAACTATTTATTCCGTATCCTATAATTGATTCTGCTAATGCGTTGTATATACAGTATAATATATTTTTATTAACAAAATTTTTTAGGTGGTAAAATTTTCCTAATATGGATCTTAATCTATTACATACATTTTCAATATGATTTGACCAGTTAAAGTTGACATCTATTGTAAGACCAAGGTATGTATATTGGTACACTTTTTCTATATTCGGGCAATTACACTGCTGGAATTGTTTTTTTGTGTGCAAACAATCATATGAATGACTTTTTATATGTAATTCCTTTTCCTGACAATTTGCATATGGTGAGTGTATAAGCATATATTTGTTTTTTTTTTGCGTTAATAATAATGCCATTGTCGTGGGACCATTTAATTATGTTATTTAGGTCTGTTTGTAAAATTTCCTCAATTTTTAGTGGATCTTTGTCAGCACATATAATGCAAGTATCGTCTGCAAACATGTAGCATTTACAACGTTTTATTACGTTTGGTAGACTGTTTACTTGCATTATATAACATGTAGGCCCCGATATCGACCCTGTTGCTACTCCGGTATTTGTTAACATTTCATCACTAAAAATTCCGTCAATTTTAACTTTAATTTTTCTATTTAAAAGATAATTTTTAATAAATTTTTTTAAAGGACCTCTAATACCACATTCCTCCATTGCCTTTAATAATGTTTCGTGGTCCAATGTGTCAAAGGCCTTTTTAAAGTCAGTAATGAAGTAATATTCTAGCGCCTCTGATTTTTTTCTACTCGTTGAAGAAAACATGGTGAATATAGCACCACATGGCCGGAGTGGTTTTAAAGTTATAAAATGTACAGTCAGAAATACTTTTAGCTATGTAGTTACATCTGCTTTCAAATTGACTGACCCGCTAAGATTTGAGATTTTGAGGAAGGCATAAGGATAATCACAAAAATCCCATTAATAGTAATAGGGACGGCGGAGCTAAGGTTAATTTTAGTTCTTGATAGGTAGGTAATTGAAGGTTTGACCAAAGTGAACATCTAAAACCAGAGTAAATTTACCAAACTTTATAATAAAATACCGGAATAAGATAATTACAGTTTGCAACATAGTTTATAACATACACACTTCGCCACAATCTACACATCTGATAATGGACAATGTAACGCTAAACGAATCGTTGGCTAAAGAAAATGGAAGAACAAAATGTCATAACAACCCAAAAAATAATCGCGCTTTCAACATATTTATTTAACGACGTGGTTTCAAGTCGTTATTTTGTCGATCCTCAAATTGACTATTTGTCAAAAATGTTGACTGATTTTCACATAAAGCAACGAAACGATTTTCAGCATCGATTAAAAATCAATTTGGCACCATAAATCAGTGTCCTACTCATCCAAACTTTAAAATTTCATAAAAATTGTCGAGAATTTCACATGATACGTTACATATAAGTACGTAGAAGGTCCGGGCATAGAATTCATTCCACAGTGTGATAATCACCCCTGACATAGATGCAAAGCGTTCCACTGCACAGACAATCTCTAGAAAAGCTATGTATTACCTTTATTACTTACAGTCGGGCCAATAAAATTGATTATTCTATTCAAAAAAGAATTTTTAAATATTTGATGAAAGAATTATCAGTTTCAATAGAAGTAAGGTAAATTTGAGGTACCATCGATACACCAGATCTCTCCAAAACACATTTCTGTCGGTTTGTTTCTTCAGTGGCGGTACCCAATGCTTGGCTCGGATCCATACATTATGAATTTGAATCTGATTTATGATACGTTAGAAATTTTATCACCCTCCATAAATCACTGAGGATAATCCATTTTGAGATTGAACATACATACAGATCTGCTCTGCAAACAAGACAGATACGATAAGAATGCGAGGTTTATGATAATAACATACTGGAATAAATAAACTCTTAACAAATCGGGATCTGTTTTCTTTTGCTTTTAGATATACTTCTCTCTTACAAAAACACAAGAAGAGAGAAATTATCACAATTTTTGAAGCAAAAAGGCTGTGTTCTAATATTCATCTACGAATTTTATTTGTAGTGTTTTTTTTTATATGTGAACGCTATATACTCGTAAGGTTCACTGCCTGAAGCCAATGAGACTATTTTGTTATCCCTAATTGGGGTAAGTCTGATATTTTGTGACTTTGAGGGGAGCGGAATGGGAAAAAGATATGTAAGAGTAAGGCTGTGAAGTAATAAATTAGATTTGGTCCCAAAATAGGACTAATGTTCATGCAAAGTTTTGAGTCCGATTTTTTCCGCACATGAGGCTCTGAGGAAAAACTTTCCCTAGGGGTTTGGTTACCTTTGGAGATGCTCTGTGAAGGGTAGTTTAAGTAAAGGAATGATAGGAAGTTCCAGAAAAAAAGGTGGGTGTCTGGCTGTCAGTGAGTCCAGGAGTGACACATAAATCCATTACTCTAACTGCGGTGCAAAGCGTTGGGTCGAGAGATTCCGGCTGGAGAGGTCAAAGGGTTTACCAAGACCTGCAACCGGCTGACTTATGGTATTGGTTATTCAATTAACCATTCCCGGGGCGGCGGATCCCATACCCTCCTTCTAAATTGCAACCGAATGGTGGTCTTTCACCAGGTAGATACTAAATAATTATATGTCACCTGCTTGTAGATGTAGATATTCCTATGTTTTACAAAAACAAATTTAAAGCATTGTGATTTAAGGGTGATTTATCAAAATTTTCAAAGTGAGAATGCAGTGTTTTGATGAACATTTTCACTTTTTTATTTTCATTTCTTTGTAAGGTTCGAGAGGCGACATTGGCAACATAGGGATGTAGATTTTCTTTAGCCATTCAATAGCATCCGGCGTCGCGACGTGCAGCATCGATGTGCCCCGAGAGAACTATTCGAGTGGACACTTCGACAATGTGCTCCACGATTTGAACGTTTTTACATTCACAAAATCCAGTCCGCAGGTCAAGAGACAAAACAAACAGCGAGGACTTTTTGTGTACATTAAAAAATACATGTGCATTTTTTGTTCAGTATCTTTCCCCAGTCTTTTTATTATAATAACATAAAGGAAATACTAGTGAGAGAAATAATATACGCTGCGTCTTAAATAGGAGAAGTCGATGCGAACGCGATGCGGCGCAGAGCGTGACGCGTGGCAAATAACACGCGACGAACGATGCTGGATTTCGGCGACGCGATTTAATTTGATATTTTCGCGCGAAGTACACCACTGGGCTGTGTACAATTTGAAAAAACGTTTATTAGTGAATACCTTTTCATATTTTTTTTGGTTGTTTGTAAATTTCCTATCTCAAAAACATCATCAATCTTTCTTCAACAGAAACAGTTGCTAGAAATTGTGGAACGAGAATGGGCGGTGTGCACATAGAGAGGCGCGGCGTCATCGCTTTGCTTTACGTGTCGCTTCAAACCGGGTCGCAATTCCGTTTGCATGAAAAATAAGATGCTGTGTTAAGGTCGGTCTCCTTCGACAAAATCACGTACACGTTTAGTGGATGGTTAGGTCTGGGCTCCAATGTTTTTTCATCGGAAGTTTTGTAAAACATTTTTAACAATACTTAAATTGCATTTTGCTAACATTTTATATTTTTAAAAACATCCATTTCACTTTCTTATTCTCGGAAGTGAAAATGAGCCCATTTACCAACATCATATAGAACTAAAACTACGCAAATAAACTCATTGTAGACGACAATGCATTCTGTCGATGTTTGATGGTAATCACACCGACCCGGACATATAATCGTTTCTCTGAAATTCGATGACGATACAGCACTTATAATATACGAAATAAATGTCGGCCTACCAACTCCGGATTTGGCCCGATTTGTAGTGCGGATGATTACAATCACTGAGTAGGATGGTTCAAATCTCTGTCAACCATTTTTTTTTAGTTTTAAAATAGAGTTGGTACCGCGGTTGATTCTGATCACTGGGGAAGGTTCCATCCTCAGTCAAACCAAAATATAAAATATTTTTTTTACTTTTACGAGATATTTGAAAATAGATGCATTAAAGTAAAAAAAAAAATTTTTCGTTGGTTGATTTTTCGATTATTTTTTTATAATAAAACCATTATATTGAAAGGTTGTTTATTTATTATGTAGGTTTATTTCTATATCTTAGTATTTGTCTAATTCCTTTTTTATTATTTCGAAATATGGAATTACATTGCACTATCTTTACATACATTCAGGAATAAACTATTAGTATTATGAAGTAGTAACATTCAACAAGTCAATATTTTTTAGAGATTCCGTGAATATTTATAACGATCGAGGCATGCTTGAAAATACTTCAGATAGCAGGTCACTTGACTTTCACGGTGAATTCACCTGGTAACCGAGTGGAAAAATAAAGTTCTGTGATCAACTTTGTATCAACCCTTGTACAAATAATACTAAGTGATTGACTACAGACGCGTATCTTTATGCTTTAATGCAATTGGGTCCTAATAAATTCTTCATCTCTATTTTGTCCTTTGTATGACTTTGAAGAACATTTGTAAATATCTAAGAGATCACAGAGACCTCTTTAAGTAGAAAATGAATAAAGAGTTAAGATGTTGGTATTCTTAGTGTTTTTGACATTTTTTATTTTTTTATTTTATTTTATTTTTTTATTTTTTATTTATTAAGTTAAAAGAAATATAATATTTCGCTTTCTTAACTTAAATACAGAGCATATTATGTAGTAGTTTTTAATTTTGTTCCAAAATCTTAAGTTTAAATAGTTTTTTTTAAAAGTTTTTATATTCTCTTCCGTTTTTAGATTATCTGGAAGGAGATTATAAATGTGAACTCCCTCGTGGCCAATACTTCTCTTGCCACTTTCAGTCTTGACTGTATTTGTGTACAATTTATTGTGTTGTCTTGTATAATGTTCGTGTACTTGTGATGTTTTTATAAATGTTGTGTTTGTGTGTATAAGTCCATTTTGTATTTTGTAGATTAAAAGACATATGTTATATTCGTACAATGTTCTTATTTTCAAAAGGTTCATTTCCTGGTATAGTTTTTTTGTGGGAGTGTCTGGGTTATAGTTGAAGAGTTTCTTAATAACTTTGTTCTGTATTATTTGTAAGTCGTTTAAGTACGTAATGTATGTGTTTCCCCATATTTCTATTAAAATATTATTATTACATGATAACGTCTTATAAATCGATGAACGCCGGCTGCACTCACGAAAAAGCTTGACTCATTGTCACGTTCCGCCTGAGCCAAGCGTGCAAGCGAGAGCGCCGAACAACCGATAGAGAGGCACGATCGGCCTTAGCGTTCGGCTTGTGACTGTAAAATTCTAAGTAAAAGTTTTCTTACGACGTTATCACGTAAAACTATCGTCCGTAAACCGACATTACAGACAATCAATTTTTTTTTTAATATCTCAGAAAAGTTGCTGTTCACAGCTGCACCCGTCTGGAGTCAGTGAGACTACGGCATCCCTAATTGGGGTATGTTGTGAGGCTGAAGGTAGTTGGGAGGGAAAGGAGATGGGGAGATAAAGGTACCTGGCTATTCAGGCCTGGTCACCAAACACGGCTTAAGCCATTTCAAGCAAAATTCCAAAAAATAAATGGTAGTCTTACACCAGGGCAATAGTGAGGGTATCTTCCACCCTGAACATATTCCTAGAATAGACTATATATCGTCATTAACTTTTTTTTTTACATTAACTCAACACAGGAGGCCCTGAGGAAAATAATTTCCTTCAGAACCTATGTCATCTTTGAAGATGCCGTGTGGGGGGTGTTTTTGAGGAGAGGAAGGAGTGAACATGAGTCTTGAAGAGACCCATGTTGTAGGAGGGAGTAAACACAGAGGCCGGCAAATCATTCCACAGCCGAGCTGTTGAACTCACGAACGAGTTGTAGAAACGACCCGTTCTCATGTGACAAATGTCAACCGTTTACAAATGTTGGGCGCGTGTTTGGCATGTTTTCCGACTATGCACCGGTGCCGAGGGTAGTTGACGATAGTTCCTCGGAGCATATTCCATTGTAATACCGGTAGAACAAGGACAGCATTCCCACCTGACGCCTGTGCTCTAAAGATTGCAATCCGTTTGTTGTTAGGAGAATCTATCAAACCGCAGAATCTAGAATCTAGAATCTATCAACCGCCCGTTTCTGCACAGAGTCAAGGGTTTTTTTTAGGTATTTTGACATAGACATAGTTCTAGATTTCAAGCGCAAATGTGGTTTTTATTTATTTTTTTAATAATTTTTATCAATGGAAACTGTCACACATAATTTCATTCATAAAATTGAATTTTTAAAAAATTGTTTCTTTTATGTGTTAACTCTCGACAGGCCAAGATGACAAACATAACGTTTGTAGCCATGTGGGTCGGCCGACGACCCCACTCTGTTTTTTTCAACTATAGAAATCCCTTTTTTTTTTCTTCTTATTTGTCCATTTATTGGGCAGGGAATATTTATTACCTACATTTGACAAAATATTTTTTCCAGCGTTCAACGATTTTTTCACATTTTTTTAAATGGCACATTACGTATAAAACCTTTGCGCAGGAATACCAAAAATACTAAAAATATATTTCATGTATTTAAGTAGATATAAGAAAAAAAGTAATTTTGGGGTCTACCTTCGACCCCAGTTGGCTGCGAGAGAGTACAGTACATAAAAAAACAAATCCCACCATCTGCCGCCACTGCGCAACAATATAGGTAATCCGGCAATGTTTAAACTGCCTATGTGGAATTAATTTGCACCCACAAATACCACATCCGTTCTTACATCAATATTCAACATTGGTATTGCCGTTTTTATGTAAACATTTGGTTTAGTTGGCAAACACAATGAAAAATAAGAACATCTTTGGGGTCGAATTCTATGCACCACCCCAGGATTAATTATTCTTTGATAGATGATTAAAAAAAATTTACTTGTTTTTTTTTTTAAGCGTAAACTAAATTACTTTAAAGCTGGTGACAATTTTCACTTCTCTTAAATTTAACTCGGTTAAATGTAATGTGATGTGTGTTTTATTGAGATATTAATTGTCTTATTGTACAACAAACCAGTCACCTCTAATCTAAAACCCAAAATACATGAAAAAACCCTCGGCTCTGCAGAAAAGGGCGATCCGTTTGATAGATTCTCCTAACTTAAAAAACGGATTTTTTTTTTGGAAAACCAACAGTTACAATAGTTTACAATGAATGATAAAATTTATATAAAATACTTAACCAATAACAGGTTGTTACTGGCGCGTATTAAATTATTTAGTGAATATAAAGAAAAAAAAAAGAAACATAACATAAAAGCAAGAGTTAAAAAGTTTATGCGGATGGGATGGTGGGAGGAGGGAGAGGAGAGGGTCGGACCTATTCTGCGTAAGTAGTAGTATGTAAGTGTAAATGTTATTTATTCATTTTATTTTTGAAAATGTAAGGTATGGTGATAAATAAATCGAATTCACTGTATGTATTGTTAAAAATATGTGACGCGCGGTGAATGAATGTATTTGGTTTAGAGTTAGTATTGCATTGATGAATGTTTAGTGCGTGGTTTTGTCTGGTTCGTCTGATGGACACTCTTAATTGGATTCTTTCTAGTAATTCCGGGCAATCTATCATAAGGTAGAAATTTTTTGTAATTGCCATCTTTAGAGCCCAGGCGTCGGGTGGGAATGCTGTCCTTGTTCTACCGGTATTTCATTGGAAGATGCTCCGATGAACTAGCATCATTGATCACTTCGGCACCAGTGTATCGTCGGGAAAGACGCCAAACCGCGCCCAACATTTGTACATGGTTAACATTTGTCACATAAGAACAGGTCATTTCTTCGACTCTTTCTTGTGTTCACCAACTCAGTTGTGGAACGATTTGCCAGCCTCTATGTTTCCTCCTTCCTAAAACATGGGTCTCTTTAAGATCAAAATTAATTCTTTCCTCTCCTCAAAAAGACCCACCACGCAGCATCTATCTTAGATGGCAGAGACCCTTAGGGATTTTATTCTATTTTATTAAAAGATAGATAACTTTGTTTACATCACTTTATTTTATACACACTTTACATGTTTCATGAACAACTCTACACATCACCAGGAGTAAAAATACACTGAAGTTACAAATGGAATATAGATCACAGATTAAAAACAAGGGAAGGGGTAGAATGAAAAGGAGAGGGGGTTAAAGTGGGGGAAGTTTATTGGAATAAAGAATTACAATATCATAAGAAGGGAATTATAAGAATATCATAAGAAGCAAATTATTTTTCTCAAGCCTCCTGCGTGGAGGTTATTTAAAAAAACTGTATTACAAGGACTAAGAAAAACTAATTGCCAACATTCTTTTCAATTCTGAATATTTTTTTAAAAGTTTTTTTTTGTACGTGGTGCTTCGTGTTCAGAAAGCAATTATTATTTTATTTAATGACTTTCATAAATGTGAGTAAGTACGTCAAGTTTGTAATTACAGTGAAGTAACAGTGGCAATTGTAGAAAGTGCCATTACCACTGATTTATATTGCGAATGGCTTCCATGCCCGACATCGTCCGCATTTCGCTCCAGGCCATTTCGTATTGTTTAACGCTTGACCATAGACAACGTTACTTGCAGAAACAATTTCATCATTATTATCTAAAAATAATAATATTTTCTATTATGAATATGCCCCAAGTCCTGTGGAAGTGTTATAATCGAATCAAAATTAAGGGTGGCAGGCTCTTGGGCTTTCATTTTGAAAATTGTTTCCTAAATATTTTAACTTTTTTGAGACTTAACTCAGATATGACGAACCCTTTTGAGAGATATCTTTGTTATGCTGAAAAAAACTAGGGCCCAAGGAAAAGATGGGTAGATTATTTATCGGTTTTATGCTGAAAATAATAACTTTGTTTTTTTTTTTTATTTATTTACTGTCCAACTGCGAAGAATTGGTCGTAAATGCGATTATATCGGATTTCTCACATGGCTTGTAATGTCTATAGATCTATAAATTAATAGGCAGACATTTATAAAATCTTCACCATATTTTAAGGCCTGGTAGTAAGCGTTCAAAAAGAATAAGAAATCGTGATAAGTAAATACGAATGTAAGAGGGAGCGCGCTAATATAAAAAAACGATTATAAGTAAGCGAATTTTGTGAAAATATTTAATAAAACACGACTCGTAAAATATAGCAGTCGAAACGCGCAGTGCAGCCATTCCTCTAGTAAGCGCTAAAAAAGAAGAAGAGTGGGGTATATGTGAAAACGAATGTTAGTGGGAGCGCGCTAATATTAAAAACGATAATATTTAAGAGAAAATTGTGAAAATGTTGAAAACAACACGACCGGTGTAAAAAAGAGCAGAAATTTTTTAAACACCTGTCTTAAATAGTATTCAAAGAAAAGCGGTGACATGTTAAATAACGGAACAAAATGTGTTTTTAGTTATCTTCAGAGTATACTTTGCGATTTTTTTCTATTGAGGGAATTTCATATAATTACCGTTTCGGCTCTACATATGAACAGATATTTTATTAAAAGCTAATATATATATATCTTTTAGGAACTTAAAGTTAAAAAACTGAAAGTGTTATATGTTATAAATCGGTAGAAATGCGGAATGCAGGTCCAACATTTCAATACAGTTGACATTTGTCACATGAGATCGGATCGTTTTTACGATTCGGTCTTGAGTTTAACAGCTCGGCTGTCGAACGATTTGCCGGCCTCTGTGTTTCCGCCCTTCTACAATTGGTTCACTCCATCCTTTCCACAAAAGAGCCTCTTTACAGCATCCCCAAAGATGACACAGGTCCTGGGGAATTATTTTTATCGGGGCCTCTTGTATGGAGTTAATTTAAAAAGCAAATAAGCTTAACAATGAAATTTGCCATTTCCCAAAGGGAACTCTCCAATCTAATAAAATCACCAAAAACTCGCGTCAAACTTATTCAGTGATCTTACCGCTGGCACATTTTTACGCAAATAGAGCAGAATTAACATATTCAGGCATTTCTTGAGATACAGACCTTTGACTTAAGTGTAACTCGAGTTTGATTTCCTAGAAAACCTTTTGAAAGGCACCTTAGAAATCAATCATTTTGATGGAACACCGTCAAATAGAGAGTGAAAAATCAACTTACTGTACTCAAAAGTTAAATATTTGCTCTGTCGGAATGTGCTTTCAAATTAAGCGTTCAGAATGCTTTTAGCAATTTTCTTGGAAAATAAATAACATCAACAAAGTATATTTTGGTTACCAAATTACACACAATAATTAAAGTAATCGGTCACACACATAATATTTAAACAAAAAAATGGTCAGCGATTACAATCCGGCAGGTACAAAACGAGTATTAATTTAATCAACGTTACAACTCAATAGTGTTAGATTCCCTCAGTATTGCTCTTGTGAAAGATTATCAATTGTTGAATTATTTCTATATAGCCAGGTACTTTCCGTTCTTCGTCATTTCCTTCTTTTTTCTCTTGGCAATCCCTTCGGCCCCACAATGTTTCTCGATTAGGGCTGGCAATTTTTTTTATGTGAATACCTCACAAGAGTCTCAGCTGCTCCCGTTTGGAGTCAGTGAGACTATGCCATCCCCAATCGGTTCATGGCTATTCAGATTTTATCACAAAACATGATTAAAGCCATTTCAAATACCGTTTCAATTCTGAATGGTGGTCTTACATCAGGGCGATACGAGGAGTATCTTCCACTTTGGAACGTGCCGCAAATATAGTAAATATTATTTTTAATGAATTAATTGTGGAAAAACACAAATAAATAAAAAAAATATATATATGACACGCCGGGATTCAATCTCGCAACCTTCAGATTGCGAGTCAAGGGCCTTACCCCTAGACCACGCCGGTGTCATAGTCCCACCGGCTCCGCACAATTAGTACTTTTACGCGATATGCATGCAAATTCCCACCCACTCCTTGTACTTTTTCCTTCAAAGAACTTCCTTCCCTTCCTTTTTTTAAAAAGACCCTCCACACATCATCCTTAAGGATGACAGGCCCTGAGTATATTTATTTTACCTTTACTTAACACAGGAGTGTAAATAAAACGGAAAAAACATATACTTTTTATTGCTGGTGTTGAGCGAGAAATATCACTTATGATAAATTGATTTTCATGAAAAAGTAAAAATATTTTGCATTATTTTAGTAAACGATAAGTGAGAATTGAATTTTCTACATTTTGGTATAAATATTTCGTATATCTTTCATTCAATTTGCTTTGAAAAAATGTAAATGTAAATAATATTCTTATTAGGGATATGACAAAAAGTGTTTTACCGTGTTGTATTTCATATATTTCTGAAAACAATTTATTTTCCTCCTTTATAGTAGTAGACAATCCATTGTGTAATTGAAAAATTCTCCGGGCAAGTTTTATTTTATTTGTAGAGTTTTGAAATTTGAATTAAGAATAAGAAGGGAATATGTAAAAACGTTCAATTAGCTTTTACCCATTTAATCATTTTGCAAATAATAAATGGTTCAGAGATGAAAAATGAAAACAAAAGAAATAGTTAATCCTGTACAGCAAAGGGCATACTTCGCTCATACTGAAAATTTTCTCTTGTCAATGATAACCGATGAATCACCTACCATAAAAAAAGTTGAAATAAAGCGTTTATCGAAAGCCAGAGAGTTATTCCGGACAGAAAATCGGACATTTAAAGTACCCCCTTTGAATTTTGATGCACAATCCTACTTTGATTTGATATCTTGGCAAGATACGCCAATCATGAATCCTCTCATTTTGGAAAATGTAACGAAAGAAGAATTAGAAGAACTTAACCTAACTTCAGAAGTCAGTTCCATTTACAAAGAAGCTTTGTCCCATATTTTAATAATACTTTTAGTTACCTACAAAAAAATATCACGAAACGGAGGGTCCTTGGTCGACTAAGGAACGGTCAATATGGCGCGCTGCTCAAGCGAGGGCGGGTTTGGGGACTGCGGGCGGACGTGGTTTAGTGCCATACTACTACAAAAATAATAAATGGTGGTTTTATACATCGTAGCTATAGACTTTATTTAACGAGAGCTCATAATTGAAAATCTTTAAACTATTTCAGAATATTTTGTGCAAAGGCTGAAAAAATGGAAATATTTCGATATTTTCTCAAACTTCAGAGGTCTTGCGGAACTTTAGGATATTTTTTGATTTTTTTTAAACTAAATTTTTTGATGTTTTAGATGCAAAGACAACTTTTTATTACTAGCGCTAAAAGAAATTCGGAAGAAAAAAAAAATCGGCCCACTCTATTATATATTGAGCTAAAGGCCAAGCTGATATTTTTTTAGATTTTTATTGGAAATGTATAAAGTTTTTTATAGGGTGGCGCAAAATTAATCATCCAATTTTGTTTTTGAATAACTTTTTTACTAAATAAAAAAAACGATTTTGAGCGATGAAAATCTTTATTTCGACCTTTAAATTTTTTTCTGTTAAGAGGAAAAGATGATATCCGTCAAGTGGCTGCCGCCAGTGTTGATACACATTTGTGCTCGTTTTATCACATTTTCCATGACTTTCTGCAAGATTTCCGGTGATAACTGTTCGCATTCCTGTCGAATATTCTCCTTAAGGGCTGCGATTGTCTGAGACGCGTTGGCATAAACCCGCGACTTTAACTAGCCACAAGGAAACAAATCTGGGATGGTTCAATCGGGCGATCTTGCTGGCCATGCCAAATCACCGAAACGGGAGATTACGCGACCAGGAAACGCTTCCTTCATAATATCCACTGTGGCTCGTGCTGTGTGTGCGGTTGCATCGTCTTGTTGAAACCACATGTTCACCATGCCTTGCTCATCCAATTACGGCAGTAAGAAGTCGTTTATTATTGCCCTGCAGCGTTCGCCAGTAACAGTGACCGTATTGCCAATTACGTCCGCAAAAAAATACGGCCCAATCACTCCTCCCGCGTAAACGCCGCACCACACAGCGAATGTTAGTGGATGTAACGGTACTTCGTGCATTAAACGCGGATTTTCAGTGCCCCAAAAACGAAGATTTTGCTTATTGACCAAACCGCTTAAGTGGAAAAGCGCTTCGTTGCTCATGATGATTTTCGACACAAAATCGTACTCTTCGTTGTTGAGAATGAGGATGGCAATTAATCCACAATTATTCCACGTTCTTGCGGAGTATAGAGCCCCATTGCTTGTCTGTTTGTATTTTGCAGCTGTCTAGTTCACAAACGTCAAATATGATTGACGTACGAAGCCATTTGCTAAAATTATAACATCTTCTGATAGGGTGATTAATTTTGCGCCAACTTGTATAATAAAAAAAACAGGTGATTATAGTGGAGGAAATATGGTATTTGCCTACTAAATTTTATTGTTGAACATAAAACAGTCATTTTACTGAAAATAAAGGCAAGAAAAAGGCATTGAATAATACATAACTCTGTCTTTGTACTCAAATTTACACTCCTTTCTTCAAACAAAATCATACAACGATTTGATTTTTCCGACTCTTCGTGACCCAACAAAAGAATTCTATTATCATTGAATTGCAATGGGAGGCTGTTTGTGGAGTACCAGATATCTTTTTCTATCCACATGCAAAACATATACCTCTTCTCCGCTGTTAAAATCTTTTTTTTTTTTTTTTAATAATGTACACAACATAATACATAAGATGTTTTGACTGCCCAACTAAGAGGTTTCCCGTTTTAGGACAGTCAAATTAGGATGAGTATGAATATATGGAACATATTTGTACAAACATAAAGAAAATAGAAAAAAATAAAGAAGAGAAAGAATAAAAAAACATAAAAAGAGAAAAAAACTGTTTATTGTTTAGCGTACTCATTAAAAAATAAAATAAATAATAGTAGATAAAAGATTAAAATAAATATTAGAAAGAGAAGAGAAAAAACAAAATATGATAACTGTTATCGCAAATGCAACACGTGGAGTGGACTGTATCAATATATTAAAAAAAATGTTATGCTTGTGAATACTTTGACACAACTATGGGGAATGGTAAACAGATGAATGGGGAAGGAAACTGACTTACCCCTTATGATTGATGTCCGGCTCAATATTATGGGTCTGAGGGAGTACTAAGTCACTCATTGCACAAGCTTCCATAAAACTGGTCGATGTTATATAAAACTGAGAGAATAATGGTGTTCGTTGCACAGTTTCTTTTAACAGACTCACTAACAATTGACGTTGAATGCGCCAAGAGATCAATGTAGATCATTGCAAGCACATAACACACTTAGACTTCTTCAACAGTGGATTTTGAATGTACAGAGAGGTTATTCTGAACCATTGCACCGCACATAACAGACTCACTGACTTATTGACTTGTTGTACGGTAGGTAATATTGTCAGTATGGACAGGTAATTGTGGTACAAAAGGATGGGTAGAGAAATGGAACAATGTATATAGATAGGTATACATATTTGCGTCAACAATAACCAAATTAATACATGAATCTATACTAATATTATAAATGCGAAACTGCGTATGTTGGTTTGTTACGCTTTCACGCATTAATCACAAAACCGATTTTAAAAATTCTTTCAACAATAGAAAGCTATATTATATGCGAGTAATAAAGACTATATATGATGGTAAGCTCTGGCGTAATGAAAAAATAAATATTAATATTTTATTTTAATTATACGTTTTCTGTCCCTAACAAAATCAAGTTAATGCTAAGCAAAACTAATCGTTGCCGTGGAAACAATGCTGATATATTTGCTGGAAATTTTATTTCAGACGTCGTAGTTAATATCGCGACTGAAATAAAATTTCCCGTAAATGTATGTATGCGCATAACTTCCGAACGACTGCGCCAAATTGGATTCTTTTTTTACTACTGGTGAGCTCTGGCATTATGAAATCGATATAAAAAAAATGCAATAGGTGGCAAGCTGTTAGACAACTGAATGTACCGGGAATGAGTGTATGAAATGCTCGAGGGGGGAGGGGAAACAAGACGAATGGGAAAGGACACAAAATTTCTATATTAAATGGCATAGCAACGCAGGTCGAAAAAGCAATATTGTGAACTACCGCCCAATCTTAATTCTCACGTTTTTTAGTAATCTTTGAATAAATTGTCTACGATCAAATTTATATTTAATGTTCGCAACGTACAAAACCAACAACATGGATTTCTACAAAAAAAAATCGGTAAATTTTGTAAATTTGGTAAATTTCATGGAATATTTAACGAGCAATATGGACAATTGAAACCAATCCACACTTCGATAAGATAAACCATTTCATTCTAATAAAATTATTAAATCATTTAGGATTCCATGGAACGCAGCATTTCACAAGTAGGAATTATCAAAGGATTTTTTTAGAAAAATCACAAAGAATACGCGAGGCACTAAAACAATTTTTTAATGTTAAATAATAAATGTGAAAAGGTTTTTCAAGGATTATGGATGCTCGACCTTAATCGTTTTTGTATTTAAAATTAATATTTTTACATAATTTTCGAAAGCAAAAAACAGTTTGTTTCAATGAATTGCGAATTCTTTTACAAAAAAAAACCAATTAAAAGCTATCAAGTTTTCACTAACACAAAAATACTCGAGTACTTCTCATAAAAATTTAAACAGTTTCTTAAAAAAAATCAGCCTAATTGCGATAATTTGTGTGAATTTTCGCTCGTAAAAATCTTCCGCTTACTTGATTAGCTCAGTGATACTCTTATGTAAATAAAGGTGCCTCTTGTTAATACTCGTTACGTCTTAATCCTGCAAACCTTGATGTGGATGCTAAAGATGAATTAAGCTGTTTTCAACTTGCATTTATCATGAGGGATGCTTGAAAATAACAGTTGTAACAAATCTTTTGGATGCTGCTTTACTGGATACTAATATTTAAACTTCTAATACTAACTATACAGTTACGGGTATCCATCAATAATACATTATATGTATGTTTACGGGAGTTGGTATTTCTCTAGTCATCGTCTTGCGGCGGGAGGAATGAATTCGCGCTCCCTAGATTCACCCCACCATCACACCTTTTCTCATCCCAGAACTTTCTCTCCTTACCTTCTCCTCCCCACAGCATCCCCAAAAATTGAAACGCCCAGAGGGAAATTATTTTCCTCAGGCCATTCTGTGTAGGGTTAACGTAAAGAGAAAAAAATATTGATTGCCATCATGATGGCCATGTTTCGCTTCTTCCTCCTTCCCGAGCCAACTTTTTAGCTGATGAGAATACTGCAAGGCTAACCGAAAAGTTGGCTCATGAAAGAGAAAAAAGTTCAATAGGTTAATTACCTGAAGAATTGACTACTTTAGATATAATACAAAACATGTTCATAAAACGAGGAACTAAAGTTCATTGAATTTCGTTCGTAGCTCATAGGGTTAAAAAATAATCAACTAATCGTGTTCTTTAGTCAGTTCTGATGCAATATATGATAGGGAATGCATGAATTAAAAAAAATATCGTAATTTATTAATGCTCATAAATTCCACAATCTATTATCATAAAAATTTCATATTTCGTATGATTTTACTTAGATATTTATGAGCCTATGACATTTTAGAGCCACTTGGTTTTATGGGGAAAAATATTACCTATAAAAGACGTAACTTCACAGTTTTAACTTATTATGATGGAAGAGTATTGTCTGTTCTTATTCACTGTCAGTCATCTTGACCTGTAAATTTGTTTAAAATATTTTTAATAATAAGGGCTAAAAATAACTGCATACTTCTCCATTAAATAGAGATAGGCATATCTTGAGAAATCGTTCAATTTCAATTTGGGAGGCGGGAATGGATAACTCCGCCCTAAGAAGCACTTATTAAAAACCAAGACCTCTGCCATCTCTGCCAAGTCACCCGAAGTTCAGCACGTTTGGTGACCTAGCAGGTGAGCCCAGGTTCATGTGGTGAGATTTGTCCGGATTTTGGCGGCGATTTTATGGACCGAATGACTCCCAGATTCCTTTCCAACCCTTTTACATTTTTCCTTCCCAGAACTTCCCCTTTGTCCTTTTTTACCCTTAAAGACCTTCTACACAGCATCTTCAAAGATGACGTAGGCCCTGAGGGGAATTTTTTCTTCAAGGTCTCCTGTGTAGAGCTGATTTTGAAATAAAAATCAAAAAAATAATTTTTTAATTTTTAAATTACAATATTTATAAAGAATGGTAAACATGTTGTCATAAAGAATGAATATTAAACTACGTAACGTCAAATTCACGTTGAGCGTCAAAATGTAAGAAAGAAAAATAGAGACCAAGGAGTGCGTCAGAATGTTATTAAGTTCAGAGGCAAAACAGAATAATGAGAAGCATGAGATAAAGCAGGGTTTAGAGTGTAAGAATTTCAATTTTTATCCAAGTTGTAAACCTTTTGAAGGAGTTATTAAATTAAACAATGAAGTGCGTTAATATTCATAAATTCATCTATTAAATACAATAACATTAGGCAAATAAAATAATATTTTATATCTCTAACAGAAGCTGCATGGGCTGAATGTAAATTAGGTTTAAATAAATAAAGTTATAATCTGGTCGAATTGAACACAAACTAGTGAAGTGGTACGAAGCGTCGTCGTCGGCGTTAAGCGATCGTATCGAAGCCGAAATGGTGTGGCAGAACGAAACGTCGCACGCGTTGCAAGTGGGGGAAGAGTGCTTAAAAACGCACTTTATTCATTCGTTTTACGGTGAAAATTTGAATGTGACATAGAAGGTTATAAATAAAAAAAAAACAAAAAAAAATATTTTCATTATAAATGTAAACTTACCACCTCTTTGTAATGTATATTCAGTTTTGTTTAATTACTACGAAAAAAAAGCATAAGGTTCCGTACTTTTATCAGAATCTCAAAATTCTCCCAGTAAGTGCAATTCTGTGATGTATAAATATATTTCAGCATATGAATAGCCCTATATACATAAATAGACGGACCACACTTATAATACTCGTTTTACGTTAAATGAAGGACTAATCGTACTTTACATTTAAAAAAAATATGGAAAAAAACGCTGGACTACATGATACCTAATTGATTAAATATTTTACCATCCTTAATTTTAAAAAATGTACGAATAATGTAAAAACAAATAAATATTATGTTGAAAAATTGATTCGCCGAAAGAAATAGTTTGTATTAAACTCTAAGATAAAAAATTTTCTAACTGCATTGTTAAGTAAAATAAGTTTTATTTTTTAACTTCAAAAAACTTTGACAAACTACTTAAAAGTATTTATTTTTATTTAAACTTTATCAGTAAAACCTCAAATTGTAATTTTTAATTAAGAATCTGGAAACGGAAAAATCAGAAAAATATTTTGGCTCTGGGACTCGAACCCAGGACCTTCCGCTTTCCGGGCAACCGCGCTGACCACTGCGCCAAGGTGTCGAAATACAATTCGGTCATTTTTAACTGCATCATACTTCGACTAAGAACCACCACATTATCTTCATTTTCTTATTAATGTTATGAACGTAAATGTCATTATTATTTATTGATTGATTGTTATATTTTTGCAAGTGTTATTAACAGTGTTTTTCATTACATAATAATGTGAGTTAGGAAGCGCTACATTCTTCGTGTTTACTTGTTCAACTTTTTTCGATATTTACTTACGCATTGTAAAAAGCACCTCTACAAAGGTTTCAAAAGCACAGCGTGAACCTAGTTCTGGCAAATTGTTGGTTTTCGATCACTGCAATAAGGCTACGGAGGTCGGAAAAAGCTTCGGGGTGGGCCGGCAGATGTCGCCAATGTAGGAATGACATTTAATTCGGAGAAGCGGTCGAAAGTTTCTCCGCAGTTAGTTGGAAATTTTTGACACCCTTGTCCATTGAGCGCTTTATAATAAGTTTCGATACTTTCAGAATGAACTTTTAGGATTTATCTACCCCTTCTGCCGCACAGTATGTTCATACACATTTAATATTGTATTATACATTGTAACATAATATATCGTTTCGTCTTTTCAGGGTAATGTTATGTAGGTTGAAGTCGTACACGGGCTTTAATTAATCTTATATATAAAAATCCGTTTTGCGCCATACCGTTCATCCGATTGCGATGAAACTTTGGTGATTTGTTATGCGCACGCCCGCAAAGGCTATAGGTTATATATAATGGTAAGCTCTGGCATTTTGAAATTTATGTAAATGAAAATGTGTGTATTAAATATATTTTATTGATAGGGAGGAAAGGTAGGATGGGGAGGAGAACAGAGGAGGTGGGATTCGAGGGAAGGGTGACGAGGGGGGGGGGGGGGGGAAGGTAAAAGGAGAACGCGGGAGGGAAGGGGACTCGGGAAAGTAACGGGGACATGCAGGAGGAATCAATTTATTTCATTGAATGGTATTGCAACGCAAGCCGGGTAACAGATAGTTAATTGATTGTCTTGTAAATGAACGTTTTTTTACGTTACAATTTAACTATTTTTAAGTGATAAACAATAAATAGCATACTTGGGGCAGTTTCAGAGAGGTAGATACTTTCAGTATCGCCCCAATGAAAGACCACCATTCTGAATCGAAAATTTGCTTAAATTGGCTTCAGTCGTGTTAGGTGGCCATATCTGAATAGCCAGGTAGTTCCCATCTTCCTCTCCCTCATCTCATCCCCTACCCACAACCTTCAGCCTCAAAACATGCCATAATTATGATTACAATGCTATGACTGACTCTAGACGGTTGGGAGCAGGTGAGACTCGAATGCGGTACTCACATAAAATATTTTTTGAAAAAGCTTTTCTAGTAACACAATCAAAACTCTTATGTGGACTTGTTATTAAAATGACATTATTAAAATTGTATTATTAAAACACATTATGATGATCCGATTTTGCGCACACAAAACACGTGTTAAAGATTTCTTTGCTTGTTAAATCTGTTCTCGTTTTGGCAGACCGTCATTATTATATTTTATGAAAATTGTATGGTGTCTAGACTTTCCGACTTTTTGCACACTAAAATGTAATTCGTTGCTAAGAGGCTAGTGAATTCCTAATTCGATCAAAAAAAATAAATTCCTTTCTCAAACTTTTTAGTATTTATTAGTATGTAACTAGAAGGAAACAAAACACGCTACTTGGTAGATAATACGTTAAGCTTATTAAACATGCCACAATATCAAACCACTGCACCACAAAGATAAAGATTTTCACAATTTATTACAACAAAATTTTATCGAATATCGTGTCATTTTGGCCAAAATAATATATTTTTGTTCTAAATTTCACAGATTTTTTTCTCTTTGAAACCATATTTACAATACCTCAGTATGTCTTACTTTATGTAATTTCGCAGATAATTATTAGGTATGCAACGAAGTTGAATATAAAATATTTTATTTTTTAAACGACAAGACTCCGTTTGCAAATTTTATGGGAAACTTAATTATACCTGCCATGAATGAAATATTTTTGAATAAAGCAACACATAGACAATTCTTAACTCATTTACTCCCAGGTAAGCATATTTTGATAGTTATAAATATTGATAGATAATGTCAAATCGTTGCCTCAGTTCATAATCGTCCAAACGACCATTAGAAAATTTTACATGAGGAGATGGTTTTCTTTCATTATTTAAATAAAACATTATGGTAGGTATTTATTTATTTCTTTATTTCAACGCCATAAAATGGCTTTTACATTCAAGTGTTTGTGATACAATTATGTGTTACAACCAAAAAAATAATAAAGTGGAAACTTAAGGAAGAGAATAGAACATATTAAAATAACAAAACATTATATTTATGCTGATTAAAAATATGTAAGTAAAGGTGACTTGTTAGCAAGTAGAATCGAAGAATCGAGCAAATTCAAGTAATTAAACCTATTCATACATTCACATTTATTTGCAAATTATAAATAATTTACTACTATTGTTACCTTAAATTGCTTAACATTGCTTGAAATTACTGGACACGCATAGTTGGCAAATTAACTCTGTTATTTTAGGGCTGTCAGGAGAAAGAAAAAGCTATTTTCTTAAAGGTTAGGGTCTCATTAGTTTAAATAATTCTTAGTTTAGTGATTAACTATCATGTTTATATTTTATTTTTAATTTTGAAGTGGAGATTGAACAAAAACTAAAATTGTCGTTTGGACAATTAAGAACTAAGGCGACGAAATGGTCGAGTAAAAATGGTTTTTCACTATATTCAACTTCAGTAAATAAAGAAAATTCAGTTATAATTCGTCCCTCAAATTCACTTTCATAAACTTAGGATGGGTTGTTTCAAAAAATTTGACGAATTCGTCAAATATTTGACGTTAATTTTCACGTTCTGTGTAAGTTCTATTCAAGTTCTGTGACGATTTCAGTTTTATGAAGCAGCTGGCCTATAATGATAAAATAACAGAACTCGAATAGAACTTACACAGAACGTGAAAATTAACTTCAAATATTTGATGAACTCATCAAATTTTTTGAAACAACCCGTCCTTAGGATGGGTTGTTTCAAAAAATTTGAAGGATTTGAAAAATTTGAAATTTCAAAAGATTTGAAAAATTTGAACTCATCAAATATTTGAAGTTAATTTTCACGTTCTGTGTAAGTTTTATTCAAGTTCTGTTTTTACAACATTATAGGCCAGTTGCTTCATAAAACTAAAATAATCATAGAACTTGAGTAGAACTTATACAGAACGTGAAAATTAACTTCAAATATTTGATGAATCCGTAAAATATTTTGAAACAACCCGTCCTTAGAGTGTTAGTATGTTATTCGGGATTTAAACTTCGAACCTTAATACCTCTGTCTCATACAAATGGCAGATATATAGGGGCATGGTTTGTCAAACAATACCCACTTAATAACGTTGGAGGGTACAGTTTACAAAGCGTGCATTCTGCCCATTGATATACGAGAACGGGGAATAGCCGTATCCCCATTCCTTCACGCCATTGTTAGGTGCTTCCATCCTCTATTCCTTGCAAGTTCAGTGTCGGAATTCGAATTCCGGGTTAGGCCCTTTACGGCTCCCTACGTTATCACCACCGCAACTCGCCACCCGTACTTACTTCAATGTAGGACAGAAGCCTGCAAACTACAGCCTCCGAGCCCTTTATATGCGGACGCGGAAACAAATCAGATTAAGTTATTAATTTACATATTTGTATGTGCATGGTTACCGAGGGGAAGCGTAACGTCGAGTTATAATTTTATATTAATTTTACTAAAAATCGGTGTCAATTATGAACACCAAAAATATGTTTTGAATAATTTGAAGTAATTCTTATCGTTTCGCTTGAGTGCAATAAAAAATTCAAAATCGAAAAAAAAATGTTTTTTTTTTGCTTACATTTTTTTTTCGATTTTGAACACTTGTAACTGAACCACTGGAGCGACATCGTAATTTAAAACTTTTTTCTCCGATTGCGCGACAATTTTTGTTGAAAATTTTGAATATTTTCCGCCCAAATTTAAAAAAAAAATTATACCTCCGAATTTTAATATGGAGACATACAAACTGATTATAGTTTTATATAGCCAATGAATTCACCTGTCTTTTGTTGGTTATCGCATATTCGTAAAATTTATAAAAAAATTATTATAAAATCGTAAACTTTTGCTTAATTTCTTACAAATAAGGGAAAATTTGCCAAAATTGGCAGCAAAGCAATCCAAGGTATTTTAAATAGTGCCTGGTATCGCAAATGCGACACGTGGAGTGGACTGTACCAATATATTAAAAAAAATGTTATGCTTGTGAATACTTGACACAACTATGGGGAATGGTAAACAGATGAATGGGGAAGGAAACTGACTTACCCCTTATGGTTGATGTTCGGTTCAATATTATGGGTCTGAGGGAGCACTAAGTCACTCATTGCACAAGCTTCCATAAAACTGGTCGATGTTATATAAAACTGAGAGAATAATGGTGTTGGTTGCACAGTTTCTTTTAACAGTTTCACTGACATATTGATTTTATTGTTGTACGGTAGGTAATATTGTCAGTAGGGACAAGTAATTGTGGTACAAAAAAGAGGGGTAGAGAAATGGAACAAGGTATATAGATAGGTATACATAGTTGCGTCAACGGTGCCATATTGTGACAAAAAGCGCTCCAGTGTTTAAAAAAATATTAAAAATATGATGATTGCAATCTCAAATAAACAGTGTAATCTAGATTTACTGCGATTCAAAGAGTGGATTGTATTTAAATTCGTTTTGTGAACTTTGATGCTCACACAAAATACACGGGATAGTAAAACGGAATTGGGCAGGATCTAACTCACCAAACGTTGCTCTCTGGGATGATAAATCCTTGGTCTTGGTCGATCTCGTGGTCCTGAGGGAAACCACTAGCGGTTACGCTGCCCAAGCACTTGAGAAAGCAAGAGAATTTCTGGACAAGTTTTCTGGTCGATATAATTAAGTACTGGTGGAGCAAGATGAAGCAAGCACAGCAATTAACAATAAACTTAATTTTTGATTCGGGACAGTGTTGATTGCACCAAGAGATCAATGTAGATCATTGCAAGCACATAAAACAGACAGTAGACTTCTTAATATGGATTTTGAATGTACCGAGAGGTTACTATAGATATAGACTATAGACCATTGCAAGCACATGACAGACTTAGACTGGCAGAAATTATTATAATATTGTTGTCAGCTCGGGAAAAGGTTAGGTAGGCAGATAGAATAGTTAGGAATACATTTATAAGCGAAGGTACATATATAAGAAAGGCATGTATATTTGCGTCAACGGTGACAGTTTCCCATGAAAAACTTTTTTTTTGCTTATACTTAAAATTATTCACAAAATAAAAAAAACCACTTTGACGCTTTAAATCGAGCGTTTCTGGACTCCGTTTGCCAAGCGATTTTTATGCACATTACTTATATTTGTGGCTGTATAAGGTACACTACGAATATACACATTTTTGGTTTGTGGCTTCCTCCGGTCGTAAATCGTGAATACAAAAACAAAGCTTAAACCGAATACTTCGCCATACGGAATATTTTTTATTTGAATATTTATGTTGGATACAAAACACGTTTGTTTTGTTTCCACAATTTTACAGTTTGAGTATGTATTAGTACACATAGATAAGTAGCCTGAACCAAGATTCTTATGTAAAATCATAAATAGGTAAATTTCTTAGGTTTTTTTTTTATAAATTTATTCTGATATCCGTTACCGTTTTAATAACAAAGGGACATTCCTATTTCATACCACACATCCTAACCCGCCAAAATAACGGGAATAATGTATTTACTGTACTTTTTTTTTGAAGCAATACAATATAAATTAACAAGTATTTGCATCCAATTTACATAGTTTGGTCGCGTAGTACGCAAATGTCTTTATCGATTTTTCGTTTGCATATTTGAAATAATAACGGTTTTTTTTTGGTTGAGGGATTCCAATGGAATGTGAGATAATTAAGAGTTCTGAGTGAAATGGTATAGAATTGCGAAATCAGCTGACATTTATTTTACAAAAATGCAAGAGGTCTTTAATTTGCGAATTCATTCACGGTTTTTCAAATAATGTAGCTCAGAATCATGCAACTTCCACACGGACTTTGAAAAGACATTAAAGGTGATAAGAAAATGTTTAAAGTAGGGATGTTATTGAGCTCCGTAACTGCAACCAAAACTATCGGATATCTGAAATAAACAAATATCCGTAACCGTAACCGAAACCGATATAAAAGTTTCGGATAGTTTCGGATACAGGAGGAGTCTAAATGACAGGTTGTTGTTTGTTTTGCCCGGCTGAGCAGTCACTTGTCACTAAGGTTAAAGTTTATTAATAAACATTTTGTAATGGTTTCATTACTTTAAAAATTCATTAAGAACTATTTTGTTATTATATACTTAGATTACAGTAAAAGTGTACCAAGGTTTTATTACAACATTATATTTATATTTCTTTATTATAATTTTGTTTTTGTATTTTTAAGTATATACCTTCATAGGTACTTACATAGCACTTAAAGTGGCTATAATTATAATTATAGTTATTTATTTGACTGATTGTAAAAACAAATGATAAAACAGACTTAAAATAAAAGTCGAATCTTGCTATTTGTATTTTACTTTTAAAATTTTAAAATTCTAATATCCGTAACCGAAATTATCCGAAACTAGCGGATAATCCGAAATAATTTCATATCCGTAACCGTATCCGAAACCGGTATAATATTATTCCTATATCTGTATCCGTATCCAGATCCGAAATTTCATATCCATAATATCCCTAAATCAAAGAGGTTACGTTAGGTTAGATTATGAGCTATTTCAAAAAAAATCATAACTTTTCATGACATTTCAGGGGGGTATTGAAGTTGCCTGATTCTGAGTTGTCATGAAACCGACTATAATATAATGTGTGCGGGACGTGTATGGCTATGTGTAGAATATAAATATATAACGATGTATATTCCAGACGTGTAGGTAAATATTTGTAAAACGAGTTAGCTTCAATTTATGTTATCCTGTTTTTATAGAAAGTGTTCGCAAAGGGTTGAGATTTTGTTGCAAATTTGCTTTTGTTGGGCATCGTAAGCTCTTTCCGCTCGACCAATCAGCGTTGTTTAGCTTGAGCAGGATATATGTATGCATTAGAGCGAGACAAGTCGGACATCCGTTATACGGCCCGGCAGGGCAGTCTCAGAACAGAAAGAAGAAGATGATGTTCTCATAATCTTATCTACAATGTCTTATCGGATGGGGAAGCTCGTGCGATTCCACTGTCAAACCAGTCCTCATAGCTCAAAGGGCAATTTTGAAAATTGAAAATTATACTTAGAGTTCATATCAGAACTCCTACAGACTACGTTTTTAAGGCACTGAATCTAATGTCACTAAAACAATTATATGCAAAAGATATTCTTATATACGCATTAAAAAACCAGGATAACTTTGCACAGACAAACTCGGGCCGATTCACAAGATCCACATTACAGCATGTATTCCACCAACTAACAACTAAAACGACTTTTGGACAAAGAAATATGCAATACTTCTCTATAAAATTATTTAATATACTCCCTCTTGCAATAAAAACCATTAAAAAAATAAACGACTTCAAAAGAAGAATTAAGATACGGATTATGGACATGGGAAGGAAGAACATAGATACAATATTGCAACCAAATAAAGATTAATGCTTGTATTGTGCTTTTTTTTAGATACAACTTTATAATTTTCATCTTGTAAAATAGGTATTAACTTATAATTCAAAAACAAAAACAAGATACCTCAGTAAAGACACTTTTTTTTCTAAAACAATGTAAAAAAAAATAATTTCTATTTTAGGGTGCGAGTTCGTATGATACGATTGTCAGCAAGCGATTTTCTGAGTGTTTCCGTCGCCTCGAGGAATCTGCAGAGAGCAGATGAACAGTTTTAAATAGCTTTGGGTGGTAAGAATTATGGCATTTTGCGATGTTATATTTCATAGTCTGTCGACGTTCGATACGATATTGTTTACACGCCTAAACACCTTGGCCAACGACTATCAAGCTTTCAAGTTTGGTGACCCATACAGTAGGCAGTAGTTGTTAGACCACCCCTTAATTCATCCCCTTAGAATGTACACATACGTGACTGGCTCGTAAATTATCAAAGGAGGTTCCCATTATTTCATATATCTATTTATCCATAATGTTAAATATTTACTTATTTTAATACAAAAACAATATTAGATTAATTGGCACTTCAAAATGGGAAATTATTTAATCAGACTTACAAGCTGTTTTATTTACAACTTACTTTAGGGGATGTTCTTTGTTTGCTTCAGATAGTAAATATATCCGCCATTAAGTAAGAGTTTGCCCTTTTTGATGAGTTTTCCAGTAAAGTCCATAAAATTTGGGGCAACTCCTCTCACTCCTTAGAAATAAAACACATTAAGTCTCTCGTAAAACACTTTTGAGAGGTTTTATTATACATTTTGAACCTTTCATCCCTATAGATTAGACAATACTGCATTGTTTATCAAAACTTGATTTTTTGCGTAGAGCAATTTTGTATCAAACAGAAATATTCATCGCAAAATAAACAATAACAAAAGGAAAACCTAATATCTATTTCTATTTGTAAATAAATGGTTTATTCAACGTTTTTGTTTTGTTTCAGAGAAAAACCAATATACCGTGAAAATGTATATTATATTTATAAGGCGTCCTTGGAAAAAAATGGAAAATATTATCGAAGCATGTACGGCACATGTTTGGGGAAATTGCCGAAAAACAAAATGGTAAAACATTAAAATTGAACCTTTAAAAAATATTTATTACCGACTTTCCCCAATGTTCTTTTTATCATGACGGCCTCCGTGGTCGCGGAGTAAAACTCTCGACTCACAATCCGAAGGTCGCATGTTCTAACCCGATGTGCGTAAATACATTTTATTTGATTACTTTGTGGTATATCACAATTAATTAATTAAAAATAATTTAAAGTTAGTTTATTTGCGGCACCTTCCAGAGTGAAGGATACTCTCAGTATCGCCCTGGTGTAAGACCACCATTCAGAATTGAAACTTTGCTTGAAATAGCTTAAGCCGTGTTTGGTGACCAGATATTAATAGCCAGGTTCTTCCCCACCTTCCTCTTCCCCGTCTTCGTCCCCACTTAATTCAGCCTCACAACATACCCTTATTGGGGATGCCATAGTCTCACTGGCTCCAGACGGAAGCAGTTGGGATTCTTGTGCGGTATTCATATGTAAATCATTGTTAACAATTAAATGTTGTTTTCCTTTGAAGTTTTGGGAAGGGAAAAGACTATATGAGGGGTGGGTAGGAATCTGGTCTAAAATGTGTCCAGGAGTGACGGACGTAGGCGTTCGTACCTAACACTGCGGTGCAAGATATATCGATAGAGTCTGGCTGGAGAGGTCAAAACGACGGCTCCAATTAAGACTGCAGTAACTCAAAATTTGGTGTTTTTGAGTTAGTTATATTTTCGGGTTTCGTAAATTTTTATCTACATGCCAAAAAGACTTTTGTTGCTCTAACAGTTATACACCGAGAGAAAAAGCCATTTAAAAATAGTTGTAAGTCACCATGTCATTAGTTTTCCATGTACTAAAGAAGTAAGTTGAGTTACTGCGCTTTTCATCGGAATTTTTAGTTTTTTTATCGTCGTAAGTCAGACTTATTTCTTTTTTCCATGGAAAAATATCGAAATTATCATTTGAATTGCGTTTGACGGTTGATGTTCAGTCATAGAAGTTTGCATATTGTAGTGATAAAATTGAAAAGAGAATTGTACCGTGAAAGTGTTACATGAGAATTTCCAGTAGGATCACCAATATAATAACTAATGTTAAAGCATTATTGTCTACAATGCAATCTGGTAAGTGTAAACATATCTCAAACATAACTTAAATTTTTTTCAAGTACTCGGACCCATAAGCTTATTTTCACGATATTATAACATTACCATAGACATGTATGACGTGTGGGGCATACCTGACTTATTAATACAAAATTCTAGTTCCCCGAGAATCGGCTGGTGAATTCTTATTTTTTACATATTGTTTGTTCATATTGTACTATAATAATTCAGAGTTTACTTCTGATGACTTATTGGTTCCCTATGGAGATCAGCAAGATTTTAGTGGAGTGAACTCTGATGATTGTTGGAAGCCTGATTAATCTAGTAATGCAAGACCTATAGAATTGAGTGTTTCTAGATCAACATCCCCTGATTTCATGTTGCTTTTTAATGAGAAAACAGGATTATTATATTGTGCTACTAAAACAACTGCTAATATGGATACTCTAAGCACTATACGTATTTCATAAAAATGATTACATTTTCAAATTAAAAGAAATGTTTTTGTTCGAGAAATGTTTTTGGTGATGTAAAATGGATAAAAATGGATAAAATACCGCAGATTGCAAATCAAACTGCCGCTTTAAATGCAAGAATACTTTGCACGAAGAATCGCGAAAAAAATATTCGTAGCATTCTGGAAATTACAAAGTCATGCCATGCAGTGGAATTTTATTTGACAACACGTGAAATTAGTGCCGAAACAAATTGCGGCTACAAACCCTAACAACTCCAGGCATGAAATTTTGCAAAATATTATTTAAACATAAATCAGAGTAATAAACAACTTGTTTGCCAAACAATGTTTTTGCAAACATTGGGGGGATCTCTGAGAGAATGATAGGTACTACATGTGGAAAATTGACGAAAGAGATGCAGTAATGCTTGATCAGCATGGTATACATCTCACAAGATCTAATAAAATTCTACCTGAATTCAAAGATTCGGTACACGAACACATCCGAGCCTTTCCTGTAGTGGAGTCACACTATGCCAGGAAATCATCTAAGAAGCTTTACCTAGAAAGAGATCTCAACAAGGCTGTACCTAAATTGGCAGAAAGAAAGAAGCATTGAAATATCTGCTACACTTCTGATTTCCATTATAATTACACTTAAAAAGGACAGTGTCAGGTGTGTGAGAAATTTATAATAGCTACAGAAGAAAAAAAAGTATTGTTGAAAGCTCATGAAACACACCAGAAAAATAAAGTACAGGGCAGAATCTTAAAAGACTCAGATAAAGAGAACGCTGGAATTGATTTGCAGCTACGCGAAGCAGTATTTTTTTTGCAAAAGGTTTTACAGACACCTCTGTCAGTGAGTAGTTTTTATTACAAAAGAAAGTACGCAATATACATTTTATCATTTATGATATCGGAAAGAAACAGGGCCACTGCTTTATTTGGCATGAATCTGAAATTGTTACATGTTTACCAAAAATGTTAACTTCAGTTCAACAAAAGAGTATACGTAAAGTTATATTCTATTCGGATAATTGCAGTGGACAGAACCAAAACCGAAATGTGTTTTCCATATACCGCACGAACCCTCAAAATTGACGAAACGCATCATTTTATGGAGAAAGGACACACTAAAAATGAGGGTGATTTTATGCATGCCACAATAGAAAATCCAAGAAAATGGAAAATTTTACTTGCCTGTACAATGGGTCATGCTGATTCGATGTGCGAAAGTGAAGGATTTACCATATGAAATAAACGAAATGAGCTATGAATACTTTTTGGATTTCAAGTCACTCATTTCGCTAACAAATTGAAAAAAAATCCAACGATAAGTTGTGAAATGAATTAAAGTACGCGATGTATCTGCGACATACAATAATCCATTGGAGGTGTGTATAAGGTATGGTTACATAGAAGAACCACTAACCATCATTTTAGAAAAACGGACAAGAGGCAGGTGACTGGACAGATTAATTGAACCTCTTGCTGTGTATAATCCAAAACAAAACATCGATAAACTTAAACATTAAAGATCTGCTAACATTATGCGTACTAATTCCAAAGACTTACCATAGTTTCTAAATTTCACTTTTTTTTTCCATTGGACATTCTTATGCCAGCGATGATGTATCTGATGATTCAGAAAGCAAATGAAATTTGATAATGCTCTTTTTCTTCTATAATTTTATGTAATTACTTAAGAATCTCTTATAGTTTATGTAGGTAACAGTTTCTAAACAAATATATTATTTTTTCAGTTGATCCAACTAAAAATGTTTTTTATGCTGTTTTTATACACTGACACAAAAAAAACTATTGAAAAACTCTCAAATGTATGAAATTTTAATGTCTATAAATGATGTTTTATAGTGTTAAAATGAAGCAGCTTATCGCTACTTCTATAATTTGTTTAATTTTTCCCTGTAACAAAGAAGTACCTCAACATACTACCTATTGATTTTATATAAACTCCGAGGAAAACAGCAGTAAGTCCAAAAACCCTTTAAAATAGTGCAAATTTGAGGAAAATATTAAAAAAATATTAAACAGTTAGAAAGAGTATAAACAAATCATACTTATTCAATTTAAATAGAATTCAAAACCCTCATCTAAGATTATGCAGAATTTTTTGAACTTTAAAATCGCTCTCCTGCAAAATGATAAAAAGTGAGTTACTGCAGTCTTAATTGGAGCAGTCGAAAAGGTCCCCCTCAACCAGTCTCTCCTAATCTTGCCCGCTACGCAGAACGTGGACAAATGCATCCACCGTCAAGATAAAGAAAAACTTCGCCCCATGAACCTGTGTTCCCTTGCCAAGACACCAAATGTAGCAAACAACTAAATAGTAGTAGTGTATGGGGCAACCCGTGGTAGGGGTGTTGGTTATCCGATAAATGGTTAAAAATTACAATTAAGATTTGAGAATTAAGTATAATAACAATAAATACCCCATATACAAAGTGAACTATCCATAATTTGGACAAGATATTATCCAAAATATCTCAGATTATCGAGATGTTGATATTAGACCTAAGTACATTTCCAAGAAATGTTAGTTAATTAACAATTATTATTAATTTTTTGTTTTTCTTGGGCATTAACTATGTAACAATTTCTAGACATTTTGTTTTTTAAAGAGTTTTATTAAATGTAAATTTAAATTTAAGTAACAAATGTACTTTTAATAAAACTCTTCAAAAAACAAAAAAATATTATTTACTCTGTGAACGATAACAACCTTCAGACTCAAAGTCAAATACATATTATATCTTGGGGATACTGAGGATGTCATTGAACATTGTGTTCAATATGTTTTCATTGCTTCAATATGTTTTACTAAAATAACCATTAATGTTTCATGTATTTATTTTTAGGGTGTTATGCATTCTTCAACCAACGTTTCGAACAGCGTTACAGTGTCTATCGTCAAGACAGATGCCTCACAAATCACACATTTTAAAAACGCATTGGGTAGAAGTTTTTCTTCGTATTTTTAAGGGCTGTATAGGTTGTCATAATTCACTGGAAGAGACTCAACCTTCACCCGAAATATGCGATAGGCATTTTGTGGAAATAAAGATTCACAGTCCAGCTTGATATAGCTGGTTGAAACTTTTTCCCAAAATAGAAGACCGAATCAGGAATCTAATATCATGTAATATTAACAGGACCTATCAGACTCTTGAAAACTTTAGAAACAGATTTTTAGAGAATTTGATTCCAGTCGAGTTAATCTTGAAGATTAAATTAATATTCATGGAAGGTTAAAAGCCCTTTCCATTTGTAATCTGCCATTATCGGGGTAAATGCCAAATGGCTAAATGAGTTTCAAACATCGTTTTGTACAACCTTTGTTTTAATGGACTGCGAACATAATTTTGTAAATTCTTTATAATTTATCTGAAATTTCTGAAAGCTTCAGAAACAAACCCTTTATTTATGATAATGAACACTTCATAGGAAGGTGCATAAAAGCTCGGAAAAGCGATTTTCTTCATATTTTATCATAAGTAGGTATATGATTTGAAAATTATATATTTTATTGTTTAAAATAATATTTTAATACCTTTCGTTTCGTGAAAACGTTTTGATTTCACGTTTGCATCAAACTATTAACATTTACAGACGCCGAAATATGGAGCTGTAGAAAAATACTAAGGATTTCATAAACATCAGACGCACAAATTTATCCATTCTAGAAGAACTAGGCATCTCCGATTGTTTCTGGAGTCTTTGAGTCTCAAAACAATTATGAAGTTCAATGCAAGTTAATTATTTTGGGTTACAGATGGCGCCAGAACCTACAGGTATCGCTAATGTACAATTATCTTAAATGAACTTTCTGCCCTTCTAATGGACAAAGGAAAAAAACTATATAAACTATGTAAACTCGCTAAAAATTACAACTTCTCGATCAAACTCACAGATAATGTACGAAGTGAAAGATAAAACAGAAAAACCAAGATGTCGATATTACATCTGATTTTCACATAACCAAAAGAATATAAATTATATCGGACGGGTGTTCTCTATATTGACTGTAATAAGGATGCTGGGTTCTAGTCGGCGAGCTGCTGCGCTCAGGGTCTTATCCGGTTGATATCCAAGGAGAGAGCAAGGTCGGAAGTAAAAAGGCGATTTGAAGAATTGTAGAGGCGGAAAGCGGTCCAATGAGAAGAAGTAGCCAGAGTATTTGTTGCGGTGACTAAAGTTCCGATGCGACTTGTGTGGGAGTCCGATAGTGACTTGTGACTGCGAGAGTGTGACTGACTGCTCGGAACAGAATTTGGCGCTATTATATACGCCGCCGCATGGCCGTGCACGATATTGGCTCGCACTCGACAGAAGTACACCTTGTTTCGTTGTGTATTTCTTTGCAGCTTTGTGTGTTCTCGGGTGAGAACTAAATTATAAAAATGATTTATTTACGCAACATTACTTGCTGGCCGCTCCTTTTCATGTAAAACACTTATTCATTGCATTTTTATTAAACACAGTAAAAATTACACAATATTAACCAGTGGGTGTTTTGCCCGACATCAGTATGAAAAAGCTTTTTATCTTTTAAATAAAAACATTTGCATACTTAATTTTAACATAACAATTTGTACGCGAGTCCAATATTTTAATCTACATATTTTTATTTGAAGTAACTATTGCAGGACTCGCGTAAATTTAACATTCATTACACACATAACTGTTCATTCTAATATGAACCATGAGAACGAGCGCGCTGAATCTCTGGTAGTTGGCGGACAGCTGAAATGGCGAAGGGAGGGGATGCGACGTAAATACAGCTGTTTTTTCTTCCTCGGCGGTCAGAAAGCTGTTTCGCATCATTCGGGCTGCATACACGTTCGATACATAAATCATAAAGTGAAACTGAATTAATAAAATTAAATGTCTTTGTTTTTACAGAGTAACACAAGTGTTTTATTAATCAATCAATTGAAAGGAATTAAAGTAGAATTTTATGTACAAATAAAAATTAACGACAAACAATGTTATGTTTGTCTTTAATTAGTGATAGTATTAGTCATGTTCAACATAAGGTATGTTATGGGCATTTCTAGAGAATGCCTAAATTATTATAACGTACTTTGTTCATTAAATTTAATAAAATTATCTGATCGTAGAATCATTTCCGATTTAACCTGTTTGTATAAAATCGTAAATTCAATGTTTGATACCCCTGATTTATTGTATGTAATCTCTTTTCATACTCCAGGCAGGTCAGTTACAAGACAGTACCTACCATATTATTGTGACAATTCTACTTCAACCTCCCAATATTACACTCCTATGCGATAGATTCAACAGCTAGGAAACAAATACTCCGATGTTGTTGATATATTTAGTTTATCAATTATAATGTTTAAGCATACCTTATTAAAGTTCTTTTCATCAAGTAGGGGAATATTTTGATAAAGCCATTTAAATTGTATTTTATCGGCTGAAAGAAAAAAAGCTGTTTTGGATTTTTTATGTTTTGTACCTAACATTCTGTGTGGATCAAATTTAATAATGTTTCATTAATAATGTTGTCATTATTCATAAAAAAAAAAAAAAATTGGACTGGAGTTATCTATTTGAGAAATAATTGTGTACAAAATCACCGCCGGAAATCACCGGTGCTTGTGTTTTTTTTTATGGAGTTGATGTGTTCATAATAGATTTAAATTTGAATGGTATGTAGCAGAGCTGAAAGAATAAGGGAGAAGAAAAAGAATTAGAATAGACAGATTTAGTTGCAGTAAAGTTAGCTGGAGCCATTTTAAACAACTTCAACGCTTTGATTGTGCACATATTATCCATATTCTCAAAAAAAGGCTTTGTCAGGCAAATGACCCAAAACATATTTTTATTACAAGCAAAATTTGAACACTAATCTCGTTCTAAAAATGCTAAGGTTCACTTAGGGCCTTCGCTCATGGAAAAACCGAAAACTGGTTGGCAATTCAATTCTCGGCGCAAATCAACTTTTTGATATCAGTAATTATATCAGTTTGTTTAACAAAAATATAATTTATCAATTATCGGCCTTAAAACACCTATAACAATAATTTATCAACCTCCTGAACAAAATCGATATTTTCCTGCTCTGACATATTGCAAATTACTAGAAAACTTGTAAGGTTATGTAACTATGGCATTTTGTCAACCTGGCAAATGTGGCGTCGCCTTTAAAAACCAGTACTTAACAAGTTGCCTGTGGGCGTTTTTTTTTTGTTTTCATGTGGATAGCGATTGAATAGCTAACTGGTATTTTTCATTATTATTTTTTATTTTAACTTTTATGAGTAAAACCTCAAATTGTAATATTTAATTAAATGAAGACACTATGGAAAGTAGGGAGGTCCTGGGTTCGAGTCCCAGAGGTGCAAATATCTTTTTCTGATTTTTCAGTTTCCAGATTTTCGATTGAGTTTCGCTCATAGTGTCTTCATTTAATTGGTATTTTTCAGTTGCCCCATGAGCGGATGGACTTACAGTTATTAACCAATTTTTATTCTTTTCATATAATAATAATCAAAGAATATGAAATAGAAAATAAGTATAAAGATTAGGCTGCGGTCGAAACTCAAACTAGGAACCTTTCCTCTACTCCGAATTTACGTGGGAACTAACCTTTACACACTCGCTTTACATTACTCACTACCGTTTTATGAATCTCACATTTCTTGAAAAGTATTTGAATTATTTAATCAATTTTAATGCTCAAAGTTTTCGAAATGAGAAAACGACATTTTATAATATTATTATAAAAGGTAGCATTCTGCTGATGTGCTTATATCTGTTTTACAAAAAAATTATCAGTAAATAGCGAATTTTGTCAAAGATAAATAAAAAGAAAATCGCTTTGGTAATTTATTTAGGTGATCACTGAACCAGAAAAAAATGTGTATCATAAAAGAGGTGGCAGGACCATCAAAAAACGTACTTTCAATATTTATTCTACGAATCAGTAAAATATTATTGATACCAAGAAAATAAGCAAACAATGGCATTCTTAATAGATACTTATAATTGAATCTTCAAGATGCTTTCGTCAGAAAAGCGTTGTTGAAGAATTAAATGATTGCCGATTTCTCCTTTGAATTCGCTTCATATTTTAATCTTCATTTAATATCCTAGAAAAAATAATCATAAGAAGGAAAAATTAAATATTAAATTTGAAGGTAAAATCAGCTTTTTTTAATGATAATAATTTCTTCTTCAATATTTGCAAATTCACTTTGTGACGTCTTTATTTATTGAAAAAAAACTTTGAATGTACTAATATTTAATCAAATATATTCATTTGTTTCAAAACCAATGATTTCTTCGTTAGAATAAACAGCAAACACCTAACGAAAACTAGCAAATATAAGAATAAACAAACAACAATAGACAAATAGGTACCTGTGGACAACAAATATTAAAATGACCGGTGATTTAATTAGTAATTAGGTATAGTTTATTAAATAGGTACCTAATTATTGCATTAACAAAATATTTTCAACATATGTGTTAATGTGAAGATAAATTTAACAGATGGCAATTTTTTTAATATTTGGTAATTAATAATATGTCACTGACCAATAACACTCTTTTTAATTTCTAAAATTTCAAATTCATCTAATTGTAAACGCATTGTATTTGTTTATTAAATTGTTAACCATTCGTATCAAAGGAAATGTGTTAATTTCAATTATATTTTCATTTACTCTCCATGTTATAGATCAACCAACCAAAGGATCTACTTCTTAGAAGGACTGCCAAATATATGGAAAAAAACTTCATATAGCTTATTCTCTGTAATATTATTATTTATTTGAAGAACAAATCATTATTATAAGAGGAATCTGGTGATTGTGTTTATCTTGAGATTAATAATTGTACTCGCCAATTTAATACATTTATCAAGTTTTCTTAGAAAACGATGTTAGCAGTCCAGTTAACTCGTAATTTAGAGAGCGATTCAGCTTGATATTGACATAACTTTTATGTTGCGTTATTTGGTGATTAGATTTGAATTGTTCTGGCGGAAAAAGTAAATTTTTTGGTGCTTATGAAATGAAAATGTAATTTTTTTTTTAATTATTGAAGTGGGTTTATATTTTATTATTTTACCGAAGTCCATAAATGAAAAATTACTGATTTCACTAGTTCCAAAACCACTGGAATCCAATTTACTTTTTTTACATTAACTCCACACTCCAGTCATCTGGGATGCTGTGTGGAGGGTCTTTATAAGGAGAGGAAGGAATGAACATTGGTCTTGAAGAGACCTATATTGTAGGAGGGAGGAAACACACTTACTAAAATGCAAAAACAATGGAAGTCCAATATACGTTGTTTATCCTCTAAGAAAAGTTCATCTCCGTTCCTGAAAACGACAAACCACGGAAGCCTATTTTGTTCAGAAAAGTGATAGTTATTAACTGAATGCTTGAAACTATGACTATTTTTACTTGTAAATGATATTTTTTTTACTAAAGAAAATATCTTTACACCATCTGGCTTAAATAATGTGTTTGACTTTACTCTTAAGCTGAATGCAGAAACTTGCGTTCTCAAATGCAGAAACTGGCGTTCTCACGAAAAGAATATAATATATTATTAGGTTCTCCGCCCTTTTAAAATTAATGTATTTATAAAAAAAAACTTATGTAATGTAAAAAAATATGTTATTGCATCATTATAATTAATAAAAAAAGTTTTATTCCAACTCATGATAATCTGACTCAAGTGTTTGAATAGCTTGGTTGTGCCATCGCTCCATAGGAGTCTCTTACTTCTTCCATATATTATAATGTAACACTCTGGTCAAAATAAGTATTCTGGTTTATTTTTTACATCCCCTTAACGTGACTTTGCACTTTTTAAATTCTACCCAGCCGTAAACGGGCGGGGTCCCAGTTTCTAGGTTCTGAAGGAACTGATTGGCTTGCTTGCTCATTAAAAAAAAGATAAAATATTAAATAATCCTACTGTATTTATAAACAAAGTAAAAACTAACACTAAAGAAAGCAAACACAACTGTCAAGTAATGGAAAAAACTGTCACAAAAAGGGAAAAAAACTTCTTATCCATGTATTGATTAGTTCACAAAAACACCGCTAGGTTTTCGCTAAGTAGTGAACCAATGTATTCAGAGTTTTTATTCTACATTCCGCAGAGGGTAATGAGTATTTTTATTCCACAGAGGGTAATGATAGCTGGTTAACGTGTTATCAACCACTACACGTTCATCCCGTGTGAGCGAGTTACTTAATTTTGTTCATTACGCTAACATCGACCGGGATTTTATAAAAAGATTTCTTCTTCAGCTGGAACGATTTGACCACATAATCTATACTAATAAAATATAATAAACGCGAAACTGTGTGTGTGTTTGTTTGTTACGCTTTCACGCGTAAAACAATAAAATGATTTTAAAAAATTCTTTCACCAATAGAAAGCTAAATTATATTATAGGCAGTATATAATGGTAAGCTCTGGCGTTATGAAATTATACATATTAATATATTGTATTTCTTATACGTTTTCTCTTGCTAACAAAAGAGAGTTATTGCTAACGTCAGAAAACAAATCGTTGCCGTGGAAATGATGTTGATATATATTTTTTTTAATTCAGGCGTCGTGGTTAATATCTATCTATCTACGTAAATAAAAATGAATCTTCGAAATGTTGGTACCTGAGCGCGTAACTTGCGAATGACTGAACCAAATTGGATATTCTTTCTTTTACTCTCGTGAGCTGTGACATTATGAAAGTTAGGTAGCACGCAAGCTTTTTGAAAACTGAATGAGGGGGGGGGGGATAATTGATAAGTGCAAGCACTACAGTAATTTACCCCTAATACCTTGCGAGCGAAGCCGCGGGCAAAAAATCTCGTAATATTATAATTGCGAAACTGCGTATGTTTGTTTGTTACGCTTTCACGCATAAACCACTAAACCGATTTTAAAAACGCTTTCACCAATAGACAACACATTATATGCGAGTAATGAGGGCAGTATATAATGGTAAGCTCTGGCGTTATGAAATTATAAATATTAACATATTATTAACAGATTTTTATACGTTTTCTGTCCTTAACAAAAGCAAGTTATTAAGAAGAAAAGCAAAACAAATCTTTTTCGTGGAAACGATGTTGATATATATTAAACTACTGGTGAGCTCTGGCATTATGAAATTTGCAATAGGTGGCACGCGAGCTGTTTGAAAAATGAATTCACCGGGACTGGAATGCGTGAGGGGGGAGGGGAACTCGGGTAGTGGATTCGCAGGAGGGGGATGGAAGGTAAAACAAGGAGGGGGGAACCTGGGAGGGGGAGGGGAACTAGGGAAGGGGGTTCGCGGGACGGAGCAAGGGGGGGAGTGGAATGGGGAGAGGAAAGGTGGAGGAGGCGGAGTGGGAATGCGAGAGGGGAAGGAGACGCGGGAGAGGAAGGGAAGGCGGAAGGGAAACGGGACGAATGGGAAAGAACAAGCAGAAAAAACAATTTATTTATTAAATGGCATAGAAAGCATGCCGGTTACCAGGTAGTATAGATAATAAGCCTGAGTTATGTCTCTTCACTGCATTCTTGACAACACGAAAATCCATAAGTTTCAAATTGTTCGTTTCATATATTATATATATTACCGCTTTGCATAAAATGGCCATCAGGGGATGTAATTATTCTTGAAAAATCCTGACAATTCATGTGGGTCACGGCTGGTCGTAGAACTTGAAAAAAAAGGACCCTAATAATAGTGCTGATTAATGGCCGTTTAAATACTACATACTTAAGTCTTTTTTGTAAAACCTCAAACTACTCTGAGAAGCTTCTGCTATTTTCATTAAATTTTGTACACGCGCTAACTTATAGTATAATAAGCAACTATCTAGGGCTATAAATCAAAAAGTTTTTCTTTGAAAAATACTTTTAGTTGCATACCGATACGAAGTATTTATAATATTACCTTTTTACGCACCCACTTGGGTCAGAAAGGCCTGAAAACTTGGCTGAAAGTTGCTGAAACATGAAAGTAAAGTAAAGAGGGAATCTCTCTTGTAATAATGCTGCTTTATGTAATCTCAACGGTTTGTGTAACATGTTGAACTAACATTATTTTGTGTAAAAATTCTTGGAAACTTTTGCAGAGAAGTTTGGTTTTATGAAGGCACTACCCACTTAGAAAGGTTGTTAATAAAGGTTTCTTTGTATTATCAACTTTCAAGCAGATTTTTATTGCTTTGAAAATGCGTAAAAATTACGTAAGAAGGGAAGGAGGATTGTAGAAAAATCATTTTAAAGAACGTACATTTGAATGTAATTGTTCTCACTGATAGAAGTTCAAATTGGTTCGAAATGGTTTCCTTTCCCCTCCCCGCTACTTTCAGTCACACAACATACCTAAAGTGAAGATACCGTAGACTAATTGGCTTCAGACGGTTGGAAGCAGTTGTGACTCTTCTGTGTTACTCACAAAAAATAATCCCTTTTCACAGCTTTTTCATAAACCATTTTACGTTAAAATAACACGCATTCAATAAATTGGATTTCAACGAAGCCAAAGTCTAAGCTTTTTGCAAAATTAAAGTACGCCTGATTCCTTTGGAGGGATGATATTAGAGTTATAAAAAAAAACACCAAAAAGACGTATTAAATTTCAGCATATGAATAGCCCTATATATATATAAATTAACTGGACCACACTTACAATACTCGTTTTACGTGAAGGACTAATTGTACCTAAGTATTTTAACAAATATGGACAAAGAACGCTGGACTACATGATACCTAATTGCTTAAATATGTTACCTGCCGAAATTAAAAATGTACAAACGGTAAAAAAAATATAATGTTGAAGAATTGGCTCGCCGAAAGAAATAATTTGTATTAGACTAACACAAAAATTCTAACTGCATAACAAAGGAAAATGAGTTTATTTTTATCTTCAAAGTAAAAGTACCCATCGACAAACTGCTTAAAAGTAGTTTATTGGGACTTTTCTTTTTTTCTGTATAATATTTTATTTTTTGTTGTATATTATATTGTATTACTTTGTATTTATAATAAATAAATAAACAAATAAAAAAGTTTTCCTCATAATTTTTGCTTAAAATCAATACACCCCTAATCAATTAAGCTACCCTACTCAGCGTCATAGATTTCATAATACAAACGTCTAAAATAAATATTCTTCAAAGCACCTACAGGATTGGAATAAATAATCGATCCATTTTCAATTTAATTTTCCAGGCAAATTAGCATGGCCTTTATTCCTGGAATCGCCTTATAATTAACACGTTATACCTGTAACAATAAAGACAGGACCCTAATTGGCGAGGTGTCGTTCCGCCCAGGGGATTTTGATATTGAATCTGGGCTTAGGATAAATTTAGCGTTACCTTTTGACAAAATCAAACGAACAAAGCACAAGCATTATTAATCGGCTTTGGCACGGTTTTGTGTATACACGTCTATATGTTAAAGGTTTGGAAGCTGATTCAAAGGAAAAATGAAGATTTAAGAAGAATAATTTTTTAGTCATAAATTCATCGCCTCAGTTCTCATTTGTCCAACAGACCATTTTAGTTTTTGTTCAATCTCCACTTTAAAAGTAAAAATAAAGTATAAAAAATGATAGTCAATCACTTAACTCAGAATTATTTAAACTAACAAGACCTTTTCCTTCATGGAAAAAGCTTTATCTTAAACACCTATCATAATGTTTCATTGAAAAACGAACCAAGGCGACAAATTGTCATCCTGGAGTTTTGGAACCAATCCTAGTGAATGGTAAATAAGCTGAGAATAGATAGGACACAAGTAGACTGAATTCAATGGACATGAGTCATCTGAGACACTTGTAAGTGTATTAGAAATGTACGAATGCAAAGCTGGTAAAGCATAATTAAATAAGGCTGAGAAAGGGTTGCTTAGATCGTTTGAACTTCCAGATGAGCAAAGAACGGAAAAAATAGGTCGCCCGATTGAAGGAGAAATCGGAGACATCCGGGCGAGACAAGATGAAATCAAGGAAATCGAATACTTGCGACGGGTCAAGAGTAGGTATATAAGAGAGTTGCAAAGATATTTAGAAGGGTTGTCTAATGATCCATTCGCGACGACTACCCTTTGTGGGGAAAAGGCGTGATGGTTGTAAATATTACAAAATGGTTTGTGAACAAACGTTTTGAATAAAAATTGAAAATATATTATCTGAATTTTAGATCATCGGACGTGATAAATATTCTTTAAGGTATCTAATAATAATGTGCACATCTCGGGAGTTATGATCGCTTTCCAAATTGCTTTTACAGTAAAGTATTTCGTGGAACCAATTGAACCAGGTCTTTGATGTAAATCATATCGATTTGTTATTCCAGGAAAGGAAAAATATGCTATTGGTAGAAGTCCTTCCAAGTAGTAAGTTCCGAATAAGAATTGCTTCAACATAATGATATTAAATGTTGGTTTGTTTCTTCTTTGTTTATCCCAGAGGTGATGAAGGGACCAAACTCAGTGCAACATAATCGCTAATAGGACTCAGCTGAAACAGGTGGACTGATTCAAATACCTCGGGGTCGAATTCTCCAGCGATGGACAACAAGACGGAGAAATTTATAGAAGAATTAGGGCGACAAGCGGTGTGATGTGTCCTCTCTACAGCTCAAAAATAAGGAAAGCCGAGATCAGCATCAAGACAAAGATGGCAGTGTTCAAAACGGTAAACCGTCCGATAGCCACTTACCGCCACCAGATATGGATGCTAAACGAACGAACACGCTCTAGAGTCAAAGCTGCCGAAATAAGGTACTTGGAAGGAGTGGTAGGGGTTACAAAATGGGATCATATAAGAAACTCGATAATCCGAGACGATCTGAACATTGAACCACTGCTACTCTTCATAAAATTGTAACTGAGTTGGATTGGACACGAACAAAGAATGCCTGATGACCGAATTCCGAGGAAAATACTGAGTGCAATTCCAGAAGGTAAACGTCCAGTGGGCCGCCTGGGCTAGGCAACTCCATAAACTGTGTGATGAGAGAATGGGATTGCCATGGACGGAGGCCGAACAATCAGAACAAGACAAACAGAAACGTATGGAGGAGCCTTGTCGATGCAATAGGTCCCCGACCCGAATAGGATAAGGAGAAGAAGAAGAAGAAGGTTTGTTTATTCGTTCATTTATATAGGATTATTCTCCATCTTGTTTGTCCTTCACATTTTTTTCATTTGTAATGAGAGCTTCTAGTTTAGCATTCGATCATTCTACAACAAATTTATTTTGTACAAATTTGTGATAAGTATTATGTGGCTCCCTATTTTTTTTTCAACAAGTGCTTCATAAAAGAGGCTCTGAAAATAGGCTGTAAAGAGGGTTTTTTAAGAAAGAAAGGAAAGAAAGTTCTGGCTAGGAAAAGGTGCAATGCAAGACGACGATCCGAGATAGTGTGGCTGGAGAGGTCAAAAGGTATCAAACGGTATCTCCCAATCCATAAATAAATAATTAAGTATTTCCGCATCTTTTCTTTTCATTGTGTAACATTTTGATATAAACGAAACAGCTGTTGTTACGGTCGTTCGTAAGAATGAAAAATTAATAGGTACGTAGCAGCCACAAGATTGTTTTTTTAAGGCCAAAGTCACTGACTTGAAAAATGTTCAATTTACGTTAATTTTGGCGCATAATGGCTTCACCCAGCGGCGTGTGTTCAAACTTAAGCTATGTAAATTATCCCAGTTCGCTAGCTGACAACAATGCCAAGAAAACGCAAAGAAAAAGCTGAACTAAATTACGAATGATTGACATTCTACTCTGAAACCAAGAACGGCGAATAATCGGTGTGAAATTATAATACGTTGGCTGTGTAAAAACACAACTTCTCGATATATCATCCCTCAGCTGCCAGTGACGTCGGCGCCGTACGTTGAAAGTAAAATTCCAATTGAAAAATATCTAGCAGCCTCTGGTCCGTAAAAGTCAATTTTAAAACATGATCGGTAGAACTTTGTCTCGCAGATGTAAGATGTGTGAATAGATGGGGAGGTAGGATATTGAATGGAGAGGGTGGTGGTTAAACAAACAAAGAATTTTTGAAATACCTAAGAATTTTGCTTGAATCAACTGTGGATGTTTTATGGGAAGGCTTTAAAAGCAGATCTTTTCAACTAGAAGATCAAATTTAAAAGAAAATAGATCCATTAAGATAGATTAATGTTTTTAATAACGGCTTTTTGTCACGGTATGATTTTTGATTTTCACGGCCAAAAGAATTATCGTGATAATTTTTGTATTATAATGCCGAGCTGCGCTTCTTTGGCAAACGTTTCTGATAGCGTTACAGTGTTCTTTATCGGAGCAGATTTGGCTTCTGTGACACAGTAAAGTTTTCCGGTACGTTGACAAAGAAACAGGAAGCACAACACGGCACGCCAACCCGAAATTAATCACGATGATTGTTTTCTGCCAAATTCAAATAAAAAATTGATTTCAATACATATTTATTTATTTATTTAAACGCCTATAGGGCTTTTACATAAAGTGCAGTACATGTTTTTGGTAAAGTATAGGAAATAACAAAATATAATATAAACATAATATAACTGTAAGAAAAAAATAAAGATAACATAAGATATAAGAAACAAAACATAGATAACACTAGATATGACACAAAGCAGGTAAAATAGAATATATGGTCACGTAAATTAATGTGAGATAGTTATTTTAATTATAAAGAGAAATAAGACAAGATTGTCATTATTTATGTTTATAATTAGCAATCTTTGTTATACATATTTGGTACGTGTTTATCGAAACATAGCTACAATAATATATCGATAAAGGTGCTATATAGTGCATGATATTTATAGCTTTATTTTAAATGTTCTGATATACTGAGTTCGATTGATGTCGATAAACGTCAATTGAAGTATATTTATTTCCGAGTATATGAAGTCTTTGTATTGGAGAGTTTTCAAAATAATTATTAGTAGAATTGGTAACAAAGTAAAGTGCATTAGAACGGGTATCACGCGTGGCTACTCTCAAATTAATTTTACAAGTTAAATCGAGGGCGTCCAGTCTGCCATTCGCAATATTAAAAAGGCAAACTAAATCGCTCACTACACGCCTTGACGTTAAATCGCTTATATTGAGTAATTCCATTAGATATACATAATTTAGTTCTTCGATAGGTATTCCGAGTTTATAATTAATAAATCTTAAGAACTTATTCTGTACTCTTTCAATTTTTTGTTGGTGTGTCTTATATAATGGAGCCCAAATGGTTGAATTATATTCTAAATTAGATCTCACCAGCCCAGTGTACAGCAATTTAAACGAATTAATTGATTTGAATTCTTTGACCGTCCTCAGAATGAAACCCAGACATTTCATTGCCTTATTAGTTATGACATTAATATGAGGAACAAAAGTTAATTTACTATCAAAAATAATACCGAGATCCTTGATTTGTTCTACCCTTTTTAGGAAAATGTTATCAATGCTGTATTGAAATTTAATGGGACTTTTGATTCGAGTAAAAGTAATTGTTTGGCATTTTTCAATATTGAGGAAAAGTTTATTAAGGGCGCACCACTCTTGTAACCTCACTAGATTTGATTGTAATATGCAATAGTCGTTAAGATTCGTAATTGTTTTATATATTTTAAGGTCATCCGCAAACAAAAGTACCATAACTCCTTCAAAGATGGTAGTTATATCATTTATAAATAAGGAAAATAACACTGGGCCCAGATGTGACCCCTGTGGAACCCCGGTGAATATTTCAAACTGTTTTGAATAGTATGAATTTAGTTTGACTGATATTTTTCTTTTGTGTAGATAACTTTCAAACCATTTCAAAATATTCCCCGTTATTCCTAAGGATCTTAATTTATGTATGAGAATTTTGTGTGAGACTTTGTCGAAAGCTTTACTAAAGTCGGTGTATACTACGTCAGTTTGAAGATGATTGTGCATACTATTAAACAATTTTTCCTGATAGATCATCAGATTCGTAAGAGTAGACCTGTTTGCTATGAAACCGTGTTGTAGATGTGATATAACTTTATTAATCTCAGGCGAGAGTTTTGAGAGCAGAGCAGATTCGAATATTTTAGGGATTGACGACTGAATACATATGGGTCTATAGTTAAATACATCAGATTTATCACCTTTCTTAAAAATAGGTATATAGGTAAAAATATTATTATTAGCTACACACAGGAGGCCCCGAAAAAAACAATTTCCTTCAGGGCCTATGTCATCTTCGGGGATGCTGCGTGGAGGGTATTTTTTAAGGAAAGAAAGGAGAGGAAGATTTGCGAAGGAAAAATGTGTGTGGGCTGAGAAGGAATCTGGTCGGTGTGTCCAGAAGTAACGGACGTATGAATCTATTCCTCCCATTGCCGTGCAGGGCGATGGGCCGAGAGAGTCCGGCTGGAGTCTCTCTCGATCCATAACTATATTCGCCTCCCAAATTGTAAAATGTAATTAATGTATTCACGTAAAAATACAATAGAAGAGATTCTTCTTTTATACACTGACAACAAAATACAAAAAACACTAAAAGCTATAAATTATTATCATTATTCTAAAACCCAAATTGACTTTCAAGTATTGCCTCTTGTTGATATATGAAGTCATTAGGGGCTGAAAAATACCTGGAACTGAATTTCAATTTAGAGCTTTAGCGAGTCAGGTGCTTTCGGAGGGGTGTCGATTAGTTGAGAATGTTAAATGGCCGTACTGCCGTACCGAGTGCACTGTCAATATTTATTGCGCCGCAGGCAAAATGAAGAGCTTGACATATTAATTATTACGGGCTTTTCAAGAGTTTGCCTGATTTAATTCATAACAACCTGATCTATGTCGGTAGATTCGCTAGGTTTTTTGAACAAACCATTTATCATTTGAGTTTCCCAAAATCAAGAATTTATATTTTATCATTTGACTGAGCGTAAGTTTTCACTCGATAATTTTACATTTGTAAATTTGTTTGAAATACGTTAATTTTAAAATACGTTTAGTTTCTATCTCAAGATAGTAATGTAGATTATTTTTTGAAAAGTGAAATGGACACTTTCTTAATCGCATTTTTCAATACAACGGTACATTTAAAACCTGCCATTTCTTCGTTATTTGTTTTTGGGGTGTTAAGCCGTGTTGCGCTGCCCCCTTTTTTAGCCAAAAGTCAGAGCCTTTTTTGGCTAAAGAAGGAGGTAGCGCAACACGGCACAACACCCCAAAAACAAATAACGAAAATACTTTTAGCCGTGAAAATCTAAAAACTTATCTGCCATTTTTTTACATTAGCTCCACACAAGACGCTCTGAGGAAAATAATTCTCCTCGGGGGAATATACTATGTCATCTTTGGGGATGGGGATGGGGATGAGGGTCTTTTAAGGAAAGTAAGAAGATGAAATTCTTAAAAGGAAAAAGGTAGGGGTGGGAAGAAATCTGCGGGTCAGTGTCACCTGCAAAGACAAATGTATGTTTCCATCCCTCCCGCAGCGGTGAAGGCGATGTTCTGAAAAATTTCTGCTGGAGAGGTCAAAAGATCTTCCTCAACCAATCTCTCCTCATCCGGTCTGCTACGCAACTGGTGGGCAGATGCGTCCACTGCCGAAACCCGGACAAACCCCAACACATGAATCCGGGCACCTCTGCTAAGTCACCAAAAGTAGCTTGCCACTTGAGGTGATCTAAAACAGAGGTGTTTTCTATCCAATAAATGGTTCCCGGGGTGGCGGTACCTGTACCTGCCTCCAAAATTATGTTTATTTTGCCTGAATAATCTAGTTTAAGTCATTGAGATAGTGAGGTTTCTTTGGACAAATTGTATAATTCTTTAAATGAAATAAAATTGGATTTAATTGCGTTATTTCACAATTAATTTATTAAAAATAATATATATGCGGCACGGTCCAGAGTGGAAGATACTCTCAGTACCGTCTTGGTGTAGGACCACCATTAATAATTGAAATTGAGAATTGAAGAATTGAAAGAACTTTGCTTGAAATGGCTTTATCCGTGTTCGGTGACCAGATCTGCCACTTCCCCACCTTCCTCTTTCCCATCACCTTCCCCCCCACTACCATCAGTCTCACAACGTACCCCAATTGCGGATACCATAGTTTAACGGGCTCCAGACGATTGAGAGCAGATGCTTCACACGCAATTTTTTATAAACTTTACAAACTATAAATTTCGATTCCTATGGTGGTTTTTTACTAGAGCGTTACTGAGAGCATATCTGCAAGTTTTATTATTTTTATGTTTTCATTTTTTTTTCACCCTGTTTTCGACGTTTAATGATGTCGACGTAAATTAAGTCGCGTGCGACTCTTTTTTTCGAATATTTTACTATATTTTTTGAATTACAGCACAATCATTCCAAAACAACTTAAAATTTAGCTTTTCTAATAAAAATGTATTGTGCCTTAAGTATTTCGTTGAGTGGGTTATTCACAGCTGCCTGTTCGCAGACTAGATATCTACTTCGTTTTGCTTAGAAATAAAAACATAAAGTCTGTATTTCTTAGAAATAGTTTCTCCACAGATATCATAGACCACGTCAAAAACAATAAAGCAGATTGTTTGTAAAAGAAAGTTTGCTTTCTTTTCTGTATGAAATGTTTCTTCTTCTATATGTTTAACACAAGTTGTTGGCTCTCTCCCAGTTAATATCCCGACTTGTAAAAGAGACCTAACCGAAACTAGATAAAATACTATAAAACGTAAGAGAAAAAAGCGAACCTTACATAGTGAGGGTAAGAGAAAATAAAATACAAAGTACTTCACATTATATGTGATATGCCCAAAGTTTGGGATAGAAATTTTGTCTTGGAGATTTTTCTAGCTATAAGAAGGCACTTACATAAAAACACTGATCATATTACGCCTAGAGGACTGTATTGTTTTTAACACTATTTGTTACATTACAATTTGGGAGCCATGGGTGCCTCCATCCCGGGAACCATTTTTTGGATAACCAATACTCCTGCCATAGGTCACCCAAGTGGTTCGCCACATTTGGTTACTTAGCAGAGGTGCCCGGGTTCATGGGGTGAGGTAAGAGCCTAGATCTTAGCGGCGAATGCGTTTGCAAACCTATTGAGTGGCGGACCGGATCGGAAGAGACCGGTTGAAGGAGACCTATTGTAAACCTCTCCAGCCGGATACTTTCAACCTATCGTATTGCACTGTATTGGGAGGGATGGAATCATACGTCCGTCACTCTTGGACACACTGACCCCCATATTTCCAACCATCCTTCATAACGTCCCATAACTTTCAATCCTTATTTTCACTCTAAAGATCCTCCACACAGCATCCCCAAAGATGACAAAGGTCCTAATTTTTTTTACAGGGCCTCCTGTGTGAATCCAAAGTAACTGACCTCTCAGTGATTGAGTGGGCATCGCGTTTGGGTCCCATCCTGTCATCGCGTGTTCGATTCCTCGACTGGCTGGCTAAGTCCTCCATCACGACTCAAGCAACATTTTCGGCTTACTGTGGTGGTAGTAAGAGATTTTTAAACATGTTAAATTATTCGTAACCCGGAAATATTTATCTTTCTTTTAAAAACCAAATCTTTACACTTCTAGACCCCAGAAAGGCCAATAATTTGATATTTCTGCCCAAGAAATGAGGAAAATTATTGCTTATATCAGACACACGAATGAGTTATCTATCAATTTATCCTTACTGTGAAAAAAAGTCCCATTTGGGCACAAATAATGATTATTCTTCCCTTTTTCTATTTCGGATATGTCCCAAGTTTGATTTTAATCTCAATAAAAAAACAGCTAACAATAGATCCAGCATGTTATTTCGATCATTTAGTGTACTTAACGTCTGAACTTTTACACATGTCCTCCGAGTAGAAAATAAAGATATATATTTTTTTATTTTGACTTCAATCTCCTTTCTCGTGATTTTGCTTGATCCTTCCCGGAGTTTTACGTTCCTGCCTGATAAGACGCATTTCTCTGGATCGAACGGAAACCAGATTACGTTTACTTTTGCATTGGAAAAAAGCTCGTTTGAAATAACGTTGAATTTAATATAGGGTTATATGATCCTTTAAACCCAGGAACGTGGCATATATTTACCTATTGGCAAAGGTTTAGCGTATTCTGAAAAGGGGCCATTTGTATTTAAAATGAGCGTGGAAGTCACGTGTTTTGAATTTGTCAGACATTTTTTATTCATTCTTCCCACAAACCAACAATCATTAACATTTTTGTTATTTATTTTTGGGGTGTTATGCCGTGATCTCGTAATCTCATCGGCTCATCTGTCCTGATGATGGGCGCTGTCCGAAACGTTAGTTAAAGAAGGAGGTAGCGCAACACGGCATATCACCCCAAAAATAAATAACAAAAATACATTTGGCCGTGAAAACCTAAAATCATACCCAATCATCTACATTTGTACAACTGATATCGTCAACATAATAAGCTTTTATTGATTTTTCAAAACTTAATTAAATATTTGTAAATTAAATTAGATCCTGAAGAGAAAAATTTTCTCAGGGCATATGTCATCTTTGGGGATGCTGTGTGGGGGACTTTTTAGGGAAAGAAGGAGATGAAGTTCTGGGAAGTAAAAAGGTATGAGTGTTCGGTAGCAGTAGGTGGGCAAAAACATTAACCGCCAAGACCTAGACAAATCTCAACCAGTGAACCAGGGCATCTCTGCTTAGTCACCAAACGTGGCGGACTACTATGGCAGGGGAATTGGTTATCGTTGAGTCTATTTACTTTTTGGCAGACCGGTAGGCGTACCTACTTAAGATGAGTAATTGCGCTACCTTTTTTATGCCTAAGTTGATTTTTCGTATAAAGCCAAAATACTCTACTATAACCAAACTGAATATTTATAATTTTATTTTAATCAAAAGCTATAAAACCAAGTATTTATCTATTTTGAAATCAAATCCAAATTTAAGTTTATTCTGAAAAAGACAGCGAGATTTTTCCTGAAACCATTTTATTTTAACACAAACATCTCTATCAATATCAGATGTACCTTTCCTTCAATACGAGAATATAAAATTCAGTTCTCATATTTTCCTGTTAGTAATTTGTTTAATAAAATAAAGCGGTGTAAGTAAATTATGAAATGTATTAACATTTTTATTAAATAATAATAACAGTAAATAGAATTTTACATTAATTAACTATTTGATAATAAGTACTTTTTTTGGGCATTAATTATGTAACAATTTCTAGACATTTTGTTTTGAATTTTTTTTATTTTATATGAACTAATTTTTTTTAAATTTTTGCTACCGGTTTCGACACACAAGATATACCACTTTGGAATGAAATTATTGTGACGCACAGTACGTAGGTATGACTACTTAAATGTTTAAAACAAGAATAAAGGAACATGAACTTTATTTATGAAAAAATAATAAATCCGAATTTGATAACCATTTAAACCATTTAATAGAGACAGACCGTTGTTTTAACAAAGAAAAAACCAAATTTAAAAATTCCAATAAAAATACACTTTTTAATTTGTGTGCTTTTAAAAAAATAATTTAATTAATAAAATAAAATCACTCTTATTAGCTTTGATTACATGTAATGTCGACTCCTTCAACCGTTTTCCCCATCCCCATAATTACCCCTCCCACTTTTGTCCCACTACCCCCACCTAATTAAAATCGAATCATTTTTGTACTTGTTTAGAATTTTTAAGATAGTTTTAAGTTTGCTAAAGAATGACACGGATGTGTCGAAACCGGTAGTAAAAAAAAAATAATAAAGTTACAAATGTACATAGAAAAAACTTTTTAAAACAAAATGTCAAAAAATGATTTATTTAATATTGTTTGTTTAACTGTTTAAATCAATGAACCTTTATATGAGTAAAAATAAATTTGTTTTTGGACCTTTGTTAATATAAAATGCTTTTCAATCCATTGAAAATTTTCAGTTTATAAAAGCTCATAACTGCATTGTTTTTTTGTTTGCGGTAATTTTATCCATAGATTTATTTCCCAGATTACCCTTTGTATCAATTCTACAAATTTTGTACCACAATATTATTGTATTTATATTGTGAGAATTTTTCAAAAATTCCGTCATTTTATGAAAGTCGATAAAGCTGTTTGTCCATCTGTGACTAACTTTTTTGTTTTCCAATTTACAAAAGCAATTTGTGAGATAAATTATTCACTCATTGTTTATTCATAGAATGATCGCGCTCCGCAAGCTTTTTACATGACCGTTCCGAACTGCCTCTATAATATAATATATAAGTGTACAATATATATAGTATGTGCAGATGAGAATTTTGTAATCTGTAAAATAATTTTTAATATTATTGGTTGGGCATTAACACAACACAATTTGGGAGGCGGGAATGGGTACCGCCGCCCCGGGAACCTTTATTGGATAACCAACACCTCTGCCATAGGTCACCCCAAGTGGTTCGCTACGTTTGGTGATTTAGCAGGGGTGCCCGGGTTCGTGGGGTGAGTTTTGTCTAGGTCTTGGAGGCGGATGACCTGGACACACTGAACCTCAGATTCCTACCCACCCCTTAAACTCATTTTCTTCCCAGAACTCTCTTTCCCTTCCTTTCCTTAAAAAACCTTCCACACAGCATCCCCAAAGATGACATAGGCCCTGAGGGAAATTATTTTCCTTGGGGCCTCCCGTGTGGAGCTCATGTAAAAAAAAAAAAAAACACAGCTACACGTACCTACAAACATACATTTAAACATTATGACTCTGTACTTGTAGTAAGTATTGTCACAAATTCCTTCCTACCCATCTCTATATACCTGCCAATTTTGCTTTACCCAAGTCAGTCATTAATTGACCCTCGCCGCCCAAACACCGCATACCGCATATATCATACCGCATCCCGCATATCGCGACTAATATAATCATAAAAGTGCACAATAAATCCAGCCAGGAAAGAAGTGCAGTAAGTCTTTTTTCCTTTCCTTTTGCATATTATTTGTATTGTGCAGTGGTCTTCCCACACATTTCGCACACGTGAAACAAGTATCATTCAAGGTCCTTCTACATACCCGCAATCGCTCAAAAACGCTTCAATTATTATGATTCCGAAAAAGGTTACGAAAAACACAATCGTCGTCAAAAAGCACTCATTTCGAAAGAGATATTCAACAATATAATTGACTATTTAGTAGACCTATGTAAGAACGTTGTTTGCCATGTAACAGATTTTGAGATATCTTCATTTTAAGTGTTTAAACTGAAGAAAAAACACAGGTGTTGAGAAGTAAATTAAGAACGTTTCTTTAAGACAAAGTTTACATATACACATACGTATATATATTTTTAAAGAAAGATAAACATTCTCGAGTTGTGGATAACCTAATAATATTTGAATATCTTCTACTACCACAACAGTAAGCGGAAAACGTTGCTTGTGTCGTGATGGAGGACTTGGCCAAGGTCGAGGAATTGAACGCGGGGCCCAAACGAGATGCCAACTCAGCCTTACTTGCCATTAAAATAAACTGAACAAAAAAAAATTCAAATAAACTTTGTGGCGTCATTTTTAATTAAATAGGTTTTAACAAAGTTTTTTTTTTGTTTTAATTTGATAAAACAATAAAATGTTACATTATATTATAAACCAATAACAAAAAAATGTCATGCAACTCTGAAATTTCCTTTGCAGAAATGGACTTCGTCCAAATTGACGCGCCTTCAACAACGACGATTGTCCATTTTGCTATTCAAGAGCGGGTGATCGGACAACTCAACAATGTGCAATTTCATCACTCATTTGAAAAGTGTTTAAAGGGATGAAAGAAACTAAGTTAAATAAGATAGGTTACGTTAGGGGCCTTTTTTTAAATTTTCATCACAAAGTGGCATTGATATGCCACGTGTTTGAGTTGTCATGAAACCTCAAGAAAGATGAAACTCAAAAACATAGGTCACCCCAAGTAGTTCGCTACGTTTTGTGATTTAGTAGGGGTGCCCGGGTTCGTGGGGTAAGGTTTGTCTAGGTTTTGGAGGTGGACGACCAGGACACACTGAACCCCAGTTTCCTACCCATCCCTCAGACCCTTTTCCTTTCCAGAACTCTCCCCCCTTCATTTCCTTAAAAAACCCCTCCACACAGCATCCCCAAAGATGACATAGGCCCTGTGTGGAGCTCATATAAAAAAAAAAAATGGAACCTCGAAAACACATTGACACACATTCAAGAACGATAAATGTCACTCATTCATTTGTGAAACTCAGCATTCTAGCCGTGTGTCGCTTTTAGAAAAGGTTATTTTTCTCAGCACCGTGAGTTTTATTGAATACTGTAGTAACATGCAAAATTTTTTCGGCATTCATGACTCCAAACAAAGTTTTTTGACAATCATTGGATTTTTTGGACAATCAAAATTTTACAATAGAATACAATAATTCAGAATTTTGGCGTATTTTTCAGATGGTCAAAATATTTCCGCTTTACAATAAAATGCAAATAAATGAAATATTTCTGAACATATCCCAAAATAAAAAATAAAAAAATTGTTTTTGAAAGATGATAAATAAAATACGCTTACAAATTTCATAATTTTTAATAAACATGATTTTTAAAATATAAAAATTTTGCATGCAAACATAAAAAGTTTTAAAAATGGCGTACAATAAAATTTATTCCTTGAGGGTTTCTAAAAATTAAATTTTTCTCTTTTTTACAAATTTTCATAATTATCATTAATTTAATGAACAACTTCACTTACGTAAGTTACTTCTGGCAAGTTTTACAACAAAAGAATTCTTAGTTTTTAAAACTTGCCCCATCACGCTAATGCATGTAAGCGTCAAACTTGCACAAAGTTCAAATCTCCATCTTTTTGAAAGTATAATAAATGAGTTTTGCGCAAAAAAATAACGAGAGTCATCCCATAAATTTCACAAAACGTTTTCTTTAAAAAAACAAATGGCGACCTTTTACAATGTCTAGTGACGCCATCCAAACTTTTCCTAGAAAATAAAACCCAAAGTCCTTCTTGGTAAGATTACGACTGGATTGAAATTCTTTGTATAAAAAAGCGAGTAGAAATTTTGATGAACTACTTTTGGTTTATTCTTCGCGTTTAAAATGAAGAAATGGGGTAAAAAAATTTATGATAACAATAGAAAAAGATTTTTCTTTTAAATTGTGAGTTTTGGTCAAAATTAAGTTTTCAAATGAACATGTCATATCAAAAAGTTTTATTACATACAAGAAAAGTTTACTGGGACTAGATTATTATTATCGTGGTATTTAATATGATTATCACTAAAATAAGGCATTGGTAAATTGTGCTATGAATGTAAACATTATTTTACAAAAACATTTACACCACACAAAAAAATTTTGTAATGCAAAACATCATTTTGTTCATTTTCTGATAATAAAGTTTTTCGACAAAACACTTTTGAGAAAAGTTTTTTTAATCAAAAAAATCTATTCAGTTTTCAGAAATGCAGGTTATTGGTAAAAGAACACCAAGTACACAAAAAAGGTGTCCAAGAATAAATAGTTTTTAATTATTTACATTATAACTATTTAAGGGGATGACGCAAAGTGATGTATGTGTTTTAATTTCGATATAAATTTAATAATTTAATAAAAAAATGGAATTTGGCAAACAAGACTTGAGGAATTTAACATGGAACGATACACAACTGAACAAAAAACAAAAATTATCGATTTTTATTTTGAAAACAAACGGTCAATTTATTGTTTTGAGGCTGCTTGAATAAGTACCGTCGATATTTTAATAGAAGGATCACACTCCCGCATGACCGACAGTGCCAACAATAAATCAACTGGTTACACGTATTCGGCAGGAAGGGTCATTAAGAAACCTTCCTGGTACCGGAAGACCTGTACGTTCAACGTGTACACGTTGAATATTAAATTTACTCTCTACCAAGTGTGCAGAACAGTCCAGAAATATCAACAAAGAGATATTTGTCTTATCCCGGGCTATCGCGGAGGCCAGTACAAAACGTTTGTGAAATGAATTTTTAACATTTTCATGGCCAATAAAATTCTCTTTTCGCAAAAATTAGAAATCATTTTTTCATCGAGAACGAGTCGTAGAAACAACTAGGTACAACTAAATTAAATAAGTGTTAAGTAAATTTCAGCTATTAACATAATTTGATAATATCACACTTCAAAGGGAAGGGTATTTCTATCTTTTACGCCGGACTTACTTGCATCCTGGAAAGGCATTGCTGTCAAATATCGAATCGAATCGAATAGTATTAATAGGCTTGCGTCTGCGTGGTTAAATTTCAGAACCCGGCTCGAGTGCATGTCTGACGCCACGCCATACTCGCCGCGCCACAAATAACATCTGTGAACGTGGAATTTCAAACAAACCTAGAGTTGTAATTCGGTTTCGAATTCAAGATGTCGCCACTTCCGTTAGCAATTCGGATGGGGATGTGTTTCCCCTAGGTATAACTGCTACGAATTGGTGAATATGTAATATCTCTCCGCATATGGAAAGATTGACGGTAATACATAGTTGTATCAAGCGGCTATAAATTATATCTGACGTCATTGCCTGTCACGGTTACTTTGTCTCGGTGACTGACTACACTGGATGACAGTGGATCCGAGGAACCGGCTATTTTTGAAAACAGTTCCTATTGTATGTATTAAATGGTCACCAACACTAACTGGGCGAAGGGGAAACAAAAGCCGCCCACAGGGCCTAGCAGCAAAAACCTGCGGAGCGGGTTTTTTACTGCTACTTTTTATATGAAAATTGCACACAAATCTCTTTTTAAGGGTCCCAAATATATGTATAGGTATGTAAAGAACATATAAATATATATATGATACAAAAATATGTATATTATTTGTTGTACAAGATGGGGAAATCTTTTTAGCTCTTTGTCATTGTGTGGAATTTTTTTTTACCAAAATGAAACTTTCCCTTTGGCACTGGAGATGCAAAACCGTTCCTTTTTTTAATTGTTGAAAACAAATTTGTTTGTTAAGTAATGAAATATGTACATTTTTTACAAATAAAGCGTCACTAAATGGCCCAAAACTGACTTTAATGTCTTTAATGACTTTAATACTTTAACTTTTGTTTATGGAGTCCTATTACAAAGTAAGCTTTAATTTTGGATAAAATTTGTATAGTGTGGCTTGTTTTATAGAAAAAAATAACAAAAATGTTTATATTATTTTCGAAGATATATCAATTTAAAACAAATTCCATCTTCACAATTTCCTTGTTTTTGCCCGCCGCAGTGTGATGTCTTCCAATGCCGAAACAACGCTCAACTAAAAAAATAAAATATCATAAAAATGAATTATTTGAATTCAAATAATGAACTAGCAAAACTTTCACACTGGCTCAAGATTCGAACTCTCATTCTTCCCGTTGATTCCCTCTACAGAAAGAGCTTGCATCGCACATCCGGTGTAGAACTTTAGTACGGCGGGAAGCAGCTTTTAAAGGAAGTCGGCACTTAGCTCAGTTCCTTGCACCGCTCATCCGTTTCACAAAACAAATTCTGCTTCCCTCGACAAGCGCGCAGACGAAAGCAAATAAATATATTATTCTGTTCCATTTAATTCATGTATATTTGCTTACGTAAAGAGGTTAAGTGGAGACATAATAGTTTCTATCCTTGTCGGTTGTTTTACACAAGCGAAACGCTAAGAAAATAAACATACAATTTTTATTTTCCTTGTTTCTCTTGTACCCACTACATTCCGATAATTCTCTCATTAAAATTTTATTTTCCCGGATGCATAATAATATATTATCGTGACTTCAAAACAAACAAATGTGACTTTATTTTGTACAGATCCAAAAACTCTGAATTTCTGTTCCCAATAATGTTTCACATTATGTTTAAATTATGCGATTGCTTTTCATGAAAGCACATAAATTGTTATTACTATTCTAAGAAGCAATCACTTTGTGGTTTGACATCTATTTGTATACAAATTTAGGTTCCAAATGTTTGACTCAATTGTATTTTGACGGCCTCCGTGGTCCCGAGGCAAGACTCTCGACTCACAATCCGAAGGTCGCGGGTTCGAACCCGGCGTGCGCAAATAAATTTTATTTGATTAATTTGTGTTATTTCACAATTTATTCATTTAAAATAATATATAGTATATTTGCGGCACGTTCCAGAGTGGAAGATACTCTCAGTATCGCCCTGGTGTAAGACCACCATTCAGAATTGAAACGTTGCTTGAAAATGGCTTTAGCCGTGTTTAGTGACCAGATCTGAATAGCCAGGTACTTCCCCACCTTCCTCTTCCCTATCTCCTTTCTCTCCCCACTACCTCCAGCCTCACAACATAACCCAATTGGGGATGCCATAGTCTCACTGGCTCCAGACGGGAGCAGTTGGGACTCTTGTGCGGTATTAACTGTAAAAAATTTTGGCAGAACCGTCTTTCTATATATATATATATACATATAATGGTAGGCTCTGGAGTTGAAAATGTGTGTATTTCATATATTTAAGCGGCAGAGAAGGAAAGCAGGAGGGGAAGGGTAACGAAGAAGGTAGGAGGTGAGACGAATGAAAGGGAAGGCGGGGAGGGTGGAAGGAGAACACGGGCAAGGAGAAGGGGAAAGGGACGCGGGAAGGGAAAACGGGAAAAGACATGCAGGGAAAAACAATTTATTTCTTTGAATATGGCGTTTCAACGCATGCCGGGTACCAGTTGGTATTTTGTAAAAATAAAACAATAATTTTTGGTAAAACTACGAGTTTTAATTAATTTATTTACCAACCGGTTTCGCATTGCTCAAGCATCATCAGGGTACAAATTAAGCGCCCTTGAGGTGATTTTTCACAAAACGGCGCTATATAAATCATCCAATTATTATTATTATTAATACTAAACCAATTAGTTTTAGTATTAATTTGTACCCTGATGGTTAAAATTCTGAAAAGTAGGTTTCCCAAATAATTTATTGATTTATTTTACTGCATATGATTTGAAATGTATGTTGTATAAAACAAAGTTTTGTTTGAAAATTTAACGACTCTGCCAACGACCTACGGTAAATCCTTATTGTACTAAAAATAAAATTATTTTCTCAAAATTGAAAAAATAAATAATTACTAGATAAAAGAACAGTCTTTCGAAATCAGTTGACAATTTTTTTATGGAAAAGAGTCAATAAGTTTAAATGTTGATTTAAAAATGACATATTTCCGGATTTGTCTGGTTATTTCCTCTTAATATGGACTAAGATCTTTGGTAAAATCAATAGATCAGTAAAATCAATATTTAGCGCACTTCTGTTGTTTTGCTTCTTATGTTTTATGCTTACGAGTAACGCTTTTTTATGCTTTACGTTTTTTTTTACTTTATTTTTTATTTGATTTTATTTTAGTTAAAGTTTTGAGCAAATCTGAGATTACACAATAATACAATAAAAAGATAGTTAAATTATGCCAATTATGAACTTAAGCTTCACAAAGAAAGCACCTAGATAAACAGTTTCCCTAAGGGATGCTGTTTGAAGGGTCTTTTTAGGGAAAGGAAGTTCTGGGAACGAAAGAGGTATCAACACGAAGCCTCTTGTATGGTGCTAACGAAAAAATGGGAACTTCATCGCATTATTTTAAATATTGTTTTCGGAACGGGACTTATTATCGGCTGTTTGAATTTTTTCAAAAAGTGTTGGTTCATAAATGTATATGGTTAAGCAGTGAATGCAGATGATGCAGTAAACAACCGTATTATAATTATTATCTTTTTTTCGTATGAAAAGACATTCGTTTTGTGATCGTAATGAATTTCAAATAAAAACCAACCAAGTAACAAGTATTTAAAATGAAGTTTTCTAAAACCTCGCAAAAACTAGTAACATTTTATTTTCGTTATCTTTCAATTAAACATTAGACTTTGCTTAAGTCTTTAAAGGGTAGCGGTTAAAAGGTTACAGTTTTTGTGCCAAGGATTTCCATCCTTTTTAGGGCTTAGTACTAATTAAAACACACTTTTGCTAAAAGAGTACCCTCCTAAACCCGTCAAACTACGGAAGAAGGTGGGTTGTACACAAGGGGTGGGAAACCTGCGGTATTTCGGCTACAAAGAACGACCAAATGGATGAATCCACATTTCCCTGAAAAATCCAATTTAAAATAAAGTGGAAGTGATGGATAGGCGGCAGGACAATACGTTCAACCCGATATACTTTTGCAATTAGTGGCACCTATATATCTTTTACGTGAATTTATAAATGTAAACCAAAATTTGACGTTCACTACACAAATTTAAAAACGGTTATTTATTTTTCACAGCAATATCATTTTATTGTAAAATAATGAAAAAATTTTGCCACGTACACATGGAAATAAAAAGCTCACAAACAATCATTTATCGGAATAGCTGCAATTAAAATGTCTCTTGTCCATTTCGATATTGCAAAGTTAACTGTTTAGATATCAATGTTTCCAAATATCACACTAGGACATTCAGTAGAAATAAACATAAAATTAAGTTCTCTAATTCACTCCACGGTGAACCTGTCATCTCTAAAACGGAATAAAGATCTTTACGTTCACCTTAATAACAAACTTATGCATATATAATAAACTCATCGATTCAATCGTTCACAGGTCATATAAAATGCTTGGTTTTGTTTTTCTAAAGTAAAGTTATTCAGTAACCCGTACTGTAGTAATGTTATATTTTGTATTAGTCAGAAGTAAACAAGAATATGCCTCGCCAAAAAAAATTGCAAAGAACATGGCCTATCAATACGATAAGGTTTCTAAATTTCCAACCCCTGCTTGCCTTCGAATAAGACTAAACTTTTTTTAATGCAACAGAACGATGCCTGAAACTACCCTTCACACCGCGAGGCGAAAAGGGTCCCCTCTTAGGGGTTGAGGGGTTGGAACTTGTACTTTATTGAAAAAACTTTTGTTTTATGAAAAATAATCTTTCCTTTGTCTCGCCCTGGGCCGGCTGGCGCGCACGAGGCGAGTTTCGTGTTTCGGTTAATTATAACTTTCAACAATGAGCTAATAACGTCGTGTTTTCCTGTTTCTACGGAAAGAATAGTATTATAACGATGGCCCTCTATTATTGTGTAGGGTTCTTTATTTTGTGTAATGCGAGAGGGCCATTGTCTCCTCGGATCTGTCAGGATTTATTTAATTACTTAATTTTACCAAAGAGCCCCAGCAAGTGGAATTTGGTTTAACTATTTAAAAATGAGGAGCAAATATTAAGACAAAAAAATGGTGGGAAACTCTTTGTTTTAATTTCTTTACGTTTGCTCTACAAATGAGTAATTTTTAGAAGAGAAAGAGGCTAGATTCCATTTAATCATGAGTCAAGAGGCTGTACGCTTAAAATCATTAGATTAAAAATACCACGATCATAAGTTGTAAAAATGGTGGGCGACGCCAAGTTTATATTGACGCTGGGAAGGAAAACTAAAGCGCCATACAGCTTTTAAAAAAATGACTTAAGCGCATATACGCTTTTATGGCGCTAAGGCATTTTTCCTTTCCAACTAAATGGTGCTCTAGCCATTTTTTTCATTTCCAAAGTCGATATTATTTGTTTAATTTTGCGGAAAATGGCACTATAATTACAGTTACACTTATTGTGAGTTAAAACGATTGATCTTGTTTTGACAAAAGATAATTTTAAAAAAAAACATAAATACTGACATCTCAACTTTTGAAACTGACAATTCATGGTGGAATTCCATTATAATATATTATAATAAAAACAAATATAAGACTTTTTACTTTTTAAACAATAAAAAGCAATAAAAAAATCCCATGCATCATAAATATAATAACAATTTGACAATAAAATTAGGTCATCAATCATTCATATTACTTGTAAGGTTTTTACCTGAACAATATTAAGTGAGCTACAAACCCAGGGTATTAAGCCTACTGGAATTACCAAAATTTTCAGAAATGCGACAGTCTTAAACGACTTACTAACAAATGTAATTAATATAATTGATTAAAATCCTTGAGACCACCCCGATACCCCTCTCTCATATGTTATGTATATAAACCGTAGACAAATGTAATAATTTGTACCAGTCTGAAGATGGTTCTAGCGAGCTGAAACCGGCTACGGTCAATTAAAGTGGAAAAAAGTTTTAGATTTGTTTTCATAATAATATATTACTGACATCTCATTTCAGTCGGGCTATTGACCATAAGAGCAAAAAGTATAATGAGCTATTCCCGCCTACTGCAAATGGGTGAAACTATCGATAACACCTCTTATCAACTCTCCAATAATTCATTTATCAACACAACAATGGCATTGAGCTGTATTACATGGTGAAATCTATATGCATGTCATACCAATAATAAATAATATTTAGGTTAACCTCGATCGATTGCAGATTTTCCATATTGTTTGATATTTACAATGTACTATAAATATTAGTTTTTGATCTTATCACACAAGAATCCTTATGCACGCTGCACAAATTCTGTAGGACAAAGGTACACTTTTGAGGCATCCGTTTGCAGAAAGAAATTCATAAGGGGAAGGAAAACAGAAGGAGAAAATTGTCTTCATTAGAATATATCTTGACACAAAAAAGAAAACCTGGCTTGTGAATGCATTTTGATGCAGAGCAAGGTGCTTGCTGTCAGGCGTCAGGGGGATGATTTTGTGAATTAATTCTGTAAATTGAACTTTGTTTCACAGTTTACCTGACTTTGTTTAAAATTAAAAACTGCCCAAAGTCATTGATATTGTCACGCAATTATGGAATATTGTTTGAATAAAGTGGAAGAGAAACATTAGGATCTGGAGCGGACGGTTAAAGAATATTCAGATTTAGTCACAAAACAAAGCTAAATGCTGTTAAAACAACGTTCAAGTTTTGATTGTTGATCTCATTGGCATGTGCCCAGAACGGGGGTCGAAAAATCCACATATTATGTAACCATTAAAGCAATGATTAAAGAAAAAAAAAATTATTTTAGACACAAACAATACGTGAAAAAATTGAATGGTAAACGATTTACAAAGTTTTAGAAATAATTAAAAGGATCGGTATCAATGACGTGTTTCTACGAAATAGCTGTGTGTGTTATTTACATTTTACCCGGCGGGGTTAGTATAAATGTACCTATACCTATGTAAAAGCCCTGAAAAAGGACGTTGATCAATAAGTAAATAAATAAAATAAGGAGATGATGTAAGATAAAAATTAAGATATACATATAGACGCGGTTTATTAATGAATGTGTGTGTACGTGAACGTGTAAGTGTAGTGTACCTAATTGTCTGAATTGTGCGAAGTAGTGGAGCACTGCAAGTGCATATTGATTAAGGTTGGATTTTTTTTTCGAACGACACCAGGGATACTCTGTACTCCGAAAGAAGGGATATTTGGACTTATTTGAATGTGCCGGGTATCGAACCCGTGACCGGTAAATGATAGCCAGAGACCTCATTGCTTCAACCGTGAAGGCATCAAATTAATATTTTTATCAATAAAAGAATTTATGCAAAGAGACATAATGGATGGAGGACTCGATTTAATGGTCACTTTTTATTTTTCATTACTTTTATTTATTAAAAAAATCTGCAAATATAATATCTCTGCCAAATAAGAGGTCCAAAATACTTGGGAATGGCGCACTAACTAACATTTGCGCATCTTAATTACTAGAAGAAAATATCCGAGGTTCACTAAATTAAAATATACATTTTTCCCTCTCGTTTCGGTGAAGATTTTTTCAACTAATGAAGTAATTTGTATGTCAATAGCAAAAGGTTTACTTTGTATTGACAGAGAGCGGAGTCGGTACTCTAAATTAATGAACAAAAGACCGTTTGAAACCTTGCTTAAAAACAAGGGTAGGAAAAATATACCAACCTTAAAAATTCTGTAATTAGAATAAGGGGTCCTCTTTCAATACTACCCTTAGTTTGTGGTTGGGAGTTGAAACAGAAGTTGAAAATACCTGAAACAAACAAGAAAAATAGTTTTAATGGAAGATAAATAAATAATGTTATTTATTTTTAACTTTAAGCACATAAAACAGTTATAGACCAACCTATCTATTAATACAGTAACAGCACGTACCCGAATAATTTGAACCAGCGGTTCCTAAGCATATTTCGAATAAAATAAAGTAAATGTCATTTGCCGTCCGATGATTTTTATTTTCATTTTTGTATCTTCGTACCGGTGAAACAATAACAAAAGTCAAAATTGCTTACTTTTCAGGAGACAGTTTTAACTCTCATGAAAAAAATATAAAGGAACAAAAATTAAAAAAAAATGTATTTATTATTATGATTTAGGCATCTTTCTTGGGTATTCATATTTTTTAAATTGTAGTGAGCAATTCAAGATACATGACTTATGTGTTCAGGAGCATTACAAAAGGAAGACAAAATCTATGACTTATGTGTTTAGATACAATACGTATAAAAATGTTTTAGGCATTCATTTACTGAATTAATGATCATGAAATGAGAAAAATAATGCATATTTATATGAAAACCTGTAACTTCAGACTAAATTAGGAATATAAAGTAAAAACACTAATAAATATTATCTTTATCTCTAAGATCTAGGTTTTGATCCGACACGTTGCTTATAGAAAATTAGTGATAAAACTGCTAAAATATTATTGGGATTAAAATCATCATTGACATCAAATTCCCTTTCTTTTCAATACTTATTGGCAAAATGTTTGAATTTATTATGTCCTCATATTTTGCTATCACTCGTCACAACTGAGTTGTCAGCTTTCTAAAAAAAAATATCATCGGACAGGAAAATGACATCCACTTTTTTTAATCCAAAAGCGCTTAGGAATAGCTAAGAAGTAATCACTAGTCCGTAGTGGTTTGTCGCGTGTTCGACACGGGCGGCGCGGTATAAAATACAAAACCACAGTTCAAGATTGATGAAATTTCGCACACTTGACCTTCAATTCATGAAAAAAGATCAAAGAAAAGTAAAATGAAAGCCCGGACAACGCCGGGGACATCAATTAGTATATTAATATAGAATTTTATTCTAGCACACTAATAAATCTTTTTTCATATTCGCACATCTTCTATTTAACCTGCATTTGACCGTGTTACACCACATTCCTCCATCTTCTTGCAGACATAATCATTTCTGGTACACTTCCTTATTTATTTTTTGGTAACAATAAAAAAAAAATTATATTAAAAAAAAATATAAATATATCTGTTTGACGGGTGGCTAGGTATCTGCGTGTCAGCGCGTCCAGGAGTGACGGACATAATATGAATCCATACCTCCCACTGCAGTCGCAAGGTGACGGGATTGAGAGTTCTGTTGGAGAGGTTAAAGGGTCTCCCTTAATCGGCCTTTCCCGATTCTGCTCATCACGAAGCTGGTGGGCGGACGAATTTACAGTAAAAAATTGAACAAACCTCATCCCATGAACTTGGACACCCCGAATAAGTCTTCAAACGTAGCGAAGCGAAACGTAACAAGGATTATTCTGATGGTAGCTTTCCTCCCGTAGAATATAATAGGACATCAGAAAAATAAGTCTACAAATCTCAATTTATATCTAGAGCACTTCATAAACTATTTTAAATCGAATAAGAAAGCATCTACTTAATTTCGTTAAAACATTTTTTTTATATCCTATTTAAGCTGCAAAATGTTGAAATTTTAATCAAGTCTTTTGTGCGGGCTATTTACTAAATTTGACATTTTACTTTTGTGAATTCAAAATCCCCCCAACGATCAAGATTTCCAAATCAAACGCAGAAAGGTCATTCCGAACGATTTCCGAAAATTTCGAGGTCGACCTACATACTTAAAAATGTAAGTAATACACGCCATTTTGACTCTCAAAGAATTCGCCCCTGAATTTTTTGACAGTTCAATTAGAATTATCTTCCTTACAGACAATTTTCCTTTGTCGCCATTTTGTTTGTTATATTATATTATTTTCACCGTCGTTTTTCCATCTGCCGTCTTGGTTGAAAATGCCGGGGGAAGTAAACGAATTTCGTCGTGAAAAGATCGCGGAAAGGTTGTACTAGATGACGCCCCATAATGTGAAGGGATTTGAAAACATGTTTTTAAAGCCTAAAATGCCATTTACTTTTTAAGCTCCGGTGATTTATGGTGTGCTGAAAATATCGGCTTGGATCCGAACCTTTCCCCGGTGACATAATTCAAATAGATACCCGTTTAATAAAATATTTCGCCTCACCTCGGTAACCTGGAATGCTTTTCCAAATGCCGCACGTTGTTTACCTATAGATATCGGGGAATTTCTATCTCGGAGATTTTATGAAGATTTATTGTAAGATTAGGAAAAAACACCACCGTTTTTCTGAAATCGTTATTAAAAATTTAAATCGTGAACTTTTGTATACCATACTTGAGAGCTTTTTTCCCAAGCAGCCAAAACAGGTAACATTGTTTAAATAGACAGCAGAAGGTACGAGTATGTATGTAATCTCTGGTAATACAGATGGGAACCGACTGTAAATATTGATGCAAATAACAACTTGCTTCAAACTTTGTAAAGGCAGATTTGGTAAAAATTATTATCTGATTTTTCATGTTTTATATAAGTATGCTTCTTGTATGTGCTTGGTGTATCTCTAAGTGACCAGCTCAAGTACGGGGATCGTTATATTTGTCATCTATATTTCAAATTTTAGAATAAACAATAACAATTGGTGGAGGCGCTCGCCCCGGTAAGACGATAGGTTCTGGGTTCGAGTCCCAGTTGCGATCGTTATATTTTTATTTTTCTTGTCTTGTTTTCTTTCATATGTTCCTTCAAATTAATAGTGTTATTGTCTTCTTCAATGATTTTTTAAGTCAGTTTAATTTAATAAGATTTTTTTACATGTACGCCACGGAGAAGGCCCTAAGGGAAATAATTTCCCAACGGGCCTATATCATCTTTGTTGCTGTTGTTGGAGATGCTGTTGCTATATGCAAGGCCTTTTTGTGGAAAGAAAGGAGTGAACTGGGGCTTGAAGAAACCCATTTTTAATAATTACAAATGTAAACATCATTTCAAGTACAATGTTATAAAGGCCGTAAAGCAGTTAAATATAGTGATAGTTGTAAAAGTACTGAGAAAAGTTACAAAGTTTTAATAAATAAAATGATAATATATTTTAAAACTATAAAGAAAACCAAAATATAAACTCATTGTTTTGTGAACAGAAAATAAAAACTAAATCTTAAAAATAAAAGCTTAATCTTAAAAATAAAAACTAAATCTTTCATCGATACATTTCCTATCCGAATGTTCAAACAGGAAATATATCGAAGTTTTTTTATTTTTTTATTTTTAAATTGTTTTTAAGAAAATATACGATAGGTTTGAGTAGAGGCAATCTCATTATTTTTATGTATTAATAATTTCATGATCTATCTTATATTTTAATAAAAAAAAAAAAAATATATATATATATAATAATAAAAATAATTTAAACAGTAAAGTGAATGAGAGATATCGAAGAGTTCTTCTCCGTAACTGAAAATTGAGAAAGATTATAAGTCTGATAGTACTAGTAATATAATTCTGATAGGAATAAATAGTTCTATAATTCTCACAGTGTTTATTACATTGGAATCTCAATCAAAACTATATCATGTAAAAAAAAGAAGGCAGGAATCGTTATCATTTGAAAAAAAAAAAATAAGTCATAGAAATGACATATTTGCATAATGCTTTCGTACACAATAGCAAAAAACGAATAAATAAAAATATAAATATATATTCCAGTTATTTTAATCTGTTTGTTGTTAAATTGATAATTTTGTTTATGTTGCCATCTGTTAAATTATTTAAAATTATATTACACACAGTCTTGTTAAATTTCAATATATTATCAATGATACAAATAGTAACTTTAATCTAATTATACACATTTATATAAAAAAAATACATTCATTAGCTAATTGAATGGTTGCTGTGTGGCAAGTTTCCTAAACAAGGTGAACAGAGTAATCCAGAATCCAGGTATATGCTAACATCAGGGAACAATTACCTTCAGCTTTACAATATGAGATATATAAATGAGGTACGGGTCACAAATTCGCTGTTTCTATGTGAATAATTTGTGTACAAATTTATTTTTTAGAGAGTTATTTTGATTTATTTGAGACGTGTTCATAATATATATTATGTAAATTTTTCAGAAGTGAGATACTAATTTATTGACTAGCTGACAGTAATAATAAATAATTGCGTGAGCGTACATAACATTTTTGTTTATCTGTTCGTAAGCATAGATTCGCATTCGGCTCTTCCTAAGCTCAGAAGCCAGTCATTAACCAATTTACGCAGAATGCGTACACCTTTCGATTTCCAAGAATCGGGTACGAGGTTGAGCATTTTCGGGCCTAAGTAATAGAATTGCCTTTGAGCGAGGGATGTCATAGTTGTAGGTGGAACTACTGGATTTCTTCTTGAATGTCGAGTGTCATGATAATGTTCGATGGAGGGGTAGTGTTGACGTTGTTTTTGTGTGTGTAATATAATTTTTCTTATGTATAGTTGTCGAACATCTAGGACACGGAACTTCTCAAATAATGCATCACTGGGGTACCTAAAAGGTTTTTTAAGGATGACCCTTAGAAGAGATTTTTGTGCTTTTGCTAAAGGATCCAGTATTGTTTTAGTACATCCGCCCCATCCTAGGGATGCATATTCAAGAATTGAGTTACACATGGCGTAGTATATTCGTTTCAGTTCATTTAGGCAGAGAATATTTCTAATAGACAGGAAAAGGTAGGTAAGTTTTCTGACCTTTATGGAAATTGAGTCTATATGTGCGTCCCATCTCAGAAATCTATCTACGATAATACCTAGATATTTTATATTGTCCACACATTCTAAGGTAACACAGTTACATGTATTTGTGTCATTGCAATGGTGTATAATAATTTTTTGTATTTCTTTGGGTTGTCCTGCTAGAGTTGCACTGAAGCAAATGAATTTTGTTTTTTCTGTGTTGAGGGTGAGTAGGTTATTGTCTAGCCACTTTTTAACCTTGTTTATACCAACTTCTGCTTTGCTATGCACTTGATTCCAATTTTTGCCTTCGAATAACAAGACTGTGTCATCTGCAAACGTAATAATGTGGTCGGCGTAGGAACTGTTGCACAGCTCATTAATATAAATGTTAAACAAAAGAGGTCCTAGAGTACTTCCCTGCGGTACGCCATAATTAATATTGGATGGATCGCTTAGAGTATCATTAATATCCACTCTTTGGCTCCTGTTCTCTAAATAGCTGCCCAACCACTTGAATAGCTGACCCTGTACACCAATGTTCTGAAGTTTTTTCAATAGAATTTTGTGTGAGATGGTGTCGAACGCCTTAGCTAAATCCAGGAAGAGCGCAATGCATTTATTTCCTCTATCGATATTATCAGAGATGAATTTCGTCAAGTTAGCAATGGCCGTTTCCGTACCTAAACCTGGTCTAAAGCCGTATTGTCTATTAGAAAGGAGTTTATTATTTTCAAGATAAAAGCTTAGCCGGTTTTTGACGATTTTCTCTATAATTTTCGAGACAGAATTGAGCAAAGAAACTGGTCGGTAATTGTGTATAAGCGATTTATCCCCATTTTTGTGAAGCAATATAACTATTGAGTGTTTTAAATGATTCGGGAATATACCTGATTTAAAGCTTAGATTGGCAATGTACGCGATCGGTGTTGCTACTGAGAAATTGCTAATTATAAATCAGTACCTTTGATTCTAGAATCGGTTCAAAGATTTTTGCTCCCAAAGACATATTTCATATTTATGACGACTATTCCATTTTATCCTTTATTAATTAATTTGCCTAGTTTCTAATCGTGTGCATAATTAGTGATTGCGTTTGATTGGCTGCACATATTTATGTGACGGGAATGTGCTTACTTAGAGCTCGCCTGATTTGATAGGATTAACGATAAGCGAATTGAACATTGGCGCCCTGAGTGCTCCAACTAAGCGCTTCTAATGAGCAGTTGAACGACGTAGACCAGGAAATACAAACCACCTAATTAAGTACTTAATTAACATAATCCAAATATGTAAAAATGAATGTTTCTTTGTTTTTCCCTAATATTTTATTTATCATTTATTCGACTGCAATGAAACTCTGGTGAATTGGTGTAGGCACGCCCGTGAAGGTTTCTGTATATTTCACCCGGGGGATAACAATGGCACACCTCAAAAAACGACTTTTTTCAGAGAGCAATTTAAATATTTCGTTTGAGTGTATTGAATAAGTTTTTTAACCAATAAAAATACAATATTTCACAAAAGTTGAAAAGCAGTTCATTAAAATTTATCAGTTTAAATATTATAATAGTGATACAATGATCATTGTGCCACTATTTTTGCTGGAATTCGAGAAAAACATTATTTTATAACAGCGACATATTCGCTTTTAAGGCCACAAAAACATTTTTTTTAAATTGTGCCTTTTTATCGAAGTTAAATATGCAAAAAAAATTCTGCATACTTATCTCAAAAATGCATTTTTTTACTTGTGCCACTATTATTCTTCAGGTGCGATATGATGGTGAGCTCTAGTGTTATAAAATTCTTACAAATAATTTATAATAAGTGGCGTGCAAGTTATTTGAAAAATGTGCATAGTTAAATTTTATAGTAAAAATTTCATATAGTTTAGCGGCAGGGACCGAAGGAGGGAGTTGAACGGGAATCCAGGAAAGGGAATTCGCGGGACGAGGGACGAGTTAGGGGGAAAGGTGGAAGGGGAATGGAGGAGGGGAGAGTGGAACGCAGAAGGGGATTCAAGGGTGAGGAGGGAGGTGGGTAAGGTGTAAGAAGAATGTGAGAGGGGAATGGGACGCGGGAGGGGAACGGGGCCTCGAACGGGGAAGCACGACAAATTCCGTCACTCATCCCTTCAAGGAGACGAGAAAGGGGTGGAGAGAGAGATCGCTAAGGAGTAGGGGTGGGCAAAGGGTAAATTTGGATAATCCGTGCATCTCACACCAACACCTGTATATGGCCTTTTCACGCATCCGAAAACCTTCTGCTTTATTCGTGTACGCACCAATCGGAGAAACAAAAACACTTACACTTTCAACACTTTCTTTCTTTGAATGGCATTACAACTCATGCCGGGTACTCGCTGGATAGAAATAATTTACAATATTGTTTCAGGAATCAAATAACTCTGCCCGATGATAATATTATATGTTTATAATTATTTTACGATTAATATCTGTTTAATACTTACCTGTTAGTATTAACTTATTAATACTTGCATACTGAAATGAAGGTGATAATATATGAAGGAAATTACTTCCCACTGTATCTCTACGAAGGAGCACACAACACAATCAGAATAAAGTTATACAGTTCCACCGCAATACCGCGAGGTAATTAACGCCGAAACAAAATGGTATTATGTACTCCCAAGATGGTCAAATTCATTATTTTTACTTAAAAACCAGATTGTGTGTACGAAAAATACATATAACTTGCAAAAAATTTTCTTTAGTTTTCAAAACAAATGCATTCGAATTTTTCCTATTTTTCTGTTTATTATTCCGAATTTCAAAAACTTTTCCACAAAGATAGTTAGGGAGAGGTAGGAACTGGATAAGTGACACCCGGTAGGAACTAAGCATATTCTCATTTCAAAATCAAAGAATAATTAAATAAATGCCATCGAAAGGTGTTTTTATACATCCGTAGTATTGAGTGACAATCGTTTTTATTTCTTGGGCATTAACTATTTAACAATTTCTGAACATATTATTTCGAAGAGTTATTATTAACTTGTACATGTGAATTTTTTTATCTACTACCGGCTTAGACACATTGTGAATGACACAGAAGTGTCGTAAAAATAAAAATTAAGTAACAAATGAACCTGTGAAATAAAACTCTTCGACACAAAATTCAGTAAGAGTCAACGGTGTTAAGGTAACTCTTGTTATGTTATGGGTTAATTTGTAAAGCAAAGAAAAGGGAAGCAAAAGAGAAAGTGAAGAGGATAAAGATAAGATAGCTTTCTAGTCACTTCAAAGATACTAAGAGTATTATCTACCCCTGTTTCCCTTTCCCCTTTCTTCTCCTTGCTTCTGTTGCCGTCGCTCTTCTACCGGAGGTTGGATGTTATCAAAAAAAATCTTTACCCTGCGGGCTGAAACTCAGTGGAAAACATGTAATGACAATACGCTGCATCTTCAAAAAGCTAGTTTTGAGATTTTTTGATTATTTTGTTCTTATCCTTGCAAACTAAGGGTAGTAACAATTTCAAATTTCGTGAATGGTTAGATTTATCCTTCATTTAAGGCGGAACAGTATCCTAATAATGGGGGTTCGCTCAAAGCTCACATTTTAATTAATTCCGACAAATTTGTAACCATAATAACTTTTTTTTAAACCGATCTCCAGGGACGCAACTAATTTATTTTTAAGATTAATAAAAACAGTACCTTACCATTAATAGGTATATTTAAGTAAAACGGTTTGAAATTTTTATAACCTGTTTTTCACTACAAATATAGCGGTAAGCATCAGATTTTATTTTTCTAGACAACGAATCAATAATTTTTGGTTAATCAGATTAAATTAAATGAAATCCGGCGGGATGATCACTTTTCCAGGCCTGCTGCGGCGAATTCTACCATAGGTCCGTCTAATACGCCGGGCCGCGCGTAAATTTGTGTACACGCTTTCTTCACTTACGTCGTTAAGATTTCCACTTTATTTTAGAGTGTTTTCTTGGGCAAATTCGAAAGTAGATTCTTCCAATACGCCAAGGTCGCGCGTTGCATATTTGTGTACACGACTTTTTTACTTACATCGTTAAGATTCTAACCAAATTTTAGGGTATTATGTATATCGCCTTCTTTTTGCTGTATGGTGTCATCCTCAATACTTTGGGTAATTCCCAAGGAATTGGATTTTAGTAGTATATTCCTTGCATAATTACGCGAAATAATTGTGAAAAAAAAAAACAATAAATTTGTTTTACGCGTCAACTTTTAATGCAACACAAAAAAAACTTTAATTAAAAACAATAATCAATTTGTTTTAACAAGTTGATTTAATTACAATTTGTCTCATGCGACAATATGGGTTGGTAAGGTTGGTAATATTCTAGGAAAGGGGTGGCTTCTATCCCATTGAAGGAGGCTTCTCGGGAGCAGGCGGTATAATGGGACTACTCAACGGAATCAAGCGATGTTAATCGATACGTTTGCGGTCTAATCCACGTAAGTAATTCTAGCAGTTAATTATACATTATTGCACTGCCTTACAATAATTATAATCTCAAAATCAATTAATGAATTCGACCATTAATTGTAAAAGTTTAAGGAATGTTTCGATCAACTCGAAGATGCAGCTCACATTGTTATATCGATGTTTGTGTTTTAATTGCATTATTTTTCAAATAAATATTTAAGATGCATACATTCACAATATTAAGATGCACACATTCTCAGTCCTCCTTCGTAGAGGTTCCTGTTCTGAGGCGGTTGTTGTGTTGGTGTCAAATAAATTTTTTTTATGATTTCGTCATCTTTGTTTGTTGATTTTCTATTCTTCATGTTTATAGACCTCATCTTCATATTGTTTGTTTTCATCATCTTCGTGTTTTGTGACTATGTTGTTAGGTTGATGTTACTTAATCATTTTTATGATTTCCTCACCTTCGTGTTTAGTTTTTCATATTTTAAACTTGCTCTCCATATTAGTTTGATTACTTAGATGGCTAAATATCTTTTTCGTAGAGTTTATATAATATAATTAATAAAAATATTATTTACATAAAACAATATTATTAGATTAAAGAATTTTAAAACTAAAGGTAGTAGGTAGAAAATCTGGAGGTCAATGTGTCTAGGAGTGAAGACCGTATCAATCCATCCCTCCCACTGCAGTGCAGGGCGATTGCTTGCAGAAGTTTGGCTGTGGAGTTCAAAAGGTGGGCAAACGCATTCGCCACCAAGATGTAGACAAACCTCACCCCGTAAACCCAGGCACTTCTGCTAAGTCACCAAGAGAATCACTTGGGATGACAGTAAGGGTGGTAAGTCAGGGGTGTTGGTTATCCAATAAAGGGTTCCTAGGGCGCCGGTACCCTACCCATGCACGCCTGCCAAATTGAAAAATACTAAATATCCAATCGCTCTACGTGCCCCAAAAAACTAATCAGTCCTTACGCTGTGCCGTTCAAAACGCATAAAATGGCCATTTCAAAGAAATAAAAAGTTTCTGTAATCGTCTTCTTATTTTCGCTAAACGATTATCAAAAGATACATTTAAAATAAAAAAATAAAAATTATTAATTTTCAACGTTGATTTTGTAACGTCAGTCGTTTTATTTCGTCTGAGACAACCTTGTAATGTTTTCTTTCTTCTGTAAATAAAACTTAGAAATATTCTTAAAATAGAAAACAATTTCGTCTCGTGTACCCACATAAAATTTTATTATTGCTATAACTGAGAGAGAAAACAGGGCTAGAGAGAGCGCAGACTTAATAAATTAAATACCGTGAAATTTCCCTGCTTCAATGAAAAGTTTTGTCACCGATTTGATTTTCAGCTAACTTCAGTTTCCTCGCGACTAGGGAGCGGTAACAAGAAGTGAAAATTTCCGCCATTATTCAAATTACTTTACTAAAACAAATTCAAGGATATTTCCTGAAACCACAGACATTGAATTCTTAGATAGTGTAAATAGTGATGCATCAATTAAAAAAAACTGATGCTAGTGTAGAGGTTGTGATAGTTAACTCCTAAGGTTAATTTGTTCGCTTTTCAGAAAACCTCGTCTAATCTCATAGAAATCGTTGTGTCTCCCTTACTATTACAGTGAGAAATATGATGTAAACGGAGATAGAAAGAAAAATCTCTCTTTATATGCAAATTTAAAAGTAAACCACAAAAGACGTCAAATATTCATCTTTTTGAAATCAAAGTTTCGGATCGGAATTTGAAAAAAATTATAATACTTTGGAAATTTTTTATAAATTATTTTTACGTAAAATGACATGACCATAACGTTTATAAAAGATTTGTCTTATAAAATTTGTATATGCTCCGTTTTTTTCATTATCAGTGATTTTAGTTAGAAAAAACAAAGGTGATCCATTTTTAAAACTTTTTAATATTTGCATGCAAAATTTTTGTACTTAAAAAAATAGTAGGTTTATTTGGATTTATAAAATTTGAAAGCTTATTTTATTTCATTTCAAAAACAGTTTTTAATTTTTGGGCATGTTCAGAAATATTCCATTTATTTGGATTTTATTGAAAAGCGTAAATATTTTGACCCTCCAACAAAATATGGCCGAGGTCTGAGGGGTTAAAAATGATTTTGTTTTTATAGGGAAGCTGAAAAAACAACACAAAATACGCATTTTCGAATAGAATTACTAGAATAGGTCTAAATTTAAACATAGTATTGATAAACGCCGCTTATGCCGCTAAGCATCCATATTTTTGGTAATAAGAGGGGACTTACTAAAGTACCACGCTAATCTTGTGTTAACTAAAAAAAAAAAAAAAAACATTGAAAAAAACACACGAATCACTCAAAAAAGTTTATTTTTCCGAAGGAAATAGGCACTGCCATTTGGGATGTGATCAAAAGCAGGGCTATTTAGAGTTGCGTAATACAAATAGAAACCTAGAACGTGGAATTTTGTAGCTATGTAACTTGAAAAACTGATTAAAATTCTTAAAATTGCCAATTTATCTAAAGCAAACGTTTATTTACTAGAGTCCAATATTGACATTCTGGTCTGTTATAAGTTGACCCATCAGCCCTCTGATGTATAACGTTGAATTTTGGAACGCCCTGAATGATTTTATCTGTTAAATAAAAGAAAACGATTCGCCAATCGCATGGTTCTTTATTTTTCAATTGCTCCATAAGAATAAAGATAAAAAGTGTACAGAATGTCTAATTGATCCAGCTTAAGTTTTTTTAATTCTTCGTCATGCCTCAAGTTACGAGAACTTAATATTAAGTATAATAAATATTAAGTTCTCTTAACTTGAGGCTTGACGAAGAATTGTTTGTATTAATTAATTGTTTCGATTCCACATTATTATTTCTTTATCCAACCGGTTTCAGTTCCATGTAATTTCTGTATTACGTTCAATATATTTTTATTCATCTCTGATGAAGGTTCAGTTCAAACTGAAACCGGTTGGATACAGAAATAGGTAATAAAGTGGAACCGAAAAAATGTTATATTATTGTGTATATTATAATTGTGTATTCCCACAAAGTGTTTGCTACATGTGGAAATTTAAAATTAAGGAATATTTTTACAGAGACTTGCCAAATCGCGGTCATATTTGATGTCTGAAGAGCCATTACTGCGATTTTGTTTCAATGCCGAGAATACATCAAGATTGTACTCCTTCAAATGCCATCTAGTAATTGAGAATATCCATTTTAATTCTGTATTTGGGTAACTTTATTCCACAAGGAAAAGCAGAAGAAATTGAACGTTCTTGGTAATTCCTCTTCTTGGCCCTGTTACAAGTAGCCTTTTAAAAATCCAATAAAGGCATAAAGAAAGACAAGACCTTCATTATTAAGCATTCTTCGTTTTATGTATTCAAGGATAATTTTTAAAGTTCAGTTTTTAGCGTCCTGGGGATATTTTTTTTACAAACGCAGGCTTTAAAAAGGACACATTTTTTAATTGAAATATTTTACGTTCATCAAATATTTTATTTTTAACCAAACACATCTCATCGTACTTTTGTTTGCTTTGTAAACCATATTTCATCGTTTCAATAAACACGGTTTCACGGCAACAGACCTATAAAAACTACTAGCATTAAATTACTTGACTAGCTATGAAACATAACGAAAACCATTTCAGTCGTTGGTAGGCAGAAAAATTCGGCAGAAAATTCACGTAATTTTTCCCAGGACCAAAAAATATCGTGGTCAAAATTGATTAAATCTACAACACAATAAACCACTAAATAACCACATTGCGTATGGGTAATATAACATTGAAAAAAGGTAAATATTTAATTTAAGTATTTTTAATTGTTTTTGTGTTTAATTCGTAGAACTCCATTTTTTTAATAAAAATTAATTAATTATTAATTATATAATTATTAATTATTGGGGTAATGCGTTTGTTTATTGAATTCTAATTTTTTAAGAAAATCTAAGAGTTTACTTTTTTATGCAACACCTCACAACAGCGCCCCTGTCTGTAAAGGCAGTGGAACTATGTCGCCATTCGGTTAGGCAGCAGAAGGGATTTATTAATGCGGGTCTTGAAGAGCCCTGAATCGTCTGAAGGAGAAAAAACAGGACGTAGATCGTTCCATACACTCGTTTTATACAAAAATGAGTCGAAAAAACGACCTTTCTTATGAGACAAATATCAACTATGGGTGTTCCCCACGTATCCGGCGAGTTTCACGTGCACCGGGAATCAATGTTGTTAGCTTCTTAGAATCGTCGAATTCAATGTTTCAAAGACCCAATCATGTCTGATGACGTCTAAAAACCCAATTATTTAAAAAAAATTGTGTGTATTTTACATCGTTTAGTGGCAGGGAAGGAAGGCGAGGGGGAGAGGAACCAAAAATATTTCTTTGAGTTGCAGTGCAACGCATGCCGGGTACTAGCTAGTAATATATAAAACTAATCCCTAAAATAGCTCATCTTCTAAAAATTTCACCTACTAATGAAAGGCTTCATTTAGTGCTTTGTTTTTCCAGAAGAATATTTTTAATATTTAATTCAGATATGTTGACATACTTCTTCAATGATTAAATATTTCTTCAAACACAGCAAACTTATTTTGTGGCACCCTGAAAAAGTGAGCTTAGCTCACGAAATGAGTATATTATTGATTTTGGATTAAATATTACTACGAACCTAATAAGTTTCGAAGCATTCGTTAATAAATTTAATAAAAAACTTTTTTCTCGCAAACAAAATCCAAGCATGATAGGTTTTCTTGAAAATAAAAAAAATTAAAACCTAAATTTGATTGAAAATAGAAAAAATTTAAGGTGGTATAAAAGCTGATTCTGACAAGCGGAGTGTGTGACTTTGTATGTAATCCTTGAGCCATTCGTTAAAACATTTAAAATAAAACAATAACTTTGTAAACACCACTTTTTATTTTTTATGTACTGTTAGCGTCAACGGGCGTGCTGATGCTATCGGCAGGGTTGGAGAAAGCTCCCACATATTTAATACAATTAGCTGCTGTATCTGCCCCAAATAAAAACTAGCTCAGGATTCGGTGCAAGCAGGATTCCTCGTAACCTCAAGGCTAGTGCTTGTGGTTCGGAACTTCACGCTTCTCCATTCTCCCCAGGGCCTCCCTCGTCAAGCAAAACACGGTAGGTTATCACATAAACAGTTTATTCAATTCTAGGAGACACAATAATATATAAAAGGAACGATCCTAGCTGAAAGTTAGTTGGAATGTCCGTCTCTCTTCTCTATCACGCGTGGCTAGGGCTAATACATTTAATTGCACACAAAGGGTAACATGGTAATTGACTCACGTTTGGTTTATGGGCCAACAGCGGCTTCACGCGCTTGATTCTCTCAGTCTACGCACCGTCCATCGGGGAACGGAAGCGCACAAACGGCGAAACTGAACTGGTGTCGCCCATGTTCGTGCGGAACGTGGGCCCTGTAAGCTCGCTTGCTGAAGACTGCCGGCTTGCCGTGAGCGGCGCGTCTAGCGGCCGCTCGGTTTGTCGCTCGCCGGAGGGGGTAATGCGCGCGCCTCTATATTGGCGCCTTATTCTCCAGTCCGTGGAGAAGTCTATTCTCGAATTTGTAACGTAACACTTCCCCCCTCGCCGCAATAAAAGCGACGTGGTAATGGAGCTGTAGGACTAATAAATCCTCTTACCTTTTCAGCACTTGTGCCAAAAACATTTAAGAGAAACGAGGAGAGAGAGAGAGAGAGATTCCTAGCTGGAGAATAGTTATGAACAGAACACAAAAGAGGAGATACATGGTGTAACAAGGAATTGTCAATAAATGTATATAAAGGCAGTGGCATACATAAATACAGTTGCAAAGAACAAGGATCTGTTGAAAAAAGGTACAAGGGTTATGCAGTGATAGAAAAAAAACTCTAAAATTGTATCATTGGTCTGTGAGCTAATGTTTGCGAACGTGGTTTGCGTAGGATGTCTGGGGTGGTTGAACGTTTCACTGAAGTTACAAGGTTACTTTGTCACAGTAACCTGGCCCATTTGAGATTACACTCAAGGGACACTAGGGCCTTTAAGAAAATACGAGGAAGAGAACACATGATGAGGCTTCTAGGTGGTGTGGAGAGTTCTACCTGTCACAGAGGTCGAAAGGGTAACTGCTTCCGGATCCTGTGGGTGAGCCAGTACGAAACCATTGAAGTACTGGAGAGTGGAATCGCAATTGGTGGCTGGTACACTGGTTTTTGTATGTAGTGGGATTGTTTTGTGAACAATCGTTGGTATTGTTATTTGCGCAAGGGCACAGGAGCATCCGCACAATGGCAGTAGGGCATTTGCATTATGCAGCAGGAACATTTGCATAATGGCAGCAGAAACATTTGCACAAGGGCAACAGGAACATTTGTATTATGCAGCAGGAATATTTGCATAATGGCAGCAGAGCATTTGCACAAGGGCAACAGGAACATTTGTATTATGCAGCAGGAATATTTGCATAATGGCAGCAGAGCATTTGCACAAGGGCAACAGGAACATTTGTATTATGCAGCAGGAATATTTGCATAATGGCAGCAGAGCATTTGCACAAGGGCAACAGGAACAGGAACCAACCTAGAGCTGGCGTGCTCGGGTTTGTTTTGAGTGTCGGTTCTTTGTGGTGATACAATTCGCAACTACACGCACGACTCACACTAGGTTATGTTAGATGCGGTCGGGTGCTTTTGGTACGCAGGGATTGAAGGCAAGGGACCTCCGTGACGGTAGCGAGGGCAGCATGAAGAGGCGCAGATGTAGATAGGGTGCAGAGCTGCTGGTTTTTTTTTAAAATCCGGCAAAAATTATTATTAGAACAAAATTCTTGAAGTTTACCTGCCTAGTAGACCAATGATGAAAAAAGTTTGGAGAGAAACAAGTGTGCATGTTGAGAAAAAGTTGGATTTGTTTGGCGTGTAGAGAGAGAGACGGAGAGAGAGCTAACTAAATGTGGCTAATTCCTAATACATGTTACAAAGGTACGTATTCAAGGACAGGTTCTGTGTAACCCCTTTTGGTTTTTTTCTTTACCAAATACATTTCCAAGAATACGTGGTTGAGGGATTGTACGTATAACAAAATTCCCCATTCGAAAGAAGTTGGTCTTCCATGACCTATGCTCACGTCTATACGGTAGCATTTTTTCTACTTTCGAAAAACAAAACATTGCGTACAAGATTAGTTATAACAAAGTGGGAAAGGAGTAGGAAGTTGAAAGGATCCGCGTATGAAGATTGTCCCATTTGACAAACGAAACGCCAAGTGCGTAACGCATATATCCCCATTCACGGATAATTTCGAGGAAGGGGGAGGGTGATAATTGGGAACATTTGAACGAAGAAAACTGCTGGGGACTCGGCTATTTCCGAAATTCGACCTCTGGGTGGAGGTGAAACAAGGTCTACAGCAGTCATCCTGGCACATTACAATAATGACAACTGGGAAAGGAGTAGGAAGTTGAAAGGATCCGCGTATGAAGATTGTCCCATTTGACAAACGAAACGCCAAGTGCGTAACGCATATATCCCCATTCACGGATAATTTCGAGGAAGGGGAGGGGTGATAGTTGGGAACATTTGAACGAAGAAAACTGCTGGGGACTCGGCTATTTCCGAAATTCGACCTCTGGGTGGAGGTGAAACAAGGTCTACAGCAGTCATCCTGGCACATTACAATAATATTTGGTAGTGTTGGACAAAAGAATACACTGACATAAAAGTCTAATCCTCTACGTGTATTGGGCAGAAGATTAGGGGTCGTTTTATTCTCCTACTTGTTTGCGAGAAATGACAGACCCTTGCTCAAATCTCACAAACCTGGGGATTTTCTTTGTTCGTCTCCCAGACAACGAGTTAGGTGTTTTTTTTGTCCAATCAACTTAACTCCCACGACACGATGCCCCATAATCATGAGTGAAGCGTATGATTAGTCCTTTTGAGATAGTAGATAGTTCCTGGGTTCTTGTGACAGGAAGTCCACGGGCATATTAATGATTACAAAAAAAGGGGTGTGGGCTACATTGAGTAGTTCACACATAAAGGTTTGATATTATTTCGTTCGCACGATTCATGGTGAGTATTGTAACGTCTTCACGTATAGCGTACAAGATTGCAAAATCAAAAGATTTGCAAGTAAGTTTTATAACGTCTTCACGGATAACAATGAACGAATTACAACTGGGTTGCCCAGTATTGAAGGGAGGTGCAAAAGACTAGGTATTTATGACATTTCTGACAAAAACCCACAGAGTAATTATAACGGGCTCCCCGTATCGCATTTAGTAGATATTCTGAGATTCCCATCTATGACGGCAGATTTTATAAGGTTCCCACCTATGATGGCAACAAAGGTTAACGTTCATATAAAGGTACCTATTCAATACAGACGGCGAGACATACTGATGTACATTAGTACAACAATACCGTAGCATAATAAATCCATATTAGCGTACGTTAAAGACTTGCACAAAGGCAAAAACATATTTGAAGATCTGGCCAAGATTTTATACTTCAACAATTAAGGGACAAAAAAATTCTGGCGTGCTGATGGAATGTGAATTTCATCTAAGCTTACCGCAAAAGAGATCCTTTGTGGTACAACCCTTTTGGTTACGCACAGAGTATCGTATCGTGATGGTACAACTTTTGTTGTACTTACACGTACGATGGTAGCAACAATACAAGACATGCGCTTATCGTTGTTTGACAAGGAAAATTATTTACATTGGTCCGATTTGAGTGTTTAAGACCTTCTAGGTTTTACTTACTTAAACAGACTGCGATGGACACACCTTGGTGTTATGAAAATTATAATAATGGGATGGGTTGTTCGCAGGGTGGTTCACTTGGAGACCTGGCTTCTTGTTGTGACCTCGTACTTTGCACGTGATAAGTCACAACAAGGCAACCCCAAAATTTCAGTTTGAGCAGTTGAGACCCAGGGTGACTCAATGTTGCTGAAATGTTGTAAAAAAAATTTATCGTTAATGAAGAGGCACGTTAAAAGTTGTCCCTTTTATAACGATACTTTCCAGACTCCACATTCAGTTCTGGGGAGAGCTAGAGCAATTAGGGTTATTTATTGAGCGCCATTCTATTTTCTTAAAAACAGAAAAAAAAACTTAGAACGGGTAGCAAACATCTGATACCGCCGTGGGTTTACACAGGTTTGCTTACCTAATTTAACTACATATGACATAAGGGTTAGATGCACTTTGGCGAGGACCCGATATTTAATGTACAAAAAAAATTTTTCTAACATTTAGAAAGGGGTGACGAGGTATGACATGATGATGTGAAAATATGATGCTGCGAGTTGTGACGATGCACAAAACCTTGGGCACGTAGTCTCTGACTACTTGCAGTAAGCCACAGGGAATTCCTTTCTCCGAAGTGATCAATTTCAGGTAGAGGTGTGCATGCTTAGAAAAAAAACGATGTTTCCAAGGTTTGACACCTGGGGCAGCAATTAGAGGCGAATGACTGATGATGACGAGATATTTATACAAACAAAAATAAAATAAAATAAAATGAAACGAAACCACAAGGGAGAATTATAATTTCTTCCATGACTTTGGCTACAGTTGACAACACTGTGCCAGAGCTAGAAAGGGTTTCGTTTGAGTGTCCCAATGAGTGACAATCGTTTACGAGAGGCCGCTCATTAGTGACGAAACAAAAGGGTTGACTTCCATAGTGATCCATGTCACGGTGTAGACGAATGGTTGCTAGGAGTCAAGGAATAACCGTTGGGGTTATACGGGCGTGGCAATGGAGTTTGTTTCCATGTTCCCACTTTTTACAATGTCCTTTATGTGGTAGTTACCTATGTGTTTACCAGAGATGTCGGACAATCGGTAAACCAGGTCTGAGATTTTCTTTAGGACTTTCGTTTTTACAAAACGGGGTGCCAATTTGGCAGAGAAGTACAGCGCACCTTGTGACAGAGTGTTGTTTCTCCTCCAGACGATGTCTTCTTCCTTGAATGTGACGTGCCTCCTGCGAAGGTTATACCTGTCGGCGCTCTTTTGGTGGGCCAATAGTAGAGCGTCTGTTACTTCACTATAGATAGCGGAGAGTTCCTCCAAGCGGTGGGCGTAATTTGCTGCGGGGTCTGCTGTGGAGGAAGGGACGGGTGGAAGGCAATTGTCAGGGTGTAGTGAACCGTGAACTACTTGTTCCATGCCGTGTTTGAGAAAAAATGGTGTATAGCCTGTGGCGAGGTTCACCGTGTTGTTCATGGCTGCTTGTATTTTGTCTAATTTTTTGCACCATGTGCGTTGGTCTTTGCCAACCAAAATTGCCAGGGCCGTGTTTATGGTTTGGTTGTATCGTTCAACGGTGTTGTTCTGTGGGGTGTAAAGGGTGTTATAGAATACATCCTTTATACCATATTTAGACAAAAACTCTTTAAATTCCAGAGCTATAAATTGTTTACCATTGTCGCATATTATAGTACGAGGGGTACCGTAGGGTATGAAAATATGTTTTTCCAATAGATTGGTTATTGCTGCTGCAGTTGCCCTTTTCAGAGGAAACAACCAGCAGTATTTGGGAAAGATGTCCACTACGCTGAGTATATGCATGTAACCGGCGTAGCTTCTAGGGAAGGGTCCAATGAGGTCCATAGAAAAGGATTGAAGTGGTCTATCGGCACGCTTGGGGTTGCCCATTAGACCAGACGGTGGTGCCGTACTGTGCTTGTATGCCTTACAGATGTCGCACTTGGAGATGTATAAACGTACTTGTTTGAATAGACCCGGCCAATAATATCTTAAAGATATTTTTTTGAATGTTTTGAAGGTTCCAGGGTGTATGGAGTCTACGGCACTGTGGTTATCAATAATAACTTGTTCTCTATTTTCGAGAGGGACTACCTTTTTCCAGGCATAGTCCTCTAAGATTGACAGTGGAGGCTTGCAGTTGCGATATAGTTGTCCGTTCTTAATCATAAAATTCGGGAACTTTTGTGGGTTGTCACTGCATCCTCTAAAGATTTTTTGATACCATACGTCTTTTGTGGGGAGACTAGAATTGGGCAATTCGGCATTTAATGTTGCTATCTCGATCCTAGAAAGGGCATCCGGGACGATATTATCGGCGCCTTTACGGTGGATGACATCGAAAGTATATTGAGATAGGCGGGACGACCAGCGAGCCAATCTCCCAGAGGGGTTGTCTAGCGAGATCAGCCATTTTAGGCTGCTATGGTCTGTGACGACGGTAAACTTACTGCCCTCAATGTATCCGCGGAAATGTTGAATGGATTCCATGACTGCTAACAATTCTCTCTCGGTAATCCCGTAGTTTTTTTCGTGTTTATTTAGGGTACGAGAGAAGTATGCCACGGGGTGTTCGCCGTCCGTAAAATTTTGAGTGAGGACTCCTCCGATTCCGACGTTTGATGCGTCCGAATGGATCGTAAAGGGAAGATTGAAGTCGGGGCAATTCAGTACTGGGGCTGATTGAAGAGCCTCTTTCAGGGAGTTGAATGCTGACTCAGTCTCCGCAGACCAGGAAAAGTTACTGGTACCTTTACGGATTCCCGTGATTTTGTTGAGCGGCGCCGCGAGAGTTGAGAAGTTTTTTATGAATCTTCTGTAGTAACCGGTGAGTCCGAGGAAGGCTTTTACCTCTTTTGCATTTGTAGGTCGGGGAAAATTTGTCATAGCCGCTACTTTTGTGGGGTCTGTTCTTAGGCCTTCTTCGTCTACTATGAAACCCAAGTATCGTAGGCGGTGCCTGCAGAATTCCGATTTCTTCAGGTTGATAGTCAAACCGGCCTGTTTGAGTTGTTGAAAAACCTTTTCTAGAATAAGTATATGTTTTTCAAAGGTATCGCTAATGATGATCAGGTCATCCAGGTAGCAAAATAAATTGTTATCAAACTCTGGGCCAAACAATTTATCCATGAGTCTTTGTAGTTCTGCTGGGCTGTTTTTTAAACCGAAGGGTAGTCTTTTGAAATGGAACATACCCCTGCCAGGCACCACGAAGGCAGTCTTTTCGCAGGAGCTGGGATCCAAAGGTATCTGCCAGAATGCTTTGCTTAAGTCTATGGATGAGATGTATTTAGCGTTTCGAAGTCTGTCCAGGATGGAGTTGACCAAGGGGAGCGGGTAGGCGTCTGATATTGTACATGCGTTGAGGCGTCTGCTGTCGAGGCAGAAACGGGCTGAGCCGTCTTTCTTTGAAACTAATAAGGTGGGGTTGGTCCATGCACTGCGGCTGGGTACCACCACTCCCAGTCTTAGCATATCGTCCAATTCTTTTTCTAGCGTTTTCAATTTTTGTGGAGCTAGGTTGTAATACCTTTGTTTGATTGGGGGGCCTGTTGTTTTTATATGGTGTTGTACTAGGTTGGTTAAGCCTAAACCGCACCTTTCGAAGGAGATGGATTCATACTTGTTGATCATTTGATTTAATTGTATTGTTTGTAAGGGGTTCAAGTTTTCGTAGGGTATTACCGTACGGATTTCGTTTACTTGGGGAGTGACGGAGGGGTTGTTAAACAGTTGCGGGGCAATTTTGAAAGCCAACCAAAAATCCACTCCCAAGATGAATTTCTGTGTGATTGTAGGTACAACTAGAAACTTGATCCAAACTGTTTTTTGGTCACAATTGATCGGTAGGGTTAGAGAACCGATGACGAGTTGTGAAGTGTTGTCTGCCGTGGTAACATGTGAAGAATGTTTTCCCATTTTAAAACCACAATTTGTGAATAAGGTGTGGGCGTTGTCGCCCAGGCAGCTGACAGAGGCGCCGCTGTCTAGGAGACCTGAAAAAACCACGTTGTTTATGGAAAAATGCGCGAAGGGTCTACCGTCTATTGCCTGTTTGCAGCAAACTGTAGAGAGGGGTAAGGCCTGTTTAAAAAATTTGACGTGTTCCAACCACTCCGACCATTCCTTTGGCCTATGGGAGGGATGGCCCGGGGGGTTGGGGTCTAGTTTTTTGTCTTCCTGGCTGTCCAATTGGGAGGGGGTCTGGAGAAATCCATAGGGGGTTTGATGAATCTGAGATCCGGGATGGACGTTTCGGTATTGTCTTGGCGTGGTCTTTTGCCAAACTTCCTCCCTTCATCTCTTCTTGGAGAACGATCGACGGATCGCCTTTTGTTAGAGTGGGTGTCTTTGGAGGATAAAAGTTTTGCTTGTTTAAAGCAGGCGGCTTGGGAGTGACCAATCTTGTGGCAAAAGGAGCAGGATTTCTTCTCGTTGTGCTCCGGTTTTATGCCGGACGAAGTGCTTGGGCGAAAGTTTTCTTTGGGGAATCTTTCGTCTTTCTTCCGATCCTGGTATGCCTCTAGTAGCTGGCAGACATCTTTCAGTTGCTCCAGCGTGGCAATTTTCTGAGAAGTAATGATGTTTTCGTATCTGGGGAGAAGACCGTCGATTAAAACCGGGAGAAGTTCCGCTTCAGGGACAGGTTGGGTGAGCTTAATATTGATGGCCTCTGCCCTCTGTGTGAATCTAGCAACAGGCTCTCCGGAGTGCTGCTTGATAGCGAGTAGGGATAGCCTGACTCTATGTTGGGCCTTTTTTTCTCCGAAACTGGATAAAAGTGCCACCTTGAGTTCCCTCCATGAGTTTGTTTTTCTCTTATGTATCCTGTGCCAGGTAAGCATTTCAGGAGCGATGAGGTCTATGAAGTTCCTGTGTAGAATACTTTCGGGGATTCCTCTGACTTGGGCTGTTTCTTCTATTCTGTTGATGAAATCCTCCACATCCGTGAGTCCGTTGTATTTCGTCTTCCAGGTTGTCAAATCATATATTTTCGTCTGTTCCTGGGCTTGTACCACCAAGGGTTTTGCTTCGGAGACTGTGAGGGAGGTAGAGATGATTTCTGAGGTGTCTTCCTGTTGAAACTGCAACTTCCTGATGTACTTTTTGTTGTAGAAAGAAGCATATTGAATAAGGCATTTTTTGGATTTATTCCTGGGAGAAATCTTTCTACTTCTCAGGGCCTGTAGTAGTTCTTCCTTTTTTGACGTAGAAATGTGGGGAATTATGCCCAGCGTGACTTGAGGGACTTCCATAGTGTATAGGGTCGTGTCAGGGTGACCTTACGTTGGGAGAAAAACGAGAACTCGACTCTTTATCCGTAATTGGAAAGAAATTTTTGCCAGGGATTGACCACTGGGGACGTATATATATTTTTTTTTTTTTTTACAAAATGCTTCTGCGAAAAAACGCGTATTTGTAAGTGTTTGGGTTATTTGAAAATTTGGGCAGAGGTTTGCCTCTGGCCACGTGCTTTTTAGGAAAAATCCAAGCGTTTTGGAAAAAAAAATTTCGAAAATTTAAAAAAATCGAAAAAAGGAAAAATCGGAAAAATTTTCAGAGTCCGAGAACTGGGGAAAATTTGGGCAGCGATTTTCCTCTGGCACTGCGTTTTTTAGAAAAACTCCAAGCGTTTTGGAAAAAAAATATTTCGAAAATTAAAAAAAAATCGAAAAAAGGAAAAATCGGAAAAATTTTCAGAGTCCGAAAACTGGAGAAAATTTGGGCAGCGATTTTCCTCTGGCACTGCGTTTTTTAGAAAACTCCAAGCGTTTTGGAAAAAAAATATTTCGAAAATTAAAAAAAAATCGAAAAAAGGAAAAATCGGAAAAATTTTCAGAGTCCGAAAACTGGAGAAAATTTGGGCAGCGATTTTCCTCTGGCAATGTGTTTTTAAGAAAAACTCCAAGCGTTTTGGAAAAAAAATATTTCGAAAATTAAAAAAAATCGAAAAAAGGAAAAATCGAAAAAATTTTCAGAGTCCGAAAACTGGAGAAAATTTGGGCAGCGATTTTCCTCTGGCACTGCGTTTTTAAGAAAAACTCCAAGCGTTTTGGAAAAAAAATATTTCGAAAATTAAAAAATCGAAAAAAGGAAAAATCGAAAAAATTTTCAGAGTCCGAAAACTGGAGAAAATTTGGGCAGCGATTTTCCTCTGGCAATGCGTTTTTTAGAAAAACTCCAAGCGTTTTGGAAAAAAATATTTCGAAAATTAAAAAAAAATCGAAAAAAGGAAAAATCGAAAAAATTTTCAGAGTCCGAAAACTGGAGAAAATTTGGGCAGCGATTTTCCTCTGGCAATGCGTTTTTTAGAAAAACTCCAAGCGTTTTGGAAAAAAAATATTTCGAAAATTAAAAAAAATCGAAAAAAGGAAAAATCGAAAAAATTTTCAGAGTCCGGAAACTGGAGAAAATTTGGGCAGCGATTTTCCTCTGGCACTGCGTTTTTAAGAAAAACTCCAAGCGTTTTGGAAAAAAAAATTTCGAAAATTAAAAAATCGAAAAAAGGAAAAATCGAAAAAATTTTCAGAGTCCGGAAACTGGAGAAAATTTGGGCAGCGATTTTCCTCTGGCACTGCGTTTTTAAGAAAAACTCCAAGCGTTTTGGAAAAAAAATATTTCGAAAATTAAAAAATCGAAAAAAGGAAAAATCGAAAAAAATTTTTCACAAGTTTTCGTGGAAGTAATTTGTTTGAGAATTCAACAATATCTTGGGGGCATGGTTTCATTACGCGGCTTCCTATAGCCTGGCTTTAAACAGCACCAATTTTTGGTATTTACCCGCGAATTCCCTTCGTCTTTTCGACAAGATATTACCTTCTTTGTCAATTGACAAGGTATTATAGTGTCAGATGTCAAGGAATCCACGTCAACGCGAATTTAGTATTTTTTGCATTATTCGAATGTGATTTGGCATGGCATGGCATGATCCGGTTTCATCAGACGACAGAGTCAAAAATACTTAATTGTCAAATGACAGAAAGAATTTAAATCCACTTGTTCCCTAGGTGTCAGCAAGTGTCCGTTTAAAGAAACGTACCAGCGTGCTGCAAACTAGTATATTATTAAAAATATTTAGCACTTTCGAGACCAAGCGGATGATTTGTTTATCATGTACATGATTTTAATTGTTGAATAAATTCTTCTTTAATTTGTGTTTATTTCCACTATTCACTTGTATTGAAAATAGCAATTTTAATCGGCCGGCACTTTGTAATCACTGTATTATTCGCAGCGACAACTTCCTAGGTTGGGCACCTTGCGTTGGAATACCGGTAATATTTTGTCGAGTGACGAGTCACAAATGATAAAATCGCGCCCGTAATAATTTAAATTGTGATTCGAAATTACGTTCGCGCCGAGATTCCTGTTGGAAGTGCTAGACAATTGGGAATAAACAATACATCATAATAACATTTCAGAGTTTACAATTGTTGCTTGGGAACGAGGCCGTGGTGGAACAGAAAAAAAATTTAAATGGCCCCACGTTTAGCGCCAGTGTTAGCGTCAACGGGCGTGCTGATGCTATCGGCAGGGTTGGAGAAAGCTCCCACATATTTAATACAATTAGCTGCTGTATCTGCCCCAAATAAAAACTAGCTCAGGATTCGGTGCAAGCAGGATTCCTCGTAACCTCAAGGCTAGTGCTTGTGGTTCGGAACTTCACGCTTCTCCATTCTCCCCAGGGCCTCCCTCGTCAAGCAAAACACGGTAGGTTATCACATAAACAGTTTATTCAATTCTAGGAGACACAATAATATATAAAAGGAACGATCCTAGCTGAAAGTTAGTTGGAATGTCCGTCTCTCTTCTCTATCACGCGTGGCTAGGGCTAATACATTTAATTGCACACAAAGGGTAACATGGTAATTGACTCACGTTTGGTTTATGGGCCAACAGCGGCTTCACGCGCTTGATTCTCTCAGTCTACGCACCGTCCATCGGGGAACGGAAGCGCACAAACGGCGAAACTGAACTGGTGTCGCCCATGTTCGTGCGGAACGTGGGCCCTGTAAGCTCGCTTGCTGAAGACTGCCGGCTTGCCGTGAGCGGCGCGTCTAGCGGCCGCTCGGTTTGTCGCTCGCCGGAGGGGGTAATGCGCGCGCCTCTATATTGGCGCCTTATTCTCCAGTCCGTGGAGAAGTCTATTCTCGAATTTGTAACGTAACAGTACTTAATGCCGACCGGGTTTCGCTACCACCGTAGCTTCTTCAGGGCAGTACAGAACTCTACTAAAATTAAGTTACATGTGTTATAGATAATATACATATGGGTTAAAAACAAAATCGGCCGGACTACTCAAGTGGAGGAGGAAGTAGGGATAAGTGTAGATGGAGCATTGGGTAAGGAAAGGGAATGTTTTTTGTCAATAGGGAACAACTTCAGTATTGGACTATTATTTAGATTTATTTGATTGTTAATTACCTTGCTATTAATATTTTTGGCTTTTCTTAATTCTAGGGCTTCTAAATTATCCAATCTGATACCTATAGTGTTTTTATGAATAAGGGTGACGCCTGAGTTTTTATCGAAATTATGGTTGGTTTCTATCAGGTGGTTTGCAAATTCAGAGAAACCATTGCTGTGTAAACACCTAAGATGCTCTTTGACACGAAAAAGCGTTAAAAATCTCCCACCAGAAATAAAACCAGCCTTTTACACCAATAATAGTATAGGTAAGTTTCTAATGAATGCTAAGGACAAGGAACACAGTCTAAGCCACTCGGGAATTTATTCACTCCAATGCAGTGATTGTCCCGCGTATTACATTGGCAAAACGGCACGTAACGTAAACACCCGTGTCAAAGAGCATCTTAGGTGTTTACACAGCAATGGTTTCTCTGAATTTGCAAACCACCTGATAGAAACCAACCATAATTTCGATAAAAACTCAGGCGTCACCCTTATTCATAAAAACACTATAGGTATCAGATTGGATAATTTAGAAGCCCTAGAATTAAGAAAAGCCAAAAATATTAATAGCAAGGTAATTAACAATCAAATAAATCTAAATAATAGTCCAATACTGAAGTTGTTCCCTATTGACAAAAAACATTCCCTTTCCTTACCCAATGCTCCATCTACACTTATCCCTACTTCCTCCTCCACTTGAGTAGTCCGGCCGATTTTGTTTTTAACCCATATGTATATTATCTATAACACATGTAACTTAATTTTAGTAGAGTTCTGTACTGCCCTGAAGAAGCTACGGTGGTAGCGAAACCCGGTCGGCATTAAGTACATAAAAAATAAAAAGTGGTGTTTACAAAGTTATTGTTTTATTTTAAATTATAATGTCACATCACAAAGTATCTGCTTCATATGAACAAACGTTAAAACATTGTTTGAACAATTGGCTTTACAATACAACAGGCTTATCACCATGACCTTAATGTAACAACAAAAAACAGTTTAGTTTACCGTAATTAATTATTTAAATGACATCATTAAGTTGAACATGTACTTATACTATTCCAAACGAGAGATCGTATGAGACGCCATTGTTCTAAAATCTTCTCTCTTTTTCAAACAAGGACGTTTGTTAGTGAGAAGAAAGATGACAAAAGTCGATGTTTCCGTAAGAGCTCTCGTCGGGACTAGTACAATATTTAAATGGTGTTTTAAAACATTGTAATTTCAAACCGTTTCATTTGTGGCAGTCAAAATTAAAGTGCTTCCCATGTTTCTTGTATAATTATATGATTATCTACATTCATATGTTAGAAAAATTTCTTTTTCTCACGTTTAATGAAGTATTTACTTTTTTTAACATTACATCCACACAGGAAGTTCTGAGGGAAAAAAATCTCCTCAGGGCCTCTATTATCTTTGGGGATACCGTGTGGAAGGTCTTTTTAGGAAACTAAAGAGATGAAATTCTGAGATAAAAAAGGTTTAAGGGTTGCGTAGGAATCTGGGGGTCAGTGTATCCAGGAGTGACGGACGTATGAATCCATCGGTGAACGGACAACTCAGAATGAAACCAACTCAGAACACCTCAAAAAAGTCATTAAGAGTGATGAATTGGTTAAATAAATTACGTTAGTTTAGGGTTATGGGCTATTTTAAATAAATAAAATTTCAAAGCTTTTAATGACTTTTCAAAGAGGTGTTGAGTTGACTTTATTCTCACTTGGCATGGAACCGAATTGATTAGGACTTTCACATGAATTGAAGAAGACTCTTATTGTGTTGAAACTACATCAGAAGTCACATGAATTGAAGAGGACTCTTGTTGTGTTAAAACTACATCAGAAGTCACATGAATGGAAGAGGACTCTAGTTGTGTTGAAACTACATCAGAAGTCACATGAATTGAAAAGGACTCTCATTGTGTTGAAACTACATCAGAAGTCATATGAATTGAAAAAGACTTTCATTGTGTTGAAACTATTTCAGAAATCACAATTAATTGAAGAGGGCTCTCATTGTATTGAAAATACGTCAGAAGTCACATGAATTGATTAGGACTCTTATTGTATTGAAACTACGTCAAAAGTCACATGAATTGAAGAAGACTTGTGCTGTATTGAGACTACATCTACAGACTCTTGTATTGAAACCACATCAGAAGTCACATGAATTGAAGAGGACTCTCACTTTGTTGAAACTACATCAGAAGTTACATGAATTGAACAGGATTCTTGTATTGAAACTACATCAGAAGTCACATGAATTGAACAGGACTCTTGTATTGAAACTACATCAGAAGTCAAATGAATTCAAGAGGACTCTTGTATTGAAACTACATCATAAGTCACATGAATTGAAGAGGACTCTCATTATGTTGAAACTACACCAGAAGTCACTTGAATTGATGATGACTCTTATTGTGTTGAAACTACACCAGAAGTCACATTGATGAGGAGTTGTATTGTCCTGAAACTAGTTGGCGAATTATTGTATTATTAAAATAACATGAAATGTTACAATTAAATGTTATAAAGTAAGAATAAAGTTTGTGCCTTCCAAAATAAATTGTTTTCGTCCATAATTTTTAAAGTAGCTTTCCAATGAAGGTATCTTCTCGTGTTTTAATCATTTCAGTGCTAATATTAATATTAGGCTAATTGAAGCAACATCATAATTATTCAGAGTGTTTCTGGCATGAAGGAAACACTAACGTATAAAGGAAGTGTATAATCGAGGGTGGAATTAAAATTTCTGCGAAGGGAAAATGGACAATAAAACTCGAAATACCTTTTCAATTCTCGTGTTATTCGAGATGTCCGAAATTCATTTAATTTTACTGTCTAAAAGTTATAAACTTGAAATATTATACAATAAAAAAACACTTAATTTTTAGGGCGAACGTATCCTTTACAGCGTGAAAAAAGTGTCTAAAAGTAAAAATATTAAATTTGCTGATATATTTACAAACCGAGAGGTAAAAAGAGAAAATGTAAAATATATTTTCATTTTGCAGATAACGACGAAATGAAAACGTCACTTTATTTAAACATTTGGGAGGCGGGTATGGGTACCGCCGCCCGGAAACCCTTTATGATATAACCAACATCCCTGCCACAGGTCGCCCCAATTGGTTTGCTAAGTTTGGTGATTTGCAGGGGTGCCCGGTATCAAAGGAGTGAATTTTGTCTAGGACTGATGGCGGTTGCGTCTAACCACCTACTGGATCGGGAGAAACTGGTTGAGAGAAACCTTTTGAACTCTCCAGCCGGACTCGATTCGATTATCGATATCGATTCATCGCCTTGCACTGCAGTGGGAGGAATGGATTCTTCCGCCACTCCAAGACATATTGCCCCCCAGAATCCTACCCACTCTACATACCTTTTTCTTTCTCAGAATTTCCTCTCTTTCCTTTCCCTAAAAAACCCTTCACACAGCAACCTAAAAAAACATAGGCCTCTATGGAAATTGTTGACCTCGGGGCCTCGAGTCACTCCCATCAAACACAATAGCGAGTAGAATATATTCATAATTAATATTTTCTGCATCACAAATATGTTCTGAAAATTGTTGGTTGGTTCGACTTTTCCAGGAATTTGGAAGACCTCAGTTGAATTCGACAATACCGTGTTGCCAACAGCATTTTTTTTAATTTTCCCCAAAAATTATTAAAAAAATGTATGTACCGTTAACATTTCTCCTTGTTCTTATTGGATTCTATGCATTGCAAAAACATTTATGCATGCCTGGTAAGTACAGACAGAAGACTTACAGAAAGTTGTATTTAGCATATTAACAAATCTTAAGCCATTTCAAGCAACACACAATGGACAACAGGGTGAAAAAACATGGATAGTTTGGTGGAAAAAATAAGGCGTTTATTTTTTGCTGAGATATGTTACGAGATTTTGACGGCCAAAAGTATAATTATAAGTATGATTATTTTTTGATTTACTCTTTAGCCAAAGTTTCGAACAGAATTACAATATCAGTAATCAAGACATATTAACCAGACAAAATGAACCATCTCCGAAAGGATCTCAGATCACTGTAACCATCGAACAAATAAGAATACTGTGCCTTCCATTCAAATTTAGATGGATAGAAAAATGACAACAAACTTAGAACCATTTGATTCTTAATCAATTAGCACGGGCTCTTCCTCTCTTTACACTTGCCTGATATTGTGTAGTGCCACCAAGTTTAAATTACATAATTATGGTGATACACAATTTTGAATGGAAATATGATACCAGATTGGTCAGACTTTTGGATCACGAACACCTCACAAGGCATTTCTTGTGATCTTATTTATTCCACGACTGTAAGGCTATTAGACTGTTAGCTTAGGAAAATGGAAGGCATAATAACCCAAAAATTAATTACTATAAACATTTTTACTATTTCTGAAGCAAGACCGAAAATAACTGCTCTCGGAACCGTTTGCACCTGAAGTAAAGATACATTTTTAAATATATTTCTGTAGTAAAATGATTTTAGTAAATTCTGTCCCTCGGAAAAGGAGCATTCACGTACACACTTCAATCTATACTAATATTATAAATGCAAAACTGCGTGTGTTTTTTTGTAACACTTTCACGCATAAAACAATAAAACGATTTTTTAAATTCTTTCACCAATGGAAAGCTAAATTATATGCGAGTACTATAGGCTATATATAATTGCAAGCCTGGCGTTATGAAATTTTAATATTACGTTTTCTGTCTCTAAGAAAAGCGAATTATTGCTAAGCAAAACAAACCGTTGCCGTGGAAAACATATCGTAACCATGAAAAACAAATCGGTGTCGTGGAAACGATGTTGATATATTTGTGGGAAATTTTATAGGGAGAAGCAATTTCTTTATTAAATGGCATAAATAATAATAGATCTATAATAAAAAATAGATCTATACATATACATATACATCAACATTTTGGTTGTTGATGTTTTTTTCCAAAATTCTAACGACATAACACTGTATTTTGTTGACAAAATGACGCCTTTCAGGCGCCATTACCAACTTGTGATTTTCATTTAGTAATACGATTCCGAAACTTTGAAAAATACCCATTAGGTACCCTTTCTATTCTCAACATTTTTCTTAAAATACACGAACGTACGTCATTGTAATCAGCGGACCACAGCGTCAGAAGGACAAAAGCTCCAATCTTATTGAGTTAGCCCACCCCGGCCTTTCCCTGAAACTTTCCCCGGGCAAAACACAGTTTCCCTGAAACAGGGTTACACAAACTTTTTTTAAGAAAATCGAGTCATGAAACTTATCCGAAATTCTACGAAAATAAAAATCTTAGCTTTAAATCTTAATTTTTCATCGCTTTAAATTTTAAGGTTGTAATTGAATTTTGATAAATACAAAAACACTATTGGAAAGATAGTTTCGATTACAGACACTGAAAAAATAAACCGATATAAGTGTTTTAAACAGGCAATAATCTCCCATTTAAGAAAAAATCAACTTTTTGTAAGTGTGTAAGTTTGCACTTACCAATCATATTAAAAAAAAAAAATTCGCAATACAAATTTCATATCTTCAAAATTGATTATTTTGACAATTTTGTTCAAATGGACATTTATGATTTAAAAAATGAAGCAAAAAACTCACTTCTCACGTGTAGAGTTTTGTTCGCCAAAAGTCAGTCACGGAAAGGTTAAAACAACCGCATTTGAGTCACTCTGAGAATATTTCTGCATTTTCGCTCGAATAAACCTTTCCGCAAGAAGCCTGAATCACAATATCCAATAGAAATAAATTATTTTTATTGTTGCATTTGGAGCACCGGGTTGTGTATCTCTGCCTTCCAGTGTTTTCCTAGTCATAAATACACATTATCGACAAACATGTGTGCGGAATATAAAAGCCCCGCTATTTTGTGAGCTTAGAGCTTTCGCCTTTTATCGCATTCTGGAATAACACTGATTTATAGTTTGTGGTACAATCGGTTGCTATTTCAATATTCACCCCGTGAGGCTGCGCGCAGCATCTACCGGAACACAAGCCTTACCGGCCCTAAAGGTAAATGCTAAGGAAATTAAATCGTTGGCATAACTTAGCATTTAGCGACAGCGGGTACGTATCGTGGGGTAATTACTACAACTAGGTAAACTCTGAAATAGTGTTTTTGAGCTACAAACTTAGAATAACGGGTACTTACTACAACTAGGTAAATTCTGAAATAGTGTTTTTGAGTTACAAACTTAGAATAACGCTATTTCCTCTATCTATAAATGCTACAATAGAAAAGTAATAATGCATTGGAATCATCAAGTCAATATTTGAATATGTTTTTTTGTGAATATCTTAAAAAAACAGTATCATTTTATTCAATAACAAAGTTACTCTAGGTTACCACAAGTGTTTTCCATGTTTCAATAGACAACTAGACTTAACTAGTTGTAGCACTAAAATTGGTGGCATTGATCAAGTTGCTTTTCTTACATTTTCGTAAGTAACAACTAGGTGAGTCATTCAAGTTTTGTAAATAAATACATTTAAGAATGATTAGCCAATTTCTCATTTCCAAAAAAAAGCATCACTGTTTCAAACACACCAATGAACTATTTAATAACACCCATCATTTTTTTTATATATTTTTTTATTTATTTTAGTGACTCTATATAATTGTTAATACAAACATATAATGGTTAATTTAAGTAAGTATAGATATTATATTTCTTAGTACTTCTCACTAGGGGTTTCAGTGCCCAGGTGGACTAAAGTTATTTAAGTGTAGTTTTCTATGTCGTTTTTAGTGTCTTCATTAGAGTTTTTTCATTGACCTCTTTCAACCACATTTTTATTTTTAATTTGGATCGTCTTAAACCATAGTGAACTAAATCACTTTGCAATTTTTGAGTTAGAGCTTGAATTGAGGACTCCAAATCATAATCTAACTCTGCCAAAAAGAAGAACCAATCAGAGAAAAACTATCTATGATTGGTCAGGATAGTATTTCTCTGATTGGTTCTCTCTGGCAGAGCTAGATTACGATTTGGAGCCCTAATTTCAAGCTCTAACTCAGAAACTGCAAAAAGTGAGTTAGTTCACTAAGGTTTAAGACGATCCATTTGAACTCGTTGGAATTTTTTTATTAATTTTATGTCTTGGGGAAGGATGTTATGGAGTTTTGTTGCAAAGTGTGTGTTGTTTCTTTGTCCGAATGTGGTTTTACAACTTGGAACATTTTATGTTATTTTTATATTATTACATTATAAATATACAACAGCCAATTTATCAGATTGATTATCATCTTATAATTCAATTTCCTAATAAAGCTAATTTCAGAGTAACCTAGTTGTAGTAATCACCCCACGATGTTAAAATGCAAATAGCTATTAACATATTTTAGATTCGTATTTTTTTTCAATCATGTTTTATTTCAATTTTATATAATCATTAATCCAAAAGAATTAAAACAAAAACTTTGTTTTTAAAACATGATTTATAATTTTTTTTATATATATATATACCTCGCACCCGGGGGATAACAATGGCACAACTCAAAAAACTGCTTTTTTCAGGAAAGCAGTTTGAATATTTCGTTTGAGTGTATTGAATCAGTTTTTTAACCAATAAAATACATTATTTCACAAAAGTTGAAAAACAGTATGTTAATATTTATCAGGTCTAATATTATAATAGTGTTACAATAATCATTGTGTCACTATTTTTGCTTGAATTCGAGTAAAACACTATTATATAAAAACGGCATATTCGCTTTTAAGGCCACAATAACATTTTTTAAAATTGTGCCTTTTTTAACGAAGATAGAATAGATATCCAGGAACATTTCTGCAATTTTTGACTTGTGCCACTGTTATCCCTCGGGTGCGACCTATCTTATACGTTTTCCACTATCTTTTATTTTGCGTACAATATACAACGATGGGATTACACCTTTTACCTCGTCCTATTGGATTTAAAACTTACATAAAAAACTATCGTAAAATGGATATGAAACTAGGTACTGTTCAGTATTTCAAGATAGTTTTTGTTTTCAATACATTTCCAACTGACTACCAATAAAAACTAAAAACAATTATAATTTGTTTAACTATTTATTTTATTCATTTTACCAAAAACAATGCTTACGTTTTTACCTGAAATATCGAACATTACGTCTATGTGGCGAAAAATTCATTTCTTATATTGAAGAAAAAAAATAATTTATTGTTTTTTAATTATCTCAACAACCATAAGTCGTTTCTTCGCGCAAGTTGGCAGAGTGGGAAAAACGCCCGTTGCCTCTCTACTGGCACAAATTTCTATTTCCATTCTCAGGCACGTTTCCTCTCAAATATTGGTCTACAGTCTACACCCGATATTACCAGACGTAAATATTTGATTCCTTCAGATGCTTTGTTTTTCTTCGATGTTCCCAACTTCTTCATCCATCCACATGTGCATTAATAATAATAATAATAATAAAGTTTTATTCCAGGATGTGGGGAGGATGGTGCAATCCCACACGTCCCATATGATTGTACATATTTATATAATACATTTTATAACATATTTTAATACAACAGATTTTTTTTAGAACATAGAATAGGAAAAAAAAAACAAAATTAAAAAAAATAAATAAATAAAAAAATTAAAATTAAAATTAAAAAATAAATAATCAATTCTATTCTTCAAGCTCGGGCCCAGCGCTCACTCAGGAGTGGGGTTTGGTGCTGGAACGCTGCGGTCACCACTGCATTGTCGGATGCCATTAGCCGCATCCTGGCTCCAGTGGCCCGATGTCTCATTAGACCGGCGAATCTGTGCAATCCTAGTTCAGTGAATATTGTCGATGCACTGCTATATCTTCTGAATCCAAATATATTTCTAAATGCATCATTATATTGCATCCGGAGTCGTTCCATTGATGTGGTTCGGTAGTTAACACCATTGAATGGACTGTTAGTTTAGTATTTTTCTCAATCCTATTCATGTAATATTTTCAATAAAAAAATAATCTAAGGTATATTTGCGGCACGTTTGTATCAACTCTCAGTATCGCCCAGGTGTAAGACCATTATTCAGAATTAAAATGTTGCTTTAAATGGCTTTAGCCGTGTTTCGTGACCAGATCTGAATAGCCAGGTACTTCCCCACCTTCCGCTCTCTAGTCTCCTTCCTCCTCCCTACTACACTCAGCCTCGCAACACATTCATAGTACACAATAAATGTATATGAGGTTTTCTTTTTCTACTTTATGCTGTCACTTCAATATGTACTTTTTAATTTTTTGGCATATGAATATTTTTTCTTAACTATGCATATTCTGTTTCCATTTCTAATTATTGTTATTCCTATGTAAAAGCCGTTACCCGTTATTAGTTATTTTTTTAGTTCAAAATACCTTGTAGGTATACATGTATATGAGGTTTTCTTTTCCTAATTTATGCTGTCACTTCAATATGTACTTTTTAATTTTTGGCATATGAATATTTTTTCTTAACTATGCATATTCTATATCCATTTCTAAATACTGTTCTTCCTATGTAAGAGCCGTTAATCGGCGTTAATTCATAATAAGTAAATAAATAACGTTCAATTCTTTCACATACGTTACTTTTTTGGAAAATACCAGGTCGTTAATCATTTTACACAAATTTGCCCAAGAATTGTCATTTGCGTTTTCTTTTCTGTACCGCATAAGAGTCCCAACTGCTCCCTACCGTCAAACCCTCCATTCGAAACACATCTCCATTCACACTGCATTCGTTTGCATCAACGTACCTCAAATACCTCTAAAATTTGTCGCCATGCATTTACACCTTGGAACACATATTTTGGTAACACTTATCTCTGTAAAATAACTTTTTAATGTTTCCGTTTATTTGAGCAGAATAACCTGCTAATTTCGAAATACGAACATATTTTAATTCAGGCACAAGTTCTGAAGCCACAGTGGAGTTTGTAAACTAACCAAACTCAGTTAAACAATAATTAACTCTATAAGGGTTATTTGATGGGAGTTTTGACATGGTGGGAGCTAATGACGTGGAAGGAAGTCTTGTTTTCGCACCAACAGAAGATAATAGAGGTATTGTTACTTTTTGGATGACAGATCATCAATCATTCTTATGGTTATTTATTTATGACGAATGATTTAGATAGTAGATACGATGAATGTACTAATTTTATTAAGAGATGATATTTAATGTTTATTTTGTGACATTGATCTGTATAATTTCTGTTCCAATTTCAATTTGGGGAGTGGGGATAGCTACCACCGCCTCGGGAGCCATTTGTTGGCTAACATCCCTACCTTAAGGCACCGCAAGTGGTTCGCTATGTTGGAAAACTCAGCAGGAGTGCCCTGGATGATGGAATGAGGTTTGTCTAGGTCGTGGCGGCGGATGAGTTTGCCCACCTGCTGCGTGGCGGACCGAATTGGGAGAGGCTGGTTGTGGGAGATCTTTCGCCCTCTCCAGCCGGACTCTCTCCACCCACCGCCTTGCTCCGATGTGCAAGGCGATGGGTCGAAAGAGATGAAATAGATTCATACGTTCGTCACTCCTGGACACACTGAACCCCAGATTTCTACCCACCTCTCATACCCTTTTCCTTCCCAGAAATTCATTTCGATAAAAATTCACCACACAGCATCCCCAAAGATGACAATTACCCTCTGAGCCTACCCATATCGCTAATTACTCGAAAACTCTCGCAACCGTGGAAACCTAGCAACTGAAACCCGCAATGACTGGTTGCATCGCCGTTGACAACTAGTCTTTGAGAATTTGCATAGTGTACGGACTACCATTGAAATACACAGGATAGCGACTTGAGTTGCCAACTGGTTTATTTAGTTGCTACGTGAACGGTCGGACTTACATACAGTCAAAAAGAAGTACAAAAAGACATAAAGAGCCAAAAAGAAGAAGCAGAGGCAAACGTAAGCAATAATGGAAGAGGAGAGACAAGATGAGCCAAGAAAGTCCAAGAGAACTAAGGATGAAGCACGAAGATGTAGGAAGATACTAGGAGAGTCAAAAAGAGCGAAGAAGCAACACAAATAAGCAAGAAGAATACAGAAGAAACAGAAAAAACCGAGATGCAGCAAAAAAAACACAAGAGCAAGAAGAAATCAGAAGAAACAGGAAAAGCCAAGAAAAAGCTAAAAGAAGGAAGACATGAAGAAAGGGGGGAAAAACAAACAGACAAAATGATGCTCAATCAATTTCTTTATTCCCGCCTTTCCTAAATTTCAATATTGGCTTAATAGGTGGCCGTGTATAGCGGTCGATTAAACTCTAACCTCCTTCCTATCTTGGCTGGGGTGATACATTTGCATTGTATCGATACACGGTATGTATTCCAATAAGTAGTTATGAAAATACACTGTAACCGACTTGTTCTTGTAACTCAAGCTTCATCAGAACATGAGTGATGAGTTATATTTAAGTAATGATTTTTTATGAATTGTTGTAACTGGGATAATTTGAACGTTTTCGTCGCTTTGTTCACACCGAAGTGTGAAATAAACATTATTGAAATGAAAACTTCTTAAGCACGTTGCGATTTGAAACTCGATGAAACGAAAAAGTGACATTAAAATGACAAACACATACATTCATAGGATTTAGCCTGCGAGAGAATGAGATAGAATAATCGGTCTCCTCTTTGTGTGGTAGCCTCTCCACTTGTTTACATTAGTTTTTTGAAGGTTTAACTTCTACCGTGTGTGAACTAACCAATTTTCTTATACTCTTGGATATTTTTGGGAAACACAATTTTTTCAGTTTTTTCAATTCATCTATGTTTATGCATTCTGCGTAATCCCCTACGTTTATATTAATCATATAATCCATAATATTGCAATTAATACGAACATAAGTAGGTCATAACATAAATAATATCAACAACTGCTACTATAAATAATATCAACAATCCGTATTAACGGAGATTGAAACGTATTAACTACACCAACATCAACATAATTAATAGATATGTATAATCATCTGTATAATTATTGGATCGGATAATTAATACTGAATTACATAAAAGCTCTCAACGTAGGCATTCCATTTAATAACGACAATCGGAGCTTAACCCATTCCAATATTAACCATATTTAGAATTAAATGTAATAGTGTTTAATTTAATTTATTATGTTTAAAGGTAAGAGAAATAATGTATTGCAAAGGATGTAGGTCTTTGACGGGCAAAATTATATGGGCGTTATACCCTTAATTTTTTTAAATTAATGAATTAACTCGCCGACAAAAAATATATAAAAAATAGTAATTTGCGGCACGTTCCAGAGTGGAAGATACTCTCAGTATCGCACTGGTGTAAGACCACCATTCAGAATCGAAACGTTGCTTGAAATGGCTTTGGCCGTGTTTGGTGACCAGATCTGAATAGCCAGGTACTACCCACCTTCCACTTCCCCATCTCCTTCACCTCCCCATTACCTTCAGCCTCACAAAATACCCCAGTTGGGGATGCCATGGTCTTACTGGCTCCAGACGGGAGTAGTTGGGACTCTTGTGTGGTATTCATGTAAAAAAAAAATCAGCCTGGCCTAAATAAATAATAAAGATACCAACCTTGGAAAGCGAATGTCTTTTGCAGCTTCGACGGCTCTTTAGACATCTCCACACGATAAAAAATCGTCACGCACGTCACACAATTGCAATATAAATATTTCGTTTTGAAAACAAGTCATCGGTACAAGTCGATCCGACAAGAGTAAAATTCACAATAATTTTGCAGGTTTATGTTTTCCGTGGTCTCTCCGCAGTTCAACGGTCACAATAAATTTTAATGTCATTGAAAATACACAGAGACCGCCAAACAACCATTTTTGAAGATATAAATATTAAAAAATAAATCAGAGATCAAAGCAAGATATATATTGTTGCCTAACCAGGTAGGTTCTCTAATTGATGATATTATATCTATGATGAAATATTTTACAGCCAACCTCTTGGGAAATATTGATTATGTTCTTAGCAGACAACTTTTATATTCTTTGTCAAAAAGTTTCAAGTGTAATTTCTAGTGGTAAAGATGAGTTGAACATTTTTGAAGTTTCGAAAGAATTGATGAGAACGTGTAAGATAATTTCATCAAAGGATCAAATAAAGTTGTAAAGTACCTGCCTAAATTTCAATGGAAAATAAGGGAGTATGAACACGTTGACTTCGGCGGTATTTGCAAAAATAATTATAAAGCCTTCGGTATTTTGTTGGGGCTGATTTTCTTAAGTCTACATAATATTAACCCACGATTTGAGGTAAACATTAATTTAATAGGACAAGGTTCGAGTGAGTTAAAACAGTGTGAAGGTGCATCTAAACTGTAAGAAAAACACTTTTAATTAATTTTTAGGTGATATATCATTTAAGAATAAATCATTAAATATCATTGAACGGCAAGAAAAACACTAATAATCTAAACGAAATAAAGAAAAAGAACAAGACACAGAATAATAGAAAAAGATAACGGTCGCAACTGGAACAATTTTTAGGTGGGTTTTTTTTGTATCCATCCCCGCTACCTGTGTTTTGTTTTGGTACACCAGGTGACCAATACTGTTTAGTATTTTATCAATACTGCCTAGTAGCGATGGGTCATGACTAATTTTATTACGAGCAGGAGTCAAGGTACCTGCCATTTTACTAGTATTTTCGTACGACAAAAGGAGTTGACTCAATTGATCGAGGCGACGACGGCTCAATTGAACGAGACCCGTGAGCTCAGAACATGAAAATTTGGCATGCCTTGCTTGTCCGATTCGGTTCCCAGCTCCCCAGCGTAAGCATATTATGATCGTGCAACTCCCAGTACCGGTACCTGCCGCCATGCGCCACGAGAAAAATGCTAGCTAGTTAGAAGGTATACATAGATACATTATGACCAAGTCCAGATGTTGGAGTGTCCGATGCCGTTTACGCCTCTGAATGTGTAATAACAATTAGGACTTAGATAATTTAAATGGCGTTATTTTTCTAAAATATCTCATGAATCGCACTTATTCCGTGTATCTCGTCAAAAAATTTAACTCAATTATACGGCTCATTTGTAAACAACTGTGCGTTTTAAAAAAGTTTTGACTGATTCATTTAGGGTAATATGAGTTCAATTGCTGGGAATCGTTAGAGTATTGTATTCATAGTTTTGCAAAAGGTTGTAATTTTTATTTTACACTAGCTGGTTCACGGCATACGTTGCTATGCCATTCAATGAAATAAATTGACTCTCCCTTCTTATCATTTCCCGTGCGTCCCCGTTCCCTTCCACCTTCCCCGCCTTCCCCCACCCTCGTCTCTTCCCTCTTCACGTACCCCACCTTCCCCCTACCTTTCCTCCCTCCTGCAAAAATATATGAAGGCCACAGCTTACCATCATAAACAGCTTATGTAATTCGCTGATAATGTAGATTTTTATTGCTGAAAGAATTTTTAAAATCGGTTCAGTAGTTTCGGAGCCTATTCAATGCAATTAAACAAACAATCAAATCTTTCCTGTTTATAATATAAAAATAATATTTTAATACAGATAAAGGCAATATTGACTGTTTTTTCCCCTTATCCAGGAAATCAAATTTTATACAATAAGTTATATGTAAGAAGACAAAGTAGTTAAACTGACCGATGCCAGAGAGACCAAGGCATGTCTTTGCGCGAGGAAAGTTATTGAAAGGAACGGGGAAAAAGGGAGAAAATACCTTTTTTATTTAAATTTGGTTGGATGAGCAATGAACGAAGAACTAACCAACTGACAAACCATCACTCCGTTTTTCCGCAGTGATAGGCAGATAGGAGTGACCGCCAAACAACTAGGTCTTGGCACACACTCCTAGTCTCATTCGCATTAAAACACCGTCGTATACACGCTCTTCTTTTATTCTAAATCATAATTGTCATAACCCGACTCAAGCATCTGATTAACTTGATCGTGCCATATCTTCCTCGGGTATCCCCGACTTTTTCTACCATTCACATGTGCATCATAATATATTCTCCTTGCACTTATTCCATCGTTCATTCGCTCTACATGCCCAAGCCATCTGAGCGTCCCTTTCATTTTATCATTACGCTTTACGCTTACATCGGCCTTGCATTATTTGCAGATCTCCACATTTCTCACACGATCATTGCGGGCTAAAAACGGTTGCGATCTCCTTTTAACACCCCTTTTTGAAAGTGCTGTGCATATTTTATGATGCAAGAGCTTACTGTTCGCGACTTTTAGTGAGAAATGCAGGGAGATTTTCTTGTGTAAACTTAATATTTTATGTTACGATCTTTGCAGAACTAAAAAGGTAAACATTCTACAAAACCTATCGACGATCGTAACATTAGGTAGTTCTCACGTAAGTAAAAATGTAAGTAATTACGTAAAAATAAATAATATTAGCAGAATTTATTCTTTCTTAAATAGATGTATATCAATAGTATAGAAAAAAGAGCTAATTATATTATGTTTGTATTTGCGGCTTTTGTTTTCCTTTGTATTATTTGTCTTGAGTGAGATTTTAAATTAATTTTGTATTTTTTACGTACATTTTGTTAAATAAAGGGCGCTGTTTTGGTATGTCGATTAAATATTTTATTCAACCTCTTTCTTTTATAATAATAAAAAACAATAGGACGCTTCGGTAAAAAATCGTCGCCCCATGAGTTTGCAAATTTGAAGACAAGGTTCTTAGAAAATCCGTTTAATAGGGGCCTTTTTCGAAAAATAACTCGTCGCGCCGCTTTCGAAATTTCGAACGCGTGGGGTAATTTGAAGTAAAATACTGCCACTTGTATTGCAGTTAATTCAAATCTCCCAATGAAACATGGACTTCAAGCTACGTCACAATTTTTTAGCTAATCATCGCTCTACCCCCTTGATGAGCTAACTCTGTTAAACGCATTTTCTACAAACCTTGATTGAAGAGGGAAAATTTAGTCTTGAAGACGCAAAGAAAAAATGGCGAAAAGGATATAACAGGAAAATGATCACTGTGGTAAAATAGGAATCTACCAAAATTGAAAATTAAATTGAACCACAGAGACGTCTGTCCACATCTTAAATTAAATATATATTCTGTAACAATAAATATAAATAATTACTTCATCAATCTTTCATTATATTTATGTAAATCCTAAAATACATTTAGTCAGGGAAGAATAATTTATATCGATTAATATAATTAAATAATTATTTGCCATCCCCGATACCCCCCCTCAAAAAATGTGAAATTGTAGCCTTACGAAAAATTGTACCTCTCTGAAGATAGCAGGGCTGAAACTGGTAACAACCAATTTTTGATTTAAAGTGGGTAAATTTTTAAATTGTTTCAATATTTTGTTTTTTGAAGAGCTTTATTAAATGTACATTTGTTACTTAAATTTAATTTTTCCGCGACCGGTTTCGATACAACCGTATCATTCACGAGCAGGATTAAAACTAACTTAAAAATTAAATGCAAGTACCAAAGATTAATTAGGTGGGAGTAGTGGGAGAGATGATGTTGGGGGAGGGGGAAAACGGTGGGAGGAGTCAATATTATACGGAAACATGGTTAATAAAGGAGATTTGCAAGGCGCTATTATGTTATTCACTAAATTAATTTTAGATTTATTTTTTTTGTTTATTTCGAGCGTTTCTAAAGCACTACTCCCACCTAATTAATATTACCACCTAGTCAATATTATACGAAAACATGGTTAATAAAGGAGATTTGCAAGGCGCTATTATTTTAATCACTAAATAAATTTTAGATTTAATTTTTTTTGTTTATTTCGAGCGTTTCTAGAGCACTACTCCCACCTAATTAATTTTTGTTACTTGCATTGAATTTTTAAGTTAGTTTTAATCCTGCTCGTGAATGATACGGTTGTATCGATACCGGTCGTGGAAAAATTAAATTTAAGTAACAAATGTACATTTAATAAAACTCTTCAAAAAACAAAATGTCTAGAAATTGTTACATAGTTAATGCCCAAGAAATGCAAAAAATTGTTTCAATATATTATAAAACATTCCCAGGTTACGAATAACTTGATAATATTTGAAAAACTCCTACAACCATCATTAAAAGTGGAAAATGTTTGCAATGATGGGGGACTTAATTAGCAGAGATTTGAATCAGCGAGGGGTGGGTGGTAAAAAGACGCATTCCTCCACTCGACTGTAAACCGTTTATACCTTTTTTTAACCTGTGATCTTATAACGTCACGGCATTCAACTGTTTGAACCCAGAAAACACGTATTCACACAAATAAAATGGGGTAGGAGACAGGTATATCATCACACAGTCATAAATCATCGTAGGTAATAAAAATATTTTGAGAAAACATCACCTACAGGCATTTAAGATCAGGCACACGACCCTTATTTTGACGGCCGTGGCACTACCTTCAAGATTAATGGAGGGTGTCAAAGGCGTCAATCAGGGTTTCATGGGAAGTCTCAAGGCTTATCTGCAAAAAACAGGACACTGTGGAATGGTTCGTAGATTAGCTATGATACCCACACAGCCTCTGGTTCTTTGAGATGGAGTGACTTGACAGTTTATAAATTTATTGCTTTAGGATGTATTTATAAATTTAATTACAATCATTGGATAACAATCTCAAGTATTTAAAAATTGTTTTGTAATTTTACTTTATTACTTTAGCACTTGATGTGCCTATTACAATAAAAAAATAGTTTTATTTATTAAATTTGTACAGATCTAACCATAAATCCTAAAATAAATAGAATGTAATTTAGATTGAAGTACCTACTCAAGCAAGACACAAATATTTGTTCGTTTGTCTGAGGCACAAATTTATTCCTATCGTGATTGAATTCCATTTCAATTTGACTTTTTAACCCCAGAAGCCCAATCATATTTTGCTATCTAAATACCCAATCATAGCTCAAATTTACATACATGAATAAATACACTTATAATATGGTTTATTTTGTATAATTTATTACATTTTCGTAATTACTTAATCGTATTAACTATTTAGGAAACGAAAAAAACGCATTATAATAATATTTATTTATTAGACTTTGTAAAAACAACTATTACTAATTCATACAAAAATTTGGTACAAAATCAGATCCTTTCGGCTTGCTTCTTTTAAACTAAAAATATTTAAAAAAAACTAAACGAAATCTTCTTTTTTCTACAAACCAATAAATGTTTTCTAACAGATTTATGTAATAATTTTTTGTTTATAAACACTTTTCACCACACTTAAAAATTACAAAAAGCTTAAAACTAGGTCAAATTGACTTACAACAGTACAATAACTCTAATATGAAGGGGCTTACCTAGGCAACATCGTCTCCTATGGGCCCTTGGCGGGTACTGAGTTGGTTCGATCAATCAGGGCAATCGAAAGAAGTGTGCGAAAGAGAAATCGGATATTTGTTTGCGCAAAGGTACAAATGACCTAGACTGGGCTTCTAGGATTAAAATAAAAAAGTTATAGAATTTTTTTTTTGTATTGTGTTCTGCGGAAATCCTCTTGTTTTCAACTTCCACAATTTCATGAGCCATGATGGATCTTTTTAATTATTTTTGGGTTAATATTAAATAAAAGATAAAGGTTAATTTTAAAGTTAATAAACTATCACACTTTAAATAAACTTTTTCCAATGCCGTACAGGGTTAGTACTAGTCATAGGTCCCGAGGGAAATTATTTTCCTGACCGCCTCGTGTGTCGAATTAATGTTAGAAATATATTTGTTATTTTTACCCATTTCAAATCTAGTTCCATATTAACATTGTAAGACTAATGACGTATTTATAAAAAAACTTTTCTGAGGTCCCGGAGGTTAGCCGGGCTCTAACTAGAGTTTTTTTAAGAGTGTCCTCCATCTTATTTTGATGTTGAAGTTTTCAAAATTTCGCCAATCGTCGGAATAAAATTATAGTAAATTTGACAATTTCTTCAAAATAGGCAAATTTACTTTGTGGCGTCATCATTTAATAATGAAAAACAATTACTTTGTGTGACAACCACTATTTAATTAACAATATCAACATGTTTCGAAAACTATGTTTTCACACAACATAGTTTTCGAAACATGTTGATATTGTAAATTAAATAGTGGTTGTTACACAAAGTAATTGTTTTTCATTATTAATTTGACAATCTTCATTTTATAAATAAATTGCGTTGTTAAAATACTCTACGATTTGTTCTAAAGCTTATCACTAGGATTAACTATTATTTCTGAAAATTGTGAAATCTCGAACAGGCCTTCCAAAGATATGCTTAGTGTAACTCTAAGTGACCAGCTCAGGTATGGGAGCTCCATCGAAGCCAGAGTTAAGTTAGCCTCTCAGAAACTGGGCATACTGTACAGGGCCCACAGATACTTTAATAACTTTCCAAACTTTAGTACAATGTGTTTTCTGTTTATTTATTTATTTTTTTAAAATAACTAAAAAAAAAAAATTAAAAATCAGTATGTTTTTTCCATATTTTTTTAATAGCTGAAAAAAAAACCTTTTCACTTATTCTACCAATGTAATACTTACTTTTTATACTAACTTTATATTTTATATGTTTTTTAAGTCTATTTTATACTTTGATTACTTGGAAATATAGTATTTTGTTTTAATATTACCCACACTCAGGCAGTGCTTTAGTGGGTTTTCATTTCTTGTTCATACTATTTGTTAATATATATTATGTTATTATATGTATACTATGTGCTATTATAAATTATATGTACAAAGAAATGAGAATAAATAAAGTTAACAAAAAAAAAAAATAGTATACAACTGCTAGCCCTGTACAAATCGCAAGTGCGCCCCACGGTTGAATTTGGCAGCCACATCTGGTCTGGAGCCCCAAAATACCTAAAAAAACCCTCGACTCTGTGCAGAAACGGGCGGTCCGTTTGATAGATTCTCGTAATTTAACAAACGGATTGCAATCTTTAGAGCACAGGCGTCAGGTGGAAATGCTGTCCTTGTTCTACCGGTATTACAATGGAAGATGCTCCGAGGAACTAGCGTCATTGATCCCCTCGGCACCGTTGCAAGTCGGGAAACACGCGCCCAACATTTGTACACGGTTGACATTAGTCACATGAGAACGGGTCGTTTCTACGACTCGTTCTTGAGTTCAACAGCTCGGCTGTGGAACAATTTGCCGGCCTCTGTGTTTCCTCCCTCCTACAACATGCTCACTCCTTCCTCTCCTTAAGAACACCCTCCACACAGCATCTTCAAAGTTGACATAGGCCCTGAGCCAAATTATTTTCCTCAGGGCCTCCTGCGTGGAGTTAATGTAAAAAAAGGGAACCCACTGTGAAATTTCGATCCGTCTGATTACTATTCTATATTTATACAAAACGGGCAACCTAAAAATCTACCCAATGCAGAAATTGTTCGATAAAAATAATAAAAGTGGGGTGTCTAAGAGTTTCAACTCGGAAGTGACGAATGACACGAATGAAATTAAGTTTAATCGCAAAATGGAATCAACCGGAATTTGCGATAAAACCTTTACAAAACGATTATCTTCCCGCCTACGCGGAAATCTGCCTATAAATCGTTTGCCAATTTTATAAATTTCACGAAACGAAGAAATACGGCGCCCTTTTGGATGCCAAATCTCGTTGATAAAGTTACGAGATATTTTTCTGTTTAAATGTGCCCCGTTACGCGTTTAAATTGATGAAATTATTATCAGGTTATGTTTCACGATATACTTACGAATCTGAGGAAATTTAGAATTGAACAATTTTTATTTTTATTTGATTTCACTAGATTAGGTTTAGGTTTGCATATGGTACAATTAATACCAAACAGGAGGTTTTGAGAAAAATAATTCCCACGTGGCCATTTTTATCTCCGGGTGTGCTATTTGGCGAACCTTTATGACGAAATGAAGGAGTGAATATGGGTCTTAAATAAATTTTTTGGGAGGGAGGAAAGACGGAGGCCGGCATTTTTTTATTTTCCATTTTGAGCACTCGCTAAACTGCCTAAGCAGTTTGTTAGCAGGTCAATTTAACAATATTAATTAAATACTAATGCACAAAATATTACAAGAAACTACAATGGCAAAATAGATACAGAAGAATAACTTTTAAGAACTACAATACAAAGGCATAAAATATACAGACAGACAGATTTAACACAGGCAAATTACTGATAGTCATATTTATACATAAGATTACAAACAATATCAATATAAGAATCAATAAATTATGATTTTTTATTGCACTCATCAAAACTGTTGAAATTAAGTGACAGAAGAAAATTTTTTGATCTGATCTTTTTGTATAAAATCGTAAATTATCAGTTGGATAGCCCTGATATATTAAAGTTGTTTCACTTTCATGTACCTACAATTACATCAAGGTTCCCTAGTTTATATTATTGTGACAACTACACGTCGGTCTCAGGCTACAATTCAGTTATAAATAGATTACACACCATTAGTAATTTTTATGCCAATGTTGCTGATATTTTTAATATTTACTTACTGAAATTCAAGGTTGTACTGATCAAACATTTCAGCCAAACATATGTTAACGAGATCACTACATAACGAGTTTTTTGATACTATTGTTTATTTTTAATGCCTAAATTAAGTACTACGACTGTAATTAAATAAACACAAGCTTGTAAATGTCACTTTGTGCCGTAAATTTTAAATAAATAAAAAGTTTTGATCCATTAGCCATTTTTTAACTTTTTTTAGATCGGTGGTGCAATTAGATTCGATTTTTATGTTCATTATCATTTTATTAAATATATTGGGGACATATCATCGTGACATATCATTGTGAATCGAGTCGTAGAAGAGCAGTTCACGTCTGACAAATGTCATTTATGTTCAAATTTTGCGGTGCCAAAAGGATCGATGACGCTAGTGACTCGGAGTCACCATTAAAATATATGTAAAGAAGCCTTTCGCACCCGACTACGCCTGTGCTCTAAAGATTGCAATCCATTTGCTAAGATAGGAGAATCTATCAAACAGACCACCCTTTTCTAAAAAGGCTAGTCAAGGCTTTTTATGTGTTATTGCAGTAGCTATTTACATAACAACCGGGTTTCATATAAACCGATTTACTATATATGTATTGCAGTGGAAAAAAATTTAGAAGGTCCTTAAAATAACATAAAAAAAAATTAAGTGAGGGAATTATATCAATTTGAAGGGCTCCGTGGTCGAGAGGCAAAGCTCTTGACTCTGAATCCTGAGATCACCGCGGCCCGGCTGGTTTACTTGGATACCCAGCGTATTCAAGTAAATTTTACTTAATTAATTCTTGTTTTTTTACCACAAATTCATTATAAATACCACATTGTATATTTGCAGCACGCTCCAGAGTAAAAGATACTCTCTGTATCGCCTTTGTTCATTCTGAATTAAGAAATTACTTGAAATTGATTAAGTCGTGTTTGATTACCAGATCTGAAAAGCCAGGTACTCCCTCACTTTACTCTTTGTCACATTCTTCTTCTCCTCGCTATATGCCCCAAGCGAGGTTGCCATGTGATAGTTTCACTGGTTCCAGACGGTTGGGAGTCTTATACGGTTTTCACTTTTTTTTAAATGTGGACAATCGCATCAACATATGTGTCTGTAGTTTAGATATTAAATATGCTATAAAATAAAATCGGAGGCAAAACGGTCCTGTACATTTTTTTTTTTTGTTTTTGTTTTTATTAGTATCTATAGCAAAATTTGTACATAATGTATTTATAGATTGCATTATATTAAGGTATTATAAAGTTTTTTTTTTCATAGTCCTCCTCACTAGGGTTTCCTGTTCTGAGGCGGCCTGTAGTTTTTCCACATTTGTATTTAGTATCCAGTTGTCTTTACATGGTCTTCAGTATGTTTGATAGTTCATTTTCACTTTGTTCTCCTAACCATATTTTTACTTTTGTTTTAAATTTATTTATTTCTGTTATTTTTTTTTGTTTGTTAGAGCGTTGTATAGTTTTGTCGCATTGAATTTCATATTTCTTTGTCCAAAAGATGTTTGCAAACTGGCTGTAGCTAGAATATTTTGGTTTATTGCCCTGGTTGTGTTGTTGTGTTGTGTTGTGTTATTGTGTGTTGTTGTGTTGTGTTGGACAGTGGAGTATTCTGATATGTTTTTTTTTTTTAATTTTGAATAAAATATTTTTTTTTAATGTGACATATTGAATTATCCTACTAGTAACACAGAAAAAATCAACATTTTGTTTAATACACTGGAAGTTTTTCTCCATTACAATTGATTTGGTGGTATTTATGAGAAACCAGAGTATGGTACCAGGTAGAAGGTACATTTTTACACATAATTAAGTACATACTCAACTTTTGACTACCGCGCACAGTTAATAATTAGAGGTATCTAGCGTAACTTTATTATAAAACCCAAGGTTTCTTTCTGGATTACATTTTATTTTAATTGGGTACCTAAACGTCTAATCTTTTAAGAATTAAAAAAAAAAAACAAACATTTTGGCTGCTTGCGACGTATAGCGCCATCGCAATATCTGACTCCCTCGAAACGCGAACGAGTAATTTTACGTCTGCCGAGTTTCGATCTCTCCGCGGATGAAGATGTGCACGTCATCGTGATAATTCAACTATAACTACTGTATTTTTCTGAATCTTTATGATGAAATCTACAAAAAACAAAAGTCGCGGGATCGAATTCCGGCATGGAAAATAAATTTTATTCGATAAATTTGTGTTATTTCACAATCAATTCATTTAAAATGATATGTACTATGTTTGAAGCACGTTCCAGATTGAAAGATACCCTCAGTATCGTCTAGGTGTAAGACCACCGTTAGAATTGAAATGTTGCTTGAAATGGCTTAAGCCGTGTTTGGTGACCAGATTTGAATAGTCAGGCACTTCCCCACTTCCTCTTCCCCATCTCCTTTCCCTCTCCACTACCTTCAGCCTCACAACATATCCCATTTTGGGGATGGCATAGTCTAACTGGCTCCAGACGGGAGCAGTCTGGACTCTGTTCGGTACTCACACAAAAAAAACCCAAATTCAGATTCTTGGAGAGTCTTATTCAACCGGACGATAAATAGAGCATTTTTCTCAATAATGCCGATTTCAAAATTCCTAACAAAAATATTTCTCTTCACTTCATTGAAGAGAGTATAATTATCACGCGGCTATCGGAAAGGGGGAAAATTGCCTTTTTGTTATGAAAGGTCAGGTATAAACTGGGTTTTCTTAAAAGTCTTAGATTCTTTTAGGGCAAATGTTTTCAAAAAGTCAGAAAAGCCCCTTATTCACTGAGATTAATGGCTGAGGAGTCTAATTATATCCGGAAAAATAAAATCCTACTTCTCGAAGGAGGTTTCCGTCCATTCAATTAAAAATGCTGCGGAGCTAATCACGATAAATAGATTCGATAAAAATATATTCCTGTTCATTCAATTTCTTCTTTTAATTCATTTTTAGTAAGTGGGTATACATTGAACAGTTTTTATTTATTTTTATTTTATTTTTTATCTAAGGAATATTTGAATTCAAAAGCCAGGTAATCAATTTCAACACATTAAAACTTTGCTTAAATTATGAGGAAAACATTATAATGTACGAGATTAACTACCATTATTGGCTGTATACTCTCAGTATCGCCCTCGATTCGAGACCACCATTTGATATCGAAACGATGCTTGAAATAGTTTAATCTGTGCTTGTTTACTATTTAGTACATTTCCGCCCTCCCATTTCATATCTCCCTTCCCAGCCTTTCAGCCTCACAAAACGCCTCGATTGGAGAATCGTCACATAGTCCCACTGTCTCCGGACAGATGGGACGATTGTGGGGTATTTATGTACGCACATCTCGACTTCATCCAAATTTCTTAAATGTTTTTTTGATGGGTACCAACATTTAACATTTTTAAAGTTTTCGACATTTATAACATGTCTTGTCATATTTCTCGATGGTTAAGTGCTTGTTTTAACACTTCCGTACCGGACCAAGGGAACGCATTTACACTAACGAGAGTTTAATGCCGTGTCTAAGTTGTTTTTTAAACCACATACTCAATAACCTAGGTAATCCTAGAACTATAGATAAGCATTTAAATAATGTATACCGCATTACTATTTTTTTTAAATTAAATAATTTCTCTCAAATTTCGGCAGAGTATCAGTCTCGCCCGCCCCACTTCGTCTCTGTTAGATCGCCTGGTCGTACCCCGTTCCTATCTCCTACAACCTGTGCAACAAACTTGTTATGAACGCAGACGTCGCAATCGCCAATTGCCAGTCGAGATTCAGAAACAAGGAGTCATGGTGGCTATCGGCCCGCCTTCTCTGTTTTCTATGGAAAAATACGTGTTATGATCTAAATTCATAAGAATATTAATAATGACTTTATTTATCAAACGATTTCGATATTGACTACTGAAATATTATGAAAATACTTCATTCTAATTATTACCCAAACAAAATACAAAAAAAAATGTTATTAACATCCTTTAAAAATCAAAATAAATTGGGGGACCCGAGTGACCCCACTTCGGATTGTGTGTGATTTTTTTTTCTTTTTGGGACGAAAAGGTTTAAGTCCACAAATCATGATGCAACCATAACGCCATTTTACGCAGGAATAGGTAGCGAGGATATCATGCCTCTAGGCACACACCCATTCTCACACCTCTCTAACTCTTAATTTAATCAAGTTTTTGATTCACCGTCTTACCGAAATGTCCCTTTTCTTCCATACACTTTCATATATTTTAATTTTCTGGCACTTTTGTCTTCGTCAATCTAAAATAAACTTACATTCTAAAAATACTGAAAAATTCACACTTAACATTTAATAGTAGAAGTAACAACTGTGCCGTGAAATTGAACACGTTTTAAACAGAAGCGATTTGAAGTCACTCAACACAGTAAACATAGCTATTTAAGTTCATTCAGATTTTAAACGGAATCTCTGGAGTTAGAAGAGTTTTAGATACAATTTTGATACTCCCACTTCCATCTTGGCGTTGACAAATTGCAAGGTGTCATCTGCCTCAGTCGGGAATATCATATATCAGCTTCCCAGAGGAGCAGAAGCGAGAGACATTCTGCTCTGTAAATGTGGACTGTGTAGCCCTGGAAGAGATTACCCAAAAACGGAGAAATTTAATTTATATGGCTTAAGTGCAGAAATAAACGAACGAAAGCAACCTTGGTACAACAGGGAATGAACATTCTACAGGGCGGCTGTTAAAAAAATAATTCAAATGTATTCCCAAGTTTTCACGATATTTTATTTAATAATAATAATAATAATTGGACAATTTGTAGAGCGCCGTTTTTGTGAAAAATCACCTCAAGGGCGCTGTACAGCCTATTAATTCCTAGGTTCTATCTAATTTAACTATTTACAAACAGATACAGAAACATACTTACCTGGCAGGTCACTTCCGAGAAATTAGAAAGTTAATAGATACGTTAAGATAGTTGCAGAAGATACGGTCTTGCACGCGGAGGGCATTATATTTAAAACACTGGACTTTGCATGAATTTACATTAAAAGATTAGTGGCAAAAGTATAGTTGTATTTATTTTGAGAGACTGGAGAATTTAGGAGTCTTTAGGGAATCTTCATGAAATGACCCTTACATAAAGCTTATAACTGATTTTTTTATTTATTTTTTTATTTATTTATTTTTTTTTTTTTTAACAAATGAGTTATTTTTACAGTGTCGCGGGCATTGAAGGTTAAGGTGAAAGGTTTTTGAATTTAAGGGTACGACTGTCTGAAAAGGTGGGTTTTGAGTTTAGTTCTAAATTCCGCTGAATTTGTGATCATCCTTAAGTCGTGTGGCAGTCCATTCCAGGCTTTGGGTCCTGACACTCCGAAAGCGCGCTCACCGAACTTAGTATCTGGTGCACGCTTTGGTTCCTTTAACCTTCCGAAAGCTGATGACGCTGCTGATCTCAGGGTTAACTGTCGAGAATTGGAATTTTCTGGAATACACAATTCCGATAAGTAAGTCGGGGCCATTCCGTTGAGGGACTTAAATACCATCCAACAGAGCTTAAACTGGATTCTTTCAGGACATTTGAGCCAATGAAGATTTTTGAGATGCTCTGAAATGTGGGAATATTTAGATACGCCGGTGATAAGTCTTGCCGCAGCGTTGAAAACGGATTGTAGTTTAATGATTTGATATTTCGGAAGACTGGCATATATTGTTTGATAACACGTAGCTAATAAAATAATAATATTTAATTTAAGTAGCCGCTTTTTCGTAATTTATTTTTGGGGTGTTAAGCCGTGTTGCGCTACCTCCTTCTTTAGCCAACGTTTTGGACAGCGTTACAGTGTCCATCATCAGGGCAGATGAGTCTGTCTGATGGCCTGATGATTGAAACTGTAACGCTGTCCGAAACGTTGGCTAAAGAAGGAGGTAGGGCAACACGGCATAACACCCCAAAAATAAATTACAAAAATACTTTTGGCCGTGAAAACCTAAAATCATACCTAAGTAGCCGCTTTGTTAAAATACAAAGTCCTTGGTCCCAATGATGAAATAAAAATAAAAATTTACAATACAAGAAAAATGAAAATTTACTCAACCAGTAACTGCCGATCCGGCCTACCACTCAGTAAGAGGGCAGAGGGATGCGCCGCCAAGACCTGGTCAAACCTCACCCCAAGAGCCCAGGCAATCCTGCTAAGTCACCAAATGTGGCAATCACTTAGGGTGACCTATAGCAGCAATGTTGGTAATCCAATAAATGGTTCCCGGGGCGGCGGTACCCGTACTCGCCTCCAAAATTAAATTTTTTGGTTATCTTTATTTTGTCATATACGATATAATTTTAGATTTTTACGGCCAAAAGAATTTTCGTTATTTATTTTTGGGGTGTTATGCCGTTTTGCGCTACCTCCTTCTTTTGCCAACATTTCGGACAGCGTTACAGTGTGCATTACACATCTGCCTAGTATAGGAGGTTAGAAGGAGGGAGCACAACACAGCATAAAACCCCAAAAATAAATAACGAAAATGTCACATAGAAATAAATACAAAAAAAAGTTATGCAAAGCTGCCACATGACAGCTTGTCTGCAGGTACCACCATTTTCTTAGTTCAAGAAACAGAAAATAAAGTTTTGTGTCCTGAAATTCAAATAAAACACCCCTCAAATTGAACGAGTCCATTCTTGTAAATTGGTGAATTCAGTCTTTTAAATTCTCCGAGTTGCGCGTCGGGCGAACCTTGCATTGCTAATTCAATAGAGAACCCGATTTTTTAACTTTTCTATCAACTAACCAAACTAAATCCACCATTGGGTCTGGATAAAAACAAAAGGTACATATTTTTTTCACACTAACTCAAATGTAACACAATAATATTCACAATATATGTTTACCATTTTTACATTATTCAAGATAATATCAACACTTTTAATTTGAGGTAATGAAAATAGACTTTTCTTAAATATCTCAAAATGTAATATTGTAAGATTTTCTCGAATAAAAAATTCATTGATCTTTAATTACAATATGGATAACAATGATCTTGAGACATTAACACAAATTAAAGACTTAAGGGTCATTTTTCAATCAAATCTTTCATTTGTTAACCACATAACAGAAATCTGTAATAAGGCCTTAAAAAATTTGGGATTTATAACCAGGCTAATTAGAGATTTTAACAAAACAAAGTGTATAAAACTGTTATATTTTGCGTATGTCAACTTGAATACAATTCTCCCGTCTGGAATCCACATTATAATATATATTATGTACAATCTGTTGAAAGAATACAAAACAAATTCTAACGTTTTCTAAATTTTAAAATGGGTTTTCCAGCAATTTTGTTGAACTACAACACTATTTTAAACGATATGAATATGCTCAAACTGTCAGAGATAGCAGAATTTTCACTGACTTGGTATTTCTACATAAAATTCTAAATGATTTAGTTCTAAATGATAGCTTCCGAATTCCACTTCGTAATACTAGAAGTCAGGATTTATTTCAGTGCAGAAATTCTGGGACTAACTACCATGTGTATTCCTCTTGGCCCAGAATACTAATGGAGGGTAACAATTACACCAAGTGAGTGGACATCTTCAATTTATCTTTAAACAAATATAAAAAAAGTGTTATTGAGGCAGTTCCGTTATATACAATCAATATGTATTTTTCTTACTACGCTATGTATGTAAAAGCCCCGAAAAAGGGCGTTCATTAATAAATAAACAAATATTTGCTTTTTTTTTTGTAAAATTTTATTATATTTTTTTAACATAACTAATTCACACCAATACCAGATTAGATTATAAATTAGGTTCTCCTAGTGAAGTTTTTACTATCATAATTATAGCATATTGTTTTGGGAGGCGGTTATGGGTACCGCCGCCCCGGGAACCTCAATTGGATAACTAACATCTCTGCCATAGTTCACTCTACGTTTGGTGACTTAGCAGGGGTGCCCGGGTTCATGGGGTGAGGTTTGTAAAGATCTTGGCGGCCGATGAATCTGCCCACCTTCTCCGTGTGGCGAGCCGGATCGAGAGAGACTGGTTGAAGAGGTCTTTTGACCTTTCCAGACAGAATTCCTCGACCCATCGTCTTGCACCGCAGTTGAAGGGATGGATTCATATGTCCGTCACTCCTGGACACACTAACCCCCAGATTCCTAACCACCTCTCATACCTATTCCCTTCCTAGAACTTCCTCTTCTTCGTTTCCTTTAAAAAACCCTCCATACAGCATGACAAAGGCGCTGAGGAAGATTATTTTCCTCAGGGCCTCCTGTATGGAGCTTATGTTAAAAAAATAAATTTTTTAATCATTTTCCGTAGGTACACAGTATTTTTTCTTTGCACTATATAATACTAGCTGGAGTACCCGGCTTCGCTAAGGACAATATTCGAGATTGTTCTGGAATGTTCCTTCAAGAGCATTAGCGAACCATCTAGAACGTTCTCGAAACTCTTGGACTCACCGACATAATCTTTTAAAGTTTTATCGAACCTTCCAGAACTTTCCGGAAGACTGTTCTTGAAATTTCTAGAGGGCAAAACTTCCAGCCCTTCTATCTTTAAAAGCACGCCCTCTAGGTAAAAAGGGGACCCCTCATCCTGGAGGGGGGATAAAGATCTACCATGCCATATAACTCCCTTGATCGTACCGGGACTCGTTTCTGATTTTTTGCGGTCCGCACATTTTTTGGACTTTCTTTTATAATATAAACATTGATTATCGTAAACAATACATACAATGAAAGATTGTTTACGTTATGTGTAATAAACAAAAACCCTACACAACATAAAACTATGTAAAAGCCCATAAGGGCGCGTAATAAATAAATAAAAATGAAATAAAAAAAACTTGTTGGTAGATTATAAAACATCGTGATGAAAGCACGGTCATGCTGAAACCGACTGGCATGTTTTTTATAATATTATAGGCGCAAGTAACTCAACAAAGTTAGTATTATTTCACATAACGCTCTCTGGCAAAGTTTATATTTTTATCAGCTTTTGAAATTGTTCATTTGTGGTGAAAGTCCAGTGCGATGTTTTGATTAAAAATCGCCGACCAGCCTATTCCACTTTATTTAAAAAAAAAATGAGGAAAGAGTTTTGTAACGCTTTGAGTTATGTTTTTACAACTCGAAACTTTTTCTCATTCAACAGAAATGATTGCATTTTTACAAATTAATAATGGTCTACAATACTCTTATTGCATCACTTAATTTTTTTTTTAATAATTGCATGTTTTTTCAAATAAGTATCTATTATTTTTTTTATACGATATGTAGTGTTTTAAAGGAATATAAAAAATTGACTTTCCCCACCATAAAGAGACAAGGCTCTTGTGTTTGATGAGGGAATCCTTGCTCAGCTTTAAGTTAGTAAATAATAAAAAAAGATAAGTAAGAAAAATATAAGATTTAGCAATAATAGATTTCAAGATTTTAAAGAAATAATAATAATTGATATGAACGCTAACGGTAGTTTCAGCTTCTTTTTCAATTTAAGCTGGAATTCGTGATTATTTTTTATAATTTTTAGATTTAACGGGAGTTTATTGAAATAAGTTTTACCTAAATAGAGAAAGGTACTTTGAATATGCTTAGTGTTAAATTTTTAGATTTTTATTAATTTACTTAATATAAATAGTATACATATACCATAAACACGAATTACCTGTCACAAAATCATAGTTAAATAAGAAATAATAAAAAAGTGCAACAGTTAATTGTGGCTTTTGATTAAGAAATGACACCAGAGATAAAATTGCATTTAGAATTCTATAGTGCAAATAAAGTTGATTGAACATTTTTGATAGTAAAGCCTTCTTGTGCCTAGCTTCCGTGCAGTTAAATAGATCTGCCACATCAGCATATCTATTTTTAACTTCATGTAATCAAGGTACAATCGATTCTTTGGTATACTCAGTCCGGTTTTTGTAGCATTTAAACAGAATTTTAGAACGAGTGGCTCTCGTGGGTATACGAAATTCAATGAGATTAGTTAAATCAGGACTGTCTATTCTACCATTTACAATTTTGGACATAAATATTAAGTCGGATATAATTCTTAAATGTTTTTTTTTCCTTTTGTAGGTATATTAAATATTGAAAAGATTTTTTCAGTAGAAAATGTAGATGGTTGTTTCAAGAAAGTGAAAATAAAAGTGAAACCAAACGTTAATTCATCAGGATGCAAATTTAGATACTGATAGTAGACGAAGATAAAGTGTCGATATTGAAAATTAATCTTAATATTAAAACAGACACAATGATAACTAGCAGATAAAAACCTGCAAGCGACTTTTTGTTGCGCTAAGCCCAATTTTGTAAAGTTCCCTTAGAATAAAGTTTTGACCCTTTGTTTGCCCAACAGCTATTAGAATGTGTACGAAAGCTTACTTATCACATAGGTATTTCATCATTTTTTTTAATCGAAATTAAAAACATTAATGTGGATACTTTCGTAATATATGACATCACATAAATTCTTTCATTTGAAATTCAGTTTTTCTGCTATTTAGTATTGGAACAGCTTTCGTACTAATTCCTTTCCCAAGGTCCTGTTTAATGATGATAATTTCAAATAATCACCGAAAGCAGTTGGCATTTTGACTTTGGTTTTCAGTTCTCCCACTCAACCTCCATTGTATCCATTCAAACAAATCCGCAGAGTAGGTAGATACTCAATAATTTTTATCCATGAAGGTGGTCGTGAGTAGTGACTTATTTTTGACGTGATGCTTACGTCAAAGATATTCATTAGAGCGGGTACGCTTTCAAGACGTTTTCACTTCTGCAGTCCAAACGTAAAACAAATACAGTTCAAAGCTTTCTGCACCTCGCTGTACACATCAGAACTGCGGGTTGACCGTACCACATCCCGATGGCATAAGCTAAAAGTTGCTTACAATAACGCTTATCGCCAACTTTTCCGCCTATCGAGATACTGCAGTGCTACGGAAATGTTCCTGGAGGGACGAGTGCACACTTTCCGAACACTTCTCCGCCACCGTATGGGAAGTTTATGGTGCAGACCGCCTCCAATCGAAGAATGCGATCATCACCGCCATGATTGCCTGAATGGAGTCCCCCCCCTTTCATGGCCTTCTGTAGACGGGAAAAGGTACAATACCCTTTGCACTCATTTTAGTGTTTAATGTTTTTTTTTAAGTTTCATTTCTCACGCTTATTCATTTTTCATTTAATTTATGTGTTGTTATTTTAACCTCAACTTATTGTTTGTTTTTTCTTTTGTTATTTCAAAACATGAAATGTATTGCATTGCACTTCTTCTGCATATATTCTGGAATAAACCATTATTAAACAATTAAATTAAACGAAGTAATTGTTTTATTTCATTCTCTCATAATTATTTGATGAACATCAGATCTACGATCAGGACCATTATAATGAATTTTAACATTTGAAGGGGACTCTTGGAAGCCGACTCTTGGTCTGTTTCCACTTTTGATTAAATTCTGATTAGCAGTCAAGCCTAATATCGTGTCTTTAGACAGCTGATCACAAATTGGCTAAAAGCTGTAATGGGCCAAGAATCGGCGTTTAACAGAAACTAATCAAAAGATAAATATTGAATTCCGCCCTTATGCCCGATTTTATGGACTTAAATTTAAGAGTGTTTGAACCAACCTAAGGCCTAGTCCAAATTGTTAGAAGAGCAAAAAATATATACAATAAACTTGTTTTCTAATCTAGAATAAATAAACTTTTATTTTGCGCTTTTCTTCTGACCTCTGTTCTAGCACCAAGGAGCTTAGCGCTGTTCACTTAGGTCATCAAAAGTCGATTTTCTTGGTAGCTGGAATAATGTTTTCGATATGAATTAATAGATAAGCAGAATTTGAACATCAAAATGATACCTAAAAAATCTTACCGATTTTCAATAGAAACGTATACTGTAAAATGGGGTGATTCTACGGTTTTTGAAGTGAAAACTTATTTAGCGCCGTTGTGATTTGAAACTTGATGAAACGGAAACAAGCGGTACTAAAAAGAGATAAACAGATACATGACTTGGGATAGGAAAAAATATATATTAAATTCACGGGTAGGTACTCGGTTCCAATATAATACAATAAATCCACAGTCCCACGCAAGTCTTTTTGGTGTAGTGGTAGATGAGCCTGATAAACCTCTGTACACCAAGCGTTTAGCGGACCAAGAATCGAATCCTTCGAAATAAAAAAATAAAATTATATATTTTTGTAAAATCAATACCCAATCTTCAAACCATTCCAAAATAAACTGACAAAAAAACACAAAAACGACACCTAGCGACTCCGAAGAAGAAAACACAAATATTAATAAGATAAACAAATGTAAAGGAAAGGTGCACTGGAATTCGATGATAAAAATATGGAAAAAATCATCCGATTTATAAAAAAAAGTTAATTTATAAACTAGTTCTGCTGTGTAATTATTATAATGCGTGGCAGCTGTTTTGAATTCGGAAGGTATTATTTAACTGTCTGATAATCCCGTCACAAAAAAGCTATCACGCTTCATAATATTTACACAGCAGAACTTGTTTATGACGAAACTGTTTTATTAACTGAAAATTAATATTATAAAGACAAACCTAAAATTATAAAGGTGATCTACATTTTTTTACAACAGTTTAACACAGGAGGCAGTAAGGAAATCAAAATCCGTCGGGGCTTGTGTCACCTTCGAGAATGCTGTACGGAGGATGTTTTTAGGAAAAAGAAGGAGAAGAAGTTCTGAGAAGCAAAAAGGTTGGTTATCCAATAAACGGTTCCCGGGGCGACGGTATCCATAGCTGCCTCCCAAAATGACTTAGTCAATAAATATATAAATAATGACCTTATCGTGATTTATACTTTTACGAAAATTCTTTTGGCTGTGAAAATCTAAAATCGTTTATGGGGTGACCTTGATCTTCAAATTGATCAAAGTCACCTCATTTTACGGTACTGGAAATAATCAATACCAGAGATTCATGTTGAATAAGAAGGTCGTTTAGCAAACAGCAAAGATCACAGAAATAGGGTTAAAATAAAACCGCAATAAGTTCGTATACCCAAGACAACTCGTGTACCTAAAACCTCGTGTAAATAATTCGTTCATTAAGTTGATTTTTTTAAGGTGTGCAGAGTTTTAGTTAACAATTTAGTTTGAATACGGAAAGAATCCGTTCATTTAGTTGATTTTTTTAAGGTGTTCAGAGTATTAGTTAACAATATAGTTTGAATATGGAAAGAATCCGTTCATTTAGTTGATTTTTTGAAGGTGTTGAGAGTATTAGTTAACAATATAGTTTGAATACGGAAAGAATCCGTTCTTTTTGTTGATTTTTTTAAGGTGCTCAGAGTATTAGTTAACAATTTAGTTTGAATACGGAAAGAATCCGTTCTTTTAGTTGATTTTTTGAAGGTGTGCAGAGTATTAGTTAAAAATTTACAGAATGAAACAAGTTCTTTGTTTAAAACCACTTTATTTAAATTTATATTCGTCGACCGGTTTCGGTCGAACTCGACCTTCTTCAGGACAATAAACATATAAACTCTAACTCTAACTCTTATTGTCCTGAAGAAGGTCGAGTTCGACCGAAACCGGTCGACGAATATAAATTTAAATAAAGTGGTTTTAAACAAAGAACTTGTTTCATTCTGTAAAATGTCAAGCCACAAAGTGTTTGCTTTCTTCGATAAGTTAAAAATTTAGTTTGAATACGGAAAGAATACGTTCATTTGGTTGATTTTTTGAAGGTGTGCAGTAGTATTGGTTAACAATATCGGCGACGCCAGAAAACATAATCCCACCTAGTAAAAACTGGCTGCAGCACATCTCTTGTATTTCAATATCTTTGGTTATATAGAATAGACAGTATGTTATCTATGTAACTATGCCAAATACGCCAATACGAAAAGCCATGTAAGGTGCCACTATAAAGCGTAATTAACTGTTTTTCACCATAATATTTTTTTCAGATTGCCTAGATACAGCCTAATGTCCGACTTAAAATATGTTCGGTTTAGCGAATCGTAAAGTTGGGGTAATACTTATTTGGAAACTTGCTAAGGGGTTGTTAAAGAGAAAACAGTTTGTTTTTGAACTTAAAATATTGTATAATATCTAATTATTAACCATGTATGTACGCAGAACAGTTTTGATTTAATGTTGCTTTCTCCATTGCTTTATTGCGAGATTTATTATTTTACTACTGTATTTTAATAGACTTCGTAACGAAATTAGACAAATGCGAATTTAGGAGTAAATATAGTGCGAGAATTATACAAGGGTGGAATTACAGATGGAGAGAATTGCATCAACTTTAATTACACTTCTAGAATTACATCAAGTCGTTTAACAGCCTGTTGTGATTTATGCATAGATTAATTATCGCCAAAATTAATGTTCAATTATTTCAATTTATAAAGTTCAGCCTCAAATATAAAAATGTTTACCGATCACAATCTAATGACGGCCTCCGTGGTATAAGGGCAAGGTTCTCGACTGGCGATCCAGGGGTCGCGGGTTCAAATCCCGGCGTGCGCAGCTAAATTTTATTTGATTAATTTGTGTTTTCACACTTAAAATTTTAATGTATATATGTGATTCGTACTAGATTGGAAGATATTCTGAGTAACACCACCATTCAGAATTGAAACGTTGCTTGAAATGGCTCTATCCGTGTTTGGTGAATAGCCAGGTACTTACTCACCTTCCTCTATCTGAATAGCCAGGTACTTACTCACCTTCCTCTTCCCCACCTCCTTCAGGCTCACAACACACCTCATTTGGGGATCGCATAGTCTCACTGGTTCCAGACGGGGCAGTTGGGACTCTTGTGAGGTATTCATATAAAAAATAGAAATTTTAACGAACATAATTTGAAACATTATGCTATAAAGCCATATCCGAAAATGGGTTTGTAGGTAGGAGATTTTGCACTTCAAAGCAATTTTATTTATTAAGGCCTGATTCTATATTGTTAATATGTTTTTAAAAACACAAAAAAGGTCGATAATACTAAAGGGCAAGATGTGTGCTGCACTCAATTTATAATTTTAGACACTTTTCGACCGGTCAGTAGCTGGGTGGGCATCGCGTTTGGGTCCCACCCGGGTGTCGAGTGTTCGATTCCAGGATAAGTCCTCCATCACAACTCAAGCAAAGTTTTCGGCTTACCGTGGTGATAGTAGGAGGTTTTTATATATTGTTGGGTTTTTCGTCATCCGTGAATGTTTGTCTTTAAAAAAAAATTTAAAAAAATTTAAAAAAAAATATGTTAAAAAGTTTGAAAAAAAAAAAAAAAAAATACAAAAATAAATAGAAAAAGAATGAAAAAAAAATTAAGCATCAGTAATTTTTCTTAACGATCAAATTTTCAAACGAAAAACACATGATTTTGCATTGTGTACTACGCATTGAATCACCCTAAAATTCAGCAGTTTAAATGAAAAAGTATATATCTATCAAACAATGATCCAACAGTTGATCCGCTGACAATAATTGTCCTCCAATTATTGGCCTCCGGAAAAGGTAATTACTTTAAAATTATATTTTTTGTGCATTATTTACCAATTTCAATCGTAAAATCTACTTTGAAAATACCTAATAAGATGGGATTGCAATGTCGATTTTTTTTGTACTTATGAGCTAGTTTTAGACAAATAGATTTTTCTTTGATACATTTTAATGAAAATATGTTTGATACTTTGTTATTCGGCGGTACAACCTCTCTGCACATTCCTTCAGGGTCACCTACATATATTTTGTGTGTAATTAGGTATACCGTATTTTTCCTAAACCGAAACGGCATATTATAAATAAGAATGCAGAGAGGCCAATTGTCTGCGGATCAACTGTCATGGAACCCTATCCAATGGTTTAACTCAAAATCAATTCAACTCAACACCTCTTTGAAAAGTCTTTAAAAGTTATGAAAAAAAATAAAAATAGCCCAACGTAACATATTTAACCAATTTTTTAAATATATTTTTTCATCACTTTTAATGACTTTTAAAATGAGGTATTGAGTTCGGTTGATTCTAAATTCCGGTCACCCTATCAAACGTATTGATGAGATTTTTTTCAGGATTCCAGCAGACCAGAGTTGTCTGCCAAATTCGGGCGCATAGTATATATTACTTACGATTTGTACTGGGTTGTGTACTCATATTGTATCTGCGATCTCTGTATTCTGTCCATGTACAGTTGAACAGTTGTACAGTTGTCCCAGCTTTAGAGAAACTAACTTAATTCTGGAAATAATTGAGCTTCTACGGTTAAGTTGGTCACTTAGGGTCACACAAAGTACACCATTGAAAGCTTGTTGGGAAGATTGCGTCCGTTAAGCGAGAATAGATTTTCATCTCAATCCCTTTTGGCCTTAGGCAAGATAAGGACTTAGAGTCGTTAAATTGTTCGAGTCATACTTATTTGAGAGTACACCTTATCGAAGTAACCATCGTTATCTAACCCTAACAATATCTCAATATTGTTGTTGGTATTTATTTTTCTAGACTTAAAGATGGAGATAAAAATCGTGTCGGAAGAAAATAATACCTTCACTATTTAATTCTCTTCACCCAGCGTCCCCTCGAATGTGTGTATTCCACACTGCCATAAAATGTGACGATAAATGGGGGCCTCAGCACGGGTAAGCCTCCCAGTGAAGCCAACATTACTGGATGTATAATCCAGTAATGTTGGTATATAAGAAATGTAAAATATTGCATCAAAATAAAAAAAAAATAATAAAGACGTATTATTCACAAACACCCTTGTATATTTAAAAAAACTATATTTTCTAACTATATTGTCTTAACTATACGCTAGGCTCATGACAAATAGAGGTATTTGAACTATTATGTAATTGCTTTATTATCAGTTCTTTTCTTTATTTCTTTCTCTACTTAATATGATTTATATTTTGCTAATTGTTATTATTTCTGTTATTTCACTATGCTGAGAATATTTTTAACTGGAATGTTAAAAATTTATGCACATCCCAATGGCAGTTGTATTAACTACTAATTGTAATTTTTTTGCAAATTTTTCAAACAGTGAATAAATAAAACTACGAAGTTTATATTAAAAAACCCACGCATTGAGCAAAACAAAGAGTGAAAGATTCAAACAAGAAGTGTTCAGCACTCAAGAAAATTGTAGTAAAATAAGTTTTTAGCTTTTAACGGCCAAAAGTATTTTCGTTATTTGTTTTTGGGGTGTTATGCCGTGTTCCGCTACCTCCTTCTTTAGCCAACGTTTCGGACAGCGTTACAGTGTCCATCATCAGGGCAGATGTGTAATTGTGTACTTGTTAGTGGTGGAATGTGCTTATGTACTTGGAAGCAGAAAACTGAGCTGAGACAAGTGAAATCTACAACTATCCTAAAGTATACTGTAATACCAGCTCGAAGTGGAGTGGAGCTGGCAAAACGGTATTGTTTCCAAGTACACATGCACACATTTCACCATTAACATTTTGACGGCCTCCGTGGTCCCGAGGCAAGACTCTCGACTCACAATCCGAAGGTCGCGGGTTCGAACCCGGCGTGCGCAAATAAATTTTATTTCATTAATTTGTGTTATTTCACAATTAATTCATTTAAAATAATATATAGTATATTTGCGGCACGTTCCAGAGTGGAAGATACTATCAGTATCGCCCTGGTGTAAGACCACCATTCAGAATTGAAACGTTGCTTGAAATGGCTTTAGCCGTGTTTAGTGACCAGATCTGAATAGCCAGGTACTTCCCCACCTTCCTCTTCCCTATCTCCTTCCCCTCCCCATTACCTTCAGCCTCACAACATACCCCAATTGGGGATGCCATAGTCTCACTGGCTCCAGACGGGAGCAGTTGGAACTCTTGTGCGGTATTTCACATAAAAAAAAAGAAAAAAAAACAAGTTTACAATTACACATCTGCCCTGATGATGGACACTGTAACGCTGTCCGAAACGTTGGCTAAAGAAGGAGGTAACGTAACTCGGCAATACGCCCCAAAAACAAATAACGAAAATTGTTCAGATTTGAAAATAATGTATTTTTTGTAGAACAAAAAGCATGAAGCACTTTTTTGACACTGGGCGGACAGAAAAAAAACAAAAGCTTAGAGAGAAAAATAGTGGGATTAGAGAAAGATTTGAGATTGTTGGGAGGTTAGAGTAATGCGTTGTAGAAATAAATTATGTTTTCTTAGAATAACACGATGTAATAAAGCGAAGTAGAAATGAATTTAATCAACTATTTTTTTACGATAATGACCGACTTATTAAGTAGGTTCTGTAAACAAGTGACGACTTTTTCATGTATTAAATAATGTAGTACTCTCGTGTTTATTTTATTTATTTATTTATTTAAGGAACATTAACAGTCTTAGTAATACAATAACATAAGAGGATGATAAAAAAACAGACCAATTATTAATGTACACAGATAGGTATTTAGAAACAAGACTAACTGAATATAAACTAGAATATTTAAAAAAATAATAATTTTGAATGGAAGGTATTCACTTTTTAGTGGTTTCGTTACCAAGTAAAAATGCGGTATTTAATAATCTGACTCAAATACTTAAAGAAAGTACTTACCAAGTACTTATTACAAATAAGCGATAAGTTATACAAGTAAATATGTTGTGGGCCTGATGTAAAGTAAACAATTGCATTAACTATCTGGGGCCTAGGATTTTAAATGTCTTATTTAAGTCGATGTCTTCAGTTTCCTCACGGTAAATTTTATTTGTTACTATGTATCTACAATACATTAAATGGTTCTATGACAACTCAGAATCGTGCAATTTCAAAACCCTATTGAAAAGTCATAAAGCGTTATAGACATAAACATAAATAGCCCATAACCTAATTTAAAGCAATCTATTCAACTAATTTGGAAAATATTTTTTTCATAACTTTAAAGGACCTTTCAAAGGTGTTGAAGACGCCTGATGAGTAGTCTGGTCATCACATAAAATATGATTTGATCCTTGGATTCTTTTTAGATTTTGTCGTCGAGTTTCTTTAAAAGACACCTATGTCAGATTCACTTTGATTCACATTGATTTATTTAGAAATATTTCGACACAGATTTGTTATTTTTGATCGTATCTCAAAATGAACTTTTGTTTTAGAAAGCAGATTGAAGGTTCTTCTTTATTATAATGATACAAACGGACGTATTAGGCACAAAAATATTAAATCTTCGATTTAAAAAATCGATGAATATTTATTGTATTCTCGCTTAAAAATATTGTAAAACTACCACTTTACATGAAACAAATAAAAAACCTTTTCAATTACGTGAATGTTTCATAATGATTATTGTAACTTCACTCTTTTTTCTTTTCATATAAAAATAATCTTCAAAGACTTTTTGGAATTTAATTAAATTATTTGGAAATATCTGTTAGGTTATCTTTTAAATGCACTTTTGGATACTGCTTAAATCATTTAACTCACCGTAATACAAAATGACTTAAAACGACTTAAATTAGTCCGCATCTGCTTGTGCCGTAAAATACACGAAAATAATCACTGACGTCGGTGTTCTGTGTACAAAAAGACTCAATGGGTTAATGAGATAAGCACCACCCAAATAATATGATATTATCAAAAACATTCAAGAATTTATTCATTCGAACGCTAAAGTCTAAATCGAATTTCAGAAACATCCCAAATTCCCACTCCTGTTACAACCACCCCAACTGACTTCCACCACCCTTACGCCTTTAACAGACATTGCAATGTCCATTAGGCACTAGGCAGTAGGCACTAGGCACTAGGTAGGGGCGGGAAGGTCTGTCCGTACCCCGACAAAAGGCGATTTAAATTCACTGCGCAGCCTCGTTAAATTGGAAAAATCGAAACAATAAAAACGACAAATTACCTGAATGTTTCCAATTGCGGTCGTGGGCGGCACTAGCATAGGAATTTGGCGCTTCAAATGGGTGTTATTTTGACTTTTTGTCGTTGTTTTTTTTTTCACGTATGAAATTAATGCAGTGTTATTTTATGTCTGATCGGATTTATGGTGCTAAGCCATTGTGACTATATCGATCGTGATTAGTCAAATGTGTTTCGTGTCATTGGGAGATCATAGGATTTCACATTTTTACGATGTGATCGATACCTTTGACAAAATCCTTATCTTATTTGGTTTCTGGTTTTATGATAGTATCATATCAACTCACACTGTAAATTATTATAATCCCAGCCCTTGCTATGTATCTAATGCCATTAAGGCCAACCTTTTGTGCACTCATGCGTTTCAAACAAACACATTATTTTTAATTAAAATCGATTAATCAAACTCATAATCAAATTCTCAAATAACCATTTTTTGTGGCTAGTTCTTAGGTCTATGGAAATCCCCACAATCCGAGATTATTAAACGAGTATTCAAGCAGGAATTTAGGGTTTTTACTAGTTCATTCTTTTTTTTTCAGAAGCGCAGTCTACACGCTGCTCTTCTTTTTACTATTTTACATTGTCTAAACCTTAATTACAAGTTTAATTGTTTATTTATTTACCCCCTAGTGGGCTTCTACAAAGATAAGTAATAAGTAATGATAAAGTTGTAAGTAATAAGTAAAAAAAATAACATATATCATTAATGTCGCTATTCCAAATTCCTGTAATATTCAAAAATTTATCTCTGAAAAAATAAGAAAATATACAGATTTAGGAAACATTACCATTTGTTATTTCGGCTACTGGCATTATACCCAGCTCTCTCATTCAAAATTTAGGTTTATTAGATTTGTCAAAGAATTTGTATATAGAAATGAAAAATCAGTCATATTAAATACATGTAGGATTACGAAAGATTTGTTTGATATTTATGTTGAGGGATCAGTAGGATTTATCGGTCCAGTTAGAAGTTCTATCGAGCCGAACCCTCTGATATGAAAATATGTGGAGTCGGTGAATTATTTCCCCATTTGGTCTCAGCTAGGTTGACATGTTGTTCTTGTATTTTTTTGTATTTTTATTAAACTTGTATAGTGCAATTGCATAGCGTGGATCGACTAGATGATCATTTGTGGAAAAGTGTGTGAAAGGGTTAAGTTTTTCCTGTGGGGAAGATTTAACCCGAACATAAAGTCAAAAGAACAGTAAGTAATAGGCAAGTCGTAGTACACAATATATAATGATTAAAAATTAAAATTATTTAGGGCATTCACTATAGAGTCGTTAAATCATATATTTCAATAAAGTAATTTTAAAGAATTCTTATATTATCAAAAATTCTTTTTATTATACATATTTTGTTATTAGTTATTATATCTAAATCTCCCAAGGCACTCATTTCTACCCGGGAACTTTCAACTTTAGGTGCCTCAAGATATTTATCATCTACGCTGCAGTCCACAACCTTCGTTTCTGCAGACACAGTAATATCGCCTATAATCCATCGACTTTGAAGAGAACTTCTTGAATATTGCTCGCAGTGCAAGAGTTAAAATTATTTTACTGCCTCCTCAACCGAGGGTCGTAGCACAATTTATATATATGGCACTCAAGCTTTTTATTATCTTATTTATTCTCGTTTTATTTCTATGTCGTATTTTTTTACGAATGTTTAGTAACAACGTCACTTGTAGAATAGTTTAGTAATCTAGGATAAAAAAAAACACACGAAATAATTTTATCTAGTTTCTTACATAAAAATTAATTGTTTTTATGAAAATTTTTATGATAAAAAAATGTGTGCAACGGATGTGTTGCAAACTGAGCAAAAATATAGAAAAGCCTGAAGGGTTAATTTAATTTCTTTTTTTTGTTTTTTTTATTTTTTTATTTCTTTTTTTTTTATTTAAGAATTGGAGTAGACCCACAAAGCTGTCATATGGCAGCTTGTCTGCAGGTTCTAACAATTTAAACATTCTTAATAAAATATCTAAGAAAATATTTGTAAATACATTTATAGTTTTAAGGAAACATTAGAATAGATCACATAGTAGTATTAGATAATTTAACTTACAACTATGAATATATAAGATATTTCAATATACCTATCTAATAAAAGATATGTAGGCAACTATATTCAGATATTCAAAGATACATGGAGTTTTCGTTCATTAACCATAGTTTTATCATTTTAGGACTTAGTCTCTCATTTTTTTCAAATTTTATGTTTTTATTGATTTTATTGAAAATCACGGGTATTAGATATTCAAGAGTGCGGCTTCCATATTTATTTAATATTCGAGGAGTTTTTAGGCCCTTTCCTTCTCTAAATCTTGTGGTATGTTTGTGTACAAGTAGGTGTTTGTAATACCTTATATACTTCTGGGGTTAATGCTAGAAGTGCCTATAACAGTTTTTGGTAATTCGATTTAGGTACCAGAAAGTATCTTTACTAAAGTCCCTTATTTGACTGCTATGACTAATTAAGTCAGATGCTCCAGATTGATGAAGTTACGGCTTATATAATGCAGAAGTCAAAATATTGTTTCGGCGCTCTGTACGTGAATAAACCGTCAAACAATCTTCGTTCTAGAACCATTTTCAAAATTGACAAATGCACTTCTAGCATTAAGCCCCAGATTTGCGGATTATGTATGCGGCACGTTCCAAAGCGGTAGATACTATCATATTTATTCTGGAGGCTCTGCTGAAAACCAACTGCATTCCAGAAGTAATCCTAAAGGTAGCTGAGCAGTGACGCTTTCCATCAATAGAATCAATAATAAAACAACAAAATGTGTAATATTGTAAAAAAAACTATTGATGAATAAACTTTTTAATTTAATTTTTTTTGTTTTATATGAATACCGCACAAGAGTCCCAAATGCTCCTGTCTGGAGCTAGTGAGACTATGGAATTCCCAAACGGGGTATGTTGTGAGGCTAAAGGTAGTGGAGAGTGGAAGAAGATGAGGAAGTGGAAGGTGGGAAGTACCTGGCTTTTCAGATCCGAAAGACTATTCCCTAAAATTTGTGATAAGAGATCGTTCTCCCGCGAGAAGGGCTGTTAGATTTGTGTGATATTCTACGGCTGTTATTTGCTTTTTCTATATGCCGATATCAAAATTTCAGCTGTGGGCTGTCACGTATTTTAGTTTGGGTCGTTCATAATTACCTAACACGAATTCCTGCAAGTATGCATGATTATTTATTCATCTAATAGCTGTAGAAAATCACATAAATCAGACAGGTCATCTCGCGGGAGAACGATCTCTTATCACAAATTTTAGGGAATAGCCTTTCTGGTCACCAAACACGGCAAAAGCAACGTTTCAATTCTGAATGATGGTCTTACACCAGGGTGATACTGAGAGTATTTTCCACTCTGGAACGTGCCGCAAATATATTTTTCATTATTTTCAATTAATTAATTGTGAAATAACCCAAATTAATCAAATAAAATTTATTTGCCACCCCGGGATTCAATCCCGCGACCTTCGGATTGCGAGTCAAAAGCCTCTTACCGCTAGACCAAGCCGCCGGTCATATTATTATACAGCAATATCCACCTTGGTGAAAAGTAACCATTCGCAGTGGAAATATTGCTTAAAACGAGTTAAAAAGGAGAAACCGCAATACCGTAAAATACCTCACAAATATAAATCACGATAAAGCTTTAGCTGTGTATGTTGACCAGATCTGAATAAAATTGCTTCCCAACCTTCTACTTCCTTTTCTTCTAGCCCTTTTTCTCTCTTCAACTACAAAACATAGCCCAATTGACGATGTCATAGACTCGCTGATTCCGGGCGGTTCGGCCATTTTTTAACAGAGAAACTCGTAGTGGCAGGAACGTATCACACAATTTTTTTTATTCCCAATGGATAATGAATTTTCCATAAATCATCCATATCGTACTTAATATTATTTATTAGTATGCATTTTGCGCGGTCATTAACCCGCCATTGTTCTGAATCCCTTCGTTACTCGAATATTACACATCAAACCAAATTATGTGTTTTGGTATAATATGAGATTTTTACGCCCAAGTGTATTTGTCGTAATTTTGAAGAGTTTTATTACAATGTGCATTTGTTATTTAATTTTATTTATTTGCATGAACCTTTGTTTACGAAATAATAAGTAATCTGAGCTCACTAATCATTTACCGGCAACAGGCCAAAGTTTCGATTTGGAAAAAAAACTAAGTTAAAACATTCAAATATAAATACATGTTTTAATTTGTGCGTCTTAGAAACCTTAGAAATAAACAAAAAAAATAATTTAGTAAACAAAATAAAAGCACCCTGTAAGTAACTTTTCTTGTCTATGTTTCCTTATTATTTTAGTTACTCCAACCGTCCTCCCTCCCCTCCCCGCAAATCATTACTACAACTACCCTCATCTTCTTCTTTTTCGTGTACCATATCAGTACTCCCCGCCCCCAACGTTGGCGATCACTCTGAAAAATGTCTCTCTATCTTGTGCTGCCCGGAATAGCTCCTCCGCACTTCTAATGCCGGTCCACTCTCGTATATTTCGCAGCCAAGATATTTGTCTCCTTTCAGGCCCTCGGAGATCTTCTTTTTTGCCTCATCTATTAATATCTAATCATTTCCGCAACTGTGTAATTTGAAAATTTGTTTTAAAAACGCTAGTGAATGACACGGATGTGTCGAAACCATTAATAAAGTCAAGTAGCAAATTTAATGTACATTGTGAATAAAAATCTTTAAAAAGGTGATCAAAAATTGTTACATAGCCCAAAAAACACAAAAAAGTGTTAATCGTGATTATTTTTTGGGTTTTTATGCCGTACTGTGCTTTCTTATTCTTACCGGAGAAGATGGATTGTAATCGTGTAAAATACAAATCGCTGTTTTTTAATAACAATCTTAGTTTTGGTACCTACAAAATTTCTTTTAATGAAAGGATAATCATTTCTTATTCTTACCGGAGAAGATGGATTGTAATCGTGTAAAATACAAATCGCTGTTTTTTAATAACAATCTTAGTTTTGGTACCTACAAAATTTATTTTAATGAAAGGATCATCATTTCTTATTCTTACCGGAGAAGATGGATTGTAATCGTGTAAAATACAAATCGCTGTTTTTTAATAACAATCTTAGTTTTGGTACCTACAAAATTTCTTTTAATGAAAGGATAATCATTCTTTAGTCACCGTCCATTTGATGTAAAGTTGAAATAATTTTGCTACTGCCAAAAAAACTCAGTTTGTTTGTGATTTGAAGTAATTACTGAAAAACGTTGATTAACGATAACGCCAGCAAGAAAGAAAGAGCGCAGGTAATAAGCCACCGCGATCCCCGAAGTTTCAATGCTGTTTTTGAATTTCATGTAAAGTTTTATACACGAATTAAATTCATTCTTATTTTTAAGAGTTTTTCTGCCACGCACGAGCATTACCTTTTACTATGTAAGATATTAAAGATTCAGAAAATTAGTTATAAAAAAAACCCTTAAAAGTTTTATCTTACGCTCGAAAACGGTGGCCGTCGCATATCTCGTATTCTACCTGTCACACCTTCTAATGAACGAATTTATTTTTAAAAACGTGCTATTTTACCTGCTTTTGGCTGTATTTTATATTTATTTGACTTCTTTACGGCCTGATAAATGGCAGAGAGATTCATTACTCGACCTTCCACCGGGGCCGTAGATCTGTATCATCTATCTGAAAAGTGGAAACTGTGACACCTTAATTTATTGCCGGATTTTGAAGGTCATAAGATTTTTTTACTTCGTGTTAACACCCCACGAAAGTTCTACACCTTCACAGCCCAGCGATAATGGAACGATGGACCAACTGAGATTTTTTTCTAAAGAGCTAGGAAATAAAGGAGTGGAAGGAGAAGGTAGAAATAGAAAGTCTGGATTACTAGGCTTTTCACATCCACTTAGATTAAACATAGTTATAGCCATTTAAAATGGCGACGCAACGTTCAGACGACCGCTTTTGCTAATCAAACTGGACGATCGCCAAGTTTAAATGAAGCCCATAATACACACAATGCGACCGAGCATTACATTGACTGAATTCCTTAACATAAAATGAATATTTATTTATTATTGTAAGAAACAGAACCAGTTTTTATTTTTAATACAATACGAAGAAAAATATGTACCAAGTTCAGCCAGAAGAATGTTTGTTAGTGATATGTAGGAGTTTCATTTCTCCTTAAAACTAATAAGATGGAAGGATGGATGTATAAGGATAGGAGATACTCACGATGCTTATGCATTAATTTGTGATCGTACGCATTATTTCGGTTCAATATATCTGAAGGATTAGTTATAGTTAAGAATGTCGATGTAATGAAATTATGTGTTATACTGCGTTCATATAAGTGAATTTAGGAAGGTTTTGTAAGGTTTTCACTTGCGGGCAAATTAGAAAAATCGGTTTAAAAAAAATACATTGAATTAATTTTGAAGTATTTTTGCCTTTACACAGTATAAAATAAAGTCGCTCCCGCTGTCTGTACGCTTAGATACTTAGATCTTTTGAACTACGCAACGTATTTTCATGCGGTTTTCACCAATAGATAGAGTGATTCATAAACAAGGTTTTAAGGTTCATAATTTGTCAAGATTTTGTGTAAATTGCTTGAAATATACCGATGAATATAAAGAGCGGACTGGCAAGCAGGCAGCGGGCAGTGGGCTGGCAAGCGAGCAAGGTGGGTTTGATACGTGTGCAAATTAACAGATGGTATTGGTTATAAATAAAATAAACAAATTACATGCAACACGTATTACAGAAAACACCAACACCATTATTGATCACATCATCTCAGACGTAAACCTTTCGTATACTTTAACAAACTGTGACACCTCAATATCTGATCACAACCTATTGATTCTTGACATACTTCATACCTACACTAAAAAAAACTCGCAAAAATCCTCTTACAAACATACAAAAATTGATTATGATAAACTAGAGGAGGATATCCGACAAAACCCCTTTTCTATAAACAATAATGAGGACTCGGAACTGAACTACAATAACTTTGTAAACTATCTGATAAACAAAATTAATTGCAACAGTTCAATAACAATAAAAACAAATAAAACCTGTCTTCCTGATTGGATAACAAAGGACTTATTAAAAATGATTAAAAAAAGAAATAAACTGCACCTAAAAATCAAAAAACAACCCTGTAACCTATTACTAAAAACAGAATTTACTAAAATACGTAATGACATAACTATAAAAAAACGAAACTTAAAAAAACAATACTACAGCAACCTATTTAAAAAATATGAAAATAATACCAAAAAGACTTGGAACGTAATAAACAGCATCATCAAGAACCAAACAAACGCGCAAAGTAAACCATGTACAAAATTAAAGAACGGTAATGAAATCATCACAGAAGACATCAAGATATGCGAATACTTTAATAACTACTTTTGTAATATTGGCGCTTCTTTGGCTGATAACATAATCAATAAATACACCCATAAGCTGGATGGTAAAACTACATTAAAGTATGAAAGTGCGGAATCAATATACTTACAACCCACAACTGAACCCGAAATATTAGCTATTATAAAATCCCTAAAATCAAACGCGAGTGCTGGACATGATCAACTAAAATGTACAACAGTACAAAAACTTGCCCCACTACTAACTCCTACACTTACTAAACTGATTAACCTGAGCCTGAAAGAAGGTCAATTTCCGGACAGTTGTAAAATTGCAAGGGTTATTCCAATATATAAAGGGAGCTTGAAAACTCAAACATCTAACTATAGGCCCATTTCTGTCCTACCGATTCTATCAAAAATATATGAAAGAGTAATATACGATAGGCTAGACAACTTTCTGAAAAAAAAATCATTTCTATATGCCAAACAATACGGTTTCAGAAAAAAATCTAATACTCTCTCTGCAACTAATGATCTTATAAATAAACTTAGAACTAGCATAGATAATAAAAACTATGTCATAGCAATTCTCGTAGACCTTCAAAAAGCCTTTGACACCGTAAGTCATGAAATACTGATTAAAAAAATAGAAAAAACAGGTGTAACCGGTCCAGCTATCAAACTAATAGAATCCTATCTATCCAACAGAAAACAATGTGTTAACATAGGAGATAAAAACAGTCAACTCGAGAGTATAAACTACGGAGTTCCACAAGGATCAATACTGGGGCCACTTTTATTCCAAATATACATAAATGACATCTGTCAGCTAAAACTACATGGTGAAATCTTCTTATACGCAGATGATACGGCAATTTTTTACTTCGGCAAAAACTTAGAAAGTCTATTAGAACAATCTCAAACGGATCTTAATGTACTAAACGATTGGCTAATAAAAAATATATTAACAATAAATATTAATAAAACCGGTTACATGATCTTAAGCTCACCTAAAAGAATAATACCATCGCATAAACCATTACAAATAGAAGAAACAGACCTACATATTCTAGATAGCGAAAAATACCTGGGCTTATATATTGATAAACATCTAACATTTAAACAACACGTAGAAAAACTAAAAACAAAAATCATCCCATTAATTGGTGTATTTGGTAGAATTGCTCATCTTCTACCAACAGAGGTAAAGAGGGGCTTATACTTTAGCTTAATCCAGTCCCACCTAAATTATTTAATAGAAATATGGGGAAACACATACATTACGTACTTAAACGACTTACAAATAATACAGAACAAAGTTATTAAGAAACTCTTCAACTATAACCCAGACACTCCCACAAAAAAACTATACCAGGAAATGAACCTTTTGAAAATAAGAACATTGTACGAATATAACATATGTCTTTTAATCTACAAAATACAAAATGGACTTATACACACAAACACAACATTTATAAAAACATCACAAGTACACGAACATTATACAAGACAACACAATAAATTGTACACAAATACAGTCAAGACTGAAAGTGGCAAGAGAAGTATTGGCCACGAGGGAGTTCACATTTATAATCTCCTTCCAGATAATCTAAAAACGGAAGAGAATATAAAAACCTTTAAAAAAAAACTATTTAAACTTAAGATTTTGGAACAAAATAAAGGTTGGATAATGGCGTTCTGTTTCGTTAGTCACAAGAACGTGTGGCCAGGTCTGCTAGTCAACAATAATTGTTGACTTTCACCTGTTTCGTTGCTGGTTAAAGCCCTGAAAGAAGTGTCGTAAAAAGTTGACAAAAATTTGTAAAGGTAAATTAATTCATTTGTTCACAGAAAGTGACGCAATCCTTTTGACAGGATAGTGACCGAATGGTATAATGCATTGCATTCACGCCCAGGGTCAGGGATTTAATCTACCGCTTATTTCGCCATTCATTTAACTATTTTCTATGATGTTACTATTTTCTTTGATGTAGTTACTATTTTCTATGATGTTACTATTTTCTTTGATGTAGTTACTATTTTCTATGATGTTCTATTTTCTATTATTTCCAGTATCTATTTTCTACGATGGTAGTAGGAGCAATGAAAGTATTTTAAGGTTTCATTATTTTCTGATAAAAAGATTTAAACTGGTCAATTTATTTTACTGTTATAACTGAACGAAACTCTATAAAAAAACTGTTGATGGTGAAACGGAACTGCGTAATTCGTCACTAACTTGCGACATGAATGATTTTTATCCATGGAATTGCATGAGCTTTACTCATAAAATTAACCTATTAAATAATTTCTCATACAGTTAACAATAATATACAATGTCCGGAGTTGCTAAATAAGCTTCAAAGTTGATCATTGTAAAACAAACTGTAAACAAAATTCTTGCTTGAACAGACTAGGTTATAATAATTGCAAATAAATTATTTAAAAAAGTTGACGTCTTCAATTGCGAGTAGAAAACATGTAAAAAATATGTAATTTTTCTGAGATAAAGTAAAGAATTTTTTTAATGATGTTTATGTGCAAAGTTCTTCAAAATACAGCTGAAGTTAACTTGTCGAAGAGTAAAGCAGATTCGGCAATGTTATTTAAAATTACCCATAACTTAATCAATAGTCCCGATCTCCTTCAACGCCTATCATTCCATGTTCCAAATCACAACAATAGACAGTCGCTTACTTTTAATCTCCCTCTTTGCAATACCAACTCCAAACAGAATTCATTTGTCTACAGATCCACAAATTCATTTAATTCAAATTATTACCACATTGACATTTTTTATTCGACGTTACGTGATATAAAACGAAAACTCACTAAGCAACATGACTCACACTGGGAAGTTTGATCTACCCCTCCCCCCTTTGTATTCCCGTCCTTAGCCTCTTAATCCTAATCCTTTATTTCTCCTCAACCCCCGATTCCTCACATTTTGTAACTAAAAAATAAACTAATTAAGAAAACACCTTTATAATGTCACCCTCTATCACTCACTATCATCGGTGGAAAGTTCATAATTGGCATAATTGACTTTATTATTATAATATAATTTATGATTTGCTGTCAACATTCCCTAAAATAAATAAAATAAAATAAAATATCATAAATATCTCTGTTATGAATTTTATTTTTTACCACTTGTCTTCTTTTTATAAAACGGTTTTTGGTTAGTATAATATATGTAACATATTATTTTAAATCTGTTATACAGGTTGGGGACGTACTATATATAATCAGTGATTTCTGACATTATTAAGAGTAAAAAAATTTTATGAAATTTTGGTCTCCGATGACTTTTTAGATGTCGTTTTATTTTTTCTACGAAATCAAACAAAAAAATCTTCCACTAGAAGTCGATGGTCACTAAGCCGAGAAACCAACAAATCCTTCATTCCGCTCTTAACTGTCCAATACCTAGTGATTTGTTTATGATTTTAGGTGAAAAAAAAAATCGAAAACGTTAGCGCAGATCAAAATTTTATTTACATTTTCCCTTCTGAATAATGTCAGGAATGATTGGTTAAGGTAAGACATGTAGGTCTCTAAACAGCCAATATTTTACATAATTTTATCTTTATTTTGGATATGCATAATTGGCTATTTAAAAATTATTCAATCCATCTGTGTTAATTTCCCGAAGATTAATAAATACTGAATTTATAATTCTATAACAACACATATTATAACGTATTGCATGAAAGAGCCCTGGTCATTTCACGAAAATTTACGTCTTAGTAATAACCTTTTTTAAATTTCGTAAATTTTCACTGCAAAATACCACAGATCTAATCAAATAAGAAGATTAAAATAAACCGCCATAAAACGATAGCTCTTTGTTGGGAAACTGTAACAAGGGAAATGCGTAAACTTCAATTGTGTTAACTAATTAGGGGAGCATAAACCCAAGTTATGGCCGTATTTTACAGACGGGCATAAGGGCGACGTGGAACCGTATCTAAAATGATAGATCTCTGTGGTATCGTCATGTCTCTGTCACAATTGAAGCCAAATGATGCGATTTGTTTAAAATATTGCTGAAGCATTGTAGTTCTTTGTTAATAACGATATTTGTTAAGAGGATAAACTACCCAATATAAATGATAATAAATTCTTTTGCATACTCTATCACTTCAATTTGGGGTGAAGCAAATATATTTTAATGTCATTGAAAATCTAATGCTCATTCGGATGCGAGATGATGTATTGCAAAATAAGTTGTATAATGATTTAGTTTTAAACATAAACAAATGTCAATCTATAAATTTTCTCGAAAAAAAAATCCAATACTCTTTCAATGTCATATTAAAAATGTGAATCTTTCTATGGTAACGTGAATAAAAGATTTGGATGTCGTTTTCGATAACAAGATGACATTCGTAATTGATGCAATAACGAATAAAGCGTTTAAATATCTCGGTTTTGTATGAATATCGTCCAAGGGTCTAATGCTGGACATAACACTAGTCAGAAGCATTCTTAAATATAATTCCTCTCTCTGGTCACCTTTATATAATGTACATTCACATAAAATTGGAAGAGTGCAGCATAGATTTTTAAGGCATACAAATTATAAATTACACTTTCCAATAGAAAATTTATATTAAAATTATTTAATGCAATTACTTAAACTACCCGAATTATCACAGCGAAGAAAAATCTTAATATTGTACTACTTATCGTGTTTTTACTTTTGCCCTCTGGGCGATAAATAAATAAATATCGTCGCCTTAGTTCTTAATTGTCCAAACGACCATTAGAAAATTTTACAGGAGGAGAAGGTTTTCTTTCATTATTTCAATGAAACATTACGAAAGGTGTTTAAGATAAAGCTTTTTCCGTAAAGGTAAAGGTCTCATAAGTTTAAATAATCCTTAGTTAAGTGATTAACTATCATTTTTTATACTTTATTTTTAAGTAGAGATTGAACAAAAACTAAAAAGGTCATTTGTACAATTAAGAGCTAAGGCAACGATGTGTCCTCGGAAATCTGGTTCAATGAACACAAACTTGCTTTGAATTTAAGGATCATTTTCAAAATTGGAACTGGTCGAAAATTTAGAGAAGCGATAAAATACCGTCTTTTAATATAGAGGGGGTATTCTAGTCTAGAGCACGAATTGTAGGTGTTTTTTCAGGTGCAACAAAAAATAACAATAATATTTTTACCAACTTCTATTTTATGAAATATTTATTCAACATTAGAGAATCCATTAAAAAAAGAGTCAAACTAAAAAAATAAAAATTCAGAAAGTTACAGGGTGTTGAAGTGGGGGGTCTGAAAAAAATGGCGCGCCCTGGTTGACACGATTGCAACCCTCCCAGTAATCTAAAAAAAAAAATTAATTCCTTATCCAAACAAATGCGGCTATGGCCCGAACTAAGGAAATTAATTTTGTTATAGTTCTAGTTCCCGCCATAGAAGAATGTATAGAGAAGGCTCACACCAATTTTCAAGTAAATTGGTTTAGTGGAACTTGAGATATCGTGTCAACCGCCTGGAAAAAAGTGGTTTGGAGAAAAATGGGTTTAAAATTTTGTTCTATTCAGATTTTGGTTTGATTCCGTCTTGTGACATTAAAGGGTTATAACTTTTAAAATAATGCGAATTTCGAAAAATCCTTTTAAGGAGATATTTTTGAATATTGAAACTTTGGAAATATGAAGAAAAAGAAATTGTTTTTTTTTCTAGACTAGAATACCCCCTTAAGGGACGTACTTGACTAACTTATCAGTGATTCTTGATTATATTTGGAGTAAGAAATGTTAATGAAATTTTGGTCTTCTTTTTTAATTTTTTTCTTAGTATAATATAATACAGTTAAGTATAATATTATAATATAAGTATAATTAGGTTAGAAAATAAAATAACTTTTTTTTTTAAATTTTCGCAAAGGATTTGTTAAGAATTAAGACTATCGGTCATTCACATTTTGAATAAAATGAAGAACAAGACATAGAAAATATAAAAATGTATCGCTCGCACCTGGATATCGAATCTGGAATCTCTCTCTCTCTTATCGGGACATTTATTATTTTATCTATGCTGACCGTAGTTTACATACTTGGACCTAAACTTTATAGTTTACTGCGTCAAATATTTTCCCGGTAAGTTTCCACTGAAATTCTTTCGCGTCACTTGTTTTCTTTTATTTTATAGACGTAGAACTACAAAACAATCTTTAATCCAAAATATATTCAACTGAAATAAGCAGTATGAAAATAATACATTGGTGTAATGCAGCATTTTGTTTCTGTGGAATTACATACCTGTTTGCGCCAATCAATGTTCTTTTGTTTGATTTAGTACCTACTGGAAAACTGCTTTACCCAAGTACCTGCCCAGTTCCTCTATCCAAGTACCTACCCATCCCACGCCAAGACAAAACCCAATAAAACGTTCGATTGTTTCATTCACTTGTTTATTTTTGACTTGTGGAAAAACGCACCCGCTTCGAGTTCGGAGAAATTTGTGCATTTTACTTCATTGAAAAGTAACGCCCTAAGTTTAATTTGCGAACTTATCGACCACACCGCCGCGGTTGCAGAAGTAACCGTGTTTACGTATATATGTGTACAAGTGAACTATTATAAAGACAAGGGAGAATTAAAAGGACCACAGAACCAGCGGCAAATGTCGAGTGAACTCGGTGAGTTTTGGCAATACCTATCCTTTTCCTTTTCCTTTGAGTAGTTTTCCAGTGATTGTTGTTTTAGAATCACACCGCACCCGCCTACGAACGAATTGATTTGCGCAACCATCATTTGGTCCTAATCGACGCCGGATACGTTAAATTCGTTCGTATATAATATTGTGATAGCATTGTCAAATAGATGAATCTACATTCATAGTGAAAGATTAAAAATTTGTTATTTAACCACAGATAAGTCCAAACGCCAGACGTATCGCTCTGTTTGATAGTTTGTTAACCTTTCGATTGCCGTTTAGGTGTTTTAACCCCACGCCTTCCGGATAGTTTAATCGTTAGAACGCAATAGAGTTATCTCATTATTTTTATTGAATTATTGTTTGTCATCATGGCTACAAATAAAGAAAATAAATTGAAATTGTTGACGTCGCAATGTGATGCGTTCAAGAGACGCATTAAAAAACTATTCGATCTTTCAAATGGGATTTCTGACGCTAATATTCAAGAGGAATTTTTATCGTTAATAGAAACGGTAGATTCAACTAGAAATGAATACAAAGATATACACCAGCAAATAAATTCAATTAATTTGGATATCGATTTCAATTATAATCCGGATTTTGAAAGTTGGATGAATTTTGAAGACATGTATTGCAAAATCAAGCGTACACTTTTTTTGATTCAAGAGAAGAAACCGCCATTAGATTCACAAATTAAAAGATTTCGGGAAAGAGAAGAAGTAAATGTACCGCCAATTAAAGGTACCGAAGATCGTGAAAGTGAGGAAATGAATCAAAAAACTACGTCAAGAGATCCTCTAAATGGAAGGTATATTGTAGCCTTACCATTTAAGCAAGATGCTTCAGCACTTGGGGATTCGTTAGCATTAGAAAATAAACGTTTTTCATGCCTCGAACGCAAATTGGAAGCCTCTCCTAAATTGAGAGAAGCTCATAATAATATTATTAGTGAATATTTAGAGAAGGATTATTTGTCTTCTGTCACTCCAAATAGGGAGGATGAAGAGCCATCTTATATAGTACCGCACCATGAAGTTGTACGAGAGGATAAAATCACCATGAGTTTGAGAATAGTCCTGGACGCAAGTGCAAAAACAAGCACTTCGGTATCATTGAATAATAATTTGTATAGTGGAGAACATTTACAGGGGAATTTATTTAATGTAATAAAGAATTTTAGTGTATTTCCAATAGCACTCTCGGCTGATATACGCAAAATGTTTTTGTGCATAGGAGTGCAGGAAAGTGATAGAAGATATCAACGAATTTTGTATCGCTTCTCGCCAAACGAGGATATTAATACTTACCAGTTTAACCGCGTTTGTTTTGGACTTACATCCATCCCATTTCAAGATTTAAGCACGATCAGAAAATTGGCCACTGATGAAGGAGAAGCTTTTACTGAAGCAAAGAAAATCATTGGAGAATTTTTATACATGGATGATTTTGTATTTAGTATGGAAACTGCAGAGAATGCAAAGGAAACGTCCTCCCAGTTAATCGCATTATTGAAGACTGGCCAGTTTGATCTAGTCAAGTGGACCAGCAATTCGCAAGAGGTTCTGGAATCCATTCCAGATTCGCATCGCTTGTCAGCGATAAAGGAATTTGATGAAGTGTCCATGCATAAAGTATTAGGATTATGCTGGTCACCAAATTCCGATTTTTTCTCGTTTGTCACTTCTGCACCTAAATCGATTTATAGGAAGAGAAATAAATTGTATTGTGTCGCCAAAATATGGGACATTATGGGCTACATCGCACCTGTCGTATCATACGCTAAGCTCTTAATAAAGCAATTATGGATATGTCAATGTGATTGGGATGATGAGCCTCCCGCAGATATTGTGAGGATATGGACGCAATTCTGCGAGGAACTATCGCCACTAAATAAAATAAAAATTCCGCGCCATGCTGGAATTACATCCAGAACCATTGTAACCATTGTGGGTTTCGTAGATGCTAGTGAAAAGGCTTACGGTGGCGTAATTTATTTTCATATACAAAATGAAGGTGCCAATTCAGTACATATTGCTTGTGCAAAATCAAAGGTGTCTCCAGTGAAAATCGTTTCTCTCGCACGATTAGAACTTTGCGCTGAATTAATACTTGCAAAATTAATGCGTAAGGTAGTAGAAACCTTGGAAAAACGCTTGAAAATTGATAAAATATGCGCATTTACTGATTCCACTGTGGCACTTTGTTGTATTCAGTCGTCTCCTCATAGATGGAGAACATTCGTGGCCAATAGAGTAACTAAAATTCAAGCAGAATTATCGGCCAACAGTTTTTTTCATATTGCAGGCACAGAAAATCCCGCTGATTGTCTGTCGCGTGGGCTTACCCCCAATCAGATTTTGGATCACCCGCTATGGGTTCATGGCCCACCATGGCTGAAATTAGCCAGAGCAGTGGCCTATTACCGCTTTTGACGTCACCATGGTGACGCAACCACCCGAACAGAAGACTATGTCGTTGCTAGTAACTTCTAGTTCGGAGGAGTATGAAATACTCACTTTGTCAAAACGCTTTTCTTCGTGGAATAAATTATTACGTTGTTTGGTTGATCATTATCATCAAATTCATTGGCACTCGGGTCCCGCATTATTAATGTCTATTTTGAGGCAGAAATATTGGATATTATCAGCCCGTAGTTTGATTCGAAATCGAGTACATAAGTGCAATTCATGTTTTCGGCTACACCCTAAAACAATCGCACCTTTAATGGCCGATCATAAGGATTGCCGTGTTACTTCATCTGTAAAGCCATTTACGCACGTCGGCATAGACTTTGCCGGGCCTTTGAAGGTAACCATATCACGTGGACGTGTAATTCGTTCTCAAAAGGCATATATTTGCTTATTTGTGTGTTTAACAACGAGAGCGATATACCTTGAACTAGCATCAAGTCTAAGTACCGAATGCTTCCTGAATGCATTCAAGCGCTTTCTCTCCCGCCGTGGTCCCGTGTCAAATTTATATTCGGATAATGGAACTAACTTTGTAGGAGCCAAGAGAAAATTGAATGAATTGCACGCATTTTCAACATCTTCACATTTTGGTGAAGAATTCGCAAGTGTTTTGGCCAATAATAGAATAAACTGGCATCTAAATGCGCCAACAGCACCACATTTTGGTGGAAATTGGGAATCAAATATCAAAAGTATGAAGACTCATCTTTTTCGCGTAATAGGAGATCAGATTCTGTCTTTCGAAGAGACAACTACAGTGCTCGCACAGGTAGAAAACATTCTGAATACAAGGCCATTATGTAGGACGCTCTCTTCAGATCCATCTGAACCTCTCGCGTTAACCCCCGCTCATTTCTTAATGACTACTCCATTGAAACACCTGCCCGCCTATGAGGAGGATAATTTGAACCTTCTATCGCGTCATGATTTGCTCGATAAATTGATTCAATCTTTTTGGAAACGTTGGAGGTTAGATTATTTGCATACCTTGCAAGTACGTCCAAAATGGAATACTCCCGCTAACCCAGTCAAGGTCGGTTTAGTAGTAATTGTGGGGACAGAAGACGTTCCTCCATTGCATTGGCCGCTAGGAGTAATTGTCGAGGTTTTCCGCGCAAAGGACGAAGTAATTCGTGTTGCTCGCGTTAAAACGGCGTCGGGAACATACATTCGTCCGGTAGTAAAGCTTTACCCTTTGCCGACTTAATAATGGGATATTATTGATAGATTTAGTTAAAAATGTAGTTTAGGAATTTAGGATAAGTATTTGGTTTTATTTGTTTATTTGTGCGATAATGCTATCACAATGCGGTTTAGAAAGGGGGATTTCTCACCCTTTCAAGGCGAGGGGGATGTTTGCGCCAATCAATGTTCTTTTGTTTGATTTAGTACCTACTGGAAAACTGCTTTACCCAAGTACCTGCCCAGTTCCTCTATCCAAGTACCTACCCATCCCACGCCAAGACAAAACCCAATAAAACGATCGATTGTTTCATTCACTTGTTTATTTTTGACTTGTGGAAAAACGCACCCGCTTCGAGTTCGGAGAAATTTGTGCATTTTACTTCATTGAAAAGTAACGCCCTAAGTTTAATTTGCGAACTTATCGACCACACCGCCGCGGTTGCAGAAGTAACCGTGTTTACGTATATATGTGTACAAGTGAACTATTATAAAGACAAGGGAGAATTAAAAGGACCACAGAACCAGCGGCCAATGTCGAGTGAACTCGGTGAGTTTTGGCAATACCTATCCTTTTCCTTTTCCTTTGAGTAGTTTTCCAGTGATTGTTGTTTTAGAATCACACCGCACCCGCCTACGAACGAATTGATTTGCGCAACCAATACCCATGGTGTTAGTGACGACTTACCTGAAACAAACAAAAACAAAACTATTAATAATCTTCAAAGTTGTAAACGGCATTACGACAAAGTTAGTTAATACTGGGTTATTTATAAACCAAAAAATAGTTTTGAACTTTTTTTATTTATTTTTAGTACATGTTTAATATTTTTTTTCCGACTCGGTTGCGTTGCTCAAACTTCTTAGTGCTTTACATATTGTACATTGGAAAAATTGTTTGATTATTTTTATTTCTTGCTAGGGCAATCCTGGTGAGTTCCAAAACTCACTTTTGGACGGTAGGAACTCACAATTCATAAGAATGAGGTAAAAGTTACAATTCTTCACGTGTTTTGATATCAAAAATTTAAGTTTCTCATACAGTGCAGCATAAAAATAAAAGACAGGTTAAGAAAAACAAACTACAAGACAAACTAAATAAAGAGAAAAAAACAAAGCAATACAAAAATGGATGATAACAAACAAAGGAAAAAGAAAAACAAACAAGATAAAAAAAAACATTGTAAGAAAAATATGTATTTTCATTTTTAGATTATACTTTCAATGTATTATTTTGCTCACTGTTTACGTTTTCTGTAATGATATAACTTTCATATTAATTCTGAAACATTTTTTTATTTTTCATGGAAGTGAAACAATAATTCCTTTTTCCTTATTGTTAAAAACAGTACGTTGCGATCATCGGCTACAAATCCGGAAATCGCGGATCCAAATCCCGGCACATGCAAGTATGCAGTTTGACGGCCGGCATAGTCCAGCGGTAAGGCTCTTGACTACCATTCCGAAGGTCGCGGGATCGAATCCCAGCGTGGCAAAAAAATTTTATTTGATTAATTTGTGTAAAATAATAAATAGTATATTTGCGGCACGTTCCAGAGTGGAAGATACCCTCAGTATCGCCCTGGTACAAGACCACCGTTCAGAATTGAAACGTTGCTTGAAATGGCTTTAGCCGTGTTTGGTGACCAGATCTGAATAGCCAGGTACTTCCCACCTTCCTCTTCCTATCTCCTTCCCCTCTTCTACCTAACACTACCTTCAGCCTCACAACATACCCCAATTGGGGATGCCATAGTCTCACTGGTTCCAGACGGGAGCAGTTGGGACTCCTGTGCGGTATTCATGTAAAAAAAAAATCTCATTCGATTAAATTGTGTTTTAATCATAATTTTTTCCCAATATTTTTCCTGTCCTTACTTCCATTAGCCCCACAACATACCCCAATTGGGAATTCCGTAGTCACACTAACGCCATATGATAGGCTTTACGTACAGTTTCCGTACAGGACTCTAAAAATTATCAACGCACCGATGCGACGTCGAAAGTAATAAAATTAAAACATTTTTTATTGAAAAGACCTTTTATATAATTTTTTTAAATTTTCATATTAAAACAACGGGCCAAATTATTTCGTATCAAAAATAATAAAATCGTTAAAATAAACATTGTTTGTTTTTTGATCAAATGTATTATTACTTTGTTTCATTTTTTTAAATGGCATCCAAGAAAAAAAATCTGTGAATCATTAATATTTAATATTTGCCTTATTTATAAAGCGCCATTTTCATGAAAAATCATCTGAAGGGCGCCGATAATTGTGCAAAGAAACTATTAAGTAAATTTCTAAAGAGCGCTGTTAATACAGAAACCACAATAAAGCTCTCTCTTCGCAAACGAGTTAATAATGATTGAACAATGTGAATCACAGCACCTGTGAAATTAATTAAATGCAGCTATTACTGGAGGTGTGGGAGCGATAACAAAACCACCCTTCACCAATTGTGTACAAAAATGTCACAGAACACCCTCGTCACACGCCACCTAAAACAACCCTACCCCACCATTTGCTCCTTTACTCCTCCTATCTTCTTTGTCCCTGATCCTTTATCACATTCAGAGTATGAATTCCCAAAGAAAAGTGGATTTTCTGCCATTTAACACGTGGTTCCGCCGTACTCCGGAACAATGGCGGTGTTCTGCGTGGAAACTTAACGTCCGACACATTTCAGGAGATTAAAACAGAACAAAGCAGGTGGGAAAGGGATTTAACTTAATTAAATAGCATTTATTCGAGTAAATTGGCCATCAGAAGCTTCCACCCAAAGTTATTGTTAATAACAGGCGAGTTTGAGAGGGCGCTTGTTTATGGAAAGTGTGAAATTGTCGGCAGACGAATTATCTCATTTAACTGATTAAATAAGAGAAAACTACGTTACGAAAACGCTTTAACTACGTTACCGCAGTATTTTAATCATATCTACATTACGAGGAAGAGCAATTAAATGAGTTGTTTGAGAGAATTATGTAGAAAAATATTAACACATTAGATGAACATTTGTTTATAATATAAAGTCATTATTATTATCAATAAAATCGTTGTAATGTTTAGTACTAAAAAAACAGGAATGTTAGGGAATTACTTAAATCAGTTAGAGTCAAATATGAAACGTTTTGCAGCTAAGAAGGATATAAGAGGGGATGTAAATACGATTGTAAAAGGAAGCGCGCTTATTATTAAAAACGATAATATTTAAGAGAAAATTGTGAAAATGTTTAATGAAACACGACTCGTTTAAAAGAGGGTAAAAATCTCAAGGGAAATGTCTCATATAGCATTTAATGAAACACTGTGATTTTGTTCATACATATAACTTGTAAATAAAGAAAAAAGTGTTTATAATAACTTTCGGAGTAACTTTCTATAATAACTTTAACTAATAACTACTATGCTATTATTGCTTCGGCGTGGAAAAAATAAAGATATTATCGTCAAAACTAACATAATCTTTAAGAAACTTAAAGTGTTCGGAAGAAATATGTTGTAAAACGGTAGAAATTCGGAATGCCGCGGCTTAAAAGGCCATTTTTCAACTCAATGATAAAGTCCAGGCATTGGCACTTGACGGGTTTTGATATGTCTCGTGATCGACGTGACGTGTTTTGATGATCCTTGTTGTTTCTGCTGATTAGTGTGTTGTTTTCATCTTCATTTAATAATAAAAGTGTGGTCAAAGAAGAATATAACACTAATAAATATAAAAGAAACGTGAAACAGAACCAGACACAGAAAAATATAAAGGTAACGGTGGCAAATGGGAATCGAACCCAGGATCTCTCCTATTATCGAAACGACAGCGCCTTAAACAAATCGGCCATCGGGGCCTTTTTTTACATTATCTCCACACAGGAGGACCTGAAAAATAATCCATCGGGGCCTAAGTCATCTTTGGAGATGCTGTGTAGAGGGTCTTTTTAGGGAAAGAAAGGAGAGGAAGTTCTGAAAAGGAAAAAGGTATGAAGCGTGGGTAGGAATCTGGGGTAAAAGGTTTTTTTTGAGTGTCGGACGTATGAATCCATCCCTCTCTCTGCGGTGCAACGCGATCAGACGAGAAAGTCCAGCTGGAGCGGTCTAAGTAAGGTCTCCCTCAAACAATCTCTCCCGATCCATTCCGCCACGCAGTAGGTGGGCAGGTGCATCTCACCCCATTAACCCGGGCACCCCTGCTTAGTCACCAAACATGACGAACCATTTGAGGTGGCCTATGAGATGTTGGTTATGGTCGTCGGTTGGTTGCGGTTGTTGGAAAAAAATGTTCCTATTAAACTTATATAAATGTGATTACACTATTTTAAACAATAAAGTTTACTTAGCGGCAGCACTAACTTCGTTATTTACAATAATATATTTCTGTTTTTCGTGGACTAACGAAAGTGTTTATTTTCAAGAAGCTATTAAAATGATAATTTATAGTAACCTTGAAAGTTTTTGATATTCTATAATTATGTCAAGGTACTTTATTAAACTATTTTCCTTGAATTAGGAAGAGAGATGCTTGGCGCAATGTTTGTTTGGTAGGAAGCCACTTTAGTTGGGAGGTACTGCGGGTAAATAATAACGTGGGTTCCTACAGACAGGTCTGGAATGAAGGTACTATAACAACTGGAGTGCTTTTATTGACATTTTTAAGACCCAAATTGAATTGGTGAGTCTCCCTGAAGACATCTTTAAACGATCTTCCCAGGTAATGGCACATAACGAGCAGATATCCACCTACTACTTTGCAGTATGAAAGTATAATAAAAATGGTTCAGGGTAATTTTGTTAGATTTTATTATTTGATCTGGTTGATTTCGGTTTTCATTTAAGCTGTAATTTAAAACAGTTTGAGGCTATTTAGGAGGCGATTATGATGGGAATCATTTATTGGATAACCAACCCCTCTGCCATAGGTCAGTCCAAGTGCTTCGCTACGTTTCGTGACTTAGCAGGGGTGCCCGGCTTTATGGGGTGAGGTTCGTCTAAGTCTTGGCGCGGATCATTTGCCCACCTATTGCGTGGCGAGCCGGATCGGGACAGACTGGTTGAATTTGCCTCTCTAGCCAGACTCTCCGGACCCATTGTATTGCATTGCGATGGGAGTGATGAATACATACGTACTTCACTCCTGTTCACATTTTCCCCAGATTTGTACCCAGGCTTCATACTCTTTTCCTTCCCACAACGTCCTCTTCTTCCTTTTTCTAAAAAGCCGTACACGCAATATCCCCAAAGATGACATAGGAACGAGGTGATTTTTTTTCCTTAAGGCCTCCTGTGATGGCTCAGGCAAAGATGACTCAGGCCCTGAGGGATTTTTCCTGGGGGCCTTCTGTGTGCGGTTCCACGCCAACTCAGAATCAACTCAACTCAACACCTCTTTGAAAAGGCATTGAAAGCTATGAAAAAAAAAATAGCTCATAACCTACTCTAACGTAGCTTATTAAAAATTGGCGCAGTTTTAGAGGATAAAAATGGGGAATACATTTGATGACTTTATTTATATATTATGAGCTTACGGTCGAGTTGTCGATTTCGTTCAGTGTTCGGAGGAGTTAGGAGCAGTTAGGGCCCTTGCACGGTCTATTATAAAAAAAAATCAATAATTATTTAATATAAATGCAGTCGACGTTGGTTGCGCAAATCAATTCGTTCGCAGGCGGGTGCGGTGCGATTCTAAAACAACAATTACTGAAAAACTACTCAAAGGAAAGGTTATGAAGGATATAGCCAAGACTTACCGAGTTCACTAGACATTTGCCGCTGGTTCTTTGGTCCTTTTAACAATTCTCCCTTTGTCTTTATAATAGTTCACTTAGTAAACACGATTACTTCTGCAGCCGCGGCGGTAATCCAACAAGTTCCCAAATTGAACTTATGGCGTTACTTTCACTTAAGTAAGAATGCACAAATTTTTACCCGAACTCGAAACGGGTGCGTTTTCAACAAGTCAGTAAAAAACAAGTGAATGCGGAAATCGAACGTTTTATTTCGTTTTGTCTTGGCGTGGGATAGGTAGGTACTTGTGGAAAGGTAGAAAGGTAGGTACTTGGATAAAGGAACTGGGCAAAGGAATAAGCAGTTTTCCAGTACTAAATCAAACAAAAAAGAACATTGATTGGCGCAAATAGACGTTGTAGTTTTTTTCACTTATGCTTTTTACCCAGGGCCGTAGCCAGAGTTGAATTTAAGATAGGGAAGCGGGAATTACAGGTAGGGCGCAAGTAAAGATGTAACTTGATCTGATCTGGTGAATCGATTTTCGTCATACATGTGTGAGGCAATACTTAATTGGACGATCAAAACATTTAGTTATTGAACAATGATAAAGGATTACTTTGTGTTCTTTCACCAGGTAGATAATACGTAATTATACACAAGGTAATTCTTGATCATTGCTAACAATGAACTTCAGAAAAGTAACTACAGCTTCAATGTCTTTTCATTTATTAAGGTTTATATTAGGTACCAAACATAATTTGAAATTATAGATTAATAAAAACAAAATTAAAAATAATTTAAAGTCCTTCCTTAAAAAAATCGATTTCTTCTTTTCGGCGTATCATTAAAAATAAGAAGTACTTCATTTAGATTTAGATCAACTGACTTAGTTATTTTCTTTTCAAAGGCTAGAAACACCATGCCTGCCATTTTTTCGTGACCGTGACAGCCTCTGAGACCTAATGATTGCAGTCAAATGTTGAAAACGTAAATACGCACACAGCAGTGCTGCAGGTTATTAATTGTCGCCACAGATGCAAAAAGTTCATACGTATATCTAAACGCCTCTCGCTGACTCAAATAAGCTTTGACTGCAGCAGCTTCTATTCTTGATTAAATTGTTAGACCTGAAAATTTTGTTGAACTTGTGAATAGGAGATTAATAAATTACAGCCAGCAGAAGTTTTAAGTTTTTTTAAACTTTTCTTAATTTTTCAAAGGTAACATTTTGTCTGCATCCAACTCATCGAGACTCAGAAGACTATAGAATTCAGAAGATCGTCGTTGTCCGAAAAGCTTCTTTGTAATTCAGCAAATAGTATGTCCAACGATTTGAAATACTCAGATTTAAGGGGCTGAGAGTTTTGGTCTTTTATATTTTGTCTTGCTTACATCAAAATTGATTATTAGATTCGCTGACAAACTAGCCATCACGCCGTTTCCCCGAAGGGATAGGCAGAGAGGACGGACCGCCATTCAACCCTCTCTTGGCACACACTCTTTGCCTCGTTCACATTCATACATCATCTCATACATGCTCTTCTGTTATTCCGACTCTTGACATGGCCCAAATCGAGTATCTGATTCACTTGGTCGTGCCATGTCTTCCTCGGGCGTCCCCGACTTCTTCTACCATTCACATTTGCGTCACGTATTCACCTTCCATTCACATTCCTTTCCTCGTTCATTCGCTCTACATGCCCAAACCGTCTAAGCGTATCTTTCTTAATTTTATTCATTAGGGGCCATCCATAAATTACGTCACATGACTTTTTGACCCCCCCCCCTGTCACATTTGTGAGACCCCCTCCCCCCTAGAATTTCATGATTTTTTTGACCCCCCCATACCCCTTGTCACACTTCTCTACACCCCCCCCCCCCCCCTAAGGTGTGACGTAATTTATGGATGGCCCCTTACGCTTACATCAGTCTTGCATTCTTTGCAGTCCACGTTTCTCACACATACGATCGTTCATTTTTATTTATTTTTTTAAATAATTAATAAATTTAATTTTTATATTTAATTAATTTAATAATTAATAAAAATTGATAATTAATAACGATTGTTCATGTTTTTACCACTCATGCGCATCTAGGATCTCATTTCTACAACATTCAGTCTACATCCTTCCTCTGTCAGTTCAATGCCTCACTGTCATACATTAGGGTAGATACCAGCTCTCCATTATGGACGGCTATTAGATTCTCAATCATGGTTTACCTTTAATTTTCTTAATTAAATTACTTGGCCATGATATTTAAACAGTTTGGCGCCCATATCAGAGTAAATATCTACGTTAGAATTATTAGAACAATGTGACATTTATAATTTTAACTCAACAAATCGTCTTCGAGTTTATTGCACGCCTTAGTTATTTATTACATAAGAATCTTAAACAATATCCATACTTAATATTATAAATGCGAAACCGCTCGAGTTTGTTTATGACGCTTTCACGCATTAACCAACAAAAAGACTTTAAAAATTCATTCACTAATAGAAAGCTAAATTATATGCGAAGACTATGTTCTGTATATGATGGCAAGCTCTGGCGTTACGAAATTATAAATATTAATATATTATATGTGTTATACGTTTTCTGTCGCTAACAAAAGCGAGTTTTCGCTAACGTCAGAAAAAAATCTTCTCCATGGAAACGATGTTGATATATTTGTGGGCTCTAAGCTGGTAGGTACTCAACCCCCTGGTCAGCTACTGCTCCAGAAAATTCAAATATTAGAATATGTTTTGTTTTTTTTTGACAAGCTTCTGTTTTGCAATAAATGTCAGATAAGAGTTCCTACATTAAAAATATAATTCGTAACAATTAGAAAGACTGAATAATAAATAGTGTAATTTTTTACTATATTAACAAACTTCCAAATATTTAATTAAAAATAAACATCCGAAATGTTTGTAAACGCATAAATTCCGAATGAATGAACAAAATTGGATAATTCTTTTTTCTGTGAGCTATAGCTTTATGAAATTTAGGTGGCAGGCGAGATGTTTGAAAACTGAATGTAAGGGAATGAATGTATGGAATGCGGGAGGGGGTGGGGGTGGGGAGGAGGGGGATAATTGATAAGTTCAAACGCTACAGTAATTTCTCGTAATACCATGCGAGCGAAGCCCCGGGGAAAAGCTAGTACATAATAAACTTTGAATATACAATCTCGTTTGCAATACACCTAATACTTTATTTACATATTGCGCTAATACATTGCTTCTTTATAATACTTTTTGTATACTTCTATCGGTTAACCTTATTAATAATTGCAACAATTGACTTTACAAGAATGGTATATAATATTTAATTGTTACGCTTGACTTGAAGGTTTCAACTACTCAATAAATATATCACTTAAGTAACCAATGGTTTCAAACTTCTGTATCAACATATAATTCAGTAGATTGTCTAAATAAAATAAGAGAATATCTAAAAACATTTCATACATTAAGCAATTTTTCAATGAATCTCCCAATAGGTCAAAGCGGGATTTACTTCGATTCTGAAAATACTCGAGCAATGAATTTGATAATTTGAGTATTTTTCAAATTAAAGGTTTTCTTTATGGCAATTTCATACAATATTCCCACTGCTTGAGCCACTGGTCTATCACAATCGGAGAAATGTGTAAGGTGGAAGGAACTGAAGATAAGAAGTGAGAGAGGAAGGTAAGGAAGTGTGTGGATTTTCGAATCTGGTAACTTAACATTGCTAAAACTCCATTTCAAGTAATTTTCCAAATCAGAATAGGTATATTATCTTTTACTGGTAAGAAACTATATTCCACTGTAAAACGAATGCAAAATACGTACTTTATTTTGGATTAAACGTATAAAAAGTAAACTACTCGTGAAATTTTAATTTGCATTAGCCCTGTTTTGAAATCGGGAACGCTGAACTCTTATCAAAAGCTTTTACCACTGACTGTAAAGAAGCTCTTCAAATATATTTTTTTAATGTTGTGTTGGTAAAACCTATATAATATACACACATTATGTTTGAATAATGTTCTTCCCTAATTTATACAAGAACCTTTGTGAATTCCATAAGCACCCAAGGCGCGGAAGGTTGAAGGAGGACTTCATTGAAATTCTATGAATTCCGTGGTTTAATTCAATTTATTCTGCCTGATTTATTTGCCTCGAGTTCTTGACAGACTGGACTATTTACGAACATGCAGGATTTAAATAGGGATGGTAAAGTATGGCAATAGGATGCCAAATTGACTCATAAAAAAGTACTTATCCTTTACCGTTTTAAAAAAAGACAATTTCGGAACCTTTTCCGATCAGGGTAGCGAAGGGCATAATTGAAACACATGATTCCGAAACATTGATTTGAATCCATCGGTCCGTCACGCAAATACGAAAAAATCGTCCCTAAAGCCCTATACCCTCAAACAACCTTGCAGGAATTTTACAGTCGTCGATCATTAGGCAAATGAATCGCTTTGATTTGCTTAAATTTAAATAATTGAAACGAAATAAAAGTTACAACTCAGTGAGCTAGATTTTTACGAAGGACAACGAAGGGTTTTTTTGATATGTTTGGACGGAAGATCCTAAGATAAATCTTTGGTTGTCTAGGGGACTGATATTTGGCTGTTTGAAAACATATCAAAAACAATATTTATTAATTCTCCGTGCACCACGTGACTGAAAAATCTCGTCCCAAACTAGGTGGGGTATGACATACCCCAAAATATAAAAGTGATTTCGGTGGTGTAAAATTTAATATTTGATATTTATAAATACATAGTAATAATTAGGTTAAAGTAAAACTCTGTGTAGAAAGAATGTATTAAAACATTTTAATTATAAAATAACAAAAAGACACAACTTCTGTAATCTTTGTAACTAAACATTAATTTTCTTATGTACTTCTAATTATCACAATCGTTTTAATTTAACAAACTACAATATATTTTCTAAAAATTAAATATAGAAAGATATATACCTTTTTATCAACCCCGTGATACCCATACGCAATTTAGAGGTGTGTAACTCACTTTGCGGTCACCGTCACGCCGGATTGATTTAGCAACACTAATAGGAGTGGCAACGTCGCAATTCCAGCCACTGATATTTCGAACTTCGGCATTTTCACAGTTTTGAAATTATTGCGATATTTTAAGAACTGGGGTATGTCACACCCCACCTGGTGCACGAAAGGTTAAGCTGGGACGGTAGCGCAAACAAAAAAAAAAACTTAAATAATATAAGGTGTTCTGTGAACACGTTGAGTGGCGGAATAGTGTAGAAACAAAAACGAAAGCCTTAGGCATAGAGAATTATAGGGAAATAGCAAAAATATTGTAAGGGTTGGAGGCATTACCTAAGCCCAATACTCTCGAAGGCTTGTATCAGGACTTGCATAAAGCGAAAAAATATCAATATCTCTTTTAAAAATTATAAATATTGGAATAATCTTAACTTTGATCATACAGTAAGTTGTATCTAAAGCGAAGCTATCATTGAGATCAATATTTTCGTTTACTCTTTACTACAAAACGTTTTACACTATGAATACCAAAATTTATGCTTTGGTAAAATTGATGCTTTTCATATCTTTTCGCTTGAGTAGAATTTAATGAAAAATGTTAAAAAAAAATTGAAAATGAAAACAAATAAAAGAAACAACCTTTCTATTACATACACCCTTACCTTTCTAGAACCTAAATATAATTAAAAGATTAAAAAAAACATCCATAATTCTACGTTTGTATACAAGTAGAACAAAGTAATTTACGTATATATTATATACTTGAACAATATGTGATAGTAGGTATTGTTTTGTATAGTAGTGTTTCGTAATAATTTAATTAAAATAAACTGCATTACCCACCCTTGGGGTTAGCATTAATATTCAAATTCAATTTCGCCTTTTGAATGCGAACTCCATCAGATGCTAATAGTTAAGCTCCCTGCAGCCCCCTGTTAGAAGGTGTATTTAAAATACACCATTTATTTACCAGATTGGCCTTAGGACGGGTTGGTTAAAAAAATGTAAGCAATTCATCAAATTTTAAGTTAATATTCACGTTCTATGTAAGTTCTATTCAAGTTCTGTTAATATATCATAGTGGCCAGCTGCTTCATAAAACTGAAATAACACTGTCAGGAACATATCGATGACGTAGAGTTAAAGTGTAATTACAAAATGTCAAATGTTGGAATGTTGGGAAAGCGAAAAAAGACCATTTTCAAAAAACAATCTTCACAATTAAATAATGATATTTGTAAAATGTGAAGTTATTTATACTAGAAGCATTTTTTATTAAAGTATATTAACTAGTTACATAAAATCTTTTTTTTTTAATTTTGTCATGGGTGATATGGTTAATTTTAAAAAAATGATACTGATAAAACATTTTAAAATTATTTTTTTATTGAAATTTTTTGATACTTTACCTACAAATAATAGAAATTATTGAAAAGTGTACAGAAAAACTTAATAAAAAAAATGTTTGAACAAAAAAATCCCACAAAGGCAATGCCTGTGGTTGGGTATAATGTTATTTTTTATTTTTATTTCTACGGTTAAAGTGAAGATTTTAAGTGTATATAAATTAGGGATTTAAAAAGAGTAACTGAAAAAATGCAATTAAAAACTATAACATAATAACAGTCTGCACTGTTATTTTTGCATTTGTGAAAGTTTTATAATTAATGTTACAAGTGCAATTAAAAGACAAAAAAAAACATAACATACAAAAACATATTTCTTCTCTCATTGCTGTCTAATGAAAATTACAATTAATGGCTTTGTTAAAACTTAGAAGAAAAAAATATCATTAAACGATAATATTAATCGAATCGTTTTCGATCGATCAAAAAATTTAATTCTTCAATTTATTGTAATAATGTAGAGAAGAAATAATGCAGTTTTTGGCTTCATCATATTTAAATAAAAATGTTTAGTAATCAAATTTGTTTTTTGCACTCAGAATTAAATAAAATAAATGCAGATTATTCTGTTTAACTTTTTTTGTCCACATCCAAGCAGTGATTATTGATTTTCTCAGTTAATGCACCGTAAAATGAGTGGTATATTTCCATTATTAAATCTGAAGAGCGGAAATATTTCAAGTCCTTAAATTTATATGATAAAGGCAAGTCAACATGATATTCAAGCTGCAAACAAAAGCGTGTAGAACTAAATATAACTCCAAGATCTGCAACACTGAATCCTTTTAAATTAGACATTTTTTTAATCATATTTAAAGTAAATTCTAAATATTTATGGTTTATTTCAGAATGTTAAGGATTCCGACTGCAAACTTAAACACTCCGAACTAAAAATGAACTAACCGTTGTTGCTTAGAATCAGAATGTAGACACAACTAATACACCCTCTTATTCTTTCAACTTATTTGACGAAATGTTAAATTTTGTAGCAGCTGTCACTGCTATTTTGATATTAATACTAGTCGACATCTCGGAGATAATCAAAAACCTTTTTTATTTAAAATCGAAGAGTTACCGTATTTTTTAATGAAATATAAGATAATTTTTAACAATGATATTAATTCATTTTTGTCTTTTTGTAGTTACCACACTTTAACTCCAAGCCATCGATATTACATAGAATCACACGCGCTCCAAAATAGAAGAGTTCTCGATGAAACCTGGCAGCAGTCGAATCAGTGGGTGGAATCACTATCATTACTGATTACCCTTGCGGAAAGTTAGTTCGCAGTGATGGAACATTTGGTTCGATAATTATTATTAAATCTGACAATTTTAGATGACCAGTGCAGTATTTCATATCTACTGGGTGTATTTCTTCATACGCAACATTGAACAACGAATTTACATCGGTTTATAATGGGATTTTATTATTTATGTGTAGGTTGGATTCAGTCAAAATGTACATGTCTGAGTGTGGTTCATTTAGAATTCCTATTGTGGAACCTGCACGCGTGCATGACGCTTCATACGGTATTCTTATTCTATAGGAAAGATGAGCTTGTACGCCGAATTTGTCGGATAGTTAACAGAGGTTTTTGAAGTCTGAGGATCCATGTATATTTTAAAACTGTTAATAAGTTAATACGGCTGTTTCACAGTTAATGATTGTATTTGTCAAAGGGTTAAGTCTAAAGGACACCGCAAAAAGTGATTATGATTTTCATTCAATAACTAATCTACTTTTTTTTTTTTTTGTAATTTGTAAAACAAAGTTTAATAAGGCGCCGCTTCCCCGCTAAAAAAGAAGAAAATGGAGAGATATGTAATTACGAATGTTGGACAGAGCGCGCTAACATTTTAAATGATACAATTGAAGCGAAAAATGTGAAAATGTTTAATAAAACATGACACGTTTAAAATAGAACAAAAATCTTGTGGAAGGTATCTTAAGTATCATTTAAAGAAACAATGTAAATTTTTTCACAACTATAACTTGTAAAATAATAGAAACAAACGTGTTTTCAATAATTTTCGGAGCATGCTTTGCGATTTTTTTCTATCGAGGGAATTTCATATAATTTGCGTTTCGGCGTGGGACGCGTCTAGGTATTTTATTATTTTTTTATTTATTAACATTTTTTTGGTACAATTGGTAAAATTTTGTAATACAAACTCTTTATATAAACAGTTCTAAAAAAGTAGAGAATAATACAAATAGATTAGCAGATTAACCAAAAAAATCCCACATAGGCATCGCCAGTTCGTGGGTATACTTGAGTGTTTTTAAGACAGAAAATTACTCATAAACATACAATATGTTTGTAGAAGTTAAAAAAAAATTTAATTAAATACATTGAAAATAGATTCAGTGCTTACTGAAATACATATTCAAAAGACATGTTCATAACACTATCACTAAAACATGCCTCTATCATCCCTATTTTCAAATCAGGTGACAGGTCTTCGATAAATAGTTACAGGCTTATATCGTTATTGAGCACTATATCCAAAATCATTGAAAAAGTAGTTAAACTAAGACTCCTCAAATTCCTCGAGGACAATAAAATCCTTTCAAAAAACCAATACGGATTTCGTAAAGATTGTAGTACTGCTGATGCAATTGCAACATTTACCAAACTGATATCAGATAACCTCGATAAAGGCAATAAACCTCTTGCTGTCTTTCTAGATCTGTCAAAAGCCTCCGATACTATTTCCCACCACATTCTTCTAAAAAAACTCCAACAGATTGAGATAGAAGGTACTGCCCTGAAATGGTTTAAAAACTACCTCACACAGAGATCACAAACAACCGTCATCCACTCTAATCAAGAATATAGGAGTAAATGCTTACCTATCTCCTATGGCGTGCCCCAAGGGAGTGTTCTAGGCCCGCTCTTATTTCTCATTTATATGAACTCCTTGTTGAATTTGGATATTGAAGGTAATATAATATCTTTCGCTGATGACACTGTTATCATATTTACAAGTAAAATATGGAAAATAACAATCGAGAAAGCAAATTCTGGACTGAACAAAATTAAAAAATGGCTAGACTCTAACCTCCTCACACTAAATATTCAAAAAACACAATATATACATTTTTCAATCCGAAAATTCACTCTCCCAGAAAACCTTCCTAAACTAATTATTCACTCTTGCCCACAAAATTTAGACACCACCTCACAATCTCTAATTAACAGCTGTTCATGCCCAATTCTCAAACCGTCAAATGAAGTAAAATACCTAGGGGTCATTATAGATAATCATTTACGCTGGGAGGCTCAAATCAACTCCATAACAAAGAGACTCCGTAAGTTATGCTATGTTTTTTATTCTATTCGATCAATCCTTGATCTAAAAACACTCAGAAGTGTTTATTTCGCTCTATTTCAATCTATAGCAACGTACGGCATTATAGGATGGGGAGGTTGTGCAGCATCCATTCTCTACCCTCTGGTGACTATTCAAAAAGTTTTGCTAAGAATCATCTTCAAATGTTCCCCTTCTCATCCATCAGAGCAACTTTTTAAGAAACTAGCAGTCCTTGACATTCGCCAACTGTACATTAAGATAATTCTCATCCATATCTGGAAAAATGGTTTGATAAAATCCACTCAAAAAGATATACATACACGCTACTCAACTCATGCAAAATGCATTTTTTTTTTTTTTTACAGTTAATACCGCACAAGAGTCCCAACTGCTCCCGTCTGGAGCCAGTGAGACTATGGCATCCCCAATTGGGGTATGTTGTGAGGCTGAAGGTAGTGGGGAGGGGAAGGAGATAGGGAAGAGGAAGGTGGGGAAGTACCTGGCTATTCAGATCTGGTCACTAAACACGGCTAAAGCCATTTCAAGCAACGTTTCAATTCTGAATGGTGGTCTTACACCAGGGCGATACTGATAGTATCTTCCACTCTGGAACGTGCCGCAAATATACTATATATTATTTTAAATGAATAAATTGTGAAATAACACAAATTAATCAAATAAAATTTATTTGCGCACGCCGGGTTCGAACCCGCGACCTTCGGATTGTGAGTCGAGAGTCTTGCCTCGGGACCACGGAGGCCGTCAAAATACCTATAACAAAAACCACTTTCTCACAAAGGCAATACTCATACATCGCACCTAAAGTATACAACACACTAGATAACAACATCAAAAGATCTAATACACTTACTCACTTTGCAACTGGAGTCCAAATATGGATATCCGTAAAGGGTCGACAGTTTTTTTAAAGAATTTCTTTAGAAAATTTATTTGAAGAGAATTATGTCATTACCAATCTTTGATTTATTTAAATACAAGCTTGGTGGGAAACAAAGGTCAAGTGTCATTATCTGTAATTCAAATTAAATTTTGCCTTTGAACAAAATTATCGTTTTCTGATATTTTCTGCTAAAACAGGGATAGATGGCAAATCCTAGTATGAAGGTCAACTTTTGCCAAAACCGCTTTTGCAAAATGCTAGCAGCTTTACTGCATTTGACTCCATTAAATGATATATTGAATCATAAAAAAATACTACTTACTACTAGCACACAAAAAGGAATTTTTTCTATTTGTTAAGGAAAAATATTTCTTAATTTTTATTTTAACTTGTTTCGTCTCGTGCATACTACATACTTATCTGTGAAAAGTGCTTTGCCATTGTGGAAGCATCATCTACATATTATTGTTATTTGTACAATATATCATATTACTTCATTTATCTGGAGGAAAGCATCATTTTATTTTATTTTCATTGTAAAAATATATTTAAACTTTCAACTTTTTTGTAAAATGCGGGAGAAGAAAATCATTACTTTACCCTTTCCACTTAAGTCTTTTATTGTTTTTATTACACCAGCACTTTAGTTAAGCGAAATAGCGTTTTTTAAGTTTTAGTTATTTTTTGTAAATAAAATTGATATAAGTTTTTATACCGCACAATAAAAGTTTTTGTTTGTAAAGTACTATATGTAATCACTATAATATAAATAGCCGAAAATTTTAATTACTTTTTAAACTAAAATCTTAAAACTGTTTCGTACCACTGTGTACCAGTGCCTACATGTTTCATGGGAGACGTATAGACACTAGTCAAAGAGCCCAATACCACCAGAAATCCACTGTAACAATAATAATTTACTCCAATGTCCAGTGTAATTGACTTGAAACATGAATTTATTCTAACATTTATTGTACAAAAATTGGTGTAAAATAATGTACCTACCAATATAACTACGTACATACGGATTCTCATTATAATAGAAATCCTTTCATATTTGCATGCTCTAAAGTACTTGCTTCAACTTTATATATTTTATAATTACATACTTTCTATATTCTTTCATGTACCTACATGCGTTCTATGTTCTATACTTTTCATATTATTTTATTTTATATTCTACTACATTCTTCCATACTCCTTTATATTACTCTACGGTCATTTACATTCTTTTATATTCTTTTGCCTTCTTCAATATTTTTTAATATTATATTTTTTACTTATATATATTTTTTTATTATTTATTTTATATTCTAGCACATTCTTTAAATTGCATAAGTTAATGTACTGTATATGAAAATCGACCACCACAACACGGGCATGTGCCTAGTATGGTGGTCGAAAAATCTCCGATTCATGTAACAAACAATTCAAAGAATAAAGAAACTTAATTAATAAAGATTAATAAAAATTTTGTTAAGTTACAGCAGGTTAGATGTTATAGCAAGTAAATGTTAGTGTCGATGATATTTATCCTAGACTTTAATACATTTTTATACTTGCTGTAGGTGGATATATTTTTACAATCAATTTCCCTAGCCTTATAGAAAGCATTATATATTTTTGGTGTAATAAAATATGCATGTCTTTGCGCAAGTCTAGTTTTACACAGTGGAACTTCAAATACATTATTTAACCTATTACTAAAACGCTTTTCATTTTTTGTAAAAATAATATTTCGTGTAAATATATATTTTAAACATTGTATACAGTAAATTTTTCTTATATCTAACAATTCAGCCTCATGGAACATTATCTTCAAAAATAACATATATTTTTTTAAGAGCTTAAAAACTTCAAATGTTCAAGGGAGATATGTAAGAAATCGGTAGAAATTCGAGGAGCGGCGGCTTAACCCCTCGGGCTAATTTGTTCGCTTTTCGGAACAACTCAAATTGGTCTCTTAGAAATCGCTGTCTTCCTTACTATCATAGTGAATATGATATTAACAGTGTTAGAAAATGAAAACACCACACTTTATATTCAAATCTAAAAGATAACCACAACAGTGGTAAAATGTACAGTTCCGCGACTTTTCATCCCGCAACAAAATATCCCCGAAAAAATATCCCCCGACAAAATATCCTGCGGACAAAACATCCCCTAACAAAATTGTTTTTTCAGGATGTCTGTATTTTTCTGTTAGGTTAGGTTAAGTTTTAGTAGATAATTTGTTGAGGGATATTTTGTCGGCACAAAGATATTGAAATAAAAGGTGAAATGCTATGATGCCGGAACTACAACTACTACTAAATTTTTAGTTCATCTTGTTCCTCGCAAAAATGTGAACAAGATGTCATACTCAGATCAATTTGGCAAAAAATCGGATATAGGGGATACTGAAAGTATAGGACTCATTTATTCCTGTTACCGTAAATCTTTGAGGTCTAAAAATAGCAAAAATCGAGCTAAAAAAAATCTGATCAAAATTTTTCCAAAAATTAACCTAAGGTTAAAATATACCTACTATAAGTGTGGAAACAAAAGTGCGGTGCTGAAAAGATTAAATGGAAATAAGGTCGTTCCCCTGCATTAAGAGTTTACTCGCGAGCAAACTATTCTGCTCAACAAACAGCTTTATGGTCCGTGAAAGTAACAACAGTGGTAGTTATTTGTCCAACTGCTCCAAGACACAGCCTCCAGTGTTAATAAACTACACAGCCTGCGCTACTCCAAGCAACCTCCTTTCAAATATTCGGGGCTAACTAAATGAGCGTCGCGACTGTGACGTCGGACTCCCCACGTAACTATTCCACTATGCAAGAACGTAACTCACGACAAAACTACTTAATTACATCAACTACGTACTGCATTTCATTGCATAAATGCACTTACATATTAATGCATTTTCTCATTTTACCTTTAAATGTAGATGTATTTTTTCTGGTACCTTCTACAAAAAAAAGCAAGAAATTTTTCTGGACTCAAAACTCAAGAAGTATATTTTTTTTGTTTTACAATAGCTCCATACAGGAGACCCTCACGAAAACAATTTCCCTCGGGATTCACGTCATCTTATCTTCAAAATCATCAACTATATTATTGACTCACCTACGTTATTACAACTCATCTCATTCAATATACCCTCTCGTAGACTCAGAAATAAAGAACTGCTCTTCCTCAATCAACACTCGACTAATTATGGTTATAATTCACCAATATCCAGAATGTGTTGAATGGTCAACTCACGTCAAGACCTTGATTTTTTTGGCATAAGCCTAAATGATTTTTGTCGCTCACTAAACAATTGATATTTTATATTAATCTATTTTAGCAAAGTCTTGACTTGACTTGACACTTCTATTTTCTTATGTTTTATCTGTTTGTCTTTGCTTTCATATACCATCCTTTATTCTTGTAATGTACATTTCCAAAATTTCGTGTTACTTGATTGTAAATTGGACGTTAGTCCGTTAATAAATAATAAATAAATAAATAAATCTTTGGGGATGCTTTGGGGATCTGTGTGTTGTGGGAAAGGGAAGAAGATCTGGGAAGGAACAATGTATGAGTAGTGGGAACGAATCTGAGGGTCAGAGGGTTCAGTGTGACAGATGTATGAATCCTGTTTTTTCCACTGCCGTGTAAGGTGATAGGTCTGGCTGGAGAAATCAAAAGGTCTCCCTTAACGCAGTAGGTAGGCAAACGCACCCGCCGCCAAGACTAGACAAACCTCACCCCATGAATCCAGGCACCCCTGCTAAGTGATCTATGGCAAGAGTGTTGGTTATTAAATCAATTGGGGCGGCGGTACCCATACCCTCCTCCCAAATTGGTAAATCTTCAAAAAAGAAGCAAGAATTTTACTTGACTTAAAACTCAAGCAGTAATAAAAATTTAAATCATGTTTTATCACTTTAAAGCACTCGCTTAAATATAAAACAATCTCATAATAGTTGAAGACGTTAAGAAATATTGATGATATTAATTAAATTTCATTGCCGCCAGTGAAAAGATGGCACCTACCGGAGGAAGTTTACGAAAGTTAAATCCCCGCTGTATTGTTTACCGCTGAATAAAGCAGTGAAGCCAGAAAGCTGAAACTGAAAACGACCCAGTGCATTAATGGCAAACTCTCTCAGTTCAGAGTTCGCTAACTTCGGGAGAGTTATTGGATTAAATCCTGTCATATCGGAAGATACAACAGCTGCTCAGACCTGATTAACAAAGCTCAAAGACGAGTGAATGCCCCTTGGAGATAATATTTTGTGTTAATTATTGGTAACTAGCTATTATTTTTACTTCCAGGTTTTCAAACTAAGTTTTTGAACTTTTCATTAGAATTTTTTTATTGCCAAAGTAAAAAAAATGCCGTAAAAAATAAAGTGTTTTTGGTTTGAAAATTTGATGGCCGATAAATATTATTAATATGAAGGAGCATATGAGGTGTTAAAACAAAAATAGTTTCTCAGAGTTTGCTTTTTATCCAATTTGAAAATTTTGAAATCTTGGAAATTAGAAAGAGTGTACAGATAAGCTACATAGATAATAAATATTAAATTGCCCCTGCCCATTGACATCTTTAAGTATTTTATTGTAATTAAGTAAGTATACAAAACATGTTGTTTTTTAAACAATAAAAGTGATAAAAACAAAGTATTTTAATAATTTTGAAATATTATTTATTGAAGCTGTAATAACTTTTTTTTAACAAGAGCACCACACAGGATGCCCTGGGGATAAAAATTCCCCTAGGACCTTCGACATTCTTGGGGCTGCTGTGTGATGGGTCTTTATAGGGAAAGGAAGGAGAGGAAGTTTTAGGAAGGAAAATTTAAGAGGGGTCGGTAGGAATCTGGGTTCAGTGACACCAGGAGTGGCTGACGAATCCATCCCTCCAACTACAAGACAATGGGTAGAGAGAGCCCGGCTGGTGAACAGTCCGATTATTGGGTAGGAATGTCTAAACCTCTTAAAAAAAAGTTTTGAAATAAATTTGAAAATGGATGTATTCCACCTACTGAGTGACGGGCTGGATCGGGAGCGGCTGGTTGAGAGAGATCTAACCTAGACCTCTCCTGCCGAACTTTCTCGTTCCATCGGTTTGCACCGCAGTGAGTGGAATCCTTCCGTTACTCTTGGACACACTGACATCCAGATTCTTGCCCGCTCCTAGTATCCCTTCCCAGAACTTCCTCTCCTTTTCTTCTCAAAAAAGACCTCTCCACATATCATCCCCGATGATAACATAGGCCGCGAGAGAAATTATTTTTCCCAAGGCCTCATGTGTGGAGCTAACGTCAAAAAAATAGTAAAAAACGTTGTTTTTTTAAAGATTGATTTATGCACCTGACTTACTGCTGAGATACATTAACACACAGTTTCACTGATGAATCTTGGTGTATTTATTGTACTTAAGTAGGCACCTACTTTCCAACCCCGCATAAATATGGTAAGCCTTGGGATGGGATAATCTCAATACATACCTAATTTGCCACAAGTAGAGCGTAATGATTGCAAAATCAACCTCATAATGATATAATAATTGGATCTCTGGAGAAATTCCTACCACTTATCTTATGGGAAAATGGAAAAGCGCCATTTTATAGGGCAGATCTCTATCAGTTAAATTCGACGGCTCCAATTAAAACTGCAGTAACTCATAATTTGGTGTTTTTGAGTTAGTTATATTTTCGGGTTTCGTAAATTTTTATCTACATGCCACGAAGACTTTTGTTACTCTAACAGTTATACACCGAGAGAAAAAACCATTTAAAAATAGTTGTAAGTCACGATGTCATCAGTTTTCCATGTACTAAAGAAGTAAGTTGAGTTACTGCGCTTTTTATCGGAATTTTTTATTTTTCTATCGTCGTAAGTCAGCCTTACTTCTTTTTTCCATGGAGAAATATCGATATTATCATTTGAATTGCGTTTGACAGTTGATGTTCAGTCATTGCGGTTTGCGTATTGTAGTGATAAAATTGAAAATATAAAGAGAATTGTACCGTGAAAGCGTTACACACGAGAATTTCCAGTAGGACCACCAAAATAATAGCTAATGGTAAAGCATTATTGTCTACAATGCAATCTGGTAAGTGTACACATATCTCGGACATAACTTAAAATTTTTTCAAGTACTCGGACCCATAAGCTTATTTTCACGGTATTATAACATTACCAGAGATATGTAAGAGGTATGGGGCATACCTGACTTATTAATACAAAATTCTAGTTCCTCGAAAATCGGCTCGTGAATTCTTATTTTTTACATATTGTTTGTTCATATTGTAATATAATAATACAGAGTCTACTTCTGATGACTTATTGGGTCCCAATGGAGATCAGCAAGATTTTAGTGGAGTGAACTCTGATGATGGTTGGAAGCCTGATGAATGTAGTAATTCAAGACCTATAGAATTGAGTGTTTGTAGATCAACCTCCCCTAATTTCATGTTGCTTTTTAATGAGGAAACAGGATTATTCTATCGTGCTACTAAAACAACTGTTAATATGGATACTCTGAGCGCTATACGTATTTCATAAAAATGATTACATTTTAAAATGCTTCAAATTAATAGAAATGTTTTAGTTCGAGATATATTTGGTGATGTAAAATGGAATCGGATTGCAAATCAAACTGCAGCTTTAACTGCAAGAATACTTTGCACGAAGAATCCCGGAAAAAAATATTCGCAGCATTCTGGAAATTACAAAGTCATGCCATGTAGTGGAATTTTATTTGTCAACACGTGGAATTAGTGCCGAAACAAATTGCGGCTACAAACCGTAACAACTCCAGGCATGGAATTTTGCAAGAATATTATTTAAACATAAATCAGAGTAATAAACAACGTGTTTGCCAAACAATGTTTTTGCAAACATTGGAGATCTCTGAAAGAATGATAGGTACTACATGTGGAAAAATTGACGAAAGAGGTGCAGAGTACTTGATCAGCATGGGATACATCTCACAAGATCTAATAAAATTCTCCCTGAATTCAAAGATTCGGTACACGAACACATCCAAGCCTTTCCTGTAGTGGAGTCACACTATACCAGGAAATCATCTAAGAAGCTTTACCTACAAAGAGATCTGAACATTTTCAAAACGGACAGGCTGCATCTAGATTGACAGAAAGATAGAAGCATTGAAATATCTGCTACACTGAGACAGTACTCAGATGCATCTGATTTCCATTATACACTAAAAAAGGACAGCTTCAGGTGTGTGAGAAATTTATAATAGCTACAGAAGAAGAAGAAGTATTGTTTAAAGATGCTTACGAAACACACCAGAAAAATAAAGTTCAGGGAAGGATCTCAAAAAACTCGAATAAAGAGAACGCTGAAATTGATTTGTAGCTAAACGAAACAGTACTTTTTTTGGAGAAGGTTTTACAAACACCTCTGTCAGTGAGTAGTTTTTATTACAAAAGAAAGTAGGCAATGCACATTTTATCATTTATGATATCGGAAAGAAACAGGGCCACTGCTTTATTTGGCATGAATCTGAAATTGTTACATGTCTACTAAAAAAATTAACTTCAGTTCAACAAAAGAGTATACGTAAAATTATATTCTATTCGGATAATTGCAGTGGACAGAACCAAAACCGAAATGTGTTTTCCATGTTAGAATATACCACACGAACCCTCAAAATTGACGAAACGCATCATTTTTTGGAGAAAGGACACACACAATAAATGAGGGTGATTTTATGCATGCCACAATAGAAAATCCAAGAAAAGGGAAAATTTTGAAAACTTGCCTGTACAATGGGTCATGCTGATTCGATGTGCGAAAGTGAAGGGTTTACCATATGAAATTAACGGAATGAGCTATGAATACTTTTTGGATTTTAAGTCACTCATTTTGCAAACAAATTGAAAAAAAAAAACGATAATTCAGTTGTGAAATGAAATAAAGTACGCGATGTATCTGCGACATACAATAATCCATTGGAGGTGTATATAAGGTATGGTTACGTGGAAGAACCACTAACCATCATTTTAGAAAAACGGACAAGAGGCAGGCGACTGGACAGATTAGTTGAACCTGTTGCTGGGTATAATCAAAAACAAAACATCGATAAACTTAAACATAAAAGATCTGCTAGCATTATGCGTACTGATTCCAAAGACTTACCACAGTTTCTATCTTTCACTAATTTTTTCCATTGAAGAAACTTCCATTGGACATTCTTATGCCAGCGATGATCTGTCTGATGATTCAGAAAGCAAATGAAATTTAATAATGCTCTTTTTCTTCTATAATTTTGTGTAATTACTTAAGAATTTCTTATAGTTTATGTATGTAACAGTTTCTAAACAAATATATAATTTTTTCAGTTGATCGAACTAAAAATGTTTTTTATGCAGTTTTTAAACACTGACACATAATAACTTATGAAAAACTCTCAACTATGGAATTTTAATGTCCATAAATGATGTTTTTTTAGTGTCAAAATAAAGCAGCTTATCGCTACTTCTATAATTTGTTTAATTTTTCCCTGTAACAAAGAAGTACCTCAACATACTACCTATTGATTTTATATAAACTCCGAGGAAAACAGCAGTAAGTCCAAAAACCCTTTAAATTACTGCAAATTTGAGGAAAATACTAAAAAAATATTAATCAGTTAGAAAGACTATTAAAAAACCATACTTATTCAATTTAAATAAAATTCAAAACCCTCATCTAAGATTATGCAGAATTTTTTGAACTTTAAAATCGCTCTCCTGCAAAATGACAAAAAGTGAGTTACTGCAGTTTTAATTGGAGCAGTCGAATTATTGGTTTAAAAAAATAAATGTGTTAATTCCACCATTTTGGTTTACCCACTAATATTTTTAACCTAATTTTTTTTTTAAGTATACTGCAACTATGTTGAAAGAGGTTAACTAATATGTCTCTAACAAGTATACTCGTGGGAGACTTGACTGCTTAACGATCCTTCATTGACCATCGACATTCTCGGTGTTACTTACATTCAGTTCAGCAACTATCATTTGACGAATGTCACAAAATATTAAAACGCACCTCGTGCCTTTCTAATTAATTAATCTAATGTCATCTTTGAGAATGCTGTGTGGAGGGTTTTTTGAGTAAAGGAAGGGGAGAAGAGTTCTGGGAAGGAAACGAGTTTAAGGGGTGGGTAGGAATCTGAGGTTCAGTGTGTCTTGGTCATCCGCCTAGACAAACCTCCCCCCCATAAACCCGGGCACCCCTGCTAAATCACCAAACGTAGCGAACCACTTGGGGTGACCTATGGAAGAGGTGTTGGTTATCCAATAAAGATTCCCGGGGCGGCGGTACCCATTCCCGCCTCCCATTACTTTCATCATGAGTTTATAATATATGGTTGTTGAAAAAATGGTTTATTTTGTTGTTTGTTAAAAGTTCTTTTTTTAATATTGGTACCTCACAAGAGTCCCAGCTGCTCCCGTCTGGAGCCAGTGAGACTATGACATCCCCAATTGGGGTATGTTGTGAGATTGAAGGTAGTGGAAGAGGAAGGAAATAAGGAAGTGAAAGATGGGAAAGTACCTGGCTATTCACTTAACACGGCTAAAGGGTTAATGGGTGGTAATTCCAGCATCAAATGTTTCCGCGAGACTTAAGTTGTTTTTTTTTTTTAATAGGGGGGTATCAGAATATTTGTGGAGTTGGGATACCCTTATCCATTTGAGAGCACCCAGGACTATGTCAATGGCTTTATTCTGGAATGTTTGAAGTTTTACAAATGAGACCGATATGAGATTTGCATAAGTTAGTTGCCCTTATTATTAAGTTGATTTGTAAATTAGGAGTTTATTTTTATTTGATAGTTTTGTATTTCTTTTGCATAGCATGCAAGGCTACAAGAATATTATGCTAAGATTTTGGGCTAGGATTTCATTGATAAGCGTTTTCCACGTAAATCTACGGTCAAGGGTTACTTCAAAATATTAATTACTTTTTTTAGGTGGTCTTTTAGGGTATCTACGTGAGAAAATGTAAGCGGCGCTTTGGGGGGGATTTATACTAATTCGCTAAAGAGAATTTCTAATTCATACGCGTGAGATTCGACTTGACGGGTAGCTTTATTTACGCCTACCAAGGTTGACGTGCCATCCGTATCGTCTGGAAAATTTCCTATTTTAGTACGATGGTCTTGAATATTTTGTATTCTTCTCTGTGATATATTGTGGTGTATAACAGTTTTACGGAGAACATGAAAAAAAATTGCATTGTAATTGATAGTTAATGGAATATTTATTTATTCATTTACTTAAGGAACATAAACAGTCTTAGTAATATAATATACATAAGAGGATGATAAAAACAGACCAATTATTAATGTTCACAGATAAGTATTTAAAAACAAGACTAACTTAATGTAAACTTGAATATTTAAGAAAAATGAAAAAAAAAAATAGAACTAAGTAACAATTAAAAAAAATAATAATAGTACAAATCTGAATTCAACAAATGATAAACCAATACACAGCAATAAAATAAATGTGATTATAACTGAAATAGAATGCAAAATAGGTATTTGGTTTGGGAAGGGTAAGGGGAGGAGAGGGATAAGGGAAAGGTATGGGAAAGTCGCCACGCAAGTAATGTAAAAATATAAGAAACAATTAATTTAATAGTCATGAATATGTGTTATTGACACCTAGAATGTTATACAGTGAAGTTCTGTAACGACAGTAACTAGCAGTAAATACCAGCACGTGTGCCTATATTTGCAAATTTGTCGTTATAGTAGTTACATGTCCTTTGCATAAATTCATTTTGATTGGAATTGGTGTTGCATCTATCAATATAGAAAAGGGTTTTTTGTCTACTATATCGAATCGACGCGACGTGTGGAAATTTATTTTGTTTAGCAAATCCGTGCAGTCAATTTTTGAGAAATATGCCAAAATTTTGACGAGTTAATAATTTTGTACAGGAGCATCTGATCAGCAACAAGCCTCCTGTTTAGTAGTTTCGTGATTCGAAAATGTTTCTCGATTTCGTCGTAAGAGTTGTAGATGTTGAATGATTTAAAATTGAGGAATTTGAGAAATCGCTCCTGAACTCTTTCTAACCTGTTAACATCAAAAATATAGCGTTGGTTCCAAACCTGTGAACAGTATTCCAGGTGAGGACGAACATGTGAATTGTAGAGAATCAGATAAGTCTTAGGCCACGTCCGCATAGGCAGGTGGCTTGCTTAGCGCCTAGAGCCTATCGACGTGCCGACAAGCAAATGAGCAAGGAACCTAGCGACCCACCAGGCAAACCACCTACAGTGCGGCCACCGTGTATCCTAGCGAGTAGCCTGGGTGCAAGCCACTAGGCACTAGGCGCTAAGCAAGCCACCTGCCTATGCGGACGTGGCCTTGGTGTTTTTGAAAAAAATTGCATGTTCTCAGTTCAAAACCCAGACTTTTTGTTGCTTTAGTGACAATGTTATCAAAGTGTTTTTCAAATGTAAGTTTAGAGTCCAAAATAACACCGTGCAATATTGCAATAGTATTAATCTCTGCACCCGTCTTTAATCAAAAACTTATGAAAATTTACGGCAAACATTTGATAAGCGAATAATTATTCTGTTAACATTCACAACTTCCTACCGGCAATTCCCAGCTTGGCAAAACTACCGCGGTACAAAAAGTTTTAGCGAAACTTCGTCGCCAAGAATTAGTCGGGAGCCAGTTTAGCAGTTGGGGTTTAACGCATTCAGAACGTTGCGAGATGTGAAGCGAACACCGCATTATGCACGTTCGAGTGCTCCTGAAAAGATAGGCTTCATGCACTTTTCGACTTAGAGAAGCAAATTTAGCACCATTTTACCCGGTGCACGGGAAAGTTTAACTTTTCCAAATGCACCTTTGATAAAAGGACCAACATCTTGTACAGATTTGGGGTTTGTCATCTTGAAAACTTTAACTTCTGAACTTTTTCTGGAGGGATACGCCAGTCTCCGATACTTGACGAATCAAGTATCTTAGCAACTACCGCCATAAGTTAGTACAAGTACACAGGCACGCGTTGCCGACATTTTGAAAGCTCGACAGTGATGCTGGTCTCCCGCGACCATCTGGTCGAAGTCCTTACCACTCACTTGATTTAAAACATGGCAGAGAAAATAATAAAATTTATATATATTTTTTTACATTAGCTCCACACAGAAGGCCCTAAAGAAAATAATTTCCTTCAGAGTCTATGTCATCTTTGGGCTTACGGTGTGGAGGGTCTTTTTAAGAAACGAAGTTTTGGGAAGGAAAAGGGTATTAGGGATGGGTAGGAATCCAAGGGTCAGTGTATCCAGGAGTGACGGACGTATGAATCCATCCCTTCTATTGTGGTGCAAGGTTACGATCCCAGAGAGTACGGCTAGAGAAGTTAAAGAGATTCCCTCAACCACTCTCTCCCAATCCAGAGAAGTATTCGCTACCAAGACCCGGAAAAACCTCACCCCATGAACCTGGGCACCCCTGCAAAGCCACCAAACGTATCCAACCACTTAGGGTGACCTAAGAAAGAGGTGTTGGTAATCCAATAAATGGTTCCCGAGGCAGCGGTACCCATTTCCGCCTGCCAAATTGAAATGCGATGGTCTAACAAAATGATCAAAGTCACTTGTGTCAGCCTTTTTGTAATAATGCGTATGAAATTGCCAGCAGGCGTAAACTGCCTATACACGACCTATGAGTGGCCTTCGCACATATCTTCCACTTATTAAAATCAGTTGCATTCGATCTTACGAGAAATATGCAGAAAAAAATATACTAGTTGGAATTGATTGTTAAAATAAATTGCTAATGTGGCCACTAGCCTCGCACTTTTCAAGCAATGAATCAAAACTCCCATCGACCGAGATCTAATAACGAGAACGTTTTTATATCACAAAATATAATATAAACATCATGAACTTACGAGAATCATTTTTTTTTCTTTTTTTCTTTGAATATCAAAATCTAAAACACAGAAAACTTAAATCTTCATTTTGGGCAGCAAAATATTTACAGGCATGCCTGCTTTAGATCAATGTTAGAAACAAAATAGTCAATGGAAAATGACAGCTAAAGAGTTGCGTGTGGTGTCGTGATAGTTTTGACATTTCAAGAGGTGTGGCGACGTCAATGTCTTTATTTCAGTAGTTACGTGTATGGGTCTTAAGAACAGATAATGTACAGACAAGTTAGTATCGCATTGATGAAAGTACACCATTGAGAAACAACACTTTGCTTCCATTGGTATAAGGCATATTCATTAACCAGATCTGAATAGTCAGGTACTCCTCACCCTCATTTATTTTTTTTCAGGTTCTCCATAAAACAGTCATACACCAGAATATTATGAAGATTACAAAATTTAAAAAAAAAGTGCACGGTGGCGAAGAGAGTTCCTGAACTCTCTGTAGGTAACATTTAAGATGTTGATGCTCAATTCAGAATCGTTTAGCATTTGAATTGTTCTGTTTAATGACGCATTCTGATAGTAAGAAGTTCTCGCTTTCGGAGCGTAAAAAAATGCGTGGGATCTCCCGCGAGTATACGCGTTAGGGACAAATAGTTAATCTCCTTCAACATAGGCGGATTCAGTATAATACTGGAGATTAGCTTAAAAAAGTGTTTACCCAAAAATATTTTTCAGCATACTTCTAATGTTTTAAGATCAAACATTCCTGTTAAGAACAATGATAGATACAGGATAATAAATATGCATAGATATAGGATATGCGTATTTATGAAAAAATTTCTTTCAAATCGTTATCGAAAGTATATGGTATACTCTTCTAAGGTTTGCCTTTTCAGTATCCACCACCCATCAAAAAACATCCTCTGACTTCATTATTAATTTCCTTACCATTTATCCACTTTTATTTTCCATATTTTCCAGCCAATAAATGCAACTTGCAAATTCTTTGCCTTGTTTAGTACAACGTAAAGCAGGAACATAATGAATACCAAGAAAGCCTTAAATAAGGTCTACCTCAATTTCGTTAGAACATCAACCAGACCTAACCCAACATAAACTGACCTGGGGGCCTACTCTCTATCTTTCGGTTTCACAAACCAGCACGTTTGTGGTTTAACCTTCAGTAGCGGGTGCTGTCAACTAAGCGGAAACGGTCTATAATTATTGTAAATATACTAAAAATAGAATTCATATTTTAGGTATTCCTCCGCAATACATTTATATGTTGGATTAAACAATAACAACACATATACATATTTACTGAGTGTACGGTACTGAAGCGCGAGGAAGTTTTAGCACGATAGGAGGAGGGTTAATATGCGTTTGTGACGTAGCCAAACCTGCCGTACGGACGTTGTGAAAGATAGAGACTAGGCCCCCAGAACCTCATACTAAACCGTATTAAGTTACGTTGGAATATATTTCCAACGTAACTTAATCAATTTTCAATTTTGCCTAGTCCTATATAACCTGCATTAAATTGTTTTGTCAATTGCATTAAATTGTAAATTCAAGTATCTTTCGATAATTTTCTTCAATGGAATCCGTGGTCGTAAACCGTATAATACTTATTTTGTTGATGAATACAGTTAAAGTTCCAAAACTCTTTTTTGTTTTTTTTTTAAGAATATAGAATGATTGTAGGTAAGCAATCGGTTGTATGAACATTGACAGATTATTTATTGGCGTAGATACTGTATAGTTCTTCAGAAATTTGGCGTATTGTTCAGATGGTCAAAATATTTCGAATTTGCAATAAGGAACTCCAGTGAAAAATATTATGGCTTTAAAAAAATATGTTCATATAGACCAATATACGCTGATTCTGAATATATAAGTTTTATTACATAATATTTAACGTAAAGTTTTTAAAAAAAATATTAAAGAGTCCATTTTAAAACGTGTCATTAAAACACCCTATTGCTGGATTTTGGCAGCGTGACGTCACCGCGCCGCGTCACCTGGGTCAAAGTTGTATAGAAATCAATAGAAATGAAGACGCGAGCCGTTCGGCATTCCGTGTTATTGGTTTATAGAGAATTGGACATATTATAGTTTTTGTTTTTATTGAAACATTATTTAGGCCTTAATAATTCAGTATCAAAAATAAAGTATCTCTATTAGTTTATCTATATTATTTAAAATATTCAAAAACTTTAACTGTACAAAAAACGATCGTATTGTCCAATAATGTCTATGAAAACGCTCCAATGCTGAAATTCAAAATGGCGGGAGTCGAATAGCTGTTCCCTACAAGATTCATACTTCGGTTAGTCATTATGACGTCACACTAGATTCGGTGGTTTTCGGGGATCTTGAAAAATTAAAACTTTGACATTTATTTTAACCATTAAAACTACCTATAAAAATAAAAATAAATATGCAGTTATTTAAGTTAGAAGGTCATTATTCATAAAAAAAAATAAAAAAATTGGACTGGAATTCTTTATTAAACGCAAATAAATGGAATATTTTTGAACTTACCTGCCTTCCAAATTGAGAAATAATATTAAGAAATAAAATGAAAAATTTAAAATAAAATATTTTTATTTAATTTAGAGGGAATAATCAGACACAATTGGAAATATGTCATTTTTAAATCAAATTCTAAATGTACGACCCTTTTCTACAAAAAATATATGAAGATTGATTTAGAAAGGTAGTTATTTCATAAAGTAAAGTTATGATTTAAATTTAGGAAAAATATCTTATATATTAATAAGGTTATACCGTTGGTCGTTGGCAGATTTGTTGAATTTTCTAACAAAATTTTGTATCATACAACGTACATTTCAATTTCATACTTAAAATTTTAGAATTAAAGCATTAAAAAAACGCGCATGTATTTTGCGACAAAAATACTTCCTTTTTTTCTATTTGCGGTCTTACAAACTTATACATATGAAATATATTTTTTTACACATTGGTTAAAAATTATAAATGGTTGCTGAAAAAAATTATTACAAAATGTAAGTTTTAATAATTTTATCATCATGCATTTGAGAATTTTCATTACTGAATAAAGGCATATATTTAACACTAGAGTTCACGCGTGGGCTACATATGTAGCCCAGGGTATAGTTTTTGTTCATTACTTCGTGAAATCGCGTGATTTAACTTCGAGTCTCTAACTAAGCTCTGATTGGTTGTTGCTCGACGCATTCAGTGTGGCCTGAGCGATCGACGCTGGCGCACGTGCGAAAAATAACCATTTAAAGTTGTTTGGCTACGTATGTAGCCCATGCGTGCACTGGCGGAACTCAAAAAGCCCGAAATTATAACGTTTTATAATCAAACAAAGTGTGAGGTGGATATTGTGGACAGGATGTGTCGTCAATTTGACGTGTCTAGAAATAGTAGGCGTTGGCCACTCACATTATTTTTAAATTTTTTTAATATTGCCGGTATAAACGTTCAAGTTATTCACCAGTTGAATAATTCAAATGAAAAAATTATTAAACGCATTTTTCTTCAGTATTTGGAGTTTGAGCTTGTGAAACCATTAATTTTAGAACGTATTCATCAGGATAATATTCCAAGAAGCATAAAATCAAAAGCAAGATTTTAGTTGAATGTGTTACATGTCCTTTGCATAAATTCATTTTGATTGGAATTGGTGTTGCATCTATCAATATAGAAAAGGGTTTTTTGTCTACTATATCGAATCGACGCGACGTGTGGAAATTTATTTTGTTTAGCAAATCCGTGCAGTCAATTTTTGAGAAATATGCAAAAATTTTGACGAGTTAATAATTTTGTACAGGAGCATCTGATCAGCAACAAGCCTCCTGTTTAGTAGTTTCGTGATTCGAAAATGTTTCTCGATTTCGTCGTAAGAGTTGTAGATGTTGAATGATTTAAAATTGAGGAATTTGAGAAATCGCTCCTGAACTCTTTCTAACCTGTTAACATCAAAAATATAGCGTTGGTTCCAAACCTGTGAACAGTATTCCAGGTGAGGACGAACATGTGAATTGTAGAGAATCAGATAAGTCTTAGGCCACGTCCGCATAGGCAGGTGGCTTGCTTAGCGCCTAGAGCCTATCGACGTGCCGACAAGCAAATGAGCAAGGAACCTAGCGACCCACCAGGCAAACCACCTACAGTGCGGCCACCGTGTATCCTAGCGAGTAGCCTGGGTGCAAGCCACTAGGCACTAGGCGCTAAGCAAGCCACCTGCCTATGCGGACGTGGCCTTGGTGTTTTTGAAAAAAATTGCATGTTCTCAGTTCAAAACCCAGACTTTTTGTTGCTTTAGTGACAATGTTATCAAAGTGTTTTTCAAATGTAAGTTTAGAGTCCAAAATAACACCGTGCAATATTGCAATAGTATTTATCTCTGCACCCGTCTTTAATCAAAAACTTATGAAAATTTACGGCAAACATTTGATAAGCGAATAATTATTCTGTTAACATTCACAACTTCCTACCGGCAATTCCCAGCTTGGCAAAACTACCGCGGTACAAAAAGTTTTAGCGAAACTTCGTCGCCAAGAATTAGTCGGGAGCCAGTTTAGCAGTTGGGGTTTAACGCATTCAGAACGTTGCGAGATGTGAAGCGAACACCGCATTATGCACGTTCGAGTGCTCCTGAAAAGATAGGCTTCATGCACTTTTCGACTTAGAGAAGCAAATTTAGCACCATTTTACCCGGTGCACGGGAAAGTTTGACTTTTCCAAATGCACCTTTGATAAAAGGACCAACATCTTGTACAGATTTGGGGTTTGTCATCTTGAAAACTTTAACTTCTGAACTTTTTCTGGAGGGATACGCCAGTCTCCGATACTTGACGAATCAAGTATCTTAGCAACTACCGCCATAAGTTAGTACAAGTACACAGGCACGCGTTGCCGACATTTTGAAAGCTCGACAGTGATGCTGGTCTCCCGCGACCATCTGGTCGAAGTCCTTACCACTCACTTGATTTAAAACATGGCAGAGAAAATAATAAAATTTATATATATTTTTTTACATTAGCTCCACACAGAAGGCCCTAAAGAAAATAATTTCCTTCAGAGTCTATGCCATCTTTGGGCTTACGGTGTGGAGGGTCTTTTTAAGAAACGAAGTTTTGGGAAGGAAAAGGGTATTAGGGATGGGTAGGAATCCAAGGGTCAGTGTATCCAGGAGTGACGGACGTATGAATCCATCCCTTCTATTGTGGTGCAAGGTTACGATCCCAGAGAGTACGGCTAGAGAAGTTAAAGAGATTCCCTCAACCACTCTCTCCCAATCCAGAGAAGTATTCGCTACCAAGACCCGGAAAAACCTCACCCCATGAACCTGGGCACCCCTGCAAAGCCACCAAACGTATCCAACCACTTAGGGTGACCTAAGAAAGAGGTGTTGGTAATCCAATAAATGGTTCCCGAGGCAGCGGTACCCATTTCCGCCTGCCAAATTGAAATGCGATGGTCTAACAAAATGATCAAAGTCACTTGTGTCAGCCTTTTTGTAATAATGCGTATGAAATTGCCAGCAGGCGTAAACTGCCTATACACGACCTATGAGTGGCCTTCGCACATATCTTCCACTTATTAAAATCAGTTGCATTCGATCTTACGAGAAATATGCAGAAAAAAATATACTAGTTGGAATTGATTGTTAAAATAAATTGCTAATGTGGCCACTAGCCTCGCACTTTTCAAGCAATGAATCAAAACTCCCATCGACCGAGATCTAATAACGAGAACGTTTTTATATCACAAAATATAATATAAACATCATGAACTTACGAGAATCATTTTTTTTTCTTTTTTTCTTTGAATATCAAAATCTAAAACACAGAAAACTTAAATCTTCATTTTGGGCAGCAAAATATTTACAGGCATGCCTGCTTTAGATCAATGTTAGAAACAAAATAGTCAATGGAAAATGACAGCTAAAGAGTTGCGTGTGGTGTCGTGATAGTTTTGACATTTCAAGAGGTGTGGCGACGTCAATGTCTTTATTTCAGTAGTTACGTGTATGGGTCTTAAGAACAGATAATGTACAGACAAGTTAGTATCGCATTGATGAAAGTACACCATTGAGAAACAACACTTTGCTTCCATTGGTATAAGGCATATTCATTAACCAGATCTGAATAGTCAGGTACTCCTCACCCTCATTTATTTTTTTTCAGGTTCTCCATAAAACAGTCATACACCAGAATATTATGAAGATTACAAAATTTTAAAAAAAAGTGCACGGTGGCGAAGAGAGTTCCTGAACTCTCTGTAGGTAACATTTAAGATGTTGATGCTCAATTCAGAATCGTTTAGCATTTGAATTGTTCTGTTTAATGACGCATTCTGATAGTAAGAAGTTCTCGCTTTCGGAGCGTAAAAAAATGCGTGGGATCTCCCGCGAGTATACGCGTTAGGGACAAATAGTTAATCTCCTTCAACATAGGCGGATTCAGTATAATACTGGAGATTAGCTTAAAAAAGTGTTTACCCAAAAATATTTTTCAGCATACTTCTAATGTTTTAAGATCAAACATTCCTGTTAAGAACAATGATAGATACAGGATAATAAATATGCATAGATATAGGATATGCGTATTTATGAAAAAATTTCTTTCAAATCGTTATCGAAAGTATATGGTATACTCTTCTAAGGTTTGCCTTTTCAGTATCCACCACCCATCAAAAAACATCCTCTGACTTCATTATTAATTTCCTTACCATTTATCCACTTTTATTTTCCATATTTTCCAGCCAATAAATGCAACTTGCAAATTCTTTGCCTTGTTTAGTACAACGTAAAGCAGGAACATAATGAATACCAAGAAAGCCTTAAATAAGGTCTACCTCAATTTCGTTAGAACATCAACCAGACCTAACCCAACATAAACTGACCTGGGGGCCTACTCTCTATCTTTCGGTTTCACAAACCAGCACGTTTGTGGTTTAACCTTCAGTAGCGGGTGCTGTCAACTAAGCGGAAACGGTCTATAATTATTGTAAATATACTAAAAATAGAATTCATATTTTAGGTATTCCTCCGCAATACATTTATATGTTGGATTAAACAATAACAACACATATACATATTTACTGAGTGTACGGTACTGAAGCGCGAGGAAGTTTTAGCACGATAGGAGGAGGGTTAATATGCGTTTGTGACGTAGCCAAACCTGCCGTACGGACGTTGTGAAAGATAGAGACTAGGCCCCCAGAACCTCATACTAAACCGTATTAAGTTACGTTGGAATATATTTCCAACGTAACTTAATCAATTTTCAATTTTGCCTAGTCCTATATAACCTGCATTAAATTGTTTTGTCAATTGCATTAAATTGTAAATTCAAGTATCTTTCGATAATTTTCTTCAATGGAATCCGTGGTCGTAAACCGTATAATACTTATTTTGTTGATGAATACAGTTAAAGTTCCAAAACTCTTTTTTGTTTTTTTTTTAAGAATATAGAATGATTGTAGGTAAGCAATCGGTTGTATGAACATTGACAGATTATTTATTGGCGTAGATACTGTATAGTTCTTCAGAAATTTGGCGTATTGTTCAGATGGTCAAAATATTTCGAATTTGCAATAAGGAACTCCAGTGAAAAATATTATGGCTTTAAAAAAATATGTTCATATAGACCAATATACGCTGATTCTGAATATATAAGTTTTATTACATAATATTTAACGTAAAGTTTTTAAAAAAAATATTAAAGAGTCCATTTTAAAACGTGTCATTAAAACACCCTATTGCTGGATTTTGGCAGCGTGACGTCACCGCGCCGCGTCACCTGGGTCAAAGTTGTATAGAAATCAATAGAAATGAAGACGCGAGCCGTTCGGCATTCCGTGTTATTGGTTTATAGAGAATTGGACATATTATAGTTTTTGTTTTTATTGAAACATTATTTAGGCCTTAATAATTCAGTATCAAAAATAAAGTATCTCTATTAGTTTATCTATATTATTTAAAATATTCAAAAACTTTAACTGTACAAAAAACGATCGTATTGTCCAATAATGTCTATGAAAACGCTCCAATGCTGAAATTCAAAATGGCGGGAGTCGAATAGCTGTTCCCTACAAGATTCATACTTCGGTTAGTCATTATGACGTCACACTAGATTCGGTGGTTTTCGGGGATCTTGAAAAATTAAAACTTTGACATTTATTTTAACCATTAAAACTACCTATAAAAATAAAAATAAATATGCAGTTATTTAAGTTAGAAGGTCATTATTCATAAAAAAAAATAAAAAAATTGGACTGGAATTCTTTATTAAACGCAAATAAATGGAATATTTTTGAACTTACCTGCCTTCCAAATTGAGAAATAATATTAAGAAATAAAATGAAAAATTTAAAATAAAATATTTTTATTTAATTTAGAGGGAATAATCAGACACAATTGGAAATATGTCATTTTTAAATCAAATTCTAAATGTACGACCCTTTTCTACAAAAAATATATGAAGATTGATTTAGAAAGGTAGTTATTTCATAAAGTAAAGTTATGATTTAAATTTAGGAAAAATATCTTATATATTAATAAGGTTATACCGTTGGTCGTTGGCAGATTTGTTGAATTTTCTAACAAAATTTTGTATCATACAACGTACATTTCAATTTCATACTTAAAATTTTAGAATTAAAGCATTAAAAAAACGCGCATGTATTTTGCGACAAAAATACTTCCTTTTTTTCTATTTGCGGTCTTACAAACTTATACATATGAAATATATTTTTTTACACATTGGTTAAAAATTATAAATGGTTGCTGAAAAAAATTATTACAAAATGTAAGTTTTAATAATTTTATCATCATGCATTTGAGAATTTTCATTACTGAATAAAGGCATATATTTAACACTAGAGTTCACGCGTGGGCTACATATGTAGCCCAGGGTATAGTTTTTGTTCATTACTTCGTGAAATCGCGTGATTTAACTTCGAGTCTCTAACTAAGCTCTGATTGGTTGTTGCTCGACGCATTCAGTGTGGCCTGAGCGATCGACGCTGGCGCACGTGCGAAAAATAACCATTTAAAGTTGTTTGGCTACGTATGTAGCCCATGCGTGCACTGGCGGAACTCAAAAAGCCCGAAATTATAACGTTTTATAATCAAACAAAGTGTGAGGTGGATATTGTGGACAGGATGTGTCGTCAATTTGACGTGTCTAGAAATAGTAGGCGTTGGCCACTCACATTATTTTTAAATTTTTTTAATATTGCCGGTATAAACGTTCAAGTTATTCACCAGTTGAATAATTCAAATGAAAAAATTATTAAACGCATTTTTCTTCAGTATTTGGAGTTTGAGCTTGTGAAACCATTAATTTTAGAACGTATTCATCAGGATAATATTCCAAGAAGCATAAAATCAAAAGCAAGATTTTAGTTGAATGTGTCAGAAGCTCCTCGGCAAGGAAATATACCAATTCGTGGGGGGGTTGAATGCTGTGCGTTTTGTAGCAGAATGCGCGATCGCAGCACAAGGAAAACTTTCTCGAAATACTACAGGCGTATATGTTATGATCACCAAATTTTAATTTATCCTTCGTGTAATGAAAATAAATAAAAAATTTAAAAAAAACGTAAGAATTAAACCAAAAGTTTATTGATCTCGAATAAGTAAAAATTATGTGATTTTTTGAGAAGTGTGAAGTTTTGTTAATATTTTAAGTTTAAGAAAGTGAAGATATTTTTTTTTTTATTTCGGTTTACTTAATAAATGTCATTTATAATAATATATGTGTTTTATTTAAAAATTAAACGATAATCTTTCAGTATATTTCATTTTAAAATGGGCTACAATTGAATCCCACGCAAGCACTCATGAACGTTTTAGAGGTGCGTGTACCGTAGTGTAAAGCAAATTATTAGTTAAAAATGCTGATACAGAGAAAAATAAATCTTTCTTATCGGAACTGCCCTGTACAGTAGCAAAGGTTTTACAATTTGAATTTTCAGCCGCTGGTTAATGGTTCTTAAATTGACTACAAACAGAATAAGTGCCTACGGCAAACTAATATTCTAGGAATAAATAATAATCGGTAGTGCTTGTTAAATTATTTATGAGTAACGAGGAGGGTCATTTAAATAATATCTGTTTACCTCCCAATCTGGTAACTAATTTGCATCCCTCTGGAGAACTTCTGGGAACTGAGATGAAATATTTATGATTACAATGGAATCAGGCGATCATATTTTACTAGTAGGTATCTTATTCCGTTGTCCGCAAAATAACAACTTATCAGAGAACTTGCGCGGGAAAATAACGCACACCATGAATAAATAACGAAATTACAGGTTTCATCTAGCAGCAGGGGTAATACCCTGTATCCAGTGAAATAAGAAACCTAAGATTGGACGTACGATATCATAGCATAATTTTAGTGTGTTGTGTCGTCATATTTTGAAACATTTAACTCTATTTAATATCCATCAATTATATTCAAAAGCATCTTGATTATTTTCCGTCTGCAGACTCATTTACTTTTAATTTAATGTCTGTGTCGCATTTTTCTCAACTTTCTACAACAAATATGTCTTTGGATCGTTTTGTCAATGATATTACTTGCAGCAATCTTTATTATCTATCATTTCTTTCTAAAACTCGTGCATTCCAATTTAAAACCATGCAGGCAGCATCACAATTCTTTTCACGTTATTGCTAGTTTATCTGAACTATTATACGCAATCAGCAATATACCAGTAAATGAACAATTTTATTCCGAATTAAACGTACAAAATCTTATTGCGAGATCGACCCCTGGTTTGACAAAGTTAAAAAGGAAGAATGGAAAACATGAAACTCACATCGGAAGGATAATGGTGTCACTTGCATTCCAATATCTTTGGGTGTTACCCTCTACTTTGCACCGATTGTCGTTGTCATTTTGAAGTCATTCACGGAACTCATTATTTTATCAAAGAAGTCAATCCAACAATAAAAACTGATCATAGAACACGGTTTTCACTAAAGACTTTCAAGGCACTGAATTTGTGACTTCATAGATGTTAATAGTAACCCATGTGGGGAGAAATAAGTATAGTAACATGAAAAATGCGTCACGCTTGACTAATTTCACAAGAAGCTGAAAATGTTCTTTCATTAAACATATTCATTTTTAAGTTGCTGCAAAATAATTCTTTAAATATTATTCTTATTTTTTACTTTATCTTAATTTTCTTGAATGCTACGTGAAAACGTTTATTAATTTTTTCTGGCATTTGAAAATTGGATGTGTTTTTACTCTTCTGAAATTATTTATGTCTAATTTCCTTTTGGTGTGCAATTTCGAATTTTTTTTTTTTTAGTATTTAGTATTTATTTAGTATAGTATAATACATTTACAAACATTATTTATGATATTTTTTGACTGTCCAACTAGGATAATTCCCGTTTTAGAACAGTCAAATTAGGATTAGTGTGAACATATGGAACATGATTTGTACAAAAAAGAGGAAAAATCGAGGAAATAAAAAGAAGAGAAATAATAAAAAATGAAGTAAGAAAGTTTAAAACATAGTAACAAACATAGTAGTTTATATACATATAGGTTCTTAAAAACAGAGGATTAAAATATATAGATAACTTGTGTATGCATTGCATAATATAGTAGAAAAATAGAAAAAAAAGAGAAGAGAAAGAAATAAAATTATTATAAAATAACCAACAAATTATTATACAAAAGCCGTGGTTTGTTTAGCCTGGTTATTGAAATGATAATAATAATAAATAAAAGGAAAATAAATGTATAAATAACACAAATGATTACAGCATAAAGGTAACTGGTGTTTGCGTTTCATATTATAGTCGTACTAATGAGAACTATAAAGAAAACAGATACAATAAAATAAAATAAGCAATTAATACATGATTATTACTGTTTTTTGCTTGCATAGTTAATAATAATAAAATAATAGGTATGTTTACTTATACATGGTGTTTGCATTACATATTATAAGCATACATATATATTTTGTATACATATGAATAAAAAGAGAATAAAAAAAAAGAAGTGATAGAATCAAATGAAATATCCGATTAAAACAAAAGATAAACTGCTGCTTGGTATTATAATGATTTTTACAGGAAAGCTATTTCCTGCAACCAAATAGTTTTATAAGATTTTTTTTTTCATTTCAAGTCAAATTATAGAGATGAAAACGTAATAATTTCTTTCAAGACCCGTGAACTTTCAAATATTTTTTTATTTATTTAAATGGCGCTTACGCTTGATAATCGCGGGCGTTTTATATTAAAATTCTCTCCCAATTGGTAATAAACTACAAAGGTTTTCGTTAAAAATATCAACAACAACAAGTAATATAAAAAAATTATGTAGGTATATATTTTAGAAGAACGTGGAAAGCGGTTTGTTATAATATTCATTTTAACATTAAATTATATAAGGCAAACAAAACTAGCCCATTTGGATGTTTATTGTTAAACATTTTGAAGTTTGTTTTTGATTGATAATGTTTTGACGTTTATCGTTTAACGTTTTGATGTTTTTTGTTTATTGATAATGTTTCGATGTTTATTGTTAAACGTTTTCATGTTGTTGTTGATTAATAAAAATTTTGTTTATTGATAATGTTTGTTGTTTATCGTTAAACGTTTGATGTCTGTTGTTTATGGATAATGTTTCGATGTTTACTGTTAAACGTTTTCATGTCTTTGTTGATTAATAGATATTTTGAAGTTTATTGTTAAACGTTTTGATGTTTGTCGTTGATTGATAATCGTTTTGGTGTTTATTGTTGAGCGTTTTGATATTTGATGTTGATTGATATGTGTTTTGGTGATTATTGTTAAAAGATAGGTGAAAAGTAAAATGAAAAACACACATTGGGTAATTCATTAGACGTGTCGCAAAAAATAAAAAATAACACGTTTTGTAAATGCTTGAAGCTAGTTAAACTAAACTAGCTCCAGTCTCACGGAAAATTTATTTATTAATTTTCGGGAAATTGACAGTTTACAATTATTTCAGTTTTTAGATAAGTAATAGGCTGGGCGCATACATTCGATTTCTCTATCCGATTGTCTGATCCGATTGTCTGATCAGACAACCTGAAGGCCTTCGCGCCATTCATTTCTTATGAAAGCCCGCACACATCCGATTCGAAAACCTGACCGGCAATAAAAATAGGCCGCGCCCTTCCACGCCGGCCGTCCAATCCGGCAGTCTAAAGGGCGTGGCCCCGGTCGTATTACCCATTCGATCTTCGAATCGGATGTGTGCGGTGTTAATCCGATCCGATTGTCTGATCAGACAATCGGAAAGCCAAATCGGATGTATGCGCCTAGCCTTATATAGCCAAAATAAAACTAATTTTGGATTTCCTCCTTGTGACTGTACCTCCACTGAGACAGCATCGTTAGGAATAAGTTAATTAAATTTATGAGAAAGGAATATGAATCTAAAAATTATACAAAACAAAAAAAAAAATTAAAACAAAAAAAAAATTACAAACGAAAAATTACAAAACAAAAAATGTATCAATACATTGGTAGTCATGAAGAGAGGTTGTACATATAAATCAAATCATAACAGAAATATAAACAATAGAAATATAACGTTATTCACAAACCATCAGAGAAATATTGTTTTGAGGACCTCTTATATTCGGTAAGTTCGCAACTGAAAATGTCTACCTTGGATAATATGCTTTTTTGTAACTATTGCATAGTCTGTTCAGGCACGAATGCTGTTGAGAGTTCGTCTTGCATTGATCTATCCTAAACAGGAAAGAAGAGCGTGTTGAACGTACAATTGAATTGAATTTTGTTTAGCAACTCTGGGCATTGAATATTATTGTTAACTACTTTATATAGGAATAGTGCATCCATGTGATGCCTTCGTACACTCAATGAATCAATTTTAAAATATAAAGTTGCCTCTGCATAGTTATTAAATCTTACAAATGACTTGTTACAAAGATATTTCAGGAATTTATTTTGAATTGCTTCGATTTTGTTTATGAGGATTTTGTAAAATGGAGACCAAACAACTGATGCAAACTCCAGATGACTCCGTCCGTAGGCAAAGTAGAGTTGCTTAATTATATTGATGCTATTAAAAAGTTTTGTGTTTTTTATGATGTAACCTAACATTTTAACAGCTTTATTTGTGATTTGTTGTATACGAAGGTTATAGTGTAGTTTACTATCAATGGTTATTCCAAGATCATGAATCAGAATATTTAGAGCCTTAAGGAATTTGGAATGAAAAATGGTTGGAAAAAAAAACAATGTGAAGGGCCTTTCAGATCGGATTAACCGTATGTAAGGTAGTCTTCCAAGCAATATAACGATCATTAATGATGAACTCTCGCCAGGGCGATGCTTAGAATATCTCCCCCCTATCCGTTTAGTTTTATAAAGACCCAAACAAGAAACAGATATTTCACACATAGGATACAAACAAAATGTTCGAAAGCACAATTTTCCAAAACATTCAAAGTGCAAAACAAATTTCATGACTTATAAAATCAAAGCAAAACAAAAAGTTACCTTTATTTTATTTGCCACACAAAACACGTAGGTATTTTACCTTTTTTCTCATTACTTTATTATAATGATGTTTTTCAGCAAAAGATACCACAAGAATACTAAATGAATATGAAATCTAGCTCGATACGGTTCATCTAGCCATCTAGCGTGTCCCATACAAATGGTCTACCCGTATTAACGTGGTACCTGTAGCCTGTAACCTAGAGAACGAACAATATTATTATACTGAGCCTGTATAAATCATGGGGCATATTACCTATTTAGACACCATCTGTGTATAAGCGATACTCGGAATATTAATGTTCCGGTACAACAAAGTTGAAAGATACATATATTTTGTGTTGGTTCGCTAGGGGTTGAAACACACAATTTAATACTTGCACACTATACTTCAGTTCACAGGGTGGAAAACTACTGAGAAATACTTAAACATTATCGTGTTACAGATTGGTAGGGATGATGGCTTGGGTTAGGTTAAAAATGTCCTTTGACCGTGGCTTGAGTCTGAAAGTGAGACCTGTTTGAGTTGAAGCTTCTTAAATGTCAAGTATTTTCTAGAATTCGTTATCTGATACTATTTTATATAGTTATAACATCAAACAAAAAGTACTATGAAAAAATACAGAATGGGTTTTCATTTAAACTATAAAGGTATTTGAAAGAGGCTGGTCACATTTTCAGAGAGCAAAGCAATAAGACCTCAGGCTTTGAAACCAGAGGTCGTAAATTGAAACCATTGATTAAACACAACCTTTTGGATAATTATCAGCAAAAATAAATAAAAATATTGGCACTATTTTTAATTCAAATTTTAATTTTCTTTCTTAAAGGATTAAAAATGCTTGGCTTCATTCTTCTATGTAATTTTAATTTTTATTTTATTAATCATAAACGCCATTATGGGCTTTTACATACATAATTACATTTTTATGATTTAGTGCATACTAGTGTGTTTAAATAACAAAGATAACATAAATAGGTTTTACACATGGTACATAGAAGTAAAGATGGTAGGTAAAAAGTATAACGTTATACAATAAGAGAGATTTAAATAATAAGGTTTTGAACATAAATTAAAAGATATGAAATGAAATAGTACGAGATGTACCTACAAAAAACTAATACAATTCAGCTTAAAATATTTATACATGTTATTAATAATAAGACCTGAAATAAAACAAAGTGTAATGTATAAGAGTCAGTTAGTATTAGGGTAATGGCAGAGACTTTATATTTCAACCCTAAAAATCTTATATTCTTCTTTAATTTGAAGTCAATTCGAGTTTTAAGGCAGTATTCTAGTCGAGAAAAAAACACAATATTTTTTTTCTTCGTATTTCCAAAGTTTAAATATTCCAAAATATTTATTTAAAAGGATTTTAGAAATTCTCATTATTTCAAAATTTATAACCATTTTAATGTCGCAGTTTAGACGGAATCTAACCAGAATCTGAATTGAACAAAATTTTAAACGCATTTTTCTCAAAATCACTTTTTCGAGACGGTTGACACGATATCTCAAGTTCTACTGAACCAATTTGCTTGAAATTTGGTTTGAGCCTTCTCTGTACATTACTCTATGGCGGGAGCTAGAATTATAACAAATTTTCAATTTTTACTTTTTAAAAAAAATTTGGAAAGTCAAAAAAACTGGTAAAAAAATGTGACAGCCGCCATTTTTCGAAAAAATATTTTTTTTTACTTTCGTTTAGTTCATTTTTACGCATTTGTTTGAATGAAAAATCAATTTGTTTTTTTTTTTAGATTACTAGGAGGGTTGCAATCGTGTAAACCAGGGCGCTCGCCATTTTTTTTAGACCCCCCACTTACACCACCCAACACCCTGTAACACCCAACACTCTTACACTTACACCACCCAACACTCTTACAACACCCTGTAACTTTTTGAGTTTTCAATTTTTGAGTTTGATTCTTTTTTATGTATTCTTAAATGTTTAATAAATATTTGGTAAAATAATGGTTTGTATTATGTTTTTTTTAATTGCACCTGAAAAAATACCTACAATTCATGCTTCTAGACTAGAATACCCCCTTAAGTAATTCTTTTATCTGGTTTCATCACATAAACTCGTTCTACCTATAGAAATCATAAATTGCAACCACTTGAAAACTTTTAAAAAGAAGACTCGTTTCCAACTTGACTTTTATTTTTTAAATTGTTTATGGTATTTTAGACTGCCTTGATTTACTCAACCTAATTACCTTCTACAAACCAACTAGAAAGACTACTAATTTTTTTATTATTTTTAATTGCAACTACGAGTACAACATCAGGACTGAGTAATTTGGCTACCTGGTTGTACCTAGATTGCATGCAGTTAGCAATACTTTCTCCAAAGTAGTGGATGTGTTCAATTGCACTGAATTTAGTTACAGGAAGGCTATTATAACGTACCTCTTAAATAAAAATTAATTTTAACTTTTGTTTTTCTTTTGCATGTATCCTTTTGTTTTCGTTAACAAAATTTATTTCTTGAAAACTGTTCCCAAGGTATTGTTTAAATTGGATATTTTAATAATTATTATAGAAGTTACGTTTGACTTTTTTTATGAGAATAACTCTCTTTTATATTAATGAAAAAAATGTCTTTTTATTAAAATAATATTTTCCAAGTTTTTACTCTTTAAAATAACTAGCTAAATAAACTAAATTATTATGCATTTTAGATGTTTGTAAAAGCTCATACGGTAACATTTTCCTGAAGAAGTTCCATTTTCAAATGAGGTTTGATGAGAAATGTTTTTTTGGATTTACACAGTGACTTGCGGTGGTTTTAATTATATTTTACTGACAAAATCTGAATTCGTTGATATTTTCCTATATTTGTCTTCTTACCCTTTAGATTTGACTCAGTCTCCGAACATTCCCCAAATTGGAAATATAATACATTACACGGCTGCGAGAAATTAGGATTCTTAAAAATGTCCTATTAAAATTTAGTCAATCCACAAAAGGCATAAAAGTGATACGTATTATAATTAGCTCAATGATTGTTAAATACGTTCGAGTAAAAGCGGTACATTTTTTAAAAATCTGTATAACTTATTGATGAAAATGTCTACTTCAGCACACTTTATTTTATGACATAATCGACTGAATGGGGCCAAGGCGAAAAATATGCGATGTTTTTATTAAATGTACTTAGGTTAAGCATTCTACAGCACGCGTCTTGAACAAAAGGAATTTGTGAACATTTATTTCAATACTCCTAAGACATAATGTAGAATTGAGATTACGGTGAATTATTTTATGTACATTTATCATGTCATGGCCGACTTCTGTTAATTAATTTGTTCAGTTGTTATGAGACCCCTAACACAACAAACCCAACAATTTTTTCTTTCAAATATGTCAAAAAGTAAATACTAAATATTATTAGCAGTAAAATATTAAAATTCATTTACATGATAAGTATAACACCCTATATCGCGCCGATTATCGAGGGAAAGTTCGTTGGACAATACCACTTGGCCATATTTAAGGGTGAGTTCTCGGAGGATGTATTAGGCTACGACTCCCCCGACCCTACTAAATTAAGGGGGAGAAGTCTGAGGTGACCGATTTACGTGAAAATAAAAAGGTTACACTTTAATTAATGTTTCGATATTATATTGTGGTCCGGTAGTTTTTTTTAAATTTATGAATTCTACCTTGGGTTCGAGCCCTACCTGTGACCGTACTTTTTTCTGTTTTCAGATTTTTGATTAAGTTTCGCTAATATTATCTTAAAATTCGTATATTTTTTTTGTTATTTTTATGTTACACTTTACAAGAGCACCCCTGTCTGTGTGGTGTAATGACAGGAGCTCTATATTGAAAATTATATGAACGTAGTTATTATGCAGAAACCAGCCAGTCCTTCCGACAGAGTAAGGTTAATTCTATGTTCTACTTAAACTAGCCAAGCCGTTTTCATAGAAAAATTCATGGTTATTGCTTTCCAAAATATTTATTGACTGCAAAAAAAGCATTTAAAAATACAGAAAGCATCCACGGCATTCAAAACACTTTTGGTGTGACTGTTTCTTTAAACATATTTAAAAAAAACAGCCAAAGTCAACAGCTCGATTTCAGCAAAATACGTAACATTCGATTAATGACATTAACCTAATTAGCAGAAAAATTTCTCGATGCTCGTAATTACAAATATTTTGTTTTTTGGCAGCTGTGGCTATTTTCTGCAGAATGCATAATATTTCACATACTAAGGTCAGACAGTTTGAACGCAGATTTGATTTGATTGCAGAGTGAACATTCACTCACATGTATTCCATAGTAAACAACCAGACCTGAAAAAAGCCAATATCTCTAAAAGTCTGTATAGAAATACACTGTATAAATTTCTTAAGGTCTCAATTCAAATGAAATTCACTCGGTTTCAAAAAAGTATTCGACAATTTATTTACAGTTTTACTTCAGACATGACTTGCAATAACTTATTCTTCGACTCTACATGGAATTTGATCCACGAAAACTCGGTACCTGAGATCTAAAACACTCCTAGTACGCGCTGGTTGCTTTGGATAAAAAGAGGGAAGATTAAAGAAGCGCATCGTGTTTATGAAAATGCTATTAACAAAAAAAACCAACACAATCTAAATAAACAGCACAAAACTGTCATAGAGACACAACGGCTGGATTAGGTATCTATTTTACCATCAGAGGATTAGTTACTAGAACACACCACAGGGGTTCACCCAAGCGCTGAACCATTTTAAACATTATTATATCTATATATATAAAAAAAATATAAAAAATATGTTTGCTTCTGTCTATGTTTATATGTATGTATACTATGGGTTGCTAAAGCATTCATCCGATTGTGATGAAACTTTGGGGATTTGATGTGCGCATGCCCGCGATTCTTATTATATACAATAGTGAGTTCTGGCATCATGAAATACACATTGCTAACAGTTCATCCGATTGCGATAAAACGTTGGAGATTTGATGTATGTCTTCCAGCGATGGTTTCTATATATGAGCTCTGGCATTATGAAATTTGTATTAAAAAAATGCAATAGGTAGCAAGCGAGCTGTTGAAAACTGAATATACCGGGAGTGAATGGATGGAATGCAATGGAATGAAAGGGAACGCCGAGTGAGAACGTAAGAGGGGAAGGGGACGCGGGAGAAGAAGGGGAACGGGACGAATGGGAAAGGACACGCACGAAAAAACAATTTCTTTATTAATTGGCATAGCAACGCATGCCGGAAACTCACAAGTTTTATTATGAATTTTATTCCAAGAGATTATAAAGAGGGTAGTATTAGCTCGTTATTGATTTTAACATTTAAATTAAAAGTTATACAAATTTGGTATCTATGTACGTAATACTTAATTTTTTTAAAGTAAAAGAAAAAACTTCAGATGCTATTGTGTAGATTTGATTATCCAATATTTGGAAAAAGTGCTTTTTATCTCAGTGTGAGTTTCTTGTGGCTGCTGCAGGAGAAAAAACAGATGCCGGTAGCTAGTTTTACATGCCAGCAGACTTACTTACAAAAAACGCTCGTTTAACTTAAGTTTATAGGTAGTTTATCTCCTTCAGAAAAGTTTAATAAATTGTATACATCGTTAAGGGTGAATCGTTTTTTTATCAACATTGCAGGAACAGAAAAAATAAGAAAAACGAAACAAAAAAAATCAAAACTTGCAGGATTAAGAGGAAAGGCAGTATTACAGGATTAGCCGTGAAGTGGCCCCCAGTAAGAAGGGTGGAATGGGGAGGGGGGTTAAGGAAGAATGCCAGATGTAACGGGAGATCTGGCCACATCGTAAAAAGGGGATTTCGTCAAAAGAAGGATTGGGAAAAATATCATTCGAGTCCTGTTATCTTATATGAGCAGGCTCCTAAGCAGAAGCAGTGGTCCGAAATCTTTCTATACAAATATTATTCAATCAGGAACTCCAGTGAAAAATATTATGGCTTTAAAAAAATATGTTCATTTAGAACAATAAACGTTGATTCTGAATATATAAGTTATATTAAAAAATATTTAAAGTAGAGTTTTAAAAAAATTCCTAACCTACGTGGCGGGCCGGATCGAGAGAGACTTGTTGTTGAGGGAGACCTCTCCAGCCGGATTCTTTCGACCCATCTCCTTGCTCCGCAGTTGGAGTGATAGATTCGTACGTCAGTTTCTTATCTAACCCTCACATTTTTTCGTTTCCAGAACTTCCTCTTTTTTCTTTCCCTAAGCGACCCTTACAGACAGATAGCTTACCCAAAGTTGACATAGGTCCTGAGGGAATTTTTCCCTCAGGGCCTCTCCTGTGGAGCTAACATAAACCAAAAATTAAGTTCTTATATTCAAATTAAAGTTACTTATTCTAACTATTGTTCTTGACTATTCCCTACTTAAAAATTTCCCTTATAAGGGCTTTGTATTTAACCTTGAAAATTATTTTATTATTTATAATTCAAATTCATCAAACAAATTATGCTTTTAATCAAACAAATTAAACGCCGTCTAGACTGGACTGATTAGAATTTAAATCAAAATTTTCATAGAATTATTACCGAAATGGAATTATTATCTACATTTATTAGCTTTTGAATTTGATTTTAGGTCGTATTTACGTTGTGATGTTAATCGTATAAAATTATTCATTTCTTAAATATTTATTTTGTAAAAAATCAGTATTTTTTGCTTTTGAAATAATATTTTATGATACAATTACACATAATATTTTAATTAACATTGCGATAAATAACACTTTTTTATACACGTATTTTTTTAAATAAATATACAATTTATTTTTAAAAGTTAAACCGTAGTATAAAGAAAAAAAATCGCTTTTCTTCAGCCTCAAGGGACAAGGCTCTTGCATTTGATAAGGGAACATCTACGAATATAACCTATTTAGGGTCACCTATTGTCTAATAAATTGAGATGTTAAAATCCAGATTTCAGAAATAATTGAATTGTATATTAGGTACCTACGTTGTAAGATTTTTTTCTCTCTGCGTGGGCAGTGAGCTGTTAACTGTGTTATTGCAAAATGGTTACGTCGTAAATTACACGAATAAGGGAAAACATTAAAGTAAAATAAATATACCGCATAGTGGCTTACATACAAATACATCTGGTTTCCATCTATGGTGGGTTGAATGAACCTACCCAAAGTAGGTTCAATTCCTACCTAAACTAATTTAACCATCATTGTGGAAGTCTATGGTGACCCAGGCGTTATGAGTTTATTAGTTCTCAGATCTCCATCACGATACAAACAACATTTTCATCTTACTATGGTGGTAGTAGGAGATCGCCAAATTCTGTCAGTTTTTTTTAATAAAAACAAATGTCCGGAAAAAGAGAGCTGTTTACTATCTCACTGTAAAACGGTTTAGTCTTCAATCACATAAATAATTGAAAACATTAACTGATCCCTTTGTTCAAGACGCCGTAGCATGTTTTACCTGAATACATTTAAAAATAATATCGCTTATTTTAGCCCAATGATCCAAACGTACCGACTATATAAAAGGATTGGATATACTGAATTAGACATTTTTGTCGATAATTTACGCAGATTCAGAAAAAATGTTCTGCTTTTGCTAAAAAATGTAATGACCTAATTATAGTATGTATCACTTGGGTCTTTACGTATCATGCCTCTGTTTTTATTTTTTTACATTTATGTGAGCTTTAACATAATTTTGTTCTATGTATTTTACGTATTCTTTGGCTGAATAGATTTTTGTAATTTTATGTGTATTAACCGAATACATAGTAGCATATTAAGATCTGAACCCAGATTCCTGTTGTGATCACGTCAAATATATCGACCATTTCTATGATATATTCCGAATCCTATGATATTTACGAATTTTGACAGCGGCAAGGAAGGATGTAATTCGCGACGCAGGATACACCAAGAAATGGCGTGGCCTCGATGTCGTTACTGTTCTTTCTCAACTTTAATTATTAGACATCTCTTTGGTTTACCATTTAACTTATCACCTTCATTTTGTATTTTATGTTTAAACGTTCTGGTGCCCTTGATTATTTTGTATTAACTTAACCACTTTAGAATTTAGATGATTATCGTGAAACATTTAAATTTGACTGATGAACGTTTTCTTGGAGCTTCCATACATCTCTGAGATATTAAAATTAATATAGAGTTTTAGTCATTCGATTCGCTTAAGTAATTTTTGTGCATTCCGTTTATTTATTAAATATTTTATATTCTTACAGAATGAATTTCATTTCAAATTTATTGTCATTTATTTTCATGCTCAATTTGGGAGGCGGGAATGGGTACCGCCGCCCCAGGAACCTTTATTGGTTAACCAACATCTCTGCCGTAGGTCACCCCAAGTGGTTCGCTACGTTTGGTGATTTAGCAGGGTGCCCGGGTTCATGGGGTGAGGTTTGTCTAGGTCTTGGAGGCGGATGACCAAGACACACTGAACCCCAGATTCCTACCCACCCCTTAAACCCTTTTCCTTCTCAGAACTCTCCTCTCCTTCCTTTTCTAAAAAAACACTCCACACAGCATCCCGAATGATGAAATAGGCCCTGAGGGAAATTATTTACCTCAGTGCCTCCAGTGTGGAGCTCATGTAAAAAAAAATGCTCAGGTTACATTTTACACTTTACATTCAGTACACACAACTATTAATTAATAACCCTCTTTAATTGCTACGAATTGTTATGTTATCCATAAGAGTTTTTCATATATTTAAGTATTTTTTTATTCCACGTCTATTATCCCAACAATCAGCATGATACCATTATCATGAACTTTCCAACAAACAACCTTCAGAAATAATAAGAAAAGTTTTCCTACCGCTTAGAAAATACACGCGTGGACATAACTGCCAAGGACATGACGAGAAGTGATTTATTCAACGATTCTGTGGAAGAACTATTGGTTCTCTGACCTTGATTTATTATTGCTTAAGTGATTTATTATTTCATTTGAAGGAGAAAGGACTCACAGGGGAACTTATTGCTATCGATTGCCTCTCTTGGATTAGATTCAATGTTCCTCTTAGAAATAATTATGTTGAGATGATGTGCCCATATAATGAATGTAATGCTTAACTAATGATTTTCCTTGTGAAGCTTGGTAAAGCTTTCAGAATAAGCTTTAATGTTCTGTGTCAAAATGAGCTTCAAAATGGTGTTTGTAAGATGACGAATGTAATACATGGCGTGGATAAATGATTTTTTTATTATTATTTCGAACTGTGTTTTAAGATAATTAAACATGACAACTGTTTTTTTTTGCATTAACTCCACACAAAAGAACCTTCGGAAAAAAATCTTCAGAGCTTTTGTCATTTTTGGAGATGCTGTGCGTCTTTTTAGAAAGGAGGGAAATGAAATTCTGAGAAGGAAAAGGGTATGACGGGTGGGTAGTAATTTGTGATCAATGTGTCTAAGGATGGCAGACGTATGAATTCATTCCTCCCACTGCGGTGTAAGGCGATGGGTCGAGAAAGTCCAGCTAGAGACGTCTAGGTTAAATATCCCAAAACCAGTCTCCCTAATCGGCCCTCCATTCAGAAAGGGGGCATAAGCATTCGCTGCCAAGACCTGGATAAACACCACCCTATGAACTCGGGCAGCCCTGTCAAGTCACCAAATGTAGTAAACCACTTGAGATGACCTATGGCACGGGTGTTGGTTATCCAATAAATGGTTCCCGGGCGGCGGTACCCAAACCCGCCTACCAAATTTGAGCTTTGATACCTTGGTTTAAACCAATTTTTTTTTTATTACGGGTGAACTCATGTTATGTTTTTATTAACGAAAGTCACATTATATTACTAAATATAAATAACAAGAGCAAAACCGTCAAAAATCAGGGGATGAATTCTTGAAATGTCAGTTTTAAATTATCAATTAATGTTTTTTTTTGTACGAATGATGACACTTTAGTTCAAAAATTTATTTATTTATGAAAAATTCGAGTTCATGAAACTAAAATTCACGCTGGAATAACCAACGCACATCACGGACAACCGAAATTAGTACGTTTGATAATTAGTTCATTGAGTGGAGGAGTGGGAAATCATACAAGCTGGTTGCTGGCAAGAATTATACAAAATACCAAATAGGTATGATTTTAGGCTTTCACTGCCAAAAGCATTTTTGTAATTTATTTTTGGGGTGTTATGCCGTGTTGCGCTACCTCCATCTTTAGCCAACGTTTCGGACAGCGTTACAGTGTCCATCATCAGGGCAGATGAGAGACTGTCCTGATGATGGACGCTGTAACGCTGTCCGAAACGTTGGCTAGATAAGGAGGTAGCGCAACACGGCATAACACCCCAAAAATAAATTACATAAATACTAAATACTTTTAGTATTGATGTTAATGAAATAAATTTCTTCACAGTTCTCAATGAACAGTAATTGCTTTTCAAGATCGTAAATCAGCGTTTGCCTATCTACTCATTAATAAAGTCTCACAAATAAATATCTATACTAATATTATACCTAAATGCGAAAATGCATGTGTTTGTTTGTTACGCTTTCACGCATAAAACAATAAACGATTTTAAAAATTCTTATACCAATAGAAAGCTGAATTATATGCAAGTACTGTAGGCTATACATAATGGGAAGCTCGGGCGTTACGAAATTATAAATATTAATATTTTATATTTATCATACGTTTTTTGTTCCTAACAAAAACGCGTTATTGCTAAGCAAAACAAATCGTTGCCGTGGAAACGATGTTGATATATTTGCGGGAAAGTTTATAGGCAGAAATCAATTTCTTTATTAAATGGTATAGCAAAGCATGCCAGGTACCAGCTAGTATTAAATATTACAAGGTTGCTTCCGAAACAAACCGATTTTGAACAAAATAGACATAATTAAGTAATAAGTGGAACAAATTCTTGTATTTTTGTAAATTTAAGTGACAGCCTCCGTGGTCGAGAGGTAAGGCTCTCGAATATGTAACTGAACAAAGACCACCATTCAGAAACGAAATGTTGCTTGAAATTGCTTTGAATAACCTTGTACTTCCCCCACCTTACTTTCCCTATTTTCGTCCTATCGCCACTATCTTCACCCTCACTTCATTCCCAAATTGGGGATGACATAGTATCACTGGCCCCAGATGGTTGGGAGCAGTAGGGACTCTTGCGTGATGTTCAAATTTAAAAAATAAAAGTGAGTTTCATTAGCGATATTCATTTCGTTACTTATATTAACAATATTTTAATACAACGCTTTTTTCGTGATAATCGTCATATTAGCGTGAACACTGCGGAAAATATCGAAATATATATTTTTTTAAGTTGAATTCCGCATAAGAGACCCAACTGCTCTGATGTGTATTGTGAGGCTAACGGTGATAGGCAGTGAAAGGAGGGGAAGTACTTAGCTATTCAGATCTGGTCACCAAAGACGGCTAAAGCCATTTCAAGCAACGTTCCAGTTCTGAATGGTGGTCTTACATCAAGGCAATACTGAGAGTATATTTCACTCTGGAACGTGCTGCAATAAATTATTAAATTGTGAAAAAACCAAAATCAATCAAAAATGTACTTGCGCACGCCGGATTTCAAGTCGAGAGCCCTACCCCTTGACCACGGAGACCGTTGAGTTTTAATGTGTGCCTAATTGCTGATGTTTGTCTATTGTCGCTTTTAATTTGAAGTTCTGCTCATACTGTCACAACAACAAAATAATACATGTCGTTCTTTTCACACTTTTCAATAAAGCTTTACCTTTGTTCCGGAAATACCAATCAGCTGTATTCTTTCTTATTTCAATTATGTTTTTTTTTTTTTAATTCCCGACTAAGACAGTTTTCTCCTAATGCCGGATACAGCACAGTTAGTCGGGGCTTAAAATGGCGTTCCTTGGACACTTGAATCCCCTTGGCTGTCAGGCTGCCAATAACTCGGATAAGTTAGGGGACGGCGCAGTTGGAAAATGCCCCCCGGACAATATTTCTCCGGCTAAGCGTTCGAAGGAAACGCTGTTGATATTGACGTGAAATGCTAAAGGATTAAAACTTTACTCGCTTGTTAAGTTTCTTAGTTATAAAGCAGACAATCTGTTTGCACAAAGCATCAAAAACTCTTGATTGGTTATCATCAAGTATATTGCACAACTTTTTACATCTGGAATTGAATGCAATTCAGTTTAACTTGCAATGTTACATCGAGAATGTTTACATTTTAAATGCTCATTTAATTTTTTCGCTTTTAGGAACAACTCGTATGTCTCGTAGAAACCGTTGTCTTCCTTGCTATTAAAGTGATAATTATGATCTAAATGGTTTTACAAAGAGAAAACACCACACTTCACATTTAAATCTAAAAGTTAACCATGAAAGAATTTAAATGTACACAGACATTATAAAACCAAACTTTTCGACCGCAATTCGAAAAAAATTAAAATATATTGTAATTCCTTTATTAATTATTTTTACATGGAACAACAAAAAAGTGAGATTACGATAACGTTAACAATACAGTTTTCTAATAAAAAATGTGCGTTTTTGTTAAAATTTCTGTAAAAAAAGGCGTAAGATGAGACATTTTATAAATTTTTTTAGTTAAGTTTATAGCAATGAATTCTCGGGCAAAGTCGGATAGTAACTACTTGAATCGCAGAGAAAAACATTTAAAATTAAGATCTAATCCTAGTGCATGTCTTTTCCTCTTTTAATTTTCCAATTCTCATTACAATTTTTCAACCATAATTTTTCTACATTTCAGCCTGTTTATATTATTCCATATGTTTACACTAGACTTCACAAAGATACTACCATATTCCATTGGTCACCATGAAACAGGCTGCCGTCTTGTACGGTGATTTAATATATCTATTATATGTAAATGTCTTAATTCTATATCAATAAAAAATAAAAATAATATTGTAAAAAAAAAAAATTATAAAATATTTTTGTTCACATTTTCTTTCACATTTCTCACTCGATGTTATAGAAAACACATAAATATGCTGGTAGTAAATATATGTTCTTTAAAACCAGCCGGTTGCCGGTCGTGCGCCGGCGCACGAGCCAAAGTGTTAAAAAAAATTTAATTTTGGAATGCGATTTTAACACTTATGTATGAAAAACAAGGTCAGAATCAGGTATGTTTTTAGGTTTTCACGGCCAAAAAGTATTTTTGTTATTGTTTTTGAGGTGTTATGCCGTGTTTCGCTACCTCCTTCTTTAGCCAACGTTTCGGACAGCGTTACAGTGTCCATCATCAGGGCAGATGACCGTGGTACCAAAACAATAACAAAAAAAAGGTCAGAATCGCTTGGGGCATTCTTGTTCTTAAGGTATTAAATATCTTGAACACATCTATGGAAGCGGAATAATTTCTTTTGGAATTATCTATGATCTCTGGCCGTGTTTTTTTCGGAGCATGTCAGGTTCGGTTACGCGTTCTCGTGAAAAAGATCGTAAAACATATGAATTCATCAAATAAACGAAATTAATGTTGTTTTTGGGCATAGTTTATTGTTCAAGGAATGTGTTTCAGTAAATATAATACACAGTAGCACAAAATAAACCCACAAAATATTACGTCAAAGTCAAAAAATCGCGAAATTTACGAGTCTCCTACCGTGGCATTTGATGACATTAGACATATGTGTTGTTCAAATAACGAAACTTGTTAGTTACATTTCCTGCCTAAAACACCCAGATATTACCTAGAACGTGCACTTCACTATATTCGTGAAACTCAACACTTGATCACATTATTAAATTATTCGTGAAAATCCCCCTTAAACCTTTAATACTAATCTAGGTCGTTCCGACTAACACCGTGTGCATTTCATGATCTATCTCTCTGACGAATGTTAGTTGCAACTCTAACTAATTTTAACTTTAGTTTTTCTTGCCAATTTAGTCGCCGACGAGGACTTGCAGGAGTGACCGGGCTACGCGGGTCAAAGTCGCCATTTTCTACATGCAACGCCCATTTTATTATAGTTTGCGGAGAACAATCTTCAATATTTTCCTTCGTATTTCATAATAAAAAGAAGCTTTTTAATTTAGTTATAGAAAACGAGAAAATAGTTTTCGTAAAATTTGTTTAAATTTATATCATCGCTTAATCCTTCATATAAATTAGTTTTATAAAATAACACAGGCGATCAAAAAATTACTAAGCGATTAATGCATTTTGTAAGTAATTAATGAATTTTGTAAGTAATTAATGAATTTTGTAAGTAATTAATGCATTTTGTAAGTAATTAATGCATTTTGTAAGTAATTAATGCATTTTGTAATTAATTAATGCATTTTGTAAGTAATTAATGCATTTTGTAATAGTAATGTTAGTCAAATTGACAAATGATAAGATTAAAATATTATCAGTCCTCTAGGGTTAAATTGGGTTGGCAGGTATGAGTACTACCTCCCCGGCAGCCATTTATTAGATTACCAACACCTTTACCCTAGATCACCCCAAGTGGTTCGCTACGTTTGGTGACTTAGCAGGGGTTCCCAAGTTTATGGGATGAGGGTTTTCCGGGTCTTGGCGGTGAATGCATCTGCCCACCAGCTGCGTGGCAGACCTTTTAACCTCTCCAGCAGGACTATCTCGGAACATACACCGGGAGCGTTGGAGTCATACTTCCATCACTCCTGGAGATACTGACCCCCAGATGGCTGCCCACCCCTCAAACCTTTTTCCTTTTCTCAAAAGACCCTCCACACAGCATTCCCAAAGATGAGAGGCTCTGATGGGAATTATTTCTTCCGTTTCTGCTGTGTGGTGTTAATGTAATAAAAGGTGAAAGAAATCATTTTCTCTACCCGATTATCAGCATCATTTCTCGAAAATCGTTTTAGGGATTAAATAATATTTTTTTTAATTTACCTAAAATTTCAATCCAAACAGATGAATAATGTGAAAGTGTGGATTCTCTGTGGTGTTAATTTAACCCTAATAATATATCCCTAAGCCAAATAACATTTTCTTGGTATAAAGCCCGATTAATTTGCTTCTCATCAATTACCCCTCCTACGCTATTCTGTCTCATTCTTGTCTACTTCCACACACTACTAAGTAATTACTTGTCATTCTCTGTAATTATACTCAGTAAATATTGTATGGCAATGATGGATTATTATTTCTACATAATATTATATTATATTTATTTATATGAATGTCGATCCACTGAATATAATATAAATTATTTGTTTATAATGGTTTTCAATAACGTTGATCCCTAAAATGTGGTGATTGATTAATTTGATATAAAGTTTCTGCATATCTTTCTATGTAACATGTTTAATACCTTTTAATGTTATCTTTGCCATATAAACACCTGCATGGAATAAATCATTTAAAAATGTAAATACATGAGTTATGACGCCCATGAGGGCGTCGTAACTAGTGGTCGCCCAATGGTCGAAATTCGACCATAACTGTTATGTTTTTTTTTTAATGTATTTTCTATGCAATTTTTTAAAAATATATTAGCATTCTATACTTCTTCTCTATATAAACTATTCTCTATATATACAAAGTTTTTGCTCACGTATTAATATACTGATGATAATATGAGAAAACTTATCTTAATTAATGTAATACTCATTGTTTCCATTCACATTTTCTATTTGGGAGGTGAATGTGGATACCGCCGCCCCGGGAAACATTTATAATAACCATCACCCCTGCCGTAGGTCACCCCAAGTAGTTTGCTTCTTTTGGTGACTTAGCGGGGATACCCGAATTCGTGGGATGAGGTTTGTCTAGGTCAGGGATCTGCGGCTTGCGAGCCGCACGCGGCTCTTTGCATAGGCGTCTGCGTCTTCGGCTCTTCAGACATCGATTAAAATTTCACCTCTACTCAACCAGCCGTATGAGACGACGGAGCCCCCAAACGATTATTTTTTTGCATTCCGAACACAATACTGGTTTTTATTTAATAAGGTATCTATGCGCGAGTCTGTTTATAGAAACATTTAAACGGGCAGACGTGTGATATTACGGTAAGAATATAGATAACACGAAGCAAATCTTAATTATCGTTCCACCACATTTTTACCACAGTAGTTATAATATGGCTCTTTGATGTATTTGTTATCCTGTTTCTTTGACAAATTGGCTCTTCTCACTTGACAAACTGCCGATCCCTGGTCTAGGTCTATGCGGCGGATACATCAGATCACCGACATCACGTAATTGATAACAGTGTTGACTCACATGTTTAAAACATAATAACATTTAATTTTTGTAAGTACGTTACTATACTTTTGTTAAAAGTATTTTCCTTAATATGTAAGGTCTTTCAACATTTTATATCGAGTACCAATCTTCCGTATAAGCCACTTTCGTTATTATTATTTACTGCAGGCCTCAGAGGAAAATAATTTCGCTTGGGGCCTATATGATCTTTGGGAATACTTTGCAGAAGGTCTTTTAAAAGAAAGGAAGAAGAGGAAGATCTGGGAAGGAAAAAGGTTTTTAATTGAAAAGATAGGAATTTTGGGATCACCGGATCCAAGAGTGATGGACGTATTTTTTTTATTTTTTTTTTTATTGAATATAATGGTACAGAGTTTACATGTTTTTATAAATTAAATAAAGTTTTTATTTTAAAAATACATTAATTAATAAGTATTACACCTTTTTTAGAGCAGAGCTCGAGTAAAAAAGGCGGAGAAAACGAATGTAAAGCACAATTTAACAAAGAAAAAATAGTAATTTTTTTTTATGTGTAAAACAAAAGATAGAAATTTAACAGTGAAATAAGAAAAAAAGGTAATATATGTAAGTATACACATACACACACGTAGATATACACACATACCTACATATATACACATATACAAAATGTTATCGCCATGTGTACATATATAAAAACATATGCATATGTGTACACATACATATATAAAAATATACATATATGAATATAATAGAAATGAAGTTTAGGAGGTAACAAAAAAGAAAGGAGAAAAATAAAGAAAGAAAAAGGATATCCGTATACTACAATTGTGTTGAGAAGTATAGTATTATAAGATGTAGTCATAATAATGTGTTTTTATTGATTTTTTGAATTTTTTATAATTAGTTTCCAATCTTAGATTAATCCATCTTAGATTAATCCTTATGAATCCATCCCTCCCACAGCGGTGCAAGGCGATGACGCAAGAGTCCTACTAGAGAGGCCAAATGTTCCTCCTCAACCAATCTCTGGTACAATCAACCCGGGCACCCCTGCTAAGACACCAAACGATGCAAACCACTTGGGGTGACCTGAGACAAAGATTCTGGTTATCCAATAAATAGTTCCGTGGGCAGCGATACCCGACTCCCAAATTGACGTATTGGTGTCTTTGTACTAATCCTAAGAAGACGTACCCGCTTAGGCAGTACATTAATCCTAAGAAGACGTACCCGCTTAGGCAGTACATTAATCCTAAGAAGAAGAGTGATCTGTAAAGTACCTGTCGATGAGAAAAAAAATCGATGTCATTAATTTGGAGATCTTTTTTTTTTTTTTTTTTAATTTATTTACTATTTATTTAATATTATTTATTTATTTTTAATATTATTTATTTATTTTATAAATCAACAATCCAGTCCCGCTAAGCCAATTGCAATTGGCTTGACAGCATGTGCTTATAATTACTTACAAATATGTTTAAAGTTATAATTTACATCTTTTATCTACAGTTTAAACATTTTTTCATAAATTTTATCATAAGTATCAAAATAAATATTCTTTTTCCAATAACCAATTTTTCACCATATATTTAACCTTATTCATAGAATTGTTGCTTTATATTGTCAGGTAATAAATTAAATATCTTCGGTATGTTGTATTCAAACGTTCTCTGTCCGTACTTATTATCAAATTTCGGAACTATTAACCCGTCGTTACGCGTGAATCTAGTGCTATATTTATGATCTAGTTTCTCTTTATGCTGCGGGGTAAATAACTTAGTTTGGTTTGGAGTAGGTACTAAGCCATATCGGAGAAAATATTTGATCTCGATGACATTGAACGAGTTACAAAATACTACTATCTGCGAAAATCACTATCTGTTAGTAAACTCGCTCAGTGTCATCGTATTACTTGCAAACTAGCAGATTGTGGACAAACCACGAAAAAAGTTGAAAGGTGGTCAAATTTACTCGCTACTTGCTCAAGATGGCGGACTAACAACAGCTGATTTTGTAACTGTCAGAATTAGTTCGCGCGGGAGCCGTAATTCTTGCTATTGGCTGGCGTGTGGCGCTAGCTGCGAGCTCAAGTTTTTTACAAAACGAGTAGACAGTTTTGTGTGTCATCATGACAATCTCACTCGCCGATTCACCGGCTTTTAAGCTTACCGGCTAGCAGCTTATAAACTAGCTCAATGTAATCGAGGCTTTAGGAAAACGTAATAGGTTTAATACGAACACTCCATAGTCTGTCGGTCTGTCCCGGTATTTTTTAACAAGTAAACAGATTTGACAAGTTACAAGTTCCAGCATTCAGGACATAAGATTTCTTATGAAAATCGGATGGAAACAGTTCACATGGGATGCTAAATTTCCAACAATACACCCGCTGGATTCAAACAAAATCAGCAAGGCGAAAAAGCACCGCGCTTAAAAATATTCCTTATTTGAATGGGGCTTTTTAATACAATTTTCTTTCCCAGTGCTAGAATTGGTATATTGTACCTACACTGGAACTTGGACAGTTTTTTTTTTAGTTTTGTTTGGCATATCACTTCCCCCCACAATGGTCGTATCGCGATACACAAAGTTCAAAAGTGATAAAAAAAAATTATTTACTTATTTCGCTTTTTCTTTGTGGCGGATTTTATCGTCTTCGCGGGAGTTGCCGTATTGTATTGCGACAATTCGATGAAACTAGTTAACCCGCGACATTCTGAAACTTCTCCGTTACACGGCGAGACAATTTCCCCTTTTTATGTTACATTTCTCCCTGATTTCCAACAATCTCCCGTTTTTCCCCCCTCCCCCCCACGGCTGATGGGAAAAGCCCCGCAATACACCAAATCCCAAAAGTCATTTTATTTCAGATAGCGTTAAATTTTTATCGGCCAAGTTTCGCACCGTGGAAACTATAAAGGATAATGGTGGTTTAATTTAAAGAGACGTAAAAAGTTCATATTATTATCTTCGTCTAAGGCTCTACGGAAAAGGTAATTTTCTTTTAATCATTGTAAAAAAACAACCGGTATGATAAAAATACATTGACAAACTATTTTTTAAATTAATTCCTTTGGAGAAACTCAGGAATTCTTGCTATTCCGTTATTTGGATTTTACACCTCACAAATGATTGGGACACAATATTCAAACATTTCAATGACAATTTTGCTAGTTACATATAATTTTTTTTACATGTATGTCGACACTGGAAAGGGAAGAAAAAATTGCTTAAGCTCCTTACAGCTAAATGGCGTTTTAGGCATTTTAACTTTCCAGCCTCCATATAAATACAGTACGAGAGTTCCAACGCTAATAAAATCGTTTGGAGTCAGTGAGACTACGGCATCCCCAATTAGGGTGTGTAGTGAGGCTAAAGGTAGCAGGAAGGGGGGGGGGGGGAAGTGAGGAAGAGGAAGATGGGGAAGTAACTTGCTATTCAGATCTGGTCACCTAATACGACTTGAGCCATATCAAGCAAAGTTGGTGGTCTTACACCAGGGCAATGCTGAAATTATCCTTCCACTCTATAATGTGTAAATATACGGCATATTATGTTAAATATGAACGAACCAGCAGACCCCGGCCACACATTGCTGTGGCTAACGAAACACAACGCCATTACCCAACCTTTATAACCAACGCATACATATCAAATCCACAAAGCCCGCTTTTTTTTTTTTTTTTTTTACAGTTAATACCGCACAAGAGTCCCAACTGCTCCCGTCTGGAGCCAGTGAGACTATGGCATCCCCAATTGGGGTATGTTGTGAGGCTGAAGGTAGTGGGGAGGGGAAGGAGATAGGGAAGAGGAAGGTGGGGAAGTACCTGGCTATTCAGATCTGGTCACTAAACACGGCTAAAGCCATTTCAAGCAACGTTTCAATTCTGAATGGTGGTCTTACACCAGGGCGATTCTGATAGTATCTTCCACTCTGGAACGTGCCGCAAATATACTATGTATTATTTTAAATGAATAAATTGTGAAATAACACAAATTAATCAAATAAAATTTATTTGCGCACGCCGGGTTCGAACCCGCGACCTTCGGATTGTGAGTCGAGAGTCTTGCCTCGGGACCACGGAGGCCGTCATTTTGCTTGCAAAATAAAATAAAAAAAATTGTCTGATCAGACAACCCAAGGCCTTCGCGCCATACATTTCTTATGAAAACCCTCAGTCGAGAGTTTTAACACGGATGTAGTCAGTTTCTTTCCATTCTTCAAAGATTATTTTGAATTTCTTCTCAGATAAAGATGAATGCTTCTGTAGTTAATGCTCACGATGTTTATTGTAATGTATTACAATGGTCTATGATCTAGTATATTTTTTCATAATAGTCTACGGGCTCCTCGGGTCACGTAGTCTCTTTGCCGAGTTGTTCCGAAGGTGAACGAAGGTAGATTTACGAAGGAATTAGGTTTGAAGAGTTCTCAAGATCAGAACTAGCCATCGGCCTTGTACGTTTGTCCTCAGAAGTATTATTATATTTATAACACGTCAATAATTACTGTGTTTTAAAGGGTAACCGGACAATTTAGAATGAAATCAACTCAGCACCTCCTTTGAAAGTCATTAAAAGTGATAAAAAAATGTCTAAATAGGTTCCGTTAGGTTAGATTAGGGGTTATTTTTTTTTTTGTACCTTTTAATGACTGTTCAAAGTTGTGTTGAGTTGACTTGGTTCTGAGTTGGCATGAAACCGATATAAAGAACCTAAGTATTTCAATAAGCATCCATATATGAAGGATTGGAAAAAAAGGTACCATATTACGATATTCTCTGGAGATAATATTAAGAGGCATTACATTCATAAAATTAATGTTTCCATGCCAACTTAGAATAAAGTCAATTCAGCAACTCTTTGAATAGTCATTAAAAGCTATGAAAAAATAATATTAAAATAGCCCATAACCCTAACCTAATTAACATATTTAACCAATTTTTTTCATCACTTTTAATGACTTTTCGGAGGTGGTTCTGAGTTGGTTTCATTCTGACTCGTCCCGCCACCAAAATAATCTACGGTGCTAAAAAAGCATTAATTCAAACATATTTCTTTGTAAAAAATTGAAATCTTTTAGAAAAACCGTAATTTTTCAACAAAGGTTTTTTACAATTCCGCTGCCTTCTGTTCAATCCGCTGTAGTGTAATTCGCCGTGTAATTTATTCGAGGACACGGGGTTAAATTCTATTTTCAAATTATGGGTCACCCGATATTTTTTTACGAACTTTTAAATTTTCGTAACAAAACCTAATCAGCCAAGGTAAGAGCAATTATTTTCTGCAAACCCGGTACCGGCCCGTTATTAAGTGGGCAGAATTATTTTTCACGAGAGTCCTTGACATTTTCAACCACCCACTGGTAAGTATTTATTTGTGTATACTCTTTTCAAAATCTAACAAAAACGTTTCGGTTCTTTAAGAAATTTGATACTCGGTGAAATGAGGCTTTGAGTGCACAAAAATGAGAAAATTTTATTTAGGTATTTCATAGGCCATCGCCAACGGTTAAGGAATTTCGATAAATCATTGTATTTATATTACCGCAGACCCATTAACAATAACGGGATAATATAATATTATAGGATTTGTAAACCTGAAAGCTTTATAAAAAATTTGCCACGGAATTTCAAAATTAAATGTTGTTGACAAATTTTAGACATGTCAGAAACTTACCTTTTAAATGAAAATCGACTTAAAAAAATCATCCTTCACAATCCGTTCCATGCCAAATCAGAACCAAGTCAACTCACCCCCCTTGAAAAGTCATTAAAAGTAGCCAATAACCCTAACCTAACGTAACGTAACTAACCAATTTTTTGTATATATTTTTTTTCACTCTAAATGGCTTATCTGAGACGGTTCTGAGTTGGCTTCATTCCGAGTTGTCCAGTCACCACTGGTTCTTGAGGTCAATTGCTAGCCTGTTTAATTTTCCAGCCTGTATGTTTCCTCCCTCCTACAACTTCTCTTCTCTTGGGTCTCTTCAAGATTGGGGTTGAGGATTAAGGTTCTCGGCTAGCAACCCAAAGTGCGGGGGTTCAAATCCCGGCGTGTGCAAGTAAATTTTATTTGACTGAATTGTTTTATTTCACACAATCATTAAAATTAATAAGAGGTTAGTTTGCGGCACGTTACCAGGGCGTTACTCTTAGTAACGCCCTGGTAAGACCACCATTCCGAATTGAAACTTTGTTTTAAAAGGTTTTGGCAGTGTTTGATGGCCAGATCTGAATAGCCATGTACTTCCTCACCATCTCATTTACATATCCTCTGCCCCCCCCTCACTACCTGCAGCCTCACAATATACCAAATTGGGGGTGCCATCGTCTCATTGTCTTCACTGGTTGGGAGCAGTTGAAAATCTTATGCGGCATTCGCATAAAAAAACCCTTGTTTACCAAAGATGACATAGATCTTGAGGAAAATTATTTCCTTGGAGCCTCCTGCGTGGAGTTAACGTAAAAATACGATTCATCGAACATTTATTGATTTATTTATATTGGGTTTTTACTAAGTTCTCACTCGATTGAGAACAATCCAGTTTTAAATACTCAAATAGGTACAAACAATTACATAAATCTAATCAGACATATTATATATTTACATACATCTAAATGAACATTAAAAAACAGAACAAATAAAAATAGAAAATTATCAACAAAAAAAACAAGTTCACTCAAATGAAATATCAATAATACAAAAAGAGGCTAAAGACACGATAGACAAAATTAGATACACAAATGATACAAAATATTATTAGCATAACACATTTTTAACATAATTAAATTACAAAACAGGTTGGTAATAAATGTCGGTAATAAAATATGAAAATTTTCGAAATGAAGATCAAAGTAAAATGATCAATCCTTGTCCACTAAATTATGAAGTGTTGGTAATCAAATTTAAATTATCTAATTCCATAATCAAATATTGAAGTTGCAAAGGTCTAGAATCTAGAGCTATATACCACGTAGATATATAGTAGCAAATCGTAAGGAATTAAGGAAATTACCAAATTTTAATGAGAAATTTCAGTCCCAGTAATATTTCAGCCGTGTGATCGAACGACCTGGTACCTAACTCAATTATCTTAGATTAAATTCAAACAAGCGAAATTATTTTCTGATGCAAAATTTATACAGAACGGTTCGAATTCAGGCTTACTTATTAATTGGCGATCTCACCACTGTTGGCAGCGACAGACAGATGGCTTCGATTATACTAAAATATGCATAATATTATATTATAAAACCCTGGTTCTCCAGGCATTCAATAATCTCTGTCCCAACTCAACTTTCAACACATTTTTTTACTCCCCGTCGTCATTGAAAAATTATTTATGCGTTCACCGATGCGCACTCACAATGCTCTCCTAACCACAATTCAAGCAAAGATACACAAGCACGTTCACACACTTATTTTAATATATGTCGTTCTTTTTTATTTTATGATACTGATTGACTTATTCTCTAAAACTTTATTTTTACTTTATTATAAACTAGCTTTTACCCGCGGCTTCGCTCGCATGGGATTAGAGGTAAATTACTGTAGCGCTTATCAATTATCCCCACTCCCCCTCTTCCCCTTTCCCCTCGGCCCCTCCCACCTCCCCTCTCCCACATTCCATACGTCAATTCCCAGTACATTCAGTTTTCAAACATCTCGCGTTCCACCTAAATTTCGTAATGCCAGAGCTCATCAGTAGTAAGAATTATCCAATTTGGTGCAGTGGTTCGGAAGTTATGCGCCTACAAACATTTCGAAGATTCATTTTTATTTATATGTATTGATAAATATTTACTATGACTCTTTAAATAAAATTATGACGACTAAATATGACGCCTTAAATAAAAAATTTATTACCATTTTTTTTATTTTAAATAACTTGACTTGTTCAAGTAAGTCAAGTACGTCCCTTAACACCCTGTATAACCACACCGAGACCGGTCAGTAGCAGAATGAGCATCGTGTTTGGTTCCCACCCGGGCGTCGCGTGTTCGATTCCTCGGCTGGCTATGTCCTCCTTCACGACACAGGCAACATTTTCCGCTTAGTTTTGTGGAAGTAGGAGATTTTCAAACATTTTTGGGTTATTCGTAATCCGGGAATGTTTGACATTCTTTAAAAAAAAAATACAAAAAAAACAGATATTTATGGAGAAATGTCTTTGGTACCGTTGAGGGGATTTTCTCACGGAACAGCGCTGTACAAATTTAATGATCCGAACTTTATTATTTTTTTTACCGATCCTTCGACTATTATATCTAAGAATTTGTTAACGGTTTATCGCTCATTATATCTACGTTAGTACTGTTTGTTTACTATATCGGTATGAAGTAATGCGTACGATCGATTATAAATTTGAGAGTATGGAATGCATCGAGAGCATCCTATCCTTCTCCTATATTCCTCTTCCTCTCCTCTTCCTATAACCCAAAATTAATTTTAAGATATTAAAACTTCATTTCAAATGAACTTTAGCATAAGAAACTTATGTGGCTTGACTTCAATTCACATGTATATTTATCACCGTATATTATGTAAAAACTGTTGGCTTCTTACAAATAAATAAATAAATTATTGCAGATTGCTATTCGGCCTTTAGTCTTCCGATCTACGTTGTTATTGCTATTGGACAATGAGATAAGCTACTTGGGATAAAACGTAACGAAGTTGAAATGAAAAAATATTATCGTTCATGCTATCTACACGTGAATTCGTCACATATTGGCCTCAAACAAAGTATGAAAACAAAAGACCCGTAATACTGCAAAGAGTTCTTAGATTGATGATCAGTAAGGGGCCAAGAGCGATGGTTTCGTTTATTTAACTTTTCCACATAACAAATTCGTCCACTCGTACGTCACAGCGAAACGATTGGCGAAAAATTCACCACAAAGAATCCAGATCAAAGACAAATAGGTTCGGTGAAACCTTTTATTTACCGTACATTTTCAATTGGGTGTTGAATGTTGTCAACCCAAATCAAAGAAACCATTACTTTAGCATTGTTAATGGTAATACAAATCATTCAACCGTGAAACAATGTTTTCTGATGACTGCATGAGTAGGTAGGCAGTCGTTTTATACAAATATGTCTTGATGTGAGGAAAACCAATTGATCAGTTTCAATTTTTTGCCGTACGTACTGCACGACTATCCGAAATTGCCTCAAATTGGTGGGGAAAGTGTAACACCGATTATCACCTCAAAAATCAATCAAAATTTCATAAAAACAGTGTTTTATTTTCTCTTTTTAATTGACAGATATTAGAATATGTGAGCTCTAGTATCTTGGAGCTTGTGGATCTATGATATCCCCACTTTCTTTATTATTTTTTGTTAATAATCCTCTCTAGGTCTATTATATTGGTTCTGAGGTTTATATTTACAAAATTGTTCTTATTTGGCAATATGATTCTCTAATATTAAGTAAATAAAGAGAAGATTTTAGTGTATTGCTTCTGTTAATAAATTGTGTTGTGATTATGGTTTGTGGACATCCTATTCTGTAATGTTCAATTTGTTTTTTTATGAAATCTCTCTTTTATTGACTTGATCCAGTTATGTTTATTTATTTGTAAGATAGATTGTTGGTTTGTTTAAATTATGGCTGGAATTATAATGCGATTTTGGTCCGAGGAAGATTTGTATCATTTTTCTAAAAGCAGTATCGATTTTGTTATGTGAGTACACAGTTTTGATTATTCTATTTATTTATGTAAAATTGTTATTAATTTTTTTTTCTTTAAATATAAGAATGATTGTCTTCGACTATGTGCAGAAGCGAACGGTCCGTTTGATAGATTCTGCTATCTCAACAAACGGATTGCAATCTTTAGAGCGAAGGCGTCGGGTGGGAAAACTTTCCTTGTTTTACCTTGGTAATTTAATAGAGGATGCTCCGAGGAACTAGCATGGTAGATTTTTTCGGCACCGATGCACAATGAGAAGCGCGCCCAACATTTGTACCATTTCACAATTTGTCACCTTGGTTTCATAGGTTTCTAACATCGCGTTACCTTGGTAAGGACTAAAAGTGTCAAAGTACATCCCATAGTTAGGCGTAGTTGGGTTCCTATCCAACCAAGGTGACTATTAGTCACATGAGAACGTGTCATTCCTACGAATGTTTTTGAGTTCAACGACAAAGCTGCGAAACGATTTGCCGGTCTCTATGTCCCTTTCTTTCCACAAAAAGATCTTTCACACAGGAAATTATTTTCTTCAGGGCCTTCTGTGTGGAGTAAATGTTAAAAACTAGACTAACGTTCAGAATCAAAGAGTTATTTGTATATATATCGCTACAGATAATAAGATTTGAGTGGATTTGCTATAAACGAAGGTTTCCCCCTTTTCTTTACCACGCAACCTCACAATATTGTGTGATATCTATGTATCAAATAATTTTATATAATTTTACTACCCACGTCATCACCGCTTAACTTGCGTTAAGCTGGGACTAACTCTCGTCCAACGAAAGTAGCATTTAGGTTCGGTCTTTATCACCAACTTAATCCAGGATTAGAACTTGAGGAGAACCTGCTGGTATTTTCACGTATTTTAAGGATAATGCGAACAGAGTACGAAAACTTAAGTCAATCCTTCACTGCCACTTAATTTAGGGGGAAATTAGTTTCCAGGAATCATCTTCGCCTACGCGCTAGTCTACACAATATGACAGCTGCTGGAAATTGCCACTATTCATAATTGTACCTAGAATTAAGAAGTAATTATTATTCTGTTGATAATATAACGTTTCTTGTCTACTGTGAATGATTGACGTTTTGTCTGGTAATGATACAATGAATTAACATAATATTAACTCGAGTGAGATCCCATGCACTTTTTTTAGAACTTGTGCCTATCAGAACGCCCCAACAGAGCGACTCCAATGCTTAACGATTCCTCATTTACCATCGACATTTTCAATGTCACTTACAGAGAGCTCAGCAACTATCTCCAACCGGGCTTTCTTGACTCATTGTCTCTCACCGCGGTGGGAGGGATGGATTCATACATTCGTCATGGATTCAAACGTCCGGTTTTTCGAAATACCATCCAACGTTCAATAGATTAAGCCCCAGATTCCTACCCACCTCTCATACATTTTTCTTTCACAGAAATTTTTCTCTTCTTTCTCTAAAAAGGCACTCCACATGGAGCCTAAGGGAAAATATTTTAGAGAGTAGAATACTACACTGCCCTGTAAAAGCAACTGTTGTAGCGAAACCCGGTCAGCATAAAGTATAAAAAATAAAAGTGGTGTTTAAAAAGTTATTGTTTTATTTTAAAAATAAAATATTATCTAAAGGAGAATGTGTTTTTTTTTACATTAACTTCACACAGGAGGCCCTGAGGAAAATAATTGCCCTCAGGGCCTAAGTCATCTTTAAAGACGCTGTGTGGAGGGTGTTTTTGAGGAGAGGAAGGAGTGAACATGGGTCTTGAAGAGACCCATGTTGTAGGAGGGAGGAAACACAGAGGCCGGCAAATCGTTCCACAGCCGAGCTGTTGAATTCAATAACGAGTCGTAGAAACGACCCGTTCTCATGTGACTAATGTCAACCGTGTACAAATTTTGAGCGCGTGTTTGGCGTGTTTCCCGACTATGCACCGGTGCCGAGGGGATCAATGACGCTAGTTCCTCGGAGCATCTTCCATTGTAATACCTGTAGAACAAGGACAGCATTCCCACCTGACGCCTGTGCTCTAAAGATTGCAATCCGTTTGTTAAATTAAGTGTGAAGCTAATATAAAAAAAAAAATTATATGCATTTGACTTGAATTACAATTTATTCCACAAATAATGTCTCAAGCTTTGTAGTCTGTGCTTTTCATTTTTTGCAAATTTAATAAAAAGGAACAAAAATTTCCGTAAATTTTATGAACAGATTTAATCTATGACCTATCTTGGGATTCCTTTGAAACTTTATGCAGATCTGGAATACAAATTTCAGATAGAAACCAAATTAAGCCAAAAACAGAGAAGTTCATGTATAACTAGATCTGAACCACGGCTTGCATAGTTTAATAGATGTAAAGCTACGTAAAATGAATTCAACGTTGACCCCCATAGCAGAGTCTTCTAAACTAGAGCAACTCACTTATCAAGCCCCAACAGCCACCAGTCCGGATGCCATTTCGTTCAGTTGAATTAAACTCATCGAGGGGGCGTTTTCGGGATTCAAAATATGAACCGTTGTTACAAAAGGGTTGCGGTTGCATTGTCATAGCTTATCAAGCCCCTTGTCTAAATAACACAATAGGTGTTCACAATAGACACACGCGGAACGCTTATTATTTGAAATACTAACACGGTCCAAAAGGGTCCAAGGATTATGAAATCTATTTACAAAGTTTCATATTGCATAACACATTTGTATTCATGCACGAAATACAATGATGGTGGAAATTATACACAGTATGGTAGAAATTATATGGAAATCATAAAGGGATGGGATTGTTTGTTTTTTACAAAAACGGAAACGTACAACGTATATTTCGACTACATGACATTTTAAATTATGTGTTGGAATAATTTAATGAATGAATCCACAAATTGTACTTTTTTATCGACAATAATAAGTTCAATATTCATTACGATAACATTGACGAGATTCAAAAGCTGCTGAGGCACATAAACTAAGAATTGAACATTCCTGTCTACAACATTAATTACATAATTATCTCTAAGGGGTCATCCATTGATGTTTTTTAGCAACTTTTTAACCCTCTCGCCCCCTACCCCCCCCCCCCCCCCCGGTGATATGTGGAGAGGTTTTAAACTAACTCCCCCATACCCAAAATCACGTGTTTTTTTTGGCATACGCAGCAACGATTTACGCATGTATTCGGCGTCAAAATCACAGAATTTCTGGCGACTGGTGAGCCGAGCGGTTGTCGCAACGCGCGGGGAAATCGTTGCCTCGCAACGGTGAGTCAAGGCCGCTGTTTGGTTTAGAAATCGTGCGTTCAACGAAAAATAAAAAAACGTCATATATCCATCATACTCGTATATATCCCCCCTCCCTCCTTGTGATACAAAGTGATTTTTTTTCCAAACCCATCCTCAGCCCCTTTTGAGCCTCACGTGATTAATGGACGTGAGTGATGGATGGACTAATATTGAAACTTGAAGAAGAAGATTCACAGATTTACTACTATTAATGCATTATAAAATTGAATGTCCTGAATAGCTTGAATTAATCAGCATCCACGTACTCAAAAGATTTTGCCGACATGTATTACCCTTTTAATTTATCTACACCAGCACACTAACATTCTCAGAAATAAATATTCTGATCTGAGAGAAATAAATTAATGTAAATTTTGGTAATTCTAATAATTTTATGTATCTTATATATTTACAAATGGACGTTTCACCTGTATACAGCTATATCAGACTGAGAGCTACCAATATTCATCTTCATTTCCTTAACGCATATTTTTGTTGACTGATATCTTTAAGTAGATATGATTACAAGATTCTACCCGAACTAAATGCAATCTAGATATTCACTGGAGAGACCGCGCAATTAACCTTTTCGTCCCGGAACGAAAAAAATCACACATGACCCGAAGGGGGGTCACTCGGGGACCCCAATTTGTTTTGCATATTAAAGGGTGTTAATGACATATTTTTTTGTAATTTGTTATGATAATAATTAGAGGGAAGTATAATCATCGTATTTCAGTAGTCATTTTCAAAATCGTTTCATAAATAAAGTCATAATTAATATTCTAATGAATTTAGACCATAACGTGTATTTTTCCATAGAAAACAGAGAAGGCGGGCCGATAGCCAACGTAACACCTTGTTTCCGAATCTCGACTGGCGATTGGCGTTCACCGGAAACGACTCAGACCGAATGATCTTTGACCGGCAAGCGAACATTATAGCATTATAAAAAGAGCAAACGAGATGCGCAGTGTAAACGAACGCGATCTAGACCTTTCCACTAACAACTTAGAAATTACTTGCTATCGCTTAGAATTATCCCGATACATTCAGCAGATAGGGACGGGGTAAGCCCGAACAGAGGGGAAGGGGGGCGGGTGGCACAGATTATTCGCCGGAATTTGTTATAAACTATTTAATTTTAAGAAAAGTAGTAATGCGATATTAATTTTTTTAATGCAAATCGATAACCAAATAGTTTTTCTAAGATTACTCAAATTATTGAATACGTGATTTAAAAAACAACATAGATACAGCGTAAAACTCTCGTTAGTGTAGGTGCGTTCCCCCGGTCCGGTAAGGAAGTGTTAAAAACTTTTTCCTCCGATTGCTAGACATTTTTTGGTGATCATTATTAATATTTTCCGCCCAAATTAAAAAAATTTTAACTCCAAATTTTAATATGGAAACATAAAAACTGATTATAGTTCTATATAGCCAATAAATTCACCCATCTTTTTTCAATTATTAGATACTAGCTTTTCCCCGCGGCTTCGCTCGCACGGTATTACGGGAAATTACTGTAGCGGTTGAACTTACAATTATCCCCCTCCTCCCCACCCCCACCCCCTCCCGCATTCCATACATTCATTCCCTTACATTCATTCCCTTACATTCAGTTTTCAAACATCTCGCCTGCCACCTAAATTTCATAAAGCTATAGCTCACAGAAAAAAAGCATTATCCAATTTTGTTCATTCGTTCGGAATTTATGTGCTTACAAACATTTCGGATGTTTATTTTTAATTAAATATTTGAAAGTTTGTGAATATAATAAAAAATTACACTATTTATTCAGTTCATTTATTCAGTCTTTATAATCGTTACGAATTATATTTTTAATGTAGGAACTGACATTTATTCCAAAATAGAAGCTTGTCCAAAAAAATAAAACATATTCTAATATTTGAATTTTCTGAAGCAGTAGCAATCGTTTCCATGGAAACGATTTTTTTCTGACGTTAGCAAAAATTTGCTTTAGTTAGCGACAGAAAACGTATAACAAATATAATATATTAATATTTATAATTTCATTACGCCAGAGATTACCATCATATACAAAATATAGTCTGCGCATATAATTTAGCTTTCTATTGGTGAATGAATTTTTAAAGTCTTTATATTGTGTTATGCGTGAAAAGGTCATAAACAAACTCGAGCAGTTTCGCATTTATAATATTAGTATGGATTCATAGAATTTATAAAAAAAATATTAATAAATCGTAAACTTCTCCTTAATTTCTTACAAATAAGGGAAAATTTTCCAAAATTGGCAGCAAAGCAATCCGAGGTATTTTAAATAGTGCCATACTGTGGCAAAAAGCGGTTCAGTGGATAGTGTCTTTAAGAAATATGTCAATTTTTTATTTTAATTTGCGATCTTTCTACAAGTCTATGATGAATATTTTTTTTATTTTTTTGGAATGATTTAATGACTAAAACCTCAAATATTTTTCTGTTTCACATAATCTTTAATTTTTTAGCGATAATTACAATACACTAGTCCCAGCTAGATGTCGTTCTTGAAGTCATCGTTCTAGTATTTAATGTCTTTTTTCCTTTTCAAACAAAACGCTTGATAAGAAATGATTTTTTTTGTGTTATTTCACAATTGATTCATTTAAAATAATATATAGTATATTTGGGGCACGTTCCAGAGTGGAAGATACTCTCAGTAACGCCCTAGTGTAACATCACCATTAAGAATCGGAACGTTGCTTGAAATGGCTTTGGCCGTGTTTGGTGACCAGATCTGAATACCCAAGTACTTCCCAGCTTCCTTTTCCCCAAATCCTTCCCCTCCTTTCTACCTTAAGCCTCACAACATACCCCAATTGGGGATGCCATAGTCTCACTGGCTCCAGACGGGAGCAGTTGGGACCCTTGTGCGGTATTCATATAAAAAAGTCAAAGATAGTTGACACAATCTGCACATTCAAGTGGGACTATGTAGCGTTAGGTACTAGTAAATTAATTAAGTACTACTTGTAGCATTAGGTACAAGTAAATGAACATTTGCAGGCAGTTGAATTTCTAAACTGTCTTTGGATGGCATTGTGTTTGGGAAAGAAGAACAGAGGTCCCCTTAGTTACAAAGATGAGCTGACAACCTAAAGAATATTGCGATCTTCTAAGGTTAGGTAACATTAATTCTAGCAATGTCTTAGAAATCATACAATTCCTAGAAATGAAAGAGTGGTGTTGAATAATATATTGGTATTACGAAATATAATTTTGTACCCATCTAGAATGCGAACAGAGTATTCCCAGAAGATCTTCTGATCTCAAATTCTGCTTTGATTTTCCTCGAATTGAACGTGCATGTCGGCTCTGATTTTCTTAAGGATGTTAACATCGAAGCTCTAAGCCGTGGGTCGGCAACCAGCGGCATGTCGGCAACAAGCGGCCATGCGGCCCGCAACGCGTCTTCGTGCGGCCCTCAAGATTCTCACCACAACGCACGTGATGGACGATATTATACACAACGGGGTGAAAAGGTGCGAGAAAGGGAGCAAATAGCGAAGGGATAGCGAAAAGGGAACAATTTGCAAATCAACGTGATAGATTTGCAAAGTTATACCATATTAAAACGACTTTTAAGGAAAAATATCTAAGGATAAGAGTTCGCATTCTGAAAACTACAATGAGTTCAAAAAGTTTGCTCAGCAAATAATTACTTTGTTTGGTAGTACATAAATTTGCGATCAAACTTTTTCAATTCCCAATTATCGAAAAAACAAACACAGTTTGGGGTTATCGGATTCACAAAAATGCAAGCTAACAAAATAAAACTGGCATGTCAAATGCAACCACAAAAAACTCATTGATTTTATTAACTACAATAAGTGTCGTAAAAATATACATAAGCGTTTTATTACTAAAATTAAAATATTTGTACGCAAATATTGTAGGTATACTGTAATGAAATGTGACCCAAAATGAGACCCCACACTGTATATTCCTGGTTCGCTACGTCCACTGACTTAGCAGGGGTGCCCAGGTTCATGGGGTGATATTTTTCCGGGTCTTGGTGGCAGTTCCGACTGCCCGCCAGCTACATGGCAGGCCGGGTCGGCAGAGAATGGTTGAGGGAGTCCCTTTGACTTCTGCAGCCGTACTCTCTCGGAATATTGCCTTGCACCGCAATGGGAGGCATGGATTTATATGTCCTTCACTCCTGAACATATTGACCCCCGGATTCCCACTCCTAATACCCTTTTCCTTCCTCTTGAACTTCCTCTCACTCCTTTCCTAAAAAGACACGCTACACAGCATCCCCAAAGACGTCATAGGCCCAGATGGGAGAGTATGAGGAGTATAGTAGAGCCGAGAGTATCTTCAGGGCCTCCTGTATAGAGCTAATAAAAATAAAAAATTGCCATGTAAAATGTTTTGCTCTTTTACAATGAAAGGTTTTAGACCCATGCTCCAAGCAGTGCTCCTTTTACAGAAAATTTTGTCGTGTTGTAGACAAAATTCCTAGAATTTTAGCTTCGAGACACCCCATGTCTACGCTAACAAAAGCTAAATACATTATGTTTGTAGCTCGTATTTCGTAGCACACTCCCAGATCGAACTAAACAGATTCTGCTTTCACGTTGCTTCCAATTTAGTTTCAACTGCCATATTAAAATAATACCAGTTGCTTAAAACGTGACAACGAAAATTTTTACTTTTTCTACCGAATGAAGAAAGGCAATGTTTCTTTCCAAACAATCTTTTGCTCTAGATAGCTAGAGTTAAAGGTTATTAGCTCTTCTAATTTTGGTCCGATGTGCAATGTGATGATGTGTATTCAAAATTGATGGCGTTACCGATCATTTATTGTTCTTTCACCTACATATTTTGTTTCAAATTTGGTAAGTGCTAATTTTTCATCGGTGTGCACCATCATTACAATAATTTCAGAATGGGCAGACCATGATGCAACACGATAATTTTTTAGATTTTCACGGCCAAAAGTATTTTCGTTATTTGTATTTGGGGTGTTATGCCTTGTTGCGCTACCTCCTTCTTTAGCCAACGTTTCGGACAGCGTTACTGTGTCCGTCATCAGGGCAGATGTGTAATTGTGTACAATGAAACGTTGGCTAAAGAAGTAGGTAGCGCAACACGGCAGAACACCCCAAAAACAAATAACGAAAATGATGCAACCCATTGAAACACCCTGATAAACTGGACGTCAAAAAAAACGATTGCAGTTCACACGCGGTAGAAGCGAAACTTCGCCAAAACAATTTCAACCAATAGGAGCCTTGAAAAGTTAGATCATAATCAAAACGAACAATGAGCGCAAGCTTCACGCTTTTTAGGTACTGTAAGTAAGAAAGGTTTTCTATCTCATTCTCTACCTGGCCAAATCCTATAGATATATGTGTTTGTCTCTTTTTGTGCCATTTCCGTTTCATCCTAGTTTCAGATCACTACTGTGCTAAAGAAGTTTCACTCAAAAGGTTACTGGTAAGTGTTACTCATTCAAAATTATAGTGAGGGCTAACATGAAGGGTCTTCCCCAAAACAGGTAACTTTGTAAAAGCCGAAATAAGATTTACACTCAGCAATTATTTACAATTTGTGTTACTTCAGTTGAACTGTTTCCGTTCAATGATTGTAGTCTCTGTCATACACCGAGTTTAGATAGTACCTCGGATAAAATACAATCGTCGAGCCTTTACTCGTTTCATATAAAGCCATAATTCAATCCCAGGGATATTTCTTGTCTACCGACCGCTGAAGTGAGAGCTCTCCTTCACAGGCGTATAAACCAAATGTGGTATGCTCTCAAATGTCCAAGAAGGTTCGTTACAGCTCATAATTTAATACATTATTTTGTTGACTAGTTTTTCAAGATGGCATATGAAACAATGATTTCAACAATTTTGAACAATGTGGTCTCACATGCAATGTGGATAGTTTCGTTCTTGTGTTACTTCTGTTCTGTGCACAAAAGAAATATCTACTTTATAATATACTTTTTAAAGTCCAATTTTTCTGAGAAGGTAAAAAGCAATTGGCAGTAGGCATCTTCTATTTACTGCAGTTAATGATAATTTTGTTTAGTATATTTTGCATACAGTCAGAATTTGCATTTTATTTTTCCATCACGGAAATAAAACATGTGTCTTGAAAATAGGCCAGTGCAATAAGCGATTCAATAATACCGGAATAATTCCGATCGTGACCCTACTTGCACTGGCCTTAAACATGATCTTCTATTTATTTGGTGTTCAGAAATCAAAAAAACACCCAAAAAGGGAAACAATGAACAAATCCAATTCCCAAACGAAGTTTAATGGTTTCAAAGTTGTAGATTCTCGAAGAATTTTCCTGGTGAAGACCACCATTTAGATTCGTTGCGTGTGTTTGGTGACTGGGGCCGAGTATCCAATTTGTTTTCCAACTTTTCCTTCCCCATCACCATGCCTTCTTCACTCGCTTCAGTCCCACAACACACTCTGTTTGGTCAAGCCATAGTCTCATTTGCTCAAGGAAATTTAGAACAGTTGAGATTCTTGGGCAGTATTTACTTAAAATGGGACATTAATTAGTAAATTCTAGAAATAAAGCCTTCTGCAGAAAGAAGATAACTAACTAACTATCACTTCGTTTCCCCAGGGGTAGCAGAGAGGAGAGCGCGACATGTCCCGACTCAAGTATCTGATTCACTTGATCGTGCCATGTCTTCTACAGGTATCACCGACTTCTTCTACCTTTCACGCTTGCGTCATATATCCTCTTTACACTATTTTCTTCGTTCATTTGCTCTACATGCCCAAAGCATCTGGGGTCCCTCTTTATCTTGATCATTACGCTTACATCAGCCTTGCATTCTTTGTAGATCTCCATGTTTCTCACACAACGTTTAACTACACTCGTTTTACCACAAATGCTCCTCAGGTATCTTATTTCTGCAGTATTCAGTCTACTTTTATGTTTCCTCTACTAGTTCCACACCTCACTGACATAAATTAGGGAAGGTACCAGAACTCTATTGTGGTCTGCTGGCTTCGCTTCTTTAGACAGTTTTTTGTCAGCGCGAATGACATTCAGTCCTCCAATATTAAAGTTACTTGCATTTGCCCTCTTTCAATACCTCTATCAGCCTTCATATTAAAGAGAAGTCATCAGATGATAAAGAAAATCGGAAAATTTGAAAATCTCTTATCCAAATATCATAATTTAAAAAAAAATAATCAGAGTTTGTAAATCACACGATATACATAGAAGCAAAATTTTCAGAAAACTAAAGTAGACAAGAGTTGGGAGACTACGAAGCACTCTTTTAACTATGTGAAGGATGACTTTTTCCATATTTTTTCGTCGAATTCCAGTGCACCTTTTCCTATACATTTGGTCATCGTATTAGTATGTGTGTTATCTTCTTTGGAGTCTTTCTTTTTGTGTATTTGTTCTTTGCTTTCTTTTGCGTTTTCTTTGCCTGTTTATTTTGTAGTGGTTCGAAGATTGAATATTGATTTTTCAAAAATATTTTTTTTTGGATTTCATAGGATTCGACCCTTGGTCCGCGGAATTTCTGGCCACTAAGATTCGTCAAGCCCACTAGACTAAAGAAGACTTGCGTGGGACCGTGGATTTTTCGTTTTATATTGGCACCAGGAACCCGTGAAATGAATTAATATTTTATTGTTATCTCATTCTCTCGCAGGTTAAATCCTATAGATGGATGTGTTTGTCTCATTTTAAATCACAACGGAAAAAAAAGTTTTCATTTAAAAAATCTGCAACCTCTTATGTGCTCAATATGAGACGGTATAATAGTTCCAGATACTCTCACGCTGGCGCTTTACTAGTGGCACCTACAATGGCAGCAATTACCGCCACGGACGAGAGTGTGAACGACTCCCATCCACTAAATTGAAACGCGATATGACGTCCCTGCTCCTAGAGGGCGGGTATACGCTTTGTGCTCGCGATAAGCAAGCGGGGTTCCGAGAGTGTAACTCTAGCACCGGCGGTAACAAGCGGACTGTAAGGCTCTCTAGTACCTCCTGGTATCTCCTTGCGTTTTATGCTATCCCTGGACGATAAGAATGTTATTATTGTATACCTGAAATGGTCAAAGTTGCATGCATTGTCATAGTTATGTACCTTTATAAAGTTATTTAGTTTAAATATCACAACATGCTGCAAGTGCATTTGGGAGAGCAGGTAAAATTAATAAAAATGCAACAAATTTAAATTTTCATTCATAACAAATATTTAATAAAGAAAAAATTTCTTTAATCCTTTATAAAAAGATCAGGAGGAGAAAAAACGGAGGAAAATAATTTTTTTAGATAATAAATTTTCTAATTCTATAATAAAGATGTGTTGGGATAAACGATAAAGCTCTAAAATGGATAAAAAGCTATCTATTTGAACGATACCAAGTAGCCAAGATAAATAACTCCCTAAGTCTACCACTAACAAGCAATTTCGGGATACCTCAAGGCACTGTGCTAGGTCCCCTACTATTTATAATGTATGTCAATGATATTTTCAAACTACCACTTAACGCAGACATAATATCATATGCCGACGACACAGCTATCATAGTGAATGGGATCGACTGGAATATGGTAAACGAACAAGCAAATAATAGCATGAACACCTTAAAACATTGGTTTGATATAAATCTCCTTTCATTGAACACTTAGGACGGGTTGTTTCAAAAAATTTGATGAGTTCATCAAATATTTGAAGTTGATTTTCAGGTTCAGTGTAAGTTCTTTTCGAGTTCTGTTTTTTTATCATCATAGGCCAGCTGCTTCACAAAACTGAAATCATTACAGAACTTGAATAGAACTTACACAGAACGTGAAAATTAACGTCAAATATTTGACGAATTCGTCAAATTTTTTGAAACAACCCATCCTAACAAAACATACTACATACACTTCTCAATTAACAAAATAAAAACACTCCCCAACACTGAAATAATTATCCACAATAACAAATGCAACAAAATCACATGTATCCAAGGCTGTACAACGTTGAAATCAGTATCAGAAATTAAATATCTCGGAGTGATAATAGAACAACATATGAAGTGGAAGAGCCATATCTGTGAATTGGTTTAGCGTATCAGAAAGTGTATATATATATTCATAAGATTAAGAAATATTTTAAAACCCAACAATCTAAAAAGAGTATACTATGCACTAATCCAGTCATTAATTCAATATGGAATTATTGGATGGGGGGGTTCATACAACAATATTCTTACCCCGATCAAAGTGATCCAGAAGCTAATCATTAAAGTAATCCTAAAGAAACCCTCCACATATCCAACAGAAACACTTTTCGCAGATTTCACGGTGCCTCGAGTAGAGAATATCTTAAAAAAAAATGCAATTATCCAAATTTACAAAGATAATATCGTCAAAAAATTTGAAACCCACCAATCAAAAAGATATCAAGACAACATCAAAATACCAAAATTTAATACCAAACTAATGCAAAACAATTACATCTATTTAGGAATAAAGTATTTCAACAATCTTCCGATTGAAATAAAAAAAAATCAAAGACATCAATAAACTGAAACTCAAACTGAAGCAACACTTCATCAGGAATAATTAATTAAATAATTACTTGTTTTTCTCTTTCTTCCTATTTATTGTCAATCTATATTTATTTCTATATAATTTAGATTTTTCGAATTTCTCGAAAGTGCACAATATTTTAGTATGTAACCATATCGCATTGTATGTACATCTTCACATATAGATGATCCAGAAGTTTCAATTGTTCCCATTATATAATGTTATATAACCTATTGCATAATGTTATTCTATTTCTGTCATAATTAGTGTAACTCGCTCATCAAGAACAAGAACTAGCTTCTTCTTTGGTGAGACTGCAATTTTAAAGAATTTCTGAACCAATATGTAATTTATATTAACCCACTGTTAACTTATATATCTATATTAAAAAAAAATAAAAATAAAAAAAAGAATGTAACAAATACAATTATGCCTGCGTTTTACACAAATAATAAACAAAAACATTACCTATTAAATAATAAGGATAGAGACTAAAAGTGAAGAAATCAGGAGTATATAAATGAAATTGTAAGGTTTTGTGGATTTTTTTTTACATAGTTTAACATTCGAGGAATATTGAAATTATGATAATAGAGCAGAGATATGAGATGTTTAAACAACAATTGTTCGCTGAGTTTGCTTAACATTTACTAGAGATGAATCATACTTTTGATTTTAATAATGAAAGAGAGTTGCAACATTGTTATGTTAATGATCTTTTATTTCCATTTAGACCTTTAATTAGGAAGAGTGTTAAGATGTATTTAAATACTATATTACATTGAAATCTTTAATTCGGAAGAGTGTTAAGATGTATTTAAATATTATATACAACCAAAAAATGTTTTTAAATAACCCGTTATTATTTTTTTCGCTTTGTAAATTATACCCTATTTTTAGTGGAGTATTTATTGCACTGCCCTGAAGAAGCTATGGTTTTAGCGAAACCCAGTCAGAATTAAGTGTATAAAAAATAAAAGTGGTGTTTGCCAAGTTATTGTTTTATTTTAAAGTCACACCACAACATATCTGCTTCATATGAACAAATATTATCTATACCTATCAAATTACATTACTTGGTGTTGATCGCCCTTATCCCTAGACCGGTGGTTCTCAACCTGTGGTACGCAATATCGTGGCACGAATGTATTTTTTAAAACTCAACTCTACCCGTACTCTACTCTACTGTAAAATTGAGCCAAACTTTTTATAATATTGCTTTGTAAAGCAAACTCAAGGGTTACTTTGACTGTATGTTAAACATTGTATTTTTTTTGACGTGATAACGTCTTATAAATCGATGAACACCGGCTGCAAGCACAAAAAAGCAAGACTCATTGTCACCTTCCGCCTGAGCCGAGCGTGCAAGCGAGAGGGCGGAACAAGCGATAGAGAGGCACGATCGGCCTAAGCGTTCGGCATATGACGCATCAATGTTTTCTCATGACGTTATCACGTAAAATAATCGTCCGTAAACCGACTTTACAGAGAAACAATTTTTTTTTCATTAACTCCGCATAGGAGGCTCTGAGGAAAATAATTTCCCTCAGAGCCTAAGTCATCAGAGATGCTGTGTGGAGGGTCTTTTTGAGGAGAGGAAGGAATGAACATTGGTCTTGAAGAGACCCATGTTGTAGGAGGGAGGTAACACAGAGGCCGGCAAATCGTTCGTAAGCCGAGAACCAAGAACGAGTTGAAAAAACGACCCGCTCCTATGTGACAAATGTCAACCGTGTACATATGTTTTTGTATGATTTATTGTACAGGTGTAACCGGAGATCGGACTTTAATTTTAACTACTGAAACATGATAAACTCTTTTTCTACAAAATTTGAGTTTAAAAAAATTCGTGAGATGTGTAAGGAGAGCATGACTTTTTTTCGTCGAAATAAAAAGACGTGGAAAATTTTTTTTTCAATTTAGCGTGTAGAATTACTTGTTGAAAATGCCCGAAACTGTGTTACACTCTGTATAAAATTTCCTTAATTGAATTTTTGTGATTTGATTATTTAATTAATGTAATAAATATATAAAATAATAAAAAAAACAAATGAAACATGTTTTTCATTACATATGTACACAAGATAGAGGGCACGAGATACAACAAGTTTGTGGTAAGAGGTAAGGTGAACGCAGTCTCAAAAAGGTTGACAACCGCTGCCCTAGACCCAAGACGATCAATCCCCATACCATGTATTTCAACATTTTTTTAGCAATATTATTATTTTTATGATAATAGCTACTCGAATCTAATAAAAATCAAATGCCTGATATTAATCTCTATTCAGTCATGATTTAAGCCCAATAACCGGTCAATTGAACCATTCAAATTTGCTAATAATGGTATTTTTATAACTTGGGAGGTAAATTAAAGTTATGACAGAAATTTTTCTTAACAAATATTATTCTTTTGCAATAAGGCAAAATTTCATTTGTATTTTCACTGAAGAAAACCATGAAAATTTGTGGACAAAGAAAAACTCAAAAAAGATATAATCTCGATACAAAGCAAAAATGTTTTATTAAACGGAGGCTCTCGTATAGACTTTCACAAAGAACTAAATAAATATTTTTAAATGTGCAAGAAAAAAAATATTTGAAAAATGCAGATAATTATTTTTTTCAAATGGATTCTTATTCGGATACGTTTTTAGATTTTCGTTATTTTTTTTGGGGTGTTATGCCGTGTTGAGCTACCTCCTTCTTTAGCCAACGTTTTGGACATCGTTACAGTGTCCATCATCACAATTCCACATCTGCCCTGATGATGGACACTGTAACGCTGTCCGAAACGATGGCTAAAGAAGGAGGTTTCAATTCCTGGATGCGACCAAATTTTTTTAATTTCAAATTTACGTTTGGGAGTCGCTTATATTATTTTCACTGATTAAATATTTTAATTTAAGGTTTGACTTGTTGATTTATTTGATTTTTTTTTAAATATTGACCCTAGGCTTGTTGAAAACTCAATAGATGTCGCACATTAAAATAAAAATGAATATGTTTATATGTAAGTTTATTCAAGGAACTATATATAGCTAGCTATAAATAGCTTGTAGTTCAGAAAGAATCTTGCAACCATATATAAATATAGCAGCCAATAAAAATATGCGTTAAAAAAATTAAGATAATGTTGCAGGTTCTTAATCATAACCATGACACAGTTAAGTACGAGTATGACGGAGGGGGATAGGCTCAAATTAACGCTGACGTCCTGGGTTCAATTCCTAGATGTGACCGAATCTTTTTCAGATTTTTCTGTTTCAAATTTTCGTTGGAGAGTCGCAAATATTTAATAATTTTGTGAATGATTAAACTTTTTTTTTTAAATTTTAATTTTTAAAAAGAACGACAAACATCCCCGGTTTACAAATTACCCAAAAATTTTTGATAATCTCCTACTACCACCACAGTAAACGAGAAACGTTGCTTGTGTCGTAATGGAGGACTAGCCAGCCGAGGAATCGAACACGCGACGCCCGGTTGGAACCCGAACGCGATGCAAACTCAGCCACAGACCGGTCAAAAATATTAAAGTTTGGAGTTTATCCAATATATCTTTAGGTTTAACTCATTAAGTTATTCCAAAAACATAAAAGTAAAACCATTTATCAGTCAATATAAAATACCATTTATGGGGTAGCTCAGTTATTAATATATATTTTTTTTCAATTGTGTAAAATAATAATGAAATTAGTTACAATACAAAAGTTATATTAATTGCAACTAGCTGTTAAAAACCTGTTTCGCAGGTTTTTACCGCTAGGCCCTGCGGGCGGCAGTTGGTTCGGCCTCGCCCAGTTAGTGTTGGTGACCATTTTAGTCGCCGGGACAAAGTAACCGGGACGGGCAATAACGTCATATTTAATATACAGCCGCTCGATACAACTGAGTACTACCGTCAATCTTTCCATATCCGGAGAGATATTCCAGATTCACAAATTCGTAGAACTTATTCGTAGAGCAAGCCACTATGCGTCCTACCGTTGGAAATAGCGACACATTGTGACGAATTCTTGAATTCAAAACCGAATTACAACGGTAGCTTTGTTTGAAATTCCATGTACACAGATGTTATTAGTGGCGTGACACGTACGGTGTGGCGTCTACATGCACTCGAAAATGGGTTCTGAAATTCAACCACGCAGGCGTTACCGTATTGTTCTGTTCGATTACAATTATTCCCATGAAAATTCTGAAAAAACCTTTATGAAAATTAACCTGAAAAAAATATATTAAGACAGATTTAAAAAAAAAAAGAATTCATTATTTTTTGCCCACATTGCAAAACTTTATAATTTCATCATGTGAAAATAAAACGTTTTTTAATGTTCGGGTTGGGATCATTAAATTTAGATTATTAACGTTTAATCCTCTCTCACTAATACCCCTCCATACAGATAATTTTAATTAAATTAACTAGGTTAAACTTTTACCTATTATTCGAGTTCAATATAACTAGGACGGGAAAGCTGTATATATTATTATATAATATTCTATTATATAATATAATATAATATAATATAATATAATATAATATAATATTATATTATATAATATTCAGTACAATAATAAAAATCAGTCAGATTTATAGGAAATTACATCTCCGCTCAAAATAAGGAGTAACATTGTAGAGATTATTTTTATGAATTACGCAATAAGTATGTATAAATTAATAAAATCATTGTGAGAAGAATATGCAGTAGATTTTATAATACTTCTCAGTTTCATAGTGCACAATCACAACATGATTAATGATTGATGACTATTGAAAAAAAAATTATGTCCTCCACAAAACAGCTAAAAACCTGGCCCAGAGGATGATTTAAATTGTATTCTAATTTAAAACAAATTGTTTCCCTTGAGACCGTTCACATCGGCGTGACTTGCATATTTTAATATTGTTAGGTATTGATTGTTTTTTTTTGCAAAAGCTCCACTCACGAGGCCCTAGGGAAAATAATATTCCGTAGAGCGTATGTCATTGTATTGTAAAATATGAATCCATATTTTGTTGAAAAAAATTATTCTTTCTCCGTATTGATAACGTTTGGGGTGTGGAATTATTGAATCTTTGTTTTTTTCTCTTCATAGTAGTGAAATAAAAAGAACATTTTGGAACTCGGAAAAAAAATTCTTCCTGAAAAATTGGAAAATGAAAAAAAAACTATCGGAAAATGTGTCGGAAAATTATACAACAGTTTTTGAATCTGAGAAATTAAACTTCCAGTGTTTTTTTTTTTAATGAGAGGGCGCCACTTCCGTTAACAACAATTAGCATAATAATGCTATTAGATGTTTATTCACTATCGGAAACCAATTGTTTGCGCCAATCAGTGTTATTTTTTATTTGTTTAAGATTAAGTACTAGAAAACTGCTTATTTCTTTACCCAGTTCCTACCACCAAGTACCTACCTTTTAACCTTTCCACCAAGTACCTACCCATCCCACGCAAAATCGCAACGTTCGTTTTCCGCATTCTTTTGTTTTCTTCTTGTTGAAAACGCCACCGATTCGGGTGTTCGGTAAAATTAGTGCATCTTACTTGATTTGAAGTAACGCAATAAGTTCAATTTGGGAACTTATTATTATACCCGCCGCGGCTGCAGATGTAACCGTGTTTGTTTTGTATTGTATTCTGAAACCACTCGTCACGCCGTGTCGCGTGGGAATATATAATCTATCTTGCTACAAAGTACAATTGCCGGTCAATGTGTGACCAATAAACGGCATTTAACTGCCAGTGTTTGAACTGTTTTAAGGACTACTGTTATAAGTGAACTATTATAAAGACAAAAGGAAACTATTGAATTGTTAAAAGGACCACAGAACCAGCAGCAAATAACCATTCGAAAGTGAACTCGGTTAGTCTTGGCTTCATAACCTCTCCTTTCCTTCGAGTAGTTTTCAGTAATTGTTGTTTTAGATTCGCACCGCACCCGCCTGCGAACGAAAGTGAATTGATTTGCGCAACCACAAATATTACTTATAAGTTCAACGTATGCAAGATATTAAAAATTATATGACAAAAGTTACAGAATATGTATTATGGATGCATAAGTTGCGACCTTAGAAAATAAAATACCATCGGGACCGATATACAAAAGATTACGACTAAGATACTTATAAATTCATTGGTAAATTGAAATTATTCGTAAAATAAACGGTATAACCGAAGTAACGAGTTGTGTTGTTTTTACCTTAAATGAATGTGAAATAAATTATGATGTTGTCAGCTACCCAGTAGATGGTTGTCATGATTTACCTGAAACAAAAAAAATACAGTTAATAATCTAAATAAATATAAAAATAAATTGAGACCAAAACTGTTCCATTTGTTAAAGCTGAGCGTTTTATTATTATTGGTTTAATGTATTGGCATAAAGTCTTTTTAACAACAATAATTAGAAATGGTTTTGCTTTATCGGTTACAAAACATACATTTTCTCTTATCAATGAAAGTCCTGACAATCTCAAAACGTATCCATTTTTCAATTATTGGAAACGGATTCGCGGCCAGTTTCTTACAAATCTTAATTTTGGTTTGAGGCCAAAATACCCAACCAAGTGAAAAGTAATTTTTGTATTCGTAAGATATTTTAAATATCTATTAATACTCGTATTTGTTGTATAAATTATTTGTGTGTTTAAATTATATAATATAAGCCATTAATGATTTCAATGTTTTGTGATAGGAATTTAATGTATAGAGGCTGCTTTTGTGGCAATTATTTGTGAGTAAATGACAAATAATATGTAAAGATACTATATAATATTATAAAAAATATGATGAAATATAAAATTATAAAAAGGAAACATTTTTATGGTGTAAATTCAAATTAAAAATGAACTTTTGACATCGGAACACAAATTTGTCACATATAAATTAAATATTTCTCCCCAAAAATGCATTTTTAAATTGCTTTTCGTAAATGACCAAAATGTGTTATTTAGTCTAATCTCTAGATGTATTTATCGGTTAAATATACATTTTTTTATCAGAGTTCAACTGAAACCTTGCTACTAAAAACATCAAATATATTATAAAGCATACAAACATGTTGAATATCGTTCTTGGATTCAATTTAAGAAACCCAGCTCAGACAAATCTATGATTTCATCTGTATACTCGTCTAGGCGGTGCTTAAGACTACCAATAAACAAGACAATATAGTGGCCAGGTCGGAACCTGTCATAAAGGTATCCTTTAATGCTATTAAGAAATTTGGAACCAAGATGGTGAAGGAGGGTTTCATGGTAGACGACGTCGAGATCAAACAACACACCACAAAACTACATAACCAGAAAATCAATACAAGAATAATCACGACAAACAGGTACAGTATTAAAAGTCTCAAAATATATACATATCGAAACGAGAACTTTTTTGAGAAGAACCAAATCTAATCTCCATTCAAAAATAAATAAAAAAACTGATCTGAGTTCTGTCTGTGTTCTCATAAATGACTGTGAAAGGGTCTTGTATATTTTTGGATTAAACTTGTATATTCGTTACCCTAGCTATTCTGTGTATTTTGTGGAGCGCCAATATCTTTAAATCCATTTTTTTCGTACTCTTTCATGATGTTGCTTGACTTGGTCAGTTTTTTTACAGAATTAGTTTTTTTTATTGAATATTTCAAGTTTTGCGAAAGTTTGCTTCAAATTCTGTTATTATTTAAGTTTAAATAGAACTTTCACAAATGTTAAAAATAAAATTTGAATTCTAGAATTATTGTTCGAATTCTGTTAAATAACTGGCTCTTAGGTTTCTTGGTTCATTTTTTTTTTAATTTTGTGTAAAAACACAAACAAATTTTGCGTACAAACATCAAGGGTTAACAATTGAATAATTAAAAAAAAGATATCAGAACATATTATGTTAAAAGTAAAATAAAAATTATCAAAAGCCAAATCCTTTTCTAACCTAAACTAACAGCCACCTGTTATTATTAAATTTGTTTTTTTTTTTTTTCATTTATGTAGTCAGTTACCCCCTCCCTCCGATGATAAAAGACCGCTTATTTTCACGGTTGTGTTTGAGATTGTATTGTGTTTGTCATTGTATTCGTATCCTGGTGAAGGAACCATCGGATCCGAAACATCTTGATTTATGATACAGTGGTTAACCACAAGAGCATTCCGATGTATAATCAATACAGCATTGAGCGCTCGGAAATTTTTAATTATTTGTTTGGAAATTTTCAGCCCATTTCAAAAAATTATACTTCCAAATTTTTGTATTAAGACCTTAGACATATGAATATTGCTTGACCTGCCCTAAGTAAAAGCTGACTGCATGCCCGCATGGCAGCAGAGCGTTCTGGTCGCTTGCGGGCTCAATAGGTCGCGATTTCTGCAAATCCAGTCTGCCACCTCTTACCAGAACTGACGGCTCTCTAGCTAATACCGCCGCCGAAAAGGCTAACTTATTAGGCAAAATGTTCGCGGAAAACTCGACCCTCGATGATCAAGGTGCTATCCCGCCGTCGGTTCCTCACTGCGGTTTTCATATGAAAAAGCTGAGGATCCGGCATCGGGATGTACTCCAAGTCTTACGAGGGCTCGATGTTAATAAAGCTAATGGGCCTGACGGAATACCTGCCCTGGTATTGCAAAGGTGCGCTGCAGAAATAGCTCCAATTTTGACGAAGCTTTTCAAAATGTCCCTGAAGTTTGGGACTGTGCCCTCCGGTTGGAAAAAAGCGATCATTCACCCTATTCCAAAGAAGGGTGACCGCTCCAACCCGGCCAACTACCGCCCCATAGCGATCACATCTGTTCTGTCAAAAGTGATGGAACGTGTGATCAACGATAAACTGCTCACATACCTCGAGAAGAACAAAATTATTAACGACCGTCAATACGGATTCCGGCGGAACCGCTCGTGCGGTGATCTTCTCGCGTATGTGACGCATGTTTGGGGGCGGTGCCTGGAACGTTTTGGTGAAACCCAAACGGTTTCACTGGATATTTCCAAGGCCTTTGACCGGGTTTGGCACCGAGGGCTTGTCAACAAACTGCCTTACTACGGACTTCCCGCATCCTTGTGTATATGGATTGCCGACTTTTTGAGGGAGAGGTCGATTCAGGCGGTTGCTGATGGTTTCACCTCTTCCTCGCTTTCGATAAATGCTGGCGTCCCACAGGGATCGGTTCTGTCTTCGACTTTGATTTTGTTGCACATCAATGACCTCTTGACGTGTGCACCGATTCATTGCTACGCGGATGACAGTACAGTCCATGATAGCTTTTTGTTTGGCAAACCTCCAAAGGGCTCACAAACCCTAATGGCTCGGAGGGCTCTGAAACAAAGAATGGACGGTTACCTCGAGAGTGTTTCCTCTTGGGGTAAGAATAACCTCGTCGAATTTAATGTTTCAAAGACCCAATCATGTCTGATCACGTCTAAAAGGGATCGAAATGATAATCTAGTCTCCTTCAACGGAAGCATTCTCCCGAACAGGCCTTCCATTGATATGCTTGGTGTAACTCTAAGTGACCAGCTCAGGTACGGGGGCTCCATCGAGGCCAGAGTTAAGTTAGCCTCTCAGAAACTGGGCATACTGTACAGGGCACGCAGATACTTGATAATACACAACTGCTAGCCCTGTACAAATCGCAAGTGCGCCCCACGGTTGAATTTGGCAGCCACCTCTGGTCTGGAGCCCCAAAATACCTGAAAAAAACCCTTGACTCTGTGCAGAAACGGGCGGTCCGTTTGATAGATTCTCCTAATTTAACTAACGGATTGCAATCTTTAGAGCACAGGCGCCAGGTGGGAATGCTGTCCTTGTTCTACCGGTATTACAATGGAAGATGCTCCGAGGAACTAGCGTCATTGATCCCCTCGGCACCGGTGCATAGTCGGGAAACACGCCAAACGCGCGCTCAACATTTGTACACGGTTGACATTAGTCACATGAGAACGGGTCGTTTCTACGACTCGTTCTTGAGTTCAACAGCTCGGCTGTGGAACGATTTGCCGGCCTCTGTGTTTCCTCCCTCCTACAATATGGGTCTCTTCAAGACCCATGTTCACTCCTTCCTCTCCTCAAAAACACCCTCCACACAGCATCCTCAAAGATGACACAGGCCCTGAGCGAAATTATTTTTTCCTCAGGGCCTCCTGTGTGGAGTTAATGTAAAAAAAAAAAAAAAAGTGATAAAAGCTTATTATTATTAACGCGGCAGAAATGGTGGCATGTTCCATGAAAATGTGTAAAAATTGAAATGAAAATGAGAATAAACCCAATTGTTGTATTGTAAACCCATTTCAATAGGTAAGCACTATTTTACTTTATTTTAAGCTTATTCAGATCATATAATATCAGTTTTAGTAACCATCTATCATCATAACGAATGTAGGCGTTTCTCAAGTGTGCTCGTCGCTGCTTACTGGGGTAAGTAAATCATGAAACGTTTGTAAAAGTGTCTTTTTTTTTTTTTTTTTACAGTTAATACCGCACAAGAGTCCCAACTGCTCCCGTCTGGAGCAAGTGAGACTATGGCATCCCCAATCGGGGTATGTTGTGAGGCTGAAGGTAGTGGGGAGGGGAAGGAGATAGGGAAGAGGAAGGTGGGAAAGTACCTGGCTATTCAGATCTGGTCACTAAACACGGCTAAAGCCATTTCAAGCAACGTTTCAATTCTGAATGGTGGTCTTACACCAGGGCGATACTGATAGTATCTTCCACTCTTCCATCTTAACTAAATACGGCAAAAAAAATCGACTCTGAAAACGGGTGAACTTTACTTTGCCGTATTTAGCAAATTTATTCATAACGTGGCGAGAAATTTGCGCTCCCGTGTAAAAAGGTCTATTCATTCAAAAGCATATTTTACTTTTTAGAACTAAATGGTGATATTATAATGCGAGATGCCTATATACTGTCAGATTGATTTATTGACGAACCACATACATCACAATCATCTTCCCCCTTCGAATCCCGCTATAGTTGGTTCGTACCCCTCTCCTGTTTGTTCTCATCTAATAATATTCATATGTCTATTATAAAGACATATAACATGTTTAAAGTGTTAGAGAGCCATTTAATGCACGTTTATTTGTCTGTTTAACCCATATTTTTATGATAAATAAAAAAGTTTTCAAACAAAATCGTTAAATTATAAATGCATGAATTCTGCGTAATATTTTCTTTAAAATTGCTGGAAACGGGCCGCGCAGCCGTTCCTCTTAACCGAAGTTAGTTTGATCACGTGATAATGTTCAGCGGTTAATTATGTATATATATGTTATAAACACGTTTAATGATAAGAACGGCATTATTTTATCGAGCACAGTTGGTTTGCCTCGTCATGATTGTGATCGTCTGTGAATTGAAGATTGGGCTGTCAAATATTATTGTGTTTGAAATAATCTTCACGTATTTTTCAAGCAAGATAACAGTATTATTTACTTCGATATTGAAAGTAGGTTAGTTCGGTTTGTTCTGTTGATATGTGCGGTCAATCTGTGTTGTGTGAATCATTTATTCAGTGTTATTAAAAATAATAAAAAAAATTAATATCCCGTTTATGTAAATAATCCTATTTACGTAAGTAAAAATAATGTTTATTCCAAAATTAGTATTCGTCAGATAATGTTGTTTGTGTCCCTACATTAATAAAATGCGTAAAGAATATTCTCAAGTGATTATTATGTGTTCATTGAGTATTAGTTAGCTACATTTTAATGTTTATTGTGTAGTGAAATAATAATATTTAATTGTGTAGTAACATTTATTGCCTTTTTTTTAATATGAATTCCTCACAAGAGCCCCAACTGCTCCCGTCTGGAGCCAGTAAGACTAAGGCATCCCCAATCGGGGTGTGTTGTGAGGCTGATGGTAGTGGGGAGGGGAAGGAGATGGGGAAGAGGAAGGTGGAAAGTACCTGTCTATTTAGATCTGGTCATCAAATACGGCTAAAGCCATTTCAAGCAACGTTTCAATTCTGAACGGTGGTCTTACACCAGAGCAATACTGAGAGTATCTTCCACTCTGGAATGCCGCAAATATACTATATATTATTTTGAATGTATAAATTTTGAAATAACACAAATTAATCAAATATTTGGAATGCGAGTCAAGAGCCTTACCACTGGACTACGCCGGCCGTCAATAATGTGACTCTAAGGCTGGGTGCATACATCCGATTTTGCTTTCCGATTGTCTGATCAGACAATCGGATCGGATTAACACCGCACACATCCGATTCGAACATCGGATAGGTAATACGACCGGGGCCACGCCCTTTTTAAGTCCGGATTGTGGACGGCCGGCGCGGAAGGGCTTGGCCTATTTTTATTACCATTCCGGTTTTCAAATCGGATTTGTGCGGGCTTTCATAAGAAATGTATGGCGCGAAGGCCATCCGGTTGTCTGATCAGACAATCGGATGGAAAAATGTGATATATGCTCCCGGCCTAATAATGTGCATGTCCTAAATATTATAATAATAATACAATGAAAGAACTTTGTTTTATTCCACTTTATTATATTCTTCTCCAACCGGTTTCGGTTCGACCTGAACCTTCCTCAGGGATGAATAAAAATATTTTTATTCATCACATATTTTTATTCATCCCTGAGGAAGGTTCAGGTCGAACCGAAACCGGTTGGAGAAGAATATAATAAAGTGGAATAAAACAAAGTTATATCATTGTATTATTATTATAATTATGTATTCCCACAAAGTGATTGCTACATGTGAAAATTCCTAAATATTATTTTATTTTTATTTTGAGCGGAGACTGTTTACGTGTAGTTCCCGTGAGCACTTGGCCATAGGTCCATTGCGCTCTCTTTTATTTTACCTCGTTCTTTTAGCAGTGGCCCGGTCCCTTTTATAAATAGATTTAAAAACATTAAATTTATTTAATGTTTTTGCAAATATAATTGAGAATCATAATTGCAAATCACCAATGCAGTATCGTCCGCATACACGAAGTGTTTTAAGCGTTTAAAAATGTACTAAATAAATTATACGAAACTGATATATACAATTTGAACTAATATACCATCCTTGCGGAATGCCTGCTAATATGTTTCTTTTTTTACTTAAGGTGTTCAATAGCTTTATTTTCTTGCACCGGTTATTCAATAAATATTCTCTTCTGGTTATTAGTTTCAAGCATGTGTTATTTTATTTTGATTACCCTCTAATGAATTACTGTCCATGAATTTCCAGTGAAATCTTCTTTTTAATTATGAGTTTCTAGCATGTGGTATTTCATTTTGTTAACTTACTCCCTAAAGGATCGTAAATTTCCAGGGAAACCTAATTATTTAATTGTTAGTTTCAAGTATGCGATATTTATGGATATTGCAGGACAAAAGGAAGAAGAAGAGATATAGAATATATCTTTTTTCATCTTAGTGATAGTGATTTATTTTGTTATAGGTACGCTCGCAGTTGACGTTCTATAAAAAATTAAAATAATAATACAACAACATTATGAAGACACTTCTGTGCGCCATCATAATGCTGGCTTGTGCCGGTCAATTACTGGGCTATAAAATTCTCCTCGTTACTCCAATACCATCGAAGAGTCATTGGATCCTTCTAAAGGCGCAAGCAGACATTCTTCACGAGCACGGCCATGAGGTGAACTAAATATTTATAAAAAATTGTTTGAAAGTTTTACCAGCTTTTAGAAAATAATTTAGACAATATGACAAAATGTAACTGTAAGCTGTTGAAATGAGATTCGTGAGGCACATGTGCAGTAAACTATGTATGATCGTGTGAGAAATGTGGGGATCTGCAAAGAATTCAAGGCTGATGTAAGCTTTGAGCAAGATTAAAAACGGGAGACTCAGATTTGGGCAAGTAGAGCAAATGAACAGAGAAAGTATTGTAAGAAGAAAATATGACGCAAATGTGGATGGTAGAAAGAGTCGGAGACGCCCGAGGAAGGCATGGCACGACCAAGTGAATCAGATGCTTGTGTCGGGACATGTCAAGAATCAGAATAATAGAGTATGATGAAACGATGTATGAATGTGAATGAGGCGGGTAGGCGGTCCGTCCTCTCTGTCTACCTCTCCGGGGAAACGGCGTGATGGTTAGTTATTTAATTAGTTATGTAGACGACTCCCTCGATATTCAAAGTAGTAGTAATTAAATTTTACTATTATTTTGAATATGGAGGGAGAAAATGTAATCAAAAGTGTCAAAATTCTGCTTTAAGGGGTGGTAAAAGGGTTTGGAGGTTTTTTCAAAATGTAACGTACCTACCTTTTGTTTTAAATGTCAAGTGTGCAAAATTTCATCAAACTCGGAATAAAACTTCGTATAACAACAAATCTACACCACCAGATAATGAATGACATATACCACTTCTTCTTCCAATCTTGTATACACTTATAGGTAGATTTATTTAATTTATGGAAAATAATGTGTTATGAGAAAGATGACTTATTTAAGTACGCCGGGATTACGACCCCATAGCCCGGAATAGTGTAGCCAAGAACAACTGTACTTAGTAATCACGCATTCATATTTTTGTTCGTAGGTAACATTGATAGGCTGTTACGCATCAAAGAAGCCCCTCTACAGAGAAATAGTCTTGCAAGAAATTGCTAAAAGTGCAGCATGTAAGAACATTAATTTAATTCGCTACATATTTCTTTCGCCTTGCATTTGCTAAAGAAAACTATAAATAAAATGATCTCAATTATTTTCTCGTATATTGGGAATTATATATTGGGTGTGTAAAATTCTGTTAAAGTGTCCGTTATGAACTTCAGTCTCGCCAAAAGAAGTGCTGTGGAAACCATGTATCGATTGAAGAACATCGCCGAGTGGACCACCAATGGGATGTTCACCAACGAAGACGTGAAAAAGTTGCTTGATGACAAGACCGAAAAATTTGATCTGGTCATCGTTGAGCATTTTATGAATGATATGTTAATTGGGTGAGTGCCTAAGTTACATCTCTTTCAATGCATTTTTAGCGTCCGATTTTATTGAAAAGATTGTAGGTCAGGATTCAGTTCCTTCGGTAATCAAGTATCAATCTTATTGAGCTTTTCTTTCTTTTCAAACTCACAGGACCTCTAACCTCAAACTTTTTTCATTAAGCTTTCCTTCCATTCCTTATCTGTCATCTCATCGATTTATCGCCCATGAGACACATAGCTTAAAATGTAAGATCTCTTCTGTTTCGTCACTTTTAATTTGTCCCTAGGTTCCTAATGTAAACCTTTATTTTGGAATGATACACAGGCCATCTGCAAAGCAGCATCCCATGCAATTAAGACATTCGTGACTTTATTAAACCACCGCTGTTCGTCAAAGCTAAAGACAATTTTTTTTAAATGCTGGTTTATTTTTCTTCCATGTCTTAAAAATATTCCGCAGTTAGAAATAGGTATTACACCTTCTGCCCTTTAAGAAAGCCTTTTTATATCTTTGTTCTTTTCATCCAAGTTCACTTTAATTTTCTGATCCAGTACATAGGTATCCAAATCCATCAATATTTCAAGTTATATAGCTATATTTTGTATTTTGGTAGATATGGATTTGGAGAGTCATCCAATCTTTTCATATTAATTGTACCCCGTTTTCAGGTTAGGTATAAAATACAACTGTCCACTGATAACCAGTTCAACCAGCTCTGTCACTCACTGGATAGCCCGAGCTACCAGGAATCCTTTAAGCACTTCCATTGCTCCCCATCTCTTGACTGCCTTCCCACCAACGATGAATCTCTGGCAGAGGGCAATGAACTTTGGCATGGCTGTGATTGATGACATATTTTTCAGGTAAGATAAATATTATCACTGATTTTTAGTAAGGAAATTTTTAAAGCAAATATAACACTTATTCTATTAGGTTTAACTAATTGGTGGGCTAGTTATGGTGTTACAATGATGCTTGTTATTGGTATGCAAAGTTTGCAATTTGGATTCAAGAACACCCCAATAAGGTAAACGTTCGGAGTTGTTGAAATGATAAAATATTTAAGTATTATTCCTTGAATTCCATACTCGTTTAATTTTAATAAATCAAAAATTTGGTCCGCAAAGGAAGTAATGAAATGATAGCATTGTCAACTATATTTAAAACAATGAGAGAGATAAAATTATTCGAAAAGAAATGGCAAATTTAAGCCAAGAATTAAGTTAGAAAAGGTCGATACTTCCCAACCTTCTTGTTGGTTTTTAGTTTTTTTTCAATTTGTAGATTTATTCTGAAGCCAAGTCAAGAAGGACTTTACAAAAAATTCTTACCCGAAGAATCCAAAAGGGTTCCATTCTCAGAACTCCCACAGCACGTGGCTTTTACGTTCCTAAACAGTCATCCTTCTATTGGAATTTCCCGACCATTGCTTCCCAACACGGTCGAAGTTGGAGGGTACCACATCCAAAAGGCAGGAAATCTACCGGAGGTTAGTAATTTTTTAAGCCATTGCCATCCTTATTATCACCATCGCCAATAATTGGTTTTGGCTCCCCCAAGTTACTTCCAAGAATAGTAAATTTCGTTTTTCTCTATGTCGCGTCCCAGGGAAATTGAAAATTATTAAATATAAGAACAGAAGTCATTATGATACAAATTTTAATATGGACTTTTGAAAATGTTGATCATAAAAACAATATAACAAAAATCATAATCGAAATAAAAGCAGTAAAAAAACATGGACTTACATACATACTAGGCATTAACGTTAAAAATCGATTTAGTCTCCTGGAATGTGTCAAAAGCATATTGCCATCTCGTTTCCGAAATATAAAAATGTTTCAAATGATCATGTTAGGAGTGATTAGCAAAAGTGTTCGAAGAACACGATCAATCAAATCATAGAATCACGAGCTTTTTCAAGGTAAAATAAAATTTATTGTCTATTTTCAGAACCTTCAAACATTGCTAGACAGCACAAAAGATGGAGTAATTTTTTTCAGCATGGGAAGCAATCTTAAGAGCGCGGACCTTTCTTTAGAATTTAGAGCAGGTTTATTAAAACTTTTTGGCGGTCTGAAGCAGACCATTCTATGGAAATTTGAGGAGGAGTTGCCAGAAAAACCAGAAAATGTTATGATCAGCAGTTGGTTACCACAGGCCGAAATACTGGGTGAGTTTTTCTCCAAAACCGTCTGACAGTTAAATCGAAATATTCAAAGTTATTATTAATAGTACCTTCTCTAAAATTTTGCTTCAAACAATTGGCTTTTTACGATATTGTTTCGTCTCTTTTATCAGGTTTTCTTATTGATTATCCTCTGAAAGATTGAAACTTACAAGTTCATTGATGATAGCATTACTGAACTCAACAAGGTAGATAAACATGAGCCAATCTAAGATCGGGTAATCTAGGAATCTTAATTCCTGATACTTTTTCGCTCCCAATGAGTTTAGCTAAAATACGACTCTACCTATCACTTTATGTGCAAAATATAACTTTAATATCTTTTTTTTCTTACTTTCTAGCTCATCCAAACCTAAGGATTTTCATCACCCACGGGGGTTTGCTAAGTTTAACAGAAACGTCGAGCGCTGGAGTTCCATTGATCGTTATTCCCATCTTCGGAGACCAGTACAACAACGCTGCAGCCGTTGTTGAAAGAGGCCAGGGCGTCAGACTTGATTACGCAAATTTTACAGCTGATTCCTTGGGTTGGGCTATTGGAGACGTTCTTAACAATCCGAGGTATGCTTTTATTGTTTATTACAGCCTCTAAACATATTAATAGACTTCCAAAGAAACTAAGTCGTATAATTCCTTGTGCACTTTTAAAAAGATTTTTATATTATTTGTGTTAGCCAAGGATTGCTAACATTCGTTTCGTTTTTGTCTTTTCTAGATTAATAGTATAATTTATTGGAAAAATTGTTTTTTCATCTTTGTCCTGCTAGATTAATAGCAAATTTTAATGTCAATCAAGTATTAAAACACTATCACCCTACACGCTTTCATTATAGCGTACTAGCCTACTTCAGGTATCTAATAAAAAGATTAATGTAACAATTTTGTTCTATCAAAATCTATATTATTTTGTATTATTCTTGTTACTTTAGAATTTTTAATCTTAACACATTTGCCTTTTTGAGGTTAAATTTTGAATTGTCAACAATAATACCAACAATGTAAAGAAAAAAAAATAATAATTGCATATATCTTTTATTTATTTATTTATTTATATACATTCATATTTCAAAATGAAACAATACAAAATGGTCCTTTGTCTATCCAACTGGGAAGGATTCCCGTTTCAGGATAGGCAAATTGCATTTTTAGTTCATAATATTCTTAACTGTCCAAATAACTATCGAGAACATTAAAAATTGCATCCTGAGCGTAGGAATAGATTCTTTATGTCCTTGAAAGAGTCGCAAAGTTGCGATTATTCTAAGTTTGATTTGGAGAAAATTAATAATTGCATTCAGAAAAGTGAATGGTTTCTTATGAGAAATCGCAAGGTTGAGACTCTTTCCAGGTCATTTTGGAGAACATTTACAGTTTTTTAATTGAAAATATGGTATTTAAAAAATATAGTTTTTAACTATAATGTTTAAACATTTACTAAGTATTTAGAAATTACAAATTTATAAACTTATATATGACAGTGAAATCCCAATGTATTTATAACAATTGAAATGATATAAAGTACTACAATTTTTTTTAAATTTTTTTTTTTTTATGTTTCCCAAGTAATGTAATTTACATATTTTAAAACCAGAATATATGGTATATAATATTTATAAATAATATATAAACCAGAATATATAATATTTCCCAAGTAATGTAATTTACATATTTATAAACCAGAATATATGGTATATAATATTTATAAATAATATATAAACCAGAATATATAATGTTTTTAGGTTTTCACGGCCAAAAAGTATTTTTGTTATTGTTTTTGGGGTGTTATGCCGTGTTTCGCTACCTCCTTCTTTAGCCAACGTTTCGGACAGCGTTACAGTGTCCATCATCAGATTCATGACTCATCTGCCCTGATGATGGACACTGTAACGCTGTCCGAAACGTTGGCTAAAGAAGGAGGTAGCGAAACACGGCATAACACCCCAAAAACAATAACAAAAAAAACAGAATATATAATATTTCCCAAGTAATGTAATTTACATATTTAAAAACCAGAATATATGGTATATAATATTTATAAATAATATATAAACCAGAATATATAATATTTCCCAAGTAATGTAATTTACATATTTAAAAACCAGAATATATGGTATATAATACTTATAAATAATATATAAACTATGTAAACTATAATAATATATCTATGAAAAGGTAATTATGTTTTAACTAATTATTTTATACCATCACGTCCTATGATAATGCTGCTATTTCACAACGACATTAAAATAAAGTTAACAACCCTCAGCAATCATATACGAAAATAGAATAATACAATGGAATAAAAAGAAAACAAGTATTCTGAGTTTATTTTACGATTACACGTTCACGCGATGACTTTGCACTTTTAATTTTTACCCGATTAAATACCGGCTCGGCCCCTCTGCTTTTCTGAAGGGACTGCTTATCTCACTGCGGTTTAAAAACAAATACCACAATAAACCAACAACTGTCAACAAATAGCTCACAATAACTCTCTTATTTACCGACTAAGAAAGAGAGAAAGAGAGATCTGCTTTTTCAATCTTTCATAGAGTAAGTGATTTGATTAACATAAATGACAGTAGATGTAAATCAAGCTCCGAACCCAACGCCTTTGAGTTTTTACGCTACATAGGGCAATAGTATGTTGCTTTGGCGGCGTTTCCCCGCTCAAAAAGAAGAAGCTGGAGAAATGTGTAATTACGAATGTTGGACAGAGCGCGCTAATATTTTAAATGATAAAATTGAAACGAAAATTGTGAAAATGCTTAATAAAACAGCAAAAATCTCGTGGAAGGCATCTTACGTATCATTTAAAGAAACATTGTGATTTTTTTCACAAATATAACTTGTAAAATAATAGAAATAGACTTGTTTTTAATAATTTTCGAAGCAAACTTTGCGATTTTTTTCAATCGAGGGAATTTAATATAATTTTTGTTTTGACATGGAACGTATCTAGATAATATCTTAAAAAATAACATATTTTTTTAAGAGCTTAAACACTTCAAATGTTTAAGGGAGATATGTAAGAAATCGGTAAAAATTCGGATAGCGGTGGCTTAAAAAATAGGACCAAGGTGCAATTTCGCATATTTCACCATATTCCCATGACATTAGATCTTTCAAAAAAGTTTTGCAAGATTGTCATTCGTTAGCGTCATTTTTTAATGAAGACGGTTTGCATAGCTCCTACAAGACCTCTGGCCAAAACAGTGGCGTGCACGGAGTTCCTTATCGATAAGCAGTAAAATATAGCATATTCATTGATAACTAGCAATTAAAAAACCGCTCGGCAAGTTTTTGCTGCTAGGCCCTGCGGTCGGCTTTTGGTTCGGCTTCGCCCAGTTAGTGTTGGTGACCATTTTATAAATCCAATAGGATCTGGTTCCAAAAATAGCCCGTTCCTCGGATCCACTGTCATCCGATGTAGCTAGTCACCGGGACAAAATTAACGAGATAGACAATGACGTCATATGTAATATAATGAAATTCAACCACGCAGACAGCCTATTTATACCATTCGATAAAAAGCTTAATATATATATGTGGAAAGTTTTCGCAAAGGATGTCTTATTTGCCTTTATGTGTAAATAGCGGCTTGATTTGTTAATACTACAAGCTATAATAAAAAGTCATATTTTTTCAGCCGCACAGTAACAAGAAAATATTTCGACATAATAATTTTTGTCAGGTATGTTTTTAGGTTTTAACGGCCAAAAGTATTTTTGTTATTTATTTTTGGGGTGTAATGCCGTGTTTCGCTACCTCCTTCTTTAGCCAACGTTTCGGACAGCGTTACAGTATCCATCATCAGAGCAGATGAGCATGGCTCATATATGCCTCTGTGTGCACTTAAATGTTTCAGGTAATTTCATATTATCTGCAATATCATTTCATGATTGAGAATTTAACGATGTCTCCCGATTCCGCAACGTAATTTTCCAAGAATCTGAGTCTTCTAACCCTGACTTAAATTAACGGTTAAACCCTTTGTTTAAGCTACGCCCGTACTGCCAAGACCATCAAGCAGCGTTTCCATGACCGTCCCATGGACCCTCGTGAAGCTATCAACTTCTACGCAGAGAACATCATCCGCACCGGAGGAGCACCTCACTTCTCCCCAAAACCAGTGGGTCTGATCTCCACACTCTTCCTGGACGTGGCTGCTGTCTTCCTTCTACCACATCTTTTGCTGTTGGGAGCGATCTTTACTTGTCGAAAGTGTTGCAAGAAAACTACAAAGACTGATAAGAAGAAGAAAGACTGAAGTAAAATGTTTTATTATTTTACGTAATTAAATATCTTTTTCGTAAAATATTTTAATAATCTGTATAGTGTATGTCCTAGATCTTATTTTTCATCGATCCCAAATTTAAATCTATTTGTGGTCAGACGAGACCATCAAAATATAATTATTTAGATATTCCATCAATTTAACGGTTAGCACTCAAAAAATATCAAACAAATCAAGCAAAAAAAAATTCTTCAGCATGCCGTCACTGGTCACTCAGCCGAAAAACCGCCCAACCTCTTACCCCGCCCCCAACTGTTTATGAACAACTATTTTTTTTAATGTTTTTGTAGTTTTCTACAAAAAACATCAAAAAGACACCAGACACCAAAATTTCAGACTAATACATTTTTTACTCCAAATAACGTCAGGAATCACTGGAATAAGTCAAGTACGTCCCTCAACACCTTGTATATAAATATTTATATATTATTTTAAGGGACGTACTTTTATTTATATATTTTTTGTTTGTAAAAAAATAAATAATAAATTTGATACAATATAATTAATGGAAAATTAAATATAAATAACAAAACCTGCAGCATAATAGGTTTTCGCAGAAATAATTGTACATTTTTAAAAGCAATCCAAAAATGATGGAATTTAATGTAAGCACCTTTATAAAAGTGATTATTTTAACATTGTTTTTTAATTTTTATGGGGACACAAAACAAGTTTTCTGTTTGAAAGAGTTGTTTGGCAAACAACTGTACTGTGAAGTCTTCAGTTGGGCATGTCGGCCAGAGGAAAGAAGAAGTCCAAGTTGCAGTAGTAGATCGGAGAAGGCAGAGAATAGCAGGCGGAGATGCCGAAGTGGTGAAGGTTTCTGGATATCTGCTGTTTACAGGTTTTGGGTCCCTATTTAAAGGACCCACTGGTCGGCTAGAGCCGTTGCCAGTCCTTTGCCTTAGCTCGATTCTGAGGATTCGAATGAAATTCTCAGAACTGGACTGACTGGAGGCTGCGAACGCGCCGGCGTACTGTTGCGCCGAGCAATGCCGCTGGACACCAATTAGTCATTGCTTTTCAGGGTTCCTGCCTGAGCAGAGAAGTGGTTTTGGTAGGTTGATATGAAATTACACTTATCATTGTTACAATCGTACCATCTCCGCCTAGGTCTACGCGCCTCTCCGATATTATATTTGTCATTTGTGTGTGCATAATTTGAAAGCGACATTAATACTTGAGAATGGTTTTACATAAATAATAATAATAGACATGGTAGTAGGTTTTGCACAAATTTTAACAGGCAGAATTTTTCAAAGGTAAAGGGACCCAAGACCATGAAACTACTCAATTTCCGAGAGCTTATCGAGAAATATCAGGATTTTAACTTGCCCGCTATAATATATTTTTGTTGCATTGCATTTCCATTGAAAATAGATATTATCCCATTCATATACTTTTCATTACATGTACATAATAAGTTGACATCAAAATTATTAAGAAAAAACTGATACCAACGCCAACAGCTATTCGGTTATTCATTTTTTAATCTATGCCATTTGTCTCCAGATTTTTTGTCTAGTCTAGTAGTTTTACAGAGCAGGAGGTGGGGACAGGTTACATCTATCCCGCTAAATTTAGTCTACTGAATAAAAAAATTCCTACTTTTATAAGTGTCTGTTCTCCTTTACACGGCAAAAGTTTTATCATAAATGCATAAAACATGATGACCATAAAGTTTGTTCCACCCCGTCTACATATTCTGGAACTTAACCGATTGAAGCGAAGGTCGTGCAATGTAATATAATTCTTTTTTTTTACAATAATCTTTGTGCATGTACGAATGGCACTGCTTGGTGTGCCAGTGTTATTTAGTACCTACGTTGTTGTGGATCGCAATGTTGAACAAAGTTTTTAATAATAGAATTGTGTCATGTTAATTATGAGAGATCAATGTTAAATAAATTAAATCAAATCATTTATGTTCAGTTATAAAAGTTCTCGTAATAATGTAAGTACAAACAATGCTTTTATTTAATAATTGATTACAATTCTTGATTTCATTCACAAATGAGGAATCATATTCTTAGTTTAATTGTGTCGTAAACGAAAATTACCGGTTTCTTTAAAACGGCAATATTGTAAATGCAATACAATACAATAATTATAACGTACACAAAACTAAGGTGCCTGGATTTACAAAGCTAAGCCAGCGTCGGTAAAAAAATCAGTGATTGCATTAATCGTTCCATGCCAACTGAGAATAAAGTCAACCCAACACCTCCTTGAAAAGTCATTAAAAGCCATGAAAAAAATAATTTAAAATTAGCCGATAATCTTAACCTAACGTAACCTATTTAAATATTTTTTATTTGTTTTTTTATCACTCTAAATGACTTATCTTTTTTTTTTTTTTATATGAATACCGCACAAGAGTCCCAACTGCTCCCGTCTGGAGCCAGTGAGACTATGGCATCCCCAATTGGTGTATGTTGTGAGGCTGAAGGTAGCGGGGAGGGGAAGGAGATAGGGAAGAGGAAGGTGGGGAAGTACCAGGCTATTCAGATCTGGTCACTAAACACGGCTAAAGCCATTTCAAGCAACGTTTCAATTCTGAATGGTGGTCTTGCACCAGGGCGATACTGATAGTATCTTCCACTCTGGAACGTGCCGCAAATATACTATTTATTATTTTAAATGAATAAATTGTGAAATAACACAAATTTATCAAATAAAATATATTTGCGCACGCCGGGTTCGAACACGCGACCTTCGGATTGTGAGTCGAGAGTCTTGCCTCGGGACTACGGAGGCCGTCTATCTATCGTCTATCCGTTATCTGAGGTGGTTCTGAGTTGGTTTCATTCCGAGTTGTCCGGTCACCTGCATTAATATGGCACTAAACTATCAGTATTAATACATATTTAGGGTGTTTCGAAAAGAAAATAATATTTCAAGATTCAATAAAAGATGATTTCTGCAGCAAAGTTTATCTATTTACCATAAAACTTTTTTTCAGAGGCCAAATAGAGTATAACTCTACATTATGGTCTCCCTTTTACAATATTCCAAGTTTACAAGTTCCTGAGGGATATAAACCATAAATTGCATATTCCTATACAAAACACTGATCACTACTGGATGAAATGTTTTTGTTGTTACAATTTTTTCATTGTATTGAATTTATGCATTTAAACCAGTGATTCCCAAAGTGATCCAGATGGACCCCCAGGGGTCCACAGGAGACTCGACGGGGGTCCACGTAGGTGTGATAAAAAAATGGGGGTCCACAAGTCGTAAGTGGGGGTCCACGAAATTTATCTGGTTTCGATAGTAAAGAATAAATTGGCTTTACCTTGACGGCCGGCCTAGTCCAGCGGTAAGGCTCTTGACTCGCAGTCTGAAGGTAGCGCGATCGAATCCCGGCTTGGCAAATAAATTTAATTTGGTTAATTTGTGTTATTTCACAATTTATTCATTTAAAATAATATATAATATATTTGCGGCACCTTCCAGAGTGGAAGATACTGTCAGTATCGCCCTGGCGTAAGACCACCATTCAGAATTGAAACGTTGCTTGTAATGGCTTTAGTCGTATTTGGTGACCAAATCTGAATAGCCACTTCCCCACTATCCTCTTCCCTATCTCCTTCCCTTCCCCACTACCTTCAGCCTCACAATATACCCCAATTGGTGATGCCATAATCTCACTGACTCCAGACAGGAGCAGTTGGGACTCTTGTGCGGTATTCATACAAAAAAAAATTTAAAAAACCTGTGAATGTAGGCAGATAGTGCACTAGTATTTCGCTGAAAAATGGTCAATGGAGCCCATATCCCATCCCGCCCCCCGTCTCATATCACATTAACCCTTCATCGGGATTCAAACTTTGAGTTAAGAGCGTTGAGTTTCCAGCTTTGAGTTTCGAGCTTCGAGATTTAAGCTTCGACCTTTGAATTTTGATCTTTGAAATTTTAGCTTTGAGTTTAAAGATTTCAGCTTAGAGCTACGTGCATTAATTTTCGAGTTTATTGACTTTCGTGCTTCTCAAGAAAGTCGAAAAAAGTTTTTTTTCCGTCATTGTCAAGGCTTAACGTTGTTTTTTTTTTAAGTTAGATGGTAACAGTAATGATCCTATTATTTTGAACATCAAGTGTGCAAAATTTCATCATGGTCAAAGTATTTGCGTTTTACAATAAAATGCAAATAATTGGAATATTTCTGAACACATCCCAAAACTAAAAACGGTTTTGAAAAGGTGATATAAAAGGCTCTCAAATTATATAATTAAAAATAAACATTTAATTTTAGAAATAATACAAAAATTTTAAATGCAAGTATAAAAAAATTTTAAAATGGCTTTTCCTTACGTTTTTTCTAACTAAAATTAATGATAACTTTAAAAAAATAAAAACACTTACATATTTTATTAGACAAATGTCTTTTAAACGTTACCGTCACCTCGCTTTTTGTTTTTTTTTTTTATAAAAATAATTAATTAAAAATTCTTAAGTTTACAATTAGTGATTCAAAATTTTGGTTTCATAAAGGTGTAAATTTTAGTTTTACGGTAGTTATTTTTTAGATTAGACTAAAAAGCGTGGTGTTTTGCTTTTATAATACTGTTAAGAACATATTTCTCACTCTGATAGTAAGGGAGTTGGGAGAACTATCAGCTAGACGTTTTGATTGACTTGTTAGCATCTCAATCTATTGATTGATGTGGTAGCATCTCAATCTCTTGATCGACTTGTAAGCATCTCAATCTCTTGATTGATGTGGTAGCATCTCAATCTCTTGATTGACTTGTTAGCATCTCAATCTCTTGATTGATGTGGTAGCATCTCAATCTCTTGATTGACTTGTTAGCATCTCAATCTCTTGATTGATGTGGTAGCATCTCAATCTCTTGATTGACTTGTTAGCATCTCAATCTCTTAATGTATGTGGTAGCATCTCAATCTCTTGATTGACTTGTTAGCATCTCAATCTCTTGATTGATGTGGTAGCACCTCAATCTCTTAATTGACTTGTTAGCATCTCAATCTCTTGATTGATGTGGTAGCATCTCAATCTCTTGATTGGCTTGTTAGCATCTCAATCTCTTAATTGATGTGGTAGCATCTCAATCTCTTGATTGACTTGTTAGCATCTCAATCTCTTGATTGATGTGGTAGCATCTCAATCTCTTGATTGACTTGTTAGCATCTCAATCTCTTGATTGATGTGGTAGCATCTCTATCTCTTAATTGATGTGGTAGCATCTCAATCTCTTGATTGACTTGTTAGCACGCTTTAAAAAAATGATATTGATCAAGACTAATTTTATAATTTTATCTGTTATTCAGAGTTGAAGATCTAGGTAAAAAAATCTATATAATTGAAATTCATGATGAAGATACTTCTATATACTCTTGTAATGCTGACGTGTGCCAGTCATATCCTGGGATACAAAATCCTCTTGGTGGTTCCAATGGCGGCGAAGAGTCATTGGATATTTTTAAAGGCTCAATCGGACATTCTTCACCAACACGACCATGAGGTTAGTAAAGCAATTTTTAAGCCATATATTTTACAGAGTGTGGTCGAACGAGATGCTAGACGAAGCATAACATTATGATGCTTGAGTTTGTTTATTAAGACGACAATATACCCTAAAATATATTCAGAATCTTAATGATGTAAGTAAAGGAGCTGTGTATACAAATTGCGACTCGCGGCTCGTGTATTGGACGGACCTAATGTCGAATTTGCTATATCAAAGAAACGAAAAAGAAGACAAATAATGTGGGAATCTTAACGACGTAAGTGAAGAAAGCTTGTAAACAAACATACGCTCGCGGCACGGCGTACTGTCGAATTCGCCCTAGCGGGCCTGGAGATTCGACCTTTCCGCCGCATTCATTTTAATTAATTCTGAAGAACGTGTTACAAAAATGAAAGATGTTTTTAAATGAATTCCTCCCGAAGTTATTAATTCATCGTCTAGAAAAATAAAATCTGGTGCTTATCGCTAACTTTATAATTGAAAAACTGGTCATAAAGTTTTAAAATAGTTGTACGTAAAATATATTAATGGTAAGGTATTGTTTTTTATTAATTTTAAATATAAAGAACTTACATCCCCAGGGACCTATTGGATTGAAAAAGTTATTTTAATAACGAATTCGCCGGAAATGATAAAAATGTGAGTTTTGAGCAAACAAAAATTATTAAGGTTGTGTACCGCCTTAACCCGCGGCCGAGAATTCAAATTTCGTCAAAAGATGGCCATGCGATCGTATCCTTGCAACTGTGCAGAGCGGTTCCGATGAGAAAGATTGATAATTCTCATATTTTCTATAACTCAATATCGATTTTCTTTTATTCAAAATTTACTTTCAAATATACCATCATTTAAGTAAACAATGATCAATGATGATTTAATTTTTTATACTGTTTCTTATGACACTTTTAAATATATAATCACCTTTCACTCTAACATTTTGTATATGTTCTTATTTGTCTTACTTGTTTGTCTTTTGTTATTTTTATATTAATCTCTTATCGTGAGTTTCAAAGTATTGCACGTTATTTTTTCTTAGAAAAGTAGCTGGTTTACTTGGGGCAGGGTTCTTTAGAGGGGAACTGTTTGATTTGTTTGGTTTATTTTCTGTTTCCTGCACTGAAGGGTACATACAATTGTATTTTAGTATGTCTGACAATCCTATTCTGAGTGATTCTCGGAACCCATGGAAACCCATGGCCACTGAGAAACATCCAAAGGAGAAAGAACATCCAATACTTTTCTTATACTAAGTTTAAGTAACCAATTTGTTAATAATTATTATACCCATCTTTTTGGAAAGGTCCTCCAATTACAGCCTTTTGCTCTTTTGAGGCCATAGTTATATATTTGCATCGTTCCATTATAGTGTCTAGTTTTTTAGTTCCATTGCTTAAAGTTTAAAAGATGGATGATTTCCATCAATTAGAAAGAAAACAAACGATTGGTAAGCAAACGAGCATTTGAGATAATATAAGGAACAGCGCCTTGCCAGAAAAATTAATACAAAAAGCACCAATAAGTATTACCGACCTCTTGGAATAACGAGAGATTCCATCTGTCCATCATGAAGTCTAAAATAGCTTACTATAGATCCCTTTATAGCACGACGTTATGGCGTTAGATGGAATCTTGTTATCACAAAGTGTCGTTATATCCATGTTTTTTCCATGTTCTAAATAACCAATGTAAAATAAATATTAAAATTTGAAAAAAAAAAATCATATAAAACTTTCTATTACAACACATAAATACTTGTCATACATAAACATAAATAAACACGTAAACACCTCAGCACAGGTTCTCCTAGTGAGGTGTTCACGAAACATACAACAATACCTATCCACAGTTTCACCTTCACAAACCTACCTTACACCCAACAATAAAATTACAAAATATATTATGTAAAAATGTTTTCGAAATTGATCTATAGGTAAATACTGTAATATATAGAAATAAATAAATCAAAATCTTAATAAATTTAGTACTTGGTTTGCAGTTAAACTATATTGAAACACCTATGATTGAGATATTTCAACATGTAAATCGAACAGCCATACTGTCTTTCCAGTTTGGGTGTGAAATACAATTGCCCAGTAATAGCCAGTTCCATCACCTCCGTCACCCACTGGATAGCTCTGGTGTCCGGAAATCCAATAACTCCTGCCACGGCTCCCCATTTCCTGACTGACAACCCAACGAAGATGAACCTCTGGCAGAGAGCGGTGAACATTGCCGTATCTGTCATTGACGATATATTTTTCATGTAAGAATTATATTTTGGAAAAAAAATAACCATATTCCACTTACTAACTAATTCCAAATTAATCAAAGACTAACAATTAAATCTAAATAAAAGATTTTCAAACCGCTAACACCGCCACGAAGTGGCGTGTTTTTTGGTTGTGATTGGCATGGTTTTGTATTTTTTAAACCGTATTTTTTAAACCGTATTTTTTATCGCTCACGTTGAGAACCTATGAAGAGATTGAGAAAGCGAATTAAATAAAACTGAAATGTATCACTAAATCTAACCATCTAAAGTCAATTACTATTGTTAATATAAAGTGTAAGATATTCTGGAAACAGACCTATACATCAATTAAATTTAGTGATGATGTTTTTTATTATTAATGATGTAGGTATTCAATACAATTTCAATATGCTCACACATTCAATACAGTATTTGAACGAATCTGATTGCAGTAGCTTAGCGGGAACAAATTCCTATTTCATGAAAATAATGTCATGGAATCAAAAATCATGCTTAAAAAAATACGAGATATATATGATTGCCTAATTTTACAAGCTAATTTAGATTAATTTTTTAAATGGTGCGAACAAAATACGTTACTTCTGAACATTGAGAAATGTCAAGTAATACGATTTTCCAGAATTCATTCTCATATCTGACATGAATATAATTTAAAATTTGTTAAATTAATACCAGTATCACAAATTCTTGACTTGGGAGTTATATTCGATTCAAACTTAACATTCACAGCACATATAGATGAAATAACTTATAAGTATATAACTTATAACTTTCTTTGTAGAACCTTAACTGATTTTAAGTCCTTAGATTGCATGAAAACACTCTACATTTCATTGGTTAGAAGTCAAGTGGAATATAATTCACTTATTTGGTTCTCTTTCGAAATAGAACGGGTTCAATACAAATTTATTAGGAAAGTACGTAAATTTCAAGCTCACACTTCCAATAGAAAACCTAATTATTTAAGTTTGATGAATTGACTTAATTTAGTTACGCAGTCTGACAGAAGAATCATTTCAGACCTAATCTTATTATACAGAGTCATGAACAACCTAATTGATAGCCTTGCCATTGTTGCTACTATTAAACTCCATATATCGACAAGGTATACTAGACAACATATAACATTCTTTTGCAACACATACACAACCAACTATCAATCACACTCACTTGCCAATAGGATGAATGATTTAGGCAACAAGTTTGGTGGTATTGTAGATATATTCGCTGATTCCCTATATAATCTAAAATACAATTTAAACCAACACTTATCAATCCTACAAATTATTGTAACGTGGTTATAATATATTTAACGATTTCATGTGTTATTGTAATGTTTTATATTATATTTTATTCTGTGTTATTGTCAAATATTTTTTTTTTTTTAATATTTCATGGTATTACGCCATATTCTTCAAAAACTACTTGTATATTCTTAAAATTTTTCACTTTTATAACTTTTGATATAAATTCTATGTATGTGTTATCCTCAATTTCTTAAATATTATTTTTTAATCTATGTAAAAGCCCCTACGGGCGTATAACAACAATAAATATATAAATAAATTAAAACAAAAAAAAAATTGTATTTATGAATCGAAAAAATATTTAGTTCCCTCGCTTTAAAAACGGAAAGAACATTTCATCTGAGTTCTTCTTTTCAGGTTTGTGTGGAAGCCAAGTCAAGAAGGACTTTACAATAAGTTCTTCCCTGAAGAGTCAAAAAAGGTTTCATTCTCAGAGCTCCCCCAGCATGTGGCTTTCACATTTCTAAACAGCCATCCTTCTATTGGAGTTGCCAGGCCATTGCTCCCTAAGCGCCTCCGTACATGGAGCTACTTACAAGCTATTCGAGCCTGATGCGCGTAGCACGCACACCGCTCGTGGGTACCCGCCATACAATTTTGCTGGTGTTCGTACACGGCGCTACGCGACGGATGTCAGGTTGAAGTCGGTAGCGCGCTAACGACGGTGCTGGTAGCGCGCTACGCGTTGCAGCATTCGTGTCTGCTACTTTCGTTTGACGTTTGACAGAAATGGCGTCTGAACATGAAAGTAATGTAAGATTTGTTCTGGAAGTGGAAAAAATGCGTGTTTATATAACTATACATTACCAGAATACGCAAGAAAGGATTTAGTGGAGAAGGCATAGATTAATGTTGGAAAAAAAGTCATTTGACATCGTGTTAACTCCACGGCTGCACGTGAAAAATGATCAAGTTCAGTATATTTCGGGTAGCGCCGTGTACGGAAACCAGCATTAAAAAGTAGTACATCTGCAGGGTACTTGTGGTTGTGTCACAATCACGTAGTTTGTAAGTATCTCCATGAACGGAGGCCCTAATACAGTAGAAGTTGGAGGGTACCACATCCAGAAGGCAGAAAAGCTACAGGAGGTTAGTGTTTTTGAAAAAAACTTATAGACTAGGAGCCGAGAATGACAAACCCGGCGTCATCGAGTACACGGATGAAACTGCTTTGTAGTGATAGTGTACATTTAGTAAGCTTTAAAAAAAACTGGTCTGCCGGCGCGCCTCTTGGCAGGTTCCGCGCAGTCATAGAAATGTAAGCGATTTTTTTCGAAAAATTAAGTCATCGAGTACACGAACGGGAATTGTTTCATATGATAAAGATCGATTAGTAGATGAGAAGAAAGCAGGTCTGCCAACCGGCAGCCTGGCACGTTCACAGGCAGCCGCTTAACGTGGGATAAAAATTGATAAAAAATTGGGAAAACTCAAATTCTTTTGTTTTTTATCATTATCACTTTTTTTTTTAAATATGGCATTCGTAGTTTTTAAAACAATATTGAAATAAAAAATAATAATAAAGATAATGAAAATAATTTTAAAATATTAAAAATACTTTGAAAAATCGTACAAAAAAAACTGCCACGCTGCCGGTCGGGAGAAAAAGAAATTCTTCAATGGGATGATCTAAACTATTCGTTGGTTTCATTTGTGTAATCGAACGACGTAAAATTTGCTAATTTTTATCCCACTTTAACATCGGCTGCCCGCGAACAAGCAGGCTACCGGTCAGCAGACCTACTTTTTTTCATCTACTAATCGATATTCATCATATGAAACCAATTCCGTTCGTGTACTCGATGACGTACGGTTTGTCGCTCTCGGCTCCTAGCTTTTAAGTTGAAATTAAAATTTTAAAATAATCACTTTGAATGACCACCTACCCGACCGATTCAATTAATAATCATGATAAACCAATAGAATTAGAGACGGTCTGCCTTCTGAAATATCTGTAACTGAACTATTTTTACATCCATATATATGTAGGCATACAAATCTGTCAAACTTGTGCTGATGTTTACGCATAAATAATGTTCAATTACTTATGTTACGTTTTATCCACGTTCCAAAGAAAAATATAATTTTCAGGACCTTCAAAAACTGCTGGACACCCACAAAGATGGAGTAATTTTCTTCAGTATGGGAAGCAATCTCAAGAGTACCGATCTTTCTGCAGAACTCAAAACAAGTTTATTAAAGTTTTTTTGTACTCTCAAGCAGACCGTCTTACGGAAATTTGAGGAGGACTTGCCAGAAAAACCTGATAATGTTGTGATCAGCAGTTGGCTGCCTCAGGCCGCTATATTAGGTGAGTGATTTTTTTTTTTTTTACAGTTAATACCGCACAAGAGTCCCAACTGCTCCCGTCTGGAGCCAGTGAGACTATGGCATCCCCAATCGGGGTATGTTGTGAGGCTGAAGGTAGTGGGGAGGGGAAGGAGATAGGGAAGAGGAAGGTGGGGAAGTACCTGGCTATTCAGATCTGGTCACTAAACACGGCTAAAGCCATTGCAAGCAACGTTTCAATTCTGAACGGTGGTCTTATACCAGGGCGATACTGATAGTATCTTCCACTCTGGAACGTGCCGCAAATGTACTATTTATTATTTTAAATGAATAAATTGTGAAATAACACAAATTAATCAAATAAAATTTATTTGCGCACGCCGGGTTCGAACCCGCGACCTTCGGATTGTGAGTCGAGAGTCTTGCCTCGGGACCACGGAGGCCGTCGAAATGACTAAAGAAAAGATTAAACATAATTAATGGTCTCGGAAATAATTCAAATATAGCAACCGCACATTGACCATGCAAGATGCAAGTGGAGGTTTTGAATAAAACAAAAGAAGAAGCTGGATTATTAAAATGGCAGCCCTAAGAATAAAACTATTACATTGACCAAGATAATTGTTGTACATTAGAGAAATATATCACTGAACTTGTGGAGGTTAAACTGTATTTGAAGAGTGTCCAAAACAATAATTAGATATTTAGTTAAAGTCCTCTGGTTTCAGAAACAACCATGCAGAAGTTGAAAAAATAATTATTTTTTATTTTGTTGTTTCCAGCTCATCCGAACCTAAGAGTTTTCATCACCCACGGAGGCCTGTTGAGTCTCACTGAATCTACAAGTGCTGGAGTACCTTTAGTCGTCATTCCCATTTATAGAGACCAGTACAGCAATGCTGCTGCCGTTGTTGAAAGAGGCCAAGGAGTCAGACTAGATTATGAAAACTTCACTGCTGATTCTTTGAGTTGGGCCCTTGAAGAAGTTTTGAATAATCCGAGGTATTTTAGTTCTTGTAATAATTATTTCTGTGAAATATCGATGATGGTTATTTCTAACACTTTATACATGAAAACATTTAGTGCCGTCTTGTAATATTTTATGAGCTTGAGGTGGGAGATGGTGTTTGTCATGTCGGCAATCCTTTACTTATTGTCGTTTTTCGATTTCGTTAGAAAATATCTTGCTTGACGTACTACACAGACTCACTATTTATTTTAATGTGGTGATGACGATGTTGTAGCTTCCGCAATCACTTTTAGCTATAAGCCCATTGTGATCTTTTCCATAATTCAATTTAATCCTTTTGACAGTGTCACAGTCGCTTTAATAATGTCTTTTCTTTTTTGGTGATACCTCCCCCATTCAAAACCGTTCCTAAAAAGCTTTGCATTTTTCCCACTAACTTAGAGTGTATGAACAATTGTGATTTTTTTTCTAGCTACGCCAAAAGCGTTAATACAATCAAGCAGCGATACCACGACCGCCCCATGGATCCTCGAGAAGTCATCAACTTCTACGCAGAGAACATCATCCGCACCGGAGGAGCGCCTCACTATTCCCCGAGACCACTGCGTCTGATCTCCACACTATTCCTAGACGTGGCTGCAATCTTCCTGATATCACCAATTCTCTTATTACTGGGCCTTTTCTTAGTTTGTCAAAAAGAATCAATGAAGCTACGTATTAGGTATTTTGCAAAAATAAATAATATGTCACGTGTACGTGTATATTTAATTATTTTGCGTAATTCTGAATACAGATAACCAGTTTATATGTGTTAAAGGTTACAACTTAATCAAATGAGAACGCTTATAAAGTGACTTTTTTCACATTAGCTCCACACAAGGGGCCCTCAGAAAAAAACACTTCGAAACAAAACACAGTGACATTACGCGAGATGCTTAATCGTGAGCAATCGGGATCAGAATAATCAATTTCAACCAGCTCAGCCTATCGTGGAAGATACAATGTCATACTAATATTATAAATGCGAAACTGCTCGAGTTTGTATAATTGATAAGTTCAACCGCTACAGTAATTTCCCGTAATACCATGCGAGCGAAGCCGCGGGGAAAAGCTAGTTGTCTATAATTGGTGGACGAGCCACCAATAAGGGCGCTGCAGTATTCGCTTGCCATATACAGGTGCGGCAGCATTACTTCCTTTTTCAAAACTAAATAAAATCGTATGAATCGGAAAATATGAATTTCTTTTGCAAAATGTAGGCACATACCGAAAGTTTATTAAAGCAACGTCCAAAGTATATTGATTGACTGAAACCCAGCAGAAAATTTAAATTCCGAGATTTTGAAAGTCAACAGATGAAAAACGTCCGTTTTTCATTCTTATATGTTTAATTTATTTTCAGAAAATTAAAAAAAAAAATTAATCATTGTAAAAAAACACTTAATACAGTGGTGACTTGTGACTTCTTTTATCCTCTTTATTTAGAAATGTGGGGAATTTAAGTTAGGTTCGCACAAGAATCCCAAGTGCTTTCAACCCCTGGAATCAGTGAGCCTAACAATGGTGTATTTTCACATGCTACATAAGAATAGTCACGGCGCGGTGTGACGTCACCACCGCCAAATTTACAAATAAAAACGAACATGTAGTTTTGGCGGCAAATCGAAAATGTAATATTTGAAACCGTTAAAGAAAATATTTCGTAATCATAAAAATAAAAGAAAATTAACCGAGATTATTTGACGAGGGCCTTGCCCCCCGACCACAGACACCGCTCTACACACACATTTCTAATTTCTCGTTATCCATATGTACCTACGCGAGAAAATGGGGGTATTAGTAAACTTTGACCGTTATTACGCAGGAGCATATGGAAATTTTCGAAGGACAATCAATGATACATCTAGTGAATCAGTCAAATACTAGAGTCAAGACACGTCCAAATAATCGAACACGTAATGCATAATGATATTATGTGCGAATATATTATGCACATTAGATGAGAAATGTCACGACCGAGTTGTGAGACTTTGCCTTTGCCCACTTTTGCTGATAAAGGGGGGTTTGGTTGATAAGTGAAAAACTCTCCTTGAAATTACGTTTAAACTTTTGGTTCCTTATAGTTAGAATTGTATATAAATACTTCGAGTTTTTTTTTTTTTTTTTTTTTTATATTAACTCCACACAGGAGGCCCTGAGGGAAATAATTTCCCTCAGGGCCTATGTCATCTTTGGAGATGCTGTGTGGAGGGTGCTGTTGAGGAGAGGAAGGAGTGAACATGGGTCTTGAAGAGACCCATATTGTAGGAGGGAGGAAACACAGAAGCCGGCAAATCGTTCCACAGCCGGGCTGTTGAACTCAAGAACGAGTCGTAGAAACGACCCGTTCTCATGTGACTAATGTCAACCGTGTACAAATGTTGAGCGCGTGTTTGGCGTGTTTCCCGACTATGCACCGGTGCCGGGGGGATCAGTGACGCTAGTTCCTCGGAGCATCTTCCATTGTAATACCGGTAGAACAAGGACAGCATTCCCACCTGACGCCTGTGCTCTAAAGATTGCAGTCCATTTGTTAAGTTAGGAGAATCTATCAAACGGACCGCCCGTTTCTGCACAGAGTCGAGGGTTTTTTTCAGGTATTTTGGGACTCCAGACCAGAGGTGGCTGCCAAATTCAACCGTGGGGCGCACTTGCGATTTGTACAGGGTTAGCAGTTGTGTACTATTAAAGTATCTGCGGGCCCTGTACAGTACGCTCAGTTTCTGAGAGGCTAACTTAACTCTGGCCTCGATGGAGCCCCCGTACCTGAGCTGGTCACTTAGAGTTACACCAAGCATATCAATGGAAGGCCTGTTCGGGAGATTGCTTCCGTTGAAGGAGACTAGATTATCATTCCGATCCCTTTTAGACGTAATCAGACATGATTGGGTCTTTGAAACATTAAATTCGACGAGGTTATTCTTACCCCAAGAGAAAACACTCTCGAGGTAACCGTCCATTCTTTGTTTCAAAGCCCTCCGAGCCATTGGGATTTGTGAGCCCTTTGGGGGCTTGTCAAACAAAAAGCTATCATGGACTGTACTGTCATCCGCGTAACAATGAATCGGTGCACATGTCAAGAGGTCATTGATGTGCAACAGAAACAAAGTCGGAGACAGAACCGATCCCTGTGGGACGCCAGCATTTATCGAATGCGAGGAAGAGGTGAAACCATCAGCAACCGCCTGAATCGACCTCTCCCTCAAAAAGTCGGCAATCCACGTACACAAGGAAGCGGGAAGTCCGTAAGAAGGCAGTTTGTTGACAAGCCCTCGGTGCCAAACCCGGTCAAAGGCCTTGGAAATATCCAGTGCAACGGTTTGGGTCTCACCAAAGCGTTCCAGGCACCGCCCCCAAACATGTGTCACATACGCGAGAAGATCACCGCACGAGCGGTTCCGCCGGAATCCGTATTGACGGTCGTTAATAATTTTGTTCTTCTCGAGGTATGTGAGTAGTTTGTCGTTGACCACACGTTCCATCACTTTTGACAGAACAGATGTGATCGCTATGGGGCGGTAGTTGGCCGGGTTAGAGCGGTCACCTTTCTTTGGAATAGGGTGAATGATCGCTTTTTTCCAACCAGAGGGCACAGACCCAGACTTCAGGGACATTTTGAAAAGCGTCGTCAAAATTGGAGCTATTTCTGCAGCGCACCTCTTCAATACCAGGGCAGGTATTCCGTCAGGCCCACTAGCTTTATTAACATCAAGCCCTCGTAAGACTTGGAGTACATCCCGATGCCGAATCCTCAGCTTTTTCATACGAAAACCGCAGTGAGGAACCGACGGCGGGATAGCACCTTGGTCATCGAGGGTCGAGTTTTCCGCGAACATTTTGCCTAATAAGTTAGCCTTTTCGGCGGCGGTATTTGCTAGAGAGCCGTCAGGTCTGGTAAGAGGTGGCAGACTGGGTTTGCAGAAATTGCGACCTATAGAGCCCGCAAGCGACCAGAACGCTCTGCTACCATGCGGGCAGGCAGCCAGCTTTCTGCTGACCTGCAGGTCGTGCTCGAATTTCGACCTATTGATGATTCTCTTACTTTCCTTTGCAATTTGGTTGTATAATATTCTGTTTTCGGACGTTCGAGATGTGTTGTAGGCTCGGTAAGCCGCGTTTTTTCGTCGCACTGCTTCAGAGCATTGTCGACTGAACCACGGCTTTGAGCCCACACCAGTTTCCTTAATAGTGGATTGGATGAAGCCATCCATCGCGGACGTGATGACTTCACCAATTTCCTGGGCACATCTTGAGGGATCCGAAGTCCGAAAACAGACAGCTGACCACGGGAAAGCATTAAAATGTGCCCGCAGACCGAACCAATCTGCAGACCTATAGTGCCACACTTTTCTTTTCAGCCTCTCGTTTGGCGGTCTGAAGGTTACGGGGATTGATGACGTCACCAGGCAGTGGTCCGACGATCCTAAAGGCGCTGTGACGTCAATCTTGTAACCGTGTGGCACAGTGGTTAAAAACAGGTCTAACAGATTAGAGCGGTGAGACTGGACATCAGGAACCCGTGTGGGCTCCTGAACCATTTGCTCCAGTCCGTGGCAAAGGGCAAAGGACTCCGCTTGTCGTCCAGCCGAGTCTGTTGATCCCGAGAACTTCAACCAAGGTTCGTTATGAACATTGAAGTCCCCCAGGACCACAAACTCTGCCGTAGGGAAGCGGGGCAAGAGGTCATCAATAGTGTTGCTTAAATGTTTGAAGAGCTCGGACGTGTCTGATTCGCTAAGGTTAGGTGAGCGGTATAAACACGCATAAAACCTTACCGTACTGGCAAGATTGACGCGCACCCACATTACGTCGAATCTGGAGATTTCCAGATTCAACAGACGCACACAGTTGACGTCAGCTCGACTGTAGAGACATACACCTCCCTTGGGTCTAAATTTGCCTACGAGGATGAAGCCCGGGCAGTCCAGATAGGAGGCGTCTGGAGGCTCGGCTATCTGCGTTTCGGAGAGGAAGAGAAGGTTAGGACGTTGGGAGAGAAGATGGTGGTGGACAGAGTTTAAGTTTTTGTGCAGGCCGCGAATGTTGGTGAAATTCACCAACAGTTTTGGCCTGCACCGGGGACTCCTGCTTCTCGCCGTTGTTGAAAAGTTATTTTTGAAAGTTTGTAAGTTCATTTTTATTTTTGTTTTTATTTTGTGTGTGTGGAGTGGAAGGTCGGGAAGGAAAGGGTATGAGGGGTGGGTAGGATGCTGGGGATCAGAATTTCCAGGAATGATGGACGTATGAATCCAACCCACCCACTGCGGTGCAAGGCGATGGGCAGGGAGAGTCCGGCTGGAGAGGTCGCCCAATGCGCCCCAAACGCTGCTGCTGGGTCCCCTCCGGTCACGAACCGGCACAACAGCAGCGGCGGGGTTTTTTCACTCGTTGATGGGGCAGCCCACCCTCAGTCGTGAGCCTGAGGGTCGGGCCCCTGTACTACCGAGCGGCCCGGACAACGGTAACCGGTTGTAAAGGGTCTCCCTCAACTAGCATCTCCCAATCCGGCCCGCCACGCAGAAGGTGGGCCGACGCACCCGCCATCAAGACCCAACCAAACATCACCCCATGAACCCGGGCATCCCTGCTAAGTCACCAAACGTAGCGAACCACTTGGGGTGACCTGTGGCAGAGGTGTTGGTCATCCAATAAATGGTTCCCAGGGCGGCGGTACCCATACCCGCCTACCAAATTAAAAGAGTCGTTTGAATTTAACCTAAGCCCCGCATCCTGCATTTCTACCGACTTGTAAGTCGGTAGAAATGCAGGATGCGGGGCTTAGGTGTTGTAACACATTTCTTTTGAACACATTCAGTTTTTAAAATTTTTTTCAGTTTTTTCAGTTTTTTTTTTTTTCCTTAAAAAATGTACTTATGCATTTATTGTTATCAAGTTTAATTTGTAAAATTCCATTTTAATTTTTTTATTTCTTTTATATTTTCAATAATATTGTTATTCAATTTATAAAAACAGTTTATTCGTAAACAAGTTTTGCTAGGTAATTATTATTACACGTGACAGCTGTTTCGCCTTCTGAAAGCATTATCAAACTGGTCATGCCACATACAGACAAGGTATTTATGTTATTTCTAGATAGGATTTTGATAACTAATTTTTAATTGTGAGTAAACTGACTGAAATTATTTATGGTTATACCCTATTTAAAGTTTTCTAATTACTTATATTGTTTAAATTCGACCGAAGGTCGTTAAGTGCTCTAATCATTATTCTTATGTGAATTATTCCCAAATATGACTCAGGGTTTTATTTTCTGCAAAATTAAGTTTAAAGTCGTTAATACTAAACATTGTTCCTAATGTGAATTATTCCCAAACGATGACTCGTGGTTTTATTTTCTGGCATGCCAGAAAATAAACCGGGCCTTAGAGCATAAAATCTGCTCAACTTTGGCGACGTTAAAAGAAGATGAATTCATAAAACTTACATCTCTTTCATTTCAATAATGAACGCTGGAAATTCAAAATCTTCAAAGAGCTTAAAAGTATGATAAAATCCAGATATAGTTAACAAACAATTGGTTAAAAAGGCAAAATACTTAAAAGGTGACTACTATTGCCCTCTATGAGGTAAAACATAACAGTATTAGGTTTGAAGCATGACTAAACCATGTTGTCATTTCTGTTAATCGTCTAGTTATATGATAAAGCAGTTTTCTTGCTAAGATTGTAACGCAAAGTATTATTAAACAAACCGTCGTTTAGTTTGTGATTGTATTGGTTTTTGTTTTTTTTTTTTACATTAACTCTACACAGGAGGCCCTGAGGAAAATAATTTTCCTCAGGGCCTTTGTCATCTGGGATGCTGTGTGGAGGGTCTTTTTGAGGAGAGGAAGGTATGAACATTGGTCTTGAAGAGACCCATGTTGTAGGAGGGAGGAAACACAGATGCCGGCAAATCGTTCCATAGCCGAGCTGTTGAACTCAAGAACGAGTCGAAAAAACGACCCGTTCTCATGTGACAAAAGGTTAACCGTGTACATATGTTGGGCGCGCGTTTGGCGTGTCTCCCGACTATGCACCGGTGCCAAAGGGATCAATGACGCTAGTTCCTCAGAGCATCTTCCATTAAAATACCGGTAGAACATGGATAGCATTCCCACCCGACACCTGTGCTCTAAAGATTGCAATCCGTTCGTTAAGATGGGAGAATCTATCAAACGGACCGCCCGTTTCTGCACAGAGTCGAGGGTATTTTTCAAGTATTTTGGAGCTCCAGACCAGAGGTGGCTGCCAAATTCAACCGTGGGGCGCACTTGCGATTTGTACAGGGTGAGCAGTTGTGTACTATTAAAGTATCTGCGGGCCCTGTACAGTACGCCCAGTTTTTGAGAAGCTTACTTTACTCTGGCTTCGATGGAGCCCCCATACGTGAGCTGGTCAACTATTTAATAAAAATAGTAATACAATAGAGCTTCACACGACTTTTTTCTTTTTCATTGAAGAAGAAGAAGATAACACTAATAATCTAAACGAAAATATGAAAGAGAACAAGACACAGAAAAATATAAAAAGACAATGGTCGCAACTGGGACTCGAACCCAGACCTGACAGAAGGTGGCAATAGTGAAATTGGATAACGCGCACTTCCCGGTTAGACGAGAGGTCTGGGTTCGACTCCCAGTTGCGACCATTGTCTTTTTATATTTTTCTGTGTCTTGTTCTCTTTCATATTTTCGTTTAGATTATTAGTGTTATTTTCTTCAATGATATATTGCGTTGATAGGAATAACCTTCAAAAGTTATAAAAAGAGAATTTTTCTTATATATTATTTTCTTTTTAATTCGTAAATAACAGTGGGACCGAGCCGGTGCTCATCTGGGTAAAAATAAAATAAAGTGCAAGTCATCGTTTAAATTGTGATTATCATATACATCATCATAATTTCACGCGAGGTCGCCATCACAGGCTTTTGATTCTTCCCAGGTGCATAACTAACTTAGCAATGGTGATGCCCCTGGGAAGACTTACTAGGTTAATTAACTGCCTTGCAGGAAATGTGGATATTTTCCACATTTCCTGCAATGATTTTAAGCGTGAAATAGCACTTATTAAATAAATGTTTTAACTGTAAACGTAATGATTATGTATCTTGTACAACCGTTATTGCAATATATTGGTGTAATGCTGTTTTTGCTAATAAATAAATAAATAAATATCATTTGTATATCGTCATATAAATTGTGAATATCAGGAACATCGTATAAATTTTTATTATAAATAAATTCGAGTTAATTTTATTGTTTTTTTACTGAAATCTTACAAACACTAGCTTTTAGTTTTCAATTGTAAAGGCGGCGTTACTCGAATTTTTACCGATTTCTTGCATATCTCCATTGATCATTTGACGTTTTTAAGCTCTTAAAAATTATATATGTTATTTTTTAAGATGATATCTAAGCAATCCCCAACGCCGAAACGCAAATTATATGAAATTCCCTCGATGGAAAAAAATCGCAAAGTATGCTCCGAAAGTTTTTATTTTCAAGCCTGTCTCTATTATTTAACAAAGTTTTATGTGTGAAAAAATTCACAGTATTTCATTGAACGTTAATTCAGACAACCCCTACGAGATTTTTGCTCTATTCTAAACGAGTGGTGTTTTATTAAACATTTTCACAATTTTCGCTTCAATTTTATTGTCTGAAGTATAAGCGCGCTCTCTCCAATATTCGTAATTACATATCTCTCCATCTGCTTCTTTTCGCGCTCGGGTACGTGGCCTTAAGAAATAAAATGTGTTCACTTTAAATTGAACACTCGTAGAATGCCAAAAATAAAATTACTAATAATGTTATCAACAGACGTATGACGCACCACAACAATAAAATAATTTCGTACTCAATTAGAAATACTTTCAATGTCTTGACCATGACGAGAAAGCAAAAACCTAACCATCTCAACACGCAACCGCGTCGAAATAACCTGTTTGTCGGGCTCTTGCGCAACAGTTCAAGGTTTAGCCATCATCATTTCATCAACCGAAATCATAATGTAATAATATTCGACTGCAGAGGCGTCGGCATACCGCGACTCGTGAACCTTGTGTGGCTATTTTCACAGGCAATCGCGACTTTTCAACTCCACTTAACAGCCTCATTAGAAGAACACGATACTCAAACGACATAGTCGCAATGCAAATTATCACAAAATATATAACATATAACATATGTCACAAAATATTACAACTAATCACTGGAAATGAGTGATAGCTAGATGCCTCATCGTTCAGCACTTTTTTCGTCAATTAGAGTTGGATTTCTGAAGTGAAAACTTCTTTAACACCGTTGTGATTTGAAATTTAACAAACCAGAAGCGAGCGACGCTAGAAAAGAGACAAACACATACATCTATAGGATTTAGCCCGCAAGAGAATGAGATAGCAATAAAATATTTACTTATTTCACGGGTACTCGGTTCCAATATAATACGATAAATCCACAGTCCCACGCAAGTCTCCTTTGGGCTTGAGGCATAAAGTGCCTGACGAACCTCAGCGGGCAAACTTTCAGATCGATCTAATATCATCTAAATTGTGTCCCGGCTCCTAAAGTTTTTATCCTTTTTTGTTGTAAAATCTAAAAAAAAAATCTAAAATATATATTTAAGAACAAAAAACGAAATGATTGATTAAAGAGTTTAAGGGTTTGGAGGGGGGGGGGGGGGGGGAGTGGGGTTTGCTCAACTGTCACAGAATCAATAACTCGATTAAAAATATATTAAATTATTTTTTATGCCTTTTGTTTGGCAAGCGAAAAAAAGCAATTCTTATGTATTTAAGTACTGGATTGCTACCTTCTTCCTTTTATGTATTCATGATATGGTTTCAACTCTTAATAATAATAACACACGTATGATGATAATATTACATAACCAAAAATTTCATAACATCCAATTTAATTTTCATTTTTAATGTCATAGGATCTTTTAGATCAATTTTCATCCACTTCCTGAACTACCGAAATATAAACATTCTTACGCACGTAATAAAAATGATTACAATACATAAAATAACAAAAAAATAATGTTTACTTTGCTTTATTAGTACGTTACGCGATTAGCGTGTGTTTTATGTCATTTTTAGACCATATTTCTTTTTTCTGCCCACGCCCTCACTGTGTCATCTCAACGCCTCCTAATTTTCTCTGGGTATTCTACTGCTCCCCTGAGAGTCTCAAACGCCCACACAAATTTTAGGATTTTATTCTGTTTAAATAGCATCTCAGCACGGTTAAGCGTAAAGCCAACATTATTACCAGTGGGGCCAACATTATTAAATGTAAACTAATGTAACAAAATAAAATAAAAATATTCGATTCTGAAAGTCTGTCGATCCCTGGCTTTAACCGACACCACACATTCAAACTATAAACGCCATGGTGTGTGTTGTGGCAACGGTATAACTTATCATTACCATACCATATCCACTTAATCGGTCAGTTGCTAGATTGCTAGTTGCTATCGTCTCGTCTACACTGTCGGGCAGTCGAGTGATGTGAAGTACGTTGTAATCTTTTTTTAAATAATACCGGCAAATTCATAACCAAACAAATTGTTATTTTTTCATAACGCTGGGCTTTATTTATACTAGGTGAAATTCAAAAATTTAAATTAAAATCTTTGTTAATTAATACGCTAATATAATATATAATATATTTAAGAAGGCATCAAAAGAAAACCCCCAAAAAATCACAGAATTAAAAAATAAACCAAACAACGTTAGTTAGGTGTGATAGTTACTAAGTTTTGTTAACAAAGTAAATCGGATTCATTTGGTAATGCTTTATCTGTAAGTTTTGTAATTCATAAGTGGCTTAATAATAATAAGATGTTTGTTTGCAAAACGTATCTATCGCATGGTTTGATAAAATAAAAGCCACTTTTTAATTTTTTTTCAAAATCTAATCAACTTTTAATATAATCGTTCAAAATTTTTTTTTTTTCGTTATTTGTTTTTGGGGTGTTATGCCGTGTTGCGCTACCTCCTCCTTTAACCAACGTTTCGGACATCGTTACAGTGTCCATCATCAGGGCAGATGTCTAATTGTGTGTAATTATGTGTAATTGATGTGTAATTATGTGTAATCGATGGGTAATTATGTGTAATTGATGTGTAATTATGTGTAATTGATGTGTAATTATGTGTAATTATGTGTTATTTATGTGTAATTATGTGTAATTGATGTGTAATTATGTGTTATTATGTGTAATTATGTGTAATTGTGTGTCACACATTTACACATCTGCCCTGATGATGGACACTGTAACGCTGTCCGAAACGTTGGCTAAAGGAGGAGGTAGCGCAACACGGCATAACACCCCAAAAACAAATAACATAAATACTTTTGGCCGTGAAAGTCTAAAAACCTATTCGTTTAAAATAAAGATAATTATTCCACTTATCGCCGCACTTTTAGGCACAGATTGTTTAAATTACACGTCGTTTCGACAACTTCTACAAGAAACAACTTTTTGCATGCACAAAATAGATTATAAGGTTCTTAGTTTAGATAAACTAAGTGAATAATGCGTATTTAGATTGAAATGAAATTCACGCAAATGTCAACTCATACAAAAAAAAATAAAATGGCGGCAAAGGAATCGTTTTACATGGGATATTTTGAACATCGATTGAAAAAAAATGGAATTTTAATGTATCTATCTTTTACCATCTATCCTAAAGCTTTTATAGTTGATTGTTATACGTAGTAATTAAGTTGAAATGTTGTGTAATTTTCAAAATCTATGCCTGATAAAAGTACAGCGGTTAGTGGAATATTTACCAATGATTTATTATAATAGAATAATTATAATAAGTTAGTGTTTTGTAATCCTATATTCCGTGAACAAGTTGAATTCCAGTACTGCTGTTGTTGTACTTGTTGTAGGTATGGCTACACGTGATATTGCATGTTATCAGATTTTCAAAGTGTTGTTGACGATTTTACTTAAATGAAAGTAACACCCGTATTCAGAGTCGTTCCTTTTGTCTAAGTAAAGGCTCGACCTTACCTTAGTAAAGGAAGGAACCGTCCTTACCTTTAACGCCTCTATGCAGAGTCCACACTTTGAGCTTCCTTTCCTAAGGTAGAGACCTTATGTCTACGCCGAAAAAAGTTGTGACGTCATCCGAAAATTGTCGATGTCCCGCTTCTATTGGAACAACATACCCCGTTTTGTGACAAGCTGTGTGTTTAGAATTCAAAATTCAAAAACTCAAAAGTTAAAAACAACACCGGCCTGTCAAAAGTCTGCGTATTGGTTTATTTATGCTCCGTTGATGCTCCGTTGGTTCATTCGTTTCGCATCGCATTTCGACAATAAATTCGAGATTGTTAATTGCCTAATGAAAAACAATGTGTTTAAACTACTTATATGCAAATATCCCGCCATATTACTTATTAAAGCGTAAAATGGAAATAAGAGAGGAATTACTGGATGCCTCGCTGTTATCTTTTCTAGCCGACATCGTTCTTTAAATTGGCTGTCGCAAGCTTCGTAGAAAATGCGTATTAAAAGCATTTTCTACGAACCTTGGGCCGTTAAAATCGTGTTATGAGTGACGAAGTTAAAAAAAAATTGTTAACCATTTCCACGAAATTGTTAAACTTTTCCATCTCTACTGTTTTACGTCTCCAACAGCATCAATTGGGAACAAATCACCTACTTTGAAAGGCAAAGGTACCCCTCTCACCAACCTTGAGTTTTGGCAGTTCTAATTCAAAGGATGCAATAGTGCGCATGCGCAGTTCCGTAGAGACTTTCTTAGAGCTGTCTCCGAATACAAATATTTTATAAATCTTAAGGAAGGTAGCTTCCTTATAAAGTGACGTCACACCGACCTTAGTAGTGTCTCTGAATACAAAACTACGTTCTTTAAAGGAAAGGAAGACTCCTTCAACTAAAGTATCGACTCTGAATACGGGTGTGAGAGTCTTTATCAAATATTTTATTGGGATAGAGGTAAACACCATGATCAATTGTACTGAAATATCATTGGTTTATAAAAACTCATACTTTATAAGGAATACAAATAAACATTCAATTATTTAGAAGGTACCTATTCAATGGTTACCGGAAAACTCAGAATCAGGCAACTTCGACACCTCCTTTGAAAGTTATTAAAAGTGATACGTTAGATTAGGTTATGGGCTATTTTTGAAAAAAGATTTCATTACTTTTAATGACATCTTTCCCATTTTAATGAACCCATTCAACACATAAGTAGGTATTCAAATATCATTACTGATTAGTATATTAGAGATAAGAGCATTGCCTTGTTCGTTACTGTCATCATTAGATAAATTATTAATTGTTTGTTATGTAAGATTCGTCTTATTATAACATTTTTTTTATCGTTCACCAAAGAAAATCTCAATATGTGAACAGACGTAAACTTTATCAAGGCTACTCTTAATGTTTTTGTTTTTGTAAACAACCGTTGTTATTAAATTAATGTACTTGTAGTTAGGAACGCGAAAATCTAATAATGATGCCAGACCGATGTAAGCACAACGTAAATATTAGGGAATAAAACGCGATTGTCTAGAGAAATACTAAGATCCTATTTCTTGTCTTCAAGTGTCCATTGAAAAGTACCTGACTCTTATGCTTCGCACTTAGCTGTCAAATACTTCACTTAATAATTGTTTGTTCAAATGATTGGCAAGATAAATGTCAGCATGACTGCATAATTATTTTGCTTGATGTGAAGTTGTTTAGAATTTCGAAGGCTAAATGTAATTGATGACAGTGGGAGCAACTCTACTTCTAGGAATTATTGCGCACATTATACTGATCGTTACAAATTCTGATAATCCAAATATTACATATGTATTTTAATGTGCTAGAGTTCTCAATCTGCCCGAAATAATTGTTTGTTTGTTATTTATTTTTATTAGACTTGATACCCTGCAAATTATTCGCACTTATTTGAAAAACTTGTTTCCTTAGTAGCTAGAACAGTTTATTAAGTTTATATTATTCAAGAAACAATTATTTTGAAACAATTTATTTTGATTTTTTTTAGAAGAGGTCCTAAAAGATTGACGCAGTAAAAGAGTGTAAGTTTTTATAACTGTTTTGTTCTCACGTGAGTAATCTGTAGAAACTGTAGAAAACCAAAATAAAAGTAGAAAACAACATTTAATCACCTACTTTTTTATATTCTTTCTAGTATATATATGTTTTTTTATGTTCTACAGTTTTAGTGCTGTATTATTTTATATTCTTCCTAACTCTTTTATAATTACTCTACAGCAATTTACATTTTTTTTATTTTTTATTTTTTTATTAATCTATAAACATAGGGTTTTACATAGGGTTTAATTGATGCCTGTCTCACTAGGATTTACCTGTGTTGAGACAGGCTTAGAGGTACATATTTAAAATTACAGGAATATTTTAAGTAACATACAAATTCAACTTAATACTATAAAAATGGAAAGGTGATTGGAAGTGTTTTATATTATTATTTATTTATTATATTTATTTTATATTCTTTTATATTCTTTTATATTCTTTTATATTCTTTTATATTCTTTCTATTCTTTTATTTATATTCTTTATTATTTTATATTCTTTTGTATTCTATAATATTTCTCTATTATTATTTTATTTTATATTTTTTATATTTTCGCACATTTTTTTATATTGCTTATATGTTAATGTAATATATAAAAAATTGACCACCACAACACGGGCATATGCCTAGCATGGTGGTCGAAAAATTCTAAAATTAATGTAACAAACAATTTAAATGCATAAAGAAAACAAAAAAAAATAAAATAAAATAAAAAAGGAGCATAAGCCAAAAAAAGTATTTCTAAAATGTACCCGTAATTGAATCAAAAATGGACATATCGATCGTCCACTTATTTAGTCAGACATCTCCGAAAAATTGGATTTAAATTGAGTATGCAGTTACATGTAAATCTGTACCCTTTATCTGGTACGATACTCAGATTACTCAAAACACCACCACATCAATTACAATGCAGAAAAAAGTGAATTAAATACAGTGTTGATGCTTTTTTAGTCACTAGTAGGATATTTCAAAATGTCATACTAATGTACCAGACCGTTATGCCTCCCGACATATTATAAGAAGTTGAATACAAGCACGTGTAAATAATATTTGATTAATTCGAATATTGCTTTCCTGTTCATCTCAAAACTTATTAGATGTTTTTTTTTTCTAGGCCCTTCATAAAACAGTTATTCTTCAAATTATTATTTAGTCAAAAGATAGTTACTGAACTCTCTGTAGGTGACATTGAAGATGTAGATGCTCAATGCAGACTCGTTACGCAGTTGAATTGCTCTGTTTAATGGCGCATTCTGATAGGAGGAGGTTCTTGGCATAAAAAGTAGGTGGGATCTCACACGAGTATACGCGTTAGGGATATAGGTTAATCTCCCTTTTTCTCCATCTTATTTGAAGATGTCCGACTAATCAACTGGGCGATCGATAGAAGCAAGTGTCAATATTGGAGTGCAAAACAAAGAGAGATTAGTAGCACATTTAATTTATTCTCGGACAAGGCACCGAACTAAAAAGTAATGAGTTCCAAAACAATTTAATAAAATTACGAATAATTTCATACATTCTGACTTATTACTTCCTAGAATCAATATTTCTCCCACTGTGCAACGCTTTGAAAACAGCAGATTTTATAAAATGGTTATAATACATATTTTACATTTACAAAAATTTTCGTCATTTAAAATACATGAAACTTTGAACATCTTCACGGCAAACATATATTTTTTTATTATTTTAATGCTTTGCTTAAAATGGGTTCTCTGAGTTTGGTGAGAATATGTAAATCTTGTAAAAATTCGGTACAGGTAGAAAATTAAAAACATGTTTTCAAGAACGTTAAAAGCTCGTAAAATATATTTTATTGTATGCAATCGTTGTATTAAGTTATAATAGTTTTACATGTTTAAATAATAAATTTACATCAATACCAGGAAGTCAAAAATTTGTCAAATCATCTTAACTTTCGGTTTTACTTAAAAAACTGGAAAGATTACATTAATAATTATGAGGAGTAGTCTAAAGTATATGAAGATAAGAATTTCGGCTGTAATAATCGTGAAATAAATTAGTATCTAATCTTCTCATTATAATCAGTAGATTAACATCACTCTATCATTATTTACCAGTGGCGTGTCGTGATTTGTTTAAAGATTGTCGCTAATATAACCCAAATCCTCTTCTTCAAACACAGAAAACTTAATTTGTGACACCATTCATTCTCGAGTCATTTGTTCTCCAAACATATATTCTTCTTTTTAATTCAAAATTAACAGAAAACTTAGTTTTAACCACGTCCCTTGTATAAAAATCCAACACGTTTCGTAAGCAATGCTTACTTGGTCATGGTTTTCTTAAAACTAACCCAAATTGTTTTATTGTGCAATTGGGAAAGATCTCTGAAAACTGAATAACCATCTCGGCGTTTTCCTATAGGTGTAGACAGAAAGGGTGCACTGTTACTCATCTCTCATGATGCATATTTCTTGCTTCATTCACATTAGTTCATCGTTCACCTCACTCAAGATTCTGATTCACGTGAAATCGTCGTGTCTTTCTAAGGCGTCCCTGACTTCTTCTGCCATTCATTCTCTCTTCCTTTTTTTATTAGTTTTGAAGGTTATTCCCATCAATGTAATGAATCAATGAAGAAGAAGATACCACTTATCACGTAAACGAAAATATGAAAGCCAACAAGACACAGTAAAATAAAAAAAGATAAAGGTCGTAACTGGGACAAATAACCAGTATCTTCTACTTCATTGATACATTACATCGATGGAAATAACCTTCAAAAGTTATAAAAACAGAGTTTTTCTCAAAAAAAAATGAATATACATTCTGACTTTTATTAATATGTTCCATTAAATAAAATCGGATATATTTATCCGAGACGCTATACAGGTTACAAACTCATTCTTAGAACGATTGTTTCCAATGAAAAAGGTAAATAGTTTCCTATGATGCGGAAAAATTATTCTAAGATAATATTGTTAATTCTAAAATTTTACTTATCAAATATGAAATTGACAATTACGACGGTTTGACGGAAGGTGGCCAATGGCTGAATTCTGGGTTCGTGTCCCAGTTGAGGTTATTATCTTTTTCTATTTTTCTGTCTTATTCTCTTGTATACATTTTTTTTCAAGGGTTAATTTTATTTATTTTTTTACGGGTATTTTTATTTTATGCTTGTAGCCAATAAATTAGCTACATGAAAAGCTACGCCCGCTACAGTATGTCCACTGGACCTAGTTCAGTAAAACCATGCGCGTTGTCTGAGTAACTCATATTCACAAAATTATTTTATTTAATTAATTTATTTTTAACTTATTGATCTTTACTTATTATTTCATCTAAACAGCAGCTGTAAAACACCTAAACAAAAGAAATACACAATTTAAATAAATAATTATTGATAAATAAAACAATGGTACCTACTTCATCCCTTGTCTGACATTTATTATTTATACTTATCAGAAAAAAATTCATTGAACTTGATTAATTTCACGATTTACGCAGGAATACAATTTCAAATCACACACCCATGCAAGGACAGCCGAAATAAGTATTTTCAATAGTCATACACGGCTCTCAACACATATTACCTTTAATACAATAAGTTTACATAAATGGATATTTCTAGGAGTAGGTAAAATGTTTAAGGCGACGCATCCCGGCTCAAAAAGAAGATGGAGAGATGTAATTACGAATGTTGGACAGAGCGCGTTAATATTTTCAATGATAAAATTGCAGTGAAAATTGTGAAAATGTTTAATAAAACATGACTCGTTTAAAATAGAGCAAAAATTTCATGGAGGTTGTCTAAAACGACTTTCAAAGAAACATTGTGAATTTTTTCATATATATAACTTGTTAAATAATAGAGACCGACGTGAAAATAAAAATTTTCCGAGCATACTTTGCGATTTTTTCTATTGAGGGAAATTCTTATAATTTGCGTTTTGGCCTGGAGGTTGTATAGATATTATCTTCAAAAATTACATATATTTTTTAGGAGCTTAAAAACTTCAAATGTTGAAGGGAGATATGCAAGAAATCGGTAGAAATTCGGATAGTGGCGGCATAATATTGTAACAATTGTAGCAATGTAACAAGTGTAACAATTGTTACAATGTAACAAGTGAAATAACGTAACAATTGTACTGATGTGAGTCAAACATGTCATTATAATCAACCAAAACAAATATTTAATTATTTATTTATTCATGCCTTGAAGGATTTTACATGTACACGTTATTATAGTTACATAATTAGTTTTTTAAACTTTGTATTAAAAATTATTAGTAGAATTAAAAAGAAATGAAAATATTAGAATAATAATAATAAAACTTATGTCAGAATTTTAAATTTTTCTGATAAAAATTTTGGTAAAAAATAAATGAAAATATCAACGGAACTGAACTTATATAGGAAAGAACAGAAACTATGGACAACCGATTCGAGCCATGTTGTCAATAAATCAATTAAATAATCACTGTTGAACTAACGATGTAATTCGGAAGAATAAAATCATTACGGCTGTTAACTGAAGAATGTTCTGGAACATTGAAAAAGATAATTTTAGAAAATTACGGCACGCCCATGTTCCCCTCCAATGTCGTAAAGTATATTTATCCGTATGCTTACCAAATAATAAAATATTCATTCGTTTTATTCTTTTCACAGTAGTTGACGTTCGGCATCACAGTTCCGCATAACGACCAAAATGAAGGGACTTTTGTCTGCCGTTCTGTTACTGGCCTGTGCCAGCCAAATCCTTGCATACAAAATCCTCATCGTGGTGCCCGTCCCAGCGAGGAGTCATTGGATCCTTTCAAAGGCTCAAGCAGACATTCTACATGAACATGGACATGAAGTAAGCTAAATAATTTAGATTATTATTCAAGCGATTATTATTCCTTATGATTCCTCCACTCTGCATCCCCAAAGATGGACTGAGGGATTTATTCCATAGGGCATCCTGTGTGGAGCCGGTATAGTAAAAAAATGTGTTAAAGTTGGGGTGGAAGCATGACTAGGGATTTGTGAAGAGGATATAGAACGGACGTTTAATGGGAACATAGCTAAGATGGGGATGTTAGATAATTTATTTAATTTTAATCTAATTTAAAAAATATAGATGTTTTTTATAACTGAAACAACTTCAATCAGAGCAAGAAACGTAAAATTATATTATATATTATTATCTTTTTTTATCATTATATAATGAACAGGTAAATATTAAAAATAAATAATCGTATAAACTACCAAACATGATAACCGAGAGATTACAAATATTAATCGATGGTCGCTATCTCTGATTGTTTTGTCTCGATAATAATAATTTGTGTAACGAACAATTCATTGAGGCGTGTTTTCTCATACTCATGATGACTTTTAATATCGACCAATGTCAATAAAAAAATAACGTTTTTACTGCTTAAGTCAAATATAATCCAAGGAAATGGCTATTAGATACTAATGATTTATATTGAAGCGCTACCGAAGCCCTTGTATTTCTAATTGGAATTAACTTTTGAAGGAAATGGAAAATCATTATAATTTTGTAATATCTCATGTACATATATGAAACTATTCATTTACTTGTGGATTATATTCATTTGTTAACCTTGAATTCATTTGTACTAGTTTATTATATAAGGCTAAAAGTGCTAATTACTATTCCATTATTAATTTAGACAATTTGTCCAATTGTTATTTGGATCGTCTTAAACCATAGTGAACTAACTCACTTTGCAATTTTTGAGTTAGAGCTTGAAAAGAAGGCTCCAAACCATAATCTAGCTCCGTCAGAAAGAAGAACCAACCAGAGAAAAACTATCTACGACTGACCAAGATAGTATTTCTCTGATTGGTGCTCTCTGGGAGAGCTTGATTATGATTTGGAGCCCACATTTCAAGTTCAAACTCAGAAACTGCAAAAAGTGAGTTAGTTCACTATGGTTTGAGACGATCCATTTTAGCACCAACATTGTACAAAAATGTATCATGTTTTTCATAAAATGTTGTCATTACCTGCTGACAAACTGTTTGAGCACAACATGTTGTCTTTATGTACCCACTGACAAACACATAAGTATTTTCGCAGGTTTAAATATTAACAAATAATTAAAACAAAAATATTAAAAAATATTTAAAATAAAATGAGTTAGTTGACAGTCTGTGAAAAACGGCTAAATATATTATCATTTATTTCTTGTTGCCTTTCTACAGACAAAAATGCGCAAAGCCACGCCTCCATTGCCAATGTTTATAGTGATGTGTTCCCGGTCGCAGGAGACCGGACTTTAAGTAAACCCGGATGGAGTAAGCATTGCTAACGAAACATGTTTTTTTTAACATTAAAAGGGATTAAAACTAAGTATTTTATTAATTTTGAATCTAAACTTGAATAATGAAAATCTGTTAAGACTTTTTTGTGAATTCATTTGTGGTGACCTATCCCAGAGGTGTTGGTTATCTAACAATATAATAAATGGGGCGGCGGTACTCATACCCGCCTCCCAATTTGAAATACTGTAATGCTGACCGAAACGCTGACTAAAGAAGGGGGAAGCGCAACACGGCAACCAAAAATTAATCTCGGTAATTTTTTATTTAGTTCGTCGATCTTGGCCATCCTTCTCTGACGGAAATGTGTCGTACTAAAATAAGGAATCTATTATATTAACACATACTTTGTATTCATAACAGGTGACGTTGATAAGCGCCTTCCCATCAAAGGAGCCCGTTTACAGAGAGATTGGCTTAACGGAAATTGTTGAGGCTATGGCAGGTAAAATTTTAAAAGTCTAATCTAATAACTTAATTATTACCTTGGTACATTATATTCTTTATATGCACACGTAACTTGTATTGTAACACGTAAATTTAGAAGATAGAAGATGTACGTAACATGTAATTTTAGAAGATAGAAGAAATAAATCCGACCAGAAATTTTTATTCAAAATTATCAATAACGTTAATGACAACAAGAAAACTTCTAGAAAACATTAATTTCCAATTTCCACTATCCAACACGAAATACAACGTCACACGAACTATTCCACATCCCACACTAAAAACAAATTACACACAACATTCATTTCTGAGAAGGACGTGCACAAAATATAATAACATCTTTTCAGGCGCTGATATTTTCCATTTGTCCTCAGGCCAATTTGCCAAATGTATAATAGAAAAAATTCAAACAAATTGTTAATTACAAACCCTCTACCCCTGCTGTGTGTTTTTTTTTTCTCGTTCTTATTATGTTGATTTTTCTCTTTTTATAGTAAGAAGAATATTTGGATGATTTATACAGCGCCGTTTTGTGAAAAATCACCTCAAGGGCGCTGGTAAATGGCTAATCATGTTTATCCCATGATGTGAAAATGTACTATTTTTATATAGGTTCACAGTTTAATTTCATTTTATCTATCCCACATACTTAAATCTGTGTTTTTTATTTCTTTTTTTTCTTTTTCTACAACTTTATGTTTTCTTTATTGTTTTAATATATGTTTTTTTTTAAATTAATTTTTGTGGAAGCTTTGCTGGTGTATGCAACCATGTAATATGTAATTACCTTAATATAAAATGTATAACTGTTTGTTTCCTCAATATACTCATATATAAAAAATTTTCAAGTAGGGCGAGGTCCCACAAAAGTTAACTACATAAGTCTATATACTTATGGAGACATTGAATAAAAAAAATTGAGTTTTAATTCAGAAATTATGATCAGAAGACTGCACTTTTTAATATTTCTATTTTTGAAACTGACAATTCATGGTGGAATTCCATTATAATATATTATGATAAAAACAAATATAAAACTTTTTTCCACTTTAAGTTTATTGACCGTAACCGGTTTCAACTCTCTAGAACCATCTTCAGACTGGTACAAATTATTTTTAGTCTACGGTTTATATGCACAACATTTGAGGGAGGGGTAGCGGGGTGGTCTAAAGGATTGAAATCAATTATATTAATTACATTTGTAACTAAGTCGTTTTGGACTGTCAAATTCCTAAATATTTTGGTAATTCCAGTGGGCTAATTACCTTGGGTTTGTAGCTCACTTCAACATTGTTCATGGAAAAACCTTAGAAGTAATATGAACTATTTTATCAATAAGTTTCTAAGAGCTTCGTTAGTTCAATACGTTCATTAAATAAGTCAGTAATTTTGCATAACGAAATAATTAAAAAAATAAACGAATATTGATAGTTAGCCGAAATTTTTCTGATACTATGGAGCATTACTTATAAAAATTGAAAGGTAGGTACTGAACGTGTACCCATAACATGTATAATGTAACCATGTACACCACGGGCATGTTCCTAGCATGGTGGTTGAAAAGTCCACAAATTAGGTAACTTCAAAACAATGTATAAAGAAAAATAAAAAAGAATTGAAGAAAAAAAAAATTAATGACAATTTAATAAGACCGTTTAAACAAAAATTGTAATTTCTAATTTTAAACAATAAACATTTTTGCAATGTCTTAAAAATAATAGTATTTCGCCCCATAACTTTCTTCCTTCTGGAAGCGATTGAAGATTGTTTAAAAAAACTGTTTTTTGAGGAGTCGTATTGTATTTTCAATAACAATTGCTTTGGTTTTCCAGGCAACAAAAACAAACCGGGTTTCGGCATGGTCGAAACCTCGGTTATGGGCATGCTGCGCATACTGACGGAGATGGGAGAAGTAACAGCTACCTTCATGTTCAACAATGAAGGCGTCAAGAAGATGCTGAATGACAAGAACGAGAAATTCGATCTGGTCATCATCGAACACTTCATGAATGACATGCTAATTGGGTAACCCTCATACTTTTTCTAATAAGGCGATGCACAGCAACGTGTAACGATCAGAATAGGTCGAAATCAGGTACCCCTTCCGTAGATGGCGATATGGTTGAAATTCTTGCTCAACACCAGTTTGGTTTACGCAAAAAAGACATCGCCAAAAAACGTATTTTATTTAATTTTGTGAAGTTAAGGCACAAATATTAAAATGTTTTCCAAACATTTTATAATGAACTTAATAAACCATATTAAATTAGTACAATAAAACCATATCGGATTATAAAAGGGGTTCGTAAGAAGCAGTTTTTACAGGACTGATACTTTATTCTTGCTGGGCTCATAAAAAGGTTGTTGATTTTTTTTTTTTTACATGAGCTCCACACAGGAGACCCTGAGGGAAATTATTTTCCTATGTCATCTTTGGGGATGCTGTGTGGAGGGTTTTTTTTTTTAAAGGAAGGAACGGAGAGTTCTGGGAAGGAAAAGGGTATAAAGGGTGGGTAGGAATCTGGGGTTCAGTGTGTCCTGGTCATCCACCTTCAAGACCTAGACAAACTTCACCCCATGAACCCGGGCACTCCTGCTAAATCACCAAACGTAGCGAACCATTTGGGGTGACCTATGGCAGAGGTGTTGGTTATCCAATAAAGGTCCCAAATTGAAATGAATTAAGATTATTATTTAAAAGAAAGTATTTTATTTCAGTATTGTAAAGCATCCGTTATATTATGATTTTGTATTACTTCGTAGTGGAGAGCCTTATATTTTTTAATCATTATTGCCGGTGCGTATCTCCTTATTTACCTTTTATGCCTAGTCTTTTACCGTGTTGGTTTACAAAACATCTTTAGTTTACAAGCAATGAAACATGTGCATGCTATGAAAAAAATATATTTTCGGCGTAAATTTAAATTACAAACGATTTTCGTGGAAACACTAATATTTGGTATAATGTAATAAAATTTCTTCCCACAAAAATGCCTTTAAAAAAAGCTTTATTTTTTTATTTATTTTAATGACATTTGATTCTCAAAAAACGGTGCTCGATGGTACTGACTTAATCATGTGATACTTTAAAATTCATCGCGCGGTAAGGCCTGCATTACAGGAGTCGACCTTGACTAAAAACACCATGACGCGTTTCAGAAACCTAACACGTTTTTGGGCGATATAAATCTAACCATTTAAAAATGTTGAAACTTAGGTCTGACATTACATTTTTTTAATAAAAACTGAATGATTTTGTCATTATTTCGGTTGGTTAAAAAAAATTCATTCTCGTCATCTTAATAATTGAAAAATCTAAACAAATTTCCGAATGTTTCTAAACTAAGTGCATTTAAATGTCAAATGTGCTAATAATCGCATTTATCAAATAGAAACATATCATTATAGGAATACAATACATTATGATTATAACATTACATTACAATACATTATGATAATCATATTACAGGAATATATAAACTCAAATGTAATGACTTACTCATTTTATATTGGGAAAACAACTCGTTATTTTGAAATAAGAATGAAAAAAAAGAGGTGTCTTAACAATAATATATCCGATTTTGCTAACCATATCATTAAAAATAGCCATAGTTTTGAAAAAGATACAAGGATAAACATTCTTCATTTTAATAACAAAGGAAAACGCTTAGATAACTTAGAAATAAAAAAAAACCTTAAAAATAATGAATCCATTCAATAAACAAAAAATATTATCTTATAGTCCCATCTTGGATATGTTCCCTTTCAATGTCCGTTCTGTTTCCCCTAATTAATTAGCCACGTTCCCACCCCTACCACAACACTTAGTAATAATACTAATAATACATCAAGTATTATTATGTTTGCATTGAGGAAGAAACGATCGTTCCGAAACCGTAAATAAAATAAATAAGTGGTTATATCAAAGTTATATTTTTTCATTTACTAGAAATATATCATTTTGTCTAAAGCAGTAAACATTCCCTAATTAATATTTACTTTTAATTTATTTATTTCCAGGTTTGGTGTAAAATACAACTGCCCTGTCATAGCCAGTTCCACAACATCCATAACTCACTGGATATCCAGAGTTACAGGAAATCCAACCCAAATTGCAGAGATTCCTCACTTTTTAACCGCTTTCCCCTTGCCAATGAACCTGTGGCAGAGGGCAGCTAATCTTGCCTTCAATGTGGTTGACGACCTATTTTTCACGTAAGTGTTGCAATAAAAGTTAACAATAACTAGTTAGGATTCCAAAATGCAAACTTTTATTCAATTAGAGGTAAATTGTGTAAAACAAAGCTGGACAAGCCAACATAAAAAAATATGCCAATTCAAATAGAGGCTCGCCTTACTGCAGTGCTTCAACAAAATTGACTAAAAGACGTTTCGTTTCGCTCATGAACCACAATACTTACAGAAACATATGTAGACTTAAAGAAACATTCAGCAAGAGCAACAACTTTAACAGTCGGAAATCTTTTAACACCGAAGCATTAAATAAACTGTTTATGAGGAATGGCAGCATTTTTTTTATTGTTTTTATATTTTGCCAGGGCAATCCCGATAAGTTACAAAACTCATTTGAGGACGGGAGGAACTTACTTTTCATAAATGAAAGGAAATTGTTTCGATTAAGCATAGGTATTTTGATTTAAAAAATAAAGTTTCACGTACAGTACAAAATAAAAATAAAAGACAGGTTAAGTCGAGCAAACAACAATAGAAAGAAAAATAAAACAAATAATGAAAATAGATCAAGGTTATACAAATCTGGATGATTGCAAATAAATACGACAAAGAGAGAAAAGAAACAAGGCAGAACAGAACAAGAAAAGAAAAATTACATAGTTTCACCCTTAAACGTACTTGAAAAATATTATTTTAAAGATGACACTGATTTTTTTTTTATTTTGCTGGAATTCTTTCCATACATATCTGGAAGTAAATTATATCGGTAGGCAATATAATTCAGAGATTTTATCCCATATTTTGTAGTGTGTTTGAGTAACGCGGATTTTATTGCTATTTCAAGTATTGCGAGTGTGCATGTCTTGATTGGTAAGTGGCTTGATGTTAGTGTGAGTTGATTGTTGAGTAAATTGTGGGATGGTGCTTGTGATTTCTTGCTTAGGAAGGATTGTGATTGGAAATGTACCGAAAACTGAATAGATGCCTCTGCACATCATTTGCATGGTGGTTACGACTGCATAAGAAGAAAGCAACCAAAATTTCCACCTCTTTTAAAGCTGTCCGATTGATTAAAACGATTAAAACAAAGATATCGAAAATTTTATCCGTTCAACAAAAGTAGTGCTTGAAAAATAGTCGCTTGTAAAAAAAAGTTAAAAACTGGAGTGTATTTAAAATACTTTATACACCGTGAAACCAAAAACAAAATATTTAAATTAGAAGCTTAAAATTATAAGAGGTAACACAAAATCCCTTGAAACCTTTTTTTGCAACAATAAATCCTTTTTTTTAGGTTTATGCTGAAGCCAAGTCAAGAAGGACTTTACAACAAGTTTTTCCCTGAAGAATCTAAGAAGGTCTCATTCACAGATCTGCCCAAGCAGGTCGCCTTCTCATTCCTCAACAGTCATTCGTCTATTAACTTCGCCAGACCTTTGCTACCCAATACTGCTGAAGTTGGAGGGTACCACATCAAGAAGGCTGGAAAACTACCAGAGGTCAGTATTTTGAAACAGATTTTTTAATATAAATTCGAATAATGGGTACATTTCTACCTAATGATGTATATATATCGCACGGATTACTTAATTTTAGATCCTTTCGAAGGGCGAATACTAGCATATACCAATAATATAGAAAATATGATACCTACACTATTGTATTTATATCAAAAATTTGAAAAAAATTAGGTATCCGAGCAATTCTGTTTTCTTTGTCCGAGTAAAAAATGCTAAACGTGAAATAAAATCTGTGATTAAGAGAAAGGTGCATATTCATATTCAACTACCTACCTTTATATGGGTAACTACTTCAATATATTATGTAACAGAAAAAATTAACAACGTTCACGCAAGCAAAAACAGCAAGAATTAAAATGTATCATACTGCCTTCATCAGCTCGTGTCTACAAGAGGATACAATTTTTTGTGTCTTGACCAACCAAAATACAATCATTTAAACAAATTAATTTCTCGGGTTTGTTGTCAAATATGTACCGTGAAATAGCTAGCAAATGTCAACTCGATCTTTTTCCTGTATTTTGTATATTGTTTTTTAAAGGATCTTCAAAAGCTGCTGGATTCCAAAAAAGAAGGCGTCATTTTCTTCAGCATGGGAAGCAATCTGAAGAGTTCTGAGCTTTCTGTCGAACTCCGAGCCGGTTTATTGAAACTCTTTAGTACTCTCAAGCAGACTGTTTTATGGAAATTTGAGGAGGATTTGCCAGGAAAACCAGACAACGTTGTGATCAGCAGTTGGTTGCCACAGGCCAGTATTCTTGGTGAGTTTTAAGCTGTTAGCATCCTGTATGTAGAAGTTGTTTTCATAGTTTTCCTAGCGGCATCGAATAGTTATGCTAATGCGTAAGGTTTTATATGTTTTGCAATAAACACCAATGCATTACAGGACGATGCTCCAGTGGTCTATCTTTCAATAGCTTTGACTGAATGATTCAACATAAAATATGGCACGCATGCCGGTAAATTTCATAAATTGAGGGTTTTGTTGCTATTTAGACCATTTCTTAAAAGTAATTCTATTTTTGAAACTGACAATTCATGGTGAAACAAATATTAAATTAAAGTGGAAAAAAGATTTATATTTGTTTAATTAAAATATATTTCTTTAAAACTTTGATAGAGGGACACTCGAAATGGATAGTTGTGTATTTATCAAAGTATAATTGTGGAAATGAACAAGACTATTGCGTCGAACCACTTTAAAGTAATTCTTCTAAGCATCAGTAATATCAGTCGTTGTCGACAGAGCATTGTCGGCTTATCGTTACCTAATTTTGTTTTAATTTTTGATTTGAGGAGTTTTGTTGATTCCTTATTTTGTTGTTTTTGTTTTCTTCAGCTCATCCTAACTTGAAAGCTTTCATCACTCACGGAGGACTGCTGAGTCTAACAGAAGCGTCCAGCGCTGGAATTCCATTGATTGTTATTCCCATCTTCGGAGACCAATACCAAAACGCTGCAGCCGTTGTAGGAAGAGGCCAAGGAGTCAGACTTGACTATGCCAACTTCACTGCTGAATCTCTGACATGGGCAATCGGGGAAATTCTCAGCAATCCAAAGTATGTTAAACAAGTTATATTATAATAAAATTCGACTCAACAACAGGTTTCGGAAAAGGAATTAATAGATGATGTCGATTTACTAATAAAAAATATCAATAAATTTATAGATAACTGATTAATTTCAGTTGAGATTAGAGAATGAATTACTTGAAGTCGCTACCATTATAGGAAGGTTTTACAAAAAACATTGAAAAAAGTGGCAGCAATTTGAACAGTGGCAGATTTGAGAATGACGTTCATAGTGACTGCTACTGCAACTGGGAGCAAGGTTCCCGCGCATTACTATGCGAGCGGTGGAATGTCTGGTCGTATTCACAATTGGCATTCAGATGTTTGTTTAGTAAATATCCAAGATTATGTTCTGATCTGAATTTGTTTTTTCAGGTACGTCGAAAACGTCAAAACAATCAAACAGCAATTCCATGACCGTCCTATTGACCCTCGAGAACTCATCAACTTTTACTCTGAGCACGTCATCCGTACTGGAGGCGCCCCTCACCTCTCCCAAAAACCTCTGTGCATCGTGTCCCGACTTCTTCTGGACGTAGCAGTCCTCTTTGCCATCCCTCCCCTACTGCTATTAATCCTAGGGTGCTTTGTTTGTCGTAAGTTATGTAACAAAACTGCATGTAAGAAGAAGACTGAGACGGATAAGAAGAAGAAGCAGTGAAAAAAAACTTTATTTAAGATGTTAACGAAGGTGTTAAGGAAGGTATTACAATTATTATGAGAGGTGTTACAGTGAACGGAGGACATTGTGCTAAATACGGGTGTTTTATTATACGTACCATATCGTTGTGTTGTAGTTGTGATAACATCTAATATTTTTAATCCATGTTTAGCCGAGGGCAATTAAATCCAACCATGTTAGGTTTATAAGCGCAAAGCAACAAGATATTAAAACAGTTTTATACAATTAGAAAATAAAGTTGTTTTATGATCGTAATAAAAGTGTTTTAATCATGTCTTATTTCGACATCGGTGTAGTAATAAATAAATAATTGAGTATTCATCGTCCATTGTTTACGATTTAACATGGTTGATAAAAATTCTATAAAAAAACATCTTAGGTCCAGTTTGGAACTCTAAATAAGCCCTTACTCATAAACGTGCTTTAATTTCATATACCAACTATTTCAGTAAAACCCTTCAAGTCACATTTTTTGATGAGTTATTTTTCAGAGGTTTTGAGCATTTGTAATACGTTTTAGGCATAATGCTGTTTTAGGCATTTGTCATTCTTAATACTAAATTAATTACTAGGTTATTTCGAAAAAACCTTAGATGAAATTATTCAACACCAAATCTTTTGTAATAATAAAATGAATTGCAATATTTTACATCAAAATTTCGAAAAACAAAAATCCAATTTCATGTAAATTTCGGGACTCTTAATTAGTTTAACTTCTTTTTAGAATTTGTGTATATTCATGTTCATCGCTCTGTATAGTTTTATTTTGTAGCTTTAGTGGTTTTATTCGTTAAAAATAACGTTCATTCATTAATATTAGGTAATTTAAGGCAATTTGCTATGGTACTCTCAATCCTTTCCCATACTTGAACGCCTCTTTTAACGACTATTTTCTGGTCAGTCGATTACCAGGATTCTTGATACCAATATTTGGCTTCTTTTGAATCGGGGGGCAACTTTGATCATCGCGGTTATTTGCATAATTCTCGCTACCACTCAGAATTAATTGGCTTTTTAATTTTTTTCGGCAACGTGGAAAGAGCGACTTGATGGTTGAATTTTGAAGCCGTTTTTTAAATACTTTTAAATAGATAAATTCCTTAATGATTTGCTTAACTATTTTTTATTTAAATCAAGGCAAAGATTCCCGAGTTACGAACGACATGGCAATATTGGAAAATCTCATACTAACATCATAATTAGTTGATGGAGGTCTCAATCAGCCTAGGAATTGAACTCAAGACCCCTGGGTGGGAACCGACGCTTTAATCAGACAGGCACCAAATTCGATTTACTAGTTTCATGTAATTTCATCATCTATAAATACATTATACGTTAATCTGTTCTTGAATATTCGAACTCTCTTCCTCAATTTTAGCGATTGGCGTATTGTTAATAACATTATAAAAAATGGCATATCAATGTCGCCCCATTCCGAAAGGTGGCTTTGGAAACCGTATTTTTTTAACTCCACAATCACAATAAACTTAATAATTACGTGTATTACGATAATTACAAAATGTTCGATTAACACGACATAAAATTATCCAATACAAATGATTTTAAACAAAGACTTGTTTGTGTAAAAAGCTAAAAGTTGATCAAAATAAGGTATTTTTTCTTTTTAGCGTCTTTCTGTAATGCTTTATTAGTGTCGCAGGAAAATTATGCCTACAAAAATACGTGAAATATAGAATGAACGATGATGTGAGGCGAATTAAGAAAAGAGCTATAATGATGAATTTTTTACCAGTCTTATGAAGAGACCCAAAAGAAAAGAGAAAAAAAAATGTTTTCACACAGCATCATCAATGTATATCATCAATGTCGTATATGATATCGTCGACATCGATTAGTTAAGAACCCATTCCCCATAATTTTCCCTATGTATTTTCATTCCCTTACCAATTCCATGTAACAATAAGGATTCACAAAGTAATAATATTTATGAGACCAAGATATTGGAAATTGAAGACAAGAACTATGCTAATTATAATTAAGACAAATAGAAGCGCTTTGGCAGATTTATAATTTCATCGGTTATAACAAGAGATCTTCGTAAGTAATAATAATAGAAAACGTTGTGTTGCGACGTTTTTGTGAAAAATCAAATTCTTCAAGTGCGCTGAGAATACTGAAAGCCGCGGGCATATTGTGTGTAGGTAAGTACTACTAAATCTGTATTAAATCTGTATTTTAAAATTGCAAAGAAACAAAGGCAGCAATCTCCACTTTCGTTTTTTTAAAAAAAAAGGCAAAAAACACATTGATATCTTTGCCTTTGATACATATATTCAAACTCTGATTTTGATGGAAGAAAGCTGGTTTGTAACTAACCAGATTTGCAAAATGAATATAGGTTCTCAATTCGAATCATTATGAAACTATATTTACAACTTTTTTCCGATATTTTGGAGATTGCTGCTTTTGCTTTTACACACCTCATTTGTATTGTATGTCAATATAAAAGTAGTTTTAATGTCTCTCAATAGATGTCGCTAATAGGTAATAGGTAGTTGTATGCAGTTTTAATGTGTTTCAACAGAGGTCAGCACGTTTCACTATGTGAGAGAGACAACTGTTGTTTAGTTCCCTTTCGTTGCGAAACCTGAACGGTTGCATAGATAGCCAATCACATCCGATCTGCAGGCGGGTACTTTCAGTGAGCATTTCTCCTGCTCCAGATTGTCACAGAGCATCTTTTACATTGGACGTTAAATCTAGAGAGATATTAATTTTAAATAAGACGATAATAAATATGACTCGTAATCTAGACGCACCGAACTATTATTGAAATTCCTGATTATCAGAGTTATATTGTTCATCAGAGAAAACAAAAGTACACCGCAGTATTATTTTATCGTAGCCCAAAGACAAGGTCTGCAACTTATAGATAACTAGCTTTTACCCGTGGCTTTGCTCGCATGGTATTAGGGAGAAATTACTGTAGCGCTTGAACTTATCAATTTTCCCCCCCTCCCCCCCCCCCCTCCCTCAATCTCCCTTCCCCCTCACGCATTCTATTTATTCATTCCCGGTATAGTTTGTAATTAATTATTTTAAATGTCATAGTATTGTACCGGACCGTTAAGCCTTTCGGTATTTTTTATACCATGAAAATTACAGACACGTGTAAATTATATTCGATTCATGATGAGTATTCAAATATTGCTTTCCCTTTTATCTCAAAACTTGTTATTTGGAGATGTATGATTTATCAACTGGACGATCAATATTAATAATGTAAAATGAGTGGTTACTAGCAGGCATCATTTTATTGGCCAGGGCAAAAGTAGAAATAAGTTCTAAAGCAATTTAAAAAAATCGCATTAAAATTGACCATTTCACATTACATATTCTAACCAATTACTTCTGTAGTACAATGTACTAACATACTTTCAACGTCTTGACCGTGACGAAAAATCAAAAACCTAACCATACCAAGACTCAACCGCTTCGAAATAATATGTTTGTCGGGCTCTTGCGCAACAGTTCAAGGTTTAGCCATCATCAATTAACAATCGAAATCATAATGTAATAATATTCGGGTGCGCCAGGCATCGGCATACTGCGGCTCCCGAACCTCGTGCGGCTCTTTTACAGGAATGTGCCGCTTTTCAACTCCACTTAACAGCCTCTTTAGAAGAGCACGATACTCAAACGGCTTAATCGCAATGTATATTATTCTCTATTTCCGTGTTTGCACTCTGTACTGTAACAAAATATAATAACTAATCATTGGAAATGTGGAAATACGTGTGATAGCTAGATGCTAGAAAGTCATCGTCCGACACCGTTTACTGAAATTTTCGTCAAATTAGATTTGTTTTAATCATGTCAATAGGAAGGCGTCTACTAATATCTATAGGAATTCCATAAACCGAACAAATCTGACTATTATCTATGAGAATCTGTGTTCTGACTAATATCTATACGAGGTATGTTGGAACAATATCTATGGGGACCAAAGTGAGGACAAATATCTACAGCTCAAACTGATGACTAATATCTATAGAACACTGCACAGGTTGGGTTAGGTTAGGTTAGGTTAGGTAAGGTAAGGTTGCAGTAATTTATGCTTTTCTGTACAACCTCTTGCTCAGCTGCCCTCTGTAGATCTTAGTCCCACCTACGCTCCATGGATATTCGTCACCACTGGGACCGTCATAGATATCCGACCTGTAGATATTAGTCTTCACTCTGAAGTTCATAGATATTTGTCCAACATATGAGCTGTAGATATTCTTCCGACATACAGGCTGTAGATATTAGTATCTGGAGTCTATCAATAGTACCAATGTTATTCAATACAACGTACCGGGCGTGTCCGCATAATTATACTGTAGTCATTGAACCCATTATTGGGTACATATTGCTTTAGCAGTCTTAGCGCCAAATTGACAATTTACATTTATTTTTTAATCATTAACGCCTTACGGCCTTAAAATTAAGACTATAACCTTTACTATAAATAATAGAATAATAAATAATTAATTAGCATCAATAAACGCAACACGAAAAATGAGAATTGCAAGTTCTAAGGAGCCTTTAGAGGCATGTAATTAACACAACAAAGGATAGAAAATAGAGGTAGTTGGTAAATAACAAAGCAGAAAATGAGATCTTGTATAAGTAAAATAATATTTGAACGATATTTTTATGATTACATACACGATGACCAAAAACTTGGGGTACTAGCGGGAATCTGGTGAATCTTTAACAAATTAATTTGGGGTCAATTTTGTGGTAGGTACTTGTTTTTCAATATCTTTGGGTAGGTACCTATAACTTTTTTGGATCGGAGCTTTCAAGTAAATCGAAAGGTTTTTTTTTAATCGGTCGCTAGGAGGTTAATATCACTTTTTAATGTCTTTTAAATTGTGTCGAAGCGTGGGCCGGCCCCAAAGGTTTTGTAATCCTTTTTGTCGTAAGAACTGAAAAAAAAATTTAAAAAGTTTAAGAGCAAATAACTCTTCCATCGATTAATAAAATAGTTTTTGAGTTCTCTGTGTAGATTCACTAGTTTCCTGCTTTAACTATGAATTTTCGGATACCGGTATTTTGTAACAAAAAATTACAATGCAAAAATAAAAACTAACGTAAAAATTGCACCACAAAAATTTCAGGATTTTATTCTTTTTAAATATTTGACTAGAAAGTTTGCCGATCCCTGGTTTAAACCATTACCACACATTCAAACTATAAACGCCATGGTGTAGAAGCGTTGGTGGCAACAGAATATAATAATATCAGCACCATATCACTCTTCAATCAGTTCAATCAGTCAGTTGTTTCTTCTCGTCTCGTCTACATCATTGGGTCTTGGAGTGATGTGAAGTACGTTGTAATTTTTTTTAAATAATACCGAAGAATTTATAACCAAACCAAAGTGCTATTTTTTTTAAAACACCGTGCGTTTCTGTTGATATTGTGTGAAATTAAACTATTTTATGTAAAACCCTTGGTAGTTAATAAATCAAACTAGTTTAGAATTATATATTTATGTAGGATTTTAAATCGAAAATAAATCCACCACAAAGAAACCACTAAGTTAAAAGAAAACAACGTGTGTTAGGGGTGTTATTTAGTAAGTGATTTTCACGAATATTTTATCAGTAATTTATGTAATTCGTGAGTGTCGTTACGCTTGATACCATTTTTTGTAAGTATTTGTTTGGGGGTAGACCAAATATTTGTTAAAAATGGTATCAAGCGCTACAAACAGCTGGTTATAAAACCGGCTCCTCGAATTGTACTGAATGACTCGATTAGTGTTCAAAAATTTTGTTTATTTTCGTTTAAAATCACGGGATAATAAAAATTCTTGATTCTTGACAAATCAATACCAATTTCTTGAAAAGATTAAATATTTTTATTAAAAGTAACTTGCCTGAAATCGCTTGTTTGAATTGGACACAACTGATGAAAATTTTGAAAACGGTACTTAAATTCAAAGCAAACTTGTGATAATTTTCCATCGCCCTTAATCTAAAAAGTTGTCTTTTATAGTAATTAAGATGAATCTAAAGATTTTTTTCTGAAAAATGCTTTTTCAGTGATTTCAAAAACCTTTCAAAAAATATTGTCTTTGCAATTTGTCGAGGAATATTATTTGTGTAATGTAAATTTGTTAGTTTTTTTTTTTATTGTGAAGTGTCTTTCAACATATTTAAAAATGCTAAAAGAATAACAACTTTTTCACTAATTCACTTTGATCAAAAGGTAACAATTAACTTCACAATGTTTGAAAGAAATGAGAGTGACACGGCTGATAAGTGAGTGATATTTCAGGGGAATCCCCAATCGAGCAGTAATCGTCTAGGAACGAAAATAAAACAACAGCATTCCCCCACCGACCGAGCTATAAAGCTACAAAAATATAAAAAACCGACAGTGGTCATGTGTAAAATATTTTCGTAGCAATATTCTACCTTCGTAAGTTCTTTCACGGTCGGGTGTCACCCTACACCAGGTGGCACCCGGTACGGTTTTTTTAATACTATGCAAAATTCAATCAAACCAATTCAACCCTCCCCCCCTAGCCCTGCTACTAGGTATGGCAACACCAATATTTATAGATATTAAATTGAATGTCATCAGATTAACAAGGCGTTGTTAACGATTTTACTTATATTTTTTTTTTTTTTTTTACATTTAATACCGCACAAGAGTCCCAACTGCTCCCGTCTGGAGCCAGTGAGACTATGGCATCCCCAATCGGGGTATGTTGTGAGGCTGAAGGTAGTGAGGAGGGGAAGGAGATAGGGAAGAGGAAGGTGGGGGAAGTACCTGGCTATTCAGATCTGGTCACTAAACACGGCTAAAGCCATTTCAAGCAACGTTTCAATTCTGAATGGTGGTCTTACACCAGGGCGATACTGATAGTATCTTCCACTCTGGAACGTGCCGCAAATATACTATTTATTATTTTAAATGAATAAATTGTGAAAATAACACAAATTAATCAAATAAAATTTATTTGCGCACGCCGGGTTCGAACCCGCGACCTTCGGATTGTGAGTCGAGAGTCTTGCCTCGGGACCACGGAGGCCGTCAAATGAAAGTAAGAGTCTTTAGCAAAAATATTTTATTTGGAGAGTTAACTGAAGTGATCATTTGTACTGAAATACAAAAGTATATAAAAACGGACTACTTTATTAGGAATAAAAATAAATATTCAGTTAGACAGTACCTATTCAACGGTGATCGGAAAATTCAGAATAATGTAAATTTAACACCTCCTTTGAAAAGTCATTAAAAGTTTTGAAAAAATATATAAAAAATTGGTATATGTTTCATTTGGTTAAGTTATGGATTGTTTTTCAATTTTTTTTCATTAATTTTAATGAACTTTCTAAGGGGTGCTGAAATTACATGATTCTGAGTTTTCATGGAACCCTATTCAACACGTAAGTAGGTATTCAAATATCATTGCCGATTAGTATATTAGAGATAAGAACATTGCGTTCTCTTGGTCAGATAGTTTGTTCATAGTTTATTTTGTAAGTTTCATTTTATTATAACATTTTTTTCATCATTCACCATGGAATATCTCAAAGATTATTTCATCAATATTACAATACACGTAAACAGACGTTAACTTTATAAAGGCTATCTTTGATGTTTTTGTTTTTCTAAACAACCGTTGTTTTTGAAATAACATACTTGTAGTTAGGAACGCAAATATCAGATAATTATGCCAAACCGATGTAAGGACGATGTAAAAGATTAGGAAAGGAATGCGATTGTCAAGAGCAGGAGCGGGGAACCTTTTTACTGTCGGGAGCCATTTGAACATTTGCAGTATCATCCGTGGGCTGCACTTTGATTTACAGAGGGGAGGTTTGGAATTGTAAGTCTCAATATATTGTGGTTACATTCAAAACATAAAAACGGCTCTCTTCCGAAAATTGCTTCATCTCGAATTTAAGGCCTAACTCGGTACATCACAAAACTGTTAATAACTTGAAGTGAATTTGTAATACAGTATCCAGCATTAAATAGTAGGTTCCATGCCAACTGAGAATAAAGCCGAATCAACACCTTCTTGAAAAGTCATTAAAAGCTATGAAAAAAATAATTTTTAATTAGCCGATAACCCTAACCTAACGTAACCTATTGAACAAAATTTTTATTTGTATTTTTTAAACATATTTTTATATACTTTTTTATCACTCTAAATGACTTATCTGAGATGGTTCTGAGTTGGTTTCATTCCGAGTTGTCCGGTCACCAAATAGGATTATACAACTAATATGCTAATGGTTTTCCTCCAAATTTAGACTCCACTCGGAGCTTTAAACGTTTTCGAATTACATCCGGCATTTGGAAATTCAAACCGGTTTGAACTTAAGAGTGAATCTATGTGCGTGATTCTAGGTTCAATTTTATGCCCAGAACTCAAAAATGGTTTTCCTCCCATTTTTGCAGCAACTAGAATTTCAGAACTGCACTTGAAACACGATGATGGTTTTGTTTTGGTGCATTCCAAACACAATAATAATAATATTCGTTTATTCCAGAACATACAAACAATACCGATTTTAACTCGTGAATCGGCTTCCACCAGCTTAAAGTATAATTGCACTTAATTATAATTGCGCAAGGAACGATGATAGTTTTATATTGTTTAAATATTTAATAACTTATTAAGAACTAGCTTTTCCCCGCGGCTTCGCTCGCATGGTATTACGGGAAATTACTGTAGCGCTTGCACTTATCAATTATCTCCCCCCCTAACCACCCCCATCCCCTCCCGCATTCCATATATTCATTCCCTTACATTCAGTTTTCAAACATCTCGCCTACCACCTAAATTTCATAATGCTATAGCTCAAAGAAAAAAAGAATTACTTTTTCAATTTTGTTCATTCGTTCAGAATTTATGCGCTTACAAACATTTCGGATGTTTATTTTTATTTAAATATTTGGAAGTTTGTTAATATAATAAAAAAAATACTCTATTTATCATTCAGTCTTTAAAATCGTTACGAATTATATTTTTGATACAGGAACTCAAATCTGACATTTATTCCAAGCTTGTCCAAAAAAAAAAGAATTCTAATATTTAAATTTTCTGCAGTAGTAGCTGACCAGTAGACTGAGTGCCTACCAGCATAGAGCCCAAAAATATATCAACATTGTTTCCATGGAAAAGATTTTTTTTCTGACGTAAGCAAAAACTCGCTTTTGTTAGCGACAGAAAACGTATAACAAATATAATATATTAATATTTATAATTTCATAACGCCAGAGCTTACCATCATATAGTCTGCGCATATAATTTAGCTTTATATTGGTGAAAGAATTATTAAAGTTTTTATATTGTGTTATGCGTGAAAAGGTCATAAACAAACTCGAGCAGTTTCGCATTTATAATATTAGTATGGATGTTTCAGACATAACGTGAAAGAGAACCGTTCTCGCATTATCTGAATGTTATTTTTTGGGAAGTTCTTTCAGCGAGACAACGCACCAAAAGTGCTCGCGGGCCGCACCAAATACTTCACGGGCCGCCGGTTCCCCATCCCTGATTTAGAGATGTACTAAGATTATTTTTCTTGTCTTCAAGTGTCCATTGAACAGTACCTGACTCGTTTGTGCTTCGTGCTTAGGTATCAAATACTTCACTTGTAATAATTGTTTGTCCAAATGATTGGTAAGATGAAGTTCATCGGTGGATGACTACATGCTTATTATGCTTGATGTGAAGATGTTTAGAATTTTGAAGGCTAAATGTGATCGATGATCCTGACGCACAGTGGGAGCAAAAATAATTCTAGAAACTATTAAGGGGGTATTCTAGTCTAGAAGTCCGAATTTCGGGCGTTTTTGACGGTCGATTAAAAAAAATATTTATACTATCTATTTTTTTAATTACTAAGTAATTTTGCAATTATTGAAAAAAATATTGTCAACATTGTGTTTTGGAAGAAATTACATTCACTTAACGAATTGTATGTTCAGGAACATTGAAAAAAATAATTTAAAAAAACCTTTGTTCCCTTCCTTTATCATTAAGCGTAATTTTTCGTACGCATACCTACCAAATAATGAAATAACTCTATTTTTACAACCTCATTTCATTTCATTCATTCATTTTATTTGTTTCGCAGTAGTTGACGTTCCGCATCACGATCAAAATGAAAAGACTCTTGTCCGCCGTCCTGTTATTGGCCTGTGCCAGCCAAATCCTTGGATACAAAATCCTCATCGTGGCGCCCTTTCCATCGACGAGTCATTGGATCCTTTCAAAGGCTCAAGCCGACATTCTACATGAACATGGACATGAAGTAAGCAAAATAATTTATGTTATGTTTGAATATGAAATTTTTCTTGGCCGATCGTGTTTTATTTTTAGGTTATTAAAATAACGTTACACTATGTCGGGCTTTCTCATCTTTGGCGAAGCTGTTTTAGTTTCATATTTACTAGAATTGGTTCAAAAAAATATGCTTTAAAAATGTATCTTCATAAGAAATACACAAACGCACATAAGAAACAACTTATATTTTATGGCTAAATTATCTGTGAGAGTGTGTTAAAACAAAGTTTTTTAACAATATTGAATCAAAATGATGTAACAAAATACGTTTGCTGTGTTAGAAATACAAATAAATTTTTAAAAAATACAAAGAAATACAAATAGAGTTTGATGTTAACACTCGTCAAACATAAAATTGGTTTCATAAAATTGGTTACATTTCATTTTATATAGATTTGACTATGAGTTCTTGTGGTATGATTTGAGATTTTCAAGGCCAAAAGAATTATGATGATTCATTTTTGGATTATAATGCCGTGTGGCTCGATTCACGGGAATCCAATTGATAGAAAAAAGGAAGCATATTCAGAATACCATTCATATTTTAGGGTGCAGAAAATAAGATAAAAACGTTCGTATGAATTAAAGTCGATGAAAATGTTCAAAAACTAATTTATTAGGAAACGGGAATAGAAATCCAATAAAATTATTACAGTGCTCTTGAAAAATAAAAATTGAAAAAATGCGTTCTTTTAAAGTGAACGTAATTCGGAATTCCAAAATATTTCTCTTTTAATATTTAGTATCATGTTAGTTATTTGCAATAATCACACGTAAACTCTTCTGTGTCGCATCTGGCACATTCATTGTGTACCCATACACATTAGACACTTGACCCAAAGTTCTCTCCTTACATCCTCAATAAAAGGACCAATGCAGAAAGTATTCCGAATAAGCAACAAATTACCTAAAAGTTCTTTCTTACGCCACATGTCAATGTATTATAAAATGCAAAAACGGAAGTCATGCTTTAAAAATATAACTCTTTCTGATATGTGATTTCATTTGTAATGTTATAAAAAATATTGGAATAAATATGCTGGGTTAAAAACTCATCGAAAAAGTTTTGACAAGAGCAACTTCACAAAATACGTCAGCATTTTTCCGCAGACACAGAAGATCTATTATTCCGATCAAAATCAGGGCTCGCAGCTACGATGTTAAATAGTTATAATTATAACTGGTATATTCCGATACCCGAACCGAAGATAAGACGGTATCCCAAATTTCCAACAGTATTCCAAATATGCTTCCTTCCCTCTATTAATAAAGGCGACCGAGTTAAGCTCAAGAGTTCTTGATATTCAGTAATTGACGGCTACACCATAACTAAAAGCAGAAAGATCTCCCTCAACATCTGTCCCGACAATCGCCAAGACCCGAACAAACCTCACCCCAAGAACCCGAGCACCTCTGCTAAACCACCAGCTCACCGAACGACTTGGGATGACCTGTGACAGGGGTATTGGTTATCGAATAAATGGTTCCCGGGGTGGCGGTACCCATACCCACCTTCCAAATTGAAACACTGAAATGCTGACCTAAACGTTAGCTAAAGAAACGGGTAGCGCAAGGCATAATAACCAAAAAATTAATCCCGGTAATCTTGTTGTATTTGTTTGAGTTTTGATTTAGTTTGTCAACCTTGACTATCCGTCGACGAAAATTTAGTGTCCAAAAAAAATTATGAATCTATTATATTAACGCATACTGTGCACTCATTATAGGTGACGTTGATAAGCGCCTACCCATCAAAAAAGCCCGTTTACAGAGAGATTGGCTTAACGGAAATTGTTAAGGATATGGCAGGTAAGGTTTTTAAAGTTATCTATTTGCTTAATTAATACCTAGGTACGTAATATTTTCTATGTGCACACGTTACTTGTATTGCATTCAAGTGGGACAAGGTCTCACAAAAAGTAACCTGTATAAATCTACATACTTATGGAGATATTGAATGGAAAAGAAGATTTCGAATTCCGAAATTCGTTCGAAAAGAGTTCGTAAAATTGATGAAAAAATCACTTGATAAAATCACTTGATAAGATCACTTGTTTTGCTTTGATTCGAAGAGAGGTCTTATCTTTATATTAAACATGTTTTACAAACGGGATCAATGGTCCCGATAGATTTCATAATAGGTAGATTTCATGATAGGTTTTTTCTGAGTAGCGTAATAAATATTTTGTACGCGTCGACAAATAAAATCATCAACATTATCTTTCACTTGATAAATTATATCAATTATATCACATCTGTACCTGCCAAACTTAAGTGCCGACCTAAATGCCGACCTAAACCTAAACGCCGACCTAAATGCTGACCTAAACGGTGTTTCGACTTATGTCGACAGAATAGCACTTAATCCTAAACATGGGAACACCTCAGCACAGGTTCGCCTAGTGTAATGTTCACAAAATACTATTACTAATCTATTTACATACAGTTTCGGATAAACTTTTTTTTCTTATTCTAAACTTATGATCTTTGTTAACAAATATAATCTAATAACCAATGTATGTTCAAGAATAGAAATTAATAAACTTTATGCTATCTATTCTCGCGTAGCTACAGTCATTTTACTGACTTTACAAACAATGACTGTAAGCGAAAGAGAAAGATGCGTAAAACATACGTGCGATAGAGAAGGCGTGAGCGGGGAGGCTTACCGCTTTTCTCACTTTGAACTCGCCTATTGAGCTGATTCCTGTATCAACGTGAGGTTGGCATTAATGTTTGGCACTTAATATACCTATAAATACTGTAATGTAAGTATTGAATACTTATGTCAATTTAATAAGACAGCTTAAACAAAATCAAATTATAATAACTAATTGAATGTGAATCTTCATATTCAAACAATAAAATGTTTTGCAATGACTTAAAAATATAATTTTTAAGCACCATAACTTTCTTTCTTCTGGAAGCGATTGACAATTGTTTAAAAATATACTGCCCTTTGAAAAGATGAATTGCCAATTTAATAACCATTGCTTTGGTTTTCCAGTTAACACAAACAGACCGGGTTTCGGCATGGTCGACACCTCGTTTGTGGTCGTACTGCGCATATTGACGGAGATAGGCGAAACAACCGCTACCTCCCTGTTCAACAATGAAGGCGTAAAGAAGATGCTGAATGATAAAAACGAGAAGTTCGATCTGGTCATCATCGAACATTTCATGAACGACATGCTAATTGGGTAACCCTCCAACTTTTCCTAATAAAGCGACGCACCACTCCGGTAACATTCAGAATAGGGCTAAATCACGTACCCCTTTTGCCTGTTTTGGTTAATGCACAAAAACATCGCCAAAATGTGTATTTAATTTAATTTTGTGAAGTCCAAGCACATTGGTGGGTACCCACAGCTTACTCGTGGCATTCAAAGGAAATAGATGGTTTCCTCCTTCACTGTGCACGTCAGGACTCTAATTTTGTTTATAAAGAAGCTACTTTTTATTGAAATGACTCTAGATCTCCAATGTCCTGGCATACATTGTTAGCAGGCAGTACGCGAGTGCATACATGTTGTTAGTTATTCATTTCTCATCTCCGCCACTCGATGTAGCTGAAATAAAAGTTTTTTTTAAATAAGGGAAGAAAAGTTAATGTAATCATGAAATTACATATTTTGATGAGATTATATCTGATCTGCAGTTATCCAACAATCTCGCCGAGAATAAGTGCAACCATCAGTTCAATCGCAAGTAAGAGTCGGCGTCCGCGCCCCTGTGCCGGCTTCCCGGTAGGCCCTCGAAGAAAGTTTTGGGATTAAGAGGGGCGGTTACGGGTACCACCGCCCCGGGAACCCATTATTGGAAAACCAATACCTCTCTTAGCAGGGGTGTTCGGGTTCATGGGGTGAGATTTGTCTAGGTCTAGGTGGCAAATTTAACCATTTTAAAAATTTTGATATTTGATACAAATATCTGACATTACATTTTTGAAGTGAAAACTTCTTTAGCAGCGTTGTGATTTGTAACTCGATGAAACGGAAACGAGCGACACACTAAAAAGAGACAAACACATACATCTATAGGATTTAGCCCGCGAGAGAATGGAATAGCAATAAAATATTAGTTTTATTCACTCGGTTCTAATATAATACGAAAAATCCACATCCCCTAGCAAGTCTCCTTTGTTGCAGTTGTATAAAGCGCCTGACGAACTTCTGTAAACATTTATCAAACCAAGAGTCAAATCCTTTGCAATCAAAAAAATATATATGTATATAATATTTATTTTTGTATATATATGTATATTTTTGTAAAATCAATATCCAATCTTCGGACCACACCAAAATAAACAGGCAAAGGAAAGTGCAAAAGAAAGCGACTCCGAAGATGAAAACACAAATACAAATAAGATGACCAAATGTATAGGAAAAGGTGCACTGGAATTCGAGTACAGCGCTTCGTAGTCTTTCGGTATCCTCTTTGTGCGGTGCTTCGTCGTCTCCCCATTTGTGTCTACTATAGGTTTTTAAAGTTTTCATTTCTGTCGCATGTGAATTGCACACTGCTATTTTTTTTATACAAACTGAATTTTTTTGTACGTGTCTTTATTAAGGTTGGTAAAAAAATATTCATTCTTGTCATCTTTATAATTGAAATATCTACAAACAATTTTGCGAACGTTTGTAAACTAAGTGCATACACATCTAAAATGTGTTAAAAGCCTCTCATGAAATAGATACATATCAATTAGTCTAAAGGAGTAAATATTCCCCAACTATTGTTTAATTTTTATTTTATTTCCAGGTTTGGTGTAAAATACAACTGCCCCGTGATAGCCAGTTCCACAACCTCCATGACTCACTGGATCGCCAGAGTTACCGGGAATCCAAAGCAAGTTGCCGAGATTCCTCACTTCCTAACAGCTTTCCCCTTGCCAATGAACCTGTGGCAGAGGGCAGCTAATCTTGCCTACAATTTGGTTGACGATGTATTTTTCGCGTAAGTATGGCAATATTTACGTTAACCTTCAGGGCAAGTCGTTTTCTTTTGGGAATAAACCCACATATGTCTCGTAGAAATCGTTGTATCTCCTTACTGTCACGGTAAGAAAGATAATCTAAAAAGCATTGGAAAGAGAAAAACACACGATGTTTATTCAAATCTAGAAGTTAACGACAGAAAAAATTAAATGTGCACCTCTATGAAATCAAAGTTTCCGACCGCAAATTGAGTAAAAATTATGGAGTCATGAATTTAGAAAAATCATCAACCACAAGGTCACCGGACTTAAGGAATCATTCAGCAAGAGCAACAACTTCACTGTTCAGGAATCTTTTTTAACTCAAGCACCAATTGAGAGCATTTGCACGATGTTTAGAATGCATAACAACCGAAAATTTCACCTATTTTAATTCAATGGATCAAACAAAGATATCAAAAAATGTATACATTGAACCTTAGTAGTGTAAGAAAATAGTTGCTTGATACTAGACCATGAAACAAACAACCAAATTCAAAATATTTAAGCAAGAGGCTTAAAGCCCGAAGAGACATAACATTATCCCTTGAAACCTTATCTGTAATCTGTAACAACATTGTTTTTTTAGGTTTATGCTGAAGCCAAGTCAAGAAGGACTTTACAAACAGTTTTTCCCTGAAGAAGCTAAGAAGGTCTCATTTTCAAATTTGCACACGCAGGTCGCCTTTTCATTCCTCAACAGTCATTCGTCTATTGAATACCCCAGACCTTTGCTACCCAATACTGCTGAAGTTGGAGGGTATCACATCAAGAAAGCTGGAAAACTACCAGAGGTCAGTATTTTGAAACAGATTCCTGCGTGTAAATTCGAAGAATGGATACTTAATGATATATTAAATGCCGATAACTTAAGCTTACATTCAATTACTTGGAAAAACATGGCACCTACTCAGTTATACCGATAGCAAAGATTAAGTATAAACAAAAAGTTTCTAAGCAAGTCTGCTTTAGCACACAGGAGGCCCAAGTAAAAGAAAATGAAAGTGAAAAAAAAATTGAGATTTAGAGAAATGGGACTGCAAATCGCTCGACTACCTACCGTTATATGGGGTTGAGTGTCTTGTCGTAAGATAACTACATCAATTTTATGAAGGTAACATTTAATGGGAAAAAATATCAACATGCAAGCAAAAAAAACAAAATGTTCAAGCAAACAAAAACAAACAAAGAAATAATGGGTAATTCCGCCTTTATCTCCTGGCATTTTTAAGAGCATACAATTTTTGTGTGACTCCACTACTCAAAATATGAACATTTAAACTAATAAATTTGTCGGGAAGGATTCAAATACGCACTGTGAAATAGCAATCAAAATTCAACTCGACCCATTTCCGTTTTTTCAAAGGATCTTCAAAAGCTGCTGGATTCCAAAAAAGAAGGCGTTATCTTCTTCAGCATGGGAAGTAATCTGAAGAGTTCTGACCTTTCTATCGAACTCCGAGCCGGTTTATTGAAACTCTTTGGTTCTCTCAAGCAGACTGTTCTATGGAAATTTGAAGAGGATTTGCCAGGAAAACCAGACAACGTTGTAATCAGCAGTTGGTTGCCACAGGCCAGTATTCTTGGTGAGTTTCATGTTTTTAGCACGCTACATTTAGAAGTTGTTTTCATCGTTTTCCTAGCGGATCGAATAATTATGCCAATATATTGGTTATATGTGTTTTTCAATAAACACTAATGCATTAGAGGACGATGCTTAAGTGATCTCTCTTCCATCGTAGCTTTGACTGAATATGATTCACCGAAAAATATGGCACATGTGCCGGTCTGAATTTTGACGGACCGTCTTCATATATCAATTAAAAATATTCATTTATTGACGGTTTTGTTGGTATTTGGACCACTTCTTTAAAGCTTCGATAGAGAGAAACTCTAAACCGATAATCGTATGTTTATCAGAATATAATCAGGTATGCCCCAGGCATTTATGTTTGCTTCCAAAATAATTACTTTGTGTTATATGCGAATGACATGAAATTTTTTAACCTATACAGTTTTTATTCAATTGTACCGAATTACAAAGCGATCTTGATTATTTGTGGGCGTACTGTGAATCAAACTTATTGTCCTTAAACATATGTAAATGTCACTCGATTACGTTTACTAGTAATAAAAATAAAATTATCAATCCTTAATCTTGAATAATAAACCTTTACAATATGTGAATACCGGAAACTTAAAAGGGTGTGCCATTTAAAAAAAAAGAGGTAGATGGAAATTTAAAGTACGCTAAAGCATTCAAAGAAAACCCTACTTTATTTTTATGCCAAATCAACAAATGAACATGTCAAGTTCATTATTATATTATGTTATGAACATATTATGTTCATTTGTTAATTTGAAATGGCACTTACACCATTTTAGGTTTCCGGTATTCAAATGTCTACATGTAAAGATCTAGGTATTCATTTAGACAGCAAACTAATTTTTGATAAGCACATCGATCACACATTATATCAAAATTCTACAAGATGCTCGGTTTCCTATTAAGAATACGTTAAACTTTCAAAAGTACTAAGACTCTGTGAATGTTGTTTTGTTCATCGGTTAGAAGTCCAGAGTATGCTTCCACAATATGGAATCCTCAATACAAGGTCTACGAAGGTTAAGGTAGAAAGTATACAAAATAATTTTTCGAATACTGCAAATAATATGTTAACTTAACAAAAAAGACGCACATTATCTATAAGATCTGATGTTTCTACATAACTTGCTTGATAATAAAATAGATAGTACCGAATTGCTTTTCGTCATTAGTTTAAATGTTCCGATGAGGCGTAGCAGGAACATTTTGCTTTTTCATATAAAACTCAACAACACTAATGCAGCAAAAAACTAACCAATCGCAACTTATGCAAGCAAAAAATTACTTCATTTTTCACCATTCCTTGCGAACATACAACATTTCTTTGCGTGAAATAAATTATTTTAAAACTTCTTACACTTATCTCTTCAGTTTGTGATGGTTCAGTGTTGTTTGAACAAGTAGACGAGGAAATTTTTTTTAAATATTTAAATTCGATCATATTACTGACCTCTGTTGGGTGTGTTTGAAAACGAAATTGAAGGAGTCTGTAATAAAATACGGGTTAATTATCGCGTGGGAGGTGCTAGACTATCGGAGATGTAAAACGTTGGACAAATTGGAAATGATAAATTAACAATTATTTTGAACACAACGAATAGCGAGAGAGAGGCGGAGCTAAAGGCGTTTATCTGGTTCTGGTTCTCACGAAGTCCATGGTATGGAATGCAGACCCTTATGAATTTGATCATAACTCACTTCATGATGACCAAAAATAAGAAATTGATAACTGTTGAAATTCGGGACCGAGACTCTATTGAGATTTTGAAAAAGATCGTTCAGGAAGTAGATTTTGGGTTAATTATGAACTTTTGCGTTTCAGTTATTAGGAGCGACATGGGGAAGGTTTACAATCTCTTGTACATAAGTGACGTTCTAAGAGATTGACAGGTAACACGATTTTGGCTCTTAGAAGAGGTCATTAAGCCGAAATCACCACTCTAGGTTACGTACAAAATAGTGGAAAAAGTAATTAGCCAAATGCATAAAATTTAACGGCCTGTCTAATTCTAAATTTATTTACAAATTCGAGTGTGATTTTTGGAGAGATTAACAAATCATTCTGACAGTTATCACTTTTCTCGAAAGAACGAGACGATGAGATGTGGGAGGTTACTTAGTAGAGATGCAAATAACAGGGACAGATTAGGCCATGGTGGTGATAAATGGCCATCAATGAAAATCGAAATCAATAAAAATGTGAGTTTAATACTGGGAAAAGCCTTACGGGCGTTGCTATTTGTTTAAAGAGAGAGTTTGTCAGAGTATAAGGCCTAAACACTCACAAATACGGAAAAACAAGGGAGAATACATATTGTTCGTAGAATAATGCGTAGAATAAAATTCCTTCGCGTTAGGTTATAAAATAATGATAATAATAATAAATTATTCCAGAATGTATGCAGGGGTAGTGCGGTGTAATACATTTATTTTGAGTGGGAGAAAATGTCCTATGACAAGTTTGAGTCGAGCGCGTGGTCCACCCCTGTTTTATTTTGCTAGACCGAGATAGCTGGAACCCCGATTTCAAGGGTTGGAACTGTGACAAACGCATAAGGGAGGAACGGACGGGAAGCGAGAGTAGTGGGTGGCGAGCGGATAAATACGACTCAAAATTGCATGAACTTATTTTGATTGATGGGAGATTTTCGTTTTAAATAAGCAGTTTTTTTTGATAACAGATCAGTGAGTGAAGATCAGTCAGTGGAATTCGGCGGAAGAATACGGAAGTCTGGAAGTTTTGGTTCTAACCAGCTCGTAGCAACGGTTAATTAACCTCAGTGAAAACAGATAGTGGTAATTTTATTAAAAGGGAGTCCGAAGTTCGAAGATCGGCGCGACCCGTTGAGTTCAAAATTCGTAAATTATAGAAATAATACAAGTTCGTGAATTATTGCAACGCTACGTAATAAGAAAAAGCACATAGTTGAAGTTACCGTAATTAAAAATAAAGTTAGTTATCGGATTAAATTCAGTGTTATAGTCGCTTAGTAAAATTATATTTTTATAAAAAATTCGTGATTTACTTCAAGTAAAATTAAACTGTAGGGTGTAGGGGTGGGTTAATAATATTATACTTTACCCGAATTGCGGAAATATGAAGAGGAAAAATCGTATAAACTTTACGTAGATTAATTTGGGCTTTAATAATAAATATACCGCTTGACGGGAGCTATAACTTAAGAATGATAACTACAGATGATCGAACAGAGTATAGATTTCAGGACATTACATAACAGGTGGGGGGGGGGAATGGTCGTAGGGAGGTGGAGGAGTTTTCTTTGTTTTCTTCCCGCAGGTTATAACAAGTGCAGATCCAAAAATCACAACGAGCGTGTATTCCCGCTAGGATAAAGGGTACAGTTATCAATCACTCTCGGTAAGTCGAATTACAACTCCATAATTTAAATTACAGGACATGCTGACCGCAAGAACGAAGCAGTCAATTGAACTATTGTTTACTATAAGTGTGCGTGTCGGTCAGGGGTTTTTTTTTCTCTTCACCGTTATCACTCGGGTCCAGCCACCCGAACCGTCGCCTAACAGCTGGATGCTAGGAACGGAACAGCAGCAAAAAATGGTTCTTACAAGTACCTAGGAACGCAGAGGCAATAAGACTACGATAGTACACCCAATCGAATTGATGAAATTTTGGCAGTACAACTTACCCAATTGCAGGCGTTGGCTGACAGTTTGGCGCAGACTTCGGCAGGAGGAGGGCGTGAGAACCAGATTCACGATTCTATGCATGTATAACATTATATCAACCTGTTTATCTGCGAAATTTCTACCTGTTGTATTGCGTGAATTAAATTTTCACGTTTGTGGAATGTATACGATGGTACTGAGACTATACATAAGTGAGATATGTATGTCGGAAAGGTAAGGGTTTTCCCTCATTACCATGTTACGAGGAGGGGAGGTACCAGCCACAGACTGGGCGGGTCACGCGCTATGTCGGAGGTCATTCCCTTTCGCGGGATCGTGTCGAGCGAACGGGCGCGAAAGGTTATGTACCAGGGATGCCGAATTGTATGTCATGGACACGATTCGCTGACGGAGGCGTTTGACCTTAGACATCACGGGAAGCCTGCAGGGTTGAGTGGAGGAGACCGCTAACAAGGCATCTTGCGGGAAAATTCTGTAACGTTGTTGCATTCTCTCATCTGTGTCAACCCAAAAGTAAACGTAAGGCCCACAAAGTGCGCCTTATGTCAACTATTGGAGGTGGAAAGACGAAGACGGTCGGCTTTAATGGTCTGCCTCACAGCTTCGCGCCACTTGCCCGCGGATAGAGTCATGACAAGGGACGAAATGGAAATACCCCTTTTAGAGCCAGTAACGTAGAATCTGGAGGCGTAATGAGTATTGGAGTTGACTGGGAAAGGTTTGAAAGCCTGCTGTTCTTCCTCTGGCATGAGTGAGTCCGGGTATGTCAGGGTGATCGTCCAAGAGATCCGCCAGATACCGGGGTATAGCTCAGACATGCATTGGCGGGATAGTTGTGTCCGGAGAACTGCCCACTCGGTCAACTTGGTTAGTGGAGGAGCCAATACTAGTTTGCAAAGAAATTCTCCTTCCTTTCCTTTTATCACTTCCTTAAGATTCCCTAGTTCTGCCGTAAATTGGTGCTACTAACAATAACAATATTTCTAACGGTTATGCATAGGATAGGTATTTCAGATTGGGAGACGCGGGAGCAGCCTATTCGGCCATAGAGAGGCACTTCTAGGTACGTACATTTAAATTAAAGTAAATAATGAACTTGTATTGCCATTTGATTGTCCACAGGATCGACCATTACGTGAGCTAGGTTCCTTCTTCGTGATTTACTAACTGACCTTTAGACGTACAGTTAAATTTTACTAGCGCAAAATTGGACAAGAGGATGGCTTAACCAGCCTTAATAGAGTAGGTGCCAAAGGGATCACTATAGCGGGGAACGGGGACTCTACAGGGAGTATACAGTTAGGGCCATAGGCATCGGTAGTGTAGGGCAGTTAGACAGGGCGTATCCTTCATGCGTTTGAGAAAACAACAGAAAAAATTCTTCCACGCCTTTTAAAGAGTCGAAAGTTACCACGAAAAAGAGTAAATACATTAAATTCCTACTCCAAATAATCTGGAGGCTTCGAAGCAAAAATCAATCACAACGTGAAGTAAAGGGTTTATTGTAAGATTTCCCAAGACAACCTTGTTTTACTGTGTTTCGCATCACAGGGGTTGGGAAAATGAGATCAGGAAAACGGCGTAGCTGAACCTTCCGATCGGAGATCTCAACGACGAAGAGAGAAAAGGAAAGGGTGAAAAAACCTTGCAGCGGGGTGGGACCATCACAACTGTTGCCGCGAGCCAGGAGTAAAAGGTAGTACAAGTTGGAGGAATTTCGACGTGTTTTGAACGTATTGATGGATACTTTTACGTGGGAATAAAACTTGCAAAAATAGGAAAATAATAATATTATTACGTTTGTATAGAGCAGTTTTGTGTTACTTCACTTCAAACGCGGTTAACTTAATAAACAAAATAAAAAAATAATAATAATAATAATCCATTACAAGACATTGATAAAATAATATGAAACGAAGAATAAACAGAAATTACAAAACGATAGCGGTACTTTTCTAGCACAGGATAAAACAAGAAATTTATAACCGAAATATGATATACTAACGGAAGACAGCTTGTATTTAGAAATGAAGGAAAAAATGTAAACAAACCATTAGTATAATTTATTACACCAGGAGTTTAAAATACGTAGGGTAAGAAAAAAATTGTAAACAAAATATTATTAAGGAATTTTGACCTCGGCAGACTAAGATGTAGGCCATTGCCGGCGAGGGTAGAAAAAATGCAAAAAAAAAAAAGGTAAACGAACCGTAAAAACGGAGATTTATGACCGGTTCTCGAGTACAACTGCTAAGTCGGATATATTCGTCGAGGAAAAAAATTTATGACGATAAGGTATAGCTTTTAGATTTTTGGTTGATAGAGGATGATAGTTACGTTGAAGCAGATCGAGCCGTTACGAAATGAACAAAAAAAATAATACGCGTATAAAGAAAAAAAAAAAAACAGTGATTTCAAAATAATGTTACAGGGTTTTTAAACGAAATTATAGTCTTAACTGAAGCGTTAAAGAGACAGAATCTGTGGAATGAAAACATATAGAATAAACTTTAGTTACGTAAACAGTGGCGTTATTAGTGACGTGAACCAGATTAAGTGCGGACAATAAAACAAAAAAAAAAGAAGAGGAAAATTTTCGTAGAAACCAAATTAGAGTCAGTGTTTTGAAAAGGAAAAGGAATATGTCGGGGAATAAACGCCGCTCTGGAACGCGACAAAGGAGGAACGAGGAGTTGGAGATGTCAGCCGCACTGGAAAGTACTTCAGGTGGGGCCGCCCAGATGGATATGGGGCAGGTTACCCTGATAATCCAACAGGCGTTGGGGCCATTGGTCAGCAAGATTCAAGAGTTGGAGAAACAACGGGAAATACCTACGACGAACCCCGTTCCGGTGGCGGAAGAAACGGTAACCAGGAACGTGATTCAACTAGTAGAAATGCTACCAACTCAGGAAAAACCTACGTTCAGCGGAGGGTCACAGAATCCGATCACCTTCTTAGAGGACTTAAAGGACTATGCACGTCGTACGAAGAGATCAGACATCATGATTCAAGTAAAAGAGAGCTTCCGAGGAAGCGCACGCAGCTGGATGAAATTATATTGGAAGCGATGGGCGACGATGGAGGATTTTGAAAGAGACTTCTTGGCCAATTATTGGGGAGACATGCAGCAGAAAAATTTACGCCGAAAATTACAAGACGATGTGTGGCAACCGAAGGGAAATACTACGATGCTGGGGCATTTTGCGAAGTACTGGGAGTTCGCTAGGGCATTAAAAATCACCGATTCACCCATGGGCGTCATTAACGAAATAATGAGGCACTTCCCGAAGGAGACTCAGGCGCTGTGGTTCTCGCGTGAGGGAGGAGATAAGGATGAACTAGACGCGGGCGAATTTTTGAGGAAACTTGACAACATGGTGTGCGCGCCGCAGGAGAAGAACGTCGAGAAGAGGGGTAGGGATGAGAGAGAGATACCCGATCGATACAGGGAGAGACGACAAGCGGTGAGACCAAAAGTCGCGACAATAGAGGAAGAGACCACATCGGGATGCGGCGGTTGCGGAAGGGTCGGCGCACAGTCGGCGATTAACAATGCTACAACGGTGGCTGGAAGAAGCGCGGTCAAGGACTCGGGAAACGGAAGTGGGTCGGCTCAGTAGCGCTGCAGAATACGACTCCGGAACAAAGGGCAGCGCCACCGAAACATAATACAGCATTAAGAATCATGTTAAGATATAATTGGGATGTAGGGAAGGGCTTAGGGAAAAATAATCAAGGTATAACCACCCCCATAAAAGCAATTAAGGCGGCGTGCAAGAGAGAGAGCGACGAAGAGAGAGAAAGGAACGAGAGAATGGAGGTAATTGCACATGTAAATTCATTGCAACAACTAAGTGATGTTTGGAAGGAGGTTCCGGTTCAAAAAGGTTGGGAACCACTCGTTCACGCGAGCCGAGGGGGGCGTGTCCAATAAGAAAAAAATATAGAGGTGTGCATGTGTGCATATGTGTGTAGTACATGCATGTGTATGTATACATTGTTGTCACTAAATCGCTCCTGCAAGCTAACTGCGTGGAGCCCTAGAATCACGCGAAAAAAAAAAAAAAGGATTCTGGAAAAAGACACAGTTGGTACATCAAAGATTGTTTCGAAAAAAAAGGGGGTTGAAAAGAAGCTGCTAGGACCACAAGGATAATGATAATGGTGGTTATTCTTTTCGGAGGGTTAAAATAAAGTTACACTCAATTATATAAATGCGTACTGTGGTGAAGAAAATTCTCTACCTATTTCATCGAATAAAATAAAATATAGTGGACGAACAGGAAATTCATTTATTTTATTAAAACACAAATACCTTTGTATACATCGCAGTCATTTAATACACACTTAACACGTTTTGTGAACGATGTTCACCTCATCGGGACTTAAGTATACTTAATAAAAATAAGAAAATAAAAATAATAGAGTATATATAAGAGTATATATATAATAAAATAATAGTTAATAATAGGTTAATAAAGATAAATAATGCCATCGCAAAGAAAAAACCTTAATGAAGGAGTTTTCTTCGAAAAATTAAAATACATTTGCGTACCTCGGGGTCGTTAACTTAAAGTGCAAGTGCAGTGTTATTGACAAGTGTCCTTAATTTAAAATAAGTGAAAACGTATTTACAAGTTTAAATGATAAGCAACTACAGTTCAGTTTTAAAGGAGACGTCACCCGGTCGCCTCTTAAGATAGTCGTCCTCTATTTTATAACAGAAATCAGCCAAACACCCAAGGACGGAGTGCGGTCGCGTGGACCAACAAATGCAGTTGGTGATAACGGTGTTAACGGGCGGCTGTCAGTTTTTTTTGGGACAAGTGGAGATATATAGTAGTTCGTGAGCACAAAGAAACAGAAATTAGGACACTTGATAAGGAACCAGGACGGGGCCGAATTGGGGAAAACATATAGTAAACGAGTTCGGAAAAAAAAAAAAAAAAAAAAAAAAAAAGGGAGGGGGAAGGAAAATGAGTACAGTGGATCATCGAGGGGGGGGGGGGGGAGACAGTAGAAGATTTGCGTGGATTTTGAATTGTTGTTTGAGAGAGGAGGGGAGAAGAGGTCATAGGGAGGAGAAGTATAGAGGGAACAAACATTTTGAAAAGAAGGTGAAGAAGGAAAACCTTAAAACCTATGTTTACAAATTTTTCCATCGACTAAACACGGCGTGTTTTGACGCTGGAAAAAATTTATATAGGGAGGCTGTGATGGTTCAGTGTTGTTTGAACAAGTAGACGAGGAAATTTTTTTTAAATATTTAAATTCGATCATATTACTGACCTCTGTTGGGTGTGTTTGAAAACGAAATTGAAGGAGTCTGTAATAAAATACGGGTTAATTATCGCGTGGGAGGTGCTAGACTATCGGAGATGTAAAACGTTGGACAAATTGGAAATGATAAATTAACAATTATTTTGAACACAACGAATAGCGAGAGAGAGGCGGAGCTAAAGGCGTTTATCTGGTTCTGGTTCTCACGAAGTCCATGGTATGGAATGCAGACCCTTATGAATTTGATCATAACTCACTTCATGATGACCAAAAATAAGAAATTGATAACTGTTGAAATTCGGGACCGAGACTCTATTGAGATTTTGAAAAAGATCGTTCAGGAAGTAGATTTTGGGTTAATTATGAACTTTTGCGTTTCAGTTATTAGGAGCGACATGGGGAAGGTTTACAATCTCTTGTACATAAGTGACGTTCTAAGAGATTGACAGGTAACACGATTTTGGCTCTTAGAAGAGGTCATTAAGCCGAAATCACCACTCTAGGTTACGTACAAAATAGTGGAAAAAGTAATTAGCCAAATGCATAAAATTTAACGGCCTGTCTAATTCTAAATTTATTTACAAATTCGAGTGTGATTTTTGGAGAGATTAACAAATCATTCTGACAGTTATCACTTTTCTCGAAAGAACGAGACGATGAGATGTGGGAGGTTACTTAGTAGAGATGCAAATAACAGGGACAGATTAGGCCATGGTGGTGATAAATGGCCATCAATGAAAATCGAAATCAATAAAAATGTGAGTTTAATACTGGGAAAAGCCTTACGGGCGTTGCTATTTGTTTAAAGAGAGAGTTTGTCAGAGTATAAGGCCTAAACACTCACAAATACGGAAAAACAAGGGAGAATACATATTGTTCGTAGAATAATGCGTAGAATAAAATTCCTTCGCGTTAGGTTATAAAATAATGATAATAATAATAAATTATTCCAGAATGTATGCAGGGGTAGTGCGGTGTAATACATTTATTTTGAGTGGGAGAAAATGTCCTATGACAAGTTTGAGTCGAGCGCGTGGTCCACCCCTGTTTTATTTTGCTAGACCGAGATAGCTGGAACCCCGATTTCAAGGGTTGGAACTGTGACAAACGCATAAGGGAGGAACGGACGGGAAGCGAGAGTAGTGGGTGGCGAGCGGATAAATACGACTCAAAATTGCATGAACTTATTTTGATTGATGGGAGATTTTCGTTTTAAATAAGCAGTTTTTTTTGATAACAGATCAGTGAGTGAAGATCAGTCAGTGGAATTCGGCGGAAGAATACGGAAGTCTGGAAGTTTTGGTTCTAACCAGCTCGTAGCAACGGTTAATTAACCTCAGTGAAAACAGATAGTGGTAATTTTATTAAAAGGGAGTCCGAAGTTCGAAGATCGGCGCGACCCGTTGAGTTCAAAATTCGTAAATTATAGAAATAATACAAGTTCGTGAATTATTGCAACGCTACGTAATAAGAAAAAGCACATAGTTGAAGTTACCGTAATTAAAAATAAAGTTAGTTATCGGATTAAATTCAGTGTTATAGTCGCTTAGTAAAATTATATTTTTATAAAAAATTCGTGATTTACTTCAAGTAAAATTAAACTGTAGGGTGTAGGGGTGGGTTAATAATATTATACTTTACCCGAATTGCGGAAATATGAAGAGGAAAAATCGTATAAACTTTACGTAGATTAATTTGGGCTTTAATAATAAATATACCGCTTGACGGGAGCTATAACTTAAGAATGATAACTACAGATGATCGAACAGAGTATAGATTTCAGGACATTACATAACAGGTGGGGGGGGGGAATGGTCGTAGGGAGGTGGAGGAGTTTTCTTTGTTTTCTTCCCGCAGGTTATAACAAGTGCAGATCCAAAAATCACAACGAGCGTGTATTCCCGCTAGGATAAAGGGTACAGTTATCAATCACTCTCGGTAAGTCGAATTACAACTCCATAATTTAAATTACAGGACATGCTGACCGCAAGAACGAAGCAGTCAATTGAACTATTGTTTACTATAAGTGTGCGTGTCGGTCAGGGGTTTTTTTTTCTCTTCACCGTTATCACTCGGGTCCAGCCACCCGAACCGTCGCCTAACAGCTGGATGCTAGGAACGGAACAGCAGCAAAAAATGGTTCTTACAAGTACCTAGGAACGCAGAGGCAATAAGACTACGATAGTACACCCAATCGAATTGATGAAATTTTGGCAGTACAACTTACCCAATTGCAGGCGTTGGCTGACAGTTTGGCGCAGACTTCGGCAGGAGGAGGGCGTGAGAACCAGATTCACGATTCTATGCATGTATAACATTATATCAACCTGTTTATCTGCGAAATTTCTACCTGTTGTATTGCGTGAATTAAATTTTCACGTTTGTGGAATGTATACGATGGTACTGAGACTATACATAAGTGAGATATGTATGTCGGAAAGGTAAGGGTTTTCCCTCATTACCATGTTACGAGGAGGGGAGGTACCAGCCACAGACTGGGCGGGTCACGCGCTATGTCGGAGGTCATTCCCTTTCGCGGGATCGTGTCGAGCGAACGGGCGCGAAAGGTTATGTACCAGGGATGCCGAATTGTATGTCATGGACACGATTCGCTGACGGAGGCGTTTGACCTTAGACATCACGGGAAGCCTGCAGGGTTGAGTGGAGGAGACCGCTAACAAGGCATCTTGCGGGAAAATTCTGTAACGTTGTTGCATTCTCTCATCTGTGTCAACCCAAAAGTAAACGTAAGGCCCACAAAGTGCGCCTTATGTCAACTATTGGAGGTGGAAAGACGAAGACGGTCGGCTTTAATGGTCTGCCTCACAGCTTCGCGCCACTTGCCCGCGGATAGAGTCATGACAAGGGACGAAATGGAAATACCCCTTTTAGAGCCAGTAACGTAGAATCTGGAGGCGTAATGAGTATTGGAGTTGACTGGGAAAGGTTTGAAAGCCTGCTGTTCTTCCTCTGGCATGAGTGAGTCCGGGTATGTCAGGGTGATCGTCCAAGAGATCCGCCAGATACCGGGGTATAGCTCAGACATGCATTGGCGGGATAGTTGTGTCCGGAGAACTGCCCACTCGGTCAACTTGGTTAGTGGAGGAGCCAATACTAGTTTGCAAAGAAATTCTCCTTCCTTTCCTTTTATCACTTCCTTAAGATTCCCTAGTTCTGCCGTAAATTGGTGCTACTAACAATAACAATATTTCTAACGGTTATGCATAGGATAGGTATTTCAGATTGGGAGACGCGGGAGCAGCCTATTCGGCCATAGAGAGGCACTTCTAGGTACGTACATTTAAATTAAAGTAAATAATGAACTTGTATTGCCATTTGATTGTCCACAGGATCGACCATTACGTGAGCTAGGTTCCTTCTTCGTGATTTACTAACTGACCTTTAGACGTACAGTTAAATTTTACTAGCGCAAAATTGGACAAGAGGATGGCTTAACCAGCCTTAATAGAGTAGGTGCCAAAGGGATCACTATAGCGGGGAACGGGGACTCTACAGGGAGTATACAGTTAGGGCCATAGGCATCGGTAGTGTAGGGCAGTTAGACAGGGCGTATCCTTCATGCGTTTGAGAAAACAACAGAAAAAATTCTTCCACGCCTTTTAAAGAGTCGAAAGTTACCACGAAAAAGAGTAAATACATTAAATTCCTACTCCAAATAATCTGGAGGCTTCGAAGCAAAAATCAATCACAACGTGAAGTAAAGGGTTTATTGTAAGATTTCCCAAGACAACCTTGTTTTACTGTGTTTCGCATCACAGGGGTTGGGAAAATGAGATCAGGAAAACGGCGTAGCTGAACCTTCCGATCGGAGATCTCAACGACGAAGAGAGAAAAGGAAAGGGTGAAAAAACCTTGCAGCGGGGTGGGACCATCACAAGTTAACTTATATTACTATTCATGAGCATGTAATTCTTGTCCTAAAAATGTTTCTTTACTTTTATACAAAATCTCCCTTTTTATTACTCTACTCATTCATTCAAAAACGGTATACTTTTCCTAATGTCAATCTATTATTTCTTATGGTATAGTAGTCTGGGGAGGATGCTCTAAAACAATATTAGATCCATTAATTAAAGCTCAAAAATTGATAATGCGGAATATTTACAAAGTACACTATATTCACCCCACGAAGGACTTATTATAAAATCCTTATACGTCAAAAACATATCCACATATTACAAATTTAAACATACGAAAAAAAATATTTTTGAATCAACCTACAATACAAGAAATTCCAACAAATCCAATTATATTATTCCACCAACAAAAACCTCAATGGCACAGACACAATTTAACTTTCTTGCTCCTAAAATCTTCAATTATTTAACAATAGAAATAGAGTCAATAGTCAAATACGACAGTTTCAGGAAGGCGCTTGGGGACTTTTTGATGAGTGATTGTGATAATGTTAGTAGCCTGTTTCTCGTAGGTGTATATATTTTTTTTTTCACGGCAAAGATTTGTTTTATTTATTTATTTATTTACGCCTATTTAGGCTTTTACACGTGTGAGGATGTGGTTATATATGAGTATGTATGTATGTGTGTATGTGCGTGTATATACATATATAGATGTGCGCTCTTATATATGCATGTGTGCTTGCATGCACCTATACTAAAAAAAGGAAAAAAAGTTATTATATTATTACATTACAAGTTGTTACATTATTAAATTACAAGTACATTTTTATAATCTAATGTTAATTTACTTCTATTCTCCCTTCTATTTTCTACTTTTTACATAATTTCTACTTTTCATTTTAATTTCTACTTTTTATTATAATTTCTACTTTTTATTATAATTTCTACTTTTTATTATAATTTCTATTTTTTACTATAATTTTTCCAATTTTTAGCGTCATTTATACAAATTCATATGTTCACACTAGACTTCACATTTTCATACAACGTAACTTTACTCTATTGGTCACCATGAAACAGGCAGCCGCCTAGTATGGTGATTTAATATATCTTCTTTATGTAAGTTTCACAAATATGTAAGATGTGTTGTAAAAATAAATAAATAAATTCATCAGATAAGTTTTGAGAACCTTTCAAATCCCAGGAAAAATTACTAATATTCTATGAAATAACGTAAAAGGTACTATAACCATTATTATTAATTGTTTTTGTGTTTAATTCATAGAACTCCATTTAATTTTTTATTATATTTAATAAAAAATTAAATTTGATAGTTTTATTAGCAAGTTCTGCAAGTATTTTAGTTACAGCTGTTTCGGTTTTCAAGACCATTTCAAACAGTTTGAAAATGGTCTTGAAAACCGAAACAGCTGTAACTAAAATACATAATAAAATACTTGCAGAATTTGATAATAAAACTATCAAATTCAATTTTAATTAAATATAAAAAAAAAACTTTAACCATGACTAGAGACACTGATTCAAAGCTTTTATTTTTAATAAATTTAGCATTAAATACAGAAAAAATAGCTTTTATAGCTTCAATTTTGCGTTTTCATAGCGTTTATGCTAAATAGGATAACGTCAAGGAATGTGAGTCGACAAGAGGGGAAAAACAATTAAATTAGCAAAATCACTTGAAACATGTTTATTGTATTATTGATTGATACTCAACATGGCATATGTTTTTACAATAGAATGTGTCATGTTCATTCTACGATCTGTCAAAACAAGATTAAAGCGACTAAAAAATCTTTCTGCGTCAACACTATTCACAGGGGCCCAGACAGTCATCAGAGCTGCCTCAGCTAATTCTCTGTGAACAATTTTTACAGCTAAAAGTAGCTGAATTAAGTCTACAGTGACTCTATCCCTCACTTGCTCTACAAGCTGTCCTTGAAAATAACTGTTACCTTCCAGGAATTTTCTGTCATCAACAGATTTGAATGTTGGTGCAAGCCTATTTTTACTTGCTAAAAGAATAGCGTCTGATCGCTGGATATTCTGACCTACAATCGCAGAATTGAACATTTTACCTGCGTGCTTAAGAAATAGATTAGTGCTGTTGTCTTGACGGTTCAGCATATGAGATGCCAATTTCACAGAACTTTTCTGAAAACTCTCTCTTTTTTGGGTTAAGACAACCTTGTTCCATACCTCCCACACAGCCTTTAAGGTTTTGGTAGGGAAAACATCATCACTCAATTTTTTTAATTAAAGCTTAGGGTCACCAAGTCCACCTTTGTCGTGAAAGTCGCTGCTATTTTGCGTTTTAACATATTTATCGCTAAAAAAAACACCTTTTATCGCTTTAATTCGCAAAAATATCGTTAAAGCTATGAATCAGTGTCTTTAACCATGACTAATCAATATTCCTTAAAATTTATATAATTATGTGTTTGTCTTTATATACAAATAAATAAATAATTAGAAAAATGTACTACATAGACTGTTGCACTGAACCATTTTTTGTGAGTAATCCTTTTGGCATCAGTAATATAAGTCATTATCGATAAAACATTATCGGCTTACCAACAATTATTTTTTTTTTTATATTACAGCTCATCCTAACATGAAAGTTTTCATCACCCACGGAGGTCTGCTGAGTCTAACAGAAGCTTCCAGCGCTGGAATTCCATTGATTGTTATTCCCATCTTCGGAGACCAATACTACAACGCTGCAGCTGTTGTAGGAAGAGGCCAGGGAGTCAGACTGGACTATGTCAACTTCACTGCTGAATCTTTGACATGGGCGATTGGGGAAATTCTCAGCAATCCAAAGTATGTTAAACAAATTATGTTATAATAAAATTCGACTCAACAACAGGTTTTGGAAAAGGAATTAATAGTTAATAATTTAAATTAATAATTTTCTACTCAACGACAGGTTTTTGGAGAGGAATTAATAGACGATGTCGATTTTACTTATAAAATATAACAATAAATATATAGAAAACAGATTAATTTCAGTTGACATAATAGATTGAATTACTCGAAGTCACTACCATTATAGGAAGGTTTTACAGAAAGCATTGAAAAAAATGACAGCAGTTGGAACAGTGGCAGATTTGTTGCTGGTGACTGCAAATGCAAATGGGAGCACGGTTCCCAGCGCAGCGCTAAGCAAGCGGTGGAATATCTGGCCGTCTTCACAATTGGTCTTCACGATAATGTATTATGTTCTGATCTGAATTTATTTTTTCAGGTACGTCCAAAACGTCAACAAAATCAAGCAGCAATTCCACGACCGTCCTATTGACCCTCGGGAACTCATCAACTTCTACTCTGAGCACGTCATCCGTACTGGAGGCGCCCCTCATCTCTCCCAAAAACCTCTGTGCATGGTGTCCCGACTTCTACTGGACGTTGCAGTCCTCTTTGCTCTCCTTCCCCTATTGCTATTAATCCTAGGGTGCTTTGTATGTCGTAAGTTATGTAAAAAAACTGCATGTAAGAAGAAGACTGAGACGGATAAGAAGAAGAAACAGTGAAAAAAAACCTTATTTAAGGTGTTAGCGGTGGTGATAATGGAGGTATTAAAGGTTATTAGAGTAAACGGAGGACATTTAGCTAAATTCGGGTGTTCTGTTTTACCCATCTTATCAGTTTTGTTGTTTTTGTGATAAAACCTAATATTTTTCATCTATTTTTAGCCGAGGGCAATTAAATTCAACTATGTTGGTTTTATTAGCGCATAGCAACAAGATACATGTTTACCAGTTTTATGCAATTAGGAAATAAATATGTTTTATGATCGTAAAAAAATCTGATTTCGACATTGAGTGTTCTCCGCTCATTATTTACGATTTGACGTTATTGGTGAAAATTCTATGACAACATCTTCGGTCCAGTTTCAAACTCTAAATACGCCGTTACCCATAAATGTACGACAGTTTCAGTAAAATCCTTCAAATCACTTTTTTTGCGTGTTATTGCATGGGTTATGTGCATTTGTAATACGTTTTAGACATAATGCTGTGTTGGGCATTTGTAATACTAAACACTAAATTTATGGGTAATTTTCTATTTGGTTATTTCGAAAAAACCTTAGATGAAATTACTCAACACCAAATCTTTCATAATAATACAATGAATTGCAATACTGTACGTCAAAATTTTTAAAAACAAAAATCCTATTTCATATAAATCTCGAGATTCTTAATTTGTTTTACGAATTTGTAAATATTCGTGTTCATCGTCCCGTATAGTTTTATTTTGTAGCTTGAGGGGTTTTTCCAGTCAAAATAACGTTAATGCATTAATTTTGGGTAATTTGAAACAGTCTCAATCCTCTCCTATCCTTGAACACCTCTTTTAACGACCATTTTTAGGTCAGTCAATTACAACGATTTTTGATACCATAATAATAAATTTGGCATCTTTTGAATCGGGGGCAACTTTGATCATCGAATATCATCATCAGTATATTAATACGTGAAGCAAAAACTTTGTACCCCTTTTTACAGGTTTTTAGATGTAAGAAATTTCGCACACTTATAGTTTATATAGAAAAGGAGTATCAATATAATAGTATTAAATAATATTTTTTTAATTATGCATAAAAAATACATCAAATCTATAAAAAAAACATTACACATTGAATTAATTATGGTCGAATTTTGACCATTGGGCGACCACCAGTTTACATAATTCTCGCTACCACTCAGAATTTACTGGCTTTTTTACTGATTTTCTTTCCGGTGAACGTTTAAGCTGCGACGTTTCGAAAATAATGTCATTTTTCTTATTATATTCAATTGTTGAATTTTAAAAACCGGTTTTTATAGATATTTTCCGACAAATAAATGTATATATAAATTTTTTTTTTATTTCTTTTATATATTTAATAATATTATTATTCAATTTATAAAAACAGTTTATTTATAAACAAGTTCTGCTAGGTAATTATTTTTACACGTGACAGCTGTTTCGCCTTCTGAAGGCATTATCAAACTGTGGTCTTGCCACATACAGACGAGGTATTTATGTTATTTCTAGATAGGATTTTGATGACTAATTTTAATTATGAGTAAACTGACTAAAATTATTAATGGTTATTACCCTTTTAAAAGATACCCAATTACTTATATTGTTTAAATTCGACTGAAGGTCGTTAAGTGCACTAATCGTTATTTCTAATATGAATCATTTCCAAATGATGACTCATGGTTTTATTTTCTGTATAATTAAGTTTAAGGTCGTTAATATTCTAAACTTATTCCTAATGTGAATTATTCCCAAATGATGACTCGTGGTTTTATTTTCTAGTAAAATTATTATTATTATTGTTTTAAAATTGGTTTGAACATATCTAACAACGGTGAGTGAATTATATTGGTCTGTTCATTTATTAAAATAGCTTTAGGATTATTAAAGTGCTTGTTAATTTCTAGTTGTTCTAAAAGATTTAGTTTGTGTCCTTTATTTTGTATATGTAAGGGAGTTGGCTTATTATCGCCGCTAAGTGAGTGATTATCATCTAGGAGATGTTTGGCAAATTGTGATTGCATTTTATTATTATTTTTAAATGATCGCATATGTTCTTTGAACCTAGTATTAAAGGACCGGCCAGTTTGTCCAATCTCCTAGATGATAATCACTCACTTAGCGGCGATAATAAGCCAACTCCCTTACATATACAAAATAAAGGACACAAACTAAATCTTTTAGAACAACTAGAAATTAACAAGCACTTTAATAATCCTAAAGCTATTTTAATAAATGAACAGACCAATATAATTCACTCACCGTTGTTAGATATGTTCAAACCAATTTTAAAACAATAATAATAATAATTTTACTAGAAAATAAAACCACGAGTCATCATTTGGGAATAATTCACATTAGGAATAAGTTTAGAATATTAACGACCTTAAACTTAATTATACAGAAAATAAAACCATGAGTCATCATTTGGAAATGATTCATATTAGAAATAACGATTAGTGCACTTAACGACCTTCAGTCGAATTTAAACAATATAAGTAATTGGGTATCTTTTAAAAGGGTAATAACCATTAATAATTTTAGTCAGTTTACTCATAATTAAAATTAGTCATCAAAATCCTATCTAGAAATAACATAAATACCTCGTCTGTATGTGGCAAGACCACAGTTTGATAATGCCTTCAGAAGGCGAAACAGCTGTCACGTGTAAAAATAATTACCTAGCAGAACTTGTTTATAAATAAACTGTTTTTATAAATTGAATAATAATATTATTAAATATATAAAAGAAATAAAAAAAATTAAAATGGAGTTCTACAAATTAAACTTGATAACAATAAATATATATAAATTCCTTAATGATTTCTTAAACTATGTTTTATTTAAATAAAGGCAACGATTGCCGGATTACAAATGACATGATCATATTTGAAAATCTCATACTAGCACCATCATAAGCTGAATTGGTTGAATGTGCAATGATAGGGGTCTTAATCAGCCTAGAAATTGAACTCAAAAGCGCTGGGTGCGAACCCGATGCTTTAATCAAACAGCCACTAACTGAGTTATACATACATATAATAACATATACATATAATAAACCTTCAAAAGTTATAAAAAGAGAGTTTTTTTATAAAAAAAAAAAAAAAAAAATTGAATATTCATTTAGACTTTCATAAAGTCAATAGTTCCATATGAATAAATTCGGATACATTTATCCGAGACGCTATTCAGGTTACAAACCAATTCTTAGAATGATTGTTCCAATAAAAAGAGTAGTTGCCCATAATATGGAAAAAAGAACTAGTTTAAGATAATATTGTTGATTCTTAATATTTGAAATATGAGATTGACAAATATGACGGTTTGACAGAAGGTGACAATAGCGAAATTGAATAACGCGCACGTCACGGTTAGACGAGAGGTCTGCGTTCGAGTCCCAGTTGCGACCATTGTCTTTTTCTATTTTTCTGTGTCTTGTTCTCTTTCATATTTTCATTTAGATTATAAGTGTTTTCTTCTTCTTCAATGATATATTACGTTGGTGGGAATAACCTTCAAAAGTTATAAAAAAGAGAGTTTTTCTTATAAAAAATTGTAAATAAGCTTATTAAAATGGTTCATCAAAGTTGCCCCATTCCGAAAAGTTAAAGAGATCCGAAAAAAATCAGGGCAAAATATGCATGCCGATACATAAGAACAAATCAGAAAAATTATTTGTTTTCATGGTGCATTAATAATAATAATAATAAGGTCTTTATTCAAGGATGTGGAGAGGGGAGTGCAATCCCATACATCCCATATAGGGTATAATTACATATGTTATTATGAATAAAGAAAAAGATGAAAATAAAAAATAAAAAAGAAAATAATTAACAACAACAATTATTTAATCAATTAATTAATTTCAACATTTATATCATTAATGTTGAAAACATATGAATAACCAGGTAGGTACGCACTCCTAACAATAATTTTTCAAACACTTTTCATTCTCCTTCCATATTCTGGCTAAAGAATTCCAAAAGGTATCAAATTAAGAGGCTCTCAAAAAAATAATAATTTTGAGACAAGAAATTGGAAATTGCAGACCAAGCTCGAAAATATAATAATTTAAGTTAAGGCAAATTGAAGAGCTTTGGCAGCTTACGAAACTCATTGGTGATAACAAGATACCTGAGTTAGTAATATTATAATTTATTTATTTATTTGAGACACAAACAGGATATTTACAGAGCATTATTTTGGTTAATGTACAACAAATTAAGATACAAATATAAATATCCCTAGACTAATGATATGATACGTTGTGCGTTGTGCAGCGATGTAGTAATATAGTAATAAAATAATAATGATATGTTGAGTAGCGATGTTTTTGTGAAAAATCAAATCCTTCAAGGGCGCTGAGAGTACTGAAAGCTGTGGGCGTATTGTGTATGTAAGTACTACCAGTAGCGTGTAGGTAAGTACTACCGAATTAATTTTTGTATTGTATGTGAACATGTGTGTAGTTTCAATATATCTCAATAGATGTCATTGGAATAGGCAGTTTTTTCCTGATAGCTGTAATATTGCTAAGATGATACCAATTCACAAAGGTGGGTCCAAAACAAATACCGCAAACCACAGACCATCTCACTTTAAATACTGACCTTATTTAAAAACACGCTCAGACTGACAGACCGATTCTACAAATCATTGAGACACAGTAAAAGTCCACTCATCAAAGAAATCGGTCAATACAATGCACCTAGTAGTGACTTTACTTTCAGATACGTACATAGATAACTACAATCTTAATAAACTACAAATCTGTACACATTTATTTACTTATATTCTAAAAAATCACCTCAGTTTTCGTATTATTTTAAAAGTTATTGAGTTTTGAGATGATATGCACCATTTGGCCCCATAGTGCGCCGTACGCATCGCGCCACAAAAAAAATCTGTGTACGTGGAATTTCAAACAAAGCTACCGTTGTGATTCGGTTTTTATTCAAGAATTCGTCACAAGATGTCGCCTTTTTTGTCAGTAGGTCGGATAGGAACGTCCCTCCCCCTAGGTATAAGTGCTACGAATTTGTTAATATTTAGTATCTCTCCGGATATGAAGCGATCGATGTTATGAATCAATATTAAATTTTACATATGACGTCATTGCCTGTATCGGCTACTTTGTATCGGTGATTATCACTCGATGACAGTAGATCCGAGGAACAGGCTGTTTTTGAAACCAGTTCCTATTAGATTTATAAAATGGTCACCAACACTAACTGGGATAAGCTGCACCAAAAGCCGCCCGCAGGGCCTATAATTAAAAACCTGCGGAGCGGGTTTTCAACTGCTAGTTTTTGATGTATTTGTATATTACTTTCCTCTTTTTCTCAAAACTTTAAAGATATCCGACTTATCAACCAGACGATCGTTATTAGCACCGTAAAATAACAATTTTGACGTGCAAAATAAAGAAAGATTAGTAGCAGACCTAATTTGTTCTCGGACAAGTCACCGAACCGAAGTTTAATGAGTTCCAAAACAATTTAATTAAATTACGAATAATTTCATACATTTTGATTTATTACTTCCGAAAATCAATCATTCTCCTATTGTGTGACGCTTTGAAAACAGCAGATTTTATTAAATGGTTATAGGTTAATGGTTATGTTTAACATTCACAAAAAAATTTGTCGTTTAAAATACATGAAGCTTTAATCATCTTCACTGCAAATATATTGTTTATTTTAATGCTTTGCTTAAAATGGTTTGTCTGAGGTTGGTGAAAATATGTAAATAACGGGTGTTTTTTTAGAGGTATACAAATTCAAAATGAAAAAAAAAAACATTAAAATAATGTTAATGTTTATGATATTGGCTTAATTTATTAGATAATTTTATGCCATTATTGTTTAAATATGATTTCGGGCATATGAGCGCCACGGCTAGCTCAAATGAAGCGCAATCTTGAAGTCCAATTTTCGACAACTTTATCGAGCAACTGGGGCCATTTATCGGCAAAACCACGGCGAATGTTGACTTCCAAATGGTCCAACGTCTCTGGTTTATCAGCAAGGACTAGTGACTTCACATACCGCTAAAGAAAGTAATCTAATGGTGTGAGATCACACGATCGTAGAGGCCTAGACCCAGATCTTTCCGCAGAATCTTCCACAAAGTGAATGGGCACAGCTGCAATTGCTGTGCACGATGGCGAATCGACTCATTCGGATTCTCCTCAACACTACTCTCCACAGCAGCAATAACTTCTTCTTTGTCGACTTTGTGGATGCGTGTTATCCACTAGAGTGTACGTGGTGCGTAAATAGATCCATGATCTTCCGAATAACTTGCTCGGATGGATGATTATGTCGACAGTAAAATGGACGTAATGCACGATAAGTTTGGCGAACCGAAACATGATTTTCAAAATAAATTTGCACAATTTGCAAGCGCACGTTCTGACGTCAGTCTATTATGACGACGTTATAGTGAAATGGCAAGACGTACTGACTACAAATCAACTGTCAAATGTCAAATTGACAGTCTGTAGAAACGATGTTACCAGTTTAAAAACCAAACCGCTAAAAAACCACCCAGTACAGTATACATATGGTACCCAGTACAGTATACATATGGTAGAGGTACAAATTTAAAAACCTGATATTTTTATCTGAAAATGTTTAGGAATTTAAAACTTGTTTTCAAGCCCGTTAAAAGCTCGTAAAAGATGTTTTATTGAAAAAACAATCGGCTTGTTAAGTTAAAATAGTTTTACATATTTAAATAATAAAATTGCGTCAATACCAGGAAGTCAGAAATTTGTCAAATCATCCTAACTTTCGGTTTTACTTTAAAAACTGGAAAGGATGGTAGTCTAAAATACATGAAGAAAAGAATTTCGGCGGTAATGATCGTGAAATAAATTACTATCTGATGTTCTCATTATAATCAGTAGATTAAGATCACTCTGTAATTAATTACCAGTGGCGTTTCGTAATTTGTTTTAAGGTTGTCGCTAATATAACCCAAATCCTTTTCTTCAAACACAGCAAACTTATTTCGTGGCACCATTTCAATTCAAAAATAAAAATGTTTCGCAACAATGCTTACTTCACAAGGATTTTCTTAAAACTAACACAAATCGTTTCATTGTATATTTGGGAAATTTCTCTGAAAACTGACAAACCATCGCGGCGTTTTCCCACAGGTGTAGACAGAAAGGGTGAACTGCTACTCATCTCTCATGAGGCATAATCCTTGCTTCATTCACATACATGCGTCGTCTCATATTTATATTTTTGTTATTCTGATTTCTGACATATGACCTCACTCAAGATTCTGATTCACACGACTGCGCCATGTCATTCTATGGCGTTCCTGACTTCTTCTGCTATTCATCCTCGAGTCATTTATTCTCCAGATACATATTTTTCTTTTTTTTTATAAGAACAATTCACTTTCTATAACTTTTGAAGGTTATTTCCGTCAATGTAATGAATCAATGAAGAACACTTATAATCTAAACGAAGATATGAAAGAGAAAAAAAACAAGAAGAAGAAGATAACACTTATAACTTAAACGAAAATATGAAAGAGAACAAGACACAGTAAAATAGAAAACAATAATGGTCGTAACTGGGAGAAATTACCAGTATCTTCAATGATATATAACAATGATGGGAATAACCTTCAAAAGTTAAAAAAAAATTCTTCTTATAAAAAATTGAATTTTCATTTAGACTTTTATAAAAAAGGTCAATATAACACGTTCCATTAAATAAAATCGGATATATTTATCCGAGACGCTATCTATATTACAAACTAGTTCTTAGAACGATTGTTTCCAATGCCTACGATATGAAAATATTATTCGAAGATAATATTGGTAATTCTAAAATATGAATTTACGAGATCGACAATTACGACGGTTCTATGGAAGGTGGCAATAATGGCTGAATTGGTAAAAGCGTCCGTCCCGGCTAGACGAGAGGTTCTTGGTTCGTATCCCGTTGCGACCATTCACTTTTTCTATTTTGCTGTGTCTTATTCTCATTCGTATTTTAGTTTAGTTTATTAGGGTTATCTTCTTCTACAATGATATATGTTTTTCTAATTACCAACCTAATGAATAATTTTTAATATTTTATTTTACTCTTTTGCAAAGGGAAAGCCGTTAGAAATATATATTTATGAATAAATTAGCTACATGAATAGTTACATTCGTTAAAATATGTCTACTGGACCTCCTAGTTCAGTGAAACTATGCGCGTTGTCTGAGTAACGCATCTTCACTTTATTAATTTATGTATTATTGATTGATTTTCATTAATTATTTTATCTAAATAACAGCTGTAAAACATCTTAACAAAAGAAAAGCACATTTAATATAAATAATTATTAATTTTTAAAACAATGGTGCCTACTTCATCCATTATCTGACATTAATTACTTATACTTGTCAGATCCAATTTTGAAAGATAAAAATTCATTAAACGTTACGCAGGGATACAATTTCAAATCACACACCCATGCAAGGACAGCCGAAATAAGTACAGTGTAAACTCCATGTAACGTCACTCGATTTAACGACAAACTCCCTAAAGCGTCGAAATCACTCGGCTTTGGTTGGTTTAGCTTAGCTTCCATACAATGATACACTCTATTTAGCATTGCACCCACTCTCAATAACGACAAGAATTAAGTAATAAAAAGTTATTTTTTAGTTGCCAAAATTAGTAAAATCGGCCCAGATGTGTACGTTCTTTTGTCGCTTTATTATCCTACCCCGTAATAAAATGTCGGTAATGCCCGTAATAAACTGACCGTCATAAACTGTCAGCATCATACATACCGAACTTTCTAATAAATCCGTTCTTTTGTTTAAAAATTGGGATTCCCTGCACCTGTTGATTGTTGTTTTCTAAGAAATCCCTTCTTTTGTTTACAAATTGGGATTGTTTGCACGTGTAGACTGTCGTTATTAGGTTTCATGGATTATCTATTCGTTATCATATTGTTAGTTGCCCACAAACTTTCAAACTGTATAAACATGGCAAGTAAGAGAAAATCACTGTGTATTGACGAAAAAGTTTTACTGATACGCGCAATAGAGGCGGGAGAGAAGATAAGTGATGTTGGCAGACGCTTTGGATTTAGTCGCTCTACCGTGTCCACAATATGGAAAAATAAAGAAAAAATTCTACAAGCAGAGGAGGATGGAAAATCTTCCAAAAAATTAAAGAAACCTAAATACGAAGATTTGGATCAAGCTGTGCTATCATGGTTTCACCGACAGCGCCAGAATAATATGCCTATCTCGGGCCCGATCGTGAAAGCTAAGGCGGAGAAGTTTGCCGAAGAACTTGGTTTACTTTCTTTCAAAGCATCAGAGGGATGGCTCGGAAAATTCAAGCAACGTCACCATATCAACTATGGCAAAATTAGTGGAGAAGCACGAAGTGTTGATACGAATGTTACTCACGACTGGATTAATAGAGTGTGGTCAAAATTGACAGAAAAATACGCCTCAAGTGACATTTTTAATGCTGATGAAGCAGGAATTTTCTATAAGTTGACCCCAGATAAAACTCTGAAATTTAAAGGGGAAAAGTGTGTTGGAGGAAAGCTCTCCAAGGAGCGTATTACAGTACTTGTGGCTGCTAATATGGATGGCACAGAAAAAAAAAGCTGATGGTAATAGGCAAATCGAAAAATCCGCGGTGTTTTAAGAACATTAAAAAATTGCCAGTGACGTATAAAGCTAATAAATCAGCTTGGATGACCAGTCAACTTTTTGAAGAAGAAGTCCGAAAGTGGGATGCAGAATTAAAGGGACGAAAAATTTTACTTCTTGTTGACAATTGTCCTGCCCACCCTCTTATATCAAACCTTCAAAACATAGAGTTGGCATTTTTTCCTCCAAATACGACTAGTGTGTTGCAGCCAATGGATCAAAGCGTGATTAAAAGCCTCAAGGGTCACTACAGAAAGAAATTATTGATGGAAATAGTCGAATCTGAGGGTAAAACTTCTATTAATGTGCTGCATGCTGTAAATTTTTTATCTAAAGCCTGGGAAGAAGTGACACCCACAACTATACAGCACTCTTTTCGACATGCTGGACTTTTTACAAATTCTATGAGTGATGAGGTGGAAACGGAACCGGAGTTTGATAGCGATGACGACCTTTTATTAACTGAGTGGATTCAACAGTCCAACATGGCAGGAAAATTTACAGAAAATCTTCAAACCTACATCGAAGTAGACGACTGTCTGCTTACAACGGCTTCACTCACAGACAAAGAAATTTTAGATTCGGTGAGAAAAACTGAGGATCAAGAACAAGGAGATGAAGAAGATGAGACGGATGAGCCTGAGCCTCCGCCGAGCATTAAAGAAGCTCTGGAAGCAGCAAAATTATTGGAAAACTACTTTCTTTATCACCAAGATGCCTCAATATCGCACGATATGAATAAAATACGTAAAAAAATACAACAAAATTACTGGTGCAGCAAAAGACGTCAGACGAAAATAACAGACTATACGCAATAGCGTTCAAATAAATATTGTTTTTTATGTATATAATTACTAAAACTAGTCTGAAATAAACTTTTCTTTTTCTAATACAGATTTTTCTTCTCTCCATTTAATGACATCTCTCTATAACGTCAAAATACACGATGTCCCTTCAGTGCCGTTATATAGAGTTTACACGTATTTTGAATAGTCATCCACGACTCTCATCACAGATTACCTTTAAAACAATAAGTTTATATGAATAGATATCTCTAGGGAGAAGGTTTAATGTTTTATTTTATTTATTTATTTATTTTATACATTAACAAACAAGTCCTGCTAAGCCAATTGCATTGGTTTGTTAACTGGTGCTTATGATTCAATTACATATATATTGTATGAGTTATAATTTCCATCTTTCATCTACAGATTCAAATTTTTTCATAAATATCAATATAAATCTTTTTTTTTCTGATAACCAATTTTTCACCATATATTTAACTTTATTCATAGAATTATGTTGCTTTATAGTGTCAGGTAATAAATTAAATATCTTCGAAAAAAGTTCTAAAATTATCTTTTAAATATATTCAAACGTTCTCTGTCCGTACTTATTATTAAGTTTCGAAACTATTTATCCGTCGTTGCGCGTGAATCTAGTGCTATATTTATGTTCTGGTTTCTCCTTATGCTGCGGGGTAAATATATGCTGAATTAAAATTTTGTACCATAGTATTGCCTTAACAGATAAAATGTTTGCACTCTGAAACAGCAACGGAGTATTGTGTCTCTGTTTGAAAATATTAGGGACGACTAATAATTTTACAATTGCGTTTTGTACAACTTGAACTTGTTTCAGATTGGTTACAGTAGTATTTCCCCAAATTGTTAATCCATACCTTATAATAGATTCTGCCATTGAAATATAAATTATTTTAAGTGTTTCAATTGATAGGAAAAAATTTAATGTGAACATTCTGCTAGCAATTGATCCGAGTCTTTTACAGGTTTTTTTTTTAATATGTTTGTCCCATTTAAAAAAACAATCTACTGTAACACCAAGATACACATATTCCATAATGTAACAGTTGTCACAATGTAACAATTGTAACAATGTAACAAGTGTAACAACGTAACAATTGTACTAATGCAAAGCGTTAATATCGTTATAATTAATCATAACAAATATGGAAAGAACAATGAAAAAACTATGGAAAACCGAATCGAACGACGTTGACAATGAATCAATTAAAAAAAAATAATTACTGTTAAATTAATCGATGTAATTTGAAAGAAGTAAATCGTTACGGCTGTTAACTGTGGAATGTTCTGGAACATTCCACAGTTAACATTATCATTCATATTAAAAAAAATGAAATGAGAATTATATATTACGAGCACCCTGTACATCTCTTATGTTCCCAAAATTTTAAAAATTTTAATCTTCTTTTCTTTACTGTTTTTATGCTGATTTTCTTTGATGTTTTGCTTGTATCCATTAATACTAAAATGGTTAATGGTATGTATCTCTTTGTTTCCAAAAACTTTTTCTTTTATTTTCCTCTTCTGTTTCTTTTGTATACTGTTTTTTTTTTTTTTAGAATTCAAAAATAACAAATTGTTACTGGTTCAGTAGATAATTATGTCTTACGAGCGCCTTACATTTCTTTTATTTCCCAAATGTTATTTCCTTTCGCTTACTGTTTTTATTTTCTTCCTTTACTGCTTTTATTTTCTTTTCCGTTACTGTTTTATTGTATACGTACTTTTATTTACTATATTTCTTTTGCTACCCAAATGTTTAATTTCTTTGCCTTTTTTGTTTTTATTTCAATCGAAATTCGAAAACACTACACGTTTTATATTCGATGCTTAACTAATTATAAAACTGTCATATAAATATATTATAATTAGGTAATTGTAATTTTTCAATTTTAATTAACACTACATATATTAATCATAATGTACCTAATGCATTCGAAACCTATCAATTTGACTGTCCTAGAACGGGAGTCCTTCCTAGTTGGACAGTCAAAAGCTTCCTTGTAATGTTTTTGTATTTTTATAACAAAAAATAAATAAATAAATAAATTGAAAAAAATAATTTTAGAAAATTATGGCACGCCCATGTTCCCCTTCAATGTAGTAAGTATATTTATTCGTATTAATATGCATGCCTACCAAATAACAAAATATTCATTCCTTTCATTCTTTTCACAGCAGTTGACCTTCCGCATCACAGTTCCGCACCACGAGCAAAATGAAGGGACTCTTGTCCGCCGTCCTATTATTGGCCTGCGCCAGCCAAATCCTTGGATACAAAATCCTGATCGTGTCGCCCTTTCCATCGAAGAGTCATTGGATCCTATCAAATGCTCAAGCAGACATTCTACATGAACATGGACACGAAGTAAGCTAAATAATTTAGATTATTAATCTTCTGATTATTATTCCTTATGATTCCTCCACTCTGCATCCCCAAAGATGACATATGGCCTAAAGGATTTTTTCCTCAGGGCCTCCTGTGTGGAGCCGATGTAGTAAAAAAATGTGTTAAAGTGGGGGTGGAAGCGTGACTAGGAATTTGTGAAGAGCGTATAGAACGGACGTTTAATGGGAACATAGCCAAGATGGGATATAAGATAATTTATTTAAATTTAATCTACTTCAAAAAATACAGACATATTTATTACTAAACAACTTGAATAAAAAAATGGGGTGCGAGCGAGAAACAAAACATATATATTATACAGGGTGTTAAGGGAAGTACTTGACTTACTTTAACCAGTGATTCCTGACATTATTTGGAGTAAAAAATGTAAATAAAATTATGGTCTCCGGTGACATTTTTGATGTTTTTTTTGTTTTCTACAAAAACTTAAAAAAATGGTAGGTGTTGGACAGCTGGAGGCGGAGTAATGGGTGGGTCGGCTACTAGGTGGAGTGACCAGTGACGACATGCGAAAGAATTTTTTTTTGTTTGTTTTTGAAGAAAAAAACTTGAAAAAAAGTCACCAAAAAGTCACCGGAGACCAAAATTTCATTTACATTTTTTACTCCAAATAATGTCAGGAATCACTGGTTAAAGTAAGTCAAGTACGTCCCTTAACACCCTATATAATGATAAAAAAGTGCACAGGTAAATATTACAAACAAATATAATCGTGTAAACTACCAAACATAATTACTGAGAGATTGAAGCGCGTTTTCTCATACTCATGATGACTTTTAATATCGACATCACGATTAGAATATTAAATCAAAATTCAATGTTAATATTGAATCTATATTGTACCCAAAATATTTAATTAACTACCAAAGACAATAAAAAATAATAAAGTTTCTACTGCTAAAATGGTTATTAGGTACTGATGATTTATATTGTTGCGCTACCGAAGCCCTTGTATTCCTATTTTTATAAAAGTTTCTTTATTCTTTGAATTGTTTGTTACATGAATTGAGGATTTTTCGACCACCATACTAGGCACATGCCTGTGTTGTGGTAGTTGATTTTCGTATACAGTACATCATATATAAAGTTATAAAAATGTGCGAGAATATAAAAAATAAGTATTAAATAATATTTAAGAAAAATAAAGAATACAAAAAAATATAAAAGAATGTAAATGACTATAGAGTACTGAAGAATATGGAAACAATAAATGACTATATAGAATAAAAGAGTGTGGAAAAATATAGTAGAATATAAAATAATATGAAAAGTATAGAACATAGAAAGCATAAACACGAAAGAATATAAAAATGATATAATTATAAAATATATAAAGTCGAAGTAAGTACTTTAGAGTAAGCAAATAAGAAAGGATAACGATTATAATGAAAATCTGTGTGTACGTGGTTATATTGGTAGGTACATTATTTTAAACCAATTTTTGTACAAATAAATGTTGGAATAAATTCATGTTTCAAGTCAATTGGAATTAACTTTGGAAGGAAATGGAAAATCAATATAATTTTGTAATACCTCATATACATATAGAAAACTATTCATTTACTTGTTGATTTTATTCATTTGTAACATTTAATTCATTTGTATTTCAATAGTGTACGCTATCCAGGTGACAAACCAATTCTCAGAATGATTGTTTCCAGTAAAAAGCGTAGTCGTCCTTAGTATGGAAAAAAAAATAGTTGAAGATAATAATATTGTTAATTCTAAAATTTGAAATACGAGATTGACAAGTATGAGGGTTTGACAGAAGGTGGCAATAGCGAAATTGGTTAACGCGCACGTCCCAATTAGACGAAAAGTCTGGGTTGGAGTCCAAGTTGCGACCATTGTTTTTTTTTCGTTTTTCTGTGTCTTGTTTTCTTTCATATTTTCCTTTAAGTTATTATTTTAATCTTCTTCAGTTATTTGTAATTGTTTATCATAACAAGGCTTAAAGTGTTTTTTACATAAATATTATTCCGTAATTAAAACTATTTATCTTATTGTTATTTTAGCATCAACATTATTCATTTATTTATTTAAACACCCATAGGACTTTTACATATAGTGCAGTACATGTTTTTGATAATATAAGTACACACCGTTTGAAAATGTATCATGTTTTGCATAAAATGTTGTTATTGTACTTGCTGACAAACTACGTAAGTAATTTAGCAGGTTTAAATGTTAATAAATAAAAATTTTAAAAAATCATCAAAAAATATTTCAAATAAAATGAGTCACGTTACCAGTCTGTGAAAAATGACTAAATATATTATCACGTATTTTGTGTGGCCTTACTGCAGACGTACTCAAAAATACGCATTGCCAATGTTTATAGCAATGTGTAAACAAATGTTCATGTTCTCAATGGCAAGAGACCGGACTTTAAGTAAACCCTGATGGAGTGAACATTGCTGACTAAACATGTTTTTTTTTTTTAATAAAAGTGATAAGAACTAAGTATTTTTTTAGTTTTGAATCTAAACTGAAACAATGAAAATTTGGTACGATTTTTTTTTATTTCATTTGGGGTGACCTATCCCAGAGGTGTTGGTTATCTAACAATATAATAAATTGTTCCTGGGCGGCGGTACCCGTACCCGCCTCGCAATTTGAAATAATGTAATGCTGACCGAAACGTTGACTAAAGAAGGCCGAAGCGACACACGGCAACCCAAAAATTAATATCGGTAATCTTGTATTTAGTGCGTCGATCTTGGCCATTCTTCTCTAACGGAAATGTGTTGTTTAGTTCGTACTAAAATTAGGAATCTGAGGGAACGGACTCCGGTGCCGATTGAGACGGAGAAAAAAATGAAAGGCAGACTGTCGATGTAGAGGTTGAAGTCATTTATTGAGGAACTACCTAGCTGGGGTCGGAGTGGAGCCAAGTGAGTGAAGCGTAGTCGGGTGCGTAGGTCGTGATGTGATGAGGTCGTGATAGCGGCGAAGATCCCAGATCTTCAGATCGCCCGTGCGTTGCTCTACACCGTGCGTGGTGGAGAATGACCAGATCCAGGCGGTCGATCGACGTGGTAAGAACGCGATATGGCGGCTGTGAGTCCAGTGGGTCAAAGTCACACGTGACGCAGGAACCCTAATGAGGCGAGGAGGATGAGATCTGAAGCGAAGCACGACGGGCTCCGGTATTTGGATGTCAGGATGTACCACGAACAGAAAGCGCGGCGGGCTTTGTAGTTATGGGCGGAAACATCTCATATCGTGACGCGATGGGCCGGACAGCGAAATGATGGAGTAGGAAGATGGAAGCCTCGAAGGTGTACGGAAGGGTCCGTTAATTTGCCGTAGTTCTTTTGCCCTGATGTCACAATGGAATTGCTGAATGATCACATATTGATGATTGCACTGGGGCTGCACTGATCTGTTAACTCACTTGCGTGTAATGCGAGAGTCGCCCGAACTAAACTTGACTCTGCTCGCTCGGGATCGCGTCCGCTTTTATAGCGTGGCCGACGAAATTAGTAATGTTCTAGATTGTCGTGTAATCCGGCCACGACGCCAAGCGGAGAATGCCCTCGAATATTCTCGTCACTGTGCTGGTAGATATTTGTTTAACTCGGGATCTTTCTAGGAAGTGGCCGCGCAATGAGGCAGGTTGCTGTATGTGCTGATAGTAGTAGCTAAGTATGTATTGGTGGCTCTTGATCCAGTGTAGGCACGTAAGTATTTCTAGCGAATTCCTTGATAAACCAGTGGCGCCGTAATATTCAATAGCGAAATGGTCGATATAAATCTATCATATTAACACATACTTTGTATTCATAACAGGTGACGTTGATAAGCGCCTACCCATCAAAGGAGCCCATTTACAGAGAGATTGGCTTAACGGAAATCGCTAAGGCTATGGCAGGTAAAGTTTTAAAAGATATCTTATAGCGTAATTATTACCTTGGTACATTATCTTCTTTATATGCACACGTAACTTGTATTGTTTTCAAGTAAGGCCAGGTCCCACAAAAGTTATCTTCATAAGTCTACACACTTATGGAGGCATTGGATGGAAAAAATAGAGTTTAAATTCAGAAATTATGATCAGAAGATTGAGTTTGTAAAATCGATGAAAAAATCAAAAGATAAAATTTGACATGTCTTGCTTTGAGAACAGAGGTCTTATCTTCATATTAAACATGTTTCGCGAACGAGATCGATGGTTCCGATAGATTCGGTTCCGGTTTACTCCGATTGAGGAAGAGTGAAGAATTTTTCAAATTTCAATGTTTTGTAGTCAGTAGTAAATTGTCAAGTTTTTACAAATATCCTTTCCCTGATAAATTATATCATTTGAGGAGCTCTAGCACGGTGAAATTGATAACTTAACAATATGGGATCGAAAGGCGTAACTTTCGATGATTATATCGATATTTATAGCACGCTTTCTATGCTCTCACCGTTGACAGCTTAGCCAATATTGGCAGGGAATAAATCTGTACCTTTAAAGGTAAACCACATAGATCCACAAACACCTCACTAGGAGAACCTGTGCTGAGGTGTTTACGTGTTTATTAATGTTTATGTACGACAAGTATTTATGTGTTGTAATAGAAAGTTTTTTTTGTATTTTATTTTTTTTTTTAAATTTTAATAGTTATTGAACATTGGTTATTTAGAAGAGAAAAAAAAAGTATTTAAATATATTAGAGGAATATAAAAAAATATATATATTTATATATATAAACATACACATACATACACATTCATATAAATACATGTACCTGCACACATGCATTTAAATATATATATACATACGTATACATACGCATACACATTCATACACATACATATATGTACACACATATATAAATTGTAAGTGTATGTATAGTTGTTGGATACTTGAAAAACTACTTAATTTTTAGGTTTATTTAATTTTATACTTTTGTTATGTTTGGTTGGGAATAATAATGTTTTGTATAAAGTTAATATCTTGATTTTTAATCCAGTCAGTGATATGTTTTTTATGAATGTTTGTAGATGTATTTGCAGATAGTATTTGTTTCAAAGTAATGGGCATGCAATTAAAAAGTTTGGTTGCATAATACTGAAAGTGTCTTTGTCCATGTGTGGTGTGGGTTATCGGTATGTTCAGTGTTTTATTTGTTGAGGACCTGGTTTTTGTTATGGTTTTTGGTTGAATTGGAATATGTTGTTTGTTTTGGACAAGGTATATTATAGCAGATTTGGCATAAAGTTGTCTTATTGACATGACTTCTAATGCTTTGTAGATTTCGCTAGAATCTGTGTGAAATGGTACTTGCAGGATGAGTTTAATTATTGTTTTTTGTATTTTTTGAATTGGGTCAATTGCTAAGTTTGTAGCACTTCCCCAAGCTAGTATTCCATATGTGGCAATGGATTGACAAAGTGCAAAATAGATCGATCTTAGTATTATTAGTGGGAAGATGTTTTTAACGTACTTTATTAGGTGCATGACTCGTTTCAGTTTATTTGTGATGAAATTAATGTGGTCAGTCCAGCGTAAGTGTGAATCAATAATAACTTCAACATACAATAATCATTGAATGCATCATTTGTGTATTGACACTTCGAAATGTCAGACGCCAAGCAATTACGTAAAAATATCAATAAATTACAAATGATAAATTGAAATTCTCACCTTAATATTCATTGGCAGTGCGTTCACTTTTTGACACTAAACGGGAGTTAATTAGTTAATGAGATCTTTATTCCTATTTTTACCATTTTGTTTCACAAATATCGAACGCAATAAATTGATTGCGTCTAAGATGCATTATCTAAATCAATGAATCGCGTACTTCCTTCGTTTCTAAGAGCTTTGTTAGTGCAATACATTCCTTAAATAAGTCAGCAATTTAGCATAACGAACGATATAATTAAAAAATATGTGAATATTGATAGTTAACTGAAATTTTTATGGAACACGCGTTAAAATTTATCAAAGGTCTCCCCTCGAATAGGTATGTGTTAAGAATCTGAGAATGTGCTTGCAAATATTGATCACTGACCAAATATGAAGAGTTTAGTCACTGTCTTATTGATATAGAGTTTTATCGATCGATCATGCTACCACCAGTTACTTGGTGTAACTTATAAAAATTGAAAGGTAGGTACTAAACGCGTACCCACAAAATGTATAATTAAACCAAGTCGAAAAATCCAAAAATTATGTTACTTCAAAACAATGAATAAAGAAAAATTTTAAAAATTAAAAAATTGACGACAATTTAATAAGACAGCTTACACAAAAATCAAAAAAAAAATTGTAAAAACTATTTCAAACAATAAACATTTTTAAAATGTCTTAAATATAGTAGTTCTAAGCCCCATAACTTTCTTCCTTCTGGAAGCAATTGAAGATTGTTAAAAAAAAAACAGTTTTTTGAGGAGATGTATTGTATTTTCAATAACAACTGCTTTGGTTTTCCAGACAACAAAAACAAACCGGGTTTCTACATGGTCGACAACTCGGTAATAGGCATGCTGCGCATACTGATAGAAGCGGGAGAATCAACAGCTACCTTCATGTTCAACAATGAAGGCGTAAAGAAGATGCTGAATGATAAGAATGAGAAATTCGATCTGGTCATCATCGAACACTTTATAAATGACATGCTTATTGGGTAACCCTTCTATTTTTTCTTTTAAGATGATTATCAAAAGAATTCATATTCTACTCGTTCATAGATGGCGCGCATATAATTATTTTACGGAAAAACGCTTTTTATAAGTTGTATTTGTCAGCCTTTCTTGAAAGGCTGACAAACGTGTAAAAAACGCTACAAATACAACATGTAAAAACGCTCTTTACACGTAAAAAATGCTACAAATACAACATGTAAAAACGCTTTTCTCATGTTGTATTTGTCAGCCTTTCTTGAAAGATTTGAGTTTTTTAATTGACAAAACTATTTATTCATATTCATATTGCGTACGTACGGGCGCAAACAAATAATTATTCTTAATATTTTAAAGCACAACATGTAAAAATCGTTTTTCCGTAAAAATAATCATATGCGCGCCATCTATGAACGAGTTGAAAATGAATTCTTTTGACAATCACCTTAAGGCAATGCATCGCAGCGTGTAACGTTCAGAATAGGGCAAAATCTCATACATACCCTTTCCGTAGATAGCGATATGGTTGAAATTCCTGCACAACATCAGTTTGGTTTACGCAAAAATGACCATCGCCACAAAGCATATTGAAATTTATTTTGTGAAATTCAGGCATAAATATTTAAATTTTTTACAAAAATTTTATAAAGAACTTAATTATCAATATTAAATTATGTACAATAAAGCCATATCGTGTTACAAAAGGGGTTCGTAAGAAACAGTTTTTACAGGAATGATAATTTGAGGAATGATTTTTTCTGGACTAATAAAAAAGTTGTCGATTATTTTAAAGACTGTATAATAAAGCATCCATAATATCATGATGCTGTATACTAGAAGTCAGGATTTATTTCAGTGCAGAAATTCTGGGACTAACTACCATATGTATTCCTCTTTGCCCAGAATACTAATTGAGGGAAACAATTATACCAAGTCAGTGGACATCTTCAATTTATCTTTGAATAATATATATTGAGGCAGTTCAGTTATGTACAATAAAATGTTTTTTCTATGCTATATATGTAAAAGCCCCTAAAAAGGGCGTTTATTTATAAATAAATAAATAAATAACTTCGAAGTAGAGAGCCTTAAATATTTTCAATTATGTTATGCCTGTTGCATATCTTTTTGATTATTTTTTATGCCTGGTATGTTACCATGTTGGTTTACAAGAAATGATTCTTGTGCATGCTATGATTAAAATACATTTTTGGGCGTGAATTTATATAACAACCGATTAATTTTCGTTGGAACTCTTATATGTCATACATAAATTTAAATTTCTTCCCACAAAAACGCCTTTCTAACAAAGCTTTATTTTTTAATTATAATGACAATTGATTCTCAAAACAAACAGTGCTCGATGGCACTGACTTGATCACGTGATACTTTCAAATCCATCGCGCGGCAAGGCCTCCATCACAAAAGTCGACCTTGACTAACAACAACATGACGCGTTTCAGAAATACGTTTTTAGATGATATAAACCTAACCATTGTAAAAATGTTGAAATTAATGTCTGACATTACATTCTTTTTAATAAAAACTGAATAATTTTTTCATCCGTCTTTATTTCAATTGGTTAAAAAATATTCTTTCGCGTCATCTTAATAATTGAAAAATCTACAAACAAATTTCGAACGTTTCTAAACTAAGTGCATTTACGTACATGAAAAATGTGCTAATAATCGCATTTATGAAATAGAAACATATGAAAATAAAACAATACGTTATCATTATCACATTACTTTATAAGGAATATTTAAACTCCAATGTAATGACTGTTACTCATTTTATATTGGGAAAAAACCTCGTAATTTGCAAATTAGAATCAAAAAACATTTAAGGTGTGTTAAAAAAAATAATTTTTCTGATTTCGCTAACCATATCATTGAAAATAACCATGGTTTTGAAAAAGATACAGGGATAAATATTCTTCATATAAATAAAAAAAGGAGTATGCTTAGATAACATAGAAGTCTAAGAATTACAAAAAATCCATAATAACAATGAATCCATCATAATTTCAAAAAATATTTTCTGATAGCCGCATCTTAGATATGTTCCCTTTCAATGTCTGTTTTGTTTCCCCCACCCACTCGTCATTGATTAGCCACGCACCCACCCCTATCACAACACTAAGTAATAATACATTGTACTTATCCACTTAATAATATTATGTTTGCATTGAAGAAGAAACGATCGTTCCGAAACCGTAAATGAAATAAATAAGTGGCTCTACCAAAGTTATATTGCTTAATTTATTAAAAACATATCATTTTTTCTAAAGCAGTAAACATTCCCCAACTAATATTTACTTTTTATTTATTTATTTCCAGGTTTGGTGTAAAATACAACTGCCCAGTGATAGCAAGTTCCCCAATCTCCATAACTCACTGGATCGCCAGAGTTTCAGGAAATCCAACACAAGTTGCAGAGATTCCTCACTTCCTAACCGCTTTTCCTTTGCCAATGAACCTGTGGCAGAGGGCAGCTAATCTTGCCTTCAATTTGGTTGACGACCTATTTTTCGCGTAAGTATTGAAATGTGAAAGTTTACAATAACTAGTTAGGGATCAAAAATACAAACTTTTACTCACTTAGAAGCAATTTATGTAAAACAAAGCCGGACAAGCCAACTTTAAAATTATGTCAATTCAAATAGAGGCTCCCGCTTTGCTTCAAAAAAATTGATTAAAAGACGTTACGTTTTGCTCGTGAACCACAGTACTTAACCACTCAGATCCATAAGTTTGTTTTCAAGCTACCTACAACATTACCAGACATATGTTACGACGTATGAAACGTACCTGACTTATTAAAGAAACATTTATAGACTTAAAGAGACATTCAGCAGGAGCAACAACTTCAATGTTCGGAAATCTTTTAGCAAATGGCAGTATTTTTTAATTTTAATTTTTTAATTGTTTGTATTTCTTGCTAGGGCAATCCCGATGAGTTACAAAACTCATTTGAGGACGGGAAAAACTTACAATTCATAAATGGAAGGAAATTGTTACAATTATACATAGATGTTTTAAAATTAAAAATATAAATTTCACGTTCAGAACCAAAAAATAAAAGACAGGTTGAATGAACAAACAACAAGAGCAAACAAATAAAGAAAAAGAACAAGCTTATACAAAAACGGATGATTACTAAGAAGCAAGAAAGAACAAAACCAGAAAAGAATATTATATTGTTTCATTCTTAAACGTGCTTAAAAAATATTATTTTATAGATAACACTGAATTTTTTTGTTTCACTGGATTTCTCTCCACATATCTGGAAGCGACTTATGTGCGTAGGCAATACAGTTCAGTGATTTTATCCCATATTTTGTAGTGTGTTTAAGGAATGCTGATTAAATTGCTATTTCAAGTATTGTGGATGTGCATGTCTTGATTGTAAAGTGGCTTAATGTTAGTGTGAGTTAATTGTTGAGTAAATTGTATGATGGTGCTTGTGATTTCTCGTTTAGGAAGGATTGTGTTTGGAAATATACCGAAAACTGAAAAGTCTCTGCGCATGATTTGCATGGTAGTTACGATTGCATAACAAGAAAGCAAACAAAATTCACCTATTATAAGACTGTCAGATTGATTAAAACGAGTAAAACAAAGAAATCGAAAATTTTATCCGTTCAACAAAAGTAGTGATGAAAAATAGTCGCCTGTAGAAAAAAAAAGTTTAAAAAAAAATTTGGGTATGAAAGATACGAGTATAATATAATAGTTTATACACCTTGAAATTAAAAACAAAATATTTAAGTAAGACACTTAAAACCCTAACAGTTAACAAAAATCCCTCGAAACCTTTTTTTGCAACAATATATGTAATTTTTTTAGGTTTATGCTGAAGCCAAGTCAAGAAGGACTTTACAAACAGTTTTTCCCTGAAGAAGCTAAGAAAGTCTCATTTTCAGATCTGCCCAAGCAGGTTGCCTTTTCATTCCTCAACAGTCATTCGTCTGTTGGATTCCCCAGACCTTTGTTACCCAATACTGCTGAAGTTGGAGGGTACCACATCCAGAAGGCTGAAAAACTACCAGAGGTCCGTATTTTGAAACAGATTTTTTTAATATAAATTCAAATAATGGATATCCGCGACATATATATCGTGGATAACTTAAATTTAAATCCTTCCAAAGGGCAAATACCAGCGAATACCAATAACATGGAAACACATTGTACCTATACTAATGTATCAATATCGAAGATATGACAAAAAATGAAGTATCCGAGCAATTCTGTTTTCTTTGTCCAAGTAAAAAATGAACGTGAAATGAAATCTGAGATTAAGAGAAAGGTGGGTGCGTTTTCAGCTATCTACCGTTATTTGGGGATATGCCTCTTGTCGTAAAACAACTACTTCTTTATGTAACAGAAAAAAATTATCAATAGTCACGCAAAAAAATAATATTTATTATACTGCCACAGAAAGTAAAATTTAACACCAAAAGTTAAATTTATTAAACTGCTTTCATCAGCTCGCGTCCATAAGAGCATACATTTTTTTTGTCTTGACCAACCAATAGTACAAATTAATTTCTCGGGTTTGTTGTCAAATATGTACCGTGAAATAGCTAGCAAATGTCAATTCAATCTTTCTCCGTATTTCGTTTGTTGTTTTTTAAAGGATCTTCAGAAGCTGCTAGATTCTAAAAAAGGAGGCGTCATTTTCTTCAGCATGGGAAGTAATCTGAAGAGTTCTGAGCTTTCCGTCGATCTCCGAGCCGGTTTATTGAAACTCTTTGGTACTCTCAAGCAGACTGTTTTGTGGAAATTCGAGGAGGATTTGCCAGAAAAACCAGACAACGTTGTGATCAGCAGTTGGTTGCCACAAGCCAGTATTCTAGGTGAGTTTCAAGTTGTTAGCATGCTACATGTGGAAGTTGTTTTCATAGTTTTCCTAGCGGCATCGATTAGTTATGCCAATGCATCAGGTTTAATTTGCTATTCAATAAACACCACTGCATTAGAAGACGATGTTCAAGTGGTCTATCTTTCAACAAGTGAATAGTTTTTACTAAATATGATTCAGCAAAAAATATGGCATGTTTAATTAAGAAAATTCATAAATTGAGGGTTATGTTGCAATTTGGACCATTTATTATAAGCCTTGATAGAGGGAAACAACTGATAGTTCTGTGTTTATCAGATTATAATTATGAAAATGAACTAGGCTATTGCATTGAACCACTTTTGAGAGTAATCCTTCTGAGCATCAGTAATTTCAGTTGTTATCTACAGAATATTGTCGGCTTATCACCACCTAATTTAGTTTGAATTTTTGTTTTGAGGAGTTATGTTGATTCCTAATATAGTTTTTTTTTTGTTTTCTTCAGCTCATGCTAACTTGAAGGCTTTCATCACACACGGAGGTCTGCTGAGTGTAACAGAAGCGTCCAGCGCTGGAATTCCGTTGATTGTTATTCCCATCTTTGTAGACCAATACCAAAACGCTGCAGCCGTTGTAGGAAGAGGCCAGGGAGTCAGACTGGACTATGCCAACTTTACTGCTGAATCTTTGACATGGGCAATTGGGGAAATTTTCAGTAATCCAAAGTATGTTAAACAGGTTATTTTATAAAAAAAAAATGACTCAACAGCAGGTTTTTGAAGAGGAATTATAGATGATTTCGATTTTACTAATAAGAAATAACAATATATTTAAAGATAACTGTAATTGTAATTTCAGTTGAATGAGAGAATGAATTACTTGAAGTAGATACCATTAAAGGAAGGTTTTACAAAAAAATATTGAAAAAAGTGGCAGCAGTTGGAACAGTGGCAGATTTGAGAATGACGTTAATGGTGACTGCTACTGCAAATGGAAGCACGGTTCCCGGGCATTACTATGCAAGCGGTGGAATGTCTGGTCGTATTCTCAAATTAGATGTTTGTTTAGTAAACACCCAATATTATGTTCCGATCTAAATTTATTTTTCAGGTACGTCAAAAACGTCAAAACGATCCAGCAGCAATTTCATGACCGTCCTATTGACCCTCAAGAACTCATCAACTTCTACTCTGAGCACGTCATCCGTACTGGTGGCGCCCCTCATCTCTCCCAAAAACCTCTGTGCATGGTGTCCCGACTTCTACTGGACGTTGCAGTCCTCTTTGCTCTCCTTCCCCTATTGCTATTAATCCTAGGGTGCTTTGTATGTCGTAAGTTATGTAAAAAAACTGCATGTAAGAAGAAGACTGAGACGGATAAGAAGAAGAAGCAGTGAAAAGAAACTTTATTAAAGATGTTAACGGAGGTGTTAAAGAAGCTATTACAAGTATTATTAGAGGTGTTACAATAAACGGAGGACATTGTGCTAAATACGGGTGTTCTGTTATACGAATCTCATCGTTGTGTTGCAGTTGTGATAACATCAAATATACTTAATCTATGTTTAGCCGAGGGTTATTAAATCCAACTATGTTAGGTTTATAAGCGAATAGTAACAAGATATTAAAACAGTTTTATACAATCAAAAAACAAATATGTTTTACGATCGTAATTAAAGTGTTTTAATCATTCCTGATGTCGACATCGTTGTGTTAATTAATAAATAATTCGTCCATTGTTTACGATAACATTCTAAGTGAAAATTCTATAACAAACATCTTCGATCCAGTTTCGAACACTAAATACGCCCTTACTCATAATTTTAATTAACATAACGACTGTTTCAGTAGCCCTTTAAATCACTTTTACTTGGCGTGTTATTTTTCAGAGGTTTTGTGCATTTGTAATACGTTTTAGACATAATGCTGCTTTAGGCATTTGTAATACTAAACCTAAATTAATGCGTAATTTTTGATTAGGTTATTACGAAACAACCTTAAAAAAAATTAATCAACACCAAATCTTTCATAATCATAAAATGAATTTCAATATTGCACATTAAAATTTAAAAAATAAATAAATATCCAATTTCATATTGATTCCAAGATTTTACCAGTGTTAATGCTTTTTAATATTTAAAACAAAGTTAAAATACAACTTTTTTTTTTTATGAGAAAAACTCTCTTTTAATAACTTTTGAAGGTTATTCCCATCAACGTAATATATCATTGAAGAAGAAGATAACACTTATAATCTAAATGAAAGTATGAAAGAAAACAAGACACAGAAAAACAGAAAAAAACAATGGTCGCAACTGGGACTCGAACCCAGACCTCTCGTCTTACCGGGACGGCGCGTTTTCCAATTTCGCTATTGCCACCTTCTGTCAAACCGTCATATTTGTCAATCTCATATTTCAAATATTTAGAATCATTAATATTATCTTCAACTAGTTCTTTTTCCATATTATAGGCAACTACTCTTTTTATTGGAAACAATCATTCAAAGAATTGGTTTGTAACCTGAATAGCGTCGATATGACGGTTTGACAGAAGGTGGCAATAGCGAAATTGGAAAACGCGCCGTCCCGGTAAGACGAGAGGTCTGGGTTCGAGTCCCAGTTGCGACCATTGTTTTTTTCTGTTTTTCTGTGTCTTGTTTTCTTTCATATTTTCATTTAGATTATAAGTGTTATCTTCTTCTTCAATGATAAAATACAACTGCTTATTTTTTCTCAATCCTCTCCCATACTTGAACGTCTCTTTTAACAACTATTTTTAGGTCAGTCGATCACCGCGATTTTTGATATCATAATATTTGGCGTCTTTTGAATCGGGGGGCAACTTTGATCATCGGATATTTGCATAATTCTCGCTACCACTCAAAATTCGTCAGTGTGGAAACATCGACGTTTCGAAAATGAGTGTCATATTAGTTGGTTTTTAATTAAATTGAATTTTGAAGCCGCTTTTTTAGATATTTTCCGGCAGATAAATGTTTGTATAAATGCGTTAAGGATTTTTCACCAATATTTTATTTTAATAAACTTTGTTCTTGAATATTCGAGCACTCTTCCTTTACACTTTTTTGGAATTGGCGAATTGTAAATAAGCTGATTAAAATGGTACATCTAAGTCGTCCCATTCCGAAAGGTTAAAAAACCCGAATGAAGTGAGGGTAAAATATGCATGCCGATGCATAAGAACAAATTGGAAAAATTATTTGTTTTCATGCTGCATTAATATCATTAATGTCGGGTCTAATATAACGGAATCGATTATTTGAAGACATGTGAATAATCAGGTACCCACTCCGAACAATATTTTTCCAACCTCTTTTCGTTCTCCTTCCATATTCTGGCTTAAGAATTTCAAAAGGTATCAAATTAAGTGACTCCCAAAATAATAATAATTATGAGACAAGAAATTGGAAATTGCTGACCAAGCTCGAGAATAAGGAACTCCAGTGAAAAATATTATGGCTTTAAAAAAATACGTTCATATAGACCAATATACGCTGATTCTGAATATTTAAGTTTTATTACATAATATTTAACGTAGAGTTTTTAAAAAATATTAAAAAGTCCATTTTAAAACGTGTCACCTGGGTCGAAGTTGTAAAGAAATCAATAGAAATGTAAGACGCAAGCCGTTCGGCATTCCGTTTTATTGGTTTATAGAGAATTGGACATATAATAGTTTTTGTTTTTATTGACACATTATTTAGGCCTAAATAATTTAGTATCAAAAATAAAGTATCTCTATTTGTTCATCTATATTATTTAAAATATTCAAAAACTTTAACTGTACAAAAAACGATCGTACTGCCCAGTAATGTCTATGAAAACGCTCCAATGCTGAAATTCAAAATGGCGGGAGTCGAATAGCTGATTCCAGTTCCCTACAAGATTCATACTTCGGTTAGTCATGATGACGTCACACTAGATTCGGTGGTTTTCGGGGGATCTTGAAAAATTAAAACTTTGACATTTATTTTAACTTTTAAAACTAACTATAAATATAAAAACAAATATGCAGTTATTTAAGTTAGAAGGTCATTATCCATAATATTTTTTTTTTTAAATTGGACTGGAATTCTCTATTATAATAATGAAAGTTAAGGCAAATAGAAGAGCTTTGGTCGCTTTACTAACCTTATCAGTAATAAGAAGAGACCTGATTTAGTAATATAATAAAAATGATATGTTTTTTAGCGATATTTTTGTGAAAAATCAAATCCTTCATGGGCGCTGAGAGTACTGAAAGATGTGGACGTATTGTGTATTTAAGTACTACCAGTAGTGTGTAGGTAAGTACTTCCTAATTAATTTTTGTATAATATGTGAACATGCGTATAGTTTCAATTTCTCTCAATGGATGTCATTAATAAAGGCAGTTTTTTACTGATAGCTGTAAAATTGCTAAGATGATACCAATTCACAGAGGTGGGTCCAAAACAAAAACCTCAAACTACAGACCATCTCATCTTAAATACCGACCTTATTTGAATACACGCTCAACTGACAGACCGATTCTACAAATCATTGAGGCAGAGTAAAAATCCGCTCATCAAAGAAATCGGTCAATACAATGCACCTAGTGACTTTACTTTCAGATACGTACATAGATACCAAAACATATTCTGATGGACCTAAACTACATCTGGCATGAACCAGATTCAGGCGCCGGTGACTAAGCGAGCAGTAGGTATTCCTAACTTCGAAACCCCTCAATAAACAACTTATGTTTAAATACATATATATGTACGTGCGTTTATTCTAAAAAATCCCATAAAATATATATCTCACATAAAAACATATACACACATCCCACACCACACAACGCAGGACTTCACTTATTGATGTCACTAAAGGCCGTTCAGTTTCATGCTGACTGCCGGCCGAATCTTCCCGGATGAGGTATTTCATGGTTCCCTCATTTCCAAAAGGCAATGCGGAAGAACTCCAAATAAAAAGGGCATGACCGGCTCCTTCCCACTCCAAACATAACACAAACAAACACGTTTGTATATACGCCCCCCCGGCTTCTAATGCTGAAGATTGCTGATATGCGAAACATGCAATTTTAGTAGGGTTTTTAGACAACAATTTTTCTCTACCGACGAAACACAAGACCTCTAAGTCTCTAATAGCCAGGTAACATTTTAAATACCCAGACGAGATAAAAATTGCGAGGCGCAAATTAAACCGTTCTATTTACTTATATAAAGAATATTAATTTAAAATTTAGTAAATTTATTGTATTTCTTGGGCATGTAACAATTTCTAGACATTTTGTTTTTGAAGAGTTTGATTTTCCAATGTACATTTGTAAGTTAAAGTTTAATTTTTTCCGCGACCGGTTTCGACACAACCGTGTCAATCACTAGCAGGTTGGTCGTGGAAAAATTTAAACTTTAAGTAACAAATGTACATTGGAAAATAAAACTCTTCAAAAACAAAATATCAGTAATTTTAAATGATTCAACTCTTCAAGGAGTATAAGAGTCTAAAAAATAAAAAAATAATAAAAAAAATCTAATCATTACATATCTGCCCTGATGATGGACACTTTAACGCTGTCCGAAACGTTGGCTAAAAAATGAGCAACGCGCAACGCGGCATAACACCCCAAAAACAAATTACGTAAATTCCGTGAAAATCTAAAAACGTATTTGAATGTATTATGTAGAAAGGTGACCAGAGAGAGGAATTATATTCAAGAATGCTTTTGACTAGTGTTATGAACAGCGTTTTGAGTTTATTAGTATACTTTAGAATTAGGTAGAAATGTTACTCCTGATTTTTTTATTTGAATATATCAAGGAATTAAAAATAATTATGTTTAAGCCCGAAAAGCTCGTAAAATAAGTCTTATTAAAACAGAAATCGTTTTATTAAATCAAAATAGTTTTATATGTGTACATAATAAAATTGCATTAATACGAAATTTGTTAAATCATCTTATCCTTCGGAAAGATTACATCATTAATTATGATGAACAGTCTAAAGTACATGAAGATAAGAATTTCGGCCGTAATAAGCGTGAAATAAATTAATAATGTCTAATCTTTTCACTAATCAGTAGATTAACATCATTCTGTAATTATTTACCAGTGGCGTGTCGTGATTTATTTTAAGATTGTCGCTAATAAAGCCCAAATTGTTCCAATGTGTATTAGAGAAAGTTCTCAGAAAACTGACTAATTATCGCGAAATTTTTTCATAAGGGTAGACAGAAAGGACGCACTGCCAATCATCTCTGTCATGAGGCACACTTCTTCATTCAAATTCGACATAATGTAATGACCTTCCTAGAGTGTTTGATTTACTTGATCGTGCCATGCCTTCCTCTGGTATCTCCGACTTCTTCTGCCATTCATTTGTGCGTCATTTATTGTCCTGATATTTATTTATCTAATTACCAACATACAACCATATTTTTCCTCACAGGGCGCTAACACTTAATCCCCTTGCTATAATAAGTTTGTATAAATGTATATCTCTTGGAAGTACAGTAGTAATGTGTCGTATACCTTTTTATTTAAACAAATAAATTATAGAAAAGAGTTTTTAAAAAACTAAGGATAACTGATTAGTGAAATAATAGTACAATTATGTTGTTGTCATTAAATCGCACTTTTAAAATTAAAATTAATTATTGTAAATTTAGTGAAAACAACCAACTTTGTTTGAACGACTTTATTTGAAAAAAAAAATCAATACTTTGGTCATTTTGAATTGTCTATTATTTTGATCAGTCATACCCAACCTGTGGAACAATTGAAAACTTTTTGCACAGAATGAAGTTTTAAGCTTTATTTGTTTTGGATTTTGGTATTTGTACAAAAAGAGAAAAAAATGTTGTGGCAAATTAATCACATTTGCATTTTATTTTGTGAAATTAGAACTTTCTCGTTATTAGACCTCACTCACGATATCAGACTCACGATGGAGTTTCAAATTTATTACTTGAAAAGTACCTGGCGCATGGCCGCACTTATTTTTGCAATCAATTGCAACCAATATAATTTTTCTGCACATTTCTCGGAAGATCGAAAGCAATCATCTGATTTTAATAAGTGGGGGGTAAGTTCATTAGCGCGTATATAGTCAGTTTACGCCTTCTGGCATTGAAGGGCATGGTTTCACAACAATAGCAATTTTTGCCTGCCCCACAATCACAACTGCTTGGGTTGGGCAACCCTGATTTAAAAGAATATTCGTAAAAAATTATCAAAAGATACAATAATTTTTTTTTTAAATGATGGTGTAAAAAGGGTGGAAATTTTAATGTAATTTAAAATGACGCCACAAAGCAATTTTGCAATTATTGAAAACATTATTGTAAACATTGTGATTTCGAAGAAGTAACCACTAAACGTATAGTTTGTTCTGGAAAATCGTAAAAATATTTATTGTATTTCTAGGACTTAACTTTATAACCTTATATACTTTATAACCTTCTATTTTGTTATTTTCTGATTTAGGGGGAGAGGAAGAACGGTGAGATTAGTCGACATTACATGGGAATATTGTTAATAACGGTGACGTACAGGGTGCTTTTATTTTATAAACTAAATTAAATTTGATTTTTTTTTTTTTTGTATTTCTGAGCTTTCTAAAGCGCCTCCTCCCAACGTTTTTCCCCTCCCCGAAAAACACCCCACCCACTACTTCCAGGTAATAAAATCTAGTAATTTTTGTACTTGTATATAATTTTTAACCCGGCGAGAGTGTGATGAAAAAATGTAAAAAGAAGTATGTGGCAAGGTATGACATACCCGTTTACAAATTTGACTGTAAAACTTGATTTTTTAGAAAAAGAAATAAATAATATTTTTTAATTATAGTAAGACTTTATTATAACGTGTTGGAAATAAAACATTTGGGCCAAATTTAACAATTTTTATATTTTATTTAAATAGAAACAAGCCAATATTAACTTTCAATAAAAATTTTCACACTCAAAAAAAAAACTACAAAGGAACTAAAAAAATCAAGTTTTATGAAAAAAAAACTTATAGATATGATATAACATGAAACAAGTAACTACATTAACTGAAAAAAAAATAACTAAAAATATTAGGAAAATCTTAGGAACTGAAATTCAAATCAGAACAGTTTTAACTTTTAACGCTTCATTGGAAGTATTTTCTAATACTTCTTCCAGCATTGACCGAGGTCGGGTTTTTTCACTGTCAACGTCCATTTTCTATTAAAATCTACAATGCAACAAAGAAAGTAAGTTAAAATAACAGAAAAGTAATGTTAGTTTTAGCCACGAAATATATACACCAGCTATGTGGCGGGTATCACAATCCGAAAGCAGTTTGCAAGCGTATAACTCGAGGCTGCCGCGACACTGCCACCACGTCACTATTCCCTACCGCACCCTTTTAAATCCAGCTACTCAAAGCAACAACAGATTTGAAGGTCACAACCAAAAAATACACCCAAAATAAGTAACATGGTGGGTGTGACATACCCTGCCACACTCTCGCCGGGTTAAATTAGTTTTAAATTTGCTAGTGAACATGGATGTGACGAAACCGGTAGCAGAATATTTGAGTAACAATAAAACTCGGAAAATAAAAATCTTGAAAAATGAAATGTCAAAAAAATAATTTAAAAAATTACGGCACGCCCATGTTCACTTCCACTATCGTTATATGTAATTTTCATCATTGATACCAATTGGTGAAGTAAATCTTTTATTACAACCTGTTCAATCATTTTATTCGTTTCACAGTAGTTGACGTTCTGCACCATAGTTCCGCACCACGACCAAAATGAAAGGACTCTTGTCCGCCGTCCTGTTACTGGCCTGTGCCAGTCAAATCCTTGCATACAAAATTCTCATCGTGGTGCCCGTCCCAGCGAGGAGTCATTGGATCCTTTCAAAGGCTCAAGCAGACATTCTACATGAACATGGACACGAAGTAAGCTAAATAATTTATGTTATGTTTGAATGTGAAATTTTTCTTGGCCGATCGGGTTTTATTTTTAGGTTATTATAACAACGTTGCACCGTATCGGACTTTCTCTTCGTAAAGGCAAAGCTATTATAGTTTAATATTTACTGCGAATTAGTCAACATTATTTATATAAAAAAAAAATATATGCTTAAGATAAATTGAAGCTTTTCCTGCCGTTTCAATTGAGTAGAATTAAAATGTTAATCCTAATATATAAAAATGAATGTTTCTTTGTTTGTCCCTCATGCGCTCCTAAACCATTCAACCGATTGCGATGAAATTTTGGATATTTGATATGCGCATGCCCGGGATGATTTCTATATAATAGTGAGCTCTGACGTCATGATTTTTTTTCCTCACTATTCATTCGATTGCTATGAAACTGCGGTGAGTTGTTGTGCGCACACCCGCGAAGAATTAAATATATACATATTATCCTTCGCGGGTATATTATACTGGTGACAATGAAATTTTTATAAAAATATTGCAATAATTTGCGCGCGACTTGTTTGAAAAAATTGGTGCAATTCATATTGTTTAGCAGGGTGGGCAGGGGAAGGAGAGGCGGGAGGGGAACGGGAACGGGGATGAATGGGTAAGAAAACGCAGGTAGAAACCGTTTATTTATTTAAGTTGCATTGCAACGCATTCAGGGAACTCGCTAGTTACTTTATAAAAAATATCAGCTTAAAAACTAAAAGATTTATTTTTCACAGACAACTAATATTTTAGGACAAAATTTTTAGTTATTGTGACAAAGTTATATTGTTTCATATATTTGTATTGGATAAACCACTAAGTTATGGATAGCTTCATTCAAAAGTATTTCTGTTTTCAGATTTTCGGTTGAGTTTTGCTAATATTGTCTTCATTTAATTTTAAAATGTGTACGAATTAATTATTCAAACTATTGAAATCAGAAAAAAGGGTGGGGCCAAGCGCAAAACGTAGGAACATTATCCTATATTATTTTATTTATTTATTGTTGGAAACATTTGCAGAATGTTAACAATTATTATAGTTATAAAATTGCCATTGAGAAGTACATAGGTATTAACACTCCAATTATAAATGTTCACAGCATGCATAATCAGTGTTTACTTGTTACTAGGTACAAAAGTAAATATAAAACATAGTAATTTCAAATATAAAACAGAAATGCAGAGAAAGAAAAGAAAGATAATAAAAATAAAATAATAATAGAGCAGTCACATAATTGTTCTCCATGATATATCATGGTAGAAGATTGTTAATTTGCCTTTTGAAATATGTAAGACTGTTTGCATAAATATCTACATGATCACATTCGATGGTATTATATAGGCGACACATTCGAGACAGTGGATTGAAGTATGCAATATTGTTATTAAATAATTCAAGATGGAATGTATTATGACTCCTTAAATTGCGCCTATTGGGAACTTTCATATTAATATTGCTCAGACAATGAGCGGTTCGAAGCTTATCATGAATAATTTTATATAAACATATTAAGTCAGCAAATTGTCTTCTTTTTACCAGGGTTGTAAAATGAAATTGTTGGAGTCGTTCCTCATAAGATAGGAGTAAGGCATTTAATCCAAGTTTAAATGATAAAAGTCTTAGGATTTTTTTTTTACTGATTCAATGGCTTTTGAATATCTTAAATAATGTGGATTCCAAATAATACTACCATATTCCAATTTGCTTCTGACCAACGAGTTGTATAAGGTTATAATGGATTGGGGATTTTTGAATGGTTTCGATATTCTATGTATGAATCCCATCATTTTCAAAGATTTACTCGTGATATCACTGATGTGTTCATTAAAAGTAAACTTCGAATCAAGAGTAATTCCTAGATCTCTTATAATGGTGACTGCATTTAATCGAACATTATTAATGAAATATGTATTATCCTTTGGTCTTCTGTTATGGGTAAAGGTAATAATGTAACATTTTTCAATATTTAAAAACATATCGTTTTGAATACACCAGTTATGTAATGTGCAAAGGTCATTTTGAAGCATAACATGGTCAGAATCAGAGGAAATTTTACGATAAATCTTAAGGTCGTCAGCAAATAGAACAAAATCACAGCGTAACATGGGGCCAAGGTCATTAATGAAGATTAAAAAAAGCAGAGGGCCAAGATTGGACCCTTGAGGTACACCCGACGTTACAATTATGGGAGGCGGTTCGTGTCCATTTATAAGTACTAACTGTGTTCTGTTTTCCAGATACGACTTAAGCCATCTAAACAGATCACCGTGTATTCCAATTTGATCAAGCTTCTGTAATAATATAGTGTGGTTAACTTTATCAAATGCCTTTTGAAAATCTGTGTAAATGGCATCTACTTGAGTTCTTTCTTTAAAAGCATGATAAAAGAAGTATGTGTTAATATTATAAATCAATAAAATCGATGTAATCGACCAGTCATAATTACTGAGAGATTACGAATATTGACTATGATTATCGCTATCACCGATTGTTTTGTCACCATGATCACATATTTGTGTAATGGACAGTTCATTGAGGCGCGTTTTCGATTACGCTTGATGATTTTTAATTTCGACATCATAATGAGAACGTTAAATTCAAATTAAAAATTAATTCAGAAAATTCATTGAAAATAAAATGGGTTCACGACAGTCTGTGAAAAACGGTTAAATTTACTGTCGACAATTATTTCTTCAATTTAAACATTATTTAAATTAACAAAAATTATGAAATCTAATAGAATATAATCTTGGTTGTTGTCATCAATAAATACAAATAGATTAAAAAGTAATAAAAAATATTTAGTTTTAACTACAATATTGAAAAAACCAACATGTTTCGCAAACAATGCTTAATTCATCAGGGTTTACTTAGAACAAATTACAACAAAAGACTTAAAGATGTCAATGGATTGACGGGAGTGCGTGGGGGTCATAAGACGTAATTTACAATGGGAATAAATTTAATAACGGATCATTTAAAAAAAACAACAACAAAGTGTGCAATTCATACGCGGTGGAAAATCTTCAGAAAAGTACAGTAGATAAGAGTGGGGAGGCTATGAAACACCGCACAAACAGGAGACCGATTATACTACCTCATTCTCTCGCAGGCTAAATCCTGCAGATGTATGTGTTTGTCTCTTTTCAGTGTCGCTATTTTTTGTTTCATCGAGTTTCAAATCACAACTGTGCTAAAAAAGTTATCACAATCCTTGTTCCGAGGGAATTCTGACAGAGAAGTCGACAGGTCTCTCCTGATCCTGCCTGACATCCATCGTCAAGACCCGGACAAACCACATTTCATGAATTCGGGCCCCCTGCTAAACCACCAACTCTTCAAACATAGTGAACCACTTGGTGTGACCTATGGCAGAGGTATTGGTTACCCAATAAACGGTTTCCGGTGCGGCGGTACATGTACCCGCCTCCCAAATTGAAAGATTGTAATTCTGATCGAAACGTTGGCTAAAATAGAGCGCAGCGCAACACTGTTAACACAAAATTTATCCCAGTAATCTTGTATTTGTTTGAGATTTTATTTAGTCAACCTTGACCATCCGTCTCTGACAGAAATATGTCGTTTATCGTCACAATGCCGAGGGCCTGGTAGGACACAAATGATTTGGCTGCAAAATTTACGAAAGGGGACCGGTATTAGAAGTGTAGAGGAGCTATTTCGGGCACCGCAAGACAGAGAGGCATTTTCCAGAGTGATTGCCAACGTCGAGGGGACCTGATAGGTTTTATAAAGAAGAAGAAGAAGTGTCATAAAAAAATATTTAATCTATTGTATTAACACAAACTATTTATTTATGATAGGTGACGTTGATAAGCGCCCATCCATCAAAAGAGCCCGTTTACAGAGAGATTGGCCTAACGGAATTGTTAAAGGACATGGCAGGTAAAATTCTAAAAGTTATCTTGTATTAACTTAATTATTATATAGGTATATATTATGTATTATTATTTTAATAAATTCCATGTGCACACGTAACTTGAAATTGCATTCAGGTTGGACGAGGTCCCACAAAAAGTTACCTAAATAAATCTACACGACGGAAAAGCAGAGTTTGAATTAAAAAATTATAATCAGAATACTGAGTTCGTAAAATTGATAAAAAAATCGCCATATAAAATTTTACTTATTTTGCTTTGATAAGCATAGATGTCTTTTTTTTCATATAAAACATGTTTCATAAACGGGATCGATGGTCCTGATAGATTTCATTCCGATTTACTTCGAGTAGCGTAAAAAATATTTTGTTCGCTTCGACAAATAAAGTCGTCAAGTTTGTACCAATATCTTTTCCTTGATTTATTTTATCACTCTTGTACTCGCTTAATGTAAATGCTGACCTGAACTTGATACAATACGTTCTTGCGCAGGCAGTTTAACTTTACTGGCTTTACAATGACCGTAAGCGAAAGAGAAAGATGTGTAAAACATACGTGCGATAGAGAAAGGCGTGAGCTGGGAGTCATGCCGCTTCCGCACCATAAACTCGCCTATTGCTTCGATTGTCATATCAACGTGAGGTTTGCATTAAGGTTTGGCAGTTACTATGCCTATAAATAAGGTAGGTATTGAACATTTATGTCAGTTTAATAAGGTAGCTTAAGGGGGTATTCTTCTAGTCTATAAGCATGAATTGTAGGTATTTTTTCAGGTGCATCAAAAAAAACATAATATTTTTAGTAGCCATTATTTTCCAAATATATATTAAACATTAAAGAATACATAAAAAAAATCAAACGAAATAAATAAAAAAAATTTAAAAAGTTACGGGGTGTTAAAGTGGGGGGTCTCAAAAAAATGGCGCGCCCTGGTTGACACGATTGCAACCCTTCTAGCAATCAAAAAATAATAATTATTATTCTTAATCCAAACAAATGCTGCTACGGCATGAATCTCGAACAAGTGAAAATTTTTTTTTCACCCTTGAGGTGATCTTTCACAAAATTGTTATAGTATTATATACACAGTTATCTCTCAATTATCCCATTATTATTATTAATCTTATTATTTTTTATCATGTTACTGCTGTGAATCCTTTTCAGTAACTTGCCATCGAATTTACTATAGTGCGTTCACTTTTGAGTTGTAGGTATGTATTTTTATTATTGCTGTTGTGTAGTGAGGATAAATTTTTGAATACTTTATGTTTTGAAATATATTAAGCAGGTTATTACTTTATATTTAATTAAATGAAGACATTATGAGCGAAACTCAATCGAAAATCTGGAAACAGAAAAATCAGAAAAAGATATTGGCACCTCTGGGACTCGAACCCAGGACCTCCCTACTTTCCGGGTTGGGCGCTCTTATCCACTGAGCTAAGGTGTCGATATCCAATTCGGTCACTTTTAACTGTACCATACTTCGACTAAGAACCACCCATATTATCTTCATTTTTCTTAACGCATATTTTTATTGGCTGCCATCTTTATGAATGATTGCAAGATTCAACTCGAACTAAATGCAATCTAGATGGTGTCTGGATAAATTATTATCCATTTTATTTAATGTGCGACATCTATTGACTCTTCTGCAAGTCTGGGATGAATATTATTATTTATTATTTTAACTTTATGAGTAAAACCTCAAACTGTAATATTTAATTAAATGAAGACATTATGAGCGAAACTCAATCGAAAATCTGGAAACAGAAAAATCAGAAAAAGATATTGGCACCTCTGGGACTCGAACCCAGGACCTCCCTACTTTCCGGGTTGGGCGCTCTTATCCACTGAGCTAAGGTGTCGATATCCAATTCGGTCACTTTTAACTGTACCATACTTCGACTAAGAACCACCCATATTATCTTCATTTTTCTTAACGCATATTTTTATTGGCTGCCATCTTTATGAATGATTGCAAGATTCAACTCGAACTAAATGCAATCTAGATGGTGTCTGGATAAATTATTATCCATTTTATTTAATGTGCGACATCTATTGACTCTTCTGCAAGTCTGGGATGAATATTATTATTTATTATTTTAACTTTATGAGTAAAACCTCAAACTGTAATATTTAATTAAATGAAGACATTATGAGCGAAACTCAATCGAAAATCTGGAAACAGAAAAATCAGAAAAAGATATTGGCACCTCTGGGACTCGAACCCAGGACCTCCCTACTTTCCGGGTTGGGCGCTCTTATCCACTGAGCTAAGGTGTCGATATCCAATTCGGTCACTTTTAACTGTACCATACTTCGACTAAGAACCACCCATATTATCTTCATTTTTCTTAACGCATATTTTTATTGGCTGCCATCTTTATGAATGATTGCAAGATTCAACTCGAACTAAATGCAATCTAGATGGTGTCTGGATAAATTATTATCCATTTTATTTAATGTGCGACATCTATTGACTCTTCTGCAAGTCTGGGATGAATATTATTATTTATTATTTTAACTTTATGAGTAAAACCTCAAACTGTAATATTTAATTAAATGAAGACATTATGAGCGAAACTCAATCGAAAATCTGGAAACAGAAAAATCAGAAAAAGATATTGGCACCTCTGGGACTCGAACCCAGGACCTCCCTACTTTCCGGGTTGGGCGCTCTTATCCACTGAGCTAAGGTGTCGATATCCAATTCGGTCACTTTTAACTGTACCATACTTCGACTAAGAACCACCCATATTATCTTCATTTTTCTTAACGCATATTTTTATTGGCTGCCATCTTTATGAATGATTGCAAGATTCAACTCGAACTAAATGCAATCTAGATGGTGTCTGGATAAATTATTATCCATTTTATTTAATGTGCGACATCTATTGACTCTTCTGCAAGTCTGGGATGAATATTATTATTTATTATTTTAACTTTATGAGTAAAACCTCAAACTGTAATATTTAATTAAATGAAGACATTATGAGCGAAACTCAATCGAAAATCTGGAAACAGAAAAATCAGAAAAAGATATTGGCACCTCTGGGACTCGAACCCAGGACCTCCCTACTTTCCGGGTTGGGCGCTCTTATCCACTGAGCTAAGGTGTCGATATCCAATTCGGTCACTTTTAACTGTACCATACTTCGACTAAGAACCACCCATATTATCTTCATTTTTCTTAACGCATATTTTTATTGGCTGCCATCTTTATGAATGATTGCAAGATTCAACTCGAACTAAATGCAATCTAGATGGTGTCTGGATAAATTATTATCCATTTTATTTAATGTGCGACATCTATTGACTCTTCTGCAAGTCTGGGATGAATATTATTATTTATTATTTTAACTTTATGAGTAAAACCTCAAACTGTAATATTTAATTAAATGAAGACATTATGAGCGAAACTCAATCGAAAATCTGGAAACAGAAAAATCAGAAAAAGATATTGGCACCTCTGGGACTCGAACCCAGGACCTCCCTACTTTCCGGGTTGGGCGCTCTTATCCACTGAGCTAAGGTGTCGATATCCAATTCGGTCACTTTTAACTGTACCATACTTCGACTAAGAACCACCCATATTATCTTCATTTTTCTTAACGCATATTTTTATTGGCTGCCATCTTTATGAATGATTGCAAGATTCAACTCGAACTAAATGCAATCTAGATGGTGTCTGGATAAATTATTATCCATTTTATTTAATGTGCGACATCTATTGACTCTTCTGCAAGTCTGGGATGAATATTATTATTTATTATTTTAACTTTATGAGTAAAACCTCAAACTGTAATATTTAATTAAATGAAGACATTATGAGCGAAACTCAATCGAAAATCTGGAAACAGAAAAATCAGAAAAAGATATTGGCACCTCTGGGACTCGAACCCAGGACCTCGTGAGTGACCTATGAGTTTCGCTCATAATGTCTTCATTTAATTAAATATTACAGTTTGAGGTTTTACTCATAAAGTTAAAATAATAAATAATAATATTCATCCCAGACTTGCAGAAGAGTCAATAGATGTCGCACATTAAATAAAATGGATAATAATTTATCCAGACACCATCTAGATTGCATTTAGTTCGAGTTGAATCTTGCAATCATTCATAAAGATGGCAGCCAATAAAAATATGCGTTAAGAAAAATGAAGATAATATGGGTGGTTCTTAGTCGAAGTATGGTACAGTTAAAAGTGACCGAATTGGATATCGACACCTTAGCTCAGTGGATAAGAGCGCCCAACCCGGAAAGTAGGGAGGTCCTGGGTTCGAGTCCCAGAGGTGCCAATATCTTTTTCTGATTTTTCTGTTTCCAGATTTTCGATTGAGTTTCGCTCATAATGTCTTCATTTAATTAAATATTACAGTTTGAGGTTTTACTCATAAAGTTAAAATAATAAATAATAATATTCATCCCAGACTTGCAGAAGAGTCAATAGATGTCGCACATTAAATAAAATGGATAATAATTTATCCAGACACCATCTAGATTGCATTTAGTTCGAGTTGAATCTTGCAATCATTCATAAAGATGGCAGCCAATAAAAATATGCGTTAAGAAAAATGAAGATAATATGGGTGGTTCTTAGTCGAAGTATGGTACAGTTAAAAGTGACCGAATTGGATATCGACACCTTAGCTCAGTGGATAAGAGCGCCCAACCCGGAAAGTAGGGAGGTCCTGGGTTCGAGTCCCAGAGGTGCCAATATCTTTTTCTGATTTTTCTGTTTCCAGATTTTCGATTGAGTTTCGCTCATAATGTCTTCATTTAATTAAATATTACAGTTTGAGGTTTTACTCATAAAGTTAAAATAATAAATAATAATATTCATCCCAGACTTGCAGAAGAGTCAATAGATGTCGCACATTAAATAAAATGGATAATAATTTATCCAGACACCATCTAGATTGCATTTAGTTCGAGTTGAATCTTGCAATCATTCATAAAGATGGCAGCCAATAAAAATATGCGTTAAGAAAAATGAAGATAATATGGGTGGTTCTTAGTCGAAGTATGGTACAGTTAAAAGTGACCGAATTGGATATCGACACCTTAGCTCAGTGGATAAGAGCGCCCAACCCGGAAAGTAGGGAGGTCCTGGGTTCGAGTCCCAGAGGTGCCAATATCTTTTTCTGATTTTTCTGTTTCCAGATTTTCGATTGAGTTTCGCTCATAATGTCTTCATTTAATTAAATATTACAGTTTGAGGTTTTACTCATAAAGTTAAAATAATAAATAATAATATTCATCCCAGACTTGCAGAAGAGTCAATAGATGTCGCACATTAAATAAAATGGATAATAATTTATCCAGACACCATCTAGATTGCATTTAGTTCGAGTTGAATCTTGCAATCATTCATAAAGATGGCAGCCAATAAAAATATGCGTTAAGAAAAATGAAGATAATATGGGTGGTTCTTAGTCGAAGTATGGTACAGTTAAAAGTGACCGAATTGGATATCGACACCTTAGCTCAGTGGATAAGAGCGCCCAACCCGGAAAGTAGGGAGGTCCTGGGTTCGAGTCCCAGAGGTGCCAATATCTTTTTCTGATTTTTCTGTTTCCAGATTTTCGATTGAGTTTCGCTCATAATGTCTTCATTTAATTAAATATTACAGTTTGAGGTTTTACTCATAAAGTTAAAATAATAAATAATAATATTCATCCCAGACTTGCAGAAGAGTCAATAGATGTCGCACATTAAATAAAATGGATAATAATTTATCCAGACACCATCTAGATTGCATTTAGTTCGAGTTGAATCTTGCAATCATTCATAAAGATGGCAGCCAATAAAAATATGCGTTAAGAAAAATGAAGATAATATGGGTGGTTCTTAGTCGAAGTATGGTACAGTTAAAAGTGACCGAATTGGATATCGACACCTTAGCTCAGTGGATAAGAGCGCCCAACCCGGAAAGTAGGGAGGTCCTGGGTTCGAGTCCCAGAGGTGCCAATATCTTTTTCTGATTTTTCTGTTTCCAGATTTTCGATTGAGTTTCGCTCATAATGTCTTCATTTAATTAAATATTACAGTTTGAGGTTTTACTCATAAAGTTAAAATAATAAATAATATTATTACTTTATGTTTGTATCAAGAGTGGATTCAATGTATAGCTTGCCGCCATTGATGCCGTTTTGAGTGTTTGGGAGCCGATAATTTTGATTTTTTTGTATGATTATTGCTTGCAAAATTTAATAAATCAGTGTATACCATAAAAAGAGCACTTTTTTTAATATTGGTTTTGTCAATTGTTTTACTTTTCGTTTAAAGCGAAGACGTTTATATGTTTCTTTAGCATTTTAAGTTCCGTCACTATGTTTCCAAAGATTTCAATGTGTGTTTATATTTATTAATATTCAATTCAATTATAATTAATCAGATTTTTTTACCTAAGCTATTCCATATTCGGTACATCTGCTCTAATTTTCGTTTATGTGAAAATCTATTATTGGATTTAATTATATTTGAGGTGTGTAAAGGCAAAGGCAGCAATCTCCAAAATATCGGAAAAAAGTTGTAAATGAAGTTTCATAGTGATTCGAATTGAGAACCTAAATTCAATTTGCAAATCTGGCTAGTTACAAACTCAGCTTTTTCCCATCAAAATCAGAATTAAAAATATGCATCAAAGGCAAAGATATCAATGTGTTTTTATCCTTTTTTTTTCAAAAAAAAAAACGAAAGTGGAGATTGTTGTATTTGCTTCAAATGTAAATAATCCGTTGATTTTTCCAAATAAAATAGTTAAAAAAAAAACATTTGCTTTGGTTTTCCAGAAAGCATGTCAACCAAACGGGGTTTCAGCATGGTCGACGGCTCGGTCATAAGCACTCTACGCCTATTGACGTTTATGGGCGAAATAACTGCCAAGTCCATGTTCAACAATGAAGGCGTCAAGAAGATGCTGAGTGATGAAAACGAGAAATTCGATCTGGTCATCATCGAACACTTCATGAATGACATGCTAATTGGGTAACCCTCATACTTTTTTTAATAAGACGGTGCACCGCGGCGTGTAAAGTTTAGAATAGGGTTAAATCACGTGCCTCTTATTTAAATGGCGATATGGTTGAAATTCTTGCTCAACACCAGTCACCTATTTTGGTTGTTAAAAAACATCGCCATAATGCGTTTTTTTTTTAAGTAAAACTTCTTTACGCACGCTTGACTTGGGGAGTAAGCTGGTGAATGCGTGACGAGAGCGTTACGAAAAGTGTCGGGCGAGGGGAATGGAAGTTGAGAGGGAAAGAATAGAAAGAGAGAAAGTAACGTTTCGTATATTACTGTAGGGGCAAGAGAGAGAGGTGCGAGCACACATTTTCTTTCTCTCTTTCTCTCATAGCCAGTTACGTTTCGTATATCTAAGACACAGTGTAGGCCTATTGTCTGTATCACACTGTAGGAGCAAGAGAGAGCAGTGCTCGTGCACAATTTCTTTCTCTCTTCCCCTCATAGAAGATTTACTTCAGTCGTGTGGTCTAAAGCACACTCATATTTTTTTTGAAGTTCAGGCACAAATATTAAAATTTTTTCCGATCATTTTCTAAAAAACTTAATTTGCCACATTATGATACCAGTATATTAATACGCGAAGCAAAAACTTTGTACCCCTTTTTCGAAAATTTCGCACACTTATTTATAGTTAATAGAAGGAGTGCAGAATGCTTATTTTTTTTTTAAATTATGCATAAAAAATACATTAAATTAATTATGGCCGAATTTCGATCATTGGGCGGCCACTAGTTAACAATAAAAACGTAACCCAGAATAGGTTCATAAAGCAGTTTTAATAAGATTGATACTTTATATTTTTCTGGGCTTTTAAAAAAGTGGTCGATTATTTCAAAGACCAAGATTTTTTCTACTCACAGTATTTTAAAGCATCTATGTATAATGTAATGATTTGTTCTAATCACAGTATTTTAAAGCATCTATAATGTAATGATTTGTTCTACTCACTGTATTTTAAAGCATCTATAATGTAATGATTTGTTCTAATCACAGTTCTTTAAAGCCCATGGAGACCACCAAACGATCACTTTGTAGCATAAATATTTTTATTATTTATTATTTTAACTTTATGAGTAAAACCTCAAACTGAAAACTTAATTAAATAAATATTTTTAATTTATAATCGCGATCAAAAATATTATGATGCCTAACCAAGCCTGAAGACATTTATTTGCGAAGTCCAAAAATTTGGTTTCTTACACCATTCAAAGTGATATATTCCCAGGGCGAATTAATTTGTTTCCTTGGTAAAACCTCAAATTTCTGTGCCATGACTAGTAATGCACGTGAAATTTAGTAAAACACACGTGAAATTTAGTATAATGCGTGTGGAGTTTCGATTTATGTTATTGTGTGAAATTTAATCATTTACAAAAGCAAATAATTTCATCACTGCATAAGCATACCAAACTACTAAAGGCATAAAAAAGCACTTAAACGCTGAATGGGTACTTTCTGTGTAACAGCATTTTTATCTATTCGAAATTTCTCATTTTGTGTAAAGCAGCAAATATTCCCAACAGAGAGTAATTATTTTTGATTTTTTTATTTATTTACAGGTTTGGTGTAAAATACAACTGCCCCGTGATAGCCAGTTCCACAACCTCCATAACTCACTGGATCGCTAGAGTTACCGGGAATCCAACACAAGTTGCTGAGATTCCTCACTTCCTAAGCGATTACCCCTCGCCGATGAACCTATGGCAGAGGACAACTAATCTTGCCTTCAATTTGATTGACGAAATATTTTTCGCGTAAGTATTATAATATTATTAACGTTAACACTCATTCCAATTTGCTTCCTTTTGGGAAAAGCTCACATAAGTCTCATAGAAATCGTTGTATCTCCCTTACTGTCATGGTGAGAAAGATGGTCTAAAGAGTATTAAGGGGAAGGGAAAAACACCGTGCCGCATATTACAATCAAAAGTTAACCACAGAAAAATTTAAAAGTGCACCTCTACAAATCAAAATTTAAAAATTTCCGACTGCAATTTCAGAAAAATTTATGGAACTTCGTGAATTTTTTATACATTATTTTTGGTGTAACAACCAAAAAGAGAGATGACAATAACATTTTTTACGCCGTTTTTTACAGAATACACTCGAGGCCTGCAGGATTAACAAAAACTAAGATTCCAAACTGAAAACTTTGGTTCAAATAGAGATTAATTATGTGAAATGAAATAGGTCAACCATTTTCAACAAAGTACGATGAACAAGCTTTTCTGCAACGACATTATTTTTTTTAGGTTTGTGCTGAAGCCAAGTCAAGAAGGACTTTACAATCAGTTTTTCCCCGAAGAAGCTAAGAAGGTCTCATTCTCAGATCTGCATACGCAGGTCGCCTTTTCATTCCTCAACAGTCATTCGTCTATTGAATACCCCAGACCTTTGCTACCCAATGCAGTTGAAGTTGGAGGGTATCACATCAAGAAGGCTGAAAAACTACCAGAGGTCAGTATTTTGAAACAGATTCTTGAATATAAATCCGAATAGTGGGTACCTACTTAAAAATATATAAAACGCGGCTTACCTACATTAAGAACATTTCTACTAAAACATTTCTTGGGTTATTGTCAAATATGTAATGTGAAACAGTTAGCAAATGTCATCTCGACTCATTCCCGTATTTTAATATTGTTTTCTCAAAGGATCTTCAAAAGCTGCTGGATTCCAAAAAAGAAGGCGTTATCTTCTTCAGCATGGGGAGTAATCTGAAGAGTTCTGAGTTTTCTATCGAACTCCGAACTGGTTTATTGAAACTCTTTGGAACTCTCAAGCAGACTGTTGTATGGAAATTTGAGGAAGAATTGCCAGAAAAACCAGACAACGTTGTGATCAGTAGTTGGTTTCCACAGGCCAGTATTCTAGGTGAGTTTCAAGTTGTTAGCATGCTACATGCAGTAGTTGTTTTTTACAGTGGCAATGAACCTTTATAGTGTCAATGTGTTTCAATAAATACCGATATATTAGAGGTCCAAGCTCGAGTGATCTCACATCCAATACTAAAGCCAACCTCATAAAACTGAATAGTTTTGACTGCATATGGTTCATCGAAAAATAGCCAATTTGCTTAGCGGTCTAAATTTTTACGAAGCGTTTTCATATATTAATTGAAAATATTCATAAATTTATAGTTTTGTTGGTATTGGATCACTTGAGCATCAGTGCTTGAGCATCAGAGCATCTTTATTGATAGAGCGCTTTAGTCTTACCACCACCTAGTTTTGTTTTGAAGAGTAATATTTCACATGTACATTTGATACCCAATTAAGTTTATAACTTCATTATTTGTTTCGTTTTCTTCAGCTCACCCTAACTTGAAAGCTTTCATCACACACGGAGGCCTGTTAAGTCTAACAGAAGCGACCAGCGCTGGAATTCCGTTGATTGTTATTCCCATCTACGGAGACCAATACTACAATGCTGCAGCCGTTGTAGGAAGAGGCCAGGGAGTCAGATTGGACCATGCCAACTTCACTGCTGAGTCTTTGACCTGGGCAATTGGGGAAATTCTCAGCAATCCAAAGTATGTTACGAAGTTATATAATAATAATAATAATATATGACTCTTCAGCAGTTTTTCGATGAGGAATCAAAAGATGATTTTACTTATCTATTTAAAGGGCTTTCACATATAATGCAGTACATGTATTTTTAAAATTACTAGAAAATATAGACAAAATACGGGTAACATAAAATATTAGAAATAAAATAAAGGTTACATAAATATAAGAAACGACACAAAGTAGGTAACATAGAATGTTAGTAAAGTAAAAATAGATCTGCCAATATCCTCCAAATCAACAAAAATATTATTAAAAATGTTTAAAACTGGTTTTCACAATAGTTAGAAAAAGTTGGCACATATGGCGTTTGAAGTTAACCATGCTCAAATTATTGTCAAATATATCCATATTGTTCAAGTATTTGTTATCAAGACTGTGTAAACGTTGTATTGGGGAATGCAAACTATAGTTGGAATGAGATGTATATTTATAAAATGTCAATGTTTGTCTTGTGGTTCGTGTATGTGCATGTAGTTTTATCCATTGCAGAAGTTCACAACATATAATTTAGAGTTTAATATTTTTTTTTTAAAAGGTTGAGTCGTTTATTTTTTGTCTGTTTTCTAAGTTGGAAAATGAAAAATATTCTATAACGACAGGTTACTTATGTACGTACTCTCAGGGGATCAGTTTAAAATTAACAAAACCTAGAAATTTTCTTTGAATTCTTTCAACATTATGGAGACCGGGAAGGGGACACCAGACTATGGAGATGTTCTATTGCTTCAATACGGAAAATGTACAACAAGTTAACGATTTGTAATGATTCAAAGTTTTAATTGTTCGTCATATAAATCCAAATATTTTTATGCCTTTATTTATAATTTGTTGAACATTGACCGTGAGGTATAGTTATCCATTATTATGCCAAGATTTTGTATTTCCGTCATTCTTTCTACTTTAATAGTCGAAAAACAATGATTTGTTTTTCTGGAAAAGGTCAAAATTTTACATCTTTCTACATTAAAATGTAAGTTGTTTTGTGAGCACCAGTTATTTAGCATATTAGATTGAAGAACTTGACAATGGTTTTCTTTGTATAATTTAATGTCATCAGTAAATGGCTATACATCGACGTCTTTGAAGCAGTTGACTTTGTCGTTTATAAAAACAAGAAATGAAATCGGACCAAGATGACTACCTTGCGGTACGCCACTTGTTGCGGAAAATGGTTTAGATATCTAAGTTTTTATTAAATTCCTACCAGATATTTTTTTTCAGTACTTCTTCTCCTTCCTTTCTTGAAAAAAAACTCCCACACAGCATCCCCAAAGAGGACACCGGCCCTGATGGGAATTGTTTTCCTCAGTGCCTTCTGTGTGAAGCTAATGTAAAAAAAAACGCAATGAGAAAATATTATTTATAATTCGTACAATTTCGTATTCCTGTAAATATTCTGACAAATATCCTGACCGCTTAAACCCTAGGGCGGATATTTTGTATTGCCACAGCCGTTCTTCATTTGAAATGCTGCGGCTTTACTCATTGTTCGAAATTGATACCCTCAAATAAATAAATTTATTTTTGAACAAGATTAATATGAACCATGCTAAACCCGAGGATCTTATAACGGTGAAACTACTCTGTGCAACGTATTATGTTCTGATCTGAATTTCTTTTTTCAGGTATGTCCACAACGTCAATAAAATCAAGCAGCAATTCCACGACCGTCCTATTGACCCTCGAGAACTCATCAACTTCTACTCTGAGCACATCATCCGTACTGGAGGCGCCCCTCATCTCTCCCAAAAACCTCTGTGCATCGTATCACGACTTCTTCTGGACGTAGCAGTTCTCTTTGCCATCCCTCCTATACTGCTATTAATCCTAGGATGCTTTGTATGTCGTAAGTTGTGCAACAAAACTGCATGTAAGAAGAAGACTGAGACGGAGAAGAAGAAGAAGCAGTGAAAAAAACTGTATTAAATATGTTAGAGGAAGGCGTTGTTAGAGGTGTCACAGTGAGCGGAGGACATTGTGTTAAGTACGGGTATTCTGTTATACGTATCTTGTCATGTTGCAGTTGTGATAACATTTAATATTTCAAAGCTTTGTTAATATAATATGTAATCTTTATAAATGTTAAACAGTTTATAATTTAGGAAATAAATACGTTTTATGATCGTAATAAAATTGTTTTAATCATATCTGATTTCGACATCGGTGTAGTAAAAATAAATTATTGATTATTCTCCACCCATTATTTACGAATTGACATTATCATTTTCTGCAATCCAGTTTCCAACCCTAAACACGTCCTTACTCATAAACGTGTTTTAAATATAACGACTGTGATTGATAAAACACTTCAAATCATATTTTTTTACGTTGCGTAATTATTTTTTTTAATTATTTCGAACACAACTTATTTTTCAATTACTCACTCACTTAAAGCTTTCTTAATATTTTTTTTATTTTTTTCTTTAGACTTCATGTCCGGTTTAAATCTTCCCCAAAGGAAAAACTTAATCCTTCCACACACTTTTCCACAAATGAACATCTAGTTAATCCACGCTCTGCAATTTCACTGTATAAGTATAATAACTACAAAACAATACAAGAACAATAGGTCAACCTACCAGAGACCAGATGGGAAAATAATTCACCGACATTTATTTTCATATCAGAGGGTTCGGCTCGATAGAACTCCTAACTGGACCGATAAATCCTACTGACCCCTCAATGTAAATATTTAAAAAATATTTCTTAATCCTACATTTATTTAATATGACTGATTTTTGCATTTTTATGTAAAGATTCTTTGACAAATCTAATAAGCCTAAATTTTGAATGAGAGAGCTAGGTATAATGCCAGTAGCCGAAATAACAAATGGTAATATATTTATAGCCTGAGAATGGCAAATTCTTTGTATCTCATTTCCTAAATCAATATATTTTCTAATTTTTTCAGAAACAGATTTTTGAATATAATAGAAATTTGGAATAGCAACATCAATGATATAAGTTATTTTTTTTTAATTTTGTCATGTTTAACTATATCGGGTCTGTTATGACAAATTGTTCTGTCTGTTAGTATAGTTTTATCATAATTTAATTAATTTGTAAATATTCGTTTTTACCGTTCCAGTAAAGTTTTCATGTTGTGACTTAAGGTTAAACGAAATGTACGTTATAATCTACGCGTGCTCAGATGGTTTCAATTTAATTATTTTAGGTTAAAACACTTTTTGCAAGGTATTAAGGTGAAATGAAAAATAATGAAAATTACTTTTATATTTCTAATTCAAATTCTTGAAAGATTTTTATCTCGAATTCCATCATTTGTTTTTTCTCCATAGAATAAGATACTTAATGGGTGAAAGTTAAATCTGAAACTTCTTTAGAGCCATCCGTAACATCCTCAACATAAACGACATTAAGAAAGTGTACTACGCTTTATGTCAATCACAAATAGAGTATGGGATAACTGGATGGGGATCTGCCTTGAGCACTCACATGGACCGGCTCAATACAGCCCAAAAAGGAGTACTAAAGACAATTTTGAAATTACCGGTTAGAACTCCGACAGAAGAATTGTTTCAAAGCATTCAAGTCTACAACATACAAAAACTTTATGCAAAAAATATTTTATTTAAAATTTAAAAAAAAACATATCAGAATACTCCACTGTCCAACATAGATACACAACCAGGGCAATAAACCAAAATATTCTAGCTACAGCCAGTTTGAAAACATCTTTTGGTCAAAGAAATATGAAATTCAATGCGACAAAACTATACAATGTTCTACCAACTCAAACAAAAAAAATAACAGAGATAAATAAATTTAAAACAAAAGTAAAAATATGGTTGAGAGAACAAAGTGAAAATGAACTATCAAACATACTGAAGACCATGTAAAGACAACTGGATACTAAATACAAATGTGGAAAAACTACAGGCCGCCTCAGAACAGGGAACCCTAGTGAGGAGGACTGTGAAAAAATAAAAACTTTATAATACCTTAATATAATACAATTTATAAATTCATTATGTACAAATTTTGCTATAGATACTAATAAAAAAAATAAAAAAAACTATTTATAGGTGTATAATCTATAGGGTTATGAAGTTATTACTCCCATAGCACGTAACATTTTCTCTTTATAATGTCACCTTCCCTGTCGTAAATAACTTACTTACAGTGTAAGCCACCGAACAGAAAATTTCTAGACATGTGATTTAATGAATTGATGAATCTGGAGCCTCAAAATACATGAGAAACCCTCTAGTGTGTGCAGAAACGGTCGATCTGTTTGATATATTCTCTCATCTTAACAAATGCATTGCAATCTTTAGAGCACTGGCTTCGCCTGGGAATGCTGTCGTTCTTCTACCTGTATTTCTATAGAAGATGCCAGAGGAACTAACATCATTGATTCTTTCGGCACCGGTGTTCAGATTCACATGGGAAACACACTTTGGGGCCCAACACTTGTACAGAGTTGACATTTGTCACACGAGGGATCGTTTCTACATTCTTGAGTTCTTGGGTTCACACGAGGGATCGTTTCTACGTTCTTGAGTTCTTGGGTTCACACGAGGGATCGTTTCTACGTTCTTGAGTTCTTGGGTTCACACGAGGGATCGTTTCTACGTTCTTGAGTTCTTGGGTTCACACGAGGGATCGTTTCTACGTTCTTGAGCTTGGGTTCACACGAGGGATCGTTTCTACGTTCTTGAGACTGAGGAACGATTTGCCGGCCTCTGCGTTTCCTCTCTCCTACAACATGGATATCTTCAAGTCCAAGGTTTTTTTTTTTTAAGATAACGATGATCCCAGGTTACGAATAACCCAACAATGTTTGAAAATCTCCTACTACCACCACAGAAGGCCGAAAATGTTGCTTGTGTTGTGATGGAGGACTTAGCCAGCCGAAGAATCGAACACGCGACGCCCGGGTGGGACCCAAACGCGATGCCCACTCAACCACTGACAGGACATTCTTGTCGGTTCCTTCCTTCCTTTCCACAAAATGACCCTCAACACAACATCCCCAGAGACGACTTAGACTCTAATGAAAAGTATTTTCCTCAGAACCTCCTGTATTGAGTAAATGTAAAAAAAAGTGGGCAGTTACTTTAGAAATTTTTTTTCCTACTTTTAGCAATATTTTTTTTTCCTTAGAAAATATTGCAATGCATACTTATATATATAATAGACCCGCCCACAAAATAATTCTTTCGATCTGTTCCTTCGGTGGGATAAACACTTCGTTATTTATGGCTGTTTTGACAATAAATTATTAATGTGAAACGAAGCTCAGCGCCTTTCTCACAAAATACTGAGTGGAAATAACAATGTATAATAATAGATTTTTGCTATTTATGAAGCGTCGTCAAGAACCTACCTATTCTATATGGTTATTTTAAATAATATCTTCAATAAGGGTTTACAAATGTTGTGATTTATATCTTTATTTTGCCTTTGTAAAAAGTCAATTGGAATACAATTATCCCGTCTGGAACCCACTTTATAATATTCATATACAAGCTTTTGAAAGAATACAAAATAAATTTTTAGTTGTTCTAAATTTTAAATTGGTGTTCCAGAAATTATATTGAACTAGAATACTCTTTTAAATGATATGAATATGCTTAAATTGTCAGACAGAAGGATTTTCACTGAGTTGGTATTTCTTTATAAAATATTAAATGATGTAGTTGATAGGCTAGATTTGTTTGGAATGTTAAGCTTTTGGATTTCATCACGTAATACAAAAAGTTATTTAAAGGGATTTATTTAAGTTCAGAAATTCTGGAACTATATACCTTAATATTAAAAGAATTCATATTATGTATTCTTTTTTATTTACAATACTAATGGAGGGAAATGATTATACAAATTCAGTGCCTATCAGTGACTATCCATTTGAATAAGCCCCTTAAAGGGAGTTAATTAATAAATAAATTGAAATTATTCCAATGAAATTGAAATTATTCCAATGAAATTGAAATTATTCCAATGAAATTGAAAATAAAATATTTTTCTTCACAAAGAAGGCATCTAAATATTAAATTTGATATTTCGAAGACCACTGTACCAGAGCCGTAAGCAGCCCGACTAGGCCCAGGATATCAAGAATGTTTTGCAAATGGAATTGAAATTAATTAAAAAAGAGTCAAATCGTTGCCTAAGTTCTTAATTGTCCAAACGACCATTAGAAAATTTTACAGGAGGAGGTTCTTTCATTATTTCAATGAAACATTATGAGGTGTTTAAGATAAAGCTATTTCCGTAAAAGTAAAGATCTCATTGGTTTAAATAATTCCCAATTAAGTTTTTAACTATCATTTTTATACTTTATTTTTAATTTTAAAGTGGAGATTGAACAAAAATTAGAATGTTAGTTTGGACAATTAAGAACTAAGAATAAGAAATAATACCACGGTTGCATGATTTATCTTACTATACCTGGACGAGGGATTGATAACCAATCGGAAATAATACTAACACATCTATCCGAGACACTACCCAGGTAACAAATTTATTCGAAATAATACAAAGATAACTTGGGAAACCTTTGAAGATAATTTTGATAAATCTTAAATATAGATGTGAGGAAATAATCAGGTTTCAAGTATAAATCAGTGGTTAAAAGCGTTGTCCCGATAAGATAGAGGTCCTAGGTTGCGTCCTCTAGCTGCGACCGTTAGCTTTTTTATTTATTTGTCTTGTTCCATCGGTCAGTGGTTGAGTGGGCACCGCGTTTGGGTTCTACCCGGGCGTCCCGTGTTCGATTCCTCGGCTGGCTAAGTCCTCCAACACAACACAAGCAACATTTTCGGCTTTCTGTGATGGTAGTAGGAGATTTTCAAACATTGTTGGGTTATTCGTAACCCGGGAATGTTTGTTTTTCTTTAAAAAAAAAAAAAAAATAGATTTTCTGTTTAGCTTATTAAAACTTTCAGTTTCATTAACTCAACAATTATAATTTCCCATGATTTTTTACAAGTCTGCGCTTATTTAGTAATAAATAACGACAATAAACAGCATTCACGGTAGCTGAAATCTCTGTCAGAACTGAGCTACATGGTTTCCAAACTTACCCAAGTAATGCAGATGTTGAAATTTTCACCGTAGTCAAGTGTTAGGAAAAATTAGGGGTAGTACCAACCTGAAACAAAGAAAAACGTTGGTCAGTTATGATGAAATATAATTATTTGCGTCATGGCTAAGATATGAAAGGACAATTCGGCATTACACATTTTTTTCAAAATATTTGTCCTATTTGCGTAGGAATATTTCAATTTCTTATTTTATAAGCAACTTATATGCCCTAGTTTAAGGACGGGTTGTTTCATAGAATTCAAACAATTCTTCATATTTCAAAGTTAAAATTCAAAATCTGTGAAATTATTATTTACTTTTTTTGTTGTTGTTTCACAGTACTTTGGCAATAACAGAACTTGAAATTTTGAAATTTGATAAATCGTTAAAATTCTATTAAACAACATGTCCTAAGAATTCCATATCAAATACAATGTTTTAAATAGATTTTAACCACAGTTCTAGGGATCTATCCACATATGAACAACCCCAAACAAATCAGAGCAAGCATTTCTGGAAAATGAAATGAAAATAGACATTTTGTGATGATTTTTTTGATTGTCTAACGTTACCCCGTCCCTAAATGAATTCGCCTTTCTTCGTGATTCGAATGGCGCGTTTGAATGGCTTCGGAGTTTGGTGGTACAATTAGGGCAAACAATCGCTCGGTTTATTGTTAGGCGCTCCCGAGTAGAACGGCGCTATTTGTTTCACCTAGTTCATTATTCACGAACGCGTCTAGTTCTAAGCGTCACATAAATTAGGGCCCCGGAGCCGGGAACTTGACGCCAGCGCCACGCCGCTGGGCGCGCTCCGGGGCGGCACACGCCACGGGCAGGTTGCGATAGAAGAGGCATCTTATAAAAGCAGGGTTGGCAGAAGTGATGCTGATAGGTGGCCTGGACCAGAAGGAATCAAAAATTGAAGTCTTAACGTTTACACGTCTCTAAATAAATTTGCGAAGTGAGAATGGATACCGCAGGCCCGGAAAACCTTTGTTGAATAACCAACCTCTGTCATAGGTCGAACCAAATGGATTGCTACGCTTGGTGAAGTAACAGGAGTTCCCTTATGAGGTGAAGTTTTTCAAGATAATAGCGACAGATGATTCTGACCACTTATTGCTTGTCGGGTCGTATTGGCAGAGACTGATTGAGGGAGACTATTTAACCTCTCCAGCAGAACTCTCTCAACCCATCGTCTTGCTCCGCAGTCGGAGGGATGAATTCATATGTCCGTCGTTCCTGGACCTGGAGACCTCCAGATTCACCCCTCTTCCCTCGTGCCTTTTTTTCATTTCAGAGCTTCACGTAGTCTCAAAGATGACATAGGTCCTGAGGAAATTTATTTTCCTTAGAGCCTCCTGTGTGGAGCTAATGTATAAAAAAATCAGCTCAAAGTTTGAATTGAAACTCCTTGAACCCACAGAGGTATAGTCTTGAACTTTTATTTAAAATGTACCAGTTGAAGCTGAAGTTGCTTGTTAGAGAATGAAACTGGTTGGCAGTTTATGCCATTAAATAAGTTTAATGGTCAAACATTTATTTAAATGTACAAAATTTTATTCAAACAAACAAAAATATGATATATTTTATATAGACGTTTTAATCATTTTAATTGAATGTAAATGTTAAAAAGTATATTCTAAATGGACAAATTATTCTGCAAATGGACAAAACATTGTCCACATGTTCAAAAAATTTCCCAAACAGACAATAATATTATCTGAATGTACACAAGTATGGTCCAAACGGACAAAAATATATACATAAGTATTTTACATGTACACAAAATTTGTCCAGATATAAAATTATATTGTCCAAACGAACAAGAAATGATCCAAATGGGCAAAAATGTTATCTTTTTACGAAAAATTGTCCAAATGGACAAGAATCGTCCGAACGGGCGAAAATATGGTCTATATATACAAAGTACTGTCGAAAAGGACATTGACCAAATAAACAAATATTGTCCAAATGGGCAACAATATTGTCAGAGTGAACAATAAATTTGTCCAAATGGACAAAAATGTGGTTTAAACTCAGAAAAGAACTATTCAAATGGACAGCATTTTTTTACACGTTTTTTCAATATTTATTTATGAGGTATAATTTTATAGCCTTCCTGAAACTAAATTTCATGCAGTTGAACGCGTCTACTATATATGAGAAAGTATTGCCAATAGCATGCATTTGAGGTATAAGCAAGTATCGAAATTACTCCTCTTGTTAATGTTGCAATTAAAAATAATTTTGATACATCATTGAAGAAGAAGATAACACTTATAATCTAAAAGAAAATATGAAATAGAACAAGACACAGAAAAATATAAATAGACAAAGGTCGCATCTAGGACTCGAACCCAGACCTCTTGTCTAACCGGGACGTGATCGTCCCGGTTAGGTTAGGTGATAATTACGATAGTTAATGATATAATACGTTGATGGGAATAACCTTCAAAAGTTATAAAAAGAGAGTTTTTCTTATAAAAAATTGAAAAAACAATTTTAGCTATTTCAAAGTAATTAATGAAGGATAGATTTGGGCTAAGTAAATCAGGACTGTCTATAACACCATTAAGAATTTGTACAATAAAAGTCGTGTCGTAATAATTTGTCATTGCCAGTAAAGGGAAATTGATTAAAACATTAAAATTCTCTTTCGGAAACCTCTAAATAACTTTTTGAATACTGTCTTCGAAATTAATGCAACTGACATTAAAAAAAAAAATCGGATTTTTTAGATATAACGGCTTTATTGAACACCCTGTATCCGGGCGACACGCAATGTTCGCCGGTAACTTAAGGCGGCAAACAGACCCGAAGCCGGCGGCCGGGACAATGGTTCCATAGAAATTAGAGCGAGTAATAACAGCAATGTTTTCTCAGCAATCATCTGTGTTATTTCATCGCCATCACCCTGCACCCTCACTCCTCAGTCTTACAGCCTCTTCGTCTGCTCACCGCCTGCCCCGTCCCAGTCCCGGCCGAGAGCACCCATTGTCAAATGATTAACTTTTAGAAGCCGCCCAGCTCACTGCTCAGGCCATTTGGAGGCGATATGGCAGACGAAGAAATTCTCGTACAGAAGATTATTTGGAGAGAAATACAATGATTCAATTGTTTGAAATTAATTGGGAATGTTAAAATCTAATTAATTTTGGAGTAACAATTACAATGCGCTGTGTTTAAAATTCACTGATTGTTTAATTCTGATTCAACGTCTTCTTACCGAACCGATCAAAATTTCACTTCGTAGTTTTCTCCAAGATGAATTTAAAACATTTTGTATAGGTGTTTTCATTGTGAATATAACGAATGGTAGATGTTCTCACCCCCAGTGAGAATCCACTTTTGTTTGGTCACCAGATCTAAGAGTCAGATGGTTAGGCAACACTTCTCTTCCAATTATTTGTTTATTGATTTGTTTATTAAGCAGATACCGTACATTATGATACAAGTTATAAGATAGATAAAATAAAATAATCACATGGTTAACGTTCCTATTACGTAAGACCATGTAATATCAATAGGCTATTTCACCTGAGATGAGAACGGTTCTTAAAAGTTAACTTTTGAATGTATGAGTAAAATAAAAAGGAAAGAAGTATCTAGAAATTAAAAAAAGAAACTTGAAATCGTGATTTGTAATTGAGGGCTAATAAGATTTTAATGATAGGGTGCAAGTAGTTACAGTTTTAATAAATTAGTTTTGTTAGCAAGGTATTGTGAAGTATGACTAACTGAAGTATTTTTTTTGTAGTGAATGTTAGTAACCTCAATAAAGCTGTTTAAAATAAGTGGTTGGTCATTTACACAATACACAACTACACGTACCTACATACATCTACATACATTACAGACCCTGTGCTTGTAGTTAGTATTATCACACATGTTCCTTCCTACCCATCCCTATGTACTTGCTATTTTATATTACCCACATCAGTCATTAATCAACCCTTGCCGCCTAAACATCTCTGCATACCGCTTACCGCATATTGCAAACCGAATCCCGCATACCGCGACTAATATAGTCATATAAGTGCACAATAAACCCAGCCAGGATAGAAATGCAATGAGTCCTTTTTTTCCTTTCCTTGTACATATTATCTACTTGTGCAGTGGTCTTTAATTTAATATATTAAAAAATAAAGAAAGACAAACATTCCCGGGTTAAGAATAACCCAACAATGTTTGAAAATCTCCTACTACCACCACAGAAAGCCGAAAATGTTGCTTGTGTTGTGATGGAGGACTTAGCCAGCCGAGGAATCGAACACGGAACGCCCGGGTGGGACCCAAAGCGATGCCCACTCAACCACTGACTGGTCGAACACACACATAAATCACGCATCATTCATTCATGGTCCTTCGACATACTCAAAACCGCACAAAAAACGCTTCATACGCTATATCCTTTAAAAATATTTTCATATAAAATAGTATTTACAGACTGTGAAAAGATCGTGGGCTGTGAAAAGATCCAGATTTGACGAAAATGCCAAAAAAAATCAAACTTTCACACAAAAAGAAAATACTACTTATCTTGTAAAATGTACACTAGCTTAGCTCTGAAATAATATGGGTTTGAACTTTAATATTATTATTTTATTTTAATTTAAATGTAGTACATTTGGAGTTAACGTAATAACGTTGCTTTCGGCGTGATTGGAATTTGGACGAGGAGTTGAGACTCTTGTGCGATATTCGTATTAAAATGTTGCGTATATAAATTGAATTTTTATTTTATTTAAATTATTTTTCTATCAAAAGCATCAATCTTCCTAACACAAAATATATAAAAAAAAATTATATGATATCAATCCTACGATATGCAATTTGGGAGGTGTGGGTATGGTAAACCGCCCCGGGAACCATTTATTGGATAACCAACACCTCTGCCATGGGTCACACTGAGTGGTTCAGTACATTTGGTGACATAGCAGGAGTGCCCGGGTTCATGGGGTAAGGATTTTCTAGGTCTTGGACTGGACGTGTCTGCCCACCTATTGCGATATACTGATCTCATGATTTCTACCCACCCGTCATACTTTTTACTATCCAGAACTTCCTCTCTTTTTTTCCCTAAAAATACCCTCCACACAGCATTTTCAAAGATGACATAGAACCTTTTTTACCCAATAGGAAGGGAATTATTTTTCTAAGGGCCTCCTGTGTAAAGCTAAAAAATAAAGATTAACAGGTGTACAGAATTAGAAAAGCCTGTTTTACATCTCTCCATAATTTTTAATTGGGCAATCGCGCACAATTGCACCTCTGCCAATTTCCTCCATTTCCTAAACTGCGTTCGCCTTTTAAATTTTCCTTGCAAGAATGTAGTAGGAATTCTCATTCCAAATATTCGCTCCTAGGAAGCCGTGAAAAAAAACTTTGATGAAAAGCTATAGAGGTCCAATAAAATTACAAAAGAATGAAATATATATCATTGAAAAAGAAGATAATAATAATCTAAATAAAAAAAATTAAAAACAACAAAACACAGAAAAACAGAAAAAGATAATGGCCGCAACTGGGATTCATCAGTGATGCTATCTAGGTTACAAACCAATTCTAATAATGATTGTTTCCAATAAAAAGGGTAGATTCCTATAATACGGAAAAATTAGTTGAAGAAAATATTTTGTTTTTGAAAATTTTTATTTTCCAATATACATTTGTTACTTAAATTTAATTTTTCCGCGACCGGTTTTGATACAACCGTAACATTCACGAGCAGGATTAAAACTAAGTAAACTAAAACTAAGTAACTGAGGAAAAATTAAATTAAAGTAACAAATGTACATTGGAAAATAAAACTTTTCAAAAACAAAATGTCTAGAAATTGTTACATAGTTAATGCCCAAGAAATACAGAAAAAAAGGAGAAAATATTGTTAATTCTAAAATTTTAAATTGAATAATATGACGGTTTGAGAGCACGTTGGTGAAATTGGTGAACGCACGTCACCGAACGCAGATAGGCGAGAGGTTCTGAGTTCGAGTGGCAGTTGCGGCCGTTATCTTTTTCTGTTTTTCTGTGTCTTGTTTTTTTTTTTCATATTTTCGTTAACATTTTTATTGTTATCTTCAATGATGTATTAAATTGATTGGTTATAAAAAAAATAGTTATAAAAAAATAGTTTTTCTCATAAAAATTGAATGAAATATATTTTTATTTCGAACCAATATGTATTCCACTGATTTCTCACAATCATTTAATCTGAATGTTTTAGCATTTCAACATTCAAAAGTACACACATTTTAAATTTGTAATTTGTAGTAAATACAAATGATTTCTTTACTTGTGGCGCTGTGAACAGTAGACCGCGCGTCCAAAGAAGCACGTTTCTAATTTCCCCTTACAAATCAAAACCAAAATTTGATTTGTAAATAGATTCCAAAACCAAAATAAAATTTGTAAGTAAATATCTAAATACCTACTTATTTAATTAAAAACTATTTTTTTTTAAATTTCAAATAAGGAATTGTACGATTTGTTCAAGTTAATCTCACCATCGCAACGATAATTTTTTTCAAAGGTAGGCAGGTACCATAATATTGAAAAATGCTTAAGAAAGTCTTTATCAATACTACGATTTCACATTTGAAAAATTAATCTTTACTGAACCATTAAAACGGCCACCATCTTGAAACGAAAAACGGAGCGTGCAAAAAATTACATATCTACAGACAATATGCAAAACGGTCGAATTAAAACGCTCCGTACGAGGTGGGGTGTGTGATACCCATACGCAATTTATGGGCGGTCGCCGCCGGACTGATTTAGAAACTGATGGAACGGCAACGTTGCAATTCCAGCTACTGAGAATTCGAACTTCGGCACTATCACAGTTTTGAAATTATTGAGTTTTTGAAGAACTGGGTTATATCATACCCCTCCTTGTACACGGAGGGTTAATAAGGTATTTAAAATCTGAAATATTATGTGAAAAAAATTTCTTAGTTTTTTATGTTGGCAAGTCAAGTTACTTTCCGTGATTATTTATATGTGACACTGGTAACATAGTGCGTACAAAAAATGAAAAGTAACAACAACATTTTAAGTATTGCTAATTACTTCTCCGATCATCGCTTCAAAAGCTCAACATTTATAGAGTCCGTCGAAAGGGCACACTAAACATAAAAGATTTGAACCTCGCGCTGAGTGGGGATATTTTAATTTAGGAGCTGTATCGGGAAATATTGTGGATAACTTCTACCCCGTCATAATACCCCGAAGAATAATAAATACTTGTAGGAAAATCGATAAATTCGCAAGGATTCGGGAGAAAGAAAGTCAAAAGGATTTCAGCATGCTTTATTTGCACGCATAAATTCATACTACAATGAAATAAAAAAGGCGAAAAAAGTTTTGTAAAGGAGATATTGAAATACTTGGAAAAAGGTGAAATGTTTATGTAAACCTTTGTAATAAGGTTACGGATGTTAAATTTACATTGCAAAATGGAAAAACTGGTGAATTTGGTAACGGATCCTTACTTTACTGAATTATTTGATTTCGAACACAAACCAGTTGTTTCACAAAATTTGAATAGTTCAAATTCCAATCATTTTTTTACTTAATCAAATTTCCAATTTATTTTTTTACTTCTGTAAAGGTTTTATTTAAGTTTTGTTATTATATCATCTTTTATCAGTCATGTTACGTAACTGAAATTATAGCAGAGCTTGAATAGGTCTTTCAAAGAACTTGAAAATTTGCTTTGAAGTTAGATAAATTGTTCAAATTCGGTGAAACAATTGGCCCGTGGTTATAATAGGGTTACTGGTGTTTAACTTTGCATTATTAAATGGAGACTTGTGAATTTTGTAGCGGATTTTACTCTGTTGAATAATTTGATTTCGATCACGGGTTATTAACAGAATTTGAACAATTCGTCAAAATTCAAATCTAAATTTTTTGTTCTTTAAAGGTTCCATTGAAATTCTATTGTTATATCATCATTTACCAGTTATGTCACATACATGAAATGATGACTAACAAAAATTACTAAAAAATAAGAGGTCTCGGTGGCCGAGTTGGTTAAGACGTTTGCCCCGGTAAGGCGAGAGATTCTGTGTTCGAGTCCCTCATTGCGACCTATAACTTTTTATTCTTCTGAATCTTGTTTTTTTTCATGTTTTTGTTTAGATTTATAAGTATTATTTTCTTCTTCAATAATATACTACTGTGATGGGTATAACCTCTAAAAAGTTATTACAACGAGTTATTCTAATAAAAATTGAATAATACGTCTAAATATAATTTATTATTAATTACTGATAAATAACTGCAATAACGTGCATTCCCCTTTTAACTCTTAGAACTGTACAATTATATTTACAGCGCCCTTGAGGTGATTTTTCACAAAAACGGCGTTATATAAATCATCCAAATATTATTATTATTATTATTAAATGCGCGGTTGACTTTTTATGTGTTTTCCCCACAAGAGTTCTAACTGCTCCCAACCGCCAGGAGTCAGTGAGACTATAGCAACCCCAAACGGGGCATGTTGAGAGGTTGAAGTTGTGGGACAGAGAATGCGATGGGAAGAGGAAGGTGAGGAAGTACTTAGCTGTTTGGATCTAGACCCAAAACACGGCTAAAGCCATTTCATGCAACGTTTCACTTCCGAATGGTGGTCTTACACCAGGACGATTCTGAGAGTAACTTCCACTCTGGAACGTGCCGCAAATACACCGTGTCGTCGCTCACATTATAACGCTGCGAATCTCATTTTAAACAATTTTTCAGGAGGAACTAAAATCCAATGACAAATCTTTGAAAAAAATGGTGAACTAGTATTTCGGGATCAGTTATTGGGAGAAATAATTTTTTTTCATTAAAAACATACAGTTGGATATTTTAAACGACATTCGTGGGGTAACACACGAAAAGGCTGGATATAAAAGACGTACGTTGTTCTTGTGAGAAGAATATATAATATTTTATTCAACTTTCTTCAAATAATAAAACCTTATTAATTATAAGAGCATTAAAAATATAAATAATTTTTTTCTTATTACTAAGTAAAACTAACTGTTAAATGTAGAAAAATACCCATTATTTTGTAACAAAACTTTGTATAAAAGGAGCGGTGATTGATCAACACATTTGTTTGTCGATTCAAACCATGGCGCATGCGTAGTTTAAAAAGAAATTTAAAAAAAATCGTAGTTTTTTTTAAATACGCGGTGCTATAATATGTGATCGACGATTTATAATTTTATAAGATTAAATTGTGAAATTACAAATTAATTAAATAAAATTGAACTACTACTAATATCTCGTCCAAAAGTATTACAATATTAGAAAGCTGGATTCGTTTAAGCGTTTGGAGGGTTGGAGGTAATTGGAGGTAAAAAAAGAGGAACCTAGTTTTTCACCTCACGTCTTATCTGATACAATTTATCAATGTTTTAACCACGTAATAACGTTTCCATTGACGAGTAGTGTTAAAATGACAAGATATATAAAATTCTAATGAAAATCCTATCCTATTTTATTAATATACTTTCCAAGTTTATTTAAAAAAAATTACAACACGGCAGTTATGCGATCACAAATGGTTGAAAAAAAAGAGCTTCCAATTGTAAGAAAAAAAACTGAAAATCGTGATGATCGTTGAATTTGATGTTTATCAAATTTGAAGAGTGTTTAAGAAATTAATGGCAACAATATTTCTAAAATGTCTTCCTTTCACATAATCGATCCAAATACAAAAGCTCTATGGAAGCGGATACTCTATAAAGCTAAGTAAGCCTTTCAGAAGTCGAACATAGCTACTATATACTTGTACCTAGGCACCAAATACTGCCTTAGTAGTACCTATACAACGCCCCCTAGATGACGCTTTATAAATCGTAAGTGCGTCCTAATGTCGAGTTTGGCAGCCACCTCTGGGCCTAAGCCTTTTCCCTAACCATTAATCGCATAAATTTTGACAGTTATAGTACTTGTGTAAGAACTGTCTAATGTGTAGTTAATGGAAACGAAAATACGCGTTGAAAGGTACCCAGGGATTCGGACACCTGGTCTGGAAGGTTAAGGTCCCCAAAAAACGCCTGCGTGTCTGTCTGATAAATTCCCTACCTTAGCGAACGAATAGCATGGTCACTGGTCACGTAAAATGCGGTAAATTCTTCTGGTATTTTAAGTATGATTTGCTCTTTGGAAATAAAAAAAAATACTAGTTAATAATTGAGTGGACAAATAAATGTTGTGCATTCAATTCCACGCTATCTAAGTCCTCCATCGATGCACAAGCCAACATCGGTGGCCTCCGTGGTTGAGAGGTTATGATCATTGACTACGAAGCCAAAAGTCGCGTGTTCAAATCCCGGCATTCGCAAAGAAATTTTATTTGTTTAATTAATGTTGTTTCGCAATTCATTAAATTAAAATCTCATACTCGTGTAGTATATTTGCGACACTTTCCAGATGATTTATAAATACTTTCAGTATCACCCTTGTGATAGACCACCACTCAGATGTTATCACTCAGTTATTTGAAATGATTTTATGCTATAGTTTTTACCTTCTTTTATATTTTTCCGTACTCTATTTTATTATTTTATATTCATCGCATTATTTTATTTTCTTTAATGTTGTGTTATTTTACATTCTTTTATATTATTTTATACTTTATAATATATTAATACGCTGTATATAAAATCGACCACCGCAGCACGAGCGTGTGCCTAGCATGGAGGTCGAAAAATCCAGATGGTAGCAAATGGGACTCTGGTGCTATTTAAACATTTATTTTTAAAAATCATCCGCTTTTACTGTGAGAAATATGATCAGATCGTCTCCTCAAGAGATCGGGTTGCTTTTACGGTCGTTCTTAAGCTCTACAATTGTCCTTGAGGCGACATGAGCTTTCGCGATTCCTCCTTCCTACAATGGGATAACATCTTTCTCTCCTTGAAAAGACCCTCTGCAAGTCATTTTAATCATCCAAGGTCAGACCCAGGTCAGCCAAGTCGGATGCATCTAGCAGACTGATAAAAGCGTCTTGTACAAATGTTTTAAAGTTTGAGAACTGCTCGCTGGGTACACTGGCGCTTTTAGAATGCAATGCGATTTAGTCTAAGGTAATAAACTTGTTTTGAAAAACTTTGTCAGAATAAAAATACACATTTTTTTTAGAAAAGACCACAGTGTTAAGATAAACTTATGTTAAATATTATCTTAAATTAAGATTCTCAGTTTCTTGCAATTTACTTCCTTGGGTTTTTTAAAATTTAGTTCCCAATATGAAACATTTACAAAAAAAAAAATGGTTTGTTTTTAACCCCTCGAATGGCAGGAGACCATATTTGTCCCAGCTCACACACGTCTCGTATAAATCGCTGTTACTCCCTAACTATCAGAGTGAGAGATATGTTCTAAACGGCGTTAGAAAGGCAAAAAACTACGCTTCATAGTCAAATCTAAAAAATGACCACCAAAAAAGTAAAATGTACACCTTTATAAAACCAAAGTTTTGAGTCGGAATTTGAAAAAATAATTGAAACCTTGAGAATTTTTCATTAATTATTTTCCTATGAAAAGACAGAAAAGTGAAGTGAGAGTAATTTTTAAAGGGCATTTGTCTAATGAAATATGTAGGTATGTTTTTTTTTCAGTAATTTTCATTAGGAAAAACGTGAAGTGAGCCATTTTTAAAACTTTTTATGTTTGCATGCAAAAATTTAATATTTCAAAAATTATATTTTTATTTTAAATAATAAAATTTAAAAGCGTATTTCATCACCTTTTGAAAACAGTATTTAGTTTTGGGATATGTTCAGAAATATTTTATTAATTTTATTTTATTGTAGAGCCGAAATATTTTGACCATCTGAAAATACTCTAAATTTCTGAAGGCTTCAATATTACATGATGAAAAACCTTTTATAAACACTGCGTTATTAGTTTTTTCTAACCAACTTTTTTTTCTCGTAGATTATTTTGATAAAAGTATGTGAAAAGGTCTACATAATACAGGTCGGGTCTTTAACTCATAAATTCTTTCTCGGTTTCTTCTCCGGCCAACACAATAGAAAAGCAATATATTTTATTGATTCTGTTGGGCGGTACCTAACTAAATAAGAATTATAACTAGCGAGACATGTTCACAGAAGAAATATATACTTGGTCCTGCCGCTGAAAGCCCCATTGTAACATCTCCACTGTTACGTATGACATTTATGGGTATGAGGGAGATGTTGCAACGGAGCTTTCGACGGTTAACCTACACATTCTTATTTGACATCATTTCGAGAAGTAAACAGAGTTGGTAAAAAACAAATCACTGAAATCCATTGTGTTGTTGGCCGTTAAAGTTTCCATTAATTTGTTTACTCGGTGAAAGTAAGAAAATAAATTATTATTAATAAATGAATTTATAAATATTGGAGGGGTTTTCAGTTTACTTTTGTGTTGCTTATGTCATCATTGGAGTTGCTGTGCAGAACGGTCTTTTTAGGGAAAAAAAGAGAGGAATTCTGGGAAGGAAGAGGATGTGAGGGGTGGATAGGAACCTGGGGGTCAGTGTGTCCGTGTATGAATGACCAGTGTCAGTGTACGAATCCATCCCTCCCATTGCGGTTCTAGAGAAGAGATCAAAAGGTCTCTCTCAACCAGTTTCTCATGATCGGGCCCGCCACGCAGTAGGTGTGTGAACGAACCTTACCTGATGAATCCAAGCACCCCTGCATCACCAAATATAGCGAACCACTTTGGATGATCTTTTGCAGGGGTTTTGGTTAGCCATTTCATCCAAGGATGGCGGTACCCATACCCGCCTCCCAAATTGAAAAATAACAAAACAAATAAGTTTTCAAAAATTAATTTTCGTTTGTGAACGAATTTTTTTATTTTAGTTTAAAAAGTAAAATAAAAAAAAAATCGTTTTTTTTAGTTTTTCATTCCACTAGTTATAACTTACATGTTATTTCATTTTATTTTGCTTAATTTTTTTTTACAAAGTTTTAAAAAATTTATTTTAAGCACGTGAGATTTTAAAATGGAGTTAACTAACTAACCATAACGCAGTTTCGACGGGCCGCCAAACAACTCGATCTTGGCACGCACTCCTTGCCTCTTTCACATTCATACGTCGTCTCGTACATGCTCTTCTATTATTTTGACTCATGATATGGCCCGGCTTAAGTATCTGATTCACTTGGTCATTCTAATGGAGTAAAAAAAAAGAAAATGATAACGTTATATTTTGATAACGTAAAAAGCCTTTAAAACGATGTCCTATATCCATTATAAACGCAAAATTGCTTATATGCTCTTACTTAATTATTATTGAAACATTTTATTACTTTCTGACATTTATTGTTTACAGACTAATAAACATTTTCACCCAGTTTGGTACGGAACGCTGAAATTATGGAAGAATAATACTTCATACCTTAATTGGTAATAAAGTATTTTTGTTATTGTTTTTGGGGTGTTATGCCGTGTTTCGCTACCTCCTTCTTTAGCCAACGTTTCGGACAGGGTTACAGTGTCCATCATCAGGGCAGATGAGTGATGATGGACACTGTAACGCTGTCCGAAACGTTGGCTAAAGAAGGAGGTAGCGAAACACGGCATAACACCCCAAAAACAATAACAAAAATACTTTTTGGCCGTGAAAACCTAAAAACATACCTGGTAATAAAGTGTTTCTTTTTCCTGAAAGACCAAATAAATACAATGCGAAATAGAAGAATAAAAATACTTACTTACTATTACTTAATTTGTAAGAGGCACAGACGAGTCATAAACTATAGTATTAATGCGTGGTTAAAGTATGTGAAGCATTCAATACTGCTTACGAATTAAAGCTTCAGATGTATGATGTACTTCACTGCATGATGGACTGTAAATACTAAAAATGAAGAGAGACAAAATGGTGTTGGCTAGAAATGGGTGTAGTGTGGGAAAAAACAAGGTATGCAAGGAAAAGGGAATGACCAATCACGTACATCTGTATTTCCGCATAGGAGCACACGACATAACTCCAAAATAGTTATATAGTTCCACGGAGATTCCCTCGAGGTGATTATCGCCACAACAAAACGATATTATGATCTTCCGATATAGTCAAAATCCTTATTTTTATATAAAAACGAGATTGTTTAACTTTCTTCTGAGGTAGTTCCAATCTGTTTTCAAAATAAAATCACTCGAATTTACATTATTTTTCTTGCCATTGTTTCAAACAAATTCACATACTTTTCCAGCAAGGTGATGGTTAGGGAGAGGTACAAACTGGATAAATGACATTCCTATAGGATATAAGCATAATCTCATTTCAAAACAAAACAGTATTGCATCATTGCGAATTTGCAAAGAAATAAATTTATTCGGGCCAACATCACGACTTCGACGCTCTCTGCGGTTAAAATTCACAGATTGCGAGTCCAAACCCCATCAAGGTGCTTAAAAACATCGACGTAATTTTTCCGTTTTATATTATTGTAATGAAACAATGAGTTGGCGCGTTGGATTAAAATAAAATTACGAATCATTTTCTATTCCGCTAATTTTATTTCACTGGTAAATTATAAATTGAAGAAGAATGAAATTTTGGATCATGCTTTATAATATCTTAACTTCACAAACCCCTTAAGATAATCAATATTGAGTAGAGCTTTCTCGTAGAAAGCTTTCCCGAATTCCGTTGAATATTTTATCTGGGCTCCGTTCAGAACAATAATTATTAATTGCCTTCATTAAACCGTAAACTCAAACAGAATGCTCACATTAAATTATTATTATTATTCGACATTATTCAGGAAGTTATTTTTTAATGTCTGTCTCGTAGTGACATGAATAATGAAGTGCGTTGATAAAATAAGTTTATTTGAATAATCACCGGATTTATTAAAAATTCTTTTTTTTACATCTTTGTACAAACATTTTATTTTATGTCATGATTAAATTTTAAAAAATAGATAGATATTTTTATTTTGATATTGTTGAGGCACAAGATAACGAGATCGACAAAAATGACGAAAAATTCAGGTCTCAGTGGCCGAGTGGTTAGAGATGTCCCGCTAAGAGATCCTGAAAAAGAATTGATCCACAAGAGAAACTGAAACGCAGAAACTGATCCGCGGAATTGGTCCAAATAAATCTGGTCATTTAGATATGGTCCAGATGGAGGTGCTCCAGATGGAGTTGGTCCAGACGGATTTGGTCTAGATGGAACTGTTCCAAATATATATGGTCCTGATGGGGCTGGTACCGATAGATATGCTCCAGATGAAGCTGGTCCAGGTGGAGTTGGCCCAGATGGAATTGGTTTAGATAGCACGACTCCAGATGATGAATAAAAAAATTAAATTAATAAATAATAACACAAGGCCAATTGTATGGTCCATAGTGGTGGTGTTATTATTATTTATAGCTATTATTTAATCTACATTTATTAACAGTTACAATTTTACAGAGATGATCAGTTGGAGCTGGTTACGATGTAGATGGTCCAGATGGATATGGTCCAGATGGATCTGATTTAGAAAAAGCTGGTCCAGACAAATTGTACCAAGTTTCTTTCACATTAAATCTACTTGTCATCTTCCGGGATACTGTGTGGAGGGTCTTTTTATGAAAAGGAAGTTCTGGAAAGGAAAAAAGGTATATAGAGTGGGTAGGAATCTGGCGGTCAGTGTGTCCAGGAGTAAACGCGTGAATTCATCCTTTCAATTGCTGTCGAAAGAATCCGGCTGGAGAGGTCAAAAGGCCTCCCTACACCAGTCTCTCTCGACACGAAGTAGCTGGGCAGACACATTTGTCGCCAGATGTCCTATTGTAGAGTGGATTGAACTAAGGCACAGTAGATTAAATAAACATAGATTTTTTATGGACTAAAATTTCTATACCGATCAGCCATAAACCTCTTGGAAAAAACTGCGTATTTCTTCTATGTTTGAAAATTTTTAACTTCTATGAAAATTTTTTATATGTTTTTTTAACACGTTTACAAAATTTTCTCTAATTTATTTGCCCGCGCAGGTTCTAAATCCATGTTACTTGGTAGAGATCTAGAAAGCGCCCCGCTCTTCAATGAAATTAAAAATATCTGGAGGTTGTAATTGGTGACCAAACAAAATGACCGTTAAGGCACCTACAATATTATTGTGACGCATAAAACAATGAAATGAGCATTTTATTTTTACAATAAACAAAATATAACGAATGATGTCAATATTTTATGGGTAAGAATTTTTGAAGGGAAATTGTGTTTCTCTAGAGAGAAATACTGGCAATTTTCTACGAAAAATTTAATGCGGCCATTACCGAGGATTTGAATGAGACAACAAGATATACTGCTATTAAGCACGGAGTAAATTGCGGTGGAGGAAAAACATCTGTTAAGAAAAAAACATTTTGACAACACAATTTCATGGAATCCCCGGTTTAAAAACACTGATAAAATGTGAGAGAATTTGGCGTATTTTTATAAATAAGTTATGGAATAAAATGCAGGCTAGGACAAGGCTATTTGATTACGAAAAGAACAGGAAGCGTAATAAGGAGATGTCGGCCGTGTCCAGGTTTCCCGCTTTTTCATCTCCCATCTCGTGAAATTAGATTTGGGATATGAGAGATGAAAGGCGATGTGGCTCATCAGCCAACGTCTAAAAATGTCGAGGGAACCTGATGTTGCAGCTTGGGCGTACTCTAAAAAATGGAATTTTATATTGTTCGTTACAGGTACTCGGAGGTACCTTTCCTGCCGTGTGAAAGGAGTTTTACAATCATAATAAAAATGAAAGTCAGTATGTACTTAAATGGTTTACAGGTGAACATATTATGTTGCATTGTATGCTTTTTTGTGGATGAACGAACGAAGCGCACCTGGGTTTATTTAGATAAACCCTTGCAAAAGGTTAATTTATTATTACCGTTCAAAAAACATAAATTTGTGTATAATATAGGGATTTAAGGCGGCACTATCCGAATTTCTACCGATTTCTTGCAAATCTCCCTTGAAAATTTAAAGTTTTTAAACTCAAAAAAATATGTGTTATTTTTAAAGATAATATCTATACAACCCCCATGCCGAAACGCAAATTATATGAAATTTCCTCGATAGAAAAAAATCGCAAAGTATGCTCCGAAAATTTTTATTTTCAAGCCTGTCTCTATTGTTTAACAAGTTAAATGTATGACAAAATTCACAGTGTTTTTTTAACGTTGTTTTAGACAACCCCCACGAGATTTTTGCTCTTTTCTAAACGAGTCGTGTTTTATTAAACATTTTCACAATTTTCGCTTCACTTTTATCGTTTGAAATATTAGCGCGCTCTCTCCAACATTCGTAATTACATATCTCTCCATCCTCTTCTTTTCGTGCTCGGGTATGGGGCCTTAATCATTTATATATATGAGGCCACTAGAAACAAAGACGGAAGTGTCCACTTTTTTGAATTGTTGGCAATCTAAAAAAAACGTTTTATCAGTCCGTTATTCATCAATACGGAAGGAATCTTTAATATTATGTAAGTAAACCGGTTTAAGAATAATATTTTAAATCACCTCTGTATCTGAATGCCCCAGTTTCTCTAAAAAATGCATTTTTTTGATGGACACTTCCGTTTTTGTTTCAATCATCTGGACAATAATTGTAGGGTTGGGAGTTGGCCGGTCACCATATTGTGGATGGACGGTGGAAGCAGTGTCAAGAGAATAACAAATGATACATGAGTGGGTGGAAAGAGAAAGGGACATCTTAAAACGGTACTGGCTGCGAGCCGGGAGACTATTGAGCGGTTTTAATTTTTTTTTCATTAATTTTACACAAGAGACCCTGAGGAAAATGATTTCACTCAGGGCCTTGTTGCGGTCGTTGGGATTGTCGTTTGTGTGGAGAATCTTGAAAAGAGTAGGAGAGATGTGGGAGAGAGGAAACGCAGAAGCCCCAAATCGTTCGATAGCCGAGTTGTTAAACTGAATAATGAGTCGTAGAAACGACCCGTTCTCGTGTAATAAATGTTAACTGCGTATAAATGTTGGTCACGAGTTGTGAACCTTTCTTGAAGGAATCAATGACGCTAGTTTCTCGGAGCATCTTTCAATGAAATACCGGTAGAACAAAAACAGCTTTTCCACCCGACGCGGCGCCTGTGCTCTAAAGATTGTAATACGTTTGTTAAGATGAGAGAATTTGTTGTATTTCTTTGCCATTAATTATGTAACATTTCTAGACATTTTGTTTTGAAATGTTTTATTTTCTATGTGCATTTGTAACTTAATTTTTTTTTTAATTTCTTTCCACCGGTTTCGACACATCCGTGTCATTTGCTAGAAAACTTTAAACTGACTTAAAAATTCTTTACAAGTACAAAAATGAATAGATTTAAATGTGATTATGATAATGACTATGTTTTTAGTAGTAAAAAGCCAAATTAGTATTAGCATTCTTCTGCAAAATTTAAAGCATATTATATAATAAACATTTATTTATAATTTACAACTTATCGTTAAAACAAAAAAACCAAAAACCTTTTATTTTTTACTTTTAATCAGTTCTCGAAACTATGGTCATCCTAAAAGTCTACACGTTTACATTAATGTACTACCTAGCGCCAGCATTTTAGTAGGTACCCAAAATCTCAATCTATAAGAAATCCAACAATATTGCTCTTTCATTATCTGCATAATTTTGTGTTATTTTGTTAATTTGTAGAATTGTTAACCTCAACACAGGCTTGTCCTAATGAGGTTGCAAATTATATTGTAATCATTTTTACCTGCAATGTAAAGAAACAATAAATAAATTATGTGGGAGTAGTGGAAGGGGTGATTTTGGGAGCAGGGAAGAACGGTGGGAGGAGTCGACATTACATGGGAAATTTGTAAATAAAGGTGATTTAAAGGGTGCAATTATTTAATTAACAAAAATATTTTTTATTTAATACTTTCTTTTATTTCTTAGGTTTTTAAAGCGCACAAAATAAAATATTTATTTTTATTCGAATATTTACACTTAGTTTTTTGTGCGCTTTAGAAACCTTGGAAATAAAAATAAATAAATCAAAAATTGAATTAGTTAATTAAATCCTCCAAATCACCCTTATTAACAATGTTCCCATGTAATGTCGACTCCTCCAACCTTTCTTCCCTTCCCCAAAAGCACCCCTCCCACTACCCCACTTAATTAAATCTAATCATTTTTGTAATTGCATAGAATTATTAAGTTAATTTTAAGTTTTCTAGTGAATGACACGAATCTGGCGAAACTGGTTTCAAAATATTTAAAAAAATTAAATAACAAATAATGTACATAGAAAATAAAACTTTTCATAACAAAAAATGATAGAATATTTCAAATGACCCACTGGTTTCTGGGCAGGGTCGAGAGAAATTCAACCGTGGACCCCATTTGCGATTTGTACAAGGTTAGCAGTAATCGTCGCCTGAGTTCTTAATTGTCCAAACGACCATTTTGGTTTTTGTTCAATCTCCACTTTAAAATTAAAAATAAAATAAAAAAATGATAGTTAATCACTTAACTAAGAATTATTTAAACTAATGAGACCTTCACCTTCATGGAAATAGCTTTATCTTAAACACATATCATAATATTTCATTGAAATAATGAAAGAAAACCTACTCTTCCTATAATAAAATTATCTAATGGTCCTTTGGACAGTTAAGAACTAAGGCGACAAGTTGAGTACTTTAGTATCTGCGGGTCATGTACAGAACGCCCAGCTTCTGAGAGGTTTATGCTACACGACAATACAAATCAGAATTGAAACGGGTCGTGCTAAACCTCGGATCAAAGAAGAGTAAGCGTGATTGGGGTTAAAACAAGATTTTCACAAAATAAAGTTGCGTTGTGTTCCTTGCGACACTACCATTATTTTCTTTACTAAGATCGTGATTTCCGACAAGAACTTTAAGATATCCTTTGAATCGTCCTACAAAAAATAAAACAAGAAACCACTTAACATTATGTTGCGTCCGTTTTTTTTAATAAGATTTCCAAAAGAGTGTTGCAACACCAGCAAAGCCGGGTAGTAAAACTATAATATTTATTAAACTCGTTTCTTATTTTCAAGAAGAAACCATTACAGAACAGAGGAGGCCATTAGAGTCAAGACTTCATCAGCGGGTGTCAAATAAAATACCATTCAACATCCAATTATATTACGCTGTATTATTATTTTGGAAGAAGTGGAGCTGCTCGAAGGGCTGAAAGGGTCAATGGAAGGGGTCGCGCCTGCTCGAACAGGGCTGCCAGTGTCTGGGAGTTGCGCTGAAGAAATTTACAAATAGAAGTGTTCGGTGGCCGTGCGCCCAAAGTAAGCGCAATTTTTCGTACTTCTGGTGAGATCAATTAAAAATTTTACGAGTTTATCGTGATTATTTTTTGAGTTATTGTGCTGTGTTGCGCTTATTCTGTCTTAAGCCAACATTACAATGTTCATCATCAGGGCAGATTTTTTTTTTAATCTGAATATTACGCCAACGTCTGAACGATTGAAATTTAAGAATCCGACTACGAATATAATAACTCTGACGCAGCACCTTATGCAAAATCTTTTTTGTACATGGAGTGTGTTACAAATCTACTATTTTAATAGAACCGAATTAAAACAATGCCAAAAGATAGCGCCACTTACAGAGTGTCGGCTGGCAGGCCTAAGTACTATTAGATTTGTAATTTCGTCGATCTCTCCTGGTATGGAGAGATGGATGGTATGATTATTAACTGGCAGTCGTGAGTAATAATCCCCGTTGTGATTTTTACCACGCGTCTATATAATTATATATGTCATTGCCTGTCGCGGTTACTTTGTTCCGGTGACTATCTGTCACTGGATCCCAGGAACGGCTATTTTTTAACCAGTTCCTTTCGCCGCCTTTCCCTACAGTGAGAGGGATAGATTCATACATCCGTCACTCCTGGACACACTGACACCCAGATTCCTAACCACCCCTCAAACCTGTTTCCTTCCCAAAACTTCCTCTCTTTCCTTTCATAAAAAGTCCCCAAAGATGACATAGGTCCTAAGGGGAATTATTTTTCCCGAGGCCTAATGTGTAGAACTAATGTAAAAAAATGGGTTTGAAATTTTGAAATTAGAAAAAGTGTTAATAGTCAACTAAATATTATTAACAATCAAATATTTTAAAAATAAGTATCTAACTCTTAAACTTATTTTCACAATGCCCACATTTTTATTGAAAAAAAAAAGTTATTATGATATCCTGATTATTTTGTGTTAATAATGTTTAAGTTTTTAATGTACCTTCACATTAATGGAATAATTACTTATTTTATCAAAAAAAACATACATTTTATATATTTTTTCATGATAGATAAATAAATAATTAATCACGGCTCATTACAATGCTCTTTTTATCTCTAGGTACTTATTTTTCTATATTTTTTTATCTCTTATAATTATAAATATTCATTTTACTTTTATCTTCTTAAAGAAACCATCGGTTTTGACACATTCATGTCGATTATTTTGAAAAGATAATGATGTATACAACTTTTCATTAGTATAACTAAAATGAGGCTACAAAATTAATAGGTGTAAAACTCATTAATTGAAGATGATATTATATGTATTCAGATTTAACTCTTACAAAAATTAGATTTAATACATTTTTGTTATTGTTTTTGGGGTGTTATGCCGTGTTTCGCTACCTCCTTCTTTAGCCAACGTTTCGGACAGCGTTACAGTGTCCATCATCAGGGCAGATGACCAAATGATATTGGTGAGAGTGTTTACTTATGTGTGTCGAAGCGATACCGTGCTGCCAGCTCCATTTCTCTACGAGCTGGTGTTAGAAAAAATTCAGCATGGTTTTTTTTGCGTTTAGCTTTGGTGTAGCCGTCAATTACTGGATACCAAGAACTATTGAGCTTAGCTCCGTCGTCTCTGTTAATATTGATGGGGTTTTTATGGATTTCAATTGCCTCCGTAATTAATTCTAACACCAGCTCGTAGAGAAATGGAGCTGGCAGCACGGTATCGCTTCGACACACATAAGTAAACACTCTCACCAATATCATTTGGTCATCTGCCCTGATGATGGACACTGTAACGCTGTCCGAAACGTTGGCTAAAGAAGGAGGTAGCCAAACACGGCATAACACCCCAAAAACAATAACAAAAATACTTTTTGGCCGTGAAAACCTAAAAACATACCTAGATTTAATACAGTTAATAATTCTGTTTTTATCCTAATCGTTTTGGAATACTATGGTTTACATCTGTACCTAAAAATTTCAGCCGTGTCAAATGGATTTTAGAACATCGTAGCATATGGTGGTGCCATTGATAAAATTTCTGAAACAGACACATTTAATTACTCTTTAAAACTTAAATTTTTATTGCATACCAATCTTCCAAAATGAGAAAAATGTTAAAACTATAAATGTAATACTCTTCCTATGTAAATGGTTGATGAACATATCTGAAAATAAATAATTAAAATTAATTAATGAATATACCAACGGGAACTACTCGATTAAAAAATAAATTAATTAATTTTCTCACGTTGAACACTGTCACCGAGCGGTCAATAGCATGGGTTTAAATCTGCTCGACAATCGCAATTTAATGATTTACTTTTAGGCCTGAACCAAGGAATAAAAATTCTTACATAAACAATTGGCTTTATCAGTTTTCTTTTTCTAATTGATACTGATCACACTCCTACGAATATTCTATTCAGTGATAGCTGGTGCTGAGTACTGTGAGTAGAGGACACTTCCCTACGATATAATATTTGGAAAAACAACGTTTTGAACTCAAGGAGTCATCGCGTGCGTATTCCATTATGTCTCCAACCAAGTGGTTCATTTACAATTTACACGGACTATTTGGGTGTGAAATACTGAAAGGGTTGGCAAGGACCAAATTTTAAGATTTTTTTTCACAAGGCGAAATATCTGTGGTAATATTGAATGAGGTTTTTTTAAAACGGGTAATAGTTTGTGCTTCTGTCTGAAGGCTGTGTAATAATAGCATTCCTATTCGTGGAATGTTTTGAGGACTGTGGAAGTGATGAAGTCCCGCCCTGTGGACGAGAAAAAACATAACAAGCTAATTGATTATTCTACAATATGAATTGTATTAAACTGTTAATCCTTCCCCTGCAATTCACGGAACACGATTCACCAAAGACGGTTCTTATTAGTAAGGAAATTTCACCGAACACAATTGGGCCATAACAAGAAAAGTAAGTGTTAATTTGATAATATTATTCTTTAATTTATATTCGTAGACAAGTTGTTCTGCTTTGTAAGTATTTTTACAAGTGATAGCTGTTTCGCCTTTTAGAGGCTTTATTAAACTATCAAACAGATGATGGACACTGTAACGCTGTCCAAAACGTTGGCTAAAGAAGGAGGTAGCGCAACACGGCATAACACCCCAAAAAAAAATAACGAAAATACTTTTGGCCTTGAAAATCTAAAAACTTATCTGTATCAAACAGTATTAAGTGGAACGAGCCTGTGGAGCACGGCCCTTTTCGGCCCGTTTCATACAAATCTTAAATTCGGATTTGAGATCAAAATACCCAACCAAACAGAACAATTATTTTTGTAATCAAAAGGTACCTATATCAAATATCTTGTACAGTTGAGAACTACTTTATTTAATTTTTGTTTCAAATTATTATGTATAGGTTATTAAAGATTTTATTGTTTCATGATTTTAGAGGCAACTTGGGCAATTATTTGTGAGTAAATTAAAAACATTATAAAAATAATTTAACGCTACTTATCATAAAAATATAATGAAACATAAAATAAAAAATTAAATCGTTTTGATAGGTGTAAATTTAAAATACAAATTACCTTTTAACCGCGGAATAAAATAATTATGGTTAATCATTTATTTATTGACGCCCTTTTCGAAGGCTTTTACATTATGAATAGTAAGAGATATACAGAATTTATTGTACATACTTGGCCTCAGTGACAATATTTCATATTTGTTTAAAGATAAATTGAAGATGTCCATTGACTTATTGGTATAATTATTTCCCTTCATAATCGTATTATGAATTACTTTAGTAAAAAAACAAACTTCTAAATAGTAATAGAAAATAATTTTCGCCGCGGTGATATTTGTGTGGTGAATTGTGTTTAGTGAATTGAGGGCAGTTATCTTCATTCTGGTGAATTGTGGTCGTTGATTCCTGATCGTTGTAATAATGAGACCGGTCAGTGGCTAAGTTGACATCCCACCCGAGCGTGGCGTGATCGATTCTTCGGCTGGCTAAGTCCTTCATCACGACACAAACAACTTTTACGCTTACTGTGGTGGTAGTAGGAGATCTTCAAACATTATGGGTTATTTGTAATCCGGGAATGTTTATCCTTCTTTAAAAAATTAATATATAAATCCCAAATAATTTTAAATTATTAATAATATTTGTGAAATGTGGGCGGTGAACTTTCTTCGTGGCAAATTGTGTTCGGTGAGATGTGGTCGGTGAATTTTTCTGGAACCCAGTACCCGTCTACTTACTTAGTTTATCTACGATGCAGAGTAAAGCCTTCCTTCCACGCTGAGCCTCTTTTTATTACAGCCTCAAATATTCCCGGATATAAAAACACTCAAAGCCTTTTTTGTGTTTTCTTTATGTGTTCTCTTTGTATTATTTCGGGGGGCGAAATGCCGCTCTTCGGGCGTCAAATAATGCGACTACATTGGAACAAACTGCTCTGTACGCCGTACGAGTCAGTTTCGTGTGTGTGCGAGAGGTTATTGCTGGATGTAAGATTGAAAACGAAGAATAACATTGATATCCGCATATCACATTTTTCTCGGTAGTAAAATGTGGGTTTTCTTTACATTATTCAGTTATTAAAGCGGAATAAACGAGGGAACGATTTCGGGAGAAATGAAAATCATAAAATATCACATGGAAAATATTCAGTGAAGGTTTTTCTAAAACTCTGGTTTTTCGCAACATCCATGAATAATTTATTTTATTTTAGAATGTTGCAGTGCTGTTTTCATTTTAGCATTGTACTTATTATTTTTATTGTTGAAGTAATTTGTATATCCACATTTTTTAATTGTTTCATAATTGAACGATGGCTTGCCTCTCCACAAGCTATTTGCAGTCTTCCTGGATAATTTTTTTTTTTTTATCTAATTTATTTGTCTCGTCGATTTCTTGTTTCTATTGAATTAATTACAAGAATTAATCAAATATACCACTAAACAAAAAGAAAATAGTAATAAATCTGAACGAAAAAAAGAAAAAGAATGAGACACAGAAAAATAAAAATAAATTAACCGTCGCAACTGAAAAAACTGGTCAGTTGAGACCGTTTACTTCAGCCTTTATATTTTTCTTTTTTTTTTCTTTCATATTTTAGTTTAGATTTGTTATTATTATCTTATTGTTGTTTGATTTATATCATACTCGCTGACCCGGCCACGCGTTGCTGTGGCTCAGAAACACAACGCCATCTACTGGATGGTTACTCATCCTAGATAAACAAATGTCGCATCGATAAATTAACTCACACCGCCATTCGTTAGAAACTTATGGAACTTTCAAATATTACAAAAAATTTTTCCTGTAACAAATATTTAATGAACATTTAATTTGCTGTAATAAATATTGAGGTCAAAAATCGAAATAAAAATAATCCTTTATTTTAGGTTGGACAAAATTACGCACAGAAATCTAAATTTCATCAAAATCGGTTTAGTAGTTTCGGAGTTCATCTCGAACAAACATCGTGACGCGAGATTTTCATATATATATAAAGACTAGCTGGGTTACCCGGCTGCGTATTTCCAAACCCTATACCGATTCAGTCGCGGTACATTTTCAATATCAAAATTTTAATAGTAAAAAATAAAATTATTAATTTCTAATATACACATTTGAAAGATAATTTTATCTAGATTCTAGAACAATTTTTGTTATTGCAAAGTGATAAAAAATAACCAATATAGTGGTGTATTTACAATATATGGAAAAATATCAAAATTTAAATATTTTGAAATAAAATTATCAATTTCTAATACACACATTGGAAAGATTATTTTATCTTAATTTTAGAAAAATAAAATGTTTGCAAAATGATCAAAAATAACCAATAAAGAGATGTTTTTAAAATGTAAAATATCGCTACCGCGACTGAACCGATATAGGGTTTGGAAATACGCTACCCTGCTTCGCTCATTAAAAAAATTAATTAAAAGAACATTTTCCAGTGGAACAAATTGTAAATCTAAACCATTCTCGAATCCCCTTGAGCCCACACAAAAAATTTCATCAAAATCGGTCCAGCCGCTTAGGAGGAGTTCAGTGACATACACACGGACAGAAGAAATATATATATTAAGATATCATTATTATAGCAAGAGTTACTTCCATAAAAACAACTTACTCAGATATTTATATCTCCTAAATCAAACAAAAATGTCTTTCAAACCTCTTCACGTAATCAGCTCTATTGATGTGGTGTATCGTAAATCTTCCGCCTTGTAGAGACAGATGGCGGTGACATTAGCTGTCGGTAGAATCCGCTAGATGGCAAGCTGTAGTGCTTAAGTTCTCCGGCAGGGGGTCAGGACAGCTCAGAGGCTGTGTTTTTAATGTTCACTCGCCAGAACCATTATAGCCAGCTCCTAGTTAGGTTGACTACCGTAGTCCCAATTGTATACGCGAAGTATAAATAAATCGCGGATAACGAACTAGAGTCTATTATTTAAGAAGTTATCTCCGTCCAAGGTGTTGGAGAATCTGTTAGTGTGTCTACAAAATAACAGAACACTACAATTGTAATGAAAGTAAAACCTCGCAAAATTGTAGCAAGTGAGTAATAATTTCAAAATATTTTTCCTAAACAAATGTCACTTCATCAACGAATAGATATGTGTAGGCCATGACGTATGTTTCAACGGGTGATCGAATGAACCAACTCAGAACCATCTCAGATAAGTAGTCATTTAGAGTGATAAAAAATATATATTAAAAAAAAAACTGGTTAAATAGGTTACGTTAGGTTAGGGTTATCGGCTAATTTCAATTTTTTTTTTCATAGCTTTTAATGACTTTTCAGGGAGGTGTTGAGTTGATTTAATTCTAAGTTGGCATGGAACCGTTTCAATGCTCTCTTTGTCAATATTGCTTGAAAAACATCACTTTTTGTGATATTAGTTATTAGCTATTATTAATAATCACAAGAATTTTGAAAACGACCCAAATAATCTATAGTATTTCGGCCTCGGTGGAGAAAAGTCATCAGTCATCGACGTCATGCCCTGTGACGTCATCAATCATACGTGTCACGTGCTATACGTGATCCCAAAATAAACACGTTGTTCCGAACGAAAGCCCCCCCTCCCCACTCCGAGAGGCTTTATTATTTTGTTTAGGAAATGGTTATGTTATAGTTTAATGAACGGAAAATGAACAGTTCTATGCTTTTATTAAAGGTTTTTACCACTGAAAAGAAAATCCCTAGAAATATGATCTATTGAGATTTTAAAAATGAATCATGTCGTAATGTTACATAAGATCAGTTGACTATTACGTCTTAGATAGGTCGATGAAAATTGGTAAACTGTTCAAGAAAAGAATTATGTCTGTGAAACTTTTGAAATTGAATTTATTTAAATATTTATTATATGCTTTAATGGACTTAAACAATCTATTTTATAAGTTGTTTGTATCACTGTAATTGTTAATACGGGTGCGGTAGCATAACTTCCTTTTTTAAATGCATGCCATTCAGTCGGTTGATGTCGTAGCGGAGCGTTAATGATTTCGTTCAAGAGGCGGAACTATAAAGTTTTGTCCTGACACAGTTTAGTCGCCATCGTACGTTGGAAAAGTGAGGAGCGTGCGTTTGCCGTTAAGGTCTACTTTTCGAACGGATGTTCTGTGATCGCAACCCAGCGCCCCTACGACGTGCACCTAGGACGTCACCTACCTGATTTGATCTTCAAAAACAAAGTAAAACATACTTTAGGTGTGTGCTTACATTATAAAAAACAAAAACAAAAAATTTGATTCATAAAGTGGGTTTAATTAAGATTTGAAAAAAGAAGTTATGCTGCCGCACCCTAAAGGCGCGCTGGGTTGCGATCACAGAACATCCGTTCGAAAAGTAGACCTCAACGGAAAACGCACGCTCCTCACTGTTCCAATGCATGATAGCGACTAAACTGTGTCGGGGCAAAACTTTATAGTTCCGCCTCTCGAACAAGATCACTAGCGCTCCGCTACAACATCAACCGACTGAATGGCGTGGCTGTACTTAAAAATTAAAATAATTAAAAAATAATAATAAAATAAAAAAGTAACGACAAAAACTTAAAACAAAATACGTTGTTATAAAAGTGAACAAAAACTGAGAATCCTTACATAAATAGATACACCATGTAAAAAAATAGTAGAAAAAACCTATATACGTCCTTTGATTAGATAAATAAAAGTATTGAAATAAACATATATATACACTGTTTATTTTGGAGGTGAAATATACCTTCAAGATTTATTTCTGAGACTGTGGCGTTGTTGAAAGAAAAAACGGTAAGAAATAATAATGTAAATCAAGTTAACATGATGAATTTTTAAATGTACACTGTTAAAAATACACGGCTCGGTCTCCTTGCGTTTTTCTAGGAACTGCTTGGTTCACTTGCTTATTAGAAAAGAACCGGATACAAATTCAAATTTAATCCCATTGTATTTATAAACACAGGGCTTTATAAGACCCAATTCTATAGAAAAAAGCACATCTGACAGTATTTAAAAACCAGTAAACACGATGCACTTCATTACCGACTTAGGGAGAATTCTGCTTGACCATATACTGAATAATTATCATAAACGACAATAGGTTTCAGCTAAGTACTAAATAAAGCTTTAAGAGTTATTCCTCCGTAGAGGACAATGCTAGTTGTATTGTTTTTTTTAGTTTTAATAGATTATTTATCCAGAAGGTAATCATATTTATATTATTCTTATTTTTTGTTGTGATACACAAAATAATTATATGTTATCTTTAGGTTTCAGTTTTTTATTTTTTCCATAATGTAACTTTATAAACGCAATATGGACATGTTGAAATGAAATGATGATATTTCTCATTTTTATTTCTTGTTATTTTTTGTTGTGATACACAAAATAATTGTAAGTTATTTTTAATTTTAATACTATTATGTAATGATATTATTTTTCTAACTTTTGTACTCTATTATATGTTTATTTATAAAAGGCAGTATAGCCGTTTATGTATTTAAAATAAAAAATAAAAAAATAATAAATTTTTTGTAGAAGAATATGCAATTTATTCTGTCACGCGGGCAAGTTAACAATACTTTTCTATCATTTTATCTCGTCACTTATTTAAAAAATCATAAAGATAATTAAAAATTAAGGTTTTTTAAGGGCGAGTTATTTTCATAACGTCAAAATGCTAGACAAAATTTTAATTAGATTTTCTAAGAAAATTGATCACTCTCTCAAATTTATTATTTTGCGACAAGTCTCTTTACAAAACTGTTTGTAAAGAAAGCGTTAGAAATAAAGCAGATTTTATTTGAGATGTAAAATAAATTCAAAAACCTTAATATTATTTTTTTAATAAAATCAGAAGTTAAGACAGAAGTTGAGCATCACTTGAAATTATTAATTGGGGTATAAAATGAGGCTAGCGGTAGTGGTGAGATGAGAAGATTCAGATCTTGTCACCAAACCCGGCTAAAGCCATTTCACAGAGAGTGTCAAATTTTTCAATTTGGGAGGTGGTTATACCGCCGTACCAAGATGCATTTATTGGATTACCAACACCTCTGCCGAAGGTAACCCCAAGTGTTTCGCTTAGTTTGGTGATTTAGCAGGGGCATCCCGGGGTCATGGAGTGAAGTTTGTCTAGGTCTTGTCGGCGGGTCGGATCGGGAGAAACTATTGAGGGAGACAATTTGGCCTTTTCATCAGGAATCTCTCGACTCATCAATGTACACCGCATCCAGACTCCTACTGACAACCGGATTCCTATCCACTTTGATCCCCTGAACTTTCTTTTCTACTTTTCCCTTTAAAAACTCCACATATAGTATCCCCAAGGATCACATTGGACCTGAGGGGAATTTTTTTCCTCAGGGTCTCCCAAATTTCAAATATGATTCTTCACCAAATTTACAAGTTACCTCTCAAAATATTAATATTTGACGACCGGCGTGGTTGAGCGGAAACGCTCTTGACTTTTAATCCGAAGGTCACGGGATCCCGGCTTGGCAAAAAAATATTTGATTAATTTGTGTTACTTCACAATCAATTCATTTAAAATAATATAAAGTACATTTGCGGCACGTTCCAGAGTGGAAGATGCTCTCAGTATTGCCTTGGTGTAAGACCACCATTCAGAATTGAAACGTTGAAATGGCATTAGCCGTGTTTGGTAACCAGATCTGAATAGCCAGGTACTTATTTTCAGATTCTGTGAAAGTTCTGTTATAATATCATAATGGGCCAATTGCTTCTATAACTGAATTAATAACAGAACTTGAATAGAACTTTCCGATTTTGTAATAGAGAGAGAGAGAATCACCCCCCCCCCAACCACGAACTCATTTACTTATATCCTGATTCTGTTATGCCTTTTGTTCGGTATATTTACATTTTGGTAAAAAAAAAATGATTTCATAAATAAACGTCACTCGAAAGTTTCGCAGAATAAGCGATTAACGCCATGAGCCTTACTAAAAATTAGTTTTAAATTTTGATAAACAACCATTTACCACGCATGGGGTAAGGCTCTCGACTAGCATAGCAATCCAATGGTCTCGGAGTCCAATCCCTGAGTGCGCCAGTACATTTCATGTCATTGCTTTGTTTATTATTTCACAGCCTAATCATAAAAATAAAAGGTAGATTTGCCTTACGTTCCAGAGTTGAAGACACTTTCGGTATCGCCACCACTCTGAATTGAAACTTTGCTTGAAATGTTTTTTTTACCAGATTTGGTTGCCAGATACATTACATCTTTTTTTTTTTCCATTTTCTTTCCTTCCCTACCCCCTTCAACCACACAATATTCCCCGATAAATTTAGGAATGTCGTCCCACTGGCTCTAATCAAGAAACAAATGAAGTATAAATTCAAATATCATTTTGCACGTATTTTGTTTTCGGTACGTTTTGTTTGAAACATTTGTGATTAATGAATTAATAGTATACTACAGTAAACTCTACTTCATCTTTTTCTCCTCCTAAATATCTTCAGGCTCACGACAAACCCCAATAAGGAACTCCAGTGAAAAATATTATGGCTTTAAAAAAATATGTTCATATAGACCAATATACGCTGATTCTGAATATATAAGTTTTAATACATAATATTTAACGTAGAGTTTTTAAAATATATTAAAAATTCCATTTTAAAACGAATCATAAAAACACCCCATTGCTGGATTTTGGCAGCGTGACGACACCGCGCCGCGTCACCTGGGTCAAAGTTGTATAGAAATCAATAGAAATGAAGACGCAAGCCGTTCGGCATTCCGTGTTATTGGTTTATAGAGAATTGGACATATAATAGTTTTTGTTTTTATTGAAACATTATTTAGGCCTAAATAATTCATTATCAAAAATAAAGTATCTCTATTAGTTTATCTATATTATTTAAAATATTCAAAAACTTTAAATGTACAAAAAACGATCGTATTGCCCAGTAATGTCTATGAAAACGCTCCAATGCTGAAATTCGAAATGGCGGGAGTCGAACAGCTGATTCCAGTTCCCTTCAAGATTCATACTTCGGTTAGTCATGATGACGTCACACTAGATTCGGTGGTTTCCGGGGATCTTGAAAAATTAAAACTTTGACATTTATTTTAACTATGAAAACTAACTATAAAAATAAAAATAAATATGCAGTTATTTAAGTTAGAATGTCATTATTCATTAAAAAAAAAAAAAAAATTGGGCTGGAATTCTCTATTGGGGATTCCATAATCTCACCGGGTTGGTGAGATTATGGAATCAGCGGTTGAGACTCTATTCGGTAAAATAAAATGTCATTTCTCAGGTGCGTAAAATTCAAACAAAATTGAAGGTACCCTACTTACAATAAAATCTTTCATTTACAGATTCTAAAAGCCGTTTTCGTATTATTTGGTGAAACGAACTGTAAAATCATTGAAAAATTCAACTTTAATTAAATTTTTGCTCGAACTAACAATTAATTACTTGTTCTTGATACTTCGAACAAAATCTTAGCAGAATTAAAAAAGGATCGTTCTTTTATAATTAAAAATTCCTTTCCAATTCACTGGACCAAACTTGAGATTCTTATTCGAAGAGGCAAAACCTGGGAACTCAAGGTATTTTAATTTAATCTTGAAACTAGCGCAGACCGATGAAAAATCACGGAAAATAAAATTTAAAAAAAAAAAAAAAAACAGATTTAAATTTTTATTATAAAATTGCCATAGTAAACAATCGAACCGCAATCAACTACGTGGAAGCCAACCATGCTGACCATTACAGAACTAACTTTTATAAGAACGACGGCATCAATTCTTTATATGACGGCCGGCGTAGTCCAGCGAGACCTAAGGCTCTTGACTAGCATTCCGAAGGTCGCGGGATCGAATCCCGGCGTGGCAAATAAATTTTATTTGATTAATTTATTTTATTTCACAATATATTCATTCAAAATAATTTATAGCATATTTGCGACATGTTCCAGAGTGGAAGATACTCTCAGTATCGCCCTGGTGTAAGACCACCGTTCAGAATTGAAACGTTGCTTGAAATGGCTTTAGCCGTGTTTGGTGACCAGATCTGAATAGCCAAGTACTTCCCACCTTCCTCTTCTTCTTCCTCGTCTCCTTCCCCTCCCCACTACCTTCAGCCTCACAACACCCAATCGGGGATGCCATAGTCTGACTGGCTTCAGACGGGAGCAGTTGGGACTCTTAGAAAAAAAAATGTCGTTGGATGTGGTTCCTTTACCAAGTTTTAAGGTGTTAAGACGAATTCTCATCATCTAATTCACAATTTTTGAATTTTGGCTTTAATTTTCTCTATAGTGTTATTAGTTTAACGTTATTTTAAAGAAAAATATTTGAATTCAACGTGGCCTTATCTTGGAATGGCATTAGAACCTGAAATCGAAATATAGTTCTAAATGTAGAAACGTATGCAATGAACCATTAGGCCCTAGCTGGTTGCACATGGTTATTTCTGCACATTTGGGCATATTTTAAAATGGTAATTTTTCATCTTATTCAAATATTCTACTATAAAATAATGTTAAACCAAAATGCTTTACACAAGATTCAACCTAAAAATCAGAAATTGGTGAGTTGATTATGAGAAATTGTCTTTGACATCTGATATCAAAGAACAAGGTTCTAAAATATCAGATGTCATTTTTTTTTCAAAGTGAAGATTTATTGAATATCATACAGAGTATTTTTACTAGAAGTTGTTACAAAGCATCTCAATTTGTTGACGTTTTATATTTCACTTTAACAAGGTGATTGAGTAGTATGTTATGATAAGCCGATGAATTTATCCTCATCACTTTTTTCAATAAACTTGTGGATTATGTGAAATGAGTGATTTGCGAACTGTTTGCCAAGAAATAAATAAAGTTTTTCTCATTTTATTTAACGATATTGATTCTAGAAATTACTACCAGCTTCGTCCAAGAAACAGTACTTTTTTATAATTAATATAACTATACTTACTTGATGAAAGAATTAAATTTATCAAGACTCTCAGATCGACGAATTATATACGACTTAATATTTATGTTCAAAATTGTGAATGGTAGAATAGGCAGTCCCGATTTTACTAAGTTCATTGAATTTCATATACCCACGAGAGCCGCTCATTCTAAAATCCTGTTTAAATGCTACAATAACCGGAATGGGTATACGAAACACTCGCTTGTACCTAGATTACATGAAGTTACTAATAGATATGCAGATGTGGCAGATTGCAAAGACGATTGACATGCAGCTTCGAAATAAAGAACACCAAAAGTGTGTGAAAATGTGTAAAAGATGAACAAACTACTGTAAACCTAGGTACTAACGATCTCTCTGATATGAAGAAGGCTCGCAGAAGCCTGGGAAAATACGTGAAACAAGGAGGCTTTAATCTGTGACAACCAATTAATTATTAGCCTTACTAAGAAACTCTGCTAAAATGACCAATGTTTGGTTGACCAATTTGATCGAGTAGATCAAATTAAATTTTGTGTTCCGACGAATATTATACCAAAACAATGTCTGTATTTCGATGTAAGTTTTCAGCTGATCCGTTGTTATGACAATTCATTGGATAACCATCGACTTGAACACGAATTTAACTTGCCAACGGCTAGAGAAAATGGAAGTTAGTAATAGATATTAATTGTATTTTGTCTAGCAATTTATTTACATTATTTGAATTCAACGAGATCTATAAATCAATCAATTAGATGTTTTCAAACACAGATTAACTAGTAGGTGCTACGTATTTGTTGTTTTTTTGACAATCATGAACAGACGTGCAAAATAAATACAATGTCTTTCACCAAGAACGTTGTGACATGTATGATATTGGTTAACGATAAATAGTTGTTAATCTTTACCTGAAAATTGCACTCGTAAATGTACCAGTCAAAAACGTTTCATCTGAAGATTGCACTCGCAAATGTACCGGTCAAGAAGGTTTCAAAGCCTTCACGTTACGAATTAAATATTCACGTAATACAGATCATCTGATTTTTTATCTTCAAGCGTTCAACTAAATAAAAATCAAGCTGACACATTCTTGGCTCCGTTAGGTTGGTACGTCGGTGAGCGCAATCATTCAATGATGCTCTCACCCGTGAAATTCCCGAACTTTAGAGAGTAAATTACTTTTTGAAAGTACCTAGAGCCGGGAGAGTATCACTGGCACGCTCGCCATCGACTCTTGATATTATTTTTTTTTCCAAAGTGTGACAGTTCGGAAAATACCGGTTAAATTTCGTGTGAAATCTGTGAATTTGAGCAGAAAAAGGAACCAAGTTTCAATATATATTTTTTCGTGCCCGAATATTGTTTTCGTGTAACAGAATTGGGAGTTGACAAAACGCGGAAGGGGGAATGGGATTTAAACGAGCGCCCTTTTATGAAAAAGAAAAGGATTTGGAAGATTATCAAAAATTTAGAAAGCATATGGTGTCGGCATGAATATTTAAGAAATAAAAGCGTTACTTGTTTATCAACTATCAGTTCAGATATGAGGTTTATTATTAGAACCAGCAAAGACGTCTAGTGTCCATGGAGCGTATTTTGAAAGTACCTGTACAGGTGTACACATTGCTGGACCACGGACGGGCGTACTAATCGCGTATACATCGCCTGTACGTTACCTAAAAATATATTACACCAATACCAAAGTGGTCTAATCGTGTGCACTGTCCGACAAACATTTTTCTCGGTGGTTTATGTATTTTTGCGTCAAGGATTTATTTGTTACAGTCAAAGAGATATTATAACTTATAAATGTTCTACTAATCTCAGACAAAATGCTTTTATATTCAGAGCATGCAATGTATTTGATAAGAATTTTAATAATATAGACATATTCTCATGTAATTTAAGTACCTTAAAAAAGTATGTCATAGCCAATATTAAATAATTTTTTGACCGTGTTGCAAGTTACCATGTTATTGCTGTGAATCCTTTCCAGTTGCATACTTAAAAAAAAGAAAAAAAAAAAACAGTAATAATATCAAGCTTAAGTAAAAACAAACATTTTTCCTTATGAAATTTATTTATGTATTCATATATTATTATATCAAGCACATTAATCAATTACAAATCATTTAAAGGAAACGACGGATTGGTCTCGCGTCGGGAATCATTTTTTCCACTAACTTTATGTTTACACAAAGTTATTCACAACAAACTTGAAACTACTCATTATCTAAGTAATATTTACATTAAAGTTCATAATAGACGTCAGAAGTCAGAAATAGTTCATCTTGAGTTATATAATAACTAGCTTTTCCCCGCGGCTTCGCTCGCATGGTATAACGGGAAATTACTATAGCGCTTGCAATTATCAATTATCTCCCCCCCACCCCACCCCCTTCCCCTCCTGCATTCCATATATTCATTCCCTTACATTCAGTTTTCAAACATCTCGCCTACCACCTAAATTTCATAATGCTATAGCTCAAAGAAAAAAAGAATTACTTATCCAATTTTGTTCATTCGTTCGGAATTTATGCGCTTACAAACATTTCGGATGTTTATTTTTATTTAAATATTTGGAAGTTCGTTAATATAATAAAAAATACTCTACTTATCATTCAGTCTTTATAATCGTTACGAATTATATTTTTAATATAGGAACTCTCATCTGACATTTATTCCAAGCTTGTCCAAAAAAAAAACGAATTCTAATATTTGAATTTTCTGCAGTAGTAGCTGACCAGTAGACTGAGTGCCTACCAGCATAGAGCCCAAAAATATATCAACATTTTCGCAGTTTCGCATTTATAATATTAGTATGGATAGTATTGCCTAATTCAACAATTATAAAGAGACTCTTTTTTATTTAGAAAATTTACTTACAATTTTAAGAATATGTGTTAATTTTATTCGATACAAGCTAATATGACGTCACAGCAAATAGGACAATTTTTCTTTTCGTATTCTACTTATTTACTCATAAAGTTTTATATTTTATTTTGTTTATTATTTTTATTGTTATTCATTAGCAGTATGACTCCAGATCAGAAGGTTGGGTGTTCAAATCCCGTCGGGGTCACCAATGTGGAAAGTAGTTTTTTGAGCGTCGGGATTACCAAGGTTGAAGGAATTGGTTCCAGAGGCTGAGGAGCTGGTGGAGGGTGTTTTACCTGTGCTCCGTCTTCTCATCAGACGATTGTATATTAATATTTTACTATGAGGAATAGCCAGGCTCCTGGGGGTCGCGGTACTTTCAGGCCGCGCCCTGTGTTCAATGATTATACTGGATGATGATTGATAACACTGTACTCTTATTTGAGTGATTTAAGATTTATTTAAGATTTAGTTATTTACACAATTAGTGTTCACGTATGAAACGGGTAGAGAGGTACAAAACGCGAACGGGTGGTTGGATCGAGTGCTCGGAACGGAATGATTTGCCCGATCATCCTGGGAGCGGTGCTGAGATATTTTTTGGAGAGGTGGCAATGATACCACATGTAAAAATAAATGTAATTGATGCCAATATAAGCATCTCTACCTTGTAACAAATAAACCTTGTTGTTGCTTGCTGTGAACATTTTTAATTGGAGTGTGCACAACCCAACGGCAATTCCATTAATTTAAGAATTTTTAAGAATAAATAAACAAAGATTATTTTAAAATATTTCTTACTCCCCTGACTTCTGCACAAAATAACATACATTTAAAGATATCAAAAAGATATTTAGGTAGACTTAAAAAAATAGCAGTTACTAAGAGGCTTTGATTTAAGAAACCTGTCGCATATCGAGAATCGTTTGAATATTTAGATATTCGGTCACAGTGCAAGAGAGAGAAAGTAAGTTATTAAATAAATGAGTTGTTTGTTTATGTTAAATGAAATAGATTATTTCATGACAAAGTCAACTAAAATTCTGTACACAAACAACAAGTCATTCTAAAATCTAAACGAGCCAGCAAATTCTAGTAAAGTAAGGATTGACCAAGTTGCCCAGTTAACGTTTTGGCCGGGCTAAATTGGATATGGCTACGTGAGGTAACAGGGGATTAAGCTCGGCTTCGTTTTGTGTATCCTAAAGCTTATTATTTTATGCAAATCGTTTTATTAGGGTTATGTTAGTTATTTACCGCGCCTCTACCGGGCTTTCATGCAAAATGGTCCACGGATTTGATTTTAAGTCGGGCGGTTGCCGGTTCTGTTCTCACTATATTGAAATTAATGTTTTCTGCACGTTTGCCCTATACCAATATAAATCAAAAATGTCTTGTTTTGCTCCTGGTGGTGGCGTGCATTCCATATAAGCACAAAAGCCCTACCTTACTTGGATGAGCATTAATTATAAAAATATTGCAAGAAATCTATCAATCGTACAGAAGTACACGCGAAGAAAATGATGTACACGTCATATTCAAATGTGGACATTATTCCGTACAAAAAAATTGCGTGTGCGCAATGCCCGTTCAAGGGAAGACTTGTTCGCTTTAGTGTCGAAAAAGGCCGTGCCTTACGGTACAAATGACAATATAGCGAACAGGACGTGCACGTCCCGGTCAGAGGAGAGGTCTGGGTTCGAGTCTCACTTGCGATCATTGTCCTTTTCTTTTTTTTTGTGTCTTGTTCTCTTTCATATTTTCGTTTAGATTATTATTGTTATCTTCTTCTTCAAATGGTAATTTTTAATTTTTTTTTTTTATTTAATATTTGTATATTTTTACAATAAGTCCACATTTTTTTACATGTTTATTAAACAGAGCAGTAAAATTGATAAAATAATAGCCTTTCGGCGTATTTGGTGGGGAATACATGCTCAAGTATATGATAGCATTTGAATAAGTAAATAATAATATTGCAACTAATATCAAAAGATATGTTAAAAAAACTCAATAAATAGATTTCAAGACTTAAATGAAATAGTAATAATAGAAATGAGCTCTTACAGTTTTATGTAATTTTTCAATTTAATATGGAATTCGTGTATAATTTTAGTTTTATATGGAGGTTGTTAAAATATTTATACCTAGATACAGATAGGTATTTTGAATGTGCTTGGTGTTAAATTTTGGGATTTTAATATTGATTTGATATTTTGCCGATATATTGAAATGTAAATTTTTTAGCTGTATTTCTTTGAAAGTTTGTAGAATTGAATATTTTTTATATATGTTGAAATTGAAAGAATATAAAAAGAATTTAAGAATTAAGTTCCTCCTCATTCTATAATACTGTATTGTAATATAGATTGAACAATTGCATAGTACACTCTTTTTAGGTTTTCTAGTCTAAGAATATTTCTAAGTATTGTAAATATATATGTACATACATTTCCTAATTCTTTTGACAAGTTCACAAATATTAATTATAGGTAAAAGTAAATTGGCAAAACTAATAATAGACATACCTTCAAAATATTTAGAAAATCAACTTTTACAGTTACGACAAAACATGCTACATGGACTTATTCAGATTTCCTTTGACAATTAAGCGTACGTAAAATAAAAAAAACGATTTGACAATAGCAAATAACATTGAAAACTTAATAAAAAACATAAATATAAAAACATTTATTAATTTATTATATCCGGTACATAATAAAAATTTTGAAAAATTTATATATCTGTAAAAATTGTAAAAGAAATTTAAAAATGTGGTTTAAATATAGCTTTTAAAACCAATAATTACATAGGAACACGCTCTAAAAACTCAATCAGTGGAAATCCTAAGCTTAATAATAGGGGCGTATATATGAATTAAAATGTCACCTCGCCGACTCTAGCGCTAATCGGACAGACTGGAAGAGCATTCTTAAATACATTCAAAGAACATATACGACGTCATAATAAAAGCACTTCTTGAAAAATTTCAAAACATTTCTTAGTGAACAATTACCTTCCACATAACAACACGCCTTAACCATTACATATAGAAATAAATGGTCTTAAATTAAATTGACTTGAACAATTAGAAATTAATAAGCGAACGAATGATCTTATATAACATTATTTAAAAAAAATGAGAAAAATCATTTATTCCCCACTTCTCAGTATGTTCAGAATACCGAAACAATATAACACATTTAAATAAATCAGTAGCAGTCACGTAATTAGGAAAAAATAAATGTCAAAATACCGCACAAAATAGAAAAATAATTGTGACAGTAAATTATTTTCTCAATAAATTGGTTTGACCGGTAAGAAATCATTTGGCATCTTCAAAAATGAAAGTTAGAATCCAATAAATCAGTCTTCTCAAAGTGGTCTAACCACATTTTGAAAATTGTCAAAACAGCTTTCACAATAATTAAAAAAACTTGCATAACTTGATAAAACACAATTAAATTTAAATATATATTTTTTTAATCAATGAAGTTGTACGAATCAAACACAAAACAATTAATAATATTATATAATCATTGCCTTTAGATTGATAATATTGACTTCTCGAATGATTGTACAAAGTTAAATCTATCAGAACTTAAGCGATTGAAAGCCTTCCTGTTATTATATAATTCCAGATTCCATCGCTGGGCACAAGTCGACTATGCATCAGAATAATTGACAATGTAACTTCGAAGGCAACATAAATTTTGATTTAATATCTTGGGCAGCGACGTAAGATGGTTTATGCATAGAGTTACATCTACTGGAACACCATAGAGCTGGGAAAACCAATTACCGTAGTTTAACTACTTGTTAACTAAGTTTTGCTACCATTAAACTACGTCACTCGGGATTTAAATTACCTCTCTCCCAGCGGTAAGCAGAGACCATCACGTAACTTCCACTTTATGTATGTGTGAGTCGGATGAGGAATTAAATACATCGAATTGATTCTGGATTTTTATGCTTTTTTTTCTTATATTAGCTTCACACAGGACGTCGCCTTAGTTCTTAATTTTCCAAACGACCATTTTAGTTTTTATCGAAGAAAGCAAACACTTTGTGGCTTGAAATTTTATAGAATGAAACAAGTTTTTTGTTTAAAACCACTTTATTTAAATTTATATTCGTCGACCGGTTTCGGTCGAACTCGACCTTCTTCTGGACAATAAACATTTTTTTTTTTTTTTTCTTTTTTTTTTTTTTAAAAAGAAAGACAAACATTCCCGGGTTACGAATAACCCAACAATTTTTGAAAATCTCCTACTACCACCACAGAAAGCCGAAAATGTTGCTTGTGTTGTGATGGAGGACTTAGCCGGCCGAGGAATCGAACACGGGACGCCCGGGTGGGACCCAAACGCGATGCCCACTCAACCACCGACCAAACTAAATTATATTAAATTATAACCAAACTAATTATAACCAAACTAATTAAACTAAATTATAACCAAACTAATTAACCATACAAACTAAATTAAAGTACAGATTTGAGATAATGAGGTAAACACAAAAGAAAGGGAGAGCATATAAGAGAGGGAGAGAGCATCAGATAATGGTTGGGGCAGGGGTAGGAGGAGGGGTCAAGGGAGGGTGGGGGTTAGAGAGGGAGAAAGGGAAAAGGGAGAAGTTATGTGAAGGAATTAGTAGTAATCTGGAAGTCAACGTGTCCACGAGTGACGGACGTACGAATCCACCCTTCCCACTACGCTTGCGGCGGAAGGTGATGTTCCGAAAGAGTCCTGCTGGAAATATCAAAAGGTCTCCCCTCAACCCGTCTGTTTCGATCCAGCCCGACGTGTTACGGGTGGACAAATGCATCCGCCGCCAAGACCCGGAAACCTCACCCCATGAAACCGGGCAACCAAACGCAGCGAACCACTTAAATAATTAACACACATATGAAACCATTTTCGTTGTTTGTTTTTGGGGTGTAATGCCGTGTTGCGCTACCTCCTTCTTTAGCCAACGTTTCGGACAGCGTTTCAGGTCCGTCATCAAGGGAGATGTGTAATTGTTGTTTTTGATGCACAATTACACATCTGCCCTGATGATAGACACTGTAACGCTGTCCGAAACTTTGGCTAAAAAAGGAGGTAGTGCAACACGGCATAACACCCCAAAAACAAACAACGAAAATACTTTAAGCCGTGAAAATCTAAAAACGTATCTTACAAATGAAACCAATCTAACTTAACGAGTATTCTGACGCCGTTTCCTGACAGGGATAGGCATAGAGGATAGACCTCCACACAACTTTGTCTCGGCACACAATCCTTGCTTCATTCATCATTATATCATCCAGTATCTAGTACATACTTTTACATTTTTCTGACTCTTGACTCTTGATCCGACTCAAGTATTTAATTATCTTGATTGTGCCGTATGTTTACGTGTCAGACTTCTTCACCGTCATATATTCTTCTTACCTTCACACCTTTCTTCGTTCATTCACCATACACACCCAAACCATGTAAGCGTCCCTTTCTTAATCTTAACTATCACGCCTATGTAAGCGTTGCGTTATTTCCAAATCTCCTCCTTTTTAACATGGGCAAACAATTTTTATAAACGTACGTCTCAGAAATCATTTGATATGTAACACAAATGGATAAAAGTTATAATATTGTACCCTTCTTAACAATGTAAAATGTTTGAAATTTGAAAAGCATTTGTTATTTAGAAAACGTTTTACTTTAACTCGCATTTTCAATTGTCTGGCTTTGATGGTTTGTCGAACCTATTTCCTAATCTTTCTGTACCTCCTTCCTGTTACTCTTATTTCCGGTTCACAGCCGTTCACTATCTAAAACAGGTTACCTTTCTTATAGATTCCACTATCTTATGTTCTATCGGTATGTCTACAGAATACGCTCAAAGAAACTACCAACATTGGTCTCTTAGTCACCGGTGCGTAGTCGGAATATACACCAAACGCTTTCCTTGCTATTGTATACGGTTGCTAAATTTTTTTAATCGGAATGAGAATGGGTTATTGAATTCATTCTTTCATGTACTCAGCCTGGTTGTGATATGTGATCTGCTGGCTTTTTTGTGTTCCCTCTAAGACAAGAGTCTTTAAGAGACCGAAATTCATCTCTTCCTGATGAAAAATATTCACGCAATATCCTCAAATATCACATAGTCATTTCGTTTTGCAAAAAATCTCCTCGAGTGATATCTGAAGAAGCGAAACGCTTAACTGTGAGCTCTTACAAAAAAAAAGGCTATTTGATCTAGAATTACTAGGTAAACATATTTATCTCTTAACGTTATTTTAACGTTATTTCTACCAGGTTCTTTGAAAATCAATTTAAAACTTTGTTTCATATCGAAGTAATGTATTCTCGACCCGAATAAGCCACAGGGAAGAAGATAGAGTGAGATGATGTGAAAAAACCGGTGACCGGACAACTCAGAATCATGCAACTTCAACAAATCCTTTGAAAAGGCATTAAAAGTGATGAAAAAAATTGTTTAAATAGGTTACGTTAGGTAAGGTTATGGCCAATTTCTCTTTTTTTTTTAAGTGACAACTTCTTTCGCACCATTGTGATTTGAAACTAGGTAAAGTAGAAATGAGCGACACTTAAAAGAAACAAACAGATACATCTATCATAGCCTGCGAAAGAATGAGATAGCGATTAAATATTTATTTACTTCGCGGGGACTCGGTTCCAATATAAAACAATAAATCCACAGTCCCACCCAAGTCTCCTTTGATGTAGTTGTATAAAGCGACTGACATTTAGCGGACCAAGGATCGAATCCTACGAAATTAAAAAAAAAAAATATTTTTTTATTTTTGTAAAATCAAAATCCAGTCTGCAAACCAATCCAAATACACAGGAGAAAGAAAACACCAAAAAACGACATCTAGTGACTCCGAAGAAGAAGACATAAATACTTGACAAATGTATAGGAAAAGGTGCACTGGAATTCGAAGACAAAAATATCGAAAAAATTATCCTTCATATTGATAAAGAAAAGTGCTTCGTAGTCTCCTTTTTCTTGTCTACTTTAGTTTTCTGCTAGTTGCCGCGTGTAAATTTCACACTCTGATTTTCTTGAATTTTTAACGAATTTTCAAAGAAGTGTTGAAATTTCTCGATTCCGAATTGTCTTGTTTTTTTTAGGTGTGAATGTGTACTGCACAAGAGTCACAATCTGGAGCCAGTCAGACTACAGTATCCCCTGTTGGGCAAGCATCGTTTCAATTCTAAATGGTGGTCTTACACCAAGGCGATACTCAGAGTGTCTTCCACCGTGGAACGTGTCTCAAACATACAGATTATTTTAAATTTTAATAAAATAATACAAATCAAACAACAATAAAAAAAAAAAATACTTGTATATGTACGTCGGGTTTTAAACCCGCGACCGCGACGGATAACTAGTCGTAAGCTTTACCCATCGACCACGGAGGCCTCAATAATATCATTGATATCTAGTTGCGATTGTACAAAAATAAAAAGAAAATCTTTCGAAGAGTATAAAAACTCTTGCAAAGTCTGATGGAAATCATTTATTAATTAATGATATTTCATTGCATTCTCTTTGACTATACCTTAGAACAAAGGAAAATTTCTGCGGTATTCGCATAAAATAAACAGCCACCTTCCTTTTGTAACTCTTCGATATTATTGTTTGCGATTTCCGCAGAAATACTTGGGCAATCTTCTCGATAAATGCAATAAGAGAAGAATGCGCTATAAATTGTCTCCACTGTGCCAATAAAATGAATCGTGAAAGTGGTCGAAGGGAACGACCCGCAGTTGCAGTTGGTTAATGTTTCAATTCTGTCCGTTTTTATTAAGGTTTAAATTTTTGTCGCATTGCAGGAACTAATAACGGCGTTAGGGGCAAATCCAATATAGTCTTGCTGCACTTTGCTGGCTTTCTTTGTGGCAGAAATAACGTTTACTGCTTTGTTTTTTTACGCTTTTGGATTAATGGACATTATGGCGGCCGACTACAATGTAATTCGATGGATTCTTTTTGTCTGTAGTGGATTTTATTTCAGTTAATTCAGCTTTACGCTATTGTTTTCTTACTGACCAACATCCAGCAATTCCGGATTTAAACTTTCATTAAATGTTTTAAGGGAAAACTTCTCAAGCGCCGTTGTGATTTAAAACTTGATGAAACTGAAGCGAGCGACACAAAAAAGAGACAGACACATATGTACATCTACCTGTATCCTTTGGTATAAAGTGCCTGACGAACCTTAGTGGCCCAACATTTAGAGGACCAAGAATCGAATCCCATGAAATCAATTTTTTTTTTTGTAAAATCAATATCCAATCTTCAAACCACTCCAAAATGTGACCCCGAAGAAGAAAACACAAATACTAATAAGATGATCAAATGCATGGAAAAAGGTGCACTGGAATTTGATGACAAAAATATGGAATAAATCATCCTTCACATCGATAAAAAAGTGCTCCCCATTCTTTTCTATTTTAGTTTTCTGTAGGTTTTACTTCTACCGCGTGTGAATTGGAAACTCAGATTTTTTTTATTTATGTGTACGATGGTTTTCGTTTTTTAAATAAAACCTTCTAACATTAATGAGTAGGTACCTAAATAACTTTTAACAACAAGCCATTCCTACGGAGACAGAAAAGATGGAACACCATACGGATCTAATTTGGCACACTCTCCATAATTTATTCACATTTAAACATCAAACTTTTCCTACTTTTGACGTGACCATTCCTAAGTTACTTGTTCGTGTTTTCCTGGGTTGTCCCCAACCTCTTCTTCAATCCACTTTTTTTACATTTGCGCCACACAGGAGGCCCTGAGAAAAATAATTAACTTCATGTCAACTTTAAGGATGCTGTGTGGAGGGTGTTTTTAGTAAACGAAGGAAAGGAAGTTCTGGGAGGTAAAACGTATGAGGGGTGGGTAGGAATCTGGAGTTTAGAGTGTCTAGGTCATCCGCCACCAATATCTAGACAAATCTCGCCCCAAGAACCCGGGCTTCCTTTCTAAGTCACCGAAATTGGGGTAACCTAAGGCAGGGTTATCCAATAAATTATCCGGTATCGGTTATCCAATAAATTGTTCTTCCAACTTGATACTTCTTTCTCTGTCCATTGTCAATACATATTCAAACACCTATGCTTCCCTTTCTTAATAGTGTCTTTCGATAATTATTTTCGGTTTTCTTCGTTTATGGTTTTATTACCCATTCACGTCTGTGAGAGTCAAACTATGGTCTTGGCTGTACTTTGTTGAAGACGTGTATTGCCGGATGGCTGCCGCATCAGCCTTTCCGAGGCGTAGAGAATTGACAACACGTCGCAGTCAATTACGTAAAATGTGTTCATTGACAGAATAATACCAATTCTCAAATACTTAAAATCAATTGAATTTCGTGTATGAAAAATAAGCCATATATACTAAAAAAATCCCTCATCTTACCACCACCGCTGACGTATCATAAATTTTAGGCAGAACACCAACGCCTCCTGTTGAACCATCCCTAGATTGATAACTATAGTGTGTTGATTATTCACGTAGTTTCAGCTTCTTTTAATAAATGTCGATAGCTTGGTTTGCAATATGAAATTCCGCTGTATCCCAACAGATAGCAGTTGTGTCGGATATCAGAAGAGTACACACTATCACCATTCGTGCCTAAGGCACGAACGGTTACGATAATGGCCAAAGGCATCAATGAGATTGGGCGGGCCCCCAAAATGATTACTTAAAAACCAGCCTGCTAAGGACGTCTGTCCAGTTTAATATTCATTGTAAATATTTTTGATAACTAAATAAACCAACTAGCAATCATTCGAACCTTTCACTTTTTGGGAAGATATCCAACACATCTTAAGTTATGTCACACCAAAACTATTTAGTAATTTACATCATATTTTTTGCAGAGATTAAGTTTTTTTATGTCTCTTGAAGCAGATTTATATATTTCGGGTTCTGACATTTTCTTTCCAATGGCTAAAAGAGCTATTTTTTTTCCTGAGAGTTTTCGGGTTTTTTTTCGCCTATTTTAAAACTAAAAGGGTAGGTAAGCACTTGAATCCCATTCGTATTCCGAAAGAATACTAACAAATCAAAACCCTTTTCATATGTCATATTGGTGGCAGAATGAAAAAGGTTTCAACAGCAAAACAGGACCCGCCGTTGTGAGAGTCACATTAATCTTAACATAAAAGAATACTACCTAATGAATAATAAATATGTATGGATAGAAAAAAACACAATTATAAGCGAACATGAATAAAGAATACCCATTGGCTGGGTTATATCGTTAAATGATCGTCATTTTCTCATTATTTTTATTGGCAAAAGACATATTATGTTAGACATAAGACTCATGTGAAATTAAATACCTGATATATTTCGAAACGATACATTCTTAGTAAAATATTTATTTTTAGTCGTTGGAATCTATAAATCAACATTGACAGCTTCCTTGGTTGAGAGGCAAGGCTCTCAACTAGCGATCCAAAGGTCACGGGTTCATATCCCGGCGTGCGTAAGTAAATATTATTTAATAATAATGATTGGAAAATTTGTAGAGCGCCGCTTTCGTGAAAAATCACCCAATACAGTTTATTATGATTTTTTCAGCCCTAAATTATTTAATTATTTACAAACGGATACAGAAAACATGCTTTCTTACTTGACAGGTCATTTCCGGTGAGAACACTTTTATTAGAAAGTTTACGCTTGGAAAAGGTACGACGTTGCACGTGGAAGACACTGTATTTAAAACGCTGGATATTGCATGATTTAACTTTCGTTACCCATTACTGTTGATATTACATTTATGAGAGGATTCGCGGCAAAAGTAGATATTTTATATTGAAAAACTGAAGAATTTAGGAATCTTTAGTATCGGAAAATTTTTATGAAATGACCATGATTTGATTAATTTGTGTTATTTCACAATCAAATCAACTAAAAATAATACTCTCATTAAAACGAAATGAATCGTTGCTTGAAATGGTTTTTTTTTTTTTTTTTTTTTTTTATTTAATATAGATATATAAGTTTACAGTGGGTTAATATAAATTACATATTGGTTCAGAGATTCTTTAAAATTGCAGTCTCACCAAAGAAGAAGCTAGTTCTTGTGCTTGATGAGCGAGTTACACTAATTATGACAGAAATAGAATGACATTATGCAATAGGTAAGTATATAAGGGAACAATTGAAACTTCTGGATCATCTATATGTGAAGATGTACATACAATGGGATATAGTTACATACTAAAATATTGTGCACTTTAGAGAAATTAGAAAAATCTAAATTAAATAGAAATAAATATAGATTGCCAATAAATAGAAAGAAAGAGAAAAACAGGTAATTATTTAATTAATTATTCCTAATTAGGTAATTACCTGTTTTTCTCTTTCTTTCTATTTATTGGCAATCTATATTTATTTCTATTTAATTTAGGTTTTAATGTAATTGGTGCCTAGATCTGATAGGTATACTCGCACTATATCCCGATTGGAGATACCACAGCTGCACTGGCTCCAGGCGGTTGGGAGCTGTTGTAACTAATGTACGGTATTTCCTTTAAAAAAAAAAAAACAAAACGCTTTTATCCATAAGGTTTTATGAAAGTGAATTATTTTTTAATGTTGGATTTTGAAAATTGTTTGTCTGACCAAAATGGTAGGTGTAAAAATTGGTTTGATTAAGTTTAAAAGTTACAAACGTTCGGTGGTACGTTTTTCAGTGATTTAAAAAAATAATTTGTATATTCTGGCTAAAGGAAAATACAATGACAATTCTTTTTATTACTACTACAAATTTACTTTTGCGGTTAACGTAACCAAATAAATTTACATTATATTAAGTCGTAATATCATTTTTAAATTTTTCAACATTCAGTTGAAAAATATCTACTATGTCAGGGGAAAAGTTATTTACTAGCAGAATCGTTTTTCTAAGCGGTATTACCAATACAGTTGTTAACCCCTTATGCCTCGGAAAGACATTACTAGCCACTAACAACACGTTCCATTAGACCATTAGAACCTCTTAAGGAAAAATCTCACCGGGGCGTCCATAGATTATAAAAGTATTTTTATCTTTTTTTCTATAATGCGGAGATATGTCATTTGTTTGTTGTTGGAAAGAAAAATAATAATTTTTCTCAATTGTCTCAAATCTTTATATTTGTTCCAGGGTTTAAATTTAAAAAAAAAGGGTTAAAATCCTTCACTACAAATTGCCAGGATTTTTTTGTTGAGAGTTGAAAATGATTTTTTAAATTTTATTATATAATAGGCATAAACGTGAAGTGATAATTTTCTTACTTCCTTCAAAAAAGGACTGCGTTTTTTAAGGCGCCACGCGCCGTATACTCTCTCAAAAAGAAGATGGAGAGATATGTAATTACGAATGTTGGTAAGAGCGCGCTAATATTTACAAAACGATAAAATTAAAGCGAAAATTGTGAAAATGCTTAAGAAAATACGACTCGTTTAAAATAGAGCAAAAATCTTATGGGGAACATCTAAAGTAGCGTTGAAAGAAACACTTCGATTTTTTTTATACATTTAACTTCTAAATTAAGTGAAATGAATTGTTTATAATAATTTTCGGAGCATACTTGCTAAATTTTGCAATTTTTTTGTATCTAGGGAATTTCATATAATTTTTATTTCGGCGTGGCAAACGATATTTCGGTCTAGATATTATATTCAAAAGTAACATATATATTTTTAAGATCTTAAAAACTTTAAACGTGTAAGGGAGATACTCGTATGTAATAAATCGGTAGAAATTCGGGCAGCGGCGGCTTGGATACTGAATTCTTCCAAAACTACGTACGCTTCAAGTAAAAATGTTTGAACAAGTAAATAGTAAATTTGTTTTTTTTTTACTGAAATTAATTATGCAACAATTTCTAGACATTTTTTGGAGAGTTTTTCTTTCCAAGTTCGTTTGTTAGTTAAATTTTAATCTTTCCACTACCGGTTTCGACACATCCACGTCAATTAATAGCAAACTTAACAAGTTTTTACTCAAATACAGAAAATAATATAATTAATTGGGTGGGGAAAATGCGAGGGGTGATTTTGAGAGAAGGGAAGAAGGGTAGGAGAAGTCAACAAAACTAATACACATATTTTTTTAATTAGCTCCACACAAGAGGCCCTGAGGAAAATAATTCCCCTCAGGACCTATGATCTTTTGATGCTGTGTGGAGAGTCTTTTAGAAAAGGAAGGAGAGGGAGTTTTGGGAAGGAAAAATGTATAAGAAGTGGATAGGGATCTGGGGGTGAGTGTGTCGAGTGACGTATGAATTCATCTCTCCCACTGCGGTGCAAGGCCATGTTCCGAGAGAGTACGTCTGGAGAAGTCAGGGACTCAACCTCAACCATTCTCTCTCGATCGGGCCTCTCATGCAGCTGGTGGGCAGACGCATCCGCCGCCAAGACCCGGACAAACCTCACCCCATGAACCCGGGCACCCCTGCGAAGACACCAAACAAAGCGACCCATTTGGGGTGACCTATGACAGAAGTGTTGGCTATATAACAAATGGTTCCCGGGGCGGCGGTACCCGTACCTGCACCCATATCGGTGCCCAAACCTTCCCAAATTGGAACATTGTTTAAAAGGGTGATTTACGAGGTGCTATTATTTTATTTACTAAAAAAACAAAAATTATAAGGTTTTTCTAGTTTATTTCTCAGGCTTCTAAAGCAAACAAATAAAAATACGTATTTATATTTGAATGTTAAAACTTGTTTTTTTCGTTGTTGAAGTTATGGCCTGTCTCTTCTAGATTAGCAAACTTAGAATAGTTATTATTTTGTTCTTTTAACATTTTCATGTTCAATATTAAAATTTTATTTCTTAGAAATGTTAATATTTATTTCAAATGGAAGTCCAAATCTCAAAGACAATTTCCCCTTTATAAATTATATATTTGTTTAAAGATTACTTCAGAAATAAGAAATATGTAGCACATTTAAAACACCTTGGAAGTATTCCGAAGATCCATGAAATTTTACCGTATTGTTGGGACTTGTAGGTTAAACTGTTTCAAAGATTGAAGAATTAGTAGTAGTTTTTGAGTAGTTTTTCACACATTTTTTTAGTCATTACATTAAAGCGTAGAAAATGTGGAATCACTATTGCTATTGTATGATCCAAACACATTACGATATCCTTCAAATTTTGCCTTAAAAACTTTTGACAATATTTCAATACAATAAATTGGATTAGTTTTTTACGATATCTCATTTCACAAATTTTGAATGTCAAACGTCAAATATCTCAACACCTGTCATCTTTTCTCATCGTATTTCGAAAAAAATATATTTTTCAATTCAATAAACAATAATCCATTTTCTAAATCGAATTTAATAAAATATTTTTAAAGCCTTTCCCAACTTTCCTTGGAAAATAACACCCCCAGGAAAGTAAAAGGGAATTCATATTTCTTGTTAAAATACTCCTAAAGGTTTTCTTCTCTTTCTTTCCTTTTTCCACTCTTATTTTCGCCCTTTATCACTCCTATTTCTTACGTCTTCTATTATTTCTAAGCTCTATATTTCGCCGCATAAAACAAACAAGGGCAGGAAAGTGATGAAATATCTTCTAGTACTGTCAGGACAACGGGTATAAGTCACAATAGATTATTTATTTTAAAAATTGTTTAGTTTTTAAGCTTCTAAAACGTAGTCAATTATTGCAGTTATTGTTAAGTTAAGTAATCTAATTTTTCGTCCTGAAATGTTTGTGATAATATATTATAGCATTAAAAAACGTGTTTTGTTCAAATTTTAATGATAGATTGATATAAGTAGATACGGGATTGTTCCTATTTTGGTGGTAATAAGATACCTTTTTAAAAAATAGTAAACATGCTATGCCGTGTTGCGCTACCTCCTTCTTTAGCCAACGTTTCAACACGGCATAACACCCCAAAAATAAATAACAAAAAAACATTCATATGTGTTTACTATTTTTCAAAAAGGTATCTAATTACCACCAAACTAGGAACAATCCCGTATCTCTTTATATCAATCTATCATAATTAAAATACGCTACCTCCTTCTTTAGATAACGTTTCAACACGGCATAACACCCCAAAAATAAATAACAAAAATACTTTTGGCCGTGAAAACCTAAAATCATACATATGAACGTAATTATAGTAAAAAAATTGTAAACAAAAATACCAATTACTGTGAAAACTACAGTATTGTATTTTATTTATTTCGTAGGTAATACTCACGTTGAAACGCGCGGGGTCAAAAAAGTTTTGAGCTTGTAATGGTTTAAGTCACCAGCCCACTGTGAAAAAAAATTGTCATTTTTTTTTAAATTTCATTTTCTAAAAGATGCATTTGTTAAGAATGCTCTCACCAAATGTTTTAAATAATTTCGTAAAATTGACATTGATACTGTATTTTATGTGAAACTGTTTGAAATAGTTTGTATGACACCAGCGTAGTCGAGCGGTAAGGCTCTTAACTCGCATTCCGAAAATTAATAAAGTTTATTTGATTAATTTGTTTTATTTTACAATTCATTAATTTAAAATAATAAAAAGTATATTTGCGGCACGTTCCAGAGTGGAAGATACTCTCAGTATCGCCCTGGTGTAAAACCACCGTTCAGAATTGAAACGTTGCATTTAATGACTTTAGTCGTGTTTGGTCACCACCTCTGAATAGCCAAGTACTTCCCACCTTTGTCTTTAACTTTCCCTTCCCCGTACCCATTTCCTTTCCCCTCCACACTACCCTCAGCCTCACAACATTCCCCAATTGGAGATGCCATTGTCTCACTGGCTCCAGACGGGGGCGGTTGGGACTCTTTTGCGGTATTCATATAAAAAAAGTTGAATTATCCTTTAAAAAAACTTTGAACGCGTTTTTCTCAAAACTGCTTTTTTTCAACCTGGTTGAAAATTTATTAAAAAAACTATACACCGATTTGCATGCACCAAGTCTTAAACTGTTTGGAAATTCAGTCTCTACGGCAATATTTAGAGATTTTTTTATAAAAGGCCCCTTTCATTTTTTTTATAAACGATGAAAATTTTCCATAAAAACCGGAAATAAAATTCGCGGGTACATAATTTTTTTAAGTTATCAAAATTCCCATACTTGGTGCCATAAACCTAAACGTCTTGTTTCTTAATGAATTTTTATTTTATTTCTCTGATAAACCATGGCTCAATTGCTAGCTGTCAACCACCGAGCACAATTTCGTCAGATTATCCTGTTAAAAGCGGCGTACCACACTTTAGATTCGTGTACACGAATCTGTTTACAGTTTTCTATATGTATATGTTGACTACGAATTTTAATTTTAACAAATCCATTCATCATTTGCTTGAAAATAATAATGAAAAATTCACCCTTTTACCGCCCACGCACCGTGATCTGCATCATTAAAAAGGATTTTATTATTATTATTGGAATGATTTTTTCTAGGACATATTTACATCATTAGGCGTATCATTTTCTTTAAAATTTAATTTTTAAACTTATATACATCGTCCGAACGCCCAGAACTAGCTCCGACGTAACTATCCAGTGATCCTTTTGAAGAATTTATCAATTCATGTTTGATGAAGTATCGTTCCACATACATATATTAATACGAAATTAAACATCGTTCCCATCTTTAAAAGAAGAATCTTAACGGTATTGTTACTTTAATCAGTGAATAATAATAGTTGTTTTTTGGTTGTTGGTACGCATTAAAATTAACTACCTTAATATACTTCTAAAAGTTTAATTTCATTGAATAAATAAATAAATTATAAGAAGTTATTATAAAAAACAATAATTTGACTTAATTTTTTCTTTAATTATAATAAAATATTTATTTTTATTTTTTACTTTTATGTACAACCTCGAATTTTAATATTTAATTAACTGAAGACAAAAATGACCGAATGGGAAATCGACACCTTGGCGCAGTGGTTAGTGCAGTGGCCCGGAAAGCCAAAGGTCCTGGGTTCGAGTCCCAGAGGTGCCAATATCTTTTTCAAATTTTACTGTTTCCAGATTTTCGATTGAGTTTCGCTTATATTGTCTTCATTTAATTAAATAATAACATATCTCATGTTCTACAATTTAGAAAGTGGGTATGGATATCGCCACCCCCGAATAACTAACCATTTATTGGATAACCAACAGCTCTGCCATATGTCATTCCAAGTGGTTCACTCCGTATGGTAACTCAGCAGGAGTGACCAGGTTCTTGGGTTGAGGTTTGTCCGGGTCTTGACGGCGGATAAATCTGCCCACCAACTGTGTGGCAGGCTGGAGAGACTTTCTGGTTGAGAAAGACCTTTGACCTCTCCATCTGGACTTTCTCGACCCATCACCTAACATCGCAGTAGGAGAGAGGATTCATACGTCAGTCATTTCTGGATACACTGGCCCCCTTATTCCTACCAACCCCCATTTCATTTTCTTTCTCAAAATTTCCACTCTCTTTTTTCCTAAAAAGACCTGCCACAGAGCATCCCCAAAGCTGATACAGGCCATGAAAGGCTTTTCATCAGGGTCTACATCAGGGTGTGTAGGTAATATAAAAAAAAAATAAAAAATACATATTTAGCAGACGGTGATTGCCTAGTCCAATATCTTCCCAGTCTTGCAGGATCAAAAAATTAAATAAAAATAAAATGTCTCGGGTAGAAAAAGGAGCATCTTCCTTGACCCTTTTTTTCATTAAGTCCACACAGGAGGTCTCGAGGGAAATAATTTCAATTTTAGTAGGGATAATTGGATTAATAGATGCTTCTAAATGTATAATTTAATAATTGAAGAAAATTAAATCAAAAATGATGTAAGTGATTGATAAAAATGAAACTCATTGGCAATAGCTCAGTCGCAACAGACGTCAGTCCTGGTAAGAGTAGTTGATCTGGGTTTGGGTTCCAGTTGCGACCATCGCCTTTTTATTTTCTGTGGGTTAATCTGTTTAATATTTTCATAAAGAGTTGTTGGTATTATCTTCCTAAATGAACAAAAAAGCAACCGACTTCCCCAAGGCATCGTTGGGGATGCTATGTGCAGTATCTTTTTGAAAAATGACTTGCTAGTACATAAAACGTTCTTCCAACGAGCTTTCGATCAACTCAACTTATAAAGTCTTGGTTTGTGATGCCAAACAAGCCTGGAATAGCATTTCAATTTTGGGAACTTTGTGAGTTTGAAGGTAATAGGAGAAAGATAGAATGGTAGAGAAAAAGGTCGGAAAGAACTTTGGATTTTTTACTTTAGCTTTACAGGATGTTTTGAGGAAAATAAATCCACTCGGGGTCTGGGGATGCTGTGTGGTGGATCTTTTGAGCGAAGAAAAAAGAAAAAGTTCTGGGAAGGAAAAGGTATGAAGGATGGGTAGGTATGTGTATATGGGGTTCAGTGTCTCTAGGAGTGACGAACGTGTGAATCCATCTCTTCCACTGCGGTGCCAGGCGATGTTCAAAAAGAGTCCCGCTAGAGGGATCAAACCAACCAATTTCTCCCGATCCGGTATCTTACGAAGCGAACAGATGCGTGCACTGCCAAGACCCGGGCAAACCTCACCCCATAAACCCGGGAATCCCTGCTAAGTCGCCAGGTTGAGGTGACCTAGGGCAGAGATGTTGGTTTTCCAATAAATGTTCCCGGGGCGGCGGTACCCATACCCGCCTCCCAAATTGAGATATTCTGATCTGGTAACCAAAAACACCTTAAAACTCCCACGGCTTTTTTCACCACAGAGAATAGATCAGATGTTTTTAAACTTAGGGCGGCTAGCACCAAGTAAAGCAAATTTTATCTTAAATTAATTAATTAAACGAATTTAAGACACTAAATACATTTAACTGAAATGCGTTTAGTTGCGTCTTGCACCACGCAGTTGGAGCGGCCATTTAGTTAAACGTCTTTAACGCGTCAGTTTCTTTCATTTTACTTAAAGCCATAAAGTTGTTGCAAGTGTTAAAATATTTTGAGGTTGTGTTGATTATATTTTGATCCAGAAAATGAGTGCTCAAATAAATAAACCCCGAGCGAGAGCTCCAAAGATATTGAAATACAAGAGATATGCTATGATAGCCGCCCGATCGCCGGTGGAGTACCGTCTAATGGGCGTAATTTGAAAACGGAAAGAATTCGTTCACTTAATTGATTTTTTTAATGTGTGCAGTAGTATTGGTTGACAATATCGGCAACGATAGGAAACACAGTCCCACCCAGTAAAAATTGCCGATAGCACATCCATACTAATATTATAAATGCGAAACTGCTCGAGTTTGTTTATGACCTTTTCAGGCATTAACCAATAAAAAGACTTTAAAAATTCATTCACCAATAGAAAACTAAATTATATGCGCAGACTATATGTTGTATATGGTGGTAAGCTCTAGCGTTATGAAATTATAAATATTAATATATTATATTGGTTATACCTTTTCTGTCGCTAACAAAAGCGAGTTAATTGCAAATGTCAGAAAAAAATCATTCCCATGGAAACGATGTTGATATATTTGTGGGCTCTAAGCTGGTAGATACTCAGCCCCCTGGTCAGCTACTGCCCCAGAAAATTCAAATATTAGAATATGTTTTGTTTTTTGGACAAGCTGGAATAAATGTCAGATAAAAGTTCCTGCATTAAAAATATAATTCTTAACAATTATAAAGACTGAATAATAAATAGTGTAATTTTGTATTATATTAACAAACTTCCAAATATTTAATTAAAAATAAACATCCGAAATGTTTGTAAGCGCATAAATTCCGAACGAATGAACAAAATTGGATAATTCTTTTTTTCTTTGTGAAATTTAGGTGGCAGGCTAGATGTTTGAAAACTAAATGTAAGGGAATGAATGTATGGAATGCGGGAGGGGGTGGGGTGGGGAGGAGGGGGGATAATTGATAAGTTCAACCGCTACAGTAATTTCCCGTAATACCATGCGAGCGAAGCCGCGGGGAAAAGCAAGTCTATTATATTTAAATATCTTTGGAGAGCTCATAACTTTTCGAAGGAGGAAGAAAATTTATTTTTTAAAGTAATAGAGTTGGTTTAGCTATAAAAATAGTCAATACGAATAAAATTTGAACACAAGAAACAAATGAATCATCTAGAATCAGAAAACAAATTTGAAGAATATAAACATAAAGATAAAATGAGATAAAAATAACTTTTATTGTTAGATTTAAAAAGAAAACAATTTTTTTTTTTTTTTTTTTTTTTTTTTTTATTCTTCATTTTAATCACCCGCTAAACTGCCAAGGCAGTTTGTCAGCAGGTCAATTTGACAATATTAATAAAACACTAAAACATAAAATATTATAAGAAAACACAATAGCAAAATAGTTCCAGAAGAATAACTTTTAAGTACCTACAATACAAAAGCATAAAATATACAGACAGACAGATATAACACAGGTAAATTACTGATAGATTAAATTAATTATAGATAGTATTTATACATAAGATTACAAACAATATCAGTACAAAAAGTTTTGACCCATTAGCCATTTTTTAATTTTTCTTTTGAGATCAGTGGGGCAATTGGATTCGATTTTGAAATTCATCGGCATCTTATTAAATATGGTGGGGACAAGATAAGTGAATGTCCGCTGGCCGTATTTATTTATAATTTTCGGAACGGACAAACCCTCATTTTTACTAAATCTAGTGCCATGTTCATGATCTACTTTTTCTTTGTAAATTGAGTCCGACAATAGGTTTTGGCATACAATTTTAAACCATAATATTCCTCGCACAGGTAATATGTTAACTGATTCATATAGTAATTTTATGTCCCTTCTTTGTGCATAAACACGTTTGCTTACCAAGAGCTTAGTCAAAGAGTTTTGAATCGTTTGAATATAACCTGTATTTGTCTTGCACGAGTTTCCCCAAGATGTTATTCCGTATCTGATAGTGGATTCCGCTAGTGACAAATAAATTATTTTTAGCGTACTAATGGGCATAAAATATTTTATTTTGTAAATTCGCCCCGCAATAGCTCTTAGGCGTTTGCAGATGTTGCTTATGTGGGTATCCCATTTCATGTGCATATCTACAGTTATCCCCAAATATACATATGTTTGTACAAGTTCAATGGCTCCGCATTTGCAGGACTGTGACGAATTGTGTATGCACTCAAATGTATGCGACTTTATTACAGGTGTGATGGTATATTTGGCATGTGGAGATCGTATATGCATTAATTTAGTTTTTTTTTAATTTATTATAAGACCCGCATCATGTGACCATTTCTGTAAGGATAAGAAATCGTGCTGCATGAGTTTTATTGCAATTTCTAATTCTTCATGCGAAATAACTAGTGCCGTATCATCAGCATAAACGTAATGTTTAACAAATGTGAAGATTTTATTCATGAGTGAAACAAATATTATGTATAATGTTGGACCGAGGATTGACCCTTGCGGGACTCCTGTTGACATAAATTTAGCTTTGCTGTAAGTTTGAAAGAGTTTCACTTTAATTTTTCGATTGTTTAAATAGTTTTTGAGTAGTTCTAGTAATTTTCCCCTGATTCCAATCGCCTCCAATATCTGTAATAGTTTTGTCGGATCAATAGTATCAAACGCTTTAGAGTTGTCTATGAATAAAACCAGAATATGTTTTTTATCATTGAGTTCTTGATTTGTGTAATTCGAAAAGTCCTGCAGTAACATTTCTGTACTTTTCTTTTTTTGAAATCCGTATTGGTTGGGATCAATAATGGAGAAACTTTCTAGGTATTTTATTAAATTTACGGAGATGTATTTTTCTAGAATTTTTTCAATAGCTGGCAGTATACTTATTGGTCTGTAATTTTCTATCTCGGAATGTTTTCCCCCTTTGTATATTGGCCTAATAATACTACATTTGAGCTCATCCGGTATAACTGTCTGAGACAAGATTTTATTAATTAGATGGGTAATTACCGGACATAGAATGGTTAAATGTTTTTTAATATCGAACATTCGAATATTGTCAATCCCCGGTGACTTGGAATTATTCAGTTGACTGATAATCTTTCGTATATCTTCACAAATAGCTCTGGGCAGGTACATACTATGCGGCAGCTCAACGGGAGCTGTATTAGACGCTTTGTAGTCGCATTTGTGTAACATCGAGCTAATACTGTTTGAAAAGTACTCTGCGAATCTATTTGCAACTATTTCCTCTGTTTGCCCATTATTATTTAGCATATACTTTGAAATAGTTTCATCGCAGTTTGTTTTTGTTTTACGTCCCAATAATTTGTTAATTTGATCCCATGTTTTTTTGGAATTGCTGAAATAGTTTTTAAATGTTTCATTAAAATATGTTGTTTTACTTTTTACGATTAATTTGGAAACAGTATTTCTGAATGATTTGTATTTTTTTTCGAATGTTTTATTGGTGGGTGAATTTTTCCATCTTCTGTATAGGGAGTCTCTTATTTTAATTTTTTCTAAAATGTCATCCGTTATCCACAATTTTGTTGCAAATGGTCTTTTTTTTGGTTTTGGACAGAAAGTGATTTTACTTTTTTCATATAGGTCATTAAAAACGTTTTTGAGTTTATTGTATACGTCAGCGCAATCTTGTTCCGCAAGCAGGGCATTCCAATTATAACTACGTATGTATTTATCAATTCGTTTTTCAGATAATATTGAAATATTTTCCCCGCGCAGTTTGATTTTTGTAATTGCACTACTGTATGTGATGTTGAGAGCTGTCAGCTATAGTAAAATCACAAATACAAGATGAAAGAGCGTCAGCTTGTTGCTGCCTGCTATTAAATCTAATAAAAATGTGATCTATGCATGTGCATGTAACATTTCCGGCTACTAATGCTTCCCTTGTCACATCGTTGATACACTTTATTAAATAATGGCTAGATAATATGTTTTCGTATGTCATAATAATCGGGTTTTGAGTGTTTAATAAATCTAAATTAACATCTCCAAAAAATAAAATATTTTCCAGGGGGTTAATAACATTTGATAAGATGGATGAGATTTCATTCAGAAACAGTGGTTTGCTTTGATTTGGAGGGCGGTATATCGCTAAAATGTTCATTGATATATTATTGGGTAAAGTAATAATGCCAAATACACTTTCAAAGTGTTTAGTTTCTAATGATTTTTGTTGAAAAATGATATCGTCTCTAACATATAATAATATACCGCCTCCCGTTTTGTTTATTCTACAATAGTTATAAGATTTGAAACCGGGAATTTCGTAGAGACAAGTAAGGTCATTTGGAATTGCTGTTTCACATAACATCAAAATATGTATATGCTTCCAGCAGGTATTAAGATAGATGTTAAGAGTGTCCCAGTATTTGTAAATGGATCTTACGTTTAGTTGCACAATATTTACTTGTTCCTTTTTACAATCCTTATAAAAATTATTTCAGTATTTGTTTTTTTAATTTCTTTTACGTAGATTGTTTTAAACTGTTATGCTGTAGGTATAATTTGAAGTAAGGGAAATTTCTGTATAACGCAAAATAACACAAATTAATCAAATAAAATTTATTTGCGTGCGCCAGGATCGAGCCCGCGACCTTCGGATTGCGATTGCGACCCTCGACCACGGAGACCACGGACTTTTTTTTTTTTTTTTACATGAACTCCACATAGGAGGCCCTGAGGAAAATAATTTCCCTCGGGGCCTATATCATCTTTGGGGATGCTGTGTGGAGGGTTTCTTTTTTAAGGAAAAGGAGGAGAGGAGAGTTCTGGGAAGGAAAAGGGTTTAAGGGGTGGGAAGGAATCTGGGGTTCAGTGAGTCCTGGTCATCCGCCTCCAATACCTAGACAACACCTTACCCCATGAACCCGGGCACCCCTGTTAAATCATCAAACGTAGCGAACCACTTGGGGTGACCATGGCAGAGGTGTTGGTTATCCAAAAAAGGTTCCCGGGGCGGCGGTACCCATTCCCGCCTCCCAAATTAGATTATTAAATTAATAAATAAATAAATTAATATATAATGATGATTATGATTAAATCCGGTCATATAGATGGTGGTACTAGGGATTGAGACGGATCGAGATTGGAAGAAAAGGGTTCAAAGTGAAAAGACATCAGTCAAAACTGTAAAAGGAAAGTGGGTAACTAGGATTTAAAATATCCCAAATAGAATTTAGTCAATAGGCACTCCACTGCCCCGCTATAAATTCATTCTGAAATATAGGGCTCGTCAATCCGATCAAATTAAAATTCCACCCTTATTGGACAGTGATTGAGAAAGGTAATTAATGACACTTGCCCTTATTGAAGCCGGGGATGGGCCGCTATTTTTCACCGTTCGTTCTTCAATACCGTGTTAACTTTGAATTTCATTGCATCCCTTATTTATTAATTGGTCCTGTTTTATTAAATAAAACCTGCCTTTCATTTTTAAATTTGAGCATTTCATAAAATTTATTTAGTTTTAACTAAGCTCAGTTTTAAGGGAGCGACAAATCAGCTTTTGATTTAATTTGTTTCGAAGATTTACGAAGAAGATATTTTGTTATGTAATTATTTATTTTATTTTAAACGCCCAGAGGGCTTTGCATACGATACAATATTTTGTAAAAATATAATAAAATAAAAGTTAACAAAATACAGGAAATAGAAAATAAAAAATTTAGGTACCTACTTAACATAAAAATATATTGTCTGCCAATATCTGATTGCCTCTGTTGCCGCGGGGTACGACTCTCCATTAGCGATCCGAATGTCGCGGTTAGAATTCCCGATGTACGCAAGCAAATTTTATGCTTAGAGTTATTAGTTATTTCACATTTCAATAATTTAAAATAATGCAATGTTTATTTGCGGCACGTATCACAGTGGAAGATATTTTCAGTATCGCCCTGGTGTATGACCACCATTCAGAGATGAGACATTGCTTGAAGCGGCTTTAGCGGTTTTTTGTGAACAGATCTGAAACCAATCCCAACCTTCCTCTCCCCAATATCTTGTCCCTCCAACTTTCAACCTCCCATCATACTTTAATTGGAAATGTCATTGATTACTGGCTTCCGATGGTTTAGGCGCTGTTGGAAATTTCGTGCGGTACACCCATAAAAAAATAAAAATTATAAAGCCCACCAAATCAACATTCATATTTAAAAAAATATGTATTCAAAATGCCCCCTACACAGCATCCCCAAAGAGCACACAGGCCCTGAGGGAAATTATTTTCCTCAAAGCCTCCTTTGTGGAGCTAAAGTTAAAAATACCCTATACAAGTATTGATATCTTCGATTCTCCAACCTCTTTTCTTTATTTAAAAATTAAGTACCCTTGCCTTTTCCCGGCACTCCTGTCGTTATTTTTTTTTTAACTTTTTTCCGTGTGTAAGCCAATCAAGCAGCCATTTCAAAAATTTCTGTTCCATTGCCTTGCGCTATTTCTGTTTTGATTGGTAATAATTTTTTTTGGTATTTTGAATACCGAAATTAAAATAATTTTAAAAAAATCTAACGCTGACACAAATGCCTTTCAGCGAACTGAATAACTCTAAAACTGATTTTCGAAGTTGCGAATTTATTTCGTTTGAAACAAATTTATGAAAATATGTCAATATTATGGACAAAAATCGGTAGTTCTATACCTTTCTTTTAAGAACTCCCCTCCTCATGAGAAAAATTCTAAGGGAATTACGAAAATCCCTTTATGGAATTCGCATAAATATTCCTTTGTCAAATTTTTTTCTCCCATTAAAATGAAGTTATGCGGTTTTCACGATTATTTTTCAAATTATCCAGAATTGCATGTTGATTAAAATTTAACATACAATTATTTGGTGCCATAAATAAGTACGCTGTGTTTGAAGAAGTATGTTATGCTTTGTTTTTAAGGATATTTCTTGATTCTCAGGAATTTTTAAATCTTCCTTACCAAAGAAGGGATGTTTTTTTTTCTCATAAATAATGCCCTCAGTAGTATTTCAGTATTTCCAAAGCAACAAAGTACCAAATAGTAGATGAAATAAGAAATCAAAGTATTCAATTTTAAATGTGTCAATTTCATTCTGGTCAAAGACATAACAATGCTTAATCATTTAATTTGTGAAACCGCCACGAGGGTGCGGAAAGGGATAGTCAGTGTTTAAAACTAGCTGGATCTTAGGACTTATCAAAGGGGAAAGCTAATAGAACCTTATTCCTATATACAGGATGTTGCACATATAATGTTATGAAGTAAAATATTAAAAGAGCGATTAAGGTAGACAGGTTAGATTATTTGATTTGAAATGAGATTGCACAGTTTCAGAAGCAAAAATATGTAGTTTTTTTGTTGTTTTATATTAAGACAAACAAAACTTAATAAATAATCGATAAGAGCAAAGATCATTTATAAAATTTCATATTAAATGGTAACGAACCACAGCTTGCCGACTCGTAATCGATTGATGTAGAAAATAACCACTATTCAGAGATCATAGACTTTTTCACATTTCTGGCAAAGATTAACATCTCGTAGAATTATCCAAAACTAGTCAAAAAGATGTCATCTTTCTGTGCAAATATGGAAAACTGTGTCAAATATATTTGGATGAAAAGGTTGTAGCTGCGAGAAGAAATAACTTGTGACATGACACAATTCAATGTTTGAATTACAGTACAATTACAAAAGTCCAAATAATTTGGAGCTGCTCATATCATGCCAACTTATTTTGACTTATTTCCTCTGGGATACATTTGGCTGTGAATTATTTTTCTTTAAACTATTTGACTTTTACTTGGCATTCAACCTTTATATTAGGGCCGTCTGTTTCAACGCTCGCTACAGTAAAAGTAAAACAAAAAGCAGTTACTTAAGTTAAATTTCACCAAAATGCGTTTTTCAATCAATTTGACTGATTGTTTTACGTTACTTTTAACTTTTGTATTAACTTTCCGAAAACCGATAGTTACTCTAGAGTTACTCCGCCATATTGGCATATTTGACAGTTCTGTTCGAGGGAAGCTACGAAATTGCGCGCTTCAACATTCAGTAATCATGATAAATATTGTAAAAGACGATGATAGTGACGATGAATTCCTCATTCAATATGTCTCGTAAAATTTATATTATCTAGTTAGATTAAGTTTTTAGTTCAACGAATGTTTACGATAAAATTAAAAAAGATAATTCAGTGATAAAAACAGCTGCTTCTCACCTAACAGATTCGGTAGAATGGATTTATATCTGCCCCCATGTACCAAAGAAGGAATGATTTTGTCTGAAATAAGTTGGCTTTAAATTTAAATTAAGTGTGTTGTATAAAACCTTTTTTAAAATCGCTTACTCGTTAGAACATGCTCGTACTTACAAAACAACGTTCATACAACTTGTTGACGACAAGAAGTTTGCTGTAGTACTGATGTAAGTTTATATACAACAAGATATTTTCTAGTTTTTTTTTTTTTTTTTAAATGGAATGGGATGAAAACAAGAGAAACGTGAGAATTATTTGAGTGAAAGAAACGGAGAAATGGCAATCGAAGTAAAAAAAGTTCAGAGTAAAACAAGAGAAACGTGAGAATTATTTGAGTGAAAGAAACGGAGAAATGGCAATCGAAGTAAAAAAAGTTCAGAGTGAATACAGTGGATCGTCATCACTCAAATCCTGAAGAATTGAATAAAGTTTTCAGAGTTGATAGCTTTTCTGGTAGATATCAATTTATTATGTGATGAAAAAAGACTGAATCTAATTCATCTAAGCACCGCGCACAAACCAATAGATTATTTCCCAATTTTTGAGCAATGATTTAGTTCAACAAATCGTGTAAGAAACCAAAAGATGAGGGGAATGATTTATCAAACCGTTTTCTTTGAGAAAAAATATTGTACAAAGAGAGCATAAATCATTAAAAAACGTAAACCTTGAACGTCTTACAAAACTATTTTATTTTATTTATTAGCGTTATTAACGGTCTTTGTAAGTTCATATATAATAGTGTTAAGAATATTTATGTCATTGATCAATAAATTAACGACATTGAAACTTAAGACCAAAATAGAACGCAATATATCTTCTTATATTTACAAAAATGAAAATATGTTTTCTTCTGTCTATGTACATAAATATGTATGTATGCTCTGCATTGCTAACAGTTCATCCGATTGCGATGAAACTTCGGGGATTTGCTGTGTGTCTGCCGGCGATAGTTTCTATATATATTGGTGAGCTCTGGCGTTAATAAATTTGAATTAAAAATTGCAATAGGTAGCACGCGAGCTGTTTGAAAACTGAATGTACCGGGAATGAATGTATGGATTGCGGGAGAGGGGTGAGGAACCCGGGAGGAGGAAGGGGAACTCTGGAGGGGGGAGGGGAATTCAGGAGGGGGAAGAGGGCGAGGGGAAGGCGGAGCTGGAAAGTGAGAGGGCTAGAGGACGCGGGAGAGAAAAGGGAGGCGGAAAGGAAACGGGACGAATGGGAAAGGACACGCAGGGAGAAACAATTTTTTTATTAAGTGGCATAGCAACGCTTGGAAATCGCTAGTATCTGTGATGTGACGGCCAGCGTAGTCCAGCGGTAAGGCGTTTGACTAGCATTCCGACGGTTGCGGTATCGAATCCCGGCGAGGCAAATAAATTTGATTTGATTAATTTGTGTTATTTCACAATTTATTCATTTAAAATAATATATATTATATTTGCAGCACGTTGCAGAGTGGAAGATACTCTCAGTATCGCCCTGGTGTAAGACCACCGTTCAGAATTGAAACGTTGCTTGAAATGGCTTTAGCCGAGTTTGGTGACCAGATCTGAATAACCAGGTACTTCCCACCTTCCTCTTCCTCATCTCCTTCCCCTGCCCTCTACCTTCAGCCTCACAACATACCCCAATTGGGGATGCCATAGTCTCACTGGCTCCAGACGGGAGCAGTTGGGACTCTTGTGCGGTATTCATGTAAAAAAAAAAAAACATCTAATGTAAACAATTCTGATGGAGCGCATCTTTTTACTTAAATCTACAAAAGCGTTTTTCGAAATATTAGCCATCAGAGCCACTTTAAAAAAAATCACAGTATTAGCCTAGTGTGCCTAGCGTGGTAGTCGAATAACCTGTAAAAACTGTATAAAATTTCATATGATGAATAAAAAAAAAATAAAAAAATTTCCAAGGTTTACATTTAAATTTGGATAGGATATCAATAAAATCTTTGAGCAAGTGAGTTTATTCAAATTCAAACTGCTGAAAGCAAATGAGGAAATATGAAGGCTAGAAAAAAAAAACAATGAAATAGTTTTCAGTTAAACATATACGAACATTATTTTTTTACGAATGTTGTGAATTTAGTGAGGTTCGTGTTGAACACATCGATGTCTGGGAGATTAGTATTGCTTTTAGGAATTGAAATTGAAAATTTATTATTATTATCGGAAGAAATTTTATTCGGCAAAAATCACACAGTTTGATGCTTTGAATTTTTGTTAATATTTTTTTTATACTTTCTTGTGGAATGTTTTTCTAAAATAAAGTATAACAACATATTTATGAAGATAAAATTAACCTTCCCGTTTCTGACAACAAAAACTTTTTTCCGATTCCAAGATGACAGGCTAACGTCTTAATATTTTAGTATGTTATTTACATATTTCCCCTTTGGAAAAGTTTTGCAAAAAAATGACAAAAAAGCAATAAAAAAATCTAAAGGAATAATGTGTCAGGCAAATAGTTATGTGCACAAACAATTATTCAAATAATTTTTGACATGTTTTAAAAATGTACGTTTATTTGATTTTGTTTGAGTTCCAACTGCTCCCGTCTGGAGCCAGTGAGATTATGTAATCTAAAATGTAATGGGGTCGTTGTAAGGATGAAGATAGTGGGATGGGAAGAAGATGATAAGTGAAAAGTGGGGAATTACCTAGTAAGATCCGGGCACCAAACTCGGCTGAAGCCATTTCAAACAACGTTCAATTCTGAATGGTGTCTTTTACCAAGGTGATATTGCAAGTAGGTATCTACCCCCCTAAAACGTGCCGCAAATAGATTATATATTATTTTTAAGTAAGAAACTCGAAATACAAGACTGTAGAAAATATAAATATACTAAAGAAGGAAGCTAAATAACGTAAGTTACTATCTTGGGTTCGCGAAGTTTATTCTTGGAAGGACTATGAAATATTTTTGGAGATAGTAGAAAAATCCACGTCGGAATATATTATAACTAGCTTCTACCCGCGGCTTCGGACGCATGGTATTAGGGGGAAATTACTGTAGCGCTTGCACTTATTAATTATTCCCCCTCCCCTTTCCCCCCTCTTCGGCACCCCCCCCCCCCTCCCTCCACTCCCCTCCCTCCTCCCGCATTTCATACATTTATTCCCACATTCAGTTTTCTAACAGCTCGCCAGAGCTTACCACCACAGCAATATATATATAGCTAATATTACTTGCATATAATGTAGCTTTCTATAAGTGAAATAATTTTTTAAATCGGTTTCTTGGTTTATGCGTGAAAGCGTAACGAACAAACACACGCATTTATAATATTATAGATAATTAGTTTGAACTAACTATATATTCATATATATGAAGTTAAAGACTCAACCATGGACTTACGCGGTTTTTTTTTTTTTTATATTAACTCCACGCAGGAGGCCCTGAGGGAAATAATTTCCCTCAGGGCCTATGTCATCTTTGAAGATGCTGTGTGGAGGGTGCTGTTGAGGAGAGGAAGGAGTGAACATGGGTCTTGAAGAGACCCATATTGTAGGAGGGAGGAAACACAGAAGCCGGCAAATCGTTCCACAGCCGGGCTGTTGAACTCAAGAACGAGTCGTAGAAACGACCCGTTCTCATGTGACTAATGTCAACCGTGTACAAATGTTGAGCGCGTGTTTGGCGTGTTTCCCGACTATGCACCGGTGCCGAGGGGATCAGTGACGCTAGTTCCTCGGAGCATCTTCCATTGTAATACCGGTAGAACAAGGACAGCATTCCCACCTGACGCCTGTGCTCTAAAGATTGCAGTCCATTTGTTAAGTTAGGAGAATCTATCAAACGGACCGCCCGTTTCTGCACAGAGTCGAGGGTTTTTTTCAGGTATTTTGGGACTCCAGACCAGAGGTGGCTGCCAAATTCAACCGTTTATCCTTTAGGGTACAGAATTGCAACATTGTCAGTATTAAGTGTTGCATAAACATTGAGAAGAAAACAAACACGAAATTTTGAACAATTAACCACCTTTAAGTGTTAAAACGAATTCAAAAGTGAAATATTATATTATCTTACGTATTTTGGCTTGTGAAACTACCCCTGTATATAGCCTCCAGCGCCTACTTGGCCGGGGGTTGTAATGTAATGTCGGCGGCGCGGGTAATACGGGAAAAAGGATTTCGGTTTAGCGGTGGTGAGGGGCAGGCGAGGGTGGGGGATGGGAGATGTCTGTTTCATCAAAGGAAACGGTTGATGGGAAGTGTATAGTGTACGGTGATACCTTCCTTGCCCGAATAAAGGTACACGAAAAAATACAACGCTACAGGCTGGGAGAAAACTACTGGGCGTATTAAATTACAATAGATATTTAGTAATTAAATACAGTTACGGATATTTATTATATATATATTTTATATACAGTTACGGATCTATAACATGTTTTTTTCTTATTACTAAACCTATTATCTACGTAAACTATGTAATTATTTGTAAAGTGTATGTACAAGAATAGAAATAAAAAAAAATAAAAAATAATAATACTGAAACAATATTCAAAACAAACCCGATTGTCTTGCACTCATCGTATACCCTTATAATGTAATGTATCCATAGACATATGAATATAACTAGACCTGTTCTAACTGATAAAAGCGTATTATTTTCCCTTCCCCATACCGGTTCCACTTGGAGCCGTGTGGGCTCGCAAATGGCCTCGAACAAATCTAAAAAATGTGACGTCATCGTTCTTGTGTGAACCAGTGTCAAGCTGTCATCGGAACATTTTACGAAATAACACGGCAAAAATGGTGGCTTGTTCTATGAAAACGTGTAAAAATGGAATAAACCCAATGTCGTATTACATTTTATAGCTAAGCATTATTTTACTTTATTTTAAGCTTATTCAGATCATATATTATAATCAGTTTTAGTAACACATCTATCACCATAATGAATGAAGTCGTTTCTCAAGTGTACTCGTCGCCGTTTACTGGGGTAAGTAAATTATGAAACATTTGTAAAAGTGTCTTAACTAAATACGGCAACAAAATACTCGACACTGAAAACAGGTGAACTTTACTTTGCCGTGTTTGGACTTCGCAAATTTGTTCATAACGCGGCATGCAATTCGCGCTCCCATGTAAAAAGGTTCATTCATTCAAAAGTAGATTTTACTTTTAAGAACTAAATGGTGATATTATAAAGCGAGATGTCTATATACGCAGGGTTTCCTGTGCGGAGTTAATGTAAAAAATAAATGTCAAAAAATGTCATCTGATCAAAGTCATCTTCCCCCCTTGCCCTCCCGCTGTAGTCGGTTTAACACCTGCCTGTGCTCATCTAGTAATATTCATATGTCTATGAATGTATCATAATAATTAGTCTATGATTAGTTCTTACGTCGCTTTAGTTGTCTACGGGCTATTCAGGTCACTTGGTCTCATTTACGAGATAGGCTGAAGGTATCCAAAGGCAGGTGTGCCAGAGCCAGAGCTCGCTAGACAAAACCTTGCTTCCACTTTGTAAGTCAGTCCCCATAAACTGTATTTGTTATTTACGATACGTCAATAAACAGTCCCTGTGATCTCAAGAACCTAAGTCTTTTAATAAGCATATTATAGTTCTGGAGAACACTGGTCCCAGAACTGATAAATAACCATTGTCTTTGGAGAGAACATTTGGAGACATTACACTTAATTAATTCAAGAATTTCGCAGAACCTGGCGACAATTAGTAAGCTGTAATCTCCTTAGATTAGAATTCAGAGGTCGCTAGTTTTGTAATTATGATATTTTATTTTATTTATTTCTATGCCTGTAAGTACCTACGGTTTACAGACAAACTGACAATAAGTGCAAGTAATAGAAAAATACGTACTTAAAATAAAACTGGTGATCAGTAACTGTGTGTAAATGGTATTTTTTTATTTACTAAGAGAACCCATGCTGAGTTAATAATAATAAAAATAATAGAATATTCCAGAATGTACGCAGGGATAGTGTAATGCAATACATTCCATATTTCAAAACGATAAAAAGAAATTAGACAAATAATAAGTAAAAGTAAAAAATAAATAACAACACAAACGTTTTAGATAGGATTATTGTGTATTAGAATATTTATCAATTTTAGTACAAACCAATGGTATAATATATGAACACAGTAACAATGCAGTTTGTAGTTACAATATAGTGTGTAGTAATAGTGTGAAGTGAACTTAATGAACAAATTAAGGCGAAAAGTGAGTAAAATAAAAATGTATTTGAAAAAAATACCAATTTATTTATACAGTAACCAACGAGTTCCGGCGTGCGTTGCGATGCTACTTAAATAAAGAAATTATTTTCTCCTGCGTGTCCTTTCCCATTCTTCCCAGTTATTTCCACCTCCCTTTCTTCTCCCGCGTCCTCTTCCACTCCTACATTTCCCCTCCATCTTACCTGCTTTCCTTTTTCAGCATTTCCTTCCCCCCCACCTTCTCTGCCTTCCCCACTTCCTCGTCCCCCTTTTTTCAGCATTCCTCTCCTCCTCCCTCCTTCACGCCCTGCCGCCAAAGTATATGAAATACACTCATTTTTCAAACAAATCGTACGCCGCCTATTGCATTTTTTATACAAATTTCATAACGCTAGAGTTCACCAGTAACAAACATTCGTGGGCGTGCGCATAAAAGCTCACCAAACTTTCATCGCATTCAGAGAAAAAATACAGGAAATAATTTCACAACGCCAGAGCTCACTATTATACATAGAAATTATCGCGGGCATGCGGACATCAAATCACCAATTTTTTTTCGTAATAGGATGAATGGTTAAGGAACATATAAGGGACTAACAAAGAAACATAATTTTGTTATACCAATTAATATAATCTAGTAGACTATACTTTAGCTCTTCACTGTACAGGGACAAAATATCAGTTATCATTGAATTCCAGATGGGTCGTAAAGCACAGATCGAAATAATAAAAATTATAACAAACAAATATTTCGACTTTCTTATCCCCCAGTCAAGACCGTGTGAAATTGGCGTATAAGGCACTTGGGGAGAAATGTATTCTGTGATGAGGCTAAACCAGATGGTATCTTAGTTGAAAAAACTATTTATTCCCCCCCTTAATTCCCACCTGTTTTATCGCGGCATCGTCAAAGATTTTTATCTCCAACCATCCCCCCCCTTGTACCGGTACCTATCTAGAGCCTATCTAGAGCCTATCTAGTAGCTACAGATTTACATGCTTAACTAAGCTGTTAATTAAATTAAGCCCTTAGCTATTAAATTAATTTAATTCAATTTCATTTCTAACAACATGATCAAGTTTTGCAAAATTTGATCATTCTTTGTCGTCACTTTTGAATTGGTTATCCCGAGTCCGGGCTATTTTGAGAATGAGCCTATTTAGAGCTTTTCCTACTAACTACCAAATTAATATCTGCCTATAACCCAAATACATGGTTCAAACCTCGAAAATTATGTGCTTAGTGCGTTACTAACCCGACAACCACTTATTGGGTGGTGGAAAAATAAATGGACATTCACTGCCACGGAGTTACTTGGTCAGTTATTAACCCCTGGTTGTACACGCTTACGAAGGCATGTTCAATATATTATTTAATTAAAAATATTCGTATTACTTAGAAACAAAATTAAAAAAAAAAAAACATAAATGAGAAATTACTAAAAATAAATCAAATCACGGATTTGATATAAACCTTTGATTTGACGTACACTTAAAACTTAAAAATAATATTTACTTCATATTTAAAGCCTTGAGTGATATGATTTGAGATTATCTTGGCCAAAACTATTATCGTTCTTTATTTTTTGGGTATTATGCCACGCTGCGCTACTTTCTTCTTTGGACAACGTTTCGAAGAGCATTATGATGCCTATCGTCAGGACACATGTGTAATTATACTTCTGATTATTTTTTTTCATCCCTTTTTGCTTCTTCTTGGCTTGCCTTGGTTATTTTTGCTACTTATTGCACTTTTTCACCCCTTATTTGCTCTTCTTGACTTTTCTGTCTTATTTTATGCTTCTCTTAGCTTCTGCTTCCAAATTCTCGCCTTTATCATTTCAGTACCACTTCTGGTCTCTATTTGCTTATTCTTGTTTCATCTTGCCTTTGATTGGTTCTTTCTCTACTATTTTAGTATTTGCTTTCTACTTCTTGCACCTTTTTATTTCCATCAACTTCCTTTTTGCTAATTCATGGTTCTTCTACTTGAGTATGTAAGTCTACAGCTATTAAATTTCGAACGTCATTTTTGCTTTGCCGTCAAAAGGCCTTTTTCCAACGTAGAATATTATGTACTATTATTAAATGAAAAATCTTTTCAAAAACAGTGAATGCCTCAACACAAAAAGCAAATGCTCAAGCTAAGATAACGAGTGAAATAAACGAACCAACGTAAAAACGAAACGTTCATACATATATTTTTCTAACTAAAAAATCTAAACAAAACACTCCAAGAAAAACGGCACAAACATAAAACCTGCACGTAATTAAGGACATCCATTTTAATAAAAAAAAATCCTTCTTGAATGCCGTTGGCCGCTCGGTTTACGGGATGCACAGAACAGACAATCCCTAGAAGAATGATCAAATCCGAAAATAGATTCCTTCAGTAAAATATCTTTCGATTCCCACGCTCCAGAATGGAGAAATCAATTGGTGTCTACTCAATAAAGAACTAAATATTTAGAAATTTGAAAATCTTTAATTTTAGCAGAACTAAGACTAATTTCAACATACCCACGTAACATCGTTCCATTAGATATTTCAACTCCTAAGCCTCAGATAGGTCAATAATAATAATACGTCATTATTGAATGAAATTTGCAACTAAAAAGTGCATATTCAGTGTTAATGTTTAAAATGGTTTATAAGTTATGAAAGTTCAAAGGAAACAATGAAACTGATAACCTTTAAGATAAATAAATTCAATAATTTTGTTCATTATTTTTTTTTTAAATACGAATATCGTCCAAGAGTACAAACTGCTCCCAACGGCCTAAAACGAGTAGTAAGTACTATGGCATACCCAATTGGGGCATGTTGTGAGGCTGAGTTCCGCGTGTTTTCATCGCGCGACAAAATATCCCAGACGTAATATCATACGGACAAAATACCCCATAACACAATATCTACTAACCTAACCTAACCTCACCTAACAAAAACGGGACTAAAAAAATTCACACATCCTATAAAGACAATAAATTATTGTTAAAAAATAGTAAAATGGGACCAAAAACAATATAAACATCCTGTAAAGTTAGATTAGGTTAGGTTTTAGTATATATTTTGTTTGAGGATGTTTTTTTCTGTAGGATATTTTGTCGGGGATATTTTGTCGCGTAATAACCGTGAGGCTGGCGGTAGTGGGAAGGAGAAAGAGATGGGAAAGAGGGGAAGTACTTGGCTATTCTATCTCGTCACCAAACACGGCTAAAGCCATTTTAAGCAACGTTTCAATTTTGAATGGTTTTCTTGCACCAGGGTATCTTCCACTCTGGAACGTGCCAAAATGTGCCTTACATTATTTTTAATTGATTAAATTATGAAATAACACAAATCAATCAAATAAAATTTCGCCGGGATTTGAACCTCCGGATAGCTAGTCGAGAGCCTTACCCCTCGACCACGGAGGCCGTCTGTTTGATCATTTTTAGCAGAAGTGAGGAGCAATTGAGTTTTTTACGGGCACACAAGCACGCCCATAACACACTTCTGTTAGTTTACATCTTCAATGACGGGATGTTATATTTTCTAACGAGGTATCGTGCGATGGAAACACGATTTCCCGTCCTGCCGAACGTGTTTTTCCAGGATCAAGTTTTTGCCGACGGTGAGGGGCTTTTTGCTCTTGATAAACGGACATTCTGTTTTTCGGATGAATCCTGGAAAATCCTCGCTCGTTCTGCGTTTAGTCATTTTATAATATTGTTCAGACTAGGTAGGGAATGCGGCCTAGCAATAAGAGAAAAGTAAAGAAAAGGATACAGAGTTTTAATATTTTTTCAAATCTACTCGTTATTTAGCGTTGGGAGTTTTTAAGATATTTTTTCCACCTGCGTTTATTACACGTGTAGAAATATATTTTTTTTAAACCGAAGCCGTATATGTTCTGAGGCTGATAGGCGTGGGGAGGGTAAGATAGTAGAAGAAGAGGAATAAAGTAGAAAATAGAAAATAGAAAAAGTAGAAACAGTAGAAAGTAGGAAGTCGATGCGTAGAGAAAGTTTGGGTCAAACATGACTTATGGCAACGATTCGGTTCTTAACGGTGATCTGTCACCAGGGCAATTCTTGGAGTATTAGTATATAGTAGTATGGTGAGCAGATGCATTCTCCTCCACGATCCGGACAAACCTCACCCCATGAACCCGGGAAGCCCTGCTAAATCACTAAACGTGGCGAATCACTTGGGATGACCTATGGCAGAGGTGTAGGTTATCTAATAAATAGTTCCCGGGGTGGCGGTACCCACACCCGCCTTTCAAATTGAAAATACCAAAATAACAAATATGTATTAATAATAATAATAATAATAATTGGATAATTTGTAGAGCGCCGTTTCTTTGAAAAATCACCTCAAGGGGGCTGTACAACTTATTAAGAATTCCTAGGTTCTATCTAATACAACAATTTACAAATAGATACAGAAATACGCTTACGTGGCAGGTCTCTTCCGAAAAACATACTTTAATTAGAAAGTTAAAGCTTGCAAAAGATACTGCTTTGCACGCGGGGGGCATTATATTTAAAACACTGGACATTGCATGATTTTACATTTTTTGCTAACCCCATCACTGTAAGTATTGCATTTATTAAAAGATTAGTGGCAAAAGTAGAGTTGATATTTATTTTGAGAGACTGGAGAATTTAGGACTATTTAGGTCTGGAGAATGTTCATGAAATGACCTTTACTTTTCAAAAATTTTCTTTTATTTTCTTTTATTTTTTTTTTTAATTTTTGCAAGTATTTCCATATATAATAATATAACAATTTATCAATTAAAATTTTCAATATAATTAATGTCCATGTTCAACGTGTTCATCATTCTTAAAACCCTTTTAAGATTTTCCATTTCACAAGGCAATTTTCCCAGTAATTCCACCCCTGCTAACTAGTTTTTGTCCTAATCAGCCATTGGAGCAGAAAAGCAATTAGTTGCAGATGTATTAACCGTACAATCTCAGCAAACAACTTCGATTGCAACACCTTTAAGGCTGCGAACAAACTATTGCACTCAACGAGAGTTTATTCTGCTTTTCATTACGACTTTCGGTTGAATGCATTGAAATAAACTACAATAGATTAGTCATCCATTTCGAAGTCATCTTTTTTGCCTTGGTGCAATTAAAGAATCCAAACTTCCCGGAGCATTGGAGTTTTTAAAATGTCTTCTTTAATCTTTGCAAATTCTCTTGGTGGAGTCATTTTTAATTAACCCTAGAAGACTTTTTTATATGAATACCGCACAAGAGTCCCAACTGCTCCCGTCTGGAGCCAGATGCCCTATGGTATCTTGAATTGGGGTATGCTGTGAGGCTGACGTTATTGGGGAGGAGAAGGAGATGGAGAAGAGGCCACCAAAGACGGCTAAAGCCATTTAAAGCAACGTTTTATTTCTGAATGGTGATTTAAAAACCAGGGCGATACCGAGAATATCTTCCACTCTGGAACGTGTGGCAAATATACTATATATTATTTTAAACTAGCTGGGTTACACGGCTTCGCTCAGGACAACATTCTAGAGTTTTTTGGAGTGTTCCACAATGATATTCCCGATTCCCTATTCCCGTTCATTCTATGACAAACTCCGCCACTCCTTCCAGAACTTTCTAGAGCTCTGCAGAACCTTCTAGAACTTTCCGGAAGACTGTTCTAGAAATTTCAAGAGGACGAAACTTTCAGCCTTTATATCTTCAAAAACATGCCCTTAAGGTAAAAACTGGAACCGTAATCCTGGAGGAGGGATAGAGATCTACCACACCATATAACTCACTTGATCGTATCGGGACTCGTTTCTGAGTTTTTGCGGTCCGCACGATTTTTTTGGACTTTCTTTTATAATATATATTGATGATTTCATTGTGAAATAACACAAATTAATCAAATAACATTTATTTGCCACGCCGGGATCTGATCCCACGACCTTTGTATTGCGAGTCAAGAGCCTTACCGCTAGATTACGCCGGCCGTCAACTATCGTAAAAATTGCGACGGCAAAATGACAATTCCTATAAAAAACAATGTTCGCGTCGTTCCCGCGCCACCCGTTTCACCTTCCTAATTTGTTCCGTCAGTGTGCCACGCGCTGCAATTGTGGTCCGGCTTCGTATTGTGTTGACTTATAGCAAGAGTGTTGTAAAATTTACGAAAGTATAGTGTTTACCTGACTGTACTTGTTTTGATCACTTATTTATAAAGATATTATATATAGTGATAAAAACAAGTATGATAGCGAAGCTACAGCTTCCCAAAGCGGCAACGATTCAAGAACCAAATTCAAGAAAAATATCCAAGTTAAGAAAAATGACAACAAAATTTTGCATGAAATGCAAAAGAGCCATTTAGGGCGCATAACATGAAGAAATGTCTCAACTGTGTAGAATAAAAAATAAAAAATTTCGTTATTTTCTGATCTCGCACACCCAAAGAATATTACTTTTACTTCTAAAATAATAATTTTTTTTGATTAATTTATTTGTTCCCGTTTTATTTCTATGTTACACTTATTAGTGTTTAGTCATAACGTCACTGGTAGGATAGTTTAGTAATCTAGGATTAAATGAAAACAAATTACATTGTAAAAATATCACTATTTATTTAAAATTATCAAAATGACAATAATTTCACTTCTACTTGTAATCAATCGGTTGCAAAATCGGGGCAGTGGTGAGGAGTACACTACATAGATCGCTTCCTAGATCACCGCGTGAATAGACAAATCGGCCCATCTTCGAAATCGGGATGGGCGAACCTACGTTATAAGGTATCAGAGAGCGAGAAATCGTGTTGATTTGGGCGTCATCAGTGTACTTGCCATTGCTGAGTGACGCGTTGTTTTGTGTCTACCTATTCTGCATAAAAGGCGAAGGCAATAAAAAGAGAAGTCTGGACCTAAGTATGCCAACTTCAAACATTTTTTTACTAGCACAATTTTTTCTGTATTCGGGCAATCAAATTTACAGGCAGTCGAAATGTGAAATGTTTGATGGCTAAAGTAGCTGGTTAAGAGGAGGAAAAAGGTGAAGATTTAGATATACCAACTTGACTAGATTATCAAATCCCACCTTTGCCGGACGATATGTGAATATGATTTTGAATGAATCATGAATTTTATTAATTGGTTATTATTTAATACAAGTTATTGGGTCGGAGATTGCGCCAGTATTTATAGGTGTCGCCAATGCATAATTATCTTAAATGAACTCTATCCCTATCCAGTGGACAACAGAATAAATCTATATAAACTCTGGTTAAACTAAAAATTACCACTTCTCGTTCATTCCTTGCATAGAAAACTTTAAGTTGCCCGTGGGTTGACAATTTCATTATGCGTCGGTAACATGTAAATTTTAACATAACAATAAATCGATGGATTCAATTTCTCGAAAGGGTATTTTATTTAAAATCTCCTTTTTAAGTCCGAACTTTTTACAACCATAATAATTTTAAGGAAAATACTAATTTTGCAAATACAAAGGAATTAGCTACCAAAATATTGAACTTGCCACACCTTGGAGAGCACCCAGTGTTTTTGACTACTCGGCAATTCTAACTATCCTTCATTACAAGTAAAGATCTGATCCGAAATGTTCTTGTGACGAAATGGTGGTTCGTCACAAGAATGATTCTGATGGATTGCCCTCGAATAAAATCCAAAAATCTTTATGAAATTTTTAAAAAATCTTCACAAAATAAATAAATAAAAATACACCAATGAGCAGCAAAAAATGTTATGTGTTGAAGTGAAAACTTTTTTAGCACCGTTGTGATTTGAAACTCGATGAACCAGAAAGAGCTACGCTGAAAAAAGACAAACACATACATCTTTAGGATTTAGCCTGCGAAAAAATGATACAACAATTAAATATATATTTAATTTACGGACTCGGTTCCAATATAATATCCAATATCCAATCTTCAAATCATTCCAAAATGAACAGGCAAGAGAAAACGTAAAAGAAAGCAACATCTAGCGACTCCAAAGAAGAAAACACAAATACTAATAAGATGACCAAATGTAAAAAAAGGTGCACTAGCATTCGACCACAAAAATTTGGAAACAATCATCTTTCACACTGATAAAAAAGTGCTTCAGTCTTCCCACTCCTGTCTACTTTAGTTTTCGGAAGGTTTCACTTCTACCACGTTTGATTTGCGCACTCTGATTTTTTTTCGTATGATGAGTACCATTCTTGGTTATTTTTCAACGATGTGCAAAGCCTTTGTTTGTTGTCGTTTGCGTTTCCCTTCATTACTTCTCCGCGACTAATCAGTGCAGTGAAGCTGAACTTAATTGCGACGCCAATCCGCTGCAAAACTTGCACAACTTAAAATAAATCTTTTTCAAAACTCTGCAAGAAGGATTTACTAATCTGTAAAGCATTCATATCATTTTTATTTTAAAGCATCTTAGTTAAGATGAAGCTATACGTGAAATCCTATTAAGATATTATTATGATTCATCTTTACGACGAATTGGTTTACAGTATGAACTTAAAAAATATGTTACGGATAAATTGAAACTTTTACTAGCTTTTATATGTATTGGAATTACAATAAAATTATTATTTACGTACCAAAAAAATATGGGCGTAAAATACAAAAAAATGTTTTTTCATGACTTGACATGAAGTAATATAAGAAACAATTTTTAAAAAGTACCCCGTTATAGCTAAGACTATTTTGGAGGTTTTGTATGTTCTAAATTTTTTCATTATTATAAAATTATGCACAAAATAAATAAAAACCACCTTTTCGCTTACTTGCCTCGTGCAAATACGACGCGCGATTTTAAATTTTGTAGGTATGAGAATCGAAATATTTCTAGCGTTTATATTCATCTTAAGGCCGTCGTATTAGCCGAAAATTAATAATTATAAGATACTCTAGTGCCACTCTTGTGAAAAAATACCATGCAGAATCGAATCTTTGTTTGAAATACCGGAAGCCGTTATTTAGTGCAAGATCTGAATAGCCAGGTACTTTCCGACTTTCATATTTTCCATCTTCTTTCTCTTCTCATTCCCCTCACTCACATAAATTACCCCAGTTGGGGATGCCCTAGTCGCCGATTGGGAGTCTCGTGCAATATCTACGTATTCATATAAAGTTACTAAAAGACTTTAAGATTATTATTTCTGTTGAAAAAAGTGTTTCTGCATAACAGTGCCTTCCTCAGTGTCGATATAAACTTATCAATTTGGGAGGCGGGTATGTGTACCGCTGCCTTGGGAACATTTATTGGATAACCAACGCCCCTGCCATAGTTCAAGCCAAGTTGTTCGCCACGATTGGTGGCTCAGCAGGGGTGCCCGGGCGCATGGAGTGTGGTTTGTCTTGGTTTAGGCAGCGGATGCTTTCGCCTACCTACTGCGTGGCGGGCCGGATTGGAAGAGACTGGTTGACCTTTTGGACTCTCTCGATCCATCGGAATGGATTTGTACGTCCGTCACTCCTGAATACACACCCCAGATTCCTATCCATCCCTCATACATTTTTCCTTCCCAGAACTTCCTCTCCTTCTTTTTCCTAAAAATACTCTTCACAGAGTATCCCCAAAGATGACACAAGTCCTGAGAAGCTATCTGCGTGAAGCTGAAAAAAAAAAAACAAAAACAAAATACTGTTTATCATAAAGAAACTGATTTCATCGTAAGAAATCGAACCCACAATTTCGTGACGTAATATCAAATGACTTCTCTAAAAAGACTTTTCTCAAACAGATCTAGTTCCCCAATCCTTTTATCATCAATTTCTATCCTTTTTATTAATGGGACTACTATAATCCCACCAGCTCCTAGCAACCATTTTATTTCCATCAATTTTGTATATTTAAAATTCAATTTAAGCGTTAAAAAGCGAACACATATAATAACGGAAAGCGCTTTGAAATATTTTATTTTATTATTCCCGCAATTACCTGGGTGACTTCGCTGGAAACTTTATACGTATTCAATATAAACTGTTCGCAATAAGAAAATTCTGTTCGGAACAACGATACTGTATTGGTATTGTGTTCCCAAATTGATGGATTCAACAAAATTCAACCAAAACCACCTCAACTTAGCTCAGGTCACTAAATCAAGTCGATATCTTATTACTTCTCCCATAACTAAAACTAAACATTATTGGGCGGCGAAGACAAATTGCCATACATCAAGTCATAATTACTCTTCTGTTATTTTGATTTTTGATATGACCCGATCTTTGTCAATCCTCTCTTATAATTATGGTTTAAACCGTTGTTCCTTGGTATAAAAAGTCGGCTCAAAGGTCGTATCTAATAAAGTCATAGAAGATGGCGTCTTTTCTGTCTTGCAAATAGATCTCTATGGTTGGTGAAACTGGATAGGTAGAGTGGTCTGTTCAGTCACTAAGCGATTTGACGTTTGTACGAGTAATTTTTTTCGCAAAGTCAATAGAAGAAAAATACACATTTAGATAAATTGACAAACTTCAGATCACTTTACACATTAAAAACTCTGAATAATTATGCTAAAATCATTATTTTTACCAATTAACAAAATTTACTGCCTTATAGCAGTCATTCTTTGTCAAGGCTGTTCTTTACGCTTTTTTGGGATTTTATTTTAGCAAACTAAATAAACAAACAACTGCAAACTTTTCACCACATATTTATTTATATTTTAAGAACATTTTACAATTTTTAAGCTCGAAATTATTCGTTTCTTACAGAACCACACCCCAACTTTGCGACTGGATTATTGACTATCTTAAAGAAGTCGAGTGAGGACTTTTACGCCACCTTCTACAACTACGTCAATCAAATATTTATTATTGTTTAGCACATAGTAGTTACGTTATAAATGATCCCATTTGGCAAATGAGTCGGCTCCCCGGCCAGTCGTCGTGTGTTCTATTCGTCTGCTAGTTAAGGATTCCATCATCGCACAAGCAAAATTTTCTGCTTGCAACGATAGTACAAGGTTTTTATCCATATTTTCAAATTGACCCGGGAATATTTTTTCTTTCACATTAAAAAAAAATTACCTCGTGTAAATAAGAGGCCGACTTGATTCGGTGTCCTCCTGGCCTGGGTTGAGGTGGTTTTGGATCAGCTGAAGGCGAGATTAAGAATTACCTGCAATCCGCTGGTCATTGAGCTTTGTAAGATTTTCCTTGTTTTTCATAAATACGCTTTTATAGCCGCATTATTATTTTAAAGCGATTAAGCGAAAATGAGTTTTGAATTTTTGAACAAGAAATAAATGATTTTAGATATTAATTACCCTTCAGTAAAACAATTTAATAAAATCAACTTTACAGTTGCGAATCTAATTGAGCATGAAACCATCATTAGATTTTGAAGGACCTAAAAACATCAATAATTATAATATTTTTTTTTTATAAGAACAGTTCTCTTTTTATAATTTTCGAGGGTTGTTCCCATCAATGTAATATTTCATTGAAGAAGAAGATAACACTAATAAACTAAACAAAAATGTGAAAGAGAACAAGACACAGAAAAATTAAAAAAATAATGGCTACGCCGCTTCGCACACTGACCGAGAAAAAGTTTCCGTATAAAAGCCGACCGCACAAAACCCGTTCCCCCTCTACTTCAGTCCTCTACCGCCCGAGTCTCGTTACTTTTGGGTTTCCCTACGTGTATCTATTATGTAGCCAGTAATTATCACAAACCTCGACCTTCCGATTGAAGTCAGCCATATCCAAATACTAAGTTTTGAGATAAGGAGGAAAGCAATGTTCGAATGCTCACCATAAATCAAATATTATTTACACGTTTTTGTGTTTAGCAGCAAAAACGTTATAGTTACGTTACCTCCCAGTGTTATTTTACAGTTGCTGTGAAAAAACACTGGGAGGCATAACGATCCAGACCATTGGTCAGATATTTTTAAATATCGTACTAGTGATCCAGATAACATCAAAATTTTGTTTAATTCACTACATGTTTTTTTGCATTACAATGATAGATTTAGTGATGTGTATGAGTAATCAACTGGATGATGGACATGTTAAATCTGAAATAAATTTTTGTGAATTTGTTTTGTCAACTTCACGATTGCGAGAAAAATATATTGGAAATCTCTTTTTATTGCAATTTAATATTTGATTTTAATGTTTATTTAATCAGGAAAAATTATTATTTATTTTCAAGGAATTAAACATTTTGTTACCGTCTAAAAACGTATACCATCTCATGAATATAAAGATATAAAACAAATTGAAAATGTAAAACATTATATTGACATCGTGTCTTGAATTAAAATTGAAAATTTCTCCTGGGAAAAAATTCACACCCCCTTCTAATTTGTTTTTCTAGGAAATGGCAGCTGACTGAGGGGACGGGAGAAGTATTGCTTCGGAGAAACGGAAAAATCGAGAAAAATGTTTTTTTAATGATGCGTGAACTAACGAGAATAAAATGAAACGCGTATCATTAAATTGTATAATACCTAGCTACTCAAAAATTACGATTTGAAAGAAAAAATAATTGAGTAGAAGTAAATTGTTCGTTTACAAAACCTATGTTTTGTGATTTTTGGTTGAGTTAGTTTCTCAGAAGCTGGGCGTACTATGAAGGGCTCGGAGATACGTTAATAATATCCAGTATCTACTGCTGACCCTGTACAAATCGCAAGTGCGCCCCACTGTTGAATTTGACAACCACCTCTGGTCTGGAGCCTTAAAATACCTGAAAAAACCATGACTCTGTGCAAAAATTGGCGGTCGGTTTGATAGTTTCTCCTGGATTATAGGTGGATATGCTCTCCCTATTCAAACGCTTTTATAATGAAAGATGCTCCGAGGAACTAACGTCATTTTGCATAGTCAGGTAACACGCCATGGGTCTCTTCAAGACCCATGTCCACTCCTTTCTCTCGTCGAAGATCATTCTCAAAAAAATCTTCAAAAATGTTTTAAAAAAGGTACCATCCGTGAGTGATAGTTAATTTGGATAATTACAAATGATTTTTTTTTATATGAATACCGCACAAGAGTCCCAACTGCTCCCGTCTGGAGCCAGTGAGACTATGGCATCCATAATAAGGGTATGTTGTGGGGCTAAAGATAGTGAGGAGGGGAAGGAGATAAGGAAGAGAAAAGTGGGAAGTACCTGGCTATTCAGATCTGGTCACCAAACACACGGCGAAAGCCATTTCAAGCAACGTTTCAATTCTGAACGGCGGTCGTACACCAGGGCGATATTTAGAGTATCTTCAACTTTGGAAAATGCCACAAATATACTATATATTATTTTTAATTAATTAATTGTGAAATTACACAAATTAATCAAATAAAATTTATTTCCCACGTCGGGATTCAATCCCGCAACCTTCGGAATGCGAGCCAAGAGCTTTACCGCTGGACTACGCCGGCTGTCTATATTCCTTGAAAAATTAGAACTCATTTAACGCCGAAAAAAAAACGGTTAGCTTGCCATGTCAAATTCTGAAAATTCTTTAGAAATCATCGTTGCTTTAGTTACTACTAATTAAAAATGTCTTTATTTAAAGTTAGGCAAAACAGGAAAAAATAATTTTGTTTACTAGGTAAGCGCCTTTAAAGTCAAGAAATAAAAGGCACTCAGGTAAGAGCTGTTTTTAATTATATCTATTTAAATTTCACTTTTGCGTTTGACGCGGAATCTTGGAAGTGTAAATTAATCCACTTCCCTACATCCGATCGAGCTGAAAGTCGGCAAAGAGACTCGTCGTCAATGATAATGCATTCTTTCATTTGTTGGTAATCACGCTCAAAAACACAGACATATACGCATTTTACTTAAATTCGAAAGTTTTAAGTATGTACATTACTTTAAAGAGTTTATATTAAGTCCGGTCTCCTCCAACCGAAACCATCAACGTGAACATGAACAATCGCTTGAACATCACTATAAACATTGCCAGCTTTGAACAATTTTTGTTCAATAACGCTGTGGTCAAGCTTACCACGAGCGATGGATAACATTTTTAATTGACAACAGACTTTAAATTGTGAATAAATACTGTCAAAAAGGATGATTATGTCTTTCATGAACTTACTTGTAAATAAAGTCTATTAATTTACAAATCGGTTTCAGAGACATGGAAGAAATTGACCAATTCAAATCCGTATTAAATAAATACCTAATATTTCACATCAGAAATCGACGTTTGACGACTACGTAATTAATTACGCACTCGAAATTCTTAATTCTATAGGTCGTGCCGACTATGGAACCGACTTGCTAAAGTTACAATATCAGATTTTTATTTCTCTGGCATAATTCATTAAAAATAATAGTGGTTCTTAGTAAAATAAATAACAATAATTGTAAACATATGGAGAAACCAATAATTGCAATATTTCAAATTAGCAAGACATACGCTTAAAGTTTTATTAAACAATATCCAACCATATAATTTATATTTATAGAAGAGATTACTTATCAGAAGGTGGGAAACGAACACTGGAGCAATTCGCAAGCAGTTGAGTCGACGGCAATCGGAAACAAAACGATTCGCTTTTTAGCTCGCGTCTGCTATTGGCGTACAAACTGCCAATATTAGGTATCTTTCGTAAAAGCGCTACATTGTTCGCTTGCCACAGGTATACTGAGTTTAAATACCTAGATTAAAGCTCAAGATTTAAATACCTAGATTAAGATGTCAAGTCACAGTGACTTAATTAATTCAATAGTGGAATAGATGACAAAGTACTTTCTAACTAATTCCGACAAATTGAAATGCGTAGCTTGCAAGTACGTTATAAGCGCAATAAAGAAAGCATTGCCTTACTACTTTCCGTTAAAAACAGGAAATCTAGCAAAGAATCATTGTAAAATCGGGAGATATAATATCTACTTATAAAGTTGACATCATGAAGAAGTTTCCATCAAATTATAACACACTTTCTTGTGTTCGTTCGCCGCTGCTTCAACATCATTAGCGAAAACGTGTCGATAGTTTCCGTTATCAGGGGAACTTTCCTTGTGCCGATAATACCTACACGTCAGACGAAATGATTAATGAATACCTACCAACAAGAATACATTTATTAAATAATAACGCGATATTTACAGAAAGTAGATTTAACTCACAAAGGTTTTGTTGTAGGTACATTAAATGAAAAAAAAAACATTTTGTAACAAATGACAACCAACCAGGTTTCGCTTAGTTTTTAATAAATATAATTGAGCATTATAATTGAGCACAATTGAGCTTTAAATTTAAAAACCTTGAATAATTAAAAATGTGTAAATTCACACAGAGCTTATCTCGTGTTGATAGAAGGAAACATTAAACGAATGATCGACAAAATTATGATAACCCCTCAGGTTCCTTTGTTTGCTTTTCGAAACAACTCAAAAAGATCTCATAGAAATCGTTGTATCTTTCTTACTGTCTTAATAATAATAATAATAATAATTGGATAATTTGTAGAGCGCCGTTTTTGTGAAAAATCACCTCAAGGGCGCTCACCGCAAGTCTTAGTTAGAAATACGTTCTAAAAAGCGTTAAAAAGAGAAAGAAACCACGCTTTCTATTCAAATCTAAAAATTTGCAACAAAATAATCGAAATGCATACCTTTGTGAAACGAAATTTCCGACGGATATTTGATAAAAAATTATGTAACAATTATTCTTACATGAAACGACAAAAAAAAGTTGACGATTACATTTGTAATACATTTGCCTAATAAATATGTAGGTATGTGTTTTAATTTTATTTCGTTATCAGTTTGGTGACTTAGCAGGGGTGCCCGGGTCAAGGGGTGAGGTTTGTTCGGGTCTTGGCGGTGAATGCATCTGCCCACCAGCTGCCTGGCAAGGCGGATCGGGAGAGAGTGGTTCAGGAAGTCCCTTTGACTTCTCCAGCCGTACTCTCTCGGAACATCGCCTTGTACCGCGGTGTGCAGAAATGGATTTATACGTCTGTTACCCCTGGACACACTGACAAGAAGATTCCTACCCACCCCTAACACCCTTTTCCTTCCCAGAACTTTCTTTTCTTCCTTTCCTGAAATACCCTCCACTCAGCATCCTCAAAGAAGAGACATACTCTGAGGGAAATTATTTCCTGCGGGAGCTGCTATGTAAAAAAAAACAACTAGTTTTAGTTAGAGTAAACGCAAAAGGAGCCATTTTTAAAACTTTTTTATGTTTGCAGAATTTTTATGCTTCAAAAAAAAAGTTTTTTCCAATTATAAAATTTGAAAGGGTAATTTCAAGACAGTTTTTAGTTTTTTGATGCGATCAGAAATAATCCAATTATTTGGTTTTAATCGCAAGGCAAAAATATTTTGGGGGTTTCTAATTTATCAAATTAAATTGATAACCACAAATCAACACTCCAATAGATAAAAATGAACCAAACATTTTTTCTCTCAAACCTACTTGTATTTCAATAGAACTTTCACCACGTAAAATTTCAAACGTTAAGTGCTTTTCACAATTTATTTGTTAAGTTGTCGTAAAAAAATATTTTTATGAAACATTTCAATTTCTCCTCAAAGACGTCACTTATAAAGAAGTATGACTGAATTCTGACAAGTTAATTTAATAACGAGCTAAAAGTGCTGCCATAGCGTGCAAGGTAAAATTCTACGTAAAAACGCACGTCTGTCATGCTAAGTCGTGTAAACGAAATATTAACATGGAAAAACAAAGTGCTTTTTTAGGCAAAAACCAAATGGAAGGGTGAGAAACCGAAGCCAAATTCACGCAAGGAAATGGTTTATATTATTTAAGACCGCCCCGGCTGATTTAAAATTAATATATTTTTCTGCTCATGCGGACGAAATTTCTTTTTAAATGTACGTAATTATGGGTCTGATAAAAATAATGTCAATTTAAGCGTGGTTCTTTAACCTCAAATGGTGAGTTGTTGGGTTGGAAATAGAATTCATAAATTGTTCGTAATTTTTTTTTAATATTAGCTCCATGCTTAGGAAAATAGTTTCGCTCAGGACTTTTGTCATCTTAGGGGAGGCTGTGCGGAGGATTTTTTTAAAGAAAGAAAGGAGAGGAAGTTATGGGAAGGAATGAGGTGTAGGTAGGAATGTTGGGGTTAGTGTGTCCAGGCCTCCTAACACAGTTGATCGATTAGGATTTATGGGATAACTTTCGCTAACTTTTCATTGTTCCCTAGCATGACTGCAGATCGCCAACGAATAACTATCATTTCACAATGACTAAATGTTCTTAATATATTCGACGCCAACTACCGATGTTTATACGTTAGCGATCTGCAGTTGTTCTAGGAAACGATAAGAAGTTATCGAAAGTAATCTTATCAATGCTTATCGATCGTTCGTGCTAGGGGGCCGGGAGTGATGGACGTATGAATCCAATCCTCCCACTGAAGAGCAAGACCACGAGAGAATCGTGGTGGAGAGGTCAAAAGGTCTTACATCAACCAGGCTGTTGGTGGGCAGACTCACCCGCCACCAGGACCCGGACAAATTTTACCCCACGAACTCGGGCACTTAAGCCAAATCACCAAACCACTTAGGGTGATCTATGGCAGAGGTTTTGGTTATCCAATGGCAGCGGTACCTATACCCGCATTCCAAATTGAAGGTTGGTTTTGATAATAATTATTGATTGACAGGGTGGTTTTTAGAAGCTCTCCAAAATGTTGTCGGTGGAGTACCATAAAAATGTGCCAATGTAATGTAACGCGATGTCGAAAACCATAAATCCCAAAGCAGCACTGTCATGTTTTTCTATCGATATCCATTTTTAGTTTCTAATATAATCGCTTCCTTAATTATTTGGAGAACAGAAACCATTGCATTGAATCATTGTACGGCCTTCGTGGTTGAGTTGTAAGATTCTCCGAATCTCTGAATCCAAATAGTCTATTCTGGAAGAGCTAGGCATTCACAACAGGCTTTTAACTATCTGCCTACAACGTATTTTAAGATACTTTGCACACGTTATTCGCCAAACTGAGGATTCCAACTCGGAGAAACTAATAGTCACTAACAAAGTGGAAGGTCGAAGAGGCATAGGAAGGTCACCAATTCGCTGGAGTGACCAAGTATCATTAGCGTCCGATGCATCGGTGTCCGCAGCTCTCCGCGCAAAACCCTGAGGAGGGAAGGAGCCTTATCCACCATGGAATTTACAGTAGGTGTCATGATCCTCAGCAATGAGGAACTGACAAACGTCGCCTCAGTTTTTAATTGTCCAAACGACCATTAGAAAATTTTACAGAAGGAGAAAGTTTTCTTTAATTATTTCAATGAAACATTATGATAGGTGTTTAAGATAAAGCTATTTCGTAAAAAATTCTTTGTTAATTGATTAACTAACATTTTTTATACTTTGATTTTTATTTTAACGCGAAGATTGAACAAAAACTAACATGGTCGTTTGGACAATTAAGAACTAAAGCGACTAAAAGACTATAAAAAGACTTAAAAATTTATGTTGCCAATTGGTACTACTGCAAACGTACTACGTATCGAAATAGTACTTACTAATGCGTTAAAATGATTTTAAAAAAAAAATCTTTTCCTAACAACAGTGCTTTTAAAGCGCTATCAAATTATGCATCAACCCGTTATGTTCACAGTAAAACAATCGTTTGTTATGTGCACTTGGACCAAATGGTTCCTGTACGAGATCTAAACCGTTCAATACGTTTCCATTATGGAAATGAAATTTAACAGTTGACAGGTGCCCAAGCACGTTCGTGAATTTCACAGATTTTACTTTTATTTTCTCTTCCTGGGACACTGAACAGAAAATCGAATCACTGAATAGAAGTGTAAACTTTATTGACAAAAAAAAACTGATGTCGATAGTTTACGTAAGATCTTTTGACCCACACGTTTCAAAGTGGTCAATAAATTTTAATTCTGTGAGTGAAGTAATTTGGAAATGTTTTATAAATTTTACCAGATTGATGTGGAAGGCAAAGAAAAATGATTGAATCTCAATCGGTTTTTCTCTCATTGTTTTGGAGGACTGTGAATATTAGCATCGCGTTGACAGCTGTGTTTCCGTGACTCCTAGGCCTTAGACCTTAGACCTTACGTAGGCTAATTAATTCCATATTCCTCAGAATTTCTTAGATCAATAAATTTAATTTTCCTTAGGCCCACCTTTTGCCGATTAATTTCACATTCTTTAAGCCCCCCGTAGGCCAATTAATTTCATAAACTGAAAAATTTTCTTTGTGATTTAAATTCAAGTTACTTACTAAGGTCGGGTTGTTTCAAAAAATTTGGTGAGTTCATCAAATGTTTGAAGTTAATTTTCAGGTTCTGTGTACGTTCTTTTCGAGTTCTGTTTTTTTATCATCATAGGCCAGCTGCTTCACAAAAATGAAATCATCGCAGAACTTGAATAGAACTTACACAGAACGTGGAAATTAACGTCAAATATTTGACGAATTCGTCAAATTTTTTGAAACAACCCATCCTAAGTCCCAGTTGTTTTGCAGAAATTCAAATGTAACATTGTCATCAAATGGCCGTTCAGCGCCGTTTTGTGTTAAAAAAAAGATACGGCCTGCCTGGTCCAGCGGTAAGGCTCTTGACTCGCATTCTGAAGGTCGCGGGATCGAATCCCAGCGTGGCAAATAAATTTTATTTGATGAATTTTTGTTATTTCACAATTGATTAATTTAAAATAATATATATTATATTTTCAGCACGTTCCAGAGTGGAAGATACTCTCGGTATCGCCCTGGTGTAAGACCATCATTCAGAATTGAAACGTTGCTTGAAATGACTTTAGCCGTGTTTGGTGACCAGATCTGAATAGCCAGGTACTTCCCACCTGCCTCTTCCCCATCTTCTTCCCCTCTACACTACCTACAGCCTCACAACAAACCCCGATTGGGGATGCCATAGTCTCACTGGCTTCAGACGGGAGCATTTGGGACTTTCTGCTGAAAAAAATTGCCCTCTTCTGCTGATCACAATTTGTTCAAAACCTGAAACGAACTAAAAATCGTAAATTAAAGGGAACCATTCAACTGTCAAACTTTTGTTCTGTTCAACTTTCAAAAAATAAAATGGCGATGAATGGACATTTGATGACTTTATCACAGGTGAATTTTTACTAAACAACTAGGCCTTATTTTTTTTTACGCCATTCAAAACCTACAAGTTTTGAGAGCATTATTATTTTGTTTCGTTTGAGTATATATATATAAATTTACATTTAGAGAGAGGTTTTAGATATAGGGGAGGGAAAAACCCCAATCGGCAAACAAATTGATGATAGATTAGAAGGGATTGGAGTGATTACCAAGTGATTGGAGTGGTCGTTTTGAAGAGAAAAATTTTTCAGTAAAATATTCAAAAGCGGATTATTACTTTTATTTGACATAATATTAATAGTTTTCCAATCTCTAATATATTTTCTAAATTATTTTACTGCGAAACTTTTAAGCCTTTATGAAATATTTTAACCCTGTGTCAATATAAAATTTATGTTAACATTCTAATATGATTTGTGAATTTCGAATCGTTATTAATATTAAGAGCTCTGCGATATTTTATAATCCCTGTTTAAAAGTTTCTAGTACTTTTAATTAATTAACTAATTCATTTTTAATTAATTCATTAAATAAGTCATTAGAAAGTTAGAACCTGCCTTTGAAACAACTATTCAACGAATAATTAATTTTCAATAATAAAATTCTTACGATAATCAATTTCATCAGGAGAATTAAAACTTTTTTTAAAATTTCAATTTGGGAGGTGGATAACCATTTATTGGATAACCAACACTCCTGCCAAGTGGTTCCCTACGTTTAATGAATTAGCAGGGGTTTCTGGGCTCGTGGGATGAGGTTTGTCTAGGTCTTGGCGACGAATTTGTTTGCCACCTACTGCAAGGGCCGGATCGGGAAAGACTGGTTGAGAGAGATCTCTCCAGCCGGACTCTCTCGACCCATTGCCTTGCACCACAGTTGGAGGAATGGATTCAGACGTCCGTCACTCCTGGATACATTGATTCCAGATTATAAGCCACAATTCATACCTTTTCTATCCCAGAACTTCTCATCTTACATTTTCCTAAAAATACCCTCCAAACGGCATCCTTACAGATGATATGAGGAAAAAAGAAAAGAGAAGTGAAGAAAAATTGAGCTAACATTAGACAAACGGTCACGCCCAAAACGTACTTCAACCCTAAGGTAATCTTCATGACTCCTAAGCCCCAGAGAGGCCTATGAAGGAGTACGGCTACTACCCGTGATTCTACCCTACCGACTTTTTCTTGGGCATGCTCCGTATGAACCGTCTACGGGTCAGAAGGGATGTGCTCATTAAAACACATTTCTTCAGACTTCGAAAACTCGGCTATCATGGAGAGCATTATTTTCTATGTACTCGATGGTTAGTTCCGTCACCTTTCCATTAACTTGCCATTGGTTCTGCCAGTCGGGAGAGCAGTCTTGTTGTTAAATAGAATCACTTTGAATATCGATATGTTTAACATCAATGAAGCACAATTTAGACAGCAGGCTTTATGGCTGTTAGTCTTATTGTGCTTCATTGATGTTTAAATTGTTTAAATATTAATATTTTCTCTACTTTAAAAGCGACTTGAAATTTTAATTTTGTTATGTTTCAAGAAGAAATGATGAAATTTGAAAATGTTACGCCAAGTGAGGATGAGATTATTTTAGGCACACGGACACTCCCGCGACGCATTTCTTTTGGTGTATGTAGTCAGTGTGCCGGAGGACTGCAGATATTGGTTTCGCGTTAGCGGGTGATGGATGCCCACACTGAGGCGGCAAGGCGGTTCCGCCAAGGGATGTCATAAAAATGTTTGGGTGGAGTTTATTTATGGGAAATAAATATGGTAATGCGATGATATTACAATAATGCATGTAGGTCTGGTGACCGTTAAGTCACAAAAAGGTTTTTGGTGATAAGTTTTTTTTATTTATTTATTTATAAATAAACGCCCTTTTTCGGGGCTTTTACATATATAGCATAGAAAAAACATTTTATTGTACATAACTGAACTGCCTCAATAACAATTTTTTATTAATGAAATAATTAAAAACACTTTGTTTTTACCACAATAAACTTTATTTAAAAGTCTTGTTAAGTTTTGACTTTTAAATAAAGTTTACTGTGGTAAAAACAAAGTGTTTTTAATTATTTCATTAATAAAATGGTGCCACAAAGTGAATTTGCAAAATTTGAAGAAAACAATATTTTATATTTATTCAAAGATAAATTGAAGATGTCCACTGACTTGGTATAATTGTTTCCCTCCATTAGTATTCTGGGCAAAGAGGAATACATATGGTAGTTAGTCCCAGAATTTCTGCACTGAAATAAATCCTGACTTCTAGTATTACGAAGTGGAATTCGGAAGCTTAACAATTCAAGTAATACCGGACTATCAACTAAATCATTTAGAATTTTATATAAAAATACCAAGTCAGTGAAAATTCTTCTGTCTGACAATTTAAGCATATTCATATCGTTTAAAATTGTGTTGTAGTTTAACATATTTGCTGGAATACCCATTTTTAAATTTAGAAAACGTAAGAATTTGTTTTTTATTCTTTCAACAGCTTGTACGTGCATATTATAATGAGGATTCCAGACAGGAGAATTGTACTCAAGTTGGCTTCTAACATAAGCAATATATAACATTATGCCAGAAGTAGTAGTATATCTGTGGTTATAGCTTGTGTTTGTGAATGTAATCGTGAGGAATTTGAAAAAATCGGGTTTACCTATTAATTTTTATACAATATAAATTACTCCTTATTTTTTGATATTCCTGTATCAATTTCATTGTTAATTATGTTATGAAAATTTGATGTTGTTTTGACCAGATTGAGGTTTGAAATGAACTCACTAACCATTATGCTATTTTTGGGCAGGTGCAGGCAGAGGACAGGCCTAACAACTCTGTCTCGCGCACACTCCTTGTATCATCCATTCATGACATTCTTCTGTTACTCAGTCTCTTGACATGACCGATAAATTTTTTTATTCATTCGATAGTGCTGTCTTCCTCGGGCATCCCCGAATTATTCTACCATTAACTTCTGCGTCATGTATTCTCTAAATGCTATTTTTGTTATTTTTCGAAGTGAAAACTTCTTTAGCACCGTAGTGATTTGAAACTCGATGAAACGAAAAAGCGACACTAGAAAGAGATAAACATATACATATATAAGATTTAGTCCGCAAGGGAATGAGATAGACTAATCGGTCTCTTTTTTGTGCGATGCTTTATAGCCTCCTAACTCTTGTCTATTTAATTTTCTGAAGGTTTCTCTTCTGTCGCGTATGAAATGCGCACAGTTTTTTTTTCATTGGAATAACTTAATGAGTAAAACCTCAAATTGTAATATTTAATCATTGAATACAATTTTAGCAACTCTCAAACGACAATTATAAACAGAAAAATCAGGAAAAAATTCAGTCGCTTCTATAAATTGAACTCAAGACCTTAGATTTGTTGGGACTGGGACTGGGATTTGACCGTATTGCGTTTGATCATATTTGACTGTTTCATGCTTCAACTAAGAACTGCCAACATGTTCTTTACCTTCTTTTTTCTTTCCGCACATCCCCGTCAAGGTTAGAGTGCTGGATTCAATTCCTAGATAAAACCAAATATTTTTTTCTAATTTTTCTGCTTAAAATTCTTAAAAAAATTAAATAATAATAATAATAAGCATTGAATCCTCTATCTAAAATGTTAATTAAAAGCAAGTTTGGAATAAAAATTAAAGTTAATACGAGAGAAAGTAGGATAATTTCGCATTTATTATTTATGGATGATATAACACATTATATTCGAATTCTGAACCAAATTTAGAGAAAATGATTAAGGTAGTTAAAATTTTTTCAGATGATATTAAAATGACTTTTGGTTTAGATAAATGTAGAACGATCCATATACATAGAGAAAGGCAAAATTGTAGATGGAGACGAGGGTATATTTAGAAATTTCAAAATTAAAAGTATGAAAGGGGATGAGGTTTATAAATATTTAGGATACCCGCAATCGAATAGATTAGATCATACTAGTATTAAAAATGATATTAGGATTAAATTTCAAAGTAGAATCAGAAAATGTTTAAAATGCAATCTATCTGCTAAAAATTTAGTAAAGGCAATAAATACTTGGGCAATACCTTTATTAACGTACTCATTTGGCATAATTAAATGGTCCAATACAGATTTATATAGATTAGAACGATTAATTAGAACTACGTTAACAAAGTTTAATTGCCACCATCCAAATTCAGCTATAGAACGAATTTAATTTACCTAGAAATTTAGGAGGTAGAGGTATAGTCGAAATAACTTCTTTGAAATACAATCAGGTAGAAATACTAAGAACTTTTTTTCCATAGGAAAGCTAATAGTTCAGAAATGCACAAAATAATTTGCAAGGCAGATAGAAACATTACACCTTTAAATTTATACGACGATAATGCCAACATTCTTTTAAATAACAACTAGGAATTATTAGATTCCTGGTCAAATAAAATTATTCACGCCAAACACTTCAATTATCTCAACCAAACGTATGTTGACAAACTTTCGTCAAACAAATGGTTGAGTATTGGAGAATTGAGCACAGAAATAGAAGGATTTATGCTTGCCATTCAGGATAGAGTCATTAATACTAAAAATTAAAGGAAGTATGTAATCAAAGATAGAAATCAAATTGATGATATGTGTAGAAAATATTTGATTTCGAGCATACTTTCGCCTTCCGAGTATACTTTTAGACACAATCAGGTTTTAAAAATAATTCATCAAAGTTTGGTAATTAAACATAAATTGATTGACTGCCGTAATGTAGTACCATATTATGAATACGAACCAAATTCGTTTTTAGAAAATGAATTTTATAAAATATATTATTATAAAACTATACTAACAGACAGAACGATTCATCATAATAGACCCGATATAGTTTTACATGACAAAATTAAAAAAATAACTTATATCATTGATGTCGCTATTCCAAATTTCTGTAATATTCAAAAATCTGTTTCTGAAAAAATTAGAAAATATACAGATTTAGGAAGTGAGATTAAAAGAATTTGGCATCCTCGGACTATAAAAATATTACCATTTGTTATTTCGGCTACTGGCATTATACCTAGCTCTCTAATTAAAAATTTAGGCTTATTAGATTTATCAAAGAATCTTTATATAAAAATGCAAAAATCAGTCATATTAAACACATGTACGATTACGAAAGATTTTTTAAATATTTATATTGAGGGATCAGTAGGATTTATCGGTTCAGTTAGGAGTTCTATTGAGCTGAACCCTCTGATATGAAAATATCTGGAGTCGGTGAAGTATTTTCCCATATGGTGTCTGGTAGGTTGACGTGTTGTTCTTGTATAGTTTTGAATTTATTATACTTATACAATGCAATTACATCGCGTGGATTGACTAGATGATCATTTGTTGAAAAGTGTGTGGAAGGGTTAAATTTTTCCTGTGGGGAAGATCTAACCCGGACATAAAGTCTAGAGAACTATAAAAATATAATATAAAATATGTACCGTCTTTACACAGCGTGGAACAGATATACCGTTCAACGGTAGTTAGGTGTTTTTTTTATTGTGGCTGTGAAGGCTTAAATTGTTCACAAAAAAATATATTCATTTCTATAATGTATCGCTAGTCTTCGCAATAAAATGTTTTTTGTCAGCTTTTTGATTCAATTCAAATACGATCATGACGATTTTTCTAGCCAGATCAAATTATACATAATTTCAATTATAACAATCAAAAATATCTTTAATTTTATATATTTTTTTAAACAAAAGGTTAATAAAAATAACTTCTTTTTTGTCACTTCAAAAATGTTTGATTCAGTTGTATTTTTTGCAAAAAAAACTATTATTTAACAAGTTGGTAGCTATATAAAATGTTAAATCGAATCAGTGAATGTTTGCAAAAAAAAAATAGAATACCGTTAATACTGTCAATCGTTTCCAGACTTTGACAGTTCATTACATCCATATTTTTCTAGAGAAACCGAAATCCCCCATACTCGGGATGAATGTACTCTGAAGTATTGAGGGTTTATCATCGGAATGAATTCGTATGGGAAATTCTGTTTGGGAATTGGGGCGTCTAAACCAAACCACAGTCTGATATGACTGGGCCACCAATCAAACAAGAGCATGTTTATTATTGTGACTTCATCATAAAATGTTATTCTTTTCGCCGTATTTTTCGTCTTGTTTTTATCTTTTCTTTAGCAATTTATACATTTTAATATTCGAAGGGAAATCTATAAGTAGTTCTGTGAACAGCACCAAGATCTCGCGTCCAAAAAACATTTTTTTTTAAATTTTATCTTATTAAAACAACCAAAGTCAAAGCTTTACCATGAAATCATTAGGTTTGTAAATAGGTACATAATATAAATTTTATAAGGCACAACCGATATTGTTTCTCCCTGCGTGTCCTTTCCCATTTGTCCCGGTTCCTCTTTCGCCTCTTCTTCCCCTCCCACGTTCCCCTCCACCTTCCTCGCCTTTCTCCTACTTTTTTTTGTTTCCACTCGTCCCGCAAAATCCCCGCCTCCCCACCCTTCTCATTTACTTTCCACATTCCCCGCCTTCTTCCTTCCCTCAACCCCCCCGCATATCCCCCCACTTCATTCCTCTGCGCCCTTCTCTGGATCCCCCACCCCTCCCGCCTACCCTCCCTGCCGCTAAACTGCAAGAAATACACTAACACTAGTTCCTCTAAACATCTTCCATTGTTATTCCGGTAGAAAGCAAACCTACACAATACACATGCGCTATAAAGATTGCAATCCATTTGATAGGACAAGGGGAATCTATCAAACGGACCACCCGTTTTTGCACAGAGTCAGAGATTTCCTATTGTCTATTTTAACTTTCAGTTTTCTTACGAAATAATGTCAAACCATTTTCATATTGGGCATCGTTCAAAGAACTTACGGTAGAATACGCATTGCGTTCCGGAAGACTGACATTTATTTTCTAAAGACTCTCTGCGGACTCCAAATAGACAAAGGAATATATTATGTGATATAAACAAATCACCCATTGCCATTACCGAGTTTTATTCAAATACAGAAAAAACTATTTAGGTTTTTTTTTTATTAATTTATTTAATATTTGTATGTTTTTACAATAATTATACATTTTTTTTACATGTTGTTTTTAAACAGAGTACATACATACAGTTTTTTTAAACAGAGTTGTAAAATGAATATAATAATAGCATTTCCTCATCATAAAGAGACAAGGCTCTTGTGTTTGGTGAGGGAATTCAAGCTTAAGAATATGTTATCATTGAGTAAGTAAATAATAATATTGCATCTAATAACAAAAGATATGTAAGAAAAACTAGAGATATAACAATAAATACATTTCAAGATTAAAATGAAATATTAACAGTAGAAATGGACTCTTACAGTTGTTTCAAGTGATTATTCAATTTTGGGATAAATTTTCGATAATTTTTAGTTTTAAAGGGAAGTTGTTGAAATAATATATACCTAGACACAGATAGGTATTTTGGATGTGCTTGGTATTAAATTTTGAGATTTTAATATTGTTTTGAAATCTTGCTGATATATATAATTGTATTTTTTTAGCTGTATTTCTTTAAAAGTCTGTAGAATTGCATATTTTTTTATATATATTGTCTGTTGTAGATACTTTGAATATTGAAAAGATTTTTTCAGTAGAGAATGTAGAATGTAGATGATTTTTTCAAGATTACCTTAATTATCAATCTTTGAACTATTTTCAGAGGATTTAAAATAACATCATAAGTTCCTCCCCACCCTATAATACCGTACTGTAATATAGATTGAACAATTGCATAGTACACTCTTTTGAGGTTTTCTAGTCTAATAATATTTCTAATTCTGATAAATATGTATACATTTCCTAATCCTTTTGACAAGTTCACAAATATGTGTTTTCCATTTAAAATGTTGATCTATATATACACCAAGATATTTAATATTGGAAGTTGAATTAAGTGTAGAACATGTTTGATTACGATTAGTTCCACTACATTTACTCTGATGTATTACAATTTTTATTTCTCGATTTGATTGAAATTCAAATTATTGATAGAGAATGGGATAAATTTTGTTTTTTCAGTATTTAATGAGAGGAAATTTTTATCGAACCAGTTTTTCAGTGTATTAATATCAATTCGCTAGATTATTCACAGTATTCCAATCAGCACCTTCAATTACTATGACAGTGTCGTCAGCATAAGATATTATTTTTCCGTTTATTCTTTGTGTTACCCTGAGTATATAAAATGGTCACAAATCTCAAGGTTTTAGTAATAAACAATATTTGCATATAATAATTACTTAAATTACAATGGTTTACGATTAGATTTTTTTTTAAATCACACTCAAATTATTATTAAAAATAAGATTGTGACATTTTTTACAATGTTTACAGGTGTGCTTCAAACATCGAAAGAGTAATGATAAAAATATCGATATCACTTATATATTCGTTTGCTACTACGGAGGCGAGAAATTGGCTATTTTGTCTTATAATTTATTTGTGAGCGGTGACATTTAAAAAGGTTATTATTCCTAGTGTTTCGAGTTAGTGTTCTTACGTTGATTAGACTCGAAAGTTCGCAACAGTCGAGCTCAGAATTTATAATATAAGGTATGTAGACGTGGCTGCCAACCCCAATATTGAGGCGTACTGGCCAATTACTCCGACCTAAATGTGACAGCATTTTTATCAAGGAATGAGATACAAGGGGCTCACAGGGGCTTGTCTTGACAACCATATCACGTAAACTAAATTAAACATCATTCCATGAATTCTATCATTTATCTTACAGAGATGAGGCTATATTCGGGAGATCAAATAACACAGGCGTATTGTCTTCTTTACTTAATTGACTAAAATACCTCCCTCATTTCCCGGAAGGTTCCCGATATACATTATTCGTTTCTAGGGAAAAAAAGTCTGTCGGTATTATTCTGTGTTGTGGACGATTTGAGGACTGATATTAGGTTTGTTCTTCTTTATTTATACTTGAAGTAAGGCTGCCTTTGATGTTTCAATAAAGAACCATTGGTAAAGACAAAACTAGCCAGAATTACGAAGAAATGTATTTAATCTTTACATGGACTCTGTTATTTTATAAATGTTAAATAGTGCTGAATCAATGTTATTTATTTTTGGGGTGTTATGCCGTGTTGCGCTACCTCCTTCTTTAGCCAAGGTTTCGGACAGCGATACAGTGTTCATCATCAGGGCAGATGAGCAAATGATATTGGTGAAAGTATGTGCTTATGTATGTAGAAGCAATACCGAGCTGCCAGCTTCACTTCTCTACGAGCTGGTGTTAGAAAATAATTCAACGTGGTTTTTTGCGTTTAGCTTTGGTGTAGCCGTCAATTACCGGCTACCAAGAACTATTGAGCTTAGCTCCGTCGTCTCTATTAACGTTAATGGGATTTTAATGGATTTCAATTGCCTCCGTAATTAGGCGTGCTCTGTAAGTTTTGGCATAAGCACACACTTTCACCAATATCATTTGCTCATCTGCCCTGATGATGGACACTGTAACGCTGTCCAAAATACCTGACGAAATACCACTGTCCGAAATACCTGTAACCTTGGCTAAAGAAGGAGGTAGCGCAACACGGCATATCACCCCAAAAATAAATAACAAAAATACTTTTGGCCGTGAAAACCTAAAATCATACCAGTGCTGAATCAAGTTTTGTTAATATTCGAAAAGCTTTGTGACTGATCAATCGTACTTCGGTTTCCTTGGAAAATTTAAATTATTTTAATTCACGTAGACGAAATAATGTTACTGGGTTGTTCTTTTTAACCTACATAACTTTTATCACTCTGTCATATTTCCACCACTCTGTCGCATTTTGTTTTTACTATAAATTAATTCTCTCTGGATCTCAGATAGGGAATTGTAGCAAAGGGGGAAGAAGGCCTAAAATGCCTATTGGGGGTGACAAACATGAGCTGCGTGTATACGTATTTCGAATGACAACCTACGTGACAGAATTAACGTATGACATAAAAGTTGTACGAGATAAGTTTGTGAGATTTTCAAAAATATTTTATTAAACATCATTAAAAATAATAATCGCTGTTAGGTTATACCTTTTGGAGTTTAAAAATAGTTTTATATTTTATGTCGTCATTTCATTTTTATAACATTATAGAATATACGCAAGTCGAGGTGGCAGAATACTGTGATTTGTAAAAAATACTCTTCTATCACGAGGATTTACAACTCTGTAACGTAATTTTTAATACAAAAATATAAACACATACTTTTTTTTAAAACGCACACAGTCGTTACGTCTTTAGTACAGTAGATTTGAAATTAATTATAAAAAAAATTATAGGTAATTCTGTTGAATTTTTCTCCACTAACTGGTCGTCGCCTTAGTTCGTATTTGTCCAAAATACCATTAGAAAATTTTATAAGAGGAGAAGGTTTTCTTTCGTTATTTCAATAAAACATTATGAAAGGTGTTTAAGATAAAGCGATTACCGTAAAGTTAAAGGTCTCATTAGTTTAAATAATTCTTAGTTAAGCGATTAACTATTATTTTTTATCCTTTAATTTTAATTTTAAACTGGACATTGAACAAAAACTAAAATGGTCTGTTGGAAAAAAATAAGAACTGAGGCGACATGGTGGAGACAACTTTATGTATGTTAAAAAGAAGAACGACCCTACTACGTATATCAAACGCATAAATTCAAAATAAACAACCTTACAGGAAAATATTTATTTACGCCTTGTACATGCAAGTTGCAAGCAAATTATTTTGTTTTAGTTTGTTTTTATCGTTGGTCACAAGGTCCTACTGGAATTAATGTTTTATAACTAGATAACTGCTGCGCTCCATGCTTAATATGAAATTGCCTCTAGGGATCGACAGTGAAACGAATATTACGAAAGGATAGATAAATAAAGTTGCATCTGAAATTGCCCAACACCATCCTAATCGACTTAGCTCAATAGGAGTTAATTATTCGAAACAAAGTTCGATTATTCAAATGTTTCGTAGTCGGATTTTCATGCATTATCTGCACAGTGTCGATCAAAAAAACCACCGAACACGTAATTGAATATTATGTTATATATATAAAATATCAAAAAGCTGCTTGTTTTTGTTTTATCATTTGGTGACCAGATCTGAATAACGACGAACTTCCAAAACTTCTATTACCCATCAATTCATCGTTTCATTCCATTCAGCCTCACAACAATCCCTACAATGAGATGCAATAATTCCATTAGTTCCGGGCAGTTTGGAATCTTATATGCACATAAAAATTATCAGTTATATCACGTGAACTTAATATAAGCATATAGGGCGCTGCTCGGCCTACCTTGGCAATGCAGCGCCTCGCAAATTTTTGCAGAGGAAGCGTGGGTTCGCTGCTTTCAGCGCTACCAGAGATGGGAAAACACTGTTGTTTAGGCAGTCGCATCGCGTCACCCAGTGACAGGGCGCGCCTCTACAGCATACTTAGAGAATTTATCTCAAGCTTTCGTAGTACAAGTACAAAATATGTTTCCCATTTTATTTTATTTCACCTTGCATTCAATTTATATAATAATATCTCGAAATTTTATAGACGTTTACTGAAAATTGCACTCCCGCTCTATTCAGACAAACAAATTTTATTATCATTATTAATAAATTATTCATCTCCCAAGGCTTCCGCTCTTGAGGTGGTTTTTCACCAAATTGTCCAATTATAATTATTTTTCTAATTACTCTGGTAACGTTCGTTTTCGGTCACAATAATGTTGATTTAATACGCTTAATACGAATGGAATGAAAAATCAATAAAGACCCGGATACTGTAAGCAATACAAATCAATGTTTGCATTGTTCTCGCCATTGGAAATTCAATGAATTGGAGATGTTTGGCAAAAAACAAATACGAAAAAATGATAGATTGATGATTTTATTTTAATTTACCCTTGTAATCCGTATTCGACGTAGTTTGGGAAAAAGAAGACACCATTCATTCGCAAAACAGATTTATTGTTCAAATAATTATCGCATAAAGTTACAGAAATTAATGAGATCAAAGGAAATCGCACGGTGTTTTTATTTGTTTTTTGTTTGAAAAATGAAAACGATAGGCAGGCAGTAATTAGTGTTTAATTTGAATATTGTCCATTTGTTCTGTGAACACTGCACAAGAGTCCAAAATGGTCCCGTCTGGAGCCAGTGAGACTATGGTATCCTCAATTGAGGTACCAATGTTGTAAGAATGGAAGGGGAAGGGAATGAGGAAAAGGATACGTACGTGGCTATTTAAATCTGGTCATCAAACTCTGCTAAAGCCATATCAAGCAACGTTGCATTTCTTCATGGTGGTCTTACATCAGGGTGATACTGAAAGTATCTTCCACTCTGAAACGTGGCGCAAACGTACTTTATATTATTTTTAATTAATTCATTGTGATTGAACACAAAGCAATCAAATAAAATTTATTCTGCACGACGAGATTCGAACCAGCAACCTTCGAATTGCTAGTCAAAAGCCTTACCCCTCGACAAAGAAGGCTGTCAATTAATGTCTTCGTCGTTAAAATGGATCTTTGTGTGACTTTTTTTCTCTTCTTGCTTGTCGTAAAACTTTTAATTAACTGGTAAGAAAAATCGATAAAATGTACCCAGTTCCTTTGAAAAAATAGATAACTAACGTAAAAATATCGTTGAATTGCAAACCGTGGATTTTGTTAACTTTTTTGTAGTGTAAGTTCAAAACATGTGAATTTGTAGAAAACTGAAATATGAGGAGATAGAGAAGAAATGGGAGAAGTGAAAGGTAAAGTTGTTGTTCAAGGCCGGTTCAAACAGGGAAAAACTTCAACTTTCAAGTTATATAATTTTATCGTAATATTACGGAGAAAAACCTTTTTTGAGCTAGCGGGTGTGAACAGCTGGTAATCTCAGAGTTCCGAGCTAAAGAGTAGACTGCTCTACCACATATTATTTCTTAGTTTGACCCATTAAAAACACATGATTTTTTTTTCTCTTTGTTTACAATAAAAGCTTTTGCTTACAGTTTTTAACATGTACTTTGACTACTACTTCGATACCCATTATTTTATAAAGTTAAATAAAATGTGTTAGTTTAATATGGATATAGGTATATATAAATTGGTTTCTCAGTTTAATAAATTCCACACGTATAAACCAACCTTTTTGTAAAATAAAATAATTAATTAAATAATAAACGACTTTTGTTGAAAATAAATCAAGTGTAGTTTTGAAACGTTCTGTTATAAAATTCCCGTTAAACACGAAACACTACTGACAATTAATTGCAATTTCAGTTCACAGCAGATTTTTTCATCCCTATAAAAAGTCATTTATCCGCGCAGGGTGCAAAAAAAGCCTTTGATATCCTACCAAACGCAAAGCATGACTTTTATGATTGATTTTTAATAACGAAATAATTGTAGACCGGGCGCTAGAGGTAGTTGAGTAAGCAAAATGTGAGGACCGAATTCCACCAATGGATTTTAGTTAAAAAAAGGCCAAAGATTAAGAATGTGGATCTTGCCGGTCAATTTTTTGGTCCATTTTTTTTTACCCCCTCTACTCTTATTTGTAAAGGGAACGTATTGAGTACATGATATTAAATCATTTTAATTATTATTTCAGTTTTAATTTATAGTTTTTTTTTAATGGTAAAAGTGAGGATGGATTCTTAAATATATATAATAGTAATAAAATCATATTTATTAATAAAAAAAAGATAAACGTATGTATAAAAACAGCGGAATTAAACAGAAATATACGTAAAGTGGGCAAAGAAATACAAATTTTTATTTGGTCATTAGTTATTGATACGCGCCATATTTTTGAGAAAAATACAAAATAATTCTAATTTTTTGCAACTGCAAGACATTGTACGACAATTTGCAGTACATTTAAAAGGTTGAATTAAAGGGGTATTCTAGTCAAGAAGCGTGAATTGTAGGTGTTTTTTCATGTGCAATAAAAAAAAACAATAATATTTTTGTAGCCATTAGCCATTATTTTACAAAATATTTTTTTTTCGTGACGGTTGACACGAGTTTACTTAACCAATTTACTTGAATTTTGATGTGAGCCTTTTCTATACATTACTTTATCGCGTGGACCAGAGCTATAACAAAATTTTAATTTTTACTACTCTAAAAAAATTCGGCAAGTCAAGAAAACTGGTAAAAAAATTTTTTTTTTCAGACAGTCATTTTGCGAAAAAAAAATTTATGACTTCTCCGAGATTCATGCTATAGCAGCATTTGTTTGAATTAAAAATAAATTTAGTTTTTTGTTTTCGGATAACTAGGAGGGTTGCAATCGTGTCAACCAGGGCACGCCATATTTTTGAGACCCCCCACTTCAACACTCAACATTTTTTTATGTATTCTTTAATGTTTAATAAATATTTGGTAAAATAATGGCTACAAAAATATTATTGGTTTTTTTTTTATTGCACCTGAAAAAACACCTACAATTCATGCTTCTAGACTGGAATACCCCCTTAATTTAACCTTGTAAATGTACTGCAAATTGTCGTACAATGTCTTGCAGTTTCAAAAAATCAGAATTATTTTGTATTTTTCTCAAAAATATGGCGCGTATCAATAACGAATGTCTAAATAAAAATGATTAATTGTTTGCCCACTTTACGTATATTTCTGTTTAATTTCGCTGTTTTTATATATATGTTTATCTTTTTTTAAAGAAAAATATGATTTTATCACTTTTATTTTCGTTATTTTTTTTCATTCAAAAATCCATCCTCACTTTAACCATAAGAAAAAACTATAAATTATAACTGAAATAATCATTAAAATGATTTAATATCATGTACTCAATACATCCCCTTTACAAAAAAAAAATGGACCAAAAAATTGGCCGGCAAGATCCACATTATTAATATTTGACCTTTTTTTAACTCAAACTTATTTGTGGAATTCGGTCCTCACATTTTGCATACTCAACTTCCTCTAGCGCCTGCACCAATGGCTGTCGGTATGAATTTAGTGAAAAATGTCTCTTTTTTCGTTCATTTGAAGTCGTCAATCAATTTAAATAAAACTTTTAATTTTCGATGAAAAATTTTCGATTATTTTCATCTTTTCAATAGAAAAATTAATGAGTTGCGAAAACAGTACTGTGAGTTTTATTTTGTTTTATAAGCTCCACAAAGGAGGCCCTGAGGAAAAAATCCCTCAGGATTTAATTTTTTAATTTGAGAGGTGGGTATGTGTATCGTCTCCCTGGGAACCATTTAATGGATAACCAACACCTCTACCAGGTCATCCCCAAGTGATTCGCTACGTTTGGTGACTTAGTAGGGGTACCCGAGATCATAGGGATGTCCGGTTCTTAGCGGTGGATGCGAGGCACCATCTGCGAGGCAGGCGGGATTGGGAGAGGGAGACATTTTGACCTCTCGAACAGACTCTCTCGGATCGTCGCCTTGCACCGCAGTGGGAGAGATGGATTCATACGTCCGTCGCTCCTGGACAAACTGACCCCCGAATTCCTACCCACCCCTCATTTGTATTCTTTCCCAGTACTTCCTCTCCTTTTTTACCTAAAAAACCCTCCACACTGCATCTCCAAAGATGTGATAGGCCCTGAGGGAAATTATTTTTCTCCGGGCCTCCTCTGCGGATGTAAAAAAAAAACTCTTTGGAGATTCTATGTAGAGGGGATTTTAATGGATAGGAAGGAGAGGGAGTTCTGGGAAGTAAAAATGTACCTGAGGGGTGGGTAGGAATCTGATGGTCAATGTGTCCAAGAGTAATGGACGTACGAATCCGTATCTCCCACTGCGGCGCAAGAGTCGAGTCTGGTTGGCGAGGTCAAAAGACTCCCTCAACCAGATACATTCGCCGCCAAGACCTAGACAAACTTCACTACATGAATCATGGTAGCCCTACTAAGTCACCAAAGGTAGCAAACCACTTGGTAAGGGTATTGGTTAGCCGATAAATGGCGCCTGGAAAAATGTTCCCGAGGCGGTGGTACCCATAACCGCCTCCCAAACTGAATGCATTTGATTCATTAAAACCAAACTGATTCGCACTCCAATCGTAACGACCAGATGGGTTTGGGTTTGTGGGTTTATGGGTAGTTGGGTTTCAACCAGTCGATCGATTTTCTGTTCTTCGGCGATCCCAAAACTTAATGGCTCAAAACCACGTACAGCCTCCACCGTCACGATATTAGTCTACCCGGTTATTAATATTGCGGCAGGCCTGGAGATTTGAATTATCAGGACCAATGCAGATTATGAGGTAATCTTCATTGTGGTAGGTAAAACCGTCAAATTCTCCCATAGGTGTGGCAGAGGCGGTTGGTGACTTTTTGTAGAAAGGATGCTTGGCAATTAATAAGTATAATATAGTTGCTATAAATAAATATTCAAATCTACAGACTTGCCCACCAAAAAGTTGCAATTACTGATAAAAATAGTCAATTTGCTCTATAAATCCTTAAAGCTCCCCAACATGAAATGTTGCTTTTGAAATGATTTATTTATTGATGTTTATTTATTTACTATGAATTAACGCCGATTAACGGCTTTTACAAAGGAATTACAATAATTAAAAATGGATACAGAATAAGCATAGTCAAGAAAAAATATTCATATGCTAAAAAATTAAAAAGTAAATATTGAAGTGACAGCATAAAGTAGAAAAAGAAAACCTCATATACATGTATAACTACAAGGTATTTTGAACTAAGAAACTAAGCAAATAACTATGTACGTAACAAAATTAAATTTAGAAATCGAAGTATTGAATATAGGTATTGAAAGAAAAATATTCTTCTAATAATGATTCTTAAGGATAATGGATTTCTACTAGGTAGTAGAAAGCTAATACATTAAAATGTAAACAAATAGGGTAATTACGTGCTGAAATTTTATTTGATATAATATATATTCCATCCACTAAGCCGCCGCTACACAAATTTCTACCGATTTCTTGCATAATAATTCCTTGAACAATTGAAGTTTTTCAGCTCTTAAAAAAATAAATGTCATTTTTGAAGATAATATCTTTACAAAACCCACGCCGAAACGCAAATTATATGAAATTCCCTCCATGGAAAAAAATCGCAAATTATGCTCCGAAAATTATTATAAACACGTTCATTTCACATAATTTAGAAGTTATACATATGAAAAAATTCAAAGTGTTTATTTGAACATAGTTTCAGACAATCCTCGCCAGATTTTTGCTATTTTATAAACGAGTCGTGTTTTATTAAACATTTTCACAATTTTCGCTTCAATTTTATCGTTTGAAATATTAGCGCGCTCTCTCCAACATTTGTAATTACATATCTCTCCATCTTCTTCTTTTTGAGCTAGGATACGGCGCTTTAAGGACAAAGAGCAAAACAAAACACATTTAATTATATCCCTATTTCTGTTTTTGGTAATAAATAATTTAAAAAGATCTCCTATTTGCCAGAAGCAGTAAAAACTATTTTTCAGCCAGCAGCGTCATTTTACTTAGCTTTCAAAGGTTCTAAGACATATTTATTATGATGTACTGTCGATCCATTATTATTTTTTAAGAATAATGAAATACTCGGAGTAAAAAATAAAATATCGCATTTATGTAAATTTATAATACGAAATCTTTTATTTTTTTGATCGAAAGTGGTCTTGATATATTTTTCGAAAAAAAAACCGCGCTTTGAAAACGAATTTATTATTGCTTGTGTTCCCGTTAAATTTGTACAAGATTTCTTCGAGATTCGGTATTATTTTGTTTGTTGTAAAACGCCCTTCAGGCATTTTTTTTACAAAAAACAGTGCTTAATGTTTTTTTTTGTGTTATACGTTCTACCTACGCAATATTTTTTGTTTTAAAATAAAACAAAGTTTCTTAATTTGTTTACTCATTGCGAAACGTCCTTGAGGCACTTGTTCACAAAAACGGTACTTTTAAAACGATCCATACACTTTTATTTATTAATAAGTGGGCAAAAAAGGAAAGCACTGACATCTATGGTAAAATGATAGTAGGTGTAGTTGCAATTAAAATATACAGCTTAAACGTTAGTTAATGTTTACGCCACTGCCAACTTATAAATATAGCACTGTTGGTGTATTTTTTGTTAGGTGCATGAATATGAATCACAAAATATTTTTATTCCAAATTTGAAAGACATTTAAAATAATTTTTCCTTAAAATATTATATAACAGGTAGGTACCCACTTCATCGTACCTGAATTTTTACACAAACAGTTGTTCCATTTTTGAAAATGACAGTTACTTGTACATTCAAAGCAAATACGTCTTCTTGAATTCATTGAACCAGAATTACAGACGTACACTCAACAGAAACTAGCATTTTTGATGAGTATCATAAATACATGAAAAATCATGGGATAGTCTAATTTTTAACACCTCTGTTCCAATTTTGAAAATGACGATTAAAATAATTTTCCGTTTTTTTTGTAGGTAGGTACTATATCGTTTTTTTTTTTTAAATACTTGATACAAACAGTTGAAAATTTAAAAAAATATCATTAATTTTGAAAGAAACCCGAGTTTATTGAAGCAGAATTACAATAAGCGCTTTTATTATTACCGTGACGACCCACTTTTACAGTACCGCGACGGCATAAAAAGGCAATAAACATACGTTCCTTATAGATAGAATGTTGCAGCTCTTTCTTACACATTAATGGTGAGAAAAAAGATGAGACATACAAAAGTGCAACTTTTTTCCTTTAGAGGAAACATATGTATATTACAGCGACGGGAATGGCGTTTTTCTTTACATGTGAGAGGGAGATGTATGTATCATTGGCGGTCCTACTAACGTATTCAGTGAGCTAGATGCTAATATTGTAAAATACGATGTTGTTGACGTCGTTGTGGCAGAAAATGTTTTTTTTTTTAAAATTTCAATTTTTTGTACAAAGATTTCCAGATTTTTTTTCAGTTTGAGGTTGCGCCCCATCCTCAAACTAAAAGATCTTCGTACGAAAAGAAATTTCAAAAAAATAAAAAATTCATTTCCAGCTACAACAGCATCAATAATGTCGTATTTTTCAATATTAATATCGCCACAGATATGCATGTATGTTTCCTTTGGGGGGGGGGGGGGGGGGGGGGAAGTTCTGTTTCTGTTTACTGTTTGTCTCATTTTTGACTATTATTATTATTAAGTGTAAGAAAGAGCTCTAACATTATGGGTTTCAGAACAAAAGCAAATTCCTCAGCGCAATGACGTTTTGGAATTCACTAACACTGCAATATTATCCTTGTAACTATATTCCATAAATTACGGTCACGGCTAGTAATATTGTAGGAGTCTACGGAGATGTCAGGAGTATGCGGTGTGTGAGAGAGAAGCAAGAAAATATAACTTTTTTCTTTGGAGGAAACAGACCAACGTACTTGTGTGAATTATCTTTTAAAGAGCTGCAGCATTATTGTGGTAAGGAACGTTTGTTCGTTGCCTTTTTTTGTGCCGTCACTGTACCGTCATCGTGGATCGCCACGGAACAATAAAAACGCTCATTCACAGACATATCCACAACCAAAATTTGTGTAAATGATATCTTCCTTTACCATTCATTTTGTCAACATCCCAAAAAATTTATTAAAATACTGAGCCAAATCCAGCCACAGAAACATTCTTAGAAAATTAATTTTAGCAAATCTGCCGAATCTTTGACCTTGTAATCAGCGAGCTAATTCTCGAAAGTGTATTTTTATTTTGACTCGTTTAAGCTTTAATTCGGGTTTCTTTTCCCTTAGTAATTATGTTATCGGCGGTCCCTGGGGGCGATCGCGTGAAACAAACGGTGGGTGAAAGTTCCCGCTGTGGGTTTTGGACGGATCTTGGTTTTCCGATTATTCTGGAAATGTGGGTTCCAGGAAAACGAAACCCTAAGTTATATGAACCATGAAACTTCTTCATAGAAAAATTTGTTATGTGAAAACTATTCGATTGTTTTGTTCTGATTGTTCGTATATTTAATCTCTTTCATATTGTAGTGTTTGTGAATATATATTTAGATTCGACATCTCTCAACAGATGTCCTTTGTATAGGTATTTACATTTTTTTTTTTATTTGAGCTCCACACAGGAGGCCCCGAGGAAAATAATTTCCCTTAGGGCCTATGTCATCTTTGGGGATGCTGTGTGGGGGGTTTTTTAAAGAAAAGAATGAGGGGAGAGTTCTGGAGAGAAAAGGGATTAAAGGGGTGGGTAGGAATCTGGGGTTCAGTGTGTCCTGGTCATCCGCCTCCAAGACCTAGACAAATCTCACCTCATGAACCCGGAAACCCCTGCTAAATCACCAAACGTAGCGAACCACTTTCTTTATATCTTGCAAAGTAACTGTATTTAGGTACCTATGTACTTTATTTATATTTCCAAATTCGGAAATAATTTTTCACGAGTCTGCGCTAATTAAAACAATAATTACTACGAGAAATGAAGACTAAAAAAAAATACATCTTTTTTATATTTATACTAAACATGTATCTTTTGTAAATGTAAAAAATAAAATATATCTAATAATTAATATAATAAATACAAAATCTAAAAATTATCAAAATTGAAGATGGTATTTTTTCCGCGACTAACTAACTAGAATGGAATAAAGAATAACATAAGAATTGCTTTGTGCAGGTGTTTTGTGATCCAATTATAGGCCTAATTCTGGCCTATCAAACAATGGTTACGAAATTCAAATGGGATAGCGATTTACAATTTTAGGCAGGTGTAAGAGAGACATATTGCATGTCAAATGATTTAGAAACAAATAGTAATAAGTCAGTGGCACATTGGTCTCCATTCAAATTTAAATGGAAGGCACTTCTCGTATTATAATAATACTTATATAATTTGTAAAGCGCTGTTTTTGTGAAAAATCATCTCAGGGGCGCTGTGTATTATCTGTGTTAACTAATATCAATTTATAAACATACTTCAGTCTGTAATATATGGGTTCATAAATCATATTAAAAAAAAAGATTTTCTATGCCGGGTGGGGGGCGTGGACTTGATTTAAAACAAACCTACAATTTTATTCCGAGATTGACAAAATTTTGAACAATTGACCTTTAAAGTAAGAGGAAGTCTGTCACTGTCTTCCTGAAATGTATTTAAAAAAATCTCTTCGGATAGCCCGGGCAACGACGGGGATCTCAGCCAATTATCATCATCCATCAAACTGAAGGTTGAAGTCAAAGCAAAATAATGCTATTAAAATAATGGTAATTGGCAGGACGACGGCAAATTTAATTCGCCCAGAACAAGGATCGGATTGACTGTAAGAGCGTTATCCGAACGAAGGTTCGACCAAACCCTTATCATAGGATTACAGGGTAGTTAGGGTAGTTATTGGAAGATTAGTTATGGATAAACTTTTTCATATTACCTTCAATCAGAAAACACAGGACTGTGAGTAAAAACCTCGGAAGCTTATTCATTTCTTAGTACAATTTTTTTTATTGCCGAGTTTATTTTATTTTCTAATTTTATGTGAGACTGCTGCCTGATGAAAGTGGAAACTCACCATATATTTAGTCAAAAATATACTGGAATAATATTCTTCGCCGATTTGGAAGTATAAACGCTGTACACGGATAGTTACGCAATCAAAACCAATTTATAAAATCGGTTTCGGTTTACAAGGACATTTTCAATCCGTCGAATAATTTTAAAATGGTATTGTAAGCCGAAACTACAAACAATGTTTAGCAGTTTGAAAATAGCCTTATAAGCCGAAACAGCTGTCACAATAATAATTTAAAAAAACTTGAATACTTGCAGAAATAACATAACTAAAGCGGTTAGCGCATTTGCCCGGAAAGTAAAAGGTCCTGGGCTCGAGTCCCAGAGGTGTCAATATCTTTACAGACCCAATTTTTGACCCAAAATTTTTACAGACCATTGCATTTTTGCAGAAGAGTATTTTTTTACGCACTCTTGAGCTCTGGTTTTATGAAATTTATATAAAAGATTTGCAATAAATGTCGCACGATTTGTTGTGGGAGGGGGGATAAAGAAGATAGGGAGGGGAAGGGGGACACGTAATGAGGGTATGGGCATCACTTACATTTATTTTTACGTGTGGTATCATTGCCACCTCTCCAAAAAATATCTCAGCACCGCTCCGAGAATGACCGTGCAAATCATTCCGTTCCGAGCACTCGATCCAACCGCCCGTTCGCGTTTTGTACCTCTCTACCCGTTTCATACGTGAACACTAATTGTGTAAATTATTAAAATCTTAAATAAATGTTAAATCACTCAAATAAGAGTACAGTGTTATCAATCATCATCCAGTATAATCATTGAACACAGGATCGCGGTCTGAAAGTACCGCGACCCCCAGGAGCCTGACTATTCCTCATAGTTAAATATTAATATACACTCGTCTGATGAGAAGACGGAGCACAGGTCAAGCACCCTCCACCAGCTCCTCAGCCTCTGGAACCAATCCCTTTAACCTTGGTAATCCCGACGCTCAAAAAACTACTTTCCACAAGGGAAACGTGGAAGAGGATTGCGGGAGGGGAATGCGACACGGGTGGAGAATGGGGACGAGAACGGGGGCGAGTGGGAAGGGAGAAACAATATCTTTTTTTGAGTGGCATTGCAACGCACGCCGGATACCAGCTAGTTTTATATAATATTTTAACAAATCCTCAGCGATTTTCTAACAATTATACTCAATTTTTTTATGTGCAAGAATTTAATTTCTAACAAGGTATGGATCGGAAAAACTGATTATCTTCGTGGCAAGTCGATGTCGCCGCTTTGAGAAATTTATAGTTCACATTAAAACCCAGTGGAATAATTATTTAGAGTTCTGAATCTATTTTAGCTCTTCAAAATTAGCCGTCAAGTCTGTCAAATTCATGCATGCTGATAAAATCGAACCAAAGCAAAAGGGCAGCTAATATATTTTATCTGAGCCAGCACTTAAGACTGTTTAAAATATTGTGTCAATGTATTAAAATTAAAAAGCAGAACTTTGCTTGAAATTAACTTCCTATTTTGAAATTGAATTCCCTTCTTCTTCAGTCTTCTTCTCAGTCAGTCACTTCTTGTATCATTTTTAGTTTTTTTTTTTTTTTAACTTTAAATTTTGGTTTTAATTGCAACGATTATTTAATGCCATGCTAAAAACATGTTAACATTGACATTGTTTTGATGTTACACTTCTGAAGAGCGCCCTTGTATGTAAATGTGAAGTATGAAGGTAGAGAAACTGTATCGCCACCCGGTCGGGCAGCATTGTGAGTTGTGAGACTGGTCAAGGTAGGGGCTGTAAGAAGGGATTGATTAATGCAGACCTTGAAGAGGCCCGGATTACATGGGGGGATCCATGATGCTTGACGCTAGCTCCTTCGACCAGGCTCCGTTGCAATATATGTAGAACATTCTCAGCATGACTACATTGCGTCGATGCCTTAGAAATGGCAATCGGTCTGATCAGATGGACCGCCCACTTTTATACGGATAAAGTAGGTTTGTCAGGTATTTTGGGGTTCCAGCCCAGAAGTTGTTTCCAAATTTAAAATATTCAAAATAAACAAAAATTCGTTTGTCCCAAGCACTGAAAAGAGGCGAATAGTAACATCTTGTTGATTTATATTTGCTTTGAAAATATCTGTAGGTACGAGTTTTTTTTTATTATTTGGATCATGAGATGAGCGTTTAAATTTATTTATTTTAAAAAGAAAGACTTCATGACATATTGCTTGTTCCACATTTTTCATTTGTTTTCGAAGAAATATTTGAATTAAAATAGAAAAGATTTACAAAAAATCTACTTTGAGATTTTTCGATTTTATATTATACTAGCTTTTTTACCCGCGGCTTCGCTCGCATGGTATTAAGGGGAAATAACTGAAGCGCTTGCACTTAATAATTTCCACGCCTCCCCCACCCTCCACCCTCTCCCCCTTCCCGCATTCCAAACATTCATTCCCGGTGCATTCAGGTTTCAAACAGCTCGCCTGCCACAATTTCATAATGCTAGAGCTCACCAGAAGTAAAAAAAAGAATTCTCTAATTTGGTGCAGTCGTTTGGAAGTTGTGCGTGTACAAACATTTTGGAGATTCATTTTTATTTATATAGATAGATAGATATCAACTAAGATTTCTCGGAAATATATTCACGGCAACGATTTGTTTTCTGACGTTACCAATAACTCGCTTTTGTAAGCGACAGAAAATGTATAATAAATATAATATATTAATATTTATAATTTCATAACGCCAGAACTTACCGTGGTTTACAGCCTACTGTCTTCGCATATAATTTAGCTTTCTATTTGTGAAAGAATTTTTAAAGTCTTTTTATTGGTTAATGCGTGAAAGCGTAGCAAACAAACTCGAGCAGTTTTGCATTTATAATATTAGTATGGATTTACTATTTTTCCTTTTAAAAACATTACTGAGCTTTTCGTGGAATTTTTTTTTAATATTTTGAAGTATCTCGATAATAGGGTATATTTTGATATTCATTCGAGGAATTTCGCTTGTATTCAATGAAAAAAAAATCTTGAATTTTCATTAAAATTGTTTATAGATAAAATAAGAAACATTTCCATTAAAATCATGTACATGTATGTGTAATTATATATAAAAATGCTTTAATGAACTTCACTCGTCAAATGGCTGGAGACATATTTAAAATCCTTTTTTAACTTTTCTTTTACGTCAAACGCTGTCTGTTTTTTTATTAAAGCTTAAAAATGAACATATTCCGCGACAAGAAAATTTTATCTCAATATTTTTCTTTGGAAACTTGTTGGTGGAATTTTTAGTTGCGTTTAACGAAGGTTTGGACAAAAGGAGGCTTTGCTCGTTGCTCAGACTTGAGTAATATACTATGTTAATATTCGTTAGATGTCGCTTAGGGAGAACTCTACTTTAAGTTAATAAACGGAGGCTCTACGGTTACGGTACGTACGGTATGCAAAGGCTGTATCTACAGTGATGATCGCTGGCCTGGACAAGCCGGAAGGTGATCGAGTTACGTAAATGTAGCGAAACCTAACCGGAACTTGATAATTTGCGCTTTATAATGAGAAGCGATATTGAATATCGATCAATCTTTTTCGAAATCTTTTATAACAAAACACCGGTTCGTAGATGAGTGAACTGCTTGGTGATTGAGTGAACAGACGTGATTGCCACTTCTCTGCTAGTTAAGTCCTCCATCATTGTAAAATTAACAATTTCGGCTTATACCATAATCTTGCTAGAAAGAGAAATTTCATTTAAATTTTTTTTCATGGCATTTTCAGCAGTTTGATAATGTCCTCAGAAGGCGAAACAGCTGTCAGGCTTAATAATAATTACATTGCATAACTTACTTATAACTCTTTTTGTAAATATAAAATCAATTTTATTTAATATCTATACCAATATTATTAATGCGAAACTGCGTGTTTGTTTCTTACGCTTTCACGCATATACCAATAAAACGAATTTTAAAATTCTTTCACCAATAGAAAGCTACATAATATGCAATTAATATAAGCTGTACATAATGGTAAGCTCTGGCGTTACGAAATTGTAAATATTAATATTTTATATTTATTATACGCTTTCTGTCGCTAACAAAAGCGAGTTAATGCTATCGTCAGAAAACAAATCGTTGCCGTGGAAACGATGTTAATATAAATATATATTTTTTATTTCAAGCGTCGTAGTTATTATCTATCTATCCATATAAAAATGAATCTTCGAAATGTTGGTACGCGCATAACTTCCGAACGACAACACCAAATTGGATTATTCTTTTTTTTACCATTAGTGAGCTCTGGCATAATGAAATCTAGGTAACACGCGAGCTGTTCGAAAACTGAATGTACCGAGAATGAATGTATAGAATGAGGGAGGGGGGAGGGTTGGGAAGGGGGGATAATTAATAAGTACAAGAGCTACAATTATTTCCCTCTAATAATTTTCCCCATGCAAACGAAGCCGCCGATAAAAAACCTTGTATAAAATAAATTAAAATGGAATTCTACAAATTAAACTCAATAACAAAAAAAGGGAAATTCAAATCTTGTTAGATCCATGGTAAAAAGTTATCTGTGCCTATCGCTGTTTTTATTTGTCCCTAAATTAAATTTATTAGGTTATGCACCACGTCGAGTATAATTCCGAGTCAGGCCGTTAACAAAAACATTCCTTATGTAGACGGCGATAAGGTTTGAATTCCCGTTTAACACAAGTCGAATGTTTTAATTTATTCACGAAAAATATCACCAAAGGCGTTTTATTTTGCAAAGCTCAAGCGCAAATGTTGATCGTTTATTGAAGAATTTAATTTTTCACAACACAATACACCATAACTGGAAAGGGGTTTGTAATCAGGAGATTTTCAACCCTAAAATAGTTTTTACAGGCCTGACACTTTATTTTTTCCTGGGTTTAAAAAAAAACTCAAAAAGGCACTCCATTATTTTAAAGGCAAATACGAGTTTTACTCTCAGTATTAAAATAAAGCATCTTTAGTATTTCTAAATGATCTAATTTTAAAACCAAAGTCAAATGATTTTGCATTGCTTAGTAGTGCATCACCTTAAGTAGTTATAATAATTTAATCATAATACCATGGCAGTGTAAAATCCCGTATTTAAATGATAAATCACATTAAAAAATATGTTTCTCAAACTTATAGATATTATTTCAATGCCCACACTTACAAAACAATAATTACGTAGTTCCTCAATTACGTGCCTCAGTTCTTTCAAATTGAAAATAATTAATATTTTTACTCCTATTATCTTCACACAGGAGGCCCTGAGAATAAATAAATTCCTTCAGGGTCTATGTCACATTTGAGGATGCTGTGTGAAGGGTTAATTTAAGGAAATGAAGGAGAAGAAGTTCTGAGAAGAAAGATGATATGAGTGATGGGTAGGAATCAGGGGGTCAATGTGTTCAGGAGTGAAGAACGTATGAATCCATCTTTTCCACTGCGGTGCAAAGCGAGAGAGTCCGGCTGGGAGGTTCACAAGGTCTCCCTCAATCCGTCTCTTCCGATCCGGCCCGCCACGCACCAGGCAAAAGCATCCATTGCCAGGACCTGGACAAACCTCACTCCATGAACCCTGGCACCCCTACCAAGTCACCAAAGGTAGCGAACCACTTGGATGACCCATGGCAGGGGTGTTGGTTATCCAATAAATAATTGATTATAGATTTGGTCTCCACCACTAACTCATAATAATATTCTAAACTAGTTAAAAACCCGCTTTGCAGGTTTTTGCTGCTAGGCCATGCGGGCGGCTTTTGGTTGTGCTTCGCCCAGTTAGTGTTTCACCATTTTATTCCAATAGGAACTGGTTTCGAAAATAGCCTGTTCCTGTGATCCACTGTCATCGAGTCATCGAGTGATAGTTACCGGCGCGGCGAGTAAGGCGTGGCCTCAGATATGCCGTCGAAGTGCGGTTCTGAAATTCAACCACGCAGATCGAAGGCTATTAATACTGTTTGATAACACAGTTTTCGTACGGATATAAAAATGACCGTAACAGGTTGAAACCGATCCAGTCTACAACGTAAAATTGAAACGAATTTCGAAATTGCTTCATTATATTCATGTTAATAAAATATTGCACACCCCTGTACCATGAAAACAACTAAATGTATAGACCTTGAAGCTATGTAGATACAAGGATACGGTGGCTTGGATACAACCTGATATAGTGACGTGCATAAATTATTCCCGAAATAACATCCGAGACGGGATGATCCACCCCTGGGAAAATAAAACCATATTTCCATTAAAATTAACATTTTCTTTGTGATATATGCACGGGATACAAATTTATGCAACAAAGGCGGATGCTGGTAAATGTTGATCCTGAGGATAAAGGAAGACACATATATTGTAGAAGCCGGATTAGGTGATATGAAATATAACGACCTTTCTCTCTCCTCACATTATCCTGTGAATGGTGTTTAATATATTTTTGTTGGCGTTCTCATGGAAGAATACGACGTTGAAACTTTGTTTATTTGATTTTATTTATTTGATGGGTGTACACTGTACACAGCTTCGCGTGTTTATTAATTTATATTGTTTAATTAAGTTTTGCCAAGAAAACCGTAGATAGGTATTATTTAACGATAAACATGTCAATAGACAATGTTTTATCAAATGATAATCTTCTTTGCTACAGATAAACGCAGGTTTAATTCCAATGAGTAGTAAAAACCACTGGAGAGACCACGCGAAATAAATAAATTTGCCTCGATTGCTCGAGATTTCCAGAAGATCATTTTTTAATTTTTTTTTAAATCATACATTCGAATTTTAATATGGGTACTCAAAAACTTATTATAGTGATATACAGCCTTTAAATTTACCTGTAGTTTACGTTAATCTCATATTTGTAGGATTTATAAAAAAAATCGTAAAGTTTATAACCACGAGAATCCTGCGTGTTTGTCGATTTGAAACTCCGTGAGAGGTAATTATTATTCGAGTCAATATAGAATATTTTCAATTTTTGTTTGTTGTCTGTGGTATACTTGATAATGAAAGGTGCATATATCTATGGAAAAAGGAGTGAATTTTAACCGTAAACAGCTGATCAGAAATTCTGCGTAAAAAAAATATTTTTAACATCGTTCCAAAATAGTCTATGGAGTTTTGATTTGCAACATCTATGGTCATTATAGATAAAGCATTTTAATAGCTTCGTTTTAAAATAAATGGCTGGCCATGGAAATGTTTTAAATAATTACAATAAATGTTTTACGAATGATAGGAAAATGTGGTCCAATTTTGGACCCTATCAATCGCATAAAAATAAAAGAGGTCCATTTTTCGACCAAAGTCGCTCCAGTAGTTAACATTATAATATGTAAGTGCATCATTTATTTTTCAATCAAAAAGAAAAAAAAAACTCTCCAATTTGAATCATGGTGGTATATAAATAAAATCATAATCAAAGTGTTATGTTCCCCTGTTTTGTCCTCAACCGATTTTTTTCACCAACTGTAGTAGAAGCAAATATTCTACGACTGTTGTTAGAAACTTTCTTTAGGTAGGGAAAACAGGATGGTAAAAAACTCACAGTAGTTGATGTAGCTGACTGGGTTTGATATGCACATTCGAATTCACATAAAATGTTCCAATCTGTACAGATGGTAATATAAGTTATTGAAGTCTATGCAACACATGTAAATACAATGTTTATTCACCGAAGGTTATCTTTGCACTTTGAAAATGTGAACTTCATAATACACTGCGTATGGTTCGAAGGTTTAAACTGCACTGAAGGTAGTGGGAAGGAGGTGGGTAGGAATTTCAAAAGGACAATAATAATTCCTAACAACTGTACTTTTCTTTTTTTCAAATACGCTGTCAAATTTTTATGCTGAACGTCTGTTGATGGCTTGAATAACTTCTATAAGAAGTAACTTATCAAAATAGCAAGAACCTAGGGAGAAGCCAGTGCTTGATATCTAAATTATCTTTAAAAATATTTGCACTAGTGTCAAAATCCAGAAAGGAAATAGAGGAACACGTTTGTATTCACAAACGTTCTCTTAATTGCTACTGCTTACTGAAATATTTTATTCCGTTTTAATGTGGCAATACTGCGACCATGGCCCATTTCAATATACCACTACATAGAATCCAAAATTCAGGCAATATCTATTCGCACATAGATGTATGGAATGTGTCGCTGATAACATTTAAACACGAAATAATGAAATCATTCATCCATAATTCAAGTACTCACTAAGGAAGTTCTTTGGTGAATTTGTGAAATAAATTTACCTCATATATTTTTAACATATCTCTACGTATTGTATCGTATTAATGCATCTTAGTAATAAATTGTTATAAATCATCATAATTATAAAAGAAAAAATTAAAAAAAAATTTATTTTCATCATTGTTACCAACTTACAAATAATGGTACTGTCTTACAATAGTGGCCATTCTTATTATTTTGTTAACAGATTTTCTTAATTTTATTGTTTCATTGGAAGTAACGTTTGTTTCCTAGCTTGTAATATATTTTACTTATTATTTACCTAGCATTAAACATTTTCAACGTACTTACCTCTTAAGTTTAGTTATTTGAAAATATATGATATTTAAATTTTTTTTTTCGTTTTTGCAATATTGTAATATTTAAATATACAAGCTCACTTGAGCTTTTTTTCATGCTGTTGCTTTACCTTATCTGTGTTATTATGTAAAAGCCTAATGGCGTAAATTTTATGAATAAATATACTACCTTTCCTCACTAGAAGGAGATTATAATGATTTATATTATTATTTGAAATGGTTAAACACAAATTTAGTAAAGAACTGACTAATAATTCGAAGGTAGCATTTCTTGCACTGCGACCATTTCGCAAATCATGATTTATATCATTTATTATTTCTCCACTTTTCCCAGATAGAATAATATGAAGAGTTAAGTCTTTGAAAAATGTCGGCAATTAGACTTCCGTACTAATAAATTGGTAGGAATTGAAACAAATTATATTTTGCTACCGTAAGCCGTTTGCATGAAGACAAATTGCGGGAGAAATGTCCATGCTTATTTTCGTTATTTCGTCGGGAAAGAGTTTTGTCGGAAGAGATGGAAGGTGTATTTGAACGGAGCTTTTGGTGATGAAGGCAATTCTGCATTCAGTTGTCAGTTCGAGTGCGCGAGCTTTGGACTCTGAAATTGTTTCAGGCAAAGGGTTTTGACCTTTACAATAGTATTGCTTTTCTGTGCTTTTCTGTTATTTGAGTATTTTACCAAACACGGCACAACGAAAAGGTCAGAAATGATAAGGATATTTTTGGAATATAATATTAAATTTTCTGAAGAAGTTTTTTTGAAAATGAGAACGTTGGTCGATGTTGAAAAAAAAAAATCTCGCAGGAAATGTCTTAAATAGCAATTAAAAAACGGTGACCGGACAAGTTTGAACGAAACCAACTCAGAACCACCTCAGAAAAGTCATTCAAAGTGATGACAAAAAATATAAAAAAATTGGTTTATTAAGTTAAGTTAGGTTAGGGTTATGGGATGTTTTAATTTTTTTTTAATAGCTTTTAATGACTTTTCAAAGAAATGTTGAGTTGATTTTATTCTCAGTTGGCACGGAACCAAAGAAACACTGTAATTTTTTTGAATTTGTAAAATAACTGAAAAAAAAGTGTTTACAATAATTTTCCGGAGCATACTTTGCGATTTTTTTCTATCGAGGGAATTTCATATAATTGCTTTTTCGGCGTGGAGAATGCAAAGATATTATTTTTAAAATAACATATATGATTTGAAGAGTTTTAAATTTTAAACTATGAATATGGACGTCTGAAATATCTGAAACCCGACCGGTAGGAAGGAAATAAAAGTTTAATTAAGTTTTGAAATTCGCTTTATTAAACTTAATAATGGAATTCAATAAAGCATTGAGATTTGAAAAATTAATTTTTCATTTTATAATAATTCCGGATTATTTTATCTTAACCTTGACCTAAAACTATCTAAAAAGATTAAGTTTATTCATTGTCTAGATCTAGAAGAGCCATTGTCAGCTTTCGACAAAGCCATTAATCAACAAAAAATAAAAATCCACCATCTCCAAAATCATTTTAATACAAAATATCTTTAACCCACAAAAACATTACTTCCTATTGTTATTTTAGAGGAGAATACTCACTAATCATTCGCACCAAAATAGAACTAAACGGACGATAATTAGGGGTGATCAATCATTGTCGATAAGGTGAGGGCGCTGTTTTATTAAAATGGCCTCAACTTCTCGGATTCAATATTCAATTAGTAATACGCCTGACATCCTAAACCACGGGGATACGATTCAATCTTCTATTAACGCCTCGGATCGAGCAAAAACTACTGAGAAAGATGTCGGGGAAATAAAAGTAAAAAAACACTCTGTCAAAATCTAACGAAATCCTTCTTTGAAAGCTGGATCAAGTTTGGTCATGCAAAAACGGCAATTGGGCTTTTGGAACGAATTTACTTTTCAAACAATTTTTTTTTCATTTTTTTTGTATGTCTTCAGCATCGACAAGGTATATACTTTCACTTTTATATTTTTACTTCAAGTATGTAGCAATGTCTAGACTCTAGACATTTTGTTTTATTTCCTCAGTAGCTTTTCCCCGCGGCTTCACTCGCATGGTAGTACGGGAAATTACTGTAGCGGTTGAACTTATCAATTATCCCCCCTCCTCCCCACCCCACCCCCTCCCGCATTCCATACATTCATTCCCTTACATTCACTTTTCAAACATCTAGCCTGCCACCTAAATTTCACAAAGAAAAAAAAAATTATCCAATTTTGTTCATTCGTTCGGAATTTATGCGCTTACAAACATTTTGGATGTTTATTTTTTAATTAAATATTCGGAAGTTTGTTAATATAATACAAAATTACACTATTTATTATTCAGACTTTATAATCGATTGCAATCTTTAGAGCACAGGCGCCAGGTGGGAATGCTGTCCTTGTTCTACCGGTATTACAATGGAAGATGCTCCGAGGAACTAGCGTCATTGATCCCCTCGGCACCGGTGCATAGTCGGGAAACACGCCAAACGCGCGCTCAACATTTGTACACGGTTGACATTAGTCACATGAGAACGGGTCGTTTCTACGACTCGTTCTTGAGTTCAACAGCTCGGCTGTGGAACGATTTGCCGGCCTCTGTGTTTCCTCCCTCCTACAATATGGGTCTCTTCAAGACCCATGTTCACTCCTTCCTCTCCTCAAAAACACCCTCCACACAGCATCCTCAAAGATGACATAGGCCCTGAGGGAAATTATTTTTTCCTCAGGGCCTCCTGTGTGGAGTTAATGTAAAAAAAAAAAAAAAAATCGTTACGAATTATATTTTTAATGTAGGAACTCTTATCTGACATTTATTCCAGCTTGTCCAAAAAAAAACAAAACATATTCTAATATTTGAATTTTCTGGGGCAGTAGCTGACCAGGGGGCTGAGTACCTACCAGCTTAGAGCCCACAAATATATCAACATTGTTTCCATGGGAATGATTTTTTTCTGACATTTGCAATTAACTCGCTTTTGTTAGCGACAGAAAACGTATAACAAATATAATATATTAATATTTATAATTTCATAACGCCAGAGCTTACCATCATAAACAACATATAGTCTGCGCATATAATTTAGCTTTCTATTGGTGAATGAATTTTTAAAGTCTTTTTATTGGTTAATGCCTGAAAAGGTCATAAACAAACTCGAGCAGTTTCGCATTTATAATATTAGTATGGATTTTACATCAAAGCGTACGTTAAGACCGGTCTCTAGCGAATGAAACCATGCACATGATCGTGAACGTTCGCTTGAACGTTACTATAAACATTTGTTGTTTTCCGTCTCCTCCTTATTTGTAACATGGTTTGAAAGATTGGTACGAAGTTCGCGCAGTCACACACAATTTGGCTAGTAGTTTGTGGTAAGGACCTGACCACGCGTACGCACTGAACACTTGACGTTTGACGTTTAGCGTTTACATAAATGTTAAAATGCGTTCCAATAAAGAAGAGATGCTACTCGTACATCGGGGAGAAAACACAGATATTTTAATAGATGTCTATTTATCAGGAAAGATTTTCGACTAATATCGATTATTGCATTACCTAAAGTTAAGAATTTCGAGTGCGTAATTAATTACGTAGACGTCAAAAGTCGAGTTCTGATGTGAAATTTTGCGATTAGATTGTAGACGAAGTATAAAGGAGAACACGCAGAATAGAAGTTAAACCTTACTACCTACCAACCTCAAATTTTTATTAAGAATTTATTTATCAGGAATTAAGAATAGAATACCGATTTTTATTGGCCAATTTCTTCCGTGTTTCTTAAACCGATTTATAAATTAAAAGACCTTTTTTTTTACAAGTGAGTTCACGAAAGAAATTATCATCCATTACGATAGTTTTACAATTTAAAGTCATAATTATTATTAGGCTCGCGCGGTTGACATAACCCCAAATCTCATTCGATTTATCTCCGTTACCAACCACTCGGTGAAGCTCCTGTAAAAAAATAAACAAATAAACTAACCCCACCCCCGCCGGCCCCGCTTGCCTTCCGCTTCACACCCGGGAAGGGAATGTTTCCCATCCCAATTACCAATACCCAATGGTAAAGCTTGAACACAGCGTTTTTGAACAAGAATTGTTCAAATTTGGTAATGTTTGTAAGATGTTCAAGCGATTGTTCAGGTTCATGGTTTACCTACCAGAAGACCGAACTGTACGTAACAAATTACAATATATTGTTTTTTGTTTTACTCTAGTTTACTGAATATAGCAAATATTATGCATGCATATATCCAAAGATATTTAAATATACGGAGATATGCTATGATGTCCGCCCGACCGTCGCCGGAACTACTATCTAATGGGAATAGTTTGAATACGAAATTCAGTTGATTTTTATTAGTTGTGCAGTAGTATTGGTTAACAATATAGTTTGAATACGGAAAGAATTCGCTCATTTGGTTGATTTTTAGAACGTGTGTAATAGTATTGGTTAAAAATATCGGCGACACCAGAAAGCACAGTTCCACCCAGTAAAAACTGCCAAACTTTTAAAAATCTATAATACAACACTGTACACTCCCCTTCCAGCCGTAATCTTACGCTTCCGTGGAAGAGTGGTATTGAAAAATTTGAACAAAAAAAATTTATTAACAATGTTTTTCACAAATACTATGTACTTACCTCTTTAAAACATTAATCTCACTAACATTTTTTGATAACAATAAAAACAAAAATTTCAAATATATTGATATTGCTAATACTGAGTTTGAAATATGAGATTGACAAAAAATGACTTAAAAATAAGAGGTTTCAGCCGAATTGATTAAAGCATTTGTCCCGGTATTACGAAAGATAGTGGGTTCGTGTCTGAGTTGCGACCGTCAGCTTTTTATTTTTCTGTAACTTGTTCTATTTCGTATTTCGTTTAGATCTTCTCCTTCAATGATCTAAAATATTCAATTATTTCCCATAACAACGCGAATTCTACACCATCGAAAGCTTTAAGCTTCCACTTTCACGGTCCATAATACTGGTTTCAAATATCACATCACCCTTTACAGGCGACAGTCCCACAGACTGGCTGGGCGGCTAGGCGGGTAGGCGGCTAGGCAGGCTCTGTTGGAGTTCTGCGCTAGTTCCCGAGTTTATCCCGCAGTTCGGGCGGAACAATGGGATCTCCCCATTCAGGACACGTGCAAACTTCCATCCCGCAGGTTACCTGGCTCGCCGAGTTTTCAATCTCCGCCAGAGCCAGTTAAAACACTGCCTCAATTGATGCATTATCTGCGTTTAGCCCGCGAACTTTCTATTCAAATTTCATGTGGATGTTGGATTATACGGCCGAAGGATTTGTGGGAACTTTGTTATTTTAGTTAGATTTATGTGACGGTCTTTAATGTATGCACTGTTATTTGCGCTTTGTTTCAATAGAATTTCAGAACTGGACGTTAAATAGCGTTATGCGGATCAACATTCTGAATGCCCTTACAAAACGAATTTCAATAATATGCACACATTTCAACTACAATGTTGCACATTTGCGAGGTCCTTTTCGGCTCGTTTCATACAAATCTTAATTCTGGATTTGAGATCAAAATACCCAACCAAACTGAAAATTATTTTTGTAATCAAAAGTGTATCAAATATCTGGTACGGATGTGAGCTACTTTATTTATTTTTGCTTTAAATTGTAAGATATAGGCCATTAAAGATTTTAGTGTTTCATAATTTTATGGGCAACTTGGCAATTATTTGTGAGTAAATGAAAAACAAAAAAAAAATTATCATATATAACATAAAAATATATTGAAATATAAAATAAAAAAAATTGAAATTCAGAAAACACATCATTTTGACCTGTGTAAATTTAAAATACAAATTACCTATTTACGTCGGAACAAAAGATTGTCGTTTATACATTAGAATTACTACCCATAATAATGCATTTTTAACTAAGTTTTATTTTTTATTTTATTTTTTAATTGCATTTGTAAAATAAAAATAGTAAAATTATTTTATAATGTTTTTAATTTCCTCACAAATGATTATCAAATTGCCCCTTTAATCACGAAACATTAAAATCTTTAATGGCCTATATCTTATAATTTAAAGCAAAAATAAATAAAGTCGCTCACATCCGTAATAGATATTTACGAAAATTATTTTTCAGTTTGGTTGGGTATTTTGATCTCAAATCCGGAATTAAGATTTGTTTGAAACGGGCTGAAATGGGCCGTGCATACATTCCTCTTAAGGACCGAATTCTATTTAAAATATATTTGCTTAAAAATCTGCCTAATATCTACTTTTAATTTATGAAAATTGAATCATAAAGATTTTTTCACGTTGAATATTAGCTTTACTTCTATTTTGCACACGAATTGTGGAAAAGGAACGAAACGCAACCGCAAGCGGGCGGAGTTTCGCGCCGTTTGCAGTTTCTTCGTTCCTTTTCCTTAATTTGTGGTTCGGCTCGCGCTTATGTTCGCAAATGTACACACAGCCTTAGAGGAACGGCTGCGCAGCCTTTTTGATGCAAAACCTACATTTGGATTTGAGATCAAAATACCTAATTAAGTTGAATATTTACTTATTTTTATCAAAAGGTTCAGCGTTTATTTTGTTGTCGTAAAAGCTTCATATTTCCACATTGATTTTTTTTAATCATTGTATGTATCTACCTACTGTTTCGATTAATGACATTGGTATCTGTTTATCGTTAGCCCGTTTCGAAGCAGACCACGTCTAGTGAGGTGGGTAAAAGAAAACTATGCACACAAATGAAAATAAAATATTCGCAAACTAAAACTGATATCTAAAATCTTTTGTTTTCAGAGTTTTGTCGTCAAATAATACAAGTGCTTTCCAATACTCAGATTCTATTCACTACGCAGTTTTTTTTATAATAAATACGTCATAATATCTACAAAAAATACGGTTCCATGACAACTCAAAAACAACTCAACTCAACACATCTTTGAAAAGTCAAAAGCTATTAATTTTTATTTAAATAGCCCACGTAACCTAAACAAACGTAACCTATTTAACCATTTATATATTTATTTTTAATACTTTTAGTGACTTTTCACAGGAGGTGTTGAGTTGAATTCATTTTGAGTTGTCCGGTCAACAAAAAATACAGCTTAACGTTTTTCAAAAAACGTCCTAAACCATTTTCAAATTATGTACTTTTCGTATTTTTTTTTTTTAATTTAAAAAAGAAAGACAAACATTCCCGGGTTACGAATAAACCAACAATGTTTGGAAATCTCTTACAGTAAGCCAAAAATGTTGCTTGAGTCGTAATGGAGGACTTAGCCAGCCGAGGAATCGAAAATGCGACGCCCGGGTGGGACCCAAACGCGATGCCCACTCAACCACTGACCGGTAAATTATATTGAAATTTCCGATTTTATTGGAAACAATGGCGAAATAGGGTTTTATATTGGTGTTTCCGATGTTATTGGAAACAATGGCGGAATATGGTATAATATTGGTATTTCCAATTTTATTGGAAACAATGGCGGAATATGGTATTACATTGGTATTTCCGATATTATTGGAAACAATGGCGGAATATGGTATTACATTGGTATTTCCGATATTATTGGAAACAATGGCGGAATATGGTATTATATTGGTATTTCCGATATTATTGGAAACAATGGCTGAATATGGTATTACATTGGTATTTCCGATATTATTGGAAACAATGGCGGAATATGGTATTAAATTGGTATTTCCGATATTATTGGAAACAATGGCGGAATATGGTATTATAATGGTATTTCCGATATTATTGGAAACAATGGTGGAATATGGTATTATAATGGTATTTCCGATATTATTGGAAACAATGGCGGAATATGGTATTATATTGGTGTTTCCGATATTATTGGAAACAATGGCAGAATATGGTATTATAAATTATTTTATCAGGGCCTCCTCTGTGGAGCTAATCTAAAAAAAATAATAATAATTTGAATGGAACCCTCTTTGAAGTTTGACGAATTCTTAAAATTCTGTGAAAAAAGTGGCCATTAGTTATTTGTTATTTGTAATCGTCTTACAATATACTTTGTGGTATTATCAATAATCGTCTTATAATAAACAATTATACTTGTATTTTCCACACTCTTCATCAGATATGGCTAATATAAACAGTTATATGTAGTTTTTAAGTACCTCAACAGATGTCAGTTAAGTAGTACCTCAGAAAAGGGTCTTCATCGTCGTTCGTTTCTAATGCACGAACGCTTACGGAAATGGGCGATGGTATATGATAGACCGCCTGGCTCCCGCAGTGTTCGGGCTTCAGAATAACTAAAAGCTTCCTACAGTATGGACGTCTGGTCCAATTAAGTATTCGTCGTGAATTCTAAAATAAAGCGTAAATAAAGCAACTTGTAATCTCGACGAACCTCGATCTTTATCGTAGTCTTCCCAAATATATTTCAAGTAATCTCAATTACTGGGATTAAAGAACATTACATATTTCAATACTGTCTGTGACAATGCAACAAAGTCTTAAATAAATTTTACAATCATTTAAAAGTCCCAAACACTTTTCTTTGCACAGATCCAATGAATTGTACCTACATGTTGCAAAAACAGTAGAAACCGGCGATAAGAGTTTTTCTACAGCGTGAGAGCGTTCGTACGTTTTTCGCTTATTTATTTGTTTTGAGTTTGACATCTAAAACTTACGCGTGATTGTGCCAACAAAACGAAAAAATCTGTATTCCTAATGAAGGTTAAACAAAGCACAAACAAAACAACCAAACAGATAAGGTAAAATGCTTCGGAAAATGTTTGGAAAGTTTTTTTACATTTCGAATTACATGTGCTGTACATGGCAGAAACTCAATATGTCTTCATGTGTACTTACACCGTAAAAATATTTTATGCATGTGTATAAAACATCACAGTATGTGTACCGTAGCCAAATTTACCAGTTATCTTATAAAAATGTGTTAAAAATTATCAAACGAAAGACAAATAACGATAAGTGGTGAAAATTATCAGTTCTTTGTCAAATTCCAGCATATGAAAATGTTTCCCACACACAACGTGGCAATCCAAAATGAGGTTCCTTAAGGCCACGTCCACATAGGCAGGTGGATTGCTTAGCGCCTAGAGCCTAGTGAGTCGCCTAGCGACGTGCCGACAAGCAAATGAGCAAGGCACCTAGCGACCCACCAGACAAACCACCTACAGTGCGGCCACCGTGTATCCTAGCGAGTAGCCAGGGTGCAAGCCACTAGGCACTAGGCGCTAAGCAAGCCACCTGCCTATGCGGACGTGGCCTAAGAGAAAGCGTACCTATTTAAATTTATTCTCATTCCGTACTTTAACGGTAAAGAGAACTTCCTAGAGAATCCACATACACTTTCGAGATACTTCTTTTTTCTATGCATACATTTAGTGGCGTGCAGTCCGTACAAACACAAAAGCACTGCCTAGCCCACCTTACTCGTATAAAATTATATAAATATTGCAAATTATTGCAAGAAAACAATCTACGCAAAATAGAATCGTAGCTCCACCTCCAACGTCTATAAGGTAACAGGTATCAAAGGCAGGAACTAAATTTGCAAACAAATATACGTTATATTTCAACAAGTTGTCTTCGAATGTCATAAAAATGTTCATGTGTGTGCGATGCTCGTTCAAGGGACGACTCATTTGCATCAATGTCGAAAAAGGCAGTGCTTTTTGGTACAAATAACAAATGTAGCGATCAGTGTCATCTGTACTTCTATGAAATCGAAAAAATGCGTAAATCTTTCATAAAAAACTATGATTTCATTTTAGTTTTCTTTGATGCAATTTAGCGGTGGAAAAAAGTGTAAATTTTATTTAATCCAATGATTCGTTTGTAATATGCATAAATGACGTCGTTTTTCGGATATTTCATGTGGCTTAGTTAATTCTAACCTATACCGTCCAAAGCCAGCAGCTTAGCCATTTTTTTTTTATTTTTTTTTATTATATTTAATTAAAATCAAATTTGATAGTTTTATTATCAAGTTCTGCAAGTATTTTATTATGTATTTTTGTTACAGCTGTTTCGGTTTTCAAGACCGTTTTCAAACTGTGGATAGATCCGCTGATAGGCGACTTATTTATAATATTTGAAATGTTAATTTTCGAAGATTGATTTATTACCGGTTAGACCAATTTGCTGATACTGTATTATTTAGGGTTCGGAATTTCGGAATCTGTTTCCCCAACTAAGTGATAAGGTTTTCTTAATTGTTTTATAATGACGTTATTGCTTGAAATACATAATAAAATAAATGCATAATAAAATACTTTCCGAATTAAACACAAAAACAATTAAAAGCTTAGCCATTCTTAAATAAAACTTACCACATCGATGGAAAAAAAATTAAATCGATTATTTTGCTATTTTTTCTTCTGCCCACCCTGAATAAAAAAACTCCGTTCACGCCACTGCGTTCATGAGAACCCATGATAATTTTTGGTCACCTCTAGGCAAACCCTTAAATCCTGCCGGTGTTTATAATCTCCACACAGTTTTCTTTGCCCAAGTCTACAAAATATGCCATTGCAAACTCATTATACATTTTTTTTTATATCTCATCAATTACCTACATGCTTAGTACTTCGATACTTAATGTTCAATCCTTGTATTAATAAATTTTTGCAAAAATTTTAAGCATTGTATCGAGCGCAGTTATTTTCTGTCTTATTAAAAAATACTTCTGATCAGCCCTATCTTCGCACTGCTCCAATAATTGAATGAATGCTGGTGCCTACCTTGCATCGGAGTGTAGATATTCATGTAGAGGCAGTCCTCGCTCTGGTTGCGCAGGTAGGGCAATAGGCGCTTTAGGTACTCGAGGCGGCCCTTGGGCATGCGTTCCAGGGCCGCACTCTCGTTGCGGATGTCGGGCAGCTTCTGCGGGCAAGCCGGCCCGGCCGCATCTGAGATACGAATTCCGTCCCACGGGGAAGGGGTGCGGGTGGGGCTGAATCTAGAAAGGGAATACATTTTGAAATTCAATGTTTAATCATCGAAAAAACGAAATACCAAATAAAGTTAAAAAATTGTAGAAAACCGAAAAATCAAAGAATGTTAAAAAAGTATCGAGTTAAAAAATCAAAGTTATCGACGATGAAAAATCCTAATTAAAAAACTTATAGAAAGTTGAAAACAAAGGAACGTTTTTAAGCCTAGGAAGATTGAAAAATCAACGACGTTAAAAGATATTAGAAAGTTTAAAAATCAAAGAATGCCGAAAAATCAAAAAAACGTCAAAAATCAAAGAAATAGGAGATGGTAGAAATCGAAGATAGAAAAACTATTAAAAGATAGATCATAAAAAATCAATTTTAAGGTTATTAAATAAAAAAAACTGTTAATTCGCATTTGTTTTATACGAATACTGCACAAGAGTCCCAGCTGCTCCCGCCTGGACCCAGTGAGACTATGGCATCAATTGGGGTATGTTGTGAGGCTGAAGGTGGTGGGGAGGGGAAAGAGGTAGAAAAGAGGAAGTTGGGGAAGTACACTATTCAGATCCGGTCACTAAACACGGCTTAAGACATTTCAAGCAACGTTTCAATTCTGAATGGTGGTCTTAAACCAGAGCGATACTGATAGTATCTTCCACTCTGGAACGTGCCGCAAATATACTTTGTATTATTTTAAATTGATAAATTGTGGAAAAACACAAATTAATCAAATAAAATTTATTTGCTACGCCGGCATTCGATCCCGCGATCTTCAGATTGCGAGTCGAGAGCCTTACCGTTGGACAACGAGTTTTTTTTTATTCATGTAATTTTTAAGCATTTTAATTTTACTCCCTAAAAACATATAAAGAAGTGTGCTCTCAATTTACATGTTCGTCATTTCATTCAAATCTTCCATTTTTCAATAAACTTATCCGAGCTTAGATCCATCTTTCCGATCGCCCGCGAACTGTCCCTGCTAAACTTCCCCTAACTAAAGAAGAAACGTCACGATAGAGCTGCGCCCCAGGGCAGGCCCAAGGGGCCCCCTTCCGAAAAAATAGTCATAAAATCCAATTGCTTTGCCACCGTCTTGAATGTGCCATACTTCGGGAAAGCTCGGTGCCTCGGGTAGGGAATAGACACTGAATAGAAAACAAAACCTAGAATTGTTAATTTTTTAGGGAAAAAGCTCGCCAATAAAGCCAATTACTATTTTTTATTGTGATGAAAATGTATTATGTTTAAAGAATTATTAACGGCAATAAAATTAGATTTTCGATATTACAAACATTGACGTAGTTATCATCTCTTAAAGGGAACTTGGGTAAAACGTATGCAATGGTGTCTCCTGACGTCACACGAGATACGATTTAGTGCAAAGCATAATTTGATTGGCACTGCTGCAGTATTGTGATGTCATAAGATTTTCAGCCGTCCGCAAATATACACATTCAAATATAAACATGGCTTGAATCTTTGGCACAATTCGTTATTTTCCAAAAATTCTAAAAATCACATTTTAAGCATTTGTAAAAAAACGTTAAATTTTGCTATAGGAAATGGCTTTTTTGAGCATAGAAAAAGGCAAACACTAGAAATGCCTTCCATATGATATAAATGAAATCCACTAAGTACTTTTTGAATCTAGCCCATTAAACACGCGCTCGGTCTCTCTTACATTTGTCTGTCATCGCATTTGAATTTCACGATGATACTGAAACACAGTTCTGCATATTATTATGAACTGGGATAAGAGCGATGTTGGTTTAGGTGAGGCTAGACACCTGACTATTCAGATCTGTTTACTAAAGCACAGCTATTACTGTTTTGAGTGATTTTGATTCTGAATAGTGGATCTCAACCAGGGCGATACTACGAGTACAACTACATTTGAATCTATACCGATGTGAAAGAAAACTGATGTTACCTATTTATAAAATACATTTCGAATTCTAGAGAGGCCACTGAAAAGTATTTATTTATTTTTGCACTTAGTGTTAGTTAGCATTCAAATCATATTTTATAAGTTGTTGGTGTCTTTGAATTATTGCAAATTCTTAAGAGTCAAAACAATTAAAAAAATATATAAACGTAATGAAATAAAATAAACAAACAAATGATAAAATAAAATACATTTGTAAAAATGTGAACAGAAACTAAAAATAAAAATTAAATCTAAGCGATCACACCGACACGTAATACCACAAACAACATAATATGTAACATGTTACGTATAAACAATACCAAATTTGATTTACTGTGTAATTCATCGGTTCTGATACTCAATATAACAAACATAGTAGAAGGTCTAATTGTGTCTAGAAAAATAAAAGTAACGGACTGAACAACATGTATATTTATTAGTTTTAAGATGAAATATATCTCCCAGATCAGCGTATTTAATTTTTCCTCTGTCGGAATCGGGGAATTTTGATAAGTTAGTGTCCTGGTGTTGTCAAAGTAAAAGCGTAATAAATGTCGGCGAAGTCTTTTGAGAACACGAATATTGATTAACTGAAGCATTTCAGAACAGTCAATTTTGTAACAATTTTTTTTATTTACCAGTATTAAATCTGAGTTTATTTTTCTTCCTGAAAGTTTCAGTAGGGGCATTTTATCCAGAAGGCAGCTAGAGTTAATGTTATATGTAGGAATATGCAATTTATTTATTTACGCCTTGATGGCTTTTACATGTAACATTGATAAGTTTTACTGGAGCAACATAACAAGTATATAGTACAAAAAATAAAAGGTGCACAACAACTACACATTAAAGTAATTACAGAGCAGTGTTTAGTGAATTTGTTACTGTTAACAATTTGATATTTAAGGATTGTTGCATAATATATATATATATTTTTTTTAAATAAAACATTCAACGAAGTTGCATTCCCATGAGTTATCAAAACCCATTAAGGGATCGCCAATTGGTAATTTGAAAAGATAAATCCAACCCAACCCAACATGCAGACACAATAAATGAAGAAAAAAATTTACAAAACATTTTACAGAAGCAACATACAATACATATCTGCATACACACACGTTTTTTAAAGGAAGCAATGTTTCTATAAAAACATACGTCAACAGAGCAAGTTATATTCCCCACACGATGTATTTTCTGATGAGAAAAGTTGAACATAAAATTAGTGCAAGAAGCAACTATATTAAATGGAGCGTGCAGTCCAGTGTTGTAATTATTGGGTACTTGATAATTTATCATATTCACTAGTTCAGGGCTCTCCAATTTATAATGTTAACAAGCTTAGAAACTCATGTTGAATCTTTTTTATGCTCTCGGATTGAAAAATGAAAAATGGGGACCATAACGTTACACTCTAGGGTGACCGGACAACTCAGAATGAAATCAACTCAACACCTCCTTTAAAAAGTCAATAAAAGTGATTTAAAAATTTTATAAAAAAATGATTAAGTAGGTAACGTTAGGTTAGGTAAAAGCTATTTTAAATATATTATTTTAAAATATATTTTTTGTAACATATTTAAAATAGCTTATACCTAACGACTTTTCGAAGCGGTGCTGAGTTGACTTGATTCTGAGTTGGCGTGGAACCACACACTAGTTGGCATCTGACAGGGGTTTTATAACGTCATAAATGTTTCTCGATTGATCATCTACTCAAGAAAGAACTATTAAGTTAGTAAGTAAAAATTTCGCTTTTTTCGGGCACACAGACACGCCACCGATACAATTCTTTTCGCCCATCTCTTCGGTGGCTAGAAGTTGTGAGGGATGCGTTTATTTAATAATCTCAAATGAGATTGCTCCAAAAATATCAACGAATGTTTATTTGAGTTTTACACCCTTTGACGAAAAATGTTTTTGTACAAACATTTTATTTGAGTCGGGAAGTATCTATTCATATTTCTTTTTATTGATTCTGAAAGAGATCAACTTAGTTCTCCAAAAAAATAAGACTTTGCTCAACTTCCGCATTCAACAAAAAACAGAACAAAATCAGAATTGATGTTTAGCAAATTAATTATTACTCTACACGTCACTCACGAATGAAATAAAGATGCAAAAATATAAGCTTTTCAAATTAAGAAGTAGAGAAAATTTCAGGATGTTAGAGCTTTTTCATGGTAATATAAGCTTTATACAATTAGACAAGCAGCTTCGAAGAAAATTTGTTCATAATGTCACGAAATCGAAAGGTTACTGTTCATTGGAGCGTCTTCCGTTGTAATACCAGTAGAACAAAGATAGCATTCCCACCCGACGCTTGTGCTCTAAAGATTGTAATCCGTCCGTTTGAGAAATCGAAAGCTTACGATTTATCAGTTTGTATATGTGTATGTAGTATATGCAGTCAAAATAAAATGAATTATGGATTTCTCCTCGCTGTTTTACTTCTAATAAGACAACACATTAAAAGTAAAAATTATTAAGTTCATAAGAACATTATATAAAATTAAAAATCGCTCACTATGTATAATAAAAACATTTTAATTTTTCAACACCGTAGCTAAGGCCTCCGGCAATGGCCTCCGTGGTCCCGAGGTAAGACTCTCGACTCGAAGGTAACGGGTTCGAACTCGACGTGCTCAAATAAATTTTATTTGATTAATTTGTGGTGTTTCACAATTTATTAATAAAAAAATAATATATAGTATATTTGCGGCACGTTCCAGAGTTGAAGATACTCTCAATATCGCCCTGGTGTAAGACCGCCGTTCAGAATTGAAACGTTGCTTGAAATGGCTTTAGCCGTGTTTGGTGACCAGATCTGAATAGCCAGGTACTTCCCACCTTTCTCTTCCTCATCTCCTTCCCCTCCCCACTACCTTCAGCCTCGCAACATACCCCAATTGGAGATGCCATAGTCTCACTGGCTCCAGAGGGGAGTATATGGGTCAAGATACTCTCAGTATCGCTCTGGTGTAGGACCACCATTCAGAATTGAAACTTCGCTTTAAAAGGCTTTAGCTGTGTTTGGTGACCAGGTCCGAATAGCCAGGAACTTCCCCACCTTCCCCTTCCCCATATCCTTCCCCTTCCCCATTAGCCACCACTACCTTTAGCCTCAGAACATACCCTAATTGGGGATGCCATAGTCTCATTGGTTCCAGACGGGAGCAGTTGGGAACTCTTGTGCGGTATTCATAAAAGTAAATAAATATTTATTTATTTACTTTTTTGAAAAACAAGAAAAATTATGTTGAACCAGAACTGTACCAATCTTGGCTATCATAAAGTTGAGGTAGGAGATTGCATTCCAACTAGACAATGCTACCACTGCCTTAAATTTAACCGTACTAGCCTGAGATGTTATGAAACAAAAGACCCAGCTTGCTCATATTGTGACGGCAACCATAAATATCAAGAATGCAAAAAAAACAAGAACCATCGAAATGCACAAGTTGCATTTTGATTAGCGATAGAAGTTTTCTAAACAAACCAATTATAGTACAAATAATGACACTTGCGAGTACAAAGAAATTACGTTGTCAATAGCTCGTCAAAAACTAGACTATTGAAAATGGAAGATTTTCTGAAGCAAAGTATTGATTGGAATATTAATAAAAATGTTTGTATAACAAGCGATGAGTGCAACGAAGTATTATATGAATGTGACGCGTTGTTTGTTGTATTGCATATTATTAATATTAGAAGTGTGAATAAAATTTTTGTGAATTTTTTGTGCAATTAGATTTATTTTTAAAAAAAGCGGCCGGGAGTTTCAGTGTAAACCGATTGTCATTCCACTAGCATTATCCTCTTCGATATACCAAGCAATACCTTTGCAACAACGCCCAAAATCAACAAGAATTTAGAAATATTGTTCATTAAAAATACTTTCGTACTACGGCATATTGAGTTGTTTCTAAAACCTCTGAAATCAAAATAATTCCGCTTTACAATAAAATCCAAATAAATGTAACACTATTTAACGTATTAAAAAAATTTAAATTGATTTATTAAGATTATAAAGTGCGCCTTTAAATTTTATAAATGAAAATTAACATTTAATTTTTTAAATATTAAAATTTTGCACGCAAACACAAAAAGTTTTTAAATGGCTCACCTTACGTGTTTTCTGACTAAAATTACTAATGACAAAAAAAAATTAAAAACTTGCGTTTTTATTAGACAAAAGTATCATAAATGTTATTTTTATCACACTTTTTTGTCGTTCCATGTAAAACTAATTTATTAAAAAATCCCCAAAATTTCATAAATTTATTTCAAAATGCGATTCGAAACTTTGGTTTCATAAAGCTTTTCATTTTACTCCTTTTGTGGTCTTTTTTTTAAACTATTTATATCAAATTTCTCACTATGATTAAGGGAAATACGACCATTTCTATGAAACCTACAAAAGTTGAACTGTAAAGGTGTCAAATAGACTTAACGGGCTTAAAGTAAACTCTCCACTCTCTTTGTGTTTTATTCTGAATAAATAACCTCACAATTATTTTCATTACAATCTAACGCAATTTAATACTAGATTATTTTAATTACAACGTATTTAATAAAAATAAAAAAAACAAATAAATTTTGTTTGTCCAAAACCATCAGAAATTGATATTTTAAAATATGTTTGTATATATTTCTTTTTAATTTGCTCCACACAGGACGCCCTGAGGAAAGTAATTCCCCTCAGGGCCTACGTTATCTTTGGAGATGCTGTGTGGAGGGTCTTTTTTAGGAAAGGAAGGAAAAGAAGAGGAAATTCTGAGAAGGAAAAGGGTATTCGGGATGGGTCAGTGAGTCCAGGAGTGACATACACATGAACCCATCCCTCCCATTGCGGCGCAAGGCGGTGTTCCGAGAAAGTACGGCTGGAGTCAAAGGGATTTCCTCAACCACTCTCTCCCTATCCGGCCTGCCGTGCAGCTGGTGGGCAGACGCATCCGCCACCAAGACCTGGACAGAGGTGTTGGTGGCGGATGGCCGGGAACCATTTATTGGATAACCAACACCTAGAGGTGTCAGTTATCCAATAAATGGTTCCCGGGGCGGCGGTACCCATATCCGCCTCCCAAATAGTATTCTGTTGTTATTCTGTCGCTATTTTCATTTTTCACTTATTAAATTATTGTCTAATATGTAATATGTTGCAAACCGTAAATTTTTTGTACCTACCTTTATTTTTTTAGTAAATAGACTAACTCCCCAGTTAGATTTCATTAGCTAGTTAATGGATTATTTTTCTATTGAAATCGGTTCAAAATCATTCAAATTAGTTTGAAACACCCAACCGCAGTCCTTTCAAACTCGGCAATAGTCCTACCACACAGTACACACTCTACACACTGTACACACAACAACAATTCTATTGTACCTATGTAAGTATTTGGATCGAATCTATTTAAATCGCTCTTCTTAGAAAACGAAAGTCTTTGTAACTTTACAAACTATATCATTTCATTTCCTGGAAAATACAAGCTTTCTAAGTTCTTGATATTAATTGAAATTTGTGGCACTTAGCTCAAGGGTTTATCAGTATTATTAATACGTGTCATGTTCGCCGTGTTCCTCATTTCAAACGTTGTAAAATAATTTACGCAAACTTTGTTAATTTCAAATATTATCAGATTATTATAATCAAGCATACCCTCATATGGCGTTACGAAGACGCGCATTTTTGCCCCGAAACTTCCTTCTAATAAGCCAAATTAACTCTTCCGTAGTCGCAAAGTTTCGACACGTTAGCATTAATAACTTAAGTCAAAAGTCAAGTAAGGTTCTATCCAAGTTACGCGTATAAAGTTAGTATTATTGAATGTTACTCTCTTATGAGCCATACGTTATAATATGAGCTTTTCACATACTCCGAGTCGAATCCTCTGTAACCTGAACAAATAAAACTTCCGAACGCCCCAGTCTCCTATCAAATCCCAAGTTTCTCATACTAAATTGTTTGATTTTGGTATATTCTCTGTGTAATTCGGGGCTTAGAAAAACTTTTTCCGATCTGGGACAGAATTTCAGTATGCTGGAAGCGAATTGGGATACTGCTTTGTTGTAGGAAGCAATACATCGGTTAATTCGGATCACAAATAAAACTCGATAAAAATTCTCCAACCAGTGAGAGAGAGAGTTTGGAAGTGAGCAACTTTTCAAGGCTTTCTTTATCGAACTAGTTAACAACCTATGAAAAAAAAACAATCAATGTTATATTTCATAATCAAGGAAAGGCGGAGAGATGATCGGAATGCAATTTAAAAAAATAATGGTAGTCCTCCCAGATAAACAAAAAGAATTCTTCATTCTTTTTATTTATCATATGCTCCAATATTTATGGTGTCGGGTCTTCTACGATGAAAGCACAAACGTAGTTACACTTTATTGTCACTTTTTGTATTAATTAGTATTTCTTACGACTTTTAAGCGAGATTTCAAGAGCGAGCTGCGATCAGTTTCACGACGAGTTTCGAATGAATCAAATGTGGGTAATTTTCGTTGGTAATTTTCGTTTTGTAGGTAATTTTCAATAATATTGGGCATGTGTGCCAAGTAGGTAAACATCATCTTCCTCTTTTTCTGGTAGATAAGTAGGGCCCTTCAAGGAAGGAAAAAGACAAAGGGAGAAAATAACAATGCAAGAAATTTTGGAAAATGGGTTTTAGTTCATAATTTGTTTCAGAATTAAACAGTAACATTGAAGGGGGAGGGCTCGCGTAACGGGGAAGGATAAGGGGACGCGAGAGGGAAATTGGGGCTGGAACGGAGACACATGGGAAAGGACATGCAGGAAAATGATGACGGGGGAGGGGGACGAGGAAGGGGCAAAGGGAGGTATTTCAAAGAAGACATAGTAGCGGTAGGGGATAAATAAAAATAATGAAGAATTATTTTTATAAATATACATAAACAGACACCATAAATATTGGAGCATAAGACCACAGCAAATGTAGGGCTTTCTCCTTTCAACTAACCTCATCCTGAGACTGATTTTATAAATTTTCTTGCATCATACAAAATAAGGATTTACAGTCCATCCTCTCTCGTGTCGCGATATCGTTCATTGACAGTTACTCTCACACATTCTTCTCTCTCTTGCGGATTCCTATCCTCTCCCTACCTCCTTCCTTACCTGCCGCTAAACCATATGAAAATCACACATTTGTAAACGGTATTCTAATTGTATTGCGATATTTTCGGACAGCCTTTATTATACAAAAAGTTTAATTTATATTGCCAAAAATTCAAACACAGAAAACACATACACACCTACGATAAAACAACGCACCAAAACATGGACTGAATTTAGTGCCGTATTCAAAATGATTTAAATGGTAAATAAGGGTTTCGTGTGCAAACAAAAATATATATTTCAATCAGAATACATTCCCATTAAAACAAAATTGAATCGTTTTGTTCGATAAATTACTAAACTTCAAGCAAGTACGTTGTGATATTGAAATAATAGATTTCAAACACAAATGCTGATTATATTATACAGGGTGTTAAGAGACGTACTTTGGAGTAAAAAAGGTAAATGGAATTTTGGTTTCCTGTGACATTTTTGATGTTTTTTTTTTTTCTGCCAAAAATATTAGTTAGTTAATAAACTCGGTTGAGTGACCGACCAACCAAGAAATTTTTTATTTTTATTTTGAAAAAAAAAAATTTTAATAAAAAAAGTCGTCAAAAAATTCACCGACGACCAAAATTTCATTAACATTTTTTATTCTAAATAAATAATTTAAGCGCCCTTGAGGTGATTTTTCACAAAAACGGCGCTCTACAAATTGTCCAATTATTATTATTATTAGGAATCACTGGTTAAATAAAGTAGGTAAGTCAAGTACGTCCCTTGACACCCTGTATATTGTGACAATAACAATTCACTGCAGTCATTCAACATGAATGTCCAATAATTGCCGAAAAACAATGGACCTATCAATTTAACTTAACAAAAAAATATAATAAATCGTCACTATAACAACCTTTTTTAGTTGCTTACTTTATGGTAGGTACTTACTTTTATTCTAGATATTGTTAAATAAAATTATTTTTTGTATTCTTTCATGTACCATACTTTTTACATTCTATTATCGCTTTCATATTATTTTTTATTATTTTTTACTCATTTTCGTTCCTTGATATTCTTTAATACTGTGTTATTGTTTATTTTTTCTTTCTTTTATGATATTTTATAATATATAGAATAGAATAATAATAATTACAAAAGATGTTTTAAATATTTTTATTAAAGGGATCAGTAGGATTTATCGGTCCAGTTCTATCGAGCCGAACACTCTGATATGAAAATATCTGGAGTCGGTGAATTATTTTCCCATTAGGTCTCTGGTAGGTTGTCATGTTGTTCTTGCATCGTTTTGTATTTATTATACTTATATAGTGCAATTGCATGGCGTGGATTGACTAGACGATCATTTGTGGAAAATTGTGTGGAAGGGTTTAGTTTTTCCTGTGGGGAAGATTTAACACGGACAAAAAGTCTTTTTTTTTTTACATGAGCTCCACACTAGAAACCATGAGAAACATAATTTCCCTCAGGGCCTATGTCATCTTTGGGGATGCTGTGTGGATGGTTTTTTAAAGTAAAGGAAGGAGTGGAGAATTCTGGGAAGGAAAATTGTTTAAGGGGTGGGTAGGAATCTGGGGTTCAGTGTGTCTTGGTCATTCGCCTACCTCACTCCATAAACCCGCGCACTCCTGCTAAATCACCAAACGTAGCAAATCGCTCGGGGTGACCTATGGCGTAGGTGTTGGTTATCCAATAAAGGGTCCCGGGGCGGGGGTACCCATTTCCGCCTCCCAAATTGAAAAAAGTAGATATATAATAATAATAATAAAATATTATTTTTTCTTATGTTAATGCACTGTATGTAAAATCAACCAACATAATACAAGCATGTGCCATGGTGGTCGAAAAATATTCAAATTATCTAACCATCAAAATAAAGAAAAATTAAAAAATAATAATAATAGGAATGTTGTTCAATTTAACTTACCGGTTGGATCCAACGGGGGGCGTCGCGTAAGGCACCCCCAAAAACACTTCCACTGGCTTTAAAAACTTGTGTTCCTCCATCGGAACTATCACTCCCTGAAGTTTGCCATACCTTGTCTGAATAATCCGGTTACTCAGCCTCGACTTGGCATTAGAATTAGCACTAAATTGTCTCGCGTTCAAATACGCACTGTTCAAATTATTGACCCCTCCGGCGAACGAGGTAAAAGGGTTACTACCAGAATTCACATTGAACTGTTGATTGTGATTATTATTGTTATTGTTATTGTTGTTTGTGTAGTGGTGAGTGTCGTAATCTGTGTTACCGTTGCCGGTGTTGTGATCGTAATTCGTGTCAGGGTTGTCGTAGTGGTTCTTAGGATCGTATTCTCCGTTGTCGCCAGTCTGCGCGCTGTTGTGAGGCTCGTTCGACAACCCTTCGTTGTGACTTTTATTATTAATATTATTATTCGGTTGATTTACGATTGACGACGCCGTGTTGATGTCACTATTAGTATTTTGAGTTTCACAACCGACGGTGTTTAGCAACACCATAACTACGAACATTGTTTTAAAATAGACTATAAGCCACGGTGACATTTTAAAGCGGCCCTTGTACTGGGCTTCTGCTCTTATTTTTAAAGACGACATTATAAAATCGGAAGATTTATTTTCACTTGTAAACTGCACATTTTTTAAATTCAAATTTATAGAACGAACTGTCTTTAATAGTTTTTATTTAAACACTTATTTTTAATCCTTGAAATTAAACATATTTACTGTAATTATATAAAGATATCATTTATGTCGCTATTCTAACTTGTCAGCTAGCTAAATTATTTTGCGTCTCCATAAAACTTTATTCTACTAATTTTCTAAGTATTTCTAAACTACCATTCACCTGCAATGCGAAAATTTTTTGCTTTGTTAAAATATAGGTCACCCCAAGTGGTTCGCTACGTTTGGTGATTTAGCAGGGGTGCCCGGGTTCATGGAGTGAGGTTTGTCTAGGTCTTGGAGGCGGGTGACCAGGACACACTGAACCCCAGATTCCTACCCACCCCTTAAACCCTTTTCCTTCCCAGAACTCTGCTCCCCTTCTTTTCATTAAAAAACCCTCCGCACAGCATCCCCAAAGATGACATAGGCCCTGATGGAAATTATTTTCCTCAGAACCTCCTGTGTGGAGCTCATGTAAAAAAAAATATATATATATGTATATATATATTTTAAAATTTAATCAAAAGCCACGTCTTGAGCAGTGAGATTCTGGTATGAGTCTCACATTCGGGGATGTCGCCACAACGTATTGTATGTCGACAGAATCATTCAAGTCTATACCTAAATTTGCCCATAAGGAGGGCGTCCCTCTATCTAAATAAGATGGTTGACAAATTCGACATAATCTTCGAAACCTACAGCAGTGAGTTTAAGATCTTTGGCACACTATACTAATTAAACGGTAGGAATTTTTACAACAAATTTATTAATATTATTATTACATGTAATGTTTATTTTACTGTGTTCATGAATTAAAATTAAATAGATTAGTTGGATAAGAAAAATTATGCAAAAGCAAAAACGTTCTAAAATTTTTAATAAGAGTTTAGATGTCTGCCAAAATCTTACCGACTTATTAAGAAGTTTAATATGTGATCATTCTACAAAATAATAATGCAAATGTGGTGGTAAGTTGGTCGATCGTTTGTTAGACAAATTCATCTCCCAAGAAATAATTAGTGAACCAAATGCGGCCATCATGACAATTTGTTGGGGCAGACCCAGAAATCTGCTGTTTTTCTAGCAATTCAACTCCAGACGGTAATTTTTAGTACGTTGTCGGACAGGCAACGTAATTGGCAAGGTTGTAATATTGCAGATCACGCCATCTTGGAGTTTCTTCTCATTCGGCAAACCTAATTGAGTAAATCCAATAACGTATCTATTTACTGATCCTGCGTAGTCGTTGAAAATTATTCAAAGTACAGCAAAGCTTGTTGCAAATAAAATACTTCGTAGTAATTATAATATTGTTTTTAAGTACGCTTAACTTCGCGTTAAACAGGAACCTTGAAATACCTCTAAAACTTAAAGGAAAGATATACTAGCCTATTGTTAGACCCGCGATAATGTATGGCTCCCAATGCTGCACTACTTACAACTCATACTCTAGACAACTCGAAACAGCAGAAATACGAATGGTTAGATGGTCGGCAGAATTATCACAAAAATTTAGATTAAAAGTTCACGCAGTTGTGGTAACTTACGTGTCATGGACATAAACAGTAAGCTGGAGGAACGACAGTTGAGATGGTACGATAAGACGGAGAACACCAGACGTACAGTGAAGAAGCAGGCAATGTCTATGGAGCTTCATTGACAATCATCCAGATGAAGACCAAAGAATTCCTGGATGACTCAATGCTCTAAAATATTACAGAGAAACGGCATGGAAGAAAGCGATACACAGAACCAAAGAAGATGTTGTCTGAGAACGAGAATAGTTGACCTCAACAGCCTACATACGCAATGAGTTGGGACAGTTCAAGGAATATGAAAAAAAGTGCGCTGAACTTCTTTTAGTTGGTATAATAATCAATCAGAAAGATCAATGATCGGCCATAAAATATTCAGTTCTTTCTAAACTCCTGAAATCAGAACTTTCTTTTTACCGAGTACACAGTATAACTCTATAACACGGAAAGTGACACAGAGCAATTATTTCCAAACTACTTCGCTACGGAAGAAACTTCTTTGAAAGAAAAATAATATTGACTAAGCGTTACGTTACAATATTAATTACTTCGGAACCGAGGTTTGTTGACCTGAAATATATAAGGCTTCTGTCGATTTGCAAAAATAGCAGAATGAAACTGGGAACAATGATTTTAATTATCCCGAATTTTCAATGTTTCTCGAAAATTGTTGAGTGTGGAATATTTTTTAAATAATTAAAAGTTTTCAATTTTTTTCTTAGGTTTTCGTGAAAAGCACTATAAGTTATAATATAAATTTGCTTAGTGTGTCATGTGATGCCATTTGAAGCTTTTCGGTGTTGGAGATAAGTATCTGTAACAAAGAAAAAAATATTATTAGTATCACAAATTATTTTAGGAATTATTACGAGTATAAATTGAGGAGATTAATAAGCGAGTTTCGTGAGAATAATGAGGAGCTGTACTGACTTCATCGAACTCAGGAAGCCAGTGTCCACCATAACGAATTATGTAATACTAAAACACGTTTGGTGATTTCTTGGTGACGATCGGAGGATGTCTATTGGAGTCCGATTCTCACGGCAAGTACCGTTTCCATTTGAGGAAAAAAGCATTTGATAACTTAGCAGGGGTACCCGGGTTCATGGGGTGAAGTTTGTCCGGATCTTGGCAACGGATGCATCTGCTACCAATTGCAGATCGGGAGATCGATAGAGACTGGTTGAGGGAGACTTTTTGACTTCTCCAGCAGGGCTCTCTCGGAACATCACCTTGCACCGAAGTGGAATCATTCATCCGTCACTCCCGAACACACTCTCCTTCCTTTCCTAAAAACACCCTCGACACAGAATCCTCAAAGATGATATGGGCTCTGAGAGGAATTATTTTCTTCAGGGCCCCCTTTGTGGCCTCCTTTTGTAAAAAAAAAATTACACCCCTTTAGGGAATTCCGTAGCTCCTCTACTGGGTCCGGCCAGTTACGAGCAGTTTGGACTCTTGTGAGAAATTCAAATAAAAAATAAGACAAAAATAAATCAACTCCCTGTGGTAAAACTTTTGTTCAAATTTGGTCCAGTTATTATTATTTAGAAATTTGTCGATTAAAGAAAACCTTTTAAAATTTTACCCTAAGGGTAGTCATAATTCAACCCTAGTTATAATTAAACCTTTTCAGTGCTGAAATCTTAACGTCCCCCCTAAATAATAATCCTCCCAACCCCCAACTCTCTCTGAAACGTTCTTCTTAAAGTTTCCGTCTTTTGTTCAAGTAGGACCGCCTCATGCACTGAATAGAAAATCCTCGGAAGTGTGATTAAGTCCGTTTTAACTCGGCCGTTTTAAATTAATAATAAACAATAATAAAAACAGTTTTTTACGAATTTATTCATGTTGTTTATTTAACCTTGATTCTTTTAACAAATGAGCATCCACGCGAGTCACGAAACTATTATAGTCTGTCAAACAGAGACGCAAAAAAATCGAATTTATCAAATTGTATAATAAGAAACTCCAGTGAAAAATATTATGGCCTTAAAAAAAATATTTTCATGTAGACCAATAAACGCTGATTCTGAATATATAAATAAATAATTTTAAACGTAAAGTTACAAAAAAATGATTAAAAAGTCCATTTTAAATCGTGTCATCAAAACACACTGTTGGTATTACTGAATTTTTAGTGCTGACTGATTCCACCCCTTAAAAATAAACAAAACTTTTGGAGAGTGATGACGTCACATGATTCACCATAGATACGGTGGTTTTCGGGGGATTCTGAAAAATTAGAACTTTTACAATTATTTTAACTATTAAAATTAACCATAAAAATATAAAAAATATGCAGTTATTTAAGTTAGAAGGTCATTATTCATTTAAAAAAAATTAAAAAATTGGACTGAAGTAACTTCGTCATTACTTTTACCATTATTTCTTAATTAACCTTTTCGTCCCGGAACGAAAAAAATCACATATGACCCGAAGGGGGGTCACTCGGGGACCCTAATTTGTTTTGCTTATTAAAGGGTGTTAATGAAATATTTTTTTGTAATTTGTTATGATATTAATTAGAGGGAAGTATATTCATCGTATTTTAGTAGTCATTTTCAAATAGTTTGATAAATAAAGTCATAATTAATATTCTAATGAATTTAGACCAAAACGTGTATTTTTCCATAGAAAAACGCGGGCCGATAGCCAACATAACACCTTGTTTCCAAATCTCGACTGGCGATTGGCGTTCACCGGAAAGACCGAATGATCTTTGACCGGCAAGCGAACATTATAGCATTGTAAAAAGAGCAAACGAGATGCGCTGTGTAAACGAACGCGATCTAGTCCTTTCCACTAAAAACTTAGAAATTACTTGCTATCGCTTAGAATTATCCCGATACATTCAGCAGATAGGGACGGGGTACGCCCGAAAAGAGGGGAAGGGGGGCGGGTGGCACAGATTATTCGCCGGAATCTGTTATAAACTATTTAATTTTAAGATAAGTAGTAATGCGATATTAATTTTTTTAATGCAAATCGATAACCAAATAGTTTTTCTAAGATTACTCAAATTATTGAGTATGTGGTTTGAAAAACAACTTAGATACAGTAAAACTCTCGTTAGTGTAAGTGCGTTCCCCCGGTCCGGTAAGGAAGTGTTAAAAAAATTGTGTGTGCTTTCCGTTTCTGTTTGAGGTTAGTGGTCGTTTTTATGGTTGATAGTTAAGTTCTTGTTTCAAAAAAGAAACCGTTTTGTTTATTAAGACCTATGTTTTCGCGTTTTCGATATTACGTTCAGCACCTACCTGCCTAGAAAAGTTTGAAAAAGATTGATACGGTGATTTTTTTGACACATTGTAAAATTATAAATATGCAGTTTATATGATATTATGGTTAATATCGTTAATTTATTAAGCAGGTAGGTGTTTAATATTTTTTGGAGTGTGTTTTGCGATTTTTTCTATCGAGGTAATTTTGTATAGTTACCGTTTGGCGCTCAGCAAATTTGCAGACATTATCTTCAAAAATCTTATCTTACTAATATTATAAACGCGAAAGTTTGTATGGATGTATGTGTGTTTGTTATTTTTTCACGCAAAAACTACTCGATGGATTTTAATGAAACCTTACAATAATATAGATCACACATCAGAATAACATAAAGGCTATATATATTGGTAAATTCTGGCGTTACAAAATTTGTATACATAAAAGTGTGTGTATTTCATATATATTTTAGCGACAGTGAAGAAAGGCAGGGGGAAGGAAAACGGGGGAGGTGGGGTTCGTGGAGAGGGAAGAGACGAGGGAGAGGGAAGGCGGAGAAAGTGGAAGGGTACGGGGACGCACGGGAAAGGACATGCAGGGAGCGTCAATTTATTTCTTTGAATGACATTGCAATACATGCCGGAGACCAGTTAATTTATTAATAATTAAAAATAAAAGAATATTTTGTTATGAATCGGAAGAAATTCGGAATACCGGGTCTAAATCAATTTAACCAGAAGTAAGGTAAAACTGATCTTACTTCGAACTGGCAGACATGTCCACATCACACTTCTATCCATTAAGTGGACTGCTTGAATTTTGTGGAAGATTAGGGAAAACTTTACTTTTTATGACTGCCTTGTTCAATGAGATGTTTTTAAAAAACATATTCTTGCTAGTATCCAACTTGTAAGAGTTACTTTAACAAGTTAATTTAAATAATATTTCCAGCTAACTAAAAAGATAATCTTAATAAGGTACAAATATTCAATAACGTTTGTTTTTATTACTTTAGTAGAAAGCTTGGAAACTCATCCAATATTCAGTAATACAATTTTCTTATCCTAACTTGTTGCTGTTAAATTAGACTTGCAAAGTTTTTGGTTTATTTTTTTATCTAAATCGAATATTTTACTTTATTTTATAATAATTTATTCATTCTCCATGGAATGAAATCAATAGAGACTGCATTTTATGGTGACCGGCCAACTCGGAATGAAACCAACTCAGAACCATCTCAGATAGGTCATTTAGAATGATAAAAAAATATATATAAAAAAATGGTTTAATAAGTTATGTTAGGTTAGGGTTATCGGCTAATTTATAATGATTTTTTTCATAGATTTTAATGACTTTTAAAGGAGGTGTTGAGTTGACATTTTTCCCAGTTGGCATGGAACCGCATTTTATAGTTGTGTTTTTTATAATGTTAAAAACAACTGACTTGATTAAGCTCGTTTTAATCGCAAGGCTAACTCCAACGGCTCGGAGGGCTTTGAAACAAAAAATGGACGGTTACCTCGAGCGTGTTTTCTCTTGGGTTAAGAATAACCTCGACGAATTCAATGTTTCAAAGGCCCAATCACGTCTGATTACGTTTAAAAAGGATCGAAATGAAAATCTAGTCTCCTTCAACGGAAGCAATCTTCCGAACAGACCCTCCATTGATATGCTTGGTGTAACTATAATTGACCAGCTCAGGTATGGGGGCTTCATCGAAGCCAGAGAAAAGTTAGCCTCTCAAAATCTGGGCGTACTGTGTAGGGCTCGCAGATACTTTTATAGTACACAACTGCTAACCTTGTACAAATTGCAAGTGTGCCCCACGGTGGAATTTGGCAGCCACCTCTGGTCTGGAGCTACAAAATACTTGAAAAATACACTCAGAAACGGGCGGTCCGTTTAAAAGTTTCTCCCATCTTAACGAACGATATTTCAATGGAAGATGCTCTGACGAACTAACGTTATTGATTGGTTCGGCACAAGTGCACAGACTAGAAACACGCCAAACGCGCACCCAACATTTTTACACCGTCGACATTTGTAGCATGAGAACGGGTCGCTTCTACGACTCGTTCTTGAGTTCAGCTCGGCTGTAAAATATTTTCCAGCCTGTGTTTCTTCCCTACTCATACATGGGTCTCTTTAAGACCCAGGTTCACTCCTTTCTTTCCACAAAATAACCACCACACAGCATCCCCAATGTTAGGTAAATTAATTTCCTCAAGGCCTCCTGTGTGAAGCTAACGAAAAAAAATATAAATATATTGCTTACAGAATTTCCTATTATGTTGATGTTGAAAATAGTAATTATTAATTTATTTTTTCCTGGAACTCTTTTATTGACTTACAAAAGAAGAATTATAACGCCGTGCTAAGAAAATGTAACCCTTTGGGCATACAAATAATAATTTCTTTCAACTTGCTTTCAACTGAATTAGGTTGCTATGCGAACAAATGATTGAGTAATTTATTTCGTAATAACTTAAGTCACCACTATTAATTAACTCTATAGAATAAGGAATTAACTCGAAATATTTTCTACTTAACCCTCCTAACATAAAAATTAATGAGTTAGTTCAAAATAAATGCTTTCGAAAAAACGAATTTTTATATCAAATTGTCGTTCAAGGCAACGATTCTCTACAGTTTCAATGAAATAATTAGGTGACCCGACAGTTGATCTCCCAACGGATGGCCCCCGAAAAGATATTTACTTTAAAACTATAATTTTTTGTGCATTATTAACTAATTTTAAGCGTAAAATCGACTTAAATAATTCCGTTAATAATAAATCAGTACGGATATCAAACGAATTTTAATTTACATGTCGTTTTTTGTGCTTATAAGCTGAAGTCCTAGCATGGGCGATCGATAAGGATTGATAGAATAACTTTCGGTAACTTCTGATCCTTGACTGGCATGACTGCAGATCGTCAACCAATAAGCAACTGTTCAATAATCTTTCGACGATTGTGCCAGAGGGCAAATTATTATATACAGTGTATAATGAAGTAGTTTTATCATTGATGCATTTGAATGAAAATATGTTTTTTTTTTCGTTATTTGTTTTTGGGGTGTTATGTCGTGTGCGCTACCTCCTTCTTTAGCAACACATCTGCCATGGTGATGGACACATGTGGACGCTGTTCGAAAAGTTAACTAAAGAAGGAGGTAGCGCAACACGGCATAACACCCCAAAAACAAATAACGAAAATAGTTTTGGCCGTGAAAATCTAAAATCACATCTGAAAATATTCTTGTACTTTTGTTACTCCTCTCTGCACACTTCTTCAGGACACTTAATTATATTTTGTGTAAGCAGGTATACCATATTTTACGTAAACCGACTGCATGTCCTATCTATGGATCAACTGCCATAGATCTGGCTATACGTAGCATTTTATTAAAGTTTTAGGTCCCAAATGAGACCTGTTGATAGGAATTCAGCGCAGATGGACAGCAATGAATTAATATGGGGATGCTGAGATGGTTTTGACGTGCTTGAGAAATAGTGGTAAATAAGGGAAACAGTTGTGCTAAGATAATTTTATTGAAGGTTAAAGAAGTTTATTGATAGTGTCACAGAAAGTCAGAAGAGAATTGAACGAATTTTTTTTAACATTACTTCAACACAAAACGCCCTGGGGAAAATAATTTTACTTGGAGCCTATGTAATCTTTGGGTCTTTTTAAGGAAAGGAAGGAGAGTACTGGAGAGGTAAAAGGTATGAGGGGTGGGTAGGAATCAGGGTCAGTGTTTCCAGGAGTGACGGTAGTATAAATCCATCCCTCCCAATGCTGCGCATGGGAGTCTTGCTGGAGAGGTCAAAAGATCTCCATCAACCACTCTCCCTCGATCCGGCCCGCCATGCAATATGTTGGCAGATGCATTCGCCGCTAGGACGTAGACAAAACTTCTCAAAAGATCAAAAGATCTCCAACAACCACTCTCCCTCGATCCGGCCCGCCATGCAATATGTTGGCAGATGCATTCGCCGCTAAGACGTAGACAAAACTCACCCGAAGAGCCCGGGCACCGCTGCAAAATCACCAAACGTAGCGAACCACTTGGGGTGATATATGGCAGAGGTGTTGGTTATCCAATAAATCCCGGGGAGGCGATACCCATTCCCGCCTCCCAAATTGTAAAAACTGAGAAAATTGAGAATACAAGATAGGTTTTACGAATTGAGAGAATTGAGAATACAAAATACGTTGTATAAATTTAGAGAATTGAGAATACAAGATACATTGTAATTAAGAGAATTGAGAATACAAGATAATTTGTACAAATTTAGAGAATTGAGAATACAAGATACGTTGTAAAAAATTTAGAGAAATGAGAATACAAGATACATTTTACAAATTAAGAGAATTGAGAATACAATATACATTCAAATTAAGAGAATTGAGAATGCAAGATATTTGTACAAATTTAGAGAATTGAGAATACAAGATACATTGTACAAATTTAGAGAATTGAGAATACAATATACATTTAAATTAAGAGAATTGAGAATACAAGATAATTTGTCCAAATTAAGAGAATTGAGAATACAAGATACATTGTACAAATTTAGAGGATTGAGAAAACAATATACATTCAAATTAAGAGAATTGAGAATACAAGATAATTTGTCCAAATTAAGAGAATTGAGAACAAAATACGTTGTATAAATTTAGAACAAAAAATGAGTTTGCGTCAGTGTCAAGATTGAGTTGTGTGGCATTCCATTAACTCTGTGTATTGCGGGGAAATTGCGTGTTTGTTGGTTCCTTAGATAAGTTTTACGACACATTACATGCATGAATTCCACTTGTTTAACCCTCTCATCTATAATAAAGTAAGCGAGGAGGTATTACGTTGTCTTAAGCACAGATAATATTTGTGACAGCTACCATTTACCGTCTAAGTTTTATGTCATGTGGATTGTACAGAAATTTCTTTTCCCAGATTTAACAAACGATTAAGGGTAAGTTATGTCAAATGTAAACGAGGCATTATGTTCAGACAGTTATGTCTACGGACAGGGCCGGATAGACCGCGAGATAAAAATTGGTTTAAAGTGTAAAGTGAATTTTACTAACCCCGCGGTATAAGTCTTTAACCAAATGCTACGTAATTTGCCAATGTGGATCCTAAAACGTAAAAATGAGTTTTCGAGAAGTTAAACCCAGTAACCATACAAATAACCTGCCTCAAGTTATAAAGTAAGGCAATATTATAATCAATATATATTACAAAAGAAAGTGTATCAAAGTGTGCGTCCCGCTAAAACTCATAAACGAGTCCCGGTATGATCAAAGGAGTTATACGGTGTGGTGGACCTCTATCCGTCATCCATAACGACGGTTCCCGTTTTAACCTGAAGAGCGTGCTTTTGGGGATATAAAGGATGGATGTTTCGCTCTCTAGAAATTTCTAGAACAGCCTAGAACATTCGAGAGTATTCGAGAGCATTCCACAACATTCCAGAATATCCTAGAACATTACGGAATATCAGGAATAATCTGGAATGTTCGGAAACATCCCGGAACTTCCCAGATTATTGTGGAACATTCCAGAACACTCTCGAATGTTGTGAAATGTTCTGGAGCGTTGTGGACCATTCGAAGCCTTTTTTGTATGGGTGTGGCTACCCATGGGTTGGGGACTATAAAGCAAGGTCCGTCGTGGGTTCAAACGTCAGTTCAGTCTCATATCAACTCCCTGAGCGAAGCCGGGTACCCTATCGAGTAATGACAATGTAAAAAGTAAAAAGAAGAACACGATGAGAAAGTGTGTAATTTATTTGTTGAATTTTATCTCGACGTACTAAAGAATTTCGGAAGTTTGTATGTACTCCAATATTGTAAAAGCAAATTTATTGGAACAAGTTTTCAGTGTGTCCGATATTTTAAAAAATAAACACAAAAGCATGTTTTCGGACTTCTAATACGAATTCTGGCTGTCGTCCAAAGATGTAATATTTGGTTTGACGCTCTTTGAGTTAAAATAGTTTGATAAATTAAATGATTTATTATTATTTGTTTCAGATGTTTGACGTAATTTAAAGGTTCAAATGCGTTGGCTCCTTTATGATAGACTAGCTTTTCCCCGCGGCTTCGCTCGCATGGTATTACGGGAAATTACTGTAGCGGTTGAACTTATCAATTATCACCCTTCCTCCCCACCCCACCCCCTCCCGCATTTCATACATTCATTCCCTTACATTCAGTTTTCAAACATCTAGCCTGCCACCTAAATTTCACAAAGAAAAAAAGAATTATCCAATTTTTTCATTCGTTCGGAATTTATGCGCTTACAAACATTTAGGATGTTTATTTTTAATTAAATATTTGGAAGTTTGTTAATATAATATAAAATTACACTATTTATTATTCAGTCTTTATAATCGTTACGAATTATATTTTTAATGTAGGAACTCTTATCTGACATTTATTCCAGCTTGTCCAAAAAAAAACAAAACATATTCTAATATTTGAATTTTCTGGGGCAGTAGCTGACCAGGGGGCTGAGTACCTACCAGCTTAGAGCCCACAAATATATCAACATCGTTTCCATGGGAATGATTTTTTTCTGACATTTGCAATTAACTCGCTTTTGTTAGCGACAGAAAATAATAGTATAACAAATATAATATATTAATATTTATAATTTCATAATGCCAGAGCTTACCATCATATACAACATATAGTCTGCGCATATAATTTAGCTTTCTATTGGTGAATGAATTTTTAAAGTCTTTTTATTGGTTAATGCCTGAAAAGGTCATAAACAAACTCGAGCAGTTTCGCATTTATAATATTAGTATGGATTTGTATATTTCAGTGAAACGGCATTAGAAAAATATTCTGAGCAATTGAAAATTTTACTGTCCAAAATAATTTTTTTCATTTATTCCAATCGTTAGCATCCTATCTTCCAAATGTGAATATTTTTATATACTTATTAATTTTAGACAGTCCATCAGTATTGTTTAAAAATTGTAGAAAAACATAAGAAAATGGATCAGATTTTTAGTATCGGTCGTCTAGTAACAAGTTTATCAATCAGTCTCCAAATACTAAGTCTTGAGATAATGAAGAGGTCAATATTCGATTGCTCGCCATAAATAAAACATTATTAAAATTTCTTTTGTTTTTTTTTAAATAAAATCTATATGTATAAAAATGAAAATATGCTTGCTTTGGTCTATGTATGTATGTATGCTATGCGTTGCTGAACCATTCACCCGATTGCGATGAAACTTATAACGGATTTGATGTGCGAATGCCCGCGATTCTTACATATACAATAGTGGGCTCTGGCATCATGAAATTATGCGTTGCTAACAGTTCATCTGATTGCGATGAAACTTTGGGGATTTGATGTGTGCATGCCAGCGATGGTTTCTATTGTTGGGCTCTGGCATTATGAAATTTATATAAAAAATTGCAATGGGTGGCACGCGAGCTGTTTGAAAACTGAATGTACCGGGAATGAATGTATGTATGGAATGTGGGAAGGGACCTCAGGAGGGGGGTTCGCGGAACGAGTGAAGAGGGCGAGGAGATTGGGAAGAGGGAAGGCGGAGAAGGCGGAGTGGGAACGCGAGAGAGGAAGGGGACGCGGGAGAGGAAGTGGAGAAAGGGGAAGGGGAAGGGGGCGCAGGGAGAAACAATGTCTTTATTGTGACCTAGCAACGCATGCCGAGAACTCGCTAGTATGCTATAAAATAATACCGGGAAGCATAACGGTCGGAAATGTTAGTATAAAATTTTGAAATTTCCTACTAGTAAGCCAAAATCATTTTTTTTTGTTTACTTCACTACAAGTTTTTCTGCATTAAAATTTATTTTCACAATTTATACAAAATTTTTACATTGCATACTTAACGTTGATTTTTTGGAGATATCTGACTAATCAACTGGACGATCGATACACTGTTAATTTTTTTTACAATAAACACAGAAACGGAACACAAATCAAATAAAGCAAAAAAATATATTTACCAAGTTATAAATTTAAATTCAAATTTCGAATAATCGTTTGGGCAAAATTGGTCATCAATCCAATCCTGCTACTTGAAACCAACCGTTGTCAAACAAGAGAGCTTTTTACAGGGTAATTTAGGGTTGGGTTAGGTTAGGTTATTTCTCCCTCAGGCGCGCCATTTCTCTATGGACGTTTCAACTCCTCGTTCCATAAACAAGGGCGTGGCTGGTCCCACGTTGCGCTACGTGCTTTATCGTCAGTGTTGTGCAGATAATTGTCTATGTTTTTAAATGTTAAATGGGTACACGGTAATAACAATGAAAAGGGCTATCATTGTGTCATTGTTTTACTGTTTTTAAACCTTCCCTTTTCACGGCAATTAATTGCAATTTACGTATGGACAAAAGGGTGCAAGTGATCAATTGACTATTCAGGAGAGCGAAAAAATGCGTTACCTTAGTTCTTAATTGTCCGAACGACCATTAGAAAATTTTACAGGAGAAGGTTTTTTTCATTATTTCAATGAAACATTTAGATAGGTGTTTGAGGTAAAGCTATTTCCATAGGGGTAAAGGTCGCATTAAATTCTTAGTGAAATGATTAGCAACCATTTTTCATGCTTTATTTTATATTTTAAAGTGGAATTAAACAAAAACTAAAATAGTCGAAGGATAAAAAATATGCGTAAGATAAATTGAAGGTTTTACTAGCTTTTATATGTATTGGAATTACAATAAAATTATTATTTTTTATTTATTATTTTAACTTTTATGAGTAAAACCTCAAATTGTAATATTTAATTAAATGAAGACATTATGAGCGAAACTCAATCGAAAATCTGGAAACAGAAAAATCAGAAAAAGATATTTACACCTCTGGGACTCGAACCCAGGACATCCCTCCTTTCCGGGCGGGTGCTCTTATCCACTGAGCTAAGGTGTCGGTATCCAATTCGGTCATCTTTAACTGTACCATACTTCGAATAGGAACCACCCATATTATCTTCATTTTTCTTAACGCATATTTATAACGCTTATTATCTTCATTTTTCTTAACGCATACATAAAGATGGCAGCCAATAAAAATATGCGGTAAGAAAAATGAAGATAATATGGGTGGTTCTTAGTCGAAGTATGGTACAGTAAAAGGTGACCAAATTGGATATCGACACCTTAGCTCAGTGGATAAGAGCACCCACCCGGAAAGCAGGGAGGTCCTGGGTTCGAGTCCCAGAGGTGTAAATATATTTTTCTGATTTTTCTGTTTCCAGATTTTCGATTGAGTTTCGCTCATAATGTCTTCATTTAATTACAATAAAATTATTAATTACATAACAAAAAATACGAGATAAACCTTAAAAAAAATTTTACCCCTTTTAAGGCTAAGACTATTTTTGAAGTTTCGTATATTCCAACTTTTTTCATTCTTATAAAATTAAGCACAAAATAAATAACAACCGCTTTTTCAATTACTTGCCTCGTGCAAATAAGACGCTGAATTATAAATTTTGAAATCATGAGAATCGAAATTTTTCTAGCGTTTATATTTCCGTTAATGTATTTATTACACATTTAAGATGTTTAAAAAACTAATAGTTAAATAAGTGGGTAAATTAATAAGGTCATTGAATTTTCGCAGGAACGTTATTCATCATTTTCAGTAAGCCAATTTTCTACGAATACTAAAGACATCAAAGACATTAGAGTATCGGTACAAAAGGAAAATTAGTTTGTTTCGTAAGAATCAAGTTTATCGAGTTTCCTTGAATTTTCTTCGGTTGAGTTGATTTTGATCACCTCTCTTAGGTGCAAGTTATATCAAAAGCGTTTAGCTCTTTGAAGACGTGCTGTTAAGCTACATTGATCTTCTATATCTTTAAGAATGTCTGCAATGCAATAATACGCTGTTATTGGATGTCAATAGTGCAAAATTAAAAAGATCATTCTTCGTAAACATTCATCTCCGAATAAAATTTTCAACAAAAAATTTCCTAAAACTGTTTTTGTGACAATTCAATTCGATTTCATTTTCTGAAAGTCAAAAATATAAATTGTTATTTTTGAAGGGCTTTTCGAAATCTTTTGTGTACATGTAATTTAAATTAATTTATCATGCTGTGTATTTTATAGTTCTATAGGGAATAACCAGACAAAACCAGAAATATGTCATTTTTAATTCAAATTTTAGACGTGTTGACGCTTTTCCACGAAAAAATATAAATTGATTTCGAAAGACAGTTTTTATATCTAGTAAAGCTAGTTTTAAAATTTTGAGAAAATATGTTTATTTTTAGTACTATAAGGTTTTACCGTAGGTCTTTGGCAGATTTGTTAAATTTTCAAACAAAATTTTGTATTATTTAACATACATTTCAAATCATTAATCATACAGTAAAATAAATAAATAAATAAATTATTTGCGAAAGCTACTTTTCAGAATTTTAATTTTAATTCAAATAAAATCATAAAAAAAGATCAGCGCCCTTGTTTTGTGACGAAAATGCTTCATTTTGTTTATTTATTCACGGTCTTAGAAACTAATATATTTTTTTTAAATGAACATTTTTATTTTGCTAAGATATTATTGAAAAAATATAAAAACTTACGAAAAAAAAATAATAACAAAAAGAACATAATTTTAATTGTTTTATCATCACGAGTTTGAGCATTTTTGAATGTGGGTATTTTTCAAAGCAAATTTGGAATGAGATAAAATCGATATTGAGTTATTATGTTAAAATGCTGGTGTGGAGAAAAAATAATCTTTCTCATCGGAACCTACCTGTACCGTTGCAAGGGTGCAATCGCAAGATCATCGTTTGACGAAATTTAAATTCTCGGCCGTTGGTTAATGGCTCTTTAAATAGGATGGTTATTTAATTAATAGAGTGTTTTTAATTAATGAACGCACGCTTGCTTTGATGTTAACCATTTTCAAAATAATATTAAAATATTTAAACTGCCCAGATGGCGGATGTATTTTGTCAATAAGCTGAAAAACCGGAGACGAGTTGATCATCTATGGTTGTATATCATTTTTGTATCATGATTGTACATATTTAGTGCGTATTTTTGGGAATATTTCGACTTTTGTTTTGGTTCAGACTACGTAAAGTCTCGATGACATAGAGCGAGTTTACAGGCTAATTTCTGGGAAATTCACTATCTGTTAGTAAACTCGCTCAGTGTCATCGTATTACTTGCTAACTAGCAGATTGTGGACAATCTACGAAAAAAGTTGAAAGATGGTCAACTTTACTCGCAACTCGCTAGTGTTTGCCAAAAGATGGCGGCCCACCAACAGCTGATTTCGTCTGTCAGAATTATTTCGGGCGGCAGCCGTTATTCTTGCTTCTGGTTAGCGCTGCGAATTCAAGTTTTCTACAAAATGTCGACAGAGTTGCTTGGCGCGGGAGTCGTTATTTTAGCTGCTACTGTTGCTACTGAGCAAGTAGACAGTTTTGTGTGTCATCATAACAATCTCACTTGCCAATTCACCCGCTTTTAAACTAACCGGCTTGTAGCTTGTAAACTAGCTTAATGTAATTGAGGCTTAAGTGATAAATCGCCACCTCGCTATCAATGAGGTAAATCTCTCGACCATCAACCTGAAGGTCGCGGGTTCAAATCACGACATGCAAAAATAATTTTTTCTTGATTAATTTATGATATTTCACAATTACTTTATTAAAAATAAAGGTAGTATATTTGCGGCGCGCACCGGAGTAAAAGATGCTTTCATTATCGCCCTGGTGTACGTTCAACGTTCAGAATTGAAACGTTGCTTGAAATGGCTTTATCCGTATTTGGTGATCAGATCTAAATAGTCAGTTAATTCCCCACTCTTCCCTCTTTCCCCTTCCCACTAACTTCAGCCTCACTGACTCGAGACGGGAGCGACAGGGACTCTTATGCGATATTTCACAAAAAAAATCATATGAGAAATCACCTCAAATAAAGAATTTTCTGTTCTGTGAACAAAATGTATAGAGGCACTTCCACAAAACAGAATATTTTGTGAGAATAAAAAAATCCATTTACGCAAGGCGCTTGAGCGGAAAATTCATACATAATATAATATCTGAGTGAAAATGGTTTGGGCATGTAAAGCGAATTGTAAGAAAAGAAAGTATTGTAAAAAAAATATGACGCAAATGTGAATGGTAAAAGAAGTCGTGGACTCCCGAGGAAGACATGGCATGATCAAGAGAATCAGACACTTAAATCGGGCCATGTCAAGAGGTTAACAGTAAGAATAATAGAAGAGTATATGAAATACGATGTATAAATGTGAGTAAGGCAAGGAGTGCGTGCCAAGTCCGAGTTGTTTGGCGTCCATCCTCTCTACCTACCCCTGGTGAAACGGCGTGGTGGTTTTTTTTTATTTATTTATTTTTATACCGCACAGGGGTCCCAACTGCCCCCGTCTGGAGTATGTTGTGAGGATGAAGATAGTGGGATGGGGAAGATGAATGTGGGGATGTACCTGGCTATTCAGATCTGGTCACCAAACAAGGCTAAAGCCATTACAAGCAACGACTCAATTCTGATGGTGGTCTTACACCAGGGCGATACTAAAAATTTCTTCCACTCTAGAACGTGCTGCAAACATACTTTACATTATTTTAAATGAATTAATTGTAATAATACAAATTAATCAAATAAAACTTATTTTCCACGCCGGGATTCGATCCCGCGACCTTCGGATTGCGAGTCAAGAGCCTTACCAAGAACCTTACCTTAAATCGCAAGTACCAGTGTATTAAAGAATATATTAATGCACAAAGCTGCAAATCTGTTGATTAGGTAAAATATGTAAAAAAAATACTAACCAATAAACTTCTCTAAAGACCTTCGCTCACGGAGAAACTGAAATGAAACCAGTTGTAAACGCAATCCGGAATTCGTGAGTGCTACCATGGCAACCTGTTAACAAGGCAACTGAAAATCAACTGCCACACAAGTTAAAGTGCTGGTGCGTTGACAACTGGTTTCATTTCAGATTCCCTGTGAGCCAAGACCTTAATAAGGAAAAAAATCTTGTACTGTAATTTCATGATGAATCTGTTGTCCAAAAATATTAATTAAAAAAAAATAATCAGATCTGCTCATCAAACACGACTAAAGCCATTTTAAACATCTTCGATTATTATTGGTGGTCTTTCTGTAGGACGATACTGAGAGTGTCTTACATTACAGAACGCGTTGAACACAGTTATTTCAAAAGCTAACAAAATAATTTTTCAAAATTTTTACGTTTTCAGTTTTCGGTTTAATGAAATATTTAACAAATTTAAAAAAATCAAAACGTTCTCTAAATTAAATTACTTGAAAATAATGCTGTGTATAAAAACTCGTAAAAAATGTTAAGTTTTACAAAAAAAACTCTTCGTCTGCGAAAACAAAATTCATAATCCGTAAGAAGTAGGCATGGTGTATTCTGGTGGGAACTTTAATTTCCTACACATTATCCTCGCTTCGAAATATTTTCAAAGAAAAATCCCGATAATTAATAAACTTTGAAACTGTTCAGTTGTAAGGCTTTAATGAAACAAGTTTCCACCCTCGTAGCTTGTAGGGGGTTCTACCTTTGTCTAATTATTAAAATAATAATATTATATAAATTTCTTGCGATGACTTTCGACGTCCAAAATTACTCCATACTTTTTGAAATACAAAGAACTTTCTCTCAAAGATTGATGGCCAAATAATAATAAAAAGCAAAGCAAAGGTAGGTTTTTTTTTAAGAATCAAAACTTTATTTTTACTTTTAATTTATTTTTGATTTTATGTAATTTAAGTCTTTAAAGAAAATATTTTTAGAAATTGTTTTCAGTCTAAGGGTATTGAAAATATTTCATGTGATGAACTATCGTTAAATGACATTTGTGTTGCTTGTTGAAAATAAAAGATACATAAATATTATTAATGATTAGACCCTATGAGATATTGTCAGAAATAATTGGTGATGTATTCATTATTTTCTTCTTTAAATTATATTTTTATAGATTAATTAGTGTTTTTCGAACTCTTTGTTAAACTTTTTATCGGCAATGACTTTCGATATTAAGTATATAATATTTAAATAATGGAAATATTGCTTCGGGTCGAAAATCCTATCATCGACTTTAAGATTCTAAGGTGACACGAAAACCTTCACAAATTTCGTTAAATCTCGCAGTTTTTTGTCGTAATACAAAATAAACAAAAATAAATGTTTATTTTAACGTCGTACCACGTTCATTGATCAAATGCATTGTATATTTAGTTTTGTATTAGTGGTCGATAAACCGGTGGATGCTATCTGCCAAAAGTTGTCAAAACAGTTTATTTAGTCTAACTAAGATAGTATAAATATATTATTAACAAGCTGGTTCCCGGCATGCATTGCCATGCCATATTCAAAGATATAAATTATTGTTTCTCCCTGCAAGTCCTTTCCCGTGCGTTCCAGTTCCCCCTCCGCGGCCCCTTCCCCTCCCGCCCTCCCCTTCCACCTTCCACGCCTTCACTCTCCCTCTCCCGCTCCTCCTCCCGCCACTCCCCCTCCCGCATTCCATATGTTCCAATACATTCAGTTTTCGAACAGCTCGCGTGTCACCTCTTATAATTTTTTTAAATCATATTTTCATTTTTCATATATTACTAATATTTATTTTTGTTTATATTATTATAAGAACAATCAACAAAATTTGGTACCTAACATAGGTAGCTATTTAAAATATCTATAATTATTCTTGATTAGATTCAAAGTTTTTGGCTGGTACCTCTAATAAATGCAATAATTTAAAGAGTTTCGAAAATTGAATTTTTATTTAACAATCATTGTTTTAAAAAATGTCATTGTCAAATTTTGACGTTTTTGATAATTTCGCAAGAATTTTTGTGAAAATTTAAAAACTTTTCAGATGTATTTTCATGTGGTTGTAATAATCCAAAATCCTTCGCGGGGGTTTAAAGAAGGCATTTTGAAAGTTTCAAACATTTCCTATGCTTAATTTAGCAATACATAGACATCTCACTAATCCCCAAACACATTTTGATATTTATATTTATAGATTGGTACAGCGCCTTTGAGGTTATTTTTTCACAAAAACGGCGCTTTATAAATTATTCAAATATTATTATTTTAATTATTTATAATATTTCAAAAGCAGCTCACCAAAGATAACAAAAATACCAACAAAATGACACATAATATTACCGGTCATTCATTCTTCAAGATACATGAAAACTCACGAAAATAACGATATCTTTTCCTTACAGCACTATTAAAGAAAGATGGACTCGTTTTTAAATCGGCTCCGGCCATTTCCTCGGAAATAAAAGTATATAATTTAGATCCTAAAGGCCTGGATCACTTTTATGGCCGAGCCATGTTTACAGAAAATTGTCACTCTTTAAAGCCGGTAGTTAAATACAAGATGGGTCAAGACCACCGAACAGATTATCCCTAGACATTTGATCTGTGCCGATTTGAAAGAAAACTGTTGTCGCGAATCGTAAGACGTTTCGACTCCCAGACCCCACACTGATAAAAAGCTTTGTCAACACACCGCGCTGGGAGCGGTTCCCACTCATGTTTAGCTCGCCTCTTGCCGCCTGGACGAAACAAGAGAAATTGATTATCTATATATTATACTCGTATAGAAATAAAAATATGTTTTCTTCTGTCTATGTATGTATGTATGCTATGCATTACTAAACCATTCATCCGATTGCGATGAAACTTTGGGGATTTGATGTGCGCATGCCCGCGATTCTTACTGTATACAATAGTGAGTTCTGGCATCATGAAATTCTGCGTTGCCAACAGTTCATCCGATTGCAATGAAACTTTGGGGGGTTGATGCGTGCCTGCCAGCGATAGTTTCTACATATACTGGTGGGCTCTGCCATTATAAAATTTGTATAAAAAAATTGCGATAGGTGCACACTGTTTGAAAACTGAATGTACGGGGAATGAATTAATGGAATGCGGTGGGGGAGAAAAGAAGGGAACTCATGATGGAGAAGGGGATCTTGGGAGGGGATTCGCGGGAAGGGGGAGGGGGAGGCGAATCCGGAAGGGGGGAGGGTACTTGGGAGGGGGGAGGGAAACTTGGGAGGGGGAAAGGAAACTCGGGAGGGGGACGTTCTTGGGACGGGAGGAGAGGGAGAGGAAAGTGGAGAGAGGGAAGGCGGAGAAGGCGGAGTGGGAACGCGAGAGGGGTAAGGGACGTGGGAGAGGGAAAGGGAGGGGAAAGGGACGTGGAATGCGGTGGGGGAGAAAAGAAGGGAACTCAGGATGGAGAAGGGGATCTTGGGAGGGGATTCGCGGGAAGGGGGAGGGGGAGGCGAATCCGGAAGGGGGGAGGGGAACTTGGGAGGGGGGAGGGAAACTTGGGAGGGGGGAAGGAAACTCGGGAGGGGGACGTTCTTGGGATGGGGGGAGAGGGAGAGGAAAGTGGAGAGAGGGAAGGCGGAGAAGGCGGAGTGGAAACGCGAGACGGGAAAGGGACGTGGGAGAGGAAGAGCAGGCGGAAAGGATACGGGAAGAATGGGAAAGGACACGCAGAAATAAACAACTTCTTTATTAAGTGGCATAGCAACGCACGCCGGGAACTCGCTAGTTTGATAAATAGAAGAATCCGAAATTTGAATATGTTTTTTTTTAACATCAGGGATTTTTTCTCCCTGTTTAGCATCACATTGAACTTCCAATGAGATAGGCCACAAACCACCAAATGATCAACTCCGTCAGATTATAAGTAAACAATCGACTTAGTTTTTAGCACACGGATACGCCTACAACTCATTTCTTTGCTATATAACTTCAGTGGCCAAGGCCTAAATGTTTCGTTGGGTCAGTGACGTTTTCGACATATTTTTTGTAGCTTTTTTTATGTCTTGTCAACGTTAACCCTTTTTTTAAAACAGAGGGACGTACAACGTCTGTAATAGATCGAGTAAACTGAGCTTTACTGAACTTTTTATGGGCCTGTGTGTGTAATTGTATTTATTTTTACGACCGTATAAATATAATGCCGGTAGGTACCTACCCATAAAATGGTAAATTGAATTCTTTCCTATAAATTTTTTTCACATGATGTAATGTTGTGATTTTTTTTCGGTTACAACCCCGATAAAAGAAAGATTGTCTTCATTATCTTTTTTCAAACACACCTAATCAATAATCTCGACTAAAACCATATTTATTTGGTTTATGTGTGAAATGGCTGTATTCGAATTTGATGACCAGATCTGAATCCCTAAGTACTTCCTCTTTCACAACTTTTTTCATTATCATAGTCATCATTATCTTATCCTATTCTGGTCGGGGACCCATTGCATCGACAAGGCTCCTCCATACGTCCCGTGCTGATTGTTCGGCCTCCGTCCACGGCAGTACCATCCTCTCCTCACACAGTTTCTGGAGTTGCTTCGCCCAGCTGTGTCTGGGGCGGCCACTGGAAGTCTACCCTCTGTAATCGCACATAGTATCTTCCTCGGAATTCGGTCGTGAGGCATTCTTAGTACATGCCCAAGCCACTTCAGTTGCGATTTTTCTATGAAGAGTAGCAGTGGTTCAATGTTTAGATCGTCATTATCATAGTAATATTCTAATTGAGGATGCCATTTTCCCACTGGATTCAGACGGTCGTGAATAATGCAAAAAAAAACGAAAAAATACATTTTTAATTAAATGAAGACAATGTTAGCGAAACTCAATCAAAAATCTAAAAACAGAAAAATCAGAAAAAAGATATGGGCACATCTGGGACTCGAACCCAGGACCTTTGTCTTTCACGGTCGCAATTCTACCAACTGAGCTAATGTGTCCCTATCCGATTCGGTCATTTTTAACTGTTTCAAACTTCGACTTAGAACTACCAACATCATCTTCATTTTCTTAACGCATATTTTATTGGCTGCTATCTTTATATATGACGGCCGGCGAAGTCCAGCGGTAAGGCTCTTGACTCGCATTCCGAAGGTCGCGAGATCGAATCCCGGCGTGGCAAATAAAAATTATTTGATTTATTTGTTTATTTCACAAATTATTCATTCAAAATAATATATAGTATATTTGCGGCACGTTCCAGAGTGGAATATACTTTCAGTATCGCCCTGGTGTTAGACCACCGTTCAGAATTCAAACGTTGCTTGAAATGGCTTTAGCCGTGTTTGGTGACCAGATCTGAATAGCCAGGTACTTCCTACCTTCCTCTTCCCCATCTCCTTTCCCTCCCCACTACCTTCAGCCTCACAACATGGATGCCATAGTCTCACTGGCTCCAGACGGGAGCAGTTGGGACTCTTGTGTGGTATTCATGTAAAAAAAAAAAATCTCTTTTCGTCTTGACTTCCTTCATGGAGTATCATTTTCTTTTCTTCTCACTACATTGGGTATTCATTTAAAATATATATGTGTGACTGCTAGATTCAAACCCGAACTATATGCTATCTAGATAGTGTTTTGAAATAATGTATGCATTTTTATTTTTAATATGCGACATCTATTGACTTTTCTGCAAGTCTAGGATGAATACAAATTGAATACGAATATATAAAAAAATACAAATTATTTGTCAGTTTCAGGATTTGAACTCGAAACCTAAGGTCCACAACCTAGAAGTTTGCCGCCCTGTAAAGGTCGTGAAAAGGTCATACACTGCTTGAGATCATAAATAATCTGAACCCTACCAACTAAACCGAAATAAACGGAGCATTACGTGTTGAAATGAGCCAAGTTTTCGTTGAATTGCATTAAAAGCTCCGCTTTACACCATTCCGCGGAGGCATTGTATCTACCGCCGTTAGAGTTGTATTTCAAACCAGCCAGAAGTGTCGCCGTTAGCTCAAAACTCCTATCAGGCTTAGAGACAAGAGAAAATAGCATTTTCCGAGTCAGTTGTTGGAAAATCTTCGAGATTATATGACGCTGTACGGCTCTCTCCAAAGTTGCCTTCTCGGAATTTCCTTTGATAGTTCAAACATGACTTTCTTCCTCTGAGCCGATCTAAGTTCCCGGAAGCTTTGTCGCCTTTTGTTTACCTATAATAATATGCACAGATCAGTTCAATTAAGATTATTTTTTTTAAATCACAAAATCGTTCATCTTAGAGCGTTTTGAAAAACATTCCTTGAGGAAAATTACATAAATATAAACATTCGTATAAACTATACTAGGAGTAATAAACTTGTCTTTTAAAGTCTACTTCATTGATTCTATATTAGGGAATCCAATCTCGACTCGAGATCGCAAATTAGAGATCTCGCGAGATTAGAAATTACAATCTTGCGAGATCTCCGAATCTTCGGGATCACGTTAATAAAAAAAAATATTATTTGAAAGAAAACAAAAACCATTATTCTTTAATATTAGTTACTAAATAATTGACAGTTTTTTTTAAATTAAAATATTCAAAAGAAAAAATAAAGCTTAAGGAGATTAGAAAAGAATCACGGGTGATTTTGAAAGTAACTTCTTAAAAAACAAAGTGTATTAAGGGTGCTATCTACTAAACGGACTCGGATGTGGTTTTGAGAACAGATTTACATAACTTGCATTGAGCAGTCAAGTTATTAACTGCTTTCTTGGAGTATCTCCATACCGGTAAACGACTACTAAACTCAACATACACTTGATCTGGATTATTTTTCGACATTTTAAGGTATTAACAACGCAAAAATCCAAAAATTATGTTTATTTAACTCACATAAACAATAAAAAATGCATAATTTGAGAAAAAGTAATGACCATAACTGCACAACTAAAACAATTAGGTACCTACATAAACAAACAAATGGCTGCCTGCACGCACGCAAGTATCTTTTTCTCACTCACTTGACACAGTTTTATATTATCTGTCCCGCTCGTCATCCGTCGCTAATATTCGTAAATAGTCGGGATAGTTTTCTTTCTTCGATCGACACTCCCGCCCGACCGTCAGTCAGTCAGCGCACCCTCGCGCCCCGGGTGGACGTGTGTAGTGTCGCTGATTACTGCCGCCCAATCCCGTCCATCTCGAACGGAATCTCGTCATACTATGCCTCGGGATTGGTCCCGAAAAATGATCGGAATTGCATTCCCTATTCTAAGTACATTAATATCCGAATTGATTCTCTTCAAAAGCAAGATAGCTCTCCCCACTTACATGACCATTGACCAGTTGGTACCGTGGACTGGGAGATAAAATAGTTTATGCTGTCGGTGATCGACTTAACCATCGAGAACATCATCAAACAGTATTAATACCCTTGCATCTATCTGCGTGGTTGAATTTCAGAACCCAGTTTCGAGGGCATGTTGACGCCACGCCGTACGCGTCGCGCTACAAATAACATCTGTGTACGTGGAATTTCAAACGAAACTACCGTTGTAATTCGGTTTCAAATTAAAAAATTCGCCACAAGATGACGCTACTTCCGACGGCAGGTGTAAACGTGCCCCAGATGTATAAGTACTGCGATTTAGTGAACTATCAGTATCAGTTGCATCAAGCGGCTATATATTACGTGTTTTTTCATTGCCTATCTCGGTTACTTTGTCCTGTTGACTATCACTGGATGTCAGTGGATCCGAGTAACAGGCTATTTTTGGAGCCAGTTCCTATTGGATTTACAAAGTGGTCACAAACACTAACTGGGCGAAGCCGTACCAAAAGCCGCCCGCAGGGCCTAGCGGCAAAAACCTGCGGAGCGGGTTTTTAATTGCTAGTATAAATTAATGCTCTTCGTGAAAAATTAGTTTTCAAACCGTTCACATCTGAAGAAATGTTTAGCAATGTATAGGTATGTTCATTCATAAATGGTTAATCCCGACAAAACCCTAAAAAAAGTCGGTAGGATAGAGCCACGTGTAGCGAGTAGCCATGCTCCCTCATCTCAAAAAATTCTTCGAAATTCTCTTCAACTAGAGGAAACACTTCATCTGGTGTGGCCTCCAAATTACCGACCCACATTTAAGTCTATTCCTTACTAAATTATAGAATAAAATTATGAAAACCCGGGTGTCTTTTAAATACTTTGCAGTGAATAAAACAAAGCCCAGCATTCTCTTTGCAGTTCAATATGAGCATGAAATGTTAGCCTACAATTAAATTGTTTCCAAGATCCTTCATAGTGGAAACGCGTTTTTCCCCTTGATGTCCATTTCATATCGGTATTTCCAGGTGTGACAAGCCCAAGTTAACGACAAAATGAAACATTTAGATATATTGAACTCAATCAGATTCCCTTTCATCCAGTCAACAACATCGATATCTGACTTGAGTTGATTGCAGTCTTCTAAAGTTTGTACTCCTAACAATAGTTTTAGGTCAGTTTATAAACCTACAGAGCAGAATTACTTCTGAAATATCGCTTATAAATATGGAATAGAGGAGTGCTCTAAACTATGAGCCTTTTAGTATTAAAACTTCTTATATCCTATCAAATGAAAAAAAAAAGTTTCAATCGTTACAATTTTTTTTTAAAGTGATATTTTTATTGAAATAGTGGCTTAAACAAAGATAATTAATTTTAATGAAAAATTGTTAAAATTAAATTTAGTTGTTAAAAATTAATTCATAATGTTAAGAGTGGCGAAATATATAAGCCACTGCACAAGCCACTCACACATAATTGGTGAAAGTTGTTTAAACCCATCAGACCAATTTGTTCGCTTTTCATGGTTAGATATACGATTTAAATATTGTTAGAAAGAGAAACCACCACGCTTTATGTTTAAATATATAAGTTTACCACAAAACAATTAAAATGTACATATTTATGAAACTAAAGTTTCGGATTGCAATTTGAAAAAAATTATAAATCTTTGAGAATTTTTTTAAAATTATATTTACACGGAACAAAAAATTGAGATGACAAAATCGTTAAATATATAAATGCCTAATAATGTATTTGGGTCGTACTTCTTTTTAAACTACATAAAGTTGTCTCTACCAGTTAAAGGAGAAAAATTCAACAGAATTACCAACATTATTATTTTATAATTACTTTAAAATCTATAAAGACCTAACGACTGTGTGCATTTTAAAAAGTATGTGTTTATATTTCTTTAGTAAAAATTACGTTACAGAGTTGTAACTCCTCGTGATAGAAGTGTATTTCATACAAATTACATTTGTCTTCTGCCACCTCGACTTTCATATATTCTATAATGTTACAAAAAAAATTATATGACGCCATAAAATAAAAAAAAAACTATTTTTTAACTAATTGCTGTTAAATTTTATTTTAAAAGGTAACATTTAACGGCAATCATTATTTTTTTATGTTTAATAAAATATTTTTAAAATCTCAAAAACTTGTCTCCTTCAACTTTTATGTCGTACTTTAATTCTGTCACGTGGGTTGTCATTCGAAATAGGTACACACGCAGCTCGTGTTTGTCACCTTCAATAGGCATTTACGACCTCCTTCCCCCCTTGCTACAATTTCCCCTCTGAGTTCCAGAGAGAATTCATTTATAATAAAAACAAAATGTGACAGAGTGGTAAAAGTTGCATAGGTTAAAAAGAAGAACAACTCTTGTATGTTTTTTTTTCGTTATAAGTAATATTAGTTGTAAAAAAACTGAAGGTAAGCCATTTTCAAACCTTTTTTGTTTGCATTTAAAACGTGACAGTTTAAAACGTGACGTGTTTATTTCAAAGTAAGTAGGTATATATGTTAATTTCAAATTATTAAATTATTTGCAGCGCACTTTATCACTTTTCAAAATCAGTTTTCCATTTTCACATGCGTTCAGTAATATTTCATTAATTTGAATTGCATTGCAAAGCAGAAATATTTTGACTTTCCGACAAAACAAAGGCCTGAGGGATTAAAAAGAAATGTTGCAGCAAATCGCGTGGCTAACCTAACTTTAAAATTGATAAAAAGCTCAACACAATGCCGATGAAAAGGTAAAAAGCGCCTCCGCTCCCGACTGCGGGTTTGTAAACAGCCATGAGTGTAATTAAGTTTTCTTCAAGCATTTTCTAGTAGTAATTAGATTAAGTTTTCCTAACCGTATTACTTGTTCCTCAATTAACTCGGAACAGGGAGCTTCTACCTCGAGCATGTTCCTTACTCACTAGCAGTAGGTTTCTCGATCTACTTTGTAATACAAGCACTGAAAGGGGTTGCGTACTTGCTGAGGGGATGAAATGTGGAGTTGGTAAGTTATTTAATATTAACGCTCTTTTATTTGTTACCTGCTTCATCTCAGAATGCAAGGGATGTTTTAGTCATTTAATGTTAATGTATTTTAGTAGAGAGGTATATATATTTATTTATTTATAACGCCATTCAGCTTTTAAATAATATAACCCTTAATGTGTAAGACATCATAATGAGCAATTATTAATTATTAATTGAGCATCATCATACAACCATCACATATTTTTTTCAAAATTAATAGAATATTTACCTGGTGGTAATAAAAAAATGGTGTTTTTTAAAACAAGGTTATAATCAAGTTTTCTATTGGTATTGAATTAAAATCGTGCCACAAAATAAGTTTGCTGTGTTTGAATAAGTAACATTTAAAAAAATATCTTTTCCATGTTCTCCATAAATTGGTTATACACAAATATATCATGGAAAGGTTCACAAATTTGAGACTACATGTCGCCACCTCATCTGGACAGGGTTCTAATTGACATTTTTTTCAAAAATAGCCTTTGGATGGCAAAACATTTCTTTTACTCATTTCTATACCCAAAATAATTTTCAAATCCATCTGTGTTGTATTTTCGTAGATATTATGTACGACAAAGTTCTAACATCAAGCATTCTAAATAATCATTTATAACAAGGTTCTAACATAACTTGCACATTATTTTTTGTTTGTATCTGACAGTTGATCGTTATTACAAGGCGCATTATATTTCGTCACTTTGGTTGGAATGATTCTAAATTCCCTTTACTATATTCTGAGGATTAAAAGATTGCAAAGACAAATTTTCATAATCTTTTTAACAATTTTTGACTTTGAGTCCAATCTTGTGAATCGCATTACGGAAATGTAATTAGAATCTTACGCAATGAATTATTCTGCCCTATCTAGTGGCAAATGTTTTATTTGGGTATTCTAGAGTGGTAAATATATGTCCTATTTAAATATTTTCCTTTAAAATACATTAAACTAAAATACACAAGATTCAACTTCAAAATCTGAAATTAGTAAATAGATTATGAGAAATCGTCCTTGCAAACTTTAACACCTCACCTTGTTCTGAGATAACAAGTTATCATAACAACTATCGAAATGAAGTGACGAGTGGGCAAAAAAATGTCATAGAAGGGGGGGTAGTTGACATGCGTCCAAAGATAGTCGCTGAATTTTCTGTAAGTAACGTTGAAAATGTCGATGGTCAATGCAGAATCGTTAAACAGTTGAGTCGCTTTGTTGAGATTTGCAATTACATGTTATAAATGAGATATCATTAAACACCAAAAGACGAAGTATTAAATTCCTCTTTTCAACTAGTTTTCGATAAAATTATACTACAAAATAATAAATAGTTTTTTGCCGCACTCTCCAGAGTGATGGTGGAAAAAGTCTTTCTTTCCAGACGATTCTTAAAATGAATTTAGCCGTTTTTGATGACCAGATCTGATTAGAAAGGCACTCTACAACTGCTCTTTCCCATATCCCTCCCTTCCCAACTCCTTTAAACCTCATCCCAATAGGCGAAGTTATAAACCAAATGGTTCCGAATTTTTAGAGCAGTATTCACATTAATGCAATAAACTAGTCCTCTTCATACTCTCCAGTTTCCTCTCATACCTACAATCAGAGTAAAAATTAAAACTACCCCATTTGAAACTCGATAAAATTACCCCACCTATCAGAAATGCCCCCTTTACGAAGTTAAGCGCCGGCGCATGTTTGTTAGCGCTAAAGTTTCCCCGTTCCGCCGCGACGCTAATACCAACTACCTACACAAGTTACTCGCCGCTATCAGCGGGCAGGAACACCTCACAGGTGCAGGCTCCACGGAGAGCCGAGGAAGCCTTCAACAATATGAAATAAGTTTAGGAAGAGTCGTGTTCACATTTAGTAGTGATGCACTCAACGCGCACTCATTTGCTGAACGGATATCGGGATAGTTTGAAAGGATTTTCTAAAAAGGTGTCACATTTTGAAAAAGGAGTTAATTTAATCAAAAGTCAAACGAAAATATTGCCCATTTCATCAAACATGGCAAATGGACTTGCTTTCAGTAAAATGTGAAAAGTGATGATAAAAATGGTGACCTGGCAGTTGAACATCCTACGACAAACAGTTTTTATGAAATTATATCATTTTTGTGACATTATTTACCAATTTCAAATCTAAAATCGACTTCAAAAATAAATTAAATAATATGTTATAATGGATATCAAAAAAATACATTTACTTTGTCAATTTTTCATCCTTCGTTATTTGTTTTTGGGGTATTATGTTCCGTGTTGCGCTACCTCCTTCTTTAACCAACGTTTTGGACAGCGTTACAGTGTCCATCATCATGGCAGATGTGTAATTGTGTCACAATTACTGTAACTGTGTAATTGTGCCCTGATGATGGACACTGTAACGCTGTCCGAAACTTTGGCTAAAGAAGGAGGTAGCGCAACACGGCATAACACCCCAAAAACAAATAACGAAAATGTCATGGTAGGAGTTTGATAAGTTTGATGAGTTTGTTTTAGAAATATGTGAGATTATTTTCGTAGATATCTATATGGTCACATTCAATGGTATTATATAGACGACACATTTGAGACAGTGGATTGAAGTATGCAATATTGTTATTAAATAATTCAAGATGGCATATTTTAGGACTCATTAAATTACATCTATTAGGAACTTTAACATGAATAATGATGAAATGAGAATGTCACTGCAGAAAAAGTTGAGGGGAGGCTAATTTGCGTTGGTTGCGTTGTGAATGTAAAGAGTGGGAAGTGAAAAGTTATCCCCAGGAATCACACGAAATACCCCTAAATTCAGATACAGTAACCGTGTGGTGTGAGGTTTCTTCGTTAGGAATAATCGGCCTTTATTTTTTTGAGAACGAAGCAGGGAACGCAGTAATTATGAACTATGATCGTTACATCAATGTGTTGAACATTTTTTCTTTCTGCAATCAAGAAGTACAGAAATAAAATAAGGATTTTTCAAAAAGATGGTGCGACATGCCACACGACACGAGTGCCAATGGGTTTACTATTGTCTTATGAGCAAGAATGTTTCCCGATTGACTTCTGAGCAAAATGGCAATATTCCCTGGCTACCTCGTCGTCCAGATTTGTGAGCATGGGACTTTTTTTTCTTTTAGGGATACGGAAAAACAAAAATGTTAAAGTAGTTACCCCCAAGGACTACCCAGGCATTAAAAGAAAGGCTTCGACGTGAAGTGGCCGCAATACTGCTTGAAATTCTGCTTTATATTATGGGCACCTCTGCAACGTGGCTGCAGAATGTGTGCGAAAAAATAAAGGCCACTTTTGGAAATTATTAAAAAAAGGAACGATTATGCATTTATGCAATATTTCCATTCTTGTAAATTTTGTTATGCATCAACAAATTTCACAAAAGATGATTTAATTAATGTTTTCTGATTTTTTTAAATCGACGCGTTTCATTGACTCACCGATTATTTAGGAATAGTGTTCAACTAGCACTGCATTTAAGTGTTATTGTAATAGAAGTAGAGTGTGCGACTAGCATTGTGTTTAGGAGTTATTGGAATAGAAGAAGAGTGTGCAACTAGCACCGTGTTAAGTTATTGTATGTAGTATGTAGTAGAAGTAAAGTGTGCGACTAGCATTGTGTTAAGTTATTGTGTGTAGTAGAAGTAGAGTGTGCGACTAGCATTGTGTTTAGGAGTTATTGGAATAGAAGAAGAGTGTGCAACTAGCATCATGTTTATGAGTTATTTTAGTAGAAGTACAGTGTGCAACTAGCATTGTGTTTTAGAGTTATTGTAGTAGAAGTAGAGTGTGTAAGTGTGCAACAAGCGTTGTGTCTAAGAGTTATTAGAATAGAATTAGACAGTGGAACATTGTATTGTGTTATGTTCCTTACCATTAAGGATAGCTGGAGAGATAGTACTTCTAAAGAACCAATGATTCATAGTCACAGCACACGTGTTACAGAAAAAAAGGCCTTAAAACACCTAAAATATCAAATAAGTCGAACGCTGAAGTACTGTGTACCAGTGATTTTGAGGAAAAAGAGAGTTTAAGCATGAAAATTGTAAAGATAAGGCTTATGAATAAAAAATATTTATATCTGCAAAAAACAGAAAAAAACAAAGAAAGAACAGAAAGATTGGTGATGTTGTGGTTGCATTTTTTTTTATTTTTTTAAATAATTTTACCTTTTTCTTGGATGAAACCAAATCAGTTATTTTATTCAATTCTTCGTGAAGACTATTAAAATATTTTATGCCTTTGTAAATAAAATAATTGTGTTGAAATTGTTAATGAAATTGTTGAAATTGTTAATGAAATTGTTTGGATGTCAATTTTGGATTTTTCTTGAGGTAGAACCTGCAGACAAGCAGCCACATGGCGGCTTCGCGGAACTACCTATTTATTATCTTAAATATGTACTATGTAAAGCATGATAGAAATAATTAAATAAATTTAAAAAATGATTGTAGTAGAAGTAGAGTGTGCAACCAACATTGCGTTTTAATAGAAGAAAATAATGAAACTAGCATTGTGTTTGAGTTTTTGTAATAGAAGGTAAGCAACTAACATTGTGTTAGATGGTGCTCTTGAAAACAAATACAAACATCAAATAAAAAAGATAGATCCTCTTGGTCAGTTACCATGAAGGTTAAAAAATGCATATGTTTAAAAAATTACATATATATAAATAATATAACAAATGTTTGTATTGTTTCACTATTCAATGGTACATTAACAAATTTATCAATTAGCCATTGAGCAAGTTATGGTGGTTCTAAGGAGGATTTTGACCAATTGTGATAATTTATATTCGACGAGTCAAGCGGCAAGTTGACGTGCAAAATAGGCCAAATACCAGTGAAATTATTTGGACTAATGTGTTGGATTATCCGAGCCAAGGATCGCTTTGAGCCTATTACCTAATCCCCTGTAAGACGCGCCCTTAAATTGGACCCTGAGCTTACGATAGCCCTATTTACCAAACCAACTTTAATCAACTTCTGGGTAATGACGCCGTCGAGTCTTAACTTAATGCCGAATGACGAATAATTTGGTCTTAATTGGAGGAGCGAATATTATTTTTAATTTATTTGCAAAGCCGGGAGGAAATTTTCTCGCACGAAAGAATCTAGAAGAACCTATTTGCTTTCATCTCGTTTTCGAAAATACAAAATTTTACGAACCTGCGTACCATTTTTGCGGTAGTTAAATTTTATTTAGTTTTTCACCAAAGTACAAACAAGTAGGTTGTGAGAAAAAGCACTCGGAAATGATATTATTTATTTATTTTTTAGTTTACTCAGCGCCTTTGTCATCTTTTTAGGGATGCTGCTTGGTTGGTATTTTTGAGGAGAGGAAGGAGTGAACTTGGGTCTTGAAGAGACCCATGTTGGAGAAGGAAGGAAATACAGAGGCCGGCAAATCGTACCACACCCGAGCTGTTGAACTTAACTAATGGTAGAAACGACCCATTTTCAAATAACAAAATTACCCACCTAATTAATTAATTAGTTAGGTAATGCAAAATAAAATAAGTTTCTACATTCCAAATTTTTACTGTCTTTAATATTTCTGGTTGTATGGGTTTTATCATTCTACTAGAAAGGTTTCCGACGTTGCCCGGGCTTTATGCAGGGTTTTTCGAAATGCAATGCAGACAGTTATAATAATTATCCTCTTATTTTGAACATCAAAAAGGAACGAAATTCTGCTTTAATGGATTGGAAAAGGAGACGGAGTGTTTTTTTATAAGAAGTTTCATATTGACAAGGAACTTATTTGTTTTAAATGTGTGCAAAATTCATCGATCTCGGAACAAAGCTGTATATTTATTTTAGAAACAAAGCCACACCGGGACTTTCTATCATAACTTTTAGATCTCGAATAATAAATCTTATTGCAATATCGTTATTCGTCATTATGTTAACACAAAATTGCAACGGTATTATAATAATATACCTACATGCAATTCTAATTATAAGATCAGTGGGTATCTATATTGCAATGAAAAAATATTTGTTCCGCGTTTATGCCTTTTTAATTACTAATAAAAATCTAGGTTACACAGATTTAGATTACCACCATTCGAACAATTGAACATTCGAACAACAGTGGCGTCTTCCTATGTTTCCTACTCTTATTTGACAAACTGTACTAGATACTATGTGTTCGGTATGTTATATTCGTTAACAATATTGTGTTGGTCGTGTACAATACAATTATACAAATACAACAAAATCAATCAGAAAGTCAAACAAATACATACAAATAATTTTTTTTAAATAAGCAGTCAAATTTAGATTAAACTGAAAAACAAATAGATAATTGCTGCTAAAAATAATGGCTTTCACTTATCACAGCCGTGAGAAACAAGAGACAAAGGAATGCGCTGCTTGACTCACTATACTTTGTCGTTGGTTACGTCGGCTATTTATTTATTTATTTATTTATTGATCAACGCCCTTTTTCAGGGCTTTTACATATTAATGGTAATAAATACAATATTTATTGTATATAACTGAACTACTTCAAAAAAATATTTTATATTTGTTTAAAGATAAACTGTAGATATCCACGGACTTGGTGTAATTGTTTCCTTTCATTAGTATTCTGGGTAAAGAGGAATACATATGTAGTTTGTCCCAGAATTTCTGCACTGAAATAAATCCTGACTTCTTGTATTACGTTGTCGAATCCGGAAGCTTATCAATTCAAGCAATACCGGACTATCAACTAAATCATGTAAAATTTTATATAGAAATACCAAATCAGTGAAAATTCTTCTGTCTGAAAATTTGAGCATATTCATATTTTTTAACAGGTTGTTGGAATCCCTATTTTGAAATTTAGAAAACGTTAGAATTTGTTTTGTATTCTTTCAACAGCTTGTACGACTGTACGTGTATGTTATAATGTGGATTCCAGACGGGAGAATTGTACTCAAGTTGACATCTAACATACGCAAAATATAACAGTTTAATACACTTTATATTGTTAAAATTTCTAGTTAGCCTAGTTATAAATCCCAACATTTTTAAGCCCTTATTACAGATTTCTGTTATGTGGTTAACAAATGAAAGATTTGATTGGAAAGTGATTCCTAAGTCTTTAATTTGTGTTAGTGTCTCAAGAGCATTGTCATCAATGTGGTAATTAAAGATCACTGGAATTTTTATACGAGAAAATCTAATGATTTGACATTTTGAGATATTTAAATAAAGTCTATTTTCCTTACACCAAATTAACAATTTTTTGACATTATCTTGAAGAATGTTGTAATGATAAATATTTTCAATGATTTTAAAAATTTTTAGGTCATCGGCAAAAAGTAAGATGGATACATTATGAAATATATTTGTAAGATCATTTATAAACAAGATAAATAAGATTGGGCCAAGGTGTGAACCCTGTGGAACTCCACTTGTTGCATGGATTTTTTCTGACAGGGAGGATTTTATTCTAACAATTTGTTGTCTTCCAGTAAGATGGCTTTCAATCAAGGCTAATATATTGCCACGTATACCAAGCTTTCCTAATTTCCAAATGAGAATTGTAGGTTTTGTGAATATAAACAAATTTAAAGTTAGTTAACTGCTGAAATTAAGTGTGAGAAAGCATAATCCAGGCATAACAACCAAGTGTAAGCACAGCAATTGTATAATGTACATACATTTATAAAGAATTTTATGCAATTTGGTTTTTGAAGAGTTTTATTAAATGTACATTTGTTACTTAAATTTAATTTTTCCGCGACCGGTTTCGATACAACCGTATAATTCACGAGCAGAAATTAAAACTAGCTAATTAGTTTTAGTTAGTTATTAGTTTTAATTTCTGCTCGTGAATGATACGGTTGTATCGAAACCGATCGCGGAAAAATTAAATTTTAGTAACAAATGTACATTTAATAAAACTCTTCAAAAAACAAAATGTCTAGAAATTGTTACATAGTTAATGCCCAAGAAATACAAAAAAAAAGAATTTTATGTTTATAAATTCACAATGTATATATCCAGTGCAGTCTAATATACAACCCATTCATTTGGAGTACCTCAAGGGTCTGTTCTGAGCCCTCTTGTCTTAATCCTCTTCAAAAATGATGTCGCTAAAATAATTGAATCATTTGACTTTCTATCTCATTGCTACGCCGATGACCAGCAAGTTTATTTATGCCGCTTACCAGAGGAAATAGACAGTCGAAAAATTCTCCATAAGTTTTTAATGTATTCGTAGATTGCCACGATTGCCGTCGACCGGATGTAAAACCGCTTTTTGAATATACCCTCGAAAAGAAAAACATCTGTTAGTTAGTTGAGATTTGAGATTTTCATGGCCAAAAAGTATTATCGGGATTAGTTTTTGGGCTTTTATGCCATGTTGCGCTTCCTGTTGTAGAGGAAATTTAAATTCTCCTAAACCCCATTAATATTAATAGATACGACGGGTTAAGCTTAATAGTTTTTGGTATCCGGCTTGGCGGCTTCACCAATACTAAACGCCGAAGACCACATGTTAAACTGGAATACCGGCCCTAAGAAGATTATCTCGCGCAACACTTATGTATGTATTTTATATTATAGAAACAGAGAGTACATTGGTTACAGTGACGAGACAATTTAGAGATATTAAATAATATTTAATTTTGGGTATCTATGAAATGTTTCTTTCTAACGTCTTATTTGTGATTTGTATAGTTAGTAATTGCTGGATGATATGCGTAATGTGTAGGTGTAAGTGTGAGTATGTTTGTAGGTGTGAAAAATGGTAAAGAGATTTGTATGCGCATTGAACAATTTACATCAATTGGCATGATGCTCTTTTTGAATTTGGGCGGTGAATCGGAGAAAACGTCGATGTTACAGATTAATATATCATTGTTTGTAACTAAGCGTGTGGAGTAGTGCTGTATGGCGTGTGGTCTTCAATGTATGTTAAAATTAATTAGGGAAAGAAGTTCGATAGAGTCGATTTCACTATGTAAAATTCTGTGTGTTAAATCAGCTATTCCTCGCTACAGCAATACAAACATAAACCCACTCTTGTACCACATTAACACATCCGCACTGATGAACACTGTGACGCTGTCCGAAACGTTGGCTAAAAACGGCGGAAGCGCAACTCGTCACAATAACCAGAAAAATTAATCATGATTATCTGTAAATAACATTGTTGGACTTAAAATAACACTGTTTAAGGGCCGTAGGTACCGATACTAAAAATATTATGCGCGATATTTTCTGAATCAAAAGCTAAGGTTGCCATAGAAGAATAGGTACGAGTTCATTTATTGACATTAAAAAAGGTACTGAATGTGACCATGAAACATCTTCGGCACGTAAAAAGCCCTTAGATTCATTATTGTCGCTCCCTGCAAGTAAATTCTTTATCCTCGAATATTTGAGCCCTTGCCGAGACGCGCCCTCTAACCGACCTTCCCCTAACACGTTAAGTTTCACGTCGTAACTCTTGCTGGCCTTTGTTCCAACTTCTGGTAATAAGATGAAGTATGGTCGCGATTCCCGATTAATTTGTCAGCAAAGTAATATCAGAGTTTAACAAAGCGTGCTTAATGCTAATAATAATTTCGTTATTTGATATAAAATCTAGATATTCTAGATGAACCCTTTGTCAAGAATAATAATGTAGCAGTTTTACAATATTCCACTTTTGGGAGCAATGAAGCGCTTTTGGTAAAGTACCTTTTTACAGATGGTAAAGCATGGTAATATAATATTTTGTTGTTACGTTATCGTTCCACTTTACTAGTGTTTCAAGCCAACTTTATAGGTTTCGCTGACTAGCGGGCATTTTTTATGTAAAAATGTTGCCTAATCTTACGCTCAATATCGACAACGCAATCTAAATACGTTTACTATAAACTCGGTTTACCTTCTTAAATTACAATCATTTCAACGAAGAGTTCATATTACATAAACTTTTAGATAGAAGACAACAAGTCAACAAAATAAAGTTCCTGCCTAAGTGGTTCGCTACGTCTGGTGATTTATAAGAGGTACACGGGTTCATAGAGGTGTGTTCAGGACTTTGACTTCTCCAACTGGTCTCTCTCTCTCTCTCTCTTAAATCGTCAGTCTCAGAGTAGCCATTTCTCCTTTGCCCTTTTCTAATCCGTAGTAACATAAATATATCATGATGTTGCTAGGGTGGTTGTACTGAATCTATATCAATTCAATTGTAACATTACAAAATTTTTATTTATGAATATGATATTTAAATTCCAACCTACCCATTTACCTATATCTTAACCCCTCAGGCTAATTTGTAGGCTTTTCGGAAAAAAAGGTCTCTTAGAAATCATTGAGTCCCCCTAACTATCATGGTTAGAAACATGATTAAACTGTGCTGAACGAACGATTAGAACGAAAAAACATCACAACATAATTAAAATGTACCTACATCTTTATCTAACCCACCGAATTTCCGCCAGCAATTTAAAAAAAAATGAAACATTGGGAAATTATTTTTAACTAGCTTTTCCCCGCGGGTTCGCTCGCATGGTATTACGGGAAATTACTGTAGCGCTTGCATTTATCAATTATCCCCCCCTCCCCCCCACCCCCACCCCCTCCCGCATTCCATACATTCATTCCCTTACATTCAGTTTTCAAACATCTCGCCTGCCACCTAAATTTCATAAAGCTATTGCTCAAAAAAAAAATTATCCAATTTTGTTCATTCGTTCGGAATTTATGCGCTTACAAACATTTCGGATGTTTATTTTTAATTAAATATTTGGAAGTTTGTTAATATAATAAAAAAATTACACTGTTTATTTTTCACTCTTTATAATCGTTATATTTTTAATGTAGTAACTCCTATCTGACATTTATTCCAGAACAGAAGCTTGTCCAAAAAAAACAAAACATATTCTAATATTTGAATTTTCTGGAGCAGTAGCTGACCAGGGGGCTGAGTACCTACCAGCTTAGAGCCCACAAATATATCAACATCGTTTCCATGGAAACGATTTTTTCTGACATAAGCAGAAACTCGCTTTTGTTAGCGACAGAAAACGTATAACAAATATAATATATTAATATTTTTAATTTCATAACGCCAGAATTTGCCATCATATACAGACTATAGTCTTCGCATATAATTTAGCTTTCTATTTGTGAATGTATTTTTAAAGTCTTTTTATTGGTTAATGCGTGAAAAGGTCAAACGAACTCGAGCAGTTTCGCATTTATAATATTATATTAGTATGGATTATTTTTTACATGGAGCGGCAGAAAAGTGAATTACATTTGCCTAATTAATTAAGCGAGTGTTTTTAGTTTTTTTCGTTATCAGTCATTTTAGTAAGAAAAAACATAAGGTGAGCCATTTAAAAAAAAGTTAAAACATTTATTTTCTAAAAATTAAATATCTATTTCATATAAAATTGGAAAGCACAATACATTTCATTACCTTAAAACCAGCTTTTTGTTTTCGGATGCTTAGAGAAACATTCGATTAATTTGAATTTTATTGCAAAGCGGATATATTTTGACCTTCCGGCAATACAGGCCTGAGAATTTTTTTCCAAAATCGTGGTGTTTAGGAATTCGCCAGTCATTTGCATGATGCACAAAATAAATCATAATCTACTGGTGGCTTCACAAAATCAAATCCGCTTTTATTCAAACCTGGGTTGTGTAATCCATAAAACTAGAACCGGTTTAAGGGATTATCCCTTGTGAGGGCGATTTTTTTTCGCTATTTTTAGGAATTTTTTTTGCGAATTTAATAAATGTATAACTGGGAACTTTTCACTGCATATTTCTTAATCTTTTAAGCACATTTCACATTTTTTTCAGACCAAAATCTTTGCTGAAGTAATGGTAACTTTGCCATTCATCTTTGAAATAGCGATAACCACAAATTGCAGGTTGATTGCAGGTATCCAACAAAAAATCCAACGGCATTTTAATCCGTGAAATATGAACTAATTTTTCAACTAAAATTATTAAAAAAATGTTAAAAGGTAATTCTTTTCCACCTCGTTGACTACCAAATAATACACATAATTTCACGAAAAAATATTCAGCATGATGCCAAAAATTTACCTTTCAATATTTTTTAATAACCTCTTTGACAAACTAGTTCATACTTCATACATGAAAATGTTATTTGATTTTTTGTTTCAAACAAACAAAACGTCCGCAATCGTGGTCACCGTAAATCACTTTTTTTTTTGATTTTTTTTTTAATTTTTTTAAGATTTTTTAAAGATGGCTAAGTTACGGTGTAATTCTGCAATGAGCGACGATTTAGGGCTGAAAAAATTGTATCGTGTGCTCAAAATATGAATTAATATATATGGTGGAAAGTTAACAGTTGCATATTTATTTAATTGAAATAAAAAAATTCGCCTTTAAGCTCCTTGCTGGAAATGATTTTAGTTCGTCTGTTGACTAGATCTGAAATAGATCAGCTTTTAATACAGCTTTTAACGCCGCCTTTCTCTTCCCCTCTCCACTCCCTTCAGCCTCATAACACACCCCAATTTGGGATGCCATAGTCTCATAGACTCCAGACGGGAACACTTGGGACTCTTTTGCGGTATTCACATTAAAAAAATGTGTTTTAGAGATGAATAGAGATCACATATTCATATTCATGTAATGGGTGTATTTTCTTTGGATATTTATTTATTTAAGGAACATTAACAGTCTTAGTAATACAATAAACATAAGAGGATGGTAAAAAAACAGACCAATTATTAATGTTCACAGATAGGTATTTAGAAACAAGACTAACTGAATGTTAACTAGAATATTTAAGGAAAATGAAAGAAAAACAGAACTAAGCAATTAAAAAAAATAATAAAATCTGAATCAACAAATGATAAACCAATACACAAAAATAAAATAAGTGTGATTATAACTGAAATGGACTGCAAAATAGGTATTTGGGTTGGGAAGGGTAAGGGGAGGAGAGGGATAAGGGAAAGTTGCCACGCAAGTAATATAAAAATATTAGATACAAATTTTTTTATTTTTTTATTTATTTATCCATAAACAGTATGTTTACATTAGGTTTTTGTCGATGCCTGTCTCAGTAGGATAAACCTGTGTCGAGACAGTTAATTTAATCGCCATGAATATGTGTTATTCGCACCTAGAATGTTATACAATGAAGTTCTGTAGCGACAGTAACTAGCAGTAAATACGTCAGCACGTGTGTCTATATTTGCAAATTTATTGTTATAGTAGTTACATGTCCTTTGCAAAAATTCATTTTGATTGGAATTGGTGTTGGATCTATCAATATAGAAAAGGGTTTGTTGTCTACTATATCGAATGGACGTGTGGAAATTTATTTTGTTTAACAACTCCGGGCAGTCAACTTTTGAGTTAATAATTTTGTACACGAGCATCTGCTCAGCGACAAGCCTCCTAATAAGGTATAAGCTTGTAATATACGAAAGAGGTCATTTTTATGATAAAGTCATTTGATTAATGTTCTACCGAGTACCTGGTCAAATTAAATACACAGGGAATGTTTTTAATATTTTAATCATGACTTCATCCTCTTTTCCTAGGTGACAAGGGAGCCTAATCCTCCGCTGTCACATGTATAAGAGCGTATTTTTCTGAAAAATGGTTCTCGTAATCTTTATACTATTTCACTATTCGTGCAAATGTCAAGTAATTCATGTCGACATAATAATCTTATACGTAATGGATTTATCCTTAAATAATCACAGCATATTCACGAAACTAAATTTCCACTTCCAAGCAAACAAAACTATCTTCCCAATTAGTGTACCTCATTAAAATACAAGGAACGTACTCACAATATTACCGCAAAACTTGAAACACGTAAACTATCGCTCAATGTTTAAATTTTCTGATTAAAATAATGTCAATAGACCATAAATAAAATTTAAGAGATGTTTATTTTTTTCACCCGACGTTTCTTTCTTTTTTTGTATGTATATTGTGTGATTTAACAACAAATCTACGCATGAAATTTAATTAGCATAGAGAATTTAACAATTTATCTAATTTGCCTAGAGAAATAATATGAAGTTATGATATGCTTAACCTTTCGTGCAAAATATGTACTATTTTTAATTAATTATGTATTAAAAGGGTATTGATTATTTATGTCTTACTCCGCTTACTTGTTAATACGCAATATTTCTTATTCAAACAGTTAGATTTAGCTTTATTATCACGAAAAAGGAGAGTTTACGTCGGAGGAGACGAAAAACTTTGCATAAATTATGCATGTTACATTTAAATTTTGTTAAAATTATTTCACTCGCGCGGCATACGCCATTCGCATTTTCATAATTTTTCGGTTTACATTTCATAGACAATCAATCATCGATCAATGCTGCCAATCATAGAAAAATTATTATTGCCATATAAGTGTATTAAAATGTTATATTTTGCTTATGTTAGAAGCCAACTTGAGTACAATTCTCCTGTCTGGAATCGTCATTATAATATGCACGTACAAGCTGTTGAAAGAATACAAAACAAATTCTTACGTTTTCTAAATTTTAAAATGGGTATTTCAGCAAATATGTTAAACTACAACACACTTTTAAACGATATGAATATGCTTAAATTGTCAGACAGAAGAATTTTCACTGACTTGGTATTTTTATATAAAATTCTAAATGATTTAGTTGATAGTCCGGTATTACTTGAATTGATAAGCTTCCGAATTCCACTTCGTAATACTAGAAGTCAGGATTTATTTCAGTGCAGAAATTCTGGGACTAACTATCATATGTATTCCTCTTTGCCCAGAATACTAATGGAGGGAAACAATTATACCAAGTCAGTGGACATCTTCAATTTATCTTTGAATAAATTTAAAATATTGTTATTGAGGCAGTTCAGTTATGTACAATAAAATGTTTTTTCTATGCTATATATGTAAAAGCCCCGAAAAAGGGCGTTTATTTATAAATAAATAAATAAATAAATAAAACATTACTTTATTCGGGTTATGAAGTGAATGCATTATTGACAAGTTTGAACCCGTATTTTTAACAGAAGAACATGGAAACAAAGGTATTAGAATAATTACACACACCCGTTAGACAAACCCTGCTTTGCCAAACAAACCATTCAAAACCTGGGATGTATATCTAAATTATGATGACATCTAGCTTTCCCATCTTAATCTCAACCCAGGAATAAATCGAAGTAGGTACTTTTCTGTTTTTATTTTGATGAGAATTTATTTCATAAGGTTGGTACTTCCGACAAATTTCATATTTGATTGTCTATTAGAAAAAAGGAATATTTCGTGTTATCCATGTATCGAATTTAAACAACACGAACGTTCCGTATCATCCGTGAGGTGGGCTCATACAATTTTACCTGAATTTTGATTGTTGAAATCTACTCGCGGACCAAATATAAAAAAAAAATAATAATCAGGGAAAAATCTGCAAGTATACGAAGAAACACTAACCTTATATATTGCTTCGTTCTGCGTAAGCCCAAGCAGCCTCTTTGATGTATTTTTAGTCCAAAATGTAAATGTTCGCCACGCACAAATGCAATGTTTACCGGAGACAATTAGGTTTGGTTATTAGTCTGGAGATAAAATAATTCACACAATGCCTTGACATGACAACAAACAAAAGTGGCCGAAACACTTCGGCAATAACGATAAACGTAAGGTGTCAAACCAAATTTGAAACATTCGAATATTCATCCAGTTATATTATTCGATCCAGTTCTTGCTTACAATCCATTGGTCAGTTTTTTGCGAACAATACAAACCATTGATCTAAGCACATCACAGATTTCGCCATAAATATCACCTTTGCCATACATTTTTATTTTATAGTCGAGATTAAAGAAAAACATTGAAATATTTTGATGCTTAACCAGGTATAATTGTTATATTTAAATAACCGTTTTACTTAGGTATAATCTTCAAAAGCATAAAAAAAAATTAGGGTGCGTAATTTACACGCGGTAGAAGTGAAACTAGAAAGTCACTAGATGTCGCTTTCTTTTCTTTTGCCTTTTTTTATTTTAAAGTAGTTTGAAGATTTACAAAAATGAAAATGTTTATTTTTTGGATATCGTAGGATTCGAACCTCCGTTCTCTGGCCGCTGAGATTTGCGACGCATTTTACCGCTGCGCTATGGGACGCTCGTGGCGAGGCGCAAATTTACCGTATTATATTAGAACCGACGACCCGTCGTATAATAAATTTTAGTGATGTATTTCCGTTTCATCCAAATTTCAAATCACTAACGGGGCTGTAGAAGTTTCACTTAAAAAAAATCGAACAATATTGTGTTGACAAACCACTTGGAAAGCGCCATGATATTCGCAACGTCCGAGCACGCCTCAGACTTAGGTAAATCAAAAACATATTTTTGGTACGTAGTTTCTTTGGAAATAAACAATTATTGTTATAATGCCACGTATTCATCGTGCTAACATAGTTTATAATTACTCATTGCCACAACAAAAATGTTACCCAATCTCCTTTCTAAACACATATTTTTCTCCAATAATCCATCATCCAGAAAAACTTTTTTGCTTTTGTTTCGAGAACTTCAAAAATGAAACATTTTCAAATATTATTTCAACAAATTACTTGCGTCGACATGGTTGCAACAATGTCTGCGAATCGCAAATGCGAAACTTGTGTACCTATTATCTTCCAGTGAATAATGAATACTATTCTGTTGAAAACACTAGGTTGCGATGTTAACATAAAATTGGTGAAAATATCTACCAAGAATTAGGGGAAAGTTTTTAGTCTGCCGATTCACTAATTTCGCGAAGATTCCGAAAGTTTTGAGATTTTCTGGAAATTCAGGAATTTATTTCGGTAGAGTGCGCCGAATTAATTTGTTTTGGATTATTATCACAGAACCGTTGGTAGTGTTGGATGCTTAAAAAAATAAATTCTTTTCAATGCTGTTAAGTGGAAAAGTATTTATATAATTACGCCACATCGGGACACTTCTATGTATACATATAAATTATATTTTAATTTTATAATATATGTTTATTTTGGTTCCATGCCAACTGAGAATAAATTAAACTCAACATCTCCTTAAAAAGTCATAATAAGCTATGAAAAAAATAATTTTAAATTGGCCGATAATCCTAACCTAACCTATTTAACCAATTTTTTATCACTGTAAATGACTTATCTGAGATGGTTCTGTTGGTTCTGTTGGTTCTGAGTTGGTTTCATTTCGAGTTGTCCGGTCACCGTATATTTTATAGTATTATAGTTTTAATAGGTAATATATAGCTGTCGTCCCTGGCGTTGCCCGGACTTTACCAGTGTTTTTTGAAATAAGATGTAGATATTATTTTTTCTCTAATTTTGGAGTCATTTTTTTTATTAGTTCCACAGTGTCCACACGAGAAGTCCTGAGCAAAAAAATCGCCTTAGGAACTGTGTCATATTTGGGTATGGTGTGCGATTGGTCCCCTTAGGGAAAGGAAAGAGAAGTTCTGGAAAGGATAAGGTATGAGAGAGGGTAGGAATCTAGGTGTCTAGGAGTGATGAACGCATGAATCCCTCCCTCTCACTGCGGTGCAGAGATGGGTCGAGATAGTCTGATTGAAGTTCTAGGTTAGGCCTACCTTAACCAATCTTTCCAGATATGGCCCGCCACATATTAGGTGGGCAAATGCATTGACCGCTGAGACCAAGACAAACCTCACCGCGTGAACCAGGGTACCTCTGTTAAGCCACTAAACGTAGCGGATCACTTGGGATGACCTGTGGCAGGGGTGTCGGTTATCTACTAAATGGTTTTCCTGGGCGGCAGTACCCATTCTCACCTCCCAAATTCAAGAAAAATCAAGTGCGCGAAATTTCATTAAAAAGGTATAAAAATACAGTTTTAGGGGTGGGAAAAAGAAATTGGTGTAAGTTTTTTAAATTTTATTTGCACAGTGCCTTTTTCTTGCTTTAAAAATAAAGTGTGCAAATTTCATTAACTTCAACATAAAACTAAAGATTTGCATGTAAAACAAATCCACGCCACCCACCATAAACAGGCAATCAACTTTAAGTGCTCGTACTAGATAGAAGATAATCTCTTTAATACTCGTATTAGATAGAAGATAATTGAACTCATAAACAGACTTTGAAAACATTTTTTGATGTTTATAAGAGAACAAATAGCACCCAACGTGCTATTTTTATATCTAGTCTATTTTAATCTAACGAAAAATTTAATTTTAATATTTGAAATTGTTTTTCTCAGGGTCTTCTATGTGGAGCTTATGTAAAAAAAAAAAGTTGGAAATACTTTTTCTGAAGTAGTAGATCTGTTCGAATACATGGAGAATAGTTAAATACAGGCTATAATAACAAATCTTGTTCATTCTTTACTTATCTACGGAATTATAGGTTGGGGAGGCTCTTACAAAAACAATCTAAACTCAGTCAATGTTTCGCAAAGAATCATCATTAAAGTAATATTTAAAAAAAATCTACCTTCTCAACAGAATTACTTTTTAAATTTTTTCCAGTACCAAATGTCGATGACATATTCAAGCAAGCTTCTATTATAAAAAAAATGACAAATATTATCAAGAATTTTACAAAGAAATGAGAAATGGAAACCAATTTATTACACCGAATTTTTAAACAACTCAAATGCAAAATCATAATATTTTTCAAGCCATAAAAAACATAATAACCTCCTTTCTGAATTGCGCTGTATCATCAACCAATCAGAACAAATAAATAAAATTAAACAATTTAAAAAAAAAACTTACAGTAAAAAGTAAATATTTTATACAAAACATATTTTAACTTACAACCTAAGTAAGAATCGTGGCTTCCTTATCAAGAGCTCCTCTTTTCTGATATATACATGACCAAAAACTACCTTATATATAATATTTTGTAAAATATATATGTTAATACGTAACCCATATTTTTTTTATTTTAAAATAAAAAATAAAAAAATTCCTCGATAAAAATAATCAGGGTTAGCATAATACCTACTATTCTTCTCCATGGGATCATGGGCATAATTAAATTAGTACATTTTTCTTCGTGATTACTGATCGACAAAATTATTATCTAAAACACACGTTTGCAAATGCCCGTATATTAATTTAAATAAATATATTAACGTTCCTTTTTTTATTCTTTATTTGTGTGTTGTGAATATTTTAGATATTTCTACTGTTTTCTAGGGGTTGAATAATGAGTGTTGATAGAACAATTTAAACAACATTTCCGCAGCAAATTGCAGAAAACGGACAAATCACCCGCTCACAATTTGACCAAACAATTATTACGGCGCTTGGTAATTGGTCGCGAAAAATACAAAACACATTCCATTGTTCCGCGCTGCTGAAATTTCCGTTCCACATTGTTTAAAAAGTAGAGAAATTTGGCCGTTTTTTGTGGAACTTGTGGCATTTCACTAATGAAAACTGCGGACTAACAATTAGTTGCCGGAGAACCTACGTTCGTTTGAAAAACACCTACAACCTACGTAGGTGTAGGGAAATGAGGCGAAGCAAAGTTATTCCATGCTTCCCTTGTAATTGATTTTGTGCTGCTCGATGAATGTTGGCCAGAATTGTTGGATTGATACTCTGAATTTTTTTACGGAGTAATTAGGCTTAACCACTGTATATATTATATGTCTATATTTATACTAATATTATTTATTTATTTATTTATTGACGCCCTATTGGGCTTTTACATGTACAATACAAATTTCATTTATACAACAGTATAACCATAAATGCGAAACTGCTCGAGTTTTTTTGTTTGTTACGCTTTCACGCATTAAACAATAAAAATATTTTTAAAAAGTCTTTCACCAAGAGAAAGCTACATTATATGCAAGGACTACTGTATATAGTGGTTAACTCTATATTAATATTTTATATTTACAATACGTTTTCGGTCGCTAACAAAAGCGAGTTATTGCTAACGTCAGAAAACAAGTCGTTGCTATGGAAACGATGTTGTTATATTTGTGGGCTCTATGCTGGTAGGTACTCAGCCCCCTACCTACTGATCGGCTGCTGCTCCAGGAAATTCAAATATTAGAATATTTTTTGTTTTTTTTTGGACAAGCTTATGTTTTGGAAAAAGGTCAGACGAGAGTTCCTACATTAAAAATAGTGTACCGGGAATAAACGTATGGAATGTGGGAGGAGGTGGGAGAGGAGGGGAGGGAGGATAATTGACAAGTGCAAGCGCTACAGTAATTTCCCCTAATACCATGCGAGCGCAAAAGCTAGTATAGAATAAATATTTTTTCCATGCATATTCGACCACCATAACAAGAGCATCTGCCTAGCATGGTGGTCGAAAAATCCCCAAATTATGTAATAAAAACAAATCAAAGCAATTAGTAAAGGAAAAGAAATTAAATAGTATTTTTTTTGATATACCTAAAGCATTTAGCATAAACAAAGAAAATGACCTAATAATGCAGAGTGAAAAAAAATTACTTATTAAAATCGCACAGTTGCACATTTCTCTTGCAATCGCGCATCCCTTGTGAGACAGAGACTAAAATAGTTTCATCACTACAGTGTCAAATTTCAATCGTCTGTTCAGTTTTAATTGCGACAACTATTTGAATATATTATGTGTAACACGTTTGTGATATAAGTGCACTTTTCCGGTTTCCATAGCCGGTAAAAGGTGCATCAAAGCTATGCGAGCTAAAGCAAATCAAGAACTCTTTAGCGTTCAAAACATTTTGAAGAATGTTTCACTTTGTTTGTAACTCTATTTGAATGTAACTCTATGGATGAGGCGGTGCCCACTAAATAAAATTAATGTAGGTATAATTATGTTCATTAGGTCATGGAGTTAAAATAAATATATTTTATGAAAAATAATGTGTCTACTTTTTTAATATTAGATTAATATTTCCTTGATATTTACTACTGTTTACCAGACTTGTCAGAATAATTGTTATGATTAAATACAGTACTGTACAGACAGAAATGAGTTTTATTTACATGATAAGTCATAAATAATTGCTATTGCTCCCAAATTTTCATCAAATGTCAAGCCACTGAATATGGAAATGCTCGGGCTTTGCCACCATCTTAGCTTTTTAGCCCTTAGTCTATTTGGACAGGATGTTTTATTGGTATGCCAAGTCTTGTCTTCGGTATATCTTCGGCACCACATCAGCTCAAAGACATTTCATGTACCTAGCTCCTAAAATGTTTAACCTTCTCCCCGAGAACCTAAAATCCGAAACCCAACCCCATATCTTTAAAAAAAAATTATCAAAATGGATCCTTACATTCAATAACGATGATGTGTAAAACTTGCTATTTTAATTGAATTGTAATATAATTAATACATCTTGTAACTTAACTACTTAAATGAATTGCATAAGTTAATGACTGTACACTGTACCTACCCAATCTGTAAACTTCATCCGCCATAACACAGGGACATCCCTAGCATGGCGGATGAATTAACACAATTTTTTTTTGTTCATTGTATAAACTTCTTTTAATAAATAAATAAATAAATATTTTATTTAGTCATTGATCCACATTTGACTTCCATTATTAATTTTACATCGTGTGCTAAAATTATCGTCATTTATTTTCGACGTATTTAACTGCTTTTCCTCCTTATTTAGTCAATGTTTCGGACAGCGTTACGATGTTCATCATCAGGGCAGATAATTTGATGATTCTACAATCGGCAGTGAAAATCTAAGGTCATAATTGACGTCTACTACAGTTTTCACCTTAGGACATGTCTGGTTTCCAGTTACCGGCCTAGGTTAATGCACGCAGTAAAAAAACAGCAAAAAATGCATTTTTTAACTTCGTGGTATCTTTTTTATCATTCAATCCGATATCAAAAACATAGAATGATATTTTGGTTGTTTCCATAATATTAAGCCATGTGAATTTTCTACTCTTTCCCTAAAATTTGCTAACTTTCTGGACAGTCTAACAGTGTTAACTATGCAAAATATTCAAAGCTCTGGTTCAAAAAAAAAGGAAAATAATCAATCAATCAATCTTAAAGAATCAATCTCGAAAGCAGTAAAGACGACCGTAAAAATCGTGAATCAATTTTGAATTTATATACTTTATGCAATATGTTCAATGTTCTCTACAGAGACATTTGTTATTTGTAAGCACCGGGACTAGTATTCTCTAGTATTTACTAAATATTAAAAAACTTGGATTTTTCAGATCACAGTTACTGTTAATTGACGCATTATAATTTGTAATTATACTTCGGAGGATTAACGTCCTTTCTGGCTGTAAGCTGCGTTTTAGAGCTCTAGAATTATAATGACTCTCCACATCTACCTTCGGTTATCTTCGACACGACTCGGAAATGAGATCGCGTGACCCGAAGAGATCATAAATAACTAAAAAAATGTAGGAACTAATCGTAGACCGTAATATGTTACAGTTTTATTATTTAAATTATTTTACGACGTATTAATTGTTCAAATACAGTTCAAGATTTATTGTCTTAGATAACGTTCTTAACATTTTCGAGAAATTAAGTAAAGAGTATTTAAATATATCTACTATATAAGACTTTTCATTAATTACCACCATTCCTCTTTTCATGTTATGTTGTGTACTATGTAGCATCTTTAATAAGTCGTGCTGCCTACACTTTACCATGTTTTCTCACGTATTTTCACGCGTGACAATGTGTTACCCCTCTAATGAATTCAAGTTAAAGATACAAACAACGTATTAACAGACTACCTGTACGTATCTTACTAATGTTTGACGTCCCCTACCAGCACGTGCATTCAATAAATCGTACCACCAGCACGCACGTGCGGACGCCCGGATCACACAGACCCTCATTACAAATGTTGTGACAAAAATGGCTATCACACAAAAAGCCATGCGAGATAGAAGACTAATAATTGAAATAGATACCGTACAATTTTACCAAAATAATTAATGCTGGCAATTTGTTTATTATAATTCGGGAGGCGGGTATGGGTGCCACCGCCTGGGTTTAGGGTATTGGGTTACTAAAATCTCTGCCATAGGTCAACTCAAGTGGTTCGCTACGTCTGGTGACTAAGCAGGGGTGCCAGGTTCAAGGGGTAAGGTTCACCTACTGCGTGGCAGGCCTGATCGCAAGGGACTGGTTGAAGGAGACCTTTTGATCTCTACAGAAAGACTTTCACGTAACATAGTGTGGGAGGGATAGATTTATACTTCCATCACTCACGGATACACCGATCCCCAAATTCCTACCTTCGTCATTCCCTCTTCTCCCTTTCCTAAAAAGATCCTACACAGCACCCCAAATATGACATAGGGCCTGGGAGGAATTATTTTACTCAGGACCAAGCTATAGTTGGAATGAGATTTATGTTTATGTAGCAGGCCAATCGTGAAATCAGGCAGATCATGATGCGCCTAGCCACATCATGATCTGCCGCCATTTCACGATGCGGCAGATCATGATGTGGCTAGGCGCATCATCTTCTGCCTGATTTTACGATCGGCCTACGATATATATATATAAAATGTTAATCTTGTATAGTTGTTCGTGTAGGTACATGTAGATTTATTTGCTACTTATATTTATCTTTTGTATAATATTAATGTTAGTCTTTGCATACTGCTTACTAACCCCGTATGCATGCACATTGGACGATCTAGAGTCGTTAAAAAAATGTAGCTTCGTTCAATAAAATAATGGAGTCTTGACGTGTGCGGTGAAGGAGGAAACCATATGTTTTCTTATAACGCCGTTGGGAAAGTGGTGGGGTCCCCTCTATTGTAGATTTATTAATTTCAGGAGTTTACAGTTATATTTGCTGTTTTCTTACGCTTGTTTTAACTGCGACATGCAATTATTGTTTGAAGTATATTTATACCATTCATATTAAATAAAGTAAATTACACGTATCTGGAATATAATTGTCCTTTCCCAAAATTCCTACCTACCTCCTTCTACCTACACATGCAAATCAGTGCAGTGGCAACCTTCAAAGAGCAGGCACTGTATTATTATGAAGTTCTATTTCGAAGCGCAAATTACCCGTGTATGCAAAGACTTCAAATTATAACTTATGGTGATCATACAATCTGTGCACAGTTGCACAGTTTGGAACATTTTATGTTTAATGTGAACTTTATGTTGGACAATATCCAACCTGCTAAATTAACAGCACAGTGAGTTACGCTTCCTAATTTCGCCAACCTCTAAGAAAGTTCCTAACAACAGGTACACTTATTAAACTTTTCGAATCTCTTGGGTAAAATCAAAAATAAAACTACCTCCAAAAAAAATTAAGAATTTTCGTACAAAGATTAGCAAATTTGACAAAAAGTCACACTCCTCCACCTACAGAACATTTGTCAACTTCAGTTCTCCGCCATCAAGCCAGTAATCTTCCAAAGTAAAAGTTTCTGTCTTGCTATTCCCTGGGAAGAAGGGAAGATAGAAGTTTCAACCGTTTTTGTAACATATGAGCCAGGAGATACTAACAAGAGCCAACATCCACAAAATATTATTATCTTAGTCTCACTAGCTAAGCCCATAAAGTAATACTCTTTCAAAGTCAACCTGTCTTTCAAAATATCTACAAAGTCAAATGAAAGTTTTTGGGTGAGTAATGATTTTTTTTTTTTTGGATGCAGACATTTGAAAAATGTTCTCAAGTGTCCTAAACTTTTCATCACGAATACGTTTTTGTTGTTGTTTATATTATATCTGATTTTACCCGCTCTGTTAGGAGTTTACCATCGACTTGACTTATCAAATGTGATGAAGTTTGTTACGTTGCAAATTGTTACGTTTGCATATTGGAGAATAGACCTCCAATATACAGGCGCGCGCATTACCCCCTCCCGCGAGGGACAAACCGGCCAGACGCACGAGCATCTCGCCGGCGGTCCCCAGTCAACGGCCAGCACGCTCACCGATCCCACGCCTCTCGTGTGAACATGTGTGAGACCAGTTTAGTTTCGCCGAGGGCGCACCTCCGCGTGTGTGCGTGTGGACGCTGCTTGGACCAGGAAAAGTAGCTCGTAAAACGCTGTTAGCCCATAAAAAACGTGAGTCAATACAATGTTTTATCCTATGTGTGCAAATGGTGTTTAAGCTCCCTAAAGAAAGCGTGTAGAGAGCAGAGATTGACGTTCAAACTAACTTTCAGCTAGGATTGTTCATCCCTATGTACTTTTATGACTCCTAGAATTGAATAAACTATTTATGTTATAACATACAGTGTTTTGCTTGTCGAAAGAGGCCCTGGGAGGATGGGAAGAGTGAAGCTTCGAACCACAGGCACTCGCCTTGGGGTTAAGAGGGAACATACTTGCGCCGAAAAACCTGAGCTAGTTTATTTGGGGTAAATCCAGCATCTAATTGTATTAAATATGTGGGAGCTTTCTCCTGGAGGCAATGGCCTCCCTGTATGCCGCTACTCAGCCGCTAACGTTAGCCCCAACGCCGACGCTAACAAGTTTGAAACAAAAATTAATAATCAAGCTAGTTTCAGCTACTTTCAATAGATGTCTATAGGTTAAGGTGTAATACAAAGTTCTGTTACATCCCAACAGATGGCAGCTGAGTTAGTTATCTGTACCTTCTATCGCCGTTCGTGTCTTTGGTACGAACGGTTACAATGATAGCTGAAGGCTCCAGTGAAATTTGGTGGGCTTCCTCAGCCTGTTCGCGGGAGCAACGGAACTACTTAGGTTAGGTTAGGAACTGTAAGGTTAAGTAGTAAGCCTGGTAGTCTAGCCTCGCCAGTTTTACATAGATCGTAATAATATTCACGCTAACCAAATAAACAAACTATTAATCATTTGAACCCTATTCTTATAATTCGAATCCTATTGGAAGATATCCAACATAACACAATTTGTCTTACTATTGGAAGTTAAGAGACAACAATTTTTTATTTACATCAATATGTCTTTTTGAATTGTTATTCATTATATACTGATTTTATTGACCGATCAGTGGTGAGTAGGCATCGCGTTTGAGTCCCACCCGGGCGTCCCGTGTTTTATTCCTCAGCTTGCTAAGTCCTCCATCACAACACAAGCAACATTTTCGGCTTTCTGTGGTGGTAGTAAGAGATTTTCAAACATTCTTGGGTTTTACGGACCCGGGATTGTTCGTCTTTCTTTAAAAAAAAAGTTTTTTTTAAATTTTATTTAATTTTATTTTTTAATCTTCTACAAAGATAATGTATGTATGTATATAAGTAAAAATTTTAACTATTTAGAATGTGGGATTTTTTTAATTAATCTGCTAGTTATATTATTCTTTTCTTTGTATAATTTTTTACATAAAAAAGCTTGAATCGTAAAATTATACCAATGTAAGTACAAAAAAAATTATTAATAAAGAAAAAAAAAAATTGAAATAATTAATGAAAATTTTCGCTTGAACCTCGACCATCGTTTTTTATTTCATTTATCAAAATCTTTTCTCTTGTGTAGGCATCAGAAAATTTAAACTCGCTTTTCAACTTACAAACAATGATAATACAGGGGTGGTTGTGCGTAAGCTCGTACTTACGGCACATCAGCCCTGTGTTTGTAGGCATTAGTACATATAAATGGAACAACCTGATAATTGAACAAACGTGTTTGCAAAAGCTGCGGTTGCTAGCGACAATTTCAAAAAACATCCCCCGGCGGGAATATAAGTTATATTATGTGAAAGTTACCTATTTCATTTCTGGTTAGCATTTCTGGTGGGAGTTGAAATAATATGTTATTATTTTGATATTAAAATTTGGTTAATGATTTTTACGGCTTCGTAAGGAAGCCCTAATTTTATTATATGTGAACACCGCAAAATACTCCCCATTGTTCCCAAACGTCTGGAGCCAATGAGACTATGGTTTTCCACTTTTGGGGAATGTTGTGAGGGTGATAGTAGTGGGGAGGGGAAAGAGATGGAAGAGAGGAAAGTTGGGAAGTAACTAGCTATTCAGATCTGTTACCAAACACGGTTTTTGAGTAATGTTTCTACTCGTTTTTTTTTTTATGTGCATATAGCATAAGAGCCTCAACTGCTGCCTTCTGAAGCCAGTGCGACTAAACCATTTCAATTTGGGAGACGGATATTTTTTTGAGAAGTCGTAGGTAACCTCAAGTGATTCGTTACGATTGATAACTTAGCCGGGGTGTCCGAGATCTTGGCTCTGGATGCGTCTGCTCACCAGCTGCATGGCAAGCTGGATCAAGAGAGAATGGTTGGGGGAGTCTTTTTGATCTCTCCCCCCCCCCCGATTTTCTCGGAACATCGCCTTGCACCGCAGCAGGGGGGATGAATTCATTCGTCCGTCACTTCTGTACACACTAACCCCCGTACCTCACTCCTCGTGCCTAAAGACTCTCCACATGGCATTCACAAAGATGATGCAGGCCCCAAATGGAATTATAAATACAGTTACCAATAAAGGATTAAAAATGCTAGGCTTCATCCTTCGAAATGGTAAAGACTTTCAAAATATTTCAACATTAAAAATCCTGTATTCCTCTTTAGTTCGAAGTCAAGTTGAATATAATTCTTCTGTTTGGTCCCCTCACTTCAAAATTCACTCAGATTCCATTGAAAAAATTCAGCATAAATTTCTTAGATTCATTAACTATAAACTCGGTCTACCAATTGAATCAATTAATTACAATCACCTAATGAAAAAATTAAACTTACTGAAACTCTCAGATAGAAGACTTATATCTGACTTGACTTTTATTTTTAAAATTGTTAATGGTATTTTAGACAGCCCTGCTCTATTAAGCCTAATTACCTTTCATATACCTACAAGAACTACTCGATCCAAAATACTTTTTAATTGCAACAACAATTTTAGGACCGAGTCATTTAGATACTCGCTTATACCTAGATTGCATGCAGTTGGCAATGCATTCTCAGAAATAGTAGATGTGTTCAACTGCACGGAACATAGTTATAAGAAGGCTATAATAACACACCTCAATCACAATAATTAATGTTAGGCATGTTAATACTTGTCTGCATGGTTTCTGTATCATATTTTACTACAGATTCTAAACTACTAAAATCAGATATCTTAACCACCAGACAGAGGGAGTCATAGCTAATAATTAAAAAAAAAAAAAAAACAAAACAAAATAAAACAAAACAAAACAAAAAAATATTAATTCATAATTATTATTAAATCTCCTGACAGCCCTAAAATAACAGAGCTAATTTGCCAACTATGCGTGTCCAGTCATTTCAAGCAATGTTAAGCAATTTAAGGTAACGACAAACTTTGTAGTAAATTATTTATATTTTGCAAATAAATGTGAATGTATGAATAGGTATAATTACTTGAATTTGCTCGATTCTACGATTCTACTTGCTAACAAGTCACCTTTACTTACATATTTTTAATCAGCGTAAATATAATGTTTTGTTATTTTAATAGTGTGGGGAATGAAACTTACTCTGTCTTAATATTTTTTTTATTAAAACATCGCTTCCTTTAAAAACATAGATGTATGCAGATATTATGCAACAATCCTTAAATATCAAATTGTTAACATAACAAATTCACTAAACACTGCTCTGTAACTACTTTAATATGTAAAGTTGTACCTATTATTTTTTGTACTATATACTTGTTATGTTGCTCCTGTACAACTTACCAATGTTACATGTAAAAGCCGTCAAGGCGTAAATATATATATTAAATTAAATTAAATTTTCCTCAAGGCCTCTTGTGTGGAGCTAACGTAAAAAAATGGGTTAAGTTGTGAAGCTCAAGATAGTGGGGGAGATATTTTATGACACACATTTTGAAGTTCTTTGACGAACAATTAAATATTGTTAAAACGTTTCTACTAATTATCGATGAAAGAAATATAATTAATTAGCAATTGTTTGGGAATATTCCTATCCTTTGTCCTGCATTCGTACCCACCTACAAACGTCCATACCTACATACTTACTTCTACCTACTTGGTGAAATAGCAAACCAGTGCGGTGATAACTTTCAACAAGCAAGCAGTGTATTATTATGATTAAGTTCTATTATGTTCGTATTTTCGAATGCAAATGCAAATTACCTGTTTACGTAAAGACTTCAAATTAAACTGTTGGTTCAATATCTATTACAATCTGTGCACAGTTTTGAACATGATTGTGAAATGCGAATCTTATATGGGCATCATCAAATCAACCAGCATGCTACACTAACAGTACAGAGAGTTTTACGCTTCTTAATTTCCCACCTTTTAAGAAATTTCCGCTTACAAAACAACAATCTTACAAACTTATCATAGAAAAACCCATTCTTTACAAATCACATCTAATCCTTATTACAGCTTTTAGATGATAGAGGACCCTAAATAAATATTTTTAAGGACGATAAGTCGCAAAAAGTGTTTTATGATTCATACTTACATTTAAACGTTTTATTTTTTATTTTAGAAAGGGGTGAAAGATTGCGTATAACGTTTCAAGCTTATACACGCAGAGATTTCACCTTTGGGCAAAGGCCCTCCTCTAGGGGTTGGAATACATGGGGCGTTACGAAAATTCCGCCTAAAGCCTCTTTTATTACCCGATAAATGATCTTTTACTGACCTCCTTCAACTGCTTTCGAAACCGCAACTGCAAATGGAATGGGAATTGAAAAGACAGTTATAAATCGTTTGCAAATTATCTAATGTGTGCAAAATAGTGTTTTTGTTACATTTCATGCGAAGAGAAAAATGTTTTGTAACACGTAAGCATTTAAAAAAGTATTTTGTTTTGCACTTTTGTTTCAATAATTTGTATTATTTAACGATTTGGTCTTTTAAAATATTATAATCCGTACTAATATTATATATGCGAAACTGCTCGAGTTTATTTGTTACGCTTTCACGCATTAACCAATAAAAATTTTTTTTAAAATCTTTCACCAATGGAAAGCTAAATTATATGCAAAGGCTGTAAATGATGGTAAGCTCTGGGGTTATGAAATTATAAATATTAATATATAATATATCTTATACGTTTTCTGTCGCTAACAAGAGCGAGTTATTGCTAAAGTCAGAAAACAAATCGTTGCCGTGGAAACGATTTTGATTTATTTTTTATTTCAGGCGTCGTAGTTAATATCTATCTATCCATGTAAATTAAAAATGAATCTTCGAAATGTTGGTACCTACGCGCGTTACTTCCAAACGACTGAACCAAATTGGAGAATTGTTTTTTTTACTGCTGGTGAGCTTTGGCATTATTAAATTTAGGCGGCACGCGAGTTTTTTGAAAACTGAATGTACCGAGAATTAATGTATGGAATGGGGAGGGGGTGGGGAGTAATTGATAAGTGCAAGCGCTACAATAAAAAAGTTAGTATAATATATTTGCTATCCTTGCAGAATGGTAAATACTTTAAGTACCCCTGTTGAAATACCACCATTCAGAATAATTGAAACGTTGCATTTATTTATTGACCAGATCTGAATAGCCAGGCACTCTGAAGCATTCCTTTTTGCTTTTTCCTCCTCCTCGATAGCCACATAACGTACTCCAATAGGGATGCAATAGTCTCGCTAGCTACGGAGATTGGGAACACTTGGTACCCAAATGTGCGGAATTCCCAAATTATTTTTTTTATATGACATCAGGATTTTTTTAAGATATGACAATCGGATTAGGTAGAAATGGCATGATGAAGTAAACAGAATCATAATCGGCACACGTCAAGAGTTGTACCAGCAGTATAAAATGTATGAATGCAGTTGAAGCAAGTGCGTAACGTCAGAGTTATGTGCGTTTCAATATATCAGCCTACCCGGGCGGTAAATGGGTAAAAGTTTTAATTGAACTAACCGTTTGTTAAACCATTTATACAGGTGCCTGGGGTAAAGTGCATTAACTTCGGGAGGTGATTCTACATAACGGTAGATTTAAAAAAGATTAAGAGCTTTTGCCGAAATTCCAACTTCTTTTTCCCATACAAAAATACTTAACTACTAAAAGTCCTTAGTGTGAGGTACAAATCTACCCGATAAATTTGCTGTGAGCTTGCCAGGCGCAATGATGGCAACGTTGTGTGGTTGTGATTGGCACATATCGTAACAACTAAAATAATAAGGTTCCGCAACTTTTCGACCCGCGACAAAATATCCCCGACAAAATATCCTACGGACAAAACATCCACCAATAAAGTTCCTACTAAAACCTAACATAACCTAACAAAAAAATAGGAAAAAAATAATACATAAATCTTTTCAAGATAATAAACTGTTTTTCAAAAATAGTAAAATGGGACAAAAATAATACAGACATTGTGCAAAGACAATAAACCATTGTTCAAAAATAGTGAAATGGGACAAAATTAATACAGACATTGTAAAGACAATAAACCATTGTTCAAAAATAGTGAAATGGGACAAAATTAATACAGACATTGTAAAGACAATAAACCATTGTTCAAAAATAGTGAAATGGGACAAAATTATTACAGACATTGTAAAGACAATAAAGCATTGTTCAAAAATAGTGAAATGGGGCAAAAATAGTATAAACATCTTGTAGAGACAATAAATAATTGTTAAAAAATAGTCAAGTTAGGTTAGCTTAGATTAAGTTAGGTTAGATTAGGTTTTGATAGATATTTTGTTGGAGGATGTTTTGTCCGTAGGATATTTTAGGATATTTATTAAGCTTCCGGATTCCACAACGCAATACAAGAAGTCAGGATTTATTTCAGTGCAGAAATTCTGGGACTAACTACCATATGTATTCCTCTTTACCCAGAATACTAATGGAAGGAAACAATTACACCAAGTCCGTGGACATCTTCAGTTTATCTTTAAACAAATATAAAATATTGTTACTGAAGCAGTTCAGTTATGTACAATAAATATTGTATTTATTACCATTAATATGTAAAAGCCCTGAAAAAGGGCGTTGATCAATAAATAAATAAATAAATAAATATTTTATCAGGGATATTTTGTCGCAATGAAATGAAATTTTGTCGCGATAGGTGGAAAACGAAAAGTACCAAATAATAATGCTGGCCGGACTAATTTTATGTTTTTACCAAAAAAGTACCCCTAAAAGTTAGAATTTTGAAAAAAATTACTTTTCTTCTTTTACTTATAATATCATGTAGAATCACCTCCCGAAGTAAATGCACTTTACCGGGAACCTTTATAAAAATTTAAATTAAAAGGATTTTTATTCAATTAACCTAAATTAATCAATTATTATGCTGTTTATTTATCAGTTATATGAACATGGGGATTTTGGTAATATCGTCTATGACTTTTCATCATTGTTATTATATAATTTAGTCTCTCTTTGTCTCTTTTCTATCTTACTTACTTTTCAGTTGAAATATCTTCACAGAACCTTGTTCCAGACGTAAATAACTTTTCGTAATAAAGTAACAGCATCAATTTTCCATTCTCTAACTTCCAATTTAGGAAAATGAAAACATACTTGCTAGCGTAGTTTCGTCTTTGTGTTAAAGTACAAAGCAAGGTGCTGGGTAACATCGCATAGCGACCTGATTCAAGGCTGGAAATTGTGAAACAGGGCTTTAAAACATGGGGTAACCCAAAAAATATATATATATATAATTGCTCTGACGGCCAGTATCCTGGATCTTTACCTAGCGGAAATATACTGAGAATATCCGATAAATATTTTAGGTAGTAATGATAGATTTACTTTAACAAAACTATTATATATCTTCGGGTAATTGAGAAAGTCGCGAATCCGCAAAAACATCATTCGGAGAAATTTTTTAATTACTTATTTATTCAATAAATTATGTAATACTTTCATAAAAACATAACCTGCATATCGGAATGGGGCTTTCCTGTATTGAGATGTACGGCTTTACAAGTATGAAATTTAAAAAAATACATATAAGCTTAATAAAATAGTATCGTAAAGTGCTTTCAGTATTACTCTAGTCTAGTGTAATTCATTGATCATCATTGAGTATTGAAATGGCTTTAACCGTGTTTTGTGGCTAGGTCTGAAGAACAAGATTCATTTTCCACATGTCCTTCCTCTCCCCATTACCTTTAAAGCGTGTTTACATAAAGCTATAAAAGCTACATCTTTTATAGCTGTATGTGAACACGCTCTTAGCCTCACAACATACCGAAATTGGGGATACCGTGGTCTCAACAGTCGGCGGGCCAACTGTCGGGTCATTCTTAAATTCACGTGTGCTTGACCAATGACCACGTATCACTGTTGAGATGAAAGTACCTCAATTTTGCCACTCGTTCTAAAATCCTGTTTAAATGCTACAATAACCGGACTGAGTGTACGAAACACTCGCTTGTACCTTGATTACATGAAGTTACTAATAGATATGCTGATATGGCAGATCTATTTAACTGCACGGAAGCTATGTAAGTGCAAGAAGGCTGTACTATCAAATATTTTTAATCACTATTAACTTTATTTGCACTATAGAATTCTTTATATTATTGTATCTCTGTTGTCATTTCTTAATCAAATTAACTGTTGTACTCTTTTTTATTATTTCTTATTTAACTATGATTTTGTGATTGGTAATCCGAGCTTATGGTAAATGTATAAATAAATATTATTCATATTTATACAAAATATATATGTATGCTTATAATATGTAATGCAAACACCATGTATAAATAAACATACCTATTATTTTATCATTATTTGATAACTATGCAAGCAAAAAACAGTAATAATCATGTATTAATTGCTTATTTTATTTTATTGTATCTGTTTTCTTTATAGTTCTCATTAGTACGACTATAATATGAAACGCAAACACCAGTTACCTTTATGCTGTAATCATTTGTGTTATTTATATATTTATTTTCCTTTTATTTGTTATTATTATCATTTCAATAACCATGCTAAACAAACCACGGCTTTTGTAAAATAATTTGTTGGTTATTTTATAATAATTTTATTTCTTTGTCTTCCCTTTTTTTTCTATTTTTCTACTATATTATGCAATGCATACACAAATTATCTATATATTTTAATCCTCTGTTTTAAAGAACCCATATGTATATTAACTACTATGTTTTAACTTTTGTTACTATGTTTTAAACTTTCTAACTTCATTTTTTATTATTTCTCTTCTTTTTATTTCCTCTTTTTTGTACAAATCATGTTCCATATGTTCACACTAATCCTAATTTGACTGTTCTAAAACGGGAATCATCCTAGTTGGACAGTCAAAACATATCTTAAATAATGTTTATAAATGTATTATACTATACTAAATAAATAAATAAAATAAAAAAATAAAAAATAAAAATAAATTTTGGATAACTATCATAATTTTGGATAGTGTTTCGTTTTATTTTATTTGATTACTTAAAAGCTTTATAAGCTTAAAAGGCTAAGACCTTTTCCAAGAGCTTTGTTCATCAGGGCTAAACTAAGAATACCCACCACTCTAGGAAGAGATTTTTTTTTTGTTTGTTTCGTGTTTAAATTAAAATACAGTTCAATTATCCTTATAACTTTCTACTCTGCCATTTTATTTTTCTGTGTAACTATAAAAGGGGTTAGATTTCGTAAACATCAAAACCCACAGAAAGCGGGCCGCACAAAATCTTACTTAGACCGTGGTTGGCAAGCCCTGTTCCGCAATATCGGTTAGCTGTCGTGCAGTTGTCACGAACACAATAACCGATTGGTCTGGGATAATACCCTGCACCCTGCTTCAGTACACTGTACTAGACGATGTATGACATTGGCGTTCATTGCTCTACGACCAAAGATAGGCGGTGTTTTGAGTGGTTGCTTGAAGATTTTTTTATTCGAACTGCCACAATTTTTCAAAACTTTTTGCATTGGTTTCAAAATGTTTCACTTGAAAAACTGTATTCCCATAAAATAAATAATATAACACCAGAAGTGCCTGCCATACAAATTTGAATGGAAACAAATGTTCCATTTAGCCTAACCGCCCAGCGTTCCGTCTTGCTTACACTCGCCTGAAATCGTAGATCTCCATCCCACTTGAATTTCGAAAACACAGTTTTTATGGAAATAAAGGCTCAAACTGGACCTGTATTTGGACTACCAAAACAGCCCCAAGATATTTATTGTTATTCTTTATTTTACGTAAATTCCTACATGTACGAGTAATTGAAGTCTTATAATCGAAAAGATAAAAAATTAAAAAGGAATAGTTTAAAAAATATAATCTTCAAATACTTAATTTTCAATGTTTTTATTATTTTTCACCTATTTTAAGTTGTTTGGGTTTTATTCTCTTTTTGTCTTAACTGTTTTATTAAGTCCACTTCACATAGTATCATATTCTTTTAGCCACATTGCTGTTAATTGTTACGTCTAACCACACCTCTGCCATAGGTTACCCCAAGTGGCTCACTAGGTCTGGTAACTTAGCAGGGGTGCCCAGGTTTATGGGGTCAGGTCAGATAAAGTAAAAAAATGTAGGAGTTCGTCGACATAAAATCACTTAAAATTATTTTTGATCTGAGATTTGTCGCAGTTTTTTTAAATATTTATTCATTTTTATATATATATTACATTATATTGATTTGTTTTTCTTGGGTGGGCCTTAGATTTATAGCCTTATGGACGGCACGCCACTGCTACATGGAATGGTGTTACCGCGGATGAGCGGGGAGTTTTATGTTTCGAAGACACGTTTTCTGTAAATATTGCTTCTGTTGTAAATATTGTAACCACCGTGATCATGATTTATGGTGTCCTTTCATACTGAATGTACCTAGTCTTGTAACAACACCACAATGATGAAACACTAGATGATAATAATGATTTTCTTGTGAAAGGCTTATCTACTGAGATAATACTAATTATTATTATTATCGGACAATTCTATGTAGCATTGTTTAGTGGAAACTTTACCCCAAAGGAGCTAAAAATTTGTTTTTATGGGTTATGGATATTATATAATATCTCTTTCATTCGTTGCCTAAAACAATTGGATTGCGATAAATAGTGAGTACTCGCGCTAATTTGATTATTGTCTCATTGTTGTATTTTAGCAATTAACGACAGCTTAGTGCTTGCCCTTCACCCGAAGAGCCGGTTAAATTTACCTCGCTGCAAAGGACGCAAGTTTTATGAACCAAACCGCTAAAATAACGCACGCTTACCACTAAAGAAAATTTCATCGCTTTTTCTTTCATCCCTCAATTTCTTTTCCAAACTTACAATTACTTTCTCAGTGGTAAACTCAGTGCGTAGTGGAGAGTACACAGCACGCTATGACGGCCGGCGTAGTCCAGCGGTAGGGCTCTTGACTCGCATTCCGAAGGTCGCGGGATCGAATCCTGGCGTGGCAAATAAATTTTATTTGATCAATTTGTGTTATTTCACAACTTATTCATTTAAAAAATAATATATAGTGTATTTGCGGCACGTTCCAGAGTGGAAGATATTCTTAGTATCGCCCTGGTGTAAGACCACAATTCAGAATTTAAACGTTGCTTGAAATGGCTTTAGCCGTGTTTGGTGACCAGATCTAAATAGCCATGAACTTCCCAACTTCCTCATCTCCTGCTTCCACTACCTTCAGCCTCACAACATACTCTAATTGGAGAAGCCATAGTCTCACTGGCTTCAGACGGGAGGAGTTGGGACTCTAGTGCGGTATATATATATATGAAAAAGTGTTTGGAAAAATTGGTAAGTCGCTACCACTTCTATGTTAAAAAGTAAATGTAACTCAATTATTGCAGATAATTTTTTAGATTTTGACGGCCAAAAGTATTTTCGTTATTTGTTTTTGGGGTGTTATGCCGTGTTGCGCTACCTCCTTCTTTAACCAACGTTTCAGACAGAGTTACAGTGTCCATCATCAGGGCAGATGTGTAATTGTTAGTGGTGAAATGTGTGCTTATGTACTTGGAAGCAATACCGTGTTGCCAGCTCCACTCCAATTCTGTCTCCTGCTTTGTTTTTTTGCACATCAAAGACCTTTTGACATGTGCACCAATACATTGTTAAGCGGGTGACAGTTCAGTCCATGATAGTTGTTAAGTTTGGCAAAGAATTTTTGTTTCCCCAAAGGACACGCAAACAAACTCCAACGCATCTGACAGCTTTAAAAAGGCTTAATAAACGGATAGCAGTCTAGAATGCAGGGACTGTTTTTTTTTTGTTCTACCAATATTATAATGAAAAATGCTTCGACAAACTACATCGGTGTACAGTCGAAACATTAGCCAAACGCATGTTTGTTACAAAATAACATTCTTCTATGACTTGTTCCTGAGTTAAAGAGCCCTGCTTGAAATGATTTGCCGTCCTCTGTGTCTCTTCTATCCTGCAACGTAGATCTCTTTAAGACCCTGGTTTACTCAATTACTTCAATCCCTAAAGTTGACGTGGGCTCTGTTAAATAAAAGCCTACCTAACTAAAAAAATGGATCCTAAATTTTCATTAATAAAATATTCGGTTACGGTCACAAATAAATTAAGGGAAAAAGTTTAATATTGTTTTAATACATTATTATTATGGAATTTCACCATGTCAGTATTAAAAGTAGATACACATTTTGTGATTTCAGAAGAATTTTATTTTTCTTTTATTAAATAAGAGAGAATTATTCAGAGAAATATTTCTCAATTTTTATAATAACTTTTGAAGATCCATCAATGTAATACATCGTGGAAGCAGAAGATAATAATATTAAAAAAAAAAACAAAACACACAAAAATAATGTTTTATCAAAGATTTAGGTTTAAAATAAAAAAATGAAATTAAAATAAAATAAATTTTTATCAAAGATTTAGGTTACAAACCAATTATTTATGTAACTGCCAAAAATATGAGAAAAAAATAGTCGAAAATAGATCGGATTCTTTAGTTTGAGTCGCAGGTGCAGGTTACCTTTTTATTTTTCTGTGTCTTGTTCTTTTTCATATTTTGGTATTATTTTCTTATTCAAAGTAATATCACTTTTTGGACGCCAAGTATACCGTTCGCAGAACTACTTGTATAAGGTCAAATACAGAAACAAAAGGGGGTAGTTTAATACGTAAGACACAAACACACGAATCGTGCTGGTATATCTATAAATATGTATAGCACAGCCACATTGTTTAATTTTTTGCTGGTTTGCACCTCGAACTACGTTGTTTGTAGCACTAATTACAATGAAAACTTCACAGATAAATAGTACAATGGCTTGTTTCCGCCAAGCGAAATAACGCTTTAAAAAAACCTTCTACGGTCCGGTAGAGTTTTGTCGGAAAACAAGGAAAATGTTCATTTTACTTTAATATCTAACATACCTCGTTTTGAAAAATCAATAAAATGAGAAGCAATCTTATGTTACTCGAAATGGCGTTGTGACGAGATTAATACTGAAATAAGTAAAAAAAAGATTTTTTAAAAGACGACAAACTTTTTCGGGTTACGAATAACATCTTCAATGACATTAAAAAAGTGGGATCGAGTTTGCAAATGGTTCATGGACTCCTAAATATAAATATAAGCTGGAATATTTTCAGCAAAAAAATCTCGTGTATGTATTCAGGTGGTCTTGAAAAATAAACCGAGGTTCTTGCACCATATGGACTTTCTTGAGCCGACAAATAGATTTAACTAAGAAACCAGAGGTACTGCAAACTTTACAATACTTAGTTTTGCTAATTACTACTTCTTAAATTACAGTTTGAGAGACGGGTTTTGATATGGATAACCAACACACCACTCACCCCAAGTGGTTCGCTCCATTTGGTGACTTGGTCTTGATGGCAAATGCGTTTATACACCTGCCGGATCGAGAGAGACTGGTTGACGGAGATCGAACCTAGACCTCTCCAGCCAGACTCTTTCGACCTATCGTCTTGCACTGTGTGAGAGGAATGGATTCATATGTCCATCACTCTTGAACAAATTGATCCCCAGATTCCTACCAACTCTTCATAACTTTTCCTTCCCAGAACTTCCTCCCTTTCCTTTCCCTAAAAAGACCTCCCACACAGCACCCCCATGTTACCGGGGATAAGGTGGTAACAATGTACAAGGTAGATTATTATGAGCAGATTGACTCGCATGGCAGATGTAAGGAGTAGGTTACTGTTTTTCAAAGAAAATAAGGTATTGTAGATACAAATATACATTAAAATAAAATGACATCCCTCCAGGATGATTTCCAGTCAGCTCCCAAGATGGCGAGTATGACGACCAAGGTACACAATCACGATCGTAGCGATCTTAAAAAAAGGATCCGTCGTGTTGCAGTCGAGAGGACTCGCCCGGCTGTCCCACCAAGAATCACTGGCTTTCTTTTCAAATCTACTGATTTGAATCTGTGCAGGATTAACAACGGTTGCATTCCAAAATATTCAAGGCTCGCAATACAACCAATGCCCAAATGTCAATGGGCAAGCACTAGAGGTGCCACACACCGAGACCATAAATAAAGTGTGTAAGAGAGTGCACACAACTTGTTACAAATACTTTTATGTAACACCCAAATACGACATAGACCTTGAGGGATTTTTTTCTCAGGGCCTCCTGTGTGGTGCTATTGTAAATTAAAAATCCGCTTGTTAGGATAAAAAAGAAAGAAATACTCGTAACACGTAGAAAACTTGGCTAATTGAACAGATATATGGTCACTATTCATGGGTTCGAGTACTCAATAGTAAAATCGGACTTTATAAATAAATAAATTGTAAATTATTTAAACGAAAATGTACAGATAAGCTATCAAGAGCATGGTGAAATACGCTCTTACTAAAATTTAAATTGATCAATTGATGGACCATTCCTCTTGGAATTCTATGGCTTATAAGTGCCTGAAAACTTCAGCCGTAGTCGTCGTCCTGACTTGTTCAAGTCATCATATGGCAGAACAGATATTCTAGGATAGTGTGGAGTGACAAGAAGAATGTGTTATCAAATGAATTTTCTAAAACACGTGGATGATAATGAAAAACCAAATGTTAAGAATGTTGAAATAATAAAACAGTTACTGTAAAGTCTGAATCTGTCGGATTACTTACTAGATATTTCGATCTGTCGTAAAATAACTAACGAAATAAAATTTTAAAAACCTGACAAAATTTTATTTCTTCCTATTACAAGCATCATTAGCAGAAGGTATAGCATGTGCACAAAGATTTTAGCTAGCAGATAAATTAATAAAATATCAACATCAACATCAACATCAACATCAATATCGACATCGACATCGACATTGACATTCATAGACATCGACATCGACATCGACATCGACATCGACATCGACATCAAAATCGACATCGATATCGACATCGACATCGTCATCGACATCGACATCGACCTTTATTAACCTCATCATTAACACAACATTCATTTTTCAGTGTTTGTGATTATCAGTATCTGCGCATGATTGTTAAATAATATTTTTTTAGCATTGGAATAAATTAATTTTCCACGGTTACTTTTATTGCCCTGACATGTTCTTTAAAAATTCCACAAAACTTTTTTATTGTGAAACTCTTAGAATTTTATGTATAAAGTAACTTTCACTCCAGCTGAGTAAGCAACTCGCATCTTCCATTACAAAGAGAAAAATTATATTATTTTTCCTAAACACTGAAAAATATCCGAATGTGAAAACTTCAAATCAACTGAAAGAAAGTCCTGTAAGAAGTCTCATTTTGTTTCTTTCCCGTACCGACAATGAAAAATATCATTTCTTTTCTAAGTGCTTTTATAAAAATCTCTCTCGGAAAACTCCAGAAGTTATTCTGTAGCACTGACTCTTTCAGGAAGTGTACCATAATGGACTGTTAAATTTTCTTTAGTAACTTTGACGTACGGAAAATTTGCTGACGGTGAATATGGAAATGTCGAATTTTCGCAATGTTGTTCCGGAAAATACAACAAGCACCGATAAAATGGAAATTTTTGATTTCATGAACTCTGGTTGTGTTGGCACAAATAATGTTCCAAATGAGCATTGTAACTTGCACTGGGAAACAGATAAATTTTATGAGTGGATGGTTTGAAGCAATGCAATGTCATATCTTGAATAATAAAGCTTGCGAGAAATTTACTTTTAATTACGGGCCAATCGTTTAGGTTCTTTGCGAATCAAAAGTTGCTTTACATGTTTTCATAATAATATCACTTGTCTTTGAGATGATCTAGAACAATTTTGTAGTTCTTCTGAAGTCTGTTCCTCAATTCTGAAGATCGTGACCCCCCCACTTCAATTTCCATGGTGGACAAGGCGGATAAGAAGAACAGAGGTCATTTATGGACGTTCTTTTTATATTAATTATATCAATCGATTCGATCGTCTATAAGAGGTACCACCACAGTTTTATAATACCTTCGGAAGGCGAAACAGCTGTCACGTTTATAAATTTTGAATTAAATATCCCACTAAAAGACTTAAAATATAATTTCCTCTTAAAAATTCTAAAAATACACACACTAGAAGATAGACGTAAAATAAATAAATTTACCTTTTTATTAAAAAACTAAACTCTAAGTTCGATCACTGCAAACTCCTGCAACTCATAAACTTACGAATACCGATAGTAACTACACGACAAAATACATTATTCTACTACAGCATTCATAAACAGAACTACATTGCCCACTCTCCGATACAACGATTTCACTCTACGAGAAATCAGTACTTAGGTGATTTTGACATATTTAATATCACTTGCTGATTTTTTTTATTTTATTTTTTTATTGTTATCAAGTTTTATTTGTAGAACTCTATTTTAATTTTTTTAATTCTTTTATATATTCAATAATATTATTAATTAATTTATAAACAAGTTGTTCTAGGTAATTATTATTACACGTGACAACTGTTTCGTCTTCTGAAGGCATTATCAAACTGTGATCACGCCACCTACAGACGAGGTATTTATGTTATTTCTAGATAGGATTTCGATGACTAATTTTTAATTTATTAGTAAGCTGACTGAAATTATAAATGGGAAGTACCCTATTTAAAGTTTCCCAATAACATATATTGGGAATTATTTTCCTCAGGGCCTCCTGTGTGGAGCTCTTGTAAAAAAATATATGTTAAACATGTTTTCAAGTGTTGTTTGATGATGTTTGTCAATTCTCAAAAAAGTCTCGTAAATAAATGACTCGACAAAAATTAGTCTGTTTTAAATCAACGAAGGACCTTGCATAAAAACCCCAACATATTTGAGAACATATTGTTTTTCGTAGCCAGGATGATCATATAAACTCTGACAAAATTGTCTGTCTATAATAAAAAAAAAATTAAACAAAAATTTCTCTGAAGAAAAACTTAAGCAAAGTCTGACAACCTCAAAACTAATACACAATAATTCACCTATCACGTCCTTCTTTAATAAACTGCCATCAAATTGGAGCAAAGTCACTCAATGACTCCATTTGTAGCAGATCCAAAGAAGATTGAGCGACTTTTTTCAATCCGAAATCCCGAATAAAATAATAATGCATCATGGCGAGCCCGGTAAGCCGAGACATTTTTTCTTCGCTCTGAAAATGACTATTCCCCTTGGCAAAAAGTGCAAAGAATAAATCTAACCCCTCGACGCCACCAGCTACTGGCTACCAGTGCCAGGAGGCATAAATTAACCCCCGAATCCTTCTTATCATGCGGTTAACCCCTTCACAGCTCTGACCTTAAGGAAATAAATATATCCAATAAATAAGAATTTTATTCACATTCTGACGGATTGAATGATGCTTTTGATCTGATACGAGTTTCTGACTAACTAACTGACTAACCGTGACGACGCCAAATAATTCGGCCTTGGCGCACACTCTTTGCTTCATTCACATTCATACATCGTCTCATATATACTTTTGTATTATTCTGATATTGAAAAGGCCCTACTTAAGTATCTGATTCACTTGGTCGTGCAACGTTTCCTTGGGCGTCCCCGTATTCGTCTAACATTCACATATGTTCTTATAAAATTTCTTTCCTCATTCATTTGCTTTACATCCATTGCCCAAACCATCTGAGCGTCCCTTTCTTAATCTTACTTATTACGCTTACATCAGACTTGCGTTATTTGGGGATCTCTACGTTTCATTCTTTTGTTTACAAAACTTTGTATTTCCATCATTTATTGATTATCAATAAAATATTTGAAAAAATTAACACCGCACAAGAGGTCTAACTGCCCCCTGAGGGGAAAAAATGAGGAAGAGAGAGGTGGGGAAGTACCTGGCTATTCAGATCTGATCACCAAACACGGCTAAAGCCAAATCAAGCAATATTTGTATTTTGTATGGTTGTCTTTCACGAGAGTATGCCAACGATGCTGAGAGAACTTTTGGGAGAATTATTATTCGCGGAAATGGATATTCATCTTCTGATGATTAAAAATACGTCGGAGATGATCAAAGACAATTTACGTCCTTCAAAAGTACGCCAGAGATGATCAAAGACAATTTACGTCCTTCAAAAGTACGCCGGAGATGATCAAAGACAATTTACGTCCTTCAAAAGTACGCCGGAGATGATCAAAGATAATTTATGTCCTTCAAAAGTACGCCGGAGGTGATCAAAGATAATTTATGTCCTTCAAAAGTACGCCGGAGATGATCAAAGACAATTTACGTTCTTCAAAAGTACGCCGGAGATGATCAAAGATAATTTATGTCCTTCAAAAGTACGCCGGAGATGATCAAAGATAATTTATGTCCTTCAAAAGTACGCCGGAGATGATCAAACACAATTTACGTCCTTGATGCAATTGATCACAATTGTTAATTGATCTTTACAGAGTCAATTGAAGCGATTGACAAATCACACCAATATATCTCCTATTTCGCGAAATTCACAATGTGACGTCACATCCCAAATTTTTGAAAATATCTGCTAAAGTCGGTGAAAACGATCAATAATTCCTAACTCCAGTTTAACAAATTGATTTTGTGTGTGAAACGTGCTGAATTGATTCATGATTTTTTTTTGTTTTTCTTCTTCCTGAAAATATTACATTTATGAAAATGTGATATTGGCGGTTGACGGTCGATTTGCGACTTCGCATTGACTGGAAAATGATGAATATTTTGATTGAGCGCATAGACAAGCACCATCGGCGCTGTGTAATGATCGTTACATGCGATTGACAATACTTCCTTCATTCGCTCTATCTATCCTGGCTTATGGGACTCACTTTTATCGTGGAGCGAGATTTCGTTTTATTTATAGTCGCGTCAGAATTATTGACGTAAAACTCAAAAATTTTTCACTGTATTCGCACACTGTAGGCGTTGTTTTACAGATATTGACAGGTTAATTGAAGTTCCCTCAATAGTCATTCAATTGAAAATGAATGTCAATGAAACATTTTTATTTTTTTTGTGAATACCGCACCCGTCTGGAGCCATTGACACTATGTCATCCCCAATAGGGATAGGTTGTAATGTTAAAAGTAGTCGGAAGCGTAAGGAGATGCAGAAGAGGGCGATGAGGAAAGTACCTGGCTATTCAGATTTGGTCAGCAATCATTGCTAAAGTTATTTTAAGCAACAGTTCAATTTGAATGGTGGTCTTGTCTTACACCAGGGCAATAATGAGAGTATCTTCCACTCTGGAGCGTAGCGCAAATATACTACATATTATTTTTAGTTATTCATTTGTGAAATAACACAAATAAATCAAATAAAATTTTCAGCCTGTGGAACTAAGGATTGCTAATCGAGAGCGGAGGCCGTCGGTCCTGACTGATCGTCACCGGGGCCCTTAAGTTGTGATAAATAAATTTAGTTTGACAAAATTAAAAATGCTAAACAAATTGGCGGCATAAAGATTAATAAAAAGTTTTAATAAAATGGCGGAAAAAAGAGTAATAAAAATTTTGAATTAAAAGGCGGAAAAATTTTTGTAAAAAATGAAAATAAAATGGCGGAACAAAGATTAATAAAATCTAATCACTAATGACAGTAGGCATCAACTCCAATAACGCCCTGTTGAAAGGCTGCGAAAGGATGAGAAGAAGTACGATTGAAAATAAGAAGGCACCTGGTATTCAAACCTTATAATGGAACGTAGGCTAATCGTAGGTAAATCAACTGAAGGCTGCGTTTTAAGTCTCAAAGGTGGTTTAACACCCACAAGTTTCTGAAACTGAATACGATGCAACTTGGTGCATGTAAACAACTTTTTGGATTAATTTAACGTCTTTGCTATCAATTATACATACATGCTTATCAATAATTACTCAACTTGGAAGGGGAGTACGGGTGCCGCCGCCCCGGAAACCATTTTTTGGATAACCGACAAACAGGATATATAACCAACACCCTTTCGAAAAGTAACCTCAAGTCCGCTACGTAAAGTATCTTAGAAGGGGTGCCTGAGTTCATGGGGTGAGGTTGTCCAGGTCTTGGCGGCCAATGCGTTTGCCCAATGAAAGATCTAACCTAGACCTCTCCATCCAGATTCTCTCGACCCATCGCTTTGCATCGCAGTGGGAGGGATGGAATCATACGTCCGTCACTCCTACACACTTTGGCCGTTAGATTCTTACCCACTTCATAGTTTTTCCTTCCCAGAACTTCCTCTCCTTTCTTTACCGAAAAAGATCCTCCACACAGTATCCAGAAAAATGACACAGGCGCTAAAATAATTTCTTTTCTCAGGGCCTACTGTGTGTAGTTAATATATAAATCGCAATAATTATCCCCAATGACTGCGACAAATTAGAATTTTTTAAGTGGGTGTGTAATAATCGAAAGTAATTTTAAAACTTTGATAAAAGATAGAAACAAACACCTTCCCCTGCCGTCGTTCGCGGGTTTAGGTAGGTCCTGCACCACTTGGGTTAGCAGAAATCCATCTGATTCCCCCTCCGTAACGTCACCCTTAGGAGCAATCCTGCGACCCTTCTCTGTAATGACTACCCGAGCACGTGGAAAAATGGGCACGGGAAAAATTCGTTACGTTTTTTTTATTATTCACATATTGAGTGTCAAATTATTGCTAACTGCTTTTATGATGCGATTGTGAAGCATGTAATATGACCGTTGGGCTTAAAAAACAGTATTTTTTGGGATGGTGTAAAATTTGGTTGTTGTTATGCATTTAACAGATAATAAGTGCGATCTGCAGTCCCCTTATAATTTATCATTGCTACCCTAACCATTCCTAGAAATCTTAATTTCAGACCTTTTATTCTACTCACACTAGTTACTTTGTATACGATCCACACAAAAAATTTTGAACGGTAACTGTGTAAATGGATGCTACACAAAACTCCCCATCCGATAATGCCGTACGTTGGTGTTGATTGGAATAGAGCAAAATAAACGCTTCTTAGAGTTTTAATATCAAAGATTGATCGAAGAGAATGAAAAATATGGCGTTGTTTATGGAGTCTCTGCTGTGTAGTTAATTTAGGCCTCCAACTTAATTACTTATCTATAATGACATTTATGTACTTTATTTCATTTGACGGCTTAAAATTAGGCATGAACAACAGTTATTGAGAGATAGTGGAGAAGTGTCAAGATTTTGTTAGCAAGTGTGGATGCTTTGTTTAGGAAGGTTTTGTGGCAGTGTGAATTTACGGATTGAAAAATTTATGTATTGTATTTACAAGTATTTACGAGTACGGATTAAACAATGTGTGTATTGTGTTCCAAGCTGTAGAAATGAGGTACCTGAGAGGAGTGGCAAGGGTTACGAAATGGGATCATATAAGAAACTCGACGATCCGAGACGATCTAAACATTGAACTGCTACTCTTCATAGAAAAATCGCAACCGAAGTGGCTTGGGCAAGTACTAGGAATGTCTGATGACCGAATTCCGAGGAAAATACTTACTAATTCCAGAGGTTAGACATCTAGTGGGCCGCCCCAGACACAGCTGGACGAGGCAACTCCAGAAACTGTGTGAGGAGAGGATGGGACTGCCAAGGACGGACGTTGAACAGTCAGCACAAAACAGGAACGTATGAAGGAGCCTTGTCGATGCAGTGGGTCTCCGACCCGAATAGGATAACGGGAGGAAGATGATGACGATGATATCTACAATTTGCTTTCTCTATCGATGTTAACCACGTTTTACTGGTAAATATGTTACCGAACTGTCAGCGACAGATATTATTTTAGCGTCAATATCCAATTTCAATAAGTAGTTCATATAAATGAAAAATAAGAGCTGACCTAGATTGCTTCCTTGGGGCACACCGTAGGAGATTAGTAAACATTTACTTCTATATTCTTGTTTGTGATCTCTATGTGAAGTAGTTTTTAAACCATTTCAGGACAGTTATACCTTACATTCTAATGTGATGCAGATTTTTTTAGAAGAATGTGATGTGAAATTGTTTTGAAGGCTTTAGACAGATCAATAAAGATAATAAATAATAGGTAAATTGACTTTGTCCTTTATACGATAATGTATTTAACCACAAAGTAATGTAAAAGTATTTATTTTACCTACGATACATATTGTATTTCTGCATTGTGTAAAACATCGATTTGTTTTATATTTTTAAAAGCCCTACGGGCAATTAATAATTTTAAATACCCAAACAGTATGTTGATTTTAATTTTTCCGCAAAAAAATTGCAATATTGTATCACATTTTTACATTTCATTTATACAACCCCACAATTGTGTGCAGAGCGATACGAGTGCCACAAATCGACACAAGCAAATGTTCGTGTGAAATATAATATGTTCGTTATGTGCGAAGGCTATACGAATTGCACATACCTATTCAGTTTAACCGTCGAAGCTTTCGAGGGAGGCACGCCCTACAGATTTGTAAATATAAAATACAAAAGGGGAACACACGGAGATTTGAACTGTTCAAGGATATTGCATCGCACGCTTCAATGGGACTAAAGACTAAAGAAATTGGGGAAAAAGAAATATCACAAAGGTTTTATCTGATGTCCATAATATGGATGGAAATGTAAAATGTATTTGTGAGGAGTATCAAAAATATTAATATGAGTGGATTCCATGTGAAGATCAAAAGGTCTATTATACGTTGTTAGATTATCAACTATTTGGTGTTATATTGTGTGGTATTATTTAGATTTTGTGTTTATCAAAGAAGGGTAACCTGACCAAACCTTATATTTTTTTATTATTTTATTTAATTTGGGAGGCGCGTTTAGGTGCCCCGGGAACCATTTATTGGATGACCATCATCTCTGCTGTAGGTCACTTCGCTACGTTTGGTGACTTAGCACATAACCAGTGCCTGGTTCACGGGGTGAGGTTAATCAAGGTTTGTCTTGGCGGCGGATGTGTTTGTCCATCAATTGCGTAGCAGGCCAAATCAAGTTAAGGGAGACTTTACGACTTCTCCAGTAGGGTTCTCTCGTAATATCACTTTTCACTGCAGTGGGAGGGATGGAATCATTCATCCGTCACTCCTGGACACACTGACCCTCAGATTTCTACCCACATCTCATCCCTTGTTCCTTCCCAGAACATCCTCTTCTTCCTTTCCTAGGAAGACCCACTCACAGCATTTACAAAGATGATATGGGGAAATTATATTCCTCAAAGCCTCTTGTGTGGAGCTATTGTAAAAAAAATTGCTAAAAGCCAAGGGACTATGGCATCCCCACTTGAACACTACACGGCTTTAATATCTTGAAAACACGCTAAAATTCAATCCAAACAACATTTTCATGCTGGATTGAAGAGCGTTTTCTGAAAACTCTACATATGAAGGAGGTCAAAATTTTCAAGCACCATTTGTTCTTTTCAATTGCTTTGTATCAGAAAATAACAATCAAATCTTTTTGATAAAAAATGTAAGTTGAACGTAAATAATTGTAACAAATTTTTATATACGAGTTGTTAAACAGCAAAAAAAGTCAGAAATAGGGAATATATGTGAAACTGAGTATGTGCATGTGTTGAGTTTTGAAAAAAAAATGGGAAAAAACACCTTGTGTTACCAGGAGTTAAACAGCAAAAAAAGTCAGAAATAGGGAATATATATGAAACTGAGTATGTGCATGTGTTGGGTTTTGAAAAAAATGGGAAAAAACACCCTGTGTCACCAGGACGACAATGAGAACATCTACATCTCTCGATGCCAAAATTATAGCCAGGAACTACAAACTTAAGCAGCTTGCATTGTACGAGTATACCCTGTTTTCATTTTGAATAATTATCTGTACACAAAATTTTACGACTTAGCGAAATGGCTAATAAAGATAAAGTTTCATGGCTGAATTTGGCAATAAAAACCAGATAAGACGATTGGCTTTTTTAATACAAAATACAAGAGCAATAAAGCCAGCTTTAACACTTAAGAAAAACTCGGTGACCGGACAACTCAGAATGAAATCAACTCAGAACCTGTTCAGAAAAGTCATTAAAGTGATGATTAAAAAATTGGTTAAATAAGTTACTAAGATTAAGGGCTACTTAAAAAAAAATCTTAGCTTTTAAATGATTTTTCAAAGAGGTGTTGTGTTGGCTCGATTCTAAAATGGCATGGAACCGAAAAATTCATTAGACGAGGTTAAACTAGGTGTACTGTACAGGGCTCGCAGAAACTTTAATAGTACACAACTGCTAACCCTGTACAAATCGCAAGTGTACCCCATGGTTGAATTTGGCAGTCACCTCTGATCTGGAGCTCCAAAATACTTGGAAAATACTCTCGAATCTGTGCAGAAATGGGCGGTCCGTTTGATATATTCTCCCACATTGGATTGCATTGCAATCTTCAAAGCACAGGCGTCATCCCTGGTATACAGGTATTTCAACGAAAGATGCTCTGAGAAACTAGCGTCATTGATCCCTTCGGCACCGCTGCATAGTCGGAAAACACGCCAAACGCGCGCCCAACATATGTATACGGTTTACAATTGTCACATGAGAACGGGTTGTTTTTTAGACTCGTTCTTAAGTTCAACAGCTCGGCTATGGAATGATCTAACGGCCTCTGTGTTTCCTCCTCTCTACAACATGGTTCTCTTCAAGACCATTGGAGGACCCACCACTTACCCGCCATGGTATAGGTAACAGATGGTTACCCCTTCAAGGCTCTTGCAAGGACTCTAATTTTTTTTTATAAAAACGAATCTACATTTAATAAACGAAACTAGACCTCCATTGTGCCCGCATACGTTGTTAGGCAGCAGTATGCAAGTGCTTGCTATGAACAATGTTAGAATCAAAGAAAAGTATAAAATATTTTATACTTTTCTCTTATACTTTTCTCTTCAAGACCAATGTTCATTCCTTCTTCTCCTCAAAAAGACCTTCCACAGAGCATCCCAGATGACACAGGTCCTGAGGGAAATTATTTTTCTCATGGCCTCCTGTGTGGAGTTAATGTAAAAAAAGAGTTTAACATACATTTAGATTCTAAAACCATAGAAACGCAAAAGTTTTACCATTAGAATTTACATAGTAAAAATGTGTTATCGGAATGAGAGCAGGAATTTAGATAAAATGATCGATTTCATCTATAATATTTTCGTCAAAGGGACAAGCAAATTCCATTTCATTATTCTTTACCAACAGAAATGAAACCGGGTATAACAGTGGGTACATAAACAAATACGATTAGGGCAGATATTTCATTGGCTTTTAAAGTTTGGATTAAGAGATATTTACATTCGTGATGTTGCAATTGGAAAGGTTTTCTGACAATCCAATGCAACTCATAATACTTGAGTATTCTAAAAACCGGCCCATCTTAACCTAACTGTTAAATGTTAAAGAAAAACTGTATATAAACAATAAGATTATGAAATAAATGTCTTCAAATATGAAACACAAATTATGAGAGGATGATAAAGCTTCGGGTTTACGCTTCTCATAAATATTAAACGAAATATTTAATCACATTTTACTGCGTAACTAATAATAGGAAAGTTATTTGATCATTTGTATCCAATTTGACAAACTTGTTGGAAATGAAATAAAGAACAAATAGTAATAAGATTTTGGAAACAAATAAATTAGAGATCGAATTTCATTATGGCGCAAACATACATTTTCTACAAGCCAGTCTCTGTGGCTTGATAAATGAAATTCTACAATACAAATTAGATTACAATTTTTTGTGAAAGAACACTGTACGATAAGTAATAGGATAATACTTTGATAATAAATTATAATATGGATAAAGATAATTTAATTTTCTCGGTATGTCTAAAGATGTCAAGTTGCCTTCAATTTTGGAGGAGGGTATGGGTACCGCTGCTCCAGGAACCATTTATTAATGACCAACACCAACCAATAACGAATATCCCTGTCGTGTCGTGTTTCTTACCTAAAGTGGTGACGCTAGACTTGGTGACGTAACAAGGGTATCCGGGTTCATGGGGAGAGGTTTGACTAGGTCTTGGCGCTGGATGCTTTTGACAGATGGATGGATGGATCGGGAGAGACTGGTTGAAGGAGTCCTTTTGATCTCTCCAGCCGGAATCTCTTGACTTTAGACTCCCATCGCAGTGGGAGGGATGGATTCATACGTTCGTCACTCCTGAACACCCAGACTCCATCTTTCATACCTTTATCCATCCCTCATACCTTTATCCTTCCCAGAACTTCCTCTCCATAAAAATACATCCCCAAAGATGACATAGGACCTGAGGGTTTTTTTCTCATGGCCACCTGGGAGAGGAGAATTTTTTTTTAAGAAACATTATAAATAAAACACATAAATAAACATTTGTTACAGTCAAAGAGATATTATAACAGTAATACTTCTAAAGTCATGAAAAAAAACAATTTAGGAACCCATTTTTCATCATATTCTTTATAGTCTTATTTAAAATTTATTTATATTTATATATAAATATAAATATATATTTTTTTATATGAGCTCCAAACAGGAGGCCCTGAGAAAAATAATTTCTCTCAGGGCCTTTGTCATCTTTGGGGCTGCTGTGTGGAGGGTTTTTTTAGGAAAGGAAGGGGAGGAGAGTCTGGGAAGGAAAAGGGTTTAAGGGGTGGGTAGGAATCTGGGGTTCAGTGTGTCCTGGTAATCCGCCTTCAAGACCTTGACAAACCTTACCTCATGAACCCGGGCACCTCTGCCAAATCACCAACACCAAACGCATCGAACTACTTGGGGTGACCTATGACAGAGGTGTTGGTTGTCCAATAAAGGTTCTCGGGGTGGCGGTACCCATTCCCGCCTCCCAAATTGAACGGAACTCTACCTTTGTGTTCATGATTTCCATCATTCACATTCATAACTTCAAAGTTCCTAGCAAGCATACTCATGGGAGATCTTGTGTACTGTTTTATATTCCCAAGAAGAGAACTTCTGCCCATCAGAATGTGCCAATCATCAGATGATCGAAGAACTATTATCAGTATCATTCGAATAATATCACAAAGGTCCCGAGAGGAATATAGAATAACTAGCAGACCCGGCAACACGTTGCTGTGGCTAACGAAACACAACACCATTACCCAACCTTTATAACCAACGCCATCTCTTTTTTTTACATGAGCTCCACACAGGAGGCACAGGAGGTAAGGAAAATAATTTCCCACGGGCCCTATGTCATCTTTGGGGATGCTGTGTGGAGGGTATTTTTAGAGGAAAGGAAGGGGAAGAGAGTTCTGGGAAGGAAAAGGGTTTTAGGGATGGGTAGGAATCTGGGGTTCAGTGTGTCCTGGTCATCCACCTTCAAGACCTAGACAAACCTCACCCCATGAACCCGGGCACCCCTGCTAAATCACCAAACGTAGCGAACCACTTGGCAGAGGTGTTGGTTGTCCAATAAAGGTTCCCGGGGCGGCGGTACCCATTTCCGCCTCCCAAATTGGATCATAATTTGCATATATATCAAATGCACTCCTCCCGCTTGCCAGCCCGCTGTCCGCTGCCTGAATTGAATCATGAATTTCTCTGCTTTTCTCTACTAAAATATGCATGTATTATACATATAAACCTTCCTCTTAAATCACTCTATCTATTGGTGAAAACCGCATGAAAATCCGTTACGTATTTTAAAAGATCTAAGCGTATAGACAGCGGGAGCGACTTCATTTTATACTACGAGTATGTAAAGATGTTTATTTTAACATTGTTCACAAAATTGCAATGCCGTAAATGTGTTTTCTTAGATGATGTTGTCTTATTTTTACCTCCTCTGCTTTGCAAAACTGAGCGAAGGCTGTTTAAATTGTTTTCGCTTTCAATGAGCTCTGGAGTAATCGCAAATCCAAACCTGTTTTCTTCTCCCTCCTCCCCTAGCCGCAGACTGCGATGATTTACGACCCCTAGTTGGGAACAGTTAAAATCTACGATGTAAATAAAAAGTTACAATTTATTTCTGAAACTGTAATTGGATGAGCAGTATGAAGGCTTTTTGAAAAGGCTTCTCAGATCCCGCCCCACAATATGGGGTCATAAATCAGGGAGGATTTAATTCTGTAGGCTTTTTAAAAATATTCTTGGTTATATTCTGGCTGTGGAGGAAATACGGTTCAGTGCGCTTGTAACGTTGATATGAAATACGTGAGATGACCCAATTGCTTGAAAAAATTATCGCGAGTTATCAACAGTTTGATTTAATACGTTTTAATTTTGGTTTAACAGTTTTTATAATCAGACACAAACGGAAAAATATCATTTTTAAATCAAATTCTAGACGTATTGACTCTTTTCTACAAAAAATTAAATGAAAATTTAATGAAAAATTTAACAAATGACATGCGAAAGATTGTTATTTTATCTGGCAAATAAACACATTTTTTCAAAAAAACGTTTATTTTTTATTACAAAAAGGATACCGTTGGTCGTTGGCAGATTTGTTAAATTTTTAAACGAAATGCTGTGTTATACAAACATACATCTTTACTAATATTATAAATGCGAAACTGCGTGTGTTTGTTTGCTACGCTTTCACGCATAAACCAATAAACCGATTTTAAAAATTCTTTCACCAATAAAAATTAACAATATATGCGAGTAATAAAGGCTGTATACAACGGTAAGCTCTGGCGTTAAGAAATTATAATTATTAATATATTATATTTATTATACTAACATATTATGCCAACAAAAGCTAGTTATTGCTTTTACCAGAAAACAAATCGTTGCCGTGGAAACGATGTTGATATATTTTCGAGAAATGGTAGTTAATACCTATCTTTCTATCTTCCTATATAAACAAAAATTAATCTCCAAAATGTTGGGTGGGGGGGGGATAATTGATAAGTGCAAGCGCCACAGTAATTTCCCCCTTAATATCATGCGAGCAAAGCCGCGGGTAAAAGCTAGTGTAATATACAGTAAAATAAATCAATAAATTATCTAGGAAAACTACTTTGCAAAAATTTTATTTTAGTTTAGATGACATCGTAAAAAAAATCCCATTTCGTTTTTTGTGACGAAAATACTTCAGTTTGTCTAATTTATTTACGGTCTTACGAACCAATCTATTTCAGATTTTTTTTCACTCTTATTTTGCTTTCACATTATTGAAAGAAGAAAAAATATTACAAAAGGTACATAATTTGAAAATTTTTATTATCACGCTTTTGGGCATTTTTATTGCTTACATGAATGTAGGTATATATTAAAGCTGATACTGAGTAATTAAAAATTTTCGTTAAAAATGCTGGTACAGAAAATAATCAATTCTTCTCATTGAAACCGCCCCGTACAGTTACAAGCGAACGATCGCGAGACCATCTTTCGATAAAATTTGAATTCTCGGCCGCTAGTTAACGGGCCTTAATGTGTTATTATTACTACTTGCTGGCAGTGTCCCTCAAAAGTACACAAACAGACTAATATTTCAAAAACTTGTTTGTTTTTCTAAAGCAAAATAATACTGATATTTACCTGTTTAATGACACGTATAAATTCGTATAAATAAATACATGAAGGACGTCATTTTGAGAACTGTTTTGTCTATCTAGTGTACCTTTTTTATCAGCAGCGTTACAGTTCAGAGCAAAAAACATTTGTGGGATCCGCATAGAAAAAGCATAAAGACTCAAAAAATAACTCTCATCATTTTGCTTTTGATGAAAAGCGTTATGGACGGCGGGTTACATTTAAGCAAAAAATGACTTTTTCATTGCAGATAATGAATCCTCCACCATTCACCATTCACCACGCTGTGTTGTGTTGGGATAAACAATATAATCGTTTTGTTTTTTTAACGTGAACACCGTTTTCCTTATCCGGCTGCGCCAATGCTTCCATGCAACATCCTGGAACACTAACGATATTTTCGGTTGATTTATTTTTATCTAACAATATAAGTACTATAGATTTAGTTACATCTGATATATTTATTTTCATCTGCGTAGATTTAATAATTATGTATGCCTTACTAATAAAAAAACACTTTCTTAGCGTTAATGAATGTTTCCAAGACAACTCAGAATCAACTCGATACAACAACTCTTTGAAAATTCATTAAAATCGACCATGAAAAAAAATTGAAAATAGCCCATAACCTAATCTATTTAACCAATTTTTTATACGTTTTTTTCATCACTCTTAATGACTTTTCAAATGAGGTGTTCAGTTGAGATCATCCTGAGTTGTCCGGCCACCGAATCGTACATTTTCTATGTCGAAGTATTACTAATAAAAAAAATAGAGTAGAAGTGAAACTAGAAAGTCGCTAGATGTCCCTTTCTTTTCCTTTGCCCGTTTTTTTTAAGTGGTTCGAAGATCGGATATTTATTTACAAAAATAAAAATGTTAATTTTTTTGGATTTCGTAGGATTCAAACTCCGGTCGCTCGATGTCTGGTCTCTCTGGGCGCTTGGATTTGTCCGGCACCTTAGTCGTTGCGCCACGGGGGGGTCGAGCCGAGGTGCGAATTTACCGCCCGCCATATAATAAATTTTCGTGACGTATTTCCGTTTCATCTGAAATTCTAATCACCAAAGACGATGAAGAAGTTTCACTTCAAAAATGTTACACCTTAAAAATTGTAACATTTTTGAAGTGAAGACAATATAAGCGACTCTTAATTAAAAATTTGAAACAGGAAAATCTGAAAAAGATAATATTGCATTTATGAATTGGACCAAGGACCTTATCACTGATGTTCTACCACTGAACTAATAAAATCCTATCCTCTGCGTTCATATTTCGGCTATGAACTACCAACATTAACTAACGCATATTTTTATTGGCTGCTATCTTTTTGTATGATTGCAGGATTCACCTCGAACTAAATACTATCTAAATAAAAGGAAAAATCTTGGAAAAAGACATCAATTTTTTATTTAATGTGCGCCGTCTATTCGACCAGTCAGTGCTTGAGTGGGCGTCGCGTTTGGGTCCCACCCGGGCATCGCGTGTTCGATTCCTCGGCTGAATAAGTGCTCCATCACGACTCAAACATTTTCGGCTTACTGTGGTGGTAGTAGGAGATTTTCAAACAATGTTGGGTTATTTCGTAACCCGGGAATGTTTGACTTTTCTTTAAAAAAAAATTGTTTTCTGCGAATCTAGGGTGAATATTTATTTTTATTTTAACTTAATGAGTAAAACTTCAAATTGTAATATTTATTCACCGAAAACAATATTAGCGATTCTAGGATTTTTTTTTACATTAGAACTACACAGGAGGCCGTTAGGAAAATAATTCCCCTCAGGGCCTCTCATATTTTAGGATGATGTGTGGAGGATCTTTTGAGGAAAGGAAGGAGATGAAGTTCTGGGAAGGACAAAGGTATGAAGGGTGGGTAGGAATCTGGGGGTCAGTGTCTCCAGGAGTGACGCATGAATCCATCCCTCTCACTGTGGTGCAAGGAGATAGAGAATCCTGCTGGAGGTCGAAAGGACACCCTCAACAGTCTTTCCCGGTATGGCCTGCCATACAGCCGGTGAGCAGATGCATCCACTGCCAAGACCTGGACAAACCTCACGCCATGAAACCGGGGCACCCCTACTAAGTCACCAAACAAAACGAACCACCGAGGGTGATCTAAGGCAGAGGGGTTGTTATCCAATAAGCGGTACCCATACCCGCCTCCCAAATTGAGTAGGCTTATTACATGAAGTGAACATTAAACTAATCATTCAAATATTTCCAATAATAAAAAAACTTTTTATTTTGTTTATTTTTATTTACTTAATTTTTTTAATTGGTTTCAAATTTATACATTCCTTACTGATATAAAATTTAAATGCACAAAGCTCAATTGATCGGCTGTATAAATTTGGTTTCAAATTCATAAAATTAATAATAACTTTTGAATTTCCAATAGTGAAAATGTGTTTCTATTTACTCCGCTTTATTGTAATCCCAACATCGAAATCTTGTGATTTACTGAAGTATTAATCCTTTCCCACTTTACCCAAATACAATAAATTATATATCCATTTTATAACGTCAGCCCTGATAATACCAAACAGAAAAACATTATTTATGTCGAAGTTGGGCGTTGAACTAGGTCAGTTGCGAATAAGGTTTCGAAACTCCGTATTGTGGGGTTAATCCGTGCCTTGAATAAAGTAGGATTTAAAGTGGTGGCAAATACAATTTTACACCGCAGTTCCAAAGTGATTTGTGTGGGATTGTTGTACAGTAATATATACATGTTATGTGGAAGTGTTAGAGTTAGAGCATTAACTAGGCGTATATGTACATGCGCGGTATATGTATAGACCTATTATAGCAGCGACAATTCGTACGCAAGTATATAATGTTTTTATTTTTTTTACTTTACTGAAAATAATTTTAATAAAGTCCATTGTCTTCTTTAGAGATGTTGATAGGGAGGTCTTTTTTGTGGAAATGATGGAGTGAAACTGACAAATAATGTCAATTGTGTACATTTGTTTGGCATGTTTCCCAATTGTGCACCGATTCTGAAGAGATCAATGACGTTAGTTCTTCGGAGCATCGTTCATTGAAATACCGGCAGAACCAGGACAGAAATCCCCCGCCTGTTCTCTTAGGTTGCAATCATTTTGTTAAGATAGGAGAATCCATCCAAAGGACCGCCAGCTGTTGAACATAAGAACGAGTCGAAGAAGCGACCTGTTCTCATGTGACAAATATCAATCGTGTACATATGTTGGGCACGCGTTTAGTGTGTTTCCCGACTATGCACCGGTGCCAAAGGGATTCCATTGAAATACCGGTAGAACAAGGATAGCATTCCCACCCGACACCTGTGCTCTAAAGATTGCAATCCGTTTGTTAAATTAGAAGAATCTATCAAACGGACCGCATCATCAGGGTAGGTATCAGCATTCCATTGCGGACTGCTAGCTTCGCTTCTTTTTACATTTAAAAATGAAATATGACGGTGATAACAACCTTGCGAATTGAAAAAATATGGTATAAACTAGAAATGCTCGCCAAAAAAGCTTTCCAAGTTTCAAAACAGTAAAATATTATGTTTATTAAAAATGGTAGATGAAATAGGAGCCAATCTTTCATTTAATTAATTTCTAAAGCATTTGAAAAAAAATTCAATTTTCTACTCCTTTCATATTTTTTTACAAAAGCTTAAAATTCAACGTGTTGTAATAAAACGAAGAGAAAAGTTCAAAATGTGAATAAATATGATTCGTATTAAAATATATCATTTCAAAATCCGTAAAATCAAATAAATCCAAGCAATATAATTCCGAAATCAAAGAAATAAACCAAGCCGAAATATGAACGCGAGAGCTGAAATTGAATTCTTTTCTTTTCCGTTCGAATTATACTTTGTAATTCATTTTCTATCTTTCTTCACATTACTTAAATTGACGGCAAAGTGAATAAATATGCTGTTTCAAAGGATTTGCATAAAATGTTATAATGTGTATTTAAAATTGTTTTTGAAATGAACTGCCTAATTAATATTTCAAAAAATACTTTGAAATATTTTTATCTTCTAACTAGAGCACCACTAGGTAATTAGTTTTTAGTCTTGAGAGGCATTTTGGGCCTCTTATTGTCTGTTGTATTTTTAAACCATTTTAACATTGGGGTTACTCATTATAAATAAATAAAAGTAAATTTGTTTGTTAGAACCACTAACAAACAAATTTTATTTACGCTGACCGATTTTAAAACGACCTTTCCTTGTCCAGAGCAAACACAATATAATAACTTAACATTAGAAAATAGTGGTTGAGTACAATGTATTACTTAATGTTGTGGTAGGGGTGAGGACGTGGCCGTGGATTAGTGAAGAGTGGGGGGAGGATATATGTAGAACGGACAGTGAAAGGGAACATGTCTTTTTTTTTTTTACATTAACTCCACACAGGAGGCCCTGAGGAAAAAATAATTTCCCTCAGGGCCTATGTCATCTTTGAGGATGCTGTGTGGAGGGTGTTTTTGAGGAGAGGAAGGAGTGAACATGGGTCTTGAAGAGACCCATATTGTAGGAGGGAGGAAACACAGAGGCCGGCAAATCGTTCCACAGCCGAGCTGTTGAACTCAAGAACGAGTCGTAGAAACGACCCGTTCTCATGTGACTAATGTCAACCGTGTACAAATGTTGAGCGCGCGTTTGGCGTGTTTTCCGACTAAGCACCGGTGCCGAGGGGATCAATGACGCTAGTTCCTCGGAGCATCTTCCATTGTAATGCCGGTAGAACAAGGACAGCATTCCCACCTGGCGCCTGTGCTCTAAAGATTGCAATCCGTTTGTTAAATTAGGAGAATCTATCAAACGGACCGCCCGTTTTTGCACAGAGTCAGGGGATTTTTTCAGGTATTTTGGGGCTCCAGACCAGAGGTGGCTGCCAAATTCAACCGTGGGGCGCACTTGCGATTTGTCTAAGATAGGACTATATTTTTTTTATTGTAATGTTACGAGTATATTATTAAATTAAGAATGATAAGCAATAATTTGATTACTTTAACGAAAATATAAAAAAATGGTATCTGGATAAAACAGAACAGTGACACAACATCAAATAATAGTTTAGGTTTGAGAAATTCAACATTTTCACGGCACGCGCATCACGTTCGGCGTTTTAAATAAATTTAAATCCCTCATCACACTACTACCCCCGATAAGGTTTCCCTTCCGTTGAACTTCAATATTGCGTCATAGAATCTAGTCCAAACTCAATTGCCCTCTGTTGAACTCTTTCGATTCGTTAGCGAAGTTGGAAAATTCCTATACCACGTGATAGACAATTAAGTAAACAGCCACCCGACGTTTTACAGTGAATTTTATGAATGGTATATATTGGCTTCTTGAGTTCGATAAATTCATTAAGAAAACAATTTCAGTTCATGTAGTTTAGTAGTTAAAAAGTTAATATCATTCTGTGGCATTCTGTGTATTCGTGTTGTCATTTCTCTACTCCTCGGAAAAGCTGACGCGGTTGTCAGGCCGGCTACTAAATGACGTCGACATAATTCTTCAGCAAAGGTCCGAACCACGATCATAGTCCGACACCTACATGTTAGGTTTGGTTGATTGGTGAGGTTAGGTTATAGTTATGTGTGTTTTTTTCTACGCTGTCTCCACTTTTCTTAAAAAAGTTTTTTTTATAAAAAAGTTAAGTTTATTTTTTTATGGAACCGAACAAATCACAACAAACCGCATATTTGACGTTTTCATTGGTGAAACCCACGTGGTTTTTACTTGTTAGCATCGTAACAATGAATATACCTTAAAAAACGATAAACTTCGGCGTGTAGAAAGAAATATTCGAATGAATAACGCTAACTGAGACGCGGAATACAGATTTTGATGCGACTTATTGTCCGCCAAAATAATAAGTTATGAAAAAAGCTTTTCCGTTTAGGGGCAACCTGCCAGCAATGTGACGGGAATGGAGATAAAGGAATACGGATAAAGAAACAGAGTTCCAATGGTTGATAAATGTTTTATCTTAAATTTTGTTAAGGGAATTGGCAGCGTTCCCTTGCAGCGCTGTCAGATAGTCGAATTATCAATTCTTGGCGATTTTACAAGCGTTTTAGCAGAATTTACGTCGTTTGTAATTGACCATTCGATCGATCGCCTAAATGGAGATAGGACTCGAATGCTTTAATTTTCTGGGTAACTAAATGCTTTTCCAATCGGACCAATCTGTTTTTTTTTTTTTTTAATTTAGCCGAAGAAACGAATAAATTCTTGTTTGCGTAATTATCTCTGTTTATATTTTTAGGCGTCGGGAAGATTCCATCAATTAAAATTTAAATGTAAGATATCATTAATCATTCGGAGTTCAAAGCCTGTTTACACTGAGCTAATTTTCTTGGGATATTTGACAAACTTCATGACTTTCGGCCCAGAGAACGCGAGTTTATAGTCCGAGAAGGACAAATAAAATAATTGTTTTTTTTTCTGATAAATAAACTTAATTCAAATTCAGTCTATTCAACACAACGTTCTACATGGGTACACGATAGTACAACTATGTCTTTAGTAATAAACTGTGATTCATAGATGGAACTCGTCTAGAAATTTCCTTGCTTATCGACCTGGGGCTCTAGCATGATGAAATCGATAACTTTACAATATCGGATCGTTAGGAGTAACTTCTGATGATTTTATATCGATATTCCTGGCACAGTTTCACTATTGATAGCCGAACCGATATTGGTGGGGAATAAATTAGAAATTGATATACGCTGGCAACCCTGGCGGATCTGCACATAAATTCGCATTCGAAAACGTCAAACGCCAGTCAAATACGTAAAAATGTGAATAATTTGGCAATGTTGATTTGAAATACAAATCTAAATATGCATTGGCAGTCCGTATTTACTTTTTGACACTACTCGGGAATTAATTAGTTAATTATTTCTTTAGTCATATTTCAGCCACTTTGGTTTATCAAAATTTGTGCGAAATAAATTTGGTCGCGTTTTAATTGAATTATAAAGTCCATTGATCGCATTATGACTTCTTTCAATTCAAAAATCTTCGTTAGTTAAATACGTTCATTAAATAAGCTAGTAATGTTGATTAACGAATGACATAATTCAAATAAATGCATATATTGACAGCTAACCGAAACTTATCTGATACTATGGAATCAGGGCTAAAATTTGTCAATCATCGGCTGAAATTCCTCTTACCAATTGTTGTTATCTATTCGTTCGCAAACGGCAGTCATGCTAGAAAACGATGGGAAGTTAACGAAAGTTGTCGATCCAAACCTTATCGCTCGACCTTGCTAGTGGTCCAGACCTGTGTTATTAATCAACATTTCAACTTGTACAGAATAATCGCACTGAAAACTATATTGTTGAAAAAAACCATTTCAAGCACTTTTTTCAGTGAATTGCGAATGTCACACATTGAACAATTTTCGAAACTTTTTTGAAATTGTTTTTTTGTGTGCCAGCGAGTGTTCTACCTTTTTCATTTTTTTAAAGCCAGCAATACAAATGAATCACACATTTTAAACTCTTATTAAAAAAAAATACAAATTGCTCGCAAAGCGTTTTCTCACAACGACTGTCCAATCAAACTATCTGAAATATGTAATACAATTTATTCATACATATCTAATAAAAAGCGTTTATCTCACCAACAATATGAAAGTAAATAATTTATATAGTACGAAGAATAATCGAGCACGTAGTGATATTTGAATTTGGCAAAGAATTTTAATCAAGTATTCAGTGGCCGCCAGATTCGGCAGCCGTTTGTACCTCGCCCATCAATGTACCTACTTACATCAAAGTGATATCATTTTCACGTCACGTGACAATATTGAATAGGCCCCATTGAGTGCTCACTTCAGAGGAGCCCGAATTATTGACAAAGGATGGGATATTTTTTAGCTCCTACAAAGAAGCACAAATAGGGGCAGGCAGGGGCAAACTGGATTATCCACGCGGGCACACCCGAAGTACTAAAATATTTTTAAGATTTTGTAAAATGTTGCCATGTTTTTATATAAAAACATTCCATGTTTTATGAAAAGGATACTTTTTATGGACTGGATTTACGCCGTATCAAATACGTAGTAGAAAAATAACATGTTTTGGCATCTGCTTTTCTCCTTTATACAGGGTGTTGAGTAACGTAACCAGACGTTGTTTGGAGTAAAAAATGTAACTGAAATTTTGGTCTTCGATGACTTTTTAGATGTTTTTTGTTTGATATTTTTTTTCTTCAAAGCCAAACAAAAAAAAATACTCATCGACGTGTCAAAATCGGTCACCCAGCAGAGTAACTGCGCAACCTTTCACCCAAAACCTGCCTGATTTTTAATGTTTTCAGATTTAAAAAAAAAACACCAAAGTTGCCACCGGAGACAAAATTTGTATTTATATTTTTATCTCCAAATAATGCCAGGATCGTGATGTTTTAAAAATAGTTACCGAGTGTAATCCGGTTATCTTCAAGACCCGCATTAATTAATTCGCTCATATAGCCCCTACCTTAACCCGCCTCATAACGCTGCTCAACCGGGTGGCGGTACATCTGTCTTTAAACCGTGCACACAGGGGCGCTTTTGCGACGTAAAAAAAAATAGGTTCGAACTATTTTATTCTTATTTGGCGTTATGTTTTAGCCATTACCCAACCTTTATAAACAACGCCATCTATTTTTCAATATATATCAAATCCGCATCGCTCGCTTGCATGCTGCCCGCTGCTTCAATTGTATCTTTGAATTTTTTGCATTTTTCTACTATAATATGCATGTATTATACATTTAAACCTTTCTTTTAAATCACCCTATATATTGGCGAAAACCGCATGAAAATCCGTTGCGTAGTTTAAAAGATCTAAGCGTACAGACAGCGGGAGCGACTTTATTTTATATTATGTAAAGATGACGGTCCTAAACGTCACTCTCCCAAATAAGTCCTCCATAAAATAAAATGCCGGTAGGTTCTGAATTCTAAAAATGAATTGTTTTAAAATGAAACTTTTTATTAAAGTCTGTTTTTAGTATTTCGGTACGCAATATAGTTTTTTCTACTACGCACAAGTGGTTCAATTTTCAGAGGAATTGTAAAACATTTTGACAAATATATAAATTCTGGTGCTTGCTGTCAAGCCTCGGCAAGCGTTCACAAGAAATGGGTGTTTTTTTTATTTAAAAAAAAACGAAAACAAACTGTTTTTTATAAAACCTCAACTGTTTTCTCAAACTGTTGTTGGAAAAAAAATTCGACTGTTTTGAAAATGTTAATGTAAGAAATCTATACTGGAATTCCAGTATAGAATCAAGTCAGATTGATTTAAAATATTTATTTTAAAATTCTTTACTATTATTTTTTAAAATGATTATATTTCTGCAAAAGAAAAATGCAAATTCTTAAGACATTCTGAATACTTGTCTGATTAATACTGGAATGTTCCCAGAGTTCACCTCTGAATGGGTTCCTTCGTCCCATTTGGCAGGGTCTCCTTTCCGCCTTCCTGCCCCTTTCTTCCTGCGATGCCAAAGGAAGCCATTTGCCTCCCAGGGCCCAGGGACCTGAGTAATTGAAATATTTTGAATATTCTAAATAGCTCTACTGAAGTCTCGATGTAACTGGCTATATAAATACTACCGTAAAATGGGATAACTTTGTGAATATTTATCTTCGAAATGAAAATTATTTTTTTTTTATAAATTACTAGCTGGTACCCGGCACGCGTTGCAATGCAAAGAAATAAATTGTTTATCCCTGCATTTCTTTTCCTCTGTGTCCCCGTTCCCCTCCCGCGCCTCCTTCACCCTGCGTTCCCCTTCTACCATCCACGCATTCCCCCTCCCTCGTCATCCCTTCCGCTAACCCCACCTCATTAATTAACCTTCCCCTTCTGCCTTCCCTCCCTACCGCTAAAATTTATTAAATACACACATTTTCATTTATACAAATTTCATAACGCCAGAACTTAACATTATATATACCTTTGCGGAAGTGCGCACAACAAATATCCAAAGTTTCATTGAAATTGGATGAACGGTATGGCAGCGCATAACAAACGAACAAACAAATATTGATTTTTATATATAAGATTATGTCATATTTATTGTACATTTAAACTATCGAAGTACATATTTTTTTAAAATTGTATCCACATTTGTTTGGGAAACCAAAAAAATACGGTGATCAAAATCACGTTTTGGAGTGGGGCGACTTTAAAATAATATCTGTGGCGACTTTAAAATAATATCTGTATATACGTTTTTAGATTTTCACGGCCAAATAACGAAAATATCTGTGTAGATTGTTACAATGATTCACCAAAACCAAAGAAATAATTAACAAAATTCGAGTTCTAATATTCGAACGGTTATGTTTATGTCGATAGACACTGATATATTTTACAATATAAATAAATGACAAGAAATTATCGCATCGTTGAGGAATTTATATTTCTCCCTCAATTAAAGTATTATGAAAACAGCTTAACAATTCAACCGACAATATGACTAGAAACGAACTAATTAGTCATTTATTTTCGAAGCTTCATTGAATCCACGTTGATTCGAGAGGCGAAGCGTTCAGCCACGTTGATTTGAGAAGAAGTTGATTGAAGCCAGAATTATGCAGATATCCGAGATGTTCAAAGTCACCCCCGATTCAAAAGTCAACCCGTATTACGGTACCTATTTGTTTGAGTTTATTAAAGAGCTAAAAGCTTTGAAACTGATTGTTTGTGTATATATTTAAAGTAAAACGGTATTTTATTTTGATTAAGCAATTGTGCTACAAATTGTGGTGGTGAAAGAGTTGGTAACAATCACAGTAGATAAAAATCACACAGGTAATCACAGTAGTAAGGTAAGTTTTTGTTAATAAAAAGGTATTATTCAACCTACAGAATGTCTTATCTTAATGAAATCCACTTGAATCGTTATTAATGGCGTTTTGTGGAAGAAATATTCAGAAAAAAAAAGCTAACATGAACATTGTGTAATTTCTCAACCGAAACGGAAAAGAAAAAATATTTGTATTTCTTACGTCCTATGTAATTATTTCAAAGTAAATCTGTCTTCCAAGAAACTGGGCGTCTTGTACAGGGCAAGCAGACTCTTCACTTGTGACCAACTGCTAACTCTGTATAAGTAATGTAATTATTGTATTTGGAAGTCACATCTTACGAAATCTCAAAATAACTGATAAACCAATTTGATTCTGTGCAAAGGAGAATGGACTGTCTGATTGACAAACCGTTGTTAACAGACTGATATCCAGACGCTATATAAGCAAACTGACTCTGTTCTGCAGGTATTTCAATGGAGTCTGCTCGAAAGAGTTTTCCTGATTCCAAGGTGTCTGTGCACCCGTTCACAGTAATTGATGTTGGCTGCATGAGAACAGGTCATTTCTGCATTTGTTTTTTTTTTGTAAGTTGACTCGCGTGTGGAACGAGCTATCGGTATATGTTATCCTGCCTCATGTTATCCAGGCCTCTTCAAATTGCATCAATAAATCCCTTCCAACAGCCCCTACCTTAACTCGCCTCACAATGCTTCCCATTTTCGGTAGTAACTGAAATTCTTTCGTACCGCTGTAAAATAAGCAAAACCGAAGAAAACTTTTTTTCCGTGTTCTTGTCTTCTCTCAACACATTTCTACATATTAAGATAATATGTGTACACACTTTTTTACATTAGCTCTATACAGAAAGCCTTGACGAAAAAAATCCCTCAGGGTTTATGCCCGTTGAATGACAGGATACCATATTTGTCCAAGCTCGCAAATGTACATCTCTTATAAATCGCTGTAACTCCCTTATTATCAGAGTGAGATATATTCTAAACGGTGTTAGAAAGGTAAAACATCGCGTTTTATATTAAAATCTAAAAAAAATACCACCAAAAAAGTAAAATGTACACCTTTATGAAACCAAAGTTCTGAATTGCAATTTGAAAAAAAAAATTGATTTGAGAATTTTTTATTTACTATTTTCATATCAAAAGACGAAAAGTGAAGTAACAATAACGTTAATATACATTTGTCTAATCAAACATGTATGTCTTTCTGTTCTTTTTCGTCATCATTAATTTAAGTTAGAAAAAAAAGGTGAGCCATTTTAAAAAAAAATTATGTTTTTTAAATAATATGTTTATTTTGAATTATAAAATTTGAAAGCTTCTTTTATCACCTTTCAAAAACAGTTTTCAGTTTTAGGATATGTTCAGAAGTATTTCATTTATTTGCATTTTATTGTAAAACGAAAATATTTTGACCATACGAAAAATATGCCAAAATCTGACGGGTTAAAAATGCTGTGTGAAGCGGTCTTTTTAAGCAAAGGACGATAGGATGTTCTGGGAAAGAAAAAAATATGAGGAGTGATTGGGGAACAATGTGTTCCAGGAGTGACGGACTTATGAATCAGACGATCGGTCGGGAAAATCCGGCTGGAGAGATCAAAAGGTCTCCCTCAACTAGTCTCTCCCAATCCGGCCCACTGCGAAGTAAGTAGTAGTAAGCAAATGCATCTGACCAAATGCAGCCATGACTTAGACAAACCACACCCCATGAACAAGGGCACCCCTGCTTCAAGTCACCAAAGTTTGGTCACCAAGTCACCAAAGGTTACGTTTAACGTAGCGAAACACTTGGGGCGACCTACGACAGGTTATCCAATAAATAGTTCCCGAGCGACAGTACCCGTCCAGCCTCCCAAATTTAAAATTGATAATTTAAATCCAGGAAATATTTATTGCTTATTATTCGTTATTTAATTACGTATCCATCAAAATCATAATGAACTATTAATATTTAATTATTTGCCAACCTTATAAATGTTAGCCTTCGGTGAAGCAATACTGATGTAACGAATCTATTACATATTTAAACTGTTTCTACATTAAAGTGGGTACAGGCCACCGCAAACATTTCACAAACCTCGTGAAAATGTAGAACAACTAGATAATATATGAAAGTTCTGTAAAGCACCATACATTCGATATCCCCTAATGAATTGATATTATTTATCAAACATGATGTTGCCAATCAACGACAAAGTGAAATATTATTAAATAGTTTCAAACTGTTTAGTATTTCAACATATAAATTTAGAATTTAATCAACTTCGCCGAGTTTCACATTATTACAAAATTTGGTAGATTTAAATTTTCAATTTATGAGCTGGCCTGGATCAATTTATAAATATTGGAAAATAGTAGAAAACAGTAATTAATAATGGCTGAGTAGTTTTAAACCTTTCAACTTAAAACATTGATAACTCATCAGTTGCTGCTATTAAATAACTTATCTCGTTTGAAAATGTTTGCATGAAGAGATAAATAATTCATTAGTTTGTGACACGTGTCACTTAGATTGTATGAAATGGTTCAAAAAAGTTCGCTGAAAATTAGTTTCTCTACGATAAATAAAATTGGTAGTACCAAACGAAAATCTTTATTTTAATATTTTGCAGACTTGTATATTATATATAAACATTTTTTTTTTATTTATTTATTTTTTATTTATTTAATTTATTTAGTAAAATATTTACACATTTATGTACATTATTTATAAAATGTTTTGACTGTCCAACTAGGATGATTCCCGTTTTAGGACAGTCAAATTAGGATAAGTGTGAATATTTATGGACCATGATTTATACAAAAAGAGGGAAAATTGAGGAAATGAAAAGAAGAGAAAGAATAAAACATAAAATTGGAAAGTTAAAAGCGTATTAACATATTACTTAAAAAAAAAGGTTTATATGTATAGGTTCTTGAAAAAAAAGGGCTTAAACATATAGTTCACTTGTGTATGCATGGCATACAACAGTTATTAAAATGATAATAATAATAAATAAAAGGAATAAAAATATTTTTCACTTAAACATAAAGGGAACTGGTGTTTGCATTTCATAATGTAGTCCTATTAATGAGAACTATAAAGAGAACAGAAACAATAAAATAAAATAAACAATTAAGGTATGATTATTACTGTTGTATGCTTTTGGAATAACTTATTGAGTAAAACCTCAAATAATAATATTAAATCATTGAAGACAATATAAGTGACCCTCAAAAGAACGTTTGAAGCAAAAGTCAATAGATGTCGTACGTTAAAATAATAATGATACTTGGTATGTTTTTAGGTTTTCACGGCCAAAAAGTATTTTTGTTGTTGTTTTTGGGGTGTTATGCCGTGTTTCGCTACCTCCTTCTTTAGCCAACGTTTCGGACAGCGTTACAGTGTCCATCATCAGGGCAGATGAGGTTGATTAGTAGATTGCTGTAACGCTGTCCGAAACGTTGGCTAAAGAAGGAAGTAGCGAAACACGGCATAACACCCCAAAAACAAAAAAAAAACAAAAAAAAAATAGATACCTTTATAAATTTTTTATTTTTTTAAATTTTATTTTTTTTTTATTTTAACAATAATATTTACATTTTTAATATTATTTCCTTGGTTTACATAATAATTAATTTTATGATTCTACTACTCGATAAGTAGAGCTCTAGGAGCTCGTGTTAGGAGCTCGTCTAGGAGTTCTTTATTTATCCAAGGTCTTACCTAGATTACTTTTAGTTTGGGAAGAATCTTTCAATCAGACATGAAGATAGCAGCCAATGAAAAATGAATATAATGTCATTAGGACTAAGGGCCATTTGTTTCACAGAATTTGAGCAATTCATCAAATTTCAATGTAAATTTTCAAGTTCTGCAAAGGTTCTATTCACCTAATGTTTTTATATCATTACTGTCAGTTGTTTCACATAACTGAAATAATAACAGAACTTCAAAAGAACTTTCACAGAACTTGAATATGCCTTTGAAATTTGACGAATTGTTCAATTTCTGCAAAACAACTGGAATTTAGTCGGAGCTAGGAGGGTCGAATCTGCTCAGTGGTTAGAGCAGAACTCCGGTAAGGCTAAGGTCCTGTGTTCAATTCTAGATGCCACAATATCTATTTCTGATTTTTCTGTTTCCAATGTTATTTGATTGTTGCCAATATTATCTTCTATGATTAAATAATAATAATTACCAATTATCGTTGAAAGATATCATGAGTAATTAGCAACACTTTTTATTGTCATAAATATAAATCTCATAAATAAAAACATTAAATAAAAAAAACACTGTAGCGATAATGGTCGAAAAACGGACCATTTTTATGTTTCTGCGATTGATAGCGATCCAAAATTCGACCACATTTTCGTACCTTTCGTAAAACGTTCATTGAAATTTTAACCATTTCCACGGCCAGCCATTTATTTTAAAACGAAGTTATTTATTTATTTATTTTTATTTATTAGAAAAAACAGCATAACACCAATACATTGCAAAAGCGGTTATACAAGATACATAATCATTACGTTTACATGATTACAAACATTTATTTAATAAGTGCTATTTCACGCTTAAGGTCATTGCAGGAAATGTGGAAAATATCCACAGTTAATTAATATTGAAATATTATGACCATAGATGTTGCGAATCCGAACTTCGTAGACTATTTTATAACAATGTTAAAAATAAATTTTAAAAATATTTGTTTCACGCAGAATTTCTGATCTTTTTCCGTAGATATGTACCTTTCATTATCAAGTACACCACAGAAAATATACAGAAATCGAAAATATCCTATGTTGACTCAAGTACCTACCTCTCACGGAGTTTCAAGTAACAATCACGCAGGATTCGCGCGGTTATAAACTTTACGATTTTTTTATACATTTTTTAATAAATTCTACAAATATAAAATAACTGTAAAATACAAATCAATTTATTGGCTGTATAGCACTATAATAAGTTTTTATGTTTCTTTGTTAAATTTTGAAGGTTTAATTTTTTTAATGTTGGCGAAAAATTAAAAAAATGATCTTCCGGAAATCTGGAGAAATCGAGGAAAATTTATTTATTTCGTGTGATCGCTCCAGTGGTTTTAACAAGTAGTGACTCGGGAAACTAATCTAATTTATTAAGAAGAGAGTCTGTTTATTTGAAGTAGCCATAGAGCGGCTGTTGCTTTCTAATATCTCCACTAGCGATCTAAATCTGATTAAGTGGACGGATGAAATGGAATTTTTTTTTCACTTCATATCTCATCTAAATATAATACAATCATAATAAGGTTCCATGCCAACTGAGAATAAAATCAACTCAACACCTCTTTGAAAAGTCTTTAAAAGCTGTGAAAAAAATAATTAAAAATAGCCTGTAACTCTTACCTTACGTAACCTATTGAACGATTTTTTTTTTTTTCATCACTCTTATGACTTTTCTGAGTTTGTTTCATTCTGAGTTGTCCGGTCACCAATAATAAACGGAAGCAGCACAGTTTCTTAAAATTAATAATTAATTTATATTGGGTTGCGATCACAACATACTTTCAAAAAGTAGGCCTTAACGGCAAACGCACGCTCCTCACTGTTCCAATGCATGATGGCGACTAAACTGTGTCGGGACAAAATTTTATAGTTCCGCCTCTCGAACGAGATCACTACGCTACGACATCAACCGACTGAATGGCGCCCATTTTAAAAAAGGAAGTTATGCTGCCGCACCCTGTATATTGTTTATTCTATGATCCATATTGAAAAAGGGATAGTGGAAAAATAATTATAAATTAAAACTTTGTAATGAATAAGTAAAAAAAAAAATTTGGAAATAAAAAAATTTACGAACCACCCCAGCTTTTGTTCCACGTGAGAAACATTAAATATCCCAACACTCGAGTTACCGCTCGCTAGGTTACATTCGGTAAGCTTTTTCAATTCCACCCATAACTATTTCAACCCTTACGTACTTCACACTTAGTTTCCCCTCCACGTTAAGAGTGGGTCCGGGTTCGATTTATCACGCCCTGACCTCCGCCGGGTCATACGTTCGCAGAAGGGTCTCGCGAATAGATTCTGGCCACCGCAGGAATCCCCACAAATTGAAAACTAAATTGCACTTGCTGATGGACATTCATTGGACCATGATCATGGCAATCTTTTCAGGATGTTTTTATGAATTTGTTTTATTTACTAATCAATTTATTGAATACATCAATAGCATAAATCATTGCACATGGCAATGTTTGAAAGAGATTTTCAATTGTCCAACCAGGAATATTTTTCTGTTTTCGGACAATCATAATCTGAGTACGATTTGGAAAAAAGAGTTTTTAATTAGCTCCACACAGGAAAATAATTCCCCTCAGGGCCTATGTCATCTTTAGGGATGCTGTGTGGAGGGTCTATTTAGGAAAGGAAGGAAAAAGAGAGGAAATTCTGAGAAGGAAAAGGGTAGAAATCTGGGGGTCAGTGTGTCCAGGAGTGGACAAACGCATGAATCCATCCCTCCCATTGCGGTGCAAGGTGGTGTTCCGAGACAGACGCATCCGCCACCAAGACTTGAACTGTCACCCCTTGAGCGCGGGCACCCCTGCTAAGTCACCAAATTTAGCTTACCACTTGGGGTGACCTATGGCAGAGGTGTTGGTTATCCAATAAATGGTTCCGGGGGCAGCGGTACCCATACCAGCCTCCCAAATTGTTGCTTTATCTTACTTAATAAGTGTTTATTAATGGGAATAGCCTGCGAACTTCTGATTAGAAATGGCTTTGTTATCAGGTTTAGACTTAGCAGGGGGGTATGGGTACCGCCGCTCCGGGATTAATTTATTGGATAACTCACACACCTGCCTAAGGTCACCCCAAGTGGTTCGCTATATTTGGTGTCTTAGCAAATATGCTCGGGTTGATGGGGTGAGTTTAGTCGAGGTCTCAAAATTTTGGTGGGGAAAGACTTAACCTAGAACTCCCCAACCGGACTCTCCCGACCCATCGCTCTGCACCGCAGTAGGAGGGATTAATTTTTACTTCCTTCACACCTAGACGCATTGATTCCCGGATTCCTTCCGACCCCCTCATACTTGTCAAAACTTCCTCTCCTTCCTTTTCCTAAAAAAAATTTCCACATAGCATCCCCAAAGATGATAGTACCTAAGGGTTTTTAGGGTGGATCAATGTTAACCAGTCGAGTTTTTCTTGGGTTGATCGGAAATAATATATACTTAATTCAAATTCGGTGTTTAGGAAAGCACATTTTCCAAATCGAATTTCTTTTTTTGAAATAGTCTATATCTTACATAGTATAAAATGAAGTCGCTCCCGCTGTCTGTACGCTTAGATCTTTTGAACTACGCAATGGATTTTCATGCGGTTTTCATCAGTAGATGGAGTGATTAAAGATGAAGGTTTATATGTATAATAACGTATATTATAGTAGAGAAAAGCCGAGAAATTCAAAGATTCAATTCAGAGAGCGAGTAGTGGGCTGGAAAGCGGGTGGTGTGGATTTGATATGTATGCAAATTAACAGAAGGCGTTGGCTGTAAAGGTTGGGTAACGGCGTTGTGTTTCATTAGCCACAGCAACGTGTGGCCGGGTCTGCTAGCTTAAAGTAAGATATAAGAGTTTTGATTTTTAAATTCATATATTATACAGAAAAAGTAGATCAACGCAAGATTGAGTCAAAATGAGGGTACGTCAATTCCAAAAATAACAAATAAATATGGCCATCGAAGATTTACTTATCTGGTAGATACCTGCTGTATTTAATAAGATGTCAATGCATGTGAAAAGCGAATCAAATTACACTACTGAACTCAAAAATATACTAAAAAGATGATTAATAGATCAAGATTTTTATAACGATAATATTTCTTTGCACCTTTATATATATGTATCCATTGGTTTTAAGCATGTTATGGCTATGAGTGTGTTAATGTATTTTGTGTACCTATGAGTATGTTGCCTGCGTTATATCTATCCATCTATGTATTGTAATCACTTGAAACGCTATTTTTTCTCTTTTCTATATTGTGGTTTCTCGCTTTACTAACTAAAGCACACTAGTTTCGTAATCATTATTTTAAAATTCACTTTCTGACAAACTGTTTTTACTGTTTTGCAGGAATTGTTTCTAACTGTTTTTGCAGTTTCGCAGGTGCTAAAAATGATTAATAATAAAAAAAAACCCAACCAGCAAACTCCGATAATTTTACTACACTTTTTTACATTAGATGGACCGATTTCTATTACTCAATTTTATAAAGAAGTAACCTCTCGGATTTATCTAAGTTTTTAATTTTTTTTTTATGTTGTTTTAGTTGGTTTAATAAAAAATGCGACTTCTCTTTCGGGTGTCAGAAATTTCCCGATTGTATTTATCAAAGAAAAACATAATTGTTCTTGAAAATCGCAAACTTTCTCAATAAAGTATTTTCAATAGTTGCCTTAGATATTTCCAATCTACGTTTTTCAAGAAAGAAAACTTCTAAACATATTATTTCATATAATTTTTTTTTTTACAACAAAACCACACAGGAGGCCCTGAGAAAAATATTTGTCACTTTTTTTATGGTTCTGATGTTGTGTGGAGGGGATTTTAAAAGAAAGGAAGGAGACAAAGTTCTGGAAAGGATAAGGTGTGAGGAGTGGATAGGAACCCGGGGGTCATAGGGTTCAGAAATGAATCCATCCCTCCCACTGCGGTGCAAGGCGATGTTCCAAAAAAGTTCTACTTGAGAGGTTACAAGGTTTCCCTCAATCAGTCTCTCCCGATCCGGCATCAAGACCCGGACAAACCTCACCCCATGAACCCGGGCACCCTTGCTAAGTCACCAAACGTAGCGAACCATTTTTGGTGACCTATGGCAGAGGTGTTGGTTATCTAATAAGGGGTTATTGAAGCGGCGGTACCCGAATCCGCTTCCTAAATTGTTCGGTTGTCTGTCTATGATGTAACAACTCTGGTTCGATGAACTCTGATTTGTTTTAAATTTAAGTGTCATTTTCAAAATAAGAACTGAGTCTGTCAAAAATTACCTCAATCAATCGATACCTACCCATTTTATATTTTTATCAAAAAATTATTTTATATCTGCATTTCTTTTGTTTGAGTTTCTTGGCATTAAAAGATATGTCTGATTTTGTGATTTTTCAAACAAATAATAATTTTAATATCCCGTGATATTTCAATTTTCGAATAGGCACCTAACTATTTTTTTTTAAATTTAGAATGAAATGTATCCATCTTCTGCAAAATGCAGGTAGCTTAAGTGAAATACCAATTCATTTTGACTGCTTAATAACCGACTCCACTCCACTCCGAGCACACACGTCCCGTGTTGAATCACTTAGCATATTGATCTGATTATTAGTAACTGGCACTTACTCCAATAGACGAACCGATTAGGGGATATTAACCTTGTTAAACTCTGGATCCCGGCGGATCTGAACCCGGGCTACGGGGATTAGAAAGTTCACCCTTCTCACAGCCCTCAGCCCCAACCGGCCAACATGTCCGTGTCCAATGAACTAAAGACCGTATTCCGGCTCGGATTAGAAGGAAAACAGTTGTTTGGATGAGTAAGCCGACCGTTATGTAGATTTTTCGATTGGATATATATTGTGCTTTCAAGGATAGCTTTCCGGCGACGAGACAGATGGGCGGATTAGGTTACTTATCTGGGTACGAGTGATATGTCGATTTGGGTATCCTTATTTTATTACCTTATTTTCATTTTTGATTGGGTCTTTTTAAGGAAAGGGAAGAGAACAGTTCTGGGAAAGAAAAGGGTATTATAAGAGTAGGAATCTGAAGGTCAGTGGTAAGTTGAAGTGTAACGGACGTATGAATCCAACCTTCTCACTGCGGTGCAATTTTCAATTTGTGAGGATGGTACGGATTTATTGGATAACCAACATTCCTGCCATAGGTCAACATAAGGGGTTTGCTTCTTTCGGTGACTTAGCAGGAGTTCCCAGGTTCACGTGGTGAGATTTGTCTAGGTCTTGGTGGCGAATGCGTTTGTCAACCTCCCGGTGACCCCAAGTGATACAAAGCGCCCGTAAAACGATGAATTTGCTAAGAATTGTACGTTTGGAAGGCTTTTCAGTCGGTTTGGTGCCATAGGGCCGAAGTTACGACCGATCCCAATTGTAACAAAGCGCCCGTAAAACGATGAATTTTTTAATAATATTGTAATTTTGGAAGATTTTTTTTGATTCAGTCGTGTGGTTCTAATCCAAACCATGGTTCTAATCCAAAATTTTAGTCGGTTCGGTGCCATAGGGCCTAAGTTACGACCGACCCCAAGTGTTACAAAGCGACCCTAAAACAATTAATTTTCTAACAATTGTTATTTTGGAAGATTTTTTGAGTGATTCGTGTACAAACCATGGTTCTTAGTAAGGTACCACCAAATTTTATAATTCAAAATTTCAGTCGGTTCAGTGCCAAGTTACCACCGACCCAAGTGTTACAAAGCTCTCGAAAAACGATGGATTTTCTAACATTTGTTCTTATGAAAGATTTTTGATTGATTCGTCTACAGACCATGGTTTTTAGTATTGTGAGAAACAATTAATACAATAATTTGCACTCAATCCTGTAGTAGTTATATGTATACTCGTACGTACTAAAAGTGTAATAGTGTCTGCGGGATTTGTGCACTGAACGTCCAACTTTTGAGAGGTTCTCGAAGGAGCCCAGTGCTGGAAGCCACACCGAGTACGTTAAGTAAATGGAAGGCTTGGCTAGATAAGGAAACAGGATTTACTTATCGACCAGCTTTGGTCTTAAGCGGACATAATCTCGTCTTTGAAACATTAAACTTACTTACTTGTCAGAGGCCTAAATTATATGAAATTTTATACAATTTATTTTAGCGGTAAATATAAATTATTCCCTTAATATATTTTATTCCAAAAATTTCATAGTTTTTGAATTATTATTTAAAAATTAAACGAAAAAAATAATACATACTTAGCTGGGGCCCGGGTTCATGGGATGTGATTTGTCTAGGTCTTGATGGCGAATGCGTTTCCCACCTACTGTGTGGTGAGTCGGATCGAGAGAGTCAGGTTGAGGGAGATCTAACCTTGATCTCTCCAGCCAGACTCTCTTGACCCATCGCCTGTCACCACAGTGGGAGGGATGGATTCATATGTCCATAACTCCTGTATATGTTGACTCCCAGATTCCTATCCACCTCTCATACCTTTTCAATCCCTAAACTTCTCCTTCTTTTCCCTAAAAAGACCATCCATTCAGCACCTCTAAAGATGACATAGACCCTGAGGGATTTCTTTTCCTCAGAGCCTCTTGGGTGGAACTATTGTAAAAAAAAATCTAAACACTATTTATTAGGTAACGAATTTACGAAAGCAAAAACTTTGTACCCTTTTTAAAAAAATTGCGCGGACGGATGAGAATGAAATTTCACACACTTGTAGTTTATATAGAGCAAGAGTGCAGAATGCTAATATTTTTTTTAAATTATGCATAAAAAATACATTAAATTTAAATTACCACTATATTATTTAAAGATACCAAAAACGTCGGTTTTTGTTGATCTAATCTTGATCTAATCTTGATCTAATCTTGATCTAATCTTGATCTAATCTTGATCTAATCTTGATCTAATCTTGATCTAATCTTGATCTAATCTTGATCAAATCTTGATCTAATATAATGCGAAATTCAATACACTTTTTTTTGTGAATTCCGCACCAGTATTATATATACCTGGAGTCAATGGGACTATGGCATCCACAACAGAAGGTGTGTTGTGAGGCTGAAAGGAGTAAGGATAGAAAGCGATATACATATAAGAGAATTATTATAAAGTACCAGGCTTCTGGTCGTTGAACATAGTTAAGGACATTTCACTGCTGAATTCTGAAAGGTGGTGTGAATACATAACTCGGAGCGATAAAAACAGATTAATCACAGAAAAGGTTATATGAAAATGTTATTAAATATGAACCAGATGTTGTAAATAGTGGTTACTTAATGAAAACCTGAAAGTTTTGCTATAGAGCAGATAAATCACAGAAGAGTAATTTGTTTCACCAACTCCTTATTGTGTAAAACGAAGAAATAATAAAAGTAAGGTGGATACATATTTCGAATTGTTTTGCTCAAGGTGAACTTAAACAATAACTTGTTTAATTTTATATAATCATAACTTAACGAGTTTAGAAGTTTGCGAGTTTAAGTGTGTTCATAAATTGAGGTTTGGGAAGTGTGATCCTTAAATAAGTCGTCCAATACATTTTGTATGAAGGCCCGCGTAAGTTTGGAAGTTCGGCAAATATATTCATCTTGAATTAACCATTTATCGCGTGGTGTACAGACATTAAACATATATTAGGCCTATAAGTTTTATATTAACTAAGATTATTTCACAGTTTTGGGTTCCTATCCAGGGAGTAGATACCTATGTACGACATATCTTGATACATATCTCGTACAAATCTTGATACATATATCGTACATACCTTGATCATAAAAATACCACATTGACGCTTTTACATGCTTCTCCCTTTAATACATGTTCCCTCATTTCCAACCTATTACACGATCACGATGTCACATTCTTACAGCGTTGGAACAGATTCCTGAGTAAAGAATCTTGTGCAGTGATCAACCCAGTGATCCCTCAGCACCACACTATCGATAACCATAAAAAATTAAGCTTATTAGATTTTTTCCAATTCCACTTATTTTCTATGCTATTCCTGTATTTGTGACTCTTTTTGTTTACAGTACACCTTATGTATTAATAGTCCAGACATCACTTATCCTTGTGTAAAAAATTGTTTATATTATGTTGCTAATGCAAAAGACCCAGAGACTAAATAAATAAAATAAATTAGATGCTGAAAACGAAGAAGAAAAAAGGAGCTTGTGCCACGGCTCACCACATGCATTGAACGAGATGAAATTATAAAAAAAAAAATAATCAACAATATTCAACAATAACCTTTTTTTTACAATTACACTTTTTCTAAAAATTTACAAAAACCTTATTAAACTTGCTTTCTGTATATTCGTCATATTTGAATGCATGTTTTGGCAAAACAATGTTTGGAATTGGAGCCAAAAACATCTTAAAAAAATAATTCTTGGTGTTTTTAATATAGCTCTAAAACTACGAACTTTGGGAAGAAACATACACGCTAATAAAATAATTTGCATAATGTTTCCTATAATTTGGGTTATTACAAGTTTTTCGCCATACGTACCGCTCAGGCGCAATTTCTAGTTAAAGTTTGACGAATGTTTGGCTTACCTGTTTAGTCCAGTCAATGTAGCATAATTTTTGATAAATCGTTTGGGTTGCCAGAGTGATTGTAAAACCAAGTTTTTGACCTCGGCTTACCCCCGCGCCCGGCTTAGCGCAACCTCAGCTTACCTGATAAAAAAAGCAAAATTAGGCAACTGTTTTCGATTTTTCCTAGAAAAATATGTTAAAATCGGTTTATCACAATTTTTACTATCTTTATGACAGAGCAGAAAGCTTATTGGCCCTTTATCCAGAGGTCGTGGGTTCAAACCAGTGAGCCAATAAACAGATGAAATAACAATTGGCATCCGTTATCCAAAATAAAAAGATTTATGTTTAACGTTTAGTGAATGGATTCTAAGGGGTATTAAATATTCTTCACTCATCTTCCATCCGCCGTTGATCAAAAATATCCGTAGATTCTCAAACATTTTTCGTAAAATTGGGGCTTTTTACATATATATTTTTTTTATATGTGAATACCTTACAAGAGTCCCAGCTGCTCCCGTCTCGGGCCAATGAGACCATGGCATTCCCAATTAGATGATGTTTTGGGGCAGAAGGTAGTGGGGAAGGGAAGGATATAGGGAAGAGAACCTGGCTATTCAGATCTGGTCACCAAACACGGCTAAAGCCATTTCAAGCAAAGTTTCGATTCTGGATTGTGGGCTTACACCAGAGCGATACTGAGAGTATCTTCCACTCTAGAACGTGCAGCAAATATACCATATATGATTTTTAATGAATTGATTGTGAAATTACATCAATTATTAATAAAAATTTATATGCGCACGCTGGGATTCGATCCGGCGACCTTCGGATTCGACAACGGAGGCCGTCATGTGACACGTATAACAAGTTTCATTTACATAGGAGTGGGAGTTCGGCCCTAAAGAGGGGAGGTTTTAATCCGGGGGGGAATAAAGGGGGGGGGGGTTAACTATAACGAGAACTTATTATTTATAATGGTGCAAATAAAATTGTTTCATTTTTTTAGAAATGTAATCTACGAGTAGTATTCTCTTTTAGGCTGATGGGGAGGTTTTATACTCCCTAACCCCATACCCCTGATTTACGCCCTTGCCAAGTTTAAAACTGTTTTAGTACATTAAATAAATAAAATAATTGGTCCAAGATTTCACATTTCAGAAAACGTTTCATTTTGGGAATCTAACATTTCCTACCCGTTCCGGATTATATTTTGTCCAATCAGTGTGAGTAGCGATTTGTTTGCTGCCTGCATCCCAGTCCCCTCCCCCTCCCCCTCCACCCACATCAAATACCAATCGGGAGTACAGTGAGCCAAGACGGTTTTCCAATTTCCAGTTGATTATCCTTAATGGGCTTGCAAATTGATTCCTGATTATTTTCCAGGGTGGTCATTCCGCCCGCTCCACCCTACGTAAGTACTAAGATTTGGATGTAAGACGTTGAAATAAAACTAACTAGATTATACCTCTAATAAATCAATACGATCTTAAATAAAACGACAACTTTGTTAACATGTCTCTTATTTTTTATCCCTAAAACCGGCTAAGTTTTGCTTAGACCAGAGGTTCCCAAACTTTTTTTTCACGCAGACCACTTTCAAAATTTCATTGGCTGCGGTGGGCCCCCTGCTGCCACATTCCCTCCATATTCCCAAAACTCGACACGCGTTGTACTGAATATTAAATATGTAAGATTTTACAAACCTCTGCCTTTTAAAATTCACTGCTCGTGCAAGTGGTACAACGGTGGGGGCGTAATGGGATATGAGACTGGGGGTGGGATGGGATACGGGCATGGAATGGGTTTCAATATGACAATTTTTTGCCTGTCAAAAGTCTATTTTCGCTCCCTTAAATTTTTTTGGGTAGTGTATTATTATTTGCCCACATTGACAGGTAAAGCCGAGCCAAATTTTTGTTCTGTACTATCGAAATCAGATAAATTTTCGTGGACCCCCACTTAAAACTAGTGAACCCCCATTTTTTTACGTGGAACCCCCGTCGAGTCTCCCGTGGACCCCTGGGGGTCCACCTGGACCACTTTGGGAATCACTGGCTTAGACGGTGGCTTCGTGGGGCAGTACAAATAAATCTACTAAAATCTGTAAATACAATCATGTGTTACAGATGCAATTAGTATGAGTTACAAAACGTGGATCCAGCCTTAAGAGAGGAAGTAGATAAAAGAGCGGGAAGTGAGTGGTCTTTATCAATAGGGAACAACGTTAATATTGTACTGTTATTCAAGTTTATTTGAATGTTAATGACATAAATTACTATTAGTGCTTTTGACTGTCCTTGTCTCTAATGCTTCTACGTTATCTGGTTTAATATCTTTCCAATTTTTGTGCAGAAAATTGCATTTATAAGACATGTATTTATGTATAGAAGTTTCTTTATTCTGGATTCAAAAGTTGCGGGCTGAAAGGAAGGAGACACCAAAGATTTATTTTAGATTATCTTAGTTTTCTATTCCCACTGGAGCGATTATGGTCGAAAATGGACTTCTTTTATTTTTCTGCAATTTTTTTTTTACATGAGCTCCACACAGGAGGCCCTGAAGAAAATGATTTCCCTCAGGGAATATCGTCTTTGGGGATGCTGTGTGAAGGGTTTTTTTAAGGAAAGAAAGGGGAGGAGATTTCTGGGAAGGAAAAGGGTTTAAAGGATGGGTAGGAATCTGGGGTTCAGTGTGTCCTGGTCATCCGCCTCCAAGACCTAGACAAACCTCACCCCATGAACCCGGGCACCCCTGCTAAATCACTAAACGTAGCGAACCACTTGAGGTGACCTGTGGCAGAGTTGTGGGTTTCTAATAAAGGTTCCTGGGCGGCGGTACCCATTCCCGCCTCCCAAATTGAAATGATTGATAGTGGTCCAAAATTGAACCACATTTTCTTACCATTTGTAAAACATGTATTGTAATTATTTTAAACATTTCCATGGCCAGCCATTTATTTTAAAACAAAACTATAATTTTTTTTTCTATTATGACGATAGATGTCGCAAATCCAAACTTCGTAGACTATTTTAAAACGATGTTAAAAATAAAATTTTTAAATATTTTTTCACTGATTTTTTGATGATATTTTTTCTGATTAGCTGTTAACGGTTAAAATTAAGTCCTTTTTCCATGGATATGCACCTTTAATTATCAAATATACCACTGACAACACACAGAAATTGAAAATATTCTATGTTGACTCGAATAAGTACCTCTCATGGAATTTCAAAGTAACAAAGGATTCGCGCGGTTATAAACTAAACGATTTTTAAATTTTTTTTTTATATATTCTACAAATATGAGATAAACGGTAAAATGCAGGTTAATTCATTGGCTTTATAGTATTATAATAAGTTTCTACGTTTCCATGTTAAAATTCGAATGTATGATTTTTTTATGTTTAAAAATTATCTTCTGGAAATCTCGAGCAATCGAAGCAAATTTATTTATTTTACGTGTTAGCTACAGTGGATACGCAACTTTGGATTTTCAAAGACGGAAGGTAATTCAAATACTTTTTTTATAAAAAATATTCAACGCTTTATTTCCACCATCATTGATTATAAAAATATAAATTAAAAGCCGACAAGTTTCATAGCTCACTTTTCAGGATAAACTCAAGTCGTGCCGCAAATTAAATTAAAGTCGTGCCGCAAAATAAATTTGCTGTGTTTGATGAAGAAAATATTTTAATCACTTCAATGTAAAAATTGACCTTCATCAGCATACCTCCCGAAATAGCAGAGTTGCTTTAAATTGATTTTAGCTATCTTCAATCACTAGATTTTAAAAGCTGTGCATTTTCCAAATATGAATCCTATAATTTCAAAACCCGCTATATCCAATTTTTGGCAAAATGATCAGAGTATGACATCTTGTTCACATTTTTGGGAGGAACAAGATGAACCTAAAATTGAGTTTCAAAACCTCCATAATCACAACCAAAAACCATGTTGAAACTGCGATTAAGAAACAAAACCGCTATATCATTCAAAAAGTTAATCAAAAACATCAAAGCCCGCTTTGTCGGAATTCTACCAATCACGGGCAATTAGTTATTTTGCCAAGATGGCGGGTTTAGAAACTCGCTAAACTAAAATTATTATTTTTATTATTATTATTTTTTTTAAACTGGTTTGAAGATATCTAACAACGGTGAGTGAATTATATTTGTCTGTTCATTTATTAAAATAGTTTTAAGATTATTAAAGTGTTTGTTAATTTCTAGTTGTTCTAAAAGATTTAGTTTATGTCCTTTATTTTGTATATGTAAAGGAGTTGGCTTATTATCGTCGCTAAGTGAATGATTATCATCTAGGAGATGTTTAGCAAATTGTGATTGTATTTTATTATTATTTTTAAATGATCAATAAAAAATGTGTTATACATATTCAATATGATCTAAATAACACCGGGAGGTGTATCCGTCAAGTACATTAGTATAATTCACTACATTTTTTTCTGCATTATTATTGGTTTGGTGATGTTTATGATTAATCTGAGTATTGTACCAGATAGAGGGTACACTTTTACATGTAACTGCATACTCGACTCAAATCTCGATTTTTCGAGATTGTCTCAGTAATCAACTGGATGATCGATTATTTAAAATAAAGTCATTTTAAAGCTTGAAAGACCAATCTTTCAATTATTTTGTCACCGAATTTATTGTTCGCCAAAGACATTAATATACACGAGGGTTCGTATTATTCAATGCTCTTGAGTAATAAATCGAAAATAATGCTTCTCCTTGTTTTATTATGGAATCCAGAAATATTGAGGTAAATACTTATTTTTAGCGATTCGTTTCAAAAATATAATTTTAAAAGGGATTTTGTTTTTATTCAGTTTTGTTTAAAAAAACCTTCATTCAAACGAAGATAAAAATCTGTACAGAATACCCCTTAAAATTCTTTGGGTTTCCTGCAGATTATTTTCTTTTCAATAGATATTGCCTAGAAGAGCGGTTTTCAACCTGTGGTACGCGTACCCCTTAGGGTTACGCAAAATCGCGACACAAATGTAGGCTTTAACACTTCCGTACCGGACCAGGGGAACGCACTTACACCAACGAGAGTTTTACGCTGTATCTATGTTGTCTTTTAAACCACATACTCAATAATTTAGGTAATCCTAGAAAAAATATTTGATTATCGATCTGCATTAAAAAAATTAATATCGCATTACTACTTTTCTTAAAATTAAATAGTTTATAACAAATTCCGGCGAATAATCTGTGCCACCCGCCCCCCTTCCCCTCTGTTCGGGCGTACCCCGTCCCTATCTGCTGAATGTATCGGGATAATTCTAAGCGATAGCAAGTAATTTCTAAGTTGTTAGTGGAAAGTTGTTTGCTCTTTTTACAATGCTATAATGTTCGCTTGCCGGTCAAAGATCATTCGGTCTGAGTCGTTTCCGGTGAACGCCAATCGCCAGTCGAGATTCGGAAACAAGGTGTTAGTTGGCTATCGGCCCGCCTTCTCTGTTTTCTATGGAAAAATACACGCTATTGTCTAAATTCATTAGAATATTAATTATTACTTTATTTATCAAACGATTTTTAAAATGACTACTGAAATACGATGAATATACTTCCCTCTAATTATTATCATAACAAATTACAAAAAAATATGTCATTAACACCCTTTAATAAGCAAAACAATTTGGGGTCCTCGAGTGACCCCCCTTCGGGTCATGTGTGATTTTTTTCGTTCCGGGACGAAAAGGTTAAAACTCAGCTCAACGTTTTCAAACTTCGGTGGTTTACCCTCGTTGGTTTGGCAGCCTGCCGCGTAAATAAGATGTGGATAAAATTTTACATGTAGAATTGTAGAATGACTGGTACAAATATCCGAATTCGTGTAACACTCTGAATAAAATTGCATTAATTGTATTTTTGTGAGTTGTTTGTTAAATTCTTGTGTAATAAGAGTTTTAAAAAATTACAAATGAAACATGTCTTTCATTTCATGTTTACACAAGATAGATAGAAGAGGTACAACAAATTTGTAGAAAGAGTCAAGGAGTACGCAGGCTCAAAAAGGTTGACAATCGCTGGCCTAGAAAATACCATTCAGTTGCATTGAACGTTGCATCTTGAAAACTTCGTTTAATGTTAATTGCCAGCTCCAATGAGACTTTTCGTTTTTTTTCTGTTTTTATTTAGGTATCTTCGTTCTTCTATTACAATTTGTGTAATATGCCTATCTCACCAGGAATTCAAATATTGCTTGCCTCATTATCTCTAATCATAGTATTTGGAGATGTCTTACTAATCACCTGGTCGATCGATTTTTTTTATTTATTTTTTTTTTGTGATTATGTTATAAAATAATTGTTTGTACAAAATAAAATGGTGTATTTAAGTAAGTATAGATATTGTATTTCTTAGTCCTCAGTAGGGGGTCGTGTGCCGAGGTGGACTAAAGTTATTTAAATGTAGTTTATTTGTCTTCTATGTCGTTTTTAGTGTCTTCATTGGGGTTTTTTAATTGACGTCTTTCAGTCATATTTTTATTCTTGATTTGTACAAATTAGAATATTTGATTAGTTTTATGTCTTGGGGAAGGATGTTACGGAGTTTTGTTGCAAAGTATGTGTAATTTCTTGGTCCGAATGTGGTTTTATAACTTGGAATATTATTTACGTCATTTTTATTCGATCTAGTATCATGCATATGTTATAGTCAATCCTCGAAGCTCCGGCGCTCCTAGGTTTGACTAATCAATCCTCAAGTCAGACCTGAGGATTGTCTAGTCAAACCTAGGAGCGCCGGAACTTCGAGGATTGACTATAACACATACACGGTTTAGTAGAGTACAGTATTTTTGAATAGCTTCAATAATATATTTCTGGCATATATTGTTTACATTTGGTACTTCAAACCGATTGAAAATTTATTGAAAATTTCAATTGAAGGCGTTCTAATGGATACTTTCAGTATGGTCTTTATGCGTTCTTTTTGAATTGTATTCAGGCTATGTATGTACTTTTGTGTAGCAAATCCCCATCCTACGATTCCGTATTCAATTCGAGAATGACATAACGCGTATACGTTATGAATTTGATTTGACATCTTACAAAAACTGAGACGAATGATGATGACCCGGTGATTTAGACATTCGGCTGGTAGTCAGATGGATCGAGCTTAAAACTAACAGCTTTTATGTACATAATTATCTGCTTTACAGATCAGGTTATATTTGGCAAAAAAAATACTTACCTGGACACAGTTAATCTTCGCGTATGAGTTCATATTTAAAAGAAGGATTAAATACACACCTCTTATTTACGCTCAGTCAAAATGTATAATTTTTATTTTTATTGGAAAAATCTTGTTATAATAACAAATGAAGATTATACCGATCAATGTAATATACCATTGAATAAGAAGATAATACTAATAAATCTAAACAGAAATATGAAATAGAAAAAGACACAGAAAAAAGGTAACCATCGCAATGGGACTCGAACGCCGTATACCCGCTCAAAAAGAAAAAGATAGAAAGATATGTAATTACGAATGTTGGAGAGAGCGCGCTAATTATTTAAAATGATAAAATTGAAGCGAAAATTGTGAAAATGTTTAATGAAACACGACTCGTTAAAAATAGAGCGAAAATCTCATGGGACGTCTAAAGTAGCATTTAAAGAGACACTGTGAATTTTTTATACATAAATCCATAAATTACGTTACACTTCGTGATTTTTTTCTATCGAAAGAATTTAATATAATTTGCGTTTCGGCATAGGGAACGTCTAGATATTATCTTCAAAAAGAACATATAATTTTTTAAGAGCTTTGAAACTTCAAATGTTTAAGGGAGAAATGTAAGAAATCAGTAGATATTCGAGTAGCGGCGGGTTTACCAACTCGACCATTGGGGCTAATTCGAGTGTGAACATTATATATTATTTTACTTTAACTCCACACAGAAATTTTCCTCAGGGCCTATGTCATCTTAGGGGACGCTGTGTGGAGGGTTCATAAATTTAGGTAGGATGGGAAGCTCTACGATGGAAAAAGTATAGGAGGTGGGTAGGAATAGTGGGGGTCAATGTGTCCAGGAGTGATAGACGTGTGAATACCCCCCATTGCAATATAAACGCAGATTGACTAGAGAGGTAAAAAAGTCTACCTCAATCAGTCTCTCCCGATCCTGACCACCGCGCAGAAGATGGGCAAACGCATGTGCCGCCAACACCTAGACAAACCTCTCCCCATGAACCCAGGTACCCCTGCTAAGTCACCAAACAAATATATTTATTCATTTTGACTTTTAGAAAAGGACGTTACATAGGTGACCTATATAAAAAAATCGGATATTATTATTATTATTACTATTCAGGTCACAAAGCAATTCTTCAGAATTTTGTGATCATTTAAAAAGGAAACAGCCAAAAATATGGGAACAATTGGTCGAAGATAACCACTGGAGCGCTTTTTGCCACAATGTGGCCCTATTTAAATTACCTCGGATTGCTTTGATGCCAATTTTGGCAAATTTTCCCTCATTTGTAGGTAATTGAGTAGAAATTTACGATTTACATTATTTTCTTTATAAATCCTACGAATATGTAATAATCGACAAAAGTTAGGTGAATACATTGGCTATATAGAACTATAATCAATTTGTATGTCTCTTTATTTAAATTCAGAGGAATGATTTTTTTTAATTTGGGTGGAAAATATTCATAATGATCACCAAAAAATGTCGAGCAATCGTAGAAAAAAATTTAAATTGCACTGTCGCTCCAGTTGTATTATTAGATTTGAATTTAAAATATGAGATAAAAATGGTTTTAAAAAAAAGGTTAAAAAATACGAGTTGGTTAAAGCATTTATCCCGATAACAGAAAATAACCTGGTTTCGAGTACCAGTTGCGACTGTTACCTTTTTATTTTACTGTGTCTTGTTTTTTTTCATATCTTCATTTAGACCTATTTTTATATTCCAATACAAGTGAACTTACTTAAAAAAAACTGTATCTGACAAAGCTCAGAATGTTATAAAAATATTTTTCATATCATAAGTCGTGCTCTGTTCATTACACAGTAATGGTCGCTACTCGCTATAACAATGGCTCACCATATTTTATCTACGTAACCTTCAATATAATATACCTTTACAAGAAGTGTTTCTCCTTGTATAAAACAGCATTTTATGATTATTTTCCTACCATCAACCCATATCGATCAATCCGCTATCTGCTGCTGGCTGGCTACGAGTACCAGGGGAGCAAGATACTAATGCGGTGTCGTTATTCCCAGCACTCTGTTGAATTGAAAGTTCCTCAAAGGATTATGTTGCCTGGGGCGTTATCAGAAGCCTTTCAAACATATTGAAATGTTGTCCGGATTAAGAATACATTACAATGCAGACGGAGATTAAAACAGAGGAAAAGCCCCTCATGATGCTAACACATACTGAATTGTAATACCAAAAAATGTCCTGCTGTGAGGAATTCATATTTTTTCCAATAATAAAGGGAACGAATTATAATTTTGCTAGAAAAAAACAAAATACAAAAAAATATTTCTTTCCATTCCATTATTTTTGGAAAAACAAGGTTTCATCTGCTATTTGTATGACGCTGAGATATTGAGGTTAACATTTAAAAACCCGAATAAAAAACACATCTAAGCCCGAATAAAAAACAAGGCCCGGTTGTTGCGCAGAAATTCAAATATTACATTGTTATATGGCCATTCACGTCACCAAAGTCAAAATTTATGTTTGGTAAAATATCTTTTATAGACCATTTGTATATGACCTATAAAAGATATTTTACAATAATAGTTGCTCTATTTAGGAGCACTTATTTTGGACTCCTAGGATTTAAGATTTTCACCAGTTTCTTTCCTCTCCTTCCTTTCCTACAACAACCCTCCACACAGCATACCTAAAGATCACATAGGCCCTGAGGGGAATTATTTTTCTCGGGGCCTCCTGTGTGGTAGCTGATGTGGCGTGTGATGTGTGCTGTAGTGATGACATAGGCCCTAAGGGGTATTATTTTCTTCGGGGCCTCCTGTATGGATGGATGATTTGAACTCTCCTCTTTTTTAAGTTTTCTTAAATCAAAAAAAAAAACTGGTTGAAAGGAACGCAAACTTTTCAAAATAACATATTCTTTTTGTTTTTCATTGAAATTTAAAATTACAAAAGCCTTTTTGTTCAGAAGGTTTCTTTTTGAACTCTCTTTTGTGTTATTTTCCATCAATTTAACGTCTTTAAGCTCTGCTCAACCACAATAATGATGTCCTTACGTGAAGTCTCGACATGAAAAAAGTTTAAAAATGGTAAATCATTGACATAAACTGTCAATCAAAGCCCTTATGTTCAAGTGATAAAGGGGAGCTTTTCATTGGTAATGTTAAATATTCTAGTCTAGAACCTTTGTTTCGTACCGAATAAGCTTGCAAGTTAAAGTTAGCACCAATGTACGTTAAGATTTTATTGTATTTAGATACTAGTGCAAAAACTGGCATTCTATTTATTATACATAACGCATTCCTCAACACTGATGGATTGTAATATTTGAACGTCGGGTGGTAAAGTTGTAAAAATCTCTCAGGCCTCGTACATTAAATTTCCACTTTGCAATAAAATCTACATAAATGAATATTTCTGTTAAAAACTAAAAACTGCTTTTGAAAGGTGATGAAATAAATGATGTAGGGTTTAACACGAGGCTGATCGAAAGTAACACCCCCCTTTTGTCTATAAATAAAAAAAAACTCTTGTAGTTTTAACCTTTCAAACCCGGTAAGACGAGACATTTTGGGTTCGAATCCCAGATGCGACCGTTATCTTTTTATTTTTCTGTGTCTCGTTCTCTTTCATATGTTGATTTAGATTATTAGTGTTAACATCTTCTTCAATGATAAAGTAGATTTTAATTTTTTCGAGTCTCTCCTTAAGAGGCACCTAATTATATGGTGACCGGCCAACTCGGAATGAAACCAACTCAGAACCATCTCAGATAAGTCATTTAGAGTGATAAAAAAATATGTATAAAAATTGGTTAAATAGGTTATGTTAGGTTAGGGTTATCGGCTAATTTAAAATTATTTTTTTCATAGATTTTAATGACTTTTAAAGGAGGTGTTGAGTTGACATTATTCCCAGTTGGCATGGAACCAATTATATATTTGTGTCCATGGAATTTTATTTATTTACAGCCAAAATAAGGTTACACAGAGGAACAGCCCTATAATACATATATTATATTTGTTTAAATACTATTTCGACATGACATTGGTGTTTTTTCTAGACAATGTTGCAAAGAAACATTCACGATTCACATCCTCACGAGATGCGGAGATAAGCTAGATTGAGCATCTCTCTGAACTCTGGCAAATTGCATTTAAGATCATGAGCTTTGCGGAGCATTTTTGTTCCCTAAGGGAAGAATATATTTTATACTAGAAAGTTTTTTATCGGAGCATGTAATTTTTCACCCGGAAGAGTGACGGGAAAGATGAGAAATGTACAATCTCCTTTTGTTTTATGCTTTTGAATGAATCAAGGGAACCAAAGTTTGGATGCGAAAATAAAAGAATATAAGAACAGGTTCACCGTTTTTGCTTGTAGAGGGAGTTGTACTGATTTCAAAACTCAAAATAACTTGACAATCAGTTGAAGGTTATAGCCGTGTTTTTGTGGTGTCATAATTATTGAGATGAATCGTTTATGTGTTTTAAGAGACACAATTAGTTTAACAAATGACAAGCGGCTGTGATTTGTTAACAAACCAAAGAAGAGACCAGGTGATTTTGTGGCTTTTTTCCCAATATTTCCTCTTCCTACGCATATTAGGCAAAAAAAATATTATTCGTTGTTGACGCAATCCACAACAAACTGAAGTATTTGAATAATTCGCGCATAATCAGCCGAGTTGGTTAGGGCACTGTCCTGGTAAGACAAGAGATCCTGGGTTTCATTCCCAGTTGTTGCTAACGTTACCTTATTATTTTTGGGTCTTGTTCTGTTTCACGTTTCGTTTTTGATACGAAAAATAATTATAATTTTAAGTTTAAGAAAATATACGCCAACCATTACACCACCAACCGTTGTAAGGACGACGAAATAAATTCATTGAATTTACTGAAAACATAAAAAAATACTTTGTTGAATTTCAGAATAAATTATATTTTATTATTATAAAATGTTGTTTAAATTTTATTTTATATTATTTATTAAATAATAATCAATGTTATTTAATATTTTTATTATATGTTATTAGAGTTTTAGTACACAGAATTGATGATAGTTTATGGTTTTCATATTTTTTCAATTGTCAATAATTTTTATTTAATAATTTGAAGTCTCCCACCCCACGGAATCAATTTACCCGTACAATATACAATCTCTTAAAATAAGAAACAAGTTTAGTTGAAAAAATAAATAATTAAAATTAATTATTTCAATTTCTTTCACCAGTAATGTACTGAAGAAGTGAACTTATATAAATTAATCCATGAAAATACTGAATAGTTTCACTGTATTGTTCCGACGAGAATATCTAAGTTTTTAATGGCCAGCATGAAAACATCACTCAGTAAATGGATATAACTTTTGCAAGTTTTGAAAGTTTTAAATATTATTTGTAGAGATTTATTGTAATTTTTTAAAAGCTTTCATAATATTTTATCGCTTTGGGAAAGCTTGCTGCGCAACTTTTTAGTGCAGAACTTGAATAAAACAGTATTTCTCGCAGGACCTGACCTCCCGACCATTAAAACTAACAAGGGCACTGTAATAAATTCATGGACATTTGTAAATGTAGGATAATTGTAAGATTTCTTGTTTTCAAAGAAAGCCTTTCGAAGAAATTAGCGAAGCTAATTATTAAGAATCAGAAATATTAGTTGGATGAGATATACGATTGTGTAGAGTGGATTGTTATGTTTGTGTATTAGAATGACTGGCGAAGGACCTTGATTTTGTGTTACTATCACTGCCTGAAAAATGATAAAAATAGTTACCATCAATATTAACAGAGACGACGGAGCTAAGCTCAATAGTTCTTGGTATCCAGTAATTGACGGCTACACCAAAGCTAAACGCAAAAAACCATGCTGAATTTTTTCTAACACCAGCTCGTAGAGAAATGGAGCTGGCAGCACGGTATCGCTTTGACACACATAAGTAAACACTGTAACGCTGTCCGAAACGTTGGCTAAAGAAGGAGGTAGCAAAACACGGCATAACACCCCAAAAATCATAACAAAAAAAAAACCAAAACTTTCTTTTAGCTCTCCTGAACAATGAACATTTTGTCCTTTACTGCATTTCAAATTCCCGTCATCGATGTGATATGTTTTAGTTTACCTCCTAGATATATGTGAATATCAGACTAGAGTCCCAACTGCTCCTAACCATCTGTAGCCAGTGATATTATGGCATTCTTTGGGGTGCGTTGTGAGGCGGTAATAGGGTAAAGTGGAAAAGTACCTGTCAATTCAGATCTGCCATTATAAACCATTTTAACTGGTGTTTGAATTCTGAATGGTGTAATTTTGGATTTTGAATTTTTTTTAATTTTGACATCTTTTTGGATTTTGAAATTTTTTGAAATTATTTTACTTTTACCAAGACTGGGTATTTTATCGCTAGGCACAAAGCAAGATATTTTTAATGAACTAGATTCCAAAAAGAAAAGCGTCGTAAATAAATAACGAGGCCCCTTTAAAATTCTCCAGTTATCTTTCTTGTTCTCAATACCGTAACCTTTTTACAACGCTTTATTCGCCTGATGTTATTTTAAGCACAGGAGTTTATTGATGGGAATGAAACAGACGCAGCGACTAAAATTCGCCCTATGCGATAAAAGGTGTTAAAACAGATGGGGCTGATTTCCCACGAGGGGTATAAACACGGAAGCAGTCGCGTACAGCAAATGATTACTTCAGGAAAAATTGTTTCTGGCATCCATCAGCAGGCCTCAGGTTTCATGTTTCATGGATTCTGCTTTTGTTGGAGTAACACTTTTATTTAAACACAATCTTTCTAAATATTACATAAATGTTTTATACAAAGTGTCCGGGGGTATAGTCTTTGAGATGTGATTCTTCATGGTAGCGTTATAGAAAATCTAAATGACTTTTTCGAATTCAAAATGAAAAAGAACATTGCAGTTAAAATGTTTAATTGTGCAATTGCTCCTTTTTTTACATTAAAATTACATTAATTCCGCATAGGAGTCCCTGAGATAATTAGTTCCCCTGAGGACCTATGTCGACTTTGGGTATTTAATTTTTTATTTTATTTTATTTATTTTAGGGAAAGTTGACGGCAAATCTGAGATTACACAATAAAACGATAAAAAGATATTTTTGTTATTGTTTTTGGGGTGTTATGCCGTGTTTCGCTACCTCCTTATTTAGCCAACGTTTCGGTCACTGTAACGCTGTCCGAAACGTTGGCTAAAGAAGGAGGTAGTGAAACACGGCATAACACCCCAAAAACAATAACAAAAATACTTTTTGGCCGTGAAAACCTAAAAACATATCTGATAAAAATATAGTTAATTGCCAATTATGAACTTTCCAATGATAATAGTTAATGCTACACTGTGACGTTTTAAGGATCTTTTCTTAATTAATTTATTTTTTTGTTACAATATATGAAAGGGTGGGGAGGGGGAGGAGGAGGAACATAGAATTAGGATTAAGAGGCAAAAAACGGGAATATACAGGGATTGAACTTTCTAGTTTGAGTCATGCTTATTAGTGAGTTTTCGTTTTACGTCACGTAAGGTCGAGTTAAAAATGACGATTTGGTAATAATTTAAGTTAAATGAATGTGTGGATCTGTAGATAAATGAGTTCTTCTTGGAGTCAGTCTTGCAAAGAGGGATATTAAAAGTAAGCGACTGTCTGTTGTTACGATTTGGAACATGGAATGATAGGCGTTGAAGATGCTGTGGATAGGATGCTGTGTAGGAGAGTAGGAGAGAATACTGTGTAGAATACTGTGTAGAATACTGTGTAGAATAGTGTAGAATACTGTGTAGAATACTGTGTAGAATACTGTGTAGAAATACTGTGTTGGAGAGTAGGAGAGAATATTATGGGAAGAAAAGGGGATGAAGGGTGAGTAGAAATCTTGTGATCTGTGCCTAGGGGTGACGGACGTATGAATCCATCTCTCCCACTGCAGTACAAAGCGATGTTCCAAAAGAGTACTCCTGGAGAGGTCACCCCCCTTAACGAGTCCCTTCCGATCTTGTCTACCTCGCAGTTGTGGTAGGGATGCTACCTAGACCTGAACAAACATGAACTCGCCCACCCCTGCTAAGTGACTAAACGCAGCGAACCACTTGCATCGCACATTAAAACACTAGTTATTTAACGGGTAGACCCTTCGTTTAATATTTTCGGAAATTCTTTAATCTCCTTTTGTTAGAAAAACAAAACTTTAACATAATCATATCACACGATAAAATCTTTTATATTACGTGTCGTATTGCTCCCAATCTTTATTTGTGTTTAATAACATAAATAATATACAATGACATAGTTTTAGCACCACTTCTGCTAAATGTTTTAGACGATGCGACGATCAAGTTTCCGAACTGTATTATATTTATTTAGTATAATTACAGACTTGAATACAAATTATACGAGGATACAAATTACAGAGTGACAAAATTGACAAGAAAGAGACAGAGCAATTAATGATTTTAGGCAGTAATGTTATACAGCCTTAATGAAACCTGGGCTTCATCTGAAATGTTAATGTATACCTACGTAGTGCTGTTAAAACAAATTAAGTGATTGTATTCATTGCTAATGTTTCACCACAGTTATCTTGTTTTTAAAATAGGCGTGCATTTTTTTAAATTTAATATTTATTGCTAGTATCGTGTAAGAGTCCCAACTGCTTAGTCAGACTCTGGTATCCCCAATTAGGGTTTATTGTGAGGCTGAAGGTATGGGGAGGGGAAGGAAATGGGAACGAGGAAGGTGAGAAATGAAGATTTATTGTCGATTGATTAAAAGTTTGATGCAAAAAAAACAGTTTTTTTAGTTCGTCTGCATTTTGCATTCCTGTGTGGAGCTCGTGTGAAAAAAAAAAAAATCATTACGAAGATTTTTTTAGCGTTGATTTAATTAAACCAATGTATATTATGATTATCATAGGATTGATAAATGTATGTTAGCTATTCCACCGGTATTTAAACGAAAGATGCTCCGAGAAACGTCATTTCGTAGTCGGGAAACACGCCAAACACGCGTCCAGCATTCGTGCCCAGTTTCTAGGACTCGTTCTTGAGTTCAAGAATTGTGGAATGATTTGCTGACTTCTGTGTTTCCTCCCTCCTACAACAGGTTCAGTTTTTTCTTTCAACAAAAAGACTCCACAGCATCCATAAAGAAGACTTAGACCCTGAGGGAAAGTATTTTCCTTAGGCCCTCCTATGTGGCGTTAATGTGGAAAAAAACTAAACAGTGCAGATTTTTGAAAAAATTTATTTTTGAAAAATTATGTATTCTAACTTTCCGTGTCAAGATTAACCCAACGAAATTAAAACAAAAGAAATAAACTTTTCATATATACGAATAATTTTCAAATAAATAATATTATTTAATTGAAAACCAATTACATTAGCGTTCTTTTTAATTCTTGACACATCAGTTCCAATTTTAAAAATGACGTTTAAATTCAAAATAAATCCGATTTCACTCACCCAGAGTTACACTGACAGATAGAACTACAACCGAGGATAGTATTTTTGATTGATTTCTAATGTTATTATAATATTTTGCACCACCTGAACAATGCTAAGTGCAAATTTCTCCCAGGAGCTTTCTATAAAGAACTCATTCAAAATCGTAACGAAATTATTTGAAATTCACGTTTTTTAACCTTTAAAGCGATTACATCAGTTTTGATTGAAATATTTTAAAATTATATACAACTTTAATGGATGTTATCTGTAGATTGATCATTTAATCTCTAGATTTCAACGTAAAAATATGCGTACATGACAGAGAAACAACTCGTAGAAGTAATATATGGCAGCACTAAAAAAATTTCCCCATTTTATAACGAGATACTTCCAAAATGTCAAAAGGTTTTCATTTTATCATAAGTGTATATTATACTGGTGTATGTTGCCACCCGCTTCAGAGTTTTGTGATCCCTACAGTGTGTTGAAAATGTACCTTTCCCTTAGCTCCGGAGCCTTTTTGTGGAACGGTGGCTACAGGCTACAATGGTGTGGGTAAAGTCTGTACTTCGCGGGAAATTCATTTTAAAGAGTTCAGCGACAAACGTGGTAAGCAACGGAGAGTGAATTTTACATGAGACACCAAAAAAATATCTTTAAAAACGTGGGTTTTATTTGATGTCTAAATTACATTTTGATATTCTTTTAAAATGGAGAAGAACTTGAATATTTCAAGGAAAACAACAATATCACAGTATCAAGCTTAGAAACTGACGTCTGAATATTGTATAAGAGTAATTAATTAACAAGGTAAGCTTGGTAAATCTTCTATTCGCTTGGTGTATAAGAGCTGATGAAGGTCATCATGGTATGCCAAATTTAAGAAGCAAATGTTCACAATGATGCTAATTTATGCAATTCACTGGATGACGATCGGCGGCGGCTGCTATCCTGATGGAGAAATTTCCCAAGATCGCTGAAAAAGCTGTTGAGTTTAACAGAGGGCGATGGAAATTGGATTCTGTGGTTCAATGGCGGATGGTCTCATCAACGGTAGTAGTGGGATGAGGGATTTTTACTATTTAAGTCATGTAATTCCGAACGGGCTACTGACTTCAGCATTATTCGTCACCGAATGACAGTCACGACCATATTTTGACTCCTATGTTTGTACGCAGAGTGGCTGTCGCTGCAATGCATTTGGTTTAGTAAAGCTCAAGTCTTCCGAGGGAACGACAATCCTAGCAGTTTAATAGTGGGGTCTACAAGAAACACATCTGAGATCTATTTTTGAATTTGAACACGTTAGGACAGTGTCGTGACTGAGCTCTTTTGGCTTCAGTCCAAAAGGTTTCCTGAAATGTGTTTTCGGTTTTACTTAAGTAAAAGGAATTGTGCTTAACCTTAAAATTAAAGAATTTTTCACTGTTAATTTTAGATTGGAAAATTCCTCATAAGAAACGGTTGGTCAATAGATTGTCTTCAAAAGCTCGGTACGAAACACTGTCTATGTTCAACCTAGGTTTCACTAGGCTCATTGGTAAACTGTTTGGGAAATTAATATTTGGCTTATTTATAAAGCGCCATTTTCATTAAAAATCATCTCAAGGGAGCAAAATTGTTTCAAATATGAAACGTTTTCCACTTGATGTTTTCAAAATAAAATAGCGTTAGTGTAGATTAAACTTTCTCTAAAACGACTTTTGGCAAAAGAAATGTTAGATACTTTTCAACGAAGCTATACAATGCATTTTCATAGAACACAACTTATTTTAAATATAAATTAGACACCAATTTTCGGATCATCAGCCAAGACAGATCTTACCTCAAAGATTTTATCAAAACCAATTTATAAGTATGTCATTGAAAAATAAAATTAACCAAGTATGTATTTACAATGGTACAGTGCAGATTATATTATATTTTAAGCGTAACGTTGTGTTTTTTTTTTTTGTATTTTTGTAATAAATTGATTATGTTAAAAACTGCGCCTCCACTTATGTATAAGTATGCATTTTCAATGGTGCGATGCTAATTGTCTTTTGAGCGTAATAAATATTGGTTCATTATTTGTAAAAAATGCGCCTGCTCTCAATACAGAAGTTCTTGGTGATACAGGCATAAGACATAACTCAATCAAAAATTTGAAACAGAAAAATCAGAAAAAGATCGGCCACACTAGGATTGAATCCAGGACCGAGAGAATGCATCGTTCTGACAAGGCTAACATCCTGGGTACAATTTCTAGATGTGACCGTATCTTTTTCTGGTTTTTCCTTTTTCAAATTTTCGATTGAGAGTCATTAATAATGTCTTCAATGGTTAAAAATTAATTTATTTTATTTACAAAAAAAAAATTATGTTCACTATTGGTTGCATGGTGAAAGTCTACCAGTCTGCCTGTTAGCACGTTATTCAGGTCCCACATTCTCTTTGTGTAATACTTTCATATATTCCTGGGTCATAAACGTTAAATTTAACACCGCCGTGTGAATGTTAAGTGTTCTGAGCGATACTGAATCACGTAAACAAGTATCGGTCGGGATTACAAAAAATACACATTTCTTAAGGCTTTGAGGGGCACTTCTCGGGTTATGGCGTAACACTTATTGCCTTCGGATCCAGGGTCAAACATTATATTTTCAGGTTGTGTAAGCTTAAAGTTATAAAAGAAAGACAGCTTAAGTATGAGCGTTAACTTTTATTGGTGAATATAAAATAATAAATGTGAATTGTCAGTTTTTTGTTAATGTAGTAAAATTGAACAAATATTTTTTATTATTCATTGATTATGTGAAATCATTTGTCTCCTAGACTCTAAGGGACAAATGGTGTTTTTCTATTGCCTGGTGTGTGTTTTTTTATTGAATTCTTGAATAATTTTGAATGAGAACGCCTAAATCTTTTCTTGTGCAAAAGTAATTAAGATATTCAATATAAACTACTTTTCACGGAAATGACAAGGTTGAAAAAACTTCCATAATGAGAAATTTCCATTAATTCTAATTCTAAATTTCCATTAATTCTAAAATAATTCATAATCATCTTTTATGCAGATGCCGCTTAATTATTTTGGGGGAAAATGCTTTTTACCAATAATGTATTAAAATAATAAGATGAATTAATTGGGTACTGCAAAAAGTATTTTTGTTATTTATTTTGGGGTGTTATGCCGTGTTGTGCTACATCCTTCTTTAGCTAACGTTGGTGGGTCTCTCATCTGCCCCGATGACGGACACTGTAACGCTGTCCGAAACGTTAGCTAAAGAAGGAGGTAGCGCAACTCGGCATAACACCCCAAAAATATAAAACAAAAAAAGATGAATTAATTGTTTGCGCCCGAACATAAAAATTATGAATATGAATAAATAGTTAATATGTCGATAAACGAACTCAAACTTTTCCAGAAAAGCTTACAAATGGTGACCGGACAACTCGGAATGAAACCAACTCATCTCAGAAAAGTCATTTAGAGTGATAAAAAAATATATATAAAAATTTGGTTAAATAGGTTACGTTAGGTTAGGGTTATCGGCTAATTTAAAATTATATTTTTCATGAAGCCTTTAATGACTTTTCAAGGAGGTGTTTTTTTTTATACATGAGCTCCACACAGGAGGCCCTGAGAAAAATAATTTCCTTCAGGGTCTATGTCATCTTTGGGAATGCTGTGTGGGGGTTTTTTTGAGGAAAGGAAAGGGAGGGAGAATTCTGGGAAGGAAAAGAGTTTAAGGGGTGGGTAGGAATATGGGGTTCAGTAGACAAACCTCCCCCCCATGAACCCGGGCACCCCTACTAAATAACCAAACGTAGCGAATCACTTGGGGTGACCTATGGCAGAGGTGTTGGTTATCAAATAAAGGTTCCCGGGGCGGCGGTACCCATTCCCGCCTCCCAAATTGAGTTGACTTTATTCTCAGTTGGTTTGAGCTCTTGAACCCTTAGAAATATAGTATTGTATCGATGATTCAATCCAATATTCTAAGCATGGTTCATCAGAACAGGGACTCTGCCTAGCTGGGAACTATCGGCTTAAATATTGGCCTGACAAAACATAATAGCAATTATACACATTCGGAACATTTTCAATTTTTGTATATACTCGAATGATGATTGTCATTGTTTGTTGTATAATGATTTTAGATATTGCTTTATAATTTTCCTCTTATAATATTATAACATAGGTACTTACTTAAAATTCAAACATGTAACCACGTACAGTGTGTTACAACGGGGTACCCCAGTAAGGACACAATATTTTCTTAAAAATTGTTAAAAAAAAATAATTTAAAAAATGCTGTGTGTTTCCTAAAACATTATTTACAATGGTAATTAATTGTTGTGGTAGTTAACAAAACTCTGTGTTTTTAAAAGAAATAGTAGAACTATTAATCGGGTTCGAGTGGTAAGGCAGTCAGTTCTTTTTGCTCTCAAAATCTTTCTGTTGGTAGAAATCTAACTGCTTTTTTGCATTGCTTTTGAACTGGAAAGGCGAACCTATATACTAGAGACATCTCTTGAAGAACCACATAAAGGTTATGAACTACCAGCACAAGAGCCACCTATGCTACGTCGCTCAAACTATCACACAAATGAATCTACGTAAACATTATTCAAATTGGAAATGTCTTGTTGGCATAGAAATCACCCTCTCCAGCAGCGTCTTCATTCCCTGACAATACAGCTTGCGGATGCTGGTCACAAAAGGAGCCATATTGGATTAGAAGATTTCTAGGCTGTAATATATCATATTATGTACAACTGACTAGAATAAATTCTGCTCGGACTTTCTAATTCATAAAGCTTTTCACAACCGCCGCCAGAGACCACCATTGTGCGGATATTTTTATTGTGTTGAGGAAGCCAAGCACGATCAAGTGATACGGTCGGTGAAATCCGTTCAGTTAAGCTTGATTCACTGCGTTTTCGGGCACATTGAGAATATTTCACAATAAAAGAGCAATATAATGTTATCTATAAAAAAAAAAATATAATAACTTGTGCTTTCAACAAAAATCGTGATTTGTAAGGAGATAAATGACCTTTTAATTTTGAAGCATGCAGATTTTTTTAGGAATCGTTTTATGCCCTTGCAATCCAAATTTCTAACGAATTTACAATATACTAGCTTTTACCCGCGGCTTCACTCGCATGGTATTAGGAGGAAATTACTGTAGCGCTTGCACTTATAAATTATCCCCCCCCCCCTCCTCCCATTCCATCCGTTCATTCCCGGTACATTCACTTTTCAAATAGTTCAAATAGCGTGCCACCTAAATTTCGTAATGCTCAGCTCACCAGTAGTAAAAAAAAGAATTATCCAATTTGGTGCGGTCGTTCGGAAGCTATGCGCGTGCAAACATTTCGGAGATTTATTTTTATTTATACGTATAGATATTAAATACGATTTCTTGCAAACATATCAATATCGTTTCCACGGCAACGATTTGTTTTCTGACGTGAGCAATAACTCGCTTTCGTCAGGGACAGAAAACGTATAATAAATATAATATATTAATATTTATAACTTCATAACGCCAGAGCTTACCATTATATACGGCCTTTACTACTTGCATATAATGTAGCAATCTATTGGTGAAAGAATTTTTAAAATCGGTTTGTTTTATACGTGAAAGCGTATCAAACAAACACACGCAGTTTCGCTTTATAATATTAGTTTAGGTGTCCCTTAAACACTTTAAGTTTTTATGCTCAAAAAATATATGTTATTTTTAGCCCAAACGGCAATTATAATCAATCTCCTCGATAGATAAAAATTTGCAAAGTATTCTTCAAAACTTCGAAAAATTTTTAAAATGTATCTTTGAATGCCTTATACAATTCATTCATTTTTTATTTTATTTTATTTTATTTATATATATATTTCAGTACAAAACCTTACATAATGATTTTTTGTCTGTCCAACTGGGAAGGTTTCCCGTTTCAGGACAGCCAAATTGCACAATTAGTTCATAATACTCTAAATAAAGGAATGGTTTCTTTATGTCCTTGAAAGCATCGCAAGGATGTGATTCTTACTAGGTCATTTTGGAGAACATTAATGTTTGCAGTTGGACAAAGGAATGGTTTTTTTCAAGATATCGCAGGATGAGATGTTTTCAAGGTCATTTTGGAGAACATTATAATATCATAATTAAAATTATAGCATGAACTATATTTTTTAAAATATTTACAAAGTACTAGAAATTACACGTTTATAAATCAAAAAAATCTGACAATGACATAAGAATTTCCAATGTCTTCGTGACTATTTAATTGATATAGAGAATAAACCAGTTTTAGTAGACCTGTCTTACAATCAAATTTGAATAGGCAACATTGAGAACTCAGATTTTGAAAGGGCTAGTATTTTTTTACAAGAGTCAAAATAATAACAGAGCAAAAGATTCGTAAATTTAAATTTAAATATTAACAAAAAAGGAAAACCAGTTATTAGGAACAAAAAATTATCAAGAGATTTTTGCTCTATTATAAACAAGTCACGTTTTAAATATTTTCATAATTTTCTCTTAATTAAAATTGTTATTTCAATAATATTGCGCTCCCTTTAACATTTTTATTTACATATTTCCTTTTCAAATCATCTTCTTATTTTCGAACGCTTAATACGGAGTCTTAAGGCGTCGTATCCCCGCTTAAAAAGAAGAAGATGGAGAGATATGTAATTACAAATGTTGGCGAGAAATAATAATATATTTAAAACGATAAAATTGAAGCGAAAATTGTGAAAGTGTTAAATAAAACCCGACTTTAAATAGAGCAAAAATCTTGTGGAGAACATCTAAAATGACTTTTAAAGAAACACTGTGAATTTTTTCATACATATAACTTCTAAAATAAGTGAAGTGAAAGTGTTTATAATAATTTTCGGAACATACTTTGCGATTTTTTTCCATCGAGGGAATTTTATGGAACACATCTAGATTGTTATCTTCAAAAATAACATATATTTTTTAGGAGCTTAAAACTTCAAATGTTTATAAGGGGAGCTATATTATGTATTGTATGTAGATATAACATTTATTTCTATAATATTACTAAACACATCTTGTAAACCTATAAAATAGCTGTATTTTTCTGTTTTTTGTTTATGTGTTTGAATGACTTGTTGTATGACTTTTATCTAATGTGGTTTTATTTTTATTATTTCCTTAGTTTCAAAGTATCTGCCAAATTAAAATTATACTACAAATCATGCAAAAGCCCTCTGGGTTTTAAATAAATAAATAAATAAAAAATAAAAAATTGTAATAAAACGGTAGAAATTCGGGTAGCGGCGGCTTAAGGTGTAATCGTAGTTTCAAATAATTACGATTATTAAAAAAAGTGGAGTAATGCAGGGTGATCTATGGCAGCGTACCGATACCTTCCTCTATATAAAAATGAATAATGGGTGTTATAATACTTAAAATTTATATTTGTGCAGCCTGTTCTCAGATTAAATTATTATTTCGCATCAAAATAACGCTTAACGCTGTCAAACCAGGTGGCGTGACAAACAGCCCCGTGGGAAAGCCTTTTAACCACCCCCTACTCAAATAATTTGAATTTAAGTAATGGAGATTGGATACACTAAAATATTAGTAAGCTCTGCAGAAACTTTCCTCAGTTTGCATTTGATCGCAGCGCGGGCCCCTTCAAGCTCCAGCTTGGGGTGGCAGCCCAAAATATCCGAAGATTAGCTCCTCTACTGACCGAATCACTTTTGTGTTAAATGGGTATTTTCTACTCGAGTATAATAAAGATATGATTGACTTCGACTAAAGTTTATATTTCGTCTAAGTTAAGTAAATTCCGATATGATCAAACAATTAAAGAATGCCAGAATTTTCATTACGAAAACTTTTTTACGATAAAAGAGGTAATAATTCAGACCAATTCAGGGTTAAAATTTTGATTAATTTTTATTTTTACTTTTATGAGTAAAACCTGGTATTTAATTGTAATATTTAATTAAATGAAGACACTATGAGCGAAACTCAATCGAAATCTGGAAACAGAAAAATCAGAAAAAGATATTGGCACCTCTGGGACTCGAACCCAGGACCTTTCTCTTTCAGGACGAGCGCGCTATCCACTGCGCCAAGGTGTCGCTATCAAATTCGGTCACTTTTAACTTTAGACCAAGAACCACCCATGTTATCTTCATTTTCTTAACGCATATTTTATTGGCTGCCATCTTTATGTATGATTGCAAGATTCAAATCCGAACTAAATGCAATCGATATAGATCACTCCTGTTGCTTTTTTTTTTCGACCCATAGACTTCCACCGCAGTTGGAAGGGTGGATTTATACGTTCGTCAATACTGAACACACTGATCCCAGATTCTTACCCATCCCTCAAACCTTTTTTTCTTCTCAAAACTTTCTCTCCTTCCTTTCCTTAAATAGATCCTCCACACAATATCTTCTAAGATGACAGGCTCTGAAATTAATTTCTTCAAGGTCTCCTGTGTGGAACTAATGTTAAAAAATAAATAACGTGTCGCCCTAGTTGAATGATTTGTGTTTGGTGACTAGATCTGAATAAGAACTTCCCGCCTTCATTTCCCCATCTCCTTCCCCTTCCCGCTACCTACAGTTTCACAACATACCCCAATTGGGGATGCTATAATCTCACTGGTTCCAAACGGTTGGGGCCTTGCTTGTGCGGTAAGAAGTACTCACATAAAAAATATATAAAAAAAAATAAAACGTTATTTTTAATATATATGCCTATGCTTGTAAATTTTATAAATAAAATTCAATCTAAAAAATCTTAACTCAAGATGACATCAAACAAACTCAGCGCGGACATTGTGTAATAAGAATTTATTCCTGCAGCATCGATAAGTGAATTAAAAGGTATAACCGATGGACTCTTCAATGAAGATGAGTCGAGGGCTTTGAGAGCCGCAAGCGTCATCCGATTGGAAAAGAGGAAATAATCAAAGAATTTTCAATAACTGAATACAATTTCGCTTTGGTGCAGCCAACCTGATGAATTGCAGCGAGGCTTGCAGGGAGCAGAGGGTTGCATTGAATCGAATGAATGCAGTATACTTACTGGTACAATTCTTTATAGACTCTATAATGGTTGTATAGCTACTCATTTATTGACGATTTTGATGTTCAATTTGACAAATTATGACAAGTTAATTTATTGAATTATTTCGTCAAATTAATATTAGTATCTCACTAACTCTAGTCGATTGATTGTAGGTTTTTATCGATCGTCCATGCGTGACCTAAACTGGCTGTTTTCTACAGACTGTCAATTTGACAGTTGATTTGTAGTCAGTACGTTTTGCCATTTTACTATTAACTAGTGGTCGCCCAATGGTCGAAATTCGACCATAATTGTTATGTTTTTTTTATGTTTGACATTCAGTAAGACCATAGACAAATAATATTAAAGACAAACAATATTAATCTATTCTCAATTTGACCATAGACGTTAACAATAAACAATAGAGTAAAGACGCGAAAGTGTGTGTCAAATACATGGTAGTGTGTGTAATGTTTTTGTTTTTGATTTAATCTATTTTTATGCATAATTTTTAAAAAATATTAGCATTCTGCACTCCTCCTCTATATAAACTATAAGTGTGCGAAATTTCATACTCCTCCGTCCGTGCAATTTTCGTAAAAAGTGGTACAAAGTTTTGGCTTCACGTATTAATATATTGATGATTGATGATAGACTGACGTCAGAACGTGCGCTTGCAAATTGTGCAAATTTATTTTGAAAATCATGTTTCGGTTCTCCAAATTTATCGTGCGCTACGTTTATTTTATTGTCGACATAGTCATCCATCCGAGCAAGTCATTCGGAAGATCATACATCGCTTACGCACCACGTACACTCTAGTGGATAATACGCATCCACAATGATGACAAAGAAGAAGTTATTGCTGCTGTGGAGAGTAGTGTTGAGGAGAATCCGAATAAGTCGATTCGCCATCGTTTCTCAGCAATTGCAGCTGTGCCCATCCACTTTGTGGAAGATTCTGTGGAAAGATCAGGGTCTAAGTCTCCACGATCGTGTGATCTCACATCATTAGATTAGGGGTTTGTGAAGTCACTAGTCTATGCTGATAAACCAAAGACGTTAGACCATTTGGAAGTCAACATTTGCCGTGGTTTCGCCGATATATGGCCCCAGTAGCTCGATAAAGTTGTCGAAAATTGGACTTCAAGATTGCGCTTCATTTGAGCTAGCCATGGCGCTCATATGCCCGAAATCATATTTAAACAATAATGGCACAAAATTATTTATTAAATAAAGCCAATATCATAGACATTTACATTATTTTAATGTATTTTTTTTTTCATTTTGGATTTGTATACCTCCTAAAAAACACACGTTACATAATTTATTTATCTATCTATTTACATAAAGGAAAGCGACTGTGGGCGGGTGGTCAGTGAGTGGGTGGCGTGGATTTAGTTTGTATAAAATTATACAGTTTTGTTTCGAGATTTGCAAAGTTTTGCGCACTTGATCTTCAAGACAAATGGAAAGTAGATGCATCATAATATGAGTTTGGGACGTGAAAATAATTCCAAACCTTTAGGGACGTAATATCCCTAAAAATTAATTTTGGTTGTAGAAATCTACTCGCCGACCAAATACGGGCAAAAATGACAATCAGGGAAAAAACTGCAAGTAGACAAAGAAACACTAATCTTGTATGTCGCTTCGTTATGCGTAAGCCCAAACAGCCTTTTTGATGTATTTTTAGTCCAAAATGTAAATTTTCGCCACGCACAAATGCAATATTTAACGGAGACAATTAGGTATGGTTATTAGTCCGGAGAGAAAATAATTCACACAATAATGCCTTGACACGAGAAAAAACATAAGCGGCCGAAACACTTCGGCAATAACGATTTATGTAAGGTGTCAAACCAAATTTGAAACATTCGAATATTCATCCAGTTATATTATTCGATCCAGTTCTTACTTGCAATCCATTGCTCAGTTTGCGAACAATACAAACCAGTGATCTAAGCACACCATAGATTTCGCCATAAATATCACCCTTGCGATATATTTTTTTTTAAAAACATTGAAATATTATGTTTCTTAACCAATAACTATCTATATTAGACTTCGAAAAACTCTCTTAAACCCTGGCAACGTATTCATTGATAAAATGAGTAATTGACTTTTCCAAAGGTGAAATTGAATTTAAACTTTACATTTATGTGGATTATTACCACCCTCCACACAGCATCTTCAAAGATGACATAAGCCCTGAGGGAAATTATTTTCCTCAGAGCCTCCTGTGTGGAGTTAATGTAAAAAAAAAAAAAAAATACCGTTTGGCAGGCTTTTTTAAACATATCGTCGCCTTAGTTCTTAATTATCCAAACGACCATTAGAAAATTTTAGAGAAGGAGAAGGTTTTCTTTCATTATTTCAATGAAACATTGTGATGGGTGTATAAGATATAGCTATTTCTGTAAAGGCAAAGGACTCATTAGTTTAAATAGTTCTTAGTTATATGATTAACTATCATCGTTTATACTTTATTTTTAGTTTTAAAATGGAGATTGAACAAAAACTAAAATGGTTGTTTGGACAATTAAGAACTAAGGCGACGTATGATTGTGTCAATACTGTGTTATTATGACGAAGGAGCAATTTTAATAAATAAACTAGGTCAGGAGTTGTTATTACATACAAATACCCCATCGAAACGTATTTTAAAATTATTAATTTTAAGCCATTAGAGATTAAATTGGACTAGTTGGAGGTTTTTTTTTACATTAGTTTCACGCAGGAGACCCTGAGATAAACAATTTTCCTTGGGCCTATCATCTTTGAGAACGCCGTATGGAGGGTCTTTTTAAGGAGAGGAAGTTCTGGGAAGGTAAAATTTAAGAGGGGTGGGTAGGAATCTTGGGTTCAGGGTGTCCAGGACATCCGCCATCAGATCAACACAAACCTCACCCCATGAACCCGGGCACCCCTGCTAGGTCACTAAACGTACCGAACTACTTAGGTGTTGGTTACCCAATAAATGTTCCCGGGGCGGTGGTACCCATTCCCGTCTCCCAAATTGTAGATAAAAGTGGAACCAATTTTTCCACTTCGTGTCTCATCTGAATATAATACATAAAAGGGGATAGTCTGAATTATTTACAAATCAGTTTCAATTTTGAAAATGACAATTAAAATATTAAAAATAATTACTTAAACGCATGTCTGAATTTTCCAAGTAAATACTTTTGAAAATGAAACTTAAATTAAAAGCGAAATTTTATGAGGTCATTGAACCGGAATAATGGACCGAAATTAGTGTTTTTTAATTAATATAATTAGCTTTATTAAAACCAGAAGTCATTTGCAAAGACATTCGTGTAAGCCATTAGACAATTGATGCTAGAAATTCCGTGGGCATCCCAGATCCGTAGGTATGATAAGAAGGGCGAGCTACTACCTACAGAAGGGGTTATTCAAAGCGGACCTCCATTACGGGACCTAAACAGGCCGAATCCTCAGGGATTTAATGTGGAGTGTTATATAAAGTCTATTAGGGCAAAAATATGGCTTTCTCCCGCCTCCCTCTGGATTCAGCCTTCTAGGGAAACCAACGCGGGGAAACTAGAAAGAGATTTAAGATGTTGGCTTAGTTGTTTAACTGGTGAATTAGGATTTAAGAATGTTAAGGGAGTCGTTAAATGGTGCGAGAAATAATACTGAGTAGGTGACCTACTCAAGGATGTTTTACATTTTGTTAGTTATTAGTATTACCCCTGTGGCAGGGTTATAAATGCGCTGACACTGTCGAAAGAGAGCAGGTTATGTCGAAAGATATGAGGTTACATCCGCATTAAGACATTAAATATCCCAGTAGAAGACAAATTTTCTGATTTCTTTTTTTTTTTCTCTCTCTCTTTCTCTCTCTTTATTAAATACTCTAAAAATACATACATTAGAAGACAGATGTAAAATAAACGATTTAACATTTCTATTCAAAATACTTAACTCTAAATTCGACTGTTGTAAACTCTTGCAACTCATTAACTTACGAACACCCATAGTAACAACACGACAAAATATAATATTCTACACTTTCACTTTCCGGTACAACGATTTTACACCATGGGAAACCAGTACTTGAGTAATGTTGAAATATTCAATATCAAATTGGCGAGTTTTGTGGATTATCTAAAACATTTGTTTCATCACTATTATTAAACACATCTTGTAAACCTATAAAATAGCTGTATTTTTCTGTTTTTGTTTCTATATTTGTATGACTTTTATCAAATGTAATTTTATTTTTATTATTTCCTAATTTTCAAAGTATCTGTCAAATTAAAATTATACTATAAGTCATGTAAGAGCCCTCTGGGCGTTAAATAAATAAATAAAATAAAATAAGACCAAATAAAAAGGGAGATTACTGACTGCTTGGTGCAATTTGATGGAAACTTCCTTCCCAAGAAAGTTTCAGTAGAAATTCTTGTAGTAAATATTAGACCGGTTCAAGTATCGGGGCTCCGTAGAAGCCCGAGTACATCTGGCTTCTAAGAAGCTGGGCGTCTTGTATATGGCCAGCAGATTCTTTAATGATGACCCTCTGTTAATCCTTTATAAATCTCAAATATGCCCAACAATTGAATTTGAGAGAGACCTCTGGGCTAGGGTCCCACAGTACTTGATTAGCTTAGGTATCTATTTGATTTTCTCTCTGATTGACAATCCGTTGTTAACAGACAGAATGCCATCTCTTATACGCGTCACAATGTGATTAGCATAGGTATCTATTTGATTTTCTCTCTGATTGACAATCCGTTGTTAACAGACAGAATGCCATCTCTTATAGCGGTCACAATGTGGGCATGCCCAATCTATTCTACAGATATTTTTATGGAACCTGCTCCAAAGAGCTAGCAGCATTCATCAACAGTACACCAGTGCACATGCGTGAATCTCGAAACTCCCGTTTACAGTTGATGTTGGCTTCATGAGAACGGGTCGTTTTTTCGGCTCGCTTTTGTATAAATCAGTTTGTATGTGAAACGAGTTACCGGCGTCTATTTTCCCTTCATCATATAAGTTATTATTTATTCCTCCGGCCTCTGCAAAAGACAAACAAAATTGTATGTAAAATATTAGCAGGTTTTTGCTGCTAAACCGTGCTGGCGGCTTTTGGTTCCGCTTCGCCCAGTTAAGAGTTTGTGTTACCATTTTATTCCAATAGGAACTGGTTTCAAAAATAGCCTGTTTCTCGGATCCACTGCATCGAGTGATAGTCACCAATTCAAAGTAACCGAGAGAGGCAATGAGATCATTTGTAAAATATAGCCGCTTGATGTATTACTGAATATCTTTCCGTATCTGAAGAGATACTACTTTTTAACAAATTCATGGCAGTTATACCTAGGGGGGGGGGACGTTCCCGTCCGATTTGCTGACGAAAGTGGCGACACCTTGAGACGAATTCTTGAATTCAAAACCGAATTACAACGGTAGCTTTGTTTGGAATTCACGTACAGAGATGTTATTCGTGGCGCAACGCGTACGGCGTGGCGTCAACATGCACCCGAAACTGGGTTCTGAAATTCAACCACGCAGACGTTACCATATTAATACTGTTCGATATTAACTTGCGATTTCGTCAAAATAAAGCACGATTCGTGTGTGTGTTTTATTTTATTTTACAGTGACACCTTACAAGAGCGTCCCTGTCTATACAGTTCAAAGACTGGAGAAATATTTCGTCGTAAAAAGTAATTCATAAAAAAAAATTTTTTGGTGCATATATCTAAAGGCAACCTTTAGCTCTAACCATTCGAGCGCCAGATACTCAAATATGGGTAGCGCACAGAATTGAATCGAGGTGATTTTTATAAATTAAGGCCGCACTCTTGAAACGCACGGCGCTGAAAAAGAAAAAGATGGAGAGATATGTAATTACGAATGTTGGACAGAGCGCGCTAATATTTTAAGTCGTAGAATAGCAGCGAAAATTGCGAAAAAGCTTAATAAAACATGACTCGTTTAAAATAGAGCAAAAATCTCGTGGAACGTATCTTAAGTATCGTTTAAAGAAACATTGTGAATTTTTTCACAAATATAACTTGTAAAATAAAAGAAATAGACTTGTTAAAAATAATTTTCGGAGCATACTTTGCGATTTTTTTCTATCGAGGGAATTTCATATAATTTGCGTTTCGGCGTGGAGCGTATCTAGATATTATCTTCAAAAATAACATATATTTTAAGGTATTTCGAACTCCGTATGGTCGCTAATATAATTTAGGCATTGCAAAAACAAGCCACTTAAATGTTTGCCTTGGGTTACGATTGATAAGACTCGTAATAATGAAAGCGTATGAATGAGGCAATATATATGAATATATACTAATCAATGAGTTCCTGGAAATATGGAGTTACGCGACGCGCAACAAATAATCCTCTTTCCCTTCCCTTGAGTAGAAATTTGGTTAGTAAGTAAGTTAGCGACGATTCTTGTCGTGTTGAACATTTAATAATATAAAATGCCATATACACACAGACAATTAGGCAGTATTTACATATCCCCTTGAAGTGAATATGCAAAGTGCGCGATGTGAATGAATAATTTGATTCGCCGTCCTCAATTCTCCGGTCCCACCTCCATTAATGTGTAATTTTGAGAACCCTTTGACGCGGCTTACACTTCGGTTCTAGTTTCTCGTCACCCTTCATACCTAAGGGACGGGGTATGATGCGAAGGACTCCCTTGGCTCACTTATATTCTATTGAAGAGGATATTTTCACGTAAAGGTCACATTATAATATAGGTAAGAAGGCATGAGCCCATTTGAAAGGCAGACCATTCGTCATTTTTATGTCTATGTAGATCTAGAATCTAGATAGATGTAAAGGTGTATTTTAAGGAGGTTGGCTCTACGAATGTTGGCATTTTCTCGGGTCTGGAACCTCGAGATATCAGAAAACCACTCTCGACTCTTAGTTAAAGTGGGATGTCCATCCAAATATATGTCTAACTTCATGGTTTGATTGCAATCTTCGTGATAAGTAGGGAAAGCGGAAATGCTGTGTTTATTCCACCGATTTATTAAATAAAGAAAATTGTAATATTTTTAATTTTTACATTAGAGAGAACGCGTGTCTATTATTTACATAAACCGGAAGAAAATGTTTTATGTAACATAGCGCAGGTACGTGAAAAATCACGCGATGTTACGTATTTTTGTAGAATTTTGTGAAGCTGAAAATATTGATTAAAAAAATATTTGCCTCAGGTTCATTGCCTTTCAAAAGACAGTCAGAAATTTGCCTATCGATTTTTTTTTACATGAGCTCTACACAGGAGGCCCTGAGTCTATGTCATCTTTGGGGATGCTGTGTGGAGGGTTTTTTTAAGGAAAGGAAATTGAGGAGAATTCTGTGAAGGAAAAGGGTTTAAGGGGTGGGTAGAAATCTGGGGTGCAGTGTGTCCTGGTCATCCGCCTCCAAGACCTAGACAAACCTCACCCCATCAACCCGGGCACCCCTGCTAAACCACCAAACGTGTCGAACCATTTGGAGTGATCTATGGCAGAGGTGTTCGTTATCCAATAAAGGCTCCCGGGGCGGCGGTACCCAATTCCGCCTCCCAAATGGAATGAACACCGTTAGTAAACTTTGTAAAAAGTGCACATTTTAAACTCAGAATTATTAATTTATTAATGAAAATAAAATAATTTTTGTATCTACTTTATTTTTTGTCCGAGTCGTTCCGACAATCAATTTGAATTATGACAATTGAAACAAATTTTATTTCTAGAGTTCATTTAAGCAAGTTACGATGAGATACACCGCTGAAATAATTATTTTTAATACCACCCAAGGGACCGACTACATGGAGCCAATTGGACCAGCGCATCTCTGAAGGAGATTTAGTATGGCAGAAGGAAAATAATCTTATGTGACCACTTTTAAAAGTTTAAAAACCAAAGATTGCAATATTTTCCAGCTTAGTCATTTAGTAGCGCCTCCAAATCAAGATTTGTACTCACGTGGGTTTTGGGTACAGCTTATGCACCATACTTTATTTTTACGTTACACCGGAGAAGTTGTAGCAAATAAAGATTCCGTTTGAGTCACACCAAATATGCCGATGAATTACTTGCACATCACTACGTCGTTCTGACAGTTCGGCAAGAGAGCTTATTTGACTTCAGTTGAGAAACAACTGGGCTCGGAAGCAGACGTGCATGATGCTATGCACGTGCAGCTATCCAAAAGTATTAGATTGCTCAATAAAATAGACAGGGTAAAATACATTTCTGTCTTTATTCTGAGCGAATTTTATTCTATTTATAAATAAAATAAGATGCTTCAATCTGGCCTCTCTTTCCTAATCAACGAACGATCTAAGTATCACAGAGTGACGTTCTCGAGCCGCGTAGATTATTATCAGTGTAGCGTTATAGTAAACGGAACTTGTGAAATAAATAAGAATACATATTTTGAACCGGACCTGAATTGAATTGAATCAGACCTTATACATTAAACACATATACATAATTTGAATCCTTCCATACAACGGACTTAACCAAGATTTTGTACCACACCAACCACAACAGCATAATTGCTCACCGTAAGTTTCTCAAAGCTGTTGTACAACTTCCCTACAACTTGTTCGTCGTAAAAAACAGGTTGTAATGCATAGAATTTCGTCCTTAATTCCTTACTAAACGATTTTTTGTAGATATAACTGATGTTGAACAAAATAAATAAATCTTTGAAAAAATCAAGAATTATTTTGTTGCGGCTAGGTGACTTTGCTCTTCCCCAAGTAAACGCGCCCTTATCATTAACCAAAACGGCCAGTTCGCAAGGCGCGTGTGAATACCGCCACCCTTGAAACCATTTGTTGAATAACCAACACTCCTGCCAAAGGTCATCCCAGTGAGTTCATTGGGTGAGATTTGTCCGGCCCTTGGAAGCGGATGCTTCTGCCCCCCACTGCATGGCGAGCGGGAGAGAATGGTTGATGCAGATCTAAATCAGACCTCTCCAGCCGAACTCTCTTGACCCATCGCCTTGCACCGCAGTGGGAGGGGTGGATTCATATGTCCGTCACTCCTGATTGACTACCAGATTCCTATCCACTTCTCATATATTTTATCCTCCAAGAGCTTCCCTACTTTCCTTTTCTATAAAAACTCTCCACACAGTATCCTTCAGCAGCTTCAATTTGGGAGGCGGGAATGGGTACCGCCGCCCCAAGAACCTTCATTGGATAACCAACACCTCTGCTATAGGCTACCCCAAGTGGTTTGCTACGTTTGGTGATTTAGCAGGGATGCCCGGGTCCATGGGTCGAGGTTTGTCTAGGTCTTGGAGGCGGATGACCAGGAAACACTGAACCCCAGATTCCTACCCACCCCTTAAACCCTTTTCCTTCCCAGAACTCTCCTCTCTTTCTTTTCCTTAAAAAAAACCCTCCTCACAGCATCCTCAAAGATGACAAAGGCCCTGAGGGAAATTATTTTCCTCAAGGCCTACTGTGCGGAGCTCATGTAAATAAAAAAAATCCCCATAAATGGAAAAGCCCTGAGGAGAATTATTTTGCTCAGAGCATCCTGTGTGGAGTTAATATTAAAAATAAAATAAAAACATTTTACAAATAAACGGGCTCTTCGCCAAACAGACGAGTTTAATTTTTTTCTCACATTCTTTACACTCACTCCGCTCTCATTCTTCCATTGCCAATTCCATGTCTTCCACTACCGTAATAATCAGGGTTCGTATTAGAACTCTATTGTAGACTCCTAACATCGTTGCCTTTGGCAAGTTTTTACTAGCGACTACTGCATTCAGTACTCCATTAAATGAATTTCCGGCATCCACGCTTCTATCAATGTCCTTTCCGTCTTTCGCGAACACACACACGTATATTATATAAAGGTATCTACTTCCCAAATATACAACTTCATCCGCTTAATCCAAGGATTCTACGTTCACAACTACGTCATGCAGAGTTTTGGGCTTCTCTCTTACACCATTCTCATACCACTACGTTGAACTTACTTGGAATAGCAGTATTTTAATATAAATGTAAAGGTATAATATAAATATGTATATATACTGACCTCTTCCCGTAGTATGTTGATCCAGTAAGTTATTAGACAAAATTGATCCACATTTAACTCCATTACAATACTTTTAATGATTTAATTATTGTTTAAGAACAACAAAATAGTTTAAACAGGATACAGTTGTAAAATCAAAAAATTAATAAAATTCCACATTCCGAATTTCTACAGATTTATAACATATTCGTTTTTCCCTAGGACACTTTAAAATTATGATAATCTCTTTACATTTGAGGAGCCGAAAAAGTAATTGCATAAAATTCCCTCTACAGTTAAAATATTCGGCGTTACGAAACACTAATTAATAAAAAATAAATAACTTTCGGATTATATCCAAGTACCTACGTTATCGCATGTCTAAACAAGCATTTTGGGAGATATGTATGGGTACCGCCGCTCCGGGAATCATTTATTAGATAACCAACACCTCTGCCATATGTCATCCCAATTGGTTTGCTACATTTGGTGACTTAGCAGGAGTGTTCAAGTTCATGGGGTGAGGTTTGTCAAGGTCTTAGCTGCTGATGAGACTGCCAGAATTAACTCTAGCCAGAATTCCTCGACCCATCGCCTTGCAACGCATTTGAAGGGATGGATTCATACGTGCGTCACTCCTGAGCATGCTGACCCCCAGACTCCTACCCACCCCTCATGCCTATTTCCTTCCCAGAAATTACTTTCCTTTCCTTCTTTATTTCCTTAAAAAAACCCTCCACACAGCATACCCTAAAATAACATATGCCCTGAGAGAAATTATTTTCCTCAGGGACTCCTGCGTGAAGCTAATATAAAAAAATCATATCCTATTTTCAAAATGACACTTTAATTCAAAGAAAATCGGAGAGTTCTAGAGTTCAATGAATCAGAGTTACAAACATTCACAAAATCGAAGCTAGTAATCTCACGTGATGAGACAGTTACTTCTAATAACTCGTTTGACATACATTTCGTATCTCTACGTACCTTGAAAGATGAAAAAGACTTGCAAGGACACGAGTAGAGGAGTATCTTGATTGTCCGTGACCTACTTTGCGAGAGATGTGTGTAAAGCCATTACTCTTGAGATGCGACATGCTCCCTGCTCATGGTTCACTATAATCTATTTTACATACGCAAGAAAATGCTCCTAGTTTCAGAGCTTGGTTAGATGAACCAAACAAAACAATTTTCAAAGACTAAAAACGAACTTACTAACTAGCAATCACGCCGTTTTCCCTCAGGGAGATGCAGAGAGGATGGACCGTCAAACAACTCAGTCTTGGCACACACTCTTTGTCTCATTTACATTCATGCATACTCTTATTTTATTCTGAGTCTTGACATGACCTATTTACTTCATCATGCCATGTCTTCCTCAGGCGTCCCGACTTCTTCTACCGTCCACATACGCGTCACATATTCTCCGTACACACATTTCTTCGTTCATTTTCTCTACATGCCCAAACCATCTGAGGTCCCTTTCTTAATCTTACTCATTACGCGTACATCAACCTTGCATTCTTTGCGGATCTCCATATTTTTCACACGATCATACATGGTTTTAACACACATACGTCTCAGGGATCTCATTTACGCAGCATTTAGACTAATTTCATCCTTCCTCTGCCATTTCCACGCCTCACTGCCTAAGTAAGGCTTTCCACGCCACACATAAGGGTAGGTACCAGCACTACATTGTGCACCGTTAACTTAGCTTCTTCGGACACTTTGGTTCAAAGACCAAACGTTAAAAAAATGTATATTAAAAGAAGATATAAAAAAAATATTTGATTATCAAATAGACAAATCATCGGTGAGTTAGTGAAGTTAACATCACACTTTTCAAATGAGTGGTAGACTGTCAGTTTTGCCCTGGTTAGAGAGCACCATTCAGAATTTTAATGTTGCGTTGGTTGAAGTGGCTGTATTTTAGCTAGGTAGAACGTCCCTTTTTTCCATCTCTTTCTCCTCCCTTTTTTTCAGCTGTATAATAATCCCCATATTAGGATGCCGTAGCCCCACTGGCCCTGGCAATATGGACTGAAAATAAAAAATATTCTAAACTTGGATATAAATATTAAGAGAAGTGTGGTGGTAAAACAACGTTGTCTCATTGTATTGTAATATAAAGTTTTTTTTAATACCCAATCAAAGTACCAACTTCGGTTGTTTGTGATGTGAAATATTCCTGCGCAAAATTATTCACCTACAATGAACTTCTAATTTTCAAAATAAAAACTTTTTTGTAGGAACAAATCAAACAAGCAATAATTTAGGTAAGTACCAAAATAATTCAATATCTGAAAGGTGTATTTTTTTTGTGTAAATTTTTGACAGATGATTTTTCAAGTTTATAAACGGTGTTCATTCGAAAGTTTTGTTTTTGACATCTCTCTGATTGTCATAAAAATAATATTGACAATATTTGTTTTCAAATGTAATGATCACGAAGAAAATATTTTACACACTTTCAGCTTCACAAATCCTACAATTATATTATCCCGTGATTTTTCACCCTAGGTCACTTATAAGATTGCGTATTAGAGCAGACAACATGTTACCTAACTCAAGATTATTAAGGAAATAAATATAAAAGATAAACTAAAGGTTATAACAAGGAATCGGTATATCGGTCATGCTTGACTTGGCTTACACAAACAGGAATTGAATAAAGGCCACATGGCAGGTCGTTTTCCCCTTGATAAGGTTTCTAAGGCTAGGATAATATAGAAAAGTCCAATAAAGGCCAAAACCGATCATGCTAGCCATCCTCTCCCAACAATAAAAATAAAATATTTCTTAATTTGGACTTCATGCGGATTGTAGTTAGGTAGGTACTGAATAAAAAAATGTGAAATTTACTATGTCTTTAGTCTCAATATGTATCGATATTTCTGTTTCAGAATCCGATTGGTAATTCTGGTCAAATTGGTGGATTATCAATGTTATATTTTAATTTTTTTTTTATATTAACTCCACACAGGAGGCCCCGAGGGAAATAATTTCCCTCAGGGCCTATGTCATCTTTGAAGATGCTGTGTGGAGGGTGCTGTTGAGGAGAGGAAGGAGTGAACATGGGTCTTGAAGAAACCCATGTTGTAGGAGGGAGGAAACACAGAAGCCGGCAAATCGTTCCACAGCCGGGCTGTTGAACTCAAGAACGAGTCGTAAAAAACGACCCGTTCTCATATGACTAATGTCAACCGTGTACAAATGTTGAGCGCGTGTTTGGCGTGTTTCCCGACTATGCACCGGTGCCGAGGGGATCAGTGACGCTGGTTCCTCGGAGCATCTTCCGTTGTAATACCGGTAGAACAAGGACAGCATTCCCACCTGACGCCTGTGCTCTAAAGATTGCAGTCCATTTGTTAAGTTAGGAGAATCTATCAAACGGACCGCCCGTTTCTGCACAGAGTCGAGGGTTTTTTTCAGGTATTTTGGGGCTCCAGACCAGAGGTGGCTGCCAAATTCAACCGTGGGGTGCACTTGCAATTTGTACAGGGTTAGCAGTTAAAATTAAAACCAATCTTCAGTCTTGTTTTAATTTAATCATTTTAATTTGACCATCTGTCTGTAAATACAATATCTCTGAATGTCCTCTCCCGAGAACTTAGTTTTTTTAGGTTGTTGAGATTACAGTGACTGTTTATTGACGTATCGTAATTTATAAATATATTTTATCAATACCAAGTAACTTACTAACTGGAAGCTAGGTTTTGTCTGCGGAACTCTGGCATTATAATAACTGTGCACGCCAGCCTTCGGTTACCTTCGGCACATCTCACAACACGGCATAATACCTCAACAATAAATCATGATGAAAATAATACAGTGTACAATGTTATTAAGATAGTGAAACTGCCCTCATACAATTTTTTTTCTTTAAATTTTGTTATCTTCCCCATAATATTCTGATGTATAACTGTTTTATGGAGAACCTGATAAAATAAATAAATAATTTTGGGAGGCGGGTATGGGAACAATTTTTTCGATAACCAATCCCTTCCGTGGGTCACTCCAAGTGGTTTGCAACGTTTTGTGACTTAGCAGGGGTGTCCAGATTCATGAAGTTACATTTGTCTAGGCCCTGGCTGCGGTTTGCCCACCTACTGCGTGGCGGGTCAGATCGGGAGAGACCTTCTGAACTCTCTAGTCGGACTTTCTCGACCCGTCGCCCAGCAGTGGGAGGGATGGACTCATACACTCCCGGACAAACTATCCTCAAATTCCTCCGCACAACATTTTTCCTTTCCAGAACTTCCTTTCCTAAAAATAACCTCCACACAGCAACCCCAAGATGTCATAGGCTCTGAGGAGAATTATTTTCCTCGAGGCCTCCTCTATGGAACTAACTAAAAATTAAAAAAAAATAATTGTTACTAGCTGGTCCCGGCATGCGTTGCAATGCCATTCAAAGAAATAAAATGATTCTTCCTGCATGTCCTTTCCCGTGCGTCCTCGTTCCCTTCCACTTTCCCCGCCTTCCCCCTCCCTCGTCTCTTCCCTCTCCGCGAACCCCACTTTCCTCGTTCCCCTTCCCCCTGCCTTTCCTCTCTGCCGCTAAAATATATGAAATATACACATTTTCATTTTTACAAATTTCATAACGCCAGAGCTTACCATTATATATAGCCCATAAATTATTCTGATGTAAGAGCTATAGTATCGTAAAGTTTCATTACAATCCATTCAGTAGTTTTTACGTGAAACAGTAACAAACACACACACAAACTTTCGTCTTTATAATATTAGTAGGATCCACCCTGAAGGTGGTACGATTCCGTTAGAAAGTTGGCTATAAAATTTGTGCACACGGAGGTGTAATTTTAATGTTTAATATAATAACATAACCCCCTCAAAACCACAACTTCTCACTTTGGTTTTGAGGTTTCACCCTTTCTTTACAACCCTTTCCCATCAGGCCACCGCTGCCTTCCACAATACCACCGATACTACTAAAACAACCCCCTAGCTCTCTTTTTCTATTTTTTAGCAGCCGTAATTTATTTCCCTCTTTATTGCCGTTCTGCCTGTGTCATTAGACCAGACACTAAAATGTGTCAGAAAATATTACTTTACTTGTACAGATGCTACAACTGGCTGTGGAACCTTCCATTACCACCCCTCCAGCCCCGACCTTTGTACGGTAGGCCGGCCGTTATCGTATAGAGTTTTTTTAATGTTGAAATATTTTCTCTCAAAGGACTCATAAACTGCGCAAGACTATTTAAATTTAATCACATTTTCATTTCTTAGATTGCTTATTTTTTTTTACCTTCTACAGAATACCCGTATGTGACCCATTTGGTAATATTACAAAAACTTTTTTTAAAACCTTCATAAAACGCCACTTCACTTTGAAGTATTTTTCCAAACGATTTCAGAACCACCAATATATATATATATATAAGTCCTTTATCGGTACCCACACCCGCCTCCCCGGGAACAACCTCTCCAAAGGTCACCCCAAGTGGTTCGCTGCTTTGGTGACTTAGCAGGGGTTCCCGGGTTCATCGAGTGAGGTGGGTCTTGCCGGTGGATGCGCCTGTCCACTAGCTTCGTGATGGGCCGGATTGACGGAGATGGAAGATACCGGTTTGGGGAGATCCTCTGACCTTGCAATGATGGATTCATACGTCCTTCACTCCTAGCATTCCCAAATATGACAGGCTCTGTGGAAAGTTATTTTTCTCATGGGCCTGCAGAATGGTTCCGAAACAGGTCGATAAAATAATGAATAATTAATTGGTGTTAATAAGTGAAATTAATAATAAGCGAATTTTTTTCATTTTCATAATGGAAAACCATTAAAGTATTATCTGAGAACATTTTTTTTTTAGATTTTAGTTAACATTTGATTGACTTGAGTGTGAAGAAACTCTGCTTTCTTCTCCTTGTCACAAAAAAAACGTTAAAAACAAGTGTGTCTTTTAATTGAACCACAAAGAATATTTTTGCGTAATGGTAGAGCGTTTAAGTTACCCACTTTAAAAGTTTATCTTAAGAAATACAAATTACAAATAATTAATTATGCACGCGTTAGCGGTGTTCTCACCACAAAAATTATGGTCAAGAATTGCCTTAATGTATAATGAAACGAGTACTCACCTGAAGGAAACGCCTTCCTAAAATAGTATGGGCAATATAGATATATTCTTTTACACCCAAAATAGTCTAACTATCTAATAGTGCACATTATAAAACGGAAATTAATGATATGTTAAGAAGCCTAACTAGGTAGGAGACGTGTTATAAAGATGTTGTTTTTTATACATTACTTTGCAAATGAACAAATGAGTTTCAAAACAAAAAGGGAGTATTAAAATGGTGCAAGAAACAAGGGGCTGAAAAGATAAAGGTAAAAAGGAAAAAAAATATTTTCAGTATTAGAAGAGTATCTTTAGTGGAATATTGGATTAGTTCAACTGAATTCATACACAGAACAGTATTCGAAAAAGCATCGAATATGTTTTTTTAATATCATCAGTTTTCAAATGCGTAACTTTTGAGTTTCCGGATGTAAACAAATTCTAAAAGAAGGCTTTTAAAGGACAGCCTATTGCACAGTAGGCACCTTCAGCATTCGGGCAACAGCTAACAGCCAGTCAGAACAACCTTCCCCATTAGGTACTTCGGAGTGTTTATTGCCAGTTACGTTAAGTACACCGTTGCGTAATTTCCTACTCATAAAATTGGCAAGAAATTTTATTATTGTATTTTTTCCCCCAACGAAATGATGTCTCGTTTATAAAGAATTTGGGGAAAACTGTGAAGTCTTTATTTATTTGATGGCTTGCATTACAATCGTGCTGAGGTTATGGTCTCTTATTAAATATAAGTTACATCTTCATAGAAATAACAACGATCGTCATCTTTAAGGCAATAGCCCACCGTAAAAAAGGCATTTTTTATTTCATTTTCTAAAAGATAACATTTGGTTAGAATGCGCTCACAAAATATTTTTAAAAAATTCGTAAAATTAACGGAGATACAGCATTTTTGTGAAACCATTTGAAACAGTTTGTATGTTGAATTATCCTTCATCAAAACTTTGAACACATTTTTCTCGAAACTACTTTTTTCAACCTGGTTGACAGCATATTAAAAAAACTATTCATCTGATTTGCATGCACTAAGTTTTAAAGTGTTTGAAAATCCCCCTTTTATTTAATTTTTATGAACGATGTCAATTCGCTGATCCGCCATTTTTTTCGTTTTTTTTACATATCGAAATTCCCCTAGGTGGTGCCATAAACACCTATATGTTTAGTTTATAAATATATTTGTATTTTATTTTTCTAATAAACCGTATGTCTTAATCGCTATCAACCACCGAGCAGCAATTTCGTCAGAGTGTCCTATTGAAAGCGGTGTATACCGCAAACCATGCTTTAGATTCATGAACGAAAATTTGTATACAGTCTTTTATATAAATAAAAAGGAAACACTTTGTTTTACGTCACTTTATTGATATTTCTTCCGTCTACCGGTTTCGGTACCTCCGTACCATCATCAGGACTGAATATAAAATACTGACAAATACAGGGAAATATACATATATATATATATACAAATTGTAAAAGAAAGAGACAGTAAATTAGAGAGGGACAGTGCGTCAGTTGTGGGAGGGTAGTGGGGGAGGAGCGAGCGGGATAACGGGAAACATACTTATAATAGGGCTGAAAGTTAAATTAAGTTGATTATTAATGATTTCAGCCTTTGCATTAACCGATTTTTTTATTTCTAATGCTTCTAAGTTATTTAATCTTAAACCTATCCCATTTTTGTGTAGGACTTTAATACCCGTATCCCGGTTAAAAGTATGATCTTTATTAATTAGGTGCTCCGCGAATTCTGAAAACCCTGAACTGGTTAGGCACCCTACGTGTTCCTTTACTCTAGTTTCTACATTGCGTGACGTTTGTCCGATATAGAACGCTGGACAATCATTACAACTAATTTTATAAACGCCCGAGTGGCTTAGTATGTCCTCATTGTCTTTAGCATTAATTAAAAATTTTTAAAAATTTTCCTAGGTTGTTATTCGTGTAAAAAGCTGGTTTAATTAAACCAGCTTTTTACACGAATAACAATCTAGGAAATTAGTTAGGAAATTAATTAGGAATTAAATCAGTATTTTATATTCAGTCCTGATGATGGTACGGAGGTACCGAAACCGGTAGACGGAAGAAATATCAATAAAGTGACGTAAAACAAAGTGTTTCCTTTTTATTTATTTAAAATGTCAAGTCACAATGTGTTTGCTTCTTTTGAAAAATAGTCTTTTATATGTTTATATTGACCATGAGTTTTATTTAAAAAATTACATTCATCGTTGCTTGAAATAATAACGAAAAATACACCCATTTCCCTCTGAGGAAAACAAAAATAAATTCAGATACAAAATTAAAAGTTGGATCAAAGAACAAAAAAAAATATTACCAAAAATTTTAAACATAAAAGAATAAAACATACCTACTCGTTAACCCGAAACAATATTGTAAAACACACATCATTCACACGCACACAACTTATAATATATGCCAATTTTTATTATTTTTTTCATTACCGGCTTTATATTCCGGCTTTTTCCTTCCCCCCTTCCCCCTAAACCCTCCCCCTCACCCCTCACCCCATCCCCCTCACCGCTCCCCTAACGCATTCCATACATTCATTCCCGGTACATTCAGTTTTCGAACAGCTCGCGTGCCACATATTGCAATTTTTTATACAAATTTTCCAATTTGGTGTAGTCGTTTGAAAGTTATGCGCGTACATACATTTCGACGATTCATTTTTAGAGATAGATATTAACTACGATGCCTGAAATAAAATTTCCCGCAAATACGTCAACATCGTTTCCACGGCAACCATTTGTTTCGCTTTTCATCTGACATTAGCAATAACTCGCTTTTATTAGGGACGGAAAAAGTATAATGAATATAATGTGTTAATATTAATAATTTCATAACGCCATAGCTTACCATTATGTACAGCCTAAATTACTCGCATTTAATTTAGCTTTCTGTTGGTGAAAAAAATTTTAAAATCGATTTAATGGTTTGTGCGTGAAAGTGTAACAAACAAACACCCGCACTTTCGCATTTATAATATTAGTAAAGATGCCAATTTTTTCTTCATTACCAGCCTTATATACTGTAACTTTTAAAATTTATTATGTACTTCTTCATCATATTAAATTTTGCATTATAAAATGGGGGCCTCAGCACGGTTAAGCCACCCAGTGAGGCCAACAGTATTAAACTATATTATAAAATCGTCGCCTCGGTTCTTATTTGTCCAACAGAACATTTTACTTTTTGTTCAATCTCCACTTTAAAATTAAAAATAAAGTATGGTAGATGACAGTTAATCACTTAACTAAGAATTATTTAAACTAATGATACATTTACCTTTACGGATATAGCTTTATCTTAAACACCTATCATAATGTTTCGTTGAAATAATGAAAGAAAACCTTCTCCTCCTGTAAAATTTTCTAATGGTCTGTTGGACAAAAACAAACTAAGGCGACAAAATGTAAATTAATGTGCCAAATGAATAAATAATAATGGAGTATGAAAAATTAATGAATTCGTATACACGAATTTATATGATTAAAATAACTACCAAAGTATCGGGATTATAAAATAGAAAATCTATTCGTTTGTCCCTCTAAATAACTATTTTGTAAAAAAAAGTGTTGTTGGCTTGCAACGATTGTTTTGCTGCTTTAACGATTCCGCCGGTACATATTATTTGTCACAGGGCGTAGAAACTGTCAATATATGTTTTCTTTTAACTAACACCTGCGCTTAGTTAGCACTTGCATACTGCTCCTTAATAATGTACATTGTAATGGACATTGGGGGTCTAGTTTAGATTGATTTACATGTAGAGCCGTTCTATCAATAAATTAGGGTCCTTGTGAGAGCCCTGAAGAAGTAACAAATATTTAGGATTTACCTTTGATACACACCTAAATTGGAAGCAACATATACATAACACTACAAACAAAATCCGCAAATCTATATACTTTTTCAAACAAACACGCAACTTCCTTGACTTAAAACTTTTAAAAACAGTGTACTTCTCACTATGCCAATCTCACATCGAATACGGAATTTTAGCTTGGGGTAGTGCTTATTCCAGTGCCCTCAACCCCATCATTAAAGCACAAAAACTTATCATAAAAATTATTCTTAAACTGCCTCTTACTACCAGCACTGATACGATCTTCAATACTTTCAACGTTATGGACATTAAACAACTCTACGCAAGATCCATATTAGTTAATTTACACAAAAACAACAAAACATCATACAAAACAACACAAACAATGCACAATACCCGAGCCAAAAACAAAGAACTTCTCCAAACTCCTTCCAAAACTACCTTTGGACAAAGACACTTCAAATACATAGCTTGCAAACTATACAATACACTACCACCTACTATCACACATACTGAATCCTTGACAAAATTCAAACAAGACGTAAAGAAATGGATTGTTAGTATTGGACGCCACACTACTGCAAACATCTGCAAAATAAATCATAAATAGACATTAAACAATTTTGCGTACGATTGCGTACATGGATTAGGCATGTAAAATAATTTAAAAATAGAATCATGTCAAATTAATTAATCAATCCCATAAATAGATTTGACAGGATTTACTATTCACTGTATTATATCTCTTCCTACATTTACATAACTCTCTTTAAAGTATTTACCGACACTTCCAATCACCTTTCCATTTTTATAGTATTCAATTGAATTTGTATGTAACTTAAAATATTCCTGTAATTTTAAATATGTACCTCTAAGCCTGTCTCAACACAGGTAAATCCTAGTGAGACAGGCATCAATTAAACCCTATGTAAAACCCTATGTTTATAGATTAATAAAATAAAAAAACCATCTGTTACTGATAACAGGGTGGGTATGCGGTGGATAACCTCCAATGCGATTGATAATCATTCAGAATAAAAATTATGCTGAAATGGATTTAGACTTGTTTAAGGCCCGGTAGGAAGCGTTGAAAAAGAAGAAGAAAGTGAGATATTTGAAAACGAATGTAAGATGGAGCGCGAGACGATTATAACTAAACGAAAATAATTAAAATATTTTATAAAACACAACTCGTTTAAAATAAGAGCGAAAATATCTCGACAAATGACATTTAAAGACACACTGTGAACTTTTTCATAGCTGTTAAATAACAGAAAACATTCCTTACATTCTTCTCTTTCATCTCCTATGTTTCACAATTCCCTGCATCTCACAACGTACTCTGATTGCGGATGTCATAGTCGTACCTGTTGTAAAAAGGTGTGCGTATTTGAGACTGCTATATTCAAGTTAAACAAGAGAAAGCAATTTCCTCAGCTATCTTGATTGACTTGATTGAAAAACAGCTGGCATAACCTGAGTAAACTTCGACGTCACTAAAAGATAATTTCAATATTATCAGCCAAGTATTGTATTTAGCGTGTTTCGACTGAGAAATTTCTATATATTCCACATGACATAAAACTTGTATGGTAAATGGGAGCGTCACTCATACTATTTTTGTAAGACAACGTAATACATCCTCACTTAATATATTATAGATGAGAGGCATAAACAAGTGGAAGTTTAATTAACAACGATTATTTATTCTAAGACCTCGGGCCTCTTTTATCAGAAGATCAAAATATTTCCAATTTGCAATAAAACCCAAATAAATGGAATGTATCCGAAAACTAAAAACTGATTTTAAAAGATGATAAAACTCATGAACATAATTTTTTTAACGCAAACATAAAAAGTTTTAAAAATTGCTCACCTTACGTTTTTTCTAACTAAAATTTCTAAAAACTAAAAAGACACACTTTTTTAAATGTATTATTATGCTGTTTTAATCTTTTATTTTGTCTATTTTTTTATTATGCTGTTTAATCAGAGGTAAAGTCACAAGGATGAAGGAAATCCTTAATTGGTTTTATTTTGGCTATACAAGCAAGTACAAACTGAAAAAATGTAAACTGTCGATTTCCAGAAAATAAATAAATAAATTATAAAAGTTATTGTCTAGTCACTTTTTTGTCGTTAAATGCAAAAATATTTAATAAAATATTAACAAAATAATTTTTTTTTTTGCGATCCGAAACTATGCCATCATAAATTTTTACTTCTTTTGTGGTAAATTTTTAGATTTGAATAAAAAGCTTTGCGTTTTCTCATTCTTACACTATTAAGATCATATTTCTCAATACAGACACAACGATTTCTTTGAGACCTCTGTGAGTTATTGTGAAAAGCAAACAAATTAGCCTGAGGGGTTAAATCGATTACACAGTTTTTTTTTTTTATTTTATTTTATTTTATTTTTTGTATTTATAATAAATACAAAGTAATACAATATGATATTATAAATAAAATATTATACAGAAAAAAGAAAAATCCCAAAGAACTACTTTTAAGCAGTTTGTCGATGGGTTCAATCATACAATGGAGATGCAACCATTTCCGTCTGTATCTCGCATATTCATTACACCAGTTTCATGTGTATTGCTTTTTCTAACTCAACCCAAATTGTGTCTGGTACCCGTATGGCTTAAATAAAATGGCCAGTCGACACAGTCCCCAAGGCATATTATCTCATAATTAAATTCTCGTTAAAATTAGATAACCCCATTCCCATAGTATAATATCACAATGCAGGTAACATATGCGTATGAATAACGTAAACGCGGGGTTGGTAATATTTTCAAGGAGAGAATTAAAAATAATTTACCATAATATAATACATGGCGATTATAACATCATAATTTAAATCTCATTTATGAGAATTTCGGGAAAGGAAAAGTTTAGGGAAGTTACGAAGGGGATCTGTGATGTTGGGGTAAGGATGATGAAGGTTGTACTCCTAGCAATGATTCGTTGACGATCGGTGATTTTTCTGGAATACGAGAAGGCGCTGCAAAATAACGCAAAACATTTGAACGATGATTTTTTTTTTATGAATACCGCACAAGAGTCCCAACTGCTCCCGTCTGGAGCCAGTGAGACTATGGCATCCCCGATTGGGGTATGTTGTGAGGCTGAAGGTAGTGGGGAGGGGAAGGAGATCGGAAAGAGGAAGGTGAGAAGTACCTGGCTATTCAGATCTGGTCACCAAACACGGCTATAGCCATTTCAAGCAACGTTTCAATTCTGAACGGTGGTCTTACACCAGGGCGATACTGAGAGTATCTTCCACTCTGGAACGTGCCGCAAATATACTATAAATTATATTAAATGATTTAATTGTGAAATAACAAAAATTAGTCAAATAAAATTTATTTGCCACGGCGGGATTCGATCCCGCGACCTTCGGAATGCAAGTCAAGAGCCTTACCGCTGGACTACGCCGGCCGTCAAATGATGAGTTCCACAGGGCGACGCGTCACCTGAAGTCCTAAACTAGCTCGAATGTCCTTTTCAGAACTTTTATTCATGGGAAAGTAAGAAGAAGTAGGTGATCTGTCAATAGGCCTTTGAGGATATCTTTTACTCATTATGATAGACAAAAAAAGTTTAATTAAAAGTAAATTAAAACCATATCACTTTTATTTTCATCATTCCTGGATTTGAAACCGCTCTGAAATTCCTTTTTTTTTTTTTTACATGAAATACCGCACAAGAGTCCCAACTGCTCCCGTCTGGAGCCAGTGAGTATGCTATGCGTTGCTAAACCGATCATCCGATTGCGATGAAACTTTGGGAATTTGATGTGCGCATACCCGCAATTCTTACTATACACAATAGTGAGTTCTGGCATCATGAAATTATGCGTTGCTAACAGTTCATCCGATTGCGATGAAACTTTGGGGATTTGATATTTTGATATTCAAAGACCCAATCAGCATTCTATATATACTGGTGAGCTCTAGCATTATTAAATTTGTATTAAAAAATGCAATAGATGGCATGTTTAAAAAATTGAATGTATCGGGAATGAATGAATGGAATTTGGGAGGGGGGAGGGGAACCCTGGAGGAGGGAGGGGATCTCGGGAGGGGAATTCACGGAAGAGAGGAGGCGAATCCGGGAGGGGGGAGGGGATTTTGGGAGGAGAACTCAGGAGGGGGGTTAGCAGGACGGGGAAAGAGGGCGAGGGGAGTGAAGAGAGAGAAGGCGGAAAAGGCGGAGTGGGAACGCGAGAGAGGAAGAGGACGCGGGAGACGAAGGATAGGCGGAAAAGGAACAGAACGAATGGGAAAAGACACGCAGTGAGAAACAATTTATTCATTAAGTGGCATGCCGGGAACTCGCCAGTATATAATATATTAATATGAGACAGCGTACTCATAATACCATAATATATTTTAATTTTCATAGCAGCTTAGCAGATGTCAATAATAAAGGAATAACGACCAATGAAAGATTAATGAACCGCGAAAAGCAAAGAATACTCATAAATAAATAATTTTGGCCATTGATCACTTGAGGTTATCAGCATCGTGGTGGTTGACAGACGGATGGATAAATAAATTCTACAAGACAGCTTCGAGAAAAAAGAAAACTTAAGATTTTGGGAAAGTCACATGGGAAATAATTGCGAGTTTTTAAAATCCAAAAAAGTCAGGAATAGACATTTTCATAATATTTTTTACCTCAGGGACCTCTGCCAAACTAGAAGAACTTGAAGAAATAAAAATGTTTTGACCGTTGATCTATTTAGTCTTGTATGTAAAACTATTCAGAAAACTTTATAAAAAACATGACGAATATTGATGCTTACGCCAAGATCTTTTCGCTGACCAAACCAACGAATCTTCTTTATTATATATAGTGGATAACCTTGCAACTATGGATTGGAGGCACCGTTCCAAAAAAATAATATTATGTTTTGTAAAAGTCTCAGGGTTTTCGAGATAATTGGGCTATTTTGAAATTTTCTTAAATTGCCAACTTTGCTCACTCTCTTCCGTGCCATGGTCACAAATGAAAGTATTTTTGTTATTTTACTGTTAAACTAATAAATATTCTCTAAGCATATGCCCTCATGATTTACACTGCAAGGTTGTCAGAATTGTTAGCCAAAGAAAAAAGGGTTAATCAATCAGAAATCAATCAACAAAATAAGATTTTTGAAGTGAAAACTTCTTTAGCACCGTTGTGATTTGAAACCCGATGAAACGAAAAATAGCGACACTAGACAAAAACAAACGCATACATTAGCCTGCGAGAGAATGAGATAGAATAATCGTTTTTCTCTTGTGCAGTGCTTTGTAGCCTATCGGTCTCCTCTTTGCGGGGTGCTTCGTAGTCTTCCCACTCTTGTCTTCATTAGTTTTCTGACGGTTTCACTTCTACCGTGTGTTTTGTTTACATTAACTCCCCACCGGAGGCCCTGAGGAAAATAATTTCCCTCAGGGCCTATGTCATCTTTGAAGATGCTGTAAAGGGGGTTTTTTTGAGGAAAGGAAGGAGTGAACGTGTCTTGAAGAGACCCATGTTGTAGGAGGGAGGAAACGCAGAGGCCGGCAAATCGTTCCACAGCCGAGCGTAGAAACGACCCGTTCTCATGTAACTAATGTCAACCGTGTACAAATTTTGGGTGCGTGTTTGGCGTGTTTCCCGACTATGCACCGGTGCCGAGGGGATCAATGAGGCTAGTTCCTTGGAGCATCTTCCATTGTTATACCGGTAGAATAAGGACAGCATTCCCACCTGGCGCCTGTGCTCTAAAGATTGCAATCCGTTTGTTTAATTAGAAGAATCTATCAAACGGACCGCCCGTTTCTGCACAGAGTCGAGGGATTTTTTTAGGTATTTTGGGGCTTCAGACCCAAATTCAACCGTGGAGCGCACTTGCGATTTGTACAAGGTTAGCAGTTGTGTTCTATTAAAGTATCTGCAGGCCCTGTACAGTACGCTCAGTTTCTGAGAGGTTAACTTTGGCTTCGATGGACCCCCCATACTTGAGCTGGTCCCTATTGCCCCTCTTCCCTCTACCCATTCTCATCTTTCCTATGTCTAATATTTATAATTATGTTGTCTATGTCAGTATTTCGCAGTGTGTGCCCCGGCGCAGTGGTGTGCCGTGGTCGTGAGCTGGTGTGCCTCATTGAAATACTACATTGTAACAAGGTAACATTGTGACGCTGCACCAGCTTAGGCGATCCGACTATCGGATCGGTAATAAAGTAGGCCAGGTGGACATATTCGCTCAGTTAAATGAGCTCAACCAAAAAAGCAACGCAAGAATTTTAATACTTTAACGTCGTCAGATAAGATTGAAATCTTTCGCGCTAAGTTGGTGTTATGGATCAGCCACGCCCAACGGTATGTAGTAACGAAATGTTCCCAAATGTTACGACTGCCGATTCAATAAAAAAGTGCAGGCTTTGATAGTGAAACACAGCAGAAAAAATGAACTCGTATTTTCCTAAGTGTGACCTTCAACCTACAAACTGGGTTCGAAATCCATTCTCAGATAGCATTTTCCTTGGACACTTACCAATAAATGAGCAGGAAGAATTCTGAAGACAAAATCAGACATTAAGAGCAAAAAATTTCCGAAACAGAGCTAGCAAATTTTTGACTACGCTTAAAAAATGAGTGTCCAGTGCTTTCAAAGCATGCTATTGCAATTATCATCATTTGCCACGATCTATTTATGCGAATTGGGGTTTGCAACTCCCACTACGATAAAAAAGAGAACGCCTAAGGACGATCGAAGAAGAGATAAGAAGAGAAGCATTATCAACGATTGCTCCAAATTTTGATCGCCTGTGCTCAGTTAAGCCGGCTCATATTTCTCATTAAACATGTTTTCATATTGTATTGATTTTAATAATAAATATTAAATAAACATTGTTTTTTTCTTTGGTATACCTCTAATTTTTTTTGTTTTGGTAGGTGTACCTTGATCACAAAAAGTTTGCGGAAGACTGGTCTATGTCTATGACCATTGTCTTTATCTATTATTTATAAATTAGTAAACCCTGAAGAGGTAAGCATAGCTTTTCGAAACATGTTGGTTTTGTAAACAATAAAAGTGGTACAAACTAAGAATTTTATTGATTTTGAATTAAAATGGTGCTACAAAGTAAGTTTGCTGTGTTTGAAGAAGATAATTTTATTTAGTTCACTTCTTATATTATTGTGAACAAGCCTGCTATCGTGGAACCGAAAGATTTAATTTGTTTCATAATATTCAATTGTTTCCAAATTTCATTTCAAGGGACGAAATAACAAACAAATATATATTATTATTATCGTGATCAAACCCATTTTCCTTAATATTGAATTTTGTGATTCTATTTCCAACGTTTTCCGAGTTGCCAGCCCCGAGGCAGCGAGTGTGTAGCATCCCATTTAGGGAATATTGTGAGGCAGGAGAAAATAAGAAAGAAGAAGTGAGATGGGATTGATAACTGTTAGGAAGTACTTGAACTGCCTCTGACCTGAGCATTTTACATAATATGCTAAACATAATATAAATATTTAATTTATTGTACGTAGGGGTTGTATGTGAATTGAAGTTGCCATCACGACCCTTCGGAATAACAAGGTTACATCTGTCGCGGTAACATTTTGCTATAATGGGATCTATAGTTAACTAGTTAAGAGTTCTCAATAACCATGTTTTTCGAAAGGGTTGATGATGATTGCTTTGTCTCTATTAATTTCTAAATTGCATGCATTTTTTTTACATTACCTCCACACAGGAGTTCTTAAAAATAATTCCCCTCAGAACCGACGTCATCTTTGGGGACGATGTAAAGGAAGTCTTTTTAGGAAAGGAAAGAGAGGAAGTTCTTGGAAATAAGGGGTGGGTAGAAGTTTGGGGGTCAGTGTGTACAGCTATGACAACGGACGTGGTCTCAGGGAGCAATACGGCAAAGTATCAAAAGACGTATACATATCTGGGACTGAAACTGTATAATAAAATCCCGACAGAATTAAATATTTAGACATGCAAAATGTTCATTAATGACTAATGTTCATTAATAACTAAATGTTCATTAATAACTAAATGGCTTGTGTAGAATGGAGTCTGAAAAACTATCATAATTGAGGTGTGTAGAAGTAAAGGCAGCAATCTCCACTATCGTTTTTTTTTTAAAGCAAAAACACACTTATTTTTTTGCCTTTGATACATAATTTCAAAATCAGAGTTTGAAAATATGTATCGAAGGCAAAGTTATCAATTTGTTTTTTTGCCTTTTTTTCAAAAAACGAAAGTGGAGATTGCTGCCTTTGATTTACACACCTATATAATGTCACTTAAAATTTTACATGGTTTTTACACAATTTTACATTTTACAAGACATAATAACACCTGAACACGTTTTTCATATTTTCAGCTATGTATCTTGAAATATTATTATTATGTTGTTTTTGCTATTTAAATGTATCTAATGTAATGCAATAAATAATTTATTTTTTTTAAATGTGAATCTATCCATCGTTCTGCCTTGCAGAGCGGTATTCCGAGAGATTCCTACTGCAGATGTCAAAAGTACTTTCATCCCATGAACCCGGGCACTCTATGACAGAGGTGTCGGTTATCTAGAAAATGGTTTCCAGGTTAGTGGTACCCATACCCGCCTTCCAAATTGTTCTATCCAACACAATATAGCCTGTTCTAAGGAAAAAAAAGTTTTTAAAAAGGTTTAAAATAATGCATACTGCAAGTATATTTTCGGCTCGTCGTAGAGCTAAGAAAGTTCATTTATATTTAAATGAGAAACACAGATCTACTACAAATATCATATCCAAGCAAACACGTTAACAAAACATTAACTAATGCCACAAAAAAACGAAAAAACATGCAAATAAAGAAGTGACGAAGCAATTCTTCCCTGTCTTAAAGTGTCACGTGATACGCTCACAGCACGTGTGATTGGTTGGTTGGATTAGACAAGTTTAGATATGACATGAGAATTGAATAAGACAAGTTTTGCAAAAATATTTCTGGGACAATAAACCCTTGGAGAAATAAGTTGTCCCTCCAAGAAAAAACCTGTTTTCTTTTTATAGAAACAATTTTTAAACAAATTATTATTTTTCATTACAAAATCATGACATTTATATGTCCATCAAATCATTGTACACTAAAGCGTATGTCGTAATATAACTTTGAATATTTAACTGATATATGTTATGATTGTAATGACATTTTTGAAAAAAGGAGCAATTTCAAAAACTCATAATCAAGTTTTGCCTCTCGGCCTACAAATAAATTTCATAAAACTGGATTGGGTAAATCATTTTTGAAGTGCAAAAGATCTTTAGCCCCGTTGTGATTTGGAACTAGGATGAAACGGAAATGACGCATTACAGTACCTACAAAGCGTCGAAAGTGGCCGCTTTGATTATGATCTTACTTTTCAAGGCTCCTATTGGTTGAGATTGTTTTGGTGAAGTTTTGCTTCTACCGCGGTGAACTGCATTCGATTTTTAAAAATTAAATAACTAGTAAGTTCTCGGCATGCATCGCAATGACATTTAATAAAGGAATTATTTCTCTATAGAAAATTGGGAGTCAGTTGATCCTCAGTCCTCAATCTGAAGATAGCAAAATAGTAGAATATGTTAAAAAAAGACTAACTTCAAAGAATGGACTTGTTATTTTCAGTTAGATAAATACGATCAAATATAATTTTAACACAGATAAATAAATACGATCAAAGATCATACGATCACAAATAAATAAATACGATTAAATATCATTTGATCACAGTTAAATAAATACGATCAAAGATCATACCATCACAGATAAATAAATACAATAAAAGATCATACGATCACATATAAATAAAAACGATTAAAGATCATACGATCACAGATAAATAAGAACGATCAAAAATCATACAATCACAGATAAATAAATACGATCTCAGATAAAACAAATACGATCAAAGAACCTTAGAATACAATGTACCTTAATTTTACAAGAAGTTACCTAACCTTATAAAAGGATTGTGAACAAATGACTATTTTTTAATAATTTTCTCTATTATTTTGCTGTATTATTATTATCCTGTTACATTTATTTGTTTTTATTTTATTTACTCTGTACTATTTAATTTTGTTTTATTTTATCTTTTAATGCTTTGTTATAATAAATCCTAAAATAAAAAAATATATATAAATAAGATTGTTAATAAGAACCCGTTGACAAACTGCTATGTGGCAGTTTAACGAGACTTCCTTGTGATTTTGTAATATTTTAATAAATAAATAAATTTAAAAAATAGTACCTGCAAAATATATGTACTTATACAATTTTAAGTTGGTTTTAAATAAACTGGTTAATGATATGTAAGAAAAAACAATTTATTTAAATAGTTTAATAATTCATACAACTAGATCCTATATCGCAAATAAACTCTATCAATGGAGGAAACCGGCGTTTGATAAATAATATAATATGAAATTTGAAATATTTTACCAAAAAATTCGGATCACGAAATAATTCATCGAATTGCAAAATCGTAAAATTGGTATTCGGTTCCATAATTATTTGTTTCCAGGTTTCCCGTTGCGCCGATTTTTGCGCGATTTCCATACTTCAAAATACTCGACAGGTCTTCAAATTAAATCTAGACAGCAAAAAGTGACGGCAAAGCGATTTAATAAAATGGAATATTGTAATGTGTTCACGGAATATTTCACTTTTTGGCGCTGTTTGTTCAAAACGTAGATAATTTTTTTGTACAAAATATTATTTAAATTCACAAAAGTTATTTTGATAAAAAATCATTTTATTACGGAAAAATATTTTTCATTCATTGGCCGATTTTTACTTGAAAGCGTTGGACAGAAAATTAATTAATTTTTGCTACGAAGAAAATTCTTTTTTTTTAATTAAACGTGGCAATAACAGCACCAATATGCGAATATTTAAATTGGAAAATAATTTTCAAAGACTTTATTAAGTGCTTAATTGTTTCAACACCATTGTTGACAGGACAAATTACTGATACGAATAATAGTTTGAAGAGTTGGGAAAAATTGGCTGGAAAGCTCTAGGCAGGATACGTAGTTATTAGGTAACCAGCCTAGGCCACCAAATAGGCTTCTGTGTAATAAAATCTTTCTGCAGAACAAAGGAGTGTGAGTCGGCTGTTGAACTGTTTAGGTAAACACCGCATGCTTTGGCGGAAGGAAACGTAGGGAGATGAGGTGTTTCAGGAGTGAAAGTATTTGCTAAAATTAGCCAGGACTCAAAATGACTGCATCGCCGATATGATTCTGATAGTGTCCTAGAATCGAGAATCTCAGACATACCTACACAGTTACACAATATTTTACAAATTTATTATATAAAGAAGACGTGAATGATTAGCAAGGAAGTTTTCTAGTCTAGAAGCATGAATTGTAGGTATTTTTTCAGGTGCAATAATAAAAAAACCATAATATTTTTACAAGCCATTATTTTACCAAATATTAATTAAACATTAAAGAATACATGAAAAAAAAACAAACGAAAAAATCAAAAATTCAAAAAATTTACAGGGTGTTGAAGTGGGGGGTCTCAAAAAAATGGCACGCCCTAGCTGACACGATTGCAACCATTCTAGTTATCAAAAATAAAAAAATAAAACAAATAAATTCTTAATCCAAACAAATGCGGCTATAGCCCAAACTAAGGAAAAGTAAAAAAAAAAATTCTTTCGCAAAAACTCAAACTACTTGGTTTCATCACTAGAATCACTTCTGACTTCAAAAACATAAATACCCTAAGAACTCTTTACTGCTCCTTGGTCCGCTCCCATCTTGAATATGCTTGTGTTATATGGTCTCCTTTTTATGCTATCCTTATTCGTCATATTGAGTCCGTTCAACATCGGTTCCTAAAAGGAATTGCTAGGAGGCTAGGATTAGAACGAGGCAATTACTCATATAATGAAATCGAAAAAACTCTAAACCTTGCTCCTTTAGAAGACCGTTGGGAAAAATCTGATCTCATCTGTTTCTTCAAAATCATCAACTATATTATTGACTCACCTACATTATTACAACTCATCTCATTCAATATACCTTCTCGTAGACTCAGAAATAAAGAACTGCTCTTCCTCAATCAACACTCGATTAATTATGGTTATAATTCACCACTATCCAGAATGTGTAGAATGGTTAACTCACTCAAGACCTTGATTTTTTTCGCATAAACCTGTGATTTTTGTCGCTCACTAAACAATTGAAGATATTTTATATTAATCTATTTTTAGCAAAGTCTTGACTTGACTTGACACGTCTATTTTCTTTTTTTTATCTGTTTGTCTTTGCTTTCATATACCATCCTTTATTCTTGAAATGTACATTTCCAAAATTTTGTGTTACTCGGTTGTAAATTGGACGTTAGTCCGTTAATAAATAAATAAAATGGCGGCTGTCTGAAATAAAAAATAAAAAAAAAACAGTTTTTTACCAGTTTTTTTTACTTTCCAAATTTTTTAAAAATAGTAAAAATTAAAATTTTGTTATAGTTTTAGTTTGCGCGATGTAGTTAATGTATAGAGAAAGCTCACACCAAATTTCAAGTAAATTGGTCTTCTTCTTCTTTCGTGTAGTGGGGGGGTCAGAGGGGGACATCTAGGACTGCGAACCAGTCTAGGGCCTCAGGCATTTGCCCTGTGGACCTCACCAATCCCGCCGGGAAATGAATGGAGCGGGCATTCGTTGACCACATGTTCGGTAGTCTGCACCTCACCGCATTCACACATCTCCGATTCCTTGAGGCCCCATCTATAGATCATATGGGCAAAACGGCTATGGGAGCACCTTATCCTATTGATGGCGGACCGGAGTTTGCGAGGCAATGAGAAAGAAGTAAATTGGTAACACGCGTTTTAAGTTTTGCTCTATTTAAACCATCGAAATATGAAAAAATATTTTTTTAATTTTATTTTTTTTCTCAACTAAAATACCCCCTTTTAATAAATAAGTATAAATCAAACTAAACATCGAAGAATTGAAAAAGTTTTTCCTTTCAAAGCACTATAACTGCACATGTCAATAAGAAATAGAAGATGTTACACCCAATGAAGTTATCAGCGATACGCCATTTTTCTCATTCTGCATAAGGAATAAGAAAGTAGGTTATCGAAAGTTTTAGATATTGAGTTAAATCGTCTCTTTAGAAGGTTTTAATGAGTCAACAATTTCCCAACCGATTATCCATCAACACCAGATAAAAGGCCTATTGCGAAAATTGAGATGAAAGCTTATTTTATCCTTGAAAGTCTTAAACTAAACGTTGCGCAATAACTTTACAAATTTGGCTTGCGGCGTCTATATTATAATTGGCTTATCCGTACCAGCGAGCTAGCAAGTAAGCAGGGAATTCAGGTCAAATCCAAAATTTTCTCCAAAATTAGAAATTGTTCCACCAACAGCTTAAACCCGTTTTCCCATGTGGCCATAGTAAGGGTTTTGTTCCTTCTAGAATGATACCAGTAGCTGAGTGGTAAGGTCGCTGTTTATGGATATGAAATAGTTGTTTCACACAACTGAAATAAAACATTAACTTGAAAAAAACTTTCACAGAGATAGAAAATTAACTTTGAAATTTGATGAATTGTTCAAATTAATATGAAGTGTAATATTAAACTATTATATTTTGCCTTTGTTAGAAGTCTGCTTGAGTACAATTCTCCCATCTGGATTCCACATTATAATACTCATACAAGCTGCTGTGAGAATACAAAAAAACTTCTTACGTTTTATAAATTTTAAATCGGGTATTCCAGCAATTATATTTAATTACAACTCTTTTAAATGATATTCATATGCTCAAATTTTCAGATAGAAAATTTTTCACCGACTTGGTATTTCTGTATAAAATTCTAAATGATTTTGTTGATAGTCCGATATTGCTTGAACTGATAAGCTTCCGGATAACGTAACACCAGAAGTCAAGATTAATTTCAGTGCTGAAATTCTGGGACTAACTACCAAATGTATTCTTCTTTACCCAGAATACTAATGGAGGGAAATAATTAGAATGAGTCAGTGGATATCTTCAATTTGGTTCCATGCCAACTGGGAATAATGTCAACTCAACACCTCCTTGAAAAGTCATTAAAATCCATGTAAAAAATAATTTTAAATTAGCCGATAACCCTAACCTAACTTAACCTATTTAACCAATTTTTTATTTATATTTTTTTATCACTCTAAATGACTTATCTGAGATGGTTCTGAGTTGGTTTCATTCCGAGTTGGCCGGTCACCCTTCAATTTATCTTTAAACAAATATAAAATATTGTTACTAAGGCATTTCAATTATGTACAAAAAACAATGTATATTTAAAAGGCGTTAATAAATAAATAAATTCTCTTAAACACCGGACCACAAACGAAATCGTGTCAAAATCAATTAGAAAAGTAACCAATATGAAGGTTTGTCTTACTGTTTTGAAAGTTAAATAAATATTTCAAAACCACATTAATTGATGGTGGACATCATAAAGCGAGATAAGAATAGTTGTGTTGTTCCAGTGATTAGACATAGAAAAATATGTGCAAAATTCGAGAGGCCAGAATTCAAAATTCACCGTGTTATAGTTAAGATCGTACATTAACAGTCATAAAAGCATAAATTTAGCCAACTAAACCTAAACAGTTTCAATTAAATTTCCTACGGCCGAAGTTTTTAACCTTGAATATGTATAAATATACAAGTATTTATAATATTACACCAGTAGCAAAAAAAACACGGTTAAAAGGCCTCGCTACCGGATAGGAAGTTTACAAAAGAAGAAAATTGAATTCAGCGGCACTGCCTAGTATATAGTACCCACCCGGAGGGAAACTCTGCCAAAATCCCAGAGTGCGACTTTCGCGCAGTCGATATAAATCTGACTCTATCCCTAATGTCCTAATTTATCCCTCTACCCTTGCTCGTGCTTTCCACCCTCCCTCGGCCGAGATACAGTTAACTAGATGGGCCATCCGCCAGTATACATGCCCCTTACCCAAACTTCAATTTATTTGAATGGGCGCGGGGTGGTCAAAAAGCAAAGAACAATAATGCTTTGTTTGGTAAAATGGCATCCGAAATTACCGAACACTGCAGTAATTTCGAAGGCTAAATATACTTTTGGAAACTAAACAAATAAGTTGTATTAATGACTCTCGTACATTTAGCCGTTCCATGAAAACTTGACAAAGTGGCATTTCAACATTCCTTTGAAAAGACATTAAAACTTACAAAAAAAAAAAATGGAATAAAATTAAAACCTAACCTAACGTAACCCATTTGACCAAAAAAAAGTCACTTTTAATAACTTTTCAAAGGAGGTGTTGAAATTGTATGTCGTTGAGTTGCACGGACACCATATTTGGCACGGCTATTGGAAATCAATCAATAATAATTTGATGATAGCCAACCTCCGATAGCAGATGACCCCAGATGAAAAATTAGGACGTCAAATGTCATTTTGTTAATAACCTGAAATACTAAATTTTGTGCACCTACAAATAAATTCAGTGCAGTTTGTAATCTTTGAGGTATTCAACAAGGCTTCCGTCTTGGACCTTTAATTTAATGTAATTTGTTAGTTGGAGAAATGTAATTAGTTGGAGAAAATTAAATTGTGTACATGTTATGTCAGTAAAATTTGGGCAATAACTCTACCAGCTGAATAACTTATTTTTAAAATATATCTGCAAAAGATATCTCTAAGTCAAAAGATTAAGTTTGGCGATAAAACCAAAAAATCAGGCTTACCTCTTGTAGAAATTAATAACAAAATAATATCAATGAAGTTGTTCTTAAGAGCGTTAGGCTGATATCAACCAGAAAAATATAAGACAATCTACGGTACTTAATTGCTTTCACCGTAAAATAATTAATTCGTCCATGACATATTACAATAACATACAGTTATTTGTTCATATAAACTTTATTCTGGAAAGGCCAATCTCGTGTAATTCAAATCAGAGAATCCTCGGGTCCCCGACAGCACAACAGAAGTCGCTGAATTATTTCACATATAAATTTGTAAAATGTTACGGAATGCATTAGGAGAACATAAAGAATGATAAAAAATAATGGATGCTAATTTTCTGTCTAGAAAGACCCACTTTACTACCATCTACGTGAAAATAAGCAGTATTTTTCGTTGTCCACTTGACCTGCTTTAAGTAAGGAAGTATTTTGTATTAATGTTATCAAGTAACTGTCAAAAAGAATTCTGTTAAGTAATAACTCCGTGGCGAAGCGATAATTTATTTGGCTCTCAACCAAAAGGTGACAGCTAATAACGCTATCACCTCTGACTAATTCCGTAATAAAACCCATGCACCATGCGGGAGACGAAACCGCAATCTTCAGACTCATTTACACACGAGTAAAAACAACAAATTTATAACAAAATAATTGTTGAATAGACAAGGGGTGGTAACCTGAAAGTCAAAAGCTATCAGGTAATATAGGTCCATATACAAAATTCCGTAGGTGCTGTAAGAGCCAAAATTCAAGCTACTCCAGGCGCAATTTGGCTCGGGGACTGGGTTGTAGAACTTCTAAACAAGCTTAATTCCCATTCCCTTCTTTTATTTGATTTACCTTTGCGGTGTGGCTTAGATAAAAATGGGGAAAGTGTTGTTCAAAATAATATTTTCATGCTTCGTATCGATCCCTTAAATTTAGAAAAAAATATTGGATAAAACTGGATGAGAAATTAAAATAAAAAAATAGAAAACAGTAATACACCAATGAAGAGGAAGATGAAATTAATAATCTAAACGAGAATATGAAAGAGAAAAATATTATGGTCACAACTGGGACTCGAACCCAGAACCTCTCATCTAACCGGGACGTGCGTTTACCAATTTCGTCATTGCCACCTTCAGTCACACCGTCAGATTAGTCAACCTCATAATTCAAATTTTAGAATGAACAATATTATCTTCAACTAATTTTTTCCCACATTATAAGCAACTACTCTTTTTATTGGAAACAATCATTCTAAGATCTGGTTTGTTACCTAGATAGCGTCTCGGATAAATACATCCGATTTTATTCATATGGAACTATTAACATTTATAAAAGTCTAAATGAATATTAGTTTTTTTTTACAAGATAAACTCTCTTTTTATAACTTTTGAAGGTTATTCCCATCAATGTAATATATCATTGAAGAAAAAGATAACAATAATTATCTGAACGAAAATATAAAAGAGAACAAGACACAGAAAAACAGAAAAAGATAATGGACGCAACTGGGACTCAAATCCAGAACCTTTCGTCTTATTATCTTTGTTTTTCTGTGCCTTGTTCTCTTTCATATTTTCGTTTAGATTATTGTTGTTATCTTCTTCTTCATAGATAGATTACATTGATGGAAATAGTCTTAAAAAGTTATTAAAAGAGAGTTTTTCTTATAAAAAAAAGAACACAAAGTAACTATACCCAAGTGAAATACTACCTATGGCCAAAGAAGTTCTGAATTGTTGAAAAGTTAAATAACACCCAGTATCAAACAAATTAAAACACTGAACATCAAATCTTGGCTGAAGGAATTTTCGGGAAAGGAACCGACTAGTATTTCTAAAACATCGTCAAAGGTGTTACTGAAAAAAACCCTTCCCAAACAATGAAATTGTATCACAGAAGTCGCTGGAAAACCCCTAACCACAACCTATTACCCCTCAGCACAGGATTTTTCAATGCGCAGGACTACAAAAATGTTTCACAACTCTTTTTTGTTTATATTTCAAAATTGTACATCTAAAATGTTAAAATTAAAATATGCTAAGTAGATTTAAAATTACACTTCTTAAATAATCTCAAATACGTTTGTGGTGTCATTTTAATTAAATGAAAACATATTACTTTGTACAACCACTTATTTAATCAAAATTTTCAACATGTTTCAAAGCCAACGGTTTCATCGTCAGAATAAAATGAAAGCATTTTATTATCAAAGTGATTTGTTTTCATTTAATAAAATTTACACGTCCGTTTCACGAGCTTTTTAAATTCAAACACTAAAAAGCCTCCTTTGATATCACAATATTGTCGAATACCACCGTTATTTGTGTATGTAAATCATTTTACTTGCGTAATAAAAAAGGTTAACCTTATAATTAGCGACCGCAAAGCAGTTAAAAAAAGTATCGCAATCCAAAAAAAAGTACCGCATTCCTGAAAAAATGTATCAGTTGACCTACTTAATCCTTCTGTTCGGATTCAACGACTGTTTATTATTTAAACACATTCCCTGGGCTCTCGTTCGGGCGTGTTTACTCTTGTCAACAAATAAATTAAATTAATTATGTATACATTATGTGTCACGTCTAAATGTCAGCTTCATAGAATAACATTAAATTTCGCAATTACGGACCGCAAGTTCGGGGAAGTATTTGGACAGGGGTGCTGCCGGCGTTCTGAATATTTTACTTTAAGGGTGAAAAATCAGTGAAATGATAATAAAGTATACCCTTGTGGTTAAGATTTGGTCAGAGGATGGTGTTTCAGCGAAACACGTTCCGTACAGCCACAAACATTCAAAATATGTAATAAACGTACGATGTTACCTGTCTATACTCTAATATATTATCTCATAACCCAAACAAGTACATCTGCGTACGCAGGGTTTATGAGAATTGGAATAATATATTATTTTTTCAATAACGACTATTAAAAAAAAAAACAAGGTAAAATAAATTATCGAAGAAAGCAAACATTTTGTGGCTTGACATTATACAAAACGAAAAAGTTTTTTTGTTAAAAACAACTTATTTTAATTTTTATTGGTCGACCGGTTTCGGTTGATCTCAACCTTCTTCAGGACAATAAACATATAAAGTAAATTACAGTTCAGAGGAAGATTAAGATGTAAACATAATAAAAAAAGAAAGCATGTAAGAGAAGGAGAGAACATCAAAGACTGGTTGGCCTCCTCCTCCTACCTCTGCACCAACCAGTTGGTGAACCTCTGATGTTCTCTCCCTCTCTTACTCTTTAAATTATGTTTATCTCATAATCTTCCTCTGTACTGTAATTTCGTTTATATGTTTATTGTCCTGTAGAAGGTTGAGATCAACCGAAACTGGTCGACGAAAAAAGTGGTTTTATACAAAGAACTTCTTTCATTCTGTACAAAGTAAAATAGTTTATTCATAATCCTTCTCATTGGTGATTCCTGTTACGAGGCTTACTGTTGGTAGTTGTACAGGTTTTACGTCATGATTTCCTCATCTTCATGTATGCATGTTGATTTCCACAAAATAAAAACCATCATCATATTTGTTGGCAGGGTTGTGTTAGTGTTACTTCAAAACTTTAATTTTAATTGTTGGTGTTACATCTTCATGTTTAGTTAGCCATATCATGTAGTATTTTTTAACTTTTTTAATCTCCATGGTGTTTTTAATTTCATTTGTAAGTGCATTATATAATTTTGTGGCATTGAAATTATGGTTTTTCTGTCCAAAAGATATATTTAATTTTGAGAGGTGATGATAGATTTGAGGTTTTATTCCTTGTGGTGTAGTGTTATTTTAGATGTGTTGGTCAGAGTCGGTAGTGTAAATGTAGGTGTCTTAGTCAGAGTAAGAAAAATAAGTTAATATTTCGAACATTGCCTTCCCAATTAAATTTAATTTTGCAAAATAGAATTATCTCAATGTCAAATCTACTTTGAAACAATTTCAACCATCAAAATTTGTTTATAGGGCTGGAAGCTAAAATGTTTACTCATTTTCCGGTTGATGAATTTGTTAAAGAGATCCTAAGAAAGTACGTAATCATTTATTTGGAATGATTCTGTTTCAATTCTGCGAGACTGAGTGTTTCCATTGTCAAAAAATTACGTTACACAAGTTTCTTGATCCAAGTCTTGGTGGAATAATTTCGCCCAAAAGTTTTAATTGGTAATTTTCTCTCTCTAACCCACCCATCGTTCTAACAAGGTACGTCGACAATTGAAACGGCAACTTAACCTATAATACCACGCTTTTTTCAGCAGCGAGAAAAAGCTTCAGGGCTTACGAGCTTTTGGAAGCTTTCAGTTGGTGCGCGTAGGTGGCACCTTTCAACGATAAACCTTATTATTTCCGAGAGGATATGGCGTTGTCTATGAAACGTTATTACCCGTTGGAAAATTCAATTGTGGGCAAGAGATCTGGATACGAAGTACGATAAAAATGCTGTTCTTTGTCTACGGAAAATATTTTATTTGTTTATGATATTATACGCTCATAAGGGCTTTACCATGCTTATGATTTTTATGATAATGCAGGCGAGTTCCCGGCATAAATACTTTCTCCCTGCGTGTCCTTTCCCATTCGTCTCCGTTCCCCTTCCGCCTCCCCTTTCCCTTCAGCATTCTCCCTTCACCTCCCCCGCCATTCTCCTTCTCACGACCCCCTCCCGCAAGCCCCTCCCCTCCTTCCTTCCTCTTCTTCTTTCCCGGATTCTCCTCCCCCTCCTGCCTTCATTCCCTGCTACTAAACTACATGAAAGACTCGCATTTTTTCAAACATCTCGCGTGCCACCTATTGCAAAATTTTTATAAAAATTTCAGAACGCCAATAATTTTCACGAGTATACATAGAAACCTTTGTGGGCATGCGCACAACAACTCACCAAAGCGTCGTCATCAGGAAATAATTTCATAACGGAATTATATATAACCCATTCCGGGCATGCGCTTAACAAATCCTAAAAGTTTCAACGCAATCGGATGAATGGTTTAGTAACGCATAAGGGACAAACAAAGAAACATTCATTTTTATATATAAAGATAGTGCAACATAATCGTGAAGAACATTTAGCAAATACAAGAAACCTATGAGTGATATTGAAGGATAAGATTATGAATATGTTTACAGAAGTGATCATTTAAGAGGTTTGATGTTATAGCCTTCTTGTAACTAGAGAAACCGAACCATACTAAAGCTGTTTTTTTTTTCATTTACCCCATGAGCGGATGGGCTTTTACACAGTAGTTTATTTAATATAAAAAAAGAAAAACGTTGCTCTATTCAAATCATAGACAATCCGAGTAATACTGGTGATATCTAGACTTGCGACATATAAACCAAATATATTCCAAGCCGCGTTTGTCTTTCCAGCCAAGCCGAGCTTAAAATGAACTTACGTACAGGGCCTTAAACATCCATGTGGTGAGTGCTTTGAAATATTGTTTTTGTGACAAATTTCATTATTGTAAACATTATTCTGTTCAACTTTGTTTGATGTGGTATATCTTTTGACTTTACGTTTGTCTTTAACAGGTTGCGATAAATCATTTTTTAGTAATATGGTATATAATATCCAACTACATGTGAAAATGTCTCATAAAATGAAATTCATTCCGTTAATATTTATAAAAACAAAGCTTTTATGTTAGTAACGAAATATATTTGTTAAAAGTTCTGAGAAACTTCTTTAGTAAACAGACAATCAAATTTTGAACAAAACAAATAATTTTACATTATTTACAACCATTCTACGATTCAGCTCTAATTTTAATTTATCTGCTGAAAAGTCGCTCGTATGTTTGAACTGCATAATGATTTCCATACTTTAAAATTTTCATCTTTATATATAAAAATCAAAATATGCTTACTTCTTTGTATTTTTTTTTTTTTTTTTTTATTTTTTTATTTATTTTTTTGTTATAAAAATACAAAAACATTACAAGGAAGCTTTTGACTGTCCAACTAGGAAGGACTCCCGTTCTAGGACAGTCAAATTGATAGGTTTCGAATGCATTAGGTACATGATGATTAATATATGTAGTGTTAATTAAAATTGAAAAATTACAATTACCTTTTTTTTTTTTTTTTTTTTTTTTTTTTTTTTTTTTTTTTTTTTTTTATTCTTCATTTTAATCACCCGCTAAACTGCCAAGGCAGTTTGTCAGCAGGTCAATTTGACAATATTAATAAAACACTAAAACATAAAATATTATAAGAAAACACAATAGCAAAATAGTTCCAGAAGAATAACTTTTAAGTACCTACAATACAAAAGCATAAAATATACAGACAGACAGATATAACACAGGTAAATTACTGATAGATTAAATTAATTATAGATAGTATTTATACATAAGATTACAAACAATATCAGTACAAAAAGTTTTGACCCATTAGCCATTTTTTAATTTTTCTTTTGAGATCAGTGGGGCAATTGGATTCGATTTTGAAATTCATCGGCATCTTATTAAATATGGTGGGGACAAGATAAGTGAATGTCCGTTGGCCGTATTTATTTATAATTTTCGGAACGGACAAACCCTCATTTTTACTAAATCTAGTGCCATGTTCATGATCTACTTTTTCTTTGTAAATTGAGTCCGACAATAGGTTTTGGCATACAATTTTAAACCATAATATTCCTCGCACAGGTAATATGTTAACTGATTCATATAGTAATTTTATGTCCCTTCTTTGTGCATAAACACTTTTGCTTACCAAGAGCTTAGTCAAAGAGTTTTGAATCGTTTGAATATAACCTATATTTGTCTTGCACGAGTTTCCCCAAGATGTTATTCCGTATCTGATAGTGGATTCCGCTAGTGACAAATAAATTATTTTTAGCGTACTAATGGGCATAAAATATTTTATTTTGTAAATTCGCCCCGCAATAGCTCTTAGGCGTTTGCAGATGTTGCTTATGTGGGTATCCCATTTCATGTGCATATCTACAGTTATCCCCAAATATACATATGTTTGTACAAGTTCAATGGTTCCGCATTTGCAGGACTGTGACGAATTGTGTATGCACTCAAATGTATGCGACTTTATTACAGGTGTGATGGTATATTTGGCATGTGGAGATCGTATATGCATTAATTTAGTTTTTTTTGAATTTATTATAAGACCCGCATCATGTGACCATTTCTGTAAGGATAAGAAATCGTGCTGCATGAGTTTTATTGCAATTTCTAATTCTTCATGCGAAATAACTAGTGCCGTATCATCAGCATAAACGTAATGTTTAACAAATGTGAAGATTTTATTCATGAGTGAAACAAATATTATGTATAATGTTGGACCGAGGATTGACCCTTGCGGGACTCCTGTTGACATAAATTTAGCTTTGCTGTAAGTTTGAAAGAGTTTCACTTTAATTTTTCGATTGTTTAAATAGTTTTTGAGTAGTTCTAGTAATTTTCCCCTGATTCCAATCGCCTCCAATATCTGTAATAGTTTTGTCGGATCAATAGTATCAAACGCTTTAGAGTTGTCTATGAATAAAACCAGAATATGTTTTTTATCATTGAGTTCTTGATTTGTGTAATTCGAAAAGTCCTGCAGTAACATTTCTGTACTTTTCTTTTTTTGAAATCCGTATTGGTTGGGATCAATAATGGAGAAACTTTCTAGGTATTTTATTAAATTTACGGAGATGTATTTTTCTAGAATTTTTTCAATAGCTGGCAGTATACTTATTGGTCTGTAATTTTCTATCTCGGAATGTTTTCCCCCTTTGTATATTGGCCTAATAATACTACATTTGAGCTCATCCGGTATAACTGTCTGAGACAAGATTTTATTAATTAGATGGGTAATTACCTAATTATAATATATATGTATATGTGTGGGTTGTCTATGTATTGCTACTTAAGCATAGGAAATGTTTGAAACTTTCAAAATACCTTCCTTTCACCCTAGCGAAAGTTTCTGGATTATTCCAATTTTATGACAGTACAACTGAAAAGTTTTTTTAATCATTACAAAACTGTCAAATTTGAGAAAAACATTTTACAAACCATCGATTGTGGAATAAAAATTCAATTTTCGAATAAACTCTTAAAATTTATGAATTTACTAGGGGCCTTTGTCATCTTAGGGGTAGTTATGTGGAGGGTTTTTTAAGGAAAAGAAGGAGAGGAAGTTCTGGGAAGGAAATATGTATGATGGATGAGTAGGAATCTGGGGGTCCGTATGTTCAGTAGCATGAATTCATTTTTTTATATTTAAATTAAATCAAGTTCTACGAATTAGAAAAAAATCAATTAATAATTCATGAATCCATCTCTCCAACCGCAATGCAAGGCGATGGGTCGAGATATTCCGGCTGGAGAGGATAAAAAACCCCTCTCAACCAGTCTCTCTCGATCCTGCCCACCACGCGGCAGATGAGCAAACGCATCGGCCGCCAAGACCTGGACAAACCTCACCCCACGAACCCGGGCTCCACTGCAAGGTGTGATTTAAAAAATGATTTTATTTTTTAAGCGTTTTGTGCAGGGGTCCATTTAAAGGAAGGAAGCACCTAATACGAGGCTAACCAAGATTTGAATTGTAAAAACGACTGCTTCTCTACGGAATTATGTCAAAAATAACTATTCACCGTTCCAAAGCGATAGGTGGATGCTAATAAAACGCAGCATCCATCTTTGAAGTACTTGTTAAGCAAACATAGATTTCCCACCTAACGCCGATGATTAAAAAAATTTCAAAGCAAACCATGAGATTGTTAATTCTTTTAAAGGGGCTTTTAATTTGCTTCTCCAAAGAAAAAATTTCCCTAGGAATACTAATTAGGTTGAAATGTAACCTAAAGATTTTTGATTGAACCTTATACGTTTTTTACGTTCCGTGTCCGTTTCAAGTTGGTGGTAGTTATAATGGTTCGGTAAAGATTATTTTTTCAAATGTGCCTTATTTGGACTTTCGAAAAGAATTGTCGTTGAAATTGAATGACTCCTTTTTTTTAATTTTTGATAAAATATTTAATTTTTTTAATTTAATAGTACCTGCTTACCAATCTAATGATTACAGAAAAAAAATGGTTTTGATTTATTAAATAAGAGACAGTCAGAAACATACTTTTATCAGAATCTCAAAATTCTTTCAGTGAGAGCAATTCTGTGGTACAAAATTATATTTCAGCACATAAATAACCCTTTATATATAAACAGGTTGGATTACAACCATAATACTAGTTTTAACTTTAATTGAGGACTAATTGTACCTAAGCACACAAATAAATATGGACAAATAACGTTACATGATTCCCAGTTGTTTAAATATGTTATCTACTGAAATTAAAAACTGTGCCTAAAACAAACAATTGGTGAATTTACTGAAGACTTGGTTTACTGGGAGAATTAATTTGTATTAGCTTACAATTATTCTAAAGACTTTAAAATTGTTATTTATGTTTTCTAAAAAGTAGTTTATCGGGACTTTTTCGGAAGTGTATAAAATAAATTAATAAATAAACGCTACGTCTCCTGTTAACAGAATGTCTGGTTAAGAAAGTAAAATTAGTAATAGCGTTTGTTTATTTCCGCTGAAGAGAGCGATGAGTGCAATACTGTGTCTGGTTTTTAACTCGCCATTGGTGACGTATATGTCTGTGAGACCGGGTAATTCGAAAAAGTGTAATATTTTTTTTACCATTCATCGAATCACACTGCGATTTCGAGTAGCTGCCTTATTCCAAGCTCCCTACTGCCAGACTACCCCGCGACAGCGACGCTGGCGCACGTTATAGAGTTTTGGCGGCAACCCGGTGCGTGAGACCGGCGTCACCAACTAAGTAAGTCAAATGGTTATTGTGTAATTTTTTTATTTGACTTATTTTATTAAGTCTGTTGTTTCTTTATATATGATGATTATATAATTTTAATTTTTTCTTCAAAATAGGCAAATTTACTTTGTGGCGTCATCATTTAATAATGAAAAACAATTACTTTGTGTAACAACCACTATTTAATTAACAATTTCAACATGTTTCGAAAACTATGTTTTCTTCGTCAGGATAATAAGTTATTAATTGTTAATTAAATAGTGGTTGTTACACAAAGTAATTGTTTTTCATTATAATATAATTTTAAGATTAATAAGTTTTTTGCTCGATTTGACCGCTATTTTACGAAATATTTACGCGTTTGTTGTTCAAATTATGAATTTTGTTTCAGCATGTCTTACGAAAGTAAGAAGCGACGTCTCGGGGCGCTTCTGCAAGAAGCATTATCTGATGAGGACACTACATTACAAACGTCATCGTAAAGCGAATCTCAAACCAGGTTCTCTTGCCATAAATGTAAAAACTATGTACGCCTTGAGCACGTAATACCTAATTGCTCGAGTTGTTTGGCTGTTGAAAATGAGTGATTTTAGAACCTATTTATTTTTTTATTTTTTGGTAGAAATATAACCATTTTTTTATTTTAAGTTTCAAATGTCAAAAGACTGACGAAGAATGAATTTGTCATTAAATATTTAAGATTGTTGGGAAATCTTTTAGTTTAAATAAATATTGTTAAAATATCTCATAATTTTAATGTATCTCAATATATTTTGTTATGTTAATAAAAGATAATTGATTTCTGGAATACCTATGTTTTATTGACAGAAAAAGATCTTATTTTATAAACTTTCCAATAAAAAGTAGCAGGAACAGTAAATTATTGAAAAACTGGTAGTCAAAAAACCCGGTGCGTGAGACCGGGGTCACCAATGATGTAAGTCAAATTCACGTCACCAATAGCGGATTTAATTAAAATCGATTACATGATAAGAAATTTAATGTTAAATAAACAGCGCTGAGTACAATGTTAAAATATAAGCACCGGCTACTCTATGGCGCATCAAAGCAGCGAACCAATGCACATACCCTCCGCAAACATCTGCGAGGCGCTGCATCGCTGAGGGAGGCCGAACAGCGCCCTTATGCGCGGTTATACTCTACTCCGAGTGTAATCATGATGCTTTGTGTGTGCAAAACCGTATTAAATGTGTAATAAAATAAATTGAACAAACAAATTCATTTTCAGAATAAAAAATTTAAAAAAATGTATAGGCAAATATTCTCATGCTGCTGTGCCTTAGGGAAGTTGTTATTAAATTACGTTTGCATTGTAAATACGTTTTCATGAAAATTTTATATTTTCCTTGATCCTAATTGAATACTGAAATTAAATTTGAACTTTATTTGCACTGTCAGAAATTGAAAGCATTATTTTAGAGGAAATTAAAATTATTCAAGAACGCAATTATTTTTTTTCATTATGTAAGAATCTACGAAAATGTTAAAAATTATTAAAGTGAAATTGTAAATTGGAAAAGGCGTCAACATCTTCAGCAATAAGGAACCGACTTAAGACGAGGAAAACGTTTGTTTACAAGCAAATTTTATTAAAGACTATTTCGTATGTTTTTTTTTTAATATTCAAGCGTCTTTTGAGTCCTTTGGCGGCATTTAGACAGTTATATATTTATGGATGCTATTTGTTACAGAAGTAATAATATGGCCTTAATATGTCAGACGTTAAACAAAGACTTGTGTTTTTCTTTTCGTAGAATTAGTACTTTAGTGAAACAATAATACGTTTTTTTTTTTTTTTTTAGCTAAGCTCAATAGTTCTTGGTATCCAGTAATTGACGGCTACACCAAAGCTAAACGCAAAAAACCATGCTGAATTTTTTCTAACACCAGCTCGTAGAGAAATGGAGCTGGCAGCACGGTATCGCTTCGACACACATAAGTAAACACTCTCACCAATATCATTTACTCATCTGCCCTGATGATGGACACTGTAACGCTGTCCGAAACGTTGGCTAAAGAAGGAGGTAGCGAAACACGGCATAACACCCCAAAAACAATAACAAAAATACTTTTTGGCCGTGAAAACCTAAAAACATACCAATAATACGTTTATTTGTATTTGAGTATGAAATTGAGTATTAAATTTTGAATCTATTTTTAACACGATTATAATAGTGGTCTTACACCAGGGCGACACTGAGAGTATCTTCCACTCTGGAAAGTGCCGCAAATATACTACATATTATTTTAAATGAATAAATTGTGAAATAATATATTAGCCACGCCGGGATTCGATCCCGCGACCTTCAGATTGTGAGTCAAGAACCTTACAGTTGGACTACGCTGGCCGTCAAATTTTTCAAAATTCCACGATAAAAATAAATTTCTTTTGTATAGTACCTACCCGGTTCGACCAGTGATTTGGTTTTTAAAAATAATATTTCAAAAAAGAAAGAAATAAATTTTATTTTTTTTATTTTATTTTATTTGGGAGACCAACAATCCAAGTAAAGCGAGATATTATCGCTTCAGTATATTTCAGGGTGACACGACAGTTAATCCGCCGACAGTTGGCCCTCCAAAATAATATTTACTACAAAATTATTATTTTTTGTGCATTATTTATAAATTTCAAACGTAGAATCGACTTCAAAAATACTCCTATTAATAAGTTGGTATGAATATCAACCGATTTTCAAGGATTGTAGATTTTTTGTACTTGTGCGCTGTTATACACAGTATATAGGCAAGTAGATTTTTTTCTTGATGCATTTGAATGAAAATGTGTTTTATACTTTGTGATGGCGCTACATCCTCTCTGCATATCCCTTCGGGATCATTTAGTTATATTTTGTGTAATAACGTATACCATATTTTCCCTAAACCGACTGCATATTGTGTATATATATAATAAGTACACCGGGAGGCCAACAGATTGTCAGTGGATCAACTATCATGGAACTATTTTTCAACAATCAGTTCGAAAACTTTTTTTAGTTATTGACAAAAAAAAAATATTTTTAATACGAAAGTTTTACGGAGACAATGAATAATAAATTTGGAGAAGTGTTTGTTTGACCAATTTTAAATAAATAGTACTTCAATGTATCGAAGCCTAAAAGCTCATGAATGAATGAGAATCTTTTGTAAAAATTACTTAGATTCATATATTTATAGTCCCCATCAGAACTCTTACAGACCACGTTTTTAAGACACTGAATTTAATGTCACTGAAACAATTATATGTAAAAGATATTCTAATGTACGCATTCGAAAACCAGAATAACTTTGCACAGACAAACTCGGGCCGATTCACAAGATCCACATTCTAACATGTATTCCATCAACCAACAACATAACGACTTTTGGACAAAGAAATATGCAATAATTATTTATTAAATTATTCAATATACTCCCTCTTGCAATAAAAACCGTTAAAAAAATAAACAACTTCAAAAGAAGAATTGAGGTATGGATTATGTATATAGAAAGGAAGAATATAGATACAATTTTGCAACCGAATAAAGATTAATGCTTGTGTTGTCTTCTTTGAGATATAACTTTATAATTTTCCTCTTGTAGTATTTTAAAATAGGTATTAACTAATTTCAAACATAAAAACATGTACAATGTGACCTTAGAATCGGGTACATTCTTTTCTAAAACAATGTAAAAAAAAAAATCAATCTGTGAATATTCAGGTACCTCCCATCTTCCTCCATCACCTTCCTATACCCACTACCTTCAGCCTCACAATACAAGCTGATTAGGGATGCCATAATGTTACTGGCTCCAAACAGCGTGGAACAGTTGGGATTCCTGTGTGGTGTATTCACATTAAAAAAAGCCTTTTTCTTAAAAAAAAACAAAATTTATGGTATTTGATATTTTATTACAATACGAAAATTCCATAACTCGTGATGAAAATTGTGCCGATTAAATTAGAAGATTTGACGTAATTTATGCAAAAAAAACATTGCGTTGCAAAAACCTTATTTTTATGTTTATTTTTAACAGTTGGTAGGTATAATGAAATAATTATATTTTATTTTCGATTAATATGGATAATCCTTTGTTTGATAACAAATTATATTATTTTCGGATGATCCTAATTTGTGTCCTTAGGGAAGCAGAATGAAAGAGGGTGTAGTAAACGAAGGTTTCAGTGACCAGAAGGAGTAAAAGTAAATGAGGTTTATAGTGTGGCGTGCTTACCTTCTAATCGCGATTTATTGTGAAATTTTTCATGTGGAGATTGTAAATTCCTCCGGACGCTTTTTCAGTGACAGAGTGTAACTCCCAACAGTTTTTATTTTCTTTCACATATATTTTTTAAATTAATTATTTATACTGGGTGTTGCATCCGAAACGAAACGAAATGGTATTGCTGGATTTGGGTGATAATATGTATAGAAAAATTTAGAGATGCAAGGAAAAATGACAACTGATCACTCACCACTGAATTTCTGCAAAGCAGTACACAACACACACCTACACTATATATAATCTATGTAACTATAATGAAAAAACATTTCTCTTTTGTTAAACATTTTGTATTCGCAGATGATACGGCATTGATCATATCACACAAAGATCTAAAAATTGCAATTGAACTCTTACAAATTGACTTTAATCAACTATGTAAACGGTCACATGATGCAGGGCTATCAATAAATGCTAAAAAAAACTAAAGTAATGCATATAAGATCACCTAATGCCAAATTTCAATTTAATCCTAATATTATTTCTCATAACTTTAATTGCATCCACAAAAATATTCAAATTAACTGTAATTGTGAAAGCTTAGAATTAGTTACGGAATATATGTATCTTGGTGTTACAGTAGATTGTTTTTTTAAATGGGACAAACATATTTTAAAAAAACTGTAAAAGACTCAGATCAATTGCTAGCAGAATGTACACATTAATTTTTTTCCTATCAATTGATACACTTAAAATAATTTATATGTCACTACCAGAATCAATAATAAGATATGGGTTAAAAATATGGGGAAACACTACTGTAACCAACCTGAAACAAGTTCAAGTTGTACAAAACGCAATTGTAAAATTTTTAGTTGTCCCTAATATTTTCAAACAAAGACACAATACTCCGTTGCTGTTTCAGAGTGCAAAAATTTTACCTGTGAAGGCAATACTATGGTATAAAATTATAATTCAGCATATATTTACCCCGCAGCATAAAGAGAAACTAGATCATAAATATAGCACTAGATTCACGCGTAACGACGGGTTAATAGTTCCGGAATTTAATAATAAGTACGGACAGAGAACGTTTGAATACAACATACCGAAGATATTTAATTTATTACCTGATAATATAAAGCAACATAATTCTATGAATAAGGTTAAATATATGGTGAAAAATTGGTTATTGGAAAAAGAATATTTATTTTGATTCATAAATATGATAAAATTTATGAAAAAATGTTTAAACTGTAGATAAAAGATGTAAATTATAACTTTAAATATATTTGTAAGTAATTATAAGCACCTGCTGTCAAGCCAATTGCAATAAATTTAAAAAAAAAAAAAAAAAAAAAAAAAATCACAGTAAATTTTATATAGTTACACAGCGAGGTAATTATCGTAACAAAACAAAACACAAACAATTACAAAATGATACCGTTTACAAGAGCCTTACCACTAGACCACGCTGACCATCAGGCCGATTGGGACATAAACAAAACTTGATGGTAAAGAGTGGATGGATGAAGAAAAGGGTTTCAGGAAATAAATTTGGGCAAGTGAATGGAACGAGAAACCGGAAACACGCCCTAGAAACGTAGAAATATATTATTTATTTTTGAAGCAGAGAATATCTTCTTACTTATTAAAAAAGTTGCAAAGTAATATGATATCTGCTGACAATTCAGAATGAATCATTAGTTTTGTGACACTATTTACTGACACTTCTTTTTGTATTTTGTGCATTATCGTAACGCATCATAAAATATGTTTGTTTCCAACTAAGTTTAACAACTTAAACGTGCATGCGAGCATATTGCACGCTGGACACTGGTCCCAGCACACCAAACTACCACCCAGCTTTCCTACCACATGAGAGAATGGTAAACGAGAGCCTTCAGCCTTCTAGTAATTGCCTACTGCTCGTGATGCTCGTGATGCTCTGAATGTTCAGAAAGCTGCACATTCCAAAATGTTACCAAAACACCAGGCAATGTCCGGGATCCTTAAGTGCAATTTAGTCTCCGCCAAGTTTGGGAGGTAACAGACATGATGCTAAGTGGCGTGGAGCATTGCAGGGCGGGTTGTAGTGGTGATCTGTTGATTACACTACAGGAAACCAGGGTTGAGAGCAAAGTTCATCAGTGCGGTAAATTGACTAACGACTTAGTACCTCACTTACCTGGGATGTAAATAGCAATTGTCGAAAGCTCGGTCAGTTTCTATTCAAAGTATTCATGTTGTGGAATTGCGGAATTGCGTAATTTACAATATTGTTGAAGAGATTTATTAACTACCAACTTGTACCCGGCATGCGTTGCTATGCCATTAAATAAAGAAATTGTTTCTTCCTGCGTGTCCTTTCCCATTCGTCCCGTCTCCCTTCCACCTCTCATTCCTCTCCCCCCTCCCGGGTTCCCCCTACCCTACTTCCCCTTCCCCCACCCCCTTCCAGCATTCCATACATTCATTCCCGGTATATTCAGTTTTCAAACAGCTTGCGTGCCACCTATTTCAATTTTTTTATACAAATGTCATAATGCCCGAGCTCACCAGTAGTAAAAAAAAAGAATTATCCAATTTTGTGCAGTCGTTCGGAAGTTATGCGCGTACATATATTTCGGCGATTCATTTTTTAGAGATACTCGTAGATATTAACTACGACGCCTGAAATTTTCTCTCAAATATACCAACATCGTTTCCATGGCAACGATTTATTTTGCTTTTTTTCTGACGTCAGCAATAACTCGCTTTTGTTAAGGACAGAAAGCGTATAATAAATTAATATTTATAATTTCACAACTTCAGAGCTTACCGTTATATATAGCCTGTATTACTCGCATATAATGTAGCTTTCTATTGATGAAAGAATTTTTAAAATAGTTTGAGTGGTTTATGCGTGAAAGCGTGACACACAAAAACACGCAGTTTCGCATTTATAATATTAGTATAGACTCTGTGTAGTTAGTTTAGTGATTGAAGCAAATAATTTATTTAAATGACTTCAACACCACTTCAATCAAAATTATCAACGGTTTCGATAATTGTGATTTAAGGACTGGTGTATGCAAAGTGCTATATTTTCATTTAATTAAAATTATGAAAAAATGATACCAAAAAGTGATTTGCGATTATCGAAGAAGCAAACAATTTAAAATACTAACAATTATATTCCAGGATGTGGAGAGGATAGTGCAATCTCACGCGTCCAATAAGTTATATATATTTACATAGTAAATTTTAAGTAAAGAAACAAGAAGAATAGAAAAAAATGGAAAATAATATGTTAAAAAAATATATAATAATAATTAATTATGTATGGCGTGGTTTTGAGTGAGCTCAGGCCCAGCGCTCACTCAGGAGTGGCGTTTTGTGCTGGAAGGCTGCGGTCATCATGTTGTCAGAGGCATTAACCGCAGTCTTGCTCCAGTGACCCGATGTCTAATCAGGCTGACGAATCCATTCCGTTTTTGGAAAGGTGGTGAATTATGTATTTTATTCTGATTTGGATTTGCAGCTTACAGCTTTTCCGAGCACTGTAAATTGAGATGCGTGTGTAGGGAAAATTTGGCAATAAGAACTCTTGAAACTTATTTACAAGTAACGTTATATTTTATAATAAAATTCGGTACAAAATTAAATTCGTTACAACTAAAGTGACACGGGAGGTAATGTAAATCAACCAATCTAGGTGAACGCGGGAACTGGAATAATTTTGCAATATCATGCACTGGACCGGAGAGCGTCTCTCAGGGATACCAGTCGGTAAAATTTTGCTTTAATAATGTTTTAAGGTTGCTCAGCCATAAGTTCTAGTAAACATTGTCGATGCGCTGCGGTACCTTTTGTATCCAAATAGAATTCTGCAGGCGTTATTATATTGGACCCGGAGTCGTTGCATATCTACCTCCGTACATTATGTGTTCAATACTTAAACTATCATGTCCCGGAGATTTACCGGCCTCAGTAGCTCTAATAGCCTTTGTTATGCTATTTTCAGAGAGGTTGACGTTTTCTCCGTCATAATCCATAATATCGGCACCAGTCAGTGCTTCGTTTACGGAAATATCTGCAAAGGTTCTTGTAAATGTACTGGTGATTTCCTCCATGATTAACCGGCGATTTTAGAGTGTGGTTTATCAGGTTATTGTTTTTCTTCCAGAATTGAGTGAACAATTTTTTATCAAGCGATTTTACAACATCGTCCATCTTTATTTGTTCGTCAGAGCTTTGGCAGTGTTTAAGGACTCTTTCGAACTCCTTCCTTTTTCATTTATTTCATTCGCAATCGTTTCATATGTTGCTCTGCCGTTTTCTCCCACGTCATTAACGCCGATTTGGATTTTTCGAAGTGTTCTTTGCTTTTTTAATTCCATGTGTTTTAGGTTTGCTTTGATCGCTCATCCGATAAAATACGGTATTGGCATCCCTTCTTAGGGTTTTTGTCATGTCTGTGTACATAGTGTCCATGTTTTGTATGGTGACCGGACAACTCGGAATGAAACCAACTCAGAACCATCTCAGATAAGTCATTTAGAGTGATAAAAAAAATTGGTTAAATAGGTAACGTTAGGTTAGGGTTATCGGCTAATTTAAAATTATTTTTTTCATAGTTTTTAATGACTTTTCAAGGAGGTGTTGAGTTGACTTTATTCTCAGTTGGCATGGAACCGTTTTGTATATGATCATATTTGTCACATGTAGAATCAGAATAATACATGGATTAGTGTCTCTTTGATAAGTTACACTTAGAGTATGCCTCTGCCTCAGACCTATATTGATTGATTTTCTTGTTATTTATTCTTCTCCACATTATGTTATTAGGCTGTTATGCGGGGTGTTGACGCAACTATATATACCTATCTATATACCTTGTTCCATTTCTCTACCCATCCTTTTGTACCACAATTACATGTCCCTACTGACAATATTACCTACCGTACAACAATAAAATCAATATGTCAGTGAGTTTGTTAAAAGAAACTGTACAACGAACACCATTATTCTCTCAGTTTTATATAACATCGACCAGTTTTATGGAAGCTTGTGCAGTGAGTGACTTAGTGCTCCCTCAGACCCATAATATTGAGCCGAACATCAACCATAAGGGGTAAGTCAGTTTCCTTCCCCATTCATCTGTTTACCATTCCCCATAGTTGTGTCAAGTATTCACAAGCATAACATTTTTTTAAATATATTGATACAGTCCACTCCACGTGGGGCATGAAAAATGGTTGCAGGTAGGTTTTCTGCAGCGATTACGCAAGATGTCTGCCGGTGATTAAATAAGTCAGTATATGTTATCAAATATTATAATTAGCAAATTAAAAATTAAAATGTGCAATTTACATGCGGTAGAAGTGAAACCTTCGGAAAACTAAAATAGACAAGAGTGGGGAGACCACGAAGCACTTTTTTATCAATGCGAAGGATGATTTACTCCAATTTTTTTTCGTCGAATTCCAGTGAACCTTTTTCTATATATTAGTCATCTTGTTAGTATTTTTATTTTTTTCTTCGGAGTCGCTAGATGTTGTCTGTGGTTTAAAGATTGGATTTTGATTTTACAAAAATATATATTTTTATGGATTTCGTGGGATTCGAATCTTGGACCTCTGAATGTCTGGCCACTGAGTGTTATCAGGCGCTTTAAACCACCAGACTAAATGAACAGTGGAACAGTGGATTAATTATATTGGAACCGAGTACCCGTGGAACAAATAAATATTTTATTGCTTTCTCATTTGCTCGCAGGCTAAATCCTATAGATGTATGTGTTTGTTTCTTTTTAGTTCATTTTAGTGTCACTCGTTTCCGTTTCATCGAGTTTCAAATCACAACGGTGATTAAGAAGTTTTTACTTAAAAAAATAAACAAGTTCACACATGTGCAGTTCACACGCAGTAGAAGTGAAACTTTCAGTAAACTTCGGGAGAATTTTTTTTTTATATGAATACCGAGGGCAAAGAACAATGCAGAGGGGTGGGATAATTGTACGGTTTATTTATTATAATATTGTTGCCAATTTTATTCTCCGAAGTACCGCATAAAGAGGAGGCCGATTAATCTATCTCATTCTCACGCAGGCTCAATTCTAATGATAGATTTATGAATTTGTCTCTTTTTAGTGTCGCTTTTTCTTTTCATCGTGTTTCAAATCTCAATGCACACGGTGCGAAATTTTCACTTAAAAAAAACTCAATTTTTTTTAATGAAATTACATACTTCAGCATAGTATAATACCCTAAGAATCATTCAATCCATACTAATATTATAAATGCGAAACTGCTTGAGTTTGTTTGCTACGCTCTCACGCATTAACCAAAAAAAGACTTAAATTTTTTTTTCACCAATAGAAAGCTAAATTATATGCGAAGACTACGGGCTGTATATGATGGTAAGCTCTGGCGTTATGAAATTATAAATATTAATTTATTATATTTCTTATACGTTTTCTTCCGCCAACAAAAGCGAGTTATTGCTTACGTCAGAAAAAAAATCGTTGCCGTGGAAAAGATGTTGATATTATATCTGTGGGCTTTATGCTGGTAGGTACTCAGCCCCTTACCTACTGGTCGGCTGCTGCTGATTGTATAATAAATAGTGTTATTTTTTATTATATTTATAAATTTCCACATATTTAAATTAAAAAAAAATCTCCGAAATGTTTGTAAGCGCATAAATTCCGAACGACTGCACCAAATTGGATAATTATTTTTTTTTTGAGCTCTTGCGAAATTTAGGTGGCACGCGAGCTGTTTGAATACTGAATGTACCGGGAATGAATGTATGGAATGCGGGAAGAGGGAGGAAGGGGGAGGGAGGGAGGGGGATAATTGATGTGCAAGCGCTACAGCAATTTCCCATAATACCATGTGAGCGAAGCCGCTGGGAAAAGCTAGTATAACATAAAGTTATAATTAAACAACGCACGTCCTTACTGTAGGTAAATGCAACTCATCCATAATAAAACTTTCTGTTTTTGATATAAACAAGCCAATAATCCAATTTTCCGCACAACTTGCTTAAATATATATTCAATAATAATATATGTAACCCTTCGCAAGGTGGGTGTGAACTTTTGACCCCTAAATCATTGGAACCGATACAGCGAGCGTCGTGAAATAAAACAATGTATTTTTTATTCTGTGGAAGTTTTATGTGTGCGCGTTCCTTCGGGGATGGAGGCTTTTCTGTATTTCCACAAAAAACAGTCTGCAAGATTAATGTTCTTTATTTTCGTCGATCCGTGATGAAGGCTTCGAACGAAACGTGTTTTGTGGAACAGAAGAAATATTGTTTGCAATATTTTAGTTTTAATTGAATTTAAATAGAAGCATTTATTTTATTGCGCAACACAGGTACATTAATATCATGGCGGATGAAATTTATTTGAAACTAGCTGATTCCCGCTAGTACCTCCAGTAGTCAAAATACCTCCTCAACTGTCTCTCTCGATCCTTTCCGCCACGCAGCAAGGTGGGCAAATACATCGGCCGTCAAGAACTTGACAAACCTCATCCCACGAACCCGGGCACCTATGCTAAGTCACCAAACTTAGCGAACCACTTGGAGTGACCTATGGCAGAGGTGTTTATTATCCAATAAACGGTTCCTGGGGTGGCGGTACCCATACCCGCCTCTCAAAATGAAATCTCTACCATTATGGAACTATTTCCTATACCATTCATCCGATTGCAATGAAATTTTGGTCAGTTATTGTGCTCACACCTACGAAGGTTTCTATATGTAATAATGGTGAGCTCTGGCGTTATGAAATTTCTACAACTTTTTTACAATACTTGGCGGGCGGGTTGTTTGAAAAAGGAGTGTATTTCATGTTGTTCATTACCATGAACATTTTTTACTTATAATTATTTTAAATATTTTGAATTTCTAGATAGTTAATTTAAAAATACATTAATTATTGTCTTGAAAAATATTTCAGCCATTTTATAAGTGCGTAATAATACTTGTAGCAAGAATTAGATGAATATTAATCCTGGGTTTCAAGGGACATTACGATTCTAATACGCATTGTGATCGTAAGCTGCATGTTCTTGATATGTACGCTAGGGCCCGGATTATTGGTGAATTAATGTGAAAATTTTGTAACAATCCTCGCAAATCCCCCAAATAGGGTTCTTACCCAAATACCCTTTTCAGACCCCAAGTGGAAGGAAATTCCCTATTTGATAAATGCAGCAGATTGGTCCTAAAATAAATTTTCAACGGACTAATAAAGTGAAAGGTACCACTAATCATATTAAATAATAATGTTGATTGAGTGTCATACGCCTGAGTTATATCAAGGGATTGGGGATATCACAGAATTTGAACAATTCATCAAACCTCAAGCCGGTTGCTTCACACAATACTTGGCTAATAACAGATTTTTAATATTAATTTTGAAATTTGATGAATTGTTCAAATTCTATGAAACAACCTTAGGTCGAGTTGTATCAAAAAATTTTAACAATCTAGCAAATATTTTACGTTAATTTTCCTTATCTATCGTTCTTCTAAAGTTCTGTTATCATAACATTGTAGGCCAGTTCTAGATTTTAGCCAGGCATTAGTTGTGTTAGGTATCAGATCTGAATCAGAGCCAGGTACTTCACAATCTTCCCTGCTCAGCCAACCATCACTTCCTCGCTCTCTTCAGCCTATCAACAAACCTCAATTGCGAATTCCGTAATCCCTCTGGTTTTTAGCAGTTGTCTGTGCTGTGTTAACACAAAAAAATAAATATTTTAAAAAACACAAGAAAACTAAAAATTTAAACTCATTTGTTGCAAGTACCATTAAAACTAATAAATCATTTGTTTTATCTGTTTAACTCAATAAATCGTTTTTAAAACTATTCGGGTCATTTGTAGTCCCTGTAAAACTAAATAAATAGTTTGTTTACCTACTTGTAAAACTAAAAAAATCCTTTGTAAAACTTAATAAGTCATTTGTAGTCGATGTAAAACTAAATAAATAATTTGTTAATCCACTTGTAAAACTAAATAAATCATTTGTTGTTCCTACAAAACTAAATACATAATAATTTTTGTACCTACCTGTGAAACAAAATAAATCATTTGTTGGACCTATAAAACTAAATAAATTTCACCAAAATTGTGAACAAAGATTAATGTATCAAGCTCCATTAGATTCAGAGTGTTCAATATTTTCGTCAAGCCCAGTCAAGTGACGAAGTACAATTTTTGTCGACCGATTAGTTTTATTTCATTGAAACTGCTTGATTCGAACGTTATAATGTTACCATAAAAAAAATATTCTCTTGGGATTATTGGTTTGGAATTCGATTTTTATTACGAATATTTGAAAAGTTATTAGATCTACAAGTAGTATTAATTAGTACCAGCAGCTAAAAACCCGCAGCTGGGGATTTGCTGTTAGGTCCTGAAAGCAGCTTTTTTTTACTCCGTTGAATTTAGAAAAGTTCCTGATAATAAAGTTTTGCCCCTTTGTACTATTCAAAAAATACTTACCGCATGCAAAATGTCGTCAATTTGTCAATTTTTTTTTTTTGATTTTTTAAAATTGAATTCGGCTAACTCCAGTGGACGAAAATTTCATCAAATCTGACTATTGGGACATTTATTGTCCACTCGGACACTTCCAGTGCAAAATACCGTAACACTTGTCAATCGAAAACCCTTAGATACTGTCGGCTATAGGACGAAAGACATTCTCCTAATAATAACACTAGTAGATTGTTGATTTCGTTGAAAATAATTGATCCCACTTAATATCGTGTAATTGTTCTAAGGAAATAGGCTAGTTAGTTTAATTAAACTACCGAAAATTTTTAGAAACCCAAGAGACTTTCCTTTTTAAGTTTTATTGGCGACGTTTGACAACACGACTTTTACGCAACCTTATACAATAACCCATTTGAAGCGCCCTTGAGGTGATTCAATCACTAAAAAATGACTGAAATTAACATGATATAAGATTTCTTGTACTAGTCGGGCGATACTTCTGGCATTTATGGTAAAATATGTTGAGATTACTAGGTCACAACAATCTTTTTATTTCATTCCACGTTTTTTTTGTCTCACTAAGATAATTTTGTAAGAACAATAAATTGTTTTGTTATTTTGAACCTACAGAGCTATCATTACATTCTACACTCTCGTCAGTAATATGACATTGGCGCAGCCGGTGGGATATTAATTTATTTATTGTTTCTTTACATAAGGAAGGTAATGTTTACAATACAATTTATAACCTGAATTATCTCAACACAGGTTAATCCTAGTCTGTATTGAGATGAACAAAATAAGACAAAATCATTTAGATATTGAAAGAACAATATTGTAGCACTTTTAACAGATTATGGGTACCTACTAATCTGAAGACGGCTAGTAGGTACATTATAATGTAAGCATGAAGGGTAACCATAGTGTTTTGATATGAAATAAATAATATTAATTAAGTATTTGAAATATATTAATGTATTACTTTATATTTTAATTTGGCAAGAGAAATATGTAAGAATGGTTTAGACAAGATAATATTGAACAATTTTTTTTAATGTGCTCAAAGAATCAGATGACATAATATGTTCTGGAAGGCTATTAAAATGAGTGGAGACTGATATAAATAATTTCTTTGACCACATTGTTATACAGCTTGAACAATTGCAGTGTACACTCTATTTAGGTTTTCTATTCTAAGAATATTTCTTAGTCTTAGGTAAAAACATTTCTTATTTTTGCAATTTCACAAATAATATGCGATTTTCGTTCAAAGAGTTGATTGATATATACACCAATGTATTTAATTTTGAAAGTAGGACATTTTATAACATTCGGTTCCTCAATCACTTAATTATACAACTAGAATGTCAAATAACTAAAAAAAAAAAACAATGGCGTAGCTACGTATACAAGTCAGTTTCAGTAAAACGTAATCCAATCTTGCATATTTTATATCACTGGGGTACATACATAAAATTGAAAACTGAAGTTAGTTCTGCGGGATGTATGAAAGCAAATTGAATAAAAGATTCGACCAACTTTTGGGTTCTTTTAAAATTTCAATTTATAAAGTTTGAAACGGAACTTTATTGAACAATCATAATATTTCTCACATACCTATTCAAAACTTATATTACAGAAATCTCCCAACCAATAGAATAGTCGAATATTATCAGACAGAAAATATTATCACAATATTAATTTACCATTGGCGTGTGGCCCATAGAAAAATATACCTACCTGTTTATCAAGACAATTATTTATCTTTTACATAATCTAGATGCTAGGAACAACTGAATATAGATCCTAATTTTTTAAATTTTTTTTTATTTTTTTATCTATATTAAGTATGTTTACATTGTGTTTTTTGATGTCTGTCTCACTAGGATACCTGTGTCGAGACAGGCTTAGAGGTATATAAGTGAACATATTAAAGAAACATATTTGGTAGTTTCAAGAATATTTAAGATTAAAAACATAATCATTTGAATACAATAAAAATAGAAAGGTGATTGGAAGTGTGGGTAAATACTTTTTGTTTTTTTTTTTCAAGGTTTAATTTATTTATTATAAATACAAAGTAATACAATATGACAGCAAAAAATAAAATATTATACAGAAAAAAGAAAAGTCCCAATAAACTACTTTTTAGCAGTTTGTCGATGGGTACTTTTCTTTGGAGATATAAATAAACTTATTTTACATAATTAAATGCAATTAGAATTTTTGTATTAGTCTAATACAAATTATTTCTTTCGGCAAGCCAATTTTTCAACAAAATATTTGTTTTACCATTTGTACATTTTTTAAATTTCGGCAGGTAACATATTTAAGCAATTAGGTATCATATAGTCCAGCATTCTTTGTCCGTATTTGTTTAAATGCTTAGGTAAAATTAGTCCTTCATTTAACGTAAAACGAGTATTGTAAGTGTGGTCCAGTTTATTTATGTATATAGGGCTATTCATATGCGGAAATATAATTGTATACAACAGAATTGCTCTTACTGAGAGAATTTTGAGATTTTGGTAAAAGTACGGAACATTATGCCATTGTTCATACAAACTTTTATGAGCTAATAATTTAACTAATGAATTTTGAACTGATTACAGAGAGTTATCACATAAATGTAGGAAGAGATGAAGTACAGTTGTAAATCTATTCTTGGAATTAAGTTTGACATGATTCTATGACAAATGTCATATTTGATAGTCTATTATATTTTTTTAAAACATGTGTGAAGTCCACACGCAGTAAAAGTGAAACCTTCAGAAAACTAAACTTCGAAAGAATGAGACGATTGCTGAGTATCACGAGTAGGCAAATTGTAGGGTTTATTTATTATAATATTGTTACCAAATTTAAAAATTATTTTACATTTTATTCTACGAAGCATCACACAAAGAGAAGGCCGATAGGCTACGAAGCACCTATCTCATTCTCGCGCAGGATAAATCCTATAAATATATGTGTTTGTCTCTTTTGTGTTTGTCTCATTTCATCGAGTTTCAAATCGCAACGGTGCTAAAGAAGTTTTCACTTCAAAATGAGTGTGCAATCCACACGTGGTAGAAGTTAAATCTTCAGAAAACTAAAGTAGACAAGAGTGGGGAGGATACAAAGCACCGCACAAAGGGGAGATCGATAGGCTACGAAGCACCACATAAAGAAGAGAGACCGAGTATACTATCTCATTCTCTAAAGAATAAGATAGAATATATATAAGTAGGCTAAATCGTAGAGATTATATGTTTGTCTCTTTTCAGAGTCACTATTTTTCGTATCATCGAGTTGCAAATCACAATGGTGCTAAAGAAGTTTTCACTTCACAAGGAATATTCTGTATAATCCGTGTATCTTCGACAAAGAATTAATTTTTATTTCTTTTATTTTTATTTATTTAATTGAACAAAAATACAGATTCATTACAGGAATATTCCGTATTATCCGTGGAAAGGACTTACACAACTTTACCATAAATATAAGTGTTTGTTTTCAGATTGTTGCTATAAAATAATAAGGTTCTGCGTTTTCATGGTTTGGAGAACCTATGAAAGTGTTAGTATCTTGTTCACGATAAAATCACTTTCAAATTTTAATTACAAGGTTTTAATGCGTACCTGAAAGCGAAAAGGATGTCCGCTTTTAATGAGTTAGCTACTAAATAATTTTATTAATCCTTAAAATTTAACAATGAATTAAATTTTATACTTTGTTACTTTTGTTACACATGCAATTATTTTTATTGACCCTTTCCCCTCGCGACGACAATAAAGTAAAATTTTAAAGGCTTCTCAAACAGAACACTTAACGTACCTCCACACCAGCGACCATTTTTTTGTAAGCGCATTGCATAATCGATTTAATCTAAATGATAATGAACATTTTTTTATTGTTTTTTAAGAAACAAACATTCTTGGATTACGAATAAGGGGTGTTTTTTAGTAACTTTTTAACCCCTCCCCCCTGGTGATACGTGGTGAGGTTTTAGACTACCTCCCCCCCCCCCTTCATAATCACGTGTATTTTTGACTGGCATAAACATATTAAAGGAAGGTGTAAAAAAGAACATATATTTGTACATGAATATATTTAATGGACATTGTCCTCGGACCACAGACTAGTGAGACTTTCTTTAACACTAAAAAACGGTTAAGCATATCTCGTATGTATTCGGCGTCAAAATCACAGACTTACTGGCGATTGATGAGCCGAGCGATTGTCGCAACGCACGGGGAAATGGTTGCCTGGCAACGGTGAGTCAAGGCCGCTGTTTGGTTTATAAATCGTGCGTTCAACGAAAAATAAATACACGTGATATCTCATTATATCCTCCCCCCCTCCTTGTGATATTTCATGATTTTATTTCATGTGGAAGATTTTAATGAGCAATGACGGAGGATTTTGCCTGCAAATTAATTGAACCCATGATGCCGACGCGCGAAACCTGGGTGAGAACCCGATACATTTGTCAACTCAGCTACCGATCCACATAGGCCGTTGTGCTATCTCCTATTTTATCTCGTTCCGTTTACAGTAACCCGGTCCTTTTTAAAAGTTCACCGAGGCTGTCATCGGATGTGTGACTATGTAAAAGCCTTACGGACGTTTAAACAAACAAATAAAATTTTCACATGTAGCAAACACATTGTGGGAATACATAATTATAATAAACACGATGGTATGAATTTGTTTAATTCCACTTTTTATTTTCTTATCCAACTAGTTTCGGTTCAGCCTGAACCTTCTTCAGGGAAGAATAAAAATATACTAAACATAATACAGATATTCAGATATTACATGTTAATTAGAAGAGGGAGAAAGAACATCAACTTAAGTGGTGGTGAGGAGGGGAGGTGACTACGAGGGAGGGGTGGAAGTGGGCGGGGCTAGTGGAAATATTTAGTGTAGAAGGCAGGTTTAATTTCTACACTAATAATAACCTTGGTAAACTGTTAATTAATTCTAAAGATAAAGAAAATAATTTAAGCCATTCTGGCATATATAAACTTAAATGTAATGATTGTCCAGCATTTTACATCGGTAAAACGGCTAGAAATGTTCACACAAGGGTGGTCGAACACTTGAGATGTTTAAACAGTGTAAGGTTTTCAGAATTCGCCACCCACCTAATAGATACAGATCACTCTTTTAATAAATCTTCCGGAATAGATATTTTACACAGAAATGGGATAGGTCTACGCCTTAATAATCTTGAAGCCCTTGAAATAAAAAAGGTCATTAAAAATAAATAAAACTTATTTACTTAATAAACAATTAGATTTGTCCAACAGCCCCATTTTTTTAATATTTCCACTAGCCGCGCCCACTTCCACCTCCCCTCCTCGCCACCACTTAAGTTGATGTTCTTTCTCCCTCTTCTAATTAACATGTAATATCTGTATTATGTTTAGTATATTTTTATTTTTCCCTGAAGAAGGTTCAGGTTGAACCGAAACTAGTTGGATAAGAAAATAAAAAGTGGAATTAAACAAAGTTATAACATCTTGTTTATTATAAACAAATAAAATTTCTTCTGGTTCCACCATGTGTCTTCCTAGGTATCTGATCTTTGTTCCCATCAGGTGAGTTGGGGTCTCTTCATCCTCTTCACATTTCCTGCATCTATTGGTATTTTCCAATCCTAACAGCTGCATGTGTCTCCTGAGATGGCAGTGTCCCGTTAGTAGTCCTCCAGTTTCCTCAGTAAGTTTCTGTTCATGTCGAGTAGTTTCCTGGTTCGTCTGTGAGTACTTTGGATTGCCTCCTTCCAGATGACCTGTCCCATTTCTTCCAACCCACCTTTCTACAACTAAGTTAGAGGCGTTTTTTTTTATTAATATCAAGAACCATTTCTGTCCAAATTTGTGACTAATCAACTATGATGAATCAATAGAGGAGCGTTACTGAAACAACGCGCGCTGTATCACTGAATATACTTTAGTGGGCCGTTCATACAGCTATTTCATTTGTTACACACATATTCTTACAATGGCTATCCTTTTTACGAGCGATGCTACATTTTTTTAAAATTATTTTTCATATATTTTTTTTTACATGAGCTCCACACAAGAGGCCCTGGAGAAAATAATTTCCCTCAGGGCCTGTCATCTTTGGGGATGCTGTGTGGAGGATTTTTTTAAGGAAAGAGTGAGGAGAGTTTTGGGAAGGAAAAGGGTTTAAGGAGTAGGTAGAAATCTGGGGTTCAGTGTGTCTTGATCATTCGCCTCCAAGACCTAGACAAACCTCACCCCATGAACCCGGGCACCCCTGCTAAATCACCAAACGTAGCGAACCACTTGGGGTGACCTATGGCAGAGGTGTTGGTTATCCAATAAAGGGGTGGGGTACCCATTCTCGCCTCACAAATTGATTAGCATAATTATTAGAATGCGTCTTGTATTTTTATATCATTGGCAATCAGGGCTCAAGAAATGTTTCTCCTCAAAACTGTAACATCTCGCCAGGACGATAGGAAAAGTATTTACCATTTCGCAACGATTGAAAATATTACAGACATAATAACTAACGTAATAATATAATGTGTGAAACAGTCCATATGAAAAAAATGTAATATGCAATTTGTTTGCCAATAGGGTAATTTTGTTACCTTTTTACGAAAACCAACAAATTGTTTACGTCTTCAAAAAATATTTCATCCTGCCAAAAACCATTTAATTAGTAAGCCAAATTATAAAAATAACATAAAATATTCAAGGATAACTGTTCTTGGAATAATTATTTTTTCGATGTGATTTTTACTTTAGATCTTAAGAAGCAATTGAACAACGAGATTAAAAAAATGAAAGAGTCTATTAACATTTTTTAAGAGCTCCTCTAGAAAAACACTTGAAATAAAATTCCTTTGAATTTCAATTAAATAGGCTTATCGTGTTAAAAAAACATTTTATGAAATTATCACAAATTATTTTCTTTAAAGTAGAGCTACTTATTTCAGCCGTCCAATACCAAGCAAAACATTACGTATTCGTGGTTATAACTTGTAGGAATTCATTCTCCCAGAATTTATCTTTAACAGATTCTGAAATATCCGAGGATAAACGTTTGGGGTGAATTTGTTTCTTCTGAACTTGTCAGTTGTAGGGAGAAATATAAACTTGCAGGTGGTGAATTGAAAGGTGAATTAAACAGACGAAATTTCTAAAACTTTGTTAAAATCAATAAAGATGTCTGTATAATAAGGTATCTGCTTTAGGTTGTTTGTTTGTTAATTTGTGAGTACATCTTATGAAAGTGGATAAAATCATAATAATTTTACATACCTTAATGGTAGAATCACGTTGAAATGGGCTAACCCCTCAGGCTTCAGGTATATTCCATCAGAAGATCAGAATATTTCCGTTTTGCTATAAAATCCAAATAAATGGAATATTGGACAAATCCGAAAACTAGAAACTGTTTTTGAAAGGTGATTACATACGCTTTCTAATTGTATTATTTGAAATAAACTTGTACGTTTTAAAATATATATTTTTCAATGCTAACATAAAAAAATTTCAAACAAACACACAATGTACATCTGTTTCCTCCAAAGGAAAAAAAAAGTAGTAATTTTCTAGCATCTCCCTCGTTCGTATTATAGAAATGAGATGCCTCAAGCCGTTTCCATCACCGTACCGTTTCCGCGGGAATCTTAAAAGCAGCTATTAGATAAACTAACTGTTTTTGCTGTCATTATGATAATTTTAAGTATGTGCCTTTCGTTAGTGAGTCTTCTCCGTAATACTTGACTTCGCTTCTTCAATCAAAAAAATTGAATTCTGTAATGGCCTTCATTTTATAATTTATATGCAATTTTTAAAAACGCTGACATCCGTACCAGACATTAAATGCCTTTTAATTTCAAAAAGTTATTCGGTTTCATTTTAAGAGCATTTTTTTCTTTAATCCAATATTGATTTTTTTTGTATTATATCATTGAAGAAAAAGATATCACTTATAATCTAAACAAAAATATGAAACAGAAAAAGACACAGTAAATATAAAAAGATAATGGTCGCAACTGGGAATAGCATATTATTCCCAATAGCATGGGAATTACCTTCAAAAGTTATAAAAAGAAAGTTTTTCTTATAATTTTTTCTTTTACGTTTTGTTTTTTTTTTATGTGAATACTGCACAAGAATTTCAACTGCTCCCAACCGCCTGGAGACAGTTATACTATGGCGACCCCGATTGGAGTGTGTTGTGAGGTTGAAGGTGGAGGGGAGAATCAGGAAATTGGAAGCACCTGGCTATTCACTATTCTGGTCACCAAACACAGCTAAAAACCATGTCAAGCAAAGTTTCAATTCTGAATTGTGGTCTTACACTAGGGCGATACTGTGAGTATCTTCCATTTTGGCTCAAGCCGCAAAAATGCTATTTATTATTTTTCTTCACGCCGGGATTTGAACCCGCGTCTTCCAGATTGCTTTGCGAGACCCTTACTCCTCGACAACTCGGAGGCCTCGTTCCTATTAAGCTAAACCCGGAAAACTAAAAAGAATCTAAAAAACATTGAAGCTACGATCGCACGGAAAAAACTTTATAATTTATAACAAAACTGAAACTTCTTTAAATCTCTTACCGAAGGTTTGTAATCATCGTGGCGATCAAATAACAAGTTCGTAAATTACAAATTAAAATTACTACGATTTCTTAACAAACTGAACCCAACAAAACAGACAGTAATGTAGAATGTAATCTCATTTTGTTTCCCAAATAATATGTATCAAATCATTCTTCAGCAGCGATACAGCCTTCACCCGGGGAGAGTAATTCCCCAATGAAGGGATGTTTTTCCTGATTAGATAATATTAGTATCGGGAGTTGTTTGTCTTAAGGGTTCCATAAATTTCTACCATCTTTGTTCCATTTTCCATCTCCTCCCTCGCAGCCGCGCCATAATTAATTTTCTTTTATGCTTTTGCGAATAATCGACTTTGTTTTTATTTGTGGGGTTGTTCTTAATTAAGTTGAGTTAAACTTTTAAAGGACTTATCTTGGCGTTGCAACGCAAATAACATTTTGAAATATTCAAACTCGAATGTTTTTGCAGAATTTGACGTTTTGTGAAAAATGAGATTGAGATTAAAAAAATTTAATAACTGGGAGCAAAGAAGGTAGCATTTTTCTTCAATCTTTATAGTATACTCGTACATACTTCGAGGAAAAATAGATGAAAGATTTTATTTATTAACACTAAGTAAAAAAAATGCATATAAAAAGTGAGGTGGATCACAAGGTTTTCGAATCAACCTTTTTTAAATGTTTATGATTTTTGTGTGATATGTGTATACTCTATCCAATTTATCTCTAGAAGCATTTAACCACTTCGGTCTATCGCCTTTGTACAATTTTTGTGTCTTAAACGAACTGTCAGATTTATAATTTTTTTGTGTTATTTCCGCTTTGCAATTAAAGCTCAATAAATTAAATATTGCTAAACGTAGCCGAATTAAAAAAAAAAAACTGTTTTTGAAAGGTTATGATACAAGCTTTCAAATTGTATTATTATAAATAAATATTATCATTCGATATTAAAATTTAGAATGCAAAAAAAAAAAAAATTTAAAATGACTCGTGTGATGTTTTTTATGTAAAAACGTATAATAAACAATTTTATCAACTCGCTTTTTACCATTTCATACAAAAATATTTAATAAAAAATTAACAATGTCTAGCGGCGCGTATGCGATTTTGCGGGTGAAAACTGTTTCTACAAAATAGGTATTTTTGACCCATATCTATGGACAACGTTGAATATATTATTGATATTTTCCTTTTTGTTTTAGAGTTGTAACTAGAAAAAAAAGGAGTTATAAATATTTCTGTGGGAACACACGCGTTAGTTTGAAAACAAGCTTATTTTACTTGACTGCTATTGTTATTTTGTCGTGTAAAAAAGCTTAGGGGTCGGAGTGGTTAAACAGTTATTATAAGAATGTTTAGGGTTTAGCAATAGTGGAGAAACGAAAGCAATAAATTAATAATATGCTTGGATATTCATTTTTGCCCACAAAACAGTAAACTGTAAAACTGAGAAGATATACTGTATATTTTTTTGCATAAAAACAACTAAGCTATTACTTATCTTTTTTAGTTTGGATGAAGGATATCATCCATTGGATCTAATGTTTAAAACACACTTCTTAGATTTCAAATAATTAGTCATTACGCGAAAGATATAGTCATAAGTAGAACTTAAGCCGCCGCTACCCGAATTTTTGCCAATAATTTCTTGCATATCTCCCTTAAACATTTGAAGTTTTTAAGCTCTTAAAAGATATATGTTATTTTTGAAGATAATATCTACACAGTCCCCACGCCGAAACGCAAATTATATGAAATTCCCTCGATAGAAAAAAATCGCAAAGTATCTCCGAAATTTTTTTATTCAAACCTGTCTCTATTATTTAACAAGTTATATGTGTTAAAAAATTCACAGTGTTTCTTTGAACGTTGTTTTAGACAACCCCCACGAGATTTTTGCTCTTTTCTAAACGAGTCGTGTTTTATTAAACATTTTCACATTTTTTGCTTCAATTTTATCGTTTGAAATATTAGCGCGCTCTCTCTAACATTCGTAATTACATATCTCTCCATCTTCTTCTTTTCGAGCACGGATACGGCGCCTTAAGTTGTTTTAAGAAAGGGGAAAATAGTTTGTCAAGAAAGAGATGAATTAATAAATTTTGGATGACTCAAAGGGTCGTTGGAACCAACAACATTTCAAAAATCTAAATTAGGGATAAAATGGGTAGAAAAGTGTTTAAAAATATATGCACAAAAGGCTCTCTTGCGGTAAAGATATCAATCCATTTCCGTTCGGGGATCTAATGCAGCATTTTTTAGAAAATAAATGTTGGACTCACAGCGAAGATCCTGGTACAAGCAACATACAGGAAAGAAGAATTCTTTTAATTTTTTATATCATAGCATGCTGCAACTTCCCCGGGCTGCGTAAACAATGCTGAGGTCAATACCGGAAAGTCCACAGAATGAAATAACAAACACAATCATTTAGCACAAAGTAAAATAACTGAACTCTGAACAAACAGCGAAGTACATGTGAACGTAATGTAATGTAAATTTATCATCCTATTTCATTAAACCTCCTCACAACCACTACCCACAGGTGAGGGAGTAAAATAAATAATTTAATTTTTTTTTTTTAGTGCAAAACCTCATTTATTTTAAGAAAAGTCGACAGCAAATCGTAAATTATACAATAATACAATGATAATATAGTAAATTATGCCAATTATGAACTTTCCACATGAAAGTTAATGATAAAATGTGACATTATAAAGGTGTTTTCTTAATTTGTTTAATTTTTAGTTACAATATGTGAGGATGAAGAGAAATATAGGATTAGGATTAAGAGGCTAAGGACGGGAATATATAGGTAGATTGAACTTCCTTTTAAAATTGTAGTATTTTACCATTGAAGACAATATCTTGACTTCAATAATTAAATATAACAATTTGAGGACAATGAAGACAATGTCTTGACTTCAATAATTCAAAAATTAAATATTAAATAAATAAATTCTTCAATAATTCAAAAATTAAATATTAAATAAATAAGTATTCTTACAGACAAGTTAATAGATACAAAATATTCATACATATAAGTCAATAGATGTCGCACATTAAAATAAAAATGTTTATTTTTATCTAAGACACTATCTAGATTGCACTTAAATTGGGAAGAATCTTGTTATTTTTCTTAAAGATAGCAGCCAATAAAAATAAGATAGTGTTGGTAGTTCTTTTAGTAGTGTTTTTAGTTGAAGTATGGTACAGTTAAATATAACTGAGGGGATATATGGAATAGAGACCGGTCAGTAGCTGAGTGGGCATCGCGTTTGGGTCCCACCCGGGCGTCGCGTGCTCGATTCATTCGCTGACTAAGTCCTCCATCATGACTCAAGCAACATTTTCGGCTTACTGTGGTGGTGGTAGGAGATTTTCAAACAATGTTAGGTTATTTGTAACCCGGAAATATTTGTCTTTCTTTGAAAAAAAACAGAACCCCGGCAAGGCGAATGTCCTTGGTTCAATTGCTAGATGCGAACGTAACTTTTTCTGTTTCAAATTTTCACTTTAGAGCCGTTAATGTGTAATTTACTAATATTACAATGCTTTGTAGATAAACATTTGTAATCAACAAAAAATAAATCAATAATTAATTTAGTTACCAAAATAATAACACCCTGTACATCACCTTTATTGACAATGTTCCCATGTTATATTGACTCCTCCCATCCTTCTCCCCTTCCCCAAAATCACCCCTGCCACTACCCTCACCTAATAAAATCTAATCAATTTCACTACTTCTATAAATATTAGGTCAGTTTTAAGTTTTCTAGTGAATGACACGGATGTGTCGAAATCGGCAGCAGATAAATTAAAATTTAACTTACAAATGTACATGGGAAGTAAAACTCTTCTCAACAAAAATTATTATTTTATTTTATTTTAGCTACCTAACTGCTTAATTGAATCATTTCTTAGGTTGGCACTCGTTTTAATTACTTTTTAAGCAACGTAAAATAATAATTGATAAGAGCTTTAAATCAATACACTCCATAATATTCTACATAGCAAAACGTCCAAGTGTTTGGATGAAGTTGTTTTCGTGGAGTTCAAACACTGGGTAGGTGCCATAATGCACAAGTTGGCAGGCGCGGCATCTCGTAAACCATGTTCGCTGTAGACTTATGTGGGGACGGGAAGGGTTGGAGCCCCGGAACAAGTTCTTTATAGACGGAACGAAGTATCTGTACGAATGTTAACTTTTTATGTGTTGTAAAAATACAACGGACGATGAGGGATGACCGCAGGAGGAGAGTTAGTCTTCGACTCGGAGAAGTCAAGTGGTCCTGCATGTATAAGACTACCGCTGGATCGATTTTCCGTAAAAAAGCGAAATACACCGGTTGAACCTTTTACACTTTATTTCTTCAGAGTAACCAACACCCCTACCAAAGGTCACACCAAATCGTTCGCTAAGTTTGGTGACTTAGAAAGGGTGCCCGGGTTCATGAGATGAGTTTTGTTTTGATGATACGTTCGCCCATCTATCGCGTGGCAGGCTGGATTGGAAGAGACTTGATAAGGGAGACCTGACCTGGTCCTCTCCAGTCGGACTCTTTCGACCCATCGCCTTGCACCGCAGCGGGAGGAATGGATTCATACGTCATACATTGGCCCCCAGATTCCTATCCAACCCTTATTCCCTTTTCTTTCCCAGAACTTTCTCTCCATCCTTTCCATAAAAAATACCCTCCACGCAGCTTCCTCGAAGATGATACATGACTTGGGGGATTTTTCCCGCAGGACCTCCTGTATGGAGCAAATGTAAGAAAAAATTTAAATTGTAAATCAATTTGCATCATTTACGGGGAGAATGTCATTTTACTGCTAACATTACACAAGCGGCTGTCCAAGAGCTTAAATGGTATTTACACCAAGTTTGTATATTTTTTTCTGATTTCCCCAAATTTTCATTATCCCAGAGTAGAGATACTCCCAGTGTTTTCTAGGAGTACCTCCCAAACCTTTGTGTAAGACCACCATTCAGAATTGAAACTTGCTGACCAGATCTGAACACCCAGGTACTTCCCTACTTTCATATTCCTCTCCCCCATCTCCTTTCTTATCCCACAATCTTCAGCCTTCCAACATACGCCAATTGGGAAAGCCATAGTCTCAATGGCTTCGGATGGTTGGGAGCAGTTGGAAAACATGTATTTTTCTGTCTCTCTCCAGACTTGTTTTCTCTCCCTTTCTAGAAATGTATTTCTCTCCCTCTCCAGAAATGTATTTTTTTCTCCATTCTAAAAATCTCCTGCATTTGGGACGCCATTTTTCAATTACGTTGTTTTCATCAAAAAGCGACTTTAACTGTGTCAAAACAATATTGTCAAAACAATTACAGGGTAACTGAAATTCGTAGAACAGATCTTTGTTTTTGTTTATATACTTAGAACAGCAAAATTTCCCGTAAAAAAATGTTATTTTCTTCTTGCCATTTGAAAAAAAGGTACCTATAATATATCGTCAACTAAAACATAACATATTTTGTCAAAAATCATAGACTTATGGAAACACGCGGATTTTTCTATCACAAAATATTCAAATAAAATAAAACAATATTATTTTGTGTTTGGCTTAGGTCGTTGGATACCTTAAAATCACAAAACAGGATCAACATGTATGGGAATTTGAACCTAAAAACAGAATTATACCGCCCTCTAGGAAACGACGTAGGTGTTCAAACAAAATAAATTTTATAAGTTATTATAATTTTGGTAGCAAGAAATTTGTTTGGGTGCCCGCAACAAATTGGAATCTTAGACTAAATACAATACATTATTAGGTATTTTTTCCTTTAAGAATTTCGGTTTTTACGACCAATTTGTTATTCAGAAACCTTCCGTATACGAAGTATATTCTTTCGCCAACGTTAAAAACCGTACATTTATACGTATATACATTTATTGCACCAACATTTATGTGATCACACATACCTAATACATTTCAGTAATTTAGATATTAATTAATAGGTACTTTGTCTTTAACAATATATGATAATATTAATCTAGTTCTCTCGACCCTGCCAAAATATTAAAAAAAAATTATGTTGCTTTCAAGTGAGTCATTTTTATATTTTTTTAAGCACAAAAATAAATATTCAATTTTTTTTCTTTTTTTTTTTTTTTTTTTTTTTTTTTTTTTTTTTTTTTTTTTTTTTTTTTTTTTTATTGCCACCTTCTGTCAAAAAAAAATTGAATATTCATTTAGACTTTCATAAAGTCAATAGTTCCATATGAATAAATTCGGATACATTTATCCGAGACGCTATTCAGGTTACAAACCAATTCTTTGAATGATTGTTTCCAATAAAAAGAGTAGTTGCCTATAATATGGAAAAAGAACTAGTTGAACAAAAATAAATCATAAAAATAATTCAAAAACTTCCTCTTTCTACCAGCACTGATACGATCTTCAATACTATCAACGTTTTGGACAAAAACAGCTCTTTTCGCAAGATCCATCTTAATTAATTTATACAAAAACAACAAAACACTACACAAAACGATACACAATACCCGAGCCAAAAACAAAGAACTTCTCCAAACTCCTTTCGCTAAAACCACCTTTGGACAAAGACTTTTAATTTATAGCTTTCAAACTACACAATACACTACCAGCCAAAACTAAGCAAACAAAATCAATGACCAAATTCAAACACGAAATAAAAAAATGGATAGCAAGTAGGTATAGGACGTCAGACTATTTGGATGAGTTTTTAGATTTTCACGGCCAAAAGTATTTTCTTTATTTGTTTTTGGGGTGTTGTGTGACGTGTTGCAATATCTCCTTATTTTACTGTCACGCTATCCGAAACGTTAGCTAAATAAGGAGGTAGCGCAACACGGCATAACTTATTTATTATTTCATTGCATTATTTATTTATTTCAACACATACAGCACAACATTTGCCATTAACAAAATTCAATTTATACAAAATAATACAATAACATAAAGAAATTAACAATATAAATGTAAAGTTAAATCTAAAAACAAAAGGTTTAAAAAGGAGTTAAGGTAATAAGTCATGAGTAGTAAGTAAGATATATAAAATAAAAATATAAAGTATAAAATATAAAGTATAATGTAAAAAGAACTATAAAATGTAAAGTATAATGTAAAAAGTTAAAATAAAAAGTTAAACGGCAGGAAGTTATATAGAAAAAAGCAAAATGTTTAGACTTAAAGATATCTTTTAAAAAATAAGAAGTACAAAGTTATAAATATAAAAAAGTAAAACGAGTAAAGAGTAAAAAATGCTCTCAGGAGCCAAAAATTAAAGATAAAATTAAAATTTTAAAATGTAAGTTATATAACGCTGTCGAATCTAACTAACTTCCATAATAAGATTTGACAGGATTTACTACTTTTACCACTTACCTTTCTTTGTATTGTATTGAAATTAAAATGTATTCGTGTAACGATGTTTATATATATTTATGTACCTCTACGTCTGTCTCGACACAAATATATCCTAGTGGCATATCCATATCCTAAGGCATCGAAAAAGTGTATATAAATAAATTTTATATTGATTAATAAATATTTCAATTATTTAGACTTGCAGAAGAGTCAATAGATGTCGCACATTAAATAAAATGGATAAAAATTTATCCAGACACCATCTAGATTGCATTTAGTTCGAGTTGAATCTTGCACTCATACATAAAGATGGCAGCCAATAAAAATATGGTTAAGAAAAATGAAGATAATATGGGTGGTTCTTAGTCGAAGTATGGTACAGTTAAAGGTGACTGAAATGGATATCGACACCTTAGCTCAGTGGATAAGAGCACCCACCCGGAAAGTAGGGAGGTCCTGGGTTCGAGTCCCAGAGGTGTATATTTATATATTAGTTGTTATATATTTAATTAAACGAAATAGTTATATATTTAATTAAATGAAGACATTATGAGCGAAAATCTGGAAACAGAAAAATCAGAAAAAGATATTTACACCTCTGGGACTCGATTTTCTGATTTTTCTGTTTCCAGATTTTCGATTGAGTTTCGCTCATAATGTCTTCATTCAATTAAATATTACAGTTTGAGGTTTTACTCATAAAAAGTTAAAATAAAAATAATCTATATCTATACTAATATTATAAAGAGGAAGGATTTGATTGTTTGTTTGTTTGTTTGTTTGTTTGCATCGAATAGGCTCCGAAACTACTGAACCGATTTGAAAAATTCTTTCACCGTTGGGAAGCTACACTATTCCCGGGTAACATAGGCTATATTATATTTTTTTTAAAATTAGGGATCCTTACTAAAACTCCAATAATGTAACCCAAGGTGTAAAAAAATGACCTAAAATATTCTTTACATCGCGTGCGCTGCAAAAACTATTGATTATAGAATAAAATAATGTACTACGACTTTGCAGAACACATCATTATCTACAAAAAATGTCGCGACAGCATATGTCTAACTATTATAGTTATGCCACAATAAGTGTTCTTTTATTTTAAAAATTTAATTGGAATGCAGCCGCTAGAAAAGACTCTTTATTTGTATCTTGGTATTAATTCTTATCAAAATAAATTATTTTATATTCGAGACTGCTTCAATGCCTTTATATAACTTTTTGAATTATTCAATTCGGACATCGCATTTGAAAGATATCACGAGTTTAAAAGTGTAAGTATTGATGTAAGCGTCATTGGGGTACGGGCCGTACGGGAGGACACCAACAAACAATCAAATCTTTCCTATCTTATATAAAAATCAAAATTTGTTTGTTCGTATTTTATGCGCTGCCATACCGTTCATCCGATTGCGATGAAACTTTGGTGATTTGTTGTGCGCACACCCGCAAAGGATAAAGGCTATTTATAATGGTAAGTTCTGCGTTATTAAATTTGAATTAATGAAAATGTGGGTATTTCATATATTTTAGCGGCAAGGAGGAAAGGCAGGGAGGGGGAGGGGAACGGGGGAGGTGGGGTACGTGGGTGGGAAGACGAGGGATGGGAAGGCGGGGAAGGTAGAAGGGAAACGCGAAAGGGGAAGGGGACTCGGGAGGTGAACGGGGACGCACGGGAAAGGATATTCAAGGAGAATCAATTGATTTCTTTGCATTGCAACGCAAGCCGTGCTTTGTGCTTTGAGTTTTAGCTTTAAGCTTTGAGCTTTGATTTTTGAGCTTTAAGCCTTGAACTTTATGCATTCAACGTTAAGCTTTACGTGTTGAGCTTTAAGCTTTGAACTTTAAGATTTGATATTGAATTTTGAGTATTGAGCTTTTTGATGTGAGATTTGAGTTTTGAGCTTTAACTTTAGCTTTGAGCTTTAAGCTTTGTGCTTTGAGATTTGTGTTTTGAGCTTTAACTTTGAGCTTTGAACTTTATTTCTAAGCTTTTTGCTTTGAATTTAAGCTTTAAGCTTTGAACGTAAGATTAAAGCTTTGATATTAAGCTTAAACTTTGGCCTTTAAACTTTGAACCTTGCTTAAAGCTTGATCTTTAAGATTGAGCTTTAAGCTTTAAGTTTAATGTTTGAGCGTTATGCTTTCGGCTTTTAGCTTTGAGCTTTAGCATAGGGCTTAATGCTATAAGCTTAAAGCTTAAAACTCAAAGCTTAAAGCTCAAAGCTCAAAGCTTGAAACTCAAGGCTTTGAACTCAAAGCTTAAAGCTCAAAGCTTAACTAAAAGCTAAAAGCTCAAAGCTTTAAGCTCAAAGCTTGAAGCTCGGAGCTTGAAGCTCAAAGCTTTAAGCTCAAAGCTTGAAACTCAAGGCTTTAATCTCAAAGCTTAAAGCTCAAAGCTTAACGCTAAAAGCTCAAAGCTTAAAGCTCAAAGCTTGAAGCTCGGAGCTTAAAGCTCAAAACTTAAAGCTCAAATCTCAAAGTTTTAAGCTCAAAGCTTTAAACTCAAAGCTTTAAGCTCAAAACTTGAAGCTCGGAGCACAAATTTCAAAACTTAAAGCTCAAAGCTCAAAGCTTGAAGCTCAAAGCTTTAAGCTCAAAACTTTAAGCTCAAAACTTAAAGCTTAAAGCTTAAAGCTCAAAGCTTGAAACTCAAAGCTTTAAACTCAAAACTTTAAGCTCAAAACTGAAGGCTAAAAGCTTAAATCTCAAAGCTTTAAGCTCAAAGCTTTAAGCTCAAGGCATTGATAACAAAACTTAAGCTTAAAGCTTAAAGCTCAAAGCTCAAAGCTTGAAGCCCAAAGCTTAATAAAGCTCAAAGCTTAAAGCTCAAGGCTTAAATCTCAAAGCTTACAGCTCAAAACTTAAAGCTCAAAGTTTAAAGGTCAAAGTTTGAAGCTCAAAGCTTAAAGCTCAAAGCTTAACCCTTCATAAATTTTAAAGCTCAAAGCTTGAATCTCAAAGCTTAAAGCTCAAAGCTTAACCCCTCAAAAATTTGGCGTATTTTGTCAAAAGGTATAAATGTTTCGATATATATCGACCTTGTAATAAAAATTCAAATAAATGGAATATTTGTAAACGTATCCAAAAACTAAATACTGGTTTTGAAAGATGATGAAATACGCTTAAATAAATGGTATTATTAGAAATTACAAAAACATTTTTTAAATACAAAATTTTTTAATGTTTTTTTTTTTTTTTTTTAAGTTTTCTTTATTCATTGAATTGTTGGTTACATAAATTTTAAAATTTTTCGACCACCATGCTAGGCACATGCCCGTGTTGTTAACTTTAAAAAAAATTAAAAATGCTTAACTGACATTTTTGATATTAAAATTACTGATCTATAGAAAATGTGTTTGTTTCTGTCTATGTGTGTGAGATGTTTTGCGTTGCTAAACCGTTCATCCGATTGCGATGAAACTTTGGGGAATTGATGTGCGCATGCCCGCGATGGTTTCTATATTCGATAGTGAGTTTTGGTATCGCTATCATACATTGCTAACCGTTCATCCGATTGCGATAAAACTTTGGGGATTTGATGTGTGCAAGCCCGCGATGGTTTCTATACGTGTATAGTGAGTTCTGGAATCATCTGGGACGAATGGGAAAGGGTTAGTAGAGCGAATTTTTTTATTTATTAAGTGGCATAGCATATGCCGGGAACTCGCTATTGTATTTAAATGCCTGTGTCAGAATTTGGTAAATTGAATTATGTAATAGAAAGTACCTACCCTAAAATTCTAAATCTATACTATAATATTATGAATGCAAAACTGCGTGTGTTTGTTTGTTACGCTTTCACGCATAAACTAATAAACCGATCTTAGAAATTTTTTCACCAATAGAAAGCTACATTATATGCGAGTAATATAGGCTATATATTATGGTAAGTTCTGGCGTTGCGAAATTATAATTATTAATATATTATATTTATTTTACGTTTTCTGTCGAAAATGGCGAGTTATTGCTAACGTAGAAGAAAAGCAAAACAAATCGTTGCCGTGTTGACATATATTTTTTAATTCAGGCATCGTAGTTAATATTTATCTCTAAAAAATGAATCGCCGAAATGTATTTACGCGCATGACTTCCGAACGACTGCACCAAATTGGATTTTATTACTGGTGAGCTCTGGCATTATGAAATACGCAAAAGGTGGCATGCGAGCTGTTTGAAAACTGAATGTACCGGGAAAGAATGTATGAAATGCGGGAGGGGGACTCGGGTAGGGGGTTCGCGGGAGGGGGAGGAGGGAAACCCGGGAGGGGGAGGCGAATCTGGGAGGAGGAACCTGGGAGGGGGGAGGGGAGCTTGGGAGGGGGGTTCGTGGGACGGGGAAAGGGGTAGGAGAGGGAAGGTGGAAGAGGCGGAGTGGGAACGCGAGAGGGGAAGAGGACGCGGGAGAGGAAGGGGAGGCGGAAGGGGAACGGGACGAATGGGAAAGAACACGCAGGAGAAAACAATTTATTTATTAAATGGCATGGCAACGCATGCCGGGTACCAGCTAGTAAGTTATATATTTGTTTATTATAATGAAATAGCACCACAAATTGTCAGTAACAAAAATATAAATATATTTTTTTTATAAGGAGGGAAAAACACTCCAAGTTACGAGTATTTTATACAACATTGGAATATTTCCTACTAACATCATTATTAGCGGAAAATGGTGTTTGTATAATGAGGGAGCTCTTAATTAGCAGAGGATAAATCAGACTACCAACTCAAGTAACTTAATCATGCGATTAACAAGGTTATTAAAACAGACATTGGCTTGACAGGTAGCGTTGATAGCGTTGAAACAGATAATTTACACTACTCTACTAGTAACCCTTATCGACAGTACACTCAGAGTTGGTGAGTACTGAATACATTACCCCCTTAGAGCAATATTTTTTTCTTCAAAAAAAACTTTAACGTTGTAAAAAAAATAACATACATTCCCCGCTACAGGGTAGAAAAATACACATGTTCAGTTTCCACCCTTTGCCGAAATGCATGAGTTCTCAGTAAACGCTGTACGAACTCAACGCGGTAAAGTTAAATAGCAAACGAATAAAAAGTTATCATGGGTAATGAACCGCTCAGGCTGTTTTTCACCCATTTGCGAGTGCTCTCAGCGATAACGACCAAATATATATAATTTTTAAATAACCGTCTAAATTAAACGACATAATATTGTCAATTAAAAACCATTTAGTTTTTTGACGATCGTCCAGGTAATGGGTGAGATTTGCATACAAAATAATGTACAATTTTTAATACGAAATATCCCAAATAGTTGCTTATCAAATTTTCAGCCTTTTTGGCTTGATGCAGTCGAATATATTTCATTTAAATTGATCCAATAGTCAAGGGAAAAATCGAAATCGGAATTCATGCCCCTTTATGGGAGAAATTTAAAAATACTTGAGAAAAAGCTTTTGGAAAGGTTGGAAAAAACATTTGAGAATATTTTTTATAGGTTGATTTCATAAAGGTCTGTAAAAAACATTTACTCCTTTTTTACGCAATGTTTATTATAATAACAAGGAAATTTAAAACTGATTTCACGGGACCAAGCGACGCGGAGCCATACGTCTATTCCCCCCTCCGGCCGGGGCCGAACTAATACATAAAACTGATTTCACGGAACCAAGCGACGCGGAGCCATACGTCTATTTCCCCCTCCGGACAGGGCCGAACTAATACGATTTTGCGCCCTTGAGGTGATTTTCTCACAAAAATGGCGCTATAAAAATTATCCAATAATTATTGTTATTAATACAAAATGGGTGTGGCAAACCAGTAGTTCTTGGGTGGACCGCATAAGGTTCACATTGAAAATCCAAATTCGTCGAATGCCGGCCGTTTTGTGAAACGCGAAAATGCATATTTTATTTTAATTTCTGAAGTTTGGACGTAAATATAATTTTTTTTGCGATTATTATGAAAGAAACTGAATTTGCTACATTAAACAATAAAACCATCTCCAAAAGGGGGTTTTTGTAGGAGAGTTTGCACTTGAAAGTGTTTTTTTATACACCAAATACTTAATTTTTTTCTAGGCTTATTAAAAGACTTACCCATATTTTTAAGGGCCAATATATATTCTTCATTTAATCAAAGCATCAATAATACTTCGAAGCGATCAAATTTTCAAAACTTAAATACATGATGGTTTATGATTTTGCATTATTTCGCAAAAAAAAAACATTATTGCTTACTTAAACGACAATGCACCAGCAGATGCCAATGTATGTAGGAACCTTCAAAACGTGCCTTTTTTTCACAAAGAAAAGTCAAGCTTTGTGTCTCACACTTCCTTTGTTTATTATTTTTAAAACGGAGACCATTACATTATATTCGAGTGAAATGTCAATTTTCTTTGAAATATGAATTAAATTGAAATGTAGCCTTTAGGTTCTGAAGGTAAAATTCAAATTGTTTTTAATATTCTCTCTAAGCAAAGCTAGCTTTGTGTCTGCATATTCTTTGTTGGCAAGTTCTGACGAGGACTCCACATTGAAGTGAAGTGTCAATTTCGTTTGAAATACAAAGTAAATTCAAATATTAGCTTTTCATTCAGAATTCGTAGGAGATGTAAAATAACACAATTCTAGCGCAGACCCGTGAAAATCCACGGAATATTAGAATTCTAGGATTTGTAAAGCTTGAAGTGTTTTAAAATATTTGCTTCAGGATCCATTCCTTTCAAAAACAAATATTGTCGTCATTCTTTATAATGTAATTTAAATTATTTGTTGACAAATTAGAGAGACGATCAGAAATTGACTTTTTTTATTTATTGTATAAAAATTACATACAATGGGAATTTGTACCCGCTAAGCTACTGCAAGTAGCTTGTCAGCAGGAGATTTGTTCCACGAGAAAGAATGTTACAACAACAATATATTTTTTTTATTTTTTTTATTTATTTATTTGAGACACAAACAGGATATTTACAGCATTATTTTGGTTAATGTATAACAAATTAAGATACAAATATAAATATCCCTAGACTAATGTGTCTACAGTAATAACATTTGCGTAATTCACAGACACATGAAAAACAATTTAAGTATTTTTTTTACATAATTTAGAAACTTAAATAGAAAATTTGAAATACATGATAGCTACAAAATATTAAAGTGTTTATTAAAAAACAACATTAATTTTTTTTTTTTTCAGTTGCACAAATCATTTGAAATACATGATAGCTACAAAATATTAAAGTGTTTATTAAAAAACAACATTAAATTTTTTTTTTTTTCAGTTGCACAAATCATGGAGATATTTCTTAAAACAAGTAAAATTATTCGCAAAAATATCTATTATAGAGTGTGATTTAGTGAGATTGTTGTATGATCGTAACATTCTAGATATGGGATTAAAGTATTCCGTATTATTGCTAAAAATTTCGGTCCAAAATATGTCAAATTTTCTGGTAGATTTGGGCCTGGCGTATAAATTGATTTCATTGACTAAGTTACTATCTACTAGGTTGTTAACAATTTTATAAAATATTAAGAGGTCATTTATATTACGTCTTTTAACTAGACTCTCTAAATTGAAATGTGTAAGTCTTTGTTCGTACCCGTCTAGAAGATGGTAGACACCTGACCGGTAAGACAAAATCCGTGTAAATTTCTTTTGGACTGATTCAAGTCTAGATACCTGTGAAATATATTGTGGATTCTATACTGTTGACCCGTACTCAAGAACACTACGGATTAATGAATTAAAGAGAATTATTAGTCTATTAAAATTCTTAAACAGTTTGGTTGATCTTACAATGAAACCAAGTAATTTATTTGACTTACTCACAATATATTCAATGTGTTGGTTGAACGTTAGTTTGTTGTCAAATATAATTCCTAAATCTTTTATCGACTCAACTGTATCCAGATTGTGACCACATATGCTGTATGAATATAGAGTTTTGTTGGTGTTCTTGGTGAAATTAATAACTTTGCACTTAGGTATATTTAGTTCCATTTCATTGTCAACACACCAGGTAGATATTGTGTTAAGGTCTTGTTGTAAGAGTTCACAATCGTCCATAGATTTAATTGCTTTATACAATTTGAGGTCATCAGCATATAGAGAAAAATTACAGTGGAGTTTATATGTAAGGTCGTTAATAAAGATCAAGAAAAGCAAAGGTCCAAGGTGCGATCCTTGTGGTACACCCGACGTAACTGATATTGGAGAAGAGGTAAAACCGTTAACAGTAACTAATTGACTTCTATGTGATAAATATGATTCTAACCAACGAAGCGGATTTCCGTGAATGAAATATATAAAATATATGAAATAATGTAACAATATTTAAGATACCTACCAACATTGTGATATTCGAAGGTTGAAAATAATACAGAAACAGTATTTTTATGGTGAAAAACATTAGAATAGGAAAAATCAATAATTAACCCAAAAGTGGTATTGATGAATAATGAATAACATTTGTTCGGAGGCGAGTATGGATACCGCCGCCCCGGAGACTTGTTGGATAACCAACATCTCTGCCATAGGTCATCCCGAATGGTTCGCTACTTTGGTGACTTAGTAGAGGTGCCGGGTTCATGGGGTGAGGTTTGTCCGGGTCTTGGTGACGGATGTGCCCGCCCGCCAGCTGCATGGCATGCCGGATTGGGAGAGAATGGTTGAGGGAGCCTCTTTGACTTCTCCAGCTGTACTCTCTTGGAACATCGCCTTGCACCGCAGTGGGAGGGATGGATTCATACATACGTCACTCCTGTAAGCAAGGACCTCCATTCCTACCCACCCCTATTACCCTTTTGCTTCCCGGAACTTCCTTTCCTTCCTGGGAGCTAATATAAAAAAAATATTTATAAATAAGTAATAAATTAATGATAACAAATTATACACATTGTGTTATTTTTTTTTTTTTTTTAATTATTTTAACTGTAACATTATTACAGTAATAAACGTAATACTATGGCAAAAACGAAATAGTGAATTACACATTTTCAAGGATTTCTACACCAATAAGGTAGCTAGCTCTTGAGCTTGGTGTAGGAGTTATTTCTTAAATTATATAACGGAGTGTCAATAAATATAATCTGTAATAATAATATTAATATCACTTAAATGTTTTAATCCAAATGAACCCAGGAATCACTCGTTAAAATAAGTCAGGTACATCCTGTAAATGTACATATATAATATCGAGGTAGTATTAATATGGTAGGTCGCACCGTTGAGGATTGCGATTGTACCCTCGTGCCCGACTACCCTACTTTAGTCCGATAACGACAGGCAAAGTGGATTGAAAACTCGTGTTTGTCCATTGGCAAACATCACATTGTCTTATGGAACAAACGTGGGTGCCGCGTATGGAGAGCTTAGTCCACAATGAATCAACTCAATCATTTTCCTTCTGAGACGAGAGTGTTTGGAATAATGTTCAATTACGTTTACATTTAGAAAAATACTTTCATAAAGGAAAAAATTATGTTTCTTCAAAATTCGCAAATTCATTTTGTGGCGTTGTATGATTATGTTATATTATATTTATTATGTAATGATTGTAACTTTTTTATATAGGGAAGACTTATAGAAATTTTAACATTAGAATTAAGGAACATCTAAGATGTTTAAATAATAATACATTATTCTTAATTTGCCAACCACATTTTGGAAACAGGTCATTCTTTTGATATTAATAAAGGTTTAAAAATTTTACACACTGATACAACGGGTATACAATTAGATAATTTAGAAATTTTAGAAATTAGGAAAAGTGTTAATAGTAAATTAAATATTATAAATAACCAAACGTTTTTTAAAAATAGCCATCTTTTAAATTTATTTTCGAATAAATACTTATATTTATAATAATTTATTTTGTTATTTAGACTTCCTATTTTGTTTTAATAGATTTTTTATTATGTTAATGTAATTTTTTACCCATCCTAAAATAATTTTTATATTTTATTTTATATAATTGTTTTTTATGATATTTTAATTAATTAATCATCTGTCCTTTCTAATATTTTGTCTATGTTCTAATAATTCTATACTTTTTTGTCTTTTGTTATTTTTTATTAACTTATTATCCTGACGAAGAAAACATAGTTTTAGATACATGTTGATATTGTTAACTAAATAGTGGTGTGCTCAAAGTTATTTGTTTTCATTAAAAAAAAAAATAAATATGGTTTAATTGCGCTGGGTAATTATTACTCTTAAATTGGCTCCACATAGGAGGCCCTGAGAAAAAATAGTTTTTGAGGATGCTGTGTGGATAATAATTCACGAGAAACAAATCTAGATTTCTCTGAGCCATCATTCGGAAATATTTCGCTTATCGATTTTCAGTCAAATATAAACAATGCAGTTTTTGAGAAAACTTTAAAGGGTAATTAATAACGATTAATAATTTCTGACATTTAACTCGGAAATCAAAGAGAACAAAGTGAAAAAAATAAAGGCGAATTTTTTTTACATTAGTTCTACGCAGGAGGCACTGAGGAAATAAACTTCCCTTGGAGCCTATGTCATCTTTGGGGTTGCTGTGTGGAAGGTCTTTTTAGAGAAAGAAAGATGAAGAAGTTCTAAGAGGAAAGGGGTATGAAGGGTGGGTACGAATATAGAAGTCAATGTGTCTAGGTGGGACAGACGTATGAATCCATCCCTTCAACTGCAATGCAAGGCGATGTGTCGAGGGATTCTGGCTGGATAGGTCAAAAAACCTCCTCAACCAGCCTCTCTCGATCCGGCCCGCCACCAGAAGGTGGGCAGACACATTATCTGCCAAGACCTTGACAAACTTCATCCCATAAACCCGGGCATCCCTCCTAAGTCACCAAACGTAGCAAACCACTTGGAGTGACATATGGCAGAGGTTTTGGTCATCCAATAAAAGGTTCCCGGGGCGGCGGGACCCATACCCGCCTCCCAAAATACCTGACCACAATTTATTGATGCGTTCAGAAGGCGAAACAGCTGTGACACGCAATAGTTATTAACAGCAAAACCTGTTTATAAATAAACTGTTTTCGTAATAATTTTAATAATAATATCTGATTACGCCCATACACACACCTACACCTATACATACCTACATAGCACGCATACATACTGTCGCTGCTTGGAATTGGTATTAATATTATTGCAAATTCCTTTCCTACCTATTCCCAATTGCCTACCTGTCAATTCTTACTCAGTCTGTAATAAAACGCCCGCCGCAACAAATAGCTAATATCATTAAAAACATAAAAGAAAAAAAAACAAAATAACATTAATTTAACAAAACGTTTATCAAAATGTCCAGGAACATAGGTAGATTTCAACCCCTCGTTTAATTTATACGGTACATATTATGTATGTGCAGGAATGCAGGTATAAATTCCTTTCCGCTCCCTGATATCAACAACTCAATGTCCACCTAAATCAGAACTTGCGGTGAAAAGGTCAACAGGTGTAATATAAATCATGTCAGAACTCTGTTTTACAATATATAATTCAGTGAATCTGATTTGGAAGGCGGTTACGGGTAATGCCGCCTTGGGAATCATTTATTGGATAACCAACATCTCTGCCGTAGGTCACCGCAAGTGGATCGCTACGTTTGGTGACTTAGCAGAGATACCCGGGTTCATGTACGGGTCTTGGTTGCGGATGTGAAGGGCTGAATCGAGAGACCATTTGAGGGAGGCCTTTTGACCTATCCAGCCGGACTCTCTTGATCTATCGCTCTGCACCACAGTTGGAGAGATGGATTCATATAAGTCACTCTTGAACACATTGATTTCCATCTCCAGATTCCTACCCGACCCTCATATTTATTTCCCAGAACCTCGTCTCCTTTATTTCCTCCCCCCAACATCCTCAAAAATGTCACAGACGCCAAGAAAAAATATTTTTCCTTAAGGCCTCTTTGATCTCTTGACCTCTCCAGCCGAATTCTCGATCCATCTCTTTTTAACGCAGTAGGAGGGAGGGATTCATCTACCGTCACTCTTGGACACACTGACATCCAGAACCCAGAACTTCCTCTCCTTCCTATCCTTACAAAGACCCTCCACACAACAACCCCATATACAAAAATAAACTGGACCACACTTACAATACTCGTTTTACGTTAAATGAAGGACTAATTGTACCTAAGCATTTAAACAAATATGGACAAAGAACGCTGGACTATATGATACCTAATTGCTTAAATATGTTACCTGCCGAAATTAAAAAATGTACAAATGGTAAAACAAATATTTTGTTGAGAAATTGGCTTGCCGAAAGAAATAATTTGTATTGGACTAACACAAAAATTGTAAAATAAGTTTATATATATCTCCAAAGTAAAAGTACCCATCGACAAACTGCTAAAAAGTAGTTTATTGGGACTTTTCTTTTTTCTGTATAATATTTTATGTCATATTGTATTACTTTGTATTTATAATAAATAAATTAAACCTTGAAAAAAAAAATGGCATAGACCGTGATTTAAATTATTTTCCTCAGGGCCTCCTGTGTGGAGCTAATGTGAGACTTACTACTGAACTTCATCTCTTCCTACATTTAAAAGATATCTCTCTTTAAGAGATTTACCCACACTTCCAATCACCTTTCTGTTTTAATTGTATGCAAATTAATATGTATTTAACCTTAAATAATTTTGTAACTAAGATATTCATTAATGTACCTCTACGCCTGTCTCGACACAGGTATATCCTAGTGAGACAGGCATCGAAAAACCTATTGTAAACATAATTAATATATATAAATAAATAATTTAAAAAAGGAATCATGAAAACGCTAAAAACTTAAACTATATAAAACTATGGCTTTTAAATAAGAACTAACAATTATTCTGCTTCATTACTTTTCAGTATTAACTTATTTAATTGGATAAGATATAAGATTTTCACGGTCAAAAGTATTTTGGTAATTTATTTTTTGGATATTAAGCCGTGTTGCGTAGACACATCATCTGCCCTGATAATGGACACTACAACGCAACATTGCTAATTTATTAATCTAATATATAAAATTCTCGTGTCACGGTGTTAGTTATCATACTCCTCCGAAACGGCTGGACCGATTTTGATGAAATTTTGTGTGTTTATCGGGTAGGTCTGAGAATCGGCCAACATCTACTTTTCAAACCCCTAAAAGTCAAGGGTGGTCCATCGCAAATTTTTATTATTTTTATTTTTTGAACAAATTTTTTTATTATTATTTATTATTTAAACTTTATGAGTAAAACCTCAAACTGTAATATTTAATTAAATGAAGACATTATGAGCGAAACTCAATCGAAAATCTGGAAACAGAAAAATCAGAAAAAGATATTGGCACCTCTGGGACTCGAGGTGCCAATATCTTTTTCTGATTTTTCTGTTTCCAGATTTTCGATTGAGTTTCGCTCATAATGTCTTCATTTAATTAAATATTACAGTTTGAGGTTTTACTCATAAAGTTAAAATAATAAATAATAATATTCATCCCAGACTTGCAGAAGAGTCAATAGATGTCGCACATTAAATAAAAATGGATAATAATTTATCCAGACACCATCTAGATTGCATTTAGTTCGAGTTGAATCTTGCAATCATTCATAAAGATGGCAGCCAATAAAAATATGCGTTAAGAAAAATGAAGATAATATGGGTGGTTCTTAGTCGAAGTATGGTACAGTTAAAAGTGACCGAATTGGATATCGACACCTTAGCTCAGTGGATAAGAGCGCCCAACCCGGAAAGTAGGGAGGTCCTGGGTTCGAGTCCCAGAGGTGCCAATATCTTTTTCTGATTTTTCTGTTTCCAGATTTTCGATTGAGTTTCGCTCATAATGTCTTCATTTAATTAAATTTTTTTATGTTTTTTTTTTACGGTGAGGCATTAAAAAATACATACAGCCCTAAATTTTCACCCTTCTACCATCAACCCCTATTTTTGAATAGCGATATTAGTAACTCAATAATTTTCAACCCCGGAACTAAAAAAAAAATCATAGAAATAATGTTTATGGCAAAACAACGATTGTCGGGTCAGCTAGTATGCTTATATAATTGATTGGCGGTAGGCGTTTCGGGATGTGAATTCGTAGGTCCACAAGTGTTGCCAGCATATCGATTTCTTATTTATTCTTTGTCAATATCGGTTCGACTGTTAACAACAAAACCGTGCTCATTATATCAATATAAAATCGTCAGAAGTTACGCCTATCTAATATTACGTAATATTTCTCTGTACTTGACCTACAGAAATTAAGACTTTTGGAACACATTTAGAAGGCTCAAATGATTTTCTTTTGACTGTATTATTTCCTACCTTTTAATTTTTTATTTCAATCTCTAACTTTTCATTATACTTTATATTTTATAATTTATGCTTTCACTTTATGCTTTCATTTATCTATCTTACTTTTTACTTACTGCTTACTACCTCAACTCCTTTTTTTACCTTTTGTTTTTATATTTAACTTTAATTTATGTTGTTACTTTCGTTTTGTTATTGTATTGTAATACATGTATAATATAATTTATGTTAATGGCACGTGTTGTGCCGTATGTTTTTGAAATAAATAAAATGATGTAAACTTTAATACGGGCCTTTTTAATTGAGGGGCTGTATCAATAATAATACTACCTACCAAAGTAATATTGAGAGTATTTTATCTCTTAATGTAATTTCACTTCTTCCCTAAATCAGCACTTAAACCAAATCCACCCTTGCATTAAACGGATACGCCGATGGGTTTCAAAACCTTTTGGGTTTATTGGGGTATTATTTTTTGATGTAACATGATGAGCCCAGGGCTGATTTACAAACATTTCGGGGCTTATGTGCTTTGCAGCCGAAATACCTTCCGACGAGCTTTTATTTTCCATCAACGTTCGTTTCGATCTTGTAAGAAACGAACCTAATCGAATAAGAAATTACTTGTAAACCTATATTTATAAGTCGCCTTTTAACATTTTTATAACAGATTATTTCCAAAGAAAGCAATAACTTTTGAGTTTAACTAACTAGATATGATCACGCTAAAAGTGCGTGTAAGATGAATTGCCTAAAAAATCTGTCTTAGCACGTATGCTTTGCTTCAATCGCATTCATACGTCATCTTGTACCTTGTAGGAAATAATAATTTTTATTTTTATTTTCATTATTGTTAAAGATTATTTTATTAGTGAAACTGGTGAAACTACATTACGTTTGGTGACGATTGGTATAAATTCTTTGACTTTAACTTTCGTTTTCGAATAAATCGAGTCCAAAGTAGGAATTTTTAAGTCAAATTCGAAAAAATCAATCGTTATGGGGTTAATATATTGGCGTTATGTCTTTTAAATGGGTCGAAATGTAATCCCGGGACCAAAAGTTTTTTTTATCCTTTAGCCGAAAAAAACGGAAAAAGTTTAAATAACTAACCATCACGCCGTTTCTCTACTGGGATAGGCAGAGAGGACGGACCGGCAAACAACTCGGTCTTGGCACATATTCTTCGCATCATTCATATTCATACATCATTTCATACAAACTCTTTTGTTATTCTGACTTTTGACATGCCCAACTTAAGTATCTGATTCACTTGATCGTGGCATGTCTTCCTCGGGCATCCTCGACTTCTTCTACCATTCACATTTTCGTCATATATTCTTACACTAGTTTCTTCGTTCATTTGCTCTACGTGCCCTAACCATCTGAGGATCCCTTTCTTAATCATACTTATTTTGCTTACATCAGTCTCGCATTATTTGTGGATCTCTACATTAATCACACGATCGTGTATGGTTTACCACACATATGACTCAGGGATCTCATTTTAATAGCAATCAGTTTACTCTCATCCTTTCTCTGCCAGTTCCATGCCTTACGGCCATACATCAGGGTAGGTTTCAGTACTTCATTGTGGATTACTGGCTTCGCTTCTTTTGATAGTTTAGCGCCAAAAGCATTCAGTCCTCCATTAATAGAGTTACCTGCATTTTCACTTCTTTCAATATCTCTATCAGTCTTCCAATCCCTCGTAAACATACTACCCACATACACAAACTATCCACATTCAAGTATTTGCTCCATGTATTCATCATTCACAACTATATTGCACACTGATTACGTACTCTCTCTTATAAACACTACGACTTTAGACTTCAGACGGAAAAAAGTTTTTTAAAAAAATAAATCGAGATGCTCAGGTCGAAAAAATATAATGTTATTGGTTTTTTTGTGTTATGTAGACTCACCAATATACCACGACTAATATTTAGCATTGAAAAATAAATTCACGAATTCTACAAACAATGTAATTTAATAGTGGAAAAATCCCAAACATTATTTTTATTCAGCCCTCAGCCAATCAATCAAGATCAATCTTATTAAAATATTAATACTAATTTTAAAACATCTTTTATTCAAGGAACTTAATTTATTTTCTTTCCAATTTTCTATTCATCAATTAACATTTTCATTTAAATTTAATATGAAAGATTTTCATAAAAGTTCAACCAAAGAGACGCTCGATAGCTGTTTCTCTTAACGCCGATTGCGCGCCCAGGACGCGCCATAAAAAAAAATTTTGAGATGTGATTTTAAACCTTATGTATAAAGAAAATGTATGAAGGACAAGGTCAGAATCGCTTGGGGCATTCTTGTTCTTGACGTAACAGATATAAGGAACACACCTAGCCTCTCAAATAATCATCTTTGCACATATCTATGACTTTCGAAATGACATTTCTGCCGCGATTTGAGCTGTCAAACTTTGAGCGTCGCATGTCATGAAAAGATCGATAAAACTATCAATTTGTCAAATAAACGCAAGTAATATTATTTGTAAGCATAGTTTATTGTTTAGGAACGTGTTTCGGTAAATATTATATACGACAGCATAAAATAAATCCGCAAAATATTACGTCAAAGTCAAAACATCGCGAAATTTTCGAGTTTCCTCCCGTGGCATTTAAGAGGTTAACGAAGGATTTGCCAAACTGACACTGAGTGAAAAATAAATTTTACATTCGTATGTAAATTATCGTATTACATAATTGGTTAGATAAATGCCAATTACAATAAAATAAACAACACAAATGTAAGTTGCTAAATGGAAGCTACGAAGAAATGAAAAAAAAGTTGGGAATAATAATGTAAAATAAATTCTTGAAATATGAAGGTATAAAATAACACGTTTAAACCATTGATATAATTATTATACATTAACCCTCCCATAACTTATTTCACAAGTAATACCACCTAGGAGTAATTTCATAATACAACCAACTACCCTTCGAACTTCTTCACATCTCTTGACTAACGCAGTTGTTTTCCTACGAAGAAATTAAACTTTTTTTTATCAAATGTTATTTTTCTCGATACACTGCCTCAAACCTATCTATTACATCTATTCTTAAGTATTCACACAATTTATTGAATTGTCAATAATAATTTCCGCCCATACTTAAATATTTCTAACTGCTTCAATTTTGTGTGTGAAAATGATCTTTTCAAAGCAAGTGATTCGGTTACCGTGAACTTGCTGGAAGACAAATTTTCTCTACGCAGAATCTACAATCTACACAAAAAGCAAAATCCAATACTTCTTGTGAACTTTTAACTTTGATATAATGCACTTTCATTAGATATAATTGGTCGACAGTTTAAACCAATTGAGTAAAACATTGAAAAGGTTTTTTTTATGAAATGTTTATCAATGGTCTGTTAAAAGTGCTTTTCATATCGGATTTAAAGATTTGTCGACATAAATTTTGGATCCCATATTCATTTAATATTCCTAATAACATAATTAAGTTATCTCGTAATGGAAAATGAGCATAATATTAGCATCTACACAATAAAATAAAATAAATAGATTTTGGGCTAATGTTAATTAGAATAACAAATCCAGGAAAGCTCGTTTACTAAATGTATGTATTTTACTACCACTGATATGTAACTAAAATATATTACGTGTCTCAGAAAATGAAATTAAAATTACAGTTTTATTTAAATTTAAAAAAAAATGAATAAAGATTATTTTGTATTTACAAATTATAACGGAAAATATGTATTATTATTTAATTTGGGAAGTTAAAAACATAAAAATAAAACATTGAATTCGCATCAAAATAATTACTAGCAACCCACGGGAGTGAATTTATATGTTTAATAGTGTAAATTAGTAGATTAGCTTGTTGTCGTGTTTATTAAATAATACGTCTAATAAAATTAAATAATAACAAAAAATCACGAGCTTTTGACCACTTAAATTGTGGTTGAAACAAAGTGATGTAGTATTATTTATTTAAAATGTCACAACAAAGTTACTTAACAATTACTATTGGAGAAGTTTGGCAAAAGGTTTATCACATGAAATACAGTAACGATTAGTATAAACAAGAAATTGTGTGTTCATAAACCTACCTTGTTGTCAAAACACCATCAGGAAATCCAAGACTAATCATAGACCAAGTCACGTGGCTCACAACAAAAATCCACTGTCAAAAGCTCCTGCCTTTAACGTTTCCGCGAAACTAACCTCAAATATTCCCTTCAAATTCCCTTAATCTTTAAATTCATCTTACATCTGACAAGAAGTCTGCTACTAAAATTAAGCGGGCCTATCTTGAAGCTCACATCTTAAATACAACCCATTTAATATAGCACTGATCTTGATTAACATGCGTTAATATGATTTATTCTGCTTTACCACGAGTAGTTTTTTCGAAAACAAGGTTTTATAGATTAATTGTCACAAATGTGCGTCCACTGGTAGTAATTTCTGATTACGTCAAAACACGGAAGCTCGAGCGCGGCCCGGACCGTCGTCTGCTCCCCACGAAGGTTCGCGGCGTACTGAAATTTCCATTCAAATTCCATCTCTCAGTAAACACCCTCTCGCGGCCACCTCGACGCGATTTTCCGGAAAATCGAGGAGCCCGTTGATCGTTGGTACGGAGATTTTCGAACTCGGCGCTAAAACTTGGCTGTTTTGTATCCAGATGGCCGCTGGGAAGCCGGTGAATCGATATGAAGTGTGAGGGGGATGGAAACGCGAGATGTGAGAGACGCAGCATCCCAACAGTGATGGAAGATACGCGAAAACGTATTTCAATATTATTATTTTCGCCAAATCAAAAAAACATTTATCCAAATCAATTCAAAACAAACACGCCGTTGAACAAACAAGTTGAAACAATTTACAATAGGTACCATTTATTTCTACAAACGTATTTTCAACTCACATTCAGTTTTCCGTTCCAAGAACGCGTCAGAATCGCTGAATTATTCTGAATTTTCCATATTTTCCGTGGTCGATCAAAGTTCACTAACGATAATTTTTAGAGTGGTGTTTACAGGAGAAGAAGAGTCTTATTTTAAGAAACAAAGGGTAAGATTAATGGTCGACGAGATATTCGTAAACATAACTGGTTCGAGTGCCCGAGATGAGAGCCTAGACAATAGCCAACCTCCGATAGGAGAAGGGCATGAAAAAACTCGTTCATAGAAAATTATACCATAAGAACGTTGGAGAAGATCGTAAAAGATGCATTAAAATTAAAAATAAGTTTGACATCAGGCTTGATCATTTTAGTATGATGTGACGTTTGCTAGAAAGTTTCACTTCAATCTAAATACAATAAATTATTTATATAACCCAACTTAAGAACCTAAAAATCTGTTTTGTAAAATAATGTTTTTCCATCTCCCCGACGAAAATAGTTTTCTTTTATTAATTACTTACTGGTACCCGGCATGCTTTGCTATGCCATTTAATAAAGAAATTGTTTCTCCCTATAAAATTAAAACACTCTCTTTTCTTAGGGACAGAAAACGTATAATAAATATAACTAGTGGTCGCCCAATGGTCGAAATTCGACCATAATTGTAATTTTTTTTATTGATTTAATGTATTTTTTATGCATAATTTAAAAAAAATATATTAGCATGCTGCACTCCTTCTCTATATAAACTATAATTGTGCAAAATTTCATACTCCTCCGTCCGCGCAATTTTCGTAAAAAGGTGTACAAAGTTTTTGCTTCACGTATTACTATACTGATGATGATATATCAATGTTTATAATTTCATAACGCCAGAACTTACCATTATATACAGCCTTAAGTACTCGCATATAATTAAGCTTTCTATTGATGAAAGAATTTTTAAAATCGTTTCGTTGTTTTAAGCGCGAAAGCGTAACAAACAAACACACGTAGTTTCTCATTTATAATATTAAAGTAAATATGTTGAAACAATTGTTAATAATTTAGACATTTGTTGAAGTAAGCGGAGTAAGGAAATGTTACCATAAAAAACTGTAAACATTTTCCGAAAACTAGTTGAGGTAAGAGAAAAAAAAATTCTTTGTAAATATTTTATTGACATTTTTGTAATTAGAAAGTTTGATGCACGGTGATTTTCCACTTCCGGCCCTGCCTAAGTTGGCGGGCAGCAAGAGACATCTGTCCACGCTGACTCCAACCTCCGCCATGTTGGCGCGTGCGTGGAGCTGTCTCCTCTACCTCCCCCTCGGTACAGCCTCCCACCTACCCAATGCCCCCACCACCCCCGGACACCTCCACAGCCGCCCACATCAGCGCCCTCAGAGTGAAGGAACACGTTAGGGGTGCAATGAAAAATATGTTGTCGATGGCCTGCGGTCAATGCGGTCAATATCTGTGTCTTAGAGCCCTATTAAAATAGAACCTTAAAATATGGAAGCTTTATTAAGGACTTAATTATTTTAATTCAAATAAATAGCTTTGTATAAACCACTATTTAAACAAATTAATTCATGTTTTTAAACCAATGGTTTCTTCGTCAGGATAAATGTTAAATAAACAATATCTTAAGGAAACAAAATGTTTTGAATATGTCGATTATATATTTTGATTAAATAGTGATGTAAACAAAGTTATTTGTCATCATTTAATTAAAATGACTTTATGATTATTGAAGAAAAACATTTGTTTATTTGTTCAAACACAGCACACTAATTTTATGTCACAATTTCAGATCAAAATTAATAGACTAACTAACCAACCATCACTCCGTTTCCACGCAGGGGTAGATAGAGAGGACGGACCGATCTTGGCACACATTCATTGTCTCGTTCATATTCATACATCGTCTTATACATGCTCCTCTATTATTCTGACTCTTGACGTGGCCCGACTCGAGTGTCTGATTCACTTGGTCGTGTCATGTCTTCCTCGGGCGTCCCCGACATCTTCTACCATTTAATAGACACTTAGTTTTAACCACTTTTATTGTTTCAAAACTAACATGTTTCATGAGTAATGATGTTTATTTAAAACCTTAAGTAAACTGATGTAGCAAGCATGTCTCAAGCATTGCTTATATGAAAGATGTTTATTTTTGGAACAACATAAGTATTTATTTCGACCGGTTAGTAGCTGAGTGGGCGTCGCGTGTTCGATTCCTCGGCTGGCATGATAATGATCGGAGCATAAAACTTCTAAGAAACTTATCAACTCCTACCAGTCTCCCACTGTCTTTTGCTGTCTCCCTCCAATACCTTATTACTTGTGTTATATTAACATCCTTGGATTTTCCCTTCATTATGTTATGACTTATGATCCTTGATAAGATTGATGAAAATTGTGACTGAACGGCGCCGCATCTTTTGTACCACAATTTAAAAAATCCGGCTCGAATGACCAAATTTTCTATTTACTTCTTTCTATGACTCTATTTACAGTAAGTTAAGAAATAATTATAAAAATTTTAAAAATTGCTTCTTATTACTAGAGAAGAAGTAGAGAAGAAGAAAGGTTGACATGAGTTGAGGTTATTTATAACATAATCATGGAAAGGTATAAAAATTTCTTGCATTAATTTTTTTTTCTTAGATTTGCTCCACACAGGTGGTCGTGAGGTAAATAATTTCCTTCGGTGCCTGTGTCATCTGAGATGCTGCGTGAAGAGTCTTTTTGAGGAGAGGAAGTCGGTCAACATCGGTCTTCTAGTCGACCTATTGAACTCATGAACAGAGTCAAAGAAGTGACCCGTTCTCATGTGACAAACCGATGAAGATATTTATTTGTATTTTGTCTGCATAAAGAAAAAAGCTATTTTGGATTTTTATATTTTAAATATTTTTTTCAAATATTTGGTACCTACATACTGTGTGGATCTAATTCAATAATGTTTTTACTTTATAATTATTTTTGTGCAATTGTCTAAAACAGTTGTTTCCTGCACTATTTATAAGTATAATTTTATAAATATTGTTATATATATATATATATATATATATATATATATATGTAAAAGCCTAAGTAGGCGTATATAAATAAATAAATATGTTGAGCGCGCGTTTGACGTGTTTCCGGATTATGCACCGGTGCCGAGGGGATCAACCACGCTAGTTCCTTGGAGCATCTTCATAGCATTCCTACCCAACGCCTGTGCTCTAAAGATTACAATCCGTTTGTTAAGATGGAATAATCTATCAAACGGACTGCACGTTTCTGTACAGAGTCGAAGGTTCTTCTCGGGTATTTTGGGGCTGCAGATCAGAGGTGGCTGCCAAATTCAACTGTGGGGCGCACTTGCGATTTGTACAGGGCTAGCAGTTGTATACTATTAATGTATCTGCTTCTGGGAGGCTAATTTAACTCTGGCTTCGATGGAGCCCCCGTACCTGAGCTGGTCACCTATATTTACCCCAAGCATATCGATGGAGGGCCTGTTCAGAAGATTGCTTCCGTTGAAGGAGACTAGATTTTCATTTCAATTTTAATCCCTTTTAGACGTAAACAGACATGATTGGGTGTTTGAAACGATAAATTCAACGAGATTATTTTTACCCCGAAAGAACACACTCACCCTTTTAAGGTAAATGTCAAATTAGTGAGGTTGTACTAGAAACGACTGTTATAATAATTTAATCTCCCAACAAATATCCTAAAACATCATTATATTATTTAACAGATAATATCGCTGTGTGGTTCAGAGTTTGTGCACGCCAACCCTGAAACGTGGCTGGTCTGGCTGGTCTGGCTGGTCTGTGACCATACATTATGCGCAATGTCGAGCCGAGACGATGCGCAACGAAACACTTCCGCTCACTTCCGGCAGGACCGCGAGATCTGACCACACCATCACGTGACCACATGACCACATTACCATACGGCCGATACAGCCCTTGTATATGGAGGCATGGTTTTCGTGGATATATAATTATTATGGTCTATGAATGGACTACACTATGGATTTTGTACTCGAAAAATAGGAGAGACTTTGCGGATGTGATTTACTTATGCAAAATCTTAAAAAGTTAAATCGATTGTTCAGCTCTTCGTCATTATCATATTATTAGGGTCCTAAGAAAGATAACTAGAAAAAAGTGATTGTTTCAACGACATCAAAATTGCTTCAACGAGTTTCAGGCAAAATTCTTTCTGAAACTTGCAATCATTATAAAAAAATTATGTTAACTCCAAGCCGGAGGCCCGGAGTAAAATAATTTCCCACAGAATCTACGTCATCTTTGGCGCGATGATCAGCGCGCTCGCCCGGAAAGAAAGAGGTCCTGGTTTCTTCTCTGGTTTCGAGTCCCAGAGGTGCCAATATCTTTTTCTGATTTTTCTATTTCCAGATTTTTGATTGAGTTTCGCTCATAGGTGTCTTCATTGAATTAATTAATTACGAAAAAAAAATCCAATTTAACGTATTAAGATTTCACACATCATGACCACATTTAGGTTAGTACCTAAAAATACGATGAATAACTAAGAAAACATCAAACAACTATAGGTGTCATTTCCAGATCACATTTATTAGAGTTACTCCGTCAAGTCCATCACCACTTAATTTGACGTAATTTTTACCTTTTACCCAAAATTTGTTTCTTTATTGTATTTATCATTCAAATTATCCCAGCTATTTGGGCCTAACTTATTTTTGGCCTAACTTATCTCCTTATTTTGAAATTATATTTCTTCCTCCTTACATAACAATTTATCAAGGAAAAGTTTGCAAGCTGAATATTAACGAAAAGATATTAAAACACCCTTCAGATAATCTGGTATCAAAGATAATATTTTAAATATTAATTATGGAATCACAGTTAGGAAAAGTAACTTTTCAGTAAACATCTTTTATGTGTCGGAGAGTTATGAACTTACCAAAGTATTTTTGTTCACGGAAAGATATCGTAAAATTGATGTATTCGTGTTCTAGCATAAACGTAGTTTTGGACACCAAATCCCATTATGATTTTACTGCTAAAATAAAAAAGAATCTACGAAAAGATTGTGACATATTGTCATTGGTAAAAAAACTTCTGTAATTTCAAAGTCTGTTCAGAAGACCAAAAAAATATTGTTTTCATGGAGCAGAAATAATTTGACTTTACAAAGTGTTTTATCTGTCATTTCGTTTTTGTTTTGTGTTTGTTTTGTGGTCTGTGTTTTTTATACTAGAAATAATACATAAATTATGCGACTTGCACATAAAATACAGAGAGGCAATTCCAGAGAGAAAGGCAAAGTTGGAGAAAGCTACTCCAGAGGTTGTTGAATGAGAAGCTAGACTTGCAAGGAACGCAAGCGGTGAGAGTGACTCGTTTCGACCAGAAAGAGTCAGAATCCGATTCCGAAAGCGTTTTAACTCACTACGAATACGAAAAATATAATTAATGGAATGATTCAATAGATTCACCGGATTGACTCTCACTAGTTCCGAACTTATAATAAACCTAGGGAATTTAAGGGATTTTCCTTTTTCCCTAGACGTCACATCGCTGCACAATACAGGATAAAATAAGGACAAAGGTTTCGAATCGGATTCATAAACAATTTACAACCTAGACGATTTTTGCTTCAGTCATAAAACACCCCAAAGAACCATCAGAAAAGCTTAGAAACTATATCAATAGAAGATCTCTGTTCAGTAAGACATCTTTCTTGGCAATTTAATAATCTCAATACATAGTAGATATCGATGAGTTGTATATTATAAAAAATAGGAGTGCGGTATTTCGGTGATAATTATTAACTAAAAAGGTTTGAGTTAATAATATGTAACTTCTGCTTAATATAACATACGTAATAATGGACAGAATTTATTTTGCGATCAATCAATGTTTTAAGTGTTTGGTGTTTCACAGTTGTTTCCCTTATTCACACACTAATTTTTGTGTTGGGGCTCTTCAAGAAATAATAGGTCCTTGTCACAATCAGGTTTATTATTTACGTGTTTACAACATATTATACTTCTTGGTTACACGACCGATCTCAAATGGCAACGAATTGTATCGGGGGCTGACTTGCGAACGTTGACCGCTCCCAGCGGCAGTTGCCAGTCAGACACCCCCGGCGGAATCTGTCGGAACTTGTGAGAAGCTCTAAGCTTAATAACATCTATTGATATCAACAAAAACTAAGGTTTCGAAACACTACAACAATCATTACTCGATACGACACCGATTAATAAACTGGTTCCGATTTCAAGTCATTTAAATCTGATAAGTTCGTTAATTCTCTTAACTTCTATAAAATCATTCCTGATCTGTTTGGTAACTAACGCAGTGAGGTTCGTTCCGTCTGATTCGGCATTTTAAAAAGAAAGAAATGAACAAGTCCGAGAAATCAAGTCCGTTTGGCTGAACTCGGATTCGAGTTCGTAAAATAAGTGAAATGATCAACTCTAATGAACGGAAGCTGCATAATTAGCCCATGGCAGGGACGCCTGGAGGTTTCATATCGATAGGTCCTCCACCCAAATAAGACAGGAGGAAGAAAATATGAGAAATATTGCAACGACCAAAAAGAAACGCATTATCGAAATTAAATATTTAAATGCATTACCTATATAATTTAAATATCTAAAGTCAAATTATTGGTCTTGGGTTTAGTGGGACGTGAAACAAAAGTATGAGCATTCGTTGTGTAAATGTTTGTATTCAAAACCTTAGTGTTTTAAAAAATAAAAAATGTTAAAAATGCTCTACTTAAATTTAAAAGAAAAAAATGATAACCATACCTACTAACACATCTAACTACAAAGAACAAAGTCTTATAGAAAAAAAACCGTGCTATAAAATTATGTAACGACCTTATAAATTATATTAAAAATGCGATGGATATTAACAAGTTTAAAAATAACACAAAATATGTCTAAGTAAATGTGAAGATGAGGTAATTATGAAGTGACATCAACACAACATGAAGATGAGGAAAATAAAAAGTTATGGAGTATTAAGTAACACGAGTAACATCAACACAACAACTTACAGTCCGCCTCGGAATAGAAATCTCTAGTGAAGAGGCCTGTGAATATATTATAATATCTGTGTCTTAAATAGTAATTTATATAACTACATATCATATATATTAAAATAAAATTCATCGATAAATTAAACCATTGAAGATAAAAATTTCTATTCCTATTTTGATTTTGTCCAGTCCGCTAAATTTCTAGAAAATCCTCTTGGTGCCCCAAACTGGTCTACTGCAATAGTTTATAGGTGCTGGTCTATTTAATGTGCATTTGAACGCACTGCACGGGGTGCTCAATGGAGTGGGTGTCCCGACAACTTCTAACATTCGATTTCGGTTATATTATAATGGCGTTGCTTTCCCCGTTCATTCGCTCTACGTGTACAAACCATACAAGCATCACTTTATTATTCTGCATTCTTTCCGCGTGTCCACATTATTCGTCATATGAGCAAACAATGCTTAACTGCTTTTGAAAATGTCAAAACAGTTCGAGATACTAGAACCGAATGGCATAATCTCTTACTTATCCCTTTTGCTAAAACAACTTTTGGCCAAAGAAATGTTGGATACGAGTGTACTCTGCAACAAAACTATACAATGCGCTTCCACTGGCCATTAGACAAAGCGCAACTTATTTTAATTGTAAATCAGACATCAAGTCTTGATGTCTTTTTACCAAGACCAATTTATAAGCATGCATTTCCAATGATACCCATCGTCATGCCTTTGCCTTATACCAGTGGGATGCTAGCCTCATTTCTTTTGACCACTTGTTATTAGTCACCACCATTAGTCCATCTAATTTATGCATAAAAAAACCAGGATAACTTAACACATTAAAACTAGAACCGATTCACAAGATCCCCATTACAACATTACATTCCACCAACACACAACTAAAACGTCTTTTGGACGAAGAACAATGCAATATTTCTCAATCAAATTATTTAACATCCTCCCTCTTGCAACAAAAACCATTAAAAAATAACCGACTTCAATAAAAGCACTTAGAAATGGAATATGGACACGGGAAGAAAGAAAATAGATATAATTTTGCAATCAAACAAAGCTTGTATTGTGTTTCCAGTAGATATTGCTTTATAATTTTCCTCTCGCAATATTTTAAAATAGATATTTACTTATAATTCATACACAAAACCATGCACAACGTGACATCAGAACGGGGTATGCCAGGAAGGTCACATTATTTTCAACTTGTGTAAAAAAAACATTAAAAAATATGTTATGTTATTTTATTTTTATTTTATTTATAAACAGAAACAAACAGTACATTAGTTACAATGGTGAAAACAATTTACAATTATTAAGTACATTTCATGATGGGTACCTATTACATGTTTCTTTGTACTGTCTATGTATATTAAGTAATTACCGGGTGATGTGCGTAGTGGGTAGGTGTGTGTGTGTGTATGTATGAGTATGTATGTATGTGTGAGTATGTATGTATATATGTATGTATGTGTGCGCATTGAACAATTTATACCATTGACATGATGCTCTTTTTAAATTTGGGCAATGAATCGAAGAAAATGATAAAAATAAAATACATTCTAACTTATGATTTTGCAGGATCAGTCTTTGTCCCATTGTGCGCCGTGGCAAATTCCGTAACGCTGTTCAATTAGCCTTTGCAGTAATAATAATCAACAGGATCTAGGGGCCTAATTCTCAATTCCGATTCGCTAATCTCGATGTGGCTCCGGCATCGGCGGTTGCAGCAGTGAGGCTGGGGGTGATTTGTGCATGATAATGGACCAGTTTAAAGTGAAACCAACAACTAATCTCAGAGTCCTACCAGGTACACGGAATACCAAAGATTTACTGGTGTGCAATTAACTAGATTCCTGATAGAACCACTGGCGGAATATACTGTTAGAATTGTTGAGAGTGTGTCTGTGTGCACGAAGTAAAATAAAAATGATATCATTTCAGGTGATATTGATCATACGTATTTGTTGTCATGGCTTGACAAATCAATTGGACTGTAATCAGTAAAATTATGCGTATTTATTTTTATCTTAACCTTAATAAGTCAAACCTCAAATTATAATGTTACATTAAATAATAATATTTTTTTTGTTAAATGTTTTTACATGACAAAATTAAAAAAATAACTTATATCATTGATGTCGCTATTCCAAATTCCTGTAATATTCAAAAATCTGTTTCTGAAAAAATTAGAAAATATACAGATTTAGGAAATGAGATTAAAAGAATTTGGCATTCTCGGACTATAAAAATATTACCATTTGTTATTTCGGCTACTGGCATTATACCTAGCTCTCTAATTAAAAATTTAGGCTTATTAGATTTGTCAAAAAATCTTTATATAAAAATGCAAAAATCAGTCATATTAAATACATGTAGGATTACGAAAGATTTTTTAAATATTTATATTGAGGGATCGGTAGGATTTGTCGGTTCAGTTGGAGTTCTATCGAGCCGAACCCTCTGATATGAAAATATCTGGAGTCGGTGAAGTATTTTCCCATATGGTGTCTGGTAGGTTGACGTGTTGTTCTTGTATAGTTTTGTATTTAGTATACTTATACAATGCAATTACATCGCGTGGATTGACTAGATTAGCATTTGTGGAAAAGTGTGTGGAAGGATTAAGTTTTTTTTGTGAGGAAGATTTAACCCGGACATAAAATCTAGAGAACAATTAAATGTTACTCATTTGCAGTTAAATATTACGCATTTAACGTCACAACAAAACGAGTACATAGACTAGAAGAAAACTAAAATACTAATTAAAATAAAACAAATAATCAATTATTATGTAGGGCGTGGTCTGGGATGAGCTCGGCCCAGCGCTCACTCAGGAGTGGCGCTTGATACCGGAAGGCTGCAGCCACCACTGTAACATCGGAGGCTATTAACCGCAGACTGGCTCCAGTGACCCGGTGTCTCTTCAGACCAGCGAATCCATGCAGTCCTAGCTCCGTAAACATTGTCGATGCGCTGTTGTACCTTCTGTTTCCAAATATAATTCTGCATGACAAAAGTGATCATTTTTGTAAGGCAATCATTCATCCTGTGCCAACAGCCACGTTACTAGGCTATACGGGTATCCGTGCGGTTAGCACGGAGGGTAATGCTCAGATTACGCGACAGTAGTTAGTATGGTAGGGGCGGTTGGTGGCGAGCTTAGTGCAGCCGGCATTAGCAAATTAGGAAGTATAACCTGAGTGGCCGTGGTGAATTGTTAAGATATGGTGTGTAGTACTTTGACTTACCTGAACGTTAAAGTACTACAAATTTACAAAACATGAAGTGCCAAACGGTCGAATAAAACAGGACTTCGCTAAGCTCCGTCAATTATTATTTTAGTATTACTTGTAATTCTGTGAACAGCAACTCGCTTCCAAAAAAGTGTGTTTAATTTTCTCTTATTTAATAAATCAAAACCAATCTATTACTTCTAAATATTAAATATCTGATGTTTGCAATGTATCCAAAGTGTTCGGGGATATTATCGTGCTTCGAAAGGTGATTTTAAATGATAGTATAATAAAAATCAGAGCGTACAATTCACACGCGGTAGAAGTGGAACTAGAAACTCGCTAGATGTCGCTTTCTTTTCTTTTGCCTGTTTATTTTAAAGTGGTTTGAAGATTGGATATTGATTTCAAAAAAATATTTATTTTTATTTTTCTTGGATTTCGTATGATTCGAACCTCTGTTCGCTGGATGTCTGTCTCTCTGGCAGCGATTTATCATGCGCCTTAGCCGCTGCGCTATCGGAGGCTCGTGCCCAAATGTGAATTTACCGCATTATATTAGAACCGAGGAACTGCCAGATAATAAATTTTAGGGATGCACTTCCGTTTCATCTGAATTTCAAATCACTAACCGGGCTGAAGAAATTCACTTCAAAAAAGAGGTTTTTTTCCGAAATGAATAGGAAGCATTAAATTTTGTGTTTTTGTTTCTCGCCAGGGCAATCCTGATGAGTTACAAAACTCATTTTCGGACAGGAGGAACTTACAATCCGTAAGTGAGAAGAAATAGTTCAATTTTACGAAATTTATGTGTTATTTTTTTGTTAAGTTTAACAAACAACAATAGAAAACAAATGAAGAAAAATAAAAAGGTTATATAAATATGGATGATTATGAAAGGAAAGGTAATACTAGGAAGGAAGAATGGGTAGGAATCTAGGGGTCGTGTGTCCATAAGTGACGGACATATGAATCCATCCTCCCACTACGGTGCAAGGCGATGTTCCGAGAAAGTCCTGCTGGAATGGTCAAATGGTTTCCCTCAACCTGTGTCTTCCGACCCGGCCTGCCACGCAGTTGGTGGGCAGATGTATCCATTGCCAAGAGCCGGACAAACCTCATCCCTTGATCCTGGGATTTCCATCAAAATAGAACTTCGCTACACACGCTCAGTCAATTATTATTATTTATATTTATTTTCATTATAATAATATTCTGATGATTTATATATCGTCGTTTTTGTGAAAAACTATTTCAAGGTGGCTGTACAAATTAACTTATTTATGTAAAGCTCTATCTTTTACTAACTACAGACTAGACAAAGTATTATAAAAGCTTTTGGCTAATGGATTGCATCCACCGGTTTGTCAATCACTAATCTAAACTACATGTGCCATGCATTTGATAAATTAACGTGTTGCTGCGTTAAAATGTACATACATATGTTATTTTTTATTTATATTCTGCACAGGCAAATAACATACAGGACTATATTTACCTGGCAGATCACAGGTTACCTTGAAATTAACCCTGTGTATTGTTAATTAGAGAATTTTAAGTACAGTTCGAACGCATTAGACGTAATTGGTAACACACGTTATTGGAAATGCTTTTATTTAATTTTGGAATTTATTTCAATAATATATACGTTCTTAAATTAATATGTTTGGGAAAGGTAGAGCTAATTTTATGACGGGCGGTACAACAGTACAAGGATTTGTTAAGAATGTATATAAAATTTAAAAAAAAAACAAATGTTTAGGCATTAGCCTATTATTCATTAGAATATTTAAAAAAAAAACAAATGTAATACAATCCTTATCGATCGACCGTGCTAGGGGGCTTGGTCATTGATTTCTTCCACAGAAGGATAATTTGATATTATGATCAATACAAGAATTGTACTCTCAGGTATGTATTAAAGTACAATTAAATTATTATTAATATTACCATTTTTATTGTTCTCTAGACTTTATGTCCGGGTTAAATCTTCCCCACAGGAAAAATTTAACCCTTCCACACACTTTTCCACAAATGATCATCTAGTCAATCCACGCGATGTAATTGTATTGTATAAGTATAATAAATTCAAAACTATACAAGAACAACACGTCAATCTACCAGAGACCATATGGGAAAATATTTCACCGACTCCAGATATTTTCATATCACAGGGTTCGGCTCGGTAGAACTCTTAACTGGACCGATAAATCCTACCGATCCCTCAATATAAATATTTTAAAAATCTTTCGTAATCCTAAATGTATTTAATGTGACTGATTTTTGCATTTTGACAAATCTAATAAGCCTAAATTTTGAACGAGAGAGCTAGGTATAATGCCAGTAGCCGAAATAACAAATAATAATATTTTATTTAGTCTGAGAATGCCAAATTATTTTAATCAAATACCCTCGACTCTGTGCAGAAATGGGCGGTCCGTTTGATAGATTCTCCCATCTTAACGAACGGGTTGCAATCTTTAGAGCACAGGCGTCGGTTGGGAATGCTATCCATGTTCTACCGGTATTTCAATGGAAGATGCTCTGAGGAACTAGCGTCATTGAACATATGTACACGGTTGACATATGTCACATGAGAACGGGTCGTTTTTTCGACTCGTTCTTGAGTTCAACAGCTCGGCTATGGAACGATTTGCCGGCATCTGTGTTTCCTCCCTCCTACAACATGGGTCTCTTCAAGACCAATGTTCATTCCTTCCTCTCCTCAAAAAGACCCTCCACACAGCATCCCAGATGACATAGGCCCTGAGGGGAATTATTTTCCTCAAGGCCTCCTGTGTGGAGTTAATGTAAAAAAAAAAAAAAATCTCATTTCCTAAATCTGTATATTTTTGTGTTTATTATCATTAGGTACACTTTTTAATATTATTATTGAATGGTGAATAAAAGTGCATTGTCCCTCAGCATCAGAGCATTTTGGAGCAATTTGAACGAAATTTGTCGTCTATTTTAAATCCGATTTGAATTAATTCTGAAGGTAATTTATCACATTACTTTGACAAATTGCATTCCTCGTGCATTCCGAACTGCAATAACGTAATTGAATGCACGCGACTTTTAGAACACACCGTTTGATATATGATTCCCCTGTAATAAATCACCTCACGTACATTATGTAATGCAGCGAGTAATTCGCTTCCTATGCGCTTGTTCGTTAATTTACGGCAGCCCTATCCGGATACGTGTAGAATAATGGTGTTAACACGAAATCACGTATTTTCAGCGCGCTGTAAATTCTAACCTGAATAAAGCTCATTATAATTGCACCGCACAATAATAATTGCTGCTACAGCGTGTTTCTGATACTTAAAACATTGGAAACAAAACATTTAAAAAATATCGATCGTCCAGTTAATAAGTCAGACATCTCCAAATACAAAATGTTGAGATTTTTTATTGTTTAATTTATGACATTGTTACAGCTTTGAACATAATATTAGGCAAAATAAATAGTGAAACACATATTTTAATGAATTTCCACGTCAATTAGGAGTGCTAGTTCTTGAGCTTGACGTAGGAGTTATTTCATAATTATATAATTATCATAACATAATTTAACATAGAGTGTACAATCATTATAAACTTAAGTACTAGGTTGTTGTGACGTTATTTTTTAATATGGCATGAAATGAAGTTATAACATTCTGATTGGTGAAGTTAAGGTTGTTAATTTTTTTTTAAAGATTAATTTGGCCTTATTTTTGAATGATTCGAAATGTGTTATTCTTTTTACTTCTTCGGGAAGACTATTAAAATATTTTATGCCTTTGTAAATATAATTATTGTGCATTTGTTGTGTTGAAAATAAATGAATTTGGATGTTAAACTTATGCCATTTTTTGATTGCGTTTTCTTTGAATATTTGTAACATTGAATCTTTTTTATAGAGGTCTTCAATAGAGAACTCTAGTCCATTTTTTTTTTAGAATAATGACCTTCTAACTTAAATAACTGCATATTTATTTTTATTTTTATAGTTAGTTTTAATAGTTAAAATAAATGTCAAAGTTTTAATTTTTCAAGATCCCCTAAAAACCACCGTGACGTCATCTGGCCCTGTGACGTCATCTGGCCAAAAGTTTTAGTTATTTTCAACACATGTTGTCATTTTGTATGGAAGAAGTGATGAAACTATTCAATAAGTAAAACGTTATTTAGGTGTAATTATTTATTTATTAATTATTTATTTATTAAAGTAATTATTTATTTATTAATTATTTATTTAATTATTAATTAATATTTAATATATTATTATATTTTTCAATATTATTACGGGAGATTGGTATAAAAATTGTTTGAAATTATTATTTTTTTAGCTTTACGAATCGAAATCAATATTAAGGAAACCGAAGCATGAATTTCGTATGGAACTGGAATCAGCTGTTCGACCGTCGCCATTTTGAATTTCAGCATTGGAGCGTTTTATGGAAGCGGTGACGACACGCCTCACAAATTCAATAATACCAACTTGACAGGGTGTTTTAATGAACTGTTTTAAAATGGACTTCTTAATATTTTTTTTTAAACTACGTTAAATATTATTTATTAAAACTTACATATTCAGAATCAGCGTTTATTGGTCTATATGAACATATTTTTTTGAAGCCATAATATTTTTCACTGGAGTTCCTTATTGTTAGTATTTCGAGAATTTTGAACAATGATGCTGAAGGGAAAATTGGTTGTTTTTTCAAAATTACTTTAATAATTAGTTTTTGTACCACTTTTACAGGACTTGCAATTTTTTTCATACGCACCTACCCATCTAATGATTCCAAACTGAATTAATGATGAAGAATGAAGAATGCAATATTCGAATGCTTACCATAAATCAAATTTTATTTACAGGTGTATTTGTATATTTACCATAGATGTATATATAACTGGATAGATGACTCCCTTTGCCGAAGCGAATTTTGAGCGATCCACCGGAAATCGACGTCCGCCATCTTTGAATCGGGCAAAAGAAGCGGCCAGCAGGCCATATCTATGTTAGCAGCCGTCTTGTTTGAAGTTTACTCTGTTCGACGTTACATTAATATTAGCAAAATGGTTTTTTCGTGCTCTTCGTATAATTGTACGAATCGATACAGCAAAGGAAGTGGGATATCTTTTCATATAATAACATAAATAATATTAAAACATTTCTTTAGAAAAACGTAGAAAATACTCTAGAGTCTAATTTAGGTATTCAAAATTATCAACAGTATTCCTGACACACCTGCTCTGTTACAACTCATCCTTGTTCAACATCCCTTCCCGTAGACTAAAAAACTAAACGTAAAATTGTCTGTATATAAATGTTTAATCGTTTTTTATTATTTCTACCCTATATTATGTATGACTGTTTTTTTTTTCTTGCTTTTGAATACATTTACTGCTTGTATGTTCTGATAATAAATATTGTAATTTTGTAAGAAATAAAAATGATACACCTATTAAATCCTGTAGTTTTTTTTGTCTCAACATATTATGTTACCTACCACATCTACACCAGTGTTAGTGAGCAAGACAATGTAAGATTATCACAATGGTTATAAAACAATATAGAACTGCATGACTTGTGATGCCCTGAATGAAGTTTCATTATTGAACTTTATTTAGAACCTTCCATAAATGAAGTTGTTCAAAGGATCATTTTTTTTAAATATATTGCGATTTATTCTACACCAGTGTTACTGATCTAAGACAATGTAAGATTATCACAATAGTTTTAAAACAATGTAGAACTGCATGACTTGTGATGCCCTGAATGAAGTTTCATTATTGAACTTTACTAAGAATAATTATTGAATTAATAATTATTGAACTTTACTAGAAATAAAGTTGTTCCAATGATCTTTTTTTTTAAACATATTGCGATTTATTTATGCGAAATATACAAAGTCTCAGTTTGACTTTATTACAATTCATTATGGAACACAACTGAAAACAGAAAGGAAATGTTTAATAACATTTTTTAGTAACAAAAAACTTGGGATTTGCGAGTTCCCCCTTAGAAGTTCCCTGAGTTCTCGTATCTTTTGCCCTCTTTAAAGATGGCCGCCGTCAAAACCGGAAGACCGGCCAATTTACTCGAGTCATCCATCCAGTTATATATAAATCTATGATATTTACTCACATTGTAATTTATCATAATATTAGTCTATGTTCAGTTCCATCATTGTTTCGTTGTCTATGCTATACTCGAGCCATAAGGTGTCGATTACGACCGACGTGTATTGAAGGTAGTCGAAGAGGGTTGGACAATTCATTCTCATTGTGAGAGCTCATCAGACTGAAACTAGCTTCCGAGTTAGAAGGACGTGTGCCAACATAAACATACTAACGAAATAACAATAAATATTCACGGTGATCTTTAAAGAACTGAAGTCTTTCATTTAAAGCAGAATAATACCTGCTGAGATATTGGTCGGTAAAAGTGTTTGCCTCTTCCGATTCAGCCGCCACAAATAGGTGGACAGACGCATCCGTCGCCAAGACTTAGACAATCCTCATACCACAACCTGGGCACAACGTAGCGAACTATTTAGGGTGTACTTTGGCCTAGGTGTTGATTATACAATGAATGATTTCCGGGACAGAATTATATTATAGACTTAGAAGATTAAAAGTTTAAAACAATTGTTTAACCGGCTCCGCGCAGCTGGGTGGCTATTTATGAAAATGCAGGCCATGGTGCCTAAAATAAGATAATCGGAATCTTACGTCTCTCTGTTGTGAGATTTGAATAGCTGTTCCGTTGCCGTGCAACCTTTCAGCCCTTGAACCGCTCACGAAGGTAATACAATTTAATTTGCTAATGACGCCTAAGGGTCCTATAAACAACGGAATAAATAAATTAACAGACGATTGACCCGGTCTAATTACGCGAAATCTCTCTTACAGAGATCTATATAGATTCGAAAGAAAACCAAAGTCGCCAATTAAGAAGAATATAAACGCTATAAACATTTCGATTCTCATGCCTACAAAATTTAAAATCGCGCGCCGTATTTGCACGAGGCAAGTTAGCAAAAAGGTGGATTTTGTGCATAATTTCATAAGAATGAAAAAAAGTTAGAACATACAAAACTTCAAAAATAGTCTTAGCCATAAAGGGGTATTTTTTAAAAATTGTTTCTTATATTACTTCATAGTTAAAAGTCGTGCAAAAACATTTTTTTGTGGTTTACGTTTATATTTTTTTGATATGTAATTAATAATTTTATTATCATTCCAACACAAAGAAAAGCTAGTAAAAGCTTCAATTTATCCGTAACATATTTTTTGATGTTCATAACGTAAACCGATTCGTCGAATCTAAATAGTATCTAAATAGGATTTCACGTATAACTTCATCCCATTCGAATCATAAGCCACAATTAGTCAGTTGAAAATTAATTAAATTTGGAAGGTTGATATGGTTATCATTTTTTGGATAACCACCATCTCTTTCATAGGTAATCCCAAGTGGTTCGCTACGTTTGGTGATTTAGCAGAGGTGCCCTGGTTCGTGAGGTGAGGTTTGTCCGGATCTTAGCGTTAGACGCATCCGATCATCAACTGCGTGGTAGGCCGGATCGGTAGAGACTGGTAGAGGGAGACCTTTTGACCTCTCAATCAGGACTCTTTCGGAACATCGTCTTGCGCCGCAGTGGAATGGCATTCAAACTTCCGTCCCTCCTGGACACATTGGCCCCCAGGTTCCTTCCTACCCCTCATACATTTTTCCTTCCTAGAACTTCCTCTCATTTCTTACCTAAAAAGACCCTCCACACAGTATTTCCAAGGAAGACAAAGGCCTTGAGGGGAATTATTATCCACATGGCTTCCTTTGTGGAGCTCATGTAAAACAAACAAAATCAGTTTAAGTCTTCGTTTTAAAATACTTTTGGATTCCTGGGCCCCAGACAAGTTCCAGAGAGAATATCGATATTTGAATTAGGAATTTTTTTAATTTTTATTTTAACTTTATGAGTTAAACTTGAAATTGTAATATTTTAATTAAATGAAGACAATATAAGCAAAATTCAAAACTCAACCGAGAGGTCCTGGGTTCGAGTCCCAGAGGTGTCAATATCTTTTTCTGTTTTCAGATTTTCGATTGAGTTTCGCTTATATTGTCTTCGTGTAATTAAAATAGGAAAATTTTGTTGAATCTGGCACATAAATACAACAGTTTTGTTTTACGATAACTAGGAGGCCCTGAGGAGGAATTTTTCGGGGGGAGGAATGAGTGAACATGGGACTTGAAGAAACTCGTATTTTTGGAAAGAGGAAACACAGAATTGTAGAAGCGATCCGTTCTCATGTGCCAAATTTCAACCGTGTTAAATATTAAGCGCGCGTTTGGCACGTTTCCCGACTACGCACCGGTGCCGAAGGAATCAATGACGCTAGTTCCTTGGAGCATCTTTCATCAAAAGCGGTAGAACAATGACATCATTCCCACTGCCACCTATAATCTAAAGATTACAACCGTTTGTTTAGATAGGGTTGTCAATCAAACAGACTGCGGGTTTTTTCAAATATTTGGGGATCTATATAAGAAGTTTGTATTGTTTGTATCGTAGATTATACAGCAGTTGTGTACTGTTAGAATCGGCCCCTATACCTACTGTTTAAATTCAAACAAATACACATAGTTTAAGAATACCTACTTTCATGGTATTCTATGGATTCGGGTTTTCTGTCAATTTGTGTTTTCTCTGTTAATAATTTCGGTTATAAATAAGGTTCCACTTACCGTCCCACCCTAAAATTACGCCTGACGGATATAGTTGTGTTTACATAAAATTACACGGCGAGATATGAAGGGAATCGGGTCTTCTGAGAGGCTTCAGCCCTCCATCTCACGTGCGTCATTTCTACATAATTTGGGCCAATTTATCTCCCACTCCCGAATAAATACATAGATCATATGGAAATTCAGCAAGATGTGCGTGCCTAATGAACACTTCCAATTTCTGTATCAAGCACTTTGATATTTCGCAAAAAATAAAACGTGAAACTACATAGTATTTCATTGTTGATTGTGAAGCAGTTTCAGAATATTAATTTACCTTCCTACTGAGTAACGAGTAATATATTAGCACTACTATTTAACCCTCCGTACACCAGGCGGGGTGTGACATACCCCAGTTCTTAAAATCGCAATAATTTGAAAACTGTGATAGTGCCGAAATTCTAATTCTCAGTTAAGTGGAATTCCGACGTTGCCGCTCTGATCAATGTTGCTAAGTTAGTCCGGCGGTGACCCCAAGTGAGTCACACGCCCCTAAAGTGGGTATGGGTAACACACACCCCACCTCGTACGGCGCGTTGATAAAAAGGTACATATCTTTCGTATGTTAAATTAATGATAAATATATTTTTCCTATGTTTAATTACTAGAAAATATTTTGCAGTTTGTTAAATAAAAACGATTTTGATAATTTAGTGCCATTTAAAATTAGTACATAAGAAAATGATTGTTAAATTACAAAGATTACAGAAATTCTATTTTTCTATTCTTTTATAATAAAAATGTTTTAATACATACTTTCTACTAAGAGTTTTACTTAAACCTAATTATTACCACGTATTTATGAATACCAAGTGTTTAATTCTGCCGAAAAAGATAAATATGATCATTTTATCACTTTTATATTTTGGGGTATGTCATACCCCACCTAGTTTGGGACGAGATTTTTAGTCACCTGGTGCACGAAGGGTTAAACACAGATAGGGGCATTGAGAAAATAGTTGCGATGGTGAGGTTTGAGGTGCCCTAGAAAAACATAACACAACCAAATGACAATCCCAACCGTTCCCTGCTACTTGGAGCCAGTGAGTCTACGGCATCCCCAATTGAGATATGTTATGAGGCTGAAAGTAGCGGTGAGGGGAAACAAGTATTTATGTCAGGTTTAATAAATGAGAGTCAGAAAATCAATAAAGTATGTTTTAATCGGTGTATGAATGTGAATGAAGCAAGTAGTGTGTGCCAATACAGAATTATGTGGCGGTCCTTCCTCTCCGCATACCCTTATGGAAAGCGGCTCGAATGCTATTAGTTAATATGCACTACACGTAGTCTTTTCTTATGTGAATACCGCACAAGTGTCCCAACTTCTCTCAACCGCATGGATCCAGTAAGACTTTGGCATCCCCAATTGGGGTATGTTGTAAGATTGAAGGTAGTTGGTAAGGGAAGGAGATGAGGAAGAGGTAGGGAAGTAACTGACTATTTAGATCTAGTCCTCTGCCATCTAGAACCCCAAGTGGTTCGCTACGTTTGGTGGCTTAGCAGAAATTTCCGGTTCATGGGGCGAGGTTTGTCCGGGTCTTGGCGGTGGATGCGCCTGCCCGCCATCTGCATACCAGATCGGGAAAGAATGGTTGAGGGAGTCCCTTTGACTTCTCCAGCCGTACTCTCTCAGAATATCGTCTTGCACCGCAGCAGGAGAGATCGATTCATACGTCCATCACTCCCGGACACAATAACCCCCAGATTCCTACCCACCCCTAATACCATTTTCCTTCCCAGAACTTCCTATCTTTCATTTTCTACAACGATCCTCCACACAGCATCTCCAAATATGATGTAGGCCTTGAAGAGAATTTTCCTCAGTGTGGAGCTAACGTTTAAAAAAGTCACCAAACACGGCTAACGCCATTTCAAGCAATGTTTCGTGTTTTAATGTGAGCGATACTGAAATTAACTTCCACTCTGGAACGTGTCGCAAAAACAACTTATATAGTTTTTAAATTTTTTTTTGCGTACGCGCCGGTTTGAACCCGTGATCTCCGAATCGCTAGTCGAGAACCCTACCGCTCAACCACAGAGTCCGTCAAAGTCTGCCGCTTTTAAAAAAACTCTACAAAATTTCTTTAAATAAATAAAATAAATAACAAAATCAAAAATTTAGTTGAACGTACTCCTTGTAATTTGCTAACAAAAATTATTACTCCAACTCCATTTTATTACATAAATCAATTAACAGATACTAATGAAATAAGACGATCATTAATTCGCCAGCAAAACACAATTGGTAATAATTATCTCCCATCAATTTAATTGTTTGCCCAAAAGCGTCAGCAATATGTTAATAATTTGAACTTCTGTTCAACTTTAAAGCTTCTAGGCGCTTCCAACCCCTCCATTAGTATTCAATACGCGATCTTGAAGAAAATAATATTAAAGTCCGGATTCCGTACACGTCTCAGTAGCAAGTTATTTGAAGGTCTCCGGACTCGAATGTGTCCATAACCGAACCACAAACACAAATATAATTATTTATAAATAATCTTCCCCTCGCATTATATCAGTGGGGAAATATTTCATTTTGGAAGAGGGGAACGGATCCTTGGAGGAATAAGGATGTAAGTTATTTGTTCAAGTGACCCCGACGAAGAAAACTATCTTCTTTACTGTTTTACAAGTTGAACAACTCATACCGGGCATACTTGATTTTTCTACAAAGTTTATTTTATTTTTTGGAGTGAAGCTTTAGCACCGTTGTGATTTAAAACTCGATGAAACGAAAACGACAATAAAAAGAGAAACACATACATCTATAGGATTTAGCCTGCGAAAGAATGAGATAGAATGAAGCCATACCTACGAATTAGCCATTGGCCGCTTTGATAATGAGTTCACTTTTCTAGACTTTTTTATATGAATACCGCACAAGAGTCCCAATTGCTCCCGTCTGGAGCCAGTGAGTCTATGGTATCCCCAATTGGGGTATGTTGTGAGGTTGGAGGTAGTGGGGGGGAAGGAGATGGGGAAGAGGAAGGTGGGAAGTACCTCTTGGCTATTCAGACCAAACATGGCTCGGAACGATTCCTTTTGGTTGAGATTGTGAAGAAGAAGGTTTCACTTCTACCACGTGTGAACTGCACTCGATTTTTTATTGTTTTATTAGCTGAAGTCCCGGCGTTGCCCAGGTTTTATACAGAGTTTTTAAAAATCAGACTTAAACAGCGACTTTTCTCTGTTTTTTAAATCAAGTATCCAAAATTTCATCAATCTCTAAATAAATCTGTTGGTTTAAACATCAAAGAAACGCCGCCCGTTCGACGTACGCCCCGCAGTTGGTGGGCAGAGCCAAGATTCGTACAAACCTCACCCCATGAACCCGGGCACTCCTGCTAAGTCACCAAACGCAGCGAACCACTTGTGGTACCTAGAGGTGTTGGTTATTACTGGGCATACTGTACAGGGCCCGCAGATACTTTAATAGTACACAACTGCTAACCCTGTACAAATCGCAAGTGCGCGCCATGGTTGAATTTGGCAGCCACCTCTGGTCTCCTAAAATACCCTCTGACTCTGTGCAGAAACAAGCGGTCCGTTTGATAGATTCTCCCACCTTAACGAACGGATTGCAATCTTTAGAGCACAGGCGTCGGGTGGGAATGCTATCCATGTTCTACCGGTATTTCAATGGAAGATGTTCTGAGGAACTTGCATCATTGATACCTTCGGCACCGGTGCATAGTCGAGAGACACGCCAAACACGCGCCCCACATATGTACACGGTTGACATTTGTCACATGAGAACGGATCGTTTTTTCGACTCGTTCTTGAGTCCAACAGCTCGGCTACGGAACAGTTTGCCGGCTTCTGTGTTTCTTCCTTCCTACAACATGGGTCTCTTCAAGACCAATGTTCATTCCTTCCTATCCTCAAAAAGACTCTTCACACAGCATCTCAGATGACATAGACCCTGATGAAAATTATTTTCCGAAGGGCCTCTTGTGTGGAGTTAATGTAAAAAAAATATATTTATATTTTCATTCTTATAAAATATTTATAAACTTCACCTCTTGTACCACAGGGACATCCCTGGCATGGCGGGTGAAATAATATTTTGAAAATAATATGTGAAATAATATTTAAAAGTATTTTCTGTACATATATTTTTTGCATGAAATAAAAAATCGATAAAAAAGCCGTAATTTAAAGTGGAACGGTTGTGCGGCCCGTTTCATACAGGTCTTAATTTTGGATTTGAGGCCAAAAGACCCAACCCAACTGAAAAATTATTTTTGTAATCAAGGTGTATCAAATATTCAGTATGGATATGTGCTACTTTTTATGCTTACTAGTTTTAAATTATAAAATATGCGCATTAACGATTAAGGTGATCCCATAGTCCTTGAAAAATTCGAAATCGTCTGTTTTGCGAGGGATTATAAAATACTTGAGAAAACTTGACAACCAATGCGTCAGGCTCATAAATCCCGAGTTCCGCCCTCAAATACACTGTGGTAAAAATTGTGAAAAATATGAACATAATAATTATATTAAATACTTATTTATGATTATCAAAATACATGGTAAAATTAACATATTATGGGCCTAATTTGTAGAACAAGTAACTTTCATTTATCAAATTTTACAGGAGGCAGTAAAGGCTGTTTTTTAAACTCATGAACCAAGATGAACCGCTCTCCTTCGCACGGAATAGACTAGGTTTATAAAACATTTGAACGTACTTAAGATTTGTATAGTTTATTAATAAAAAATGTTTAATTATTTTGAATTATATATAAACTTTAAAGGTAGTTATTAATATGCAATTTACAGTTATTTTATCATACGATTTATTTAACTCTTCTATACACTCTTGCAGTTCACATTTCTTTAGAATTCTATTGAAAAGTTTTTATTTTCAAGCAACCAGTTGGGCAGCGTTGTGGGGCGGCTTAAAGAAGGATCTGTAAGAAGGGATGTGGGACGAAGGGATGAAGGACGGAATATATCATTTGCTCTGGGTGGAGGAGGATACATTAATGCAAACATTTAGTTTACAGTTAAGTAATTGACTGAGAGTGGTGAACTCCAAATTTTAAGTGGATAAAATAAATCTTCATTCTTGGGAATCTGTTTTATATAATACCGACTAAACTTTAATTAACAGTTAACAAAATTATGGCGTTATTTCTATCAAGAAGATTTATCTTATTTTCTAGTGCCTTTTTTATTTTTTTTTTATGTGAATACCACACAAGAATCTCAACTACTGCTATTTGGAGTCAGTGAGACTATGGCATCCCCAATTGGGGTATGTTGTGAGGCTGAAGGTAGAGAGGAAGCGAAAGAGATGGGGAAGAGGAAGGTGGGGAAGTACCTGACTATTCAGATCTGGTCACTAAGCAACGTTTCAATTTCGAATTTTGGTCTTACACCAGGGCGATACTGAGAGTATCTTCCATTCCGGAACATGCCACAAATATACCATAATATATTATATTTAATTATTTGAACCCGCGACCATCGGATCGCTAGACGAGAGCCTTTCCCCTCAAACACGGAGGCCGTCAAATACATTTGACCAGGAGGCCTACAATTATATTTGAACTGCTAATAAATTAGATTGTTTAAAATTCTTCTGGACAATTTGCATTTATTTAAAAATAAAAATATTGGAAATAACAATTTTCAACAAAAATATTCACCAACATCTTGGCGGTTAACAACTGAACGGGAAAGCTTCGGACTGTAATTTAGGTATTAATAAACAAAAAAAATATATTTAATCATTCCCCGAAAGTAAGAACTTGGCAATAAAAGTTAATTAATTAAAGTTAATACGTTTCTCTTCTACGGAGATTTGATGTGCATAGTTAGATTTATGCCAGTGTTAACAACGTAAAAATAATTAAGTTTATTAATGTTACGGCGGAATTTTAAAAATCGTGTTTTTTTAAATAAAAATAATATAACTTTTTCAAAATGTGAATCGAGTACTTCAAGGAAGTCGCTTTATACGGAAAATGAAACGAATTTATAAATATTAAATTGTTAACGAATATTGAAATTTGCTCACTGTGCGGTACTGTTGTCACTGTTTAATACTCAAAAGCGCGCCAGATTTAAAATTGTAAATGTCAAATCATAGGCAAAGTTATTGCCTACTTCAAATGACATTTGGCAACAGAATTATATATTTTTTTTCAAATACGAGTATTATTATATAAATAAAGTAAATTATAAAGTGGTTAACCGGTATATTCAAACATTTACGTATATAACTAGGAAATTTTAAAATCGATAGTACGTAAACTCGAATAACATTTTACGGCGCAGAGAGTCACGGACGTCAAGGACGTCTGTCCACCACAACGGTTGGTTGGAGAATGCGACAAAAAGGCGGTGACGATTGTGTGGTCCTTACGTCCATGGCATAAGGTTCACTTTGAAATAACATTTTCGTCGAATGCCGGCGGTCTTGATTGATGTCAAAAATAATAACGTGAAAATGCACATTTTATTTTATTTCGGGAAGTTCATGCATAAATATCGACTTTTTTCGCAATTATCATAAAAGAAACTAAATTTGCCTCATTATGCAATAAAATTAAATACGAAGAGGGGTTTACAAGTAGGAGAGTTTGCACTTGAAAATGTTTTTTTATAGACCTTATACTTTATTTTTTTCTAGGCTTATTAAAAGAATTATAAAAAAAAATGACCGATATTTTTAAGGGCAAAGATATGTTCTACACGTAGTATTTAATTGAAGCATCTAAAATACTTTTAAGCGATTAAATTTTCAAAACAAAAATACACGATTTCGTATGATTTTGCATTATGTCACAAGGCATCATCTTAACATATTTCATGATTTTAGAAGCATCTTGGGTAATTATTTGCGAGTAAATGATAAATATTAGAAACAACATTTATACTAAATTATGAAAATATAACGAAATAAATGTTTAAAAAGTAAAATTTATTAAAAGAAATCATTTTAATTGGTGTAAATTTAAATTAAAAATTACATATTTACGTCGGAACATTAATTTGTCACTTACAAATTAAAATAATACTTTCCAAAAAAACGCATTTATACGGTTTTATTTTATTGTCATCATACATAAATTGTAAATGAGAAATGATGTTTTTTAAACAATTTTAATTAACTTACAAAAAAATTCAAAGTTTCCAAAATGAAACAAAATTTAATTCTTTATTTACCTAAATTTCATCGTTAAAAAAAACTTAAATAAATTAATAAAAAGTCAGTCATATTAAATACATGTAGGATTACAAAAGATTTTTTAAATATTTATATTGAGGGATCAGTAGAATTTATCGGTCCAGTTAGGAGTTCTATCGAGCCGAACCCCCTGATATGAAAATATCTGGAGTCGGTGAATTATTTTCCCATTTGATCTCTGGTAGGTTAACATGTTGTTCTTGAATTGTTTTGTATTTATTATACTTATACAGTGCAATTGCATAGCGTGGATTGACTAGATGATCATTTGCGGAAAAGTTTGTGGAAGGGTTAAGTTTTTCCTGTGGGGAAGATTTAACCCGAACATCTTTATGTCCGGGTTCAATCTTAAATAGACGTTAGACTTTTCTAGAGAACAAATAAAAAATATTAAATTTTGAAATGAAATACCAATATCTTTTCGAATTTTGATATTGTTGCAGCAAGAAGCTCTGCGGCAAATGGTTGCTGTCTGACCTATTTTAATATTTGAATTTTAATATTATTTGCTTTTATTTTATTTTCGATTTTAGTGATGAATTTTATTATTTATAATAATTATATATGTGTATTGTATAAGAAATTTTGTTTTATTATTTATTATATATATTATATTAGAGGCACTGCTAAAAACCAGTTGAAGTCTGGGAGAAATCCTGATAGTGTATCCGAGCGGTGACCCTTTTATCAATAGAATTAATGTTAAATAAACAAAATAAATAAATATGTAATTTAATTTTTGGTTAAAAAAACATTACTCAGATGGGTTAGGTATTTTGGCTTCAAATTTAAAATTGTATTGTATGAAGCGGGCCGAAACGGGTCGCGCAACGTTTCTTTTAATTCCAATTTTCAACACAAGGGCTTTAATACCTAAGGGCTATACTATCATCGTGAAATTTTATGGTGGAATAATTGTTTTAAACACCTTTATAACTTTATTTTACTTGTGATTACTTATTACGGATCAGTTTTACCTTTCAGCGGGTATCTTCAGACCAGTCTGAAACCGTCATTACATCAGATCTGCTACAATTTTATTTACGCTGAATGAATTTCTGATTCTGATATCTGAAACACAGTTACTTTTATATCCAATTTTTACAATAAAGTGGTTTTGCGCGTTGTACGTACATTCACAAAAATAATTTTCTCTGCAACTACATCGAGAGGAAAAAATGTAATTCCCAAAGCGAATACAAAGCGAACGTCACGAAAACACATTGAACGCAACAAAAATAATACCCTCATCAAAAAATACATCAAATAAAAGAAAAATCACATAAAAAATGCATCCAATACACAATTTATTCACGTGAATTTTTTTTACATCGAAAAATCATTTGAATTTTCCACGCAGGGGAGGAGCAACCGTGTGTGGAATATATGCGGTGCACGTGCGTCCAATCAAGGAGAGACCAAACAGAAGTTACTTGTATAACACTGTAGCCGTGTTTGGCGATTACATCTAAATCATATCTTTTCTCTTCCCATCTCTGTCTTCTTCCACTCCTTGCAACCTTAATACTTACCCCAAACAGGGATTCTATAATTGTTCAACTGCGTTCGGGCAATTGGGACTCTTGTGCGATGCTGGAGATGTCAAAGGGACTCCTTCAAACCTTTCTTTCCCGATTCGGTCTGCCGTGCAGCTGAACAGATGCATCTGCCGCAAAGACCCGGACAAGACCTCACCCCATGATCCCGGTCGTAGCGTAGCGAACCACTTAGGGTGACCTATGTGTGTGGGTTATCCAATAAATAGTTCCCAATTTGTTAATAAATTGTACTTAATTCCTACACTTTTAACAGATCAAAACAATAATCCCCGAGATTTGTAAAGTGACACGCTGGCGCGGACTATAATTTGTCTAGCCGCTCATATACTGGCGACAGTTTTGGAAACTTGCACAGTTTATCTAGAAGTTCAATACCACGACTAGAGACGGTGTGCACGCAGGGTCGACACGATGTGGGAGCACCCGAGGAATGGAATGAGCCGTTATCACAAATGTAATTCAGATGTAGTTTATTTTACGTTTGGTTTACTTGTTTTATTACTTTTTTGGTAAAAATCTACAAGTCCGCTTCACTGATAATACGGAATGTTCCTTGTTGAAGTTCGATACACGGAGATGCACATATTACTTTTTTAACAATCAAATATGACAATAATGTCGGAAGTACCAATCTTATAAAATAAATTCTCGTCAAAATAAAAACACAAGTATCTAATTCGATTTTTTTCTGGTACTGGGTTGGGGTTTAAGCTGCGAAAGCTGATTGTCATCATCAAGAAGATATACATCCCAGGTTTTGAATGGTTTGTATGGCAAGCAGGGTTTGTCTAACGAGTAATTATTCTAATACCTTTCTTTACGTGTTATAAATACAATTTCAAACTTGTCAATAATGCATTCACTTAACATGAATATATTATTGTTTTATGGCGCCTTTTAGATGTTTTCCAGTCCTGGTTAGATTCACATGCACAATCCGGATCCGGGGAGAGTAAAATCCACAATGATTAAAAATTACAATTATTTGGTAGTTGCGCTTTTTTGTGTCACGAAAACATTTGAATAATATATAATTAAAAAAAGTACACTTCAACGACATCTGTGGTAGTCTATTCGCAGTTCAAAGGGGCACAAAACATTTTAGTATCCCTGAAAGCACATAGAGACCGCCAAATAACCACTTTGTGATATTAATATTTTTCATAAATTAAAACAAATAACTTTGTGTACACCACTATTTAATCAACAATATCGACATATTTCAAAAACTATGTTTTCTTCGTCAGGATAATAAGTTAATAAAAGATAACAAAAGACAAACCAGTATAGACAAATGAGAACATAGATAATATTAGAAAGGAGAGGTAATTAATAACTTAAAATATCATAAAAAACAATTATATAAAATAAAATGAAAAATTATTTTAGGATGGGTAAAAAATTACATTTACATAATAAAAAATCTTTTGAAACCAAACAGGAAATCTAAATAACAAAATAAATTATTATAAATATAAGTATTAATACGAAAATAAATTTTAGAGATGGCTATTTTTAAAAAACGTTTAGTTATTTATAATATTTAATTTACTGTTAACACTTTTCCTAATTTCTAAAATTTCTAAATTATCTAATTATAAACCCGTTGTGTTAGTGTGTAAAATTTTTAAACCTTTATTAATATCAAAAGAATGACTTGTTTCTAAAATTTGATGTATAAATTTGTAAAAACATAAATGTATAAATATGTAAAAACATAGTTTTTGAAACATGTCGATATTGTTGATTAAATAGTGGTGTACATAAAGTTATTTGTTTTCATTTATTAATAATGATGACGGCACAAAGTGAATTTGCGAAGTTTGAAGAAGTAAATATTTTTCATTTATAATCGAAATCAATAAAAGAAAACAAATTATGATTTAATTTAATTATGACCCCTTTCTGTAATTTCAATAAAATAATAATTTTGCATTGTATTAACGAAAACTTCTTTTATTTACATATTTATTTCATACCACATTATTAGATTTACTCACAATATACATTTTTCCAACGTTAAATCGTCTAAAACACGTAGACTCCATATGCAATGTTATTAATTAAACTATTTCTAACTTTGGGCGTCTGCACTTTCGTGACGGGCCTGTCTACACCGATACACATGCGGTAAAAAAAACACTGCAGTTTTATGTGCATGCGTTATAGCGGAACAAAAGGCTCTATTTGCTGTGGAAATACTTGCATTTTCCGCAACACGTCGCTTGGGCAACCTGCAAAGAACGCTATCGCAATTGATTAATTACGTAGTCATATTTTTTTAGCAGCCGCTTTTACGGGTGATCATTTTTAGTACTTAAATAGATGCTGTAATTTACGTGGTAGAATATTTTTGTTTCATAGCCATATCGTAATTGATTCAGGTTCTCGATTTCACTTTGGGATTTAAGGTAGCTGCAATATTATTGTAAGGTTTTTGTGTGGTGTCATTAAATGGATTTTAATCCTTTGTTTATTTTGTTAATATTCTACAAAAAACTACTGTAAATATTGTACGTAATGTTATATTATTTTATCCTACACAAAAAGATCAGGAGGGTAAAGCACAGAGGAAAATTACGTTTTTAAACAATCAGATTTCCAGTTCCATAACAAAGAATGTACAAAATACAATTCTGCTAGCATTTTACTGATAGAAAATAATGAACTAAAAATATTGCAAAAAATATTTTTTTTACATTGACTCCACATAATTTGGGAGGCGGGAATGGATACCGCCGCCCCGGGAACCTTTATTGGATAACCAACCCCTCTGCCATAGGTCACCCCAAGTGGTTCGCTACGTTTGGTGATTTAGCATGGTGCCCGGGTTCATGGGGTGAGGTTTTTCTGGGTCTTGGAGGAGGATGACCAGGGCACACTGAACCCCAGATTCCTACCCACCCCTTAAACCCTTTTCCTCCCCAGAAATCTCTTCCCCTTCCTTTCCTTAAAAAAAAACCCCTCCTCACAGCATCCCCAAAGATAACATAGGCTTGTGGGAAATTATTTTCCTCAGGGCCTCCTGTGTGGAGCTCATGTAAAAAAAAAAAAGAGGCCCTGAGGAAAACAATTTCCCTCAGGGCGTGTCATCTGAGATGCTGTATGGAAGGTCTTTTTAAGGTGGGGAAGGAATGAATATTGATCTTGAAGAGATCCTCGTTATAGGAAGCAGGAAACACAAAGGCCGGCAAATTGTTCCTCAGCCGAGCTGTTGAACACAAGAACGATTCGAAGAAGCGACCCGTTCTCATGTGACAAATGTCAACCTCGTTCATATGTTTGGCACGCGTTTGGCGTGTTTACCGACTACGCACCGGTGCTAAAGGGATCAATAACGGTAGTTCCTCGGAGCATCTTCCATTGAAATACCGGTAGAACAAGGATAGCATTATATATAGCAAAATTAAAAAATCTGGGGTCCTTAAACTAAATTGTAAAAATTGCGGGTTTTTTTTAATAGGTAAAACTTCGAGGTACTTTAAAATTAAAGGAACATATGATACATTTGTCGACTTAGCTAGGGCGCCAGATTCACGGGGTGAGGTTTGTCCGGATCCTGGCGGCGGATGTGCACCCTTTGACCTCTCCAGCCAAACTCTCTCGGAACATCGCCTTGCACCGCAGTGAGAGGAATGGATTTTTAGTAGTTTATGCATCAGTCACCACTGACCCCTGGATGATAGGATCATACGTCCGTCACTCCTGGACGCACTAACCCCTAAAATCTTTACCTTTATACCTTTTTTTCGCAGAACTTCTTCTCCTTCCTTTCCTTAAAAAGACCCTTCACACGGCATCCCCAAAGATGACGTAGGCTCTGAGTGTACATTTTTTTCTGTGTGGGTGGTTCAATGCGTGATTCGAGAACCTTAAAATAATTATGAATTCTTGGAAGTGTCACTAAAATGAATAATCATCTTATAAATCAGCAAAACACTTAAATCCCGTCACGGCAAATCCGTCATAATTGCGATAAAATACCTCAACCAAGTTTGATTTTACGACGATAATAATGAATAACCCTTTTACAGCATAAATCTACCTTTCTTGGTACATTTTACATATTTAAGAAACTCGGCGACTGCTTTATAAATCACTCAAATATGTAAATCAAGGATTAAATTATATATTCTGTAGGAAGTACCTACTCACGCAAAGTAGGGAAATGATTGATATTTCTTGCTCAGTCCACTTATCTCAATCAAAAGTTCGGGACTTGAATAAATTCTGGGATAAAACTCAAGTTAGACTAAAAAGTACGATCACGTTTGATTCGAGAGGAGAAAAAATATGTTTGATGTTTCAGTGGTGTCGAGTGGACTAAAAGAACTTTCTTTCCTTGAATATTGTTTCTAGACAGTAATAATAAAAATAATTATTTAAATAGAAATTAAAACATAGTAAATTCTGTATTTGGTTGGAAAATAATTTCCCTCATGGCCTATCTATTATTTAAAGCATTGGAATAAGCCCACACTTGCGGTACCACTCTTATACAAGTGGTTCGCTACGTTTGGTGATTTAGCAGGGGTACCCGGTTTCATGGGGTGAGGTTTTTCTAAGTCTTGGAGGCGGATGACCAGGACACTGAACCCCAGATTTCTACCCACCCCTTAAACCCTTTTCCTTCCCAGAAATCTCCTCTCCTTCCTTTCCTTAAAAAACCCTCCACATAGCATCCCCAAAGATGATTAGGCCCTGAGGGGAATCATTTTTCTCAGGTTCTCCTGTGTGGAGCTAGATACACAAAAAAGGACTCTCGATCTAAAATTCTTTATATACACAACAACAATATCAGGACTAAAGTTATTTAGATACTCGCTTGTACCTATATTGCATTCAGTTGACAATTCTTTCTCAGAAGAAGTAGATGTGTTCAACTGCATGGAAAATGGTTATAAGAAGGCTTAAAAATAATAATAAATGTTAGCATAATACTATTCTTCTGTATGGATTCTATATAATTTAAATAGCATATTTTACCTCAAGATTTCGGTTACACAAAATTATTAATAAATAAATTAATGTAATAAATATCTTTCATTGGTTGTGCGGCATTAATTGAATAAAACATCACTGAGCAAAACAAAATAAATACTTTTGATATCTTAGATATCCAATACTTCAAAAAAGTGCAAATAGATATTTGTAAATGCGGGTAAATGTTTTCAATGCGAATTTTTCAGTTCAACTTGTTTACCTGCATTTTTGTGTTTGTCTGCCCGGGCGGCTATGTACGATAAACCACTTTGCCATTTTAAAAATTCATAGAGATTTAACGGTATTTTTCATTCATAAAACATTAAGGTACTCGTGCAAAAAACCACTTTGAGTGCACCAGTTTATCTGCAAACATAAACAAACCACAGAGCGTTTTCAATCTATTCAACCCGCCGCACTGGCTGATGGACTCATTGGCTTTATACTCTCTGCAATTAGTTGCTGACCTATTTAAATTAAAACGAATGTAGGTAAATAACTTCTATCTTCGCTAATTCTAGTTTTATTTATAATCTATAACTCTTAACATCTGCACACCGTGATTGTACCTAATGTTTGAGAATGGTGTAAGATATTGTTAAACTTGACAAAAGAGGTAAATATTTTTTAGAAATATCGGACCAATAATAAATTAATTGTTAATAATAACAAAAAACAGAGTCTGCAATTCACACGCGGTAGAAGTGAAACCTATAGAAAATTAAAGTAGATAAGCGTGGGGAGGCTACGAAGCACTGCACAAAGGGAAGACCGATTACATTATCGGATTCTCTCGCAAGCTAAATCCTATAGGTGTCCCTTTTTTGTTTCACTATTTTTCCTTTCATCCAGTTTTAAATTACAACGGCGCTAAAGAAGTTTTCATTTAAAAAAACAGAGTGTGCAATTCACACGCGATAGAAGTGAAACCTTCAGAAAACTGAGGTAGACAAAAGTGGCGAGGCTACAAAGCACCCCACAAAGAGGAGACCGATTATACTATCTCATTCTCTCGCGGGCTAAATCCTACGGATGTATGTATTTGTTTCTTTTTAATGTCACTATTTTTCGTTTCATCGAGTTTCAAATCACAAAGGTGCCAAAGAAGTTTTCACTTCAATAATAAGAGTTTATTCAAGAATGTATGCAGCGGTAGTGCTATGAATAAAAAAACGAAAACAACGAAAACGAATTGAAAAATGTTTAACACAAAAATGAATGCAAGCAGCCGTTTATGGAGGATATTTGACCGTATCCCGTCTCCAGGCGCCATCAAGAATGACTTCATTCAGGTAACTACGGTAGTGTTGATTGTATTCTTCAATTGGCGTAGTCTGCACTGTAAGATTCCCATGCGGTGGCGGAGAAGTGCTCTGAAAAAGTGCATAGAATAGCCATAGGGATGCAGTGTAATAGATTCACAGTTCTGATGTGTCCTAATATATCCACAGCGATGTGCAAAATGCGTTGTATAGTATTTATTTAAAATATGGCCATATTATTTTCAGCTGTTTAGTATCAACAGGTAGGTTTCTAGGTGTCCTTGTTTCTACTATCAATCTATTTTCTCTTTCAATCTGTTCTCTATTTCTACTGTTAATCTGTTCTCTATTTTCATCTATTATTTCTCAATTCGTGGTATATGATTTGTTATGGAATAATGGTCTGTTTGAAAATAAAGTAATAAATAAACTGTTAGTTTTAACCTAATTAAAATTAGAACTAGCAATAATTGCTTCTTATTTTTAAAAGTGAAATAAATTTGCAAAAGGTCATGATGGAAATAGCTGGATGAGTCGAAAATTGTACTTATTATTTCCCCAGCGCATTTTTTTTAAAGAGAACCAACACCTTTTTATCAACTGTTTTTTGTGGCTATTGCACAATAGTTCTGGAGCCGACGGGACTACAATTTGCGGAAAGCAATGCTAAAGAAATTAGAGAAGGAATGAGGAGGAGAAACAGGTATGTTCTATTCATATCTGACCAATAAAGCTATTTCAAGCAACAATCGTAATTGGTAGTCTCACCTGGGCGATTCGAATATTAATTATTTTTATTCATTTATTTATTTTACGCCCTAGTGGGCTTTTACAAGATAAGTAAACAAGCAATTCAGTTATGTTAGGTACATAGTAAACAATATAATAAATTATATATTTAATCATAAATCATTATCATTATATTATAATGATTTATGATTAAATTAAGGTAAATTAAAATTAATAATTTGTAGTATGAAAAGTGAAATATGTATAAAGAAATATAAAAATATAGAAATATAAAATAGAAATATAAAAATAAAAAAGTGTATTTACTACGGAGTCATGAAATCATACATCTCAGTAAAGTGATTATAAAGACTTCGTTTTAAGACTAATACGGAATCTTTTGACAAGTCTACAATATTCCCAAATTTATTGCCAAAATGATATAGTCTGTTTATACTGTAGGTGTATGAACTTCATAGTTAGTTTTAAAATTGTAACAGTAAAAGGTAGCACTTTGCCTCGTGTTTCTGGTCGGTACATAAAATTTTATTTTGGCGAGAATTTTAGAGGTGTCAATGCAATTATTAATAATTTTTTTAATAGTACCAGGTCAGACATGATCCGCCTATCTGACAGCGTAATTAAGTTGAGTTGTTTCATCAAATGGACATAATTAATATTTTGAATTGGAATATTATTGGAGTTAAAAGTTGATAAATCTCAGAAATTTGTGCTGTACCCTTTCTATATTGACGGAATATATTTTATACAATGGGGAACAAATAGGCGAATTATACTCTACCTGGCTTCTTACTAAAGAAGTGTACAATGTTTTCAAACATTCTAGTGAATTGAAATCACTTGCTGTTTTGCATATGAAACCAAGCGTTTCCACAGTTCTCTTTATTTCATTTATGTGCAGAGTAAATGATAACTTAATTATGCAATTACAAAATCTTATGTTCCCAAACTCACGGGGTTGTGTTTGTTCATATCTTGCGTCATAGATCCGTCTACCCACCACGTGGTGGACCGGTTGGGGTGAGGCCAGTTGAGGAAGACCCTTTAACGCCTTCAGATGGGATTTCACCACAGGAGGGATGGATTCACACCGTCACTCCTAGCCACCCTGGCCCCCAGATTAACCATCGCCGCCCAAACCTTTTACCTCCCTCCCAGAACCTCCTCTCCTTTCTTTTCTTAAAAATACCCTTCACACAACAAATATGACACAGGTCCCAAGAGATATAACATTCCTCAGGTTCTCATCTGTATAGCTAATAAATGTAAAAAAAAAATTAACAAGGAAGTAAAATTGTATTTTTATTTCCCTTTCCGAATTCCTTTCCTTCGGAGATTGGAGCCACAAAGGTCATCTGAACTGATTTGGTATTTTTTTTTATATTCACAACTTTTGATAAAACCTATTATGACGAAGTTTTCGCGGCGAGAGAAAAAACCGAAACAAAATAAATAACCCGGAACATTGAACTTTCTGCTATTCGAGACTTAGTACTAATTGGAACCATAAATTTTACCGCGACACATTTACGTGGAAAAGCGAACAATCACAAAATTTTCATCGAAAAATCCACCGCTCGTCCCGCTCTGGCGTAATGAATTTTCTAACAGTGCAAAAGAACAAAGTAACATTTTACGCGGTGTTTTTTCTCCGAATGATGTACAATAATAAAATTGAAAAGCATAGTGTAAAAACCGCGAATGCGCCCATTTTGCCACAGAGTATAAAAGAGTTATTTTTTATTGTTTTTTTTCAAATAAACGGAATGAATAATAAGTGAAGAAATAACCTAATAATTCATAGTGAGATGACAAGTACATTAGCCCAATGATTTTTTTTTTGTACACATGGTGTGCTGTATTAATTTTTTATGCTTTATGGTTTTATATGTCTATTACTTTATCATTTCACTCGCGTATTTGGTGATGCTGGTCTCACAGACCGGTTTCAGGCCAATACTACACTTACCTACAAAAAAATATCACGAAACGGAGGGTCCTTGGTCGACAAAGGAACGGTCAATATGGCGCTCTGCTCAAGCGAGGGCGGGTTTGGGGACTGCGGGCGGACGTGGTTTAGTGCCATACCACTACAAAAATAATAAATGGTGGTTTTATACAACGAAGCTATAGACTTTATTTAACAAGAGCTCATAATTGAAAATCTTTAAACTATTTCAGAATATTTTGTGCAAAGGCTGAAAAAATGGAAATATTTCGATATTTTCTCAAACTTCTGAGGTCTTGCGGAACCTTGGGATATTTTTTGATTTTTTTTAAACTAAATTTTTTTGATGTTTTAGATGCAAAAACAACTTTTTATTACTAGCGCAAAAAGAAATTCGGAAGAAAAAAAAATCGGGCCACTCTACTGTACAACTAACCAATGTTACATGTAAAAGCCATCAATGCGTAAATAAATAAATACATAAATAAATATTTTAATCAATTTGCGCCTGTGCTGTTTTAAAGACGCATCATTCAATTATAAACCCCCGTGTGACGTCAGTTTTGAAGGCTTTCGCTTGTAAGTGAATGCGGGGTTTTGTTTCAGTAAAATTGGATTTGTAGGGATGAAATATTATTCGCATGTTTTGAATAAAAGCGAAACGCATAATGGAACCAGAATCATGTGAACCGTGTTTTTACAAATCATTTTGCGTTTTGAATTAACTCATATTTTGCTCGAAGGGAATTCAAATGAAAATGCCGATGTTTTGCGTTATTAATAAAATGGATTACCGTAAGCATTGTGCTGATGGAACAAAATTTATTTGGTCTATGCGCTTATAGCTGCAGCAAAACTTGATGGTTTTGCGTTTCGTTGACTTTACTGTTTTTAAAAATGTCGAATTTATTTTTTTAATAAATTAAATTCACTGTACAAGGATCTGTTTTCCCTGGTTTCCCTGTTCTAAGGCTGAAAATAGTGAGGAGGGGGAGGCGATGGGGAAGGGAAGAGGAAGTGGCTATTCAGATCTGGTCACCAAACACGGTAAAGTTTATGTAGTATTTATTAGTGGTTATATAAGTATACTTTATTTTTTGTATACATAATACATAAGTACAGTGAGGTGATCTATAATTAATTGCTTTCTCAGTTAGGTGAATTACACATGTATAAATTGGTACCATGACAACTCAGAATAAACTCAACTCAACACCTCTCTGAAAAGTCATTAAAAACTATGAAAAAAAAATGCAAAATTGTCCTTTACTAACCTATTTAACAATTTTTTATTTTGTTTTTCATCGCTTTTAATGATCTTTCAAAGGAGGTATTGAATTGAATTCATTCTGAATTATCGGTCACCGGATACAATAATTATCCAAATTGTAAACGGTTGATTTTCGTAAATTCATTCCCATAAATTATTACGTCATACATTTTTTATGCTCATTACGATATCATAATTAATATATTCGTTTTTGCATTAACAATGAAAACAATTTGAATTAATACATTTTTTTTTGTGTAACAACCACTATTTAATTAACAATATCAACATGTTTCGAAAACTATGTTTTCTTCGTCAGGATAATAAGTTAATAAAAAATAACAAAAGACAAAAAAGTATAGACTAATTAGAACATAGACAAAATATTAGAAAGGAGAGGTGATTAATTACCTAAAATATATCATTAAAAATAGTCGCAGATATATTTTTAAACAATTTTGAAGAAAAAAATTTTAATAGTCGTGCTTTATTATTAAAATATGTTTATTTTTGGAAAAGATATGTAGATGACGTTTTTTGAATATGGACTGGAACTAATAGGCAATTAAATATTTTCTTAAATTTCATTAATAAACTCCACAAAAAAATTAAATTTACCCTAGAAATTGGAAAAAATTGCAGTTTAAATTTTTTGGATTTAAGTATTTCTATTGTCAATAATAAATTTGAATTAAACATTTTTCGTAAAGACACGTATACAGATATCATTATACATGAAACTTCTAATCATCCATTTTCACAAAAATTAGCAGCTTTTCATACCTTACTAAGTAGACTAATTAATGTTCCCCTATCTTCAAAAAATTTTAAAACAGAATTAAATACAATTAAACAAATTGCAATAAATAATGGTTATACCACACAATTAATAGATAATATGTTAAACAAAAAATATAAGAAAAAGTTTTTTAGATCTTTTGTTTATCCACACGTAGTTGACAAGAATAATAATTGGAGAAAAAATGTATTTTTAAATAATAACACTTCAAATTTGATAATTAAAAACATGCCAGATAATATCCAACCAGCTTTTTACGCCAATAACAAATTAAAAAATTATGTATTAAATAACAAGGACAAAGGTGTGTTTTGGAACAAATCTGGGGTTTATAAATTAATTTGTAATGATTGTAACTTTTTTTTAAATTGGGAAGACTTCTAGAAATTTTAACATTAGAGTTAAGGAACACCTAAGATGTTTAAATAATAATTATTATTCAGAATTTGCAAACCACATTTTGGAAACAGGTCATTCTTTTGATATTAATAAAGGTTTAAAAATTTTACACACTAAAACAACGGGTATACAATTAGATAATTTAGAAATTTTAGAAATTAGAAAAAGTCTTAATAGTTAATTAAATATTATAAATAACCAAACGTTTTTTAAAAATAGCCTTCTTTTAAATTTATTTTCGTATTAATACTTATATTTATAATAATTTATTTTGTTATTTAGACTTCTTGTTTTGTTTTTAAAAAAAAAAAAAAAAATTTATTATGTTAATGTAATTTTTTACAGATTCTAAAATAACTTTTATATTTTATTTTATATAATTGTTTTTTATGATATATTTTAGGTAATTAATCACCTCTCCTTTCTAATATTTTGTCTATGTTCTAATTCAGTCTATACTTGTTTGTCTTTTGTTATTTTTTATTAACTTATTATCCTGACGAAGAAAACATAGTTTTCGAAACATGTTGATATTGTAAATTAAATAGTGGTTGTTACACAAAGTAATTGTTTTTCATTAGTAAATGATGACGCCACAAAGTAAATTTGCCTATTTTGAAGAAATAATACATTTTTAATTCATTCATTAAAAATTAATTGTTAATTGCGCTGCGCGGGCATCCTAAAGTAGTAATGGAGTGCAATATAAAGCTCCTCTCGATACGGGCCTTAAGTTAGCCTCTCAAAAACTGGGCGTCGGGTGGGAATGCTATCCCTGTTCCACCGGTATTTCGGCTCTTAGGAACTAGCGTCATTGATCCCTTCAGCTACGGTGCATAGTCGGGAGACACGCCAATTGAGAACGGGCCTTTTTTTCGACTCTTCCTTGAGTTCAACATCTCGGCTATGGAACGATTTGCCGGCCTCTATGTTTCCTCCCTCCTACAACATGGGTCTCTTCAAGACCAATGATCATTCCTTCCTCTCCTCAAAAAGACCCTCCACTTTTCCTCCTCTCCTCAAAAAGACACTTCTTAATGTAAAAAAAAAAAAAAAAATCCCTCTCTTAACAGTTCTCATTAGGCTTACATTAACCTTACATTATTTGTGATTCTCCACATTTTTCACAGAATCATACCCAATATTTCACAATACATGTACCCCGGAGATCTCATTTCTATAACATTCACTCCACTTTGACATTCTAAAAATGACAATATAATTAACAATTCTATTTTAGTGGTATTTTGTTTTGATAGCATTTTGTCACTGTATTGCCTATTATCACACCGTTCAACACCATACAATCTTACGCCAAAATACCAAAGTTCATCTCAAAACAGAATATAACACAGTTACACGTCTTTACCAGCCCTTATATCGCAATATGGGGTAGTTCCGCTATCTGAAGTCGCATCTTTTATGGCATTACTTTCTATATTGGAAATCTGATTCGTTCAGTGTTCCTGGGAGACAAACCCGGGAGAAAAATCCTGTAGTTGGAGATTGATGGAAATGAGGAAAACAGAAGGAAGAAAAATCTGTTTATTATGAAATTATTTTTAATTAGAGAAAAGAAATAGAATTGAAAAAGAAAAATATACTTTTTTTCTGAGAGAATCAAAGCATTCATCTTAACTAACGAATTCTAATATTTAGAGCGGGAATGATGTACTGGATTGAGCGGAACACTCTCTGGATCATTTTTAGAGTGTCGGCGACCGAAGTCGCTAAGTGCTGGGAGTCTTCGGTGGAACAGGAAAGTAGGCGATATGGGTATCGAACTACGCGTATCAATCTAGAAAATCCGAAGGTCTCTGGGCCCCTTTTTGCGAGAAAAGGCTCTGTTGGTGTTCTAAATAAAACAAATTAAAATACTAAACTCCTTGAGCCGGGCGACCGAAGTGGCTCAGTAGCAATTGAGCGGTAAGCTCCGTGGGCCATTTAAGTGTCAGTATCCGTAGTGGCTCAGTGGTAGAAGTCTTTGCTGAAACAGGAAAGTAGACGATATGGAAAGAGTCATAAGGGAATGTTGTCCTTTTTCTACTGGATTTTCAATGGAAGATGCTCCAAGGAATTAACGTTATTGATCCCTCCTGTTTTTATTCCTAATTTTATGGCACCGGTGAATAGTTGAGCAAATTTGCATACGATTGACATTTGTCACATAAGCATGGGTTGTTTCTATAATTCGTTCTGGAATGCAATAGCTATAAATTGCTTAAGTCAATCTCATGGGGTGAGATTTGTCCGGGTCTTGGGGGCGGATGCGTCTGTATGGCAGGTTGGATCGGGAAAGAATGGTTGAGGGAGTCTCTTTGACTTTTCGAGCCGCACTCCTTCGAAACATCGCCTTGCACCGCATTGGAAGGGATGGATTCATAAGCCCGTCACTCCTGAACACACTTACCCCCAGATTCCTACCCACCCCTACTACCGTCTCCTTGCCAGAACTTCCTCTCATTTATTTCATAAAAATACACTCCACACAGCATCCCCAAAGAAGACGTAGGCCCTGAGGGGAATTATTTTCCTCAGGGTCTTCTGTGTGGAGCTAATTTAAAAAAAAAATTGACACACCGGCCCGACGTGCATCCAGACTTTTTCAGAAAGTTTCTTGCCTAAGTGCTTAATAAGGGAAGTATTCATTTCCATTCAGAAACTTCCCATTAATAAGGTTTTCCTCATTCACTGTGGAACTGTTATCGTAAATCTGCCGGCAGCCTTCGCGGAACTGCCTCCATCTACCGCCTGGTATTACTGCCTACTGTCTACTTCTACTGCCTACTGTCTAGCAATCTAGCCCAACCACCCTGTAAACAGATGTAACTAAATGCCCCCGAGTAGCCATTTAAGAGGGAATATATCGAGGAGATATAGGGAGGACTGGAAAAGTGTAATCTCTTTGATTTTCGAACACGTTACTAATACCTAAGAAGTTGTTAAAAGAAGTCAGGGTAGCAGTCTACAAAGAAGTTCTGATTTATCACACCTGACCGTAGACCTAATATTATCTAGGGAAGGCGTGATAACCTTAAAATTAACATCGAAACAGGCCAAAGTTGTCTTCCAACAAAATCGTTCTAACGCCACTCGTTTTTCAAACACGAAATTGAGGCAGTTAGAAATATTGTAGATAGGGGCTCTTGTGGACTTTATCAATGGTTTAACCAGATTTATGAATATTAAAAAAATATCTTCCTTTTAGTTAGTTTCGAGGTAGCGTATCGATCATGAAAGTAACAATTGATAAAAAATCTTACATTTCTTTTTAGCAAACCAACTACGTCAAAAATTACGATAACACCAATGCCACAAAATGATCTTCGTACGTTGTTAGAATCTTGTACAGCAAGTTTGTATCAAAATGGGTGGTGGTGAAATAACTCTTAGTTGGTGTAATTTTTAGATTAAAATTAGATATCAGAGGGCTAATCTGATGTTATTACAAAGGGTGTAACAGCACAAGGATTTTAACCAGCTGAGCACATTTGGAATACAAAATGTAAGTGTCATTTTGCTGTCCGATGATATGTTTTTTTATTATATATTAAAAATATTAAACATATTTTCAAATATTTATATTTAAAAATACATTAATTTTTTTATATTTATATATATATTTATTATATATAAATATTTAAAAAATATATTATATATTTTCCAATCACACGTCGTCACTGATCACAATCCTACAAGTCGTGATTGGATCATGTGATAATCCCGATGTTTTGTGGTTTTCCGTGCTGCCGGAACGAGACGGAGTAATTTACTCGGATGCGACGTGTGAAGGAAAAATATTTTTATTGTTTTTTTTTAATAAAAATTCCATCGTACCCATTGTACGTGCATCACGATGGGATACATAACACGTACAGCGCATCACGATGGGTTATGGATTTGTGCTCGATGTGCAGCGGGCGGAGACCTAATGATGAGATTGTGATCAAATGACGGTGAAGATCACGGATCTTTCTGGTCCTACAGTGAGATGCCCGACACGGTGGAGACGATATGGCGAATCCTTCAGGCCGTAGCTCGACACTAAAGTGGTGGAGATAACGATGGTGGAGTGTGGTCCAGAGATGCAGTCGGTCCTCGACGCCAGAAGGGCGAAGGCTGGACGCAAGTGGAGTGTTTCATCCCATTTGAATGTCTTAATCATGGTGAAACACGGTTTTATACGGAAATATAGGCCCAAATTGGGCGTATACACGCACGTGTGGTACGTCTTGTGTTATTATTTATTTTATGGTTTAAGTTTAGATGGTTTTGGTGTGTAGAACGTATGAACGAAAAAAGGAGTTTAAGGAGAGTAAAGGAAGTCGGGGATGCCCGAGGGAGCCACGGCACAATCAAGTGAAACAAATTTGAGGTACCTACTCAAGATACTTACTTGAATCGAGCCATGTCAAGAATCAAAATAACATAATGTATTATACAATGTATAAATGCGAATGAAGCAAATAACCTGTGCCAATCCTTACGTGGAAACAGCGTGATGGATGCGGGACGTCCTAGGAAGAGATTTGGCATGTTGTTAATTTCAATTCTCCATAAATAGTTATATCCACCTATTCATTTCAGACAAAAAAAAACTGTCAAACTCAAATTTTCCAACGCTACCGCTTTTTAAATGTGGAGTGTAGAAAGATCGATACCTACATCCTACATATTTTTATATATAATATAACATTTAAAACATATTAACACGCAAAATTGAGTGTGATTTTCGAACCAAATCTCTTTTTCAAAGCACACATTTCTGATATTGTTACCCACGCCAACAAAATGCTTTGATTTGTTCTTCGTAGTTCGAGATCATTTACAAATGGAATCGCAATTCGGAGAACATGTGAAGCACTTGTTCCAGCAGCCTAGAAAATGGCTCCATTATTTGGGCCCCTTCTGAACAAAAACATATCCTAATAATAGAAAAATACAAAAGAGGTTTATTCGTTACACGCTACGCATTCCTGTATCCATCCTTGTTTAACAGGAATGCTCGATTTCAATACCTTAGAAGCCCACCGAAAAATATTTTTAGGTAAACATTTTTCGAAGTTAATCTCTGGAATTATATTCAATCCGTATGGTGAAAGAAGTTAACTTGTATGTCCCTAACAAGTATACTTGTGGGAGATGCCATGCACTTTTATAAGCTCCCAAAGCGAGGACTCTATCAGAACGCGCTCATAAACAGAGCCACTCAATTGCTTAACGCTTCTGCATTGACCACAGACATTCTCAACGTCACTTAGGCACAAACAATTCAGCAATTTTTTGTGACGCATATCACAAAATAGTAAAATTTGTTATACTAACAGTTACCTCGAATTTGTAATCTTCTAGTGTAAAACAGTTTTATGCAGAACACGAAAAAATAAATTGTATTTTAAAAGGCGCACAAATACATTCAAAATAGATACAATAATACCTAATAACAGTATTCTACTTGTGAAATGAGGGTATAATTCTTCAATTCAACCATTGTAAGCATTGCTATTCAATCTATTCAATAACATAGCCACCCGTTTTGTTGGTAGTTTAATATTATGAAATATATTAAGCTTTCGAAAGGATGCAATTTCAATTTAAAATGCGGTTTTCTTTATCCACCCAGTCTCAGTAGTATAATAGGAAGTGTATTTGCAGTTTCCCATCTGTAGGGGGTTGGTTGGAGGGTAATTTGTTTCCTATTTATGCAGATGCGAGACGAAGGTTTATGTAAACACTAGGCATTAACTTAGGTTTAATTGAATTGTTTTTATTTCTCTGCACACTCAGTTAACTCGTGGAATATTTGCAGTATTGAAAAGTTTCCGTGAGAATTTATTTGAGGTGTTTTAATTAGTTGGTTTATTTAATTATAGCATGTACTAATAGAACCTAACGCAAGCCAAATACTAAGTTTAGAGGAGTATCTGGGTCTACTAAGGATTGTAATAAACTCTCTACACAAATAAGATGCATAACAAGCCCAATAGAATGTAGATCTAAACTAAAAAACTTACCTTTTTAGGCTATACACCGCCCGTTTATACGGCGCCCTCGAGGTGATTTTTCACAAAAACAGTGCTATTAAAATCATCCAAATATTATTATTTTTTCTTCAAAATTCGCAAATTCACTTTGTGGCGTCATTACTAATTTAATGAAAACAAATAACTTTGTGTACACCACTATTTAATTAACAATATCAACATGTTTCGAAAATTGTGTTGTCTTCCTCAGGATAATAAGTTAATAAAAAATAACAAAAGACAAACAAGTATAGACAAATTAGAACATAGACAAAATATTAGAAAGGAGAGGTGATTAATTACTTAAAATATCATAAAAAAACAAATGTATAAAATAAAATATAAACATTATTTTAGGATGGGTAAAATATTCATAATACATTTTAAAATATTATTTACAAACAAAAAGATGGTTTAGCAATGGGTTCAAGTACTAGCCCCCTAGTCGCGGATATATTTTTAAACAATTTTTAAAAATTTAATAGTCGTGCTTTATTATTAAAATATGTTTATTTTTGGAAAAGACACGTGGATGACGTTTTTTGTATATGGACTGAACTAATAGGCAATTAAATATTTTCTTAAATTTTATTAATAAACTCCACAAAAAAAAAAAATTTACCCTAGAAATTGGAAAAAAATGCAGTTAAAATTTTTTGGACTAAAGTATTTCTATTGTCAATAATGATTTATTATTCCTATTGGTATTTCTGACGAAGAAAACATGGTTTTCGAAACATGTTGATATTGTTAATTAAATTGTGGTGTACACAAAGTTATTTGTTTTCATTAAATTATTATTTTTTATTAATACATCTGCTTGGGAATGTTCAATGTAAATGGTATTTCTTAATCAGAATATTTATGTTTGGTAATGTATTAGGGGACGCCCGAGGAAGACATGGCACGATCAAGTGAATCAGATACTTGAGTCGGGCCATGTCAAAAGTCAGGATAACAGAAGAGTATGTATGATACGATGTATGAATGTGAGTGAAGCGAAGAGTGTGTGCCAGGACCGATTGTTTGGCGGGCCGTCCTCTCTGCCTACCCCTGCGGGGAAACGGCGTGATGTTAGTTAGTTAGTTAGGAATGTATTACAATATGGTTAATTTGTGGCATGTAATGACGTTTACCTCTCTTTTTAAACACGGTTTCAAAAAGCAAAAACGGTACAAATTTTATGTAATCACAATATTTTTTCGCTGCATTTTTATCTACACCCGGTATTTTTGGCCTTTAAACAAATCTCTTTTGGATAGTTTTACCTACCCATATATAGACAATATTATGTTAAATTAAGGAAATTTGTAAAGATAATAGTTCCACTTAAATCAAGGTTCATATTGTTGTTCTTGTTGAGTGCTCAGAACAAAGCGAAATACGCCGGGAATCAATTATTTAAAGCTTGTTTTGTTAATAAAATATCTAGACAGTCTTCTCCATTGGGTGAAATACAATATGCATACATAAAGTAGAAAATCCAGTTACATTGAAGGCGCTGGTTCAAAAACCCACTGATTCCAATCCATTAGAATTTATTTTAAATGATTGTTTACTTTTCTGCATTTGTTTTGTTTGTCAATTTAATTATAATTTGATTTCAGAAAATCGTTTAATTAATTTAACATTTAAGATATAACTATAACTGAATATCGAAGAAAAAATTTCGACTCGTTCCGTTCAACCAATGTTCATTCCTTCCTCACCTCAAAAAGACCCTCCACACAGCATCCCAGATGACATAGGCCCTCAGGGAAATTATTTTCCTCGGGGCCTCCTATGTGGAATTAATGTAAAAAAAAATAAACCAGCATAGAAATAAATGAAGAAAAAAAGGTTTAAAGTGATACTACCTTGTTGATTTCAACATCACATTTTTTTTCAAAGTATTTTACATCAAACAATTTTTTTTTTACTTCAACATATCGCGTAACGAGCCTTATTGGGTAAATTCCATAATCACGTCGTGTTTTTTTTTAATTTATTTAATATCAACGGTATAGATATACCATAAACATGTGTCTTTATCAGGAGGTAGGTATTTATTTTAAATTAATTAAATTATTCGAGCTTTAAACAACAATTTAATGTTAACTTGGTTTTTGATTGATGATTTATCAGTATTCGTAAAATATTTTTCATACATTTATTTTTGTATTGTTTCTGAACTATGTCCTTCAACCATTTACCCTGTCTTTCTTTGTACAAATATTTGTCTGTGAGTTATGTATTTATTCCTCCATTACTTGCTTATTCTAAACTTTATCGATATGAAAGCATCTGACATACAAACGAATTCATGGAAAACATACGAAAATAGATTATTTTCTTAGGACGCGCGCCGAGCAGATATTTATTTGAATAATAGACAACCCGCCTTTGTAAAACACTTGTCACTATTTCAAGCTTATTTTAAAAAAACGTCTTTGTGACGAAAATATAAACGGCTTCGTTTAAAATATGAACTTCCCAATTAGTTATTAAGTACATTTGTGTGAAAAAACAGAATTGAACAAAAAATATATTTCACGAGCGGGTAAACAAAATAATCAAATTGACATTAAAAAATCGTTGAGTCCAAGGCAGTTCTCTCTCAGGGTAATTTGTTCCCTTTTCGGAACAACTCTTATAGGTCTCATAGAAATCGTTGTATCTCCCTTGCTATCATGCTTAGAAATATGATCTAAACGGTGTTAGAAAGAAAAGAAAACGCCTTATTTTCAAATCTAAAAAGTAACCACAAAATAATTGAAGTCAAACCAAAATTTACGACCGCAATTCGGAAAAAATATTACACTTCGGGAATTTTTATCAATTATTTTTACATGAAACGACAAAAAAGTGAGTTGACGATAACCTTTTAAACACATTTGCCTAATAAAATATATGTGTGTTTCTATGTTTTTCGTTATCAGTAATTTTAGTTAGAAAAAACGTAAGGCGAATCATTTGAAAACTTTTTTTAAATTTGCATTCAAGTTTTTAAAATTTCAAAATTTATGTATTTTTTTAATTATTAAATTTGAAAGCGAATTTTATTTGAAAGCGGAAAATTTTTGGCCATCCGACAAATAGTATTTATACATATAATAGTTAAGATGAAAAAGTACCTACTTGTAATGAATGTGGAAAAGAATGTTGTATGGGATTCTTTGTTTGGACACAAATTAAGGTATAACAGGGCATGTCTTGTATGAGAGCTCCTTTTCACCGTTGACCACAACGCGATAATCGTTACTTAAACATATTCTATAATTATACAAGTCATATCATTTTATTTAACGGTCCCGAATACAGTAAACCAATAACATCTTACTATTTACACGAGCATAACATACCCATATTATTAGGGGTTTGTTGTGAGTCTGAAGATAGTGGGAAGGGGAAGGAGAAGGTGAAGAATAAAAAAAAATGAGTAGTAGTGTGCATCTGCAGCTCCCCGTTGTAGGTGTTGTCATAGTGTAGGAATGTCAAATATTTATTTTTTATTTATTCATTATAAATACAAAGTAATACAATATTATGACAACAAAAATAAAATATAATACAGAAAAAATAAAAGTCCCAATAAACTACTTTTAAGCAGTTTGTCGATGGGTACTTTTACTTTGAAGATATAAATAAACTTATTTTATTTTTGTTTTTGGCGTGTTATGCCAAAAACAAAAGGATTCCACAGATCTAATCAGTAAGCTCAAGAAGGTAAAGACTGATGAAAGAGATATCCTTGTCAGTTTTGATGTAGTGTCTCTTTTTACAAATGTTCCTCTAGAAGACTCCATGACTTTGCTCAGGGAGATTTATGAGGATGACATTTGCAAACTTTTTGAACACTGCCTCAAAACAGGTTATTTTGCTTTTCAGGGTGAACTTTTCGAGCAAGTGGAGGGAGTTGCGATGGGCAGTCCATTGTCGCCAGTTCTAGCCAACTTTTTTATGGAGAAGTTTGAAGAAGTGGCACTCGACACAGCTTCGGCTGTTCCTAAAGTATGGTGGCGCTATGTCGATGATGTCTTCGCCATCTGGCCTCACGGAACAGAGAAACTGAACGAATTCCTGGACCATCTCAACTCACTACACAGCAAAATTAAATTCACGATGGAGCTGGAAAATAACCAAAAAGTCCTGCCTTTTCTGGATGTGGAGGTGATGCGAAAAGAGGATGGTACCCTAGGACATACAGTTTATAGGAAACCAACACATACAAATAGATATCTCCATGCTGATTCGCATCATCACCCCGCTCAGAAGAGAGGTCTCATCCATACTTTGGTAACCCGAGCGACCAGAATATGTGAGGAGCCAAAACTCGGATTAGAACTGACCAAAGGCAGCAATGGCAAACAGCAAGGCAGACAAGGCAAATCATAAGAGCCAAATCAGCACGAAACGAAGACAGGGGTGAACAAGAGTCAAAAGGCTGCGCTTTCCTGCCTTACGTCCATAATGTAACTGACAGAATTGCCAGACTGTTGAGAAAAGAGAACATCAAGACGGTCTTCGGAACCACGACAAAAATCCAAGACCTACTAAGGTCGGCAAAGACTAAGTTTCCTCTGGAAACAGATGGAGTATATAAACTCAGCTGTTCCGGATGTGACAAGGTCTATGTAGGCCAGACAGAACGGACGATCTCCAAAAGGATTTCGGAACACTTTCGTGCTTGTAAACTTGGCCACCCTGGCAAATCGGCAATCGCCGAGCACTTAATCGAAACCGGCCATTACTTTGGATTTGTTCCTGAAGTCCTAGGAAGACCCAAAACTTACAAAGCACGCCTAATTACGGAGGCAATTGAAATCCATTAAAACCCCATCAATATTAACAGAGACGACGGAGCTAAGCTCAATAGTTCTTGGTATCCAGTAATTGACGGCTACACCAAAGCTAAACGCAAAAAACCATGCTGAATTTTTTCTAACACCAGCTCGTAGAGAAATGGAGCTGGCAGCACGGTATCGCTTCGACACACATAAGTAAACACTCTCACCAATATCATTTACTCATCTGCCCTGATGATGGACACTGTAACGCTGTCCGAAACGTTGGCTAAAGAAGGAGGTAGCGAAACACGGCATAACACCCCAAAAACAATAACAAAAATACTTTTTGGTCGTGAAAACCTTAAAACATACCAAACTTATTTTACTTTATTATGCAGTTGGAATTATTGTGTTAGTCTAATACAAATTATTTCTTTCGGCGAGCCAATTTTTCAACATAATATTTGTTTTATCATTTGTACATTTTTTTAAATTTCGGCAGGTAACATATTTAAACAATTAGATATCATGTAATTCAGTTCTTTGTCCATGTTTGTTTAAATGCTTAGGTATAATTAGTCCTTCATTTAACGTAAAACGAGTATTGTAAGTGTGGTCTAGTTTATTTATGTATATAGGGCTATTCATATGCTGTGCGTTTTTATTTCAGGTAAAATAGGTGTAAATCAAAATCATTTATTGTACAAAATTTTCATTTAGTACAAAAGGTATAACTTATAGGTACCTACATCCTATTTCTTCCAGTTAACCTAACATGTTATACAGAAATGAACACAAATGAAATATAAAAGTGGTGTAATACAAATTGAGTTTGTTTTAATTTATTATATAAACATAAATATAAAAACAGTTGTACCTATGTGAGGTATTCACTTAATGTGTAATGAGAATAATATGAGAGTAATAATATTTGCCTTGGCATTGGGTGATCTAATATGTATAAATTTAGTTTTTTTTGCATTTATGAGTAAACCAGAGTCATGAGACCATTTTAAAAGTTTAGTATAATCTTTTTGTAAGAGTTCAATACATAATTGCAAATCACTGCGTGAAATTACCATGGCACCCAAATTTCAACAACTCAACTTACAAATCACTGCGTGAAATTAATGGCACTCCATAAATAAATCCTTTAAAAATCTTATATTTCTTTAATAATTTTGTAATATTTGTAGCAGAAAGTTTTGGTATTGTATCTCGCGCAAGGATGATTATGATTTTACCAGTCCTTATTTTGGCAAGTTATAAAATATTTAATTGTGCCAAAAACCCGAAAACATTCGGTAAAAACCAAGGCAGTCCGCATACATTGTATCGATAACAGCCCCAGAGATTTATTAGAATTCCTTTGTATTCGTTTTATGTGCGGCCTAAGACTAATAAAGGCCGGGAATGATGGGCCCTAAGTGGATCAGTTCATTAGATCGGCAATATATTTACTGGTTTTTGCTGAACAAGTCTAAGAATCCCCACTTTCACTATGGCAATAAATTATTCGGAATGGATTCAGATAATTTATCTGTGTATTGCATGATGCTGCGCACATAATAATATATTATGATTGTGATGTTTATTAAGCTTTTAATCAAATATGTAGGATGAAAAGTAGAGCATTTCTTGTTTTCAATCTGTCTGAAAACGGCAAATGAAAATATTGTTATTTGAATAGGTTATAAAATAATTACATCAGTCCTGATGATGGGCACTGCAAGTTTCTCTGAAAAATTAGTTAACCCGCCGAATCTATTTGTTCAGTTTTCGAAACAACCCGTACATAGATCTCATAGAAATCGTTGTGTCTCCCTTGCTATCATAGAAATATGATCTAAACCAATGATTCCCTAAGTGGTCCAGGTGGACCCCTAGGGGTCCAGGGGTCCACGAACTGGTTTTGATTGAGACTCATCCCATGCCCCATATCCATATCCCATCCCACCCCCCATCTCATATCCCATTACGCCCCCTCTGTAACAGAGCGACTGGCGTACAGCGCACGTTGTTGTACATGTTATGCATGAGATCTTAAAACGCCCAGCAAGGCAAAGGGGGGTGCGTAATGGGATATGGGTGTACTTTACTGGGATGGGAACATACCCATAACCCCCCCCCCCCCCCAAACCTCTGGTCTAAGTGGTGGTAGAAAAATAAAATTACATGCTATATATTCAGATCTAAAAGTTAAAGCTTTATAAAAAATGTATGGAATACGTAAGAGGAACACATTAACATTATAAATAAAACAAATTTTAACCTTTACCGTGATGAATTTTTGAGTTATTATGCCGTGATGCGCTTCCTTTTTCTTAAGCCAACATTTCGGACAGCGTCACATTGTCCATCAGTGAACTCCACCCCCGGATACCTTATTAATTTACTACCTAGTTAATTATCCGTTGACTTGAAGAAATATTGTCTGAAGCTACAATTAAAAGATTTGGTGGTCATTAAAATGAGATTTGATAAAAACTGTTTTTTTTTAAATCCAAAAAAATTTGTATGGGAATCGCTTGCAAATTAACATGCTTTGTTGATCTGTCGCTTGTAAATCAACATACTTCGTTGATCCACATAATCGTATAACTTATGTACCTATATGTCGTTTTACAGTTCTTTTGCTGATCCGATTTAAATGACCAATCAGAGAGGTTGTGAAGGAAGCCTTCTGATTGGTCATAAAAAACATGTACCTATATGGAGTTTTACTGTTAATTGGTTGATCTGATATATAATGGCGCATTCTAGGGCTGCCACAGAGTTGTGACATTATTCCAGGGCTGCTACATACTCTAAATTATGTTTTATTATTATTTGACAATAAGTATTTTCGATAATACGAAATGCGGCAAAAAAATTCACGGAGAGGGAAGAGACGAGGGAGGGGGAAGGCGGGGAAGGTGGAAGGGAACGGAGCGCACGGGAAAGGAAATGCAGGGAGAATCAATTTGAGTGAGTGAGTGAGTCAGTGAATGAAGGCGCCGATACCAATTATTCCGCCGCCCCGGGAACCATTTATCGTATAACCGACACCTCTGCTAAAAAGTTAATAACTAAATAAAATGTTTCCATGACAGTCAATCCGGCAACAATCCTATCCTCCCCCCCAACAGTTAGCCCGCTGACAGTTTATCCCCTGACAGTTGATCCCCCGACAGTTGATCCCCCGACAGTTAACCCCCCTGACTGTTGACCCCCCACACCGACTGTTGACCCCCCCCCCCCCCCCCCCGACAGTTGATCCCCCGACATTGACCCCCCCCCGACAGTTGATCCCTCGGACAATTGATCCCTCGGACTCGGAGGGATCAACTATCGGCGGACCAATTGTCGGAGGATAAATTGTCGCCGGACCAACCGTCGTGAAACCGCTTTTTTCAATGACACTGAATGTAAAGAACACAGTAAACCACATTTTAAAAAACATTTTTTGTTCTTAAAGAAAAAAATGACATAAATTGAAATTAATTACATAAATTTCAAATCGAAGTGGGCGATATAAATGAAAGACAATTTTGAAACAATAATTTTACAAACTTAAAAGTCATAATATATTAGTTTAATATAACGAAAATCTATAAATATAAAAATTTTGGTTCCGTATGTTTGCGTTCGCTAATCTTGGAAAGTAATAAATGGATTTACTCAAAATTTCTACAGAACATTAAATTTTAGCAGAAGAGTGTTTCTATGTACACTGGTGAGCTCTGGTTTAATGAAATTACTATAAAAAAATAGTAAGTGGTGCACAAGTTGTTTGGAAAAGTGAGTGTATATCATGTATTTTAGTGGCAGGGAGGGTAGGTGGGAGGGGGAGGGGAATCCGGGACTGGCGGACGGGAATGAAGGGGGAAAGATTCGCGGGAGAAAGGGTCGATGGAGGGGGGAAGTCGGGAAAGTGGACAACGGAGGGGGGGGGGGGTCGCGGACGGAGCGAAGTGGAAAAGGGGAGTGCGAAAAGCGAAGAAGGTGGAGGGGGATCGCAAGAGGGGAAGAGGAGGGGGGGGGGGGGGGGTAGGGGAACGGGGACGAATTGAAAAAAAACACTCAGGGAGAAACAATATCTTTATTTAAGTGGTATTGCAACGCATGCCGGGTTCAACTAAGAACGGGGACGCAAGCGAATGGACGTGCAGGGAGAAACAATTCATTTCTTTGAATGGCATTGCAACGCGTGCCGGGAACCAGCTAGTATTTTTAACAAAATAATGCCTTAAAAATAAGTTAACCATATTTATTTATTTACACATATTCGGCATAACACGTGCGATTAACATAACATTTAAATACCTAGTAACTAACCTAATAATTTTGATAATTTTTTATCAATTATTTTTATACGAAAAGACCAAAAATGAGGTGACAGTAACGTTAACAATACATTTGTCTAAGAAAATATGTATGTGTTTATTTTTTTTCATTATTTGTAATTTTAGTTAGAAAAAGCGTGAGGTGAGCCATTTTTTAAACTTGTTTATGTTTGCATGACAAATTTTTATATTTTAAAAATTATATGTTTATTTTTAACTAAAAAATTTGAAAGCGTGTTTCATGACCTTTAAAAATAGTTTTGGGATATGTTCAGAAATATTCCATTTATTTGCATTTCATTGTAAAGCGGAAAGATTTTGACCATCTGAAAAATACGCCAAAATTTTGAAGGGTTTAATAGGTTACCTTAGGTTAGGGTTATCGGCTACCATCGCGTCATCACGTGTCGATCACGTGATGACGCGATGACGCAGATCGTTTGTTTACATCCGCTCCAACAAAGAACCGACATGTTTTACCTTGCCTTGCCGATATTTCGTCGCCTCATTTGAATAGGGTTCTAACTGACATTTTTTTCAAAAATGACCTTTGATTGCCAAAGCATTTTTTTGCTCATTTCTATACCCAAAATAATTTTCAGAACCATCCGTGTTGTATTTTCGTTGATATGTGTATGACGAAGTTCTAACATCAAGCATTTTCAATAATAATTCATTTTACATTCTCACTACACTTACACTCTCTATTTTTCTTGTATCTGACAGTTGATCTTAAATAAGAGGCGCATTATGGTTCGTCACTTTATTTGGATAGGGTTCTAACTGTGTCTTCTGTATCATTTTCTAAGGTTTCTAAGTTTCCAAAGACGAAATTTCGTAATCTATTTAACAATTTTAGTTTATCGTATTTAAATGGAAAATATTTAAATAGGACGTAGCTTGGAATTGCATTAGTGAAATGTAATTAGAACCTTGTGCAATGTATTATTATGCCTTAGCTGGTTGTACAGGGTTTTATTTGCATGTTTAGGTATGTTCTAAAAGGGTAAATATACGTCATATTTAAATACTTTCCTTCAAAATATGTTCAATTAAAATACGTTAAACAAATTTCAACTTCAAAATCAGAAATTGGTAAATAGATTATGAGAAATCGTCTTTGCAAACTTTGACACCTCATATCAGAACAAGGTGAAGTGAAGTTAGAACCCTATCAAAAGTTGCGTTCTTTTTTTAGTGTATTTCTAGTAATAATTTATACTAGTAATAAGTTATTTTGTTTAAGTACAAAATGTAATTAATAATTAATAAATACATAATTAAATAAATCCTTCGGTACCGGTAGAAGTGAAACCTTCAGAAAACGTAAGTAGACAATTTTCATTAGTGAAATATATTTTTTTATTATTTAATATTAAGAAAAAAGAAATGCGATATTAATTCTTTTAATGCAGATCGATAACTTAATAGTTTTTCTAGGATAACCCAAATTATTGAGTATTTGCTTTACAAAACACATTAAATACAGCGTAAAACTTTCGATAGTAAAAGTTCACATTTTTTAAGTGAAAAGTTCTTTAGCACCGTTGTGATTTGAAACTCAATGAAACGAAAAATAGCGAAAAAGAGACAAAAACATCCATTAATAGGAGTTACCTTGCGAGAGAATGAGATAGTATATTCGGTCTCCTCTTTGTGACGGCTCTACACAAGGAAACATGTAGAAACATGTCCGAGTCCAACTACAAGAAAGCGGAGTATTTCTAGTATTAATTTATTCTAGTACTAAGTTATTTTATTTAAGTACTATAAGTAATTAATAATGAATAAATACATAATTAAATAAATCCTTCGGTACCGGTAGAAGTGAAACCTTCAGAAAACTTAAGTAGACAATTTTCATTAGTGAAATATATATTTTTTTTATTAAATATTAAGAAAAGAGAAATGCGATATTAATTCTTTTAATGCAGATCGATAACTTAATAGTTTTTCTAGGATAACCCAAATTATTGAGTATTTGCTAAAAAAAACAACTTATATACAGCGTAAAACTCTCGTTAGTAAAATTATACTTTTGGAAGATTTTTTTTATTGATTCCTGTACAAACCGTGCTCTAAAGTAAGAATCCAAAATTTCAGTGTGTTTGGTGCCATAGGGCTAGAGTTGTGACCGATTCCAAGTGTAAAACGTGCCCTGAAAAACGATGAGTTTTCTAACAACTATACTTTTGGAAGATTTTTTGATTGATTCTTGTACAGACCGTGCTTTATAGTAAGAATCCAAAATGTCAGTCTGTTTGGTGGATGATGGCCCAAATTATTGAGTATTTGCTAAAAAAAAACTAATATATACAGCGTAAAACTCTCGTTAGTAAAATTATACTTTTGGAAGATTTTTCGATTGATTCTTGTACAAACCGTGCTTATAAGTAAGAATTCAAAATTTCAATCTTTTTGGTGCCATAGGGCCAAAGTTGTGACCGATCGCAAGTGTAAAAACAAATATCTCCAAGCGATGAGTTTTCTTAAAACTATACTTTTGGAAGATTTTTGATTGATTCTTGTACGGACCAAGCTTTTAGGTAAGAATCCAAAATTTCAGTCTGTTTGGTGGATGATGGCCCAAATTATTGAGTATTTGCTAAAAAAAAACCAACTTATATACAGCGTAAAACTGTCGTTAGTAAAATTATACTTTTGGAAGATTTTTTGATTGATTCTTGTACGGACCGTGCTTTTAAGTAAGAATCCAAAATTTCAGTCTGTTTGGTGGATGATGGCCCAAATTATTGAGTATTTGCTAAAAAAAAAACAACTTATATACAGCGTATAACTCTCGTTAGCAAAATTATACTTTTGGAAGATTTTTTTATTGATTCGTGTACAAACCGTGCTCTGAAGTAAGAATCCAAAATTTCAGTGTGTTTGGTGCCATAGGGCTAGAGTTGTGACCGATTCCAAGTGTAAAACGTGCCCTGAAAAACGATGAGTTTTCTAACAACTATACTTTTGGAAGATTTTTTCATTGATTCTTGTACGGACCGTGCTTTTAAGTAAGAATCCAAAATTTCAGTCTGTTTGGTGGATGATGGCCCAAATTATTGAGTATTTGCTAAAAAAAAACTAATATATACAGCGTAAAACTCTCGTTAGTAAAATTATACTTTTGGAAGATTTTTTGATTGATTCTTGTACAGACCGTGCTTTTAAGTAAGAATTCAAAATTTCAATCTGTTTGGTGCCATAGGGCCAAAGTTGTGACCGATCGCAAGTGTAAAAACTAATACCTACGAACGATGAGATACTTTTGTAAGGTTTTTTTGATTGATTCTTGTACAGACTGTGCTTTATAGTAAGAATCCAAAATTTCAGTCTGTTTGGTGGATGATGGCCCAAATTATTGAGTATTTGCTAAAAAAAACCTAATATATACAGCGTAAAACTCTCGTTAGTAAAATTATACTTTTGGAAGATTTTTTTATTGATTCGTGTACAAACCGTGCTCTGAAGTAAGAATCCAAAATTTCAGTGTGTTTGGTGCCATAGGGCTAGAGTTGTGACCGATTCCAAGTGTAAAACGTGCCCTGAAAAACGATGAGTTTTCTAACAACTATACTTTTGGAAGATTTTTTCATTGATTCTTGTACGGACCGTGCTTTTAAGTAAGAATCCAAAATTTCAGTCTGTTTGGTGGATGATGGCTAGAGTTGTGACCGATTCCAAGTGTAAAACGTGCCCTGAAAAACGATGAGTTTTCTAACAACTATACTTTTGGAAGATTTTTTGATTGATTCTTGTACAGACCGTGCTTTATAATAAGAATCCAAAATTTCAGTCTGTTTGGTGGATGATGGCCCAAATTATTGAGTATTTGCTAAAAAAAAACTAATATATACAGCGTAAAACTCTCGTTAGTAAAATTATACTTTTGGAAGATTTTTTGATTGATTCTTGTACAGATCGTGCTTATAAGTAAGAATTCAAAATTTCAATCTGTTTGGTGCCATAGGGCCAAAGTTGTGACCGATCGCAAGTGTAAAAACTAATACCTACGAACGATGAGTTTTCTAACAACTATACTTTTGGAAGATTTTTTGATTGATTCTTGTACAGACCGTGCTTTATAGTAAGAATCCAAAATTTCAGTCTGTTTGGTGGATGATGGCCCAAATTATTGAGTATTTGCTAAAAAAAAACCAACTTATATACAGCGTAAAACTGTCGCTAGTAAAATTATACTTTTGGAAGATTTTTTGATTGATTCTTGTACGGACCGTGCTTTTAAGTAAGAATCCAAAATTTCAGTCTGTTTGGTGGACGATGGCCCAAATTATTGAGTATTTGCTAAAAAAAACCTAATATATACAGCGTAAAACTCTCGTTAGTAAAATTATACTTTTGGAAGATTTTTTTATTGATTCGTGTACAAACCGTGCTCTGAAGTAAGAATCCAAAATTTCAGTGTGTTTGGTGCCATAGGGCCAAAGTTGTGACCGATTCCAAGTTTAAAACGTGCCCTGAAAAACGATGAGTTTTCTAACAACTATACTTTTGGAAGATTTTTTGATTGATTCTTGTACAGACCGTGCTTTATAATAAGAATCCAAAATTTCAGTCTGTTTGGTGGATGATGGCCCAAATTATTGAGTATTTGCTAAAAAAAAACTAATATATACAGCGTAAAACTCTCGTTAGTAAAATTATACTTTTGGAAGATTTTTTGATTGATTCTTGTACAGACCGTGCTTTTAAGTAAGAATTCAAAATTTCAATCTGTTTGGTGCCATAGGGCCAAAGTTGTGACCGATCGCAAGTGTAAAAACTAATACCTACGAACGATGAGATACTTTTGGAAGATTTTTTTTGATTGATTCTTGTACATATTGTGCTTTTAAGTAAGAATCCAAAATAATCGTCCTGTTTGGTGCCATAGGGCCAAAGTTGTGACCGATCGCAAGTGTAAAAACAAATATCTCCAAACGATGAGTTTTCTTAAAACTATACTTTTGGAAGATTTTTGGTTGATTCTTGTACGGACCAAGCTTTTAGGTAAGAATCCAAAATTTCAGTCTGTTTGGTGGATGATGGCCCAAATTATTGAGTATTTGCTAAAAAAAACAACCTATATACAGCTTAAAACTCTCGTTAGTAAAATTATACTTTTGGAAGATTTTTTGATTGATTCTTGTACGGACCGTGCTTTTAAGTAAGAATCCGAAATTTCAGTCTGTTTGGTGGATGATGGCCCAAATTATTGAGTATTTGCTAAAAAAAAAAACAGCTTATATACAGCGTAAAACTCTCGTTAGTAAAATTATACTTTTGGAGGATTTTTTTATTGATTCGTGTACAAACCGTGCTCTGAAGTAAGAATCCAAAATTTCAGTGTGTTTGGTGCCATAGGGCTAGAGTTGTGACCGATTCCAAGTGTAAACGTGCCCTGAAAAACGATGAGTTTTCTAACAACTATACTTTTGGAAGATTTTTTCATTGATTCTTGTACGGACCGTTCTTTTAAGTAAGAATCCAAAATTTCAGCCTGTTTGGTGGATGATGGCCCAAATTATTGAGTATTTGCTAAAAAAAAACTAATATATACAGCGTAAAACTCTCGTTAGTAAAATTATACTTTTGGAAGATTTTTCGATTGATTCTTGTACAGACCGTGCTTTTAAGTAAGAATTCAAAATTTCAATCTGTTTGGTGCCATAGGGCCAAAGTTGTGACCGATCGCAAGTGTAAAAACTAATACCTACTAACGATGAGATACTTTTGGAAGATTTTTTTTGATTGATTCTTGTACAGACCGTGCTTTTAAGTAAGAATCCAAAATTTCAGTCTGTTTGGTGCCATAGGGCCAGAGTTGCAAGTCGATGGGTCGAGAGAGTCAGGCTCAAAAGGTTAAAATGCCTCCCTCAACCAAACGTTTTTGACCCGGTCCGCCACGTCGCAGGTGGCCAGACGCATCCGCCGCCAAGACCTGGACAAACTTCACCCCATGAACCCGGGCACCCCTGCTTAGTCACCAAACGCAACGATCTTCTTGAGGTGACCTATGGCAGAGGTGTTGGTTAACCAGTTAATGGATCCCGGGGAGGCGGTACTCCGTATTCTAAGATTGATACCCCCCCCTGCCCTTCCCAGTCCCCTGCAATTCTTCGTCTACAATTATACAATTATTCCTTACTTAAGTCATTTCTTCACCCCCCCCCTACCCCCTCCCTACCGCCACCCCCTACCCCCCTCCCACACCACCCATCCCCGCCCTTCCAACTCCCATGGAATTACTCGTCTACAATTATACAATTAGTCCTTACTAAAGCTATTTCTTCACCCCCCCTTACACCCCCTTCACTCCTCCCTACACTCCCTCCATACCCCCCCTACCCCCCCCCCTCTTCCCCCCTACTCCACTCCCCCCCCCCCCCTGGGGTGACCTATGGCAGAGGTGTTGGTTTTCCAGTCAATGGTTCCCGGGGTGGCGGTACCCTGTATTCCCAAATTGTAATTCCTCATTTATTATCATTCAATTGGTCCTTACTTAAGCAATTTCTATTCCCCCCCCCCCCCCTCCCCCTACCCCTACCCCCCCCCCCCCCTTCTGGGGTGACCCACGGCAGAGGTGTTTGTTATCCAGTAAAATGGTTCCCGGGGCGGCGGTATAATTCATTCACTCAATCACTCAAATTAATTCTCCCTGCATGTCCTTTCCCGTGCGCCCCGTTCCCTTACACCTTTCCCGCCTTCCCCCTCCCTCGTCTTTTTCCTCTCCGTAAAATTTTTGCCGCATTTCGTAATACCGAAAATATTTATTGTCAAATAATAATAATACATAATTTAGAGTATGTGGCAGCCCTGCAATAATCTCACAACTCTGTCGTAGCCCTGGAACGCGCAATATATACTAGATCAACGAATTAACAGTAATGTTCCATATAGGTACATGTTTTTTATGACCAATCAGAATGCTTCCATCTCTGATTGGTCATTATATAAGATCAACATAGACAAAACGTGTAAAATGTATATGCCACCGAAAAATGGGCGTGGCTTACAGCAAAATCTCGATGACTTAAGTTGATCCATAAGGATCCACATATGTATGCCAGCTTCGGTAATAGATCAACTTATCCGCTTGGATCAACAAGAGCAAACGGATCAACTAAAAACTGGTCTACCGTCACGAAAGATCAACTTAGTACGAGAGGGTATAAATATATATATATATATATATATATATATATATATATATATATATATATATATATATATATATTTTTTTTTAAAGACAGCTCTCTGTTTTTGATTGTTGAAGATTTCGTCAGTTGGTTAGCTAGTTTTTACAGGGTCAAGTTAGTTAGCTAGTTCTTAGCTAGTTAGCTAGTTCTTACAGGGTCTTCCAGTACACTTTGCATTTTGGCCTTTTGCTTTTTGGTAAGTGGATTTAAAATATTGTCGTTTGCAGTGCCCCATCCTACGCTATCATATACCGTAGGTATTATAACCATGATCAGCAGAGAGCCATTTAGATGATCTTCTTATTGATATGACAGTTTGGAGGTAAGCTTTTTTTCTTTTCTTTTACCCAAACTCAGAGCCCTAGAACCAATATTAGGTTAAATTTAAAAAAACTAGCCTTGGACACATATTTTTATATATTATTATTTACAAAATACGTAAATTTTTTTTTTGTTCTCTAGACTTTATGACCGGGTTAAATCTCCCCCACAGGAAAAACTTAACCCTTCCACACACTTTTCCACAAATTATCATCTATGCATTTGTACCGTATAAGTATAATAACATGTCAACCTACCAGAGACCAAATGGGAAAATAATTCACCGACTCCAGATATTTTCATATCAGAGGGTTCGGCTCGATAGAACTCCGGACTGGACCGATAAATCCTACTGATCCCTCAATATAAATATTTTTAAAAAAATTCGTAATCCTACATGAATTTAATACGATTGACTTTTGCATTTTTATATATAGATTCTTTGACAAATCTAATAAGCCTAAATTTTGAATGAGAGAGCTAGGTATAATGCCAGTAGCCGAAATAACAAATGGTAATATTTTAAATTTTCGTTTCTTACGTTAATGTTACTGACGTGACCGATAAACAGAGATCACCCACAAAAGATAGAAGCGTTGCATCGTAGGACAAAATTTAACATTCTAGCAAAATAACTTTTCGTCGATAACTTCTCTTTGAACCTCTACTTCCAGAAGTTTACCTCTCTCAGCATACGAAACTAACTCGCATACACAGTCTAAAGCGAGAATCCGTCCCGGCTCGGTGGTCACGATTTCGTCCATAGGTTTTTATTCGCAATAAGGGAGTTCGATGCACCATTAACCCTGCCCCACCCCCATCCCTCCCACCGCCCCCGTATCCCTATAGACTAACACCCCCCTATAATCTAATACAGCCGTTGTTCACGCTACTTGATTCACTCTAGCTGAGTTGTTTGCAACACTTCTTTGGCATGTTTAATATTGGAGATCGAATATTTCAAATCATGCGTTAGGTGAATGGTGCATTGACAGAATAATATATTTTTACGAAATTATTGTGCATTGGGGGTATTTCATCACCCTTTGATAGCTTATGAATAGGATTACGTGTACAATAAATAAACATATAAACACTCGCAGTAGGTAGAAAACTCGGCTAACTTAACGAATAATAGGGGTATTTCACCATCTTCTTGATATTTATTTATTAATTTATTTATTTGTAATAAACAAACAGCTTTTTCATAATATACAGTAATAAATACACAAGTGAATTGAAGTCGCAGAAGCCTTTTATGCTAAAATTCATCGGAAATGAGTTTCAATGTCTTAAAATTAATTTTGGGTTTTAGGGAGGGGAGAGGAAGAAGAATATAGGAAAAGGTTAGGAGATGCTCCCGATTTATTCCATACTCTCGTAAATGGTGTAAGAAATAATGAGGGATAAATAATGAAACATTATTTTATATACGTAAAATGGAAATTTAAAAAAAAATTAATAATGTTATTATTAAATTCTGCAAGTATTTTAGTTTTTTTTTTAATATTGTGACCGCCGTTTCGGCTTCACAAGGCATTTTTCAAACTGTGATTTGACCGCTTTAAGGCGACTTTTTATATGATTCTATTTACCTTCGCTCAATATCAATTTTTTAATCAATTGTCTAAAATAATTTATTTATTATTATTATAAAATATGGAAAAAAGAATTAGTTGAAGACGATATTGTTAATTCTAAAAAAAAAAAAATGAAATGTGAGATTGACAAATTGACGGTTTGACAGAAGGTGGTAGTAGCGAAATTAGTTAGACGAGAGGTCTGGGTTCGAGTCCCAGTTGCGACCATTGTCTTGTTCTATTTTTCTGTGTCTTGTTCTCTTTCATATTTTTTATTTGGATTATTATTTTTATCTTCTTCTTCAATGATTTAATACCGGCTAAATCGATTTACTAAAAATATAATTGTGACTAAAGATTCTCTATTTTGTGGGATACATACATTGAATCATATAAGTTAGTCGTCTCAAAGTGGTCTAACCACAGTTTTAAATTGGCCTTGTAGGCCGAAACAGCTGTCACAATAATAAAAAAAACTAAAATACTTGCAGAACTTTATAATAACATTAATAAAATTGATTTGAAATAAGCTTTCTTTTAAATTAAATGAACTTTTACGAAAATAATTAATAAAACAGAAAATTAGCATGCACACAAACCACGCATAGGCACATCATTCATCTGGTGTACAAAATTTCATATTCAAAATTCTGCTGGTGGAAAAAGGGGATGGAAGGTTTTTTCAAATACAATCCTTTGTATACAATCACCTTTCTTTCGTTTTGTAGGTCAAGTGTACAATTGTTCATTAATTGAATTAAATTATAGATTTGTATTTTTTTATTTATTTATTTATCTATATACAGTATAGTTACATTGCGTTTTTCGATGCCTGTCCACTAGGATATACCTGTGTCGAGACAGGCTTAGAGGTACATAAATGAACATATTTAAGGAACATGTTTGGTAATTACAAGAATATTAAAGGTTACATACATATTCATTTGAATACAATAAAAATAGAAAGGTGATTGGAAGTGTGGGTAAACACTTTAAATAAAGTTATCACATAAATGAAGGAAGAGATGAAGTATAGTAAATAATAAATCCTAACAAATCTATATATGGAATTAAATTTGACATAATTCTATTTTTTTATTTATTTTATACGGATTAGATAATGTGTAAATTGTTTTTTTGTCTATGTGTGATTTATTTTACAGATGTTTGCAGTAGTGTGGCGTCCAATACTTACAATCCATTTCTTTACATCTTGTTTGAATTTTGTCAAGGATTCAGTTTGTCTGATCGTAACCGGTAGTGTATTGTATAGTTTGCAAGCTATTTATTTGAAGTGTCTTTGTCCAAAAGTTGTTTGGAAAAAGGAGTTTGGAGAAATTTTTTGTTTTTGGCTTGGATATTATACATTGTTTGTGTTGTTTTGTATGATGTTTTGTTGTTTTTGTGTAAATTAACTAATATGGATCTTGCGTAGAGCTGTTTTATGTCCATAACGTTGAAAGTATTGAAGATCGTATCAGTGCTGGTAGTAAGAGGCATTTTAAGAATTATTTTTATGATTAGATTTTTGTGCTTAAATGATGGGGTCGGGGCACTGGAATAAGCTTTACCCCAAGCTAAAATTCCATATTCGATGTGAGATTGGCATAGTGAGTAGTACACTGTATTTAAAAGTTTTAAGTTAAGGAAATTGCGTGTTTGTTTGAAAAAGTTTTTAGATTTGCGGATTTTGTTTATAGTGTTATGTATATGTTGCTTTCAATTTAGATATATCAGGTGTATCGAAGGTTAATCCTAAATATTTTATAATTTTCACTTGTTCTAGGCATAGGCAGTCACAATTCCGGTTTAAAGATATATTAAAACAAAGCCACACCGTGACACTTCTTTATGCAGGATGTTAATGGACGTAATTGACTTACTTTAACCAGTGATTCCTGACATTATTTGGATTATCAAATGTAAAAGCAATTTCGGTCTCCGGTGACATTTTTATATATTTTTTTAAACTAAAATGTAAAACATCAGTAGGTATTGAACAGTTAAGGGCGGGGAGAGGCGTTAGGCGGTTACTCGATTGAGCGACCAGTGACATGTGGAAGATTTTTTGTTTGATTTCGAAGAAAAAAATTACATCAACAAAGTCACCGGAGACCGAAATTTTATTTACATTTTAAACTCCAAATAATGTCAGGAATCACTGGTACCTTAGTTCCTTAACAACATGTATACAGGGCGTCCGCGATAACGTGTACTACTAACTTCGGGAGGTGTTTCTACATGACGGTAGAAGTAAAAAAGATAAATAACTTTTTCGAAATTTCAATATGATTTCCCGTACAAAAATATGTTTTCATAAAAGAATGTTATTTTTTTTTCCATACAAACAATTAAATTTCATACAATCATGTCATAAAATCACTTCCCGAAGTTTGTGCACTTTATCCCCGAATACCTTGTTTATGAAGATAGATTATATCTCATCCTTGCAATCTCTCGAAAGAAACCATTCCTTTGTTCTGAATGCAACTATTAATGTTCTCCGAAATGACCTTGAAAGAGTCACATCCTTGCGATACTTTCAAGGACATAAAGAAACCATTCCTTTGATCCGAGTGCAATTATTAATGTTCTCAAAATTTGTCTTGATACAATCTCATTCTTATGATATCTTGAACGTAATAATTCCTTTGTTAAGAATATTATGAACAAAATGTGCAATTTGGCTGTCCTGAAACGGGAAACCTTCCCAGTTGGACAGACAAAGCATCATTTTGTAATGTTTTGTAACTAACTAACTAACCATCACGCCGTTTCCCCCGCAGGGGTAGGCAGAGAGGACGGACCGCCCAACAACTCGATCTTGGCACACACATTTGCCTCATTCACATACAACCATCGTCTCTTACATACTCTTTTATTATTCTGACTCTTGAAATGACCCGTCACAAGTATCTGATTCACTTGATTATGCAATGTCTTCCTCGGGCGTCCCCGACTTCTTCTACCATTCACATTTGCGTCATATATTCTTCTTACACTACTTTCTTCGTTCATTCGTTCTACATTCCCAAATCATCTGAGGGTCCCTTTCTTAATCTTACTCGTTACGCTTACATCAGCCTTGCATTCGTTGCGGATTTCCACATTTCTCACACGACAAAAATAATAATAATAATTTTTGGATGATATCTATAGCGCCATTTTTGTGAGAAAATCACCTCAAGGGCGCTTTCATACATAGTTTTACCACACATGCGTCTCAGGGATCTCATTTCAACAGCATTCAGTCTGCTTTCATTCTTTCTCTGCCAGTTCCATGCCTCACTGCCATACATCAGGGTAGGTACCAGTACTCCACTGTGGACTGTTAGCTTCGCTTCTTTTGACAGTTTTTTATTAGCGCCAACAGCGTTCAGTCCTCCATTTATGGAGTTACCTGCATTTACCCTTGTATTGTATTGTAATATTTATATAAATAAATATATCATACAGCTGTAATACCAGACGTTGCCCGGGCTTTGCCAGATGGGGTGGTATCTCCGCGACAGACGCTCTTCTTCATAAAATAGATAGAAGATGCTATGATAAACCCAATAACCCTTACAGTGGCATATAACCAAACTAGGCCATTGAGGCGGCCTATGTTATAATAGGGTGTTCCAGTGTCTCTGAGCATTAATTAAAACTCACTTCCAGTTAGGGAAGACATCGCCATAAATAATTAATTCCCGCCCAACTCAGTTGACGCCCGACTCCGTCTTCGAAGCGCTGAATATTTCGCAAAATGTGATCGAAATTATTTTAACACTTTATTTAATGTAAGATCGGGGACTTCTTAAGGCTTTCGGTTGGATTAAATATTAAATTCAAAATTGAAACCCGTGCAGATTTTTGTAAAACGAAATTTAATCCTTGATCTTTTAAAAATAAAAGCTTTTTCAAATGTTGTTGGTTTTGAACGTAGTATACTGTGTAATGTATATGAAAAAGGGTCTCCTCCGACACAAATAAAACAGAAAAATTTGCTGACACATTTTATTTTTCCTACTCCAACTATTATTGAAACATGGTTGAAACATTGGGACGCAGTGGGCGTGGCTACACCCATTTTGTCTAGCGTGTAGGTTCAGCTGGAGTGGGCTCGGGCCCTTCGAGGGAAGCGGATCCTCCTCCTAATCCTTTTTCAAACCGACTACTCCCACAGAACCCAGTCCAGTACTCGGACCCAAACCCGGAACTCGGCGGTCCGAGCCAATCGAGTCGGGAGTGGCTCCCAGGACCTGCTCCAAGAACTCAAGTACTTTTAAAAGGAAACACGTCTCAGAGGCCTCCGGTAAAATGCAGAACTTACCCATCTCTCACTTCGTCTAGTGGTCTGTGGTGAAGACGTATTCACGCACTGAATACTTTACGTTTGACGTTTACGTAAATAATTGTGTAGATGTCTAGATGAGTTTTGATGAGGAAAATATGCTACATCAGGGAGAAAACACATTTATTTATACACAGATATTTATTTATAAGGAAAGATTTCTGGCTAATATCGATTACTACCCGAAGTAAATGAAACGTTTAAGAATTTCGACTACATAAATAATTAGCAGACATCAAAAAACGTCAAGTTCCGATGGGGAAGAGACTCTTACGGTTTTAGCGATAATATTGTAGTTGCTACATGTAAGTATCAGGAAGAAAACACAGATTTCAAGTTAGACCGTTCTACCTTGAAATTTTATGAGTAGTTATTTATCAGGTGTTAAGAATAGAACACCGATTTGGATTGGGTAATTTCTTTCGAATCTCTGAAATCGATTTTGAAGAACTGGGTTTAATTATACTTCACATGCAAGGAAAATTTCACCAGATATACGAATTAGAATTACATTAATATTTCTGTCAACTAGCAATCGTAAAAGACCTAAATGTACCATTTAAGAATTTCAAAACAACAATTATTATGGTAAATTTCTACATTGGGTTATTGAGTCATCTTAATACAAATTAAAAGACTTTATTTACAGTTTAGTTACACGATAGAAATAATCATCCATTACCACAGTTGTGTATTTGTTGTTTATTTACAATTTAATAAACCTATAGTTATTAGGCTACGTAGTTGACGTAACCTCAAAAACTCGTTCGATTTATTCTCCAAGACTGACTGCATCACGCGGCTGCTTTCAAAAATGAACTAATCTCCTCCTCTTTTAACCCGGGAGGAGATTGTTTTCCATCTGCCACGGAAAACACGCACACAAAGTTTATAGTAATGTGTAAGCAAATGTTCATGTCGGAGGTCGCAGGAGACCGGACTTTACGTACCAGTTTTTTTTTATATGAATACCGCACAAGAGTCTCAACTGCTCCCGTCCGGAGCCGGTGAGACTATGGCATCCCCAATTGGGGTATGTTGTGAGGCTGAAGGTAGTGGAGAGGGAAAGGAGACGAAGATTAGGAAGGTGAGGAAGTACCTGGCTATTCAGATCTGGTCACCAAACACGGCTAAAGCCATTTCAAGCAACGTTTCAATTCTAAATGGAGGTCTTACACCAGGGCGATACTGAGAGTATCTTCCACTCTGGAACGTGACGCAAATATACTACATATTATTTTAAATGAATTAATTGTGAAATATGTATCACAAATTAATCAAATAAAATTTATTTGCCACGCCGGAATTCGAGTCAAGGGTCTTACCGCTAGACCACGCCGGCCTACTATTGAGATAATTTAAACAAATACTAACCACTAACCTAAACTGTTAATTAACAGATTCTTCGCCGAACAGATGTGTTGTCACTTTCTATTGTAATATATCGATCGTCCAGTTGATTAGTCTAACATCTCCGAAAAATCAAAATTAGAGTTGAGTATGCAGTTATATGTAAAAGCGTACCCTCTATCTGGTACAACGTTTAGATTACTCATTCTCATTAACATCATTATTTCCATTATAATGCAAAAAAACTTGTAGTAGATTAAACTAAATGTTTGTGTTTTTCTGGGTCACTAGTAGGATATTTCAAAATGTCATTTATTTATTTATATATAAGTTGTACATTTTTTTATAACAATTAAAGGCAATATAGCCTAAGACGTTATAATTGTACCATTTATGCAGTGTATATGCAATGCCAAAAATCTTACAAATGCGCTATAGGACACAAAAATAAATCTATTTTTTTATCCACCGCATTCAAAAAGCACGTAGCTCTCCCCAGAGGTGAGTTCATAAATAAATTAGTGCGGCTTGCTCTACTATATAGGAGGTTGTGATGACGTCTTCGAGAGTGAGACTCTGGTACAAAAAAATTTAATTGGGCCAGTATCTCATTATTAGATAAGTGACCGTTCATTAATTGAAAAAAATATTTAAGCAAAGCAATATCTCTACGTGTCTCTAGGGAGTGGTAATTGGTCATGCCTAATATATAAATGGATGGGTAAAGCCAAGGGTAACGTCCATAGAGCCGCGAGAATAAAAACCTTAAAAATTTCTTATGGACTCTTTCAACGCGTAAAGTGTATGTTAATTCGTGTGGGGCCCAGATGATCGAATTTGACTCAAGTACACTCAGGACTAGTGTGTTATATAATAACGTCAGTGTTTTTGTGTTACGAAACGGATATGAGTTTCTAATTACGAAGCCGAGAAGCCTGTATGCTCTGCTTATTAAATCATCGATGTGTTGGTGAAAAGTTAGTTTGCTTTCGTAAATAACTCCTAGATCTTTGATTTGGTTTAGGTGTTGGAGAATAATTTCATTAATTGTATATTCTAATACATGCGGTTTCTTTGATCTTGTATAAGAAACTATATTGCACTTGGGTGTACTGAAGTTCAAGCCATTTATTTTGGCCCAGTTTGAGACGCATTCAATGTCACGTTGCAGGAGAATACAGTCAAGAAGATTTTTTATTGAGCGATATAGTTTCAAGTCATCTGCAAATAGTAAATACAGCGAATGTGTGATGACTGAACCAATATCGTTAATAAAAATCAAAAACAGAAGTGGTCCAAGGACAGACCCCTGAGGAACTCCAGAAAAAACTACGAATTCAAAAGAACTGGAACCCTTATAATAAACAAACTGTCTACGATTTCGAAAATATGAAGCAAAAAAACAGAGTAGTCTTTTGGAAAAACCAAATAAAGCTAGCTTATTTAGAAGAATGTCGATGTCAACCTTGTCGAATGCTTTTTCCAGGTCAAAATAAGCAACATCCACCTGGCCACCATTGTCAAGAGTTTGTGATAAGAAATCTGAGATGCATAAGAGGTTTGATGTTACTGACATCTGGGATCTAAAACCATATTGACGGTCGTCAAGAATTGGATTAACGTGATTTAGTATATATTTATGTAGAATTTTCTCGAATATTTTCATGATGGAACATAGAACGGCAACTGGTCGATAATTCCGGATATCGCGTTTGTCTCCCTTTTTGTAGATAGGGGTTATTTTAGTTAATCTCCAGATGTCTGGGAGAATCCCGTTTTTTAAGCATACATTGAAGAGATGACATAATGGTGGTATTAAAAGGTCGGAACAACCCTTCAGTATAAATGTTGGAATATTGTCAGGACCGATGGAGTGAGGTTTCTTTAAATTTGAGAGTGCCTCCTTAACATCTTTTTCTAAAATACTGACCAGGTCCAATGAGGGCCCAATCTGTACAGTGTGAAGTGTAGAGTCAATATTGAGAGTTGGTTGAATATTTTTGTACACAGATGAAAAAAAGGTAGCAAAACTATTAGAAATTTTATCATCAGTAGTCAATTCCTCTCCGTCAAAAAACATAGACTTAAATGAGTTGTTGGATTTTTTTAGATCCTAAATATACTTCCAAAACTGTTTGGGATCGATAGACAATTATTCTTCCATTGAAGTTAAATGATTTTTAAAAGCTTCACTGATTTCACGTTTTACGATGGAGCGATAGGCTGAAAAACTAGTATAGTCTGAGTTGTGACGAGTTTTTTTCCATTGCTTATGAAAAATATGTTTAATTTTAATATTTGAAATAATACTATAATAAATAATAAATAATACTAATGTACCGGATCATTATGCCTCCCTGTATTATTTTATAGCACATTTAATATGTAAATCACAGGAGTTTGTAAATCATATTTTTTATAATGATATTTTATTTATCAATTCGAATTCGAATATTGCTTTCCTCATTATCTTAATTTAGTATTTGGAGATATCTGACTTATCAACTGGACGCTGGATACGATGAGTCGGCAGCCGGCCTATGATGTCTGATATGTAATATGGCACTTGATGCAATACAGCAATGAATTTGTAAGATATTATTCAAATAGGCTCTTGAATGATATCTTAAAAAATCATTACTACTTGTAATACCTACTACTACTTGTAGGCCTACTTGTCTAAGGCTGCAAATATTATAACTATCTCACTTCCCATAAACTCCAATCATTTATAAAAAAACAATACTGTTTTGAAAGATCAAATTTAAAAAATATTTTACAATGTTGTACATTGCTTTTTATTTAAATGCAACTCAAAATGGTACAGGCAACGACATCTAGCGAAGCGAGCTTTACACACAATTTACATCGCGAAGCAGACACCCAGACCTCTTCAAATCTTGTTTGTACATGACACTAACTTTCCAGTCCTGTTGGGTTAAACTTAAATAAAAAATAAAATAAACCAAGTTGTGGAATAGTAAACACTGTTTATGTGAATTCCGCACAAGAGTCCCAACAGTCTGGTGCCAGTAAGATGGCATCCCCTATTATTAGGGTTTATTTAAATTGTGAGGCAGAATAAAAGGCAGTGGGAAGGGGAAGGGGAAGGAGATGAGTAGAGGAAGGTGTGGAACTACTTAATCAACGAAATTTTGAAAAATGTTTCAATTCTGAATGGATACTACACCAGGGCCATGCTGAGAAAGTCTTTCACTCTGGAACTACTCGTATTTTAACAATATAGCGTGTGAAATAAAATGTACTTGCGCGCGCCGGGATTTGAATAAGCGACCTCCGGATTATTTATGCCTATCGTTGGTTGGTAGGTACCTACCTTCAAATATTTCAGAATAAAAAAATGCATTATATTCAGTCATTTTCCTTTTTCGGACACGTTCCATAGAGGCAGATAGTTTGAGTATCGCTCTGAGGAGAGAACACCATTCATAATAGAAAACTTGCTTTAAAAGGCTTTAGCCGTGTTTAGTAACCGTGTTTCTGAATAGACAGGTACATCCCAACCTTCCTCTTCTTCATCTCATTACTCCTTCTGTCTCTCCCCAGCATTGCAATATGTCCGTGACAATTTTACAAAAGTGCCCGTGCCCAGGTATTATTTATTTACACCTCGTGGGCTAATTATTTCAACTAGCTTACTCCGAAATCAGTGTTTTGAGTAACACACTAAAAGCGTAATTTTATTTCCTCGTCTATAAATGCCACAAACAGAAAAGTGGCTATCTCCAAAAAAACGGTATCGTTTAATTGTGTAATTAGGTAACATTAGTTAGATACTATAAGTGGTTTTTTCTATGTTTCAATTAGGCAGTTAGACTTAGCTGGTTGTAGCACTAAAATTTGTGGAATTGCTTAAGTTTCTTTCGTTGCATTTTTGAATTTTACAACTAGGTAAGTAATTCCATTTCTGTAAATAAATAGGTACCTACATAAAAAAATAATTTACCATTTTCTCATTTCCAAGATATAAGTAATACGGTTCCCAACAAACAAAACGACGACGACCTAATGTCGACATTTTCCAAGTGAATGCATACTGACCATAGTGTTCATTTCAAAATACCAATAATTATGTAATGGATATTTGGATATGGACTAATAATAAAATGGACATTTGTTATAGGGCTAGCTTTACACTCGTATGTAAGATTTACGACTTAACGTAAGTTTTTGACAACTTACTTACAGGGGCGTTTACATATGCGTCCAACTTGTGGTAATTAATGCTCACGGAAGTTGTTCGGAAGTTCAACCTGTGTAAACGCTCATGCGACCGTTTACATCTGCAAATTTATTTGAGGTAAGATGGCTTCCTGTCAACAACAATCTGCTACTGTCAAATGTACGTGATTTTGTCAATAAAGACGAAAAAGCCCAAATAAAGTGTTGAAATAGAATTTGGCTTTAAGCCGCCGCTATCCGAATTTGATCGATTTCTTACATATCTTACATCATTTCTTACATATCTCTCTATATTCTATATTTATATACATATCACATAGGGAGATATGTAAGAAATCTTTTAAGAGCTTAAAAACTTCAAAACATTTGAAGTTTTTAAGCTCTTACAAAAAAACATGTTATTTTTTAATAATGTCAAAAAATTCGCGAAAGAACGTCTTCTGTAACTTGCTATAAGTAACTTTTGGTGTCGTTTTTATGGTAATTTGGCCATAAATAGCTTGCGTGAGCGACTTACGGGAAAAAAACTTACGAGTGTAAAGGCAGCATTAGAATGTTTGTAATTCTGCAAGCATACATGTAAAATAAAAGAAATATAAGCAGTTTGAACTTATAACATTAGTCGTAAGTAGATACAATAGTAGTCAACAATAACAACAAAACAACAATATATATAAAAAAAATATTCTATGGCTGGGTTTCACTTATGGGTTTCATTTACACTCAAAATTCATATCTTTGAACTTAGTTCAATCATTATTAATTTCAACTTTTAACTTCCAAATGTGCCCCTGACAAAAGCTCTCCTAGAAAACTTAATTCAGAAATCAGGAAATTTATTTCGGGCCGATATTTCACCGAGCACCCAAACGCCCTTGATTTCTACGGATAATTTAAATCAAAGGCAAGACGTAAAAGGCCAGCTAAAACATTTCCGCTTTTGGCACTTCCCCAACACTTCCGATATAATTTAAAACGGCGCAGTTTTCTCGGCTGTTTGGGAGATTTACGCAGAGATTTATTTTTATTTATCTCAGGAAGTATTATTGTCCTTTCGTTAATTGACAGTTTAAAGTTGAGATTACAACTAATAGTAGATATGAAATTGAACACGGAAAATGGAGTTTTAGTTTTTAAAGTAAGTGCTTTTGATATCCAAATGTTTTCGGCATGTTTAAGTCATACAATTGATTGTTGTTATTTCAAGAGCAGTCGTATTTTCTGATTTTGATTTGAAGCAAGCGTATATGCAGTTTGAAATAGACCATAGGTTCTCAACGTGGGCGATAATGCCCCCCCTGTGGGCGATAATGCCCCCCTGTGGGCGATAATGCCCCCCTGTGGGCGTTTAAAATTTTCAGGGGGCGGTAGAAGACCCAGTGAAAACTAAGGATCGTTGAGGAAAACTAGGAGGCGTTGAGACGGCATAGTGAGGGCGTGGGCAGGTAAAAAATATGGTATAAAAAGACAAAAAATACACGCTTATCACGTACAATAATTAGTGTCCAACCGAAATAGGACTTTCTGCCGAAACCGAAACCGAATCTTCGACTTGTCTCAACTTTGGCCGAAACCGAAACTTTTTTGAAACCGAATCTATTTTTTACTCAAAGTTGGCTTATTTTTTACACTTTTACAGAACAGACAGTTCACACGTGTTAAATGAAATTAAAAAAAAAAAACAATAGTTGGCATCTGTTAAAAACAATGTAATATACTAGTGTTTGTTTTAACAAACAAAAAGTAATATACTAGTGTTTGTTTTAACAAACAAAAATTTTTTAAATTAACAAAACATGTTACTTAACTACTTCTTGGAACAAAAATTTGTCCATAATCAACACTTACATTATAAAGGAAGGACCTTATTAATTGAGTATTTCAATTTTAATTGCGTTTATAATCAAAACATTCTTATTAAACGTCTTAAATGAAATTTAAAAAAAAATACAATAATTGAAGAATGTGAAAAAAAAAAATATTTTAATCGAAAAAAAATTATCACGTTTTCGTTTAATCTTTTAATCTACAATGGAACGAGTAAGAAAAAGATGGCAATTCAGAAAATGTGTGTGAGACGATAAAATAGCAATCCAACGGCGCGTGCATTTCTTGATTTTGCTTGAAAAAAGTATAGCAATTCAAAGAATGTGTGCGTACGGTTGAAATAGCTGTTTTATCAACAGCACACCCTCCGCAAGCTGACAACGAGCAGCGTAGTAAAAAACGGCGTACATTCACTATGGTTGTTTTTCGTACGCCTTTGTGTTTTTGCATTTCCTATGTCACTTTATATTATTTCAAGTTTCACGATTTCGGTTTTTTTTTTACATTAGCACCACACAGGAGGCCTTGAGGAAAATACTTCCCCTCAGGGCCTATGTCATCTGGGATGCTGTGTGGAGGGTCTTTTTGAGGAGAGGAAGGAATGAACATTGGTCTTGAAGAGACCCATGTTCTAGGAGGGAGGAAACACAGATGCCGGCAAATCGTTCCATAGCCGAGCTGTTGAACTCAAGAACGAGTCGAAAAAACGACCCGTTCTCATGTGACAAATGTCAACCATGTACATATGTTGGGCGCGCGTTTGGCGTGTCTCCCGACTATGCACCGGTGCCGAAGGGATCAATGACGCTAGTTCCTCAGAGCATCTTCCATTGAAATACCGGTAGAACATGGATAGCATTCCCACCCGACGCCTGTGCTCTGAAGATTGCAACCCGTTCGTTAAGATGGGAGAATCTATCAAACGGACCGCCCGTTTCTGCACAGTCGAGGGTAAAAAGTCGGGTTGCCAAAAGCCTTGAATAATTATATCTATTGAAATGATAAGTGATGTGTGTATTTACGAATGGAAAGAAACTCCATCGGATTTGTTTTTTGCTTTGACAAAATAAGAAAAATCATCAATTTGCAGGCGAAATGCAAACTGACTGAAATTTTGAATTCTTACAAAAAATTATGGTCTCAGGAAAAATCAATGACACAATCGGCAACACAATCGGCAACATTTTAGAAAAAACATGATTATTTTACTGGGCAAAATGCAAGGCTTAGTGACAAACATTAAAAGCTGTTTTCTCAGGCTACATGGAGCCGAACCGACTGACTTTTTACTTACTAAAAATTATGGTCCTTTAACAAAATCTGCAAAAAAAGCATTTATGGAAAAGTCATCACCTGTACGTGGCGGATCAGAGGCTTGGGTATTGGGTTCCAACTTTGAAAGACGTTTTCTCAAGCTCTATTGCGCCAAACGGATCGAAATTATAGATTCTTACAAAAAAAATGTGATATAAAGAGGAATAATTAAGAAAATCGTTTATAATAACGTTCGTGAAAAAATCGTTTTTCTCACGAATCAAATTTCAAGGGTTGAAACAAAGATAAGGCTGTTTTTTCTGGATGAATGCCGCCGAACAGATTAAAATTTTGAGTTCTTATTAAAAATTATGGCCGTAAGAGGAATCAATGACAAAATCAGCGAAAAATAAAATTTATAAAAAATCATAATTTTTACTGAGCAAAATACATGTCTTGGGGTCAAACTTTAAAAGCCATTTTCTCAGGCTCCATTCGGCCGAACCGACCGACTTTTCAGATTTTTACAAAAAACCATGGTGTGAAGGGGAATCAGAATTGAAAACCGGTCAGTGGCTGAGTTGGTGGTCAGTGGGTGGGCCCAGGCGTCCCGTGTTCTATTCCTCAGCTGGCTAAGTCCTCCATCACGACACAAGCAACTTTTTCCGCTTACTGTGGTGGTAGTAGAAGATTTTCAAAACTTTTAGTTTAGTTTTTTAAAGGTTATAGAATACGCTTTCAAATTTTATAATTCAAAATAAACATATTATTTTTTAAATATAAAAATTTTGCATGCAAACATAAAAAAATTTAAAAAATGGTTCGTATTTTTTCTGACTAAAATTACCCTTAAAAAAACATACATATTTTATTAGACAAATATATTTTAAACGTTTTTGTCACCTCTCTTTTTCGTTTTTTCATATGAAAATAATTACTTAATAAAAAATTCTCAAAATTTAATTTTTTTTTTTTTATTGCTATTCAAAACTTTGGTTTCATGAAAGTGTACATTTTACATTCATGCCTTTCTAAGCGCTGTTAGAAGGTTCGGCCGGCAGGCGGACGCGGCGTTTCGACGGGAAGCCGGGGATTGCGGGCGTAAGTGTACGTGTAATGGTAATGGGTTATAATCTATGACATATGACATCTCTTTTGTCTATGGACTACACCAACCACAACCATATCTATGACTTCAACTGTCAATGTCATTTATGTCATTATTTTGGGTTTTTCATCAGTGGCCGGCGCTTCATTTTATGCCGTTTTTATGGCTAAAGCATAAAATGTTTTGAAATAATAACACAAATAATTCATTATGGATTTACTTGATAATACAAAGGGACCATTTGATATAAACAAGACCTGTAGAGGCTGTTCGTCGCAAGACAAAGATGTTCGGTCTTTATTTACAACTGTCAGTGATACTCATAACATGATGTTAAATGAAGTTTTAATGGATTTTTCGGGCATGAAAGTGAGTGGCAATTCATTTTTATTTAATAATTGCTTGCTTTAAAGATTTAAAAAAGATTTAAGGTTAATTGCATGCACTTATGTTGTGTAATGAAGGTGATCTTGATAAGTAATCGCAAATATTGATTTTACAATCAGATTACAATCCACAAGCTGCCGCATGCTACTTTTTTAATAAGCATAGATTTTGAAAAGTAAACTACTTTTAAACTTAATTACCAAAAGAAGCATCGGCTTCAGTTGGAAAAATATTCGTTAAAATTCGATTTTCAATCAATCAAAGTTATGAAACGTCTCAATTGCCGCCATTTTTTTAATGGATTTGACATTTGCGAAGTTACGTTTCTAACTAAATACGCATGAATTACTTAATTTACCTAAACTAATAACCTATTTTGTGTATGTAAATAGTTGTTTCTTGTAGTAATTGTCGCAATGAAGTGTGATTTCCATAATCTGTGTTTAAAAATACTGCAGCTTATGCAGCAATTCTTTTTTGACTTTCTCTGATAACAATCATAAACACATTTGTTACATATGTACATTTATAATTTTAACTATTAAAAAAAGGGTAATTACACTTCATTTCAACAATTACTAGAAGAGACAACTATTTACATGCACAAAATAGGTTGTTAGGTTCTTAGTGTGGGTAAACTAAGCAATTTATGCTTAAAATAATATGTTGGATAAACTAACTAATTTATGCTTAAAATAATATGTTGGATAAACTAAGTAATTTATGCTTAAAATAAAATGTTGGATAAACTAAGTGATTTATGCTTAAAATAATATGTTGGAAAAACTAAGTAATTTATGCTTAAAACAATATGTTGGATAAACTAAGTAATTTATGCTTAAATAATATGTTGGATAAACTAAGTAATTTATGCTTAAACTAATACGTTGGATAATCTAAGTAATTTATGCTTAAAATAAAAAAATCTAAAGATTAGATTTTTTTATTTTTTTTTTTTGTTTATTTATTATAAAAAAAAAGTTTTTGAATATGACAGGAAAAAAAATAAAAAAAATTTACAGAAAAAAGAAAAGTTCCAATAAACTACTTTTAAATAGTTTGTCAATTTTACTTTGGAGTTAAAAAATAAAACTTATTTTATTAACTACTTTTTATAAATTTTTTGTGTTGGAGTCTAATACAACTATTTCTTTCGGTGAGCCAATTTTTCAACATAATATTTGTTTTTAGTAAAAAAAATATGGTGTAAAAAAGCAAAAAAAAAACATGCTAATAAATCAAAGTGAACTTTAATATTGATTGATTTTTGTTATCGTATGTATTGTAATAATTTTTATCACATATGCGAAAATTCACATTTTTCAGTATTTTGGGAAGTGGATGAAAGTGATTGAACTGAAAGATTCCATTACACTACATCTACATTAAATTGGATGATATGAAATTTTTTATATTTTGATTTAAGTACAGGTGAAGTTTATAAAAGCCTGTTATTATCCCTGAATTATTGATTCCGTCACAGTTGGGACCACCGGAATAATTCCGATTGCAGATCGCTAATTACATTGGCCTGTAAAACTTCCAATCGACCTCCACAGTTTATTATTTATTTATTCTAGATCTATCCGGAAGCTGATTTACCTGAGAAATTATGCACAGCGTGTATTGCCCTCACAGAATTAGCGTACTCCTTCAAACGCCAAGTTCTGGTCTGCGATAAATCTTTGCGAGACTATTTCAACCAACAAAAGAAACTGCACGATGTTCCTGATAATGTAAGACCATAATCGATTTTTCAATATTTTTTTAGTAATAAACTATGTTATTTGCATTTTTTTCTTATCCATATCTCTTCTGAGGTTAGCTGTTAGTACTGTATCGGAATATAAAGTAGTCTCAGTAAGAGCTTGTACGGACGTCGTAAACGTTTGTCCTCTTCCTTCTCACGCGTCTTGTTTGAAAACGAAAAAGACAGAAGATTCTAGAATGATGACTTTACATACGATCTCTCCCTAATTAGCCGTTGAAAATAATAGAAAACAAGGCTCAACACTATTGACAGTATATTATCAGTTCTTGTCTACATACAAAGCAATCAATTGACTGCGTATTGTTGTAGAAGTCTGCGATAAATGAACAAAAAGTTGTAAGAGTAAATACTTCCTTAACCTTCAGCATGCTAATATGCAAAACAAAACATGTGTTGGGGTGACTCGGTTACCCCACTCATTTTCCATTTATTTATAAATTTTAATCCATATTATTCTTATAGCTTTATACATCTAAATTGTTTTTGTGAAATAATTATCATGATATAGTTTTTTTTTTTAAGTTAATTTTATTTAAAACCTCTTCATTCGTTAACGAATGTGGCCTCGAACCTGCGGCCGACAGCCGGGGTTGTACTGAATAACCGCACGTGATTAGCTGCGGCAGACGGGATGATACACGTAGATTATCTTACCCCCTCATTTTTTCTGTGACCGTGTGATCAGATAGGCTACAATACTAATAATCTCCAAAATTATTCCACAAAGTCACAGAATTTATAATTAAATATAAATAATATTGTTTTATTTCCAGATTCCTGAAAGTATTGACCCCCTGAAATCTGACTTTGAATTGAAGGATGCTGACTTCCCTCCGTTGAACTTGTGCTCTGGCAACTCCCCGGACAGTTCCTCCGCCCCCTTTGAGGGATGCGACAGAATGTCTACTGAATGCCAAAGCAACTCTATCCTCTGTCCCAGTGGTACAAAGATTTGTAGGAAAATCAAACCTTACAAGAGAATAGAACAACCTAAGACTCCATCTCATCCAAAAGTAAGAAATCAATAAAAATTCTAATAATCCTAAAGCTAAAGAATTTGATTTGTTCGCCACTCCTTGAAATGTTTAACCCTTCAGGCTAATTGCTCACTTTTTGGAACAATTCGTATAGGTCTCATAGAAATTGTTGTGTCTCCCTTACTATCATAGCAAGAAATATATTTAAAAGCTTTATATTCAAATATAAAAGTTAACCACAAAATAAGTCAAATGTAGCATTTAATGAAACTTAATTTTCAGATTGCAATTTTAAAAAATTAATAAAACTTTGGCAATTTTTTATTAATTATTTTTACTTGGAACGACAAAAAGTTCAATAACAATTTTAAAAGTTTAATAACGTTTTTAATACATTTGTCTAATAAAATATGTATATGTTTTTATTTTTTTCATTTTCAGTTACGTAAAACGTAAGGTGAGCCATTTTTATGTTTGCAAATATTTCATCAGCTTTCAGTTTTTAGTTTTCGTATACATTCAGAAATATTCCATTTATTTTGATTTTATTATAAAGCAGAAATATTTTGACCTTCCGACAAAATATGGTCGAGGCCTGTGGGGTTAATGAGGTTTAATATTGATATTTTATCTATTCTGTTATTGAGAGGCGTAATTTAGTAACTCGAATTAAATTTCATATTACATAAAGAACCACATAATATAAAATTTTGTTTAAGTGCAACACAAAAACATTGCACAACTGAGTTATTCAGATATACATAGATTGCATGATAATGGAAATACATACGCAGTAGGTATGTAGCAAATGAACATAATTAATTTTATTTATAGCATATCTTGTTAGACTACATAACTACTAAATATTATTATCTATTCACCGAACAAATAGCTGGGGGATTAAATAGTACCTAATTAAACCGCACCCAGTGCAGTCAATGTCACTGCACTTGTAAGATGCACAATGGGACCTAAAGGATTCTGGATTTTATAAATGTCTACAATTTCAAACAACAGAACATATAACAGAAGAATGTCCCCATCATCAGTTTTCACGTCTGTGTTAAACCAAGTGACTCCCGATATCATCGACTGGCGGGATAACTTCAAACTTTGGCCTCCACAACTTAGACCATTTATATAAAAAGTCCCACTTTGACTTCCTGCAAATCTTCTCCGCCATGAGTAAAAAAAACTTCAAACTTTGGATAGGAGTTTTCTATATGATTTTAACCACTCAGGTATTTTGCCATTGTGCAAGTTTTTTGTCTTAAACGTGTCAGATTTATAAAAACTTTTTGTTATTTCCGCTTCGCAATTAAAGCTCTATAAATGAAATATTTCTGAATCTAGCCGAATACTAGAAACTGTTTTTGAAAGGTTATGAAATAAGCTTTCAAATTGCATTATTTCAAATAAATATTAACATTTAGAATGCAAACATAAAAAATTCTAAAAATGACTTGTGTGATGTTTTTATGTGAAAACGGTACTAAAATCACAGATTATGTAAAAAAAAACACTTATTCTATCGTATAAATGTATAATAAACAATTTTGTGACCTCTTTTATACTATTTTATACAAGAATATTTAATAAAAAAATAACAATGTCTAACGGCGCGTAAGCGATTTGAAGGATGAAAACTGTTTCTACAAAATAAGTCTATTTTATGTGTTTCTATGGACAACTTTGAATACAGATGTAAAGCTCGATTTCATAGTGATCTTTTCCTTTTTGTTTTAGGGTTGTCACTAGAACAATAACGGAGTTATAACGATTTCTGTGGGAACACATGTGTTAACAAGCTTATTGTTATATTGAATTTACTGCTATTGTTATATTGTCGTGTAAACACACTTAGGGGTCGGAGTGGTTAATCCTGTATTTTGTTTTTCATTTACAGATTGTCAAAAGTCTAGCTGAACTTCTCTCCAAGAAAATGTATCATTGCAATTCTTGTGACAAGATTTTTAACAGTCAAGATAATCTATCAGAGCATAAAGCTTATTGCTTTAGCGAAATTATGGAACCGATCAAAGAAGAGGAATCTGTTTGGACCAACGAAATAATAAACTCCGACACAATAGCTGATCCACAGGATTGCCAAATTTATAGCCTAACTCCAAGTGAAGCTAGAGCAGAAAATTCCACGCCTCCAAACAGCATTCAAAATTCATTTGATACTATTTCCAATCACAGTCCATTTGAAACAAACCCAGATGTTTCAAATCTTCAAAGCTGCCACAAGCAATCTTTTGAAATTGTTGAAGAAGTTTCAAACACTAAAAAATGTTGCAAAAAATTGTTAGAATTGAATGACGATGTTTTAGCTGCTAAAAAATGTTGCAAAAAGACACTTGAAACGAAAGTTGATGCTACCAATTTACAAAGCTGCAAAGATAGTAGTTTAATCGGCAATGGGTTTCCAATCAATCTGTCAGTTGACCAATCTGATATAAATATGAAAATAGAAATTGATGAAGATTTCGGGGATGATTTGTTTTTGTATCCGAGATTGTCAAATCGGATAAGAGCTAAAAGAGATAAGACAAAATTTAAGGCAAAATTCAATCACTCTATAGGAAAAAAGGATGAAATTAAACCATGTGATGTTTGTGGAGCAGAATTTAAAAATGCAGATGCTTTGAAGGTATTCTTTTTCAAATAATTTTCTTTCTTTCGATAGGCACTGTAGATAATAGAAAAACGAGAAGAGATGGCATTAGTGCGTGACGTCCGTCGCTGAACTACGACCAGACTGCATGAACTTTCAAAGTGACGGAGCCAATGAAAGATTTTTATTTTTCATAGTCTCCATTAAACAGTTTTATGTACACCAATAACAAATGTTTTACAGAGAAGATTACAAATCTAGAACCCATAAAGATTCAGTAAATGAAAAATGGTAATAAAATGTATGTAAAACAAGTAAATAGTAGCAATAACAAATGGTAGAAGTAAGTACATAATATGTACTTATTATGTACTTACTTCTACCTAGATATTTCAATGGAAGATGCTCTGAGGAACTAGCGTCATTGATCCCTTCGGCACCGGTGCATAGTCGGGAGACACGCCAAACGCGCGCCCAACATATGTACACGGTTGACATTTGTCACATGAGAACGGGTCGTTTTTTCGACTCGTTCTTGAGTTCAACAGCTCGGCTATGGAACGATTTGCCGGCATCTGTGTTTCCTCCCTCCTACAACATGGGTCTCTTCAAGACCAATGTTCATTCCTTCCTCTCCTCAAAAAGACCCTCCACACAGCATCCCAGATGACATAGGCCCTGAGGGGAATTATTTTCCTCAAGGCCTCCTGTGTGGAGTTAATGTAAAAAAAAAAAAAAAAAGTATATTGGAGAATTAAAACAAAATTAAATAAACACGCAAGAGAAACTTTGCCAAAAATCAACTCGTAAAAATTCAATATTTTAGGTTCATGAAAATATTTTAGGTTCATGAAAATATTTTAGGTTCATCAAATAAATTGTCATCGTAAACATTTTCAAAGATTGCATTCTCCCGACGATAGTAGAATGCATAGATATAGCACTCACGTAGACAGTAGTTTGGTTTTTCAAAGAAAAAGACGTTCCTCTATTAAAATCATAGACTCTCCATGTAATACTGGTGAGATCTTGGCTTGCGACCTGTATACAGAATTTTATTTATTTTTTTATTTTATTTTAAATGCACATTTACAGTTATTCATAACCAATAATAAACATACATTTTATTTTATTAAGTAATAATATCCTTTTTGAATTGTTGAATATTTAGTTGAAAAATATCTATATCAGGGGACTTGTTATTTAGTAACAGAATCATTTTTCCGAGCGGCATTACTAATGGTAAGTTTAAGGTAATGTCTGCACGCTCTTGTGAAGTTATCGGGGACATAAAACTCAAATTTTTGTATTATATCGGGAATATGTTCCAAGCCGTTTGGAACTTGACATTCCAACCAATTTGAGCTTAAAATCAACTGATAAACCGGGCCATAAAGCAATTTACAAGTATGAATAGGTCATGGGGGACAGTGTTACTCATTATTTATTTATTAATCATGTATTTGATGTATTGATAGACATGGGTGAATGATATTGGCGACACTTTTACTCGCAAGGTTTCATTCTATGTTATATTGGTGCATGACCCATAACCCTTGTTTCTACTATCTGTGAATAACCCATTACTATGTATTATTTTATCAAAATACGTTAATACTAGCAGTTATATACCCGCTCCGCAGGTTTTTGCTGCTAGGACCTGCGGGCGGCTTTTGGTTTGGCTTCGCCCAGTTAGTGTTTGTGACCACTTTATAAATCCAATAGGAACTTGTTCCAAAAATAGCCTGTTCCTCGGATCCCCTATCATCCAGTGATAGTCACCAGGATAAATTAACCAAGATAGGCAATCATATCACATGTAATATATAGCCGCTTGATACAACTGAGTATTACCGTCAATCTTTCCATATTTGGAGGAATACTGCTAAATCGTAGTACTTATACTTGCCTGGGGTACGTTCACACCAACCTGCCGACGGAAGTGGCGTCAATCTTGTGACGAATTTTTGAATTTAAAACCGAATTACAATAGGAGCTTCATTTGAAATTCCACGTACACAGATGTTATTTGTGGCGCCGAGCGTAAGGCGTGGCATCAGACATGCAATCGAAGTCGGGTTCTGAAATTCAACCACGCAGATGGAAGGCTATTAATACTGTTTGATATTTTTTTAGTTGTACTGTTAACAAATATTTTGGGTTTATTTTTAGCTCCACTGTGAGATGCATATTGGTCGATCAGAAATTGAATGCGTATTTTGTTCTATGGCTTTTGAAGACAAATTGCAACTTTTTGAACATGTCAAAATGCACGACGTTGGCAAACCCTACACATGCAATTTCTGCAGTGCCTCCTTCACCAAAGGGCAAAGCTTACAGGTAACCCACTTATTCAAACTGCCTATGTTTATTTGATTTGTTTTATTCAGGATACAAACAGTTGTAAGTATATGAACAGTACTAAAATAATGAGAAAGAACTAAGTTCTATAAAATGAAAAAGTATACAATTTATTTGACGCCTGTTAAATTATTAATTTACTGAGCATAGCGAAGTCCTGTTTTAACTCCACCCTTTTGCATATCGTCTGTAAATTTATTTGTAAGTTCCGTTTCCGTTTCAAGATGGTGGCCATTTTAATGGTTCAATGAAGATTATTTCTTAAAAATGTGAAATCGTCATGTTTATTTTTACTTTCTTGTTCACATTTTTTTGTTCAATATTATGATACTTACCCGTCTGAAGAACGTTTGAAAAAAAATGTAATTGATATAGTGATGTTTCTTTGGACAATTGTATAATTACTTAAAATTGAAATATTACTGTTACATAAAATAAATGGTTTATAATTAAGAAAGTAGATATTTGTGATTCCATGACAACCCAACAAAGTGGCATTTCAACACTCCTTTGAAAAGTCATTGAAAGTATTAGTTTTTTTCATCTCTTTTACCGACTTTTCAAAGGGGTCGAAATAACCAAAATTCTGAAATTTCTTAAGAGGGTTTCACTGAATATTTTTCTTAGTTTTTTATTAATTTGTTTTTTGTTTCACCGTTTTATACTAAGTATATTTTTTTAAATTTTATTTTAGACACATGTAAGAATTAAACATACTAAGGAGAGAGCTTTTCCGTGCCCCCTTTGCCCCAAGACATTTGTGGAGAAGAGAGCTCTGAATCGTCACAAGATAGCACATAGGAAGCAGCTCTCGTGCCATATTTGCAATATGACATTTGGCTACAGGTACCATTCTCATTATATAGAAGTATCTCTTTACACAAGTTATTTTCTCCTTTCTTCCCCGTAAAATCATGCAAAGTGCTGTGTTTTTAATATTGTGACCTCTGCTGCAAAATCTTATCTTCTCCAAGCTTTAACTTTCTAATAACAGTGTGTTTATCTGAAGTGAACTGCAATGACGTTATGTATAATATATAGATGCGTGTTAGAAATCTCAACGGTGGTAAGACGAGGCAATTGTATTTGTCTTCGATTTCGAAGTCATAGTACTCAAATGCCACGCGTCGCGTAAATTCGTGTCCTACTAGTAAGTAAATTGGGGCCATGGGGGCCTCAGCATGGGTAAGCCACCCAGCAAAGCCAACATTATTAAATTATATTACCATAAAATGTAAACTAACGTATCAAAAACAAAAAAAATCTTTTTTTCAGGAATGCCCTGACAGCCCACCTGAGGTTACACACGCCCAGTTCCAATACAGTACCATGTCCGCAATGTGAACAAGTATTTAAAGATGACTTTCAACTGAAACGACATAAGAGATTGGCACACACAGGTATTTTTATTAATTTAACCCTTAACACTTCCTTACCAGACCGGGGGAACACACTTACACTAAGGAGAGTTTTACACTGTATCTAAGTAGTTTTTTAAACCACATACTCTATAATTTTGGTAATCCTAGAAAAATATTTGGTTATCGATCTGCATTAAAAAAATTAATATCGCATTACTACTTTTCTTAAAATTAAATAATTTCTAACAAATTCCGGCGAAGAATCTGTCCCGCCCGCCCCCCTTCCCCTCTGTTCGGGCATACCCCGTCCCTATTTGCTGAACGAATCGGGACAATTCTAAGCGATAGCAAGTAATTTCTAAGTTGTTAGTGGAAAGGACTAGATTGCGTTCGTTTCACTGCGCATCTCGTTTGCTCTTTTTACAATGCCATAATGTTCGCTTGCCGGTCAAAGACCATTCGGTCTGGGCCGATTCCGGTGAACGCCAATCGCCAGTCGAGATTCGGAAACAAGAAGTTATGTTGGCTATCGGCCCGCCTTCTCTGTTTTCTATGGAAAAATACACATTATGGTCTAAATTCATTTGAATATTAATTATGACTTTATTTATCAAACGATTTTGAAAATGACTACTGAAATACGATGAATATACTTTCTTCTAATTATTACCAAAACAAATTACAAAAAATTATGTCATTATCACCCTTTAAAATAAGCAAAACAAATTGGGGTCCCCGAGTGACCCCCCTTCGGATCATGTGTGATTTTTTTCTTTCCGGGATGAAAAGGTTAATGTTCGATAAAATGCCAAGCGGCCCTTCATGCACCGGCTGACACCATTTTCGTAACAATTTACTTGTTTCTAAAAAAATATGCTTTTGGAAATTGTACCGTCTTGCCAGATATTATGTTCATATATTTATAAAAATTAAAATAAGGTCTCCACGGTGCTGCAGTGCAAGGAATGATTTTAACGCGCAATCCGGCGTGTAACCTGATTCCCCACGCCAAATGCCCACCAAGCTGCACTCTCTGTGATGATTAGTTTTGGCATGGAAGCCATTCACAACGGAGCTTCCGCTCGCTGCATCTGCCAGGTGTGAATAAGGCGTAAAATCCTCCCTCGCAACCAGCATCTTGGAGACCTTGTTTTGCAGACAGCCCTCTGTATATTAGACCAGAGTGAATTTTTTTATTTTTAGAAGTTCAAAATCCCTACATGTTTAATTGTTGACCCTACACCATAGATGAAAAAAAGACAACATTGTATTTGGCCACCTGAAGATATAGGTCAATAAAATTTAGTTTTTTTTTCTCGTATATGTATATTTTTTTAAATAGCCCCACGCAGGAGATTCTGAGGAAAATAATTGCTCTCAGGGCCTATGTCATCTTAGGGGATGCTGTGTGGAGGGTCTTTTTAAGAAAGGAAAAGACGTAAGTTCTGGGAATTAAAAAGGAAAGAGGGGTGGGTAGGAATCTGGGGGTCAGTGTATCCAGGAGTGACGATTTATGAATCCATCCCCCCAACTGCGATGCAAGGTGATGGGTCGAGAGAGTCCGGCTGGAAAGGTCAACAGGCCTCACTCAACCAGTCTCACTCGATCCAGCCTGCCACCGCCAAGACCTGGACAAACCTCACCCCATGAACCCGGGTATCCTTACTAAGTCACCAAACATAGCGAACCACTCGGGGTGACCTATGGCAGAGGTGTTGGTTATCCAATAAATGGTTCCTAGAGCGGCGGTACCCATACCCGCCTTCCCATATCCGCCTACCATTGAAGTGTCAATGATTAAACATACAGGGATTTTGAAATTTTAAAAATTAAAAAAAATTTGCTTTGCCCTTATACATATACTCGCACACATATATGTAAATGTAAATAAAAAAAAAATATCTACCCTATACAGTTTCAAAGAAAAAAAAATTTTCTCTACAATGTTAAAAAATATTATGTCATGAAAAAATACACAAATATTCTTGGATTTTATTAGGCATATTTTCCAGCTAAATAAGTGTCCTTCGCAATAAAAATGTCGTATGAGGCTTTCTTGTTAATAAAACTATGATTTTACAGCGCCCTTGAAGTGATTTTTCACAAAAATGATGCTCTTCAAAATTATCCAATTATTCTTATTATTACTTTTGGAAATTAATAATTATGACATTTGACCCAGAATTTGCGATGAGCTTTTTCAGAGATAAAAAATCAATGTTTGAAAGTGACGAATTGACAAGCTAGAATAATATTATGATACGTTAATTCCTTGCCAACGTTTAAGGTTCAAAATACCTTAAAATCAAAGCAAGTTCTAGCATTCCAAGGGTTAAGTTAGCGTAATAATAACGGAAGAGTGTGCAAGGTAGTTTATGAATGTGAACGAAGCAAGGAGGTATTACGACAGAATTGTGAGGCAGCACATTCTCTCTTCCTGTCGGTGTGGAGAAACGGCCATGGTTAGTTAGCTATAATATATTATAATAGTGATGATATTAATTTCAGGCGAGACTCACTCGTGCCCCACTTGCAGCAAAGTGTTCTCGCACGTCTCTAGACTGCGTCGCCACCTGCTGGTTCACCGCGGCGTGGAGCAGCGCCGTTTGCAGTGCCAGTTCTGCAGCCGCCGCTTCAACCACTCGCACCACCTTGCCAGCCACGAGCGTACGCACACGGGGGTCAAACCGTATCTGTGCGCCAAGTGCGGAAAGGGTACGTACACATTATGTGGATGGAAAGAAAATGAGAGAATTGGAGAAACAATTCATTCTCTTACCAATGTCAACACATTCAGCTTTTTTTTAGTTTGCCAAGTTTTTAACTAATGTTTTACCACTTTTTTTGACCGTGTTCTTCTGGAACCAACTTTTTTTCTTCAATAATTAAGGCTGTCGTATATACTTGTTTCTGATTATAAGAGTGTTATTCTAAATACAAAGACCAAGTGTTTTGTTGTGAAGGAGTTATTATTAAATAAACATTATATGTAGTTGTTATTAAATAACTAAAATAGTTATTACTAATTTATATCCTTGTATTTAGAATAACATTCTTTTAATCAGGAACGAGTGTACAGGACGGCCTGAAAGCTAAAGTCCTCTCTATTATGCTCTCAAAATCTCTCTGTTGCTAGAAACCCATGCTAGCATACCTCAATTCTGAATGGGAGAGGCAAACCTATACACTAGAGACATCTCTTGTAGAATTATATAAACTCTATGGACTACTAGCACTAGAGCCATCTATGCTACATAGCTCGAACTATCACAGTTAGCAATGACGCTTGTTGATAATTCAAGAACCATTCACAGCACTACCAACCTTGTGTTGTTCCCACATGGCGGTCTCTAACAAGGACCATACTGAAAGTATGATCTATTATCTCCAGCATGAAAGGAGGAAAGTAGAAGACTTCTTAAATCTTTGTTTGTTTCAGGTTTTACGCAGTCGGTTCATTTGACCATCCACCTTCGTCAGCATGAAAATGTTCCTTTTTCATGTGAACAATGTGGCTACACTTTTCTAAGAAAAAATAGTCTCGAAAGCCACATGAAGACACATTCAGGTATTTTTTTTAAATTTTATTTACTTTTCACATTTAAAAATACATTAACCCCTCCCTCGAGGGAAACACCGTAAATAATACCTACTCTTATCCCTTTACAACCAGCTTTATACGATCAAGATTTGTCTTTGATAAAATCCTGACAGAAAATTAACCTATTCTTCAAACTTTGCAAATTCACTTTGTGGCGTCATCATTACTAATAAATGAAAACAAATAACTTTGTGTACACCACTAAATAAATAGTGGTACACAAAGAAAATTAATCTGTTTTTGCGAACTGAACCAATGTTGATCAAACATGCGGGTACTGCTTATGTAGGGTACCTTCACGCGCATGTGTTTCAACTATTAAGACACCCATCCCTATGGGATCATAATTAAGGAGCGTTTTCACAAATACCAAAATGGGCTTTAAAATTTTTTTTTATCATATTCTCTAGGTGTCTACGAAATAGCTAATTCAGATTCTCAAAAATCAATATGTATTTAATTTTAAAATTTACAGCATTAAAATACATTTTTAAATTTTACTTAAGTAAAATTATTTTTTTATTGTTTTTCATTTACTTACAAATAATTACCCAAATTGCCTCTAAAATCATGAAACACTAAAATCTTTAATGGCCTATATCTTATAATTTAAAGCAAAAATAAATAAAGTAGCTCACATCCAACAAGATATTTGATATATCTTTTGATAACAAAAATAATTTTTCAGTTTGGTTGGGTATTTTGATCTCAAATCCAAATTTAAGATTTGTATGAAACGGGCCGAAAAGGGCAAACGTTCCACTTAAAAACAGAAATTTGTTTGAACATTTTTGTACTCGACGGTCCGCCGAGGGCACATAGACTGTAATAAGGGGGCTGGTTATAACACGACCTTGTATAGGCCAAATAATGAATATCGCCTTAAAAAGGGCGGTTGGTTTTCGACACCTTGTAAAATGCTTGAAAATGGCGTTGTTAAAAGAACGGTTGTGAAATGAAACAACAAGTCAGCAGTAGAGAGACTGGCAGGCAGCAGGCGGCCGGCAGACCCGGACCGGGGGTCCTTAGCCTGGGAGATCCGATGAGTAAGAGAGTTTGGACGGTGAAAGCTTGCCTTTTTGTTAGTTCAGATACCTGACCGCGGCTAAGGGAAGAACCGTTAGGCTCATAGCCCGCAGCCTCTGATTGGTCAAGTCGCCTTCACCGTCGGTATGTATAGATTTGCCCGGGTCTTGAGCCTGATACCTGCCAGTGGCGTTTTTATTTTTAAAAGGTCTTTACAAATTCAGTTCCAAAAGACAGAGAGTTACCAAACTAACAATTAAAATGAGGGTTCCGCGGATGTTGACAAGCTTCAATCGTTTATTAATGTCACATCCGCGGATTAACAGAAAACACAAAATATGGACATAAAACTAAGTAAGATTAACATTGTAATTATTATAAGGGAAATAAAAGATGAAGATGGCCGAACGTCTTCGTTTTCGTTTCCCCGAAAGCACGTCTGATACAATTTTCTACTAAAGAAAATAAAATTATAAAAAATTCTCATAATTATTGTAAATATTTTTTTCAATGTGATTTGTTCATTAAGAATTGCCCAGAATCCCCGCATTTTCTGCAAAACCGGTTCTCCCACAGAATATTCAATTCTTGAAAATATTAAATATTCCCACAATTTGGAGAATTCCCCACAAATTGGCAACCCTGGTATTTAAACATTAAGTTTTATGTAACACATATTGTTATGTTACTATTTCTAGAGGTAAATCAATACTCATGCGGCGTCTGCAATCTAAAATTTCACACTGAATCCAAACTACAGAAGCACATGACGTTTAGAAATCACTATAACACTCCAATTATCATTGAACTCAGTGAGACCGGAAATAAGAGCAATGACCCCCAATTAACTTCACCAATAATCATCCAGAGACAAATTAAAGAGGATTTAGTTACCAAGTAAGTTGCATTTTTTCAAATTTATATTGTTATTTTTAGTTTAATCATATGAGAATTGTGATCATGGGTGTTTTATCTTGAATTTTTGGTTTATTATGCCATGTCGATGCAACTATATGCATCTCCTTCTAACCTGACCTGTTATCCAAATACTTGTTCCCATCTGACAGTGTGTGACATTTGCAACAATGAATCATGGTACAATCAGTCTATTAATGAAGCCCGTGCAATGAACAACAAAGTGATCTCTCAGAGCAATTTAATATCGACTCAATTAAGAAATTTGGTACCTGGTACTCCCTCAGTGTGCATAATTTCGAATATGTGATTGCGCATCGAATACCACCAGTATCCCTCAGGGCCACAAGAACGATTCTTATAAGACAAGGGATAAGTCAGTCCTTTACAACATTCCAAATCTTTACCAATTCTCACAACTTGAAATGTAATTAAATTATTTATTACAGACCACAAATTGGTTTGCAGAGAATATGTTCGACTACATGCCCTGTTTCCTTTCCTTCCTGCTTCCTCCTTCTTTAGCCAACGTTTTGGTCATGTCCATCATCAGGGCTGGTGTGTAGATTGTTTGAAGTGTGTGTTTATGTCTGTAGAAGTAATATCTTATTACGCGTATTAATTCAATAAGTCAAAATTTCGATATAATAATCGGTGAAATTAGTGTGGTTTTCTGCATATAGTTTTGGTGTAGCCGTCAAATTCCAAATATCAAGAACTATTAAGAGCTAGCCTCATTATAAATTCCACCTATGAGTTCCCTACACCCGTTCACAATTGATATTGGTTTCACAAGAACGGGTCATTTCTTTAACTTATTTTTGTGTAAGTTGGTTCATGAGTGGAACGAGAGTTCCCTCCTTCATATTTTAATGGGGATCTCTTCTAGACTCGCATTAATAAAGAAATTTATTAATGCGAGTCTTAAGCAAGCAAAAACGTTGAGATACCTCAAAACTACATATACCACCTACCTGTACTAAAGACATCTGTTGACGGATGTTGAAAGTACATATATAATCCTAAACACCACAATTATTATGGTCACAAATGATTTTATGCAATTTATTTTGCCTTTTGGATGGATTCATCATTAATTTGCTAATGTGTTTTGTGTTGAGTGCACTGTAAGGAGCTAATCAACAATATTTTAAAATATACACATATTTAATTGATGTATTTTTTGTAGGCCCCATCTTTGTTCTGAGTGCGGGAAGAGTTTCAAACAGAAGCAGCAACTTAAGTCTCACATACTCCGAGCACACTCCCAGGAGCGCCCCTTTCTGTGTACGCTCTGTCCCAGCAAGTTCAGCCATTCTGCTGACCTCAAAATACACCTCAGGAGTCATACAGGTTAGCAAATAACACATGTTGATTTTGAAATGAGAATATGCTTAGTTCCTAGCGGGATGTCATTTATCCAGTTCCTACCTCTCAATAACCATCAACTTGCTGGAAAAGTATTTAAAATTTGGAACAGTGGCAAGAAAAACAGTGAAAATTTGAGTGCATTTGTTTTGAAAACAAAAGAAAATTTGGAACTATCTTGGAATCATGTTCACAACCACATTTTTAACCCTTCGAATAATGAGAAAATAATATCTTTGAACTTTTGCCTGTCAAGATTTGCGTGCAAAATTCCCGATTCTTGCCATGCATTTTAAATGTTCTTTTTTATTAGTTATTTTGTAACTTTTTTGCAATTGTTCTAAAATTAAGATAAAATAATCTTTCCGATGTGTTTATTAGAAATCAATTTTTTTGTTTTTAAACATAAAAATTTTTATATTGAAAATGTAAATTGGCTTAAAAATACGTACCTGGGGATTCCTCAAAAAAATATGTTAAATTAAATAAACTTAAAATTTTAAATACAGATTCATTTTCATAGGAAAATTTGTAATGAAACTGTCACTTCACTTTTTACAACTTTCATACAATTTTATTTTTAAATTTAGTGTTTGTTACGTCACAAATTGGCGCAAAATAAAATCGTCACTTATGATCGGGTTTGTAAAATATCTAACCAATACAGCTTGTATATTTCTAAAACAATAAGAAGCATAATTTCTTTCGCTCTCTAACATAAAAAAAATCACAAATTTTTATATGACAGGAAGAGAGATATCTAACTTTTAATAATGCACGGTCGCTCTGGGACAATCTGGGTCTCCTGTTATTATAACGGCATATGATGTTTTGGGACAACTTGGGTCTCCTGTGATTAGACGGGTTAAGTAAAAATAAGTAACATTCATTTTGTTGTGGTGATAATTACCTCGGTATTGGTGTAGAGTAGAGGTATTGTGGTAGAACTACATGTATATTGTGGTTGCGTCGTGTGCTCCTTCGCAGAGATACAGATTGGCAAGAGATTGGTCATTCCTTTTTCCTTGCAAACCTTGTTTTTTCCTACACATACCATCCACCCAATTCCATCAAACACAGTTTCTTTCCCTTTTTAGTACATATTTATAGTCTATTTCAAGTGCATCTGAAGCTGTATTTCGTGAGCAGTTTTTGATGCAACTACTACTTTTTACTACTTTTTTTTTTTAAAGAATATCCCAACTAGGGATTGCAATCCCGCATTCCTGCGGGATCCCGCTGCTTTTATTAATCTGCTGGATACCGCACCTTCAAAGCGCGGATCCGCGGATCCCGCAAATTAAAAACTTTCGCGTAAATCGAGAGTAGCGCGCCGCGCCGGCGACTAGCGGACGGTTGGCGGGCTGTCCTGTTAGTTGTTCATAAATGGCTCGTTTAATCTCATTGCTAACTTGCAGCCTTTTAAATTAGGAGTTGAGGCACTTTGTAGGCGAGAGTCAACGCTTGTAACAGAGACGCAACAGTTCGATTTATTTTGGATAAATTACAACAACAAAACACGGTGTTGAGTAACCAGTTGTCACAGACTCTACATGAACGCATTCAAGAACGCCGCACTGATTTAACAGGAGTTTTGATTTATTTGCAAAATCCGCAAAAATAGAGATCGTACTTATACATTCTTCATGCCAAGAAAATGTGCAATACGCCAAGAAATAAAGAAAATAATAGAAAGAGTCATAGTTTAAGACGACGAAACATATGTAGATTACGTCTTCAAAAATACACCTATAGCTGGAACATATGCTACTGATATAGATCCTATTCTAACGCTTAAAGAAGAATTAGAAAAACAGCTTCAACAAAAAAATAAATATTTAAGAAAAAGCCAGACAACAAGCAAAAGAACTTTGAGAAAATTTTTAAGAAAGAAATGACATTCTTTGAGTCCGATGGTATCAGAGGAGAGTACCTGACACTCGCCTATGAATATATCCTGACGGTTCAGCCTACTAGCGTAGAAGCCGAGAGAGCGTTTTCAGCATCAGGATATATTTGCAGTTCAAATAAATGCCATTTGCTTCTTAAGAGCGTATTTTCAAAAGTTGTCACCATAGGTTGATATTATAGTAATAGCATCTAAGAGAAAGTTGTGATTTGATTATTAGTCATTTTATGAATAAGACTGAATTAAAAATATAAATCTGTTGTTAGGAGTAAGGGTAACATTAAATAAAACGATTAAACTATGCCAAACATTTAAAGATGAATCTAAGAAAACAGATTACTAATTACTTACTTAATTAATACAAAAGAAATAATTTCTGTTGCTTAATGTAAGAAATGTTTAATAAAAGTTGATTTTTATAATATAATTTCAAAGATGCGGGATCCCGCGGGATCCCATGCGGGATTGAATGAGCTGCGGGATTGCAATCCCTAATCCCAACAATGTTTGAAAATCTCCTACTACCACCATGGAAAGCCGAAAATGTTGCTTGTGTTGTGATGGAGGACTTAGCCAGCCGAGGAATCGAACCTGGACACAACAACACGCAACATTGCTTTTCTAGCTTTATTTACTATTCTACTGTTGTAACAGCCCTCAATAAAAGCGATCCAAATCGTTAATGGTTGGTACTTGAATTCGATGTGGTTCCTCGAAGAACCGGTTCCAAGTAATGAAGATGGGAATATCGACCATCTTTAATCCAAACTTGATTGGTCTTTAGAGTTGACCTTTGACGGCTGTCCCTCCACAAAACCTTACAATTTGGAAATGTTTCTGTCTTTGCGCAGTATTAAACTTTGTTCCCTTTCACATGCAGGTGAAAATTTGTTTTTTTTTTGCATTAGCTCCATTACTACGTACTTGTTTTACACCATTATTTGTTTCTTTTCACCTAGGAGAAAACCCGTATTCTTGCAAATTCTGCGAAAAAGCATTCCCAGCCTCCACAGCTCTGAAGGTTCATCTAAAATCCCACACTCTGGAAAAGCCATTCCCCTGTCATGTCTGCAACAAATCTTTTTCAACTTCTTCAACCCTCTCCACCCACATGAAAACTCATTCACAAGAACAAGCTATGAAAGTGAGAGCAGTTTTGACACAACCTGAAGAGGTAATTAATGATTTAAAGACGGCGCTAGCACACAACGAATATCAACCAAAGATAATTGATTTGAGTAACATTGCTAATCTCAATTTAAGAGATTTATTAAGTACAGATAATAACGTTAATATTTTATTAAGTCAGGCGGTAAACCCTGGTATCATTGATGCAAATCAAGTTATTTAATGTTAAAATAGTACAAACATTTATTAATAAAGAGACCATTTACATAATTACCTCAGGCCTTTCAGCTATCTTGCGTGTTTCACCTTTATCCTGTATTTCACCTATTCCTTTGACAGAAGATATGATTTTGGTGCTGACAATCCCTGAGGCTAATTTATTTGTCTCATAAAAATCGTTGTCTCCCCTACTATCGTAGCGAGAAATATGATCTAAACGGTGTTAGAAAGAGAAAACACCACTCTTTATATTCAAATCTAAAAGTTAACCACAAAATAATTAAAATGTACACCTTTTTGAAATCAAAGATTCAACCGCAATTTGAAAGAAAATAATGAAATTTTGTGAATTTTTTATTTATTATTTTTACATTAATTAAAAAAATTAATATTTCAAAAATTATGTGTATTTCTAATTATAAAATTTGAAAACGTATTTTATCACTTTTCGAAGACGGCTTTTAGTTTTTGGATTCGTTTTGAAATATTCCATTTATTTGAGTTTTATTGCAAAGTGGAAATATTCTGATCTTTTGACGGAATATGCCGAAACCTGAGGGCTTAATCATTGAAATAGTGTGTTTGTTGCGAAACACGCATGTACATTGCGCATGACCATGAATGCGGTGTGATGCCTTGCTAACCACTCAAACATATCCAAATCTGAACCTAAATAAAAACAAAAAATTGTGTCCAAGGTGTAACAGCATGTACCTGAAGGATTTTAACCAGCGATTCCTGGACATATTTAGAGTAAAGAATGTAAATGGATATCATTTGATATCCAATGATAATTTTTTCAAACATCACCACTGATCACACTGCTACATGTCGCAACGAATCACATGATACATGATACCTCGTCTGTCACATGACAGACTAGGCGGTTCCCAACTATCCAATGGCAAGGTGTGATGAAAAAATATTTTTTGTTTTTAATTGAAAAAAATAAATATATAATTTTTATTAAGTTATGCGTCTGTTCAAATAAAAGAAAGGTGTTAAACTAGGCTAAGGAAGAAAATAAAATCCCCATCCATTGCAGATAATATTGAGTTGTTGAAAGTTGATAAAGAATTAATCAACAGAAATTCAATCAATAAGCAAAACGAATGCAGAAACCATTTGGAGGGCTCCCAGAGACGCTCCTAGATCCCCCATAAGGCAGATCATCAGAAGCCAGGAGCATCTTAGCAATTTTTCCTGATAACTCAATGATTTCATTTCAATGATCGGCTAAGGCAGGTAGGTTCTTCTTCCAGAAGGCGCACTGTTTGAGCCGCGGCCCTTGATCCTTTGCTCTGACCTTGATGTCCAGTATGAGGAACTCTTGCCCATAGCTCGTGTGCACTGGCCAGTGCCTGTTGGTCCTTGTGCCATCCAAAAACCTATTGGGGTTGCTGCAATGGGAAAATAGAAGAAAATGTGCAACTATTAAAAGCTCGGACCCAAGAAAAATGACAGCCTATTATAATTTTGTATGATTTGTGAAACTGAAAGTACTACATAAAAACATAAGAATATAAATTAAACTTACCCAGTCTTTGCGAAATTGGCCCAGTAGCGCATGATCCTCCTACTGAGTTTTGCCTCTTGCGGAGTGTAATTTTTCCCCAGGTTCAGCGGCTCTCCAAAAACAAAGCTAATCTCGTCTCCATGGATCGCTCCCATCCAGGAAGGCCAGGGGCTGACTGTACTTCGATGTGTGTAATAATACATGTACACGTTGTTCCCAGTCTCTGCATAGCGATTGGCAAACTCATTCACACTGCAAGTGAAATGGCAGTCTCCAACCATCTTGTCCAAAGCATCTCTGTTCCTTATCGGGTCGTCAGGATTCAACCAGTCTGTATACTCAGACACAATAGCTTGCCGCATTGCAATGTTGACTTTTGGGTGCAACTTTTTGACTGCTTGCAAGAACGTTTTTCTTTCAACATATATGTTTTCCTGCTTCTGGAAAATATCAGTCAGGTAATACATAAGGAAATAGTAACCTTCTTTGGAGTTGGAGCCCATCAGGATATTTGTCTTCTTGAAATTCTCCACGGCGAGAGAACGTTTTGGATTCTCATGCAGAAATATACCGTCTATTATTGGCACAAATGGAAACTCGCAAATACCCGTAATCCCTCCCCATTCATTGTTCACCAGTTCCAGTGCGTCTTTGGTTCTGAGGCACTCTATCGTAACGGATACGTTGTAACCATTGTGAGGACATCCAACTGCCTCGGCCAGTCGTAAACCTCTCTGTAGGCTTTCATCTCGCGATATGATCCCCCAAGGAACGGTAGCTGATCCTGACTCCATGATTGCTTGAGAAAACAAATTTCTTGACAAAGGGGAAAGCAAGTGTAAGGATACTGATGCTGCTCCAGCTGATTCTCCAAAAAGAGTTATGTTGTTCGGATTTCCTCCAAATGCGTGAATATTGTCATGGAACCAATGCATTGCCATCAGTTGGTCAAACATGCCAGCATTACCTGGAACTTCTGCATTGTCTAAGAACAAGAAGCCGAGTGATGCGACTCTGTATTGCATGGACACCACAATCACATTCTCTTCAGACACCAAGATTTTCGGATCATAAACATCTAGAGTTGATGTCCCGGAATAGAACCCCCCTCCATAAATCCACAGCATGACCGCAGCATTCTTTGGTCTAGGCTTTGGAGAGTATACGTTAAGATACAGGCAATCTTCTGAAAGTGGTGTGTTGGGATTCCACATGGTAGCTCCAGGGAAATCGGGGAACATTGTATCTGTGATCTGAACACAAGTGTTAGGATGACTAGTTGCGTTTATAATGTCATCTCCCCATCTTTCCACTGGTCGAGGGTACCTAAACCTGAGTGGTCCAATTGGCTTTTGAGCATATGGGATCCCTAACCACGCGTCTACCTTCTTTCCAGTGGCAGCCCTCACAGTAATTCCCCTGACTTTACCTTTCTTCGTCTGCACGACGAGATGATCTCCCCCAGTCTCTTCGGGTTTCTCCTGCTTAACTTTGTGCGGTTCTGTTATATGTTTCGGAGGGGTGGGTTTGGGGGAGAAAGGTTCCTGCAGGTCACAACAGTGGCGGGGCAACAGTTTATGTGTCGAGGACATGATGCCCGCCACGAGGACCAAAAGAAGATAAACAGTGCCCGCGACCGCCATTTCGCGACCAATTTTGACACCAAATCTGAGGAAAAAATCTATTATTCAAAGAATCTATTATTCACACACTTAGCCCATGACTTCATCTGACGCTGATTCTTTCGACTTCACTTTACCTCTTAATTATTACCGTAACCGATTGAGTACGTTCTGGCTTAGTTCGTTTAGGTCCTCAAAATTTTTAGTAAGGAACATACCTATAAGCACTTCAAATCGACCAAAAACTTTTTTCTTCTTTATTAAAATGGATATAAAACATTGGTAACAAATGCGGAAAAAGCTTTGGCTGCCATTAATGCTGTATTGTAGCTTGTAAACTCGCTTAATGTAATCGAGACTTAACTTAACATATAACAGCGCGCAAATACAAGTGCCCGGTGCACCTGAACCCTGTCCAGGGCAGCTTCCTTTGAAGATTTTCACCACACATCAGCTCTCCAGGTCCACCGCACCTAGCAGCTGCAACCACCGCTCCACTCCTGTAACTATAAGGTCGGCAGCACCTTCTGTTCAGGAAGCAGCTCCTCAGCTCAGTGGCTATCGAAGCTCATTGCGCCTCGCTGCCACTGAACGTACTCCGCCTCACAAGGATTACCTGCCGATGGCTCCACCTACCGAGTCACCGCCGTTACCTCCGCAACTCACCGCGTCGAGCAACGGCCTGGAAGACCAGGTCATTCTCCATCGCCATGGTGTCGAGCAACACGCTGATGACCTGCAGGCCCGTGGTTTGCTCCACCACAGCACCCTGACCTTCACCATCAACATCACCTACGTGCACCTGCAACACGTCACTCTACGGCACCTCTGCATACATCCTGTTACCATCGCACCGACCTCGGCTACGTAGTTCATCAATAAACGGCTTCGACTCACAACTGAATCTAATTTTTCCTTGATTTTGCCTTTCATTTCTCTACCGTCTCTATCGACACCGGATTCCGTTCCCTCAAACAGACAGGTGTAGATGTACATGATACTTACTTTGAAAAATGTTTGTGCCTCCCCACTTTTCAGACTTGCAAACCACCACTAGGCTGTGGATTAACTTCTGTGCCATACCACATTAAACCTATAAAATAAATACTTGAGTCAGTCACGTCAAAAGTAAAAATATTGAAAGAATTTGTGTGAGACGATGTGTACTTCTGCACACACTGAAAATTATTTTTTTAACGATGTCTAATTTTCTAATCGAAACTGTTAATGTTATAAACAAAGGCAATAGTAAATTATTTGATTAACGTACAAATTGATTTGTAGGTAATTATATTTAATCGGTTGATTTCAATTAACTTTGAACTTGTTTTACAATATTTTTCAAAATATTAGATTTATTGCTAGATGAACAATCTGTATGTGTATTATCCATTGGCGACTCAATGGTGGGGGCCAACATTTATTTTGTGTCTTTCACAAATAACTTACCCACATGAAAATACCATGAAAATCAATCAGGTTTTGGTATATGTAACCGAAGTACGTAACTAATTTAAGTGCAACTAATTTAAGTAACTAATTTAAGTGCAACCCGACGAATATAAAACCAAAGAAAATTGATTTGAATAGCATTTAACTACTCCGACCCATAAGTGTGTTTACACGGCAATATAACAAAAACATTCAAGTACAATAAGCGTGTTTTCACGTCAATACATGTGTTCCCACAAAAATCGTTATAACTCTGTTATTTTTCTAGTGACAACCCTAAAACAAAAAGTATTAGATCTATATCGAATCATGCTTCATATTTCCATTAAAAGTTGTCCATAGAAGTACATAAAAATATTTATTTTGTAAAAACAGTTTTCACTGCCAAATCGCCTACGCGCCGTTAGACATTGTTAATTTTTTAACAAATATTCTTGTATGAAATGGTAGAAAAGTGAGGTACGAAATTATATATTTACTTTACATTTATACAATAAAATAAGTGTTTTTCTTTACGTAATCCTTGATTTTAGTACCGTTTTAACATAAAAACATCATGTGAGTCATTTTTACATTTTTTTTATGTTTGCATTCTAAATTTTAATATTTACAAATGTTAATATTTATTTGAAAGCTTATTTCATAACCTTTCAAAAACAGTTTTTAGTATTCGGCTGTTTTTTGCAAAGCGGAAATAACACAAAGTTTTTTTAAATCTGACAGTTTGTTTAAGGCAAAAAACTTGCATAATCGCAAAATACTGGAGGGGTTAAGAGATTTATTAGGTACTAGCTTTTCCCCGCGTCTTCGCTCACATGGTATTACGGGAAATTACTATAGCGGTTGAACTTATCAATTATCCCCCCTCCTCCCCACCCCTACCTCCTCCCGCATTCCATACATTCATTCCCTTACATTCAGTTTTCAAACATCTCGCCTGCCACCTAAATTTCATAAAGCTATAGCTCAAAGAAAAAAAGAATTATCCAATTTTGTTCATTCGTTCGGAATTTATGCGCTTACAAAAATTTTGGATGTTTATTTTTAATTAAATATTTGGAAGTTTGTTAATATAATAAAAAATTACTCTATTTATTATTCAGTCTTTACAATCGAATTATATTTTTAATGTAGGAACTCTTATCTGACATTTATTCCAAAATAGAAGCTTGTCCAAAAAAAACAAAACATATTCTAATATTTGAATTTTCTGGAGCAGTAGCTGACCAGGGGGCTGAGTACCTACCAGCTTAGAGCCCACAAATATATCAACATCGTTTCCATGGAAACGATTTTTTTCTGACGTTAGCAAAAACTCGCTTTTGTTAGCGACAGAAAACGTATAACAAATATAATATATTAATATTTATAATTCCATAACGCCAGAGCTTGCCATCATATACAGACTATAGTCTTCGCATATAATTTAGCTTTCTATTGGTGAATGAATTTTTAAAGTCTTTTTATTGGTTAATGCGTGAAAGCGTCATAAACAAACTCGAGCAGTTTCGCATTTATAATATTAGTATGGATGCATAATAATATTAGTACATAATATGTACTTTACAGAGCCAGACAGTAAATGCTAACAGTGCAATAATTGGTGCAAATCAAGTTTCCTTTCATTTTATTTTTCTACATTAACCCCATGCAGGAGGCCCTGAGGAAAGTAATTCCACTCAGGGCCATTGTCATCTTTGGGGATGCTGTGTGAAGGTTCGTTTTAGGGGAAGGAAGGATAGGAAGTTCTGGGAAGGAAAAGGGTATTATGGGTGTGTAAAGATCCGGGGGTCCATGAGTGACGGACGTATGAATCCATCCCTCCCACTGCAGTGTAAGGCAATGGTCCGAGAGAGTCCTGTTAGAGGGGTCAAAAGATCTCCCTAAACCAGCCTCTCCCGATCCGACCTGCTATGCAGCTGGTGAGCAGACGCCAAGACCCTACATACCTCACCTCTCGAACTTGGGCACCCCTGCTAAACACACCCACCAAACGTAGCGAACCACTTGGAGTGACCTATAGTAGAGGTGTTGGTTATCCAATAAATGATTCCCGGGACGGCGGTACCTATACCCGCCTCCTCATTGCGTGATATTGAGATTTCGGTCTAACGACGGCATTGAGAGTCACTTGGTTATGTACTTTTGAGAAACTTATGAAGGAGACATTCTTTTATCATTTATTCTGTCATTGGAATATGTCCACTGTGAGATTTTAATTAACTGCAATACGGCAGTTTTTTTACTTCAAGCTACGTCACGCTGTCGAAATTTCCTTTGCAGCCCGAAGAGTTTTTTTTTTAGAAAAATGTCCGTATGAGTTAACCTGGTTAAATACATTTTCTACAAACCTTGGAAACACCCTCCCCAATAAAGATTCCATTGAAATGCTTAAAGTAAGTATATCAGAGCAGCTCAAGTATCGGGTTTCTTAGAAACCTAATTAAATCTAGCTTCCAAGAAACTGTGCATCTTGTATAGGGCTAGCAGATTCTTCAATAGTGACATATACAAATCTGAAGAATGACCAACAATTGAATACGGGAGCCATCTCTCCCACAATACTTGATAAACCTACTTACAAATGAGGGCGGTCCATCTGATTGGCAATCTGTTGTTAACAGACCAATTGTCATTTCTAATGACAATTGGTCTGTCATGCACAGAATGCATGAATGACCCTAAATAAACAAAAACAAAAAAATGTATACAGGGTGTAACAGCATGTACCTGAAGAATTTTAACCAGTGATTCCCGGACATATTTAGAGTAAAAAATGTTGATGTCATTTTGCCATCCGTTGATATTTTTTTCACACTTCGCCACTGATCACACTGTTACGTATCACGATGGATCACGTGATATGCGCTTGACCTCCTCTGTCTCATGACCTGCTAGGCAGTACCCAACTACTCAGTGGCGAAGGTGTGATGGAAAAATATTTTTTTTAGTTTTTAATTGAAAAAAACACATTTTTTATTCATTATTTCATTTTATGGTATGCATCGGTTGAAATAAAAGAGAAACCAGGCTAAGGAAGAAAATAAAATCACCATCCATTCCAGATAATATTGAGCTGTTGAAGGTTGATCAAAAATCAATCAACAGAAACTCAATCAATCAGCAAAACGATTGCAAGAACCATCTGCAGAGCTCCCATTAGACAGATCATCAGAAGCCGGCAGCATCTCAGCAACTCTTCCTGATTGCTCAACGTTTTCATTTCAATGATCAGCTAAGGAGGGCAAGTTCTTCTTCCAGAAGGCGCACTGTTTGAGCCGCGGTCCATGGCCCGTTGTGCTGGAGTTGATGTCCAGTGTGAGGAACTCGCGCCCGCAGCTCGTGTGCACCGGCCAGTGCGTGTTGGTACTTGTACCATCCAAAGACCTACTGGGGTTGCTGCAATGGGAAAATCGAAGAAAATACGTACAATTTTATAAGATTTGTGAAGCTGAAAGTACTTATATTTGCCTCCGGATCATTTCCTTTCAAATGAAAAAAATTATCTATATGTCAGTAATGTTGAAGAATTACGAAATCCGTACAATAACATCAAAAACATATGTAACATAAATAAGATTATAAATTAAACTTACCCAGTCTTTGCGAAATTGGCCCAGTAGCGCATGATCCTCCTACTGAGTTCAGCCTCTTGCGGAGTGTAATTTTTCCCCGGGTTCAACGGCTCTCCAAACACAAAGTTAATCTCGTCTCCATGGAGCACTCCCGTCCAGGAAGGCCAGGGGCTGACTGTGCTGCGATGTGTGTAATAATACATGTACACGTTGTTCCCAGTCTCTGCATAGCGATTGGCAAAATCATTCACATTGCAAGTGAACTGATAGTCTCCGACCATCTTGTCTAACGCATCTCTGTTCCTTATCGGGTCATCCGGATTCGACCAGTCTGTATACTCAGACACAATAGCTTGCTGCGTTGCATTGTTCACATTCGGGTACAACTTTTTGACTGATTGCAAGAACTGTTCTCTTTCGACATACACATTTTCCTGCTTCGGGAAAATATCAGGCAGGTAATACATAAGGAAATAGTAACCTTCTTCAGAGTTGGAACCCATCAGGATATTAGTCTTCTTGAAGTTCTTCACTGCGAGAGAACGTGTTGGATTCTCATCCAGGAATGTGCCGTCTTTTATTGGCACAAATGGAAACTCGCAAATATCAGAAATTCCTCCCCATTCATTGTTCACCAGTTCCAGTGCGTCTTTGGTTCTGAGGCACTCTATTGTAACGGATACGTTGTGACCATCATGGGGACATCCAACGGCCTCGGCCAGTCTTAAACCTCTCAGTAGGCTTTCATCTCGCGATATGATCCCCCAAGGAACAGTAGCTGATCCGGACTCCATGATCGCTTGAGAAAACAAATTTCTTGACAAAGGGGAAAGCAAGTGTAAGGATACTGATGCTGCTCCAGCTGATTCTCCAAAAAGAGTTATGTTGTTCGGATTTCCTCCAAATGCGTGAATATTGTCATGGAACCAATGCATTGCCATCAGTTGGTCGAACATGCCTGCATTACCTGGAACTTCTGCATTGTCGAAGAACGAGAAGCCGAGTGATGCGACTCTGTATTGCATGGACACCACAATCACATTCTCTTCAGACACCAAGATTTTCGGATCATAAACATCTAGAGTTGTTGTCCCGGAATAGAACCCCCCTCCATAAATCCACAGCAAGACTGCGGCATTCTTTGGTCTAGGCCTTGGAGAGTATACATTAAGATACAGGCAATCTTCCGAAAGTGGTGTATTAGGATTCCACATGGTAGCTCCAGGGAAATCAGGGAACATTGTATCTGTTATCTGAACACAAGTGTTAGGATGGCTAGTTGCGTTTATAATGTCATCTCCCCATCTTTCTACTGGTTGAGGGTGCCTAAATCTGAGTGGTCCAATTGGCTTTTGAGCATATGGGATCCCTAACCATGCGTCAACCTTCTTTCCAGTGGCAGCCGTCAGAGTAATTCCCCTGACTTTACCTTTCTTCGTCTGCACGACGAGACAATCTTCCCCAGTCTCTTTGAGTTTCTCCTTAACTTGAGGCTGTTCTGTTACAATTGGTTCGGGTTTGGGGGAGAAGGGTTCCTGCAGGTCAAAACATTGTTGGGGCAACAGTTTCTGTGTCGAGGACATGATGCCCGCAACGAGGAACAAAAGGAGATAAGCGTTGCGCATGATCGCCATCCTGCGACCAACTTTGACACCAAATCTGAGGAAAAGAAAAATATATATTATCCACATATTTAGCCCAAATAATATTGAACTGTATGACACCACCTAATTTCTGACTTCATACGGCTTCTTTTAACACGTTTATTACCACCGTTACCGTTTGAGTACGTTCTGGATTAGTTCATTTAGGTCCTCAACATTTTTAATAGCAGGCGGCCTGTTTGCACTTCAAATCGGTCCATTTATTTATTATGAGGCAAAAAAATCTAATTTATTAATTTATTTGGCTCTAAAAACTTTTGTGCCTGCTTTAACATGAAATGCCGTATATCTTTTTTTTAACTTGAGAACAAGTGATAGAAGTGACTCACTCTCATGTGACAAAAAATATCAATTGTGTACATATGTTGGGCACTTTTGGAGTGTTTCCCAGAGCATCTTCCATTGTAGTATTGGTAGGACAAGGACAGCATTCCTAGTTGATGCCTGTGTTCTAAAGATTGTTATCTGTTAAGGGACCGCCCGTTTCTGCACAGAGTCAACAATTTTTTTTTCCATGTATTATCGATCTCCTCGGGACCGGTGCATGTACACGGTTGACATTTGTTACATGAGAACGGGCTGTTTCTACGACTCGTTGTTGAGTTCAACAGCTCGGCTGTAAAAGGTTTTGCCCGCCTCTCTGTTTCCTCCTTCCTACAATGTGGGTCTCTTCAGGACCAATGTTCATTCCTTCCTCTCCTCAAAAAGACCCTTCACAAAACATCTCAGATGACTCAGGGCCTTCTGCATGGAATAATTGTAAAAATATCTTAATTAAAATTAAAAGCTTCATGTAGCTTCATTCATCCAGGTAGATCAACGTCTCAATTATGCCTCACTTTTATTAACCCATTGGCCACAGAATTAATGAGCTAAAAAATTGTCCTTCACCACTGAATTAATCTTGTACCAAAAATTGAACACCTGCCTTGATGTACTAAATCTATTGTAACTTTTGAACTATATATTCAAATGAATTAATTTCTTTAAATTTGTTTACATATTAGAGTAAGGTAAAGAAAAGCATAAAAATAAAATTTTTAAAAATACTAAAATATGTGTAAATAAGGATACAAATATAATATGTGTAAATAAGGATACAAATATAATATGTGTAAATAAGGATACAAGTTACAAAAAAACATAATATTCATAAATCGAACATTAATAATTTTTGTTTTTTACTTACAAGTATACTAATTACTAATAAAATAATTTGGTATGATAGTCCCCAAAGCAATCAGGGACGTGCAGGGTCACTGCCAAAAGCCTGGAACCACTCGCAATTTTGAAGAAATTAAATGGCGGCTGGCTGCATACAAAATTTGGAACACAAATATCAGGGAAAAAACATAAGAAACATATTATTGCCAATTCTACGAAATGAATGATTTATTACCTACAGAGCGTTGGGCATTTAAATTTTTTTTTCAAAAAAGTCACTGTCGTGCTGGTTTTCCGTTTGTTGGCGGACCTACTCTAGGCCGGCGGCTCGCCGGGGTTTGTGGTTAAGTACCTGAGTTGCACACCCGGCAGGCTGCCGGCGTTTGTGGCCAATGGGTTAATATGAATAGATTATTGAAATAATACTTCGTTTCAGATTAGTTACAATAAGAATCAATGAGCAAAATAATTACCACATACTTCTTTCCAAAACGTTCCCTAATATGATGATGATTTATGGCATTGTTCTATTGATTCTAGATAGTTAGAACTCCTGTGTTGTTTCACATTAAACCAAATCAATTAAGGGGACCCGGCGGTCTAGAATTTAATTTTTTTTTTTTTTTTTTCAATATTTCAAAAGTATATTCCTTTAAAAATATACTGTAATATTTTTGTAAAGCTTTTGACGATATTTAAAGTTCTACAGCCCATTTAGCAGGTCAGCGCAGAAGCAGGTAAAAGGGCCGGGCGAAACTTCAAACTCATTCATTTCAAAACTACTTTTTTCTTCATGGTGTGAGGCAAAAAAAAAACTACTTGGCCTATTCAAATCAAAATTTTATTATGTTATTCCGTACCCCAGTACCTATCGCACAAACTAAAACAAAGTCTTTATGTTGAATACTTATATTTTTTACATACAAAGTGTAATGAAAAAACAATCAGTTTTCTGTATTTAAATTTCAACAATGCGCCATTTTGTCAATTTTTTTTATTTATTTTTTATTCTAGTTCCTGCGATAACTACACTCATACTGATCATACATTTTTTTTGTTTTTGTTTACGGATAAATAAAAGAGCCAAGACTGGACCCACCACCGTGGTCGTATTTATGAGGAGGGCAACTTCAGCGCAGTTACTTAACTACTTAGAATTTTTATTTTTTTTAATAACAATACTTTTGTATACTATTAAAGTGATTTAATATATCTATAAAGTTTGAATGGCATTGTTCACTGTTTTCGTTAAAAAAAGAATCCTAAAAACTCGTCGAATTTATGGGGGCTACTCCACCGGGTCCCCTTAAGTACTTGAGCCAGTCATGTCAAAAGTAGAAATATTGAAAGAATTTGTGAGTCGACATGTACTTACGCACACACAGAAAATTATTTTTTTAACAATGTTTAACTTTCTGAAACTGTTAACATTGTAAGGCAAGACAACAGTAAAGTATTTGAATATACATATAAATTGATTTATGGGTAAGCATGTTTAATCAGTTGTTTTCAATTAAGTTTGAAATTGTCTTACGATATTATAAAAACCTGGGTATATTGCTAACCTGTGTGTGTATTATCTAAATATTTATTGTAAACGCGTGTGTGTATTTATCACCCATTGAAGGCTTGGGGAACTTCTTCGATGGTGGGGAACGACATTTTTAAGTGGAAAGTTTGCGCAGCCTGTTTCATACAAATCTTAAATTTGGATTTGAGATCCAAATACCCAACCAAACCGAAAAATTATTTTTGTAATCAAAAGGTATTTCAAATATCTAGAACGGTTGTGGGCTAAATAAAAAAATTCCGGTTTAGGCAAATAGTGACGTTCCGTATTTTTTTTATTTTTAATTGTATTTTTGAAACCCTGGCGATTTTTTGAAAATTTCAATCTGAAAAATAGGACCATTTTTTATGAACCGGAAAGACGGGACATAATTTATTAAGTACCTGGAACGAAGTTCGCGGGTAATAAAGCAAAAGAATTTTATGCTACTCCACACCAAAGCCAACCTTCCAACTTTGAACTCCAAAATGGCGGACATCGAACAGCTGATTCGGCAATGTATCTTATCATTTACAATTTTTATCCGCTACAATAATAGTTTTTACCACTCTTCCGTAATAATATTGCGCAGACTGACTGACATGTTAGGCCAAATCGTCCAAAAGTTTGCAGTTGAAAGTTAGTTCCAGTGTGGCCGTACCATTAGTGTCAATTTCAAAAATTCGTGTGTAATCAAAGTGTTGCAATATATAAAAAAAAATCACTGTGAAATTTTACAAAATTAATTGAATATTATCAGAGACGGAACATTTTCATGTGGTGACGTCACGAACACAAAAAAGGATTTATTTAATTAAAAATAAAACTATAAATTTCTAAAAAATTTTAGTAACATTTTCGTAATCTTAGTAGAAAAATCTATCCACACAATTTTTACCAAGTCATTAGGAAATCCATGCAAGTGGCCTATTATTTGTGAATGAGCAATCAATGAAGGAGATCAATGACTCTAGTTCCACGGAGCATCTTCCATTGAAATATCAGTAGAACAAGAATAGTATTCCCACCCAACGCCTTTGCTCTAAAGATTGAAATCCATTTGTTAAGATGGGAGAATCTGACAAACGGACCGCCCGTTTCTGCAGAGTCGAGGGTTTTTTCAGGTATTTTGGAGCTCCAGACCACGGGTGGCTACCAAATTCAACCGTGGGGTGCAATTGCTATTTGTACAGGGTTAGCAGTTGTGTATTAATAAGTATCTGCCGGCCCTGTACAGTACGCCCAGTTTTTGGGAGGCTATTTTAACTCTGGCTTCGATGGAGCTCCAATGTTGCTGTCATTTGCTTCTATTTGTGTGGGATTTATATTTCACCCAGAATTAGACTCTTGATCAAGATGTTGTTCCTCCGTCGTCTCATCACTTCAGTTTCTATGTGAAAAAGCTGAGGATCCGATCTACCACTCGATCCGCTACAATGTAACAGAACAGTCTCAAGTTGATTCCTACGAAAGAAAAAAATCGCAAAGTACCTATGCTCCGAAAATTATTATAAACACATTTTTTTCAAGTTATTTTACAAGTTATATGTATGAAAAGATTCAGTGTTTCTTTAAATACTATTTTAGACAATCCCCACGAAATTTTTGCTATCTTTTAAACGAGTTGTGTTTTATTAAAATTTTTCACAATTGGCGTTTCCCGGATCAAAAAGAAGAAGATGGAGAGATATGTAATTACGAATGTTGGACAGAGCGCGCTAATATTAAAAATGAAGCGAAAATTGCGGAAAGGCTTAATAAAACATGACTCGTTTAAAATAGAGCAAAAATCTCAGGGAAAGTATCTTAGGTATTATTTAAAGAAACATTGTGAATTTTTTCACTAATATAACTTGTAAAATAATAGAAATAGACTTGTTTTTAATAATTTTCGGAGCATACTTTGCGATTTTTTTCTATTGAGGGAATTTCATATAATTTGCGTTTCGACGTGGAACGTATCTAGATATTATCTTAAAAAAATAACATATTTTTTAAGAGCTTTAAAACTTCAAATGTTTAAGGGAGATATGTAGGAAATCGGTCGAAATTCGGATAGCGGCGGCTTAAATATTAACATTTTTAATTTAAGCGCACTCTCTCTAACATTCGTATTTACATATCTCTCAATCTTCTTCTTTTTGAGCAGGTACACCACGCCTTAAGAGGATTTCATTGTAGTAGGTAACAAAAATTATTAATGCACTGATATTGTCAGCAAAATGAAAATAATTGAGTTGGCTGGCCAAGAGATTTGCGTGATCATCTTGAAGTGAAATTCTCTATTGACTCACTGCCTTTATATATTCCCTGGGGTTGCTGTCTGTCATCTTAAAATGGATTGTTTTAGTGGGGTGGAGAGAAATGTTCCACCCACCATGCGCATTGCAGGGTTTAATTGCATGTCGAACTTCTATTTGTGGTGTACTTCTACTGGAACTTAATATTCAGCTGGGTTCGAAATGAAAATCTAGTCTCCTCCAATGGAAGCAATCTTCCGAACAGGCCGTCCATTGATATGCTTGGTGTAACTCTAAGTGACCAGCTCAGATATGGGGGCTCCATCGAAGCCAGAGTAAAGTTAGCCTCTCAAAACTGGGCGTACTATACAGGGCCCGCAGATACTTTAATAGTACACAACTGCTAACCCTGTACAAATCACAAGTACGCCCACGGTTGAATTTGGCAGCCACCTCTGGTCTGGAGCTCCAAAATACCTGATAAATACCCTCGACTCTGTGCAGATATGGGCGGTCCGTTTGATAGATTCTCCCATCTTAACAGATGGATTACAATCTTAAGAGCACAGACGTTGGGTGGGAATGCTATTCTTGTTCTACTGGTATTTCAATGGAAGATGCTCCAAGGAACTAGCGTTATTGATCCCTTCGGCATCGGTGCATAGTCGGGAAACACGGTTATATGTATACGGTTGCAAGTTGTCACGTGAGAACGGGTCGCTTCTTCGACTCGTTCTTGTGTTGAACTACTCGATTTGCCGGCCTCTGTGTTTCTGCCTTCCTACAACATGGGTCTCTTCAAGACCAGTGTTCATTCCTTCCTCTCCTCAAAAAGACCCTCCACACAGCATCTCAGATGACATATGCCCTGAGGGAAATTGTTTTCCTCGGGGCCTAATGTGTTGGAGTTAATGTAAAAAAAAGCTAATAACTAAAGAAATAAATATTCAGCTACTGAGTAGACCTCACAGCTATTCCTAGAGTAGAGGTAATCTCAGCAATTCCTATGCTATTTGCATTGTAATCTTTGCAAGTTTTCATTATATTTTGGTCTTCCTGCAAACATTTATTAATTAACTCTTTGGCCAGGTCTGATGTTTGCTAATTGTTCCCTAGAAACGGCCTGAATTTTGAATGTTGCAACTTTTTATGCACAATTTAATTGCTCTGCAATCTGACGATTTAAAGTGAAACAGTAAATTGAGCAACACAATTTTTTATGCACTCGCAAAGTGTAGTGCAGTAGCAAAATGACTAGTGGTTACATGTTTAGAAATAATTAAATAGACTTGAATTTACCTCAAAAATGCAGCTCTGCCAGAAATAATCAGTCACAGAAAAGTAATGGTAATGTTTATCGTAAAACTTAATTAGTCTGCATGATAAACATACTTTTCCACGTAATATTTAAAACATAAAAACAGTTTCTTTCTTAACGGATTTACGTAAATGAATATATTTATTAGATACCAAAACAAGTTGTCCCTCTTATAGACACATTCAAGTTATGTTGTGTAGGCATTGAACAAGATGATCGCATCTTATATTGTGTGGCCAGGTGTGTTATATCAATTAAATATTTTGAAACATCTGGTATCTATCATATTGACTTTATTTACAACTCCACTTACAACATCACGACTCATAAATAATTCAAAGAAGTCAATTTCAAGGCATTCTTCATTCAGTTTGAAAGAAGAAACCAGAAAGTGGAAACAAACACACATCCACGGCGTGACCAATAAACCAATACATACAATGACCGTTGGCAAGCTTTAAGAAAATAGATTTCTGTGAGATGCATGTTACAAAAACTGCTTAAAAATTAAAAATCCCCTCATTAAAGTGATAATATATTATTTTTATATGGGAGACATAGTATCAGGCTAATGTAAAAACCTATTTACTATGATCTTTAACTGCTGACAAGGGGGCTGCTCCATTCTAGCGACAATAATATAGGGGCCATCCATAAATTACGTCACACGAATTTCATGATTTTTTGTTGAATTTCATGAATGTTATTTCACAATTAATTCATTTAAAAATAATAAATTGTATATTTGCTGCACATTCCAGAGTGGAAGATACTCCCAGTATCGCCCTGGTGCAATACCACCATTCAGAATTGAAACGTTGCTTGACATGGCTTTAGCCGTGTTTGGTGATCAGATCTGAACAGTCAGGTACTTCTCCACCTTCCTCTTCCCCGTCTCCTTCCCCACCTCCCTCTTCCCCATCTCCTTCCCCACCCCACTACTTTCAGCCTCACAACATACCCCAATTGGGGGTGCCATAGTCTCACTGTCTGTACATGCGTGCATTACTTTCCAGCCTACCCTTGTATTATTGTAATGAATTATTATATTATTGCAATGAATTGTATATTATCCACTGGAGCGATTATGGTCGAAAAATGGACCACTTTTATTTTTCTGCGGTTGATAGCGGTCCAAAATTGGACCACATTTTCCTACCATTCGTAAAACATTTATTGTAACTATTTAAAACGTTTCCATGGCAAGCCATTTATTTTAAAACGAAGCTATTGAAATGCTTTATCTATTATAACCATAGATGTCGCAAATCATTTCAGGCAGAATTTCCTATCAGCTGTTTACGGTTAAAATTAATTCGTTTTTCCACAGAAATCGGAAATATTCTATATTGACTCATTTAACTATGCTGTCATAAATTTTGCAATTTTTTTATATTTTTTTTATAAATCCTACAAATATGAAATAAACGGTAAAATACAGGTTCATTCATTGGCTATATAGCACTATAATAAGTTTTTATATCTCCATGTTAAAATTTGAAGGCTTGATTTGTTTAATAATGGCGAAAAATATAAAAAATTATCTTTTGGAAATCTCGACCAATCGAGACAAATTAATTTATTTAGCGTGGTTGCTCCAGTGGTTATTGTATGTCTGAGGGTATGAAAGAGATAGCAGGATACGACGTATAAAAGGGCGTGAGTGCTTTGTGTCTCGTCTTTCTTATCATTTCATTACTTTCCTACCAGTAACTTGTAACATAGTGTCAAGTGATATTATTCTATCAACAATCGCGCGGGGAGTGAACGTCTATGGATTAGATCTAGTTTATTCTTTGTTCTGTACAATCCAATAAGGAAGCAAATAAATGATACTGTGTTATAATTAATATGAAAATTAATTACTGCCGTTCCTTATTTTATGTAAAGTACAAAAACAGTATATATACTACAGTAATCTCAAAATGACCCCCACCACGAGTTGGCGCAGCCGATCACCACAATTTTTTTTTTTTTTAAATGAGCTCCACACAGGAGGCCCTGAGGAAACTAATCTCCCCCAGGGCCTATGTCATTTTTGGGGATGCTGTGTGGAGGGTTATTTTTAGGAAGGAAGTTGAGGAGAATTCTGGGAAGGAAAAGGGTTTAAGGGCTGGGTAGGAATCTGGGGTTCAGTGTGTCCTGGTCATCCACCTCCATGACCTAGACAAACCACACCCCATGAACCCGGGCACCCCTGCTAAATCACCAAACGTAGCGAACCACTTGGGGTGACCTATGGCAGAGGTGTTGGTTATCCAGTAAAGGTTCCCGGGGCGGCGGTACCCATTCCCGCCTCCCAAATTGAATTAATTAATTAATTACAATTATGAGGAAGGTTGTGTTTTTTTTTTTGACAAAATATTTTTATTAAGTAAATTTAAGAAATAATAATTGTAATAAATTTTTAATATTTTTATTTCAAAATATGGAAAAATATTTCAGTTATAATTTATACATGGAATAAAAAATGTACACTTTTAAAAAATATATAAAGCAATTTTTGTTTGCTTTTAATTTTATTTCTGTAATTTTACACATTTTACCTCTGCACCATTTCTAAATATTTTTGGCACATTTAATTTTCCATTCAGTTTGTTGGATACAAAAAGGGTGTTTTGAATAATAATTATATAACAATATGAGCATGTTTAAATTGAGTTTAATTCAGTCATACTTTATATACATAGTTAGATTTAAATTTATTCCTGAAATAACAATTTTAATATAAAGAGGTCAACACAAAGAAAAATGGCTAATCTACACATTAGTTGGCGTGTTACATAAAAATTCAAATGTAACATTGGCATCAAATGAACAACGAACGCCATTTCGTCCCTTAGCTAATAACACCGCATAAGTCATTTTTACCAACTTTACAGGAGATGAAAACAACTGTGCGGTGTTGAGAGGCCAACCGACTTGCGCGCTGTCACTAATTTTCGAATTACGGCTTCTGATTGACTGAAATCTATATCATGTGACCAATAGTTAGATGCGCAATGAGCAGCTCCATCTAAAGGCATTAAAATGTGAAAACCGCCAATTTTCGACATGAGCGGTGTTGAAAGCTAAGGGACGATTTTAACATTTGAAAGGTGTTATTAATGTTGTTATACACAGATTCTGGGTCTGTTTCAGCTTTTGAACAATTTTTATGTTGTCATGCAAGTCAACACAAAGAAAAATGGCTATCCTATGCTTTAGTTGGTGGATTATATTGAAATTCAAACGTAACGTTGGCATCAAATGGACCATCAAGGCCATTTTAACATTTGAAAGCTGTTTCAGTTTTTGATCAGCAGAAATCGCAACTGCTGTGTTGTTATGCAGCTCAACACAAAGAAAAATGGCTATTCTATGCATTAGTTGGTGGATTACATTGAAATTCAAGTGTAACATTGGCAGCAAATGGACGATCAACGCCATTTTAATATTTGAAAGGTGTCATTAAACGCAGATTCTAGATCTAATTCAGCTTTTGAACAATTTTTAATCAGCAATGCACAATTGCCTTTTTTATTCTTGTCAACTGATCACAATTTGATTGAAAGCCTAAATGAACCTACAATCGGCATAAATCTCTATAATCTATTTTTGTTATACGTTTGAAGATAATCTTTTGTGCCTTTTTACGGTAAAATCCTCCACTGAATTTTTTTTTCATACCTAATTGGACGGAATAAATAATACCATTAAAATACTTATAAATTTAATTTTAAAATTAATTTCTTGGACGGAATGTTATAAGGACATTTCTCTCACTAAAACTAACAAAGCATACAACTAGTTCATAATAAAATAATGTTCTTCATAATACGATTTATTTAACAGTACATGGTAAAAAAAAAAGTGATTTTATATTGTTTATAATATAATGTTATTTATTACAGTGTAAAAGTTAAAAAAAAAACCGCATTTATATGGGATAAATTCTGGTCATTTATGATATTATAATGTATACGTAATATTGTCTTCAATTCTTATGAAAATCAGTTTTATGTACTTAAAATATTTTTAACATAGATATTATTTATAATACAAAAAAATGTTTTGATTCGTATTATTGACTTAGGGTGAACTAAAGGCAATGCGGTAACTATATTATTGTAGTACAAAATGTTTTTAAAAATGCGCTGCATAAAAGCGAACAATTTTGAAAAGAGATAATAATATGAAACTTTATTGTAAATTTGCGAAAGGTGAATTTTTGGACCAATTGTTTGATAGAAATGGCCACAAAAAACAGAGACTTATGGACAAATGATGGCATTTTTTATAAACATTTTGTACAACACTCCAGGAAAAAATTTAAGTTAAAAAAATGTAGCAATATTGGTCATTAATTAATAAAAATCTATTTATAAAGTCGTAACATCCGTAATAAGGATTTGAACAGCTAAAACTTAAGTTACATAACCTAACATAACCTATTGGCACAAATAAATTTTGTGACTAGTATATAAAAATATTTCTCTGCAAATATTATTCCTACCTTAAAAGTAAGCTTTACATTTTGTAATTCTTTTCTACGCTAATAATAAAAAAATTGTTAAAAAAAATAATGATTAAAAAATGTTAACAAAAAAAAATACATAATCCATTTTATGAATAATTCTTATTATCATTAAGATCAAACATATTTATATATTTACATATTTTAAATGATAATATATTACAGCAAAATAAAATTATAAAAGATACATAAGTGATTTTTAGTAAGTATGTATAAGATTTAAAAACTCTTCATTTAATATTAGTTTTTTTATCTGAAAATGGGTTAAAATTATACAGATCGACAATCTTCTCCGATCACATCGATCTGCAAATACATTTTTGTTTTGCACAAGTCGGCCTCAGTAAAATTAATTTATTTTCTAATTTAGCCAACAGATAATAATAGGAATAAAAGGCGGAATGTTTTAGATTTCCAAAGCACATGAAATAGTTATTTTTCTATACAATAACGACAGAAGTTTGTCTGTATGTACCTATATGACTATTTACAAATTGATTATGAAGCCATAATCATTTTAAAGAAAGAAACTACACCGTTCTCTTCAATTGGCTTACAACTAGAAACCAAAATAAGTTGTGAAGAAAAAAATACTATGGTATATTTTACTAAGTGATTTTAATAATTTTTTTAAATTAGAAATTAGCGCATTTTCTTTCCCAAAATTGAATGAATTGAATTTAAGTAACGCGTTTAATGCCCGTGGATTTCAGTTGTAAGCCAACAATGTATTCATATTAGAAAATAAACATCAATGTAATAAGTTTATTTCATAATTACAATGTATTGAAATAATATTTGAAAATAATGCATAAGCATCAAAACATGTGATTGAAAATATGTTTTTTTTTCATTACTTCATCTATTTCAATAATATTTACAAATCGTTATCAACAAATTTTGACAGCACAATGCAATCGACAAATTTCGACACTTCATCGGATTTTGACATTTCGTCGATATTCATTTGTTGTGTTCTCTATTTATAGTCGCTCATATCTGTTGACATATTGCTTATATTGCTTGTATTGCAATACAATAACTTCATCAACATATAAAAATAAATTGAAATCATTATGATTTTGACACTTCATCAGATTTTGACATTCAGTCATTGCAATCTCTATTTAAAGTCGCTCTGATCGTCGACATGGATCACATTAAAATAACATCTCTTTATCAACAAATTAATAACCAGGCATTGAAAACATTTACAACAGATTTTAACAATACAATACCATCAATAGATTTCGACACTTCATCAGATTTAACATTTGATCAACATTAATTTGTTTTGCAGTTTGTTCAAAATCATTTAGATCACAGTGAGATATCATCACTTCATCAACAAATAACCAAGCTTTGACATCGCAATACCTTCAAAGATTTCATCAGATTTTGACACTTCATTATAATTTGACACATCATCAAATTTGTTCAGATATGTTGACCTGCTGCCTTGCGGGTATGGTACCCTGGAGCCACATTGAAGTGGGTGTTTGGGTGATGGAGGTGAAGATTGGCGGATGGTTTGCTCTTCCGCAATCGCTGTGGTAGCTCAGAAGACCGTGAAGCTCCCAAGAACCAGCAGAATCGTTGAAGCACATCAATGGCGCACCTTCATCATTCTGGAAAATATGCAATTGATTAGTTTATGAATAAAATGAGCTGTCAAAATTCATCATAACCTCAAAACTCTTTGGTGCACATAAATTTAACCTTTAGGGGCCATCCATAAATTACGTCACACCTTAAAGGGGGGGGAGTAGAGAAGTTTGACAAGGGGTATGGGGGGGCCAGCAGCTCTGCGACGTCACATGTAAAAATCTAAATTATTAAAACGCAAAAAAAATTTTAAGATGTAAAATTGCAAAATATGTGTCGTCACACTAGGGGGGAGGGGGTCTCACAAATGTGACTATGTGTGACAGGGACGGGGGGGAGTCAAAAAATCATGAAATTCGTGTGACGTAATTTATGGATGGCCTCTTGTCCCATATTTTTAGCACTTATTAAAAAAATATAAATGATCGCAAAATTTATAAACACATGAATAATGCGTACTATTTACTGTAAAATTAGCATACGTAGTACCTATTTTGAGAAAATGAAATATTTTGACTTCTTTGTGTTGTCCACAGCCTAGTTGATAATTAAAATTATAAATTTTAATTAGAACATGCAATTTCTAATATGTGGATCAACAATTTGTAATTTTTTTTTTTTTATATGAATACCGCACAAGAGTCCCAACTGCTCCCGTCTGGAGCCAGTGGGACTATGGCATCCCCAATCGGGGTATGTTGTGAGGCTGAAGGTAGTGGGGAGGGGAAGGAGATGGGGAAGAGGAAGGTGGGGAAGTACGTGGCTATTCAGATCTGGTCACTAAACACGGCTAAAGCCATTTCAAGCGACGTTTCAATTCCGAATGGTGGTCTTACACCAGGGCGATACTAATAGTATTTTCCACTCTGGAACGTGCCGCAAATAAATTATATATTATTTGCGGCACGTTCCAGAGTGGAAAAATAAATTTAAAATTTTTTAAATTTTAAATGAATAAATTGTGAAATAATACAAATTAATCAAATAAAATTTATTTGCCACGTCGGGATTCGATCCCGCGACCTTCGGAATGCAAGTCAAAAGCCTTACCGCTGGACTACGCCGGCCGTGTAAGAAAAATGTTTCAATAATTTCCGTTCACGAAATGTCAATAACAAATAATTCATAAGATATGCGAATGGTTTTTTAATGAAAATTTTAATAAATTACAATTCTTGTGATTGATTCCCTCATATCTGTCAACAGATTAACTACAATCTTTGGAACAGACGACATGTCAAATAGCTGTGTTCATTCTACTAGTATTTTAGTGGTACGTACTCCAAAGAACTTGTTGCATTGATCTCTTTTGCACTGATGCATGGTCAAGAGAAAGTAAAATCCAATGAAAAATCATTGGATTTTACTTTGAGAAAAAAACACAGATGGAAGATAATTAAGCGTTGTAGGTTGAGCTGATATAGGATACAGTAGATAAATTAATTCTTACATAACAAGGTGTCTTCAGGCCATCACTGAAGCCAGCACAGATGTGCTGGTCACCGATGAGGCCGTTGTAGTGCTTGGTGGAGTTACATTCCACTGGGTCGATGGTGGGTACTGGAAGGTAATGGAGATACTGCTCCAAACTCGACACTGAAAACAGAAAATACACTTTAAAAGATGAACGGTTAGTTACTTTCTGTTGTTCTTGTTAAAAAAATCTAATATCTTGTTCGCATTATGTGTCTGTTTACAATTTGGTCCCGCCGCCCTGGGAACCATTTATTGGACAACCAACACCTCTGCCATTTGTCACCCTAAGTGGTTTGCTATATTTGGTGATTTAGCAGGGGTGCCTAGGTTCATGGGGTGAGTTTTGTCCGGGTCTTGGCAGCAGATACATCTGACCATCTATAGACTGGTTGAAGGAGTACTTTTGACCTCTCTAGCCGGACTCTCTCGCCCCATCGCCTTGCACCGCAGTTGGAGGGATGGATTCATACGTCCGTACTATCCCTTCATATCTTTTTCCTTCCTAGAACTTTTTCTCATTTCTTTTCACAAAAAGACCCCTCACATTGCATCCCCTAAGTGGAAAATTATTTTCCTTAGGATCTCCTATTGTACAAAAAAACTCTGGTTCAATGAATTTTGGAACTCGAATTTGCTTTGATTTTAAGTGTTATTTTCAAAATTGGAAGCTTTTTTAACTCTTTATTAGGTAGGTATTTATATGTATAAATTTGTTTTTAAATTTGCATACGTAATGCATTACATGATTTTCACACAATAATATTTTAAAAAAACATGATAAAATACCTACCTACAATACATTATTTTCAAGAGAAAGTTATTTTTATTTTCAAAATTGGAACTGATTTTCAAGGATCAAAAAAAGGATTACTGGTTAGTCTGATTTTGTAATTTTGCATTTTTTTTGGGTAGACAGACGGTGTACAGAATGATAGAGTAGTTTTAATTTTTGTCGTAAAAATTTTTGAAATGTTAAACTAACGTTTTACGGAATTATGTTGTTGTAAAATAATTTGAAATATTTTTCAGCAAAATGTAAACAAGAATCTCACCGTTAGTCTGATGTACGCCCCAACCGGCAGTAACGCACAGCTGTCTTGGTTGAATAGGTTCGGCCGCTATGCAAACGGCATCTGCTGTCCTGCTGAGTGTCAATGGCTTGACCAATTGAATGGCCACAATATCCCCGTTGTACATCACTTGGTTGAACTTTGTCTGGAAAAAGAAAATTGTTTCAAAGAGTTAAAAAATAGGTTCAAATTCTGGCAAAACTAAAGACGATGTTGTTCCAATGTCTCTTGACAGATGTCGAATGTATTAATATATATGTTAGTATATATGTACAAATATAGTACAGTGTAGTTTTAAGGTGTCTCAATAGGTTTCATTGGTGGTATTGCATGATAGAGACCACTGTTGGACATTCGTGTCTAATATCCGAACAGTTACGAAGATAGCCTATCATATCCGATCTACTGGCGGACATCTTTATTGAGCAGTTTCTCCGCTGCAGATTAACAGAGAGCATCCCTTATAAAGGACGTTAAGTTTATTTTTAGATAATCATTGTAAATACGATACAATAATAAAAAAAACGGACTCGTAATCTAGACAAACCGAAGAATTGTTAAAAACTACCAATCATCAGAATTGTACAGAACATCGGAATGGACAGAACATCGCAGTGTCCTGTGTATTCGAGAAAAGCCTTCTCTAAAAATAGGTACCTATGCCAATGATTTGTCATTTATTTTCAAAAGGAAGACATTTTTTAGACTACCTACCTGACATCAAGACAGCAAAATTCATTTTAATTTTTTTGAATTGAAAAATGCATAAAGTTACTTTAGCTAAGTTTAATGCGCTCTCCCATTCCCATCAGCCCCCAAAGGAGAGTAGGTATTACTTTAGAGTTCAATATCGCTTAATATTGCCAAGTCAGTTAAAACCTCGTTGTTCCAAAATTTTCCTAAATGAGGATGCCATAGTTCCAATAGCTCCAGGCGGTAGATTGTTTGAGTGAAATCGCAACACTGTCTTTTTAAGCCGGAATCATAATGGAATCTACAGAACTCAATGTCAAAACTGGAGAATGCTAATCAAGAGATTATTGCTTAATATGATTGGTATATGTATATAGATAATTAACTTACCCCGCTAAAAGGTACGATTCTCTTCACTTCAATACCGCCATCATCATCACGAAACACGGTCTGTCCAACGACCGCCGTCCAATCTCCGCGTCTCTCATCCTCCACTCGGTCATCCGTCTCAATGTCTCCCAGCACACAGGTCCTGCTTGCCAACATCCAGCCCGGTGAGACTATAGAGGCAGTACACTTCTCTCGTAGGCGACGGTTGTGAAGGAGGGCAACGCTAGGCCACTGGGCAACGCTGGAGCGATCGCCTCCCACGATTCTGCCGGACGTTGCGTCAGTGTGAGAGTTTGAGCCACACACTGAAATTAAAGAATTAGTTCTAGTTTTTACAAATTCACACAGATGGCAGGGGTTAATGGTCTAGTAAGGAAGAATCACCACTTGCATAATCTAGAAAACTATTGTGGAATATTTGTTGAAATCCCAGCATTAATAGAAATGGGAGAATGTAAAACATAACAACTTTCCATCTCTCATAATAAATTTAATATGCGGAGATGTAACTCAACTCCGGAGCTCACAAATGTGCGGTTATGTTTTCTGAAATAAGGGGGAGGGGGTGATCTCAGTTTCAAAGGTAGCCAAAGGTAAGCTCTGAGTATTTGAAAAACAACATTTAAAAGAAAACATTTAGCGCACTAAGGCTGCTAACAACACTGTTAACAGGAGACAGTCAGTTCTTACAAAATTTGAATAAAAAATGTAATCTAATATGCTTATAAGCAGTTGTAAAATGGATTGAACTCACAGAGGGAGCTAATAGCATTACTATTAATGAAACTTTAATATTATTTGAAGTTTTACTCACCGAAGTCTTGACAGTGCACTGCTACAACCAAATTACTTTCACATTTGTCTATCACTTCGACACTGAGCAAAATATTGTCCAAGTTCACCTTGCCTTCTTCGGTACTTAACCTCAAAAATTTCTCTCTATTGGCAGCCGTAATATAATCAGTGTGTACGGCACCAACATAACCTAGTTGCTGGCAAATTTTATTGGACTGTTCTTGATTCCAAGTATCGGAACAAACTGATAACCAATCTTCTCCGCTTTTCTTTATTCTCAATTTGCTTTTCTCCAAGTTTATCTCAGTTGTGTTCATGTCTGATTCGTTGCTGAATGTTTGGCTTTGGCTGCTAATGGTTTGATTGGATACGGAGAGACAGTTCCATTCGTCTGATAGGTCGGCACATTGGTCTTCCCCGTCACAGACTTGAGATTTGGGAATGCATCCACCACCGATCTGGCATTTGTATTCGTCTATGGCGCAATCTGAAATAATAAAAAATAACTTTTATTTAAGTACGCAAGCAAAAATAACAGAGATGAATTGGCAGAAATGATCGGAACAACAATGATAACACGACATGCAATGCAGAACTGCAAGGAGTGAAGAAGCCAGGTTCATCAGGGCTACTGAAGTGGAGGTCACGATACTCAACAATGAGGAAATGACTGAAGAATAGTATTCTCCGCGGATGGTTTCAATGAAGTTATTTCAATACCACTCAATGCAAGTTAATGGTAGAAGATGTGGGGAATACCTGAAGTCTTCTTCAATCTTTGGCACAATTAAGTGGTTCAAATACTTGATACAGGTCATGTCAGAAAAACAGAAGAAACGATGACAGGGTGTTAAGAAAGGTGCCTGACTTCTTAAACCAGTGATTCCTGAGGTTATTTGAAGTAAAAAGTGTAGATGTCATTTTGGTCTCCGGTGACTTTTTTTCATGAGAAACATTTAAAAAATCATTAAGTATTATTGGAAAGGTGGAGGATTTATTACGGTCAATGTGGGGGGTTGGGCAGTTGTTGGATAGTTGTTTTCGTTGGGCAGCACTAGGCGGAGTGACGTCAAGCAAGAGATTGTTTTTATTTTCTAAATTGGGTACTCCAAATGATATCAGGAATCACTACTTAAAGTTAGTCCGGTACGTCTCTTACGCTGTATAAATGTGAATGAAGCAATGAGTGTGTACCTAGAAAGAGTTGTGTGACGGTTGATCCTCTTTGCAATTGTTCCTATTCAAAAGCGGATGATGGTGATTTAGTTAGTTAGATCACTCACCGCAAAGTTTCTCGTCCTCCCCGCCAGCGCAATCTGTAGAACCATCGCACCTCCACCCTCGAGGAATGCACATCCTGGAGTCGGAGCAATGGAACTGTGAGTCGATGCAGCCTGCCTCAGTGGGCTGGCAGCCGGCCTCGTCGGAGCCGGAGGGGCAGTGGGAGCGTCCATCGCAACGCCAAGGAAGCGGGATGCAGCGCCGGGACTCACCGCCGCATGCCACCTCATCAAAACTACATTGCCAGGAGTCTGGAAGGTTAAAAGTGATGAATTATTATGATATATATTTCAATCATACCCAACATTAACTAGTGTTTGCGATACCAGAACAGACTCACTAACCAATAACTAAAAGCTTATTTCGGTTATTTAGGCAGCCTTTTCTGACAAAGTGTGTTTTTAAAGATCGCCTTTTTTTATCAATTTTAAATTTAAGTAGGTACTCCATTTTAATTTAAAGTTTTATTTTTTAAGTGCAAAATAAACTGACTCTTAAAATTTTAAAGTCAGTGTCTGAACTCGGTGGAAATGGTGGAGGTAGGTAATTTTGGAGGTGGATTCACCATTCATTGGATAACCAACACCTGTGCCATAGGTCACCCCAAGGGTTCACTAGTTGACTTAGCAGGGGTGCCCGGGTTCATGGGGCTCATTTTGTCCAGGCCTTGGCGGCGGACGCGTCTACCCACCTATTGTGTGGCGGCCGGATTTGGAGAGACTGGTTGATGTGATGAATCGTAATGCCTACCTACACCTACGCTATGGGAGGAAAGGACATTTTCACGTTCAAGAGGGCCTGCAAAGTTTTTTTCTAATATCGTGTAGATTATAGGTACATCCAGTAACGGCTAATAATCAAAACAAGAGACACGTGGACTTTTATCACGATGGGTGACCTTCATTTTCGTTCCCACAGGAATTAAAGTTGAACGAACTTTATTTTAAACAGAATCAAAGACAAAGAAATGAATGTTTATTGGCCCTGAGGAGTGTTTATATAAGTGACATTGGAAACAGAGGGTCTTGGAAACGGAGAGTCTCTTTGGGCGCCGTTAGTGTAATCAAAACAACAAAAATTAAGGCGTAAGTACATGTTTGGTTTAACACATCAGACATAGAAGTTTACTTTAGAGAAAACCGATTATATTTGACAGTGCGGCCATTAAAATTGAATTACAACCAAGTACGTAAAAATTCTAATATAAACAGAATTCAATTAATGAAGATTTATTTCAAAATATTTTAAACATAAGAAGGCGTTTAACAAGTTTGAACAGGAATAATCCGGCCCTTGTCGTCAGTTGGGTGAGAGTTAGCAGCAGAGACGGTCTGGAGAGAGATGAATCGTGAACGATTCGGTGTATTCTTTTATAACCTTAATCAAAGTGTAAAATTCAGTGAATTTAATAATAATAATGATAATATTTGGATGATTTGAATTTATATTCGGTGTTTCCGTACGACTAAAAGATAATTGGAGAGTGGTCTTTAAACATTATAGAAATTCAGTGTCGCAAAGTGTATTAACAAAATATTAAACAATTAAAACTTGGTTTTAAAACGAATAAAATAACATCAGTGAAATAAATAAATAATAATAACGAATTGCTCCAAAGCGATAGTGATTTAATAAGATGGTCAAATTTAAAAACAATTAAAACTTGGTTTTAAAACGAATAAAATAACTTCAGTGAAATAAATAAATAATAATAACGAATTGCTCGAAAGCGATAGTGATTTAATAAGATGGTCAAATTTTAAAAATTAAAACTTTGGTTTAAAAACAAATAAAATAACATCACTGAAATAAATAAATAATAATAACGAATTGCTCGAAAGCGATAGAGATTTAATAAGATGGTCAAATTTAAAAAATTAAAACTTTGGTTTTAAAACAAATAAAATAACATCAATGAGATAAATAAATAATAATAACGGATTTATTATGAGTGATTAAAATGATTAACTAAAAGAGGGAGAGGATCAAAGGGTTTTAACATAATCTAATAATACTCAAGTGAAATTTTAAATAGAATTGTTTTTATAATTCAACAATCGTAGGAGAAGGTTTTAGACATAGTCGAAAATATCCAAGTAAAAGTTTTTTTTAGTATCGATTCTTTTTATAATGGAAAAATCTGGTTTGAAGGATTGCGATTAAAATTTTAAACACCAAAAAGGTAATTTGCAGAATTTTGGTAAGTCTTTTATCATTAAACTATTTACAGGTTCTTGGAGATAATGCAGAGCAAGCAGTCATACTTATTTATAAAATTTGCGAACAGAGCATGTCGGTAACTAATAATTTTAATAACAGCATGATACTAATAGCTGTGCGCGAGAGTTATGAAATAAATACCTATCCAAGGAGTCAGGTCAATCCCATCGGACATAACATGACTTAGTTTGTTAACTTCGGCCTTCGAATTTGCAACGACGAGTATATACACAGAACTATTTAACTTTCATATTTAAACTTTAATAATTTGTTCCGTAATCGGATTGATCTAAGAATCTTTTAGAAAAATCACGTATTCTAGGGCAGTAGGACATCCAGCAAACACATGGTTTATTATAAACAAAACATTGACATTCTTTTATTTTGTTATTTAGAACGAGTTGGGCAGCAGCGTGCTTGGGGACAAGTTAATTAGTTATAGTTTGTGACAAAGAACTTTCAGTTGATATGTGAAAATTAATATGTGCAATTTTAAAGCAATAAACCACAAGCATAAAATCAAGGGACAAGTTCATCAATTATGGTCTGAAAATTTAAAATTTAAAAAATTAAATTTATCAAAATTGAAATTAGAATTTTGTGCATAACATTGCCTTTCTAGTTATCTAGGAGAATACCTACTACTTCATGAGGAGGGCTTCCTCAATAAAAATAAAGCCAAACCAAAAACTCACTTTTCCATTTATACCTACCTAATAGGATAGGTATCCCCTATCCTTCCATACCTAAACACGTGGACTCAGTGACCACATTAAAAAGCGCTGGTAGTGAATGAAGACATACAGTCCAAATCCAAAAACTTTACCCACGCATTTAGACTTCCGGATTGTTGTATGCAATTATGTGTCTCTAGGGAAGGTTAGTGAGAAACTTTCCCCAAGGGAGAGAGAAGCTTTAGGCCCTGTGACGGTATTGCCAAGGCGGGGGCATGCGGAGGTAGGAGGAGACGTATGCGAGGAATACGCTGGCGCGGCGCTTAAAGAAAACTCTAAGTCATTTGCATATCATAGTCTTGTCGACCTTCGATTTGATGCGAGCCAACTGGAACGCTCCCTTGGCGCAATCGCAGCAGGTCTAAGAGGTGGCAGGAGTGCGATTCTGTCGGATCACGTGGGAGATGGATACGACAAAAACAGTCGCACACCACATTCAACGCGAGTAGAGTCGTGATAAGGGATGCAATGAAATACCCCTTCTAGAATCAGTCGAGTTAAACTACCTGGAGGTGAGGAGGTTGGGATAGTTCTGGGATACGATGGAAGACCTGGTACTTATCTCTGGTACGTAAAGCTCCTATCGAAGCAAGGAATCCCGCAGAAGAGGGTAAAATCCGGTCTTTAGGTATGTGTAGCCGTGCATTGACAAAGGCCTTTTCGGAAGTCGGTCACCAGAATCTATTTGGTTAGTGGAGGAGCCAACCTTTACAGAAAACTATTTTTTTTTTATCCTTGACCCAATCCCTACACACATCCCTTCCCCAAACAATCTAGTGTTTACTAACCATGAAAATAAAACTCATGTTAGGTGGAGGCTTGCAGACTTCAGGTGAAAAACTGAGAACTAGAATTAGGTCATATCACGCAGGTAAAGTACATACTTTTCATGAAATGTTTGTTATAAATTGATAACTGTTATTTTCTTTTGTTTGTATTTTAAATATAGCTGTGTTAGGGAGGAAATAAACAAAACGAATATCAGGTATAGACAAAATCTAGGACGGGATTAGTTTATCAAACGCGTTAGAAGATATTTAAATCAATCAATTTAGAATTCTTTCACTCTTACTCTAAAAGAACCAAAGTTACCACAAAACCATACATTATACTCTTTACATTTGTATGCGTTTTATTACGCGTATGGGTGTAAATCCTAAAACAAAAAATTACACAACGCAGGATACGGAGTTAATGTAAACAAAAATTCAAAAATCTTGATTACTGTGTGAAATTATCACAGGGATTGCGAAAAATAGGATTTAGATTAGCTCAGGAAAATGTAGAAGTTTGAAAAATAGGTTGAGAGAAGAGGTCTTCGCAAAAGTGCGAACGATTTAAAGTTAGACTAGAAATACCCTAAATGATGGGCTAGGTACATCATGATAGAAAGCTACGAAAATTGAAGCTACGAGGGTAGGCGCGACACAGCGCATTCGGTGCCGTGATCGTACATAGGGGTAGAATCTCAACATATTTGATACAGCGTAGCCAGGGTAGATTTATCACGATTTGGTGCACGTAGGCAGGGTGTATCGTCACATTGAAGAAGACCTTCTTACCTTTTTTTTTGTATTTCTTGGGCATTAACTATGTAACAATTTCTAGACATTTCGTTTTTTGAAGAGTTTTATTAAATGTACATTTGTAACTTAAATTTAATTTTTCCGCGACCGGTTTCGATACAACCGTATCATTCACGAGCAGGATTAAAACTAGTTTTAATCCTGCTCGTGAATGATATGGTTGTATCGAAACCGGTCGCGGAAAAGTTAAATTTAAGTAACAAATGTACATTTAATAAAATTCTTCAAAAAACAAAACCTTCTTACCTCTCCAGCAGGACTCTCGACCCTCTCACCTATGGGAGGAATGGATTCATACGACCGTCACTCCTGGACACACTGACCCCTAGATTCCTATCCTTACCTTTTCCTTCCCACATCTTTCTCTCTTTCCCTCCTTTAAAAAAAATCCCTTCACACAACATCCCCAAAGATGACAGCCCCTGTGGAAATTATTCTCCTCAGGGTTTCCTGCGTGGAGCTAATGTAAAAAAAGGTTGTTTCAAAAATAATGTACCTTCACAATTTTTTATGTGAAGGTACAATGATTATGTCTTTAAAAGGAAGAACAACATTCCGGAGTGACTTCTTTTTTTTAATCTTTTGATAACAAGTAATAATACTTCAGATTATTTAGCAACATTATTATTAAGTTTTGCAATTTTTTTAAGTTTTATAAATAATAGTTATCCACCTACATATCTGAAACCACAATACACCATCAACCATTACAATCATTAAAAATACATTTTTTGACATCTCTATAGCAGGAAATGTTTTAAATGTCAAGCAGCAACGATCCATGTTTCCTATCTTATTCAGATTGTGAACAAATAAATCAAAACAAAGGGCATATGGCCTTCAATGATCACAATCTCAATGCCCTAACTATTAAATTTCGTCTTGAAAAAATGACAACCCAATGCAATGAAATTCAAAGTAAATTTCTATAAAGCAATGTGGATGAACTGATTGGCTCATATCCTGGTGTAAGATCGTTGTTTACTTGTGCCATTTCTTCAAATATTACCAACTGAAATTGCGAAGTTAATAAGCAATCTGGCATTAAATATCTTAGGCTAGCCAACCATTTTTTTCGCAATAAAGAAATGTTAGTAATTCAATGTTTATTGAAATGATTGAAGTGTTTCAATTCTTAGTAAAAGTGTTTTGAGAAATGGGAAACTGCTGTACTACAAGAAAGATATTTATGATGTCAAATCAAATTATACAATATCTAAAGCGCTCTTAACATAGAATGGAGAATAACACAAGAAGCAAGAAGAATAAAGAAAAGCAATTTGGACCTGTATTTTCTTACAAAAATGTGTTTTCAAAATTCAAATGGGAAGGAGATCTACGATTTCAGGTGAGTGTAAGTGAGACGGAACGCTGCGGTTTTAGGCTAAATGGAACATTAGTTTCCATTCAGATTTGTATAGAAGGCACTTCTAGTGTTATATTTTTTATTCTACGGTTCCTAAACTGTCCAAACCCAGTCCAGACAAGCCAAACAACTATCCAATATGGCTCTAAATTCACTGATGGAGCTGTGTAGTAAGATTAAATGAAATGCAACAAGCAGCTATTGAAAGAACAGTGGAAAAAACAAATAATTTTAGGAAATGTCAAAAAGATAAAGAAACATTGTTTCATCTAATCAAACAACATATTGAAGTTTCAAGAAAATACAACAGGAAAACCTGTGAGCAGTCATCAGAATAGTCATAGAATATATTACAATGTTTAATATTTATTATCAGAATTCATCCAACTTACCGCAATTTATTTCATCGGTTCCATCATTGCAGTCCAGGATTCCATTGCAGACTAAATGCCTCTTCAGGCATTGCCCACTCTTGCACTGGAAGCTCCCTGGACATCCATCTTCCTCGCATCCTTCTTCATCAGATTCATCGGTACAATCCCTGTTGGAGTCACACCTGTCTGACAGAGCTACGCATACACCACCGTCTCTTATCGATGTTCCGTTTGTACACTGAAACTGTCCGGATGCACACTTAGAATAATGAGTTTCACTGCCATGATTATCTATTTGTGTTTCACTGTGATTATCTTTTGTTGTTTCACCGTGACTGACTGTTGTTGTTTCACTTTGATTGTTTTTTGTTGTGTCACTGTGATTGTCTTTTGTTGTTTGATCGTTTACAGATGTTGGTGTTATTAGAAGGTTTGCCCCCTCTTTGGAATCATTTTGATTCTGCAGGGGGCTATTCACTAAAAAATGAACCGCGGTAGTGGTGTCTTGGTTGGCTTCAAATTCGCTCTTTTTATCTTTCTGTTCTTTAAATTTGTCACTTATATCGCTGCCATCTATTTTTGAAGTCATTTCGAACTTGTTTAATTTCTTGGAATAGTTTTTTTCGTCTTTTTCACGTTTCTTGTCAGACTTTTTTGAGGGTTTGGTCAATGGAATCACACCAAGTGTTTCACCATTGGTAAATTCTTCTCTGGAATCTGCTCTGTTGTCACTGATGTTATTTAATTCTTCATCTGCTCTGGAAGTTACGTCCTTGAAGTCAAGATCATTGCTGTCGAGGTCCTTTACTTCCTCTGTGAATGTTGGCATTGTAGTAAACACAAGTACTTTATCTGTTGTTTTGGCTTCTTCTAAGTCTACCTTGGTTTCATCAGTAGAAACATTTTTCTTAAATTGGAATGTGGCTGTAGGGGGTGTAGTTATAATATTTAAACCAATCACCGTTACATCTTCATCATCTTGAATAGTCTTGACTGTGGTAACTTCAGCACTTTTGGTTTCATTCATAATTGGTACAACACTCAAGACTTCGGATTCCTCAGTTACCACTGGAGCGATAGGTGTAGTCGTCATCATGACAATATCAATCAATTTGGTTGTCATTACTTCGGGAGATGTCTCAGAATTCATTGAAATCTTTTTTGTTTTTTCAACATTTTCTGTATCTGTTAAGTTGGTAATGGAGGCTAGAGATTCTTTTGCTAATTCTTTAGATGTTTCTTCAATAACTCTAATCTCTGGTTGAATAGTTGTTGTTTTAGCAATTTCCATAATTTGTATGTCATTTGTCTCTTTCATTAAAACGATTTCGGTGGACGAAGCAATCAAGTCATCAGTATCAACTTCTACAATTTCTGGTGGTGTACTAGCTACCTTAGTTTCTTCTTTACCCATTCCATTATTTGCTTGCACATTAGCGTAAGTGATATTTGACAAAATTACATCCGATGACACAAGCTTATCTCTGGTATCAAACTCTTTTTTAGACTCTGGATTCAAAGGAACAACTCCCAAAATTTCTGAATCATCATCAGCTGGCTTATTTTTCATTGGAACAGTTTCACTGTTTCCAGTTGCTTCCTCATTGGGGTTTGTTTGATTTCGTTCATCATTATCTAGTCTGGGAGATTTCTTCTTCAGAGAATCTAAAATTGGCATTTCAGTTGATGATGTTTTGATGTCTGCCTCCACTGTATTTAGGATAGCGTCCAGTTCATCATTGGAATGTTCATCAGTGTCGTTCGTTTCAATATCATGTCCATGGTGCAAAATATTAACAAGGGTGACATTATTTTCAATGTCAGGTAAAAATGGACTCATGTCTGTGGCAGAATAAAGGTTCTCACTAGATGTTGGTTCCGAATTATTTGAGGTGACGTTTATCTTGACTTCTGATTGATTAAATCCTGATACTTCATGAATTGGAATAACAATTGGAACAATCCCGTCTTTCAACTTAGTGTCTGAACTATTCATCATTTGAGTTTCTGAGGAGTTCATAAATGTTTGTTTGATGGATGGTTCCTGTGTTGTAACAATATAAATATTTCCATCTGGTCTTGGTTTAACTTCTGGATTCATTTTCGCCACACCAGAAAAGAACAAAGTATTCTGAGTTGTATAAATGGGACTTTCATTTACCGTCTCGCTGACTTCATATGGCTTGGTGTTCACTACATTTGTTGTTGTTTCTACTTCTTTACCAAGACTTACTCTATTCATGTTTTCTTTGTAGAAAGTTGTGATTTCGGCGTCAGTTGAAACAGTTGTCGGTTGATTGAGCCAATCATCTTCATCATTAGAAGCAGGTAATTCTCTGGCTAAATCAGAAGACTCATTGCTGTTGGTATCATTGTCATCTAAAAGAACCTTTTGCATATTATTGCCAATAGATTCACTAATATTTTTCACAGATTGTGCCATAACTTCGCTTGCTGTCTTCTTCTCCTCTTCGGTCTGAGTATCATTATACACTGTGGATATATTATTTTCAGGGATAGCTAAGAACGTTGGAGATGTAGGATTTTGTTCTGATGTCACATATTTTATAGACTCTGTTGTAGAATAATTTGTTGGAATACTGGAGAAGACCACTCTGTTATCAGTATTCATTTTATTTTCGGTGTCAACTTCTGTTGGCTCCCAAACTGGTGCTGGTTTAGACAAGATAACATTTATTTCTGACGTTCCATTGGATGCATGTTTAACTATTAAACTACCATCTTTGTTATCATCTATCTTTCTGCCAGGCTCAGATAAAACATTGTTGTGAGTTTCATTTTCATATTCATCTGTGGATGTTGGGAATACAGCTTCTGGTAAAATCTCGTCTGGTTGTTCAAAATCATGCATGATGCGAGAGTCTTCTTCGTTGAAGAACCTTCCTTGGGCATGAAGATTTTCCGCTGTATCTCTGTGCATGGTATCGTTAAAACTATCCTCAGGTAAAGCCAGGTGCATTTCCCTCATTGTCGATTGTGTTGTTTCTAAAGAGTCCGGTGTCATTTTCATTTCTTCCAGTTTTGTAGTCATTTCCATTTCAGACTTCATCGATGTAGAATCTACTTTTTCTGTGCTTGACCCAGATTTTTCTAGCAAAATTACAGGATTCTTTGAATCGGATGATGGTTCAGCAGAAGGTTCTGTTGTGGGTTCTGGTGCTGGTTCCGCTGATGGTTTTGATGTTGGTTCTGCTGCTGGTTCTGCTGCCGGTTCTGCTGCAAGTTCAGACTTTGGCTTCGCTGGTGGCTTGGAAGTAGATTCAGATTTTGACTCGGTTGAAGGTTCCGAAGCAGGTTCAGATTTGGGTTCTGCTGATGGTTCAGAGATCGATTCTGTTGTTGGTTCAGCCGCTGGTTCAGCTGTTGGTTCAGCTGCTGGTTCTGCTGTTGGTTCAGCAGTTGGTTCTGCTGATGGTTCAACAGTTGGTTCTGCTGATGGTTCAACAGTAATATGGTTGGTAGAAAGAAGAAGTTTATATGTGAGATCAATAGGCATATCAGTCGATTTCTCGTCCATTTTGTTCATTACATTGAGTGAATCCTCCGATGAGCGCATTGTTGTTGCTGTTTGCCCTTCAGTTTCTTCTTCAGGGAGAACTGAAGACTTGGGAGATCTATCAGAAGTGGATTCAGTTGTTGATTTAACAATCAGTGTTGGTTCAGCAGATGGCTCTGCTGATGGTGGCGTTGTTGGTTCTGCTGCAGGTTCAGAAATAGGCTCAGCAGCTGGTTCAGCGGTTGGTTCTGCAGCAGGTTCGGATTTGGGTTCAGCTGTTGTCTCTGCAGCAGGTTCGAACTTGGGTTCAGCTGATGATACTGTTGTAGGTTCTGCTGCTGGTTCAGACGTAGGTTCTGCGGAAGGTTCAGATTTAGGTTCAGCGGTTGGTTCTGCAGCCGGTTCAGATTTGGGTTCAACTGTCGGTTCCGTTGTGGGTTCAGCTGCTGGTTCAGACTTAGGTTCTGCCGATGGTTCGGATTTAGGTTCTGCTATTGGTTCTGAAGCAGGTTCAGATGTTGGCTCAGCCGAAGGCTCAGTGGTTGGTTCCGGTGCTGGTTCAGCAATTGGAGCAACTGATAAGTTAATTGTATCTTTCTTTTCTTTTTCAACTGCTGGTTCTGAAGTGGGTTCTGAAGAGGGTTCCGAGGTTGGTTCTGCTGCGGGTTCTGATGTCGGTTTAGTAGTAGATTTCGGGGATGGTTCTGATACTGGTTCAAGTGTGGGTTCTGCAGCTGGTTCAGATGTTGGTTCTGCTGCAGGTTCTGCTGCAGGTTCTGCCGCAGGTTCTGCTGTAGGTTTTGACTCAGGTTCAGAAGTTGGCTCTGCAGCTGGTTCCGATGTAGGCTCAGACACTGGTTCTTGTATTTTTGTGGAAGCTCTCAAAGAAGCGCCATCTTCAATTGCTGGTTCGGCTGAAGGTTCGGATGTAGGTTCTGCAATGGGTTCAGATGTAGGATCTGCTTCGTATATTTTACCAGGTTCAGGAGCTGGCGTATCATGTTCATAATCTGATTCACTTTCTGTGATGCAAATCTTTCCACCAGAGTGTAGCTTCAGATAATCTGGGCACTTGCAAACAAAGTCCATAATATTCTTATCGAACTCGCAGGTGTATTTGCAGCCATTATTGTCATTTTGACACTTGTCTACCACTCTTGCGCTGGTCACTGAGTTCATGGCAATCTTGTGGTCGGCGATGTAACCGAGGTGGATTTGGAGATATCGCATCAGTTTTGTCTTAAGGTTGGATTCTGTGATGGGATCCGGAGGGTTTTCGATTCCGGGCTTTTCAGTCCAGCCAATTCGGTACTTCACCACGATGGAGCCAGGTCTGAAAGAAAGAAAAACATAATTCTATTAATATATGAACCATACTAGCGCAAACCCGTAAAAATCACCGGATACTATAATTGTAGTTTTTGTGAAGTTTATGTAAAGAACACGTTAGAACACGAACCATTGCTGCGGATGATAAAAAAAATATATCTACAGCAGAAACCCTTCAATAACAACCACCGTTCCGGGAACCATTTATTGGATAACCTACACCTCTGCCACAGGTCACCTCAAGTAGTTCGCCATGTTTATTGACTTAGCAGGGGTTCATGGTGTGAGATTTGTCTAGAAATCTCTCGACCCATCGCCTTGCACCACAGTGGGAAGGATAGATTCATACGTCAGTCACTAATGGAGCCCTGACCCCTAAATTCCCACACACCCCTCATAAGTTTTTCCGACTTTTAAGTTGAAAGACACTCCACACAGCATCACCAAAGATGACTTAGGCTCTTAGGAAAATTGTTTTCCTCAGACCCTCTTGTGTGGATTTCTTGTAAAAAAAAAAAATTCGAAAATGTTTTTCTTGGTACGTTAAAATTTTGGTTACGTTTTTAGATTTTCATGGCCAAAAGTATTTTCGTTATTTTTTTTGGGTGTTATGCTGTGCTGCGCTACCTCCTTCTTTAGCCAACGTTTCGGACACTGTAACGCTGTCCGAAACGTTGGCTAAAGAAGGAGGTAGCGCAACATGGCAAAACACCCCAAAAACAAATAACGAAAAAGTTAAAATATTGGTTTACAACCTGCAAAGGAGACCCAATTGATTTTTAAACAGTAGGTAGGTACCTACACTCATGTTCAAAAATGCACTAAAACTCATTTTGGAAAAAATGAATACAGTGTTTTAAGATGTACATTTATAATGACATAATGTTCTAATGGACGGTTTATGTTACATGCTAACTCCAGGAAAAGTAATGTAAAATATTCTTCAACCTAATAATCTTATTTTCAACTGGCGAAGGCATTCTTAGTTGTAATTATAGTGAAGTTATTAGCTCAGCGTGGTACACTATTTTCCAGTTCTTGTCTCCAGAAAAACTCGTCTTATTAAATGATGGCGACATATCCGCTATCTAAATGTAACAAAAGTGATGGTGACTTGGTTTTATGATTAAAAAGACTGCATTGCGAAATGATGTCAGTAATCGTGATTAACTCTTGACGGCAAAAAATGTACAAATGGCTGAACTCAATCATACAAATACATCTTAAAATATATTTCTTGTGTCCGTGTGTATGTCACTGAACTTCTCCTAAACGGCTGGACCGATTTTGATGAAATTTTTTGTGTGGGTTCAAGGGGATTCGAGAATGGTTTAGATTCACAATTTGGTCCACTGGAAAATGTTCTTTTAATTATTTTTTTTTTATTTCTAAGGAGTTGTTGATTTTCGAATGTTTTACATTGGATCCGGCAGACTGCGCTTCCATCGCAGTATCGAATATTCAATATTATTTTATTTTAATTTTAGTTTGTCCCGACTGTTGTGTACAGGACAACGTCTGTCGGGTCCGCTATAAATAAATAAAATAAATTGTGGAACATTCCAGAACACTCTCGAATGTTGTCCTGAACGAAGTCGGGTAACCCAGCTAGTATCTTTTAAATGTGAATTTCGCACTAGAGTCCCCCTCCATCTGGAGTGAGACTGAAGCATCCCCAATTAAGGTTTGTTGTGAGGCTGAAGATAGAGGGGAGAGGAAAGAAACAGGGAAGAGGAAGGGCGATACTCAGAGTAATTTCCACTCTGCCGCAAATATACTTTATATTATTTTCAATAAATTTTGTTGTGAAATACCACAAATTAATATAATTTTTTTTGTTTGCGCATGTCAAAATTTGAACCCGCAAACTTCGGATTTCTAGACGAGAGCTCTACCCCTCGACCACGGAGGCCGTCAGTTGTAATATATATAAAAAAAGGAATTCTTTATTTTAATTTTATTTTTGCAATATTCATCGTTTAACTTAAATGACAGTTTTTTTTATTATTTTTTTAATGGATGTTTTTTTATTAGTAGTAAAATAATTTTATAAAGTTTGATTTATTTTCTAGTAAAATCCGACCCTATTAGGATAGAAAGCCGGGAGAATGATATTATCTTGGAAAAATGAGAACAATATCCCCAAAATAAATTTAGTGTTTCATCGTGATTTATTTTGGGGATATTATGCCGTGTTGCGCTACATCCTTACTTAGCCAACTTTTCAGACAGTGCTAAAGAGTCCATCATCAGAACAGATGTGTTGGCAAGGCAGATGCGGGCTGATGATGCACAATGCAACGCTCTCCGAAACGTTAGCTAAAGAAGAAGGTAGCGCAACGTGGCACATGACCAAACAACTCAGAATCATGCAATTTCAACACCCCCTTTGAAAAGTCAAGTCAAGTCAAGTGACGAAAAAAAATTGGTTTAATATTTTACGTTAGGTTAGGTTATGTGCTATTTTTTTCATTAATTTTAATGAGTTGTTGTGGAACCCCCCAAAATAAATCACGATAATACTATCATAAGTTTATCACCATAAAACTATCATTAGAGTTGGGCAGACCAACTGAACTAATACAGAACTGCAGCGAATTGTCCGACTCCGACGATTATTTTTTTGTTCGCGAACAGAACAGAATTAATAGTAATATTTAGTTTAGGTTCACGAGTTTGATATTTTGTTCTCTGTTACCTTTAAGAATATTAGGTTTTTTTAGTTCTATACACATTATTTTTCATTAAATTTCTTCTTTTTACTTAAATCATTAATATTTTCGAAATGAATGTAGCGATTGTCCGTAGCTACGATTCAGTAATATTGTAAACATTTATAAGCTTTATTTTCAAACCGGTAACAATCTCTCAGATGCAATCGCATTATGCAAATTGTATTTCTAATTACCTGACCATATCATACAGAAGTCTATTCAGAAGTAATGTGACAGGAAGTAATAAATAAATTGACTACCGTAATACGATCGAGATCAAATTATTTATTCACTGGAGCGTTTTTGGGCATATTTTGGCCAATTTGCAAACACTCGCGAGCGAAATGTGGCCAATTTGACGAGATATTTTAAAATATTTTTTGCATTTATTTTGAAAGTTTCCGCGTGTTCTGAAGTTCAATAATCATAAGGCTAACACTTGGTATTTTCACAGTTTACCGAGAGATGTATCGCATCTCTTCTTATTTTTTCTTACAAATCATTTATCACGTTTTACGATTTAAAAAATGCATGTTCGAATTTAATTTTATTTCTGTGATTATCAACTAAAATTTATGTCTCCATATTGAAAGTCAGAGTATGGGTTTTTTTTAATGAGGGCGGGAAATTTCCAAATCGAACGCTTAAAAAATCCTAGCACTGAAAGCTGAAATTGATCATTTTTGGAACACCGGTGGATAAATAAGTTTCACAAATGTTCTAGGTACTACCCGGCTTCGCCGATTTAAAATTACAGAGAAAGAAAAGGTAATTTATATATTAATTTGTTTTAAATGTGCAAATTTCAGAATTACATGAAAAATTGGAGTTAAGTTCAGACTTAGAAGAGATAAGATGTTCAAAGAAGGGGAGGCAATTTTATATAACGCTTGATAGAAGAGAGGATATTTATTTAGAGAAGGAAATAAGTGATCTAAAGTTTTCACATCTAGATCACAGAATGAACTATCAAAGGAGTCAAGGACGTGAATTTTCAAAAGGTAAGAATGAACGAAACAATTCGAATAAGTTAGTAAATTTCTTTCATGGAAAAATGGGGGAATTTTTCAAATCACGGTTTTCATGGGATAGTCCTAACAGGCTCCCTTGGATTGACTAGCAATGACCACAAATTTTAGACAACAAAAAACTGTACAATTTGTATGTCCCCAGAGCTCATTGTTCGAAGCAATGTTCACTAGCAATGACCAAAAATTTTAGACAACAAAAAACTGTACAATTTGTATGTCCCCAGAGCTCATTGTTCGAATACTTTTGCTGGCCTCTTCAGAAAACAGATATTATTTACTTCAAATCAAAAACCAGCTGGCTTCGTCCCAACTTATTTTTCTAGTTACAACTTTAAAAGCTGGTATCTTTTCCAATTTTTATAACAATGAATATTTCAAAGCTTCGTAGCCTGGATGAAAATTACATGAAAATAGTTGCACTGAACTTGAAAATGTGCACAAATTTCAAAACGCAATAACTAACTATAGAAAGCTTTTGTTCCTTCGATCCAATAGATTTCTGCTTTTAAGACTTATAGATTTATTAATTTAAGATTAATATTTCAACTGTTCTTTTTATCTTTAAATGTTTGTAGTTGTTTTGATCAAAAAATATTACCGTTGTACCGTTGTGAAAACGAAAGGTCGAGGCTGTCTTATATAATCTCAAATAAGTTTAAAAAAAATAAGAATAAAAACTCGGTTGTGATGCTTTGTAAGTAAAAAGAACAAATGGTGTAGCTGTAAGCTGTGATCACCTGGGAACCAGGAATTGCAGAGTGCATGCGATCTTGCCACGAACAATAGAATCAATAGCCAAATGACGAAATCATACAACATCATGTTGTTTTCTTGTTTTAGAAAATCGTTTTAACCACTGCAGCGACAGCGCAATTATAAACTTTTTTCTCGACATTTTTGGTGATCATTTTGAATATTTTCATATGAAGACATTCAAACTGATTATAGTTCTACATAGCTAATGAATTCACCTACCTTTTGTCGATTATCACATATTCGTAGGATTTATAAAAAAAAATATTATAAAATCCTAAACATCTACTTAATTACTTTCAAATAACGGAAAATTTGCCAAAATTGGCAGCAAAGCAATCCGAGGTATTTTAAATGGTGTCATATTGTGGCAAAAAGCGCTCCAGTGGTTAAAATGTTTTATTTTTTAACACGATGCAATTAAATTCTGGTTAATAAAAGTGTTCTGGAAAAATTGTGTAGGTACCTTTTTTATCCAGACTGAAGCCTTATGTATGACTGTTTTTTTAAATACATCTATTTGAATTTTGTTTTCTTGATTACTCATGCACACACAACCGCGAACAAACGCAATTTTCTAAAATTGTTTGACATTACAGCAGTTAATATACGCAATAAATGTCGGTCTTATCCAATTAGGATTTGGTTCAGTTGGTAGAGTTATTGGCTCCAGTCCCTGGGTAGAAAAATTTAATCCTCAGTCACACCAAAAAAACATATTTCGTCTTTGATATTGGCTACTAGACGGCCCAAGAGATAACGCAACTATAATAGATCGAAAATTGAAAATAGATGAATTACTTATATAAAAAAAACTTTGTGATTTACGGGTTGATTTTATATTTTTCTATAATTTTTCATTTAGCAATACCCAGGCAGTTTTCGCCTAATGTCTTCAAATGATTATAAAATGAAATTTCGGAAAAAAAAACACATCATTTTCGTGCCAATTCTGAAGGGATACTCGGTGTAATGGAATATGTGTGTAGCATTATATTAAAAGGTTACGCATCAGATCTGCTCCAATATCGAGGTGTTTAAAAAACATCCAAAATCCAGGTGATGTTAGGGGTTACGGTGTACTATGGTAATGAAATAGCTGAGTAGGTTACTTACTGGAAGTCAATAATCTTCACAGAGATGTCGTTAGCTCCATAGTTGAGGGTTTGGAAGTCAAACAGACCCTCCTTGAGCGTGCTCTCCAAGGACTCAGCTAGCTTCTTGTACTCCATGGAACTCTTGTTGAGGAGATTGTCATTCCAGACGCCATTGTCTACGTGGAACTGTCCTTCCACTGCCTTGGGAACTGGAAAATAATGAAACATGCAGTGTTATTTTTATGATCAAATACCAAAGGCGTCCAGAAAATATCCATGAAGTACGGGAAAGGTAACCTGTGGTGTACCACAGGGCTCCATTCTCGAGCCACTATTATTTCTGATTTATGGAAATTTGTCATTAATTATTGTCATTAAAGTTTTGAATTCTTAAAATTGGAAATTTCTTAAGTTTGTGATATCTTAGTTCAAATGTCACAGACGGAACATAGGTATCCTTGACTCGCCTTGCAGCGCAGGACTGCGCGGAGGCTAGCAGGAACAATGGATGTAGTCACAATCCTTACCAATGAGGAACCAATTCAAGAAGAGAAAGTGTTATTAAATTGCAATTTTTAGTTCACAAGTAGTGCGCGATTTGGTGCACGATTGTATTTTGCCCTGTTCCATGACACGACAGAATTGTGACAAAACAAAACATTGAAGAAACGTTAAGAAAAGGAACAAACAAATAACTAACCTAACCTAAGCCCAACTAAACTAACCTAACCAATTATTGTTATAAGATTTTTATTAAATAAAGACAATCATTCCTGGGTTACGAATAATGTTTGAAAATCTCCTACTGTCATCATTTTAAGATGAAGATGTTGCTTGTACAATGTTTGTATTTGTACTTTTGATGGAAGACTTAGCCAGATTAGGAACTGAACTTACGACTCCTGGGTGGGAACCGGCGCATTTTTCGATTACCTTTTATTCCAAGTCCACAAAAATTGAAGAAAAATTCTATTTTATGATTAAGAAATATAAAGAGTAAAATCAGGTGTAAGTTTCTAAATTTAATCAGAACGCAAGCCATTTCACAAAAAGTAAGGAAAAATTGAGCTTATTTCGGGCACACGGATAGACCTACAACACGCTTCTGTAAAATTATCTCTTCAATGTCAAATAATACAATACATTTAAGAGTTTTTATCTGCTTCCTTGGGTGAGTACAAAATACCCTATCTATTTGCCAAAAACCTGTCAATCATTCAACCAAATTGCCTTTCAATTCGACCTTGATGGATTTATTTATGTCAAAAATGTCAGCTGCAAACGTGTAAAAATAACATTTTTTCATAACAATGCAACTCAAAAGAATGGCAACACACGACACGCAATTATTATTATTATTTTGTAGATACGTTCATTTTCCCATTATTTATAGACATGCTTTTCCGCCATTTGTCCATCATGAAAATTATTGTTACAATTTGACAGTAATTGCCGCCAATTTTGTCTATGTACTAGCATTTTTTTTTTTAATGATATGGAACGATCTTGGCAAGTAATTGAGGTTGTATACCCTGAGTGGTAGATGATCTCAGAATTGTCCTGGTGAAAGACAACCATCCAGAATAGAAACGCTGAAGTAATTACCCACAAGGTCAAAAATGTACGTATTCTTAGCATACCTACCCATATCCCCATGAATAGATAGAAGGTATAAAAATCGCTTGCAAACGGAGTCTAGCGGTCACGATTACGGTTTTTGTAGTGAAACTTCTTTGGCACCGTTGTGATTTGAAACTCGATGAAACGGCAACGACATTAAAGGAGATTAACACGTACATCTTTAGGATTTAAATTGGGAGAGAATGAGATAAAATGAAACCTTACCGCATTGGCGGCTTTGATTACGAGCTCAATTTTCAAGGCTCCTATTGGTTGAGATTGTATGTAAGTTATTGTGAAGGTTTCAGTTTTACAGCGTGTGAACTGCTCTCGATTTTTTTGTTGTGAATAATTTGATTGAGAAAATAAAAGTTGATCTTGGCCTAAAAATAATAATTTTTTAAACTTTTTCTTATATGCCTTCATACATTTCTAACGAAAACCCACATTTTTTTAGTAGTTTATACATATATTTTTTATAAATTAATTAAGAACTTTATTATAATTCTACTTAATGGAAACGGTAGGAAAAGCTTCAATTTATCCAAAATATATTTTTTGTGTTTATAATATAAACCGATTCGTAGTTATTTGAGGAATTCAAAATATGTTTTGAAACGTTTTTGTGTTCATAATAATGAAAGGTTATTCTAGCAATAAACCAGCTATTTAATAATATTATAAAACTCGTTCAATGTTGATTAAAAACACCTGATTAAACAAACCTACCTATCTGTAAATCAATAGAATTATTTCTTCAAAATTCGCAAATTCACTTTGTGCCGTCATTATTAATTTAATGAAAACAAATAACTCTGTGTATTTAATTAACAATATCAACATGTTTCGAAAACTACGTTTTCTTCGTCAGGATAATAAGTCAATAAAAAATCAAATTTGTTTTCATTAAATCAATAGAATTGTTATTATTTTTTCATGATGGACAAATGAATCGTCTTAAACCATAGTGAACTAACTCACTTTTTGCAGTTTCTGAGTTAGAGCTTAAAATTAGGGCTCCAAATCTTAATCTAGCTCTACCAGAGAGAACCAATCAGAGAAATTCTATCTTGACCAATCAGAGATAGTTTTTCTCTGATGGGTTCTTCTTTCTGGCAGAGCTAGATTATGATTTGGAGCCCACATTTCAAGCTCTAACTCAAAAATTGCAAAGTGAGTTAGTTCACTATGGTTTAAGACGATCCAAATGATTTAAAACGATCCAAATGGCGATGGACAAATTTCATTCCATCATTCTTCAGACTTTCAAGCATTTAATCATACATCTTTAGTCCTTTACACATTAGGCAGTTCTGTGACTGATTTTTTCATATGCGGCAACCTAACTCTATTCAATTTTCCGGTTTCATAAATATATATATCTCTATAAAAAAAAAACAATTTCATCTTTAAGTATTGGTTGGCATTTGGTTTTTCGAAATTTTGTGCACAAAAATCAACATTTAAAATAGTAATCTCTTTTTTAATAGAATCCAATTTAGCTCTTCTCTCGTTTCATTTACCCTTGCATTCTTGCTTTTCCCTAGTATACATCTCAGAGCTCTATTCTGTAATAATAAATATAACTTCTAGCTTTTTCAAGTTTTCTTAATTGGTCAAATATAACATCGTAGAGCAGTAATAACCCAAATATGGAGCAACTATAGTTTTAAAAATGAGCTCCGTAGTATTACCACTTACTTTATTTCTTAGGCTTCTAAGAAAAATTTTCTACTTTTTTTCAAACCTTCTTTAGCACATTTTCAAAATTTGCTGTTAAAATAGTTTTGAATCCAATATTACACCCAGATAATTGATTTCATGGCCCATCTCACTTGTTTCTTTTATCTATGGTTAAATCAGAAGTCGACCGTAAGTGAAATTCCCAATCCAGCCCTGTGCAAGTTATCTAAGATTCACTATAACAAAAGAATGTAAGTAATTACGTGTGAAACGCTCATTCCTTACACGAGAAACAACGAGTTATTTGAATGAAAAATGTAAAGTCTGTGTAAGGTAATTAAATTTATTCGGAGCTTACAAATTTATGCACTCAAGTTATTCAGTTTAAATTTAGAATTTTAACATTCTGCTTTTACTATGAACTATGCTTACCAGTGGTGAGCCATGCTTACTGTGAGCAACTAAATTTTTTAAAAACTCTTCCATTTAGGACAAACCGTATATTTGAACAAAAATATATCTACTTGAAACTATTCAAAAATAGGGAACACTCTACTGGACCCTCTACAAGATCGTCCATCACACTAAATCGAATCAAAATGACAATCAAAATTATAAAATCACTTTCGAACAAAGAAACCTCCACAATATTCTTCCCCCACATATAAACGAATAAAAGTTTAATGAGTACACCAGAAGGGTGATTCTGTGTATTTTATTTTCTTGCGTTAAGTAAGCGTTACGAGATAATAAGGACAAAAGGAAAAAATCCGTCGGATATCGGAAGGCGTTCATCGTGCGTTATCGGCTGTCAAAATTTCTGTATTTTCTACGGCTGTAAATGCTATTTTAGATGTTCCCCGAGAGATTTTTGATATATTTTAAGGCCGCACTCTTGAAACGCACGGCGCTGAAAAAGAAGAAGATGGAGAGATATGTAATTACGAATGTTGGACAGAGCGCGCTAATATTTTAAGTCGTAGAATAGTAGCGAAAATTGCGATAAAGCTTAATAAAACATGACTCGTTTAAAATAGAGCAAAAATCTCATGAAAAGTATCTTAAGTATCATTTAAAGAAACATTGTGAATTTTTTCACAAATATAACTTGTAAAATAAAAGAAATAGACTTGTTTAAAATGATTTTCGGAGCATACTTTGCGATTTTTTTTCTATCTAGAGAATTTCATATAATTTGCGTTTCGGCGTGGAACGTATATAGATATTATCTTCAAAAGTAACATATATTTTTTTAAGAGCAACCCCTCAAATGCCAGGAAAAAACGAAAAAACGTCAACTTTAACGCAGGTTAATTTTATGCTATCTTATGTAATTTTTACTGAAACACATTCCTTGAATACTAAACTATACATAAGAACAATATTACTTGCGTTTATTCAATGAATTTATACTTTTTACTACTTTTCAAATGCCACGGAAAAAACGAAAAAATTTCGCGATGTTTTGACTTTTACGTAAAATTTTGCAGGTTAATTTTATGCTATCTTATGTAATCTTTACTGAAACACATTCCTTGAATACTAAACTATACATAAGAACAATATTACTTGCGTTTATTCGATGAATTTATACGTTTTACGATCATTTCATCGCCCGCGACGCGAGACTTGACAGCCGCCATTTTGACAGCCGAGCGGCGCGAAAAAGTTCCAGGCCGTGTCATAAACAATTTCAAAGAAAATATATCGCTGCTCTAGGTGGGTTCACGGTATCTTATACCTTATGAACAAGAATGCCCCAAACGATTCTGACCTTCTTCTTCACACGTTTTCTTTATACATAAGGGTTAAATCGCATAACAAAATTATTTTTTAGTGATTATTTTGACTTGCGCCGATGGTACGCCGGCGGACAAACGGCAAGGGGCAGGTTTAAACTTCAAATTTTTAAGGGAGATATGTAAGAAATCGGTCGAAATACGAATAGTAGACCCTCAAACGACTGTTGTTTTATTAAACATTTTCTGAATTTTCGCTTCAATTTTATCGTTTTAAATATTAGCGCACTCTCTCCAACATTCGTTATTACATATCTCTCCATCTTCTTCTTTTCAAGCGGGTATACGGCGCCTTAGGAAAACTGCCAAAATGCGTCGTGTGGGCCGATTTAACATGTGTTACGCTGTCTCAAAAGATACAGAATCACCTTTCAGTACAGAAGAGCAATTCTCTATCTTTTGTGATCGAGATAGATCTCAGGTGAGACCTCCTGTCAGATTTGTGTGATTTTCTACGGCTGTTATTTGCTTTTTCTATTGGCCGATGTCAGAATTTCAGCTGTGAGCTATCACGTATTTAGATCATTTTAAACACGAATTCCTGCAAGTATGCATGATTATTTATTCATTTAACAGCCGTAGAAAATCACACAAATCTGACAGGAGATATCGCCTGAGATCTATATCGATATCATAAAAAATAGGGAATAGTTCTTCAGGCCAAGAATGAAAATCTGGCTGAAAGAGGACAATGAAAAAACTCTTAAAACAGTCTAAAAAAGACATAGAATACGCACCACAGCACAGACCCCCTCTTGAAGAGGACTAAAAAAAACATTGTTTACTTAGCTATACCATAATATTTTGAATGATTAGGTAGTTACACAATCTGTACGGTCGCCAATAAAACAACGACAAAAATAACAAAAAACCTAATCACCTTTTAATCATTTCATACTCCAATTATTTCGCTTTATCTGTTGAACTTATTAATGCTGCGTAACATTCCATAATACTATTACGTGTAAAGCTGAATGTTCAGTATGACCGTGAAATAATATGAATGTTCACTTTCCTTCCCCGTCACCATTTACATACTAATTGAAGTTGTAAGCGTACCTAACTGTATCTGATCAAATCAACTGTTTGCAAACTGTTTTGTTATTTAAAAAATGGTTTGTTTTCAAACCATAGATGATAGAAACTATGGGAGATATTACATGGAAGTGTGCCCACCATCGTCAGACTGCATGAACACTCAAACGCTGTACCAGTGAATGTTAAGTTCTTCACCATTGCACATCTAAGCAACATTTCCAGTTTAAAATGAAGGTATTAAGACGAAATTCAAATATTGTCAGGTGTTCGAAAACAGAGTTTTTTTCATTAGCTCCACACAGGGAGCCTTGAGGAAAACAATTTCCCATCTCATCTTAGGGGATGCTGTGTGGAGTTTCTTTTTAAGGAAGGGAAGGAAAGGAAGTTCTGAGAATGAAAATGATATGGGTGGGTAGTAATCTTGGAGTCAGTGTTTCCAGGAGTGACGGACTTGTGAATCCGTCCCTCCAGCTCGGTGCAAAGCAATGGGTCGAGAGTCTAGCTAGAAAGGTCAAAAGGCCTCTCTCAACCAGTCAATCTTCGTCTAGATCCGGCCCGCCATACAAGATTGGCAGACCTGGACAAACCTCACCCCGTGAACTCGGACATCCTTGCTAAGTCACCAAACGCAGCGAATCACTTGGGATGACCTACGCCAGAGGTGTCGGTTATCCAATAAATGGTTCCCAGGGCAGCGGTACCTATACTCGCCTCCCAAATTGTAGATATGTCTTTTATGATAAAAATACTTATGTTTATGGAAAAATGCGTAACGTATAACGTGGCATCTTGTTGATCATCTCGAAGATCAAGAGCTCACAAATAAATTGGTGCGATGAGTTGAAAGTAATTTCGCTAATTTAGACATTCTGGATGGAAATCGCAGTGCAAATTGCTTGATGTTAGAGCTCACAGTGCGAAAGTATTTATATAGATGACTGATTCATTATATTTTATTTTAAAATTTGTCAATGATAGTATAGAGAGCCCTGATTCACTCAGCCGAATTACCAACTAGAACTGCTCCATCCAAAATTCTTATTAATTATTGCAACAACTTTATCAGGGCTGAGTCATTAAGATGAAGCTATAAGTGAAATCCTATTTAGATACTATTTAGATTCATCTTCATGACGAATCGGTTTACAATTTGAACAACAAAAAATATGCTAAGGATAAATTCAAGCTTCTACTAGCATTTTTCATGTATTGGAATTACAATAAAATTTTTATTTACTTAACAAAAAATATAAGCGTAAACCACAAAAAAAAAGTTTTTTCATGACTTAACTATGAAGTAATTAATAAAAAAAAAATTAAAATACCCTTTATGGCTAAGACTATTTTTGAGGTTTTGTTTGTTCTAACTTTTTTTCATTCTTTTAAAATTATGCACAAAATAAATAAAAACCACTTTTTCGATTACTTATCTCGTGCAAATACGATGCGCGATTTTAAATCTTGTAGGCATGAGAATCGAAATATTTCTAGCGTTTATATTCCTCTTAAGGTACTCGCAAGTACTTAGGTGCAGTTCCCAAACTTCCGCAGAAATAGCAGATGGGTTCAACCTCACGGAATATAGTTACAAGAAGGCTATACTAACATAACTCATAAATATATACTTATTAGCATAATACCATTCTTCTTTTGTATTATCTATTTATTTATTTGTAAAGAGCACAAAGCTCATATAATACAAAAACGCTTATGTAAGTATGAGTTTACGAGGATAAGCCAAAAAAATTGTTCTTGCTAAAGTTGGCGAGTTGATGAGTTTTTATTTTACCATAAAATTAATAAGAAAGTATAAAGGGAAGAAAAAAGGAGCATAGGAGGCGCTCCAGATAAAATACCCTCCTTATTCATGATGCAATTTGTGATCTCGTGCGCATTACTCCGGTTCGACATTTCTGAAGGTTATTGTACAGAATTCCGATATTATGAAATTGTGTGTTACACTGCGTACCTATACACATACATCCACAATGAAAAAAATGGTTTATCGGGTTCATCTTGGCGGTCCGTGGACTTTTATAAAATTGGTAAGTTTAGGTTCGTTTTTTTTTACATTCACTTCACACAGGAGACACGACCCGTTCTCATGTGACTAATGTTTACCGTGTACAAATTTTGGGCGCGTGTTTGGCGTGTTGCCGAGGGGATCAATGACTCTAGTTCATCGGAACATCTTCCATTGTAATACCGGTAGAACAAGGACAGCATTTCCACCTGACGCCTGTGCCCTAAAGATTGCAATTCGTTCGTTAAGTTAGCAGAATCTATCAAATGGACAGCCCGTTTCTGCACAGAGTCAAGAGTTATTTTAGGTATTTTGGAGCTCCAGAGCAGAGGTGGCTGCCAAATTCAACCGTGGGGCGCACTTGCGATTTGTACAGGGTTAGCAGTTGTGTACTATTGAATTTAAGTTAAGACAAAGTTAGATAAGATTAGATTAGTTTGTAATATAAGGTTAGGTTGACAAGGTCTTAACAAAATAATTATTTATAAATAGGTTGGCAACAATTTGAGAATCTTTGAGTTTTCAAACCTTGAATGCTAGATTTTAAAACAATGAAGCGACAATTTGATTTAACGCCCGCATTCAGCTGAATTTTTAATTTGTTATGGTGATTATAGACTAGTCACAGACAAAAAAGATTCTAGTTTAAATTATGTGCGTTTCTCGAGGAAGATTTACAAAATGAAATCCGGTCTTTGTAATTTTTTTTTTGGAATGAATATTGTGTTTTTTATTGTTTATTTTTACCAAACCACGACTGAATTGATTATATAAAAGTAGGTATGTACCTACTTTGAGACAATTGAAGTATTTTATTTTTTAAATTCATTTAAAGTTGTCTACAGCGTACTTTGAAGAACTCTTAAGTACATAAAAAAATAAAAAGTTGATTGATATTTTATTTCATTCTGCATTTTATTCAGCGGCAGTTCCCATAAAAGTAGAGGAGAAAATGGAAAAAAGGTACACAAATCCCTACTTTCAAAAAATGGTTTCAGCTTTAAAAATACTTCAATTTAAATACTTTATCCATTCGAATGTTCAATCAAATGTTACTTAAAAATTAGCCTTCAATTTTAATGTTACCTAATTTCATTATAAATGGTAAATAAAGTTTTTACCAACATATTAGGAACATTCCCGTGTTGTGGCAATCGGATTACTTTACCATTTGATTATATCAGTGATCATTTTGCTGCCAGGAAAGATCGTCGTTTTGATTTGTTCTTCCGCCAACATGGTATGTTTATATCTAGGTACCTACCTACATAATATAATACTTAGAAAAAAATTTTTTTTTTTTTTTAAACAATAACAAAAATACTTTTTGGCCGTGAAAACCTAAAAACATAACTACTTAGAAAAATGTTTGTGCCTCCTTGCTTTTCAACACCACAGGTCGCCCTGATTTTGTTAAACACTAACTTTAATGAACTCCTATAAATTTAACAATAAAAAAAACTAATTTCGGGATATGGAGTGTTTTAAATTAGGTTTCTACTGAAAATACAGCTTCATTTGGTCACTAGATATTAGAAATTAGAAAGAAGGAAGTAATTTAATTACAGTTTGATGAGGTGTGTACCAGCCGCGTATCGAGCCGTATCGGGAGAGGCTGGTTTGGGGAGACCCTTTGACTTCTCCAGCTGCACCGCATCTTGCACCGCACTCATACGTCCAGCACTCCTGGACACACTGACCCTAGATTCCTACCCCTCATACCTTTTTCCCTCCCAGAACTTCGTCTACTTCACTTCCTTAAAAATACCATCCACACAGTATGCACAAGCATGACAAGCCTTGAGGAAAATTATTTTGGACCTCCTGTAGGTTAATGTAAAATAAAATTAAATAGTTTAAAAAATTTGCAGTCGGTCAAGGGACGAACTAACAAACAACTATTTTTATTAGTGTAATTGTGTACGTAAAATCCACACTAGTGGCACAACCAAAAGGAAAGTTCTCTGCGACAAGAAGCTGTAATCTGTTTAACAGGTATTATATAATGACTCACAGAGAAACGGTCAATTCACCTGAGCACCGTTGAACAGCAAAATCGTGTGATGACAGATTAGTCAAATTAGTGATATCGATGGCTTTAGATTTGCCTACGTGATTCCAAAAATGTATCCAAGCAAAATACAATAAACTTGACAACATTCTTGATGCGTCATTCTGCAAAATGGACAACCACGTAGGTACTCAAATGTTGATTGACCTTACAGCGTGCAGTGACATTACCAGGACCAAACGGATAGGTAATGTCACGCTACCTGCATAAATGAATGCACGCCTTGGTGGCACTGCGGTACCTGAATCGAAAGGATGGAGGAATAAAAGGAAAAAGTGAAAAGTGAAATGACACATTTTGAGAACTCCTCGAAAGATCAAAAACAAAACTTTAAGAATTCCGATATATTCTTTGATTCATTTTGTACTATTAGTAGAAAATTGAAATGTGTTTTCTTATAAAAAAATAACTTCGATAATTTTGTTCATATGTGTATTTTTGATAAAGACTCTGTATCACAATTTTACCATCCTTTTGGTGGCTCATTCATTGAATAACACCGTGATCATGGGGTGAGGTTTGTCTAGGCCTTGGCGGCGAATACGTTTGCCCACCTACTGCATGGCTTATCGGATCGGGAGAGACTGGTTGAGGGAGACCTAATCTAGACCTTTCCAGCCGGTCTTTCTCCACCCATCGCCTTGCACCGCAGTGGGATTCAGATATTGCTGTGCTGGAGATAAATGGTATGAGCCTATTTAATCATCAAACAGTATTAATAGCCTTTCATCTGCGTGGTTGAATTTCAGAATTGCATATCTGACGCCACGCCTTACTGTGTACGTGGAATTTCAAACGAAACTACCGTTGTAGTTCGGTTTTAAATCCAAAATTCGTCACAAAATGTCGCCACTTCCTTCGGCAGGTTGATGTGGACGTGCCCCAGCCACGTATAAGTACTACGATTTAGTGAACTAGCAGTATCCCTCCGAATATGGAAAGATTGACGGTAATACTCAGTTGTATCAAGCGGCTATATATATAACATGTGACGTCATTGCCTATCTCGGTTACTTTATTCCGGGGACTCTCCCTGGATGACAGTGGATCCGAGGAACAGGCTATTTTTTGGAACCAGTTCGCATTGGATTTATATAGTGGTCACAAACACTAACTGGGCGAAGCCGAACCAAAAACCTGCGAAGCGAATTTTTAACTGCTAATTTAAATTAACGTATTTATATTTTCGGTTTGATTTTGCCGGCTTTGCAAAAAAATTACATCTGTTGCCAGTGAATTGACAAAAAATAACATAGGAAATGTAAAATGATTAAAAATATTTGATTTCGTGATATTAAGTGTGATTGGTGGTACAATTTATGGTCGGAACATTATTTCGCAATTATGTGAATGCATTTTTTTCGGAATCCATCAAAACGTTCGGCTTCCGCTCTCCGACCTTCGCGTTTGCTCTGATTCGGTCCAACTGTTATCTAAAGAATTATTATTGCGTGTATAAAATTATTATGTGCATTTCGAACAAATGTATTTATTCCTAAACTAGCTAAATACTTGTAAACACTCCCGGTAAAAAATAAAAGCCCAATGTCTTTGACGGTAGTCAGATATCTCTCAATCAATCTATCTCTCCGGTGGCCTATATCGAGCCTTGGCTTCCCGCAACATTCGCCTCCAACTTCTCCTGTCCTCAGCGGCTGACTTCCAGTTTGTTATCTGGAGAAGCTGTGCTGCATTCCCTCTCACCTCGTCTTCCCACCTCAGTCTGGGTCTTCCCACTTTTCTCTTTCCACCTGGGTGTCCAGTCAAAATTCTCTTTGGGACGCGTTTATCCGGGGCATTCTCTGTACATGTCCAGCCCATCTCAACCTGAGGAGTCTTTCAAACAATATTGTTTTTAAATTCAAAGATCATGCATTCAATTTGGGAGACGGGTCAACACACCATAGGTCACTTCATTTGGTCAATTAGCAGGGGTGCCCGGGTTCATGGGTTGAGGACGTTGACGTTTGTCTAGGTCTTGGGGGCGGATGCTTTTTTTAAATATGCACAGCTTTTAAAATGAGCTCTGTAGTATTACTATTTAGTTTATTTCTTAGTATTCTATGTGGCTCCATATTCTTCAGGAACTCGCCAACAATTTGAGAGTTTGGAATGGGTACCGCCGCCCCGGGAACCTTTATTGGATAACCGACCTCTGCCACCACAAGTTGGTCACCACAAGTTGTTCGCTACGTTTGGTGATTTAGCAGGGGTGCCCGGGTTCGTGGGGTGAGGTTTGTCTAGGTCTTGGAGGCGGATGACCAGGACACACTGAACCCCAGATTCCTACTCACCCCTTAAACCCTTTTCCTTCCCAGAACTCTCCTCTCCTCTTTTTCCTTATAAAAACCCTCCACACAGCATCCCCAAAGATGATAAAGGCCCTGAGGGAAATTATTTTTCTGTGTAGCTCATGTAAAAAAAAAAACGAAAAATCTAAATTGATATTTAAATCTAAATTGTTGTCTAAACATATATTATTATGAAAAAATAGATAAAGCCTTGAAAGTAGAAATCTACAGACGCATTATAATTTCAATACTTAATCTGTCACCACGAATAAAATTGCTGAGACGTGACATTTTGACTTCCTATTATTGCTAATCCAATTTCAAGCCTAGAATATCTAAGAATTTTGTAAAACCAAATAAAATATATTTAGATTTTAAGTCCGCCATCGTTGCACAAGCAATATTTTTTGCTTTTAATGGTGGTAGGTTTTCAAATATTATCAGTTTACTCGTAACGTAGGAATGTTATCTACATCGTATATTAAAATTTAAATTATTGTGAGGACATTATTTGAATGTCGTTTTATTCAAAAATTGTGATCGGGTTTTAATATCAAGAGCATAATGGCCGGAATTTCATATTAAATAATCATATTTAATGAATGATTGTGATTAGCGATGGAATTTCCGATAAAAAATGTCAAATGTTTGCAAATTTAATGCAATCGTTGCTTTATTCCTTTATCTACGTAGTTGTGTTGGTTGGGAGCGGTTGGGGCTCTTGTAATCTATTTATATAAAAAGCTGATAAATATATTTTTAAATATTTAATAGGTTTGATACGTCATTACATTAATGACTTGATATTTTATTTTATAATATGAAACCTACTTTCAATGAAAATACTGAATGCATATCAAGAAGGAAGTTGTCCAATGGGCTGCCCCAAGCGAAATTGGGAGAAACAACTCTGCAATTGACAAATACTACCGAAGTAGCATAGGACAGGGACACCTGGAGGCATTTTTTCAATATGATGGGTCCCCAAGCCGAATAAATAAATACACGAGGGAGAGGATGAAACAACATCATCCGAACGAACTCTATTTTAAAAATAAATAGTGATGGCACCTACTGTGTACCTTGTGGGATACCCAACAAAACGTTTATTTGGACTTGTACGAACGTATCATTATTCGATTTTGTAATAACAATACGCTACATTACAAGAATAAATTAGTTTAGACGAAGAATTCAATGATTTTTTTAACGCATTCCAATGAGTAACGATCGTACGTACATACAAATACTTGGTAATTTAGTCGAAGGTCGATCTATGACACGCAAAACTACTTTGGTAATTGCCACACTAATAATTATTTATGTCTGTGTTTTTCAGAGCAGAAATTATAATACGATTTAAAACGAAAAATTAGGGTAAAAATGGGATTGTGTCAACATCAAAATTATGAGTTTTGACACTGGTCGTTCTTTTTCATTTGAAAAGCGCGCACGAGTCCCAACTGCTCCCAGCCGTCTGGAGAAGGGTGTACCCTGTTGAGGTATGTTATTCCTTGTATATAGCCTGTTTTACTCTGTGAGGCTGAAGGGACTATGGATAGGAAGGAGTTGGGGAAAAATAAGGTTTGGAAGTATTCAAATCTGGTCACATAACTCGGCCAAACCCATTTCCATCCACGTTATAAGTATGATTGCTGTTTTTTTTAACAGGGCGGTACGAAGAGTATCTACCACCTCGAACAGCATCAGAAGTGTCAGAACAAACAACCATCTTTTCTGATAGTTTAGATTTAAATTTTAATTCGGAAGACGGTTCGATAACCAACAAAAAATATTTTTACGAAGCAAAAAAGGTGAAAAAAAACTTTTTAAAACATTATGTTCTTATTCTATTTATGTACAATCAATAATGTTTTATCATATCATGTTTTATCATATTGAAACAAGCAAAAGCGTTGCTGTACCTTCATAAGTAAGTACCTGCAAATTTTCGTGTAGGAGTTTCAAATTTCAACCACTTTCAGTTTCGTTAGTTGAAATCGAAATTCGTTTCGCGTAAATTTCAACAGGAATACCATGTTTTATGCTTGTGCTCTTGCTATTGGAATTTCAAATGGTAATTTGCATGAAATGGTGTGCTGATTAGCATAATATACCTTGACATATTCAAAATAATAATAAACAGAAAACGAAAGACATTTTTTAGGTGCGACCGGGATTTCCGCCTACCGGGTATACTCCTATACAAGATTAGACCATTGAACCATTTTTCAAACCTGCCGCAATTTTCGAAAACATTTTTAAAAATAAATAATTCTAATATTTCAACTTTTTCCGTGAGTCAATCAACTTTATTTTTTAAACTAGGGTTCGAACTCATTTTTTGTTGGTAAAGTTAGGTTAGGTTGTAGCAACAGAAATGAAAAACGTTTTTTTCCAAAGCCAGGAAACCCAATCGCAATTTAACAATAGATATTTTATCTAACTGTTGCTGTCACTGTCATGTCCGAATACTGATAATACCTAAATAAAATAGTCAATAACGAGGTTTTGAATTCCCCATTTTTTTCCTACAAAACTGTACCGACTTTTTAGATTATTTTAACTGCATAAGAAGAAAAAAATGAAAATGTGAAAAAAAACTATGAAAAAAATGTGAAAGAAACCATCGCGGGCATGCACACATCAAATCCGCAAAATTTCATCGCAATCGGATGAATGGTTGAGCAACGCATTAAATACATATATATTTAGATTCTTATATACATAGGTAAAGATCATTGATTCTATTGACAAAAAGGTCACTGGTCAGCTATACATTCAGTGCCTACAAATATATATTTGAAACACAAAATAATTAATTAAATTTAAAATAAAATAAATAGAATTAAATTAAATTACTTTGAAAAAAAAATATTAAATCAAATCTCTAATTTAAAACACATAATAATAATAATAAGAAAAAAATTAAATAATGTAAATCCGAAATCAAATAATCTTAATATTAAACTTCAAATGTAAAATAAAATGAATTCAAATATAAATATAAAGGAATGCTGAGAATTATTTCTTTAAACGATATATTTTATTTGTTTTTCCGAGGAATTTGGTGTTGCGACAATTTATTTGTTTAAATTTAAGCGAGGGCATTCAAAGAATGAAAGATTAAAAAATACCACATTGCATAATTGTGGGTTCGAACCAATCGAACGTTCCTCGCCTCGCCCACAAAACATTCCTATGAAACGATATGTCTCGTGGACTTGATACAATGGATGGAGTCACTGAATAGATTTTATTTTTAAAAAATCACATCCTCTGATTACGAAAAACCTAAAGATGCTTTAAAAAATTCTACCACCATCATTATAAGCGGAGGTGACCCGAAAATGATATTCATCATAAAATATATTTTTTTCCCATATTTATTTTTTTTTACACTGGGCTAACACAGGAGGCTATTTTATCTTTGGGGATGCTGTTTGGAGGGTCTTTTTAGGAAATGAAGGAGAGGGAGTTCTGGGAAGGAAAAGAATATGAAGGGGAAAGGGGTAGAATCTGGGGGTCAGTGTCCAAGAGCAAAACGGACGAATGAATCCATCCCTCCCACTGCGATGCAAGACGATATTCCAAGATACTACGGCTGGGGACGCCAAAGGGACTCCCTCAACCATTCTTTTTCGATCCGGCCTGCCACGCAACTGGTGGGCAGACGCATCCGCCGCTAAGACCTGGACAAACCTGACCCCATGAACCGGGGCATCTCTGTTAAGTCGTGCGGTACCCATACCCGCCTACCAAATTGTACCAATTTCAAACCTAAAATCGAACAAATTTATTTACAGCCAATTTTTTGTACTTATACGCTGAACGTATACAGTACCTGTATTCTAGATAAGTATTTTTATCCTTGATTCATTTGAAGGAAAATATATTTTATACTTTTGTAATTCGGCGGTAGACACTCTCTGCACACCCTTTTGGGGACATTTAGTTATATTTTATGTTAGTAGGTACGTACAGAACCCATTGTATATTTTATATAAGTATGCCGGGGGATCTTCTGTCGGGGGATCAATTGTCATGGAATTATTTAATTTAATTATTTCACCAATATGAAAAGGTATAAATTCATTGGGCAATCTTTTTTAATAAACTTTTAATGTTAATACTTTATTTCGACTTTCTCGTTTATCGGAATAAATGAAAGAGCCATCCAGAGTGTCTTGGATCCACGATTGCACCAATAAAATACAATGGAATTGCCTGGCGATACAAAACAAATAAAAAAACGCGCACTGAATGAACTATTATAGCGCGTGGTGTGGTCGTTTTACTTTCGTCGGAAGAAATTCCAATTCCGGCGCCGCACCGTCGCACAGACGTCAAAAAAAGAAAATATAGCTGGACAAAAGCGATTTGTCAATGCGGTTCCATGACAAAACCCAACATTGAAGAAAAAGGACATAAAACAACAGACCTAACATAAACTTTACCGGTTAAACTAGAGTAACCTAACCTATTTTTTTTACAATGATGTTCTGTTTTATCCGTTTACCCGATAATACTAAGTCAAATCTTATAACCACAAACCAATATGCCGTTTCCTTGTAGGAGTAGGCTGAGAGGATTGGCCGCAATCCTACTTTGTCTTGCTTCAATTACAGTCATAAATCGACATCATTACACACTCCTCTAATTATCGGACTCTTGACGTGACCCGACGCAAGTAATTGATTCGCTTGATCCTACGTGCCTCCTTCGGGCGTCACTGACTTCATCTACCATTTATTTTCATGTCGTACCTTCCTCTTTGCACCCATTTTTGCTTTCATCCCCAATCCATATTTCAACCCAAACACGCCCATATCAATTTGGGAGGCGGGAGTGGGTACCGCCGCCCAGGGAACCATTTATTGGAAAACCAACACCTCTGTCATAGGTCACCCCAAGTGGTTTACTACATTTGTTGACTTAACAGGGGTGCCCGAGTTCATGGGATGAGGCTCGTCTGGATCTGGCGGCGGATGATCTGGACACACTGAACCCTAGATTTCTACTCACCCCTCTTACCTTTTTCCTTTCCAGAACTTCCTCTCCTTCATTTCTTTAAAAAGACCCTCCACACTGCATGTGGATGCAGTGTGGAGGGTCCCAAAGATGACATGGGCCTTGAGGGAAATTATTTTTCTCAGGGCCTCCTGTGTGGAGCTAATGTAAAAAAAATGCCCTATCTCTCTAAGCACCCATTTCTTTATCTTATTCATTACTCGTATAGCCTTAAATTCTTTCCAGATCGTCACATTTGTATCACGGCCATACATGGTATAACCACACGTATGGCTTAGGCATCTCATTTCTACAGCACTCACTCTATTTTCATCTTTCCTCTTCAAGTTCCATGCTCATCAGTTCTTTGTATCACTGCTTGCTTAATTTATTTGAACAATTAAATGTGTGTTTTCTAATTTGCTGAGAAAAGGTGAGGTAAATTAAAGATTCTTGGTATATATAGATGTGGCTAAAAATCACGATAAAAAACTTATCATGGCAATGTGTGATCTACATTTTTTCCATGAATATTTTTGTCCAGCTAAAGTTGCGAATGGGACCACTGTGTGCCGATGTTGCTCTACACTTTTCGGAACAATCGTATGCGTGGAACAAATTAGAATTGCTAATTAAAGCAGAATCATATATTATATTATTATTACAAGTGTAACAATGCGGGTATTACATAAAAGAATGCTGTTTTTATAGTACGTAATTATTGTAATAAGTGTTTTATTGTTGGAGAGAATGAGAACATTATCATTAATGAAATACTTGATGTATAAAGTGCAGGTATTTTTATGATATTGCTTTAAAAAACACCGGTTTGTTGACAAATGCGTCTGATTGCTACACAGGCGTCGCACATAGTATCGTGTCAGACGCTAAAAATGCACTTTTGATTTCTTGAACGATGATTTCTTTGGGTTAGGTATTATCAGATAGATAAAATATATGACGATTAAAGGTGAACGTCCACAGGTCCGCGCCGGCCGGAACGCACGCACGGCACGGAATAAAACTCAAAGAAATAAATGCCGGTGGTCGGTGCGGGCGGTGCAGATATAGCTCCATAAAAATTATCAATGACTTTATTGACTGTTCGCTCTATTTATGTCGATTATAAATTAAAACTATTAAAATCGTAAAGTGGTAGTTTGGCGGTCTCTATGTACTTTCAGGGATACTTAATTGTAATGTGCTCGTGGGCTGCGGAATGACGACAACTGGGCCATAGGTGTCGTCCTTTTGGATACAAAATTTATTTTATGGAAATGTTATTGCATCATGACAAAACGCAAACTGCCTAAACATTGTAATTTTAATTCAAAATAAATAATAGACTTAGTTTTTACGACTTTTATTGTTTAAAAAACCAACATGTTTCGTGAGCCAAGCTCACTGCATCAGGGTTTACTAATTAGTTAGTAAACCCTGATGGAGTGAGCTTGGCTCACGAAACATGTTGGTTTTTGAAACAATAAAAGTGGTAAAAACTAAGTCTATTATTTATTTTGAATTAAAATCGTGCCACAAAATAAGTTTGCTGCGTTTGAAGAAGTGATTGTAATTTTAAATCAATGTGGATTTACTTTCTTCGGATCAACTTGATATCTAAGATCAACCTAATCGGGATCAATCACAAAATTTTACTAAATTTATGCGTGTGAATCTAACTTATTCTAGAAAACATCTGAAAGGCCGCCCATGAAGTAGACATCACTATGTAAGGTTTGTGTCTTTGATTAATTTTTTGGATGCAAGGTCTACTCAACTGTATTAGTTTATTTAAGTATTTGAATATGTTTTATTATTATTAGTCCAGTGAATTTCAATTCGAACTACCAAGAAGTGGGCACCTTCTTGAAATGGGACTGGTAGATGACGCTATTATTATTCTGTCTGACAAACCGGTAACACCCACCCATCCAGATCCAGTAGTGCAATCTGGATTATTGAACACACCTAACAACATCCTTGAACCGAAACAAATGGAGAAAACACTACAACAGTAGTCATAAATCACAATATGGTGGTGTTGAGATATCGAGTCCACGGCATTGGCAAAAATATTACATTATTAAAAATACTTATTTCGTTAACGACTATGTCTCTAACTCCGGTTCAATTAACTGACGTTAAAGTTTAATTTTCGAAATTGAAAGCGTATGTTTTGGAGAATTTAGACATGAACTTATATTTATATATATTTTAACAGAAAACTATTCGGACAATCCCAAATCTGCTAAAAATTGAAAATCGTTTGGTTGGCTTATTTATTTGTGCCTAACTTATTTGAATAAAATTCAGACTATCCGGGATTTTGTGCAAAACCAAAATGATGAAAGACTGGAAGGGGTGGATGGGGAGAAGTTTATCAGGGAATTACACACGGTCGTTAATAGTCTTAATCCTAAACAATCTTTCATCGAATATTTTCCAACTTGAAGAATTTTCCTCTTCAAAAGACCACATAACGAATTCCATCAAATTCCACTATTTCATCAATTCTTCTGCCGATTTGGGTTTGTACCTCTGGCACCCCACCCTCTAACCCATCTACCAGTGTTAATCTGTATTTAGCTTTGGTAAACGACACATGATGATGAAGAGAACATTGTTCTAGAAACCTTAATTCATCAAAAATATACACAATTCCTTTACAAATCTGATTCGATTAAATATTTTAGGGACATGTTGATAGGTTTTTAACCAAAATTAGCACATAAGCCATTGCCCGTGATATCATTATTAACTACCAAAAGTTCTTTTCTTCCAGTTCAAAATTGTTTTTATCCATTAAAAAGCAGACAGTGCAATTCAGAACCTAAATGTTACTTTTAATGACTTTAGCCAAGTTGTGACCAGATCTGAATATCAAATTACTTTCCAATCTTCATTTTCTCCATCTATTTATTCTTCAATTTGTAAGGCGGGTACGGGTACCGCCGCCCCGGGAACTATTTTTTGGATAACCAACACCGCTGACATAGATCACCAAGTGGCTCGCTACGTTTGGTGTCTTAGCAGGGATGCCCGGGTTCACATGGTGAGGTTTGTCTAGGTCTTGGCGGCGGATGCCTTTGCCCGCCCGCTGCGTGACGGGACGGATCGGGAGAGACTGGTTGAGGTAGACCTATAATACTTGACCTCTCCAGCTGGACTCTCTCGGTCCAACGCCTTGCACCGCAGTGGGAGAGATAGATTCATACGTCCGTCACTCCTGGACACGTTGACCCCCAGAATCCTACGCACCCTTCATACCCTTATCCTTCCAAGAACGTCCTTTCACTGCCCTGGTTCCTTGTGCAGTATTCGAATAGGAAAAAAATCGTTTAATTTTAACGCTAATCACATAACTTCATTGCATCCTTCCTTACCAAAATATCAACGCCTATCTCAACAGGATACCTCAACATTCCGGCGCATGTGTGTTTAGCAATTATCAGTAAGTTCTAGTATTATAGACATACCAGTCTGTTAAATCGCGCTAACCGCAGCAACATCAGTCTGCTCTGTACTGGTTTTGCTAAAAAGGGCGGTCTGCCAACGCGTTTACAGGTTTTAATCAATTACCGAGTTTCGCTTTTGAAAATTCAAAGTAATCTCTGGCTTAACGCCACCAGTAATGAACGAACATTATGTACCGTTTACACTGCACGGCAGGGGTTCTAAACATGGGGCCATTTCATTATCTTTCCTCAAAGAAATTGATAGCTGATCTGCATGTGGTATCTCAGAAATGTTTTTGGACTTCCTTCGGACACCCATGTCAGAGACATCTATTCAGTTTCCGATATTCTTCTAATCACATCCTTTCTAAACATGAAATCAAAAGCATCATTCTACAAATTACTCAACAATCTGTAATAGATTGAACCACAATCCCCGGAATCTCTAGGTAAACGTTATTCAGTGAGCCTAAGATAAAGTTGACAGAGACACCTTCGCGTTGACCACAAAGAACTTTTGAAAGGTCAGTTTTGAGAAGTGCATTTGGTGTGAGGTCAGAGATTCTTTGGAGAATTGCGGGAGGCGACCCTTCAAGATGCAATACTTAAAATCTGGTATAGTTAACTCACACCAACATCAAGCAATTTTACAATCAAGATATCCGCACTCATAATACTCGAAATAGCAATAAAATCCACGTTCCTCAAACACTCACTACAAAAATATGGGATAAAATTTCTGAACTTCATTGCCTGCACACTATATAATTCGCCTCCAGGTATGGACAAGGAAATCCAGCAAAATACAAAATTTTGAAATAATGCTTAAGAATATTTTTTACGTTTAAGGATTAAACTATGTAATTTTGTTGTCATGTTTTGTTCTGTCTTGTTTCTTTTCCATTTATTTGTAATCATCCATGTTTGTATTACCTAGCTATTTTTTCGTTACTTGTTTTCTATTGTTGCTTGTTCTATTTAACCTATCTTTTATTTTTCGTCTAAACTGTATATTACATTTTTGATATCAAAATGTAACTATTTCCTGCCACCTATAAATTGTAAGTTCCTCCCGTCCTAAACTGAGTTCTGTAACTCATCGGGATTGCCCTAGCAAGAATAAAAACAATACTTTTTTTTAAATTATGAAGAAATTTCAGGACGCTGATTAAAATGTTTGAAAAATTAAATATAAGGTTACGAAATTTTTTAACATGAAAATTGAATTTTTACTAGGAATTACAAAAAAAATTAATGCTTCATTCGCCATGGCACAGGGACCTCCTTGCATGACGGTGAAATAATACTTAAAACATATATTTACCAATTTTTACAATTACAATTTTTTTTTGCATATTTTGTTTTTTAAGTAGCGTGGGACAGGGAAGTTTGGGAGCTCCTTACCAAGGCGTTGGGTTCCAGGGGGCCTATTCTCTATCTTTCACAACGTCCGTACGGCAGGTTTAGCTATAAACCTATTAACTCTCCCCCTATCGTGCTAAAAATTTCCTCGCGATGTATTGCGGAGAAATACCTAAAATATGAATGTTTAGTACATTTACAGCGATGTTTCAGTAATTATAGACCGTGTCAGCTTAATTAACAACACCCGCTAGTTAGATTAAAGCACAAAATTAAACATGAAAGATAGATAGCCCTCCCCCCCGATTCAAATAGGACAAGGGAAAGAATGATGATTGATGAATGATGATGATCATTATAAGTCATAATGATGAACATAGTAGTCGCCGAACTGCTGCTATTGGGAACACCTGCAATAGTGTATGCCGCAGAACTGAAAGTGAATGTAATACGGTATTTTATCTCGTGGTAGTGAACAGGTTAATAACTAGTTGTTGCTCAACCAGTGGAGTGGTTGCTGGTTGCACTCGGAAAAATTCCTAGGCCTAGATTAACTGAGATGAATGCGACTCGTTGCTAGACTGAGCTAGTCTAAATGTCACAGTTAATATGAGCGCGTGTGCCCAAAATGTACCAGTAAAAATACAGGCACGAGCTGTGGGAGACAGGTGATGTAGAAATAACGTGCATTACTCAGTACAGGTACAGTCATGAATTAATCTTTTTGGTTGTATATGATATAGTTGTTGGAGATGGTTTGGATATAGATATTTTTTGATTGATTCCTATTAAGACTATAGTTTTTAATAAGAATCCAATATTTAAGTCGGTTCGACGGCGTAGGGCCAGATAAAAGGACTTTTCAAGTTCGATCCCAAGAAATTACATTAGGCCCGTAAAAATGACTACTTTTCCAAAAGTGCTACTTTTGGCAAATTTTTTTATTGATTCCTATAAATACCTTAGATTTTAGTAAGAATCCAAAATTTCAGGTGGTTTGCTGCCATAGAGCCTGAGAAAACGTCTATTGAAGTTTTACCCCAAGCCTTATATTACCTACCTCCATAAAAAAGACGATTTTTCCACAAATGCTACTATTTGCCGATTTTTTAATTGATGTCTATAAGGACCATGCTTTTTAGTAAGAATCCAAAATTTCAGGCAGTTCGGCAGCGTAGGGCCTGAGAACTTGCCTGAACGTTTACGACCAAAATGCAACTACAAAAATATGTGTTATTTACAAATAATAATAATATTTGAATGATTTGTAAAGCGCCGTTTTTGTGAAAAATTACCTCAAGGGCAATGCTTTTTGCAATGCTTTACCCCATTTCTAACTACAGACTAGGCAAACTATTATAACAACTTATGGCTAACAGATCTCGACACAGGTATTTCCTAGTGAGACAGGCATCGAAAAACCCAATGTAAACATACTGTATAAATAAATAAAAAAATATTGCATCCACCAATTTGTCGATCACTAATACTAAAATATATTGCGCATTTTATATAATTCACTTTAACCTACATATTATTTTTCATGTATAGATAAGTCACCGGAGAAATTAAATTCTTCTAACCGTTGGTTATTTAAGTAATATAGACCGAACATGAAATACCGGTGGAACTAGGACAACATTCCCACCTGACGCCTGTGCTCTAAAGATTGCAGTCCCTTTGTTAAGATAGGAGAATCTATCAAACGGACCGCCCTTTTCTGCACATTTCTACTTAGATATCTCTTCACCGTTCTTTATTTAATATCCAGTCACCGTGCCTTGGATTTGAAATAAATCATCTCAAATTTTGAAATTCTTTATAGTTCTCGTGAAGTCTAAATTCTTGAAGGTATTATTTCACTGCTCGTACATTGAAATGATATCGCCTAAAGCCATGACAATGTGAAAATGAGAAATTAAATTCAAAGCACCCACCAGATGATGTCACACATTTCAATTACACTCACGAGAGGTATGAAGGTACTTATTGACACTCTGCAATTAGAATTAGGAAATCCAGATGGTTCATTCAAAAGACAGACACCTTGACATACTTATTTCAATGGTTGTTATTATTTTTTCTATTCTATTAAGTCTATCGGTCTTATTAAAATGATGACAAATTTCCTGTTTGTAATTTTCTAATCACAGCTGAAATTTTTGACTATTTGACAAGGCCCAAATTTTAGATAGAGGCATGGCTTGAATTGGTTCCAACTAGAGTCTGAAAATATTCCTTAACTCTGTCTATGTAAGAATGGGGGTCTTAACCTTGGTAAAGTGAGCTTACACTGTGTAGGTGAATACCAACCGCGTGGAGCCAGAAAGACTATGGCAACCTCAATGGACATGTTATGTTCGGTTATGAGGCTGAAGGTAGTGGAGAAAGGAAGGAGATGGGGAAGAAAAAGGTTGGGATGAACCTGAATATTTAGATCTAATAACCAAACACGGCTAAAGCCATTTAAAGCAACGTTCCAATTCCAAATGGTGGTCTTGCACTACTCTGGACATGCCGCCAAAATAATTAATATTATTTTAAATGACGAAATTGTGAAAACACAAACCAATCAAATAAAATTTATCTGTGCACGTCGGGATTTGAACCCGCCATCTCCGGATCGCTGGTCGGGAGCCTTGCCCCTCGATCACAGAGGCCGTCAAAATGTGATCGCGTTAATAGATGGATTGAAAAAAGCCATCCTTGGGTACATAGGAAGCGCAACATGGCAATTTGTTGCATGTTCTCCTGTTTGAGCTAACGTTTCAGATAGCCTAGCAATGTCCACCAGAAACTAATTGTATACAAAAACTACATAAGAACATCATCGCACTTCTGCTAACGCTTAAATTCATGCTAACGATAGATTTTCAGAATATTCCAGTCTTCAGAACTACTACTACTGTTACGCAGCTTACAATTCTAAATATACGAATTGCTTGCGGGTAATCTATATTGTGAGTGAATTTCTTTGATCCATGACGGAGTTTTTGAATCAGTGAACCAGTCAGTCATTTGCAAATATTTCTACCTACCGACTTTACTAAACATACTAATCAGTCAAACGCAATGCTTTGTGTTGGTAAACAGAACGAAATTAACAGAAAGACATCGAAATCTGTCAATTTGGATTCCTATTTCATATTTTGAACCTATTATTTTTTTTCTAAATAAAGCTTTAGTTTCGAATAAATTGAATTCGCCGATTTGTTCTTTAGACATCTTACCTTTTCCCTCTTCTGTAGATACTAACCGGCTTCCCCCGAGTAAGAAATCTCGTTTTGGAAGACCTTATTTTGAAAAGTGTAGATCCAACATTTCGGTGGCTTTGTCACAGTTTTTGATGGTCAAATTAGTGATATTTCAAAGATATACAGCTCATAACTCTTGTTATGAATTAAAACAGTTGCTTTTCCAGTGCTGTAGTCAATCATTGGGTAACTAATTAACATGCTAACAACACGCCGTTTCGTGGTTGGAGTAGGCACAGAGGATATATTAATACATCATCTCGTGCATAGTCTTCAGTTATTTTGAATCTTGACCTGATTTGCGCTTACTTCCAGGAAATTAGTGTACACTTTAAATATAAAAACATTATATAGTCACTTTCTTAATTTTACTTGCGTAATGTTAATAGAAAAAAGGAGCTTAAAATAGTTATGCAAATGTAAATGAAGAAAAAGTGTACCAAAAAAATTAAATTAATCTTTGCAAGAATTAAAAGAACATAATACGTAACTACCCAGAAGTGATCCAAATTCGTGAAGATTTCTTCTTGCAAAGTTATATATACATTGAGAAAAATATTATTTGCACATTCTGTATGGTCCATCAGCATTCGCCGTGTCACGAATAAAGACTTAATGTTTTGACATGGTTTTTATTTCGTGTGATGTATTCGATGTAGAATTCTTGCTAAAAATAATATATAATGTGCGAGAATTTTAAGTAAATCGTGATCCAGCCATTAAACTAGATTAGTAGTTTTAAGTATTTTTATATTACCCAATGGTTGTATGATGTATTCGCCGTTAAAACATTACCTTTGAAACTAGTCGATTTGATGAAGTGCCTTTCAGAGAGAAAAATTAGCGAATTTGTCTTTTAGATTTGTTAAACGAAAATACTCGTAAAACAATTTAAGATAAAAAAAAATATTAATACATCTGATGCAGCAAACATTAACCTAACGTAATCGATTATACTTTTAAAAATATCTAGACTTAACCAAAAACCATTAAACGTTAAGATCTTTTTGGTTACAGAACATAAACCTATCTTTGTGCGCTTCTTTTGTGTTTTTTTTTAACTAAAACAGGGAACAATCAACTAAAAAATTGTAAAAAAAATAACAAATAGAAAAAATATGCCTGATTGAAAAAGGAAGGTATATCTAATTTAATAGAGAGTTAACCTGCGTATTCAGCGGTCGGAACGAAACATAAAACGTCTCTCTGATGTTAGAATGGTTTAAAAATAACTCACCGTATATGACGTTCATTTCTGTTGTAGGTGGAGGACCGATGGGGTCAATTGGTGGCCCTGGAGTATAGGGGTAGTTGTTTGCCTTATTAAGTTCCTCGTCATCTTCTTCGTTGCCGTGTTCATGGTCGTGATCATGATCGTGTTCATGGTCGTGTTCATGGTCGTGATCATGGTCGTGATCATGGTCGTGATCATGGTCGTGTTCATGGTCGTGTTCATCGTGTTCATGTCCTCCGCCAAGGTGGTTCGTGTCTCCAGCGCCGAAGACACCACCAGTTTTGATCTGACCGTCGAGGGATCTGGCTTGGGACTCTTGGAAGGTGCTGTTGTCGTGTTGAGCTGCTATGGCCATGTCCTTTGAGAACATGCCAACTGAAATAGAATAAAATGTTATTGTTTTATGCTATGAAGAGAAGTGAAGATTACATCACACATCAATTTTCATTATGTTGATCGTTGCAGCCACAGTCACTGTACGTATTGCCTGATGTACAAATGGGGCCTAAATGATCCTGAATTGTATCAAACAAACATCAAAATACGAGTAATATGACAAACTGATAAGCGCCTTTTAGGTTTATATGTAAAATAACTAATAATAACTAATAAAAATAGTAATAATAACTAATAAACAGTAATTCGTGTTTTAAAGTAGGTAATTAAATAATGCCAACTGACATTAACACATGACAGGCATAGACAGGTCATTGAAAGCCATGGAAAATCACAGGAATTTGACAGCCGATAACACCTTCCGGCATCCGACGGATTTTACCTCTTTGTCTGAATTGTCTCGTAACGCTGACTTAACACAAAAGATACAGAACCATCCTTCTGGTGACCCCAGGTGTTATTTTCTTATGTGGACATCCAAACAATATTTTCCTTCCTTTGAACTGTTATTTCTTACAAAATAAAAAGAGGAATTTCTTTTCCTAGATGAAACGATGGAAAAATGATTGAACAATTCTTCGGCAATCGTAAAATAAGGTATTAGACAGTTGAAATTCTGGTGTATTTCAAACCATAACCATTATCTGCATTACTATTGCAAATTATTTATCCATTGAAGCGAATTACGGGTGATCTGTAATGCAACGAGCGCCTGTTTACAAAATACCCATAGGACTCGTGTGGACATGCAATACTTCTCGCAAATATAAAAGTCATTCATGAGGCGTTTATACAAGCAGTAGGTAGACACTTAAATAGTCCACATTATGGCCAATTTGAACAAGAATAGTCATTACACATTACCGCAACACGACTTCTGTCTGAGTCTATGCAACATATTCATAGAACTCAGTCAAGCAAAGTGTGACTATGAATCTCTAATTCGGTAAAGACTTTAATATTTCACATGATTATAATTTATGGTAGTGTTATGTCGGAGCATGAACTGTTGAAAAGTAAGGGCATTTTTTTGTTACTAACCATCACGCCGTTTCTTGAAAGAGTAGGCAGAGAGGACGGACTGCCAAATAACTCGGTCTTGACAACCACTCATTACCTCAATTCGTAGATCGTCTTATAAATATTCTTATTTTATTTTGACTCTTGACATGACCCAACTCAAGTATCTGATTAACTTGATCATGTTACGTCTTCCTAGTTCGTTCCCAACTTCTTCTACCATTCACATTTGCGTCAAATATTCTTCTTGAACTCCTTCCTTCGTTCATTTGTTCTACATGCCCAAACCATCCGAGTGTCCCTATCTTCCTTTCCTTTTTCTGCCTTTTCCATGCCTCACTATCGTACATCAGGGTTGGTACCAGTATTCCATTGTTGACTGCTCGCTTTCCTTTTTTGGACAGTTTTTGTTAGCGCCAACCGCGTTTAGTAGTCCATTAATTGAGTAACCTGCATTTATCCTTCTTTCAATATCTCTATCAGCCTTTCCATCTCTTGTAAGCATACTTTCCAAATAAATAAACTCATCGACCTTCTCCAAGTACTCATCATTCGCAACTATATTGCAAACTGTTTTCGTGCTCTTTTTCTTTTAAACACCATGACCTTAGACATTTTGGTAACAACTTGAGCGAAATGTAAGCACTATATATTCATTTTAATTCTATTGATAGGTTTGTGCATAATGTATGTGTATTTTGCTGGTACTGAAGTTCTGGTATTAAAATTTTAGGTGCTCTTAAATTGATACTGATTCATATTAGGCAACTACATTTCCACTGTCTCTCCCAATACGTAAACCTTCGACTCACGTTCTATAATGATAAAATTAATAGTTCTCGTGGTATAGGTTTCTTGGAGCATTTTCGTGTTTTTTGTATGTACATAACGCGCATTAGCCAACTCTGCCACCGAACCTCTTTCAATTTCATCGAATCGTAAATTTTTGAAGCCATCAAAATTGTTGAAAACCATCAGATTTGTTAAGGCCAATTTTAAAACCCGAACCAAATCTCAAAATTACCGATTATGTTGGTAGAGAACTTAACACAGACGTTAGAGAAACTACTAAAAGAGAGACAGAATGAAATTCCAAACATCTTTATCTTGCCGTATACCCTTTTCCCTTTCTTTATTCTTAGCCTTCCAGTTACTGGATATAGGCCTTTCTTCTATCTTACCAGTGTTCTCCTTTCTTATAAAGGTGTACAAATTTACAAAATAATGTGTTGTGGCTGTCGCAGCACTTCGCACCAATGTTTCAGGCGGAAAATCTCAATTACAGGAGCAAGGTTATTTTAGCAGTGCGATCATTTTCTAACAGGCATTGATGGATTAGTTCCGCATCTCGGTACAATCATTGATCAGCGCTAACGCTTTTTTTTAACAAAACAATAAGGTTATTATTACCCAACATTCTAAAAATGCCGACAGATATGCGTCGGACACCAGAGAGTAAGACAATCTGAAATGTTGGTATCTCGGATAGGTTTTTTGTTTTAATTTTGTGAATTTCTCAAGGGTTTTGGCCAAACAAAATATCATCGAGCCAGGACCTATTGAATGTACTTTGGTATTTTGACTCTTTGAAGGATATCGATGTATGCATAGATAAAGTATCATGATCGATGGCTGTACGAGTATCTCTGTTGTTATATTTCTTTTATTTAATGTTCGCCGTGAATCAGAGATTATTTTACTAAATGTCCTGTTTTCTAACCTTTAGGCCTGCTTAGTCATCAGATGATGAGTCATCCTTTTAGTGAATGTGGACGGCATACCTGTTGCCGAGCGGTCAGGCTAATTTGCCCCGGAACTAAGGCGAACGGGTTCGATTCCCGACTTAAGACTCGGCTCCACACATTTCAACCGATTTATTAAATATTTTCCTTAAACAATTTTAGTTTTAAAGCTCTTAAAAAAAATATGTGTTTCTTGAAGATAATATCTATACATTCCCCCCGCTAAAACGGCAATTGTATGAAATTTCGCAAAAATCGCAAAGTATGCTCCGAAAATTATTGTTAACATTTTTTTTTCAGTTATTTTACAAGTTATATGAATGAAAAAAATCAGAGTGTTTCTTTAAATGCTATTTTAGACATTCTCCGTGAGATTTTTGCTCTATTTTAAACAAGTCGTGTTTTATTGAACACTTTCACAATTTTAGCTTAAATATTATCGTTTTTAATATTAGCGCGCTCCCTTTAACATTCATATTTACATATCTCTCTTTCTTCTTCTTTTTGAGCGGTTACTGATATTTTACAAAAAATATGTATATAATGATACTACGTTTGCTTCTTGTTCCGGAAGAGTAGAAACTTTTTGTATCATTCTGTTTGTAGATCATCACTGAGAATCGAAAAGGAGTTTGAAATGGCTTTATCGATCAGATTTGAATATCCAGTTACTTCACAATCTTCCTCTTTCCTATCTCCTTTCCATCTTCACTCTATCTTCCCAACAAACTCCAAATTAGGAATGCCAAAGTCCCTATAGTCTAGCTATGGGCTATAGTTTTTTTTCTAAGTTTTTTAAAGTTTCTTTATTCTTTGAATTGTTTGTTACATGAATAGGAGATTTTTCGACCACCATGCTACCACATGCCCGTGTTATGGTGGTCGAGTAGTGTAGTATTCATATTAAAAAAATAGTTAAAATGTCATCCTTTTAGTAATGTCTGGGATGTAATGTAGGAACGTCCTCCGAATCATACGAAATAGAGAAAATCTGAGGAAAAGTCAGTGCAATCCATTCTTGGTCTGTCTCTCCAAGTATCATCAGTGTAATTTTTAAACATGTGTTACCAACCTCCGGCCAGGATAGCGATGATGATAGCCAGGATGAGGATGGCTCCAACTCCCCACCAGATCCAGGACTTGCAGCCTGCCTTGCCGGGCCTCTTGTCCATCGTCACTATCAGTTTCTCTCCCCTGGAAAGGACAAAATGGTTAAAACAAGCGAACAATATATTAAATTTACCTAATGACAATCGACGTTTAAATTAGTTTCAACCAATTATTAACACCAACAAGAAAACCACATGAATGAATAACCGGAATAAGGAAACACAAAATTAGCATAAACAGTTTAATAAATTTCAACAATATCCACAACCTAGAGCTGCGTATACGTTTGCGAACCGATGCGCGAACCGAACCACGAATTATGGGAAAGGAATCGAAGATTTCTACCAAACCCTCATAACTTTTTCCTTCCCAGAACTTGTTTTCCCAAAAAATACCCTCCACACAGCATCCCAAAGATGACATTTGTGGGGCTAATGAAAAAAAAAACAGTTTCGTAAACTATGATGAAACAGTTCATTCTAATCTACCAACTTCTTCAATTTAAAAACTCACGGGGTTAATCCACAAACTAAACATTCTCTCATCTGCGTATGCGCCTGTCTACCACCCCTTTTTAGCATAGAAAATTGTGAAAAACGCATGATAAAATTGGTCGAAATTTACCTACTATTTTGCAAAGTGATGTGTTTAACTGCACGTAATTTAGTTACAAGAAGGCTATAATAACATACCTCAATAATAATAATCATTGCCTGCTTGTTTTTATATAATTTAATTAGCATATTTTAATGCACGATTAGATACTGTTCTACAAAAATATTATATACCTACTAGCTTTTCCCCGCGGCTTCGCTCGCATAGTATTAGGGGGAAATTACTGTAGCGCTTGCACTTATCAATTATCCCCTCCCTCCCCCCTCCCACATTCCATACATTCATTTCCGGTACATTCAGTTTTCTTGGTACATTTCTAAATTTTATAATGGCAGAGCTCACCAGTAGTTAAAAAAAGAAATATCCAATTTGGTGCAGTCGTTCGGAGGTTATGCGCGTTCGTTTTTATTTATACAGATAGATAGATATTAACTACGATTTCCCGCAAATAAATCAACTCCGTTTCCACGGCAACGATTTGTTTTCCGAGATTAGCAATAACTCGCTTTTGTTAGCGACAGAAAACGTATAATAAATATAATATATTAATATTTATAATTTCATAATGCCAGAGATTACCACTGTAAACAGTCTACATTACTCGCATATAATGTAGCTTTCTATTAGTGAAAGAGTTTTAAAAATCGGTTTATTGGTTTGTGCGTGAAAGCGTAACAAACAAATACACTCAGTTTCGCATTTATAATATTATAGTATAGATGTTTACATTACAAGTAAATTAATTTTAAATTTCAAAATCATTTTAGATTTAGAAGCCGCTTGGTTAAGCCATTTAATTAGTAATTTTATTAATTATATGCAAACTGAAACAATCTAACAATTCACACGGCTGAGCGTGGATTCGTCTAGAATTCTAGAACTTGCTGAAAACACAGTTTAGGTTGCGGAACTTTCATTAGAAATCAGTTGGCATCCTACTGCGTTGGCAAGGATTGTGTTTAACTTCGTTGCCAATCGTTATTGCTTCGAATGTTGTAATTTGTGACCCCGACAAACAAATAAATCTATAGTTTTAATGGTCAATGTTTTATTAAAGCGTTACCTTCCGATGTTAACAATTAATTGATTGAGATCTCTCGGAAGTGACCGATAACTAACGATTCTGTACCTTTAACTATGATATCAACAATTTGGGTTTATTGTAAGGCTACTGGAAGAAAGAAAGGAGTGGAGATGGGGTAGAGAAAGGTTGGGAAAAAAATCGAGTGCAGTTCACACGCGGTTGAAGTGAAACCTTCGCCCACACATTCTCAACCAATAGGAGCCTTGAAAAGTGAGGTCATAATCAAAGCGGCCAATGAGTACAGTTTGACGATTAGTAGGTACTGTAATGCGTTATTTCCGTTTCACATCTCAACCAATACGAACCTTGAAAAGTGAGGTCATAATCAAAGCGGCCAATGAGCGCAGTTTGACGCTTCGTATGTAGGTACTGTAATGCGTCATTTCCGTTTCAAATCTCTACAAATAGGAGCCTTGAAAAGTGAGGTCATAATCAAATCGGCCAATGAGCGCAGTTTGACGCTTCGTAGGTACTGTAATGCGTCATTTCCGTTTCATCCGAATATCAAAACACAACGGGGCTAAAGAAGTTTCACTTATTGAAGTGATACTTCTTTATTATTGAATCAAAGTAAAGGTTGTAACTAACACAAAAAAAATTAAATATTTTATCGGTTTTTTTATTGTGCGCGCACGAGAATAATTTTTTTTTCCTAACATAACCTAACATTACCTAACATAACCTAACATTATCTAACATAACCTAACCTCACCTAACTAATTCTTCTAAGGAATCTGAAACATCGTCATAGAAAACGCATATGCAGTCTCGTAAATAACTGAAGTGTTAGCATCCGACACGTCTGGTATTTACGAAGCTGCGAGCCGATTCGCCGAACATATCCGTATGTGAACGATGTGCTTAACACGTAATTGTTACTGACACGGAGCTAAATTTAAATTAAATTTGCCAATAATTATGAATCACTCTGCGCCAATATTGCAAATCTGTGACTAAAGTGCAAATAATTGTTTATGAATTTTTCAATTACAACGATTGTCTATTAATTTCAACGGAAATCATTGAGAGGGTATTGGACGATTCAGTTGATTTAATAACATAAATAATTGAATAAAAAGCTGTGAATCGATAAAAAGCAATGATTTCAACCGTAAAACGTTCAAAGTTAATCTCGTGGCTTAGCGCCATTCCATAGCATTATAATAAAAAAGCAAGTTTATTTTTTTTTTCAAAGAAAGATAAACGTTCCTAGATTACAACTAATCTGAAAACTTTTCGTATCCTTTTACTGTCACAATAATTATTATAATTGATTAGTTAGCTGAGTGAACACATGCGTCTGGTTCCAACAAGGCGCGGCGCAAAGGGTTCAAGTCATCTGCCTTAAAAACAAAAAATGTTTTAAAGTTGCTAGAGCAATGTTGGAGGACTTAGCTAGCGAAAAAAAATCGTTTTAGCTTTGCTGGGTGATCAGATCTTTGTATCGTAATAAACAATTTGGGAGGCGAGTGGTCTCGCTGGTCTGGCAAGTGGTCTCGCCGCGACTGAATCGGTGAAGGATTTGTAGGTGATTTTTGCACAATAAATCCTAGCCCATTTCAGTCACCGCCGCGACTGAACCGGTGTAGGTCTTGTAAATACACTGCCCAGCGTGACGTCACCGCCGTCGATTTTAAGGAATAAAAACTAACGTGTAGTTTTGGTGGCAAATCGAATTTTGATTGTTACAGAAAAATTTCGTTTTGCCACCAAAAATTTATTTATTACACGCTCTCAAGCTCTAGGCTTTTCTTATAAAATTTTACAAGCTTGACAAGTTAACAAGTTAACTCAACAAATTTAACAAGCTTTGTATCAGAAAATACTTAAAAATTAAAACAAAAAAAAATACATAAAAATACTGACAAAAAAGGTTGCAACAAAAACAAGAAACTTAATTGTAGCAGCCAAAAAAATTTGATCGTTTATTCGTAAACATAAATTTTCTTTTTTTTCTTTTTATTTTGATACTATATTTTACACTTCATTGCCGTATTTTTTAAATTTTATTTTCGAGAAAAAAAACGGTGAAAATACCTTAATTAATTTTTCAACTCTGCGTCTGAATAGAAATTATATTAAAATATAACATATTTTTTGAAGAGATTAAAAACCTAGAGAGAATTATGTTATAAATGTTCGTAGAAATTCTTCAATAATTCCAAATTCACTTTGTGGCATCATTTTAAATTAATGAAAATAACTCGCTTTGTATGCGTCCCAATTTAATCAAATTCATCAGGAGTAACTTATTTAGTGAAAATCAATAAATTAATTTAATACCACTTGAATAGCATAAAATGGCGCCGCTAAGATGCATTTCTGCTAAAGTAGTTATACATTAAAGTTAAAAAGTTGGCTCGCTTATTATATAAAGTGGCAATTCAACTTTAATGAAGTGTGGCGAACAGGCAGCAGGCAGCAGGCAGCAGGCAGCAGGCAGCAGGCAGCAGGCAGCAGGCAGTACCGGCTTGTGACCAGACTGGACTGTTTCACTTTTTACAGCGGGTACGTTTCAATTTTACCTTCGTTTACATTCAATTCTTCAATATTATAGCACGAAGTATTATGTATTTATACATATGTGCGTGATGGTCTAGGTATTTATGATCGCTTTCACCTTTCAAAACTGAGCGAATGCTAAGATAAGTAAAAGAATTTAACCTTAAACAAAATATCATAAACAAATGGTGCCTTAGTCCAACTGGCTCCAGACGGCAGCAGTTTGGACTCTTGAACGGTATTCAAAATAAGAAAATCAAATCTTGCATGGATTTATCGCAAAAATTAACTGTAAAAACTATTTAAAAAAAAATATATATGTAAAAAACCCTCCCCTAACCATGGAGGGGAAGGGGACGCCTGGGAAAGGATAGGCATGGTAGGGGTGACGGGGGGGGGGAGACGAGGGATGAAGAGATGGATGGGTATACAGAAATCGAAAACATTCTATGTTGACTCGAATAAGTACCCCTCACGGCAGTTTCAATGTAACAAACACGCAGAATTCGCGCGGTTATAAACTTTACGATGTTTTAATTTTCTTTATAAATCCTACGAATACGATATAAACGGTAAAATACATGTTGATTCATTGGCTAAATAGCACTATAATATTTTTTTATGTCTCCGTGTTAAAATTCGAAGGTATGATTTTTTAATGTTTGCAAAAAATTAAAAAAATTATCTTCTGGAAAATCTAGAGCGATCGAGGCTAATTTATTTATTTTGCGTGGTCGCTCCAGTGGAAACAAACGCTTTGTGGCATTGCTACGCATGCCGGGTACTCGCTAGTTATTTAATGAAAAACTTGATCTTCTAACATTAAAATATAATTTAAAATAAAATGTAAAACCTCTCAACTAAATCATATTTCACGTCTCATTGACCCTTCCGTGAAATCAAACCACAAACGATCTATTATAGTAATATTTTTTTTAATATTTCCTTCCGTTTTCGAGAAAAAAATCTCAGTTTATCACGGTTCACAGTCCAAATGATAATATCGTTGCGATATTATTGCCGTTGTAAAAATAACACAATACACCTGATGTAGCGAAATACAAAATATCCAAACAATGTAGACTTGTAGACAGGCACTTGCAAGCATATTGCTAGCCGCCAAGTATGTGATGAGTTCTTAGTACATAATATTTTTTTTTAAATATAGCAGCTCTTGTACAGTCACACGGTTTTTTTTACATGATTTTGATATCACACGGTCAACGAGGCGAAATGATGCCTACTCGTAATATCCGTTTTTATTAGCTTCGTTTTGGCGTTTTGCAGCCAGGATGCGGCTAATGGCTTCCAACAATACAGTGGTGACCGCGGCGTTCCAGCACCAAACCCCACTCCTGAGTGAGCGCTGGACTTGAGCTCACCTCAGACCACGCTCTACATAGAATTGATTTTATATTGATATTTATTTCTTAATTTTTTAATTCAAAAATAGAATGAATTTTTTATTATGTGAATACCGCACAGTCCTTTTTTTACATTAGCTTTACACAGGAGGCTCTGACGAAAACAATTTCCCTCGATGTCTATGTCATCTTTGGGGATGCTGTGTGAATGGTATTTTTATGGAGAGGAACGAGAGGAAGTTCTAGGAAGTAAAAATGTATGGTAGGTGGTTAGGAATCTGGAGGTCAATGGGTCCAGAAGGGATGATCCAATCCTCCCACTGCGGTGGAAGACGATGGGTTGAAAGAGTCCGGCTGGAGTGGTCAAAAGGTGACAGTCTCTCATGATCCGGCTCGCCACGCAGAAGATAAACCTCAACCGATGAACCTGGGCCCCCCTGCTAAGTCAACAAATGTAGCGAACCACTTTGGTGGCCTTTGCAGGGGTTTTAGATATCCAATAAATAGTTCCCGCGGTGGCTGTACCCATAGCCACCCCCCTATATTGTATGACTCCTAGGTCTTCCTAACCGTCTGTCTAACCGAATATATTCTGAGGCTATAAGGTTGGAAGGGGAAGAATATGAGGAAAGGGAAGGTTGGGAAGTACCTAGATATCTAGAACTGGTCACCAAACGAGGTTTAAGGTATTTCACGCTGAGCTTCAATTCTTAATGGTGATCTTTCACCAGAGCGATACTGAAAGCTTCTACTAATGTACAATTTTTAATTTTTGTGTAAAATTTTTAGCCTGTAAATTTTAGGAAATAAAGAAATTAATCACGGAAAATTTTACTTTGCCCGCCGGGATTTGAACCCGCGACCTCCGAATTGCAGTGGAACTATTTTTATATCTCCTTCAACATTACCATTATTCTCCAAGTAACTTTGATATTAAGGTTTAACGGTAAAAAATAGAACAGTTTTAGCATTGCTTTTTGCGAATTATCGATTGAGTTAAACAAGAAAGAAAAAATGATTAAGTGATTTAAAATCTCGAACGAAACCGGTTAGAAAATAAATAAAAAAAGAATCTACATAATTTTAATAAAGACACTTAGTGAGAATCTCTTAACTGCTTTCTGTGTTGAGAGTATCTTCAAAAGGCGAAACAGCTACCTCGCTTGAAAATAGCTAGAACACATCATAAGCCATCAGTTTTCCGGCCGACAGTAAATAAGTCATGTTGCTTGGTTCAGTGGACCCGCTCTATGAACCGCAAAAACTGCATGCATTTACCATTGCATAATGATAATACTGCTTCGGACTACTTTTGTTCTCGGCCCGATTGTAAAAAGCGTTTTGAAAGTTTTCAAGCCAATAAACGACAAACGTACTTGAGAAAAATAGTTTACTTTACAAAATTCAACAGAAAATATTTTTCAAAAAAATGTAGAAATATTGAAAGATTTTTAATTTTTTATGTTTATGCAGCACTTAGTAATGTAGTTACTATAGTAAGCACACCAGTAGGTCTTTGGCATCCTCAAATTTGGGTTTTTGAGAGACTGAATAAGCTGGAATGAGAAAGAGGACTGATCACTACACACCTTGTGCATACTATGAATTATAATACTGTGTTATAAACATGTGCAAATTATTTATTAGACTGCGTTATTATATATGTATCATAACTGCGGTTATATCATAATGTAATGCCACATTGTAACGTTGTGCCCACTATAATACTACATTACGAACCACTTGGGGTGACCTCTGCCATAGGTCACCCCAAGTGGTTCGCTACGTTTGGTGATTAAGCAGGGGTGCCCGGGATCATGGGGTGAGGTTTGTCTAGGTCTTGGAGGCGGATGACCAGGACACACTGAACCCCAGATTCCTACCCACTCCTTAAACCATTTTCCTTCCCAGAATTCTTCACTTCCTTTCCTAAAAAAACCTCCACACAGCATCCCCAAAGATGACATAGGCCCTAAGGGAGATTATTTTCCTCAGGGCCTCCTGTGTGGAGCTCATATAAAAAAATAATAATAATAATCTTGTGCATGCTGTGGATAAACTGCATTTATTGTGCATTTTACACTTATAACGTTGTACAAACTGTAATACTGCGTTATAACCTTGTGTATACTGTTTATAATACTGCGTTATAACCTTGTGCATACTGTTTATAATACTGCGTTATAACCTTGTGTATACTGTTTATAATACTGCGTTATAACCTTGTGTATACTGTTTATAATACTGCGTTATAACCTTGTGTATACTGTTTATAATACTGCGTTATAACCTTGTGTATACTGTTATAATACTGCGTTATAAGCTTGTGCATACTTTTTTATAATACTGCATTAGTTGTACATTTTATAATATTGCATTATAACTTATATCGTTGTACTGCATTACAACCTTGTGGATAATGTTTATTATAGTACATTCTTTGTTCATTCTATAATACTGCATTATAACCTTGTGCATACTATTTATTTTACCGTACTCTATTATAACTTATAAAGTTGGGCATACTATAATACTGCGTTTTAACTTATAACGTTGTATAAACTGTGTTATAACCTTGTGCATACTGTTTATAATACTGCATTCGTTGTGCATTCTATAATACTGCATTATAACCTTGTGCGTACTGTTTACAATACTGCGTTATAACTTATAACGTTGTACAAACTGTAATACTGCGTTATAACTTATAACCTTGTGCATATTATTAATAATACAAAAAAATATATATAATGCAATTATAACCTACAAAGTTTTGCATACTGTATTAACCTTGAGCAAACTATAAAACTACGATATAAGTTGCGCGCAATACTGTGCTATGCGTACTGTAACACTCCGTAAAAGCGATGCGTATATCGTTTTGCTGTACATTCTGTATATATAGAAATATGGGTGTCTTCGAAAAATTAACCATTTACAATAAAATCACTGAAAATCTGTACAGCAGGCATCCATTTCTTTTAGCACGAAATACTATGAACGGTGAGATCCGGCGTCATCTAAATTTGCCTGACTTTTTTAGTCCTGTATTTCAAGTTGAACGAACAATTTTCGGCTAGTTTCGTCAATTGCACAAGGAACTATTTGAGCCCTTTCCCGGAGAATAGGTATCCAAGAAAATTCTTGTTCTGAGAAAAATTGAAAAAAACGAAACCATGTTTCATAACATTTTATATTTAAAATACATTCTTCAATTCTTACGAGTTTTAATTGAAATGTCGTCTAGAAAGGCAATTAAATTAGAGTTTATTACTAGAATTTACGCTGAATTTGTGGAATAATGTGGTATATAAAAATTTCACACACAACGTTATTCCACAAAACGTTTTTTGTTTACCCTTCGTTCCTTACAGAAAGCAACATGCTCTTCTAACATAAATGTACATTTGTCATTGATGTATTTGAGCTTAAAAAGCAAAAAAAAAACGCTATGAATAAATGAAACCATTTACGTTCGATATTGTCTTGAGTTCAACATACAACATTATTCCACAAAACTATTCCACAAACTTCAACGGCTAAAAAGAAAGCTTCATTATATTTTTTTCTGGAAAAATTCTACTTTCCTGCATTTTTCAGTTTCTTGGCTTTGAAGACTTTCTAGTTGAAGCCATGAGACGTTTGTTTTCTCCATTTATTCCCATAAATTAAAGCATGCGCCGTGATTTCGATAAATGGCATTATACAACATTCTTCCACAAAACAAACTTTAAAAGGCTACCACAGGCCTCAAAAATATTCATTACCATAATCTCTACCTTAAAAGATGCATATTAATATGCCCAACATTATTCCATCAATAACTCAATATTGATAGTTTTGTTGGATACAAAATTATTCCGGGCAAGGGCTCATTTATAATTACTTATTTTGTTTACCTTATAATCTTCCTCTGTACAGTAATTTAGTTTATTATATTATTATTTATTTATTGCTCTGATGAAGGTTGAGATCAACCGACACCAGTCGACATATATAAATTAAATAAAGTGGTTTTAAAAAAGATCGTTTTAAATTGTAAAATTATTTAATATCCTGCTGGTGAATCATCTGAAAAGATTTTTTGGTTCCAAACTTCTTGAACTATTGTGAAATCTATTCAATAAATTCTCTAAAATATCTAAAATCTAATCTAATCTATAGGGGAAGATGAACTGAAAGAAAATTTAATTTTTTACTTAATCAAATTTAACTAAAATCATCTTCGAAGGTAGAGGAGGATTAAAACTAGAGATTGAACATTGAAAAGAATGGAAAATAGCATTATGTAATCAAATCAAGTTTACTACTGAATGCTACATCAGAGACTAAGTGCTTTGTAATTTGCTATTTACTGCATATAACTGGATACTTTTATGATGATCACATTAATTATTATTAAATGCAGTGTCCTAAAAGGCTTGAAATCTTTATTCAAGGTGAATTATAATGATTTTTCAGCCATTGGCAGTTGGTAGATACTTAAGATATAGCACTTATCTATTGATTCGACACTAAGTTCACGCTAATTATTTTTAAACATCATTAATATTTTATTTTTTGCGTTATTCGCAATTGACTCACAACGATTTGATGATTTTTCTATTCTTTGCCCATTTCCCTCTTTACCATTTTTTTCTCTTCCTTCAATAGCCCGATTGGGGATGCCATAATCAAACAGACGAAACTAATGTGCGGTATTCACTTAAAAAAAAAAAAATTAATGTATCTGCAGACATTCTGTGAATTAAAGTCTTCGGAGATTTTTGTAAATACAGCGGAAAATATGAAAATCTGATAGGAGCTGTATTACCCCACAATCGGTCTATTGATTAGCGCTTTTGTAATGTTAGCAGTCTAATTGCGTTCTTCGTCTGTGGCGGTCTCCGACACCTCAACCCCTAAGATGAACTCAAACCAAACGTTATTTCGGGCATATCAATTTGATTTATACAACAAATATCAAAAACTTTGAACAAACAGAACAAATTACGCTTTTAACTTTCCAATTTTATGTTTTATTCTTTCTCTTCTTTTCATTTCCTCAATTTTCCCTCTTTTTGTATAAATCATGGTCCATATATATTCACACTTATCCTAATTTGACTGTCCTAAAACGGGAATCGTCCTAGTTGGACAGTCAAAACATTTTATAAATAATGTACATAAATGTGTAAATATTTTACTAAATAAAAATGAAATAAATTCATTACATATAGTAGAAAAGTGTCGTAAGTCAAAATTTTATATTTTACGTTTTATCTCTGAAAAGTAAAGTGATTGTGATTATATACGCCCCGCGAAAACCGTATTTAAGTTAGATCACTCTATCTTCGCAAGAAATTGTTAGTATCACTTTTCGACGGGACCGCTTGTTCGTCATTCAGTCGTTTGTTTTCGCTCTCCTGTAAATCTAACTTTTTTTACTTACTACACTTTTCTACGGGATGTGGGATATGTAAATAAAAACAATACTGCAACATTCAAAAGTTACTGACATAACGTCACGCCAGGGCAATAGGGTATTTTCACAGTTTTTTTTATTATTGAAAAAAATGAAGTAAAAAATTACGATGATAACAGAATTTTTATTTTATTTTTATGACAACGGATAAATTTTCTACAACGTTTTAAAATACGCCTTTTTAAACGGCGGCCAAAACGATGTTTTCGCGCCGAATAACTCTGTGACGTCACCCCCGCCGAACATCTTGCGATCGCCGCGGTAAGTAACTGTAGTTAGTTCGTAAGTTGTAGCTGGTGTTATTTATTGACTTCCAGTTTGCTCAAATTATATCGTTATAATCTTCCCACTTGCTAAGCATATATAATTTGGTACACATGCGTACAAATACTATAAGAAAAACCTAAAATAAGATGTTTTAGATCCTTTCTAATGCGACAAAAAACCTTTTCTAATTCGACCGTGTACAAATGTTAGGCGTGCTTTTGATGTGTTTGAAGTGATCAATGAAGCTAGTTCCTCGGAGCATCTTCTATTGAAATACCGGTAGAATAAGGACACCATTCCCACCTGAAGCCTGTGCTCTAAACATTGCAATCCGTTTGATAGAGAAGAAAATCTATCGAACGGACCGCCCGTTTCTGATTTCTGAGTAAAGGGTTTTTCAAGTATTTTGGTGTCCTAGACCAGAGGTGGCTGCCAAATTCAACAGTGGGCGGATTTGCGATTTATACATGGTCAACAGTTGTGTATCTGTGGGCCCTATAGTAAAGCTTTGTGAGAAGCTAACTTGACTCTGGCTTCGATGAAGACCCCCGTGCCTGCTTTTTTGCAGAATTGAATTTTAACATTACAATAAAAAAAATATTTAGTTATTGACTATTTATATTCATAATTTAAACGCGGAAACACCTTTGCATACAGTCGTAAGATGGTTATCTACACAATAATGACCGCCTCTGTGGTCGAGGGGTTAGGCTGTCGACTAGCAATCCCGGCGTGAACAAGTAAATTTATGTAGATATAAATATTTTTTAAGAAAGACAAACATTCCCGGGTTACGAATAATCTGACAATACCTATGCGAAAATCTCCTACTACCACCACATAATAGGAAAATGTTGCTTGTGTCGTGATATAACACTTAGCCAGCCGAGGAATCAAACCCGCAACGCCTGAGTGGGAACCAAACGTGGTGCCAACTCAGCCACTGACCGGTCTTTGAGTAAGTTGTGTCGCATTTCACAATTTATTCGTTTAAAATAATACGTTGTATATTTGCGGCACGTTCCAGAGTGGAAAATATTTTCAGTATCACCCTTGTGTAAGACCACCGTTCAGAATTGAAACGTTGCTTGAAATGGCTTTAGCCGTGTTTGGTGACCAGATCTGAATAGCCATGTACTTCCCACCTTCCTCTTTCCCATCTTCTTCCCCTCCCCACTACCTTCAGCCTCACAACATACCCCAATTGGGGATGCCATAGTCTCACTGGCTCCAGACGGGAGCAATTGGGACTCTTGTGCGGTATTCATATTTAAAAAAAAATGGCTTTAGCCGTGATTAGTGACTAGATCTGAATAGCCAGGTACTTCCCCACCTTTCTCTTCAACATCTTCTTTCCTACCCTTCACTACACTACCTTCAGCCTCACAACATGCTCCAATTGGGGATGGGGAGTCCACTTCTCACTGGCTCCAGGTGGTTGGGAGCAGTAGGGAATTTTGTGCGGTATTTACAAAAAAAGGAAATTTACTTGTAGAATAGCCAAAGTTTAAAAGATCATCTTATGACTGGGAAGTTAGGTGACGAACTGACACTTTCTATTTTGTTCTAATTTAATTTAAAAGGGCCAGAATTGACTCTATTTTAGGCGTATGTTGTGTAAATGTTGAAATATAAACCAGTATATAATATGAGAGTTTGTGTAAAAAAAAGTTTTATTACCATATCGCCTTAAAACCCCGAAATTCAGGGCTTATAAAAGTACTGTTACTCATTGTATCGTCTATTTTAGGCAAGTTGTCGGATTACAACCGTAAAAAAAACCACCATCAGTCATTACAGATGGATCATATCATATAAAACTGTAGAAACATAACACAAGCATCTTAAAAATGAAATAAAACCGTCAATAACCGCGAACAAGTCGAGAATGTTTAGACATTTGTTAGTAACATAGTAAGTGTTAAACCTCTGAACGTTGACGGGCGTGACGTCATGATTCGATCAACCAATCATGGGCCGTTTACCTAATTCAGCCGTCAGACCTATTTTGAAATTGATAATTATGAATGAAAATATTAAAATTAAACATTTTTAATGCGATATTCATAATCAGAAAAATAATCATTTAGTTCGAGTTGAATCTTGCAATCATTCATAAAGATGGCAGCCAATAAAAATATGCGTTAAGAAAAATGAAGATAATATGGGTGGTTCTTAGTCGAAGTATGGTACAGTTAAAAGTGACCGAATTGGATATCGACACCTTAGCTCAGTGGATAAGAGCGCCCAACCCGGAAAGTAGGGAGGTCCTGGGTTCGAGTCCCAGAGGTGCCAATATCTTTTTCTGATTTTTCTGTTTCCAGATTTTCGATTGAGTTTCGCTCATAATATCTTCATTTAATTAAATATTACAGTTTGAGGTTTTACTCATAAAGTTAAAATAATAAATAATAACATTCATCCCAGACTTGCTGAAGAGTCAATAGATGTCGCACATTAATTAAAATGGATAATAATTTATCCAGACACCATCTGGATTGCATTTAGTTCGAGTTGAATCTTGCAATCATTCATAAAGATGGCAGCCAATAAAAATATGCGTTAAGAAAAATGAAGATAATATGGGTGGTTCTTAGTCGAAGTATGGTACAGTTAAAAGTGACCGAATTGGATATCGACACCTTAGCTCAGTGGATAAGAGCGCCCAACCCGGAAAGTAGGGAGGTCCTGGGTTCGAGTCCCAGAGGTGCCAATATCTTTTTCTGATTTTTCTGTTTCCAGATTTTCGATTGAGTTTCGCTCATAATATCTTCATTTAATTAAATATTACAGTTTGAGGTTTTACTCATAAAGTTAAAATAATAAATAATAACAAGAAAAATAATCTTTAAATCTTTCACATGTTTTTAGCGGTATCCCTGGTTTGTGAAAATACCCTATTGTGAGATAGATATCACGAATAAACTGTTGTAAATTTTTAAAATTAGGACTTTGTGTGAAGAGTTCTAGCAAAATTAAATTAACTTAGCAAAAGCAGGAGATGAATAAACTGTCGATTGTAATTTGTAAACTGTTGTAGAAGCTTACATAAAAAAGTTCTTATGTGCATTAAACGGTGACCGGGCAACTCGGAATGAAACCAACTCAGAACTATCTCAGATAAGTCATTTAGAGTGATAAAAAAATATTTATAAAAAAAATGGTTGAATAGGTTACGTTAGACTAGGGTTATCGGATAATTTAAAATTATTTTTTTCATAGCTTTTAATGACCTTTCAAGGAGGTGTTGAGTTGACTTTATTCTCAATTGGCATGGAACCGTATTAAACCTGAGGGAAAAGATATTCCATTGAATGTCGAAAATATTCTCTGTTAAGACTATAATTGAATTAGTACATTTACTCTCCTCTGCAGTTTTTTATCTAGTTTAATTACCAACAGTTTGTATGTCGATAATACAGGTTTCTGTTGTGCGTCCAGATGGCGCTAGTGTCAGGTCTATCAGATGACAGATATTCTGCCTCTTTTTAATCGCTAATCGTAAAACAATAACTAAAGGCTGGTTTAAGCCGTGGGTGGTTTGGTATATTTATGTTTAAGCCTTTAATTAATGAACGGGGAACCGGGCTGTATAATTGTCGCACGTTGAGGTGTTTTTTAATCATATTTTAACCTGAAAGTCTTTAAATAAAATAACTCTTGAAACTTACCAGATTGTTTTTTAATTGAAGAAAGGACCCTACCAATTCCTAACAGTCTCAACACAATCCACTTTTGCCACGCAAATCAAAAACGCTTCAATCTACCTATTATTGTATGCAAATATCTTGCAGCATGTGTTCATATGTGTCTTGCAAATATTGAGATAAAATTTTTCAAATTCATTTACGAAGTCTTAGCACGATCAATTATTAAGCCGTCACGCATTCTCCCTCTGAAAGAGAAGTTGGCAAATAGAAAACGTAGATTCTTGCTTCAATATTTACTGAAACTCTCAAGACGTCTATACGTCACTCCTACAGCATCCGAGAGATCGGTGTACCAGGCTCTCAAATTGTATGCTAATTTTATTCACACTCCTTCAACCGCCGCTTTCTAATATGAAGACAGAAAAATCTTCATCTTTGACTGACGAGAGTTGAAATATTAAAATATTTGTGAATGATTCTACCTTGTTTGGAGAGAAATCGACTGCCAAACAGAAGCAAGTACAAATTATATATTCAATGCTTTGTAAGATAAGAATTTTCGTCGTTTGTTTGGCGGTAATTGTTATTGACTGCATAACTAAATTAATAACTATCGTTTTAAAATTATATCCGCATGGGCATGCAGTTCTTACAGAGAGTAGATAACCTTAAACAATTATGTTCTTGCACACTCCTTGCTGCAATCATTTTCTTAATTATTATTTCTTATAAATTCCTCTGGCGTCCCATATTTATTCTTCCACCCTTCCCTTGACATATTCTCCTTGGCATGCACTCCTTTCTCAATCCATACCATCTAAGCTTAATAAAATTTTAACGACGACTTCTGCAATCAGCCTTTATGTCTTTCGCAAACATACTTCCCGCAAGTACACAAATTCATTCACATGCTCCACGGATTCACCGTCCCCAACTGCATTTCAGAGTGATGATTTTGGTCTGATAATGATCAATTATCACCTTATCGAATTTAATTTTTAATCATTATCTCTCAAGGTCAACGAACTGTTATTCTGCAAAGCTTAGCTGACCACAGTTTCATAAAAGACCAATTAAAGTAGACCTTGGAAATGGCATTATAGAAAAACACATTTTGGTTTATAGAAGTACAGAAATTTATCAAGTTTTGTTAATGAACATGGGGGTTATGTATTTATTTAAACACTTTGATTTTAATAAGCACGAAATGCAAAATGTTTTATTAAAAGAGGGTGGTATGTGAAATGATTTCTTTGTATTATTATAGCAACAAAGCATTGATTGAAAAAGCACACAGAATTATTAACCAGTAATTATTAACGAATTTCTTAGCACCGCCGAAGGTTAAAGCAGCGGAATCTCGGGGTCGTTATTTTAGCTATGTTTAATTATTTGTAATCGTTCCGTAAACATTCAGTACGCATTCGATACCGATTGAAACAAAGCATAAATGTGACGCAGAAACCTTGATTAAACAAGTAGTTGCAAGCAATAAACCTTTTCCTTAACAAGCAAAATCGATAATCAAAGTCTGACATTGTTGTTCTTCTACCAACTGGCTGGGCTCTAAGAGTAACTGCTATTATTGAATATAAGGACATCAATATAGTTGCTGAAAAAATCTCTTGCTCTATATTAAATTGGACTAGCATTGGCGGGATCAATGGGAAACAGTCATCCAGCACCTTCAGTGCCAGTCAATTAATGGACAAAGAAATCAACAACTAATTGCTGCTTCGTAAAAAGTCTCATTTTCAAGCAAGCGCTTTTGTCGTTGCTTTTAATCCAAGTTAGACTAGGACTCTTCCTCTAAGACTTTCTAAGATAAGCAATAATCAAATGCTATTAACGTAATTCACATTCTCTCTCAACAACCGCTTTTGATATTGATGTTAGTCCAATACACACCAGTATTCTTCCAATAGTAATAAATGAAGTGCTGTTCATTAGTTTCTCAATAAGCGATATTGACGTTGTTTTTAAATCTAGCCACAAATCGTAAAGGTTTTCCGAGCAAGCAGTTATCTACATTTTTTAACATACCTAACCAGATTGATCTAGTTGCAAATGGTTACTGGGCAAGCACTTTACCGTTGCTCTTATTGATAAACTAGCAGTTATTGATAAACTAGCGTTTTTTCCCCCAGGCTCTCTGAACGTAAGAAGCCTTGTTTATAAACAAGCGCTTTTGCCATTAATGTTAGACCAATCAGAACAGTGTTCTTCTACTAAGCCTTTCTGATCAAGAAGTAATCAAGTTATGTTCACTAGTTCGTATCTAAAAAAGATATTTTTTCATTGGTGTTAGACCAAGAGATGCCAGCTTTCTTTCACCAAGCTTTTCGGAACAAGTATTATGCTGTTCATTAGTCCATTTTTAAACAAGTGCCTTTGTCGTTGCAATTAGACCAGCCAGATCAGTGTTTTTCCACCAAGCCTTTCTGAGAAAGTTATTATTTAATGGTTTCTGTTTCTAAACAAGCGATTTTTCCGTTGCTGTTAGTCAATGATAAACCAGCGTTCTTCCACCAAGGCTTTCCGAGCAAGCAGTAATCAAGTGCCATTATTTACCTAGAACGCGATAGCCACTCTGAGTAGGAAACAACTCCCGGGGCGGGCACCCGCACGGAGTGGCCCTGCATGGTCACACCCGAGGAGGCCCTCGGGTAGATGTAACGGTCGCCGAACGAGACACTGAAGGATAGGAGAAAGGAGCTTTAGACATCCAGAAAGACACATGGATTTGAAAGTGGAGTGTGTCGTGTTGAAGTGAAATGTCTGGTCGTGTCAGTGGCGCAAACGTGGTACATTTCGGTGGTTCAAGATGCTCCCGTCATCCAGACTTTTTAGATTAGACATCCAGAAAGACACGAGGACTTGAAAGTTGAGTGTTTCGTGTTGAAGTGCAACATCTTGTGGTATCAATGCCATCAAAATATTTAAATTCTCCTCTCCCAGCACACATTATACTATTGGTTGAAGTTCATGTTTTGTATTGATTTGTAGCAATAGTAAACATAGGAAGGAGAAAGAGAAAGAAGCATGGAATTGAAAGTAATGTCGTGTTGAAGTGAATGTCTGGTCGTGTCATGTTCTTGGTTTGTTACCGTATAAACTACCGAATGACCTATGCGAAGAAGCATGACTATAGAGCCAGTTGTGCTGGTAATATTGTCTTCATGGACATACCGTATTAAAACTATGTTAGATAGATTTATTATGACGTATTTCGGTGTTCCAAGATTTGTATGACTATCTGCAGTTTGCTAGGTGACACTACTTAATTATATTATTAATAAATGTGACGAACGCAAAAAGCATGTGTTTTGTATGCATGTTGGGCAATAATAAGTACAGGAAAGAATATGAGATATAGTTTAGGAAAGACACGAAGATAGATAATTTAAAGGCAAAATACGTAGTGGTGAAGTGATCGTATCATGTTCTTGGTGTATTGAAGCAAAACATACTGGTGTATCTATCTTTCTGGGATTTTATGTTATTTTGTGATTATTATATGATTTTATATTACTCACGATCAAGTTTATTATGATGCAAGATTTTTTTGGAGTAATGATTTGCTGGACTAATTACTAAATAGAGACGATTTATATTTGCAAATACTTAATTGATAATTAGAATTGAAAGAGAAACTCATATATCGGAAGCCAGTTTCGGAGGGTATTCTCCAAATATTGTAACTCACTAAGAGAACGCGGTAGATTACTTTTCTACTATTGCTACAAAATTAACCTTGCATTTTTCAACAATCCACAACTTTCCTGATGACGGATATTGCTAGGTTATTCAAAATGTTGACTCAAGAAGGAGAAATATTTGCAATACGGCACAATACGCCAAAAGTCAAACAACATAAATGAGACATAATTCTATTAAGCTGTCGTGCACGATGAAGTAAGTTCAGGTCGCCACATAATTTAGAAAGTCACAAGGACGTCTGAAATGTTTGTGTAGTCTGAATCAGTGAATCATTGAAGAAAGTCTGAAAACCCACCAGAGTATTACTTCATTGGCAATAGTTTAAATGTATTTATTTAGACTGAATGAATTTGGTATTCATTTAGTGCATTGTTAACCAAATTGTAGATCGCGAATGAGGTAAAATAATTTGTCGGTAACTCGTTTGAAGAGTAATATGGAAATTTGTCTTACAGTGTTGGTTTGAGATCTATTGAATGCAACTACATTTCATGTACTTCTTTTTTTTATGCCGGACATTGTACAAACATTATTTTTAGAATGCTTATTAAGTTTGTATGAATAGCTATGAAGTGGAAAATCTGTTCGTTTTTGAGACCCCCGTATCTGCTGAGAGCTCCTAGTTTTCTGTCTGTAGTGTATAAGTCATTGCAAATTTTCAGTAAATGTCATTTATATCATGAGCTGTGTGGAGCCTTGAAAAAATCATTGTATTTTCAAAAAAATATAGAATATCATCGGGAAATGAAAAAAAACGTGATTATCGTGATCTTTAATGTAGATTTAATAACTATCTAGGTTAGAGACCTCTGGATTAACCAATAATAGTCCACCAGGTTTTGCTTGATCCCAAAAACGATTTTTTAAAAGTAGGATGACGTATTCTCATAATATTAATTGTGCTAATAAAAAAATATTTGTTGATAAAACCAACTTTACAGAAAAATACTAATTGGTTTGACTTTTGTGAAACGTTTAACAAATATTTAATGTACTGGGCGACTAAAACTTGATTAAAAATATTGAACGACGAAAAAGAACAACAAGGGACAACGAAGCTCAAATCTCAAACTATGCACTGAAGACCTCACCCCAAAATCGTTCTTCCTCTGCTTTACCGGAATATTCTTTTGTAAGGAAGCCGATTTAAACCGTAAATTTCAAAGCGTGGTGTTTGTACCTGACTTAAAATCATTTTCCCTTATTTCGGGTGCATTTTTCAAATTTCTAAATTATTTCTTGAACACGTTATAAAACTCCGTCTGCCTTGAACAAAAACTTTTTGTTGAAATTGTCTTCACGATTACGTGGAGGCCTGCGGAAGAACCCTGGGGAACGCCCATGCGCAGCGAGACAGGATCATTTAGCTATAAAGGCTCTGGAAAATGAGCAACTTTTTACGACAATTTCTTGCGAGTTAAATATTTCCAACCAAATAGATTGGACTATATTCCATGCCCTGTGTATATTCAATATATAAAAGTTATAAGAGAAGTTAATCGTTATGTAATACCAATAATTTAAGACAAAAGAAGTAGCCCCTTCATAATATGAATCCAAAATACAACGTCTCACGTGACATATCACGTTGGATTGTGTCTATTCGACCAATTATTACCAGAGATCGCTAGTTGAAACCGAATCTGTAATCATAATGAAATATTGCGTAGGAGACGAAATTTTATATTATTGGTAGAAGTGAACGTCGAAAAATAATAGATCAGCAATAACGGCAATTGTGTGAAAATCATAGCCAGGTTGAAGGTCGTTTCGTCATTGAAATAGAGGCAAAACACTTCATCATAACTTGACAGACCCACTTTTATACATTTTTGTAAATCAATTGATGCTTTATTTGTTTTATGTGAATAACTCTTCTGTTAATATATATATATTTATAGAAGGGCCAGAACTGCTCCCAGCCGGAACCAATGAGACTATGGCATCGCCAATTGAGAAAGGAGATGCGGAAGAAGGTAGGGAAGTAGCAGGCTATTCGGATCAGGTCATCAGACACGCTAAAGCCATTTCAAGCAACGTTTCAATTTTGAATGGTGGTCCTACACCAGGACGATGCTGAGAGTATGTTCCACTCTGGAACGTACCGCAAATACACCTTGTATTATTTTAAATTATTAAAACGTGAAATAACATATTTAGATCAACTAAATTTTACTTGCGCATGCTGGGATTTGAACTTATTTGAACGGGATTTGTTGTTTTGACTCTTGACGTGACTGTGAGAGTGTTGTAAACACTTGCTTCGGGTATTTAGTATATTTAATATACTAAATCATGACACGTCTTCCTTTGGCGTCTCCGATTTGTCATAATGTATTCTCCTCTCTTCATTTTATTAATTACACTTACAGCAGCCATGAACACTTTCCGGATCCCCACATTCGTTGCACATACTTTCACCATTCCTCTGTTCTCCATGAAGTTCCTACATTAACCCTTCTTTCAATGTCCTTAATAGCCTTTCCATCTCTAATGAACATATTACTAAAATACAAAAACCCTTCCATCCGCTCCAAGTATTCATCATTCACAACAATATTGAAAAGTGTTTTCGTGCGCTTTACAGAAAAATATCCAATCAACCTTGTCTAAGAGGTTACTACATCTCAATAGCTGTCAAAAAAATTATTAAAAAATCTCACTTATTTAATAAGATGCTCTTTAAATTAGGTAGTATGCAAATGTAAAACATGTTTGATCTTTAATCCTAATATTCCCACTTATATCTCTTTTAAATGACACTCTACTGTTATTAATAATTCTTAACGTGCTTTGGAGACACTTTTATTACGATTTTATGTTAATACACTAAGACTTGAAAATTTTTTTGGATTATTTTTATGTTAATCCTAGCCAGATGCTTCGAGCACCCATTTGAAAACACGTATCCCAAAATTGTAGACAAGATAGATGTATCGAAGATTTTTGAGAAGAAAGCAAGAAAGTGTTGGCTAGAGAGCGAGGCTTAACTGCGAGCCATAGAAGCGGTTGTTTGAAGAGCCGTCAAAAATAAAGTTCACAAAATTAGGATGTTATGTAAAAAGAGTGGAAGATAACACCACCAAAAAGGCTTCTTTATAATAATCCTGTAGGACGAAAGATAGTTGGGAAGTAAAAATTATTACATTATAAATATGGATAGCTGGTGTGAGAGCCAATATCGCATCCATAATAGTCGAGCTTTTAGCGCAACCCTTTTCTTCGCGTGGTAGAAGAGAGTTGGTGGAGCTCCAAGTAGGATGCTGAAGTTATCCAGCCAGTCGACAGAATCGGAAATCACTTCGTTCAGAATAGAAAGATCAGGGAGACTGATGAAAGAGACATTCTTCTATTCATACAATTCAGAATCTGGGATTAATGAAGACTGTTTTTAGAGCAATTTAATGAATTCAGACCATTTTTTTCTGTATTGATAGTCGAATACGCTTTTTTTACCGCCAATTTTTGCGTTTTCCCTAAAATGTTGTCCCATTCTTATTCAAGTCCTACATTCTAATCTGACTTAATAACAGAAGAAGCAAATTAATGTTGTTATTCAGTTACTAGATAACAACGAAAACTTGTGGTTTTATACATTGTTCAATGCATTTGCACTAATCTATATTCATGTGAAACATGGTGTAACTACCGAACCACCTCGATGGAACGACTCCGGATCCAATATTATGATGCATTTAGAATTATATTTGGATTCAGAAGATATAGCAGTGCATCGACAATGTTCACTGAACTAGGATTGCACGGATTCGCCGGTCTAATGAGACATCGGGTCACTGGAGCCAGGACGCGGCTAATGGCTTCCGACAATACAGTGGTGACCGCAGCGTTCCAGCACCAAACCTCACTCCTGAGTGAGCGCTGGGCCCGAGCTCACCGCAGACCACGCCCTACATAGAATTGATTATTTATTTTTTTAAATTTTATTTTTTTTCCTATTGTAAATGTTTAGTTCATTATTAAAAAAAATCTGTTGTATTAATATATGTATAATTATATAAATATGTACAATTATATGGGACGTATGGGATTCCACTATCCTCCCCACATCCTGGAATAAAACATTATTATTATTATTGTTTTTATACATTTTGATAACAAAAATAATTTTTCAGTTTGTTCGGGTATATTGATCTCAAATCCAAATTTAAGATTTGAATTTATGAAACGGGCCGAAAAGGGCCGCGCAAACGTTCCACTTAAACGACAAAGATACCGATAATCCCCAATAATGCCTAAAATAAAATGTGTAAACACTCTTCGTCCTGTCATTCTGTATTTCGACTATGTTACTTGCTACGAATATCAAGCAATTTTTGCACAATCCCCAAATAAAATGTGTGAAATATATCCAGCGAATAATGGCTTGACCCAGATGCAGTGGATCGTCTTCTCGAAGAGGTTTTTTTGCATTTCAACAGACTTCACTTTTAGATCTTCACTTGCATGCAGATAATGTTATGTAAGTATTGGAATTTGGAGTCAAGTCAAGCGGATTTCACAGCGGTAAATTGCTGATAGACGTTTCATGGATCACGCGATGACTAGGTGATTTGTCTTGTGTTGTTTATTCGTATTTTTCTTCTGACATCAAAGGTGAAAATGGAAATCACTTTCTATCGGATTAAAAGGTCGGAGAAAGATGAAAGATTGCATGTCTCATTGATGATAATATGCCCACATCGATTATTTAGTCACAAGAGAAGCCGCTTGTAGTGGAAACATATTTTTTTGAAAACACCAAGATATTTGTATTATAGTCAAACAGATACCAAGTGCACTCCCGAAATTTCAAACGAGGAAGAACGTTCTTCCCCAATTGAAATTTTGGGAGTGCACTTGGTATCTGTTTGACTATAGACGGTTAAAGTACACATTTAATTTAATTTAACTTGCGATATATGGATAAAATTATAATCACTTTATAGAATTCGGGACTGTGGCGTAGCGTCGGTGTTTAGATATCTATCAACCTAATATGAATTGAGATTTTCACAGCCAAAAGTTCTATCCTGATTTATTTTTGTAGCATAATGCCGTGACGCGCTACCTCCTTCTTTAGCCAACATTTTGGACAGCATTGCAGTGTCTATCATCAGGTCAGATGTGTAATCGAAGATTGTAGTGAAGTGTGTGCAAAACGTACAGGGCACACCTAATTACGGAGGAAATTGAAATTCACAAAAATCTCAGAATGAAGAAGAGACGACGGAGCAAAGCTCAATTGTTCTTGGTATTCGGTAATTGATGGCTAAATCAAAACTAAATGCCGAAAACCATTTTAAATTATACTATAATGCCAGCTCGCCGAGAATTAGAGGTATACACGGTACCGCATCTACATACATCACATACCCACTTCACCACAATCTTCGATTACACATCTGCCTTGATTTTAGACACTCCAATGCTGTCCGAAACGTTGGCTAAAGAAGGAGGTAACGCAACATGACATAATACCCTGTGGGACTGAACAGTTTCTATCATCACTTCCGAGTACAGAGACAGGTAGACGGTAGGTCTCACTCCCTCTTAGCTAAGCTCTCAGCTAGTCTTTACCTACCTATCGGTTATCTGTATTCGTTAAATTAATAAATGTAATTTATTAAATTAAGCGCATTATTTCGCATCAAGTATTCCGTAATATTCTAATATAACATACCCCAAAAATAAATCACGATAATTTATCAACCTGCTTGGAGGTTAAGGCTTGAAAGAGGCGAGTACTCATTTGATGAAAGTGAACAAATTTTATTTATTTATTTATTTATTTATTTGTTTTATTTTAGTAAATTGTACATTTAAGTTTACAATTTCCTAATTAATTATATCATTTCATATTTCAAACTATATTTTTTCTTGTTCTATGTATCTCCTACAATACATTTTAAACATTTCTTCTTTAAAAAAACGTAGAAAGGTCTGTTACCTTTTTTTTTTTATGTTAACTCCACACAGGAGGCCCTGAGGGAAATAATTTCCCTCAGGGCCTATGTCATCTTTGAAGATGCTGTGTGGAGGGTGCTGTTGAGGAGAGGAAGGAGTGAACATGGGTCTTGAAGAGACCCATATTGTAGGAGGGAGGAAACACAGAAGTCGGCAAATCGTTCCACAGCCGGGCTGTTGAACTCAAGAACGAGTCGTAGAAACGACCCGTTCTCATGTGACTAATGTCAACCGTGTACAAATGTTGAGCGCGTGTTTGGCGTGTTTCCCGACTATGCACCGGTGCCGAGGGGATCAGTGACGCTAGTTCCTCGGAGCATCTTCCATTGTAATACCGGTAGAACAAGGACAGCATTCCCACCTGACGCCTGTGCTCTAAAGATTGCAGTCCATTTGTTAAGTTAGGAGAATCTATCAAACGGACCGCCCGTTTCTGCACAGAGTCGAGGGTTTTTTTCAGGTATTTTGGGACTCCAGACCAGAGGTGGCTGCCAAATTCAACCGTGGGGCGCACTTGCGATTTGTACAGGGTTAGCAGTTGTGTACTATTAAAGTATCTGCGGGCCCTGTACAGTACGCTCAGTTTCTGAGAGGCTAACTTAACTCTGGCCTCGATGGAGCCCCCGTACCTGAGCTGGTCACTTAGAGTTACACCAAGCATATCAATGGAAGGCCTGTTCGGGAGATTGCTTCCGTTGAAGGAGACTAGATTATCATTCCGATCCCTTTTAGACGTAATCAGACATGATTGGGTCTTTGAAACATTAAATTCGACGAGGTTATTCTTACCCCAAGAGAAAACACTCTCGAGGTAACCGTCCATTCTTTGTTTCAAAGCCCTCCGAGCCATTGGGATTTGTGAGCCCTTTGGAGGCTTGTCAAACAAAAAGCTATCATGGACTGTACTGTCATCCGCGTAACAATGAATCGGTGCAAATGTCAAGAGGTCATTGATGTGCAACAGAAACAAAGTCGGAGACAGAACCGATCCCTGTGGGACGCCAGCATTTATCGAATGCGAGGAAGAGGTGAAACCATCAGCAACCGCCTGAATCGACCTCTCCCTCAAAAAGTCGGCAATCCACGTACACAAGGAAGCGGGAAGTCCGTAAGAAGGCAGTTTGATGACAAGCCCTCGGTGCCAAACCCGGTCAAAGGCCTTGGAAATATCCAGTGCAACGGTTTGGGTCTCACCAAAGCGTTCCAGGCACCGCCCCCAAACATGTGTCACATACGCGAGAAGATCACCGCACGAGCGGTTCCGCCGGAATCCGTATTGACGGTCGTTAATAATTTTGTTCTTCTCGAGGTATGTGAGTAGTTTGTCGTTGACCACACGTTCCATCACTTTTGACAGAACAGATGTGATCGCTATGGGGCGGTAGTTGGCCGGGTTAGAGCGGTCACCTTTCTTTGGAATAGGGTGAATGATCGCTTTTTTCCAACCAGAGGGCACAGACCCAGACTTCAGGGACATTTTGAAAAGCTTCGTCAAAATTGGAGCTATTTCTGCAGCGCACCTCTTCAATACCAGGGCAGGTATTCCGTCAGGCCCACTAGCTTTATTAACATCAAGCCCTCGTAAGACTTGGAGTACATCCCGATGCCGAATCCTCAGCTTTTTCATACGAAAACCGCAGTGAGGAACCGACGGCGGGATAGCACCTTGGTCATCGAGGGTCGAGTTTTCCGCGAACATTTTGCCTAATAAGTTAGCCTTTTCGGCGGCGGTATTTGCTAGAGAGCCGTCAGGTCTGGTAAGAGGTGGCAGACTGGGTTTGCAGAAATTGCGACCTATAGAGCCCGCAAGCGACCAGAACGCTCTGCTACCATGCGGGCAGGCAGCCAGCTTTCTGCTGACCTGCAGGTCGTGCTCGAATTTCGACCTATTGATGATTCTCTTACTTTCCTTTGCAATTTGGTTGTATAATATTCTGTTTTCGGACGTTCGAGATGTGTTGTAGGCTCGGTAAGCCGCGTTTTTTCGTCGCACTGCTTCAGAGCATTGTCGACTGAACCACGGCTTTGAGCCCACACCAGTTTCCTTAATAGTGGATTGGATGAAGCCATCCATCGCGGACGTGATGACTTCACCAATTTCCTGGGCACATCTTGAGGGATCCGAAGTCCGAAAACAGACAGCTGACTACGGGAAAGCATTAAAATGTGCCCGCAGACCAAACCAATCTGCAGACCTATAGTGCCACACTTTTCTTTTCAGCCTCTCGTTTGGCGGTCTGAAGGTTACGGGGATTGATGACGTCACCAGGCAGTGGTCCGACGATCCTAAAGGCGCTGTGACGTCAATCTTGTAACCGTGTGGCACAGTGGTTAAAAACAGGTCTAACAGATTAGAGCGGTGAGACTGGACATCAGGAACCCTTGTAGGCTCCTGAACCATTTGCTCCAGTCCGTGGCAAAGGGCAAAGGACTCCGCTTGTCGTCCAGCCGAGTCTGTAGATCCCGAGAACTTCAACCAAGGTTCGTTATGAACATTGAAGTCCCCCAGGACCACAAACTCTGCCGTAGGGAAGCGGGGCAAGAGGTCATCAATAGTGTTGCTTAAATGTTTGAAGAGCTCGGACGTGTCTGATTCGCTAAGGTTAGGTGAGCGGTATAAACACGCATAAAACCTTACCGTACTTGCAAGATTGACGCGCACCCACATTACGTCGAATCTGGAGATTTCCAGATTCAACAGACGCACACAGTTGACATCAGCTCGACTGTAGAGACACACACCTCCCTTGGATCTAAATTTGCCTACGAGGATGAAGCCCGGGCAGTCCAGATAGGAGGCGTCTGGAGGCTCGGCTATCTGCGTTTCGGAGAGGAAGAGAAGGTTAGGACGTTGGGAGAGAAGATGGTGGTGGACAGAGTTTAAGTTTTTGTGCAGGCCGCGAATGTTGGTGAAATTCACCAACAGTTTTGGCCTGCACCGGGGACTCCTGCTTCTCGCCGTTGTTGAAAAGTTATTTTTGAAAGTTTGTAAGTTCATTTTTATTTTTATTTTTACCTGATTAGCATATTCAAAATTATCACCAGTAGTACTGACACACATGCTTTGTTACAACTCATCCAGTTCAACATCCCTCCCCGTCGACTCCGAAACAATGAATTGCCTTTCCTCAATCAAAATTCTTCCAATTACGTACACAATTCTCCTTTGTCCAGAATTTTGAGACTCGTCGACGCAAATTAAAACATTGAATTTTTTGGCGTAAGCCTAAATGACTTTCGGCAGTCGAAACTCAATGAGTAATTTTTAAAGCCTTTTAAATCCATCTTCTTGCTTTGACTTGTGGTTATCTTCTTTGTGCACTTTTATATATTATATATTGTCATTTCTCTTCATTTATATGTGCTCTCTATTTACATGTGCAGTCGTCTCTGTTTCTTAATCGTTTATTATTATATTGCTAATGGACTATTTGTCCGTAAATAAATAAATAAACCTGTTTGAAATTATCTTAGGTTTACCAAAACCTCTCATATTTTCTCTATCTCTTTCATATTCCATAGTCCCATAAACCTAGTGAGCCATGCGCCACGCACCACGCACGATATGCGTGTATCAACGTTGCACCACCCAAGAACACGCCTTCTCTTTATCGTGTGGCAATCGTTTAGCCAGTTTGTTACCGTTCCGGTCTAATTTGATCGGTAAATGGTCTCTCGCGTCTGTTCCATCTGCAGTATGCCATACAAATCAAACGTGAAACTAATAACATTCTAAACAATAAACGCACAAACGAGGTTTTACTGGCTTCGCTGCATTCCTATGATAAAAGTGCAGGTAACGGTTGAAAGTGGTGAAATTTTTTCCACCTGATTTCACGAAAAAACGTTGTTGCATGATTGCGCAGTTTTGCAGTTTTTATTTTAAATTTATATCATTTTATTGATTGGTGTTGTTCTTGTGAACGATTTGCAGCATGCAGCGTGAAACTTGAAAACTGAAAGTAAGAAATCATCAAGTGTGTAAGTATATGTATCTAGTTTGCATAAAGGTACATATACAAACGCGACTATAATAAGTGTTCATTCGATGTGAGGAATATAATAATAACGTTACATTTGTATATCGCAGTTTGTGTCATTTCACTTCAAGTGCGAAGTGCTTGATTCGGGGAGAATATCGGAATTATAGGCATAACTTTTGATGATTTTATGTCGGCATCCCGAGAACGGTTTCTGAAAGTCTAACCGATATTGACAGATAAAAAATAAGAAATCGATATAGGCTGGCAACACCGTAGGTGTTTTCTATGACATGACGTTCCAAAAGCTCAAACGCCAAACAATTACGTAAAAATACTAATAAATTGGCCACTTTGATTTGAAATACTAAGCTGAATACGCTTTGGCAGTCCAAATTTACTTTTTAACACTAAATGGGAGTTAATTAGTTAATGAAGTATTTAGTCATTTTTCAACCATTTTCGTTTCTCGAAGATCGAACGAAATAAATTGATCGCGTCTTAGATGAATTATTTGTCTATGGGTCACATACACGACTTCTTTGAATTCTTAAAGCTTCAATAATTTAAACTCCATTTACTAATAAGCCAGTATTTTGGCATAACGAACGACATTATTCAAAAACATGTGTATATTGACAGCCAACTGAAACTTATCTGATACTATGAAGACTACGCTAAAATTTATCAATCGTCGGTCGGAATATAGTTATCAATTGTTGACCGTGCTCTCAAATAGCGATAACTGACCATTGATGACGGATTTAGTCAATTATTGGTATTGATGTATGGTTCTATCGATCGTCCGCCCTACGCATGTGCTCTGATGATATAACGCTGTACGAAACTTTGGCTACAGAAGAAGGTAGAGCAACACAGCGAGAGAATCACAATAATAATTTTGGCCGTTAAAATTTCGAATCACATCATACTGCTAATTATGTTGTTAATTTTCCAATAAACATTAATGTTGGTAACGTAATTTAATTACATACTTTATTATGATGAAAGCACGTACCAAAAATTATTAATAATTGGTCTTTCCGATCGTTTTATAATAATTACGTTCATGGTAAGGAGTTCCAGAATATAGCTTAAAAGATAGCAAATTTAGCTTGTAATGGTAATATGGAGGTTTAAAAGCATTATGATTAACCAATAATTAATAAGTCTTAAGTAGCTAACCATAATAATAAATACTAATTGTATAATTGATTACCTTGCAAGTCAGTGCTGGAATTAAAAAACACGTGAAATGGCAATGTTTTAATGCTTTTAGCTTGTTATTGGATTTTTGTTATTTGATTGTCGCTAAGTGTTCAAGAAAAAGCTATCGGAGAAGAAACTCACTCTTATTTATAAAAGTAAAATTTTAATTTTTTTTAAATATTGCACGTGTGAAATGTTTATTGAAACCCTCATTTGACCATGTTTTTCTCTGAACCTTTTTTTTACATTAGTCCAGAAGGCCCTGGAGAAAATGATTCCTCTCAGAGCTTATGTCATCTTTGTGTGGAGGGTCTTTTAGAAAATGAGAGAGAGGATGTTCTGGGAGGGAAAAATGTATATATAGGAATTTGGGGGTAAGTGTGTTCAGGAGTGACGCACATCCCTCCCATTGCGGTGCAAGGCGATGTTCTGAGAGAGTTCTGCTGGAGATTTGAAGTCAAAAGGTCTCTCTCAACCAGCCTCTTCCGATCAGGCCCTCTACGCAGTAGGTAGGTAGGTATGACTGCCGTCAAGACCTGGACAAACACCAGATGAACCCGGGCACCCCTGTTAAGTCATCAAACGTAGCGAACCTACCCTAGCGTTGGTTATCCAATAAATGGATCACGGGGAAGCGGTATCCATATCCGCCTCCCAAATTGTGGTTGTAAAATTGTCCTTAGAAAGCATTAATGTAGGCGTTTATGTTTTTGTACAATAGTTTTGTCCAGTTTTCATTTTAAAATAGGCGGAATTTTGTGTTATGTTGTTTTGTTGGTTTTTAATCATAACTTGCTTGATTTCACCAAGAACCATAGTAAAAAGTCCAGTTTTGATGTACGTATTGCAGTAAAGTTGGTCGTTTGTTCAGTTACCTAATCTTGATCAAACAGCAAGATTTTAGGTAAAATTGTTCATTGTCTTATGAGTGTTTTTAGAATAGTACTAATGATAAATTTTCCTTAGCAGCTTAGTAATATTATGCTATGAGAAAGAATCCAGAACCCTAAAATCCAATGCTCTACAACTGGGCAACTAGGCTGAGGAAGCAAGTTGTGTTGGTAATGCATAAATCTAGAGAATTGTATCAATGTTAATAAGCAAAAGATCAAAGAAAAAATCGTCTTCAAAATTAAACGGCTTTTTATAAACTACTTCTACTAACCTCATGTATTTCCTGTGCTCGTTGACTGGAACGAAATACTCATCGTAATGTTCTCCTCCAAGGTCTACTTCAGTATCCTTCTTCACAGGGATGCTGTTTAATCCTGTCACGTTTGGTGGTAGACCTCCATTATTATCTACTGATTTTCCATTGGACTTAATAGGAGCCATGTTAACAAGCTCCAAATTTACAGCTTCTGGAATCTTCGTGTCTCCGTTATGCTCTGCTTTGGTTGGAGACGTTAGACCAAGGGTGATTGTGGTATTTGCACCATTTGTACCATTGCTGTCATGCTTGGTCTTATCCCTTCCATGGTGGTCTTTGGATTTCTTCTCATAATCATCAACCTTAGCATGAACGTTCTTTCCATCATGCTCTTTAGCAAATTTATTGTTGTGAACGTCATTCCCGTCGTCATTATGGAAAGCTGGGTTATCAATTCCTATGAATGTGTCAGTTCTACTGGATCTCGGAGTTCCTACATGAGTAAGGTTTTGGGTGCTTTCGTAGCTTTGGAAGTTTTTATCGTTGATTGCTACATTTTCGTAGTTGGGAATTGTTTCATTTGAGTCATAGCTTGGCAATGAATCGCTTTCGTTGTGGGTGTTTGTGGGATGTCCATTCATTTCATTATCCTGGTGGTGGATTTTGAATTTGATCTTCTCATCAGGGCTGACGTTGATTTCATCCTGGATGTTGAAGGAAGGAGGAGATTTAAACATGTCGTGAGGGTCATTTGATTGAAGATCAACGTCGTTTGGTTCTGCTATCCCAGAGACGTTGGTGATGGTGATGTGGTGAGCATTGTCTTTGAAATGCTGGCCGTGGTTGACGGCGTGTTGATTCTCAGGGTCTGTCACGATGATGATTGCTGAATCCCTGTTGGGTCGAGACACGGAGTCTTCCTCCATGGTGGATTAATTTTCTGCAACAAAGAAACATTAACATTAGAGATAATCGTAAAAAATCCAAATATTTCGTGGGGTGCATTAAACTAGCTGTGGTCGTTCATATGTTTGTTTATACTATTTTGTCTATAAAATACTATCGAAGACAAAACAGTGGAACAAATTCAAATCCTCCTCCAAATTTTATGGAAATGTTTTGCCTCGGTTTTAGCGGTAAATCCGCATTTCGGAACAGATTCGTTCGACTGCCAAAACTTTTAAACGTCTGTTTGGCCCAGGATGCCAGATGGCATCATTTGAGCGTAGCCACTTCGAGCACCTAGTGTCGTATCTAATTAAAATAAACATACAAAAAAATCGCTTTTATTCCGAATACAGAATAAAGAGAACGCAAGAAAAGCAACGTGCGCGTATTTCTTTGTCCGAAATTCTAACAGGGCATTAAGTCTATTTGTATAAATAAGGGTGTCTGTGGCGGGCGAGATGGATTTGATTTTTATACAAATCTTAATGAAAATTCAAAACAAGAGGAAGGTTTACATGAAATTTCGAAAAACCATCCCCAAACCCCTTTCCCCACTCTGAGTTTTGTTCTTCTTCTTTAAGAACTTTGATACTTATTGATAAAATTTTGCAATAACTCTGAGTAAAGCCCGGACAACGCCGGGACTTCAGCTAGATTCCAGTACAAAACTATGTTTCGTTGTCATTATGAAATTCAAATGGGATGGCGATATACGATGTCCAGTGTAAGGCTGCGTATACTACGCGAGCCAAATCTGCGAGCCGACCCACGAATTATGGGAAAGTATCGAAGCAATCGCAAACGGCGCTTGCGGTTCTTTTCCCATAAATCGTGGCTCGGCTCACGCTAACATTCATAAATGTATAAACGAGAGACAGAGCGCATGCTAAATGGGCTAGAACCAAAAGATATTAAGTCAGTGGTGACATTGCTTTTAATACAAATCTAATTGGAAGACATTTCTGGAGTGTCTTATATACTCAGTAATTTCGAAAAACAAGCAAATTTAACAACATTTTTGTGTTGTGTACTAACGGCCGTTGTTCCCAACTTTTCGATTCTTCAATCTGAGCCTGCGATCAGTTAAGTGATTTGTTTAGTAATGCTCGATTCGCCTGTTTGTCAGAGAATTGGTCTGAGAGCGCAAATTTTGGCTCAACACTCCTCAAATCCACAAATACGCTATTCCCAACGTAACTCTCCGACCAACAGGCAAATCGAACATTACTAAACAAATCACTTACCAACTGGTCAGTAGGATTGGAAACAACGGCCGTAAATTGAGGAAAACAATTACCTCAATAAGGAAAACAGAAATGGTTAAGCGATGATCTTTAAAATGAGATTAAACAAAGCCTGGGATTTTGACAATCCCGTTTTATTGCCAAGGTAACCAAACCATTCATATTACATCAACTGAAACCGGTAAGTTTGCTACAAACTCAAACTTAGACTCTAGATTAATGAATGAACGTAACCTTTTCTTCCGTGAAACCGTTGGTACTTTATTTTGTGATAAAACCCATTGTTTTTCGTGGGAAAATTGTGTAGAAGGCTATGTGTTATGGGTATAATGAACTTTTCTAGCCTTACAACGCTCTCAGAGAAATAATATTTAAATTTAAGTGTTTAAATCATTAGATCGGGAGGGTGTGTGGAGGAATACAACAGAAAAGTGGTATAAATGATTGTTTAATCTTTTCCGGTTTCTTCTATTATTTCTTATCCCAACATTTTATCAATAACAAAATGGAGTCAAGGAGGGTTAACACCAAAAAAAGAGTTTTGAATTCGGATACGAATTTTTAAAAATATCTCCAGTCAAATGAATTAAATAAATTTGTTATTTTTGATCGGTCAAACTTTTGAACATCCGTTGACGTCCAAATTTGTACAGATTATCGGTCCGGCTGTTCTATCCTATTCTATTATATTCTATTCCGGCTTCGCGCATCTCTTTTCAGTTCGCTACATCAGAATTAACGAACCGTTAGAATGGGTTGAAAAATTTGAACAATTCATAAAATTTCAAAGTTAGTTTGGGAGGCGGGTATGGGTACCGCCGCCCCGGAAACCATTTACTGCACATTTAACACCTCTGCCATAGGTCACCCCAAGTGACTTAGCAGGGGTGCCCTGGTTCATGGGGTGAGGTTTGTCTGGGTCTTGGTGGCGGACGCGTCTGCCCACTAGCTGCGTGGCTGGCCGGATCGGGAGAAAATGGTTGAGGTAGTTCCTTTGATTTCTCTAGCCGTGCTCTCTCGGAACATTGCCTTTCACCGCTGTGGGAGGGATAGATTCATACGTCCGTCACCCCTGAACACACTGACCTCCAGATTCCTACTCACCCCTTATACCCTTTTCCTTTCCAGAACTTCCTCGCCTTCCTTTCAAAGTTGACTTAGGCCCTGAAGGGAATAATTTTCCTGTCGGACCTTGAAATTTAACTTTGAAATTTGATGAATTGTTCAAATTCTGTGAAATTCTGGGTTTTTTATCGATGTTTTGAAGTGTTTAGTCATAATTCACATCAAAACCTTCAAAGTAGACAGTATTTCTCTTTTTGATTAATAATATTGACAACAGCGCAAGGAAAAGTTTATTTTTAAATCAAAGAATCCGATACATTCATTATCACTTCACATTGGATAATATTGATTTACGAAATAATGCCCGTTGCAAAAGCGTTGCCTACTTCCAAAAAAAATCGTGACTACCGCATCAATTGCGAGCAAGTACTGTCTATAATAAAATATTATTACCCAGAAGTGATTCTATTATATAAACACTGTTCTACGAACGATTGTTTCAGATCATGTTTAAAGTCTGTGATTTACATATGAGAAATAATATTAAATACTTCAACAGCAACCAAAGTAAAAAAAACAAGGATGAGTACGGATGCTAAATCTTAGTACCGTATTTTTCAATTTTTTCAAATTGGTTGCAATATTTCTCTACTAGTTTTGGGGTCGTCCATTAATCGCGTAAGGCTCGAAAGGGGGGGGAGAGGGTTCGGAAAAAATCACGAAATATCACAAGGGCGGGGGGGGGGGGGATATGGTGAGATATCACGTGTATTTATTTTTCGTTGAACGCACGATTTCTAAACCAAAAAGCGGCGCGTGGCCTTGACTCACCGTTGCCAGGCAACGATTTCCCCGTGCGTTGCGACAACCGCTCGGCTCACCAGTCGCCAATAAGTATGTGATTTTGACGCCGAATACATGCGTGAATCGTTGCCGCATATGTTTTGCCTTAAAACAATAGAACAATGTTTAAACTAGGAGATCTGTATAAAGACCTATTTGCAGAGTATAAAATGGGAAAAAAACCTTGTGTAGCTCAGAAAAAATTTAATGAGTTGTGGGCTGATGATGATGATGATCTGAAAATTTCAATATACTTTGTACTAAAAAAATATCAGTAATTTTGGGTATGGGGGCGTAGTCTTAAACCTCACCACATATCACCAGGGGGGAGGGGGTTAAAAAATTGCTAAAAAACATCACGTTATTAATGGACGACCCCTTATTTGGTATTTCGCTCTTATATTTTTCTAAAGTTAGCAATAATTTAAATCATCCTTCAGTTTGTAAATGCATGAACGATATCAAAAATTGAAAGTTTAATGGATTGGTTAAAACATAGAATTAACCAAACTAACTGTGAGAAAGGGGCGGAAAATGAGACATAAAGCTTGTGTAGTACTTGGCTATTCAAATTGATTCGTTGCTATTTCAGCCTTTATCAAATTTGATCGCTCTCATTGGAGAAATTCAAACTATTCTCTGATCATCTTTCATTGTGGAATGTTCACTCATTCCGACAATATAAAACCTATTTAAATTTACAAAATTTACAAACGCCAATGACCGCTCCGGGAACCATTTATTGGATTACCTCTGCCATAGGTCACCCCAAGTGGTTCGCTGTGTTTGATGACTTAGTAGGGGTGTCCAGGATCGTGAGGAAAGGTTTGTCTTTGAGTTTGATCTGCCCACCCACTGCGTGGCAAGCCAGATCTGGAAAGACTGGTTGAGGGAGACATTTTGACCTCTCCAGCAGGACTCTTTCAAAACTACGACCTGCACCTCAGTGGGAGGGATAGATTCATATGTCCGTCACTCCTAAACACACTGAGCCCCAGATTCCATCCAACCCCTCAAACTCTTTCCTTCCCAAAACTTCCTCTCCTTCCTTTCATAAAAGGACCCTGAAACCTCCTTCAGACACATTTTTTTATGACAATGATAATAAAATTTGAATGATTTTTACATTTGTATTTTTATGAAAATCATTGAATAATCAAGGGCATCGTACAATATATTTTTGCAACGCTCTATCATACTATTAGCTATAATAAAAAATCTATTAAAACAACTTATAACCTGAGGCAAACAGATTTCATCCACAAGCTCATCAGTCAACAACATAAAAAAACTACATGTAAGTACAAAGCATTACCAATGCGCGTGATGCTGCGTCAAATGTACATTTTATTATGTACAAATAGGTAATTAGTGATTATATTGCAAAACGACCATACTTACCTGGCAGGTCGCTTTACTGTTTACAGATAGAGAGTTGTTATAGAGGTACACTTTTGCACGCAGAGGACATAATATTGGGAGCACTGAACATAGCGTGCTATTGGAGATGCAATTTTTTTAAATTCAGGTATTATTTATTTAATTATTTGTGTTATTTATTTATTACTCATTCGGAGAGGAAAAACATATTTTACAGTGGGCGGTACAGTACAGAGATTTGATTAGAATTTGTTCTCCTTAATGATAAGCTTTCTTTTAACAGAAAAAATATCATTATTTGCTGTGGTATACAGGATAAAACGAGTAATATCAATCTTTCAGTTGTCAGTTAGTAGTACCTTAGAAGAGTGCCGACTATCGTCGTTTGTGTCTGATGCACGAACGGTTGCGAAAATAACCGATGATATACGATAGACAGCTGGGCTCCCACAGTGTTTGGTTCCCCAGCTTCAGAATAACTTGAGCTTCCCACGGCACATAAAGTAACTTGTAATCTTCACAAACCTAGTTATTTTTTTTAGTTTTGCCGAACATATTTCAAGTAATCTCCATCAGTGAGTTTGAAATTCATAACATTTATTAATAGCAACCGGCTCGCTTTTATCTGTTTGCCATCGCTGCTATTTGTTTGGTAATTAACGTGGAATCGTGTATTTTCGCCAGTGTGCAGTTTCGTGATCAATGCTCGTGGTCTCAATAGATGCAGAAGATGCTACGTGTAAACATATTATTTCAATAGAATCTGCCAACCTCGGAATGAATCGCATCTAAAAATTTGCTTTTTCTTATTTTACACTATTTTTAATGAAAAGTAATTTTTTAATTGTAGAAACAAACTTTTTTGGACACAAGTTCTACCGTTTACATAATTACTAGTTTATGCGAGTTTTCGCTTTACTTGATTAAATTAGAACAATTAGATAATTTAGAAATCAGAAAAAGTGTGAATAGTAATTAAATATTAATAATAACCATTTTTTTTTAATTGCCTTTTTTAAATTTATTCTCATATAAATACTTAAATTTATAATAATTTATTTTTCTATTTAGACTTCCTATTATTATTGCTTGTTTTTAGAGTTTTTATTACATTAATGCAATTTTTACATTTTCTTAAATAATTTTTGTATTTCATTGTGTATAAATGTTTTTTATGATATTTTTAAGTAATTAATCACCTCTCTCTTTTACATTTTGTGTATAGTTCTTTTTGTCTATACTTGTTTGTCTTTTGTTATTTTTAATATTAATCTTATTCTGACAAAGAAAACTTGGTTTTCGAAAGATGTTGATAATACTGATTATATAGTGGTTTTTACGAAGTTGTTTGTTTTCACTTAATTCAAAATGAAACCACAAAGTATATTTTTAAAGTTTGAAGAAATGAAAATATATTTTTTTAAATTTGTTTTTTAAAACGAAAAAAATTTTGTTTGGTAGTTTACGCATATATTTTTGAGGAAGTAATAATTAATGATGTTATTTTAATTGTACTCGGTGGAAATGACAGAAACAGCTTCAATTTAACCAACAGGTATTTTTTTGTATCACTAATGTAAACCGATTCGTAGTAAAGATTCATCTAAAATAGTGATATTGCAGAGGGAATAACCAGACAAAACCGGAAATATGTAAGTTTTAAGCCGCCGCTACCCGAATTACTACCGATTTCTTGCATATCTCCCTTGAACATTTGAAGTTTTTAAGCTCTTAAAAAAATGTTATTTTTGAAGATAATAAATATCTATACAACCCCCACGCCGAAACACAAATTATATGAAATTCCCTCGATAGAAAAAAATCGCAAAGTATGCTTCGAAAATTTTTATTTTCAAGCCTGTCTCTATTATTTAACAAGTTATATATATGAAAAAAATCACAATGTTTCTTTGAACGCTGTTTTAGACAACCCCCACGAGATTTTTGCTCTTTTCTAAACGAGTCGTGTTTTATTAAACATTTTCACAATTTTCGCTTCAATTTTATCGTTCGAAATATAAGCGCGCTCTCTCCAACATTCGTAATTATATATCTCTCCATGTTCTTCTTTTCGAGCTCGGGTACGGTGCCTTAAATTTTAGACGTATGTATTGTTCTTGTTGTTCATTGATGCGACTTATTGATCATTTTTAATGATTGCCACTGACGGTTGATGAAGAGAATTTTGATTTTAAGCTTTATTAACCGTCTTCTGAGAACTTGAAGAACACATCAAAAACAAGAACAATTCTGATCAAGAAAAAAATATTCAAATGTACTATTTTATAGGTAGGTACTCTATCGCATGTTTAAAATCTTGATACTATCAATTTTGAAGATCTCATTTAAATTCATAACAAATCTAATTTCATTGACAGACCCACAAATGAAATGAGTACGTTTGATGTAGTGTATAATTACTAACAAGAGCATCTAAATTGAGCCAAACTGCACCAGGCATAAAAGACATCAATTTGTATCTTCAAATTAGTTTTCTGACAAACACGTTCAGATATCTCCATGACGCACAGCAGTCCAGGTGAACATTATGAAGGTGTTAATTAGTAATGTGATGTTATTAGTACCACAGCAAACAGTGTGTGCAAGCAGACGAAATCAACAGTTGTTCAAATTCATGACTAGTGAACCATCTCTTAGATCATCGCCAATAATAAAACGTTTATGAATCATTTCTCTTGATAATAAAATAAATGTATATCGTAACAGTTATAGATATGTAAGATGTGTTAAAGACATTGTGCAAATACAGGGCGTTAAAGGACGTACTTGACTTACTTTCTTTAACCAGTGCTTTCTGATATTATTGAAGAAAAAAATCTAAAAGAAATTTTGATCACCGGTGAAATTTTTAATGTTTTTTTATTCGGGAGGCATTTTGTGCGTGCAGATGTATTCCCTTGTTTTTTTCTCTAGATTTTGACAGATGCAATTTTTTTTTTAAATTTAATACAGATATTGACCTCTGGTATCTCTCCTGCTTTTTTTGATTCGTGACTTCTTATAAGAGTTAAGATCTTTCAAAACTATTTAGAATTGTCTAGTTTGTACGCCATCAACAGATGTTCAGTATATAAATTTGAACGTGAATTTTAAAAAACCGAAACGTTCAGGCATATAATATTTTCTTTTAATACTGTTGGTTGAAAAAATCTTTAAAAACGGTACAGTTTTGAAAGAGAAAGCGGGAAATACAAAACCTCGATTTTTAATGTCACTTTATTTATTCATGTTATGGCCCCGTAACCGCTCTCGAAAAAAAGAAGATGGAGAGATACGTAATTACGAATGTTGGAGAGAGCGCGCTAATATTTCAAACTATGAAAGTGAAGCGAAAATTGCGAAAAAGCTTAATAAAACATGACGCGTTTAAAATAGAGCAAAAATCTCGTGGAACTTATCTTAAATACCATTTAAAGAAACGTTGTGAATTTTTTCACAAATATAACTTGTAAAATAATAGAAATAGACTTGTTTAAAATAATTTTCGGAGCTTACTTTGCGATTTTTTTCTATCGAGGGAATTTCATATAATTTGCCTTTCGGCGTGGAACGTATCTAGATATTATTTTAAAAAATAACACATATTTTCTTAAGAGCTTAAAAACTTCAAATGTTTAAGGGAGATATGTAAGAAATCGGTCGAAATTCGGATAGCGCAGCCTTAAGGGACGCCAACAGTTTTGTAATGTACCTATTATTCAAATTACTCGGCCACCGCGTTTCCTCTTAAAACATAAAAAAAACAATCAGTAGGTATTAGACTGTTAGAATCGGGGTGAGAGGTTGGAGGTTGGAGGTTGAACTCCGTTAAGTGTAAATTTCAGTACGTGTATTTTTTTGTTTTTGTTTTAAAAATAAAATTATGAAAAAAAAATATCGAAATAGTCACAAAATATCAAATTTTCATCTACATTTTTTACTCCAAATAATTTCTGGTGGTAAGACAAGTTCATCTCTTAACACCCTGTATGATATGATATCGGTAAAACATTGAATTTTAATCGGTAACTCTACACTCTAAATGTGCGTTGTGATATTCATTTAGTGTCGCCGTAGATAATAGAATCAAAATAAAAACTGTAAAAAAATATTTTAAAGATAGTCTTCCAAAAAAAAAGTTTCCGCCTGATTTCATCTAACAACTGATATCTCAATTTCTCTACAATATTGTCTTCTTCAAATAAGTTAAGTTTTGTTTTATTATTAACAACTAATTGCGGTATTTTTTGATACGTTATTCAAATAGTAAAATAGCTTGAAGGTAGTAAAATACTTACAATTATATTACAACTTACAACTTATTGTTTTCTACTTTCGCATTGTAATTTACTTAATACAATGCGAACACACATACCTATAATACATGTATGTAATCTTAGTGTATTTGATGGCTGTTAAATATCTATAAAGAAACGATGTACACCACACTTCCAGCCACAAGCTAATACTTCCATGGAAGAGTAGTATTGGAATATTTGAACATGACTTAAATAGATAAATAAAAAAATAAAATTAAAAAGGAGATAATATTTTTTAATTCGCGATTATTTTTTTGGTATCTCTGCCGTGTTTCGGACAGCATTACAATTTCCATCATCAGAGTAGTTAATCATTTCTGCTAGTACCACTATATCCTATCCATACTATACTATACTATATACTATATACTATACTATATACTATACTATATACTATACTATATACTATACTATATACTATACTATACTATACTATACTATAATATTATAAATGCGAAACTGCTCGAGTTTGTTTATGACCTTTTCACGCATAACACAATATAAAGACTTTAAAAATTCATTCACCAATAGAAAGCTAAATTATATGCGCAGACTATATTTTGTGTATGATGGTAAGCTCTGGCGTAATGAAATTATAAATATTAATATATTATATTTGTTATACGTTTTCTGTCGCTAACTAAAGCAAATTTTTGCTAACGTCAGAAAAAAATCGTTTCCATGGAAACGATTGCTACTGCTTCAGAAAATTCAAATATTAGAATATGTTTTATTTTTTTGGACAAGCTTCTGTTTTGGAATAAATGTCAGTTCCTACATTAAAAATATAATTCGTAACGATTATAAAGACTGAATAAATGAACTGAATAAATAGTGTAATTTTTTTATTATATTCACAAACTTTCAAATATTTAATTAAAAATAAACATCCGAAATGTTTGTAAGCGCATAAATTCCGAACGAATGAACAAAATTGGATAAGTAATTCTTTTTTTCTTTGAGCTATAGCATTATGAAATTTAGGTGGTAGGCGCGATGTTTGAAAACTGAATGTAAGGGAATGAATATGGAATGCGGGAGGGGATGGGGGTGGGGTGGGGGGGGGAGATAATTGATAAGTGCAAGCGCTACAGTAATTTCCCGTAATACCATGCGAGCGAAGCCGCGGAGAAAAGCTAGTAAGATATAAGAGCGTTTTTTGTATGTGAAACCTCGTAATAACATCAACGAAGAGGCTCAATTCGCTATTCACAGAACGTATTCAATAATGTTTATTTTATACGGGTTTTCTCATTGTGTGCATTCTTCGAATGGATATTACAGCAACAACGTAAAATAACCTGTATCAACATAATGATAATATTTACATAAATGAGTATGCGAGTATTTATAAATAAACACACATGTTGAAGCATGTTGTATGAAAATTACTTGAAACAAAGTCTATTAAAAATAACTTTGTACAAACCACTGCATTAATAAAAAATAACTACATAAATACATCAGAACCGATAGTTCCTTTGCCAGGATATAAAATTATATACCAATGTAAACAAAATTATGTGCAATTTAAGAGATAATTTTTACTGAAATGGTGGAATAACTGTTCAACAATCTCAAAATCATTTTTAGCGTTTGTCCACTATTTTCGATAGAAATAAAAGATTTAAGTGAACATTGTTATGCGTGGTTTTAAAGCTTATTAAATTTGACAACTTATTTGTTAAAAGTATTTTTTCATATTTTCTCAGACAAGAAAAATATTCAACTTCAAAAAATAATTTTGCAATAAAATTTTTTTTTTTAACAACAATCTCATTATTATTGGCCAAACTAATGCAGATATTAAAAAAAGTTTTATTATAAAATTTTTAGGCAGTTTTATAAGAAATTCAACGATGAAATTTTTTTTCTGATATATCTTTTAGTTTACGAGATATAATCGCTTTAGTAGAACCCCACATTTTAATGTTTGGGAGGGCACAGGGGAGGAAGCAAGCGGGGGAGGGGTAGGAACTTTTTTGGAAAATACTCCACGTAAGAAGTACTACCCACCTGCAAAAATTCAGCTTTCCTCTAGCATGTTCCAGTTCATTGCGTTCATTGACTGGGCTATAATCACTGAGCAAATTCTACCCTATCTCTATCGATCGTATTTTACTTATCATACTTCGAATAAAAACTATCAATATTTTCTTCTTTAATGTATTGGCTGCAATCTTTATGTATGATTGCAAGTTTCTCCTCATTTTTTTTTTTTACATTAACTCCACACAGAGGCCCTGAGGAAAACATTTTTCCTCAGGGCCTATGTTATCTGAGATGCTGTGTTGAGGGTCTTTTTAAGGAGAGGAGAGAATGAACATTGGTCTTGAAGAGACCCACGTTGTAGGAAGGAAGAAACACAGAGGCCGGCAAATCGTTCCACAGCCGAGCTGTTGAACACAGGAATAAGTCGAAGAAGCTACCCGTTCCTACGTGACAATTGTCAACCATGTACATATGTTGGGCACGCGTTTGGCGTGTTCCCGACTATGCACCATTACCGAAGGGATCAATGACGCTAGTTCCTCGGAGCATCTTCCATTTAAATTCCGGTAGAACAAGGATAGCATTCCCACCCGACGCCTGTGCTCTAAAAATTGCAATCCGTCTGTCAAGATGGGAGAATCTATCAAACGCCCGTTTCTGCACAGAGCCAAGGCTATTTTTCAGGTTTTTAGAGCTCCAGACCAGAGGTGGCTGCCAAATTCAACCTTGGGGCGCACTTGTGATTTGTACAGGGTTAGCAGTTGTGTACTATTAACTCGGATATATTTTTATGATTTTCCTGTTTCCAATTTTCGTTTGAGATTCTCTAATATTGTGGCTCAGTGATTACTTATTTAATTTAATTAAAACGACGCCACAAAGTTAATTTACAATTGTAGAAGAATAGTTCATTCGATTCATTCGTCAATCGTTAAGTGGTAATTTTCCGTTTGACGGAGTATTTTCTGTATATCCTTTTTTGCCTTAATTTTTTCACTTGTTTTTTGATTTCCAAAGAAGCTATTAACGCTCACCAACGGAGGTCACCAACAATATACGTATCTACCATTCGTTCTATTTCTGGTAAATAAACACCAAATTCTCCTACATAATAACACAAATAACAACCCGTATTATCGTAATTATCTTCTCATGTTCAGGAAAAAACAGATCAATGTGTTGATGTTTACTTCGCCTATTTTTTATTACAACTTCAAGTTCAAATCTTCATTAAATACTCATCCAAGATGGGCAAAGGGCAACTTATTTGTTATTAGTTATTAATTTGTGACGCAGGTACAAGGTTTTGTTTGTTAATTTATAAAAAACACTATTGTTCTTCTTAAATATATTTTGGCAGGAATATTACACTTTGTACGGCTCCTTGGTGGACAAGGAGCCGTACAAAGTGACAATACTCCTGCTGACAACACTCCTCGCGATTCTGCGCTGCTTGGAAAAACACGGACATCAACGTTCCGGACGCCTGTGGCATTTGACGTACGACATCACGAACTTTAGAAATGTGCAATGTTAAAATTGATACTTTGAATAAATTAAAATTCACCACACAGTTTATTAATAAGAAATAAGAGTGGCTCAAGATTGGAGCCCTGTGGTAACCCACAGGCTATCCTTCCCGAACTGCTTGAATCCTTTCCAATAAAACCATACCAACCGTATGTGGTGGCAAAAAAAAAATTTGGTTTCTAAAAAATTGGTGCGTTTGGTGTGTATGTAGAAAAGTCTAGGCGCCACTGTTCGTAGATGTGATTTGCAGTAGTGTGGGTGAAAAATATTGGTGACATGCGTTATGTGCACTGTTTCATACTAATATTGGTTCATAGCTTATCTCACTTATTTCAATCATTTTATTTATTTATTTTGATACAATATTTTACTTTTTATAATATAATTAAATAATGTTGGCCTCATTGGGTGGCATACCCGTGATTTTTTTTATTTTTTTATATGAATACCGCACAAGAGTCCCAACTGCTCCCGCCTGGAACCAATGAGACTATGGCATCCCCAATTGGGTTATGTTGTGAGGCTGAAGGTAGGTAGGAAGGGGAGGGGAAGGAGATGGGAAAGAGGAAGCTGGGAAGTACCTGGCTATTCAGATCTGGTCACCAAACACGGCGAAAGCCATTTCAAGCAACGTTTCAATTCTGAATGGTGGTCTTACACCAGGGCATACTGAGAGTATCTTCCACTGGAAGGTGCCGCAAATATACTATATATTATTTTAAATGAATAAATTGTAAAATAACACAAAGTAATCGAATAAAATTTATTTGCCACGCCGGGATTCGATTCCTCGACCTTCGGAATGCGAGTCAAGAGCCTTATCGCTGGACTACGCCGGCCGTCGAATAAGTACATAAAAAATTTATCATTTATGAGTGAAACAAATATTTTTTGATTTGTGCTTTAAAGACTTGCATATTATAGCAACACATAAATCTTTAATCAAATATAAATTGTGATTAATTTGTAAATGCCTCTTCTAGTTAGTTGACGACTGACCGTTATCGGATTTCTCTTGAATTAATGGTAAAATCACTTCCTCAGTACACTTTCGTTTCAGCGAAGGTATGACGATAAGGCATTAAGTGGCATAACGCAGGTAGTTACGTATGAGGGCATTTACCCACATTTTAAATCACCGTAATCGACGATGAAATAAACACAGGTTCTGTAATTGCCGCGTCATTTGAATAAAAGGCGAAGTGATCAGTCGCAAACATTAGTAATAGTAGCAGTAATAGTAACAGTAGTAATTGACCAAAAAAAGAGAAATATTTGTTTTCGTCTTGTGACATGGTACCATAAATGTCTTTACTCCAAATTTCTTTGCATTTTAATGCAACTAGCATATTTTGCTGCAAGGCCTTGCAAGCAGCTTTGTGGTGGGCTTCGCTCAATTCAGTAAATTCTGATATTAGTTTTACCCCTTTCTATATAATTTACATATCACGTTCGTATCTACCCATTTTTTTAATAAAAATAATAATCATTTGTGAATTCCAACGTAGTACATACAAAACAAAACTCCCATGAAGTAATTCCATGTCGGGAATTTTTTTTAATTATCCGAAGAAATCTTATGCCCTATGTTATATTTTCCCAAAAACATCTTCGGGAAAATTGAAAAAAAAGTCGCACGGAAAATGGCTAAGGAAATGGTACGAAAGTATTTTCAAGTTTTGTAAATTTCGACAATTTCCTAACTTCAAGCACTTTTTGAAAATAACAGAGGGCGCCACTTCCGTTTACAACAATCCTAAACTGTAGAGTCATTTCCTCCAACAAAATATCTACTAAAACCTAACCTAACCTGACCTTATTTTACTATTTTTAAACAATAATTTATCGTCTTTACAGGATGTCTGTATTATTTTTGTCCCATTTTACTACTCTAGAAAAATAATGTATTGTCCTTAAAGGATATCTGTATTATTTTTGTCCCATTTTTGTTAGGTTATGTTAGGTTAGGTTAGGTTAGGATAGACAAAGTCAAGTTAGGTAAGGTTTTAATAAATATTTTGTTGGGGGATGTTTTGTCAGCTAGGATATTTTGACGGAGGATATTTTGCCGGAAATTTTTTGTCGCGGGAATATCAAGTTGCGGAACTCTTTCAGATATGCATAATCAGCATTTGGTTGGGTGTTCGAGAATTGAATATTTGACAATGTTCACAAAACGCCGGTTCTTGGCCCATGTCAACTTTGGGAGTTGAGGCAAACATAGACATAACTTACCAACTATTGTAGCACAGAAGATTATCATATTATAAATAATATCAGCCACGTTAATAATGTTTGCTTGATTCGATTTCAAATGTGATAAACTTTGGATGCCACAAGGTTGCGTGTCCGCAATTGAAAAATGACTTAAAAGTTTCGTGCTTTAGGTAATACATAACTGCCAATTTATGATTAAATAACAGTGTTATTACGAATGTGAGTGCGTAACGAGTTATGTAATTGGTCACTGCCATCTGTTGAGTGGAGTTGCAAGATACCAACGTTAGGGCGGTAAACGAAGCGCCATTTATTATTACTATTTATTACTCTTTTATACGCCCATAGGGCTTTTACACTGGAAACATATTATGGTAACATGGCAACGTTTTCATATAGTTAACAATTTGAATAAATTTAAAAATATATATATGATAATACAAACATTTTATAATATTTTGACATGAAAGATTTGTTTAGGTCTGTTTTAAACATTGAATTTGTTATACCAATTAAGAGAGTTTGCTAAACTATTTAGGCAAAGAGTTGGCGAGTTTGAAAAAGTTTGAAAAAGGTCCTTGTGCCTTATACTCGTATTAACTAGAATCAGGAGTTCGCAATATCCTACAAGTGAACCCACGAACTTTAATGTACATAACTGAAGGATTTTTAGTGTAAAAATGTAGACACATTCGAATAGCGCACATAGTAAAAGTGTGTAGCCAACATCAGTTTCCTGATCGAAGGGACTCCCATTGCCGTCGTGGGACTGGATAACCTCGGCATCCCGATTTGAAATTCACCAACTCTCCTCTACCATACGAATAATTATAAATAAAAATAATGTATAACAATAATAAGGCAGCAGGGAACAATTAAAATAGGGGATCAAATTAATAACAACGATACGAAGTAGAACCTCCGAGAAAAGATCACCTTAAATCTGTGGCAGTCTTGGCCGAACAGGTGCCAGTCCTAGAGAGCATCTCCCTTTTTATGTCCTAAGCTGGTGTCCCAAGTGGTTTACTACGTTTGGTGGGGTGTACTACTTTTTAGGGGTGGGAGGGTTTTATGGATTGAGGTTGGTCAGGGTCTGTCTTGACGGCGGATGCGTCTTTTCATCAACTGCGTGGTAAGCCAGATCGGGAGAAACTGGTTGAGGAAGATATTTTAATCTCTCCAGCGTCGCCTTACAGCAGTGGGAGGGATGGATTCATCACTCCTGGGCGTATCGACCCCTTCATGCCATACGCTTTTTCTTCCCAGAATTTCCTCTTCTACCTTCCTTAAATTGAACAGCATTCTCAAAGATGACTTAGACCCTGAGGGGATTTTTATTTTCATGACTTCCTATAAAAAAAAAGCTTGAAGCCAAAAGGCTATTTTTTATGTGAATACCGAACAAGAGTCCCAATTGCTCTGGCATCCCCAATTGGGTTACGTATGTTGTGAAACTAAAAGGAAGGGAATGAGAGACACGAAGGGAGACGGTTTTGTGATATGTTGTGAGTGAAGAGAAGGAGACACGGTGGAAAATGAAGTTTGGGATCTGGCTAATCAGATCAGACTAACAACAATGCTAATATTTTATCTCTATTGTAATTGACAGTCTTTCATCAGGATGAAATATTTGCCACTCCCCATAAAGACGAAGATGATCATGTATTAGTATGCACAACCATCAAACCTTAACGGTTTTCACACGTCAGTTTTAATATAAAACTAAAACAAACTCTAATAAACTGTCTGTGACTTTGACATTCGTCATTCAACAGGAACCGTGACGCGAAATAAAATAAATAAAAACAACAATCGAACAATGGAGTATTCATATGCCTCGTATTTGATAGTCAAGACACGTCCCCACTCGTTGGGAGCCAGGACTACCGACTTCAAAAGGGCGTCCTTACGTAAAGTGTCTCCCGAATTGTCAATTGTGAATTAATTATGCCTTCGGGATCCTTTGTAGTCAGGAGTTGACTTCCTCGGCTTTTTGTCAGGATTTGTCGGCGATGGTGTCAGAAAATTTTGAGAATTTTGTGCGAAGGTGTGGTAGAACGTGATTTTATCATTTTGTACCTAGAATAAATGTTCTTTCTGCTATATTTTTTTTTCTTCATACGTTTGGAAGTAGAGAATCGGATTGTATGAGAAGGTATTTGGGTGATTTTTTCAAGAATTTCCTAATTCGTGGTAAAAAATGATAAGAATATCACTTTAGAGTGTTGTGTAGGGTCAAACATGATTATGTACCTGTATCATTATTTTGTTCCTAGAAGCATTTTTAGAGAGACTCTAAGGTAACATGAATCTGTAAGAAGAGAATGGTAAATAAACTTACTTTACTGAAATTTGCGAGAATTTTTAAATGTTTTTTTTGTGTGAATACCGCACAAGAGTCTCGACTGTTTCCAACCGCCTGGGGTCAGTGAGCATCCCCAATTGGAGTATTTTGTGGGGAAGGGAAGGAGTTGGGGAGAAGAAGGTTGGGTAGTACCTGGCTATTCAGATCTGGTCACCAAACACGGCTAAAGCCATTTCAAGCAATAATTCTGAATTGAGAGTATCTTTCACTCTGGAACGTGCCGTTAATATGCTTTATATTATTTTTAACGCAATTCAATCAAATAAAATTAAGTTACGCACGCCGTAGCCTTACCTCTCGACCACAGAGGCCGCCAAATCTTGTCAGTTTTTACCAAGAATCGTCGTTTTCTCCTAATAATCGGAAAGCATCAATTTGAATTTTTTTTTAAATTTTGGAAGATGTTGTAGAAATCATTTTGCAAACAGAGAATAATAAGTTATTTTCTACTAAATATCACCCATTTCTAATTCCACATTTTTCATTCACATTGATACAAATCTTACGTTTACATTTACAATATCCAATGTCTTTAAAACTAATAACCGAAAATCAGGAAGTACATAAACCAAAGGATATTGCATTTGTGTTCCGTTGACCTTTTCAGTGTAATACCACTGCGTTCATTGGAGCATGTCGTTACCCAATGATGCAATGTTATGTTTTATATTTGTGCTTCAGACCTAACCTACCTTTTATCACAATCGATTGGGACAAGTTTATTTAACTCGATTAATGAATATCGACACATCGTAACATATAAATGCAATTATTTTGTTCCACTAATATGAGATACTTAATAGAATAAGACAATTGCTTTGTTCATAACCACAAAACTTATTTAATTTATTACGATCGATCAGTTTTGCTTTACCAAGCATCATCAGGGAACAAAATAAAACTAATCAAAAAATACATTATGTGAGCTTACATACACACAAAGAAAGTGACAAAACATAACATAGGATAAAGGAACAAAGTAAAATTAAAATGTAACATTGTATAAGAGAAAAAGAGACAGATGTGTATATTGTGTATATAATGGGTTACCTTATTATATTTAAAGAGACAAAGCGTCACCTGAATGAACAGTTGTGAACAACGTCAGCTGATTAAAAGATATTAAGATTTTTAAGTTTGTGGGGAAATATATCTAATATTTAGGTTATTGGATACATTTATTTGAATATTAAGATTTTGGCTTTTTGTTTCAAGAGCTTTCATCGAGACAAGTGCTTCTAATTTTTTTAATCTTTTGCAATGACCTTTGTTGTGCAAAGTATTAGCACCGGTGCTTTGATTGAAGGTATGATCTTTATCCTAAGATGTTATTTTATTCGAATGATCATTGTGTTGTTTTACCAACACAGAATGCTGAACAATCTAATTTGTAAATTCCCGGGTGACTAAATTTATCATCTTTATCCTTTAATTACTTTTTAAGATGTATTTTGTACGATAGAAGTAACCCAGAGGCAGAAGAGGATGACGTAGATAGACTACATGTATGAGGATTGGAGCAGGACGGGAAGGTCTGGGGAGTCCTCAGTCCTTAGTGAGGACTGATTTGCATCAGTGGAGAATACTTGTGATGGAAGTCAAATCCCACCCAGCGATGTATTTTTAAAACACAAATCTTTCTATTTTTCATTTCTGGATGGCAATTTTAAACACAGCCCTCCTTGTAACTAGTGGGCTGCGTACTGTTTTGCGTTCGTGTGGAGTAAGAGAGAGAACGCGGGCGACGTTTCCTCCCTAAACTTAATGTTGACACTTGTGCAAGCAATTTTTTTTAATTATATAGATATCAACCACTGGCGTTTCCCTGCATCGTGCATTTTTCATAAGTTACTTCTTATAGGTTTTAGGCTTTTAATCCTCCAAAAATTCTTAAATTTGCCTAGTTTGAGCGCAACCAACAGAAATTTAGCAAAAAATGCCTGCTATTAAAATTTCTTGACGCCCGCATTTCCCTTAAGAGGAATATAAACGCTAGAAATATTTCGATTCTCATGCCTTCAAAATTTGAAATCGAACGTCTTATTTGCACGAGGCAAGTAAGCGAAAAAGTGGTTTTTATTTATTTTGTGAATAATTTTTTAAGAATGAAAAAAAGTTATTTATACAAAACCTTAAAAATAGTCTTAGTCATAAAGGGGTATTTTTTAAAAATTGTTTCTTATATTACTTCATAGGTTTCTTATATTACTTCATCGCAGCATATTTTTTAATGTTCATAATGTAAACCGATTCGTCGTAAAGATTAATCTAAATAGTATTTAAATAGGATTTCACGTATAGCTTCACCTTAAGCGTATATATCATACCGTCTATATTTGTGTAATTGTGACGCTTTGATGAATTCTGTGTTTATGATTTTATTATCTTTTTTTATATATGCTGCGTACACGTTTGCGAACATAAGCGCGAGCCGATCAATAAAGTATAGGAAAGGAATTAAGTATTCGTAAGCGGCGTTTCACGCTGTTTGCGGTTGCTTCGTTCCTTTTCCATAATTCGTGGTTCAACTCACAGGTTTGGCTTGCGCATTTGTCTGTGATGCGCATATTACTACGTGAAATTATTAACTATTATTATTAGATTTGCTTTGAATTTAAGTGTCATTTTTAAAGTTGGAACCGCTTATGTGGAGACTAATTAAGACAATGATAAAGTACCTACCTATCATCAAGAATACTCATTTCGTTTACCTGTGATGTGCGTTATTACTGCATGAAATTATTCACGTTCAATGAACTCAAATTTGCTTTGAATTCAAGGATGATGTGTGAATAATAATCGAGACAAGTGATAAAGTAGGAACCTACATATAATATGATGTTTTAGGAAAAAAATTGGAATCATAGTATCTAGCGATTTTCTAACTAGAATACGTTAACCTCCAAGTCTGTCGCGGCCACTTTAACCACTAAGCGCCTAGGCGAACAACTAGGTTTATGATTGGATTGGACCTTGACTCCGATAATGCCAGCCTTACTGTCGATTATTAATAAACACTTTCAATTAATAACAATTGAAAGGTTCACTTAATAAATAAATAGTACCGTTCATAAAAAAACGTATATTTTAACTTGTATGAGAACCGGATTTGCCATGTTTCACGGCCGATCGGATGCCGATTTCAACAACCCTGATGCTGTTCAATGGTTAAAGCAGTTTCGAAATGTCTGCAAAGACTTGAAGAGGGGTTGCTGCATTTGTTTTGCAAGGAGAAGGTGCTCTAAGGATGTAGCATCATTGATCCCTTCCGAACCAGCTAAATACAACATCAAAAGCATATTTTTTACATTAGGTCCACGCAGGAGGCCTTGACGAACATAATTCCCCTCGGAGCCTATGTCGTATTTGGTTATTGCTGTGTGGAGGGTCTTCTTAGGAAAGGAGGGAGAAGAAGTTCTGGGAAGTAAAAACGTATGAGGGATGGTATCTGGAAGTCAGTGTGGCAGAGTGATGGACGTATGAATTTATCCCTCCCTCTGCAGTGCAACACGATGTCCCAAGAGAGTCCTGCTAGAGAGGTCAAAACTCTCCCTCAACCAGTCTCTTCTGATCCGAACTGCCACGCATTTGGTGGGCAAATGCATCCGCCGCCAAGACCCGGACAAATCTCATCCCATGAACCGGAACACTCCTGTTAAGTCACGACTTAGCGAACCACTTGATAGGTGACCTATGGCAGAAGTTTGATTATCCAATAAATGGTTCCTGAGGCGGCAGTACCCACACCCACCTACCAAAGAATGTGTAACACGTAAAAAACGTTTAAATTCGTCAAATAACAACAAAAACTTGTAATAAGCGGTCAAAACATGTGAAAAACGTAAAAAAACATGTGAAAAACCCAAAATAACTCCAAAACACGTGAAAAACCATCAAAATGGTCTTTTTTAGACGGTTAAAAATTTTCGACCAAAAATATGTTGATTTAACGGCTAGTTCTTTTGCTTTTACAACTCCGCTGTGGAGTAAATTTTCAGCTTTTGTATTTCGCCCTTCGTACAACAGTAGTCTCTTGAATTCCAAGTTTCACTACACTTTCCTTTCCACCTACACAGCAATCCTATAAAAGACGTCTTATTTTTATCGATTATTATCAAATTTTTTTATACATTCGTGATGTGATATATATCACACACAAAACTGGAAAAGTAGGGAATAATATTTTTCGATCTTTCTTTAATATTGATATGAGAGGTATTTCCATAGATAAAAATTAACATGGCATGTCTCAAGCAAATTTGAACAAGTGCTTTGACCATTAGTCATAAAATTTAGGTATTTTGATTCCCAGGCGCTTGATAATATTTACACCGGTTATAGAATCGGCTTCACGCGGATCATTAAGTCGTTAGTTTCACAATCTCAAGGCTGTTTGTTGGGCGCCGGGGACGCCGAAAGGCCGGTTTTAGGCAGGTAGGTACTGGCCGAAACTTGAAATGGTATTTTTCTATTCAAATATATATTGCTTATACCTAATACTCTATTCAACGGCCTACCTTATATTTTTGAAAGAACAATTTCCAATTTCCAACTGAGGGAGTACAAGAAGGCGCTGCAAAAAAGCGCAATACCTTTGCACGATGATGTCGTCTCTCACCCAGCATGCCGCTTGAAGTCCCGAAAACCCTTCTGGACAGAAAGAGAAAGTCTCCTCCAAACACCTCTCACCCCAGAAGATAGGTGGAAGCTTGAGTGGCAATCGGCCAAGGTGAAAAATGCCCATCTCGTACAAGACCCCACTGAGAGACAGCCTGGGTTCTCATTGCCTCGCAAACTCTGGTCCGCCATCAATAGGATAAGGTGCTCCCATAGCCGTTGTGCCCATCTGATGTATAAATGGGGCCTTAAAGAGTCGGAGATGTGTGAATGCGGTGAGGTGCAGACCACCGAACATGTGGTCAACGAATGCCCGCTTCATTCATTTCCCGGCGGGATTGATGAGGTCTACAAGGCAACGCCTGAGGCCCTAGACTGGCTCGCAGGCCTAGACGTCCCCTTCTGACCCCCTCACCATACGAAAGAAGAAGAATTTTCAAATTTGCCAACAAAGAAAGAACCTATTTACAGGGTTTGAAATGGATTTGTTCTGTTCAAATATTGATCATTCGGCCATATGAAAATATTCAATTTTCGAAATAACTTGGCATTTGGAATTTGGCAGCCACCTCTGGTCTGGAGCCCCAAAATACCTGGAAAAATTGTTGACTGTGCAGAAACGGGCGCGTGGTTTGATAAATTCTCCTGTCTTATCGAACGGATTGCAATCTTTAAGTAACATTTTACCCGACTATTTTAAAATATACCCGACACAATATTCTACGGACAAAACATCCCCCAACAAAATATGTACTAAAACTTAACTTAACCTAACCTAACCTAATAAAAAATGGGACAAAAATAATACAGACATCCTGCAAAGACAATAAATTATTGTACAAAAATAGTAAAATCGGACAAAAGTAATTCAGATAACAATAATTTACTATCTTATTTTTGTCACATGTTTTAGTTAGGTGAGGTTAGGTTGGGTTGGGTTGTGTTAGGTTTTAGTTCAAATTTTGTCGGAGACATTTTGTCTCGGGATGAAAAATCTCGGAACTCGATCTTTAGAGCACAGGCGTCGGGTGGGAATGCCGTCCTTGTTCTACCGGTATTTCAATGAAAGATGCTCCGAAGAACTAGCGTAATTTAATCCTTCGGCACGGACGCACAGTCAGGAAACACGTGAAACGCGCGCCCAACATTTGCACACAGTTGACATTTGTCACATGAGAACGGGTCGTTTCTACAACTCGTTCTTGAGATCAACAGCTCGGCTGTGAACGATTTACATGCCTCGTGTTTCCTCCCTTCTACAACATGGATCTCTTCAAGACCCAGGTTCACACTTTCCTTTATACAAAAAGACCCTCCACACAGCATCCCCAAAGATGACATAGGCTCTGAAGGAAATAATTTAATAGCCATTCGTGAGAATCTAACGTAAAATTTGATACTCCGCCCCCAAAGTTCCTAGATTACACATTTTATGTCAAATGCTTCAAGCTGTGAATTGTATCAATTATTTCCTTTTTCAAATTTAATTCAAAGTAAGTCTTATAAATAAGTACTTACCTACATTCAATTTATAATAAGCAAACCTGAATTTGCTAGTAAAGTACCTATCTATTCGCTAACCACCCGTTGACAATATCTTTGAAAAAAATCGAACGTGTAAAAATAAAAAAGTTCTGTCTATCATTGTTATTTTATCCATGGTTAAACTAGGTATAAACTTTTCCGTGGCTACCTGCATGAGAAAAGAATATAATTAATATTCATCATTCCTACTCTGCAATTAAACTGAGCTATTAAACAGCAGAATATTACTAATCCGTGTAATATTATCATACCCGTTGAAACATTTTACATGTATTTTATAGGAACAATGTTTATATAGCTACGAGTATTATTTTACGAATTATAGGCAGTACTTTATTACATTACTAAGGAAGCATGAAATGTAAATTCATGTGAAGTTATTTGAAATATTACTGAGAACGAATTAAACCTTTTTATTAGGCCTTCTATCCCTGTAACAACTGCATTAATTGTTACAAATGTTACAACAAAAAGATTAATAATAATAATAATAATAATTGGATAATTTGTAGAGCGCCGTTTTTGTGAAAAATCACCTCAAGGGCGCTGACTCTAAAGTATATGTTTTGTGATTTTTGAGCACAGATAAAAACTAAGGTTGGGTTCGTCAGGTATGTTTTTAGGTTTTCACGGCCAAAAAGTATTTTTGTTATTGTTTTTGGGGTGTTATGCCGTGTTTCGCTACCTCCTTCTTTAGCCAACGTTTCGGACAGCGTTACAGTGTCCATCATCAGGGCAGATGAGTTCTCTCATCTGCCCTGTTCACTCATCTGCCCTGATGATGGACACTGTAACGCTGTCCGAAACGTTGGCTAAAGAAGGAGGTAGCGAAACACGGCATAACACCCCAAAAACAATAACAAAAATAAGGTTGGGTTGTTTAAAAAAATTTCAACAATTCATCAAATGTTTGAAGCTAATCTCACGTCCTGTGAAAGTTTTATTCAAGTTCTGTGATTATTTTAGTTTTTTGATGCAGGATTGATATGGCAACTTTTGCCATTTCAAGCAATGTTACGTGTACTATATTCCAATGTAATATATAACAATGAATATTTGTTAAATACGAAAGATGAAAATTTGAATTAAAAAATTGTAATAGGTGGCACGCGAGTTATTTGAGAACTGAATCTACTGGGACTGAATATATGGATCGCGGGGGGAGGGTTGGCGGGTCGGAGGAGCGGGTGATGGGACAGGGAAGGCGGGGAAGGTGGAAGGGGAACGCGGGAGGGGAAGGGGACGCGGGAGAGGAATGGGGACGCACGGGAAAGGTCATGCAGGGAGAAACAATTTATCCCTTTCAATATGGCATTGCAACGCATGCCAGGAATCAGCCAGTAATTTCATAAAATGAAATGATATATTAGTTTATATGCAAATGTAGTTGAGCCTAACTTAATAAATAAATAAAATTACACAAATTTATTTCTGGGGCATTAACTAATACTAAATAAATTAAAATTATCGGTAATATAAATATCGACAAATTAAAATAATCGATACTGCCACTCTTCCCAATTCTGGGTTTTTAATCTGTCGGGTATGAATTGTTTATTTCTTTATCCATGTGTCTTATCTATGCGGCAAGCAAAATAATCTATTAATGAATTCAAATCAAATCAGATTTAAAATTCGCTGATACAGGTGGTAGAAACATTATTCGTTGCCAAAAGAATGGCAGACATTATCATTGATTTTGTTCTTACAATCTGTATTCTGTGCAATCAGAACAGAATTTTTTGTGTGTGTTTATGGAAATAAATTAATGAGATTTGTGCTGGATTAGGTATAAACCGCATGTGGATGAACGAAAAAGCAGAGCAACGACTCCTCAAAAAGACAACATGGTACCATCAAGTGAATAAAAATTTCGTCTAGCTTTCGTGAGATAACTAGACGAAAGAAACAAAAATTCTCAAAACAATAATTCTCCTCACTGCCTATGCCATCTTTGGGGATGCTGTGTGGAAGGGGAAGAAGTTCTGAGAGTGACGAAGTATGAATCAATCCCTCCCACTGCGGTGCAAGACGATGTTCCAAAAGCGTGTTCTGTTAGAGATCAAATGGTCTCGCTCAACCAGGCCAGGCCTACCACGCAGTTGGTGGTCAGACGGATCCACTGCCAAGACCCGTACATATCTCACTACATGAACCCGGGCACCCCTGCTAAGTCACCAAACGTAGCCAACCACTTGAGGGTACCTATGGCAGAAAAGTTGTTGATCCAATAAACGGTTCCCGGGGTGGCGGTGCCCATTAAAGTAGTTTGTCAGCCACCTCTGGTCTGGAACCCAAAAATAGATTTCAATTTTAGACTATAGACTTAGATGGATTGCTTGTTCCTTGATCTACCAGTAATTCAATTGAAGATGATCTTCTGAGGAACTCAAGTTCGAATCTTGGTCAAAAATCTATTTTTATAAGTCAAGTGCGCCTCATACGTCAAACATATTTCTGGTAACGTTATATTTTCGTTAAGAATGGGCCAGAGTGGTTAATAAGCCAATTTATAATCTTTTTAAGAGATTCATTTGAAATTAATTTTTTTACCATATGTGTACTGATACGGGGTTATTTCTGTTTTCTCCAAGGTCAAATTAAAGTATTTTAATCAGTGTTCATTGAATTTAAAATCGTAATTCGTTTTTGTAAAGAATAATAACTATAGATAAACACTCGTTGGAGAGTTGGTTTTCCAAGAAATTGAATTAATGTTTTCTTAAACGAGACGAATTTAAATTATGTGCACTTTATTGCAGACATGGAGAATTATAAATAAGTTGGTAGATATCTACTCTCAGTATCGCCCTGGTGAAATAACATTGTTCAGAATCGATTCATTGCTTATTTTATGTGAATACCGCGCAAGAATCCCAACTACTCCCGTCTGGAGCCAGTGAGATTACGGCATCCCTAATTGGGGTATGTTGTGAAGTATGTTGGAGAGGGAAAGGATATGAGGAAGAAGTAGGTGGGGAAGTATCTGGCTATTCAGATCTGGTCACCAAACACGGATAAAGCCATTTCGAGCAACGTTTCAATTCTGAATGGTGGTTTTACACCAGGACGATACTGATAGTATCTTCCACTCTGGAATACCGCAAATATATTATGTATACGTATTATTTTAAAATGATTAATTGTGAAATGACACAAATTAATCAATTAAAATTTATTTGTACAAATCGGGATTTGAACCCACGACCTTCGGATTTGCTTCTCTGCTAGTCGAGAGCCTTACCCCTCGACGTGGCTTGAAATGGCTGTAGCTCTGTTTCATGACTAGATCTGAATAGCCAGATACTTATCCACCCTCTTCTTCGCTTCCTCACTCGTTTCAGCCTCACCACATGTCTCGAATGGCTCCAAACAGTTTGGAGCAGTTAGGACTCTTGTGAAAATTGTGTACAGTTCACAAGCGGTAAAAGTGAAACCTTCAGAAAAATAAAGTAGACAAGAGCGCAAATACGAGAACGATTACACTATCTCATTTTTTTGCAGATTCATTCTATAGATGTATGTGTTTGACTCTTTTTAGAGTCGCTATTTTTCGTTTCATCGAGTTTCAAATCACACCGATGCTAAAGAAATTTTCACTTGAAAATCTTTCGCAGGTACTATTAAGAATTAACAGAGAACGGCAAATTTATGGGATGACTATTCTCCATGTCGTAAATCGGCTTTATTGTAATCGAAAGGACTCAAAACGAGCAAATCGAAATGCAGAAACGTCGTAAATCGAGAAAATCGTAATGTTAAACGAATAGTCCGTTCGTAAATCGGCAACTTTACCACTGAACACGAACACTACGAATAGTCCGTCCAGTTTTATTTGAATTGCCCCTAGTACAGTGCGGGAGTTACTTGCCTTAGTAAAATGTCAGCGACTATACTTCCGGTCATTGGCTCCGGAGTATTTCAACGGTCGGTAACAAAGGAAACCTGAATCACCTCACCTCAGTTCGAGGAACACGCAAGCAGGAACTGTAAGAAGTTATGCTGTAAGCAGGGCCAGACTTAGGCAGGCTAGACACTAGACACTAGCCTAGGGGCGCGATGATGTTGAAATTTTAACCACTCCGACCCCTAAGCTTGTTTACACGACAATATATCAATAGCAGTCAAGTTCAATTAGCTTATTTTCAAGATAATGCATGTGTTCCCACAGAAATCATTATAACTCCGTTTTTGTTATAGTTACAACCCTAAAACAAAGAGGAAAATATCTATAATAAAACACGCCACACAAATATATTCAACGTTGTCCATAGATATAGGTATAAAGTACTTATTTTGTAGAAACAGTTCTCACCCGCCAAATCGCGTACGCGCCGTTGGACATGGTTAATTTTTTGTGAAATATTTTTATATGAAATGGTAAAAAAGTGAGGTGACAAAATTGTTTATTATACATTTGTATGGTAAAATAAGTGTTTTTTACATAATCCATGATTTTAGTACCATTTTCACAAAAACATCACGTGAGTCATTTTTCCAACTTTTTTTATACTTGCGTCCTAAATTTTAATATTTAAAAATTTTAATGTTTATTTGTAATAATACAATTTGAAAGCGTATCTTATCACCTTTTGAAAACAGTTTTTATTATTTGGCTACTGAGCTTTAATTGGGAAGGAAATAACATAAAAATTTTATAAATCTGACAGTTCGTTTAAGACAAAAAACTTGCACAAAGGCGATAGACCGGAGTGGTTAATGCACATATTGTACTAGTGAAATAGTGATTAAAATAATCTGAATCATCATTGTGACTTTTTCATACTCTTTTGATTCAATCTCTTAGAAATACAAATTTTATGTTAGCATTTCAGAATGACAACAATCGATATCATTTTGGGTTTGACCTTGAATGATTTTTAATTAGGGAGGCGTGTATTTGTACCATTTATTGGGTAGCCAACACCCCCGCCACAGGTCGACCCAAGTAGTTCTTTACGTTTTATGATTTAGGAAGGGTACTCGGTTTCACGGGGTGAGGTTTGTCTAGGTCTTGGCGGCGGATGCGTCTACCCATCTACTACGTGGCGGGCCGGATCGGAAAATACAAGTTGAGGGAATCTTTTGTACCTCTCCAGGAGGACCATCTCGTCCGAACGCAGTGGGATGGATGGATTCGTACGTTTGTCACTCTTGAACACATCGACCCCCAGATTCCTACTAACCGCTCATACAGTTTCCTTCCCAGAACTACTCTTCTTTCTTTTCCCCAAAACGACCATCCACCCAACAACCTCAAAGATGACACAGGCACTGAGGATTTGTTTGTTTTTTCAAGACTCATAATGTTAAAAAAATATATTGTAATTTCTCCCATGTCGTTTTTAAAGGGCAGGCAATGAAAGTCAGAGGAAAAGAGAGAGAGATAAAAGGAAACTTTTTTTCTTTTTTTTTTTAAAATAGTTCTACTGAGAACAAAGATGTTTAGTGGCTAAATTTAGTGATGAAACGCTGACTCGTTAGATTTAAAAAAATAAACAGTCCAGAGCGGATTTAATCCTTAATCGGGCCCTGGCTATGAGATAATAATATAAGGTAGAACTCTGACCACAGCCTGTAATCAATGTGTAGGGGAGTTCATGCCGTATCATATTTGATATTATAACTGAGTAAGATACCTAATACAGCGCTAACTCTTATTCAATACTTCAGTCGTTTTGCACCCAAGTAAAATACCAAGAATGAAATATCTGAATAGCCAGGTGATTCCCACCTTTCTCTTACATATCGCATTTCAATATGGGAGGCAGATATGGGTACCGCCGCCCCGGACACCATTTTTGGATAACCAACACCTCTGCCGCAGGTCACCACAAATGGTTCGCTACATTTGGTGACTCATGGGAAGAGGTTGTCTAGGTCTTGGCGGCTGATGCGTCTGCCCACCTTCTGCTTGACGGACCGGATCAAGATCGAGGGAAGCCTTTTGACCTCTTGAGTCTGACTCTCTCGACACATCCTCTTGCACGGCAGATGGATGGATGGATTCATACGCACATCACTCCAGATAAACTGATCTCTAGATTTCTACCGCCCATCATACTTTTTCCTTCCCAAAACTTCCCCTCTTTCCTTAAAAAGATCCTTCATACAGCATCCACAAAAATGACATCGGCTCTTGCGATTTTTTTCCTCACTCCTATACAATGTCCAATTGCGAGTGCCATAGACGCACTGGCTCCAGACGATTGGAAGCAGATGGGATTATTGTGCAGTATTCACATAAAAAAGAATAAATTTGTTGTTTTTTTTTACATGAGATCCACACAGGAGGCCCTGAGGAAAATAATTTCCCTCAGGGCCTATGTCATCTTTGGGGATGGTGTGTGAAGGATTTTTTAAGGAAAGGAAGGAGAGAAAAGTTCTGTGAAGGAAAAGGGTTTAAAGGGTGGGTAGGAATTTGGGGTTCAGTGTGTCCTGGTCATCCGCCTCCAAGATCTAGACAAACCTCACCCCATGAACCCGGACACCCCTGCTAAATCACCAAACGTAGCGAACTACTAGAGATGACCTATGGCAGAGGTGTTGGTTATCCAATAAAGGTTCCCAGGGCGGCGGTACCCATTCCCGCCTCCCATTTGTTAAAAATTTATTACATAAGACAGCAAAAACAAATATTTTCCAATGGTAATAAATAGGCAATAATTACGATTCGTAATTTTATTTTAATAACACGCTTTGTATTTGTACAATTTATACAAATTCAATGCAACGAATCAACATTATTGAAATTAGTTTCACGGTTGTTTTTCATTCCGCATTACCAAAGATATTGAAATACGAAAGATATGACGGCCGCCCCAGTGTCGGCGGACTACGGTCTAATGATCTTAGTTCAGTATATTTTTTGAAGGTGGGCAGTAGTATTGGTTAACAATATCAGCGACACCAGGAAACACAGTCCCACCCAATAAAAACTGCCGATAGCACATCTCTTATATTTAAATATCTTTGTGCATTACCAAGTGTTTGTTCTGCTGGTAAACAGAGATGTGAAACAAAACAGAATAGAGAAGATCACAAGAAATGCGACGTATTACGTTTCGTGATTTAAAAGTCTGGCTATTCGAGCCTTAAATTTAAAATATTGAATCGTAATTTATTATTATTTTGAAATTCAAATATTATATCAACAAATGCCGACGTAATATTATTATAAATGCGAAACTGCGTATGTTTGTTTGATACGCTTTCACGCATAAACCAATAAACCGATTTTAAAAATTCTTTCACCAATATAAATCTACATTATATGCGAGTAATTTAAGCTGTATATAATGGTAAGCTCTGGCGTTATGAAGTAATAAATATTAATATATTATATTTATTATACGTTTTCTGTCGCTAACAAAAGCGAGTTATTGCTAATGTCGGCAAACAAATCGTTGCCATGGAAACGATGTTGATATATTTGTGGGCTCTATGCTGGTAGGTACTCAGCCCCCTACCTACTGATCGGCTGCTGCTCCAGAAAATTCAAATATTAGAATATGTTTTGTTTTTTTTTGGACAAGCTTATGTTTTGGAATAAATGTACGATGAGAGTTCCTACATTAAAAATATAATTCGTAACGATTATAAAGACTGCATATAGTGTTATTTTTTATTATATTTACAAACTTCCACATATTTAAATAAAAATAAATCTCCGAAATGTTTTTAAGCGCATAAATTCCGAACGACTGCACCAAATTGGATAATTCTTTTTTTCTTTGAGCTCTAGCATTATGAAATTTAGGTGACACGCGAGCTATTTAAAAACTGAATGTACCGGGAATGAATGTATGGAATGCGGGAGGAGAGGGGTAAATTGATAAGTGCAAGCGCTACAGTAATTTCCCCTTATAACGACTCGTTCTTGAGTTCAACAGCTCGGCTATGGAACGATTTGCCGGCATCTGTGTTTCCTCCCTCCTACATCATGGGTCTCTTCAAGACCAATGTTCATTCCTTCCTCTCCTCAAAAAGACCCTCCACACAGCATCCCAGATGACATAGGCCCTGAGGGAAATTATTTTCCTCAGGGCCTCCTGTGTGGAGTTAATGTAAAAAAAAAAAAAAAATACCATGCGAAGCCGCGGGGTAAAGCTAGTATTATATAAATTAGAATGATAAGCGGTACAAATACTAAATCAAATTTACTGAAAAATGATTACCAACAGAGCTAAACGCATCGGTTGGCTCTGACGTCACTCATACCGATCGGGACGTCAGCGCGGAAGAGATTTGCAACAATTAGACGTCATTTGATGTAAAATTCTACGGCACAATTTTTTCACCCTTTCACCAGTTTAAAAAAAAACTTCTGCGTTAATTAATCTATCTTCTACTTTGGAAGGCGTCGACAATTTACCTTATATTACAATCAAATAAAATTTACTTGGGGCATGCCGGGATTTGCTAGTCGAGAGCCTTAATTAGACCACGGAGGCCGTTAATAATTATTGCATTAGATTCCTGAAAACTTTCTTTCTCGTAGTTCAGTTAGTCCATGATTTGCATTGGAAACATTGTTTGAAATGAATTTGAGGGGTTTGAGGTAAGGAAAAGAAGACGAAGAAGTGCATTGCGGAGGTCAACAACTTTTGGCGACCGTCTTGCTTATTGCCAAGTGCGCCAAAGGTTCCCAAATGTTATTGACATTTAAAATCGTTGTGGGAATGTTTACGTGCCAAAACAACAAGTTAATGAATAAGATGAAGAAAAATACAGCCGAAAGATATATATTGCACAAACACTAGTCAGTTTTCCAATATCAAACGGTATTCTAACACGGATCTTGTGGTCTAAATACCAGCAACAAGTAAAAAAATCTAAATTTCTTCCAATAAGGAGTACTTTACATTTCTAATCCAACCACTAATCTTGTATATCTATAGCCTCGAGCAACTGAATCAAAGTTATCGGTAAGAGAGATTTGTGGAGAAATATTATTATGTTTTGCAATACAGTATAGGCATATCAAAGGCTGTTACATTCCCCGCATTTGTAATAACATTTTATTAGCTGCAAGAATTTTGTACAACTAAGGTTAAACACAAGAATTCTAATTGTTGTGTTTGTCGTTAGTATTTTTTTCCATAGATTGTAATAGTTTTATGATGAAATAATGTTGATTGCAGGTTCAATTTATGCTAAAAATTGCACAGTGGTGCTAAAAACAATTGCAGTATTTTTTTAAAGACACATTCCCGGATTACGAATAACCCAACAATATTTGAAAATCACCTACAACCACCACATTAAGATGAAGCTCTACGTAAAATCCTATTTAGATTAATCTTTACGACGAATTGGTTTACATTATGAACATCAAAAAATATGCTACGGATAAATTGAAGCTTTAACTAGTTAACTTTAACGTTTCTATGTATTTAAATTACAATAAAATTATTAATTACGTAACAAAAAATATAAGCTTAAAAAAATGTTTTTGCATGACTTAACTATGAAGTAGCATAAGAAACAATTTTTAAAAAATACCCCTTTATGGCTAAGACTATTTTTGAGGTTTTGTATGTTCTAACTTTTTTTCATTCTTATAAAATTATGAACAAAATAAATAAATACCACTTTTTTGCTTTCTTGCCTCGTGCAAATAAGACGCTCGATTTAAAATTTTGGAGGCAAGAGAATCGAAATATTTCAAGCGTTTATATCCTCTTAAGCGTAAAATGTTGCTTGTGTCGTGATGGAGGAATTAGCCAGCTGAGGAATCAAACACGCGACACCCGGACGAAACCCAAACGCGACGCCCACTCAGCCACTGACCGGTTCAGCCACCTAGATAAACACGTATCTTATTTATCTCTGCGCTACTGTTTTTAGTTATTTCACGAATGTAATAAATTACACTAACACATTCATTATTTTAGTTTAGTTTAGCGTAAGTTTTTTAACACCGGTCACTTTTGACAGCATCACAGATGACGCTTTACGATTGAAAAAAATATTGATCAAACAATGAAATGGGCTGAATATCTATGGTTGACTGCAATTGCACTTCTGCAAATTGGTAGAGTGGGTATTGGTACCGCTGCCCCGGAAACCTTTCAATGGATAACCAACACTTCTGCCTTTGGTCACCCCAAGTGGGTCGCTACGTTTAGTGCCTTGAGAGTCCATAGGAGTAAGGTGTGTGAACGCCCTTACAGAATTCACAAAGATGGCATAGGCTCTAAGGGAGGTGTGTGGAGTAAATGTAAAAAAAATAAACGGTGCAAATATTTAAAAAAAATGATTATATTTAAGTGCATAATTATAAAATTGATTGATGTCACGTGGGCGCGTCACGTGGTATCCGAAACCAGTTGGCTTCGATATTTTAGGCTGCGTATTCGGAAACTAAGCAACCGCACCTACACTAACGCACACGGCGCGGATCGCTGCTCGCGGTTGCTTTGTTCCTGTTCCACAATTTGCACCTCGGATCGCGCTTATGTTCGCAAAAATACCTACACAGCGCTAGAAAGTGTTATTAAAGGTATATTTATACCTGGTATAGGTAAGGTAAGGTATAGGTATACCTACAAAAGACAAATTTTAATATTTCACACAACTATTTTTATCACAACCACTCTTTCAATTAATATCACAACGCCCAGACAAACCATAGAAACTTACTAAATATATTCTTAAGAAGTGCTCTTACTTACTTAACTTACTCTTAAGGAGTGCATTGTTGACATTTTGACAATCTGTGGTTAGTTTATCTCGCTGCCACGGCTCTCCAATGACCCGGGGATAAAACAATAGTCCGTGACGGCCATTCATATTGAAGGTAGGTACTGGGTACTGGGTACCTCCGCCAGGGCAATGCTAACACAACAATTCAGTTAACTCTCCTTAGCAGGCAGGATTTTATTAATAATACCAGCACATACTCATAAAAAATCACGGGTTATGAAGTTTGGAAAGATATTAAAAAAAAATAAAATTTTATTTCCATTTCCGAATTTTTCGTTATGCGATTTTAATCATTATATTTTGAATAACGTATAAAGAACAATATCAGAATCGCTTGCACTAGCAACTATGTTTAGATTCCACTTTTTTTTATTTAAAGAATGGAGCCTGTCTTACGGTTAACATAATTTTTTTTTTGTTTTCTGCTTTAGCTTTCAAGTGGTGGAATGGCTCGTGTTTGATCCAGGTCCTTTTTACCAGGCCCCTTAGCATGATCGATCGTTATGGATTGATAGTATAACTTTCGGTAACTTCTCATCGTTCCCTAGCATGACTGATGAATGCCAATGATTAAGTAACAGTTCACAATGACTTAGGATGGGTTGTTTCAAAAAATTTGACGAATTCGTCAAATATTTGACGTTAATTTTCACGTTCTGTGATGATCTTTCTATTCAAGTTCTATGATGATTTCAGTTTTACGAAGCAGCTGGCCTATGATGATAAAGTAACAGAACTCGAATAGAACTTACACAGAACGTGAAAATTAACTTCAAATATTTGATGAACTCGTCAAATTTTTTGAAACAACCCGTCCTAAGTGTTCTTAATACATTCGATGTCAACTGTTGTTTGTACGTTAGCGATCTGCAGTTGTCCTAGAGAACGACGAGAAATTACCGAAAGTTATCCTTTCAATCCTTATCAATCAGTAGCTCAGATCTGAATAGCCAGGTATTTCCCACTACCATGGCCACTATCTCCTTCTTTTCAGCCCCGTAATACCCCATTCGCCGACCAGTGGCTGAGTTGGCATCGTGTTTGGGTTCCACCCAGGTTGGGTTCTGCCACAGGTCACCCCAAGTGGTTCGCTACGTTTGGTGATTTAGCAGGGGTGCCCGGGTTCATGGGGTGATGTTTGCCTAGATCTTGGAGGCGGATCACCAGGACACACTGAACCCCAGATTCCTACCCACCCCACAAACCCTTTTCCTTCCCACAACTCTCCTCCCCTTCCTTTCCTAAAAAAAACCCTCCACACAGCTTCCCCAAAGATGACATAGGCCCTGAGGGAAATTATTTTCCTCAGGGCCTCCTGTGTGGAGCTCATTTAAAAAAAATAACCCAGGCGTCGCGTGTTCGATTCCTCGTCTGGCTAAGTCCTCCATCACATCACGAGCAATATTTCCAGCTTACTGTGGTGGTAGCAGGAGATTTTCAAATATTGTCAAGTTATTCATAAACCATTGGTCTTTTTTTATAAAATTAAAAAATTGTAGTTGGAACTGGTGTGGTAATTAATAGTTATTTGCATATTTTACAGTTCGATTTCCTGCGTTTTGAGTTTAAGTAGAGTTCGCATCGAAGAAAGCTCGAGCCTGGACACGACAGTTCGCCCATAATACCCGGTAGAGTTAGCGGAATACAAATGAGAAAATCATTACTGCATATATATAAAGGCGGCGCGCATTTGCTTTCTGCAATTTGTATCTACAGATGCAGTGCAGTGCTGAAAATGCAGTGGTGTTCGTTGCATAATAAATTTGCAGTGCGTGAAAAGCTACGCACGTGGAATGAATTTATTATTGCATACATAAAAAGGAGTATTTATGCCAGTCATTTAAAAAAAGTAACTCTACAGGATATATAATTTCATTCCACTTGTTTAGATAGGGAGTTAATGTCATGACAATCTTCAGAGCACAGGCGTCAGGTAGGATTTCTGTCCTTGTTCTACCGGTATTACAATGGATGATCCTCTAAGGAACTAGCATCACTGATCGCTTCGGCACTAGCGCCAAACGCGAGCCCTACATTTTTGTACACGGTTGAAATTAGTAACTTGAGAACGAGCTTTCGAATTCAACAGCTCGGCTGTGGAACGATTTGCCGACCTCCGGTGGCTTCCTGGTTACCGGATAACTCAACAATGTGCAACTACATCACACTTTTGAAAAGTCATTAAAAGTTCTAAGTAGGTTACGTTAGGTTCGGTTATGGACTATATTTAAAAAAAAAATCTGAAGAGACGAGCGACAAGAAAACTCAAGAAGAGATGAGAAGATTCAACAGGAGGCAGGAAAAGACGGGACGAGCAAGGAGAGGCGAGAAAATCTAGGAAGAGGCAAGAAGAGCCAAGAGGAGATGATAAGATCCCAAAAGAGACAAAAAGAAATATGAAGATACAAGAAAAGCCACGAATAGTCACGAAGAGTTGAGAAGAGACGAGAAGGTCCAAGAAGAGCCGAGAAGAGAGGAGAAGATTCAAAAGGATTCAAGGAGAGGCGAGAAGATCCAAGAAAAAGCAAGAAGAGATATGGAGAGATAAGGAGAAAAAAGAGACAAGAAAAGCCGCGAAGAGGCAAGAAGAGAGGCTTAAGAATGGGGTAAAAAATTCTCAATCCGTTCCTTTATTCCTGCCCATCCTAAATTTTAATATTGGCTTATTAGGTTGCCATTTATATCGGTCGATTAAACTCCAATCTCCTTCCTATCCTCAGAGCACGTGTTCCAAGTCCTAACAAATCAGTGCCCCTCGGTGTACCGGTCTCACCGGGACAGGAGTGCTCCTGGCTGGGGGGTACAGTCATATCGTATCTATCTTAATGAGTACTTTTCAAAGGTGTGTTGTAAAGCCACTTTGTTGAGTTGTCATGGAACCATGTTTCTTCCCTCCTGTGAGAGGACAAGACCCACGTTTACTCCTTCTTCTCTTCAAAAAGACCATCCACCCCGCAACCTCAAAGTTGACATATTTCCCTCAGGGCCTCTTGTGTGGAGTTAATGTAAAAAAGGGTGCTAACACATTGTTATACACCTGAGCTAGGTAACTTATCGATAAACAATTTTGTTCAATTGGTCTAAATTACACACAGTAACGCACGTGAACTTACATACTTATAAACAGTACTGTACGAAGGTAATCATCAGGCCTTAGATCTTACACCGCTAAACAATATAGTACAATAAGCAATACACAATAACCACAAGTTAAACCAATTCCATCTAACAGCTTGACATATTGTTTACGTCCAGAAATATGATTACAAAAAACTTTATATTTATTACACGAGAATGACCTGTCCAAACCGGTCACTTTGTCTTAAGCATGGGTCAGCAACCTTTTGTTCTAAAAGGGCCAAATATTTTATGTGGGAAGTAGTGCGGGCCGCACTTGGGTCACATTTCATTACATTATACGTGATATTTGGTGACTTGGCACGGGTGCTCGGGTTCATGGGGGGAGGTATGTCCAGGCCTTGGCGGCGGATGCATCTGCCCACCTGCTGGCGTCGTGGCGGGCCGGATCGAGAGAGACTGGTTGAGGAAGGCCTTTTGACCTTTCCAGCCAGACTCTCTCGACTCATCGCCTTGCACTGCAGTTAGAAGGATTTATTCATTCGTGCATCATTCCTGGACGCACTGACACCCTGATTCCAAACCACTTTTCTTCCAGAACCAGATCTTCCTATCCTTTTATTCCTTAAAATGACCCTCCACACGGCATCCCCTAGGAAATAATTTTCCTCAGGGCCTCTTGTGTGGAGTTTTTGTAAAAAAAAAACCTACAATATTTGTGATAAAATATTTTAGTTTTAAAAATAAAACGCTTTTTGTGTATTTTAAAACATTTATTGTAGTTAATAAAATCAATTGCAAGTTTTCTTATATAAGCTTGCATTTTTGAAGTAGAATCGCGTAGTATTGCGTCTAAATGTGAACCCGATAACCGAAAACACTATTTGTTTTCTCAATAATTCAGAATTGAAATGGCTTGCTCACAAATGTATGTACGACAAAAATAGTTATTATTTGCTCAGCAAACCATTTAAACTCCTTGTAGTCTTCAGAAGGCAACCCCCGTAGTAATTCACCAAGTTTTTACTTTGAAGGCCATTTTAAAGGTGGTATCACTTTGCAAATCTATCACGTTGATTTGCTAATTGCTCCCTCTTCACTCTCTTTCTCTCTCTCTTTTTACTACGTTGTGTATGATATCGTCCGTCACGTGCGTTGCGGCGAGAATCTTGCGGGCCGCACCTAGACGCCTCGCGGGCCGCAGGTTGCCGACCCATTGTCTAAAGTGTCCGGTAACTACCTACTCTTTGGATTAAAGTTTTGTAACGAGGGGTTAACGTGCCGGAAATTACTTTTTTTAACTTGAACAACAATCCACATTAATGTGTGCTCAATTAAGGCTAATAATATTGAAGAAAACCTCTTGTAACGCCATGATTTCATTGCAATAAAGACAAATTGCAATACGAGGAAGACATCCTTATATTTTGCAATGTGTTGTTCGAACTGTCAAGACGCGATTGCGCGGGAAACATTTTCGCATTATATTCGATTCCAGATAAATTCACAGTAGTTGTTGAACGTATTTCAAAATAAAATACTGTTTTTGAAAGCTGATATCTTTCAGGTTTTAGTGTCACATTTCTACAATACGCCATTAAAAATATTAAATATTTGAACGCAAAAATAAGAGTGTTAAAAGTCGTTTTGTTTTTATCGTGTAACTGTAATTACCACTTTGCACGAAACTAAAATAACGTTTTTTATTAGACGAAGGTTTTATTAAAGTTATTGTCCACTATTTTTTTTCGTTTGTTTTTTTTTTCTGTTTTCCAAATTTGATTCATTAAATGTTCCACTCAAAATAAACTTATATTTAATTAAATGAAGACACTATGAGCGAAACTCAATCGAAAATCTGGAAACAGAAAAATCAGAAAAAGATATTAGCACCTCTGGGACTCGAACCCAGGACCTCCCTACTTTCCGGGTGGGTGCTCTTATCCACTGAGCTAAGGTGTCGATATCAAATTCGGGCACCTTTAACTGTACCATACTTCGACTAAGAACCACCCATATTATCTTCATTTTTCTTAACGCATATTTTTTACTTTATCTCAGTGGATAAGAGCACCCACCCGGAAAGTAGGGAGGTCCTGGGTTCGAGTCCCAGAGGTGCAAATATCTTTTTCTAATTTTTCTGTTTCCAGATTTTCGATTGAGTTTCGCTCATAGTGTCTTCATTTAATTAAATATTACAATTTGAGGTTTTACTCAAAAAAGTTAAAATTAAAAAAAATAATAAACTTGTATGATATATCATATAATATTTTTTGTAACAATATTTTATGTTGAACTTCTTACCTATTCAGCTCTATGTAAGTTTGCTCTTTTATCAACAATCTGCGTGAAGTACAATGACTCGGTATTTATTAGTTTATGACTACCAAGCATGATTATTTAGTTCTGAACTGCTTTTTATGATTTGATTTCAAACGGTTTCCATTCTGACTGTTTCATTCAAAGTTATTGAACTAACGATGAATAAAAAAACTAATTTAGTTTTTACACTATATAATTAGCGAGTTACGTCTTAATATCTATTTATTTTTAGTTTATTTATTTATTTATTTACGCTTTGAAGGCTTTTACATTTAACATTGGTAAGTTGTACGGTAATTGAAACGTTGCTTGAAATAGCTTTGACCGGTTTGGGGACCAGATCTGAATAGCCAGGTACTTCTCCACTTTCTTTTCCCCCATCTCCTTTCCCTTCCCACTACCTTCAGCCTCACAACTTACCCCAATCGGGGATGCCATAGTCTCACTGGCCACAGACGGGAGCAGTTGGGGACTCTTGGGCGGTATTCATATAAAAACAAAAAAATGCTTACGCTAACTGAACTAACCTAATGTACAAAAACACTTTATCAATTTAAACATCCGAACACATCACCACAGGTACACCTCACCTAAACACCTCTAGTGAGATGTTCACAAAACCATTTACACATGATTGATTTGATTGTTTTACTTTCTACATAGTACCATGTTTTCTATATTGGGAACATGTTCTTTTTATGTTATTTGCACTTATCATAGATTTACCTGTAACTGTATGTATGAGTTAAAAAAATATATATAGGTCTGGTATGCGTTGCTTCCAGACTTCATGCATCCTTGTGTACGTATATTGCCGACTTTTTGAGGGAGAGGTCGATTCAGACGTTGCTAATGATTTCACCCCTTCCAACATTTAATAAATGCTGGCGTCCCACAGGGATTGATTCTGTCTACAACGTTGTTTTTGTTGCACTGTTTGTCATCAATGACCTTTTGACGTATGTGCCAATTCGTTCTTACGCGGATGACACAACCTATAGTCCGTAATAGCGATTTGTTTGACAAGCCCCAAAAGGATGCAAACTCCAACAGCTCTCTTGAAGCAGAGAATGGATGTAACATATCTTTTAAGTATGTCTATTAAATAGAGAAGTTTAGTTCATTTAGCAAGAGAGGTTGTGTAAAGCAAAAAGCCTTTGATAAGGCGGATGCTGACAGCGGTGAAATGGTGCGTTGAACTCACATATCGCAAACAGAGATCTATCATTCTGGAATCGTGACTAGCGACCCGCGAAGGAGTTCTATTACCAACATTATTGTGATATTTATACTTGCGTTATACTTATGGAAAAGGAATACTGAACAATGAAAGACCAGGCATCGTGGGTTCATTCTTCTGATAGAAGTCCTCAATCATATGATGCCAAAATTAAACGGTAAAAATTGGAGGATTGGAGGTTTTTTTGGTATTTTTTGGTGTTTTTCTTTTATTTCTTTAGTTATCCTAGACTAGAGGCCCTGAGGAAAATAATTTCACTTAGGGTCGATGTCATCTTTGAGGATGCTGTGTGGAGGATCTTTTTAGGAAAGAAAGTTCTAGGGATGGAAAAGGATACGAGGGGTGGGTAGGAATCTTGGGGTACATGAATCTACCCCTCCCACTGGGTGCAAGGCGATGTTCCGAGAGAATTCTGCTGAAAAGGTCAAAAGGTCTCCCTCAACAAGTCTCTCCCGAACCGGCCTGCCACGCAGTTGGTGGACAGACACATCCGACACCAAACCAGGGATAAACCTTACCCCTGCTGAGTCACCAGACGTAGCGAATCACTTGGTATGAGGTCACGTTTGGTGTCTCAGTAGGGGTGCTCGGGTTTATGGGATGAGGTATGTCCGAGTTTAGGCGGCGGATACATCTGCCCACCTAGAGACTGGTTAAAGGAGGCCTTTCGACTTCACCAGCCGGACTCTTTCGACCCATCGCCTTGCACCGCAGTGAGAGGGTTGGTCTCATATATCCTGGATACCCTGATCTCTAGATTCCTACTCTTCCCTCATACCTTTTTACCTTAAAAATACCATCCACACAGCACTACCAAAGCCGACATGCCCTGAGGGGAATAAAATTTTCCTCAGAACCTACCCGGGCATTTATAGGCATATATTATTGGTTCAAATGCAAGTTTTTCACCTGCCTCACCAGAAAATTTCTAATCTGCTCCCCTATCATTCATAAAAAATACATATATGTGTAATGTTTAAAAAGCCGTTTTATTTTCCATTCGTCATAGATAATTTATTATCTTAACTATATTTACGAAATAGTTAACTTTACTGATTAACCAGCGTTGAATAGTTGAATAGCGAGCATTCCATAAATAATTTTCACCGCAGGCAAAATGCTAGTTTCTTGCAAAACACCTCCAGTGTGTCATTTCCGCATGCAGTCATTATTTATGAAGACCAACCAATAACAGTAAAATAAGGTGTATGAATGTGGATGATGCGAGTGACTTAACGGTAGAGGATATACATTAGCAGAGTAATGACACGTTACTTCTTTGAAGGCTGTAATTTAGAATATGGCTTAAGAATATTAATTCTAGTAACAGTTCTTGTAAGCTCTGTCTAAGTGGGTAAAACTTGAAGTTAATTTATTTCATAAGATCATAAATTCATTAAAGAAGAAGATAACACTAATAAATCTAAAGTAAAATGTGAAAAAGAACAAGAATCAGAAAAATAAAATGGTAATGGTCACAACTGAGACTCGAATCCAGGACGGAATTACACGGCCGGCATAGACCAGCGGTAAGGCTCTTGATTCGCAATCCAAAGGTCGCGGGATCGAATCCCAGCGTGGCAAATATATTTTATTAATTTGTGGTGTTTCACAATTTATTCATTTAAAATAATATATAGTATATTCGCGGCACGTTCCAGAGTGGAAGATACTCTCAGTAGCGCGCAGGTGTAAGGCCACCGTTCAGAATTGAAACTTTGCTTGAAATGGCTCTAGCCGTGTTTGGTGACCAGATCTGAATAGCCAGGTACTTCCCCACCTTCCTCTTCCCATCTTCTTCCCCTCCCCACTACCTTCAACCTCACAACAAACGCCAAATGCGGATGCCATTGTTTCACTGTCTCCAGACGGGAATAGCTGAGACTCTCATGAGATATTCACCCAAAAAAATAAAAATAATTAAATGGCTTTAGCCGTGTTTGGTGACCAGATCTGAATAGCCAGGTCCTTCCTCACCTTCATCTTCCCATCTCTTTCCCCTTCCCATTACCTTCAGCCTCAAAACATACCCCAATCGGGAATGCCATAGTTTTGCTGTCTCCAGACGGGAGCAACCAGGACTCTTGTGTGGTATTCCCATAAAAATTAAAATATAAAATAAAAAACTAAATAATGGAGATTGCAAAAGAATGTAAACAATGTGAAATAAATAGAGCTTAAAACAAATGGAGCTTCGTCGTACCAATAAATACACTTGTTATTTGCACTTATCATAGATTTACCTGTAACTGTATGTATGAGTTAAAAAATATATATAGGTCTGGTATGCGTTGCTTCCAGACTTCATGCATCCTTGTGTACGTATATTGCCGACTCTTTGAGGGAGAGGTCGATTCAGACGTTGCTAATGATTTCACCCCTTCCAACATTTAATAAATGCTGGCGTCCCACAGGGATTGATTCTGTCTACAACGTTGTTTTTGTTGCACTGTTTGTCATCAATGACCTTTTGACGTATGTGCCAATTCGTTCTTACGCGGATGACACAACCTATCATGTCTATTAAATAGAGAAGTTTAGTTCATTTAGCAAGAGAGGTTGTGTAAAGCAAAAAGCCAAACTCAACCCAAAGCAAACTCTGAAAATTGGTTACAGAAGAAACCAAAATAAATGGTTTTACATTTAAAGGTCAGTTTTCAAAAAAAGTAAAAAAATTATCCAAACGACTCAAATCGAATTTTGAAATGAATGTGAAAGACGCTTATAGCATGGTATGGCGACAGTTATTCAGGAAAAAATAAAGAATGCGATACAATTTAAGTGGAAAGTGGGAGCGCCGTCAAAGTAGGGCGAAAGAAGCCTTTTGGGCGAAACAGCATTCTCCGCTGGGACCATTTATCAAAACTCTGAATTAACTGGTGGAAGGGCGAAGGCGGTGGCACCGTGTACCGAGTGCATCCGGCTTTACAAGTGGACTCGATCGTAGCCCAAATAAGAACCTCAACGATGTAGTTTTAAGGATTTATTTATTTATATTTACCTTTTTTATATAAATACCGCACAAAGTCCCAACTGCTCCCGTCTGGAGCCAGTGAGACTACGGCATCCCCAATTTCTGGTTTGATATGACGCTGAAATAAATGAGTAAGGGACGGAGATGGGAAAGAGGAAGGTTGTGAAGTAGTTAATGCGGGCCTTGAAGGACTTAAACGTAATTAATAATAATATTTGTTTGATAATCTGCTATCTCTTCAACGAAAGCCTTTCAAAAATAAGAATTGATATATTTGTCAATAATAATGCATTCATTGGAATAAATTAATCAGCAGGTTAAGGGGGTATTTTAGTCTAGAATTTTTTATTAATTTTTTCGTTATATTTCGAAAGTTTAAAAATTCAAGAATACTCCTTGAAAGGATTTTTCGAAATTCGAATTATTTTAAAAGTTATAGCCATTTTAGTTCGACCGGCTTAGACGGAATCTAACTAGAATCTGAACAGAACAAAACTTTAAACTCGTTTTTCTCAAAACTACTTTTTTCAAAACGTATGTCAAAGTTTTAATTGACCGATTTCTTGAAATTTGGCAAGATTTTTTTTGTATAAGTCCCTCTATGGAAGGAACCACTAAAAATAATATATTTTTTAATGTTTTTAAAAAATCGGAAAAGTAAAAAAAATACCTGAAAAAAAAATTGTTTTGGAGTAGCCGCCATTTTGCAAGATAATTATTTTCTTTAATTTTTGTTGGTTTCTACTATAATGACATTTGTATTGATAAAAAAGTTTTTAAATTTTTTCTGATGACCAGAAGGGTTGGAATCGTGATATGGAGGACACGCTCTTCCCCCCCCCCCCCCCTCTACTTCAACAGTTAGTAGTTAAAATATCGATAAATAAATAAGATAAGTTAAAATATCGATAAATAAATAAATATCGATAAATAATTAAAATTTCGATACATAAATAAATGTATACTTAAAGTATGAATGGTTTTTTTTATTGACCGTCAAAAAACACCCGAGAATCGGGCTTCTAGACTAGAATACCCCCGTAATGCGGAAATCTCACCTCGCAATTTATCGAACGAATCTTTTATCTTACTGATTGTCGAGTATCTCACTTTTACATTCGTACGAATCAACCTGTCGTGAGTTTTTACACACTGACGATTAATCACCTGCGTGCGATAACATCTTAGGATATTATTTGAAAGCTGCAAATAAAGCTCACTTTTGCTTGAACTAAATACCGTCGGTTTAACACACATTTCAGAATCGATTCGAAGAAAAAATTAACTCAGGTATTTGGGCGTTTCACAAACCGGAGTTCGATTCACGAATTTTTTCGAAATATTCGATTGGCAGGTGATTATTCATTACATGGAAATAATAAATATATTGAAAAAAATATTTAAACAAATACATTTATATTTTTTAAACATCATCTCCCCACAGGAGACCCCGATGAAAATCATTCCTCATTGGGTCTACGTCATCTTTGTGGATGCTGTGTGGAAGGTCTTTTTAGAAAAGGAAGGAGACGCTGGCCTCCGTAGTCTAAGGGTAAGACTCTTGACTCGTAATCCTAAGGTCGCGGGATCGAATCCCGGCGGGGGCGAATGAATTTTATTTGATTGATTGTTATTCCACAATCAATTCATTAAAAATAATATATAGTATATTTGCGGCACGTTCCAGAGTGGAAGATACTGTCAGTCTCGCCCTGGTGTAAGACCAACATTCAGAATTGAAACGTTGCTTGAAATGGCTCTAGCCGTGTTTGGTGACCAGATCTGAATAGCCAGGTACGTCCCACCTTCCTCTTCCCATCTCCTAGTAATGGCAAACTATTTTTTAAAACTGCATTGTAGTTTGTAGGTAACATTCAACAATGCTGGCTGAAAACTTACTAAAAAACAGTTTCTAAATAAGGATTAAATAAAAAAACGGTTTCACAATAACAGTTTCAAAAAGACAAATTCATGATAACAGTTTCAAAAGTAGCAGGTTCAATCGCACCTGTGACTCGTGTCACCTCTCAGGAGAATGGGTTTAGTTGAGAAAGGAGCCGCCAGGTGACAGGTGACAGGTGACAGGAGAAACTATAATGCCATTGTTAAAAGTCCGAACGTCAAATTCTGTCGAAAGTTAAATAAATTGAATATTGTCTATGGCTTCATTAGTAAAACAGCTTCTACGATGTCAACATCTTTTCAGACCTAAGACATGTAGAATGTAATGAATGATTATGCAAATACGTTAATATTCCTATTGTTTTAATGGGTTTAAATTTTAACAGCCTTAATAACCACCGGGAATGTGAAAACCTTACTAATATAGAAACCAACAAAAAATAACACTTGTAAATATATTGAATATATATAAAATAGTAAATTGTCCATTTTATGAATAAACACACGATTTATGCAGAGATTACAAGAAATTAATTTCTGTCACCCAATACTGCGCAGGGCACTCTGCGTGCGGTAAAAATAATCACAATGCGCATGCGTGAGATACAAAATGCCATATTGTCAGATTTAAATAATATTATTAGAATTTTTTTAATAGAAGTGTATAATAGCCAGGTTTTTCGAATCTGTTTCCATTTTTTTTATACGAATACCGCACAAGAGTCCCAACTGCTCCCGTCTGGACCGAGTGAGACTACGGCATCCCCAATTGGGATATGTTGTGAGGCTGAAGGTAGTAAGGAGGGGAAGGAGTTAGGGAAGAGGAAGGTGCGGAAGTACCTGGCTATTCAGATCTAGTCACCAAACACGGCTAAAGCCATTTCAGGCAACGTTTCAATTCTGAATGGTGGTCTTACACCAGGGCGATGCTGATAGTATCTTCCACTCTGGAACGTGCCGCAAATATACAATATATTATTTTAAATTGATAAATTATGAAGTAACACAAAATTAATAACAAAAAAATATTTGCAACGCCGGGATTCGATCCCGCCACCTTCGGATTGCGAGTCAAGAGCCTTACCGCTGGACTACGCCGGCCGTCCATATTTTCTCCTTGAAACTATTTATGCCATAATATCTTTACGACCAAAGCTCTGGCACCATGGATTTTACAGTGCTTTTCTATCTGCAAATCTAGATCATTCACAATATTTTCAGCTCGTTGATCGTTACATAATTTCCATCATGATCTGTGGTACTTTGAAACATATCTTTAATAAAATTAAGGCAAAGCTATCAATGAAATTACTACTTTCTTCTCGTCTATTTATGATGGCAAGCTCTGGCGTTATGAAATTATAAATATTAATATATTATATTTGTTAAACGTTTTCTGTCGCTAACAAAAGCGAATTTTTGCTAACGTCAGAAAAAAATCATTTCCATGGAAACGATGTTGATATATTTGTGGGCTCTAAGCTGGTAGGTACTCAGCCCCCTGGTCAGCTACTGCTCCAGAAAATTCAAATATTAGAATATTTTTGGTTTTTTTGGACAAGCTTCTGTTTTGGAATAAATGTCAGATAAGAGTTCCTACATTAAAAATATAATTGGCAACGATTATAAAGACTGAATTATAAATAGTGTATTTTTTATTAAATTAGCAAACTTCCAAATATTTAATTAAAAATAAACATCCGAAATGTTGTTAGATACCTACACAACAATATCACGAAACGGAGGGTCCTTGTTCGACTAAGTAACGGCCAATATGGCGCGCTGCTCAAGCGAGGGCGGGTTTGGGGACTACGGGCGGACGTGGTTTAGTGCCATACTACTACAAAAATAATAAATGGTGGTTTTATACATCGAAGCTATAGACTTTATTTAACAAGAGCTCATAAATGAATATTTTTAAACTATTTCAGAATATTTTGTGCAAAGGCTGAAAAAATGTAAATATTTCGATATTTTCTCATTCTTCAAAGGACTTGCGGAGCTTTAGGATATTTTTTGATTTTTTTTAAACAAAATTTTTAGATGTAAAGACAACTTTTTATTACTAGCGCTTAAAGAAATAAGATCTTTTTTTTCGCGATACAGTTGCGGCCCACACTACTGTAGATGTATTGGCTACACACTGTCAGTTAGGGATAGGTACTTGGACAACAGATTGGGTAGAGGAACGATGGAACATAATAGATTCCAAGATTCCTATGCTGGAGGGAGAAGCATATTATTTCTTCAACATAAATAGACGATTATTTATGGAGTTTCATCAAATCTGCCTACACCTGCGTGGAAATAATTGTTGTTTATTTATTATAACGCTGATCAAATTCCATTGAAAGCAAAACAAATAACATTAATTATATATTATTATTGTTAACCGTTAAGTCTTCATCATCAATTCTTAACGAGGTTAAACACGCCGTTTTATCGTCTGCAACTTTCGACAGGTCTTCTTTAATGAAAGTAAGTTTCGGATCGCCTACATAAATATCTACTACTCGAAATAATACACTTGTCCGCAGCTGCAACACACTACAAACAACATCCACAATATACACTATACACTTCATCACTACATAACTACACCCATCAATTCATTATTATCATTATCATAAATAACTTGTTCCGAAATTCTCAGCCGGCTTCCTCGTGACATGGTTCAGAATCGAGGTCAACTCATCTGTTAGCAGTCGTGGAGTATTGGGAAGAGGAAAGCTGAACAAGAAGGGATTTGGGTTGGTTGCATGTTGTACTTCGGGCTCCCATACACGCCCACAACACACTATCATTATATTGGTTTGACTGGTCAGTGAAAACACCAATTTGTTCGTAACTTACTGACGATTAGCAACTATCGACGCGAATTGACAATCCTTTGGTATTTGATGCATTTCTCAGTGCTTAGGACCAAGCGCACACACGGGGATATTCCGAGGAATATTTGGGTACGTCCCAAGCGGTGTTTTGTTCATACGAACGTATTCCCCTATTTCCTCTCTGGATTTTTACACTTGTGAAAATATTTTTAATGTAATATAGATATTACTCATTGGCATGTGCCCACGTTCTTCTTTTTTTGAAAAATTACTTTCTACAAGAGTTAGGAGTGTTAGAACTCTCCAAAAATCGTTAAATTTAAATATATTGAACAAAATCACGTCAGCATCCAAATTTACAATGTATTTTCAAAAAAACAAAACGTCGAGTTATAGAAAATTTTCTTCTCATATAGTTGGTGAAATCAATTTTTGAAATCGGCCTAGTTTTGGAAGAGATATCAGGGAAAAACAAAACCTCAATTTTGATGATTTTATTTAGGTGTAATCATCCTGAGGTATAGTTGTCGCTTTCGCTCATTGTTCAGGGGGGTGGAGGTAACAGCGACAATGACTGCAACAATTTTATCTTAAATTTATTTCTCGATCCTAGATGATTCGCAAAACCACGCATGCATACTTGCACGCATGCAAATTGATTTCATATAACTTGGAGAAAAACTATTTAATCCCCTGGTAACGAATAACCCCTTATGGCATTAAAAGCGCATTCAAATAATTATTTTAAAATCATCGAAAAAGTGCATAATACCAATAAATCTAAACAAAACATGAAACAGAATAAGACACATAAAAATAAAAAAGCGACAGCTAAAACTCGCACCCAGAATCTCTTGTCTTACTTAAAATTCGACGCTCTGGCCGAGAGCCCAGCCGAATATTCGGTAATCGGCAAAATCACAATTTGTGGCATCTCTAATAAGCCTCGTTAATTTTTTTTTTAAGTTAAGACATTTGAAAATAGATGTATTATAGTAAAAAATAACTTTTTTATGGGTTGATTTTTTATAACACACCATTCTGCTCACCTTCGTTGATTGATGTATTTTTTTTAACTCTCGTTTCACCAACAGAGTATGAGAGTCAATTAAAAAATACCACTCGTTAGTTCATGAGGAGAATAATTAAAGCTTAAACATCATGATAGCAACTTCGGGAAAGTGTACAGAGATAAACATAGTATAAGCCAGACTGTTCTTAATGAGGTGTGACTTACTTACAAGTGATCCGACACCTCATTTAACATAAAAAGGGATAAAAAGTAAAATTAACTAACTAACCATCACACCGTTTCTCTCTGACTTGGCCAAACTATTTTCTTAGTTCATACGTGCTCTTCTGTTATTCTAACTAACTGCTATTCTATCTAACTGCTCCAATGTAAGAATTTGATTCACTTGATTGTTCCGTATTTTCAGTATCGTCAGGTGTCCTAGACTTCTACTATTCACTTTGTTGTCGTATATTCTCCGTACTTCCTGGCACTTCGCTGCTTATTCATAATTTAGTTCATCATTCATGAGGTGAGGTTTATCTAGGTCTTGGCGGCGGATGCTTCTGCCTACCTACCATGTGGCGAGCTGGATCAGGAGAGACTGGTTGAGGAACCTTCAATCCTCTTCAGGAACTTTTTCGACCCATCGCCTTGCACTGCAGTGGCAAGATGGATTCATACGTCCTTCATTCCTTGACACACTGACCCCTACATTCCTTGACACACCCACCCTTTATCCTTTTTTCCTTCCCAGAACTTTCTCTCCTACCTTTCCATAAAAATACCCTCCACACAGCACATATGCTCTCAATGACGACTCAACTCAACTCTCGTTTCTTTAACACTAATTGTGGAGCTCATGTAAAAAAAATAAAATAAAACATTAAAAGAAAAAAGAGAAAAGAGTGACTTGATTGAGACTTTTAAAATTTTATCTGAACATTATGGTTGCCTCGGTATTCAAGAAATCGTCACAACCGACACAAAAAAATTACAGAACACCTTTTGCGTCTAATCTTAGGAAACATTTAGTTGCAGATAGAGTAATGGAAGCTAGAACACCTTCCCCATCGATGCTACAAATATAATTTTTGGATTCGAATTTGGAGAGAAGAAAAAATTGCCTGTCTTGTTTATGAAATTTAGATCTCCTCAATAATTGTTAAACTTTCTTTCAAATCAGATATGAGCACATGAGCAGAAAGATGTCTGCTCCCCTAATAACAACGGTGGTATATATTGAGTGAAAATGCATTCTTTTTTGCTAAGCTAATTTAAAAATTTCAACCTTTAAAAAAAGGTTTTGCTTACCTCCGCCGACTCTTAAGGATTCAAGTGTAGATGTGTGTACTTTTCAAATATGAAACGTCAACTTACCTAAAACAAAAGAAAGAGAAACATTAAAAATTGCATCCATCATCAGAGTGAACAAAACAATAATAATAAATAACTGGTGAACAAAGGTTTATTAATATGTACTTAGGATGGGTTGTTTCAAAAATTTTGATGGATTCATCAAATATTTGATCTTGATTTTCACGTTCTGTGTAGGTTCTATTCAAGTTCTGTTATTATATCATTGTAGGACAACTGCTTCACAAAACTGAAATAATCACAGAACTTGAATAGAACTTACACAGAACGTGAAAATTAACATCAAATATTTGATGAATCCATCAAATTTTTTGAAACAACCCGTCCTTAATCTACTTTTGAATCTTAGAACTTAGAATTTCAGACCTGAATTAAAACTGGAATGCTAGAACATATACGATGCTTGATGATAGTTAATTTGCTCTCAAAATCTTTATTCGGTAGCTTGGACCGTGGAAGATGTACGCTGTTTCGTAATCCTGATCTGGTGAACATTGTATATTTTTAAATTCAGAAGTTGTATAATGATAATATTTAAATAGTTATAAAGTTAAACCTAAAGCCATTTTAAACTTTTTTATTTTTTTTTAAGTTTTCTTTATTCATTGAATTGTTTGTTATATTAATTTTAGGAGTTTACCATGCTAGGCACTTGCCCGTGTTGTGGTGGTCGAAACTATGTTTTAAATTAGATAATCATTACCCAATGTTGGTCTTTCACCAAGTATGACTAGCTTTACGAATATTCGGCCAAATATTTAAGAGAGGGGTGTGAATCTTTGCTTTTGTTAGACATTATTTTACATTCCGCGTAAAAAAATTTCACAAGTTATGAATATTCGGCCGAAAATTCAGAAGAGTGGTAAAATAGTAGCTGTTCAGGTAGATATTAGACATCAGGTAGATTAGTTTTCATTGGGCTAGAAGATATACCAAGCAAATTTTACCACCATTGTTCCCAAACCTAATGATCAACTGTTGAGCCCGAATTTTGGCTCCTCGAATGCACAAATTCCTTCCCAACCATAGCGCAACTCTCCGACCAATAGGCAAATCGAGCTTTACTGATCGGAGACTCAGATTAATCGATCGAAAAGTTGGGAACAACGGCCGTTCGCATCTTTTGCATTCAGAACGATTGTTCACCAGTATTTTTTATGATCTGAATGCTTGTCTTCCACCATTATCGTCTGTTGGAAGAATGTACCACTAATGGTTCAGGAGAAGGGTGATAAATGTGTATATTCAGGTACTTGAAAAGACAAATTTAAAGATATTTTATAAATCGACTTTTCCATTGATGAAGGTTCTATTGGTTATTATAGTTACGTCTGATGGTCTGACCTGTCAAAAAATTGGACAAACATTCAGGAGCTTTTTAGCTCGTTGAAATCGATAAATTTACGGATTTACGGATAAATTTATCGGATCGATAGGCGTAACTTTCGATGATTTTATATCAATATCTGGCAAAACTACAAGTATTTTTTTATGAATTGACACTATTAAATGTCAAACGCCAAGCAATTACATAAAAATATTAATAAATTGGCAATATTCAATTGAAATACTAACCTTAATATCCAGTAACAGTCCGTATTTCTTTGTTGACAATAAACGGGAGATATTTTGTTAATCAAGTCATTAGTCATATTTCAACCACTTCAGTTTCTCAAAGATCGAACAGAATAAATTGGTCGCGTCTAAGTTGAATCATTTAAATCTATGGATCGCTTTAAAAGCTTCGTTAGTTTAACTTCATCCAGTAATTTTGTTTAACGGACGGCATTATCCAAATAAATGCAAATCCAAATATTGACAATAAACCGAAACTTATCTGAAACTATGGAGTCCGGGCTAAAATTTATCAATCGTCGCATCCCACAATAAGTAATTTTGAGTAGGTATCTAGCGTAACTTTATTATTTTGGTATGTTTTTGGGACAATACAAAATATCATTATTTGAAAAAATTGTTAAAAAAATATCTATATATTGCGCGATTCAACCCGGACAGTCGTTTTTAATACTTACAGTAATCTATATATATAAAAATTTTGATTCCGTAAGTTTGCGTTCGCAAATCTTGGAAAGTAATCGATATATTGACTAAAAATTTTTACAGAACTTTGCATTTTAGCAGAAGAGTGTTTTTATATATAATTGTAAGCTCTGGCGTTATAAAATTTGTATACATCGATCTGTTTATCAAAAATAGCCTTGGTGCTGAAAAAATAAAAGTTGTTAAAGTAAACCCTGAATACATCACAAAACTTAAGTAAATTTGACACATTAATATCCATTAAACACAGAAAATGTAAAATTTTGCCATATACATTCGGATACATTTGTAAAAGTCTCGATGAATTCTAAACTTAAAGAAAAAATACTTTATGAAAAATTGTAACTTTAATATTTTTATCACACTAAAACACAAGTTAAATGGTTATGATAATCCCCTGATTTCCTAGATTCCATCTTAAAGATTCAGAAAAATACAGTAGTTATAGTTGAATTATCACGATGACGTGCACACCTCCACCCGTGGAGAGATCCAAACTCGACAGACATAAAATTACTCGTTCGCGTTTCGAGGTAGTCAGTATTGTCAGTCAGCTAAAATGTTTGTTTTTTTTTTTTATTTTAAAAAGATTCGACATTTAGGTACCCAATTAAAATAAAATGAAATCCAGAAAGAAACCTTGGATTTTATAATAAAATTAAGCTAGATACCTCAATAATTAACTAAGCGTGGGTCGGAATGCGTCTTATCAATTGTTGACCGTGATCGCAAATATTGATAACTGACCATAGATGACGGCTTAAGTCAATACTGTATTGATATAGGGTTTTTTCGTTCGACCAGGACAGACAAATCATTGGCGATTTAAGTTACTTTTGTATTATTTGATCTTTCAGCAGTTACGTCTGGCCCGTCGAATATTCGGACCGAATAAAACCGCGCAACAGACAACAGACTGCTTCTCTCGTGCCAGCTCAGTTCGCTTTGGCAAATAATAATATAATTTGGTGTCTGTCCTGCCGGGCCGCACAAGGCTGGCTCCGATCGGTTCAAGTTTGCCAAACCTGTCCGGAAAAGTAAATAAATTACTCTGAAAAACTTTCATAAGCGAACGGCCGACCAGTCAACCAACCTACTAACTAAACGCCGGGTCCATTTCTCTGGTACCGATGGATTCAGTTGCTCGGATAAATTGAGCGAAATTTTAACGGTGATAAGGAAAGCAAAATTCAGGAAGTCAACAGATGTTGCACATTAAATTAAAAATGGATGTATTTATTAAATGCACCTAGATCGCATTTAGTTTGGGAAAAATCTTGCAATCACTCATATAGGTAGCAGACAATAAAAACATGGTTTAAGAAAACGAAGATAATGTTGGAAGTTCTTAGTCGAAGTATTATACAGTTAAATATGACTGAAGGGGATAGGGTCGAATTAGCTCAGTGGTTAGAGCAGAGCCCCGGCAAGGGTAAGGTCCTGGTTCAATTCATTGCTGCGATCTTTTTCAGATTTTACTGTTTCAAATTTTCATGTTTCAAAGGAAGGTGAGGTACCTGGCTATTCAGATCTGATAACTAAACACGAGACGATACTACATCCCATTCTGGAACGTGCAAACATGTCTTATAATAGATACGTTTTTAAATTTTCACGACCAAAAGTAATTTGGTTATTTGTTTTTAGGGTGTTATGCCGTGTTGCGCTACCTCCTTCTTTAGCCAACGACAGCGTTACAGTGTCCATAATCAATAACACATCTGCCCTAATGATGGACACTGTAACGCTGTCCGAAACGATGGCTAAAGAAGGAGGTAGCTCAACATGGCATAACACCCCAAAAACAAATAACGAAAATATATTATATTGTTTTAAACGAATAAATTGTGAAATAACCCATTTGCCGGGATTTGAACCCGCGACCTTATCCATTTAGTTAGCTTAACGCTCTATTAAGATTGTTGAAACAATTAACCGTCCTCTAGAATGAAGAGATTTATAACAAAAAAATTGTAAACACTGCGCAAGAGACCCAATTCGTGTATGTTCTGAGAGCTGAAAAGAGTCGTTAAGAAACCGGACGAGGAAGGTTGGGTATTGGTCTAAATAAAGTCACTGACTGTTCAGATATGTCCATCAAACACAGCTAAATCGATTTCAAGCTGCATTTCAATTCTATTTTGTCTGGCACCAGCTTTACTTGTTGATCTTGCAATTTTTGTCAAATAAAATGCGCGTTACAATATCATAACTCTCATTTCCAATCAAATTCAACATTCGAAATGCAGTTTTCTATCAATCATCTCAAATTCCTCAGATCACAACCACAATCAGAATCCACCGCAAATTGCACGATGCTGTTCGTGCTTTGGTCGGACAATCTCACAACTCTCGGCAGCTCTCTGCAGTAGCGTAAAAATAGGAATGCGCTTATAACGCTGCAATAGAAAATGAAATGATAAGTGCAGCGCTCGGTACCTACCTGCTAATTTCTATGCAATGTGTACTTAGCAGAAAGTGCAGTAATGTCTCCGATGCAAGAAGTATGTACTTTGTCGCAAATGCAGTAATATGTACGTAATTGCCAGGTGTTTAAGTGCAAACATAGTCATAACATAACTGCCAGTGTCGGATTCATAAATTATTATTTGTAGCTGGGCAACGCTTGCTGGCGCAGCTGTTTTATCGCCTGGCAGCAAACGTCAACGATTGTCTTTCTGTGATCTTCGAAAAGTAAGCTTTAGTTCTAACGCACGACCGGAGAATTTTCTACCACTTCTCTCAATATTATGATGATATTTAATACTTTCAAATACTTTCCTTACTCACTAAGGCCTCGATTACGTTGAGCGAGTTTACAAGCTGCTGCCGGCGAATTCACTCAGGAAACTCGCTCAGTGTAATCTTATTACTAGCTAACTAGCAGATTGTGAACAATCTACGAAAAAAATTGAAAAGGGGTCAACTGTGCTCGCTACTCGCTAGCGTGTACGGCGGATGGCAAGATGGCGGCCCGCGAACAGCTGATTTCGTAACTGTCAAACTACTGCTTGATCTGGATTATTCGTTATACAATTTGTTAAGTAGGGGGCAAATGCATCATCACTAGGGGTGAGCTAGCTGCGAATATTTCAGTTTTCTACAAAATGTCGACAGAAGTAGTTCGCGCGGGAGTCGTTATTTTAGCACAGCTTTTCGCTAGCTAATGCGCTACTGAGCGAGTGGAACATTTTATGTGTCATCATCATAATCGCGTTCGCCGATTTGCCCGCTTTAAGTTTGCCGACTAGTAGCTTGTAATGTAATCGAGGTTTGAGATCATAAATTTCCATTTGAGCTTTCACCAGATTTTCGGAGTGAGATCTAACAATTGGTAGTCTCTTTCCGTCAACATGAAAAGTTTTTCAAAATTATAATAATGACAATAAAATAACTTTGTTTAATTTCACTTTATTATATTTTTTAAAACCAACCTGTTTCGGTTCCGCCTGAACCTTCCTCAGGGTGAATAAAGTATATTACATGAAATACACGATTACAGAGTATTTAAATGAAAAGTAGAAGAGGGAGAGAGATCATCAACTTTGGCGGAGGGCGAGGGGGAGGTAACTAAGAGGGAGGGGATAAAAGAAGGCGTTTGTAAGGGAAATATGTTAAAAATAGGCTTTTTGACAAGTCTTACTGTTTATTTAGTAAATTGGTTTAGTTAAAGTTTTTCAAAACGTGTATAATAAAACTTTTAAATAATAAAAACAGTTTTGTTATATTTATGGTAAATCTTTTGCCCCATATGGTAAGTCAGGTCCTGTCCACCGCATTTGCGTTTAGCCACAAACGCATTAAAAGACTAATAGGTACCTACTGGTAAGGTCGACTAGTAGTCTAATGCAGCCGCTATGCAGCCGAGAGATTGTTGTACAATATGCAGCGCATAGTTTCTAATGCACATTCCGGGCACAATGACAACACTGCCTCGGATGCTGTGACCATCTGCAGCTGGTGACAAGGCCGTAGCTGACAAAGTGATCGCTAAGTGTTTTGTATCTTGTCAATTGCAGAAGAAGTGAGGAAAAATTATATTGCAGGGAATGAGGGAGGAGTATTTTTAAATTTTAAATGCAATAACACAATATGTTCAATTTATTACGTGTTTATTTTCTATTGTTCTTATTTCTTGCTGGGGCTATCCCAATGAGTTACAAAACTCATTTTAGGATTGGAGGAACATGCAATTCATAAGTGGGAGGAAATAGTTACATTAGTAGTAGGGGTTTTCATTTTTTCCTTAGCTTTCCGGTTATACGTCAATTCATCATGAGCTAGTGAGCTTTATAGCATATATTCAACTGTCAAAATATAACACAAGAACCACAATGCCGAAAAAGACTCATGTGATTGTTATAGTATGTTATGGTATGTACGTTATCGAACGGTTTGTCACTTGACCTCCCGCCGTAGTCTAGATCTATAATACACAATGTTTTATTAATAATTGAAACAAAACGAATTCGTAACAAAACCATCATATTATTTCGAGCGTTTATTATTTTAAATAATAATGACAAAGACACTGAATAAATGGGATGACCGAAAGGAGATCAAGTGGTAACTCGAGAAAGTTAAGTTGCCTTCCGGTCCTACTCGCGCATCTTCAACGAAAAATCTCTAGCAGGACTGAAATATTTCCAGCCAACCTAGAGTAAATTGACTCCAAACCCTTTTGTTAAAAGGTTTAACGAGCGGTTGAGGGAATAATTAAGTTTCCTTTGGGTTATGTATTGTTAAAGTACTCGTAAAGTTATCGTTTTAGCTTTGAACTGTTTTTCTATTATTGAAATGTGTCATACTTGCAAATTGATTGTACCTACTCCAAATAATGATTAATTGTATGCATTTTCTTTAATTACGCCGCTACAAATTGATTAAATCTTTTTCAGATTGATAAGAGCGCCTGTATTGCTCGTATGAGCAAATTCATTGTACCGAAATTTGGCTAAGAAAAATTGTGTACACCTAACTAAACAATACAATGAAAAAATATCATTCAGCATGCACGCGGAAATCAAGCGATCAGAAAGTGGTTTAACGAACACACTGTATAATAAAATACTTGCAATTAATTGCCTTTCCATTTTCTAACAAATTCAATGATTACAGTCTTTAAGAGACTTTTAATTGTGAGCAATAACACACAATAATTGGCTACAACCATTTATTTTCTCGTTTGATACCGTATGATGGAATCTGACTAGATTCTAATAGAAATATTTTTATTTTTATTAGCGAAAGTGCTGATGTTCTGAATTCTTCAAACCCATACAAATAACATGGCCTCTAAGTTTAAGGTCAGCGTTTCTCGTCAAATAATCGATCTTCCCACGCAAATGAATGAAACTCAATCTTATAGTTTCGAAGAAATCACAAGCCAAAAATATATGCATTCTTAGTGTTTTTTTTTTATTTTTTTTATTAAGGCGACGCTTCCCGGTTCAAAAAGAAGACGATGGAGAGATATGTATGTATGCGCGCTTATACTTTCAATGATAACATTGAAGCGAAAATTGTGAAAATGCTTAATAAAACATGACTGGTTTCAAATAGAGCAAAAATCTCGTGCCCGGTATCGTAAGTATCGTTTAAAGAAACATTGTGAATTTTTTCACAAATATAACTTGTAAAAAATAGAAATAGACTTGTTTTAAATAATTTTCGGAGCATACTTTGCGATTTTTTCGATCGAGAGAATTTCATATAATTTGCGTTTCGGCGTGGAATTCTAGATATTATCTTTTTTTTTTTTTTTTTTTTTTTTTTTTTTATTTATTTATTTATTCCATTTTTACAATTTTACAAAGTTAGGTATAAGTACAATTATTTTTTTAATTATGTACATGTAATGCAAATATTTTTTAATGGTGGTAATAATACCTCTCTAATTGAGAATTTCTCGTGTTTAGGGAGGGAGTACTAACACAATTGATATTTTGATGTATGTTTAATTGATGCTACCATGAGCGTATTTATGAAAAAATAAAATAAAAACAACATGTATGTAAAATTATATACCTGTGCACTATTTCAGGAAGAAACTTTTTTTTTTTAAATTAAATTATAAAATATAAAACCTGTGTACACATTGAAAATATAAGTGGGCGTAATATAACACAAACATGAAATTACCTACTGGTGAAATCTATATATATATATTTATTTGAAGATAATATCTAGATATTATCTTCAAAAATAATATATATATATTTTTTAAGAGCTTAAAAACTCCAACTTTTTGAGGGAAATATTGTATATATACAAACATTGGTTTTGAAGAGACCCACGTTGTAGGAGGGAAGGAACAGAGACCGGCACATCGTTCCACAGCCGAGCTGTTAAAAACAAGAACGAGTCGAAGAAGCGACCTGTTCTCATGCGACAAATGGCAACAAATGGCAAATGGCAATGTACATATGTTGGGCACGCGTTTGGCGTATTTCCCGACTATGCATCGATGGCGAAGGGATCAATGACGCTAGTTCCTCAGAGCATCTTCCATCGAAATACCGGTAGAACAAAGATAGCATTCCCACCAGACGCCTGTGCTCTAAAGATTGCAATCCGTCTGTTAAGATGGGAGAATCTATCAAACGGACCGCCCGTTTCTGCACAGAGTCGAGGGTATTTTTCATATATTTTGGAGCTCCAGACCAGAGGTGGCTGCCAAATTCAACCGTGGGGTGCACTTGTGATAGTGTGCCTTATATCGCCACGAATATAGGTACTAAGCAAAAAAAATTGCTTGGCAAACGCAGTCTATGAAGATTTCAAAAGCAAATATATATTTATTTTCTTTTTTAAGAAGCAAATATATATTTTATATAGCAAATAATATTCACTTTTTTCTTTTTTAAGAAAGAAAAAAGTGAATCAATAGAAATTGTCACAGATAATTGTTTTTTTAGCTAAAAAATTGTTTTTTTTTTTAATTGTTTATTGAATGCAATCATACATTTCTAAAAACAAAAACTCATTTTTTAGTTGTGTACGCTTATATTTTTTATTAAATAATTAACAATTTTATTTTAATTGTATTCAACGGAAACAGTAGGAAAAACTTCAATCTATCAGAGCATATTTTTTTGTATTTATAATGTAAACCGATTCGTAGTAAAGATTCATCGAAATAGTGATTTAGCATTAATTTTCGCCTTAATGTCATAATCTTCTCATCAAGGCCCAATAGTAAACGCTCAAAAAGAAGAAAAAGGGGAGATACGTGAATACGACTGTTAGAAGGAGCGCGCTAATACTAAAAACGATAATAATTTAGCGAAAATGAAAAATTTTAATCACACACGACTCGTTTAAAATAGAGTAAAAATCTCGTGGGAAATGTCTTAAATAGTATATTTAGAATATAAAGAAAAAACTGTGAATTTTTTCGTACGTATTATGACTTCTAAAATAACAAAAAAAATATCAGATACGATTTTAGATTTTCACGGCCAAAAGTATTTTCGTTATTTGTTTTTGAGGTGTTATGCCGTGTTGCGCCACCTCCTTCTTTAGCCAAGCCGTAGGGTAGGTAAGAAGTGGGTAGAGCAACACGGCATAACACCCCAAAAACAAATAAAGAAAGAAAATAAAAGTGTTAATAATAATTTTCGGAGCATACTATGCGATTTATTTCTATCGAGGGAATTTCATACACCTAATTACCTTTTTTGGTTATTTGTTTTTGGGGTGTTATGCCGTATTGCGCTATCTCCTTCTTTAGCTAACATTTCGGACAGTGTTACAGTGTCCATCATCAGGGCAGAAGTGTAATTGTTAGTGGTGAAATGTGTGCAACAATTACACAATCACACATCTGCCCTTATGATGTATACTGTAACGCTGTCAAAAACGTTGGCTGGAGAAGGAGGTAGCGCAACACGGCATAACACCCCAAAAAAATAACGAATATACTTTTGGCCGTGAAAATCTAAAAACGTATCTCACCTAATTACCGTTTCGGCGTGGCAAATGTATAGATGTTATCTTCAAAAATAACATATATTTTTGTTTAAACTTAAAGTGTTCCAGTGAAATATGCTGTAAAACGGTAGAAATCCGAAACGCAGGGTTTTAATTACATCTTCCCAAGCAAATTAATGAAACTCTGTCTTACAATTTGTTGAAGCGGTATTCATATCACGATTTAAATAAACAAACCTCATCAATGACAGTATGAAGTTATAACTCTGATCGTCTTACCGTCGAACCTTCACTTTCGTTCAATTAGGTACTTCAACTGTCGAACGTTGAGCTGCTATTTGACAGTAGTAAAGTGACAGTTGCAATACATGACAGATGAGGACTGCGCTCTTTTAAGATTCATTATTTTGCTATAAATGGTTGTAAAAGCTGTCAATCTAGAATAATTACAATCAGGCTTTTAAGTCTGGAGACCACTACGTTCCGTAATTATGTGTTAAGTGATACATTGTGCATTTTCAGGTCATGCGCTCTGTAGAGTGCAGCGGACTATCTTTGATTCAATTAACTTGTACGATTAAAATACACTTGTGTTTTCAATGTTTTCAGTGAATTCAGCTTTCATGTAAAATATGTTTTGTTCATTGTAAAAGTGGCAGAAAAATGGCGTCGTTGATTTCTTCAGCTCCAGTGCACATTCGAGAAACATGCCAAACGCGCGCCCAAAATTTGTACACGGTAGACATTTGTTACATGAGAACGAGTCGCTTCTACGACTCGTTATTTAGTTCAACAGCTCGACTGTGGAACGATGCTGGCCTCTGTGTGTCCTCCCTTCTACAACATGGGTTTCTTCAAGACCCAAGTTCACTTTTTTTTACATTAGCCTTGAGAAAATAATTCCCCTCAGGGCCCATGGCAGCTTTGGGGATGCTGTGTTGTGGATGTTTTTAGGAAAAGAAGGAGAGAAAGTTCTGAGAAGGAAAATAGTATTTGGGGTGAGTAGGAATCTGAGGGTCAGTGTGTCCAGGAGTGAAGGACGTATTAATTCATCCCTCCCACTCGGTGCAAGGCATTGTTCCGAGAGAGTACGGCTGGAGAAGTAAAAGGGACTCCCTCAACCATTCTTTCCCGATCCGACGCATCCACCGCCAAGACAAGGACAAACCTCACCTCACGATACCGGGCACCAAACGTAGAGAACCACTTGGGGTGACCTATGGCAGAGGTGTTGGTTATCCAAAAAATGGTTCCCAAACGCCTCCCAAATTGATTCACTCCTCCCTTTCCAGAAAAGGGCCTCCACAAAGAGCCTCCTTTGTGGAGTTAATGTAAAAAAAATTACGGTACTGAGACCATCTACCACTTATTCTGATGTTTCTATACTTATGGACATCACTGTAAAACTACACATGTTGAGCACACATTACATTTTATTACGAACATAGCAGTCAGTTGAATAGACACTTATATGACTGCTTTAATTGCAAATAATATATTTTTCTTTCATTTGTCAAAGTAATGGACAAGCGAATGATTTCTAATCGAACGGTTCCGAGTTCAATCACCAGCGGGTACCGAGTTCAAAGTAAGAGGTAACAACTTAATTGTGAATTAATTCGTACATTCTTTTATCAATAAAAAACCGTCTGCGAAAAAAGAGATCATCCATTATTAGAAGCAAGTGGGAAGCCAATAGAGAGGTGTTATTATTTCAAGAAAAAATAATGGCAAGAGAAATTCAAATTTTTTGGAAATAAAAATTGAAATTTAACTAGGCTATTATTTTTTAATGCTTAGAAATTTAGGTGTGAAATGTCTAGATATCTATTTTTTATGCTTTTATCACATAAATAATTTTCTATCTTCCGTGTTAATAATATTCTATCTTCGGATTTTTTCTCAAGAAATTCATCATAATCAAAAATAATACTAAAAAATTCAGTTGTGTATTTGAAACCCAGGTTCAATGAACGCTAGAACTTGTTCTTTGAATTTAAATTTCATTTTCAAAGTTGGCAGTGTTTGTTTGTATGGAGAAATTCAGATATGGAGTTTCAATAAATATTTAATACCTGCAATGTAAAATTTGAATTGAAAATTATTTTAATTCACTTTTTTAAAATTGGAACTGATTGGACGATATTTCGGACCATCTCCGATGATATATTATTTTTACAAGGGACACGAATGTTCATTTGATTAATTTGTTTTATTTCACAATTAATTCATTATTCATTATAAATAATATATAGTATATTTACGGCACGTTCCAGAGTGGAAGACACTCTCAGTATCGCTCTGGTGTTAGACCACCATTCGGAATTGAAATTTTTAGCCATGTTTGGTGACCAGATCTGAATAGCCAGGTACTTCCCCACTTTTCTCTTCCACATATCCTTCCCTACCCCACTACCTTCAGCCTCACAACATACCCAATTGGGGATACCGTTGTCTCCCTGGCTCCAGACGGGAGCAGTTGGGACTCTTGTGCGATGTTCATATTAAAAAAAAAACCGAAGCGAAAAAATTGGTTGCACGTTTTTTTCCTTCAATAAGTCAAATTTGACCTCTAATGCTCTAATCCCGTTCTCTAATTGAAACATTGCTTGAAATGACTTTTGCCGTGTTTGGTGACCAGATTTGAATAGCCAGGTATTTCTTTACCTTCCTCTTGCCAGTCCTCCCAATTGAGGACATCATGTTCTCACTTAGTCTGTCTGGTCTCTTGTGCGGTACGTATCACAAAAAAACGCCGGACGACCGGAAACACCGAAACCAGCCCCCGCGCACTGCTACTTGCATGGTTAAAGTGGAAAACGTTTAGGCGAGATGGTAGCACGTAATTTGTAATTTAATTACAAGAAGGCTATAATAACATACCTCTTAAATAAAAACTAATGTTTGCCTTTTTTATACTTGTGCATGGGTTCTATTTCATATTTTCTTACGAATTTTACTTCTACTGTACTTACTGTTCCTACCACATTGTATATACGACAAATATCACATATTTGTAAAAGCCTGTACGGGCGTATAACTGTACGAATATTATAATTGCGAAACTGCGTGTGTTTGTTTGTTACGCTTTCACGCATAAAACAATAAAACGATTTTAAAAATTCTTTCACCAATAGAAAGCTAAATTATATGCGAGTACTATAGGCTGTATATAATGGTAAGCTCTAGCGTTATGAAATTGTTAATATATTATATTTATCATACGTTTTCTGTCCCTAAGAAAAATGAGTTATGGCTAAGCAAAACAAATCGTTGCCGTGGAAACGATGTTGATATATTTGCGGGAAATTTTATAGGGAGAAACAATTTCTTTATTAAATGGCATAGCAAAGCATGCCGGGTACCAGCTATTAAAATAAGAATAAATAAATACAAATCCCTTGATTTTCCACTGGTCTGCGATAGGTAGTTACATTACATTACTCTACATTACATTAGTTAGAAGTCAAGTGGAATATAATTCACCTATTTGGTCGCCTTTCTATAAAGTACACTAACAAAATAGAACAGGTTCAACACAAATTTCTTAGGTACTAAAATTTCAAGCTCGAAATTCCAATAAAAAACATTCATTATTTAAGTTTGATGAATCGACTTAATTTAATTACGCTGTCTGACAGAAGAATCATTTCAGACCTAATTTTATTATACAGAATCATGAACAACCTAATTGACAGCCCTGCCTTTGTTGCTACTATTAAACTCCATGTACCGACAAGGAATACTAGACAAAATATAACATTCTTTTGCAACACATACACAACCAACTATCAATCACACTCACTTACCAATAGGATGCATGATTTAGGCAACAAGTTTGATGGTATTGTAGATATATTCGTTGATTCCCTTTATAATCTAAAATGCAATAACCAACACTTTGTGGAAAACTACAAATTATAGAAACGTGGGTATAATATATTTAACGATTTGTAATGTTTTATATTATATTTTAATCTATGTTATTGTCAAATTTTATAATCTATGTAAAAGTCCCTACGGGTGTACAACAACAATAAATAAATTAGGCAGTATTTTATAGGTGTTTTATTATTTAGTTACATCATTACTCACAGACACACTTAACATTCTTAACAAAACATTAATTAACATTCTAAACACATAATTCCGTAGGTTAAACCGTCTTTTATTAGCAACATTTGAACTCAATATGAATAATGTGTACTTTCCACTGGACTGATTGGTTTGCTGAAGAAACAAAAGTCTACCGAGATGATTTTTTCCAATTTAATACATCAAAGTCATTTCAATTTGGTCTGCCATCAATCAACACAGCATCCCGAAATTATATTCTCACACGTTATTTTCTAGGCGACTTTCGATTATTTTCTCTCGTCAAATATTATTTTATTTTACATGCTAACGTCCCTGGCGTTACCCGGGTCGTACATTTCAAAATCAGATTAGGAAAGTAATTTTTCTCTTATTTTCAATTTCAAGGGTGCAAATTGTGATTATTTGAGATTTCATGTTTACATTGACCTTCCTCTTATTTTGAAGATGATTTGTGCAAAATTACATCAATCTCAAAAAAGTTGGAAATTTGCATAAAAAATCAAACCGATGTAAAAATTGTTTTTTATGTGATTACCTCACAGGAGTCCCAACTCCCAACTGGAGCCAGTGAGACTGTGGCATCCCCATTTGAGGCATGTTGTGAGATTAAAGGTAAGTGGAAAGGCGAAGGTTATGGGGAAGTACCTGACTATTCAGATCTGGTTATAATAAAACACACCATTTCAAGCAACGTTTCAATTCTGAATAGTGGTCTTACACCGAGCGATGCTGAGACTATCTACTCCTCTGGAACGTGCCGCAAATACTATTTAAAATGATTTAATTGTGAAATAACACAAATAAAAAAAACTAAATTTACTTCCGCAAGCCGGGATTTGAATCCGTGACTTCCGGATTGATAGTCGAGGGCCTTACGCCTCGACCTCGGAGGGCGTCATGTGTTGTTAATTTTGTTATTTTTACAATTTATTATACATAATATGTCTTACAAAACTGAGTATTGTTCAGTTTGTAAGAAACTGAAGTCACGGTTTATGCAGTATATATTTTTATACATATATAGTGTTTATATAGTATTTTATAGTTAGGTACATAATGAAATTTGCGTAATTAGGTACATTTTTATAGCACGCTGCACACACGGCCGAATTATCAATTTACGACGCCAAAAATATTTTTATTTGAAATTCTGATCAGAAGTACGAATGAGAAGATTACGTACGAAAATCTTTTAAAAAATACCTTTTTATGGTTCTGATTAAAAAATATATATTGTTACGTATTAAATTATTTCTGTATTTTTAATTAGTGATACAGTTAGATAAAATATATAAATATGATTTAACTGTAAAATGATGATAACTTGTAAAGTTGTTCATTTTTTAACATTATAAATACGCAATTCTTTCCCCTTAATCCTTATTTCCTTTAAAGCGGGGTCGCCAAGACTAAAAAAGAATGCGCTCGATTTAACGTCTAATTTAACGTCTTTATATTTCTTAGAAGGTATTTTTTGAACCAGTAAAATAATGGCGTGGACCTAATGAAACTTTTTTCTAAACTCTAGTTGAAGTAAAGTTTTCAATTTATTTGTTTCACATAAAATGTATTTTATTTATATTACGTTAAGACTGTTGTGTTAAAAATAATTTCAAATTAAAGTACATATCTGAAGCTTCAATATCCATGTTGAAAACTGTTTTATTTTTAAATAGAGAAAACAGGACGAGCGTAGCTACTTCGTCAATGAATCAGGCGCAATTGGTCATATTGGCAGCGCGATACATATTTCGACTCTGCGCTCATGCGCAGTCTATTGGGTCGCGTTTACAAAAAAAATACGGATCATTGTGAACTGGTTTATGGAGAATGATTCAAAAATATTTATAATTAGTTTGAAGGCAATGCTTTTACCTATTTTTGGCGCCGTTGTTTCCTTTGGAAGTCCTTGTGTGCGCCGTTAAGAATATTATACCTGTATTAGTCGAGGAATGTCGCTTGTTGGCAACACTCTTATTTAAAATCACGATTTTGTTTCAATGTGTTGTTCAACGGGTATTTGATCATTAGAAGTAATGATACCATTTACTATGGGTACGTTGACTGGCGTAAATGGCAAAGGGAACTCTCAAATAAACCTGCTGACAACAGTATAAGGTATACATATACATGTTTGTATTTGATAATTATAATGACCTTTATAATATTTTAAACATTGTAAAGGTGCTCTTAGATATTTTTTTATGTGAATATTATGAGCGTTTCAGCTGCCCGGAACTAGCGGATCTGTGGTATCCACATTTTGGTACAATGTATTTTTTCGTTATCTTCACACAGTAGGCCTTGAAAAAAAAGGGCCCATGTTATCTTTGGGAATGCTGTACGGAGGGTCGTTTTAGGGAAACTAAAGATAGGAAGAGAAAGTTCCTGGATGGAAAACGATATGAGGGATCAATGTATTTAGGAGTGACAGTATGAATCCATTCTCCCACTGTGATGCAAGGCGATGGGAAAAGAGTTCGGCTGAAGAGGTCAAAAGATCTTGCTCAACTAGTCTCTCCCGATCCAACCCTATGACCTACGGCAGATTGGTTATCCATATCCATCTCTCAAATTGAAAATCGTGAAAATGATGATATGCAAAAGAGTTGGAAGTAATAAAGAGAAGCTTTGGAAGAATCTGGCAATACAGATCTGAACGCTAAACATGGCCAAAACCATTAACAGAAAATTTGTCGATTTTCACCAGGGCGATATTGAGAGTATTCGGAGTATATTCACATAATTTCAAACTTGCGTACTCTGGGGTTATTACTGGGTTCGTATCAAAGAAGTTTACCACGTTGCCACAAACGTCTTCAGTCTCTAGAGTGAATCATGCAGAAAGATTAAAATCGCAGCTTTGGACGTATAGAAGATTTATATATTGTTTAAAATAAATTGTTGTAGACCTTGTGCAAAAAGAACATTTTAAAGGTCCACATAAGGACATCTGCAACAGAAATTTTTGAACAATTGGAAGTTCCAAGTACCTATACAAAAAACTCATGCCAAAAATATTCTGATTCATCATCCCAAAAAAGACAAAATACCTCACGTAATCCTAAAACCAGAGCAAAACAAATAGAAAAGTAAAATATATCTATATAAATGCAATACTGTCGTTGAACAAAGCAGATCTGAATTTTTAGCTGAATGGTTAAACAACAAACTCTGAATTAAATCAACTATTAAGATCAACTATCCAGAAAAATTTTTCTCAACGAATTATCAGAAAATTATCTGACTAGGATATTAAAAAACCTCGTCATTGAAGTTACTGAAAATACCCTACCCAAACTTTGAAGTTAAACCATACAAGAAACCATGAAAAGAGCCTCCAGCCAAAATCTAGTTCCCTACTCACAGGATCTCATCAGTGATGATTTATAGGAAAATATTCTATATCGGTTTTTTATTTATCTTATCCATTTTATTATAGCAATTATTGAAATGCAAAAACGCAAAGTTGTTGCTGACCCTATTATTGTCAAGGATGGACTTGAATAACCTGCAATTGATGCAGTCACTAGTTAGGTACGATGCACATTTTTTTCCAAGGATTTGTGTGTACAACAAAACACAATCATCGTGGAAGAATGTCCCCTTCATCAGATTCCCGGAGGCAATCTTTATTGAACCAAGTGACTATATATGCATATGTGCTGACTGAATAATCTCAGCATCCCACCATGCCCTCAACCAACTCTCCTCCGCCATAAAAGATACAAAGATGTCTCCATTTGTGGTTTAAATCAACCACAATTTAACTTTGCAATCACTTGCAGATTCTTCGTGGATATGGATGAAGTTAATAATAACATGATGTTATTTTTATTTATCAGCTAGAATCGTGAAAGATGCTCACAAGATTCTGTAAACACCCAGCACGACTATCTCGTAACAAGGTCATCAGAGAATGGACATCACGAAGAAGATGCGCATATTTAAATTTCTATTAATTGATTAACGATACGAGATTAGATTTATGTTGGTTTGAAGGTCATCCAACCCTGGCTGCCGATTCGCTGCAGAGAGAAAGGACTACGTACAATACACTTTAATTCTGTTCAGATAATCACAGCAATCTTTCTCTTTGCAAAACGAAAGTGGTCGTAGGCTGTCGGCAACGGTTTTGATTGCAGTTCTGGGAAGTCATTCTTTTATTTAGTGGCACTTCACCATAGAGGTAAGTAGAAGTGCTGAACAACACACAAAAAGGGATGCATCCTTTAATATCTGGATTTTTTCGTGATTTGGCAAGTTCAAAAAACTGTGTCAAGAAGAATGAGCAAACTTTTATCTAACAATATCAAAAAGTCGATTGTTTGAAGGCAAAACTGAGCAGAAAAGGGCGATAGCATAATTGGATCGTCTTAAGCTCCCATATTCAGCATTTCTACCGATTTTTAACATGTTTCTCTTGAACAGTTTTTAAGTTCTTAAAAATACATATATATGTTATTTTAGATAATATCTGTACATTTGTAGAGCCGAAACGGTAATTATATGAAATCGCCTCCATAGAAAAAGATCGCAAGGTAATGTCGAGTAATAAATCCGAAAATTATCAAAATCACATTTTGTTCTTTTATCATGGTTACAGCTATGAAAAAAATCACACTGTATCCTTAAGTGCAACTCAAACATTTGTCGGTAGATTTTTTGCTCTATTTTAAACAAATCGTATTTTATTAAATACATACGGGTACCCGGCATGCGTTGCACTACCATTCAATGAAATAAATTGTTTCTACCTGCATGTCCTTTCCTATGCGTCCCCGTTCCTCTCCCGCGTCTTCTTCACCTTGAGCGTTCCCCTTCTACCTTCCCCGCCTTCCCCTCCCTCGTGTCATCCCTCCCGCGAACCCCACCTCCTTCGTTACCCTCCCCTTCCTCTCTGGCGCTAAAATACATGAAATATTCACATTCTCAAACCACTCGCGCACCACCTCGAGTAATTTTTTAATACAAATTTCATAACGCCAGAGCTTACCATTATATATAGCCTATAACCTTTGCGGGCGTGCGCACAACAAATCATCAAAGTTTCATCGCAATCGGATGAACGGTATGGCAGTGCATAAATACGACCAAAAAAATATTGATTTTTATATGTTTAAGATAAGATTTTCACTTAATTATAGTTGTTTTTTTAAAATTAGCGCGTTCACTCTTACGTTCGTATTTACATATTTCCCTTTCTTCTTCTTTTGAACGCTTACTATCGGCCACTTTTTGCAGTTTCTGAGTTAGAGCTTAAAATCAGGGCTCCAAATCATAATATAAGAGAAATACTATTTTGACCAATCATAGATGGTTTTTCTCTTGTTGGTTCTTCTAGTTTAGGCAAAGCTATATTACGATTTGGAGCCCTCGTTTCAAGCTCTAACTCAATAATTGCAAAGTGAGTTAGTTCACTATGGTTTAAGTTTAAGACGATCCAATTCATCATTTTAAACGAGTACAGCCTCAGGTGTAAATTTAAATGCATCCAATTTCTCTTGCCGATCTGATTTGCTCAATGACTTCTGCTGATAAAGTGGATAGCGGATATTACACCCAGTCACCTGTCACGGAAAGGTGTTGATTACATTTCTGTATCATATTCCTACAGTATGAGGTTGGCTTACAACTTTCTAAGTATAAGCTGACATTTTCTAAAATGGGAAACCTTTCGAGGTAAAAAGTAGTTAAAAAGATAGTTGGGGTGTTTCACAAAAATTTTAAGTTATCAAAGCATTTTTTTTTTTTAATGTACAAAAGTCCGTTTCAATTTTTGAATACATTGTCAGGGTGTAGTTGAAATGGCTTTTAAGCATTGACCGTTGTGAATTAATTCAATAAATTAAGAATTCGCCTTCAGAGACAGCAATTATGGGGAGGTAATTGAAAAAAACCGGTAATTTTTAAATATATCCATTTGAATTTCACTTTTTTTATTTGACGCGGAATCTTGGAAGTGGAAATTAACCCACTTCCCGACATCCGATCGAGTTGAAACTTGGCAGATAGCCTCGTTGACGATGACAATATATTCTGCCAACTTTTGGTGACAATCATGCCCAAGCACAAGGAAATATCTTTTTTTTTTTAATTCAAACAAATTAAAGTACTTTAAATACGAAATAAATTTCGGTTTTAAAAATCGGAATTAGGCAAGGTGGGCAAGGCAAAGAAGATTCAAATCTTAGTCAAACAAAAAAAAAGATTTCTTAATATTTTGATCAATTTACTTACTTAAAAAAAAATCATTTTCCAACCCACCCGAATCTATGATAATTCACCAGATTCGGTTAGCACCCAAAAATATACACTGTAGTCAGCTATCGCAAGACAAATTGCAAATGAATAGGTTTTCAATAAAAATGATTTTTTTTTTTACATGAGCTCCACACAGGAGGCCCTGAGGAAAATAATTTCCCTCGGGGCCTATGTCATCTTTGGGAACGCTGTGTGGAGGGTTTTTTTTAAGAAAAGAAAGGGGAGGAGAGTTCTGGGAAGGAAAGGGGTTTAAAAGGTGGGTGGGAGTGTGGGGTTCAGTGTGTCCTGGTTATCTGCCTCCAAGACCTAGACAAACCTCACCCCATGAACCCAGGCACCCCTGCTAAATTACCAAACGTAGCGAACCACTTGGTAAATTGCCATAAATGCTTTTCAAAATGAACCACAGACATTTAGTGTTTTAACAGATGTTAAAAACTTACAGATTGAGGATTTTAGTCACTGGAAACCATACTATAAGTACCCGAACAGAATTTACAAATGAATCATTTGTAGTACCTATCATTGCTTTAGTTAGCAAACTTCATTGTGGTGTCCGATTTTTAACGCAGGCCCTAAAATAAGTGATCTTTCAACGAGAAAGTATTTTAAAAGAACCTTTTTTAAACTTGTTATTTAATATTTTAGACATTTTTATGGTTGACTTAAGTGCATGAGTACCCCTTCGTTGAGTAGCCATTGATAAGACCTTCATATTGTTATCACTTGTTTCCGGCTTTTAAGATAACTTTGGTTTTATAACCCCACATAAGAAAGAGATTTGGGTGCATGCCCAAGCATTAGCAACCCCAAAAGCATTGTGATATAAAGACATAATATTTCAACTGTAAATATTTACTTTCTTTTCAGAATTTAAAGGAGTATTTCTTGGTATTTTGTGACTAATTCATGCAAATGCATTTCTTAACATTGTAATCGTGTGGTATTTTGCAACAACATGGGCAGAATTCTGCGCACATAAAGTCTGTGGACTTTGCATACATTACAAGACGTTTCAACATATATTACGAATAAATTAAATAAACTATAATGGAATTTAATCCTCGTTCCAGAGTGGAAGATACTGTCAGTAGGCATTGCCCCAATAATCTGGCTTTAGCTTTGATATCTTTAATAGCTACCAACTTCCCCAACATCCTCTATCCCAGTGATGATCAATATTTTATCCGTTCTATTCGTTCGCGGATCACATGGGGTGGGTTACATTATAGCTTGATATTGTTAAATTTGTAGTCGGTGGTGTCTCAAACCTACAGGTCAATTATGTCGATTTTTATCATTCGAGATTATTAAAATGAAGCTATACGTGAAATTCTATTTAGATTCTATTTAGATTAACCTTTACGACGAATTGGTTTACATTATGAACATAAAAAAATATGCTAGGGATAAATTGAAGCTTTTACTAGCTTTTCTATGTATTGGAATTACAACAAAATTATTAATTACATAACAAAAAATATAAGCGTAAACCACTAAACAAATGTTTTTGCATGACTGAACTATGAATAAGAAACAATTTTTTTTAAATATCCTTTTATGGCAAAGACTCTTTTTAAGGTTTTGTATGTTCTAATTTTTTTTTTCATTCTCACAAAATTTTGCACAAAATAAATAAATACCACTTTTTCGCTTACTTGCCTCGTGCAATTTAGACGCTCAATTTAAAATTTTTAATACATGAGAATTGAAATATTTCTAGCGTTCTCTTAGAGAATATTTAAAAAAAAACTACCTGCTATTTTGAATAATTTTTGATTTTCAAAAAAGCAAATAGTTTGATTTTGAAAAATGAGTAAAACATAAATCCTAACAAATGTTGAGAAGGTGAAATTTTTTCTTTTTGAGAATATATAAGAAAAATCTTATTATTTTGACTGGCTTATTCAAAACTTTGAAGAATGACTTAAGACTAATGGCGTTTTCTACGTCATAATGACGTTGTAGCTAGTTGGAACCGTTTCGGAATATGCGGTTTTATGTCGTTTATGAATAATTATAAATGAAAATATTAAAAAAAAAAAAAAAACATACACATTTTAGCTTAATGATCAGGATCCGACAAATAAACTTTATAGTTTGTGAAAACATTCCATTCGGAATGTCATAGTATCGGTTGACTCATACACATGTTATACGAACATTCGTAAATTCATAACACATTAATACATAATGACGCATTATTACTTTTCAAATGAACCCACCTTTAATTTGGAAATTATAAAATCAAAATGAACAATCATTAAGCACCTACACAGACACCCATGAGCAAATAATACTAACCTTCCACTCAACAAAAGTACTTAATGAGACATTAATAAATTATTTGTACTCTTTAAACCAAGTAGGCAATTCTTACACAATACAATATGCTTACATTCAAAATATTAGCATTTACTCATTAGTCAAGGTTAAACTACTTTCATAATATTACTGCCAAGAGAATGCCGTTTTAGAAAAACTACAAAGGTACTTTTAGAAATCAATGGATTAATATTTTTACCTATCGATACCACGTGTTCAATGACCTTTTGATACGTAGGAAGGTTTCTGGGTATCGGGTACTTACGTATTTGACCGTTAAGGTCGATTGTGAATAAATTTGTTGGTCAGACAAACCTACGCCTTAATTATATGGCTTTTAATGTTTATGGTGGGACTATAATTAAAATTATTAGTATTAGGAAAAATATGATGACTTTCTTTAACGGTGTTTCGCTGTAAGTTTTATGACTGGTATCTACTTAAAGTTTGTAGGTGGTTTTAGAATAAGTATTTTCAGTCTTGTTTCAGAATCAAGAATATTAGTTACATTTATACATACGTTTAATTTTCAAAATATTATATTTGAGGTCATCATTGGTCATGTTTACCTTAACTCATGTATACATTGCTCATGTATACCGTATATCTTAACAGAAAAGAGGAGCTCTTGTGCCTGATAAGGGAGCCATGACTCTTACTTAGGTTGTACGTTAAAATATGCTTTGTATAAAATATTTACTTATATAAAATTCCTGTTTTTATTCCTTTTCTACTATTTTTAAATAAATCTATTGGAAGTGGAAATTAACCCACACCCTGACATCCGATCGAGCGAAAACTCGGCTCGTTGACTCGTTGTCGATTACAATGTTTTATATCAACTTTTAGTAGTAACCACGCATGCACACACGGAAATATACGCATTTATCTGAAATTTTATGATATTACAACAATAATAATATACAAAGTAAATGTTGATCACATTCAATTAGGATTTGGCTCAGTTGTTAGCAGTTTTGACTCCACTCCCTGGAGAAGGAGGTACAATCCTCAGTCAAACCAAATAAAAAATATCTTTGTAATTGGCTTCTAGCCGGCCAAACAGATGGCGTAATTAGGTCTGAAATTAAATATAGATGTATTACAGTAAAAAATTCCAGTAAATATTAAAGTAAACAATTATCTATCTGCTTTCTCGTGATTTACCCTACGGTCAACATCATCATCATGACTCTTGACTCTACAATCCCTGGTGGGTATTGGCCTCCTCAAGAGTCTTCCTCCACTCATCTCAGATTTGTGCTGGCTCTCTCCAGCTTAGAAGCTCCAATGTCTTTGGGGACGTTGTCGCTCCATCTTAATGTTGGCCTTCCCAGGCTCCTCCGCCCTATCGGTCTTAAGTTCAGCAGGGACTTTGGTGCGTGATGCTCGGTCATTCTCTCCACATGACCCAGCCACCGAAGTCTTCCCAGTTTTATAAATGTTGTGACGTTTAGCTCCTTAAACAGAGTATAGAGCAAAATCCATTTTCTAGAACCGGTCCGAAGATACGCCTCAAAATTTTCCTTTCAAAAACATCCAGTGCTCGCTCATTCCTCTTAATTAGTCCCCCGTCTCAGCTACGTACGAGATCTAATTAGTGTTTAATGCACTAATATCTTACCCTGCGTTCACCTATAAGTATTGATCTAGGTAAACTACATTGTGTATTTAATAAATTAACTGTTTTTATATGAATGTTTGCATTAATTTGTCAAGGGAACGGGAAACGCGTAAAGTTCGCATCCGTTGTCGGATTTCGACCGCGAGACAGTCAATGGTAGATCACGCACTTAGCCCATTCGCCTCGAGACCGGTTTATGGTATAACTTGCAATTAATTATTGTGACGTCACTAGGTTTTTCCAGACCTCGATAAAGCGATCAATTAGATTGTGTACGCCCTATAAGGAAGACTTATGTTATGAATACGGTCATTCTATGTGGACTTAATAGTGCAATCAGGAAAATAGTAATTGCAAAGCAAAGGTTATTTATTTGGAAGCGAAGGTACAAGAATACTGTGTAATATCATAGTTAGCGGTTTATCCTTATCATCATGGCTTGTTCGCATTGGTAAGTAGTAAGTCTGAAAACCATTCGCATTACGGCTCATTACAATCAAGTAGAGTACATCAGTAAGTGGCGCATTTGAAGATAAACAGGTCGCGGCGCATTACAGTAAATAGCTTTATTAAGCCGCCGCTACCCGAATTTCTACCGATTTCTTACATACCTCCCTTAAACATTTGAAGTTTTAAGCTCTTAATATACGCTATTTTTTAAGATAATGTCTAGATACGTTCCACGCCGAAACGCAAATTATATGAAATTCCCTCGATAGAAAAAAATCGCGAAGTATGCTCCGAAAATTATTTAAAACAAGTCTATTTCTATTATTTTACAAGTCATATTTGTGAAAAAATTCACAATGTTTCTTTAAATGATACTTAAGATACGTTCCACGAGATTTTTGCTCTATTTTAAACGAGTCATGTTTTATTAAGCTTTTTCGCCATTTTCGCTGCGATTTCATCACTTATACGATTTCAACATTCGTAATTACACATCTCTCCATCTTCTTCTTTTTCAGCCGAATAGCGCCGCCTTAAGCTGGTTGCAATGGATATTTTAGAAGAGATGGAAGAAGAAATTAGTGGGATGAAAATAAATAAACTATGGATATGAAAAGACATAAATAAAGAATTTCATTTATGCTGTTATTAATCTCACGGCATATCAATATTCACGCACGACATATCTGCGCGTCTAGTAATAAACTCTGCTAAAACGACGGGTTCGCGCATGTCAGTGCGCAGGGAAGCGTGTTTGGGGGTCCTTAAAAAAGAGAACGAAATTGATTGAATCTTCTCAAGAGCTGGCTAACCCACTCTATTAAAATTGTGGTGTTCGGTTGCTTTTAGTTACTAATATACTCGCTACTTGACTAAAATACTCGCCCAATGCGAACGGCTGTATAGTCACTATGTGAAGTTGTGAACGATAATCCTTGGAGCGTGGATGAGTTTAAATACTTGGAAGTTATGTTCGGGAGATAAGGAAAAGCTTATAAAGCCATTGACAGCAGGATGGATGCAGGAACTGAATGTCCTAGACCTTATAAAATGTTGCCAATGAAAGCTTGCAGTCTTCAATGGAGTCCTGATACAAACCTAGATGTATCGCAGTAAGGTAAATAGCTGATTTTGCGTTTGTTCAAGTGAATATATCACGAGAAATCTTGCTGCCTGAAGCCACCATGAATATTAAATCCTCAAATGGGGTATGTTGTGCGGCCTTATGTATCAGTGAGTTGAAAAGATTGGGAAAGGAAAGATTTGTAACCAAAATGTGAAGTAAAAAAAAACAACGTGGCAAGGCAAAACAAGAGGAAATTCGAAGAAAATACTAGACCCATATAAGCGTAATTAACAAGATGAAGAGAGGTAGGTACGCCATAAGGAATTCAAAATAATGTATTATTTTTATTAAATATTCATGATTTATAAATATGCAGTAAACAATGATTGCATGTCATAGTTAAAAGCATAATAAAATGTTGGAAGTAATATTAAAAAAATAATAACAATTAATTGTGGCATTTGATCGTAAAATGACATCAGAGAGTATAAAGTGAATAAAAGCTCTGAGGGATATAAAAGTAAGAGGTACAAGTGTATTCAAATTATAATATATATATATATATATAATATATAATATAACTAAAGTTGTAATACTCCTGTACTATTGTTTGAAAAAAAAAAAAACATAGTCTTCTTGTACCTACCTTCCACATGATTAAATAGTTCCCTAAGAAGGGGAGGTCCTAGTCCATTTCGAGGGAATCCCGATCTAGATATGATGCAAAATTCATCAAGATCAAACCACTGTGTTAAAAACACGTCTGGGGTGCAAGATTGAGTGCTCTGGTAGTTTAACTGTTGCTACGGTGTTACTTTATAACTACATTGTAGGAGAATAAATAAACACTTTTTTTACTTAAATACAAGCATTTCTAGGAATCGGGATTTTTTGTGTTTTCAATATTTTTATCAAAATTCTAGGTGGTTGCGATGTCCTAATTGGATCGTCTTAAACCATAGTGAACTAACTCACTTTGCAATTTTTTAATAAGAGCTTGAAATGAGGGCTCCAAATCATAATCTAGCTCAATCAGAAAGAAGAACCGATCAGAGAAAAACTGTCCATGATTGGTAAAGACAGTATTTTTTTGATTGGTTCTCTGTGGCATAGCTAGATTATGATTTGGAGCCCACATTTCAAGCTCTAACTCAGAAACTGCAAACAGTGAGTAAGTTCACTATGGTTTAAGACGATACAATTAGGAGGAGATCTTTCGTCAATTAGATTGGGAACAATGTGGGCTGTCGATTAACGGTGAAAACATTTCACATTTAAGATTCGCGGATGATTTGATAATCCTCTCGCTGACGAGTGCAGGCCTGCAGATGATGTTGAATGAACTAGATAGAGAAAGCCGAAAGGTGGGACTAGTCATGAACACAGAAAAGACCAAATCAATGACAAACGGGAAGCAAGAACCTATTAAGATCAATAACAATCTGATCGATTATGTGGATGAGTATGTATACCTAGGTCAAATCATTTCTCCTTTAGATTTAACCACAAAAGAAGCAGACAGACGTATTGGAAATGCTTGGAAACAATATTGGGGTTTGAAAGAAATAATGAAAAACAGTGAAATCAGGATAGCTATCAAACGGAAACTTTTTGACACCTGCATACTTCCTGTACTTACTTATGGTTGCCAAACTTGGGCACTCACAAAAACTCACAATAAGAAGCTCGAAACATGTCAAAACTCCATGGAAAGAAGTATGATGGGGAAAAGACTGTCCGATAGAATAAAAATTGCAACCATTAAGAAGCAAACAAGAACAAAAGATGCCATAAAAACAATAAAAAAGCTAAAGTGGAAGTGGTCAGGCCACACAATTAGAGGAAGTGAAAAATGGTCAAAATTAGTCATGAATTGGTTCACAAGTGACAAGAAGAGAAAACGAGGTAGACCATTTAGACGGTGGGTTGACGACATCAAAGCCGTGGCAGATGGTACATGGACAAGAACAGCTAATGATAGAGAGAAATGGCGACAGTTGGAGGAGGCCTTTGTCAACTAGTGACATACAGACAGGGAGTCGATGCATGATAAGTGAAAAGTTTATTATAAATAATGTTATATAATTTACTGTCTGAATAAAGGCTATTATTATTATTATTATTTTTTTTTATTTAAGATAAGTAATGGAGCACCAATCCTGCGTATGCCGAATTCTATATTACGAAAAAAAAAATCATCGTACTAGACCGCTCTACCCTAATGCTCAGTCCTGGTATTGTTACATTTAAACAGGATTTTGAACCGAGTAGGTCTAGTAGATAAATGAAATTCAATGAATTTAATTAATCATACTAATACTAAGGGCTAATTTACATAATACTACCATTTACAATTTTGAACATAAACATTAAGTCGGATGTAATTCTTCGATCTGAGAGTATTAATGAATTCAATTTAATTATGTAGCAAGTTGAAAGAGAAAGGAGTAAGTATTGAGAATTGGAAATACGCGAAAGTGGATGAAATAAGTCGGGGATATAATATATAGTAAGTATTTACAAATGTACTACAGATTTGTTGAGGAAGTAAGAAAATATTATTTGTCCGTCACTCCACGCAGACTTTCAGCAAGTCATACAAAATGATGTGATGTCATTGATTCCGGATGCCCTTACTCGATTCATAATTGAAAATTACAAATGAAGAGTTGCGATAATGGTTGAATGCCAATGATAATGTCGGTCATATAAGGCCTGCTGACTTTGACGCTACTTGATGACATTGAACCCTGATGCCATATTGGTTATGTTATAATGATCATTTTTAATTGCTGTACTTCTTCGTCGGTATCTACCATGGAAGTAAGAACAACATATTTACCATCGATGTTTTTGGTTTTTCTATGGAATTTACATATTATGTCGCCTCAGTTCTTATTTGTCCAATAGACCACTGTAGTTTTTGTTCAATCTCTACTTTGAAATTAAAAATAAAGTATAAAAAATGATAGTTAATCACTTAACTAAGAATTATTTAAACTAATGAGACCTTTGCCTTTATGGGAATAGCTTTATCGTAAACACCCTTCATAATGTTTTATTGAAATAATTAAAAAAAACCTTTTACTGTAAAATTTTCTAATGGTCAGTTGGACAAATACGAACTAAGGCGACGATTATTCAGAATTATAGGTTAAGATAGGCTAGGTTTTGCACAAAGTAATGTACATGTATACAATCTCTGCTAACCCAACTTAGCCTTAAAAAATATCCTTACCTAATCTAACATAAACCAGAATTACCTAACCAAACCTAAGCCATACTGCTATTTTTTGGGTATAGTTCTGTTTTACCTACCAGTTGACAATGACTTCGATCATTTCAAACTATCATGCAAAAGTATCGTTGTGTGCAACAAGCAGAACTAGCCAACATTTTTTTTTTATGTTCACCTCCCGTGCTTTATTAGGCTACGTATACAAGAGTCAAGAGTTATTGGAAAGCTTCGATTCTGTCCCATAATTTGTGTGTCGGTCGCGCGCTTTTTTTCATGTTTATACGCAGCCATTTCAGGTAACCTTTCGGAACCATTTCTGAACGGCAATAATATTTTTGTTTACTTAACCTCTAGTGTGCCAAGATATTATCCGTGGATTTCTGACGTTTGTAGTCTGTACCCGTTGTCGTGTGCAATCATTTTGAATGTCTATGATCTCTGCGCTTACTTACGTGCTTCGCAATGCCAGTATTTTCTAGAATTAAACAATTTTCAGCAAAGCAGGTAAACTGTCACAGTTTTGCACCTGGGGCAGATTAATCACACTGAATGAATCAAGAAATGACCTACCAATAGACTCAATGACCTATTTTACAACACGGCTGTGTCAGACACAGAACAAATATGTAATTAAAATATGTACAACGGAGCTAGGAAAATCATTGGTTTATTAGAAACCAAACAAGTCATTTGGATTGTATGAATTATGACAAATCAAATGCTATAAATTGTTTAAAATATTTACTCAAAGACATAGTAAATATTTTAAACAATATAATTGATACATTATAATAATATATTATGGACTAATTGTACCTAAGCATTTAAACAAATATGGACAAAGAACGCTGGACTATATGATACCTAATTGCTTAAATATGTTACCTGCCGAAATTAAAAAATGTACAAATGGTAAAACAAATATTTTGTTGAAAAATTGGCTTGCCGAAAGAAATAATTTGTTAAATAATATTAATGATTCTAAATATTTGAAATATGAGATTGACAAATATGACGGTTTGACAGTAGGTGGCAATAGCGAAATTGGAAAACGCGCACGTCCCGGTTAGACGAGAGGTCTGGGTTCGAGTCCCAGTTGCGACCATTGTTTTTTTCTGTTTTTCTGTGTCTTGTTTTCTTTCATATTTTCATTTAGATTATAAGTGTTATCTTCTTCTTCAATAAAATAATTTGTATTAGACTAACACAAAAATTCTAACTGCATTTAATTATGTAAAATAAGTTTATTTATATCTCCGTAAGTAAAAGTACCCATCGACAAACTGCTAAAAAGTAATTTATTGGGACTTTTTTTTCTGTATAATGTTTTATTTTTTGCTGTCATATTGTATTACTTTGTATTTATAATAAATAAATTAAACCTTGAAAAAAAAAATGCTCAAAGATAATTTTCTTGACGTATCGTTTGGTGACTATTTATTTATTATTTACTTATTTGTAATATCTGTAAGGCAACACTTCGTTCGACGATTAGCCAGGTTCCAAATCAGACCATTTGTTGACATTTTAATAATAGGTACGTTGCAAATACACCTCCTGTGATCAGATTTTGATACTAAATTTCTCGACTGCTCTAAATCGAAATTTTTTGTGCGGATAGCGGGTTCTTAAAAGGGAGCCACAAGCCAAAAATATAGGTATTCTTTATTGCATTATAATTGATTTGGTGGTGTTTACAAGTGATCTAAGTATTGTACCAGATAGAGGGTACACTTTTATATAAGTATAACTGCATACTCAACTCAAATTTCGACTTTACTGAGATCTCTGACAAATCAATCGGACAATCGATATATTTGCCAGGCTAATAAACCATTGGCATGTACAAAACTGCCACACAAACATCGCCAACTCAACACCCCCAGACTTTAACCCAGACAAGCTACGTGTTACGATAAATGTGACCACTTCAGTGGCCACTTACGGTCACCACTAACCACCAGTTTCACTTTCAAACTAAACCACAAACCCAGAGCCCACCTGTCCAATGACTAGTAACCACTCCAAAAGTTATATAAGTCCAAGAGGCACTAACGATACAACCACTAGGGGATAACTGACCACAAGAATCTAGTGTTCATTAAACAGCCACATTAGTGAAAGGTAAAATTACAAATGTATGGATTAATAGCTACAACAAATATGATTCAGTTGGTTCTAATCTCTAAGGCTGTAATTGCCGCTTGATTAACTATAAGTAGTTGAGGAGTAAGGATCCCGACTAGCAATCCGGTGGTCGCGGGCCAAATTGTAATTGATTAATTTGTTTTATTTGACCATTTATTCATTCAAAATAATATGTAGTATATTTGCGGCACGTTCCAGAGTGGAAGTATTCTCAATTCGCTCTGGTGGAAGACCACCATTCAGAATTGAAATTTTGCTTGAAATGGCTTTAGCTGAGTTTGGAGACCAGATCAGAATAGCCAAGTACTTCCAGTTAGAACTGTTGTGCAGTATTGACATAAAAAAGTATTGCGGCGATCAAAACAATTAGCTACAGTTTCGGTATGAATTGAGATTTTCACGGCCAAAAATATTATCATGTTTTATTTTTTTAGTTATTATGCCGTGCTTCCTCCTTTTTTAGCCAACGTTTCAGATAGTGTCACCGTGTCCTTCACACAGGGTACATCTGCCCTGATGATGGACACTGTAACGCTCTCCGAAACGTCGGATAAAGAAGGAGGAATTGTAAGTCAACTTTTATTTTTTTAAACTGCATAAAATCTCTGTACTGAGTACGAGTACCAAAGCAGAATAATATTCTCGTATGATGAGCTATGGCGACATTAAATTTGTACAGATATTTAAAAATAAAATATCTTGGATCTACGTTATTGCAGCTATTTTACGCCAGCAAACATATTTTCACAATTTGCTAGCCTGCTTCATAAAATCAATCTATTTTGTTATTCATAAATATCTTGCGCCCCACGGTTGAATTTGGCAGCCACCTCTGGTCTGGAACTCCAAAATACTTGAAAAATACCTTCGACTCTGTGCAGCAACGGGCGGTCCGTTTGATAGATTCTTCCACCTTAACGAACGGATTGCAATTTTTAGAGCACAGGCGTCGGGTGGGAATGCTATCCCTGTTCTACCGGTATTTCAATGGAAGATGCTCGGAGGAACTAGCGTCATTGATCTTTTCGGCACCAGTGCATAGTCGGGAGACACGCCAAACACACGCCCAACATATGTACACGGTTGACATTTGTCACATGAGAACGGTTCGTTTTTTCAACTCGTTCTTGAGTTTAACAGCTCGGCTATGGAACGATTTGCCGGCCTCTGTGTTTCCTCCCTCCAACAATATTAGTTTCTTCAAGACCAATGTTCATTCCTTCCTCTCCTCAAAAAGACCCGCCACACAGCATCCCAGATGACATAGGCCCTGAGGGAAATTATTTTCCTAAGTAACTGTAAAAAAAAACTTGTATTTAATTTTACGTTGATAAAATTTATTTTTTCGTCAACCTAATCGTGAATTCGTAAATTTAATCGTAAACTTTTCGTAAACATAATCGTGAATTTCGTGAAAGTAAAAATCCTTGCATCACCAATCACAAGTGGTTATTGAACAAGTCATAGAACACGATATAGAACCTGTAGCGATGTTGTTTTAATGAAGGGTTATATAGAAATTATATCGAGTCGTTGGTCACTCCATTATAAATGCAAATGGGCATGTTTACAGCCTGATGCAATAGATATCTAAATATACCCGGTATGGTGGAAACTGGTAGCAAGAAGTGCGACAGATCGACCAGCTGCTAAGCCTGCGGAGAAAGTGGAGGCTGTATTGAGATAAAATTGAATTTATGAAACACTTGCAACGCCCAAAGGTTGAATGAGTATTGTGATCACTGCATGAAAATCGTTACTCAACGCCATAAAATAAGAAACAGAATTTTATTTTTATAAAAGAAAGCTTTCTGTTTCAGAGGCTTGATTCTAAAAGATTTTCGCCTTAAAATTGGGTTACCTTATGAATTCTCAAACAGCCATGGCTGAACAACCTTAAAATTATTAAGGCGGTGCTTCTCGGCTGAAAAAGAAGAAGATGGAGAGATACGTAATTACGAATGTTGGACAGAGCGCGCTAATATTTTAAGTGATAAAATCGCCGCGAAAATTGCGAAAAAGCTTAATACATGACTCGTTTAAAATAGAGCTAAAATCTCGTGGAACGTATCTTAAGTATCATTTAACGAAACATTGTGAATTTTTTCACAAATATAACTCGTAAAATAAAAGAAATAGACTTGTTTTAAATAATTTTCGGAGCATACTTTGCGATTTTTTCTATCGAGGGAATTTCATATAATTTGCGTTTCGGCGTGGAACGTATCTAGATATTATCTTCAAAAATAACATGTATTTTTTTAAGAGCTTAAAAACTTCAAATGTTTAAGGGAGATATGTAAGAAATCGGTCGAATTCGGATAGCGGCGGCTTAAAGCTAAATTTTACCGACTGGTATCCCCGAGAGTCGCTCTCTGGTCCAGTGCAAGATATTGTAAAATTATTTCGATTCTCGCGTTCCCCTGTTTCGGTTGCTTTACATTCCCTCCCGTGTCACTCTAGTCGTAACGAATTTAATTTTGAACCAAGTTTTATTATAAATTATAACGTTACTTGTAAATAAATTTGACCGCATAGTCAAGAGTTTTTATTGGCGAATTTTCCCTACACACGCATCTCAGTTTACAGTGATCGGAAAGGCTGTAAGCTGCAAATCCAAGTCAGAATAAAATACATAATTCACCATCTTTCCAAACTGGTGAATCCGACGGGATCGGCTGGTCACCACTTTTCCAAACAGCCTTCCGATTTTGAGAAGGATATTTTTTCCTCAACAACAACGAAGAAGTCATATTTTACAACAGTTAATATATGACGTAATTTTTAATGCTTAATTAGGTATCGAAAAACATACGTCAATTCGGATTAATGCAGTTTTATTAAAAAAATTTAAGCATGGGGAAGATACGATTTTGAACGCAGTGGACACAATATTAAAAATATTTAATAAATTCTGAACTGTTCTTAAATAGTCTAAAATTATAAAGATAATTTCAAATAAAGTAGAAAGTATCTTTAATGCGTATGTGTATTTGTTTATATAATTCTGCGGTCCAAACGTAAAAAGAATACTGTTCAACGTTTTCTGCACATTGCTGTACACGTCAGAACTGTGGGTTGGTTATATTGCATTCCAATGGTGTAAGCTAAAAATCGCCTACAATAACGCTTAGCGTCAACTTTTCCGCCTACCGAGATACTGCAGTGTTACGGAAATGTTCCTAGAGGGACGAAATCACACTTTCAGAGCACTTCACCGCCACCGGAAGGGATGCTTGTGGTGATATATATTCTCCGTAAATGGCTGCTTGCATTAATTTTATTGTTTAATACTTTTTTCAGTTTCATGTCTCATGTTTTTTTATGTTTATTCGTTTTTTTTTTTTTGAATTGTCATTGTTTTTTACCTTATTACGTGTCTTTATTTTGTTACTAGCTTTTACCCGCGGCTTCGCTCGCATGGTATTAGGGGGAATTACTGTAGCGCTTGCACTTATCAATTATCCCCCCCCCTCCCCTCTCCCGCATTCCATACATTCATTCCCGGTACATTCAGTTTTCAAACAGCTCGCGTTACATCTAAATTTCATAATGTCAGAGCTCATCAGTAGTAAAAAAAAGAATTATCCAATTTGGTGCAGTCGTTCGGAAGTGCGCGTACAAACATTTCGGAGATTCATTTTTATTTATATAGATAGATAGATATTAACTACGATTTCCCGCAAATATATCAACATCGTTTCCACGGCAACGATTTGTTTTCTTACGTAAGTAATAACTCGCTTTTTTTAGCGACAGGAAACGTATAATTAATATAATATATTCATATTTATAATTTCATAACGCCAGATCTTACCGTTATATACAGCCTATATTAATCGCATATAATGTAGCTTTCTATTGGTGAAAGAATTTTTAAAATCGGTTTATTGGTTTATGCGTGAAAACGTAACTAACAAACACACATTGTTTCGCATTTATAATAAGAGTATAGATTGCGAAAAAATATGGAATGTATTGAATTGCACTACCCGTGCATACACTCTGGAATAAACTATTATTATTTTTATAACCAAGGTGTTAAAACTGAGTTTTGAATTTGCCAATAGTTAAAGATGTAATTGCAAAATCGCAATGACATTGTTCCAAAATAATTGTGACAGCGTAATGCCTATTGCAAGGTTGATATCAAAGACCGAATCTAGTATTACATTGCCTCTTGGATTAAACTTAGCCTAAATTATAAACAAACGTTGAGAAATACAGACTTAACTTTTTTCTCCTATTCGAAATTATTTTGCGTCATCAGTAATTTGTTCTTAACTTTAGGGCTTAGTTGGGTCATAGTCATTTCCAATTTCCTCTGTTCACTATATATCTCTACGCTGTTCACACGTTCTAATAATATTATGACGTGGTTAGAGTAACACGTTAAAGACCAAACGAATTTCAATTAAGGCACTTTTAGCCACTCGAGCGTTGGCGTTATTAATTGAAATACTAGCAGGTAAAAACCCTCTCCGTTGTCATCCAGGCAATGACGTCATATGTAATATTTGCTTGATACTATTATTCAAAACTGAGTATAACGTCAATCTTTCCATATCCGTAGAGATACTACAAAATCACAAATTCATAGCACTTATACCTGGGGCACGTCCCCATCTGACCAGCTAATGGAAGTGGCGACATCTTTTGACGAATTTTAAAATTCAAAACCAAATTACAACGGTAGCTTTGTTCGAAATTTTACGTACACAGATGTTTTGGTGGTGCGGCACCGTGCGTGGCGTCAGACATACACTCGAAACCGGGTTTTGAAATTCAACGCGCAGGCGTTACCCTATTTTTTTTTTTTTTTAAATATCTTTATTCAGTTTTAATTTTACAATTTTTTATTTTATAAATCTTACGAAACTGATCAATCAGTTTGATTGTAAGAATTAGTAGTTAGTATTAATACTATTCGATTCGATGCGTCCAGCGTCCGGAATATCTGAGCGTCCGATTTGGAAATTTCCCGCCCTCATTAAAAAAAAGCATGCCACCAAATTTTTATATGGAGTCATAAATTTGTAGTATTAGAGAGCCATTGAATATCAAAAATAAATAATTCAGAATCTGTTGTTGAAAAGTGAGAAAACTAAGTAATTTTTGTGACTAATCGAAGTATACAACGCACGGGAACTTTTGAAATAATTCCAATAAATGTTTTAATCTGACTTGGTATTTCTATATAAAATTCTACATGATTTAGTTGATAGTCCGGTATTGCTTGAATTGATAAGCTTCCGGATTCCACAACGTAATACAAGAAGTCAGGATTTATTTCAGTTCAGAAATTCTGGGACTAACTACCATATGTATTCCTCTTTACCCAGAATACTAATAGAAGGAAACAATTACACCAAGTCCGTGGACATCTTCAGTTTATCTTTACACAAATATAAAATATTGCTACTAAAGCAGTTCAGTTATGTAAAATAAATATTGTATTTATTATCATTAATATGTAAAAGCCCTGAAAAAGGGCGTTCATCAATAAATAAATAAATAAAATAAAAATATATCTCTTCACATTGGCCGCATTTTGGCCAGCCAACGCTCGGGATTGTTTGCAAATTGGCCAAAATGTGGCCAAAAACTTTCCAGTGGTAATTATAAAAAAGGATTGTGTTGTGTCGTAAAGAAATGTTTATATATTTGAGCATGAACTCAATTTTGATTAGTTAGGCCGTCAACGAATTTGATCGGGAAGTAAAAAATCTGTATTTAACAAGTTAGTCTTTCAGCTACGAATTCCGTGTGAATAACCAAACAAAATGCCGGCTTGCAAACTAAGGAAATTACAAGAACACCACCGGAAAGTCTGCTTTACAAACAACCGCCGCTGCAGGGCAGCGTCCACGTGACGTCGTGTCTGTGCTAGTAAGAGATGATCCTAGCTGAACACATGTTCCCACAACAAAATGGAACACGCTTTGAATCCGCGTTTGTATGGGCCTGATAACTCTATTATTATAATACTAGCTAACGCAGACTTAAAATCAGGGGATATTATAATTATTGTAGGATTTGTGAAGCAAAAAGTATTTATACACTATTTGCCTCAGGATCCATGCCCTTCAAAAACAAATACATTTTGTCAATTTTTATAGTTACTTATAGATTTTTTAGTTGACAAATAGAAATATGATCAGAAATTTACCTTTTGAAATCACCAAAACATTTTCAGAAAGACTGGTTAATTACCTAGTAAAAATGCGCTGACTCTTACAAAATCACCAAATCTGACTTTATTTGTTAATATTAAACTGAAGAAACACATATTTCAAATAGAGAGTAAAAATTCAGATAATTTTTCTTGTTAAAAAATACCATAAATTAGGTTTTTAGTATTCAGGCACGGTATACTTGCTCAAAAAGAAGAATATGGAGAGATGTGTAAATACGCATGCTAGAGGGAGCGCGCTTATGTTAAAATCGATATATTTAAGCGAAAATTGTGAAAATGTTTAATAAAGCACGACTCGTTTAAAATAGAGCAAAAATCTCATGGGGGTTATCCAAAACAGCATTTAAAGAAACAATATGAATTTTTTCATACATATAACTTGTAAAATAACTGAAACAAACTTATTTATAATAATTTTCGGAGCATACTTTGCGACATTTTTCTTTCTAGGAAATTTCATATAATTTCCGTTTCAACGTGGGGAATGTATATATATTATCTTCAAGAATAACATATATATTTTTAAGAGCTTTAAAACTTAGTGTTTAAAGTACCTATGTAATAAATCAGTAGAAATGGGATATGCTGCAATTCAGGCGCGTATGCTACGCGCACGAAACGTGAGTCGCTTGTAAGTATCTCCATGTACAAATAACCTAAGGTTTCATAATAAAATAATAAACGAAGAGTACCTAATAATACCATGTTAGCTAAAAAAAAAATTTTACTGCTCAGTTTACGATATTTTCAAGCCTTGACAAGTTATTGCGTCTGAACAGAGAAACCGAGATGGAAATAATTCTGTCTACATAAATCATTTCAACAATCAAACTTCTTGGAAACATAAATTTATACTTGAAGAAGAAAATAAACGAAAGGGAAACTCCTTTAGAAAAGCGCAAACAAGAATATAAAATAATATTAAACAGTTTCTTAGTACATAACAAAATGACGTAAGATCCAATCGAAGAAAATCTTTATTATAATTGAATAACATAATGTTCCATTTAATCTGCATTAATTAAAACATAGCGATGGTAATACGCTTCCTTATGGAAAAATTTATATCTTGTTGGTAAGTTTCTTTTGTATTAATGCTTATGACTCATCCCTTTTCATGAATACGTCTATTTTACCTCGTGGCTGTTCCACGAAAGCGAAATTCTCCCATTTCATATTGGGTTTCTCTAGGCCGACTGGTTTGGCCTGGATATCAGAGAACCACAACAAGCTAACAGGAAAACCTGCCCATATTCAGACCTTCATAGCAAAAGGAATAGTTTCAAATCATTATATTATTCAAAGCATAGTTTATAGAAGTTTACTTTTCTGCTAATCGGTTGTAATTAATTGCAAAAGTTCTTACGTAAATTTGCCGCAGGGAAAAAAACTTGATTAGTTGACTAATTTTGAACAGGTCAGATTTCTTATGAATTTTTCATAATGTTTAAAGTGTTTCATTCAACAAACAATTTCTTGGTATTTTTCCGTGTTCTTTGTATTGTGTCTATTTGCTACCTTTTGTAAGTAACAAAACTAATTAACCTTCTAAATTGCATAGAGTACCTGCCTATTAGACCTACCAACGATTTATGTGATGTGAAATACACCTGTTTAATGAACTCAAGGTACCCTTGAAATTTTGAAACATTAAAAATTTGAACTTTTTTTTAAATGCGAACCGCACAAGAGTCGCAAATGCTCCCAACCGTCTGGAACTAATGAAATTTTGGCATCCCGAATAGGGGTACGTTGTGAGGTTGAAGATAGTGGGGAGGCAAAGAAGATGGAGAAGAGGAGGGTGGGGAAGTACCTAGCTAATCAGATCTAGTCACCAAACACGGCCAAAATCAATTCAAGCAACGTTTTGGAATGAGGGTTTTTAACCACGGCGATACCGAGAGTATCTTCCAGGGGCGCAAATATAGTTGACATTATTTTAAATGAGAAAAATATAACAAGTGAAATACCACAATTTTTTCAAATAAAATTTATTTGCGCACGCCGGCATTTGAACCCGACTTCCGGCTTGCTAGTCGAGAGCCTTACCCCTCCACTACTAAGGCCGTCGAACTGATGATTGTGTGAATTTAGACAAGCGATAAAGACAAAAAAAAAACCACCCCGGAAACCATTTATTGGATAACCAACACCTCTGCCATAGGCCACCTCAAAAATTTCGGTACGTTTGGTGATTTAGCAGGGGTGCCCGGGTTCATGGGGTCAGATATGTCCGGATCTTGACGACAAATGAGGCTGGTTTGGGGAGATCCTTTGACCTCTCCTACTGCTTTCTCTCCACCCACCGCATTGCTAGGCAGCGGGAGGGATGCATTCATACGTCCAACACTCCTGGACACACTGACCCTAAGATTCCTACACATTTTTCATACCTTTTTCTTTCCTAAAACTTCCTCTCCTTCTTTCCTTAAAAATACAACACACAGCATATCCAAAGCTGACATAGGCCCAGAGGGAAATTACCAATCTACACACCAAACGCTTTAGCGCTGCGACAGTCGACACGCTCCCATACTACCTCATTTTATTTCTATTATTATCGAATGTTGTAATAAATGAAATTACTATAAATTTATGTCCTCTCACGCATACCTATAAATTTTCAAATCGCTTAATAGCAAGTAAAATGCGTTTATTGGCATCATACGATCATAATAATTACTGTAATCAGTATGTCGTCGTCTCGTATTAACATTACCAATATATGTTTTGTTGTAATAAACAAACCTTGTTACTTGTAACAAGTAGAATGTAAACACAATGCGGTTTGACTGTGTCAATCAAAATGAATCAGAAAAATCATTTGTTATCTCAGTACCGTCGACTGGGGTAAAGTAGTATCTACCACTTTTGCAGGGTTTTTTTTTGCCACAAGCTTATTTTAAAACAAAACTAGCGAGTTCCAGTTCCTTTGCTTGCCACTTAATAAAAAAAATTGTTTCTCCCTGCAGGTCCTTCCCCCGTCCCGCTAACCCCCCTCCCGAGTTCCCCCTCTCCCTCCCAAGTTCCCCTCCCCCCTCCCGCATTCCATACAATCATTCCCGGTACATTCAGTTTTCAAACAGCTCGCGTGCCACCTATTGCAATTTTTTTATACAAATTTCATAATGCCAGAGCTCACCAGTATAATATATAAAAACCATTGCTGGCAGGCGCACATCAATGACGGCCTCCGTGGTCCCGAGGTAAGACTCTGGACTCACAATCCGAAGGTCGCGGGTTCGAACCCGACGTGCGCAAATATATTTTATTTGATTAATTTGTGTTATTTCACAATTTATTCATTTAAAATAATATATAGTATATTTACGCCACGTTCCAGAGTGGAAGATACTATCAGTATCGCCCTGGTGTAAGACCACCATTCAGAATTGAAACGTTGCTCGAAATGGCATTAGCCGTGTTTAGTGACCAGATCTGAATAGCCAGGTACTTCCCCACCTTCCTCTTCCCTGTCTCCTTCCCCTCCCCACTACCTTCAGCCACACAACATACCCCAATTGGGGATGCCATAGTCTCACTGGCTCCAGAGGGGAGCAGTTGGGACTCTTGTGCGGAATTTCATATAAAAAAAAATCAAATCCCCAAAGTTTCATCGCAATCGGATGAACTGTTCGCAACGCATAATTTCATGATGCCAGAGCTCACCAGTATAAGAATCGCGGGCAGGCCCATTTCAAATGTCCAAAGTTTCATCGCAATCGGATGAACGGTTTAGCAACGCATAGCTTGTACATAGACAGAAGCAAAAAAAAGTGTACTTAGATGGCTTGACCCTTCATTAATTTGATTTTCAAAAAACATTATTAGGAAACCTTTGTTTTCATAGACAAAAAAATATATTTAAACTGGTTCTCTTCACCCCACTTTTTGGGGACCACTCTGTTGTAGCTCTATTTTGATTTGCATTCAATTAAAAAAACACTGCACATAATAAATATTGCATACAAAACTGCTCACGAATTGCAGCTCAAGATGCACTTTTAAACGGCTCGTAAATACTAAAAACGTAACGAGTAAAAATGGTGCTTGCTGGAATTAAAAAGTTGAGTTGATGAAATGGGTTTTGGTGTAGGAAAAAACAAGGTTTGCAAGGAAAAGGACTGACCAATTACTTACAACAACATTATCTCTGCGAAGGAGCAAATAAAAACAGAATGGCAATGGTTGGTTTTTTTTTGGATAATATTTAAAAAAAAATTATTAACAAAACAAAGGTAATAATGCTGGGATCATATTAACAATTTTTCGACTTCCCAGTTGTTTCTCGTATGTTCGTGGCATGGTCAGCTCTACCCCTGAAAAACCGTTTTTTTTTAAGTATGACCAACTATGTAGTTTTATAAAAGCGTTACTGCAGCAAATAATTTTTGTGCTTACGTAAATTATAAGTAACAGTATAATTGGATTTAGAGCTCAACATCCTTTTCGAGTTCCGATGTGCAGTAGATATAAAAAGGGATATTCAAAAACTTTAACATTTTACCTGAAATTTAATTGACTTGTTTCGCACGTTCAGTCGACACAACCGACCACTGCATAGGCAAGTCTAATATGTCCGAGACACGTGTAGAAAGATTAGGGGAGTATCACTGACGGAGCTAGAGCGTTCGCAAGACAGTGTAAGCTTGGTAGTCCGCTTCACCCAACATGGTTCTCTTCATCCCAATCGACGGTACCTACCAACCTACTTAATTCATGTTTCAAGGCCGTTTGCTTTAATTCGTGCGTAGGAAGATGTGACAGTTATTATGTATAATTTTGTAACCTACAGAGATATTATTAGAATAATTGAATACAATGGGTCGATGTTGAATACATTTCTGTTTTGATATTTTAATGTTCAAAAAGAGAACAAAGATAATTGCTTACAGTTTGTGCATTTCGTCGTCAGAGTTTTAATGATCGTATACGCGTTTATCTAACAGGACAGTAATTTTATGTACTACAAAAATACGTTTTTTATAGGGTATGATGGCATTCAATTCACAATCGTAATTAAGACAAGGACAAATTAAATAAAATAGAAATCTGTGTTTCCAAAGCAGAAAAATATGAACCACACAAAGATAAACAAACGAAAGATTTGGGTTGAAATCTACGCCATGGCAAAGTTAGTGAATGTAAATAAGAACCTACAAATCGATGGAAAACCGTGATATTTAGGTTGTAGTGACAGAACTGCATTTCAGATTTTCAGACAATTTATAGACTAATCGATCAAAGAATTTTAAGTGAATTTTAGGAGGGCTTTAATTAAAATAAGCAAACGGGTAAAATAGCAGGTTCAGGTATTTTGTAAGGATAACAAGGAAGCGTATGAATGTCTTTGTTAGGTGGATTTTAGCTGTACGAAAGGAACGCAATCCCACGACTCGTGAATCACCCATAGCAAAGAAATAAGGAATTTGACACTCACGTACGAAAGGTTGTACCTAACAGGATGTGAGCCAAGACTTCCTGTAGCAACCATTGCCTTAAACAGATGGAAGGTGCTAATACACACACATTTATATATAAATAAAAGCATACGAGGTGCTGCCAGACACAGGTGATAATTAATGAATATTGATATCTACGATTATATGGGGCCCATTTATCATCAAATTATTCAATTACAAAACTACAGTCCTAGTTAGGCAGTTGCCCGAAGGCAGTGGGACTAAGGCTTTCTCAATTCAGGAATGCTGCGATATGTTCATATCTAATCACTAAACACGACCAATGCCATTTCAAAAAACGTTTCGATTCTGAATAGAAGTCATTCAACAGATGTTGAAAGAATTTCGACACTGGAATGGGGTGCAAAAAGCGCTATTAATGTATTTTGATAATTATGATTTATTATTCATTTGACATATTTGTTTATTATTTCATTTAGTTGTTGCTTGCTTTGTATTGCTTGTTTTATAACAACTCTTTCGGCCTTCAACGAAATTGTTACAAGCCTATTTATTTATTTTGTAGATCTTTACAGGTAAACACCGCTGCCAGTGATAGTATTCAATTTTAGGCTTATTAAAAAAGTACTTATCACTAAGTAAGCAATTAAGTGAATTCCTAAATTGCATTTTCATTACAAAGCAGTGTCAACAAACAAAGTCATTATAAGTGCCTGTGTTATGGCTTACAAATAATGGGTACCTATTATAAAACTGTATAATTGATTTGTGTGATCACTGTTTTTAAAACTTTTACACTTTTTGGTGTATATTTAGTTAATGGTGCAATTATAGAAGGAAATTACAAATAAACCCTGTATTTCTGAATTTAACATCAATTTTGTGTAATATTTGTGTACGTTTTCCAATAATTCTTTTAGACTCTGAGTTTTTATCTATGGAGTATCTCCCAGAGTGGTATTTTCAGTACCACTATGGCGAGAGACAACCAATCAGAGACGAAACGTTGCTTGAAACGGCTTAAACCTATTTGGTGACCAAATTTGAATACCCAGGCACCAACCATCTTCTTCCCCATCTTCTTATGTTCATCACCATATTTATTCTTAGGAGATACTCTAATTGGGCACGCCATAGTTCCACAAAGCAAGGATTTTTTCACAGAATTTGAACAATTCATCAAATTTCGCAGTGAATTTTCAATTCTGTGACTCTATTGACAGTCGATTTCTTTTGGAATGGTACGGCTATGGCTATAAAACTTCAGCCATAATCATCACCAACACTTCTCTAAGATACCACACGACATAAAAGATGCTCTAGCACAGCATGGCATGTCAAGATTAGTAATGGTGCTATTGAATGAAATTTATAAAAGCAGATATTGGTATTCAATGGCCTTTTCAACAATCTTAAAAGTTGTTGTATAGGTACCTACCTATCTTCCTAAAAGTTACGAATGTTAAAATACAATACGATACGATACGATTGTACCACCCCAGCCAGGAGCACCCGGTGAGACGGGCACTGATTTGTTAGGACTTGGAACACGTGCTCTGAAGATGGGAAGGAGGTTGAAGTTTAATCGATCGATGGCAACCTAATAAGCCAATATTGGAATTTGGGATAGGTAGGAATAAAGTAATGGGTCGAGCATTATTATTTTTTCCCTTTATTAATTCTTGCCCCTTCTCGGCTCTTCTTAAATTTCTGGCTGTTCTTCGCTGTTCTTGCTCTTCTTGGATCTTGTCGTCTCTTCTCGACTCTTCTTGCCTCATGACTCTCCTTGGCGCTTCTTGCCTCTTCATGACTTTTTTATATTTTCTTGTCTTGTGTTCGGCTTTTTGTCGCTTCTGGGTTCTTCACTATTGACTCTTCTTAGCTCTTCTTGTATCTTCTTGTCTCTTCTGGCTCTTCTTGTCTCTACTTGCTTTTTCTTGAATCTTCTTGTCGCTTTTCGACTCTTCTTGCTACCACTTGTCTCTTTTTGTCTATTATAAGCTTTTCTTGGCTCTTCTTGCATCTTTTTTTTAACTCACCTGTCCAAATGCCACGAATTTTAAAATTGTGATGTATTAAAAAAATAAAAATTTTACAAAAATAAATAAATATGTTTTTGGTAAAATGCAATGCCCGTACAACTTTCAAACATCAAATAGTTGTTGATCTTTGAAAGTAAAAAATTTAAATGAACTATTCTAGGTCTTTCATCTGCAACGCTGATTCAGAACAATGCAGAGGTGACTCATGAACCAGGCATTTCCCTGAGGGGAATAATCTCAAGCCTTTGTTCTTCTAACTTCCTTAAGCTCTGCGACGTCTGTTCTTGTTGGCCTTATGGGTTTATGACAGATGGAATTTATACATATGTATAGTGGTTGAGGATATTAAATATACGTATAATATATGATAAATGCTGAATCATTTATAGCTCCATATCTTATACTAATGTTTTTTACGTTATTTAACAATTTCGGCAAAAAAAAATTAATTTCACAATCGTTCTACGTTGATAAATTATTGTTTTTTTTAATGACAAATTTAAAATTTTAAAATGGCAGTTTTCATATTACGAGTATATTCAACAACACAACTAACAAAAGCAGCACACTAAGATCTACTTTATTAGAGATTTAAATCACCATCGAAAAATGTAGATAAAACATAAAACCACCCCAGCCCTAACTGTCCAATACCTAATGATTTTTTAAATATTTTTAATTAACCAATCGTCACAGTTTTAGGAATATAAACCCTTTAAAAAATATTAGGAATTTGTGTTTACGCTTTACGCATTTAGATCGTTAAAATTCAACAGGTATTAAATAAAGTATATTTATCAAAAACTAAATACAATTCGAATAAATGTTCGATATATTTAGAATACCTACTTTCCTTTAATTTGTGAAAATGCCCTATTCCATAAATAGCAGTTCTAAACGCCAAAATTCAACCATCGATACTATCTACACAACTAGTCAGGACTAACTTTCAGTTGCCCGCTTTGATAGTTTGTGCAGTTTTGTCGTGAAAGGGCGACAATCTGAACGCTTCTATGACATATTTTCCTCTGTTTCTATTATCTGTGAATTCAACATATCTTTCACAACCATTGTTGTAAAACACCATGCCAAACCAACAATACCTACATGAGACAAGAGTCAACATGTCGTTTATAGCCTGCGTGCAAACCATGGTCCACAGATTGAAAAATACGTAGTCATGCAATATAATCTACAATGCTTAGCCTGCAGCATCTTACGAATAATTATTCTGACCTCAATTTACCTGTCTAGGCAGTAAGAATTCTGTGCATGAAAACTTGAAGGTATTCGACATTTCATAGAAAGGTTTATAGCTAGACAATGGCTGTATCACGGTGTTAGAATGGTAGTCACATGGGGTAACCGTACACGGTGGGTTAGTGTACGTGGCGATAATAATAGATAATCATGATAATAATTGGACAATTTGTAGAGCGGCGTTTTTGTCAAAAATCACCTCACCTCAAGGACGCTTTACAATTTTTTATGAATTCTTAATTTTATTATTAAAAAAAGATCCACATTTCAATTTGGGAGGCGAAAATGGGTAACGCCGCCCCGGTAACCTTTATTGGATAACCAACACCTCTGCCATAGGTCGCCCCAAGGGATTTACTACGTTTGGTGATTTAGCAGGGGTGCCCGGGTTCATGGGGTGAGGTTTGTCTAGGTCTTGGAGGCGGATGATCAGGACACATTGAACCCCAGATTCCTACCCACCCCCTAAACCCATTTCCTTCCCAGAATTCTCCTCTCCTCCTTTTCCCTAAAAAACTTCCACACAGCATCCCCAAAAATGTCATGGACCCTGAGAGAAATTATTTTCCTCAGGATCTCCTGTGTGGAGCACATGTAAAAAAAGATATAGAAATAGATACTTTGCACGTGGACATTATATTTAAAACGCTGGACATTGCATGATTTTTCATTTGCTTCCCTCATCACTGGTTTTTCATTTATAAAAAGTTGATGCCAAAGTTGAGTCAATATTTATTTTGAAAGACTAGATAATTTAGGACTCTTTAGGACGGGAGATTTCCATGAAATGACCTTTACAAAAGCTTAAAGTTAGAATTAGCTTATATTTTTACACAATTAGTTATTTACAATGTCGCGGGCAATGAAGGTTTTTTTAACTTATGAAAACTACTGTCTGAAAAGGTTAGTTTTAAGTTTAACTCTAAATTCCGCTGAGTCTGTGATCATTCTTAACTCAAGTGGCAATCCATTCCAGGCTTTAGGTCCTGACACTCCGAAAGCACGCTCACCGAACTTAGTACATGATTTGAGCTTTGGTTCCTTCAACCTTCCGATAGCTGACGGTGCTGCTGATCTGAGGGTTGATTGTCGAGAATTGGTATTTTCTGGAGTACACACTTCCGATAAGTAAGCCGGAGCCATGTTGATACTCATGGTTCAATGCTTATTCCTCAATTTGTATGTAGCACTTAGGGCAGGTCTTGGATACAGTTAGCTCTATGTAGAAAATTCAAATTCGCAGGTAAATTACTTCTTTTCTTGTTTTTAAATATTTTTTAAAAGTTTTGCTCAACAAATTCCAAAAATTAATTAAAAAAATGTTTATTAGCTTACAAGTTGAAATTAATAAGACAAAACTTGATGTCTGTAAATATTCAATAGTATGGCGTACCTAATAAAATCAATTTTGTAAACATATCCATATTTGAATAAGCAAGTAATTTTATGTAAAGGATAAATTAGGAGATGTGTGGGTGCTGTCAAGGCATTAAACCAGTTGCACTTTTAATGCTTATATCTCGTAAATACGCGTTCAATATTCTCTACATGCTCTTCGACCAAGTATAATATATATTTATACCTATATATATTGATATAAAAATTAATTTATGTTTTCTTGCTTACTTGCTTCTATGTTGTTGTTTATGTATTGCTATATTAAGCATAGGAAATATTTGAAAGCAAAAATAGCTAAATATGCTCTGAAAATTATTTACCAGTCTATTTCTATTATTTTACAAGTTATATTTGTGAAAAAATTCACAATGTTTCTTTAAATGATACTTAAGATACTTTCTACGAGATTTTTGCTCTATTTTAAACGAGTCGTGTTTTATTAAGTTTTTTCGCAACTTTCGCTGCAATTTTATCATTTAAAATATTTGCGCGCTCTGTCCAACATTCGTAATTACACATCTCTCCATCTCCTTATTTTTCAGCCGAGAAGCGTCGCCTTAAGATAAGCTGCCAGACGGACCAAGGAAATTAAGTTAAATTAAATTAAAAATTAATCCATTCTAGGAAGAATCCCGACACTTCAATTTATTTTATGAATTTCCCACGAAATTAGATAAAATTGATCTTACTTAGGAAGCACAGACACCCCCACAATACATTTCTATCGGTCGTCTCTTCAATGGAGTTCATTGAAGGGCGCAGAAAAAATCAATAAAACCCAACAAAACAGCTAATGACTTCGAAGAAAATCTGTGATAAATACTCGACGTGTTTAGCAATATTTTAAGATGCCCAAACGAACTAATGATGACCTTAATGAGTTATAACTCATCGTATTATCATGGGAATCCCACTGAACTTTTATTTTAAAATTGTGATGTTCTTTTAATGATCGCTTAGTAATTACGAGTCAAAAAAACAAATATAATTTCATGGAAACCTTGACGAAAGTAGTTAGGTGCATCCTGCGTTTTGAATGTAAAAATCTAAAAAATACGCGTATGATGAGACGACTTCAGATGACCAATATCGAAAATTTTGTGTTTAGTGGAAAGTTTTAGAATGAACATCGTTTAATAGGAATACGTGAAAATAACATCTTCTCTATTAGCTGCTAGGAAAGTTTACAAACTTTTTGTTTGCTTCACGAAATAGGATTTCGAAAACTACAATCAAAGCACATAAGATGTAACATGCACCAACATGCACCCAAAGAATTTTAACCAGCGATTCCTGGGCATATTTGGAGTGAAAAACGTTGATTTCATTTTGCAGTCCAATGATATATTTTTTCAAAATTAAAAACAAAACATCACGCGCAACTACTGATTACACTGATACTCATGGCGACGGGATCAAGTGATATGCGATCTCTCTCTTCTATTAACATGCTGCTAGAGCAAGACAGAGTGAGTAATAGGTGACCCTCGCTCGCTGCACCCAACTACACAGTTGCAACGTGTGATGGAAAAATATTTTTGTTGCTATTTTTAATTGAAAAAAATAGCAAAAAGACATCTACAATTTTAAAAATTCCAAATGTGCTCAGGAATCGCTGGTTAAAATCCTTCGGGCATGTGCTGGTACACCTGTATAATTTCCTAATTAATATGATTCGAGATTTTCACAGCCAAAAGTATATTTTTCCGTGATTTGTGATTAATCTTTGGGTTATTATGCCATGTTTTGCTTCCTGCGTCAATCACAGTGGCCACCTGCCCAGATGATGGACACTATAACGCTGTCCGAAGCGTTGACTAAATAATGAGGAAGTGCAACACGGCATAATAACCCAAAAATTAATCACGATTATATTGTATAAGTACCAAATGTTATTTATTAGTAAACATCTACACAATACAATCTTCGAACACGCGTGGACAAATTATTAATTCAATTTTTTACGAGAAAAACTCTCTTTTTATAACTTTTGAAGGTTATTCCCATCAACGTAATATATCATTGAAGAAGAAGATAACACTTATAATCTATATGAAAATATGAAGGAAAACAAGACACAGAAAAATAGAAAAAGACAATGGTCGCAAATGGGACTCGAACCCGGACCTCTCGTCAATAACAAGTCGAAGATAATATTGTTGATTCTAAATATTTGAAATATGAGATTGACAAATATGACGGTTTGACAGAAGGTGGCAATAGCGAAATTGGATAACGCGCACGTTCCGGTTAGACGAGAGGTCTGGGTTCGAGTCCCAGTTGCGACCATTGTCTTATTCTATTTTTCTGTGTCTTGTTCTCTTTCATATTTTCATTTAGATTATAAGTGTTATCTTCTTCTTCAATGATAAATTATCAATTGTTTCTCGAACGTAATATAAGTTAAGTGGGGTAAAAAAAATCACAAGGGTAAAGAAAGGTAACTTACAAGCTTCCTCTAGGACTGGGTTGTCCAGCTCTAGTCCGCAAGTCCTTCTGCGGACCTCCTGCCCTTTATTATATGTCACTTAAACCTGCAACAAAATAATTATATATTAAAAAAATGTTTTTTGTTATTTTTTGTAGAGATCCAGACCGACCCACTATCTCATGATCCCTACTATCCAGAATCAATGAGACTAAGACATCCCCAAATAGGATATATTATGTTGCAGAAGAAAAGTACTTAAACGAACGAGAAGAAAAACTAACATTTTACATAATATGTATAATGTATGTACATCGCATTCCTTATTGATTTTCCCCTTATTTGGTGTGGAAACGTGGACAATTAAAGCCAGCAAAAGGAACCTGGTAAATACCCTCCAATTGTAGTACTGGAGAAAAATGCTTATGATGGAATGCAAATGCAATGCAAATGGAATATTTGTCCGTAAATAAATAAATGATACTATAGACAGCCAGATGCATAAATGTGTCCATCCTGGAAGGGCTATACATCCACAATAGGCTTTCAACTCTCTGCCTACGGATAGATTAGATAGATTTAAGATATTTTGGACACGTTGCTCGCCAAACTGAGGACTCTAACTTGGAGAAACTCATAGTCACTGGCAAAATGGAAGGTAGAAGAAGGTGAGGAGAAGAAGAAGAAGAAGCTGGTCATTGGTGTTGGAATGACCAAGCATCACTGGCATCCGGTCGCTTTAAGGAAAGGAAGTTCTGGGAAGGAAAAAAGTTGGAGGGGTGGATCAGTGTGTCTAGGAGAATGACATATGAATCCTCCCTCCATCTGCGGTATCGCTGTGGGTCGAGAAAGTCCTTCTGGAGAGGTTAAATGGCCTCCCTCAACCAGCCTCTCCTATTCCGGCCCGTAACATCCAACAACAGTCCAGCAGTAAGTGGACAGACACAGCCAAGACCTAGACAAACCTTCCTCCATGAATCCGGGAAATAAGTCACCAAAGATAAAGATCAGAAAAAAAAAATCGAAAATGTCACCGGAGACTAAAATTTCATTTGCAATTTTTGCTCCAAATAATATCAGGAATCACTGGTAAGTCAAGTACATCCCTTAGCACCCTGTGTAAATGAATGAATAAAGAATAATATGTTGTGGGGAAGAAGATGGAAAAGGTGCGATTGGGAAGTAGCCGGCTATTTAGTCTGGTCTGGTCTATTTGATCTGGTCACCTAACTCGGTTAAAGCCATTACCAAGTAAATTTAAGCGATCAATCTTGTATGTCATTATTCCCGATTCAGCACGGTGTGTTGGTGTTTTGATGGGTGGTTCGCGGTCCTGTGGGCCCTAGAGGCTCGCAATGCCGGGGCAAAGCACAATAACAAAGTCAAAACCTGGACAAGAACCGGTCTGCTGCCCCCCACTGACCCCAGTGCCCGCCGCTGGAGGGACTGAAATTTCAAAACCACTGTCACAAATATTACAAATCCACAAGTTATTTTTAATTTTTTAACTGCCAAATTTGATCCTTGTAATTGGACGGGAAGTAATTTTAGAAAAGGCTCGATATTTTTTTAAATGGCTTTAACTCAAGAAAAGGCTCGTCAAATCGCTACGAAAAATTAAATGTACCAATAAATTCATAATATCGAATTAAATTCTAACTTTTATATACATTTGCACTTCGCATATACTTTTTGACACAAAACGGGAATTTATTAGTTAATGGTCGCCAAGGTCCACCGATATTAATATCGCCAAGACATTAATTAATTAATATAATTTGAAAAATCTTAGAGGAATTAGTTAAGCCTGTGGATCACGAACACGAATTCTTTTAATTCTGAGAGCTTCGTTAGTTCAACTCCGCTCATTAATAAGCAATTAATTTTGCAAAAGGCAATAATAAATTATTCAAAAAGTTGTGCATATTGACAGCTATCTGAAACTCAGGAGGCCGCGCTGAAATTGGCGGCTTTTGTCGACCGATTGCTGAAATGTTGTCGACAAATATGTTGACCGTGCTCGCAAACAACGCCCAATGACCACATACAACGAATTTAGTCAATATCGTATTGATGTAGGGTTTTGTCGTTCGACAGTGCTGGACCTCCTGACTCCAGTTTTTTTACTAACTTGACTGCTGTACTTATTTGTGAAACGTCCAAGTCTTCTACTTTCATCCTTTCGACAATCGTTTATTCTCCTGAAACTCTTTTATCATAAACTAATATCACATCTTGCAGAAAGGTTGAACAATGTCCAGTTTGACTGCCACAATTTTCAACAAAACTGAACAATAATTTGCAACATGGATTTTCTGAACACGGACTTGAGTCACCGGAAGGGTCTGCTGTTATGCGTTTAGAGTTCAGGCTTCAGACCCAGACCGCTGTATACTATATTCGCGAATAATGTGTTCCGGACGAGCACAATGAAAGGCAAGATTCATTATCTTCCAAAACCTTTGGAAGGATTGGTCTCTTTGATCTATAAAATGATTACTTCTATGAAATTAAATTTTATGAAAGATGATTTGAATTTAGCTGGATACCTTTTTAATCCTTGGGGTATTTTGTGCCTTTTAGTACACAGTTCATCTATAGTTTATATAGAGTATTTTTAAAATGCTTTACGGAACAAACTGAGATGGATTCAGATAATTCTATATACCTCCTTTTGTATTACTGTACGATGTTTGAGGGGTGGCAATACAACGTTTTTTATTTGTATTTAAAAGTTCACCATATTGGTTTTAAAATTACGATGCAATTGTAATATATTTCAAAAAGTCATCGACCGCCATTGCTAAAGATTTCCGAAAGATTAGCCAAAGATTTTTTTATTAATTATTTTTATGTGAAACAAAAAAAAAGTAACGTAACAATAATGTTTACTAGTAATGTTTATAATATGTTTGGGTAATTAAATATGTTGTAAGGTTTCTTATAATGCGACATTTTTACAGTTTACAAGAAAAAACAATCGATATGCGACAAAACAATTGTAAAAGAAATCTTGTGGTTTTATTTGTTTATTTAAACGCTCATAGGGTATTTATTTATAATGCAGTATTTTTTTTTAATTACAGTGAAAATAAAAAGTTGACAAAATACACATAACATATTTTAACAAAATTAAAAATAAAAACAAAATATAGGTTACATAAAATAGGTAAACAAAGTAGGTAAAAATAGATAAGCTACCACCATGCTCCAAATCAACAATAATATTAATAAAAATGTTTAAAATTGGTGTTCACATTAGTTTATGAAATAGGCACACACAATCTTTGAAGTTTTCAAATTGTTGTCAAATACATCCATATTGCTTAAGTGTTTGTTATCAAGACTATGTAAACGTTGTATTGGGGAATGCAAACTATTTAATTGAATGAAGACACTGTGAGCGAAACTCAATCGAAAATCTGGAAACAGAAAAATCAGAAAAAGATATTTGCACCTCTGGGACTCGAACCCAGGACCTCCCTACTTTCCGGGTGGGTGCTCTCGTCCACTGAGCTTAGGTGTTGATATCAAATTCGGTCACCTTTAACTGTACCATACTTCGACTGAGAACCACCCATATTATATTCATTTTTCTTAACGCATATTTTTATTGGCTGTTTCGCTCATAGTGTCTTCATTTAATTAAATATTACAATTTGAGGTTTTACTCATAAAAGTTAAAATAAAAAATAATAATGCAAACTATAGTTGGAAAGAGATGTATGTTTATAAAATGTTAAAGTTTGTCTAGATATTTTTGTAGGTACATGTAGATTTATTATTTGCAAGAGTTCACAACAATCGAATTTAGAGTTTAATAATTTTAATTAATAATAATTAAATATAATTTTTCGTCTGTTTTCTAAAGTTGGAATACTAAAATATATTTATTAACGACGGGTAGTATGTGTGCTCTAAAGGGATCTTAAGTTTAATATTTATGAAATGTAGAAATTTTCTTTGAATTCCTTCAAAATTATGAATATGAATTTATTTTTTCATTACAATTTTACCGTGAGTGCAAATTTCATGAATAAATAAATAAACTAATTAAAACAATGCGATAGGTAGGCGGAGGAATCAAAATTGGAAAGATAGTGTCTGGCGCATTATTTGGTCTTTATAGTTCTTTCACGGAGAGACACGATATATTTTATGAATGGTGTTTAATTACCGCGGATACGAGAGTGTATAAGTCGAGAGTTTTTAAGATCGGTCTATCCAGCGAGCCTTGGAGAACACCGCATTTCCTTTGCTTTTGTATTTTGATTCACTCACCCGTAATAAATCACGACATTGGATTAAGTTCTATTGTGATAATACCATGTGAAAATACCCAGACAGGTGATCAGGAATTCAACCGACACATTCCTGAACCTGTTGTGAAGGAAATAAAAAGTAAACACATGATAGACGACATTAAAATGCGGCAGGTTTCAGGCCCTTTGTTACTGGATTATGTTTAAGGTCCCCCAAATGATCAAATAGGGTACCCGCTTATGAAAACGGACGATACAAAAAATCCTTCAAAATATTACCTAAGTTCATTATATTAGCTTTCAGAATATCTTCTGTTTATTTTCTACCTATCAGCCAATCCAAAGAGTGCTAAATTTGCCTACTGAGAGCAACTTTTGAAATTAACTAAAACTTTTTATCGAGTATTACTATTATTCTTAATTACTTATTTTTTAGGTTAATAGATTTTATTTTCCCTAACGAGAGAGCGAATGGCGTTGTGAGGCTGAAGGAAGTGGGTATGGGAAGGAAATGTGGGAAAGGAAGGTTTGGAAGTTGCTGGCTATTCAATCTGGTCACCGTATTCGACTAAAGCCATTTCAAGCAACGTTACGATTTTAAAAGGTGATCTCTCACCAGGGCGTTACTGAGACCATCTACCACTCTGGGTTATTTGGTTTTATTTGGGATTTCAGTTTTAGGTCTTATTTGAATGTATTGTAGAAATCCAGCGTTATGATATCTGTAGAGTTTTATTAGGGATAACTTATTGAAGCTTTAAGTAAATGAAATCTTGGCTTAAGGAATTGTCGGAAAATGATCTTACAAATTATATATATACATTGTCATTAAAGTTACTGAAGAAACCCTACCAAAACCATGAAGCTGTGGGTATCTTAAAAGTTGCTGAATATCCACTATCCAGACCCCAGTTCCCCTCAGCATAGAAAATCCTAGTAAGGAGGACTAAGAAAATATTCTATATCTCTTTTACATTGTTTTTTTTTTTTTTGTTGTTGTTTACGTTAACTCCACACAGTGGGCCCTAAGGAAAATAATTTCTATATCAACGTTGACAATGCTGTGTGGGGGGACTTTGTGAGGAGAGGAACGAGGTAGGAAATACAGAGCCCGACAAATTGAACTTAAGAACGAGTATAACAAGAGAAGCAACCCGTTCTCATGTGACAAATGTCAACCATGTTCGCGCGTTTGTAGTGTTTCACCACGGGGCACCGGTGCCAAAGGGATCAATGACTGCTCCTTTGAGGATTTTCCATTGTATTACTGGTAGAACAAGGACAGCATATCTCTCTGATACTTGTGCTCTAAAGATTGCAATCAGCCTATTAAAATTTGGGGAATCTATCAAATGGACCGCCCGTTTTTGTACAGAGCCAAGGGTTTTGGGGCTAGGCTAGGGGTGACTGCCAAATTCAACAGAGGAGCGATTGCGATTTGTACAGGGTCAGCAATTATGTACTCTCTGCAGTATCTGCGGGCAATGTACAGTACGCCCAGCTTCTGAGAGGCTAACCTGACTCTAGCTTCGATGGTTTGTTTATGTTTCAAAAAAATTTCTGAAATCCTAGTTATTAAAACGGGGCAAGTACCTAAGGAATGCTCATAAACTATTGTGGTAGGTTGGTGGGCACCAATAAGTGTTATAATTAGAAGTGTGTGCACTAATTTGATACCATAGTCCAATTATGCGGAAACAATTCTGAAACAGTCGAATAAGGCTTTTATATTCACGACAGGTAATATTTGTCGTCATGAAAACAATAAATGGTAATAATAGCTTGCAGGTTCGTGTGCCTATTTTTTCCGTGTACTTACATCATTATAATTCTGCTGACTATTGTGTGTCACACGCACATATGTATCGGCGATGTCGAAAGGCGTAGGAATTATTTGTTAGTACATTTTGAAACGAGTTTTTCCATTTAGATCAAGGTCAAAGAGACGGTTAATTTAGATTATTGCAATAACTCCACCAATCGATTACAAAGACTCTCGAAGGCCGATGTGCGTCCGTTAAGTCAATTAATGCAGGAAAATTGTTTTAATATATTTATTAGTAAAATGGATTGAATGGCTTTAAAAACATTTTTTTTTAAATATTACTTAATTATTACTGTAATGAGACATGTTCTCAAGTTTCCGGTAATTGTTTGGTTTCGATTTCTCATTATTGTATTTTTTTATAATGTCCACTCAGAATGTTTCTTATTTCTGAACTTAAACTGCCTTCTGTTTTATATTATATTTTAGTCATAATATTCTTGTTTTATTCTGTGCTATAACAAGACTGTTATTGTTAATTTTGTTCTCTTGGCATTGCTTTGTATATACTGTATATTGTTAGTTTCATATAATTTGATCAAAATTTCGTAAAGACTCGGTAAGGAGCGCTCTAGGATTATTTTAAAATTTATTATAACTAAGCGCACTTAAAGTGAAATAACACAGAACTGCTCTATATAAATGTTACATTATTATTATTAAGGTGAGTAAAAAGGCATAATTTTACAAATTTGATCAATTCACTCCATTTTAAAATCAATAAACTTTTTTCTCCGATAAATTGTTTTAAATGATTTATCTTGTATCGGATGCTGAGTAATTTTTAATCTGTATTTGTCTCCGGTGCAATACTAAAATACTTTAACTAGTTTGTGCAAAGGCCAAAGGAAATGTGCAAGGCCATTTATTGAATCTAGAAGCGGATAAAATAAGTGAATCACGTCAGCTGCTAATAAACGACATTTAAAAATTATTATTAATATAAACTTACAGTAATTTGATCATTTGAACAAATCCGGTTATATTTATAATAACAACCTTCAGAAATATCGAACAGAAATAACAAAGTACTGTCACTGAAACTTGAGTATGGAATATATCGGCAGTATCTCTTATCCTTTTTTGGCTTATCTTAATTAATTAACTTCATATTGTAACGGGAAGAACATCGTGAACCAAATAGTACATACCAGAAATCACCAGAATCTAGGGGAATACTCTAGAGTCCAGAACATACGAGCTTGTAAAAATGTAGGGGATAGAATCATCGAGATGCGTCGATGTTGTTTTGGAAGGTACTTAAAATGTTTTGATAGTTCGATCCACAGACAATTTCGTTGGACCATTGAAGGTACTACCACCTATATAAAAGCGGCGACGTACCAACGGTTGAGTTGAGTTCAACGCAGTTATTATGTTCAGTTACAACGCAGCAATCGAATAACATCGCGGTGCCTACCGAGTGTAGTAAAAATACTGTAAATAAATACAACAGTATTGATAAATAAAACCTTTACAAATAAATCTGTGTAAATAAATCAATCATTGATAATTAAAAAAAGCTGTAATAATTCAGTGCAAATAAATCGTGTCGCTGACATTTGTGTTATTTTGATTGTTTGTGAACCCTGCGCGTAATCAAAAACGTAATAATATGAAATAGATCTTTCTTATTAAATAAGCTGTTTGTTTCTTACAAAATATAAATAAATATTTTTTTTAAATAAATTTTTAATTTGCAAGGGTGGTATGGTATCGTTGTGGTATTGGGTAACCAACACCTCTGCCATAGGTCACTTCAAGTGATTAGCTATGTTTGGTGATTTAGTGGGGATGGCCGGAATGTGTCTGCCCACCAACTGCTTGGCAGGCCGTAACAGGAGAGACTGGTAGAGGAGACCTTTTAACTTCTCCAGCAGGACTCTCTAGGACCTTGCACAGCATTAGGAGGGATGGAATCATACATAAGCTACTCTTGGACACAATAACCCCAGATTCCTACCGACCCCTCATACATTTTTCCTACCCAGAACTTACCCTCCTTCCTTTCCTAAAAAAAACACCCTCAACTCCCAAAGATGACAAAGGCCTGAAGGGGAATTATTTTTCTCAGGGCCACCTGTGTTGAGCTAGTGTAAGGTACATTTCAACTAGTAACAAAGTTTCAAGTACTTGTTTAGAAAACACAATTTTGTTGGCGAATTGAGTTTTTTTTTATAAATATTTAGTAACTAATTCTACAACAAATATAAAATCATGTTATCGACTCTTTCAACTTACACACACTTTTCTCTTCTAAATATTTGTGTGTGTGGAGTATCGCGATACAGAGTTCAAAACATATCATTGGATAATAAAGACACGATAATTGTTCCAAAGTACAAATTTGTAACAAAATACATTCAAGATTCTTCGAACATCAATAAAAGAACAATTTATCATGCGAGTGTTTATTACCAACATAAAAATAGAGTTAACAAAAGGTTGTTCTATCATTGCGGTCTATCAAAAAAACTAATAATAAAAGAACGGGTAAACAAGACTAATAATTTGACGCATAAGGTTACCAATTATTGTCCATTTGTTCATGCAATCAGTCATGACGCTGTTGAATATTTTAAAAATAGCTGTCCATTGCTGCTGGTACAATATTGTTCAATATGTCTAAAGATATTATATTTGTGTATTTACTAGCGATTTCCCGGCGTGTGTTGCAATGTCACTGAATAAATTGATTCTTCCTGCGTATCTTTTCCCCTTCCGCCTCCCTTTCCTTTCCCATGTCCCGCCTTTCCTCTCCCCCTCTCGCGTTTTCCTCCCTTCTCCAGTGTTATATGTGTTCAGTCCCGATACATTCAGCTTTCAAACAACCACCAATTAAAATTATTATAAAAATTTGCATTTTTAATTTATTACAAACATTCATTTTTGTATATTATAAGAACAGCCAATCAAATTTTGTGCCTTAAATAGGCACTTATTTAAAATACCTATAATTCTTGATTAGTTTAAAAGTAGTCGATTTTGATTAGTACCATAGGAGTGTAATTCAATCAAATTAATTAATTTAAAGGGTTTATTCAAAAATTGAATTTGATTGAACAATCGAAGGTTTGCAAAACGTTATTCTCAAATTGAGAATTTTTGACAGTTTCGTAAGAGTTTTTGTAACGATTAAAAAAACTTTTCAGGTGTATTGTCATGTGGTTGTAATAATCCAGTAACCTTTGCGAGGATGGAAATAAGATATTTTGAAAGTTTCAAACATTTTCTATGCTTAATATAGTAATACTTAAATAACAAACAAACAAGCAAGCCAGCAAATATACATTCATTTATATGTATATAGATTGAACGCCCATAGGGCTTTTGCAGACATATTTAAGTCGAACATTTACAAACATAATACACAAAACGCATTATCTATAATATAGATTCTATATATTCACAACTAATTATTTTTGCTCTGATGCAGGACGGAGAGGTTGGCAGTTCGATAAAATCGCTCTAGCTATGATTAGTTGGTTATACAACTATGGTTGTCACAGTGGAAAAGATGGTGGAGTGGAGTACTTTGATTAGGGACACGGATATTTAAGCCTGTGAGGTTATTAGTAATTCAAAAGTATAAGAATATCATTAATAGGATAGAAAGTTATGTAGCAGATATCAATTGCAGGTTATTTTAATTTGTATTGAACATATCTAAGAAACTTATTTTGTGCTTTCTCCAAGCGGTGTAAGTTACAAGTATAAAAAGGAGACCAAACAAGAGATGCATATTTTAGCTGTGATCTCACAAGAGAGAAGTATAATAGTATTGAGTCAATGTTGCGAAAAGTTATTGTGTTACGTAGAACAAAAAATTGAATGGCCTTATTGGAAATTCTTTCGTAGTGACGATCGAAGCTAAGGACGGGTTGTTTCAAAAAATTTGATGGATTCATCAAATATTTGACGTTAATTTTCACGTTTTGTGTAAGTTCTATTCAAATTCTGTGATTATTTCAGTTTTGTAAAGCAACTGTTCTACAATAATGTAATAACAAAACTTGAATAGAACTTATACAGAACGTGAAAATCAACTTCAAATATTTGATGAATCCATCAAATTTTTTGAAACAACCTAAGTTTCGTATCGAATACAACACCAAGGACTTTGAGGAATTGTACTAGTGTAATTTCAATATTATAATTGAATGCGATGTAGATATTGGATTCAGTGAACGGTAAAAATACATATTTATATCAACGTTTTGATTCTGTATGGTGATCTCCCAGTAGTTAAAGACTTTGAGAAAATTAATACTACAAGAACATCATCCAAAAAAGTAGTTTGCTTGTATCTTTTTCCTGATGTATTAATTAGACAGAAATAAAGCGTAATCAAAGAGATGCGGTACGTGCATAACTTCTTGGAAATACGCAGTAGGTAGATATAAGGTAATGTGAGATGAATGCAAAGTGAACAAGATCCATAAAAGACGTGAGATAATTTAGTTATTTCATTGAGGAATATAAATACTAGAAATGCGAAGTTCGATTCCAAGAAGCGATGAGTGTTGATATTAGGTTCACATTCCTAACCGGTCAATAATCAGAAGGGCGATTTTGTATCTTTTGTGTTATCTTTCGCGTTAAGTCAGCATTAAGGAAAATCCGTCGGATATGTCGGCAGGGCCGTAGCCAGAGTTGAATTTAAGATAGGGCAGCGGTAATAGCAGGTAGGGCGCAAGTAAAAATGTAATTTGATCTGATCTGGTGAATTGATTTTTGTCGTACATGTGTGAGGCAATACTTAATTGCATGATCAAAAAATTTAGTTCTTTAACAATGATGATTGTGTTCTTTCACCAGGTAGATAATAAGTATTTGTACACAAGGTAATTCTTGATCATTGCTAACAATGAACTTCAAAAAATTAACTGCAGCATCAACAACAGTTAGGTACCAAACACAATTTGAAATTACAGAATAATAACAAAATTAAAGATAATAAAAAGTCCTTCCTTAAAACAATCGAATTCTTTGATACAACATATCATTAAAAATACGAAGTACTTCATTTAGATCAATTGACTTAGTTCTTTTCTTTTCAAAAGCTAGAAACACCGTGCCTGCCATTCTTTCGTGACCCATTGACAGCTTCTGAGGCCTATTGATTGCAGTCAATGTTGAAAACGTAAATTCGCACACAGCAATTGCACAGCTTCAATTATAAATCATATCAAACTATGAACAAACAGTTTACTAGTATATTATCATAGTCGATGATCTTAAGGTAGGGCACAGGTATTATAAGGTAGGGCATTGCCCCATAATGCCCCCCCCCCCCCTAGCTACGGCCCTGTATGTCGATGATCGGACAACATAGAATGAATATGAACTCAACACCTCTTTTGAAAATACACTAAAAGTGATAAAATAAATTTTAATGACTTTTCGAAGACGTATTGAGTTGACTAGATTCTGAGTTGGCATGGAACCTCGTGCACGATATCCTTTGTCTCGTTTATGCCTATTGATTCTGACCAGCGGAAAAGGGCGAGCAAGTTTATGCTGTGGTAGAATATTCGAAGAGCGCAAACCTTGTCATTTTTTACTTCTCATTTGAATTTAGTCCTAAATATTAACCTATCACATTCAGATAAACTGTATTTTTACAAAAAAATACATTTTATATATCCCCAATTCAAACACAAGAGATTTTTTCTCTATTGAGTTGGAAAGTTTGTTAACAAGAAATTACTTAATGGTAAGTTGTTTTAAAACCACATGCTTCTTTTTTCAAATCTGTAATAAGTATGTATTTTAAATAATAAAAATTCTAGCAGTTAAAAACCCGCTTCGCAGGTTTTTGCTGTTAGGCCCTGCGGGAGGCTTTTGGTTCATCTTCGCCTAGTTGGTGTTTCTGACCACTTTATAAATCCAATAGGAACTGGTTCCAAAAATGGCCTGTTCCTCGGATCCACTGTCATCCAGTGACAGTCACCGGGACAAAGTAACCGGGATAGGCAATGACGTCACATGTAATCTTTCCATATTCGGAGGGATACTGCTAGTTCACTAAATCGTGGTACTTATACCTGCCTGGGGCACGTCCACACCAACCTGAAGACGGAAGTGGCGACATCTTGTGACGATTTTTTAAAATTTAAAACCGAATTACAACGGTAGCTTCGTATGAAATTCCACGTACACAGGTGTTATTTGTGGCGCGGAGCGTAAGACGTGGCGTCAGACAAGCAATCGAAGCCGGGTTCCGTAAGCCAACCATGCAGACGGAAGGTTATTAATAGTGTTTGATTACGAAAATAACCGACTTCATCACTTTTTGGCTTCGAACCACGAATTGTGAAATAATCTTGTTTTTATTTTTATTAAAGCCTATACGAAACACGCTGTACGTAAGTTATCTGTCTGAGTACTGTAATGAAGTCAACTAATTGATAGACCTATATATACTGCCTAACTTCTCTTAACCTGAAAAGTGTTTCGACATTGAGCTATCGTTCAAGTGTCGTTATATCGGTACCGGGATTAAATCCTTGACCTTTATTATTTGGGACCGTAGGAAAGTTACTCTACCCACTCTGTCAACCTGTCCGCCCAACACCCTGACATCGACCACCTGTAAAAATCTTTGTACTCGAATCTTAAATACATATTTTATTACACAATTATGCTACTGAATTTAAAAATTATAAATTTTCCAGATTATTTCAATAAGTTCCCATTTTTTATATTAACTTCACTCTGCCTATGTCATCCTTAGGGATGCTGTGGAGGGTCTTTTTGTGCAGGGTATAAAGGAAGGAGTGAACCTGGGTTTTAAGCGACCCATTTTGTAGAAGAGAGGAAACACAGAGGCCAGCAAATCGATTGGTGCCGAAATAGTGCCGAAGGAATCAATGAGTTATTTCCTCGGAGCGTCTTCCATTGAAATATCATTAACAAGTACAGCATTCCCGTGCGAAGCCTGTGCTCCAAAGATTAGTTTGTTAAGACAGGATAATATATCAATCAGACCGCCCGTTTCTGCACAGAGTCGAGGTTTTTTCAGGCATTTTGGTACTCCAGGCCAGAGGTGGCTGCCAAATTCAACCGAATTCTCCATCAAAACTGATATGTGAGTAACCGACATCAAAGAGGATATGCAATGAAAGTTATACGATCGGTAAGTAGATAGAAACAAAGGCAGGGCCTTTGCCTTTGCCTCCTGTGCGTAGAAGATTGCAGTAGGTGGTATGTGCAAATGATATTGGCGACACTTGCACATTATTAATAATGGTTCATGGCTTATCCTTATTTCCATTATCAAATTAAATTGTTATATTTACTGAAACTATTAATGTGAGAGAGTTCTGTGACAAATTTATTGACTTATACTTTGATTCATCTTAGATCTAAATCACACCTTTCTATTCCAAATAGCTATTTCAATAATGACGATAAATAATAACTTGTAACTTTCCAAACATACACAGAACTCGATAAATAGTAACTTGTAACTTTCCAAACATACACAGAATAATGACGATAAATAGTAACTTGTAACTTTCCAAACATACACAGAACTCGATAAATAGTAACTTGTAACTTTCCAAACATACACAGAATAATGACGATAAATAGTAACTTGTAACTTTCCAAACATACACAGAACTCGATTAGGCAGGTACTTCCAATACTAATTAATGAAATCGCTTGAATCCCACCAACTCAACAATTTAACATCTGAAAAAAGCAAACAAACTTAGTTTTCTTCGCTAATTGAAAGACTTTTACCAATTAGATCTCTTCAAATACTTCAGACTAACTAGTGATTGCGTCAGAGAAACGATTTATAAAAAACCTATTCACAGACAAGTTTTTCTGAAACTTTTTTATGGTATGTAGGTGGCTTTCTCTACTAATTTCGGGGATAATGTTGTTTTTACAACAAAAATCAGACGCGTTGTTACATTGTAAATGTGCTTGCGTTAATTTGCATGAAGAATATTTGTAATGACTAAATTTAATATTAAAAAATTTATGTAAACGGTTGACGTCACTTCTTCGATCCCGGGGATTTGAATAAATTAAGCTTAATACACTTTATAAACTTTCGTTAAGGGGGGGTAAGGTTTTAAAGGCGAAAAAAAGGCATATTTTCATGAATTTTTTTTTGAGATATGAGTACTAATGGTTTATTTATTTCATATACACGTTAGAGTGCAACATCTGAAGTATCTTTGAAAATTTTTTTAATTAAAAATATCAATAAATAAGTCCGTGAGAGCGAATTTCGTGAACTCTATAACTCGTTACCGTATCATTTGAAACAAAAAGTCGTTTAGAAGGTAATATGTTTTCCTAGGTAATCAGAGGGAGTTTTTTTAGTGTTTTTATTTTTGGCAGCATTTTGAAGTGAAAGACGCGATTTTGGCTAAAAAATTTCAGTGAATTAGATATTATAAAATGGAAAAAAATGGTAAAAAAAAACTCTCCCCGACTACCTGCTGATTTATGTGTAGAAATAGTGTACAAAATTTCAAACGGATCGGCCAAGTAAATTTTGAGTTATTATGTGCACGAACTTCAAAAAGCGAGAAAATCGATTTAAGGTGATCCCATAGTCCTTGAAAAATTCGAAATCGTCTGTTTTGCGAGGGATTATAAAATACTTGAGAAAACTTGACAACCAATAGTAGACGAGAGGCGTCAGGCTCATAAATCCCGAGTTCCGCCCTCAAATACACTGTGGTAAAGTTTGTGAAAAATATGAACATAATAATTATATTAAATACTTATTTATGATTATCAAAATACGTGGTAAAATTAACATATTATGGGCCTAATTTGTAGAACAAGTGACTTTCACTTATCAAATTTTACAAGAGGCAGAAAAGACTGTTTTTTAAACTCATGAACCAAGATGAACCGCTCTCCTTCGCACGGAATAGACTAGGTGTTTGTTCCTAGAATGCGATTTAATACATTTAGTCTGTAAAATAATATCATTTATAATATTCATTTTATTTTAGTCATTTAAGTTACGCGTAGTTTCTCCTTTTAAAATGTGCAAAATGTGCAAACAAAATATTATCTCACGGTTTCATGAATAAGGTCCAAACCTTGAATAATATGGCTGGTATCATATAAATGCATTCCCTTGCAAATTTGGGACAAATTCTTTTATTATTTGTAAAGTCGGTACTTTGAATAAGTACCCTCAAATAACACCTACTTATGTTTATGACACTGCTAAAGCCGACGGTGCATTTATCTTAGGGCTAAAGCCCTAAGTGAAAAAAGTAATAAAATTTTGCAATATTTGTTAATCCCTGTAATATTAAGATGTATTTTATTGGTAGGCCTCTAGGGCCGACTTTTAGGTAATTGTTTTATTATTGTCTGTAAGTTAGATTTTAAAATTAGTGTGGGAACTGCTAAAAATGTATTTTCTCATCATTTTTTATGTACCATGTTTTTGTAAGATTACTTTAAATAACCACGAGGTTGATATGGTTGAGTTAGTATTGTTTTGACGGTGAAACGGGAAGGTACATGTTGTACCTTCGGCGTTATTCATCAAACTCGAGCGTGGGGGGTACATACAGGTGCCTATCTCCAGTAGAGTGTTATAATCAAACTCGAGCGTGGGGGGTACATATAGGTGCCTATCTCCAGTAGAGTGTTGAGATATCGAAGGAAATAAAGCCTTCAATATTTGTCGGTGTGGTGGGGTCTTGGAGATCACTATTGTCACCAGTATTGTATTTTTAATTAATAAATTGTGTTGAAGAATAACAAGAAGTGTTTTCCTGCAAATTCCATCGAGTTGTGCTTTCGTACCACGATAGTAAGAAACATATGGTCCTTCGAGCCGGATCGAGAGCACAGGCATCATGGAAACGGGACGACAATCGAAGATGACATCCATCTGCGGCAGCAAGGCGGGGTCCAGCACGAGCTGGAAGGAGGCACGACTGAAAGCAGCAGCTACCATGGCGGATATCGCGAGAAGGAGGGCTCGCCTAATAGCAGAGTTCGAGGAAGCAAAGATTTCCGAAGCAAAGATGGCTGCTGAAGTGGTGTTTGCGGAAGCAAGGACTTCCGAAGCAAAGGCAAAGAGGGCTGCTGAAATGGCGGTGCTGGAAGCCGAGGAGCAGCACGCAGCAATGGTTCGGAAAGTTGCATCAAGGACTTTCCGACGGACTCAGGACGATCGAGTTAAGGACTGGATGGACCGGTCGAGCCACGGATCATTGCCAGAACTTGGAGACCAAGAGGGGCAGTGTCTCTTAGTTCAAACGGAGCAGCAACAGGAACTGCTCCGTGATGGGCGGTTCTCACTACAGCCGCCCGCAAGAACTTCACAACAGGAGCCCTTAGCAAAGCAGTCTCTCCCATCACAGTTAGAGGATCGGGCAGAGAAGAATGTTCCGCTGCACTTGGAACGGCGGATGGAGCAGCAACAGGAACTGCTCCGTGATGGGCGGTTATCACCACACCCGCCCGCAAGAACTTCACATAAGGAGCCCTTGGAAGGGCAGTCTCTCCCATCACAGTTAGAGGATCGGGCAGAGAAGAATATTCCGCTGCACTTGGAACGGCGGATGGAGCAGCAACAGGAACTGCTCCGTGATGGGCGGTTATCACCACACCCGCCCGCAAGAACTTCACATAAGGAGCCCTTGGAAGGACAGTCTCTCCCATCACAGTTAGAGGATCGGGCAGAGAAGAATATTCCGCTGCACTTGGAACGGCGGATGGAGCAGCAACATGGGGGGCGGTACGAGCTACTCCCCACCAAAGTCTCGTCTCATCAGAAGCCCTGGACGGGGCAATATCTCGCGCTGCAGATGATGCAGCATCAGCAGCCAAGCAGTAGCGACGGGGAGCTGCCTTTATCAGCGCAGCAATTCCGCACAGCGGAGAAAAGCGACGGGCAGCAACGGTCCGAGCCACAGGGCCAGTTACGGAGGCCAAGACCTGTAATAACTGAAGATCGTTTCGCGCAATCAATCGGTAAGGCTATGTTTTTATATGATACCAAGCCCATAATTAGAAATTTTCCCGCTTTTAACGGCAAACTGATTGACGAATTCATAAGAATTGTTACATTGTTTATTTTCCTATGTAGACAATACTTTTGGTTACAAGACACTGGACAAATAATCGCCATTAAAGCGATTAAAAGGTCGTTCGTTTATGTGAAACATAAACAAAAGCTTGACAGAGTTTTTCGCGAGATGCGAGATGCGAGCCACAGACCCGTTAATTATTATCAGTGTGTCAGCAATGAGGCCCCTTGCCTAAATGGGGATACGCTATCATTTAATACCGCTTTGTTAATATTTTTAAAATCAGCAGTATCTATTAAGGATACTAGAATCGCATTCTTTACCTATTTAGTGAAGTAAATTCACGGGAAGGGGTATGTTTGTTCCTATAATGCGATAATATATATTTAGTCTGTAAAATAATATCATTTATAATATTCATTTTTATTTTAGTCATTTAAGTTACGCGTAGTTTCTCCTTTTAAAATGTGCAAACAAGAGATTATCTCACGGTTTCATGAATAAGGTCCAAACCTTGAATAATATGGCTGGTATCATATAAATGCATTCCCTTGCAAATTTGGGACAAATTCTTTTATTATTTGTAAAGTCGGTACTTTGAATTAGTACCCTCAAATAACACCTACTTATGTTTATGACACTCCCTAGGAGAAGTATCTGCTGGCGACATTTTATAACACCCTCAAGGATAAATGCACCGTCGGCTAAAGCCGACGGTGCATTTATCTTAGGGCTAAAGCCCTAAGTGAAAAAAGTAATAAAATTTTGCAATATTTGTTAATCCCTGTAATATTAAGATGTATTTTTATTGGTAGGCCTCTAGGGCCGACTTTTAGGTAATTGTTTTATTATTGTCTGTAAGTTAGATTTTAAAATTAGTGTGGGAACTGCTAAAAATGTATTTTCTCATAATTTTTTTATGTACCATGTTTTTGTAAGATTTCTTTAAATAACCACGAGGTTGATATGGTTGGGTTAGTATTGTTTTGACGGTGAAACGGGAAGGTACATGTTGTACCTTCGGCGTTATTCATCAAACTCGAGCGTGGGGGGTACATACAGGTGCCTATCTCCAGTAGAGTGTTATAATCAAACTCGAGCGTGGGGGGTACTTATAGGTGCCTATCTCCAGTAGAGTGTTGAGATATCGAAGGAAATAAAGCCTTCAATATTTGTCGGTGTGGTGGGGTCTTGGAGATCACTATTGTCACCAGTATTGTATTTTTAATTAATAAATTGTGTTGAAGAATAACAAGAAGTGTTTTCCTGCAAATTCCATCGAGTTGTGCTTTCGTACCACGATAGTAAGAAACATATGGTCCTTCGAGCCGGATCGAGAGCACAAGCATCATGGAAACGGGACTACAATCGAAGATGACATCCATCTGCGGCAGCAAGGCGGGGTCCAGCACGAGCTGGAAAGAAGCACGACTGAAAGCAGCAGCTACCATGGTGGACATCGCGAGAAGGAGGGCCCGCCTAATAGCAGAGTTCGAGGAAGCAAAGACTTCCGAAGCAAAAGCAAAGGCTAAAAAGGTGCTCGCGGAAGCAAGGACTTCCGAAGCAAAGGCAAAGATGGCTGCTGAAATGGCGGTCCTGGAAGCAGAGGAGCAGCACTCAGCAATGGCTCTGGAAGTGGCATCAAGGACTTCCCGACGGACTCTGGAAGATCGAGTCAATGACTGGGTGGACCAGTCGATCCACGGATCATCGTCAGAACTTGGAGACTACGATGGGCAGTCTCTCCTAGGTCAAACGGAGCAGCAACAGGATCTGCTCCGTGATGGGCGGTTCTCACTACAACCGCCTGCAAGAACTTCACATCAGGAGCCCTTGGTAGGGCGTTCTCTCCCATCACAGTTAGAGGATCGGGCAGAGAAGAATATTCCGCTGCACTTGGAACAGCGGATGGAGCAGCAACAGGAACTGCTCCGTGATGGGCGGTTCTCACTACAGCCGCCCGCAAGAACTTCACATCAGAAGCCCTTGGCAGGGCAGTCTCTCCCATCACAGTTGGAGGATCGGGCAGAGCAGAATCTTCCGCTGCACTTAGAACGGCGGATGGAGCAGCAACACGGTGGGCAGTACGAGCTTCTCCCCGCCAGAGTATCGTCTCATCAGAAGCCCTGGACGGGGCAATATCTCGCGCTGCAGATGATGCAGCATCAGCAGCCAAGCAGTAGCGACGGGGAGCTGCCTTTATCAGCGCAGCAATTCAGCACAGCGGAGAGAAGCGACAGGCAGCAACGGTCCGAGCCACAGGGCCGGTTATGGAGGCCGAGACCTGTAATAACTGAAGATCGTTTCGCGCAATCAATCGGTAAGGCTATGTTTTTATATGATACCAGGCCCGTAATTAGAAATTTTCCCGCTTTTAACGGTAAACCGATTGACGAATTTATAAGAATTATTATTTTGTTTGTTTTCTTATGTAGACAATACCTTTGGTTACAAGACACTGGACAAATAATCGTTATTAAAGCGATTAAAAGGTCGTTCGTTTATGTGAAGCATAAACAAAAGCTCGACAAGGTTTTTCGCGAGATGCGAGCCACAGACCCGTTAATTATTATCAGTGTGTCAGCAATGAGGCCCCTTGCGTAAATGGGGATACGCTATCATTAATACCGCGTTGTAAATATTTTTAAAATCAGCAGTTTCAATTAAAGATACTAAAATCGCATTCTTTACCTATTTAGTGAAGTAAATTCACGGGAAGGGGTATGTTTGTTCCTAGAATGCGATTTAATACATTTAGTCTGTAAAATAATATCATTTATAATATTCATTTTATTTTAGTCATTTAAGTTACGCGTAGTTTCTCCTTTTAAAATGTGCAAAATGTGCAAACAAAATATTATCTCACGGTTTCATGAATAAGGTCCAAACCTTGAATAATATGGCTGGTATCATATAAATGCATTCCCTTGCAAATTTGGGACAAATTCTTTTATTATTTGTAAAGTCGGTACTTTGAATAAGTACCCTCAAATAACACCTACTTATGTTTATGACACTGCTAAAGCCGACGGTGCATTTATCTTAGGGCTAAAGCCCTAAGTGAAAAAAGTAATAAAATTTTGCAATATTTGTTAATCCCTGTAATATTAAGATGTATTTTATTGGTAGGCCTCTAGGGCCGACTTTTAGGTAATTGTTTTATTATTGTCTGTAAGTTAGATTTTAAAATTAGTGTGGGAACTGCTAAAAATGTATTTTCTCATCATTTTTTATGTACCATGTTTTTGTAAGATTACTTTAAATAACCACGAGGTTGATATGGTTGAGTTAGTATTGTTTTGACGGTGAAACGGGAAGGTACATGTTGTACCTTCGGCGTTATTCATCAAACTCGAGCGTGGGGGGTACATACAGGTGCCTATCTCCAGTAGAGTGTTATAATCAAACTCGAGCGTGGGGGGTACATATAGGTGCCTATCTCCAGTAGAGTGTTGAGATATCGAAGGAAATAAAGCCTTCAATATTTGTCGGTGTGGTGGGGTCTTGGAGATCACTATTGTCACCAGTATTGTATTTTTAATTAATAAATTGTGTTGAAGAATAACAAGAAGTGTTTTCCTGCAAATTCCATCGAGTTGTGCTTTCGTACCACGATAGTAAGAAACACTAGGTTTATAAAACATTTGAACGTACTTAAGATTTGTATAGTTTATTAATAAAAAATATTTAATAATTTTGAATTTTTAAAGTATTTTTTATAATATAACTTTTTAGGTAGTTACTAATATGCAATTTACAGTTATTTTATCATACGATTTATTTAACTCTTCTATACACTCTTGCAGTTCACATTTCTTTAGAATTCTATTGAAAAGTTTTTATTTTCAAGCAACCAGTTGGGCAGCGTTGTGGGGCGGCTTAAAGAAGGATCTGTAAGAAGGGATGTATTAAAGCGAATTTTGAAGAGGACCGGAATATATGAAGGAATCATTTGCTCTGGGTACATTCATGCAAACATTTAGTTTACAGTTAAGTAATTGACTGAGAGTGGTGAACTCCAAATTTTAAGTGGATAAAAAAAAATCTTCATTCTTGGGAATCTGTTTTATATAATACCGACTAAACTTTAATTAACAGTTAACAAAATTATGGCGTTATTTCTATCAAGAAGATTTATCTTATTTTCTAGTGCCTTTTTTATTTTTTTATGTGAATACCACACAAGAATCTCAACTACTGCTATTTGGAGTCAGTGAGACTATGGCAACCCCAATTGGGGTATGTTGTGAGGCTGAAGGTAGCGAGGAAGAGAAAGAGATGGGGGAGAGGAAGGTGGGGAAGTACCTGACTACTCAGATCTGGTCACTAAGCAACGTATCAATTTCGAATTTTGGTCTTACACCAGGGCGATACTGAGAGTATCTTCCATTCCGGAACATGCCACAAATATACCATAATATATTATATTTAATTATTTGAACCCGCGACCATCGGATCGCTAGACGAGAGCCTTTCCCCTTAAACACGGAGGCCGTCAAATACATTTGACCAGGAGGCCTACAATTATATTTGAACTGCTAATAAATTAGATTGTTTAAAATTCTTCTGGACAATTTGCATTTATTTAAAAATAAAAATATTGGAAATAACAATTTTCAACAAAAATATTCACCAACAGCTTGGCGGTTAACAACTAAACGGGAAAGCTTCGGACTGTAATTTAGGTATTAATAAACAAAAAATTATATTTAATCATTCCCCGAAAGTAAGAACTTGGCAATAAAAGTTAATTAATTAAAGTTAATACGTTTCTCTTCTACGGAGATTTGATGTGCATAGTTAGATTTATGCCAGTGTTAACAACGTAAAAATAATTAAGTTCATCAATGTTACGGCGGAATTTTAAAAATCGTGTTTTTTTAAATAAAAATAATATAACTTTTTCAAAATGTGAATCAAGTACTTCAAGGAAGTCGCTTTATACGGAAAATGAAACGAATTTATAAATATTAAATTGTTAACGAAATATTGAAATTTGCTCACTGTGCGGTACCGTTGTCACTGTTTAATACTCAAAAGCGCGCCAGATTTAAAATTGTAAATGTCAAATCATAGGCAAAGTTATTGCCTACTTCAAACGACATTTGGCAACAGAATTATATATATTTTTTTCAAATACGAGTATTATTATATAAATAAAGTAAATTATAAAGTGGTTAACCGGTATATTCAAACATCTACATATATAACTAGGAAATTTTAAAATCGATAGTACGTAAACTCGAATAACATTTTACGGCGCAGAAAGTCACGGACGTCGAGGACGTCTGTCCACCTCAACGGTTGGGTGGAGAATGCGACAAAAAGGCGGTGACGATTGTGTGGTCCTTATGTCCATGGCATAAGGTTCACTTTGAAATAACATTTTCGTCTTGATTGATGTCAAAAATAACAACGCGAAAATGCACATTTTATTTTATTTCGGGAAGTTCATGCATAAATATTGACTTTTTTTGCGATTATCATAAAAGAAACTAAATTTGCCACATTATGCAATAAAACTATATCCGAAAACGGGTTTACAAGTAGGAGAGTTTGCACTTGAAAGTGTTTTTTTATAGACCTAATACTTTATTTTTTTCTAGGCTCATTAAAAGACTTATAAAAAAATTACCGATATTTTGAAGGGCCAAGAAATGTTCTACACGCAGTATTTAATTGAAGCATATATAATACTTCCAAGCGATTAAATTTTCAAAACAAAAATACATGATTTTGTATGATTTTGCAATACGTCGCATGGCTTCATCTTAAAGTTTTTTTATACTCGAAATATGCTCGAGCGTGAGGACCCGTCGCTTGAAACCCTGTATCTTCGTTAGTTTTGCTCCGATTTACTTGAAATTTTTAAACAATATTTTTGACATGTTGTACATTCAGAAACAAAAATGCAAAAAAAAATAGAAACTTACCCCCCCCCCCCCCCTCCCCTAAGATGAAAAACGGTTGCCGATACCTAAATAAAATAGTAAAAATTAAGGTTTTATATTCCCCATTTTTCTCATAAAAAACTGGATTGATTTTAAGATTTTTTTTACCAACTGCATGAAAATATTTTAGGCCAGTATATTTTGATTTTTTAATACATCGTCTAGTTTTTACACTGAAAATCTGTTGTTTGCTTTCATACCAGTCAAATTTAACGATTTTTGGAGGGTCCTAACTCATAAGAACTAACTTATCAAAAAAGCAAAACTTACCGACACGCTAGTGATAGATATCTAAATTCTGTTAAATATATTTGCAATAGTTTCAAAATCCAGAGAGGAATTGGGGAATACGTTTGTATGGACAAAAACGCCGCCCGGTTTCCTGTTAAATCTCTAGTGTAAAAGAAAACGCCTGTTTCGTCATCGCAAATAATATTAAGTAGAACTAACAACGTATTACTTAAAAAATGTACACGAAATGTCTCACAAATAACTTTCTATTTGTAAGATATTTTAATATTAACTCATAAAAAGTTACTTGTAATGAACTTGGACCCTTTGTCTCACGAGGTTAAATGTTCCATTAAGAAATATTGTATGAAGTAAGAGTAAAATATATTCAAGCTACAATATATTGCAACTCATTGTAGAATTCTAATTTACCGGAAACAAATCAAATATAAATTCTATAAACGGCATTGAGTGTAACTTTACTGATAAACAAGGAAATGATTCGACGTCAAAATGTTTCCGAATAACAACAAAATCTAACAACACGAAGTAGAAATTACGTGTTGAGAGAATGTAGATCATTATAAAGTGCATTATATTTTATCGATATTTCATGCAACAATTTTGTTGACAAAACTCTAGAATGTCTGCGGTATTTAAACCAGGGAAATCGACTGAATAAATCAGTGATGATCAACCTTTTAAGCCGGGGGGGCAATTTATCTGTTTTCAATTTGTTCGTGGGCCGCGGGTAGTAGGGAACATAGAGCTAAACATTGTTAAATTTGCAAAATTTTACGTCTTCAAAACAAAACCAGTAAATTCAGTCGATATCAAAGAAAATTTAAAAAAAAAAACCTTTTTGCAATTTTTGGCAACATTTGATTTTTATCATTTATTCGTTAAAGTTTAATTTCGTCAAAAAAAACTTTTGATATTATAAAAAACGTAAACCTTTAAAATGCGTCAAATAAAGATCCCAACAAAAAAGCGCTGCGCTGCAAAGGTGACATTTTGTCTGCAACCACGAAATTTTGCCTTTTTAAGAATATGTAAGAAAACTTTGAAGAAAGACTGAAGAAAGTTTTTCACGAAATCCTTTTGCAGGAACCAGTGAATATTCTTTACCGCAATTTTGGATACTTTAACGCAGGTTCCTCATCACTGGACTAGAAGCAATGACGGCCGTAGTTCAGCGTAGTCCAACGGTAAGGCTTTTGACTCTCATTCCGAAGGTCGCGGGATCAAATCCGGCGTGGCAAATAAATTTTATTTGATTAATTTGTGTTATTTCACAATTTATTCATTTAAAATAATATGTAGTATATTTGCGGCACGTTCCAGATGGGAAGATATTCTCAGTATCGCCCTGGTGTAAGACCACCATACAGAATTAAAACGTTGCTTGGAATGGCTTTAGCCGTGTTTGGTGACCAGATCTGAAGCGCCAGGTACTTCCCACCTTCCTCTTCCCCATCTTTTTTCCCTCCCCCACTACCTTCAGCCTCACAACATACCCCAATTGGGAATACCATAGTATCACTGGCTCCAGACGGGAGCAGTTGGGCGTTGAGCGTGCGGTATTCATACAAAAAATAAATAAAAAAATAATAAAAATGATTATGTGTGAAACTTCGAATTTTATAAGAACAAACACTTGACTTTTGATAAAATTGAATTTGCTTGTTCATGTTATGTAGATAGCGTCTGCCTGGTATAACCTACATACGCATTCTGGTCCCAGAGCCAAAGAACATACCACTCTGCGTACAAGTATTTTTCACGCGTTAAAATATTGCCTGATTCCATCTTTTTCTAGTCGCTTAATATTCTCAATCAATACGTTGATTTGCGCAGTTTTTAGAGACCATGTTTATATGTATACAGCCAGGTGTGTCCTAACCCTCAACCGTGAAATCTGATGGCGCATATTTGCGACAGTCGCATATGAGGTACGCTTTCAAAATCTCACATACGATGCATCGATATTTATAGGGTTAAATGCATATAATTTTTATATTGTCATTAATGAAAAAGCTTTCATATCGCTTGCGTTAAACCGTGATTTAAGTAAAACCAGTCGACCTTGAATATAAAGTTATACAATAGTTTTTTAATTGTTCGGTCAATGTGAAATCATCATTTAACCTTTAAAACTATACAAGAAACCTTCTGGTTTTCTCAGTATCTTGGCAAAAGATTAGATGAAACCCGATGAATGTGTTTGTTGAAACACGACTGAGCTTAGAACATGACTCAGAAGTGCGATATCCGTTAAAAACGAAATATATGAAACTATGCACGGTCATTATTTTTTTTGAAAAATAAACAAATTATTTGCTCATCTTTGCGTAAATTTTCTGTAAAATTTTCTGTGTGAGTAAGAGAATAATAATATTCACGAACCTTCTATTTTTTTAATAATATTTATGCATATCCATTATTCGATATCTAGGAAATGATTCAGAAGAGAATATATTATAAGAAAATTTTGTATTTAATCGTAATTTATTTTTCGGGTATTATGCCGTGTTACGTTTCGGAGAGCATTAAAATATTCATCACAGGGTGAAAGCTTGATTAATAAAACAAAATTGCAATTTTAATGTGTAATCCCTTCATCGGGGCGGATGTGTAATTGATGCAACAAATTGCAATTTTAATGTTTCATCAGGGTGGCTGTACAATCGATACAACAAAATTACAATTTTAATGTGTAACGCCATGAAGGGCGGATGTGTAATTGAAACAACAAAATTGCAATTTTAATGTGTAATGCCATCATCAGGGCGGATGTGTAATTGATGCAACAATTTTGCAATTTTAATGTGTAATGCCATAATCAGGCCGGATGTGTAATTGATGCAACAAAATTGCAATTTTAACGTTTGCCGTCATCAGGGCGGATGCGTAATAGATACAACAAAATTGCAATTTAATGTGTAATGCTATCATCAGGGCGGGTGTGCAATCGATACAACAAAATTGCAATTTTAATGTGTAATACTATCATCAGGGCAGATGTGGAATTGATACAATAAAATTGAATTTCAATGTAAGTAAATTAAATACAATATATATTTTTACAAAACCAGCAAACTTTTTTAGTCTCGATCAAATAATTTAAAGGATATAAATTTATACATTGGTCGTGTGAACAGAAAAATAAGATTTAAAATAAATTTAATACAGCGGCATGACTTTTGCGAATTCCTAATGATGTTCAACCATAAATGGCTTTAGTAATACGCCAAAACTTTACCATGAATGAGCATTTTAATTTAATGTGAAGATACAGCCACGTTAATATACTCATATACATATACTATATATATATATATACATGTAGAGAGAATATGTGTTGTAAAAGTATGCGTTATAATTTACAATTCTCGTTAACTGAAACTAGTTTGAAAATTCTTAATTACGCGCTATCAAATAGATTCGGGTTCCATCTTGCCGCGGGCGACCAATCATGATGCGCGAAATTTGTTAATGGACGCTCTTCAACCAATCAACGCACACTTCAAAAGTTGCCAGTCAAAATTGTTGCCGCCAATAAAATATTTTTGATGTGAATAGATACATAGTGATTTATTAGCCGAATGAGATTGAATTTTTGATTTTATAGAGCATAATTGACTTCATCCTGTGTACCGGGTCTGAGACAAACGTATTAATATTACTTCTGTAATTAATATTAATTTGTAACTCAGTTTAATATTGTTTGATGATGATTTTTAATAAATTAACTGTCCCGGTGTTGGCCGGGCTTTACGCAGGTTATTTGAAATCAGGGTAGGGGGTATTTATTTCAATTCCAATTCGTATTCAATTTGGGAGGTGGGTTTCGAACCATTTATTGAGCAACCAATATCCCTAAAATAGGTCATCCCACGTGGTTCTGTGACTTAGCAGTTCATGGGGTGAGGAGTGTCTGTGTCATTAGGCCACTTACTACGTGGCGGGCCAGAATAGAGACCGGTTGGGGGAGACCTATCTTAGACCTCTCTGGCCGGACTCTCTCGACCCATCGGGAGGGATGGATTCATACATCCGTTACTCCTGGACACGTCGACCCCCGGATCTCATCCCACCCCTCGTACATTTTCCTTCCAAGAACTTCCTCTCCTCCATTCCCCTCCAAACAGCATCCCAGGAGATGATATAGGTCCTGGGGGTATTTTTTCTCAGGGCCTCTTGTAAAAAATAATGTTAAAAAAAATCACCATCCTGTTGACAGCTTATCCATGAGATAGCGTGTGTTAATAATAAACTCAGACGGTAAGTCCAAAATTTACGTAATCTTATCAATAAACTATCAAGAGGATGGTGAAATACCCCTGTAGACGGTAATTTACCCCTTTTTTGCAAATTTAACGTCAAGTGTGCAAAATTTCATCAAGAAGTAGCAAAATTCTGCTTTAAGGGATGGAGGTGGCGTTTACCAAGGAGGAATACCAAATGTACAAAATTTCAGCAACCTCGGAAAAACTGTTAATTTGTACATAAGGTATGCCAAACAAATCCATACCTCCCGCTCACCCGTCACAAACAGACACTATCCTTTATATATTAGATAATAAGAATTCAACAGCTAGGAAACAAATACTCTGATGTTGTTGATATATTTAGTACATCAATTTCAATATATGAGGATACTTTATTGAAGTTTTTTTTATCAAGTATGGGAATACCTTGATGAAGCTATTTATTTGTATTTTGTCTGCATAAAGAAAAAAGCTATTTTGGATTTTTATATTTTAAATATTTGGTACCTACATACTGTGTGGACCTAATTCAATAATGTTTTTACTTTATAATTATTTTTGTGCAATTGTCTAAAACAGTTGTTTCCTGCACTATTTATAAGTATAATTTTATAAATATTGTTATATATATATATATATATGAAAAAGCCTAAATAGGCGTATATAAATAAATAAATAAATAATAGATACATGGTTTGTATTTCCAATAAATACAAATAACCACAAATTTATCAGATTTTTGGAATAATCAATGGATATGTTTATAATTACGGGGTCAATGTTGTGTGAGGTTAATTTATAAACAGTTTCGAACTTAATTTGTAACCCGTGAAAACTGTTGAACTTGAAAGTAGACCCCGTAGCCGTTTCGCAACTCAGACTCCGGCGGACTGGGGCTACCAAGAAAAAACTACAAAGAATTTAATTCGCAGACATAACGGAGTTTTGGACGACCTCCATCTTGGAATGATGCACCGTCTGAAAGATCCGGTTTGAAATCGGGAAGAAAGAGAAAATGGAATGTACGGCCTTTTTAGGAGGTGTTGATTCTTCTTAGTCCTTTTTAGTTAGGTGGTGTTGCCGGCGCAATGGGATTGGTGTGAAAATTACCTGAAAATCGGTGAGGATAAATTTCTATCAATATTTTTTATTGCATCCAAATTGATGAATTTCTGCTGTGAAATTTATGATTAGTGTCTGCTAAAATTATGTTTATTCTTATTTTGAAGGTTTTGTGTATATTACTAAATGTTCGTTAATGTATGATAGCTTTCGACTAGTTTTTTTGCGCTGTTTAATTCGAATTTCGACCGATTTCTTACATATCTCCCTTAAACATTTGAAGTTTTTAAGCTCTTAAAAAATTATATGTTATTTTTGAAGATAATATCTAGATACGTTCCACGCCGAAACACAAATTATATGAAATTCCCTCGATAGGAAAAAATCGCAAAGTATGCTCCGAAAATTATTTAAAACCAGTATATTTCAATTAAATGAAGACATTATTAGCGAAACTCAATCGAGAATCTGGAAACTGAAAAATCAGAAAAAGATATTTACACCTCTGGGACTCGAATCCAGGACCTCCCTACTTTCCGGGTCGGGTGCTCTTATCCACTGAGCTAAGGTGTCGATATCCAATTCAGTCACTTTTAACTGTACCATGCCCACCATAATATGGGTGGTTCTTAGTCGAAGGACTAAGAACCACCCATATTATCTTCATTTTTCTTAACGCACATTTTTATTGGCTGCCATCTTTATGAATGATTACAAGATTCAACTCGAACTAAATGCATCTAGATGGTGTCTGGATAAATTTTTATCCAATTTTTATCCATGCAGAAGAGTCAATAGATGTCGCACATTAAATAAAATAATATTTACTGACCATTTATATGGCAATCATTTAGAACCAGAAACGGAACGTACAATCAAATTTAAGGACAGATGAAATGCAAATATTTTATTTTAATGTGAACATTTATCCATCCCAGTAAACTGTACACAAAACAAAAAAAAATCAATATGTACATTGTACAATGTACACGTGCACACAAAGTACAAAGTGGGCTCACTGTTTTTTCTTCTCTCATCTTCAGTTCATCGTCAAGAATTCGCACTAAAAGAGTCAAAGTGAACAAAATGTAACTAAAAAAAGCTCAAGTGAACTTCAAGAATAAACAATAATTTATTATTAACATAAGTGACTCGCCATTATAGCTTTTCTTGTTCATACATAAAATAATAATAGTATACCAGTCAACGTGAATATATTTTTTCCTGCAAATTATTCTCGAGTCAATCGAGATAATCGATTGGTGGAACTAATACCTGCGTTATCATGAAATTCTATATTTTTTCAGGGTTTTATTTCATTTTACAAAAACCAGGATATCACTTTTTTTCATTGATCTATGATTGGAACTTACAAATTAAGCAGAAAATTACATATTCTTTGAACCGAGAGAACCAGGAAGTCCTGAGGAAAAAAATTATAGGGGGTCTTTGTCATCTTTGGAGATGCTGAGTGGAGGGTCTTTCAAGGGAAAGTAAGGAGAGGAAGTTCTGGGAAGGAAAAGAATATGAGGGGCGGGTAGGAATACATGTGTTCAGAAGTGACAAACGTATGAATCCATTCCTCCCACTGCGGTGCAGGGCAATTTTCTTTTTTTCATATGAATACCTCACAAGAGTCCGAACTGCTCCCGTCTGGAGCCAGTGAGATTATGACAACCCCAATTGGGGTATGTTGCGAGGCTGGAGGTAGTGGGGAGGGGAAGGAGATGGGGAAGAGGAAAGTGGGAAGTACCCGGCTATTCAGATCTGGTCACCAAACACGGCTAAAGCCATTTCAAGTAACGTTTCAATTCTGAACGGTGGTCTTACGCCAGGGCGATACTGAGAGTATCTTCCACTCTGGAACGATTGGTCGAGAGAGTCCGGCTGGAGAAGTCAAAAGATCTCCCTTAATCAATCTGGCCACGCAGTGGGTGGGCAAAAGCATCTGCCGTCAAGACCTAGACAAACCTCACCCCTGCTAAGTCACCAAACGCAGCGAATCATTTTGGGTGACCTATGATAGGGAGCTATCCAATAAATGGTTTCCGGGGAGGCAGTACCCGTACCCACCTTCCAAATTGGATTCTGAATATTAATATTTTAAATTAGTTATAAGTACAGTATTCTTTACATGAAATGCCTTATTTTGAAATAGGCACACAAGTATTCTCAAACCGAAATGTTATCCTTTTAAAATAGATTGGTTTAAGAATTGTACGAGTTTTTTACGAGAATGCTAATAAATACGAAATATTAACATTAAATAGGTTGGTATAAGTATTCTTAATACGAAATGTTAATATTTTAAATTAGGTTGGTTTAAGTACTCTAAATACGAAATGTTAATATTTTAAATTAGGTTGGTTTAAGTATTCTAAATACGAAATGTTTATATTTTAAATTAGGTTGGTTTAAGTATTCTAAATACGAAATGTTAATATTTTAAATTAGGTTGGTTTAAGTATTCTAAATACGAAATGTTAATATTTTAAATTAGGTTGGTTTAAGTATTCTAAATACGAAATGTTAATATTTTAAAATAGTTGAAGTATTCTAAATACGAAATGTAAATATTTTTAAATGCGTTCTGATTTCAGATTGCAGAACTTAGGTACATTATTGTGGTACCAACTCTGATATATCTATGGTAGTGTAGCGTGGATCTCGCAGAGGAGGGATGAAAAGGGACTTAATGCTCTAAAAATGAGATATCTGAGGCAAGTGTGAGGTCAAACCATTTAAAATATGATCGTGTTATGTGTCTAGATGCGAAATTATTATCTTTTCAAAACTATTCCGATTACGAAATCAAGTGGCAAACAAGATATAATAAGAAATATAAACTGGGAGGAAAAAACAGGTCTCTGTTAACTTATTTCTTGTAATCGATTGACAGAATAATGGAACCACGTCACGTGCCGGCATTTTATCAGAAAAACAATCTTGACGTGTTAGTATTTATGCGTTAGAAATATAAATTTTCTTAAGGTATAAAAATTGATTACGCAATTCTTCTGCACATTTATATATTTATTACCTTTGCTGTTGAATATTCGATTTACATTTATTTACATTCATTTACCCTACCTTTATCATTAAATTGCATATAAGATGGGAGCGGTCGCTATTGCAAATATTTCGAAAGTTTCAATAAAAATAATAATTTAATTCGTAAACTGGGATAGCTTTACAAATTTTAAATGTCTTGAATTCAATAGCTCGAATGGCTTATTTTCAAAATATGTCTTTATAAAAGCTGGTTCACACACAGCTATCAAATATAAAAGATCATAGCACGCCAAATAACGCTCTCCATAAAATCCCTTCAGACCGTTCACATCTAAGCGTTTTTAAGCGCAGATCAATCATAGACAATACACATCTTAGACGTACCCGCTCCAGACGCGATATCCCAGAAGATAAGTCTCCCCCTCTCCGACTAAAACAGGAGAGGGGGTCATTGTAATTACGGAGCTGCCTAGACCTGTGGATGACAGATGTCAAGTTGACAGATTTCAGTACAAAAAATGTGCATTCCGTTGCCGCTCCCTAATTCGACTGACTCCCTCTCCTACCACAGGAAGAAATATTTGATAGCCTCGTGTGAAAGCACAAAAGATAAGCGCTCGCGAATCAACAGATATCTGCTCGCAGATTTATAGCTTTGTGTGAACCAGCTTTCATGAAGTGTTTATGAGATCTAACCATAGATTTGTTGTGTGATTTTCGGTGACCGGACAACTCGGAATGAAACCAATCAGAATCATCTCAGCGCCCTTGAGGTGATTTTTCACAAAAACGGCGCTCTACAAATTATTATTATTATTATCTCAGGTAAGTCATTTAGAGTGACAAAAAAATATGTATAAAAAATGGTGACCGGACAACTCCGAATAAAACCAACTCAGAACCTTCTCAGAAAGGTCATTTAGAGTGACAAAAAAATATATATATATTTATTTTATTTATTTATTTATATAAGCCTTGAAGGCTTTGAAGGTTTAATAAAAAAAAATGTTAATGTAGTTAGGTTAGGATTATCGGCTAATTAAAAATTATTTTTTTCATTTATTTTTTTTTCCTGGCTTTTCAAGGAGGTGTTGAGTTGACTTTATTCTCAGGCATGGAACCGTGATTTTCTTATCTGTTTTTCTACTAAATTGTGAACGAATTTTGAATCGAATAAAAAATCAACGCATGGTCAAACATGAAAATCTTGCCTGGCTTGCTAGATATCAACATTTTTAATATCTTAATCAAAATTGTTTGGATAGTTATGGAAGACTTATCTAGCAGTGGATAGAATTCCTGGTTGGAAACCCGACACAACAACATAACATTCGGCTACTAACAGGTTTATGACGGTATCTCAAAAAGGTATTGAAAAATACTAGATTCAGTTCTCATAACTACCATCTATCATGCCGTTTCTCCGGAGGGGTAGATAGAGGGGATGAACCGCCTAACAATATGGTCTTGGCACACACTTCTTGCTCCATTCACATTTAAACATCGTCTCATGCATACCTTTCTGTTATTCTGATTCTTGACATGGCCCTACTCAAGTATAAGGGTCTCTTGATCGTGCCATGTCTTCCTCGGGCGTTCTTGACTTTTTCTAGCATTCATATTCGTGTCATATATTCTCCTTACACTCCTTTCTTCGTTTATTCGCTCCACATGCCTAAATCATCTAAGTGAACCTTTCTTAACTCATTCCAATTAACGTTATATCGAAAAAAAGGGGGACAAACAATATCCTTCCTCTTGTTTTGAAGATCGAGTGTTCAAAATTTCATCAGTCTCGGAATAAAACGCTTACGACCTTGCGAATCTCATGCGATCAATGATGGTTTTACCACGCATACGACTCAGGGAACTTATCTCTATTTTTTATTTTTTTACTATATCTTAATATATATAAATCTCACGTCACGATGTTTGTTCGAGATAAATTCCGAAACTACTTAACCGATTGTGATGAAATTGGCTTACTGTGTGTAATTTGGTCCAACTTAAAAGATATGATAGTTTTTATTTCGATTATTGACGTCAGTATTTATTAATGCGAATTAAATCTTCATTAAATGTTTATTATATATGTATATGCTTTGAAATTATTTGTAAGTTCCATAATTTTCTAACAGATGGCGGTGTGAGTTAATTTATCGAAACAACACTTGGTTATCTAGGTTGGTAACCATCCAGCAGACGGCGTTGTGTTTCGATTTCACGTCACAGCAACGCGTGGCCGGGTCAGCTAGTATTTCATATTTTTTTTACGTTAACTCCTCATAAGAAGCCCTGAGGAAAATAATTTCTCTCAAAGGCCTATGTTATCTTTGGGGATGCTGTGTGGAGGGTATTTTTGTGGAAGGGAAGCAGTGAACCTGTTGACCTGTGAACATGTTGTAGGAGGGAGAAAACACAGAGGCCGACAAATTCGTAGAAACGACGCAATCTCATGTAATAAATGTTAGGCTTTTATCTTTGAATACAATTAACAATACCGTTACGTTTATTTTACGTACCTATTATAATAATGATATCTATCGTAAAGATGCATTTTATTAGGCAATTATATCAAATTATAGAAACGTTCAACTTTCTTAAAAGTGAAAAATACCTTCACATCAAATCGACATTTTCTAAAAAGGCTCTTCTATAACAAGGTAATATTTTGAGAATTATGCATATTCTGACATTGTGATTGCGTTCAAAGGTCACCTAAATGCGTTGTGATTGCTTCAAGCTCAAAGCGGATATAGAAATTTAAATAACTTAAGAAAACTTTCCATACATTAAGACAGCTAATGTTAAAACTTTATTCAAGACGAAATACTTTCAGTATCGCCCTGTTCAAAGGTTCACAGACCGCCATTGCGAAATGAAGAGATTTTGAAAACGGTACAGCTATTGTTAATATAAATATAGATTTCTACTATTAAACGAATATTTTAAGTTTTGTACAGGGCCAGCAGATACTTTAATACAACCTGTACAAATCGCAAGGGCGCTTTACGGTAGAATTTGGCAGCCACCTCTGGTCTGGAGCCCCAAAATACCCGGAAAAAACCCTCGATTCTTTGCAGAAACGGGCGGTCCATTTAAATGATTCGTGCAATCTGTAGAGCACATACGTCTGGTGGGAATGCTGTCCTTTTTCTACTAGTATTTCAATGGAAGATGCTCCAAGGAACTAGCGTCATTGATCCCCTCGGCACCGATGCATAGCCGTGATATACGCCAAACGAGCGCCCAATATATGTACACGGTTGACATTTGTCACATGAGAACGGGTCGCTTCTACGACTCGTTCTCGAGCTCGACAGCTCGACTGTGGAACGATCTGCTGGCCTCTGTGTTTCCTCCCTCCTACAACATGAATTAGGTTAAGAATTTAACGAGGATCTTTCAACTGTCAAAAAAAACAAGATGGCGCTGTGTTCCTTTGATGACAACGTTACATTTGAATTTACTACTAATCGTACTAAATAATGCTTTTATAAACCGGTTTCGTATAAGATGATTTTTGCTTACATTAATTCCATATTTAATAATGAAAACTCTAGATATAAACATTTTTATCAGTGTATATTAAAAATTCTCATTTCTGTTGTGTAAAACTCAGATTTGCTTTGAACTTAAGTTAAAATTTAAAAGCGGTAATATAATATTTTAAAAGAAAATTATTAAATATCTAATGTTTTAACCGTGAAATGTAAACAAAATCAAAATTAAGGAAAAATACATATAAAAATTCCCTCTTCATAATATGTCAGAATTCTTTATGTTCGCGAAAGTAAAAACAAACTTGTACCGAAATAAAATATATCGTTTTAGGTAGGTACTTAAATCGCAAACGAAAGCAAAAGTTTGAACGCGTCTCATTCCACGTTGTTTTTGAAAGATTCGAACGCGGAGCGAGTTTAAATATTTGAATTGGGAATTCCGAGCCATTAAATATTCCGAACAGAAACTGGCCGCCTCACTAGGCGGAGCGTGACGTCAGAACAAAACAATGCCCGGCGAACCAGAGAAAAAAACAAGCAAAAGCATAATCTACCAAACTGCTTTGTCTCTGGATTTGTTTTAAGGATGAGCCGGGATACATTCACTAAAACGTAACAACTACACAATAAACAGAAGTCTTCATTCTCTGATGATTTTTCAACTACTTAACATATTTTTTAAGCTGTATGTACCTACCTACAAATCTTTGTTATTTTGGACTTCTAATAATGAATGAATCGAAGATTCGTCCTCAGCTGTGACACTCCCGTGGTGAATGATTACCATTCTGAATAGAGATGTTGCTTGAAATGGCATTAACTGTGCTTAGAGACCAGATTTGAATGGCAAAATTTTTCTCCCCTCCCCACTTCTTCCAGTCCACCCCAATTTATTGGGAGGCCATAATCCCACTGGGTACCGACAGTTGGAATTCTTGTGAGTTAATAGCATATTTATAAAAAAAAAGAGAAGGATTCTTAGATGGTTTGAGGAAGAAATGTCAGGTGAATATGTTACGAATAAAGATGAAAGAAGAAGTCGGTGACGTCCATGAATGACATGGCAACATCAAGAGAATAAATACTTGACTCTGTGCCCACTTCTGAACTTTCCGAGCACTCCGGTGCTGTAAACTGAGTTTAAATTTTAGAGTTTTGTAATTAAAACTAATATTTAACATTCATTACATAGTGGCTGGAGTCCCCGGCGTTGTCCGGGCTTTTCGAATAATTTTTAGAAATTTCACATAAACTTCGCTCTTGTTTTGAAGGTCAAGTGTCCAAAATTTTATCAATCTCGAAATAAAACTGTAAATTGGACTAAAATCAAATTCACGTTGCCCACCCGGTGTCCAACCGCCCGCCCGCCTGCCGCAGTGCACAGACACTCTCCTTCATATAAATAGATAAACAGATTTTAATCAATATAATAATAATAGATATATGTATAAGTTTATTTAATTAAAATAATAATAAAATAAATCATTTATTGTTATTGACAAGGCGATTTATATTTAACGAGGAGAAAAACTAATTAAATACATTTAGAAAAAGCAAAATAATAGTCAGGTGTATTTTAATTTCTTTAATTAATTTCAATCAATAATCTTTCCACTCACATTTTCAACGCCCATTATTTTGAAAACAATAATTTTAAAAAAATCTTCTGCCATTCGCATAATACTTACTGCGCAGTTGCGTTTTCTGTTTTATGACCCGCATGAGTTTTTTGCGATGCTTCATAAATAAATTAACTAGAAACATTTGAATTTGCGTGCAGATTTGCATACGAGAACGAACGGTTCTCTTACATTACTGTTTTGGGCATTATCAATGATTTTTAGAAGTCGTCGCATATTTAATGTGCATTTAATATTCACGTCCCGCGTGCATTTCTGAATTTTAAAAATTGTTTATTTCTTTCTGATCAAACATGGTTATTAGTTATAGTCCTCATAGATGACTTATTCAATATACCCAACTCTGAAAGGCCAACTTAACTCTGGCTTCGATGGAGCCCCCGTTCCTGAGCTGGTCACTTACGGCCGTTGTTCCCAATTCTACTAATCAATTGTTGAGCCGAAATTTTGGCTCAACACTCCTCAAATTCACAAATACGCTCTTGCCATTGCAACTCTCCGATCAACAGGCGAATCGAACGTTACTAAACAAATCACTTAGCTGATCGCAGACTCAGATTGATCGAAAAGTTGGGAACAACAGCATATCAATAGAATACATGTTGGGAAGCTTGTTTCCATTGAAGGAGACTTGATTTTCATTCCGATCCTTTTTAGACGTATCAGACATGACATGGATAATTGAAACATTAAATTCGACGAAGTATTTTTTTTTCATTAACCATGAGGCCCTGAGAAAACTAATTTCCATCCATCGGGAAAGCTGTGTGGAAGGCTTTTTTGGGGAAAGGAAGGAGTGAACATCTTGTGGGATGGATGCAACACAGAGACCGGCAAATGGTTCCATGGCCGAGCTGATGAACTCAAGAATAAGTCCTAGAAATGACCCGTTCTCATGTGACAGAGCATTTGACTATGCACCGGTGCCGAAGGAATCATCGACGCTAGTTCCTCGGAGAATCTTCTATTGAAATACCGGTAGAACCTGACGCATATGCTCTATAAATTTGGCAATCCGTTAGTTAAGATAGGGGAATCTACCAAAAGACCGCCTGTTTCTGCAAAGAGTCGATGGTTTTTTTCAAGTATTTTTGGGTCCCAGTCCAGAAGTGGCTAGCAAATTCAACAGAGGGGCTCTTTGTATCGGCGTACCTATTTGTCGCTTTGGATCGGCAATTGTGTACTATTATATTTACTCCAATAGGAAAATCTTTCGAAATTCCTATACACCTAACCGTCCATTCTCTGCTTCAAAGCCTTCTGAGCTGTTGGAGTTTATGTACCCTTTGGAGTCTGTCAAACGAAAGCTATCTCGGACTGTACCGTCATCGGCTTCACAATATTGTAAGCCAATATCACCAAAAACCATACAACTGAAAACCACACTTTTGAAACAGTTTGAGACATCTCACTTGGGAAATTCCAATAATTTTTTTACGTAGGTGTCTTATATCCTTTTCTAGAGTCCTTATGCCTTGCGTTTAAGTAAAACAATGACTCTAGGATGTCCCAATGCACATTATTTCGCAGACGTAACAAACCCACGAATTAATTTTAACCTATAAACTAGTCTGTAGGCGATTAAGCACGATTTGGCCCACTGAGTAATTCAAATTATATTGTCTTGAGTAGAGTGACATTCAAATAATTGTATACTGTAGGTAGATAGGAGGGTAATATATTCTGAATGTTGTGCAACTAGTTCTACAATCCGGTTTCGCTCGAGTTTGAAAACATTTTTTGTTTAATTTTTTTAAACTTCAATTGTGATAATTATTTTTTACGACAATTTATTCATCCAGTTAACACAAGATTTTTCATATTCACATTCTTAATTTGTGAACATAATTACAAATGTATATGCAAAAAGTTTTTGTAGAAATTAAATATATCCAATGTTTCGGAAATAGTCATCTGTAGAGGGCAAGGAAGGAGAAGATGTTCAGGGAATGAAAATGTATAAGGGGTGGGCAGGAAACTGGGGCCCCCACGCAATAGGTGGGCGAACGCAAGATCTAGATAAACCTCACTCCATGAACCTGGGAACCCCTGCTAAGTCACCAAACGCAGCGGACCACATGGGACGACCTACGGCAGAGGTGTTGGTTAGCCAATAAATGGTTCCCGAGACGGCGTTACCGTACCCGTCTCTTAAATTTCCATCATTTCTCTTGTCATGCTATGCTGTGCTATAACATCTGTTCTGCCGTGTGGTATCTTAAACAAGTCGTGGCGACGACTGGGTCCATGTTATGTTATGTAGGTAGGTACCTAAAGTATTAAAATCGTTACTCCCCATCGCCTGTTGACCGTGTTTGGTGACTAGATCTGAATAGCCAGTTATCTAAGTATTTACCAACCTTCCTCTCGCTATCTCATTCTCTCCTCAGCCTAAATAACAACATACCCTAATCAGGAGGTGCCATAGCCCCACGGCTTCGAACAGTTGGGACTTAGTTACTACCCGGTTTCGCCTCATCAACCCATTTTTTCTTATTGGAAATAACAATCCAATAACGCGAGTTTCTTATAACCAAAATAAATTAGTGCTATTGACTGAAAAACTCCACACATAAAAGAATTTTTAAATTTCACGACACCAGAGCTCACTCAGAGTTCGAGAGATTCAACAGATTTAAGACTTTAGGCAAACAGTTTTTTGTCTGTACTTACTCATATTAAGAAATTTAAACTTTTAACAATTATTTACCAAGCGATAATAATGTTTAAATGATTTTAAATCAAATACACAGCACACAATCTTGACTAAAAATGCTGTTTGCCTAATTTAGTTTTATATAAGTTCAAAATTAAAACTTCAAATTTTCAATCCTTTGTTAAAATGTCTTTTTAGATTCCAATATATCGTAATATCTACAGAAATCTCCGAGAACTTTTAAACGGATCAAAGAATACGACGAATAAAAATAAAGAGTTAATAATTCAATAATAAATTTAATTATACGTACAGGACCTTAAAAATGGCACCCAAAGAAACAACGTATCAGCTTTCATTTGGAACGTGTCGCTACATTCTAAAAGTTTCGAATTCTAAAATATGGCCGCTTCAAAACTTAAAAAAGCATAAAATAACCCACCTGTAAACAACCATTCGTCGAAATAATCCTCATTCACTAAAAACTCACTGATTTACCAATCACTAAATATTTAAATTAACACGTTGGAACGAACAACACAATCAGGCACAAAAGTACCTAGTAGGTACTTTCGAATATTCCTGTTTTTTTTTTTAAATTCAAATATGTGAAGGGGCACTTTTGATTATCCTTGGAACGCGTACCTACTTGGTTTTTTTTTTAATATAACGTCTACCGGCGGCTGCTCGCAGCGAACTGGCGAGAGGCGAGCGGGCAGGTACTAGGTTCCCCCACTTTGGCCGGTCGGGGTTATTGCAAAGAAGTTGTATCAAAAGTTTGTACCTGCGCGATACCTGTAACCCTCGAGCGGATGCGGTTTTTATGATGGGTTGCGCACGGGTGGGTGTTGACCCCAAATTAAATATTATTAGTTGCTGATTATCAGATAAGCTTCGTTTATCGCAGGTGAGGATGTATTGTTTATTTATATCGCAACAAAAATGTTTGTATTTTAGTAAATCGTCTAATTTTGTGGCATCTATGCAGAAACGTATTATCTGAATATTTTATTTTATGTTATGAACTTTTTATGAACTTTGCCAAGTAGTACTACCATCTAACCTAATCTACAACTTCCTATCTAACTAATTATCACGCCATTTCCTCGCAATGATAGGCAGAGAGTATACATAGCCATACAACTCTGTTTTAATACATTCCGTGCTTCATTCACATGCATACATCGCCTCATACATACTGAACTCTTCAGTTGCAGAAATGAGATCCCTAAGGCGTATTTGTGGTAAAACCATGCATGACAGTGTTAAAAATCAAGAGGTTCGGAAAAATACAAGCCTTTTTAACATTAGCTCCACACAAGAAGCGCTTAAGAAAATAATTCCCCTCAGGGCCCATAGCATCTTTGGTAATACTGTGTGGAGGGTCTTTTTAGGAAAGGAAAAAGAGGCAGTTTTGGAAAGGAAAAAGGTATGAGGGGTGGGTGGGAATCTGAGGGTTAGTGTATATTTTTACATTAACTCCACACAGGAAATCCTGAGGAGAGTAATTTCCCTCAAGGCCTATGTCATCCGAGATTTTGTGTGGAGGGTCTTTTTGGGGAGAGGAAGGAATGAACATGGGTCTTGAAGAGAGGCCGGCAAATCGTTCCACAGCCGAGCTGTTAACACAAGAACGATTCGAAGAAGTGACCAGTTCTCGTGTGACAAATGTCAACCGTGCACATAATATGTTTCCTGACTATGCACCGGTGCCGAACGGCGCGTATGACGCTAGTACCTCGAAGCACCTTCCATTGAAATACCGGTAGAACAAGGATAGCATTCCCACTCGACGCCTGTGCTCTAAAGATTGCAATCCGTGATATTCCGAGAAAATTGTGCCGGAGAGGTCAAAAAGACTCTTTCAATCAGCCTCTCTCGATTCGGCCTACAACGCAGTTGGTGGGCAGATGTATTCACCGCTAATACCCGGAAAAACCTCACCACACGAACACGGGCACTCCTGCTAAGTTACCAAACGTAGCGGACCGCTTGGGGTGACCTATGGAAGAGGTGTTGGTTAGTCAATATATGGTACCGGCGTGGCCGTACTCACACCCGCCTTACAAATTACCTGTTGAAAGCGTAATGGATGATAGATTGTTTGTGCATGTAAAAGGGAAGAACGAAGAAAGGTTTGTAAGGAAATTAATGCTAGAAGAAGTCGGGCACGCCGGTGATGTGAAGAGGTGACGCGATCAAGAGAATCCAATACTCCAGACGGTTAATGCCAAGAATTAGAAAAACAAAAAGATACATGAGATGATGTATGAACGCGGATGAATCAAGAAATGTATACCAAGATCGACTTGTTTGGCGAACTATCCTCAGTGGGAACGGCATGGCGTGACGGTTAGATGGAAAAAAACGTTTAGTAGATAACAGTAATGAGGTTTCAAAGAAAGCATTAATATTTAATAATTTTCATAGAAATCATTTTCACAATATTTTGGAGCAATTATCATTATTTTAGTTTCTAAATATTTTGAAAGACAATTTTAGAAATTCTCAGAATATTCAACCAATACGAGGAATGGCTGGATATAACTCAAAACTTAAGTTTGTATTTGAGGCCAAAATACCTAACCAAACTGAAGAATAATAGAACGGTTTTCTTTTTACAACTTTTTAAAGGTTATTCTCATCAATATGGTGATACATCATTGAAGAAGGAGATAACACTAATAATCTAAACCTAAATATGAAATAGAACAAGACACAGAAAAATAAAAACATAACGGTCGCAACTAGAACACGAACCCAGAATCTCTTCTCTCACGTCTCTCATCCCAGTTGCGACCATTATTTTTTTTATTTTTCTTCGTCTTGTTCTCTTTCATTTTGATTATTAGCGTTTAGATTGTACTTTTGTTCAGATTATTAGTGTCATCTTCTTCTTCAATGGTAAATTATTATTTTTTTTACGTGAGCTCCACACAGGAGGCCCTGAGGAAAATAATTTCCCTCGGAGCCTATGTCATCTTTGGGGACGCTGTGTGAAGGTTTTTTAAGAAAAGGGAGGGGAGGGGAGTTCTGGGAAGGAAAGGGGTTTAAGGGGTGGGTAGGAATCTAGGGTTCAGTGTGTCCTGGACATCCGAGACCTAGACAAACCTCACCGCATGAACCCGGGCACCCCTGCTACTACTTTTTAATCAAAAGGTTCTTCAAATGTCTAGTCCGGATTTGTGTTATTTTATTTATTTTTGTTTTAATTATGATATATATAGGTAATAAAATTATTTTATTTTGCTTGATTGTGGAGGCAAATTTAGAATTTTTTTGTGAGTTTATTATAATTATAAAAACAATATATATATTTTAGTTTATTTACTATGTTTGTATAATAAAAATAATAAAACATCGTAAAAAACATTTTTTGAATCATGAATAGTGGAATCCTTTAATAGCCTGTATTTTATAATTTAAAAAACAAATAAATAAAGTAGCACATATCTTTACTATATCTTTTGATACCAAAATAATTTTTGAGTTCGGTTATGTATTTTGATCTCAAATCCAAATTTAAGATTTGAGTGAAAAAGGAACGAGCACTGGAGCAGTCGTTACCTTAAGGGGGTATTCTAGTCTAAAAAAGAAAAAACAATTTTTTTTCTTCATATTTTCAAAGTTTAAATATTCAAAAATATCTACTTTAAGGAATTTTACGACATTCGCATTATTTTAAAAGTTATAACCATTTTAATTTCGCGGTTTAGATAGAATCTAACCAAAATCCAAAAATAGCAAAATTTTGAACACATTTTTCTCAAAACCACTTTTTCCAAGACGGTTGACACGATATCTCAAGTTCTACTAAAGCAATTTACTTGAAATTTGGTGTGAGTTTTCTCTATAATTTACTTTATCGCACCAGAACTACAACAAAATTTTAATTTTTACTATTCTAAAAAAATTCGGAAAGTCAAAAAAAACATGTAAAAAAATGACTTTTTTTCAGATAGCCGCTATTTTACGAAAATTATGACTTCTCCGAGGTTCATGCCATAGCAGCATTTGTTTGGATTAAAACTAAATTTGGTTTTTTTTTCGGATTACTAGGAGGATTGCAATCGTGTCAACAAGGGCGCGCCATATTTTTGAGACCCTTTAATTCAACACACTAACTTTTAAGTTTTATTTTATTTTTTCGTCTAATTTTTTTTATGTATTCTTAAATGTTTAATAAATATTTGGTAAAATAATGGCTACAAAAATATTATTGTTTTTTTTTATTGCACCTGAAAAAACACCTACATTTCATGCTTCTAGACTAGAATACCCTCTTAAGTATTACGTATATTAGAAAACTACTGTCGTACTTATTATCGAATAAAGGGAATTCGTACTAGGAAAAATACATGATGCCTTAATTCTTGGAAAGAAATTATTAAATAGATACCTGTAAGTGCTCATCAGGCACTCAATGGTCACCGTGTTTGAGTGGGACAGGTCGTATAATCTGGAGATCACGGGTTCAAATCCACCACCATTCAAGACCACAAGGTCAACAAAAAAATACATAATGTAGAAATTCAAAAATATAATAGGATGTAAGTTTTAGGGTTTCTTGCACCCCATATGGTCATTTTAGTGTTCAAAATGTTCAACACGTCACCCAAGAATAGTAGTTCAAACCACGTTCAAACAATCGAAAATATTAAAGTGTTCGTTTTTCGAATCCTTGGCCGTTGGCCCGCCGCATATCAAAGAACCTGATCGAAAAATTAACACGATTTATTTATGTATTTTATTATTTTAATGCGAAATTCTTATAAGTGGGTGGTTCCACCTAATACGCAGATCTAAGTCAGCAATCTTGAATTTATTGATAAAAAGTCCTCCGCATTGCACGGGCTTTACGCAGATTTTTTTTCTTTTCGGAAACTTTTTCTAAATCAGACGTAGACAACAATTATTTTTCTCTTATTTTGAACTTTAAGTGGAACTTGCGAGGCCCTTTTCGGCTCGTTCCATACAAATCTTAATTCTGGATTTAAAATCAAAATACCCAATCAAACTGAAAAATTGTTTTTGTAATCAAAAGGTATATCAAATATCTAGCACGGATGTGAGCTATTTTATTTATTTTTGCTTTAAATTATAAGATATAGGCCATTAAAGATTTTAGTGTTTCATGATTTTAGAGGCAACTTGGATAATTATTTGTGAGTAAATGAAAAACAATAAAAAAATTTTGCTTTATTTATCATGGAAATATATAATTGTGTGGGCAAAATTTCATCAAAAATTACCAAAATTATGCTATAAGATGTGGGAAAAGGGGATGGGAGTGTTTTTTCAAAACCTTGGGGGGTATTCTAGTCTAGAAGCATGAATTATATCGGGTGCAATAAAAAAAAAACAATAATATTTTTACCAACTTTTATTTTATCAAATATTTATTAAACATTAAAGAATCCATTAAAAAAAGAGTTAAACGAAAAAATTCAAAATTCAAAAAGTAACAGGGGGTTGAAGTGGGGGGTCTCAAAAAATGGCGCACCCTGGTTGACATGATTGCAAACCTCCAAGTAATCTAAAAAAAAAAAAAAATTAATAATTTTATCGAACTAAGGAAAAGTTAAAAAAAATTTTTTTCGCAAAATGGCGGCAGTCTGAAATAAAAAATACGTTTTTGTACCAGTTTTTTTGACTTTCTGAATTTTTTAAATAAAGTAAAAATTTAAATTTTGTTATAGTTCTAGTTCCCGCTATAAAGGGATGTACAGAGAAGGCTCACACCAAATTTCAAGTAAATTGGTTTAGTAGAACTTGAGATATCGTGTCAACCGTCTCTAAAAAAGTGGTTTTGAGAACCACGTCGTTGCCACAGATACTCTTTATATTAGTACCTGGCTAATTTTATTTTAAGAAAAAAAAAATTTAATAGGAATTAATAATACACACTTGGTACTCAAATAATCAATTTAAGGCACACTATTCCAGGTTTTTCTTTTTTATGTGAATACCGCATTGAGAGTCCCAACTGTCTGGAGCCTGTGGGTATATCTGTATGCTGCAGTGATTTGAGAAAAGGAAGAGAAGGAGAAGAGGAAGTACCTGGCTATTCAGGTCCTCTCACCAAATATGACTAAATCCATTTCAAGCAACGTTTCTATTCTGAATTGTGACCATTCACCAGGGCGATATTGACAGTATATTCAACTTTGGAACGTGTCTCAAATATACTATGTACATTTATTTTTATAGTCTCAAAATTTTAAAAACTAAATATTTAACTGATAGTAGCGTTTTGAAATTTGTCTGTCTGTTATTTTATTCGTAGGTATAGTTAACGCAGCGAGAGGAAGCAATAAAAAAGCTTAGCGTTGAATGTATTTGTGCGCCGGTAAATAAGCATGGTGGAAGCCCACCGACGAGAAACAGCCCTTTATCCTGTTTACGCACACTTATCTTCATTAGCGGAAGAGGGATAACAAGTTTATATGATTCTCGTAAAATAATATTGTTAAGAAGATTACATAGTGTGTTATTCATATCGGTTCCAATTCGATCGTTGCATAATATCGCGAGTGTAATTAATAGATTTAGATTAGGGCTAATTAGGAGGCCGCAAGCACACACTCTCATCTTTGGGGGTGCTGTATGGAGGATCTTTTTAGGGAAAGTAATTAGAAGAGATTCTGGAAAGGAAAAAGATATGAGGGGTGGGTAGGAATCTGAGGGTCAGTGTGTCCAGGAGTGAGGGACATATAAATCCATCCTTTCAACTGCAGTTCAAGGCAATCGTCGCGCAGAAGGTGTGCAGACGCACTCGCCACCAAGACCATGAACCATATATAACTATACCTACCTTCCTTAAAGAAACTTTGAAAAAATAATTATTGTTGAGATGTGACGTTTCTTTATAAGTCCTTACCTACTAAATTTTATTAAAAATGTTGCACACTATGTGGCTTATAATTAAGTAGGTAGGTATTTAAGTACCTATTCACAAATCTTATATTTTCTGATGAAATTTTGGTTTTCATTTAATAAATACTAGCTGGTTCCCGGCATGCGTTGCGATGCCATATAAAAAAAATCGTTTCTCCGTGCATGTCCTTTCCCGTACGTCCCCGTTCCCCTCCCGCGTCCCCTTCCCCTCCCGCGTCCCCTTCCCCTCCCGCCTTCCCATTTTACCTTCCCCGCATTCCTTCTCCCCTCTCCCGCTCCCCCATCCCGCCAACCACCGTCCCGCGTTCCATGTATTCAGCCCCAGTACATTCAGTTTTCAAACAGCTCGCGTGCCACCGATTACAATTTTTTATTAAAATTTTCATTTTTCGTATATTACAAATATTCATAATATTTTTTTATATTATAAGAACAATCAATCAAATTTGGTATCTAACATAGGTACCTATTTCAAATATCTATAATTCTTGATTTGATTCTAAGTACTTTAAATAAATTCATTAATTTAAAGAGTTTCGAAAATTGAATTTTAATTTAACAATCATTGTTTGGCAAAATGTCATTCTCAAATTTTGAAATTTTTGTCAGTTTCGCAAGAGTTTTTATGATGATTAAAAAACTTTTCAGCTGTATTGTCACGTGGTTGTAATAATCCAGAAACCTTCGCGGGGGTTTAAAGAAGGTATTTTGAAAGTTTCAAACATTTCCTTTGCTTAATATAACAATACACAGATATATTAATTGTTCACATAACTACTTCCTTACTTGATTCGAACCCGTCCTTTGGATTCGTAACCTCGACCACGGAGGCTGTTTTATTATGCTCTATAACGAATTGTTCGTATTGCCGCAATCTAGAAATCACAGCATGCAAATGATTACTTTATGTGGGATGATTTTTTTCGATTTTTATCCTTGACTTGCAAATATTTGCATTTTTATTAAGATCGAAAGGCAACCAGCTGCAACTTGCAGCTTCTAAACGGTTTAACGTCCAAGAAGGTGAGTCATATGTAAGGAATATGAAAGATATATAAAAATTACATCATTGACGGCCTCTGTAGTCGAGGGTAAGGCTCTGGACTAGCGATCCTAGGTGGTGTTTGTGTTTTTCACAATTCATTTTAAAAATAATAAAAAGTAATTTTTAGGCACGTTTTAGAGTGAAAGGATACTCTCAGGATCATCCTGGTGTAAGGTCATCATCACACAGAACTTATTACATATTTTGATATTATGTAATACATATTTCAAGACTAAAATTTAAATTCTGTAAAATTAAAGTTCTGTTATTATTCGTTTATTGGTCAGTTGTTTCACAGAACTTGTTCCTGGGTTACGAATTCAAAGGGCGGGTTAGAAAATTAATGTAATAATACTGAGGTTAGTAAATATTAGTATAATAATAATAATACTCTCACAGAACTAGGACATAAGCTTTATAATATAAGCTTTACTAAAAAGAATGGAAGTACAGTACAACAATTCATATCGAACGCTTTTTGGATTGTCCTGGTACTGCAGTGCCACCGAGATGTTTGAAGAAGGGTGCGTTCCCGGATTCCGAGCACTAATGAAAAAACGGATCACCAACTACAGAACGCGACTAGCCTCGAGCGAAAATAGTATTGTGATGGCAGCATTCCACTTCTTGCAGGGTCCCATCTACAAGCGATGGATCCACTTCCTGAGGACATAGATTAAAACAAAAAGTTTATTTTTTTTTATTATTATTATTATTTTCTTTTAAATTTCTTTAACCATGTAAATATTTTTTTTTATGTATCCTTTTTATATCTTGTCATCATTTCTTGATTATTATATATGTAAATATGGAACTCGTGGGATTGCACCACCCTCCCCGAGATCTGGAATAAATGATTAAAAAAAAAAAAAAAAAAATAATAATTTATGAATTGTTCAAGTTCTGTTGTACAACTGGCCCCTGTAATGGCTTCGTAGTCCATCGGTACACTTATTTCTCGTATCTATGGCGCTATTCGTCGAGTTTTTAACTGTTTTTTTTCTGCATTTTATCTGTTCCCCACCGAATAGCAACGCTACCCGTCAAGTAAATCAATGTTTTAACTACTAGGCCTACAATCCTATGATTAACTATTTGGGAGCTAGAAACTTGACAGTTGTGAAACGCTTACTGTTTTACCACCATCCTATCAAAAAAGTTTCTTGACTGGTTTACTCAACAGTTTACTCAGAGTTGGTGAAATACCTCTTAAATACCTCATACCCAAATTATAAGAAATGTAAACCTCTGAGTAATCTGCCGATTAGCGAAACTCGACTACCTCCAACATGCCGTCTAGACGGTGTTATTGTCCAACCAATACCTAAGTTAACAAACTCATCAAATGGCCGTTCTGCAGCATTTAGTTTTTTGACAGTTGAAAGGTCCCCGTTAAACGATTATTCTATGTTCATTTCAGCTTTTGAACAAAATGTGATCAGCAGAAGAGGACATTTATTATGTTGTTAAGCTTGTCAGCTTTTAACAATTTGATAAAAAGCTGAAAACACAACTTGAATCGGCATTTAACATGGATCTTTCAAACGTAAAAGAAACAAAATGGCGCTTTGTGGCCATTTTACCACTTTGTCACACGTGAATTTCTGCGAAACTACCGGGCCTTAGTGGATTTTGTTATTCAATAACTCACTTCTGCGTGAAGTTGGCTTGATCGTGTCGGGCAATGGTTCGTTCAACTTGTATGTTTCAGCACTCGCGTTTGGCGGAATAACAATGCTATATAAACTCAAGAAATCGTACCATATACTTACTAAATATTTTATATAAACACTGATTTAGCAAAGGACTGAACACGATTGGCACAAAACAAAAAAAACTGTGCAAAACAAATTACGAAGCAAGCAGTCCACAATGTAGTGCTGATACCCACGCTTTTGACAATCTGAAGGTCGCGGGATCGAATCCTGGCGTGGAAAATAAATTTAATTTAATTAATTTGTGTTATTTCAAAATTAATACATTTAAAATAATATGTGGTATATTTGCGGCACGTTCCAGATTGGAAGATACTCTCAGTATCGCCCCGATGTAAGACCACCATTCAGAATTGAAACATCGCTTGAAATGGCTTTAGCCATGTTTGGTGACCAGATCTGAATAGCCAGGTACTTCCTCATCTTCCTCTTCCTCATCTCCGTCTTCTGCCCACTGCCTTCAGCCTCACAACATAACCCAATTGGGGATGCCATAGTCTCACTGGCTCCAGACAGGAGCACTTGGTACTATATTGGTTAATAAGCAGCAGCAGGGACTCTTGTGAGTTATTCACATAAAATAAAGTAAATAAATAATAAATAAATTAAAACTCTGATGTATGACAGTAAAACTGGCAGAGCTAGAATGAAATTAAAATGCTGTAGAAATGAGATCCCTGAGGCGTACGTGTGGTAAAATCATTTATGATCGTGTGAGAAATGTGGAGATCCGCAAAGAATGCAAGGCTGATGGAAGCATAATGAGAACGATTAAGAAAGGGATGATCAGATGATTTGGATATATAGAGCGAATGAACGAAGAAAGGAGTGTAAGATCAAGTGAATCAGATATTTGAGTCGGGCCATGTCAAGAGTAAAAATAATAGAAGATTATGTGTGAGACGACGTATGAATGTGAATGTGGCAAGGATTGTGTACCTAGACCGATTTGTTTGGCGGTCCGTCCTCTCTGCCTACTCCTGCGGAATAATGGCGTGATGGATGTACACAAAATGCAAAATTTCATTAAGAATCTAAATGCTGCTTTAAAGGGTAGGAAAAGAGAATGGGGTGTTTTTTTCTAAATCTCTGGTAAACACTGACCATTCTCTTGTTTGAAAGGTCAAGTGTGTAAAATTGCATCAATCTAACAATATATTTATTGTTATCAAGTTTAATTTGTAGAACTCCATTTTAATTTTTTTATTTCTTTTATATATTTAATAATATTATTATTCAATTTATAAAAACAGTTTATTTATAAACAAGTTCTGCTAGGTAATTATTTTTACACGTGACAGCTGTTTCGCCTTCTGAAGGCATTATCAAACTGTCACAGTTTGATAATGCCTTCAGAAGGCGATAATATTTAATTTCTTTTATATATTATTAAATATATAAAAGAAATTAAAAAAAAATAAAATAAATAAATAAAAATCTAACAATACATAAAACCGCCACAAATAAGATGGCAGCCACTAAAAATATGCGTTAAGAAAAATGAAGATAATATGGGTGGTTCTTAGTCGAAGTATGGTACAGTTAAAAGTGACCGAATTGGATATCGACACCTTAGCTCAGTGGATAAGAGCGCCCAACCCGGAAAGTAGGGAGGTCCTGGGTTCGAATCCCAGAGGTGTAAATATCTTTTTCTGATTTTTCTGTTTCCAGATTTTCGATTGAGTTTCGCTCATAATGTCTTCATTTAATTAAACTCTTATTTATATACATAGATACGATCTAATTAATCAGAGCCAGTTGGATTATGACATCACTCAAGATAGCGATTGATTGAGAAGCATCTGACTATCCAAACCTCGTCACTATCTACATAGCTATAACCATTTGAAGGATTGCGTTTAATTTGAATAGTTTGTTTTTAAAAGATATTGTGGTCAATGCACCCAAATATGTTCATAGCTCCTTACAATGAATAGACAATGCTGCTATTTATCAATTATAATGAAGAATAGATACAGCCAGTTACTTTGTTTTAGGATAAATATTCATGAAAATAAAACTTTAAAAGCGCCATAGAGGGGCTTTATTTCACGCATGGTGAGTTTCCTTCAAACTACGACAGGAAGTAGTCGATTCGTTCACTTTCCTGGGTCTGGGGACCGGACCGTAGGAGCTAAAGACAAGACACCACCTGGTAACATTGCATTATTACGTCACTCCAGAAATACGCATGTTTTATAGTAGATGTTGGCTGAATGCCATGAGTAGAATATATCATTGTTTGTTTTCCTTGATTGGTATTATGCCTGCATAAATATTTTTGTTCGATACCAAGCCTTTGTTGACACGCATAAGAGTCCCCACAGTTCTGTAGAGCCAGTGAGATTGTGGCATTCCCAAACGGGGTATGTTGTGAGGCTGAAGGTAGTGGGGAGGGGAAGGAGATGGGGAAGAGGGGCAGGACTAACTTGCCAATGGTCATGCCGGTCGGGAGAGCAATTTTGCTATTAAATAATTAATTCGGATATCGACATATTTAGAGTTAGTGAAGCTGCCTTTGAAAGGCAAGCTCTATTAATGCTTGTATAGTTCGTATGCCTAAGTGTTCATTGTAATACTCTTACAAATGTATTTTAAAAACGTATTAAAATGTAAAATTTTGTATTGTTTTTGAAATAATAAATTGAATTGAATTGAAGAGGACGGTGGGTAAGTGCCTGGCTATTCAGATCCGTACGACGTTTTAATTTTGACTGGTGGTCTTACACCACGGCGATATTGAGAGTATCTTCCACCCTGGAATGTATCGCAAATATATTATTTATTATTTTTAACCCTTCAAGCTAATTTCGGTTTTCGGAGCCACTCATGTAGATCTCATAGAAATCGTTGTGTCTTACTATCATGGTTAGAAATATTATCTGAACTGTGTGAGAGAGAGAAACACCAGTATACTGAAATCTAATAATTAACCATAAAGCCATCAAATTGTACACCTTTATGAATCCGAAGATTCCCGCCGCAATTTAAAAAAAAATTATGAAACCTTGAGAATTTTTTATATATTTTTTGCTTTACCAGTAATTTTAGTTAGAAAAACGTAATGTGAGACATTTTTTATAGATTTTAAGTTTATTTAGAATTATAAAGGTCCCTTACAAGGATCCCAGCTGCTCATGTCTGAAGCCAGTGAGACTATGGCTTTCCCAGTTGGGGTATGTTGTGACGCTGAAGGTAGTGGGGGAGGTAAGTAGATAGGGAAGAGGAAGGTCGGGAAGTGCCTGGATATTCAGATCTTGGCACCAAACATGACTAAAGCCATTTCAAGCGCCGTTTCAATTCTGAATGGTGGTCTTACACCAAGGGAAGAATAATTTGTTTCCAAAATGTGGTCGGCAAATTCAGAATAATAATTATTATTTAAATATCTCAGATGCTCCATTACTTTAGTTTTTAAATTTCTAGAAGTCTTCCCTATATTAAAAAAAGTTACAACCGTTGCAAATTAATTTAACGTTGTGATTTTTATTTATTTGGTTAATTTTTTTTTTCTCAACTAGCAATCCGGAGCCGTCAAATGTATTTCATTTATATTTATCATTGTATGCAACTCTTTTCCCTATTTATGCAACAGGTGATGACCAGACACCGGACAGGTATGCTAGTACCACCTCACCTATTCAAAAGCTAATTTGCAGGTATAAGTCATAGATAATAGGTTAAGGTATCCCCCATTCACCTGTTCCTTGTTCCATGAACACGCGATCAGCCATACAAGTTTCACTTTCAATTCCATCTACAAGCACATGGCACTAAATACGCGTACCTTCAATAATTGTAATTTTTTGCTGTTGGACCGGACCTACACACATTGATATCTTTAAACCGGGAAATTTGAGACCCAAATAACCAACAAATTGAATAATAATTTTTTAGTCAAAAGATATAGCAAATATATTGTACGGAAATGTGCAACTTTAGTTATTTTTTGATTTGAATTATAAAATACTAGCGAGTTCGCGGTATGCGTTGCAATGTTACATTGAATAAAGAAATTGTTTCTCCCTGCATGTCATTTCCCATTCGTCCCCATCCGCATCCCCTTTCTCTCCCGCATTCCCCTCCACGTTCCCTCCTTCCCTCTCCAGCTTCCCCCGACCCGCAACCTCCCTTCCCGCTTTCCCCTGCCCTTTCACCTTCCCCGCCGTCCCACCTTACGAGATATTTATTATTCTGAAATTATCGCAAATTTTTCATAACGCTCACCAGTACATATAGCGGGCGTGCGCACTACAACTCGCCAAAGTTTCATCGCTATCAGATGAATAGTAAAGGAAATGTACACACTATTATATATCTATAGAAACCATCGCGGGCAAGCGCACATCAAATCGCCAAAGTTTCATTGCAATCCTATGGAATAATCGTATGGGAAGGAAGATACAATAACCATATAAGACCTTTAGAAATTGCACAGAAGTCCATCATTAAGGTAACGTACCAGAAGGCCAAAATGTATCCCACCAACCAGTTATTTCAGAAAACCGAAATTATTGAACTAAGGCGGATCTACTGTATCCAATGTCTTAAATTTATATTTTCTGGTCCTAACAATTTCACCAAAAACACAAACCGCTCTAGCCAGAGACTTACCACGTGCGTGTACACAGTGCCTCACTGCAAAACCAAGTTGGTCCAAAGGAGTTAACTGTTTTGCCCCAAAATTGTTCAATTCCCTACCCAATCCCGTCAACACGAGTCAAAATCTGAACGTATATAAAAAAAATATTAAAAGCTGGTAATTAAAAAATGTTAAAAAATTATTTGGAAGTGAGTAAATTTTTTCTATAATTTGTACCTTCTTTTTAAATTCCTAAAATATTCCATATCTTTCTGTATTTTTGATTAAAATAAATTGTTGATCATCGGATTCTGCAGATAGGGTTCAGAATAAAGTGTTAATGTATTAGCGGGTCATTTACCAAGTGCGATACATTACAGTAATATATACACATGTATATTATATGAACGTGTGTATTTACGTAGGTAAATGGGTGTATACATACGTTTATATATATATATATTTAATTTTAAGAAAATTCTCAGTAACTCCAGTAAAATCAATCATCTTGATCTTTACATTTATTATAGACAGATATTTTTTATACCACTGTCTTATAACAACATAATATAATAGCCACGCACAGGCTTCGCCTTTGTGGGTTCTTTTTTGTTACTATTTTATTTTTTATGACATTATGTATGTACCTATTCCGATGTATCAAAAAAATTTCGCTAATAAAAAATAAAAAATAAAAAAAATCGGATGAATGGTTTGGGAACGAAGGGACAAACAAAGAAAAGTTATTTTTTATATACAGATGGCGTAGCGAGCGGTCTCGCAGAATTAAATTATGAACTATCTAGAATTAAATGCAAAGAACACGTAGAGAACACATATCTAAGTATGTTCTGTACCTATCTTACACAGATTTCTAATGGAGCAAAACAGAGAAAAGTAAATCCATCATTTAGTCGTTATTAAATATCATATTTCATTGTAAATCGACATTACACTTGTTAAAATTGTTAGGATCCTTTTAATAAATAACTCGTTTGCGATAAATTTCACTTATATTTTTTCACAGAGTAACATGTTTTAAATGTATAAATAACGGTGATAATACTGAATACACCGGGCCAACAACTGGCAATTGTTTACTTATTGAAACTTTGCGTAGAAAAGAAGCAGTAATACTCAAATACTAGCCTTTTTATAGAATAAAAAATGCACACATTCACAGATAATAAATATAAACAACTACAGTATCTGACGTTTGTAAGCGTGACGTGGTTAAAACAGTTTGCTACCTGATCTACCGACCCCAGTCACTAGCCAAGATTCGCACCATTTGTTGACGTATAAAAACCATAGGTGTTTGCTCAAGCAACCCATAGATGCCGGTAGTATGTCAATTTTTAACAAGACTTTTTTTTACATTAACTCCACACAGGAGGCCCTGAGGAAAATAATTTCCCTTAGGGCCTGTGTCATCTTTGAAGATGCTGTGAGGAGGGTGTTTTTGAGGAGAGGAAGGAGTGAACATGGGTCTTGAAGATACCCATGTTGTAGGAGGGAGGAAATACAGAAGCCGGCAAATCGTTCCACAGCCGAGCTTTTGAACTCAAGAACGAGTCGTAGAAACGACCCGTTCTCGTGTGACTAATGTACAAATGTTGAGCGCGTGTTTGGCGTGTTTTCCGACTGTGCACCAATGACGCTAGTTCCTCGGAGCATCTTCCATTGTAATACCGGTAGAACAAGTACAGCATTCCCACCTGATGCCTGTACTCTAAAGATTGCAATCCGTTTGTTAAGTTAGGAGAATCTATCAAACGGACCGCCCGTGTCTTAATAAAACCATGTAAAATCAGACCTTTGACTTTAGATTTCAGACTTTACCTACTTATTCTAAAATAAGCATGGACTGGGTTTGATTTTGAAATGAGAAATTTAAGTTCCTACCAGATTTTTTAAAAGTTTTTTATTAATATAAAAAAATGAAAGAGGAAGGTGGGTACCTGGGTATTTAAAACTTCTCATCAAACACGGCTTAAGCCATTTCAAGCTTCGTTTTGATTCAGAAAGGTGATCTTTCACCAAGCGATACAGAAACAGGATGCAAATACACTAGGTATAATATTATCAAATACCTAACACTAATTAAATTTTTCTGTGCACGCCGTGATTAGAATCCGCGACCTCCGTATTAGTAGCCTAAAATCTAACCATTCAACCACGTGTGGGGGACGACAAAAACACTTTCGACTAAATTCTTGTCCACGTGAACTTTTTGTTGTACATGTATGACTCCGCTAAAGTCCTCCAACATATCGCATCAGTCATCTCCAAAAGTATGACATCATGCAAAGTTTTTTGCACGCCTTCATATAACGTCGTTTATAGGGGTTCCCTACGTCACAATGGATGCTTGTGGTTTTTCTCTGAAGAATAAACATTACAAAATGGCTAGTTAATCACATTGTAGTAAGCGAGTATTTGCACTTCAACAAAGAGGAAAATGCTCACAAAATCACCATGGTAAGAAAATATGATTCAGAATCAAAGATTTCTTGAATTGGCCATATTTTTTGACCGGATCTGAACAGGCAGGTACTTACCGACCTTCCTCCTCCTCTAATCCATCATCTTCAACTTTTCAAGCTCACTACATTACCCAATTTGATATTTCACAGCTCTAAAGACTTCAGGCCATGGAATTTTATAATATTTATTGAAAATCTATAACTTTAGTATACCTATCGATTGGCGTAACTGATGACGATTTTGTACCGTTTTTCCTAGCACGGCCGCACTGTTGATAGCAAGACCGATATTGACAGGGAATAAATAAGAAATCGATATACGCTGACAACACTGGTGGATCTATCAATGGATTTACATTACTTAACGTCAAACCGCTACGTAAAATTAAAAATACCAATAAATAGACCATTACGAATTGAAATACCAAGTTGGCACCTTTTTGAGACTAAATGGTTAATGAAGTCTTTGGTCTTATTGGAACCACTTTGTTTCTCCAGTATCCAACGTAATAAATTGATCGCGTCTTAGATGAATTAATTAAGTTCACGGATCGCGTATCTATCGATTTTAAGAGCTTTGTTGGTTCAACTCCGTTCATTAATAAGTCAGCAAATTTGCATAACGAATGACATTGTTGAAAAATATGTGTATATTGTCAGTTAACTGAAACTTATCTGATCCTATGGAGGCCGCGCTAAAATTTATCAATGGTCGGTCGGAATATCTCTTATCAATTGTTGACCATGCTCGCAAATATTTATAACTGACCATAGATTAAGGATTTAGTCAATATTGTATTGATATAGGGTTTCGGGCATGAGGTTTGGCCGGGCGACCTTGGCGACCTTGCGCCCTGCCTCCGGCAACTCGACGCTTTAGTCCTTAGGGTCTTTGGGCATTTTGCCCCTATTTCCCAGTTACTTTCTTCAAGGCACAACCGAGGAACTGGCTAAGGGGCGCGGAAGCCCTGTTTCGTTAAGGATTGACCGACCGCCACCAACATTCTTGCTGGTACTGCCAGACGACGACGAGAGAGTGAACCCTCCAGAATGCAGAGCCATTTTTTATCTAACCATTTTTGTCTCTTCCCTTTGCTGTAGGTGCTTGCAGCATATGCAAGGTACAATCTTCCGTGAGCTGCTGTCCTTCTTGCTTTCTATCATCTTTCCATGCCCTTGTATATGTTTTACTAACACCATTGTATCAAGTTTATTATGTAAGCACTTGCATACTGCTTACTAACACTGTATGCAGGGACATTGGAGGTCTAGATTCGTTCTAAATTAAATGTAGCTTCGTTCTTTTAAAAAAAAATAGAGTTCTTGCATCTGTTATTTATACCAGGGTGGGTAAGTGGTGGCAAACCTTCAATGATATAGGGTTTTACCGACCCAACTCCAGGTGGTTGATACTTTTGCATAACCAAAAAACAAATTTTGAAAAAATAATTAAAATGAAAATAGCGTCACGAACTTTGTAGTAGACAGTGGTAAAGAACGTTAATACTAACGGGCCATAGAAATTCCATGGTATTAATAGCGAATAGATATATCTTGTTGAGCAAAATCTGAAAGAATTTTTAAGAGCATGTTTTAAAAATCAACAGAGGAATGCAAACATTAAAATAATGGCAACAATTTTTGAAGATGTTTAGGAAAATAGGCATTGAATACCAACGACCTATAATTATTGTATACGATTCCCAATAAAAAGTTTAAATAATTATCTGGAATTCAATATACCAACGAATCCCATCGTTTTTTTATGGGAAAATTTGCATTTTTATGGGTTTGGTGGGAGGGCATAGCGGAGGCTTTAAAACGTTATAAAAAGCGAAGCGTCTTTATGGGCTATAAAATAATTCTAACCTTTACAATATTCTGAAGTTGTTTTGTTAGGACAAGATGTTGTGTTTTCATTTTGATTTGAATTGACGTTAGCGACTAAATTTAAAAAAATGAACAATTTGAATTAGACAATCAGAAATTTATACTAAAATCGAAAAAAAACGATTCTCCAAGCATAACATAATATACAACCTTTACGATGATTTGTTCGCTTTTGAGAACAGCCCAAATAGGTCTCATAGAAATCGTTGTCTCCCTTACTATCATGATGTTAGAAAGAGAAAAAACGACGCTTTATATTATAATCTAAAGGTTAATGACAGAAAAATTAAAATGCACACCTCTATGAAACCAAAGTTTCTCACTGCAATTTGGAAAAAAATACTACAACTTTGTGAATTTATTATTATTTTTTTACATAACACGACAGAAAAGTGAGGTATAGTGAGGTATAACGTTAGTGTATATTTATTGTTTTCTCGTTGTCAGTAATTTTAGTAAGTAAAAATGTAAGATGAGCTAATTTGAAAACATTTTATGTAAGCATTAAAAAAATGTTTCAAAAACTGTATATGTATTTTTAATAACATTTGAAAACTAACCATCACGGAGTTTCCCGCAGTTGTCAGTAGACAGACCCTAACCTAACCTAACCTAACCATCACGGAGTTTCCCGCAGTTGTCAGTAGATAGAGGGGACGGACCACCAAACAATTCGGTCTTGGCACACACTTCTTGCCTCAATCACATTCATGCATCAACTCTTATTTTCCTTCTGAAGAACATTGTGAAAAATTTTATTTTCTATTAAAGCATAGACTGGCCTATGAAGCAAAAAACATGTTACCAGGAGCAGAATAACTCTCGAATGATGTGATCACATATAGAAACTTTCGCGGGCGTGCGCACAACAAATCACCACAGTTTCATCGCAATCGGATGAATGTTACAGGAAATAATTTCATAACGCTAGATCTCATAATTTTATGTAGAAACTTTCACGGACGTGCGCACAACAATTACCAAAGTTTCATAAAACCTGTGTTCTTGAAATTTGTTTAGTTTTTCAGTTCGCAGCAAAACAAATTGAATTTGACTCATAAAAATGATAAAGTATTATACATTATTTGTATTGCATGAATGCATTATTTCCAAGTACCCGAGAGCTGCAAATATTGAGAATGTTCGTGGGTGTATTGTCAATATCAATATTGAACAATACAACACCTGGCGAACGGTTTCAGTGTAAAACTTTTCATTTAGAACACTAGCTGAAGAATAAACATTTCACAAAATAACCAGAATGCTCCGTTTATTTTCTAATTCACCTTTTGTTCACCTTATCTAATTCTAAAATACTTACTCGGTAGGTGCCTAATGACAAATGACCTTTTTTCGTACAAACTTTCCCTGGTTACGAATAACGGAAAAATTCAACAATAATCTTCTATCTATGTAATGAAATAAAACAATTACTTTTTTTATAGCCACGATTTATTTATTTATTGTTTGTACCGACCGGTTTCGCTTAACACAAGCATCGTCTGAGTATAAAATTAAATTAATCAAAAAATACAGTGTGTGAGCTTATAATAATAATTTTGGATGATTTCTATAGAGCCATTTTTATGAGAAAATCACCTCAAGGGCGCTTAATAGAGTAGTTTCGGGTATTATGGCCTACTCGGCCAATATGGCCTGGCTTAATTTCTCCGAAACCAAACAACACAAGCCATGAAAGTATCCGCCACAACGTAGCGCCCCTTTTCTTGACTCCCTCAGCCGATCCCTGAGTTGCGGCGAGTGAACGTGTGTCCTGTGCGTGCGATAATCGAAAATTAGCTTATTTGATGTAATTTGTTGCTAAGTTTCACTCATTCTTGTTCTTTAAATAATAATTGTTTTCATATTGCTAGTGCGCAGTTTTGTAGCTAATCTTTCAATGAATAGTGTGGGGATATTTTTAGAGCACATTGTTTACTAGTTTTTAGGTTAGAATTGTATTTGTCAAAAACGTGTCTGCGGCCATTATGGCACACAACGTAGCTGGCCAATATGGCCTACTGTGCCATATTGGCCACACCTAACGTGAATTTTTCTTCATGTCATCATTTTCTTTTTCAATAGGTGATGGCTCAACGAAAACCAATTTCTCAAAGAAAACATCAAACTTGGTGCAAGGAGTCAATGAAAACGGCAATCGAATATGTACGAAATAAAAAAAAATGGGATCACTAAAGGCTTCTAAACTGTATAAAGTACCCCGAACAACTTTAAGACGTTTGTCAACTACAGTAAATCTACCAGCTGATATAGCGACTCATGCGAAATTGGGAAGAAAAGGTACGTTACCCGAAGAACTAGAGAAACAATTAATACAATATGTGTTAGCAATGGAAAATATTTCTTCCATCTAAACGAGACCATTTCTTCAATCTATACGAGAAATTGTTGGATGACTACAAGTTTCCCCCAGACAAAATTTTCAATGTGGACGAGACGGGCATTAATGTGGTTCCATCGCAGATGCCCCAGGTTTTAAGTCATAAGGGAAAACGGCAAATTGGTGCTTTAACATCTGCTAAAAGGGGCTCTTTGATAACTTGCGTAATAAGTATGAGTGCAGGAGGATCATTCGTTCCACCCATGATTATATTCCCAAGAAAAAGAAGCCATCCGCTTTTAATGAAAGGTGCGACTCCTGGTGCCATATATGAATGTCACCCTTCAGGTTGAATCCAAACAGTTGTTTTTTCTTCTATTTTTTTATTATATTTGTTATGGAGGGCAATATGGCTCACTACATTTGTGGCCAATATGGCCCTAGGCCATATTACTCTACCACGGTTCAATTTTTAAGATAGGTATGTGAAAAATTAAAAAAACATTTATTTTAATTTTATTTGATAGTTAATAACCTTAAATTTATAATTTTTGATTACTATTAAGTTCAAGGGACTGATTTAACCAATAAAAACTGATTGATCTCAATAAAATTCTATTTTATTTCCAAAAAAGCTTATGGTGTGCCATATTACCCGAATTTACTTTATATGTATTAGGGTGGAGCGGTTAATGATGGAGATTTTTTTTCGTAATGTAGAATTCGGCATACGCAGTATTAGGGGCCATCCATAAATTACGTCACACGAATTTCATGATTTTTGACCCCCCCTCCGTCCCTGTCACACATCGTCACATTTGTGAGACCCCCTCCCCCCTAGTGTGACGTAACATATTTTGCAATTTCACATCTAAAAATAATCAAAATTCAGATTTTTACACGTAACGTCACAGAGCTGATGACCCCCCATACCCCTTGTCACACAATGTCACACTTCTCTACACCCCTCCCCCCCCTTAAGGTGTGACGTAATTTATGGATGGCCCCTTAGTGCTTCGTTATGTACTTATCTTAAATAAAAAATATTAATTCTTAATTAGGACGTCGCTAACACTTTAAATTTTTGATAAAAATATTGAAAACATAAATAATGTTCTCCCAATTCTTACAAATATTTATATGTCATTAAAAAAATATATTGTGTCTATTTATTCCCCTATGATGTAATAATTAAGTAACACCGTAGCAACATTTAAACTATTCCCTCCACTCAGATACATGGTTTTGAAATCTTATAAATTAGGAAAAACGTTAATACCAAATTAGATATTGGTTAGGCCCATACACGCACCTACACTTATACATACCTACATAGCACACATACATACTGTCACTGCTTGGGATTTGGTAGTAATATTGTTGCGAATTCCTTTTTTCCTACCTATCCATTGCCTACCCGTCCTTCGTCTGTAATAAAACGCCCGCCGCAACAACTAGCCAATTTGTGCTCCGCTCCGCCTTTAAACTAATTCCGCTGTGTTTTATAAAATAAAATAATTCGCGCCTATCACTGTGTGTGCATATTGGATGGAGAGAAAGCAGACGAGGGCCAGCCTACAAATTCTTTCTTCGGTGAGTCCTTTCCTTTCCATGCCATTATTTTTACCTTTTTTTCAGGCAGTGATAGTAAACACAATCAAGGTTCTTCGCCAGTCATTTTTAAAATACAGACATAACAATTCCACTCTGCACAACCGCATATCTCACCCAGATATAATTAATAACAAAAAAAAATTATGAATCCTCTTTTGGATATATTCCCACTTAACCGGTCTTTCCCTTCTAATGATACTATAATCCCAAATTTCCAACCAACTTCCCCCACTCTTACCCCTCCCCCTTCTTCCTACCCCTTCCATAGTGTTTAATTTGTGTTTTGTATTTAATTGGTACTTCAGTATACTTTTTCTCCTGATGAAGTAAACATGAAAATTGTAGAGTGTATATAAAATAAAGTGATGTATACAAAGTTATTTGTCTTTTAATAAAATAAATAATTCCATCACAAAGTGAAAACCTTTCAGAAGAAGTTTTCTACGAAAAATTAAAAAAAAAAATTAAAATTAATTATTTTATTAAAACAAATATCTTAGTATACATCACTTATCAGGAGTTAAAGTTACTTTAATACCTGATAAGATGAACATCGTTCACGAAACACGTTGAGTGTGTATTAAATAAAAGTGATGTGTACAAAGATATTTGTGTTTTAATAAAATAAATAATGCCATCACAAAGTAAAAAGCTTAATGAAGAAGTTTTCTTCGAAAAATTAAAAATTAATTAATTTTTTTTTACATGAACTCCACACGAGAGGCCCTGAGGAAAACAATTTCCCTCAGGGCCTATGTCATCTTTGGGATGCCGTGTGGAGGGTTTTTTTTAAGGAAAGGAAGGAGATGAAAGTTCTGGGTAGGAAAAGGGTTTAAGGGGTGGGTAGGAATCTGGGCTTCAGTGTGTCCTGGTCATCCGCCTCTAAGACCTAAACAAACCTCATCCCATGAACCCGGGCACCCCTGCTAAATCACCAAACGTAGCGAACCACTTGGAGTGACCAATGACCGTGTTCATTTGTAAAATATTTTTGTGACAATATTCTACCTTCGTATTTTTTTTCCACAGTCGGGTGTCACTCCCCATCCGGTGGCACCCGGGGCGGACCGCCCCCACTGTCCCCCCCCTAGCTACGCCACTACCTGTATTTTTAGTTTTTTTAAAGCTGTGAATGCAGTGTGTGTTAGTTCATTCAAAATTTAACCAAATTTGTTGTTCTCTTACTTATAGATAGATTAACCCTTGTATTTTAAAAAAATATATATTTATAACAATTAGTTAGAATTAAAGAAAACAAAAATATAATTTTTTTAAGCCTTAAAACTTTTATTTCTCAAAACGAGTTTTTGTGTATGTAGTACAACCAATCATCAGCAAGCGATATGTCTGATTTCAATGTTTTGACAACTTTACTATTTTTTTTTTTTTTTTAAAGTAAGATAAACATTCCCGGGTTACGAATAACCCAACAATGTTTGAAAATCTCCTACTACCACCACAGAAAGTCGAAAAATGTTGCTTGTGTTGTGATGGAGGACTTAGCCAGCCGAGGAATAGAACACGGGATGCCCGGGTGGAACCCAAACGCGATGCCCACTCAACCACTGACCAGTCAAATATATATATATCTGTAATGCTATGGAAAGTTTCCATAGCATTACAGATACACAGTTTCCATCATCAGGGCATCTGCCCTGAAACTGTAACGCTGTCCGAAACGTTGGCTAAAGAAGGTGTTAGCCCAACACAGCATAAGACCCCAAAAACTAATCGTGACAATTCTTTTGGCCATGAAAATCTAAAAATCATATCTCTTTATTGTATTTCATTTTTGAAGAAATCTGTTTTACCGACATTAACGGAGTAAAACAATTTTTCAATAGTTAGTTCCAATTTTCGCCACACCATTCATTATTTTTGTTTGTGCACATTATAGTTTGTATACATTTCGTCATTGATTTTTATTATGACATTAGACTTCCATAAATATTATGATGTACTTACCTCGAGGAACTAATTGATTTGTTATAAATGTAAAACAAACAATAAACAAAACAGTTTTGCTTTATTTTGCTTTTATTAAAGAAACATTTGTATAAATATTTATAATAGTTTTGATTACATCAAAACAGTTTTATTATCGAATAACATGTAGGTGTTTTTTTGTTTATTATCTACTTAGACTTGCATACACAAAAAATATACATTAAAAATGTAAAAACAAAATACGTTTTTATAAAAGCAAAACTACTGCAATGTAAATTATATTGCATCATTAAAATACGAAATAACATTGAGGTACTTATTTATTTAAAAATATAATGGAAATATTTTAAGGCAGGTTAAAAATAAGATTAGATTAACCTAAAATTAAACAATGTAATGAATTTTGTTTTCTATATGAGTAGGTAATTATTATTAATTTTTCAATGGCCTAACGTGACCTATACAGAGGTGATGGTTATAGGAAGGGACCAAACTCAGTGCAATATACTCGCTAATGGGACTCAGCTGAAACAGGTGGACAGGTTCAAATACCTCGGGGTCGAATTCTCCAGCGATGTATGGCAAGACGGAGAAATTGATCGAAGAATAAGTGCGGCAAGACAGAGATGGCAGTGTTCAAAACGATATACTGCACGAAGCTTATGTACAGTCACCAGATACGGATGCTAAACGAATGAACAAGCTCTAGAGTACAAGCCGCCAAAATGAGGTACTTGAGAGGAATGGCAGGAGTTACGAAATGTGATCAAATAAGAAACTCGACGCTCCGAGACGATCTAAACATTGAACTGCTGTTACTCTTCACAGAAAAATCGCAACTAAGGTGACTTGAGCATGCATTAAGAATGTCTGATGACTGAATTCCTAGGAAAATATTGAGATTCCAGAGGGTAGACGTCCAGTGGGCCGCCCCAGACACAGTTGGGCAAGACCAAAAACTGTGTGAGGAGAGGATGGGATTGCCATGGACGGAGGCCGAACAATCAGCGCAAGACAGGGACGTATGCAGGCGCCTCGTCGATGCAGTTTGTCCCCGACCCGAATAGGACAAGGGGAAGAAGATGATGATGATGATGACTTATATTTAGAATTTAAAATAATTGGTACCTACCTAAACAAAGATTTGTGATGAACACCTAGGGTGAAGATGTCACATTTAGATTTTTTTCATTTTAACGGTGCTGATTAGCTGCTTAATTTTAGCCCTTACCAGCATTTTGTCAAATACATAAGAGTATTCTTGGCAGGTGATCTTAACTTTATCGATGATTCAATGGCGGTCACAAAGACAAATGATCAAATATGATGGTGGTTCAAACAACTCTACTTTATAATCTGGAATTGGAGTGGAAAAGATATTATTTGCTGGAATTCAAACATGTTATCAACCGGAGTGCCGATTTACCTCTCCCAAATTAAGAATTTACCATAGACGCCCAAATTTATTAACTTGCCCTAAAATCATTTCAACGAGCTGAAGACAAACCATGTGACCTTATTTTTGGCACCAGGAAGATTCGAAAATGCTTTGAATAAACTATGACATCAGTCTTATATTAACCATCGAAGAGCGTACATTGAAATAATCATAAACCTATGCAGAAATATAAATTAAGGCAACAGTTTGCAGCTCAGTCCATTGTAGGACTCTTCTGCGCGGGTTCTGAATGTTCGTAAAAACGGTTTGCTAAAACTTAGCTTCAATTCTGGTTGCATAGCGATGCTAAAAATCAGTGAGTCTGGTAAATTACAACACGTTTCTTAAAGTGTCTGTATAACAAAATATTCAATTTTGGAAACAAGTCCAAACTTTTGTTCGCTCAAGTTGGGAATTGTATTTAAGTTTTTTACGCAGCCTGCAATTTACGCACCGTTGTAAAAATAACTAGTAAGTTTAAGCAGATTTTATTTTCGCAGACTAAATCGTGATCTTACAATGCGAATAGCCTTTGTACTATAAGATTCATTTATTGACAAATCACAGAAAGGGAGAGACGATCATACCCTCTCCACTTGGTTTGTTCCGCTTTTCCTGATGGGCTTGTCTTATCAATTTGAATGTCTATGGAATTTTGCAAAACCACCTCAATCCAGGCCAGATCACTAAATCAAGTCGGCCGCTTATTTCTGATCCTTCTACATAATTATGATTCAGTGTCTAGTGATTTTGAATGATAGCAATTTCTTCTTAGTTGAGAGTAAGAGGGTATTTCACCATCATATTGATAGCTTATCCATAAGGTAACATATATTTTCGATTTGCGATTTAAAATATATTTATTGATAAGTCCGAGTTAACTATTTGGTACTCGAACCTATGATTAGTGGCTATATTATATTGTTAATTAGCCGAGTTTTCTACCTATTTCCAGCATTTATTTATTAATATTTTAATATTTACTATTCGATGGATAAGCTTTCAAGGTGAAACAATAAATTCACGATCCAGAACCACATTCCAGTTTTCTTTGATTGAATCCAAACAATTAAAGTAAGTAAGTCATATTAAAAATATAAAAATAAACAAATCGATAATAACATGCAATAACAGGTACAAATGGGGAGTAAAACAAAAATACAACATGGCCACCAAAAATCAAAACTGAATATAAATAATATAATATTATGGAACTTATATCCTATAATAAATTCACTAAAATAATTTTAACATATAATTTTCAAATGCGTTTGAGAGTCAGTAATTAATGATAAATGTTAATATTTAAATCACAAATAATAGAAGCATGGAAGATATGGCATGGAATGGCCCGGCTGTCGCCAAACTACGACCAAAATGCTCGGACCAACAAAGCGGCACGGCGAAACCAATAAAAGTAACATATTTTGTGTGTAGAAACAAAGGTGGTTTATTTACACTAACAAAACATATATATTCATATCATAATAACAACAAAACTTAAAATAATTCATAACCTGCTCAATCATAGATGGCAGTTGTTTGATTATTTTAGGAAAAAACCCTTTTTGCAAGTCATGCTGTAAAATACAATTGTTTGTTTGCTCCTGTAAACCCGAAATATGAATAAATAGTTTTGTTTTGTATAAAAACCAAATTCTTTCATGAAAGGCATTCAAATGTGATATTCTATTGGTGATTCAATCCGTTTAATTATTGGAGACACTAAAAACGACGTAGAAGACAAATAATATATATTTAAATAATTTTAGTCCGCCTCGGCACAGGACCCCTTAGTGAGGAGGACTAAGAAACACACTATTTTTACATTAATTTCGTCATTGTATTTTGTATGTACAATTATTTTATATAGTCGCTACAATAAAAATAAAAAATAAAAATGAAAAAAAAATTTACAGCATAACATGCTAAAAGAGTTTTGGTAATTTTTGGATATTGGTGGCCACGGCTATTACGAATAATTTTTAGAAAAAAACTTTAGATCTGCCTTAATCACTATAAAAGGAAACTTATTGCATCACGGCTGGCGGAAAATAATGCATTTTAATTTTCAATATCGTTAAATAAAATTTCACTTCGCGAATCGATCTACGACAGCCCGCCCGCTGCCGCTCGCCATTCTGTCAACTGTTGTGTTGTTGGTATCCTTGACTTCACACAAACGATTGTAGTCGACTTCGCGGGATAAATAATAAGGCGCGTAGGTACTGGAAGCGCGTAGGTACTGGAATGGAGACAAACCATTCAAATCCTGGGATGTTTTTTAAAATAAAGATAATATACACAAGCCCGCTACACAAACCCTGCGTAGCCAAATAAACCATTTAAAAACGTAGGCTGTTTTTTAAAGTAAAGATAACATACACAAGCCCGCTACACAAACTTTGCGTAGCCAAACAAACCATTCAAAAACGTAGGCTGTTTTTTAAAGTAAAGATAACATACACAAGCCCGCTACACAAACCCTGCGTAGCCAAACAAACCATTCAAAAACGTAGGCTGTTTTTTAAAGTAAAGATAACATACACAAGCCCGCTACACAAACCCTGCGTAGCCAAACAAACCATTCAAAAACGTAGGCTGTTTTTTAAAGTAAAGATAACATACACAAGCCCGCTACACAATATTTATTACAATTATTATTATACACATTTTTCATAATTACGCGCCCATCATGTATCACGCGAAGTTGCCTACAATCGTATTTAGTTGTGAGGTCAGGGATACCAACAATGACAAAATGGCGGGCGGCAACCGGCAGCGGGCGGGCTGTCGTAGATCGATTGGCGAAGTGAAATTTTATTTAACGATATTGAAAATTAAAATGCATTATTTTCCGCCAGCCGTTATGCAATAAGTTTCCTTTTATAGTGATTAAGGCAGATCTAAAGTTTTTTTCTAAAAATTATTCGTAATAGCCGTGGCCACCAATATCCAAATTTTACCAGAGTTTTTTCCTAAAATAATTAAATTACCACCATATGAACAAGCAGATTATGAATTATTTTTAATTTACCCTTAAATTAAGTTAACAATATTCTTAAAAGAATTCACAATCTGCTCTTCCATACATGGCATTAATTTAATTATTTTTGGAAAACACAGTTCTTTGCAAGTTAACATTATTAATATTAATGGCCCATCTCCCATGTTTCTATTATCTATAATGGCGGCCAGTGGTGTCTTTTTGAGGCTTTTTCATAGGCTAGAAAAAGAAGCGGGAAGCTTAACTCTTATTGCCAACAAAGCCTGTGAATCTCTTGCAAACTAAATCATTAATTAATTACATAATTGGTTGATTAATATCTCAATTTAAGCGTTTATTTAATTAATTTATGTAATTAATTACTTAATTTATGCATTTAATTAATTAATTTACATAAGTAATTAGTTAATTTGTGCACTTAATTAATTAATTTATGTAATTAATTAATTTATTTATTTACAGTGTTAAACTTAGTTACAACTAAGAAACTTGGTGTAAATATATTTATATTAGGCGGTATCGGTCTGCTTCTACGCTGCCGTACGATCTTCCATAACCTCCAATGCTGCCATTCGTTTTGGAGTAAGCGTTTCTCCTGAAAAAGAAATTAGTATTTGTTAAGAATATTTCATTTTATGGAGGCGCTCAGACAAGGCTGAAATTTAAACAAATGTGTCGACAGATTTGATCAAAATGACAAACATGTTTGAAAATTAATCACCCTTGTTATTTTTGACTTAAAAATCCTTTTACCCAATGTTTAATTATTTTATTTTAATCCTCTTCGATTCGGGTTCTCGCCTGATCTATTCTTTGATCTGTTTCATATGATTTATGAGATAGATAAGTTAGAACAGACTTTTCTATGGAATAGAAACACAGAATTGAATTGAATTCAACTTTAATTCCATAAACTATAGAGATTCATAAAATAGATACATATATTCAACATAGAATAGATTAGGCAAGAACGCACCAATACTCACAAATGATTGTCAAATTTTATTATAAAGCATAAAAAAAAATTACCAATTAATGATTAATTCATTAAAATTACTAATTAATTAAAAACAAGGATACGATAATATAATACGCCATGAATTTTGATTTTTATAAAATATCAATCAGTTTTCGGCTGGAAAGGGGGTCAGACATTAATCAAAAAAGTCTAAACAGGGCGTCTGGGTGTTAAAAATGACACCGAAACCAAAATTATTGGTTCCAAAAATTGGGTTACTAAAACATTAATCAAAAATAAAATGAAAATGCATTATTTCTCCTAAATTTGTCTCCCAAGATATTATGCTTTAGAAGCAAGATGACGGAATCAGATGGGGAGTTTGATTATAATATTACTCACATGTGGGCCAAATTAATCGAGCGAATTTGTAAGACACATCATATCTGTAATAGATTTATCGATGGGGTCAGACGAATTAGGGAGCTGCGTGGGTGGGTCACGTGGCTTTCAACTTCAACTGTCAAGGTGACAGATCCCGTTCAAAGAAATTAATTCCATTAATGTGACCACGGCAGCTCCCTAATTGATTTGACCCCCTCTCCTCTGAGAGGAATATTATAGCTTTGTGTGACACCACAACATTATAATCTGTATTGGCTATGTCCAAAAACGCTTCACGCGTAATGGTATGGCATGTTCTGACACAGGCACAAAGAGGATCAGATTCCTAGAATAAATTAATTAACGTCATTAATGTGTAGGTACATTTTGTTTCATAAAACAGCATGTACTTATCGTAAAGAAAACCATTAGAACAACATACCTGTTTTTGAAGCTGTTGCAAGCAATGAGACTGTTCATTCCTGATGGTCTCACTCTCTCAATAGATATAGCCATTTGTGATCTAGAGCTGGAAAAACAAATGGAAAAAATCGTTATCTTTGATAAAGAATGTTTGGGGAGGGCTTCAAATCCAACCATGGGATGTACGAGTAAGGGATGATTACAATATTCATGATGATGATAATAATAATAATATTTTTTAACCATTTGTTATTTCGGCTACTGGCATTATACCAAGCTCTCTCATTCAAAATTTAGGCTTATTAGATTTGTCAAAGAATTTATGTACAAAATGTAAAAATCAGTCATTTTAAATACATACATGTAGGATTACGAAAGATTTTTTAAATATTTATGTTGAGGGATCAGTAGGATTTATCGGTCCAGTTAGGAGTTCTACCGAGCCGAACCCTCTGATACGAAAATATCTGGAGTCAACTACAACTTTATCTTGGAGCAAAAAAATTAGTATCAGTCACGGAGATGTTGGGTTTTGTAAAACACAATTCAAAGGCATTCACCAACCTTGCGGTTGTAAGATTTACATTAGCTTAATGCATAATATTATCCAGAGTGGATCTCAGGTATGGGGACTACAGGACACCGTCTATGTACTAATTGTCGAGAAAATTCAAGAGAAATTTTTACGATACCTCTAAAAAACGAGGCAGTTCGGTTTTTACCCATGGCTGTTTCCAAAAGCATTTATCTTGGGAATGCTGGGTACCTGCAGTCTTAGTTCTAGTAGGGATGTTGCTTTACTGCTGATGGCTTATAAGCTTTTGAACAGTTTATTATCAATGCCAGACATTCTAGCTTAAATAGGATTCTACGTTCAGGATAATTTCACGCTACATAGGCTTTTGATTATTCCCAAGTGCAGAATTAACTTTCCAATGGCGATGCCCCTGGGAAGGCTTAGTAGCTCAATTAACTGTCTTGCAGGAAATGCTGATATTTTTCACATGTTCTACAATGAATTTAACCTATTTGAGACGAGCGTCGTGTACACATGCCAACCGATCGCGTGCCTAAAAGATGACATCATCTAACACGACGCAATACGTTTTTGAATAAGTGACACTAAATTCAATTAAAATGAGATTTATAAATCGCAAAAAATCTGCCCGTCCACGGGTAATGCAAATTCTTTAACGGCATCGTCATAAGAAGGTTAAGCAAGAACTATTATATAAATTTTTACTATTTGAACCTTTGTGTAATCTTTTTTGTCCCACATTTAACCTTATATATAATTTATTATGCCAAATAATTTTTTGATAATTTTCTTAATTGCTTTTGCAATGTATGAAATAAATTATAAAGAAAATATAATTATTTTTATTTACCTCTTCAGCGATCCATTCTCTCTTAGAGGTTCATTCTTAGTATCATCTTCGTCTTCTCCAATCCTCTTGAATTCTCCGTACTTCTGTTCGCCGAATGCCAGGTAGAGCAGCATCACGATTCCCTACAAAACATACAAAGAGCCTATTAATGATCTAAAATGGTTTTCACAATATTTTTCAAAAATCTCTGTTATAGATTAGTAATTTATTTTAATTTTTACAACTGTGCGACGGTAATTCAACCTAAAATTACAACTGTAATTTAACAAAATATTTACAACTAACCATATATTTACAACTGTATTATATATAGGATTATAAGGGTGTACATCAAGTACTGCTGTTGCTTAATCTTTAGTATGCCAAGAAATATACCATTTTCATTTCTGATTTTTGTAGGTACCATCATGTTCCGTGAATCCCAAGGTTTGTAGAAAATGTTTTTAACAACTGAGGTATTTTGCCACTGTGCAAGTTTTTTGTCTTAAACGAAATTTCAGATTTATAAAAACTTTTTGTTATTTTCACTTCGCAAAGCTCTATAAACGAAATATTTCTGAATGTAGCCGAATACTAAAATTTTGAAAAGTTATGAAATAAACGAAAAACAGTATTAAAATCATGAACTGATGAAATCATGAAAATACGCTTATTGTACTTGACTGCTTTGTTATATTGTCGTGTAAACACGCTTAGGGATCGGAGTGATTAATAAGGCAGGTACACTTCATATGTCATACATATGTCTGATAATGATATATTATCGTGAAAACAAGCTTATGGGTCCAAGTGGTTTGCAAGGTTAGCTCATATCAGGCCTTTTTGGAAAAAAACTCGTTGGGGCTTCTTTCGAAATTTTGAAAGTGTGACATAGCTTGAAGTAAAATACTGCCACTTGCATTGCAGTTAATTCAAATATCCCAAGGACTTGACATGAACTTGAAGCTACGTCACGAATTTTTAGACAATCACCGCTCTTTCCCCCGCTAACCTTGTTAAACGCATTTTCTACGAATCTTGGGTGAATCCACCGTGTATTAGCTAGTAGCTCACCGCTTTAGCCTTGAATTTATGGTATTTTGAACCTAAAAATTTCCTTGCATACTAAAATACACTTGGTGTGTAATATAATGTATCGTAATATGATTCTAGCTTGTCGTTTCGTCATTTGCACATGTATTTATTTTATCTGTGGAAAAACGAGTCGCAAAATTCAATGTTTAATTTCAGAATTTTAAAGTCTCATATGACTTATTTTTATTGTAAAGAACTTTTATTTAGCTTAAAAATATAAAAAAACTCAATAATAATTTCGTATACCTCCTGACTGCCTCCCCTCTTGACTAGCAATTCGGAGGATGCGAATTCAAATCCAGCAAATAAATTTTATTTGATTAATTTGTGTTATTTCACAATTTTATTAATTAAAAATAATATGTGTCATGTTCCAGTACGGGTGATACTCTCAGTATCGCCCTAATATAAGACCACCATTCAGAACTGAAACGTTGCTTGAAATGGGCATTAGCCGAGTTTGGCGACCAGATCTGAATACTTCCCCATCTTCCTCTTTTCCATCTCCTTCCCCTCCCCACTACCTTCAGCCTCAATATACTGCAATTGGGGATGCCGTAGTCTCACTAGCTCGTAAGGATATTCAACGACAAGAGAACTGATGAATTTTATACCTTCAAATTTACACTGCGAATTTTAGAATGAATCGTTGAAAAAGCGCCACGTGCAGTTACCTACAAAATTTCCTTTGATAATTAACAGCTTAAAACTTACTGATACTGTGTGTAGCACAAGGATGAACAGAGTGGACATCCTGAAGCCAGCTTTATCAAACAGGAAGCCAGAAACTGTGGGACCAATGAAAGCACCAAGAGCAAACGTCGAAGTCCAGAGGCCGGACACCAGACCATAAGTCTCGATGGTGTTTGGGAATCCGTGACCACTGAAATACAAATATAAATATTGTAAATCGTCGCTAAAGATATTCAGAAAACATGTTCAGAAAGTAATTGTACTAAATTTTTATATTTCTTTAGATAAAGTGTCACCAAAATGATGCCTTTTCGGTCCCAAAACACTGAAGCCATGATTTTTATGCCCGAAACTGTGGTTTTGAATTTTTTGGCAGATGATGGCAGGAATTGGTGTGACGCAACTGTGACAAGTTTGTCTCACTTTGTCTCAGACGCGTAATGAGCCACCCAAGTTTCATCTCCAGTCACAATAGAGATCAGAAAATCCTAACCTTCCAATTCAAGTTGTGCTTATCGTGTTATTCCTTCCGCGAATAGGAAGCGGATCACAGCACATGATTTGCAATTGACGGGATTTCTTACTGACATCTTTCACACAACTGGACACTACAATGTGAGTTTACGTACTACCGTTGTTCTACAATACTCGCCCTAGTCTGAAAGGTTCCCGTCTACCACTCAATATTGCTAACCCTTAAAAAACATATACCACAGCCAGTTATGGTCACCGTACACTTATTTTCTGAACGTGTCTCGTATATAGCTGAGAGATGCAATGAAAATCATCCATCATTCTCATAAACAATCATTCAGAATTAGAAGGTTACAACAAAAGCAAAACCCACTCATCAAAAAAATAACAGTAAAATGCATTAACCCCTCAGGCCTTGTGCACACAGTGTCAGAGGTCAGAATATTTCCGCTTTGAAATAAAATCCAAATAAATGGTATATTTCTGAACATTTAAACTGAAATTATTTTAAAAAACTTAAATTTAACTGCGAGTATAATTCAACATGTCAAAAATTAAGTTTTACTGCAAAGCTATAAAACAAGATGGCCGCAGCGCCTGCGCAGATCCAGCAAGATTCAATGTGACTAACATAAAAAATCATAAAAAACATGATGTTCTTGTTAGTAAAGATACAAAAATGCCGTTCATCGAGCACGCAAAAGATATACCATTTAACAATCGTGAAGGCATTTTTTTTGAGTAAGACTGATAATATTTTAAATATGAAAAATTTAATAGAAATTACTGATCTTTACCAATAAAAACATATATTTTATTAGGCAAACGTATTATAAATGTTATAAATGTTTTTGTCACCTCACTTTTTTGTAGTTTCATGTAATAATAATTTTAAAAAATTCACAAAATTTCACAATGATTTTTAAAATTGCGGTCGGAAACTTTGGTTTTATAAAGATGTACATTTTTTGTGGTTAACTTTTTGATTTTAATATAAAGCATGGCGTTTTCTCTTTCTAACGCCGTTTAGATCAAATTTACCACCATAGTAAGGAAGACATGAATAAAGACAAGGATAGTAAGGAAGACAATGATTTCTATGAGACCTAAGTGAGTCGCTTCCAAAAGCGAACAAATTAATCTGAAGGGTTGAAACAACAAACTTCTGGAAATGCCTCATTAAGGCTCTTAGTAAATTACTCAAGGATGGTCGAGGGAAAAAAGATAGATCTTATGTTTAATACTTACAAAGCAGTTTTCAGTGCATCAGTGAAGGATGATACAAGTTGACAAGACATTCCGAAGCCATGACACACCAAACCAACGATGACAATTGTGACGGACCTGGAAAAATGACCATTTTGATTTTTAAGAAAATTTTCTGAGGATTTACAAGCATCAAAGCTTGGAGGCTAGGACGCATGTGTAAATTAGAGACATCAATCTTTAAAATATATATATATAGATAGGACGCCTACTACCTACTAGGCATCAAAAAAAAATATTAATATGTTTTCGACAGGGGAGAATGAGACATTTTAAGCCCACCCCTCAATAGAAATAATTTTTTGCCTTTACGCATTGATAAGTTTTTTAAAGAAGAACAAATTATAAGAATAACCACTTTTTTTAATAAAAAGGCGACAGTTTACCATAGTTCCTGTAAGCACTCAGGCCAGTATTATCTCCAATTTCACCTAATTCCTTTAACAGAAACGCGGCCCCTTTGATAAAGTTCACCAGGGTTGGTGGCTTTACTTCTAGTTCCACAATATGTCTTCTCAGTTAGCTAAGCCTTGTTCCCATCAGGGCGGGACATTCGCGCCGTAGGTAAAATGGAGCCTCTTCATCCTCTTCATTTTTCATGAATCTATTGGTGTGTTCCACCTCTAATTGCAGTGTATATCTCTTGTAGTCCTACCAGTTCCCTCATTGAGTAGTTACTTGTTTATGTGTCTGGTTCGTTTATGAGTACTTTGGACTGTCTCTCATTCCAGGAATCCTCTCCCATTCCTTCCTGTCGCGGTGCTCGGGTTTGAGCTATCTTTCAATACGTAGTTTTAATACGCGTATTTATAAGCGATGCTTCTGTCTCTTTCGTTGCTAGCCCGGCAGCCAAATGTCTTTGCAAATTATATCAAATGTCTGACATTTAACCTTATCATTTTGGCCTATTCTCATTTGTATCTACTAAAAGCAATAACATTTGTGGTGACTCACGTTTCGGTAGGGATGAAAGGAGCTGGCCCCACCAGCAAAAAGCCGACGGCCACAAAGGCGCAGCCAAGCACGCTGATCCACTTGGGGTTGAATTTGGGCTGGTCACAGATCCATCCCCACGCTGGGGCCGTCATCGCGTACACTCCCCCATTGATGATGAACATCAAACCAAGGATTACGGGGGTAAATTCAAACTGGAAACAAAAATTATACAATGATAATAATTTATTATCGAAAGAAAAAAAAACATATATAGGGTGTTAATGTTTGGATGATTTCTATAGCTCCATTTTCATGAGAAAATCACCCCAAGGGCGCTTTACAAATTAATTTTTACATTTAAACTATATATATATTTATATATTACAGTGGCTTATGACTAAAATTGATAACTAGAGACTTACAACGACTTATATAACTAATGACTTTTTTTTTTTTAAAAAGAAAGACAAACATTCCCGGGTTACGAATAACCCAACAATGTGAAAATCTCCTACTATCACCACAGAAAGCCGAAAATGTTGCTTGTGTTGTGATGGAGGACTTAGCCGAGGAATCGAACACGGGACACCCAGGTGAGACCCAAACGCGATGCCCACTCAACCACTGACTGGTCAAAAACTTAAAACTATACTTATTTTTATGATAGAGTGAGTATTTACACAGTACTGATTTACTCATATTATCACTTACTACTATCTTAAAACTAGTATACTCATTTACATTTACAAACAGCATAGAAACTATAGAATTCGTGTAGATTACTGCCCATTCTGTCAGTGGTAAATTATGAAAAATATTTTAAAAATAAAACCAAAAAAAAATTTATGCATAATAAATTGTTAAACATAATGTAAAGGAGCAAGATAAATAGATCTAAGTAAATACTATGGACTGAATAATGAAATACTACTGAAGATATGCGGTTATTATTCTGGATATGATAATTTGAAAAGGTAAGTCTTTAGTTTTGCTCTGAACTCAGGTGTGCTGTCAATCTTTCACAAGTGTGAAGTGAGTTTGTTCCAAGCTGTTGGAATGTACTTGATTTACTTTACACTATTTCCTGACGTTATTTGGAGTAAAAAATGTAAATGAAATTTTAGTCTCCGAGGACTTTTTAAATAGCTTTCTTTTTCAAAATTTAATTCTTTAAAATTAAACAAAAAAAATTATGCTTACAAATTGTAAATGACTGTTAATAAAAGTTTATTGAAATATTAAGTGTAAGTAGTTTAAAAAAATTATAAGGTAATAGTTGTGATTGCACAAGTAATTTGTGAGTTATTTGCTGCATTAGTGTTGTTGGCTTCTACGTGAAAAAGCGGAGTGTGGAATGATGGGCATACCTGGCGAAGATGGGGCTCCAGTGTGGCTTGCAGGAATCCAATACTGGTACTTGAGATGATGATAGTCAAAGAGGCCAGCATTACCGATGGGATCTTCAGCAGTGAGATCATGGAAACTGGAATCAAGACAAAGCAATTTATTAGTAACTTGAAACGCTATTCACGAAATTAATTATAAGAAGGCATTGTAAGAAGTAAGCTGGAGTATGCCAATGGTATACGGACGCATGAAACTGATTCAAGGATCATGCACAATTACTTTATTAGGCAATGAATAAATTTATCCTAGAAACCAGACATTCTGCAAATCTTAGTTTCAATATAAACTAGTTCTAGCCAGAGCTCTTACGGGCTTCATCAATGTTCGTCCTCTTCCTTTGTATGCGTCTTGTTTCAAAACGAAAAAGACAGAAGTTACTAGAACGATGACGTCACGCACAATCTCTCGCTGACACTAGTATATACACTATATAGCACTATTGATAATGCTATGGCGTATTACATAAGTGCCTGAAAACTCCAGCCATAGTCATCGCTACGACTTGTTCAAGATACTGATGTTCTAGCATAGCATAGCTTTGACAAGAGGAATGGTGTTTTTGAATCAAATTTCTAAAACAGTAGACATACTTAATTTCTCTTTAAATAACTTTGAAACATTATTGGATACTTATCTTCCCAGATGTATGAAAATTAAAATAAATTGTACCATACATGGATAATTATTCTGTCGAGCAATTTAAAATAATTAAATAAACAAAATATAAAACTAAGACAATCAATAAATGATAAACAATATACTTACGTCAAGTAATTTTATTAGTCACTAACTTAACACTTGCGTACATGGATGATAGAAGTAAAAAAGGCAACTAAAAATTGGTTCACTCCTACATTGGGAAGTTTGCTTTATGACAATTTCAGTGTTTTAAAAAATATTGTTTAAATTGATTTGTCTTTCACTGTCAGAAATTTTGTGCACTTTCTTCAGATGACTGTACATTCTGTTCATTTTTATTATTAAGTGGTTTTTTTTTTTACACAGGAGGCCCTGAGGAAAATTATTTTCCCCTATTCACATATTTTAATCATTTTGTCGTCAACTTTTAGATTTGGTTATAAAGCGCATTATGATTTTCTCTTTCTAACACCTTGTATCATCTTTCTCTTCTTTATAGTAAGGAAGACAAAATAATTTCTATGAGACCTATGAGCTGTTCCCAAAAGCGTACAAAGTAGCCTAAGGGGCTAGGCCAGGGGTCGGCAGTTTGTCAAGTGAGAAGAGCCAAACTGTCATGGAAACAGGATAACAAAAGTACCAGAGAGCCATATTATAATGGGGGGGGGGGATGATCAGATTAATTCTTACTGTATCAGAATCGAGCACAGATTCCTTATTAAATTAAAACCAATCTTGTGTTCAGAATGCAAAAAATAATTCCATTTGCGGATTTGTCTGCTGACGTATTTCGAGAGAAACCATTTTCATGTTCCGAGTAAAATTATAAAATTCTAGTTCCAGATAAAATGCAGAAAAATTCGGAGCGAAACCTTTTACTTGTTCCGCGTGCAACAATAATTTAATCTTGTGAACTCTTATGCATAATCACCGTTGAGTTTAAACCTTAAACCAGCATTGTGTTTTGAAAGTTCCGAAACTATTCTCATACTTCAGAAGACTCGTTCAATAAATCCAGCATGCCGTGAGTTGAGTTGGTAACACTGATTATGATCGAGTCAAAGTTCTTTCGGCGCCTCTATCTCATAAGGCTGGTTGAGTAGAGGTGAAATTGTAATTAATGTCTGAAGAGCCACAGACCCCTGGGCTAGGCCATCAATTCAAATTAAGGAGAGAGGGAAGGTGAATTTATATGTTAATTGCATGGAAGATTGGAGGTAAGTTCAGACTTGGAAGAGATGAGATATTGAGGGAAGGCAAGAGCTAGGCTGTGGAACTAGATAACTTAACCATATATGCAATGCCAACCCTATTAACTTTATTAATGGAATAGTGTATAGTTAATATAACAAGGTGAAACATGAAAGGCTTTGCAGAAAGAATGAAAGTATTGCTTTCCTAAGCTCCATCTTCTCAAAGGAAAGCCATGTGAAGTTTAAGGTCTTGGACATCTATCAAAAACTAGATTTGGTTTGCAACTTACCTCCATTGTCCGAGTCCTCCTCTGGTTCATCGTGCTTCGGAAGAGCGAAATAAGTCATGACTGCAGCCCCGAACAGAACAGAACCCATCACAGCAAAGGGGGTGGAGTAGCCACCTACGGAATACAGAGCTCCTCCGACCATGGGTCCCACGATCAGACCAAGACCAAAGAATGTCTCCAGAGACGCCTGGAATGTATTTCATTATCATTAAGAAGGAAGTTGGGCATAGCAACACAACATCACTAGTCACAATTTGGGAGGCGGGAATGGGTACCGCCCCGAGATCGATTTATTGGATAACCAACACCTTTGCTATAGTGATTCGCTATGTTGGTGACTTAGCAGGGGTGTCCGATTTCATGGGGTAAGGTTTGGATCTGGCGGCGGACGACCTGGACACACTGAACCCTAGATTCCTACCCACTCCTCTTACTTTTGAACGATTTAACTCACTCGGCTTCAATCTTTTATGTATTATTTTGTTGTTGTTGTTCAGTGCCAGGGAAAATTTCTCCCTCTTCCGGTGTCAACGGTGGGTAGAGGTGCATAAATGAGAAATAATCTTCTCTACCCGATGAGCGGGCTGCCTATTGCCTATTAGGCTACAATCTTTGCGACGATTTAAAAATATTGTTTTGGCATTTCAAAGCTCCATAAGCAATATTCTCATTGAAAAAGATGTAACTCTGCCTATCACCGTTACTAATAATAATAATAATAATTGGATTATTAGATTTGTCAAATTTAGGCTTATTAGATTTGTCAAAGAATCTATATATAAAAATGCAAAAGTCAGTCATATTAAGTACATGTAGGATTATGAAAGATTTTTTAAATATTTATATTGAGGGATCAGTAGGATTTATCGGTCCAGTTAGGAGTTCTACCGAGCCGAACCCTCTGATATGAAAATATCTGGAGTCGGTGAATTATTTTCCCATTTGGTCTCTGGTAGGTTGACATGTTGTTCTTGTATTGTTCTGTATTTATTATACTTAGATAGTACACTTGCATAGCGTGGATTGACTAGATGATCATTTGTGGAAAAGTGTGTGGAAGGGTTAAGTTTTTCCTGTGGGGAAGATTTAACCCGGACATAAAGTCTAGAAAACAATTAAAAATTGGATTATTTGCAGAGTGTTGTTTTTGTGAAAAATCACCTCATGAAGATCATGTTGTATGGTTTTATCGGAAGGGGCAGTGCAAATGACATTGTTCTATATCCACTTTCTTACTTTTCTTTTTAGGGAAAGGAAGAAGAAGAAGTTCTTTGAAGGAAAATGGTATAAGAGCTGTGTAGGAATCTGGGGGTCAATTGTCGGGGAATACTGGATGAATCCATCCCTCCTACTGCGATGCAAGGCGATGGGTCAAGAGAATCCGGCTGGGGAGGTCTAAGTTATATCTCCCTCAACCAGTCTCCCCCAATCCGGCCCACCAGGCAGTAAGTGGGCAAACGTATTCACCACCAAGACCTAGACAAACCTCACCCTATGAACCCAGGAACCCCTGCTAAGTCACCAGAGAACCACTTAGGGTGACCTAATGTGGGGGGGTTGGTTATCCAATAAATGGTTCCCGGCGCAGCGTTACCCACACCCACCTCCCAAACTAGAAATTCCTACAAATCAAAATCCAAAAAAGATTACCTTATCTTGACAAACGGATTGCAATCTCTAGAGCACAAGCATCAGGTGGGAGTGCTGTCCTTGTTCTACTGTTTTCAACAGAAAACGTTCTGAGAAACTTCATTGATCCCTTCGGCACTGGTGCATATTCGAGAAAAAGCCAAACGCATGCCCAACATTTGTCACCTGAGAACTCACGTCAACTCGAGTCGAGGACTTAAGTCTCACGACTATAATCTTTTCTCCAATATGCCCCGATTATGTAAAATCGTCATTAAATGGTTGTGCTCAGTTTCGGAGAAGATAAAAGGCAATATGTGACATCTATACTTTTCTATATTTTATAGAAAACTACAGTCACCACTTCAAGTAAGATCTTTAAGAGGAAGCCACAGCATTCAATTCAATTTATACATATAACTTGAAAATATAGCGAACTTACAAACATGGTGGCGACATTTTCAGGGAACTCCTTGGCTATGATGGCGAAGGACGCTGTGAGGAAGGCGGCATTGCCCATGGCTTCCACTATCCTGATGATGAAGCTCAGGATGATGAAAGGATAGTGCCCTTCCACTTTGTCCAATAATCTGGAAATAGTTCGATTGCGTTGATAGACTGAAAAAATATTTGTTCTAAATATTGGACCGCGTACAGTCCTGCATTAATGGAGTTCCTGCATTTGCCCTTCTTTTAATATCTCTATCAGCCTTCCCATCTTTCGTAAACATACTTACCAAATATACAAACTCATCCACCATAATTTTAGACTTACCTACATCCACAATCAACTCATTCTTCTTGCATACTTCGTTAATTGTTGACACAAATAAATGATACTATGCCATTTATGCTATCTACTGAAAAGTATGAATTACCTGTTGGTGTAAGTCATTTTAATTTTTTAAGTAATTTTTTTTTAAACTTTCTATGACTTCCAACTGTGCCCAGCCTGTGTTGCATAGCTTAATTTATATTATTTATTTAAACGCCCTTTATTTAAACGTAGGGCTTTTACATATATAGTGCAGTTCATGTTTTTGACAAAATACAGGAAATAACATGAAATATAAGAAACAAAATATAGGTAACATAAAATATAAGAATTGACACAAAGTAGGTAATATAGAATATAAGTTAAGTAAAAATCGAGTTAAAGATAGTTTATAAAGTAGGAAAAAATAGTTGGCACATGCGTCTTTTGAAGTTTGACAAATTCAAATTATTATCAAATACATCCATATTGTTTCAATATTTGTTACCAAGACTATGTAAACGCTGCATTGGAGAATGCAAACTAAAGTTGGGATGAGATGACGAATATAAAATGTTAATATTTGTCTAGTCGTTCGTGCAGGTACATGAAGATTTATTAATTGCGGAAGTTCACAACAATCGCATTTAGAGTTTAATAATTTTAATAAAAAGGTTAGGTCGTTTATTTTTCGTCTGCTTTCTAGAGTTGGAATATTTAAAATATTCATTAAGAACGGGTAACTTATATGCTCTAAAGGGATATTTTTGTGTAAATTGATTGAAATATATAAAGAAAGGGAGCGGGCTGGCAAACAGGAAGCAGATTTGATATTGCAAATTAAAATTGGCTTTGGTTAAAATGGTTGGGTAACGGCGTTGTGTTTCGTTAGCCCCAGCCAACAGCTGTGTAGCTAGGTTAGGATGGGGTGGGACGAAACTACTGGCCGCAGCAATGTGTGGCCGGGTCTGCTAGTAACAAATAATTCAGAAAAGATGCGAGACACATCTTGTTGAAAAATGGAATTAATTTGTGATTAATTGGAGTATAAGTACAACGGGCTGAAACCATTGAAAAAACTCCAATGATAGTTTTAAAATATCTCTTTAAATTGGCCACATATTGACCAATTTGCAAAGACTGGTCAAAATGTGCCTCCAATAAGTGGTTTTAAACAATATCATTGTAGCGATGCAGGTATTCTTTAATTTCCTGGTGTAATTGTTTTTTAATGTCTTACCCAAAAAGAATGGCACATGTCCCCGTGGTGAAGATACCTCCATTGAAGAGAACTCTGGGCCCGATCTTGTTGAGGTGAGTGCCGTACAGAGGACTGACTAAGAATACAACCAGCTCGAAGATGCCGAACACCAGGCCATACTCCGTCGCCACACAGCCTTTCTTCTCAGCCTGGAAAACAAACATCACAGTGGTTAAAGATGAATCATGTGATTTTGAAAATATTGTGGAGCGTGGGATTGTTGTAAGATCGTTGATCTCAAAGACTTAGATGGGCTGGTCATGTAGAAAGGATGTCAGGAGGTGTTCCCCAGTGAAAACAACCCAGAGGAAGAACAAATCGAGGAAGGGGTGAATAGATTTCAAGGAGAAGGATTGGAGCAGGACGGAAAGGACAGACGATTGGAGACGAATGGCGAAGGACGAAAATCTCCCATTTTTCCTATTTATTTGCTTAAAATAATATAATTAAATGCTTGATATGTTGGTGCGTTAACAGAATACTTACTGTGCAGTAAAATACTTAATAACTAATTTAGTTTGTGAAAGAAGTCTAAAAAATCGATCCAGTCTTGTAGGAGAAAACAGGGGAGTATAAACCTTGATTTTGACGATTCTATTGGCGGGAGTTGGAAAACATTGGATATTTGTAAAGGACTGACCCACGTACGGTATTATGGAGAATTGATATTATGTCACCGGTTCCATGCCAACTGAGAATAAAGTCAACTCAACACCTCCTTGAAAAGTCATTAAAAGCTATGAAAAAAATAATTTTAAATTAGCCGATAACCCTAACCTAACGTAACCTATTTAACCATTTTTTTATATATATTTTTTTATCACTCTAAACGACTTATCTGAGATGGTTCTGAATTGTTTTCATTCCGAGTTGTCCGTTCACCTATGTCACCTAGGGATCACTGCACAAATTTCCGTCATAGATTCGAATAAAGCGTACTAAGATATTAATTGAATGTTCACTCTACCGGTTTCTTATTTTGACTGATTGTTCCTTCAGTTATCGTTTGAAATTTCACGTGTAGATAATATTGGCCACACACCTTGTCAGAGGATGTGAGAGGTGTGACTGGTTCATTTGTGGGTACATGGGTAGTAGGTTGGGTGGAAGAAGTAAGACGTACATAGTGGCGTCAACAGAAGGTAATCGATGATAATCTTAATGTACCTATAAAACTGTTTGTTTATTTGTTTGTCCCTTAAGCGTTCCTAAACCATTCATCCGATTGCGATGAAACTTTGTTAAGTTGTTGTGCGCACGCCCACAAAGCTTTCTATATATATAGCTACTCCTGAGCTCTGGCGTTACTCTGAAATTTATATGCAATTTTTTGCGATAGGTGCCCCGTGAGTTGTTTGAAAAGTGATTGTATTTCACGTAGTTTTGCAGCAGGGAAGGAACGTGGGAAGGGGAGGGAAATTCGAGGGGGGCGGAGGGGAATGGAATGGGGGGTTTCGGGAGGGAGGCAATGCGTGATGGGGAGGGTTCGCAGGACGGGGAAAAGCGGTGAAGACGGAGGGGAAAAGTAGGAGGCGAAGGGGGAACCAGAACAAGTGCGAAAAGAAACGCAGAGAGAAGCAAATCTTTATTTAAGAGGGCATTGCAGCGCATGTCGGGAAATCGCTATTTAAGAATAAGATAAAATAATATTTACTTGAATAGTGTATTGTAGGTTTCTACTTAGTAGAGACAGTGTTTTTATTTTACTTAGTGGGTTAGTAACCTAGTTAAACTTATCATTTTACTTTATCTATTTTTTACGAGAGTATGGTGTGTACGTATTTTAAACTAGCATAATAATTTTGTTATTATGTGTGTTCTACGATTTTTTAGTCATATCCGGAGAGGAACACATATTTTATGTATATATATATATATATATATTTTTTAATTTTGTCATAGTAATTGATTAATAAATATATTAAAAATACGAAGAGATAAATTTTAAGTACCCATTTCTCATTAAAAGTATAGTTTTTTTATCAGTTTTATTTGAACTCAAAACATGCATTGAAATTGCTAAAAATACTTCTAGCATTGAACCTTAACTGACAAAAATATAATTAAAATTTATATTGCTCTTTTAGTACGTGAAAAATTACAACCAACAAGTGAAAGTGTAATAAATAAGCAAATAATGTATAAGCATAAATTAAATATGAACAGGGTGTAACAAAGTTACTCGGGTGCAGAATAATTATTCAACACACATTAAATACCTATTAAAGGGTCACCCGACAGTTGATCCTTCAAAAGTTGGCCTCCGAAATTATATTTATAATAAAATCATGAATTTTTGTGCATTATTTATCAATTTCACATCTAAAATCGACTTCAATAATACTGTAGCGAATCTTACTTTCAGGACTTCCTTTGTGATGTTGAAAATACTTACGAGACTCCGAGGAAGGATCTTTGTATTCGGAGAAAGTAATTAAAGAGTTCGCACACGTTTTATAATTTATTTTGTTAGACAACATTTACATATTAAAGATCGCGGTAGGATCGAATTTAGAATTTAGCAGCGTGTTCTCGATCGGAGGTCGCAACTGGAATGACGTAGGTTGCTTCACGCCGAGCGATGTTGACCAATGTTGCCCACGCGATGGTGTGGCCATCGGATAAAGAAATAGTCAAGTTAATTTACCTAGTGCTTAACCGCATTTCCATAATACCTTTAAAAAAACAGAGTGCAATTCACACGCGGTAGAAGTGAAACCTTCAGAAAACCAAAGTAAGAGTGGGGAGTAAGTGTGAGGAGACTAAGAAACACCGCACAAAGGGGAGACCGGTAGGCTACGAATCGCCGCACAAAGAGAAGACCCATTATACTATCTGATTCTCTCGCAGGCTAAATTTTATAGATGTATGTGTTTGTCTCTTTTTAGTATCGCAATTTTTCGTTTCATCGAGTTTCAAATCATAACAAAGAAGTTTTTACTTAAATAATAAGTTGTTATAATTATCAAGCTTATAATTTATTTGCATTGTCGATTTTTTGCTTTTACGTTGGCATTATATACAGTATTATAGGCAAGTAATTTTATCCTTGCGGTACATCCTTTCTGCAGACGCCTTCTGGGACACTTAGTTATATTTTGTGTAAGATATACCGTATTTTCCCTAAACCGACTGCACATTGTATATATTAGAATGACGGGGGGCTGACTGTCGGGGGATCAACTGTCATGGAATCATTATAAAGACATACAGGGTGTCCGAAAACTGCCAATAAAAGCGGAAAACTGCCGAATCTCAATCATACCAAAAAAAAAATCAGATTTATTTTACAACTTTTATACAAAGAGTTAAAAATCTTTTAGAGCCGGGTCTAAACTCGAAGTTTAAAAGGTGCGCTTTAAAAACATTAAAAAAGATGATATTAACCCCCTAGCCACAGAGTTTTTTCGAATTTGACTTAAAGAATTCTTTTTGACTTGATTAAAAAATATATACCACAAAATCAACTCCAAATGTGATGTAGATTCATCAGTTTCCCGCTTGTTTTTTTTTTATTATTTATGCTCCACACAGGAGGCCCTGAGGAAAATAAATCCTCTCAATGCCTATGTCATCTTTGGGGATGCTTGAAAGGTTTTTTTTGGAAAGGAAAGATAGGAAGTTCTGGGAAAGAAAAGGGTATGAGGGTGGGTAGGAATCTGGGGGCAGTATGTCCAGGAGTGATCCATCCCTCCCACTGCTATGCAAGGCGATGTTCCGAAAGAGTAGGTACGGTTGGAGAAGTCAAAGGGACTCCCTCAACCATTCTCTCCCCTTAAACCCGGTCACCCCTACTAAGTCATCAAACGTAGCGAACCACTTGGGGTGACCTATGGCAGAGGTGTTGGTGATCCAATAAATGATTCCCGGGGCAGGTACTCGCATCCCAAATTGAGAACTTCTACTACGAACAGGGCGTCCGGGTGTAAAGCGCACAAACTTCGGTAGGTGATTTTACGTGATAGTACAAATAAAAAAAATCAATAACTTTTTTACAAATTTCGACGTTTTAAAGTGAATTTTTGTATGGAAAAAATAATCTTATAAAAATTACTGGAGCGATTATGGTCGAAAAATGGACCACTTTTATTTTTTTGCGATTGATAGCGGTCCAAAATTGGACCACATTTTTCTACCATTTGTAAAACATTTAATGTAATTATTTAAAACATTTCCATGGCAAGCCATTTATTTTAAAACGGAGCTATTGAAATGCTTTATCTATTATGATCATAGATCTCGCAAATCCGAACTTCGTAGACTATTTTAAAACGATGTTAAAAACAAATTTTTTAAATATTTTTTCAAATAGAATTTATGATCAGCTGTTTACGGTGTAAGAAGTAGTACGTGTAGTAGTACAGTGTAGAAGTTACTACGCGCCAGTGTAACTCCTCATAATTAATTGTCATATCTACAGATACCTGTATTACCTTTTAGATGTACCTGCGACTAAGCTCACTTTCCCGGGGCGGGGTCTTCAACCCAGTATCATTGTTGGTTCAGGGTTTAGCAAAGAAAACATCGTTAATATATATCTGTGTATATTGTAAGATCAAATGACAGGTTAACATATAGTGCAAAACCCTACATAGGTTGGCTCTGATAATAATTAAGTTTTTTAGAACGATATTGGGGAAATCCGATGTACGTTACTTGGGATCCTTTCGTGGAGCTAGAGCTGGTGTTCGACGTTTTTAACCCATTACAACTGTTAAAATTAAGTATTTTTTCCATAGAAATGCATCTTTCAATATCAAGAATACCGCAGATAATGTACAATCGAAAATATTCTATGTTGACTCGAATAAGTACCTCTCACGGAGTTTCAAAGTAACAAACATACAGGATTCGCGCGGTTATAAACTTTACGATTTTTTAATATTTATTTTATAAATTCTACGGTAAACGTTAAAATACAGGTTAATTCATTGGCTATATAGCACTATAATAAGTTTTTATGTCTCCGTGTTAAAATTCGAAGGTATGATTTTTTTAATGTTGGCGAAAAATTTTAAAAATGATTTTCTGGAAATCTCGAGCAATTGAGACAAATTTATTTATTTCGCTCCAGTGGGGAGAAATATTTTTGTAATGGAAAAAAAATGGTATTTAGAAAAAAGATTTTTTCTTTTTACTTCTACCATCTTGCAGAATCACCTCCCGAAGTGTGTGCATTTTATCCCCGGACGCCCTGTTTATTATTTTCATCTGAAATGTATGACTGCTTCAAAATTCAAGTGATTTTTGCTTATTATAGTTAGTTTCGTAAAATGATTAAATGATATAAATGGCGGTAATCCCGAACGGTCAGACGAGGTTATCGAATAATTCTACAAATTTATGGTTTTAATTTCAAATTAACCACTAAAATTGAACGCAATCACTCATTCGTTATTATCTCTCAATAATCGTTAAAATAATTAATTATCATGTTTTTATAATTTATAATGTGAAAAAACGGCCGGGATTTGGGAAAAGATTTTTCTGAGATAATTAATTTTATTATTTACTAGCTTTTACCCGCGGCTTCGTTCGCATAGTATTAGAGAAAAATTACTGTAGCGCTTGCACTTATCAACTATCCCCCCCCCCCTGCCCCCTCCCGCATTCCATACAATCGTTCCTGGTACATTCAGTTTTCAAACAGCTCGCATGCCACCTAAATTTCATAATGCCAGAGCTCACCAGTTGTAAAAAAAAAGAATTATCAAATGTGGGTGCAGTCGTTCGGAAGTTATGCGCGTACACACATTTCGGAGATTCATTTTTGTTTATATAGATAGATTAACTACGACGCCTGAAATAAAATTTCCCACAAAATCAACATCGTTTCCACGGCGACGATTTGTTTTCTGACGTTACCAATAAATCGCTTTTGTTAGTGATAAAAAACGTATAATAAATGTAGTAAATAAATATTTATATTTTCATAACGCCAGAGCTTACCATTATATACAGCCTATATTACTCACATATAATGTAGCTTTCTATTGATGAAAGAATTTCTAAAATCGGTTTATTGATTTATGCATGAAAGCGTAACAAACAAACACACGCAGTTTCGCATTTATAATATTTAGTATAGATTTAAATTTTACTTAATACAACAATAATAACAAAAAAATTATTTGGCAGTAGATTTTTAAATATTTATAAATAATTTTTTTATTACATTATGCGTTGGTTCCATTGTCAAAGAGGTTAGTTAGGAGGGTTAGGGGGTTTAGGGGTTCCGCGACTTTTCATCCCGCGACAAAATATTCTACGGACAAAACATCCCTCAACAAAATATCTACTAAAACCTAACCTAACGTAACTTAACATTTTTTTTTCAGTAAACGGAACTTCAGAAACATACAAATCCTTTTGGGAGGCGGGTATGGGTACCGCCGTCCCGGGAACCATTTATTGCATAACCAGCACCTCTGCCATAGGTCATCCCAAATGGTTCGCTTCGTTTGGTGACTTAGCAGGGGTGCCCGGGTTCATGGGGTGAAGTTTGTCTCGGGGACCGATGTGTCACTTCTGGACACACAGACCCCCAGATTCCTACCCACCTCTCATACATTTTCATTCCCAGAACTTCCTCTTCTTCCTTTCCTTAAAAAAACCTCCACACAGTGGCCCCTTAGATGACATAGTCGCTGAGGGAAATAATTTAAATAAATAAATAAAGGGCCTCCTGTGTGGAGCTAATGTTAAAAAAAACGAGTGCAGTTCACACACGATAGAAGCGAAACTTCACCAAAACAATCTCAAGCCTTGAAAAGTGAGGTCATAATCAAAGCAGCCAATGAGTGCAGACCTAGGATCTAGCGTCAATTCCGTTTTATATATCAACCAACAGGAGCCTTTAAAAGTGACATCATAATCAAATCGGCCAATGAGCGCAGTGTGATGCTTTGCAGGTGCTAATGCGTAATTTCCGTTTCATCCAAATTCCGAATCACTAACGCCGATAAATGAGTTTCACTTAAGGGGACCCGATGGTCTAGAATTTAGAAGAAAAAAAAATTCAATATTTCGAAAGTATAATCCTTTAAAAATATACTGTAAAATTTTTGCAATGATTATTGACGATATTTAAAGTTCTACAGCCCATTTAGCAGGTCAGCGCAGAAGCAGGAAAAAGGGCCGGACGAAACTTCAAACTCATTTATTTAAAAACTACTTTTTTCTGCATGGTGTGAGGCAAATAAAAAACTACTCTGCCGATTCGTCTCAAATTTAACTATGTTATTCCGTACACCAGTACTTATCTCAGGAACTAGAACAAAGTTTTTACGTTGAATACTTCTAATTTTTTACATACAAAATATAATGAAAAAAACAGTCTGTTTTCTGTATTTAAATTTCAACAAGGCGCCATTTTCTCAATTTTTTAAATTTATTTTTTATTCTAGTTACTGCGATAACTACATTCTTACTGATCATAAACATTTTTTTGTTTTTGTTTACGGATAAGTGAAAGAGCCAAAACTTGAATCACCACCAAGGTCCATTTATGAAGAGGTCAACTTCAGCGCAGTTCCGTAACTACTTAGAATATTTTATTTTTTTTAATAACAATATTTTTGTACTATTAAATTTAATATATCTATAAAGTTTGAATGGCATTGTTCACTGTTTTCATTTTAAAAAAATCCTTAAAACTCGTCGAATTTGTTGAGGGTAGACCACCGGGTCCACTTAAAAAAAAAAAACCTAGGCGTCTACTAGTTTTGACTAGGGTCGCAAAAATCTTTATCGCGCCAGGCGCCGTTTGGTTCAGGGCCGGCCCCGCTAATTACGACAGAAACAAATGTTTTGAATTATTTACTGATAATAAAGACATTAAATAATAGCGCAACACGTGCAAATTACTTCTCCGTCGCTTATTTTAATAATGTCACCACGGCAATGGAACAGCAATTAAACTCTGAAAGAATCCATCGTAATCTGCTTAACGGCCAGTCTATGACCTCTCGATAAGAGATATCTAACAGATAACAGATGACTCTTAAATGTATTACTCTCGGTATCAATGCAAGCGAATACGAGTTTATACCTATTGATAAAAGTGCGTGCGAATTCTTATATTGATATTAATGAGGTGAAACGTGTTGACGCATAAGTTCGTTACATCTAACGTATCTTTTGTGACAGCGGCCGTATACGACACGTTTTGACGAGCTAAATAAACTAGAGATGAAACGGATATCCGGTAAATATCCGGTATCCGGCATAAATTTAATATCCGGCCGGATAGCGGATAATAAACTAGTATCCGGCCGGATACCGGATAATGTAGAATAACAGAGTATTAGAATAAAATGCAATATTTTGATTTTTGACGTGTAACTTGTCAGTAAACTGTAAGAATAAATTATAAGTAATCTAATTTTAAAAGTATATAACGATATTAAAATGTTTTTTTATTTGTAACAACATGATATATTATCGAAGCAAATCGATAAAACATCGTGAAATGGTTGTTTTATTAAGAAGAAAAGTAATTTTTTCGTGAAGGCCAAAATTGATTTCTCTTCGTGTATAGAACTTAACACCAGTTACACTTATTTATCTAACCATAAAATTCAATAAATAAATCTTTTGTTCAGCGACAAATTCCTTTAAGTAATTAAAAACAGAAGAAAAGAGGTAAGCTATTTTCGTTTGGTACGTACCTGTCTTTTTTCCTTCCCACCACCAGAAATTTTAACATTACATAACGAACAAATAGCAAATTTTTCATCGTCACTTTTTATATCAAAATATTTCTATAAAGGCGATTTTTTTTTCGAAAACATTTTTCTTGGGTAACTGAATCTTTTTGAATTTATAGAAAGAAATACTAATAAAATCACCTCAAACTACAACAGCATATTTTTTCTTAACGAAAGGGCCCGAACTCACCCGGGTTCACCCGATCGTTCGTGCAGTTCGCTCGAGTAACGAATAGCCAATCGTCTATGTTCATCCCTGTATCCAGCGGCCGGATATCCGGCTATCCGGCTTCAAGGTTGGCCGGATATCCGTTATCCGGTATCCGGCAAAACAACTATCCGCTTCATCTTTAAAATTAACCAACTCTTAAAAGTACTAACGCCACAGATGACAGCGTATTTGACGCGTAGTCCTGGTTAAGAGATGTCAGTCGCGGGAAATTTTGCGATCGAATTTTGGAATCGAATGTCATCGGGTACAAACAACAAAATAATACGACAAACGTATATTATTTAATTCTTATTCATAAATAGTAATTATAAATTTTAAGTAGGTAATGAATACTTTTAATACACAACCGGCATAGACAAGCCATTGAAAGCTAAAGAAAATCACGGAAATTCGACGGCCGATAGCGCACGACGAATGCCTTCACGTATCCGACTTTCCGATTTTTCCTTTTTTGTCTCAATTGTCTCATAACGCTTTGGAGGGAATAACCGGACGTAACCAGATAATTTTGAAATCAAATTCTAGACGTATTGACTCGTTTCTACAAAAAAATATTTCGAAAGATTGTTATGTTTTTAGTAAAGTTATATTTCAAATATTTTAAAAAATATGTTTATCTTTATTACAATAGGGTAATGCCGTTGGTGGTTGGTTGTTGGCAGATTTGTTAAAATTTCAAACAAAATGTTGTATTATACAACATTCATTTCAAATCATATAAAATAAATTATCAAATTTTGTAGGAAAGCTACTTTTCAGTTAAAAAAAATTATAAAAAACCGCGCACGTGTTTTCGGACGAAAATACTCCAGTTTGTCTATTTATTTACGATCTTACACACATATAGATATGTTGACGACAAAAGGTTAAGGACAGGTGGCTTCAAAGAATTTATGTCCATCTAATTATCAAATTTTAAAGTTAATATTCAAGTTCTGTGAAAGTCCTATTCAAGTCCTGTTATTATCCAAATACCGTGAAACAACCGGCCCATGATAAAATAATAAAATAACTTGAGTAGAGCTTTCACAGAACTTGAATATTAACTTTGAAATTTGATGAATTGTTTAGATTATGTGAAACAACCCGGCTAAAAGTATTGAGTTGAGATACTTCGAGTTTAACTTCGTAACACAGGAGAATTTGTAAGAATTTTTTGTCCATGTCGAACCAATTTCACCACCTCATCTCAAAAACAAACCCAAAACACCAACTTCTATCTCGTGCTAGGGCTCCAGAGCAGTGGCGGATACAGAAAAAACTCAAGGGGGGGGCGCTAAAGATATCTTGAGCTACCTTTACTTTTATCGTAATAAAAAAATAACAAATCACATACAAAGTTTAAGAAAGTTTTATTAAAACTTATAATTATACACATATACAAGACAATGCCATCTTAGAATAACGTATCGATATCACTAAAATGGCCGCGGCTTTTCTCGTAGGTTAGCTTTTTTTGACTTTTGAATATACTGGCATACAGAGCTCCGGGCCAAAAAAGGCCCCTTTCTCTTTCATCATGAGTTTATAATTTAAAAAATTATGTTTGTAGGAAAAATGAATTTATTCGTGTTTTTTAATTGTTATTTGCAAGGGGGGTACATGGCTGCAATATGGGGGGAGGGATTTTTCGGAGGATTTGTTTGGGTTTCTTATGTTTTGTTTTTTCGCTAATGTCGTACTGGGTGAGACAGTTTATGGACGCGTTGTCGTGGGTGGGGATTCCCGCATAGAAAGTTTCCGCGAGGCTTACGATGTGGTTTTTCAATAATGGGACTTCTGAGTCGTTGTGGAGTTGGGAAACCCTCAACCACTTGGGGGCGCCCAGGGCTGTACGGATGACTTTGTTTTGGAAAGTTTGAAGTTTGTTCATGTTGGAATTTGAAGTGTTTCCCCAGATGGGGCTGGCATAGGTTAATTTGGGTCTTATTGTAGTTTTGTATATTAGGAGTTTATTTTTAGGAGAGAGTTTTTTGTTTCTTTTACATAGCATGGGATAGAGGGCTGCGTATGTTTTGTTAGCGGAGGCTAGGATTTCTTGGGTGTGTTTTTTCCACGTGAGTCTACTGTCGAGGGTTACGCCGAGGTATTTGATGTTTTTTACCCAGGGGACGTTTTGACCGAACAGCTGGATGTTGGGTGGCCTTCGGATGGAATTTTTGCGGGAAAAGACGCAGGCTGCGCTCTTGGATGGGTTGATGCTAATTCTCCATTCTTTGAAGAAGATTTCGCATTCGGAGGTGTGGGATTGAACTCGACGGGTGGCGGTGAGTGGACTTACTGAAGTGGACATGACTTCAGTGTCGTCCGCGAATTTTCCTATTTTTGTGCGAAAGTTTTGGATGCTGGGGCGGGGGATATCGCTTAGGTAGATGTTGAAGAGGGCTGGTGAGAGAATGGATCCCTGAGGGACTCCTGCTGTGATTGATCTGATGGTTGAAAAAATGCCGTCGAGTTTGATTCTGAATTTACGATTATTGAGGAAATTTCCTAGGAGTTGGATCATTTGGAGGGGAATCCCTAGGAGGAACATTTCGTAGATGAGGCCTTCGTGCCAGACTTTGTCGAAAGCCTTTTGGACGTCTAGGGAGAGGACTACCGTGCACTGGTTGTTATTGAAGGCGTTGGTAATTTCTTCGACCACCCGCAAGAGTTGGTGGAGAGTAGAGTGGCCCGATCGAAAGCCGTGTTGGCAGTCGGGGATGATTTGGAGGGCGTCGACTATTTTTTTCAGTCTGGCGAGGATTAATTTTTCTAGGATTTTGCCTGTACAGGGGAGTAGGCTGATTGGTCGGTGGTTTTCGGCCTGAAGGGGGTCTTTGCCAGGTTTGGGGATGAGAATGACGTCGGCGGTTTTGTAGTCTTGGGGAAAAATGCGAAGTCTGAAGGACGCGTTGCTGATGGCTGTGAGGGCGCAGATGCCCTTGGAGGGGAGGCATTTTAGAATTTTGTTTGAGATTGAATCTGGTCCTGGGGATTTTTTTGTTTTGAGAGTTTTGATGACTGAGGTGATTTCCTGAGGGGTTGTGAAGGGGATTTGATCATCGGTGGGGATTTCAGACATGAGGGATGAGACTTTGGCTTCTACGGTAGCAACGAATTGAGGGTTGTCGTAGGTCGTGGTTGGGGAGAATTGTTCTTCGAGGCTGTCGGCAAAAGTCTCGGCTTTATCCCGGGAGGAATAGACTGTGCCTTTTGGGCCCGTAAGGGGACATATTTTGGTGGGGGGTTTTCTGAGGGTTTTGGAGAGTTTCCAAAAGGCTTTTCTGTCGTCTTCGAGAGTGGAGATGTAGTCATGCCACTGCTCGTCTCTGAATTTTTGGAGTTCGACTTTGACTTGGTGGGCGAGTCGGTTCATGTGGATGCGATCGATCGGGTTTGAGAATCTTTGCCACTCTTTTCGGGCATAGTTTTTTTCTCGTATGAGCTCTTTTAATTCAGCGGGTAGGTCGGGTCTATATTTGTCGTTCGCGACATCGACGGTGGCGAGATTTACTGCGGATTTTACGTCGTCGGTGAAATTTTTTGTGGCTAGATTTAAGCTTTCTTCGTCGGTGATGGAGGTTTGGATTCTTACTGATTCTAGAAGTTTGGGGAGTTTCTGCCATAAAATTTTTTTGCGTGTATCTTGATGAGATGGTACTGAGGGTATGGAGCCGTCGGAGAGGAACAGGAGAACGGGGTCGTGGTCGGAGGTTAATTTTTTTACCGGTTGGAGAGTGTAGAGGAGAGGGCAATTTTTCATGATGATTATGTCGAGGACGTCGGAGGAGTGGCCGGCTATTCTCGGGAAAAATGTAGGTATATCGGGGGCGTTTATTACGAGAGATTTTTCGGCTGCGTAGTTGGCTAGAAAGGTTCCTTTGACGTTTGTTTTGATGCTATTCCAAAAAGTATGTTTCGCATTTAGATCGCCCGCTATTATTGTGGGTAGGGGGTCAGCTAGGAGATTGTCGAGGTCGGGGGTAGTTAGTTTTTTATTGGGGGGGCTGTAGGCTGCGATGAGTTTAAGGGGGCCGTTGTTTAGGGTGTTGATGACTATTGCGGTGGTTTCGATGTTTACTGTCGAGGGGCAATTTATGAAACAGTGGTCTATGGAGTATTTAACGATGATCGCGGTGCCACCGCCGGTGGTGTGGGTGCGGTCCGTGCGGTAGGTAATGTAGTTAGGAAATTTAATGCTTACACTGGGTTTTAGCCAGGTTTCGTTAATGAGGAGAACATCGAGGTTGTAATCTGACAGGAATTGATTGATTTCTCCTCGGAAGTTTTTGACTCTACCGTCTGCATTCCAGTATGCAGCTTGAAGGTTAGAAGGTTTGTGAGTTTGTCTGGACATTTTGAGTGATTTGATGGATGTAGGAAGGGGATAGAGCGAGTTTAGGTGGCTTCTATTGTTGTTGGATAGCTTCTTGGTGAGCGGCTTCGAGGAGGATTTGAACGTTTGAGAGGAGCCTTGTGTTCATTTCTATGGCTGTCCTTAATTGGGCAGCCGAGGCTTGTAGCGCCTTAATGAGCTTGGAGGAGAGAGTAATGGGGGGTGTGGGTTGGGGGGGGTTGGGTGGGGTTTGGGGGTTAGAAGGGGTCTGGGGGGGGGATGGGTGGGGCTTGGGGGGGGGTAGATGAGGCTTGAGGGGGAATGGTGGAGTAGGGGAGAGGGGGGAAGGAGGCAGAGGGGAAGGTTTGCGTTGGGGGCTCGGTGATTAGGGGAATGGGGGGTCGATCTAGGCGGAACTGTTGGGATTGGGGGTTGTTGGTGGTGAAGTTGGTAAAATTGGGGCGGGGCCAAGAGTTTGGGCGCTGGATGGGCTCTTGCATGAGGGGACGTATGGGGTGTTGGGGTTGGTTTTGGGACGCAAAGCGGAATCGGTTGGCGAAGATGGGGAAGCGAGGGGCGGGGTGGGCAGGGCAGCCTTTGAAGTTGGCTGGGTGGGGCCCTGAGCATAGGGCGCATTTTGCTGGGGTGTCGGGGGTTTTTGTACAGGAGCTGGTAGGGTGATTTTCACCACATTTTACACAGCGGGGGGTAGCGCTGCAGCAGGAAGAGGAGTGGCCGTGAGACTGGCAACGGTGACATTGGCCTACTGAGAGGCGTCGACGCTGGGGTTCGACAGTAATGCGGAGGTGGAGGATTGAAGTAAGATCGGTAAATATCTTCTTTGCGGCGTCGTTTTTTGTTAGGTTCACTAACATTAGGGGGATTTCTCGGCGGGTGGGACCGGTGCGCATCCGGTGGACGGAGAGGACGGGGTACGTGAGGCCCAGCACGTCGCTGACCTCCTGGCTCGTTATCTCTTCAGGGATGCCCCTGAGCACGACCCTGAGAGGTTTGTCTTCAGGGAGCTTGAAGGAGTGGTGGTCGATCTGTTTTTCAAGGAGATGCTTTGTTATGCGGTGGTGGTCACGGGGGGTTTTGGGGTGCAGGGATATGTTTTTTGCCTGGTTTTTGGCAAAGAAGTCGATGCCTCTGTCGGCAAGGGACTTTTCAAGCATTGCCCAGCCGGCTTTTGAATGGAGCACGACTGGGGGGATACGGTAGGTGGAAACTACTACTTGGGGGGTGGAGAGGGGGATGGGGGAGCTAGGAGGGGGGGTGGGGATTGGGGTGGGGGAGAGTGGGGGGGGGATGGGGGAGCTTCGGGGGGTGGCAGGTCGGGGGGTGAATGGGGCGGGGGGTAGGGGGGTGGAGGTAGCGTCGGGCTGGACGGAGGTGTTGAGGAGAGGGCGCTTCTTATTGGGGGACGAAGGCTTGGTGGCTTTGAATGGCGTGCAATTGGGGGCGTAGGTTAGCTATCTATGTGCTAGACAGAAACGTATAAAATACGATGATGCGGACGCGCGCGCGTGCTACATAAGAAAGTATAACTACTCGATAACTCGACTCAGAGTTGAATGACGAAAGAAACGAACAAATAGCGTGCGGGCTGGCGGCTTTGCAAGGGGGGGATACACGCTCCACTGCCACTGCTCCAGAGGAAGATAGATATCCTGATTCTATACTACTCTGAACCCTGTGAAATTAATGTTATATATTCACCGATAGCAGTATCCACCAACCTATTGAAAGAAGAAGACGAATAAACGAGCGGGTATTTGCAAGACTAGAAAGAAAACGATACCAAATATAGTTACAATAATAAGAAGATAAGAAGAACCACACCAACAACTCTCACCCTAAATCTTTACAAATTGCCACACTTTTACAAGAAACGTCAAACACCAAGCTGCTCTATGCGCCATTTAGTTCAGGGTCGAGGCTGGTTCTACATAAAGTTGTTAATTGACATTTTCAAAACGTTAATTGACACCAAGAGCATGTTTATTCAGGTCAAGACCCGGGAAACATAAAAAAAGATAGTTGAGACAAATGACAACCATTAAACTATGTTACTCACAAAAATACATCACGAAATACGCCTTAGAGACAGTGATATGACTTATTATTGATAAACAACTTCTAATCATAAAACCGTTTGAATTAATGGATTTTAAAACATGAAAAATGACAAACATCTAATTACTAATAAATTATTAAGATGATTCAAATGACGCAGATAATTTTAAAAATGTAGTTTTTTTTGGACTGATCTAGTAATTTCATCTGTGACCTATTTTTGACCGGGTCACGCGTAATCGATAATTGTCATGTAACTGTTAATGAGGTACAACATTAAAAAATGAAATTTAGAGTAGTATTGCATAATGCGAATCAAAGGTGATGCTTTATCGTGCAAGTACAATCATGCGAAATGTCGTAATGTAGCAGTTCAATTCAATTAAATTAACTCATTAAATTCATATTTCAATTCAATTAAATCCACAATTGTTTTACGTTAAACACAATTAGTCTTTATTTGGAGTAGGTACTATCAATTGGCAAGTATGACATAGTTCAATAATAGTACAAAACTTTACGGGTAGGTAACTTTACAAAGGAAACTAATTATTCCCTAAACCTTTTAACAAAAGGTGCACGGAAGATGCACGGATAGGACAGGAAGGCAACTCCCTTTTTCGAGGTATCACATGATCTTGTATCGGTCAAGCCTAAGTAGCGGGGTGCAAATTCTAACCAATAGCATACAGTGCCATAGCCAGAGTTGAATTTAAGATAGGGCAGCGGTAATTACAGGTAGGGCGCAAGTAAATATGTAACTTGATCTGATCTGGTGAATCGATTTTCATCGTACATGTGTGAGGCAATACTGAATTGGACTATCAAAACATTTAGTTATTTAACAATGATAAAGTTGTGTTCTTTCACCAGGTAGATAATAATATTTGTACACAAGGTAATTCTTGAACATTGCTAACAATTAACTTCAGAAAAGTAACTGCAGCATCAATGGCTTTTCATTTATTAAGGTTTATATTAGGTACCAAACATAATTTGAAATTACAGAATAAAAACAAAACTAAAAATAATAAAAAATCCTTCCTTAAAACAATCGAATTTTTCGATTCGACAAATCATTAAAAATACGCGCACAACCTCCCACCACTTATTTCAATGCCATCTAAGGGCAGAATAAAGAATTAGTACGATTGGTGAATTCGAAGTTGTTCAGTTAGATGTCGCTACGCTAAACTAATAGGTAGTATTTTTTTTTCAATCATATCAAACTAGGTAGGGCATTGCCCCAAAATGCCCCCCCCCCCCCCTAGCTACGGCCCTGATAGCATACCTCGTCCCTAACTAGTAAGGGACGAAGCGATGCAGGAAACAGAAGGTATTCGAGATTGAATACTTATCAATAGGAGGCAGAATTTGGAGGCAAACGAAAATTCCAAAACAGAACCTTGTCCAACTGAAGTAATGTAAATGTATCAATAAATTAATTAAATTAACTGATTGCCATAGTTGGCCATTCCTGAAGGCCAGTCCAGAAATAATAGTGCTGACCTTAGTTCCCATAAGACATAAACAGGAGATAACAAATTAATGTGTTTGATAGGAAACTGATAAAACAGTTTCATTATTGGTTATTTGCTCATTCATTTGTCCTAACATACGAGTAGTCATCGCTTGAATACCAAACATAGTTATACAACAAAATATACTTAACATAGTTATACTTAACAAAATTTTAAATGTTATATGTAAAGATCTTGGCGTTTACCTTGACAGCAAACTTATATTTAATAAGCACATCGACTCGATAGTTAACAGGTCATATAAAATGCTTGGTTTTGTTCTTCGAATAAGTAAAGTGTTCAGTAACCCGCGTACAATAGTATTGTTATATTTTGCATTAGTCGTCAGATGTACACTAGAATATGCCTCGCCAATTTGGAACCCGCAGTACAAAGTATACATAGATAGCATAGAACAAATTCAAAACAAATTTTTAAAATATCTAACCTTCAAATTCAACAATAACTTCGACTGCAAATTTCAAACTTTGCAACAAAGGCGAGCAATAGCTGATTTGACATTCATACACAAAATTTTAAATAATAACATTGACTCTACCGAACTTATTTCCCTAGTTAATTTTAATATACCCTCAAGACGTACACGCCATACAGAACTATTTCACACGCTCAATTACAAGACAAATGCAGCAGCTAATTCGCCAATCAATCGTGCTCTTCATACGTTTAATACTATTTGTCTAAATTCTAACATCGACATTTTCTTCGATTCACTGCCCAAATTTAAAAAGAGCATCATGTCAATGATGTAAATTGTTCAATGCGCATACATACATACATACTCACACATACAAACACACTCACACATACACACACACACACACACACACGCACACACACGCACACACACACACCTACCCACTACGCACATCACCCGGTATTTAATTAATATGCAGACACTACAAAGAAACATGTCATAGGTACCCATCATGAAATGTACTTAATAATTGTAAATTGTTTTCACCATTGTAACTAATGTACTGTTTGTTTCTGTTTATAAATAAAATAAAATAAAAATATACCGGTAAAGTAATGGCCGTTGTTGGCGGGAGCTTCCAACACGTGTTAAATTATATCAGTTATCTTAATCAATTAAAAGTGAAAACTGTCATTTTTATTTATTAATAAAATGCAAATAAATAATAATAGCACTGAAAAATAATGGTAAATTCGCTATGCGAGTAAAATTAACACGAGAGTTGCACTGAAAAATTAAAAAGATACGATATCATTCACTGCTACGATCGAGGCACAAATAAAATGGACAAAAACTTATAGAGAGTGAGATAGATATTTCATTTGTTTGACTTTTGCAAAACTGTCATAGAACACTGTTCGTTGTTTAGAGTTGTAAACATTAGATAACAATAATAGTTCGTACCCACCTACTTTTAAATTGCAACAATAAAGTGATGTAATTTTTAAACAGAGTTATATCCGGATAATTTAATTAAATCAAATGAGATTCCAATCGTCAGGTATGTTTTTAGGTTTTCACGGCCAAAAGTATTTTTATTATTTGTTTTTGGGGTGTTATGCCGTGTTTCGCTACCTCCTTCTTTAGACAGCGTTACAGTGTCCATCATCAGGGCAGATGAGCAACTGATATTGGTGATAGACAGCGTTACAGTGTCCATCATCAGGGCAGATGAGCAAATGATATTGGTGAAAATGTTTGCTTATGTATGTCGAAGCGATGCCGTGCTGCCAGCTCCACATTTTCACCAATATCATTTGCTCATCTGCCCTGATGATGGACACTGTGACGCTGTCCGAAACGTTGGCTAAAGAAGGAGGTAGCGAAACACGGCATAACACCCCAAAAACAAATAATAAAAATAAATAAAAAAGAGATTCCAATCATTTACAATATGATCAAATTAAGGGGGTATTCTATTCTAGAAGCATGAATTGTAGGTATTTTTTCAGGTGTAATAAAAAAAACATAATATTGGTACAAGCCATTATTTTACCAAATATTGCTTAAACATTAAAAAATGCATGAAAAAAAAATCAAACGAAAAAATTAAAAATTCAAAAATTTGCAGGGTGTTGAAGTGGGGAGTCTAAAAAAATGGCGCGCCCTGATTGACACGGTTGCAACCCTCCTAGTAATCTAAAAAAAAAAACAAATTAATTCTTCATCCAAACAAATGCGGCTATGGCCCGAACTAAAAGAAAGTTAAAAAAAATATTTTTCGCAAAATGGCGGCTGTCTGAAATAAAAAAGAATTTTTTTTACCAGTTTTTTTGACTTTCCAATTTTTTTAAAAATACTAAAAATTGCAATATTGTTATAGTTTTAGTTCCCGCCATAGAGTAATGTATAGAAAAGGCTCACACCAAATTTTAAACAAATTGGTTAAGTAGAACTTGAGATATCGTGTTAACCGTCCCGAAAAAAATGATTTTGAGAAAAATGCGTTTTAATTTTGTTCTATTCAGATTTTGATTAAATTCCGTCTAAACCGCGACATTAAAATCGTTATCGCTCTTAAAATAATGCGAATTTCGAAAAATCCATTTAAGGAGATATTTTTGAATATTTAAACATTGGAAATATGAAGAAAAAAAATTGATTTTTTTTTCTACATATTTTCTACTGCCTTAACTGATCATTTTAATAAATTTGTAAAGGAAAATTTCGTAAGTACATTGAAAGTGGGCGAGAGAAAAGAGTTTGTCTTTTAAAGCATGAGCGAGAGAAAAGAATTTACATTTTAAAGCTTGAGCGAGAGAAAAGAGTTAGCCTTTTAAAGCTCGAGCGAAAAAAAAATTGATTTTAAAGCTTGAGCGAGATAAAAGAGCTTGACTTCTAAAGCTCGAGCGAGAGAAAAGAGCTTGCATTTTAAAGCTTGAACGAATGAAAAGAGCTTGCCTTTTATACATGATCATTGGCAAGTTAGTCCTGCAGGTTGGGTGATAGAATAGTCTATGCCACGGAGGAAAAAAAGGAGTGTCCTCCATGGTCTAAGCTCTCTTTGACGCAGACAACCTTTGGAAACATAGAAATTAATGTTCTCCATGATAGCCGAGGATTATGTAGTTTCAAAATTGGCATGGCTAGCCAATCTTGGCTCTTTTTTGGTTGTTAATTAAACTGCTACAATATTTAATTTTAATAAATCAAGCTACTCTGTTTTTTCTGTCGTCAGCCGACCCTCGAAATATTTTTAAAATTTTGGAAAACGCAGTATTATTTCATAACTTAAATTTAAAAAAAAAACCTTGTTAAAAATTGGCGAAAATTTGAAAATACTTATTGAAGTCGGTATAACAAACGAACATGTTAAAATTCAAGTTACATTATTTATTATTTCAAAACTTTCAATTCATCGTGGAATTCCATTTTAAAACCACTTTTTATTGATTAAAAACATCTATGTTACTTTCTTTCCTTTTTTATTAATTTATTTAATACAAACGTTTTTAATATAAAGGAAGGTATACATGTACCGTAGGCACGGATTATCTATCACAAAATCATAGTTAAATAAGAAATAATAAAATAGAGTACAACAGTTAATTGTGGCTTTTGATTAAGAATTGACACCAGAGATACAATTACATAAAAAATTCTATAGTGCAAATAAAATTAATACTTGATTGAAAATATTTGAAGGCCTTCTTGTACCTAGCTTCCGTGCGTTTAAATAGATCTGCCACATCTGCATATCTATTAGTAACTTCATGTAATCTAGGTACAAGCGAGTGTTTCGTATACTCAGTCCGGTTATTGTAGCATTTGAACAGGATTTTAGAACGAGTGGTTCTCGTGGGTATATGAAATTCAACGAGCTTAGTTAAATCGGGACTGTCTACTCTACCAATTATATATTAATGACATCCTTATGACAGGCAAAAAGTCATATTCAAGCATCGAATAAAGAATAACACAAGAAGTGGGCGTATTTTGTGATCCAAATATTTGCCTAATCGAGGCCTATATAATATATCCATACAAAACTGTGTTTTTTAAATTCAAATGGGATGGAGAACTACGAAGTCAGGCGGGTGTGAAGTGAAACGCTGGGCTACTAGGCTAAATCATAGGTTCTCAACCTTATTTTGCCCACCGCCCACTTTGATAATATTTTTTTTTCTAAATCCCCCCATTTTTTACTTAAGGGGGGGGGGACTCAACTGGCACGGAATCAATAATTCGATTAAAATATATTAAATTTTTGTTATACCTTTTTGTTTAGCGAGTTAAAAATGCAATTCTTTTGTATTTTAAGTACCGGGTTGCTATCTCCTTCATTCCTGTATTCGTAGTGTCACTTATTGATAATAATAATACACGTAAAATGATAAAATTTTAAAATAAAAAAAAATAAAATGTTCATTTATCCAATTTAATGAACTAATGACAAAATGGCAGATAGGTGTGATAATGTGTACTTTTATTAAATTGTGAAATTATTAACCCCGATACAGGCGAGCCCTAGTGGGATTAATAATTAAATGCTTAAAAATGTATTCTAATTGTGAAGAAGCAATAAATAAATAAATAAAATATATAGATCTGAATGTAATGGAATCTTTCAATTCAATTTTCATCCACTTTCCAAACTACCGAAATATGTGAATTTTTGTGAATATGTGAACATAACAAAATTATAACAATACAGACATATGTAAACAAAAATTAACCAATATTAAAGTTTACTTTGCTTTATTAGTAGGTACGTGATTAGCGTGTTTTTTGTTTTTTTTAAACTATTTTTTCCTGCTCACGCGCTCATTGTACCATCTCAACGCCCCTTAATTTTCTCTGGGTCTTCTACTGCCCCTCTGAAAGTCTCAAATGCCCACAAGGGGACGTTATCGCCTACGTTGAGAACCTACGGGCTAAATGGAACACGTGTTACCATTTAACTTTGTATGGAAGTCACTTCTAGCGATATTATTTATTTTATACATTCAAAGTATAGATCTAGGTTGAGACTCTATAACATGTAAGGTACCTACTTCCTTCACTTTTCTAAAAACTAAAATAAAATTACTAATAACCGACCTCTCAAGCGATCGTGTCAACAATGAAAAATACGCGACGTGCGATAAAGAATCCTGGGCGCTCGATTTAGAAATCTTCCCGCCCTCATTAAAAAAATTCGTACCTCTGAATTTCAATCAACACATAAACTGATTAACCACTGGAAAGTTTTTTGACACAATATAGCACTATTTAAAATAACTCGGATTGCTTTGCTGCCAATTTTGGTAAATTTTCCCTAATTTGTAAGTAATTAAGTAGAAGTTTACGATTTCATATTTTTTTATATAAATTTTACGAATATGTAATAATCGACAAAAGATAGGTGAATTCAATGGCTATATAGAACTATAATCAGTTTGTGTATCTCCATATTAAAATTCGGAGGGATGATTTTTTTTAATCTGGGCGGAAAATATTCAAAATAATCATCAAAAAATGTCGAGCAATCGGAGAAAAAAGTTTTAAATTGCGCTGTCGCTCCAGTGATTATAGTGCAAATAAGTCCATCTGTATTTTGCCGATTATTCCATATTTTAGATTTTATTAAAAAAAAAATCGTAAACTTTATAAACGCGCGAATTCTGCGTATTAGCTCTTTGAAATTGCCATGAGAGCTACGTCATAATGTCTACATGGCATATTTTATATTTCTGTATGGGTAAAAAACGATAATGAAATCCCCAATAAATAACAACAAACACATATTGATGACAACCAAAAGTTCATTCAAACAGTTTCTGGAAAGCTCTGGAAACCTGCTCGATGATAACACCTATTCACATATTTACAGTGTCAATCGAAAACAACACACATAATTAGTTATATCTACAAATTGACCAGTTTGGCTGCATTAATGATTATACAGGGTGTTATGGGATATACTTAACTTACTGGTATTATCTATTTATTTTATATCATTGAATTACAATTTGTGAGCATATATTGCTTGTTTTCAATGTTTCTCTTTATCTGCACAAACTCATAATAAATTATATTAATTAGATAATAGTTTAAGAATCGTTCACATCCTTGGAAATTATTAAGATGTTGTACGGACAGACGTACGTAATGAGACATACGGACGTAGGTACCACGAATAAATTATTTGGAGTAAAAATGATAATGAAAGTTAGATTTGAGAAAATGATAATGGAAGCAATTAACCCATTTCCTGACATTCGATCGAGCTGAAGACTCGCTGACTTGTCAATGCATTCTAAGTTTGAGTGGCACTCACGCACACACGCGCACACCGACACATTTTTCTAAAATTGGATGACATTAAAATTTAAAATATTTCAGCAGTTAATAATATTCGAAATAAACCTCGGTTCCATTCAATTTAGGATTAGGATTAGAATTTGGCTTAGGTGTTAGCTGTGTTTACACATTTTGGTCAGTCCCTGCGGAGGAAGGTTGATTCCTCGGTCAAACTGTTGTTTTTTTTTTTACTGGCTCTTAACACGTCTGTTAAGAGCCAAGGGAGGAAGGTTCAATACTCAGTCAACCAAAAAAAATGTTTTTTATGAAAATGGCTATTAGCCGGCCCAAAAGATGGCGCAACCAGGTCGAAAAAATTGATGAAAGATGTTTTTTTTTTACATTAACTCCACAAAGGAGGCTCTTAGGGCAATTATTTCCCTACAATGTTTTCGGAAAAGCTGTGTGAAGGGTCTTTTTGTGGAAATGAAGGAGTGAACCTGGATCTTGAAAAGACCAATGTTGTAACAGGGAGGAAACACAGAGGCCGGTAATCTTCTCCACAGCCGAGCTGATGAACTTAAGAACAAGTCAGAGATGCGACCCCAGATGTACTTATTATAGTAAAAAAAAATAGTTTTTATGAGTTGATTTTTTATATTAACTCCCCACAGGGGGCTTTGAGGAAAATAATTTCCCTCCGGGCCTGTGCCATATTTGAGGAAGCTCTTTTTGAGGAGATGAATAAGTGAACAATAAGTGAGAAGAGGAATACGTCTTGAAGAGACTGAAAGCAGGGAGGAAACACATACCCCAAATAAGTCAAGAACGTCCCTTGACACCCTGTATTATGAAAGATAATTAATTACCAACACATATTTGCTTTCAGTAAACAATAGATAAATGTAATATTGCATGCAAATAAAGACGGGTCTCCAGCAAGCGAAACAATGCACTTGAACGTGAACGTTTGAACGTCACTATAAACATCCGTTTGTTAAAACATGGTTTGAAAGATCGGTGCGAAGTGCGCGCGGTCACTAACAATTTGGCTGGTGGTTTGTGGTAAGGACCTGTCGTTTAGCGTTTACATAAAAAATGTTAAAATAAACATAAATGTTAAAATGCGTTCTAATAAAGACGATATGCTACATCAGTGCCATTAAGGTGATTTTGCAAAAAACGGCGCTATAAGAATCATCCAAATATTATTATTATTATCAGGGAGAAAACACAAATATTTCAATAGATGTTTATTTATCAGGAAAGATTTCGGACTAATATCGATTATTGCACGACCTGAAGTTAAAGAATTTCGAATGCGTAATTAATTACTTAGACGTCAAAAGTCTGATGTAAAATTTAGCGATAATATTGTAGACTAAGTATAAAGGAGAACAAGCTGATTTCAAATTAGACCTAACTACCTAACTACCTCGATTTTTTATTAGATATTTATTTATCAGGGATTAAGAAAAGAATGCCTATTTTAATTGGTCAATTTCTTCCGTGTCTCTGAAACCGATTTATAAATTAATAGACTTTATTTACAAGAGAAAGAAATAATCATTCATTACGACAGTATTTATTTACAATTTAACACTTCCGTACCGGACCAGGGGAACGCACTTACACTAACGAGAGTTTTACGCTGTATCTAAGTTGTTTTTTAAACCACATACTCAATAATTTAGGTAATCCTAGAAAAAATATTCGGTTAAAATAATCGATCTGCATTAAAAAAATCAATTTCGCATTGCTTCTTTTCTTAATTTTAAATAATTTCTATCAAATTCCGGTCGAGAATCTGTCCCGCCCGCCCCTCTTCCCCTCTGTTCGGGCATTACCCCGTACCCATCTGCTGGAAATATCGGAACGATTCTAAGCGATAGCAAGTAATTTCTAATTGTTAGTGGAAAGGACTAGATCCCGTTTGTTTACACTGCGCATCTTGTTTGACCTTTTTACAATGCTATAATGTTCGCTTGCCGGTCAAAGATCTTTCGGTCTGGATCGTTTCCGCTACGCGCTAATCGCCAGTCGACATTTGGAAACATGGAGGCATGTTGGCTATCGGCCCGCCTTCTCTGCTTTCTATGGAAAAATATACGTTATGGTTTAAATTCATTAGAATATTAATTATGACTTTATTTATCAAACGATTTTGAAAAGGACTACTGAAATACAATGAATATGCTTCCTTCTAATTATTACACAAACAAATTACGAAAAAATTATGTCATTAACACCCTTTAATAAGCAAAACAAATTGGGGTCCCCGAGTGACCCCCCTTCGGATCATGTGTGATTTTTTTCTTTCCGGGACGAAAAGGTTAAAGTCATAATTAGGTATTAGGCTCGCAGGGTTGATATAACCCCAAATCTCATTCGATTTATCTCCGTTACCAACCGCTCGGTGCAGCTCCTATAAAAAATTAACTTAATTCCCCCCCCCCCCCCCCCCCCTTCTAAAGTTTGGTAAAGCTTGAACACGAATTGTTTAAAGTTTTGAATGTTTATACTGTTGTTCATGTTCATGGTTTACCTCCCAGGAGACCACCTTAAGATATAAAAAGTTATTTGTGCTCACCTCGTGTGGATAAAATGGCGCTTGCAACGAAACGCATATAGCGTTGCAAAAATCTGCAATGGACATTGCAATGATGGTCATCCATTGCCGTTTTGTAAAATTGAAACCCATTTTCAAATTAAATAAATAATAACTCGTAAAAAAATTACAATAATCACTCAATTTATATAATTTTTAAATACTATATAATACAAATCATGTTTTAATCAATGAAATTACATATCTAACTTAATTAAAAATTATTGTTAAATTTATCTTGCTATCATTTTTAAACACTTATTTTTAATCGCATTGTCATTTTATTATCGTATCATATTAATTAATTTTATTATTAATTAATTAATGTTCACTTGAAAAAGTACACTTTTTGATCTATTTTAAAACAATGAAGTGCAGTTGACCTCACAAAACTTTATGATTTTGAAATTTAAAATTCGTTATCAGAGCACTATTATTCCGAAAGCGATAAATTGAGAAAATAAACTTAGTCAAAGTACACTACACAATGTTAATAATGATTCTTATTATAGTTTTCTATCAAAATAGTGTTTGTTTTAATTAAAGTATGAATAATTGCTTAGTTGGGTAGTTTGATAATAATTAATGTAAAAGATAGTTGGATGTTGCCTAAACAACGCGAGTTTTAGCACTGATTGTGACTGTTGTGAGAAGAGTACGCGTTGCTTTGACCCCTGGGTCCCTGACATATAAATAAGGGCGTCAAAAGACACAAAGTTTAATATTTATTTATTTTCGGCAAATCTTACCGAGTAAGCTCGGTGAAACGTCTCCGGATCCAATATAATATCCCTTCTGTATAAATATGATGCACGTAGAATCATATTTGGATACAGAAGGTATAGCAGCGCATTAACAATGTTCACGGAATTGGGACTCCGTGGATTCGCCAGCCTGATGAGACACCGGGTCGCTGGAACAAGGATGCGGCTAATAGCCCCCGACAACACGGTGGTGACCGCAGCCTTCCAGTACCAAGCGCCACTCCTGAGTGAGCGTTGGCCCCGAGCTCACTCAAGACCCCTGCATAAACTCACAAGAGCCCTGCATAAAAATTCGAGTGCAGTTTACATGTGGTAGGAGCGAAACTTTACCAAAACAATCTCAACCAATATTTGAAAAATGAGGTCATAATCAAAGCGACCAATAATCAAAGCGGCCGATGAGCGCAGTTGATGCGTCGCAGGTGCGGTAATCGTCGTTTCCGTTTCATCCGAAATTCAAATCACAGCCGTGCTATGGAAGTTTCACTTCAATAATGGATTATTTATTTTTGTTATTATTTTTGAAGTGAAACTTCTATAGCACGGCTGTGATTTGGATTTCGGATGAAACCGAAATGATGATTACTGCACCTGCGACCCATCAACTGCGCTCATCGGTCGCTTTGATAATGATGTCACTTCTAAAGGCTCCTATTGGTTGAGATATTAAACGGAAATTACGCGAGGTCTGCGCTCATTGCTCGTTTTGATTATGACCTCACTTTTCAAATATTGATTGAGATTGTTTTGGTAAAGTTTCGCTTCTACCGCGTGTAAACTGCACTCGATTTTTTTTTCTATTTATGTTCTTGGGGTGACCACTTGGGGTGACCTATAGCAGAGGTGTTGTTATCCAATAAATGCTTCCAGGGGCGCCAGTACCTATACCCACCTTCCAAAATGATAGTATGAACAACATAATACGAGAAATAAATTTTTAAACATCATTTTATTACGAGATTGATGCACAATTAGCAAGAAGAAAGTCTCCATGAGGTTTCGAAAAAGCAACCCATTTAATTTTTCCCATCGCTTAAAACAGAATAAAGCCCGGGCAAGGCTGGGTACTTCAGCCAATTTTACATAAAATAGATATGGTGATAAAAAGTAGGAAATACTTTCAGTATCACCCTTGTCAAAACGTTGTTTGAAATGGCTTTCGCCGTATTTGATGACCAGATCTGAATAGCCAAAGAGTTCCTAAGCCTTTCCCTTCCACGTCTCCCCCTCTACCCCGTCCCAGCTGCATCCCGTCTGATAATATATGCCTAATTGATGTTGGCATCGTGTAATAGCCCTACCAGGTGCGAGCGATTCAAATAAATTTGTTTCTTTTTTTTAACACTGAATAGGCACAGATTGTAGAACAGCCTTAATTCCAAGTTATGTCAACTTTATAACCACCGAACAGATAATTCCTAGACTAAATAATACCTTTTGACTCCTGGGCTCAAGATTGAAAGATTCTCCTATCTTAACAAATGGATTGCAATGTTCAGAGCGCGGGCGTCGGCTGGGAATGCTCTCTTTGTTCTACCGGTATTTCAATGGAAGATTCTCCGAAGAGCTAGCGTCATTCACTTCTTCGGCACCGGTGCGCAATCAGGAAGTACGCCAAACGCGTGCTCAACATTTCTAGATAGTTGACACAAATTTTGTGACATGAAAACGGGTCGTGACGGTCGGGTACACCGACAGGCCCACTTCTGTCGGCTCATTTATTAATTTTTCCTAACCTTCATCAATACAGAATTTAAAAAAATTAAAGGCCAGTTTGGTTCCATGACAACTAAGAATCAAGACAACTCAACATTTCTTTGAAAAGTCATTAAAAGTTTTTAAAAAAATAATTTTAAAATAGCCCTTAACTCTAACCTAACTTAACCTATTTAACCAATTTTTTTATCATCACTTTTAATGACTTTTCTGAGGAGGTTCTGAGTTGTCCGGTTACCGTTTGATTTATGTAATTTAAATTCAATTATTACTATCTATTTTTGCGTAAATTGTGTAACACATTTAAAATTTTGTCAACCCTGCTACTTAAGAGATAAGTAATATTGTTGAAGAGACAGAACACGGTATTGCTACATAAATCATGTGTGATTGTCACAATATTTTGGGCCTCTCATAAAGGCCTCTCATTGTTTGATGTAATTATCGAGTTCTATCACAAAAGAGAAAAATAATTTACTTAAAAGTGGAGGCATTTCGCAAAGACGTAATTTTTTCTTATTTCCAAGTTAAAGTTTTCAGAGGAAGCCGCAAGTCAAAAATGTATATATTCTTAGTGTATTTATCGCCACGAATATAGGTAATAGGTGTAAAAATCGCTTGGCAAACTGAGTCCAGAGGTCACGGTTTCAAGCGCAAAAGAGGTTTCTATTTATTTTGTGAATAATTATTATACAAGAAAGAAATTATTACCATACTTACTGATAATTTTAGCCTTAAAATCTTTTTAAACAAAGTTGTTTTTTTTATGTGCGTTCATAAATTTCTAGTGAAAAAATACGTTTTTTGTTGTTTACTCTTATGTATCCGTTACATGTATAAAATGAAGTCACTCTCGCTGTCTGTACGCTTAGATCTTTTTCATGCGGTTTTCACCAATTATTTATTTATTTATTTATTTATAAATAAACGCCCTTTTTCGGGGCTTTTACAAATATAGCATAGAAAAAACATTTTCTTGTACATAACTGAACTGCCTCAATAACAATATTTTATATTTATTCAAAGATAAATTGAAGATGTCCACTGACTTGGTATAATTAGTTACAACTATTAGTTAAAAACCTGCTTCCGCCCGTTTTAACTGCTAGGCCCTGCGGGCGGCTTTTTATTCAGATTCGCCCGGTTAGTGTTGGTAACCATTTTATAAATCCAATAGGAACTGGTTCCAAAATTAGCCCGTTTCTCGTATCCGCTGTCAACCAGTGATAGCTAGTCACCGGGACAAAGTAACCGGGATGGGCAATGATGTTATGTTATCTATCTTAGTAATAAACCTCTTGTAATATACCTATATAGATAAATGCATAAACGAATTTGTTAAGCGCCCTTGAGGTAATTTTCTCATGAAAATAGCGCTATAAAATATACAACAATTATTATTATTGTTATATGCAATATACAACCGCTTAATACAACTGAGTATTACCGTCAATCTTTCCATATCCGTAGAGATATTCCAGATTCACAAATTCGTAGAACTTATTCCTAGGGAGGGCATGTATGCCCTATGCGTCCTGCCGACGGAAGTGGTGACATCTTGTGACGAATTCTTGAATTCAAAACGGAATTACATCGGTAGCTTTGTTTGAAATTCCACGTGCACAGATGTTATTTATGGCGCAGCGCGTATGGCGTGGCGTCAGACATGCCCTCGAAGCTGGGTTCTGAAATTCAACCACGCAGACGCAGGCCTAATCATACAGATCAATTTATCGAAAGATTATCAATCGCACAACGAAACGATCATTCCGCATCCAATGGGAAATCTCAATTGTCAATCGTTTCAACTGCCTCGGTAAGCGATCGATTTTTTTTACATTAGCTCCACACAGAAGGTCCTGAGGATAATTGCCTCAGGGTCTATGCCATCTTTGGGGATGCTGTGTCGAGGGTATATTTATGAAAAGAAAGACGAGGAAGTTCAGGAAAAAAGTAAGAGGGGTGGGTAGTAAAAAACTGGGGGGTCAAAGTGTCCAGGAGTGACGAACGTGTGAATCCATCCCTCACACCACAGCTGGGCAAACGCATTCGCCGCCAAGACCTAGACAAATACCTCACCCCATGAACCCAATCGCCCCTGCTAAGTCACCAAACGTAGAGAACCTTGCACTGCAGTGGGAGGGATGGATTCAATCACAATTCCATCACTTCTGGACACATTGACCCGCAAATTCCTACCAACCGCCCATACCTTTTTCCTTCCCAGAACTTCCTCCCTTCCTATTCCTAATAAAAATTTCCACACATCAGCCCTAAAAACGACATAGGCCCTGAAGATTTTTTTACTTCAAGGTCTCGTGTGGAGCAATTGTAAAAAAATCCTACTTTGTAACTACTTATTGTTATTTTTTATGGCAGGAAGCTTGAAATGTATTGTTCATTCATTATTTCTATTATGCATTGTGTATCAGTCATCATCATCACCACCGCGCTATTTCCCAGGGTGGGATTCCTCCACAAATTCATTCAAATGTTAGAAGTGTTGGTTTTTCTATAAATGGTTAACGGGGCGGCGGTACCCCTACCCGCCTCCAAAATTGAATTTAGTGTACCCTATTTAGAAGTTCTTCATCGAATGAACAATATTTGTGAAATTGTTCCTACTAGCTATAAATAAGCAAAGAATAGCAGCTCGGTCATTTTAAGAGGAACGATAAACACAGGACGTTGAATGAAAATAAAAGTAGGATTAATAAAGGAATAAACCATTCCTCTCGTCGTAATGTCGTAATCTCCATGACCGATACTAGTGCAGTTCCGCAGAGTTCACCGCACTGCAGCCTGCAGGGTAAAAATTGTCTTGATAATAGCTAACCTCCCGTACCAAAAGAAATCAAAAAGTGAAGAACTGATTGAAAAAATATATTTATTAAATACTTTCTGCAGAGCTTGCATTTTTCAATTTGGCTGGCGGGTATGGGTCGTCATTTTTTCGATAACCAACACCTCTGCCATAGGTCACCGCAAGTGGATCACTAGGTATGGTGACTTAGCAGGGGTGCCCGGGATCATGGGAGGCCTTTTTATTTCTCCAGCAGGACTCTGTTGACCCATCGCCTTGCACCGCAGTTGGAGGGATGGATTCGTATGTTCACACATTGACCCCCAGATTACTACTCATACCTTTTTCTTTCCCAGAACTTCCTCTCCTACCTTTCCGTAAAAAGACCCTCCACACAGACAAAGACCCTGCAATGACATCGGCCCTGAGGGAAATTATTTTCCTCGAGGCCTCTTGTGTGGAGCTAATGTAAAAGTAGAAAAAAACCCTAAATGCTTTAAGGGGGGAGGTAACGTTTTAAAATTCATTTTAATTTTTTTTTAAATTTACAACATGTCGAGAGTAAAAAAGAGTGTAAAATTTTCAGGTAAATCTGAGCAAAACTATCGAAGATACAGCGTTTCAAGCGACCGGCCCTCTTGCTCGATTCAAGTATAAAACTTTAAATCGATTTTCTGGCAAAAAAAATTTTTAAGTTCGTGAACATTGAACATCATAACTCAAAATCAACTTGACCGATTCTTTTGAAATTTTGTACACTATTTTTACACATAAATCAACATTTTTACCATTTTTTTCATTTTATAAAAACAAATTCACCGAAAATTTTAGCAAAAATCGTATTTTTGACATGCTGCAAAAAATGAAAAAAAAGCTTCGTTACTGCTTACATACTTAAAAAACATTTCATCTTTTAAATGCATTTCGACTTTTTTTGTTTTAAATGATTCGTTCAAGAGTTATGATGTTCATCGCTTAACAACTTTTTTTTGAGGCGCCTCCGGAGATTCGCTCTCACGGACTTATTTATTGATATTTTTAATTTAAAAAAACTTTCGGACATATTTCAGATGTCATACTATGGCGTGTATATAAAATAAATAAATAATCATTATTCATATCTGCAAAAAAAATAATTAAAATATGCCTTTTTCGCCTTTAAAAGCTTACCTCCCCTTAAATCCGACCCTGGATATAAAGCTACCTACATAAATAGGGAGAAAGAAATGTAAAGTGGTTATGGGGGAATTGTCACGATTCAGTTCGTAAGATTAATAAAAAAAACAATACATATCGTTGAATTTCGATAGTGACATTTTTCTAAGAAATACGTCAGAAATGATTACAATGTCGTCTTGGTCGACGTTTCTTCTGGAGATAAATAAATCACTTTATAAAAACATACGTTCATTTCCGCTCCTGTCAATGATTCAGATAAAAAAAATTGTTTTATTTTCTTATTTAAATTAAAATTAAATAGTTAGATACCATTGGGACTAATGTGACGTTTCGATTCTGAGTTGTGGCCTTTTACAAGGACTTTAAATGTAAATAAATCGAAAAGAAATATTCTGCAGTAAAATAAAAGCGATTTCGTAATAGCATTCGATGGTCCTGAAGAACAATGTCGGATCTGCTAAAAATAAAAATCGTTGTGTTGGGTTTTCTATATGTATATATAATCAATCAATCAATCAATCATGATTGCTTGGGGGTATATGAGTTAAGAATTGTCCATGTATTGCTATATTTAAGCATAAGAAATGTTTTAAACTTTCAAAATACCTTCTTTCCGTCCTCGCTAGGTTTCTTGATTGTTTAGCATCAAATTTGATTGATTGTTTTAAAATACACAAAAATGAGTGTTTGTTGTAGAAAATTTGTAAAAAAATTGCAATAGGTGGCTCGCTGTTTGAAAATCTGAATGTATCGGGAATGAATTTATTGAACGCGGGAGAAAAGAGGGGATCGCGGGAGGGGGGTTCGCGGGAGAGGAGAGTGGGAAGGCCGGGAAAGTGTAGGGAGAATGCTTGATGGGACGGGAACGGGAACGGGACGAATGGGAAAAGACACGCAGGAAAAACGACTATTTATTAGTGGCATTGCAACGCATGCCGGGAACTCGCTAGTTTATTATCATCGGACAGCAAAACGACATCTACTTTTTATTATAAATATGCTCAGGAATCGCTGGTTAAAATACTTCAGGTGCCTGCTGTTACACCCTGTTTAAAGCAATTTCCTGTGTTTAGCTACTTCTAATGTACAATAGCCCCATTACCCGGATCCGGAGTGGGTCTATGGGTGGAAGAAATGGCGAGGAGCAGGAGTTGTGGAAAAGGAAGGGTAAGGAATACCTAGCTATTCAGACATGATTACAAAACACAGTAAAGCCATCTAAATCATTGTTTCGATTCTGATTAGTGGTCTTTCACCAAAGTGATAATGAGGCCAATTACCTCTCTGAAACGTTGCAAAATTACTTTTCAGAATATGTGAATTAACAAATAACGTTGTCAAGAGATGAATGTAAAGAAATAATTATTTTTATTCGTGAAAGGAAGAATATCTCTACACAGCTGTGTTGAGAGATCAATAAATAATTTCTTATTTTAACTGAACCCAAAGAATAGGCTCAAATACAGAATAAACACAATTTTAATTTGTCTCTCATAGTTGCATTAGTTGATAATGCGCTATCCTTTGGAATGACCTTTGAATTATTTTCACTTAATATTTGGCCGAGTTGATATATCAGTTTAATATCGCAAATGCATGCGGAGTCCAATAAAACTGTTGGAATCCTCAAGGTACAAATTTCTTTTGTGTGAATATTTGAATAAGCTATCCCATTTACAACCAGGAGTATCATTCAATGCGTTTTTGGAATGAAACTTCTTTAGTACCATTGTGATTTGAAACCCGACGGAAACGACACTAAAAAGAGACAAAAGGATTTAGCCTGCGAGAGAATGAGATAGACCTTACCACATTGTCCGCTTTGATTACGAGCTCTCTTTACAAGGCTCCTGTTGGTTGAGATTGTGGGTAATTTATTGTGAAGCTTTCACTTCTTCCACGTGTGAACTGCACTCAATTTTTGTGTTTGTTTATTTTCCATTCAATGAAACGTTGAAAAGTATGCTTTTGGACAATTTATTGAACAGGAACTCGTTTTAAATATTCGGACCTAAACTATTTTTTGGCTGAAGAAATGGAGTGTCAAGTACCTACCTTTAATTAAAATAACATTTCCGATATGCCCTTTTGTTAGAGTTTAAGCCGCCGCTACCCGAATTTCTACTGATTTTTAACATATCTCCCTTAAACGTTTGAAGTTTTTAAGCTCTTAAAAAAATATGTTATTTTTTAAGATAATATCTAGATACGTTCCACGCTGGAATGCAAATTATATGAAATTCCCTCGATAGAAAAAAAATCGCAAAGTATGCTCCGAAAAATTATTAAAAACAAGTCTATTTCTATTATTTTACAAGTCATATATATTTGTGAAAAAATTCACAATGTTTCTCACGAGATTTTTGCTCTATTTTAAACGAGTCATGTTTTATTAAGCATTTTCACAACTTTCGCTTCGATTTTATCAATTAAAATATAAGCTCGCTCTGTTCAACATTCGTAATTACACATCTCTCCATCTTCTTCTTTTTGAGCGGGGAAGCGCCCCCTTAACCTAGGAGTTAAGAATTAATAACTGCTGGATCAATTTCGATCATTTCTGGGAAAAAAGTCATTGGATAGCTAGCTGTCCGATGACTTTTTTTGACCGAAATTTATAGGTTCACACTCCTGATCTTATTTTGTTTTATTTTATTTATAACAAAAACAAAAATAAATATAAAATCCGTGACCGAACAACTCAGAATGAAATCAACTCAACTTCCTTTGAAAAGTCATTAACTCAACATCCTTTGAAAAGTCATTTTAAAGTCATTAATTAATTAGTGATGAAAAAAATTGGTTTTAAAGGTTACGTTAGGTAAGGTTTAGTTATAAGCTATTTTTCATTTTTTTTTTTATATTAACTCCACACAGGAAGGCCCTGAGGAAAATAATTTCCCTCAGGGCCTATTTCATCTTTGAAGATGCTGTGTGGAGGGTGTTTTTGAGGAGAGGAAGGAGTGAACATGGGTCTTGAAGAGACCCATGTTGTAGGAGGGAGGAAACACAGAGGCCGGCAAATCGTTCCACAGCCGAGCTGTTGAACTCAGAACGAGTCGTAATAACGGCAACGACCCGTTCTCAATTATTCTTTTTGTTGAGTTGACTTGATTCTGAGGTGGCATGAGACCTAAAATAGCCCATGCCTACTAGATATTTGTAATGCCTTTTGATTTAACAAAATATTATTCAGTTTGGTTGGGTATTTTGGCCTCAAATTCAAAATGAAATGTCAATTTTTTTGAATTTTTAAAAGTTCCTTTTAATGTGAAATTTGATCCATTTTTTTTCCTCTGAAATCAATTCCAGGAAACTGGCTGGTACGACTTCTCTCATTCACCCTGTATTGTTTTATAACTTTGTTTGTTAATGTTAACACGATAATTAATATTTCCGACCTTTAAACAATATCATTACTATTATTATTGTAAAATTAATAGGGTATGTTTCTATTACAAAGGCGGCAAATATTTGTTTATTTAATATGGCTAATTATATTAATGTTTATTAAACTTGTATGTAACAAATTAGGCTGTCAAGGTCGATAGGTAGACAAAGAGACTTATGTATATTTTTATCTAATATCATGCGTTGGCTTCATGGCTGTTTTAATATTTTATTCGGTCAATTAAAATTTATTGGTGATTGTTTTATAAACATTACTGTTAAGATACTGGGTTTTATGCGTAACATTGGTGTTTTAATATTAAAAAGAAATCCGTCTCTTTGACGCAGGAAAAATCTTGAAGGGAGAGCTCTGTCATCACAAACGCCTATGTGGCAGAATGCTGAGATCTTTGTTTCGAATTTAGACATGATTTTTAAAAAATAAAGTCTATTCTCAAATATAAGATTCAGCCATGTCTTCTTCGGGCGGTAATATTTTTTTTTCCTTTCGCTTTCACGTCACAACATAATTTGTCAACTATCTGCCTACACCGTATGTGTTAGAGTGAACGCGGGTTTCAGAGTCGGCGCTTGGGCGGCCGACTGGCGCAGGCGTATTGACAAGAATGTTTGTATGTAACGTACGAAACCGCACACAGTGAAGTCAGATTCAGATTTCCACAACGCAAGACCGCGGGTTTCGGCTTTCAGATTACCGGCGCAGTCCCCGAGTTCGCCGGCGGCAGTTTGCCCGAATTGTGGACATCTGATCCTGGCTTCATTACGTGCGGTTTCGTACGTTTACATACATACATTCTTGTCGACGGCGCTGGCGCCTGCCCCAGTCGGCCGCCCTTGCACCGCCTTATCCGCCGAAATAAATAAATAAATATCGGTCAATCCGTATCCTCGCTATTTACGTCATTCCTCGCTCAATTTTAAGAAGGGTATGTCGGCCGCTCAAATCTCGGCAAGGAAGTGAAGTGACACAGAACCGCGCTGTGCAAACGTAACGTTATTATTATTGTACGCAGGATAGCAGTGGCGGACTAAGCCCGTCAAAGGGCGGCAAAGCCGAATGGGCCCCCCTCTAGTTTAAGAAGTTGATACGGAAACAGTTCATACGGAACTCTGGTCCTACGGGGCCTCCAAACGCCTCCATGTAAATGCAAGTTTTGCTGAAGGATAATTCAACTTACAAACTATTTCAAACGGTTTCACATAAAATGCTGTATCTCCGTCAATTTTTCGAATTTCTTTAAAAAATTTGGTCAGAGCATTCTTAACAAATGCATCTTATAGAAAATGAAATTAAAAAAAAGACAATTTTTTTTTTGCAGCGCCTTAAGGCCTAGTTTAGGATTTGATAAACGAAACACGGAGGCGTTTGGAGGCCCCCAGGACCAGAGACCTGGGGCGGGCCGCCGCTTCCGCCTCCCCCCGTTAGTCCGCCACTGCAGGATAGTTCCCTTTTTAGACGCCGAGGCACCAGCAGTAACAGTCATGTCAAATTTGACGTTTACATAAATAATTGCATTGAAGAGTAGGCCTGGTAGATCAGAGCAATTATAATTGTAGTAGAGATTACGAAAGGGGCAACAGCTCAAGAATAAGTAGTATCTCTCCAGTATAATTCGATAATTCTTATTAGCTCAACAAATTTCGACTGCTAGATTTACAATAACATGATTTGGTAGAACTGTGAGAATTCTTGCAGTCTTTCTGTAGATCTGTAGGCCTGGCGCCTGGTGTCTCCGTACAATAGAGTTTATCTGCTTAGTGAACCTTGTGGGATATCGCGGGTGTAATTGATAAAGTGTTCTCGAGCACGCACGCTGTTTCTCATCATTGTGTTCGAAGTTCTACGCAGATGGCGGTGACTTATCTCAAAATGTTGTTAATAATTAAATAATTAAAAATCTTGGATGGAATAATTATTGAAAGTTATCTTCTCTTGGTTTATCACACATCATATAGGAAGGTGGATATAACGTGATGTTCTCACGGTCAATTATATTATTATTTAATTTTTGGGTTTTTTTGACTATTTATTCATTTTGTTTTTACTCCACGTTTTGAGACTACAATGTTTATCATCAGGGCAAGTTTATCGTACGAGCTATGCTTTATCATGTTGCAAATAATTGTTGCAAAGGCAGTTAAAATTTTATTTTATTTTCTTACTGTAGCGGTGGTAATCTGTACGTGAAGCAAAAACTTTGTACCCCTTTTTACAAAAATTGCGCGGACGGAGGAGTATGTAATTTCGCACACTTATAGTTTATGTAGAGAAGAAGTGCAGAATGCATTTTTTTTAAGTTATGCATAAAAAATACATTATATAAAAAAACATTACACATTAAATTAATTATGGTCGAATTACACTGTGTGGATGTACAGTGCGTACACCGAGTGGATGTACACCACAAATATCCAACATGGCATATTGGTCAGTAACCGATTTGACATCGCGTTTGGGTCCCAACCAGGCGTCGTGTGTTCAATTCCTCGGCTGGCTAAGTCCTACACTACGACACAAGCAAGATTTTCCCTTACTGTGATGGTAGTAGAAGATTTTCAAATATTGTCTGTTTATTTGTAACCCAGGGATGTTTGTCTTTATAATAAATAAAAAAAATCATAAAAAACAGAATGTGCAATTCACTCGGTAAGAATGGAGAAGCTACGCACGAAGCACCGCACAAAGAGGAGACCGATTAGTCTATCTCATTTCTCGCAGGCTAAATCCTATAGATGTATGTGTTTGTCTCTTTTCAGTGTCGCTGTTTCGTTTCATCGAGTTTCAAATCATAACGATGCTAAAGAATTTTTCACATCAAAAATTGTATATATTTATCTGAGACACTATCTGCGTTACAAATCAGTTCTTCGAACACTTGTTTACAATGAAAAAGGTAGCTACAGATAATACGGACAAAAAAAATTAGCCGAACATAATTTTGTTAATTCTGAAATTTTAAATACGTGGTTGAAAAAAATTACTTTAAATTAGAGGTCTCTGCAATTGAATTTGTAAAGGCGTTTGTCCAAGTAAAACGAGAGTTCTGGGTTCGAGCCCCAGTCGCGACCGTTAAATTTTTATTTTTCTGAGTTTTGTTCTCTTTCATGTTTTCGTTTAGAATATTAGTGTTATCCTCTTTTTCAGTGATAAAATAAATTTTCCAAAAAATATTATACTTCACATAATCAAAAAAAAACGAAGGTATTGAAAGTTATGAAGACTATTAACAAGTGTTTTTTTTTAGTCGGAACAACTTTCTGAAGACCCGCTAAATAACAGAACACTGGATATTTCTGGCCTCCCCTTGGGAAATGAAGTCACAAGAAGAAGAATTATTTATGGTTGAAAGCTGAGCACCTTTTTGCAGTCAATAAACACAACAGTACTGTAACTACGTTTACAAAAGTACGAATTAAAAGGGTGTTTTGAACCTTGAATTCTTTGATAATTTAAAATGGCTCTAGTATGCGGTCTGTAAAATAATAATTGTATAATTTGTACAGCTCCGTTTTTAATGAAAATCACCTGAAAATACCTGCACAACTCATAGATTCCACATAAGTAACACTCCACTGTAATTTTTTCTTATTTTTGTGGTAGCGCCATCTATCTAAAAAAAAAACGGTGGATAAAACTGTACTGTGACTCAGTTATTACGCTGAAGATGTCACTAATCAACCAAGTCAGCTGTTTTACGTCATCTTAGAGGGGTGCTGAAATATCAAGCTGTGAAATAATTCAACCTGTGGCTGATTGGCGTCGCTTTTGGGTCCCGTCTAGGTGTCGTGAGTGCAATTCCTCGGCTGGCTATGTCCTTCATAACGACACAATTATCATTTTCTCCTTTATCGGATGGTAGTGGGAGATTTTCAAATATTGCCAGGTTATTCGTAACCCGGTAATATTAATTTTACTGACATAACACTTCTTTTTAGAAAGCTGAAAGAGGCTTTTTTTTACTTAGAACAAAACAAGAATAATTATATTATTTACTTATAACATAGTGCTAAGATATCAGCAATAAGTAATTACAATTTTTTTATGCTCCCCACAAATTATTTTGTATGTTTATTATCTATCATAGGTTTATCATTGGTTGTGGTGTATCTTCATTTTGTGTACCTACGTATTCACACCACAATGCACTTTTTTATTGCCTATTTAAAAAAAAATATTCACACAATTCCGTGGGTAAGAATGTAAGAATTACTTAGGTACCGAGTTTTCCAAGTGACGCGGGTTCAGCAATAACCCACCATTTTAAGTTTTGGCACTTAAAAATATGTTAATGTAATTTTTTAATTTAATCTCCATTCTTTTACCGAGTTGAAAAAGTAATAAAATGGAATTCCTGTGAGAGAAAGAAATTGCAAAATATGCCACGAAAATTTAAAAAAACACACCTGGTTCTGTTATTTATCATGCTATGGTAATGAAAAATTCTTAGTCTTTCTTTGATACTTCACTCAGATATCAAGAGATTTAGACTCTATTTTAAATAAGTCGCGCTTTATTAAATATTTGCGTGACAGTCGCTTACAATCTCGTTAATAATATTTGTCATATCGTCATATGTCATTCGACAACCTAATCTGTCCCTTTTGTGTTAGGTAAATGTGTCACAAGCATCTGACATAACAATATTATGTCATCATAATTATTACGAAGTGAGAAAAACAATAATTTTTCTCCGATTTCACGCACGCCTAGGGCCAGTTGTTTTACAGAAAATCAAATGTAACAGATCAGCGCCATTTTATTTTTTTGATCTAGTTGCGTTTCAGCTATCTATAAAATTTTAATTAGCAACATGATAGTTTTCCTCTTCTGCTGTTGGACCAGCTTACCTAGCAAACTTATATTTTTAAATCAAAATACCTGTGTAAAATTGTAACTATTTCCACCCACCTATAAATTAATTGTAAGTTTTTCCCGTCCTAAAATCAGTTCTGTAACTCATTGAGTTACAGAACTGATTTTAGGACGGGAAAAAATAAATAAATAAAACTTTATAATTTGTATGTCCTAAAAATTTTTGCTATTTTTTATCCCTATTTTTTCAATAGAATCTCAGCGAACCTTACAATGTGGTGACCAAATGGTTTAGTTATACTCAATATGACTCCGGATCAATGAAGTATACAAAAGTTTTAAGGTCGGTGTGCATTACAAAAATTTGACAATTCTTATTATGAAACAGAACATTTTCATTTGCATTCAGAGCATACATAAAGTATATATTTTATATAAATGAAGTCCTCCTTCCAGTGAGGATATCATTATCCCTTTATTTTGTAACAAAAACAGGAAGATGATAAAACATTTATTATTGTTAAGCTGCAAATCGCATCTACGCACAGCGACACTGCCTTTGTTTCTACCTCCACTAAAAAGCATTATTTCATTGGCTCCGCCACTTCACTAGTCCGTGTAGATAGTTTGAACATAGATCAAAGACAATTGCCATCTTTCGGTGCCATTGCTTCTAATATCTATGGGAATGTATATCCAAAACTAAACTCTATAACCTTATAATCAATCTACAAACCACTTTAGCCGAATTCAACCTTGAGCGCTCGGAAATTTTTAAGCCATCGGTTTATGAATATTCCCGCTCTCTTTCAAAAAATTATACCTCCGAATTTTAATATTGTTACATATAAACTGCTTACAGTGCCAGAGAGTCATTGAATGTACCTATATTTGGCCGTCTATTCCATATTTTTAGGTTTCGAAAAAAATCGTTAAATTTATAAACGCATGAGTCTGCCTGTTATTTACTTTAAAATTGCCGTACATAGTACCTAGCTATTTGAAGCATATTTATGTTTATGTTTGGAGCATTATTATGACTTCTATATCTTGTTTATAATCACGGATATAAATTTAAACTCGAAAATGATTTTTTTTAAATATGAACACACTAATAATTTTGGCCGTGTAATGTCAATAACAAATAATACAGAAGAGATGTGAGATATCTCTTGTTAAAAAGTGAAACTACTGATTAAGGCCGCACTCTTGAAACGCACGGCGCTGAAAAAGAAGAAAATGGAGAGATATGTAATTACGAGTGTTGGACAGAGCGCGCTAATACAGACAGTCGTAGAATAGCAGCGAAAATTGCGAAAAAGCTTAATAAAACATGACTCGTTTAAAATAGAGCAAAAATCTCGTGGAACGTATCTTTAGTATCATTTAAAGAATCATTGTGAATTTTTTCACAAATATAACTTGTAAAATAAAAGAAATAGACTTGTTTAAAATAATTTTCGGAGCATACTTTGCGATTTTTTTCTATCGAGGGAATTTCATATAATTTGCGTTTCGGCGTGGAACGTATCTAGATATTATCTTCAAAAATAACATATATTTTTTTAAGAGCTTAAAAATTTCAAATGTTTAAGGGAGATATGTAAGAAATCGGTCGAAATACGAATAGTAGACCCTTAAGGCGGCGCTTCCCAGTTCAAAAAGAAGAAGATGGAGAGATATGTGATTACGAATGTTGGACAGAGATAAAATTGAAGCGAAAATTGTGAAAATGTTTAATTTTTTTTTATTTTTATTTTAGTTTATTTGGGAAACAAACAGTTGTACATATTTTGTTATAGTAAATTACATATTACATGGTTGCATGAACCAGCGAAGTTTCCGCAAAAATGTATGATATAAATATAAAAACATAAAGTGGTAGAAAAAGAGGAAAAAATGTATACAAAATAATAAAAAAAAAAAAAGAAACACAGATAAAAGCATGTCCGATATATAAAATGAAAATGAAAATGTTAACCTACGAGTATATAAAAATAATACATGTTCACACCCCAAGAAAACGTAATTTTTCTTAATAAAAATAAGGATAAACACGATTAGCCATTTTCCGGCTCCCTTGAGGTGATTTTTCACTAAAAACGGTGCTACAAAAATCATCCAAATATTATTACTATAGAAAAAAGGAAAAATTACAAAATGATATTGAGAAAATAACACGCAGCAGGGATGGAGGGCTCGTAATTAACTATTTGATTTTATTTTTTCTATTACGTGTTTGGTAAATTGGTCTGAAGACAAATGGAAAATATCGGCATCTGAAAAGATGTTATTGTATTTTGTGCACGTCCTTCTGAAAAATGAATGTTGTATGTAATTTGTTTTTGAATGCGGGATGTGGAATAATTGGTTTGATCTTGTATTTCGTAGTGGACAGTGGAAATTAATATTTTCTAGAAGAAACGTCAAGTAGTTGTCAACAACGTTGTTGATTATTTTGAATAAAAATTTCTGGTCGGATATATTTCTTCTATCTTCTAGAGTTGATAAATTATGGAATGTTAATGAGTCTTTTAGGTTTTCTGGTGTCCGAAAGGATTTAGAGTCTAAGTGTTTCAATATCTTTTTTTGAATTCTTTCTAACCTTTCAATATTAACTTTATATTGGGGATTCCATATGACTGATCCGAATTCTAAAATTGATCGAACAAAAGAGACATACAGTATTTTGATTACGTGTGGTGATCTGAATGGTTTAGTCACTCTTATGATGAATCCTAAAAGTTTGTAGGCCCTGTCACAGATAGAATTTATATGTGTTCGGAAAGACATTCCGGAATCCATTATTATTCCTAAGTCCCTTACTTCACAACATCTTTTTTATTTCTACGTCATTGATTTTGTATGGGAATGTTAAAGGGTAATAATACATGATTAATAAAACATGATTCGTTTAAAAGTCTCGCGGAAGCAAAAATCTCGTGGAAGACGTCTTAAATATCATTTAAAGAAACATTGCGATTTTTTTTTCACAACTATAACTTGTAAAATAATTGAAATAGATTTGTTTTTAATAATTTTCAGAGCATACTTTGCGATTTTTTTCTATAGAGGGAATTTCATATAATTTGCGTTTTGGCGTGGAACGCTTATCTTAAAAAAATAACATTTATTTTTTAAGAGCTAAAAACGTCAAATGTTTAAGGGAGACATGTAAGAAATTGGTAGAAATTCGGGTAGCGGCGGCTTAATAGAATTTAAAAATGCGCGAAAATTCTTGAAATATTTCCATTAAATTTTTCAAACATCTCTTCAAATTGTCCACATTTTTGGTCAATAATTATTAATTATTCGCCGGTGTTCGTAAATTGGCCAAAAAGTGACCAAAAAACACCGCTAGTAGCTATCATCCTTCGCAATATCGCTGATTTGACTGACGTAACTTGGTATATTCAAGATTTCACAGTACCTATACGTAGAAGACATTCCGTTCAAATCATGGTCATTTTAAAAACGATCTACTAATATATTTTGAGTTCTCAGTAAATATATTTCAATCGATTGCTTCTTCCCAAAGAGCTTACTACCGCATTTACCATAAATTTGAATGGCCTTCATGGATAACCGGGTTTTACAGGAAACAAATAAACAATCTTGAGGTCAACAGATCACCGAATTTATGATTCACAGATTATTTAAATATAATATTATGGAATTCGATAATTCCTAAAATAAATCTATTAAAACATTGAAGTAGTGAATATTCAACCTCGACTTTATAACAGCTTTACTTGTGTCAAGGATTTTGAAGTTCAATGAATAAAATTATATAATTTGAAATAAAGTAACCCGAGAGAAATGAACGAGTTCCAAATGCTTGTCTATTGCGATTGGAGTATTTTGTAGGGCTGACGTTAAGAAGGGAAAGAGATGAAGAACGGGAGGAGGTGGGCAAAGGGAGGATTAAAAAGTACCTGAATATTTCCTTAATTTCTTAAGCTTGTTCAGCGTGAGGGATTCTTTTGGAAAAATCAAAGAAATCTTTCAAAACATCTCAGTTGTTAAGATAATGAACAGCATTATGGTTAATTTTCTACGTTTCAGAAAGAATGTTTATGAATTATTAAAACATCACTTAATGTCTTTGGGGATATCTGAAAATACACCCGTTAGGGCTTTTACATAAATAGATTCACAATTTGGGCGGCGGGAATGGGTACCGCCGCTCCGGGAACCTTTATTGGATAACCAACACCTCTGCTATAGGTTACCCCAAGTGGTTCGCTACGTTTGGTGATTTAGCAGGGGTGCCCGGGTTCATGGGGTGAGGTTTGTCTAGGTCTTGGAGGCGGATAGGAGGCGGAGGCAGGACACACTGAACTCCAGATTCCTACCCACCCCTTAAACTCTTTTCCTTCCCAGAACTCTTCTCTCCTTCATTTCCTTAAAAAAACTCGCCACACAGCACCCCCAAAGATGACATAGGCCCTGAGGGGAATTATTTTCTTCAGGGCCTTCTGTATGAAGTTCATGTAAAAAAAAAAGAAAAAGATGTGTGCGATTTTTTTTAAATATAAATATATCGACAAGCAATATAATACGAGGGTCAGTCAAAAAGTAGTGCCTCCTATTTTTTTTTCTCCTTTTATTGCCAAGAAGTAAAAAATGCAAATACAAAGGTCGAAAACCACACTATTGACGATTAATTTGTCACTTTTCAATATAAACTATAAAATACCTACACGTTCCTCAATAACTACTTTTAAAGTATCTTAAGCACTCTTCTGTTTTACCATTATTACACTATGTAACTTTTTAACTCCTTTGTACAATTTTAACGATAACGAAACTACATACCTATGTTCATATTATACCTGTTTGTATCCTTAAATTACAGTTTATAATGTTATATACTTGCTTACAATTATACTCCTGAATAACATGTGTAACTTTAATAATGTGATTCTGTAAAAGCCCTCAAGGCGTGTATGAATAAATAAAATAAAAAAAAATAATCTTCGTCCATTTCCAAGGCTTTGGTCCATTTTTTAACATCGTGTATCCTAGAGCGGTAAAAAGCACGGTCCTGTTTCCTAAGGCCATCCGCCAGAGCTTTTGTTGGGCAAAAGACGTGCTTTAAGCTTTTTAAGGGTTGTGACGTATTGAAAAGAATTTATTATGCATCCCTGCTCCAAAAAATCAACCATAATCAAACCCTCTGCATCCCAGAACACTGTCGCCATAACTTTCCCTGCCGATCGGACAGTATTGAATTTTTTCGTCCACGGTGCATTTATGTGATGCCGTTGTGCAGTTGCATCACCGTACACATTTTTCAGTCTTTCGTGAATACGAATAGGCATTTCACCTTCTGCATTCAATAATTCAATCACAGAAGACTGAATAAAATGAACATTGATTTCGGCCATTTTGCAAGCGACTGCAGTGCTGCCACCTGTTGACGCATAAAGTTACTATTTCAATAGATTGTAGAAGGTTTGAGAAATAGCCCCAAATTCAATTCTTTCATTTAACTATAACTATTCATTTAACTTTCATTTAACCTTATTTAATTAGAAAAAAATAGGAGGCATTAGTTTTTGACCTACCGTAGTATAAATAATATTAGATTGCATCATGGAAACTTTCAGATATGGTTCTATGACAACTCAGAATCATTCAATTTCAACACCCCTTTGAAAAGTCATTAAAAGTTATGAAATATATTTTTTAATTAATACCCCATAATCTAACCTAATGTAACGTTTTAAACAAATAATTATGTATATTTTTTATCACTTTTAATGACATTTCAAAGGAGGCGTTGAAGTTGCATGATTCTGAATTGTCACCGCCGACATATATTACACTTTAATTTATTGCCTCTGTGATAAAGACTGCGAAGTTCAAGCTGTGATTGTAACGGTAGAACAGATGGTTGATTACCTTATTTTTATGGCTTTTACCTGTGTAGATGGTAGATACTTGAAATAGTTGGCCTTACAAATATTATATAAAGGTTATCCACATTGTAAGAAATTTTAGTTCAGCAATTAAAATTGGAACTTTGCTCTAATTGGTTTAGGCTGTTTTGCGTTACATACTAGATCCGAATAACCAGACTTTCTATAACATCTTGATCACCAAAAATTGAGGGAGCCCACTGCCCCGGGCACTAGGGCTGACAATACAACACAGTGTCAGTTGCCATAAAAATATAATTTTATTTATTTCCGTGTGAAAAACGTTGATTTTTTTTATGTCATGCAAGAAAACAATAACTATCCAAAAACAGTGACCAGCCCATGGAATCTGTAGCAGAAAAGTTTGGAAGTGCAAAACAATTTCCTTCGGGGCCTGTGTCATCTTTAGGGGTGCCGTGTGGAGGGTCTTTTTAGCAGAAGGAAGTAGAGGAAGGTCTGGGAGGGAAACAGATATGAGGGGTGGGTAAGAATCCAGTGTGTCCAAGAGTGATGGACGCCGTATGAATCCATTCGCCCCACTGCGGTGCAAAAAGATGGGTCGAGAGCGTCCGGTTGGAGAGGTCAAATGGTCTCCCTCAACCAGCTTCTCCCGATCCGACCCGTCATGCATTGGGTGTACGCTTCAAAGTAGATCAGACCTAAAGCCACCCAAGGAACTTTTCGTGGTGGTCTCTGACCAGGATTAGTTTAACATTATTAACATTAAAGATCTTCACAAATTAAAATCAATTGTTTGGAAAACTAACATAACTGATCATCATTCACGCTTACTTCTGTATAATAATAATATTAAACATAATTTAATAACCAAAAAATCAAGCAAAGATATGACTGTTCTCTCTCAAAGGCTAAAAAAGGAGGATTGGAACAATATTTTAAACAGTGATGATACCGGAATATGTTCGACTAACTTCGAAAATATCCTGTCACAACACATTAAAAATTTGACAACTGAAATAACAACGCACACAAAATCAAAATTAAGATGTTTGAAGTCTTGGATTACCAAAAGACTTGTAATATCTATCAGAAACAAAGAAAATCTTTACAAAACAACTTTAAAAAATCCACAAAATGAGAAAGCATATATTTTCTATAAAAAATATAAAAATAAATTATCTTCAGAAAATAACCAAAAACAAACGTGAAAAACAGTGAATTTGGCCATAGTAAGTTTCATTCGGGGGTGTAAACATACTAAAGCTGATAAGTAGGCATATTTATTCTATCCCATATCATATTATGAAAGAAAATTCAATTTGTCCACGCCGGATCTCGAAACCATGATTTCTGGGTTCAAAGCGGAGGACCTTACTGAAAGCAGTAATAAAGATGACAGAGGACATTATATATATACTAGTTCGATGGACAGTTAACCTTCAAGTTTAGATCCTAAACTTAATCCGGCATTATTTCGGAAGCTGCAGATTTACTTCGATAAAAATAAAGTGGTCCAAACCGTGGGCCCTGTGGAATACCTGTTTTTCTATTTTGTGGACAGTGTTATATAGTATTATAATTTTGATGCAAGTGGTATTTTTTATTCACACATGCATGGAGCTTAATAGCATGTCAGGCTAAATATTGTTACTTAATCTTATAATTAAAATTGAATAAAAACCGGTTTTTTTGACACACCGATATTTTTTTCACATGTTCATTTGTTTATAAGTGTGTTGTGGATTTAAAATATGTGTCATATTTCGCAAAAGATATAAAATGTAAAACAAAATCAAGTTTGAGTAATACATTAAAATTTAAATCCTCGTTAATTCTAATTTTGCGAAAGTTGTTAAGTTTGTTTATGATTTTGGTGGTTGGTTAGAAAGAATTAAATATTATAAATTATTATTTATGGTTGTTTTGAAATTCCAGTTTTATCGGATAGCTTTAATTCCAGTTTTATTTTATATAATAAAGAAAATTGCCATTCACGGGAGGCGGGTATTTGTTGGACAACCAATATACCTGCCATAGGTCACCCCAAGTGGTTCACTACGTTTGGTGACTTAGCAGGGGTGCCGGGTTCATGGGGTGACGTTTGTCTAGGCGGTGGATGCGATGGATTGCCCACCCACTGCGTGGCGGGACGGATCCGATGAGATTGGTTCAGGCTTTTGATTTCTCCCTCCGGACTCTCTTGACCCGTCGCCTTGCACCGCAGTGGGAAGAATGGATATATACGTCCTTCACTCCTGGACACATCGACCTCCAGATTCCCACCCTCTCCTCACACCTTTTTCATTCCCAGTACTTCCGCTCCTTCCTTTCCCTAAAAAGACCCTCCACACAGCATCCCCAAAGATGACACAGGTCCTGAGGGAAATTGTTTTTCTCAGGGCCTCCTGTGGTTTTAGCTTTGTTTATTTATCATACTAGTAGATCTAAATATTTTTTTAACATCTTCCACACAGGAGGCCGAGGAAAATAATTATAATCAGGGTCTATATCTAGGAAAAATGCAGTGTAGAGGTTATTTTTAGGAAAGGAAGGAGATGAAGTTCTGGAAAGGAAAAAGGGATGAGAGATGGGTAAGAATCTGGGGTCAAGACGTGCAAGTGCAGACGAATGAATCTATCTGGCCGTCAAAGGTATGCCTCAATCAGTCTCTTCCGATCCGGCCTCCCACGCAGTTGGTGTGCAGACGCATCCGCCGCAAAGATCCGGGCAACCCCCCCCCCCCCCCCCCCTTAAACAATATAGTCATATAGCAGAGGTGTTGGTTATCCAATAAAGGGTTTCCGGGGTGGCAAAACCCTTACCACCTCTCAAATTGAAATAGCCAGGTACCTCCCTGCCTCCCTCTTTCCCTTCCCTCTCTTCCTTCTCCTTTAAGCGTTACGAGTCATAAAAGGTTTTACTACATACTCCTCATTTCTGCAACATTCACTCGACCTTCATCCTTCATCTGCCAGTTCCTCCAGCCACTCAGGGGTCAATCGTTCTACAAATAAAATAGGAAAAAATAAATTGAAATAACCTGAGTGTGGTTTTAAAGTCGTAAGCTGGCTACAGGTTTCAGCTGAAAATCTGACCTTCTTTAATCAATGTTCCGTATTTTAGATTAACATTAATAATGCAAATGCGCGGAAGTTATTGGATTATGATTGGATGCTCCACTCATTACGAGATGATCAGTTGTCGGAACAAAGCCGTACGAAGCAGAATAATGAATGGGTAGAAAGAAGGACGTGTCGCCATATTTTGAAGGTTTGCAATCGGCTAAATATTAATTGCTTTTGAATTACTCTTATCCCTTTGTCACAGTGGACTGTTAAACATCACGTTATGTCAATTATTCGTTTTAGCGTCTTAATTTGGATGGCAAGGATTGTTTATTTTTATATCTTCGTTTTCCGGTTGTGAAGTGATGTCTTAATAATGGTTTGAATATTAAATTCCTAAACAAAATGAGAAAAACGGTCTAAGAAAGTGATTGATGAATTTTTCTTCAAGTACTTCCAAACCTTCCTTTACCCATCTCCTACCGGTCTTATTCCAGAACATACCACATTTATTATGTTATTTAACACCTCAGGGCATATTTTATTAGAAGGACGAAATATTTCCACTTTGCAATGAAATCCAAATAAATTAAATATTTCTGAAAGTATACGGAAACTGAAAATTGTTTTTGAAAGGTAAATACGCTTTCAAATTTTATAATCTACATATATAAAAGTTCAAATGTTTTGTGGATTAGTGAGATGTCTGTGTATTGCTATATTATGTATATGAAATGTTTGAAAGTTTCAAAATACCTTCTTTAAACCCCCGCGAAGGTTTCTGGATTAAGACAACCACATCTGAAAAGTTTTTTAATCATCACAAAAATTCTTGTGAAACTGTCAAAAATTTGAGAATGACATTTTGCAAAACAATGATTGTTAATCAAAATTCTATTTTCAAAACTCTTTAAATTAATGAAATAATTGAAAGTACGTATATAATAATTTGTATCGAATCAAAAAATAAAGATATTTTAAATAGGTACCTATTTTAGGTACCATATTTGATCGATTGTTCATATAATATACAAAAATTAATATTTAGAAAATTAAATTTTTAATACAAAATTAAGTTTTGAATATAAAATAATATTTGCTCTTTCTAACACCGTTTAGAACATATTTCTCACTATGAAAGTAAAAGAGACACATCGATTCCCAAAAGACGTACATGAGTTGTTCCCAAAAGCGAACAAATTAGCCTGAGAGGTTAAAAAAACAGGATTTCGGAACAACATTACCAAACAAAGTAATTTCATTACAATACATCCACAGACATTATCTACATTATAATTAGAAAGAAGGTAATCAGAATGATATGATATTAGTCAGTTTCCTCGTTATATTCTTGTGAAACTGACAGAAACTGACAGAACTGCCGTAATACGGAATTATACGATCAAACAGTATTTCCAGGTCAATGTCACTGCGTCATCGTTGCGTGTCGTCTCGACACGATGTTTGAGAAACATGTTATACCCAGCATGAAATGCTTTCATTTTTTATTAATTCACACACAAACAAACAACGCCCACTTCACGAGCAGTTTTTTGCATAAGAAATTTCCTCAGCTGTTTGCACATCGAACTAGGATATATCAGATCGGAATCAGTGTGGATATTGCAACCGCTATGGGTTTGTTTTTTGCGTGGTTTTAGTCTTAATTAATTTAGAGTTTCTTGAATAACTTTATGTACATTTTTCCATTGAACAGATGATGCCAGTATTATTATTATTTTATTTATTATCTTAATATATCTATAAAAATTAATGTTTCTTCGTTTGTCAGTCTCTAAATCATTCATCCGATTGTGATGAAACGTAGGTGATTTGTTGTGTGTATGCCCGCAATGGTGAGATGAAATTATTTCCTACACCATTCATCCGATTTCTAGGAAACTTTGGAAATTTGATGTGCACATGATCACGAAGGTTTTAGTGTGTAATGGTGAGTTCTGGCGTTTTGGATTTGTATACAAAATGTTTTATAGGTGGCGTGAGTTGTGCGGAAGGAGGGGACAGCGGGAGGGAGAAGGGAACGCGGGACCGGTGAGGGATCCGCGGTAGGAGGGAAGGCGAGTTAGATTAAAGGGGAGCGCGGGAGTGGAAGAGGACGTATGGGTAAGGACATATTGGGGAGGGGTGGGGCAGAAAGAGGAATTTCATAGTAGCGGTAGAGTACGTCAGGGGAAAAATTTGGAAAATCTTTGCTTCTCACGTGGACAGCTGTGAGTAGTGTCTGTATTTCATACAGTTAAGCAGCAGGGAGAGAAGGAGGGTTGGGGAAGGATATCCGGGATTGGTACGGGGGAGTACGTGGGAAGAGGGATGAGGAAGGAGATGAAGTTGGGGAAGGTGAAAGGGGCTATACGGGAAGGGAACGGGCGGGAACGGCGATGCATGGGAAAGGAAGGTGAAGGACGGGTGGGGGACGAAGGAGGGGCAGAGGGAGGGATTTTCATAGAGTTCATAGGGAATAGCAAGGGGTACATTTGGAAAATTCATACTATTTACGCGGACAGCGGTGAGAAGTGTTTGTATTTCATATAGTTTAGCGGCAGGGAGGGAACTAGGGAAGGGGGGGAATCCGAAAGGGGGAAGGACACGTAGGAGGGTTCGCCGCAGGGGAGGGGTGGGGAACGAGGAAGGGGCAGAGGAAGGGATTGCAAAATAGACATAATAGCGGTAGGGACCATGGGAGGTAAATTTAGAAAACCCATGCTTCACATCGACTGCTATACGAGGCCTGCTCACGCGTCGAAAAATATTTTGATTAATTCGTGTACGCACCAGACAGAAAATATTGTTTTTCGAAAAGCACTTCAATAAACTGAAATAAAACAAAAACACTTTCTTTCTTTGAGTGGCATTGCATCGCACAGTGTCAAATTTGGTGATCATCATCGTTATAAGCAGAAAATATTATTGCCTATGCAATAATGGGGGACTTAGCCAGCAAAGAAATTATACCCACAACACCACGCATTTGTCAACTCAGCTACTAAAATGTCCATTATAAACCTATCATTTAACCTATTCTAAAAGGTACTCTCTAAATCCTAATTGTTGCGTAAATTTTATTTTCCTTTCTCGTATCCGCTCTTATTACGAACAACAAAACGAAATAAAACCCGCGACAAGGTCTCGCTAATTACGAAATATTTTTTTGATTTCTTTTTATTTCTGTGCGAAGTCAGCTGTTTGGTTGAGTGAGCAAGGCGTGTCAATAATCGTCAAGAGATTATTCACAGACCTATCACGGTACCTATCTAATGAATTATTCATTTTGGGAGGCCGATATCTTCGGGAGAGGCCGGTTGGGGAGACACTTTCTCCTCTCCAGCCGGATTTAATCGTCCCAACTCCTTGCACCGCAGTAGGAGGGATGATTCATGCATCTGTCCCTCCTGCACATACTGATAACCAGATTATACCTTTTTTCTTCCCAGAACTTCCTCTCCTTTATTTCATTAAAAGACCCTGAACAGAGCATTTCCAAAGAAGTGATAGGCCAATAGATCCAAATATATTGTTTTAAATAGTTTGAGCTTCATATTCAACTTTGCAGGAGGCCAAATATAGCACTTGGGAACAATCGAACGATTTTATAAAACAAAAATATCTAAAATGGTGACCCCGCAACCGATTGTAAAGTTACGAGTTTCTATTTGCAAGATTTAAAATACCAAACCCTTGCAACTGTACATGGCGGTTCCGATGAAAAAGATTGATTATTCTTCCCATCACCATTTTTAACTAATAACTCAATATCGATTTTATTTCATTCAAAATTTGCTTTAATATTTACTTAAAATTTCAATAAAATTATGTCCTTTATGTAATTATTTTTTTATATAAAATTCTAAATGATTTAGTTGATAGTCCGGTATTACTTGAATTGATAAGCTTCCGAATTCCACTTCGTAATACTAGAAGTCAGGATTTATTTCAGTGCAGAAATTCTGGGACTATCTACCATATGTATTCTTCTTTGCCCAGAATACTAATGAAGGGAAACAATTATACCAAGTCAGTGGACATCTTCAATTTATCTTTGAATAAATTTAAAATATTGTTATTGAGGCAGTTCAGTTATGTACAATAAATATGTATTTTTCTAACTATGCTATATATGTAAAAGCCCCGAAAAAGGGCGTTTATTAATAAATAAATAAATAAAATTTATTTGCCACGCCGGGATTCTATCCTGCGACCTTCGGAAGGCGAGTCAAGAGACTTACCGCTGGACCACGCCGGTCTCCCAGATGGGATTCCCCAAAAATTTTTCAACCTCATTCCTTCCAATTCGTTTCAATTTCCCTTTTACACCGATGAAAAAAAAGGAAATGAAACAATGGTTAAAGAAAATCCGAAACTTTCTTGAATCTTGGATTTTTTCTTCTAAACAAACAATATGTGAAAGAATAACGATCGACCGAATACTATTAAATAATAGCGAGTACCCGGTATGCGTTGTAATGTCACTCAAAGAAACTATGTGTCTTTTCCCATGTAGCCCCGTCCCCCTCCGTTTGCACCCCGTTCCCCTCCCAAGTTCCCTTAGTCTCCCACGTTCCTCTTTTACTTTCCCGGCTCTCCCATCCTTCCGCGTCCTTCACCTTCCCAGTCTTCCCCGCCTTCCCCTTCGTACGTTCCCCACCCGGGAATCCCCCCTCCTTCGTTACCCTTCTCCCCAACCAGAATCCCCTCCCTCTCCCTCCTTCCTTCCCTGCCACTAAACTACATGAAATACACACATTTTTCACACAACTCACGTGCCACCCATTGTATTTTTTATACAAATCTCATAACGCCAGAGCACACCATTATATATTGCGACCTTTGAGGGCGTGCGCACAACCAATCACCCAACCTTCATCGCGATCGGATGAATGGTACAAGAATTAATTTAATTACGCCAGAGCTCACCATTATATTACAACAACTCGCCAAAGTTTCACCGCAATCGGAAATGGACAAACAAAGAAACAATCTTTTTTATATGTAAAGATAAATATTTTTGTATTTAAAATATCTCCACACAAACCCACCGTAAAATTAAATATGTCAAGCTGTATGTAAATAATACAATGCAATCGATATTATTATCTTTAAATTAAATTACATGACACCATTGGTATGTTATTTTTTCAAACAGCGTACAGAATGTGTATTACGAGTAAATAAAATAAATTAAAATGTTAGGCCAGTCCCTTCGCGAGAACTGATCCGTCTTCTGCAGAAAAAACGTAATTCGAATCGCGCGTTGAATTCGAAGAATAATTATTTAAAAAATAATATTGCGCGGACGGCCGTTGGTATAAAATGGCGGGACCGCCCGCGCTTGCTTTCACTCATTCGCTCCGAGCCACGAGCGCTGTTATTACGTGTTATTTATTTCGGATGATATAACAACGTCTTAACCTAAAAACAGTGATGCAATTATAAAAGATTTAAGCATAACCCGCAACGACAACTCCATTAATATATAATTTGTCTATGGAACAAAAGTGAGCCGCGGCCATTTTTTTTATTCAAATTCGAATCGAACCCCATTGCGCGCGCAGCTTTTGTTTTTTCTGGGGGTTCGATTTATATTTTCTTTTTTTGTTTATTTATCTGTGATTTCATTGTGATTATTTAATTGTAATTTACGATGTTTAAATCAATATCTTCGTTAGTGCTGTTCGGTTTTCTGGTTTCGGTGTCTCTAGGAGTCGAGCCGCAAAATGGACTTTTGGAACAAACACGTAAGTTTAAAAAAAAATTATTGTATTATTTAGTGACCTGTTTTATTTTAAATTAATAATGTGAATTGTTATGTAGGAATCGGTTAAAATATTGAAAAAATAATAAGTATCTAATAAATGATTCTTCTCGGGGCGGCGGTACCCATACACGCTTCACAAATTGTTTAAATCTTTTTGTTAGCGAAATAATGTGGTGTCTTATATATTAATTTTCTCATTGAAGAAGAAGATAACACTAATAAACTAAACGAAAATATGAAAGAGAACAAGACACATAAAAATAGAAAAAGACAATTGTCGCAACTGGGACTCGAACCCAGACCTCTCGTCTAACCGGGACGAGCGCAGCTATTTCCAACTTCTGTCAAACCGTCATATTTGTCAAAAAAAAAATTATCTCATGTTTCAAATTGTAGAACAATATTGTTAACGCCCACGTCCCGGCTAGACGAGAGGTCTGGGTTCGAGTCCCAGTTGCGACCATTTTCTTTTTCTGTTGTTCTGTGTCTTGTTCTCTTTCATATTTTCGTGAAGATTATTAGCGTTATCTTCTCATTCAACGATATATTACGTTGATGGGAATAACCTTCAAAAGTTATAAAAAAAGAGATTTTTTCTTAAAAAAAAAATTAATATTAATTTTTTGTTAAATCGATGTTTCCAAGCTCTCCACAATGGCGAAATGACGTTTTGTGCTGAAAATATTTGCATTGACCTAGAAAAGATGAGACCGGAATTCTTCGCATTTATTTTCAAGACTACAAAGGATATTTCAGGAGTTTTTAGTGTTTTACATTAGTTCCACACAAAAGACCCTGAAGAAAATAATTTCCAAGGCCTACGTCGTGTTTGGGGACACCTGCTATATGGAGGTCTTTTTGAGTAGAGAAAGGAATGAAAATTTAGGAAGGCAAAGGGTATGAAGGGTGGGTTGGAATCTGGGGTCTGTGTGTCCAGGAATAGGAGTATGAATATGAGCCATTTTATTTATTTTTGTTTTAAATTATGATAAATTGGCCATTAAAAAAATCAATTCTGCGATATTTTAGGAGCAAATTTATATTTTTTGTGAATCAATTATAATTATTTAAAAAATACTCATACTCTATCTACTGCCTTAATAAAGGAAAGAAAAAATAAAAAAAACATTAAAAATATATTTCTTTAGATGAAAATTTCAAATTGCGAACGAAAATTTTGCTTTTGGACGTCAATATGCTTTTTTAATATTTTTTGTTTTATTTTTCGATGTCTGTACAGTAAATAGAACAAATTTATTTTTTATTATTTTTATAATAATAATAAGAGTTTATTCCAGAATGGTTGCAGGGGTAGTGCAATGCAATACATTCCATATTTTGAAAAAACAAAAGAAATTAAAAAATTAAAAATTATCATTGTCTCACATATAATTGCCAAATTTAAATCTAAAATCATGAAAAATTTAATTGATTTAGCCTCGATTACATTGCGCGAGTTTACAAGGTACTAGCCGGTAAGTTTAACAGCGAGTGAATCGGCGAGTGATATTGTCATGATGACACACATAACTGTCTACTCGCTCAGTAGCGACAGTAGCAACTAAAATAACGACTCTCGCGCGAACCAATCGGTCGATATTTTGCAAAAAACTTGAGCTCGCAGCTAGCGCCACACGCTAGCCATTAGCGAGAATTACGGCTCCCGCGCGAACTAATTCTGACAGTTACGAAATCAGCTATTGGTAGGCCGCCATCAATTTGGGAGGCGGAATGGGTACCGCCGCTCCGGGGATAACCAACACCTCTGCCTTAGGTCACCCCAAGTGGTTCGCTACGTTCGGTGATTTAGCAGGGGTGCCCGGGTTCATGGGGTGAGGTTTATCTAAGTCTTGGAGGTGGATGACCAGGACACACTGAACCCAGATTCCTACCCACCCCTTAAACCCTTTTCCTTCCCAGAACTCTCCTCTCCTTCCTTTCCTTAAAAAAACCCTCCACACAGTATCCCCAAAGATGACATAGACCGTGAAGGAAATTATTTTTCTCGAGGCCTCCTGTATGGAGCTCATGTAAAAAAAATCTTCAGCGTGTAGCGAGTAAAGTTGACCACCTTTCAACTTTTTCGTAGATTTCCCACAATCTGCTAATTAGCTAGTAATACGATTATACTGAGCGAGTTTACTAGCAGATAGAGAATTTCCCAGATATTAGCTTGTTAACCCCCCCATGTCATCGAGGCATTAATGGCCTTTTATTTCCGTATTAAACATTTGCTATACCTTTTGATTATAAAATAGTTTTTTCTATATTGGTTGGGTATTTTGACCTCAAATCCAAATAAAAGTTTTGTAAAGGGCCGTGCAGCCGTTTTAAGATTTTATTGTTAGAAGGTACCCAAAATTTCGTTGTTACGTGATAATTTTCATGTTGGATTCTAAATCTTTCTTTTTAAATTTGAGATCTTTTCCAGCAAATTATAATGCAATTCGAGGAAATCCAAATTTAGCCATTGCGTAAAGTCCATTTAGAAATATTTTGTTGTTTACGTTACACAAGTTCCATCTTGTTGCAACACGGTAATCGCCGCTGACGGAGATAACTTCCTTGAGATGGGTTTAATATAATAATACCGTTTTTGCGTCGAAAATAATTATTGCGTTTTCGTCGATAGTACAGTCTTTTAAGAAATTGTTCACAAAAAAAAGATTTTGTAATGTCTTTAGAAGGCCAACCAACAGTCACGCATAATAATAATTAAATAACAGAACTTATTTATGAATGAGCTGTTTTTTGAAAAATAGTATTATGGAATATGTAAAAGAAAAACTAAAAAATTGAGCTTGTTAAGGAACGGCTAGGCGCTCTTTTTAATGCAAAACGGAAATTGTGTTTTGAAGCAGAAATAACCGAAAAAACTAAATAAATTATTTTTCTAATCAAACGGTATAGCACATATTGAGCTTTTTGGAGGAACTGAACCCCTTACCAGTTTCATATGCATTCACCGAACCCTTCTTAAGTGGGAATAACCAGACAAAACCGGAAATATGTCATTTTTAAATCAAATTTTAGACGTATTGACTCTTTTCCACAAAAATTTTAAATTGATTTCGAAAGACTGTTTTTTTTTTTATCTAGTAAAGCTTCTTTTAAATTTTGAGAAAAAATGTTTATTTTTAGTACAATAAGTTTTTCCGTATGTCGTTGGAGAATTGTTAAATTTTGAAACAAAATTTTGTATTTTACAACATACATTTCAAATCATATAATCATGTGGTAAAATAAATCAATAAATTATTTAGGAAAGCTACTTTTCAGAATTTTAATTTTAGTTCAAATGAAATCATAAAAATAATTTTCGCGCCCTCGTTTTGAGACGAAAATACTTCAGTTTATCTTTTTATTTACGGTTTTACAAACTTATATAGTTTTAAAAAAATACATTCTTATTTTGCTTAGACATTATTGAAAAATTATAAATACTTATGATCAAAAAATAATTACAAAAAGGACGTTATTTTAATTGTTTTGTCATCAGGAGTTTGAGCATTTTTTCATATGGGTATTTATCAAAGCAAATTTGGAATACAATAAAATACAAATACAATCGATATTGAGTTATTATGTTAAAATGCTGGTTTGGAGAATAATTAATCTTTCTCATCGGAACCGCCCTGTACCGTTGCAAGGGTACGATCGCAAGATCATCGTTCGACGAAATTTTAATTCTCGGCCGCTGGTTAATGGCTCTTAATTGGAAAGCGGGGCATGTCATCAGTGGCGGCGGATTACCACAATGGGGGGGCGTAATGGGATAGGATGAGGCGGGATGGGATAGTGACAATATTCTTCGTAATTTTTTTTCGGGCTGTGTCTTGTTCCACCGAACCTCTGAGACTGACTCACCGAACCCCTGGGGTTCGATCGAACACAAGTTGAGAACCACTGTTTTAGAGGCAAGTTTAGCAATTATTTATGATCTAATGATAAACATTTAAAAAAATAATTTTCCTCCGTTTACTATGTAAATGTGATGAAATATAGAATAAAAATAAAAGATATGAAAAATCATATTGATAGGGGTAAATTTAAGTTATAAATGACCGATTTTCTTTGACGTACAAATTGTCGTACATAAATTAAAATTTCTACCCTGAAAAACGATGCTTTATTATTTTTCATTATATTATCACAGCAGATAGGTTAAGATTTTTTTTTTGATAATTAACTCACAAAAAAATCCAAATTTGCCTCTTACATTACGCAAAATTGAATTATTGGCCTATATTACATAATTTAAATTAATAAAAAAAAAATGAAAAAACGCATATACGTATTAGATTTTTGCTATACCTTTCGATTAAAAAAATATTATTCAGTTTGATTACGTATTTTCGAATCCCTTTAATTAATTTTAATTTTCTATGAAAAAGATCGCGCAAAGATTCCCCTTAACAATAAATAACTAAAATTTAAAAAAAAAACGTTAAATTCAACCGTAAATCATATTTTCACCTTCTTACAAGTATGTGCAAGTTATATAATTGATTTATGGAGTCACTTTACCCGTTCAGACAGCAATCATCCGTACATTATGCAAATGTATGTAAATAGATGCAAGTTAGTTGCATAAATGGCTTTTCAAAGGTTTTAGCGACTAGTTTTAATTTGCCAAGCTCTCTCAATCTTCCTACATCTCCCTTAAAGGCATTTAAAAATTTCGTGTAAAGTTAAAACGTATGTGTTTTCAAAATATTTAAGGTAGGTAAAAGTGAGGTTATTTCAGACAAAACTTTCCAAATAGGTACTCCAATTTAGTTTTATAAAGATAATTTTTTTTTTTTTTACACCTAGTACCTAGTGATAATTGAGTTTTAAAATTTGTTATTAGTTAACGAATCATTATTATACCGTCCATGACCTCCATGGTCGAGAGGTAAGGCTCTCGACTTAACGGGTTCCGGCGTCTGATCCGGCGTCGGATGCGCAGGTAAATTTTATTTGATTGATTGTGTTATTTCACAATTTTATCATTTAAAATAATAAAAAATATATTTGCGGCACTTCACAGAGAGGAAGATACTCTCAGTATCGCCCTGGTGTAAAACCACCGTTCAGAATTGAAATTGTTGCTTGAAATGGCTTTATCCGTGTTTGGTGATAGACCTGATTAGACAGGTTTTTTCCCCACCTTCCTTTTCTTTCATCTCCTCCCCCTCCCCACTATCTTCAGCCTTACAACTTACCAAAATTGGTAAGCTGACCCCAATTGGTGTGATGCCATAGTCTCACTGGCTCCGGGTAGTTGGAAACAGTTAGGACTATTGTGTGGTATTCACGTAAACAAAATAATATGTAGGTAAATTAATCGGTTAGTTCGCAATATTCGAAATAAATGTCAAAAATACAATTAAAGTTCCGGTTGATTTATATTTATCGTCTTCAAGCTGGACTGTTTTTAATAGTTGGATCATCCATCGATGTACTTGGGTCATAATGTGATATTTAGAAGCCGAACACAAATCTTTCAAATAAATAATTAAATGAATCGATTCACCGGTGTATTTTCAGTCCCCGTGCCAGCAATATGTTGGCAGGTATTAAATTAATAATAGTAAAGCTAAAGTCGGATCATCGCGTATGTTAATAAATATGTTTCTTCCGTGTTTGTTGCTTTAAATAAGGTTGAACCGATGACAACAAATATCGTTACTTATTAGTTGCGTTTAGTACGTAATAAGTATTCTATTAATGTAAGCCATAACTATCTGAAGATTCGTTCAACATATTAGAATCGTTGAATTATGATAATGACAGTTGATTACTGACGTACAAAGTAAATTTAATTATTTACACGATTTTCGTCATAATTCTTTATGAGGCTACGTATATTATATTTAGAAAATATTGTAAGTAAATGAAAGAGCGACATAAACATGTTTTTGAAAAGACAAAATGGGTCCTCCATTAATCACGTGAGGCTCGAAAGGGGGGATGGGTTCGGAAAAAAATCACGAAATATCACAAGGAGGGGGGGGGGGATATAATGAGATATCACGTGTATTTATTTTTCGTTGAACGCACTATTTCTAAACCTAACAGCGGCGAGTGACTCACTGTTGCCAGGCAACGATTTCCCCGTGCGATGCGACAACCGCTCGCCTCACCAGTCGCCAGTAAGTCTGTATTTTGATGCCGAATACATGCGTAAATCGTTGCCGCGTATGTTTTGCCTTAAAACGATGGAATAATGTCTCTCTCCCTTTATTATTTTTATGCCAGTCAAAAACAACCTGCAACATTAATGTCTGTCTGGACATTTTTAACACGATGCTTTATTTTTCAAAATGTAATCAGATTATACCTGTATTTAAAGATAATATTCTGAAAATTTCAATATACTTTGTACTAAAAAAATACACGTGATTTTAGGTATGGGGGGGGGGGCTAGTCTAAAACCTCACCACGTATCACCAGGGGGGAGGGGGTTAAAAAGTTGCTAAAAAACATCACGTGATTAACGGAAGACCCCAAATAGAGTTAAGTGCCTAATTATAAATATTATGGCATTTTAATTTGCTCGAACATCAAGTGTGTCACTGGCATTTCGATGTAAAAACTATAATAATTCTAACCCTGACATCAAACCGCAGAAACGTTATCAAATCAAATGGTGCACACAAGTAATTTACAATGAAATCAACAAGAAAAAAATGTTTTTTTTTTGTGAAATTGATATCTTTATTTAGGTCATGCGGTATTAATAAATGGTCTTGCCGCTGAAAATTTTGTTCTTAGTTCTCTTTCTGTTCCTCTATGAAGCTATCAGCGATTGATACGCAAAGCACGCTCTAACCCTGGCCCATCAAATGCAGAAAAGTGCAATGGCCACTGCGTTTGCAATTGATATTCCACTCATTTAGCCCAGGTGCATTTTTCAAAACAGTCCTCGCACTTAACAATGATTGCCATCGCTCCATATTGAAATTCCATTATTAGATTTATAGCGGGTAGGTAGCAGTTGGTCACTAAGAGGCGAAATGGTTTGTGAACACCAAAAAATTTTTTGTAAAATATTAATAAATAATTTCTTACTTAAAAAAATCCAATGTTTTTGTTTAATTTATCAAAAATTGAGCTGTAGAAAATAATACATTATAAAACAAATAAATAACTTAATATATAATCATTGTCGTAAAACAGTCATATTAAAAAGGGAAATTGAATATACGTGTACCTACATTTAGTTCTAGTATTACGGTGGCTTCACGAAAACTTGACAGAAAAAATATATATGGTGTAGGGGCGCGCTGTACTTAGACTACGGCCTGCATTCCCGGATTTCTGTAACCGCTGACTTGTGCCAACAACTGCGAGGCGCTGCAACGCCAGCGGAGGCCGAACAAAGCAAGGAAATATTTTCACGCCGAAAAACATATCAAATCAATCTCTTTCGATGTATTTTATACAATGAGTTATATATTAATCCGGATAACAAGTGTTTTCCGAAAAACACTCAACTCTTCCAGCTAGTATGGTGTTCAATTATTGTTCATAATCATTTCAATCAAGAATAAGGAATATGGTCTTATACGATTTAGTGTAAAGCTAAAAATAAATTACTTCTTAAAACTTCGCAAATACACTTCGTGTCATTAAAACTAAAAATAAGTGGAGACATTATGAGCGAAACTCAATCGAAAATCTGGAAACAGAAAAATCAGAAAAAGATATTTACACCTCTGGGACTCGAACCCAGGACCTCCCTACTTTCCGGGTTGGAGCTCTTATCCACTAAGGCTAAGGTGTCGATATCCAATTCTGTCACTTTTAACTGTACCATACTTCGACTAAGAACCACCCATATTATCTTCGTTTTTCTTAACACATATTTTTATTGGCTACCATCTTTATGAATGATTGCAAGATTCAACTCGAACTAAATGCAATCTAGATGGTGTCTGGATAAATTTTTATCCATTTTATTTAATGTGCGACATCTATTGACTCTTCTGCAAGTCTAGGATGAATATTATAATTTTTTAATTTTAACTTTTTATGAGTAAAACCTCAAACTGTAATATTTAATTAAATGGAGACATTATGAGAGCCCGGAAACATTATCCCAACATTATCCCAACCCGGAAAGTAGGGAGGTCCTGGGTTCGAGTCCCAGAGGTGTAAATATCTTTTTCTGATTTTTCTGTTTCCAGATTTTCGATTGAGTTTCGCTCATAATGTCTCCATTTAATTAAATATTACAGTTTGGGGTTTTACTCATAAAAAGTTAAAATTAAAAAATAATAATAAAAATAAATGTTTGTGAAAAGAAAAACATAATCAACATGCTATTTTAGAAACAGGATGTTTCAGTTAACGATTAATAAAAAAATTATGCCTGTGGCATATTTATTACTTTGTTATTACTTTTTTGCAATATTATGGAAAACATGCAACAAGAGCCAATACGAGTATGTTTTGAATTAGAAGATTTGGTTAAGAATTAGAAATGACACTATTGACTCATACGTTTCTGTTAACTGGGGACCTTGGACATCAATCAATCATATTTGACGAGTTACTCAGCTTTCATTATCCGCCCATTAGCTCCCAAGTATCGTAAAATCGATTTGTTGACGATACGAACGACTATTTGAATTATTCATATGTAGCGATCATTGTTGTTGATGTGGTCCGCTTTATAACACATATATTAATGAAATTCTTCCTAGTATTCCGATTTTGGGGAATTTTATTTGATTCAGAATTAACGGCATGAATTTTAATCAGATAAGAAACAAACGAATTTTCCAAGATCTTCGATGAGAACATCGGTGCAAATATTGAAATATTGAAATTTTAAGACACCTCTAAAATAATTGATTGCGTTATACCAGTGACACCTTTATTAAAGATAGGGCCAATTAATACAACGAACAATAACATTTTATTGTTATGTAACCGCAAAGCGTACAGTATTTAAGTTTAATATTGCTTCAGAGACATTGTGATAATATGACAATATGAATTACAGAAACAAATATCTAAAAATAAACCGCATTTGTGGGACTACCATGACCTCCTCAAAACTATCAGCTTTAAAACAATAAAGGTTTTTATCAACAATATCGGTGATTAGTCGTCTTCCACTAGCACGACCCTCAATCGATAATGACTTTTGACAGCTGACATCGAACTATCTGCAACAAGTCATCAGTTCGAAACATCATTTTCACAAATTTTGCTCGAATTAAAAAAAATTGGTTTTTTTAATGAACAATAAATTGAACTTGGGAAAACGAAGATTTGAGAGATTTTTGAAATTCTGGTTGTTTGACTTTGGAATGAAAAATATGCTTAGTTCATACAATCCTAAACATGGGAACACCTCAGCACAGGTTCTCCTAGTGGGTGTTCACAAAACACCTAACCAATAACTTACTAATTTACATACAGTTACGGAACAATATCATTTTTTTATTTTTTCTATTACTGAAATAATCTGTAAAGTGTTTGTTTGAGAAAAGAAATAAATAAAAAGAATAAATACCGGAATATAATTTATCCAGTACCTACTTACCTCTCCCTAACCATCACCTTGCTGGAAAAAATATTCGAAATTTGGAACGATAGCAAGAAAGATAGTGAAAATTTGAGAGCATTTATTTTGAAAACAAGAAGATTAGGAACAACCTTGGAAACAAGTTTTGTTGTTTTTCGTGTACAAATTCGTTTTAATTAAATTGAAGGAATTTTACCATCTCTGAAGTACACAATATCGTTTTGTAGTCATCTGGGAAAAGTGTAAAAGAACCGCCGCGTCTCGCTGCACCTTAAATAGGAATAGATTTTGAAAAGTAAACTACTTTTAAACTTAATTACCAAAAGAAACATCGGTTTCAGTCCGGATAGACGGAAAAATATGCATTAAAATTCGATTTTCATTCAATCAAAGTTATAAATTTCGGTTACTGCCTTTTTTGTTTTGATTTGATATTTGCGAAGTTTCGTTTCAAACTAAATACGCCTCAATTACTTACCTAAACTAAGAACCTAATAACCTATTTTGTGTACGTAAATAGTTGTTTCTTGGGTTAATTGTTGAAATGAAGTGTGATTTCTATAAACCGTGCTTAAAAATGCGACGTCTCTTTCACAATTTAATGTCATCCGTTTTTGTTGTGCCGATAACCTTGAGGGATCGCGGTGGAACTATTTAATTTTTTTTTCTTGTTGTGTCATGTGCTCTTTCGCAGAGATACAGTGGTAAGTGATTATTATTGTTTAACCCAATTCCAGCAAACACCACTTTGACTCGTTTTGTTTGTAGTATTTACAGTTCATTACAATTGCATTTGAAGCCATTCGTAAGCAATTTAGGAAGCAACACTGCACAAAAAATAAAGCTCAATCGGCAGTAGACTCGAAAAATTTTTGCTAAGAGTGACTGCAAACTTTTATATAAGTAATATATTTAATAAATTGGTCAGATATAAATAAATGCAGATTTGAACCAAGCATTTTGTTTCAATAAGGCAGGGTTTCCCAACCTTTGTTCCGCCGAGCCTCCCCGAACCAAAAAAAAAATATTTTCATGCCCCCCTTAATTAAGTTTGAAGAAAAATGGGAAGCGCATTTTTTTATATTAACTGAATTATTTTTTTTAAATTTCAAATAGGTACAATACCTACAGATAGAATATATTTATTTAATATGGATCTTTAATAGAAGAGTAGGTACACTTTAAATCATTAATTACTTTTACATTTCTTAGTTTTCTTTTAATTTTACGTATTATTCTATTGTCATTTTTTATTTATTTAAATTATATTTTTATAATTAGATAATATATTACAACTTTCAAAGTAATTTTAGAACAAACAAATAAAAACTTTTAACGTAAAACTTTCTAACATACCTATTACGCCCCCCCTGACATTTCTCTGCGCCCCCCTGGTTGGGAAGTCCTGCACTAAGGTATACAGTTGATATATCCATTGATCGGAAAACTAGGACAAATAAAATGAATGATTCTTGATCATCCATCGATTTCAATATTGTACAATTTTGTAAGGTGAGCCCATTAGCCAAATGTATTACATTGGTCAGTCCAGTATTACAATGGTTGCAATTTTTAGGATGTTAGATAGTACATTATGTATTACATAATTTTATTGCACAGTATCTGCTTATCGTATTATCACGTTTTTTGCTCATCCAAGCAGGCTGGTGCAATTGGCAGACCGCTCCTGACGACACGCTGCTGAGGCACCGTATTTTAAGCCTGCTAACTTTAAAAAAGTATTTTTATTATTTATTTTTTGGGTATTATGCCGTGTTGCGCTACCTCCTTCTTTAGTCGTTCTAGCTTCTTTCTTTGGCTAAAGAAGGGGGTAGCGCAACACGGCGTAATACCCAAAAAATAAATAACAACAAAAAAAACTGCTAACTTTTTTTACATTAGCACCACACAGCAGGCTCTGAGAAAAATAATTCCCCTCAGGGCCTATGTCATCTTTAGGGATGGTGTGTGGAGAGTATTTTTAAGGAAAGGAAGGAGAGGAAGTTCTGGAAAGGAAAAGGGTATGAGGGATGGGTAGGAATCTGTGGGTCAGTGTATCCAGAAGTGACGGACGAATGAATTCATCCCTTCCACTGCTATCCAAATCCTGCTGGAGAGATCAAAAGATCTCCCTCATCCAGTCTCTCCCTATGCGGCCTGCCACGCCGTTGGTGGGCAGACGCATCCGCTGCCAAAATCTGAACAAATTTGACCCCATGAACCCTGGCACCCCTGCTAAGTCACCAAACGTAGCGAACCACTTGGGGTAACCTAAGGCGGAGGTGTTGGTTATCCAATAAATGGTTCCCGGGTGGCGGAACCCGCACCCGCCTCCTCCATACTAACCACATAGTTTGCCTAGTTAGCGTTCACTCGCCCAGAGCTCAGATGTATAGAAAAAAGTTCACTTTTGATTACGCTGTATCCTTCTTAGTTTCCCTTCGGTTGCTTAAGCCCAAGGACAAGTACGTTGCGCGTCTCCAAACAGTCCACTCACCTTCGCATAGATTCAAGCTCCCCAAAACTCCTTCCTCCTGCAAGATCTTTTATCCTTAATCTTCCATTGGTTTTTGGTAACTAAGCAGGGATGCCCGGGTTCATGAGGTAAGGTTTGTCTAGGTCTTGGCGGTGTGTAGCAATGTCCGGCAACAATTATCCAGCCTTAGCTTATTTATTTATTCACGCTTTGAAGGCTTTTACACGTACACGTTATTAGAGACACATAAGTTATTCAGGAGTAATAATAAGCCTATGGTATATAGTATAACATTGTATTCAAATTATTAGCAGAATTAAAAAGAAATGACAATATTAGAATAATAATAATAAAATTCGTGTCAGAATTTTGGAATTTTTTTATATAAATTTTGATAAAGAATAAATGAAAATATCAACGGAACTGAATTTATTTCCAAGCCTATGAAGTCTTTGGATTGGGGAGTTAATGAAACAGTCAGTTTTTGGCGGATAAACAAAGAACAGTTCTGGAAGTCTCGTTTCACGATTTGGTACTCGGAATGTTATTAGTTTTGTTAAGTTAGGTGCGTTAAGTGATCCATTTACTAATTTGAATAAAAGAACCAGATCGCTCTTGGTTCTTCTACACGCTAAGTTAGTTAAATTAAGTAGTTTCATTTCATCTACAAATGTGCGCGCGGGATGATTTCAGCATTTTGTGTTTTTAGTGCCTTATGTTAAATTAGCATAATTAATGGGTATAGAGAGTTTGAAATTAATGAATCTTAAAAATTTATGTTGAACTCTCTCAATTTTTAATTGATGTGTTTTATAATATGGGACCAAATAGTTGAATTGTATTCTAAATTACTTCTAACTAAAGCAGTGAAGAGAATTTTAAATGATTAAAGTGATGTAAAATCTTTAACTGTTCTTAAAATAAATCTTAATTATCTGGTCTTCTTCCGACTACTTCATTTACCTATTACACGATTTTATATACAGGATCTTAATATCCATTCAGGCACCATAAACAACGTGTCATAAATAAACCACAGCGTTAACAAATCACAAATAGGTAATATTATTAATCCCATCTAATCTCCAAATATGTATTTCCGGAAAAAAACGAACATCAGACAGGATATAACACAATAGAGTTCAGTTCCGTTGACTGCCCAATTTGATTTAAATACCTGCCATGTTATTTACCTGAACTTGTATTACATGAGTTGCAAGTATCAGACTGAATCATTACTACATTATATTAAATTTATTCTGTTTTTACTAGTTTTAACATCAGTTTAAGCTAATTTCCGTATATTATTAAGCAGCTTCCGAAATTTTAACATTTCAGTTTGTGTGTTGAAAACTAGTTTATTTAAATTTAAATTAACATACGTAATGCTTTTTTAAATTTATTTAGTTCTGAAATGAATAACATTAATTTTTGTATTATGTTTAACGAACGAATTTAATATGTTTCTTAATATAATAGTTTTATGGTTAGGTACTTGGGTCATCGACAAATAGGATAGTTAGCAAAAAAAAATCGGGGGTTCAATGTTCAACGGGTGAATTTTGTCCGGGTCTTGGCGGCGGATGCGTCTGCCCACCTTCTGCATGGTGGGCCAGATCAATAGACTGATTGAGGGATATATTTTGACCTCTCCAACGGGACTCTCTCGGAACAACGCCTTGCGCCGCAGTGTGAGGGATAGATTCGTATGTCCGTCACTTCTGGACAAACCAGATTTCTACCCAAGCCTCATACTTTTCCCTTTCCCGTAACTTCCTCGCCTTCTTTTCCTAAAAATACCCTCCACACAGCATTCCCAAAGACAACATGGTTACATTATTTTCTTCATGGCCTCCTGTGTGGAGCTAATGTAAAAAAACCGACATGCGTTGCAATGCAACTCAACGAAAGAAATTGTTTCTTCCTGCTTGTCCTTTCCCATGCGTCCCCGTTGCCGCCTTTGTTCCCCTCTCACGTCCCCTTCCCCTCCAACGTTTCCCTTTCATCTTCCCCGGCTTTACCCCCTCCCACGGGCTTCTAATCTAGTCCTAAGTCCCCTTTACATACTAGGGTTTTGTTCATTAATTTTTAATTCATCGAATCTGGTGAATCGAAATTGTGCTAGACATAAAAATAGAAATAAAATAAGGTTTAACATCTGCCAGCACCTTGTTTTTTTTCTTCATATTTACCTTGAATACGAAATAGAACCTACTTTATGTTCATTGTACCTTAAAAATATCAAAGTATGACGGTTTTTTATCATTCCATAGATCATTTTATTAATTGAACTACCTTATAATTAAATCGCTAAAGTATTTTCCAGGGTAAGGTCAAATTTCTAATCCTACATTAATGCGTTATCGACGCTTTTTCTTCCCAGGTGAACTGTGAACGTCAAGGAGATGTATTTTCTATTTGTTTTATGCAAGAAAGAATAAATTATGCAAAAGACAAAAAATAAATAACAATTATTGATAAAAAATTGAAAATCTACCTAATCTTTTGAAATTATGGCATCGCCAATTGGGATATATTTTAAGGCTGTAGGGAGTGGGGAGGGGATAGAAGTGGGACGGAGGAAGGTGAGGAAGTACCAGACTATTCAGATCTAATCATCAAAGACGGCTCAAGTCATTCCAAGCAACGTTTCAATTCACGAATGATGGGCTTTCACCAGGGTGATACTGAATGTATTTACCACTCTGTAACATGCCACAAATATAGATGGATTGTTCTTTTTTTTACCTACACAACTTTTACCACTCTGTCACATTTCCACCACTCCGTCACATTTTTTTTTACTATAAATGAATCTCTCTGGATCTCAGAGGGAAAATTGTAGCAAGGGGGGAAGGAAGCCTAAAATGCCTATTGAGTGTGACAAACACGAGCTGTTTGTATACCTATTTCGAATGAAAACCCACGTGACAGAATTAACGAACGACATAAAAGTTGTAGGAGACAAGTTTTTGAGTTTTTTTAAAATATTTTATCAAACATCATTAAAAATAATAGTCGCTGTTACTTGATAGGTTATACCTTTTGAAGTTTAATAATAGTTTTGCATTTTTTGTCGTCATATCATTTTTTTGTTTGCTCACCTACTGTGTGGGTGGTCCGGATCAGGAAAGACTAAATGAGGGAGACCTTTTGAACTTTCCAGCCGACTCTCACGACCCATCGCCTTGTACCGCGGTGGGAGGGTTGGATTCATACGCCCATCACTCCTGTATACGTTAACCCTCGTATTCCTACCCGCCCCTCATAACTTCCTTCCTAGAACTTCCTCTTATTCCTCTCTATGAAAAAGACCTTCATCACAACATCCCCAAAGGGATTTTTTCGAAATCCTCGGGGCCTAAAAAATGTATTCTATAATAAACATCCACAATTCAAAAACTTCAAATGTATATGGATTCCAGACGTGTATACCTAGGAGTTCAATTTTACGGGTCACTTCAACAGCAAATGTATTGCAGTTTTCTTTTATTGTTAATAAACAACAAAAAAACCCAAATCATCTAAATTATGTTGGGTGATTTGCAGTTTTTTATGTTTTCAAAGTCAATGTCAAGCTTCCATTGTTGGGCTAGCGTGTATCGAAACTCTATTTCTAAGCACGTATTTTTGTTAATGTGTCATTGTTATCTATTATTTGTCAATCATTCTGTGTCTATGACCCAAAAATGTTTACATGCTCTGTAGTTAATTATAATTATCAGGTAGTTCGGTAGGTACTGCCGATTAAAATATGTAAGTGTGTTAAGGTTTTTGATGGGCTTCGCGTTCCTATTGATAGTAATAAAAGCAATTTATTTATGATTGTGATACCTTAATTATGGCTATTAAATTTATGATTTTTTATTCAAGGCACTATCGTGAAATATCAGGGGACTAAGCCACTTTGCACCTCGTAGGTAATACGTCTTCGTAGGAAAACGTACATCTAGACAAAAATAAAATTTTATCCAAGACACTATCTAGATAGCATTTAGTTCAGGTTTGAATCTTGCAATCATACATAAAATTAGCAGCCACTAAAAAATGCCTTAAGAAAATGAAGATAATGTTGGTGGTTTTAATCGAAAAAGATATAATATATTATTGAAGAAGAAGATAATAATATAAACGAAAATATGAAAAAGAACAAGACCCAGAAAAATTGAAGTATGATATATTTAAATATGATCCAATCGGATTGTCTTCATTTAAATAAATATTACAATTTGAAGTCTTACTCATCAAGTTAAAAATAAAAATAAATACAATAAATTTTCAAACCAAAAGTAAATTTATTTGCACACAAAACAGATGTTTTATAAACGAAAACACTTTTTAATAGCCTGTCGAAATCCGTTATGGAAGGAATTTCCTAGGAAATATGTTGAATATGTGATAAAAATTATGAAGTGTATCCTTACTAAGATTGTTTTTAGTTACCATTATATCAATTTATATATTCTAAGTATAATTATTATACCGGACGTGATGTATCGAATGTGTTTCATGTCATTAAGAGATAACAATTTCTCACATTTTTATGATGACATTAATATTCTTTGATAAAATCCTTAACGTGTGCCGGTTACGTTATTTTGTCGACTATCTTCTTACTGCTCATACAAAATTCCTGCCGCAATTGCAAGCTGGACTCTACCTGAACAACTCAGTGATCAAGGTGTCCGTATATGCCATTATCCTGTTGAATTAACGGTTCCATGATAACTCCGAATCAACTCAACACAATACCTTTTTGAAAAGTTATTAAAAGCTATGATTTTTTTTAAATAGCCCATTACCTAACCTGACTTAACCTATTTAACCACGTTTTTTTTTTTTTTTTCATCACTCTAATTGACTTTTCAAAGGAGGTGTTTAGTTGTGTTCATTCAGAGTTTTCCGGTTACCGAATATACATTATTTGTGCAGGCTCCACTTTTCCCGTACACAGTTTCGTTATTTATTTTTATTTTTGGTCGTGCTTCGTGTTACCTTAATTTGAAATGTATTCTTTTCTAAAAGGTATATCAAAATACTTTTCATCAACGAAAAATACATTATTAAATTTTACTTTTATTGATAATACCTTTATTATTTTTATTAAATGATACCTAATGCGAATTTTCTTGCGTCTTCTTTCATGAAAATCGGGTTCTTCGTGTAACCGCGCGTTAAAATACTTTCCTTAGCCCATCGTCTTCCGGGCTCGGGTCGCGGTGAGACGAACAAAACCAAAGACCCTGCGCAGAAAAGTTATTCCAATTAAAAACAGATTTTTCATTTAGACTTTTATAAAATATCAATAGGGTTCCATATAAATAATATGTGATATTTTTATTCGAGACACTATCTACTTAGAAATGAATTCATTAAAGTACTTTGTAATCATTAATAAATACAAAAATGAACTATATACTCTGTTTAACGCTCTAAAAACCCGGTATGATTTTTATAATAAAATGACACCAACACTGACGGAATCAATATTAATTGTCGAATTTCGGGATCATTTTTGCTTTGTAAAAGTGCCCAATAAATCCGATAGATGTCATTAAAAAACAAAAGCTTACACATTTTTTCAAAGGTTTTATTATTTTTGTAATAAACCTATTTACATAGATATTATTAAAATAATATCTATTTAAATAGGTTTATTTTACTGGTGTAAATTAAAAGAGGGGCGGGTAGGAATCGGGGGGTCAGGAGTGATGAACGTGTGAATCCATCCCTCTCACTGCGGTTCGAGGCGATGGGTCGAGAGTCCGGCTGGAGAGGTCAAAAGATCTCCCTCAACCTGTCTCTCCCGATCCGGCCCGCTATGCATTAGGTGGGTCCGCCGCCGTCAAGACCTAAACAAACCTCACCTCAAGAACTCGGGCACCCCTGCTAAGACTTGTTACTGACCATACTTGTTGTTGGTTATCCAATAAATGGTTCCCGGGCGGCGGTACCCATACCCGCTCCCAAATTATACCTTGACAATTTTGACATTTTTTAATATGTATACCGCACAAGGATCCCAATACTCCCAACTGCTATACAACGATACGATACGGTAATATTAGACATCAGAATAGGTACCTATAATACCTAGTAAGATCTATATGTATAACAAAAATATAAAATATAACTAGGTATTTTTCAAAGGAATGTATTTAAAAAAATAATCGGAACGTTGTCATCTATTTTTGAGTGTTTTAAAACTTAAAAAAATTAAAATGGATTGAGTAAGGATCGAACCTTCCCTCCCTGTGTCCATAATCAGATGCTCCACCACCAGGCCAACTAGGAAGTCATAGAGGTCGACATTTATTTATAATATATTAAAGACTAAATTCATGGACAGTGTTTTATTTTATTATCGTAGTTACATTATTTCTGTTGTCATGATATATAAGCTTAGGTTCGCGTTCATGCCACTGAGATTGAAAAAGCGCTATAGTACGGTAAGATAAATCAATATTTTAATAATCCGGGTTTCCTTTTTTAAATGGAAATTTAAAAATATGAGAAGTATTTAAGAAAATGGAGAAAAATAATAACATTTTTTTGCCATTTCGTTTTTTCTAATAAACTTAACCAAAGTTTTGTAATTCGTATTTTAAAAAACATTTTAGTTAGGATTCATGAAAAAATTAAACCACAACCCTAAACCTGTTTTTTTTTTTTAAATCACGTACCTACATCATTTTAAAGAAAAACCTTCAAAGAATTTTTAAGAATTTTTATCATTAAAGAATATTATGTGAAAAATACGGAAGGGCGGTCAGAAAAGGGTTTGATTTCTGATTTGTTTTTGATAAAAGCTAAGCCGTTATAAGTTTTAAAAATATAAAATATATTTTTTTCCCATTAAAAACATTATTTTTATCGTATTACGAAATAATATTTTCGTTATTCCGATTTAGTTAATCTCTACACTCCACCTAAAGCTAAACGTCACAAAATTTATAAAACTCGGAAGACTTCGGTGGCTGGGTCATGTGGAGAGAATGACCGAGCATCAAGCACCAAAGTCCCTGCTGAACTCAAGACCGATAGGGTGAAGGAGCCTGGGAAGGCCACGATTAAGTGGAACGTTTGCGCGGCCTTTTTCGGCACGTTTCATGCAAATCTTAAATTTGGATTTGAGATCAAAATACCCAACCAAACTGAAAAATTACTGTAATCAAAAGTCAAAAGGTATATCAAATATGCAGTACGGATATGAGCTACTTTATTTATTTATGTTTTAAATTACAAGATATAGGGGCTATTTCACCAATCTCTTTAAATGTTGCTCTTAACTACCGGTCACATAACTTTATTGGTAGGAGAATCATGCTCAAAAACCCGTGCGCATTTCGCCACAGAAAATATGGTGCCAAGTAGCTATTTTGGTCTACTGCCACGCCTGTCTTAGACGTGCTTAGACGCCATTGTTTCTATGAAATCACAAACGTCAAAAGTGTCAACATGGTGTCAACACAGTGTTCGTTTATTGTTGTTTACGAACGGGATTGGTTTATTTATGCAAACTATAAGGTAAGTTCAACGGGTTTTTGTTATGTTTTATTGATTATTGAGTGATATTACTAAAGAATTTAGTTGAATTTGTAGATTTGTCTTAATTCATGCGTCACAAAATGTTTTACTCTTTCTTCTTTCCTCATTGCTATTTTTTGTGATTTTCTGCTGTTAAATCGTTTAGGTACAGTGTCTTTAACATCTATTGTGTATTTGTCTGCAGAGCCTTCAGGTGAACCAATACATTAAAGTGAAATATGAGGGACTGGAGAGACAAAAGTGCACCCTCATCAGATAGGGACCCAGCAACGCTGTTCCCTTGGACAACATAGAGACGATGATAAAATGTACGATCTCCCTCACCAGAGGCACCACCAGCGGCTGGAATATCGATGCCTCTGCTCTAGGTAAAACATTTACATTGCATATTTAAAAATCAACCTGTACATTTCCTATTGTATTTATTAAAACGCTTTTTAGGGACTTTTACACAGAAATAGTAAAAAATATACAATATTATGTACAACTGAGCGACTTCAGTAACAATATTTTGTATTTGTTTAGTGTTAAATTCTGGCTTGCCATTGAATTAAAATAATGCATGGTTTCATTGCGCTTTTACAAAAACAAGAAACTTAAATTTTGGGTCGCACAGTTTACAAGCGTTTCACACGTTGTGCAAGGGGGTCACAAAGCATCGGACCATCATAAATTGAAGACTCGGCATAATTATTTCCCTCCATTCACAAATCAACTGGCTGTTGATTTGTGAGCATGCTCATTGATCCACAGGTGGAATGTGGCAGGTGGTTAGTGTTTCATGAATGTTTTATCCCTTATTATTACTTTCAGATAAACCGAATGCAATTGAGGAGTACACCGCTGTGCGTTGTGGATGAGGAAGACTAAAAGAATAGCCATCAGCCATCCAGAGTCTCCAGAGCTGCTAACATAATGATTATATAAAACAGAATGTATTGTTTACTTTACAATCTAGAATATTCATTTAGTAAGGTGTTCCCAACACGAAGCTAGTTATTCTCTAGCTAGTTCTAGTTCATTGAAATTTTTGTAATGTTTGTAGTTGAACAAATGGGTGTAGCTAGGTATTGATTTAGGGTGGGACAAAAAATAAAAATCTAGAGTAGATACCAAAAACAGTAGGCTTCGACAACATATTCATGCTTTGGGCTCTATCAACATGAACGGAAGACGGAAAAACCGTCATTTGAAGTGCTGTAAATTTGAAAACGCAACTTGGTCTACAATCTAAGAGGTCATGCATCGCCCAGCCAGAGTTGGCAAATGCCCCACCTTGCCCCACCGTGCCTACACATGGGGCAACATCTACTAAATGACCTTGCGTGAGAATGATTATAAATAATATACAATCATTTGTCTGTACCATTCATATTCATCCATACAATATTATAAAATATTATGGCTGCCGTCGTCCCACTGACTCCTGATAATGTTGCCATATATTTATAAAAACTAAGTATAATCTACCGTATTAGGTATGTTCTTACAAAGAGAAATGTTTTTCTCTCACATGTTATTAAATAAATATATTGTACAGATATACCAAAATATTCTGAAGTTTTATTACAGTTTCCATAAAGCTAAATAAGTGTTTTTCACAATAAAAGTACAGGGAATCTACTCTTTAAAACACAGTTGTACAAAATTTCTAGGGTCTCATACAGAATCACTTCAATCAGCACGTCCACCTGGAGAAGACACCTTTTCTGTAGCAGTTACTGGTTAAGGTTACTTCGGCATTTTCTCCGTCTGAAAGAAGAAAGTCATTTCAGTACTTGGTTTTTTCAGTTGGGGAAATCGAATACTGTTGGAATAAGGAAATGAATACTACAGGTGTGTAGTGAGGATATAGGTACATTTTATATACCTTCCCTGTTCCTGTGAATTCATTGATAGTACAAATATTGATTGTAAAAATATCCGTTACAGTAGTATGATATTCAGAGGTACTTGGTCACATTGCAACATGATTGCAGTCCATAATCCCTTGACCCTCGGGAACTGGGTCAAATTATAAAAACCTTTTAAAAGAGCCGGGTCCAGAAGGAAGCGAATACACATTGGACGGCTATATCCAATAGCCTCCGACTATCTTTTTATAAATCTGCAAGCAGACACCAACAAAATCTCCGGCTGACAACAATGAAATTATTATTTGTTGGAAATTGTTGGAATGCAATTTATATGGTTATAGAATGACATAAAACCTAATATACTTGTTATTGTTGTTGAAATATGATGTAAGTACTACAATTCTGTATTATTCTTCAATATATTAAAATAACACATCAAGTGGTTGAGAGTTTTTGTCTTTAGGCTGGTCATGGATTACAAGAACGGCATTTTCGTAAGTAGAAATCGTGAAAAATTCGGGTAATGCAAATACGATTTGACAGCAGCTGTCTGTCATATTTATTGAACCCGTGGTAGAAAACTTTGCTAATATGGTAGAAAACTTTGCTAATTTGTACCCGGTAAACGTTACTGGCTGGTCAAAGTACCAATTAATAAAAATAAACTTTATCTACCCACATAAGCATCCTTGAAGGATGGTGAAATCGAAAAAATGCTTTATCCTATTGGTAGTGCTTGTGAGCAAGATGGTGAAATACCCCCATAGGCCATTAAAGATTTTAGTGTTTCATGATTCAATTAAAAAATAATTTTACTATATTTATCATAGAAATTTAATGAAATGTAAAATAAAATCTTTTTTTTTAAATCATTTTTCTGGGTGTAAAGATAAAATACAAATTATGTACCTATTTACGGTGGAATAAAAAATTGTCATTTATACATTAAAATTACTACCCAAAAAAAATGCTTTTATAACGATGTTTTATTTTTTATTTTATTTTTCGTTGTATTTGTAAAATAAACATTGTAAAACTATTTTTTTGATGTTTTTCATTTACTGAAAAATAATTGCCGAAATTGCCTCTAAAATCATGAAACACTAAAATCTTTAATGGCCTATATCTTACAATTTAAAGCAAAAATAAATAAAGTAGCTCATATTCGTACTAGATATTTGATATAGGTACCTTTTGATTACAAAAATTATTTTTCAGTTTGGTTAAGTATTTTGATCTCAAATCCAAATTTAAGATTTGTATGAAACTAGCCGAAATGGGCCGCGCATACGTTCCTCTTAATTTTGTTAACTACGCTTGCATCAGCCTTGCATAAGTTTTGGACCTCCACAATCATAGATTTTTCTCATGGATCTCATTTCTACAACATTCATTCTACTTGCATCCATCCTCAGGCAGTTCCATCGCTCACTACTTTACTTCAGGATTGATATCTGCACTCCATTGTAGACTGCTAGCCTCGCTACTTTTGACAACTTTCCTAATTTCTAACAAATCGAATAACAATAATAAATTTAGACGTTTTAAAAAGAATACGTAATCACAATCTAAACTAATAATCCACATGTTTCAAAACGTAGAATGTAGAGCAAAAAATGTCGTCATCTAACAATTTCTCCCGCGCGAATTCCATGAATAAAAAAATATTGGTAATAAAAAAATTTCTGTCGGTAAAGAAGATTGCTTTTACCTCCATACACATTCTAGAAATGTAGGAAGTAGGGCAATGCTGTAATCATGAATATTTTAGCGATATTATTATTATTTGGAGTAGCTCTTAATTGAATCGTATTTTACTTAAACGTAAAAATAAATAATATTATGTTTCACTCTTACTCTTTAGGTAAATATTAAAATTACCTACTTACCGTGTTGAGTCAGATGGGAAATTCGTGTCACAATTTCCTGTTTTCATTTTTGTGGTATTGCTAACTGTGAAGAAACTTGGAAAAAATCATTGCACATTGCACGAGACCTTTTAAGTGATTGTACCTAGTACTAATTACTGCATGTTTTGAAACCGCACAAGAGTCCCAATAAGGAACTCCAGTGAAAAATATTATGGCTTTAAAAAAATATGTTCATAAAGACCAGTGATTCCCAAAGTGGTCCAGGTGTACCCCTGGGGGTCCACGTAGGCGCGGTAAAGAAATGGGGGTTCACAAATTGTAAGTGGGGGTCCACGAACTGGTTTCGATTGCGAACACCTCCCGTCTCATACCCCATTACGCCCCCTCTATACCAGAGCGACTGGCGTACAGCGCACGTTGTAATGGGATATGGGTGTACTCTACTGGGATGGGAACATACCCATACCAATAACCATACCCCCCCCCCCGGCCCATATCCCATTGCCCCCTCCGTCGTGGCAAATATAATCTCGAATACTGGTCCATTTTGTCCCCGTTTAAAAAAGTCATAGATCCGGTACTGCTCCATTGTGACAGGCCACACCTCGCCATTCAATATTCAGTACAACGCGTGTCGATTTTTGGGAATATGGAACCTTTTGAACAGGAACATTTTGAATTTTTTTTTCAACTTAAAATATTTTAAAAATCTATAGGTATTGGATAGTAAAGAGAGGGTGATGGGTCGAGCGGTTACTCGACTGAGTGACGGTGATGACAAGTGGAAGAATTTTTTGTTGTTGTTAGGTTTTGAGTTTACAAAACAAATTTACAGACAGATGAAATACTATCAGATCGAGTTAAAGCTGTAGTTTGATTCTGGGGCCTCAACACATCCTCAATATGTATGTTGCCAGATTGAGAGGAGTGGCGAAGAGGGGATATGCGAAAGAGGACGATTGACAGAGATATTGAAATATAACAATGTCTTTGAAGATTGAGAATAGATACCTACTTGAATATTGAAAATTACTTTTTTATAAGTAGTAATTGAGTAGTTAATGGCGGTGAAGTCTATTTCCTCTGGCTACCACCTCGGAAATAGTTTGTGACAATTTAGTATAATAATGCTATCATTTATTTAATTCGTAGGTTGACCTCCCCAATCTATAAATTGTCATTCTGTGTTAAATTACAAATTCTATTTTTACGAAATTATTTTTTTTTAAACGCAGTGACTCGTGTCGATTCGGACGCTTTTCACGGACGCCTATTTAACCTTGAATATATATAATGGTTATCATAAAACGACCTTATGTATAACACTTTCTCATTTTATTAATAGTTCCTCTAAATAATTCTCTCGTTTTAAATAAGCGTCTCGGGTTCTAATCCCGGCGCAAATAAATTTGAAAATAACACAAATTATTTGATTGATTCGTGTTATTTGTCAAATAATAGATTGTAAGATATTCTCAGTATCGCCCTGGTGAATTCAAACGTTACTTGAAATGACTTTAGGCGTATTTGGTGACTAGATCTGAATAGTCGGATACTTTTCCACCTTCCTCTTACCATTCTCCTTCCCCTAGTCACTACCTTCAGCCTCAAACTTACCTCACTGGCCCAGATGGGAGCAGTTGGGACTCTTGTGTGGTACTCACACAAAAATAAAAAAAAAATTATCCAAAATCTGTGAAAAATCGAAAGGAAATGATCCTTACCATAATATTTTTTTATTAAGATCATTTTTTAACTTTTGCAATTTATCTACATAATTTGAAGTATTTTTAAGAGAGTCCCAACTGCCCATAGCCAGTGGTACTATGGCGTCTGCTAAGTCACCAAACGTAGCGAACCACTTGGCGTGAAGTGTTAGTTAACCTTATAGGTTTTAAAGTTAGTAGTCTTTAGGAAGCTTAAATGAATTATTTATAAACAAAAAAAGCAAAATAAAGGATTGTTGAAAAAAAATAGAAAGTGATAAATTATATTAATAATTATTTTTAAATGTTATTGATTAATATTATATTTATTTTCAATGGCAGAAGATATAATATAATAATCAATAAAATAGATACTAATATTAAATAATACTGATTAATACAAGCGAAGATACCATAGTTCCAGGGCTTCGTACAGTTTGCACCATTTTGCGGTGTACACTTTAAAAAATCGGCATTTTGCTGTAATTTAATGGTAAAGTTAAGATTCCAAATTTAATTTATTTTTGACCGGTCTGTGGTTGAGTGGGCATCGCTTTTGGGTCCCACCCGGGCGTCCCGTGTTCGATGCCTCGACTGGCTAAGTCCTCCATCACAACACAAGCAACATTTTCGGATTTCTGTGGTGATAGTAGGAGATTTTCGAACATCGTTGGGTTATTCGTAACCCGGGAATGATTGTCTTTCTTTAAAATAAATAAATTAAAATTTTCTAAATTAAAATCCTCTATTCCTCTTATTCTAAATTTAAATCCTATTTGATTCCATTCTTACCCGGTGACCTTAGCAAAAATTCTTCATTTGAAAAATCGAGTTTCGTTGCATTCTGAAATATGTACAGGCAAAAATTTAATATCTCTCTTAGTATTGAAAGTAGGTCAAACTCTGAGGCAATACTCTCTCTTGATTCTGCTCTCCTGGTATCAAATAAAAGTCGTTGCGGTTCTTATTGTGTAGTCTCTTACTCTGTCTCTCTCTATCTTTCTCTCTCTTTTATTTTGAGAGGAGGGAGAGAAGATCGGTGACAGATTAGTTCTGCTGAGAAATTTGGTCAGGCGCAGTGGCGTATCAATCTGTTGATTTTTTAGAATAAATACTTCACGTGAATCCCAACTACTGCCATGGAGCCAGTAATATTAAGTACAATGCAGTTGCAAAATTTTGTTTTCACATTTTTGAATTTTTGTATTTTTACAAAATAACCAAGACTTTAAAACAATATTTTATTTAAAACGATGACATTTTTTCACAATCCAAATAGCGACAACTAATAATTAATCTTGCCCGATATCGTTGCCTTAGTTCTTAATTGTCCAATAAAATTTAAAACAAAGTATAAAAAATTATACTTAATCACTATTTAAACTAATGGGACCTTTATCTTTACGGAAACAGCTCTATCTTAAACACCTATCATAATCACTTACGTTTTTAAATTTTCACGGCCAAAAGTATTTTCGTTATTTGTTTTAAGGGTGTTATGCCGTGTTGCGCTACCTCCTTCTTTAGCCAACGTTTCGGACAGCGTTACAGTGTCTTATCATCAGGCACAATTACACATCTTCCCTGATGATGGGCACTGTAACGCTGTGCGAAATGTTGGCTAAAGAAGGAGGTAGTGCAACACGGCATAACACCCCAAAAACAAATAGCGCAACACGGCATAACACCCCAAAATTATAATGCTTCATTGAAATAATGAAATAAAAGTCCTATTACTTTCCCTTCCTTACGTGACGTGTTTTCTTCTTGTGCAGTGGTTCGTTACACACAAATCATACAAAGGTCCTTCGAATGACAAAAAAATTACACCCCATTATTGTCAATTTATTTATTTTTGTTATTTCTATTTGTTTATTTTTCTTAAAATTTACTGTATTCACATACTACTCCTTAAATATGGGACGTGTAGAATTGTAGTATACTATGAATTCTAAAATTTATTTGTACAAAAAATTGGTGTAATATAATTTATCTACCAATATAACCACGCACTTATAGATTTCCATCGTAACAAAAAACCTTTAATTATTAGCTTATTGTATAGCACTTACTTTGATCTTATATATTTTATGATCACCTACTTTTATATATTCTTCTAGTATATATATGTTTTTTATGTTCTACACTTTTAGTACTATATTATTTTATATTCTACTATATTCTTCCTAACTCTTTTATAATTACTCTATAGCAATTTACATCATTTTATATTCTTTTGTATTCTATAATATTTCTTTATTATTATTTTATTTTATATTTTTTGTTTTCTCGCACATTTTTTTATTGCTTATATGTTAATGTAATATATAGAAAATCGACCACCACAACACGGGCATGTGCCTAGCATGGTGGTCGAAAAATTCTAAAATTTATGTAACCAACATTTCAATGAATAAAGAAAACTTGAAACTTGATACTCCCCACATCCTGGAATAAAAAAGATTTTTATTATTAAAACGCCGCCCGCGTTTCCTCTTAAACGTAAAATTTAACAAGAGCGTTGCACGCTTGACGATACGCCACTGGGCATTGAGAACAAGAAAGTTATATAACAATATACAATATGCAACAGCCGACTGAACTGCCGCCGGTCGATGGCATACTTTCCGTGTGATACTTACTGCTTACTTCTTACTTCTTACTGACACAATGCTGTTTTTCAATAAAATGCAGTGCCGGATCTAGCAAAAAAATAAATTATAAATAATAATATATTGTTTTTACAATATTTCGTATTTTCACGGTGTTAGGTAAAATTGATTTCATTTTTGTGTTGATGAATAAAATTTTCTACAAAAATTTAAAATATTCAAGGGATCGTTCCGGATAAACTAAAAATTGCCATTATAAAGCCAATTCACAAATCTGGAGACAAAACCCTAATTTCTAACTACAGACCTATCTCACTACTAAATTCATTATCGAAAGTCCTGGAAAAAGCAATGAAAAAAAGACTATTAACCTACCTCGATAAACATAACTTACTCTCAAATTGTCAATTCGGTTTTCGAGCTAAAATGAGTACTGAACAGGCTATATCTGAATTAACTAATTACATTGTTAAAAACACAGATGAAGGAGCCAAAGTAATCGGAGTCTTTCTAGATCTGGCCAAGGCTTTTGATACTATCTCTCACGACATTCTGTACGAGAAACTTAAAAATAATGGTATCAATGGACCGCCGCTCGACTGGTTCATTAGCTATACTAAAAATAGAAAACAAATAGTAGAACTTAATAAATGCTACAGTGATCCGGAAGAAATCAAGTATGGTGTCCCTCAAGGTAGCGTCCTAGGTCCTCTTCTATTTCTCATTTACATAAATGAACTTACCGATATTAAAATGGCGTCTATCGAATATAAGGTTATCAGTTACGCAGATGACACGGTAATTCTATTCAAAGCTCCAAGTTGGGAAAAGGCATTCAAAAGTGCGGAAACCGGCATGTTAGAAATAAAAAATTGGCTCGACAATAATTTACTGACCTTAAACATCTCTAAAACAAAATACCTAACATTCAGCAAAACCAGTACTGGGCAACCAAAAACCCTTTCGCCTTTATACCTCCACCCTTATGTTACCTCAAACCATCAAAGCGAACAAATAGAACATACAGATAATGTCAAGTATCTAGGCTTAACAGTGGACCATAAATTAAACTGGGAATGTCATATTAACTTACTCATAAAGAAAATCCGAAAACTATCATTCATTTTTAAAACGATAAGGAACATCATGTCACCAAAACAAATAAAAAATGTTTACTACGCTCTATGTCAAAGCCTTTTAACTTACGGTATTTCGGCCTGGGGGGGAGCCGCTGACAAGTACATTAAGGGGCTATTTCACCAATATCTTTAAATGTTGCTCTTAACTACCGGTCACATAACTTTATTGGTAGGAGAATCATGCTCAAAAACCCGTGCGCATTTCGCCACAGAAAATATGGTGCCAAGTAGCTATTTTGGTCTACTGCCACGCCTGTCTTAGACGTGCTTAGACGCCATTGTTTCTATGAAATCACAAACGTCAAAAGTGTCAACATGGTGTCAACACAGTGTTCGTTTATTGTTGTTTACGAACGGGATTGGTTTATTTATGCAAACTATAAGGTAAGTTCAACGGGTTTTTGTTATGTTTTATTGATTATTGAGTGATATTACTAAAGAATTTAGTTGAATTTGTAGATTTGTCTTAATTCATGCGTCACAAAATGTTTTACTCTTTCTTCTTTCCTCATTGCTATTTTTTGTGATTTTCTGCTGTTAAATCGTTTAGGTACAGTGTCTTTAACATCTATTGTGTATTTGTCTGCAGAGCCTTCAGGTGAACCAATACATTAAAGTGAAATATGAGGGACTGGAGAGACAAAAGTGCACCCTCATCAGATAGGGACCCAGCAACGCTGTTCCCTTGGACAACATAGAGACGATGATAAAATGTACGATCTCCCTCACCAGAGGCACCACCAGCGGCTGGAATATCGATGCCTCTGCTCTAGGTAAAACATTTACATTGCATATTTAAAAATCAACCTGTACATTTCCTATTGTATTTATTAAAACGCTTTTTAGGGACTTTTACACAGAAATAGTAAAAAATATACAATATTATGTACAACTGAGCGACTTCAGTAACAATATTTTGTATTTGTTTAGTGTTAAATTCTGGCTTGCCATTGAATTAAAATAATGCATGGTTTCATTGCGCTTTTACAAAAACAAGAAACTTAAATTTTGGGTCGCACAGTTTACAAGCGTTTCACACGTTGTGCAAGGGGGTCACAAAGCATCGGACCATCATAAATTGAAGACTCGGCATAATTATTTCCCTCCATTCACAAATCAACTGGCTGTTGATTTGTGAGCATGCTCATTGATCCACAGGTGGAATGTGGCAGGTGGTTAGTGTTTCATGAATGTTTTATCCCTTATTATTACTTTCAGATAAACCGAATGCAATTGAGGAGTACACCGCTGTGCGTTGTGGATGAGGAAGACTAAAAGAATAGCCATCAGCCATCCAGAGTCTCCAGAGCTGCTAACATAATGATTATATAAAACAGAATGTATTGTTTACTTTACAATCTAGAATATTCATTTAGTAAGGTGTTCCCAACACGAAGCTAGTTATTCTCTAGCTAGTTCTAGTTCATTGAAATTTTTGTAATGTTTGTAGTTGAACAAATGGGTGTAGCTAGGTATAGATTTAGGGTGGGACAAAAAATAAAAATCTAGAGTAGATACCAAAAACAGTAGGCTTCGACAACATATTCATGCTTTGGGCTCTATCAACATGAACGGAAGACGGAAAAACCGTCATTTGAAGTGCTGTAAATTTGAAAACGCAACTTGGTCTACAATCTAAGAGGTCATGCATCGCCCAGCCAGAGTTGGCAAATGCCCCACCTTGCCCCACCGTGCCTACACATGGGGCAACATCTACTAAATGACCTTGCGTGAGAATGATTATAAATAATATACAATCATTTGTCTGTACCATTCATATTCATCCATACAATATTATAAAATATTATGGCTGCCGTCGTCCCACTGACTCCTGATAATGTTGCCATATATTTATAAAAACTAAATATAATCTACCGTATTAGGTATGTTCTTACAAAGAGAAATGTTTTTCTCTCACATGTTATTAAATAAATATATTGTACAGATATACCAAAATATTCTGAAGTTTTATTACAGTTTCCATAAAGCTAAATAAGTGTTTTTCACAATAAAAGTACAGGGAATCTACTCTTTAAAACACAGTTGTACAAAATTTCTAGGGTCTCATACAGAATCACTTCAATCAGCACGTCCACCTGGAGAAGACACCTTTTCTGTAGCAGTTACTGGTTAAGGTTACTTCGGCATTTTCTCCGTCTGAAAGAAGAAAGTCATTTCAGTACTTGGTTTTTTCAGTTGGGGAAATCGAATACTGTTGGAATAAGGAAATGAATACTACAGGTGTGTAGTGAGGATATAGGTACATTTTATATACCTTCCCTGTTCCTGTGAATTCATTGATAGTACAAATATTGATTGTAAAAATATCCGTTACAGTAGTATGATATTCAGAGGTACTTACTTGGTCACATTGCAACATGATTGCAGTCCATAATCCCTTGACCCTCGGGAACTGGGTCAAATTATAAAAACCTTTTAAAAGAGCCGGGTCCAGAAGGAAGCGAATACACATTGGACGGCTATATCCAATAGCCTCCGACTATCTTTTTATAAATCTGCAAGCAGACACCAACAAAATCTCCGGCTGACAACAATGAAATTATTATTTGTTGGAAATTGTTGGAATGCAATTTATATGGTTATAGAATGACATAAAACCTAATATACTTGTTATTGTTGTTGAAATTGATGTAAGTACTACAATTCTGTATTATTCTTCAATATATATATATTAAAATAACACACCAAGTGGTTGAGAGTTTTTGTCTTTAGGCTGGTCATGGATTACAAGAACGGCATTTTCGTAAGTAGAAATCGTGAAAAATTCGGGTAATGCAAATACGATTTGTCAGCAGCTGTCTGTCATATTTATTGAACCCGTGGTAGAAAACTTTGCTAATATGGTAGAAAACTTTGCTAATTTGTACCCGGTAAACGTTACTGGCTGGTCAAAGTACCAATTAAAAAAAATAAACTTTATCTACCCACATAAGCATCCTTGAAGGATGGTGAAATCGAAAAAATGCTTTATCCTATTGGTAGTGCTTGTGAGCAAGATGGTGAAATACCCCCTAAGCCGCTTAACTCAACTCACAAAACATTAATTAGGATCATGTTCAAAAAACCCTATCTGCATCCAACGGAAAATCTCCTAATTACAAATAACATACTAGATATAAGGAAACTATTCATTAAAAAGATCATTCAAATTAACTGCATAAAATCCTCACCATGCCACGTAACTCACCCACAAAATACAAGAGCAAAAACGCTTAATCAACTTCTTGTCCCAAAAATTAAATCAACCTTTGCCAAAAAGCACGAATCCTACCTCGCACCTCTCATTTACAACACATTCCTAAAAGAAACCTCTTTTTGCTTGAAGCAAAAAAACCTAAAAGGGTTTTATAAATATTTCAACACTTGGTTACTACACAAAAAAAGGGAATGCATCACCAAGTTACTAATAATCCCATCTTAGTCTAATCCTGATTCTCTATTTACATATATGCGATATTTAAATTTTTAGAGATTTATGCTTTCTTATTAATATTGCTTATGTTTTACCCATGTCTAGTTTAATACTTTATATTATTTTGCTGAAATGTTATTGTTTTTAGATGCTAGCTAAACTCTCAAATTTAATAAAACTGAATACTGCATGCATGCGTATACGTTTGTGTATGTATGTGTGTATGTATGTTATGTTTGTGTGTATGTGTTTATATAATTAATATGTTTTTATATGCTAATTGTGTATTAATATGTTCATGCACGCCTATTTATGTACCCGTCTCAGAACAGACATCGTCTAGTGTGACGGGTTACATACTTTTCTTGTATTATATTTTTATTGTAATAAACGCCCGGGTTGCCGGCAATTAAAAAAAAAAAAAAAAAAAAAAAAAAAATTCAATTTTCACCAAAAAGCGCTACGCAAAATTTTTTTTAATACATTTAAGACATTATTTTTATAAAGTGGGCCTCACTGGGTGTTTTAACCGTGTTGAGGTCCCGATTTTACTATATTTATACTAATATTATAAGTACGAAACTGCTCGAGTTTGTTTGTTATGCTTTCATACATAAAACAATACCACGATTTTTTAAATTCTTCCACCAATAGAAAGCTAAATTATATATATATTTTTTTAAAAGAAAAACAAACATTCCCAGGTTACGAATAACCCAACAATGTTTGAAAATCTCCTACTACCACCACAGAAAGTCGAAAATGTTGCTTGTGTTGTGATGGAGGACTTAGCCAGCCGAGGAATCGAACACTGGACGCCCGGGTGGAACCCAAACGATGCCCACTCAGCCGCTGACCAGCCATATATGCGATGACTATAGGTTATATACGATGGTAAACGCTTGCGTTATGAAATTATAAATATTAATATATTGTATTTCTTATACGTTTTCTGTCGCTAACAAAAGCGAGTTATTGCTAACGTCAGAAATCAAATTGTTGGTGGAAACGATTATGAAATATTTTATTATTTCAGGCGTCATAGTTAATATCTATCTATGTAAATAAAAATGAATCTTCAAAATGTTGGTACCTACGTGCGTAACTTCTGAACGACTAAACCAAATTGGATAATTATTTTTTTTTACTGCTGGGGAGCTCTGGCATTATGAAATTTAGGTGGCGCGCGAGCTTTTTAAAAACTAAATGTATCGAGAATGAATGTATGGAATGCGGGAGGGGGGGGGGGGATAATTGATAAGTGCAAGCTCTACCCTTAATACATTTACCCCTGATACCATGCGAGCGAAGCCGCGGAGAAAAAAGCTAGTATCTAATTAAATTTGAAATGATGAATTTTAATAAAATAAAATAAAACTAAGATGAAATATAAAATATATATAGGCAGTAATAAAAGAAGTATAAATCGACAAATATTGTGATGCACACCTAGGTCCGGCCCTTTGAGTTCATGTTATGTTAGTGACATAATGCCTATTAGGCTGTGGGCATTCTGTGAGCAAACTGGTAAAGAAACAGTGGAATTATTATACCGAATACCGAACGTCTGTAATCATTGGCGTATATATTTGTATTAAATCAGACAGTAATTATTTTATTGATAGTATTAATTAGCTCTTTTGGCCGACTGCAAAGTTAACACGTCAAGTGAAGTAGGTACCTAGTTAACTTGTTTAGCATTCGGGACAAATAGTCCTAAAGTATCTGTCACCAAATGATACGTCATCATAAAACTCGTTCCATCTCCATTTATATTTTGGACAAAGAAATATAATGCCAATAACACGGCATATAATACCAGATATACTCGTAGAAAGAGAGAACACCAAACTACCTATTTGCAATTAAAAATCTACCGTAGAGGCTCCCGCCTAAATTGAAGTAATTTTGAAGTAATAGAAAACCGCCAAACAGTATACAATTTACATTTTCAATACAAAAATTTAAATATTTAGAAATAACATTATTGATTTCTAATAAACCCATTGGAAAAATTATTTTATCTAGATTGTAGAAAAATTTTTGTTTTTGCCAAGTGATAAAAAATAACTAATATAGAGAATGTATTTAAAATGTAAATTGTCGCTACCGCGACTGAACCGGTATAGGTTTTGGAAATACGCCATCCGATTTGCTAATTTTTTTAAACAATTATTTTTGATCGTGGTTTATTTTTGAGGTATTATGCCGTGTTGCGCTACTTCCTTAAAGCTAACGTTTTAGAGCAGTGATTCCCAATGTGGTCCAGGTGGAAAATTTAACTGGTTTCGATAGTAAAGAACAAAAATGCTGGCTTGGCTTAACCCGAAGGCAGATAGTACACTAGTATTTCGGTGATAAATGGTCGTATTGAGACCCATTCCGTGCCCATATCCCATCCCGCCCCCCGTCTCATATCACATTACTCCCCCCCCCCCCCCCCTCTCCTCGTTGTGACAGACCACAACTCCAGCGTTATATTCAATATTCAGTACAACGCGTGTCGAGTTTTGGGAATATGGTTGAAATGTTGCAGCAGGGGGTCCACCGAAACCAGTAAAATTTTGAAAGTGGTCCACGAGAAAAAAAAGTTTGGGAACCTCTGTTTTAGAGTATCCATATTCAGGGCAGATATGTACTTGTGGTGAACTATGGTGAACTGCGTGTTCGTGTAGATGCGATACCAGTTTTGCCAGCTCCAATCCTAAGCGAGCTGGTATTACAGTATGATTACAGTATTATTTAAAATTGTTTTCTTTGGTGTAGCCAACATTATTGCCTCCAATCCTCCATAAGCTGGTATTACAGTAAAATTTAAAATAGTTTTCTGCGTTTAGTTTTGGTGTAGCCGTCAATTACCAGATACCAAAACTAATAAGCTTAGCCCCGTCGTCTCTCATAATGTAGTGGTGTTAAAATTAATGGGATTTCTATGAATTTCAATTGCCTCGTAATTAGGCGTGCTCTATGCGTTTTGGGTCATTCCAGAACTTCAGAAACAAATCCAAAGTAATGACCGGTTTCAATAAAATGCTCGGCAATTGCCGATTTGTCAGGAATTTTTTTTTTATATAAATCGATAAAAAGTTAAATGGCAATAACCTTTATAAAACTTTGTCTAATTAAATTTGATTTTTAGATTCGTGTAAAGTGGTAAATATTTGTATGAAATAGTTTATCTTGACTGCTTTCAAAAACATTTTTTCTATTTTCCAATAAATTCAAAATTAGTGAATCTATTTTGAATTGAATTTCAAGTATTTAATAAGAAAATATTTTTTGGTTAATTAATTATGCTAGAGGAGAAATGCGTTGATTAAAAAGAAAAGTGTGAAAATAATAAATTAAACGACTGCTAAAAATATTACAAAATGTCAAAGACAGTGAATCGAAGCAAGTAAAATCATTGAGAAATAGTTGCTGGGAGCTTAGATCATTAGAAAACTTCGAATCGAAAAACGATTTTTCCCATGCAATCATAAGAGCTTGAAATTGTAAGACAGTTCTGGAATTAATAATTTTAATGAGGTGGGTAAGGTGATTTGTGTCAACTCTTATTTTTACTATTTTTTTTATTTATTTTATTTTATTTATTATATTACATTATATACAATTAAATAGCAAAATAACATAATAACATAATAATATATTTCAAGATAACTGTAAATATTAAAAATGTGTATAAGTGTTATTATGTCTTGTAGGTCAACATAGTTCCTAGCTAGGCAGATTGCCTGTTCTAAGGAACCAATTGCTGATGAAAAAGTCAGACATGTATTTTGTGATAAAATGTTGTTTTTATTTATTTTTTTCTAATAAAATATGTACCAAGTTTATATTTACTGTGCCATTTTTAGGTAACCATGTAAAACTTTAAGTGACATTATTTAATAGTTTTTCAGACTCCATTCTACCCAAGTCAATCAACCATTTAGTTATTAATGAACCGATGCAGGACATTTTGCATGTCTTAATATTTAATTCTGGGGGGATTTTATTATACAATTTCGGTCCCAGATATGTATATGTCTTTTGATACTTTGCCGTATTGCTCTCTGGGACCACGAGATCCTTTCTAGTGTGACTTCTTGTGATATATTTATGCTCAATTTTATGAAGATTTTCTAGATTTTTGTGAACATGGATAATAACTCTTTTTATGTAGTTTTGACGAACATCAAGTACATTAAATTGTTTGTAGAGTTGATCGCTAGAAAACCTATAGGGTTTACGCAATATGACTCTAATTATGGATTTCTGGGCCTTCACAAGCGGATCTAAAATAGTTCTACCTGATGCTCCCCAACCAATACAACCATACGTTAAGATGGAGTTGCATAATCCGAAATATATTTTTCTTAGGTCTTGTTGATTAATTACATTTCGTAATACAAAGAATATGTGAATTAATTTTCTTACCCTTATTGCAAGGTTGTCAATGTGATATTTCCACTTAAGATGATTGTCTATAATAACGCCCAGATATTTGATGTTTTTCACACATTCCAAAGCTTCACAGTTGCAGTCAGAATCTGTGTTATCGAAATCACAGTTAGGCTTATGTGTTTTTATTGTGTATGACATACTAGGTTGTCCTTTTATAGTTGAGCTGAATCTTATGTATTTAGCTTTTGCTATATTTAGAGTTAATAGATTTTTGTCAAGCCACTGTTTTATCGCGTTGATTCCACTTTCAGCGTGTTTGTGAGTTTGTGTCCAATCATCTCCTTCAAATAAAGCTACTGTATCGTCTGCGAATGTAATAATTTTTCCGCCTACTGTTAGTTCGCATAACTCGTTTATGTAAATTATGAATAGAAGAGGTCCCAATGTGCTTCCTTGTGGTACGCCGAAGTTAGTATTTAGTGAGTTACTCACTGTTTTGCCCATTTTGAGTTGCTGGCTTCTACCCGTTAAATAACTTTTCAACCATTCATAGGGCATACCCACAATACCAATATTTTTTAATCTTTTGAGGAGTAATTTATGAGAAATTGTATCAAAAGCCTTGGCTAAGTCTAAGAACAGTGCAATGCTTTTCTTTCCGCGATCTAAATTTCTAGAGATATGTTCTGTAAGTTGCGCTATAGCGTCGTCTGTTCCTCTCCCCGGCCGAAAGCCGAACTGATTTTTGCTCAAAAGTTTTCGGCTCTCTATATAGTTACTCAATCTATTTTTAAAGATTTTTTCTATAATTTTTGAGATAGCATTCAACAGGGATATTGGCCTATAATTGCCTACTTGGTTTTTGGGTCCACTTTTGTAGATTGGCACTACTAAAGACTTTTTAAGATGGTCGGGGAAAACCCCTGAAGAAAAGCTTTTATTGAAAATGTTCGATAAAGGTGATGCAATATTATGTTTAATGATTTTTAGTATATGAGTGTTAAGACCGTCAGGACCTTTTGAATGTGTATTGTTGAGATTGTCAATAATTTTTGAAACCTCTTCATTTGTCGTAGGTGAGAATTTAAAAGAAAAAGAATTATGTTTTGGTTCTATTGCAGATGCCAATGAATCTTCAGTTTCCTTGGTGATACTTAGGATGTTTTCTGCAAGGTTAGACCCAACTGTTGTAAAGTATTGGTTAGTGTGGCTTGCAATTCTGCCCAAATCGGTCGTGGCAGTGTTTCCAATCAGAAGTTCGTTAATATTGGAGTCAGTTGTATGTTTAGTATTGGTAATTTGTTTAACGATATTCCATATGTTTTTACTAGATGGATCTTTGTCGAGTTGATGCTTATAGTACCGTTCTTTTGCATTACGCATAACAGTTTTGCAAATGTTACGATACCTACGGTAATTCTGTTGTTTAAGGGTGTTTTGTGGGTCTTTTGTCGCCACTTTGTGTAAATGATTTCTTTTGTGTATAGCTTTTACAATCACTGCTAATCCAAGGAGTAAGTTGTAATTTTTTATGTGCAATGGGTTTAACGTTTGAATTTTTTGTTATATGCATGTTAATTTTGTTAATAAATAAGTTGAGTGCGTTATTAACATCAGTCTCTCCACATACATCCTGCCATGTTTCATCATTTAGATCCTTAATTAAACCCTCATAGCAGATGGATGTTGTAAATTGGCTAGTTTTTACTAGTTTTTTAAGAGAAGTGTCTGGGATGCTTATTGCGGTTGTATAGTGATCAGTTATTGTATTGTGAATAATAAATGTATTGGAAGCCATAATATTTCTGGTATTTATGTGATCTAAACATGACATGCTATTATTTTGAACCCTGGTAGGAACTTTAATATTTATTGCAAAGTTGTTTTCTGCCATGGCGCACATGTAATCATGACATTGTCTGTGTATATTTCCATACGTGTTAATATTTATGTCCCCCATCACTATTTGTTGTTTGAAGTCGCTACATTTTTTGAGTTCAGATATGAGATTTTCCAGAAATGGTTGAATGTCGTGGAATGATGATGACTATTATGGTGAACATTTGATTGTTAGATTCAGAAATGTTCCGAACAGAGATGTCTCTTGCCATGAAATTTAACAGCTGTTTCTATATCTGGTATTTCTAGATCTGCGCATTTTTTCTGGTTTTTTTTTACATCAACTCCATACAGGACGACCCGGGGACAATTAAGACCCTTAAGACAATTAAGATCCACACGTCATTTTTCGGGATGCTGTGTGATAGGCTCTTTGTAAGACCCGGCTTTCCGAATTTCTTCCGATGTACCTATAACATATTTTCCTTGAACATTTTGTTTTTTAGATCTTAAAAAATTATGTGTCACTTTGAAGATGATGTCTATACATTTGCTGAGCTGAAATGGTAATTATATGAAAATCCCTCGATCGAAAAAAATCGCAAAATCGTTATTTAAAATATTATAGGAATAAACAAAATGTACAGTGTATCTTTAAATGCTACTTTAGACATTTGCCGAGAGATTTTGCTCTTTTTTAAACGAATTGTGTTTTATTAACTATTTTAGCTAAATTATACCTAATCGTTTTTTTTAATATATTAGCGCGCTCCATCTTACATTTGTATTTACGCATCTCTCTTTCAGACTAAATCTTCTTTATTAACGCTTACGACGGAGCCTTGAGCTCCGAATTTCTACCGATTTCTTGCAAATCTCCCTTGAACATTTGAAGTTTTCAAGCTCTTAAAAAAATATCTGTTATTTTTTAAGATAATATCTATACAACCCTCACGCCGAAACGCAAATTACATGAAATTCCCTCGATAGAAAGAAATCGCAAAGTATGCTCCGAAAATTTTTATTTTCAAGCCTGTCTCTATTATTTAACAAGTACGAGTACGAGTACGAAAAAATTCACGGTGACAACCCCCACGAGATTTTTGCTCGTTAAACGAGTCGTGTTTTATTAAACATTTTCACAATTTTCGCTCTTTTATCGTTTTGCGTTTGAAATATTAGCGCGCTCTCTCCAACATTCGTAATTTCATATCTCTCCATCTTCTTCTTTTCGTGCTCGGATACGGAGCCTTAGGGAAGGGAAGGAGAGTAAGTTTTGGAAAAAAGATGCTAGGAGTGGGTAGCAATTTGGGGGTTATTGTATATAGGAGTGATAAACGTATGAATTCATCCCTCCCACTACGGTGCAGTCGGCGGACAGATTAGGCAAACCTCACCCCATGAATCCGGGTACCCCTGCTTAGTCACCAAATACAGCAATTCGTTATCCGATTAATGCAACTGTAACATAATTCTGTACTTTTCCATTTCTTTCCATTTTCATCTACGCACGGTAGGTACGAGCAAATATTTTAGGATAATATTTATACTATCCTAGGATAGTAAAATATTGTCAGGCCAGCAACTCTGGGCGCAAGAGGCGCTGCTAGTGCAGGCGCTAATGAAGGGCAAAATCATGCATAAAATCCATTCAAATGTAAGAAAGAGAACCAAGGGTTACATCTCGTGCCGCTAGGAGGAACTATTGTAGCATACTACCATCAGAATGTGTGGGAAATGTCCGATATTTGAGAGGTCTAGGTTAGGTCTCCCTCAACCAGTCTCTCCCAATCCGGCCCGCCACGCATTAGGTGGGCAAACGCATTCGCCACCAAGATTTAGACAAATCTCATCCCAAGAATCCGGGCACCAAACGTAGTAAACCACTTGGAGTGACCTACGGCGGGGGTGTTGGTTATCCAATAAATGATTCCCGGGGCGGCGATACCCATACCCTCCTTCCCAATATAGAGGTGTAAAATATCCATTTACCAAAACACATTATAACATACAACCTAAGTAAGAATCGTGGCTCCCTTATCATGCACACGAGCTCCTCTTTTCTGATAAACTATACATTTTTCTGATAAAGTATACTTTTCTGATAAAGTATACATTTTTTTCAATTTTTTTTTATTGTAATATAAATAACAATAGTTACATTTATACATAATATATTTTACAAAATATTATATTAAAGGTCATCTTTGGTCATGTGTACCATATCAGAAAAGAGGAGTTCTTGTACCTGATAAGGGAGCCACGATTCTTATTTAGGTTGTATGTTATTATGTTTTGTATACTTTTTTTTTACTGTAAGTTTTTTTTTAAGAATTGTTTAATTTTATTTATTTGTTCTGATTGGTTGATGATACAGCGCAATTCAGAAGGGAGCTTACACGTTATTGTAGTTTTTTATGGCCAGGCTAATATAATGATTTTGCATTTGAGTTGTTTTAAAATTAGGTGTAATAAATTGGTTTCATTTCTCATTAGTTTGTAAAATTCTTAATATTTTTTGTTATTTTTTTCTTTACACATTTTTATAATGGAAGCTTGCTTGAATATGTCATCGACATTTGGTACTGGAAACAATTTAAAATGAGATTCTGTTGAGAAGGTAGATTTTTTTTAATATTACTTTAATGATGATTATTTGCCAAACTTTTACTGAGTTTAGATTGTACTTGTAAGATCCTCCCCAACCTATAATTCCGTAGATAAGTAAAGAGTGAACAAGGGAAAAGTACACATTTTTGATTATTTTTACATTTAAAATATTTCTTAACCTAACTAACGATGACCTTAAATATAATATTTTCTAAAATATATATATGTAACAATGTAACTCAGTTCTTTATATTAAAATAAAAAATTTCTAAAATTTCAAATTCAAGGTGGCTTATTGTTTGCTGATTTTTTTTTCGATCCAAATCTCTGTCATTGTTTTCATTCATAGTTGGTTACAAAATGATCTAATTTTCCCTTTTTGTTCCCTTTCTAGCCGAATACGTCCTCCCCTGCAGCCGCAGTGACCCGCACTTGAACGCCTGCATCAAGAACTCCTTCACGCACCTGCGGCCCTACCTGATAGACGGATTGGGGGACCTCGACGTGCCCAGCATAGAGCCCCTGTTCATCCCCTACATGGGCATTGAGAATGGCAACGGGGCCGTCAGGATCAAGGCTGCCTTCGCCAACATGTCAGTGGCGGGGGCCAGTAATTACACCATCACGAAGATAAGGTACGATCCAGAAGTCATTTATTTACTTATTTAAACGCCCGTTACAATTTGACAGGCGGGTATGGGTACCGCCGCCCCGGGAACCATTTATTGGATAACCAACACCTCTGCCATAGGTTACCCGAGTGGTTCGCTACATTTGGCGACTTGGCAGGGGTGCCCGGGTTCATGGGGTTAGGTTTGTTTGGCGGCGGACGCGTCTGCCAACCATCTGCATGGCAGGCCGGATCGAGAGAGAATGGTGTGGGAGTCCCTTTAACTTCTCTAGCCGTACTCTTTCGAAATATTGCCTTGCACCACAGTGGGAGCGATGAATTCATACGTCCATCACTCCTGGTCACACTGACCCCCGATTTCTACCCACCCCTCATACTCTTTTCCTTTCCAGAACTTTCTCTCCTTCCTTTCACAAAAAGACCCTTCACACAGCATCCGGAGCCTCAAAATCTAAAAACCAAATTACTAGGTGTATGGAGATGTGACTTTCTCACAAAATATTATATTTAAATTAAATTTATACTTAAAAATAAGGAAATACCTACATAATAGCTACAAACTCACAAACAAGAAAACATCGTTAGGATGACTTTAATTTAGGAAGGCGTATGGTACATACAATAAAAATAAAAAGTACAATAAAAAGGTTTAAAAATGGTTAAAATTCAATTATTATGTTTGTGACAGGATATTATTTTAATGTTATGTATGTTTTTGGCCCTTGAATAATAATCGATATTTTTTTGGAGATGATTTCAATTTTAAGAATATTGTTAACCTTGAAAAGGGTTGTTTTTTGAACCTGGACTATTTCAATGTTGGCTATGGGTCAAGGAAAACCATCTAATGTTGTTGTTATCAAAAATATATTTTCAAGTATTGGTACCTAAAGACATCAATTGAATTGAATTATTTTAGGCAAAAAAACAATTGCAAGTTCTGAGAAGGAAAAGAATATGAGGGGTGGGTATGAATTCATCCCTCCCGTTGTGGTGCAAGGCAATGGGTCGAGAGGGTCCGGCTGGAGAGGTTAAAAGGTCTCCCTCTCCTCAACCAGTCTCTCCCTATCCAGCCAGCCATGCAGAAGATGGGAAAAAGCATCCACCGCCAAGACCCAGACAAACCTCACCCCATGAACCCCTAATAAATCACCAAACGTAGCGAACCACTTTGGGTGACAGGGGTGTTGAATACTTAAATAGTTTGAACTTAAGATCGTCTGAAAAATATACGTTTTCTTTATTTCCAGGAGCGACATCCCAAAGCTGCGTATTGACATCGGCCTCACGCTGCCGAGGATAGAGATCGTAGGCAAATACGAGGTAGTGGGAAACGTTCTTCTCTTCCCAGTCAGGTCACAAGGAGACTTTTGGGCAGCTTTCGGTGAGACTTATTACTTATTATTTAACAAGAATTATAAGATTTTAAGAAAGCGGGAGAGTGCCGTGTAATCGGAGCAGTCTGTTAAGAAATGTGTCTACACACAGCCGTGAGGCTGGTCGCGACTACTACTGTCAGAGAGAATATAGTAGCTAGAGAATGAAATAATGAATTATATATATTTTGAACTTATTTATTTATTGTTTGAAACATTTACAGAGTGTTAACAATTATTACAATAATAGAATTGCCGTTGAGATGTACATAGATATTAACACTCCAATTAGAAATGTTCAACAGCGTGAGTAATCAATGTTTAGTTGTTACTGAACGGAAATGCTTGTAGTGATAAAAAAAATAATGATAATGAAAATGAAATATAAAACATAGTAGTGTCAAATATAATACCTACATAATCTGCAGAGAAAGAGCAAAAAGAAAGAAAGGGAATGACAATAAAGCAGCTACATAACTGTTCTCCACGAAGTGTCATGGTAGGAGTTAATGAGTAAAACCTCAAACTGTAACATTTAATTAATGTAAACAATATTATTTAAACAATATTAGTGACACTTAATCAAAAATCTGAAATAGAAAAATAAGAAAAAGATACGGTCACATTTAGGAATTCCTAGACTCACAATAAATTTGAGGTTTGACTCATTATGAAAAGTCAATAGATGCCGCATATTAAAGAAAAAATTCATAAATTTATCCAAGACACTATCTATGTAGGACTTAGTTTGACACGAATCTTGCAATCATACATAAAGATAGCAGCCAATAAAATATGGGTTAAAAAATGAAGATAATGTTTGTATTCTTAGTCAGTTAAATATGACCGATTCGGATAGGGTCACATTAGCTCGTGGTAGAGTTAAATGTCCTGGGTTCGTTTCCTAGATGTGACCACATCTTTTTCTGATTTCTCAGTTTCAGATTTTCGATTGAGTGTCGCTAATATGGTTTTCATTAATTAAAAATAAATTTTATTGTAACTACTGATGAATAAATTTTGAAGGTTATACCCATCAATGTAATATTTCATCATTGAAGAAGAAGACAGTAGGTACTAAACGAAACATGAAACAGAACAAGACATAGAAAATAAAAAGATTATGTACTTCTTTTTGATACGTTAGTTCCACGCAGGAGGCCCTGGGAAAAATAAATCTGCTAAATACTTGTAACTTTCTCTTTCTTCCTATATCTAAGCATTTCTCCCTAATCCTTGACACCGTGGTGCACGCGGTAGGGTTGAAATTATTGTCAAAAGATCATAAGTGCACGCTTACACATTGGAGGGGATCCCACCACATTCCCAAGGCGTTATAAGGAAACATGTGGTTTCCTCCTTCACCGCACACGTCAAGACTCTATTTTTTATTGAATGAAGCTACATTTATTTGAATGATTCTAGACCCTCCAATGTCCATGCATATGGGGTTAGTAAGCAGTATGCAAGTACTTACATTAACATAATACAAAAGAGAAATAGAAGTATCAGCTCGTTAAATAATTCCTCTGAAATCGGTAACATTAAAAAAAATATAGGTAAAAGTGTTTGTAAGATTAAAAAATATATATAAATAAAATAAGAGCTGTACCCAATTGAAGACGCCTTCTAGAAGAAGAGAAATAACGAGAAGAAAATAAAACAGTAGTAATATAATGCAAGTATTTACAATAATAGCAGGTAGAAAATAAAATGCATAACCAAAATAGTCAGAGAAGGTATAAAGTAAGGCGCGCTTACACATTGAAGGGGACTCCACCACTTTCCCAACGGCGTTATAAGGAAACATATGGTTTCCTCCTTCACCGCACACGTCAAGACTCTATTTTTTATTGAACGAAGCTACATTTATTTGAACAACTCTAGACCCTCCAATGTCCATGCACACGGGGTTAGTAAGCAGTATGCAAGTACTTACACGCTTACACAGAAGTAAAAAGCTATGGGATGATGATCGGTTTATTTGTGAAATGGTAGTCTGTATGGAAAGTATAGTATGCAGCTGTTAAGGCCGGCCGCATGCATCCGATTTTTCCCCATCCAATAGTCCGATCATTTGTTGAGAAAGCCCTCACCCGTCCGACTATAAGATCGATAATAAAATAAGCCACGCCCTTCCACGTCGACCGGCAGGAAGTTCTGAAAAGAAAAAAGACATCAGGGGTGGGTATGAATCTGAGGGTCAGTGTGTCCAGGAGTCACGGACATATGAATCTATCTCTCCCAATGCGGTGCAAGGCGATGTTCCGAGAGTGTCCTGCTGGAGAGGTCAAAAGGTCTCCCTCAACCAGTCTCTCCCGATCCGGCATGCCACGCTATTGCTGGACAGACGCATCCGCCGCCAAGATTTGGACAAAACTCACCCCATGAACCCTGACACCCCTGCTAAGTCACCAAAAGTAGTGAACCACACAGGGTGACCTACAGCAGAGGCGTTGGTAACCCAATAAATGGTTCCTGGTGCGGCGATACCCACACTTGCCTCCCAAATTGAATAACCCTGAAACTTGCGACTGAGAACCCAACCCAGGATCTCTGTATTACCAAGTCAACATCTCTAACCACTTGGCAATTGTGTCCTGATTTTTTAATTAATTTATTTTTGTCTAACTCATATTTTGCAACCGTTTTTTATATTTTCTGTGTCTTGTTCTTTTTCATGTTTCGTTTAGATTTCAAGATTAAATTAAATTATTATTTATGATATTTAGTAGTTACACTTCCATAAAATTGAATTGTCTTTCACTTCTAACATGAGTTGATGTGCAATGAATGGAGGACTTAACTAGCAGATAAATAATTTAACCACGCTCGTCCACTCAGTTACTAACCTGTCCTATCTAAAGAGGATCTAACACTGGTTGATAAAGATATATTGATAAACAACCATTTATGTGTGGTAAACAGTTGTGTATAAATTTGTATAAAAAATTAAACAAGTTCATTAGTAAGGCCCATATTCTACACATAATAAATTATTTGAATTCCAGGTGACGTATCGGCAATCGGCAGAATCTTCGGCAAGGAGATCACCAGGGACGGAGTGAACTATATGCACATCGACAAGCTGCTGGTGGACTTCAAACTGCAGAAGTCCAAGTTCAAAATCAAGGACAATGTCAACCACGGAAACGTCATTGGTAAAAAATAATGCTTTTAATTCCAACTTTTATTCTGTAGGTCCGAAAGACTGCGATGAATTGGTCATCTGGAAAGAATGCTAGATGATAGGATGCTAAAAGTTATGACTGTGGATACCATACACAGACAGACCAGACACAGTTGGCCGGCGTGGTCTAGCGGTAAGGCTCTTGACTCGCAACTGAAGGTCTCTGGATCGACAAATAAATTTTATTTGATTAATTTGTGTTATTTCACAATTAAATCATTTAAAATAATATAAAGTATATTTGCGGCACGTTCCAGAGTGGAAGATTCTCTCAGTGTCGCCCTGGTGTAAGACCACAATTCAGAATTGAAACGTCGCTTGAAATGGCTTTAGCCGTGTTTGGTGACCAGATCTAAATAGCCAGGTACTTCCCCACCTTCCTCTTCCCCATCTCCTTCCCCTCACCTCTACCTTCACAACTTACCCCAATTGGGGATGCCATAGTCTCACTGGTTCCAGACGGGAGCAGTTGCGACTCTTGTAAGGTGTTCATATTAAAAAAAATATATTAAAAAAAAGAAGCAGTGTAAAGCCCGTGTGGGGATTGGAGCTGGACGTAGGAGTAGAGGAGAATGAGCTGGGACGGAGGACTGGAGGAGAATGAGCTGCCAACACTGATTTATGGAGGAGATCAAACCCGTCCTGGGATGTACATGGTGATAATAACCTCTTCCTGGTTCCATCTGTAGTACAATATAGGAAATGCAATAGAAACCCGACTCTTTAGAACTGAAACATATTCCATTCTCGCTTCTGCAAACAGACAATAAACGTAATAAAACCTTAGATGAATTAAAAAGTGAAGTCAAATTACTCAGACAACAAATAGTTTTATTGAACTAGGTCCAGTAGACATATTTGAAATTCACTGCGTTTAGTATTGCTCATAAGTTCGTTCATCAGACAGCTGTCACCAGCTGCCACAAACACGTCGCTCAAGGCTCTTCAAAAGATGCCTTCCTGTGCTTTTGAGAATTATTTCAACTATTAATCATTCACGATCGAAAAACATCATGAGATTCTTTCCATTTGTAAATAAACACAAATCACTTATTGTTTCATTAAATACAATTATTCACAAGACTTTCAGATACCAGAAAACGGTAATGTTGAAATAAAATAAAGTGAGATAGCGACTGAAGTAACAAATAAGCATAAGTAGGACAACCTTCTGCAAGGCAGGCAGTATGTCGTCTTATACAGCATTCTGTACCTATTCGCTATAATCAACATAAATATATACTTGTATAATACATAGTTTTTTACAGTACACATAGCCAGAAGATAGATGATATTTTAAACCACCAAAATTCAATAGATGGCAGTTGTGGCAAACAATTGGTATTCGTTTGTTATGTGTATAATAAAAGAAAATAGAAGATTTAGAACGGGTTGTTTCAAAAAATTTTAACAATTCATCAAATATTTGAAGTTAATTTTCACAATCTGGGATAGTTCTATTCAAGTTTTGTAATTATTTCAGTTTTATGAAGCAACCCTTGTTTCTCCCTCCTCTGTTTGGCCTCTATGTTTCCTCCTCTCTACAATATGTGTCTCTTCAAGACCAATGTTCATTCCTCCTCTCCTCAAAAAGACCCTCCACCCGGCATCTTAGATGACGTAAGTCCCAAGCAGTGGCGTAGCATGCCTTGGAGGGGCCCTGTTTCAAAATTAGTTGGGGAGCCCAAATGAAGGGTAAAGATTTCTCACAAAAGAAACAAAAGCCCGGGGGCCCCGTATCGTTGATACGGCTAATACGGCGGTAGCTACGCTCCTGGTCCCAAGGGAATTTATTTTCCTCAGTTGTGGAGTTAGCGTAAAAAAAAAAAAACTGGCCTATGACATAATAACAGAAATTCAATAGATAGTACACTGAACGTGAAAATTAACTTCCAATATTTGATAAATTGATCAAATTTTTTTAATCAACCCTTCCTTAGAGTAAATTATAGCATGTTCTTTTAAACTTACAGGCGAGGCCATGAATCAGTTCCTCAATAACAATGCCAACGAGATCATCGAGGAGATGAAGCCCGCGGCAGCCCAGAGCATCTCCAAACACTTCAAGGGATTCCTCAACAGCGCTTTCACCAAGATCCCCATCAACGTGTGGCTTAAACCATAAATTAACCCTAAACCAAATACCTCATCATCTAAATATTGTTATCATAAAACATTATATAAACTAGATTTAATATTATTTTAGTAGAAACATTTTGTATGAAAAACACATTGCACAGATAGCTTGCTGTATTTTTTTATAAATTCTAACCTCATTTATGCGGCTGTCGCATATATGATTCACAGGCGTATCCGCAATAAATGGACATTTATTTATTCTCCTTACAATTTGTATAGCCGCTGGCGCTTAACTCAGTGTGGTTGCAGAAATTTAAAAAAATATTCTGTTTCTTATATTATATTATAATATGTTTTTGTCAAGGTTTATATTTAGTGCTACAGTCACCATATTTTAATAGCAATCACCATAGAACATAAGGTTAATACAAAGAAAGTCACATAGACCAGTAAAATATCATTTATTGTTGGTAAAACATCTAGACTTCTGTAAAAAAATGCAATCTACAAATAATAATATTTTAATTTATAAGATCATTTTGAACATCTTTTCAAAATGCGTACAAAACACAATATTAATTAATAATTTTTGAATGAGCGTAAATAATATGAATTGTATTTTATTTTTAAGAAATAACTGTGATAAGGATATTATCTTTAGTTGAAAAATAATGTTATATTTTTCTTAGAGGTAATAAATACATTTTATAATAAAACGAAAAATATTTTTAAAAACAAAAACTATTTATTTATTTGCCAACATGACCACGCTTTCCTTCCACTCCCATCTTTCTTCAGACTTAAAACACACCCTAATTGAATATGCCGTATATCCACTGGCCCCAGTTGTGCATTATACACACAAAAAAGACATCATACAAAAATATTTATAGCAGTTATTTAGCATTTAGTCAGAGAAAATTACAATTAAAATGAGGTAGTTACATATACATAAGAAGGATGACAATTTTGAAACATCCTATTAAATATTTGTGTTAAAATTGTATTTTAGTAATATTTTAAAAACACTAAATCGTATTCAGCCTTTTCCTTATATTATGTAAAAAATTATTGTATTATTTTTAGTTACAGACAGGTCATCTGTTCAGAAGAATTTTGATTTCATAAATTCCAAATGCCAGGCACCATGTTATTTTTTCAAAGCAATGGCCAATCTCTGTTTTTCTTTCAACGGTGAGTTATAACCTTAAAACATTCATATCCCGCTGTCCGAAACGTTGGCTAAAGAAGTAGGTGCGCAACATGGCATAACACCCCAAAAATAAATAACGATAATACTTTTGGCCATGAAAATCAAAAATCATACCTTAAAACGTTCCAGCGATATCATGCTGTTTTTTTCTGCTCTAATATTAATTTGCTTGCTCTTAAATATTGCCTCAGGTTTATATCATCCGAGTGGATGCTGTGGAGAGGGGTTTTTTTAATAAAAAGAGTGAACCACAAAGGAAGAAACAAAATGGCCGTCTAATTATCCCATAGCCGAACTCTTAAGCACAAGTACGAGTCGTAAAAACAACCCATTCTCATGATGATTTAGCAATTTAAAAATGTTAAGTATGCATTTTGGGACACTTTCAAAGCACCTTCCATTGAGATAATGGTAGAATAAATTAAGCATTTCTAATTGATATCTGTTTTTCGAAGATTGCAATCCATTTTGATCCACTGGAGCGTTTTTTACTAGAAAATGGCACTATTTAAAATACCTCGGATTGCTTTGCCTGCAATTTTGGCAATTTTTCCTTTATTTGTAGGTAATTAAGTAGAAGTTTACGATTTTATAATATTTTTTTTATAAATCCTACGAATATGTGATAATCAACAAAAGATAGGAGAATTCGTTGGCTAGAACTATAATCAGTGTGTATGACTCCATATTAAAATTCGGGGGTATGATTTTTTTAATGTGGGCGGAAAATATTTAAAATGATCATTTCGAGCAATCGGAGGAAAAAGTTATAAATTGCATTGTCGTTATATTGCATAAAGAAAAAAAGGAATATTGTAAAAAAAAATATTAAATTAACTGTGGTAACCCGTTAGGTGCAATTAATCGAAAACTGGATTGATGCCTGGCAGGAAAAGTGGCTTAGAGAAAACATTATTAAAAAATGACGTTTTTAGCAGAAATTCCAAAATGCAAAAGAATATTATAAGGCGTAAAGTCATCAATAGTACTGTGAAAAGCGCACTATAGTTTGGCGTGAAATAACGTGGGTTGCACGCATAGCCAGCATTGAAGTAAGCCATGTATTTCTTCGCCAGCAATTTCTCCAGGTTCGGCTTCATGCTCAGGGCCATTCTGTTCCAGTTGAGCTTCACGATTTTTTGCAAAGCCCCACCTGTGTAATAAGAAGATAATTACATACTTAAATAAAATTTTAAAATCTAAGAGTGTTAAAATAAAACAATGGGGACCTCTTGGTATGGTGAAATGGGTTCCATGCCAACCAAAGTCAACTCAAAACTTCTTTGAAAAGTCATTAAAACATAATTTATTTTTTTTGAAATGCATATTAACACAGTAGATAAAGAAGGGATTGAAAATATCAAAAAGGCAATGGGATCAAAAAAAGCTTGCGCGTTTTTAAGTTGTTATTGCATCCAAATCCTCAATTGCAAAACTTTCCAAAGTGGTAGATACTCTCAGTATCGCCCTGGTGAAAGACCACTATTCAATTACTTTTTTTTTTTTTTTTACATGAAATACCGCACAAGAGTCCCAACTGCTCCCGTCTGGAGCCAGTGAGACTATGGCATCCCCAATTGGGGTATGTTGTGAGGCTGAAGGTAGTGGGGGGGGGGGGGAAGGAGATAGGGAAGAGGTAGGTGGGGAAGTACCTGGCTATTCAGATCTGGTCACTAAACACGGCTAAAGCCATTTCAAGCAACGTTTCAATTCTGAATGGTGGTCTTACACCAGGGCGATACTATTAGTATCTTCCACTCTGAAATGGCTTTAACCATGTTTGGTGACTGAAATGGTGATTTGAATAGCTAGGTACTTTCTCACCTTCCTCTTCCTCATATCCTTCCCCTCCCCATTACCTCCAACCTTACAACATACGATAATTGCAATAGTCTCACTGCCTCAAGACAGTTGGGAGAAGTTAGAACTCTTGTGCGGTATTCACATAAGTTTTTTTTACTTATTTTTAATGATACAAAAATCCCAAAAATACTCAAAACCCTTTTGCTCTTCTTCATGAGGGCTCACTGATTATCACAAATCTGATCGAGCATTTTATAAAGGTTGGACACCATATTATTTTATATAGTACGGAAGCCCTTTTGTTTTACGTAGCTTGGACACCATTTTGTTTTACATAGTTTGGATGCCATTTTATTTTATATGGTTTGGACACCATGTTTTTTGTGTATGCTTTGTTTTAAGGCAGAAAAATATAATTGCTTGCTTACTTAGTTCTGCAGTTCCTCGGAACGGGTCGTCTTCGTAAACCGAGGAATCAACGAAAGATAGGTTTATCGCAGGTTCAGTTTCCAGCAGAGATTCGAGATAAGGGTTTGGCTTTGGAGTACTCTTTAACAGCAATACTGCAGTCACGTTTTCTGGAAGACCAAAAGGGGATCATTAATACTAGAATGATCAATGGCAGAATTATTAAAGACAAAAACAACAAAGACAAGACTCAAAAGACAAGAGTAAGACAACTTTTTCCTTGTATTGTTAGCAGCGTATTTAAATATTGCCACCTCACAAGTTTGGTTTGCTCTGGCGGCCAACAGAGAAGCTAGTCAAGCTACTGCGGTCGGTAAAGCAGGGATTGACCGGAACTACTAACACCTGGAAGTTAGCAACACTGGCCCGAACTACCAACATCCAGGCTGGAAATCCAACAGGCTGAAAATTTGAATGGCACGACATAATGTTGACGTTTATTGGATGTCATTATTGTCATTTACCGTGGAGACAATATATTTCATTCTAAATATTTACTTAGAGTTTTATTATTGCTAAGAGTATGATCCAATCCTATAAGTTCAGAAAAAGGTCGATTATCCAGACTTCACTCTCAGGAAAGTTGGACGAAAACATTGAGCAGTAGAAAAGAATCTTGACAAACACAAATAACACAAAATATTCCAATAAAATTTTCTTACACCCGCTGGGATTTAAACCTTCGATCTTCGGATTGCTAGTCAAGAGCCTTCCCTTGACTACGGAGGCCATCAAAACCACACTACACTACTAAAACTACTCTAGTACACAAATTATAATTCACACAGAACACTATATGTGTACTACAGCTATTCAACGATGTTCGTTGTTGTCATATATTTAGTCGTTCGAACATCTCGAGGTACATTCACAAGGTTTCCTATTTGTATTGTTTTACATCATAAATGCATAAATAAAAACTTTGAAGAAACCAAAATGTTTTAGATGACGACTAACAAAAAAATGTGGCATTTTCAATTCCTCTTTTCGTCGCCTGCAGAGACGACAATATAGCATTTGTCAATTATTAACTGCAGTTTTGTGAATTAAGAAGTTTATCATCTCAAGACAGCGGCAGAGGTAGGTGAGATATAAAAATATAGATATATGTACGTGTATACTTACTGAAATGGACTTTCATTAGTCCGCTAACAAAAAATTTCAGAAAATCTACCTCTCCTTCCAACAAATACTGGGAAGTCAAATAAAGATTTGGCGTATTCAGGTTCAATTCATATTTTGTGTCCTCTTTGTTTAACCTGAAAAAAAATGTATATGTAACATAAGGTATAATGAATAAGCAGTTTAATACTGTATGTATTATTAAAACTGTGATTGAAAACAGATTGCTGAGTTATGCGAACTGAAGCTACAAAACTAGGCCATCAGTATTTCGCAAGATTTAATGAAAAAGGTGACTATCAACACAGAGCTTTGATTATCATCTGAGTTGACAATTTAACCGCTACGCTTAGCAAAAATCGAAAGGTTGGGGGCTGAGTTGGCGTAGCGTGTAGGTCCCACAGGCGTCCCGTGTTCGATTCCTTGGCTGGCTAAGTCCTCCGTCATGACACAAGCAACATTTTCCGCTTACTGTGGTGGTATTAGGAGATTTTCAAATTGTGAATTTTGAATTTAAAATTGTCAGTTTATTCGTAACTCGGGAAAGTTGGTCTTTCTTTAAAAAAAAAAAAAAAACAGGGGGAATCATTAACTAGGTACAATGATTTGTGTGAAATCAAATCCGTGTTTCTATCTTGATGAAGGACCCTTCAAGACTTTTTAAGAACCTGTTGATGTACTGTTGGGATACTGTTTTGAGATACTTAGTCCAAGCATTTCAATGAAGACTTTATTAATCTTTTTACGACGATGTCCTTAAAGAATTTGCAATACCCGTGGACAGGTATTTCAAATTTTTACACATGCGTCATGTATAGATGACGCTTGTCTTTTAGGCTCGCGATCGGTTGGCATGTATACATGACGCATGTCTCAAATAGGTTATAGAAGATGCTTCGATCAAAATGCACCAGTCTCACTAATCTCTTTTTACCCAAGATCAGACTTTCTAAGATGTTGAGTTGATCCTACCTCTTGAGATAGAGATCAACTTTTTATTTGTTTATTGTCAAAATTCATTGCGCACATTTAATAAGTTTGTTGAATATGCAACGAAAACAGCTTTGGTAACAACACAGTTCCTTGTGGTACACCTGAATTAATAGTGTAGTGCAGGATGACGTCGCTTGCCAAACTCGAATCTGGAACCTGGAAAGTAGAAGGCAGAGATCACTATGTCCGGAACGTCGGTGACCTTGGAAGAAGCCAGGAAGGAAATTGATATGATACTCAAACAATGCTGAAACAACCAAGACTGCAGTATGAATCACTGAATCCTTTTTAAAAAACTTGTAAAATAATGCAGGTCGAATGGATCCTGTATGATGACAGCTTCTTCTATCTCAACTATACCAGTAATGAAAACAAACAAAATAATAATAGTATTCGTACCCTTTGGCATATTTGAGATTTAGATTATTCACTCCGGTCACCCTGATGATTCTGAAAGTGATCTTCAATTTCAAATCATTCTGACTGTCGTTCAATTTCATATCTTCCATTACCAGAGGCTCGTCGAATTTAAGTTCATTAGCTGCGATGCCTGAAACATACAATAAAACTATTTGGATCAGTACTTAAAAATATTAACTCACTTTGTTATTTTTTATACAAGCAAAAGGTACTACAAAAAATATTTGTCTGTAAATTCTATACAAAATTAAGAAAATGTCTAAGGTTTTCTGTGATTAAAATTCTCTTTATAGTTCATATTGTAGATTACCAGTTTACCTGCCTTTATTTGAATGGAAATTCAATAATATGAATTCAAATAACATTTGTATTGATTGAATATTGTTTGAAACTTTGAGGAAGAAAAGGATTGAATGACCAAATGGCAGCCATCTTGGAATTAACACTTTTACAGCCATTTTAGTTTCTACCTTAAATTTATTTTCAATGATTTTAATTCTGCCGACGGCCGGCGTAGTCCAGCGGTAAGGCTCTTGACTCGCATTCCGAAGGTCGTGGGATTGAATCCCGGCGTGGCAAATAAATTTTATTTGATTAATTTGTGTTATTTCACAATTTATACATTCAAAATAATAAATAGTATATTATTTGCTGCACGTTTCAGAGTGGAAGATACTCTCAGTATCGTCCTGGTGTAAGACCACCATTCAGAATTGAAACGTTGCTTGAAATGGCTTTAGCCATATTTGATGACCAGATCTGAATAGCCACGTACTTCCCACCTTACTCTTCCCCATCTCCTTCACCTCTCCACTACCTTCAGCCTTACAACATACCCCAACTGGGGATGCCATAGTCTCACTGGCTCCAGAAGGGAGCAGTTGAGACTCTTGTGCTGTATTCATAAACAAAAAATAAAAAAAAGTTGATAATAATTTTCTCAAAGTTACCTTGGATTTTTGTATCAATGCCATCTTCTGTCGACGATCCTAAACTGCTTAGGGCTGGAAAATTATTAAAAAATTAATTAAGCGTTTTAAAAATTGCATTTAATCATATTTAAAGTGAAGAAGAATCTGTCCAAAGCAGTTCATATTCCAATTTGAAATAAAACTCACGTTGACAATTCAAATTAGACCTATCGACTCCTGTTATCTAGGACAGGTCAAAAAAATTATTTCAGTATCAGAAAATGTTTCATTATTTTCACCATTTCACATTTTCATTGTAAGGAAAAATTGAGCTCACTTCAGGCATACACACACGCCCCAAACACACTTCTTCAATATTGTTTCCCCTCATCTCTTCAGTGGTGCCAAAGATGTACATAACAATTAATATTAAGTAAGTACTTACTAAAGAAGACGAGTGGAATAACGAGTAACTTCAATACCAACGCCAAAATAATTGATAGTATGGACAGATTCCACACCGTAGTGGATATGTAGTAAGCCACCTTTTTGCACTGCATTTTGAAAATTGTACAGACGCACCTATCCGTTTGAAGAACAATGGAGGAATGACTCCGGCGTTCTAGCCTCTCAAAGTAGATGAAGAAAAAACTTTAGAGGATAAAGCCATATGGACTGTTCCAAGTTTTTAACGTGTTTGTAAATAACTATTATAACATAATTTTTCATCATTGAAGACAATATTGAAAAAATCTGAAACAGAAGAGACTGAAAAAGGTTCAGTTGCATCTAGGAATTGAAGTAAATAAAGATAATGTTAGTAGCTCTCAGTCCAAGTATGGTGTAGTTAAAAATGATGTAAGTTGTTGTGTTTTCGTTTGTTGTTTTGGGGTGTTACGCCATGTTGCGCTACCTCCTTCTTTAGCCAGCATTTTGGACAGCGTTACAACGGTGTCCATCATCAGTAGATGTGGACACTGTAGCGCTGTCACACATCTGCCCTGATGATGGACCCTGTAACGCTGTCCGAAACGTTGGCTAAAGAAGGAGGTAGCGCAACACGGCATAACACCCCAAACAACAAACGAAAATATTTTTGGCCGTGAAAATCTATAATCATTTCTAAGTTGTTGTGGTTGAATTGGCTCAGTGGTTAGGGCACTTCCCCAGCAGGGAAGAGGTCTCGATTCAATTCCCAGATGCGCCTGAATCTTTTTCTTTTTCACATTTTTCATTGGGTAGTTAAAATTATCTTATTTGATGAAATATTACCCACTAAGTTATTCTGCTATAAAAATATTAAATATATATTTTTATTTTTTATTTTTTAAACAATATAGGTAGTAGTTTATTCACAGTCCTCCTCACTAGGGATTCCTATTCCGAGGTGGACTGTAGGTAATTGTGTTAGTGTTATATATATCATTAGCACCTTTAATAGATTACGCAAAGATATCAACGCGTTTAACACGAACCTCGCTAATTTCACAACATACTTAAAAAAATAATATTCGATTGAATGTCTGTAAAAGAATTTTTTTTTTTTTATTGAATAATTTCTTTGAATAACTTTCTCTTTTTGTTGATAATGATGTCCATTCCATGTTTACATGTAAATCAAGGAAATATTTCAAAAATGCTTTTTGTAGGCTAGGTATGATTTTAGATTTTAACGGCCAAAAGTTTTATCTTATTTATTTTATTATTTATTTATTTTTGAGGTGTTATGCCGTGTTGCGCTACCTCTTTCTCTAGCCGGTTCTTTAGCTAAAGAAGGAGGTAGCAAAACACCCCAAAAATAACAATAATGCTTTTTGTCACCTTGTAAAAATAACAATAATATTTTTTTACATTAACTCCATGCAGGAGGTCTTGAGGAAAATTTCCCTCAGGGCCTATTTCATCTTTGGGGATGCTGTGTAGAGGGTCTTTTTATGAAAGGAATGAGTGGTCTTGAAGAGACCCAAGTTGTAGGAGGGAAGAACACAGAAGCCGGCAAATCGTTCCACAGCCGAACTGTTCAACACGGGAACGAGTCGTAGAAACGACCCAATCTCATGTGAAAAATGTTAACTGTGTACAAATTTTGGGTGTACGTTTGACGTGTTTCCCGACTGTGCACCGGTGACGAAGGAATCAATGACCCTGAAATCAGTTAGTTCCTTGGAGCATCTTCCATTGAAATACCGGTCAGTATCAAAGATCACTTTTCAGAGTTTATATTGTTACGAACTTTATTGGTCGTTTTTTATTGGTCAATTATTCATTCAATGGTTCAGAAAAAGTTTTTGAGATTACTCGAGGGAGTTTTTGAGATTTTTGAGGGAGGACGGAGCACTCTCCGTGGCTACATCCAACAAGCTTTCTTCTGGGCTGCTCGGATTCCACTCCCTGAAGCCCAGAAGAGAGGGGTATGTCGCTACCCACTTTTTTGGACTGCTTTGAGGCTATATAAAGAATTCAGCTACTTTGGAATGCTTAGGTCAATGTATATGGTATTGGCTCTGTTGGCGGGGAGGAGTATATATTGCTCCTGAACCAAATCTTTTCCGATATATATTTTGCGCCAGTGAGAAGAGATTCAAAAGGGAAATCCTGTTGATTCTTGAAAAAATCTCGCCTCATGGACCCAATTTCCACCACTGTTATTTTTTCCCTTTTATATTTGGTAAGCTTTGTAAACTTGTATCTTTGCATCTTACATTGTATCTTTGCATTGTATTTCTTTATGTCGTTCTTGTCTTTATGCATCTTACATTGTATTATGTATTGTTTGTAATGTTTAAGGAATTTAAATATTATTAGTATCATAAAAAATAAAAACAAAATTTCGAAAAATTTTAGAAAGGCCACATCCTAAGCTGGAAAAGACTCGTGAAAAAAAAGAATAGGTATGCATTTGGATCCACACCAATGTGAAAGAAACTATTGTAAACATTTTACATATGACATTTTGACTCTTAGGCCTCAGACAATCAATTTGGGAGACGCTTATGGGTACCGCTACCCCAGGAACCATTTATTGGATTACCAAAACTTCTGCCATAGGTTAATGCCCCGAGAGATTCTAGTGACTTAGCAGTGATGCCCGGGTTCATGGGGTGAGGTTTGTAGGTAGGTCTTGGCAGCGGATGCATCTGCCCACTTACTCCGTGGCGGGCCGAATCTGGAGTCTAGTTAGTTAGATGGATTCGCTCTTGGAACCGCAGACCCCCAGATCCTTACCCACCCCTCGTATCCTTTTCATTCCCAGCACTTCCTCTCCTTCCTTTCTTTTAAAAGACCCCCAAGATGATTTAGGCCCAGAGCAAAATTATTTATCTCTGGGCCTCCTGGGTGGAGCTATTGTAAAAAAAAGACAGGCCTATGAATTTGTTTATGTGTTCAAAAAAAATTTCGATATCTGGAAATGCTAGATCAATTTCAATCGAAGTAAGGGATAGCGGACCCCAACACACTCCTGTAGTTTTATGTCTTCAGCGATCTATCTTATTTTTTTAATAGATACTTTCATTGTGCTATCCTCTACAGTTATACAATCCAAGAACTGCATTCACTTTGATAAAGTTTTAAAAAACGTTGCTGTCAAATGCTAAATATAGATGGCACCAGAGGAAATCAATATGGCTGCCAAACATTCTCATAGTGATATGATTGTGTTTGTTATTAAATATGATACGCATTCACATAAATAAAAATGAGTAGATAGATCTGCATACTCACATTGCAACGTGTTCATAAAATAAACTCAGAAATATAGGCCACACAATGGGCCAATAAAAACTCCACATACTTATTTTATTATTATTTAATACTTTTTACATGTAAAAGAAAATTATGTGTGTTTTATTAAATAACTCATTTCTGGGTTGCAAATAACCTGACAATATTTGAAAAATTCGACGAGCATCATTGTAAGCGTAAGATGTAGCTTGTGCAGTGATGGAGGATTTTACATTACCCTTGTTTTTCTTAATGGGTATGCAGAGAAGGTGGACTGCAACACAACTCTGCATTAACACACACCCCTTGGCATTATTCACATTCATACATTGTCATGTAGATGCTTTTCTGTTATTCCGACTTTTGTCGCAGCCCGACCCAAGTATTAGGTTCACTTGATTGAGTCTTGTATTTCATAAATATTTAACCTTTCTCTATCCATCCGCTCTACATGTCCAAAACTTAATGTGCCTCTCTTAATCTTGCTCGTCATCCTTGTATTCTTTCCAGATCTTCAATTTGTCATAAATGGGTTTACTACAAATATGCCTCAGGGATCTCATTTCTACAGCATTCAGTCTCAATTATTATTAGTACTCTCAGCTCATGGCTTTGAGCAACCATTTTGAAGTATTTGCTAGGTAGAAAGAAGGAATGAGTTTTAAAAAATAAAAATTAAAAAAAAAAAAAACATTATTTAATATGAGATTATTGGGAAATAGTTAATAACGGAGAACCGAATGCACCATAAATGAATATTAATCTATTTCTTGGAATTTTATAGTCGAAAAGTAACTATTGATACTTCCGAAAATGTAGCAAAACCGTCTATTACAGACGCATATTATGTACATTTTTAAAAAGACTCGTAACAATACACCAAGTTGCTATCCAGCCGCTAACACTGTACAAATCTCAAGTTTATTCAACAATTGAACGGCCTTCAAAAGTTACCAAATATAACCTACGGCAGGGCTCCCCGCCTCGCAAATCGATTGATAATAATTGATCCCTCAATCCCGGTTTCGAGCAATGTTGTAAGATCGAAGAAGGACCGAATAACTGTATCTGGTCTCTAAAGATAGCTGAAGCCATTTCAAGCAAAGTTTCCATTCTGAATGGTAGTCAGGGCGATACTGCAAGTATCTACAATTCTGCAAGTTGGCCTAATCAATTAATTGATTGTTTATAATACAATGTGGTAGCAAAGAGCTAATCTAGTTTGTTTTATGTTTGTTTGTTAATCAATGTTATACTACCATTGTTTTGCTGCAAGGCTTGGTAATCATAACAAAGAAATTGTTAAGTGTGCATATTTCTGATACTGAAAGCTTGCAATAAGTGTTTATGAATCATTAGGTTAGAACTAAACAAAAGGCAATACTCCCTGATATAATCCACACTGTGTGCTAATAAAATAGTCCCATATTTTATTTATTTTTTATATGACACCTCACAAAAGTGCCCCTGTCTATATGGTGTAAAGATAGAGGATCTATATTGCCACCTGGTTGGGTAACATTCTGAGGCGGGCAAAGGCAGCCTGAATTACATGAAGGAGGAAAAACAGATGCCGGTAGGTAGTTCAACATACGAACTGACTTACACACAAACAAGTCGAAGAAAAAACCCAACCTCATGAACTGTGAACGGGTGTTCCGCTCATGTCCGTCGAGTTTCACGCGCGTGCGCTCGGAATTCAGGCTGCTAGCTCCTTCAAGCAGGTTCCATTGAAATACCTGTAGAACAAACTCAGAATCCCTACCTGGCGTCTGTGCATTAGCGATGGCAATCAAACTGTTAACAACGGATTGTCAATGAGACGGAACACCCTCCTTTGCGCAGATCTTGTAGATTTATCAAATATTTTAGGGCTCTAGCGTAGAGGTGGCTCCCAAACTCAATTGTTGAATAAACTTGAGATTTGTACAGTGTTAGCGGCTGGATAGCAACTTGGTGTATTGTTACGAGTCTTTTTAAAAATGTACATAATATGCGTCTGTAATAGACGGTTTTGCTACATTTTCGGAAGTATCAATAGTTACTTTTCGACTATAAAATTCCAAGAAATAGATTAATATTCATTTATGGTGCATTCGGTTCTCCGTTATTAACTATTTCCCAATAATCTCATATATCTCAGTAGTCCAGCGATAAGGCTCTTGACTCGCATTCCTAAGGTCGCGGGATCGAATCCCGGCGTGGCAAATAAATTTTATGTGATTAATTTGTTTTATTTCACAATTTATTCATTTCAGACCACCATTCAGAATTGAAATGTTGCTTGAAATGGCTTTAGCCGTGTTTGGTGACCAGATCTGAATAGTCAGGTACTTCCCACCTTCCTCTTCTCCATCTCCTTCTCCTCCACACTACCTTCAGCCTCACAACATGCCCCAATTGGGGATGCCATAGTCTCACTGGCTCCAGACGGGAGCAGTTGAAACTCTTGTGCGGTATTCATATAAAAATAAATAAAAACTTACGATGAGGTTTGTCTACATATTGGCGGCGGATGCTGGATCGAGAGAAAATTATTGAGGGAGACCTTTTGAGACCTCCAGCCGGACCCATCGCCTAGCACCACAGTTGAAGGGATGGATTCACACATTCATCACATTGGGCCTGGCACTGGGCAGTTGAAACTGTTGTGCAGTAGCCAGACTATTCGGAAATATGTTAACTTTTGTTTCTGCAACGGTCACTATTTGTAACTCTTTTTCAATTATCTTTATGTATGTTTGTTTTTTTTTTTTTTTTACATTAACTCCACACAGGAGGCCCTGAGGAAAAAATAATTTCCCTCAGGGCCTATGTCATCTTTGAGGATGCTGTGTGGAGGGTGTTTTTGAGGAGAGGAAGGAGTGAACATGGGTCTTGAAGAGACCCATATTGTAGGAAGGAGGAAACACAGAGGCCGGCAAATCGTTCCACAGCCGAGCTGTTGAACTCAAGAACGAGTCGTAGAAACGACCCGTTCTCATGTGACTAATGTCAACCGTGTACAAATGTTGAGCGCGCGTTTGGCATGTTTCCCGACTATGCACCGGTGCCGAGGGGATCAGTGACGCTAGTTCCTCGGAGCATCTTCCATTGTAATACCGGTAGAACAAGGACAGCATTCCCACCTGGCGCCTGTGCTCTAAAGATTGCAATCCGTTAGTTAAATTAGGAGAATCTATCAAACGGACCGCCCATTTCTGCACAGAGTCAAGGGTTTTTTTCAGGTATTTTGGGGCTCCAGACCACAGGTGGCTGCCAAATTCAACCGTGGGGCGCACTTGCGATTTGTACAGGGCTAGCAGTTGTGTACTATTAAAGTATCTGCGTGCCCTGTACAGTATGCCCAGTTTCTGAGAGGCTAACTTAACTCTGGCCTCGATGGAGCCCCCGTGCCTGAGCTGGTCACTTAGAGTTACACCAAGCATATCAATGGAAGGCCTGTTCGGGAGAATGCTTCCGATGAAGGAGACTAGATTATCATTTCGATCCCTTTTAGACGTGATCAGACATGATTGGGTCTTTGAAACATTAAATTCGACGAGGTTATTCTTACCCCAAGAGGAAACACTCTCGAGGTAACCGTCCATTCTTTGTTTCAAAGCCCTCCGAGCCATAGGGGTTTGTGAGCCCTTTGGAGGTTTGTCAAACAAAAAGCTATCATGGACTGTACTGTCATCCGCGTAGCAATGAATCAGTGCACACGTCAAGAGGTCATTGATGTGCAACAAAAACAAAGTCGGAGACAGAACCGATCCCTGTGGGACGCCAGCATTTATCGAATGCGAGGAAGAGGTGAAACCATCAGCAACCGCCTGAATCGACCTCTCCCTCAAAAAGTCGGCAATCCACATACACAAGGATGCGGGAAGTCCGTAAGAAGGCAGTTTGTTGACAAGCCCTCGGTGCCAAACCCGGTCAAAGGCCTTGGAAATATCCAGTGAAACCGTTTGGGTTTCACCAAAACGTTCCAGGCACCGCCCCCAAACATGCGTCACATACGCGAGAAGATCACCGCACGAGCGGTTCCGCCGGAATCCGTATTGACGGTCGTTAATAATTTTGTTCTTCTCGAGGTATGTGAGCAGTTTGTCGTTGATCACACGTTCCATCACTTTTGACAGAACAGATGTGATCGCTATGGGGCGGTAGTTGGCCGGGTTGGAGCGGTCACCCTTCTTTGGAATAGGGTGAATGATCGCTTTTTTCCAACCGGAGGGCACAGTCCCAAACTTCAGGAACATTTTGAAAAGCTTCGTCAAAATTGGAGCTATTTCTGCAGCGCACCTCTGCAATACCAGGGCAGGTATTCCGTCAGGCCCACTAGCTTTATTAACATCGAGCCCTCGTAAGACTTGGAGTACATCCCGATGCCGGATCCTCAGCTTTTTCATATGAAAACCGCAGTGAGGAACCGACGGCGGGATAGCACCTTGATCATCGAGGGTCGAGTTTTCCGCGAACATTTTGCCTAATAAGTTAGCCTTTTCGGCGGCGGTATTAGCTAGAGAGCCGTCAGTTCTGGTAAGAGGTGGCAGACTGGGTTTGCAGAAATTGCGACCTATTGAGCCCGCAAGCGACCAGAAAGCTCTGCTGCCATGCGGGCATGCAGCCAGCTTTCTGCTGATCAGCAGGTCGTGCTCAAATTTCGACCTATTTATGATTCTCTTGCTTTCCTTTGACATTTTGTTATAAACCATTCTGTTTTCGGACGTTCGAGATGTGTTGTAGGCTCGATAAGCCGCGTTTTTTCGTCGCACTGCTTCAGAGCATTGTCGACTAAACCACGGCTTTGAGCCCACACCAGTTTCTTTAACAGTGGATTGGATGAAGCCATCCATCGCGGACGCGATGACTTCACCAATTTCCTGGGCACATCTTGAGGGATCCGAAGTCCGAAAACAGACAGTTGACCACAGAAAAGCATTAAAATGTGCCCGCAAACCGAACCAATCTGCAGACCTGTAGTGCCACACTTTTCTTTTCAGCCTCTCGTTTGGCGGTCTGAAGGTTACGGGGATTGACGACGTCACCAGGCAGTGGTCCGACGATCCTAAAGGCGCATAAATGCCTTTGTTGCATAAATGCTTAGGAAGTCTCGTCCAATATTTTATAACTAGGCATTCAAATTTATTTGCTGACTGATATCATTTTGCTACGCTATGCATTGTTATAAATTCTTATAAAAACATTGTTAATTGCTATTTTTGTTGAAGTGTTAAAAACTGATTTCAAAACAAGGTCATCTTGCATTTTTAAATGCACACCTACTTACAGTTTTAACAAATCAAGCGATAGCAATTTAAGACGGCTAACACTTTCATATTTTGATACATAAATATTTTTGCCAAACGATTCATTTGTTCATGCCATGCCTTCCTTGGGTGTCCATGACTTCAATAATCATTCACTTTGGCGTCATATATTCTCCTGGCACTTCTGTATTCGTTCATCCGCTCCTCATGCCCAAACCATCCAAGCGTCTTTTTCTTAAACTTTTTAAATTGAAGTACGATTTTGAAAGAAATCAAATCTCACCCATTTGACGTTGCACCGTGATGAAACATTTCTTACACAAAATAAAATAAAAACCAAATTTTTTAAATTTTTTTAATTGAGAAGTTATTCAAAAAGTAACAAATATATACATCGACATGATATATAAAATACTCCATTTTCAAATACTGTAATGGTATCTTGAAAAAATTTCTCTTTTTTGGAAACAATTTATGATAAGGAAAAAACTTAAAAGTTTGTATAAAACATTTTTCCTAGGTCATTAATAATACAAAATATAGAAAATAAGAGCATTAAAAAGCTTATCATGGCATAACGTCGATAGCTACATTGTGACCAATCGCTCTTTCTCGTAAATGACATACGAAATGGTAAGAGATGTTAAACATGGAGTTCTCAGTAGTTAATTTACTATCTCGTTAAGTATGAGAATGCAATGCAAGTCAGCAGTGAAGCGATCGCCATAGCTCCCATTGTCTTGTAATCAAAGTTTCTTCTTATCGCTGCAAAATACCAAGATAAGATTTCCTGGTAAGACCGCCCCGATATATCTGTGTAGGGTAATATTTTAGAAAGGTCTTCATATGTAATAGCCTGAAAAATGATAAGAGTTTATAAAATAACTAATGAATCATATTTTCATTAACGTATCGTGTAAATACACGAATTGATAATATGATATTCTACTGCTCGGTTTATGCACAAGAGGCCCTGAGGAAAAAGAATTCTCTCAGGGCCTATGTCATCTTTGAGGATGCTGTGTATAGGGTATTTTAGGGAGAAGAAGGAGATGAGGTATGAGGGGTGGGTAGAAATCTGAGGGGTCAATGTGTCCAGGGGTGAAGGACGTGTGAATCCATCCATCCCGCTGCGGTACAAGGCAATGGTTTAAGAGTTTGGCTGGACGAGGTCTAGAATAGGTGTCCTACCACCTCTCTCATGATCCGGCCCGCCACACAGTAGGTGGGCAAACGCGTTTGCCGCCAAAACCTAGACCTCACCCCATGAATCGCAGGATAAAACTTGTCTATACCCTGTATATACCAGTATATAAGTACAAAAAATCGAGACTGTAAATAAATTCGTTTGATTTACATACCAACTTATTATTAAAGATATTTTTGAAGTGGTTTTAGGTTTGAAATTGGAAAAAAATTATAATTTTGAAATAATTATAATTTTGGGGTCAACTGCTGGGGGATCAACTGCCGGGTCACCATAATACATGCACCTCTGCGTAAGGAGCGAACATGAGCAAATACTAACAATATTGTAATCAATGTCAAATGTAATTATCATCATGCTCTCTCTTTTTTTTTTTTTTTTACATGAGCTCCACACAGGAGGCCCTGAGGAAAATAATTTCCCTCAGGGCCTAAGTCATCTTTGAGGATGCTGCTCAACTAATCACCAACATTGTTGATCAAAGACTTTGTATCAATGTTGGTTTTCATGCCAAGGCCCCTGGACATAATAACAATAATATAATGTTAATATAATGGAATATAAATATATGTAATATGCAGTAAGGGGTTGTATACAGTTAGAATTTTCAAGAAATCGATTTTTTATTATTTCATTTTCGTAATATATGTATATTTAAGTACACACAAAAAAAATTTCAAGTCAATCCGGCGATTATTTTCGAAGTTACACGCATATTTGTAGAGACAGCATTTGGTGGTAGGAGGCAAACTTCAAACACGTTTTTCTCAAAACTGTGTTTTTAAAGTCGGTGACCAAGATTACTCCGAAACGGCTTAACCGATCAGTCTCAAATTTTAACACAAGCTTTTTAAGTATATTTTACACTTTTTAATCGAAGGCCTGTTCTCACCGATAAACACATATTTTTTTATAGACAATATAAGACCAAAATTTTGGTAAAATATCGATTTTTTTTTGAGAAGCCGCCATTTTGTCAAAAAAATTTATTTTGCTCTGTTCTTTGATCAATTAGAAGAATATTTATTATTATAACGAAATCCATTTGGTTTTTTCATTTTAAATGGTCCAGTCTAGAGATAAGACGCCTTTTTCGAGAGGAGCTTCTAGAGATCAGCTATAGCGGCTTTCAAAATTATTATTTTTACAAAAAAAAATTTTAAAATACTGTTAAAAATTACCACAATTTGTGTACAAATTTTTAGTTTAATAAATTTAAAGGTCTTTAAGAAAATGCAGAGAAGTTCATTATAGTGGGTAACCTGCGTTCGGTTTTTGCTGATGGTAATGTATACACATATGTATGAACTAAATGCTTAACTTAAAACTTAGAGAAGGTCTTCTCAGGAAAAATTCTTGAAAAATCCCTTTTTTTAGCCTCCTGACTGTATATAACCTCTTAAATAAAGGGCACCGTTAAAATAGGTCAATCACTTGTATTATTCCAATAATTTCCATTACTAATAAAAATGTAGAAGGACGAACTAGTCCCAAGCTGTTACTTGTTGAGAGTTTTAAATTAGAAAGAAAGAAAATTTGATTCTATTTTGAAAATACAGGAAATGGTTCCAATGGTAAAACAGGAAGTTACTAATATCACACTATTGATAAATCAAAGTAAAAACAGAGACATCCATTGACAATTAGTTGCATTATTAACAAGCAAAATCTTGATATCATAACTCCAAACCTTTTTTACCATAATCATTTGTACAGATCTTTTATAATTAAACAATATGGAATAGTTGGTTTTGGACTAACCAAGTAATGGATGATGTTCAAGGTACCTGCGGCCGCAGAGTGTACAGGATGTTGATGTAGGTCTTGTAGCCGGCAATGAGTGCCGTGTCCAGGTCACAGTCATTGTACAAGTCCAGGCATGACCAATCCAACTTCCTGGCACGCCCGTCAAACATCTGCATCTTCAGTAGACCTGACATTAAATAAGCTTCCATGTTTTAAAATAATTTATTCTGTGGCCACTGCTGGCCGTAGACAAAAACACCTAAGAACCAACAATACACTAGCGCCCCTGGCACCACTAGTGGAAAACGTCCCAATCGCTGTTATCCAAAAACAAAAGCATTCAGCACTCTTGTCTTGGACAGGCTACATTTCTTCATAGTGTTTTTTTTTTATGTGAATACCTCACAAGAGTCTCATCTGCTCCCGTCTGGAGGCAGTGAGACTATGGCATCTCCAATTGGGGTATGTTGTGAGGCTGAAGGTAAGTGGGGAGGGGGAGGAGATGGGGAAAAGGTAGGTGGGGAAATGCCTGGCTATTCAGATCTAGTTACCAAACATGGCTGAAGCCATTTCAAGCGACGTTTCAATTCTAAATGGTGGTCACACCAGGACCATACTGAGAGTATCTTTTGAAAGCAGTTATTACATATTAAACAAAGTGTATTGCGTGTTTTTAATCGTCAAGTCAACAAAAAAAGGTAGAAATAGACCCCCTTATTGTTTTGGCTCCATCAAAGCCAGAGTAAAGTTAGCCTCTCAAAAACTGGGCGTACTGTACAGGGCCCGCAGATACTTTAATAGTAGACAACTGCTAACCCTTTACAAATCGCAAGTGCGCCCCACGGTTGAATTTGGCAGCCACCTCTGGTCTGGAGCTCCAAAATACTTGAAAAATACCCTCGACTCTGTGCAGAAACGAGCGGTTCGTCAGATAGATTCTTCCACCTTCACGAACGGATTGCAATCTTTAGAGTACAGGCGTCAGGTGGGAATGCTATCCATGTTCTACCGGTATTTCAATGGAAGATGCTCTGAGGAACTAGCGTCATTGATCCCTTCGGCACCGGTGCATAGTCGGGAGACACGCCAAACGCGCGCCCAACATATGTACACAGTTGACATTTGTCACATGAGAACGGGTTGTTTTTTCGACTCGTTCTTGAGTTCAACAGCTCGGCTACGGAACGATTTGCCGGCTTCTGTGTTTCCTCCCTCCTACAACATGGGTCTCTTCAATACCAATGTTCATTCCTTCCTCTCCTCAAAAAGACCACTACACAGACTACACAGCATCCCAGATGACATAGGCCCTGAGGGAAATTATTTTCCTCAGGGCCTCCTGTGTGGAGTTTATGTAAAAAAAAAACTAACTTTTGACAAGGCATCAATGCTGTCAGTATGAGAATTAACCCTTTGAACCCTAAGGCGTTCATTGTATTAGGTCCGTATCCCCGAGCTCCTGGGCAATTTTTTACCAAAAAATAATATTTGACAAAATTTTTTTTCGTAGACCGGCATTCCGGGCAGTAGGGAAATAGAGATAGATGTCGAGGCCGGTAAATCGGCAATTAGGGTATATGCCTCGCCAAATCAGGTCGTTACTGGCCTACAGAGTTCAAAGGGTTAATAATGCAGTGTACAAATTCATTAAAGACTCTATAAATGAGTGTAAGCGACACACTACAATACATTTCTTGAAAATTAATCATCATTACATTTTTTTTAAAACTAATACACAGAAATTTGAAAATGTACGTAAAGCCGAGAGCCCGGAAAACTATGCGTTGGATATTATGTTGTAGTGTTAGGATATGAATATTCTAAAAGATGAACATTCAACTCCGTAAGATAGTTTACGTGAATAGATTAAGAATATAACAAGACCGGAGACTCACCGACAAAATCCCCCAGGGCTGGCACCTCCACGAAGTCATGTTCTTCCTCCGTGTATCTCAAGGGTGTTCGAGCCTGGTTTCCAAAGTACCTGCTCAGGTGGCTCACTACCCTATCCTTACCCACACTGCCGACCCTGTTGGAATTTTCTGGAAAATAAATAAATTTTTTCTATGTAGCAGTTATCCTCCTCTCTATAAAGAGACAAGGTGGCGCAGATATAAGAAATTGGAGTTCAAAAAATGAGATCACGTAATACGCGCGCTGTTTCATGTGTTACCACGCTGCTGGAACGAGACGGAATGCTTGTCACGTGAGCCGCTAGGCTATACCAGACTACTCAGTTTTAATGTGTGATGGAAAAATATTTTAATTGAAAAAAATGGTGACCGGACAACTCGGAATGAAACCAACTCAGAACCATCTCAGATAAGTCTTTTAGAGTGATAAAAATATATATATAAAAAATTGCTTAAATAGGTTACAATAGGTTAGGGTTATCGGTTAATTTAAATTATTTTTTTGATAGCTTTTAATGACTTTTCAAGGAGGTGTTGAGTTGACTTTATTCTCAATTGGCATAGAACCGAAAAAAATATATCATCAGACAGCAAAATGACATTTATTGTATTTTTAATCGCTAGTTAAAATTCTTCAGATACATGCTGTTACACCCTGTATATACAAGTAAAATAAAATAAATAAAAGTAAAATAATGCATATAAATAAAAATTATGTTTTATGTACTATCGTATTATACCAGGATTGCCAATTAAATATTTGCATTTTTTAAGTTTTAAGTTAAGTTAAGTTTTAAGTTAAGCATTTAGTTCATACACGTATGTATACATTACCATCAGCAAAAACCGAACGCAGGTTCCCCACTATGATGAACTTCTCTGCATTTTCTTTTTGCAATTTTTCATTTTCTAATATTTTTTTCTTTGCCTTAGCATGAAATTTGCATTCCTTTGTAGACCTAATGAGAAAAAATCAATTCTTAGCCTTTCGCAAAATAACACACAAGGTACATTGTTTTATTTTATTTTTATTTTAAATACATAAACGGCTATACTGCCTTTTATAAATAAACATATAATAGAGTACAAAAGTAAGAAAAATAATATCATTACATAATAGTAGTTTTAAACTTAAAAATAACATACAATTATTTTGTGTATCACAACTAAAAAGAACAATGAGAAATATCATCATTTCATTTCAACATGTCCACATTGCGTATATAAAGTTACATTATGGAAAAATAATTTTTGAGTGCATATTTATATTGCGCTAATTTTAAGAAATAAATGTCGCCGATGTTGAAAAGGGTTTAAATGCCTCCAAATGAGGGACTGGTCATAAATGAAATACTAATTTTTACCATTAAAATTGGATTAAATTAGCTTCTTTTTTTTACCTGACAGGTCCCGCCAAACTGAAAATTTCGCCATTGTAATCAATATGCCTCCAAAACGGTGATGCATATTCCACAGAAAAACTTCTTCGCGTGCCGTGGAAAGTTCTGAATAAAATATTCAGATCATCTGACTCGCTCAGCAGCTTGCCATCTATCCGTATATCTGCAAAATAGCATTCTGTGACAGATCCAAAACAACATTTCCAACAAGAGTTGGAACTCTTGTCAAGTGAAACCCACTTATAAACTTCCCTCATAACCACTCGAGCAGCAGAGATTTCTGAGTGTTCGATTTTCAATTTGGCCGCGCTCATTACAAAAATCATTCCTTCAAATATTAATACGAAAATATATTAAATGTTTACTGCGGTTTAAAGCCAAAGAATCCACCTAGATTTCACCGTTTATCACATATTTTAAAGTTTAAAAAAAATTGTTAAATTTATAATTCATAAAAATCACCTACCGAAATTTGGGTAGTTATCGCTTGAACGGGTAAGACGTTTTGTTTAAGTCCCTTGCAGACTAATATGAAAAAATTTTACAAATGATCATACTTGTAAGATTTTCCCACAGTTAGTGTTTTTCCCTGTCACTAGGAAAACTTTAGAGAGTTAAGAGAGTCTCATTGTAATCACCTCTTAATTGTGAAGGTCTGAGTGCGATGGCCAGCACCTTGCACTGGAAGTGATCATCCCGGTCGTCCGTGTCAATGCTGATGATGTCAGCCTTGCTATGCAGTGCCAGGATGCGGTGCGTCCGGGACTTCATCAGTTTCACCCCACTGCTGTGCCGAATCCTGTCCTTCTTCCTCGCCCAGAGGAAGTACAGAACTGAAACCTGAAAATAATATCATTCAGTTGCAGCCACTGACATAAACACCGAATTATTACTTACAATATAGAAGCGTCCTATGTTGGAGAAGGTTCAGAAGAAATTTCTGCAATTTCTCTACCTGAAAGAAAATGGCTACTACCGTGGCTCTATCCTAATGACTTTCTCTTGGGTATCCTCGGAATAAACCATTTGCGGATCAGAAGGAATGCGTAGGTATGTTGTATCACATTTCTTCAGACTGATTCTTAGATGGTTTGAAAACTCGACTATCATGGAGAGGATTAGTTTCTATGTTCCCGACGATTATCTCCGTCACCGACAGCAGAGACTGTTTTAACTCCCGGCTTGCAGGAATTTTTTTTTTTTTTACATTAACTCCACACAGGAGGTCCTAAGGAAAATAATTTCCTATGAGCCTATGTCATCTTTGAAGATGCTATGTGGAGGTTCTTTTTGAGGAGAGGAAGGAGTGGATATGGATTTTGAAGAGACCCTTGTGGTGGAGGGAGGAAACACAGAGGCCGGCAAATCGTTCCGCAGCCGAGCTGTTGAACTCAAGAACGAGTCGTAGAAACAACCCATTCTCATGTGACTAATGTCAACCGTGTACAAATGTTGGGCGCGTGTTTGGCGTGTTTCCCGACTATGCACCGGTGCCGAGGGGATCAATGACACTAATTCCTTGGAGCATCTTCCATTGTAATACCAGTAGAACAAGGACAGCATTCCCACCCAACGACTGTGCTCTAGAGATTTCAATCCGTTTGTTAAGTTAGGAGAACCTATCAAATGGACAGCGCAGTTTTTGCGCAGAGTCAAGGGTTTTTTTAGGTATTTTGTACTAACTTTCCAATAGTCATGCCAATGGGGAGAGCTATCATGTTAAATAGAATCACTTCATATATTGATATATTTAACATCAATGAAGCAGAATTTAGACGGCAAGCTTAGTTGCTGCTAGTATAAAATCGACTTTTAAACATTTACCCCCTGCTGATGGGGTGTTTTGGATTTTGCTCTGCTGATAAGTGATTGATGGTTGCTTGTCAGTTATGAAAGGTTAGGAGTCCATTTATCAGTAAGGCTTATCATTACTAGTCCCTAGCACCATGCTGTCCACCGGAGACAGGGGCTGGACGCACACAACAGTGGAGGAATGTATTTAAGTTACCGTGTCCGACGGCACGCCGCACGAGTCAAGCACCAGTTCTTCCAGCGCCGCCCGTGCCGAGGGGATGAAGACGTACAGTTTGAGGTGCTGCCGCACGCTCATTCCATCCAGCTCTCTCTCCAGCGCCGCTGCTACCGGAGACAAGGGATGGATGGACACGCCCGCGGGTGGGACGCGCCGGGTCAGGCTGTCTAGCTCCGTGAACCATTGCCATATCTCCCACCTGCAACAAACACTCATTTTGATTATTACATGGTGAGAAATATGATCTAAACTTTGTTAGAAAGAGAAAACACCACGCTTTATGGCATACGTGGTGAGAAATATGATGTAAACTTTGTTAGAAAGAGAAAACACCACGCTTTATGGCATCTATATATATATATATAATATTTTTAGCATGATTTATACTAAATCCATATTTTTACACTAGACTTTATATTTTATACAAAGTAACTTTACCCCATTGGTCACCATGAAACAGGCAGCCGCCTAGTATGGTGACTCAACATATCTACTTTATGTGAATGTCACATGTGTTTTATAAATAAAATACATAAATAAAAATAAATTGCTGTTCGTTTGACTCGCTAAAACTCGAGTACGTCAGGGCCGATTTAGCTGATTTTGGTTTTGAAATGTTTGTCGTAGTCCAGGGAAGGTTTAAACAGTGAGAAAATATGGAAAAATTAAGAGGAAGATAATAAAAACAACAATTTCATTTTCCCATATAAACTGTTCCACCTACTAAATGGGTAGGGGGTTCGCGGGAGGGGGGGAGAGGAACCAGGGAGGGAAATTTGGGAGGGGGAGGGGGACTCGGGAGGGGGGGGAGTGGGACGGGGGAAGGGGGGGAGTGGAGTGGGGAGAGGGAAGGTGGAGGAGACGGAGTGGGAACGCAAGAGGGGAAGGGGACACGAGAGAGGAAGGGGAGACGGAAGGGGAACGGGACGAATAGGAAAGGACAAGAAAGAAAAAAAAAATTGTTTTTTAAATGGCATAACAATGCATGCCGGGTACCAGCTAGTCAAATATAAAAGTTAACCATAAAAAATTAAAATGTACACCATATGAAACCAAAATTTCCGACCGCAATTTGAAAAAAAAAATTTTGCTTCAGGAATATTTTATTAATTATTTTTACATGAGACGCCAAAAAAAATTGTGGTGACGATAATACATTTGCCTAATAAAATATGTGTATGTTTTTATAAAACTTTTTTATGTTTGCGTTACAAATTTTTATATTTCAAAAATTATTTGTTTATTTCTAATAATAAAATTTTAAAGCGTATTTCATCGCCTTTCAAAAACAGTTTTTAGTTTTTGGATACTTTCAGAAATATTCTATTTGTTAGGATATAATTGCAAAGCAGAAATATTATGACCGACTTAACAAGAAGATCACTTATTTTTTTAATTTTATTTTTTTTTATTTATTTATAAACAGAAACAAACAGTACATTAGTTACAATGGTGAAAACAATTTAAATTATTAAGTATATTTCATGATAGGTACCTATGATATGTTTCTTTGTAGTGTCTATAGTACCCTTTACACAGAGTTCGGAGCGGGACGTGCCCCGCGCCACTTCAGGCCGCCGCGCAGAAAAGTCTCACAGTGAACTGCGCTGCAAACCGTTATCTTACTTTCGGTCGTTACTTTTCTGCGAGGCAGCCTGAAGTGGCGCGTGGCACGTCCTGCTCCGAACTCTGTGTGTAAAGGGTACTTATGTATATTAAGTAATTACTGGGTGATGTGCGTAGTGGGTAGGTGTGTGTGTGTGGGTGTGTGTGTGTGTGAGTATGTATGTATGTGTGAGTATGTATATATGTATGTATGTATGGGCATTGAACAATTTATATTAATCACATGATGCTATTTTTAAATTTGGGCAGTGAATCGAAGAAAATATTGATATTAGAATTTAGACAAATAGTATTAAACGTATGAAGAGCACTATTGATTGGCGAATAAGCTGCTGCATTTGTCTTGTAATTAAGCGTCTAGAATAGTTCCATATGGCGTGTACGTCTTAAGGGTACGTTGAAATTAACTAGGGAAAGAAGTTTGGTACACTCGATGTTATTATTTAAAATTTTGTGTATAAATGTCAAATCAGCTATTGCTAGCCTTTGTTGCAAAGTTTGAAATGTGCATTCGAAGTTATTGTTGAATTTGAAGGTTAGATATTTTATATATTTTTTTTATAAACTTAACACAAAAGATACAGAACTACCCTTCTGGTCATGCTCTACCGAATATATTTACGTGTGGTTTGTAATAGTACCTTCCGAGGAATCCTCCGAATGGAAAACATTTGTTCTGTTCTGTTTCGCTGACTATGTTCTGCTCATCATCCACAAAAATCTTCTTCAGCTTTTTCTCTGCAATTTCTGGCAGCGCAAATTCTGGTAAACTGCAGTCCAGGCCAATGAAGCTCTCGTATTTTTTCAGAAGTCTCAAAGATCCCTTCTCCTATTTAAATAAACAATAAAAAACAATGAAACATAATCGATAATAGAAACAAGGAGATGACCCTGAACCATTGATTAGTATGAAACCATTGATTAGTATGTAGCGAATATCATTCACCACACTAAAATTTTTGATGACCCCGTGTCCGAGCAGTTAAGATCCTCAGCTATGAATCCAGAGGTGGTGGGCTCGAGGGCCGGCGTATGCAATGGCAGTTAATCTACAATGCTCCAATCAGTTGTTGGCACTAGTGAGCTGCCGATCACGCTAGCTGTCAATCTTTGTTTATTCCTATGCAGTGATGAAAGTCTTTTTACAAATCGTCAAGTCGAAAATTGGCAGTTTTCACATTTTAATGCCTTTAGATGGAGCTGCTCATTACGCGTCTAACCATTGATCACATGATATAGATTTCAGTTAATCAGAAGCCGTAATTCGAAAAGTAGTGACAGCGCGCAAGTCGGTTGGCCTCTCAACACCGCACAGTTTTTTTCGTCTCCTGTAAAGTTGGTAAAAATGACTTATGCGATGTTGTTAGCTAAGGGACGAAATGTTTCTTAATAATTGTTATTAAATGTCTCAATGTTGTGCCTTTGTGCTTCTCGAGAATATCTGGGCATAAGCCCATCTGGGCATATTCCAAGTGACGAACAGTTAAAAAAGTAGATTGAGCCATAAAAAATATATATATGAACAGGGTTTAACAGCATGTTTGTGTGTACATTTTTAAAAAACCAGCGACTCCTCAGCATATTTGGAGTAAAAAAAAATAGATGTCTGCTGCTGAAAACCAGCTATTTACATTCCAGGGGAAATCCTGAAATCCTTTATCTGAGCTTTTTGTCAATAGATAAATGATAAATGAACAAAATGTATAAAACTGTAAAAGTCTATTGATGAATATACGTTTTTATTATTATTATTTTATTTACTCTGTATATGTGTTCATCCACACATTATTTAAATAAAATAACAAATAAATATACATTATTATTATTTGTGGCATGTTCCAGAGTGGTAGTGGAAGAAAATCTTAACCCAGGTGAAAGACGACCATTCAGAATGGAAACACCAGATTTGAATAGCCAGGTACTTTCTCTTCCCAATCTCTTTCTTCTCCCCACTTTTTTCAGCCTTAGAACATGTCCTAATTGGGGATGCCATAGTCCCATTGCCTCCGGACAGTTCGGACCAGTTTGAATGCTTAAGTGGAACTAAAAATGTTTTCATTTATAAATTTAATTCATACAGCTACCAATATGTCTTCAATCTTGGTCTCTGAATCCAGTTTCTCGTTCTTGTTTTTGAATATGTTTCCAGACTTTCTCCCGGCAGGCCCAGACTTTTGTTCAGATATTTTGTTCACTTCTTCCTTGGACAACTTCTGGTCCAAAACCAACACATCACAGCTAGAACCGAGCTTGTTCTTGAGCAGATGGGCGGCAAATGCCCCTGTTAATGAGAAAGACCTTTATAACAATGTCTCTGATATCTAGATTACCGAAATATGTACGCCGAACAATGTCTCTGATATCTAGATTACCGAAATATGTACGCCGAATCAATGACATTACAGTACTTCCAGACATGTTTTTTATCTCACAAAAATGATACAAAATGTAGCAAGTAATGAACACATCAGTCCCTAATATAAAGTTTTCCAAAGAAGCAGAAAGGTTAGTAGAGTCCACAATAGTGCTGATACAAACATTGATACACAGAACTTGAAGCATGGCGAACGGCAAAGAGGCATGGAACTGGCGGGGGAAGAATGCTGTAGAAATGAGATTCCTGAGACCACTTAATCATCAATTTCGTGTTTTCCTGCTATTACAGCCTTCCATGTGACAATCTATATATAAAAAAAATCAATTGCTGTTCGTTTGTCTCGCTAAAACTCGAGAATGGCTGGGCCAATTTAGCTGATTTTGGTTTTGAAATGTTTGTCGTAATCCAGGGAAGGTTTAAACGGTGAGAAAATATGGACAAATTGCGAGGAAGATAGTAAAAACAACAATTTTTCCAATATTAGTATAAAAACTGAATTTACCGTGGTTGAATGTATGGAATGCATGAGGGGGGAGGGGAACCAGGGAGGGAAATTTGGGAGGGGAGAGGAACTCGGGAGGGGGATTCGTGGGATGGGGGAAGGGGGAGAGTGGAGTGGGGAGAGGGAAGGTGGAGGAGACGGAGTGGGAACGCGAGAGGGGAAGGGGACGCGGAAGATGAAGGGGAGGCGGAAGGAGAACGGGACGAACGGGAAAGGACACACAGGGAGAAACAATTTTTTTTTTTAAATGGCATAGCAACGCATTCCGGGTACCAGCTAATTTTCAATAAAATTTCCAATGTTCTAAATACCAGACAAATTGTAATGTTTGTCAGCTGTTCACAACTTGATCGAGGACTAAAACAGGTAGAGAATCAGCATACAACAAGGACATTCAAATAAAACGTTAAAAATTCTAAATGGCGCTGATTGACAATTCAATGGTGTTAACACCCAAACCTAACCTAACCAAACTTTTTTCTCTCTCCTATTATTAATTGCGTATTAGGGACATCAATAAAAAAATTTATAAATAATGAAATGGAAGAAAACTTACCAGGAATTGTGTTTCCAAGAATTATAATGTCTGCAAAGTATTTTTCTGACATTCATAACAAAGAATTTACATTCATAAATTACGACCGAAATTTTTACTGAATTTTGACTATAATTTTGCGCATCATCTTTTTCTTTTTTGTGTAGTTTCTAATTCTACATATTTATTTAATAATTTTTACTAAATTCATGCTTTAAATATAATTTTGACAGATTTCAACCAATACCGAAAGATACAATCATTTTTAAAGCAATTGTTTTTTTAAGCAAGCCCGTGTTTGAATTTAGAACCAGTTAAAAAAAAATCAATAAATTAGTGAGGTACTTACCAAGTAATTCATATTTTCTTCTGCTCGTAAAAACAATAAAAAATAACTGTTTTACAAAAGTAACTTTATTGTTTACAGCTTATCATTAAAAATTTTATTTCAAAATAAAAAAATTCTTACACAAACATAAATTAATATGTATTATAATAAACTTAAATATTATTTATTTTAACAATAGAGCATTACCAACATAAAATATACATTAGAAGGTATTTTATAACAGTGATTGAAAATATATTTGTTTTATTAAATCATTTCTAAACTTTAACAATTATTATTCACAAAATATTTTGCTCATGGCAATACTTTTTTTAATGATTTTTTTTTAAAAAACAGCTTTAGATATCTTATGACCCTGTGACTTTTTATTTTATTGAATAGCAAAATTAAAGAAAGAATGTTTTGAAAATGAAAATAGTAGGCATACAAGGAAGAAATCTTATTTTAATCATAGCAAGCCCAAGGTTCGTAGAAAATATATACAAGGTTCGCTCATAAAACGCATCGGGCCCAATGATGATATACATCTAGATACGCCATTGTCTCACAAACTCAAAATTAAATGTACGAGAGGTACGGAACACTCTTCTGTTTCCAGTAAATTCTTAATTCAATATTGTTGATTGGTTGTTCATGTACCACAAAGATAGATGTTTAAAGAATATTATGTGCATATGGATGAAATAAATGATAGAATGCGGGCGGCGTTTTCGAATTTAAAATTCAACTTCGTCGAATACCGCTTCAAGGCCAACTAAAGTAGGAGGCCTAGGCACCAGTCGAATTTTGAGGTGTTAAGTTTTCAAGCTATAATGAACAGTGATAGTTTGAAAATGGTGTCAATTGTTATTATATTTATTATTACTGTTGATTTGTATGATATTTTACCGCAAGCTTATAAATGAACAGTCATTAGACTATTTTAAGGAGTAAAGTTTACTTTGCGACGGCATTGACTTCATAATTTGGCTGTTGCGCATCCAGACCTACATTTCAGTAGGTCTTAAATTCTCTAATGAAGCATAAAATCTTTGGACGGAAAGCAATTGTATTATTTATGATAATTGATAATAAGTAATTTGCGTGCATTTACGAATATTACTGGCTTTTACTAGTGTTTTCCGTGTAATGGAAACACTTTCTTATCACACGGCGCTTTTTTTAATGCACTTTACTTTCTAGTAGGACAAAACCTTACGCCACGCGTGGCTGTTGAGTACTAAAACTACGAAATCGAAGACAAATACAATTGCCTTGGTTTTGGCTTACCACTGTAGAGATTTCCACCATGCGTCTATAGATTATATATAATGTCATTGATCGGGCCGCTCGCAAGCTTGCAACGTAGCTCGAAGTCCACTAGGTAAATAATATAATTTTTTGGTAAATCTAAGTTGATTTCCTCATACTAATGTTTGCACATACGAGTCAAATTAAAGTCGATAAAATATTGTTAACAGTAACTTTGACTTTACTGAGAGTATATACCACCATGTGCGACGCTCTGTATGTATACAATTGTTCTCAACATTTTCCCTGTCTTATCCTAGTCACAATAGTTTGCTAACTGAGACATTCAATTTGAAAATATGAATGTCTTCAAAGGTAATACTTATATGCGAGGTGCTGATAACCTCGATTCTATATCATCAATGCACAATACAGAAAATATTCCTGGGATTTTTCGCTTCTATTCAGAACTTTAGTTTTAATATAATAATTAGCATAATATTACCAACATGTTATAAATAAATCATTGCAAATGCATTCAGAGTCGCTTGACGCCACTTGCATTGCAGTCAATTCAAATCTCCCAGTGGAAAACGGACTTATAAAATTACCTCGGACTTTGTTAAATACATTTTCACAAACCTTGAGCAAGCCCCTATTTTCAAGCCCCTATTTGCATTCAGAACAAAATAACCTTGTTTAACCTTCCAGTGGGCGCGCTGAGTAATTTCCCTTTTTCGTAAATTTTACATCATCAAGTTTTCTCTATGTAAATGGTATTTTATTTTAGGTAAATCTAAAGTAAAGGACTGGGTAAAAGACCGGTAACGGCAACACTTCATTGACGCTGAGGATTTTTTCTTCTCCAGTGCACATGACCGACAAACACCGTGTTTTGGAGGGCTTCTTTTTTCTTCTTCTGCTATCGGTTCAACTTCCCGACCGTAATTCACTTTGAGGAAAGCACTTACAACTTGCAGTAAATGTTTGACATTTGATCTGAAGATAAGATGCTCTTTCATCATGGTCTATGCCAATTTTTTTAGGAAAATCTTCGATGCTTTAGAGCCTTTCCTGGACAGGCAAATTTGTACAAAATTTTAAGGCGCTGAATGGAAATTTCCAAATATCAATGAAAAACAAAAACTTCTAAGCACACCCGGTATGTCTGTAGTTTAGAGAAACACTGACCTCGAATAGCTCGAAGCTCTATGCTTGCAACTAAGTGGTAAAAGTGGGGGAGGCGATAAGGCGCGTTTGTCGTAAATTTTGCGTCAGCGCGCCCGCTAGAAGGTTAGAGGAAACATTTATGAAATACAAAAAAATCACATAATTTACAAATCAGTTTTAGACATTTAGAGGTGCTAAAAAAACAGTGCTGAAACTATAGTAAAAAAAAATTATTACATGTTTTTTTAATTATTTATATTATGTACATATTTATATAGAAATGTCCATTTTGACTAAGTCAGTCTAAGGTCGGGTAGATTCAACCTCTGTCACATGTTTAACATTTACATAAATGCTCTTTTTACATTTAAATGACTCTCGGCTCATTTCGGTGTTTGATCAAATTTTGATAAGTAGTTAACCCCAGCGGTAATGCGGGTCGACAAACAAAAGTAACACAGATTTTACTCTTGGCACGGTACTGCAAAATTTTCACCGTGCGCCATCTGATTCTATTTTTGCCAGAACTTGTTTTTTTGCAAAATGATGTTTTTGTAAATTGCACCTTTCTTACCAGCTATTGTGTTTATATATTTATAAAAAATTGTATAGTATGTAGTTTCTTCCCCAGAAGAGCTAGTTATATTCAGAGAAATGATTTTTTAAACATATCCATACAGATATGCTGGTACTAGAGGTTAAACATTCCAACCTAACATACATAATTGTTTGCTTTGATTTTTATGACAATTATGATAAATCAAAGAGCATAATCATAAAAAAATAACGATTCAAATCATCACTAAATCAATATATCCTTAAAAAAATAGCATTTCATACAATATATACAATTATTCTTCCTTTGTTGAGGGCAAGGTTGGTTGGGGCGACTGAATGGTATCAAAAACTGATGCCAGTACTGCAGTACAATAGAACCCCCTTAATTCAAAGTTCGATAATTCGAACAAACATAAACACGTAATTCAAAATGTTTGCCAGAAAAAAAGTTTATTTTAAATTCGTTAATTTGTAATTTGAAATTCATTAAGTCCGTGCACGAAAATTTGTCTGCCTAATTTGAAAAAAATCGATGTGCAAAAACGAGTCATATAAAAGCCGGTAATTGGATGCGATATTTCCATTAACAGAACTGTCATATTTTACATACAGCAATTAGGAAGGCAGGTGTGGATACCGCCGCCCCGGGAACTATTTATTGGATAACACACTCCTGTTTGGTGACTTAGCAGGGGTGCCCGGATGCATGGGGTGAGGTTTGTCTAGTCGGCAGATGTGTCTGACCACCACTGTGTGGCGAGGCGGATGGCGAGGGGGACCGGTTGTGGAAGGCTTTTCGACCTCTCCATATGAAGTATTTCAACCCACTGCCTTGCACTGCTGTGGGAGAAATGGATTCATACGTCTGTCACATTTAGACCCACTGACACCCAGATTCCTCCCCACCCCTCGTACCCTTTTCCTTCCCAGGACTTCCTCTCCTTCCTTTCCTTTAAAAGGCCCTCCACACAGCATCCCTAAAGATGACAAAGACCTTGAAGGAAATTATTTTCCTCTGGGTTTTCTGTATGGTGCAACTCTAAAAAAAAAAAAAATTTAGGAATTTTCTTCAAACACTCATTTAAATTTGACGGGCCAGCCGAGAAAATCGTTTTTAAATTTTAACGGTGTTCTATTGTACTTTAAAATTTGTGTTTCTAAGGACGGGAGATTTCCTGTCACACCTTGATGTTATAATCAAGTTGTACCGAAAAAAAACTATTTTAGAAAAAAAATTATGTTTTATTAATTTGATAGGGACGTTTGATTGCCTTTACGAAACACCTTGGAATCAACCTTCGAGGCCCCCTTAAAGCTACCACTCCTGGGCCCTAAACTAGTTGCGGCCGCGGTGGGCTTCCGCAACACTCACGAGTACATCTGAAAGTGGCCGGAGTCCTCGTTGTCGTACTTGGGAGCGCCCTTGTTCACGAGGCGGGCGAGATCGCCGGCATCATAACCAATCAGCTGCTTCAGGTCACACACAAAGCGGTAGACGAATCTATAAAAAAAATTATATTAATAAAAATGTAAGTTTTTTCAATGGCCAAACGAACCACTTGTGATATAGAAAGAAGAAGGATTTATCCTACTACAACAAACCAACTAATAGTGTGTTTACAAATATAGCTCAAAGTAACATTCTTCATTACCGACTGAGAGAGAACTGCTTGATCATATAGCAAGTAATTAACATAACAGCAGGGTTTAGTCAAGCTCTGAACCTTATGCCTTTAAGTTTTTACCCTACAGAGGGCAATGATAGTTAGTTTTAAGCATATTGCTGTTTTAAACAACTCGATATAAACAGAAACAAGGTGGTCAATAAACTGGTGGATGGGACGCCCGATTAACACTCTATTGGATCGAGTTGATAATCACAGTGCATACTGACTTCGGCCCTTAATAGCAGACTCGTTTATCGAAATTTATGGAATGAACAGTCGAGTCAGCGAGGTGGTGCAATGCCTTCCAGAGGACAACCGCGTTATTCCCAAGCATAATATGAATCAATCATTTTTAAATTCTTACTAAAGCCTCGATGACATTGAGCGAGTTTACAAGCTGGGAAATTCACTATCTGTTAGTAAATTTAACAGATAGTGAATTTCCCAGCTTGTAAACTCGCTCAGCGCCATCGTATTACTTACTAACTAGCAGATTGTGGACAATCTACGAAAAAAGTTGAAAGGTGATCAACTTTACTCGCTACTCGCTCAAGATGGAGGCCTACCAACAGCTGATTTTGTAACTGTCAGAATTAGTTCGCGCGGGGGCAGTAATTCTCGCCACTAGCTAGCGAAAACACGCTAGCTGCGAGCTCAAGTTTTTTACAAAATGTCGACCGAATTGGTTTGCGCGATAGTCGTTATTTTAGCTGTTACTTTCGCTACTGAGCGAGTAAACAGTTTTGTGTGTCATCATGACAATCTCACTTGCCGATTTACCCGCTTTTAAACTTACCGGCTCTTAGCTTGTAAACTCGCTCAATGTAATCGAGGTTTTAGATAAATTAGTATTTTAGGAATGCATTTATAACAAAACAATCGGTTAAATCTAGACGAAGGTATAATTAGAAGTACAAATAAACTTATATTCATCAATATTTATGCAATAATACCCAAAATATAAAATAAACAATTTAATAAATGTGCGCAGATCAATTATTATGAAGGCAGCAAGCTCAGAGGTTAATATTGTATGAAGACAGAAATATTTCACAAAAATATTACAATTTTGGGAAGTTTAGGCATCCAAGACCATCTCTATTTCGATAGCTTATATTGAGGATTGTTAAAGGCTCAGTTGAATCACAAAAAGCCACCGTATGAGGAGTAAGAAGATTCCTACCTTTTCCCGTGAACTTTTGAGATCATATCGCCGTCATAGTAGTAGCGGAGTGCCCGGGACAGTTTCTCGTAGTTCATGGTGGGTTTATGTTTCCTCAAACCCCACAACCGTGCCACAATCTCGGGTTCTTGCAACTTGAATTCTCCGTTCGTACCTGCAAAGAACAAGCAAAACAGTTAGTTGTCTTACAGCAGCTTTAGGCAGAAGTCTTAAGACCGATATTTCAGTAACTTTTTAAGCTCGGCTTAAGAGACATTTACATTTGTAAGGGTAAGTTTCCTGACAAACCAATCTGACTTATAATATTCCTGAGTATACTTAAGAGCACGCTGGACCCCGCAAAACAGCTGTTTTCGATGAAACAAATTTCTTGTTAGAACCACTATTTTTATATATACATACTATATACGCCGACCGGTTTTAGAATGACCTTTCCGTCTTCAGGAAAAAATATACTAACCTAAATAAATAAATGTTTTTAAAAAACTATAGTGGTTCTAACAGAGAAATATTGTTTCATTTAATTATAACTAGCTTTTACTCGCGGCTTCGCTCGCACGATATTAGGGGGAAATTACTGTAGCGCTTGCACTTATCAATTATCCCCCTCCTCCCCCTCCCCATTCCATACATTCATTCCCTATACATTCAAACAGCTCGCATGACACCTAAATTTCATAATGCCTGAGCTTAAAGAAAAAAAGAATTATCCAATTGGTGCAGTCGTTCGGAAGTAATGCGCGTACAAGCATTTTGGAGATTTATTTTTACTTAAATATATCAACATCGTTTCCACGGCAACGATTTGTTTTCTGACGTTAGCAATAACTCGCTTTTGTTAGCGACAGAAAACGTATAATACATATAATATATTAATATTTATAATTTCATAAAGCTAGAGCTTACCATTATATACAGCCTATATTATTCGCAGATATTGTAGCTTTCCATTAGTGAAAGAATTTTTAATCGGTTTATTGGTTTTTGGGTGAAAGCGTAACAAAGAAAAACACGCAGTTTCGGATTTATAATATTCGTTTAGATGGATAACCACAAAATAAGTAGTACTACCTTCAAAAGTATGATTTCTGTTTTTTTTTTAAATAATGTTTTTCTATAGTCGGGGCATGGAAGTCATCTTTTTTACCTGTACTATCTATAGAATCTCCCCCTGAAGTTAGTGCACTTTACCCCAGGACATCTTGTATAATGGTCAAGAGGACCATCAATAAGGGAATAAATGATTTTAAAAAGAAAAATGGCATCAGAAACCAATCTTCTATCGGCAGCTTTATCAATTTTAGTAGATGAAAGTTTATATTTTCAATGGGAATATTAAGTTCATAATTTGTATGTATTACATATATTAATTAAGTATTTGAAATGGCTTACCTATCCATTGTATCACCTGCGTATGGTCCGTGCTGGTAAGTAGCTCTAGCAGGAATTGCCACAGCTGTATCTGGCCATTGTAGCCACTGCGGCTGACTCCGGCAGACATCAACGATATCGAGGCCGTGTTGGATATCTTGCATTCAGGAGGAGTCGTCTACAAAGGCAAAATGTTTTATTATTATCATTTTCTTTTTTTTTCGTGTTCAGCTTTATTTAAACTTTTTTTTTTTTACATAAACTCCACACAGGAGGCCCTGAGGATAATTAATTTCCCTCAGGGCCTATGTCATCTTTGGGGATGCTGTGTGGAGAGTTTTTTTAAGGAAAGGAAGGAGAGGAGAGTTCTGGGAAAGAAAAGGGTTTAAGGGGTGGGTAGGAATCTGGGGTTCAGTGTGTCCTGGTCATACGCCTGCAAGACCTAGACAAACCTCACCCCATGAACCCGGGCACCCCTGCTAAATCACCAAACGTAGCGTAACCACTTGGGGTGACCTATGGCAGAGGTGAAGATCTACGTGACTATTGCATATATTTGATCCATCGCTGGCTATACCCGGATACTGGTGTTGCTTAATGGTACTGACTAGCATGAGAGCATGCTACTAATTAACAAATAGTACTTAGTGGCATGTGTGTCAGTGGCGTCAGTGTGTTTGTGTGCATGCTCTAACGAGAATGCTCACAAATCGACATTTTGTGGGAATACTACTGGATTCGCGGGTGGAATCCGATTTCAGTTCGAGGCAGCTGTGTGTGCGAATTCTTTGCGAAAACATCAAAAATGGCCCCCACCGGGAGACGAAAAAACCTCACTTTTCGTGATTTATTGTAGAAGTCACGGATGTCTTTGGAACACAAGGTCACTAAAATACCCACAATGGATGTTCAAATTCCCCATAAAATTCCCAAAAGTTCCTTTCCCTGCAAATTATTTCATTTTCTTTCATTATCTACTAATTTTCGGATTTGTTGACATCTTGAACCCAAATCAACAGTTTTATTTTCTTTAGTCGAAAGATTCTAAAATAATTGCATTGCAAGCAAAAAGATTATTTTGTTTATTTCTGGGAGAATGGAACTGACTCTATTTTTTTACATTTATTCGACAAGAGCATTCTCATAAAGAGCATGTGTGTTCATGTGTTCAATTGTTGGCTTCGAGCTTACTTATGAATGAGCATGCCAAACAAAGCATGCTCATTTATGAGCAAATCTGTACAGTTGATTGAACATACTCATTTATGAGCATGTGTGTCAGTATCATAGTGATCCACGATGTTTCACTAAAGTACATACATTTTCTCAAAATTTGCTGCAAGAATTAGTTGATTTTTGTATGGAAGGAATTAAAGAGTGATGGAAATGTGCTGTTGGCGGTCTGTACCTGTCCAAATACAAAAAATATCACTGACATAACATGTCCACAGAACATTTTTTAATAAAGGGGATTTGCATTCAAATACAGTGAAACCCTCTTAAGAAGTTCTCTCTTAAGACGTTTCGTGGCTTAAGAAGTTTTGTTTTTTCGGTCCCTCGGCTCAATTTTAGCCCAATTTTTCCCACATATAAGGTTTTCTTGCTTAAGGTGAAACGGCAGTGATAATTCTCATACAATCTATTTTTCAGCCGCATTTGAAAACTACAGATAATATTTTATTTATTTTAGTACCGAAAAATAGTACGAATAATGAAATTAGCGCGAACGAAAATTTCACTGTTATATCATTTATAATAACCAAGTAATTACATTAACAAAAGTAATTATTTTTCACCTAATTTCTGCAGACACTGGTAGCTAGAACACGCTACTCGGTTTTAGAACGAGACAAACCTATGTGCGAGCCATACCAATATGCTTTTATCATGCACGCTTTCAGCACATTCCCACGGTGTTAAGGCGTTAAGTATGTTTGTAGTAAAAATGTCACGGTTCGTGTCTTGATTTCTTATTCTGATGGAATGTTCGTTTTGCTTTTTTATGAATGTTCCAGTATTACTGGGCGCATAGAACATTTGCGGTTGAGGCACGCCGTAAAAAAGGCTACGTAAACTATATCATTTTAGTGAGAGCGACTGTAATTAGTTACTACTTTCTTAAATCTGCAACTATTACTAGACGCCCGCCTAGTTATTTTGTTTTTGAGACCTGCTAAACAATAAAATGCGTAGATTGAGCTGGGTACATTCTGTCTGTTTATGTTTGCCTGCCACCGCTTGAAGTTTGAAATAACTTTTTTTGTGCCAACAAGAAATCAATAATAACAAATTTTTATACAGCGCATTATTGTTACTCCATAAAAATGAGGCGTGCACTTTATAAAAATCACAAGTATTCCGGGAAGAGGGTCAATCCAAGACTCAGTGCAAACGGGATGAAACGTCAGCACGGTGAATTGGAATACAGATATATATTACAAAATTTTTCACAAATATTTTCTAGGTAACTAACTAACCATCACGCCGTTTCTTCGCAGGGGTACGCAGAGAGGACAGACCGCCAAACAACTCGGTCTTGGCACACACTCTTTGCCTCACTCATATTCATACACCGTCTCATACCTACATACTCTTCTATTATTCTGACTTTTGGCATGACCCGACTCAAGTATCTGATTTACTTGATCGTGCCACGTCTTCCTCGGATGTCCCCGACTTCTTATACGATTCACATTTGCGCCATATATTTTTCTTATATTAGCTACTTCCTACTTTGTTCGTTCATTCGCTCTACATGCATTCTTTGCGGATATCCACATTTTCTAGGCACGTTCTATAATTATTGTCTAATTCTTGCTAATTATTATCTATCCCCGTTTTCTCCCTGAGAGGATCACAACTAAAAGTTGAAACTGATTTTTTTTTTATATGAATACCGCACAAAAGTTCCAACTGCTCCCGTCTGGAGCCAGTGAGACTATGGCATCCCCAATTGGGGTATGTTGTGAGACTGAAGGTAGTGGGGAGGGGAAGGAGATGGGGAAGAGGAAGGTGAGAAGTACCTGGCTATTCAGATCTGGTCACCAAACACGGATAAAGCCATTTCAAGCAACATTTCAATTCTGAACGGTGGTCTTACACCAGGGCGATACTGAGAGTATCTTCCACTCTGGAACGTGCCGCAAATATACTATATATTATTTTAAATGAATAAATTGTGAATTAACACAAATTAATCGAAAAAAAATTATTTGCCACGCCGGTATTCGATCCCGCGACCTTCGGAATGCTAGTCAAGAGCTTTACCGCTGGACTACGCCGGCCGTCATAGCGATTATTCACATTCATCCATCTCTTCTATTATTCCGACTGACCGTTCTCAAATAATTAATTCGCTTGATTGCGCCGTTTTTGCGAAAAAATATGTAAAGAGATACTATACTATAATGTTGGATCACAATAATAGAAAAAAAATAGTTAGATTTCGTAAAACGAAAGTTGAAGTCGATTCAACTTTGGGTTTCTATTGTTTCTAGAAAGCAGGTTCTCGCCAATATTTTTCATTGATTCTATGAAATAGATCCAATGTGGTGGGATTCCAGTTTTAGCCGAGCATTCTTTCTTGATGCAGTGTACACATACACTTATTATATTATCTATTTGACGCTTGTAGAACAATCACACATGGATAAACCACACATACAACTCAAGAATCTCATTTCTACTTGTATCGTTCCTCTGCCAGTTAAAGGGTCTACGCACGACCCAATTTCTAGTCACTTCTTGCTGTTCTGCATGCAGAGTCTCTGCAAATCGGGTGGTTAGTAGTCACAACCGCCGGCCGTATTGTTATTATTCTCCAGCCGTATTATTATTTACCCTCTGCCGGGCCCCCACTCTTCCAATTTGGCTGCAGAGTCTCTGCGTATCGGACCGTTAGTAGGCAGAACTCCCTGCCGTATTATTATTTCCCTTCTGCGGTGTTATTCTTATTCCGCTGCCGGGCCAGCGGCAGAGGCTTCTTTCCAATTTGCCACCAATCTGCAGAAGAACCGACTTGTTTCTACTTGCCTCAGCCCCGATATTTGTCATTTCTCACCGGGAGCGTTCAGGGCGGTCGTTGGCAGCGACTTATATTATTTACGATATAAATATTATTAATTTAGATTGCATCATGCTTGAAAGGGAAAAAGAAATTTATGGATGGACCCTAATTCCTAGAAGGAAGAATATTTTTTAACATTATTTTTTTTTGCCTGTAAATCCCAGAAGAAGGAATAATATTTTTTTACATTATTAATATTATTTTGGCCTATAAATCCCAGAAGAAGGAATAATATTTTGTTACATTATTAATATTATTTTGGCCTATAAATCCCAGAAGAAGGAATAATATTTTTTTACATTATTAATATTATTTTGGCCTTTAAATCCCAGAAGAAGGAATAATATTTTTTTACATTATTAATATTATTTTGGCCTATAAATCCCAGAAGAAGAAATAATAATTTTTTACGGACTTTTTTAACGGACGGCCGGCGTAGTCCAGCGGTAAGGCTCTTGACTAGCATTCCGAAGGTCGCGGGATCGAATCCCGGCGTGTTAAATAAATTTTATTTGATTAATTTGTGTTATTTCACAATTTATTTATTTAAAATAATATATAGTATATTTGCGGCACGTTCCAGAGTGGAAGATACTCTCAGTATCGGCCTGGTGTAAGACCACCATTCAAAATTGAAAAGTTGCTTGAAATGGCTTTGGCCGTGTTTGATGACCAGAACTGAATAGCCTGGTACTTCCCACCTTCCTCTTCCCCGTCTCCTTCCCCTCACCACTACCTTCAGCCTCACAACATACCCCAATTGGGGATGCCATAGTCTCACTGACTCGAGACGGGAGTAGTTGGGACTCTTGTGCGGTATTCATATAAAAAAAATTTAAAAATCCCCAAGAGGGAATAAAATTTTTTTGCCACTGTTACTATTTTTACTATTATTGTATTCTTAACCCTCAAAAGCTATTTGTTCGATTTAACATTTTTTTATTTCGAAACAATTCATAAAAGTCTCACAGAAATCAAATGTACACAAACGAAATAAATTTATGAAACATTGTGAATTATTTTTTCATGGAACGATAGAGGTGATAATAACGTTTATTTTTAAATTAAATATGTCCATTAAAATATGTATGTGTTTTAATTTTTTTGTATACGATGATATAATATGCAGTCTGTTTAAACACTCAGGCTAATTTGTTCGGTTGTCGGAACAACTCATATAGTTCTCGAAGAAATCAAATCATGGTTATAAATACAATCTAAGCGGTGCACTAAATACAAGTTCAGCAGCCCATCATCAATTTTCTGAGTGAGATTTCGTCGGATCCAGTTATCTCCAGATTAGGGAAACTGAACAAAAGGACAGTGAAAACAATTCCAAAAAAAGTACTCCAAATACTAAAGATACCAGACCCGACTACCGGGAATGATTCGGTAATTGAACCAAGTAGTGATGACGATGGTGTATTGTCACAAGATGATGAAGACGATATTTTCTGTGTATAAATATAAATAAATAGCTTGTGAAATGAAGTGAGCATTAAAACTGATTTAATATATTTTTCATTTTTTTATTTTATTTTTGTACTAAATATGTGTGACTTTTCGAACATTTTTTTTCAATTATTTTTATTAACATGTCTATACGGAACTAAAAATATAAAAAAGTGTGATGTAATTACAACCACTGATTTGATGCCAACTTTCGGGGTCATCCACCCCATTGTACGGTGTTAGAAAAAGAAATTACCACTTTTTTTATTCAAATCTAAAAATTAACCGTAAAATAATTGAAAATGTACGCCTTTATGAAACTTAAGTTTCCGACCGCAATCTGAAAAGAAATTATGAAACTTTGATAATTTTTTATTAATTATTTTTACATGAAACGACAAAAAATAAGTGGACGATAATGTTTGTAGTAGTTTATAGTAATTTGCCTAATAAAATTTGTGTATATTTTTTTCGTAATCAGTAATTTTAGTTGGAAAAAAAGTAAGGTGAGACATTTAAAAAAAAAATTATGTTGTGTGCAAAATTTTTATATTTCAAAAATTATATGGGGTGTAACAGCACGTACCCGAGACATTTTAACCAGCGATTCGTGAGCTTATTTAGAGAAAAAAATGTTGATGTCATTTTTCTGTTTTTCTATTAAAAACATTCAAAATATCACACGTCGCAACTGACTAGTTAGGATGTAGCGCGTTTATAGCCTAGCGACCATTTGATAAGCGTTGCGTCTCGTTCTAGCAGCACTTACTTTACAAAAGACAAACGAAACAGCGCTAGTTCATCGTGTCGGAATATATCGTGATGGGATCAGTAGCGGCATGTGATTAAAATACTTTTTTTTTTGTTTTTAATAGAAAAAAAATATCATCCGGCAGCAAAATGATATCTACATTTTTTACTCCAAATATGCTCAGGAATCACTGGATAAAATCCCTCAGGTACGTGCTGTTACACCCGTACGTTTATTTCCATTTATAAAATTTGAAAGCGTATTTTATCACCTTTCAAAAACAATTTTTAGTTTTCGGATACGTTCAGAAATATTCCATTTATTTGGATTTCATCGTAAAGCGGAAATATTTTTACCCTCTGAAATAATGTGATGTTTATGTGGCTAAAATTATGCCTTTCGATTAACCATTTTTTTGCCCGATATTTTTTTTTAACAAATCGGATTATTGTCTTTTGTCAATAAAGCCAACGCTAATCCAATACGTTGACATTTGGAAAGTGACAGCGCCATGATACAGCGCGAGCGCTCCGAATACGTCCGCACAGCGCAAAATCTACGACCTCTCTGCAAATCGGGTCGTCTGGTGGCAACCTCCAATCTACAGCACTTCTTGCAGAACAGCAAGAAGGGACTAGAAATCGGGTCGTGCGTAGACCACTTAATATGTCCAGTCCACATTTATACCTTCTATCCTAGGTCAACAATTTTACGCTTGTTCAACCACCACCCATATCGCTCGGCGGTATAGGATGGTTCGTATTTAATGTTGCTCAAAAATTATATATTTTTTTAAATTTATATTTTATCTTTTAGTTCCCACAAACACTGGCGCGGAAATAAAGAAAATAAATGTTCAGGTGACGAGACCCCTACAATTAATATTTGTGGAGAAATCCCATCCTCTAATATTACGTCTGGGGACGTGAAAACTTATGAAAGTTGTTCAAAACTGTTGCGTGTTGAAGCAACATTTCCTTCCACATCCGACCATCCAACTACTATAATCGAAACAGCGGCCCCGATAATTATAAACTGGCCTGCTCCGGACCCCAATTTGGAAAACCACAATCTTGTCACAGAGATGATGGCGTACAGTGAAGATAAGGAAAATTCAGTCAAGGGAAATAGAATTGTGGACATCCAGCACGTTCTGAAGTGGGCGTTCACTATGACACAGCATTATTTAAAATGCACGTTTTCAAAAATTCAATTGATCAAAGAATTGCGCACTGGGTTTCATTCTATTTTTTTTTTTTAAATGCAATATGTGTGACACCACATGGAAGCAAACTTCAGAACCAGAGCCTGAAAAACTTGCCAATAAGTCTTTTGTGTGGGGTACACTTACAAGTGGCAGCTACTACACCCAAGCTGCTCAAATTCTCGGTGCCATGGATGTCCCAGTAATGTCCGGGTACACATTTCGTAAAACAGAGAGAAATTTGGGCAAATTGTGGGGGGGGGCATCTGGCAGAACAAATGCGTGTAGCTGGCAAAACCGAAATGGAAATTGCCATAAAAAAAGGAAATGTCAATGCAGACGGGATACCTTTCATAACGGTTTACGTTGATGGAGGCTGGTCCAAAAGGTCGTATGGCCATAACTATAATGCTGCATCCGGAATGGTGAGCATAACTATTTTTCTGTAATTTCGATACATAATATTTTATGGGTTAGTTCGGGAAGTTCGTGTATATAGATAAGGAAAAGGAGAGGCCCAATAATGCTTCCTTGTGGCACAACCTTGTTAATTGTTCTTCATTTGGAATCTACCATCTATTGCATCATTTTTTCGTTGATATTTGATATGTGAACTTTCTGCTTACGATTTTTTAGGTATGATTTAAACCATTTTAATGCTAAACCTCTTATACCCATATGTTCCAGTTTACATGCTTTTATTTTCATTTGTATTCTTTAAATTTCTTTAATTTTATTTTATATAATATGTATATTTATATATATATATTTTTTATATTCTCGCACAGTGCTTTATATTGCGTCTATTAATGTACTGTATACAAAAATCGACTACCACAATACAGGCATGTGCCTAGTATGGTGGTCGAAAAATCCCCAATTCATGTAACAAACAATTCAAAGAATAAGGAAACTTAAAAAAAAAGAAAACTCGCTCAGTGTCATCGTATTACTTGCTAACTAGCAGATTGTGGACAATCTACGAAAAAAATTGAAAGGTGGTCAACTTTACTCGCTACTCGCTGGTGTTTGCCTAAAGATGGCGGCCCACCAACAGCTGATTTCGTCCGTCAGAATTTGTTCGGGCGGGAACCGTTATTGGCTAGCTTGTGGAGCCAGCTACGAGCATACTATCGAATGTCGACAGAACTAGTTCGAGTGGGCGTCATTATTTTAGCTTATTAGCGTTATTTTAGCACAAATCTGAACCAGTTTTTACTGTGTACGGTCATACGTTAGCAATAAGACCGGTCACTTGCTGAGTTAACGTTGCGTCTGGTTCCCACCCAGGCGTAGTGTGTGCAATTTCTTAGCTGACTAATTCCTCCATCACGACCCAGGCAATGCTTTCCGCTTACTGTGATGGTAGTAGGAGATTTTGAAATATTTTCAGGTTTTTCGTGATCCGGAAATGTTTGTATTTCTAAAAAAATATATACGAATTCTTGTCGGCGCTCCTGCGCCAGTCGGTCACCCATGCGCCGACCAATCAGAAAGCCTAAACCCGCGTATTTTGTGTTCCCACACTAAGCGTGCACCCGGCTCTAAATGTTTACTTGCAGAAAATAAGAAATCGATGTGTTCAGATCGAAAAAGGTTTTTTGAATTCTCTATGTGATGTAGATTCACCACTTTTACTACTAGTTTCCTAACACCGTGTATAAGATATTTGTACAAAAAAATATTATTTTTAATCTTCAACTTTCTGCCCTATAAAGAGTTTTTACTATTATTAACATGACATGTTTATAGTTTGTGGAAATAAAATATATTTAAAAAATACAAAAAGTTTTTTATTTTTAAAGAGCGACTTTATAAGCACACTGTAGACTCTGTCCTTGACACTCGGGCCATCATAATGCCTATATTATTATTTGTTATGATGTTTTGAGAAGCTAACGTATCCTGACTTGAGCATGCGTCAAATTTGCCATTTAGCGGCCTTTAAAAAAAAGGTCCAGTTAACGGCAGCTCTCGGCTCGAATGCTGTTGTTCTCAGCCGGTTCTTTTTATAAATCATTCAATTTCCCCAGGCGTTGTTTTAATTTACTGAATTCAGCGAACCTTCTATCTCGCGTCTCTTTTCGACTCGTGCTTTACATCGTAAAATTTTTGAAATATACTATTTTTCGCAAATGTCTTTTGGTTGGGTAAAAGAATTTTTCCGTACGAACGCGCGCGATGTTGTGACAAATGTCTTTCGTACGTGTTTTTTTGCAATAAAATTATGTGTTTTTCAGCCGTATTCTAAGATTATAAAGTTATATGTATAAAAAAAAAATTATACAGATTAATATACCTTATTTCCGGGCGCGAACCAATAATTTATCTCAATATTAAAAAGCACAACGTGTTAAAACCGTTTTATTCGACGATTTTGAAAATAACGCCATCTACCGGTATAAAGTTTCTAAATATATTTTAAGAATACCCTTAAGAAGTTTGTTTTTTGCGGTCCCTTGGAAAACTTCTTAAGAGGGTTTCACTGTACCATGTTTTTAATAGTATCCATGAATATGTCAACTAATACATCGAAAGGTATTGTTGATACACTTCGGAAGTAAAAAAAAATGATTTGACTTCGAAAGATTAAAAAAAAAAACCCTTTGTTTTGTGAATACCTACAGCACAAAAGTCCCTGGAGCTAGTGGGTCTACGGCAACCCCTATTGAATCTGAAGGAAGTGGCGAGGGGAAGGAGACGGGGAAGAGGAAGATGGAGAAGTACCTGGCTATTCTGGTCACTGAAATTCTGTTTCAATTCTGAACGTGATCTTTCACAAGGGCGATATGAGAGTATGAAAATAAAGTTAAAAAATGCTTGTATGAAAGAGAAGTGGGTACATACCTTAGGCTTTTTTCTAATGGCTGCAGGACTGGTGGAAGAATTATTCTGTGAGTCAGATTCATTCGGGTCTTCATTTTGCACAACAGCTGGAAGAAAAAAAAACAATATTATTACTGTTATGTACTATACAAAAATTATAACACAACAATTTGGAAGGCGGGTATGGGTACCGCCGCCCCGGGGATAACAAACACCTCTACCACAAGTTACCCAAAGTGGTTTGCTATATTTGGTGACTTAGCGGGGGTGCCCGGGTTCATTGGGTCAACAATCTATTATAGTACAACAATATCTATACAAGTATTAAAAAAAGGGGTAGGATGTAAAATTGTTTACCTATAAATTTGCAATTTCTCAACAGCTCTAAATGGGTCCAAAATAAATCACCAGGATCTGAAGGGCACTTTTCTCTGTAACAAAAGTATTTAGTTTTGAAAACGATAGAAACTCAGTAACACGATAAAAGAATAGGTTAAATTACATTAAAAATAATAATCACTTAGTTTTAACCGTTTCATTGTTCAGATACCACCGACATGCTTCACGAGCAATGCTCATCCAATCAGAGTTTACTTAAAACCTTGTTTTTTGTTTTTAAGTAAACGCTTGTAAGGTGAGTAATTACGAAACATGTCAGTTGTATCTAAACACAGAAAATGATTAAAACTAAGATTGAGTTGTTTCACAGAAATTCAAATGTAACATTGTTATGAAATGGTCGTTCAGCGCCATTTTGTTAAATGTCGATTTTAAGAGCCTGTTGTTTCACAGAATTTGAACATTTCATTTAATTTCATAGTTGATTTGAAAGTTCTGTGAAAATTTAATTATATTTTTTTTTCCAAAATTTTGCATTTGATATTATACAATATTATGAAAATGACAAGTACAATGGGAACCCACTAAGGCGCAGCCTGTGCGTGGGTAATGTAGTTAAATATATTTTATTATTGTACCTAGAAAAAACAAACAGTGGGCATATAAAGCAAAAACATGATTAAAATTATTAAAAAAAGCCGAACTCACTTGAATTCCTCTAGAGACATTTCACACAGCAATCTTCCCGGTATAGACCAATCAGAGAGCTTTATTCCCGTCAGATTGAATTGTCTGACAGCCCACTGTATCCAGTGCCGAACTTGTGGAATTGACCTACAAAAATAAAAAATTCATTAAAACAATTAGTTGAAATCATCGGTTCCATGAAAAAAACAGTTGTTGAAGAAAAGTGAAACAAAAAAATACATGTACCTTATTTTATTTTTATTTTTAACTACACTCCCTCTCTGACGAAAAAATCCCTCAGGGCCTACGTCATCTTTGGGAAAGGAAGGAGAGAAAGTCCTGGGAAAGAAAAGGGTAGGTACAGGGTGTAGGAATATGGGGGTCAATGTGTCCAGGAGTGACGTACTTTTGAATCCATCCCTCCCACTGTAGTGCAGGCGATGGGTCGAGATTTTATGTAATTCTATTTATGTAATTTGGTGAAATTCTGAATTGCTAGACAATCCTAAGATTCATCTACATATTTATGAAGCCTAACTTTGCTGATTTAATAGAATCACTGTCTTCCAACATCGGGGCTGTCAATAGACATTGCCAAATATCTAATGAAAACCCCGGTGAACTTTAATAAAGAGACTAAAGTTGGAGTGTTTCACACAAATTCAGGGATAAGAGCCCCCGTACACGACATATTTCGCCTACATGAAAACCACCATTGGACTCAGCATGAATTTGCACGCATTGTATGGGCCACTACGGGAGCTTGTGCGCACAAAAATTGAGGCCACGTTACGGCACGACCAACGGATGAACCTTAAAAATTCCCTGGCGCAATGTTCAAACACACATTGATATATCTAGGAGTGTTGTTTATGAGAGCTTGTACGTGACACCAAATATTTGTCAAGTTATGGTGTACTTTGTGTTTAAAATTAATCATCATAATGAACGTCAGAAGCAGAGCAATTAACAACGATGACTGAAGAATACACCTCGAAAACTTTAACCGTGACTCTCCATATTAATAATAAAACAGTTAATAACCAGAACTTAGGGTCCTCCGGTATCCTCAATCTCAGCTGGTCCGCCTTGAATTGGGCGTCCACCATCCACTTGGCCATCTTGGATACCTGGCCACCGCCACCCCCAGTGCCATCGGAGCTGACGGCAGTGGTGTCCGTGGCGGCGGCGGCGGCGGCCGCGGTCTCCACACTGTCCAGCGCCAGGGCTTCTTCGACGTCTTCCATCAGTTCGGAGCTGGGACTGAGCTCATCTACAGGATCTGGAATAATGAAATTAATATATTTAAAACTAAAATAAAAACTGAGAAAACAGAATAATAATCAACTTGTAAACATTATAAAGAAAATGTAAAAACAATTATGAACAAAATAAAAATAACTACAAACTAAAATTGGCTCTGGTATCAACTTTGTGGCCTTCAAACTAAATCTTCTTTTGGTCAAATTATTTGTATCAGACTCCACTTATTTTATTTTAATAGCCCTCCAGAATATATTAAGTCATCTAATTCCTTGTGCACTTTTAAAAAGATAGTTAAATTATTAATGTCAACATTTTTTTCATCTTTGTCCATCCTAAATTAATAGCACAATATCGGCGTTCTGAAGAACAATGTCGGATCGGATAGAAATTAAATATTGTTCATTGGCTTATTTTGTTGATTTGAAAGTCTGTATTTTCAGAATTTTTTACCGGTCCGTTGCCGATTACGCGCCCGCTTTACAGTTTTTACAGTTTTTTTTTATTTCAAAATATTTTTTGAAATGCGATTTTAAACCTTAATTATAAAGAAAACATATGAAGGATAAGATCAGAATCGCTTGGGGCATTCTTGTTCATAAGGTATAAGATACCGTGTACCCATCTAGCACAGCGGAATAATTTCTGTGAAATTGTTTATGATCTCCGGCCAAGAATTTTTCCTGCCTTTGATCTGTCGGATTGGCTTGCGTCACTCTCGCGCCGTTGTCGTGAAAAAGATCGTAAAACGTATAAATTCATTGAATAAACGCAAGTAATGTTGTTTTTAGACATAGTTTATTGTTCAAGGAATGTGTTTCGGTAAATATTACATTAGATAGCATAAAATAAACCCACAAAATATTACATAAAAGTCAAAACATCGCGAAATTTACCCGTTTGCTCCAAGGCATGTCACGAGTTGGTGAAATGAACAAATCAATAAATCAAAAACAACACTATATTTCTTGATTTCTAAAACAGTAAAAACGCAGAAACGAAACTGGTTCCAGCCTAAATGAAATAGAATCTGAAAAAGCTGACTGTGAGCATTGTGCATGGATGGAAAAAGGGGGACTGACCGATAGTAGAGATTGTGATTGGTTATCTTTAGTAGCACAATGAAATACCTTCCAGGGACGGCATCTCCATGAAGGCGAGCCGGTCCTCCTTGGCCATGTGCAAAAACTCCTCGTCGGGCTTGAGCACGTCCACGATGTTGATCCGGCGCTGGCCGGGCCTGATCTGGATGTTGACCTGCACCAGGCCGGCCCGGTCGATGCACTGCTCCACCAGGGTCTTGTGGCTTTCCAGCTGCAAAAAACGTACAGCTTCCATCAACAGAAACAGGGATCAAACACAGAATAAATGACAACCTAAAGAGGACTACCGGCTTGGAATCGGTGAGGGTCAAAATTAGAGATGCAGTCGATTCCCCTTAATTGGGTACATCTGGCCCAAACATTTTGTCCCAAATAAGCGAAGTGCAACTCATCTCTTCCATCTCCAAAGTAAATTAGTGTTAGTTTCTTCATTTGGTGTACCGACTAAGCGGAATCGAATGATGAAATTAGTACCTTTTTTGAGTCTTGCAGCCAGAATTCATAGTCTGAAAGATCTGTGCCTATCCTCTGCTCCAGCATTATTCTTAAACGGGAAAGGCTTGTCCTTATGTCCATCAGTTGCACCAACACATTATCTGAAATTAATAATTTAACATTATTGTGAATGTGAAGGGAACAAGCTGTCAGAGCCTGTTCTTTGATGATGCTCTGCGGACGATCATTTTAAGGAATGGGAGAACGGAAGAATTGAAGAGACCTATGTTGTAGAAGAGAGTAAATGGTTGTTTTGCCAGAATTTCAATGGAAGATGCTCCGAGGAAATAGCGTCATTGATCCCTTCAGCCCCAGTGCATATTCGGGAAACAAGTACACAAGTAAACAAATGTACCCTGTACAACATTTGCACAGAGTTTGTCACGTGAGAACGGATCATACATTTATCACATGAGAGTGGGTCATTTCTACGACTCGTTCTTAAATTCAACAGCTAGGCTGTGGAACAATTAGCCAACCTCTGTGTTTCCTCCCTCCTACAACATGGGTCTCTTCAAGGCCCATTTTTATTCCTTCCTCCATGACCTGCTCTCAGGGGCTCTAGCATGGTGAAATCGATAACTTTACAATATCAGATCGTTAGGAGTAACTTCAGATGATTTTATATCGATATTCCTAGCACAGTTTCACTATTGATAGCCGAAACGATATTGGTGGGGAATAAATTAGAAATTGGTATACGCTGGCAACACTGGCGGATCTGTCCATAAATTCACATTCAGAAACGTCAAACGCCAGTCAAACACGTAAAAATATTAATAATTTGACAATGTTGAATTGAAATACAAACCTATATACGCATTGGCAGTCCGCATTTACTTTTTGACACTACACGTGAGTTAATTAGTCAATCATTTCTTTAGTCATATTTCAGCCACTCAAGTTTATTAAAATTCGAACGGAATAATTTGGTCGCGTCTTAGTTGAATTATAAAGACTATGGATCGCGTATATGACTTCTTTCAATACAAAAATCTTTGTTAGTTCAATACTAAATAAACCAGTAATGTTGCTTAACGAACGACATAATTCAAATAAATGCATATATTGACAGCTAACCGAAACTTATCTGACACTATGGAATCCGAGCTAAAATTTGTCGATCGTCAGTTGGAATTTTGCTTACCAATTGTTTACCGTGATCACAAATATTGCTAACTGACCATAGATGACGGATTTGGACAAAATCATATTGATATAGGGTTATATCGATCGATCATGCTAGGTACCCAGGTGGCCATATATTTAAATTTTGAGCAGAACTAAATCTGATGATGCAAAAATCAATGACACTAGTCCTTATGAGCACCAGACCAAGATGACTCAGCGAGTGTAGGGATTTGTACAGAGTCAGCAATTGTGTACTATTGTAGAATCTGCGGGTTCTGCGCTATATGCAAAATTTTAAGGCTGCCTTAACCCCTCAGACCTCGAGCATATTTTGTTAGAAGAAAAAATAATTAATAAAAAATTTTCAAAGTTTCAAAAATTTTCACATTGCATCATCGTCCGAATGGTCGATCGGTTTCATGGTCGGAAACTTTGGTTTCATAGAAGTAATTTATTTAATAGAAGTAAGCACATTGTAGTTTTTTTGCAGTTAGCTCTTATATTTAGTTGCTCTTTCTAGCACCGTTTAGATCATATTTCTCACCATGACAGTAAGGGAAATACAACGATTTCTACGAGCTGAATCCAAAAGCCTGAAGAGTTAATAAGAAATAGAAATTACGGATTACCATTAGAGTCAATATTGTCATCGTCCAAAGCCCCAGATTCCACCTCGGCGTCTTCAGAAAATACACCGTGCAGTTCATCTGGTTGACTGGTCAAGCCTGAAACAAAAAAACAGCTCGTCTTTAACACCCGATGAGCTTCTGCCTTTACCTCTAGCCACAGGACAGTAAACCACACAAAAATCTCAAATATTTAATGGTTTTATTTGCAAAATTGCAAAAATTGTATAGCTTACACAGATCAGTCTCGGCACCGAACTGCGCCATTATGTTGGTGTCGCTGTCCATGGCGATCAGGCGCCCGTCCACCAGGCGGTACTGCCTCGCCACCTCGTCCCCCACCTCCAGCTTTATGTTCTGCGGGGACAGCAGGTCTTCCAGCTTGTCCTCGTTCATCTGGAAATAGCGTAAAACATCGCTGTTAATATTGATAAATTCTCAAAAGTAATATATTTATTTAAAAATAGAACAAAATAACTTAGTTTCGAATACCAAACAATACCAATATATACCAACCGACTTCAATTCGACCTGAACCATCATCAGAATTTATAAATCGTCATTTCAAAAACAAATAAAACACCGTCACATTAAAACACTGTTAGGTTGGTACAACTGAATCTGCTGATTCTGCAGTCCACCTGTCAACATTTCATTGTAGTTCTATGAATTTTGAGCCAATGAAACTCAGGTTTTGTTTGTATTTAAAAAAATGCATTGTTGTTTCACATTGTTGATGGATTGAAACATTATTTAGATCCTCAATAATTAAAAACCTTATGGAAATCGGTTATTAACTATTTTTGTGTTTAATTCGTAGAACTACATTTCATTTTTTTTTTTCATATTAAAATTAAATTTGATAATTTTATTATCAAGTTCTGCAAGTATTTTAGTATGTATTTTTGTTACAGCTGTTTCGGTTTACAAACTGTGGGACAGTTTGAAAATGGTCTTGTAAACTGAAACAGAACTGAACAAAAATACATACGAGGGTGTACCCAAAAGAAACCGAACTGATATTGTGGTGGGCCGAGTTTTTGTAGTAACGCATTCTGCCGCTAGGGGGCGTATAGAGCCACCATTCCCGAGTCAATAAGCCAAACGTCATCTCTAAAGAAGGTTCCGTCCGGTTTGTGTGAATTTTTTAGTGACAGTTGTTTTGTATGCTCCTCGTTTTTGCAATGGCTGATTTTCGTGAAAACTCGCTCTGGTCGTCCGTCCACTGCCCGAACCAATGAAAATGTTGAAAAATTCGCGAAATCATCCTTGAAGATCGACGACAGACTATTGGAGAAATTTTGGAGCCGTCTGGAGTGACTTGAAGTTCAGTTCAGCGAATTTTAACGGAATATTTGAAGTGTCTGCCAAATTCGTGCCTCGACTGCTGACTGCTGAACAAAAACAAGGTCGCGTAGAAGCATGCTTTGCTTTGAAAGAAGAATTCCGAAATGATCCAAATTTTTTTCCAAGGTGACGAATCATGTTGCTACGGTTACGACCCTGAAACGAAGCAACAATCAAGCCAGTGGAAGACTTCAAGTTCCAAAAACAACGAGCACACAAAACAACTGTCGCTGAAAAATTCACACAAACCGAATGGAACCTTCTTTAGCGATGATGTTTGACGACAACTCGGGAATGGTGGCTCTACACGCCCCCTAGCGGCAGAATGCGGTACTACAAAAACTTATTATAAATAAGTTATTATTTCATCATTTGATTGTTTCACAGCACTTGGATAGTAACAGAACTTGAATTTTAACTGTGAAATTTGATGAATTGTTTAAATTCTGTGAAACAATCCATTCTAAGACTGGGAATACACCGAATGCTAGAAGCAGACAATATCGACAGCTTCGAGCAGTGACTGCATGGTTTTGTGCAAAAGAAAACAAAACTGCCAACAGAAAATTTCGAATATTGACTGCTTGTACCACTCCTTGCATTCTCAACCAAAAGATAACCAAACATAGAAACGGTTTTATTTGGTTATGTTAGTTATAACTTATTTATTTATTGTTTGAATTGCCGTTGGTATATTGTATGGATATTAACACTCCAATTAGAAATTTTCACAGCATGAGTAATCAATGTTAAGTTGTTACTACACAGAAATGCTTGCATGATAACAGAAGTAATGATAACCAAAATGAAATATAAAACATAGTAGTGTCAAATATAATACCCTGCAGAGAAAAAAGAAAGAAAGAAAGGGTATGACAATAAAACTAACTAACTAACTAACCATCACGCCGTTTCCCCGCAGGGGTAGGCAGAGAGGACGGACCGCCAAACAACTCGGTCCTGGCACACACTCTTTGCTTCACTCACATTCATACATCGTCTCATACATACTCTTCTATTATTCTGACTTTTGACATGGCCCGACTCAAGTATCTGATTCACTTGATCGTGCCATGTCTTCCTCGGGCGTCCCCGACTTCTTCTACCATTCACATTTGCGTCATATATTCTTCTTACACTATTTTCTTCGTTCATTCGCTCTACATGCCCAAACCATCTGAGCGTCCCTTTCTTAATCTTACTCATTATGCTTATATCAACCTTACATTCTTTGCAGATCTCCACATTTCTCACACGATCACAAATGGTTTTACCACACATACGCCTCAGGGATCTCAATTCTACAGCATTCAGTTTACTTTCATCCTTCCTCTGCCAGTTCCATGCCTTACTGCCATACATCAGGGTAGGTACCAGGACCCCATTGTGGACTGCTAGTTTCGCTCCTTTTGACAGTTTTTTATTAGCGCCAAAGGCATTCAGTCCTCCATTAATGGAGTTACAGGCATTTACCCTTCTTTCGATATCTCTATCAGCCTTCCCATCTCTCGTAAACATACTACCCAGATACACAAACTCATCCACCTGCTCCAAGTATTCATCATTCACAACTATATCACACACTGTTTTCGTACTTTCTCTTTCAAACACCATGATTTTAGACTTACTTACATTCATCATTAACTCATTCTTCATACATACTTCGTTCATCCTAGACACTAGAGACTGTAAATCTTCCATAGTGTTAGAAATCAGCACCGCATCATCAGCGTACAACAGACAACATACTTTCAGATTACTCAATTTAGCACCCAATCCCAACTCTTTCAATTCTTGCATACAATTATCCATGTATAGATTGAATAACCATGGTGACATTACGCAGCCTTGCTTAACACCTTTTGTGATGTCAAACCACCCCGTAAAACCACCGTTCACCCTAACACACGCAACGCTTCCCTCGTACAGAGACGCAATTGCCTGTATTTTTTTTTTTTTTACATTAACTCCACACAGGAGGCCCTGAGGAAAAAAATTTCCTTCAGGGCCTATGTCATCTTTGAAGATGCTGTGTGGAGGGTGTTTTTGAGGAGAGGAAGGAGTGAACATGGGAGGGAGGAAACACAGAGTATGGAGTGAATACAATGAGATTTGTATTCACTCCATACTTGGACAATACCTTCCATAGCTTTTTTCCTGTCGACTCGGTCGTATGCTTTTTGTAGATCTAGCAACTACATAACTGTTCTCCACGAAGTGTCATGGTAGGAGTTTGATAATTTGTTTTTTGATGGAATTATTGATGATAAAATATAAACTGAGAGTCCTTTTTACATTCTACAAAGTATATTTTATTTACAAACCTCGCTTTGGAGCTGAGATATGATCCTGGAATGTTAGCTGTAAAGCGAAATGCCATAAGTTTAACAAAAATCATGGTAAAATTCTATAATTCCGCCTCAATCTTATCTTAATATATATTTCTTCTGTCCATGTGTATGTCACTGAACTCCTCCTAAACGGCTGGACCGATTTTGATGAAATTTTTTGTGTGGGTTCAAGGGGATTCGAGAATGGTTTAGATTCACAATTTGGTCCACTGGAAAATGTTCTTTTAATTATTTTTTTTATTTCTAAGGAGCTGTTAATTTTGGAATGTTTTACATTGGATCTGGCATACTGCGCTATTGCAGTATCGAATATTCAATATTATTCTATTTTAATTTTAGTTTGTCCCGACAGTTGTGTACAGGACAACGTCTGTCGGGTCCGCTATAAATAAATAAAATAAATTGTGGAACATTCCAGAAAGCTCTCGAATGTTGTCCTGAGCGAAGCCCGGGTAACCCAGCTAGTTTATTGTAATTTTTACTAGCTGAGGTACCCAGTTTCATTGGGGAGTTGATATAAGATTGAACTGACGTTCAAACCCACGACGGATCTTGCTTTATACCCCCCTACTAATAACCTACGATGTGCATGTTTTTACATCTTCCACAGCATAAATAGTCGTCTCCTATATTAATGAAGTTGAATTATCATATTCACGCCGGTCAACCAATGTTTTCTGTATCTATTTGTAAATAATTAGACAGAGCCTAGAAAATCAAATTTGTACTTTAATGTTAAAATATTATTTTTTTATTATTCTTCTTCATTTTAATCACCCGCTAAAGTAACTACAATAATATTTTAAGTAACTACAATACAAAGGCATAAAAAAACAGACAAGACAGATATAAAACAGGCAAATTACTGATAGTCATATTTATACATAAGATTACAAACAAATCAATATAAAACGTTTTGATCCATTAGCCATTTTTTTAAACTTTTTTTTGAGATCGGTGGTGCAATTGGATTCGATTTTTATGTTCATTGGCATCTTATTAAATATAGTGGGGACAAGATAAGTGAATGTCCGTAGCACATATTTATTTATAATTTTCGGAACGGACAAACCCTCAATTTTACTAAATCTAGTGCCATATTCATGATCTACTTTTTCTTTGTGTATTGAATCCGACAACAGGTTTTGGCATACAATTTTAAACCATAATATTCCTCAAACAGGTAATATGTTAACTGACTGATATAATTATTTTATGTCTTTTTTTTGTGCATAAACAATTTTGCTTACCAAGAGCTTAGTCAAAGAGTTTTTAATTGTTTGAATGTAACCCATATTTGTCTTGCACGAGTTTCCCCAAGCCTTTATTCCGTATCTGATAGTAGATTCCGCTAGTGACAAATAAATTATTTTTTGCGTACTTATGGGCATAAAATATTTAATTTTGTAAATACGCCCCGCAATAGCTCGTAGGCGTTTACAGATGTTGCTTATGTGAGTATCGCATTTCATGTGCGTATCTACAGTTATCCCCAAATATACTTTATAATATATTTGAATTTTAGAATTTCACCAAAATCATTTATTTCATAGTACGACCAGTAATTTTTTCAAATTTTTTCAAATTTTTTAAAATATAATAATTTATCTATCTAAGAAACATATCCAAATAGAAACAAACGTCTTGCTATATAATTTTTATCCTGAGACTAAATTCTCAAGTATACAATAGTACCGCCATTTAGATAAGCTCACCTTACAAGCTATCGGATTAATATTCCTGTTAAGTTTTTATTTACCGGCCACCAACGTAATTCTATCTCTAGCTTTCAGTTTAATGTTTATTATTTTTAGTTTTGTAAATATGTTTTACTTCCTGTTTCAATGCCTTCACAAACAATGTGATCCAGTCATTTCCTCGTTTGACCGCAATTAATTAACAGGAAGTAACCGCGGAATAATCACAGAAGGTTAAGCAATAACATGGCGACAAAATAGGTATATTTATTTAAACGAATAACCTAACACTCAATAAGATATTTTGTTACTATTAAAATAGTATTAAATGATTATAAACATTACAAAGTCAATTAGAATTATTATTCCCATAAAGATAATAAATAAGACGCCGTTATTTGTTGTAAAACAACCATTATTGCCAATTAAACAAGTTGTCAACAACAACTGTCAAACGAATGTCAAATATGTTGTGACTTTATATTCCCGGTATTTTTACACAAGTTATTGAACGTCAATTAATATTGTTGTGTAAGCCTTGATAAAAACAATAATAAATCAAGTATAGGAGTAAATGATAAAAATAGCTAAAAACTTTTTATGAAATGGAGGCAAAATAACATGTCAATAGCTGTTCAAGGATACGAACAAAAATTCTAAAGCAGACTCATTGTGCAATTAGTTTTGTTGTATATCTCACCGAATAAAGATCCGCCACAATCGATTTTGTTCAATTATGAAAATGAAACTTTCACTAAACTGACACTTGAATACATTAACAATATTGAGTGGTGTATATTTTTATACGCGGTTCAAAATTGAAAGAATTGACGAAATTTCAGCTTCCGACTTCCTCCGTGGAAATCCATAGACACAAACGACACAAATCATGCCATTTTGAATAGGTTATGCTTAGATAAAGAAGAGATAGTCAAGATGGAACATCTTGCGAATTTGTTTGAAATTTGCGAAAGATAATAAAAAATAAAAAAATCGGTCACCGGCCAACTCAGAATGAAACCAACTCAGAACCACCTCAGAAAGGTCATAAAGAGTGATGATTTTTTTTTTTTTTTTCATGGCTTTTCACCCCAATGGAGTGTTCTGGCCAGTGTCAAGTGAATGATTTTATGAGTGTAATTTTGTGAGTGTAATTTTGGGTTAATATTTACAAATTTAGTTTCAATAACAAGAATCTATCTACATTATATAATAAAACTATACAAATAATAATAATACGCTAAATTCTTACAATACGAGATGATTATAATTACATTTAACAAGTGGAAGCAACAGGAAATTGATAAGTATGTTGATATAATTTATTATGGATAAAAAATTAAATAACCACTGGAGCGATCGCGCGATAAAACATTTTTCCCTCCGATTGCTCGCTGTTTTTTTGTGACGATTTTGAAAATTTTCCGCCCACATTAAAAAAAATCATACCTCCGAATTTTCATATGGAGACATAAAAACTGATTACAGTTCTACATAGCCAATGAATTTACCTATATTTTACTAATTTTCTTATATTTTTAGAATTGATAGATAAATAATTAAAAAATCTTTAACTTTATAAATGCGCAAAATTTGTGTTGTAGTGATTTGAAATCGCCGCCAGTGGCAGTTTTAAATATCTATTTTGAATATTTTCTACGTTTCTATGTTCTCTATGGCCTGTTCGATAACCACAGATGCAAAAATAAACTCAGAAAACGATTTTTTTACATGCTAATTAATGTCTGATTAAAAGTTTACTTCGAAAATTATTTTAGAATTTTAGTGCGTGACGATGTCAAAATTGAATTCACTAAATTATACTATTTAATAAATTTAACACAAAAAACTGGCATTACATTAGGAAGATACATCAATTGCCTACAATTGACCATGAGAATAATTGCCGTGTTTGGTTTATTTGAATCATTTGATGAATTATACAGATTACCTTTTTCACAATATTAAAATCATGGTGCTTCTTTTTGAACGATTGTGATTTAGAACTAGAAATGTTTATCCTTGTTTTTATATTACGTGATAAAACAAGAAACAAGGTTTAAAATAAAACATATATCATAGATATACACATTGCCAATATTTCAGCGTGATAGTTTGAAAGTTGATGAAATCGTGTCGCCATTTGTCAATTTTCGACAAAAATGTCACTGACAAGCGACATAATGGTCAATGCACACAGGGTCTCTCATGACCACGTAAAATGATGATGATGATAAAACCGTATATATCAAACCTTTTGTAGGAGTGTCTTTTGGCAAAATAAAACCATAATTATTATTTTATTTCTAAAAGCTGGATATCGAAAAAAATGGGGAGGAAAATAATTGATGTAACAAATTAATGATTTATTTATTTATTTAAGCCCTAATAGGCTTTTACAAATTAAATTAATATTAGAGTTGCATAGTTACATTGGAAAAACAGTATATTGATTGAAACATTGTTTACACCCTTCGTCATAATAAAAATGTATTCAATTTATATTGGTTTTTCTCATAATTAAAGTAAATCAATACATAATATCATTGTGCCTCGCTCTAGAGTGATACTCTCAGTATCGCCCTGGTGAGACCACCATTCAGAATTGAACATTGCTTGAAATGACTTAGTTATGTTTAGTGACTAGATCTGAAAAAGCCTCTTTACAGAATAATTGACAAAATATAATTAACTAACTAACTAACCATCACGCCGTTTCCCCGCAGGGGTAGGCAGAGAGGACAGACCGCCAAACAACTCGATCTTGGCGCACACTCCTTGCTTCGTTCACATTCATACATCGTCTCATACATGCTCTTCTATTATTCTGACTCTTGACATCGCCCGATTCAAGTATCTGATTCACTTGGTCGTGCCATGTCTTCCTCGGGCGTCCCCGACTTCGTCTACCATTCACATTTGCGTCACATATTCTCCTTATACTCCTTTCCTCATTCATTCGCTCTACATGCCCAAACCATCTGAGCGTCCCTTTCTTAATCTTACACATAACGCTTACATCAGCCTTGCATTCTTTGCGGATCTCCACATTTATGTGTGACGTATGTGTGGTAAAACCATACATGGTTTTACCACACATACGTCTCAGGGATCTCATTTCTACAGCATTCAGTCTACTTTCATCCTTTCTCTGCCAGTTCCATGCCTCACTGCCATACATCAGGGTAGGTACCAGCACTCCATTATGGACGGCTAGCTTCGCTTATTTTGACAGATTTTTGTTGGCGCCTACGGCGTTCAGTCCTCCATTAATGGAGTTACCGGTATTTACCCGTCTTTCGATATCTCTATCAGTCTTTCCATCTCTCGTAAACATACTTCCCAAATATACAAACTCATCCACCTGCTCCAAGTATTCGTCATTCACAACTATGTGGCACATTGTTTTCGTACTCTCTCTTTCAAATACCATCACTTTAGACTTACTTACATTCATCATTAACTCATTCTTCATACATACTTCGTTCATCCTAGACACGAACGACTGTAGATCTTCCATACTGTTAGAAATCAGCACCGCATCATCAGCATACAACAGGCAACATACTTCCAGATCACTCAATTTCGCAAAATATAATTAAGACATAAAAATAAAACAAGTTATTATTTAATGGGTACAATAAACAGGGAAAAATGAGAATACCTGTGCATTTTTTAACACGCACATTTCAATGATCAGAATTGAAATATACGTATTAAATGTCCACCGAACCTTATCAGATAGAAGCGAAAGTCGAACCTTTGAGGACAACTTAACATGAGGTGTGAGTATGCGGAAAGAAGGGTCTTAATGTTCAAACAAAGTTAATTAAATTTATTAATTAGAATTTCACAACTAAAAAACAAGAAAAGAAAAAAATTGAAATTAAAAAAAACCCTCAGCAATTCAATACTGTAGTGTGATATGGCTTCATGCAATCATAGCATAAAGCCACATCACACACATCACACTTTGTGAGGGTCCTTTTAAAAATGTTATTTAAATTGCACCACGCACATTTCACTTTTTTCCCACTACGGACCACGAAGTGGTTGCCTTTCAGGATAGGTCGCAGAGCCTTTCCTTCAGCTATTAGGCTAATGGTTCTTACAGTCGTATCAATTCGACTACGACAGAACAGCTGGAGGAGATCCTCCGCAACCTCACTCCTGAAGTTTCGGTGCAAAATGCGTTTATTTTCCTTGTGGAGCTTTGAGCTGTACATTATATACGCATTCTGCACCGAAACATTTAGTAGTCTCCTGAAAAGTTTCTTGTACCAGACCAGGTTTCGCTGTCGTTCAATGGGGAAGCCTGCCAAAAGCTGATCTTTTCGGTCAACTCCCCCCATTAATCTGTTATAGTCAAGTACACGCTCGTGTTTGTATTTAGTGGTACCAAATTTTTGAGCTGACCCGATTTCTGCCGAATGGTAGGTAGACAACATACTTATCACGTTTTTGTCCACCCAAACCAAAATATTGATGTCCCCGCAGTTCGAGTACCCCATCTCACCTTCCCTCAGTGATTTTCGGACATTGGGCTTCAATGCAGAGGGCACAAATTCTCGGTTTAACCGCAATGTGCCCATGCAGTCCATCCCATTTCTTTTGAGGCATCGCGCTAAAATTGTCCATTATTAGCGTATACTCCTTGTTAAACAGAGGGCTGGCCAGGTCGTATACTATCTTTGCAGTGGCCCCAACTGGGCAGATATCGTGACCGCCCGAAAAGTTGGCCCGTGTCATGTCTTTCGTCATGTCTTCCGTCATGTCTTCTGTCATGTCTTCCGTTATGTCATTAGAAGAAAACGATTATAATCCATGGCTTGGCTGAAATAAGGCATGGCGGTGATTGTTTTTGAAAAGAAGTAGCCTTTTTCAACGGGAAGGGGACAAATACCTTGATGCATTAAAATTGCCAAGAATACGTACACTTCCTCTTTATTCGTGGGAGCCCGTTTATTGGTACGCGCATGGCGCTGAAATTGTTTTTTGCAATGCATTGATCTGCATACCCGTTGGTCTCTCTCGCGATTAGTTCAACGAAATCTGCGTTGAAGATTTTTAAAAAGGCATCCACAGGTTTGCCCATTTCGTCGGTATTGAAGGTTGGTCCTGGCATCTGTGTACCTGTGAAAGTCTCCCTTATACCAGTAAAACGTGAGACCTCGCTGGACCAATCGAAAGAGTAACCATCAGGCGGCAGAATCGAACACATTGCCTCACAATCTAACTGGTCTTGTCTACTAAAGTCTATGGCCGTTAGTGGAATAGGTGAAACGTTGTTAATATTATTATAAGGTATCGGTGGCATGCACAAGGCATCCTCAACGCCCTCTTGGTGGTCGACGTCGCTTGCCTCGTCGTCCACGTCGCTCGTTCTGTCCATTTCTGAAACAACAGAAAACCCAAATTAATTTTAAAGTGTCTGTATTACGATTACCTACTGCCTCTGGTAAAACGTTTCAAAATAATTAACTCTTGGTACGATCAAGTTAATCAAATACGAGGTTTGTTCAAAAAGTAACGGGAATTTTAAAATTTTAAGATTGAAGATGATGAAATCGTGGAAAAAATAAAAGAAATGGTTATGAACGAAAAGAGTGTGTGTGCCAAGACCAAGTTGTCTGGCGGTTCGTCCTCTCTGAGAAATGGCGTGAAGGTAAGTTAGATAGTTTAATAACTCACGTTTCCCGGTACTGACTCTTCTTGATAGAGAGCTGCCTCGTCCACGTTGCTGGTTCTGCCCATGTCTGACTCTGAAATAATAGAAAACACAAATTTACAGTAGAATTCGGATATAATGACTTTGCATATAACTGCCTACCGTTTTAAGCGACGATAATGTAAACTCAAGTTAGGTTTCATAGCTTTTAGTAGGAAAACGTATACGTTTAGTATGACTCCGTTTTAAGCAACCCATTTTAATGACAATTCGTCAGGTTAGAATGACATGCAGTGTTTTGTTTACAAAACCCACGCACCAATACCTCACCGCCCCGCGCCTCGCTTGTGACTAGAAAGCTCGACACAATGATTTCCGTGAAGTGAAAGTGTTTTTTCAATTGAAGAAAAAAGTGCTGTATTAAACCGTTTAGAAGACGGTGAATCCAATGAATAGTACCCTTTACACACAGAGTTCGGAGCGGGGCGTGCCCCGCGCCACTTCAGGCCGCCATGCATAAAAGTCTCACAGTGAACTGCGCTGTAAACCGTTATCTTACTTTCGGTCTTTACTTTTTTGTGCGGCGGCCTGAAGTGGCGCGGGGCACGTCCCGCTCCGAACTCTGTGTGTAAAGGGTACTTAACTTATTTAGCGAAAGAGTTCGGCGTGTCTCATTCTACAATATCCACCTGATCTTACTATCGCACAAAAATTGGCCAAAAACAAGGTCAAATTTCAGACTTTCTACGTTAGCAACTACATATTTGCTTGCATAGAATGTAGGTACATTGTATCGTTTCAGATTACAGTACATAATGTATGTTTTTTACGTGGAAAGTTTAAGTTCTACGCTTATTCCCTGCCAATATACCAACAGTGAAACTGTGCTAGGTATATTAATATTCAACCATTGGAAGTTACGCCTATCTATCCGATATTGTAAAGTTATGGATTTCACTATGCTAGAAGAGCCCCTGGTATAACATTTCAAAAAATAAACTCACTGTTCCCAAACGCAGACAATTCTTGGTAGAAAGGCACGTCCACCCACAGCACGCTGTTGTAGCCGGCCTCCAGAGAGAAGAGTTCTCCACACTGGAGTTCCCCACCCCACGATGTCCCAGGTAACGGTTCCCGAGATGCTGCCTGGAAAGGTGCAGCAGGCGGAATCGGTGCATAGGGAGCCGTTGCTTGGGTCTGTACGGGAGTGGACAGCAACGGTGGTGAAACAGGTGGTGGTAATGTTGAAGGTGTCCCTTGTGAAAAGTGACAAGCTATTCTCTTCGGAGATGGATTTCTGAAAACATTTACATAAATTATATGAATCTTTCTCATTCACGCGTGAAACATAATATTGTATCATGCATCTAGATACGATAACTTACTTTTGTTTATTTTTTCTTGGAGGTGCGGTGGGGAGCAAAATGGAAGGAAGCAGGCAGAGACCTAACGGCTTTAAAGGCCTTGGCGCGATCCTCCCTCACCAGGGTCACTGTTAAAATAAATAAAAAATATATAATGAGTTCAATATCTCCACAGCCGTAGCAAAGTACTTTCATAAAAAAACATTAAAAAATACTTACACTCCGGGCCGAGCTGCAAAAGCAGCTCTGCGTTGACGCCCACGTCCACATAGTCCGGCACCAGAAATTACTGCTTCTGCAGCTGGTACCCCACCTCTACCTCTCATTTCATATTTCACTTCCACTCTACATATTTCAAATTGAAAACACTTCATGTACTTTAATGTTAAAACTTTTTTAAATACTGCACATTAATATTATAAAATTTAAAAAAAATTAATCCTGGATCGTGGAGTGCTCCTTTTCCCTGAACAATTACTGTTTGTGCACACATTTGGTTAAAGTAAATAAATTAATTAAGTGTTTAACGAAATAACTGTTAAAATCATTGTGTGGCGGGAGCTTTAGACGAATTTACATCATAAAAAATGTCGAATTTTTGACATAGGACATTCATAATTGGATAGCTGATATCTGGATTAATAACGAACCAATTCAAATAAAACTTATATTTATCTCTTAGTTATGAATCACTCTGATTAAATAACTGCATTTCAAAAGCGAAAGTGCAGTAATTATGGATATTATTGTAAATCAAAAACTGATGGACGTTTTCAGTTGACGCTTGTTACTAAAAACTACCACAGAAACAATATATCATGAACAAACGAATTGAAAACACATTTCAAAGATAGATAATTCATTCACGATTACACTGATATATATTTTTGCGTTAAAAACTCAAAAAATCAATTCCTAACGGCATTTTAAGTCGAGAGCAAAATACGTCAGAATGTTCAAAAGTTTTATGTTGATTTTTGACAGGACGCTCTTAAAAAGCCGCGAAAACTTGCTGTTATTACTTCAAAGACAACCATAAGGTAACCGATAAGGTCATAGACTAAAAGAATATTATATTAACTATTCGAGAAATCAAACGGCTGGCCATGGAAATGTTTTAAATAATTACAATAAATGTTTTACGAGTGATAGAAAAATCGGTCGAAAAATCGACCGACATCAATCAAGGGGTAGGTACAAACGGTCGATTTTTCGACCGAATTCGCTCCAGTGGATAAATAAATACATGGAACTAAACTTACAGTTACAAATTGATGCTGTTAATATTCAGGAAATTAGCCAAGACTTTATAAACGCGTTTATTTACAGAAGATAACAGACATGCAATGTTATAGGGGGGCAATATGCCTGAACTGATTAGGTGAGGGATGAAATTTTTGTATGAATTATTTAAAGGGCAACTGAAAAAAATATGATTGAGGTCCTCTTCACCAAGACGACATTCACACATCGCAGAATTCTTAACATGAATTTTTGTCAGGTGAACATTATGGCAGCAATGCCCTATCCGCATGCGGCAAATGGAGGATGTAGAGAATTTGTTTAAAGAGAGTCTAGAAAACCACGGTTTTGAAGGAATCGTTGGCTGTATTGTGAAAAAGTTGTACCCTTTTGTTTTACTAGATTCAACCCAATGATTCTGCCATGTGGAAATCATGTTTTCTTTTAATTTTATGAGAACGTCATCGGGGTTTAAAAATTTATATAAAATATCACCGGAAATAATAGCATCTTTCGCCAATGAATCGGCCTTTTCATTTCCAGGGATACCGCAGTGACTAGGTATCCAAGCCAACACGGTTTCTTTGCCAGAGTTGGTTAATTTATGAATTAAGGTGCGGATTCCAACACAAAGATCGTCTTCTGGGTAATGGAAGGGTGAAGAGTTTAATTTTTGAAGTGCACTTAGGGAATCGGAGAGAATTAAGAAGTTTCCTATGTGATCATCGTCAATGTATTTGAGGGATTCAAAAATGGCTATACATTCAGCAGTGAAAACGGAAGCCTCTTTTGGAAGTTTAATTTTTTTATTGACTTGATCTGATGGACAATGGAATGCCGCTCCCACATGGTTTGATAAGTGAGATTTGGAACCATCTGTGTAAATAATTTTCCAGTCGGAATATTTCGAATTTAAAATTTGGATAAGCTTTCTTGGAGCTTCGTGGTTGTTAGTTATGCCGAGAGAAAGAAGAATATTTGGTTTACGTAAATGAATACGAAAGGGGTTAGCATATAAAGGAAGTCTATCAGATGGATTTAAGAGGGGTTTATATGCACTGTACGTATGGAGACTTTTAACAAGAAGAGGGATTGATTTGTTCCTCCAATATGGAAGTGATTGCACTTGAGCAGAGAGTGAGGTAATTTTGTCCATCAATGGGTGATTGGAGAGCCTAAAGCATTTAAATAAAAACTTGTCAGCCAAGAACTGTCTTCTGAAATGAAGAGGAGCCTCCACAGCCTCCACTTGTAAAGCGTTAATTGGGGAAGAACGCATTGCTCCGATAATCAATCTTAAGCTTTGAAATTGGATACGGTCCAACCTCGCGAGGTTCTTTTTAGAAGTGGGTTCGATGAGGAATGACGCGTAATCCAAATGACTCCTAACATATGCATTATAAAAAAGTTTTTGGGTGAATGGGTGACTTCCCCACCAGACCCTTGAAACGGCACGTAAAGTGTTGAGGCCAGCTTGACATTTGTTAATTATAAAATTAACATACGGGTTCCATGTTAACTTAGAGTCTAAAATTACCCCAAGGAATCTTATCTGTGCCTGGATAGGGAGAATTGAATTATTTATTTGGACTGTTACACGCGGAGTAACACGTTTTCTGGAAAAAACGATAACATTACTTTTGGACGGAGAAATTTCTAAGCCGTGATTCATTAACCAGATGTCAAGGTTTTTCATGCAAATGTTAATCACTTCCTCCAGAATAGTAATAATTCGTCCTGAAATATATATAAAAAGATCATCTGCATACTGAAGTATTTTACAAGATGGATGCATACTCCGATGCAGGTCAAAGGTATATATATTAAAAAGGATAGGACTAAGGACGGAGCCCTGAGGCAAACCCTTGTTTACTATTCTTTCCAGCGGAGGAGAATCCAGCACCTGGATTTGAATTTTCCTGGTAAGAAGGAGGTTAATTATAAAACTGGAAAGCTTACGAGGGATGCCAATTTTTAATAATTTACTAAATAATACATCTAATAAAACATTGTCAAAAGCTCCGCACACATCAAGGCAAACACCGACAAGAAATTCATTATCAGCCAGGGCCAACTGGATATCAGAAGTCAGGATGGACACACTTTCGATCGTACTTTTTCGTTTTCGAAATCCAAACTGAGAGCTGGGAAGAATTTTTTCATTTTCTACATACCAGTCTAGGCGTCTTTTGATCATATGTTCAGCTATTTTAATTAAGGAAGATGACAAAGCAATAGGTCTGTAAGAAAGTCCAGAGTTAGGGTCTTTCTGGGGTTTCAGAATGGGAACAATTATTTGTGTTTTCCAGGATGATGGAATTTTGCCGGAGTCAAAGATCAGATTTATAACTGAAAGAAAATAGTTTAGTGTGGTAACATCGCAGTTTTTAATAAAGCTATATGGAATTCCATCTACACCAGGGGATGAGTCTGTGAGATCGTTTAAGACCTCCCTGAGCTCTGTTAAATTGAAGTGGGTGTCCATCCAACCCCGTGTTTTAAATGAGTACGTGAATTCTGTTTCATTCCAATTACTCGCAGTTTGTGGAGCTAGTTTATCAGCAAATTCCTTCACCCACTCCGAAGAGAGTGGCCGAGTCACCGTTGGGATGTGAGACCCCTTAAATCGACGAATTGAATTCCAAACTACTGAAAGAGGAACTTCGGGAGATAACGATGAGCAAAATTTTTTCCAGCCTTGACGTTTTTTGTTTTTTAGAAGACGTTTGGTTTTAGCTTCAATCTGTTTATACTGAAGGAAATTCTCCATATTCATATTTGTTGAATAAATTTTCGCATATTTTTTCCTCATATCTACTGCATCTGAGCATTCAATGTCCCACCAAGGAGCTGGGGGAGGTTTCCCTTTGTTACGTGTCGTTTTAATGGGGATAAATTTTTCTGCGGCCGTAATGACTGCAGACACCAATAAATCGTAACATTCCGCAACATTTTCTGTAGTTGGAGAGGGTAGACTTTGCACGGAGAACTTTGCATGATTTGAATAATCATTCCAGTTGGCATTGGCAGTTAAGAACTTCGGTTTTCGACTACTGCACTTGAAATTTTTGTTGGGGTGATAAATATTTGAGAATTCTATGAGGATAGGGTAATGATCACTCCCATGCGGGTCATCCAAAACCTCCCATAACAGGGATGCGGCTATGCTGGAATTGCAAATAGTAAGATCAACCATGCTGGGTCGTTGACCAGGTACCTGAAGACGCGTAGGAGAGCCATCATTGATGATACAAAAATCTAGTTCATCGAGTAGATCAACAATATCTCTGCCCGTTCTGTCACAATTGTGAGCTCCCCATAATCCGTGATGGGCATTAAAATCTCCCAGAATAAGAGAAGGGGGATTGACCTTTGAAAACATTGCTTTCAGAACTGATTTTGAAGGTTTGTTAGATGGTGATATATACAAAGAAATTATTGTAGTGTCAAAAACCTTTGCGGCCGTCACTTGAAAAGGACAACCAATTGGTTTTACATCTACTGGGGTGAAGGGTAATGATTTTTTAATGAAAAGGGCGGAGCCGCCCTTCCCATCTTGACGGTCGTCTCGAAGACAGTGGTATCCCCTGACTCTGAAATCAGAATCCGGTTCCAGCCATGTCTCCGAGACGGCAGCCACTGCAATAGAGTTCGAATTTAATATATTTGAAAATTCTTCAGTTTTGTTTTTAATACTATGACAATTCCACTGAAGAATCCTCATCAGAGGAGCCATTTCTGGTTGAGTTAATAATATTGGTAATTTGTTTAGCAACGTGGGACGGTATTTGGATGTTGTTTTTATTTAAAGTTTGTAAAATATGTAAAAATGAGGAGATTAGTGTAGCGTTAAGGTCTATATTATAATTGTGTTCTTTACTAGATGACTTTGGGTAAGCATTGAAATTTGAACTGGAAGGGAGTTGTCCATTGGGGAACCACAGAAGGGATTCGTGATTGGCATTATTTTTTTTTGTTGGTAATCTAGGTGTCACGACCTTTTGAACAGTTTTTCTAAATGAAGAAGAAGTAGGTTGAGAAGTGGTGGAATTTTTTGAATTTTTGGAAGTTACTTCAGAATAAGATGGAATGGATTTGTTAAACATTCTTGATGCTTCCGCATAAGAAATGCTTTTCTCGGCCATTGTATGTTTTATATTGCGCTGTCTCGACAGTTCAGGGCAAGTTTTGCTAATGGACATGTGAGTTCCGGAGCAGTTTAAGCATTTATAATTTTCCTCGGTTTTATCACAGGAATCGCCACTATGAGACGAACTGCACTTGAAGCAACGAGGTTCAGATCTGCAGAGGTTCTTAGTGTGTCCAAATCTGCAGCACTTGTAGCACTGCACAGTTGGGAACACATAGAGCTCTACTGGAAGAGAGACGTTAAACATGCTAACATTTTGCGGAAGATCTTTGCTGTCAAAGGTTAAAACAACGGATTGGGAGGGTCTCCATTCTACAGAGTTTCCCGTATTAAATCTGTAATTTAGACGTCGCGCTTTTAATACTTTTCCGAAACCCTGGGGAACTGTAATATTATCCAAGATATCCTCTATCGACCAGTGCGGTGGAATTCCTTTTGTGACACCTAGCCTTGTTACCTGATATGTAGGAATGAAAACGTTATACGAGTTTTTTTTGGCAACATCAGATTTAACAAAGCTATTGGCCTCAGCCGCTGTCCTGAATTCGACAGAAAGACGGTTGCGGCCAACCGACTTAACTCCATTCCAGACAGGGTGGATTTTATTTTTAAACATAAAATGTCCAAAGTCAACATCATATAAATTGGATTGTTTTCCATCATTTGACATTTTAGTTACGTGTGTTATATATGGTGGTCTATGAAGATTATTGTATAAACGCGACATATTTAAAGGTGTAGTGGTTTCTGATGGGGCGAGTGTGGTGGAAGGACTAATTGGACTAATTGGGTGAATTGAAGTCGAGGAAGAAGTGGACGGAGATGGAATTACATCCTGTTGTTCAGGTAAAACAGAAGAATTGTTTTGAAGGGAGTCATTTTTTTTTTGAGTGGAAGGTATTTTGCGATGCATCTGTTCAAAATCTGTTGTACAGGTATGAGCTGATTTAGCGATTTTCCTTTTTTTAGATGTAATCAATACGAAGTCGGAAGCTTCCGGAATATTAACCGCGATCATTTTTTTCGTAACACCCGAGGATTCAGGTAGTAAACCATCATCTGGGGGGTCAGGAGGTTTTTCTTGATCCATTTTCTAAAAAAATTAAATGATGCTAACCAAAAAAAAAAAAAAAAACTTACCTGAATTGCTTCGAGAAACTAATTATACAACACTTACTTACTTACTGTAAAAATCAAATATACAAGTTAAAACTATATTACACCAATTTACAATACTATTTTAAAGCTATTATCTGTTAAAAATGATTAATTTTGTAAAGAGGAGTGAAATGACACTGGCACAGTTGACGGTAGCCTTTGTTTTTTTGAAGAGTGATGATTAAAAAATATTGAAAAATTCTTATATAAGTTAAGTTAGGTTAGGGTTAACGGCCATTTTAAAATTATTTTTTTCATAGTGTTTAATATCTTTTCAATGAGTTGTTGAGTCGACTTTATTCTGAGTTGGCATGAAACCAAAAAAACATCCCGTGTAATCAAATTCCAAAAGACATTCAGTCGGCTTATGGGCGAAAAATTGCACTTTTATTCTAAATTACTATCGTATAAACCTGCTCATTAAACTGAGCCAAAAATAATTTAACTTTCCGTTTATTTTAATTAAAATAATGATGTAGGCATGTTCGTTGAATGAGTTTATGTATGGATTGGTAATTGAAGATAGAAAGGACTCTAGGCATAAAACGCAGCTATTATGGCCAAGTATATCAATATTTTGAAGCGCTCCACGGGGTGAAACAAGGAAATGGATTGGCTTGCCTCTTATTCAACAAAGCCTTAGAAAAAAAATATTTTTGACTCAGGCATTGAGATAAGAGCGACGATATTTGACAACTCTGTGCAACTATTGGCTTACGCTGATGATATCGACATAGTTGCGAAAACTCTCGATGCTTTACGTGACGCCTTCATAAATCTTGAAAGTTCTGCCAAATACATCGGTCTCGTGTAAACCAGCAGAAGACCAAATACATTGTTATACGATTCATCCAAAAAATCCTCAACTCGCTAAGGTAGCTAAGGCTACCTGAAAACAAACAACAATAATATTACAGATGCGATCCAGAAGCACAGTGAGCGCAAATCGCTGTTTTTTACCGCCTACAAAAGCAGATGAAATCTAGACTACTGTCCAGAAACACCAAAATATTAATTTATAAAACACTTATTAGACCAGTGCTCAAGTACTAACTAAGTGGAATGAGCGAGCACAGGGCGTTTTTGATAGAAATATTTTTAGGTAAATAAAAAGGAAACACTTTGTTTTACGCCACTTTATTGATATTTCTTCCGTCTACCGGTTTCGGTACCTCCGTACCATCATCAGGACTGAATATAAAATACTGACAAATACATTTTTTTTTTTTTTTGATTTTACGGATTCTTTCGTAATCCTCTAACTAGCTAGGGCTTATAACAATACCCTTTCATGATTCTAACTAACTAGTACTACGGCTCGCTTGGCCTTTTTACTATCACCTTCTGAAGGTTGTATTTAAATGACTGAATTTACGTTAACATTAATGTCATCATAAGGAAAAATTCGTTACTGGATAAAAAACCTTATGCAAGTTTCAAAGAAAAGGGGAACAGAAGTTCTGAACTTTTTTTCACAAATTTTACATTTACGCTTACTGAATGTAAATATTTTGTTCTTTTCTGGTCTGCGCCTTGTCGTCGGGAGCTGGTACTGGTGCCTTCGCCTAGTGGAAGAAGGTGGGAGGAAACATCATTAGTTTTGGCTCAATCCGCGTTGGTTTTTAAGCCAACACAGATCGAGCGCAAAAAGTCCGAAAATCTCACCCCACGCCACTGGACAGAATTCCACAGATGGAATGTGTGGAATGTTGGCGCCGGTTAGGAAATACCGTGTCCTTGGAGTTCGGGAGATGGCTGTAGGAATGTTGGGGAAGGTCAGGAGAGGTAGGTATTTGGAGCGTAAGGATGGTGGCTGTCAATCCTCGTCTGTTGCATCGGGCTCGTCGTGTTCATCCTCATGGAAGTCTAATAGCAGGTGTTTTGGCATTCGATGTTTGTACCTGAAAGGTAGGTCGTGTGGGGAGTCGTATCTGCCCAGCTCTTTGATAAGCACGTTGTTCTGATTCAGTGTGTTGTAGAACTTCGACGTAAGTTGATAAGCGTGTTCCTGTATAGTTGGTATGCCTTTTCGGTCATGTAGGTTTTTGAGGTTAGTGTACCGCGGGGTATTATAAATGATTCTAATGCATCTATTTTGTAGGGTTTGAAGTCTATTATACGTCGTGTTGGCTATGTTGCTCCACGCGGGAATGGCGTACGTAAGGGCTGGGCGGATCTGGCTCAGATATAGTAGGAATTTTTTCTTCTCAGCTAGGGGACTTTTTTTGTTAAAGATTGGGCCTACTGCGCCCAGGGCTTGGAGCATCTTGGATCTGGCTTTTTGGAGATGTGATTTCCAGTTTAATCGGCTGTCCATGGTAAGGCCTAGGTACTTTACTTCGGTTTTCCAATCGAGTACAACTCCACTCATGGTGATTTTCTTTGGCGGTATTCTGTTTTTTAATCGACGCGTAAACATGATTACTTCTGTTTTGGCCTCATTTAGCTTGAGGCGCCAGTCTTTGTAGTAGGCCGAGAGTTCGTTGAGGCCTCTCTGTAGATGGTTAACGGCTACCACAGCTTTGCCTGAAGTGGCATACAGGCTCATGTCGTCGGCGTAGATCGCCTTTTTGCTTTTCACGAGTGGAGGGATGTCGTACGTGTACAGGTTGAACAGGTGTGGACCGAGTAAACTTCCTTGCGGCACGCCTTTAGGTACATTCCTTGTTGTTGATTTCGCCTCTCCCACCTTAACGGCGAATGATCGGTTTTTCAGGTACTCTTGGATTATTCTTATAATATATATGGGCGTGTTGGTGATATACAGTTTGTATATGAGCCCGTCCATCCAGACTGAGTCGAAAGCTTTCTCAAGGTCGAGAAGCGCCATGGCAATGTACCTCTTGGTGTTGAAGGCCCTTGAGATGTCTTCTGTGACCCGTGTCAGTTGGTGGACCGTCGAGTGGTTACATCTGAAACCGAATTGTTCGTCAGGTAGAGTCTTGTTCTCGTTATGATGTGGGAGGTATCGATTGAGGATGACTTGCTCCAAGACTTTGCTGAGGGTCGGCAGTAGGCTGATGGGGCGATAGCATGACGGATTTGAGCGATCTTTTTTTGCTTTATGGAACGGCAAGACGCACGCATTCTTCCAGGATGACGGGAAGTGGCCCAGCAGCAGGCAGGCGTTGAATATTTTTGTAATCAGAATAATCGCTCTCTGCGGTAGATGTTTTAGCAGCGCGTTTGTTATTTGGTCTTCGCCTGGAGCCTTTTTTGGTTTGAGGCGTCTTATGATGAGGGCCACTTCCTTCGGAGTGCAAAGATGTATTTCCTCCGTATCCGTTTGGGCGAGGAGGTCGAGGTCTTCGAGTGCTCTGTTCACCGTCTCGTTAATGGCCGGGTCTTCCATCCCGTCTGTTATTTGGTACGCTTTTTCAAATCCGTCAGCCAAGGTGTTTGCCTTTTCTTCGTTTGAGAGTGCCATGACTGTCGAGTTGGGCCATTTGAGAGGCGGAATGCTGTTGTCCTGATATTTGAGGACCTTTGCCATTTTCCAGATCGAATGATCCTCTGTACTTAGGGAAGTTACTTTTTCTGACCACAGAGTGTTCTTGAGTGTCGCTATTTCGTCTTTTATTTCCCTTCCCAGAGATTTGACTGCTATCTTGAAGCACCTCTCATGGGTATTTTGATGGATTCGGCGAAGTCTATTTTTCTCTGTGATCAGAAATTTTATGTGCGGTGTCAGCTTCACGGCAAAGGGCTGGATTTTTTTCTTGGGGATACAATCGTCTCGTGCTCTTTGGATGATATCAGTCAGCGATTCGACGGCTTCGTCTATGTCTGCTGGCGTGGTTAGAGTCTCTGATGTTAGGTATATTTGAGCGTTGATCCCTTCTTTAAATCTTTTCCAGTCGGCTTTTTGGAAATCGAGTTGAGTCCTCGTTATTCTCCTGATTTCTCCGCCTATCGTGAAGCTCACCGGTAGATGGTCAGATGGTAGTTCGACCAGTGTCATCAGGGGAGATGTCGTTGATATGTTTTTTGCCAGCGCAATATCGAGAGTGCTTGGGTATTTTATTTTAGCTCTGTAGTATGTCGGCTTGTCTGGTGCGAGTACTTGGTAGTCGTGGCTTTCCAGGTGTTTATACAGGATTTTTCCGTTTTTATTGGCTCTGAAGTTGTTCCAATGCCTGTGCTTGGAATTTAGGTCCCCTCCTATGAGTACTTTGGCGCCGAGTGCAAGCAGCTTGTCGAGATCGCCTCTCACGATATTGTTAGCGTCTGATGGGCAATATGCAGCGATGATGGTGTGCATTTCTTTTTTAATCTCCATTCTGATGACTGTGGCTTCCATGTTTTGAAGTACAGGTGTCGGTAGTCTCGTTGTCAAAAGGCCCTGACGGGTTAGGATCGCAGTGCCACCTGACGGACGTGATCTTCTGTCCGCTGGGAGTGGTCTGTCGTTTCTGTGGATGTCGAATCCAGGCACTCTCAAACTGGTTTTTTCGTCGAGATGTGTTTCGCTGAGAAGAATGATATCGATTTCTAGTTTGTTGACCAGGTCTAGTAGTTGTTCGACTTTCTGTCGAATGCTGCAGGCATTCCACATAAGGATTTTGACCTCCGATGCCGTGCTAGACATTGATGGTGTTCGTCAGAAGCTCCATGAGGATGAACAGTTTCTCCTCCTTGTGTGTGCAGGCAGCCAGCCTTCCCCGAACCTTCATGAGGCCGCGCAGGAGAGACATGATGTCCTCGTCACCAGAGGTGGTGTTGGTGTTGGGTTCTGGCCCACGACGCTCTTCTTGATGGGAAGCCCTGGTGTTGCCACCCGCTGCTTCGGAGTAGGTCCGCCGGCCGCCTAAATTGCCTGATGTTGATGGCTGAGGCGTTACGGTGGCCCTCTGAGGGGTTTCGGTGGCCCTCTGGCGTGGCTCGGGGGCCCTCTGACTGGCGTTTTCTCTAGCTCTGCGCTGGAGGGCGGCGACGTACTCTACCCTCTTAGGGCATTCGCCGAAGTTAGCGGGGTGAGGGCCTCCGCAGTTGCAGCAGGCGGCCGGGAGTTCGCGGGTGACCTTGGGGCAGTCCGCTGTAGCGTGGGTTCCCTCGCACTTTACGCAGCGGGCGGGGTGGGCGCAGTTCCTCGAGCCATGGCCGAACTTCTGGCATCTGTGGCATTGCGTGCCGTGTTGGAGGTGGCCGCTTCGATACTTGCGCATCGAGATTCTGCAGTGGCAGATGAAACGGACTGCTGTTCGTAGCTGTCCCATATTGGTTTCCCGGCTGAAGTGGGCCAGGTATAGCGGGTATTCAGACCCCGGGGTGGTCATTTCTATGATGGCTTTTGGTGGGAAGCCCTGATCCCTCAGATCATTGCTGATCTCTTCCGCTGTCAGTTTTGGGAGACCTCTGATGACGGTCTTCTTGATCTTGTCAGCCTCTGTTGTGAATGTGTGGAAGGTCGTCTTGGCTTCCTGACGTAGGGCATTGGTTAGTTGGGTGTGAGCTTCGACGGAGCTCACGAGGACGCTGATGGTGCCACCCTTGTTGTAGCGAAAGTTGAAAGTCGCATTGCCTATGTGTTTTTTAATTTCGGCTGTTATGTCGCCATGCGTCATGCTCCCCAGAGTCATGATGACAGGCGGCACTCGTGTGCTTTTTCTGCCTGCTGCATTTTGGGCGGCGTCCTGATGTTGGTAGGACGTGGTCGTGGTCGTGGCCGGTCGCCTTTTGGGCGGTGGGACGGTGTACGTGGAGGCGTCACCGATCTCAGGCAGGGACTCGAACCTGTTCTGCTGAGACAGGTACGGGGTGGGTTGGATAGGGGGGGAGTGGCAGCGCTTGGTGGCTGTTACCCTCTGCCATTCTGGCTCCATGGGTTCAGCGCTGGTCCCCGGGGTGGGGAAGGAAGCGGTATGTGGGTGCTGGGGGATAGTGGGATATTGGGGGATATCCGTGTCCGCGTAGATAAACTCTACGACCCCGGTCTTGGGGTTGACAGTGGCCATATGGGCCCCGATCGGGATGTGGAACTTCAACAACTCGATAGGGTTCCTTTTTTTGGAGATTGTGTCTGCAGGAGCGGACATGGCGGGGGTGAGGGGAATCGAACTTATCGCGCTTTAAATTTGTTTGCCTTAAGAAAGGCAGTTTTTGCCTTGAGAAAGGCACTTGTCGCTTTGACCGTCGGCCGAACTGAATGAGGGGCGACTGCCGGCCTCGAGCGCCCTAGAGCACAGGAAAGCTTCAGTGCCCACCGTTCAGAACTTCCTTTGAAATTTAACAAATTTCCGGGCAGCACAAGCCACCAGAAAATGGGTAAAAATCCCGTATGCCAAGCCCTCACATCGACTGTCTCAAGTCTCTGTGAAATTCGTGCGTCTCTCGTCTCCTATAATCACTGACAAATACAGGGAAATATACATATATATATACAAATTGTAAAAGAAAGAGACAGTAAATTAGAGTGGGACAGTGCGTCAGTTGTGGGAGGGTAGTGGGGGGGGAGCGAGCGGGATAGCGGGAAACATACTTATAATAGGGCTGAAAGTTAAATTAAGTTGATTATTAATGATTTCAGCCTTTGCATTAACCGATTTTTTTATTTCTAATGCTTCTAAGTTATTTAATCTTAAACCTATCCCATTTTTGTGCAGGACTTTAATACCCGTATCTCGGTTAAAAGTATGATCTTTATTAATTAGGTGCTCCGCGAATTCTGAAAACCCTGAACTGGTTAGTCACCTTACGTGTTCCTTTACTCTAGTTTCTACATTGCGTGACGTTTGTCCGATATAGAACGCTGGACAATCATTACAACTAATTTTATAAACGCCCGAGTGGCTTAGTATGTCCTCATTAGGTAGCCCCACACGTACAGTTCCGACCGCGTGCCTAGACCCCCAGGCTAAAGCGGCATGCGACCATCCCGCCGACACGCCGTGTCCGCCTGCAGGCCAACCCCTTACGCTAAAAAGTCACCCCACTTCCGCGGGCAGGCCGAAGCGTCAGTTTTGACCATAGATAATAGAAGCTCCATACAAATGTGCCCTCACGAAGGTGGATGTCTACGGTGTCCGCCGAGCAGCCCGCCGAAACGCCGGGTTCGCCTGCCGGCCAAACAGGTTCACTAATTTGGGTAAAAACGTCACCACACTTCCGCGGGCAGGCGGAATTGTTGAATGGGCGACCTTGAGCGGCCTTCGGGCGGAAGTGGACGTGTAGGGTGATTTTCAAGCATTCGGAGCGAAGTGTGGTGTGCCGCGGGACATGTTGGGCGGTTTAAAAGTTTTGGTGCAGTTTTGGCCATGGCGATGATACCTGTCATATGCCTGTCAGCTGTCACCCATCATCTTTTGACAGTTTAAGCGGCGGCCGCAATTGATTTATATGAATGAAATTGTAAACCAGTACTTTAATAAAAAATATCGATGACGCTCCATGCAAATTATAATTATTTTGAAGTTTAAAAGGATGAAGTTAATTATTTTTCATAATTAGAATGATGTCACAAAATGAATTTACAATAAATTGTAGAAGTATTTATGTGTGTATTTATTTTACAGTAGTTGTATTAATTCAATTATAATTCTCATCCGAATTAATCTCCTTAGACTTAAAGAAATATTTAACAGTTTATTTTGTGTACTGGCATTATTTAGCTTTGTTTTAACAACTGTGGTAGAGAGAGGTGTGTAATTTATTAGTACAAAGATAAATAAAACACTTTTGTTACGTTATAAAATATATTTTATTTACATAATACATTAAAAAACAGAACAAATAAGCTTATAAAATTAAATGCCTTGATTACGCTAGGATTTGAAAAAACAGATCATATGTTGATTTTTTTTATGCTGACTCCATACAGGAGGCCCCGAGGACAATAATTTCTAAAATATGCTGTACGGAGGGTCTTTTTGAGGAGAGGAAGGAATGAACGTGGGTTGTCAAGTTGTAGGAGGGAGGAAACACAGACGCTTGCAAATCGTTCCACCGCCAAGCTGTTGAACTCAAGAACGAGTCGTAAAAATGAACCGTTCTAATGTGATAAATGACTGTCATGACCGGTCAGTCAGTTGGTATCGCGTTTGGGTCCCACCTGGGCGTGACATGTTCGATTCCTCGGCTGGCTAAGTCCTCCATCATGACACAAGCAACATTTTCCACTTACCGTGGTGGTAGTAGGAGATTTTCAAACATTGTCAGGTTATTCGTAACCCGGGAATGTTTGTCTTTCTTTTCGCGATGCCAACTCAGCCACTGACCGGTCATGACATTTGTCACATGAGAACGGGTCATTTCTACATAGCTGCGTTGAACACAACGTAGCTTGATAGCTCGGCGGTGGAAAGATTTGCCAGCCTCTGTGTTTCCTCCCTCCTACAACTTGGGTCTCTTCAAGACTCCAAGCCAACTCAGTCACTGACCGGTCGCGGAAACATACATTGGTGATGCGTACAACTCAACTAGCACACTGTGATACACCTCCCATATAAAAATTAAAATCTTGAAAAGATTTACTTCTTTAGTGGCCTATAATATCCTAATATAAAATACATTTCGATCGTCCAGTTGATTGGTCCGACATCTCCGAAAAATCGAATTTGAGTTGAGTATGCAGTTACGTGTAAAAGTGTACCCCCTACCTGGTAGAATACTAAGATTACTCATAAACACCACCATATCAATTATATTGCAGAAAAACTTGAAATTGAACAAAGTGTTAATGTTTTCTGGGTCACTAGTAGGACATTTCACGAATTTACCGGACCATTATGCCTTCCGGTGTTATTTTATATCATTTTTAGTATGTAAAACACAGACAAGTGTAAAATATATTTGATTTGTAGTGAACATTCCAATGTTCCTTTCCTCATTATCTTAAAACTTAGTATTTGGAGATGTCTGACTAATCAACTGGACGATCAGTATCTGTTCTTGATATTTAATACACCTTTAGATAAAAAAAATAATATTCAGTTTGTTAGGAGTATTCACCTCTCTTTAATATTTTTGTCTATAGATTTTATTTCCCTAGGAAGACAAGGCACGATCAAATGAATCAGATACTAGAGATAGGCCATGTTAAGAGTCAGAATAATAGAAGAGTATGTATGAATATGAATGAGGCATCTTTGCACACTCTTGTGTGCCAAGACCTAGTTGTTTGGCGGTCCATCCTCTCGGCCTACCCCTGTGGAGAAACGGCATGATAGTTGATTAGTTAGTTTAGTTCTTATTTGTCTATACTTGTTTGTCTTTTGTTATTTTTATTAATAATCTTATCCTGACAAAGAAAACTTTGTTTTCGAAACATGTTGATAATTTTGATTAAAGAGTGGTGTAGTTATTTGTTTTCATTTAATTGAAAAAAAAAAACAAAAAACTTTGTTTTCGAAACATGTTGATAATTTTGATTAAAGAGTGGTGTAGTTATTTGTTTTCATTTAATTTTTGCCGTGAAAATCTATAATCATATCTGGACTTTCGTGATAATACTTGTCCAAGGTGAAAAGATTTTTCGATGATGCTAGTTTAGTTATTTTAGAAAAAAACACTTTTTGCAACTTATGCTTCAAAATATTAAAATGAATTAATTGTTTGCACCTGCATATACGTGTAAGAATAAAATGTTAGGTCCATAAGCAAAATCAATTCTTTCAAGAAAGGCATACAAATACAATATTGGATTGAATCGCCGATACATTATTGTATGTAATATGTTTTCATGCCTTTCATGAAAGAATTGAGTTTGTTTATGGACAAAACTATTTATTCATATTCAATACGTAAACTATTCCACTAAGGATGGGTTGTTTCAAAAAATTTGATGGATTCATCAAATATTTGAAGTTGATTTTCACGTTCTGTGTAAATTCTATTCAAGTTCTGTTATTACCTAATTATAGGACAGTTGCTTCACAAAACTGAAATAATCACAGAACTTGAATAGAACTTACACAAAACGTTAAAATCAACTTCAAATATTTGATGAATTCATCAAATTTTTTGAAACAACCCGTCCTTAATATTTTAAAGCATAACTTGAAAAAGTGTTTTTCCTAAAAATAATTAAACTAGCGCCATCTGTTGCGAAATAATAAATTTAGAATTCTTTTATGTGTCATTCACCCTTTGAGATCATGAATTCATCCATGTTATTGATCTTTCGCAAAATTGGCATGGAAGGCATCTACCAGTTGAAAACTTTAGCATGACCAGGTCCACCACGAGGTATCACATTTGCATTATTATTTAAGGCAGGTTGGCTCGGGATTTGAGGAACCTATTTTTTGACATAATAAATGTTGCTTATGTAAGGAATATTAAGGTATTCCTTCCAATAGAGATGCACCTGTGCTAGTTACTGTACTAATTAGACGTGGGCAAAATTGAATGAATGAATTAAATGAATAAATTCAATTTTGTGACATACTCGATCTGATTCTCTTTTTCAAAAGGAATTAAATCTTAATTCCTTACCATTGGCCTTGCATCCTACGATTTTTTAACAGCACCATATTTCTTTTTTTATTTCTATTTATTTATTTTACAGTTAAATTATTTCATGTTATATTGAGGTAAGAAAATAATAATGTGCTCTGTAAATATTGTAGTATTTTGTAGGAATTTAGTTAAATATTATTCTGGTTATTTGCTGCGCGGATAGGCAGGTAGGTAGATAGGCAGGCAGATAGGCGGCGCGCCGCGAAATGCCTGTCACGTGTAGTATCCCGCGCAGTAAATCCATAAAAAATAATCCCGTAGGCCAGAGAGTTAAGTCCCCCAGCCCAAGCGACAAAACCGCCAACCGACAAAGTCACGACGAGTCAGTCATGAACCAAGTAATTCCGAATTCCGGTGTCGCGTCTTTTTCACAGTCGTCCCGCAGCTCCCACTTATTCAAGGAATTAATAATTTTATTCCTCATTCATTTGTGTCGTCATATTCATAAATGTCTGTGCGGACCGTAGCGCTCAATCCCAATCTCTGTTTCACTTACTCAAGGAATCAAAACATTTGTTTCTAATTCAGTTGTGACGTCTTTGTCTCAAAACCTATGTCCCACGTGTCGAGTCGATCTGACCGGACAACTCAAGTCCGTTGAAGATTAACTAGGTCCGCGGAATGCAAGTTATTCAAGTCACTGCAAGACAAAAGACACTTATTAGTCAGAAGTTCCTAATTCATCCCTTAATGCTGGCAGAGATTGGGTTCGTCGTTAGTTCCCGCGCGGCCAAGCCGTCAACTTAGGGCGAAACTTTCCACTTCCTGACCCCGAACTCCTGCTAAAAAAAGCGAAATTAAGTTCAATGTTTTTTCTCCCTCCCACCTGCGATAATTATGCAATGCGTTTAGAAACAAAACGATGTTTATTTATATTATTGTTTTTTATGGTATCTGCCTATCTATCCGTAAACAAAACATCAGTCAGCTGTCGAGTGTCGAACAGTGATAAATAATAATCGAGTGATTATTTGTTCCGTTATTTTTGTAAGAAATTGTACGACGCGTGTCGCTTAGATTTCAATCAGTTTTTATTTGGCGCAAGGTTTTAACTTTACCAGTGAGGTAGGTACCTACATGCATTTAAAAATATATATTTGGGTAAAGCTTATTCCAGGTGACCGGATCGGATATATGAAAGCGCGATAATAATATATTTTTTTTTTATGTGAATACCGCACAAGTCCCAACCGCTCCCATCTGTAGCTAATGAGACTATGGCATCCCCGATTGGGATATTTTGTGAAGAAGATGTGGGCAAATTATGTGTATTTTCTCTTTCTTTCTTGTTATACGTATAATTTTTATGTAAAGGCAATTGGGAGTGTGTATGTTTTTTTTTATAATTTTAAAATTTAATCTGGTTTTGAGTACTCTTTATTTTTTATCTAAGTGAAAAAAAAATAATGGCTTCGTCATTAGTTTGTACATACTGAATTTGGGGTTTATGTAATATTGAGTATGGTTGCTATGTATCTGGTGTATAAGTTTTTGTTTTAACGTTTTTTGTTTAAAATGGTGGTGTTTTGTGTTTACTGTTCGTGCATATAATCATCCTAATTGTTACTGTTACACACATATAAAAAAAGTCGTCGTTGTTGTTTTTTTTTTTTTTTTTTTTTTTTTTTTTTTTTTTTTTTTTTTTTTTTTTTTTTTTTTTTTTTTTTTTTTTTTTTTTTTTTTTTTTTTTTTTTTTTTTTTTGAATTCATTGAATTAAAAGAATGAATTAAAGGAATAAATTCAAAAGGCCGGGAGAATCAGACTGAATCGATTCAGTACTGGGAATAAATCTGCCCATGTCTAGTACTAATACCCATCATGATATGAAGGCAAAGAAATTTATCTATTTATTCAACTAAGGCGCATTCGTTTTCGACTCAACGGAGTCTGCTCTATCGTATTTTATATTATATATTGTCAAAAAAAATAATTTGAAATATCTAGCAGTAAAATCTTCAGGCAGGTCTGAAAAATTAAAATTGCAGGTTGTGTCTTGAGTATCAATGTAGCGCTGCCTCCTCGCTGATTGTGTCTTGAGGTTGTGTTTTGAGTATCAATGTAGCGTTGCCTCCTCGCTACCTCCGCTGAAGGTCTTGGTCCGTCATGGCCCTTGGCGGAAAGATGAGGATGTTCATCAGTGGGGGCTGCTCTTCGCCCCGTGCTGGTTCGGTATCAGCTCATACATTCTGAAATAGAGGGTGTTCCCTGATAAATAACTTATACACAGATTATTCATTACACAGACTTTTGCAGATAATCACTCAATAACTTTTCAATAATAATAAAGTTAAATAGCTGTTTAAAATGTTATGGCCACTTTACATGATGGAGGTTTTCAGTCCGATTCCCGTTTAGAGACCAAAGATCAAATTTTTCGTTTTACACGGTCTCTGTTTTTCATCCATATTTCAGTTGGCAATGCTGGCACGCAACACATGATCAAGCTGTCAGTCAGCGCTGTCACTTGTCATTGTCACGATTTTATATCGCGAGCCGTTGGGAGGGATTGGTTATTTATGTCGTGAGCTGTTGGTTGTTGTTTGATTGAATTTGAACCCTCATAATGATGAATTCGTGGTGAAATGGGGCAATAGAACTTGAGACGCGTCGGTTAACCATAACTTCAATAATCGTACAGTGCTGAAATAACATCGGACGCTCAACAAGCAGCCCAAGTGAAGAAAAAATGCAATATTTGCGTCTGTTTACACAACAGAACATTGAAAGAAAATATTCAAGAGCTTCCATGTCAAACGTAAGGGTAAATATTCAACATTTTAATTCCGAGTGCTGTATTTATTAACTATAATGGAAGTTTAGAAGACAAACCAATAAACATCTATTCTGATGTTTCTGTGTATAAATAATTATGTTAGAAATACATTCTATGTACTTACATAATTTTAAACTGTTTTATAAATCTCTTTTATTTTTATTTTAGGGGGCACCTGCTACAAACCTTCAACAAAGAGATGGAAATTCAAGCAATTTCGCAGTGCCTGATTTACACTTGCAGTGAGATTATCCGGCAAAATACTGGTCATTTAAATTATTATAATAGGTACATTTAATGAAATTGATTATTATTTTCAAAAATTTATTACAAGCATTCAAAAAGTAATGTCACGACCTACTCTAATTGAGTAATCTGAAAGTATGTTGCCCGTCGTGTGGTGATGATGCCGTGCTGATTTCCAATGGTATGGAAGATCTACAGTCTCTCATGTCTAGGATGAACAAATGTGTATGAAGAATGAGTTAAGATGAATGTAAGTAAGTCTAAAGTCACGAAAGAGAGAGTAGGAAAACGGTGCTCAATATAGTAGGTGGATGAGTTTGTATAACTCCATTAATGGAGGACTGAACACCATTGGCGCTAACAATAAACTGTTCAAAGAAGCGAAGCTAGCAGTTCACAATGGAGTGCAGGTACCTGCCCTGATGTATGGCAGAGAGGCATGGATCTGGCAGACGAAGGATGTAAGTAGACTGAAAGCTGTAGAAAATGTAAGAAAAGTGGAGATCCGCAAAGAACGCAAGGCTGATGTAAGCGTAATGTAATGAGTAACATTAAGAAAGTATGTAAAGCGAATGAATGAGGAAAGGAGTTTAAGAAGAACATATGGCGCAAATGTGAATGGTAGAAGAGGTCGGGGATGCCTTAGGAAGACATGGCTCTACCATGAGGCAAGTAGTAGTGTGTCAAGACCGAGTTGTTTGGCGGTGTGTCCTCTCTGCCTACCCCTGCAGAGAAACGGTGATGGTTAGTTACTCTGCAACGCTCTTAGTCATGCCAACGCTTTTAATCTTTTTTCAGGATTCGATGGAACGTAGGCCGACAAGCCATCAGCAATGAACCATCAAAATCCTAAACCAACTGCGGCCAGACAGCCAGACAGCCACCCAACAGCATATGTACGTATTCTGCTCATCTTAATTGAATTCTTGTTGTGCATTTGAACAGCATTAACATAATAATATTATATTTAAATGTTGGGAGGCGGGTATGGGTACCGCCGCCCCGGGAACCATTTATTGGATTACCATCACCTCTGCCATAGGTCATCCCAAGTAGTTCGCCACGTTTGGTGACTTAGCAGGGGAGTTCGGGTTCATGGGGTGAGGTTTGTTCGGATCTTGGCGGCAGATGCATCTGCCCACCAAATGGATGGCAGGCCGGATCGGGAGAGACGGTTGAGGAAGACCTGTAGACCTCTCCAGCTAGACTCTCGGAGCATTGCCTTGCCATTGATTCATACGTTCATCACACTGACACCCCTCATATCTTTTTCCTTCCCACTACTTCCTCGCCTTCGTTTCTCTAAAATGACTTTTCACACAGTATCCCCACAGATGACACAAGCCCTGAGGGGAATTATTTTCCTCCTTGACAGGGCCTCCTGTGCAGAGCTAATGTAAAAATATATATATATATACATAAGCTCCATCCACAAGCAAATGCTTTTAATGGAAGACCAGTACTACTTTATATTTACCATTTTTGAGATAAACAAATAAAAATAAAATAAATATACATTAAAACAATTTAAAACTTTTTTCCACTTAATTTATTTCTGACTGTAAACGATTTTAGTCTTTTAAGGCCACCTTCAACTATGGTTTATACACATAACATTATACTATCACAATCCGGGGTTGATGAAATTTTTGTAATTTATTAACAATTTGTAATCTTTTTTTAGGAATCAGGCGGAACGTAGATTATCAGAAGCCATATATCATCCTAGACCAGCTGTGGCTAAAACCAGCAGCGTAAAGATTCTGGTAATTTTAATTGAATTCTTATTATGCATTTACACAGTATTATCACAATCTGAGGTATGTATGCCTGATGCAACACTTGTTGGAAATAGTAAAAATATTAATCTTTTTTTTAGGTTTCGGCGAACTTTGATTATCAGATCACGTAGAACAACATAATCGTAGACCATCTATAGCTGATCGGGTGCTAAGCACCCCATCATTTCCACGTCAGTAGGTTCTCTTACTACAGAATGTAACAAACACAACTTTTGCAACATTTGTTGAGAGTATCTTGAATGAAATTGAAAAAGATTGATACTTGGCATTGGAAACAAGAAGCAAAGTGTTCCAAGTTTTCACTGAGGGAGGCCCTTTGAAATTTTTAGAAAAACAATAACAATTTTATTTATTTTTGTACATTTATGTATCTTTATAAATTGGTAATTAATATAGTCTGAGTCGTTATGAACTTTTTCTTTTATTTTTTTACAATACAAATAACATTCACAATACTGCAATTCATGACAATATCCTGTATCAATGCAACAACTTTACTGAAGGACGCATAGTAACAATACTGTATTTGGAGTTCAATCCACAAAGTTTCCATAGCGATATTTATCACCCTCAAAGGAACTTTAAAGCATACTTTATCTAACCTAAAACTTTTAATTTATTAACACCCTATTGCGCTTTTACAAGGAATTCTACATTTATGTAGTTACAGTAAGTAAGTATAATAACAGTATATCAAGTATGAAAAGATACACATGGCAGTGATGCACATTGCATAACAGCAAAGCACATAAGTACCTGTAATAAAACTCAAACAAATAAGAAAAATACTTAAACTGTGATGGGTATTGATTTTAAATAATAAGATCTGAATTAGTAAATACAAAGTATAACAGATAAAAGCAAGTTGACAGGAACTTAAATGCCTATAATGTTTCATTGAAGAAGAAGATAACACTTATAATCTAAATGAAAATATGAAAGAGAACAAGTAGACGAGAGGTCTGGGTTCGAGTCCCAGTTGCGACCATTGTCTTTTTCTGTGTCTTGTTCTCTTTCATATTTTCATTTAGATTATAAGTGTTATCTTCTTCTTCAATGATATATTACGTTGATGGGAATAACCTTCAAAAGTTATAAAAAGAGAGTTTTTCTTATAAAAAATTGAATATTCATTTAGACTTTCATAAAGTCAATAGTTCCATATGAATAAATTCGGATACAGTTGTCCGAGAAGCTATTCAGGAAACAAACCAATTCTTAGAATGATTGTTCCAATAAAAAGAGTAGTTGCCCATAATATGGAAAAAAAAAACTAGTTGAAGATAATATTGTTGATTCTAAATATTTGAAATATGAAATTGACAAATATGACGGTTTGACAGAAGGTGGCAGTAGCGAAATTGGTTAAACGCGCACGTCCCGGTTAGACGAGAGGTCTGGGTTCGAGTCCCAGTTGCGACCATTGTCTTTTTCTGTGTCTTGTTCTCTTTCATATTTTCATTTAGATTATAAGTGTTATTTTCTTCTTCAATGATAAATTAAGTTGATGGGAATAACCTTCAAAAGTTATAAAAAGAGAGTTTTTCTTATAAAAAATTGCCTATAATGTTATTCATGTGTGGTAAAAACCAATTAAAAACAAAAATAAGGATATATTAAATATTGACTCGTAACATACATAAGTAATGTAACATAATATGAGTCAAGATTTAAAAACTGGAGAAAACTAATGAAGTTACCTAATAATTGGCACTTTCGATTGGAATTACTTGCTTTCCGGAGATTAGCAAATTAAATTACCCAACGAAAATGTCTGTAATATAAAATAAATGTATAAAAAAAGGTTACAATTTTTTTTCTAATGTGCTAAATTTCAAAAATAAGTAAGTCAAATTTAAATTTTACTTGCAAGATTTTAACTAAACTATTGGTCGCCCAATGGTCGAAATTCGGCCATAATTGTAATGTTTTTTTTATTGATTTAATGTATTTTTTATGCATAATTTAAAAAAAATATTAGCATTCTGCACTCCTCTATATAAACAAAAGTGTGCGAAATTTCATACTCCTCCGTCTGCGCAATTTTTGTAAAAATGGGTACAAAGTTTTTGCTTCACATATTGATATACTGATAAACATGAACACTTAATACATACAAATGTGAACTGAATAAAAAGCCTGTAAAATTACATCAACTTCTTAAAGTAGGGGGGGGCCTCATTCAGCTTTGCCGCCCCGGGCCTCTGACGGGCTTAGTCCGCCACTGATGCTTACCATCTAGAGATCTAGAGCAACCAGACAATTTGGGAAATTCCATTTTCTTGAAATTGTTTGGCAATCTCCAACCACTCCTCTTCAGTCGAAGGTATCTGAAATGATAAATAATATTTATAACATTAATTATACACATAATATATACACCCGCAGGGGCGTACACTCCATATAGGCACATAAGCACTGCCTACCCTACCGTATTTGTAAAACATAAGCATGTAAATAATATTATAATTTATTAAATTATTGCTAAAAATAAATACACACTTTCAAGAAGCTGAGCAACTGAAACAACGCGAGCGCCACCAAACAGCATACTACAAACATGACATAAACTGTAACTGGAAACTTCACGCGCGCCATCCGACTGCCTCACTAAAATGCGGCCTAAGCAGGAATTATTTCTGCGTAGAGCTAACTTCATACAAGATATGAATATCAATGTTTACGAAATGCACAGAGCATACAGTTGGAATGTCGTTTTCAATTTGCTATGAGTTTTTTTTGTTAGTATTAGGCAGTGCTTTCTGGAACAAAATTACCACATGGCAATCAGTGTCGACAGTGATACCTGTTATCTATTTCTATCAAATAGTTGTCTTTCATAAATGCAAATTGTCTCTTCAAAAACGTTTGTCGTACTTTAATTGTGAATTATCTGATAAAATAAAGACATTTTAATCTGTGAAACTTGTCGTAGTGAAGGAAATAATGTGTGTTTAAGTAACCTAAAAAACAATGGTTGTTCCGTTATCTTTTATCGTAATATCTTTAATCATAATTTATTCGTGTTATAATTAATATGAATATATATATATATATTATAATAATATTCATACTTTTATCATAGGTTTTTCTACTGCCTACCCTGATCAAAAACTCTGTGCACGCCACTGTACACCCGATATAGTTTTAAATGACAAAATTAAAAAAAAATAACATATCATTGATGTCGCTATTCCAAATTCCTGTAATATTAAAAAATCTGTTTCTGAAAATATTGGAAAATATACTGATTTAGGAAATGAGATTAAAAGAATTTGGCATTCTCAGACTATAAAAATATTACCATTTGTTATTTCGGCTACTGGCATTATACCTAGTTATCTCATTCAAAATGTAGGCTTATTAGATTTGTCAAAGAATCTATAAATAAAAATGCAAAAATCAGTCATATTAAGTACATGTAGGGTTACGAAAGATTTTTTAAATATTTATATTGAGGGATCAGTAGGATTATCAGTCCAGTTAGGAGTTCTATAGAGCCGAACCCTCTGATATGAAAATATCTGGAGTCGGTGAATTATTTTCCCATTTGGTTTCTGGTAGGTTGACATGTTGTTCTTGTATTGTTTTGTATTTATTATACTTATATAGTGCAATTGCATAGCGTGGATTGACTAGATGATCATTTGTGAAAAAGTGTGTGGGAAGGGTTAAGTTTTTCCTGTGGGGAAGATTTAACCCGGACATAAAGTCAAAAGAACAATAAGTAAAATAATAGAATGCGTATTAACCATAATAAAGACAAATTTTACCTACAATCTTCCTTCAAAACAGCGTATACACTTCCGGAACAATTTTGCTTGTGGTGGATTCATGTATTCTGGTGGCGTACATCAGGCTTCTATATGTTTCTCCTGTTGCCAAACATTGTAATGTTACAGCTAATCTGAAAATAATAAGAATGGGCACCTGCCATAAATGGGCCAAGGAAATATACCTACATACTTTTCAAACAATAGTTTGAGATTATTGAGAGACACAATTATGACAACGACAATAAATAATATACATTTGTGGGTACCTGTGCCTTGGCAATTGCACGTCTCATCATGGTATCTTGACGATTTATTAAAGGGGAAACCATCGCCAACAGGTTTTGCAACTGCGCCTCTGGCATTCTCAAATAATTTTTGAATAACTCCGTATCTTGAAAGCGAAGTTCGTTGTCCAACACGTCCAGGGTGCCGTGCTGCTCATGACGGCAGCTCACCATCCACCATCTCCGTTTGTCCACCATCTCCGATCTACTCTGCGACTCATCCCGTTTCTATTCATTATAACTTATTCAGCGTTAATACGAAGCGTTAATAGCTACAATACGAACAAACGACAACAGAAGACGTCAGATGTCAAAAATACCGCCAACCATCCGCCAACTTTAAAACCAAAATTTTTCGAAAGTCGGCACCATAAATACACCAAACCATCCATGTCGGCACTACCAACCATTGGTTTGTCTATAGCCACCGTCGTTGGTAGTTGGTAGCGCCGTTTTTGGATTGTACCATGAAAAAACAACAAGTTGTACCAACCAACAACGTGGTTGGTGCTACTTGTTTTCAGTTTTCATAGTTGCCATAGAGAAAAAATAATAATATTTTGGGACCGTCAATAAAATGGCAACACCTTTTAAAAATGTCAACTGTCAACCGCTGACACCAAAATATGAAAATATTGTGAAAGCAAATGACTGGTTTATTTATGGAAAGCAACAAACAACACCATCATTTATTTATTTTTTGTTATAAAAATACAATAACAGTACAAGGAAGCTTTTGACTGTCCAACTAGGAAGGACGACAGTCAAATTGATAGGTTTCGTATATATCAGGTACGTGATGATTAATATATGTATTGTTAAGTAAGATTGACAAATTCCATTTACCTAATTATAATATATGATACAGTTTTAGAATTAGTTAAGCATCGAATATACAACGTATAGTGTTTTCGAATTTCGAATAAAATAAAAACAGTAAAGGCAAAGAAAATAAACATTTCAACATTCCATTTACCTAATTATAATATATGATACAGTTTTAAAACAGTTAAGCATCGAATATACAACGTAAAGTGTTTTCGAATTTCGAATAAAAATAAAAACCGTAAATGCAAAGAAAATAAACATTTGGGTAACAAAAGAAATATAGTAAATAAAAAGTGTGTTAACAATAAAAACAGTAAAGGAAAAGAAAATGAAAGCAGTAAGGGAAAGGAAATAACATTTGGGAAACAAAACAAATATAAGGCGCTCGTAAGACATAATTATCTACTGAACCAGTAACAATTTTGTTATTTTTATTTCAATGATATCGTTGGAAACAGTTCCCTCTATGTAATGGTGTGTGGTTTGGTATATTTATGATGTAATGGTGCATCGCAGAATTTACACATTTTGTGTTTTGCTACGTACTTTTGTGTGCCATGCACATTGCACACATGACTCTGTATATTCTAGTTTTTACCAGTGCGTTCAATCGTTTCAATGTATGCTTTCTAATATCCATAGAAAGTCTTCCTGGATAATCTGATTTTTATTATTCTAAGCATACCTGATGTTGATGGTATTCCATTTATTATGAAAACAATATACATGTATTTTATTATTTTTTTTAAAGTATCTATATTTTATTCAGCTTTAAATTTTTACTTCTTATATGTAGTATATATCTATAGTATTATTCTAGTACCTGCATACTAAAAATTTACTTGCAACGTTGAGACATAATCCTCAAAAAATTACAAGACTTTTAGCTTCCTTTACATTTACAGGGAGTTCATTGAATACTGTAAAACCCTTATAATGAATTTTGTTTTGTGTTCCCGCTAAATTTGTTTTAGGAAGTCTAAAATTGTTGCAGTTTCTCGTAGGATAGCGATGAACTGAACTATTAATATTTTTAAACATATAATCTGTTTATATTTTATTTTTTAAGTTATAAATAAATAACAGGATATTGTAGACACACACTTAAAATAATGAGTTGGCGTTGCACGGTTTTTATCTTTTTTATATTTACTTTTTGCATTTATTATTTTGGGGCACTCATGTTAAATATGGAAGTTTTCCATGATTGTGGAAAATTCCCTTTAACAGAGGTAATAGTGGGCAGTGCTATAGAAATCATAGTATTCTGTCACAATACTCAAGAGCAATCAATGGACTTATCGTCATCCTGCAACAGTAGTAAGTAAATATATGTTTTTGTAATATCTATAGAGTAATCGCTTTATGTTGCAGGTATACGTGCCATCCATTTGTTACATTGAAAAGTTTGCATTCCTGAGGGACCACATTAAATTTAAGGCGACGACCTCCAACATAGAGATGGAAATTGAGTCAAATTTGCAGTGCCTGATTTACAATGGCAGTGAGATTATCTGGGAATTTAAATTATTATTATATATTTAATGAACATGAATGAAGTACATGCATTTAAACAGTATTATCACGATCTACTCTAGGCTGAGTTGGTTAAACAGTATTGTCAAGATCTACTCTAATTGAGTAATCTGAAAGTATGTTGCCCGTCGTATGCTGATGATGCCATGCTGATTTTTAATGGTATGGAAGATCTACAGTGTCTCGTGTCTAGGATGAACAAATATGTATGAAAAATGAGTTAACGATGAATGTAAGTAAGTTTAAAGTTGAAAGAGAGAGAATGAAAACAGTGCTCAATGTAGTAGGTGGATGAGTTTGTATATCTTGGAAGTATGTTTACGAGAGGTGGGTAAATGCAGATAACTCCATTAATGGAGGACTGAACACCGTAGGTGCTAACAATAAATCGTTCAAAGTCAAAGAAGCGAAGCTAGCAGTTCACAATGGAGTGCTGGTACTTGCCCTGATGTATGGCAGAGAGACATGGAACTGGCAGAGGAAGGATGTAAGTAGACTGAAAGCTGTGGAAATGAGATC